>OX297854.1:58112616-63112616 GCA_946477585.1 Cheilosia urbana | reverse complement strand
CGATCGATTCACTCAGCGACATCATCTACCTCAACCAAAGCCAGCAGAAACTCAGCCACGGAAAAGTCCAGAGCACACAAGAAATCAAAGCTAACAACAAGTAGCAGTGTAAGAAAGAGCGGTAAAACGAAAGCGACATTCAGTACTGCATCAGCGGTGCAGGAAAAATTCACAGACACTACGGTCTCTGCAGCCTCTCTGGACTGTGAATGGGTTGAGCAGAGGCGGTTAATGGACATCGCTGATGATCCGATTGCAAACAATAACAACTCGTCGGAGGCAAACAACAACGATTGCTCAAAGATTTCGCAACTCGCCACAACCAGTTCAAACAGTTCACTTGAGGTTACACCGGATATTGATCCACTGAGTCTAAATGCCGCTACTATATCAGTACCACAATTACCGCCTTCTGAATTTGTGTTCCTGCAACCGGCAATACCGAGATTTATAAGACATCACGGGCCGATTAAGAGGATACGGTCGCGTTCGAAATTCGGTTGCCGTAAACGGCAAAAACATAAACATTCCATTGAGGTCGATGAAACTATTCAACCTACGAGACCTGACGTGGTGCCGAAATGGAATAACGGCTGGCGCTGGGAGGGTGAGCCATTCCAAGGTCCTGTTTTTCTAAATGTAAGTACATCATGCTTTGGTGGACGCCGTCATATTTGCACCTTGGTCATACTTCCTAGCTTTTGTCCTGTGAAAAGTACCTCAAGTTTGGTTCAGTCGAACTTTGCAATGACTGCTTCATTTTTAAGGATACGGTTATACTGTCTGACGACAATGAGATTTATATTTTTGTAGGTTGCTCTTCAAATGCATGTAGTACATATTCAATCGCCATCTCTATGTCCTTGATATCATTAACATGGACAGATATTGAGAATGATTGATGCTGGCTGCTCATGCCTTTGTATTTTGTACATTTAAGCTCCTGTCTGAGTATTGGAATATTGGAATGAACTCATTTTGAAGAACTTACAGATCTTTTTCTGTAGTAAGTCTTTCACCGCACTACTTTCTTTAAGAAATACGTTGGTAATACATTTGCAGCCTGTCTCTGTCACAAGCTGATCTATCTTCCCTCTATACTTTGGTGCAGAGTTCGTCGGCACACTTTATGTGATTGACTGGATACACTTTACACACGGCGTACACGCAATATTTTGTTATCAAAGAACAACAATGTTAACGAGTTAAATTTTATTTTGTATTATTATAATTTTGCCGGTGAAAAGTGTCGTCAGGAAGTCATTGGTTTCATGGGCAGTACGGTACGTTTCGCTTTATGCTGTAGCCACTATTATGCGCTCTCCGGCATCGTTTTTCGTAAAAGGTGATGACGTAAAAGGTTTCACTAGCATGAAGACCACATTGTGCCTCAAGACTGCCCAATAGACGCCTATTAAGCCAAAAGTGAGCATCAGCATCAAACACGATCCTCGTGGATTTAGTTCCTGCATCAGCTGAGGCAAAATCTACCTCCGAACGGCAAGAGTCCAACGTATTGTTCAAATAAAACAAACAAACAAAAGACGAATGTTGTAAAAGAACACTTTATTATAGGCAACTTGCGCGTTTTAACACTGTATCTTGACTGGTCTTTTCATCGTTCAGAATGCTTTCTCCATGCCTAAGGTTCTTCGGTTCCTCATTGTGCGCTCCGGGGACGCACTCAAAGTAATTCTATCCATGTTACGTAGTAGTCGCAGCGGCTTAGTGTTAGTGTGTTGGACTACTAAGCTAGGGGTCTCAGGTTCGAATCCCGCAAAAACCCAAATTCCAACTTATAGTTTTTTTCCACTGCGCTACATCTCACGAACGTCTGACAAACATCCGAGAGTATAATTGTCTTGTAAGAGCTTCTCAATTAACCGTTTGGAGTCGGCATAAAACTGTAGATCCCTTCCATTCGAAAAACTCACACAAAACGAACGGTTGTGAGAAGCTAGGTCTAGGGTCCCTCCGGACCTGTTGCGCCAACTACTTATTTATATATTATTATACAATTGGTCGCAAGAATACGAAAAATTTGGTGTTGAATGCCTTCTGAGCTTTTCATTATTGGGCACACAGTATCATCATGTGTGGTTGCACACGTGCTGTTACTGTGGTTTCCATGAACTGGGTTATTCAGTTTGGATGACAACGTGTATTTATGACAATGTCATGAATTGTTCCTTCTTGTGTGGCACAACGATGTATGTCTGCACAAAAGTATTTCGATTGACCCCAAATTGACAATTCGGGTTGTTTTACTGCGACCTTTTGGTCTATTGTACCTCTGACTTACACCTGAGAGAGATATATTTCTATTCCTTTTGGAATCATTTTTAGGGGTCGTTCTCTTACTTTTGCTTTGCCGAAAAACTCCGTCCTTTAGCAATATCTCTAGTTCAGTTTAACTTAAGAATGTAAGCCTAAGATCTAGGTCCATTGACAGTATGCACTCATCAGAGCATTTCATTCTTTTGTGGGTCAGTGCAACTCATCACGGAATCTGCACACTTTCCTGTGGTGTTCATAGGGTTTTAAACGCCCCGTTAGGAAGCCCGGTATGATGCGGAGGTTATTTTTGCTTATGCCTCTGAATGCTTTGAATCTTTTTCGGTTGTATTGCCCTAAAAATTTAATTCACATTCAGCAGCAGCCAATATCTAATATTTATAAGAGGAGCATGAAGATGAGGCAAACCAATTATTTTAAGGAGCACAAACTTACCACTGTCCATTTAAATAGTTGTTTTCTTTAACCGACTCAACATCGCAAAACAATTTTATTCATTTCTATGTATGCTTTCTCACCAACAGAGCGATGATCCGCATGTCATTCGAACTTGTTACCCTGCCATGCGGCATTCAGAGGGAGATATTATCCGGCCGAGAGATTGTGTGCTGCTAAAAGCCAACGAAGATAATGAATTGCCATATGTTGCTAAAGTTGCCCATTTGTGGGAGAATCCAGAAGATGGTAAGTTGGCAAACACTACCCGAACTCCGTTTGTCTAATTGCAACTGCATCTGCTTCTTTTTTTCTTTTTCTTTTTTAGGAGAAATGATGATGTCACTATTATGGTACTACAGACCGGAACACACTGAGCAGGGTCGTCAACGAAACGACTGCCCCGACGAAGTCTACGCATCCCGCCATCGAGATCACAACTCTGTCGCATGCATAGAGGACAAATGCTATGTATTGGTGTTCAGAGAATATTGCAGGTAAGAACAATGTGAACTCATGGTTCAATGCAATGACTAAAAATCATTTCCGTTTGATTTAGATATCGTCGCAGATTACGCGCCGCCGAGGAAGATATTGAGGACGTGTCGATTGTACCGAAACGACCGAATTTCTACAATCCACGACTGGTTCCAGAGAGCACAAATCCAGAACTGGTAATGTTCTGCCGACGAGCATATGAGTTCCGCACAAAACGTTTGCTAAAGATGCCAAATAAGCATGATAATGTCACAAGGAGTAGCAATTAAGTTGTATAATTATTTACCTTATTTTTCATCATTATTTACTTACTATGTTATTTTCTTATACAATAAGAATAGATTAAAGTGTTTAGGGTAATTTAAAGAGTAATACAAAACAAACAAACAAAACGGAGGAGAAGACCTACTAATTTAACAAAGTGAACACCAGAACCAAACGAATGAAAAAATTTATGTAAATCAAAATTATAAAAAAAAAAAGAAGATACACTAGGCAAAACTATATTATACACAAATAATATTATATCCAAGAAGAAAACAAACAAAATTGACCAAATTGTTTCGATTTTATTTTGTTTTTAGTTAGCTATTTAATCTGGGTGGGATATTACATATCTTTTTTATATGAAGAACAATACTATACATAAAATGAATGAAATTTACAAAAAAGCAAAAACAAGAATTATCCAAAAATATTATCACAGAGTGAATGTATTTGAGTTTTTTTTTTTTTTTTTTTATTAATATTATTTTTACAATTTAAGTTAATTTCTTTTAATATATATTTGTATGTTTTCGTTTGAATAATTAATATATATTTATTTATAATTGTTGGAATTTATTTTGTGTTGGGTTTTTATTTGTTTTTCATATGAACAATGATTTGCATTCCTTTTTGTTGCTTTCGATTACTTTGTGTGTGTCTATCTCCAAATGTCATAGAATCTAAAAAATATCCGTACGATTCGAACATTTTTATTAAATTTCATCGTGATCTGTTCCTTTTAGCTGGAGGTTGGTAGGAGAAAGCCACAAAAGGGGGGGGGGAAATAATTTCCGTCCACTTTTACAGTGCTGCCAGCCTTTAAGTGGAATGGAATTCAAACAAAGGAGGAATTCACCATCACAGGCCTTCAAATTTCCCCCTTTTCCCATTCTTCGTGGTGGCATTCCCCATGAATTCCCCACTATGCTTTTCCAAAAAGCAATATTGATAGTTGATCTTATACAGGGTGGGTCAAATGCAATAAAATAACAAAATTAATTTTTGTCTTTTTGCATAAACTTGCGTACAGCAGGCGCGATTTCGGACAAAACTTCTTTTCAAAAAACGCACTGTTTGAGCCACACAGCATTCACTTTGGAAATAAGTTTTCAACATTTCCTATTAACTATTGGGAAAAACGCAGCAAACAATTAAAAAACACGAGTCCATGTAGTTTGAGTAACGATTTATATTAGTTCACTGAAAGAAGAGATAACCCAAATAGAAATTGTTGGTAATAGTGTAAGCGCTGTTCGTACATTTCAGAAATGTTTCCGTAACTCGTAACAGTAATAACGTGTATAGGATATCAAAGGGCGTACTGTTTCCAGTGCAGGATGGAACGGTGACGAAAGTGGGAATCAGTTGTAGCTCTTTAAATTACTCGGCCCTAGCGAGGTAATCGTCGGAACAACTGTTCGGATAATTGTTCTGACATTTTGTAGCGCATATCGGTAAATTAGTTGAAATGCGATTAGGTGCATTTTTTTGTTAAATTTTTGAAAGCTAGGTTCCGATATTCTCCGACAGAAATTGGTTGCGGAATTTGTTTACGATTTGGAGTGTGGTGAGGTGCGCCATCGACATTGTTTATTTCTCTTTCGAAGTCGGACACCTCGAATGCAATTTGAGCCTCCGAGCTCCGAAGGAGTATGCGTTGCGAAGATTTTTTCGTTCCGATGGATACCTCGCTAGGGCTGATTGTAAACACTTGACTATATCCCTAAGCAACGAGTAGATCAGTTTAAATATGAAAATATAAGTCCAAGACGTTTTACACGCAGCGAAGTCCATGGCAGACGGTGTAAAATTGTTGACTCTCATGTGGTATTCGTTTGGGCTTCTTCAGATTCGCTCTCAGATTTCAGGGGTGGGATTCTGTAAAAAACGAAACGAAAAACGCTTTCGCTTTTCAAAAAACGATAGAACGCGAAAGCGAAAGTTTGCTTCATGTAACTCCTTTCGTTTCCTTTTTCTCTTTCGCATGGGTTTAAGAAACAGTGGGACGAAGAAATTAAAGTTTGAGAAGCTGAATGTATCATAATGAGCATAGGACAGCCAATAGCTGCTGACAGATTCGAAATATTTTATTTGTTTATAGTTATTTTGGTTTGAGTCAATAAGGTCAACATTGTAAATAATAATGTAAGTACAATAAACCGACACACATACTGAGGACAAACAGCTATTATCCGATACTTGTGGTCCGCAATCTGTAACAAAATATTATATATTATGATGTATTGTTTTTTTATATCAAATGTAATTTTACTTACGATCATAGTCATGCTTATTTTGACATTCGAACGAATAGCGAACGAATTCATACGAATGTCTCTATTCGTTCGAATGAACTTGTGTGCATTTTAATAGACATTCGTTAGAATTGGCTATTCGTTCGAATGCCAAAATAAGCATGAGTATTAATGCTGTGATGGCCTTTTCTGTTAAAAAAAAGAAGCATTTCTTTGTTCGAAATGAGACGAATCAAGCTAACATATATGTGTTACATCAATACAGCTAATGACTAAAGCAATAAACATCGTTTTACAGAAACTACAATACAATTGAAAAGCTGGCACTTATCGCCGGGTATTTTAAATTTTTGGAAAAAGTAACTCTTAGAAACATTTTCTTCCAGTTCTGATGGCCATTTTATCCATTGAGGATGAGGACACAGAACGTTTTCGTGTAGTATTTTCGACAAAGTACTCTGTGCGAGAGGAGAAGCAAAATCGTTGCCGACCATCCACTGGTTATCACCTCCAGCCATTACCTCAAGCGCTTAACACAGCCTTTAAATAGAAAGGACATACCTATGTGTTTCGTGTTCCTGTACGAAGACAAATGTTGTCCAGCACATACCTAAAAGCGCTTGTATTCAACCGAAAACGTTGAAGAAAACCAAACAAAAAATTAAGAACATGTAAACTTATTCTTCAATACACATCAATAAAACAAACCTTTCATTGGACAGCGTAAGAGGATTGGAATAATCCCGAAGATGTTTTCGGATTTTTCTTAGATTTTGATCCTCTACATCGCATCATCACTATCACTTGCTATTCGCCAGCATGTTTTGTATCGAATAAATAACAACCACCAATTTAGCAATCAAAGAAAATGAGAAACGTCAATGAATAAGCTGTCGTTGTTTTCTTTTCGCACTGAACGAAAATGTCATTCGTTTTTAGAGTTACATGAAGCAAAATAAACGAAATGGCTTTCGTTTTTTTGCTTTCGTGCAAACGAAAAATCCTTTCGTTTTTGTAGTTACATGAAGCAAATCGTTCGTGCAAACGAAAACGATCGAACGTTTTCATCTTACAGAATCCCACCCCTGAAAAAGATTGTTTTTTTTTTTTTGTACCAAACGAACATAAAAACTGCTCTGAGAGCGCCCAATCGAATACCACATCAGTAGGAAACTTCAGACCCACTAACAGCAGTAAATTCAAGGCCACCTGTTAAGTTATCTTTCGCATTTGTGTAGTTAACCAAAAATGTATAAATAGAATAGCAAATGTTCATGTTTACTAGTTTTATTTAATCAAGAAAAAAGTATTCTGTCTCCATTTTATCTGATGAGTCGAAAGTACTATTAGGTCTGTTCCTTGCTTTCAGAGAATTTTCTAATATCGTAACGTAAACTTTTTAATTTCGGCAATAAAAGCAATTAAAATCTTGGCCTTATATATAAATTTGTGCTTTGTTCTACTGATATTTCAAAACTCTCGCCTAGACCTATTAGGTCTGTTCCCTTACATAACATTTTGGTTAAGGTAAGATTAGACTGTATGCCAAGTGGTCATAAAATGCATGACAGTTCTCCTGTCAAAATATAGTCATACAATGTAAAGGGCATACATCTCATATGCTCGAATGACCTAAATGCCACATATGACCACGCTGACTTTGACAGATAAAAATGCCCAAAAACATAATAGTGTAATCAGACAATCAGCGCGAATGCCAGCATAAACCCTATATGCCCATATGCTCTTTATTGAAATTTCGTTGTGGCATTTCGTTCTCTTTTTTGTGGAACAATAACAAATAGCTATGAAATGAAAAAATAGCAAATGACCACCAAGGCAAATATGACCATAGGTATTGGTAATTTTGTTCATATAGTCTTATGCAAGAAACATATGTAGGATCGGGGTGGGGTGGGTTTGTTCATTAAAGAAAACACAGTCGAGTAGAAAAGGAACTTCAATGTAGAATTTTATTTAACTTAATATTTAAACTAATAATTAGCAAGTATGGGAAACAAAAAAGATAGCTTATTGGCGAGGCACTGCTTTGCGACCCGCTCCACTTAACCGGACGTAGCAAACACACATGGCCGACGACTTGACTCCCTCTCTGCACCGGATCGCGTTGAACAGTTTCGTTTGTGGATCGTGGAAGCACAGGGTGATCCTACATTCGGCCATCCTGCACATCGCCTGTCCCGGGCGATTCTTCATTGGATTCTTCGCTGTCATCAGTATCGTTGTCTGCCCAAGGCTTCATATAATCGGCAGATGAGGATGTTATTTTAGGTCCTTCATGATCGCCTACCTTATGTACTTCGTATCTATCGTTGCGTTTTATTTTGACCACTTCGTATGGGCCCAAAAACTTTGGGTACAACTTAAGGCCAGCTCCAAATTGAGTTCGCTGGATCGCCACTAACTCATGCACCTGGTATTTCTTTGCAACCTTTCGCCTCCGGTTGTATCCTTTACGATTCTCCTCCTGAAGTACGACAATTCGATCTTTGGCTTTACGTCTTATTTCGTCGCGTTCACCAAGAAAATTATTCGTCAGGGTTTCTTCTATCAACTTTGCCAGGTTCAAGTCTGCTTGGCTTCTTATTGGGACTCCGAACAAAATCTCAAACGGTGTTTTTCCAGTACTGCGGCTTACAGAACTATTTATAATTTGTTGGAGTTTTTGTACTTTTTTAAACCATTTCATCGGATCATCAATCGAAAGTTTTGTAAGCACTTCGATTATAGTGCGATTTATTCGTTCCACCTGACCGTTTCCACGGGGTACTCCTGTTGTAGTAGTGACGTGTTGAATGTTTCGGTCCTCACAAAACTGCCGGAAAGTGTTAGAGGTAAATGCTGTTCCCTTGTCCGACACAATACGAAATGGATCTCCGAACACCTCTGCTTGAAGCTCCATCTTTCTTATGACTTCATCAGATGTTGTTGACTTCACGGGGTATATCCACACAAATTTCGAAAAGGCGTCTACCACAACGTAAAGGTACTTGTAGTTCTTTGCGGTGGATGGCATTGGACCTAGATGGTCAACGTGGTATGTGTGCAAAGGGACGTCACTCTTATCAATGGGATTTAAAAATCCCTCCTGCTTTCCTTGCTTCCTCGTGCTAAGGATACATGCGATGCAGTTCGAAATGACCGAATGAATCTTATCCATCATCTTGGGTATATAATAATCCTGTTTAGCAGTAGCCTCCACTCTTCTCGCGTTGAAATGTCCTTGATCATGAATGTTGCGCAAAACTTCTCTCTGCAATGCCTTTGGTACAACTATTAAATGGCATCCTTCGACGAACTTATAAAGAATACCACGACGTATTTCGAAGTTTTCATACTGTCGATCTTGTAGTATTGCCATCACTAACTTACAATACTCGTCGGTTTCCTGAGCCCTTCTTACACGTTGCAGCAATCCATCCTCTATCCTGAGAACCACTGGAAACCGGCTCAAGGCATCAACATGGCGCATTGAGACTCCCGACCGATGCAGAATGACGCAGTCGAATTCTTGCAGCATTAAAGCCCACCTGGCAACTCTTGGGCACAGCTCCTTCTTACCCATCGTAGCTTGGAATGCTTTACAATCAGTATATATAGTAAATTTAAGTCCCAATAAATATACTCGAAGCTTCTTCAACGACTTAACTATAGCCAGGACTTCGTGCTCATAACTCGTATAGTTCTTCTCCGCTGATGAGG
Organism: Cheilosia urbana; assembly: GCA_946477585.1. Classification (NCBI taxonomy): domain Eukaryota; kingdom Metazoa; phylum Arthropoda; class Insecta; order Diptera; family Syrphidae; genus Cheilosia; species Cheilosia urbana. The sequence goes on along the minus strand of OX297854.1, from coordinate 63,103,143 downwards.
CTTTGAAGCTTAAGTAAAAGACGGGATGATAGTTCGACTCATGCTTCTGCAACAAGACTCCTCCGTATCCAACCATGCTTGCGTCGGTATGCAATTCCGTTTGAAGAAAAGGATTGAATAATTTTAAGACAGGCTCCTTACACAAAATATCTTTTAAAGACTGAAAAGCAGCATATTGATCAGTTCCAAAAACATATTTACTATCCTTCCGAATCAAGTCCGACAAAGGCTTGGCGTACGTTGCATAGTTAGGTACAAATTTGCGAAAGAACCCAGTTAAGCCCAAGAAACTTTGTACCTCCTTGATATTGCGGGGCCTTGGGTATCCCTTTACCGCCTTAATCTTTTCAACAGATGGTTTTACACTTCCATCCTCAACAACATGTCCCAAAAACTCGATGGATCTGCTAAGGAAATCACACTTCTCCCATTTAATAACTAAGCCATTATCAGCAGCAACCTCCATGACAACAGCTAGCTTCTCGAAGTTTTCCTTCTCGGTTTCTGCCGGAATAACGACGTCATCTAGGTAGAGCAGCAAGTAGCCTTCTCGTATTAGGTTCTGAAATACGGTATTTACGAATCTCTGAAAGACCGATGGCGAATTGCATAACCCAAAAGGGACTTTCAAGAATTCGTATTGTCCATCTGGAGTTAGAAAAGACGTGTATTTTCTACTACTTTCGGCTATGTCCACATGGAAAAACCCATTCCGAAGATCCAGAGTCGTGAATACTTTCGCGCAGTAAAGCTTCTCCAAAATGTCTTCCATAATTGGCAAAGGATATCTGTCCTTGACGACTTTGGCATTGAGCTTGCGATAGTCGACACAAAGCCTGTTGCTGCCGTCCTTTTTCTTTACAATTACGATGGGACTAGCAAAATCAGATTGACTATGTTGTATGATGCCATCCTTCAACCATTCTTCGACCTGCCTGTTGACCGCTTCCTTTTCCGTGGGCGCTAATCGCCTCGCCCTTTGGTATATGGGGCATTCATCCTCCAGCACAATACGCATTTCGACGCACGACCTCTCTACTTTTTTCGGCTTATAGGTTTCAATCAGTTTTACCAATTTCTGTTTAACAGCCTCATCGTTAACATTTCGAACAAACTCCTGTGTACTATTTTTGACAGTATTGACTATTTTGATGTCATTCAAAAAATTTTCAGTTTCGGCATTGCTTTTCTGTGTTGATGCAGCTTTACAAACCTTTACTTCTCCATTTTCAATTAAAAGTGAGACATTTTCTAAAAAATTGTTTCCTAATATAATGTCATCTGACAGCCATTCATCTGGAACCACCTGAAAACGAACCAAATACTTTTCGCCTCGTACCTTCATATCTACCAGCAAAGAGCCTAATGGTTTTCGAAGCTCATTAGCCCCAAATCCAGCCAGTAAAACTACTTCCGGATCATAGCTCCCCAATCCAACCTCACGCTTTACAGATTCCTTCATAATGGTGACCTCACTTCCGGTATCAATTAGGGCATTATATATCCTTCCGCCAATGTTCACAAAGATCATAGAGCTACTCGTAGTTATTCGGCTGACATTGGTCCTACCACCTGAACTGCCACTAGGACCTTGCCTTCTTTGTGGACAATTTGTTGAAATGTGCCCAAATTCGTTACAAGAAAAACAGCGCGATCCCCTACTTCTATCCGGACATGCCTGACGAGCATGCGAAAAAGACCCACAGTTGCCACATCTTCTTCCGCCACGATTATCTCTAGTGCATGCGCTTGATGGTTGATTTTCCACCCTTGATCTGTGCTTGTCCGCGATTGAACGCCTCATGTTTTGATATACACCGAACTTCTTCTTCAGTTCGTCCAAAGTAGTCGCTTCATACAATATTGCTTTATTCACAGCATCGCCTGGTATACCTTCTACAACATATGCTATTAGAGACTGATCGTCGATGGTTCCTTCATTAGCAATTTGTTGCATTATATAAAAATATTCTAAGAAGCTTTCTGTCGGTTGTTTTTTACGAGACTCAAGCGCGCGATGAATATCAATGCTGGGACGAGGATCATGAAATTCAGCTTCTAATGTAGTTTTTAAATTGGCGAAACTATAAATTCCAGATTTCGCCTCAATTGCCAGCTTAGCCGCACCCCGCAACAATCGCCTTGCATACAGGTATTTTTGGACGTCATTCCAGCCACACACTGCACAAATCTCTTCAAACTCCTTTAACCAGGTTTTGACGTTTTTACCAGATTCACCTGTAAAATGTTCGAGAGATTCCTCTACGTCTCTAAATACAAAATTATTTTCATTAGACATGTCCAGCTTCCGTTCTCGTTCCTCCTTATCAATTTGATTTGTATCTCTTTCACCAATATAACTCTCGTCGCTTTCGTCTGATTTATTCTCTCCGAAAATAACTCGTAGACTACCTTCTACTTCCTCACTTGTCGACGCAGTATAATCTCCTCCAAATTCGCCTTCCTTGCCCTCTTCGCGCATAAGCCTGCCAAGTCGCTCAATCAAATCCGTTTTCAAATTATATCTATAAGACGCCCCTCTTTGCTTCAGTCGACTCTGCAACTCCCGAGTTGTTAAGCTACTCAATAATTCATCCATGCACTTATCGTGTCACCGATAACAATAATTGGAAATCAAAATCTAACCGCTTATTTTTTCATGCAAAAAGAAGTGAGAAAAAAAATCATGCAATATGTAAACATAAACAAAAGGGCCTGGTGCACTACTGTTGGTAAGGTAGTCAAAAGCTCTTGTGGTGCTGTAATTAGTAAGAGCTGTTCAAGATCTGAACTTTGAGTAAGCTTAACTTATGTGCCATGACACGAACCGTAAAACTTTAATTAAACTCTCATGCTACTACTCAAATGAGTATTAGTTTAAAAAAACGGAAAGATCTCACCGATTTTGATGGCTTGCCAATAATGCTCCGTTGCGTCCAAATATAACTGTGACCTTGGACCATGTAGGATTTTCTTTGTTCTTCTGTATATCAAACTGTTCACTTCACTTCTTTTTCATATTCTCTATTTTCTTTCTCACATGCACTTTTCTTCTTTTCTTTAGTTGTTTAATCTTTTCCCGCACAAAAATTGTTTTTTTTTTTTTCTCAGTACGAATCACTGATGAACCACTTCTGACACCATGTAGGATCGGGGTGGGGTGGGTTTGTTCATTAAAGAAAACACAGTCGAGTAGAAAAGGAACTTCAATGTAGAATTTTATTTAACTTAATATTTAAACTAATAATTAGCAAGTATGGGAAACAAAAAAGATAGCTTATTGGCGAGGCACTGCTTTGCGACCCGCTCCACTTAACCGGACGTAGCAAACACACATGGCCGACGACTTGACTCCCTCTCTGCACCGGATCGCGTTGAACAGTTTCGTTTGTGGATCGTGGAAGCACAGGGTGATCCTACACATATTAACACAGCGACAGCAACGGCAACAGCGAATTTAGGATTAGCTCTAACGTTAATGTCGCTGTCGATGTTGCTGTGCTAATGTGTTCAAAGTAATTAATGTCGTTTTCCATTGTGACAGAAAAAGATTCAGAGCAATTTTGCGAATCTCGATATCCGAGCGAGATTCACACCTATTTGCACTTACACCGAAACATTTGTCGTTAGTCGAACTTTAAAGTGTGTTTACTTACGTTTTTAGACGAGAAGTCTGTGAAAAATAGAAAAAAAAATTATATTTGGCCGCTGCAAAAGTTATTAAAATAAATTGAATGGATTTTTATAAACACAAATTACAATTTAAGAACAGGTGACTTTTAAAACACGCACCACTACAGATGCAAAGGAAGAAAAATCTCGTTTTATGTTCCATTGGGCACGAAAAATCTGAAATCTGAGAGCAAAATCTGAAAATCCTAATTGGGCATTTACACGGTCACACATTACTATCACTTAAAATTAAAGGGATGCCCAATACTAAACAGCCGTCTGACTGAAAGGGACAGCATTACCTAACACGCAAAAAACGTGATACCTTTTTTGGTCGGCCATCTTGTTTACGTGGTAGGAATTATGGGAAAGCTATGCATGTTGATATTTTTACAGCGATGGCTTACGAAACTTCGTTTTCCTATAAAACAAAATGGCTTCCGGAAGTGATGAACGTACAATTATTTATTTATTTCGTATAAATGATTGATGAATTGTTGGTTTAATTTACTGAAACTAATTAACACTTTCATTTCACATATTTTAAATCGGAAATCGAAATGTTTTCATGTGATTGCAGAAATGTTAGCTGCCGGAACTTCCGCTTTACGTATCTATAATTATGGGTAAAACATCCATGACACCTTAGGCGTCTGATTTGTGATCTCATTCCTACGCGTTATCTCGTGCAAAATTGCGCGGGCGTGATAGTGTTAATGCAGTTTAATGGAAAACGACATAAAATACATTTGTTCTAAAGGTTCTGTCAAAGTTGCTGTTGCTGTGTTAATCTGTTTCTCGCATAATATACAGTTTTGATAATCCTGACATTTTGGTCATTTGACAGATAATCTGGTCATTTGCCTGTTGGCATTCATATGCATAATTGGCATATAGTCTATAAGCTTTACATAACCAAAAAGCAAAGGAGCGCGTGTTGAATTTTGAACCAAAAATTAAAAAAATGGGAATATTTTTAGGTGGCAATATTCAAATATCAGTAGAACAAAGCACAAAATATAAATGAAATCGAATAAAAAGTCAGTTAAAAAATAGCATTTGAACGATTTGATAACCATCTGTCAGTAATAATCAACTAGCCCAAAGAAAGTTCTTGGTTTTTGGAATTGTTCTCTCTTGTTGGCTCTCTTCTGCCAAACTTTTGTGTAAAAGAACGAATTTTGACTAAATTTGGGTAATGTGTTCGAATGCACTATCGTTAGGGAAGGGAACAGCATAGGTAAGTAGGTGTAAATCTCGCTCAGTAATCGAGATTCGCAAAATTGCTCGAAATCTGACAGCCAGCTGATTTCGAGAGCAGAAAAACTGCTCTGCATCTGAAAAAGTGATTTTTCTGTCCCAAAAGTTAAGTAAATAAGTTCACCTCGAAATTACCCGCTTTTAATGAAACACAATAAATTGTTTAAATAGAATTCTAACTCTAGATCGCTCATCGCTAAATTAATGTTAAGCATTCCACCACGCACGCCTCTAATTCGAGTACGTCAACTTTTCGTTCCTGTCCCACGTCGCATTCAGTACGGACAAAATGATTAACTATCTATTGGATAAACTTGCGTCCCTAGTCTCGTAATTTGAATTAAAACTTCCGAAACAGATGTATGGAGAAAACTACACAACCGGTAAGTAACTGGAAGTGCTACATACTTCTCCGTACTTCCTAGGTTCCTACCACCAAGAATAAGTCAGGGTCAAGTAGGGAGCGTTACAAGTCACAACGTCATTTGTAATAACAAAGTACCTACTCTCCATAACATGATAAGTTTTACCCGTTTTTAAAACATTTATTAAACAAGTTATTATTTTTCTTTTGCTTGAGTGTTGGAACTGTTTCCTTTCAATATACTTTTCCTTTTTGGTTGTTGCCGCATAACATAATCGGTTATTTATGGTCGAGATAAATTGATTTTACCTAACTTAAGTTAGCAATTGAAATATGTATATCAGAAATAAATAAACCTACCAAAAATACCATACACAAAAAATAAAAGCGAAGTCTCAAAATATCGGAAAAAAACATTAAACAAAAATGTATACAAAGGTAACATACCTATTGAAAGTACTGTATTCATAAGTACAATAAAGTGAATAGATCTTTTGTAAATGAAAACGTAAAACTCTAAGCTTACCAACTATAAACAATATACGTATACAAGAATAGCATTACCTACAATGAAACAGGATACTAGAGTGCAATTTAATAAACATTATAAATACAAAATAAAAAACTGCAACAAATTAAATTGATCATTATAAACAGCAGTCTACAACAGTTACACATTTCCAGTAATAGGCGACAAACAAACACATTAAATGTCAAAATAATATAAAACAAAAAAAACTTTATATTTCTATAACGAAATACATAGTAGAGTAAATTAATGAAAATAATATACAAAGTAACAAATGAAATGCATTCAGTGTATAATAGATTTTTAGAGCATAAATAATGTTTGTATTACATAAATAAAAGAATATAATAAACAGTTATGTTATTTATGTCAATGCGTATTTATTATTGCTATTTATTATTATTAATACTCAAGGTCATGAGCTCTGCCTTGTGTCCTTGATGTAACTGAGAATTATATATTAATTTATTGTATGACGAAAAAAACAAAACAAGAACATTCAACCATAAATATATAATTTATTAGACAAACAAAATTTAAAGTCTAACGTGTTTTTGATTATTGTTAGCTTTGACGGATTTGGATAAACGGAACGTTCCGAATTTGCAATGATCCCTTTGGCTTGCGACACTTCTAGGCCTTGGCGGGAATCGGCTTAGGTTATAGTTGATTGTGGATTTTATTGATTATCAACTCTTCTGATCTGCGTAAAGCACTCACTAAAAAATTATTGATTATTATTGGCAGCACTTAGAATCAGAGACGATTTCACGTGTACATTTTTCTTAAATAACTGAATAAAAATTGCTCAAAATATATTATTTTTTTCTATAACCATTCTGCAGTAATCATTTTTCATAAATATTTTCAGCAAAATTGCACTTATTCCTAAAATAAAATACTATTCACACGAACGAATAATTTCAAATTTAACGGACAAAATTCTATGAACGCTGGCAGCAACTTTGCCGACACCGGCGGTACCGGAAGTTGTTGATATTTTTTGAGGTTGTGTTGGTGAGCCGGAATTTTTAAAGTTTCGTGACATTTTTGTCAATACGAATTTCTATATATCAATATTAGCGCACTAAATTGAGGGCGTTCAAGTATCTAGTTTAGTAAGTCTGACAGCTGTCTGACTAGATCTATCTCGGTTGTGATTGGTTTAAATCGGTCACGTGGGCACCTGTGACATTTGACGTTTATGGAGGGGTAGCCGACGAATCTAGTCAAGAAATTCGTGACTGAGTACTAAGTTGACTGTTGACAGTTCGGGTATGTGGCTGACGTAGAAAAAGTGACGTTCCCGACCAATCTAGTTTTTGCGTTCAGGTTACATCTTATCCAGACCAATCTAGTCGACTTAAGATAACTATATTCTTGAATGCGGCCATTGTGTGCACTCCATAAAAATATAGCTTGTAGGCAAGGTAACGAGAAATCGGCCGAAGATGGGGGTCCCAGTATTGTCTCTGCTTAGAATTTTAAACGCCACTTCCTTGCCAAAGCTGTCATTCCGAGTAGCTGATACATATTAGAAGTGTTTCTTTTTTATTTTGAAAAATCTAAGTGAATTTGAGAATAATAATATGTTCACAAATTACAATATTTTTTTTTTTAAGGTCTTAAGGTCTTTTGTTTGGTCTTAAGCGAATAAAGGGTGGTTGGGTGTTGTATGAATAGGGTAGGCACTGATTGGCGTCAACTTGGCGATGCCCAGGTGTTGTAACTGTTCATACACATCAATTGTGCTTATTTTACCTCCGCGTGGTAGCCACCGGGTACTGGTCTTGTCCTTCCGGGCATGACTTGCTAAACTTATAAGCGCGAGTGTTGAACACGAAGAAAATAGCAACACTATAATGCTCTGTCGGAATGACTGCCTGATCGAGTCTCAGAGGTCTTACATGAGCCCCTCAGAAAGAGGACGTACGGCGGATGAATTCACATGGTTGAATCAACGGTGGCGTCAACAGTCAACATGGCAGATACCTCAATGAGCTACTTCGACGTATTTGGAGCTGATGTCATTGAGGATTTTTCAGCACTAGTCAGGGTGTTGAAATAGAGATGGTGGCGGAAGAGCCCTTAATGGGTCAACGCAGCGGGTTACTGACTCCGGAATTTTCCGGCCCCTTTTGCCCAAGGGGTCGCAGAAAAGGCCTGGTCCTCCAGGTTGGGGGTTGTGCGTGGGGTTAACTACCCTACCACGGAAAACCAAACAAGTTGCGAAGCAACCAATAGCCTCGGATAAGGACGGATTCACTGTTGACGACCCTGCAAAACGAAAAAAGGACAATGACGTTCGGATCTGCACGTGGAATGTTCGAACTCTGAACAGACCGCGTGCAGCCGAACAACTAGCGGAGGCCCTTGACTGCTACAGAGCAGGCATCACCGCCATCCAGGAAGTGCGGTGGGATGGGCCGGGCAAAAGGAGGATGAAAAACTGTGACATTTACTACGGTGACTGCTACAGAGAACAAAAGCAGCGTCTATTTGGATGCGGATTTGTTGTAAGCGGCAGACTTAGGCAAGAAGTCTTGAGCTTTCGACACGTTAGTGAACGCCTTACAACTATCCGCATCAAGGCTAAATTCCCCAACATCAGCCTGATATGCGCTCACGCACCCACAGAAGATAAAGACGATGCTACCAAAGAATGTTTCTACGAGCTCCTCGACAAAACATATGAGCAATGTCCTAAGCATGACGTTTAAATCGTCTTGGGTGATTTTAACGCCAAAATAGGAAAGGAGGACATCTTTGGTAGCACAATCGGAAAACACAGCCTACACGACACCACGTCTGGAAACGGACTTAGGCTGATTGATTTTCCTGCGGGATGTAATGTTACCATAGCTAGTTCACCAAGATTTGGTTAGAGGAAAGTATGCCTGATGAATGGAACCTCAGCATTGTTTGCCCGATCCACAAGAAAGGAGACCCTCTAAGCTGCGCCAATTACAGAGGCATCAGTCTCCTGAACACTGCGTATAAGATCATGTCTGCTGTATTGTGTGAACGCCTGAAACCATTCGTCAACGATCTGATAGGTCCCTATCAGTGCGGTTTTAGGCCCGGTAAGTTCACGACCGATCAAATATTCACACTACGGCAGATCCTGGAAAAAAACCAAGAATACCAGATCGATACTCACCATCTTTTTATCGATTTTAAGGCCGCATATGACAGCGTTTATAGAGACGAACTATACAGAGCCATGTCTAGTTTTGGCATCCCTGCCAAACTTGTCAGATTGTGCAGAATGACGATGGAGAACGCTCGCTGCTCCGTAAAGGTCGGAAACAATCTCACCGAGACCTTTGATGTCAAAAAAAGGATTTAGACAAGGTGATGCGCTGTCATGTGACTTCTTCAACATCATTCTTGAGAAGATTGTGCGAAACTCACAAGCCAACACCAGAGGCACAATTTTCTATAAGTCTGTGCAACTGCTTGCATACGCTGACGACATTGACATTGTTGGTACAACACAGCGAGCTGTCACTGGTGCGTTTGCAAGTTTAGTACAGAAGCGGCAAAAATGGGTTTAGTGGTGAATGAGGGTAAAACAAAATATATGCTGTCAACAAGAAGGGACACACGACATCGACGAATCGGGCAGAACGTCACGATAGACAGCTATAACTTTGAGGTAGTTAGGAACTCTGTCTACCTCGGCTCCGCTATAAACTCTGATAACGACATCACATCAGAGATCAAACGAAGAATCACACTTGCCAACCGCTGTTTCTTTGGCCTAAGACGGCAACTGATAAGTAAGGCCTTGTCGAGAAATACTAAGGAAACTCTGTATAAGACCCTCATCATCCCAGTCCTGCTTTATGGTGCAGAAGCATGGGCGCTATCAAAGGCGGATGAAGATCTCCTTGGTCGTTTCGAACGCAAAATTCTTCGAATGATTTTTGGTCCCGTTTGCGTTGACGGGCTTTAGAGGAGAAGATTTAACAACGAACTCTACGAGCTGTACAGCGACATCGACCTAGTCAGAAAAGTACGCATCAGTCGTCTAAGATGGCTGGGACAGTCGCTCTTCAGCATCCATGGTGATCAGACGACTTTGATAGTGAGGAAGTGTTAGCGAATATTATAGTGTAAATAGTGTTTTTGGACGACGAAATCCAATTAGCCATTTGGCTGGGGGAAACTTTTTTTCAATTTAAAAAAAAAAAAAATTGAAAACAAAACAAATAAGTAGAAGGGTGCCGCAAGGCAAAACACGCGATGGACACTGGCCAGCCAAAGGTCCCGCAAGCAGATGACCCGTTGCCAAAGCGCTTGACAAGGCAAGTCAAGCAGCAGCAAATGGGAGCAACAACAACAACAACAACAGCAGCAGTATCAGCACCTAAAACAATAACACAAGAATATGTACAGTCGCAGGAAACGACAAAAGTAGAAAAGAGGCGACGTAAGCTGAAACCCATTCCAAACCTGTCAGCAAAAAGAAAACAAGATGGAGCGGCGATGACGTCAAAGGCGAATACGTCAGAGGCCGAGTCAGATGAGGAGGACGTACACAGCTACTCGTACGAGTCTGAAGGAGGCGAAGGTCGGTACGTGGGCGAAGGTAACTCATTCCAAGAGTTACTGGACGCCGCAGACGACACGGAGCAACTACAACAACAACAAGACGAGGAAGAAGACGAGGAAGCCCAGCTCGATCGACTGATCAAAGAGCTCCTCGTAAAAAGAGAGAAGTTGCGCCAGCAGAAAATGCTCCAGCAACAACAAAAGCTGAAGCAGATTCAGGCTGAGCAGCAACAGCACAAACAGCAACAAAAACAGCTGAAACAGCAGCAACTGCAACAACAACAACAACAACAAAAACAGAAAAAGCAGCCGGCACAGAAACAGCCGCTGCCACAGCAACAACAACAGCAGCAGAAGCAGCAACCGCAGCATCAACAGAAACAGCAACAGCAGCAACAACAACAACAACAGCAGCAGCAGTAGCAGCAACAACAACAACAACAGAAGCAGCAACAACAGACGAAAAAGGTAAAGATTCCACCTATTAATGTAAGTTATTTAGATATTAGTGATAGCATTAGATTATGTAGGTTAGTAACTAAGGATTTTTACATAAAAAGGCTAAACGCCACCAAACATATAATCATGTGCTGTAATATGGAGGAGCACAAAAAAGTACGCACCGCTCTGGAGAAAGCGGAAACAGAGTACTTTACGTACACTCCAAAAGGAGAAAAGCGGCAAACGGTGCTGCTTAAGGGTATCGACCCTGATATTAAAATAGAGGAGCTTGAAAAGGAGCTCAAAAATTATGAGTGCGACGACCTTAAGTTCGTGGGGGTCAAGCCGTTTTCCTCGCCTGCGGACAGGGGTGGTAACCGCAAATTACCATTCTTTCTGGTGCAACTAACACCTGACAGCAAAATCGATAGTCTGAAAAGGATCAAATTCCTGTACTATCATGCAGTACGTTGGGAAAAACTAAAAAGGTCAGATCGCGTACTGCAATGTATGCGCTGCCAGAGGTTCGGGCACGCCGCAGCTAACTGCCACATGCAGTTCAGGTGCGTCAAGTGCAATAAGGACCACAAACATGGGGAATGTGCCTTGGGTAGTGATAGGGTAGAAGATCGGGGCCAGCTTTCATGTGTACTCTGCAAAAGCTCTGGACATCCTGCTAATTTCAAGGGATGCCCGAAGTATCAGCAGGTTAAACAGAATGTGCAGGCTCGAAAACAGAAGTCAGAAGATGAGAAGGGTCAAAAGAGTCGCTCGTTCTCAAATTTTGTTGCACCCAATGTGTCCTTTGCCCAAATGGTAACTGGACCGGGTAGCACAATAACAAAAACCGCGCCGAAGGTTCCTACACCGGAAGCGGATCTGGATTTGAAATCGATCCTTCTGTCATTGCACGGAAAGATCGATCATTTCCAGAAACAATTAAATGAGCAAGCGGCTCGAATAGACGTTATCTATTCGACGCTGTTTGCCGAGTCTGCCGCGCCATGAATATGATGGGTACGCTGGACGAGGTAAACTTAAAGATCCTTGCGGTGAATGTTAATTCACTAATCAGGATCGAGAGAAGGATCAATCTTTCCAATCTGTTGAAAGCCGAAAAGCCAGATGTACTTTTGGTTAGCGAAACTAAGCTAAATCCGAAGCACAAATTGGGCTTTAGAAATTATCGTGTAGTTAGAAGAGACCGGCCCAACTCCACACAAGGAGGTGGTGTCGCTATCTTAATACGTAAAGGCTTGCGCCATAAGGTCATATATAGCGGGGACGTGCGCAGGTTCCAGGTGTTGGAAGCATGCATCGTGTGCATTCCCCTCAATAGCCAGAGGCGGGTGTATGTGGTGTCGCTTTACGCGCCTGAATCACCTCATCACATTCAATTTTTAAATGAGATCGAAACGCTTTTTCATTGCTTAGAGCTTCAATCGGAAGACAATTATTACTTTTTGGGCGGAGACCTCAATGCTAAACATGCGGCATGGGGAAATGATATTACGAACCCAGTTTCACGACTGGTGGCGTCATAATATGATTGAGTACAAACTCGAATTGTACGCGACGGATATCCCGTCTTTCCCTAGAGAGGGTTCTTTCTTGGACTTGGCGCTAGTTGACGAAAGACTGGAACTAACAAACACTGATCTAAGCACGCGGAACTGTTTACGAACGGTTGAGTGCGATAGTGATCACTACGGACTTGCCGCCGTAATACGGATCCCGAACGAGCAGACGCAGCTGGAGCAGTACGACCAAGTGCGTTCTTTCGATTACCGAAAAGCGCAGTGGTCGCGCTTCACCAGAGTTTTAAAGCGCGACATACGCTCATGCGAGATCGACCCACCGACAAACAGGAACTTAACGAACGATGAGATCGACACTCATTTACGGCAAATGAATGTCGTCATCAAACAGACAATGGAGCGGACTATCCCTCGGGTAGGACACTCCACCGACGAAGAACAAACTGAGAAGTATCGAAACGCGACAATCGATGCTCTGTACAGACATAAAAGTAGACTGCTCTCGAGGCTTAAACGGCTACACAGACAGTTTACTGACAGGAACGATCCCGAGGTAAGGACACTGAAGTCGATGATCAAAAACTTGAAACAGTTGATCACAGAAAATTACAGAAAATCGGTAAGTTTGTATTGGGGCAATAAAATTCGGGCTATAAAATCCAGTAGTCCGAGTATGTTCCCACAAATAAATAAACTGTTCAGGCGGAAAGATCATAACGACATTTCATGTGTCCGAATACCTCAGACGAACGAGAACAGACAAACACTACTGACTGCTGGCATAAGTCCGGAAAGTGCTGACTCGAACGACGGTTTTTATGTGGTCGAAGACCCGCAGGAGAGGGTGTATTTGATGGGAGCTCTCTTTGAAACTGTGTATACGGTGAACAACCCTGTTCGCCGTAACCACGACCTCGAGGAGAGGGCCTTTCTTAACCACTTTTATCTGCGGACCGAAATTCAAAATTGGAGATCCGAGAACAACGGTTTCACCGTGTTCAATGACGACAACCGTGCAAATGGCACAATCGCCGATGTAAGTTCTCATCTGTTCGTGAGTATAGATGAACTTCGGTGCATCTTTGAATCACTAAAAAACAAAAAGTCGGCGGGAGTTGACGGTGTCCCAAACGTCGTATTAAGACACCTGCCCCTAGAAGCGATCGATATCTTCACCACGCTATTTAACAATGCGCTGAATAATGCATATTATTCGGCGCAGTGGAAAATGGCGGTGGTACACACTATCCCGAAAAAGGATAAAGATAGGACAAACCCTGCTAATCTGCGGTCAATCAGTTTGCTTCCGAATATTAGCAAGGTATTCGAGAAAGTCGTCAATAGATCTCTTTTGGGATGGGTTGAAGAAAATAAGATTATTCCGGACAACCAGTTTGGCTTTAGAGCGGGGCATGACACTATTCATGCCGCGTCGAAACTGGTTTCCGACATTCAGTGGAACAAAAGTAAGAAGCAATGCACGGGTGCATGTCTGGTCGACTTTGAGAAGGCCTTCGATACCGTATAGTTGGAGGGGCTCTTTTATAAGCTGACCAGAATGGGCATTCAAAAACCTTTGCTGTATATGATTTATGACATGCTTATGGGAAAGAAGTTCGTTGTCAAAGCTGGCAACGTGACTTCGAGCAGGGTTTTCGAAATTAAAAACGGCTTACAACAGGGAGCAGTGAATTCTCCGGTCCTGTTTAATATTTACACAAGTGATCTGGTGTGTTCCCTCAGACACGCTATAGCGTACGCAGACGATTTAGTGGCGTACAGGTCAGGACCAAAAATCGAGGTCATCAACATCCTTCTGCAGCGTGACTTCGAGCAAATTAAGAGGTATTGCGATGATTGGAAGTTGAAAATCAATTTCCAAAAATCGGAAACGATCCTGTTCAGAACTCCATTGGCTGGGGCCTCTAGGGACACCAGAAAAAACTGGAGAAAATTAACAATTATTGGACAGCAGGGACGACCATTGGTGGTGAAAAACGTGGTCAGGTATCTCGGCATCCGGCTCGACCAGTATCTGTATTTTGACAAACATATAGATGCTTGTCTTGCCGGGGCTAAGAGGGCCTACGCTCTGACAAGGAGACTGTTTCGCAGCAGTCAACTTGACACCAGGGTGAAGGTCATTTGCTACGTGGCCCTTATTAGGCCTATCATCGCTTATGGCTGTCCCTTGCGGTTCAATATAGCGCCGTCCTATATGGAAAGGATTCGGGTGTTTGAGAGGCAATCTCAGTACATAAAATACTATCCCAACAGGACCTTATACAATGGGGCCCGTCTGAATAGGATTGACAATTTCCTTATTAAGGTGATTCGGAGGCACGTTGCTAGGGCGATGGCCAGTGATAATAACCTGATCTCAGGGGCTTACTACCCCAATTTAATGTACCACGAGAGTACGCTTCGGTCTGGCTTTATCCCGCCTGAGGCATTTCTTCATGTAGACATGAAAGGGTTAGTCCAGACAAAAGATGGTGTGTCGGTATTATACCACAGCCACCGCGGCGCGACGGATAAGCGGCTCATCCACGACGGGTACGCCGCTAATGCTCAGGAGCTCCTCCGTTTTAGTACCGCAATTGCGGATTGGGACAGGGTCGATACGGTAAAGCAGTTCACCGAATTTTGGTGGCTTGAGGAAGAGGTGAGAGTGGATACGCTCTCCCGGGCCGGTGCGCTACTTACGTAGCATCCTCCTTAGTTTTAAGCTAGATTTAAGTTGGTAGGTTTAGGGTTAGAGTAGGGGGTTTTTGGGAGGCGCCGGGCTAGCCAACATGAAAGAGTGCTTCCGAGACTTGACCGACGCTTATGGCCTCGGCCGAGGCTCGGCGGCGCGGATGAACCCTTTTTGTGGGCGCCGACAGGCAACCAAGGACGCGATCAGGATAGTGACCAATCGATAAGATTGCTCACCACCCTGATTATAGGTAATGTAGGTTAAGTAGTTTAGGTAGCTTTAAGTAGTTTTAAACAAAACAATAATAAAGAATTCAAGTTTTCTAAAGTTTCTTGAAAATTAAAAAACAAAACAAATCATAGATATAGATAGATTTAAGGCCGAAAGGCAATAATTTTAAGCATATTGTTAAGTTTAGAGCGCTCGCTAAGAGCCAGTAAGCTAGAATAAGATAAATGTTAGTTTTAAATTAGATTTAATCGTTTTTGTCTAGTATGTAAGTTAAAGAAAGAAATAATAAAAATGAATTTAAAATGAAATGAAATGAATGGCTGGGACATGCAGAGCGAATGGACACCAACGCTCCGGCCCGAAGGGTCTTCGATTCTAACCCGGAGGGACAACGCAGTAGAGGAAGACCTCGCCTTAGGTGGCGCGCGCAAGTGAAAGGGGACCTCAACCAACTTGGAGTGCGCAACTGGAGGCAGTTAGCCAAAGATCGCGCTAACTGGAGAGGCGTATTGGTTGAGGCCCAGGTCCACCCCGGACTGTAGCGCCACCTAAGTAAGTAAGTAAGTAAGCGAATAAAGACCCATTGGTGCCGCCCAGGCAGCCCAAACTTTTCTTTTATAGCCACCACCCTAAGAAGATTTAAAGTTGCAGCCAATTGCAGTACGGGTGGAACATAAATGCTTTGACCTTATTCCAGTTGGTAAATCAAGCAGTCCCTAAACAAACATGAACGTTTCTTTGTTAAGGCAATCATTTTTCAGGAATCTAAAATAAATAATTTATGTGTTGATAATAACTTCTTAAAGAATATTCATTCATAAACAAAATCCCATACATTGGGTTAGGAAGTTCCACTTAAGAATATTTGCTTTATTTCTTAATTGAATTTTTATAACTTTGAAACACTTTTTCGAAAAACTTTACATTTTTGATGGAGTTGAAGCTGAGCCAGTCTATATTGCTCACGAAAACGACATAAAATTTATGAAAACGACACCTAAAGGTGTCACAAGCAAGCAGTGGCGAAAATTCGATAGTTAATTTGATAGGTAATCATCTTACGTGAAGCCAAAGCGTGCATTTTGCGTTGATTGTTCAACTATCAAGTATCACCTAAGCCTTTTTTTTAGCTTCGATCCCAGCAAAACAAAGCAAAGTAGGATTTTAAGCACGCAATGACAACAACTACACTCTACTGGACATTTCGAGGACTCACAATTGTTGTTGTAATTGCGTGATTACTTTGCTTTGCTGGGATCGAAGCTAAAAAAACACGTCTATTGAGACAAAAGAACTTTGAATATTTCCCTGAAGTGGTTTTTCAAATAATGCATGTATTTGTTTATTTAGCATTTAATAAAGAGTTTTCCAATAAGAGGTGTTTCCGCTATTTCGGTAGCTGTCACTTTCGAAGCTTTAATTTTTTGACATTTGACAAGTAGAAACAATGCCATTACTAAAAATGGAACGATACACGCTTCAACAACGCATTGAAATTAGACATTTTTCTTTGAATACCAAAATAACACCTCTTATTGAAAAACCCTTTACTATTATTACAAAAGAAAAGTAATTGTTTAAATCTTATTAACCTGATTCGTTCTTAATCTCACTTGGTAATTCATTAAATTGTTTTAGCCCTTTATACATAAGCATGTTTTGAGTTCTTTGGTCTCTATAAAATTGCAATCTAAAAATCGAATTTGATCTTAAATTATATGGTTGTAAATATTGTAAGTTTGAATGTAGATAACTAGGAATCATTCTATGCTTCATTTTAAATAAAAATAATATAGCATTGTAGGTTATCCTTTGTTTAATATTTAAACACTGTAGGCATGATAACATCCACTGGCGGAGGTATTAAAGCTGCACTTCAGGATAATCCTCATGGATCTATTTTGTAGAATCTGGAGTCGGTTTATATTATTCGTATTTCCCATATATAGAATTATTAAGAGGAGGTAATGACATACGAATTTTATTCCATTATATTGTATCCATTAAACTGTAATTGTTTTCTATTAGATCTACAAAAGAAGTTAATGAACTTTCACTTGCCGATGCTAAACTTCACGGAAGAAGAAGGTAAGCGAATTCGAAATTTGTTTTGTTGTAATTAAACACATAATTGTTGTATTTTTGTATGTCATAATGACGGTTTTATGGGCGTTATCAAACTTAAGTTCCCCTGTACTGATTGATAAACAGTTTTTAAAATAGAAATAAATGATGTAAACAAAACTTCATTATTTGAAATTAATTTTTTGTATTTTTTCCAGCGAATGCAAGGCGTTTATAAAAAAAATCACATTTCATTAAGTAATTAAACAGTAACATGAAAAAAATGTGTCCCACTTTTGTGTGTCCTCTGTGCAGCTTATGGGTTGAAGACAAGGTGTCCTGCGAAATAGAGAAAAGTTTCTAATATATAATTCAATATTTGTACAGTTAATTACAAATCGAACCCGTTAATATGTATGAGACATGCTGCTATGTGCTCGCATTTGCTTCCTTCACCAGCTTTGCACGAGCAAGTACAGATCAAAAATTACCAAGACTTTAAAAGATGTCTTAGTTTTATTTCGTGGGACTTTGAAGTCATCGAGGATGCATTAATAACGAGATCGAATGGAACGTTTTACGCCGCTGAAATATTCTGCAATATCGCAGATGTGATAAATCTCGGTTAGTTGGGTCCTCCATTGGAATTTGGGATAATGCTGCACAATAAATAGAATATTAACAACAATTTAAAGAACAGTTAAAAAAGAGTCTTATCCAAAAAACAAAATTGTTTACACGAAACCAACATACATTTTCCATTTCACTTTTAAACGATTCAAACATATTTTATTGACCCGGTATTATTTTATTTTTTATAAAAAATACTGAATTTTAGGTCGACAAGGCATTTAAATCAATTAAAATAGATTTTTATTTATAAAATAAATAAATTACCTTTACAAAAATACACGTACCGCTTACCGATGACAGATTCCTGTATGTCTAATAGGGTCAATTTCTTTGCCACCAGATATCGCAGGCCAACTTGTACATTATGTCAATAAAAACCTAGTTTGCTAAAGTAAGTTCGAAAATTCGAACATAGCTTTTACTTCGCTGCACGTGTAGTTACTTGCCTTGCAATTTCTGTCAAATCTGACCAGTAAATGAGGGCGTTCAAGTATCTAGTTTAGTAAGTCTGACAGCTGTCTGACTAGATCTATCTCGGTTGTGATTGGTTTAAATCGGTCACGTGGGCACCTGTGACATTTGACGTTTATGGAGGGGTAGCCGACGAATCTAGTCAAGAAATTCGTGAATGAGTACTAAGTTGAAAGTTCGGGTATGTGGCTGACGTAGAAAAAGTGACGTTCCCGACCAATCTAGTTTTTGCGTTCAGGTTACATCTTATCCAGACCAATTTAGTCGACTTAGATTAGATTGTGAGGCGGGAGAGCTTTCAATGAGCTCTGGCACTGCGGCTTCTTAGAGGAGCCTATTGTGCCTTCCCTGATAAATTCTTAGAGCCATATTTTCACCCCAGAGGCCGTCAGGAAGACCAGGATCTTCTCTGGGTGTACATTAGCAAGAGATGCTAAATCAATGATTTCATCACCAAGGACTTTTTTCCTGAGACGACAAAGGGCCGGACTGTGATTATGTGAAGAGAGGACTCGTCACTCTCGAGACAAAGTCTACAGATGGGATCCGGTGAGACGCCAATGTTGTGGAGATGTTTTTTTCACTCGACCGTGGCCACTGATTATTCCTGTTGGTATTCTCAGGTTGTTTTTGTCCAGATTGATCAAGAATAGTGATTTTCTGGAGGAGAATTTGGGGAAAAATGTTCTGGTGCAATTCTGCCCAGCTGTGTTTCTCCAGATCTCGTTAGACTCTATACGAGATTGGTTCTTGATGTAGTTCCTGAAATGGCTTTTGCTGACTCCGCAGAAGGGTTCAGGGCCGATGAGTGGAGTGGTTGCTCCGACTTTAGCCAGTGAGTCAGCCGATTCGTTACCCTCAAATCCTCTATGGGCTGGAATACAGTGGAGGATGACTAGGTTTTTCTTAGAAAGTTCATAGATGTTTGAGAATGTTTCTAAGACAAGTTTGGATTTGATGACAGATGAGTCGAGAGCTTTAAGAGCTGCTTGGCTATCTGAAAATATAAATATGGTTTTTCCACGTGTGTTAGAACGAAGATTTATTCTAGCGCAATGGTTGATTGCAAGGACTTCAGCCTGGAATATGGATAAGTTTTTCCCAAGGCTGACTGACAAGTTCACCTGGTTTGACTCACCGTAGATTCCAGAGCCAGTCCCTGATTCCATCTTAGAACCGTCTGTGTACCAGATGATGTCGAGTTGAGATGGATTAGGTTTGTATATCTCCCATTCTTCCCTTGGGGGGATGATTGTGGAGAAGTTTTTATGGAAGACATATTCCGGTAGCATGTCATCAAGAGGCATGCTGAATGAGCTTGAAGGCTCAATGGTGTCGAATAAGGACAGATGACCTCCTTGATTGGTATAGGGGTCAAAGTTGTTCGAATGGAACAGCCGGTGAGCTCCCAGTCTGGCTTCCATTTGAATATAAGTTTGAAGAGGTGTTAGACCAAGGATGACATTAAGTGCCATAGTCGGTGTGGAGCGTAAGCAGCCCGTCATACAGTTTCCAGCTATACGTTGGACTCGTTCTAGCTTTTTGACTGTGGTGACTTCGTTAGTCTTCGTCCACCAGACCACGGCGGCATAGGTAACCGCTAGTCTTACGACGAGCGTATAGAGCCAGTAAAGCATCCGAGGCCTAAGACCCCAGTTTTTACCGCAGACACGACGACAGATCCATAGAGATCTGGTGGCTCTGTTTACGGTACGTTCAATCTGCTGGTTCCATGATAGTTTACTGTCAAGGATAATTCCCAGATATTTGGCTTCTCGAGAGAATTCAATGGTTTCACCAAACAAGGTAGGGCGAATCATTCTTGAATGCGGCCAATTTGAATTTTTTAATTTTCCTTGAGAATCTAATAACTTTTGTTGAAATTGAAATTAAAAAAATTAAAATCAGAAATATGCATGCAATCTATAGGATATAGCGTATGGGCTATTATTCCAATTGCACCTGGAAATATGATTTTTGTTTGCCAAATAGGTTGTTGATATTTTATTTCTTCTTCAGTTGCCCATGACAAGAAATAATTGATTTTTTCACAGGTATTTTGATGATTTTCCTGCACGAACAAAACTTAATTTAACTATTTATAGAGAAACCATCGAAAATTCACATTGCTCACTTTTTTTTTTTTTTTTAATGTGCGTACAAAAGGACTGAGTCAACTAAATAGCAGACTTAGAATTTGCATAGCATTTGCTTTGTTTATTCATACCGATCTGAGTAAAAGGTCAGTGCCGCCGCTTTTCGAACATGCCAAAAGTTGGAACTAACTCAAATTGGTTTTTATTCATACGAAACGTAGCAAATGCTTCGACTTTGACATTTCTCTTGAGTAAAAGCAATTGCTTCGCTTTATTCATACGACCCAATGTAGTTCCCCCGATGGATAACAGAATGGAAAGGTAGAGACAAAGTGATTCGAATGGGTGAATCGAATATTCGATTCAAGTGAATCATGATCTTGATATTAATCGCCTTTTAAAAGTAGATACCTATATAATAACCAACCAATAGCATTCAGTTATGTTAAAATGTGGTATTCCCGAACTCTATCACGTCCCCCCACGGTTGACAGCGAAAATTGAGGGGGCCAGCGGCAAGAGAATTGCTAGTTGGGTCAATTTGCGGTTATACCCTTTTTAAAACCGTGTTTTCGTCGAAAACTCGAAATTGCGTTCACACACAGCAACAACTAGTTTTCGTTTGACGTTTCAATCAGCTGTGAGACACTAGTCGTGGAACTTCTGGGTAGACTTTTTTGTTTACAAATTTCGATCGCATTAATCAACAAATAAAATTAATTCAGGGCATTTAAAAATAAAATTAGCCCACCAATTAGTGTGGAAAATGATTTTAAGTTGTGAGTTGTGACATTTGTTCGGTCAGCTGCTCTGCTGAATGTTGCAAAAGGTGTGTTCTCAACGCAACGATTGGAAGTCGGTTTCGCGGGGAAACGACTTCAAGCGATTAGTTTTGAAAACTGAAATAGATATGTATGGGAAAACTTTTGTTTTCGGTGAAGTTTTCGAGTGTTTTCGCAAGCAATTAATGTAACTGACAGTAATCGTGTGAGAAAAGAGAGGGGTGAATTGTATCTAGCAATCTAATACAATTACCCACTTTTCCGCCATCATTTCGCAGCAGCTGCGTAGGTATACTGCAAAACGAAAAGGAGAGGGAAATGTTTCGTTCATAATTTCGTTGTGTCTCTTTTGTATGGGTATTTCGTTCCGGAACAGCTGCTTCAAAGGAGTACCAGTACCAGTTACTTTGCGAACCTGATATGAAATGCCTTTCGGTTGCTACGCTCATTATAATAACATAACATATGAATTGTTCTGTGCGGGGGGGTCAATTTATTATTCAGTCGCATGTATGGGTAGGTACGGTATGGGTCGTATGAATAAAGCGTAGCAATTGCTTTTACTCAAGAGAAATGTCAAAGTCGAAGCATTTGCTACGTTTCGTATGAATAAAAACCAATTTGAGTTAGTTCCAATTTTTGACATGTTCGACATGCGGCGGCACTGACCTTAACTCAGATCGGTATGAATAAACAAAGCAAATGCTTTGCAAATTCCGAGTCTGTTATTTAGTTGACTCAGACATTTTGCTAAATATTTTGTACGCACATTAAAAAAAAACAAAACAAAAAAGTAAGCAATGTGAATTTTCGATGGTTTGTCTATAAATAGTTAAATTAATTTTTGTTCGTGCAGGAAAATCATCAAAATACCTGTGAAAAAATCAATTATTTCTTGTCATGGGCACCTGAAGAAGAAATAAAACATCAACAATCTATTTGGCAAACAAAAGTCATAATTCCAGGTGCAATTGGAGCTATAGATTGCAATCATAGGATGTTTTCGGAAATGTAAAAAAAAGTCATTTGCAATTGCAAATGACCGTCAATGCATGACAGAAATCAATCGGTCTTTGTTTTGCAAATGTCCTTTTGTGCAGCTGACTTGTGTCGGGTCAACGTTATTTTTTTGCAAGTGCAGCCTGATGTTTCCGAACACTTCCGAACAACCATGAACAAATTCAACCCTTATAAAAAACATTTTGTTGGACAACTTGATGCAAACTTGTAATGGAAACAATAATTAACAGTATTTACATCTAAAAAAATGATCAAATCAGAAAAGAAAGAAAATTATTTTAAGTATGCAAAGTGTTTATATCCCAAAAATTTCAAAAATCCAAAACTTTTTGGCAACAATCCTTCAATTTACGGACGAAACTTTTCACAGCCACTTCGGAATGTCTAAAAGTGTTTTTAATGTGAGTTAAGTATAGGTACCTAATTTTCAGGCTATATTAATAATTATAAAAAATGTATTGCAGAAATCGAAAGAAGAATTGAATCCTTACAACAACAAACAAACAAACTCCTACAGGGAAATTGGTAAGATATTCAATAATCCCATCAGCACTGCCATTGATTCCATGCAGATGAAAATTCCGTCCATGGTACTTCAGGTTAGTCAACATTTCTTATTTCTAATCAAAAAACACATTCTTACCGCTCAAGTGACCTAGATCTAGATCCAGACCTAGACCAGGACCGAGAAAACTCCTCTGAACATGATGATGACGATGAATCCATTCCCAATCACGCACTTTCACGTACTACACAGAAAATGCACGATCGTTTTTTATCTGCTTTGCTGAACGGCAGACGACACGTAAATGGCATTTACGAACATCTTACCTTCAGCGCTGCCACTTTGCTACGATCGTAGCAAAACTGCTACGCGATTTCCAATTTGCTACGCTGCTACGCCCTCTCCCTAAAAACGTCTATTTTGGTACTTTTTTTAAAGCACGAAATGTCAACATAAATCTTGGAATTTTGCTTGAAAAAAATAAAATAAAAAAATAAACGAAAGCATATCCAATCTTTACTCTCTATCCCACACCAACTTAAAATCTTTTCTACCATACCCAACAAGTACCCATTTCTTCGGATGTGTTAGTGTCTGAATTTGTTCCCTTGTGGCAGCACTGCTTACCTTCGCAGAACTGCATTACCAAACACATGCTAATGCAGTTTTGCTATGATGACTTTTTCGAACACATGACTTTGGCAACTTGCGTTTTCGAACATTCTGCAAAAGCAATTTGATGCAATCTCAAGGAAAATTCAAAAATTCAAATTTACTGGTCAGGTTTGACAGAAATTGCAAGGCAAGTCAGTGGAGACGTTCGGATTCATATGTGGTATTCGTTTGGGCGCTCTCAGATCACTTTTTTTGCTCTCAGATCAGTTTTTATGTTCGTTTGGTACAAAAAAAAGCAATCTTTTTCAGATTTCAGATCACTTTTGCGAATCTAGATATTTTCTCAGATTTACCAACACAAGTGCGTTTGAGTTTGACAACTGGTGGAGGGCGTTTAGGTTTTCGTGAATTTGTTCTACAGCAAAGAAAGGCATTGCATCGGGTGAATTTATTTTAGTAAATTGGTTATGTATAAATATTTAAAAATCAATCGAGACGCAAATTTCGAATGTTTTAATTTAAAACTTAAACAGTGAATGGAAAACGCTTTGAAAAGTGTTGAAGGGTACACATATTCGAATCACACGAATATTATCACAAAAAAGAGCAAGTAACGTTTTTATGTTCGATTGGCCACACGAAATCTGAAATCTGAGAGCGAATCTGAAGAAGCCCAAACGAATACCACAATAGTTTAGTAAGTTGACAGGCTGTCTGACTAGATAGGCCCAGAGTTGTCACGTGATTAGTTTTTGCAGTTGACATTTATGGAGGGGAAGCCGATTTAAAATAAACAGAGTGGCCGTGGCAGAATTCTGAAGAGTCGAAAAAAGGGCCAGTGAGAGAAAAGGGTGCCATTTCTAAAGCTACTCTGGAAATTTCGAATTTTCGCACGATATTTAATAACCATTAGTTCGCATAACAGTGTAATGGTGTTGTGATAAGCAACCGTGTTACACTTTAAATGTACTTATTTGCAAATATCAATTTTTGAAAAAATTATGAGGGGTCTTTTCCGAATAAAAAAGGGCAAATCAAATAAAGGCAACGCTGACCGCGAGAATACAAAAACAATTCAAGTTGCTCAGTCAACGCGTTCGGATTCCTAGTCACGACGAATCTAGTTGACGTTTTACATAAACTATGAATCCGAACGTCCCCGCTATTCTTTTAACTTTTTCAATAAAATCAATTTATTTGTACTTTCTAATTATTCTCTTATTAAGTACTAAAGCAAAATCACTTAAAGCAATTCCTAAGCGACTCAAACCAATCACTTAATCCAAAGTATTACTTTACACTTACATAATTATCTTCACAACCGATTACGATTACTATTTCGAAGTTTAAATCACTGCTTAAAATCAACTATAGGCCTGTTTTTTTGAGCTTCGAACTCAGCAAAGCAAAGTAAAGTAGGATTTTCAGCACGCAATTACAACAACTACTGTGATTCCTCGAAGTGTCAAGTAGGGCGTAGTTGTTGTAATCGCATGCTGAAAATCCTACTTTACTTTGCTTTGCTGAGATCGAAGCTCAAAAAAACACGCCATATGTCTTCCTATTCTCAAACATGCCCTTTTAAGGTGTGTCCAGACCAACGAAACATACCATAAACATTTATGTCGTTTTCCATTGGGATTTTCAGATTTTGCTCTCAGATTTCAGATTTTTCGTGCCCAATGGAACATAAAACGAGATTTTTCTTCCTTTGCATCTGTGGTGGTGCGTGTTTTAAAAGCCACCCGTTCTTAAATTGTAATTTGTGTTTATAAATCCATTCAATTTATTTTAATAACTATTCCAGCGGCCAAATGAATTTTTTTTTCCTTTTTTCCAAGACTTCTCGTCTAAAAACGCAAGTAAACACACTTTAAAGTTTGACAAACGACAAATGGTTTGGTGTTAGTGCAAATAGGTGTGAATCTCGCTCGGATATCGAGATTCGCAAAATTGCTCTGACTCTCAAAAAAAGTGTTTTTTTTTTTTTGCGCCCAATGGAACATGAAATCTAAAAGCCAGCTGATTTCGAGAGCAGAAAAACTGCTCTGACTTCTGTCCCAATGGAAAACGACATTAATAAATGTTTCATAAATATTTCATAACCATTTCATAAACATTTATTAAACAGAAAAAAAAATGTTTATGAAATATTTCGTTGGTCTGGACGCCAATGAAACATTTATGAAATTTTTATGAAATCGTCGGCTGAGTTCTATCTTGTCCAATGTCCATTTTTCAAATTTTTGGGAAATCGATTTTAAAAGTTTAGGCTCAAAGCTTTTATTCAATTAACCAGATTTTTGTTCTGAAGTAATTTTTTTATGAAAGCTCAAACAATTTTATATTTTTAATAATTAAAATATTTTTGTATTTAAAGTTTCTTCTAATTAATTAAAAATGAAAATGTATCACCAAGTCATTTTGGATATTGGACAATGATGTATGGGATGAGTAAAAGTTAGTTCAAATGTTGGATATTGAACAAAAAGAAGTTAAATTCAACAAGATAGAAAATAAAAAAACTTAATAAAGAAACCAGTGTTGCTAATAGTAATATTGAACAAAAAGTCTTCCAACTTAACTTTAAAAAAAAGTTAAATTAAAGTCTTTTCTTTTATTACAAAAAAATGTATAATGGTTTTATAAAAACAAATACAATTCAAGACATTTATTTCTTTATAAGAAACTAGCTGACCCGGCGAACTCCGTTATAATGGAATGAAAATAATATTTCCAAGCATGCATAGCACATGCTACTTTATGTAATTCAATCAATTCAAATTCTTTATTCAAAAGTTATATTAAATATAATACAAATAACTGAAGTATAGCAATGTCGATGTATTCCGATCAAACCGCAATGATTGACGTGCCGGCCAACCTTCCGCTTTTGTACTAAAGTGATTTGCCCACAGGTGAGCACGCCACATACAATTATAATTGACCATGTGGAAAACATGAGAATTCAAGATTGATGCTACAAATATCCAGCGATTATCCTTGCGACTTATTATTTGTCATAGACGCTTAGATGCCAAATCGTTCTGAGTAAGCGGAATCCGCGATATGACAATGTTTGCCTTTTAAACTCTAAATCGTCCTTGCATGACATTTGATTTGAGATTCTTCACAATCATATCAAACGCGATCCGATACAAAGTTTCGGTGCATTAAGGTTGCTCAACAAAATGATAATTGAGCCGACTTTTAATTTCAAATTGTGAAGCGGCAAGTCCGGAACATCCGAATTAAAAAATTAAAAATTTTAAATAATTCTTCTTGTATTGGAAGAGACACTACTACCCCTTTCCTATCCATTCTATTTTTTCCAAAGTGCGGTTCCTTTATCAGGATTGAAGACAAATATGCGATCTTCTAGGTTCATTTTCTCTATCGCCGTTTTAAACATTGTAATGAAAGCGTTGGTTGCATTATTTAATGGTAGCAATTGTCGAATAATGTTTTTTGTCACTCCTGTTTGCCCTCTGTAACGCCTATTGACTTGATCATCCCCCGACAAAATGAAGTACACCTGCGAATATTGCTACCCATCCCATCCGATGGTAAATCTGTTAATCCGAATAATGGTGGCACACAATTAAAATAATCGCTCCAATATCGAAAAGCAGTTCTCATTACTTGCACTCTCAATTTTCTTGCCTGTTGATCTGATCTTTCCTCTGGTAATTCGGGCTCGGGAGACGATAGGTACTCAATTCCTTGCATTAAATATTGATAATTCAAGCATAATGGACAAAATATCCAAATATAAAAAATAAAGCGTTTCTCTTTATCACGTATTAAATCTTGTCCAATTTACTACAAAAATTATTTTTAAAGGTTTATTGAACAATTAATACATTCAAAGTTCTAAGAAAAGTGGTTTATTGAACAAAATAGATCTCTATAACTTGAAAACTAAAAGAAATAGAACGAAATGGATTTCACCAAACGAAAGAGGGTCCCCAAATTAGTAAGACTGCGTACTTAACTCAATTTCACTAAAAATGGTCTATTGGACAAGATAGAACTCAGCCGACGAAATGTTTCGCAGTTTCCCATTCGTGACGTGAAATAATTTTTGTTTCACTAGTTTCCGGGCAGAAAGTAGCCACTGTTTTTTGAATAAACTTGAATATAAAAACAAAAATGTCAAAAAATCATGGAGTAATGATTTAACTAAATTATTTGAACAAAATCGAGTTTTTTTTTTTAATTTTTTTTGTATGATAATGAAGCACGCTGCTAATAACCCTACCGCTTTAGAGATCGTCATTATTTAGTGCAAAAAAGGATAAATATTAAACACTTCATAAACATTACATAAATGTTTCATCGGCGTCCAGATTGAAAGAAACATTTAAGAGATGTTAAATAAATATTTATGAAATGTTTCTGAAGCAAATCGGAAACATTTTATAAACATTTACTAAACAAATGTTTCACTGGTCTGGACACAGCTTTATATCCGCCCTGCCATCTATCGCGAATATTTCATTACTTCTGGATGGTTCTAGAATTAGATATAATGGTTCTAGAATTTTATTGAGTTACACTTGACAGATGACATTGACATTTGACAGATTTGAGTTTCCAATTAGAACTGGAAGTGGGACTTGTTTGGTGACTAAAGTGGCCCATAGACACCACACTTGTGTGCACACAGGTGTACTGACACCGGTGTGACATTCCGCCACTTACCCCACGCCACACCAAATCATACACACTAAAGTTAAGGAAGTAGTCTCAACCAGGAAAGTTGAAACCATGAGTGATGCGGACGATGAGTTTTGCGCATTAATTGCAATCGCTGTGTATATTTCTTTATATTTCTGCAGCAAGGTTTCCCATGCTTCCTTTTTTTTTATCGCGGTTTTTACATTCGCTTGACTTTATTTGCCAGAGCTCCGGAAACTCTTTGTACACATCTAAAGTGTTTTTCAATAAGAGGTGTTATTGTGAAAGGATTTGGTCCTGTATGTGTGCTCGTGGTGTCCATTTGGCTAATGTTGTTTCATTATTAACGGCATACCTTCCTCTTTAATATGAAATAAACATCCGATCATTTATCTCAAAAAAATAACACCTCTTATTGGAAAACACTTTATAAAGGATCGCCAAAATTCGCAATCATGAATTGCCATTACAATAACGACCAAATGCCGACGTTCTTCACACATCAACGATTCGGATGCAACATGCAACTGAGAACTGAAAGTGCGCGTGCATCCCCACACATATCACACCGATCGAGATACCGACACCAAAAATCAAAAAGCTTTGATTTTTACTCGCACCGTGTGTGACACCAAAAATCGGTTTGCACGCACACCAGCCCACACACGGCACACATTTCCGAACACTGCATACCGGTGTGCACACAAGTGTGGTGTCAATGGGCCGCTAAGGGGTTGTTATCGTTTGACCATCCACCATAGGTAAATCTAACAAATTCGCTCTCTGAGGGTTTTTTTTTTTTGTTTTTTGTTAAAACACATACAAAAAATATATTTTTTGTTCAATTCGAAATTAGCAGGCTGCACAAATTTAAATAATCTGCAAAACTAATTGAAAAAAAAACTTTTCTTTTTTATCACAAATCATTACAAACAAATGTAATTACAACGGTTCTCGTCCTACTTTTTGAAGAAATAATTTAAAATTTATGTGAAGTGCGGATTTAATTTTGACAAATGAAACTTCAATCGCAACGATATTAGCCATTGTTACGAAACCGAACGCGCTCCGAGTAAGAACGGAAGCGTTCCCTAAATCACATCTGGCAACGCTGAAACCCAGCAGAGGTATATTGTTCATGCGTTCCTTTGCGACAAATATTCATCACCTGTTCATTCGATTCATTTTTCATCGAATTCTTAACGTCTGCATGTTGGCACTAATGACGGTCAATGCCTATGGTATTGGTGGCAGCCATATTACAAAATATAGAGGTTGATTTTTTTGCTCTCTCTGTGGGTCTCATCTATGTGCTGGCTCTGCGTTAATTTTTTTAATTCTTCGCGTTCTTCATAATTCCGCAATATAACAAAATTGTCTAAATTGGATTGCCGATTATTAAATTCCGGTTCGCAGCGCCTCAAATACGGGTAATTCAAGCATAATTTCAGTGAAAACATTCCAAAGAAAAATTTTCCTTCTCCCAGCGAAAAAAAGATTTGTTCCTCTAAACGACAAAAAAAAAAACCGAAAGAAAGAACTCGTCGTTGTAAATGTGAACGTGTACATTTGACGAACTGGAAAATTTTTATTTCGTTCTCTGAAAAGTGATGCAAATCTCATTTGAAATGTGTTGAATTATAAATTGCCACCGAAATATTGTCTAATTAAAATGCTTTGTGAAAAAATGAATTACACCAGCGAAAAAAAAAAATCTTTTGCTCGATATTGAAATGAAAGTGCTGTGATAGTAGTGGTGTAATTGTGATGTGTGGTATTCTGGTTGCTGGTTGCTGCTGTTGCGATTGCGATGTTCATTTTGCTCTCTACACCTCTTTCTATGGATAAAAAAAAGTGTATAAAACGAGAAAGGAAGAAATTCGAATTCGATTTGACTTTTTTAATTTTTCTGTCTATTCTCTATAACTATGGATGAGTATGAATGCACAACGATTGGAATAATTTCCTAAAGTTTGTAGATTAAATTTCAGTCCACTCTGTTTCGTTTAATTAAAATATCGACGTGAAAAATGAAACATGACGTTTGAAGAAAAAAAGTTTCGCACATTTTTTTTTTCTTGAAGAAGAACGCAAAAGAGTGAGATGCAGTTATGTGTGCAGTGACATTGTTGGAGCGGTCGTGCTCCTCAGATTCTATGTGGCTACATATTTGCAAGTTTTATTCTCGAAGTGGTTTGTTTTTTAAGGAATATTGCTGGTCGTTGTTTGTTGATTACCTATTTAAAAAGTTTGCGAAGAACAATTTTCGTTTCATTAAAAAATTATTCGTTTATCGAAAAAACAGCTCTGTGGTTGAAGTAGTGTCATCTCTGTTTATCGTGTGATTTTAGTCCCTACAGGAAGGAAAATCGCCTTCGAGTATCGAAATGCGATAAGATCCGAGTATATGACTGTCCTTTTTTTCAACTTAGTAAAAGGTGCATTCTCCTCCCACAGAACTAGTTACTTTTTTTTTTAATGACGAAGGAATTATTGGAAAAATTAACATTTTCCAGTGTCAACGATTGGAGGGCACTTGAAATGAGTCAAACTATTTTCTACCGAATGCACTGACTTCGTCGTAATATTGCAAAGTCAACTAGCTATGGAAAATAACTAATTAGTTTTTAAGTCGAATTCTCAGTGATAAAGTGTCGATTCTGCGACACTGAAAATATAATATACATTTACGCATTTTCATAAAATTAGGTCATACGAGTTTGGAGTGCTTTTTAGCCCTTGCAAAAAACGTTTTTTTTTGTTTCATATTCATACGCACTTGCTGTAAAACAAACGCGAGCATAGTTTCATAATTCGATTAGTTGATTGAATTGCGGTTTTGGCTTATTGAATTCAAACGCTTTGTTTGGATAGTCTCGTGTTCCTTGACATACAACGAGAGCGAGCAGCTTTGGTTATTATTATTATACATTAATTTCGCTGTTTTTTTTTTTTTACAACTTGCTGTAAACTTTACCCCAGTATATAGAACAAATCTGACAGTTCGATGACCTAACCGGTTTGAATTTAACTGTATGTAGGTTTAGGTAGAGTAACTGCGTATTATGTACACTAAAAAGGTAAAGATCCGTTCGTCAGAGTATAGCTACATACTAATGTATTTTAGATTCTTACTAGAGCACTACTGACACCTGATTCTGTTTGCCATTCTGGTAATTAGCCTTGGATAATTATTTTTTAATTGGACCATGTTTCAACATCACCAAAGAACATCCATCAACAATATCAATCACGTTTTTGCCGGGCTCCAGGCGCTACAACAGTCAAGTCTGAAAGCTCAACAATGTGGAATCCGGTGACAAAAAAAAAAGAAAATAATAAAAATATATAGGTATCTGTGCCTTTTTCTCAAAATCCTTGTTAACAGTTAATCAAGCACGATCTTTACTGTCTAGTATTTCTGGCGTTTATGTCTTCTGTAAAGTTTGGACGGGCTCCCGACTCAGCGACTCTTAGGCCCGTTTGTGATTTGTTTCACTTCAAGTTTTATTTGTTTATGACATGGAAAAAGGAGCCCGGTTTAAGGCCAGTTAGCTGACACTACTCATAGCAACTTAAGTATAATACTTAAATACCTACCTTATGGGCTTCTTTTTCTATGTCATAAACTGTGACATACGATTCTAATTGAAACTTAAATCGCTATGGGTAGTACCTACCTATCAGCAAACGGGCCTTAACGTCGATTAAGACTTGCACTTTTCATTTACGGAAATGCACTTGTAATGGGTACCTACTTGCAAAACATTTATTTAGGTTTATATTCCTCTCTAAAATGTATGCCGCCCATAACGGATCTTGAGTATGACCACATTTTAATTGTTATGTGATAACTGCACCAGATGAACCGTCAAAGCTGAAGCCTTAGGGACTAAGAACAATGCAATGTTGATGCATTGCTTCAGATCGCAATCTTTAAGGTCTTAATTAAATAGCTTGGAAGATTAATGTTTCAAGGCATCATATACATATGTATGTATAGGTCTTCTGCGTGCAAGCAATTATGAGTTTACGAAAGTGCACCATTCTCGGTATCGAAGGGACATCTTATTAGAGATTTTTTTCAACTAGGTACCTACCTCCTGGGTTGTTTGTTCTGGCTTAAATATTTTTTACTGAGTCGGGAAGCGAGGAGGAACAACGATTCTCGCTTGTTTGGAGTCTACCCGGACAGTTTCTGTTGGGAAATTATTTCGAATTTCTCTTGTCAACAACTCGTAGACAGTCATTTTGGTAGGAATGGTAGCTATTTCGAACTACACGATTAATTCATCATCAGACTCCTTGAAGTGATTGTGATTGGGTATTTTTTTTACTCTAAATAGGTGACCTAATTTTCAGTTCCACCATCGGTTTCGTTGGTGGTTTCAGTTGTACAAAAGGTTGTGTAGACACGGCTCTCAAAGTCGAACCAGTCACACTGAGCAAATTTAGAAAACAGAACAATATTTAGCTAAATCTTTACATAAATCTTCAGATTTGTGTTCATGATTATTATAAATCACTTAACAGCACGTCAATCAGCAAAGAGAAAATGAAGAACAATATGCTCGCTCTCATTTGTGAATTTCCATTTCCCCAAATGCTTTTGTTTTCTTGTTCAATCCTATCGAACAATAACAACAGGTGCACTGCCCAAATTTGAGTGATGCCTTTATTGTGGGCATCACCAAATTAAACAGTGCAAGAGCAAAAAGTTGATGAGCTATCTGTTTTCGCTAGTAATATGGAATTCAAGATGCTCTGTTCACCTAACACTTTTCAATTGGGAGTAACCTTCGGGTTGCGAAAGCTTCACCATTAGCTTAAACTGGTACCACGGGAGATGGAGGGGCCCCTGTACCAATTTCACCATTGGTCAGCCTCCATCATTTAGCGGTTGGACTCGTGGTGGCTGTGGTTTAATCCAAATGCGGAAGACAAAAGCGTTCTTTCAGAACGAAGAGGTGTCAAGATAGGCCTCGCCCATCACGAATGGGTCGATGGACTGTATAACCTTACCTAACAGCCACGGTAATTCTACTAAGGTCAGTACTTGTACTTGTACTTGAACTGGCCTTGGGACGCCTTGTCAGCGTCTTTCTCAGTGACTCAAATGTGGGTGTGCCCACCGTGAAATTCAGCCGTCAAGGCAGGTGTTCACGTAAAGCATAACTTTTCATTTCTGAACAATAACAACAGTGAAAGTAATCGAAAGCGAAGTAAATGGTTGAATAGTGCGAAGACTTGTGAATTTTTCGACAACTTCTGTCAATGTCGTTAGAAATGTCCAGATAAGTCTCTTTTTGGTTCAATGGTAATCGATTGGGTGTAAAGTGTGTTCTTTCTTGTCCTAGGTCACTTTCTTTAAAAAAAAAGAAGTCGTATGACTAGCTATTTGGATGGAATAAACTTTTCGGTATCTCTGTTTCTTTTCAGAATTGCTCGAGATTTAACAAGTGGGTATCTACCTTTGACTTTGACATCTTGTGCATTTTGTTTCTTGTTATTTTCCAACAGAATCAAAACTCTGCTTCGGGTTTGTTTTATGTTCTTTATTAGTAATTCAGAATTGTTTATACAAATCAATTATAGCTGTGGCAAAAAGGAAGAACACCATAAGTCGAATATGTCAAAATTGAGTTAATGTTATGTCGTTTTCCATTGGGCAAAACGAAGCGTCCAGGAGAGTCCAGATTAAAAAAAAAAAAAAACACTTCTGAAGCCCAAAGGCACAAAAAATACTCTTTTCATGATTCTGAGAAGAGAATTTCGATGCTCGATTTGAAGTCACGAAATCCACCCAAGAACCACTCACACAAGTGTAATTTATGTATTTTATACAAATCAGCTGACAGCTGCCGTAGAATATTTTTGGCATTACACCCATACTTTTGTAGATTTAATCAGACTCAGAACCAATAGAATGAGTGGATCCCCGAGTGAAACCAATGGAAAACGACATAACAATCGGATACCCAGTACCCTGTTCTATATGTCATTTTTTTCATTCAAATATCCCTTACGGTTGCTGTGGAAAAGTCGTATTCCCACATGTGAAGTCAAACGTTTAACATGCGCCCCTGATGAAAAGTGGCCAACAATGACCTATGCTGTTTTTCCTTGTTGCCAATAGGGTGCACATTTTGATTAATTAGTCAAATTTAACCAGTGAAGAGAACGCATTATGAAAAAGGGTGCAAATATGTATCTACCTATTCCAAATGTTATATTTTCATCACGAAATCTGAAATCTGAGTGTATAATACAAGAAGCCCAGTCGAATACATCATTATAACTTTGTCTTTTCTGGTAAATCTTCTTAGTGGAAACGTATTCCCTATTGATGTTAATCACAGTTTATCAATAATTGCAACAAATTGCATTCTCGGGCAATGTATGCCTACGGGCGAAACCTCACCCTTCAGAGAGGCACTATGGACTTAGTTACCTTAACAAGTAGTTTACACTTCTGTGGTGTTATTCCCGTTGGGTAGGTAGCTTTCCAGCCTACGAACCTACCAATAACGTCATTAAACCCGCATGTAACCCCATGTTATGTTATGTTATGTTAAAGTGGCTCTCGATGAGAGAAACACTTAGGCCGTTAATCGGCCCATTGTGCATACCACTGGTGTTTAGGGGTTCCTTATCTGGTTACTCATGTGAACCATTTGCTTCCATTAATAAAGCTAAGAATGTTAGCAGCGCTGGTATCGCATAGATCACTAAGATCATTGAGGAAGTAGTTTCCTAAGTACGCCATCCTTAGATTGGATAGAGCTGGGCAGCTGCAGAGAAGGTGAGTGACGGACTCATCCTCTTCCTCATCCCTGCAGCTTCTGCAAAAGTCATTGTATGGCAATCCAAGTCTTTGCGCGTGTCTGCCCAGAATACAATGACCGGTAATGACATTAGCAACCAGCGAGATGCTAGTTCTGTTTAGTCGCAAAAGCTCCTTGGATCTTTTAGTATCCAGGGTCGGCCAGGTAAGCTTGGCAACGTCGCAATATCCCAGATGTTTCCATCTATGGTTTGCAATTCTTGTTGCGTCCGCGTTAATGATTTGTTTAGCGTACGATAGCGGCGCCTGTACGTTGTACAGACTAACGCTATCAACACCGGAGGAGCCTAATCTTGCAAGTTCGTCAGCTGCACAGTTCCCTGGGATATCACAGTGTCCCGGAACCCAGCAAAGGGTAAGGTTGTACTGTCCAGCTATCTCGTTAAGAGATACGCGGCAATCTTCCACCGCCTTAGATCTTATTTCGCTGGAGACTAAGGATCTGATTGCAGCCTGACTGTCAATATAAATAACAATATCCCTGTGTGATATACTATTAATCGACAGCCACGCCGCGGCTTGACGAATAGCTGTGATTTCGGCTTGGAAGACACTACAGTGTTTCGGAAGGGAGAAGGAGAGGCGCAAGCTCAGTTCTTCTGAGAATACACCAGCCCCGACTCCCTCCAATGTTTTGGAGCCGTCCGTAAATATTGACAGTGCTCCTACATGTAGGACATTCCGTGAGTCCCATTGGGATCTTTCCGGTATTTCCTTTGAGAAGCCTTTTTCGAAAACGATTTTTTGTAGGCAGGTAGTCAGTAGTATTAGGGAACCCCATGTTACTCAGGGTAGAAATTCATAGATCTCTGTGAATATCACTATTCCTTATGTACCATGGTCCATGGTTCATTGAGCATTCACGAGTGCTCCAAGCGTTTTGTTTTGGAATGTTTGTATTAAAGCCATATTGCTTGGTTTTGTACAACCCCAAAGTTGTATACTGTTTGTCCAACGAGGTTTTAGCACTTGCTTATACAGGAGCAGTTTGTTGTATACGTTTAGCTTCGGTTATCGTCCGAGTGGCTAATACATTTCTCAAGTCTGATTGCGATCACATCGCATATTTTAGCGTGTGGCTTCCACTTAAGTTTTGCGTCTAGGGTCATTCCTATATATTTTGCCTCGTTTGCGTATGGTATTCGCACCGGGTTAATGAAAACAGGTAAGTTGTTTATCTTTTTGTACGTGAAATTGACATGAGTTGACTTGGTCTCGTTAAGGGCGATTTGCCAGGGGCAGATTCCGTATATCAACGATCGTCTGAACGATATCGTTTTGGAAAATTTAATCACCATTTCAAGTTATAATCTGCTCGAATTTTTTTGAATATCGTCAGCTTTCATTACATTTGTGGGAAATGAACTGGATTAACCTCTCAAACTTGTAATTTTAGCACTTACTTGCTAGTTTTGGGTTCTATCGTTTTGACGATAATCGTCTGAAAAGTTACGGAAATGAGTGCCCAGGTCTTTGTCCACTCGCATACTTTGTTAAGAGCACGTTTGAGTTTTCCAGTTGATGATTCGACTGACTCATCCATTGTGAGGATAGCCGTATCGTCTGCGAACTTTGCTACGATGGTACCTTCATCTTGTGGTATATTTCTTGTGTAGGGATAAAATTGGACCGAAAACACTTCTTTGCAGAAAACCGGTGTGTATTTCTTTGAATTTCGAGTATTTAGTCTCATATCTAACACGAAAGATCCTGTTTTCAAGGTAGGATTCAAGTATTTTGTATAATTTTTCTGTAGGGTTGTCCTTATACCTCAGGCCTTCGTGCCATACCTTGTCGAAGGCTAGCGATACGTCGAGAAAAGAGCAAATCTTTTTCTATTCTAGAGCTTTTTCAATTTCATTTGTTATTCGATACACCTGATCGATTGTGGAATGTTTGACCCGGAAGCCAAATTGATGATCTGGGATCATGTGTCTTTCTTCAATTACTGGTTGTAGTCGTTTTTGCAGGTGGGTCAAATACAAGTTTCTTTTTAAGAATGCAATAAAATAAACAAAATATTTTTTTTCCATGTATGTATTAAAGCTTAATTAGTAAGGGCAAACATTCCTATTAATTATGGAACACAATGTCCTTCAAGTGGCTGCCTCGGCAGGCTTCGCAGTAGCGCATTCTGTCACTCCAATTTTTCAAGACCTTTTGCTTGTATGATATTGGTCCTAAGTGCTTGAATCGTTTCCAGATTGTCGGCATAACATCGGTCCCTCAAGGTTCAACGAAAAAAAAAGTCCAAAGCGGTCAAATCGCAGCTCCGAGACGTCCAATTGACATCGCCAAGACGGCTGGTAACACGATTAAGGAATTTGGTGCGCAAAAGACCGATAGTGGCATAGGCTGTTTGGCATGACGCGCCATCCTACATGAACCAGATGTCGTCCACATCTATGTCTTCAATTTTAGTAAAAAAAAAAAGTCGGTTAACATGGCTCTGTAACGCCCACCGTTGACCGAAACGCAAGTGCGTGTTGAGCTGTTGAAATCGATGGCGAGTTGATGTTCGTGAATTGAGTCACACACTCTCGGCTACAGCAGTCACATTCTTGGCTGTGTGCACCGTACGGCGAAGGGGACCATGAGTGTTGTCCACTAGCATACCAGTCTCAAGAACTTTTTGCACAAACTTGCGTATAGCAGGCGCGCTTGTTGCTTCATTTCGGCCAAAACTTCTTTCCAAAAAAACATTTTGGGCTACACAGCACTCACTTTAAATTAAGTTTTCAATACATATTTCCCAACGTTGTTCAAGCTTAAAGCGGCTCATTTCGAATTCGAGCGGTCAACAGCTGTCAGTGTCAAAATAACCTATATTTTAAAAAGAAACCACTAGATGGCCCACCGTTTACATAGAATAGTAGTGACATTTAGTCCTGTATGCCAACACTACATACCTAGATTTAGAATCAAATTGACTGCTAAGCAGTGTTGCCATAATTGAGTTTGCTTCAAACGACCAAACCTTAAAAAAATGTATCCCAAACTTTAAAAAAATGTATCCCAAAATCGTTGCACAAAAATAAGCCCAAAAATCGTTGAAAATTTTGGTATTTTTACCACTTACCCATTTTTTTTTTTTTTTTTTGACTACAACTATTTTCTGCAAATGGGCTTTTGTGACTTGTGTCAAATCCAAAGGCTTGCAAAATAAAATGATGTGCGTGCAAGCTGAAAGCCTGCTCGATCTCACTAACTTGAATTAGTTAACACAAAATCTGTAAAACGATAGGTTAGGTTAGGTTAGGTTGAAGTGGCTGTCGGCTAGCCGACACACTTAGACCATTTATCAGGTCCCTTGTGATACCACATGAATCTATACTTATTCTTCCTACTCGTTGAACCAGTTGGAGCTTCTAATGAAGCGCAGGAGATTTCGAATATCTATCTTTGTGAGATCGTTCAGATCATTGAAGTAGAACGCTCCTAAGTGGAGTTTTCGTCTTTGTGAGAGAGCTGGACAAGTACAGAGAAGATGAAGAATAGTTTCTTCTTCCTCCTCGTCAAAGCAGCTTCTGCAAAAATCGTTGCATAATACGCCAAGCCTTTTTGCATGCCTGCCGATAAGGCAGTGTCCCGTGATGACACCTATTATAGCACTGATATGCTTCCTATCGAGGGAGATCATATGCTTAGAACGTTTTAGATCCAGCTTTGGCCAGATCTGTTTTATCGCTAGACATGTTGAGCCGGTTGTCCACCTGAGATTTGTTCTTTCGATAGCATCCAGCTTAATTGTGAGTTTGCAAGTAGCGATTGGAATACCTATGGAATCCTTGATTGGAAGCAGAGGTATTGTAGTTCCGTGTTTGGCGAGTTCATCAGCCTTGCAGTTACCTGGGATGTCCCTATGCCCCGGCACCCAACAGAGGTGAATATTGAACTGCTCCGCCATCTCTATAAGAGATGAACGACAGTCTTGGGCTGTTATAGAGTTTGTGGAGCGGTCTCCATTCCAGGCACTTGATGGCAGCTTGACTATCAGAGAAGATACGGATATCTTTAGCAGATATCACGTTTTCCCTTAGCCAAGATAAGACTTCTTTTATCGCCATTATTTCCGCCTGAAAAACGCTACAGTGATCAGGAAGACGGAAGGAGAGACTAAGATTTAGTCTATCTTGGAAGACACCACCACCAACACCGTCCACTGTTTTGGAACCATCCGTGTAGAAATGGATCGATTCATCATTCAGGAATGCATCCTCCTCCCAGAATAATCTAGTAGGAATGTAGACCTGGAAGTTTTTATCAAACCGCAGTTCTGGTGTGGTGTAGTCGATGTTTTCGTGAAGGTTCTTAATGGTGTTCAAGATAGCAGCATGGCCAGTAGTTTTGCTGGTCCATTGTGAAATAGCTTTGAGGCGTACGGCTGCAGAGGCTGCCGTTTGCCAGCTGAAAACGTCAATGGGTGTCAGATGAAACAGGATGTCAAGTGCAGCAGAGGGGGTAGTACGGAGAGCCCCGCCGATGCACAAGCAAGCCGTTCTTTGGACTTTGCCTAGTTTATCGCGATTAATCGCTTTGTCTAAGGCAGTCCACCAGACAACCACACCGTACGTGAGTATTGGTCTTATGACCGAGATATATAGCCAGTGGGTGATACGAGGCTGTAAGCCCCATTTGTTCCCTATAGCCTTTTTGCAAGAGAAAAGTGCCACAGTGGCCTTCTTGACTCTTTCTTGGATGTTAGGCCTAAATACTTAGCTTCATTTGAGAACGTCAAGCTAGTGCCATTTATAGATGGAGGGTCAATGTGTGGAATCTTATATTTCCTAGAGAAGAGGACAAGTTCAGTTTTGTGAGGGTTTACACCCAA
Organism: Cheilosia urbana; assembly: GCA_946477585.1. Classification (NCBI taxonomy): domain Eukaryota; kingdom Metazoa; phylum Arthropoda; class Insecta; order Diptera; family Syrphidae; genus Cheilosia; species Cheilosia urbana. The sequence continues at coordinate 63,063,312 of OX297854.1, read as the reverse complement.
CCCACAACTGTTTGCCCATTTTATTAGCTTGTTAAGAGCGTGTTGTAGGAGTTCTTTTATTGTGTTAAGGTACTTTCCTGAGACGGCAATACCAACGTCGTCCGCATAGGCAATCACATTGTAACCTCCCGCTTCCAGGCATATCAGCAGTTCATTCACCACCAGGTTCCAGAGAAGGGGAGATAGGACGCCACCTTGTGGAGTTCCTCTACTGACCGCTCTTCTGGCTGATGTCTCACCTAGATTTGAGTTGATAATTCGGCTATTAAGCATCAAATTGATCAGCTCTCCAAGTGAGGCATCCACGTTCAGAGCAGCCAGTGCACCAGCGATTGCAGATGAGTCAACGTTGTTGAAAGCGCCTTCTATGTCCAGGAATGCAACCATTGTGTACTCCTTATGGCGAAGGGAGTCTTCTATGGAGCGCGTTAGCGTGTGTAGGGCCGTTTCTACTGATTTGCCCTTAGAATAAGCATGCTGTGCAGTTGACAGAAGTTTTTTGTCAATGCTTTTGCGTAAATGGATTTCAATCAGTCGTTCTAAAGTTTTTAGAAGGAATGATGAAAGACTAATAGGTCTGAGATCTTTCGGATTCACGTGAGAACATTTGCCTGCTTTGGGTATGAAAACCACTTTGACTTCTCTCCATTGCATTGGGATGTGTGCTAGATCTAAACAGCTTGTAAAGATTGTCATAAGCGTTGGCAGATTGCAAGTTTGATCTTTTTGGATCTGTGTGTACAATACATTTTGAGCTGCCAGGGAAGTGGGTGTCAAGCAGCAGATTAAGCGATTCTTCGCTTGAAATCGTCCAAGAGCCATCTGCAGACAGCTTGGCATTATTGGGTTAATTGAGAGAACCTTTCTTAGCCTTGATGCTTCAGAAGACTCTTCTATCTTACCACAGAAGAGTCTCCAGGATACTCGCTTGGCTTTTCTTAGTTCTTTTTTATATATCTTTAGGGATTCCTTATAGATATCCCAGTCAGTCACTTTTCTTGTGTCTTTGGCACGATTGAAAAGTTTCCTGCAATTTGACTTTCTCAGTCCCAATTCTGAAGTCCACCAGTGTGGCTTCTTCTTACCTCTCGGCAGAATAAGGGGACATGAGGAGGACATCGCATTATTTAAAGCCAACGTAAGATTTTTGACTCTAAGATCAAGCTCATTGGCGTTGCAGGGGGGACTTAAAAGCTCTGATGTAATTGATTGTTTCAGAGTGTCCCTATATTTGAGCCAATTTGTTTTCCTAGGATTTCTAAACGGAGTTTGGCAAGGAGGTTCATCGGCTAAGTTAAATTGAATGTAGCGATGATCTGAAAAGGAATGCTCAGCTGATACTTTCCAATTGGTAATCAATTGACTAATGGTATCAGAGACAAGAGTGATATCCAAAACTTCTTGTCGGTTCCTTGTTATGAAAGTAGGTTCGTTTCCTACATTGCTTATGATAAGGTTTGTACTTAAAATGTAATCAAAAAGTGACTCACCTCTATCATTAATGTCCGTGCTGCACCAAACCGAGTGGTGAGCATTAGCATCACACCCGATTATGAGGTTGGTTTTAGTCCTCTCTCCTTCCGTAAAACGATATACGCTCATGAAATATGTAAATTTCTATTTTTTTTAAGAAAAAATACGATAAAGCGCCCAATCTGGCAACACTGCACTGCTAAGGTGTATTGTACGATACGTTGCCTGTGTTGCAACCTGAAGAGTGTCAATTGGTTTTATCAAGCAATCAACTGTAGATTTATTTATGTTTTTTTTTTTTAAGAACTTATGTTTAACTATTCAAAGTTTAAAACAATTTCATTCAAAAAAGTCGCGAGCATAACCAATAAAATAATAAATAAAAAAAAAAAGTTCCAGGTACGTTTGTTTAGCTATTTTCAAGCCAATACAAAACTCGGAGTTGGCGCATTTGTCTTAAGTATTTTAAAAAGTTGCCTTATTATAATTGCTTTGCTTCAAAACAATTACAAATGAAAAAAAAAAAAACCAAACAGCGTAAATATACTCGCACGTGTTCTTATCACGTGTCTGTGAAATACCTAAGCTGAAGGTGCCCTGAAGGCTGAATAAGCCGGTGTCACGAGCAGTGTATTTGACGCTTACGCAGCGTCAATGCTTATATTCACATGTACACAATATTAATAAACAAATACTGTACCTATACATAAAGCAGCCGGTCGATAACATAACCAGTTGTTTGTGAATTATATATAAAAATATACCCACGTTACAGCGAGGTAATTAATATTGCGAGCGACGCTCTACAGATTATCCAAAAGTGACCTAAATGAAATTGTTATTAAACTTTGTTTGCAAAGCACACACCAACTGATACTGTATGCCTCCAAAGATAAAACATGCAACAGACACTTTTGTCATTGTGTATTTGTACCCATGCTGGTGTCGATGGAACAGTAACATTAAATTAGAGTTGTAAGAAAGTAATTTACATAATGTTGGTGTAGACTGTAGACACTTTGTTTAGAACTAAAAAAAAAAAAAAACCTTTCCAAAAATGGATTATGGTGCGGCCATTCCAAAGCAAATAGAAAAGCCAATTTAACTTATATTAGTTGCACAATCACATCCGGTAATAAAAGGACATAGAATGTAACTGCCAACCTTTATTTGCCATTCATTTAAACAGTTAGCTTATCGGTGCAGTGGCAGAGTATTTATTGGAGTGTGTACTCTGCACAGCGCACAAGTCAGTGCGACAATGCCATTTCCAGTTCGCCAACAAAAAATAACTAGATCTAGTTGTGAGTACTTCGTCTTAAATGTTTTCACTACTTATTGATACATTTTTTAGGGAATGCGCTGTCATAAGAAGTATCACCCCTATCGAGGTATCCGTTTGGAGAAAATTCCGATACGAAAGTGAACTCCGATCGGAACTTAAATTGCGTTCAAAGTATCTCTTGTGGAATAAAATATAAAATGAAGCATACAAACGCGTTTATTTCACATGAAGATATTCCGCCGCTGTTCATTTGAATTTAACAGTACCAGGGACAAAGTTTTGTTGCAATCCTGTTGACGGCAGCTACTAAATAAAATGCGTTCACTGAATGCATCTACCCAAGTTTGTGAGTTCTGTATGCGATGTTACACTATTCAACAGATCTTTATGAAAGTTTACCACGTCAAAGACCCACAAAAAAAAAAAAAAAAAAATGTTGCAGTTATAAAGGGTCTTTCATTAAGGACTTCTTCTTTAAATAAAATGCAAACTACTTGAGATCTGTCAAACAAAAAATTGTATTGGCGGATGAAGTAGTGTTTCATGAAACACATGTTCTCACCTGTCATCGGTGAAAATTGAAAATTGGGGTAGACGATTTTAAAGTTGCGACCACCGACTCGGAATTTCAGTAGAAATTTTTAATTATTTCTAAACGTTGTTCCTTCGTGTACTTCACCATGATGGAAATGTTTATTTTACTTAATATTTTGACATTGACAGTTCGGTAATCGATTTAAGGGTGCGTTCACACTGAAAGTTTGAAGTTGTCAAGTCGCTAATGATAGACCATTAAAGTAGTAGAGCAAAATGGGACCTGAACAAGTGATACGCAACTGGGATTACTTAGTCAAAGACCCCGATAACTAGAGAGGCATAGTGGTTGAGACCAAAACTCGAATGTCATTGCTAGGGTTGGGTGGTTCGTGCGAGAATTTAATAAAAATTCTAAACGAGACGTTAAATAATTTTAAAGCGCAGATTACTCTATAGTACATTTACTAGCTAATTTCGTTTCCTTTTGGCAAGTTCATGACGTACCCCGCAAGTAAATGTAATTCTTGAACGAAGTGAGATCTTGCAGATGAACTTAAATGTTGAGAGGCTCTGTGCTGTGTACATGTTTCACATGTCGCTCCAACCTACTAACCAACTAACCTAAAAATGTTAAGCACGCTTAGTCATTTCATATTAGAACAAACTGTTTGAAAAAGGCGATCATTAAGATAATAAAAAAAAATTTAGATCTTAAAACGTTTTTTTGGACATGTTTTATACATAAAACTAATATGGAATTAAATTTATCATTAAAACTATGATTTTGAAATGTACTTCCCTTTTCTTGAATCTACTTCACTTTTTGGATCAAATCTACTTCGCTTTTCTTCTTCTTTTTTTAAGTGGTAATGCTGAAAGAGAGTAGATACCTAGTTTTTAAAATATTTTATTTTATATTTATTTTACATACACACAATTTTACACTTCAAGCAATTTCTCGCTAAAAAAGAATTATCATTTTTACCGAAGCGAAATATGTACTGAAGAAATACGGAGGTTTGCTACTGAGATATGGCAACACCAGCGTGAATATGTCAAATTTGACATTGTTATCGTAAAGCTTAAAATTTTAGAAGGTAATCTTACTCAGAACGATCACGATCTTGCGTCATGTGATATACCGTGAGATTGAGGCATGAGTGGGCATTAGTTCCATCACCCCAATAAATATTGCACAGTTATTTGGTCATCAAAAATATTTTTTTTACCGTACCGCATATAATTTAGCAATCGCTCAAAAAAATGATCGTGTCGATTGGTGCCAAGAAATGTTAAAACATTTCAATCGTGGTGGTGCTTCGGAAGACGTTTTTCAAATTGTGGCTGGTGGCGAATCATGGAACTATGCATATGAACCCGAAACTAAAAAAAATCAACTGTTTGGGCCTTTCAAGACGAGCCAAGTCCAAGACAAGTTGTTCGCGGGTCAAGCACTTCAAAGAAAATGATCGCCTGTTATTCTAACAGCTCCCTGAAGCTTGGTTCGAAAACTATTGAATATCCTTAGAGAGGGTATTGCGATTCTTTGTAATTTTGAAAAGCTGAACAGTGAACTAGATACTAGAGAAGTGAAAACTGCGCGGTGATAAACGCGATTGGGTAGAAGAACCCCCTCATTAAACTAAGCATGCACTGTAAAAAATCTTATCCGAATCCTGGGTAAATAGTTCAGAAAGCAAAACAAACTTATGTCCACCTGATCGTGCAAATACTAACATATCGTTATCGCTAACCTTTTATTGGGTAATCGGACAATACATCCCTTATCTACCAGATAAATATTTTGCTTTAACCCAGATAAAGTTGAGCAAATGCTGCTGCAATAAAATTGGGAAACAAAGTATGCGGTATTCCCCAATGTTTGAATTAATAAAAAAAAAAAAAATTGTATCGACAAATTTGCTACTGTCAGTTTGTAAATTTTAACGTATTTTTGTACTAAATGTGATTAGAAGAACAGCACTCGAAAGTTTTTCATTCTGTAACTCCTGCCGAAAGTGAGCGTCAACAGCGTTTCCATTGTAGAAGGTTCTTTCACAATTCGTAGCGGAGTAGGAATCATTAAAAGAATTTGTTTAAAATTGGTTTTTAGTACAAGGCGCATTTTTCTTTAACTTTAAATTTATTTCTTATTTTGCTACTAAACTAGTTTCATTCTAAATGCAGCGTATAAACAGCGAGCTCAACAACCAATTTCGTATCGAAATTTATTGAAGAAAAAGGCTTTCTATATTTGCTTTCGCAAAAGATCCAAAAAGTGAGCATGGCTTAAGCTCGTATGACACTACATTTTTCTCTCATTTTTATCACATTAAATAATGTTGAAATGTCAGCTTCGTGTAAAAGAGACTAAAAGTGTACATTACGAAAGAGGTAGCAATGGTTTGCAAGGCAATCACAAATTTTCAAACGAATTTATTTTCAAATAATCTTGAAGTGTCAAAAAAAAAAAAAAAAAATGGTGATGGCAGGTGAAAAATGGAATTTAAGTATTTTTAATGCATTTGTTTTTGACACCTCTACATAAATAAGGTCACTCCAATCTGGAATTTTCGTTATAATTTTTCATACAGCTCTTGTTTCATTTTAAAAGTAAAAAAATGCAGTGTCATACGGACTTATGTCGGCTTGAGTCGAATTTTCAATAAATTTATAACCGAGCTTTAATAAAATCGTAAAATGTCAATTAAAAAAAAAAAAAAAAAACATTGTTTATGCAATTTTTTGTATACAAAATATATATACTATGGGTTTGGAACAATTAAAAACAAGCACCGATTGCATCGCCCGATTCCAATGCAGAATTACCAATTTTATTTTAATTCAGTAAATTGGTCACATAGTTATTTACCAATTGATGGTTGAACTGTGCGTCCCTTGAATTTCACGCAACCAGCAACAGGGACATTTTTGCGACCTTCTATCACAATGCGATTATTTATTTATTTACATTAAAAACAAAGCTATTTGTCAAAGCTTCGTAAGAGATTTCAATTTTCGAATTTTCATAACTGAGTTTCATAAAAGCTCGAAACCCAGAATAGGATTTATAAAAGATCTGTTATGGTCGAAATATTTTATGATTAATAACAGAAAATTCGTAAAAGAATAAAAGATTCGCAGAATAGACCCAATTGTCTACTTTTTTTTAACACATTTCATGTCATATGTCAATATTCGGACTAGAAAAAATTCTAAATGACAGCTTTTGCTAAACACCAACATTTTAGTGAAAAGGGCTTTCATGGCCAAATACGAGTGTCGAGTGGTTTACTGTCAATGCTGCATTCTAACTAACTAGCACAACTTCCGTTTCCATTTGAAAAATGATCCTTAAAGAAGATGTGTCAACCGGCGGGATTTCAAAAATGCTCATGAATCAATGGATTCAATTCGTCACGTTACTGTAAATGGAATTCGCTACAGGGACATGTCTGGAAAGTTATTTCTTTGAGCAATTGCATGAGTTGGACATCAGTGATAAGTGGTTTCAACAAGACGGTGCCATAAGCCACACAGCGAGTGCAATAATCGAGTTATTGAAGTCTCAGTTCGGTGAACGTGTTATCTCGAGATACGGACCCTTCGATTGGCCGCCGAGATCGTGTGATTTAACGCCTCTAGGCTTTTCTTATGGGGCTACTTTAGATCAATATTCGAGAAATAGCTGCCGTAGCGGTCGAAATGTGCGGCCGAGTCATCGAAAAGTGGTTTTAACGCATCGACCAGTGCATACGTTCACATGATGGACATATTCTATTTTCGAATCAGTAAGATTTCCGTTTGGAGTTCGCTCGAAATCCCATCAATGCAAACTGCGTCGAAAATCTCTTGAAGAATTTTGTTTCCAAAATGACCATGAATACCTTCATCTACCATGGCCAGTGTCCGTGCTTCTGCACTATATAACAGGACTATGATGATGAAGAGGTTCTTATATATATTCTTTGATAAACGTATTTCTGTATTGATTTAATAGTTTATAGCGGATCCGAGGTAGCTAACGGAAGTTGCTTACTATTTTAAAGTTTAGCTGTCAGGTATGACGGGCGTCCCTTCTTGTTGCCAGTAAACACTACTAACTATTGAGTGAACTGATTTCTGGTGGTTCTGTTTCAATGTTTGCGAGCCTACGCTTGCTAGTTCTGCCAACGTTGTCAGACTTGTGAACAATAGGTTGTCCCGTAAAATTTTTTTTTGTTGTATCTTAACAAAAGGCCCCGCAAAAGTTGCGTATTGCTGAGCTCATTACAGGAAAAATAACATAAAAAATATTCAAGGGTACTTTTGGGCCTCTACCGGCCGTTGAAGTTTTGGAAAAAAAATTTTGTTTTCCCTACATTTTTCTTTTTCAATATTTTTTTAATAATGCTTACATTTGTAAAGTTATAGCTTATTCTCTCAAATCAAATGTGTTTTTGGTAGCATTTGAGCACTTGAGAGGTTATTTTGATATATCTTAAATGCTGGAATCTAAAAAAACAATTGTTTTGTCTTAACCACAAAATTCTATATGTTCACAAAAATAGGTAAATTCGAATTTTTTAATTTAAATATTAAAACATGTAAGCAAAATGACTTCCGGACTCCATCTCCGAGAGTTATTCTGTCCTTTTTTCGATCCCTTTAAAGTGAATTTAAAAAAAAAATTTTACCTCTGTAAGAGATGTAAAAAAGTATACCTATGTTTTGATCCAAAGAAATCTTAAAACAGAATACGGTGAAAAATCCCTCTAATTCCGAATTGTTTATTATAGTGAATGCATGCAGATATCGAACAGATTTTGAAGAGGGCTTCAATTCCAATTGTGTGCCACATTCAAATACTAGAACTTATTAAAATTAACTTCCATAAATACATGACTCTACTAAAAAGATACCCAAGTATGAAAAAATGCAAACTATCACAATAGAGTACAAGATTTCATAACATTTTCTAGTACAAAATTGTTTGACATTGCCTCATATAAATTTGATAACTGCCACTGTACAAAGAAAAAAAGTGATTAGTAATGAAAGGGTATTTTTGGAGGATAAGTGTTGATTACCTAGAGACGATTAAAATGCAAAAGCGTCTAGATCGAAAAGAACGTAGTGCATTGAATAATCTTGCCCCTCCAAGTTTACTCCAGAGAGTAGATCCAAACGAAACAGACGAAAGAGTGGAGCCAGTCAAGATAGTAAGGTTACTACTTTGTTCTTCAGAACTTTCAAAGTCTTCTTCAGATCCTTCCACGTTTTCAGATAAGCTCAATTTGCTGGTCCAACCATCTGTAGCAAGAGTTTTTGATCGATATGGACTATCGGTACGATCTGCCCCAACAGTCGCTTCAGCGTTTTTGCACGATGCTGGACTCGCAAATAACACTGACACAAGGCTTGTAATCGACAAAAATAAGATACAGATACTGAGCTTTGTCAAAATCAAGAGAGCATCTAAGAAGCCAATACAATGATGCTATTCCTAAGAATATTTATCTTGACGGACAGAAAGACGAAACGCTTGCTTCAGATCAAAAATATAAACGTCATTTTCGCAAGGAGCTCTTAGAAGAACATGACAATATCTCTCCGATATATTATACAGGGGAAGAAATATGCAATTCAAAGATTCATTTTATAATTTTTAAGGGCTACATACCGCGATACTTATTATCATTTTTAGTGTCCAGGCTATATTTTTTAACTCACAATGGTGAATTTTTCGAAATACAAAATTGCATATTGTGACCTACAAAATATTCAGTCTCAATGTTAAAAATGATTATTAGTATAAGGTCCATGCCATAGACATTATTTTTTAAAATTAATGTCAGACAACTCCTCCACCTATCTTAAAAGATCTGCCTGATGATGAACTTTCATTGCTTGCGAATGCAACAGAGCTCAGACAGAATGCAAGATATAAAACAAAATTGAATCTAGAAATCGGATGCCATCTCTTAATTTCAAAAGCCAATTTTCATTGTAAAATTTGTATTTATGCCTTAATAGCTTCTTTTAAATTAATAATTTAAAATTGTTGATTATACGCAAATGAATATTTATTATTTTAATTTAGTACCAAGTTATATTTGTGTATATATTTTTGAAATAGTAATAATATTTTGAACAAATAGATAAATTGAAAGATATTAGCGCCTTAGTTACTTTTCCCTGTCCTTCAATCGTCGGTAGAGGCCCAAAAGTTATGCCGCAATCAGAAAGTAAGTACACATTCGGAATCTTCTCGTCAATACGCAACTTTTGATACCCCCTTTGATGAGATTTTCCACGAAATTTTTTTCTTCATACAACGACGGGACACCCTATGAACAATCGTCCCATCACCACCAGTCTGGCTCAATTTTCTCCATATGACTCGTCTTCAGAAATGCTATCCTGAAATCTGCTTTAAATCGATAAACACATGGTGGCTGTCGGGTTGGACGGTTTTTTTGTAACTTGTAAATAAGTTAGGCTAGGGTAGACGCAGTCTTTTGAGAATCGTCACAAGACGCTTGGCATGTTAGTGGGTTCATCGCTATCCCTGGAAGAACCATCATTTCAAAAATTTAAAAACCTACGCACTTTGAATAAAGTATTTTATTTACCTTCAAAATGATATATCTTTCGCTTGGGCGATAACCCCTATCTCGCCTAGCTATTTAAGAATTTAATTTCGCTTTCGTGCTATGCCATGACATTCGCCGAGTATGTGTGTGATATATTTAACTTTTTGTTTCCATATATCGCTTAAAGTATTCTGCATCTTATATACTAGTATAAGAACTTATAGTTCTTAATTGTACAGACCCCTATAAAATTAAATTAAATAGTTCTACCAAAGTGCCTGTGTCTACGAGTTGTTGTTAAGAGTTATTCTCTCAAAACAATAATTCACAAACTGAAATTCGAAAAAATTTCCCTACAGAAATTGTCAGGGTAAAAACCCTAAGAACTAGCGAGAATCGATGTTACTCCTCGCTTCCTCACTCATTAAATATTCCTCGTCTATGTCATTACAAAATCTACACAGATCCTAGTCCGATAGTCCCAGTCTTTTGGCATTCTTCCTGATAACACAGTGCCCAGTCCAGTCAGGACTGCTATCGCTTTTCCCACGTTTGGATACTCGATGGGCCGTTGTGTCTGCCCATCTACGGGCTGCTAGTTTAATTTGTGGGAAAGTGTGAGATAAGATGTCCACGTCTCATTTGCATTACAACGTAAATTTTGGGCTAAAATTAAGATTCATATTTATGCGCACCATAAAAACACACTTAGCTTCACGGGCACAATATACCCATTCCATATAAAGGTGTCTATGTACTTTGGCTCTTAAATCAACTCTGGGCTAAATATGTTCCGCCCCGCTGATGATTAAGGTGTCGCAGACATGCTATGTAAACCACCGTCTTTGTCCAAATATAAATTAGGTTAATGAACATCTTTCCCAGTCTGTTTACTTGTAGCACAACTGTAAACCGTATACGAGTACTCCTCCCGAGTCCCGACACTGTGACTCTATTCCCCAAATGTATCCGAATTAAACACCAACTTGAACTGAACTGAAAGTATCTACCCAGCGTTTGTATCATTGCACGTCATCACTGTGACGAAAATAACCTTTAAACTCGAACACTTTTCGTTCCAATAAACTTATTCCAACAAACCAAATTTTTTTTTGTTCTCTGTTTCTATGTTGGCTCTCTCCCCCAAAGAGAACAACAGAGAATGAAATAAAAATGACTGCTAGCGAGCTATAAAATTTACTTGCAAAAGGGGGGAAACGGGGGAAATTCGATTCAATTTCTTTGGATACGTTTTACCGCAGCGTACTGCGCATCGCCGCTTCGGATCGAATCGCTCTCAATGTTATGCCCGCTGAACATTCTTTCTAAATCCCAGAGAGTGAGAGTTCATTTCGTTTGTGGTACTGCACCAACCGAAATGATGATGACGATAAAAAGTAAAGAAAAGTTCGGCTGTCATCGAGTGATATCGGTTGCAAAGAACGCGAAATTTTCTTCATCTACTTGAATATTGTCGTTAAAAGAAAAATAATGTCCTAGTTGAATATGTGTACGCATTCATGGTGTCCGCATGGAAAATTCAAGAAATCCGCAGGAAATTCAGGTCGTCAACCCCTCCTCCACTCGGCGCAGTTTGCATTCAAAAGTGATTGTCTTTCGGTGCAAAGTCCCAAATAAAAAGAAAAATGAGTATTCGTTTCGCAAGTGACAGAATTTTCAATTTTCATATTTTCCTCGGTACTGTATTTCAAAAAATCAAGTACTCTTCATAAAAAAAAAAAAAAAAAAAAACACTTACGAAAAATAGTTTCCCCCAGCCGCAAACGCCAAAGAAAAGGTAACAAGAAGACCGTGCTAATGAGTGGCTGCAAAATCAATCAGTTTTCGACATGTGACAAGTTGCTGGTGAGAATTTTTCAGCGTTATTTGCCAGAAAAAAGGTGCATTTTGGTGAATTTTTGAAAACCGTCTTTATTTCGTGTAAGAAAATTCAGTTTACACAGTCGAATTTTCCCGCTTCTGCGCAGAACTTAAAATCGTTATTATTGGCACAGTTGGTAGAAGTTTTTTTTTTTTTTTTTTCTTATCAATTTCTCTGTCACTCTATGTGTTTTGCTGCATTGAATTGTGGAAGGTGTTTTATGTGAAAATTTCAAAAATAATGTCGCAAACTTGTGACGAAATAAATTGATTAAATAAAGTGTGTGTATGACTACGACACGGGTTGTTGCAACGAAAGCCAGAAGAAGAATTTTCCCGTTTGGCTAGTAGGTCTCAGCCCCACCCCAATTTACCAAGGGTTGCCAAGATTACGAAAGTGTAGATTCATGTGCCAATTCGTTATTTAGGTAAAGTGTTTTCGATATACGAGTAAAGTGTTTCCATATGACGCAGAGTTGGCCATTCCAAGTTTTTTGGATCTTCAAACGTTACGTTTCAACCACAACCGAGATATGTATTCTTTTTTTGTTTTTGTTTTTTTTTTTTTTTAACGTCTTTAATGTGTTAGCGTGTTACAGTCGCATAAATGAGCGAAAAGTTTTTGTTTCAAGTTGAAAGTATTTCGCAACTTTTATCGGAAAATACCCTACTTAGTGAGGTTGGTTTTGTGACTCTATGTCTGTTGGCTTGAGGCAATTTTTTTGTATGACCTTATTTGAATTGAGGTCAGGCACAGTAGATCATGGCACAGTTACAAATGTAGCTGTGCATGGTTCAAAACTAAGTTTTTTATCGAAAAGATTTAAATTCTTAAATCGATCAGGCTCTTGTGTGGATGTCATCCCAACCAGAACCAGCCACCATAAGCAAAACAGGCAAGGACTTTTTGAGCTATTGAATATGGTTCAGCAAATCATCAAGGTATTACTTTAAAGGTCTCTTCCAAGCTATTTTAAACATACCAGTGTTACACTTTTTATCAGGAACGGAAACTCCTTCCTATACAGGTCCGAAAAGTTATAACTCACCGCTTGTCAATTACAAATTGCATTTGGAGTACCTACTTACAGTTCAAAGTGCTATGACGCTTTTACGCAGGGTACGCCGTTTTTTGGGAGTACGTTAAAAACCCAGAAATTGGTCTCTCTCCCAGCGTGCCCGCACGCAGAGGGGCTAGTTTTAAGCAGTTTTCTGCAAAGATAATACGAGTTCGACATCAATAGAAAGCTTTATGGTTTCTCAATGGACGTTTTTTTTTTTGCCACACCATTGACAGAACGGCGTATAACTGCTTTGTGATCTTTTTGATTTGAGGGACTTTTTTTTGGCGATTTTGTTCCTTCAAGTTTGAATGACTTTTATTTTTATTAAGCTGTTAAAAAAGATCAGCTGTCAGAGAATCGTTTAAAGGATGTTGCTTGTCTTTAGTTTTTCAGAATCGGCGGTGTTCTTTCCGTTTTATCTGCTTGGAAAGCTTTAAAGTTAGAATTGAAAAAAAAAATGCCCAACTGAAAGGTATTAATCAAAATTAATGTTTGCATATTATACTAAAAGTAAAGGGACTTTTTTTTTTGAGACACGGGTCGAATTACCGCATCCGTGAGCGAGCAATACGTAACCGAATGTTGTAGATTTTACATGGAAAACGAGAACAAATTCAGTCACGTAGTATTCGATCAAGGATGTGGTAATTCAACCCCTGAGTGAGCTTTAGCTTATGTTGTCATCCGTCAAGCCTACCAAAGGTATTCACTTTTTGACTTCGTATTATTCTTAATAAATACAAATAAAGTGCACGACTGGGTCGAACGAAACTTATTCATTCATCAAAAGTTTGGTTGGTTGTTTTCTTATTTTACTAGTTTGGTTGGTAAAAATCTGAGAACCGATGCTAGATAAAAGAAACCGTTCATGAACTATACGAATAGTGTTAAATAAAATCCACTTATGGGTAATTCATCTGATACGGTATATATCAAATAACAATGTGAGTTTTTATAAAAGCTTTCGGTAACAGGCAATTATCGGAAGTTTTGGTTAGAGAGTTACAAGCGCCAAATGTACTATTTTAAGATTATACAAGATTTTTTAGTACAAAGCGTATAGCTGAAGTTTCTGCTTTTTGATCTGTTAGGTCTTGTTTTTATTTTTTACTGGAATATATTATTAACGCTGGTTTAAGGCGTCTATGATTGGGATCGTATAAGAATCACCAGAATACGTGAGGAACTGAATTTCGATCAGTTACTTCTCCGGACGGAGCGTTCTATAGTTCGATGGTTTGGTCACGCTAAACGCATGGAGATGGTTAGATCAAGTCCGAAATCTCTCCTCGGCCCGTATGGGGATTGTCCCTGATGATTTAGAGTCGGTGGTGGAAGATCGGGAGCTATGGAGGGTTCACTTAGGCATCCTATAACCGCGACCCTACTAATGGAAGAGCGGCCATTTGAAAATGAATGAAATAATGAATGAATGATTAGAATTAGGTTTCTTGATAGATTAATATCTTTTTATAAATATATGTAAGAATTCAGGGATTTGTTTTTGAAATTGCTTTAGTAGCTATAACTTGAATATGCCGATGGACGTGTGTGGGGTGCAAATGAAGTGGGAGTTTGGTATTGAGTTTTACAAAAAATGTACGAAGACAGATCCAGATTTGGGTAGTGATTTTTGAGAAATAATTAAAAAACGGATTTATTCGAATTTTTGGAGAAAAACTAAGTAAAATATATTGTTCGGGACGTATAAGCATGATCAAGTTTTTGAAGTTTTATCCAAATCGAAAATGGGGCTTTCGAGATATGAGCTGTTTGTAAAATAAGCGTTTTTGGTGATTCAAATTCAAAATGAAGGACGCAACAATTTTGGAAACATCAATCTTACTCTAAGTATGCATTTTGGTCGAAATCGTTATTGCCGTTTTCAGGTAAACTAGGAAAAAAAAAAAACTTTTTTCAGTGCAAAAAAAATACTTTTTTTTCCAAAATCCAATAAACGATAGTTTATAGAAAAACTGGGTTTTCTATTAAGTTAGAAATGACCTATTGCTTTAGAAATTAATTTGTGTTACAATCGTAAGGACCGTTTTTGACATAATGTACGTATATGTCCAAATTTCAAAAGTACCATTATCCATTTTTTTTTTTTAGAAACTGTAGTCGTGTTACCCTCACCTACTTACGTTTCAATGTCAATTTTGGTTGAAGACGTTAGAGCCGTTTTCGAACAAATCAAACTGATGCGAACATAAAATAAAAAAACAAACAAAAAACAGGTGAACTGTAAAATTTTCAAATACGAAGTTTGAACCAAATTAGTGTAGCCGTTTAGGCTGTAGGGCACGAGAGCTTACGAACAGACAGACAGACCGGCGGAAAGAATTTTGCGACTCACTTTTTTGAGTTCCTCTATCATCGTCAGAATTGATTAAAATCTCGGGCTCTAAATTTTGTACGAATACAATATCGTTCTCTTACTACGTAATTGAGAAAGTTAAAAAAGCTGTCAATCAGCTTTCTGCGCACTCGAGAAGCTGAGATACAGACGAAAGTGTAAAATGCTTAGATTATATTTATTTCGTTAAATAAATCGGAAAATATCAGCAACGATTGTTATTGATCGTAATTCTGCTTTGGAGTGGTGAGCGAAAATGATCCGATGTGCTTGTCAAGGTTATCAAGACCAGTGTTGTTAGCACTCTCCCTTCATTTATCCCACGAAGCGTGGTAATTTTTCCCTTTTCTCCCTTTTCGCCGTAATCAAAATCCCTTTTAAAATCCCACGATACTTTTTTGCCTCAAAATCCAGTTTTAAGAAGTAAAATTTGTATTACAAGGAAAAAAATCACTGTTAATTAACTTTTAGTATAAAAATCACCGTTTGTAACATTATTACGATAATTTTTTGGTACTAAAAAATTTTGATAAAAGACTATTTATACGAGGAGTTTTTTATGCACATTCAATGGCCGAATCGTTTTCACTTTCGCTTTCAAACATTGCTTTCATTTTTCACGATTCACTCGGTACTAAAAAGCGAATCTCGCTCTATAAGTGAAACTATCGTGGTGAATTGAATATCGCACCTCGTACGCTGTATGTTGTATGAAATTAGGTTCTCAATTTTTAAGCTCTCACTAAAAACATTCACTTGCAAATGAGAACATGAAAAAGAAATTGAAATTTTTGAAGTTTGGTTACACATTTTCGTAGAACAATGAACTTACTTACTTACTTAGGTGGCGCTACAGTCCGGGGTGGACCTGGGCCTCAACCAATACGCCTCTCCAGTTAGCGCGATCTTTGGCTAACTGCCTCCAGTTGCGCACTCCAAGTTGGTTGAGGTCCCCTTCCACTTGCGCGCGCCACCTAAGGCGAGGTCTTCCTCTACTGCGTTGTCCCTCCGGGTTAGAATCGAAGACTCTTCGGGCCGGAGCGTTGGTGTCCATTCGCTCTACATGTCCCAGCCATCTTAGACGACTGATGCGTACTTTTCTGACTAGGTCGATGTCGCTGTACAGCTCGTAGAGTTCGCTGTTAAATCTTCTCCTCCAAAGCCCGTCAACGCAAACGGGACCAAAAATCACTCGAAGAATTTTGCGTTCGAAACGACCAAGGAGATCTTCATCCGCCTTTGATAGCGCCCATGCTTCTGCACCATAAAGCAGGACTGGGATGATGAGGGTCTTATACAGAGTTTCCTTAGTATTTCTCGACAAGGCCTTACTTATTAGTTGCCGTCTTAGGCCAAAGAAACAGCGGTTGGCAAGTGTGATTCTTCGTTTGATTTCTGATGTGATGTCGTTATCAGAGTTTATAGCGGAGCCGAGGTAGACAAAGTCCCTAACTACCTCAAAGTTATAGCTGTCTATCGTGACGTTCTGCCCGATTCGTCGATGTCGTGTGTCCCTTCTTGTTGACAGCATATATTTTGTTTTACCCTCATTCACCACTAAACCCATTTTTGCCGCTTCTGTACTAATACTTGCAAACGCACCAGTGACAGCTCGCTGTGTTCTGCCAACAATGTCAATGTCGTCAGCGTATGCAAGCAGTTGCTAAGACTTTTGGAAAATTGTGCCTCTGGTGTTGGCTTGTGAGTTTCGCACAATCTTCTCAAGAATGATGTTGAAGAAGTCACATGACAGCGCATCACCTTGTCTAAATCCTTTTTTGACATCAAAGGTCTCGGTGAGATTGTTTCCGACCTTTACGGAGCAGCGAGCGTTCTCCATCGTCATTCTGCACAATCTGACAAGTTTGGCAGGGATGCCAAAACTAGACATGGCTCTGTATAGCTCGTCTCTATAAACGCTGTCATATGCGGCCTTAAAATCGATAAAAAGATGGTGAGTATCGATCTGGTATTCTTGGGTTTTTTCCAGGATCTGCCGTAGTGTGAATATTTGATCGGTCGTGGACTTACCGGGCCTAAAACCGCACTGATAGGGACCTATCAGATCGTTGACGAATGGTTTCAGGCGTTCACACAATACAGCAGACATGATCTTATACGCAGTGTTCAGGAGACTGATGCCTCTGTAGTTGGCGCAGTTTAGAGGGTCTCCTTTCTTGTGGATCGGGCAAACAATGCTGAGGTTCCATTCATCAGGCATACTTTCCTCTAACCAAATCTTGGAGATGAGTTGGTGTATGCACTCTACCAAGTCATCTCCGGCTGCCTTGAAGAGCTCGGCAGGTAAGCCGTCTGGACCAGCAGCCTTGTTGGATTTAAGCTTAGATATTGCTATCCTCACTTCATTTTGGTCAGGTGGACGGAAATCTTGGCTGTCATCGTCCAGGTTGAATAGATCGTTCTGCCTAACAGCGGAATTTGTGTCGTCTTCGCCGTTTAGCAGTCTGCAGAAATGGTTTTTCCATGTCCTCAGCACCGACTGTGACTCTACTACAAGGTTTCCTTGCTCGTCTCTACAGGTCTCCGTTCGGGTCTTGTTGCCATGACACGTTCTTTTTACCTTTTGGTAAAACTTCCGAACATTGTTCCTGGAGTAACACCTCTCTATATCCTCGATCGCGCGCTTCTCATGCTCTCTCTTTTTTCTCCGGAGAAGCCGATGTTCTTCCCTCCTTTTTTGCTCGTAGAGCTGACGAGCTGCTCTCGTCCTTCTATGCAGTGACGCTTCGTAGGCACTTTGTTTTATTTTTATTAAGTTGTTAAAAAAGATCAGCTGTCAGAGAATCGTTTAAAGGATGTTGCTTGTCTTTAGTTTTTCAGAATCGGCGGTGTTCTTTCCGTTTTATCTGCTTGGAAAGCTTAAAAGTTAGAATTGAAAAAAAAAAAAAAAAAAAAATGCCCAACGGAAAGGTATTAAACAAAATTAATGTTTGCATATTATACTAAAACTAAAGGGACTTTTTTTTTTTGAGACACGGGTCGAATTACCGCATCCGTGAGCGAGCAATACGTAACCGAATGTTGTGGATTTTACATGCAAAACAAGAACAAATTCAGTCACGTAGTATTCGATCAAGGATGCGGTAATTCAACCCCTGAGAGAGCTTTAGCTTATGTTGTCATCCGTCAAGCCTACCAAAGGTATTCACTTTTTGACTTCGTATTATTCTTAATAAATACAAATAAAGTGCACGACTGGGTCGAACGAAACTTATTCATTCATCAAAAGTTTGGTTGGTTGTTTTCTTATTTTACTAGTTTGGTTGGTAAAATTCTGAGAACCGATGCTTGATAAAAGAAACCGTTCATGAACTATACGAATAGTGTTAAATAAAATCCACTTATGGGTAATTCATCTGATACGGTACGTGAGGAAGCGAATGTCGAGCAGTTACTTCTCCGGACGGAGCGTTCTATAGTTCGATGGTTTGGTCACGCTAAACGCATGCTCCCAACTCGGATCCCAAGACGAATCCGTGTCATCAGGCAGGCGTCCCCTAGGAAGACTCAGAATGAGATGGTTAGATCAAGTCCGAAATCTCTCCTCGGCCCGTATGGGGATTGTCCCTGATGATCTACAGTCGGTGGTGGAAGATCGGGAGCTATGGAGACTTCACTTAGGCATCCTACACCCGCGACCCTACTAATGGAAGAGCGGCCATTTGAAAAAGAATGAAATAATGAATGAATGATTAGAATTAGGTTTCTTGATAGATCAATATCTTTATATAAATATATGTAAGAATTCAGGGATTTGTTTTTGAAATTGCTTTAGTAGTTATAAATTGAATATGCCGATGGACGTGTGTGGGGTGCAAATGAAGTGGGAGTTTGGTATTGAGTTTTACAAAAAATGTACGAAGACAGATCCAGATTTGGGTAGTGATTTTTGAGAAATAATTAAAAAACGGATTTATTCGAATTTTTGGAGAAAAACTAAGTTAAATATATTGTTCGGGATGTATAAGCATGATCAAGTTTTTGAAGTGTTTTCCAAATTGAAAATGGAGTTTTCGAGATATGAGCTGTTTGTAAAATAAGCGTTTTTGGTGATTCAAATTGAAAATGAAGGATGCAACAATTTTAGAAACATCAATTTTACTCTAAGTATGCATTTTGGTCGAAATCGTTATTGCCGTTTTCAGGTAAACTAGGAAAAAAAAAAAAAAACTTTTTTCAGTGCAAAAAAAATACTTTTTTTTCCAAAATCCAATAAACGATAGTTTATAGAAAAACTGGGTTTTCTATTAAGTTAGAAATGACCTATTGCCTTAGAAATTAATTTGTGTTACAATCGTAAGGACCGTTTTTGACATATGTACGTATATGTCCAAATTTCAAAAGTGTCATTATTCGTTTTTTTAGAAACTGTAGTCGTGTTACCCTCAAGTTTCAATGTCAATTTTGGTTGAAGACGTTAGAGCCGTTTTCGAACAAATCAAACTGATGCGAACATAAAATAAAAAACAAACAAAAAACAGGTGAACTGTAAAATCTTCAAATACGAAGTTTGAACCAAATTAGGGTAGCCGTTTAGGCTGTCGGAAAGAATTTTGCGACTCACTTTTTTGAGTTCCTCTATCATTGTCAGAATTGATTAAAATCTCGGGTTCTAAATGTTGTACGAATACAATATCGTTCTCTTACTACGTAATTGAGAAAGTTAAAAAAGCTGCTAATCAGCTTTCTGCGCCATCGAGAAACTGAGATACAGACGAAAGTCTAAAATGCTATGTACATAAAAGAAATGAGCTTACTTAAATCGCCTTTGAGCAAGATTTTTTGGTACAACAATTTTCTAGTACAAAAAGTTAATCGTACAATAATTAACAAACTGCCATTTTTATACCCAAGGTAATTTAATGTGATTATCTTTCCGTATAATATAAATGTTACTTTTAAAAGATAGCCTTTTTCACATAAAAGGACCCATCAAGGGAATTATTTAAAAGGGAATTTGAGTACGAATAAGGATAGAGTACTTATAACACTGTCTATCAGCGTATGCGACGGATTCTATGGGACAGTTCGGTTCGTCGAATACGACAATATTGACGGATCCGTCGACGCGACGGAAGCAACGGATTCTATGGGCTGGGCCCTTAAGAAGCCGATGGACAGACAGACAGGCGGGTTAGTGGTTGAACGATTACTTTGTCCTCCTAAAAAAATCAATTCAGCTAAAAAAAACTACAATTGGAACTAAGATTTGATTGCAGTCCATATTTTGTATCTCCGATTTTACGATAGGGGTGATTACTGCGGAAAAAAATCCAAACTATGCTCTGTAAACCCATATTTAGCACAAGAGCACAATATAACATTGTACCACATTTTTAAGTAGACTTATCAAGAATCCCACTTGCTTGACCACGAATGAAGAATATGTACAAACAGTGCCAAAATGCATTTAGAACAACAGAGCAGTGAATTGCAACATTTCACCCATTTATAGTATAGATACATACATATAGCTTTGATCACATATTGTATCATTCGACAATGCATGAATGCATGCATCCTCCTCCCCATCTGTGTGCTCGCATACAATAGCCGAGTAATGAGAAATCACCACATAGGCAATGAAATAAGCGATAAATATCACCACCATCATCATCATCATCATCATCGAGTGACAGCCGCTGTCGACCGAGCCATGACTACGACAACCCAAATACTTGACCCAATTATCAGTTATCCCCACAAGAGTCATGAAAAAGTTGAGAAAACAATTTTTTTTTTTTTTTGATCATTCAAACAGAGGAAGGTGTAGCGTTGTACTAGGAAGCACAGAAACCTGTAATTCTGCCAAAAATCGAACACTACTTCTCTATACTTATAACAACTATTAGTGCGAACTTGAATGGATGGTGCCGATAGAAAGGGAGAACCATATAGTTAATAGCCGGCAGAGACAACATGATGAATCGTTTGTTTAATGTTCTGTGCATAAATACACCCTCGCTCACTCACAATTGTAGCAAGTTTAATGAGAAAAGAAGCACGTTCTCTGTACATTCTTTTTCTCTATTTATGCTATTTTCCCATTGCTGCCGCCAGCCAGACTATATTGTCATTTTTTTTTCATCGGCGAGTTTCACTCTGCGTTCGGTTTTTTTGTAATAATTTATTAATGAGCACAATTTAAAAGCGAATAAAAATAATCCGTGTTAACTCGAGCCATATGCGAATTGTGTTAAAATGGGAGATAAATTGAAACAGCTAATAATTTAGATGCCACTTTGACATAGTGGCAATGATTGGAAGTAGCTTATGTCGACATAAGCCAAATTCGAGTTGTTTACAATACAAAGTTCTCGTTTTCCTTAAAAACCGTTAAATTTAAAGCATTATTTTTGTAATGCAATAGATTTAAGATAAGATAAATTGGTTTTGGTCATACTGAAAAATTACCAAAATTGACATAAGCTACATTAACTTATTACCACAGATGTATATGTATATATCGTGGTGAATAAGTGAGCAGGAAGTTGACTGAAAAAAGAATCCTGCTCTGGGATCT
Source organism: Cheilosia urbana (assembly GCA_946477585.1). NCBI lineage: Eukaryota > Metazoa > Arthropoda > Insecta > Diptera > Syrphidae > Cheilosia > Cheilosia urbana. Next base: position 63,041,597 of record OX297854.1, on the reverse strand, counting down.
GGCATCATTTTGATTTGACAGTTCACTTTGCTAAAGAATAATTCTTGCGTTTTAGAGAAAAAACGCAAGTCTTGGACAATCCCATCCAAACGGAAATATGATCAGTGGGGAAATTCGACTTAGGTAAAAAACTAAAAACTGATATAAAATTCATACGTAAAAAAGTGGTGACTATAGGTTGACTTGAGCCACATGGGCATACAAAAGCGTTCTTTGTTGAGAGATAAGCATGCGCAATGAATTGTCACCTTTTAAGTCTTGAAGACTCTAGAAATTTCAATTGTTTACCTGACCAACTGACGCTAGTGGTACTCTATAAACCACCTTTGAATATATCAATTAGTTGGAAAACTTTGGACACCAAAATATTCTCAACATACCTACGTTTCCCACTAAGCTATGTTACTGATTTAAATATGTATTACTTTCCTTTCGGTCGTAGAAGTTAATACAAATTATGACTTTAATTTAAAAGCCGTATTTGCATAACGACTTCAATATGGAGTTCGCATTGGCACCTACTGTGGCCTAGCGAACTTCATAGAATATGTCATTTCAATCCATTTCATTAGTTAATTAAGCAAATAAAATAGCTATTTTAATAAATTAAAGTCGAGGTATTTAGGTTAAACGTTGTTTATTCTGCGAGGATCGAATCACTGCCAGCCGTGTGAACTGTCAATTTACAATCTGACAACGTTGCCAGTCAAATGATTGCCAGGCGAACCATCTGACAATGAAAATGTCATAGTTTGGGGCAAAACGTGGCAAAAGTGTGAACTGACAATTTAGTATTGGAAGGCAGTTCGCTATAGTCAGTTCGTTGTCAGAACATTGGTATGTCTGACAGTGGCGTGGCGTGAACATTTTCAAATGGGAAGTCGAAGAAAAATTAATCCAATACAAATGTAAAAAACCTTACATCTATGAACCTTGAAATAAAATCATACAAAGAGCATTTGCAGATTTGGTTCACAATACTAAATTCACTTTAAGTCGTGCATTGCAATCAGACCAAAACACTTCCCCTTACCTATCTCAGCACTACCTGTCATTACGATGAGCGATGAAAATAGATACACACAATATTTATTTGATGGCTTACGTGTGTGCATCATTTTGTGAATTTAAAATTCATTTGGTAGGGTTTCATGTATATTTGGTTTTTGGTAGATAATGTTGACTGGTGGAAATTTAAAAAGGGAAGTCGGTAGGAATCGGGTTATATGGACGCTACTACACTGATGTCTGAAAATATTGTCAGATCTGGCAATCGTCTGAACATAGCTTTACTCAGTCATTTCCAAAAAAGAAATTGGAAAAACACTTGCACTGAATTTGAATTCACTCCATCAAACGTCCAGGGGGTCGGTCAATTTTCGTTCTGTGAAAAAGTGAAACGAAAATGTTTTCACCCTTTCACCGCAATTTCGAGTCTTGTTCAATGTTCTACTTCAAGAATTTCAATTTCTTTTTCATGTTCTCATTTGCAAGTGTATGTTTTTAGTGCGAGCTTAAAAATTGAGAACGTAATTTCATACAACATACAGCGTACGAGGTGCGATATTCAATTCACCACGATAGTTTCACTTATAGAGCGAGAATCGCTTTTTAGTACCGAGTGAATCGTGAAAAATGAAAGCAATGTTTGAAAACGAAAGTGAAAACGATTCGATTGTCTCCTATCTTTCACAGAAATAGAATTGACCCCCAGGTGTAATATTCTCAAAAAGCATTGTCAGTCTTGATAACCTTGACAAGCACATCGGATAATTTTCGCTCACCACTCCAAAGCAGAATTACGATCAATAACAATCGTTGCTGATATTTTTCGATTTATTTAACGAAATAAATATTATCAATATTTATGTGTTGATTATCATGGTAAAATGTAAAATTCTCGATTGAATGTTTTTTGCAGCTTTTTCTTTTTTTACCACGGAAGGCTATAAGGACATAGAAATTTCCTAAAAAAAGAAGCAAGAAATAAAAGCACTGTAGGCAGCCGATGACAGTTTCTCTTATGCAATGAAAAGGCGTCCACTCACGCTGTGACAAATGTTAACTGGTGCGACGGACAGAAAAGTAGGAATTAAGGAAAAGCGTGTAATTTTCATAAGGTTACATCAAGCTTTGTTTTCCCATATGCTGCGGTGTGGTCAGCCCCCTAAATGTGGCCCAGCAGATCGACTGTAGACCGAATTTTTACACTGAAGCCAATCCTGGAAAACCCCCAAAACCTGCGTTCGCCCCTGACACATAAAGATTTAGACATATCACAAACGTGGCTCTCGGTCATTTCAGTCATTAGAGTAGATCGTGTTTTCTCCTCTTACGCTTCCATTCATGTAGTTTACCTCATCAGCAGAAAAATTTCGCAATTTCCAAATTCCAACGCTAAAGAAGTACGGAACCTTCGGTGCGCGAGTTACACTCGAATGTGGCCGGTTTTTTTTATTAGATACTGTCGAACAAATATATATAAAGAGCAACGGCAATCAGAACCAACCAGTAAGCCAATCGGACAAATTTAAATATCACAACGTACACATTCAAATGAAGTTATCATCATTTTTAAAACTAAAACAACTCTCAACTATTAATACCAATGCTAACGTTATTTTTATTTCTTTTACAGACAAACCACATTATCTTATCTTCCCGTATGGATCCCATTCAAATGAAAATATTGATAATATGCTACAAAACGATTTAACATAAAAGTTAAATGAACTCTATTGCGCAGTCAAAATATCAAATTGAGTAAAGGAATAGCAACCACCACAAAACTCTCTCTCTCTCTCTCTCTCTCTTTTCTGCCGTGTTTCTTCAGAAGTCATTGTGTCCTTTGTGATTCTTCGCACGTGGAGTTGTACAACAGCAAAAACTCTGTGTTAATATAAAAAAAAAAAATATTTCCAAACAGAAATCAACCATCAAAGAAAACAAATCAACAAATTATTTATTTATCTTTGTTGTTCTTAGTTTTTGTTAAATATATTATTTATTGATTTTTGTATTAAACAAAATATAATATATTTAAAGTGAAGAAGTTATTAAACAAAAACACAATGTTAAATTAAGTGCGAAAAAAATTCAATTAATTTTTTTTTATTTCATTTTGTGTACTAAATTGTGTATAGTGTTGAAATCAAAAAAAAAAATAATAATAAAGTTTTCTTTTAAAACATTGTGCATCGTTAAGAAAGAAAGTTGGTCCGGGGGACCAGTATCATCAGCAACCTTATCCAATTAACATACAGGACATCCACTACCATCGTAGTCAGCGATACCGCCGCCATCGTCGTCGTCGTCGTAGCCAACGAACGCGTGGAGAAGCAGTGTCACACTCACTGCAAACGCTTTCCAAGAGTATTTTTGGTCTTGCAAAGTTAGAATAACGGCAGCATACACGATTTCATCCACCAGTGGCAGCAGTAGTAAAAAGAACGCCGAAGACGACGACGATATGAGTGGGCGTCCAAGGACAACCTCATTCGCTGAGGGCAATAAAAATCCACCCAACTTAGTTCTGGGTGGTATGAAAATAAGCAGTAAGTACACACTCCTTATTAGATATACTGTATACGATATGACATTTGGTACAAATTATTGTGTGTGCTTTTTTTTTGCAAGTACAAGGAAATTATGGTCATAGATCGAACGATGTCTGTACCACATTTTGTTCGAGTCTGATTAGAGGCTGGAACGTTCTATTATTTAGATTGCGGCTTTGAACATGTGGCTGGCAATGGTACGATGAATGTTCACAGAAGCCCAAATGGGGGTTGTGTTTTTTGCATTTGACTTAATTTGTCAAAAGAGATTTATTTATTTATGTTATCCAGTTTGGAATGAAACTTTTTCTACAACTCATCGAGTGCAATTATTGAATATTTGTATAAGTTATATATTTCTATCTTATTTCTGCGCTCGTTATCTTCTTATACTTAACATTCGTTTGAAGGCGTAACATTTGCTGATTCTTAGAAACCTGTGGGGCAACATTACGATATTGAAATGAGTGGTAAAACCCTCTTTGCTAGACCGAGAACCGCTTGTGTAGGTGGAGTATGACTTATAATATATTTCATGGAGCGTTAATTTTAAGACGATCGTCGTTGAAACGATTCACCTCTGAAACTGAGCGTCTAGACCTGAACTGAGTGCTTTAGGGCCAGTTCTCAGCCCTTTGCAATAAAGATAACTAAAACTGTGTAGCATCTTGGTGTTATAGCCCATTCTGGTGGTAAAAGTGATGGAAACGACGTCACTTCAACGGTCGACTATACGCCACTCCTCTTATAAAATCAACGAGCGCTGTTTGTTCCCTAATTAAGTGACTAACTGATGCGTCTGCTTCGCTTTCAATAACCTTATTTTTATAAGGCTATGAACCATGAATGATGCATTTTATACTTTTTTAGATATCTTTATATTATTTTCCTCTCTTGCTTGGCAGCATTCGTATTAGACTATGGGTCCCTTATGCCTTATCGTGGCTTCGGTATAATGTACTATCTGTAAAGGATATCACCATCTTTACCGATAGTCAAGCCTGATTAATTCCCTGGATTATGTTGTCTTCAATTCCACAACTGTCCTCAATTGCCGATTATCTCTCAACGAGATGGCGAAACAATTCAAAATTCACCTTATATGGGTGCCGGGCCATAGAGACATTCCAGGTAATTGCATGGCCGACGAACTCGCCAGACAAGGCACTACTATGTCGATTCTACCGGAAAAGGAGAATCTCTACATGCCTCTTGCTAGTTGCAAGCTCCTAATTAAACAAAACGCATTAAGAGCTACTAATCGTAGGGGGTATAGTTGTACAACGTGCCACACCTCGAAAATAAGCACTCTTGTAGGTCTTGTCATCACGGGACACTGCATCATAGGGAGATATGCTCTCAGGTTGGGTTCTTCACCTTCTTCGTGTCAAGCACTGTCATTCCGTAGAAAACTACTCCTCGGAGAACATTTCTTCGACAATCTCAGCGAACTCGAAAACATAGGTATCAACTGCCTCCATCGCTTCATTCTTAGCTGCAGCTGGTTCAACGGGTAGTTAAGGAGAATATTTATCCTGTGGTATCACAATGGGCCTACTTTGGCCTAAGTGAGGCTGCACTTGAGGCGGCCTTGCTGAACTTCTTGTAAAAAAGATGACTTTCGCGCACGCAGACTTAGGTTGAGCACTGATCAAGGCTGTAGCTTGCCATACGAGTCTTTTACGTCGAACTATATCACAGTTAGGGATATTCGCAAGCGTAACTTGGCTGCCACTAGATGGTGATCCGAGCTGGTGCTGATGTGGGTGTGAAAAAAGTTGCCTTCTGTTGATGACAATGTGATCAATCTCGTTCTTTGTGTTTTGAACAGAGCATAGCTGAAATGCCAGTCTTTTGCGGGATGTGGTGCCGTGTATAATATTCATACCGATGGTATGGTCAATGTCGATGTACACTTCTATTACAGCATTTAAAATGCCGCATATGACCTTAAAGTCCTACTTATTGTTAGTAGTGTTGGGTAGGACACGTATTTAGAATGAGTTTGTATGGCATCTCATTTCGAAATATGTCCCAGCTCAAATGAGGTGTTGCTCTAAATCTCACCAAATGAGTTGGTATGCTGTATTTCACCTAACATGAGGCCTCAATTGTGTTGCCTCTCAATTTCTTAAATGAATGGTACATTTTTGTGTATTCTCATAGTCATAAAAGGATAAAGAAGTTGAGTTGAGAGAGTTGGCGTACTCTCCTTAAGTGAGTTAAATCGAGAGAGAATGACACTGAGAATTTCAGCTTTGCCCGGCAATTTATCGGTCTGTTGCTCGACAGAACCTGGCTTATTAGGTCATCCATCATTAAAATCAATATTGTCTGATGATTTAGTTTGCTCTTTTGAATAGGTTTATGAGGGTTAACGAGACACCGACGATTGTACGTTCATTTAATTTGTCTATAGATACTAGCTGACCCGGCGAACTTCGTTCCGCCATTTTATTCGTTCGTGTCAGTTTATGACACATACAATTGATTTTATGAGAAACATGGGAATCCAAGATTGATTCCATAAAATTCCAGCGATTATCCCTGCGACTAATTAATTGTCATAGCAAAACGGGAAATTGATACGCTTGTCTTTGAATTTTCCACTCAAAATCGTCGCTTATATGACTTTTGATTTGATAATCTTTACAATCAAATCAAACGCGATTCGTTACAAAATTTCGGTGGATTATGGTTACGCAACAAAATTATAACTGCGCCGACTTTCAATTTCAAATTGTGTAGCGGTAAGACCATAATATGAAAACTATTTAAGAATTAAACATTTGGTATATTTTATTTTGTATTGGTAGTGGTACTACCCGTTTTTCAATTCAATCTTTTTCTTAAAAGGCGCGGTTCTCCATATAAAGTTCTATCCCCAATCTCATCCCCTTAAGCTCTTATTTTCACGACAAAAAGTAGCATATGTCCTTCCTTGGGTCACTACGAATCCACCGAGCGTGATCCATTCCCGAGTTATGAGTGCACATACGGACGTCAGTCTCGTTTATGTACAGCTGTACCCACACGGTTTTGCCCGTACCTTTCGTGTTAAATGGGCCCAGATTTCGCAAAGTTCCAAATGTACAATAATAATTTCATTTATACAACTTTAGATATACCTAGCGTTTGAATTTTCTGTTTTTTTGAATGGGAGGTGCTACCCCGTTTTCCTACCTACCTTTTAAATTCATACCCTGATTATCTTTTACAAAGTGCCACCTATTTTTAAAACATTAACCAACCATACGAAAATAGTGTCATTTCTATCCAATTATAACCAACCATACACACTTACAAAGTTTCATTAAAATCGGTTGAGTAGCTTGAAGGATCGACAACAGCGCCACCTATCGTGTCGTTAATAGTCATGCTCCTGAGCTGTAAACACAATGTTAATGTGTGGAGAAAGCCCAAAACATACTGAAATTCATGTGTTTTTCACTCACGCACAACACACACACATACGTTTTCCGATTGCAACCAAACTTCACAAAAACCATATGTGGACCAATAGCAAACGAACACAATTTTAAGGCTTCTTTGTCCAATCCTTTCAGGAACACTCCCAGGACAGTACCTAAGATTATCTTTAAATGCAAACTCAATCGATTCAGTAGCTTTCGAAATATAAGGTTTTTAATGTTTTTTGTATGGGCGGTGCGACGCCCCTTTGTCTAATTTCGACCAATCTTAACAGGAATACTTCTGGGCCAATACCTAGGATTGTGTGTAAATTTGAACTCAATTGATTGCATTGGTTATTTATTTTAACTTTTGCGAAAAGTTTGAACTTTTTTTTTTATGCACAGCCGGTCCTGACATGGAGAATAGACCGCCCAATATGGGACAGACGCTTCTGGGGTTTTTGTGACTAGGTTCTGCGGGGTCGTTGGGCCCGTTACCTCTCTTTAAAGAGAAGACCCCTTGCGGATATAAAATCTAAATAATAAGTATTGGGATGAGTGAAAGAGAGAAACTTTCTCAGGGCGACTATTTTTTTTTTCTGATGTTTTTATGACTTTCCAGAGTGATGGTGGGTAGAAAAAATCGTAAAAATCGAGTAGTCCGGCACACAACCAATGAGTCACTGAAAGAATCGGAACGCATTGTTCGCTTTAATTTAGTTTCCAGTCCTTCGAGTATCTGGGGTAATGTCTCAGTAACAATAAACTGAATATTGGCCTCCATCTTCCAATGATTGATTAGTTTGCTCTTTATTTGTCAATTTTAAAGAACAAACCATTATATGCCCCACCCTGTAATACCTACTTAAACAGACATCGTTTAGGTCACATTACTACCTATTATACACATAATGCATTGAAATCTACGAAATACCCAATAAGTTTGTGCTCTTTCTATGAAAAGCACGCCGCAAAGGAAAACCTACAAAGAAAATATGTGTGTAACCTGTAACCACAAAATATGTAGAGAAATGATGACAGTTGAAAAGGACTGTATTCGAAATGTACTATTCTTAGCCACGTAAGTTTACAGGAGTTATGGCCATTCCCCTTCCGCCGTGCCTCTCAACTATGCATATAGTTTCGTACCTGCTTTATACCAACAGTGGCACAAATTAGCCATATAACAAAAACCAAATGCCTTCTACTTCTGTTTCTATACACTCTATGTACTGTGCTGTGCCCCCGATTGTTTTGCTGAAAGGAGTTCTTTTATTCGCTTGACTTTGAACGAAAACTTTGTCACCGGTTCGGCTTTATTTATAAGATAAAGGTTTTGGCGTTCACTCTATTTTTCTTCTTCTTTAATGTATTGTTTCCCCAGAATATGACGTAACGAGGAGGTTAACTCTTTTCTGCAAGTGATTGTCAAACTCAGTGTCACTAGCAGAGTGTCTTGTGTGGCACGTGGTTTGTCTTCTTTTTTTTTTTTTTGTGGTATCTAACAAAAAATTGTTCTCACTATGTAAGCAATGTGTTTTTGTAACAGACAAGTGTGTGGGTGGTGTAAGTACCTTATATCTGATAAGGTACGGGTATTCTTGTGTAAGTACGAGTCAATGGCAAAAATATCAGAATGAATTTTGACGTAGATTTCGAGTTAGTGGAATTATTTAAAAATCTATGCTATGCCGATAATCGAATTAATAACGACTTATACCCATAATTGGCTACCGGCTTGAATTAAAATTTGCAGCTTATTCAAATTAACAATTTGACTGCAAACTTTACTACAAGTTGTTGTATATGTTGTCATTGGAGAACGGAAACTCGATTCATTTGACAGGCGAAGGAACTTTGCTTCGAAAAGTTATACAAAATGTGAAAACTACGGATGACATGTATATTTTCGTATTTAAAATGAAGAATCCTTCCTGCACTTGAAAGCCTTGCAGAACAAGTTTGTACATTTTTCTTCCATTTATTTGTAAATACCTTTCCTTATAGACGTTCGCCTTTTGTTCTTCGGCTCGGGTTTTGGCGAATCACCGGCAATTTTTCTATTTTTAGACGAAATATGATTCGCCTGCGAATTTCAGTTGTTTAATTTTCCTTGCCACTTTGGTATTATAGGTGGATGCCCTAGTGATGATAGTCACGCCTCATTTAGATCTTAAATTTATTTTGTGCCCAGTGTTACCATCGAAAATTTTCGGAAAGGATCCGAAATGGGTCCCGTATGAAATTAAAGAAAAACAATGGCATCGAAACAGTATCCCAAATGTTTTTAATTCACCTAAAAAAAATAAAAAATTCCAGTTAGGTATACATAATATGCATTACGTCATATTGAATTTTGTATATACATATTGGTAAATCCAAGATATAATATATTTTTTAGCGTTGATTCAAACACCTTACCTAAAATCAAATACATATAGGTAGCTAGGTACGGGTTCTGTCTATATGAATGTAAAAACAAGATTTATGTCGATAGTCGATGACTGTGTAAAAAGAGAACATAATGCTTTGCGTCTTGTAAATAACCAATTCTGAAAAAAGGGTCCATAGGCGTTAAAAAGTGTCCTGAAGTTTCGTAAAGGGGTCCGATTTTGACTATTTTGGAAAAGGCGGGTCCTGGGGTCCCAGTTCGCAAAAAAAGGTTCAATCGGACCCTAAGGGGTCCCAAAGGCAATCCTGAATGTGCCGTATATTTAGGTGACCATTCGTCCTCTTCTTCGCTACTATGTCCTCTCTGATGCTTGAAGTAAAAGAGGACATTTGGAGGTCAAATAATAATTTGCTTTACCATTTTCAACTGTTTTTTACTTAAAAAAAAAAGTGTGTGTGTGTCAGCTCCGACGCACGACTGGAGTTTTCTCCTTACGAACGATAATTATGATATGTATATGTATATCGAATAGAAAAAGAGGGCGAATGAACGCATCTTCTAAAATAATAAGAGAAACAATCATATATCTGTATTTATTCGGATACTTCAATAAATGCATATTACAATAAAGTACGAGTACAAAATAAAACAGATGTGAATTTTTAAATAGTATATTTGCAATTTACTTTACAATTTTTCCCTACAAAATTCTACCCCCACAACAATTTAAACAGGCCGAATAAATCAGTCATATGCCCATTGGATAGAAATCAAATTTTCAATTCATATGTGCTCAAACAAGAATTGAAAAGAATTGAAAATTCTTTCACAGAAAAAGGAATGCACATCAAAACTACACACAAAGCAACAGACAACAAAAACAAACCTGAAAATATTATGAAATCGAAGGTAGAAAAAGAATACATTACAAAACCCAACCCTCATCCACACTCTGAAATCGGAAAGGAAAAGCGTCATAAAACAGCAGTGCAAATGCATACGCATTCACTTGGGTGGTTTGCCCTATCCCTCAAGCTCGAGTGTTACACTTGATTTTACTCCTCATAAAATTTCCGTACCGAGCCCTATAACGCTATTACTCAAATCGTTTCTTAAGGAGGTAAACTCCAAAAAGTTTCCTCTTTTTTGTGACTGTCTTAAAGTAAGACAAACTTACCGCACTAATAGAAAAGAAATAGAGAAGAAACCATAACCATTGTTACTTTTGAATACAGTCACATGCACATCGTAGTCGTCTCTCTCCCTTTAACGGAGAAAACGACACACAGTGCTTTCAGTGTGCTTCCACAGTCCTAAAGCAGGACTTTAATCATTTTCCGGTTTTCCGCCTGTAGCTCAGCTTGTTGATAGCCTAAACTATTTATGGAAGTGCTGGCTAAATTCTATCCTTATTTTGAATAATGACAAGTTAGGCAAGACAAGTGAAGTCAGGAAAAAAAAAGTGAAATCAGGAAAAAAAAAAATTAATGGGTATTCTTCGAAATGAATACCAATGACACTTGTGAAATTTCATCAACAACTTCAAACTCTTCCATCATCATCATCATTATTATCATTATATTTGAAAACGGATACTATAGGTTTATGGTAGGTAACTAAAATAGGAAACAAACAATTTTGATTCGAATCTATTTAAATATCTTGTAAAGATGGCATCAATTGTAGTTTTATGTCTAGTCGTGCTAAGATTGCGATTATTGCTCATCGTTAAATCAAATTTGCTACTTAAAAATTCAATTAATGGTAGTTTTTATCATCTGCAAAGTTGATGTTGAAATCCCCACTCAAAATGATTGGAATATTATCAAATCTCTTCCCAACTTTATCTTGAAGTAATGCAGAATTATCTTTAGCATATATAAGTAATTTTCATCGATGCTGTCTTCCAGCGTAATCTAGATAGATTACAGTCTCGAATGTACATATCTTACTTCAGCTACCACAATCCGATTGTATCTACTTGTATTCTACCGAAACTAGCACAGAACGAATAAATTAATAATAATTATACTGAAGCTTAATTGAATATGAATTTCTTTCCGAAAAATACAAATTTTACTTTTAAAAGAAAAAGAACGAGAAAAGACAACAATATATTTCTGTTCTGTCTTGCTGCATCGCCATTGACAATGCTCTAGATCTCGTGGTACGGCATCAATTGTAGTTTTATATTCATTATTTTACACAAAAATTACTAATCATATTTTACAGTATACACTAAGGCGACATGAATATTACAATTACTCATATAGTATACCTACTCTTAGGGTGGCAAGTTTACCACAGTTTTCTATTTCTTGTTTCGATAATTATAACACAAGCTACTGTGCCGTAAATGTGCACAAACCCAAAATCGTGGATATGTCGGAATTAAGCCTGGTAAAATTAAGTTATGAATTCCCCATACAAAACAGGTAATTGAAATAATTTTGGTGACAATCAATTTGTCGCTACCATAAATTACCATAGTAACGTATTCAAATAAAAATCATCGTAGATTAAGCTATAAATTACCTACCCCTAAAAGTAAGCCATAGTACAAAAGTTTACAACTCAAAGTATGCAATCGGTGTCGGTGTCGGTGTCGGAGTCGGTGTCGGTGTCGGAGTCGGTGTCGGTGTCGCGAGTTTGCTAATTTTTGCCCATCCAAATAGTGCCCAACGCGCCTAAAGAAGTTATCACTTCAAAAAAAAATGTATTGTTCAAAATACTCCCAAAAAGTAGGCGTGGCAATAAACGACGAAGCCTATATCCGTCTCGGAGTCTTAAGAAACATTTAAATTAAAGTTGCATTCAGATTATAAATGCAGCAATTTCACGTCAATGGTGAACAAACATGAAACCTCCAGTTTTATTACATGTACAGTGCGCCCCGGAAATATGCAACCCCCTTAATAGCAAAAACCCTTCAACAAATTATTCAGCGTTGGGATTCACAAACGCCATTGTATACACTGTAAGGGTTCCTGCTTATATTTAATTTAATTGAAAACCCGGCTATAAGTTTTATGTTTTATTATCCGGGGATTACTGCATATATAGAGTTTTGTTTTTTATGCATTTCGAATTAAAACCAAAAGACAATTTTATTTTGTTTCGTTCATCTTTATACGAATTTCTGTCAAATTTTAAAACCTTTCACCATTTATTTATAATAACTGATTGATATTATCTATGTGTAAATTCAGTAACGCATCACTCGCATCATGATGCTGATGATGCTTTGCAAAATGTTCATTAATGCAACTATTGGCATCACTTTTAACGTCAGATGTTCATTATGGCAAAGTTGATCAAACTGATGCGCAAACATAACGCAAAAAAGCATCACAGAAATACCTGATGCGCTGTTGATTCGCCGGCAAAAAAGTAAGAAAAATGCTGGAAGTGAAAGAAAAATAATAAACATTTTCATCAATAGATTTTTATGCTTTTGAAAGACAAATTTATACATTTTTGTTAAACTCTTTATATACCTAATTTCTTTCACAAACAATATGTTCTAAAACTCAAACGACACATTCAATCACCTACGCATCAGCATAGCAAATAAGCAGTGATACCGCATCACTGCGCAAATGTTTGACGTTTCTGAATTTTACACTATCAGACAGTACTTCTTCAAATAAGAACAAAATCGAAATGTCAACGCCAATAAGGGCCGGAAAAGAGCCATGACCCACGATCATATGTGTGAATATGGTCCGTGGGACGGGCATTTGCTTTCAAGCTGAAGACATGCTTTGCATGCATTGAAGTTGTTTAAAGCGCACAGGATTCTTAAGCATTAGTTTTCACCTAAACTTGAAAAAAAAAAAAAAAAAAAAAAAAAAAAAAAAAAATCACAATTTTTCCCCTAACAGAAATTTGCACATTGTTAGGTTAGGTGGACTAGCGGGGTGTTCCGCGGCACAACCAGGTTAAAATTGGCCCATTGCGATAACCGTCGGGGGAAAGGGCCTATCCCTTTTGTGCGTCTCATTGATAGTTAATTAATCATTTACTTACTTTTGAGGATTTGATGAAGTTCATAATTTAAAATTCAAAGTCGGTTCACTTATAATTTTGTTGCGCAACCTCAATAAACCGAAACTTTGTAACGGAACTCGTTTGATTGTGATGAATTTCAAATCAAATATCACTAAATTATTAAGAATGACTTGCTATTCGTATCTAAGCTTCTTTAATTTTCCGTGTCTCGCTTTCGCTACTTCCACATTGTTGGAAGGATGTCGTAACGGCTTATTCAGTGTTAAAATTGCCATTAAATCTTCAAAATATTGAACAACTGACATGTAACATTGCGAAACACTCGACAATGGCCAAAGTCATCATCTGGGACGAATGCACAATGGCGCACAAACGCACAGTGGAAGCACTTGACGAAACATTGAAAGATCTGCGCTCGAGATTTTCCGGGGGATGATTTTACTATATTGCGATTTCCGCCAATCACAAAAAGTAATTCCAAGATTGAATAATGCCGATGAAATAAATACTTGCCTCAAATCATCAAATCAGTTTGAAAAAACTTCAGCTGACAGTAAACATGAGATGTCCTTCAAGCAGTTGCTGTCTATCGGTAACAGCCGTGCGTTCCTGTCGACGTATTGAGCGGATTGTTTTAATTTTTTCTTTTTTCGAATTTTTGTAATAACTCATCCACAAAGTATTCCCAAACATCATTGCTAACCACAAAAATGACGAATGTTTTAGTAAGCGAGCAATTTTATCGGCTAAGAATAAAAAAGTGGATGACTAAAACTTTGTTTTTCAAAATCAAATCCTTGGTACTATGCATTCAATGAAATCTATTGACTGTGTATCAAATGAAGACGAAGCAATCAATTAACCAATTGAATTTTTAAAATACCTAAAGGTTGGCTCGGTAGTCATCATGCTTCGAAATCTAAACCAACCAAAACTATGCAATGGAACGCGTTTGGTGATAAAAAAAAAACTGATGAAATGATCAATGTGATTCAAGCGACGATACTCAAAGGAAAATTCAAAGGTGAGGAAGTTCTCATTCCGAGGACTCTGATGATCCCAACTGATATGCCCTTTGAGTTTAAACGAATTCGATATTCAATTTTTCGATTCGAATCCCAAGGTCAATTATTGAGTGTTTGTGGTCTGAATTTAGAAAAATACATGTTTTCCTCATGGCCAACTGTCCGTGGCATGTTCAGATGTTCACGTGTCTGCAAACCAACCACTTTAATTGTTCTTGGCGCCTGATAACAAAACGAAAAATATAGTTTATCACAAGGTGCTTCAGTGAAGATAATAAACTCAAGTAGTATAAAGCAATGAAGCAAAATACATAAGGTCTGTTCCTTTACTTTTAAATATTACGAATTTTTACTAATTCTTACGAATTTTTACTCAGTGCCGTTCCTTAACTCGAAAAATTCGTAAAAGAGAGCGTCCTCGAGAGCGCATAATATATAACTCCTCCACTGAGAATCTTACGAATTTTTACTCAACAAATTTCTTGGTGTAAGAAGTGAAAAAGCTGCCAGTCACCTTATAATTAACAGCTGATTTGAAATTTGTTGTCCCATTTGGCATATGCGTGGATTTTTTTTTGATTTCTTGCATATTAAAATGGTATCAACAGGCGGCAAAATAAAATTAATTGTTCTCCTGGAGATTCTTTCGAAAGTGGCGACGAAATTCTTCGCTGGAACAGGGAATAATATCCTCCATGTAATTCTTCATTTGAATTATATATCTGTCATTATTCATAAATTACTATAAAAGCGTTCCTTAGCTTTTTCGTGAGCGTCTCTCTCTGTGAGAGAACTTATTCCCACCACTGCTATTTTGACAGTTTTTTCCATTCGTACTACAAAAGTAAAGGCTTCATCAAATGTCTTGCTGACAGGCCCTTGAAATACTTGATTTTTGTACTTTTATTGAATTTGTATTTCCAAATTGAAAAGAAATTCGAAATAAATAATTAATTTGATTCAAACGAAACTAAGCTTTATTGAGAAGTCAGAAAAATATAAGTAGCGTCTCTCTTCGCCGACGGTTAAAAATACCTAGACGTTTAAAATTCATAATTGTCGGCCAGGTGACAGACAAGTCATTAGGGGAGGCCTGTTCGAACTGACGTTTATTCATATTTTATGTAGAGTTGTTCGTTTATATTTCTATGCAGAGAATCGGCTTACATAATGTAAATTCAGAAACGTCAAACATATGTGCAGTGATGCGGCATCACTGCTTATTTGCGATGCTGATGCGATGCACAGTTTATGCTGATGCGTTGTTGATTAAATATGGCGTTTGCGTTTTAGAACGAATTGTTTGTGAGAAAAAGTTAAATAAAGAATTCAACAAAAATGTATGAATTTTCCTGCCAAAAGCTATGTATCTATTGATAAAAATGTTTATTTACTTACTTTTCTTTCTCGTCCGATATTTTTCTTACTTTTTTACCGGCGAATCAACAGCGCATCAGGTAATTCTGTGATCCTTTTTTTCGTTATGCTTGCGCATCAGTTTGATCATCTTTGCAATAATGAACACTTGACGTTGAAAGTGATGCCAATAGTATGCATTAATGAACATTTTGCATTAAGGGCGCATTGCCATCTTTGTGCTTATAACTATTTGTCTTCTTTATCTGTAAATTCCCTGCGTCTCGAGTAGAGAATCGAGGCAGTTTATCCTCGGATAGGGGAAGGGTGACCGAAAAAGTCTTCCCCTCGCCTGTAATCCTCAGACAACTCCTTGAAGGGAGGAGACTGGGCATAACTAATTGGACGATATGTATTCGGATTAATGCGCCGGGTAACCGAAACAGTGCGCCCTTCGTCTCGTCATAATGGCGTAAACCGTATGCGCCATCGTTGATTAAGTTGTGCAAATGTGCAAAGAAAATTTCTCGTTAACGCTGTTTTTTTTAGTCTTTGTCGGTCACAAAAAAAAAAAAAAAAAACCCTAAATAAAAGGTAGAGAGAGATAAGGTAAAACATTTTTTGTGACTAATACGACTTTAAAGCATAAATGTAGATAATTATGGTGAGAATTGGATGAGTTTTGCTATACAGTACATTTTTCCTAGCAAAAGTAAACGATATTTTTTTATTAAACGATATTCATCCTTCCTCATATTCTTATGTTAAAAAACAGAGGAGAATATAAAATCTGCCGATCTACTAGCACAAGAAATTAATCTCAAAGATAAACGCATCAATATTTAATGATTGCAGGTATTAATAAGGAAAATTCGTTTCAAACAATACTGCAGCTTGAATAAAAAGTTACTGCATATTTTAATAGTATCCCTAATATTTACCTACTAACTTACTTGGTGGCGCTACAGTCCGGGGTGGACCTGGGCCTCAACGAATACGCCTCTCCAGTTAGCGCGATCTTGTTGGTTGTGGTCCCCTTCCACATGCGGCGAGGTCTTCCTCTACTGCGTTGTCCCTCTTATCTGGATTGGAATCGAAGACTCTTCGGGCCGGAGCTGTGGTGTCCATTATACATGTCCCAGCCATCTTAGACGATTGATACGTACATATCTGATTTGGTCGATGTCGCTGTACAGCTCGTAGAGTTTGCTGTTAAATCTATTCATACAGAACCCGTCAGCGCAAACAGGACCAAAAATCACTCGAAGAATTTTGCGTTCGAAACGACCAAGGAGATCTTTATCCGCCTTTGATAGCGTCCATGCTTCTGCTGCACCATAAAACTAAACTGGGATGATGAGGGTCTTATACAGAGTTTTCTAAAGTATTTTTCGACAAGGCCTAACTAATCAATTGCCTTCTTAGACCGAATTAACAGTGGTTGGCAAATGTGGCTTTTCACTTGATTTCTGAGGTGATGTCATTTGCAGAATTTATAGCGGATCCGAGGTATAGACAAAGTCCCGAACTACCTCAAAGTAATAGCTGTCTATCGTGACGTTTTGTCCTATTCGTCGATGTTGAGTGTCCCTTCTTGTTGACAGCATATATTTTGTATTTGCCCTCATTCACTACTAAACCCATTTTTGCCGCTACTGTACTGATACTTGCAAACGCACCAGTGACAGCTCGCTGTGTTCTGCCAATGATGTCTCGATGTCGTCAACGTATGCAAGTAGTTGCACATACTTCTGGAAAATTGTGCCTCTGGTGTTGGCAGTTTCGCACAATCTTCTCAAGAATGATGTTGAAAAAGTTGCCTTGTCTAAATCCTTTTTACCATCAAAGGTCTCGGTGAGATTGTTTCCGACCTTTATGGAGCAACGAGATTTCTCCATCTTCATTCTGCACAATCGGACAAGTTTGGCAGGGATGTCAAAACTAGACATGGCTCTATATAGCTCGTCTCTATAAATGCTGTCGTATGCGGCCTTAAAATCGGTAAACAGGTGGACTTCTTGGGATTTTTCCAGGATCTGCAAATTCTACTTTACTTTTCTTTGCTGAGTTCGAAGCTCAAAAACAACAAGCCTGTTAATATTATGTCTTTCCCAAATTGTATTTCGTTGCTTCTTATCCTTCTTTTTTTGGAAAAAAAAAATAATTTCTCACGTGAAAAGTCGAATAACGGAAATAAAACACCCGCAATCACGAAAAAATATCCGAGATCCTCGTTTGCTTTTGCTTCAAGTGATTGTTCCCTGATCCGAAAACACTTAACCACATACCTTCAAAGCAGCTCTTTCCTAATAATTATCTCCCACCTGTACCATAACCATCGTTCTTATCCATTTACCATTCAGAACAATTTCAAAACTAGCCGGCATGATCGCAACGCGTCGCTAATCCGCTAAACTGGCTGACGCAAAACGAACAAGATGTCATTCTACAACACATATTTTCGATCTTTATTTTTATTATTATTTCTATAGTCGAAAAGTTGTTCATTTATTAAATTTTAATTTTTATTTCACCCCACCGATATAAAAGTTGACAAATATAAAAAAAAACTACAAGGAAGCAAAACGTGCCAAAAGTATCGTGAATAGTTGCTGTTTTTTTTTCATTTTTTTTTCTATTTTAAAGTATTTCCGAATATTTTTAAATCATTTTCCTATATGATATTCAAATTAATTTATTCGAGCTACCCTTTGAAATTGGGTACGAGTGAGATGAGTGTCAAAAATAAAATGTCGTGTTGGTTTTAAACTACGTCGGCCGTTGTGACGATGAAGGTTTAAAACAAAAAAAGTTGCGAATTCCGCGTGTTGGCATCGTCCCAGTATTCGAGTATTTGACCAAAGCATACGTTTTTGATGGTACTCATTGCTCAAGAGGGGGCGCAGTGATATTTTCGATTATTATGGGGGCGCGCACACCTTTAGTTTTGAAAATGAAATGCCCGGTATTTTGTTTTCCTCTTTTGTAGCATTGGCCTCCTTTGCAGTAGGTGTAGCTAATTTTCTTTTTATATACATATATGTGTAAAATATGTTGCTGTTATAAAGTATATTTGTTATTTTAGTCGAACTCGTAATAAAAAATGAGTCAGATGGAACTCGAATTCAAAACAATTTCAGTGGAAGAGCATCAGGGTAGGCTGGCAATTAAGTCAATATGAAGTAAGTATGTCCGTCAGTCGTGCTCTTCTGATTAATATTAAGGTAGCTGGAGGTCAAGACCCTTAGTGAAAATTCGATCGAGGAAATACACTTGAAGGCAGTTCTGAATGTTTTTTCTACTTTGGCTTTGATGTTGTTAATTGATTTTAAAAATAAATTTTTGAATAAAATAATTAAATGGTTAGCAGATAGTGATTTAAGAAATCAAAGCAGGGAGTTGGAAATATGTATATATTTTTTTAAATAGTTAAACGAGTTTTTATTCGAAATTTGCGTATCGTCAGATACAAAATACTGACGGTGGGAACTAGAAATACTTTCTTAAAATGACGGTATATTTCGGAGTGAACCATTAATATAGAGTAGGCATTCTGAAAGGCGAAAATGTTTCGAAACAAAAACCTTTGAGCGTTTTCGCCTTACAGAATGCCGACCCGGACTTCTGCCTTTACTGAGTATCGATTTCGATAGCTGAGAGTAAATGTACTTACTTATTGGGTAGAGGCTACACTTTTGTGTGGACCTGGGTCACAACGTTGACGTGAAATAAACCAAAAAGTGAAATAAAATGTAAATGAAATAATGCCAAATTGGTTTTGTTTCCTTTTTTTTTTTTTTTTTTTGTAACGAAATAAAGCCAAATTAAAAAGTTGGTTCTGCTTTGCTGTGGAAAACGAGATAATGCTAAATTTTGGCATTTTGGCCTTATTTCGTTTGGCTTTATTTCATGTCACCAGTCTCAACCAATACGCCTCTTCAGTTAGCTCGGTCTTTGGACAACTAGCTTCAAATGCGCACTCTATGTTGTTGACTGGTCCCTTCACCATACTGCTCTCCCTTGTTAAACTCGCAGACTCTGGTTGGTTGGTTAGTTTAAGAGGCTGTATTTCCCCGTTTTCTGAGTTCTGACGAGGAAAAACACAAATAACGCAATGAGCGCCGTTTTGAGACCACAACTAACGGAACTTGAAGATAAAGGGGGAGAAGGAAGTTAAGGGAGCTCAAAACCAGCCTGTGGAGTTGAAAAATTTGATGATCTTGTTGATATAGATACTTTGGATGGCCGAAAGCTCATCATAAAAGGGGTGACCGAGTGCACTGCGCCTGGTTTTGGCAAGGGCCGGACACTCACAAAGAAGATGAAACACTGTTTTACGGCGGTAGGTGTTATGGGGGATGCCAAACTTTGCTGCGGGAGTTCTTAAAAGCCAATGGCCCGTACTAGTTGCCTTTAGTCTGGCGATATACAGGTATATATAGATATACGGAACTATGCCGGAAAAGTCAGATGCTGGTTTGGCCATTAGGCCTTTCGGACCAACATTTAGATTCCTTCAATCTATCTGCACTACACGCCGCAATGTTTTTTATGTGCAGATCCACCGGCAGAAAATTGAGAGTCACATTGAGCGCCTCGTTCGGTCTGTGATTCCAATTCCAGCTGATCTGTGGTCTCTACTTAATTTGATGATGTTACAGGCTTTGCTTAAGGCGGGCCACCATAACAGTGATCCGTAGGTGAGGATGGGACGTACCACCGCGCGCTGTGTACAATCAACGAACCATTTTTGGTTGAAGCTCCCACTTCTTGCCGAAAGTTTTACTACAGGCGTGGCAATCTATCCTTGCCTTCCGCACTCGGTGTTCGCAGCGCCGTAGCCCATTTTATCAGGTCAATATAATCATCGCTCTGCATTTAAGAATCCTCCTCAAACCTAATTGCCGAACATGGCTAAGGCTATCAGCTAACATAGCAAGTCAAATATTTTCTCGATGGCAACAAAAAAGAGTTGCGCTCTACGAGTATAACCGGATGAACCTTAAGTTTTTTTTTGGCAGGTATTTGCAAGCTTTTATAATCTCTCAAATATGCTTTGGTCCATCCAAACAAAAGGGTTTAGTTTTGATTTGAAACCAAGCAAACGCATATATTTTTATTGTTTAGGTAGACAGAATCACTAATTTCGTTGAAGGTTTCGCAGTTGCTGCATAAAGTCGTATAATCCTGTTAGCTGTTTTTAGCCACCTTGAATGAGACATTTTACCGGGCTGTCGTTGTGGCAAATCTAAGATACTTTGCCATGAGAAACTGCCTCACGCAATTCTTACAGATATTTCTGATACGTGCTTAGATTTTCAGACAGATCCGTTGAAATTAAGCAAACAAACAAACCAATGGACTGGTTTACCTATGGCCGCTTCAAGCTGACATATGATACCATTTTTAGAACCAGTGTTCACAGTGTTTTATGAAGGCAACTATGCTGGATGATATTGTTTTGGTATTTCCACAAGTTGGAGCGACATGTCCAAGATATTGTCTTCCTGGCTCGGAAAAAAGTACATGTCCTTCGATTGAAATCTTCCGATATGATTCTAAGCCAATTGTTTCCAAAACCATAGTTTTGTTTTTTCTTCCATCAAAGTTAGATTGTCACTTTGACATTGAAGATTTTGACGTAATTTTTTTCTTTCTCGTCTTATTTTGCTTCTGTCAATTATTTTTGAAGAATATACCTTGGAAACGATGCCAATGTCTTGTAGAACAGAACTTACCAGGACTGATGCTGACTTGTCGGACACTCCTGTTCTCTCACAGGCTGGAGCTAAGTTTGTCAACTTTATCTTAGTCTGTAATTTTTGAATCTCGGACTCATACTGGTTAAAATTTGGATGTTTCCCTCGTCATCACTTGAATTAGCACTGCCGCCATGCTCACTTTCATTAGAAATTTGGGGCAAGCTTTCTTATGGACATATACGGATGAGTTTTGCAGGGATGGCAAACCTGGCTATGGCTCTGTAAAGTCCGTCCCTATAGATGCTGACATAGGTGGCTTTGAAATCAATGCGCAATACTAATAATAATAAACATAACTAGTGTGCAGGTTAAATTTTACGAACTCACAATGATGAAATTTTCTATATAAAATTACCCATTGTGACCTATAAAGTATTTAATGTGAAGGTCAAATATGGTTATTTGTAAGGCCCATAATGACAAGCACGTGAATATATGGATTTGGACTTCTTGTGTTTTTTTGTTTGTTTGCCTAGAAACATTAACCGGTGACAAGCTTTCCTGCAATCAGGTGGTCTTTGGCGTTAAGGCAGGTACCTAGAATAGATGTATGCGATGTTAAGGAGACAGATACCCCCCTCTGAAATTATGTTTTTTTTTTTTAACGTGGAGCGCGCAAACGATGCTGAGATTTCATTCATCTAGAAAAGATTTGAATGCAAATGCTTCTTACTTCGTTTAGGTGGGCCGGAGTTTTACCCTTCATTTTGATGTGTTTACGCAAAATCTCGAATGCGAACTATTTTCGTTATTATAATATTTATTGAATTCATAAACTTATTCCAATAAACGAACGATATACTTAATTATTAACTAATACAATAGGTTAACGCGTGTGAATCCAGCAGCAACACGATGAGACGAGGTTAGGTTAACGAACTGCGTTCCTAGTGGTAGGTTGTTATACATATCATCTCCTCCTTACTTATTTGAGATCCTGTTGAACCATAACCAAAGCGCACTACCTGCTTACGAACTCTTTGAGAACGTCGTGGAGTATTATCTTGCTGCTCAGTTGGTGGCTTGGGTACGGTTATAGGTTGAGGAGTTTTAACTTCGTCTTTTTTGATGTCATCCGGAGGATCTTGTGAAGATGTTGCGGTACCCAAATCTCGGGCTAAAGTGTACTCGTCGGGAACAGTATATCTCGGTTTCATCTGGTTCTGGTGGCGTTTCCAAATACCGCGATTGGTACGAATTTGATACATTCTTCTTCCCATACGAGATACTACTATTCCATTTATCCAGCGATGACCTCTGGAATAATTTCGAGCGTAAACTGCTTCATTAATTCTAAATTTCCCTATGTCAAAGTTTAATGACTTTTCAGGAATGCGCCTATCCGGCCATTTGTGAAAGGATTGTGCGGTGTTGCCTGCCGTGAAGGATTTCTGCTGGTGACTTCCCAGTTTGGGGATTGGGTGTTGTACGGTAGGTCTCGAGGCATTTTAATAAGGCTAGGTCAATGTGTTCTTCTTCCTCGTTGATTTTCTTTAAATTGGCCTTGAACGTACGGACAAAACGTTCTGCTTCGCCGTTTGATGCTGGATGAAAAGGAGCTGTTTTCAGTGATTGAATTCCATTTTGGAGGCAAAGTTGGCAAATTCAGTACTGGTAAATTGCGGTCCATTGTCGCTCAAAATGGCTTCTGGAATACCTTCTAGCGTAAAAATAGTTTGCAATGCTCGAACGGTAGCTGATGTGGTTGTTTGCTGCATCTGCAGAATAAATGGAAATTTTGACAAAGCATCAATGCATACTAACCACATTTTTCCTAAGAACGGTCCCGCGAAATCCACATGAATACGCTCCCAAGGTTTTTCGGGATCTGGTCACGAACTAAATTCTTGTGGAGGTGCGGAACTATTATGCTGGCAAATTGTACACGATTTTACTTTTGCCTCGATATCAGCGCCAATTTGCGGCCACCAACAATGTCTTCGGGCGAGTTGCTTCATCCTGACAACACCCCAATGTCCTTGATGCAGTAGTTGTAGAGTTCTCTCCTGCAATGCTTTTGGTAAGACTACCCTTGTATGTTCGGCTTCCAAGAGTATAATCCCCTTGTATTGCGTTAGTGATGCTTTACGACTGAAATATGGCTGTAGACTATTTTCGTTCGCTGGAAATCGCAAAGGCCAGCCGTTGGTTACATAAGACATGGTTTTTCGCAATACCACGTCCGATTTCGTGGCTACAGTGACATCTTTGGATTTTATTGGAAAATCGTCGATTCGGTCATTTTGATAACTCGATATTTCAAAACAGGACACCTCGTGATCATCGAAACTTACATCAGGGCCAATCGGAAGTCTGGATAGAGCGTCTACATTGGTATGCTTCTCCGTTGGTCGATAGCGAATTTCGTAAGAATAGCTCATCAATGTTATAGCCCAACGTTGTAAACGGCTAAGAGTTGCTGTGGGAAGCGCTTTGTTGGGATTAAAAATGGTAAGAAGAGGTTTATGGTCAGTTAATAAAACGAATTTCCGACCAAAGAGATATTGGTGAAATTTAGTGACTCCATAGATTATAGCCAAAGCCTCCTTCTCAATTTGGGAGTAGTTAAGTTGATGCTCGTTTAGCGTTTTCGAAGCGAATGCAATTGGTTGCTCTGACCCATTGGCCACGATATGTGATATGTGACAAGCGGCAGTTCCGGGCGAAAATGAGCAAGGCGTGCTGCATGGATAATCTGTTGCTTTAGTGCATTAAATGCTATTTCTTGGTCTGCTTTCCAAGTAAATGGGACGCCTTTCTTCCTCAAGGCATTCAATGGAGCTGCAATTTGCGAGAAGTTATTAACGTATTTATTATAATAGTTTACCTTTCCCATGAAGGTCTCCAGCTCTTTTAGTTTACACGGCCTGGGCAACTTTTCTATGGCTGTTAGTCCCGAATCCGATGGTCGTACCTCCCTGGTGGTTGACTACATGGCCCAGATATTCTACTTCTTTTTGGAAAAATTGACACTTACTCCGATTTACGCGCAAGCCGTGGTTCATAAGCCGCTGAAGAACTGCCTCCAACTTAACTATGTGTTCTTGTTGTGTACTCCCTGCAACAAGGATGTCGTCTAAGTAGATGGCGCAATCGATTCCGTTTAAAATCATTTCCAGTGTCCGTTGATAAATAGCAGGAGCGCTTGCAATGCCAAATGGGAGTCGTTGGTACTGGAAAAGTCCAATTGGTGTATTGACGACTGCAAGGGGTTTCGATTCGTCATCCAACTCTAATTGTAAATAGGCGTCGGACATATCGATTTTACTAAAGAACCTCCCGTTCGCAAGCTTGTGAAAGAGTTCCTCCGGTCGAGGAATTGGGTATTGGTCTACCTCCAACTGATGGTTGAGTGTGACTTTAAAATCACCACATATTCTTAGCTTATTGTTACGCTTTGTGACAACGACAATGGGGGCTGCCCACTGGCTGAAACGTATTGGCTTCCAGATTCCTGCTTCTTCAAGACGCTTTGCTTCTGTTTCAAAAGCTTTCAATTGGGCAAAAGGCACTGGTCTGGCTTTAAAAAACTTAGGTCTGGCGTTTGGCTGTAAATAAAGGTGTACTTTATAGGAAGTGCAACAGCCTAAGTTGTTCGCAAATACATCGGGATAATTCAAAAGAAGTTTGGAAATTTCTTCTCTATTTTCCTCTAGCTGGTTCGCTGGGAGCGTAGTCTCGCTACAGGCAGATTTCAACATACGCGTTTTGTGGTTTATAGTTGAAAAGGATACTTCCAAACCAAATTGTTTAGCCCAACTGAGTCCGCAGATATTATCGGCATCGGGTGTATTGGCTATTAGTATAGGAAGTGTGTAAATTTCGGCATTAAATTTTACAGTCACACTGGTTTCACCAAGAATGGGTATCGTATTGGAACCAAACGCTTTTAAACTGCATGAAGGCGTATGGTACTCGGGGCAATTGAGCTGCTGAAATCCAGGCAACCCTATTACTGTTGCACTGGCTCCGGTGTCTAATAAAAACTCCATGTTCACATTGTTTATCATCATATCGATCAACAGCTTGTTATTTTCTTCTCGTAGATCCTTAACAGATAAAATGTGTTCAATATGATAAACATGCTCACCTTTATTGTTGGAGTGATGGCGGTACGGTTTTTTTTTACTAGCATCTAAGCAAACTGGGGCAATATGGCCAATTTTTCCGCATTTGCGACAAGTTGCGCTTAGGAACTTGCAATTTTCGCCCGAATGATGCACATTACACCCCGAGCAAGACTGTATTCTTGATTTGCTTGTAGTATTTGTAACACTATGCTTCTTTCCACGTCGTTTTGCGCTTATTTGACTGACCTCGACGTTCGTTGGCTCATTTCTCATGGTTTGTAGAGATTTCTGCGTAGCTTCATAGGCTTCTTCGATCAAAATCACATCTGACAGCGACGCATAAGGCTTTTGCAGTGTAGCGGTTCGCACACTATCATGCGGCGTATGTAAAACAATAACGTCACGAATCATATCGTCAACAAATTCATGAGAGCAGTTGTCGGCAGCGCACACAAACTGACATTGACGTGATAGACCACGCAGATCCGCTATCCAGTCCGAATAGCTTTGATTTCCCTGCATTCTGCACTTAAAAAATCATGATGAGCAGTACATATGTGAATTTTAGACAAAAAATGTTCCGAAAGTTTTTTTGTGATGTCACTGTATTCTTTGCTGGCTAGTTTACTTGAACCAAATAGTTTTTGTAGGAGTTCGTATGTTTCTGGTCCTAGCCAAGATAAAAGGTATGCCCTTTTCTTCTCGTTTGCGGTCACGTTGTACGCGTCGAAATGTTGCTCCAATTGTTGAAGGTAAATTTCCCAGCTGCATTTTTGTTTATCGAAAGGCTGAAATTGAGGAATGTGCTGGTTATTGCTGGTTACTGTAGGTTGGTTCCCAGTATCAACAAACTGTTTTTGTTGAGCCAAAATGTTGTTCATGAAATCCTGCTGGGATTTGAGTAGTTTTGTGACTAAATCCAAAATGTTTGGATCCGTCATTTTGAATGAACGATATTAAAATGTGCGGGAACCGTTTTCTGGATTCACGTACGCAAATTAGTGGTTATGATTAGCCTACACGCGGTTTCGTAATTCTCGTCGCCAATGATGTGTTTACGCAAAATCTCGAATGCGAATTATTTTCGTTATTATAATATTTATTGAATTCATAAACTTATTCTAATAAACGAACGATTAACTTAATTATTAACTAATACAATAGGTTAACGCGTGTGAATCCAGCAGCAACACGATGAGACGAGGTTAGGTTAACGAATGAGTTCACTGTCATAATTTGGTTTGACAGCTGCTGCATTTGACTGCGTTCCTAGTGGTAGGTTGTTATACATATCACATTTGACATATTGAATGTAACGCTCTATCTAACAGCGGTATTCTTTTTTGTCGTAGTCAAATGTCGGCAGAAATAGGTCTTATATATTTTAGCCACTGAGATTGTTCTGCCACAAGGTTTCCTTCGTTTTTTATACAGGTTTCTGTGAGGATTTTGTGTCCTTTTCTTAAAACTATAATACATAGAGTAACATATCTCAAGCTTCTCCTGCTCCTTCTCTTTCTTTCTGAATAGTCGATATTCCTACCCTCTTTTTGCAGCTTTTTCGAACCCCGTCTTTTTTACTGCGTTTGCTAGCCGACATCGTTCATAAACCCAGGGGCTTCTTAATGGTGGTTTACTGAAACCCAGAACATTAGTCGGGACGCTAATGATGACTTTCTGTCAGTGCTGCCATTGGTCGTCTGTATAAACTTTAGCTATGATATCACGGTCTTCTTCTGTTACTGCAGTCACTATAGTCAGTTCTTTATAGCAATCAAAGGCTTTTAGTAGTTGCTTCTTTGGTTCTGTATCTGTATTCTTAGCTTTTAGGTGTTTTATGTATCTGACACACATTCCAAACCTGAGAGTATCGTCTTAGATCCCCTAGACGATATCGTTTTTGAAATTTTGATGACCAAAATGAGTTACGTTCAGGCCGATTTTTTTTTTTTTTTGTTTTTTTTTTTATCGTACGTTTTCAATACATTTATGAAGAATGAACTACATGAAGCTTTATTATCGTAATTTCTACACTTATGGTTGCTAGTTTTGGAGGGCTAATGTTTCGACGATATTACTATTTATTTTTCAATACCTGGGTTTAGCATTGGAAATCCCTCTACAAACCATTATTTTTATAGCATATAACACTAAGTTCGACATAGTGACCGCAACAGGTCAGGAACAGTAAGAAAATGCATTCGTAGACAGATAGCGCGATACTAATAGTCGCATTTAGTGTGGCTAGATTTTACAAACTCACAATGTCTAGATTTTCCATATAGGTAAAATTATACATAGTGCCCTACTAAATATTTAGTGTGAATAATTTCTTAGCCTAAGACCCCGGTAGCTAGCGCTATAATTTCTTTTTGTTTATATAATTCATTTATGTAACAATAAACTTATAATTATAATAATAATAATTTAGTGTGAAGGTTAGAAATGATTATTAGTGAATCTAAGATTACACTTGCCATTTTTTGTGGCAGATTTTGAAATGCTAACGTCACTAAAATTCGCTCGTTCTATTGTCACTGGTGTATCTCTCGTGAGAGTGGCAATTACCCTTTACACCCGATCACACGGTGTCACTTTTACGGTCACGCGCGTGACATTTCCAAAAATCTCAAAATCCGTGACAAAATAAAAATGTCATGCATGACAGTGTTAAGTTACAAAATCAAGAGACAGGCGATCAAACGGAGAAACACGCGTGACAAAATTAATACTCATGACATTTTTGATGCAGAGCATTTACGATTCGTATTTCTCCGGTGAAGGTCGAATAAAAAATGTAATTTCTCTGTTTATTGTTGTTTGTCTGTGTTTGGAATATGTGTAGCTTTCTGTAAATCTGACAAGAAACCGATATTCGGAAAGTGCTATCAATTCCATGAAAAATTGAGATCTTTTTTTTTTTTTGTATCAATACAAAGTAAAAAACTATTTAGGGTTAGAAAAAGTGCTAAAAACACTCTATTTCGTAACACAGGACAGCTACATATTTTTGTTTGGCTCTTCAGAACGTATTTATCAGCAATTTTGCACAGACACCATCTTTGTCCAAACGGTACAGCGCTTTCTCGGTGGCATCGAAACTTCCTCAAAGTCGTTGTCATCGTCGCTACTGCTCTCCAACACATAGGTACGGCGCTAAAATTGCCATTCTTCTTCTTGACATTTTATACTGTATAATAACAAAACGAAATACAAAGAAAATATTATTATTATTATTAACATTTAATATAATTTTATAATCATTTTGTTCGTATTTACAAACAATGCTGACTAAGTCTTTTATGGTTAGGGCTATGGCCGTTAACCAGATTGACAATTTAGCTATCATAAACTATACAATAAACTAGTGACTGATAACTTTAAATATGTACAATGTATTTGTGTTCAAAAATCGCCTTCCAACATACGAGCTCTATAGCGACTTGCAGTTGTGGCATAGTTGTATAAAACTTCCCACCCAAGACTACCGTTCAATATGTTAATAACCTCATCCACGTCCAATAAAGTTCGTTCGAAGTATCTTATACGAAAATCTCTTGAAATTGGGCATCTTCCGATGAAATGGTATACATCCTCCCTCTCATTAAGGTTGCACAAGTCACATAAAATTGGAAGATCGGATCGATGCGGGATAAAATATAGGTTTATTAATTCTCCTCTAAGCTTGAATATTGTGCTTATCATTTGCAGAGAATAACGGTTAAGTAAGTAAGTCGAAGCGTTTTCAATGAGGTTATAGTTCAACCTACTATACACCAGCCTATGTTGCGATGAAGGAGCTTCAGATATAAACCTGTCATACATGTTATTGCCCGCTTTTTTCAAAATGTCGGTAAACATAGGTTACAGCATCGAAAGCTGCATTTCAGCTGAGATATTCAAGCTCACGCCGTAACTAGCTGCTAAATCCTCCCACTTTTGCACCAAGTGACCTCTTTTTGAAAGTATATGCTTCAGGACAATCCTTGGCAGTGTTCCTTCATCCATCTCTCCAATTTTTGCAATGTCATCTGCATCTGCATGCAGCTTTAAGGTATCCAAAAAGAGCGACGGAATTCCGGTTTCTAAATGCAGCATATAATTCGGAGTACAAACTGGAAGTCGAAAGATTCGCTTCAGAAAGTACCTAAGGAATTTCTCAACTTATTCAAAATGACATAGAAGCTGCGGTAGCACGGAAGAGATTGTTTTTTCCACATGTGTTCGATATACTTGTTGTCAATGCAACGTCCCCAAACTGATGAAACGGCTCTTTTAGCTGCTGCTAGATTAGCTTCAAAGTGTTTTTTCATACTTAGGTTAGATGTAATTAACACACCTAAGTAGATTAGATTAGATTTTTTTTAGATTAGATTAGATTTTATTAATTAATTAATTGATTACAAATCTTTATATTAATCAAAAATCAAAGAAAGCATGGCAATAAGCCGTCTGCCGATTGACAATATTTTTTTTTTTTTACAATAGCCACTTCTTGTTATAACAGTTTACTAAAATAAAAGCCAGAGTTTTCTATCAAAATTAAAAACTTTCGGATTGGCAACACTGGCCTGTTAGCGACAACTCGTAGTGAAAATAGCTCTTGATTTTTAAAACTTCAGATTATAAATAAAAGTTGTTTTTTTTTTTTTTTGTTGAAAAGGGGAAATATAAACAAAACAGTGCAGTACAGAAGAGTATATATTTAAGATATATGTACCAGGTGAGTCAGCTGCCCGCAAAGATCATTTTACAAAAAAAATCGGCAAACTACGGCAGGATGCAACGATCACCGGTTAAAAATACTGCAAGCAGAAAAGAAGCATCCGCAACACCGGCAAACAAAAGAAGGCACAGTAAGGAAGTTGAATATCTTAGAGAGACCAATGAGTCATTACAAACACAAATCCACCAAATGACCGATAGATGTAGGTACCGCACTCGAAAAACAAGTTGAGTTCTTGGAGAGGAAAAGCAACGAGTGTAATATAGTTGCACATATTTTAATGGAAAATTGCATTGACCCTGCTGACAGAGCAAAGGAGATATGTCTGTATTTGCTGGAGTCGAATAACGCAGCACTTATATCATCCGCAAGAAATCTCAAGTCCAGCAACAGAATAGCAAATGTACGGAAAAAATGATCTCGTTTGTGATGGCGAATGTGCGTTGACATTTATCCAGCAGCTGACAGATGGTAACCAGCAGATGTCATTTGTGGGTGCTTCCAATGCTCGCATTGGTGAAAATGAAGCGAATCCAATCACAGGCTCTCAAACTGTTCGTGGAAATTTCAAGAAGCGTTTTTAATTGTAAAGCCGTCTGCCAAAATAATAATAGTAATCAACTAAATTTAGTTAAATATAGAGTACTTTCAGATAATATATCAGGTTTAGGAAATAAGTCTTTATTTAATGATTTTTATAATTTTATTTATGGATATGATATTATATTTTTATTTGAAACGTTTGTAACTGAAAATAAAACTTCAGCTTTTTTGAGGAAAAATTTTCAAACTACAAGTTTAAATGGATCCCTGCTACCAGAGTGCATATTAAGGGAAGAGCAAGTGGAGGCTGTATTTTTGGATTCAAGAAAAAATTAGAAGGTGTCATTTGCAATTTTCAAACTGTTGATGAGTACACTATTTTAAATCTAGAGTTTGATAAAAAATTATTTCGAATCGTGCCAGCATATACCAACTGCAACCATTGGGAACAGAATTTTCGAAATTTGGAAGATACCTTGTTATTCCATTTTATCACGAACATCACAGTCGTGGGGGATCTCAATGCTAGAATAGGAGAAGAGTCAGGGCTCGAGAATTCCTTAGCCGGCATACCCAGAAAATCGAAGGACAATATATGCAATGCTAGAGGTACAAAGCTCCTGGAATTTTGTAACACGTATGGTCTTCGAATATTGAATGGAGCAAGTGAAATGGATACATGTGGCGAATTTACATTCGTAGGGCAGCAGGGAACTTCAGTCATAGACTTCGGGCTTATAGGAGGTGACTGGAAAAACTATGTGATGGACTTCGAGGTAGGTCAAGTTCCGTACTCGGATCATCACACCTAAGTATTTATACTCTTTCACTTCTTCAACGCGTACACCCTGATAGGACCATTTTTCGTAACAAGCGTATCTTCCACCACCATTTCTTAAAATCATCATCATATTATTATTATAATGCACAAAATGTAAGAATTCCAAATCCGCAAATACTGTGAGTATTTTATATTTTTCCACTTAATAGTAATATTTGAAATAAAAGGCACAGTAGGTAGTTAATTTACGTATTTGGAATTGCTGATATGCGGACTTCCGTTTCCAATAACAAGAATGGTATAATTTTATGACCATTTTTTTTTTTTATCACGGCCACCGTCTGCTCGTAATTCTGCACAGATATTTTGATTGCTGTGTTTTCTGAGACTAGTTTCATTGTAAATAAGGAAATTGTCTTTCCACCACCTTCGAAAAAAAAATAAATGTTTTTTAACTACAAATCTATTTTGACACAAAATAGTTTTGCCCACACATATTTAACATACATTTTTGAAATTCGAAAAAGCTGTCATTTCTACAGACAATAAAAAAAAAACTGGTGCGACTGTATCCAACAGTCCCGAAAAATGTGTATGTGTAAACACCGTGCGTGCGGTATGTGTGTGGCTTGATACGCGTCATTGAGAAAAGAGAGAATTTATTGTAATAACCGTATTCTGGATATATTATTTAATAACAATAATTTATTCTTTCTGTGCTTCGTTTCGGTAGAATAGATACAATCGGATTGTGGTAGCTGACGTATGATATGTACATTCGAGACTGTAATCTATCTAGATCACGCTGGAAGACAGCATCGATGGTTGTTCCGTATCGTGTTGTTGAAATTTTCCGGTTGGAGTTCTTTTGAAGTCGCTCCAGTTTGGTTTGCGAGACGAGTTCTCCATTCACGCGAGCGATCAGTACTCGTTTTCCCAACCTTTTTTCCGACTTTCAGAGGTTTACTTGCACGTAAACGCGCCCTGTAATCTTTTGCACGTTCTACATCTGTCTTTCCATATCTGAAAATATTTTAATGCATCTTCAATGACGGCAAAACATTGCATTATTGTCAGAAATATGGAATTGTACCAATTACGTATTTTCCTGTATTTTTATGCGTTTTACTATTGAAACGCATGTATTCAACAGTGAAATCGAACAGTGAAACAACGCGCACTTAGATGTTTACGTATCAATAAGCACTCCTAACATTATGCAGTGGAAAATACCCGTTTGCTGTTACACACGAAATGAAAGTGTCATTGGAATTTCATTCGGCTTGCATTGCACATTGTAAGGTTCTGGTCTACGACATTTTTGTTAGTTGTTGTCCAGCTGTGATTTCTGCGTGCCTGGTAATTCACGAAAGATTTGGCACTGAATTTCCTCGAGATGTCCGTCACAGGGAAGAAATGTGTATGACCATCATATATGAAAAACATGCTTTATTTCACATCAACAAAAAGCTGAAATGAATATGCCCTAGCTAAAAATATGCAATGATAAAAAATTTTACAATGACAAAACACAGTGACGCATTTCCGTTACACATTTGTCCCCGCAAGTTAAATGTGTGGAATTACTCCACCAGATTCCAAAAAAATTTTACAATGATAAGACCAAGTGACGCATTTCCGCTACACATTTCCGTCCCCGCAAGGTAAATGTGTGGAATTACTACACCAGATTCCAATAACGCGCGCTTAGATGTTTACACATCAAAAACATGGAAAAAACATAGAGTGTGCTTGTGACCACACACCTCAGATGTGAAACTTCTCCCGCTTAATGTGGATGTTAAATTCTATTGTGTTGTAGTTGAATTAAATTCAGAAATTTAAGATAAGTGTATTCACTCATTTAAAAAGTTCTCATAACGCAATGCAATCCAAAGTTTTCTATTTTTACAGTTTTTGTTTGCATTTAGTTTAAATTTAATCAACTGATTCAGTAATCTAGTGTCTGTGTAAGACCTAGCTTTATCAGTTCACTAACCAGGTCCAGCGTGCCGTTTAATAATAAAGTTGAAAGAATTGAAAAATTGTTTATATCTCCACAACAGCGCCACCTATCGGGTCCAATACTGTGCTATCATTTAAGTTGCAACCAACTACACACACCCACAAAATTTCATTGAAATCGGTTGAGTGGTTTAGCGTTTAGGAGTCGAGAGCGGTTGCGTATAGATGGCGACAGGCCAATTTCCACCGTCGCCAAAAAATTTCCGTCACAGTCGAGTCGATTATCTCCCAAGTCGCGATTATATGTAGATGTTTCACACCAAAAATTCGTGACATTTTATTGGTCACTCGGTCCCCACAGCGAGTGACAGCCAATCACATGGTAATTAAAATTTGTCATTTAATCCTAACATTTTAGCTATTTCTCTTGTATCAAGCGTTGTGACAGCCCGCGTGACCAGACGCTTGCCAGGCGATCACACGTACTGACAAATTTAGGACAAGTGTTTACGTCATAATGACGCCGGCATGTCAAAGTCTACCAAGAAAAAGGACACGTGAAATCTTAGCATAAGACCCTGAGTCATCAGCTTCCGGCGCCACCACCAAAAACTTTTTATACAAGCTATACAATCCAAACTGGTATTGCCTGTCGAATTATTCTTAACATCTCCCTCCATCTACCTACATACCATACATTTCCTCATTATAATAAATATCAGCGTAGAACACTTATGAATGAATAATACAAAAGAAATGATTCACTAAGAGCTACTGTCACGTCTGGTGATGTACATCAAACAATACTACACTGCTTTCATAAATAAATTGTAAGCCATCAATTTGTGATGTTGTTCTATTAATAATTCAAGTGATGTCAGCTCTGCACTCTGCATTTCCTGAGTCCTGACTTAGACAAATTAAATTAAAAATTGCAAATACATATTACTCGTCAAGAGGTATTATTACATTATGCCCTACAATACGGAATGCGTCGAGTCCCCACGAGTCCTTAACGGATCTATTCGATTTTCACTCAAATTCTATAAAAGGGGACAAAACTAGTGCAAGGTGCAGTTTGTGTCGTGTGTTCATCGATTTTATTTCCATTTTGTTCTCTTCCTTTTTCTATAGAGCAGGCAATATTTTTTGTAACGACAGGCATCTGATTGAATGCGTTTAAGACCATGTTGATCCTTTTTTTTTTTCATGGGCGTGTGTGCTCTATCATTTTTTTTTTTATTTGTTCAGGAAATTGGGTCAGTACTTGTCAATTTCTTCTTCCTCACTTAACTTAATATATAGTGGAAAAGTAGATACATGCGGGCAAGAGAGGCAATCATGCAGTGCCGAGAGTTGGTTAATGGAGACATTTCCATAGTACAGTCTTCTTTGTGGTGACGGTTAAAGATGAAAGTCGATTAGAAAGAGCATCAAGGTATTTTTAATGTAGGTACTTAGTTAAATTCCTCAAAGCGGAGAAACTTGTTGGCATGTATTGTAAGGCGCTGCCTCGAATGGCCGAGATTGAGCTTCGTTGTAGAATTTGAAAATGAATAAGTGCAAATGCAATCCCAGATTTATGGTCGCAATCAAAGTTTTTATTATTATTATAACTTTATTGTTGCATAAATGAATTATATAAAAACAATAGCACTAGCTACCATGGCTTTAGGCCAAAAGCGCAGTCAAACTATTGGCTGTCACATCCAGGACAAGACGAAGCTACTCTGCCAAGATGAATTCAAATAGTATAATAATTTGTCGAACGGCGGCGAATCTACCTGCGAACTGTTTGCTAAATTCTTCGCCTCTAATTTTAAACCTGCTAGTAATGCAATCAACTTCAGCTCTAGCCATATCACTTCCATTACTGATATTGGCGATCTGGAGCTCTCTGATGAGGATCTTCTTCTTGCTCTGCTTCATCCTTCTCTCTTAAAGAATTGCTCTTCTACTCTTTTTCTCCCTCTAAAATTGATTTTCAATCTTTCACTTTCTTCAGGTGTCTTTCTGGATGAGTGGAAGATCGCTTATATACCCATTCATAAGAGCGGCCACAAACACCTAGTGGAAAACTACAGGCCTATTAGCAAACTATCAGTTATCCCAAAACTCTTTAAAAAAATCGTTAAAGATAAATTATACTTTATTGTGAAGGAGCATATATCGCCTATGCAGCATGGTTTCGTGACCGGTCGCTCTACAGTGACAAACTTAGTCCTTTTTTCCAAATTTTGTTTGAATTCGATGGAAAGTGGTGTGCAGGTCGATGTGTTATTTACTGACTTCGTAAAAGCTTTCGACAGAATCAATCACTTTATATTGATACGAAAGTTAGCGAAACTTGGGTTTCATTCAAACATCTTAAATTGGCTTTCTTCTTACCTCCTAAACTCATCGTTAAAGTCGATGGTTTTCTTTCGAATGTGGTAACCGCTACTTCAGGTGTTCCTCAGGGAAGCCATTTAGGTCCGTTGCTATTTTGGAGCTCAGTCTGTCCAAATGTAAGGTTTTTTTTTTTTTCATTTTAAATTCATTTTTATTAATTCTTTTTTTTAACTTACCTACTAGACAAAAACGATTAAATCTAATTTAAAACTAACATTTTTTCTTATTCTAGCTTACTGGCTCTTAGCGAGCGCTCTAAACTTAACAATATCCTTAAAATTATTGCCTTTCGGCCTTAAATCTATCTATATCTATGATTTGTTTTGTTTTTTAATTTCCAAGAAACTTTAGAAAACTTGGATACTTTATTATTGGTTTTATTAAAACTACTTAAATCTACCTAAGCTACTTAACCTACATTACCTATAATCAGGGTGGTGAGCAATCTTATCGATTGGTCACCATCCTGATCGCGTCTTTGGTTGCCTGTCGGCCGCCAACAAGGGTTCATCCGCGCCGCCGAGCCTCCACCGAGGCCATAAGCGTCGGTCAAGTCTCGGAAGCAATCTTTCATGTTGGCTAGCCCGGCACCTCCCAAATGTAAGGTTTGCTCGATATCTCGTTCACAAAGTCCGTTGATTCATTTGTTCCTTTTACTAGAGTATCTGAGATTAAAGATCTTGGAGTTATTTTCGATAGCAAGTTAAGCTTTAATTTAAATATTAACTACATCGTCTCTAATTCCTTCTCACTACTTGCTTTTATTAAAAGGAACTCAGAAGATTTCCGTGATCCATTTGTTCTTATAACTCTCTACTGTTCTTTAATTAGATCGAGATTAGAATACTGTTGTGTTATTTGGGATCCTTTTTATGATGTTCACTCTTCCCGAGTTGAACGAGTTCAAAAGCGCTTCACTCGCCTTGCTCTGAGGAGATTCAATAGGGATTCTGAACTGCCTTCGTATAAAGCTCGCTGTTTATTGCTAGGCCTAAGTTCTCTCGTTATAAGGAGAAAGATGCAGTCCTTGGTGTTTCTAAAGGATATTGTAACTTATAGAATTCATTGTAGTGAACTCATTTCTAGTTTACCATTCTATGCTCCAAGCAGAACGCTTAGAGAACGAAATTAATTGTTACCTCCTGCACATAGAACTAATTATGGATTGTCTGAACCCATAACTCGGTGCATCTATTTGTTCAACTCGGTCGATAGTGCCTTGGATTTGACCTCAAATCGGGATAGCTTTAAATGCAATGCTGTTGATGTGTTATCTTCTAATTTCATTTAATTATGCCAACTTATTGTTTTTTTTTTTCTCTTCTTTTTTAACAATTTAATTTTTATAATTTATTTTTGGATTACTGTACTTATTCAATATGTATATTATTATTATTGCGAAATCTGTGAAGGTTATTTGCCTTGTAGATGAATTAAATAAATAAAATAAATAAATAAAATAGTCAGTTAAACTTGAATACGCTTTTTGATTGGTAAAATAGATCTCTGTAAGGATTGATTTGCCTACTGACTGGAGTTAAACATTCTTCTCAAGTCGGAAAGATATAAATGTTTTGTTCATTTTGTAGATTGGCTGTACAAGTTTATCACCCGACGTTTATGTTTTACATTTTTTTTTTAATGAAAAACTCCGGTTCTGCTTTTGGATTATGTTTATGTGATCTCTTAAAATGTGTTTCTTCTAAATTCAGAAAATGTTATAACGACTCCTTGGGCCCGAATTATGGCATTTTGCACCACTCTTGACAGAACTTCCGGCGATAGGTCCTCACATTCTTGACGTACCTACATTCTCTTTTAGTGCTTCAAGAGTCTGAGGTTTGTTGTCATAGATTCGTGACTGGCAAAAACCAAAACCCTAAAAAGAAGTCTGGAATGGTTAAATCAAGCTAAATTGCCTACCAGTGTATAATGACAAAGCGAGAGATTAAACGACCCGAAAATGCAGCCCTCAGAATTTGCTGGCTAACAGCTGATGCACTCTTTGCACTTCGTAAGGGAACTTCTTTTGTCAAAATTCTCTGTAAAGACCGACGAATGATTATCAATTAGGTACATCGTCTGGTTGATACGCCGGCGCAGGGACATAATTCCCAATTTTTAATTTTGGGACTTATAACCCACTTGAGTGAGACATAAATCCCAAATTCGATTTGGGACTTATGTCCCACACCATCGGGACATAAGTCCCAAACAAAAATGTTGGGCCTTATGTCCCACCCAATAATTTTTTTTTATAAGCTTACAGATTTACCCAGAAGAAAGTCAAACGCATTACTTAAAATTACAAAAAAAAAAAAAAAAAACAATGAGTTTACTTACAATTTGTGGAACACAATGCAAGCATTTCAGTAATTGGTTTCTTAGCTAGTTCAGTTTTTAATATTAGAAGCTACTTTCGGGGAAATGGAAAGTGAGACTATAATCACTGCAAATGTTATGTAAGGGCTCAGACTTTGCATCGCGCGCGAAAAGAAACTTATAAAATTTTAGGTTTTGAAAATTTGAGAAAATGAAACTAAAAAAAACGCGCGATATTTTTTGTTTTATTTTCTCAAATTCTCAAAACCTAAAATTTTAAAAGCTTTTTTCTCAAACGAAAGAAATTTTGTTAGTATATTTTCTCATATACTCAAAAGAAAATATAAAACTCTAGTTTTTGAGAATTTAAGAAAATAAAATTAAAATATTTGGTTAGCTTATATTTTTGGTTTGTTCCAAACTGTTGGTTTAATTTTTTAAATTATTAAGAACAATTATTTTTGGTGTGTGTAGTGGAAAAAGGGGTTGGATGCCTAATGGATTTCGCAATATTTTGCTAACTATTACCTATGCGAAAACTTGGGACTTATGTCCCATCTTAGGCAAACAATTTTGGGACTTATGTCCCGATGGTGTGGGACATAAGTCCCAAATCGAATTTGGGATTTATGTCTCACTCAAATGGGTTATAAGTCCCAAAATTAAAAATTGGGAGTTATGTCCCGGGAACTTATGTCCCTGCGCCGATACGCCGGCCGGGGTCGTCTGCGACATCTTCAGACACAGCTGCGAGGATTCTATAAAATTTCTTGCAAATATCTCCGAACAGCATCTGCAACGTTAAGAACTTATACCAACTTGGAAATTGTGTTATAAAACTGTCGTCCTAAAATCTAGAGCGTTCTTTGCGAGTTTTTTACTTTTGTACCTACTCAGAGACTGCGTCAGTCATAGTCGGTCTAGGCACGGTATTAAGATTTTGAAGCCACCTCTTCAGCTTGCGTCACTTCATTCTAAAATCCAGCTTAGAGTTTCCGCAAGCGTTTACCAGTTTAGCAGATAGTACATGTATGTACCCTCAAATGCAGCTCTATCCAACGAAAACGCACATCGCAGTTATATGTTAATATGGATAATATCGTTACTTCCTCCATAACTGCAATAGAATCCGGGACGTAAAAGCGTTTTAGCTTCTGAATCTCGGCGACAGCATCTCCAACCTTGGAAACTATGATGTAATGTCTGTCTGTTCCTATACTGTCCTTTGAACTCTTCAGCCTCAAGCAGCTTTCTTGCTTGTCTTATGATTTAGAGCTATTAATATTCTTGGATCTGCAAAAAAAAAAAATGCTAATATTAGATACAACTGCGCTCTTTACCAAGGCAATACAGGACATAATACCTCAAAAAATAGACATAAGTACTGAGAAACCCTGGCACTCCCAAATATAAAAACTCCCACAAACGAATATTTATAGGAAACTAGGCCCAGGGTTCCTATAGACTTCTTGCGCCAAGTTTATTTATTTATCTTCTGCCATACGGTACTAGATGGCGCTCTGCTCATGCTCTCGGCCATATATATTAAATATTGACCGCCAGTAGCAAACTCCATTTCCATAGATTCAAAAAGTTGACGATGGATGAATAATTCAGACTGTAATATTTCTAAATGCCGCGATTATTTAAAGTCAAAACCTGTTGTCCATATCTTTTGACAAGAGGCTTAGCTGTTTTGTTTTTGATACAACATAAACTTAAATAGGGCTGCTACATTGTGTTCACTCACTAAAAATAGCGGCCACTGTTGTTTCGGAGCAATTTTCCACAGAAATGTTTATATCTGTTCATTCATATAGACCACACCATTGAATTTAAAAACACTCAAAATGTACTTATAAAATTCAGTTTAGTTTTAACGAAAACAAATATTTATTTTGCTAAACTTATTAAAAATTTCCTTTTTTTTTGTCTATTTTCAGGTAAGTTTCAATTAACATTTATTTTGTATAACATTATCCAGGTAAGTTTTTGAGCACCACATTCAATATTCAACAGTACGTTCGGAAAAGCGAATTTACGAAAAAGAAATAATGCATCACTTCCCATGGACAGTATTGTAACTCAAACCAACATAAAGTTTAAACAATGCAAGCCTCTTAACCTGTCGGCAGGTGCAGGTTCCCCTACTACTTCCAAAGCAGACTGAATGAAGAGACATCAACCAACAATACAATTCCGTGAAATCCAACAACAAAAAATAAAAAAAAGATAAAACACATTTTTAATTTACGTATGAATAATTTTATGAGGTTACTGCGTAGTGCTGGACAATTTAAATTTTATTATTCGCAACTTTTTGACCTACTATCACGGATATAAGATGAGGCGGTTCTCCCACGAGGTGAATTACGCGACAATGGAAATTAGCTGTATTAATAATAAATTAAATTAACCTTGTGATATTGATATCGTAATCTGTTTAAGGTAGGTAAGTATGAAGGTATGCAAGTGGTTTTGTGTTACAAATTTGAAACACTAATTAAAAAGGGAGGAAGTATTTAGAAAGCCATTTATACGTAGATTGCTATGGAGATCTATGAGAATAGATTTTGGGACGATATGGGAAGTGAAAGATACA
The DNA here is from genome assembly GCA_946477585.1 of Cheilosia urbana. Classification (NCBI taxonomy): domain Eukaryota; kingdom Metazoa; phylum Arthropoda; class Insecta; order Diptera; family Syrphidae; genus Cheilosia; species Cheilosia urbana. The sequence goes on along the minus strand of OX297854.1, from coordinate 63,000,681 downwards.
TTTTGCTAACGTTCTGTCTGGTTAAGGAGGGGCAGTCTTCGCTTGTGAATAAGATCTCGAGCAATTTCCTTAATGCCCAATTCACAATGTCGCGTTGACGCGCGCGTGCGTTGACAGATTATGTAGAAACAAAGCGTTCATATGGTGCCACACAAAATACAACTTCAGTCGTTGACTCGACTTTAGATCGTAAATATCGTAAAGTTCAACGCGACTCCTGAGTAGAGCTACTTTCTACTATCGCGCGCGTTTGACAACTTTAGAATTTCGAATTGTTCGATTTGAAGTCATAGAATGTACCGTTTATAGTTGGAGTGGCACAGATCCACTAATGTTTATTACACACAAGTTTTAAAAAGCTATATGATGTTTTTTCAAAGTATAATTAATTAATTCAGGGTGTGGAAATGAGGAATAACATTTTTTTTTTTGTAGGGCAACTTCTTATTTCTTTAGATTTTTTGGAGGAAAAATATTAATAAGGGTCTTGTATCCGTATTAAGGTTGTTGTGTGCTTTGATATATTGTTAAATATGATTTTCTTGTATTTTGAAGAATCGTTTTTCAATTCGTGCATAAAAATTACAGCTTCAAGAAAAAAAGGGAGAAGACTTGAAATTTTAATTCTGCTCTGAATTTGTATTTTTCAGACAAAAAACAAACAGAACTTTTAGTTTGTCAAACTTTTCTCTGTTAACGCGTATACGTTTCAAAGCAGCATTTTGTTTTACAAAATTGTTGCTCGCGCGCATTGGCATTTAAAATCGTAAAATTTCGATAAAGCGTGTCAAAGCGCGCCGACGCACGCACGCGTGCAACGCCGAATTGTGAATTGGGCATAAAACACACAGAACTATATGTAACTATCAGAGGCGTGGCGCGAACATTTTCAAATGGGAACTCGAAGCAAAATTAATCCCATCCAAATGTGAAAAAACCTACATCTGTGTACCTTGAAACAAAATCATACATTGAACATTTGCAAATTGGGTTCAAAATACTAAATTCACTCGTGCACTGCAATGTCAACTAAATTTGTAATGTAAACCAAAACACTTCCCCTTACCTACCTCAACATACTATCTATCTGCCAGGAGGACAATGAAATCGAATATCGAATAACTCGAAGAAAAGCGTGTTATTTTGTTCATAACCACATCCCCATTCGCCAATCGTCATTTCCCATACACAGTACTCAGGGGAAAAAAAAAGAGCTACAAACCAAATGTTCACTCAAACAAAATCAACTTAGTGCGACTGAGAATAACTCGAAGAAAAGCGCGTTATTTTCTACATAACGAAATGGGTGTTGAACAAAGAGGTGTCAAACACAGTGCCCAGGGAAGAAAAAAGAGATAACAAGTAAATGTTCTCTCAAAATCAACTATCCGGTGAGAATAATGCAACGAGTAACAATGATGCAACTCCAACAAACGATGCCGTCATTGTGTAATGCAGTGTTCTCAGTTGTGACTTATCTCTGTTATCACTTTGACAAATACAGTACACAAAAATAAGGCTATTTTAATTTTTTCTTTTCGTTTCTCCAACACCAATCCATGAACATTTTCATTCGGACAAAAAACCATTATATTCTTGATTTGAGTGTATAGTTTAAAAGATATTTACAAAAATAAAAAAACAATAAATGGTGCAGATTAAACACTGCTTATCCAAGATTATACAAATTGTGAAAAAAAAAAATAGCTCTCAGAAGAACGTCTTACTCCTGCATTCAAAATTTTGCTTCGTCGTCTTGTCTACAAATCTACAAGAGGCCACTTGGAAATAACAGATGACTGCTTATGCCCTTTGAGTTTCGCTTTAAAACTTCATAGGCTTGAGTTGTTGTCCAAATCTGAATTAAGAAACAAGAGTTGTAGTGTATCCTTCTCTGCTCACTTGTCATCTAATTAGCCTATTATTCTACCGGGTAAACATAAGGCTTATTGAATTGAAACTTCTTATGCGACTTCCAACTCAAGGTCGCGTTAAACGTTTAACGCTAATAATTGTATACTCAAAGGTGTGAGCGAGGGTGAGGGTGGCGCACATTGCACAGCACAAGCACGTTTATATGAAAAAAAAAATGAGTGGTGTTTTCTCCAACAAAAGTGAAACGAAAGAGAAGTATGCGAGGTGAATGTATATAATCAACAGACACAATGTGTTTCTGAGGAAATGCGCAGATGGCTGTTGACGTGCGCTGATAGACTTATGGTGGTGTATATAGAAATTGAGTTCAAGGTTTTTGTTTTAATAGTTGTTATAGTACGTACTTACATACGTTGATACCTACAGTAAAGAATTGAAGAATTCAAGAAGTAAAGACGATATAGGTGAATTATGTTGTTTGATTTATTGAAGTGAAACTTGTTAAATGCTTAATGCTACTATAAGCATTGCATACTCAAAGGTGTGAGGGTACTGCTTCAGAGTATGCAATGGTGAGTGAGTTTATTGGCACCAAATGCTGGGAGAAGAATATTCTGTGGTGAAGATTAATTTCCAAAAATAATGACTTTATTTCATTTACTTGTTTTAGTTTGATTTGATACACATACCTATAATTTAATAGGGTAGTATTTTTGAAGTGAAACTTCTAATGCGACTTCCAACAAATCATATCTTACTTTAGTTGTCATTATCCCATCGTAAATGTTATGGATTTGGATATTTCTCCACTCGAAAATGATAATTAAAGGATGCGATCAATTGTGAATTGTAAGCAATGTTAATAAAGTTTTTCTTAAAGCCTAGTATCCTTCTCGCGCTAAATTATATCTCCCATACAAAATATGTCTACAAAAATAAAATTGAGCGAGGCAGTTTAGCAAAGCGTCAGCAAAGCATCAGTACGCTAAATCCTTAACTTCATATAGATGGGCCGATGAAAAGTCTCCACTCATTTAGCTCGCGAAAAAAATGTCCTGTGCATTAAATCGAAGATAAATTTTGACATAAAAAACGCAGACAATGTTTGCGTGGTAAATAAAAGAAAACGCAAAGCCAAACAACAGAGCCAAAACAGAGATACACATAAATATAAATAAAGCGAATCGATTTTTAGGGGGACTTATGCTCTCATTTGGCGTCGTCTTTTGGGTAGATAATAACAAGTGTTCCACTATGGTAAGGAGATTGTGGAAATTTTGAGGATACATGTCGAACTTCTTCTTATAATTTCTAGGTTTCTTACGTCTTTCAAGTTTGAAATTCGAAAATTCTATTAAAATTACGTTTACTGATATCTGTCATGGTACTCATGGTTCATAAGCATATGGGCTTTGTCCCATCTATATCATGTTTAATAATAATTTAGCGACCATTTATCTTTGGTGTGGAGAAACGAAGTGAAGACTAGGGGCGCTAAAATTTAGCGCGAGCAGGATACTAGGCTTAAAGAAACAATATGATTTCACTAAAAATCAATTTCTACCCCTTCATATTTTCATTTCCACATTACGAAGTTTCACTTCTTCCGCGCGGAGGGACTCCACGCACTATTTTTTTTTATTGTCCATCGAAAACAATTCATGGTGGCGCCGAATCAACCTGCAAGTATTTATAATCTGATATGATTTTGGCGCATGTCTCGACTTTTCGTCGTTCTTGTAGTTCCTGCTGGTTAAGAGTGAATAATACTGAATGCATTTTAGTAGCAGTGTGATGAACCCTTTCTGCCAGATATAATAAGTGAACACGAACTATACATTTTACATAGCATTCAGAATTTAGTTGCTCACTTCTACCTGGGATGTGAATGTTACAAGTGTCAAGTAGAGTGTACCTGTACATTTGTGTCATGTGTCAAGTAGAGTGGATGTGTGGTTTCTATTATTAAAATAGTCTAGCAGACGAACTATCTGAAAAGAAGTTCGAGTTATTTCTCCTACCAAAATATCGTCGTTGGTGCATACTTGGCACTTAGTGTTTACCATTTGAAGAGATCGTATTGTCTCTGCATAACCGTCCACTGCCTTATCAAAGAATTGGTGACAGCCCAAAAGGTACCGGAAATGTTAATGTTTCCTCTCAATTCTCATACATTCTTTAAAGGTAGGTGTAGGGTGAACAGAAATATTATTTTTATGATTCTTGCATTTTTTTAGAGTTTTGTGCCGATCTAGCCTTGCTTATAAGTCCAGAGTTATATTAATTATATTGACTTGCGGAGTACCAACAACTCATTTCAGTTCCTTCGAGTCGTTTCGGTATTGAGAAACGTCTTTAAATACTAATTACACGATTCGGACGTTTTTTGACAGCTTCTTAATAAAGTCCTAAATGTGCAAACTTCAATTTGTATATCGACATTTTAAGTTGCGACAGTCACTTATCGTCACACAAATCCCATTCTGGGCTGGATGACAAATCAATCAAACATCAAATGTCTTCTGACAGTTGGGCTTTGAAAAATTATCCATATTGGAATTTATTGTAAAGATAACGCCAGTGTTGTCTGCAAATATCTATAATAAATTATTTAAAATGATAATTCATTTATCATGCCTCCAAATAAAATAAAAGATGTGAACAACAAAATTCCTTCTTCTTTTTTTTTTTTTTGTGTGCAGCAAAGATAAATTTGAATGTAAAAAGCGAAACAAAAAGAAATTAATTTAAAGTGTATCGTATTATACATTGAACTCGCCGACAACTTCTTTGTATTCATTCATTTTGCGCAGTTACTGCACACATTTCGCTTAAACCGAAGAGAGCTTTGCTTTGGTGACAGTGGTTGACCAAATTTCGTTTTCGAGTGTTTCTTCTTCTTATTTGTTGTTGTTGTTGTTTTTCCAAAAGAACCAGTGATATGATAAACGAAAAAATTGACGTTAATGACGTCAAAGGCCCAACAAGCCAATCGGCAGCATTTATGTGAATGACCTTTTCTATGGGCAAAAGTATAAAAATAAAAATGAACCGAAGAAAGAAATGAAAAAGAGGAACACTAGGTAAGTGGGTGCGCACGTACAACGTGTCCCGTTGGTGCGGTTGTCGTTTCTTTGTTATCAAAGTGCAGTCACAATGGTTGAGTAATTTTGTTTGAATTTTCGAATAACATTTGACAAAACTAAAAGAACAACTTAAATATTCTTTTGTATTACTGCGTATTTTAAGCGCTTTATTTTGTTTTATATGCAGTGATTGAAGGTTTAGGAAACAAAAAATGGAACAGCGCATCCCTAGACCGAAAAAAAATGTTGTTTCATGCGTGATGGGAGTTTCTTTGCATTTGAGTCCCCTCTGATCAGCGTTGGCATAAGTGCAGATTTGTCTGCATTTTGCAGATTTTCGACCTAGTTGCAGACTTTTAATTATCAGAACTCTGCGCTTCAGATTTTGTCTGCATTCGCAATTATGTATTTTGTTCTTTTTAACAAACAATTCCAACAATTTTTGAACACTTGCTTTATGCTATCATTTTCGTATTCAGCTCTTTTTTTTTTCCTTTCTTTTTTTTTTCTTGTTACTTAAAAAATGTTGTGAAGTAAGATTTTTCCATAGAAATCTGTATTGCAGATTTTTGCCTCTGATAAATGAGGATGGGTAGGCCGGTAGTGCTCTTTTAAGCTGCACAGAAGAATGCTATTTGTGCGACAAAATACCCAAAGCTGTTGCATTTCTTGTTTCACGATGCTGTGAACTGCAATTAAGGTCTGCTTTAGCAACCTAAGATAATTCGTATGTTAATGATTTCATTTGGTAAATATTGCTTTTGGGCAACACAGAACTTTTATTCTTCTAGAGGTGCTTGTAGATAGGTTCAACTTTTGTCCTTAAATTGTTGTAAATTGTAATAATGGGGACGTTCGGATTCATAGTTTAGTAAGTTGACAAGCTGTCTGACTAGATGTATTTCAGTTTTGATTGGCCCAGAGTGGTCACGTGATTAGTTTTTGCAGTTGACGTTTATGGAGGGGAAGCCGACAAATCTAGTCAGGAAAATCCTGCCTGCATACTCAGTTGACATTTCGAAGAGTCAGATTTAAAATAAACAGAGTGGCCGTGGCAGAATTCTGAGGTGTCGAAAAAAGGGCCAGTGAGAGAAAAGGGTGCCATTTCTAAACGTACTCTGCAAATTTCGAATTTTCGCACGATATTCAACAACCAATAGTTCGCATAACAGTGTAATAGTGTTGTGATAGGCAACCGTGTTCCATTTTAAATGTACTTATTTGAAAATACCAATTTTTCGAAAAAAATTATGAGGGGTCTTTTCCGAATAAAAAAGGGCAAATCAAACAAAGGCAACGCTGACCACGAGAATACAAAAACAATTCAACTTGCTCAGTCAACGCGTTCGGATTCCTAGTCACGACCAATCTAGTTGACGTTTTACATAAACTATGAATCCGAACGTCCCCAATCAGTGATCCCAGAATGAGGGGAAAAGCGGTAATTTTGGCGCTTATAAATGAAGAAGGGGAAAACGAGGGACAAGCTTAAAAAATGGGAAACTATCTAATTCCTCTTTAAAAGTAAAATGTAAACGTATTTTCGTTACGAAACAATTTCAATGAATGAATTGTGAAGGAAAACAGCCCATCGAACGTTTACGTAAGAATTTTTGTGCACCTGAATGTATATTCATTCGTTATGATACTATATCTGATAGAAAAGAAATGTATTGTATAATATGTATATTTTAAGCTTATTAATAAAGGCGGTTACAATTTTTTTAATTTTTCCATAAGCATGTGAAAATTTCACTTATCGGAATATGGATTTTTGTCGAACTTAGAGGAAGACTAATGCTTTTGCTGATAAAAATGAGCCTGTTCCACTCTGCCTGGTTTACTCCTTGTAGAGGGACGAAGTTCATCGAAAAGGGATTTTTTAACGGGTATTCCATCATAACCTTCTGGCAACATTGATGAAACGTCACAGTTTGAGAAATAATTTCGGTTAGTTCTAGTTTTCGCATTTCATCGGCTGATAGATAAGACGGTCTTACAGTCACTTATTAGGGATGCAATGTGTGCTCAGAGTAGATTTAGATTGAAGTAGTTTGTGTTTTTTTACGGGGATCGAACCTGAGAACTCTCGCTTAGTAGTCCAGCACACTAGCCACTGAGAGTGTTGCAATCGTAAATGTAGTCACCCCACATCAAGTTTTCCACAATCAATCGTTTTGCAAGTTTTTATTTTTTTTATTTTTGGAACGAATGCAAGTATTATACTCTCGCATGTTCCTATTGTAATACCTCTCTCTATTTAGGAGGGACAGCTTAAGATATGTATGACTTGTATTTTTCAGGAGGTTGAACATAAGACTCTAGAACACTAATGAGCAGTGACCTCATCGTTTATGAGATTTGCGTCGGAACAGCTTATCAGCACTTAAGAGCATAAAAGTCCCATAACCCTTTTAGTAAACATTTCGGGTGAGGTGTCTGAGGTCTTGAGGGGTCAGCCTTTGAGTTGAATTGAATTATAGTCTCTAATGCCTTAATAACAAAAAACGCACCGATCACATCAGCAAGCATTTTCGACAAAAGAACTTATAGTCGTAAGCGAAAAAAAAATCGGCATTCTAAACCAGAGACAAAACTGTGACCCCCAACTCGCAAACCTCTTGCCGATGATCCCCTCAATTTTTGTTTCAAATTCGCCATTTTGTTTTCCTATTGGTGTTCTGTCAATTTAGAATCCGTGTGACATGCAAAAACATACAAAAAATATCAAATCAATGTTGCCAACCGCTGCCAATCATGGGGGAATGTGGTAGAGTTCGGGAATACCATTTTTTAACATTACTGAACGCAATTGGTTAGTTATTACCATTTTAAATTGCGAAAAATATAATTTGTTTGGCTAATAAAACTATATAAATGAGATGTTTTATATGATAGAAAAATATTAGGACAAACATGGTTGTATATTTTCCGCTTTTGAATATCCTTAACTTCGATTTCATGCATGTACATTTTTCTTAAATGACTGATGAGAGTTTGCTCAAAATGTTTCTATTTTCCTACAAACAATCTACATTGTTCATTTTTCATATATATTTTAAGCAAAAGTACACTTATCCCTTAAAAAAATACTATCCAAACGTAAAGAATAGGTACTTTCAAATTAAACGGATAAAATTCTATGAACGCTGACAGCAATTTTTCCCGCGGCGGAAGTTGTTCATATTGAGTTGGTTTGTTGAAGTTTCGTGACATTTGTCAATACGAATTTCTATATATCAATACTAGCGCACCAAAACGAGCACACTCCGTAAAAATTTAGCTTTGTAGGCAAAGTAACGGGATATCGGCCGAAGTTGGTGGTCTCGGTATTGTCTCTGTTCCAAACTGCTGCCTGCTTCTGATCAAGTGAACCGCAGTGAATTCATTCATATTCATCCTAATTTACAGCGAATTTACTTTTTTTCACTTTGGTTTCATCTATGGAAACTTTGAATTTATATAAAGGGCTTTCCAATATGAGGTGTTATTTTGGTAGGTATTCAAAGAAAAATTCCATTTTTTGAGATAAATGATCGTATGTTTATTTCATAATAAAGAGGAAGGTATGCCGTTAATAATGAAAAATAACATCAGCCAACATACAGGACCATACCCTTTCACAATAACACCTCTTATTGAATAACCCTTTACTATAACAGATTCATTTGTATGATACGTTTGCAATTATGATTGCAATGAATGACAACCCTGGAAAGCTAGAGCCACACCATCTATAATTTTTAAAGAGATCGAAGAACTTGTCTCATAAGCACAAATCACACATATTCCCAATTACCCATAATAATGCGTCTAATCCAATCGACAATTATTTTTTTGTTTGGAATCCTACAAATTTCTGTGTGTGGCAATCCATTTAATTTAAGTAATAAAAGTCTAAATTTTTTAATTCCATGAAGAAATACAAATTTCAATGAGACAGGTGGAATATAGAATTTATGAACGCGCGACAGGTAAAATTTTGATAATTCTGATTTGAAAGCACATCAAAATGAAGCATTACATAAAAAAAAGGATGTACACAATCCACATCTCGAAATGTAAGCGTCGAGTAGGTATATGGTCCCTTCCGGCAAAACTAATACGCCATAATTGTTGCAAGTTTTATTTATACGCGAGCGCACTTCACCCGATGCGATAACCATAACAAGCATGGCGGATGGCGAGAAACTGAAAACCCACCAGAACGAGACACGATATTCACAAAAAAAAAAATTAAAACTTAAACCGCGACGGCGGACGAGATAGAGGCAGAAAAGCTCCCGAATAGAATATACTTTTTCCATCTGTCGATTGTCGATTCCTTCGCTTGTTCGCTCGCCAAAATTGCGGGCGAAGTGTGGCTGATTTCTGCTTCTGCCTGACATATCTTTAGATTGTTAAATAGAAGATCGTGTCGGAGCTTTTTCGAAATTATACATTTCTATCGAGATCGATTAAGTGATGCATATTTCTAGGCGGCGAATTTATTTGGCTGCAAAACGTACAATTTATTGTTACGCACGAACAGAATTTGCATTGGGCATTTGCGGTTTGGTACATTTATTTCATTTGTGGGCTATTTTTAATTTTTTTTTTTTTTAATTTGATGGGTTGTATGAATTGCGAAAACTCTTAAAAAGTAATGCCATCGGTCAGCGAGGCGTATTTACCTGATGTAATTTAGGGCACAGTGACGTCTTTGTTAGAATAAACAAACTTGTTGACATGGGGGAAATTACGCGCTTTGGAAAACAAATTGAGGCATATTATTTCATAGCGTACCTACACTGATATTTACCACTTCATGTGACGAACTTATTTTGCTCACGTCTGGAGGTATGCGTGTTTGAACTAAAGTCGATCCGTTAAGAATGCTATATAGCATTGGGAACATTCAAGAATCTAGTTATCTTAAGGCGACGAAATTGGTCTGGGTAAGATGTAACCTGAACGCAAAAGCTAGATTGGTCGGGAATGTCACATTTTCTACATCAGCCATATATCGGAACTGTCAATTTAGTACTCAGTCATGAATTTCTTGTTTTTTTTTTTTTTTTTTTGTCGGCTACCCCACCATAAACGTCAACTAAAACAGCTGCTCATATGACCGATTTTAGCAAATCAAAACCGAGATACATCTATTCAGACGGCTGTCAGACTTACTAAACTAATTACTTGAACGAACCCATTATCTCTTCATACTCTATATCAGGGCTGCCGTTTCATAATTTCGTTGGGAAGTGTAATAGATTTTTTTTTTTGCGTGCAGGTACGGGGAAGTACCGAACAAAAGTGAAGAAATTAATTTTTAAATTAAATCACCATGGCAAGTTACTCTACTGATCACGTCCAAGTGATAAAACTTTATTATCAAAATGAGTGTTAGGTTAGGTTAGGTTAGGTTGAAATGGCTGTCGGCTAACTGGTTAGGTTAGTCGACACACTTAGACCATTATATGGTCCCTTGTGATACCACGTGAATCTATAATTCATTCCTCCTACTCGTTGAACCAATCGGAGCTTCTGATGAAGCGTAGTAGATTTCGGATGTCTATGTTTTTTAGATCGTTCAGATCACTAAGGTAGAAAGCTCCAAAGTGGAGTTTTCGTCTCTGTGAGAGAGCCGGACAAGTACAGAGAAGATGGAGAACAGTCTCCTCCTCCTCCTCGTCAAAACAGCTTCTGCAAAAATCATTAGAGAATACGCCAAGCCTTTTTGCATGCCTGCCGATAAGACAGTGTCCCGTGATGACACCTATTGTAGCACTAATATGCTTCCTATCGAGGGAGATCAGATGCCTAGAACGCTTTAGATCCAGCTTTGGCCAGATCTGCTTTGTCACTAGACAAGTCGAGCCGGTTGACCACCTAAGATTTGTTCTTTCGATAGCGTCCAGCTTTATTTTGAGTTTGCAAGTAGCGAGTGGAATACCTAAGGAATCCTTAATTGGGAGCAGAGGTATCGTAGTTCCGTGTTTGGCGAGTTCATCAGCCCTGCAGTTACCTGGAATGTCCCTATGCCCCGGCACCCAACAAAGGTGAATGTTGAACTGCTCTGCCATCTCCATGAGAGACGAACGGCAGTCTTGGGCTGTTATGGAATTCGTGGAAACTGATTCCAGGCACTTGATAGCGGCTTGGCTATCAGAGAAGATACGGATATCTTTAGCAGATATCACGTTTTCCCTTAGCCAAGATAAGACCTCTTTTATCGCCATTATTTCCGCCTGAAAAACGCTACAGTGATCAGGAAGACGGAAGGAGAGACTAAGATTAAGTCTATTAGAGAAGACACCGCCACCAACACCGTCCACAGTTTTCGAACCATCTGTGTAGAAGTGGATCGATTCATCATCCACGGATGCTTCCTCCTCCCAGAATGATCTAGTAGGAGTGGAGACCTGGAAGTTTTTATCAAATTGTAGTACTGGTGTGGTGTAGTCGATGTTTACTGGAAGGTTCCTAATGTTGTTGAGGATAGCGGCATGGCCAGTTGTTTTGCTTGTCCATTGTGAAAATGAGTGTTCGTCAGCATATATATTACGAACTACGCCTATGTAGCGAGGTAGTGTGCCAATAGAAGAGTGTGCTAATTTCTGGGGTAGTGTTGGGTCTGACTTGATCAGATAAAATCTTCCCCTACGACAGACGGGGTGTCCCTTCATATTCGACTCTTAGACTTTGGGTCTTCAAACTAGATTCAAACTAGAGAGCCAACACCCGTGCACCTACCCGATTTTCCCCGCAAATTTTGAATGACAGCCCTCTCTCGCGCGCTCTTATTTTTACTGTCGGTGAATACGTGTAATTAAAGCCGCCCGGTGGCACTTTTTCAATTACGAACAATTTGTAAATGAATTTATAACAATAAATGTAACAAGAATAAATGTTAAGTATGGTTTTTTATATAGCTTTACTTGTACTATATCCATATTCGGCGCCAAAAAATGTTCATCCATTCACATTTCAGGTCTTTTTAGTTTTGTTTATATGAATAACATTTTTGACAGCAAAATTCATGCAGCTGAACCTTGGGGGTTGTTCCAAAAATAGGTTAACAACATGCAAGTTAAGCCCAAGATTCCACTAGGGCAAAAGTTAACTTTAGAAAATGTATTCACAAAAATAAATTTCTATTTGGCTTGGTGTTTGTTGGGTGTTTTCAAATTCTTTTATTTACCACCATATTTGTACGCGTATTCAATCGTGAGAATCCAAATGATTTTGTCAATTGTTGATAATCGCAGGTTCTATTTCGTTTTCTATAGATTTAGCGCAGTATACTATTAACAAATTTCAGTCCCGGCATTAAATTTACGGAAGCTCACAATTGCAAAAATTGTATGGAAAATATAGCTATTTTAAGTTATATCTACTAATGTCATTTTTCATTGGGATTTTCATGGCGTTTTCCATTGGTAAAAAATAATTTTTTTTTTTGCTCTAAAACTGTCAAAATTGGTCAAACAAATTGTTTTTTTTTTTTTTTTTATCTCAGATCAATTTTGCAAATCTGAATTTTTCGGCAGATTTACCCCTCCTTGCACTTACACCAATACAATTGACAGCCGTCAGATTGACAAGAGTGTTTTTTTTTTTTTTTGATTTTATTATTTCGGTTGGGAGAAACAAGACTGGTTTAATCTTTCTTTTTTCCATTATAACTTGTTGCGCCATCAAAAACAAACTTGTGTGTTTGGAAATTTGACAGCTACACCGATAATAACTTCACGGACATGAAATTACACCATACAATGACAAAAAAAAATCAATCTGAATGTCGTGTTCCATTGGTAACGAAATAGATCAAAATCCAGATTTACCAATGGAAAACGCCATCAGATTTTGCAGTTGTGGTTGTGCGTGTTTTAAAAGTCAGCTGTTCTTAAATTGTAATATTTGTGTTTATAAGAACCTATTCAATTTATGTTATTACAAATGTATATATATATAAACACAAATACCAATTTGAGAACAGCTGACTTTTAAAACACGCACCACCACAAAAGCAAAGGAAGAAGTTTTTTCTAACACACAAAGAGCGTTTTCCCTAAATAATTCTGTTAAAATATTGAAGTTAAAAGATTAAAATCAACGAACAAAAAAGCGTATCTATTTCAAAAAATACAACAAAAGTCCAAAAAACCTTGTTAGTTCATTTTTCTTTGATTACTATCATATGATGGATTAGTGCTAGATATTATTTTATTTGAAGGTACATATTTGGTATTATGATGAAATTATATCAGGAATTCCATTTTCGAACAATTTCATAAACTATAAAAACGTTTAAACTGAACTGCGATGTGAACGCCGTGTAACTGATGGGCACCAAAAATGACGAACACTTAAAATTCAACCAAACAATGGCCTCCCGATTGACAGAATGGCAACCGCAGAGGATTGTCCTAAGTATGCGTGCGGCAGCAATGGCGCTCCTTTGATTTGTACAGGCAAATGTACAAGCAGCTTTTAGGCAAATGTACCGTTTCACCTCTCAGTTGACCATCTAGATTTTATTATCGTTGCTTTGGGTGGCTAAATTCGGTAAATAGTCAGCCAAAAAATGGTCCAGCCGAAATCATGCCACCGCGAGAACCGCGGCCGACAATTATTGACTATGTTATATTTTATACATAATGGCATACATGGCCCGTTCAAATAAAGGTAGAATTTTATCACAGAGCCTATTTTTATTTCATTTCAAATGGCCGTCCTTATTGAAACGCCTTTAAATAGTGACAGAAAAAAAGGGAATTTCAATGATCCACAAGAGTTTATTTTATTATTAATTAAATTTAAGTACGGCCGACGAAAGGAGTATAATACTCCTATTGTTGTAGTTTCGGCAGCGCTGATCTATATGCCTATTCGGTTTAAAGGTGTTTTAACTTTTAACCGATACTGAAATCATTCAAAATGTGTCGTGAGTGGATTATTAAAGGTCGGCTCTTTTAAATGAGATCGTGATTTTTCAACGAACTGTCTAAATGATTCTGATACCTTTCAGTATCTTTTGGCAAGGAGTAACAATTTTGTTTACTCATCTCGTCATCAGTTATCGCTTTTGCTATGTGCTAGGGAATTAGTTAAACCAACAAATAAAATCTTATATTAATATTCAGCATGTTGTGGTACTTAATTATCACGTCCAATGGAAAATAAATCGTCTTACGAATAGTTACTTCGCAGTCGTTTTGGGTTTAAGAATCAGTTAAAAAAAATTCCTTTATTGGCATGATCTAATTTTTGTGTATGAAAATTTGGAAACGAAGCTGACCTTTTTTTTTTTGCTCATGACAGTTTGCATTCGTCGTCGTCGAAAAGGTTCATAATGGTCCAATAACATATTTTGGAGAGTAGGATTTCTACTGCTACTATACATTTACATACATATACTATCTGTTCTCGCCCGACTTTGCCCGTGCTTAGTAACTTTGTTGCTTGAATATCTTGTCTAAAATCCTCAGCAAAAGTGCTTTGTTTTGACAGTGCAGAATTTTAGCTCCCATGCGTGTCGAGAAGAAGCGTTTTTAATGGACTGTAGGAAATAAGGCCCCAAAGAAATAAGGCCCCAAAAGAGAAATTGAAATAAGGCCCCAAATTTGGGGTCTTATTTCATAATGAAATAACACCCCAATTTCAACTATGAAATAAGGCCCCACTGCGATGAAATATGACCCAAAAAAAAAAAAAAATGAAATAAGGCCCCGAATTTGGGGTTTATTTCATAATGAAATTAAAAATAATGAAAACTACTTTTTATTTAATATTGTTGATATTTGCTAAACTTATTTAGATTAAAGAAACTGTTTATATACTCAACCTCGCACTCACCTCGTAATCTAGCAGTAAATCCAATCCCATACGGATCCCATATCGGAGGGATAACAATTATTAATAAAAAAATAATTTTGGGGACTTATTTCATTTCTTCTTTTTCGGTCTTATTTCATAATGAAATAAGACCCCAATTTTCATTAGGAAATAAGGCCCCAAAAAAGGAAATAACACCCCAAATTGTATTAAAAATCGTTGTTGTTGTTTCCTGTATAATTCTTTGGGGCCTTATTTCATTTTCTTTTGCGGGCCTTATTTCGCAGAGCCTTTTTAATGTTCTTAAAGCTAATAATAATTTCATATGTAAAAAAAAAAAATCAACGTTTTAGAAACTAAAATCCAATGGCATTTTTTGCACAAGAAATGGCTTCCGTAAAGAAAATTTCCAAAATCATGAAAGTCGGACAGAACTTGTGTGACAAACACTGTCTTACTGTATTTTAATAAGTTTAATATTACTATTAAAAAAAAAAAAATATTCAAATAAAAAACGTTTGCAAAATTAATTTTATTTTTTCGAATTTACTTTTAAAATTTTCTATTTTTCTCGCCGTATGCACCTTCCTTAGGCGAATACAAACACGAGAAAGAAAAGATAGCTCAAATCGGACGATCTGTTCTCGAGTTATGCGCGGTCCTACGAATGCAAGTTTGTTTTATACAAATAGATTTCGAGAATCTTTATCCGATCTTTTACCATGAACCCTTGAAATTTTGTTGGTCTTCTAAGGGTGATCCTGGCACTTATGAAGAAAGCGGGCGTGGCCCCTTCTAAACGTAAGACGCTTAACTTGGTACGACGAAAACAATATTCCATGGCATATGCAGAGGGGACCATATTTTAGAATTTCAAACACTAAACAAAAGAAAAAGAAACAAATTAAAAACTTTTCAAAAATAAATAAATAGAATACTTTTTTTACTACTAGATAACTTGTTTGCGTGTTTAGCAAGTTTGAGCACGTTAGCATAATAATTTTGGTCATTGAATTTTTGTTACCCTAATTTTTACCTTATTCTTTTTTTAAGAATGTAAATGAACAAAACAAATAATGAACAACTTCTAAAATACGTAGTCTATTTACATGTTTTTGCTTACAAAATAATTCATAATGAGCATTGTCTTTAAGTAGGTACAGAACTGTTCATTATTAAAAATTAAATTATTAGAACGGATGGTCACCGTACATTGCACAGCAAAATTTGGTACATGGAATGGCGCTAACAACAGTTTTTTGGAAAGTCTCATAAAAACACCTGCTAGAAACTTATCAAAATGAGTTGTACACCTAAGTCACTCAAATTTGGGATGAGTACTTTGTGGTAATCGCTAAAAATTTCTTTCCGGGTTCTTGCCAAAAAAAAAAAATATTTACCGCTTTGGACTATTACTCACAAGACCTTTACTTTCCTTTGCATAAAGAAAATGCTTATTAAAGCAGGCCTATAGTTACATTAAGTCGTAGGGAAATAAAATAAAGACTACTCACCTAGTTGGCTGATTTCAGAGAGGCACCACGGTCTTCTGATTGGGGTAAGCAATGTCTGTCGAGGCTTTATACAGTCGTTGCTGACAGTCTATAGCCTTTAATAGAGCGATTCTTAAATGTTAAAGGCTTACCGCCTTGCTCTTTTTATTGAAGGGAGTATAATAGACTCGAATGAGACGGAAATTCCCGGGGCGAAGGCGGAAATTGGCCTATCGCCATCACTACGCCGCCGCTCTCGACTCCTAAACGCTAAACCACTTAACCAATTTCAATGCAATTTTGTGGGAGTGTATGGTTGATTGCAAATTGAAAAATATGATACTTTTTGTCCCGGTATGTGGCGCTGTTGTCGATCTCCGAAACTACTCAACTGATTTCAATATCAATTTTGTGTGTGTGTATGGCTTCTTGCAATTTAAAAGATAGGATAGTATTGGGCTTGGACCCGATAGGTGGCACTGTTGCCAATATATAAACATTTTCTCCAATTCAGTCAACTTGATTCTTAAAGTGAATACTTATATTGGCACGCGGACCTGGGGAGTAAACTGATAAAGCTAGGTCTTAGACAGACGCTTGACTACTGAATTAGTTGATTAAATTAAATCGTAATGCAAACAAAAACTCTAAAAATAGAAAACGTTGAATTGGATTGCGTTGTAAATTATTTTTATTAAGATTATAATATTACAAAGATATTTTAATACAATTTACTTACAGTACAATACAATTTAACATCCACATTTAGCGAGAAAAGTTTCACATCTGGTGTGTTTTTTTTTTTTTTTTCTTATCACGGCGGAATTTATGCCAATGGAGTAAACCTAAAGTCGGCCACTTCTTCTCTAAGGGAAATCAGCAAGTTTTCCGTTGCAAACTTCAAGTCTTTTAGAGATTAAACTATTTGCCATTGAGCTTGTTTATTGTATAGTGGCTTGGTCGAAATATTTTTCTAATCGGGAAATTGTCATTTTCATCCGCTTGAGTAGAATTAAAGTTTCTTGGATTGATTAATAAAGGGTGTTTTTTTAGAGGTAGGTACAGAACTTTGAAATGGAATAAAACAAATATGATTTTTTTAAATTGACAGATAATCTTCTGGCATATGACCGAAACGGTTGGCTCGGACTTAGTCTAATCTTGAGGTCAAATTTTCGATGACTTTTTTTCAACATTTGTGGCCGTATATCGGAAATAACGCGGCGAATGTTGTCCTCAAAGTGTTCAAACGTTTCGGGCTTATCGGCGTAGACTAGCGACTTCACATATCTCCACAGAAAGTAATCAAGCGGCGTTAAACCGCACGATCTTGGAGGCCTATTCACGGGTCCGCAACTTGAAACTAAGCGGTTGCCAAACGTATCCTTCAATAAATCAATTGTGACACGAGCTGTGTGATATGTTGCGTCGTCTTGTTGAAACCATAGCTTCTGCACATCATGGTTGTTCAATTGAAGAACGAAAAAGTCAGTAGTTCCTGTGCACGATGGCGGATAGACTGATTTGTAATGACTTCTTCTGTATGCACTGTACGACGTCTCTGTGGATGCGTATTATCATTTAGAGTAGACGTGATGATGAATGAAACGTTCCATAGTTAATCGAATTAATTTCTCTGATGAACGATTATGTTGACCGTAAAATGTTGGACGTAATGCGCAATACGTATTTCGAACAGAACCATGATTTTCAAAATGAGCTTGCAAAATTTGGAATCGATGTTCAGACGTCAATCTATTCATGTCGAAATACCAAACCCAACTAAAAATAAATCACTTGACAGCTGACAAAATGGCCGCCAGTTAAAATAGTGTTGCCAACTTAAAGTTATATACTTAAAGTTATATACCTCGAAAAAAAACACCCTTTATAAACGGTGCATATGGGCAGGGCATAGGTGACATAATTCTCATAAGTGCATAAAATTCCTGCCAAAACAAGCGTTTAAGTTGGAGAATGTTTCCTCCGTGATATTACACCATCAGACCTCAACAAAAATAAATACTCACCCCCTTATTAATAAAAAAATTAACACAAGTTAGTTAGCAAACGTCAGATAGCATATAAAAATTGGAAATAACTGCTGAGTAACAAGTTGATAACTTTAACACAGTGTTTATTAATACGGGGGTCAGTCTTTGACGTTTCCGAATGTAGGTAATTGAATCAGTTGTTCAACTCCCAAAGCAAGACCATCATAGTTCTTCAATGAATTTCAGCTGCTGGATTACAAACTGTCATAAATAAAGAAATTTTAATAAGAATTCTACAAAAAATAAAAAAAATAACACAACACAAAGCTGAATGGCATATATTTCGTTCACCTACTATATTAATATTTTTTAGTTTGTCACTGCAATTTTTGCTTATTAGGGAAATATTTTACTCTATCGACGATTACTCGTAAGGATCCTGTTCAATTAATAACTCGATTACCCCTTACAGACGAAGAACTGGATCAATGGAAAATCCCCTCCGCGGAATAGGGGATCACACCCTCAAAAAAAATTTAGGAAACTAGATAAAGAAAACAGGATAGGCCAAGAAACTTCTGCCCCAATACAACCGGAAAAAATTCCAACCTTGCATCGGCATGAGCAAAAATAACCTCCGTTCCCAAGGTAAACCTTAGGAAACTGAGTGTATTTGACGAAGGTCTCTGCAGATTTTGCAATGAGTCCAGTGAAATATGCTGGGATCATGTGGGGCACTGATCCACAAAAGACGTAAATACTTGGGAAAGTAACAATTATCAGTTGAGCAAATACTGGCACTTGAGCCAGCTCTCATCCTTAGATTCTAAAAGGAAAATGAACTAGAGAGAGTGCTACAGAACGGATTTCTTCCGCCAAGGAGAAACAAGAACCTCTAAAATGATTCCGAAAGGAATAATAATATAAGGCGAACTCTTATGAGGGGATATACCTCTCTGAGGCGTAAGCAGGGGGTACAATACTAACCCTTACATCGGTTATGCGCATTAAAAATAAATTAAGAACTTTCTAGTTTCTAGGGCAGACCCTCATGCCTATTTTAAAACGCTAACTAATTTGTCTGCTGTCAAAAGTCTCACGGAGGGTGTTGGATACACAAATTATGTAAACAACTTTAAGGCTTTATCATGATGTTACAAAATTAGCTACTGAAAGGATAAATATCGAGAGAGCTAGCTCACATAATCCTTTGTGTTGTTCTCTTTATGGTTGTATCAAGGGCGACCTTACAGGGCGATTTATCCACCCCCGTACGGACATACATAAATCGATAAATTAAACTGAATGTACACAAATTGACAAGTGAAAACAGTAATGAATTTAGGGTGAAGACAAGACAATCACAGCATTCAAAATCCAATAAATATTCAATGTACAGACTTGCGTTGCTCATGGTATTCAAAAACCACCCCCAGTAGAAACTAAGTTGATATTCTTATCAGTTATCACCTACACAGTCGCTTTTGGACAAACATTCAAGATATAGATAAGATAAGATATTACAACCACGATAAGTAGGTAACATATGCAGTGGATATATTGCTGACTTTGAACATGAGCTCTGTATAACGCACGACCTAGTAAACATGGAAGCCGGTATACACTTTCCAGGGAAACAAATGAACTAAAAAAAGTAAGCCATGTGTGCGGGCATAAGTTTTACAAGGCTATGCTTAGTTATGAAAAGAAAATAATCTTATTGATCCAGTTCTTTATTCTGACAAATTTTCATTAAAGGGAATGGATTAAGGTTTCCACACAAAAAGAAATTAGGGTGTTGGGATACTCATATTAACCGCCTGGCCTGGGTTTAAAGTTTTGTGTATCAGATGTTCTTTAATACTTGAAGCTGTCAGATATACCATAAAAATTCCTTGAATTCGATAGGTTTTATTGTTGACTTTTGGAATACAGAGTGACGTGCTTGAGTTTTTTTTTTACCGAAATGTGTGGGTACAGATATCGAAAAATACCTGCCATTAATGTTTTGTAATCCAACATTTTTAAGTTTACAATGACAACTTCGATTTATAAGGCAAATGCCGTCCCATTAATTGTCCGCACTCTTTGTAATTTATATATTTTGAAATTTTAACACTAGAATATTTTATCTAATGTAGGATGTCCAGAGTCTGAAAGTGATTGGTGGAAGCAAGGCTATTCAGTGGTGGAATAATTATGTAAGAAACGAAACGAAAAACTACTTTCGCATTTAAAAAAAAACGAACGAAAACTAGCTTCGTTTTGTTCGTTTTTCTATCCGCAAACGTTTAAGGAGTTTTAGTTATTTTTGGATACTTTATTAATACATATATCATTTGACTCCTATTCTATATGATTGGGTTATTATTTTAATTTAATTGTGAAGTCTTTTCACACTAATTAGTCACGGACAGTGCGTCTTTCTATTGACAAAACGCTTCAAATCGTATTTGTTAAGCAAGGTCGGGATTAAAAGCCCCAACTGGTATTTTTTCTGTAGAAAAAAAAACATCAACAACCAATTTGGGAAACAAATCACATATCTCCAGGTGCGATTTTAGCTATAGATTGCATTCATATTTCTGAATTTAATGTTTTTAATTTCAATTTCCATAAAAGTCGTTAGAATCAAGACAATTTCAAAAATTCAAATTTACTGGTTAGGTTTGACTGGACCTGCAAAGCAAGTACACGTACAACGAAATAAATGACCATTCACATGAGAGCGAATTGGGAACTGCGAGCAAGCGAAGATTCGTAGTTTCTGACACTTCATTCACATGAAAACTTTTTTTGGTCGCAGATACCCGCAGTTTCAGTTTTAAAGGTTAAGTTCGAACGAATTTTTCATTGCTAATTTAGCTGTTTAAATCAATTAGATTCATGTTTTTTAAGATAAGATGTTAGATTAATGAAATATAATGGATTCGTAATAGAACAAAAAGCAATTTTCAATATTCATAAATACAGTTAAATTGATTTGTTCGCAATTCGATCTCATGTGAATAGTCCTTAAATGCTATATTCGAATTTTCGAACTTACTTAGCAAAGTAGTTTATTATTCATTCAAAGCAAATGCTAGTTTTTATTCATACGACTCAGTGTGAAAAAATCGATAGGTAACTCAAATGTCCTTATGATTCTGAAAAATTAAAGAAAAAAATGTAAGGCAAATGCTAATAATCCTGTTCATCAGAGGTGGAGCAATGAACATAGCTTACAAATCCGCGAACATTCCCTCCAATAAAATGATTTAAAACACGCCAATACCTTTTTAATTCTCCAATACACACTCAAGTGCAATTAAAATGCCAAAACGACAAGGAAAATTCCCTTTTCGACACGGACATCTTTTAGTGAATACACGCAAACATAACTTGACTTGTTTTGGTATAACTATGAATATCGAATTTTGTTCGTGTGTCTAATAATTTATTTGTGTCATACAACTGCTCGAGTAAGCATGTTTCTTTCATTTTCACGAGTACCACCAACATGATCAACCCCAAGCTTTAGCTTAACAACATTACGGGATTTAATTATGGGACGATTATAGTTTTTAAGTGAATTTAGGTGGAAACTCCAAACACAAAATGTAAATCTGTTTAGATTACAATCTGTTTAGATTTACATTTTGTGTTTACAAAACAAACACAAAAGTTTGCAAGAAAATCAATACGACAACGACAAGAGTGTGCACAGCACTTCGTTTCTCTTTAAACTGAGATAATTCGTCCATCTGAAGTTTGTTCTTTTTATTTCCATGCTGGGACTGGGAAACGATCCAATTTGTGCTGACCTTTGAAATTCGTTTAAGTAGTTACTCTATATCTGCCAATAGAAACTAGGTCATTTGCAAAATACTGCATTCATGAAGCTTGTAGCCAAATAAAACGGATGTCCTTATTTATTGTCTACAGTTTGATGCTAGCTCGTGGTTTACTAATTACCCGTCAACACACAGTTGAGAAGTGTGTACCTTTACACTTATCGGGTTTGGAATGCACATATATTTCTACTAGGATTCGTTCGAGAAACAATAACTGGCTCGTGATTATTTGTTTTCACTTGCCCTGGAGGGTTCATTGCAAGTTTTCTATACTTTTGTCAACATATTGGGAGCTTCTTTGTTACAGATGCATTGGCATTAGTTTATAACAAACAAGCAGATAGATTGGCTGTTATCAGTACAGTTCTGAATAGCAATCAAATACAAAGAGCGATCTTAATACAAAAAGAGAAATTTCAAACACAATGGTCTAAATGATAATATATTATGTATTATGAAAATTGTTTTTAACTACGCACTCAGTGTGTGATGTGTTGTGCTTGTAAGTCGTATAAGCGACAAATTATATAGGTCAGAGATTACAATGAAGGTTACCGAGATACAAAATCAACAAACAAACCATGGTTTTACTAGAATTTATTAGTAGGTCGCCGGAGTGAATTTAACTTGTTTTTTTTTTTAAATTATTTCTAATTAGTATAATTTGTCTTATCTAAACTCATTAAAGGGGTGACTTTTAATTTTCAAATTGAAGAGAATGATAAACGCAAGGCAGCTCTGGTGTAAATATTTTAATAATGACTTTAGTAATAAGGTAATTTTGAAAACATTGGGCTAAATTTGACCTGGACGTTTTGATGGTATTTATGAATGGTATTCGACTTCGTTCATATGTCCACCACGGGAACATTTGCAGCTATCGATACGCTGAACACAATTTGATTTCGATGACTCGGCGGCATATTTCGACCGACACGGCCGCTGTTTCTTGTTCAATATTGGCTCTGAGCTCCTCTAAGTTGGGCGGCTTGTTGGTAGACCAATGATTTAATGTAGCCCCATAAAAAAAAATCTAGAGGCGATAAATCACACGATCTCGGCGACCAATCGACGGGTCCGTTTCTCGAGATAACGTGTTCACCGAACTGAGACCTCAAAAGCTCGATTGTTGCGCCCTTTGTGTGGCTTGTGGCACTGTCTTGTTGAAACCACTCATCACTGATGTCCAATTCATGCAATTGTTCAAAGAAATAACGCTCCAGACATGTCCCTGTAGCGAATACCATTTCTCGTAACGTGACGGTCATTTTTATTGACGAAAAAACAAGGTCCAATGACAATGACCGGCATAAAAACCGCAGCAAACAGTGACTTTCTGCGGATAAAGTCTGCTTCATGAAGCACATGTTCTCACCTGTCCAGTTTCCAGTAAAGCATTTATTGACCAACACCAACACGTTTAACGGAAAGTGCGCTTCATCGCTGAAGATTGAAAATTGGCGTCAACGCTCTTAAAGTTGCGACCACCGACGGAATTGCGGTTGTAGATTTTAATAATTTGTAAACATTTTTCCTTCGTGTTTTTCACCACAGTGAAAATGTTGATTTAACTGAATATTTTGACATTGACAGTTCAGTAGCCGCTTTAAAACTGCCTTCTCACTGAAAGTTTGAAGTTGTCAAGTCGCCAATGAAACACCCTTTACATTCAATAATTGGTGGTCTAGTGCTAATCACTCTGTTGGCGCAAGTCGTAGTCGCTTGGTCAAGTGACTTCCGGACAGGGAAGAACGATAATGTATTCCCAAACGGTGAATCTGCTGTCAGAATTCAAACCTTCAGACAAGGAGTTAAAGCTGCGTACCATTCATAAATGCAATATTAGGCAAGACGTGCTAAGCAGAGAATTCATAAATGTAGTTGAATTTCATTCATTGCGCAATAGAGTGTTTGGCGAAGCCCATCATTTCACAAATGGGCTATCTTTTTACTTCAAACGTCAAAAAAAGTTGTTGGATAACAAAGCTTGTTTACAATGGCCAAAGTAGTGTTTATTCAAATGCTGTTAAAATGCGCACAATTCCCAATACTTGAACTTCTCAGATGTAACCAAATAGACGATTGATGAACATCATTTTTCGGAAAAAAAATTCGAAATTGAGATGTTAGATAATCAATTCTGACATGTACGATGATAGAGGAACTCAAAGTGGGTCGCAAAATTCTGTAAATGACTAACCGGATTTCGTTCAAACTTCGGCTTACAGTTCGGGGCCTCAACATTCATACCAGTTCGATTTTTTCGGAAACGGCTCTAATGATTTTAACAAAAAATTGGTAATTAAGCTTAAGTAGGTGAGGTGAAATATGGAAATATGTATCTCGAAAACGGTCCATACGATTATAACAAAAATTAATTTCTAAGATAATATGGTCATTTCTAATTCAATGGCAAACTCAGTTTTTCTCTAAATTATCGTAAAATGTTTTTTTTTTAAGTCATTTTTTATTCTTTCATAAGTCGTTCTTTAGTTTAGCCGAAAAAGATAATACAAGTATTCTTAATAAGATCCCGTGCTTAGTTTTTCTCAAAAAAAAAAAAAAAAAAAAAAATCGAATAAGTCAGTTTTTCAATTATTTCTCAAAAATGACTACCCAAAAGCCGATCTGTGTATAAGTATATACATATTTACATAAGTATATTTTTTTAAACTCAATACCACACTTCCATTATAAATGCAATAACATTTAAGCAAAACTTATTTTTAGCAAATATTACCCACTTCTTTTTTACAACCATATTGAATAGGTATGCACCTTAAAATTATTCCAACCACTTGGACCTTACACAATCAGAAACAACCACTTCATTTGCACTGCACTCACATCCATCGGCATATTCAGTTTATAACTGCTAATGCGAATTCAGAAACAAATCTCTGATCTCTGATCGATATCTATGTATGTAAAGAAATCGATCTATCACCAACAAAACCTACTTCCAATCATTGACAACTTTAACCATTGTCGTTGAGGTATTCTAGTCAAAAATAAAATCATGATCAAAGAACAGAAACTCCTACTGCACTTGTCCTCGTCCTGTTCATCAAAAATCTTGTAAAGTTTAAGAGCTTTTAACTCTTTAACCAGAACTTGCGAAAATTGCCTGTTATTGAGAGCTAGGACTTATAAAAATTGGTGCGACTGTATCCAACAGTCCCGAAATATGTGTAAACACCGTGCGTGCGGTATGTGTGTGGCTTGATACACATCCTGAGAAGAGAGGGAATTGTAATAACCGTATTCTTGATATATTATGAAATAATATGCCCCAGCTCATAAATGTATGCAATCCATCCCCGCAAGTTAAATGATATTAACTGTTATACAGTAAATGAAAGTGTCATTGGAATTTCATTCGGCTTGCATTGCATATTGTAGAGGTGCTGGTCTACGACATTTTTGTTAGTTGTTGTCCAGCTGTGATTTCTGCGTGCCTGGTAATTCACGAAAGATTTGGCACCGAATTTCCTCGAGATGTCCGTCACAGGGAAGAAATGTGAGACCATCATATATAAAAACATACTTTATTTCACATCAACAAAAAGCTGAAATTAATATGCCCCAGCTCATAAAAGTTGTAGTCGCAGTAGCTTAGTGTTTAGTGTGTCGGACTGCTATGCGGGAGTCCCAGGTTCGAATCCCACAAAAACCCAATTCCGACTTAGGGTTTTTTTCCGCTGCGCTGCCTCTCGCGAACGTCTGACAAACGTCCGAGAGTATAAAATGTCTTGTAAGAGCTTCTCAATTAGCCGTTTGGAGTCGGCATAAAACTGTAGATCCCTTCCATTCGTTCCAAAAATGAAAAACTCACACAAAACGAATGGTTGTGAGAAGCTAGGCCTAGGGTCTCTCCAGACCTGTTGCGCCAACTATTTATTTATTTAGCTCATAAATGTATGCAATGATAAAAACGTATGCAATAATAAAATGTATGCAATGATAAAACACAGTGACGCATTTCCGTCCCCGCAAGTTAAATGTGTGGAATTACTCCACCAGATTCCAACAACGCGCGCTTAGATGTTTGCACATCAAAAACTTACTTATATGTACTGCCATATCAGATAATTAGCCCAAGAGTGAATTTTACTTAACACTATTAATTTTCCTATATTTTATGAACCGTTTCTTTAATCTAGCATTGCTTCCCAGATCTTTACCTACCAATCTAGTAAAATAAGAAAAATAAAAAAAAAACCAACCCAACTTGTGATCAGCGAGAACGTTTCGTGCGACCCAGTCGTGCGCTTTATTTTTAGTCGAATTGCGTACCCCAACATGATCAACATCAACTTGTGCAGTAGCATACTCAATTATTCAATTAAAGAGATGAAAACGCAGTTGATTCAATCGTAGTGTGCTTCTTTTTGGGAGAATTAAGTGATACTCTTTTTCTTTTTCTTTTTTATATCAATGCCATTTTTGACATTAATATTATCTGACATCTGATAAGTGTTTTTGTGGTATGAACACATTTTAATTTTATTTCGCAACTTTTTTTTCGGAATCGGATGTCCAGAACACACTATAAGAATGGAATTCACCCACTCATCTGAAACTGTGAATATTTTCAATAGATTTGTCCTACTTTCTGCTTTGATGTTCGTTAAATGTTTTTTAAATGGTGCTTTACGTTGTAACCGAAGAGATAAATCACTTTGCATAGAAATGTGGATAAAATTTATTAAATCAATCGATGTTTTCATTTGTTTGAACATTTGAAAAGGTGATAACGCAAGCACACAATTTTTATTCGACTTCTCAAATAGAATAGATGGAATTATGACATCAAAACATCTTCTACCTTGTGATATTAATCAGCTTTTATTGACTGAGTTTATGATTTAAACATTTAAGTAACTAAATTTCAACAGTGGTTCTCGTAATGATCCAATGTCTTATCATGAGGTGTTAGTTAAAAAAAAAATACTAATGCATAGTTAGCTCTCTGTATAATAGCTACCCTAGGCCTTGATTTTTATAACTAACTATTCGTCTCGTGCAAGTTTTAATTATTTTTTGCGAGGAATGTCAGAGACCTACAAATTAAGGTCGAGTCCGATTAGCTGAATTATGATGCTTTTATAGTAGAACCATAGATACTTTCGGGTGTTTCTTGGAGATGTGGCACAGTGGAAAAATCCTAAGAAGCGATTTTTGTTTTTCCGGGAATTAAACTTGAGACCACTTGCTCAGTAGGCCAAAAATAACCAATGAACATCTGTGCCACCCGTTGTTTCAATTTTATCAGATGCCCATCGTTCTAAAATAAAAATCCTAGCGGCACTGGTTTGAAATTATTTTTAAATTTATTTACTTTTCAACACAACTGTAAAAAAGGCATTAGTCGGCGAGCTACAACGTGGTTTATAATTGCATGACTGGTAAAACAGACCTTATTACCAAAATGATATCGATGTCTAAATACTCCTTCACGCGCACATTCTCCTTAGGCGAGCAAACAAAAAACACGTTTCCGTTTATCATGTGACGGTTTTTTTTTTTTCAAAGTGAATATGCTTTTTCAACAATGATTCACTCATTTTCAGCTCCAACAATCAGTTGACCTCAGCGCGCACCGTCAAAGCTGTCACTTATTGAAACTATGTATTGATAAAACAAATGAAATTCAAAACATAGCTAACTTATGTTAATTCATTCATGGAATTCGTGTGTTATCTATTAAGACATGCCTCTCTGAGCCTACTACAAATAGACAATTACTCTTATCGCATAGGCTTTGGGACGACTTTCGCTACACCCTGTACTCCTGTAGATTGGATGACACTCTCTAGTCTCTACTCTAGTATTCGGCGCTTATTTCCGTTCGCCGACTGGCGCTCGCTCTAATAAAATACCCATGTGCCATGTCGCTGCCGCATTCGCTCCTCGCTCGCGTTCTTCTCTGTTTCAATTTGTTTGCTGTAGCGGTGTAGCCTGTAGCTGTATGGTTTATTTGGGCGATGATAAAGAGACTTGAAAACTTCTCACCGACCACGACCATACCAACCAAACGCACAGGCACAGTCACAGCCACAAGCACCAGCTTCAGCTGAGCGTATACTAGCGGCAACAGTCACATACCAGTGCCACCACACCGGAGCCAGAAGAGCAGAAAAATCATTTGCGGGCCGAGGCTCTATAATCACTGTTTCTTTTCCAGCAAGTTAGTATCGCTCCGGACAATCGAACCGCTAGACGCGTCAATTCAAGTGAATTTGTTTAAGTAGTTCAGTATCGCCGCCATTCACACTTCTTAACATAAACGATTTCGATGCGCATGCGGCGAATATAAAAAGAAACAAAATTTCACAAGTTTAAATATCAAATTCAATGGAATTTTGGCGTTTTTTCGGTGCGAATTTCTCAAAAGTGAATACCTACAAAAAGAAAGGAGAAATATATCTAGTGCTTACCAAAGTGTTACATAAGTAATTTTTCTAAAAAAAAATCTTCGTTCTTTTTAAAATAAAAAATAAAAAAAATGTATTCACAAAATATACCGCAAATTTAATTGGTAAATATACACAATATAAGCAAAAACTGATTGCCCAAATAATCGCATGCAAAGCAAATGCATTCGTGTGAACAAACTCTCCACAGTAGGTATGTTTTCACCACCAGCATAAGCCGTAGAAAAAAAAAAAAAAACTCATCAATGGAAAATTTTCTGCAATCGGAGTTTTTTCTTTCGTTTTTTTTGGTTCGTTCTTCTGTCTCTGTTTTTCAACATTAAACTTGGGCCGATACTCTGAAACCAGTCCTATTTTAAACTCCTCCGTCTTTTTTTTTCTCTCTTTTTTTTTTTTTTTTTGTTTTCTTTGCATTCCTCTTTACAATTCTTCGTGTGGTTGCTTTTTTTTCGTGTTCGTTTCATTGAAAAAATGGAAAAATGTTTCTTTTTTCACCCGCCTTGTTATCTTCGCTGCTTCAGTACAGTGGAAAGCAAAACAGAAGAAAACCACCGCGCGCCGTACCAAAAAATCGGAAAAGAAAAAAAGTCAGGCGCTATAGAGCAGTGTTGTTATATCGTGGGATTTATCCCTTTTCGTGGGATAAAGGGAAAAAGCACAAAATCGTGGGATTTTGAGGAATCTAACGGAAAACATTAAAACTATAATTGTTTGCTAAAATTTCATAAAAAAAACTCCTACTTAAATAAATTGTCTCTTATCAAAATTTTCTAGTACCAAAAAATAATCGTAATAATGTTACAAACTTTTTCTTTCCTTGTATAACAAATTTTTTCTTCTAAAAACTGGATTTTGAGGCGAAAAAGTGTCGTGGGATTTAAAGGGATTTTGAGTACAGTGAAAAGGGAAAACTTACCACGCTTCGTGGGATAAATGAAGAGAGAGTGCTTACAACACTGCTATAGTGTAACGATGGATTGCTTACTTGATTTTGTGCGTTGCGATCGTTCCGCGACTTTCTGCCCCGATCCTAAGTAGCTACACGCGCATTCGCTCGGCATACCAATGATGCTGAGTATTCGCTCTATGATAGTTGTCTGGGCTAGAGTGCGATGCATGTGTCTTCTCGACTTTGTGGGGCCTTTTCGTAGGAATGCCTTTGGGGCTTCGCGCTTCTAATGGGGGCAGCAGCAGCAGTTTTAGTTTTATGTCGCAACACAAGAGCTATTTATATGTAGGGCCTGTTTGTATAGGTACATAGTGATGCAGATTCACATGTAGCGCGACAAAGTTGTCTGGCTGATCACGTGATCACTGATCAGATAGGTGGTGCTGATAGTACTTACGTTTGCTGACCACCTCCGGAGGGTTCATGTGCTGTCGAGGAATGTTGTTGGCAAACGCTCTACACACCCGCTCTCAACGTCTTCCCCCTATTGCGACGGATGGTGGATTGATGGAGGAAGAAATATGAAATGTTTCTGCTTCTGCACCGGAAGATCCAGATATTATGTGGGCTTGGTGGCGCGATGTACTTGATTGAGCGATACAGGTGGTAAATTGTGGGTCTTAATTTATTTACCTTATTTGGAGTACATTTTAATCGTAAATTGTTTTTGGGTGTCATATAAATTAGGCAAGATAACGAAACGAAAGCAGGAGATTATCAGTGCTATCAGTAAACATGCTGGCCTGTTCATTGTGATATACCATTTCCCTTAATTCAAAACGACATCAGCTTTTGTTCCAAATGTTGGTTCATAATTGAAAGGCGTTATTACTATCTACATATATGTAATTGCTAAAATGATGAAATAGCTTCCCGAAATTTCGTGTCCAAAAAAGTCGAGGTGGAGAATCCAGTGATGAATTAGATTTGATCTCAACGAGCAGATACGCGGAATCATTCTAAAGTTCGTCATGTCTAATTGGGTGTATAAAACGATAAGCGGTGTTGCGTGGCAAAAAAGAAAAAGAAAAAAAAAAGAAACTTAAGTAGGTAGGTGCTTTATATCGAAACGGTCAAAATGGCAACATACTGGACATTGAACTACACTCATAAATATTTCGTGGAAGTATAATCGACTTTAGACTGTCAGTCCACTGCAACCAATATACAAAAATCCGCTGGTCCTCTGTATCTCTTGCGTTCACCTTTTCATTTGTTTTTTTTTTTTTTTTTTTTCTTCTGCACTTTTCCCGAGTATCGGGAAGAAGACTCACTTTATGGTATGTCAGATAATGTTTCAGTTTGTGGAACACCCTAAATTGAATTATATCGACGACCACTATCTATTGAATCTTATAAACGCCTTAAGACTGGCTGTGAGGTTTTCGTGTAAACAGATCCACTGGTGATATGATAGCTTACTTCAAGCAGTGCGACCCAGTAATACACCGACTGGAGAATTAAATTGATCATCTTAAAATGATCTACGGATGTCCGAGGGAGGTTTAGCTGGGAACAGTACCGTCTTGGGCCGATATCACAGCGCGACAAATACTAGCGCCACTGACCTTGTAACGCTATTGCACAAATGTGTTACACTAAAAAGGGTACCTGTAATGGGTTCAATAACTTTTCTCCCAAACAGACGTCGGTTGGTTCCAGGATCAATTGTCTCATGATAATATAAGATTCGCACAGGTTTTGCGCAGGTCTTCCAGTTCATCTTTGTTTTTCGACACAGTTCCGTCTTCCGACGAAAGGAATAAAATCCCAGATACAATCTTTAGGCAGGCCACTTTTCATAACACATTAAAGCGACCGCGAAATTATAGCTGGTTGGATTATCAAAAGGAATAATTAACTAATAAAAGAAGCAGAGATCACCACCGTTACCTACACGGTCAAAAATCCTGGCGTTAAATTTAATATCTTTGGGGTTGTATATAGGTGAACGCCGAGAAATATTAAAATTTAATAATTTGCATACATTCAAATTAAACAACTAATACAAGATTTATTAATTTTAAATAATGTCTGCTATTGCAAAATATGTCTGAAATATTAAATTTTAGTATAGATGGAGATGAGTTTCAATGCAAAAGTATTTAAATTAAACCCTTATTTATATTGAAAAATTAAAGAATTTTAATGCATTTGTGTTCGAAATAAATAAGATTAAAACAAAATAAGTTCATTTCAAATTCAATATTTCTTTTGCTTTTTATAAACATATGGAATATTAAAATATAAATAGATTCGCTTGTGGTCGAAAATCGACCCTACCTTTTATAAGGATGTAATATTGAAAAGCGTTCCACAATTTTCTGTAATTACTACGATGTTTTTTTAATATACGCGAAAAAGCGACATCAACATATCGAAAAAATATGCCCTTTAAAAATAGTTTTACTCGCAATTAAGGTTTTAATACGTCGCTATGAAAATTTAGAGCAACAAATTTATGTCGAAAAATGTTCGTTTCCATAGTAACATCGTTGAAACCTACCGCCTACTGCCTGGCGAAGCCGGCGGGGTTCAGCTAGTTATGATATAAAATTATTACAGAAAAAATGAAATAAATTGGAAATATTGAAAAGTAATTTTTCTTGTACATATTATATAATATCTAAAAGGAGTCCATCTGGAAGTGACCTTTACGGTTGCGAAGCTCGACCGGAAGTTATATTCTGGTACCACGGGAGACAGGAGCCCCTGTGTCAAGTTGATTCTCTGGTGACTTGCCACCAGTTCAGCTTGGCGCAGCCTGTCTAAGAGGTAGGCCCCCTGGTGGGAGCATCGTGGTGACTGTGGTTGCCCAAAATCGCGGGAACATAAGTGTTCTTCAACACAAGAGGTGTTAGATAGGCCTCGCTCTTTAGCAAGGAGTGTAGCTCATACCTTATACATGACTACAAATTTGTACTGGGGTAGTACTTGTACTACCCTAGGGCGTGGTCAACGCTTTTCTTTTGACCCCTTCTGTGGGAAGGCCCACCGTGTTATTAAGCCGTCAAGGCAGGTGCACACGTTAAGCCCTCCATTTGATTTCTGTACATATTATATAGACCTGCAATACTGCGGAAGTATTAAGAATCACCCCCATATTTTTTACCGTGTATAGCTAACGAATTAAAGGGCTGGGCGATAATGCGTCCGTGCAGCATATTTTCCAATTAATAACTCAATCATTCCTATATCTGTGATCTATCGGTTAATTATTGCACTCTCGAAAAGGTCATCACTCGCAGCATTGAACTGTCTTCGACTTAATTTACGAAATACGTAAAACGAAGTTGCAAATTTAATTGTTAAAACCCCACTCATTTACTTGTTACGCCAGTTAGTTGTTGTTCCTTTTAAGTCCGATTACATCCTCTATTGAGCGGGTGGTCTAAGGATTTCCAATTTTGTCTCTTCCATATAATTTATGGCTGCCCAAGACTTTTTTTTTTCATTCTTGTGTTCGTCCGATAGTCAATCAGTATGTAATCTTCTTAGTTCGCTGTATGGTTAGTGATCCATTACGTGGCCACCGAAGTTCAATGGTTTGTAAGAATTCAATTTTGTACCCATAACAAATTGTGTGTATTAGGAAGTCGGATCAGAAAATAAATGAAGGATACCATTTCGTTACAGCGAGTGAATTCTTGCATAGAAATCGCTATTACTTCCATAGTATGTCAGAATATTCGTCATTAAGATCAGTCATTTAAAAGGTCAGTTGCAGAAGAGTAACGAGTAAAGATTTGGCTATGATGTCGTATAAAGAGTAATTTAGAGTTAAAATTGTTCGTTATTTGAAAATATCGAATAGATAGGTAGGTACTATTATTTTATACTCATTTCTTTTTCCGAATATTGTTATATTCTTACTGCTATCAAATAAAGTGACAACTTTTATTCAATAGTTTGTATATTAGTGCGGAATATTCGTTATTAAGAAGTTTCGACTTACTCGTCAGTTGCTGAAAATATTAACGAACATCATACAGAGTCATACATCATCATACAGATAGTTTCGATAGTTTACAGAATATTCGTTATTCAGATCTATCCTTTTATTCTTCAGTTGCAAAATATTTACGCATTTTCGGTTACGTTATATCGGATAAGAAAACTGACAATGAAGTATCGAATATAATATACTGCTTTCTTCCTCAGCTATTAAATACCTTTGCCCCATTTCGTGCTTCTACTCACTGTCAAAAAAAGTGGCAACTCTATTTGACAATTTCGAGAGTAGGTACCATGGACAAATCATAGCCGCTGGTCTCCTAGATTTTTTTTTATTCCGCCATTTTGTTTCCTCCAGTGTAATGTCAACTAAAATTATTGTGAAATCCAAAAACACACAAGTAATACAACAAAAATGCTGCCGTCCATGGTGGAATGTGATAGAGTTCGGGAATACCACCTTTTAACATTACTCAACACTG
Source organism: Cheilosia urbana (assembly GCA_946477585.1). Lineage (NCBI taxonomy): Eukaryota > Metazoa > Arthropoda > Insecta > Diptera > Syrphidae > Cheilosia > Cheilosia urbana. The sequence goes on along the minus strand of OX297854.1, from coordinate 62,966,759 downwards.
TTGGTTAGTTAGTATATACTTTTAAAAGGCGAATAATATAATTTGTTTGGTTAGTAAATCTGTCTAAATGAGATGTTTTATATACTTGGAACATTATTAGGACAAATATGACTGCGATTTCATGTACACATTTTTCTTAAATAACTGATGAAAGTTTTCTCAAAATGGTTTTATTTTCCTACACCAATTCTGCATTGACAATTAATGTAGGTATATTAATATTTTAAGCAATGGACCACTTATTACTAAACAAAAAATACTATCCACACGTAAGGAATAATTTCAAATTTAACGGATAAGATTCCATGAACGCTGTCAGCAAATTTGCCGACAGCGGAAGTGGCTAATATTTTTTGCCAGTGTGTTGCTGAGTCGGCATTTTTGAAGTTACGTGACATTTGTGAATAAGAATTTCTATGTAACAAAACTAGCGCACCAAATCGTGACCACTCCGTAAAAATATATAGCATTGTAGACAAAGTAACGGGAAATCGGCCGAAGTTGGTGGTCTCAGTATGGTTTGTCTATGGTAAGGTACAACAGAATATTCGTTATTATGAACTATCGGTTTACTTGTTAGTTGCTGAAAATATCAACGAATGTTTTACCTACTTCAAGAGTGGTGATTTCTATTCGTTAGTTTCGGTATTGTTAAATATTTTTGTTATTTAAAGCTTTCCAAATAAATGTATAATTTTTTTTCCCAGTTGGATTACATTTACTGGTGTCCATAAAGATTTTTTTGATCGATTAAAGTGACAGTCTTCATTGGACTGTTGCCAACACTAACTTTCCTGAATTTGTTCTTTCATTTAATTAGTCATTAAAAAAAATCCGACTTGGATTTTTTGTTTATTTTATTTACATACATGCTTGCGTTATTATTTCTTTCAGAGAATAAATTTTACCACACACCATGTGTCTATAAAAAGTGAGACGCTAAAGCATCACCGGGATACATATAATCAAGTTCTAGATCACTGCAGTAAAAATCTCAGAGACTTTCTTGTTAAGCGATTGTAGATTGTAGTCCTTAAACTTGCAGTGAACTAGTTTTCGTTGGTTCGACACCATCTTAGTATATTAATATGACGCCAATAAATCCGATCCTCTACAGTTTATTTGCTGTAAATTTACGAACAACCCCCAAGTGTCGTAATGAATCCAAATAAATGTTTCTGGAAATTTATTCAATCTTACATAGAACTTAAAACGTTTTTTTTTTCTGTCCGCTGTGGCTGCGACCTATTTTGAAAGTTGTTTTGTCCCTTCTCAGATATACTTAACAAAATTAATGTTCACCTTGCCGTTGAGGACAGCAGGCAGGTACTTTATGTACAATCAGCAGAAGTTTCCTGTGAAGCGAGTATGTTGTAATAAGCTATCATGTCAACTAGCGATTTGCGAAACTCGTTCACGCTAAATGCTATTTCAATGCTATTTCCAATACCAACGTCCACTTCACAAAAAAGTAAACTTAATGTGTGGCCTTGCTTCTACATTCGATGCGTCACTGGAACGGTGTCCAAAAATAGCTACGTAAATATTTTATCAGCAAGAAAAAAAAAAAAAAAAAAAACAGTAATATCCACCTAATTAATTGACAATGCAAACCGCCTGTGAATTGACGTTATTTATTTTTAAACTCCTTCGCTATTGATGCAATATTTCCTAAATTGCAAATATCTGTTAAAGTTATGACATCAGTAACAAAAATCCTGTGACAAAACTGGTTATGAAGATCTAACTCACATATCCGATATCCAGGTGTATTTATGCACATGAAGGCAGAGCCGCTTATTTGGCTGTCACAATTTGCATACCAAACCTCTGTCTCTAATCGAAGCTGTTCACAGTTCAAGTTGAATGTCACTTCGTATGGACTGTGCTATACCGTTTAATTCGAGAACATTAACGTAACACTGCTTCTTTCAGTTTCCGAAAGCCTCGGTAATGACTTTGCATTCATGTGTAATATAAAAATTAGCTACAGCCGTCATGTGCTACGACCAGAGCATTACGGCGATAACCTATGCGAACCTAACAACATACATAAGTTTATGGACTCTCTCGTGTCTATTCGAGATGGGTCGCTAGATTTAATTTGTGTGAATTTTTTGTTGGGCGACAAACTCGTTCGCGCAAATTTGCTACATAGCTGTCATCCAAAGTGTACGGTGAAGTGGGTTTCAACTGACATAAAACCTTTTCGGTACATTTGTACATATACAGTAGTGTCCGCTTATAACGAACTCGAAGGGACTGACCAAATTGGTTCGTTATAACCGAAGTTCGTTATAAGTGATACGCTAAAAAAATCATCAAGTTTTGTTTTGAAAATCAAAAAAAAAAAAAGAAAAGAAAAAGTGTTCAAAACACATAAAAAATAAGTACATATGTATTTCAGTATGAAAGCATTATATTTTTGTTAATTTTTTTTTATTTAAAAAAGTCATGAATTTTAGATTGTTTTGTTTCAGAAGATTTCAATTCGCTTGAAAACAATTCGACGTCTGCAAGTCCATATATCGCTTTGTTTTACGCCTTGTTCTAAACGCTTTATTAAGTCGTATTTGTCTTTTAATATGAAACATTTTCTTTTATTTGTTTCTAAATCTCCCATTTTACTTACCTAAATGATTTTTAAGCGCGTCACTTCACTCAACCTTTCGTTTGTAAACATAAGGTTACTCGGGGAAGTACCGAACAAATTATATTGAAGGACAAAATTTTGACGCTTGAGAATGTTGGTTCGTACGCAGCTATACAGTTCTCGGGGAAGTCCCGAAAAGTTGGGAAAATCTGGATGACAATGTAAAGCGACAGATTTTTGGTTCGTTATAACCGGACATTTTCTAAATTTCATGCGTAGAATGGGTTCGTTATATGCGAAAGTTCGCTTTAGGCGGGTTCGCTATATGCGAAATTAAAATTCATCATTCTTATGGGGGCATTGATTGGGACTTCATGAAATGGTTCGTTATAACCGAAAGTTCGCTTTAAACGGGTTCGCTTTAAACGGTTACTACTGTATGTATGTTTTTTTTTTTTTTTTTTCTTATCAACTGTTTTATAAGCCCACGTTCAAAAGCACAATTAGTCAAAATGTGAGGTCAAGGGTGAACTTATCAAGGAAGCAATATTATGCCTTATCACCTGTTCACGAATAGTTGTTTAATTTTTGTTTCCCTCCAAAATTGATATCTATTACCCAACCTTTGTAAACAATTTTCCGATTTTTCTAAAAGTTTATCAATTTGTTTGACATTCAAAACTATTTGCGGTTAATAGTTTTGTAAATAATATTTTTGTTTACAAGATTATACAAAAAAAAAAAAAAAAAACCGTTTTCTGTATATGCGCATTTACGTAACTGCGCTTGCAAAACATTATTGTTGGAGTCAACAATCAGATTTGACGGCAGCGCTCTAAATTTTTGTTGTTATAAATGCAAACAAATGTCAGCGTGCCTTTGTAAATAATTATGGCAGGTGGTATTGTCAATCATTGTTGTTTTTTTGTTGGGGGATTGTTTGTTTGTTTTTTTTTTTAATTATAAATTCACTTCTGTGTTTGTCTGACGCTAGTCCAGCTGACAGCTGACATCTTTCCACTCAGCCTTCATCTATATGTGTCATAAAAAAAAATAGTGCTTTGAGTTATAAATCATCTTAAAATGTGCCTACATTTTTGACAAAGTGTCTTCGACTTATGTGGCAATATAATCTTATTCTAATAAATATTTTTTTGACCGATGTAATATAAATCTTATGGTTTCGGAAAAATTCTCCGATGATATATAGCCAACCTTGCCTAATTGTTTTGTACCTCATTATGTCCCTTACTTTTGGCAGCTATATAATATACCCAGCTCTGCGTCAACCAATTTCTGTGGAATATGTGAATGTCAAAGGAACGCGTTTACATTACATTGGCCGCATTCAAGAATCTAGTTATCTTAAGTCGACTAGATTGGTCTGGATAAGATGTAACCTGAACGCAAAAACTAGATTGGTCGGGAACGTCACTTTTCCTACGTCAGCCACATACCCGAACTGTCAACTTAGTACTCAGTCACGAATTTCTTGACTAGATTCGTCGGCTACCCCTCCATAAACGTCAAATGTCACAGGTGCCCACGTGACCGATTTAAACCAATCACAACCGAGATAGATCTAGTCAGACAGCTGTCAGACTTACTAAACTAGATACTTGAACGCCCTTATTATGGTTTATTTATTTTGTAGAGAAATTGATACTACGAACGCAATCTGAGTTCCGAACAGATTTGACTTTCGTTTTGGAATTGTTTTTTTACCTCGAATATTTTTTTATCTCGTTTTAAGGTGTTGGAAAAGAAATGGATTCCTTTAAAATCGCACCAGTTCCGCTTCGGACTTATAAATAACTGTAGAAAATTTAAACAATGTAGTTTTTAATTTGTTTATATAAACATTTTCTTAAATCTCAATGATTGTTACTACCTAATATTCACATTCTCGTTTTGCCAGAAAATGCCCGATTTGTTAAACAAAATCTGAACTCAAAACAGGTAGTACCATCCAACGTCTTTCCGCATGCCCTGGGACGAAAAAGTATGTCACCACACGGGTTTCCATACGAACATCGTGTCGTTGTTTTGTTTTTTTAATATTAATTTTCAATGTCACTCACTCCATCAATATTATTGACGGATAATCGATAATTCAAGCTGCTTATTAATATTCGTGATTGAAAAAATAGCGGTGAGAATTTTTAATAAAAGTTGGCAGCACTCCATGAAAAGCACTGGTTCAAAGACAAACTGCAAAAGTGCATGGAATTTTATTGGCAATTGAATAAGGATATTAGGTTAGTCCGGATCTCAAATTTAGTAAGTTTAACACGATTTGTCGGAACTTACAATTTATTAAAAAGATTTATTACTTGTTGAAAAGTCAAACGAATCTTCGAACTATTTCATGTTCAGTGTAAATGACTCTTGACACTAAGCAATCGCAACGATTTTACATTGAAAGGAAGAGAAGGCACAGGCCTAGCATTATTCTTATAGTGACGTATGCGAATATACTTATATATGGTGTCGTATTTAATTAAGTATTTGGATGCCGCTTCAGTTTCATTAAAATTGAGTCGGAATCTTACTTCTATCGAAAGCAGTTAATATTAAAGCCAGACATACCAAAGGCTGAATAATAAATGCATGGCGTACGAAAAAAAAAAAGACTGACGCGCGGTATTTCAAAGAAAAAGCGCAGATCAGACTAAAGACTAAAGTTTCTCAATTAGTTGTATGGAGATCCGATAAGCTTTTGAGTAAAATATGCAATACACAAACATTTCCGGATTCACAAAGAACGATATTAACAATGCGCATACCTACATATTTCTGTCTATAGACATTCAATGACAAAATGTTGGTCAACATTTCTTCCGGTACTACTTGCCGCGTTTTCTTGTCGCACTCCAACACCGATGTTACTGTCAAACCGTGGATTTATATTTTTAATGACATTCTACCATACTACACCTAATCAGAGTTCTATACATACTGAGCAGAGTTATTCAAAATTACTGACATTTTCATTATTTATGTGGTGTCTTTAGTTTTGTGAGCCATGGGCTGAGTAAAACATTTAAGTTTCGCGGTATGCACTATTTCTTAGTCACTCTCTTTGACACTTCTAAAATTGAAATGAAGTGAATTTGCCCCTTGGAAAAGTGAAATTGGAACAGATAAAATCTGAGGAAATGCCAAATCTATGTTACACCTTTTTTATTATGCTCAAATGATCTCTATAGATCATTGATTTCCATGGTTTACAACAACAGCTGGATCTTGTACTATTGTTATAAACCGTGGAAATCAATGATCTATATATGACACTTCTTTGGTATGGTGTTCATAAGGTGCTTTTCTTTTTTAGTGAAGATCTGAGAACTGAACTGAGCTCGAGCATTATGAGCGCCCTCTGAACCGATCGTGCTCAGATCGTTCTGATGTTTTTTTTTGTTTTCCTGTCAAATGTGACTGGAAGTATGGATGGATAAATGTGTACCTAATCAGATTTTTACTCAACCTGCTCAGTCAATTTATTCTGAGCTCGTAGAACGCGTTCGGATCGTGCTGTGAAGGAAAAAAGAAACACAAATTCTGAAAATAATTTTTATAATAATTATCAGAAATGATTGCATATCTTCAGGCTGATTCTGAACTGAGCATTTGTCTAGACTGCTTTGCTTTACCGAGATCTTAAATAAAACAAACCTATTACTGGGCATTAAAATGTGGTTATAGCACGGGAATACAAGACAAGTATATTATGAATGGAAATATGAAAGAACAGGATAAAAACGTGTGTTTTGAAACGGAAACAGAAACCTCCACAAAACCAGTCCAGTTAAGACTGTGTCACTGGCTCGATATTTTAAGTTACATGTCAATTATTCCCGACTTTATCTTGTCAAAAACTCCCGTGGCGGGATAATAAATTACATCTTGATCATAAGTAGGAAATTGAACACAGATTTCAATTGGTTATAGAAATACATTACAATTCAACTAAGATTAAATTTCGGTGAGCGTTTTTCCTTTCGACAATAACAGATTTTAGGCGAATATGAATATGTGACGTAAGAAAACACGTTTAATGGAGATTGCGATGTTTTTGGCAACCCGCCATTTTAAATTTGAATTGGATTATGCATTTTTTTTTTATATGAGAGGAGTTGCTTCATTTAAAAAAGTTGGAAAGAAGATTGTGCTTTCAGTTTATCAGACATTTCGCATTTGATAATTAAAAGTGTTTTATAAGAACTGTTATTAATGTGCATATCAATAATAAGGCTATGCGCGCTGCATGTTTAAAACAACCTAATACAATGTATTCAATAATTTTTAAACAGCCTGTTTATATCACACCGCACCCCATTTTCTACCTTTCAATTTTCTACAAGCCTATTAAATATAAACAAATCGATTCGATCAACACTTATTTGCTGTGCATATTTATTTAAAAAAAGAAAACCAAACCGCTACGTCATTCGCATTTGTTTACATAAAAGCACCACATGTGTTTACATTAGGTTAGAAAAAAAAAAAAACTCCCCTACAGAAAATTGCGCCTTTTTTTTCGCCCAATAGATCTTCCATGACGATTCGAGTTCCTATGACTTAATGGGTACACGACTTAAGCGTCTATGTTTTCCGTAACACGAACATTAGTTTATAGCTTGCGATATAGCTTATGGCTGACTTTTTCTGAAATATCCCTTTCAGGGAAATTTCTCAATCTAGCACAAAACTAAACGCTGCAATGAGAAAAAAAAAAACGACCTGTCAAAGGAAATCGTTCAAACGTTTACAAATAAAAATGAACACGAAACCAGTGTATTTGTGATTAAATTGGTAATAATATGAGTAAAATAGCAATTCAAATATTGTTTTTATAATATTTGTATCATTTCTTTAAATGCATTGTGAAAATAATGTCACTTTGCCGCTGCCGCTAGGGTTCTAGCGCGGGTGTTCCTTCAGCTGGGATATTTTGTGCTAGATGTCTAGCGGGCGGTGGAACGCGGCCATTATTTTGTATCTACCAGCTACCACCGCCGCTATAAATATGTGCAATTATGCATTAGTCAAATTCAAAAAATAACAAAATGTATATTCAATGAATTGTTGAATGACTTTGCGGTCATTGCCATTATTCCCTTCTTTTCGGAAATTCCTTGATCATAATTTTCTGCGTACATGCTGGCCTGGCCTTTATAGTTTTTAAAAATGGCTGAACTTCTCCGTTGACTTTTTTTGGCCTTGGGGTACATAAAAGCCAAAAACAAAAAAAAAAAAAATAAAATAAAAATAAACCGCATGTTCCTTCAACCGAAAAAAATATGAAAACAAAACAAGTAGAACTACGCAAATTGTATGATGCAACAAATACATTATGTAGGTAAGGTATATCGTATATATGAAATTTTCGACCTCCTCTGTCATCCACTTAGTACGTTTTTTTTTTTTTTTTTTAAGCCACGTTGTTTCGCCTTTACGTTCACGAATTCATGGAAACTACAAAAAAAAAACTCTGGCTATGTGTCATTCATAAAAAAAAAACCCCACGACCACCACGATACAAGTATTTTCGATATTCGAAAAGTTTGCCAAAATTATTTAAAGTCTAAAAATAAATGCGCCTCGTCAATATGTGGGGTATTAAGATAAATACAATAGATATACACGCTTAAAGCCACCGACTTTTGGAAGTGAAAATTTAAAAAAAAAAATGGCGACTTCGAATCGCACAACGATCGTGCGTTGGTTAGCTGGAACTACGACGGAGAAAGGTGCGGTGCGACTAAGATAACTGCGTTCACTCAAAAAGAGGGGGAGACCGAACTTGATGCGGACAAGCCCCCCGAAACTTAAGTACCAACACCACACGTATGATTTGAGTAAAAATTAAGAGTTTCTTGTTAACTGACTATAGTGCTCTTTGTGATTTCTGATTTACAATCAACACATATACAGGCAAGTATAAAAGTCGGGTTGGAAGAGAATCGACGTACACGACAGAGAGCGTGGAGTGATGAAATATAATATATTATATATGTATATATTTTTATTTTTTTTCAATTGACTTGCTTTTTACTAAGTTTTCCGGTCAAGCACTTTTGTGCAGTAGATCTGATAGGTTATGTTGGTAATTTACCATGAACTTTGAGGCTTTTGACGCACACAGAACATAAGTGCCGCTTGGCTTCTGACAAAGTGCGCATTATTATATAAAATGAGAAGCTGTAGGGGTATGAATGTATGATACCTTACCTATAATCTATTTTTGAAATTTGAACTAGTTTGGAGAAATCTTTGTGTGGTGTTTGTTTTGCTCTCAGATTCGTCGTTATATTGATCGATGAATAGTTGAGTGGACTTTCATGTTGATACATGTTTTGTGTCGAATATTGACACATTTGGGTTTCGTGAAGAATGGCGCTGTACACGTTCATGTGGTTACCGCGTAGAAGTTGTGACATTGCGAGGTATTGAACTCAAACAAAGTTTTGTTTATGTAACAACATTGTGATCAGTAGATTGAGCTGGCTTTTCTCCCATCCATCGGTTGCACATTTAATTTTCCGACTGCAGATGGAGAAGTGTTGCCGTTGATCACGTGTCGACATATTTCTAGAGATCATAATAAAGTAAAAGTATAATTATACTTGGAAGAAGTGGCAGGCGTGGTATGACTCTTCAGAGCAAAGAAGTTCTCCTGCGCTTGTTCAAAACATCGGACTGTTGTAAGAACAAACGGTATTTTACTAATACTGTGCTCTGAAATTTCATGAACGACTATGTGATTCATGTTTCTATACCGCCGCTGACAAACTTTACAAGAGCCATTGGTTTGTCCTGCATGTCATTACATAATTGGGAGATGGGGGTAATTTTAAGTGTGTTATTTAGTGAATTCCATCAGGAGTACCTATAACAAAAGCACCCAGCGACCACTTATATGTTACATTGAATTTGTTGAGGTTCGCTTAAACTTCTGCCCTCTGCTGTATATTATTTGCAAGTTGTAACCTTCGAAAGAACATTTTTGTATGGGATTCCGACTCTCCAGCTTGTGCGACTTGGGGAAAGCAAAACTGCTGGATCACTACCATCCATTCACAGCTTGCGGCTTCAGATAATTGAGCATCAGTAGACGTAGTGTGCTGAGAATAAACAATGCACACAATTAAAACCTGAATGTATTTTTTTTTTTTTTAATCTAAGCAAACGAAAATGATTCGTGCTGATTTTGAATACGTTTTGCCAATTTTTTAAGAGAACGATATTGTTTTCGTACGAAATTTCGAATTCGAGATGTTCATCATGTGTGGGATAAAAGTTACAATCTGTCAGCCCGTATATCAATTTCTATTAATAGAATTTCAATGAAATAGCGTGATTTCAATTGTTTTGTGTTTCGGGTGTGCTTCTTTTATTGTTGAAGGTGCAAGTACCCTCCCCATATCCGGCGAGCTTAGCCATGCCTCAACCGCAAGCATGCAAAGTGCGTACCTTTTAGGCAATGGCAGATTAGTGGTGAAACAACAATTTGCCTTAAATATCACACCCCACTTCCGGTGCTTACAGTCCGGGGTGGACCATGTCCTCAACCAACAAGCCCCTCCAGCTGCCTCCAGTTATACGCAGACCAAGTTGGTTGAGGTCGTTCTCCAATTGTGCACGGTGGCTTGTTGTCAATATGCTCCATGTGTCCCAGCCATCTCAGCCGTTGTATTTTTCCCTTTTTGACCAAGTCAGCGCGCTGTATAGCCCGTATAGTTCGTCGTTGAATCTTCTTCTCCATACTCCATCGTCACAAACTGGACCGAATATCAATCGAAGAATCTTTCTCTCAAAGCATCCCAGAAGGTTATCATCCGTTTTTGAAAGGGTCCATGCTTCTGCACCATAAAGTAGGATCGGAATGATTAAGGTCTTATATAATATCTCCTTGGTTCTATGAGAGAGGGCTTTACTTCTTAGATGTCTTCCTAGCCCGAAGAAACAGCGATTAGCAAGAGTGATTCTTCGCTTGCTCTCTGCGCCGATGTCATTTTGCGAAGTGATAGTGGAGCCCAGGTAGACAATCACCCCTATTGCGAAGATCAACTATCAATTGATAGTTGATACTTATCAATATAAAAATAAATAAATAAATAAAAAGAAATTAAATTAAACAAAAATAAATTTCTTTAAATGGTATTGCGACGATCAATTATCAATTAAGTGTTGATCGACTATGAACGTGCAGCAATTGTCGGTTGACAAATCGGTATTGTGAATATCAATCTCCAACAATTTTATTGATAGTTGTCAATTTTTCTATCAATCGCAATTTCGGGGTTGATAGGGACGGCTCTTAAGAGAAAATGTTGAACATCATCGTCTTTAATTGTTATTGTAGGTATTTCTTAAGGACTATCATGTATATACATTTTGCCATTCGAAAATTCCACTGCTGACATATTTTTTAATAAATTTTACAGATTTGTAACACTCGTATGTTTAATTAAATTGTTTGCAAAATCCTTAACGATCACTCTTCAGATAAAAAATATTTTGGAACTGTCAAAGTTGAGTTTTCATTCACAATAACTTTATTTTTGGCGTTATGTTCACTGCCTATATTTTTATCAATTGTTTTTCGCAATACCAACATCAATTTTAATTGATAAATTCGTCAATCGTTAACCGATTGATAGTTGATCTTCGCAATAGGGCTGAATGTCTTTATCTACTTCGAAGTTGCATCTGTCCATCGTGACGTTTTGTCTGAGTCTCCGATATTGAGAGTCCTTTCTCGTTGACAGCATGTACTTCGTTTTGTCCTCATTAACAGACCCATCTTCGCCTCCGTTTCGATGCCTGCAAATGTGCCACTGACAGCTCGCCGCGTTCTCCCAATAATGTCATTATCATCAGCATATTCAAGTAGTTAGACGGACTTTTGAAAAATTGTACCACTGGTGTTGGCTTGTGAGTTTCGTATTATTGCTTCAAGAACGATGTTAAAGAAAGTAAATGATATAGGGCGTCGCTTTGTCTCAAACCTTTTTCGACATCAAATGGCTGGGTGGTTTTCTTGCCCACTTTGACAGAGTTGCGAAATTTCTTCATCGTCATCCTGCACAAAACGGACGAGTTTGGCGGGAATGCCAAAACTTGACATGGCTTTGTATAATTCGTCCCTATATACGCTATTATAGCCGACTTTAAACTCGGTAAATAGATGGTGTGTATCGATCTGAAACTTGTTGGTTTTTTCCAAGATCTACGTGCTTAAATGTATGTATAGTATGTTTACTGTAATTTCAAATGTTTTGTTCCAAAGATCAATACGATCTCGTATACTATCCATAAATTTGTTGAGAAATGCTGTAAGCAACCGCAGCGATATACAACCAAATCCAATTTTGGTTTTGGTTTAAAGTCTCGTACATTCCAGTTGGAATGTGTTGAACTTGAAATTGTGATGGCCGGCATAAGAATTCTACGGTAGTTTCAACTTTAATTTTCTGTAACATAAAACGGCAGCACTAGAAAATTATCTATAAAGCGCTTATCTTTTTCCCGTGCGAAGTGATCATCACTCTGTTGGAGTATAAACGGGATTGTGATATAAGGATTTATTGCAATGGAAGCAACTTCTATCTATCCACAGTTAATCTACTTACATTCTTAGGGCATACTACACCCAATTTTTAACAAGTGGCTGCTGCACTGTCAATTTCTCATAAAGCTCTGTTTATTTTATCACCCTTTGTAGAAGGTATAAACCACAACAGAGCTCAAGTAGAACAAACATTGTCTAGGCTAGGCAACCAGTTATGTCACAAACCGTATTTCCGACACCGAAAAAAACCCACCCCACCTGCAAACAAATCATTACTCAAGAGACCAGTGTTTCAAAGAAAGTTCACTTAATAAATATCTATATACCTACTCAAATTGTCTATCAAACGCAAACTTGAGTGCACATTCATTCTTCACCACCGCATCGCATCGGTACTCGTATTGCGATGCCATACTTTGCAGTCCCAGACACTGTCGTAAAGGTACAAGTAAGTACCACTACTTTCCTCTGGGAAATGATGAATGCAGAAATTTCATTTATTTATCATTATCTTTGCTTCTTTCGCTATTTTTATTCAATTAATTTATGCAAAGCACGTATCTCAACTCAACGTAAATTCTTCATTCAAATAAAATCCTGTTGTAGGTAGTGTCTTTGTCACACACATGACACATCCAATGGACGTTCATCTAAGGGAGAATGAATAATAATGCGAAATGTAAATAAATTATTTTGACGGAATATTTAGGTTCCATCACATGACTATTGATTGGCGTATTTTATTGTCTGCATGACGCCACTTGTAGTGCGTCCATTTTTGTATAAGGCGCCTGTCTATTTAAGTTTTTGTTTCTGCTGAACGTTTTCAAAAATAAAAATTAGTTTACCATTATGGTGGTGGTCTTCTTCGGTTCCTTTTGCGGACTTATCAATATGCGACACGAATATGGAAAACGAACAATTGCAGTATTTAATAGAGTTTGGCATCATTGTCGACTTGAAATTGTCTCCACTTAGCTCAGACAGACAGCAAATATGACAAATCAATAAAAGTGACACCAAATATTCAAAAACAATAGAAGTGATCTTCTGATAATTAGGCGTTTCTCTTTTTTAGTTCAGACACATCAGAGCTCGAATTTGTGTTTCTTTTTACGTTCAGACCAGGATCAGAGCGCGCTCTATGAGCTTAGAGTAAATTGACTGAACAGGCTGAGTAAAAAGCTGATTACACATACACGCTTCCAGTCACATTTGAATTTGAAAAAAAAAAAAAAAAAAAAAAAAACATAATAAAACGATCTGAGTACGCTCAGTTCAGAGCTCAGCTCTGAACTAAAAACGCCTATTGCTTGTTGATATTTTTATGAATTGATGTTCTCCCACCTGATCGAGTTCAAATTTTACATGTACAGTAGATCCCAGACGACACCAACTAAATAAATAAATAAATCGCTAAATTAGTTTGACATAAATCGAATTGATTGATATTGATCAAATAATGAACTTGCGAAGGTCGATCGCGAATTGTAGCACAAACCAGATTCGGCTCAATGTCATTTTAGATTGTAAAAACAAATAGGAAACAGAAAGTGTAATTACTACGCGAATTCTACATCCACTTCAGCCGGAACGAAAGCAACAAGAAGAGTCAAGTGGCAACATTAAGCGCTAATCAGATTCAATCAATATTGATATTTTTTCTATAAATTATTAAATCCTGGTTATTTTCCCTTCAGTCAATAATGTTTGCTACGGAATTTTTTTTTTTTTACGAAGCTCCACCTAAAATGTCACTGATTGTCAGTTCTGTTCGCAATGGCCGTTTTATGCTATGACAGCGATTTGAATTTGATGGCACTTATTTGTTATCTTTTCAATTAACTTCTTCAAGACCTCCTCACGCTTTTTTTTTCTTTCCAATTCCAAAAAAAAAAAAATAATATTAGAAACAAAAGAAAGTGCAACTTGCTGCTTCGGCTAATATGATTAATATTTCCGGTGGCCCACACACAGAGCAATTGTTTGAATACATTTGCGCTTTCATTCAATAATGAGGTTACTTGATCATTGACATGCGAATTAATTATATACCTACGCCTGTTGGTTATTGGGATTGTGTTTGTATTTGTGTTGATTTCGCAAAAATCCGCTCTGATTGATTGTTAATGACATGAGTGAGGCAAAAAAAAAATGTTTGATACAAGCGGTGCTTGCTCTTTTGATGTTATTATTTTAGTAATCAAATTAATTCCGATATATATTTCCTATGGAGGGCGTAACGATCATGTGCCTGTATAATTTGGTTATTTTAAAAACCACTCACATGGCATAGTCGTACCTCTTGTAATCTAAATCGGAATACTACGCGGTTTATTATACCAGTTGTATGAAACTGTGTCATCGGTATTTCCGTAAAAAGCGATCTTTTTTCATGCAGATGGTTTTATAAAAGTAATTTTATTACAAACGATGATTAGGACGTTTTTATTGAGCAATTTTATCAACCAAATATAATCTAAGCCACTGCTCTACTTGACACTTTTGGTTCTTCCGACTGTCCGAAGTATAAGTGAGCAGCTAAACTCTGAGCGCTAGGAGATATGTAGCTGATCAATAAAACCTACTCTGCATTCCAAAATTTCGAAGATTCTTTTGTTTCCTTTATATTCAACGAATGTATATTGGTATTTCTTACAGTTTCCGAACGGATATTGGGCCTAACTAAATTAAATTTAAATGAATTTGGGTCACAATGGATAGCTAATTTTATGTCTCAAAATGCTGCCATTGTGAGTTGGTAAAACTTGTCCTAAAATTATAATTAGGTACTACCGCGCAATGACTACAACCGAGTCCTACTTCAAATCTCACTCGATCCATATTTATGATGAAAAAGAGCCAATGTGAAGCCCGACATCAACGAATACTAAGGAATGCCATTCTGACTTTGGCATAGTCCTATGGCGAGTGTACTCATTTAGGCAATGACACTCTGAAGCAGTGCACCCAGACTTTGACGACTATTTTCCCCCTTTTTTTATCATGAAAAACTTTAGTTTTCTCCTAAATTCCAAAAAAAAATCCTCTTTTTCTCCCCTAAGTGGAATTTGCACTTTTTTTTCATATACAACACTTTAAAACTGTAAGCTTAAAATAAGCATATCAGATAAAAATATACTATACACATTACACAATAATTGCCTTTTCTACTAGACAATATCAAAACGAGTGAATGCATTCAGATGCACAAAAAGTCCTACGTAGACGTTCGATGGGCTCTTTTCTTTCATGTTTAATATGAAAAATGAATTCTTCGAATTTTTTTCGTAATGAAAAAAAGTTTTAATTTTATTTTTCCCCTTTTTCATTCAAAAAGCGCCAAAATTGGCTCTTTCCGCCTTTTTTTTTTTTTTTTTTTGTAAACAAAACTCATTGTCACTTCTCTACTGTTCAATAGGAAAATTTATTTTCTTTCATATCTCAGAAGTATGTATTTCAGAAAATAAAATCTAGAAAAAGCAACAAATTACAACAATTATTCCATTCAGCGTGGAAACAACCAATGGAGTAAAAAAATGATAAA
This sequence comes from Cheilosia urbana, assembly GCA_946477585.1. Lineage (NCBI taxonomy): Eukaryota > Metazoa > Arthropoda > Insecta > Diptera > Syrphidae > Cheilosia > Cheilosia urbana. The sequence continues at coordinate 62,951,042 of OX297854.1, read as the reverse complement.
AAAAAACTCAGTTCTAAAACATATTTTTTTGTTACGTATTTTCAGATAATTCAGAGTAGACTAGGCGGAAGGTACCTACATATTTCTAAAATGTAATTTTTAGTTCCCTGTGCTGAATTTTACCAATTTACAGTGTCAAAGTTGTTCATACCTACTGCGAGAAGTCTATCTTCAGTCAGTGGCGAAGCGTCCTATTGTTCATTTCGCTCATGAACACCTAACTCTTAGAGAACAAATATTAGCAATTAAAAAAACATTTTCACTTTTCCTCTAAGTCCTAACTACAGTCTAATCCTAGTGTATTTCCCAACTCGTGCCACTCTCTCGAGAACTTGAGCCAAATTGTTATTCATACAAAACGAAATACTTACCTTCGACAGCAATACTTTGCACTCATTCCGCTGGAACATCAGAATTAAAAAGTTTCCAATATCCACTTATCCCTTAAGTCCTAACCAAACTTCTGTAAATTGCTTAGTGTATTTCCCAAATCCCAACTCGTGCCATCCTCTTGTGCCCTTGAGGCCATTCGTAATTTATGCCGGTTAAGCCTAAAGCCCTAATATCTAGTGCTATAATAATGTGTTTAAACAATTCATTTATGTAACAATAAAGTTATAATAATAATAATAAATAATACCGAAACAAAAAACTATCCTGCTGGACTGCGACCAGCGACTGCGACTGCAACACGAGCGAAAACAATACTTTCGATTTCCGCCCACTCGACCATCAAATCGTTCAGATGAGTTGGAAACGAAATGTATCTATCAAAAATAAATGCTAACGGGTGATTTTTTAGCTGGTTTGGTTTTGGCAACACTGGTTTTGACAGCTGACGTGTGTTTAGTACCTTGTGTCACTGTCAAACAGCTTCAGTTTGGTTTGCAATTTAACCATGGATCGTCTTACAAATGAACAACGCTTCAAATTAGGATTGAATTTTACTATCAAAATTCGTGCTCGGTTCGAAATGTTCATCGCGCGCTGCTTCCATTTTATGATCGGCATTCTCGACCTTCTGAGCAGTCTATTCGGAAGATTGTGACCAAATTTCGCACCAAATTTACTTTGTTGGACATTAAACCACCAACACGTTTACGTACTGTGCGTAGTGAAGAAAATATTGCGGCCGTATCAGCTAGTGTGACAGAAGACCGCGAAATGTCGATTCGGCGCCGTTCCCAGCAGTTAGGCCTTTGTTACAGCACTACGTGGAAAATTTTGCGGAAGGATTTGTGCGTAAAGCCTTTTAAGATACAGCTTGTGCAAGAACTAAAGCCAGCCGACCTACCACAACGCCGAATTTTTGGTGAATGGGCTCTTGGAAAGCTGGCCGAGGATCCGCTTTTTTATCGAAAAATTGTGTTCAGCGATGAGGCTCATTTTTGGTTGAATGGGTACGTAAATAAGCAAAATTGCCGCATTTGGAGTGAAGATCAGCCAGAAGCATTGCAACAGCTACCAATGCATCCCGAAAAAGCCACTGTTTGGTGCGGTTTATGGGCCGGCGGCATTATTGGGCCATATTTCTTCAAAGATGATGCGAATCGCAGCGTTACTGTCAATGGTGAACGCTACCGAGCGATGATAACAAACTTTTTTTTGCCCGAAATGGAAGTTCTTGACTTGCATGATATGTGGTTTCAACAAGACGGTGCCACATGCCACACAGCACGCGAAACAATGGCGCAATTGCGAGGCGAGTTTGGTGAACAGTTAATTTCACGTTTCGGGCCGGTCAATTGGCCGCCTAGATCGTGCGATTTGACACCATTAGATTATTTTTTGTGGGGGTATGTCAAGGCTAATGTGTATAGGGACAAGCCCGCTTCGATTGACGCACTGGAAGCCAACATCCATGCATTCATTCGTGAGATACCGGCCGATATGTGTGAAAGAGTATGCCAAAATTGGACTCAGCGGATGGACTACCTGAGACGCAGCCGCGGTCAACATTTGCATGAAATTATCTTTAAACATTAAATTGCAAGGTTCAAACTATGTATTAATTAATTTATTAAAATTAATTAATATTTCATTCATTTTTTCGAATTTTTTGTGTTTTTTTTTTAAAAAAAAGTTCTTAACCTCTTAAAAAATCACCCGTTATAAAAAAATAATAACGTACATCGCACCTACTATTTCGTTCAGCTCAGTTCTAAGTGAAATCGACTATGACTATGGGTTTGTGTGGGGTTCATGTGTTGATTGGGTTTTAGGTTAGAGTGTGACAAAGTGGAAATGAAAACATGAGTTGCTTTCATGTTCTACTCGTTTTGGAAGGCTTTGAACGAAATGGGAAATTTCTATAGGAAGTTTTGTAGGATAGTTTTGAACAAATCTAGAAGGCTTGACTTAGAATATATATAAATATACTTTTTTCTTTGTATAGATTTGTATGGCACAAACAAATTTAAGAACAAATAAATTTGAATGAGCTGAACGCCTACACTTTTTACTCACGCGTCGCCACTGTCTGCAGTCATAGATTCACTTTAATTAAAAAGAATAGGAAAATATTATCCATGAAGACTGCCCTAAAAATGTTTCTATTGAAGCGTTCATCAAACTCAAAAGTAGCCTTGATTGGGATATATTATTCTAGCCCACAATGACATTAAAAACCATACTGACAGAAAAATTAAGTTATTTTTATACACAATATGAGCTGTGCGTTTAGTTTTTACTATACATGTAGCATTCTTTTACACCGAAATTTGTTTTCTCATTTGTTTGCCAAAACAATACATCAACACACCCAGTTATACAAGAAGAAACAGCTTTTTATATGAGTTTATCACGAAATTGGGTTTTAGTTTGTCGGCAATGCCTACATTCAAGGGCATTCCTATACGATTTACGCACGATTTCCATGCAAACAAATCCCAAGGCATTAATTATTACTATTTAAATGTTTTTTTGTTTCCTAGGGATGCGATTAATTATATTTTCTCTCAACCCTATTTTCTGCCGCTACCTTCGACCTAGAACTCTGTTTGTAGGGATCACCGTAATAATGTGCGTACACAACCATAGTGTTCCCTTAACTATAAGTTGAATACATTTTGCGAGCGCTATTGAGCTCTTATTTAGATTATAATTTATTGTGTGTATTCATTTTACGAGCGAATCTATTTTTAACTCAACACTTACACATTTGCATAGACGTAAAAGTATCTAAACGAAAGCAGTGCTTTTGAAACATCTCATGCGAAAAAAATGTGTTTGAAAATACTCCACGATGGCGCCGCAATTATTCTCTAATCTGCATGAATATTTTAGCAGTCTCAAAATATGTGTTGTCCGCGCGCAAAAAGAATGAAGAAGCAAAACTGCAAATATACCTACAGATGTAATATTGCTTGCGTGTGCAGTGCATTTGTGCATGTTTCTATTGCAAAAACAGAAGTGTTCTAGACCTACTTTCGATTTTATTCATAAAGTATACGATTGGATACTTGCTTTTGGTGTGGCGACTAATTGTTTATCAAATTTGTTGTAATATACAAAATAAACAATCTGCTGCTGCAGTAAAATATGTTTTCTCTTTGTTTAAAGAATTGGAATTTGTATTATTCATTCAAATTTTGTACGTAGTTTTATTTTTTTTTATATAATTGTTACTCGAACTTAGCCCAGCTGCCAAGGTTTTAGGAAAAAAATCATTTATACAAGCAATTAGCAAGATTAGGTATCTTCTTGGTGGTTGGGTGCTGTATGAATAGGGTAGGCACTGATTGGCGTCAACTTGGCGATGCCCAGTCGTTGTAACTGTTCATACACATCAATTGTGCTTATTTTACCTCCGCGTGGTAGCCACCGGGTACTGGTCTTGTCCTTCCGGGCATGACTTGCTAAACTTATAAGCGCGAGTGTTGAACACGAAGAAAATAGCAACACTATAATGCTCTGTCGGAATGACTGCCTGATCGAGTCTCAGAGGTCTTACATGAGCCCCTCAGAAAGAGGACGTACGGCGGATGAATTCACATGGTTGAATCAACGGTGGCGTCAACAGTCAACATGGCAGATACCTCAATGAGCTACTTTGACGTATTTGGAGCTGAGGTCATTGAGGATTTTTCAGCACTAGTCAGGGTGTTGAAATAGAGATGGTGGCGGAAGAGCCCTTAATGGGTCAACGGCAGCTCTCACATCCCCGCAGCGGGTTACTGACTCCGGAATATTCCGGCTCCTTCTGCCCAAGGGGTTATAGAAAGGGCCTGGTCCTCCAGGTTGGGGGTTGTGCGTGGGGTTAACGACCCTACCACGGAAAAAAAAAGAATTGTTGCGAAGCAACCAAAAGCCTCGGATAAGGACGGATTCACTGTTGACGACCCTGCAAAACGAAAAAAGGACAATGACGTTCGGATCTGCACGTGGAATGTTCGAACTCTGAACAGACCGCGTGCAGCCGAACAACTAGCGGAGGCCCTAGACTGCTACAAAGCAGGTATCACCGCCATCCAGGAAGTGCGGTGGGATGGGCCGGGCAAAAGGAGGATGAAAAACTGTGACATTTACTACGGTGACTGCTACAGAGAACAAAAGCAGCGTCTATTTGGATGCGGATTTGTTGTAAGCGGCAGACTTAGGCAAGAAGTCTTGAGCTTTCGACACGTTAGTGAACGCCTTACAACTATCCGCATCAAGGCTAAATTCGCCAACATCAGCCTGATATGCGCTCACGCCCCCACAGAAGATAAAGACGATGCTACCAAAGAGTGTTTCTACGAGCTCCTCGACAAAACATATGAGCAATGTCCTAAGCATGACGTTAAAATCGTCTTGGGTGATTTTAACGCCAAAATAGGAAAGGAGGACATCTTTGGTAGCACAATCGGAAAACACAGCCTACACGACACCACGTCTGGAAACGGACTTAGGCTGATTGATTTTGCTGCGGGACGTAATGTTACCATAGCTAGCTCACGGTTTCCTCACCTCAATATACACAAAGGAACATGGCGGTCACCTGATCATCAAACCGTCAACCAAATTGATCACGTTGCGATCGACGCAAGGCACTCCTCCAGTATTCTAGATGTCCGAACTTTCCGAGCGGCCAACATAGACTCGGACCACTACCTTGTTGTAGCCAAGGTACGGATGCGGATATCCAAGACGCCACAACAACGAGAAAATACTGTGAGGAGATTTAACGTTGGACGACTACAAACGCAACAAACCGCCAGAACCTTTGCCGATCGCGTATCCCTCAACCTCTCGAGAAGTCCTATGCTGCCAGCATCAAGTGCCGAAGACCAGTGGCGCCGATGCCAAGAAGCCATCAAAAACGCCGCAACTGATGTGCTCGGTTTCACCAGTCCACCCCACCGAAACCCCTGGTTTGACGAAGAGTGCCGGCAAGCACATGCAGCAAAACAAAGTGCCTACGAAGCGTCGCTGCATAGAAGGACGAGAGCAGCTCGTCAGCTCTACGAGCAAAAAAGGAGGGAAGAACATCGGCTTCTCCGGAGAAAAAAGAGAGAGCATGAGAAGCGCGCGATCGAGGATATAGAGAGGTGTTACTCCAGGAACAATGTTCGGAAGTTTTACCAAAAGGTAAAAAGAACGTGTCATGGCAACAAGACCCGAACGGAGACCTGTAGAGACGAGCAAGGAAACCTTGTAGTAGAGTCACAGTCGGTGCTGAGGACATGGAAAAACCATTTCTGCAGACTGTTAAACGGCGAAGACGACACAAATTCCGCTGTTAGGCAGAACGAACCATTCAACCTGGACGATGACAGCCAAGATTTCCGTCCACCTGACCAAAATGAAGTGAGGATAGCAATATCTAAGCTTAAATCCAACAAGGCTGCTGGTCCAGACGGCTTACCTGCCGAGCTCTTCAAGGCAGCCGGAGATGACTTGGTAGAGTGCATACACCAACTCATCTCCAAGATTTGGTTAGAGGAAAGTATGCCTGATGAATGGAACCTCAGCATTGTTTGCCCGATCCACAAGAAAGGAGACCCTCTAAACTGCGCCAACTATAGAGGCATCAGTCTCCTGAACACTGCGTATAAGATCATGTCTGCTGTATTGTGTGAACGCCTGAAACCATTCGTCAACGATCTGATAGGTCCCTATCAGTGCGGTTTTAGGCCCGGTAAGTCCACGACCGATCAAATATTCACACTACGGCAGATCCTGGAAAAAACCCAAGAATACCAGATCGATACTCACCATCTTTTTGTCGATTTTAAGGCCGCATATGACAGCGTTTATAGAGACGAGCTATACAGAGCCATGTCTAGTTTTGGCATCCCTGCCAAACTTGTCAGATTGTGCAGAATGACGATGGAGAACGCTCGCTGCTCCGTAAAGGTCGGAAACAATCTCACCGAGACCTTTGATGTCAAAAAAGGATTTAGACAAGGTGATGCGCTGTCATGTGACTTCTTCAACATCATTCTTGAGAAGATTGTGCGAAACTCACAAGCCAACACCAGAGGCACAATTTTCTATAAGTCTGTGCAACTGCTTGCATACGCTGACGACATTGACATTGTTGGTACAACACAGCGAGCTGTCACTGGTGCGTTTGCAAGTATTAGTACAGAAGCGGAAAAAATGGGTTTAGTGGTGAATGAGGGTAAAACAAAATATATGCTGTCAACAAGAAGGGACACACGACATCGACGAATCGGGCAGAACGTCACGATAGACAGCTATAACTTTGAGGTAGTTAGGGACTTTGTCTACCTCGGCTCCGCTATAAACTCTGATAACGACATCACATCAGAAATCAAACGAAGAATCACACTTGCCAACCGCTGTTTCTTTGGCCTAAGACGGCAACTGATAAGTAAGGCCTTGTCGAGAAATACTAAGGAAACTCTGTATAAGACCCTCATCATCCCAGTCCTGCTTTATGGTGCAGAAGCATGGGCGCTATCAAAGGCGGATGAAGATCTCCTTGGTCGTTTCGAACGCAAAATTCTTCGAGTGATTTTTGGTCCCGTTTGCGTTGACGGGTTTTGGAGGAGAAGATTTAACAGCGAACTCTACGAGCTGTACAGCGACATCGACCTAGTCAGAAAAGTACGCATCAGTCGTCTAAGATGGCTGGGACATGTAGAGCGAATGGACACCAACGCTCCGGCCCGAAGAGTCTTCGATTCTAACCCGGAGGGACAACGCAGTAGAGGAAGACCTCGCCTTAGGTGGCGCGCGCAAGTGGAAGGGGACCTCAACCAACTTGGAGTGCGCAACTGGAGGCAGTTAGCCAAAGATCGCGCTAACTGGAGAGGCGTATTGGTTGAGGCCCAGGTCCACCCCGGACTGTAGCGCCACCTAAGTAAGTAAGTAAGTAAGGTATCTTCTTTGAAAAGATCGCTTTCGAGCAGTACTTTGACATTGGAATCTGAAAATACTCTTTTTCCCAATAATGATAAAAATAAATAATAAATAGTTGGCGCAAAAAGGTCCGTAGGGACCTAGGAACGAATGGAAGGGATTTACAATTTTATGCCGACTCCAAACGGCTAATTGAGAAGCTCTTCCAAGACAGTTATACTATCAGGAGTTTGTCAGGGAAAAGACCTTATGATAGAATTTTTTTTTTTTTTTGCGACTCGAACCTGGCACCCCTCGTTTAGTAGTCCAACACACTAACTACTAAGCCACTGCGCCTATTTTCCCAAGATACAGTCGCACTTGTTTTTAATTCTGTTTCTGCTGTGTACCTTCAACTTTCAAAAATAAATTCTCATATGATATGGTTTATTGCGTGGGACAATCAAATTAAATGACGAGAAATGTTAAGACAATGCCGTTGAATTTGGACAAGGCATATTTTCAAGTAGATTGGTGCAATTTTACTGACACAATTTCTTGAATTATATTTGATCGGACGGTATTTAATATTTAAACCATGGAGACATGTACCTGACAACAGCATGGTTGTTGGTTTCGAGTGGTACTCGGTAAGATCCACTTAAACCTAAAAGGGTACATTGACAAGCCATTGACAATCAAAAGATCTACAATGTACTCCAATAACATGTGATTTGACAAACAAAAAAAAAACTTTCGCCCGAACTAATAAAGCTTCTAGCCAGTGACATATTTACGAACTTGGCATTAGGAAACGAAAATGATAACAATTTCGAATCGTTTACGAAACGCATACGAATTAAGGGGAAAAAGTTACATTTAGTTTTCTCGGATAGATGTTGGTTTAGCAAGCGCTATTTTTTTAACTGTCAAAAGAAGAGTTTCTATTAGTTTTGTTACGCAACTTAATATGACTAATAATATGGTTTTTTATACCGGTAGTGGTGAATATTGAAAAAAGCATATTGCTTAAAAAAAAAAACGATAAGAAGAGGTTATATGATTGAAATATCGAAAATATCAACCCCCAAGTCACAGCTCGCATTTCGCTCTTATATAACATTTTTGGCGACTCATAGTACCTCGTGGAATGTTCTTTTAAAATGCTTTAATCGCTGTTCGTTTGTTAATGACTTTGGATAATCCCAAAAAAAAAAGAAGTTGTCCGTTGCGAAATCGCACAATGTTAGGGGATTATGGTGTAGACCTCTGGGAGAAACCATCTTGTAACCGAAAAACTGGTAAATAGCACGTAGCGCCGCGCCGCTTCGTTTCGCTTTAAATTTAGAAACATCCCTGCATATTTATTGGATTAGTCACATGTGTTCTTTCCCCATTTTTAACGAACTCAGTTCAGATGATGCTTTCTGCACACCCAACAGTGCTTCAGTCAATCAGTGGTTATTTATCATTCAATAGAAGTGCCTAAATTAGGCGCATTTTCAAAATACTGCTGTACACCATAGTAGCTTGTCTGCGAGAAAAAGTGTAAACAAAAACATGGTCAAATTGCGTTTCATCCTGCTCTCGTTGTGGTTCATGTCTTGAGACAAATATTATGAACTCAAGCGATTATCGCTGGTAACTCTTGGGCGAATTTTAGCCTCTATATTTTGTTTATGTACTTATATACGGTAGCATTGACAAAAATCGACTGTCAACAGCTCAACATGCTTACTCTAAGGGCAAATCAGTAGAAACGGTAGAGGAACACCACAAGGGTGTGTCCTGTCTCCCCTTCTCTGGAATTTAGTGGTGAATGAACTGCTGATATCGCTGGAGGCGGAAGGCTACAATGTGATTGCCTATGCGGACGACGTTGCTATTGCCGTCTCAGGAAGGTACCTTAACACTTTAAAACAACTTCTACAACACGCTCTTAACAAGCTAATAAAATGGGCAAACAGTTGTGGTTTGGGCGTAAACCCTCACAAAACTGAACTTGTCCTCTTCTCTAGGAAATATAAGATTCCACACATTGACCCCCCATCTATAAATGGCACTAGCTTGACGTTCTCAAATGAAGCTAAATACTTGGGCCTTATTTTTGATAGAAAGTTAACCTGGAAGCCTAACATCCAAGAAAGAGTTAAGAAGGCCACTGTGGCACTTTTTTCTTGCAAAAAAGCCATAGGGAACAAATGGGGTTTGCAGCCCCGCGTCACTCACTGGCTATATGTCTCGGTCATAAGACCTATACTCACGTACGGTGTGGTTGTCTGGTGGACTGCCTTAGAAAAAGCGATTAATCGCGATAAATTAAGCAAAGTCCAAAGAACTGCTTGCTTGTGCATCGGCGGAGCTCTTCGCAGCACCCCCTCCGCTGCACTTGACATCCTGTTTCCTCTGACACCCATTGACATCTTCAGCAGGCAAACGGCAGCTTCTGCAGCCGTACGCCTCAAAGCTATTTCACAATGGACAAGCAAAACAACTGGCCATGCCGCTATCCTCAACAACATTAGGAACCTTCCAGAAAACATCGACTACACCACACCAGAACTACAATTTGATAAAAACTTCCAGGTCTCCATTCCTACTAGATCATTCTGGGAGGAGGAAGCATCCGTGGATGATGAATCGATCCACTTCTACACAGATGGTTCGAAAACTGTGGACGGTGTTGGTGGCGGTGTCTTCTCTAATAGACTTAATCTTAGTCTCTCCTTCCGTCTTCCTGATCACTGTAGCGTTTTTCAGGCGGAAATAATGGCGATAAAAGAGGTCTTATCTTGGCTAAGGGAAAACGTGATATCTGCTAAAGATATCCGTATCTTCTCTGATAGTCAAGCCGCTATCAAGTGCCTGGAATCAGTCTCCACGAATTCCATAACAGCCCAAGACTATCGTTCGTCTCACAGAGAGTTGGCGGAGCAGTTCAACATTCACCTTTGTTGGGTGCCGGGGCATAGGGACATTCCAGGTAACTGCAGGGCTGATGAACTCGCCAAACACGGAACTACGATACCTCTGCTCCCAATTAAGGATTCCTTAGGTATTCCACTCGCTACTTGCAAACTCAAAATAAAGCTGGACGCTATCGAAAGAACAAATCTTAGGTGGTCAACCGGCTCGACTTGTCTAGCGACAAAGCAGATCTGGCCAAAGCTGGATCTAAAACGTTCTAGGCATCTGATCTTCCTCGATAGGAAGCATATTAGTGCTACAATAGGTGTCATCACGGGACACTGTCTTATCGGCAGGCATGCAAAAAGGCTTGGCGTATTCTCTAACGATTTTTGCAGAAGCTGTTTTGACGAGGAGGAGGAGGAGACTGTTCTCCATCTTCTCTGTACTTGTCCGGCTCTCTCACAGAGACGAAAACTCCACTTTGGAGCTTTCTACCTTAGTGATCTGAACGATCTAAAAAACATAGACATCAGAAATCTACTACGCTTCATTAGAAGCTCCGATTGGTTCAACGAGTAGGAGGATTGAATTATAGATTCACGTGGTATCACAAGGGACCTTATAATGGTCTTAGTGTGTCGACTAACCTAACCAGTTAGCTGACAGCCATTTCAACCTAACCTAACCTAACCTATATACGGTACTTTTCTTACAGGATATGTATCCAAATCGGGTTGGGCAAGCCGCCTCTGTATTATCCTTTCGATAATCGGGGTTTTAGCATATTTTTTGTATTTTAAGCTGGGTAATTTTAACAGTCACTTGGATTTTTAACGAACTCCTCCAAAATTCATCTTCCATCCTTTTACCTTGTTCGGTATAACTTTTTCGATTTTTATCTGATTCAGTAAATTTTGCGCAGTGATCGATCTTTTGTGATTATTGATTTGGATATTTACAGTTGACTTCCACAAGGTAAATTCGTCCCCTATTTTTTAACACGAAAACCGCAATCGTCTTTTGCGACAAAAGACACTCGTTTTCCCCATATTTTAATCCAAATGGACCTGTACACAAAATCTATCATATTTAGTTTTAGTTCAAACTGTAACAGTATATTTCGCCAAACAAACCTTGAAAAATGTGTTTGTCAAAACACTTTGGTAGTCAAAAAATCGTACTTTTCACTAATAAGCTGTCCAGCGATGGTCTCAAATGTACTCATTTACACACACACAATCATGTCGCAGGTACATAAGTCCCCGGGACGTAACTCACAATTTCTAATTTTTAGTCGAATTTGGTGGGTTATAAGGCTTAAAAGTAAAAATGTTGGCTTATGTCATTATGCAACCATTGAGTGAAAACTATAGACAATTAATTATTCGCCTTGAAAAGCGACTAGCATTTCTGTCAAAATACTTTTGCCGACTAGTGTACATGTACAGTTTTCATAAAAAGGGTTACAACATTTTTGCATGCACTTACTGAAAGCTAAATTAAGAATTTTCGAAATCACTACGCCTTATCTGTCACCCAATAAAAATTTCTCCGCAGTAGTAGAAGTTGGTTGATAAGTAAATGCTTAACCCAAAGCTTTTCTGCCAATTGTGTAGGGCCGAATATTTCAAGTGCGACAAATGCAACACTAATCCTATTTTACCCCCGACATAACTATAATCGATCATTGGCTTAAACCCGATTACTATCATTTAAGAAATATCCAAAAATTTCTACCAACTACCGTATTAACTTGCGCTTACCATTCCTCACATTAGCAATATCAAGCACACATTCGCAATGTAAGTGGGCACATGCTGAAAGTCAATATTTCACGTAAAACCCAACAACTTTGTGTAGACACCAAAAATGATTCCACGAAAATGACAACGACGTCCTTGAGTTTGACGTCAATAATATAGATAACTCATAACCACACTTTGGGTATATATTTATGGAACAAAAAGTCCGTTCAAAGAACTAACTAAATCATTGGTAATATCCTCTTAAAAACACATTAAAATAAATTAAGCCCTGCAGTAATTGCAACGCACGCTCGATCCCACACTCACACTCAAACACGGAGTTAAATGTCAAACTCGACTTAAGATATAGATAAGCACATCGTCCTCTGTAATTACTTCTATATATAAACTTATTACGAACAAGAAAATCAATAAAACGAGCAGCAGTCAAATTGACAAACACCGCACCCATCGATTGTTACAATTCCATCCACTTTTTACAAGACAACATTCCACACGCGAAAAGGACACGTCCAACAGAAAAAAAAAAAGAAGAAGAAAAGTCTCCAATGTCATTTGTGAGTCAGACTAAAATAACTCTTCTGTTAGCGTGACCAGACCACATTCTAGAATTACCTCTCATTCTTTTGAACTTGAAAACCCTTTATTGAAGTACAAACTTTATAATAAATATTCACTCACAACAGCGAATAGTTGTAAATTGAAATAAACATCCTTCCACTGATGAAAAATTCACACATTTTCACGCATTTCTTTTTGATTCCAATTTTTATCTATTTATAATCATGATTAGCCAAAAATAACCCCACAAAAAAAAAAGTAAGACACCATTCGGTAGAATAACGAAAACAAAAAGAAAATGTGTGTATTCGTCTAGTCGAGTGAACATAGCGCACCCCCACTTTTTAAGCGATAGAACTTTCGCTTTCATATCGCTCCCTCCAATAGAACCCACTAAAAACAACGCACCACTTTCATTTAGTTCAGTTCATTTGTTTCATTATGAGCGAATGGGCAGCAAAATTTACTCGTCCGTCCATCAAAGTAACTTTGTAAAAAAATAAAATATTTATTTAACCTGCAAAACATGACTGTGGAGATGTTTGGATACAAAAATTCATTTTCACGCACGATGATATAACAAAAAAAAAATAAATAAATTATTTTATATTTGTAGCCTAATTTGCAATGTGACTTTTAAAAAAAGAAAACCTATTATAAGTGAAACAGATTAAACGAATATTTATATGCATTTTACATAGTGATTGTTAAAAGTGTAAACAAAATTTTCAAAAACAAACGAAACCTTGTAAAAAAAGCAAGAAAAAAAATCTAAAACCAAAGTGCATGAAAACAATTCTGATGGAAACAACCGCAGTGCCAACGGAACCAATTAAAATTCCCTTGAGCGAGAAGTTCTCCTCATCCACTATTGGTCAACAGCAATTCGGCTGTTCTGCCGACAGTGGGGTGATTACACGTAAAACCTCCAGTCAAAGTCTGCACGTTCGTAGTTCGTCTGGATCGCTAAGCTTACGTCCAGCAAGATGCAGCAATCTGAAGCTACCATATAAATTGCTGTCTCAGGACAGTGGCATTGAGAGTGTTGCCGATGGTCATTGTGGCAGTGAAAGTGATTTAAAATGTCAAACAACACGATCGTCGACGGTGTCATCGTCAACAGAGTCCCTGGGAACGAGTTCGTCATCGGGGAACTCATCGGGAAAGGTATCCGAATGCGTAAGCAGCAGCCTGCCCGTCGAAACAGAACTACTGCCACCTGTCAAAGAGGGCTATGCCACTGGCGAGGAGGGCGACATCACAAATGCAGCCAGAGTTGTTGCTGTTCCTTCGAGACTAACAATAAAAACAAAGATGACCCCGATCACTGCAGCAGTAGTTGTGGAGGATAGAATTGACGAAGTCATCACAGAAGATGACGATACAAAACTTGATACTCAATCTTTTAACTCGAAAGAGAAGGCGAACGCTGCTGCATCAACTGCCGCTACTGTCAAGGAAGGCTATCAAAAGGTCGATGACAGTGAGTTATACTTTGCCGTATTTAAGAGCGCTGATGAGCCGATGATCGATTCGAAAATGATCAACAAGAAGGATGGTCTGCAGGACACAATGTATTATTTGGATGAATTTGGTAGTCCCAAATTGAGGGAGAAATACGCACGCAAAAAGCGTATGCAAGAGATTAAGAGGCAAAAGTCTAATGCTAAAAAGAAGACCAAAAAGGTTGCAAAAATAACTAAAGTTCCTAATGGTGAACCAGCTGCTGGTGGGGATGACGAGGAGGAGGATGTCGATGTCGAAGGCGGCATCAGCTGTGATAATAGAAACTTAAGTGAAAGTAGTTTTAAGAGTACATCTAAAGAGGAAGACGATGACGACGAAGTAATAGCAGCAGATGAGGACAACAACGACGACGATTGCAAGGCTGAAAGGGTGTCAAACAACACAACGCTATCTTGTCTCAGTTGGACAAAGGTATTTTCGAAATTCCGGAATATTTTGGGTATGTCTTGAGTGTGGTGCTCACGAACGATTCATATTTGCTTATACATTTATAAAACACCCCTATTCCATTTGATTTAACTTTGAGAACAAAAATTCGATTCGACAAATGGAATAGAGGTGCGCATTTTGAACTCTAAATTTCAACTTTATACTAATTTTTGTAAATTTTCTCTTTCAGGTAAGTGCGCAACCGGTAATGACAATTCACTTATTTTACAAACGGACCAAGGTAAGGCACAGGAATTATACAATTTTATGCATAAGATGAATTGAACCTAAACAATTGAAATGTAAGCGACGTGGTATCTACAGATTACGGTGCTCAATTATTATGTAAGTTCGTCAACAAGATAAGAAACAAAGAAAAATGTCCAATTGGGGTGAGCTATCGACAACAATCAATCATACGAAACTCTGACGTCAAGATGCAGTATTCATTTCAAAACGTCGACCTCGTCACTTTTGCGAACAAATTTAGTATTTCCTAAGAATGTATCGGCGGTTTTTGGCCGTCTGAAAGAGTTCAAGGCTATTTATATAGGAAAAGAAATACATTTCGACATTTATAATTGTACACCTTAGCAGCAAGATAGATTATCAGACGTACCTACAATTTAATCTGCAAAGATATAGATAAACTCTTATCGAGATGGTAAATGTCTACCCTAGCAAATAATTGTAAATATTTATTTTATGATAAGATTGCATGTCGTAAATTTGTACACTTTATGGCCCATATCTAGTTATTTTAAGAAATCTAGACGATGGGTCATAAAACTTTATGGAAAATTTCCTGTACTATAAATGCGAGTGTTGATATTTGTTCTGCAAATTTGCAACCAAGTGCTTAGCTTTAAACACAAGGAAAAAGTTTTTTAATAAAAAAACGGGGAGGATTGTACGGCCTTTTACAAATCTATTGACCCTAAACCTGAAGAGCAATCCTTTCCATTCAATGTTCTAGCCAATTGGAAATGGCTTTTACTGTATACTCAGGTCAAGCCGGAAAGGTTTTCGCCGTACTACACCATTCCCAATCCCTTAGACCTAGAACAATAGAATTAAATCTTCTAAGAAGCGATAAAACGGTCTGGTAAAATGGACACGAAAGATGTGAAATGGAAAGACACATCATTTTGAAATAGACCGCAAAACTAAGCACAGATTTGTTCGATCTTTCTGATTTTATGTGGAATATAATATTTGCTAACGAAAAAGCGTTTTTAACTTTTTCGATTACGTAGTAAGAGAAAGAAATAGAATGAAATGAAATGGAAATAACAATAAAATTGATTGACGGCCCTAGCGAGGTATCGGTCGGAACGGAAAGTTCTCGATTTTATACGATTCGGATGATTTTTGCTGCGAGGTATTCTTGGGAAAAACTGTTCTGTGAATTTGTTCCGACATTTTGTAACGCATATCGGCGAAAGCGGTTGAACTACGATGAAGTGAATTTTTTTTTGTCGAAACTGCTTATATCTCGAAAACCCCATTTTCGAATTCGGAAAGACTTTAAAAACCAAGTAATGCTTACATCCCGAACAATAACTTATAATCGGTTTTCAGCTAAACAGTTAACCAATAGTATTTTTCAAACTTAACATTGCAATATTGGGTACTGTTTTGTCTGACAAATTTTACAAAAACAGCTCTAACGATTTTGATCATATTATATTTTTCAAATTCAACACCGCTTTTTAAAACTAAAATTCCAACAGCTATTAACAATTCATAACAACGCACAATTTATTTTTAGCAAATATAACCCATCATCTTTTTTTCAAGAATATTGAGTAAGCAGCTTGAAATAATTCCAACCGCTTGGAGTTTACCCAATCAGAAAGTCTCAAGTCATTTGCATCCCACACACGTCCTTCGGGATATTCAGTTTATATCTGCCAATATTATATCTATGTAAAGATATCAGTTTATCCCGAACCCTACTTCCAATCATAGACACCTTAAGGGAGCGCCACTAATATATTTCAGTCAAAAATAAAAACTTGTCCTAACAGACCAGAAAAAAAGAAACTACTACTGTGCGCATATCCTATTACTAAAAAAGCTTGTAAAGTACATAATAAAAGCTTATAAAATACAGTACAGTAGGCGCTTAAAACCCTCTAATTAGAAGTTATTGATATATGTATATAAGATGAATAACAAAATGGATTTTATTTAACACTTTCCTAGCATCGCTTCTCAGATTTTTACCCACCTAACCAATAAAATAAGAAAACAACTAATCCACGAGAAAGTTTCGTTCGACCCAGTCGTGTACTTTATTTTTTTTTTATGTCCGAAAATGATATAATAAATTTAAAGTTTTTTTTTTTTGTCGCAAGCGAATCGAGTCACTCACAGCCTTCAGTCTTTTGTTTTTCGAAATTATATTTGCTGTTATGTTTGTGTGGCTATGGCTATTCGAAAAAGGCATTTGTCAATAGGCTTTTGGGTTTCAGTCGATAGAACGCCTCCAACCCTAAACTCGATAAACGCGACCTTCATTGGTTGTAGTAAAACACGTTACAGGCGATTCATAATCACGTTACTTCTTAGATTATTAGCGTTTATTTGTAATTAATTATAACCGCGGATTAATCGGTATTTTATTTATTTAAAAATGTATCTTTTATACTAAAATATGTAATATCTGTTCAATTTTTGATACCTAACCAACTGTTTTTCGCTTTTATACTCCTAAAAGAGTATGGATTATAATTTATTGTGAAAGCTGTTAAAGGTAACCAATAAACTAAACAATTGTAGAAACGATAGACATCCGCAACTAGAAACTTACTGCTTAAGTTAAAGAGTTTTCGAGCGCCGTCCCGTTTGGTTCTCGAACATTGGATGAAATCTACCGAAAAAAAGGCATTTCGTAAATAGTTTATTAATGTCGTTAAAATGTCGGAAACGAATGTATGGTCCCTTACGTTCTGGTTCAATATTGGCAATATGTCACATTACTCTCATTGCGGGAGAGTTCGCTCACTGAAATGAAAAATAACCAAAAAGAAAAAGAACGCGTTGAACATGCATGTTTTTATTGGGCATATATTTTTTGTTTTGGCATATATACTTTTGCGTAAGGGAACGAAGTTTGACTAAATTTGTCTAATGTGCTCGCATGCATTATCGCTAGGCAACAGACCTATAGTTTATAGGTTTTCATTCGTCCGCATTGTCCTCCAGACCAGCGGTTCTTAAACTTCTTAAGCCGTGGAACCCTCAACAAGGACCAAATATATTTTGGAACCCCAACTCTTAATACCCTATTAACACCGAGCCGAAAACCGGGTTTTTGCGAAAACCTAATCGAAAACAGAAGTTTTCCCATAAGTATTTTAGTTTTCAAAGAGAGTCGTTTAATAGTACATTTACACCGCACTTAAACTCATCATTCAACATTCCAGGCCAAATGTCCAGCATTTCGCCACATATTTCCGAACATTTCCAAATATTAAATTTTGTCGCTGCATTTGTAAGCTTATCAAATCGAACAAACCTCGTTACAAATTCCACAAGTCATTTAATGACTTTTCAGCTTGCTGATAAAAAAAGGACCGTCTGTCAATAAATCAATCAAATTGAGTCAGCAATATATTTAATACTTCTGTTTTCTAAAGAGAAAAAAGAGGATCAATAGTCAATTCTGACACTAGCTGTCATTTGAAATGTTGAAGTTTCAGTGGGAACGTAAAATTGGACTTCGAACACATGTTGAATTTAGGTGCGGTGTTGGGTTGCTGAAACAAATACACCTTTTGCAATAATCAGCAAATTCAGCGGAACAGGTGACCTAACAAATGTCATAGCTCACAACTTAAAATCATTTTCCACAATGAATTGATGGGCTCATAATATTTTTAAATGCACTAAATTAATTTTATTTATTAATTAATTCGATCGAAATTTGTAACCAACATTTTTGCATTCATAGCTGATTGAAACGTCAAACGAAAACTAGTTGGTGTTCGATGTGAATGCATCGACGAATTTTCAACGAAAACACGGTTTTCGGTGCGGTGTGAATAGCGTATTAGATACGATATAAAAAACGAAAAATAGCACATTTCAAAATCATTTTTTTTTACTTAAGATATTTTTTTCAAGGTTAGTTTGAAGAAGGAAATTGTTTCATGTATCATTGTTTTAATATATAGATACATTTTTAAAAATTTACTTTCATCTATCCGAAAGCTGTATTCGCATATCTGGGGCAGCGTCCAATCTCTTTCCGTATTTAGTCATTGTATAGGTATAAACTGAACGGCCTGCTTCACAGGGATACGTTGTGACAGAAATGAGCAAATTTAATATAGCCTGTATGGCAAGTTCAGGCGTACAGGGTATTCACTCCTAATAACAACCCAAAATTCGTTCAATACATGTTTTGATGAAGAAGAACTCTGCAGATCTATAAGAGACTCGTTTTCCGGACCGCTTAGGGTCGTAGGTTGGATTTTCATTAGAAATGGATTTTGTAACCACTCGATGATAGTTTTCGTATCAAACGTCACACATTTTCCTAAAAAAATGTTGTAATTGTGTTTTATTATTTTTAATTCAAGGGAGTCGCGGAACCCTTAAAACTCTTTCGCAGAATCCCAGGGTTCCGTGGAACACAGTTTAAGAACCGAGGCTCCAGACTGTCAGCAAAACGAATGCGGCACCCCCAATATTTGTAGATTCCCTAGGTTCCTCCCTGGGGCAACATCATTTCATCATTTTTGAACTACAACAACCTCTAAGTTATTATTCGAATTTTCAGCACCATATATTGGTCGTAAACTTTGCTTTGCTCCATTCTAAATGGCTTGAGTTCACAGTTTAATGTTAACGAGACTGTGCTTCTTCAGCCAATTGACCATACCAAGCCTGTCTAGTGTCTATCTATCTGTTCAGACATTTTCATTAGAAATGACAGCGTTCACTGACCCCGCACATAGATCAGTTTCTTAAACATGAACCTTTCGACCATCACATGATCAAAGCCAAATTTATTATGAAGTTTGGGCGTTTTGCAAATGCTCATCCAAAACTCTACCTCGAGACATTACGCTATCTTGAGAAAATATTAAACAAATTATGTCAAGAAAAAACCACAACCACTCAATTATACAATTATTTATTTTGATAATTCATTAAAAACTGTAATTGTTTATATTCGCCCGGGTTGTCACATTTTGAACTCTTTTTTATCAGGCAATCAATCACTTGAAATTGCAAAAACTCGTTTCAATTCATTCAAATCAGTTGCATTGAGCTGTGGAATTTCTGTAGTGAAATTTTAATTTATGTTTCATCATCTGTCCGTTGTTCGGCCTTATATTAATCGGAAATTCCGCAATAATATTTCGCTTTTCTTTTCCAATCTTCTGACACACTAAACTGACACCCCACGCGATTCTTATCAGCAAAATAACATCATCTCTGTGTGGCATTGGGTAGACATGTCCCATCTCACGTCCTTCAACGGATATTGTTTTTCTAAAACAAATCATACGCGCTATTTGGACATTTTCCAACCTCGAGTCACATGATTGTTGGCTCTCTTTTTTTTTACTTGCAAAAATTCACCAATCAAAGTTCTTTACCGGACACGCCTTTTTTGCAAACGTAAAATATATACTCTTTTACGTATATCTGCTATATCAACAGACCCCCATTAACTTAAAATACAATTCGCTTCCCAAAAATAGTCACAGATACAGTGAAATTTGTAAAATAAGACCGCTTCTTTTTTTTATTTGTTTATTCGTTAATGGTGTTGAAAATAACAATAAAGCAAAAAAAAAAACCTCATACATTTAAGAGTTTTATAATTTTTTGTATGCTTTCTTTTATCATATGTTTTGTTGCCCCTTCTTTATTTTTATTTTATTTTATTGCAAGTTAATGCAATAAACAAAACTTATCACTTAGTAATGACTACCATGATAACCTTTCTCTCACTCTCAGTGGCCGTTGTAATCTTATCTAGAGTGGAGTGGGTAATATGGGGGAAATTAAAGCGAAAATTGTTTGTATTATTAAATTGTTCTAATGCCAAAGATTAAACCTCAAAGGCAATCAAATGGAATGAAATATGGACTGTTGTATATGTTTATAATTTTACGATGGAACAGTATTTTTTTTTTTTTGTGGATCATATGGAACAGTATTTTTTTTTTTTTTTTTTGTGGATCATATCTTGATCACCCCACTTTTATATGAGTGTTAGTTAAGGGATTCGAGTTTGTTTCGATATCCATTTTAAGACAAACAAGGATTACTTGTTGATCGTTCTGCAAATAGAAAGTAAAAGTGTAGTATTGTTGGAAGAAAACGAGAATGCGAATACTATTATTTCACGAAACCCACGCTCAGTAAAAGAATTGGAATTTCGGAGTGTGGGTGGATGCTTTTAATGATGTATGATAACTGATGGTGGACGTATGGGCGAATCTTTTTGTGACACGTACGATAAAATGTTTACTTTTTCAAAACAAACTGAAATATGCAATGTTGTGTGTGCATAGTAGGATATTTTTTGTGGTAGATACATGCACGTTATTTGCTATTGGGCATATCGAACAGTGTGTGTTTTAACACGATTGGAATATAAAAAAATTCCAGGGAACTGCTGTTTTTATTTTTGGCACATATTAAAGCGTGTCCACAGAATGAAAAGAGTATAGACACTTAAAGCTGGCACTATCCAAAGCAGGACATGGACATACACCTTCCATTGAGTTGATAAAGGCTTGCCAAATGAAAGTATGTACTCGTTGTGGTTCACTTAAATGTTTTGGAAGAAGATAAGTTCTAGACAATACTTTATCCACTTCTTGATCTAACAACCTCATCTCCAATTGTTATGTGTCCTATGAACCTTCGTGCTCAGACCACAGGCACATAAGACTACTTGAACTAGATGAACTCAACCCCACTAATCATACACATAACGTCCAAAGAGAAAAGCTGACTGGGCCTGAATTGATACCAAAGATGAACTAGATCGCTCTGCCAACCTGGTCGGATCCTCTATTACGTCAGCCTTAGAGGAAAATGGTCCCCTTAAGACCAAACATATTGAAAGAGAAACCGAGTGGTGGAGCTCGAAAAGCATAGATCCACAGTAAGGAAACTATTCAACAAAGCGAAACGCAATGGTAACTGGCAAGCCTACTGTAGTGTTCTTACCACCTATAACAAGGAAATTAAAAAGCTAAAAAAGAGTCCTTTAGGCGGTTTTGTGAAGGTAAAACATTATGTCGACTACATAAAGTTCTTGCCTCTGAAATAACCATCACCTTAGATACCTACCTACACCTACCAATGAAAATGGCCGTCAGACACAAAATAAGAAAGAGACACTTCAACTCCTACTTCAAACACACTTTCACGGATCATTATTACTGATCCTCTTACAATAAACCTTCCTTCCCAAAATGGAGTTAGGAACTGGTTCTGGAATAACGGAGAGTCGTCTCAGGCGAACTATTCATTCAGCCTTGACAAGAACTCATCTCTATTCCAGGTTGAAGTCCTTGCCATTAACCCCCGCGCTAGAATAAATCTAAAATTCGAATACGCGTGGCAAAACCCTATTTGTATTCTCAGACAGCCGAGCAGCTTTCGAAGCTTTTGACTCAAAGTCATAAAATTGAAACTCGTTCTGCCTGTTTGCATCCTAGAACTGGCGCAGGTGAGCCAAAAGTTCACACAAAATTCTTGTGGACTTTTGACTCACTGATTGTGGTCTTATGGCTCAAAATTCTAGTAATGACCTTATTTGTGGTATTTGCAATATTTGAAAATTAAAAACAAACTACAAGCAAAAGACCGCGCACCCAGCCCGTAATCCAAAAGAAACCCAAGCGCAGGGGGGTTGCATACACATGTCATAATACAATGGTAGCAATTCGCGTGCGCCGTTAAATTATAAAACATGCCCATACTTTTTGAGTTGTTTTAATTTATTTTGTATAGTCATATGGATAATTATGGACTTATGGCCTACTTTCATTTTAAGATTGCGAACCTATGACCCAAATTATTGTGAACTTTTGGCTCACCTAAGTGGGTCAAAAGTCCATTGTGGACTTTTGGCCTGTGGACTTATGACCCTGCGCCCCTAGAACTTGCCAAAAAAAAAACCTAGTCATTCTTCACTGGGATCCCAGCCAACAGCGCATTTGATGGCAATGAGACGGCAGACTTATTAGCTAAGGCGCAATAACTCCACGCATAGGACGGAAGCGAACACAAATATCAACAATTCTCCCCTAGCTATTAGGACGCCACTCGTGGAGAATATCCACTGCGCCACAAACTCTTTCCTAAAAAAAACCTTGAATGCCGCGCTGTGCCCCGCATTATAAGGGTATTCATAACCCTTGAGCGCGAGTAAAATTATATAAAAAAAAAAAAAACCTGAACCCTCCTGTGGTGCAACAAAAGACTTTTTAAAAATCACGCTGTGAGACTGGCTCGCTTTGAATCCAATGAAGTAGATATGGCTATAAAACACCTGGACAAAACTGCTTCAAACAATTCTTTCCCCAATTCTGCCCCGGAAAAAGAATTTCCGTAATATTATATATCCCAACTCAGAAGAATTTCATTTTATTTTACCGGCTCCTTAATGCAGACTTTGTCTAGCGAGTGCCGAATCCTCTCTTCATATATACTCATGGAATGCCCGGCCCTCCTTCGTCTTTGGAAAAACATCTTTGGGGACGAAATCGTCGCACCGGGAAACCTTGCTGAAATACTCGTCTTCCTGAATTCATCCGGAGTGAAAAGTTGGCTCTAGGACCACATCAGGGAAGGCACAATAGGCTCCTTTTAAATGAGACTATCAGCGCAAAAGTGGTGTAACCCCAAACTATTTAGTTAGGAGATGGGGACTTTAAATTTAGTAAATATTTTTTTTTGAATTTAATTTCTTTTGTAGGTCACAGTGCCAGAGCCCCAGGCCCCAGATCCTATTATTTAAAGATGTAATCTAATCTAAGTACTGTTGTGGAAACAGTCAGTACCAAAGTCAAAAATTTAAGTTTGCAGAAATAATTTGCCAAACAATTGCGGACTTTGAAAATGCATGAAACTACGAGAATTTCGACTTCAAATGCATTGCCAGAGAATCTCATATTGTGTCTTCGAAAGTTGGGACAACAATAGTTGGATTTTGAAATCGGGTACGAGTTCTTTGTGCTTTGTGGTAGATTTTAGCCCGGAATGGACAACAGCTTCTACCGACCTAAGGCTTAGAGTTCCGTCCACTGTTTGAGGTTGTTTGAGGTCGCTCTTAAATTGTGCGGCCCACGTAAACTGTCCAAACGAACTATGCGATTCAAAGTATTTTTTCCTCCATTAATATTATTCTAAACGGGGCGCATGATCTGTAACTCATGCGATAAATTTTCGCATCAAAAACTTTATTTTATATCACTTAAGTGATAAATACATCGATGTGATAATTACAGAACATGGGCCCAGATCTAGTTACCCACAAGTCAAATAGAACAGTCAATCAAAATTAACGTCAAATTGTTAATTTGCTGTTTTTTTTTAATTTTTTTTTTTTTTTGGTAAATGGGCTAAGCTCACAACAATTTTCTTCAAGGCCCATCAAAAAATCACCTCATATCCAAACAGACAAACATGAGATTTGTTCCTGCCTTACATCGGAGTGAGTAATTGTTTGCGATCGAAACTTATCTATATATAAATGCATTTATGCACGAATTAATTTTAGAATTTATATGTGAATTTTGAAGCACACGCTTAATCCGCGTGAGACCTTCGTGTGTCGCCGGAATCTAATTATCACAAATCTCAGAGGAGAATAAAAAATAAGCATCTTGTTGTGACTGAAAACCTATATACAGGAAAAAAAAAAAAAAAAAACTGAATTGAAATTGGGTTGGCTTTCGAGTGCAAATGAAAGTTTATAGCTTGTTTCTTCTCATATGGAGTAAACCATTTCTCTGTCAGTAAGTTTTATTGACTCGATGAAGCAAAGTTTCATTTGTTCGTGACTTTTGAAACCTGTTTAGCCCTGCAGCAGCCGGCACTATAAACTTTGAACTTGGCCCAACTCTAGCGCTGGTTGTCAGCTACATTATATTTCTCTTAAATATTTGAAATAGTGTTCCATTTCCCAAATTGACTGTTTCAATTTTGCGTCAGCGGTTTTGGCTAGTACGTAGTGGACAAAGTCTACAAAATCATTTATCGCTGCTGCTTCTTTGAAGTGTCATGCTCTTGGTCTTCCTATTGGGCTCGAAGTTTTGTCTTTATCGAAAAGTTAATTATAGAAAAAGCACTGCGGACAAAGTCCACAATGAACATTATTCCACATTTCCTGCTCGGATTGCATTGAGCTTGAGAAACTGATTTTAATTTTCTTCCTACGAATGAAGTAAGTGCGTGCGTGTGCTCTACATTTTGTTTGTTGATGCATTTCCGTAAACAACTTATGACTCTATTCCGTAAATTATTGTTTTTGTGGGAAATGGCCAGTGGAATTATTTTTTGTTTACTTCGACAAAGATTATTCTTTGTTTGTGAACTTTAAGATTCTGTAAATGACGCATGTATTTGTAAACAATACAAAATAATATTTTATGTGCACTACAATCAGTGGGTAGTTTTGTACCAATGATTCAGAATGTTCCGGATTATATTTCCTTCCTTTTCTTGACTGCCTTGGAACATTTTCCACGACAAGACAAGCAATTCAATCACATTCGGTCCAGAAAGATACAACTATACAAATACACTTCTTAGGGTTGCCAGATTGTGCGCTTGTCGTATTTTGGGCTTTTTTTTGTCTTTCCTTAAAAAACGATAGAAATAAAAAAATGAGCGCCCAATACAATTTTGGGCTACATATCATTTTACAAATTTTGTGTTGATTTTGTTCGTTTTATTCCTTCATAACTTCAAACACGCACTTTTAAAACTTGACAGCACTCTTGCAGTGAAGTGACATCGTCGTTCAACTTGCACGCACACCAATTTAATTTGCAGAGGCCTTTTGATTTGAGACAAGCCACAAAAGCGAATTGCAGAAAATAGATGTCAAATAAAATCCGCGGCGAGCATAAGTGAGATGGGTAAGTGGGAAAAATACTTAAATTTTCCACGATTTTATGAGCTTCTTTTTGAGCAAATTTGTTTAAGGTTAAAAGGAAGCTTTCTCCAAATCTTCCAAATATGACTAAGGTAAGGAACGATTTATGGATAGTTAAATGTTATTGAAACTGTTTTTAAAAGTTCGAAACTATGTTTGGCATATTGTCATAAAAGGTCTTTCATTAGCGACTTGACAACTTCAGTGTGAACGCACCCTTTAACCGATTATGATGAATGTCAAAATATTTAGTGAAATCAATTTTTTCATGGTGAAGTACACGAAGGAACAACGTTTACAAATAATTTAAATTTACTACCGAAATTCCGAGTCGCTCGCAACTTTAAGAGCGTTAACGTCAATTTTCAATCTTCAGTGATGAAGCGCGTTACGCGACAGGTGAGAACCCTCATGTGCTTCATGAAACAGCATACTTCATCATCAAAAAGTCACTCTTTGGTGCGGTTTTCAGGCCGGTGGAATGACACCACCGTTTTTTTTTTTTTTTTTTTTTTTTCGTCGATGAAAACGACCGCCACGATACGGTAAGTGGTATTTGCTACAGATACATGTTGGAACGTTATTTCTTTGAGCAATTGCGTAATTGGTAATCAGTGATATGTGGTTCCAACAAGACGGTGCCACAAGCCAGACAGCGGGTGCATCAATCGAGTTATTGAAGTCTCAGTTCGATGAACGTGTTATCTCGAAAAACGGACCCGTCGATTGCCTGCCGAGATCGTGTGATTTAACGCCTATAGACTTTTTCTTAAGGGGCTACATTAAATCATTGGTCTATGCGAACAAGCCGCCGACGTTAGAGAAGCTCAGACACAATATTGAGCGAGAAATTAGCGGCCGATTCGGTCGAAATGTGCAGCCGAGTTATCGAAAAGTGGTTTCAACGTATTGACCACTGCATACGTTCCCGTGGTGGAAATATGAACGAAGTCGAATTCCATTCATAAATGTTTTGAGTATTTCAATTTAATTCAATTTTTTTTTTGAGATATCTCAAATAGTTTGCATTTTATTTAAAATGGAAGCTGTCAAGTCCTTTATGAAAGACCCTTTAATTGTGAGTTATTATCAAGAGCTTGTTCTTCACAATTTATAAATATCTTTCTTTCTTTGCCTTTAAATCAATTTATGATATGTCACCCGTTGCACTTGGCAACTTCTATAAATTGAAGATCCGGGTGTTATACCTATTATGTGCAATTGGATCGAGTCCCTGATGCCATAATATTAACTCATTCTTTGCGTTCATGGTTAGGCACTTAAAGTCCCTTATGATTCGCGCACAAGGTTGTTTGTACACATCCACTGTCGGTAACACATTTCGTCGCTAAAATAATTTGCATCCCTAACACGTGCTAATATACATACACATATACGAATACAATTTAATATTGCATAATGGGAGTTGTGAGCGTTCTCATTTCGTTAGGCTACTGCGTACCTACATCAAAGAGGCCATTAACCAGCATTGTTTATGAAAAATATTTGTGTGAAAAAAATATTCCAAATCCATATTCATAGTGCAGTAAAAAATGCAAACAAAGAGAATATTGTTGCACATTTATGCAAATTCGATGTCAAATAATTATGAATGGAGCACACTTGACCAAAAAAAAAAAATACTCTGCTATCAAAGTCAACTATAGCATCACGATTTTGCCAGAATAATTATAATTAGCAAGAATTAAGTCACGAGGCGGCACATGTTCTTTCTATACATTCCGGCAGAATATTCGAATAATGAAAAATCAACAATGATCTCAAATACTTGTTGCTGTTGTACAGTAATATTCATATTTTTATTACCAGTCACATTGAGATGCGATATTAAATTATTTACATAAGCTATTGAACTTGCAATTTGTTATATTTTCTTGCTAATGCTAAAATCAAATATGTAGATATATTTAATAGATATAATTTCATGTGATGTTCATAAAAATATTAGTTATTATTTATCTGAACTATTGTATGCGAAAATAGTCATTTAGTATGATCGTGCATACTAGGTTTGTGTACCAATTCTTCACTCCTTAACTATAGGAAAGTAAACATGGACAGCAAATTACAGGTTATCTAGTTAGCGTATCGACTCTAACCATTTTTAGATAAAAGAGTAAAGTTTGTTAACTGAAAAAAAAAAAAAAATATGACAGAAAAATGCGACTAAAATCCGAGAGAGGTATACGTATGAATCACACTGAAGTTTCGGGTGAAGGTTAGTTTATCACAGTCCTAAATGTAGTCGCAGTGGCTTAGTGTTAGTGTGTTGGACTACTATGCGAAGGGTCTCAGGTTCGAATCCCGCAAAAACCCAAATTCCAACTTATGGTTTTTTTCACTGCGCTACCTCTCGCGAACGTCTGACAAACATCCGAGAGTATAAATTACTTGTAAGAGCCTCTCAATTAGCCGTTTGGAGTCGGCTGTTTAACTTGGCACAAAGTTACCCCCTGGGTATTGATTTTATTTTTCAAGTACAACGTTCTTGGTCCAAAGAAACCCCTTACTTTTTAATTTTAAATTTGAAGGTTCCAGAATTGGGCCGAAATGCCTCGAAAGTATACAAAAAAGATAGGATGACGGCCCTACAGCAATTTCACCCAGGAAGCTTTGAAAAAATCTGTGCAGGAAGTCCGAAGTGGACGAATTTCAATTCAAAAAGCGAACGAAAAGTACGGTATTTATAGTAATACTCTAATAAATAAATGATAAGATGCTCATTCAAATGTTGCGGGAGGTCGAACCGTTTTCAGTGCCGAAGAAGAGTTATTTCTACATCCGCTTATGGTTTTCCAGTCACTTTTCTTGATCTAAGACGAATTGGTAAAAGCTTTACGACATAATTATGGAGGAAATAAACTCCTTTCCAGAACAACAAGCTTTATAGTCTGTATAGCGTCCCCGACATATCTTTTTAAAATTTATATTTTTAACGCTTTTAGTTTTTATTTCGTAAATAGAAATCCTTCAATTGTTTCTTTAAAAAAAAATTGTTATCATGTGTTTTAATGGTATAATGGGTAAAATTCAATCAAACTTACATTTGGACAAGATTAGCGAAGGATTTCGTCAGTGGCACAAAGTTACCCCAAACGCGGGGCAACTTTGTGCCACATTTTGAAGGCTTACATGTTTTTAGAACGTTGCCTTTATTGCTTAATGCTTAAGATAAAAATGGTATATCTTATTTTATTTCTTTCGTACAGAAATAAAAGTTTTTTTTTACAAAAACCTCAAAAACTGGCACAAAGTAACCCCAGTTTACGTATGTAAAATTTCGCTCAGCGCAGTAATTCTATTTTTCTTAAGACCTTTACCTTGGGTTTCTTGAGACAAATTTTATTTCGAAATAAGAGGAATAAATTCAAATTAAATTAAATTAAAATTAAGGATCACTTGCACCAAGTTACTGGATAACTAAATAAATTTCTGAAAAGTTAACCCAAGATAAACAAATAAATAGTAATAGTTGCGTTGCACCAATTAAAAATTCCGTCTGTATAAGTAACCTGAGATTATATTAATCTTGGCAATACTACGAACTCAAAATAAATGTTCAATTGTCAAATGAATTCGAATTCTAAGAAAGGGTAACAAAATTGGTGAAATGGATAAAACCGATACCGGTTATGCGATATACCAATTTAGAGCTCATAATATTGTTGCTTTCCTTAATAAAAAAGTACATTAATACTTACTTACTTACTTAGGTGGCGCTACAGTCCGGGGTGGACCTGGGCCTCAACCAATACGCCTCTCCAGTTAGCGCGATCTTTGGCTAACTGCCTCCAGTTGCGCACTCCAAGTTGGTTGAGGTCCCCTTCCACTTGCGCGCGCCACCTAAGGCGAGGTCTTCCTCTACTGCGTTGTCCCTCCGGGTTAGAATCGAAGACTCTTCGGGCCGGAGCGTTGGTGTCCATTCGCTCTACATGTCCCAGCCATCTTAGACGACTGATGCGTACTTTTCTGACTAGGTCGATGTCGCTGTACAGCTCGTAGAGTTCGCTGTTAAATCTTCTCCTCCAAAGCCCGTCAACGCAAACGGGACCAAAAATCACTCGAAGAATTTTGCGTTCGAAGCGACCAAGAAGATCCTCATCCGTTTTTGCTAGGGTCCATGCTTCTGCGCCATAGAGCAGGACAGGGATGATGAGAGTCTTATATAGAATCTCCTTAGTGCTTCTTGACAAGGCCTTACTAATCAATTGCCGTCTTAGGCCAAAGAAACAGCGGTTGGCAAGTGTGATTCTTCGTTTGATTTCTGATGTGATGTCGTTATCAGAGTTTATAGCGGAGCCGAGGTAGACAAAGTCCCTAACTACCTCAAAGTTATAGCTGTCTATCGTGACGTTCTGCCCGATTCGTCGATGTCGTGTGTCCCTTCTTGTTGACAGCATATATTTTGTTTTACCCTCATTCACCACTAAACCCATTTTTGCCGCTTCTGTACTAATACTTGCAAACGCACCAGTGACAGCTCGCTGTGTTGTACCAACAATGTCAATGTCGTCAGCGTATGCAAGCAGTTGCACAGACTTATAGAAAATTGTGCCTCTGGTGTTGGCTTGTGAGTTTCGCACAATCTTCTCAAGAATGATGTTGAAGAAGTCACATGACAGCGCATCACCTTGTCTAAATCCTTTTTTGACATCAAAGGTCTCGGTGAGATTGTTTCCGACCTTTACGGAGCAGCGAGCGTTCTCCATCGTCATTCTGCACAATCTGACAAGTTTGGCAGGGATGCCAAAACTAGACATGGCTCTGTATAGCTCGTCTCTATAAACGCTGTCATATGCGGCCTTAAAATCGATAAAAAGATGGTGAGTATCGATCTGGTATTCTTGGGTTTTTTCCAGGATCTGCCGTAGTGTGAATATTTGATCGGTCGTGGACTTACCGGGCCTAAAACCGCACTGATAGGGACCTATCAGATCGTTGACGAATGGTTTCAGGCGTTCACACAATACAGCAGACATGATCTTATACGCAGTGTTCAGGAGACTGATGCCTCTGTAGTTGGCGCAGTTTAGAGGGTCTCCTTTCTTGTGGATCGGGCAAACAATGCTGAGGTTCCATTCATCAGGCATACTTTCCTCTAACCAAATCTTGGAGATGAGTTGGTGTATGCATTCTACCAAGCCATCTCCGGCTGCCTTGAAGAGCTCGGCAGGTAAGCCGTCTGGACCAGCAGCCTTGTTGGATTTAAGCTTAGATATTGCTATCCTCACTTCATTTTGGTCAGGTGGACGGAAATCTTGGCTGTCATCGTCCAGGTTGAATGGATCGTTCTGCCTAACAGCGGAATTTGTGTCGTCTTCGCCGTTTAGCAGTCTGCAGAAATGGTTTTTCCATGTCCTCAGCACCGACTGTGACTCTACTACAAGGTTTCCTTGCTCGTCTCTACAGGTCTCCGTTCGGGTCTTGTTGCCATGACACGTTCTTTTTACCTTTTGGTAAAACTTCCGAACATTGTTCCTGGAGTAACACCTCTCTATATCCTCGATCGCGCGCTTCTCATGCTCTCTCTTTTTTCTCCGGAGAAGCCGATGTTCTTCCCTCCTTTTTTGCTCGTAGAGCTGACGAGCTGCTCTCGTCCTTCTATGCAGCGACGCTTCGTAGGCACTTTGTTTTGCTGCATGTGCTTGCCGGCACTCTTCGTCAAACCAGGGGTTTCGGGGGGGTGGGCTGGTGAAACCGAGCACATCAGTTGCGGCGTTTTTGATGGCTTCTTGGCATCGGCGCCACTGGTCTTCGGCACTTGATGCTGGCAGCATAGGACTTCTCGAGAGGTTGAGGGATACGCGATCGGCAAAGGTTCTGGCGGTTTGTTGCGTTTGTAGTCGTCCAACGTTAAATCTCCTCACAGTATTTTCTCGTTGTTGTGGCGTCTTGGATATCCGCATCCGTACTTTGGCTACAACAAGGTAGTGGTCCGAGTCTATGTTGGCCGCTCGGAAAGTTCGGACATCTAGAATACTGGAGGAGTGCCTTGCGTCGATCGCAACGTGATCAATTTGGTTGACGGTTTGATGATCAGGTGACCGCCATGTTCCTTTGTGTATATTGAGGTGAGGAAACCGTGAACTAGCTATGGTAACATTACGTCCCGCAGCAAAATCAATCAGCCTAAGTCCGTTTCCAGACGTGGTGTCGTGTAGGCTGTGTTTTCCGATTGTGCTACCAAAGATGTCCTCCTTTCCTATTTTGGCGTTAAAATCACCCAAGACGATTTTAACGTCATGCTTAGGACATTGCTCATATGTTTTGTCGAGGAGCTCGTAGAAACATTCTTTGGTAGCATCGTCTTTATCTTCTGTGGGGGCGTGAGCGCATATCAGGCTGATGTTGGCGAATTTAGCCTTGATGCGGATAGTTGTAAGGCGTTCACTAACGTGTCGAAAGCTCAAGACTTCTTGCCTAAGTCTGCCGCTTACAACAAATCCGCATCCAAATAGACGCTGCTTTTGTTCTCTGTAGCAGTCACCGTAGTAAATGTCACAGTTTTTCATCCTCCTTTTGCCCGGCCCATCCCACCGCACTTCCTGGATGGCGGTGATACCTGCTTTGTAGCAGTCTAGGGCCTCCGCTAGTTGTTCGGCTGCACGCGGTCTGTTCAGAGTTCGAACATTCCACGTGCAGATCCGAACGTCATTGTCCTTTTTTCGTTTTGCAGGGTCGTCAACAGTGAATCCGTCCTTATCCGAGGCTTTTGGTTGCTTCGCAACAGTGCTTTTTTTCCGTGGTAGGGTAGTTAACCCCACGCACAACCCCCAACCTGGAGGACCAGGCCCTTTCTGTAACCCCTTGGGCAAAGGAGCCGGAATATTCCGGAGTCAGTAACCCGCTGCGGGGATGTGAGAGCTGCCGTTGACCCATTAAGGGCTCTTCCGCCACCATCTCTATTTCAACACCCTGACTAGTGCTGAAAAATCCTCAATGACCTCAGCTCCAAATACGTCGAAGTAGCTCATTGAGGTATCTGCCATGTTGACTGTTGACGCCACCGTTGATTCAGCCATGTGAATTCATCCGCCGTACGTCCTCTTTCTGAGGGGCTCATGTAAGACCTCTGAGACTCGATCAGGCAGTCATTCCGACAGAGCATTATAGTGTTGCTATTTTCTTCGTGTTCAACACTCGCGCTTATAAGTTTAGCAAGTCATGCCCGGAAGGACAAGACCAGTACCCGGTGGCTACCACGCGGAGGTAAAATAAGCACAATTGATGTGTATGAACAGTTACAACGACTGGGCATCGCCAAGTTGACGCCAATCAGTGCCTACCCTATTCATACAACACCCAACCACCAAAAGTACATTAATACTCGTACAAAAAAAAAAAAACTGATAGCAAGCATAAAGAAAGAATGAAAAATTTAACGCGAACTTGACAAGGAAAAGTTTCGAACAGCCGAAAGTATTCATGCATGCTACCTCAACCAAATGCAAAAAAATTATTTTATTAGTCGAAATCTTGTAATGAAATCCAACTTTCTTATTCTTTTAGAATGATTTTTTTCTTTTCAATGTTACTCCGTTATTAAGATCACTATGAATGAAATCTACAATTTCTTTTTTCGATGTCCGAAACTTAATTTAAACCCACTGTCGATATTTCTTTATTCTTTGATTTTAATGCCAAACTACTTGACACTTTGTTTAATTTGATGTTTAGGCATGACTATCCAGCCTTTTGAAAATGGATAAATATTTTATCCATGGATAGATGAATAAGTGTCGTCCTGAAACACAATTTTTACCTAATCTACGGAATGGGACTAAACAGTGGATATGAATAAATACTGTTGTCAAATGAGTTTGGTGCAATTGGCCCTAAGTCTTCTTTAATTGCAAATTGTCATTCACCCAAGGGTTACAATCATATCTTTTGCCCCGGAATCTAGCAATAAAACATTTTAGACATTTTGGCATAAAACCATATCTTCGTCTAAATTATAAGAAAAAAAGCATTTAATTTTACTTTAAGTTAGGAAATAGTTTGATTGGAGTCACTGCTGACTCCGTCAAATCTAAAGTGGCATCTGTCTAAATTCAATTAGTTACAAGTTACCACTGGGGTGACGGGCGAGTTCTAAGCTGCTTATTGTTAACTTAATTAGTAAGTAAATTGATAATTAGTTTGGGAACTTAGGACTTGCCACTCTTAATGTGCATAATGTGGCGCGTTCATGTGAAGGATCTGTTAATATGCAGTTAAACCATTTTTTCTTAATAAAGGGTTGGTATTTGGTAACCCTACAGATATTTGTGGGAGAATTATGCCAATTTATAGTGCTCACTATGGCAACCATGTGAGAGCTTTAAAATGGAGACAGCTTATTAAAATCCATAATAGTAAGGGTGAAAGGCAAATAGCCTATCTTCCCTGTACTGAAAATATAAATTGAACAGAGTATAACAACTAAAAGTAACACAAATCATAAACGATTTTACTTTTTCAAATTTTAAATTAAAGCTCTGGTGAAACAATAAAATTGAGTCACATAGCAGAAGTTGACTTTTGTAAAATTTGTTTCATTTTTATGAAATGCTTAGTGGGATTTAGAATTCACTAACAAAAGAGGACTTTAGAGTCGAGTTTTTTTTTTTTTTTCTAAGAACCAATGCATATAATGTAATAAATTTTGTTTTTTTTTTTACTTGTTTATCCATAATTAGCGCTTTCATAGAAATATAGATTTATTTTTGTAACTTTTGCATCTTACACGGTTTTTGAGTGAAATTGTAAATCCTGTCGAAAATGTTTTTAAAGTAATTGAGATTACCTTGTGATCCGACTACCAAACTATAAGTGCATTCTGATCAATTGGCAATCGCAACTTGTTGT
Source organism: Cheilosia urbana (assembly GCA_946477585.1). Taxonomy (NCBI): domain Eukaryota; kingdom Metazoa; phylum Arthropoda; class Insecta; order Diptera; family Syrphidae; genus Cheilosia; species Cheilosia urbana. The sequence goes on along the minus strand of OX297854.1, from coordinate 62,916,548 downwards.
TTTTGAATTGCAATATGTTAATATTTTTAAAATGCTAAAAGATTATTCATTACGGCTCTACGAATTAACTGCAAAGGAATTAACTCCAAAAAAATAAATTAAATAAATCCCAAGAATTTCCATATAAATTTAGGAGTTAGGAGTGAAAGAACTCCAAATCATTACAACGCCCAGTTTTGAGCGCTTGCAAAGCATAAAACATCCCTTTCCGCAATGAAACATGTCCACTTTTTGATAAAATGCGACTGATATATAATTTGCACTTACGTGGTCACATGTGAAACATCTGTTTATAAACCTCTCATTGATGTAACAATAGAAATGAATGTTCATATATCACTGCCATCTAAGTTTAGATGCTCACGAGTCACGAATATGGGCGTTTTAAAACGAGTCGTTAATTTTTTTTCTTCGTTTTACTTTCCACATCATAGCTCAAACACATAAAACCCACTCAAACTTTCTCAATGTAAATTGTTAACTAAGTTTTCATTTGTACCTGCTTCATCACTTGCACTAAAAAAAGTCATCTATGACCTATTTCTTCGAAAATACGTCAGTCAACAAGAACGTACTACTCGTACACCCTCGATAAACTATAAAAAAAAATCTTATTTTATGGGACAAATATAAACCGATCGAAAACAGATGTAACAAAAAAAAAAAAAAAGATCAAAAACCCTCCCAAATGCACTTCAAGTCCACTCGTCTGATTCCTTTGCCAAGTGCACTATTAGTTTTTTTTTTCTTTCTGGTTCCACTTTACTGTTTACACTTTTGTTAGATTGTAAAAAAAAAAAATAAAAAAAACACGTAAATTGCAATTAAATTGAACAATTTTGACAAATATTTGAAAAAATGTTTCCACAAAACCAAACACTTTTCGCATGATCCCACCGATTTAGATGAATGCCTAAATTTAATTGCAATTTAAAGGATTTGATATGACACAACTGATGTTCATGGCAAATATTTCGCTTCATGAAATGGAAGCAACTTACGTAGATGTCTTGCCTTTTTCCGGATGTTTGTGACGAGGTCAGCAAAGTGCCCCCGTTTTTTCGCTTCTGCAAAAGTTCTTTCAGTTTTCTTGCGTACCTATATCGTGAATCTTTGTAATGCGCTTGAATTTGCAATTTTAATTATACGAAAATAAGAATGCACTTCTTAATTGTTTTTGCATTAATTAGATAAGACCAACATCTTGGTGTATACATCAGCTAGTATATTTTAGAACGGTCGACGGAACCATCGCGATAAGCAAGTTTATCGACAGAAAAGAAACGAAAAAAAAATAAAAATTCAAGAGGAGCAATCGATTGTCAATCGATTTTACTTGCGGTTTTTTCTCTCATCTCGGTCTTCTTTATATAAATTTTTGTCGGATTTTTTTCCTTTTTCTATGTCGCACTATATTCTCGAATACATGAAATGCGCAAATTTTAATTAGTTCATGATTGATCCTCTACTAAATCGGGGTCGTTATAGTGACGGTTTGTTTTTTACAAAGTGTTCTAAAATTGCTCATCTCTTTTCGAGAAACAATTATACCCAAGGAAAACAAATCGTTTTTAAGTGAATACCCAAAGAAAAAATAAACTGCGTTTTCAAGCTTTTCAATCTATCCGCATTCCATTTTAAAGTGTTAAAAACGGGTCGCCTAAAGAAAGTAATAAAAATTCGCCGTCGAAAAAAGAAGAACGATGACAGCAGTGACGGCGATACGGAACGGAAAAATTCCGACGCTTCAATACTCAGATCATCATTCGATAATGATGATGGTGATGGGACTAACGATACCATGTCTCTGAAAACTAAAAAATTAAGATGTCGCAGTAGTGAAAAGAATAAAAGTGATTCCGATCCAAATGATGATAATAATTCCAATTCATCGTCATCAACGACAACGTCGTCCTCAAAAAATATCAAAAGTATTCGATCAGCTTCAAAACAATACACAGATTCAAGTAATATGTTTTTAAACAGTGAAAATTTATGTAGATACCAGACAAAAGTTTTGCTAAAAAATCCAGTACAAAATTGTGTCATCTGTTGGTTGTTTGGACAGTGCTGTAAAGAAATCAGTTAAAAGTTTATCAAATAACCCACAGTCGTTCTGTGTTTTTTTTTTTTTTTTTTTTTTCTTTTGATCTAAGAATAGCGAAGATCTTGAATTCGTTTGAAGTGAAAGTTATTTGCTTTGGTCTTGCGATGTTGTCATGTGATCTTGACTTGAACGCTGCTGTGACCATGTGATACATCAGACTCGGTTTGATGGGCAAATTGGGTCCAACAAAGTAGTCCATAGGTATAACCGAAAGTTGCACTTGAGTTTTGGTTTATTTTTGAACGTATACAAATGCTGTCGAAGGTCCTTTCCTTCGGTTTTCTTTGAAGGCAACCCTCTTTATGAGAATCTCCTTGACGTTTTGCGAATTGGGTTTTCATTTAATCCACGGGAGGCATTTGAACTACATAAAAATATTTCTTTGCAATCGGGTCTATTTTGCAATGCTTTTAGGACTGATAGTCATTACTTGGGGAAAGAGAATATTGGCATTATGTACCTATTGACACACGAAAATTTGTGTACACAATCTTTTACAGATTCCGAAAGCATGATGAAGAAATTTTGTTCAAATGCTGTACTTACGTATTTGATAAGATATATTCACTCTTTTTTTCGAACGTTGCAAAAGATGCAGTTGGAATACAAGGAGTAGCGAGCAATTCCGGGATTAGAGAAGGTCGTACCAGGGTACATTCAATTGCACAATGTCAATAGACATTCTCGTTGTGGAACGAAATTGACAAAGAAACGAGTAGCTAGTTCCCGGAATTGAGAAGCACATATCTTTCATTCGAAAAAAATCTTTGTACACAGTGTTTCTTGTCATTTGTAAAATTTACAAAGTAACGAGTAGCGAGTAAGTAATTATTGAATCAAATGTTAGGGTTATTATGGGAAAACTTACGAGAAACAGCGATTTCACTTTTGGAAAAGCAAACATCTGGTCCATTTAATTAATTCCGCAAGCAGAAAAACGGGAAAAAATTGTCAAAACAACGAGTTCCAAGTTTATCCACTTTTGGAGAAGTAATATTATTTCCGTATCATGGTCCATTCAATAATGCAATGTCAAAGGTTGTTCTCGTTGTAGAAAGAAAATTGACAAAGAAACGAGTAGCTAGTTGTTCCCGGAATTGAGAAGCACATATCTTTCATTCGAAAAAAATCTTTGTACACAGTGCTTCTTGTCATTTGTAAAATTTACAAAGTAACGAGTAGCGAGTAGGTAATTATTGAATCAAATATTAGGGTTATTATGGGAAAACTTACGAGAAACAGCGATTTCACTTTTGGAAAAGCAAACATCAGGTCCATTTAATTAATTCCGCAGTAGCAGAAGAACGAACAAAATTGTCCAAACAACGAGTTCCAAGTAAATCTTTTGGAGAAGTCGAGAAGTGACATTATTTCCGTATAATCTGACATAGAGAGAAAATTTATAAACCAAGAGTGCCAATGGAGGGCTGTTGAAGTGTTGATGGACATAATAAGAAATATGTCACACAAAAGGTTGACGGGCAACTGAATACTGTTCCTGATGCAAAAGTAAGTTAACCAGAAAAAAACTCCTCTATTAGAAATCTGGAAATCTTGTGCCACTGCACTACCGCTATTAAACTCCGTTGCTTAGTCACTAAAAATGAAAATGCAGAAAAAAGTGCTGCCAACATTTTTTTTTTTGTTTTTTTTTTTTAGTCACGATTTTACCCTTTAAAGCTCGCATTCCCAATTTGTATAATGGACTCATTTTTATTTACCTAATAAGAAGACATTGCGTTGGCCTATTTCCGATGCGAATGTGACTCAATTATTATTCAACCAATTGAACACGAGACGTCTACCTAACCTAAGACCTAACCGCCCAATCGGTATTAATTGGACCTTGGCTATTGACATATTTTGTCATTTATCTCCCTAGTATATACACATGGATATGACAGTTGCATTATTGAATGAATTGACTAAATCCGTCTAGATCTAGATCCAACTGGCTTTGTATGCCTTCGAAATGCTAAATATTATAAACGAACCAAATAAGACAATTTCTTGGAATATATTTTTTGTTAACTTTACTTTCAAGTTGAACACAAAACTAAAACTCAGCCTTCATGTATTTATTATTGATTTTTGGAATTTGTGATCGCAGTTTTTATGCACCTAATACGCCGTTATTTATTTTTATTCATAGAATATGTCAGACTTTTTTTTATTGACATTAAAATTATTGAATTTGCTTAGATTTTGGGGGGTGCGGAAAATTCAACGATATGTCAGTCATTGGGTTTGCGCCGAAATGCGAGCAACAATAATGTTACCATATTTCAATGGAGAGAAGTACAGTTGATAATCGACAGAAGTAAAAGAGGCATACTGGAATCAATTAATGACATAAGTCATACGCTATTCCAATGGAATCGTCTACGCTGACTACGGCGCGTGTTTGTATTGATTTGCATACGACATTTTATATTACGCGCCATTTTCGGCATCCCACAATCAAGTCTTTATATTCCAATAAAATTTATGTGTCTAATCATATATTTTCATACCAAAGTGCCTACTTGTCGTAGGTAGTGGAACTACTGTCACATACTGACAAATTGTCATATCTGACACCAGTAAGGGTGCTGCATAATTGAGATCGATCTTAATGACATTCAATTAACCAGTTTTCCCGGCAAAGTTATGCAGTATATTTGTTTTCTCGTTCTCACTTGGTTACTATATTAAATGACGTTAAATAGCACATACACCCACTAGTTCCCCCTCTTATAAAAACAGCTATAACAACCCGTGCTATTATTCCCTTTGCGACTATTTATAGCTTTCATTACTTTAAGAACCAATGCCATGGCCCCTGATAGTTGAGTTTAATTAAGTTCCGAATTAAAAATACTATCAGATTCCGCTTCCGAAAATAGCAAGGCAAACAAAAAACGAAATGTTTGAATTCACACACATCAACTGTGAGATAATATAAGATCGATCTCTTATATTTTATTTCACATTTAATTGGTGCGTTGAAGAAACGAACGAACGAAGTGAAAAAAACAAGTACATGTGTATGAGTCCTTGTGACTAAGCCATTTTATTTGAATCTATTTTAAAACAGCAAATAAAGAGGTGCACTTAAAGCTTTAATAAATATTTAGAGGCACAAGTATCAGAATTATATATGAGTTTTTATTTTTTAACCAAATATTAGTTTTTAGCGATAAGAGCGTAAAACAGACACAGGAGTCATTAAAGCAAATAGCTGATAACACTGAGCCTTTTAGTTACAAGTGTCCTACATAATCTAATTGCAAATGACAGTGCAGAACAAAGTACAATAGGTTTTAAGTGTTTTTCTCTTATGGTTTAATTGTTTGTGGGGTTTAGAAATTGATTAAGAGATTAGGGAAAGATAGCGTTGCGGGACACCCTTAATCGATATCTGTTTACTCGCGACAAACAAGACAAACAGGTCCCCTATCAAATGGGAATGGATTAGTGTACTAATTCAACATAGCAACGGTAGTAAATCCACTTGAGTTTTATTGTGCAGAAATATAATTATACAACACTGGTTGGTAACCAAGGTAAAGTGTATTAAATATATAGAACACATAAAATTCCATAGTAATCTCGTTTTGAGCTTTTTGAAGACGGGGGAGGAAGGTTTGATCTTTCTTAAATTGAGATTCGTTTTTTTTTTTTTTGTCAAAAACATTGTGTGGTTTTTTAATTGGAAAATAATCAAGCTCTTAGTGCTGGAGATTAGGATTTTACCTATCTGCAAGTGCGTTAGTAAAACGGGTGCAATGGGATAACAACCCCAGAAGGTTGTGCAATTACGTACTAACTTTTGAAGTGCCTTCAAATGCATTAAATGAATTTTGACATTGACATGAATTTGTGCCTGATAATTTGAATACTTAGCTTAGGGAGACATGAAACATTTTCCATTTGCAAAGGGTTTCAAAAATCAAAGTACCAAATTTTGTTATTAAATGTTTGTTCCGCGACACGATAAGTTTAACTGAATACTGTTCCTGATGCAAAAGTAAGTTAACCAGAAAAAAAACTCCTCTATTAGAAATCTGGAAATCTTGTGCCACTGCACTACCGGCAGTAATTCAATACCGGCGCCATAAATTTGTGTAAATGTAGTTGCAGAGCTTTTTCATATACAGTAGCGAAGCTTGGTAAGCTGTAGCAGCAAGAGTTCATATTTCTTTGAAAAAAAAAAAAAAAAAAAAATATCTACCATATAAGTCGTTTACTGTTCTAGAAAAGTTTCCTAAAAACGCACTTTGATTACTAAAGGGTCTTTCATTAGCCACTTGCCAACTTCAAACTGTCAGTGTGAACGCACCCATAAACCGATTACCAAACTGTCAATGTCAAAATATTCTGTAAAATAAACATTTTCATCATGATGAAGTACACGAAGGACCAACATTTACAAACAATTACAATTTACTACCGAAATTCCGAGTCGATGGTCACAACTTTAAGAGCGTTAACGCCAATTTTCAATCTTCAGCGATGAAGCGCATTTTTCGTTAAACGGGTTCGTCAATAACCAAAATATACTTTACTGGATAGGTGAGAACATGTGCTTCATGAAACAGCACTTCATCCGTAAAAGGTCACTGTTTGTTGCGGTTTCCAGGCCGGTGACGTTATTGGGCCTTTTTTTTTTCGATGAATATGACCGTCACATTACGTTTAATGATATTCGCTATAGAGACATGTTGGAACGTTATTTGAGCAATTGCATGAATTGGACATCAGTCTCATTTCGGTGAACGTGTTATCTCGAGAAACGGACCCGTCGTTTTTTTTTATGGGGCTACAATAAATCATTGTTCTGTGTCAACAAACCGGTGACGTTAGAGGAGATCAGAACCTATACTGAACGAGCGGCCGAGTCATCGACTGATTCCACTGATCGACCGCTGCATATACGTTCCCTTGGTGGACTAATGAACGAATTCGAATTTAATACATAAATGTTTTTGTTTTGTTAGTAATTCAAGTCAATAATTTTTTTTTTTTTGAGATATCTCGAGTGCATAAAATACTTTTTATAAGTCAAACACCTTTAGTCAAAGTGCAAAAAATTATTCTTAGTGAGTTCCAAAGTGTAGGCTTTTGACGAACATTAAATCCCGAGACGCTGACATTATACCCTCAAACCTAGTATCTTGTTCGCGCTTAATTTTTGCGTCACTAGTCTCCACTTCGTTTCTCCACACCAAAGATAAATTATTAATTAATAAAGGCAAATTATTAAACAGATGGGATAAAAATCATATGTTCATTGCAGATGTCAGTAAATGTAATATGATTTACACGCGTATATAATTTGATTTTTGAATTTTAGACTTCAAAGGCATCGCAAATCGCAATATTTGAATATCTTCAACACAATGGATACAAGAAAAGTTCAAGAGTATATTCCTACAGCCGCTGAAATAATTTATGTAGTAGCAAGTAGAAGACGACACTTATCTTCGTGTCGCAATGCGATTTGTCCACCAAGTTACATATTTCTGGTCATTTCTCCACAAGCCCCGTACGTTTTTTTTTTTTTATTTATCACGCAAATATTTTCTGCGGTTTCATTAAAAAAATCCGAAGTAAACACATCACAAATTTATTCCTCCTTTTTTTATGTCAATTTTTATCTTTGATTTAATGTACGGGACATTTATTTCGCCAGCCAAATGAGTGCAGACATCTGCCCATCTATATGAAGTTAAGAATTTTGCGCGCGAACATGATACTTGCTTCGCTAAACAGTCCCTGCTCCGTTTTTTAAACTGCCTCGCTAAATTTTATCTTTGCAGAAATTTTTGTATGTGAGATAAGATTCAGCGCTATTAGGCTTCACCGTGTATTTTGAAGTTAGATTTTTAATGCATTTTAAACAGACGATATTGTAAAGTTACATATAGCAGGAGCCAACTGTCATTATGAACGGCAGAAAGATTTGACTGGCTGGAAACAAAACTAAACCGATTCACTAAATTAAGATTGAAAGCTTCTTTCTCCTTACAAACTAAACAAATATGGGCATTTGCAAAACAAATACTTTTCTCGTCGTTGTCGCTTTTTAATAAGGCCATTGCGCCACACAAACAAGTAGCAATATTTACTTCAGCTTGACAAGCCAATCTCATTAAACAATTTCAATGAAGCAAACTATGTCAAAAAGTGATGGTTGAAAATACCAAGAACTACAGCATCACAACAATTACCTATGGGCGCAATATCGTCACATAAAAGCGGCAGTTAAAAAATAGAAAACTGATTTTAGGCGTACAACCAGTGCTGCCGAATTTATTACAATAGTACGAAAAAAGCGTACATTTTTCGTCCGCCATACTCCGGTACTACCCGACGTCAAATTGTACTATTATTTTTAATTTCGTACTGAACTACTTTTACTTGCCTTGATATTTCTATAAATAGTAAATTACAAAACAAATTTTACTTTCTGTTCCATCCAAATTTTGTTCGTGTTCGATTTTATTATATTCACGTCAAATAACTCCTTGCTGATCCTGGAAATAATTATTTATTTTTAAGTCGTACATAGAACATGTTTAAAAAAATATTGACAAAACATTTTTTTTTATTGAAAAAAATAGCCACATCTGCGCGAAATATTTTGACCGTCTGGCAACGCTGTCTCGGATTTGGCCACCAAACGTTGGTGAGTCGACTCTGAAGTGCCACCGCGTCTGCCGTAAAATGGGCGCAACTTTTTCAATAGGTAATGAACATTCACTTTGTTAATAAAGTTTCATATGGACGTGCTACTCAATTGTGATAGGTAAATTGGTGTCCGAATATCACCATGACTGCCATATCTACTCGTCCTAATTTTAAAACCCTTAGCTAAAAAAAATTACTAGTTTTTGTTCTTTACTCCCATACGCCCTGCGTACAACCGTCATTCAATGTACTTTTTATTAATTTCCATGAATTGATACTGGATATTAAAAATTCTCCCTAAAAATAATAAACAACAAGACATGCCTGCTCGTTTATTTTGCAACTTCATCCTTTTTTTAAAAGCAAAGTTTTAATTTTAATGATTTTCTTTTAACTGATTTTCTCTAATGAATTTATCGTGTTACAAAATCACGCAAAAAACGAAATTCCTGGAAATGATCTGCGACTTGTAGTATCATCCAAACACCCAAGTTGAATCCAGGTCATTATCATCATTAAACCTGACGCATTGATTGTTTTAAATAAATTGTAAGCTTTTGTCTGGGGTTTACAAAAAAGAAATACAACACCACTTATCATGTTTATATACGCGGCAAACAACTGTCTTAAATAATAATTCTCATTAACCAGGTATGAAACAACTTATCGGCAAACTACAAGATTTATGGCCGGAGCATAGTGTAGCACTTTCCATTCCAAAGGAAATAGATAAAACGAAAGAGAAGTTAGATGGTGTTCCCTCAGAAGGTATTAAAAAATAAAAAAATAAAAACAATTAATAAATACAATTATAATCCACATGTGTTTGTTCCAATTCCTTGATCCGTTATAAGAGGTCTTGGTATTCATTGAGCGTATTCGAATTTTTCGCAATTTGAGTCATTCAGTATTGCGTTGGAATGACCTCAGTTTTTTGTTTATTATCCACATTGTTTTTTTTAATTCGTTTTTTTGTTTTTTGATGACCATTGATCGAGTGAGTCACAGTTGCAAACTGCAGTCATTTTGTGTTCTTCATTTCATCGTCATAAACTTATGTTCAATGAAACATGCTCATACTGATAATAGTGAACTGTGTTACTACTATTTTTACAGTTAACATTTGTTACTTTCAGAAGAAAGGGTTCCAAAGTTTTTTACTTTTTTATTTATTGCACTGCGAAACTTATTTTTGTTAATTACAGAGGTTCTTTGGAACGCAAGCTACTAGATAATGTCGACATTAAACCTTATAGTAAAGTTACACCGGACCTAAATTCATCCTTTTAAATTCAACATTTCAGGCCAAATATCCAAATATATTTTCCAACATATCCAAATCTTGAATTTCAGCGAAATGTTGAATATCATCGCTGCATTTGTAAGTTTGTCAAATCGAGCAAACCTCTTTACAAAATCCGCACGTCATTTAATGACATTTCAGCTCGCTGACAAAAAAACAGCTTTAAATATATGGAACAAAAAACTTATAATCAAAGAAGAAGAAAGTGGTTGCCAATGCATTACTTTATCCATCCATTGTTTTATTGCATTCCTTAGGCTTAAGAACTTCTGATTTCTAAACAGAAAAAAAGATTAGAGACTAGCTGTCATTTGAAATTTTGATATTTCAGTGGGAACACAAATTGAATTTCAAAATTTTTTCGAAATGTTGAATTTAGGTGCGGTGTAAATGTACTATTACTCCTTGTCTAAATGGAGTAATTTTTGTACTCCTTTTAAATTCAGTTGATCCTCTATTCAACAAAAGCCTTTAAGCTTTACTCCTGCGCTACTGCCGCTAAAACAGACGTACAACAATTTATTTGACACCCGTTACATCGTTCGCAATAAAATTACGTACTGTCCTCCCTGACTTAAGCTAAGATTACACGTCTCATTTTTCGTCGCAAATTTGACATACCGACGTCATTATGACGTAAACACCTGTTCTAAATGTGTAACTACGTGTGATCGCCTGTTAAGCGTTTGGTCACGCTGGATGTCGCAACATATTCTCACGAGAAACACGCAAGTGACAATAGAAAGAGCGAATTTTTGTAATGTCAGTATGTCAAAATTTGACACAAAAAATGACACGTGTAATCTTAGCTTTATAAATGAAGAAAATCCAAAATAACGACATTTCGATTCGAGTTTGCGCAAGGGTGTAGCAGGAGGAAATCGAATCAGCAGCATGACGTAGTCTTGTGTTAACAATTCCGCCACTGATGGTCTGAGCTTTCTCAGACTGTGTTAATACAAGTTGACCCAAATACAAGTTTCTTTTTAAACATGCAAATCAAATGAACAAAATTTAATTTTTCCATGTATTATGGCTTTATACAGCAACCATTTATTATGGAACACAGCGTCGTTCAAGCGACTCCCTCGGCTGGCTGCGCAGTCGCGCATTCTGTCAGTCCAATTTTCCAAGACCTTGTTATTGCTTTATGATATTGGACTTAAGTGCTTGAATCGTTTCCGGATTGAAGCCATAACATCAGTCCTTCACGGTTTTCTATAAAAAACAAAAAAGTCCAAAGGTGTTAAATCGCAGCTCCGAGGCGGCCAATTGACATCGCCAAAACGGCTGACAACACGATTTGGGAATTTTGTGTGAAAAAGATCGATTGTTGCATGGGCTGTGTAGGATGGCGGGCCGTCCTGCATAAACCACAGATCGTCCAAATCCATGTCTTCAATTTAAGTAAAAAAAAAAGGCGGTTAACATGGCTCTGTAACGCCCACCGCTGACCGAAACTTCATTCCCAGCCTCATTTTTTAAAGAAAAATGGTCCAATGATGCCACCAATCCAAACTGTCACTCTCTGTGAATGCATTGTCTTCTCGACAACGACGCCAATGTGCGGGTTTTCCGAGCCCCAGCTGAGGCAATTTTATTTGTTAACGTAGCCGCCGAGATGAAAATGCACCTCGTTAGAAAAGATGCTTTTTCGCCCAAATTCGTTTGGGCTACACAGCTACACAATTTTTAATATTTTCCAACGTTGTTCAAGCGTAAACAAAATTATTTAACGGATAACATGTTTCTGTTCATCCTTTTTTGTTCTTTTTTAATTCGTTTTAAATATATCTTTGCAAATTTTACTGTATAAAAATGTATGTATAAAAATGAATACATAGAATATGAATATAGGTACAACAGGAAAATTATTTGTCATTCGATTAATAGTACGATTGAAAAAGAGTCATATCGGAAAATATTTTTAACCGTCTTTATGGAATAAAAAAAAAATTTACTAAAACCTGGGGTCGAATCGCACCGTATAGCTCGTTCACGGAATTAAGTTGGTTTTACATGTGAATCAAAAACAAATTCCGTCACATAATGCTCGTTCACGGATGACGCTATTCGACCCATGATTGGAATCGCTATGTACGTCAAAAATATGTGCGTGATAAAAACATGTGGACTGCTGAAGCGCCGCATAACAACTAATTCCGTTTTGTCACTGTCATGGTATAACATCTTTTTGGCTACGTGCCCATTTCATTTCCTTCTGGTTGTTCCTAAACACGGAATATGTGCCTGTTTCTGTCATTTTATAATTGCACTTGTGCGAACTTGGTTTTTATTTACCGAGTGTCATACTTACATGATGAATTAATGTTATCCTCTGAACACACAAAATGTGGTCAGCGAGTAGTTTGTAAAGGGTTTTCCAATAAGAGGTGTTATTTTGGTATTCAAAGAAAAATGTCATTTTTTGAAATAAATGATCGGATGTTCATTTCATAATAAAGAGGAAGGTATGCCGTTAATAATGAAAAACAGCATCAGCCAAATGGCCACCACGAGCACGCATACAGGACCATATCCTTTCACAATAACACCTCTTATTGAATAACCCTTTATATTTTGGCACACATTTTCTTTATTGTGTTGTGGAAAAAGTGCTTTAAGGATAACCGTCGTTTAACGCATTTTTACCATTTCCGACTTCAATAAAAAAAAAATACATTCTTAACACGCGCCCATCTCTAAAATGATTTATAACATTTTATTCATTCCTATTAATGAATTAAAGGACATTAAACTCAATTGCGCTGTAATTCTTTTTTAAATGATTCCCTTAATTGCTTTGAATCGATGAGAACATAAAAAAAAACGAAGATACCTAACTACATTTCATCAATAACTAAACAACCCCCAGTGCGCTGATTACGGACTGTGGACATTGATTTTTTTTTTTTTTTATTGCTAGCTCCTCTTTAGTTGAGTCCCGTCGTTACATTTCAATGGATTTATATTTGTCACTCAGAGTTAACAAGTTGGTGAACTTCTTAAAAGGTTCATGATTTCAAATAAAAAAAAACGTATAATTCTTGTATTCCCCAATTGGTTCTTCAAGTATCTGTAAAAGAGAATCGTATTAATTTCTTTTTGGGTATTTAAAAAAAACTTTTAGGTAGAGATGGTTCGAAAATAACTACAGTAGTTGCCACACCTGGACAAGGCACTGATCGTGTACAAGAAGTTTCATATACAGACACAAAAGTCATTGGCAATGGAAGTTTTGGAGTTGTATTTCAAGCTAAACTATGCGATACCGGAGAACTGGTAGCAATTAAGAAAGTTTTACAAGACAGACGATTTAAGGTAAGTTCTTTGATACACATATTAATTGGAATATATTTGAAAGTTCTAAGCGATTATGGTTGCACCAATGAAACCAAACTTGTAGTGCAAAAATGTATAAAAAAAAACCTTAATGTGCTCGTCTTTAAAAATTGAAACCAAATCTTCTAGGGCAGATCTGTGATAGAAAATGCAAGTTTGAGTGCATAAAGTTTTAATTCGAAATATTTACTCGAATCGGGCCGAGTCACCGTTTACCCAATGATAACGGTGCTGTGAAGTGATAGAGCCAGTTCAGCAACCCAAAAACTAGTTGTAGGGTTAAATTTGCTTGTTTACCGGTAAACGAAAGAAATTTCGCAAACTCCGCACGTGGAGCTTTTGTATTGTGATGCATGGAAGGTTATTCCTATTAAAACCGGATGTCTGGGACATGCTATGATCGATCCTAAACTATGCGTGCCTTGCATCAGTGCGGATATGCAACCTACTGCCTCTTCTGACAGAGAGAAAGGCACACAAATTGCGAGTCGTTGAGTATAAATACCGGTGTTCGCTCACATGCGGTTTAACACCACAAAAAAAAAAAAAAAAAAAAAACACATAAATAGCGGCTTCACGAGCACACAAAGGCATAAACTTGTACGAGCAGAACAGTGTAAATGTTTTTTCGTCGAAGATTAGCCCAAGAAAAGTGATGGTTGGGAAAGTAACGGGTGATTTTTTAAGAGGTTTAGAACTTTTTTAAAAAAAAAAACACAAAAAATTCGAAAAAATGAATGAAATATTTATTTGAATCGATAGTTTGAACCTTGCAATTTAATGTTTAAAGATAATTTCATGCAAATGTTGACCGCGGCTGCGTCTCAGGTAGTCCATCCGCTGAGTCCAATTTTGGCATACTCTTTCACACATATCGGCCGGTATCTCACGAATGAATGCATGGATGTTGGCTTCCAGTGCGTCAATCGAAGCGGGCTTGTCCCTATGCACATTAGCCTTGACATACCCCCACAAAAAATAATCTAATGGTGTCAAATCGCACGATCTAGGCGGCCAATTGACCGGCCCGAAACGCCATTGTTTCGCGTGCTGTGTGGCATGTGGCACCGTCTTGTTGAAACCACATATCATGCAAGTCAAGAACTTCCATTTCGGGCAAAAAAAAGTTTGTTATCATCGCTCGGTAGCGTTCACCATTGACAGTAACGCTGCGATTCGCATCATCTTTGAAGAAATATGGCCCAATAATGCCGCCGGCCCATAAACCGCACCAAACAGTGGCTTTTTCGGGATGCATTGGTAGCTGTTGGAATGCTTCTGGCTGATCTTCACTCCAAATGCGGCAATTTTGCTTATTTACGTACCCATTCAACCAAAAATGAGCCTCATCGCTGAACACAATTTTTCGATAAAAAAGCGGATCCTCGGCCAGCTTTCCAAGAGCCCATTCACCAAAAATTCGGCGTTGTGGTAGGTCGCCTGGCTTTAGTTCTTGCACAAGCTGTATCTTAAAAGGCTTTACGCACAAATCCTTCCGCAAAATTTTCCACGTAGTGCTGTAACAAAGGCCTAACTGCTGGGAACGGCGCCGAATCGACATTTCGCGGTCTTCTGTCACACTAGCTGATACGGCCGCAATATTTTCTTCACTACGCACAGTACGTAAACGTGTTGGTGGTTTAATGTCCAACAAAGTAAATTTGGTGCGAAATTTGGTCACAATCTTCCGAATAGACTGCTCAGAAGGTCGAGAATGCCGATCATAAAATGGAAGCAGCGCGCGATGAACATTTCGAACCGAGCACGAATTTTGATAGTAAAATTCAATAATTTGCAAGCGTTGTTCATTTGTAAAACGATCCATGGTTAAATTGCAAACCAAACTGAAGCTGTTTGACAGTGACACAAGGTACTAAACACACGTCAGCTGTCAAAACCAGTGTTGCCAAAACCAAACGAGCTAAAAAATCACCCGTTATTACCTCCGTCAGAGGTAGACACAAAGGAATTACCCAAAACCCTAATCGACAATGTAAGACGTATCAAAGATAAACACATAGAAAGTCACCGTCGATAGACAAAAGAGTCTTCTGCCGTATGACACATCAGCGGAAGTGGTAGTAGTGATTTGATAACACCATTTTTGCGGAAGTTTCAAGAAGTGTCGACTGAGAAATTAAACTATAAAATAACCGCATGTTGTGGAACGTCTTTGTCTTTGGCTAACATTGAGATGAGGAGCCGATATTTAAATAATCCAGCCCTTAAATGGGCACAAATCTTTGTGCAAGAGTGTCATTTACAAAAGCAGTTCGATACTGGTCTAATAGATGAGAAATGAGATTAATGAATGAACAATCAAACGAAGCAGTTTGTCCAGAAAAACGATAATGCAAAGTAAGATCATTCCTTCACGAAAGCACCGAACTGATCTAGCTATAAGTGGTGTATGACGTTATTCTTATTTCTCTTAGCCGTCCTTAACTTTTACGGTGTATATAGTCATTCCAACTTAAGGTTTTTTCCACGGCACCACCTCTCGCAAACGTGTAACAAACATCCGAGAGTATAACTGTCTTGAAAGAGCTTCTCAATTAGCCGTTTCGAATCGGTATGAAATTGTAGATCCCTTCCATTCGTTCCAAAAATGAAAAGTTCACTCAAAACGAATGGTTGTGAGAAGATAGGCCTAGGGCCCCTACGGTCCCGTTGCATCAACTATTTATTTATTTTTTTATTTACATTAGTCATATCACTTTCTTCAAAAAGGATCGCCTCGTTAATTGTAAATTCAAAATGATCCATTAAACCACATCTTTCCAAAGTACTAAACATTTCGAAAGACATTACTGTGCACTGATTTCTGCAGAAGCTTCCGCAATGGCAAGAAAAGACTGACCCACATCTCTGGTCATTCTCAATTAAGTGTATCTAAAGTTTCTCAAGAATGATGTAATACAAGCTGCACCTTTGCTCAATTGACACTCCGACCATTTAGCTATAGCTAGATGTGTTCCGCCCTTCACATTTCTTTCGCTAAAACAACGGACTCTCCTAGAGCTCTTTGCAGGCATACCTTTCAAAGCGTTGTCATTAAAGGAAGTAAAAATACAAAATAAAACAGCTGCATCCAGTAAAATCTGCAGGACAAGCGCTATTAAAACAGTCACATCTACCTACATTTATAAAGCTTATGTATAAAAGGTTATTTCCATTTCGTTCTGCTCATCTATCACCTAACTACGTATTCGTAAGTCATAACCTACAAACCCAAAACGTACTACTCGTCGCTGTGAACTTTCAAGCAAATCCAATAGAATTAACTTATTTCCCGGAAGAACTCCTTCTTAATGATTACTCTCTTACTCTTTTCAGAATCGGGAGTTGCAGATTATGAGAAAATTGGAACATTGTAATATTGTTAAATTGTTGTATTTTTTTTATTCGAGTGGCGAAAAGGTAAGAAAATGTGAAATTTTATTGCGAGTTCTTTTTTTTATGGTTTTTTCATTATTTTTGTTTCTACTACTTACTATTCTTTGTTAGTTTGTTGAAAAAAAAAAAATAACCTTTTCATTCTATGTTGCGTGCAGTTTTAAAAAATATATATACATATATACCTATACTAGTAGCATATTTGTATAGTAACTTTTTTTTTCCTACAACCGAAATGATTTTTATTTTTATCGAAATCATTTTGGCACTTAAAATTGGACATAATTCCTTGGCAACAATAACAAAAAAAGAGTGAAAGAAATTTTCTTTATATATATCATCAAAAAGCAAAACAAACTCAAATATAAAAAAAAAAGTTTTGCACTCGTTCATCTAGTTCAATTCAACTAGACAAAAAAAAAAACAATAGAAAAACAAACAAAAATTATTCAAATTTTTTACGTTCTGATATATGTTTTGTTAATAAAATTTTACGTTTCTTTCTTATATTTCGTTTTTAAATTAAATTATATTCAAAATATAAATACCTACATAAAAAACATAAATGTAATACTATCGGCCATCAGTTAGCCGAATTTCCCATCGATTTGGGAATATTTGCAGGGGTCCTTAAACCACAGGTAGTTATTTTTAAAAAAAAAAAAAAAAAAAAATGCTTTTCACCCGTACATTTAATTTTTTACCTTAAATTATAAATTAAATTTTCCATACTTTTAGTTAAATTTGTTGGTTTTCTTTATAATCGATACTAAATGGCTAATCGATAAGAAAATTAAATCATCGTATACACACTTTATCGCTCGTCCACATGTGAATTCATTTTATAATTTATTTCTGATACGTCGAAACAAATGTATGTATATTGTATATAACATAATTATCGCCAAGAAAGTTTCCATGCGATATGTGTGGGAGTGTTTTTTTTTTTTTTTTTTTTGTTAAAGAGTTGAATTATTGTTTTCCTTTTTTTTCTGGTAGATTTTGCGTTCGAATCGAAAGGTCCATTATTCTGTACACATTCACATGCACTACTACAAGTCTGACAAGTAACATTTGTAGTGGTTCTTTATTTCTGACGGGCAATATGTTTTAAAAACACCCCGAATTAAAGTGCTCGTACGGTAATATGAAATATCCTTATTTTAAATAACTAGGAAGTTGTTTCAAGGCTACGCACTAAGCAATCGAAAAATTGTTTTATTAATATAGTTTAATCTTTCCTTAACGAAAATATGATACATACTTTCTAAAAATGTATGTATCTTCTTGTATGAGGGTCCATTATTGGGGTATGAACTCAGCGTGACCACTGTGTGACTAAAGTTGCAATTTGGCAAACAATTTTTGAAACCCTGCCACAAGTTGTGGTTATTTTGGCCCTCTTTTTAATTGAAGAAGGCGATTTAATTTTTCTTTAATGCTGTTATTTCCAAATAAAGACATGTAAATGCAACGCAGTTGCCTATCACGACACTATTATAGTGTTTAGTGAACCAATGCTTGTCATATGATCATATACTAATTGCGCAGAATAGCTTCAGAATTGGCCCTCTTTTCTCATTAGCCCTTTTTCTTACGACTTTTCGTCTAAGTCTGCAGCGGTCACGTTGGCTATGGTAGCCTTAAAAGGGCATTGTGGTTAAGCATTGAAATCGCCAAACATGCAACTTCACTACATTAGCCATTCTAATCGCTACGAGCAAACCTTAGGTCAAGTGAAACCACATGTCAAGCAACAAAGCAGATTCGTCCGAAGCTGTATTTTATTTCTTTCGACAGACTACATATGAGCAGAGCAATAGTACCCGCTCTCACATGTGCATTTGAACGATTTTTGAAGAAACTGCTTAGACGATGAGGATAAGGAATCTATTCTCCCCTTGTCTGTTGTATGTCCCCCGCTCTCCAAAAAAAGAAAAAGTGTCGACTCTTGCACTTCAACACTGTTTGCATATAAAGGATATCCGATTATTCACGCAGAATTTGAATTTTGCTCCATTTAATAGTAAAGTGCTGCCAACGGAAAACAGAGATAACAATGTGACAGCTGACAGTTGAGGGTAGTAAAAATGGAGTGCTAAACGAAAGAACAACGCATTTTCATTGTTGAACAATATTTTAAAAATAATGGACCTTACCAATAAAAATTTTTAGTTTCGACTTGAAATTTTTCTAGTTCTTACTTACTTACTTACTTAGGTGGCGCTACAGTCCGGGGTGGACCTTGGCCTCAACCAATACGCCTCTCCAGTTAGCGCGATCTTTGGCTAACTGCCTCCAGTTGCGCACTCAAAGTTGGTTGAGGTCCCCTTCCACTTGCGCGCGCCACCTAAGGCGAGGTCTTCCTCTACTGCGTTGTCCCTCCGAGTTAGAATCGAAGACTCTTCGGGCCAGAGCGTTGGTGTCCATTCGCTCTACATGTCCCAGCCATCTTAGACGACTGATGCGTACTTTTCTGACTAGGTCGATGTCGCTGTACAGCTCGTAGAGTTCGCTGTTAAATCTTCTCCTCCAAAGCCCGTCAACGCAAACGGGACCAAAAATCACTCGAAGAATTTTGCGTTCGAAACGACCAAGGAGATCTTCATCCGCCTTTGATAGCGCCCATGCTTCTGCACCATAAAGCAGGACTGGGATGATGAGGGTCTTATACAGAGTTTCCTTAGTATTTCTCGACTAGGCCTTACTTATCAGTTGCCGTCTTAGGCCAAAGAAACAGCGGTTGGCAAGTGTGATTCTTCCTTTGATTTCTGATGTGATGTCGTTATCAGAGTTTATAGCGGAGCCGAGGTAGACAAAGTCCCTAACTACCTCAAAGTTATAGCTGTCTATCGTGACGTTCTGCCCGATTCGTCGATGTCGTGTGTCCCTTCTTGTTGACAGCATATATTTTGTTTTACCCTCATTCACCACTAAACCCATTTTTGCCGCTTCTGTACTAATACTTGCAAACGC
The DNA here is from genome assembly GCA_946477585.1 of Cheilosia urbana. Classification (NCBI taxonomy): domain Eukaryota; kingdom Metazoa; phylum Arthropoda; class Insecta; order Diptera; family Syrphidae; genus Cheilosia; species Cheilosia urbana. The sequence continues at coordinate 62,896,752 of OX297854.1, read as the reverse complement.
ACCAGTGACAGCTCGCTGTGTTCTGCCAACAATGTCAATGTCGTCAGCGTATGCAAGCAGTTGCTAAGACTTTTGGAAAATTGTGCCTCTGGTGTTGGCTTGTGAGTTTCGCACAATTTTCTCAAGAATGATGTTGAAGAAGTCACATGACAGCGCGTCACCTTGTCTAAATCCTTTTTGGAAATCAAAGGTCTCGGTGAGATTGTTTCCGACCTTTACGGAGCAGCGAGCGTTCTCCATCGTCATTCTGCACAATCTGACAAGTTTGGCAGGGATGCCAAAACTAGACATGGCTCTGTATAGCTCGTCTCTATAAACGCTGTCATATGCGGCCTTAAAATCGACAAAAAGATGGTGAGTATCGATCTGGTATTCTTGGGTTTTTTCCAGGATCTGCCGTAGTGTGAATATTTGATCGGTCGTGGACTTACCGGGCCTAAAACCGCACTGATAGGGACCTATCAGATCGTTGACGAATGGTTTCAGGCGTTCACATAATACAGCAGACATGATCTTATACACAGTGTTCAGGAGACTGATGCCTCTGCGCAGTTTAGAGGGTCAGTTTAGAGGGTCTCCTTTCTTGTGGATTTTTCTAGTTCACAGTGGATATAATATTTTCTGTACAAGTTTCGCGATTGTAAGCTTCCGTAAATTTAAAGTCTTGACCAAAGTTTGTTACTATTAATGCGTACAAAATATGGCCGTCATTTTCATCTTGATGGTTTCGTTAATCGTCAAAATTGCCACATTTGTGGTTCAGAAAAACTACGATCAATTGTTGAGAAACATATGCATCCACAACGCGTGACTGTGTGGATTTTGGGCTAAAGGGATTATTTGTTTTATTACTAGCCGCAGTAACAATTAATTGTGTTCGTTAGTGTGACATAATAACAGTTTCTAGTGCCTAAATTACAAGACCAAAATGTGTTTTCAACAAAACGGTGCCACATGCCATACAGCCAGAGAAACACTTCAATCCTGTAATCGGCCGTTTTTGTGACCAGAATTGGTAATCCGGATATTACTTGGACTTTTTTCTTCGATGATTTTTTTTGAAGTCAAAGGACCGTATGGGCTATTTTTCTAGGTTAGGTTAGGTAATGTATAGTCAAAATTACATTTTGCGTGAATTATGGGACACCATTTATTACAAACTTGGAATTGGCACATTTTCTGATTCCAATGTTAACTAAAGTATCTGCCGATCTATCGATTACCTTTTGTGTCCTGTTACAAGCCATTAAAATGTCGCCTTTTTTTTTAAATATATGATCAACTGGAGTTTGACTTGGCGCGTGTTAGTTCCTATCGTGCTCTCTGGTAAATATATCCGTTTGAATTACTTTTGAGTAAGCGAATCCTTAATTTCGGAGTAATATTTGTCTTTTCATGTGGGAAGAGATGTTTTTTATTTAAATTCAGATGAAATATCGTACCTGATAGAATATATACGTGGTCGCTTACTACCTCAAAATTATACCTGCCTATTGTGACGTTATTCCTGGTACGTCGTTGTTAGGTCCTCGTTAATGGCAAAACTCATTTTACCCGCATCTGATTCTGTTTTCTGCAAATACAAGAGTGAGAGCTCGCTGTAATCTATTATTGCTTTTTAGGTGCCGAACCTCTGCCTCAAACAAGAAGCTTCGGCACCCAACTTGATTTCTAGCTAGCTGCCTGTAAATATACAATAAGAAGGTTGAATGAAAGCTTAAGGCCTTTTATAAAAAGGAGATTTATTTCTTGATTCGAACCTATGAAATTCTTTGAAGTAATAGTGGAGAACAAGTAGATATACATCTTTATCGTGGATTCTGATAGTCTTGTGCATTTTCCCATAAAAAACAGCTATCCGTTTTGTATCGAAGTTTTTCATTACATCAGTCACTATCGTATAAAGTTTATCAAAAATGATAACACAGCGGAAAAAAAAAGTAAACCAAAGTCAAGCGCATGCCACGGTTTAAATAACCTATTCCATCTACACCCAAATGCCGTCGTTCCATGGCAAGTTGCACCCGTTTAACGACCAACTTCAAAGTATGCGTAAATAATTATAAATATACACTTTAGTTAAGTTTCCACAATTTCTCTTCCCCAATTTCTGTACATTTGCTTTCTTGTGAAGTTGCACAGGGTATTGTTTCGGTGTTGGTCATTATTTATCCGTGTCTTTATCTTCAAGGAAATACTTTTGGAGCTGTGAATTTTATTAAGGGAAAGTATTGTGCAAATTGTTGAATTCTATTGAATTCCTTGATCATATGGGGGGTCATTATTTTTAAACGTGTAAAAAAATACACGCCCAACAATCCTACAAATTATTTTTGTCTTTTTCATTTATGTTTGTTGAGTTTATTCAGAATATCTTACATAAGATGAGTAATACCCTGAAGAACGAAGGTATTTTCATGTTGGCATGTTAATAAGTAGGTATACACTTTTTATATGGTGGATTTCATTGCCTTGGTGTTTTGATTTTTTTCGTTTATCACAAATCTATGTTTAACGTACAATTGTCTGAGAAATGTCATTAGATTTAGTGTAATAGTCTATTTTGCTTTTTGATGAGAGTTCTATTTTAAGGTGACGATTTCGTTTTAAATTATTATCGTCTAAAAGGTCGATTTACAAAGGCCGATAGTGCAGATCAAAATGTCAAAAGTTAAGAAACAACGCTGTTCATAGTTACATAGATATGAAAAACCCGATTACAACAAATCACTGCCTAATAAAAAAAGAACTGTTTAGCATTGAAACATGTTCCCTCGTACAATTAAAATGTGAACATTCTATTGCTATGAAATGTTAAACCAGCGTCGAATGAATTTGTTTGAATTTACTCATATCCTTTGTAAGTCGCCCTTAGAGATTTTTACGACTTTCGTTGGCTGGTTTTTGTTTTTCTATGATAGCTATATACTTTGTGAAACATTATCAGTTATTCTAAGTTAAGTTATATATCATTTCTTCATCAAAAGGAAAACACTTGTATATGGTGTACGAAGAGAAAAGCCCACAATATTAGTACTCGTTGTTAATGTTATTTTCTTCTTATTTTTCCAGCGGGATGAAGTATTTTTGAATTTAGTACTCGAATACATACCGGAAACCGTATATAAAGTTGCTCGTCAGTATGCTAAAACTAAACAAACGATACCAATTCATTTCATCCGGGTAAGTTGCTGTCATAGTTTTCACCAAAATAAGTTGCAAACCAAACTGTTATTTTTTCAGCTCTATATGTATCAATTATTTAGAAGTTTGGCATACATACATTCATTGGGTATTTGTCATCGTGATATTAAACCACAAAATTTACTGCTGGACCCAGAAACGGCTGTGCTTAAACTATGCGATTTTGGCAGCGCAAAACAATTGCTCCATGGAGAACCGAATGTTTCGTACATTTGTTCGAGGTATTATCGCGCACCCGAGTTGATATTTGGCGCCATTAATTATACCACAAAAATTGGTAAGAAATAGTTAAATCATTTCTAAGCTGCGGTTCTAAATGTGAAATTTTGGATTTCTTCTACAGATGTGTGGAGTGCCGGATGTGTACTCGCTGAATTGCTATTGGGACAGCCAATATTCCCTGGCGATTCTGGTGTCGATCAATTGGTCGAGGTGATCAAGGTATTGGGTACACCAACAAGGGAGCAAATTCATGAAATGAATCCAAATTATACGGAATTCAAATTTCCACGAATTAAAAGTCATCCATGGCAGAAGGTGAGCTTTTTTTTATTATCAAACCACTTTCTTTATTTTCCCTCAGACAATCACCTGTCATTTCTATCACTGTTTTCGAATTGGTTTGAGTTTTTTTTTTTTTTTTTTCTTGCTAATGTTTATATTTACGCGGCACTGCACATGAGTGTGTGTGCTGATCTCTTTTTCAATCCCGTTTAAATTTCTTTCATACCACTTTGTCACATCGAAATAGCACCTGCAGCGAGACTAATGAATGTTTTTCCGACATTTTGCAGTCACTTCTTGAATGTAGCCTGTTTCCGAATGCCTTAAATGAGAAACAGCGTTGGAGAGTAAGATAATCACCATTCAGGCGAATAAATCATAGAAAACTGATTAACCGCAAAACCATTAAAGCGTTATGTATTCATGTTAAGTCCATTGCTGAAGTGAATCGCTTTGTATCATAATTATAGAGTTCAAAACTGGATCCCCTAACCATGTGTTGAAAGTGTTTTGAGTTAATTATGTTTTTTGGATAAAATGAATTCACTCCCTTCATACGGGCATGAGCAAATTAAACAGATTGCTTCAAAACCAAAGCATACTCCACCATTCTTCAAATAAAAAAAAAGTAAATAGTTGGCGCAACAGTTCCGGAGAGACTAGGCCTATCTTCTCACAACCATTCGTTTTGTGTGAGTTTTCATTTTTGGAACGAATGGAAGGGATCTACAGTTTTATGCCGAATCCAAACGGCTAATTGAGAAGCTCTTTCAAGACAGTCATACTCTCGGATGTTTGTCAGACGTTCGCGAGAGGTGGCGCAGTGAAAAAAACCATAAGTTTTAATTTGGGTTTTTGCGGGATTCGAACCACGACCCCTAGCGTAGTAGTCCAACACACTAACCACTAAGCCACTGCGCCTACATTTCTTCAAATAGTTTTCATAAATGACGAAAATGTTTTCTCTGCTTTCCTCACTTAAAGTGGCAAATAGAAAACGAAATACTAATCCACACTTAAAGCACACAACCTTATAGGGCTATAGCTCCTGTAAAAATACGAACATTTATTTTGGCACATTTAGATGTACAATGTTCTGTTAATATTAACGAAAACTTTCTTATGTTTTCTCAAGAAGCTTTCGATAGTGCTGCTTCCATTTAAACTAACTCCTCTATTAAAGCACTGCCTAGTCTATGTAGTGTTCATTGAATAATATCAAATATCGAGAATCGTGTGACGAGCACTTATGCGATCAATACAAAAATGTAACTGTAGTTAAAGTGAACTAGAGTGGTTCAGGATAAGTGTACTTATGTGCTCTGAATTATTTTGACGATCCACTTACTAAGATTACTTGGGTGTGAGTGCCGCAAATGGGATTTATACAAGAGAAATACAGTCGAACCTGGCTAAGTGGAAAACCTCTATTAGAGCGCATAATTCTGATAAACCTTAATTTTCCTTAAAAACATTTTCCACATTTAAGTGAAACTTATTTTTTATAAATTAACCTGTGTAATTGGACCAGACTTGCAAATTTATTTATTTTAACCTCTGTGAGTGAGACAGACTTGCTACAAATTTTTGCGGCTGAATCTATTTTTATAAATTATCTCTATATATAATATAATACAAAGTGGCAAAAAGTGTATGTTTCCCTCTTTCACCTGTAATTTTTAACCAATTTAGTTGATTTTTTTAATGACGGTAATTACGGTGATCAATTAATAGGCCAACAAAAATTTAAAAAAAAAACACTTAAATTCGATCAGTGCTTGGCGAAGCCGGCGGGGTTCAGCTAGTTTATGTATAAATATTTAGAAATCAATCGGGGCGCAAATTTCGAATGTTCTAATAGAGAATTTAACAAGTGAATGGAAAACGCTTTGAGAAGTGTCGAAGGCCACACATATTCGAATCGCACGAATATCAACACAAAAAAGAGCAAGTAACACAGGAAAATAAATATATATAACAAACAAAATTTAAAAAAGAAAGGGATATAGGAAGAAATATGCTTTTCATTACTTTTACATAGTTAACAATCGGTTGTTTGAATGGGGAAGCAAGGAGTAACAACGATATTCGCTAGTTTTGGGACTTGACAATTTCTGTTGGGAAATTTTTGTCGAATTTCAGTTGAGTTATTGTTTTTGAGTTGTTTAAATCGTAACAAATGATTTTCAAATTGCAATTCATTGGGAAGTTCATTGAACATCTTAAAACCATTCTAAAAAAATATGTTTTGTGTTTTTTTTGTTCTTAAAAGTGGAAGACGCAAACTATTTTGCTATTTTTTTTACTTATCTTCCTTGAAATTCAAATTGTTATCAATTGTAATTCCCAAATTCTTTATCACGCTAACAACTTCCACAGTTTCGTCATTAATCATCACCCTATTATCTGAATGTACATTGATATACATGCACTTTGTTTTGTTTACATTTTAACTTAATTTGTTCATCTTAAACCAGACCGTTACTTTTTTTAATTCATTCATTTAGGTTATTACACGAAACAAATATAAGACCATCATCTGCGAAAAGTTGTAGTCGTAAAAACTTATTTGCATTAGGCATTTCATTAAAATAAATTATTAAAAACAGTAATCCCAAAACAAATACTTGTGGTACTCCACTAGGACTGCATCATTCACTCTTGTTCTTTGCTTCCTTCCTTTCATTATGATTCGAACCACCACATTTCATTTTCCTTAATACCTACCGTATTTATCCAGTTTGTCAAGTAGGATACCTTTGTCAGCAGAAATTTTATTTTTTGGGTGTACCTCATTTGTCCAATCAATCAAAATAAGGTTATTTAGCGACTCGCAACTATATCTTCCACTGAATCCTGATTGACACTCGGCAAAAGATTGTCCTCAATCAGCCCTATTGCGAAGATCAACTATCAATCGGTTGACGATTGAAAAATTTATCAATTAAAATTGATGTTGGTATTGCGAAAAACGATTGATAAAAAATATAACCTATTGTGAACACAACGCCAAAAAATAAAGTTATTGTGAATGAAAACTCAACTTTGACATTACGTTACGTTACGATTTTTGCAAACAATTTAATTAAACAATAATTACGAGTGTTAAATCTCTGAAATTTATTGAAAACCATGTCATCGGTGGAATTATTTTTTGATAATGGCGAAGACGAGACAGAGTACTCGGAATTGGCTGCAATACGGAGGAGTTTGCGAGTCGCATCTAATCCTTTGAAACTCGAAAACCGAAGGTAGCTAATTTCATTTCCAAGGAATGCTTTTGAGTTGCATTCGTTGATTTTTGGAAGATATTGGACCCAAATTTAAACCGATTAATTGCAGCTCTGCTTGGTCTTGTGCAGTCAACAGCAACAACAGTGTCCCTTATTTTAAGTGAACTGCTAAACGCGTTATGGAAAATTACATGTGCCCAAAATGGATAAAATTCATTACACATAGGAAGAAATATCTATATATATAATATACAGCCCTTAAAAAATAACAACAATAACAATTAAAAACGTTGATGTTCAACATTTTCTTTTAAGAGTCGTACTTATCAACACCGAAATTGCGATTGATAGAAAAATTGACAACTACCAATAAAATTGTTCAAGATTGACATTTACAATACCGATTTGTCAACCGACAATTGCTGCACGTTCACAGTCGATCAACACTTAATTGATAATTGATCTTCGCAATACCATTTAAAGAAATTTAAAGAAATCTTCGCAACAGGGCTGAATATGCTTTGGAAGCTGTTGCAGTTGTTGTACAGTTTTTTTCCAAAATCTTTGCTTCGTTTAGTAGCATATCGATTTGGTGAAATCTGCTGGTTTTGTAGGATTCTTTGACATTCCTTACTGGACTACTAATGGCTCTTTCCATATATTTTATAGAGTAGAATTTAATGCTTCTAAAACACAATGCTGTCTTCTATCATTGAAGCGCAACCTGAGCCCCCCTTATCCATGAATGGCACTTACATTGACGAAACCAAAAGACTGTCCATACTCGACATGTGTGTCAACGACAAACTCCGTTGGAACGAACACACAAATATGAAGTCGCCAAAAACGCAGCGAAATGTCTAGATTTCCTAAATCGATGCAAGAAGTACTTTACACCATCTGATTTAGTCGCAATATACAAGGCCTTTTATTCGGCCAAGCGTGAGTACAACGCTCATGTTTGATCATAAATAAATAAATAAATAGTTGGCGCAACAGGTCCGGAGGGACCCTAGGCCTAGCTTCTCACAACCATTCGTTTTGTGTGAGTTTTTCATTTTTGGAACGAATGGAAGGGATCTACAATTTTTATGCCGACTCCAAACGGCTAATTGAGAAGCTCTTTCAAGACATTTATACTCTCGGATGTTTATCAGACGTTCGCTAGAGGTAGCGCAGTGGAAAAAAACCATAAGTTGGAATTCAGTTTTTTGCGGGATTCGAACCTGAGACCCCTCGCTTAGTAGTCCAACACACTAACACTAAGCCACTGCGACTTGATCAGGTGCACCAAAAACTACACTACACCTACTGGATAGTATCCAAAAGCGTTCGTTTAAACTCATAGGCGATAGAAATATAGCGCAGTCAATTGACCCGCTTGATCATCGCAGAAACTTCTCTTGCCTTTCCTTGTTTTATCGTTATTTTCACCACCAATGCTCTGATAAAATAGTCAACTGCATTCCGCTCCTTCAACAATTCTCTCGCAACGCTCGTCACTCATCGAATGCGCATCGGTTAACCCTTAAGCCTACTTTCGGACGTACTGTAAAGTATAGAGATTCTTTTATAATTCGAACAACACGCATGTGGAACGCATTACCTCAAACGGTTTTCCCCGCTCATTACAGCCCACATTTTTTTAAAACCAACGTGCACCAGTACCTATTCTCTAGCCTTCCTGTTCATACTTTCACTCGTGCAGTACATTAGCATTATAAGAGTCAAAAATCCCTTTAGAAAAAAAAGAGCGAATCTGAAGAAGCCTAATCGAATACCACATAACTTGGATTTCTGAATTTATATATTTATTTATTTATTATAATTCATCTACAAGTGCTTTCAACTAACAGATGCTTGAAAACTAGGTATGGTTAATGTATAAATTATTTAAAAAGCTAAATGTACAATACAGATAAGTCCATTTTTGAATAAACGCTGTTCAAAACTAGAATGGCTCTTGTCATAGGCTCAGTTGTATGATTTTTTTTGGAAAAGAAGATTACGAATTCTCAAGGATCGCGTGGGTGCATATATTGATATCATCGAGAGCAAACTAGAACATCCTGTACGGAAACATAGCAAGTCTTTTACAAACATTATAAATCGTGTATTTGACGACGGGATTTCAAAGATTTAATACCAAGAAGTAAGCATCTGACCTTATAATTAGGAGAAAATTCACAATGCATTTATAAAAAACATATTTAGTAAAACGCCTTTGAATCTTTGCTAGGCGATCGGAATAGGTTAAAAATAATGGATTCCAAACCACGTCAGCATATTCAAGCAGTGATCGAACTAATGCAGTGAATAGTGGAAGTAAAACAAATGGATCTGTAAATTCTTTTCCATTACGTTTTATGAAGCCAACAACTGAGTTAGCCTTCGCGACAGTATAATCAATATGACATTTAAAGTAGAATGTCGCATCGAACATGACGAACAAATCTTTTATTTTCATAACTCTATTCAAATGAATTGAATTAATAGGGTAATCATATTGTTATGAATTTGTGGGTGATGGTTTTCTTTTATTAGGATTAAAATGAAAAGGAAAAGTTACAATTTCTGAATAGCAAATTGAAAATTGAAAATCCACGTTGTTCTCTGCTTGACAAGAAGTGTCAGACCAACCAAATGTCAAGTGCTGTCAAAAGCATAGGGCAAATTGTGTTCCGACTCCCAACCACGCGTTCAGGAGTGTAGATAACTCGTAACATTCTCCCCCACTTGGAGCGAAGCCATCCCGACGTCCAAATTACCCGATTGAGGTTGAGGCCACAGGGTCGCAGCTCTTCCCCGGTATGTTGATAGTCTATCGATGTGCACGATCTTAGCTTTCGTCCTCGGAGTACGTTGTATTTTATAGGTGACATCGGTCAACACCATCATGATCCTATAAGGTCCCTCCCAATCCGACTGGAGTTTGGGGGATCTACCGACTTTCCGTTTAGGATTATGGAACCATACGAAATCTCCTTCTTTAAAACGGTCGCCGTTCGAAGACAAATCGTATCGATTCTTCATGCGATACGCGGCTTGAATCATTTCGCAGCGAGCCTTCTCATGTATTTCGTTGAGTGTTTCTTGCAATTCCTTGGCATAGCCCTGAATGGTGGTGGTGTTTTCCGGAACTATTCCAAACAACAAATCAGGTGGAAGACGCATTTCCCTTCCAAACAACATTTTGTAAGGGCACTCTTGGATAGATTCTTGTGAGGCTGCTCTGTAGGCCATGGCAAACAATGGTAGTAGATCGTCCCAATTTGATTGACGTTCATCGACAAACTTAGCCAAAAAGTCGAGTATCGTTCGATTGATCCGTTCTACTAATCCATCAGATTGAGGATGGAGGGGTGTTGTTCGAGTCTTGTGAATGCCTAGTAAATGCATTACACTCTTAAAAACATCAGACTCAAAGTTGCGCCCTTGGTCGGAGTGAAGTTCTCGTGGTACTCCAAAACGAGAAAATACTTGCGAAACTAATGCTCTCGCAACTGTATCTGCTGTTTGATCAGAAATGGGAAGTACTTCAGCCCATTTCGTGAAGTAGTCCATGAAGACTAAAACATATCTGTTACCATTGGAAGTTTCTGGCAAGGGGCCCAGAATGTCGATCGCCACACGCTGAAAAGGTTCACCAGACAAATACAGTTTTAACTGACCTCTAGTTTTGTGTTTCGGGCCCTTTCTGGCTGCACAAATGTCGCATTCAAGTACAAGTGTAGATGCAGATCTATTAAAAGAAAGACTATTGCACCAATCAGTGATACTATCCAGATCCGATTGGATCAAAGAGCAGTCATCAATACTTTTAATTTTACTTGAAATCCGTTTTAAATCATCTGCTAAATGACAATAGAAATAACTCTTTCAGACTCCGCCGCAAATTTGAATGCCAAATTGAGGATGTGAACATTCTGTGGATCACCAGTGTATAGTGATTAAACTTCTTTTTTTTTCACTTGATATTTTGTTTTGGGTTTGATCTCCCACAAGTATTTCTTCGTACCTCTTGTCTTTTCTTGTTGCTCCATAGTAAATTCAACAACAAATTTTGGCTGACAGATTCAATTAAATATGTCATCAACCCCCGAACTAAAAATGTACATGCTTAAGTGATTGGTTAACCATAAATGCATAACATTTATTCTGTTTGTTTTTGCATTCATGAAGAAATAAAATGCGACGATAGATACCCAAGCTCTCCTTAAGACTTTAACCAAACCAATTCAATTAAATTACTGCAATCTTGCTTTATAAATATTTTCTTTCATCTAGGTATTCCGCATCCGAACACCTACAGAGGCTATAAGCCTAGTATCGGAACTTCTTGAATACACACCTAGCGCCCGAATTACGCCATTAAAGGCTTGCGCACATCCTTTCTTCAATGAGTTACGTGAAGGTCCTCAAGTTTTACCGAATGGTCGTGAATTCCCACCATTATTCAACTTCACTGAGCATGGTAAGTTATAAGAAATACTTTCTGAGAACGACAGGCACTAATACAAATAAATGCTCTTATTTTCTCCTTTTTTTTTTAGAACTTTCAATACAACCAAGTTTAATCCCACAATTGTTGCCACAACGACAACATGATGGTTCAAATCGATCGGGATCTGGCACTGCAACTGCTTCTGGCTCAAATTCAAATCCATCGAGTGGCGCCGGAACGCCTGGGGCAACCACGCAATCAACCGGTAAGACAAAATAATGAAAAAATAAACGTATTGTAGATTTTTGTCTAGAAGTATTTCGGTTGTTGTGTATTTCTTTTCCAAATATTATTTGTTTATTATTATTATTATTATTGGTTGAAGTTATAAATATACATAAGTTACTTTTTCCTTCACTATCGCTTAAGGGTGTTTTTGCTATGTAATTAATTTGTAGCACTTTTCAATCGCATTTGAAAAGATGAAACCAACAATAGCTGATTGAACAAATAGATTCATGTTAAGTAGTTAGCTTGGGAGCGCAGAATCCTAAGTTTTGCAGTGGACATTTTTGGCAGATTATAGTTCCTGTTCGACCCCGAACCTGCAGAAATTATTAATAAAAATGCAGTACTTGTCTGTTAGCTAAAAGCATCTGCTCTGTTGCTCGCTTCCACTTCAGCATGGCAGTAAATGGTTTATTGTTCTTAGTGGCAAGCTTGGTGTGCCTAGAAGATAAGGAGCAGGAGGATAGTCTCTGTCCTCCATTTTTCTTTACCTGTCCAGTTCTTTTACAGATGAGAAAACCTCATCTAGGTGAACACCGACTTTAGGAGCCTACTTGGCTCCAAATCGTTTTTGCAAGTGAGGATAGGGTACAGTATAAATATTATATGACAACAGCACGTTTAACGTCCACATTTAAATAGAGTTATTTACTTTAAAGGCTCCCTGACCGTTCACGGGAAAAGCTGTTTCCATATGGCTTTCTTAAATGCGGAGATTTCAGTTTGCAAAACACTGCAGTAATTTTTTAGACGGTAGGACGATAGTCGATGTTTTGATGGTGGGGGAAATTTTGGTTCTGAAAAAGGATCCCAAAGAGCTACGCTCTGAAATATTGTTTTCTGTTAGATCACGTATGTAACAAAACAGCGATAATTAAAAACGTGAACACATGGACTACTCATTTAGGTTAGGTTAGGTAAAAAGTGTTATGAGATAGTTAGGTCTTATACGGCACTCGGCAAAATAAGGGCCCAACGCGATCCCTAGGGAACCGATTGCAGTAAACCGCAATGGAAGAACAAAACCTAAACATTTTCCCTTGAAAAACAATTAATCTCCTTACAGAAATTAAGTAGCCCTTTAATGTTTTTCCGGTCTGTCTCCTCTAGATGTCGGAAAAAGTACCTACCGAGGAACTTCCTTCGGTTGCGAGATATTGCTTCGCATTCACCCAGTATGTGTGTGTGATATTTTCATCGGCTTACAGGTCGTTGCAGAATCTGCAAGTGACCGTGTCTGTTAGCCCAAGTCTATTTGCATGTTTTTTTAAGAAGACAGTGGCCTGACAGGATTCCTACCAGTATTCCGAGTTGTTCGCTACTTAGTTTTAAAACTTCCTTAATGTCGAGAATTGGCCAAAGTGCATTGGACACGGTAATGTTTGACCACCTCAGATCGGCCTTCATTTCTGGGGTTAAATTACCGCATCCGAGATCGAGTAGTAAAAAAAAAATTTGTTATTGTTTTGTTTGTAAACTCCACAAAATTCAGTGACGTATGGCTCGCTTACGGATGCGGTAATTCGGAACCCTGTTTGATTTTACCCTTTAATATACATGGAGGTAGTTTAAAATATACTTCCTCTTCTGTACCTAGTTCTTCTTTTTTCCTCGCAAGCTCATCAGCTCAGCCTCATTTCCTGTTATACCGCAGTGTACTGACACCCAACACAGTCTCACACGGTTCTGACTGCATAATGCCTTGAGTGCAGCCTGGCTATCGATGTAGATGGCAATATCCCTTCCAGATATAGATTTCATCTGCAGAAGCTCTGCTTGTATCCGGTAGTCGTATAAAAACTTTTAGTTATGGGTCTACAGAGTAGATGCCAGAACCAATGCCTTCCTTATTATTTCAGTGTTTTTTTGACTACTCGTTTAGAAACAAATAAAATTGTTTTTATTTTACTGGCAGTCACATGTATACAGTGCGTTGATGATTTAAACAAATCCTATAAATTCAATGCTAAGCTTAAGCAGAACACTTTAAAAACTTTATAATCTTTTTATACGTCCGCATTGGAATAATAGTTTACACCGATACTACTATAGTCGCCTCTAAAATATAAATCGATTACGAGATGTCTACGAACCTAAAGCGCATGAAACATCCACGGGACACTCTTAACTGTTTATTTTTTGTTTTATGCCCCTATTATGGATGACAACTCAACTTAGTTGTGTTGTCTTCATGACAACTCAACTTTGAGACAACCAAACAAATTTTTCGTATTATGCAAGACAACTATTTTCAGTTGTCTTTATAAAATAAATTGCCGTCTTTTAGGAGCATATTGAAATTCGAAATCCAGTGGCGTAGCAAGGGGGGGGGGGGGGGCAAGGGGGGCACAGGCCCCGGACGGCACTTTGCTAGGGGCGGCAGTTTGGAGCAGTTCATTTTTTTTTTTTTTTTTAATAAATAATTTGTATAATAATTATAATAATGTTTTTTGATTGCAAGTAGTGTGGTTGATAGATCGATGTCCTTACATTATGTACGAGTATATCTAAGAATTCAGAGATTTGTTCTTGAATTTGCATTACACGTTATAAACTGAATATCCCGATGGACGTGTGTGGGGGTGTTAATGAAGTGGGATTTTCTGATTGTGTAACGATCCAAGTAGTTGGAATTATTTTAAGATCTGCGGTGAAAAAGTGGGCAATATTTGCAAAACATAAGTTTTACCTAGCTGCTATTGCCTTAATGGAAGTGAATACAGATCGGCTTTTGGGTAATAATTTTTCAGAAATAATTAAAGAAATTGATTTAGTCCAATTTTTGGAGAAAAACTAAGTAGAGGATCTTATTTAAAATACCTGTATTATCTTTAATATGTATTTTGATCAAAATCGTTAGAGAGGTTTTTGTAAAATTACGAAGAAAAAACCGTACCGTAATAAGTAGTTGGCGCAACAGGTCAAAGGGACCCTAGGCCTAGCTTCTCACAACCATTGTTTTGTGTGAGTTTTTTTCTTCTTTTTTTTTTAATTTTTTTAGAAAGAATGGAAGGGATCTTCAATTTAATGCCGATTCCAAACGGCTAATTGAGAAGTTCTTTCAAGACAGTTATACTCTCGGATGTTTGTCAGACGTTCGCGAGAGGTAGCACAGTGAAAAAAAACCCTAAGTTGGAATTTGGGTTTTTTGCGGGATTCAAACCTGGACCCCTCGCTTAGTAGTCCAACACACTAACCACTAAGCCACTGCGCCTACACTTTCCAGATTTTCGGTGATTCGAATTTAAAATTAAGGCCACAATAATTTGGAAACATAAATCTTACTGTAACTACTCATTCTGGTCGAAACCGCTATCGCATTTTCTTAGAAAACTAAAGAAAACGAAATTAAAAGAAAAAACTTCTTTTCAAAAATCTATTGTACGATAATGGGTACGGTACATTTCGCTTAAATTGTTGGGAAAATTGACGTTTCGCCGGGGTGGCGAAATGATCAATCTGGGAAATAGTAAAACGTCGAAACGATATTTCGTTGAAAAATTACTTGACAACAACATCAGCAAATTGCCGAATGATTTTTGCGAAATGATCAAAAATCATTTCAAAAAAATACGAAAGATAAAAACGCCAATTAGTAATCGCGCAATGATTGAAATATTTAAGGAATAAAAAGCCGAATTCAAAATTCAGGATTGCAAATTCAAGGAAATATTTAACGGCTGAGGGCAAACAAATAAAAACAAAATGAATTTTTCAAAATATAAAAAAAACTGAGCCCTCTATTCAGGTAGAAATGACCATATTACCATAGAAATTAATTTTTTTCAAGATATTTCGAAATTTCAAAAGTAGCGTTATTCGATTCCAGAAATTTTACCAAGTTTACAAAGGTATTTTTTTTAATGTGTGAAAAAATTATGGGGGCGGCACAAATTGGGTCTGCCCCGGGCGGCTCCAAACCACGCTACGCCACTGTCGAAATCAGCTGTTAAATGTCAAATTTGTGAATTTATTTGTGGAAATTGAAATCGAACGAAGTAAAGTATTTGCAATTAAAACGAACAAGTTAAAAAAAAACAATGGAAAGTAGTTTTGATTTATTTTTTGGTTTGCAGTTCTAATGCTTTTTGTATCTCGACAGTTTTTTTTGTTTAGAACATAGTTTCTGTAGTTCACTTTTTCGATTTTCCTAATTGTTTTTAGCATATCAGTCAGTTTGAGTTTTGAGGTAGGCAATTCGCTCGTCTTCAATAGTTTTCACCAGTATCCTCCCCTCCTGTTAGGCGCTTTTAAAGATTGTGCGGGTGTAAATGCTATCGCAGGATCTTTACGATCACATTCCGGTTGCACTTTCTCTTCGTCGCTTGCATTCTCGTCTTCGAAGAGCTGGCTTATCGCTGACTGGTTAAAGCCGAAGGTCGAACCAATTGCGTTTACCGCACTTTGCAGCTCCACCAACCCTATGACCACCCACGCTTGTTTCAATACTTTGCTTATTCTTGGACAGTTTTCTTTTCAAGTTGGCCTTCTAATGTACCCAAACTTGCAAAAATATTTTGTATGTAGAAAGTCTTATTTCGCATTATTAATGAACTCTTTGCCATTCTTTTCCTCTACTTGGCCAGATACTATTGAGCTCCAAAGCTATTTTTTGCCATTCTTCAATATTTTTTATTTTTTTTATTTTTTGAACCAAACTGTCCTTTACTCCTGGCCAGATCAGGTTGTTCTTTCAAAATTCCTATTAGCCGATCAAATTGCGCTGGTTTTGCGACTTTTAAACTTTAAGAACACACATTCCATTATCCATTTTGTATTCTAATTCCTACTTACATTTTCTTGTCCATTTTTCATAAAAAAAAAAGCTGATCCTTTTCGTTCAACAAATCCAACACAACTGATAAAAAAGCAGTTGTCTGATTTTGACATTCAGGACAACTTTAACACAACTCAGTTGTCTTCTATAATAGATACACACAACTGAAAAGACAACCATTTTATTAGTTGTCTACTCATAGGATGATGGTTGTCCATTGACAGACAACTAGTTGTAATCGATAATCCCAATTGGAGAAAGACAACCTTGGTTTGGTTGGAGTTGTCTTCCATAATAGGGGCATTAATCTATCTAGGGCGGATAAAATCGTCACCAACGTTTCACATACTTTTCTCATTTTTAAATTTGTTTTCTCTTCAAATCAAACAAACGCTACAATTGCACTTAGAAGAGAATTTCACTAGCATCTGTGTACCTTTAAGCGAAAGTGAAATAACAGATTAAGTAACCCCCAAATTTTTGCTCTGACTCTACTAACTGAAATCTTCAGTATTAACCTTCCCCTATTAGTTATATAGTTTATTTTTCCCCCAATTTTTATTTGTTCTACTTTCTATTCTTTACAGATTTGTAGTTGGCATTATGAAAATTAAAAATATTGCTTATTTTTAATATATACATATATATCTAAATAAGCATTCAAATAGAAAAATATAAAGAAAAATAAATATAAATCAATATGCGAACTAGTTTCACTAAAACAAAGACGATAAAACACACTTTACTGTAATGGTGGTTCTTCTTAAATTAAATGTGTAGTAAAAACAAAAAAAAAAACAAAACTTTCTATTATTTAAACAGAATGATGTAATAAAAAATATATATAAATGTATAAACTTTTAATTTAGAAAAAAAAATGTTTAACATTATTACTTTCCTTGAAATGCTTAATTTTTTTCATTATTATTATTTTTTTTTTTATTTGAAAGAAAATGTGAATTTAAATGTTAACATGGAGTTTCTTTGTAAATTAAAACTGGTTTTATTAATAATAAAATAAAAAAAATATATGCGAATGCCTATATAAACGATTTAAATTTGTATTTTCTTTCTTTTCGTTGTTAATGTTTCTTTGTTCTATATATAATATATATAATTCTTCTTTGGGAATGGAAGTTGGTTTTGATGATAAATATAGTTGCACCGTACAAAAATGTTTCTCTCACGACTATGCACACATACACTCATACACAACTAAAACCGACTTCCTTTTAACTTTTCTTTACTACTACTACTACTACTACTACTACTATTCGTCTATAACGTTCGTTAAAACAAGGTATACCGTAGCAAACAACAACAAATACATTCACTGAAAACCGAAATAAATTGTTCAAATAATTTGCTTATAATTATATATTTTACTTAAAATGTTTACAGGCAATCCATCATCGAACGTTGGTGGCGCTGGTGCTTCATCAGCATCCGGTGGTGGCAATTCATCATCAACATCAACAGCAGCAGCCAATTCCGGTGCTGTTGGTTCATCATCATCAACACAACAACAGCCAGCCGAGGGAACAGCAAATAATAGTCAAGTCCCAGCAACATCAACAACAACAGGGCCAGCAACAGCGGCCACAACATCATCCGGGGCAGTGGGAAGTTCACAAATACAACAAACAGCGACGACAATGGGTTAGCTAGTTGCATTAGGGCTAAATTCGCATTATTATAATACAATAATAGTTATTATAATGATTACAACAGAAAATATTAATAAAATTTATATTATTATTACATTAAAATTATTATTACTATTATTAAAACCAACTATTATAAATACTATAAAACTTAAACAACAACAAATCAAAAAATAAAAGAAAACTGCAAGCGATTTTTCCAAAACAAATAAACAAAAAATTACGTGCACCACTTTATCTTTTCTTTCTCTTATAAGAAAACTAACAAAAAAATGAGCGTTTTAGAGAAACGAAACAAGCAAATTATTCACCACAAAACAAATATGGAAAGTATCGTCTCATTTTCACTTACATCATGGTTTTCTCATTCATTTCTTAAAAAAAAAATTGCGCATACCAATAAAGGTTAAAAGAACACAAAAACAAAACATATTTATATATATAACAAATAATTGAAAAAGAACGTTTTTAAAACAGGCAAACGTAATGATTCTCCCTTCCCCTTTAGCGAAATATTATATAAAAAAGTACATTTTTAAACTAAAAAAAAATGAGAAACTAATAATACTATATTTGCAAACAAATACTTTACTTGTATCAGTAATTCTAGAGAAAACATAAATTGAAGAGAACGTTATGATGATGATGGTAAAGAAAATACTTAAATTTAGTAGCGATTTGCTTCTGTTACAAAGAAAAACAAAGCGAAAACTTCAAAATTAAAGTTAAATTTAAATTAATTATTTTTTAGTAAGACAATAGGTACGTTTACTAATAATTTAAAACACAAAAAAAAATACTATATGGTAAAAAAAAGTGTTATAAGAATAGCTACCGCCGCCGATAAAAAAAGGAAGTCTTTAATTTTGATGATGTATAAATAAACAAAATTATATAAAGTTTAAATTTGAATAGATATTAAAAAGCAAAATAAAAAATAAAACAATATTTAAGAGTAAAGAAAACAAAATCATACCACACACATTGCAAGAAAATAAAACAGATTATTGTAATACACACACACACACTATGTCCTGCTGTACTCTAGCTACTTGAGAGACCATGGTCAGCAATATTTAAAAAACAAAAAAAAAAACGTATTTAAATCTAAAAGAAAATATTACAGAAAAGAAATCATATATTATATATATTAAATTTATATATATATATGAATTAAAATTAAATTTAATGTAAAAGAATGTTTTAGTGTCTTTTTAGTTGATAAGTTTTCAAAAATCTTCATAGAACCTACATTATAATAAAAACGGCAAAAATAAATGTTTAAACAAAATTTAAATATACGTATTTGTTTTGTCATTATTTCTTATTTCATCAAAACAAAATTGGTCATAGCGTTTGAGGGTATCCAGTTATTTATATCTTTGGTTGTCGCTTTTGTTTGTGGAATATAGAAAAAGAATTCGAGGCATCATTGAACACACTTTACGCAGGGTCAGTGGCAAATGGTATATTCTTTGTTAAATCGTAGATCCTACATTATTTTTCCTTTCTTTTTATACATACATATATATATTTATATTATAAGCTAATTATTTAGGCTGCTTAACTTTTATGACGTTTTTTTAATACCGCTCTTATCGCTAAACCATTTTCATTCTGTTTCGTGTTGTCAATACATATATTATATGGAAAGAAAATTTGAAACAAATGTGTTTCTTTTTTGAGTTATAGTGTTTAGTTATCGTTTTATTGTTTGTCTATTGTTTGTACCTATATTATTGAAATTAAAAAAAGAAGAAAAGAAAAAAAAACTATAAATATAACTTCCTATATATTTTTCGTTTAGTTTAAGAACATTTAATTAAAAAGAATCCGTATACAAAACAACAACAAAAACAGCAACATTTAAGAAAATAAATATTTTGCAGGTTATGTTTTTTATATATAAATGAAAAAAGAAAAACACAAGTAAATATATGAAATATGACAAAAAGAAGAAAAAGATACAAAACCACAGTTAAAAAAAAAAATAGTTTAGAAGGAAATACTTATGTTTATTATTAATATTATATTAATTTAAATAAATACAAAGGAACAAATTTAAATATAAAACAACAACAACCAATTCTCTGTATTTTCTGATAACATTAAAACTAAATAGAAAAAATGATAATGTAGTAGAAAATAAATAACGGTAAATAAAATGATGAAAACAAAAAAAAAAACAAATAAAAACACATAAATATGCCAATCTTAGTGGAATGGATGTTGTTATTTTATCCCAAGCTAAACTCTTTGTATGGTCTAGAGCAGCTATACTCAACCTGTGGCCGCCAAGCTTTTAGAATTGACCCACCTGACGCAGTGAAATAATTTCCATTGCCAAACATTTTAAATTTCGCGCGGATAGAAATGTGTGTCCATAGAATGTGTGGATAAAATATACATTTAGTACACGCCAGTATCGAACAAGCATTGTCCCTCAAAAATATGAGACCGTTCAAAGAGTGCCCAAATCATATTAGATAACATTGTTCGGATCTACATACGTTTGCGAATTTTCGTTTTCCCAAATGAAATACGCAAAAAATCTGAACAGAAACAAAGTTTCGGACTCCCATCTGCATAAGGTTGGCACGCAGCAAGCCAGATCCCATTAAAACTAAAGAATCTTTTTGCTTTTTTATAACAATAAATAAAGCATGAAATTTAAATTACCTTTTTTTTTAACAACTGAGTAAATAAATATATTAATGTTCCGTTGCGTCCCGAGGCATCACAGCTAACAGCCCTATTCTGCTATTCATCGGGGGGAATTTTTTCTTCAATTTTCACTGAACACTATTCTACTATTCATTCGCATTGAATTTGGATTCACCTCGTCAATGTCGGTAATACTGCGTGGTATTCTCTTATTCACGTGAACGCATACATCCTATAAAATTCAGATCCGCATGTCAAATGATGCGGAAAACTAATTTATTGCGGGATTATTTGCTTATGAATAAAGATTATTATTCATTTTTAGGTGTAGAACAACAAACAGAGACCAATTTACAGCAATAATTTCCACAATATCTGTTTGTTTATATTTTTTGTTTTTAGTTAACCAAAATCCAAAATACTTTATCCAACTTCCAAAGATTGTCATAAATAGAGATCAAATTGAAAACATTTATTTCAATTTCAAAAATAAACTTCTAATGATTTTCACATGAACATGTGCTAATTTGAATGTCAAATTGGTTTGGATAATGTAGTTCACTCGATGGAAAGCAGAATGGAAGGGCAGAGTCAAAGGGAGTCGAGTGGGTGAATCGTAGGTTCGATTCAGTTTGAGTCTGCGCCGTACTAATCACCCCTATCGAGGTATCCGTTCGGAACGGAATTTTCTCCGATCTGTACGAAATCGGAGAAATTCCATTCGAGGTATCTGTTCCGATACAACTTTCGGAAAAATTCTCCGATGGCATATAGCGCACCTTGTCGCATTGCGTGGAACTTCGTTCTACCACTTATTTTTGACAGCCACACGGCAATTTTTTCCGAAGCTCTCCGACAACGAATTGCTGCGGAATATTTTCATGTGAAATAAACGCGTTTGTATGCTTCATTTATTTTATTCCGAAACGGATACTTCGAACGCAATTTGAGTTCCGATCGGATTTCACTTTCGTTTCGGAATTTTCTCCGAACGGATACCTCGATAGGGGTGTTTAATCTCGCCTTTAAATTAACGGCAGCTTACAATTGCGAAATTTGTATGGATAATATAACCACTGTGAACTACTAAAATTTAGAGTCGTAACACTGCCTAAACACAATAGGGCATATTCATAGATCTGTGATAAGCTATTACTATGTTATAACTTAACTAAACCGGAGTTTATGTAATTCATAGACAATTTAAACCCATGTCTAAACGAAAAACGCGAGTCTAACATTAAACACGACAGAACGTATGTTTAAGTTGTTTTTAAATCCATTGAAAACTTGATGTCTGACCTCAATCTTGATCTTAAAATGTTGCTTATGAATAATTCATAATATAATTATTATAAAGTTAGTTTATCAAATTCGTTTTTCCAAAATAAGAATTTATACATTTTTCCGTACGAAAAACTTTTTCCAATCACAGACAAATTAATAAATTCTTTTTCTAGAAAATCGAAAGATAATTTTCTTATTTTTGAAGTGAAACTTCTTATGCGACTTCCAACTCAAGGTCGCGTTAAACGTTTAACGCTAATAATTGGATACTCAAAGGCGTGAGCGAGGGTGAGGATAGCGCACATTGCACAGCACAAGCACGTTCATATGAAAAAGAAAAGAAAAGTGGTGGTTGTTTCTGAGGAAATGCGCACATGGCTGTTGACGTGCGCTGATGGACTTATGGTGGTGTATATGGAAATTTTGTTCAAGGGTTTTGTTTCAATGGTTGTTATAGTAGATACCTACATGCGTTGATACCTACAGTATAGAATTGAAGAATTCAAGAAGTAAAGACGATATAGGTGAATTATGTATGTTGTTTTATTTATTGAAGTGAAACTTCTTAAATGGTTAATGCTACTATAAGCATTGCATACTCAAAGGTGTGAGGGTACCGCTCACGCTTCAGAGTAGGCAATGGTGAGTGAGTTTATTGGCACCAAATGCTGGGAGAAGAATATTCGGTGGTGAAGATTAATTTCCAAAAATAATGAATAAATTGGCAATTAATGTCTTATTGAAGTGAAACTTCTAATGCGACTTCCAACATATCGTATCTTACTTTAGTTGTCATTATCCCATTGTAAATGTTATGGATTTGGATATTTCTCCACTCGAAAATGATAATTAAAAGATGCGATCAATTGTGAATTGTAAGTAATGTTAATAAAGTTTGTCTTAAAGTAGGGTCTCCATATACCTCAATCGAAAAAAGAGGACATATTTTACAAACCCCTAACCTCCTAATACCCCCCCCCCCATTTTTTGGTTATTCAAGGAAAACATTTCAATATACTGTGTATAAGTGAAGATCACGTTAAATAGGTGACTGCTACAGATGTGGCAGGTGAGTGTCGTTGACAAAAGAGAAAAGAAATAAAATTCATCGGAAAAGTGCACCCACTGCTAGTTTTAATGGGCGTACTTAAAAGTTTTTAAATGAAGGGCTTTTTTTTATTATGAAAATATAATGAAATTGAAAAAAGAGAACAAAAAGAGGACAAAAAAAGAGCCAAACGAAAAAAGAAAGTGTAAAATAGATCGCTGACAAAAAAGAGGACATGTTCTCTTTAAAAGAGATGTTCTGGAAACCGTATCTTAAAGCCTAGTATCCTGCTCGCGCTAAATTCTATCTCCCATACAAAAATGTCTACAAAGATAAAATTGAGCGAGGCAGTTTAGCAAAGCATCAGTATCCTGTTCGCACGCCAAATCCTTAACTTCATATAGATGGGCCGATGAAAAGTCTCCACTCATTTAGCTCGCGAAATAAATGTCCGGTGCATTAAATCGAAGATAAATTTTGACATAAAAAAACGGAGAAAAGTGTTTGTGTTGTGTTTGCAAAGAATTTTTTTTTGGCGAAAAACGCGGATAAAGTTTGCGTGATAAATAAAAGAAAACGCAAAGCCAAATAACAGCTCCAAAACAGAGATACATATACATATAAATAAAGCGAATCAATTTTCAGGGGGACTTATGCTCTCATTTGGCTTCATCTTTTGGGTAATAACAAGTGTTCCACTATGGTAAGGAGATTGTGGAAAGTTTGAGGACACATGTTGAACTTCTTCTTATAATTTCTAGGTTTCTTACATCTTTCAAGTTTGAAATTCGAAAATTCTATTAAAATTTCGTTTATGGTCATGGTACTCATGGTTCATAAGCATTGGGTTTTGTCCCATCTATATCATGTTTAATAATAATTTAGCGACCATTTATCTTTGGTGTGGAGAAACGAAGTGGAGACTAGGGGCGCTAAAATTTAGCGCGAGCAGGATACTAGGCTTAAAGAAACAATATGATTTCACTAAAAATCAATTTCTACCCCTTCCTATTTTCATTTCCACATTACGAAGTTTCACTTCTTCCGCGCGGAGGGACTCCACGCACTATTTTTTTTTTTTTTATATCTAAACTAACTTTATAATTCATATAAGTCAAAACCAATGGAAAAATCAAACTCTTATGGGTCCCCGGACACGCAGGAATAAAGGGAAACGAAGACGCTGACGCGGCAGCAAAGCACGCGATTTACGAACCAGTTTTCTCACATCCAACACTCAATAAAAGGGACATTAAAAAGCATATCCGAACATACGACCATGCACTACAAAAAGAACAGTGGTCCGCGTATACGCACCACTATAAATCACTCAACCCAGAAGGCACAGCAGCAATTTATCCACAGAGTATGTCTAAAAGAATGACCAAGCCGTTCGTCCGACTTCGCTTAGGTCACTCGCTCCTAACCCATGGACATCTATTCACCAAGGACAATCGCCCACACTGCCACCTATGCAACTCCAACGAAGCACTCACCATAAAACACCTAACCTACGAATGCAACACAATCCAAGTCAATCTCAATCGTATATCTCCAAACTCCCAACTATCCCAACTTCTTACCCTCCCCTCCCAATCCAATATCAAAGCAGTTTATTCCCTCCTAAACTCATTGGACTTAATTGATAAGCTGTAACCTTTAGTTTTTAGACCTAGCCGAAGGCCCTGGTAGCTAGCGCTATGTTTTATATTAATTAACACTTAATTTATTATTTGTTAATAGTTTAAATAAATAAATAAATAAATATAATTCATAAGCAACATTTCAAGATCAAGATTGAGGTCAACCATCAAGTTTAAGTGGACAAAAAAGGCAAAAGAAAATTGGTACGGTTCCGTTTTACGTATGGCTATAACTGGGGCCTAAAGCTTCTCTGCAAATTTTACAATTTTTACACAATATTTTCACAATTAGCTTGCTAAACGTTATAATTGTAATGTGATACTCGGACGCGTTACATTTTAAACATGTTTATTGGGAAATCACAGTTGTTTAAAGAATTTGCGAAGTTCCTTTTCCAACTAAAAAAAGGGAAAAAGTACCAACAAATTGTGTTAGAATCCTCGAAAAAAGTGTCAAATTTTTGCACAACGGTCACGCTGGTCCAGCGCGCGGTGCACTCACACATTAAAATCCAATTCGGAACGTTCCCTTGCGCAATTGCGACAAAAACCGCACAAAATCAAGGCACAGTTTTTTAATGCTGGGGCGAGTTCCAACTTCCAAGTTGTCCCCCGTTGAAATTAAAAGCACTTTTTGGATGTGTCACTTTTCCCTGTTCTCAGAAAAGCTTGCCGGCGAACGAAGTCATGGACTTCGGTGCGAAGGAAATGCAAATCGCTACTTTGAATGAAAAAAGAAAGAGTATTTCAACCAACCCAACAAGTAATTACTTAAAACGAATGTTTCTATAATACATTGTTTATTTTTTATATTTAAAAAAAAAAAAAAGTCACACAATATACGTAGATAAACATAAATCAAAGAAAATGATAACGGGAATTCATAACGTACTATATATACCTTCTATGTACTTGGAACATTTTTGCGTTAGATTTAAAAATACAATTTAAGAAAATATATTTATAATTAATTATAGCATAAGAATCCGCAACAGGGTTGGAAATAAACTTCTACAAATCTCCTGCTCCTACCGCACCGCACACATCACATTTCCGATTTTACAATCTCTTGAAATACGATTCAATTTTTGTCTGGTTTGGCAAATCCTGGTGCTGCTGAAAAAAAAAAATCCGAGTTGTATTCAATCTAGAACCGCACAGATTTTTGAACATACCGTATAATCTTTTATAACACGTTTATTTCTAGGTTTATGTGCTTTCGGTCGCGCTGCAGACTCAATAAGAATACTATAACTATTAAAAAATGTCTCTTGAGGGCTCCTATTGCATTTAATGATAGTTGGAGTCGTTTTTCTACTTTCAGTTTTCATTGCAGTGTCGGCTACATCCTTGGGTTTTGGTTTGTTGATGTTGGGTTTACCTGTAAATGCAAATGGAAATGTAGCTTTCATTATTTGTTATTTTTTCCTTCAGTATTTTGTTGTAAATAAAATAAAAATCGTCCATTTAGATATAAAAAGATGATAATAGTCAATATACTAACTCGTATTGAAGAAGTCTTCACCTTCGAACATAGCTGTTTCGGTTGGCAGAACAACATCATCTGTCGCCCTAGACGTATCTGTAATTGAAAATGTTCTCTGTCACAAGAAAATGAAACAATGGAGTTAAGCAAAGTAATTCCAATAGCAAAGCGATTTTAGCATTCACACACATACCTTCTTTACGAGGATCCCGATTCCTAACATACGAGGGGGTTAGAAACGCATACACGCTGCACAAATTTGAACTGAGGGGTGATCTGCCTCTTGATGCGGGTCTCTTGCAAATCGAATGAATATCGACAAAGAATTCTTCTCTATTAGCCAAGATACTGGTGTTCTTAAGTCTTTTGTTCTGCGAAATGTCCGTGTCCGGCAAGGAATCGCTACGACTGCGCTTGTTAGTAGCAGAGTTTAATGTTTCGCTTGTTTCACAACCACTGTGCCCCTGCTGTGATGGGGTGCTGAATGCACTTTGAACAATTGATAGATTCTCGGAATGAGTTATTGCACGCGATTGTGTTTTGGTTGGCGAATTTTCTAATTCAGTGGAATTCCATATAGGACAAGTGGAATCCGTATTATTCTGTGTCACGTACTCGCAACAAGATTCGTCGCGGTCAGATTTAATTTCGCCTGACTCATTCTTCGCATCCTCTTTAGCTGTGAATGAACTCAATGCCATTTCTGTTAACAAAGACTGTCGCCTTGTACGTTTGGATATGTGTGCGCTTCCACTTGGCCCATCATTCAAAGAGGTATATCTCTTAGCAGCTCTGGTCTTCCCCTTCTCAATCTGCCGCAATATTTTAACATCATTAGCCGCACTTTCTGAAGAATAACTTGTGGAAAGCCGTAACGACTCCATCGTATCGACTTCGTCTGCGCAACAACTTTGGGAGCGTTCATTTTCGGATTCTGGTGGAGAAAAACTCTCGGATACCAAGAATGAATTATTTAAACTCAATTTATCTCCACTGTTTGCTGACTGATCAGTCTTAGCATCACTATCGAATAGACTTTCTGCATCTATAGCATTACTGGCCCTTCGTTGAACACCCACTGACTCTATTGAGTCTTTGGGATTTAAATGTAATTCTGGACTGCTTATTCTCTGCGCTTTTTGGCTGACAATTAAACTACTTTCGCAATCACCGTCGTCAACGGTCGATGTCATTTCTTCATCGAAATTTTGGTGGTCTTTCGTTTTTGCTTTCTTACTTTCTTCATCCTCTTCCAGTACTTGCTGTTGGCTATTGTTTTGACAAAGACTATCATTGTATTCTTCTTCCTCACAAACCTCCACATATTCATCCTCATCATCTTTGTTTTCATCACTGATAATTGAACTTATGTTTGAAAAAGATTCATTGCCGAGTGTTGAAATAAATGATGTACATTCATCACAGTGAAAACTGGTGCTTTGTTTTTTCATACATTTGCGATGAATTGCAATAGAACCGCAGGTTGCACAGCAGATTAGTTCGCTTTTTTTACGTGTATTTTCTTTACACAAACAGGCTGAGCACTTTGTTGGCCGTTCCAGTAGTTCGGCATAAGCATTAGGTTCCAGCTCCCAAGCTGCATCCCTGGTAAAAAAAAAAAAAAAAACAATATTTAAAAATTAAAGACCAAAAATAAAACTGTATTTTTTTATTTTTTGTTAACGTGTTTCTCAGAATACGAAATCAACTAGAACCAGGTCCTAGAACCTCATTTATTTAGATAAAGTTTATAGAAGACGGTACAAACGTTTGGTTTAAAAAAAAAAATGCTATTGATTAGAAGCATTAAAAGATGAGAACAAAAATTCATATGTTTTGGGCAAAATGATGTCATGCGGACATCATCGCCCTTATTTACGACTGGATTAACAGTGCTTGAAAAGACCAAAGGGTAGAATAATGTGGTTTTCCATTGGGACCACCAGAAATCTTTTTCAGGTCTCAGATTTTACGGTGCTCATGGAACGCGCAACGAAATTGATCTGCTTTTGTAAATGGATCAGTGCGTTAATTGACAACAATATCAGCTGTTCAAATGGCGTTCGTTTTTGGCTAAATCACAAATGGATATCGACCTCAAAAATGTTTTCCTTGTTGTAGATACAAATGAAGTATTATTTGTGATTTGTAGTCTTCAGATGACGAGGGAGACAATGAAGATAATAATTCCTCCGAAATCATATCCATAGCTATTTATGTATTTTGCTATTTCGGTTTTCACGAAACTTTGCGCATTTCTCTCGAAAGCAAACTTCTTAAACTGACGTAAAACAGCTGTGCAAATTATATTGGTATGTGTAAATCTGAAAAAAATATCGAGATCTGCAAAAAGTGATCCGAATCGAAAAAAAAAAATTGATTTTTCTGTCCAATGGAACGCGAAAAGTGATTTAAATAAAAAAAAAGATTGATTTTTGGTCCCAATGGAAAACCACATAAGATTTAGGTCGTATGAGAGGAAACCTACACCTGCAACTTGGGAAGTGACTACTATCCGAGTAATTTGCTTGGGCCGAATCAGGTGTCTTAAAGGTATCGTGCATTTTTTGGGAACAATCATATTTCAGGGCTATTTGATTATCAACGAAGATAGCTATATGCAATCGACGAAGGTATTTTTTTTTTTTTCTCCGAGGTAGGTGGAAATCTTCTAGAAGACACTATGAGGACACTCGGCGCGTGCTCATAGTAGTGTGAGATTTTTACTCACTAAAACAACCACCATCAAATTTCTTTTGTACTGCAACTAAGTTATGACTTATCAAGCAATTTTTTTATCACGAAGTTTTACACGTTTGGCAGGCACCATTCCGGCGGAAGTTCCTGCTCGTTCCGCAATTTTAACGCGGTTGATAATTATCGGGCTAGGTCCGAAGGTTTAGATCGTTGTAGACGCCGCAATAAATTTGTTTCATCGAGAATTTCACGGACCGAGCTATTAATATGTCCTAATAATCGATTTCTATGCTTTCGAGCGCATATTTTCGTTTCGTCCTTAACGGTGGGAATTCCGAGGTCTCTATAGAGATCTTCATTTCTAATGTACCACGGTGCACTGACGAATGATCTTAGCACTTTGTTTTGAAAAGTTTGTAAAATGTTTAGATTTGAATCGCTGGTACAGCCCCATAACTGTATACCATATGTCCATACAGGCTTCATCACTTGCTTATATAATAAAAGCTTGTTCTCGAGGGTAAGCTTGGAATATTTTCCGAGTAACCAATAAAGTTCTCTATATTTGATTTTAAGTTCTTCGCATTTTTTCTTTACATGCGGTTTCCATTTTAATTTGCTGTCGAGAGTCATTCCGAGATATTTGGCCTCGTTTGCAAACAGAACTTGAACCGTATTTATAAAAACAGACATGTATTATTTTATATGTAAAATCCACGTGGACCGATTTCGTTTCGTTAAGAGCGATCCTCCATGATTTTGTCCATTCATAGACCCGGTTAAGCGCGCCTTGTAATACTTTGTTTGTTTCTTTGGTCGTTGTACCCACTGCTAGTATAGCAGTGTCATCGGCAAAAGTAGCTACGGTAGTACCTTCTATTTGCGGAATATCACGCGTAAATAGCAGGTACAGGAGAGGCCCAAGGACGCTTCCTTGTGGCACACCTGC
Organism: Cheilosia urbana; assembly: GCA_946477585.1. Lineage (NCBI taxonomy): Eukaryota > Metazoa > Arthropoda > Insecta > Diptera > Syrphidae > Cheilosia > Cheilosia urbana. The sequence goes on along the minus strand of OX297854.1, from coordinate 62,866,864 downwards.
CCTTATTTCTTTAAATTCCGAATATTAGTTTCCGTGTTTGACACGAAAGAGTCTATTCTCTATATACGAATTTGTCTTAATTTGCACTTGAGGCCTTCATGCCAAACCTTATCAAATGCTTGCGAAGCGTCCAAGAATACGGCAGAACAAATTTTATTTTCTTCTAGAGCTTTCTCTATTACGTCAGTTATCCGATGCACTTGATCGATTGTCGAATGTTTGCTTCTAAATCCGAACTGGTGGTCGGATTGGTTGTAAGCGTCTGAGTTATATCCTCTCAAAAACTTTTGAAATAATTGGAAGAAGCGAGATGGGTCTATAAGACTTTTTTTCATTCGGTGGTTTGCCTGGTTTTAGAACCATTATGACTTCCGCGATTTCCATCGACTCTGGATGTATTGTTGTCTGATCGCGGCGTTTATAATGTAGAGAAGCTTATTTAATGCTTTCCGAGGTAACATTTTTAGGAGTTCACCCGAGCTCGGTGAGTGTAGCGTTTATTACTATATTATTTTCAGATGTTCGTCTGTCTGACGCATAAATATTTCCATAAAGCGCTTGACCATCGAACGGCTTAAAAGTTTCTTCTAGATGAGCGGCAAAAACATCCGCCTTCTCTTTGTCGAAGGTGACTAACAAGCTATTGTGTACCCGAAAGACATGCAGCAGGGTTGTAACTCCCAATCATACTTACTTACTTAAGATCAATACAAAGGCGTCTTAGAAAAGTTAAGATGCACTTATCAGTATTGGGAACATTTTGATCATAATCATTTTTCAAAGATTTTCCGCTATCTCATCTGGCAGAGACAGCTCAGAGTTATGTGACGGCGCAGTATTTGTTGGTGCCTTCTGTCCAATTCCTGCCCTAAACAGCATCGTGGGCTTCCCTTATTACCGCGTTGATTGCTTATACGGTAAATTTTGGTTATTGGTGTTCACGGAGACCTTTTGCAGTTCTCTTAATTACTGTGATGAGATTTCTGTAAATTTGTCCGCTCGAATTTTCCTAATCGCGTCAAGAAAACCATTTGGACGATAGGAAGACGATTCGTTTGAATGAGGGGTTATGTGAGTTCAGCCTTCTCTGGAGTGTATCCTCTGAGGACATCGTAACCAGAGACAAACCATACTGAGACCCCCAACTCGCAATACTCTTGCCGCTGGCCCCATCAAATTTTTTTTTTTTTTTCAAATTCGCCATTTTGTTTATCTATAGGTGTTCTGTCAATTTATGTGGTATTCGATTGGGTGCTCTCAGAGCAGTTTTTATGTTCGTTTCGTACAAAAAAAAAAAAAAAAAAACAATCTTTTTCAGATTTCAGAGCACTTTTGCGAATCGAGATATTTTCTCAGATTTACCAATACTAGTGAGCTTGAGTTTGACAACTGGTGGAGGGCGTTTAGGTTTTCGTGAATTTGTTCTAAAGCAAAGAAAGGCATTGCATCGGGGGAATCTATTTTTGTAAATTTTTTATCTATAAATATTTAAAAATCAATCGGGACGCAAATTTCGAATGTTTTAATTTAAAATTTAGCCTGTGAATGGAAAACGTTTTGAAATGTGTTGAAGGCTACACATATTGGAATCCCACGAATATTATCACAAAAAAGAGCAAGTGATGTTTTTATATTCGATTAGCCACACGAAATCTGAAATCTGCGAGCGAATCTGAAGAAGCCCAAACGAATACCACATTAGCATGAACCACCGTTCACCCCATAAAAATATAGGTTGCAGACAAGTAACGGTAAATCGGTCAAAGATGGGCCACGGCCCATGGGGGTCTGAGTATGGTCACTGATCGTAAGTCTTAAAATGGATTGCGGGTACCAAAGCTTTAAAGCGTCTCTAAGCCGTTTAGCCTTGTCTCGAAGACATTCAAATGTGAGTCAGCCAGTCAACATTTATCATCGAAGGTAGGTACCCAAATTCGCAGCAGGCGTATGGTGAATTGATAAGTTCTAAATGAAAGGAGATGTCGCGACAAATTCCTAGAGTTTTGTAATAATCGTACAGATTTACATTTCATTCCTCCAGTGATCCAATGGATAATGGAAGCGAAATAAATCCATGCTTGCGTGTTAAGCAAAAATAAATTATCTCACCTGTCTGGTATGAAGATTCCTCTTTTAGTCAAACGTTCCCGAAACAATTTGTTATCATTGCATAGCGGGCACTTGAAGAAATATCCAGCTGAATCAGCAAACGATGCCAGGCACCTTTTATGGAACCAGCCATTTCTACAACACGGCGCTTGAAGATGATTCACAGCACTGAATCGTTCACCCTCGCCTATGATGTTTTCATAACAAATGAAGCATGTCTCACTAGCTGAAGGTGGTCGTATTTTTTGTCCTGTAACATGCCGATTGCAAAACGATTTAAAGGTTCCTTCAAATTGATTTAAGGAACCATTCTCTACTCCACAAATCAGGTGAAAACTTTTATGGCACCTTGTCGCACAACAAGAGATGTTGGCGCTTTTTTTCTTGCAATAGCAGCACTCCTACAAAAAGAGTTTTTATATAATATATATACACAGGTACACAAAGCTATATATTGAGTTTACCGCTGTGGCTACACGATTAGCTTCGGTCTTAATATCATCGGGTAAAAATCCAAGAAACCCTTCCTTATCGTTTCCTCTTTGTAATAAATTTGATGTAAGCAGCTGTAATAGATTATAAAATAGTTGACTTTTATCGAAGTTAAGCAAATTGTCTTTTTTTTTTCAAATCATACCAAACAAAAATAGTGCACAGACATTTTGCCTCGGGTCAAGTACTTTCCATATTTGATTTTATCTCGTTTCATTGACTTGCACAGGTAACATGGACGCATTTTGGATTTAAATGCATTCAAATTTCGTACTTATTCTCAAAACTAATGCTAAATTTTCTTTTGCTTATTACACCGCTTCTAAGAACAAAAATTATAAATTAATGCTGTATTGCTGTCACAGTGTCACATTATTTTGGCGGACTTCCTGACAGTTGGGAATTGGGGTATTTGATTCAAATTCGACTGTCAGATGGAACTATCAAGGAAATACTGGGAAAAATTCTTCATATAGTGCCCAGAGATGTATGATTAATGCCCAATTCACAATGTCGCGTTGACGCGCGCGTGCGTTGACAGATTATGTAGAAACAAAGCGTTCATATGGTGCCACACAAAATGCAGCTTCAGGCGTTGAGTCGACTTTAGACCGTAAATATCGTAAAGTTCAACGCGACGCGTGAGTAGAGCTACTTTCTACTATCACGCGCGTTTGACAACTTTATAATTTCGAATTGTTCGATTTGAAGTCATAGAACGTACCGTTTATAGATGGAGTGGCACAGATTCGCTAATGTTTATTATACACAACTTTTAAAAAGCTATATGATGGTTTTTCAAAGCATAATTAATTAATTCAGTGTGTGGAAATGAGGAATAACATTTTTTTTTTGTAGGGAAACTACTAATTTCTTTAGATTTTTTGTAGGACAAATATGAATCAAGGGTCTTGTATCCGTATTAAGGTTGTTGTGTGCTTTGATATATTGTTAAATATGATTTTCTTGTATTTTGGAGAATCGTTTTTCAATTCGTGCATAAAAATTACAGCTTCAAAAAAAGGGGAGTAGACTTGAAATTTTAATTCTGCTCTGAATTTGTATTTTTCAGCCAAAAAACAAACAGAACTTTTAGTTTGTCAAAGTTTTCCCTGTTAACGCGTGTTCGCTTCAAAGCAGCATTTTGTTTTACAAAATTATTGCTCGCGCGCTTTGGCATTTAAAATCGTAAAATTTCGATAAAGCGTGTCAAAGCGCGCCGACGCACGCACGCGTGCAACGCCGAATTGTAAATTGGGCATAACGCGTATTCGCTTCAAAGCAGCATTTTGTTTTACAAAATTGTTGCTCGCGCGCTTTGGCATTTAAAATCGTAGAATTTCGATAAAGCGTGTCAAAGCGCACCGACGCACGCACGCGTTCAACGCGACATTGTGAATTCGGCATAAAAGAGATGGATATCTTTCGTATGCCTATCCCGACAATTTGTTTAAAATGGCCGGGTTCCACTGCCCGCTAAACATCTAGAACAAAATATCCCAGATGAAGGAACGCGGCAGCGGCAAATTCCCCACCAGTCTCCACTACAATTAAAGAAATGATACAAATATTATAAAAATAATAAATTGCACTTGCTCGGCTTCGTACCTCTTTTTATTTGTAAACATTTGAAGGATTTCCTCTGACAGGTCATTCGGCCTTACCAATAATCAACTTTAGTCTGGCAGTTTACGCAAAGCCTTTCCAAAATCACCATACCAATAAACAAATATTATATATATAGTTGCCAGAATATCGCTAACTGTATGGTTAAATGTTAATGGTGAGAAAGTCATGTTTATCTCGGGCGGGCTAATAATTAAATCCTCTCTTATGTGGTATTCGTTTTTCGTTTAGGCTTCTTCAGATTCGCTCTCAGATTTCAGATTTCGTGTGGCTAATCGAACATAAAAACGTCACTTGCTCTTTTTGCTTATAAAAAGCCTCAATAACGAAAGATATCTGTTGGGCAAATTTAATTGCAATTTATATATTCCTTTTTTATAATAAAATCCTTGTTGTGAAAGAAACGACTGACCTTGATTTTCACGAAAACAAATTATGAAATTCAAATTCTGCGTGACAACAAATCGTCGGCTGAGTTCTATCTTGTCCAATAGACCATTTTTTGTGAAATTGAGTTAAGTACGCAGTCTTACTAATTTGGGGACCCTCTTTCGTTTGGTGAAATCCATTTTGTTCTATTTCTTTTAGTTTTAAAGTTATAGAGATCTATTTTGTTCAATAAACCACTTTTCTTCGAACTTTGAATGTATTGATTGTTCAATAAACCTTTAAAAATAATTTTTGTAGTATATTGGACAAGATTTAATACGCGATAAGGAGAAACGCTTTATTTTTTATATTTTGTTCAATATCCACTTAAGTAAATATTTTGTCCAGTAGGCTTGAATAATCAATTATTTCTATTTTGGCGGATATCCAATTTCCTGTATTTTTTGTTGAATACCTATCCAATACTAAGTTGCCGTTCTATCTGGTTCAATATCAAATGCAATAAATCAGATAGTATAGTTGTTATCAATCATTCAGTTTTTATCTCGTCGGCATCGGGAAAACACGCGTCACGTCGGTAATTTTAAAATGGACCCCAAAGAGACTAAGGCCCGTTTGCTGATACTGCACATAGCGATTTAAGTTCTTCTTAAATTCCTTATGGGCTACTTTTTCCATGTCATAAACTGTCACATAAGATTTTAAGTGGAACTTAAATCGCTATGAGTAGTATCAGCAAACGGGCCTAAGTGCTCCTCAAATATGTCTTTAGTTTAAAGTCTGGTTTTATTTTGATCATAATTTTGTTATCCATACTTACATAACTTTTCTAACAGTTTAATGGAAGGAATTGAGTACTTATCGTCTCCCGAGCCCGAATTAGCAGAGGAAAGATCAGATCAACAGGCAAGAAAATTGAGAGTGCAAGTAATGAGAACTGCTTTTCGATATTGGAGCGATGATAATTGTGTGCCACCATTATTCGGATTAACAGATTTACTATCGGATGGGTAGCTTCTTACCAGTAAATGAGGACGTACACCAATATTCGCAGGTGTACTTCATTTTGTCGGGGGATGATCAAGTCAATAGGCGTTACAGAGGGCAAACAGGAGTGACAAAAAACATCATTCGAAAATTGCAACCATTATATTGCAATCAAACGCTTTTATTACAATGTTTAAAACGGCGATAGAGAAAATGAACTTAGAAGATCGCACATTTGTCTTCAATCCTGATAAAGGAACCGCACTTTGGAAAAAATAGAATGGATAGGAAACGGGTAGTAGTGTCACTTCCAATACAAGAAAAATTATTAAAAATTTTTAATTTTCTAATTCGGATGTTCCGGACCTACCGCTTCACAATTTGAAATTAAAATTATAATTTTGTTGAGCAATCTAAATGCATCGACATTTTGTATCGAATCGCGTTTGACATGATTGTCAAGAATCTCAAATCAAATGTCATGCAAGGACGATTTTGAGGGGAAAATTAAAAGGTAAACATTGTCATATCACGGACTCCGCTTATTCAGAACGATTTGTCATTGGTATTTAAGCGTCTATGACAAAAAATAAGTCGGAAGAATAATCGCTGGATATTTGTAGCATCAATATTGAATTCCCATGTTTTCCACATGGTCAATTGTATGTGACATTCTCACGTGTGAGCACACCAATTTATTGCAAAAGTGTAAGGGTGGCCGACACGTCAATGATTGCGGTTTGATTGAAATACATCGTCATTGCTATACTTCAGTTATTTGTATTGTATTTAATATAACTTTTGAATGAAGAATTTAAATTGATGGAATTACATAAAGTAGCACGCGCTGTGCATGCTTGGAAATATTATTTTCATTACATTATAACGAATTTGGGCGGAACGGAGTTCGCCGGGTCAGCTAGTTTCTTATAAAGAAATGAATGTCTTGAATTGAATTTGTTTTAATAAAAGCATTATACATAAAAACAATGTTTGTATTTTTTTTAATAAAAGAATAATAAAAGAAAAGTCTTTAATTTAACTTTTTTTAAAGTTAAGTTGGAAAACTTTTTGTTCAATATTACTATTTGCAACACTGGTTTCTTTATTACGTTTTCTTTATTTTCTATCTTGTTGAATTTAACTTCTTTTTGTTCAATATCCAACATTTTAACTAACTTTTACTCATCCCATACATCAATGTCCAATATCCAAAATGACATGGTGATACATTTTTATTTTTAATTAATTAGAAGAAACTTTAAATACAAAAATATTTTAACTATTATATATAAAATTGTTTGAGCTTTCATAAAAAAATGACTTCAGAACAGAAATCTAGTTAATTGAATAAAAGCTTTGAACCTAAACTTTGAAAATCGATTTCCCAAAAATTTGAAAAATGGACATTGGACAAGATAGAACTCAGCCGACGAAATGTAGTAGATTCAACAGAAAGTCTTCGTAGTAAAGGTGGAGTTCAAATTGTTTATTGGTAGCTTTTCGAAAATGCTGTAATAGCCGACTGTTTGATTATTAGTAAGCCCGGTATCCCTCAAAGGGATATTTTACAAAAAGTTGTGCCTAGCGCAAGGTGAAATGTCAATTTTGTTTATATGGAGTTTGACATGCCGCTAGTTATCTAGCGCGCAGTGGAAACCGGCCAATGCCAAATTTCACAAAAAATGTCTTGGAAATTGACTTGATATGTAGTGTCGAAAGTAATGTAAATTTTTTTTTTTTTTTCAGCTAATCGGCTAAGGTATAAAAACTTCCTGTACGACTGGTAAACCGATAAAAGCAATATAATTTAGCGAATTTTATTGAATTTCTCAATTTTCATTTTCAACGAATTTAATTACAAACAAAAACAAATCAGCTGCTTAGTCGGCGAATGCCAGTAGCTGATGCATGCATGTCAAACAATTTTCTGCACATGTGTTTCGCTTGCAGTACGGCATGCTTCACTGTGTCCAGAAATTCTGCACATGTGTTTTAGGTTAAACTAACTTTATAATTCATAAGCAACATTTTAGGACCAAGATTGAGGTGTACCATCAAGTTTAAGTGTTCAAAAAAAGCAAAAGAAAATTTGTACGGTTCCGTTTTACATATGGCTATAACTGGGGCCTAAAGCTTCTCTGCAAATTTTACAATTTTCGCACAATGTTTTCACAAGTATTGGATCGCTTAACGTTATAATAGTATATTTATTTATTTATTTATTTATTTGAATGAAGAATTTGCGAAGTTCCCTTTTCAACTAAAAAAAGGGGAAAAATACCAACAAAGTGTATTATGGGGCATTTACACGGTCACACATTCCTATCACGGAAAATTAAAGGGATGCCCAATACTAAACAGCCGTCTGACTGAAAGGGACAGCATTACCTAACACGCAAAAAAACGTGATACGTTTTTTGGTCGGCCATATCTTGTTTACGTGGTAGGAATTATGGGAAAGCTATGCATGTTGATAATTTTATAGCGATGGCTTACGAAATTTCGTTTTTCTATAAAACAAAATGGCTTCCGTAAGGGATGAAGATGTACCGTCTTTATTAATTTCGTATAAATGATTGATGAATTGTTGGTTTAATTTACTGAAACTAATTAACACTCTCATTTCACATATTTTAAATCGGAAATAGAAATGTTTTCATGTGATTGCAGAAATGTTGGTCACCGGAACTTCCGCTTTACGTATCTATAATTATGGGTAGAACATCCATGACACCTTAGGCGTCTGATTTGTGATCTCATTCCTTCGCCTTTATTAGCATTGACTGCGGACAAACGGATCTCTCTGTCCCGTCTCGTGCAAAAATGCGCGTGCGTGATAGTGTAAATGCGGTTTAAAGCTTCTCTGCAAATTTTACAATTTTCGCACAATGTTTTCACAAGTATTGGATCGCTTAACGTTATAATAGTATATTTATTTATTTATTTATTTATTTGAATGAAGAATTTGCGAAGTTCCCTTTTCAACTAAAAAAAGGGGAAAAATACCAACAAAGTGTATTATGGGGCATTTACACGGTCACACATTCCTATCACGGAAAATTAAAGGGATGCCCAATACTAAACAGCCGTCTGACTGAAAGGGACAGCATTACCTAACACGCAAAAAAACGTGATACGTTTTTTGGTCGGCCATATCTTGTTTACGTGGTAGGAATTATGGGAAAGCTATGCATGTTGATAATTTTATAGCGATGGCTTACGAAATTTCGTTTTTCTATAAAACAAAATGGCTTCCGTAAGGGATGAAGATGTACCGTCTTTATTAATTTCGTATAAATGATTGATGAATTGTTGGTTTAATTTACTGAAACTAATTAACACTCTCATTTCACATATTTTAAATCGGAAATAGAAATGTTTTCATGTGATTGCAGAAATGTTGGTCGCCGGAACTTCCGCTTTATGTATCTATAATTATGGGTAGAACATCCATGACACCTTAGGCGTCTGATTTGTGATCTCATTCTTTCGCCTTTATTAGCATTGACTGCGGACAAACGGATCTCTCTGTCCCGTCTCATGCAAAAATGCGCGTGCGTGATAGTGTAAATGCGGTTTTAGAGTAATCGTAATCGTAAACGAATTGCATCGATTTTTTGGGCTAGGTATCTTAAAAAAATCTCTAATGTATTTTTTTTTGTGTTTAAGTTTTTTTAATAAATGAAAAAATGTTTTTTTCTTAAAATGTTGCTTATGAATTAGGCCCCAGTTATAGCAATCCGTAAAACCAAACCGTAAAAATGTTCTTTTGCTTTTTTTGACCACTTAAACGTGGTGGATTAACTCAATCTTGGTCTTTAAATATTGCTTATGAATTATAAAATTAGATTATCAAAAAAAAAGAATCTAAATGATCTTTAAACTTTCTAGAAAAATAATTTATTCATTTTTACGTACGAAAAACTTTTACTGATCAACTTCTCAGTCAATTCCACAAAAGAAAACCGAATCATTCCACTGAAGTATTTCATTTCTTTACTGTTCCCAGCTGTCAGGAACTTTTTTTCTGTTGGAATCCAATCAGTGGGGGTTGGTTTGTTGTGATTGTTTAAGGCCCGGGTTGTTCAATCTTGGTTAACTTTACTCATCGGTTATTCCAGCTGGTAACCATCGAATGCGTTTGCTCAGCAATATAATCAATAAAATATTTCACATCGGTTTCTTTGAGGTTTTCAACTGACACATAAGTATAGAATACGCAACACGGCAAAATAATCGAAGCTAAGTTCATCATAATATTATTTTCAAAATTTGTTGGCCGATGACATTTCTCATAAATTGAGATAAAGCATACGCGTTTGGAAAAATATTGAGAGAATGGGAAAATTGCGACTGTCGTTGAATAAATTAACATTAGGCCTGTTAATTTGTAATAAATTTTATTGGTTTTGGCTTTTTTTCGGGTTTATTCTCAAAAAATCATTGACTAACAAATACAAAGTTTGACTCTTTAGTTCTTAAAAAATTCCTGTATAATTTGGTTATGATATGACATTCATTTTTGTGTTTATTAAGTTTAGTAAAAATAAATACAATAATAAAATACCTACCTAAATAAATTACTTATCAAAATAAACGGACCCGAAAAAACAAAAAAATATAACCATGGATTCGGCCAATCACTAAATGACAAATAAACTGGAAAAATGGAACGATTTTCTGCTAAGCTATGGTTTGGTGACCGAAGTGAAAAAACTTTTAAGACACTCATTGGTTATCACTGATTTATAACCTAAATCTACCGTCATAAAGTTAGGTTATAAATCCTAAGGATTTATAAGGATAAGGATTCCTAAGGTAGGAGCAATTTTTTAGCGTTATATTGAATCAAAAAAAGTCAATATCAAAGGTAATAGAGAATTAAATTTTGATTTTTTTAATTACGAATAACTAATTAACGATTAGTTGTTTGAGTGGAGCAATTGTATTTTTGGAAAGTGCATTTCAGGATCAATTTTTTGGCATTTTGGTTAAAAAAAAATAATTTTGGAAAAATGTCCAAGATAATCGAAAATTAAATTTTGATTTTTTAATTACGAATAACTTATTAACGATTAGTTGTTTGAGTGGAGCAATTGTATTTTTGGAAGGAGCATTTCAGGAGCAATTTTTTGGCATTTTGGTTTAAATAAAAAAACCAACATTATGACGGTCACCAATAAACATTTTTAGTTTCGACTCAAAAATTTATTAGTTCACAGTGGCTCTTTTTCCAAACAAATTTCGCAATTGTGAACTTCCGTAAATTTAAAGTCGAGACTAATTTGTTATTACGGCGCCCTCTGTGTTTATGTTTGAGTTTAACGACTGCATATTATGGACTTAAGTTTAAGTTTTGGGTTAAACTCACTTAAATCCCGGTGTAACCTTTAACCTGGATTAAAGGCAGTGCATAATATGGCCGTAAAAGTGTGTTATTTTACATTTTTAGAGACAAATCTTTAAGAAATAGAGAAAAATTTACATAGCCAGTGCGATAGATATTAACATAAATTGAATACCTAGATTTTTATAAACACAAATTACAATTTAAGGACAGCTGACTTTTAAAACACGCACCTTTCAGCAAAAAATGCAAAGAAAGAAAAATCTCGTTTTAAGTTCCATTGAATATGTAAAATCTGAAAATCGGAAAAATTGTTGAGCCACTCTCTTCAACTATTTTGCACAAGCAGAGTTTCGGTACAACAGACAATGCGAATGAGGCACAAAGTCTCAACATTTTTTTGATGCGGGACCCAATTTTGTAGATCACAGTAGTTCACTTTTTGTAGTACATCAGGATTTATTCACCAGTAACCCGGATAATTTGACACAGAATCGGGCCCTAAGGACACGATTCATGAGATTTCTCCCCAAATTGAGATACAAAAAGCAAAACAGAGATATCTAACTAGCACTTATCAAACGCTTGCATAATGTCAGACTGACTTGGAGGAGGTGACGCAAGTTGTTGTACTTTACTTTTCGCTGAGATAGGATGTTTGTTTTAAGTCCTACAACAAAAACAAACAAAAATGGACCAATCTTCAAAATTAGATATTTCTGTCGGTGTAGCGGTTGGAATCTTTATTTTTGCATGGACCGAAGTGGAAAAACCGGGGCTTCCAATAAAAAAAAACTCCGGATTAACGTTTTATCGTATTCACCAGGAGAATGTTGAAAACCCTGGCGAATCGGGTCTTATTGGTAAAATTTATCACGAATTAGATGAATAAATATCCCTTTCCATTGAACACTAGTAAAATAAATGAAAAACGTCAAAAATTATGCTTTCGTTTTGTTTACTTCTAATTTTTTTTACCAACGTAACCATTGTAATTTTCAAGTAATTAAATTTGAACCATTGTGCAGTTTCTCACTCTTGATTCTATCTTGTTTTATTTATCGTAAAAAAAAACTTATTGTTAAAAATTAGTTTTAATGTGGATTAGTCTTTAAAGCCAAACGTAATGAAATGATTCCAAGGCAGTACAACAACTTTGACTTGGATTTTCGCAAAAGGCAAATCGACACGCTTAAGATTTTCAATGACAAGTGAGTGCAGCCTTATTAATAGCCATTCAAATTGTGCTGTGCTAATTTGCTTTCAATTCACTTGCAGTGTTCGAGAAGTTACCGAAAATGAGGAATACAAAATAGACTTTGAATCGGCAGGTCGTCCATTCCACCTTAATGTCCAACTGAGTGCAAATTTTCCCAATGAGAAACCAAAAATTATTTTGTCTCCAGCGGCCCAACATCATTGGATAAATTCCAATGGAGCTGATGTTGAAAATGCACCTGGATTGCTGAATGTACGTACAAAACAATCTTTTTGTCACAGTATAACAAATTCTTGCTAGGGGTTAACACCTTTTTGTCATGCTTCCGGATTTGGTTGTTCTCTTCGCCGAGGTCGTCTACAATAATTACAACCAGGCAGCTTTAGAATTCAGACAGTATGTAATGCAATATAAGTTTGCTTTGTTTGTTGAAATGAAGCAGTTATATGCTGTAGCTGTAGCCTACGTTAAATCGATCATCCTTGGAATGACACTACCTACTATCAAAAGTTTTATTTTGCACAAATATTAACACAATTGCACCAAAACTTGTAAAAGTGTCATTTGATCATCTCATGTCGTCTATATAAAGTAAAGACTCGACAAGTTAATGAGGCGAAAATCGCTTTGTTTTCATTTTTACACCTGACGATCCATTTTATTCAATGAATACATGGCATGTCTTCTGGTTCCGTTGCAAACGCAACAATATGAACTATGGAGAGAAAGAGAATGATTTTTGTTTTCCCACGAAAATATACTCGCACCAATTCTTTTCCAATTGCTATCGTTGGAAACATACCAGACCTCATATTATGGTATTTCCATATTCAGTCTACAATTCACCATGCTGATATACTAGAATAATTGCATTAACGGGGCTATTTGATTTTGCTTAGTATTCCCAGCACTCGGACCTGGGTCGAGTAGTTCAAGCCATCATTCGCGAGTTTGAGAAATTTCCTCCACCACTACTATCATCGAACGATGTCAGTCCAAGTACAACTGCGACGAGTAGCAAAGACGGTTCCCCGTTAGAAAACTCTGCCACACCGTCCAGTACCGATTATGATCTTCCCAACTTGTCATCGATGTCGTTGGATGAACTAATGAAATTAGACACAGATACAGAGTTCTTTGATGATTTTATCGAGGAAATGTCAGTTGTGCAACACCTCAATGAAGAACTTGACTCGATGATCAATCAAGTTGGCACTATATCAAGTAAGTTTTGCTACAGGCGTCTGATTTTCTTTTCTAAAGCTTAATGACCGTCTTTAGGAGAAAACGAATCAAAGGAGTCACACCTGAATGAACTGAAGCTCAAGTTAAATGATGACGTGAATGCTCTACGAAATCTTGGCGAAAAATGTGATCAACTGAATCAGAAGTATGTGAAGAAGTCTGAGGAATACGCTCCCCAACACATTAGAGTGAGTTGCATTTTTGTCTTTCTGACGAGTTAAATTATTGTTTCGCATTTATTTCTAGGAGCTACTTCAGATAGCGACTTCAAACTCTGACACCGATTGTGATAAACATGTGGAGCAATTCTTAAACGGCAAAACTGATGTGCAGACATTTCTTAATAGTTACACTCATTCAAAGAAAATAAGTTCAGAACGTAAGGCGAAAGAGGAACGTTTGGGTCATCAGCTAAGCGCATTGGAAAGAGCCGGAATATAGAACTCTTACGCGTGTAAAAGTTGCCTACTTATAGAGGGCATACACGACACAGACATGTCGTTGCAAATTAATATATTTGTCTCAGTATCGTGTGTATCCTTTGTTTATCCTTTGCAACGACCGTCTGCGTGAATTCAAAACGTGTCTGTGTCGTGTATGCCCCCTATTATGTTGTTTCCAGTTGTAGATTTAAATTTGTTTTCAATGTTGATGTTAGGAACTAGCAAATGTTATTTTTTTAATTTGATAATATTTGAGTCGTCTTTACCTAGTTAATGTAATAGGTGGCGACAGTAGGCTAAATTCAATAATATTCTAAAGAATACAATTAATAAATTAAATCATTAAGTGTTTTGCTAACGAAGGAGTTAAGTGATTTAAGAAAGAAAAAAATCAAAACAATCAGACTGCACAACTAAACTCTAACGAATGGTTGGGCAAATCTACATTCTTATTCATTCGGGTGCTTTCTGCAGTTTTCCTAATGCTGTCAAAAGCTTGTACAAGACCAACACCATTCTGAATTTGGATAAGAAAAATACGTCAGTCTGCAGTATATTTGACAAAAATAAGAACAAGTAATTAGACAAGAAGTTAATGGAATACGTGAATCAAATACAAACTTTTCTCTGCGTTTCCGGAATTCGACATGACCTACGCCGCGTAATCATTTTGCTGGCATCTGAAGGTTTTTTTTCCACTGCGCCACCTCTCGTGAACGTCTGACAAAAAATATTCGAGAGTTAGTCATGAAAGAGCTTCTCAATTAGTCGTTTCGATTCGGCATACAATTGCAGATCCCTTCCACTCGTCACAAAAATTGAAAAAACTCACACTACTGATGTAACTGCTTCGTTAGGCAACATTGATTCACTCTTGAAGTGGGTAAGTCTTCCACGAACAAATCCTTCTCGAAGTTGTGTCCTATAATTAGCAAAACCGACCGCGAAATGAAAGTAGTAGGCAAAAAGGGCTAAAAACCTTAAGAGATGGATGGATGATGCTCAAGAACAGTCCATCCCGTTGTTCAAAATACGCTCACCGGACTCTCAGCCCTTCGTTAATTTTTCTGTTCTCAAGTTTAGGCATTGGATCCATACCTTTATAATAGAGCGACATGGAAGTGCTTTTTATTTCAAGACAGGAAATATCTCCCACACCACAGCTATCTCATCAACTGCCAACATACTTGCAACGCTAATAAATTCAAAAATACTTGTACGGGGGTCGAATCGCGTCGTCCGTTAAGGAGCATCAAGTGGCGGAATTTGTTTTTGTTTCTCAATAAAATCAACCAAATTCCGTAAAAGTATAGCTCGTCAGGGAAAGTGGCGATTCACCACAATTTTAATTTTTACTCCCGAATGGTTGAAATATCTTCAATAGAAGTACATTCTGTTTCTGGCACCAATTCGCCGTTCTCATTTATATTAAACAAGAGCACCGACTGCTCGAATATTTGTCCTCCAGCTTCAATTGCTTTTTCTTCGGGATCTTGGTAAAATGTAATTTCCTCATTTTCCAGTTGCTGATTACTTAGATCAGTGTATTGATGTCCACCATCTATTGGCTGAGTATTCACATGCTTTATGGAGTGCATCTATAATGAACAAGATTATTAAAAATGTTTCAGTGAATAGAAGGTAAACCTACCTTCAAATTGTTTTTGCTCGCGAACTTTTTTGGACAAAGTTCACATGCGAATAGCTTCTCACCGGTGTGAGTTCGCAAATGAATTGTGAGCTGAGTGGTTGTAGTAAAGGAGCGACTGCAGACACTGCAGAAGTAAGGTTTTTCTCCAGAATGTATTCGCCGATGTGCCAGCGCCGTATCTAGACGAGTGAATGCCTTATTGCAGTCTTCGAAGCCACATAGGTAAGGTCGCTCTTCGGTGTGTATTCGCATGTGCGCTTTTAAAGTTTTTGAGTTAGCAAAGCTCTTCCCACATTTACTGCAGAGGGTTTTCATTTCTGAACTATGCGTTTGCATGTGTATTGCAAGGTAACTACGTTCGCCAAACGTTCGCTCACAGATGGTACATTTGAATGGTCGCTCATCGCTATGGGAGCGTAAATGTTTACGCAGATTAGAGGCTTGTGTGAATCGGTGGTCACACTGATGACAGGCGTAAGGACGATCTCCGGTATGATGTCGCAAATGAATTTCGAGAGCTGTCCTCTCCGCGTAGTATTTTGGGCAATTGGGACATTGTAGAAGATTTTTACCAGTATGAAATTTCATATGCTTGGCCAGTGAACTGGAGTATTTGAAGCTATTTCCTGTGTAAAATAATTCAGATGGATTTTTTTCACTAGATATTAAACACAGACATTACCGCAAATAGTACATAGATGACGTTTGTTTGAGGTGTTTCGCAATTCACCGGTGTGTTTCAGCAAGTGTTTGTTTAAGTTGCATTTCTCTGTAAAAGTCTTGTCACACTCTGAACATTTGTATGGCTTGGCACTGTCGTGGATTTTACTATGACGTACCAACTGTTTACGGTGTGAAAATTTCTTGCTACATGTCTGGCATTTGAACTCGGTCTTGTTGCAGTTGTTGTTGTTCTGAAAAAAAAAAAAAATCTTATGAAATTATAGCTACCTTTGTTGCGTTAATTGGTTACTACAATCAAGTTGACAAACCCTATCAACTAAAACTTAAGGAACGCGAAGTATTTCATTATTGATTCACAAAAAGTTTATAAGCTTATCCCAAAAATGACGCTTTTTCTGCGGAGATGAGGAGATGCACGAGGACTCTGTTAATGCCCTAGTCTTTGTCACTTGAGGAATAAAACGCTTGGAAGTTACTTATGCTTCCGCGACATACAGGAACTTTTAAGTGTCTCACTATATCATCTTTACAGGTTCATAAATACATTGTCGATACAAGGTCGAGTAAAAACAAGAGGGAACACATATTTTCGACAACAACAATAGCTAACCCAAACAAGGGCATCACAGTGGGTCCACATGGATCTAAGTAGGGTACTGCAGGGCTCGCTCTGCTGTACCTACCCATCAACCTAACCTAAAATCGTGGATATGACTATGTTAGCTTCCTTTTAATTATTTGGATTGGAACACAGAAAGATGCAGCAGTTAAATATTAGTTGAAAACGTTATCAACCGAAAAATTAGTCATGGCGTTGGTTCAGCCAAGCGCGCTAATGTTGAACAATCGAATAAGGAATGGGCAAGCAAACTATCTTTATCATGAAGAGAAAAGTCAATTTAAAAGAAAAGGAAAAATAAATACTATGCTCGGGAGGGTAGCTCCATGTTTGAACCAAAGTGGTACTTTCAACCCTAAAACATAGGAATTATACTTACTGATTGTTTACATCCGCGATTTTGGGCAATTCCAGCTTTTTCCTCGGATATCATTGCGAGCTCATTGTGGTCAACAGGACTGCCGTAGGAATAGGAATCACCTTCATACAGAGTTTGATATTCGGCATTATTTGAAATCGTTTCTTCATCTTTCTTTATTTGTTGGTTGACATCTTCTACTATAAATTTACACTCACTCAAGATAGATGATCTGGGTGGTTTATTTGCACTGACCCTTATGTATTCACGGATTGTAGTATCCGATTTCAGACACTGCTCCTTAAAACGAAACGCTCGACTTAGCTGTAAGATACATTGAAAGCAAAGGAGCTCCGGGAGACCATCACTACGTTGTACCTAAGAAAATAGTATAGCACCTTCTCATAAATAGGCCAATTGATATTTTATTTGAAACAACCTGCAGATTAGCAACAGAGCTTAGCATTATATCTAGAGAAAATCCATACAGTGGTTTCATCTCACCAATATTTTTGAGGCAACAACGACATATTTTGTTTATTTCGTATATTTCTCCGCCGAACTGCATTTTATATGTATATCTATTTACATTTTATTTTTGTGATGAACTCGGATAAGAAATAAGAATTGACATTTGTTTCCTTGCTGTTTACACCCAGTCATCACGAGACTTATTTCAGTCAAGACTTCAGTCATGACAAATGTCTCGAGAAGAGCGCGATTTTGTGGACATGACAGAAATCTAGACTTTTCAGTCTGACTTCTTTTCCTGACATCTCTGCAGACTGAAATTTGACATTTGAAGTCTAGACCAGGGCTATCGTTGTACTGCAAAAGCAGTATTTGTATTGCTTTCTGCATCTTTGTACTGCTGTACTGCACAGCTACTTAAAATACAGCTTTTTTAAAATATGCGTATTTTGTTCTTAAAATGTTCCAAAAGATTATTATGAATTTTAGGCATCTGAAATACAGACGTACCCTTAAATCATTTATTATTATTATTTTTTATTAACAAAATAATTAATTAAAGAGTTAATTTAACATAACGCGAGCACAAGCTGCTAAGGCTTTCTGCTCTCTTCCCTTAAAGTATATTCTTGCTTTACAAACATACCCAGAGCAAGAAGTGACATTCGAGACAACAAAAAAAAACGGAAATGGCAGTTGAATTGTCTCATATAATATCTTTTGTTAAATACAGAGTATAAGCAATTTACATGTATGAATTTCAACGTTAATTTGTAGCTCCATACAGTGGCGTAGCGTGGGTTGTAGCCACCCCCATAATTTTTTTACACACAAGGACTATTCACATGAGAGCGAATTGCGAACTGCGAACACGCGAATATTCGTGGTTTCTGACACTTCATTCACATGAAAACTTTTTTTGGTCGCAGATACCCGCGTATCAGTTTCATTTTTAAAGGTTAAGTTCAAACGAATTTTTCATTCGTGGGTTTGTGGATCGCGACTGTTTTGTGTGGATTGTGAATAAAGTGTGACAGTTCGCGGCAAGAATTTTCAATTCGCGGGAAAATTGCTTTAATTGTTAATTTAGCTGTTTAAATCAATTGAGAGTAATGTTTTTTTTAGACTAGATGTTAGATTAATTAAATATAATGGTTTTGTGATAGAACAAATACAAATTTTCAATTCATAAATGCAGTTAAATTGATTTGTTCGTAATTCGCCTATTCGCAGTTCGCTCTCATGTGAATGGTCCTTAAAAGAAACCTTTGTAAACTTGGTAAAATTTCTGAAATCGAATAACGGTACTTTCGAAATCCCGAAATATCTCGAAAACAAAAATTAATTTGGTCATTTGGTAATATGGTCATTTCTAACGGAATAGCAGGCTCAGTTTTTGTCTATATTATCGTAGGGTTACATTATTTACACGCCACAGAAAAATAAAAAAAATAAATTTGAACGGATTTGGCACCATTGCGTTTGCCGTTTATTTCAAATATTTTGCGGCTGACACAAAAATGGAAGAAAAACTACAGTAGAAATCGGTTTTAACAATACCTGATATAGCGATTTACCGGATATAACAATATATTTTCAAAGTCCTGGCAAAACTCCGTTTAACTCAAGGTAATTTGCAATCGGTTACAACGATGCCGGATATAACAATGACTCGGTTATAGCGATGAAAATTTACCATAATTAAGTCTTAAAACTGTTTATAGCGATAGTAAAAAAGGTGTTCTTACATGCCTATAGCCAATTTTTATTCTGCTTCTAGGTTAGGTTAGGTTAGGTTGGGAGGGCAGTTTTGCAACAGATGCAAATTTCACCCAGAAGCCATGAAGGCCCATTGTGAGTACCCTGTTTGTACATGTAAGGACATGTGGCTAACAAAACCACTTCGTTCTGTTGAGGAATAGTTTTATGCCTGATAGAGGTACCCTTGCCAAGTCGTCCAAACTTTCGAAGAACCTAGTTCCCATACAGGATGAGCGGCGTTCTTGTAAAGCTGGGCAGTGGCATAGAAGGTGTTCCACAGACTCTATCTCCTCCTCATCTCTACAGCTTCTACAGAAGTCATTTGCAAAAAGTCCCAGCCTTTTAGCCATGTTTCCTATGATGCAGTGTCCGGTTAAAACCCCGACGAGCATCCGGATTTGGCTTCTATTAAGGGAGATTAGGATCTTTGATCTTTTGGTGTCAACCACAGGCCACAGACTTCGGGTTATGACGCAACCGGTGGTGTTGCTCCATTGTTCCTTAGCCAGTTGTGTGGTGACATCTTCAATAAAAGTCTTAGCAGTGTTGAAAGGCGGTAGCACCTCTCCGTCCGCAAGTTGAGGGTCCATATCAGAGCCGTATCTGGCCAATTCGTCCGCCTTTTCGTTCCCTTCCACCCCAACGTGTCCCGGAACCCAGCAGAGTAGAATTGAGTGATGACGTATAGCCCTGAGCGCCACGAGGCAATCTGTGACACATTTCGCATTGATAAGATTGGAGCCGATAGCTTTAAGTGCTGCTTGACTGTCCACACAGATGGTTATTTCCATTGCTGGTAGTCCCATCGATAAGATAGTCTGTGCTGCTTTTTTAACCGCATATATCTCAGCTTGGAAGACACTGCAGTGATCAGTCAGTCGGAACGACTGGCTAATAGCAAGCCTTTCTGAGAATATGCCGGCTCCTGTTCCATTTTCTGTTTTTGAACCATCCGTGTAGACGGCTATACCTTTAATGATGGTACTGGGTGATTTCCAGTCCTGCCTTTTGGGTATAGTGATTCTAAAATTTTTCTCGAAGTCATATCTGGGTTTCTCGTAATCGGTGAGTGACGTGAGTCCCTTCCGATCGAAGATTTCAAGTATGCTTGAGTGTCCGTAGTGTCCAGGCTTCCAAGTTTTGTTCTCTCTTAATCTGAGAGCGGCTTTGGCTGCCACGTTCTTAGTGAATAGCTCAATGGGTTGCAGGTTCAATAGTGTTTCCAGACCTAATTGTGGTGTGGATTTAATTGCGCCTGTTATTCCCAAGCAAGCAATTCTCTGCACCTTGTTCAGGTTCTTAAGATGGGATTTGGTTTTAACCGCCTCCCACCAAACAACCGAGCCGTAGGTAAGAATGGGTCTCACAATCGCGGTGTACATCCAGTGCACAATGTTCGGTTGCAAGCCCCAGTTTTTCCCAAAGGTTTTCCTGCATGCATAAAAGGCATTAAGTCCTTTCTTCATTCTTTCTTCAGTATTCCGTTTCCAGTTAAGTTTGGAGGTGAATATCACGCCCAGGTACTTGGCCTCGGTCGAAAGATTAAGTCGGACACCTTTAAGCTTCGGTGGGTCCCATTTTGGTACCTTATATCTCCTGGTGAACAGAATTAGTTCGGTCTTTTCCGGATTAACCGCAAGACCGTTGTGTTCCGTCCATTTGGATAGTTCTGTTAACGCAGATTCCATAATGTCTCTAATGGTGGAAAGGTATTTTCCTGTTATTAGTACTACTATATCATCCGCGTAGGCGACTATCTTGATACCTCTGTTGACAAGGGATTTAAGTATTTTGTTAATCGAGATGTTCCACAGTAGAGGAGATAAGACTCCCCCTTGTGGTGTTCCACGATTAGTACTTTTCTTAATCGCACAGTCCCCTAGGCTGCTGTTAATAACTCTGCTGTTAAGCATAGTCTTAACCCAGTTTGTCAGAAACTGTGTTGAACCTGATTCCTCAAGTGAGGATATAATGGTTCTTGTGTTCAGGTTGTTGAATGCACCTTCTATGTCCAGAAAGGCCGCCAACGTAAATTCCTTGTTTCCTAGGGATTTCTCGATTGTTTTCGTTACTTCATGTAGCGCTGTTTCCACGGATCTACCTTTGACATATGCGTGTTGTGCACTACACAGAGTACCGCTTGTTTCGAGAGTGTTCCTAAGGTGCAGGTCCAATAACCTTTCTAGTGTTTTCAAAAGAAAAGATGAGAGGCTAATTGGTCTGTAATCCTTGGGTGTGGAGTGACTGGGTTTCCCTGCTTTGGGAATAAAGACCACCCTCACCTCTTTCCAGCAGTCAGGAACAAGTCCGAGTGTCAGGCAACCACGAAAGATTGCCTGCAGCCATGGGACGGTCCTTTTACTGCTTCTTTGTAGCATGGCAGGTATAATTCCGTCCGGTCCCGCCGACTTGTACGGTTGGAAGGATTGAAGAGCCCATGTTATTCTGTTTGTGCTAGTGCAGTCATTTATGGCAGCCAGTTCCTCAACCGGAAATGAGGAGAGGCTGCCATCAGAACTGTGTAGCAGCCTTCCTGGGATTGTGCATCCCGGAAAGTGTGTTCTGAGGAGCAGGTCAAGAGTCTCCTGACTACTAGCTGTCCAACAATTATCCTCCTTACAGAGGTGCCCTATATGAGAGGGAGTTTTGGCAAGAACTTTCCGGAGTCTTGCCGCTTCTGTGGTGGATTCTATGTCAGAGCAGTAGTTTGTCCAGGACACTCGTTTGGCTGCTCTAGTTTTCTTTTTAAACTCGTTGAAGCTGCTGCGATATATACTCCAGTCTTCATCGGTTTTTGTCAGTTTTGCTCTATTAAAAAGTTTCCTGGTTTTGGACCTAAGAAGTCGTAGTTCCCTAGTCCACCAAGCCGCGTGTGTTCTTTTGGGAGGGCGACTAATAGGACAGGATTTGTTAAAGGAGTCGGTTAGGGTCTTGGTGAGAAAATTTACTGCTTCGTTAACGAGTGTCGCCTTCGACAATGTACCTATGGGGTTAGGTGGAAGTCGACGTTCGACCAGTTCAGAAAATTTACTCCAGTCAGTCTTGACAGGGTTCCTAAAGGGGAGTTCTTTTGGTAGTTCAAAGTCAATTGTGAAAGTAATCCTGAAGTGGTCAGAGAAGGAGCACTTCGAGGAAACCTTCCAGTCATCGACCCTGAATCTGTCCACTGGGAGTGCTAAAGTTAGATCAATTACCTCTTCTCTAATTTTGTTGTGGAAAGTAGGATGGCTACCCCTGTTACAAATATGTAGGTTGGAAAGTAATATAAAATCAAGTATAGACTCACCTCTTTTATTTATATCCCTGCTGCCCCACTGAGTGTGGTGAGCATTGGCGTCCATACTTACTACTAAGTTGGCTCTGGTGTTGCTGGCATGCTGTACCAGGTCCCTTAGTAGTGGTGATGGGGGGTCTTCTTCCTCGTAGGGCAGATATGCGGATGCAAGAATGAGTTGGGGCTCGTTCTTGCGGTCGCATATCGCCACTGTCAGATCGCTGTTGCTGAAACGATAAGAGAAAAGAAAGTTAATTGATTTCTTTATCAGAATACAGCTCCTAAGTTTACCTTCACCACTGGAATGCAGGAGTGTGTAGTTTTTTGACCTCAATCCTTGGATTTTGGCTTTGTATAACCATGGTTCCTGGATTAGGGCCACGTCCACACTCTCATCGGTCATGAAGAGCAGCAGGTCGTCGGTG
This sequence comes from Cheilosia urbana, assembly GCA_946477585.1. Taxonomy (NCBI): domain Eukaryota; kingdom Metazoa; phylum Arthropoda; class Insecta; order Diptera; family Syrphidae; genus Cheilosia; species Cheilosia urbana. The sequence continues at coordinate 62,843,760 of OX297854.1, read as the reverse complement.
GCAGCTTGAGAGTGGTGCAAATTAATCTGCACCACCCTTAGCTTTCCGGCGCTGGTCATCGTTACTGGGGAAGGAGAACTTGATGTTCCCCAACCCAAATTTGACGACCCCTGCTGCAGATCTGATGTAGTTGGCGGATTTTGGGTCCACCACAATGCGTAGGTCCCTGCCGCCACCTTTCTCCCGCGGTTTGGAACCCACGATTCTCCATTCTCCTACGTTCAGCTCTTTGTTCCGCAGACCTACCAGTTTAAGTATGGATTGTTCCTCCGGGACCGGAGGAGGTATCCATACGTGTACTAGGGTCCGCAGTGGTAGGGCTGAAGCAGGAATGGCTTCTAGCTTGGCACCAGGCCACAGTTCTCCTAGGCTACGAATGCAGCGCGTTAAAAAGTCCAGTGACTCTTTGTTGCCACATCCGACGACCTTCACTCCCTTCCGCCAACCTGCCCCATCGAAGTTGCAGGTGTTATTGATGTCAGCAGATTCTCCCGCTGATATCATGGCCTCCAGGATCTTTGCCTCAACCTTGAGCCATTTATCGGTCGCAAGTTTCCCATCAGGGTTGCTGCGGTCAATAATGGCTAGGGTGAGGTCTTCGCTGCTTTTAAGCTTAGCTTTCTTCGCCGAATTCCCTGTTACCTCGTCGGCTGAGCGGATTCGTTTGGGGGCCTGCTTAGCTGTTTCCTTACCCGCGGTCGTCGAGTCCTTGGACTTTTCCGACCGTTGGAGGGATTGCTTGGCATTGACTTCCTTCCGAATAGTGCCCGGCTTTCGTGGTGGTAGGACGGCGGGAAGCTTCGCCTTTGAGGTCGATGGGGTGGGGATTGCCTCCGAAGCGGGCTGTTCCTCTCTCTTCTCGGATCCTGTAGCTTCTTCTGTTTGGCATTTGGGTGAGACCGAATCCTCAATAGTCGCGGGTGCGAGATGTGTCTTGTTGCCAAGACGATTCTCGTACTGTTTGACTAGCTTGGTGTGCTTCCTCACCAGCGCTCTATCTCTTTCAGAGAGCTCAGCCATGTTGCGGTCCTTCAACTTTCTCAGGAATCTCAGGGAGCTTCTATAGCCCTCTTTTTTCTTTTGCTGAGATGTCTTTGGAGCTCTTATCCTCTTGCTAGGTACGAGAGTGTTCTCCAGAAGTCTGTCCTCCGTCTCAGAGTCAATGGACGAACTGTTACTGGCTTGAGAGGAGAATAACTCCCCCAGCACGGTCATGTCCGGCCAAGAGTTCTCTGACAGAGCTTCAACTTCCTCCGAGTCTCTCGCGTCCTGTCGATTTATGATCTTTTTTCCGTCAAGTAGCAGTCTGCCTCCACACCCTTGGCTATCAGTGTGGTCCTCCATGAAAGTTGGGTCCTCCAGACTCCGTGACCCTGCCGCTTTCGCGAGTGGATTTTCACTTTTGTGCGTTCCACCTGGAGTAATTAAATCTTTTCGTTGTCCTTTCATGTTTGTTTGGGGGGGGGGGGTTCGGTAGTTCTTAGTTGATCGCTCATCAACAGCCTGTCTGCCATGGGTGGCCCTTCTGACGACTATGTCGTCGACAGCATAGCCCGTTGATTCATTGCGATACGAAGCCTCCGCACCAGGCGCCCTTGCAAAGACAATGTCTTCACAGGGACACACACGTCAAGGTGCCTACCAAGCGAAGGAATATTCTGCTTCTAAATATGTATCGATATTATGTATGCACATACACATACTATACATATATATATACAATTGTTAAATTTTCTGTAGCCACTGCAGTGACTGTGACTCGATTTTCATAACTCTGAAGTGTTAAATTTTCTTTGAAACAAGTTGAGTGTAGATAATTGTTAAGATGGTGACAATAAATAAGCGAAAATCATTTTCCATTGCCCAAAAATATGACATAATTTCAAGAATTGAAAGTGGCGTAAGAATTCATGTACCGGATATAACGATGAATCGGTTATAACGATAAAATTCTAAGGTCCCTTCGATATCATTATAACCGATTTGTATTGTAAAAGAATTTTCAACGAAAACATTATTTCAGCTAATCGGCTAAGGTCAAAACCTTCCTGTACGACTAGTAAACAGATAAAAGCAATACAATTTTGCCAATTTTTATTTCAACGAATTTTATTTAATTACAAACAAAAACATAATCAGCACATGAGTTTTGCTTGCAGTACTGCATGCTTCACTGCGTCCAGAAATTCTGCACATGTGTTTTGGGCATTAATCTTTGGCCGCATTCAAGAATCTAGTTATCTTAAGTCGACTAGATTGGTCTGGATAAGATGTAACCTGAACGCAAAAACTAGATTGGTCGGGAACGTCACTTTTTCTACGTCAGCCACATACCCGAACTGTCAACTTAGTACTCAGTCACGAATTTCTTGACTAGATTCGTCGGCTACCCCTCCATAAACGTCAAATGTCAAAGGTGCCCACGTGACCGATTTAAACCAATCACAACCGAGATAGATCTAGTCAGACAGATGTCAGACTTACTAAACTAGATACTTGAACGCCCTCTTTTTCTCGCTTAACACAGCGACATCAACAGCAACTTTGACAACCACAGCGCGCTTTTTAGAACCACTGTATTTTAATTACTTTGAACACATTAGCACAGCAACATCGACAGCGACATCGACGTTAGATAGATTGTAAGGCGGGAGAGCTTTCAATGAGCTCTGGCACTGCGGCTTCTTAGAGGAGCCTATTGTGCCTTCCCTGGTAAATTCTTAGAGCCACATTTTCATCCCAGAGACCGTCAGGAAGACCAGGATCCTCTCTGGGTGTATATTAGCAAGAGATGCTGAATCAATGATTTCATCACCAAGGACGTTTTTCCTGAGACGACAAAGGGCCGGGCATTCTGTGATTATGTGAAGAGAGGATTCGTCACTCTCGAGACAAAGTCTACAGATGGGATCCGGTGAGACGCCAATGCGGTGAAGATGTTTTTTTCACGCAGCCGTGGCCACTGATTATTCCTGTTAGTATTCTCAGGTTGTTTTTATCCAGGTTAATCAAGAAGAGTGATTTTCTGGAGGAGAATTTGGGGAAAAATGTTCTGATGCAATTCTGCCCAGCTGTGTTTTGCCAGATCTCGTTGGACTCTATACGAGATTGGTTCTTGATGTAGTTCCTGAAATGGTTTTTGCTGACTCCGCAGATGGGTTCAGGTCCGATGAGTAGGGTGATTGCTCCGACTTTAGCCAGGGAGTCAGCCGATTCGTTACCCTCAAATCCTCTATGGGCTGGAATCGAGTGGAGGATGACTAGGTTTTACTAAGAAAGTTCATAGATGTTTGAGAATGTTTCTAAGACAAGTTTGGATTTGATGACAGATGAGTCAAGAGCCTTGAGAGCTGCTTGGCTATCTGAGAATATAAATATGGTTTTCCCACGTGTGTTAGAACTTAGATTTATTCTAGCGCAATGGTTGATTGCAAGGACTTCAGCCTGGAATATGGATACGTTTTTCCCAAGGCTGACTGACAAGTTCACCTGGTTTGACTAGATTCCAGAGCCAGTCCCTGATTCCATCTAAGAACCGTCTGTGTACCAGATGATGTCAATTCGAGATGGATTAGGTTTCTATTTCTCCCACTCTTCGCTAGGGGGGATGATTATGGAGAAGTTTTTATGGAATACATATTCCGGTAGCATGTCATCAAGAGGCATGCTGAATAAGCTTGAAGGCTCAATGGTGCCGAGTAAGGACAGATGACCTCCTTGATAGGTATAGGGGTCAAAGTTGTTCGAATGGAACAGGCGGTGAGCACCCAGTCTGGCTTCTGTTTGAATATGTGTTTGAAGAGGTGTTAGACTAAGGATGACATTGATTGCCATAGTCGGTGTGGAGCGTAAGCAGCCCGTCATACAGTTTCCGGCTATACGTTGGACTCGTTCTAGCTTTTTAACTGTGGTGACTTCGTTAGTCTTCGTCCACCAGACCACCAGACATCGACGTTAGAGCTAATCCAAAATTAGCTGTTGTTGTTGCTTTCAAAGTGGCTGTTGATGTCGCGATTTGCCCAACCAAAGCAATGCAAATATGGCGGATAAGAGGTCTGACTTAAGAGTCTGACATAATTCAGAGTCGTGGAGACGCGGTGTTATGCACAGCTGACGCCTTTGATAGATAACAAGGCAAGTTCGTTTATTAAATTTGTAAATACTAGCTCCGTTCGAAATATTTGGAAAGTGCTCAATCTGGAAATAAAATTCGATTATTTTTCCGATTTGCTGTTCATCCACTAAAAAGTAGGTAGGTAGCAGTGTTGTTATGGATATTGTTGGAGAATCTTATATTTTCTCGGTTCAAAATCGTATTTGTCGTACTTTCTAACTGTACGAGTACAAAAAATGCATTTAAGATCTTAGAGTTCATAATTATTGTACTTAATTTGGATGTTATTTTGTAATAATAGTGAGAAATCGGACAGTTTTAACTTTACCTAAGATACTTTGGTATTATATTTATACCCTCAGGGGTTTGCGACCTAAAACGCGAAATCTAATGAAATATGGCTTTTTTATGTGGTATTTGATTCGGCTTCTTCAGATTCGATCTCATATTTCGTGTCATCTCAATCAAACATAAAAACCTCATTTGCAAAACATCGTTTTTCATTCACTGCTTGGGTTTTATATTAAAAAAGTTCAAGAAAACGTAAACAAACTCCCAATGAGCATCACAATGGGTCAATATTGACCTGAGTGTGGCACGGAGTTGCGAAGCAACCAAAAACCTCGGATAAAGATTCACTGTTGACGACCCTGCAAGACGGGAAAAGGACAATGACGTTCGGAACTGCAAGTGGAATGTTCGAACTCTGAACAGACCGCGTGCAGCCGAACAACTAGACTGCTACACAGGTATCACCGCCATCCAGGAAGTGCGGTGGGACGGGCCGGGCAAAAAAAGGATGAAAAACTGTGACATTTACTACGGTGACTGCTATAGGGAACAAAAGCAGCGTCTATTTGGATACAGACTTAGGCAAGAAGTCTTGAGCTTTCGACACGTAAGTGAACGCCTTACAACGATCCGCATAAAGGCTAAATTCGCCAACATTAGCCTAATATGCGCTCACGCCCCCACAGAAGAAAAAGACGATGCTACCAAAGAGTGTTTCTACGAGCTCCTCGACAAAACATATGAGCAATGTCCTAAGCATGACGTTAAAATCGCCTTGGGTGATTTTGCAGGACGAAATGTTACCATAGCTAGCTCACGGTTTTCTCACCTCAATATCCACAAGGGATCATCAAACCGTCAACCAAATTGATCACGTTGCGATCGACGCAATGCACTCCTCCAGTATTCTAGATGTCTGAACTTTCCGAGCGGCCAACATAGATTTGGACAACTACCTTGTTGTAGCCAAGGTACGGATGCGGATATCCCAGACACCACAACAACGAGAAAATACTGTGAGGAGATTTAACGTCGGACGACTACAAACGCAACAAACCGCCAGAACCCATGCCGATCGCGTATCCCTCAACCTCTCGAGAAGTCCTATGCTGCCAGCATCAAGTGCTGAAGACCAGTGGCGCCGATGCCAAGAAACCATCAAAAACGCCGCAACTGATGTGCTCGGTTTCACCAGCCCACCCCCCCGAAACCCCTGGTTGGACGAATAGTGCCGATAAGCACATGCAGCAAAACAAAGTGCCTACGAAGCGTCGCTGCATAGAAGGACGAGAGCAGCTCGTCAGCTCTACGAGCAAAAAAGGAGGGAAGAACATCGGCTTCTCCGGAGAAAAAAGAGAGAGCATGAGAAGCGCGCGATCGAGGATATAGAGAGGTGTTACTCCAGGAACAATGTTCGGAAGTTTTACCAAAAGGTAAAAAGAACGTGTCATACCAACAAGACCCGAACGGAGACCTGTAGAGACGAACAAGGAAACCTTGTAGTAGAGTCACAGTCGGTGCTGAGGACATGGAAAAAACATTTCTGCAGACTGCTAAACGGCGAAGACGACACGATGAAAGCCAAGATTTCCGTCCACCTGACCAAAATGAAGTGAGGATAGCAATATATTAGCTTAAGTCCAACAAGGCTGCTGGACCGGACGGCTTAACTGCCGAGCTGTTTAAGGCAGCGGGAGATGACCTGGTAGAGAGCATACACCAACTCGTCTCCAAGATTTGGTCAGACGAAAGTATGCCTGATGAATGGAACCTCAGCATCGTTTGCCCGATCCACAAGAAGGGAGACTCCCTAAACTGCGCCAACTATAGAGGCATCAGTCTCCTGAACACTGCGTATAAGATCATGTCTGCTGTACTGTGTGAACGCCTGAAACCATTCGTCAACGATCTGATAGGTCCCTATCAGTGCGGTTTTAGGCCCGGTAAGTCCACGACCGATCAAATATTCACACTACGGTAGATCCTGGAAAAAACCCAAGAAGTCCAGATCGATACTCACCATCTTTTTATCGATTTTAAGGCCGCATATGACAGCATTTATAGAGACGAGCTATACAGAGCCATGTCTAGTTTTGGCATCCCTGCCAAACTTGTCAGATTGTGCAGAATGACGATGGAGAACGCTCGCTGCTCCGTAAAGGTCGGAAACAATCTCACCGAGACCTTTGATGTCAAAAAAGGATTTATACAAGGTGACGAGCTGTCATGTGACTTCTTCAACATCATTCTTGAGAAAATTGTGCGAAACTCACAAGCCAACACCAGAGGCACAATTTTCCATAAGTCTGTGCAACTACTTGCATACGCTGACGACATTGACATTGTTGGCAGAACACAGCGAGCTGTTACTGGAGCGTTTGCTAGTATTAGTATAGAAGCGGCAAAAATGGGTTTAGTGGTGAATGAGGGTAAAACAAAATATATGCTGTCAACAAGAAGGGACACACAACATCGACGAATCGGACAGAACGTCACGATAGATGTTGTATCGTCACAGTTCGCCGTGCTTTCCTGTCACCAGGAGAAGAGCGAACTCACGGAGAGATTGTTTGAAATAAAAGTATTTGATTATATATTTTAGTTAGTAAGGCCCGCTGTCTATGCGTGGCTGCGACCTTTTCCAACTGATATTTATTTATCTTTGTATATTTGTAATTTTTAGAGTATTCTTAAAGTACAATGAGGCCCGCTGTCTATGCGTGGCTGCGACCTTCAGTGTTTGGGAATATCTATACAACTCTCTGCCTGACCCTTTCAACCACTCCTTTTTATATTCATTTTAGTTCAGTTAAATTCCCCTCCAATCACTTGGAATCAGCAACCCAAGACAATTCTTATCCCAAAAACCTATTTTCGTAATCATGGTGCCCAAAGCAATATCCAAAGAATATGCTATACCATCAATGTGTCGCAACATATCATTGGCACTTCGACCATTCTGAGTTGAGCCCGAAATGAGTCAATGCGCTATCAGCATTACCCATGTCATTAGCACTTGTGTTCCTTTCCGTGTTCTGCGGTCGCCATACGTCACCATTCATTGATACACGATACTCATAGTATATTCGTACTCGTAGTATGTAGTATATCGTATGAGTGTGCCTGATGGGTATAGTATGCCGCTTGGGTACCAATATGCAAGTGTTGCATTTTGGTGTTTACGGAATTGAAGTGGATTGCGCAAGTGAAATGCATTGGCGCGATAGTGACCTAGTGCAGACACATTTATAGGTCATTTGTTGTATACTTTATGTGGACGTATATATTGGATTACGAAAGATAGAGTTTAGGGTAAAGATAGCACAATGGATGTTGCTGTGAAAGGAGTTGTGTGGGAAAACAGAGATAATATGATGGGATACTGTGGGATATGTAGCGTGGATACTACATCCCATCCCCCTAAAAAAAAGAAAATTACTACCTTGAAGAGGTTAATTTTCTGTGGAGTCGTAGTGGGTGTAAGGTACAGGTCAGTTGTTTATTAGATTTTACTTATTTTCTATTACAAAAACGATAATTTTATAAAATGGGTTACATATATATTTTTTTCTTAAATGTATACAAACATTTTTTTTTTTTTTTTTTTTTTTTTCTTGTTCTTAGAACTGTTTTAGTTGTAAACAATTTGTAATATAAAGGTTATGTTTTATGAATCGTAAGAAGTAATTTTATATTATTAGATACTATATATTATGTTCTTACAAGAATAATGGTATAAATGTATTGTAGTTATTTTTGTTTCTTTTACAAGTTTGTTTTTTTTTTTTTTATTAATTATTCGCAATTTTAAGTTTTATTAATTTCCAAGTGTAATGGTAGGAGTCTCAATATCATTAAGGGTTGTGGGATTGGTCTTGACTTCGGAAGTTGTTTTAGGAGTAATGGAATCGTGTTTGAACCTGTACTTGGTGTACTGTTTGTAAAAGAATAATGTTAGAATTAAAGCGATGATAATGTAAGTAGAGACGTAGTGGTGGATATTATGTTTGTCTAGTGGTATCAGGGGATTGTCTTCTAAGTTTTTCATGAGATTTATGCTTTCAGAGAGTGCCTTTAGATCGTCTTGGCTTGAGAATTTTACGAAGGATGGTTTGTTAGTTTCGTTCCAGGGTCTACTGGTATGATTTGTTAGGATAGTGGAGATGTTAAGAGAGGGGATAAAAATGTTGTGGATGTATGTGACTTTATCCTTATGTGATCGTATGGTTAGTTCTTTGGTTTTGAGGTAGCAATCTCCAGAGATTAGTAATGTAGCTGTGTCTTTTAAAGAATAGGTCGTGAGGGTGTCTTGACAGATTTCGTCAAAAGTATACTCATTGATGGTTGAGAACAACCATTTATTAGTTTGAGACAATTGTATCCAAACCGTTGGGATGTTTGATTCCCTTATATTGCAGTTAGTGGGGTATGTGTTTGTTCTTTGGAGTATTTGGATTTCACACGGAGGGTTATTGGTGTTTGTATTAAATAAGGGGTGAGATATTTCGCATAAGAATTGGTTTCCTTGGATTTTGCATTGTTTGAGCTCCTCCTCGTCGAGACTGTAGAAATGTTCTTTCTTGTAATCGATAAGTATGTATTTCATTGAGGGTTGTATGAATACAAAATTTGACTTGAAACGGGTAGGTAATGGAATTACTCTGTGGATGTGGTAGTTTTCAATAAATGGAAGGGGGATTAAAAATTCATAAATTACTTTTTGCTCTAATATTGTGGCACTTATTTTACTGATCTGGTATAGGGGGAGTATATTGTTATTGTCTATTAAAGACGAGAGCTTTGTGTCACTGGGTATATCTTGTTTGATGTTTATTAGTACCGAGTTTAACTGGTCGGGGGTAATTATGGACGGGTGAGGTGTGCCGTTTTTGGCGTTGGTAAGTATGTCCAGAATATCTGAAATTGTGCTTTCGTATCTAATTATTAGGAGTGTGACTAATGATGTAAGGGATTCCATTTTTATAAGGGTGGATTGGTCGGAAGTTTGATTGATTAGGTTTTCGAGCATGTACTTAACATTGTCAAATTTTGAATTTATTGCCTTTAGTTGATTTTCCATGTTAATTTCAGATTTTTTGAATATGTTTGTTGTTGTTTCTACTATTAATGTCTGGTTTTTAATTAGTTTCAATAGGTGTTTTTCGTTTGAGTTTAGTTTATCTATCTGACGGTCATAGTATTTAGCGTCGTCGTCGTCCAATGTGCCGAACAGTGATTTGCTCAATGTTCCTATTATATTGACTAGTGCTCTTTTATTTCTATTTCTTGGTTGTAGGATGCTGTATTTCTGTTTAATATCTTCCATTAAATGGGATATCTCGGTTACCGAACTGTCGCATATTAATTCGAAGTTGGCCATACCTTTTAGTTGTTTGCAAAGTGTATTAATCTCGCTTACGTAGTGTTCGGCATGAAGTAAAGCTTGTGTTAGTTTCCCGAGGTCGTAATAGACTACTAATTTCCATTCTTTGGAAAAGAGTTCAGCTTTTCCCAGTTCTTCGAAATAGATTCCCGGGTTTTGTTGTATCTGATTAATCTGGAGGGCTGCATTAATAATCGTTGGTAGTAATATTACAAGTACACGCGTATCCATGTTCTGGAAGGTTAAGCAACGAGAATGGGGTAAGATAACGCTTGATGTTGGTTCTTGAGTGTGTCGTGTGTGTGTGTGAATGTAAAAACGTTTGTTTCGAAAAATTATGTAGGTAGTTTTTTTTTCTTTTTTTTTTTTTTTTTTTTTTTTTTTTTATATTTATTGTCATTTGTGTTTTACAAAAAAAAAAGAACTAATTATTATCCGGCTCCCATACAACTGTGTCGGTAGATTCGTACCCGTCTTCTGAATCATCTTCGTATTCGACTCGGTGCGGTGGGGTGCGTATCGCGGGGTTCCAACGTCGTGGGAGTGGGCCTTTCAGTATATAAGTGGGACAGAATTCTAGTTCGTAATCTTCTTCTCTTATACCAAAGCTTATTGTGTCTCCGAAATGGAGTTTCCTTATGGTACAAGGGGTGAGTCTTTCCCCATTGATATAGGTTCCACGAGAGATGTGGTAATCCGCTATGTGTACTCTTTGATCGTTGAGGTCTACGTGAATTGCTGATTGACCAGGAGACACAAGCGGGGTAGATAGTTCTATGTCATTTGGATATCCCCTGCCTATCTTCGTGGTTCCGCGGCGCAGACGGAGTTCCTTTTGTGTTACTATGTTAAATAGTTTCCATTCCGAATCTGGCTTGTAATATATCGACTCCATCTTCTAAAAGAAGAGGATTTGGAGTATTAAGTCGGGGTTTCGGTAATGTATTTGTATAATTTAAGCTTATCTGAGTGTGCGGGAATGTGAATGGTGGTCTTATTCGTGGTAAAACTGTAAATTATTGTTGTGTATTAGTTTGGACTTGTTTTTTATTTTAATTATGGTGTTTTCGTTGGATAGGATTTTTATCACTTCGAAAGGACCTTCCCATAGAGGGGATAGTTTATTTTTTCTAGCGTTATTTCTTAGCAAGACCTTATCACCAACATTAAAGATTTTGGGGTTAGTTTTCGTGTCAAAATAATGTTTAGAGTTCTCTTTTCTTTTGTTTATTATTACTTTTGCTGCTTGGTACCCATGTTGCAATCGTGCCTTTAATTCGTTCGCATAATTATCATAATTATACGAAACGTTTGGTTGTTGTGAGAGTTTGCTAGGCACGTTGGCTGGATAACCGTAGAGCAATTCATATGGCGTATAGCCTGTGCTTGAATGGGGAGTAGTGTTATACACGAACATTGCGTAAGGAATCCACGTGTCCCATGTAAGTGGATCTTGGTTGACGTAATGTCGTAAATACTCAATCAAGGTTTTGTGGCTACGTTCTAGTGCTCCATTTGTTTGGGGGTGATATGGTGTTGTGTTTAATTTTTTTATTTTCATAAGTGAACACGTTTCTAAAAACATTTTACTAAGGAAATTCGCACCTTGGTCCGTTAACAGTGAGAATGGAATGCCGTGTCGACAAACAATGTTTTCGACGAAAACTCTTGCAACTGTTGGAGCTTCTGCGTTGGGTAAGGCGTATGCTTCTGAGTATTTGGTAAGGTCATCTTGAAAGGTTAAAAGATATTTATGGTCACTATAACTTGTTGGCAAGGGTCCAACTATATCTAGTGCTATCCTTTCAAACGGCCTTGAACTAGTAGTCGTAATTTTCATGGGTACGGGCGGATTTCGCCTGCTCTTATTAACCTGGCATGAGGCGCATTTTCTAATATGATCAGTAATATCTTGTGCCATTGTGGGCCAGTAGTATTTTTCCTTGATTCTTTTTAGGGTGCGTGAAACTCCTTGGTGACCTCCAAAAGGTGAATCATGGTATTCAAATATGATCGTTTTGATATTTTCTTGGTCGATTAAAGTGACTCTGTCGTTACTGTATAAGATTATTTCGATATCATTTTTATCAAAAACCTTTTCTATCAATATTTTGATGGAAGTTTTCATGTTGATACCTAGATTTGGGGTTGTAATACCTATTGATTTTAGCTGGTTCTTATTTATGATGTCCCTTATTTTCATTAAACATTTTTCGGTTATTGATTCGTCTTTGTGACTTCTAAATGGTATAGGTAATGTAGTCACATACCCGAATTCGGTTTCGGAAATGTGTGCTATATCAGGTTTAACGAAGTTTGGTATTAATTCTTGGAGATCTTTTTCTTCTGAAGATTCTACTAGAGGCAGTATTATTATTTTAAAATTTAGATTTTTGTCTTGATATACCGTACCTTTCTTTTCTATCAAAGAAAAGCTGGAAATTGTTTGTAGTTCGTCTTGGTTACTTTGTGGCGAACTATCTTCTTCAAGTATCTTCTTTTGGTTACGCGTAATTGCCATGACGTTGTTATTCGGACTGCTAGGTATTCGACTTAATGCATCTGCGTTAGTGTTGTATTTTCCTGATTTATAAATGATTTTGTACTGATATTCCTCTAACAAAATTCTCCACCGTGCTAATCGTGAAGTCGGATCCTTAAGGTTCATTAGCCATTGTAAGGGCCGGTGATCGGTGTATATGGTAAACTTGGTATTGTAGATATATGGTCGAAACTGTCTGATTGCGAAGATAATAGCTAATAATTCCTTTTCAGTTGTTGTATATCGTGTTTCAGCACTGTTTAGTGTTCTGCTAGCAAAACAAATTGGTTTATCCTGTCCTATCGCTCCTTGTGATAAAACTGCTCCTAGTGCCAAGTCGCTTGCATCTGTTGTTACTACGAATTCTTGACTGAAGTCTGGATAAGCTAATATAGGAGGGTTAACTATTTTTTGTTTTAAGGTTCTGAATGCTTCGTCGCAAAAGGCGTCCCATTTGAAAGCAATATTTTTCTTTAAAAGATTAGTTAAGGGTTTGGCAGTTCTGGCGAAGTCAGGGATAAATCTTCTGTAATACCCGACAAAGCCTAGGAATGATTTTATAGCTTTTACATTTGTCGGTTGTGGGTAAGTCGTAACTGCTTTTATCTTCTCTGGGTCTGGCATTATGCCATTTTCTGTGATTACATGTCCCAAGTATATTAACTCTTTTCTGATGAATTGGCATTTTTCTGGCTGAAGTTTTAGATTATGCTCCCGCAGTCGGTTGAGCACTTTTATAAGCCGATTATTGTGATCGTTAAGATCGTATCCGTAGATAACTATGTCGTCTACGTAAACAAAACATTCAATTCCTTGAAGTCCCATTAGCACGTTGTTCATTAGTCTCTGAAATGTGGCAGGAGCATTTTTTAGACCGAAAGGCATACGATTGTATTCGTAGTGTCCAAACGGCGTGCTAAATGCCGTTTTGTGCTTATCTGCTTTGTCCATAAGAATTTGGTGGAAACCTTTGGCTAGATCGAGGGTGCTGAAATATTTTGCCCTTCCCAATTGATCCAAAATATCTGTGATATTGGGTAAAGGATAAGCATCTCCCACAGTTGCTTCGTTTAATTTTCTAAAATCGACAACAACTCTCCAGCGTTTAGTACCACCTGGACCTGCCTTTTTTGGAACTAATAGCAAGGGTGAATTCCAAGGACTATAGCTTGGTTGCACCACACCATCCTGTAACATTTCATTTACCTGTCTGTGTATTTCCTCCTTAGTACTATCTGGGAGGCGATATGGTTTAATGAACAAAGGGGGTTTTCCTTCGTCGGTTATTATTCTGTGTTGCGTAGTGTCGGTATAAGTAAGACGGTCGCCATCGAGGAAGAATAAGTCGTTATATTCCCGACATATGTTAAGAACAGACCCCTTTTCTTCGGTATTACAATGCTGGAAGTCTAAGAGTGATTCTAATTTCTTTAAACGGTTCTTTACTGGGTCTCTTAACCTGTCTGCTTTGACTACTTCAAATTCGTTTAATTTTTCCCATCTTGGTCGGATATTGTTAAGACTTACTTCTTGGTCGGTGTCTAAGGTATTCATCATGAGTACTTTGATTTTGGAATCCTTAGGTTGGGTTATTGTTTCACCTATGTATATACCTGGTAGGATTTCTTCCTTCTGTATTATTATGTCTCCATTTACTTCTTTCTCACTGAATGGAATGTCCACTACTTGACGCATTCGTGGCATTAACCTGATGGAGTTTTTTGTTTCTTCTTTGTTAGTGAGGGCTGCTTTAGTTTTTCTGATATTTTCTTGAATGTTTCCAGTTCTATCTTTGACTGGGATTTTGTTTATACTTTTATTTGTAGGTTTATGGACTTGTGGATGAGCGAAGATATCAGAGATGACTTCCTTAGTGTCGTTTTTTGCAGAATTATCTGTTTTATTCCGTTGATAACCGGAACCAGATTTAGATTCCCATGCATGATTTGTGTTATAGACCAAACCAGTATGGTTGGACTCTTGGACGCATCGTCTATCTTCTTTCTTGCTAGATCTACCCGGGGGTAGCACCTCGTAAGGTGTAGCATTTTGCTCCTCTTCAGTAGTCTCTTTTACCTGTTTAAGTTTTACATATATGTATTTATTTATATATTTATTGCCCTTTTTTAATTTTGCTTCTAGTTGACCTTTTCCATAGTTCACGTTACATTCGAATTTAGTTAGGAAATCGTTTCCCAGAATACCGTCGTATGGTAGGTTTATTTCTTTGCTCATTATTTGGAAAGAATGTTTCAGGGATATGATACGTTCATTAGTTTCGAATTCCAATATTCCTGACCTTTCTCCAAGTGTATTTAGAGCGTCTCCAGCAATTGTGGATATGACACATTGTGTATTGTTTTCTTGTCTTAAAGAGTGCTGCGTTCCTTTTATTAGGCTTATACCGGCGCCTGTGTCAACGAGGAACGTAGAATTTGTTTTATCCGATGGCTTGAACTTGATGCATATCACTGGCTCCTCATATTCGGGACAGAATGATACGATCATGTTCAAGTCTACATTCGGTTGGGGTGTACGTCGGCAGTTGTTGTCACAACTCGGGAGGTGTCGACGTGGTTCGCCTCCCGAGGGGTGGTGTTTTCCGAATCATTGCCTAAGTTATGGGGGGCACTATATCTTACGTCACGATTTCTGCCGCGAGGGGGGTAATTGGAGATGTTGGGGTTTGGCCTGGCGTTATTTTGGGAGCTATTTGTAGTATTAATATTATTAGTATTACCGTTTGCCGGAGGTCTAATTTGCGCCAATCTTACTCGGCACTCGTTGTGACTATGATTGTAACGATTACAGTAGCTACATTGTAACCGCTGAACTTCTCTTTTTATCTGTTGGGGAACGAATTGGGGGAGATTTTGGTTGCGATAGCAAGTCGCAGCAGTGTGTCCTACCTTATTGCAGGTTTGACAGACTGGAGAACTAGTACGTCCTGCTGTAAGGAAACAAGTACTTGAGGTGTGGCCCACTTTGTTGCAAGTTTGGCAAACAGGTCTTTGGCGATTAGGATATTCTCGGTTGTGCGAGGTGAAGTTTGCCGTGTGTTCCATTCGAGCTGAATGTTCACTAGCATAAGCGATGGCCTTTTTGAGGTCTCTTTCGCCATGTGCTTGAACGATCAATTTCAGATTGTGGCTTTTTATTCCGTCTTCAAAGGCTTGTACTGCCTGTTTATCATTTTCCGATACTAAATACCTTCGCACGGCTTCCTCTCTAGTACTGCAAAATGTGGCTGAGTTTAGAGAATTTAGTAATCGGACAATTCGATCGCCAAATTCTTTAATGGTTTCCCCATTTTTTTGTTTAGCATTTGTTAATGCTCTTTGGGCAGAGGAACGTGATTGCTCTTCTTTAAATTGGCTTTCTAGCTCGCTTACTAGATCGTCCCATTTGTTTAGTGTTGTGAACTGAGTAAGTTCAAATGCGGGTCCTTGAAGTCTAGTTTTTACAACTTCAAGAAACAGTTTATGTTCTGCATCTGTTTTTACAGATGAGAAGAGAACATTACCACAAGCGGTGAACTTGCTAAGTTCGGCTGGGTCTCCGTTGAAGGTGGGGACAATGTTGTATATGTCCCCGAGGCTAATTTTGTATTCCATAAGGTTGTCGGGTGAGTTTGTTTGCTCGAAAAAGGGTAGTTCCTGAAGTAGCTGTACTCTTGCAGCTCTACTTCTAGTTAGTATGAACGGAATGGTGGTTGGTTGAGGAAGAAAGGATTGGATGACCGAAAGGGAAACTTAAAATTGCAATTACAAATTTTGTGTATTTATTGTGATTAGAATAGTGTGTATTTATTTTAAATATATATGTTTTTAGATAAAATTAAATAATAGAGCTACCTTAAAATATTCTCCCTTCCTCGGTAGTGGATTTCTGGTTTGTTGCTGGTTTGATGTCGTCCCTGATGTGGATGTGCCAGGCAAGCTTCACGCCCTAAAGCTGAGGTCTCCTGGTCTTTTTTTTTTTTTTGCTTATCTTTTTTTCACTTCTCACTTCTGGTGTAAGCCCCAGATACGCTCACAATATCACTCTTCTTTTTGTTTTCACTTTTCACTTCTGGTGTATAGCCCCAGTACGCATCGAGTGTTTATGACTACTCGTTTTTGGTAGAGTGGATCCCTTTAACGTGGATCCCACCGCTGCCACCAAATGTTGTATCGTCACAGTTCGCCGTGCTTTCCTGTCACCAGGAGAAGAGCGAACTCACGGAGAGATTGTTTGAAATAAAAGTATTTGATTATATATTTTAGTTAGTAAGGCCCGCTGTCTATGCGTGGCTGCGACCTTTTCCAACTGATATTTATTTATCTTTGTATATTTGTAATTTTTAGAGTATTCTTAAAGTACAATGAGGCCCGCTGTCTATGCGTGGCTGCGACCTTCAGTGTTTGGGAATATCTATACAACTCTCTGCCTGACCCTTTCAACCACTCCTTTTTATATTCATTTTAGTTCAGTTAAATTCCCCTCCAATCACTTGGAATCAGCAACCCAAGACAATTCTTATCCCAAAAACCTATTTTCGTAATCATGGTGCCCAAAGCAATATCCAAAGAATATGCTATACCATCAATGTGTCGCAACATATCATTGGCACTTCGACCATTCTGAGTTGAGCCCGAAATGAGTCAATGCGCTATCAGCATTACCCATGTCATTAGCACTTGTGTTCCTTTCCGTGTTCTGCGGTCGCCATACGTCACCATTCATTGATACACGATACTCATAGTATATTCGTACTCGTAGTATGTAGTATATCGTATGAGTGTGCCTGATGGGTATAGTATGCCGCTTGGGTACCAATATGCAAGTGTTGCATTTTGGTGTTTACGGAATTGAAGTGGATTGCGCAAGTGAAATGCATTGGCGCGATAGTGACCTAGTGCAGACACATTTATAGGTCATTTGTTGTATACTTTATGTGGACGTATATATTGGATTACGAAAGATAGAGTTTAGGGTAAAGATAGCACAATGGATGTTGCTGTGAAAGGAGTTGTGTGGGAAAACAGAGATAATATGATGGGATACTGTGGGATATGTAGCGTGGATACTACATAGACAGCTATAATTTTGAGGTAGTTAGGGACTTTGTCAACCTCGGATCCGCTATTAACTCTGAAAATGACATCACCTCAGAAATCAAGCGAAGAATCACACTTGCCAACCGCTATTTCTTTGGCCTAAGACGGCAATTGATTAGTAAGGCCTTGTCAAGAAGCACTAAGGAGATTCTATATAAGACTCTCATCATCCCTGTCCTGCTCTATGGCGCAGAAGCATGGACCCTAGCAAAAACGGATGAGGATCTTCTTGGTCGCTTCGAACGCAAAATTCTTCGAGTGATTTTTGGTCCCGTTTGCGGTGACGGGATTTGGAGAAGAAGATTTAACAGCGAACTCTACGAGCTGTACAGCGACATCGACCTGGTCAGAAAAGTACGCATTAGTCGTCTAAGATGGTTAGGACATGTAGAGCGAATGGACACCAACGCTCCGGCTCGGAGAGTCTTCGATTCCAGCCCGGAGGTACAACGCAATAGAGGAAGACCTCGCCTAAGGTGGCGCGCTCAAGGGGAAGGGGACCTCAACCAACTTCGTGTGCGCAACTGGAGGCAGTTTGTTGGCGTATTGGTTGAGGCCCAGGTCCACCCCGGACTGTAGCGCAACCTTAAGTAAATAAGTAAGTTTCAAATGGACGAACGATTGAACGGGTTACTGTTTCGATATTAGAATCAACCCGCATGGCTACAAATAGTGACGTTTCGGTTTCTTTCTTTGTTTATAATACGGGTGTGAGTCATTTTCAACCATTTGAACCGCAAATTTATATAATGGTGGTAAGCCCTTCGCCTGATAAAACTTAAATCTTTGAAATCAAAGAGAAACAGCCCTACGAAATGCCATGATCATCTATCATAAAAGAAACATTTCAAATGCACGTCACGGCCAATACATTCTCTCTTAATTAGTTTGAATGCAATTAATTAAGTTTTCATATTTATGTCCAAGGTAGACACGAAAGCACACGTACATTGCATGGGGAGCAAATTGTCCATCCATACAGGAAACAACATCATCCTCAATCATTTCTTACTAAATTCGTTCAGTCGGTACAAATTGACAATGCTTTGCTAAACGCATATTAGGAACCCAACTGTGATCATCTTCCGAGGCGTACATTTTTAATATCAGTCTGACGTCATTGGAACGACTAAAAGTCTATGCCTTTCAAAATCACCGACACAAAGAGCTTGAAAACGAGAAAGATGAAAAAAAAAAAAAAACACAAATTTGCTTTAATTTATTTCTTTGCTATTGTGTGAACGTTTTTTTTTTTCGTTGTATGCTTTGAATGTATGACTTTCAATTGTGTTGATATCCCCATGAAAGCCAGGGGTTGCAAACAGTCGAACCCGCAATCTAATAGACTGTGCCTAAAAGGCAAAATATCTTATGTCAATTTTGTACACTTTTCAGGAGAGCAATTTTAAACTTTAAGCGGTGCACTGCAGTTGATGAGTTTAAAAATAAATAAATAGTTGGCGCAACAGGTCTGGAGGGACCCTAGGCCTAGCTTCTCACAACCATTCGTTTTGTGTGAGTTTTCATTTTTGGAACGAACGGAAGGGATCTACAATTTTATGCCGACTCCAAACGGCTAATTGAGAAGCTCTTACAAGACATTTATACTCTCGGATGTTTGTCAGACGTTCGCGAGAGGTAGCGCAGCGGAAAAAAACCCTGAGTCGGAATTGGGTTTTTGCGGGATTCGAACCTGGGACTCCCGCATAGCAGTCCAACACACTAACCACTAAGCTACTGCGACTACTAGTTGATGAGTTTAGCTGTTTTAAAACAGTTATAGCTTCCTCATTATTTGAATTTTTTAACCTGGCTTTGCTTAAAAAATAGAGTAAGGAAAACAGAATTCAAAAAATGTTAAATAGCTAAAACAACTTACGTCGACTCAAGATGTTTTGCCTTTTAGGCACAGCTATAATACGGTGCATGTAAATTGGGATATAGAATCATTTTTAACTTTCCCCATTATGTAGTAAAAGAAAGATATTAGGCGTTTTCCTTTTTTAGTTCGAGCACAGCCTGAACTATTATACAAAAAGTTTGTGTTTCTTTTTTAGCTTAGACTGATCGAATTTGTGTTTCTTTTTTCGTTCCGAGCATGATCAGAGCGCGCTCTATGAGCTCAGAATAAATTAACTGGGTGAATAAAAAGTTGATTACACATGTACATTCACACTTCCAATCACATTTGACAGAAAAAAAAGAAAAAAAAAAGCGAAAAACAGAAAAACATCAGAACGCTCTGAGTGCGCACGGTTCAGAGCGCGCTCATAAAGCTTGAGCTCAGTTCAGTGCACTGGAATAAAAAAGAAAACCGCCTATTGTATTCGTACAAAATTTCCAACTGGAGATGTTAATCAATTCTGGCATTACGATGATGCCGTCTGTCCCGCGGCCTACAGCCTAAGCGGCTGCCCGAGTTTGGTTCAAACTTCGGATTTGGAGTTTGGAGGCTTACAGTCTGGGACCGTTTTTTTTTGCAAGGAAACCTCAATATTAATGGTACTTCCAATTTAAAAAGTTCATACCAGTTCGATTTGTTTGAAAACGAATATAACGATTTCAACAAAAATTTATATTTGAGCTTATGTAGGTGATTTTTTTGCTAAAAAATCAAACAACGCTACTTTTGAATATTTGGCATATCTCGAAATCGGCCCATACGGTTGTAACAAATAAATAATTTCTAAGGTAATATGGTCATTTCTAATTTAATAGCAAACTCAGTTTTTCTCTAAAAAGTATTTTTTGTTTTAAATTTGGGTTCCTTTAGTTTAACTGAAAATGGCAATAACGATTATGACCAAAATACATACTTAAAGAGTTTTTAAAATTGATGCTTCCAAAATTATTGCATCCTTACTTTTTAATTCGAATCACCGAAAACGCTAATTTTGGAGACAATTCATATCTCAAAAACTCTAATTTCGATTTCGATAAAACTATAGAAACTAACTTATATTCCAAACAATATCCTGTTCTCAATTTTCGGCTATAAATAGTTCAGAAATAGTATTTTTCAAACTACAAATTGAAAGATTTGTTAATATTTTGTCTGCATAATTTTATAAAATTCGCTCTAACGGTTTTGATGAAAATACATATTTACAATAAGAAAATAATTCTTATTTAGATCCCATACTTAGTTTTTCTCGCAAAAATTCGAATAAAAATGTTTAATGGTTAATTATTAATCAAAAACAACTACCAAAACCCCAATCTGTTTTCGAATATTTTACTAAAACTCGATATCATACTTGCAAAAATTCCTTTTTAGCAAATATTTCCCACTTCTTCTTTTTTCTTAACCAAATTGAATATGCATGCACCTTAAAATAATTGCAATCACTTGGAGCTTACACAATCAAAAACTCCCACTTATGTGGTATTCGTTTGGGCTTCTTCAGACTCGCTCTCAAATTTCAGATTTCGTGTGGCTAATCGAACATAAAAATGTCACTTGATCTTTTTACCCGACTGTACGCAGAGAGGGTTATGTTTTTCGCGCGTATCCTATGTACGTTCCTACGTGACCTCCTGTAGCCTAAACGGCTTGACCGATTTTAAAGAGTGAGGTGTCACTAGATTCGTATTCTTCCCCGGAGTGTCATAGGCTAAACAAATAATTATAAAAATATAAATAAAAAAAAAATAAAAAAAAAAAATTGTCACACAGTAAGAAATGTCAAGAGATGGAAACACTGAACTGTGGAATAAATTACTTTCTGTGGAGTGTTAGGCCCGGTTCGCCAGGGTGTTCACCATTTTCCTGTGAAGACGATTAAGCTTACGTAAATCCGGAGTTTTTATTTTTATTGGACCGGGCGGTTTTTTCAACCGGATTCCAACCGCTATAGCGACAGAAATATCAGATTGGTCAATTTTTGTTTGTTTTTGTTTTAGGACTTAAAATCAACATCCTATCTCAGCGAAAGTAAAGTACAATAACTAGTGTCACCTCTTCCAAGTCAGTCTGACATTATGCAAGCGTTTAATAAAGTGCTAGTTGATATCTCTGTTTTGTTGTTTTTTATCTCAATTTGGGGAGAAATATCGTGAATCGTGTCCTTAGAGCTCCATTCTGTTTTTACTGGTGAATAAATCCTTAAATATGTACAAAAAAAGTTAATTTAAAAAAACAAAAAACCCGACTGACTGTAAATTTAATAGGATTGAAACAAGACACTTTTAAGTATAACTGATTGACAATCGGAGACTACCTAGACAATCTGTCAAAAATATGCGCAGCCTCCGACTGCCAATCAGTTATACTTAAAAGTGTCTTGTTTCAATCCTATTAAATTTACAGTCAGTCGGGTTTTTTGTTTTTTTAAATTAACTTTTTTTACCCGACTGTACACAGAGAGGGTTATGTGTTTCGCGCGTATCCTATGTAAGTTCCTACGTGACGCCCTGTAGCCCAAACATCTTGACCGATTTTGAAAAGTGAGATGTCATTATATTGGTATTCTTTCCCGGAGTGTCATAGGCTAAACAAATAAATATAAAAATATAAATTAAAAAAAAAAAAACGTCACAAATGTTAGCGAAATTTTTTTTTTACAGTCAGTCGGGTTTTTTGTTTTTTTAAATTATTTGTGTTTATTTTCGTGCGATTCGAATATGTGTTGCCTTCAACACTTTCAAAGCGTTTTCGATTCACTGGTTAAATTTTATATTAAAACATTCGAAATTTGCGTCCCTATTGATTTTTAAATATGTATTTATACATAGTTAATTTACAAAAATAGATTCACCCGTTCAATGCATTTCTTTGAGTTGTCAAACTCAAATGTATGTGTAGTGGTAGATCTGAGAAAATATCTATATTCGCAAAAGTGCGTACGTACCCATTCAACCAAAAATGAGCCTCATCGCTGAACACAATTTTTCGATAAAAAAGCGGATCCTCGGCCAGCTTTCCAAGAGCCCATTCACCAAAAATTCGGCGTTGTGGTAGGTCGCCTGGCTTAGTTCTTGCACAAGCTGTATCTTAAAAGGCTTTACGCACAAATCCTTCCGCAAAATTTTCCACGTAGTGCTGTAACAAAGGCCTAACTGCTGGGAACGGCGCCGAATCGACATTTCGCGGTCTTCTGTCACACTAGCTGATACGGCCGCAATATTTTCTTCACTACGCACAGTACGTAAACGTGTTGGTGGTTTAATGTCCAACAAAGTAAATTTGGTGCGAAATTTGGTCACAATCTTCCGAATAGACTGCTCAGAAGGTCGAGAATGCCGATCATAAAATGGAAGCAGCGCGCGATGAACATTTCGAACCGAGCACGAATTTTGATAGTAAAATTCAATAATTTGCAAGCGTTGTTCATTTGTAAGACGATCCATGGTTAAATTGCAAATCAAACTGAAGCTGTTTGACAGTGACACAAGGTACTAAACACACGTCCGCTGTCAAAACCAGTGTTGCCAAAACCAAACCAGCTAAAAAATCATTTATTAATCAGAATTTTTTTTTTATTTTAATCTCTTAACTTCAATATTTTAACACAATTTAGGAAAGACTTTTCTTTATGTCGTGGGAAAACATATATCAGTTTCAGCATAATTTATAATCTGTAATTGGTACGTAAAATGCATACCTACGTACACAATATGAATATCCGCAAGCATGTATTTGTTAAATTCAAAGAATTAATTACTTTTTTTCCGTTTATAGGTACTATTGCTCTCAAATTTAGCTGTGTATGTAGTCAGGTTTTTCTGGTAAAAGTCAAACTACAAAACTCTTCGTAGAAGACCCTTTATTTATGTGTAATACTACAAACAGTAAAAAATGTTTTGATCGAAAATCCAGAAGAACAAACTGAAATTAGTTACACAAAATTGGTGCGACTGTATCCAACAGTCCCGAAATATGTGTAAACACCGTGCGTGCGGTATGTGTGTGACTTGATACACGTCATTGAGAAAAGAGGGAATAGTAATAACCGTATTCTTGATATAATAGGCGTTTTTCTTTTTTAGTTCAGAGCTGAGCACTAAACTGAGCTCGAGCTATATGAGCGTGCTCAGATCTTTCTGATGATTTTCTGTTTTTCCTGTTTTTTTTTTCTCTCAAATATGACTGGAAGTGTGAATGTATATGTGTAATCAGCTTTTTACTCAGCCTGCTCAGTCAATTTTTTCTGAGCTCATAGAGCGCTCTCTGATCATGCTCTGAACGAACAAAGAAACACAAATTCGAGCTCTAATGTATCTGAGCTAAAAAAGAAATACAAACTTTTTGTATATAACAGTTCAGATTGTACTCTGAACTAAAAGAGAAAAATGCCTATTACGAAAAAAATACCCGTTTGCATTTCCATCCTCGCAACTCGCAAGTTAAATGACATCAACTGTTATACAGTAAATGAAAGTGTTATTTGAATTTCATTCGGCTTGCATTGCATATTGTAGAGGTGCTGGTCTACGAAATTTTTGTAAGTTGTTGTCCAGCTGTGATTTCTGCGTGCCTGGTAATTCACGAAAGAGTTGGCACTTAATTTCCTCGAGATGTCCGTCACAGGGAAGAAATGTGAGACCATCATATATGAAAAACATGCTTTATTTCACATCAACAAAAAGCTGAAAATAATATGCCCCAGTTCATAAATGTTTGCAATGATAAAAACGTACGCAATGATAAAATGTATGCAATGATAAAACACAGTGACGCATTTCCGTCCCCACAAGTTAAATGTGTGGAATTACTCCATCAGATTCCAACAACGCGCGCTTAGATGTTTACACATCAAAAACTCGGCGAAAACAGTTGCAGTTACATTTGTTTGTGCTATCTTCTGATGAAAAAGAAATATGTTTCCCAAAAATTAGCTTTGAAAATAATTTAAATAATTTTAAATCAATTTTGCGTTCTTCCAAGATTTACTAGACATTTGTATTTTACGTTAAAAGCAACAACAAAAACCAACTCTCACCTTTGTGCTGGTCTGGGCACATAGCTCGAAAATAACTCTCAACCTTTATTTTCAATTGGTTTCTCACTGAGAGATATTACATTCGGCTTCAACATTAAGGTCTTGCTCTGAGATATATTTATATACTCTTGGCTTTTTGCTCTTTGGTTGATCGTTATTTTACAAATTTGGATATATCTCTCATCAGTTAACTTTTACCATAACATTTTAATGGAATTGATCAACCAAAGACCTCATTTGTCGAAAATAAGTAAAAAAAAACTCAAACTTGTATTGAATTCAGTTAATTTCTTTGTTTAGCATATAGCTATATTAAAAATATTTTAAGGATAAAGTTTGACTAAAAGTAAACTCTCAAGGGTTTAAGTACTTAAGCTATACCTTTTCTCACTTAAAATTAAATTCAAAACGATAAAAACTTTTTCCACGGTTACTTACTGTATTCAACTTTCTTAGACAAGTGTTCAACATTGACTATTCAAACCACTAATGCAATTTCGCATGCGCTGCTAGCTAACGGTAATAGTTAGCGAAAAATGTTCAAATGAGATTTATTTTTTTCTGTCAGTGATATCTCTCAGCGGTTGACCGAAACGATAAAAAATCAAAATAAAGGTTTCGCACTGAGCATAACAGAAAAAAATACTGTGATAAAAAACTGGTCATTATGTGATCCTATTTAAAAATCTCAACAACTGAGAGTAATATTAAGACCTTTGAAAAGGTTGAGAGATATTTTCGAGCTCTATCTGGGCATACCTTTATACAGGTTGTCCGCCGGGAAGGTATACTACTTTGTTTTGCCGCCATTTTGGTAAACATTAGTCTTGACAGTTCATATTTGGCAGTTGTGAAGTAGACACGTGGCAAATTTATTATGGATAAATATTCGATAAACCCACATGTTTTAATCGTTAAAATATTTTATCAAAATCAATCATCGATTAGTTTGCATCCATTAACAGCTACAGTCTGGTGTGCAATTTGGTCAGGAGGAATCATTGGACCTTATTTCTTTGAAAATGAAAACGGTGTAACGGTAACTGTGACTTTTTAACGCCACAATTTCATGCTTTGGGCTTGATTAACATGTTGTATTAACAAGACGGTGCCACATCGTATACAACCAGGGTTACAATGGAGTTACTGCGAGACGTCTTTCCACAACGAGTTATTTCAAGAAATGGTGATTTTGATTGGCCTCCACGGTCGCCTGTTTGACTTTTCCGGACTTCTTTTTGTGGGGATATCTGAAAAGCAAGATTTATACAAACAAACTAGAAACGCTTGAGCAACTCAAACAAAATATTCGTGATGAAATTAATGAAATACCGCGTGAAATGTGTGAGAATGTAATGAAAAGTGTGCTCAAAAGGGCTCGCATTTGTGAGACTAACAGAGGCGGACATTTACCTGATGTTGTATTCCATACATAATTGCCGACATTAAATAAAACATTTATCAATACAAGATCCATTCTCTTTCATTTAATCAGAAGCTATAAACAAACAAAGTAGTATACCTTCCCGGCGGACACTCTGTAAAATAAAAAAAGCCACATCTCGAAAAACGGAGGGGAAATTTATTCGCATGTGAAAAATATGCTTATTAATCGTTTGTGTTATGAATGGTGTTGAATATTTTAGTCTGGCAACATGACTGCGTGGCTTGGCTATCGTTTACAGGCACCCCAACATTTAAGAATGAAACATACTGCGCCAAACAACGCAGTAGATTAAATGAATAAATGCAAAGCAGGATCATAATGCTGTTGCTGTAATTGCATTTAAATCGATGCTCCATATTAATCACGGCTAATAATAAAAAAGTAAGAAGCATCACAATGGGTCCACATGGACCTGAGTGGGGTTCTGCAGGGTTTACTCTGCCGTATCCACCCGTTAACCTAAGACAAGTGCGAGTCGGAATCACTCATGAAGGGTTCCGAAACAGCAAGTAACATAACATAAAAGTTCTTGTAGTTCGTTGTAACCTTGATCGATATTTTAATAATAGTTTATTTTTATATCATTTATTATTAGGAAATAATGGTTCAGGGCTTATGTATAAGGTTTATGTCTATGAAATTAAATGTTTCATTGTATTAAAGGTAAATTAAGGTTTACGATTTATGACGTATAAAAAAAAAACTACTCGCTAGATCTCGTTCAAAAAAATTTCGTTTGAAGTTTATATGGTAATGTACATCATATATTTTTTTTAGTTTTATCGTTCTCTTATTTTAGAAGTTAGGGGGGGGGTGGGGGGGAATTTGCTTGTGTAACATAGGGAAATCATATGTGCGCACGAAACCGTTTGATCGTTTCGCCTTACAGAATCTGATCCTTTGATCATTACGCAAATGGTTGGACGAAGATAAATTATAGACGTTTGAATCTTTAGTATGGAATAATAACGTGCAGAAATGATTCATGTTCTTCAAATCAAAATTGACCCATAAATGTAGTTAACTAAAACTTTATGGTATAAAAAAGGGGAAAATGATCTATAAAATATTTATTGTGAATGTTTAATATGATTATTAGTAATGTCCATTATGTCTAGACTGAAAGCATGAATTCCTTCATATAAATCAAGACAGCCAAAGAACAAACATCACTATCGCAGTTAAACAGACGATAACCCTTCATTTTAAACTCCTAATCTTCAATCTCCCTCTTTAGGATTGAGGAAAAATAAACAATATTCGTTGTTGTCGATTGAAGCATAATTCTCAACTGGTCGATTTTAGAAAAGAAAAGACACTTTGAACAAAAACATGACAAACGTCATCACCAGTCATTAAAATCTAATAACTACAAATGTTTTAAACATGTTTTTTTATGTTATGTACATGTGTGTAGCCGGTTTTTCTTCTATTAATTGTTGTTCATTAAATTTGTTGACATTTGAGCTCAGCAGCAGTGAGCATCCGATTTCGATCATCCAATCAGTTTAGTTGAATATAGTATTCTGTTTAGATTTACTTTGCCGTTAAGTGATTCAACTGAATGATTTTCTTTTTCATCCTATAACTTCATAGGAGCCCTACGAACAAAAAGTGCACCACGGGAAAGGGATTCAAATGCTTCAATAGCAAGATCAATTGTTTGTTCAAGATTGACTAAAGCAGAAACTAGAAAGCATTTGAGAAATTTGATTCGGTCACTTTGACAAAAGGCGTTTTATCTGTTTTAGTTCAGAGCAGAACCAGAACTGTTATACAAAAAGCTCGTGTTTCGTTTTTAGCTTAAACACATCAGAGTTATAATTTGTGTTTCTTTTTCGTTCAGAGCATGATCAGAATAAATTGACTGACTGAAAAAAAAAAAAAAAAAACGGGAAAAACATCAGAACGATCTGAACATGCACAAATTTCACATGAATTTTCAGGTATTCTAGGTCACATTCATTTTCAAGCCTGTTGAATTTGCCGTTCATGTTAATCGAGTCACTGTCTTACAATTAGTGCAATCATTTGGCTGTCCATTGATAATAATTGCAATCTAATTAACGTATTTAACTAATTTGGTTTACACTAAATTTATAAGTGAATATAAACTTATTTAATCTAGAAAACACACTTGCACTATGGAGAGTTTGACATTTTTCTAGCTCCAGGCGGGAGTAGTTTAAAGATTGCTGGATCCTGTGACGTTGACGTCACTTTGGGCCTACTCTGGCCTAATTGGGGTTGCACTAGCTCTATACAAATGTATAACAAAAATGTTTTTCACTGCCTGAAAATCTATAAAGGATTTTGATTTTCACTTTAAGACAATTTTCGTACGTGGAGTGATTACAATCGAATGGAAATAATTCTGTTGCTAAATGTGCTACCAAGTTCGTAGAGTATACTGGGAAATTATCATATCGGCTTATGGCTAAAAATAAAGCTAAATTTTAATAATTTAACTAGATATTTCACGTCGTGAGTCGTGACTCGTGAATAAAAGCAAGTTCAGTTAAATATATGCATAGGACTGCTCATGATCTAAATTTTACATCTGTTATCGGTATTTACTCCGTTGGGACTGCTAGTGGCCCCTGACAACTCGTGTTAATTCATTTACACTTATTTCGGAATTTTATGAATTTTAGGAAGAATGGAACAAAAATTAATGTACATTTTGTTTACTTAATTAACAGGTCAACATAGTCAATTTTTATTTTTAAATGTATTCATTTATAATAGTCTAGAATTAAAAGGCCGATTTTCTTGCACTTTACTTTAAGACAAAAATTAACCCTCTGCGACAATACCAAAATGGCTGAACAAACGTTTTCGATTTTAATCTAATGTGGTATTCGATTGGGCGCTCTTAGAACATAAAAATATGTTCGTTTGGTACAAACAAAAAATTTTCAGATCTCAGAGCACTTTTGTGAATCTATGTTTTTTCTCAGATTTGCTTCAGATTTACCAATACAAGTGCATTTTAATTTGACAACTGGTGGAGGTTGTTAAGATTTCGTAAATTTTTTCTACAGTGAAGCAAGGCATTGAATCGGGTGAATCTATTTTTGTAAATTATTTATGTACAAATCTTAAGAAATCAATCGGGATGCAAATTTCGAATGTGTTAATATAAAATTTATTCTGTGAATAAAAATCGCTTAAAAAAGTGTCGAAGGCTAGACATATTCGCATCGCACGGATATCAACAGAAAAAAGAAAAAGTGACGTTTTTATGTTCTATTAGGCACACGAAATCTGAAATCTGAGAGCGAATCTGAAGAAGCCCAATCGAATACCAATAAGTGTGTCAACGTTACAAATCTACTTTACCATCTACTGACATCTACTGACCACACCCAACATGAAGTTGGTCACAGTTCTTTATACAAAAGGCCACTAAAGCGGCTCTATAATCCACTACAAATTCAAATTTATTCAAATGAATAAAATTAACTTTTTACGTTTTACTAATTTTGACGAATAAGTTTTACTTAAAAAAAATATATATTGAAATTAAAAAAGGAGTAAAATAAGATTGTTTAATAAAAAAATATATCCGCTTTAGCCTCAATAACATTCTGCAAATTTGGCTTGGAAAAGTTTCGACGAGTTTTTGCAGCATTACTGCAGGAACGTCAGAATGTCAGAAAAACAGTTAGTTTTTCTTTAATACAACATCACACATATTTAATAACATTAAATCTGCGATTAGGGCCAGTTGTGTGTTTCTGGTTCCATATCCCGTAAGCCGTAAATGTTTAATCATCATTGGACTTTTGTAACAAGGAGCGCTATCCTGTTGGAGAATAAATGACTGCCCGATTAGTCTATCGCTAGATGAGAATACGTAATTGTTTAAAGTATGTGCTGGATCATCGTTCCATCAATTGGAAGCAAATATGCACAACCGTTGAAAGGTATACAACCCTTAAACATTACAAACCCGCCACCACCATATTTTATGAGATAATTTCGGCATCCCATAAGGCTCAAATGAACTCTCTTTCGCTCATAAAACCCAGTTTCACACCTTATGGGTTTCTTTTTAAACTCTTGGGCGAATTGTAGCCTCTTTATTTTGTTTTCGTAGTTGTATGCGGTACTTTTCTTACGGAATATGTATCCCATCGAGTTCAACAAGGCTACTCTGAATTATCCTTTTATCCTTTCGATCGGGTTTTCAGCATACTTTTTTGTTTTAAGCTCGATAATTTTAGTAGTTAAAATTGGATTTTTTAGAACATCATCTTCCATCCTTTTACCTTCTTCGGTATAACATTCCCCCCCAGAGATCATTCTTTTGTTTGGATATTAACATTCCTTCCATTCCTTCGACAAATTAAACGTTTCCCCTATTTTTTAACAGGAAGACAATCGTATTTTGCTACAAAAGCTACTCGATCTTCAATATTTAACTCTGTCGTTTTCCCCATATTTTAATCAAAATGGACTTGTTTATTAAACGATGATATACTATATTTTGCCAGACAAAAGTTGAAAAATGAGTTTGTCAAAATACTTTTGCCAGTCAAAAAATCTTACTTTAACCACAAATAGGCCTGAGCTGTCCAGCGATGGGTCTCAATTCGCAAATGTTCTCATTTACACACATAATCATAGGTCACACCATATGCAACAACTGGGTGAAAACTTTAGGCATTTAAACTGTAGCGGTTACGAATTATTCGCCTTGAAAAGCGACTTGCATTTCTGTCAAAATACTTTTGCCGATGAGTGTAGAGCTACATTCAAAATATTGGTCCTTCGAGCCAGGTGTTGTGTCCCAAAAAACTTAAGAGTCAATATTCAAAATAATTATTTTGTGGGCATGTCCATTCTGTCGACAAGAAAATACATTTTGTCCTTATAACTACAAAGCTTTGAAAACAAGTCCTAGACGTGTGAAAAACAACGTAACGGGCGTTGTTCGACAGATGAATTGAGACCGCTGTGGCATTGCTCATAGAATGGCACCCACCTCGTGGCTAAGGCCCTGCTAAAACAAACAAATTGTCATACCATCAAGTTTGTCGCACCACCTTTGTTCGGCTTCTTCTCATACACTTAGCATAGAGCATAAGGCATAGCATAACACATAACTCATAGATAGTGCACAACATTTTCAAAATTAGCAATCGATCAACTGAGAACTTTTGACGAGCTACTTTTAGTATACACATCACATCTAAGCCAATGCAGGCAACGACAATTCGTTTTTATCAATTTATTCAATTTAGGTTGACCAACCCCGGTGTCTGTCAGAACGATGATCTTAATTAAGCCGAGCTACTGACGGTACGAACATTGTATACAAGCCGAACTCAGTACACTACTATACAGTACAATTGATCGCGATGCTTTTTCCTACTCCATTGCAGTCGTTGGAATATTTTGTACCATCCATTATTCGAACGACTACAGATACGTTAACATCGTCGTCTTCGTCGTCGTCGCTGTCGTCGCGAAAAAAAAAGTTTATTCAAAAAAAATCTATTCAGCAAAACAATATAAGAAACTAAAAAAAAAAAAAAAACCATCGAGATAGAAAATAAACAATTTGTTTAAACATTTTTTTAAGAATTTGGGTTGCCGCAGTTCAGTAGTGGCCACCACTCATGACAAACATGGAAGACTACTGGGGTCTCAGTAGAACCAATGGTACATAAAATTGTTTTCGACTTTATTACAATAGTTTTGTATTCAAATGTTTACTACTATCTGTACGTTTTACTCGCGCCAGTGCTCAGTCATTCGTGAAAAAAAAAAAAAAAAAAAAAACGTGTGAATAGTGCTCCGATAAGAGTGATATTGATTGTCGCTATAGATAAATGGTTTGTGTGTCGGATGATCGAACAAAACTACCTACATAAAACTATACAAAACTACCTCAAAATGAGAATTCAGATCGCAGCTTCTTTCGAATTTAAGCTAAAACTTCTCTTGGATAAGAAACTCCTGAATCCTGATATCAAAAGAAGAAAAGAAAAAAACGAACTTAACGATAGACCATACGTATCCTATGTGTAAGCGAGCTAAAAGCGAGCGGTCGGTGATAATGATATTATCACTTTATTCGTTCTTTGTGATTAAATAAGAAAAGGACAAGATGACACGAGACGTGAACATCAAAAAAAAGAAAAAAGAAGAGAGAAACATTTTCGATTATTAAATTAAAGTGAACTGAATTACCGTGATTGATATCCCCACATTTTGTATTGCTCGCGTTATTGTTCATCTCAGTGGTTGGTGTTAGTGTTTTGTTGTTGTTCTTATTACTGCCGCAAGTATTTCGCTTTGAAAAAATAGTATCTTATGCCAGCATACGGCTTTTGACAGTTTTTTTTTTTTTCTTAAAAATGTGTGTACAAGTGTTGGTGTATAATATATGTTGTTGTCGATTGGTGTGTAAAGAAGATCACAAAAAAAGGAAAGAGATTTTGTTTTTTTTTTATGGATGAGATGCGAAAGGAATGGTGGTATACATCGGAGGAGTCCCAAGCAAACCACCTCTCCACCGCGATCGCCATCCCCTCCTAAATGCGGGGACAATAATAGTATAATAATAATAAAAAATAATAATACTCTGCATATTTACATTCATAACGAGAAGAGTATATTCCTCTACATCTCGTTCTAAGTATGTGCAAGCAATTTAAAATGAAGAATACAATAAAAGATTTTTTAAAATGGTAATTCTTGAAAGGAAGCAAAAATTGCGTGTAATCCATGCGATCTACGAGTATGCAGATAGACCGAGAGAAACGGGTGGTTTTGTATTGAGTGTTGAAAATAATTCATTAAGAAAGCTACACAAATGTTAGGATATGCACGACATACGTAGGTAAGTATAGTCTATTCTTGGGGAATCGCCAAATGAAAGTGGAAGGAGGTAAGCACAATTATTTAAATTCAAATTAAGATTATTTGTGAGTCTAGCAAGGTTTGGTTTGTTTCTTACAGCCTTTAATAAGTGTCTTGGAACTTTTTCAAACAGCAACTTTCTACGCCCGCAGCAGGTAACTTTGAAGAAGTCGCCCAAAATAGCGTTGGTGTTATGTATATAAACAGATGCAATGAGTGCAGTGTTTGTTGTTTATATGAATTGGCCTCGACATTATGCCCTATTCACACCGAGCCGAAAAAAGGGTTTTTGCGAAAACAAGAAGTTGTCCCATCAGAGCTTCTATCGTACTTTATTAGTAGGTCTACTTCATTTATTGTTTTGTAAACATCTGCTACGTAGCAACTTATTTCTACTTCGTATGACTCATTTTTATATAAAGATCAAAATTTAATTTAATATGAGTTGTTTATTAAACGTTTTTTTAAACTTCATATTTGCATATCAAAAAAGTTAATTTATCTGAATGCACTCACCGCATAAATCTAGTACAATTTGGCTTCAGTTTTCAAAACTGTCAACTGTAGGTATGTACTATTTTTTCATTATCTGCTAAGCTTTGTACGAATATATTTCGTTTTTGGCGATTTGCTACACTTCCTGGGCCCAACATTGGCAGCCCCGTATTCCATACATATTTCAGTTGTCAAAAAGAGTCGTTGAAAGTCCTTTTCCACGAAAACACCACGCAAAAGACTTCCAATCGTGTTGTTGAAGTTGTTGAAACCAAACCTTTGCAATAGTCAGCAAGTTCAGCAAATGTCCGAACAAATGTCACAACTAAAAATCATTTTCAACATTTAATTGACGGGCTAATATTACCTAAGTATTTTAAGCAGAGACAATACTGAGACCCCCAGCTTCGACCGATTAACAGTTATTTGCCTACAAGCTAAATTTTACGCTCCCAAAAAGTTTAGGTGCGCTAGTATTGTTGCATAGAAATTCGTATTGACAAATGTCAAAAATCCTCTCAACCAACACATTCGCACCTAATCTTTTTACATTTCACTGTGGGCAAAGCAAAACGGATAGGAATTGGCGTACACGGATAGGACAACAAAATGGCGGATTCCTGGCAAAAATTGAGGTGGCCAGCGGCAAGAGGATTGTGAGTTGGGGGTCTCAGTATGATTTGTTTATGATTTAAGATGCTATGAATTCAATTTATTTGGTTATGCCATCGAAAATTGTAAACAAAATAGGTTAGGTGGGAACCCAACGTTTGGCAAAATCCCGAAAAAAAAAAATCAAAAATACGGAAAAATGCCGAATTACAAAATCCCGAAAAACCAAAATCCCGAATACTCTTTTGCCCGAATCACAAAATCCCGAAAAATGGTTCTGAAGGAAAAATTCCGAAAAATTCGGGATTTTCTTAGCCAGCAATTTTTTTTTGTTTGGTCCAAATTTATTAAATTTTTAATAAATTGAAATATTCAATAATATCTTTGATTTAAAAAACGCTAAATTTGTATTTCGATAAGCATTCCGCAATCTTCACTTGCCTTTTCTTTACACTCATGAGGCCGAGAGCGAGCTCCCAACCAAATTCAAGAATAAATTTCTATTTAAGTACTTTTATCTAACTAGGTTTTCTACCGTATTTTTTGGTAATTAACTCGTCAGATAAATGTACCTAAGCGAAAATTGTTCCTTCTTTTTGATTCTCACAAAAGCGAACGACTGAAATTTCATTAATTCTTCATCATTCTTCTACCGTGTTTTTTTTTTTTTTTTGGTAAAATAACTCGTGGATACCATCACTTATATTAAAAAACTAATGTGAATTAAAGTGTTAACTTCGTTCAGAAATTAGAACACTTTAAATTAGCGTATGAGTGCGCATAACAGCGTTCTTTTAAGGACGCCAAATTTTCTATATATATATTGCGATATTTTAGACGCAATTTCAATTTTATTTCAAAATTTATAGTCAATTATTTTGCTTAATTTGGGATTTTGTGTTTCGGGCTTTTGCTTTTTCGGGATTTTGTGTTTCGGGCATTTGTGTTCGGGATTTTGTGCTTCGGGATTTTGTATTCGGGATTTTGTGCTTCGGGATTTCATGCGTAACACGTGTACTAGATACACAGAAGTTTCACGGCTAGTGTCTCACAGCTGATTGAAGCTTCTAACGAAATCTAGTTATTGTTCGGTGTGAATACAATTTTGAATTTTCGACGAAAACACGGCTTTCGATGCGTGATTAAATATTTACTAGTTTTATTTGCGTCCATAGACTAATTAATTGTTTGTTTTCCTTAAAAGTGAACGTCCAGCAACTCTCCCGATTTTGAGTGATAGTATAATTTGGATCTTTTAACCACGTGTTACCAATACCCATTTAGCTCTTGGAATAGTAAAATGTCCAATTTTCGTTCATAAAAGCATCAAAAGTGGTTCGCATTTCAGCAATTCGTTCGCTCGCTCTCATGTGAACAGTCCTTTACACTTTACAAGATTTTTGAGTGCGAGAACAACCGTAGTAGGAGTTTTTGATTATTGATTTCTTATGCCCAAAACACATGTGCAGAGTTTCTGGACCCCAATTCTCAAAAATTCTCGCATAAAATCTTCGATTCGATGCGAAAAGCTGAAATTGCAATTCTCGAAATCCGCATACGAGAATTTCTCTTCGAATGTTACTCGTCTGTGTTTTCCATGCGGATTTACATCTCGTATACGGAAATATGAGTTTGATGCTTAATAAAAAGTTTTGTTTTTTGATTTGTATGTGAGAAAATAAGAATCAAATTGAAATGAAAGCACTTATTAAATGGTATCCCATCGCGTACATATGTTCGGAAATAGTTCCATTTGTTCAAAGCAGTCTTGAAGCTCTGTGATAGTTCAGTATATTTCGATTTTGCCTAACTGCATAACTGAGAATCGAAAAAATGCTGAGCTCATATCGCCCAAAGTAGCCACTATGAAAACACATAAATGTTCATTAAACGTGCATTATATTGGTAGTTCTTTTTCTTGTCAATCAATTTCAATTTCAATTGGAATACATTTTTTTTTCACAAACTGTCAAAATGGTTTACTTGACGTACGTAAAATTCTACCTCATTCGAGAGGTGAATAGAATTTTCGCATAGGTGAAAAAAAAAACCGTACTGCTTTGAGAATACCAATTTTGCTACTATGCGAAAATTTCAGGCGGATTTGCTCGTATACGAATTATCCTATGCGGAATTTGAGAATTGGGGTCCTGGAAGCAGTGAAGCATGCAGTATTGCAAGCAAAACACTTGTGCAGAAAATTGTTTGACATTCATGCATCAGCTACTGTCATTCGCCGACTTAGCAGCTGATATGTTTTTGTTTGTAATTAAATAAAATTCGTTGAAAATGAAAATGAAAATTGAGAAATTGTATAAAATTAGCAAAATTGTATTGCTTTTATCGGTTTACCAGTCGTACAGGAAGTTTTTTTACCTTAGCCGATTAGCTGAAATGATGTTTTCGTTGAAAATACTTTTAGTTTTTCTTCCATTTTTGTGTCAGCCGCGAAATATTGAAATAAAAGGCAAACGCAATGATGCCAAATCCGATTAAATTCATTTTTTATTTTTCTGTGTTGTGGTGGAATTGTCTTTTGCAGTGGACTTAGAAATAGCGACAACTTGCAGTACTGCAACGCATGCTGAATTTACATGTGTTCACTCCCATTTAAACGTGTGGGTTCTATTTCCACTGCATGCAAAATTCTGCACGTGTGTTTTGGGCATTATGGAATGATTTTCTTTTTGACCGGAATAGATTAATGACGCTGATTTAAGTTGTGAATGATTGATAGTCTTGTTCGTGATAAGTAGTATCTCTGAGGATTTGTTTTAGAATTTGCATTAGCTTCTATAAGCTGAATATCACGATGGCCGTGTGTGGGGGTGCAAATGAAGTGAGATTTTCTGATTGTGTAAACTCCAAGAGGTTGAAACTATTTTAGAGTGCATATACAAAATGGTGGAAAAAAAAGTAGAACTGGGTAATCTTTACTAAAAATAAGTTTTGCGTTGCTGTTATTGCACTTTTAATGGATGTTGCTATTTTAATTTTAAAGTTCGGTTTTGAGTTTTAAAAATACATTTGTACAGAGATCGGCATTTGGGTATTAATTTCTGAGAAATAATTAAAAAAACGTTTTATTCGAATTTTTTTGAGAAAAACTAAGTACTAAATCTTATTAAGAAAACTGATATCATATTCAGTATCCATTTTTATTAAAATCGTTAGATCGATTTTTGTAAAATTTGACAAACAAAACAGTATGTACCAAATATTGCAGTGTTTAGTTCGAAAAATACTATTGGTTAACTATTTACCTGAAAACGGCGTATAACTTGTTATTCGAAATGTAAACATAACTTGGTTTTTGAAATTATATCCAAATTGAAAATTGAGTTTTCGAGATACGAGCAGTTTCTAAAATTAGCGTTTTCAGTGATTCGAATTGAAAATTAAGGACGCAATAATTTTGAGAATATTAATGTTACTTTAAGTTTTTATTTTGGTCAAAATTCGTTATTGCTGTTTTTAAGTAAACTAAAGAAAGCCAAATTTAGATTTTTTTTTTTAAATCCATTGTATGATAATATAGAGAAAAACAGAGTTTTCTATTAAGTTATAAGTGACCATATTACATTAGAAATGAATTTTTGTTACAACCGTATTTACCGCTTTCGAGATATATCAAAATTTCAAAAGTATACTGTTATTCGATTTTTTTTTTAGCAAAAAACTGTATGCAGTCATATTAACCTCACTTAATTAAGCTCAAATATCAGTTTTGGTTGAAATCGTTGGAGCCGTTTTCAAACAAATCAAACTGGTACGAAAATTTGAAGAAAAAAAAAGGCCCCAAACTTTAAATCCGAACTTTGAACGACA
The DNA here is from genome assembly GCA_946477585.1 of Cheilosia urbana. NCBI lineage: Eukaryota > Metazoa > Arthropoda > Insecta > Diptera > Syrphidae > Cheilosia > Cheilosia urbana. The sequence goes on along the minus strand of OX297854.1, from coordinate 62,806,135 downwards.
TTCGGGCAGCCGTTGAGGTTGTAGGCCTCAACACGGCCGGAAAACAGACAGAAGGACAGAATTTTGCTACCCACATTTTTGAGTTGCTCTATCATCGTAATGTCAGAATTGATTAACAACTAGAGTTCGAAACTTTCTACGAATACAATATCTTTCTTACTACGTAATCGAGAAAGTTAATAAGGCGATTTTGTTATTCATTATAGGGATTATTGGTAATATTTTAGTTCGTTATTCAATGTGCATAAAATGGGTTTATTAAAATGCATCTGTCAAACCAGCCAACTGAGAGAAATCATCGCTCGCTGACACACACCAAAGCTTTATAAGTCTTCTGAATTTTAAAGTGCTGCTTGACTGGCTTTCTTTTCTTAAATTTGCCTTAGTCTATGGCTGATATGGAAGTCATATTGGCACATGTTGATCATGATGAGTGTACTCCAGAATGGTCCTCTCTATAAATGCTGTCATATGCGGCCTTAAAATCAATAAAAAGATGGTGAGTATCGATCTGGACTTCTTGGGTTTTCTCCAGGATCTGCCGTAGTGTGAATATTTGATCGGTCGTGGACTTACCTAAAACCGCACTGATAGGGACCTATTAGATCGTTGACGAATGGTTTCAGGCGTTCACACAGTACAGCAGATAGGATCTTATACGCAGTGTTCAGGAGACTGATGCCTCTATAGTTGGCGCAGTTTAGAGAGTCTCATTTCTTGTGGATCGGCCAAACGATTCTGAGGTTCCATTCATCAGGCATACTTTCCTCTAACCAAATTTTGGAGACGAGTTGGTGCATGCACTCCACCAATTCATCTCCGGCTGCCTTGAAGAGCTCGGCAGGTAAGCCGTCTGGTCCAGCAGCCTTGTTGGACTTAAGCTTAGATATTGCTATCCTCACTTCATTTTGGTCAGGTGGACGGAAATCTTGGCTGTCATCGTCCAGGTTGAATGGTTCGTTCTGCCTGACAGCGGAATTTGTGTCGTCTTCGCCGTTTAGCAGTCTGCAGAAATGGTTTTTCCATGTCCTCAGCACCGACTGTGACTCTACTATAAGGTTTCCTTGTTCGTCTCTACAGGTCTCCATTCGGGTCTAGTTGGCATGACACGTTCTCTTTACCTTTTGGTAAAACTTCCGAACATTGTTCCTGGAGTAACACCTCTCTATATCCTCGATCGCGCACCTCTCATGCTCTCTCTTTTTTCTCCGGAGAAGCCGATGTTCTTCCCTCCTTTTTTGCTCGTAGAGCTGATGAGCTGCTCTCGTCCTTCTATGCAGCGACGCTTCGTAGGCACTTTGTTTTGCTGCATGTGCTTGTCGGCACTATTCGTCAAACCAGGGGTTTCGGGGGGGTGGGCTGGTGAAACCGAGCACATCAGTTGCGGCGTTTTTGATGGCTTCTTGGCATCGGCGCCACTGGTCTCCGGCAATTGATGCTGGCAGCATAGGACTTCTCGAGAGGTTGAGAGATACGCGATCGGCATAGGTTCTGACGGTTTGTTGTGTTTGTAGTCGTCCGACGTTAAATCTCCTCACAGTATTTTCTCGTTGTTGTGGTGTCTGGGATATCCGCATCCGTACCTTGGCTACAACAAGGTAGTGGTCCGAGTCTATGTTGGCCGCTCGGAAAGTTCGGACATCTAGAATACTGGAGGAGTGCCTTGCGTCGATCGCAACGTGATCAATTTGGTTCACGGTTTGATGATCAGGTGACCGCCATGTTCCTTTGTGGATATTGGGGTGAGGAAACCGTGAGCTAGCTATGGTAACATTACGTCCCGCAGCAAAATCAATCAGCCTAAGTCCGTTTCCAGACGTGGTGTTGTGTAGGCTGTGTTTTCCGATGGTGCTACCAAAGATGTCCTCCTTTCCTATTTTGGCGTTAAATCGCCCAAGACGATTTTAACGTCATGCTTAGGACATTGCTCATATGTTTTGCCGAGGAGCTCGTAGAAACACTCTTTGGTAGCATCGTCTTTTTCTTCTGTGGGGGGGTGAGCGCATATTAGGCTAATGTTGGCGAATTTAGCTTTTATGCGGATTGTTGTAAGGCGTTCACTTACGTGTCGAAAGCTCAAGACTTCTTAAATGTTCGGCTGCACGCGGTCTGTTCAGAGTTCGAACATTCCACGTGCAGATCCGAACGTCATTGTCCTTTTTTCGTTTTGCAGGGTCGTCAACATTCCTTATCCGAGGCGGTTGCTTCGCAACATGTTTGGTTTTCCGTGGTAGGGTAGAACCCTACGCACAACCCCCAACCTGGAGTACCAGGCCCTTTCTGCGACCCCTTGGGCAAAAGGAGCCGGAATATTCCGGAGTCAGTAACCTTCTCTTCTTATCGGCTGTGTCTATAGACCTAGTAAGTACATAGACTTTACCCCAGTTTTAAATCTATTGGAAACAATATCAGTATATTATCCAAAGATATTAGTTGGGGGTGACTTGAATAGCAACCTTCTGGTTGAGAGAACTATGATTGAAAGTATGACGGCACTTAATTTGTTACCGGTCAACACAAGTATCCCTACTCATTTTACTGCCGAATCTAGTACTCTCCTAGATGTCTTTTTTGTTAGCGATCGTAATGATATTCTTATGTATGACCAGCTATCCGCACCAGCTTTCTCCAGGCATGACCTCATATTCTTAACCTTTGACTTCTTAGTAAGCTGCTCTGTCACAAACTACGAATATAGGGATTTCAATTGCATTGATTATCGTCGGCTGGAGATTGATGCACGTAATATTGAATGGAATCGTGTTTTCACCATGTCCTCTCCGTGTGACCAAGTCGAGTTCCTCAACTATAACATCCGTGCCCTTTTTAACAATTATGTGCCAATAAAAATAAAGCGCGTATATAATGGTCAATGTGCCTGGTTTACTACCGAAATTCGCCGACTTATCGAGCAGCGCAATCAGGCTTACAATGAGTGGAAGCGGTACAGGGTAAACTCGCAATTAGGACTCTATCGCTCCTTGCGCAATCTAGTGGTCGGAAAAATAAGAACTGCAAAAAGGAAATTTTATGAAAGCAAACTAAATCCATTAATGAAGGGACGACAGCTTTGGAAAAATTTACGAGAAATCGGAAGTGGAAAAAGCAAAAACAACCAAAATGTTGATGAAACCATGGATATAAACTCTCTAAATAAGAGTTTCGTTACACTTCCTTTTCCTGCTCTTAATATTGCTTCTTCAAATCAGTCTGTCTCCCATGACATCAGTTCATTAGTTGTGTCTTTGAGTTTGCTTGTGTTGATAATATTGAAATTGTCGCTTGTTTGTTATCTGTTAAGTCGAATGCTGTTGGTATTGACGAAATACATCCTAAGTTTGTCAAAATAATTCTCCCTGTCATTCTTCCCTCTCTAGTGCATGTCTTTAATTTTATCATTACCACTGGTGTTTATCCCGAACAATGGAAATCGGCTAAAATAATACCCATCCAAAAAGGTCCCAACAGTAAAGATTATCGGCCAATTTCTATCTTATCTTATTTATCTAAGATCTTCGAGCGGGTACTACAAAGACAAATAAATTCACACATTTCTACGAAAAACTTGCTCACCCCATTGCAATCCGGTTTTAGGAAAAATCATAGTTGCACGACAGCAATTACTAAAGTTGTTGATATTAGGGAATCAGTAGATGAAAATAAAGTAACTTTCTTAGTACTTCTCGACTTCTCGAAGGCTTTTGATACAGTGGATCACACTAATTTGTGCAATAAATTAATAACGTTATTTGGTTTCTCAAACTCAGCAGCTACCCTAATGTCTTCATATCTCCAGTCGCAAAAACAAGCCGTCTCAGTGGGTCATCATTTGTCTGACTTTCTTTTTAATTGTAGAGGGGTTCCACAGGGTTCCATTCTTGGACCTCTCCTCTTTTCGCTGTATGTAAATGAAATTCCCTCAATAATATCACCGTCATCTGCAGTGCACATGTATGCTGACGATGTCCAGCTGTATCAGAGCTGTCCCCTCGGTATGATAGAAGACTGTGCAAATTCTATTAATATTGACCTTAAAAGGATATCCAACTGGTCAGAGAAGAATGGACTCTTCCTTAATCCCCTCAAATCAAAATGTCTTGTAATTAGTAAAAAGCCTTTAGATCTCTCCTACTTTCCCGATGTAATGCTTAGTGGCTCCAAAATCGAATATGTCGACACTGCCAGGAATTTAGGGATGGTTTTCAATAGGAAGTTGACTTGGGATACACACATAAATGCAGCAGTTGGCAAAGTGTATGGTATGCTACGTCAGCTGTGGATATCACATTACTATACTCCCCTGAAAACACGTATGTTGTTAGCGAAAACACTCATTACTCCAATTCTTATTTATGGTTGCGAAATTTTTTGTAATTGTGATGCAAATAGCAGGAGAAAACTTAATGTTGCATTTAACAATACCGCGCGTTATGTTTTCAATCTTAAACGCTTTGATCGAATCTCAAGCTACGCGAAATTACTTTACAACATGTCCTTTAACAACCTTCTTCGCTATAGATCTCTTGTTTTACTGTCTAATATTATCCAAACTAATCAGCCTAGTTATCTCTTTACCAAGGTGAGTTTTAGTGCGTCAAACAGATCCTTTAAACTCATACATCCGCGTTTCTCTTGTCTTACGTCCGAACGACAGTTCTTTGTAAACTCCATCCGCTTATGGAATTCCTTGCCACGGCATGTTAGAAGGTTAGGCGGCACAAAACGGTTCGGAACCGAGCTAAGGTCTTTTTTCCTCAACGAGCCTGACTAGAGGTTTAGCTATGTGAATTTTTTTGTTTTTCTATAAGTTTTCAAAAAGGAGATATATAGCTAAGTATATTGTAAGCTTTCTCAACATTTTTGTAAATTTTTTTTTTTTTTTTTTTCAACTCTTTCTATTTTTTTTTTATTATTATTTCTTACCTATCATAATAACGTTTGTTATGTAGCTCGAAATTTAAAGAATTGTAATCTTCACTATTTTATAAGACTGTATTGTCTTAAAGTGTAAGTTTCAAAGAAAATAAATAAACTAAACTAAATAAACTAAACTAACCCGCTGCGGGGATGTGAGAGCTGCCGTTGACCCATTAAGGGCTCTTCCGCCACCATCTCTATTTCAACACCCTGACTAGTGTTGAAAATCCTCAATGACCTCAGCTCCAAATACGTCGAAGTAGCTCATTGAGGTATCTGCCATGTTGACTGTTGACGCCACCGTTGATTCAACCATGTGAATTCATCCGCCGTACATCCTCTTTCTGAGGGGCTCATGTAAGACTTCTGAGACTCGAGCAGACAGTCAACTCCAACAGAGCATTATAGTGTTGCTATTTTCTACACTATGCACTTATAAGTTCAGCAAGTCAATTCCGGATGGACATAGACCAGTACCCGGTGGTGACCACTTGGAGGTAAAATAAGCACAATTGTTAATAAGTTAATAATAAGCTACTGGGGTTAAAATGAGCAGTTAAAAGAGAAGGAAAGGGAATTTTTTTCCATCATCTATAGCTAATAAGTCCCCGAATCCGTTTTACATTGGTTGTAGGCAGTGATGCCAATTCAACATACCTTTTAGGCAAAATTCCGATGCTTGAGGCATTGAAAAATAATTTTTAGAAAAAAGACATTTTGTGAATTGTTCTTTTTTTTTTTTACAATCAATTGTATGAATGAGATTTGAATCTTATAAATCTGGTACAAAATAAATTTGAACGGATTTGGCATCATTGCGTTTGCCGTTTATTTTAAATATTTTGCGGCTGACACAAAAATGGAAGAAAAACTAATAAAATGTGTACGACTGGTAAACCGATAAAAGCAATACAATTTAGCGAATTTTATTGAATTTCTCAATTTTCATTTTCAACGAATTTAATTACAAACAAAAACAAATCAGCTGCCTAGTCGGCGAATGACAGTAGCTGATGCATGCATATCAAACAATTTGCTTGCAGTACTGCATGCTTCACTGCGTCCAGAAATTCTGCACATGTGTTTTGGGCATTAGGCATAAAAACTTTTATCCTTATTGGCATCACTTGTAGTAGGTAACGTCACTTTTTCTACGTCAGCCACATTATGCGAACTGTCAACTTAGTACTCATTCAAACAGCTGCTCATATGACCGATTTCAGCCAATCAAAACCGAGATACATATAGCTAGTCAGTCAGCTGTCAGACTTAATAAACTAGATACTTGAACGTCCCCAATTTCGCGACACCTTCTCTGCTCTCTCTTCGAATTCAACATAATTTGCGTGCTATTTCTGTTACGGCTGAGTCATTTATTGGTGATTACTGATTACCCCCAACTGACCTCTATTCATGCAACGGTAAATAGTCGAAAATGTAGGCACACATTCGCTGTCTACATAGGTATCTAGGTGCAGTCGTGCAACAACACAATCGAATTTGGTGACTATTCCAAATTCAAAGCGACTTGAAAACAATTGAAGACTACGACTTCACGCCTTTAACCGAAATCACAATAGAGTTTGAGTTTCGAATTTACCACCACTAAGTTGAAAAATTAGTGGTGTGTATTTTTTGCTGTTTGCAATTAAAATCAAGATAGCAAAAGTCAGAGCTTAAAGTTTATGAGTTCGGTCTCACTTCAATGAACCCTTCATAGCGATATAATCCAATTACTACGAGTACAACAATTGAGCTTGGCATTCGGTCAATTGATTGGGTCGATGCTTCATGCATTAATTTGACAACAAGCTTATTTTGTTTTTGTAGATCGCGAGGGGCCCATATAAGCATGGTGTACACGCGATACGCATGTACGGACGACAGGCTTTCCCCAATCCCCATGCACATACAGCATCTGTATGGGCTTTACATGTAAACACAGTGTTTATGTTTAAGCAGAAAACACATTTACAATTGCTAGTCGTAAATCTGCTTTAATTAAACGCTGCTGGATATAATGGGAGTGTATGTCTGTGTGTTTTTTTTTTCTGTTTAATTTTTACGCCAGCCGGCGAATTTATTGCATTCATTCAGGAAGAAGTTGATGTGTTATTGTTGTCCAAAACAGGTGTGGAATAAACGTGGAATTTGTTTACCAATTTCGCATTTTTTTCCTCGATACCACACACAAAGCCATCAACTAGACAAAATGTTTGTTTCCGTCCGACGCTGGATGGTTTATCTAAATCACTTAATTTTCTTTAGAAAATTGAAAAATAAAAAAAGAAACAGCGACCAACACAGTGTTGTTGAATCGCCTTCAATGGTCTGCAATCTCCAGTACAGGAAAAGTTCATTTGTACGCCAATGGACATTGTGTTGTAAAGTCGTTCGCTAAGTGGTTACGGGCCCTTAAATTGAATCTCAGAAGAAGAACTGAATGCATGATATGGGGGCAATGCAACCACAAATCATTTAAGTGACACGACTTTGATAGGGGAAGATCTAAGTGAGTTAAAGATGTCACGCTTCCCGTATTTAAATACTACCGCCAGTTCAAAGATGACACTTAAATTGTAACTCATGCAACGCTAGTAGTTCACGATATGACTTAATTTATTTTAATTTCTGAGACCGGTGGCTGTATGGCTCATTAGATGATGTTTCAATTCGAGTGGTATCACTTAAATTGAATGTCAATGGGAATTAGTTGGAGGTGATTCACTTTTATTTAGCTCGCGGTTGTGGAATTTTGTAAAATTTATTAAATTTCTTGAATTATGATATCTTTACGATAATATAAGCGGTTTTCTGTCCTGCCCGGACTAGTCACCTTTTCCCAAGGTACATACGCGTTGGAACAGAATCTAGCCTTGTCTAAATTGATAGTGATTTCCGTGGAGAAATGTGATAGACTTCGGGAATACCACATTTTTACATTACCGAATGCCATTGGTTAGTTATTATATATTTTTAAAAGGCAAATAAATCGATTTGTTTGGTTAATTAACTATCTAAATGGGATTTCCTATACACTAGAAACATATTAGGACAAACAGGCTGTGTTTTTTCCGCTTTTGAATATAATTAACTTCGATTATGAGTACATTTTTCTTAAATAAAATGAAGAAAAATTGTCCAAAATGTTTCTATTTCCCCTCAACAATCTACATTGTTAATTTTTCATAAATATTTTAAGCAAAGGTAGACTTATTCCCCAAAACCGAATAATTTCAAATTTAACGGATACAATTCTATGAACACTGACAGCAACATTGCAACATATTTTTAACGGGAGCGTATCGGAATCCCGCTTTTTGAAATCCCGCTTTTTAAAAATCCCGAAAAAAAGTTTTAAAATCCCGTCTGCTAAAATACAGTTTTTTTTTTAAATCCCGTACCTCTTTCATCCCCTCCAAGTTTTGTTTTCGTGACAAAAAGTAAATAAAAACCTGATATACAGCAATACGAACAAAACAAAAAAAGAATTATGAAAATCGTCCCAGGGGTTATCGAGTTACACCCCGAAAGAATTATATATATAGAAGAGAAGATAGAAGATGTTTTTAGTTTTTACTGTAAGCACATATTTGTTTTTGCTTACATATTCTACATTGTTTTTACGCATTGCGAAAATAGTATATAATGCACATAAAGACCTACCTCTTGCTAACGGTTTTACCCTTATCATTTACTGCTGTAATAATAATTGGAGTTTGCGCCAATTTATGTTGTGTAGAATATCATATAACATTACTTTATATTTTTTTTTTTAATTTTTGAAGATTGTCATATTTATTACTTAAAAATGTATTTTGATATTATTTATTTTTTATTTTGTTACTTCCTCTAAAAATGATAAATGTTAAAATAAACTGCATTTCAAAAAAACACTCATTGCTTAATTTATTTTAATTTTCTTACTATCCCGCTTTTACAATCAAAAGTAGTTGTTTTATTTTAAAAAATCGCGCGATTTTTTTGAAATAAAACAACTACTTTTGATTGTAAAAGCGGGATAATAAGAAACGGGATTATAAAAAACGGGATTATAAGAGGCGAGATTTTAAAAAGCGGGATTTTAAAAAAGCGGGATTATAAAAAGCGGGATTTTAATAGCGGGATTTTAAGAATCGGCATTATAAAAAGCGGGATATCGAACCCAACCCATTTTTAACGAGTGTGTTGGTGAGCCGGAATTTTTGAAGTTACGTGTCGTTTGTCAATATGAATTTCTACTCCGTAAAAATATAGCTTGTTGGGAAAGCGGCCGAAGTTGGGGCAACGTTGCCAGGCGGTCAAAATATATCCCCCCTCATAAATCTTAAAAACCCCCAGAAAGGCGAACGTGTAATATTGGTTTTGCGAATGCAAAGTGCGCGGGAAATAAATACAACGTAAAATGTCAACGCATGTTTGAAACCATCTTGAAAAAAAATTACACAGTTCTTACGTAACTTTGCTGAAATTGTTGTTTATAAAATTTACAGATGGGGTTGGTGCATAAATCTGGAAAAATATTTAAGGAATACAAAAGAATCATAACTTGTTTGTAATGAAACTGTTCATTGCAATCCTGACAGACGTCATTCAATGGCCCAATATTAACGCATCGCAGAAATTTGTATGCTAGTACGAAAGCATAACGAAACGCAGCTCGATTGAAATTGAAAGGTTGTGGACGTGTCCTTCGCTCTTGATGTCAAATAAGGTTCTGTTAATCTTAATCGTCATTTGTATGACGGGTGGACTCTTAGCTCTCACTACACGATTCGCCTCCATATGATCAGCTCTTTCTTTTTGCGAAAACACGTTTTTAGAGGAGGGCAAAATTAGGCGATTGTCAATTCCGAAGTGTTTTTCATTCCTTTGAAACGATATTTATTCCATACAAAATTACATTTTCAGACTTTGAAAAAATATAATTTCGGGTTTTCAAAAATTTTCCGTTCAAAATTTTTAATTTTCGGCTCTCTTGTGTCTGGATCAATACGAATCCAAAATAAAATTATCAAATCGTAGAAACAGTTGATGATTAAAGTGAATTTGTGTTTATTCAACTCCAGATTCGATGTACCGATAAACTATAAACTATAGGAAATTTGATTGAAAAAACATTTTTTCTGTAGAATGCAATTTCTGGTTTTCACGGTTTAAAATTTTCGGGGTTTTGATATTTAAAATATTCAGAGTGAAATGTCAAAGTGACGCGACACTTAACGTCAAGCACTTTCGCATGCGTGAATGAAAGTTAAATTGGTGGGAAGTACCGCCATCTGTCATGAACGACGACTTAATTATTTGGATATTTTTCATGCGAAATATCAAAATCGGGATTAAGAAATGGTGGGTTAGGGTAGGAAGGTGAAGACATACAAATAAAAAATGTTCGTAAAAAAAACAAAAATGTTGTGGATATGTACACCTTAATCACCTAGCGGTATTACTTTACAACCGATTCTCATACCTACCAAATATAGGTACATAACATATTTAATATAAATCGGTCCAGCCGTTTCGGAGGAGTACCGCCACAAACACCGTGGCACGAGATTTTTATATATTAGAAGATAATAACCGAAAACATTTTACTCGGTATGGAACTTTATATTCCACATTGCATCAAAAAATTAGTTCAAATAAACCGTGGTTTAACAAAGAATGCAAGCGAGCTACCGCAGCGAAAAACAAAGCTTTCCGTGAATGGCGGTCAAACCCTTCAGAACTAAAAAGATCTGAATTTACAATTCTTCGAAATAGATGCAACCTAATTATTGAATTGGCGAAGACAACTTACAGCGAAAGAGTCACTAACAAAGTGATTGGATGTCCTAGCGGCTCACGCGCATTCTGTTCCATGGCAAAGGCAATCAGTAATAACTTTAGTTGCTCTTCTTTTCCAACTCTAGTAAAACAAGACGGCATGCTAGCAACAACACCTAAAGAAAAGGCAGATCTTTCGCTAGCATATTTTCAGAGAATTCCACCCTAGATTCTGCACAGCTAGAGCCACCAAATATCCCGAGGATACAATCATCGATGGCAGAAGTGAAATTTCGGCCTCGAATAATTCAACGCATCCTTAAAGAACTAGATTGCAATAATGCAACGGGACCCGATGGAACCCGGCTATAGTGCTCAAGAAATGTGTCGTACTCCCAGAAGACGTTTCCTTCTTGCTGGAAGACCGCTCGCATTCAACCTATTCCAAAGAAAGGAAAGAAATGTCTGCCACAAAACTATCGTCCAATAGCGTTACTTTCAATGCTCTCTAAAGTAATGGAAAAGGCAATAAATGTCCTAATAATCAAATATCTAGAAGGCCATCAATTAATAAGCAACAGGCAATACGGATTTCGGAGCCGTCGTTCCACTTGTGACCTGTTAAGCTACGTAACGCACTTATGGACACAATCAATTGAACAACACGGCGAATCCAGAGCCGTAGCCTTGGACATATCAAAGGCATTTGACCGAGTCTGGCATAGAGCCCTATTAGGCAAGTTAGCGTCTTACGGATTACCACAACAACTCTGCGGATGGATGCAAAATTTTCTTCTGGGAAGATCGATCCAAGTTGTTGTAGATGGTGTATCATCCAATTCGTTTGCTATAAATGCAGGAGTGCCCCAAGGATCTATTCTTTCTCTAACTCTATTTCTTCTCCACATCAACGATTTGCTTGGATCGACAAATAATAATATCTACAGCTTTGCAGATGACAGCACTTTTATATCCTCCATCTCGAACAATGGACCTGTGAATACGGCTACATCACACAGTCAGAGATGTGAACAAATTAATTCTCTAAATGATGATCTTGACAAAATCTTGAAGTGGGGAAAGGACAACTTGGTTGTATTTAATGCAAACAAGACACAGCTCACAACATTTTCCAGAAAAAAATGCATCAACAGTTCCTCAGATCCAAATGGATGACCATCCAATCCATCACAAGGACTCAATGCACCTTCTAGGATCACAGTCAACTCAGGAATCACATGGCAGAACCACATATCCTATATCACAAAAGTCCGCAAAGTTGAGCTACCTATTTAGAGCAAAGAGGTACTTTAGCCCCAAGTAACTTCTCCTTCTCTTCAAAGCACAGGTTAGACCAGGCTTGGAATATTGTTCCCATATATGGAGCTCGGCCCCAAAACATTCACTTAACCTGCTTGATAGCATACAGAGACGAGCAGTTCGACTCATTGGAGACCCTACACTCACATCGAATCTACAACCGTTGGTGCTCAGAAGACAAGTCGCTGACCTATGCTTGTTCTATAGGTACTTCCATGGTAGATGTTCTGAGGAACTCAAAGACATTATCCCTCGAAATGCAACTTTTGGGCGCCCCACAAGACAGGCTGCTAATGCTCATGACCATACAGTACACTTGACAACCGCGAGGACATCAACTTTCAAAAACTCCTTCTGTTACAGGACAAGCAAGCTTTTGAACTCGCTTCCTGGGGATATATTTCCAGAAGACTACAATTTGCAGCAATTTAACTGCAGAACAAACATACATCTGCAAGCATCTCGGGGCGCTGTTGAAGCGTTATAGGTTCGCCTTTCCCGGGAGAAGTATATATAAAAAAAAAAAATATAAAAAATGCCTTAGCCTCAATAACATTCTGATATTTTTTGGAACCGTTTGGACGAGTTTTTGCAGCATTTCTGCAGGAACGTGTCCAGTTGTTGTCTGGTTTAATATCACGTAAGCCGTAAAAGTTTAAGGTTGGAGAATAAATGACTGCTCGATTAGACAGATGGGAATACGAAATTGTTTAAAGTTTGTGCTGGATCATCGTGTCGTCAATTGGAAGCAAATATGCACAACCGTTGGACGGTATAAAACCCTAAAATATTACAAACTAACTGGTCTGAACGACTGGTGCTTATTTTTTACGAGATAATTTCCGCATCCCAACAAATCTTCCTTACGTTGACCCATAATGTTCAAATGAACTGTTTTCCGTTCATAGAACCCAGTTCTACACCTTTTGGGTTTCTTTTTAAACTCTTGGGCGAATGGTAGCCTCTTTATTTTGTTTTTCTGGTTATATACGGTAGTTTTCTTACAGGATGTGTATCCAAATCGAGATCAGCAAGGCGCCTCTGAACTGTTCTTCCGATAATCGGGTTTTCAGAATATCTTTTTATTTTAAGTTCGAGAATTTTAGCAGTTAAACATGGGTTTTTAAAAAACTCCGCCAAAATTCATCTGCCATCCTTTTAGGGAGGTAGATATATTTTGCATAGAGATCTTTCTCTTGTGATTACTAGAGTTCGCCTAGTGGTAGAAGTTCTACAAGTGGCCTGGCTTGTACGCAACATATTGCAAAATAAATTACAGACAGAATTGCATCTTTGAATGAATCTTGCCAAGCAAAAAAAAAAAAAAAAATCAATGGAATATGTTGTGTTTAAGACAGTAAAAGTGATTCTTAAATATTTCCCTTCGCCTATTTATATATAAGATAAGCAGGAAGACTGCAATCGTCGTTTGCGACCAAAGTTACAGTAAGGTTAGGTTTGTGGGCTGGCAAGGAAAGATTCCGCGCCACATTCAGGCCAAAATTGACCCATTGTGATACCCGTAGGGGAAAAGGTTTATCCCTTACCCGTGTTAACCTATTCTATAAGCATTGTAATCATTTTAAATTACTTATTGCGTGGCGTTACATACAAACCATCTTGGTGATTTGATGAAGTTCATAATTAGGAAGTGAGTTGTGTCCTCTATAGCTCCCTCGTCATCGCAGCCTCTGCAAAGTTCTTCCTTGTTCAGTCGCATTTTCTTCATGTGGTATCGCAGGGTGTTATGTCCCGTTAGGATACCTGCAAGCGTAGAGAGACATTTCCGGTTATTCCGCATGATTCTCTCTGTTCTGGATTTGAAAAAAAGATGGCCATGGCTTCCTTGTATTAGTGCACGTATCCATGGATATCCATCTAGCGTTTGCCTCATCTGTGGCCTTCTTCCCTGCTTCTAGCTTTAGTATGTACAGAGCGGGATACACACGGAGGGGCATGTTTCTTCTAGAGCATTAGCGGAACCCTCTTGTGCTAGTTCATCCGCTTTCTCATTGCCTGGAATGCCTTCATGTCCAGGGACCCAACACAATAATACCTTGTGCTATGTTCCAAGAGCTCTGAGCTCTTCGCGACAGCTCTTTACAAGCTTCGATTTGATTACTGGGACTGTTAAGGCCTTAATAGCTGCCTGGCTATCGATAAAGAAGGTGATACCTTCCGGAGGCTTTTGTCACTGCCATGACTTCCGCTTGAAATACACTGCAGTGGTCTGGTAGGCGTAGTGATGTTGAGATGCCCAGCGGTTCAGGGCAGATGCCTGAACCCCCCACGCCACAAGCTAGTCCTTGCACTTTTGTAATAGCTTTTAGGTATGTGGTTTTTCGTTGCTGGCCACCATACAAGACTGCCATATGTCAGTATTGTTTTTATGATAGCTGTGTACAACCAAAGTTTGATCTTTGGAAATGGTCCCCATGTTTTCCCAAAGATTTTGCTGCAGGTGTAGAATGCTGTGGTTGCTTTCTTGATTCATTCGTCTATCTTCATTTTCCAATTTAGTTTCTTATCTAGTATTAGTCCCAGGTATTTAGCGTTGTCAGAGATTCTGAGGGGTGTACCGCCGACAGAAGTCATGACAAACTGCGGGATTTTCCTTTTGTTAGTGAATAATACTTATTCAGTCTTCTCGGGATTGACTGATAAACTGCATTTACTGGTCCAGGAGTCAAGGATCGATAAGGGCTCCATTTAATTGCTCGATTAGTGTTGGCAAAAATTTGCCACATCATCCACGTAGGCAGATATTCTTATGCTGGTAAGTCTAACTTGCATAAGTGCCTCATTTAAGACGATAACCCAAAGTAGTGGGGAATAATGTTGCGGTTAAGAATTATTCGCTTAAAAAGCGACTTGCGTTTCTGTCAAAATAATTTTGCCGACGAGTGTATGTCCCATTGGCGAGAAAGAAGAACATTTTCCCTCTTTCAAAAAAGCTGTAAGTTCCTCTATCTTCTCAATACCAATAGCTCACCAATAAACACTTTAATTTTGACTTTAAACAGCGAAAATAAAAAAAAAATGGTATCTATTAGTACGGCGCAATGATACTACCGATTTCTATTAAAATAAAACTAAATTTTCCTCCGTTTAATCGTTTGCTATGTCTGACAAGGCCATATACGGATTGAGTGAGTAGCTTTAACGTAAAGTAGTAACAAATCCAAATCCACATATAAGACACAACCAGACAAAACAATAGAATTAGGTGTAGGTATTCAAAGAAAAATGTCATTTTTTGAGATAAATGATCGGATGTTTATTTCATAATAAAGAGGAAGGTATGCCGTTAATAATGAAAAACAACATCAGCCAAATGGCCACCACGAGCACGCATACAGGACCATATCCTTTCACAATAACACCTCTTATTGAAAAACCCTTTATTTAGAGATTTATCTAACTCAACTTGTGGACAAAGCAATGTGGTTTTGGAATCAATCCCCAAAAACCGAACTTGTGCTATTCACAAATAGAAGGAACATACCGCAATTCGAGCCACCAGCTATTGAGGGAACTCCCCTAAGAGTGGCAGAAAATGCGAAATATCTGGGAATAATTCAAGATAGGAAACTCAATTGGAAACCAAACATCAAGGAAAGAGTAAAGAAAGCAGCAAATGCATTCTATGCATGCAGCCGTATCTTGGCAGAAAGTGGGGACCAAACCCTAGAGTAATTCTGTGGATGTACACTTGTACACGCCTATAGTGCGACCGATACTCACATATGGCAACTTAGTCTGGTGGCAAGCCGCGGACAAGGGAACCAATCTGAAAGAAATGACAAAAATACAAAGATTAGCATGTATAGGAACAACCAGTGCAATCAGAACGACACCAACCGCTGGGTTGGAGGCAATTCTCAACTTGCTCCCCCTGGACCTATATATGCAAGAATCGGCCGTCAAAAGTGCACTCAGGATTAGCCAAACACAAGGCTGGAATCCTAATGCTACAGGACATGCGCAGATTTTGAAGAGATACGTAGAGAACGATGTTAGCTCTGACTACATGTCTCCCTACCTGGATTTCGACAAGCCATTCTCCTGCTCCTTTCCGAGCAGGGAGGAATGGGAAACGATAGAACCCGCTAAAAGGAATCCATCTACATTTTATTTTTATCCATCTACACAGATGGATCAAAGATGGACTATGGCACTGGAGCCGGTCTATTCTCGGAGGAATTAAACATACGCCGCTCAATCAGGCTTCCTGATCATAGCAGTGTCTTCCAGGCCGAGGTTCTGGCAATTATGGAAGCGGCGTATATGGTGTCAATGAGGGCAATACCACGTAATGATATTACCATATTCATTGATAGCCAGGCAGCCATTAAAGCTATTTCGGCTACTGAAATCAAATCAAAGCTAATACGCAGCTGTCGCGAAGAGCTCAAAGCTCTTGGCTCGCAGCATAATATAAATCACTGCTGGGTTCCTGGACACAGGGACAAAGCCGGCAATGAGATGTCAGACGAACTGGCAAGAAAGGGGTCTGCAATAGACCATGATCAGGCACTACAATCGATCAAACCACCACTCTGTAACCTCAGAGAACGGGTGGAAAACAAGATCCGAATGAAAGCCAATAACAGGTGGAAGACACTAACAACCTGTGAAGTATCAAGGAAGCTTTAGCCTGAATATGACAAAAGCCGGACCAACAAACTCTTGAAGTTTGACAGATCATCACTGTCTAAGTTGGTAGGTGCTCTGACAGGTCATAACTTCCTAAGAAACCACACAATGAAATTAAACCTCATAGACGACGACATGATGAGGAGACGCATGAGGACACACCTCACTTCCTCTGTCACTGCCCGAGCCTCTGTCACTTGCGAAATAGAATACTTGGAAGATATTACTTCCAAGACATTCAAGAACTCTCTAATATCTCACTCTTTAATCTTCACAGGTTTCTGAGGACATCAAGATGGCTGGACAACATCGAATAAGGAGAAGGAAACGAGGCCAAAATACAACGCGGCTAAACCCCACAAATAAAGGGTATCACAATGGGTCCACAAGGACCTGAGTGTGGTGAAGCGAGGGTCACCCGCTTCATCAGCCCAAAAAACCTAACCTAACCTAGAGATTTCTTTTGCAAAAACTGAATATATAACTACTTTTTTTAAGTAAATCAACAACTTCCCCTACTCAAAAAGAAACAGAACGCTTTTTGAAAATGTATTTTCTACATGAGTCCATGTGCACACTCCATGGCAACTCTGCAGACTGCACCCAAACGATCTAACTGTGGATGATTTCAGCACGCGGTTGCACTCACTTTGCGTTGATATATTATACGCATTTTGACCATTAACGGGTTGATTGATGTCTATAATTGTTGCTGGTGACTACAGTAATTGTAGTCGTAAACGTCAAAGTACACTTAACAAAAAACAAAAAATTCAAATTAAATTCTTGAATTCTAAATTAACAAAACGCATGCCGCCTCGCCGCGGCACAGTTTTTAATAAGGTTATTCAGAAAAAGCAAAACACGACACATGAATGGAAATGATAGAGGAAAAAAAAGAAAAAATAAATAAATGAAAGTCACACGAGAAATCCGTCAGAAACATCCGTAGTCATGTAATTATCTTATTTACCAGAGATTACGTCCATATTAATTTACTTATCCTCTTGTCATCACAATATTCTTTAGCTACAGCACTTGAGAAAAATGTGACCTCCCGCTTGCAGCACCGAAAGTTCCGGCGGACAATGAAAAATTATATTATACCATTCAATCATTGAATACGTATATGCATCTGATGTTGTATCTTTATCTGTATCTTAAGCTCATACATTAGTATCTAAGTAGTTGCTAATCGTTTGAATTTGTGATTCTTATCGAACGGGTATATTACAATTTCCGGTTTAGAGGACTCACTTCGCCGATAAACAATGCTTTGTAATGATCTATCAATTTTCCCATACGAAATTGGTCGTAAGTAAGGTATATAGTATATTCGCAGTAAATACCAATTTCCCTGAAAAACAATACCGGTCAAGGGATTACTCGCTGGTGCAGCAAACCGAACCGCAACCACTACTAGCACGGGAGTTATTTTATTGCTCTGGTAATTATTATGAGTACTTGCCTATTGAACAGCAAATGCCGCTGACAATGCATCCATTCACTCTCTACTGTCTTCCTCTAAAGACCAATATCGCATGTGTAACTAGCGACAAGGGGCGAATAATTGGCAACGGAATTATAAATTTATTTTTAGTACACTGGACAAGACATATTGATTATCATAGTTTGTTTAGGTTGGTTATTCATCGGAGATAATATCCAATGTCCTCTTGCCGGGGTTCGAGAACATTCTCGCAACTAGGCTATAGAAATATTGCAAACATCGCGGGACATAGAGCGATAACGATGAGACTGTACGACTATCTGCCTAAGCACAATGGGCCTTACCAATAAACATTTTAAGTTTCGACTCTAAATTTCAGTAGTTCACAGTGGCTATTATCTTCTATACAAATTTCGCAATTTTGAGCTCCGGTAAATTTAAAGTCGAGACTAAAATTTGTTATTAGTACGACGCAGCGGTAGTAGGGGCTGTAGTACATATTGGTCAACTTTTAACTTTTGCAGCGCGACATGTCGCAAACTCAATCGAAATTATTTTCGGTTATTTATTCAGTGGCGATAATTTGAAATATAGCTAGTTCAATGTACTTAAAAATTTGAAAAAAATGCAGGTGGAATATAACGATGTCAAAAAACTAATAGAATTGGTAAAAGAAAAAGAGATTTCATGGAACCTTTGTCATCCAGTTTATGAGAAAATATAGTTTTAAAAAAACTAAAAAATGCTTTAATAGCAAATTGAACTATAAAGCAGAAAATAATTTTTAATTATTGATGTTTTATTCAATAGCCATAGAAAGTCTACTAACTCAATTTCAATGATGATCTATCTATATATATAAAAGTTGAGCCTTAAAACTGTGTTCGTTTGTCACCGATTCACGCCTTAACGCATTTACCGATTTAAAAAAAAACATTCACACATCTTTGGTATTGGTCTATATATGGTTTTTGTGAAGTTTGGTTGAAATCGGAAAAGGCGTGTGTGTGTTGTGCGTGCGTAAAAAATATATTTAATTTCAGTTAATTTTGGGTGTAGCGCTCTTGTCGATCCCCTAAACCACTCAAACGATTTTAAATTTTGTGGCTCTGTATGGTTTGTTACAGTTGGATAGATAGGACACTGTTTTGGTATGGTTGGTTCCAGTTTTAAAAATAGGATCGTTTTGGACCCGATAGATGGCAATTTGTAAAAGCGGGATAGGAAAACCGGTTGTAGCACCTCCCATTCAAAAAAACAGAAAATTCAAAAGCTATTTCTAAAGTTGTTCCATTGAAATTATTATTGGACATTTGGAACTTTGCGAATTCTGGGCGGGATTTAATACGAAAGGCACGGGCAAAACCGGGTGCAGCTACATGTAAAAGAAACTGACGTCCGTATGTGCACTCATTACTCGGTAATGGATCGTGCTTGGTAGATTCGTATTGACCCAAGGAAGGATATAATTATGCTACGTGAAAATAAAAGTTTAAGGGAATGGAATTGGGGATATAACTTTGTATGGAGAACCGCACTTAAAAAAAAAAAAAAAAATAGATTGGATATAAAACGGGTAGTGTCACTTCCAATACAACAAAACAAATTTAAAATGTTTAATTTTTAAATTATTTTGATGTTCCGGACTTACCGCTCCACAATTTGAAATCGAAAGTCGTCTCAGTTATAGTTTTGTTGTGCAATCGCAATCCACCGAAATTTTGTAACGGATCGTGTTTGATTTGATCGTGAAGTCAGCTTGCATGACTAAGCGAAGATTTTGAGTGGAAAATTCAAAGGCAAATATTCTAATTCCGCGGATTCCGCTTATTCAAATCATTCGTATTTAAGCGTATCAATTTCCCCATTTCGCTGTGGCAATTAATAAGTCACAAGGGCAATCGCTGGAATTTTGTGGAATCAATCTTGAATTCCCATATTTCTCATTAAATCAATTATATGTGGCGTAACCTTTCGCTTTATACATCGTGTACCGTAAAGGACTTTAGTGAAAAAGCGAAAGGCTGACGGACACGAACGAATTTGAGTAACATGTGCATTGTGCATGTTCAGAATTATTATTTTCATTACATTAACGAATTTGGAAGTTCGGCGGGTCAGCTAGTTTTAAAATAAAAATAAAGTGATGAAAATAAAATTAATTCCATTATAAAAAAATAGCGTGCTTGATATTGATTGTAGTAAATATATCGGTAGTAGGTTTCTATTTAAAAAAATGGAGTTATTATATAAATATAATAAAAAGGACCGCACACATTTTTTGTTATGAAATTATTTTTTAAGGCCTCGGTCCTGCTGCACGAAAATATACAGTGGTTGAGGGGGTCACAGTGACAATCGGATACATGGGAACATGGTATAATGCTGCTTTTACACGATCACACATTCTTAAGAAGGAAAATTAAAGGGATACCCAGTACTGTAAAACAATATGGCTTCCGGAAGTGATGAACGGACAATTATTTATTTGTTTCGCATAACTGATTAATGAATTGTTGGTTTAATTTACTGAAACTAATTGTAATTACCATTCTCATTTCACATGTTTTAACTCAGAAATAGAAATGTTTTCAAGTAATTGCAAAAATGTTGATGGCCGGTACTTGTAGTTATTTCCATTTTACGTATCTATAATTATGGGTAGAATATCCATGACACTTTTGGTCATATGAATAAAAACTAGCATTTGCTTTGAGTAAAAGGTTTTAGCAAAGTAAAAGCCCTTAGCAATTGCTTTGAATCGGTATGAATGAAAACCTAGTTTGCTAAAGTTAGTTCAAAAATTCGAACATAGCTTTTACTTCGCTGCACGTGTACCTGCCTTGCAATTTCTGTCAAACCTGACCAGTAAATTTGATTTTTTGAATTTTCCTTGAGATTCTAACGACTTTTGTGGAAATTGAAATTAAAAAAATTAAATTCAGAAATATGATTGCAATCTATGGTTGTAGGAAATAAGGCCCCAATGAAATAAGGCCCCAAAAGAGAAAATGAAATAACAGCCCAATTTCAACTATGAAATAAGGCCCCACTGCGATGAAATAAGGCCCCAAAACAAAATGAAATAAGGCCCCAAATTTGGGGTTAATGATCGTTGTTGTTGTTTCCTGTATAATTTTTTGGGGCCTTATTTTATTTTATTTTTGGGGCCTTATTTCGCAGAGCCGCAATCTATAGCTCCAATTGCACTTGGAAATATGATTTTTGTTTGCCAAATAGGTTGTTGATATTTTATTTCTTCTCCAGGTGTCGGGAATTGTATCAGATCATAGGCTTGTTGGAAATATTTGTTGACTTGCCAGTCATTTGAACTGTCAACCTAAAAGTCAGGATTTCTTATATACCTTAGAAATGATTCTTTCTAAACATTTGCATCTAAACGAAATATTAGCCAGAAAAAGTCCACACTCAATACTTTTCACGTGACGATAAATAATTGATTTTTTCATAGGTATTTTGATGATTTTCCTTCACGAACAAAACTTAATTTAACTATTTATAGACAAACCATCGAAATGCGTACAAAAAATAATAAAAAATATTAAGCAAAAGGTCTGAGTCAACTAAATAGCAGACTCAGAATTTGCATAGCATTTGCTTTGTTTATGCATACCGATCTGAGTAAAATGTCAGTGCCGCCGCTTTTCGATTATGTCAAAAGTTGGAACTAACTCAAATCGGTTTTTATTCATACGAAACGTAGCAAATGCTTCGACTTTGACATTTCTCTTGAGTAAAAGCAATTGCTACGCTTTATTCATACGACCCTATATGCGTCTGACTTGTGATCTCATTCTTACGCTTACGCTTTTATTGTGCTGTCCCGTCTCGTGCAAAAATGCGAGTGCGTGATGCTGTAAATGCAGTTTAAAGAATTTATTTTTTAACTATATTAATTTTAACCTGAATTTAAGTGCTAATTCAAAAATACCAAATATAGAGGTATGCAACCACTTCCTTCGTCTTTGTTTATAACTTTTTCGTCCCATATTTATGATTTGAATAACTTGAAATGATTTTTTTTTTGTCAGCGGGCTGAAAAGTCTTTAAATGACGTGCGGAATGTGTAGAGGGACTTTTTTTCGTTTTGGCAAACTTACATATGCAGCGACGAAATTTATCATTTCGCTGAAATTCAACAGTTGTATATGTTGAATTCAACCAAAACGATAAATTAAGATGCGGTTTAAATGTACTGTTAGGTCCGGTGTAAATCTATACATATAATAAAACTGTAGGCATTTTCTTTGTTACCTAATGGCGTGAAAACTACTACACAGATTTCGATGAAACTTTTTTTGAAATGTTCCTTAAGATTCTGAGAAAAACATAGGCTATTCCTTTCATTGCCATGCCTATTTTTTGGAGCGTTTTTTTGACGAAAATATTTTCTGACCTTACTGCCTTTTACTTGCCATTACTCAAACAATTCTTAATCAATACAAACAAAACAAAATACTTAGGAGAGCTAACACTTTTATAGTTATTTCAAGCCATCAATCAGCTTTCTATGTCCTCTAGAAACTGAGCTACAACCTTAAATCTAACATGAACAAAATAAATTTATTTTCTCAAATCGAACATTATCAGCAGCCGCGGCTCTTGATCCTTGTTCAGCTTTTGGGTGGTTGGGTGGCGCAAATCGCACAAGCTCATATGAAAATATGAACGTTCATATGAAAAAAAACTGCGTGGTGTTTTCTCCAAATTAAGTGAAACGAAAGAGAAGTATGCGACGTGAATGTGTATGTAATCAACAGCGACAACGTGTTTCTGAGGAAATGCGCAGATGGCTGATGACGTGCGCTGATGGACGTATAGTGGTGTATATGGAAATTGAGTTCAAGGTTTTTGTTTTAATGGTTGTTATAACGGGTGATTTTTTAGCTGGTTTGGTTTTGGCAACACTGGTTTTGACAGCTGATGTGTGTTTAGTACCTTGTGTCACTGTCAAACAGCTTCAGTTTGGTTTGCAATTTTTTTTGCCCGAAATGGAAGTTCTTGACTTGCATGATATGTGGTTTCAACAAGACGGTGCCACATGCCACACAGCACGCGAAACAATGGCGCAATTGCGAGGCGAGTTCGGTGAACAGTTAATTTCACGTTTCGGGCCGGTCAATTGGCCACCTAGATCGTGCGATTTGACACCATTAAATTATTTTTTGTGGGGGTATGTCAAGGCTAATGTGTATAGGGACAAGCCCGCTTCGATTGACGCACTGGAAGCCAACATCCATGCATTCATTCGTGAGATACCGGCCGATATGTGTGAAAGAGTATGCCAAAATTGGACTCAGCGGATGGACTACCTGAGACGCAGCCGCGGTCAACATTTGCATGAAATTATCTTTAAACATTAAATTGCAAGGTTCAAACTATCGATTCAAATAAATATTTCATTCATTTTTTCGAACTTTTTGTGTTTTTTTTTTTTAAAGTTCTAAGCCTCTTAAAAAATCACCCGTTAGTAGCTACGTTGATACCTACAGTAAAGAATTGAAGAATTCAAGAAGTAAAGACGATATATGTGAATTATGTTGTTTGATTTATTTATTGTTGGTGTAGATACAAATTTCCTTCAAGGCTTTTATTTTAGTGGTTGTTTTACTATTACCTACGTTGATACCTACAGTAAGGAAGTGGAACTTAAGTACTTACGCTGTTGAATTTAATTTTCTTAAATTGGTGTTTAAGGTAAATAGATTTGTTTGATTTATTGTTTCACATTGACAATGTTCACCGCTTTGTTTTAGCTAGACTGTTGATTTTAAACAAATATGCCGTTGAGAAAACGATCAAATCTCTTTTATTGGAAATTACACAGTCTCACGCCGCGTACGAAGTTGCGGGGTGCGGGCACAGCTAGTGTAATATAAGATTGAGAAGGTGGCAAGGGTACGGTGACCATATTTTTGAGAGCGAAACATTGCACAAAAAAAGTGAAAATATATAACAGCGCACACAAATGGCCAAAAATAATAAAAACATGTTTTACGAAAGTACATTTATGTCCGTATTAAAAAAAAAAAAAAAAAAAATTCGGGAAGTATGGTCGCCGTAGTCAATTGCGACTATAAGGACTCGAATTTAACAATATCTAAACATACGGGACGACAATGGACTGTGGAGTTTGTTTTTAAAGTTCCGTATCCAAAGGGAAAAAACGGAACCTTATTAGTTTCGCTACGATGTCTGTCCGTCTGTCCGACCCAAACAAGACCAATTTTGTTCCTAGGTCTATCTCAGAAACTAATTGACGTAGAAGGCTGATGATATTGAGTTTTAAAAAAATATCTGAACACAGATCGGCTTTTGGGTAGTTATTTTTGAGGAATGATAAAAAAAAAAAAAACTAATTTATTAGAACTTTTTGAGAAAAACTAAGCACGGGATCTCAATACTGATATTATTGAATATATTATAGTTGAAAATTAAGGACGCAATAATTTTTAAACCATCAATTTTACTCTAAGTTAGTCTTTTAGTCGTCAAAATCGTTATTGCCGTTTTCAAGTAAACTAAAGAAAACAACATTTTTCAAAAATCTTTTGTACGATCAACAGAGAAAAACCTCGTTTGCTATTAAGTTAGAAATGACCATATTACCCTAGAAATTAGTTTTTGTTCCATCGCATGGACCGTTTCCGAGATATGTCGAAATTTCAAAAGTACCGTTGCTCGATTGTTTTTTTTAGCGAATTACTGAGTATGCAGTCATTAATTAATTAAGCTCACCTACGTCGCCGCCTAAAGTCCAAATTCGAAGTTTGAACGAAATCCGGGCAGCCATTTAGACAGACAGACAGAGGGACAGAATTTTGCGACCCACTTTTTTGAGTTAATCTATCATCGTAATGTCAGAATTGATTAACATCTCGAATTCGAAATTTTCTACGAGTATAATATCTTTCTCTTACTACTAATCGAAAGAGTTATTATTATTATTATAATTTTATTAATTGGTAAGTAAATTACAGAATTAATAACTTTTTTTATAGCACTAGCTGCCAGGGCTTACGGCCAGGTGAAAGAGGGAAAGGAATATCATTGGTTATTGTTACATATTTTAGCAATTCCGTATTTGGAGATATTTTGCTTTTTATTCTGTAATAAAAGAAGATAAACGGAAGTGCGTTTGACTTATAAGCAACGGTTAATGTGGTTACGATTTGAAGTCCCATATTTCAACCTGTGCCGTAACAACGATAAATCTGTTTTCCGATTGCTTTTATTATTTTTAACAAGTGCATAAAAGATAGAACAAAAATAAAGTCATAAAGCTGAAAACTAGCAGACTGTATAATTTTGAAATATTTTCGAAACTAATCGACATGACATGTAATTTTTTTCATAAAAAATTAGAAGAAAAATGGATTGTGGATTTTCTTCGATTTCGAAAATAGATTTCATTTTGTGTGAATTGGACATCATTTTTGACAAATTCCCGTTTTTTGTCTATGGGTGCAATGCGTGTCGGAGAGAGAGAGAGCAAAGTTGCGGATATAACGAAAATGGAATATGAGACGTCACATCGTAACTATTTTAATAATAGTTAAAACCGAAAGCACTGCAAAAACACTATCAGGAACAATTTTTTTCATTGTTGCATTGCATATTTAAACATAATACTTAAGTTAGTTTCTAAAAACAATATTGAAAAGAAAAATTTTGCAAATTTTAAATGGTAGCACCCCCGATACTGCAAGTGAAATGTCAAACTGAGATAACTACTTCGTATTCAGGACATAAATGAAGAAAAAGTACGTGATACAAATTGTGCACTGGAAGTGATGAATCTGTGCTTTTCTCTTCGGATATTAAAAAGATGGGATGTGCTAGTTTCGTTTCTTTTATCATTGCTTTGAAAAGAAACTTTAAAATAACGAAATTGATTTCAGAATAAGTAGTTAATTCAATAAAATACATGTACCTCCACCTCCATTTACAATTGCTTACATTTTTTGGTTATTGTGCTTTGTGTTTACAAATGTTACTATATTGAAAACATTTGTTGCCACAACTTAAAATTATAATACGCCTATAGGCAAAGACAATACGCAAGTAAAATTGGTTTTCCCTCAACACGCATCAGGGAAATTGTCAAATCGCAATCACAATTAATCAACTACGTTACTTACACCTACAGCTTAGCCCAGCCACTGTAGCATAATAAACATAAACTTGTCATTTATGTTCAAGAATCACTTGAAAAGAAAAGTTTGACAGCAAAACTATCCAAACTATATTACGTGTGCAGCGTACACACATAGCTGCAAATAAAAAAAAACGATCGCAATAGATATCTCCAAAAGCGTACGTTAGCTCGACAATTGAAAGAATTTCTAGTGCAATACATCCTGGACGAATAAAAATAGCTTGTAATCTAGCGGTGCTTCTCGAAGCAAATTCATTTTGCCTCGAACACACAATAATAGCTCACCCAATGACATGCAAGCTCGATTTTTTTTTTTTCATAAAAAAGTCAGTAAAAAACGAGACAGAGGGAGAGAGAAATATAAAATCCAACACGCTACTGTCAAAGTAAGAATATAAATGTAATCGCATCGGAGCGCGCCGCCGCCGGTCTTTTATTGTTGACATGGCAAGTCAATGGGCTTAAAATAGTAGTTTTCTTATTTTTTAATCAAGAGTAATAAGCTAATAAATATAAGTCATGTAATATCAATTGTTCGCTGCAGAGATACGAGTACGAGTATGCAGACGCAGAGTATACAGATGTCCACTACAGTTTCAAGATATGCATTCGATATTTGCATTTTTAATTTAAATGCTTACTCCAATTTGCATGCAGACTGTTTTTCATGAATATAATTATTTGATGGTTGCGATTAGATTGAATACCTAATCGATTGGCCGTTCATTATGCCAGTCCTATAAGTTTCGATTGGGATTCTTACAGATGCCAACTAAATTAGGTGGGTATGTACCTAATTGCTTCGACTATTAGGTTTGGAGGAACCGTATTTTTAAAAAACATTGTACTTCACTTAAGGGGGGAAATTGGTTCTTATCTTGGAATTTTATCCCCTTTTTAGCCTTTTCTTGGTTGGCCTGGATTAAGTTCGCAGAGTCGTAAGTCGAAAAGTCCACACACGAATTTCTATAAATCATTGATCCATTGTAGTTGTCTGATGGCTCACTTAAGAGAGCAAAATAAACAATATCATTAATTTTTTTGATGTGCTTAATCTTAGAACTGTTTAATATAAAATTTTGCGTTTCTTAAAACAACTTTAAAAATGTTTTAAAAACAATAGAAGCGTTATTTTCAGATTAACATTTTATTTTATAAACTTCTCTGCAATATATCACCTACTTGGTCATTTAAAAAAAAAGTGTTATAGTTTTAGAGAGGTTTGCAAACTTTTAGTATTGCGGGACGCACTTTTCCAGTTTTGCAATAGTTTCTATTTTTAATTTGCAAGGAGTGTTTCAAAGAAGCAGTGGAGGCAAGCAACCGAAAGGAGCCTTTTGTAGCAACTTGTGTTTTAATAATATATAAGCGTTGTTACACGGTTTTGATTATCTTAGTTTATAAGACTTTCTACGTTAGCGGATATTAGCTCTTTTTAGTGCATATTTTGAAATTAACAGAGGGTCAATAAGATGGACTGAGATTTCAGCTTGAAATTTAAAAACGTAACAAAATTTTTCTCAGCTTTAGCTCTTCCACGAAATATTTATCTCTAATTAGAATATACTATTTAGCTGCTACTATTTAAATTTCATTGGGAGGTCTTTAATAACATGCTCAATTTAATTTGTTATTTTATTATTATTTCTTGGATCTTAATTTTAGTTTTTACGTTATCGTCGCCTGAGAATTGTTTTGTTCCGGGTATTTTTGTTTGTTTGTTTCGTCTTTTTAATCTCGTGTTTTCTTTTCGTTTTAGTCGTTTCGTATTTTGTTGTTTCAGAATTTTTATTAATAGGTTTTTGAATTATTTGACCTATATTTATTTCGAAAAAAAAAAAAAAAATATATATATATACAAAATACCCCCTTATTAATAAAAAAATGTGCCAGATAGCATACAAAAATTGGACATAACTGCTGAGTAACAAGTTGATAACTTTTACACACTGTTTATTAATGCGGAGGATAGTCTTTAGTTTGTTTTAAGTGCATTTCTCCTTTTATTGTTTAGTTTTTCGATTATATCGGTTTATGTTTAATTCGATTTCAAGTATTTCGTCATCGCACGAATTAATTACACTAAAGATAAAACGACCACATGCCAAAACAATAGATTCTAATGTCGTTTTCCATTGGGCAACAAGAAGCGTCGGGGAAAGTCCGGAATCGGAAAAATTACTTCTGAAACCGTCCCATTGGCACAAAAAATACTCTTCTAGTGATTCTGAGAAAAGAATTCCGTTTCCCGATTTGAAGTCAGAATTCACTCAAGATGCACTTACACAAATGTAATTTATATATTTTATACAAGTCAGCTGACAGCCACCGTAGATTATTTTTTTGGCATTTCACCAACACTCTTGTGGATTCAATCAGAAGCAGTTTCCTTGTTCCATTGGATAACAGAATGGGCGGATTCTCGAGTGAAAGCAATGGAAAATGTTATATAAAAACAAAATGGGAAGTAAACCGTTAGTGAGATAACATTGATCTAAACTCATTGCACTTTTAACGAAAATGCAAAATGAGTAAAAAGAGAGAGAAAGAAATGCAAAATTATTGTAGGGTGAAGTTATTGCAAAACAAAGTAAAGCAACAACAAAATACGGTTTTAAGAAGTAAACAGAAAAAAATTGTTGGAGATAGGAACGGATTGTATGATAATTTTGTATGCTCTTTTTAAAAGTATAATTTTATTTGCTCTATGTTTTTCCAATCCCGAGTCCAGTCAAATTCTTATATGACCAAAAGTTGAGGCAAAAAATACTACAATGTCCCAAGGGTAGTAGAAACTTTTGGTCATTTGTAAAACACTCATTTACAATGACCTCCAGCCGTCAGCTCTTTAGACAAAGCTAATCTGCTCGCTTCACATTTTGCAGCCAGCTCTATGCTCCCAGATTGCGGTTTGTCTACACCTGTACTCGAGTGCTAGTACTTTACGATCTCAACATAAATAAATCCGCTAGTCCAGATCGTATCTCCCCCATCGTTCTGAAGAGGTGTTCTTCCACGCTGGCAAAACCACTGCGTAAGCTTTTTCATCTGTTCTATTCTTCTGGACTCTTTCCGAGTAGGTGGAAAACAGCATTTGTCCAGCCCGTCCCTAAAAAAGGCGAATCTTCTTCTCCCACCAATTACCGACCCATAGCACTTACATCCATTCTTTCTAAGGTCATGGAAACGCTGATAAACCGTCAGCTTATGAAATATCTTGAATCACGGAAACTCCTCAATGACCGGCAGTACGGTTTTCGTGGCAACAGGTCCACTGGTGATTTGATGACTCCATCACTTCGGTGAATCGAAGATTGTTGCGCTCGATATTTCAAAGGCATTTGACAGAGTTTGGCATCAAGCTCTTTTGTCGAAAATGCGTGCTTATGGGATCGATGCGTCTCGTATTCAATGGATTAGAAACTACCTTTATGGCAGTTCAATTCAAGTTGTTTTGGATGGTTTCAGTTCTGAAACTCACCATATAAATGCTGGTGTTCCCCAAGGCTCAGTTTTGTCTCCGACTCTCTTTCTCATTTTTATAAATGATCTCTTGTCTGCAACTTCTAATCCAATCCATTCCTTTGCTGAAGACCGCACTCTTAGCTTTTCATATTCTTTCCAGGACTCACGTCCCTGCTCTTCGGCCGTAGAACTGGAACGGCAACGTATGTTAAGCTCATCAAATTCTGACCTTGAAAGCATTTCAAAATGGGGTTCAGAAAATAGAGTGGAATTTAATGCTTCAAAAACACAATGCTGTCTGCTGTCTCTAAAGCGAAACCTAAATCTACAGCCATTATCCATGAATGGCACTTGCATTACCGAAACCGAAAGACTTTCTATTCTCGGTATGTGCGTTCATGACAACCTTCGTTGGAATGACCATGTACATGAAGTCGCCAAGAACGCAGCGAAATGTCTAGGTTTCCTCAAGCGGTGCAAGAATTATTTTACCCCTTCTGATCTGGCTACAATATACAAGGCGTTCATTCGCCCAAAGCTTGAGTACAATTCCCACATCTGGTCTGGTGCACCGAAAACTATATTGCACTTACTAGATAGGATCCAAAATCGTGCGATGAAACTAATCGGAGACACGAATATCGCGAATTCTATCAATTCGCTTGAACATCGTAGAAACGTTTCGTGTCTCTCATTGTTTTATCGTTTTTTCTACAAACAGTGCTCAAATGAAATTGCCAACTGCATTCCTCCCCTTCAGAAATTCAACCGCAATACTCGCCATGCTAGGAATGTCCATCAGTTTACCATCCAGCCTATCTTCGGACGTACAATGAAATACAAAGACTCTTTCATAAGCCGTACAACGCGAATGTGGAATGCCTTGCCCAGCTCTGTCTTTCCTCCCCAGTACAATTTACAGACATTTAAGACCAATGTGCATCGGTATCTCCTATCTCCTCTATCCCAATTTCCTTAATGCCCGCGCTGTGTAAAAACACTATAAAAGTAGTCATAACCTCTTTAGCGCGTGTAAATTATAAAAAAAAAAAAAAAAAACTTTAGTCTGGCAGTCTACGCAAGGACTCCACACTTTCCAAAATCGCTTTACCAATAAACAAATATAGTTGCCAGAATATAGCTTACTATTGAAATAATATTGGGTCAAATGTTAATGTTGAGAAAGCCATTTTTATCTCGGCCACTAGCTATTAGCTAAATAAATCCTCTCTTGATGTCACTTTGTAGAGGATTGTTGGCCAACCGTCCAAAATCACGGTATTAAATTTCATAAGGAACGAATTTAAATAAATAAATAAATTGTAAATGCTTTGTAAGCTTATTCATTGTAATACAATTATGCAAATGGTTTTTAAGTCCAACAAACACAAATTGCATTTTTGTAAACGCTTGAAGCATAATCCTGGTCATCCCTTTTTTCAACAATTCTCAGTACCTTAGGCGACTCAGGTAGATATTTGGCTATACTATACCTACAATCAAACCGTTATCAAACTCTTTGCAAAATAATTCTCTTCTCTCTTCTCTCTTCCTTCGCTTAACTCCCACCCAGTGTTGTCGCAGAGAAAGTTTATAAGGTAGTACCGCAGCCAAAAAAGGTGACTGTTTTGAAAAAAATACTAGTACAGACCTTTTTTAGTCCTCAAAAATAGTTTTTTTTTTTAACTTTATTTAAGAAAAATCATAAAAAAAAAACATAAATAAATATATTATTATTTCTAGTATCAAAAGTTGGCTGTCGTTGGCTCTTGCAGAAGGTGATTTGACTAAATAATAGGAACAGCAGCAGACTCATTTGTTTTAGAACCAGCACAAGACACATTTACAGCTTCTTTTGCATTTACCGCCTCTAAGAAATACAATTTCACTAAATATCTGTAATACAATTTTACTTTAATTTATTCTTATAGGAATAATAATATTTCAAGCGTTAATTTAATAAAACTTTTAATTTTATTGAACTTTACATAAAAATGCAAGGAGTTAAAAAAAAACACAAAACCACATTCTCAGGTAATAATAAAATAAATACCGAACTGACAGTTGAAAATTGCATGAAGCCAACGAAAAACAAAAACAATCTCGAAAGAGGGAAATTCCCTTTTTAACGATACTTTGGCAGATAAAAGTGCTGCCAAATTTGCATTAAATTTAGTGAATTAAATTGTGTAAGGTTGACATTATACTTTCCTGCAAGTGTAAGATATTTTAGGTCTTTAACAAAAATAGGAGTACGAATGTGAAAGGAGGAGAACGGGAGTAAGGATAGACTGAAAGGAGTACTTCAGCAACACTGCTCACCAGAAGAGATAGTGAAGGCGAAATATTATCTTTCTTTGTATGCGTATAGTGTTGTTTTAGTAACTTAAAAACACTATTTTACCTATTTTGCAAATACTTTTTTGAAATGAAATTATTTATCTTAATAAAAGCTTGAGTGTTCTCTTTGTTAACAACTATTGAATGGGCAATTTTGGGAAATATTGTTGTGATCTACTTTACGAAGGCTTGAAATACCTTTAATTTTGTGAAACAATTATATACTAAACAAATTATTTTCTGATTGGTAGCATGAAATTTATTCTTCAAACTGCTCTACTGAAAAGTACAAAAAAAAAAAAACGACTTAGGCGGTTATGGCTTGTGGCCACAGAATTCAGGCAATTAAGTCCAAACTTTCAGTCAAAGAAGGAATGAACGTGAACTTTTTCTGTTCGAGGTGTGTTCCCTAAGAGCGTGTTTCCGCCTATTAGCTACATTTTATTCACTGTTTTCTTTCACATATTTAAGTATTGAAATAATCTTGGCTTTTTTCTCTTAGATCAATCATTGGGATGAGTGCAAATAAATGGAGACAATATGAACAAAAATCAACCGGATACAGCATTTCTTTTTGATTATCTTATAATGATAAAAAAAAAAAAATCTAAATAAATATATCTTTTTTTTAATAAAAAAAAAACTGTTTTGGTTTTTATTCTAAGTTCTTAGTTAGCCATTACTCTATTTGACGTCACTTTATCACACTGTTTCGTTTCTTTGTAGATATAAATTGCACATTACCCGCCATAGATGATTTCCCCAGAGATTTATTCACAGAGGGACAAAGACAGTCCGGTGCTGTAGTACTTCATGTGATAGCCAGTTTATATTTATTTGTAGCGTTAGCTGTTGTATGTGATGAATATTTCGTACCTGCAGTCGAAAAAATCTGCGCAGGTTTGTTGAAACGAAAACCAATACCCTGAAGGGTCAATTCAAGAATTGTGTTTTTTTTTTTTCAGCGCTAAATATGTCAAATGATGTTGCGGGAGCAACATTTATGGCAGCTGCAACGTCCGCCCCAGAATTGTTTGTGAACGTGATAGGAACCTTTATCACAGAGGGTGATATCGGTGTCGGGACCATTGTTGGTTCGGCAGTGTTTAATATTTTAGCAGTTGCAGCGTGTTGCGGCATAGGAGCCGGAATGGTTCGTACAAGTATTTTTCGCATGTCCCTTGAGAAATGTGCGTTTAACATTTATTTTTATTTTTGTAGACGATACCATTGGATTGGTGGCCCCTAACAAGAGACAGTATTGCGTACGGTATAACGGTAGCGATTCTTATTTGTGTCATGCACGATGAACGTGTTGAATGGTATGAAGCTTTGATTTTGGTGTCTCTGTATGCAGTCTACTTGGCGGTCATGTATTTTGATAAAACGTTTCAAAAGTGTGCCAAAGGTTTGTATGGACATTTTTGAAGAACTACCTACCACATTATGTTACACACACATTCATACAAAACATATATTTAACAATAGCAATTCTATGTATGCAGGTGGTGTCGAGCAGGCTCGATCGCGCAGTAGATCTTCCAACAGCAGTATACAGACTAAAACAAGCAATGAAAAGGATCCAGGTTAAACACTTGAACACTTATTACACTAATACTATTCACAATTATTTACAATTTACAATACATTACAAACCCAATAAGTTTGTTTCCATTCAAATTTTGACTGAATTTTAACACATACATATATCCAATTTGTATTCGCATTTGTAACATAAATCCAAAAATGTAAATAGGAGAAGTTGTCTGTTCTGTGCGCATTGGTTGGTGTGCTGGACATGGACTACTAGCCATTCGGACTCGGCATAAAATGTTGGGGCCCA
This sequence comes from Cheilosia urbana, assembly GCA_946477585.1. Lineage (NCBI taxonomy): Eukaryota > Metazoa > Arthropoda > Insecta > Diptera > Syrphidae > Cheilosia > Cheilosia urbana. Next base: position 62,772,199 of record OX297854.1, on the reverse strand, counting down.
TTCATTCGTCAAAAAGAAGAAGAAAAAAAAAATGGTTATGAGAAGCTAGGCCTAGGGTACTTATACATATTGAACCAACTATTTAATAATTTTTTTTGTTGCCTTGCAAAACTGTAGACGCCCTAACTCTTTGGAAAATTTATCGATTCATTGACATGTCTTTGCAACACGTTGGCAAAAAGTATTGTTTTTGAATTATTCTAGACTATTTATGATTTCTGAGGAACCGGATCAAAGCGAAAACTCTTACACTATCTCTATCGTGCATACAAATTTCAGTTTGGGCGCATATACCACCCTCTGTTGCATTATAAAATGTGTTCTATATATAAATTGGACCTGGAGGTCACCCTTAACATTTTTTATGGGCCCTTAAGCTCAGACCTTACCGCAAATTACAAATAACCAATATTAAATACGTTTAATTGAAATTGCACTAAAAATGTTACGTATACGCCACCGATATAAAAACTCTTTGTATGTTTGGCATACGCCTGTTTTTTTTTCTACTGACATTGAATTAGGTTGTGAAGGGTTGCGAGCTTATCGCAAAAGACTAGCCAAAAAGACTAAGGGTCGACCGCAATCCCAAGGGCACCTTTAAGGTCAAAACCAAAACCAATTTGGACATACACTAAATTTCCCTACTAACCCTAAGTATGGTCACAACTTTGTTTGAGAGACCAAGCTCCTCAAATTGTAGAAGAAGTGCTGGTGAGGTATGGCTAATTTTAAAGAGCCTTGGAATTTTTTTTAATTTTTTCTTTTTTCCCGCTGTCATCTTGCAAATGGAGAGAGCATTGTAAGCCCTGCAGTCTGAAGAGTCTTTCTTGGACGTCAGGTTTCTAATTTGTTTATTTATTCCAAGATACTTTACACTATCCGAAAGAGAAAGCTGTACTGTAGTAAGTTAATCTAGTTTGAAGGACGGCTTCTTGTAGTTCGTACTAAATAGTATCCGTTTTATTTTTTCTCTTTGATTAGAAGTTCACGCTCTTCAGCCCACATTCTCATTTCCTTGAACTACTCTAGCTACATCAGCCGCATAATCCCTTTGTGTGCGTTACTGTATTTTTTTTGCATATATCGTTTATGATATGATATGAAAAACATCAAGAACAAAGCATTCAAAAAATATAAACTGAATGTCAGAAGACTTTTCATTGTTTTCTCGTCTTCGTTAAGAATATGAGTTTCTTAGTAAATGTTTGTACAATAATTATATATACTCAGTGGAATCGAGAATAAAAAATAACAGCAAAGCGTTCTGTGTTTTTATAAATTAAAAACGCAAAACTACTGAAATTCCTATTGGTATTGAATATGAAGGAGTTCGCTCGGATGATGTTCAATCATCTTGCGAACTGTTTGCCTCATATGTTCAGACTGTTTATTTGGATGACTTTTTTAACCAATACGATGATATTTCTCCTATCACCGACTTGGGAATTATTTCCTTGACAGAAGATGAAGTATTGACATCTTCCCAAAAACTTGAACCCATCCAGGATTTGATGGTATACGATCCATATTAATTTTAAAATGAAGTTCATCTCTCTCGATTCCGCTAGCATTGATTTTTATTTTATCCCTTTCGACTGGTAATTTTCTTAACTGTTGGAAATATTCTTTTGTTACGCCTATTTATAAGTCCGGTTGTAGGAATGTGGTAACAAACTATCGTCCAATTTCGAAGACGTCAACGATTCCGAAATTGTTTGAAAGTTTCGTGAAAGAGAAGATATACCTTTTTGTAAAGGAAACTTTATCCACCAATCAACACGGATTTATGAAAGGCAGGTGCACAGTAACGAATTTAACTGTATTTACTAATTTTGCCTTAACGGTAATAGAAGAAGGTTCACAGGTTGATGTAATCTATACAGATTTCGTTAAGGCTTTTGATCGGATGGACCACAAATTGCTTACAAGAAAAGTAGAAGCACTTGCTATCCATTCAATACTTAACAAGTAGGATGCAATCCACCTAAGTAACAGGATTCAGTTAATTAGAATAGGAAATACTTTTTCGAGGCAGTTTGAAGCAAAGTCGGGTGTTCCTCAGGGAAGTCACTTGGGACCTTTGTTGTTTGCATTATTTGTTAAAGATATAGATTCAAGGGTGTCTTTCTGTAAGTGTCTGGGATTTGCTGATGACTGGAAGTTTTTTTGTAGAGCCAATTCTGTAACCGATTGCCATTAGCTACAGGTTTACGAATTGGTGTAATTGTAATAATTTGCAATTGAACTTAGGGAAATGTAAGGTTTCTTCATTTTTTCATATTAAGTGGCCTATATTCTATGGTTACTCCATGGCTGGGCACTTAATAGCTAGATCTGAGAAAATTAAAGACTTGGGCGTTACGTTTGATTCGAAATTAAATTTCAATAAACACATAGACAGCACAATATCCAGAGCGAACTCTCTTCTTGGATTTATTAAGAGGAATGGCAAGGATTTTTCAGACATACATACATACTCTTAAAACCTTGCATTGTTCTTTAGTAAGATCTGTGTTAGAATACTGTTCTATTATTTGGTCACCAGCATATCAGGTGCATATAAATCGGATTGAACGTATTCAAAAAGTCTTTTTCAAGATATTGCCTTCGTCACTTTAATGGGTCAGTAGAAATGCCCAGTTATGAAGAAAGATGTCGGATAATAAACTTAAAGTCCCTGGAAACGAGAAGACTTATTCAGGATATACCGCTTGTCCAATCTCTCTTATTTACGTTCCGGGAATTTCGTTACGTGAGCATGGCTTGTTTTATGAACCTAAACATTCTACAGGCTATGGAAGGAATGAGCCTTTAACAAGGTACATTAGGAGTTTTAATTCAATATGCAATTCCGTTGATTCCAGTATTGATATTTCGATCAGCAGAATTGCATTTAAAAAAAGATTAAATGAATTGTTATAATTGCTCATAGGGTTTTTTTTTAATTTTGCTTAGAATTTTACGAATGTAATTATTAAAATCACAAGTTTTTCTCTTGGAGTAATTGATTACATTTTTTTCTTGCACACTAGGTGGAAGTTTTTTTTTCTCGAAAATTTTTTGATTTTTTGAAGTGATAACTTCTTTAGGCGCGTTGGGCACTATTTGGATGGGCAAAAACTAGCAAACTCGCGACACCGACATGTATAACAGTGACACCGAGATGTATAACAGTGACACCGACATGTATAACAGCGACACCGACATGTATAACAGCGACACTCGAGATGTATAACACTAAATCTCCCGAAGGTTCTTGTCCAGGTAACGCCTAGTTGTCAGTGTTGCCGGAGGTTCTTTTTTAAAAGTGTAACAATTTTTTTCAAAAAATGTAACAAATGGAAAAAAAGTTTAACAAACTGGAAAAAAATTTTAATAATAAAATCATCGTTTTTCAACCGAAAAAAATCTTTATTAGGAACTCTTTATCACATTAAAAAATAGCTCTTTATTGACCTAACTGTCCATTGTGTTTAACAAATAAAAAAAAAACAAAAAAAGGAACAATATTAATGACCATCGAAGTAGATTTCAATTTCTATTTCACGAATTTTATTTACCACGAGGTGTAACACATTAATGTCAATGGCGACGCGGCGAGACACAAAAATATTGTTGTCTTTTCTCGTTCCCTCCCATTCCTATTCGCACTCGCAGTTTGAAGTTTTGCACAACTTTTGCTCTGTGTAAACAAACAAATACATTGACAGAAATTGGTAGAAGTTTGTTCGAAAGAAAAATGTTTGCATACCTTTATGGGTAAATGATTCTCTCCAACGAAAGGAGCGACATCTAGATATCGAAAAAATATGTGAATGAGCTGTTCCATCGGAAACAGGTTATTTTTCATGTACAATACCGCAATAAATGAAAATGAAAATGATAATAATTGTAATATCATTTTTGTAGTAGTAGTTTATAATAATGAATAAAAAAAACACTTTATTTAAAAGTACTTCCTACACAGTAATATATCTTCTGACGATTCGAAAAATACACACGTAATTGTTCAAGTTATCACTTCTGTCGGCACTCCCGGAGTGCCTCTTGTTATTTTTTTTCTCTTCACTTGAAGAGTTTTTTATATTAATATTAAATTAAATTAACATTTTTCAGGTTTTTCTTTTTGATAAATTTTTAAATTATTTTTTTTTCTGCACGTTAAGAGTTTTATTTATCTTAATGTTAAATTTTTCTCTTACCTTAAGAGTTTTTTTTTTTTAAATTATGTAATTAAATAGTCTGTAAATTGTAAAACGGTGGACTTAAATAAATAAATAAATAAATAAATGACAACCAAACAAAAAAGTGACAGAAATATCACTCAAAAACAATGGAAAATATAAGTCAGTTGGCGTGCAATATTGTACGACTTACGTCCATTGGATTATATCTTGTGGGAAATTATTAAGGGAACTTCGTTATTGTGCGTTTATTACCTTATTTTGGAAGAGAAAACGGTTTAGGATTGAGTGAACAGTTTTCTTAACCTACCACACACTTTGAAATTTGAAATTAGCTAAATTAAGTACTTTTTTTGCTGCTTTAGTACACAATCTCTGCCTCTTTTTAACCTTTAATTTTCCTCTTTAATGTATCGACGCAAGTAAAACCTATTCATATTTTCAACAGAAATCGTTGAAAATCGCATTTGCCACAACATGTCTACAATTCAACTGAACGGGGGTGTAAATAATGAACCTCCCAAGCTGCAGCCGCCGTCAACACCTCCACCAGCCTCACCGACATCACCACCAGTGCCGTTGGTTGAGTTCTCCGAAATAGAATCGTCCCAAGAAGAAGAAGAGGAACGCTACTCCCTGATTCACTATCCCAAGGGAAAAAGCTGCTTCGCCCAGTTCACATGGCTTATTATTTGGCCAATTCATCTGCTGTTCTATGTTGCTATACCCGACTGTAAGCGGGCGAAAAACAGCAAAATCTTTCCACTCACATTTATCATGTGCATAGTTTGGATTGGATCTTTATCGTACGTCGTTGCCTGGATGATAACGATCATTGGTAACAGATCATTTGAACACTTACAGAGGCAACTATTTGATTTTTTTTTTTTCAGGTGATACGCTCAAGATTCCAGACTCAGTAATGGGTATTACATTCCTGGCAGCTGGCACAAGTGTTCCGGAAGCAGTCTCAAGTGTGATTGTCGCCAAAAGAGGTTATTATTGCATTTCTCTTCATATACCCATTTAAAACTAATCTCCTTGCAGGACACGGTTCGATGGGAATTTGCAACTCAATTGGTTCAAACACCTTCGACATTCTCTTATGCCTGGGTGTTCCATGGCTCATCAAAGCTGTTTTCTTTCCAATCCAACCCGGCCAGAACTATGTCGGCATCAATTCAGCAGGATTGGAGTACTCTGCCATTACTCTGTTATCGACGTTATTCATGCTGTACATCACATTCTCTTGCAACAAATTCAAATTGGACAAGAAAGTGGGAATGGCTTGCTTGGTCATGTATTTGGTGTTTTTAGTATTCGCCTCGTTAATAGAGTTGAATGTCTTCTTCCGAGTGAATCTACCAACTTGCGGACGATCGTAAAGTACTCGCATTCACAACCATTATCATTGAGGGCAAAATTTTTATTTGTTCTCTTCGTCGAGTATATTGAGAAAGAATGTAATTCCCATTTCAAGCCGTATTCCCTTATACTTTCTTACATGATTTTCTTTTATTTAAGTGTTAGTTTTTGTTTGTTTCTTTGTTTATATTGTGTAGTTGTAATTGTTAATATTTTTTTTTGTATATCAATGTAAGTCAATTACAACGTATACTACATAATGTAGAACAAACGTTTTAAAATAATAATTAATATAAATAGAAAAAAAAAAAAAAAAAAAAAACAGAATCAAATGTAGGACAGTAAAACCAAATCAAGATTGTAAATGTAAATATTATTCACACAATAATTATTATACTATATGTGAAGGAAAATGCAACATTACCATGAAATAAAAATTATTAATAGTCCACACCTGCATAGGCAAACAAATGAGAGTACAGTTTGCCCAGTATTCATATAAAGAAAATATTCCAACATATGAGTGTGCATTTTTTCAATAGACGTGTCTGCTATTTCTCTGTTTAGTATAAGTGTAGAAATTGCATTAAATCACTTAAATTTGAAATAATATTAAAGATGAAAAATGTAATTTTTGCTTTTGAGGTTGCTAACGATGCCGAAACACATTAACCCTGACGAGCAAGATCCTAGTTTATAAGCTTTGTAATATTTAATTTAAAAGAAAAAAAAATAAATAACAGAAAAAAGACAAACAAAATATTGAGGAAGGCAATCCATGCACTGCTGCATAAATTGTTATTTTTTTTTTTAATATGCAGGCTGTTAACCTAGGTCCATTACCCTCTTATTTTCTCGACATTCACCGCAGTCGGCCACTATCTGCCTTTTTGATATGTTACATAAAATATTATTCAGCGTCATTAAACCAAAAAGCAGCTTTAATAAAATCACGTTTTTGTTCTAATATTTTGTAAGCCTTTGGCCCCTACCGAAAGCCTACCCACCAACGGATTAGTGGCAGACAATTAGTTCAATGTTTATTTATATTCATACTATACATTAATACCAAATATTTTCTTAATGAAATGACGTTAGTACCATTTTTGTCGCTGGCTCTTAGACTATATATTTGGCAAACAAAAATCATATTTCCAAGTGCAATTGGAGCTATAGATTGCAATCATATTCTGAACTAGCTGACCCGGAGAACCCGTTCCGCCTAATTCGTTATTGTAATGAAAATTATATTTCCGAGCATGCATAAAGAATGCTACTTTATGTAATTTGGTCAACTCGTTATTCAATAGTTATACTAATAAACTAGCTGTGCCCGCAACTTCGTACGCGGCGTGAGACTGTGTGATTTCCAATAAAAGAGATTTTACCGTTTTCTCAAAGGCATATTTGTTTAAAATCAACAGTCTAGCTAAAAAAAAAGCGGTGAACATTGTCAATGGGAAACAATAAATCAAACAAATCTATTTACCTAAAACACCAATTTAAGAAAATTAAATGCAACAGCGTAAGTACTAAATTTCCACTTCCTTACTGTAGGTACAACGTAGGTAATATCAAAACAACCACTAAAACAAAACTATAAATAAATGAAAAAACATATTTCACCTATATCGTCTTTACTTCTTGAATTCTTCAATTCTTTACTGTAGGTATCAACGTAGGTACTATAACAACCATTAAAACAAAAACCATGAACTCAATTTCTATATGCACCACCTCTACCATACGTCCATCACCACACCACACGTCATTTCGCGCATTTTCTCAGAAACACATTGTCGCTGTTTTTTTTTTTTTTTTTTTCTTTTCATATGAACGTGCTTGTGCGATGTGCGCCACCAAACCACCCTAAAGCAGAACAACGATCAAGATTCAAGAACCGCGGCTGCTGATAATATTCGATTTGAGAAAATAACATTTTTTTTTTCATGTTAGATTTTAGGCTGCAGCTCAGCTTCTAGAGGACATATAAAGCTGATTGCTGGCTTAAAGGCAGTAAAGTCAGAAAAAACACATTTTGGTCAAAAACGCTCCAAAAAATAGGTATGGCAATGTAAGGGAATAGCCTATGTGTTGCACAAAATCTTAAGGAATATTTCAAAAAAAGTTTCATCGATATCTGTGCAGTAGTTTTCACGCCATTAGGTAACAAAAAAATTGCCTACAGTTTTATTATATGTATAGATTTACACCGGACCTAACAGTATATTTAAACCGCATCTTAATTCATCGTTTCGGTTGAATTCAACATATACAACTGTTGAATTTCAGCGAAATGTTAAATTTCGTCGCTGCATTTGTAAGTTTGCAAAAACGAAAAAAAAGTCCCTCTACACATTCCGCACGTCATTTAAAGACTTGTCATACCTCTATATTTGATATATATATATATATATATACTTTGCTAAAACCTTTTACTCAAAGCAAATGCTAGTTTTTATTCATACGACCCAATAAACGTATGCGAAAAGAGTGGAGAATTGGAATATGCAATCTACTACAATTACCCACTTTTCCGCCATCATTTCGCAGCAGCTGCGTACTGCAAAACGAAAAGGAGAACGAAATTTTTCGTTCATGATTTCGTTGTGTCACTTTTGTATGGGATTTTTCGTTCCGGAACAGCTATGTACTAGGCTTAAGGTAGTGAAAGTGACTCCGAACTATTTGCCTTCGCATATCCTTACTATACTAAAACTGTAACTTTTTTCCGGCTGTAAGCTGTGTGCTCTGAATAGATTCAAAAAGTACTGCAAGAAATTGATTCCGGTTTTTACAGTTGCATTGAAAATTGCCGAGATTAGATTATAGGATATGTTTTACCGTTATCCGCTGTCCGGAATCGGAAATCTAAGCTGATATCTAAGAAAAGTTGTAATTCTTGAACGCCTTCTAGCTCCTAGCTTTGGAATGACTCATCCAAATGAAATAATGTACAAAGCCTAAGATGATTTATAATTTTTGTACGGTATCCTGAAGTCGAACAATAAGCAATAAGCTATACATTTCATACAATTCAAAAAAGAAAAATGTTCGATTGAATCGTTAGAATTTTTCAGCGTTCAGTGGAGGACATTTTGTGTGTGTGTGTGAAGTGGTACTCTGGCGAAGCAACGCGAGCACGGGTTAGCTAGTTTACATATAAGATTATATATATATATACATAATATTCTCCTCTATACTCATCCAAAAAAGGCGAGCAAAAAGACGGGTTCTATTTGAATTTTGAAAATGCCTGAAATTTGAATATTTACGCCCTAAATTATTTGTGTTAGGTAAGTATTTATTTTTCTGAAATTTTTTGGAGTTTTCCTTCGGGACTTTTTTAAAAATCTTGTTTTAAAGTTTTTTTGGGCGGTTTTGGGTCGTTTTGGAAGGGCTGTTTTAAGAGTTCTTCGACTCGATTTTTGTGACACTTTTCCAAGACGTAGTATCATTTAAGAAGACTTAGTATCTTACTCCTCAAATTATATGTTTGGAATTCAATCTGAAAAATCCATCCAACGCCTTCTGAAATTAAAAATACTCGTAAATAGAACAAAATGTAATTCAGACAACAAATTTAAGAAATCATCGAACCTACTACAGATGGATACAAACCAGTATACTGCATTAACGTAAGCCAAAAGACTCATTTGCATATTCAAATCATTTACCAATCAGGATGTCCAAGGTGAGTATAATTGTGCATTATACGGATTTAGGCAGACTAGAAGCAGGATGTCAGCCCCAAAAACGTTGTTAGGTTCAGATTGAGAAGTAGCTAACCTCACTGCATTTAGATCACGTTGGAGGGGTTTCTGGGTGACATTTAATGTCCCACTTCCTACTCAAGAGCACCCAATTAGATATGGCTTCTGCTCTTTTTCACAATGTTCCTGGTTGATTTCGCAGTTTTCCATACAACTTCCATTGTACTACATATCATTGTCGGTGGCTTCAGTTTTTCAAGCACATTAACATCATTTACATGGAACAAAATTAACTATTATAAAAGTCCAAAATGTGGTGTATTTATTTTGGAGATATCAATTAATTAAGCATCACAAACTGGCAAGTTAACAACGAAGAAAACATTCATTTCCATTAAAATAGCGAATATTACAAAACCAATGTAGAGAAGGAGACATGCATATCCAACACTCTTGCCCAGGGTGAATTTTGTGCACGCAAACGAAACATAGAGCATAAGTAACGTAGACAACAATGTGACAGTTGAATATATCAATCCGGATGAATTGATTTCCAGCGAATAGTTTCCCGGTTCAGAGGGGAAGAAGAGCACCTTAATCACCCATGGGAAGCCAAGACACACAAGGATGTCGAATGTATTTGAACCAATTGAATTGCAAATAGCCATTGATCCATAACCTAGAATATTTATATTTCGTTAAAGCAATACGATTAAAAGTCCTAAGCAGGTACCTCTTCGAGCAACAATTACGCTGGAAACCGCTTCGGGTACACTGGTTCCGACTGCCAAGAAGGTGATGCCCATAACTGAGTCCGGAATATTAAAAGTGTCGCCTAAAACAATCGGAATAACAAAAAAATGTCACACTCCAAATTTGTCTATTCACTGTGCACTTTCAGCATAAATTGGATATTGATAAAAAAAAAGTTAAATAATACTTACCGACAACTGTAATCAGCCATGCAACCAAGTAAGAAAGAACGCTTATCCAAATACAGCACATGAGAAAAGTCAGCGGGAATAATTTTCGCAGTTTTGGCATTCGACAGTCCGGTATTGTTAAATAAAACATCAAATAGGCCGGGTACTGCAGCATCCAGCACATAATGTACAACCAACTTTCACCCCTGGGCAGCTTACACAAATGTGGGGTTGTATCTTCGGCTTCGTCATCACCAGCTTTCGAGGTTTGCGAATCACGTTTAACATTTTCGTCAAGTGTCATATCGAAGCAGGGGAATTTCTGACAAACCGCATTTGCTTTACAAAAAATAAGAAGATATAAATAAATTAAATTAATTGAAGCTATTGAAAATTTCGATAAACGTTATAAAAATATATTGTAGCCTTTTAGAAAGTAGTGACGAAAGATCCTAGAATATAAATCGTTGGCAATTTTGTGGTGGCCAAGCCAAGCGATTCGTCTTTTGTCGAGATCCCGGAGGAACATTTTATTCGCAAGTAAGTTCTTCTGTAAAACTTAAGCGAAGCAAATCTATATAATTAAAAACAAATTGCATCCATAAGACCGCCAATAATCCGAGAACAGATTGTCCGATTTGAGCTATCTTTTCTTTGTTGAGTTTGTCTACTCCTGAAGAAGGTCCATACGGTAAGAAGAATGGTAAATTTTAAAAGGCAATTGAAAAATTCGTAAGAATTTATTTTCACTGCATTTTGTATAGGGTTTTTTTTTTTTTTTTTTTTATCGCAATATCGATATTGAAAGAATTTAATATTGTATTAGTAGATTTTCTTTACAGAAACAATATTGTTCAGCACGGGCAAAGCCGGGCGGGAACAGCTAGTAGTACTAGAAGTAGTTCACGTACATACATGTTCCACTGATTTTCAATAGAAAAATCGATGTATTTTCGTGGAAAACGACTTTAAACGACTCGTTTGAAAAATACGAGTGTTTTCGTGAAAACTAGTGATGTGTCGACTCGGTTTGGTAAACCGGTTTAAACCGAGTTACTACTAAACCGAGTTAAACCGAGTTGCTTTTATTTCAAACCGAGTTGGCGAAAACCGATGAAACGAAAGGAACCGACCGAAAACCGAATAATAAAATGCCAGATTCCACGCATAAACCGATTAGAACACACGACTCGGTTTCGGATTTCGGTTCGGTTGGTTAGGTAGAAGGAAGGTCGTACGTAGCTCGTAGCTCGTAGGTGTGAGAAAAATAAACACAACGTACAAACATGCAAAGTCCAATTGGAAAGCTGTGCTCTTCTCTTTACTCCTGTTTTCTCTCATGTGTTATGATTATGAGGGTGGTTTTTGTCAATTGAGTGAGTCCATAGGTAAATCGGTTTAAATGAACCGTATACATACGTATCCGTTCGTAAAGTCGAGTTGGATTTCGACTTCTTAATAAGCTCGGTTTGCAACTCGGTTTGCTTAAATTCTAAACCGGTTTAACTCGGTTTGAGAAATTATCGGTTTGGCACATCGCTAGTGAAAACCCGGTTTTCGGTGTGAATTAGAGAGAATGAAACTGTTCAACATCTACGATAAAAAAATGCTTCCGTCCAACCGACCACAATGAATCGAACATATCAGACTCCTGAACCACAGGTCTTTACAGCTGAACTATCTAATGTCGTTTCCATTGGGACACAAAAATAAACTTTTTTTCTTTTATCTAAATCAATTTTACTGTTCCATTGGGCAGAAAAAACATTTTTTGATGTGTAAAAATCTAAGCGCGCGTTATTGGAATCTGGTGGAGTAATTCCACACATTTAACTTCCGGGGACAGGGAATGCGTCACTGTGTTTTATCATTGCATACATTTTATCATTGCATACGTTTTTATCATTGCATACATTTATGAGCTGGGGCATATTAATTTCAGCTTTTTGTTGATGTGAACTAAAATTTCTCAGAAGAAATTTCAAGAATTCTGCAGGGAGATTATCATCTTTTACCAATGATCATAAGAGGAGACTTCAATATCAATTTTGCAAGCCCAGAAGCTCAACCATTTATTGATTTTATGCAAGATAAATTTAATCTTCAAATAAACTCCAACCGGAAAATTTCAACAACACGATATGGAACAACCATCGATGCTGTCTTCCAGCGTAATCAAGATAGATTACAGTCTCGAATGTACATATCTTACTTCAGCTACCACAATCCGATTGTATCTATTCTACCGAAACTAGCACAGAACGAATTAATTATTGTTATTTCATAATATATCAAGAAAACGGTTATTACAATTCCCTCTTTCTCAATGACGTGTATCAAGCCACACACATACCTCAAGCACGGTGTTTACAAATACACATATTTCGGGATTTTTTTTTTTACCTAAAAATTAATTTAATGTTCCATTGGGCAGAAAAATTAATTTTTTTTTATTTCGAAACACTATTTGCTGATCGGGATATTTTTTCAGATTTACATATACCAATATACAGCTTTTTTACGTTAGTTTAAGAAGTTTGTTAAAACTAAAATAACGAAATACATAAACAGTCATTCATACAGTTTTGGAGGAACTATTATGTTCATAGTCTTTCTCCTCATCTGAAGACTACAAATCACCAAAGATATTGGAAACAAAACGTCGAATACAGGTTATGGAAGGCGTGTATTCGCCTGCAGTAAATCCTTTGGAAACAATTTGGGGACTGCAACCAAAGATGACCTTGTGGATATACAAGGCCGTAGTGCATCCAATTCTCACCTATGGTTCACTCGTTTGGTGGCCTGCGTTGAGTAAAGGCTACAACCTTACAAAACTAAAAAGATTGCAAAGAACAGCAAGTACCCCAACGGATCCCCTTACTGTACTCCTACATCGACTTACACACAAACTATAACGCATTATGCAGAGCTATGAGACTCGGGGAGTCTGGGTGCTGAAGTGCAAGGTCGTACGGCCACAGCAACATCCTGGACTCGTTACCAAACGTTATGGAAGAGGAACGAGGTAGTGCAGGGTTTCGACACGGTCATATACACCGACGGATCTAAGATGAACTACGGTCTGGGGGCCAGGGTCTACTCAGAATCACCGAAGATATCAGTATCATATCACTTGCCGGATTTGGCCAAAATATTGCTATCATTATAAATAACCCATGCCGCCATCAAAGCCATCAATTAGTCACTATATCCTCTTAGCAGGTGCAGGAGAGCAGGAACAAGGAACCGCCAGAGTCACGGCAATAATTACGGGGCATTGGCGGATTTGAGACCATACGGCCAAACTTGGGATCTCACATAGCCCTCATTGCCGCAGTTAAATAAATAAATAAATAGTTGGCGCAACAGGTCCGGAGGGACCCTAGGTCTAGCTTCTCACAACCATTCGTTTTGTGAGTTTTTCATTTTTGGAACGAATGGAAGGGTTCTACAATTTTATGCCGACTCCAAACAGCTGACTGAGAAGGTCTTTCAAGACGGTTATACTCTCGGATGTTTGTCAGACATTCGCGAGAGGTGGCATAGTCAAAAAAATCTTAAGCTGGAATTTGGGTTTTTGCGGGATTCGAACCTCGACCTCTCGCTTAGTAGTCCAACACACTAACCACTAAGCCACTGCGCCTACTGATGTTGCTGACATTGCCGCAGTTGCGGAAACATAAATGAAAAAGAAACTCTTTCCCATTTTCTCTGCAAATGTTCAGCACTAGCAAGAGAGAGATGCGCACACTGAACCAAGCTTTTTTCGACGAACTTGGCGACATTTCGGGTAAAGGGATTTTAGACATTATTCGTTTCCTCAACTCCACAGGTTGGATTTAGGCACCGAATGCATCACCCCCTTAACAATCATAACAAACTAGGTCACATGAGTCGTTGTAATAAAAAGGCACATCACAGTGCTACTTGGGTTCAAAGCTGAACCGCCACTTCCACCTGCCTAACTTATGAAAAATTGTTAAAAGGAGCGTACTTTATATAGTCGTTGACTGTTTTTTTTTTGTAAATATCTTTTAAAATATTAACTTTTTGGCAAAACATTCTTTGGCACACATATAGCTAAGAGCATGATCTACAAAAAAGTATGTATCCGTTTTTATATAAATCAAGAAATAAATAGTTTTTTGTGCGAATGAAAATATTTTTTTCAAACAAATTACTAATGACTCAAAAACCAGTCGATGTATCCCTACCATTGGTATTTGCCGTTTAACTTGAGGCTGTATCAGTATACAAATTTTAGTCTTTTACGTTAAATTAGTTTCTGAGATAGAGATAGGAACAAAATTGGTCTAATGGGTTCGGACAGACGGACAGACATCGTAGCGAAACTAAAAAGGTTTCGTTTTTCTCCTGTCCATACAATTGGATCTTGTTAAAATCGAGTCACTGCCTATTGTTCTTTAAGGACTACTGACTACTACTTTATTCAGCTCAAAATAGTTGCCACAAGTTGCATTACTTTATGCAGCCACTTATATAGCCAATAGTTTATTTGACTTTGATTTCTAAGCTCGAAAGTGATGGAATTGCACTTACCTTTTGCATGTTTCTGCAATTTCTTGTCATTGTACATAATAATCAAGTAAATAATATACATTCCGACCAACACCAACGCTTCATAATAATGCACCACCGAATCATAAAGTATTACGATGAGGGCAGCCACTGTCACCGCATACATTGCGCAATCCCTTGTCAGTGGCCACCAGTCCAATTTTATTGTCTGCCGAAATGAATAGCATAGTTAACCAAAAAACTATTTTGCAAAGTTTTAAACGACTTACCACTCCCGACACTATGCCACATACGGCAGCAACTCCTAAAGTATTGAAGACAGCAGATCCGACAATGGTGCCAATACCAAGATCACCCTCGGTAATAAACGTTCCAATAATGTTCACAAAAAGTTCTGGAGCAGATGTTGCACCAGCCATAAAAGTTGCCCCAGCAACATCAGTAGACATGTCCAAAGCTGGAAAATCATACATCAACTTTGGCTCTGCCAATAAATAAATATATTTCTTACCAACACACAACCTTTCTACTGCCGGAACAAAGTATTCGTCACAAACAATTGCCAATGCAATGAAAATATAAATACTAAGGAGGATATGCAGTGCAACCCAACCATCTCCCCGTTCATCCTTTGTCAGTCCATCTGAAGGAAATTCGTCTATAGCTGGCTTTGTGCAATTAAATTCTGAAAATAATAGAAAAGCTGTTATAGACGGTTATCCAAATGCAGTTAGATTTTTCAAACCATCTCTGTCCAATCCGCGCATATACGTAAACATGATGCAACGTTTTTATAGTCTCCTTAATTTTTTTTTCAAGTCTTATAATATTATATCTATTTGACTTAAAGTTTCCGATACACTGATTGATAATATTTTTTTTTTTACTATAAAGTTGAGTTTGTAAATATATATAATATTCTAAAGAAGTAGAAACATAGTTGTAGCTATACTTAAGAATATTTGGATCGACAGAGTAACCCTAATGAACCACCACAGATGCCTGGATTATTAATTACCATAAATAGTTTGAGGGCAGTCGCAGTGGCTTAGTGTTAGTATGTTGGACTACTAAGCGAGGGGTCTCAGGTTCGAGTCCCGCAAAAACCCAAACTTATGGTTTTTTTTCCACTGCGCTACCTCTCGCGAACGTCTGATAAACATCCGAGAGTATAAATGTCTTGTAAGAGCTTCTCAATTAGCCGTTTGGAGTCGGCATAAAACTGTAGATCCCTTCCATTCGTTCCAAAAATGAAAAACTCACACAAAACGAATGGTTGTGAGAAGTTAGGGTCCCTCCGGACCTGTTGCGCCAAATATTTATTTAATTAATAGTTTGAGGAGCTATTTTCGATTTTTTTTTAAACCCTGGAGTGATTATTATTTATGCTCGTCGAAGATTTTAAAACCATATTAACCATGTGTGCAGACTGATAGTTCCGATGAGCAAATCGTCGTACCTTAAACATTACCTATCTATTTACTCGCCGAAAAAGTGGACAACGCGTCTAAGGCCCTAGTTATACGTAAAACGAAACCGTTAAAATATTCTTTTGCATTGAAGCAACTACTACAAATCTCGTGGAATTTGTATCCTTTGCTGACTGACTTCAGTAAGGCCTTTGATAAGATATCACATCAATTAATCCTCTTCAAATTGTCTGCCCTTGGCTTTGAATCTATATTGATAAAATGGATATCTTTCTACATTGAAAACAGGTACTCTAGCGTTCGCTTTAGGTCCGTACTTTCGTCCTCCTTCTTATCAACATCTGGTGTCCCACAAGGCAGCCATTTTGGTCCCCTTCTCTTTATCTCAACGGTAAATGATCATCAAACACTCGTCTTTCTCTCTCTCTCTACGCATTTGGTACTAAATTCTTTAAAATCATCTCGTCACCTAAGACTCATTTCTCCTTCAATGATACCGCATACGCAAAAAGCCCCCTCCCAAACTTTCTTCGGGGAGACTACCTACACAATCTAATAAAAATATGCGCAACCCCCGACTGCCAATTAGTTAGGACTTGAAAGTGTCTTATTTTAATCTTTTAAAATCTTTTTTACAGTCAGTCGGTTTTTTTGTTTTTTTAAATTAATTTCTTTATTAAGTCTTAGTTTTAAGGCCTTTCATGTCTTCGTCTTAAATTGTTACTTTAATCCTAAATGTTAGTCTTAGCTTGTATTAAGCCAAATAAATGGGGGTGTTGCGCATATATTAAAAATTGAACAGTTTTGCTAGAAATTTCTAGATGTCATGTCGAATCCGGCGAACCCCGTGATACCATTTTACTAAATTTTTTTTGCTAATATTTGCAGTTTTTTCTGGAGGGAAAATGTTTTGTTCTCTCTTTTTGTCTCTCTTCTGCCCAATTTTTGCATAAAGGAGCGAAGATTGAATAAATTTGGATAAAGCGTTACCGTTAGGGAACAGACCTATTGCTTGCGTAGGGGAACATTTTTCTGGCAGAATTTTTTCTATAAACGTAAAAAAAACTAATTTGCACACTATTCCAAATTTTTCCGTGGCATTTTAGGGATGGCTATATATAAGGCCTAAAGCAGACGTCGAAAAAAAAAAAAAAAAACACAAACAAAATCCAAATCTGGCAACAACAATGGAACTAACGGGTGATTTTTTAAGAGGTTTAGAACTTTAAAAAAAAAAAAAAAACAGAAAAAATTCGAAAAAATGAATGAACCGATAGTTTGAACCTTGCAATTTAATGTTTAAAGATAATTTCATGCAAATGTTGACCGCGGCTGCGTCTCAGGTAGTCCATCCGCTGAGTCCAATTTTGGCATACTCTTTCACACATATCGGCCGGTATCTCACGAATGAATGCATGGATGTTGGCTTCCAGTGCGTCAATCGAAGCGGGCTTGTCCCTATACACATTAGCCTTGACATACCCCCACAAAAAATAATCTAATGGTGTCAAATCGCACGATCTAGGCGGCCAATTGACCGGCCCGAAACGTGAAATTAACTGTTCACCAAACTCGCCTCGCAATTGCGCCATTGTTTCGCGTGCTGTGTGGCATGTGGCACCGTCTTGTTGAAACCACATATCATGCAAGTCAAGAACTTCCATTTCGGGCAAAAAAAAGTTTGTTATCATCGCTCGGTAGCGTTCACCATTGACAGTAACGCTGCGATTCGCATCATCTTTGAAGAAATATGGCCCAATAATGCCGCCGGCCCATAAACCGCACCAAACAGTGGCTTTTTCGGGATGCATTGGTAGCTGTTGCAATGCTTCTGGCTGATCTTCACTCCAAATGCGGCAATTTTGCTTATTTACGTACCCATTCAACCAAAAATGAGCCTCATCGCTGAACACAATTTTTCGATAAAAAAGCGGATCCTCGGCCAGCTTTCCAAGGGCCCATTCACCAAAAATTCGGCGTTGTGGTAGGTCGGCTGGCTTTAGTTCTTGCACAAGCTGTATCTTAAAAGGCTTTACGCACAAACCCTTCCGCAAAATTTTCCACGTAGTGCTGTAACAAAGGCCTAACTGCTGGGAACGGCGCCGAATCGACATTTCGCGGTCTTCTGTCACACTAGCTGATACGGCCGCAATATTTTCTTCACTACGCACAGTACGTAAACGTGTTGGTGGTTTAATGTCCAACAAAGTAAATTTGGTGCGAAATTTGGTCACAATCTTCCGAATAGACTGCTCAGAAGGTCGAGAATGCCGATCATAAAATGGAAGCAGCGCGCGATGAACATTTCGAACCGAGCACGAATTTTGATAGTAAAATTCAATAATTTGCAAGCGTTGTTCATTATTTTGTAAGATGATCCATGGTTAAATTGCAAACCAAACTGAAGCTGTTTGACAGTGACACAAGGTACTAAACACACGTCAGCTGTCAAAACCAGTGTTGCCAAAACCAAACCAGCTAAAAAATCACCCGTTAGTCATTAAAGGGAAGAGTACACCTTGTGCGCAGTGATCAGCGAAACATTAAGCTGCACAGACGTATATTATTTTTTTTTTTTTTGTAATTCCTATTTTAAGTAATAACGTTGTTTTATATCTAAAATTACCATAACTCAAGAAGGATCGTCCGATTTGAGATATCTTTCTGTGATGTGTTTTCCTGCACCTAAGGAAACTTTATACGGCGAAAAAATACGGTGAGATCGTATTTGTCAAAAATTCTACTAAAATTTTATTATTTACATTGTCCTGTGGCTCCAACTCAAAAATTCAGTTTTCCAATGATCAAGGTTATTTTAGTTATCTGACCCGCTGATAAATTAAATATGACTTTCCTGCGCACTAAGTTCTAGCAACTCCGCCCAGGTCATTTATCTTACATTTTAGGAGCTTCTCTTCAAGAACTTATGAGAAAGCCGTTTAAAAACTTTGCACGAAAATAACACCTCTTGTCTCATTTCACGTATAGGAGCTTCTCTACAGTTCAACACGTGGAAATAAAATTAGATAAGTAGATGGTGATTGTCTGACAAAAAAAAAAAAAGTAAGACAAGTGCGAGTCGGACTCGCTCATGAAGGGTTCCGAAACAGCAAGTAACATAACATAAAAGTTCTTGTAGTTCGTTGTAACTTTGATCGATATTTTAAAAACTACTCGCTAGATCTCGTTCAAAAAATTATCGTTTGTAGTTTACATGGTAATGTATATTATATATTTTTTTAAGTTTTATCGTTCGCTTATTTTAGAAGTTAGGGGGGGGGGGGACCAACATTTTACCACTTTGGAAGTGTCTCTCGCGCAAACTATTAACTTTAGAAAAAAATGATATTAGAAACCTAAATATCATTTTTGAAGACCTATCCATAGATACCCTACACGTATGGGTTTGATGAAAAAAATTTTTTTGAGTTTCAGTTCTATGTATGGGGACCCCCAAAATTTACCGTTTTTATTTTTATTTTTGTGTAAAATCTTAATGCGGTTCACAGAATACATCTACTTACCAAGTTTCAACGGTATAGCTCTTATAGTTTCGGAGCAAAGTGGCTGTGACATACGGACGGACAGACAGACAGACAGACAGACATGACGAATCTAATAGGGTTCCGATTTTTGCCATTTGGCTACGGAACCCTAAAAAGCAAAGCCAATATGACGACGAGCGCATATTTATCTTTCAAATTCGTTGATATGAAACATCAACAAAAGAGAAATAACGCTTATGGTGTTATGGTCCAAAATTATCTACGTCTAAATCATGGATATTCCCTATGCGGGAGCGTGTCGCCCTCATCCAAATGCTAGACACAGAAAAGATTTAAAAAAAATGTACTATCAGTCTAATGGTGATTCACTCCGAAAATATTACTCATGCGCGTGCAAACATAAACCCGCAAACCGTCTAAAAATGCCAATCAAAGTCAAAATGTTTTCCAAAGAAGTAGGTGAGACAATGTCGGTAATGGGATAAAAAATAGATTTTAAAGTATTTAAGGTATCGATTTTTTGAAGCTGTCACTTTTTTTTTTTTTTTTATATATACTTCTCCCGAGAAAGGCGAACCTATAACGCTTCAACAGCGCCTCGAGATGCCTGCAGATGTATGTTTGTTCTGTACTTAAATTGCTGCAAATTGTAATCTTCTGAAAATATATCCCCAGGAAGCGAGTTCCAAAGTTTGCTTGTAACAGAAAGAGTTTTTGAAAGTTGATGTCCTCGCGGTTGTCAAGTGTACTGTATGGTCATGAGCATTAGCAGCCTGTCTTGTTGGGCGCCCAAAAGTTGCATTTCGAGGGATAATGTCTTTGAGTTCCTCAGAACATCTACCATGGAAGTACCTATAGAACAAGCATAGGTCAACGACTTGTCTTCTGTGCACCAACGGTTGTAGATTCGATGTGAGTGTAGGGTCTCCAATGAGTCGAACTGCTCGTCTCTGTATGCTATCAAGCAGGTTAAGTGAATCTTTTGGGGCCGAGCTCCATATATGGGAACAATATTCCAAGCCTGGTCTAACCTGTGCTTTGTACCATACCTATTAGGGTTACAATTATATTCTTACAAAATATCGGATAATCTAAAATAAAATCCCCATGCCACAGCCACTTAGTTTGCCATTATAAACATGCGTCACTGTTTGCAGTTTGCAGATTTATTCGCAACATACAGTCGCAGATCGCAGTTATTCGTAATCGCTTCAATCGCTTTGACGTGGCTAGCACTAGTGTTCATTAGTGCGCACTGAGAAGTGTCAGCTAATTTTTACGCCTGTCAAGAGCCCAGCACAACCCTGAAAATTCGGATACAATATTGAACACAAAATATGTTGCACTGAAGATTCTCAGTTTTTGAAATTGAAAAATATTTATCTTTTCGTGAACGAAGTATGAAGAAGATAACACTTTTTTCCGTTTATTGTTAAAAATGAGTGCATTTAGTTCTGATCTTGCGATTTCCATAATTCAAATAGTTAATAAAAGTGTTTGGAATATAGATGATGAGTTTGAAAATTTAGTGAGCTCTGATTCCACCTTATTTCCATTCCATTTTCCTATAGAATAGAGCATTTACCTTTATCACGATATCACAACAACTGAATGACAGCAAGCGAAATGACAGTGAAACTCAGCACTGAGTTCTTGCCCCGACTTATAAACTGGGGTCAGTTCAGGACACAACTAGGGCGCCATAGCAGTCATGTCGAATACAGGTTTTCAGTACCAGGGTGAGTTCAGTGCTATATCGAACACCTTAGGGTTAACCCAGTGTGCACTAGTGCGCCCACGTCAAATAAACCTAATAATTTTTAATAATTGTTGACATCCCTACCCGCAACTACGTCCTTCTTCTTACCTATGTGCTGCTTTTTTTCTGTCAAAGCTTTGATTTTGTGTACACAACTTGATCATAACTTGCGTAGCGATGACAAGGTAATAGAATTGAAGAAAACAATTTCGGTCTGGGTTAAATATATTCCTCTGTACTATACCTACTACCGTATACATAGCTGGATATCCTCATTGATACAGTAGGAATGAGCTTTTATA
Source organism: Cheilosia urbana (assembly GCA_946477585.1). Taxonomy (NCBI): domain Eukaryota; kingdom Metazoa; phylum Arthropoda; class Insecta; order Diptera; family Syrphidae; genus Cheilosia; species Cheilosia urbana. The sequence goes on along the minus strand of OX297854.1, from coordinate 62,750,472 downwards.
AAGGCACCAGACACAGACACTGATATGACATGCAACATTACGAAAATCCTCTTTGAATGGAACGCAGACGACAGTTGGTCTGCAGCTACAGTATAAGGCGTCGACTCGAGTTGTTCGTCATCTGAAATGCAGACGTGTTTCAACTGCATTTTGCATGGTCATAATTGAACTTTTCCAGACTATGAAGAAGACTGTTTTCCCCTCTTTAACTGTCTCCGTTACGTTGTAAGAGAAATACATTGTATTCGTAAAATATTTTGAGATCGAGATGTTAGCCAATTCTTACATTACGATGGTACACGAACACAAAAAAGTGGGTCACAAGCAGGGCCGGCCCAACCATATATGTGCAAGTTGTGCAAATGCGCCAAGGTGTTCAATGGCGCCAGGTTCTTGGAGGGCTAACAAATACTGCCATTTGCATTTAAAAAAAAAGCTTGTTATAACAACATCCATCACACCTGTGCTGAATTATTTCTTGCACATTAACTCATATCACTTGCAATGTTGCAACTTCAAGGAGAATCCAACTCAAAATATCGCAAAATAAAAAATCCAACCAGACATATACAAGTTTATTTCTTACCTACCAAATCTCAAAATATTCCCCACTGTTCGTGTCGTAGAGGTATATTTCTTGATTTTTGCACATCCACTTACATTTTCAAAGAGAATCTAGTTAAAAAATCAGAAAACAAAAAAAAGTTCCACCTCGTATATACCAGATTACAAGATATATCTTTTCTTTTTATGATTTTTGAGCTCAAAAATATGTACAAGACTTCTTACCTCAAATTCATCAAATTTCAAGATTTTTGAGATTAAGAATTTTATATATCTAACAAATGTGCAGAGCCCATGCACAAATTTTGTTGTGCCAACCTTCGATCGACTCTAACGCAACATGAATTTCAACGAATTTTTTCGCTTTCACACTCCACTGCAATAATGTTGAAGGAATATTTTTTGCTGTAAATTTAAATAGGTAAATCAGAAATTCGTAATCGTTTGAGCATTTAAACCAGAGACAATACTGAGACCCTCAACTCACAATCCTTTTGCCGCTGGCCCCCTCAGTTTTTTTTTCAAATTCGCCATTTTGTTTTCCTATCGGTGTTATGTCTATTTAGAATCCGTGTGACATGCAAAAACATACAAAAAATATAAGATCAATGCTACCAACTGCTACCAACCATGGGGGAATGTGATAGAGTTCGGGAATACCACATTTTAAGATAACTGAATGCTATTGGTTGGTTAATATAAATTTTTAAAAGACGATTAATATAATTTTTTTAGTTAGTAATGCTATCTAAATGAGATGTTTTATATACTAGAAACATATTAGGACAAATATTGTTGTGTATTTTCCGCTTTTGAATATCATTAACTTCGATTTTATGTGTACATTTTTCTTAAATAACTGAAGAAAAATTGCTCAAAATGTTTTTATTTTCATACAGCCATTCTGCAGTAATAATTTTTCATAAATATTTTCAGCAAAAGTGCACTTATTCCTAAAATAAAATACTATAAATATAATACGAATAATTTCAAATTTAACGGACAAAATTCTATGAACGCTGGCAGCAACTTTGCCGACAGCGGAAGTGGGACACGCAACAAGGTGCGAGTGTGTTGGTGAGTGAAGTTACGTGACATTTATCCATACGAATTTCTATGTAACCATACTAACGCACTTAGCGTGTACCAGCCCATAGAAATATAGCTTGTAGGCAAGTAACGGAAAATCGTCCGAAATTGGGAGTCTCAGTATTGTCTCTGATTTAAACAGTTGAAAGTTTAATCTGTACAAAGGATTTCTTGCGCTTTAATAAACCGAATTGCTATGACCTTCATATAAGCTATGAGATTATATGTCATATATAAATTTTCAAAAAAAAAAAAAAAACAATAATATACATTTTTTGAACAGTTTTTCAGGGATATTAATGTAATTTATGTATTATGTATGTATATATCTACCTACTCGAATTTTGCGAAAAAGGAAATACATAATATAAGTTTTATTTAAAGTATAGATAGATATGTTTTGAAAAAATCTTGAAAAACAGATATTAAATGTTGGGAAGGTTCAAATTTTTAAAAATTAGAAATGGTTGTATTTTATTAAATACCTATACATATACTTAATATATATTAAAATTCGAACCGTCTTAAGCCTGCTAGATATCCTAGTTATTTCTTGTTTTGTGATTTATATTGTTTCAAAGTGTTGAAGACCTTCTTTATATTAATCGTAATTTTCGTCTTTTTCAACACATAATTTATGTGGAAACTTTTGTAATATGTTAACTGTACCCAGATTTCGTACGTGCAATCATTGACAACTTAAACCAGCGTCATTAATCTATTCCAGTCAAAAATAAAATCATTCCTTAAAAGATCAAAAAACAGGAACTCCTACTAAACTTGTGTATCCATACGAGAAAATTGCGAATGTTAAAGATAAGATAGTACGGGGACTCTTCTTTTTTTTCGTGAATGATCCAAATTATTTTTGTTAAAAAATCAGTTTTGGGAGGGACGAAGTTCGCAGGGCTAGTTATCTTATGAAATTGGGATCGGGCCCCATTAGGAAAAAAAAAAAAAAAAAAAAAAAATCAGAGGCAGCACTGCTTATGAGTAGGTGTTTGTTGTGCAATTCAAAAATCTGAAAATATGTTCCCGCCAGGAAGTGTGTTCCAAAGGAGTTTAAAAAAAGCGATTTTGTTGGAGCTATCCTACTGATAGACAGTTTGCGCGGTTGCATTGTATTGATTGTTAAGGCATCAAAAAAGTGTTGTAAGAACCTGGATACTATATGGACCTGTAGCTTACACTGATTTTTTTCTCCTGAACAAATTTTTTAACCCACAAATTCCATCTTTACTTACACTCATATTTCTACATTTTAAAGATAAAACAAAACCGTACTTAGTTACTGAAAATGTAAGTAAAACAAATACTTAGAACCTTATTCCGTATTGGGGCAGTGAAGATAAATTTCGCCATCTTATCATGTTTCATAATTTAATATGACAGCGCACCATTAAGTGACCAAAGGCTTCAGTGCTTATCAAAACATTTCAATTTGTTCACGACGACGGCAAGTTGTCCATAAAATACTAATCTTTATATCAGAGATAGCCCTACTGCTACTGTCAAATTGATTGCATTCAAAGATATAATTCGATGTGAAGTTTTTGTCATTTAATTAGGTACGTCCATATCTAACTTTTCGTAAGACGTCAAAAAGAAATTAAACGAATGTGTTTGACATGGCAATAAATTGGAAACTTAGTGCCCGATAGTTGAGTTCCGCAATGGAAGCAGGCACAGAATTAGTCACTTGTATAAAACTAAAAGTAATTGATTACATTAATTTTGTGATTACCGAACTGTCAATGTTAAAATATTCAGTTTTCATCATGATGAAATACACGAAGAAACAACGTTTACATAATAATTCAAATTTAGTACTGAAATTCCGAAACGCCAATTTTCAGTCTTTAGCGATGAAGCGCATTTTTGGTTAAACGGCTTCGTCAATAAGCAAAATATGTGCCAATGGACAGGTAAGTACCCTCATGGGCTTCATAAAACAGCAAATCATCCGCAAAATGTCACTGTTTGGTGCGGTTTTTTTTTTTATCCCGGTGGTGTCATTGAGCCGTTTTTATTCTTCGTCGATGAAAAATACGTTGAAATTGTATGCGCTACAGATACATGTTGAAATTTCTTTGAGCAATTTCATGAATTGACCATCAGTGTAATGGGGTTCCAACAAGACGGTGCCACAAGCCACACAGCAGGTGCAGATCTTCGGTGCTGATGTGGTGAGTGCCGTTGATCATATTTTTGTGCTAGCCTCCGTCGTTAAAGCATTCCAAGCAAAGAAGAAGAAAGTTTACGCATTTTTCGTTGACTTTAAGTCTGCTTTTGATCTGGTGAATCGTAATGCACTTTTCTACAAACTATCCCAACTAGGCATATCTACGAAGTTCATCCGTATAGTAAAGGAATTGTATGCAGAATCAAAAGCAGCTGTCTGGAATGGATCAACGTACTCGGAATGGTTTGAAACGGACTCCGCTGTTAAGCAAGGATGCCTTTTGATTGCTCTTTTATTTGCGCTTTTTATTAATGATGTAGAAGCTAACTTACCTGGAGGTCTCCGGATTGCTAACTTGACCATAAATGTTCTTCTATATGCTGATGATCTGGTTTTACTATCTGAGTCTCCAGACAATCTCCAGCTGATGATCAATCGCCTAGCAGAATATTGTGGTAAATGAGGACTTGTCATTAATGCAGAAAAATAATGGTGTTCGCAAGATCCGCCCGGAACCAAACTGTATATAACTGGCACTTCAATGGAAACCCTTTACAGATAGCTAATGTGTACAAGTACCTGGGAGTAAATCTTAGTAAAACCATGGATTTTAACAATCACGTTAACATTACAACAAAAACTTTACAAAGTCTGTAAAATATTTCTTGGAGAAACATATTCTTAAACCAGCGAATAGTGCTATTAGCGAAATGCAAGATATTTGATGCTGTTGTTAAGAGTTTGCTTTGCTGTGCTGCCCAGGTTTGAGGAAACAACGAATACGAAGCGATAAAAAAGTTTCCCATATGTTTTTTGAAGAAACTTTTCAATTTGCCTCTCAAAACTCCAAACTATGCCTTGTATCTGGAAACGGGTCTACCTAAAATGTTTACCAGCTCGCTTAAGTTACAAGCTGACTACATTGTCAAGGTTTTATCCCATCACGATGACCGACTGTCAAAACAAATGGCACTCTATGAGCTAAGAAACGAGGACTGGTGGGTATCGAAATCGAAAGCTTTGGGAAATTCGTGTGGAGAAATTGTATCGCTAAATCCATTAAATCTGAGACATGTTAAGGATCAACTCTACAAAATAATACAAAGTCATGAGAATTTTGAACGCGAAGCACTTATAGATGAAGCCCGAACATCTTAAAGCAGACTTCTTCACTCCCAACTGAAACTGAATCTTATGGAAAAAAACTACTTCAATGATGCACTAAATTACAAAGAAATATCTTTAATATTCAAAACAAGATGTGAAGTCCTTGGCCTAAACGGATCACCATACAACGGCAGTTATATCCAGTTTTGCACCTTATGCAATTTGAAAGCAAAAGAAGACTGCTTCCACTTCATGAGTATATGTCCCATTTGGAAAGAAAACTATGACGCTGCAAGAAACAATCACAGTGCTAAATGTATTCGACTGGAAAATCTCTATTACTTTTTGAAAACAATATATAGATAAATATACGATGTTACTTATAACTGAATTTGTGTAAATTGCATTAAATTTCTTCTAAAAATTTCATTCATACCAATAATATTATTTATTCAATTTGCTAACCGAGCTGACGGCAATGCCATAGCTACAAAATTCATAAAAATTATAAACAATGTATCCAAGGAAAAAAACGAAAAAATAAATGAATAAATAACTTAAGCTACTATCAGATGGTTTGTTTCATTTGAATATCGCATACACTGATTTTATACAAATTCATACACTAATGCCATTTATGTATTCAACAAACATTTGTGGTTCAGACGGTTTGTGTATTTTCAGAAAAATACACAAATTTCATTTGCTTAATCCCATACACAAATACGGCATCTACAAATTATTTTGTGTATACAGATTTGTGGTTCAGACGGTTTGTAAATTTCTATACAAATGAAATTTGTGTATATGTTTATCAAATTGGTTTTTATTTTCCTGTGTTGATTTTGACGTATATATCAAATCAAAAAATTAAATAAATAAATATACCTACTGCCATCGCTTCGATTCGTTAAAATGAGAGTTAAAAAAATGTGCCTCAATTACTTTGGCTGCGTATTTATTTGGTACCGACAAGGAAGACGAAAGCCAACAAAATGTCGTCGTATTATCACGCAAGCACCGTTCGTGTTTGAGAAAAAATTGGCTCGGCCACCGCGAGACAGACGGCTTTTAAGAATTGCGTGCCGAAAAGCCGCAATTGTATCAGAATTTTGTCCGAATGACTAGGGTTCAGTTCAATCATTTGCTTCAATTGGTAATGCCGTACATTCAAAAGGCCGATACAGTTATGCGCACCAGCGTTCCTGCATCTGTGCGACTGATATTGACGCTGCGCTTTCTGGCCTCTGGGGAGAGTTTCCGATCGCTACAGTATCTTTTTCGGATTCCACAATATACAATTTCTACCATTATTGCGGAAGTGCTGGATGCAATATATAAAGTTCTTTTAGACGACTACCTGAGAGTCCTTATTTAACACTCTTTGTCAACAGCGGCTGGTTGGGAAGCTATAGCGCAGCAATTTAATGAGCTTTGGCAATTTCCCAACTGCATCGGCACTGTCGAGGGCAAGCACGTCGTTATGGTGGCACCATAGCCAAGCAGCTCTCAAAGCTCTTGACTCATCTGTCATCATATCCAAACTCGTCTTAGAAACATTCTCAACCATCTATGAACTTTCTAAGAAAAACCTAGTCATTCTCCACTGGATTCCAGCCCATAGAGGATTTGAGGGTAACGAATCGGCTAACTTACTGGCTAAAATCGGAGCAACCACACCACTCATCGGACCTGAACCATTTTGCGGAGTCAGCAAAAATCATTTCAGGAACTACATCAAGAACCTATCTCGTATAGAGTCTAACGAGATCTGGCAAAATACAGCTGGGCAGAATTGCACCAGAACATTTTTCCCCAAATTCTCCTCCAGAAAATCACTCTTCTAGATTAATCTGGTTCTGGATAAAATCAACCTGAGAATACTAACAGGAATAATCAGTGGCCATGGTCGCGTGAGAAAACATCTTCACCGCATTGTCGTCTCACCGGATCCCATTTGTAGACTGACTTTGTCTCGAGAGTGACGAATCCTCTCTTCACATAATTACAGAATGTCCGGCCCTTTGTCGTCTCAGGAAAAAACATCATTGGTGATGATATTATTAATTCAGCATCTCTTGCGAATATACACCCAGATAAGATCCTTGTCTTCCTGACGGTCTCTGGAGTGAAGATCTGACTCTAAGAATTTACCAGGGAAGGCACAATAGGCTCCTCTAAGAAGCCGCAGTGCCAGAGCTCATTGAAAGCTCTCCCGCCCTACAATCTAATCTAATCTATGGTGGCATCACCAATTCGGGTAGCGTTTTTTATACGGGTGATTTTTTAAGAGGTTTAGAACTTTTTTTAAAAAAAAAAACACAAAAAATTCGAAAAAATGAATGAAATATTTATTTGAATCGATAGTTTGAACCTTGCAATTTAACGTTTAAAGATAATTTCATGCAAATGTTGACCGCGGCTGCGTCTCAGGTAGTCCATCCGCTGAGTCCAATTTTGGCATACTCTTTCACACATATCGGCCGGTATCTCACGAATGAATGCATGGATGTTGGCTTCCAGTGCGTCAATCGAAGCGGGCTTGTCCCTATACACATTAGCCTTGACATACCCCCACAAAAAATAATCTAATGGTGTCAAATCGCACGATCTAGGCGGCCAATTGACCGGCCCGAAACGTGAAATTAACTGTTCACCAAACTCGCCTCGCAATTGCGCCATTGTTTCGCGTGCTGTGTGGCATGTGGCACCGTCTTGTTGAAACCACATATCATGCAAATCAAGAACTTCCATTTCGGGCAAAAAAAAGTTTGTTATCATCGCTCGGTAGCGTTCACCATTGACAGTAACGCTGCGATTCGCATCATCTTTGAAGAAATATGGCCCAATAATGCCGCCGGCCCATAAACCGCACCAAACAGTTGCTTTTTCGGGATGCATTGGTAGCTGTTGCAATGCTTCTGGCTGATCTTCACTCCAAATGCGGCAATTTTGCTTATTTACGTACCCATTCAACCAAAAATGAGCCTCATCGCTGACAACAATTTTTCGATAAAAAAGCGGATCCTCGGCCAGCTTTCCAAGAGCCCATTCACCAAAAATTCGGCGTTGTGGTAGGTCGGCTGGCTTAAGTTCTTGCACAAGCTGTATCTTAAAAGGCTTTACGCACAAATCCTTCCGCAAAATTTTCCACGTAGTGCTGTAACAAAGGCCTAACTGCTGGGAACGGCGCCGAATCGACATTTCGCGGTCTTCTGTCACACTAGCTGATACGGCCGCAATATTTTCTTCACTACGCACAGTACGTAAACGTGTTGGTGGTTTAATGTCCAACAAAGTAAATTTGGTGCGAAATTTGGTCGCAATCTTCCGAATAGACTGCTCAGAAGGTCGAGAATGCCGATCATAAAATGGAAGCAGCGCGCGATGAACATTTCGAACCGAGCACGAATTTAGATAGTAAAATTCAATAATTTGCAAGCGTTGTTCATTTGTAAGACGATCCATGGTTAAATTGCAAACCAAACTGAAGCTGTTTGACAGTGACACAAGGTACTAAACACACGTCAGCTGTCAAAACCAGTGTTGCCAAAACCAAACCAGCTAAAAAATCACCCGTTATAAGGGCACGCACAGCATCGTACTAATGGGTATCGCAAACGCCGAATATAAACTGATTTACGTCGATGTTGGCCGCACCGGAAGTTCGATGGCGGCGTTTTTAACCGCTGTACTTTTGAACAAGCGATATACACCCAACAGCTTTGCTTACCATCGCCGAAAGTACTACCCGGCCGTGAAATACCCGTTCCGTATGTTCTCGTCGCTGATGATGCATTTGCTCTTCGGCCAAACATCGTGAAGCCATATAGCCAACGGCCAACGGGGTCTCAGAATAATAATAATCCACCATAAAAAGCAATAGATTTTAAACCATATTAATTTAATTTATAAATACATACGTTTACGTATACAACTATACATATCAAAAAAGAGAAATCTAAAAGAATAGTTTTGTTTATTTAACACAAACAAAAAAGCAATGCGTGCTTGTGCAACTGCAGGTTGCAGGATATTTTTATATTCAAATAAAAACCAGAATATTTTTCATATATTTCATCAACATACCTACCAAGTTCTCGTAAAGGGAATCTCATTTAATCTTTTATTCAAATGAACTCCTAAAACCATTTGTGTATTCGCATGATGATTTGTGCATGTTCTAATTTTAGAAACACACAAATGAAATGAGGTACGCAAATGATACACAAATGCAAACAAATAAGCATAAATAAATTTGTGTACCCGATCAGACGATTTATGTTTATACACAAATTCGATTTGTATATGCTATTCACAAACGATACACAAACCGTTTGTGTATCCCATTTGTTGCTATAAAATTTGTGGTTCAGACGGTTTATGTATATTATACATAAATTTATTCACAAATTTTGGCGTATACACAAACCGTCTGATAGTAGCTTTACTTACTTATATTTATAACCTTTGATATGTATTTTGATCAAATTCATTAGAGCTGTTTTTGTAAAATTTGACAGAAAAAACAGTAGGTACTAAAATATTGCAATTTTAAATAAATATACCTAATTGCTTAACTATTAAGTTGAAAACCAAGTATAAGATCTTCTTCGGGATGTCAGCATTACTTGGTTTTTACAGTTCTACCAAAATCGAAAATGGGGTTTTCGAGATATGAGCAGTTTTTAAAATCAGTGTTTGCGGTGATTCGTATTGAAAATTATAGACGCAATAATTTTGAGAACATCATATTTACTCTACATAAGCTTGCATTTTGGTCAAAATCCTTTTTGCCTTTTTCAGGTAAAATAAAGAAAATTAAATTTTTTTAAAAAGGCCTTTTTCAAAAATCCATTTAACGATAATAATAAATTATCTTTATTATTATCCTCAAGCTTAATTATTAAGCCTAGTATCCTGCAAAATGTCTACAAAGATAAAATTTCGAGGCAGTTTAGCAAAGCAGTATCCTGTTCGCACGCTAATCCTTAACTTCATATAAAGGGTGTTCGCGAAACAATTTTCGAATTTAAAATTAAATAATAAAAGATTCACAGGTTTTTATATAATCGTTTTTATTTTAAAATAAAACATACAAATGCGGATTTATGTTTTGAAAATAATTGAAGTTAAATGTTTACCACGGAGACGAACACACTCATTTAAACGAAACACCATATTTTTTGTGAAAACTTTTTTGCAAGTTTCTTGCGAAATTCCTCTGATTTCGTTGCGAATATCTTTTCAGTTGCAATAAATTTCGCGGTTTGTTAACGTAGACTTTAGATTTAAGAAATCCCCATAAAAAAAAAGTCCGCAGGTGTTAAGTCTGGCGATCTGGGGGGCCATGGGATATCACCATAACGACTTATGACTTTTTCGGGGAAAATGCGCCTTACAATGTTCATTGATGCCTCCATCCTGTTGAAACCATGTCGATCCGTTTACCCATTCATTGTTCTCCAACTCAGGTTCCAAAAAGTTTTCCAACATAGACGAATAGGTTTGGGAATTTTTTTTCTTAGTGAAAGACGTGGATTTGCAATAACATCACGACGAACTGCTTCAATTGTTTCGTCAGTTCTCACAGTTCGCGATACACCTGGCCCGTGTCCCACTACAGGTCCTTGTTCACGAAAACTTCGCACCCACTTGCCAATAAGTTGCGTACTAGGACAATCCCGTATACGCCGAATATTGAAATGTCTTGCGAATAGCCACGGGAGAATCGTTATTTTTAAAATATGCCTCTACAGCAAACGCACGATGCTCCGCCGACCAACGATCCATGGCTACTAAAATCCGCACGACGCGTAAGTGTAATGAATACGCCTCCCCCCTCCGCCGATACCCCGCTCGCCGTTTATTCAAATTCAAAGTCGAAAATTCTTTGGCGGACACCCTTTAGATGGGCCGATGAAAAGTCTCCACTCATTTAGCTCGCGAAATAAATGTCCGGTACATTAAATCGAAGATAAATTCTGACATACAAAACGGAGGAAAGAGTTTGACTTGTGTTTGCTATGATTTTTTTGGCGGAAAATGCAGATAATGTTTGTGTAATAAATAAAAGAAAACGCAAAGCCAAACAACAGAGCCGAAACAGAGATATAAACATAAATAAAGCGAATCACATTTCAGGGGGGCTTATGCTTTCATTTGGCCTCGTCTTTTGGGTAATAACAAGTGTTCCACTATGGTAAGGAGATTGTGGAAAGTTTGAGGACACACTATGTCGAAGTTCTTATAATTTCTAGGTTTCTTACGTCTTTCAAGTTTTAAATTCGAAAATTCTATTAAAATTACGTTTACTGAAATCTTTCATGGTACTCCTACTCATGTTTCATAAACATATGGGGTTTGTCCCATTTATATCATGTTTAATAATAATTTAGCGACCATTTATCTTTGGTGTGGAGAAACAAAGTGGAGACTATGCGCGCTAAAATTTAGCGCGAGTAGGATACTAGGCTTTAGGGAAAAAAACTGAGTTTTTCATTGAGTTAGAAATGACCATATTACCTTAGAGATCAGTTTTTGTTAAAATCGTATGGACTGTTTTCGAGATATGTTGAAATTTCAAAAGTACCGTTATTCGTACTTTTAGTTAAAAACTGAGTTTACAGTCATGGTAACCTCACCTATTAAAGCTTAAATATCAATTTTGGTTGCAATCTTAAGAGCCGTTTTCGAACAAATCAAGCTGGTACGAACATTTTACATGGGAAGTACTAATAATATTGAGGTTACCTTGCAAACAAAAAAAAAAAAAAAAAACGGTCCCGAACTGTAAGTCAAAATCTGGAGTTTGAATGAAATGTGGACAGCCGTTTGGACTGTAGGCCTGTGGAAGAACATACAGACGGACAAACAGACAGACGGACAGGCGGACAGAATCTCGCGACCCACTTTTTTGAGTTCCTTTATCATCGTAATGTCAGAATTGATTAACATCACGAATTCGCGAATTTTTGTATGAATACTATAAAAATGGGACATAAAGTCGTTTAAAAAAAAAAAAAAAAAACGACGCAAGTTTTAATTAATTATTTTTACTTTCGGTGCATTTTGCAATAGACTTCTATCACAAATGGTCAAATATCCCAAGGAAATGTCTAAATTTAGGCGACAATTACATGGTAGATTATGAAAAAGGGCAAGCAAAAAATCAACTTATCAATCCAATTCGATTAACAGTAAACAAACTGGGAAAAATCAACAGAAATTACAAACTTCGCTGAAATTCGGAATGAAGTGATCTAGAAAATATTTTCTCATGCTTAATAGAAACAAAACCAAGATAAGAGGATACTAGACATTTTGTATTATGCCCGCATGATCATCCATATTGATCATTGATTTTCATGCTTTACAACATTAGTTGGACCTCGTATTTTTTTGTGAGCCATGGAAATCAATGCTCTATATCGATCATGTGGCCATAATAAAAAACACCTATTACACCTACGAGTATTTACTGTTTAAGTACTCAGAGACCTTTTGTCATCCTCTGGTGCAAAAACGTACGAACGCGATTTCGTTGGTTGGTCTAACTAAGAACAACACTGCCTATGTTTACCTACAGTAGGTTAGGTTAGGTTAGGTAAAAAAGGGGTATGAGATAATTAGATCTCATACGGCACTAGGCACCATAAGGGCCCATCGCGATCCCTGGGGAACCAATTGCAGTAAGCAACAGTGAATAAAACCTAAACAATTTCCCTTGAAAAACAATTAATCTCCTTACAGAAATTGAGTAGCCCTTGAAATTTGTGTGGTCAATCTCCTCCAGCTGTTGGAAAAAGTACCTACCCAAAAACTTCCTTCGGTTGCGAGATACTGCTTCGCATTCACACAGCATGTGCTTGATATTCTCATCGGCTTGCAGGTCATCGCAGAATCTACAAGTGTCCGTGTCTGTCAGTCTAAGTCTTTTTGCATGTTTTCTTAGAAGACAGTGCCCTGACAGGATTCCAACCAATGTTCTGAGTTGTTCCCTACCTTATTTTAGAATTTCCCTAATTTTAGAATTTCCCTAGACTTTTTGATGTTGAGTTGTGGCCAGAGTGCCTTGGACACCTTATGTCCGGTGATGTTTGACCACCTTAGATCATCCTTCATTTCGGTTTGGTTTTTGATTTTACCTTTTAGTATACCCAGAGGTGGTTTGGGCCATGCTTCCACTTCTGTACCTAGTTCCCCTCCTTTTCTCGCAAGCTCGTCAGCTTCCTCATTTCCTGCTATACCGCAATGTCCTGGCACCCAACACACTCTTACTTGGTTCTGACTGCATAATGCCTTGAGCATTGTGCGACAGTCCCTGACTATTTCGGAATTGATGTTAGGGGATTCCAGTGCCTTGAGTGCAGCCTGGCTATCGATGTAGATGGCAATATCCCTTCCAGATATAGATCTCATCTGCAAAAGCTCTACCGCCTTCAGAACGGCTAAGACTTCTGATTGAAAGACACTGCTAGTATCCGGTAGCCGTATAGACACTTTTAGTTGTGGGTCTACAGAGTAGACGCCAGAACCAGTGCCTTCCCCTGTTTTCGAGCCGTCTGTGTAAATTGCTATTTCACAGTGTTTGGTGACCTTGTCTAAATGCCACTCATCCCTTTCTGGATAAGATACATCGTAGGGAATATCGAGATCAACCAAAGGGAAGATTTCGTCCGTTTGTATCTGATTACCGGGCAACAGTTCTGATAATATGGAACAGTGTCCGAAATTGCCATCCTTGAAGTAGCCTAGAGCATTGAGCCTTAAGGCGCTATTTCCTGCTAGTTGTTTTATATGTAAATCTAATGGAATAAGATGCAGAAAAATAGCGCTGCTGTAGGAGTACTCCGAAGTGCACCCGTTATAGCTACGCATGACGCCCTCTGCACGGTCGCCATTTTGCCCACTATTGTCTTCCTTTTAATGGCCCTCCACCACACTAGTGCGCCATATGTGAGTATGGGTCTGACTACCACCGTGTATAGCCAATGCATCATAGCAGGTTTCAGGCCCCAAGTCTTACCAACCATTTTCTTGCAAGTAAAGAGAGCATTATATGCCTTTTTTATTCTCTCTCCCACATTTAGATTCCAGTTTAGTTTCCTGTCCAGGATGACCCCTAGATACTTCGCACTGGCTGATAGGGGCAATTCTACTCCTTCCAGCTTCGGATGATTGAAGTGCGGTATCTTGTACTTTCGGGTGAAGAGTACTAGTTCCGTTTTGGATGGGTTGGCATTGAGCCCACACCCTTTGGCCCACTGGCTAATCATCCTTAAAGCACCCTCCATGATTTCACTTAGAGTGTTTAGATATTTTCCGTGAACAGTGATAACCACATCATCTGCATACGCTGTGACACTTATCCCCATAGAATTTAGTTTCTTCAAAATGCCATCAATAACCAGTACCCACAAAAGAGGTGATAATACTCCACCTTGCGGGGTCCCTCTGGTTACTGACATTCTGAGTGAACTTCGCCCCAGAGTGCAGTTAATTTTCCTACTTTTAAGCATGTTGCTTACCCAAAAACGAATGCCGTGTTCAATGTTAGCATTCACCATTGCACTTTCGATCGATCTGCCCTCTACGTTGTTGAAAGCCCCTTCTATGTCTAAGAAAGCTGCCAAAGCAAACTCACATAGATGCAGACTCCTTTCTATTTTTCCTACTACATTGTGTAGAGCCGTTTCTACTGACTTTCCCTTCATGTATGCGTGCTGTGATTCACTTAAGAAGCCATTGCCGCATATACTCCTTATATGTGCCTCTAGGAGGCGTTCGAGGTTTTTCAGCATAAAAGATGACAGACTGATTGGTCTGAAATCCTTCGCGGCTGTATGAGTGTATGCCCCTGCTTGCCTGCTTTGGGAATAAAAACAACTTTTACCTCCCTCCAAGCAATTGGTATATATCCTAATTTCAAACTATGTCTTAGAATTTCCATTATTTTCGCTATCGCATTTTCCGGTGCTTTTTGCAGCATGATCGGCAGAATGCCATCTGGACCTGGCGATTTATACGGCTTAAAGGATTGTATAGCCCACCGTATTTTTTTCCGGTTTATGAGATCAGTTATTTTTTCACCCGGAAGGGGGTTACTATTGATTTCAGAGTGCCTATGTACGTCAATTTCCTCTGGGATAGAAGCCCCGGGGAAGTGGGACTCCACCAGAGTTTCAAGAACTTCCTGACTGCTTTCAGCCCAGGTTCCATCATTTCTTTTGATGAAGCTAGGTACGCTTGCCTCTTTTGAGAGCATTTTGCGTAGTCTAGAGGTCTCATCTGTATTAGCAATAGTTTCACAAAAGATTTTCCATGAATATCTTTTCGATTTCCTGACTAAGTACTTGAATTGCCTTTTGGCTTCACTGTACTCATTCCATGTGCTGTCGTCCTTTATTAGTTTTGCCCTGTTATAGTTTCCTTACTTCTTTTCTTTTCAGACCTATTTCCCTGTTCCACCATTTAGGCTGGGCCTTTTTTGGTGCCTTGTTTTCCGGGCAAGCGCTTTGAAACGCCGTTGCCAGTGTCTTGTTAATTAGCTCTACCGCCGTGTCTAATTCCTTAGCTGTATCACAGGGGAGAGGCTGGATGTCAAGACTTTGATTGACAATTTCCGCATATTTGACCCAGTCTGTTTTTTTGGGATTCCTATGGAAACTACATGCCCTTTTTTCAAAAGTTACTTTAAAACATATCCATCTATGATCTGACATAGAGGCCTCTTCCATTACCCTCCAGTTTCCTATTTCTACTTTGTTCGTATTAGAGACAAGGGTAATATCAAGTACCTCCTGCCTATTTCTAACTACAAAAGTAGGTGAATTCCCTTTGTTAAATATAGTAAGGTCAGAAGATAAAATAAAATCATAAAGACACTCACCTCTTGTATTTATGTCGCTACTCCCCCATTGTGTATGGTGGGCGTTTGCATCACAGCCCATTACATGCGTCCAGTTTCTTTGACCAGCCAAGTTCCTCATGTTCTCCGTGATTACTACCTCGGAGTCATATGGTAGATAGACTGATGCCAGACAGAGTGGTTTTCCACGGTCCCTTTCGCAGATTACTGCAGCCAAGTCACCTGAGCTGTAATTATTCAAAAGAAATGCCCTACCTACAGTAGAATATAAGTCTTCCCCTATTAGACATTCAATTGCAGTTCCTAACATAATTTAAATTCCATAGGGTAGTGACTAATTGCTTTGGCCCTATTATTATTTTTGTCATTCAGAGTAAAAATAATCCAAGTTGTGTGCATTGGCTACTCTTTGTGTTTTCTCAATGGAATTTTTCCAGTGGTATCTAGGGTAATAAACAAGCAGCAAGCCGCACTACAAATAATTGAGACGCGATTGTGCTTTAATCAATAAGTAAACACTGTCACTTGTTTGTAAGCAATCGACAAATTTAAATTCTCTTTCGCAAGCAAAAATTGACAATATCCCCATCGGAACATAATAATTTTGGATATTCTCTTTAATTTCAAGCGACACATTTAGCAATATTTCCATTACATACCATGTAACTTTTCGATTTTTTCAATTGTGTGAGCGTAAGCTTATCTCCCATTCAAGTGGTCTCTGTAAACCACGATGCAATACTTAATCCGACTATCAGATATTTGAACAACGATCAGTTGGATCTCGGTATAAAATGGTCTCAAGTTTCCTCAATGCGGTTTTTAGTAATTTGATTCCCTGAATCGAAAGTCGGAGTGGCGCGCAGTATAGCTATTCAAACAGTTTGAAATATTGAAATATTCAAAGAAGAGTTTATCGGTTTCACTCTTAATTTCCAAAGACGATTGAATAAAATTATCTATTTTGATAGAGAATGTTCAAAGTGTCCGCTAAGCCTTATGTAACCTTGCAACAGCGTCGAACAAGTATCGCATTGCGAGTCCGTTTGACAGTTTTCTTGGCTGTAGTTGGATTTTATACTTTAGCAGTTGTTTTCAACACTTCTAACTTGGAACATTTTGACCGTGAGTATTGATTAATAAATTTGCAAACGGTGATAGGTTAACTCGGGAATAACGATAAATTGTATAATACTTTTTTTTATGATTGCTTATTTATTTTACTGCGGATGGCCGAACAAAGTGTTATAAGTGGAAACGCACAGAATGCGTAGTGAACTGAAAATAAAATACCGAAACAAACTCCTGTCTGTCTGCGGTTTTCCGTTGTTAGACTTTAAATTGTGCAGACCTTAACTCTTATAGAAAAACTAGCTGACCCGGTAAATTTGGTCCCACCTATATTCGATTCGTTAATTTATAATAATAATAAAAATAATAATTCCGAACATGTACAATGCAAATGCTTCTTCATGTAATTTGATCACTTTAGATTCTTTATTCAAAAGTTAAACTGAAGTACACGGTGGGACACATACAAGTTTTTCTTTAAAAATGCAATAAAAGGAACAAAATTAAACTTTTTTCCATGTTTTATGGCTTTATTAGTAAGAGCGAAAATTCCCATTAATTATGGAGCACAACGTCATTCAAGTGGCTTTCTCGGCTGGCTCCGCAGTAGCGCATTCTGTCACTTCAATTTGCTAAGACCCTGTTGATGGTTTCGGGCTGTAGCTCATGGATTGCCTAGATGTTATTGGCCTTAAGTGCTTGATCAATTTCAGTAAAAAAAAAAGTCGGTTAACATGGCTCTGTAACGGCCACCGTTAAACGAAATATTGTTCCCAGCCTCATTTTCGCGTCTCACACTCTCGGCTACAGCAGCCACATTCTCGTCTATTCCGAGTTGTTTTCCACTAGCATACCAAACTTGCGTAGGGTAAAGGTGTCATCAGTGGATCATTTCTTACTTCTTGCGCCGTGGAGCACGCATTTATAATAGTATAGCCATGACTTTTTTTTTTTCAAAGCCTTTTCAATGTTTTATCTTCATTTTAAGCACAAAATTTCAAAGCTTTATTAATGTTGAGATATGATGAGGAACAGGGATTTAAAATCAGTTAATTTAGTAATTTAGGGATAAACAAAAGAATAAACACGAAAATAAAAGCTTTTCAAGTATAATAAAAAAATAAATAAAAAATTGGTGCGACTGTATCCAACAGTCCCGAAATATGTGTATGTGTAAACATCGTGCGTGCGGTATGTGTGTAGCTTGATACACGTCATTGAGAAAAGAGGGAATTGTAATAACCGTATTCTTGATATATTATGAAATAACAATAATTTATTCGTTCTGTGCTAGTTTCGGTAGAATAGATACAATCGGATTGTGGTAGCTGAAGTAGTATTATGTCCATTCGAGACTGTAATCTATCTAGATTACGCTGGAAGACAGCATCGATGGTTGTTCCATATCGTGTTGTTGAAATTTTCCGGTTGGAGTTTATTTGAAGATTAAATTTATCTTGCATAAAATCAATAAATGGTTGAACTTCTTACTTACTTAAGGTGGCGCTACAGTCCGGGGTGGACCTGGGCCTCAACCAATACACCTCTCCAGTTAGCGCAATCTTTGGCTAACTGCCTCCAGTTGCGCAGACTAAGTTGGTTGAGGTCCCCTTCCACCTGAGCGCGCCACCTAAGGCGAGGTCTTCCTCTACTGCGTTGTCCCTCCGGGTTCGAATCGAAGACTCTGGTTCAACTTCTGGAGTTGCAAAATTGATATTGAAGTCTCCGCTTATGATCATTGGTAAAAGATGATAATCTCCCTGCAGAATTCTTGAAATTTCTTCTGAGTACGGTGCAAGGACGAAATGGAGAAATTTTATTTCACATCAACAAAAAGCTGAAATTAATATGCCCCAGTTCATAAATGTATGCAATGATCAAAACGTATGCAATGATAAAATGTATGCAATGATAAAACACAATTTTATTTCACATCAACAAAAAGCTTACATTAATATGACCCAGCTCATAAATGTATGCAATGATAAAAACGTATGCAATGATAAAATGTATGCAATGATAAAACACAGTGACGCATTCCCTGTCCCCGGAAGTTAAATGTGTGGAATTACTCCACCAGATTCCAATAACGCGCGCTTAGATGTTTACACATCAAAAACTTATCACTTTTAGTCAATAAAAATGTCACAAAACGTTACTTTTGTACTGTGTACTGTGTCTTACCATATTCAACTGATTCACTGTGTACACTGTTCTCATTTCACAAAAGCATGTATATAATTTATAAGACATTTTACCAAAGTAAACAAATCGACAAAAAATATTAAGTGTATTTAAGTAAAAGTACAAATATTAAACTCAAATGAAGTTACTATACACGCATTTTTAAAAAGATCAAAAATAAAACAGAAAAAAAAAAACAGTTACCTATGCAGAAAACACAAAGTCATGAAAATAACCACCTTCGGAAAAGTGATCGCGCAGACTGATAGTCTGTTGCGAGGGGAAGTGAAAATGTGTTTTTTTCTAATTTCAAGATACATTTTAAAATAAAAAGCGACATTATGAGAGCAAGTTATTCACTATGTGCTCTGATCCACTGCTGACACCTTTACCCTACAGCAGGCGCGGTGGGTGCTTCATTTCGGCCAAAACTTCTTCTTCAAAAAACGCACTATTTGGGCTACACAGCACTCACTTTGGAAATAAGTTTTCAATATTCCCCAACGTTGTTCAAGCGTAAATCGGCTCATTTCATGGAGGTATGATACTGACTTTCTGTCAAGATTTCGAGCGGGAAAAACGCTGTCAGTGTCAAAATAACCTATGATTTAAAAAGAAACTACTAGATGGCCCGCCCTTTATAACAAAGTCGATGTTTTTCAATCAAACCACAATGATTGACTTTTCGTGCAATATTCTGTTTTTTGCTTTATGGTTAATTTTTCGTTGTATATTCTCAGGCGCGTAAACATAGAAAGCGGGATGATTGCCGGCATGTGAGCAAGGCACATACAATTGAACATTTATGCCACAAACATACAGCGATTGTACTTGCGACTTATTAATTGCCACAGTGAAAGCCAATTCAATTGGAATGACGAAACGAAAAGGACACCTATTGCTATTGTATTGCACAACGGCAAGTGGATTAACCATGCCATCTGGCGGTTTTTCGAATCACCAGCAAATGTCAAAGTCGATATGCAGCGTTATCCGTTTTCGAATAACTGTAGAAACAAAAAACAGAATGTGCTGTTCTGCTGATTCCGATTGCGTAGTTGTCTTCTTCTTCAGTTTAGATGAGCACACGGTCTTCTTGTTATACTCTTACTCTAAGTTGCGTCATGTTTGCTCGATTGTTCTTCTTATTCTTCTTCTGTTCTTCTTCTTCGACTTATTTTTTTTTTTATTTTTTTTTTTTGTATTTGAAGTGACATTCCCTGTTTTTCCGTCCAGGGCACTCATTCTGTAACTCTAAGAACGATAATCGTTTGTGCGATAGTAGTCTATCGAATAAATGTATTACATCAAAGCAAATGACATTGCTTTCAATTGAATCCAGACTTGGCCAAGGTAATATGCCAAATAGCTACCAAGGAAAGCAGGTCATCAATAAAATAATTAAAGTGAAAGCTTGTGTTTTATTTCATCCCTTATTTTTGAAGCCAACTGTCTTATCCGGTTATTTCCACTTAAAACTTGCGAGTCGTTTAAAATTGCACTTGCCAATTGCTGTACTGTACAGTTAATGATAACAGTTTTGTACCTTTGTAAACACCAATACAACTTTCCACAATATTTCTTGCTTTTGCGTCAGCTTCATGCAAAATAAATTTAAAATGTAGATAAGTAATTATATTTATATATCTTCTTCTATATATATAAAAATAACTTGATAAATGTGTGTGTGACAGCCTACCGACTGCCACGCACATCCGATTTTGATTTAGTTTTTTTTGTTGGTTAATAAACCATGCAGAGAAGGTTAATATATTAGTATGATCAATTTTTGAAAGAAGGTGCAACCGCCATTCCATTAAATTCATTTTTGTACACTTTGGAAAAAAAGAAACTGGATAGAAATCGAGTATTGACACTTCAAATACAAAAAAAAATATTTTAAATTTTAAAAGCAATTGTTGTTGTCAATCATTTTAATTATTTTCCAACCAAATTGTTGTTGTCAACAATTTTGAAAGTTTTTTTTTAAATACCTATAGGTACCTAAAAAGTTTGTTCTAATAAACTATGTTTACTATGTTACATTAAGTAACTTTTTGAAATGAAGTAGATACTTTGATTATACAAAGATGATATGGCCGACGATATTTTGCATCGAATTCCTACTGTGATATCGGATAATGAACTGGAGATGTCAGATGGAATGCGCAACAAAGCTTTGATTTTGATCGAGGATATGTATCTGCTCATGAGTGGCAATTTGTTGTGCAAATTGGGGATGCCACAGCCAAATCGTTCAATGCAAGACGCATTTAATCCAGAATTGGAGCGAGAAATGGACTTCGGTCGAATCGCATTGAGTCAAGCTGTTCGAACAAATGTGCCAATGTTGAATCAAGAACAAAAGAAAGTGTACGATGAATTGATGCAGCCAGTCGATAACGAAAATGGCGGAACTGGAAATACATTCATGATTTCACTTATTTTGGCTACAATTCGTTCGAGATCTGAGATCGCTTTGGCCCTAGCCTCTCCTGGGATAGCGGCTTCTTTGTTAGAAGGCGGTCGAACAGCTCATCCTGCATTGAAATTGCCATTGAATCTGCAAGTGGAAGAAGAACCTACATGCAACATTTCAAAGAAAACTGCGATGGCGAAAGTACTGCAGCAATGTAAGATTATTATATGGGACGAATGCACAATGGCTTACAAACGCGCATTGGAGGCCCTGAATCGTTTACGTAATGACCTTTCGGTGGAGCAATGATCACCGGCCTGATTGAGTTTCCACAACATTTTTGCAACCTTACAACGACACCGGAAGAACTAATAATGAATGTTTTCCCGAATATCGCTCGGAATAATATTGACCATGATTGGCTAAGTGTAAGAGAAGAGTGATTTTGGCTGCGAAAAACAAGAACGTCGAACATTTGAATTCCGCCATTCAAAACCAAATCGCTGGTGAGTTGCATTCATACAAATCAGTCGACTCCGTGATGGATGAAAACGAAGCCACCAACTATCCCACGGAAGTCTTAAATTCTTTGGATGTTTCGGGCTTGCCTCCACACAATTTGAAACTAAAATTCGTCTCAGTAATAATTTTGTTGCGCAACTTAAATGAACCAAAACATTGTAACTGTACGCGTTTGATTGTGAAGAATTTAATATCAAATATTATTCAAGCAACGATTTTTATTGGAAAACTCAAAGGCGAAGATGTTCTTATTCCGCGGATTCCACTTATTCAGAACGATTTGCCGTTCATATTTAAGCGTCTTCAATTTCCCGTACGTCTCGCTTTTGCTATGACAATTAATAAGTCGCAAGGACAATCGCTGGATGTGTGTGGCATAAATCTTGAATTTCACGTGTCGGCAAAGCTCTCGCTATGTACGTGTACACACCCGATAATAGAAATAGAAAAAATTGTGTACCTACCATAAGGCACTTCAGTGAAAAAGCGGTAGGTTGGCCGACAAGTATTTGATTTTATTTATTTATTTAATTTTAATACACCTTTTGAATAAAAAATTTGAATTGACCGAATTACATGAAGCAGAATAAATTGAAAGCTCGGAATTATTAATTTCATTACCTACATTAATGAATTTGGGCGGAACGAAGTTCGCCGGGTCAGCTAGTTTATTTTAAAATCAATCATTCTTCTTGAAATTCAAATAAAAATCTTTAGCTGTTTTCAAAACATATAAATCAATGCAAAACGCTACCTCATTTGGTACCTACCTATTGATCAAATTGTATCGTCTGGGCCTCTGGGGGATAGTCGACATAAGGAATGAGTTCTTTTTTTTTTTTTTAAGTGCTCTCCCATACAAAATTGCATCCCCTTAAAGTCTTTTTTTCGCGACCCAAAGTAACATATGCCCTTCCTTGGGCCAATACGAATCCATCAAGTCCAAAATCGTGAAAATTAAATGATCCATTCTTGAGTTATGCGTGCAGACACGGACGTCAGTATCTATTATATATGTAGATATTTCGAATGTACACAACATGTTCTCATAAGGTCTGTTCCTTTACTTTTAAATCTTAAATGCCGTTCCTTAACTCGAAAAATTCGTAAAAGAGAGCGTCATCGAGAGAGCAAGATATTACCCCTCCAGTGAGAATCTTACGAATTTTTACTCAACAAATTTCTTGGTGTAAGAAGTGAAAAACCTGTCAGTCACCTTACAAGTAACAGCTGATTTGAAATTTGTTGTCCCATTTGGCATATGCGTGGATCATTTTTGGATTTCTTGCGTATTAAAATAGTATCAACAGGCGGCAAAATAAAATTGAATGTTCTCCTCGAGATTCTTTCGAAAGTGGCGACGAAATTCTTCTTCGCTGGAGCAAGGAACAATCTCCTCCATGTAGGTACTTCGTCATGCAGTGTCGTTTTTTTCTCTTTTCGAATGCTTGTAGTTCAATCAGTACAAAGTCTTCCACATACTCGAATTCATCAAAATAAAGTTCAAAATAAATGCTATAACTAATTTTCTTAGTAATTTAACAAATTCCTCGAGTTAATCTAATATTTTAACGACTTTTCGTACCATTTTTTGAATATTTGAATTATGTATCTGTCATTTTTTAAAGATTATTACAAAAGCGTTCCCTAACTTTTTCATTAGTGTCTCTCTTTGTGAGAGAATTTATCCCCACCACTGCTATTTTGACAGTCTTTTCCATTCTTACTACAAAAGTAAAGGAACAGACCTATAGAGTCCACAAAACAAGGATTTCATAGCAAAGCAATACACTGTAAACTGTAATGAATGCAAGACACCACTTAACGTCGTATGTTTTGCATTTCGATGTCTTGTTAACAGAATTTATGACATTCGTCTTTAATTACATGTGTCCGTTCCGTAAATACACATTTTGAATTTTCTTGAATAAATTTTTTTTTTTTTTTTTTTAAAGAGCCTTTTGGGGCCGTTTTTTTTTTTACACAGTAACCTCAATATTAATGTTAGGTACTTCCCATATAAAATGTTCATACCAGTTCGAAACGGTTCTAACGATTTCATAAACAAATTATAATCCCTAACCTTAACGGTCCATATGACTGTAACATAAATTAATTTCCAATGTAATAAGGTCATTTCTAACTTTTTCTCTATAGTATCGTTCAATGGATTTTTAAAAAAAGCTTTAGTTTACTTGAAAACGGCAATAACGATTAATGTTTTCAAAACTATTGCGTCCTTAATTTTCAATTCGAATCACCGAAAGAGCTACTTTTAAAAACGTCTTATGTCTCGCAAACGCCAATTTCGATTGCGACAAAACTTAAAAAACCAAACAACCCTCCTTGCAATCAATTTCTTATGAACGCAATGTGGAGCCGTGGAGGTAGTTTGCAATTTTCGGAAGGGGTTCTCTGGGATATATGAGTTAATATGGGTAATAGTTATATATAGGAGAGATCTGTTGTATTGTAAATGATCAAAATTTAACTTTTCCACTGATAAATACGTATAGGATAATCTACATACAGTCTGAACTACAATTTGAAGTATGAACGATTATTTTAATTAATTTAAATTTAATTTATTTGGCAAAGTACAAACAAGAACAATTATTGTCTTTAATAGTTCCTTATAGTACCTCAACAGGTATACATTAAAATGAGATTAATTCACATAATGAGCAAAGAAAAATAAAAATAAAGTTCACATTAAGTGAAAATTACATTTAATTAAATTAAATGAATACAAATAAAAAGTTGAAATTTAGGGATTGAACTAATATAAAATGGAATAGATTGGAGAAAATAATGAAAGAAGAAGAGTGATAGAGTAAACATAGCATTTTTAAATTTATCGGCTCCCACTATTTGCCTGATGGTGACGGGTAGAGAGTTCGAAAGTCTGGCAGCGTGGCAATGAGGTTGAAAGTACGCGGTGACTGGGCAGATCCCAAAAACTTTGAAATGAACAACCACGGACATGTTTATGGTAGACGGATACGTGGTTATATCTCCTAATTCAAAAATATATCGAACCATATCACTAAAAGAAGCTACAAGAAGTTTATAATTAGATTGAGAATCTAATTTAAGTTATATCACTATGGCATAATCAGAGATGGAATTATTTTACCTGAGTCTCATCTCTACAGGTGTACGACTGAAAAAAGTCAAAGCTTACGTAAACCTTAACAATTTGCATGATCAATAACGGAATGGGATCTATTTAACGTGTAACAAGGTTTATAACTGTATCCGAAAACTTAAGTTTCCAGGAATTCAGATATATAGGCGGTATTCCCCAGGGTCAAACAGCTTTTTAACCCTAGAAGGGTAATCTTCGTCGATTCGACGAACACAAATTTTATTTTTTGTAATTTTCTCTTTAATCTTCATTCCAATTGCATTTCCTCTTCTTGTCAGACCTGTCATCCCCAAGTTGTTGTAGTGTAAGGACGTTCTCTTGAAAAGCTGCGTGGGTAAATGTTGTTTTAATCAAAAGATGGCGCCAATGTTCGTCGAAACGACGAAGACTTTTGAAGATCGATTTGATTTTTTAAATGTGCATGAATCTGTGTATAATTTCAGTTTTTTACTTCTGTTTTAGAATGGATTTAGGACGGACGTGTTATTCCGAATGAGGAAATAGAGAGGGTATTTTTTTAAGAGTGTTGATAGGAGTTTTTGTTTTAACAGCCGCTGTAAACGACATTGGATGAAGACGCGGTTAAGGCCCCAAGCTTACAAGCCAATTTAAGGGAAATATTCCGAAAAATGTCACGGACAATACCGGAAAAATAAGAGAGGAAACCCCGAATGAAGAAAAGAAAAATTTGTGCTTATCATCGAAAATCGTCGTGTGATATGTGTAAGGTGAGCATTTGCACGGAGCAATAAGTTGAGCTGTGCAACAAATGTTCAAAATGAATTTGTTTATTTATGATATTTTTTATTTATGAGCGTTGATGAATTAACGTTTATTTTTTCATGCTTTTATGAATTTTTTTTTATTTTTATTTTTTTTTTTTGTAAAAAAAAAATGTCATTGATCTCAATAAACCGATGTTCCTAGAATTTTTTTTTCAGAATAAAAACTTAATTTAAGAAAAATAAAATACAAAATTATGTTTTTTTTTAAATAAATAGATTATAAACAATATATATTAGAATTGAGAAGAATTATTGAGCACACTTTTCGTAAAAATTGGAGTAAAATATTACTTCGTCGATTCGACGAATGATTACCTTTAAGGTATCAAAAATATGATTACCTCTCTAGGGTTAAGAAATCAAAATTAATTGAGTTTTTACCGGTTGCGTTGAGACCATTTTACCATTGAAGACATATCTGAATTGAATCTATGCGCGAGATGTATTGCGACATACTTGTGGAGGTCATTAACAGGATAGGGCCAAGAATCGAAACCTGAGGTACCACGGCAAGTACATTGTTTGGATGAGAATATTTATGCTCATCAAAATCCTTTTGAGAACGATTCGTAATATAGCTCCTTATAAGCTGCACTGAGTATTCACTCAACGCAAAGTAAAGCTTTAATTTGATGCATAAAATGTCATGACTTACCGTATCAAGTCAAGCTTTAAAAAGTCAAGTAAGCACAGCAGAGTAAGAAAGCCGATATCGTCAAAAACCATAATCATATCCGTAGAACAACTATGCTGAACTCGGAAACCGGACTGCACTAGAGACAATAAATTGAAATGATTAAAGTAGCTTGAAATCTGCTTGAAAAGGATTTTCTCATTTTTGGATTTGCAAACTGAGCTTGAGAAACATCAACAGAGAACGTCAGGGCAGACCGCTTTTTTTCTTTCTTTTAATTCAAATCAATTTATCTTTTACAACATAAGTCAAAAGGATTAATTTTTTGTACGGTAAATAATTTTACAAAACGTTTTCAGCCACAAAAATTCGAAATGGTCGAAAGCTGCTCATCCTTAGGACCACAAACGATCTTTTATTTACATCAGCTCCTGAACCATTCAAGAATATTACTGCTGAACCATTTTCCCAGTCCCCGAACGTAAACTATGAACCAACTGAGAAAACGTCACAAGAATCTACAGAAAACTCTACAAATTGTACTCCACCGGCGATCAATGAATTTCCTGCCGATGGCTTTACTAGACAACAACGAAAACATGGATGGATCTTGATTCACATCCTGCTGTCTTGCTATTGCTTCTGGTTCCTTGCGGTAATCTGTGATGAATACTTTGTGCCAGCTATTGAACAGATGTGCTTGAGTAAGTTGGTCACGCAACATGTTTCCATGTTTTAATTGCTCAATTCAAACTCCACAGGATTGAAAATGCAAGAAGACGTAGTCGGTGCAACTTTCATGGCCGCTGTTGTCTCCAGCCCGGAACTGTTTATAAACTGCGTGGGCACATTTATAACGAAAGGCGACATTGGAGTGGGAACTATAGTTGGATCGGCGGTGTTCAATATTCTGGCAGTGCCAGCCTGTTGTGGAATATTTGCCGGACAGGTTTGACTATAACCTAGATGGCCTCTTTTTTTTGTAAGTTCCTGTCTTTGCAGATGATCAAATTGGATTGGTGGCCAGTGACTCGAGATTGCTTAATGTATTGTGTAGCAGTGTTGGGTCTGATTGGTATTCTATACGATGGTATTATAATGTGGTACGAGGCCCTGTTTCTGGTGTTGGCTTACTTTTTCTATTTATCAGGTGAGGTACACCATTAAATAATTAAACGCGTCTAACTTAATAAAATTTAGTAATGTACTGGAATGACGCAGTGGCCCGAAAGGCACGTAAGCTACTCTCACGGGTTAGGCGCAAGACACGAGTTCGGCCATTCCGTCAAGTAAGTGAAATTAGTCCTCTCCTGGGACAGGAGCCATCTCAAAAGGATCTTAGGGCCAGTTCTTCGTTTGACTGTGAAATGTTGGGCAACAGGAATTGCGACAAAAAGCCATCAATCACAGACAGTCTTGAGACTGTAAGCAGTGACGTTAGTGGTAAGTTCTGTTAGATAAGTGATGGCGCAAGTAAGTAAGAAATAATCAATTTTTAGACCACGCCGACGATCCGTGGAACCGAAGAGACACCTCGACTTTTGTGTATCTTTGTAGATGGCCCATGACGTTCTTGCTATGGACAACAACACCTGATAGTCGTCGACACCCAAAGTGTCGATTCGTGACTTTTGCTATGTGCATTGCGTGGATTGGTGTGATTTCGTATGTAGTGGCGTATTTAATCACGATAGTAGGTAAGTCGCTTGTACTCAAAAATGCTTAATTCATTTGATAGAACCAAAACAGTTAATGCTTTAATATATGTAAACAACCGAAACCGATCACAATTGATATTCGATATCAAATCACGAACGTATGTGTACAGAAATTGACGCAAACCCTTCTGATTACAAATAAATTATCGAACCCCGGATAACTGAAAAAAAGTAGATAAAGCTTACTCTGGACAAGTTTCTCATCAAAACGAATTGGTAATAATAATAAGAAAATTGTAATAATGTAAGAATTTACATTGGTCATTATCAGAGGTAAAGTGGAATGTGGAAGATGAATAATGCAAAAAATGGATGCATTCAATGCCTGCTCGTTACTTTTTGAATTTTTAAGGGAAAAAACCGAACCACATTAGTTTCGCTACGATGTCTGTCCGTCTGTCCGACCAATAGACCAATTTTGTACCTAGGTCTATCTCAGAAACTCATTGACGTAGAGGGCTGAAATTTGCAAACAACATCCGGCGTAACCTCTAGTTAAACCACAAATACCAATGGTAGCGATACATCGATTGGTTTTAGAGTAATTAGTAATTTGGTGAAAAAAAATATTTCATTCGTACAAAAATGGTCGTAGCTATATATGTGCCGAAGAATGTTTTGCAGAAAAGCTTATATTTTAGAAGATATTTACAAAAAAAACAGTTGCTATATAGACTACGCCCCTTTTAACCATTTTTCATTTGTTATTAGTGTTATTAGACAAACTTTTTGTCATTATTTTTTTTTAACAAGTTTTATGTACGACTGAAAAATAAATAAATAGTTGGCGCAGCTGATCCGTAGAGACCCTAAGCCTAGCTCCTCGCCGAGTCCAAATGTCCAATTGACATTAAACTCTCCGATGTTTGCCAGACGTTCTCAAGATTTGGCACAGTGGAAAAAAAACCTTAAGATAGAATTTTTTTTCAGGAATTGAACCCGAGTCCCTGGCTTAGTACTTTTTTTTTTATAATTAACACGCGCTAAAGAGGTTGTGACTACTATTATAGTGTTAGGTGAATACACAGCGCGGGCATTAAGGAAATTGGGATATAGGAGATACCGATGCACATTGGTCTTAAATGTCTATAAATTGTACTGGGGAGGAAAGACAGAGCTGGGCAAGGCATTCCACATTCGCATTGTACGGCATGTGAAAGAGTCTCAGTATTTCATTGTACGTCCGAAGATAGGCTGGATGGTAAACTGATGGCCATTCCTAGCATGGCGAGTATTGCGGTTGAATTTCTGAAGGGGAGGAATGCAGTTGGGAATTTCATTTGAGCACTGTTTGTAGAAAAAACGATAAAATAATGAGAGACACGAAACGTTTCTACGATGTTCAAGCGAATTAATAGAATTCGCAATATTCGTGTCTCAGATTAGTTTCAACGCACGGTTTTGGATCCTATCCAGTAAGTGAAATCTAGTTTTCGGTGCACCAGACCAGATGTGGGAATTGTACTCAAGCTTTGGGCGAATGAACGCCTTGTATGGTGTACATGGTCATTCCAACGAAGGTTGTCATGAACGCACATACCGAGAATAGAAAGTCTTTCGGTTTCGGTAATGCAAGTGCCATTCATGGATAATGGCTGTAGATTTGGGTTTCGCTTTAGAGACAGCAGACAGCATTGTGTTTTTGAAGCATTAAATTCCACTCTATTTTCTGAACCCCATTTTGAAATGCTGTCAAGGTCGGAATTTAATGAGCTTAACATACGTTGCCGTTCCAGTTCTACGGCCGAAGAGCAGGGACGTGAGTCCTGGAAAGAATATGAAAAGCTAAGGGTGCTGTCATCAGCGAAGGAATGGATTGGATTAGAAGTTGCAGACAAGAGATCATTTATAAAAATGAGAAAGAGAGTCGGAGACAAAACTGAGCCTTGGGGAACACCAGCATTTATATGGTGGGTTTCAGAACTGAAACCATCCAAAACAACTTGAATTGAATTAAATAAGAGACGCATCGATCCCATAAGCACGCATTTTCGACAAAAGAGCTTGTAGCCAAACTCTGTCAAATGCCTTTGAAATATCGAGCGCAACAATCTTCGATTCACCGAAGTGATGGAGAGATTGGTTCCACTTCTCGGTGGATAAGTCATGAAATCACCAGTGGACCTGTTGCCACGAAAACCGTACTGCCGGTCATTGAGGAGTTTCCGTGATTCAAGATATTTCATAAGCTGACGGTTTATCAGCGTTTCCATGACCTTAGAAAGAATGAACGTAAGTGCTATGGGTCGGTAATTGGTGGGTTTTCCACCTACTCGGAACGAGTCCAGAAGAATAGGACAGATGAAAAAGCCTACGCAGTGGTTTTGCCAGCGTGGAAGAACACCTCTTCAGAACGATGGGGGAGATACGATCTGGACCAGCGGATTTATTTATGTTGAGATCGTAAAGTACTCTTGCGACTGTACGAGTGCGAAAGTGGATTGGTTCCATGGTAAATTCCACGCACTCGAGTACAGGTGTAGACAAACCGCAATCTGGGAGCATAGAGCTGGCTACAAAATCTGCAGCGAGCAGATTAGCTTTGTCTAAAGAGCTGACAGCTGGAGTATCATTGTAAATGAGTGTTGGGATTGCTGACGAGGCCGAATTCTTAATATTTTTTACAAATGACCAAAAGTTTCTACTATGTACCCTTGGGACATTGTAGTATTTTTTACCCCAACTTTTGGTCATATAAGAATTTGACCCGCTCTATGAGGGCATAGCAGTCATTCCTGGCTCGTTTAAGCTTCATCCGGTTTTTCTCAGATGGGTTGGCTTTGTAAGACCGAAAACTCAACTCCTATCTAATAGCCTCTTTACAGCTCAAGTCGTACCATGCATTTTCTTTTGGTTTGATACTCTTAACCTGTTTGGGATAAAGGATTTCATACCTAAGGTGATTATATTTGTTACCAGTAAAAAACGCACTAACCAAAAAGCCACTGCATTCACGGCTTAAAAGTAGAAATTTCGAATTTTAAACGCGGACATGTAAGATTGGTTTTCTGAATGCTTAAATTTGCGGCAAATAAATATAACAGCCCTTACGTAACTTTGATGAAATTGTTGTTTATAAAATCTGTAAAGATTTAGTTGGTGCCTAAATCCTCGAAAATGTTTAAGGAACTTTTACAAAAACTTTTTCCTAATGAAACTGGCATTAGCCTCTTTTGGAAGACTGTACTTGCACTGTCAAATATCGCTTTAGAGGATCGATCGATTATTCAACAGCATTTTAAGATAACACAAACACTTAGGAATTTCATCCTCGATTGCTTGTCAGTTCAATTTTTAATCATTTAATTGTGAACAGAACGAAGAATCAGTACGCCAGGTATCTCATTCTTAAGTATGTATAAGTTACTCAACGTTTCTTACGTTCACAGAATGCCTATAAATTCAATGCGGAAGCTAATTAAAGCATATTTTAACGAAATACAAATAAAATAGAATTTAAAAAACCGCTGATTTCCCCCTCAATATGTATCTCTCTTCAGATTTAGGGGGAACTTTCCCCAAACTTAAAACACTCGAATGACTTGTATGGATGAAAGTTCGATTAGGCGGACATAGAGCCATCTGTCATTCAACATAAATAAATGGTTCTTTTTGAAAAACGAACGACAGTTAAATTATTCGGACATTGTTCGTACAAAAATACTAAAATCGCGAAAAAAGAAAATTGGGGTGTAGGTAGAAGGATGAATTATTATTATATTATTATTATTATTATATTATATATATATTTGTTGATGCCAAATCTAAAAAAAAAATAAAATGTTCTTCAAAAAAATAGAAAAAAAAAATTCTGGATAGGGACCTAGCGGTATGAAATATACTTTAAAACCTTTTCTAATACCTACCAAATACACAAAAAAAAAATCATAAAAATCGATCGAGTCGTTTTGAAGGTATGCGACCACGAACACCGTGACAAAAGATTTTTATATATTCGATTTTTAATGTTCAACTGTTGGCAAAGAACCAAGAAAGAGAGACATCTCTTCATAGCAAAAATGCTACAATAATGCACAGGTGCAGTTAAAGAGAAAAATAAATATGCATGCACAACTGAATAAGGGTTGCCAAGACATATTAATCCCAAACACTAATATCAATTTTTCAATTCCATAGATCACTAATCAATCCATTTGATTTTATTGTATTTATCAATAGCTAATCCCCTTTCTTGAAAACGTCTGTATTCTTAAATTGGTTTACAAGTTAAATTTGAACTTCTATTTTATTGTATTGTATTTATCAATAGCTAATCCCCTTTCTTGAAAACGTCTGTATTCTTGAATTAGTTTACAATTGAAATTTGAACTGCAATTGTAGGACTGAAAAAATGGTGAGTGACCTCACTGTCATGTACAGTAGGTGGGCAGGATTCTGAAACAGTGTAATAAGAAAAATTGTCCGCCTCAAAATTGTGGCACCATTAATTCCAATTGCAGCTGCCAATGCAGGTTCGGTTTTCAAGATAATTTTGACAGGACTGAGGAGATCAGATCAAAAATTGGGATCCGGTCGAAATTCTGCTTTCAAAATTCTGCTTTGCAAAATTCTGTCTCCTCACACAAAAAATCTGCTTAGCGAAATTCTGTTTTTTTTCATTCTGCTTTACATAATTCTGCTTTTCAAATTTCAAACAATAAAATTCTGCTTATTTTGCTTTAAGAAAAAAAAAAAAAAAAAAAAAACTATATGGTCTGGTAATACATTATGCATTTCAGGTTTTAATAATTTATTACAGGTAAATAAATTACAAGAAAAAAATCAAGAAGAAGCAAATTTTTTTGAAACTTCCAAAAAATTAAGAAACTAACGAAGCTAGAGAGAGCTATATTTTTTGATATTCATTTAATAAAACCAATATGGCTAAGATCTGCTCTCTTTTTTAGAATTATTCTTATTTGTTTGTTTTAAAAAAAAATCATCTTTCCCTTTATTGGATTTAACGATTGAAACATTCATTATGAGTATAAAACTATCAGAGCTATAGGAAAGTGTTCAAAAGCGCGGGCTTTTTAACAATTTCCAAACCTTTTTTTATTGTTTGCAGAATTTTGTAAAGCAGAATTTTGAAAACAGAATTTTGAAAGCTGAATTTTGTAAAACGAATTTTGACCCATCCAGAATTTTGACCCCAACCCCAAAAATTAAGATATAGATTAAAACCACCTTATCGGTGCCTGATTAATATCAACAATCAAACCCAAGCAACAGGGAACATTGTGAAACAATTTACTACAATAATTCAAAATCGCAATACAATTTATCGGCACGTAAACTGCTTTCCATCATTCAAAAAATCAAGATTAAATATTTTGCGAATATTCAAGTAATTGTTATTGTTGTCTAATCAATGGCTTGTCAAAAGTGATGAATTAGAGTTAGGTGTTAATAGGATCTAATCTTTGAGTTATTTATAAATCCATTTTTAGCATATGGCTTGCAAATCAAATCAAGTCTTAAATAAGTGGTAATATGCATTTGGTTTCGGATCGGAGTTTGCAATTAATATTCTTATGTCATCAAATAATAAGTAAAGTGCCGTTTAGCGTTCACACAAAACACAGTGGGAGTGGGATACTTCTCAAATTAGGCATTCAAAATAAGAACTCGCACAAACGAATGGTTCTTTAAGGGTCCTATATGGACATTTAGCGCCTACTACATATTTTTTTATGTTTTGGCAGTTCGTCGTATAAATAACAGTTACGTAGTAAGAAACAGGTATTGTATTCGTACAAAATTTCCAACTCGAGATGTGAATCAATTCTGTCCTTATGATGATAGAGGAGCTCAAAAAGTCCGTCCGTCTGTCTGTCTATCCATATGGCCTATAACCTACTGCCCTGATTTTGTTTAAACTTCGGATTGGGATTGCAATGATGGAAAATGAACTTTTCAGATTGTACTTTTCAAAAGTTGAAATTGTAACTTTTAGACAGAACGACAGTAACTTTGTCGTTGTGGAAATTCGTTGCTATATGAATATTAAGTTTAACATGCCCCTATACTTTTAACTACATATTTAGATTTAAAAAAAAAAAACAAATTCAAATTCAAAATACATTCAATTCACATGCTCATTATCTCGAAAACCCAATTTTTGACTTCGATAAAACTTAAAAAAAAGTAATGCTTGTATCGCGAACAATAACTTATAATCGGTTTTTAGCTATATAGTTAACAAGTAGTATTTTTCAAACTAAACATTACAATATTTGGTAGGTAATGTTTTGTCTGCCAAATTTTTTTTTTCGGGATTTTGTAGTTCGGTCAAACGGTTGGTTTCTCAAATATTTTTCCTCCTTGCCCTTGTGAGTTCTTTTGTAATTTTTTTTTCTAATTTTAAAATTACCTATGGCATGCGTCATTTCTTTAAAAAAAAATTGTTTGAACTTAAATTTTTATAAATTTGTATATGAAAAAAATTCATTCCACACAAGCCGAAGAATGTGGTATTGAAAGTTTGCCTTAAGCTATTCTTCATTGTTTTTAAACACAAAATCAACTTTTGTCCAAAACATTCAAATGGTGCATTTTTTAAAGATTTTAAATGTTCAAAGTCGGCTATATGGTACCATACTCGTTATCATTTTTTACGCTATCAATTTATGAAATTCTATTAGTAAAAAACTTGAGGACATATTACATATTTAGGCAATAGAAATGAAATGGTGTCTCCTGAAATAGCATGGTTTGGCAAAAATATTCTATAGAAATAAATACTTCGTCTTCGAAATTTATTCTTTCCCGGAAGTCTTCCGCAAACGGCAGTTAATGATATCCAAAAGATACATACATTATTTCCGATTTTCCATCACTGATTTCGAGTCTGTGGGCCTACAGTTCGGGGAGGTTTTTTTTTTGCCGGTACCGTCAATACTATAATGGCAACAAAATTGATATTTGAGCGTATAAGTATGTTATATTTACATGACTGCACATTCAGTTTTTCGCTAAATAATCGAATAACGGTACTTTTGAAATTCAGATATACATATTTCGAAAATGGTCCATACAAGGGGAACAAAAACTCGTCCCTAAGGTAATAATGGTCATATATAACTTTCTTTAATTTACGTGAAAACTGAAATAACGAGTTTGACCAAAAATGTATACTTAGATTAAAACTGATGTTTTAAAAATGTTTGCTTCCTCAATTTTCAATACGAATCACCAAAAACGATAACTTAAAAACTGCTCATATCTCGAAAATTCAATTTGCAATTTCGATAAAACTTTAAAAACCAATTACCTAATGCTTAAGTTACTAATAACAATTTATACTCCGTTTTCAGCTAAATAGTTAACCAATAGTATTTTTCGAATTAAACAAAAATATTTGGTACCTACTGTTTTGTCTGCTAAATTTTACAAAAACCGCTCAAACGATTTTGACTAAAATATATATTTAGGTTAATAAAATAATTTTAATAAAGATATCATACTCAGTTTTTCTCCAAGAGTTCGAATAAATACTTTTTTAATTATTTCTCAAAAATGACTACCCAAATCCCGATCGTATATTTTTGTAAAATTCAATACCGTACTGCCATTACAAATAATGCAAAAAATAAAACAAAGAATAATTAATAAATTTTTTGTGATCGGAAAAATTTTTCAAAGAAATGTTTATTTTAGAAAAATTAATTTGATAAACTAACTTTATAATTCATAAGCAATATTTTAAGACTAAGATTGAGTTTAACCAAAAAGTTTAATGATCAAAAAAAGCAAACGGCTATAACTGGGACCTTAGTAATGACACTTTTTGGTTTCATCGACCTGAGTGTTAGAGAAAGGTTAAAATTAAAGTTTTTGTTTTACGCTCGTAATACAATACAGTTGTTAAATTGATCATTCTCATACACATTTTCATTTATAAAAAAACTTTAAAAAAAAATCACATTAGACATGTCCTTAAGATAGTTCTGCGGATGAGCTAGACACAGTTATGAAAAAATAGATGCAGTTCGTTTTCGAATGACAACTTTTAAAATGGAAACCTTAAAGCCTTGATTTTTATTCATAAATATATAAACATTGATTGAACATTGGTTGTATATATATCAACTCATAGTTATACCCACATTTTAAGATCTGGCTGAATTTAGTTTTAAAAAGTTGCAAGAAAAAAGATGTAAACTCTTCTGCAAATTTAAAACTTTTTTACAGTAACCGAAAATAGTGTTGTATAGGGAACCGCATTATATTTTAAACATTTTTATTTTGAAATCACAGTTTTTGAAAACTATAAACTTTTCCAACTAACAAAAAATTGTATCAGGGTCCTCGAAAAAAGGACCAAATTGTCGCACAACGTTTACGCTGATGTCAGTTATTCTCATTCGGCATCTTTCTCGCTACCTAAATAGGTTGCGTATGGAAAAGCACGCCTGGAATTTCCACGAACAAGGATACATTAGAACAGGTAATATTGGAAATTGTCAGTTCTCGATATCAGTCACACATTTATAGAATCCCCCTATACCTGAAGGCACTGGTTTCAGCAACCCCTACCTACATTATTTTGTTGGGAATATAAATTAATCAAATCCAATCGAATAAATCATTTTATTAAAATATTACTATCTCTTAGATATTAATAGCTACCCCGACAAACTTCGTGCCGCTCAAAATTGATTAAATTATATTAATATGCCTTTCGAAAATCAAGTTGAAAGAATGAAACTCTTTTCGATTTAAATTGAGCTCAATGCAAAGTTGCGACTTCATAGAGTTCCGACTTCGTGATCGGGTACATTTCTCAGCGATAATTGTTGATTCGACTCGGTCCTGTCAAATTGTCTCAATCAACTAAAGCAAAATTTGGGCATGCGGCAATCCTCGCTTCTGCCATTCGTTCAAAATTCGAATACATCCAGCAATGCTGTTGTACAAAATATTGTGCTTAACGATCGTTTTAATTTTTGTTTTTTTTTTTTTTTTTTTTTTTTTTAAATCGTGAGGAATTCCTTGGCGAGTGCTCGAAGTTTGCCCACGAAGTAAGAGCGGCGTAATCTCAGCCCATTTCAGATTACAGGTGAACGTGATGAATGAGTCGGGGGCATCCGAAATATCCACGCACACAGAACATTCTGTACTCATGATCTTAGAGTCCTTTTCTCATATTCGAGGTGAAACGTGAACTTTACGAAAGTTTGTAATACTATTTATTTTGAAACAAATTTTAATTAAGATTGAACTTTTCAAGAGCCATCTGTGCTCTATTAGATATATCTCTATTTCTCTGTAATACAATAAATGCCTACCTGGAATTGAGTTAAAATACCACTGCAGATCGCATAGCAAAAAATATTTTGAAGTGACCTTGCCCCCTAGTTCACACTGTGTGAAAACAACGAGTAGAAAAAGTAGGTAATTTCTCGCTTGATATCGGTTTTTATATTTTGACAACATCATGTTTATCGTTTTGAGGCGTTTAGATGATAAAACTAAAAATAAAGCCGCAAATCCTTTGCGAGTTTTACTCTCGAATGAATGCAAAAGCCGAATGTCGTTTCCAGAAATAGAACCGCAAACAAATGCTGCTAAAGTTTAATAAATTCTATTTTATTTCTTGCAGGTGATACCCTTAGCATACCCGACTCTGTGATGGGCCTTACTATTCTTGCTGCCGGCATGAGCGTACCAGAAGCTGTTTCCAGTGTTATCGTAACAAACCAAGGACACGGCAGTATGGGAATTAGTAATGCGATCGGCTCGAATACGTTTGATATTCTGTTATGCTTGGGCCTACCATGGTTTATTAAAGCGTTTTTTGTCCCAACAACACCCGGCGAACAGTGGGTGGTATTAAACTCATCCGGACTGACATATTCGGCAATTTCACTACTAACAACACTTTTTGGACTGTATATAGCATTCACGGCGAATAAGTTTCGTTTGGACTGGAAAATTGGCGTCGCCTGTTCAGTGATGTATATTGGATTTTTAGTTTTAGCTTCGATGATTGAACTGAATGTATTTTTTAATGTTAACTTGCCAATTTGTGAACACTGAAATGTTATTTAATCTAATAAATAATACAACTTTATAAATAA
Organism: Cheilosia urbana; assembly: GCA_946477585.1. Taxonomy (NCBI): domain Eukaryota; kingdom Metazoa; phylum Arthropoda; class Insecta; order Diptera; family Syrphidae; genus Cheilosia; species Cheilosia urbana. Next base: position 62,712,097 of record OX297854.1, on the reverse strand, counting down.
ACCTATTTTTTATACAAAGATGAACAGATAAAATTAAAAATGCTATCAATTTATAGATTTTATCAATAAATGACTTTGAACGGTAGAATGCGATTTTATAAATGGGTATTTTTATTAGGTATTTTCAATTTTATTTATCTATCGATTATCGGTTTAGCAATATGTTATAATACAAAACCACAAACAAAACGCCATCACGCGTGATTCAAATTAACAAATTATTTAAAAATAAAGTGCACGACTGGGTGGAATGAAACTTTCTCGTTCATCAAAAGTTTGGTTGGATGTTTTCTTATTTCATTACTAGCTGTACCCGCAACTTCGTATGCGGCGTGAGACTGTGTAATTTCCAATAAAAGAGATTTGGCCGTTTTCTTAACGACATATTTGTTTAAAATCAACAGTCTAGCTAAAACAAAGCGGTGAACATTGTCAATGTGAAACAATAAATCAAACAAATCTATTTACCTATAACACCAATTAAAGAAAATTAAATTGAACAGCGTAGATAAGTACTAAAGTTCCACTTCCTTACTGTAAGTATCAACGTAGGTAATATCAAAACAACCGCTAAAACAAAAGCTTTAACGGAAATCTGTATCTACACCAACAATAAATAAATCAAACAACATAATTCACCTATATCGTCTTTACTTTTTTAAATTCTTCAATTCTTAAAACAAAAACCTTGAACTCAATTTCTATACACACCACCATACGTCCATCAGCCCACGTCATCATTCATCAGCGCATTTCCTCAGAAACACATTGTCGCTGTTGATTACATACATATTCACGTCGCATACTTCTCTTTTGTTTCACTTAATTTGGAGAAAACACCACGTAGTTTTTTTTTTTTCATATGAACGTGCTTGTGCGATGTGCTGCGCCACCCAACCACCCCAAAGCAGAACAACGATCAAGAACCGCGGCTGCTGATAATCAGTGTTGCAAGTTTGACTGTTTTCCAGTCAAATTTGACTTGATTTTGTTGGTTTTGACTGAAAAGAAAAATCAAATCCAGCCGCCTGTTTTTTTTTTGACTGGATTTTTTCGTCTTTAAACGGAAATCAAGTCTACTGTTATTTATTTTCTTGACTCTAAAAAAAAAATGCACCTCCTATGCAAACCTAGTGTAAATGAGCGCAGTGCAATGAACACACCCATTTAGTAAAATGACAGAAACAAAAAGCCCACTAACAGCGGCATCAAGCCGCAAGCCGCTGAAGTCAAATTGAATGAATATTGTTCATTTCAAGATCTCGCAAAGTTTGCTATTTCTGTTTTAGTTTTGCAAATTTCGAATGCCGCAGTGGAAAGAATATTTAGTTAGTTAAATTTGATCAAAAATAAGCAACGAAATCGGATGCAATTATTGTTAACCAACTCTATTTTGACAATAAGAAATAATAGAGATAAAAAAATATGTTGTACAAATTTTGAAATACCTGAGGAAATTATAAAAAAAAGTTGGAAAGAATACTAAATATCAAAATATAGAAATGGAAGCAATAGAAAGCAATGACACAGACTCAGAAGACTGCATTTAATTTAATGGTATAATTCATTACCAGCTAAAATTAATAATTTATTTGTTTGTTTAATTGATCTAGGTATAAAAAATTAGTACTGTGAAATTAAGTATGACTTATTATTTTTTTTTTTTTCATTAGCCATAAAATAAAAAAAAATTTTGTTGGAAAAAAAAAATAGCTGTTTTCATATTCGACTGTTTTTTTGACTGGATTTATTTTTTCTAAATGTTTGACTGGATTTGGACAGAAAAAAACCAGTCAAATTTGACTGGAAACACTGCTGATAATGTTCGATTTGAGAAAATAACTTGTTTTTTCATGTTAGATTTTAGGTTGTAGCTCAGTTTCTAGAGGACATAGAAAGCTGATTGATGGCTTGAAATAACTATAAAAGTGTTGGCTCTCCTTATTATTTCGTTTTGTTTGCATTGATTAAGAATTGTTTTAGTAATGGTGAGTAAAAGGCAGTAAAGTCAGAAAAAAAACACATTTTGATCAAAAACCCTCCAAAAAATACGCATGGCAATGAAAGGAATAGCCTATGTGTTTCTCAGAATCTTAAGGAACATTTCCAAAAAAGTTTCATCGAAATCTGTGCAGTAGTTTTCACGACATTAGGTAACAAAGAAAATGCCTACAGTTTTATTGTGTGTATTGATGTAGATAGCTAAAAATCTGAGAAACATTGCTATATTAAAGAAGCGGTTCATAAAATATAGATAACTTAATAGTGTTTAAAAAAAGGTGCCTCCTTTTGGGTTACTCATCTGATATGACAGTAGATACATATATCAATATGTGAGTGTTTTAGTTCTGGTTAGACAGATGTAAGCGAGCTAAAAATAAGTTAAGCGTTTTTAATGGCTGTTGAAATTTTATTTTAAATTGCGGTATTGAGTTCCAAAAATATATATGAACAAAGATTGGCTTTTGGGAAGTCATTTTTAAGAAATGCATAATTAAAAAACTAATTTATTCGAATTTTTGGGAAAAACAAAGTAGGGAATACTGATATTATCTTTAATATGTATTTTGATCGAAATCGTTAGAGCGGTTTTTTGTAAAATTTGGCAGACAAAACAATACTAAATTTTGCAATGTTTAGTTTGAAAAATATTATTGCTTAGCTATTTAGTATAAACCGAGTTTTTTTTTAAGTTTTGTCGAAATCGAAGATGTGGTTTTCGAAACATGAGCAGTTTTTAAAATTATCGTTTTGGGTGAATTGAAATTTTAAGGACGCAATAATTTAAAAAAATATATATATGTATTTTGGTCGAAATCGTTCTTACCTTTTTCAGGTTAACTAAAAAAAAAATACTTTTTTTAAATCGTTTGTTCGGTAATATGGAATAAAACTGAATTTGCTATTAAGTTAGAATTGACCAGACCATATTACCTTAGAAATGATTTTTTGTTAAAAATGTTGTCCAACTTTCAAAAGTACCGGTATCCGATTTTTCAGCGAAAAATTGAGTATGGAGTCATCTTAACTACAAGTTACTTACAATATCAATAGCTTCTTCATAACCAAAACACGTGCCGAGCCAATGGAAAGTTGCGGGGGTCATAATGGTTTTAAAACCAGGAAAACCGCCAAATGAAGTAAAGTCGTATAGACCAATTTCCCTTCCTCCAGTTATATCCAAAGTTTTCGAGAGAATTTTACTAACGCGCCTACAACCGGTTATAGAATATAATAATCTTATCCCTAACCACCAGTTTGGGTTCAGAACAAAGCATTCGACGATTGACCAAGTGCATAGAATTACTGACGTAATTGAGAAAGCATTTGAAGAAAAAAAGATATGCTCAAGCGTATTCCTTGACGTCTCACAAGCCTTTGATAAGGTGTGGCATGAAGGATTAAAGTTTAAATTACGACAAGTTTCCCATACGCCTATATGATATTTTAGAATCATATCTCGGGAATATACTCTTCCGTGTTAGGTGTTAGACATGGAAACGAATACTCTGAGCTTAAGGAAATTTCGGCCGGCGTGCCGCAAGAAAGTGTTCTAGGGCCCCTTCTCTATCTGTTATATACTCGCGATATACCAAGAGAAGATGGCACTACTCTCGCTACCTTCGCCGACGACACCGCTATCCTAGCAGTGGGTAACACTATTGAAGAAACGACTGCAAAACTGCAAATCGCACTGAATAAGGTAAATGAACGGACGATGGACTGGCGAATCACCCTCAACGAAACTAAATCTGTTCACGTGAATTTCACGTATAAGAAAACAAATGACTTGCCAATTTTTTTAAATTTGGCCCGAATACCCTTTGCAAACGAGGCCAAATACCTGGGAATGACACTCGACGCAAAGCTGAAATGGAATTCGCACGTGAAAATGAAACGTAAAGAACTCGATATCAAATATAGGGAAATGTACTGGTTACTCGGAAAACATTCCCAGCTCAGTACCGAAAACAAACTGCTTCTATACAAGCAAGTGCTAAAGCCGGTGTGGACCTACGGTATACAACTCTGGGGTTGTACCAAGAAAACAAATGTCAATGTTCTACAAACTTTTCAAAATAAAGTGCTTAGAGAAATTCTACAAGCACCATGGTATATTAGAAACGACGATATCCACAGGGATCTCGGAATTCCAACAATTGAAGCTGAAACTAGAAGCTTCGCCAGAAAGCATAGAAACCGACTAATCGGACATGTCAACAATACAGTCCGACAAATTTTGGACGAGAACAATTTACTGCGCCGACTACAAAGAACGAAACGGTTCGACTTGGCAAGGTAGGATTAACCGCGTCTAAATTGCGGAACATGCAGGATCTTTCATTGGAAAGTAGCCTGTCAAAAGTTGTTATTTCGTTAAAGAAAAATTGTTTGATAAATTATATCTTAGTTGCAGTATCTAACAATTCTTCGAAGGGTGGTGTTTTTATTCAGTAAAAATCTGACATGGGTTGGGTTCGATATCCCGCTTTTTATAATGCCGATTCTTAAAATCCCGCTATTAAAATCCCGCTTTTTATAATCCCGCTTTTTTAAAATCCTGCTTTTTAAAATCCTGCCTCTTATAATCCCGTTTTTTATAAACTACTTTTGATTGTAAAAGCGGGATAATAAGAACATTAAAATCATTTAGTTTATTTTAGCATTTATCATTTTTAGAGGAAGTAACAAAATAAGAAATAAATAATATCAAAATACATTTTTAAGTAATAAATATGACAATCTTCAATAATTAAAAAAAAAAAAAATAAAATAATGTTATATGATATTCTACACAATATAAATTGGCGTGAACTCCAATAATTATTACAGCAGTAAATGATAAGGGTAAAACCGTTAGCAAGAGGAAGGTTTTTATGTGCATTATATACTATTTTCGCAATGCGTAAAAACAATGTTGAATATGTAAGCAAAAACAAATATGTGCTTACAGTAAAAACATTCGGATGCATTTTCTTTTTGGTCGAGTATTTTTAATATTTTTAAATATATAATAATAGAATAAAAAAGCGCATTTATAACCAACATCAATTTTTTTTTTATAACAATATTTTGTAAAAAAAACGGGATTAGCGGGAATAGGCGGGATTATAATAGATCGGGATTTTGAACAAGCGGGATTTTAGAGGACGGGAAAAAAAACAGTATTTTAGCAGACGGGATTTTAAAACTTTTTTTTCGGGATTTTTGAAAAGCGGGATTTCAAAAAGCGGGATTCCGATACGCTCCCATCTGACATTACTATGAGTGTCTTTGGAAGATTTTCACCTTCCCTCAGTAAAAAAAAAAAAAAAAAAATGTGGGTTAGAAATGGTTGGAAATCGCTAGAGCCGTCTAATCTTAAATCTAACTTGTACGGACATTTTATTGAGGTTACCTTGCCAAAAAAAAAAACGTCCCCGAACTGGAAGCCCACAAATTCCAAATCCGAAGTTTTAACGAAATCCGGGCAGCCGTTAAGACTGTAAGGCAGACAGAGTTTTTTGAGTTCCTCTATCATCGTAATGCCAGAATTACATCTGATGGAGTTCAATGTTTTGTACGAATAAAATTTTTATTTTTCTCTTACTAAGTAATCGAAAAAGTTAAAAATATTTTAAATTAATCATCTATATTTAGAAATTGATTTACAGATTGAGCATAGTAATTGAAGTGTAGCATTTTTGATTATTAAAACGGTGTCATTCATAAATATTCATGGGAGATTGATGGACTTATTGTGATCGCCGTACGTCGTCGGGGGGAAGAGTTTGTCCCTTATCCGTACTAACCTATCTATATGTGCTGTTATTAATTGCTTACTGCGCTGCTACAGGCAAAATTATCCTGAGGATTCGGTAAAGTTTATGACACTATCTATGAGTATCCTAGATAGCTCCTGCAGGTCGTTTAAAAAGAATCTCCAACGGGTCTTGTTCCTAGAATATTGGAGACCAGGGAAGTTCCTAGAATATTAGAGACCTGGGAAGTTACACAGAAAGTGGATTGTGTTGCAAGAACTCTATAATCGATATTGCTTCTGAAAACTTCTTCCTTCGCATGGCACATTTTCATCATGTGGTACTGCAGATTATTGTGTCCTGTTAAAGTTACTACGAGCATTTCATTGCACATGAGTTTTCAACCCTGGCTTTAAATAAGGATGGCCATCATCCTCTTGTGGTAATGCCATTATAAATGTCATTATCTGAGATGGTTCTCAAGAAGCGATTGTTGGGAACGAGGAGATACTCATTAAACTCCATAGCGCAAAAGCACGGACGTTGAGAAACTCTCCCAGTAATTTGTGGTCCCGTTTTCGTAGACGTTCCTTGGCGAAGGATATTTAGCAGCAAACTCTGCCAGGGTGTACAGCGACATTAGTCTTGTGAGTAAAGCGTGAATCAGTTTTTTAAGATGGCTATGCCATGTAAAGCGAATGTAAACTAGCGCTCTTGGCCCAAGTGTCGTAGGTTATCACAGGGGAACAACGCCATAAAAGGTGCGGGAAAATAAGTCCCCGGGAACTAAGTCCAAATAGGGAATTTTCAAAACCGAAATTCAGTTTGCAGGAACTAATCAAATAGAAGATTTTCGCCGCGATTTTCGAAAGAGATAGTATTTTGGTGAAAATAATAAAAATTACAAAAATTCAGTTTGCAAGAATTTGCAAATAATTAAAGAAAAATCGCCGCGATTATTTTGTAAAAAAAATCGTATTTTTGTATGTGTACAAAGTTCCCATAAGAAAGTGGACTTAGTTCCCACCTTACACGGCAACTAAGTTCATTTCACGAAAACGGTTGTACTTCCCACTACCAAAGACTTATTTCCCTGCACTGCAATAAAAGGTAGAATCCGCAACCAAATGGCTAGGCTTTTGCATTTACGCTGGGAAGGCAGTCCGGATATTAGGGTCTATTTGAAGACCAAATAATCTAGCACTGCACCACCATTTCCTTTTCAGCACTTTGACTAATCCTGGAAGAAATCCTACTCTGAAGACTGCTAGTCTTGCAAATCGTCCATCGAAATATTTTCGAGAATGATTTCTATTATCAATCCGGGTGGTGGGTCTAGAAACCGAAACACGTCATACGTTGGTCAGATAAATTATTGAAGAACATAACAAAAATTGAAATACTGTAACAAATACCTAGGAAGCAGTGCGTTAAGGAAAATGAAACAGGATTCCACAAGTAAGCTGTTGTGTGAAAAGTAATAGTTCAATTCCATTTCACATTTCGTTACGCTGATTTTTGCAAGCATTTGAACCTGTCAGCTTAGTCTCCACTGATAGATGTGCAAGAAAAGTATTTACTTACTTAAAGGGCTCCCGACCCGTGAAGAGTCTCTGCCTGAGACACTGTAGCCTTTTGTTCTCTGCCTTCAAGCGAACGCTGCTGCTTCCTGTTATCTAGACCGATGCTCTGACATCCTGCTCTGATGGTTTGGTGGTTTGGCCAATGCAGTCGACGTTTTTTGGGTTTTGGATATAGACCTTTCCCAACCTAACCCTAGTATACTACACATTATCCAGCTACAAAACAAAGTATTCATCACATTGCAGTATATTTAATAGTGGTACGTATATGGCAATGTTGGCTACCAATATCGTGCCTTGTCATTTATCCAATGGTCACCACACTCCAATCAAAGAAAAGCACACCAATCGTCGGCTTAAGACTTTCTCTCATTCCGTGCATGTCCAAAACAAACACATAAACCGTTTTGTACTAAATTTAATCAATTTTCAAATCTCACACAAGAGAGCACCACCTACCGGATATCTACAACAAGATTGCGAATAAAAGTGTAAGTACTTGTGTCTACTACAAAAGCGAAAAAGTAATTCCCCACTTGTCATCGTAATCGAAGAACTTTATTCTGTCATGACGGCATACACTCAAAATATCATGAGTAAACAAAAACCAAAATCAAAACAAAAAGCTGAGGAAAGCCTACACATACCTAGGCAAAGAACATTATCAATCTCTCATAGCTCTTGTGAGATTTCTTATCAAATTACTAACTGAGTATTATAACCAAAATTACATTTATACTGATATAAATATTATAGCAAAAATATTAAGGCGCACATATAGATATAAACTATAAATTTTACCAAGTGTTATTATTAAGACCGTTGTCGATTGCCTGCAGTTAGTAAAAAGAATCCATTCTTCGCGATCGGACGCATTCCTCGCTCTACTCCTTTTTATTTTACTCTTTTTTATTAAAACACTGCCGCATACGAGAGTAATTAAATCTGAATTAAATACGGAATCGAACGTTTATTTCTACACTTTAACTATATTAATGTTGGTGCAGTTTTGCAAAAAAAAATCTTAGTGGAAAACATTTTTTTTTTTTTTTTTGTAAAACAAACAATTTACACTTTGTGCGTGAAGATTAATTTGCTGATTCCTTAAGAAGAATATAATGTTTACTAAGCATCTAGTACTTTGTTTATTATTGTTTTTTGCGACAACCCAATTTGCCAATAGTACTGTTGAGACAAAAGGTAAATATTATTATTAATTTCCGCATTGTTTATAATCATCCCGCTGGTTTTTATCTGGCCATGAATAAATAAGTTCTTCTCTATGTTAAATATGTAATTTATTTGATAGTTTTATTAGAAGACCTATCCGACATGTAGTAAAACAATTATAACGCTTATCAATTATTGCAGTTTAAGTGAAATTGCTACAGATAGCAGATTGTTACTATGTGAAGGACCTATGAAATTACAAGTGAAGCAGGCAATTGCATAGTTTTGAGTGCAATTTTCATTATCTCAAAACAGTGCTATAAAAAATATCGAAAGGTTTTTTTTTTTTGATTCAAAGCAAAAATGTCTACAGATCGTTTTTGTTCGAACAGCTGTAAGTGTTTAATTTTGAATTAATAAATTTGAATTCGAATCCCGCAAAAACCCAATTCCGACTTAGGGTTTTTTTCCACTGCGCTACCTCTCGCGAACGTCTGACAAACATCCGAGAGTATAAATGTCTTGAAAGAGCTTCTCAATTAGCCGTTTGGAGTCGGCACAAAATTGTAGATCCCTTCCATTCGTTCCAAAAATGAGAAACTCACACAAAACGAATGGTTGTGAGAAGCTAGGCCTAGGGTCTCTCTTTTGCGCCAAATTTATTTTTAAATTTGAAAACCTACTAATAAGTTATTTGAAAAATTTGAGTTGTGCAGCCAAATAGTAAGAAATTATATTTCAGTACACTGTGTCGTATACGTAACTAAATTGTAGAAATGTATTTCTAAGGATATGTTCCTTTTGGCCCAATCATACAACTAATCTTAACAAGTAAGGTGTCAAAAGAAACTGAATTACCTGAAACAACGAAAAATGTTCAATTTAACTTCATAGCGTTCTCTTATCCGTGCATGTACGATAGATACATTTAAAAAATATATATAATTGGTGCTTTTTTTTAACTTTCTCGATTACGTATTAAGAGATAGATATTGTATTCGTACAAAATTTCGAACTCACTCGAGATGTTAATCAATTCTGACGTTACGATGATAAAGGAACGCAAAAAAGTGGGTCGCAAAATTATGTCCCCCTGTCTGTCCGTATGTCCCGAGGCCTTCAGCCGGAGCAGTTTTTTTTGTGCACCACGCCTTATATTTTTGAGAATTTAAAATATTGCCGGTATCTAAATTTCCCAAATTAAGTACCTAATATACGTACCTAATCTATATATTTTGCAAAAAATCAAATTGTATTTATTTTCACACTACTATATACTTTGGCAAGCACTGTCTCGTTGCTTGGCAAATTGAAATTCAAAAACGAAAGCGATAGGTTCTTAAAACGCTTACGGATTCCTACGTGATATTTCTGAAATGATTTAGCAGGCTATTATTTCTATTTACAAAACTATTCACCGCTAACGATTAAATAAAAATGTGTTCCATTTATTGATTAATTTGAAAGGGATCTTATTACGACACTATTGCACTTGTCATCAATCCATCATGAAATATTAGAAATTATAGGAAAGCGTACTATAAAAAGTACCGAAAAATGTGCACGAACGAGCGATAGGGCATTACTGGTTTGCATATGATGTTTGACAGATTGGCGCATATTTTGTGCATTTCATATTTTTTGTTGTCTTTATTGCTTTAAATAAGCTCATAAAATCCTCGTTGTGAAATAAACTAGGGATGTGCCAAACCGATAATTTCTCAAACCGAGTTAAACCGGTTTAGAATTGAAGCAAACCGAGTTGCAAACCGAGCTGCAACCTGCAAACCGAGTTAGTCAAGAGTCAACTCGATTTGCAACTCATTAAGAAATCGAAATCCAACTCGACTTAACGAACGGGCACGTACGTTGGTACGTATACGGTTCATTCAAACCGATTTACCTATGGACTCACTCAATTGAAAAAAACCACCCTCATAACATAAACATAACACATGAGAGAAAACAGGAGTAAAGAGAAGAGCACAGCTTTCCAATTGGACTTTGCATGTTTGTACATTGTGTTTATTTTTCTCACACCTACCAGTGTTGCCGGAGAGAAATATTATAAGGGAGTACCGCAGCCAAAAAATGGGAGTATTTTGAAATAAATAGTAGTACATACATTTTTTTGTCTTTAAAACAAAATGTGGAGACAACATTTTTTTTAACTTTATTTAGAAAAAAAAAACAAAAACATAAATACATACAGTCGAATCCCTCTAAGTCGAACCTCCCTTAACTCGAATTTTTCGACACAATTTTTGCATTTCCTCCAGTTTTGCATAGAAAGTCATCCTCTTATTGTAAGTTTAAATCCCTCCAAGTCGAAAATCCCTCTAACTTGAACTAATTTTTATTTAATTTGACTTAGAGGGATTCGTCTGTATTATGAATTCTAATAACAAAAGTTGGCCATCGTTGGCTCTTGCAGAAGGTGATTTTGCTAAATATAAATCTACTTTGATTTATTCAAATAGGAATAATAATATTTCAAGCATTAATTTAACAAAGCTTTTCATTTTATTGAACTTCAAATAAAAATTTAAGTAGTTATAAAAAAAAAAAAAAAAACAGAAAAACAAAACCACAATCTCAGGTAACAATAAAATAAATACCGAACTGACAGATGAAAATTGCATGAAACTAACGAAAAACAAAAACAAACTAGAAAGAAGGACAGTTTGGCAGATAAAACTGCTACCAAATTTGCATTCAATTTTAAGTGAATTAAATTTATTAAGGTTGACATTACACTTTCGTGCGAGTGTAAGATATTTTAGGTCTTTAAAAAAAATAGAAGTACGCATGTGAAAGGAGGAGCACGGGAGTACGGAGAGGCTGAAAGGAGTACAATACTCCTATGTGAGTACTTTCGGCAACACTGCACCTTACCAACCGAACCGAAATCCGAAACCGAGTCGTGTGTAGAAATCGGTTTATGTGTGGCATTTTATTATTCGGTTTTCGGTCGGTTCATTTCGTTTCATCGGTTTTCGCCAACTCGGTTTGAAATAAAAGCAACTCGGTTTAACTCGGCTTGGTAGTAACTCGGTTTAAACCGGTTTACCAAACCGAGTCGACACATCACTAAAATAAACATTGAGCTTGTTTTTCATTCTTCTTAAGGGTGCAGGGAAATAAATCCCCGGAAACTAAACTCACTGAGGCACTAAGTTCCCACCTATACTCTGTTCAATTTATATTTTCAGTACAGGCCTTATGGGAAGCTCTTTTTTCTACCAGTGGTGCCTGTAGCTACTCTCACGGCACTCAAATACACGATTTGCCACTGAAATAATAAGGAAACCACTGGCATTCCAAAGAATTTTGTTGTTGTAATTTTCCTGAAATTCGCATACATCCCATCACAACCAGTCTGCCCCACAGCCGCGGGGAGAATGAGCACGATCGTCTTGCGTTCGCTTGCTATTATCATAATCATCAACCAAAATAAGCAGTGTAAGTGAGTGAAGCACTTCAGAGAAATGTTACCATATGTCAATTTTAGCATATCATTAAGTGTTTTTCTTTGAATGTTGTCAAAGAACTTTCGGTTTTGGTGCTTTTTAAAGCTTTTGAGAGCGAATAAATGAATTTGATTATGTGGGATGTTGCCATACAGTTTTTAGGTACTCCTTTAACTATTTTGTATATCTGAAGGATCTGTTAACATGCAGTTAAACCATTTTTTCTTAATAAAGGGTTGGTATTTGGTAACCCTACCGATATTTGTGAGAGAATTATGCCAATTTATAGTGCTCACTATGGCAACCATGTGAGAGCTTTAAAATGGAGACAGCTTATTAAAATCCCTAATAGTAAGGGTGAAAGGCAAATAGCCTATCTTCCCTGTACTGAAAATATAAATTGAACAGAGTATAGTGGGAAGTAAAACCACTTTCATAAAGTGGACTTAGTTCCCATATAAGGTGCGAACTAGGTCCACTTTCTTATGGTAACTTAGTACATATTCAAAGATATGAAGAAGCAACTAACTCCCAACGTTTAGAACTGGAATTTTTGATTTTGTTTGACAAAATACTCCATTTGAAGTTCAGTTTGCAAGACTCTGAAAATAACCAAAGAAAAATTGCGGAAAAGGTGTTTGAGAAAATAAATTCGCATTTTTAGACTAAGAAAATTTGAAAAAATAAAAGTACAGAATTCGCGCGACCGGCCTGGGTGTGCGTCGATTTTACATTGATTATTTTCAGAGTCTTGCAAACCGAATTTCGAATTTGATTTTTTTTATATGTTACTCTGCCTTAGTTAAATTTAATTTCTCTTTAGATAAAACAATTTTAAAGTACCAACTTGACTTTTTAATTTTACTTTATTCTAAGCCGACAGTGAGAATTTATCAGAGTTTTCGGAATTTATTTCCCACCTTACATATGGGAACTAAGTCCACTCAACGAAAGTGGTTTTATTTCCCATTAAGTATCCCTCAGTGGACTTAGTTCCCGGGGGAGTTTTTTCCCTGCACCATTAATAGAAAGTTATCGCACTAAGAAAAGTGGAGCTCTTACTCGACATTAGTACTTGATTATTAGGCCGAATGAATATTTGATGCAACAGGTCCATATGGAACCCCTGCCTAGCTTATGACAAATAATGTCGTACGTCAGTGTTATTTTGGTAGACTTACAATTTTATGTATCTTTATTAAATTTAATTTTGCTTTTCAGGCGGCTCAAACTGAGAACCCTTAGTAAATAAGAATTTTTTATGAAGTGAGTTGGCTTTCCATTTACTTTCAGAAAATTTAAGTGGAACGCATTTCAAGAATGCATATCACTTGACATTTAGATTTTAAATGCATTGCGCAACACTAATAATAATTTTTATTGTTGAGGTTATATTTTACGAACTCATAATGGCAATATTTTCCATATAAAATTAGCCATTGTGACCAATAAAATATTTAGTGCGAGTGTTAAAAATGAAGACCCATTGAATTCACAATTCTTTAGAGTCGAAGTCAAATACTGGGTATGGTTTAGGTACAAGTTAACTCACTCTATTGTTTGTTTGTATTGTTCTCTCAGTAATAATAAAGCAATTCTCTGGTTACTAAAAAATAATTTGGATAGTATTAAGACTGGGAAGCATTGGGCTTAGAATAGGTTTCACGTTTTTAATTTTACAATTTAATTTTACAATTTTTTAACCCAAAAATTATTTGTAGCATGAAGCCGACATGCATTCATTTTCAATATTCAAACTGTACGAAAGCACATGATTTCGTGCTTATTTAATTTGCGCCGTACGAACTAATAACAAATTTTATTCGCAACTTTAAATTTAAGGGAGTTCACAATTGCAAAATTTGTATGGAAAATATAGCTTTTTATATGATACTAGCTGTGCCCGCAACGCGTACGCGGCGTGAGACTGTGTAATTTCCAATAAAAGAGATTTGACCGTTTTCTCAACGGCATACCTATTTGTTTAAAATCAACAGTCTAGCTAAAACAAAGCGGTGATCATTGTCAATGTGAAACAATAAATCAAACAAATCTATTTACCTAAAACACCAATTTAAGAAAATTAAATTCAACAGCGTAAGTATGTACTAAAGTTTCACTTCCTTACTGTAGGTACTACGAAGGTAATATCAAAACAACCACTAAAGCAAAAGCCTTAACGGAAATTTGTATCTACACAAAAAATAAATAAATCAAACAACATAATTCACCTATATCGTCTTTACTTCTTGAATTCTTCAATTCTTTACTGTAGGTATCAACGTAGGTACTATAGAACCATTAAAACAAAAATCATGAACTCAATTTCTATATACACCACCTCCACCATGTTATGTCCATCACCACATCAGCCATCTGCGCATTTCGTCAGAAACACATTGTCGCTGTTTTTTTTTTTTTTCATATGAACGTGCTTGTGCGATGTGCGCCACCAAACCACCCCAAAGCAGAACAACGATCAAGAACCGCGACTGATGATAATAACCGATTTGAGAAAATAAATTTATTTTTTTCGTGTTAGATTTTAGGTTGTGTAGCTCAGCTTCTAGAGGACATAGAAAGCTAATTGATGGCTTGAAATAACTATAAAAGTGTTGGCTCTCCTAAGTATTTTGTTTTGTTTGCATTGATTAAGAATTATTTGAGTAATGGCGAGTTATAGTCAGTAAAGTCAGAAAAAAAATACATTTTGGTCAAAAACGCTCCAAAAAATAGGCATGGCAATGAAAGGGAATAGCCTATGTGTTGAAAAAAATCTTAAGGAACATTTCAAAAAAAGTTTCGTCGAAATCTGTTCAGTAGTTTTCACGCCATTAGGTAACAAAAAAATTGCCTACAGTTTTATTATAAGTATAGATTTGAACTATCTTGATATCAGGCTTAGTTCAAGAGAAAAAGAAAAAATGTAAATTTCGTACCAACTAGCCCCGGACTCCACTAATATAAACGAAAAAATATCCGAACCTGACAAGAAAGTTGGTTTCTAGAAAATCAACTACGACTTAAAATTGGATAAGAATCTCTTCTAGGTCAGGTGATAAAAATAGGTTGTCAAAAGGCGGGGAATGTTTTGTTTTTTCTTTCTCCATGTTATCAATTCAATTTATTAGGAATCGCTAAAATCGTATTATTCTGCAATAATTAAAAATGTTCCACCTTGATGTACCCTTTTGTTATCGAAATAAAGCTAATCGCCGACGTATTAACGGGAAACGTGAGTCGCTGTGGATTGTGCACTAAAGATATATTACTGCAATCGAGACTTGTGATATACTTATTGTACCACATAATTTAAAACGCAAAAGACTTTTTATTATTATTTTAGTCGGAAATACAAAAGTATTTTTCAATGATGACTTTATAGTTCCACTACCTTTTTACAACTTTCTTCTAATGACTTTAATGCTAGGAAATGTATGCATAAAGAAACTTCAATCAGAAAACCCAGCTTAACGAATTAACGAAAGAAAACTTGGTGTGTTCAGCGATAAGGAGTTTCGTATCGACTATAGACTCACATCTATTTTTTCGTTTGTTTTTTTCATCTTAATAGTCATTTTAAAAAATTCCTGTAAACGAGTGTTTTCCTTACAAATAAATAGTAAGTAAGTAAGTAAGTAAGATTTATTCAAAGTAATTCAATTGTACTACAAAGATTAAATTCATTCTTCCTTTACAAATTTAAATACCATAAAATAAAAAATTACTGAAGAAAAATAAAGAAGAAAAAAAAAAACAAGCATTTTAATGGGTACATTATATTCCTATTAGTGAAAGAAAATCAAAAATTTGGGCATTTAATCATGAAATACTTTGAAATTGAAGCAAACACTTTGTGGCCATTAAAGGACCAGTGATAAGTGTGCAGTAAATAAACTTTTTGGAAAGACTACCAGCTAAGTCAAATAGAGCAAACGCGACTAGAAAGAGTAAGATAATTAATATAAAACCAAAAAATTGAAATTGAACCGGGAGTGGTGAAAACATAACTACCAGAAAGGCAAAGAAAAATTAAGGAAAAGTTATGGGACAACAGTTTATAGAAAGCAATGAAAAAAAGAAAAAAAAAAAAAATCAAACTATTCAGAGAAAGAAAAATGTAAAGATCAGGACAAAATATTAAGTAAAGATTCTACTTCGGATCTGGAAAGTAGCCATTCTTTTAGTACTTTTAAAAAACTGTATGGCTGTGTAACCAATGTGCATATATTGGACGGCAGTTTATTAAAAATAAATGGTGCAATATTTGAGAGAAAACGTCTACAGTGTTCTTTTCTTACAAAGGGGACTACAGCAGTGGTCATATTTCTAAGTGAATAGACTTCATTTATTCTTAAGTTAAAATGTCCACTTCTTAAAAAAAATATTTTTAAAACTTTGTAGATATATAGATATCTCAGAGGTAATATTTTTAAAGATTGAAACAACGGAAGTGATGGTTCGTTCCTACTCCTATTTGATATCACTCTAATAACCTTTTTGTGCGCGACAATAATCGGTTTCAGACTAGTCACATAGGCACTACCCCAACATGCGAGTCCATAGTTAAGTCTTGATTGAACTAATGCATAGTAAATTGTTAATAGTAGATTGCGTGGAACCAATTTACGTAGATAATAGAGTTTACTTATTGAAACATAGAGCAGTTGTTTAATGCTTTTTATATGTGCTTTCCAGTTAATATTTGAATCCAGTAGAACTCCTAAATATCTGAATTCTTTTACGAATTGTAGTTGAAAACAATTATCATTTGAGCAGTTTATAATGGTACAAGTAGAATGGTGGTATTTAAGATCTATAATTACATTATTCGAAGCTAGCGAGAAATACATGGCCTTGGATTTTTTGCTAAGTATCATCTGATGCAAGTCAAACCATTTGCTGAGCAAATTTAAATCCTGCATCATTAGTGATCTTAAAACGTCCAATGAACTCGTTGCATAGGACAGCGCTAGGTCATCAGCATACGCTACTATCTCTCCGTGGAGCTTCATACTAAATATGGAGTTAATGTAAACGACGAAGAGAATCGGTCCAAGGACAGAGCCCTGAGGTACACCTACATTAGGGCATATCCCTTCTTTACTTAAAACTCCATTTGTCTTCGTACGCTGCCTCCTATTAAGTAAAAAGGATGCAAACTAATCCAGTATACTACCTCTAAAGCCAGCAGCACTAAGTTTGTCAAGTAGGATCGAGTGATTCACTAAATCGAAAGCCTTGGTTAGATCCAGAAACAAAGCAGCTGTTTTCTGATTTATATCCAAACCATGATGGATTTTACTTAAGAGAGCTAGAATAGCATCTTCGGTACACTTCGCCTTCATGAAACCAAACTGCGACTTACAGAGGAAATTAGTTTTTTCTAGGAAAACCAGCATTTTGTTAACAATAATCTTCTCAAAAATCTTCGAAAAAATAGGCAAAAGGGATATAGGTCTGAAATTATTTGGGTCACTTATATCACCTTTTTTAAAAATGGGGACTATTATAGCCATTTTGAGACTCTCAGGAAAGATACCACAAAGAAAACTGATGTTTATAATATGACTAAGAGGATCGAGGATGAAATTAGCTATCTTTTTAATAACAGAAGCGCTTATACCATCAAATCCGCAAGAATTTGTTGACTTTAGGTTATAATCACGGAATTCAGTTCGGCATTATCAATGGGATTGAAGAAAAATGACTCAGCATTTGATTTGTCTAACAAAAAAGTTCTATTTGCCGAGTCTATTGGTATAACTATGGGTGGCTTATGAGAACTGCAGATATTTTTAAAAAAATTATTAAAGCCGTTGCTTATTTCTTCGGTTCCAATTAATGTAGTTCCATTAATCTTTATTAGCCTTATGTCTGGATTCTTAGATTTCGTTCCCAGCAAATTATTAACTATTAGCCATTGTTTTCTAGCGTTTAGTCTATTTTCTTCAAATTTATGTTTATAATATAAACATTTTTCCAAAGCTATAAGATTGGATAATCTACTACGTAGGAATTTATAATGCTGTCTTACGGAGGGTTCGTTAAGCCTACTTTTGTTATTTATATAGAAGCTATTTTTTTCATTTATTTTAAGATAAGTTGCATTAGAGATCCAAGGCTTTAGTTTTTTGAAATTTCTTTTGGGTTTACGATAGACACTGGTTTCTATGTACTGTTTCAACTTTTGTAAAAATATATCAAAAGCAGTTGACGGGCAGCTACAATTTAAAACTGAGGTCCAGGTTTCTTGGTGCAATAAATCGAATAGTTTATTAAAATTTATCTGCATAATTGGCTCACAATCAGTAGCCTTATTAGACTTAATATGGTGGATCTCATTAAATACATATTTTAAATAGAAACCAGTCATAAAATGATCAGTTAAGTCAAATTCTAAAAGAAATGGACAAATTATATCATTGAGTACTCTAGTTTTAAAGAAAACGTGGTCAATGCAAGACTTAGACTCGCCTGCTACTCTAGTAGGCACATTTATCAGAGAATGATATCCAAGAGTGGATAGAAGGAGGACATAATCATCACTTGTTTTAGGAAGGTCTAAGATGTCTATATTTAAATCACCAATAACACATACATCCTCTTCTTTTAAAGAACGGAGTAGACTTTCAAACTCCTTAAGAAATATATCAATGGAAACAAACTGCAGTCGGTACACACACACTAAAACAATACAGAGCTTACCTAAATTTAATCTTAGAACAACACAATCAGCACTTTCCATATTCGGAATAGGAACCTGCACCACATCAAGATCATCTTTAACTAAAACCAAAGTACCGCCAGCTGTATAATTTTCATTGCAGTTAGGATAATGCACGCATGAAAGTCGCTTATGAAAGTGTCAGTATGCAATATGCATACTTACTCATGATGATGACGCGTTTCGGTGTGGGCATTCTTAACAAAGAGTATACGTAGTTTATTGCTCCTTAAATAAGGCAAGTTATTTTCATTTTGGTTTGAAATACAACTCTGATTCACTTTAATTGCATTTATTTCGCTATATTGTTTCGTTTTACTTGTGGTGCGAAGGCAGGTAGGTTCGATTCGGCCAATTCGATTTGGACTTGGTATAAAATTGTGGCTATCTTTAATTCGTCCCAGAAATAAAAACTCCCACAAGCAAGTGGTTGGAAGAAGTTACGCTGATCATGTTTTTTTCTGCGAACCTCTTACTGCATAAAATAGTTTGCTCCCTCAAAAGATCTAAGTCTTCCTCCTTTGACAATATGTCAAGCTCGTTGCGTTTTATTTTTAACAAAATACACACTAAGCATTTTTCCACAATCCCTAAAAACTGCAGAAGTTATCCCACTCCATTCAAGGGTGACACGACAGTTTTAAACAACTTTCGTACCATATCTTTGCTGTCAGTTTTTCAAAAGTTTTTGAGAACGGTATTAAGTAAATCTAGAATGATATCCTATCTTACCAACATACATTTCTTTAGCGATCATCAGTTTGGATTTAGAGGTAGAAAGTCTACTGACACTGCTCTACTAAAATTAACTTGTGAATTATACAACAGCATAAATTATTCAGAAATACCAGCTTCACTGTTAATTGGTATCACTAAAACTGTTCATATGGTGAATCATTCGATATTATTAGACAAATCAGCCATTTCTGAAACTTGTACATAAGGGCCTCGTAAATTCTAAGCTTCAATATCGGATAAGCTGTTGGGGTGGCGCTTATTTTAATAAAATTAAACCGTTACTTATAAGCCAAAAGAATGTCGTAAGAACAACATACAGGGTGAATCGTAGAGCTCTTAGTTTTGATTTGTTTTAGAACCTTTAAATTCATTCGTTAAGGCATCTTTACTGCTACAAAGTGCTCAAAATCTGCAAGACAAGTTGCGCTTCCAATTGGTGAGTCGAATCTGCCAAATAAGTGTAACCCTCCACACTTATTTCACAACTCTAGCTAATTCTAGAACCAGCCGGAATAATTGGAATACACTAGAATATGCTCGATAGGTGGCAGAGCGGATATATAAAAGGCAGGTTTGAGAACAGGGACAGACAGTTGATTCTTAAACAGAGATTGGTAAATAATAATCGGTTGTGAAGATAAGTAAGTGTAAGGTAATACAGTGAATTTAGTGATTGCTTTGAAACATTTTAGAATTGTTTTAAGTATATTGTTTTGGTACTTAATAAGTGAATTATTGGAATAAACCATGAAAGTGTAACAAAGGTGATTTTTTTAGGAAAGTTAAACAAAATTGTGTTTTATCTTTTCGAATCCCAGTAACAATGTATACTATTTCATACTCCCTATCAATTTAGAAACTGCTATTGTAAAACGTCTTGTTTGATCGCATGAAATAAAGTCAAGTAATAATTTCTTGTAGCTTTATATTTTTTCGTAATAGTTAGGCAGCCGCCATTGCTTGCTAATTTTTTTCGATTCCCTCGTGCTGCCAAATGACAATGAAGCTATATTATAAAAGATTAATAAGTGATACCAATATATTACAAATATGGCGATTTTGATCATAGATCCACAATCGCTCGATTTCGGTATCTTTAACTGTTCATTTGCGCGTTTTTTTTTTTTTTTTGTTTTTTTTTTTTCAATCTTTAAGTACCTATGGCAGTGACAGCAGCTACTCGATTGAAAAACTATATCTGATTGTCAAAGTAGTCATTTCCGCAGTGGCTTAAAATAGCCGACGGGGTGACTTTTTTTTTATTTTAAAAACAGGAAAATCAAGAATTATTTTTTTATTAGAACTATTTTCCCAGGCGCTATAGACTTTAGACCTACTGAGGATAAATACCATATAATGTCCGCCCGGCTTACAGCCGATGCATCCTCTAGTCCCTGCTTTTTTAGGAACATTTTGGTCTTCAGTCAGTGCTGCTTCCATATTTTAAAAACCTCTCAATGTTGTTCCAATCGGGAACCCGTGCAGCGTATTAGAGCAGCAACTGTCAGCATTCTTCATCTTCATAGTAACGGCTAACGGGCTTTTTCTTTGTAATAACTGCTAAGCGAAGTCAGTTTCAACTTCTTCCTTTGTGACGTCGGTGTACTAGGATCACGTGGACTTTTTTTCGTGCGCTTTCTGAAGCTTAAGTCTGTCATACATGTGTCTTAAGTATTCCAAAGTGTTACACCATCTGCCTGTCGTTTCGTAACTTTTTCTTGCTGGAGGGAGAGTCAACCTTTTTATTTAAACTTAGTAAAAGGCTTGTCCCTGAGAATATGTGCATGTTGGGTATGTTGGATCAATTGTTCAAATATAATACCATCTAAATAAAATAAGTCTGCATCATATTGAATAGAATAGGAACAATTTGTTAGTTTGTTCTCTAGATTCTTGTTTTTCTCAAAAATTTATCAGACAAGAAATATTTTCTAAAATAATCTCTTGAGATTTCTGAGTTTCTCGTTCTGCTGCAAGTAAGTATAACTCACACTGCCATTAGGCTTATTAATATCAACAAGGTGCACTTCGCAATTTATAGCCACTTCTAAGTTAGGCTAATGCGTCTTTTAATTTGCTACACAAATATTGAGTACCTATGCTCCTACAGAACTATAAACTACACAGCTTATTTGAGTCTTAACAAAATTTGTTTGTTATAAAATCTTAGGTAGGTACACTTCAACTATTCTTATTCATGTCACAATACTTCCTGGTCAATCAATCAGAAGTATAACAACGATTGTGAAAAAAAAAAAAAGCCAAACGCATATACGGGCAATTGTGTGTGACTCCATCGTAGTCTCTATTTTTGTACTCGAGATGGATAAATGCCGTAAAACCTATCAACAAAAATTATCTTATCTGTACTACTTACCAAAATCTATCATGAACAGCACGTCATAAATTTCCAGCCATTTACGCAAAAACTGAACATCAGATAAACAAATCTGTATAGCTGCAGGTAGTTAGTTGGTGTGGTAGCCGGAACTTTCATCTTCAAAAATGTCGACTGTCCTTTAACCTTTTTATTTCTAACTAACTATTACGTAGTACCTAACAGAAAGATATTGTTTTCGTACAAAATTTCGAACTCGAGATGTTAATCAATTCTGACAATACGATGATAGCGGAACTCAAAAAAGTGGGTCGCAAATTATGTCCGTCTGTCTGTCCGTAAGTCCCAAGGCCTACAGGCTAAACAGCCGCCAGGATTTTATTCAAATTTCGAATTTGGATTTTTGGGGCTTACAGTTCGGAGCGGTTTTTTTTTCAGGGTAACCTTAATATTAATGGTATACTCCCCATATAAAATGTCCACACCAGTTTGATTTGTTCGAAAATGGCTCAAACTATTTCAATACAAATTTAGATTTAAGCTTAAGAAGGTGAAGTTAACATAATTGCATACTCCATTTTTTTGCTTCTAAATTGTATAACGGTACTTTTGATATTTTGACATCTCGAAAACGGTCCATACGATTATAACAAAAATGTATTTCTAAGATAATATGGTCATTTCTAAGTTAAAACTTAGTTCTTCTCCTAATATCGTAAAATGGATTTTCGAAAACAGGATCTATTTTTTTAAATTAAGTTTTATTGAGTGGGGGAAGCGAGGAGTAACAACGATTCTTGCTTGTTTGGGAGTTACCCTGACAATTTCTGTTGGGAAATTATGTCGAATTTCAGTTTGTGAATTGTTGTTTTTCGAGTTTTATTTTGTTTACCTGAAAACGGAACCAAAATCAAAACTTAGAGTAAAATTGATATTTTCAAAATTATTGCTTCCTTAATTTTCAATTGGAATGAATAGGTAATAACTGGGTTTATTTGGTACCGTTCTGTCTGCAAAATTTTACATAAACTTCTGTAACGATTTTGATCAAAATACATATTATTAAAGATAATATCAGCATATTTTTAAAGATAATATCAGTTTTCTAAATAAAATCCCGTACCTGTTCTTTCTCAAAAAAAATTGACCAAATCCATTTTTTGTTATTATTTCTAAAAAAAATGACTACCCAAAAGCCGATCTGTGTTCAAATAATTTTTCAAAACTCAATACGGCACAACAAAATTAGAATTGAAACTGCTATTAAAAATGCAATATAAGCAACGCGAAACGTATTTTTATCAAATATTACCTATTACTTTTTTAATATTGAATAAACGCCTTAAAATTAACAACTTGGAGTTTACACAATTTAAAAATCTCACTTCACTTGCACCATCACACTCAGGATATTCAGTTTACTGCTAATGTAAATTCAAAAACACATATCTGAGATCTGACATATTGGTCTATTACGAACACCTCTTGCAATCATTGACAAATTAAATCAGTGTCATTAATCTATTCCAGTCAAACCTGTTTTTTTCGCGAAAACACTCTTGAAAACTTAATTGAAATCTGGTAACACTGTTTCCAATCGTTGGGTTGTTGAAACAAACACACTTATCAGCAAATTCAGCAGAAGAGCTGACCAAATATCACAATTCACAACTTAAAATTATTTGTCCACACTTAATTAATGGGCCAATATTATTTTAATTAATGGGAACGAAATTTCTAACCAAAATATGTAGTTTAAACATAAGTCTCACCACCAGTGTCCCACATCTGATTGGAACGTCAAACGAAAACTAGTTGGTGTTCGATGTGAATACATCGGCGAGTTTTTGACGAAAAGATGGTTCTCGGTGCAGTGCAAAAATGGTATAACAGATAAAAAAAACAGAAACTCCTACTATGATTGTCCTTGTACTAAAAATTCTTGTTAATTCCAAGAGCTTATAAAATAGTACAGTAGGCGCTTATAGCGTTCTAACCAGAACTTGCGACAATTCCCTGTTCCTAGCTTCAACTTTTTAAAACTTACATTGTTATATGTACTGATGCCATATCAGATGAATAACCCAAGAGTGAATTTTATTTAACACTATTCATTTTCCTATACTTTATCAACCATTTCTTTTATCTAACATTGCTTTTCAGATCATTGACTAATGACTACCTATCGTATAAAATAAGAAACCAACTAATCATCACTTTCGATGAATGGGAAAGTTTTGTTCGACCCAGTCGTGCACTTTATTTTTCATGCACTAGTTGACAAAATGTCCCAATAACATTGAAAAACTGATACCTGAACAAGTTTAACCAATTAATCTTAATCGACTTAAGTTCAATGTCAAATGGTATAAAATGGACGTGCAGTATACCAAATTAATCAAAACCTATATCGTCGGTTCGTGGGAAAACGCAGTTAGTCAGTTCTTCCCGAATTTTTTGTGCATGAAGGCAGATATTCAACCAACATTTTTAAATGCTTTGCATATTTATAGAGTTTTCTACTTGCTTTTCTATTACACTTGCCATCGATAATACAATATAGAATTTATAGCAGTTGGTCAGTTTTGCTTGTAAACCGACGATACTCGTATATGTATTTAAATTGTAGCGGGTGTAATATGTTTTTTTTTACTCCAACATCCAATTAATGGCAAAAACATTTTTGGTGGTTAATTATTTTAAAGTTTAATACAAACTTCCTAAAGCAATGAAGTTTATAGCTAGTATATTGTGATTGTTTTACCTCTAATTATTTAATAGTTTTTGATAAGCACTTGTGCTGATAAGCTTGCCTGCCGAGGGCGAGGGTAGATTTTAGATACGAATTACCGATTTATAGGTATTTCTTTAAGAAAAGTTTGCAATAGCGACTTTGCTGTTATTGTTATGGGACTACAACAAAGCCGAACTGATTTTTTTTTATTATATTATTATATGGACCTGAGTCACGTTTTTTTATGGAATTACGTTAATGAAAGACATGTAGACTAGTGGGCAAGAGCCAGATTAAACCGCAGGAGCTTAAACGTATTGTTTGTTTATAGTACTGTTTTGTTTTTGTACAATTTTGGATTCACTAAGTTTTTGTTACCATACCGTTCTCAGTTATGAAAAAAAGTGGGTAGTGAAAGATCAGGCTCCCTTAAGGGAATGGACTCTGTAAATTATATCTACATAAAATACTTGACTACCATTACTACACCTTAGTTGTTTAAGCATAATTATGCACATATTTACTTTTTTATCCGTTTTCAGATGAAGGTCGAAAAATGTTCCACCGATTTTATACTTAAATATTGGACTTATTTCTGGCCAATTTGTTGGCTCTCAGTGTCACCTCAATGTTTTTTTTTGAAGTGAAACTTCTTATGCGACTTCCAACTCAAGGTCGCGTTAAACGTTTAACGCTAAAATAGTGCGTGGAGTCCCTCCGCGCGGAAGAAGTGAAACTTCGTAATGTGGAAATGAAAATAGGAAGGGGCAGAAATTGATTTTTAGTGAAACTATATTGTTTCTTTAAGCCTAGTATCCTGCTCGCGCTAAATTTTAGCGCCCCTAGTCTCCACTTCGTTTCTCCACACCAAAGATAAATGGTCGCTAAATTATTATTAAACGTGATATATAGATGGGACAAAACCCATATGCTTAAAAGAAATCATGGCAAACAAAACACAACCACTTTCCTCCGTTTTTTTATGTCAAAATTTATCTTCGATTTAATGCACCGGACATTTATTTCGCGAGCTAAATGAGTGGAGACTTTTCATCGGCCCATCTATATGAAGTTAAGGATTTGGCGTGCGAATAGGATACTGATGCTTTGCTAAACTGCCTCGCTCAATTTTATCTTTGTAGACATTTTTGTATGGGAGATAAAATTTAGCGCGAGCAGGATACTAGGCTTTAAGACAAACTTTATTAACATTACTTACAATTCACAATTGATCGCATCTTTTAATTATCATTTTCGAGTGGAGAAATATCCAAATCCATAACATTTACAATGGGATAATGACAACTTAAGTAAGATACGATATGTTGGAAGTCGCATTAGAAGTTTCACTTCAAAAATACTACCCTATTAAATTATAGGTATGTGTATCAAATCAAACTAAAACAAGTAAATGAAATAATGAGGACGCTACTCGTTGCTAACGCTCGCGCTGGCCTGTAACAGGTATACTACGCGCATGCGTTCGAGTGCCACGCATTCAATATCGCGTGAGCGGCACCCTCACACCTTTGAGTATGCAATGCTTATAGTAGCATTATGCATTTAAGAAGTTTTACTTCAATAAATCAAACAACATACATAATTCACCTATATCGTCTTTACTTCTTGAATTCTTCAATTCTATACTGTAGGTATCAACGTATGTAGGTATGTACTATAACAACCATTGAAACAAAACCCTTGAACTCAATTTCTATATACACCACCATAAGTCCATCAGCGCACGTCAACAGCCATGTGCGCATTTCCTCAGAAACAACCACCACTTTTCTTTGCTTTTTCATATGAACGTGCTTGTGCTGTGCAATGTGCGCTACCCTCACCCTCGCTCACGCCTTTGAGTATCCAATTATTAGCGTTAAACGTTTAACGCGACCTTGAGTTGGAAGTCGCATAAGAAGTTTCACTTCAATAATTGAGGGTGGCGCACATATCACAGCACAAACACATTCATACGAAAGAGAAGTATGCGAGGTGAATGTGTATAATCAACAGCCACAATGTGATTCTGAGGAAATGCGCAGATGGCTGTTGACGTGCGCTGATGGACTTATGGTGGTGTACCTACCTATATAGAAATTGAGTTTCAGGTTTTTGTTTTAATGGTTGTTATAGTACATACCTACATACGTTGATACCTACAGTAAAGAATTGAAGAATTCAGGAAGTAAAGACGATATAGGTGAATTATGTTGTTTTATTTATTGAAGTGAGACTTCTTAAATGCTTAATGCTACTACCTATAAGCATTGCACACTCAAAGGTGTGAGGGTACCGCTCACGCTTCAGAATATGCAATGGTGAGTGAGTTTATTGGCACCAAATGCTGGGAGAAGAATATTCTGTGGTGAAGATTAATTTCCAAAAATAATGAACAAATTGGCAATTAATGTCTTATTGAAGTGAAACTTCTAATGCGACTTCCAACAAGGCTGCATTAAACGTTTAACGCTACCATGCAGGGGGTATGAAAGCACTGTTGCGTTAAACGTTCAACGCTCCTGGGGAGGGGGAATAGAAGGAGAGAGAGCGAGAGTGAATGCGTGGCACTCGAACGCATGCGCGTAGTACACCTGTTACAGGCCAGCTCGAGCGTTAGCAACGAGTAGCGTCCTCATTATTTCATTTACTTGTTTTAGTTTGATTTGATACACATACCTATAATTTAATAGGGTAGTATTTTTGAAATGAAACTTCTAATGCGACTTCCAAGTTCCAACATATCGTATCTTACTTTAGTTGTCATTATCCCATTGTAAATGTTATGGATTTGGATATTTCTCCAATCGAAAATGATAATTAAAAGATGCGATCAGTTGTGAATTGTAAGCAATGTTAATAAAGTTTGTCTTAAAGCCTAGTATCCTGCTCGCGCTAAATTTTATCTCCCATACAAAAATGTCTATAAAGATAAAATTGAGCGAGGGAGTTTAGCAAAGCATCAGTATCCTGTTCCCACGCTAAATCCTTAACTTCATATAGATGGGCCGATGAAAAGTCTCCACTCATTTAGCTCGCGAAATAAATGTCCGGTGCATTAAATCGAAGATAAATTTTGACATAAAAAAACGGAGGAAAGGGTTTGTGTTGTGTTTGCAATGATTTTTTTTTTTTTTTTTGGCGGAAAACGCAGACAATGTTTACGTGGTAAATAAAAGAAAACGCAAAGCCAAACAACAGAGCCAAAACAGAGATACATATAAATATAAATGAAGCGAATCGATTTTCCAGGGACTTATGATCTCATTTGGCGTCGTCTTTTGGGTAATAACAAGTGTTCCACTATGGTAAGGAGATTGTGGAAAGTTTGAGGACCTATGTCGAACATCTTCTTATAATTTCTAGGTTTCTTACGTCTTTAAAGTTTGAAATTCGAAAATTCTATTAAAATTACGTTCACTGATATCTGTCATGGTACTCATGGTTCATAAGAATATGTGTTTTGTCCCATCTATATCATGTTTAATAATAATTTAGCGACCATTTATCTTTGGTGTGGAGAAACGAAGTGGAGACTAGGGGCGCTAAAATTTAGCGCAAGCAGGATACTAGGCTTAAAGAAACAATATGATTTCACTAAAAATCAGTTTCTACCTACCCCTTAATATTTTCATTTCCACATTACGAAGTTCCACTTCTTCCGCGCGGAGGGACTCCACGCACTATTTTTTTTTTTTTTTTTTTTTTTCTATTCTTACTGTTGTCCCAAATCGCAAGAAGGAGGGAATTCTTTACTTAGATGCTTTAAGATTTTTCCGGTGAAAAACTATCTTGACTTTTCTTCACGAAGTAGGAGCGTAGTCGAATTACAAGCACCTTCTGAAAATATTTTCCGTAAAAATGCAATGATAAATGGTGAAACAAAAGTGATAACCAGTAGTTAGCCTTTCTTAATTTACTCCCTGAATGGCATGAACAAATTGAATTTAATAGTTGTCGGTAGTGAATGGAAAATAAAATAAAGAGTTCATTAGTAAAACGACTATTGATGTGTGAATGGATTTGATTTGATTCGATTTGTGAAAAATTCACTAGCCCACTTGAACATTGAAATGGGACTGTCAAATATATCTTGACAATGAAAATTATTTGACGCAGCGCAGCCACTTTTTTTAAGTTCAATTATTTACCGAATTCAAATTCTTATAGCACAAAGTATTATTTTCTTCAGTTATTTAAGTGTCTAGTGCGCAATTTGTTGTTGGAGTGGCAGCACTAGTCTCAAGTTATAAACGCCTCCAAAAAGTGGGTGTTTGGCATTTGTTTTCGTCAATTATATTTTTCTTTTGGTTACCCGACTGGACACAGAAGAAGGATAATGGGTTTTGCGCGTATCAATGTCTGTTCCGACATGACCTCCTGAACAAAAACTAAGAAATCTATTTTTACTTAACGATTTTTAAATTGGGACGGGTCGATGTTGGCGGAATGTGGCGGCCATGTTGTTTTGGTGGCGTCCATCTAATCTGGTGTTTATTATTAAGTCACTGATGCCAAAACATCACGACATGAAATTTTATTATCAAAATGAGTGTCTCGGGCTAAATTTTCCTTCCCATACGAAATTCTCTCCAAAATGTATCTGAGCGAACCCATTTAGCCGAGTTTTACGCATCAAGCTTTTGATTCAGAATGCTCATTTTAGAGCTTAGCTCAGGATTTACTAATTCACGACTTTTTATTCGCAATTCTAGAAATTGTACAAAGTGATGGTATTGACCCCCAAAAGTCGTGAATCAACACTTCTCAGTGTCAATAATGCGATCGGGCATGAAATACATATTGCCGCAACCGATCGCAATTTGATACAAATAGTTATCAATTTGATATTACTGTGGTTGTGAAATGCAAAAAAAATATCGTAAATTACCACTTTTCTGTTGCAATTACGATTTCATCCTTAGTTAATTGCAACAGTGGTTGATTTACTACTTCAGTAGTTGCAATTTACAAATTCTGAATCGTAAATTGCAACTTATCAATTTGCAATATATATTTCGCAATTTGAGACTTCATCATTCAGTGGTGGTAAATTACGAAATATTTTTTGCAATTTGAGATTTAAAAGTGGTGTTTGAGGAATTGACCTATTGAAGTAGTGAATTGCGCCAAAAATGTCGCAAATCACTACAAGTAAATGAAGCTGGAATTAATACTTTTAATCGCAATATTCAAAAAAGAGATTTTGATATTTTTCGCCGTTATCAATGTCAAATTACCAATTTTTGTATCAATTCAAGACAAAATCGTTGTGATTTGCAAAAAATATATAATTCTTGATTTGCAACTCAAAATTTTGCAATTAGTGACTTTGCAGTTCTTTCCGTGTGTCCTTCATGTATTTGTCAAAATTTGGGCGCTCATTTAATGGGTCGCGACCAGCCATGCCAAGGCCAGCTAAGGCTTTTTTATGCCCTTTAAGCATTATTTCATTAACTAAAGCTTTTTCAGGCTTGTTTATTCAAAAAGACATCTTTTTTTCCTATTAAAAATGTTCGCTCTGATTTGATAATTTAAGTTTTTTTTTAAATAAAAATATTTTTTGTTTATTTTTTTATATTTGTGTTCCACTTTACCTGAAAGCAATATTTTTGGCATTATTCAATTGAAAAAGGCATCTTTTTTCAAATTACGATTTTTTTCTTTTAAAGTGATTGGTAACGCACTACTCTGTTGTCTACAAAATATGCTGATTTTTATGAATATATGGACGAGGAGTATATAGAGTTGGAGTCTGTTATTGAAATAACAGAGAAATCCTCGAAATTCAATAAAAAAAAAAGAAAGATTCTTAGCGTCGAGGAGAAAAAAAAAGTTGGCGATGCTGATGGAGCAACATCTATCGATATGGAGCCTCGCGGATAGATACCATAGCTTTTCTTTTTTTGTCACTGCAATTACAATAACTTGCCCAGCTGCACAAATAATCAAGTCTTCTTCAGTTTCATTTGTGTCACTGTGTCCACTACCCATACTTGTTAATTATTAAAATCTCAAGTTGTTCTCGATGGAATAGAATTGGCGGCGTAAGTTATTTTCAAAGAACAGCGGTTTTTAGTGACATTTATAGATAGATAGATAGATAATTTTTATTTAGCGTCGAAAGCTATTATTTACATAAATTTTTACATTAATATGATTCTATATATTCGATTTAACAAATTCAACAACATGCTTTTTAAAAGATTTCAAATTATTTACTGTCTTAATATTTGTAGGCAGTTCATTATACAATTTATAAATAAGTGAGTTCTGAGCTCTTGCTTTTACAAAATTTGGTAACCTTAGGTCATTCATGTTTCTCAAAATGTAAGGTTGGACCTCTCTTATATAACGGACATATTTCGTCAAATATCTTGGCTTTGTATTGTTTTTTATCTTGAAAACAAAAATTAACATATTCATTACAACTCTTTGTTTGACAGACAACCAACGTAACGCACTTAACATAGAAACTATTGACGTATACCTACTACACTTTAATATATTTCGCATTGCTTTATTTTGCAGCACTTGCAATCTACCTAACTGACTTCCACTACACAAAAACAGAACAGTTGAACAATACTCAAAATGAGGCTTCACAATAACATTATAAATTTTAATTGCAGTTGTGGTCGTCACTTTCTCTCTTATTCTTTTCATAAATCCAATTTTTTTCGCAAATTTCTTACACATATAATCAACATGGTTTTCAAATTCTAACTTACAATCAATTATTATTCCAAGATAGTTAATCTCTTGAACTTTTTCTATAATTTCATTCTCTGTTCTAAGACTCAGATTAAAATTAGATCTGTCATTTAATATCATGCACTTAGTTTTATTGGCATTTATTTTTAATCTATTTTGGCAAAGCCACTCTTATATATTATTTAAGTCCTCTTGAATTTTGTGATGGCTGTCTTCCACATCTTCTCCATCGATGAAAAGCAAGGCATCATCAGCGAATAGAGCAAGTTGACAATATTTCAGCACACGTTCCATATCATTGATGTAGATAAGGAATAGAAGTACCCCCAGAACTGATCCTTGCGGTACCCTAAGCACCACTTCTTTCGAATTTGATAGAGTCCCATTAACTTTAACTTTTTGAGTACGTTTACACAGATAAGATTCAAAAAATGTTATTTCTTTTCCGACAACACCGTATTTTTTTAACTTTAGTATAAGAATATTCCTGTCTATAGTTTCAAACGCTCTCTTGAGATCCAAGAAGACACTGTATACACTTTTCTTTTTTGATATGCACTCTTTCCAGTTTGTCAGTATAAAATTTAGTGCACTTTCGCTTCTATAATGAAACCATGCCTTTCGAAGTAGTCCTCTAATTGTTTAAACACGATTTTTTCGACGATTTTTTCATATAACGGTAGGGAATTGATAGGTCGAAACTCATTACATTTTTTTGTATTTGCCACTTTAGCGATAGGAGTTACAGTAGACTCCATCCATGAATGAGGAAAAATACCTTCCTCAAAGGATTTGTTTATTATTTTTACTAATACAGGCCCTAGTATTTCGAAGTTGTCTAAATATATCTTAGGGCACAACATAGTATAGTCTCTTTTATTTTTCATTTTTGTTAGTATTGACCATATATCTTGTGTTGTAATATCACTGAAGGTAAATTTGGAGTTTGTTTCATTTATTAAATTCACGAACGTTTTTACAGGGATGGATTCATTTATCTCAATTACACTGTCCACAAAAAAATCATTGAATTTGCCCACAATTAGTTTATACACGTTATAGCACTTTCTTCTTTTTTTTAGAACTAGTTTTTTTAAATTTCGCCACATCTCCTTTCGATTTGTTGAGCTATCGACTTTATTTTGGATATATCTATTTTTTGCCTTTTCAATTTCTTGCGAATACCTATTTCTGGTTACCGTGTATTCCTTCCAGTCCTCTAACAAATTTCCTATAACTGCCTTTCTATGCTTGTTAATTTTATCTTGTTTCAACTTGCGGAGATACGTATTAAACCATATATTTTCTCTATGGCTTCGAGGCCTTTCAGCAATAAATTTTGCCGTTGTATTATTTAGTTCACTTACAAAAATATTGCACATTACACTAATATCGTCCACACAATTTATATTACTAATCTGACTATGTTGGAGCTCGTTTTTATATACGTATTTATTAAATTAAAAAGTTTTGAACTCTTTCGACTGTTTTAATTACTTTATTTTTGTTACACAATTCGATTGAAATCGTTTCGTGATCGCTTATTTTTAGGTTAGATTCTATTTTAACACTAAATGATTTGTTATTTGTAACAACATAGTCCAATAAACTTCTAGTATCCTTAGTTATTCTAGTTGGTTCACTTACCATTTGGAAGCATGCGTTATCTTTTATAATTCGTCTTATTTCTTTTCGATATATTTCTGATTTACAGAGCCAATTAATATTAATATCACCAACCACTACTATATCACCTTTTTTGTCACATATTTCATCCATCAAAAGCGCAAAATCATCACAAAAAGTTCTTTTGGATCCACTAGGTGATCGATACACACCCACAATAACACATTCATAGTTACAGAAACGTACATTAATTTTTAAACACCATAAGTCTAACACCCCTATTGCGAAGATCAACTATCAATTGATAGTTGATACTTATCAACATAAATATAAACAAATAAATAAAAACAAATTAAATTAAACAAAAATAAATTTCTTTAAATGGTATTGCGACGATCAATTACCAATTAAGTGTTGATGGACTGTGAACCTGCAGCAATTGTCGGTTGACAAATCGGTATTGTGAATATCAATCTCGAACAATTTTATTGGTAGTTGTCAATTTTTCTATCAATCGCAATTTCGGGGTTGATAAGGACGGCTCTAAAACGAAAATGTTGAACATAATCGTTTTTAATTGTTATTGTTGTTATTTCTTAAGGGCTATTATGTATATACATTTTGCCGTTTGAAAACTCCACTGATGATATATTTTTCAATAAATTTTACAGGTTTTCTAACACTCGTAATTATTGTTTAATTAAATTGTTTGCAAAATCCTTAACGATCACTCTTCAAATCAAAAATATTTTAGAACTTTCAAATTTAAGTTCTCATTCGCAATAACTTTATTTTTGGTGTTATGTTCACAGGTTATATATTTATCAATAATTGTTTTTCGCAATACCAACATCAATTTTAATTGATAAATTTGTCAATCGTCAACCGATTGATAGTTGATCTTCGCAATAGGGCCGTGTATCTCTTTTATATTCACTAACATCTATGACATGAAGTTCGTTCTTAACGTATATTATTACACCACCCTTATGACTAGAGTCACTATTGCACCGGAATACTCTATATTTATATAAATTTATTTCAGAATCCTTTACTTTACTTATAATATGGGTTTCAGAGAGAATAATAATATCAAAATCACTATTAGCTATTGTCACTTCTAAATCAGCAAAATTATTTATTAAGCCACATATATTAAAATGTATAATTTTTGAAGGGGCTAATTGCTAATAAAAAATTCGACTTTTTTCAGCTTCCAATTTTTTCTTGTACACTTCACAAACATTGCTACGACAATCATGATTAACATTTAAACTTAGATCTAGTTTCTTATTTGCTATATTAGAGTTATTGCACTTGAGTGTATCTTTATCACAGTTTCTTGAATCATGGCGTTCTCCACATTTGGCACAGACAACGTCATTTGCACATTTATTTGGTATATGGTTATATCCCCAGCATTTGTAGCATCTTTTTACAGGCACATAATCATAAACAATACATTTATCCCAACCTATATTTATTTTTCCATTCTTGATTATATCTCTATATTCCTGGTTTTCAAGTTCAATAACTGCTTTATATGACTGTTTATCATTTTTGTTTACACTGTAAAATTTAATGCACTTAAGATAGCCCTCTATTTTGTTTTGTTTTATTATTGCTTTTGCTAAATCTTCTTTCTCCCACTCAATATTTATTGCACACACGCATGGTTTTTTTAAGTCAGGCACAAACACATCATAATTTTCACTCAATTTCTCTTTAGCTTATTTTTCTACAACATTTCTAGATTCACTATCTTCGCAATGGATTACTACAACACCATCTCTTTTCTCCACAAAACTATTTATTTTTACAGAAAGCGCAGTTGTGTCGATATTTTCTTTAATGTTTTCTTTTGTTTTGACATTCTCTTGCCTTTGTTTGGGTCTTATGATCAGCGGTTGATCTTTTTTAAGAGCGTCTGCATATGATGGTTTTGTAGACTTATTGTCGATCTTTTGTTTTTCTCTTTTTTTTATTATTTGTTGTCACTTTATTGTAATTGTGATTGAACTCACTAACATTTAATAAGCCACTCTCATTTTCGCGCACTTTTATTCTTTTCTCTGCATCTTTTTCTCTTTTTGCATCTTCTCTATGAAGTTTCTGTACACCACTCAGAATTTTCTCAATGTTTTCATTTTGATTTTCAAGTTTTTTATTATTTGCATTCACTACGTTAGCAAGTTCATTAACCTTGTTTATCATTGTCTCTACAAAGTTTCTACATGTATCACACATAAAAAGTATTTGAAGCTTTGAATTAATGCAATTAGCTTCACTCTCAATAATTTGAGCACACTTGAGATGGTAAAAGCAGCCACAACTACCAATGCAGGGAAGAAATTTTTCTCCTCTCAACGGTGCTGAGCACGTCTTACAAATTGCACTCATTACTGTAAGGGTCTTTTCCCGTATATATCAAGTATATTTAAACAAATTTCAATTAACAACTAAAATATATTTAATAAATCACTTTACACATAATATTCCGCCAAAATGTTCTGGAATTATGGTATTTTTTCTCGATTACTTCGAAAATCGATCGCGTTGTATTTTCTATGGATTGTAACCGCAGATGAACAAAAAAACACGTCCGACTTCGACAGAAACGACAGACAGACAGAAACCACATCGCGCTCTTTATTTCAAAATAGATTATCCCGGATAATCGAAAATGATTTTGTAAAAGAAGAAACCCACTTCATATTTATGTTTTTCTATTTATTTGTGATAAAATAATTAAATTAAAGAAAGTTATTGAAAATGATCACGGATAATAGAGTACCTTTTAATCGATTTATAAATAAATACATTTTTAAACATTTTCCCGGTTCAAAGAGTTGTAGGTTAAATGAGTGCCCGGTTAATAGAATCCCTGATAATCGAGAGTTGAGTGTAGTTAAATCCGAAATTAAAATTTACTGCTACAATTTCTCATCGGGCAGACGAAAAAGTCGTACAACACTCCTTTTATCGGCAGCGCTGATCCTTTACAGCTTGACCATAAAAGAGTTACTTAATTAAGAAAAAAAAAAAAAAAACGATGTGAACAAGACACATTCAAGTGTAATTATGGTTGTGGGTAATACGCGGTAAGAAGTTATTGAACTGTCATTCCTACATTCAATATGTAATGATAGATAGACTCGATTTAACATAAGAATAATGCTTACACCAACCTATCCATTTTACAACTTTTCGCAGTTACTAAGGGAAGCTTAAATTGTTTATCCGTTTAATCTGTCCTTTGTTTATTCTACGCATTTCAGATTTCGAACAAAACAAATATAAACACCTACTCGTTTGTATTGCATTTATTTTTTTTGTATCTTAAACTCTTTACATAAGGCATCGATCAAGGCATTAAATGTGACGTATAAATTGAGCAAACACTGTCTGTGTTGGCTTTAATGCCAATGCCAATGTCTTGAAACACATCACATTCAAGATTAGGCCAATGGGATTCACTTTGTGCAGCTTATCGGTCATTTTTACAATTTCAAATGATAAAAAGGTATATTACCCATCATCAGTTATCACCAATAACTTTACAATGCACTCAGAAATTCTATTGTATTTCATATAGAATAAGAATTTTCTTGGGGAAAAATAACAACAATATCATGAATTTCCCCACAAAAGGTGTGGAAAAAGTTAATCAACTGACGTGTCAAGTAATACGAAACCTGAGTGAGATACCATACGATATTGAATATCATTGCAACCGCATGTAATAGGCGCACGCCAAAAAAACAGGTTTAAGCGATTTTATTTTCATCAAAAAAAAAAAACAATTCGATCTACAGAATGTATACGTCACTGACAACTTAACGACAGATGCTGCATGTGAATATTTTACAAATAAGAATGAAGCTGTGCCAGCAGAAAAAAAAATAAAGTCAGAAATGGATTTCATGCGAGAAACAGACTAACACAGCAACAGCAACTTTGACAGAACCTTTAGAACCAATGTATTTTAATTACTTTGAACACATTAGCACAGCAACATCGACAGCGACATCAACGTTAGAGCTAATCCTAAATTCGCTGTTGCTGTCGCTGTGTTAATCTGTTTCTCGCATTAGAATTTTTTTTTCCCTGGCCCTTCAAGCACAAAACACATAACAGACATAAATGCTATAACTCTGTCTGTCTATTACGTTTTGACGACTTAGGCCTAGTATCCTGCTCGCGCTAAATTTTAGCGCCCCTAGTCTCCACTTCGTTTCTCCACACCAAAGATAAATGGTCGCTAAATTATTATTAAACATGATATAGATGGGACAAAACCCATATGTTTATGAAGCATGAGTTGAATTTTCGAATTACAAACTTGAAAGACGTAAGAAACCTAGGAATTATAAGAAGAACTTCGACATATCGTGTCCTCAAACTTAACACAATCTCCTTACCATAGTGGAACACTTGTTATTAGCCAAAAGACGACGCCAAATGAAAGCATAAGCCCCCCTGAAATGCGATTCGCTTTATTTATGTTTATATCTCTGTTTTGGCTCTGTTGTTTGGCTTTGCGTTTTCTTTAAATTATTACGCAAACATTATCTGCGTTTCCCGCCAAAAAAAATCATAGCAAACACAAGACAAACTCTTTCTTCCGTTTTATATGTCAGAATTTATCTTCGATTTAATGTACCGGACATTTATTTCGCGAGCTAAATGAGTGGAGACTTGTCATCGGCCCATCTATATGAAGTTAAGAATTTAGCGTGCGAACAGGATACTGCTTTGCTAAACTGCCTTGCTAAATTTTATCTTTGTAGACATTTTTGTATGGGAGATAAAATTTAGCGCGAGCAGGATACTAGGCTTTAACCTCTGAACAAATCGTAACAAAAATTGCTGCAGAACTTATGTGGCTTTCCATTGGGACTACCTGAAATCTTTACGGTGCTCATGGAACGTGCAACGAAATTGATCTGATTTTGTAAATGGATTGATGGTTAATTGAAAACAATATCAGTTGTTTAAATTGCATTTGTTTGTGGCAAAATCACAAATGGATATCGACCTGAAAAATGTTTTCCCTGTTGTAGACACCAATGAAGTATTATTGGTGATTTGAAGTCTTCAGATAACGAGGGAGACAATGAAGATAACAATTCCTCTGAAATCATATCCATAGTTATTTACGTATTTTGTTATTTTGGTCACGATTTGGTCTTCACGAAACTTTGCGCATTTGCCTCGAAAGCCAACTTCGCAAAATGACGTAAAACAGCTGTGCAAATTATATTGGTATGTGTAGATCTGAAAAAATATTGAGATCTGCAAAAAGTGATCCGAATCGAAAAAAAGATTGATTTTTCTGCCCAATGGAACGCGAGAAGTGATTTAGATGAAAAAAAAACATTGATTTTGGGTCCCAATGGAAAACGAAATTAATTAAAAAAAAAAAAAAAAAACAATAAAGCCGATGATAAAAAAAGAACAAAAAAAAATGCGAACAAGGCATTAGGTATTTTTTTAGTTGAAATTAATTTTTTAAAGGTTGAAATTAATTTTGAGTTTTTAAGATTTAAAGTAAAACTCAAAGTTTTAGCTGTAAGCTGCACTATTTGTGTTTGACTTCAAGACAGTTAGAAAAAAAATCGACAAGATGGAGGTGTAGTGGCAGTGAGTGTCGCATAGAGAAAGTAACGCAGCACTGCATATTTGAACATATCTTCTTTTTTTTTTACTTTAATTTAAAAAAAAAAACTTTTCAATATTTTTTTTTTTTTTTTTGAGTAATTTATGTCGTTTTCGATTTGACTTTGTACGCAAGGTTCTTTTGCGGATAATGCTCAACTTAAATTTTTAATTTTCAATTTTTTCGTTACAAATTTTGAAGCCTAACTTCGGTTTAACTTTATGTCAATTTAAAAAGACTCAATTTGGATAAAGTGTTGTAAGGGTATTTTTTTTAAATCAGTAGGTACACTGAGAAATATGAATGCACGAGCACGTGTAATGGAGTATACGTTCAAGTGATTTTAAAATGATTTAGATGATTTTAATGAGGATCCTATATACATACAATATACGCAGAAAATTTTACAAAAATACGGTTTTTTGTAATACAATAATAGCCTTTATTCAATAGAATTGGGTAAAATGCCTCTGTATAAATCTTTATACAGCCTTTATGCACCATCCCAAAAATCCTTATTTATAAAAAAATTCCCATGCATATTAGTTATACAGGGCTTAAGCCAAAAAAAAGTAATAAAAAGGAGAAATCTATTACATTTATCTGTCCGAAATGATAAAAAAAAAAAAATTAGCAGCTTGTAAAAAATACGAATTCAATTCAAAATTACCTAAATTAAATTAAATTTCAAAACGGAAAAGTAAAAAAGATTACGTTTGGTGAATTGATACTCCTATGAGGTATTCATATACATTGTCAATACATGCATAATGTGATGCACATTAAAACACAATATTTTAAGACATTGTTGAGGATAAATTCGCAATAATTTCATATGAAAACGTCGATAATATGCGTCCTAATTAAAAAGAGAGTTTTTTTTTTATCAATAAAAATATGAAGTCAAAATGACATTTCGATACTATTACCGCTCTATATACAGGCAGCAAACAACCTTAATATAAGGTTATTGCGTTTAGAGACATTTAAAAGAGTGCACAACTTATAATAACACTCTCTATAATACATTCATAAATAAGGCTGAATGTTTAATTAACTCAATGTGATCTCACAAAATAAACGACCCAAGTGAAGTTAATTAGATGCCCAATTTAGGCCCCATTATTAAAAATTTTGATTTACGATTTCAAGACGATTAATCAAACATTTTTTATTTATTTATTTAATTTGGAACCCAATCGTTTCACTGATGTGTTCTATTCTCTTTCTGTTCTCAGCTGTCAGTTTTGCTTTCAATGATCAACTCCAACCTCGAAACCTGGAATTGTTTATTGCAAGTTGTTCTTTTGTACTGCACCTTTTTCGTTTTTTATTAAACTGAGCATTTTCAATAATAATAATAACATTTTATTACATTTTGTTTCTTTTATGCAATCCCATAATTCCGATTATTAAACAGTTTTACTTGCTTTCCGATTTTTGGAGTTTTCTCTGTTTAGTTTCACTTAGGGTTGATTCGATACCAGGTCAGTACTGATATCAGTACTATTTTCAGTACTTGCAACAGGGTATCGATACCCATGGAGTATCGAATAAAAAGTATCGATACCTACTCGTATCGAAACAAATGAGTCCTTCTTACTTTTTTCAACAACAATCAAAAACAACAACAACTATGTGATGAATGTTATGTTGTCTGGTGGCTGGATCACTTCATACTTAAACGGGGGGAATTAAACAACACAAATATTTGTAGTATATTTGTTATTCAGATAATAATTAAAATCAAT
Organism: Cheilosia urbana; assembly: GCA_946477585.1. NCBI lineage: Eukaryota > Metazoa > Arthropoda > Insecta > Diptera > Syrphidae > Cheilosia > Cheilosia urbana. The sequence goes on along the minus strand of OX297854.1, from coordinate 62,671,846 downwards.
GTATAGAAAAAAAATGCATTTTCAGGAATTTCGTTCAAAAATATCAGCTATTCCAAATGTTTGCCGCTTAGCCGATTTCTGCTCTTGGAGATGATTGTCCCTACTTTGGAAAAAAGTCGAGCACCAAATATGCAAATTCCTTATGAGTATTTTGGATGGGTTTGAAAGATATAGGGTGTGAACTATAAATGGGATTGAGAGTGATAGAGTACTGTATTGAAATGAAAATGATTTCAGGTGTATATATTGGTGTTTTGGTTATGCATAAATGAATGAGAATGAGAAAACAAGCTACTGTACTAATTCGCACGTTAACGTGGTGTACCGTGTACAGCATGTACATTGTAGCAATACAGAAACACACTCATACAGATAAAGGGCAAGCGTATTTTCGCATAAAGAGTAAGAATAATAATTTTGATTCGATACGAGTACTTTCATTCGATACCTACTTGAATCGAATCAGAAAGGTATCGATACCAATTGTACTTGTATCGAATCCAAAAGTATCGAGTATGTACTCGTATTTACTTGGATCGAATCAACCCTAGTTTCACTGAAATGTAGTTCCACTGACGGCAACTTCTCAATGATTGCTATAACTGACTTGTCACAAAAAGTAAACCATTATTCCACTGATTTGTTCCAATGATGCATTTCAATGATAGCTACAACTAATGCCTTATGAGACAATACATTTTTTTAGAGCCATTTCGAACACATCTACTACGGCACCACACACATTTAACTTTTTCCAAACAGATAAAGCCGCTTACTTATATAAGTGTTGTTCCCCAGAACTATTTCACTACAAAGCCCTACAAATCAGACAATACCAGACGAAATACCCTAAATTTGCACTGCGGTCCACTCGGAATCCAAATTAAACGACAGTATACACGCCTGCGCCACAACTCGTCGTATCTTAAATTCGTTTCAAAATTACTTATAAATCCCGCAATCAATAATCAATTACTGGTCAATAGTCGTGACAGGGCTAATAACCTAAACAATATTGGTTTCCACTCTAAGAAACAAGTTGTATACGTATGTACTCATATAACGCGCAATCTATCAATAGGAGCAAATAAGTGAAACATAGAACGACTCATCCAATTGAACATGGAACTGTGACGTTGCAGCGTAATTTGGAATTTCCAAGTTTTTTTCAGTAGCACTTTTGGTTTTCGTTTTCTTCCAAAATGGTGTGAACGGTTTATATGCCATACGGTATGGCCCATACCGGTCAGTTCAAAAGTAAATTACACGACGAAAAGGGTGCTGCTGCGCTATCAGAATGCGCAATGTAGTCCTAAGACAGATAATCATAAGATATTGTTTTCTCGCTGAGCTTTAAATTAAATGCATATTTATAAGAACAAATTATCGGAATTTTTCTCTGTGCATTACATGGCGAAAATTCCCCGACCAGATAGGTAATTGTCGTCCGATTAACTAAAATCGATATATACTTGTCCCTAACTTGGGTACTTATCAGTTTGTTTCTAATTTTGGTAGAGAACGAATTTGAAAAAATTGCGATAAAATTATTGGAGGATATTTTCTTTTATACAACCGGTGACTGCGTGTGATAGTTTGAATTGTTTTCATATTTGAAATGGGTGAGCGTCAATTGTGTTTTCTTGGTGACCTATTAGTTGTAAGCATAAGTTAAAAAAATCAAATAAACAAGTAGCAACTAATCGATTGTTTTGCGAATGAGTTGTGACTGTGAAAGGTGGCAGAATTACTTTAAAGGGCATAATTGTGTCAGTAACAAAATTAATAGCATATACTCATACCCACAGTTAACAGAAATATTAGTGGCATTAGGTGTGTGTTGTTTCAAAAAAAAAGTACTCAAACAATACAGAGTATTTAAAATGTCAAATCCAAGTACAGTGCTGCCAAAAAAAAAAAAATTCCAACATTGCATTGGTTTGTACACAGATAGACAACCCAAGTATAAGCACAATATCATCCATAAGGTGCCTACATACAAAGCGCATTGTTCAAACCCATTTCAAGTGAAATTACTGACGTTATCAATAATAATAATTTTATGAGCAAAATCATTGTTTTAAAATGATAACTGTTCAAATGCAACTTAAGACAATTCTTTTAATAAATACGATATATGTAAAAATAGTAAAACAACTGGGCTACACCACACTCATTGGATCTTACCGAAAACCTCACTGTGAAAGTGACTCTACCTTATACCAGCTGTCATCAGCCATCTTTTTGTTTGACGTAAATATACGTATACAGACTTTGGTGAAAAAATAGCAAAGTGGGTTGTTTATTTATTTGTAATAGATCTGTTCTTTAACGAACACATTAGGCCAATTTAGTTAAACTTCGTTCCTTTTATTTGAGCAGATCAGATCCACAAAGAGGGAACAAAACATTTCATCTCCATAAAAAAAACTGCAAATATTAGCCCGAGAAATTTATTTGGGCTAGTTGGTTATTGCTGACATTCAAATGCTAATTTGTAACTGACTTTTTACTTGATTTCATTTTTATTTTGTACTAGCTGACCCGGCAAACTTCGTTCCGCCCAAATTTGTTAATGTAATGCGAATAATAATTCCGAGCATGCACAATGCACTTCCTAATTTATGTAATTCGACCAATTAAAATTCTTTATTCAAAAATTATATTAAATGCCATATAAATAAATGATGAATAGCCTGATTTGTTTTAATTAAACCGCAATGATTTTGACGTGTCGGCCAACTTTCTGCTTTTTCACTAAATTGACAATGTGAGAAACATGGGAAATCAAGATTGATGCCACAAATGCACAAACATCCATCCATTATCCTTGTAATAAATTATTTGTCATAGTGATACGCACGGGAAATTGAAGTCGCACGTGAAATCCAAACTATGTAGAGGTAAGCCCGGAACGTCTAAATAATTCAAAAATTCAACTAATCCCCATAACGTTTTATTTTCACGACAAAAGGTAGCATAATGTACTTCCTTCCAACCAAAAATCATAAAAATCTAACGATCCGTCCCCGAGTTATGAGTGTACCCACCCGGCTTTGCCCGTACCTTTCGTATTAAATCTTGCTCACATTTCGCAAATTGCTTTATTTGGACAGTGTCCATTAATAATTTTAATTATACAACTTTAGAAATAGCGTTTGATTTTATTTTTGAATGGGACGTGCCACAATCCGTTTTCTTATCCCGCTTGTGTTTTTCAAAGTACCACCTATACGGTCAAAAACTATCCGAAATTTAAAACTGGAAGCAACCATATCCACTTACAAAATTTCAATCAACTTGGTAAAGCTATTTCGGAGATCGGCAAGAGCGCCACCTATCAGGTCCAAAAGTATCCTATCCTTCAAGCGGGAACGAAGAATATAAATCTACAAAATTTCATTGAAATCGGATGAGTGGTTTCGGAGATCGACAACAACGCCATATAGCGGGTCAAAAATTCTATCTTTTAAGTTTGCTTTAACCTGAAATACAACAATACCAACATTATATCATGATCATCGAGTTTCATCCCGAAAGAATTTTAGGTATGAATTAAGAAGAAGATTATTATTAAAGAAAATTTAATTAAACTGAAAAACGACTTATACGCCTACAACGCCACATGTTGAGGATTTTCCGACTTCTCTTTTATCCTAAACCGTCCTTGATTCAAGACGAACAAAACAAAACAAAAATCATTTAAACCGGTCTAGCCGTTCTGGAGCCTTTCCCCGACTAACGCACAGCAATTGATATGTTAGTCTATCCAAACTTACCAAAACTCCATATTAAATTGAACATTTAATATTAGGAGCGATAGCTCTGAACTAACGGTGATGTGCACTAAGAAATTCAGTTTTAGTTAGAAATAATAAATTAATTATTTTATATGTATTTTATCAATATAATAACTCCGATCGAAGCATCTGTTGTATAAGATTCTTACATCCTCTTTGACGATATTTGCAGCACGCTTCTGTCTATTTTATGCCAAACGCCATAAGGTTACATAAAAAAAGTTTGAATTGTAAAACTCTATGGTTACATTAGATATGATTTAATATGGTGGTTAAGTATTTTTAAATTTTCTTTCATATCATTCTTCTCCTGACAATAACAAACACAACAAAAAAAGAACTAGCGAAATCGGTCCAGCCGTTCACGCGTGATGCCGTGACCAAGGGAAATAGGGATTCATTTTTATATATATAGATTTGTATAGCATTATAATAGATGTAAAAAGCCAAAGAATTAAAGCTTTTAATTTCCGCTTTGTTCTACTGATATTTGAATATTCCTGCCTAAAAAAATTCACATTTAAAATTTTTGCACTACGTAGTAAGAGAAAGATATTAGGTCTGGTTCCCTTACGATAATGCATTCGAATACATTAGTCAAACTTCGTTCCCTTACGCAAAAGTTGGGTAGAAGAAGAAGTGAACGAAGTTTGATTAATGTTATCGAATGTATTCGAATGTATTATCGTAAGGGAACAGACTTATTGTATTCGTGCAAAATTTCGAACTCGAGATCATTAATCAATTCTGATATTAAGATGATAGAGGAACTCAAAAAGTGGGTCTCTTTCAGTCTCTCTGTCTGTCCGTATGCTCCCGCGGCCTACAGCCTAAACGGCTGCCCTAATGGAATCTGTATTTGCCCTTACTGCAAGGAAATGGCATAGTCAAACCGCTGCTGGTCTGTTGCCTTTGATTCTTGATCAAACTGGACTTTTTCCTACTGTGTAGTATTCCATTTTGAAATCCCCCAGTGTTGTTTGCCAAATTCAATTAAAACAGTAAAAACGCAGACGCAATTTATGACCAATGGTTGACATTTACAAACTTGATTCCAAAGTTCGCGAAACGCGGGCGCAGTAGCGACTATTCTGAACTACTGATTGTGGGATCTCAGATTGAACCTCCGAAAAACACACAAATTTCACCTTAGCCCATAAGGTATTTAAGTAGAATTAAAATCGCTATGAGTAGTATCAGAAAACGGGCCTTAGTGGTTTAAATTGCACCCCAATTGTTTACTTTCCTTATCAGTTACTTCGATAAATTATCATCCAAGATACACATCAAACTGACAATCAAATCTAAGCCCTGCCTATGAATCAACACTTATCTGCAACGAAAGTTGTCCTTTTAATTGAACTTGATACTTTAGTAAATTTATTAATGCTTCAATCTTTTTTAAGCTTCACATTTACTAACAACGTAAATGCCTAGTATGTGCAGCTTCACATTGATATAATTGAGTTTAAATTGTTGCAACCATATACCGTATTTGTTGATACGATTGTAAGATATATAAACTGTTAAAGCTTATTATAAATAAAGGTATCATGAATAATTCAGCTTATCAATAAATGAGTGTAAACTATAAATAAAACTGTAAGTGTGCCAAATTTTTCAATTTATATAAAAAGTCCGATAGCTATCACCTGAGCGAATTTGCCTAACTCATAATCGGGACTGATAACAAAATTCGTCTGTAATAAAATGGAACGAACGTTAAAAAACAATTGTATTTCCCCTACTTCTGCTTGATTAGAAATTGTCCAACAGTTTATCTAACAAATTGGCAAATCTTCCATGACTTACCTAATCTATGCATGTGTGAAAATTTAAAAAATTTAGAACAATGATTTACGTTGTTTATTAATTCAACACAAATTTAACAGACAGTTTTTTATTTCGTAAGTTACACGTTCTTTTTACTCGTTGAAGATTTGACGTAAGCAAATTAAATTTTTAACTTTCTCCATTAAGTAGTAAGAGAAATAACTTGAGATGTTAATCAATTACGATGATAGACTCTGTCCGTCTGTGTGTCTTTCCGTTCTTCCACAGGCCTACAGCCTAAACGACTACCCGGATTTCGTTCAAACTTCGGATTTGCAGTTTGTGGGCTTACAGTTCGGGGCCGTTTTTTTTTTTTTTTTCTTGCAAAGTAACCTCAATATCAATGGTACCTACATCCCATATAAAATGTTCATACCAGTTTGATTTTTTCGAAAACGGCTAAGCTTAGGTAGGTGAGGTTACCATGACTGCATACCCAGTTTTTGGTAAACAAAATCGAATAACGGTACCTACTTTTGAAATTTCGACATATATCGAAAACGGTCCATACGATTGTAACAAAAATTAATTTCTGCTTTTAATTTTGAAATGATAATATGTAACATAATAGCAAACTTTCAAATCGAATTTAGTTTATATACCTGAAAACGGCAATAACGATTTTAACCAAAATGCAAACTTAGAGGGCCTTACCAATAATTATGTTTAGTTTCGACTATAAATTTTAGTAATTCACAGTGGCTATATTTTCTATACAAATTTCGCAATTATGAGCTTCCGTAAATTTAAATTCAAGACTAAAATTTGTTTTTAGAACGGCGCAGAGTCAAATTGATGTTTTCAAAAGCGATGCAACCTTTAAAAACTCACATTGTTATATGTACGACCATAGCAGATTGAAACAGTTGAAGATGTTCCCTTACAAAGTGCAAACATTGCATTGTAAGTTGTTGACCGTCAAGCGCGTGTAACCTACGCTGAAAGAATCCTTAATTTCCGGCGTTTTTGGCGATTTGTTGTAGAGTAGATGTTTTCCGATTCAAATAAAATGATTTACCGTATTCAATTCCATGTGATTTTAATATATATATATATATCTTTACCTATGTTTTGTAGTTCCAGGAGTTTGGTTTGTCTTTGTAACTCCCCATAACATAAGGCCAAAGGTTATACCAAAAGACGTTTGCCTCCATTAGCAGAGTCTAACCCAAATACACTAGAAAAAAAATACTATGTCGATTTAAAACTGGGGTTTCTAAGTTTAATTAGTAGTCCACGCTACCCAGTTTTAAGAATCGGGGCTTTAAGCAGAAAGTAATTAAAATACTGTAAACTACATTTCGTTAAATATAAACATGCAATACCTATACTTACCTATACTACAAACGAGTACATTTCGCATTATTTCAAATTAAAGTACATATAAAATTAGATCTGGAAATAACCATACACTTTCACTGCCCTGTTTTAAAAATCCCCTTTCACTTTAAATAAACAATTTAAAAGAACGTGATCAGCATAGAAAAAACTGTTCTCAGTGCGTCGTTAAATGTTCAAATCAATTTGGTATTTTTTCGTGCATATGTTTAAACAATTGAAAAAGTTACCCTTCCATCCGATTTTAAATCAATTTAATGTAATTCAGACCCGCTTAAACAAAATAAAACGATACATAAAACGCTCTTCAATGTCTTTAAAATGCAAAACCACGTCATTTATGTCGTTTCGATTTGGCTTTTTAGATTTTCATCTGAGATTTCAGATTTCTGCTTCCGAATCAAACATTAAATCCGAATTTTTCGTTTCTTTTGTGTATTGAGTTGACCGCAAAAAAAAAAACAAAACATTTTTTCACTTGAACTGGTAATCAGTTTCAATTGATTTTCGCACATTTATAATAACGCATTTGAAATATCTTAATATATAAAAACATTCGTGCTTATGTATGACCGACCATCACGGCTGAACCACTGAAGCAATCCCCCTTATATTCACACCATATGTTTGTGTGATGCTTCGGATGGTTTATGTTTATTTTAGACGCTATAGGGGGCGCTGGGGTCGCTTTTTTGAAAATTCTTATTTATGGACCGATATGGCTCAAATTTACACCATATAACACTTAAAAAAAAATAGAAAGCTTTTGCCAAAATTGGACCCGATAGGTGGTGCTGGGAGATATTTACGACAAGTTAGATTTCCCTGCATATCAATTTTGTATCAACAAACATTAAAATTTAATTGTAATAATATAGTTGGCGTTGGTTGTCTATACTTTTTTGAATTTGACATTTCAGTAACTCATATTTCATTTAGCTGTACAATTATTGTTCGTCGAAAACTCCAAATTAGTTTTCAATCAATTTTAAAGAGGTAAATAACATTTCCATTCGATTTCCGGCACAAACAACATAACCAAGGAAAATGTTCTTACTGGGCCTAATTTTATGATTCTTCTTTTGTTTTGTTCGTCTTGGTGTATTTCAGGCTTAGGCAGTTTTAAAAGATAAAATTTTGGACCCAATAGGTGGCGTTATTGTCGATCTCCGAAACTGCTCAATTGATTTCAATGAAATTTTGTGGATGTACCTATATTCTTCTTTCGCACTTGAAGGATAGGATACTTTTGGACTTGATAGGTGGCGCTGTTACCGATCTCCGAAACAGCTCTATCGAGTTGATTTAAATTTGTGGATGGGTAGGTATGGTTGGTTCAAGATTGAAATATACTATAGTTTCGGACCTATATATGATACTTTGCAAAAAATAAGCGGGATAGGAGAACGGGTTGTGGAAGCATTAAAATTATTAATGGACGTTGTCCAAATAAAGGACTTTGCGTAATGTGAGCAGGACTTAATACGAAAGGTATGAGCAAAGGCGGCGGCGGGTGGCTACAGCTACATATTATAAATAAAAAAAAGTTAATTTAAGAAATCAAAAAGCCCGACTGACTGCAAACAAAGAGCTAAAAAGATATGAACAAAAGTATACCTAACTGATTATTGACAATCGGAGATTGTACCTACACAGCCTAACAAAAATATCAGTACCTACCGTTCGACTGCAAAATAGTTAGGTAGGTAGGCTTGAATGTGTTTTGTTCATATCTTTTTAGCTCTTTTTTTTTACAGTCAGTCTGGGTTTTTTGATTTTTTCAATTAACTTTTTTATTTTTATCTTTTTAGCCTATGACACTCCGGGGAAGAATACGAATCTAGTGACACCTCACTCTTTAAAATCGGTCAAGCCGTTTAGGCTACAGGAGGTCACGTAGGAACGTACATAGGATACACGCGAAACACATTACCCTCTCTGTATACAGTCGGGTAAAAAGACTGACGTCCATATGTGCGCACTCATAATTCGGGAACCAATCCTTACAATTTTTATGATTTTTGGTTTAAATTCGCATGGGCCCAAGGAAGGCCATATGCTACTTTTTGTCGTGAAAACAAAACTTTATGGGGATTAGTTGAATTTTTGAATTCCTTGGATGTTCCGAGCCTTCATCTATACAATTGAAAGTCGGCTCATTTATAATTTTGTTGCGCAACCTCAATGCACCGAGACTTTGTATTAGAATGCGTTTGATTTGGTGGTGAAGGATCTCAAATCAAATGTCATGCAAGCGACGGTTTTGAGGAAAAATTCAAAGACCAACATTCTCATTCCACGGAATCCGCTTATTGAGAACGAATTTGTACGTCGTGTACTGTAAACCATTTTAGTCAAAAAGCGGAAGGTTGGCCGACACGTTAATCTTCTTTGTTGCGTTTGTCTACGCCTTAGGAAGGTTTAAGGAGTTTTTTTTTTTTATTTTGATCGTAGTATACAGTGAGATCGTATTATTTGTCAAAAGCTATAGTTGGGATTGGGATCAATAAAATTAATTTCAGGTGGAAGTGAAAATTATTTTAGTCAAAAAGTCCATTTTTTGCGGGACGAAGTTCGCCGGGCACGCTAGTTTTATATAAAAAAATACTCATTTCCATACACGTAAAATTAATAATTCAGTTAAAAAATCAGTCTTTCCAATGACAAACAATTAGTAAATCGTAATCGCCAGCTACGAAGCGTCGCTGCATAGAAGGACGAGAGCAGCTCGTCAGCTCTACGAGCAAAAAAGGAGGGAAGAACATCGACTTCCGGAGAAAAAAGAGAGAGCATGAGAAGCGCGCGATCGAGGATGTAGAGAGGTGTTACTCCAGGAACAATGTTCGGAAGTTTTACCAAAAGGTAAAGAGAACGTGTCATGCCAACTAGACCCGAATGAAGACCTGTAGAGACGAACAAGGAAACCTTATAGTAGAGTCACAGTCGGTGCTGAGGACATGGAAAAACCATTTCTGCAGACTGCTAAACGGCGAAGACGACACAAATTCCGCTGTCAGGCAGAACGAGCCATTCAACCTGGACGATGAAAGCCAAGATTTCCGTCCACCTGACCAAAATGAAGTGAGGATAGCAATATCTAAGCTTAAGTCCAACAAGGCTGCTGGACCGGACGGCTTAACTGCCGAGCTGTTTAAGGCAGCGGGAGATGACCTGGTAGAGAGCATACACCAACTCGTCTCCAAGATTTGATCAGACGAAAGTATGCCTGATGAATGGAACCTCAGCATCGTTTGCCCGATCCACAAGAAAGGAGACTCTCTAAACTGCGCCAACTATAGAGGCATCAGTCTCCTGAACACTGCGTATAAGATCATGTCTGCTGTACTATGTGAACGCCTGAAACCTTTCGTCAACGATCTGATAGGTCCCTATAAGTGCAGTTCTAGGCCCGGTAAGTCCACGACCGATCAAATATTCACACTACGGCAGATCCTGGAGAAAACCCAAGAAGTCCAGATCGATACTCACCATCTTTTTATCGATTTTAAGGCCGCATATGACAGCATTTATAGAGACGAGCTATACAAAGCCATGTCTAGTTTTGGCATCCCTGCCAAACTTGTCAGATTGTGCAGAATGACTATAGAGAACACTCGCTGCTCCGTAAAGGTCGGAAACAATCTCACCGAGACCTTTGATGTCAAAAAAGGATTTAGACAAGGTGACGCGCTGTCATGTAACTTTTTCAACATCATTCTTGAGAAGATTGTGCGAAACTCACAAGCCAACACCAGAGGCACAATTTTCCATAAGTCTGCGCAACTACTTGCATACGCTGACGACATTGACATTGTTGGCAGAACACAGCGAGCTGTCACTGGTGCGTTTGCAAGTATTAGTACAGAAGCGGCAAAAATGGGTTTAGTGGTGAATGAGGGTAAAACAAAATATATGCTGTCAACAAGAAGGGACACACAACATCGACGAATCGGACAGAACGTCACGATAGACAGCTATAACTTTGAGGTAGTTAGGGACTTTGTCTACCTCGGCTCCGCTATAAACTCTGATAACGACATCACATCAGAAATCAAACGAAGAATCACACTTGCCAACCGCTGTTTCTTTGGCCTAAGACGGCAACTGATAAGTAAGGCCTATATATATAACTATAACTTTGAGGTAGTTAGGGACTTTGTCTACCTCGGCTCCGCTATAAACTCTGATAACGACATCACATCAGAAATCAAACGAAGAATCACACTTGCCAACCGCTGTTTCTTTGGCCTAAGACGGCAATTGATTAGTAAGGCTTTGTCAAGAAGCACTAAGGAGATTCTATATAAGACTCTCATCATCCCTGTCCTGCTCTATGGCGCAGAAGCATGGACCCTAGCAAAAACGGATGAGGATCTTCTTGGTCGCTTCGAACGCAAAATTCTTCGAGTGATTTTTGGTCCCGTTTGCGTTGACGGGATTTGGAGGAGAAGATTTAACAGCGAACTCTACGAGCTGTACAGCGACATCGACCTGGTCAGAAAAGTATGCATTAGTCGTCTAAGATGGTTAGGACATGTAGAGCGAATGGACACCAACGCTCCGGCCCGGAGAGTCTTCGATTCCAACCCGGAGGGACAACGCAGTAGAGGAAGACCTCGCCTTAGGTAGCAGGCGCAAGTGGAAGGGGACCTCAACCAACTTGGAGTGCGCAACTGGAGGCAGTTAGCCAAAGATCGCGCTAACTGGAGAGGCGTATTGGTTGAGGCCCAGGTCCACCCCGGACTGTAGCGCCACCTTAAGTAAGTAAGTAAGTAAGTAATCACCAGCTATGTGTCATAATGTATGGGAAATATACATTGACATTAGTGAAAGTACATATATATGTAAATCTGAGAAAAAATTGAGATTCCTCAAAAATGCCCTAGATAAAAAAAACTGTTTTTTTTTTTTTTTTTGGCAAACCGAACATGAAAAACAATCTCGATCAAAAAATTGATCTGTTGATCTGTTTGCCAAATCGAAAACGACATAAAACAACTACCGAACTAACAACAGATGTTTCAATTAGTGTTCCCAGACTTTTGGTATATTTTTCCCATTTTTAATCAGCAACACTGTTTATGTGTCCAAATTCCTAATGTTTCCATTTGGTTTTCCAAATCAAATTTGCATTTCTTCGTACAAGAAATCGTTTGATAACAGATTTTGGCATTTGGTAATACATCTCAAAAATTTCGCTTGTCTTTGTTCCGCTGTATATTAATTTCACCCAACGTTAAGAATAATTGTAGACCGATTCGTTTCGAGTTCAGGGAAGGCGTGGTATAATGACACAATGTACAAGAAGCAGACTGATGACGTTTATAAAATTATAACGATAACGTGGCTATAAAATCTTTTTTAAATTCTAATAGGTAAATTAGTAATGGTTTTTATAAGATATTGGACACTTTATACTCGTTCGTATCAAAAATTAGATTACTCGCATTCTCGAACTCCGGGAAAGTTTTTTTTTAATTAAAAAGCCCCACCTAGATAAATAAGCGCGCGACCGAGCATAATCACATAAATGTTAAATTATTTTATAGCTTGCTTGTGTTTTACAGTTCTTCGCCTGGCAGTGATTCAACTCATTAACTTTATCTATTTGACTGGGTTTAGATTAACTTTGTGACACAATACCAATAGACGCTGAATCAAAGACAGTTGTATATGGGACTACCATATAGCATAGTGCCTTTCAAGGCATGAGGCTTATGTCTGCGACATCTGTGCCGGAAAAATATTATTTTAGCAGAATTCTAAGGTGGTTGGTAACAAAACTGTTTGAAAATGTAAATACGAAATAAATCTGTCTATAGCTGAAGAAGTTTTGTCTATTGTGACTGGCTTAAAAATTAAAGTTTAAAAATTTTACAAAGACAGTTTATAAAGTTCATGAATTATTGTCTCTATTGTATTTTTGTCTATATATATAAATTACCTAAGAAAAACCACACCTATGTCACATTTCTGACGATGTATTTGACTCAAGTAAAAGTGACTTAGGAGTTAGGAGCAGCTTATTTCTGAGCACAAGCCATAGTTCATGTTAAAGCCTTTCAGGTTAATGATACTAACAGTAAACTGCGTAAAGGGCCGTTCGCTATAGTACAACGTTAAATCAAATACTAAATTTGAGACGTAAGACTAATATACCTCTTTACACGAGTACTACTCTATCACCAATTTCAATCGTGTTTAGGATTGATAGGATAGGATAGGATTTAAGCACTTGTTTAATTTATTTTGGAACATTTATTTATTTATTTCTAAAATCCAACCGGGACTGTTAGCGCCACGAAATGTAAAGTAAATAAAATAAATAAAGTTTAAAGAGAGCTGACACATCTAGAAAACATAACAAGTACATTAATGCTCTCATTAATTTTACAGAAACACAAAAGCATTAGATCTGTTCCTTTACTTTTAAATTTTACGAATTTGTACTCAATGCAGTTCCTTAAATCGAAAAATTTACAAAAGAGAGCATCATCGAGAGAGCAAGAAATTACCCCTCCACCTCCACTGGGAAGAGTACGAATTTTTACTCAACAAGTTTCTTGGCGTAAGAACTGGTTAAGCTGTCAGTCACCTGACTGTTGACAGATCATTTGAAAATTATTGTTTTAGTTCCTGCGTATTAAAATGGTATCAACAGGCGGCAAAATAAAACTGAATGTTATAATGATTGTATTTTCAATAGAATCTCGATTATTTTCGAACTATGAACTATTTTTGTTAGTAAATTTGCAAATTCTTCGAGTTTATCAGATATTTAAACGACTTTTTTGAATATTTGAATTATGTATTATTTCATTTTTCACAGATTACTACAAAAGCGTTCTCTAACTCTTTCATAAGTGATTCCCTGTGACAGAATTTATCTCCACCACTGCCATTTTGACTGTCTTTTCCATTCTTAAAACAAAAGCAAGGGAAAGGAACAATACGCTGTCAAACATATGTGACAAACTAAGCCATGCATAACAGTTGACAGAAGAAGTGCGTCATAACATCCGCCTCGTCTGAATGTTTGTTGTCTTCTTCGTTTAAATCATCAACAAAATCGCTAAATAGTGCAAACACGCGTTGACACGTTTCGACGATAGTGTCTGATCTAAATTATGGCAAGTCGTAAGACGGACAAATATTATCTTTTATGTTTAATTTACTAAAAATACACATTTAATGTGTGATAACCTGATAACATTTCCTAAGTTTCCTGAGAACGAATCTCACTTAAATAAAGTGCACGACTGGGTCGAACGAAACTTCCTCGTCCATCAAAAATTTTGGTTGGTGATTTTCTTATTTTATTAGGTAGGTATATATAAAGATAAAAAGTAGGAAAATGAATAGTCTTGAATAAAATTCACTCTTGGGTTATTCATCTGATATGGCAGTACATATAACAATGTGAGTTTTTAAAAGTTGTAGATCTCAGTAACAGGCAATTGTCGCCAGTTATAGGTAGAGAGTTATAAGCACCCACTGTACTATTTTATAAGCTCGTACAGATGACAAGTTTTCGAGTAAGTGGACAAACGTAGTAGGAGTTTCTGTTTTTTGATCTGTTAGGGCATGATTTAATTTTTGAATGGAATAGATTAATAACGCTGGTTTAAGTTGTCAATGATTGCAGGTGGCTCTGCGAAATAAGGCCCCAAAAAGAAGATGAATTAAGGCCCCAAAAAATTATGCAGGAAACAACAACAACGATTTTTAATACAATTTGGGGTATTATTTCCTTTTTTGGGGCCTTATTTCCTAATGAAAATTGGGGTCTTATTTCATTATGAAATAAGACCCCAAAAGAAGAAATGAAATAAGTCCCCAAAATTATTTTTTTATTATTAATTGTTACCCTTCCGACATGGAATGCGTATGGGGGGGCATGCTGCCCCCTTGCAACCCCCCTGCTTGGATTTACTGTTAGATTACGGGGTGAGTGCGAGGTTGAGTATATAAAAAGTTTCTTTAATCTAAATTAGTTTATCCAATATCAACAATATTAAGTAAAAAGTAGTTTTCATTATTTTTAATTTCATTATGAAATAAGACCCCAAATTTTGGGCCTTATTTCATCGCAGTGGGGCCTTATTTCATAGCTGAAATTGGGGTGTTATTTCATTATGAAATAAGATCCCAAATTTGGGGCCTTATTTCATTTTCTCTTTTGGGGCCTTATTTCCTACAGCCATTGCAGGTAGTGTTCGTGATAGATCGATATCTTTACATATCATATAAATATATGTACCTACATGTTCATGCCAGTTCTCAGAGATTTGTTTTTGAATTTGCATTAGCAGTTTTTAACAGAACTAGGGGTCGCCTCGTGGTCGAAATTCGACCAATTTATTCTATAAGTTCATTTTTGAAGGGGAAATGAAGGGGAAATATCGGAGCGCTTAAAAATAGGCAATCGAAACCATTCCAGGCTTCCCTTAAATTTCGATAAAAAGTGTCCAGTAATGCGGGCTGTCTTCTCTTTTACATCACAGGTAGAAAAGGTTTTATAGAATAGATGTGCAAAGTTTCATCGTTTAGTTCAACAGTTTTAGAGTTATGAGGACCTTTAGTTAGAAGCCAGCATTTTGCTTAAATTTCATAAAAATCATAAACCGTTAGGCCGATTGGTACAATTTGAATTTTATTAGATTAGTTATGTCGAAAACTTTCGAAAATAGATTTTAGAAAATTTTATCACTTTGCTAGCTGCGGTTTCAGAAATAACACGGTTTTAAGGAATTGGGATGATTTTGTTGTTTCAAATGGTTCTAACTTTCTAACGGTTGAACTACAAACAACTACAAACGATTGTCTATCGAACTGCATTTCACATTTTTCATTCTAGAAAAAGTGCGAATTAACTTCACGTAGGTGCCATGTTGTTGTTGTTGTAATTTCATGCAATTCGCTTAAATTTACCTGCTGTAATTCATAATTTGTGGATAATTTTTGTATTGAGCACTTCTAGGTATTGTCCCCTACCCAAATATCTATAGTGTTGGCATATTTATGTGACGTATAATAGCAAAAATGGGTGGAAACACGTTATAGGCAACTCCGTATTAATATATAGATACTCCGTTCGACGTGTGTCTACGTGCAAATGAAGTGAGATTTTCTGATTATGTTAACTAGAAGTGGTTGGAATTGAAAATAAGGTGCATATTAAAAATGGTTGAAAAAAGAAGAAGTGGGTAATATCTCCTGAAAATAAATTTTACGTCGCTGTTATTGCATTTTTAACGAAAGAGCTTGTAGGTATAAGACACAGATCGGCTTTTGGGTAGTCATTTTTGAGAAATAATTAAAAACTGATTTTATCGAATTTTTCCCAAAAAACTAAGTAGGGGAAATTCGAATTCGGAAATTCGAAACTTCCAGAAATTAGAACCTGAGTTTTTAATGCGTTGAATGCTCTAAAATTAGAACTTAAGGTTCTAATTTCTGAGCGATTTTTGTCTTAGCTTTGTACACATCGGTTTGTTCCGAATTTGTTTGTTTATTTTGCTTCAGCAAGGCAGAAATAAATAGGGGAATCCCCAAATTATGTATGTGGTGATTCCCTTCGCGTGTTTTTTTTTTTTTTTTTTTCATACTAGGTACATTATTTGGTTATACGCCTGCTAATATTTAATTCGCATGTAAACCTTACCTAGTTATTTGGCTCAGTCTTGTTTACAAAGTGAATTTAATTTATTATAAATGTAAAAGGGAATCTCTTAGCTCTAGATTTCCATATAACAAAATCTGCCATCAGCTACATACAATCTGAGGAAGAAGCGATATAAGATGCTGTTTTCAACACCTATCCAGAAGCAAAAACTAAATCCTTACACAGCGCTGAATTTCCGGAAATGGAAAGTCTTTTTTTTTAATGGTTTCTAAATAAACGTAAAGAAAAGAAGTACACAATGACTGGACCAATATTAAAGGCAAAAGTTAAATCAATTTTCGATGAAGTATATCTCGATAAAGATGAAAACGCATTCCGTGCAAGTGGTGAATGGTTTACAAAATTTAAGAATCGGCACGGTATTCGCTATACTTAAAAATTGGTGGCGAGATACTCTCTATAGTGATGTTGGCGATGTCACTCCGTTTATGCACAGAGATTTATATAAGAATAATAAATTTTGGAGGTAGTTTCACTCTTTATAAGCGAACTTAAAAAACGTCCAGAAATTAGAACATTTCGGAAATTAGAACTACCCCAGGAACAAAGTGGTTCTAATTTCTGAGCGTCCGCTGTACATATATTATCTTTAACATCTATTTTGATCAAAGGAGTTAGAGCAGTTTTTTTTTTTTTTTCTGTAAATTAAGCAGACAAAACGGTACCAAATTTTGTAATGTAAAGTTTGAAAAATACTATTGCTAACTACTTACCTGAGAACTGAGTATAATTTATTGTGCGGGATGTAAGCATTACCTGGGTTTTCACGTTTTATCGAAATCGAAAATGGGGTTTTCGGGATATGAGCAGTTCTTAAAATTAGCGTTTTCTGTTTTTTTTTTTTTTTTTATATACTTCTCCCGGGAAAGGCGAACCTATAACGCTTCAACAGCGCCCCGAGATTCCTGCAGATGCATGTTTGCTCTGCACTTAAATTGCTTCAAATTGTAGTCTTCTGGAAATATATCCCCAGGAAGCGAGTTCCAAAGTTTGCTTGTCCTGTAACAGAAGGAGTTTTGGAAAGTTGATGTCCTCGCGGTTGTCAATTGTACTGTATGGTCATGAGCATTAGCAGCCTGTCTTGTTGGGCGCCCAAAAGTTGCATTTCGAGGGATAATGTCTTTGAGTTCCTCAGAACATCTACCATGGAAGTACCTATAGAACAAGCATAGGTCAGCGACTCGTCTTCTGAGCACCAACGGTTGTAGATTCGATGTGAGTGTAGGGTCTCCAATGAGTCGAACTGCTCGTCTCTGTATGCTATCAAGCAGGTTAAGTGAATGTTTTGGGGCCGAGCTCCATATATGGGAACAATATTCCAAGCCTGGTCTAACCTGTGCTTTGTAGAGAAGGAGAAATTACTTGGGGCTAAAGAACCTCTTTGCTCTAAATAGGTAGCTCAACTTTGCGGACGCCGATTTTGCGATATAGGATATGTGGTTCTGCCATGTGATTCCTGAGTTGACTGTGACTCCTAGAAGGTGCATTGAGTCCTTGTGATGGATTGGATGGTCATCCATTTAGATCTGAGGAACTGTTGATGCATTTTTTCTGGAAAATGTTGTGAGCTGTGTCTTGTTTGCATTAAATACAACCAAGTTGTCCTTTCCCCACTTCAAGATTTTGTCCAGATCATCATTTAGAGAATTAATTTGTTCACATCTCTGACTGTGTGATGTAGCCGTATTCACAGGCCCATTGTTCAAGATGGAGGATATGAGAGTGCTATCATCTGCAAAGCTGTAGATATTATTATTTGTCGATCCAAGCAAATCGTTGATGTGGAGAAGAAATAGAGTTGGAGAAAGAATAGATCCTTGGGGCACTCCTGCATTTATAGCAAACGAATTGGATGATACACCATCTACAACAACTTGAATCGATCTTTCCAGAAGAAAATTTTGCATCCATCCGCAGAGTTGTTGTGGTAATCCGTAAGACGCTTACTTGCCTAATAGGGCTCTATGCCAGACTCGGTCAAATGCCTTTGATATATCCAAGGCTACGGCTCTGGATTCGCCGTGTTGTTCAATTGATTGTGTCCATAAGTGCGTTACGTAGCTTAGCAGGTCACCAGTGGAATGACGGCTCCGAAATCCGTATTGCCTGTCGCTTATTAATCGATGGCCTTCTAGATATTTGATTATTTCGACATTTATTGCCTTTTCCATTACTTTAGAGAGCATTGAAAGTAACGCTATTGGACGATAGTTTTGTGGCAGACATTTCCTCCCTTTCTTTGGAGTAGGTTGAATGCGAGTGGTCTTCCAGCAAGAAGGAAACGTCTTTTGGGAGTACGACATGCTAAACAGCTTACACAGTACAGGTGCAAGTTCTGGTAGACAGTTCTTGAGTACTATAGCCGGGATTCCATCGGGTCCCGTTGCCTTATTGCAATCTTGTTCTTTAAGGATGCGTTGAATTATTCGAGGCCGAAATTTCACTTCTGCCATCGATGATTGTATCCTCGGGATATTTGGTGGCTCTAGCTGTGCAGAATCTAGGGTGGAATTCTTTGAAAACATGCTAGCGAAAAGATCTGCCTTTTCTTTAGGTGTTGGTGCTAGCGTGCCGTCTTCTTTTACTAGAGTTGGAAAAGAAGAGCAACTAAAGTTATTACTGATTGCCTTTGCCATGTACCAGAATGCGCGTGAGCCGCTAGGACATCCAATCACTTTGTTAGTGACTCTTTCGCTGTAAGTTGTCTTCGCCGATTCATTGCATCTATTTCGAAGAATTGTAAATTCAGATCTTTTTAGTTCTGAAGGTTTGACCGCCATTCACGGAAAGCCTTGTTTTTCGCTGCGGTAGCTCGCTTGCATTCTTTGTTAAACCACGGTTTATTTGGAGCTAATTTTTTGATGCAATGTGGAATATAAAGTTCCAAACCGAGTAAATTATTTTCGGTTACGGCTTCTGCGCACATATTGACATCAGTATCTCTAAAGCACATATCAGCCCATGGCAACGAAGCGAAGAAATTACGCAGCTCGTCCCAGTTAGATTTACTATAATTCCAAATCGAACGATAACGATCATTTTTCGCTCCTATTGGTATCGGCATAGAGAGGATAGCAGATATTAGAGCATGATCCGAATTCCCTAAGGGAGCAGACACTTTTATTTCATAATTATCTGGCTCTGTTGTGAGAAACAGATCGAGAGTGTTTCCATAATTTGTTGGATTGTCTGGAATTCGCGTGGGCTCATCAACGAGCTGAGTGAAATTGCAGCAAATGGCGAAGTCTTCAGCTTGTTTCCCTGCCTCGTCCGTTCGGTTAGAATATCGTAGCCAATCCATGTTATGGGCATTGAAGTCACCAAGTATAATAACTTCAGCGGTTGGATGATGAATTTGTATCCAGTCTACCTTATCGGATAAATGACGAAATAATTTAAATGGTTCGTTATCGTTTGGTGAGCGGTACAGGCAGCAAATGAATTTGGTACAACTTTGCAGAACGACCTTTAGCCATAATATGTCGAGATTCGTAGGTTCCATCTCTTCTTCTCTTACACACGCCAGATCTTCTCGGGCAAACACACATAGTCCCCCCTTATATCGAAAACGAGGATGTAGTTCGTATTCTGGACATTGAAGATATGTGTAATCAGTTGTTGAGTTTATTTGAGTCTCTGTTAAAACTAGGACGTCTGGCTTTCTTTCTTGCAGATGCTGGTGCATACAGCTGACGTTGACATTGTTGAGTCCTAGACGTGAATGTTACAGAAATCTGTTGCTAGCTTTCTTCTGTTAGTGTTTAGTCTCTTTTGTCTTTGTGGTCGTTGTTGTCTGACGTCATGCAAGTCTTGTGGGTGATTATTTGCATGTTGAACCCCCTGAGATAGTCCCCCCCGGAGATCCGAATGGGAGATTAGTTTACCTCCGGAATTCTTTATCTCAGGAAGTTGCATCATGGCTTTTGTGTCCCATCCGTGTTGCACCGGCCCATCGGCCAAACTCCGAAACGTAGTCAAGACTACTTCACGGAGCCTATAGCATGATGTGGTGGTATCTCACCGGGCGACAGGTAATTCGAATTGAAAATTAGGAACGCAATAATTTCGAAAACATCATTTTTTCTCTGTGAACAATTACAAACTGGTGCGAACATTTTATATGGAAAGTACCATCAATATTAAGTTTATCTTGCAAAGAATAAAACGGACCAAAACTGTAAGCCCCCATCAAACTCCAGTCCAAATCCGAAATTTGAACGAAATCCGGGTAGACGTTTAGTCTTTAGGCCTCACGACATACGGACAGAATTATGCGACCCACTTTTTTTGTTGAGTTCCTTTATCATCGTAATGTCAGAATTGATTAACTATTCTCGAGTTCGAATTTTTGTACGAAAACAATATCTTTCTCTTACTACGTAATCGAGAAAGTTAAAAACTCACTGATGGGTAGTTAATATTTAAAACAGACCAAAATCTTAATACTGCTACAATTTAAGATTATGAAGGCAGTTTTGAGAAAAGAAATCATTTCTCGTTACGATATGATGAGAATGTAACGCTATAGTCAATTTAAAAATCTCTATTTAAACTAAATTCATTTGATGATAAGATATTAATACACAATTGTAAATAAATTATTTTATTTCTTATTTCAGAAAACAAAGAAAATGCACTACGAAACTTTATAACATATATTGAGAGACACTTGGTACTACAAGTAATACCAAGGGAAAATGGTTCGAACAATTGCGCGGAAAGTGAGGTATCGCCGATGGATGAATTCGCAGAAATATTTACAGGTAAACTATTTGTTTAGTACATTTTTGGCCATATTTCACTTTTGTAACCGAAATAATGCCGAATTTTGTATTTGGCATCATTTCGTTTGGCTTTATTTCACATCCCCCATTTAAAATTAAAATACTTAAATTGTTTTTACAAATGAAGGTGTTTTCACACAATAGACAGCAATTATTAGTTGGTCGTTAGCTCTGCAATATATCGATAGCTGATTTTCAATTTTCGTACACAAAGCAGTGTCGATGAATGACACCCCTGCCCATTTTTCGGTCGGCCTTGTTTTTTATTTTTGTGGTCGACTGAGCTCATTGACGCAAACGAGCAAATCATTCATTTTGCCAGGTGTCAAGTGTATTTTAGGATGGATGGCTGTCCAATTGGTTCCTATAATAGCCCTATTGTCGATAAGGCCTAAAATCAAATAAATTGATCGGAGGTGCGGCGGTATAAAGGGGTAGTCTTTGTCTAATCTCTTTAAATTTCTAACAAACAGATAAAAAAGAAGTTAAAATTACTACTAAATGTACCTATTTGTTATTACATGCCAAAGCCTTGAATCGAAATTTGTTTCCGCATTTCAATTGTCTCAAAACAAAATTTACACTTCAACGTTTCACTTAAAAAGACTATGAATTGCCGCTTTTGAAGAGCAATTCCCTGACATAATTATAAATTGGAAACAAACATCTGCTTGATGTTAGAAATGCACTTCATTCGAAAGCCTACATAAGGTATTCTGTTTAAAAATAACAGACAATGTTTGACAGTCAGTATGCCGAGCACTTTAACACTTAAAATTAAGATAGCATTCGCGATTCTATTTATCGATGTAAATTGATTTGTTGTATAGTCCAAAACGAAACAGTTTGCTCTGATAATAATAACTCGACAGTGGATTTAGTTATATAAGGCTATAAATATTGTACTAGTCGGTGTGGTTTTTCTGTCAGCGCAATCAGGATATGTGCGTTCCTAATGACGAGTCAGTGCCGTTTTATCACAGCGATAGTGTGCAATGTTCATTTGCACAGATGGCTTAGATTTGTCAAAGGCAACTGCTCGAAAACAGTAGCAGTGCCAAAAGGACACTCTCAGATTTACTGATGACAATCAGTATTATTTGTATGGGATCGAATTAACGGTCCAAATTGAATTCTAGATACAAGATTTTGGACTAGAAAAATTGTTTATCTTAAAAACTTCTATGATAGACGTGGGACCTATACCTATACCTTTCCCAGCACACACTGGACAAATACAAAAATATTTATCTTCAGTCGACTTGATTGGTGTGGACTAGATGTAACCTGAACGCAAAAACTGGATTGGTTGGTAATGCCACTTTTCCTATGTTAGCCACATAGGCGAACTGTCAATTTATTACTCAGTCACGAATTTCTTATCTAGATTCGTCAGCTACACCTCCATTGATGTAAACTGAAAAAGCTGCTTATGTGACCGATTTAGGGCAATCAAAACTGAGAGACAAGTCAGACAGCTGTCAGACTAACTAAACTAGATACCTACTTGAACATATCCACTGAATATATTATTTTGAACTTTCTCCATTACGTAGTAAGAGAAGGTATTGTTTTCGTACAAAATTTCGAATCAATTCTGACATTACGATGACAGGGGAGCTCAAAAAAGTCGGTCGTAAAATTCTGTCCGCCTATCTGTCCGTATGCCCCGACCCCGATGCCTACAGCCTTTTCCATTTTTACAGAACGGGCAGTTTTTTTTTTTTTTAACCTTAATATTAATTGTTCTTCCCATATAAAATGTTCATACCAATATGATTTGTTCGAAAACTGCTGTAACGATTTCAACCAAAATTTATATTTAAGATTAGGTGAGGTTACCATGAATGCATACTTACCCAGTTTTTAGCTAGAAATTCGAATAACGGTACTTTTTAAATTTGCACATATCTCGAAAACGATTCATACGATTGTAACCAAAATTCATTTATAATGTAATAAGGTAATTTCTAATTTAGTGCCCTATTATCGTTTGCGAAGCGAAAATTCGTCTCGAAGCGAACGCTTTAGCGAATGTTTTGTGTTTTTGTATGACCGTTGCGAACAGACTCATTCGCTTAAAATCCAATGCCGCCACAATAACAAATTTAAAAAAAACTGAATTTTTTGCAATAGGTGTCAAAGTGAAAACATTTATTATAATTTTGTATCTTTATCGTGCTACATTCCCATTTTGTTAAAAAAAATTATGAGCTCCATCGACCTGTTTTATGGCGAAAATTATGAGAACGAGACTGAAATAGCCACTACCAGCATGTTGCGGCTTTTTTATTTTTTCGATGAGCCGAATTTTGCAAATCCCTTCACAAGCTTCTGGTTAGATTTCATCAATTCAACCAGCTTTTTGAATTGGTTGACATTTGTGTTTTTCATACTAAAAACAAATTTCTCATATTATATTTAAATTCATGCATAGATTATTGTCAATTACTTACGTTTTTTAAACTATTTGCGCACTCATATTGTTATAATTGTACAAAATAAACTATATTCGCGCGATAGTCACAAACTTTTATCATTCGTCTTTTTTGACTTTTAGAGCGAAGGAAATTGTTTTATTCGCTAAGAGTAATTCGCTTGGTTTACATTCGCTAGTACTTTGACATTTAAGGCGAAGCACTTTTCTAATTTCGCGGATTGTAATAACGATTGGAAACATTCGCAGACTTTTTTGTTCGCTTCGCAAACGATAATAGGGCCCTTAATAGAAGACTCGGTTTTTCTCTGTATTATTGTTCAATTGATTTTTGAAAAAAAAATATTTTTTTCAAAATGTAGTTTTCTGTAGTTAACCGGAAAACGGCAATAACGATTTGACAAAAATGCATACTTAGAGTAAAATTGATGTTTTCAAAATTTGTGTGTCCTTAATTTTCAATTCGAATCACCGAAAACACTGATTTTAAGAACTGCTCATATCTCGAAAACCCCACTTGCGATTTCAATAACACTTTAAAAACCAAGTAGTGCTTGCATCCCGAACAGCTAAATAGTTAGCAATAGTATTTTTCAAACTTTGGTACGGTTTTGTCTGCGTAATTTTGCAAAGAAAACCTCTTACGATTTGGATCAAATTAGATGTTAATGATAATATATGTATTATAAATAAAATCCCCTACTTAGTTTTTCTCCAAAAATTCGAATAAATCAGTTTTTTTTTAATTATTTCTCAAAAATGACTACCCAAAAGCCGATCTGATCTTCCATTTAAAATGCAATAACAGCAAGGCAAAACTCATTTTTAGCAAATATTACCCACTTCTTCTTTTTTTCAACCATTTTGAAAATCGACCTTAAAATAATTGAAACCACTTGGAGTTTAGACATTCAGAAAATTCGAGTTCATTTGCACCCCCACACACGTCCAACGAGATGTACAATTTGAAACTGCTAATGCAAATTAAAAAACATATCTCGAACACGAACACTGCTTGCAATCATTGACAAATTAAACCAGCGTCATTAATCTATTCCAGTCAAAAATAAAAGCATGCCCTAATACCCTATTCACTCCGAGCCGAAAACGCTTGAAAACTTTAAAGTCGTTTAAAGTCGTTTTCCACGAAAACACCCCGAAAACGACTTCCAATCGTTGGGTTGTTGAAACAAACACACCTTTGAGCAAATTCAGCAGAAGAGCTGACCGAACAAATGTCACAATTCACAACTTAAAATCATGTTCCACACTTGATTGATGGGCTAATATAATTTTTAAATGCTCGGAATTAATTTTATTTCTTAGCTAAAAAATAAATAAATAAATAGTTGGCGCAACAGGTCCGGAGGGACCCTAGGCCTAGCTTCTCACAACCATTCGTTTTGTGTGAGTTTTTCATTTTTGGAACGAATGCAAGGGATCTACAGTTTTATGCCGACTCCAAACGGCTAATCGAGAAGCTCTTTCAAGACATTTATACTCTCGGATGTTTGTCAGACGTTCGCGAGAGATAGCGCAGTGGAAAAAACCATAAGTTGGAATTTGGGTTTTTGCGGGATTCGAACCTGAGACCCCTCGCTTAGTAGTCCAACACACTAACACTAAGCCACTGCGACTACGCAACTTTCTTAACTAATGCGAACAAAATTTCTAACCAAAATAGATTACACAGAAGTTTCACGACTAGTGTCCCACATCTGATTGAAACGCCAAATGAAAACTAGTAGGTGTTCGGTGTGAATGCATCAACGAAAACACGGTTTTCGGTGCGGTGTGAAAAGGGTATATAACAGATAAAAAATCAGAAACTCCTAGTACGCTTTTAAAGTGTACGAGCTTATAAAATAGTACCCACGTCAGGCGCTTGTAAATTATAACCATAACTTACGACAATTACCTGTTTCTGAGAGCTTCAACCTTTAAAAACGAAAGTTATTATTTGAAATGTACTACCATATCAGATGGGTAACCCAGTGAATTTTATTTAACTCTTATCATTTTCCTATATTTTATGAACCGTTTCTTTTATCTAGCATTGCTTCTCAGATGTTTACCTACTTATCTAATAAAATACGAAAATAACCGACCAAACTTGTGATTAACGAGAAAGTTTTGTTCGACCCAGTCGTGCACTTTTTTTATTCGTTGAATGGAGCACACGTCAGGCAGTAGTAACGAATTAAAAGCTGCTGCTGTCAGAAAGATGCTAAAAAAGTTTACCTCCTTGCGAGTATCGTTAGAAATTCTTTCAAAAGAGCCCCAAATCACACATTTTCATATGAGAAAAAGTCTTTAAATATTTCTGTGGCAAAAATTTAATTAATTTAACGATCGGATGCCCACACACAGTTCCCTGTTCTATATCTCATGTTTTTTTTTTTTTTTTTAATGTCTCGGTTAAAACGGTTGCTGTGTTTTGGATCAGGGAAATACGAATAAATCGTGACCTCCGCTCCTGATAAGTGGCTAAAAACGACTTATGCTGTTTTCCCTTGTTGATACAGATTTATTTCGTTAAAATGTCCAATCATTTCGAAATAGTGCAAGGTTTACAACATTTCTTGCACCTATTTTCTTACTCCTTGAATATTGGCCACCTCTTTAAAAAGAAAAATTGTTTTTGTTTAAATGAGTCGATTCGATAACTCCTTTAAATTAAATCAATTGATTTTAAAAATAAAGTCGATAAAAACTTCTTGCGTAGAATATAGAAACCAATTAATTTTACCAAGAAATGTGCGCAAATGTCAGAAAATCTTAAGTTCAGTACATGATAAGTTATTTTCTCACAATCTACTTTCGTACCCTTCACTAGATTACGCTTGAAGCGCGAAAACTTCAATGTAATCAAAAGTAAACTATATTTTAATTAAATTTTTACAGTCGTCAAGGCATATCCTGATGGAGTGTGTCGGACCTCTTCATTCATCATAGTCCGACATACAGATAATTTGTATTGATAGGTATAGTTGCTCGGATCATACCATACTATAGACAAGTTAAAAGAAGGTAACATAACATACAATCAATTCACGTGATGGTACGATAATTAAAAAAATAAACAACTTATCAAGCCACTTGAAGAACTGCAAATCTGATCGGTCAACCAGTCAGTAGATAAACAAATCAAGGTTAGATAAGGATTATAATTTTGGAAGCAAGGGTCTTTTCAAAATATGTTTTCTTATTGTTGCAGTGAGACAGAAGCCGCTGCTCCCGATTATGCGTTACTTTATACTTAAAAAGGTTAAAGAACAATCAGATGTCCCTGAAAAGCACTCAGTTCCAACTAATTAGGTACAAACTTTTTCAAACTTATGTGGCTCATTATTTCTACATAATGTACATGAATCTATCATTTGATGATGTTAACTATTTGTTATTGATGTTGTTAAAAGAAATGAGAAAGAATAATTCAAAAAGCACCGTTATTTTTTCTCTGGCTCTCTTGCAAAGCATTTCATATGGAAAATGCAGGTTTTTTTTTGCGTCAACTGAATACATAGGTACATAGTTATTGTCTTCATTGTTCACGTGTGTTCCGAGAAGATTGACCCATTTCAACATTCTTTCTCTGTGGATTGTCGTGGGGTGCGCATCTAACAGAAAATTACTAAATTTAAACTTTTCAAAAATGAAGTGTTCCGTGTGTGCTCAAAAAATTGATCGGAACTGTTCAACAAAAATAAATTGTAGTGATTGTTTGAGTTTTTCACATTTTGCCTGCGTTAATATCACTGAACAAGAAGCTGATTTTTATAACACAAGTGGCAATCCATTTCGGTGTGACAAATGTGCAGTGCTAAGACGCCGTTCTTTACGTATGCAGGTCGTGCCCATGCAAAACAACAACATTTCACCGGCTCCTAGCAAAGTCAATGTTCCACGTCCCCCAGAAAGCGGTATTGCACAAGCAGCAGCGAATGATAATGATCAAACTCTTCAAACATCTAAGAAAACTGATGTCATCGAGAGCGAATGCACTCTCCAAATGATTTACCTCAAGCTATCTCAATTGGAAGAAACAAACAATCGTTTTCTTCAACAAATTAACGAATTACGATCCGAAAATTTGGAGCTGAAATCGAGGGTCAACAACCTGGAGAGTAAGCTTAACTGGCAGCAACAACACTTATTGAGTAATTGCATGGAAATTGTTGGTGTTTCAAACGTAGATGACACGAACGCACTCAGCAAGGCAAAGCAAATTTTCCACAATGCATTGTCCATCGATGTACCGGATAGCGAAATAGAGGAATGCTATGTGAAAAGAATACAACACAAAACAAATAACAACGGTGGTGTATTGAAATCCAAACCCATCATCTTTTTAAAATTCTCGAATTTACCAACGAAGCAACGAATAATGAGTGCAAAGAGGAACAACAAAAACAAACTTAACTCTAAATTAACCGGAGTCGATGTTGTAGGCGAAAACAACAGCAGCAGAAATACCAACAACAACAGTAGCAGCAAGAGGAACAGCATTTATTTGAACGATTCACTTACAAAGTATACGCAGGCTCTCTTTTTCAAGGCGAAAGAAGCTAAACAGAATAATCGCGCTAAATATGTATGGTTTAAAGACAACAAAATTCTTATGAGAAAGGTTGATGGTGGAAAAGTCATTTCAATAAGATCTTTTAACGATCTTATACTTATATAGTACATTGCGTTAATTCTTTTTTAAAAATGAATGATATAAATTATTTAATTGATGACTTCTCCACACTTGATCTCAGTGTTTCTAATTGTGATTTTCTGTTTACAAATAGTTCCTATTGCGATAACAAACTTTTTATTGTCCACCAGAATGTCAGAAGTTTAAGAGAAAACTTTTCAGCTCTAGTCACTCACCTTGATTCTTTTGCGTGCATTCCAGATGTTGTGTTTGTCTCTGAAATATGGATCTATAATTTTGAAATTGAAGATTACTCTCTACCCGGGTTCAAGTTTTTTGCAAATACCAATGAAAATTACGCTGCAGGTGGTGTTGGTTGCTTCGTAAAAGATGATTATAAGATTTTAGATGTAGTCCGTGTTAACTTTTTGAGTGCAGATGTTTTAAAAGTTTCCGTTGAAATTAACCATGAAGAATATGTATTTTTATGTGTCTATCGACTTCATACATTCAATGTTTTGACGTATTTGGAGGAATTTTCTGGTCTTTTGGAAAAAGAAAGGTCAAATAATTTAATTATTACTGGTGATTTTAATATTAACATTCTAGAAAATAGTGAAACGGTTTCAAGCTATTTGGCATTGCTCTCTTCGTATGGCCTAGCATGTTATATCAACGAACCCACTAGGAGTGCTTCGGGTAGTTGCCTAGATCATATTTATGCACGCTTCAAACATGTATCTTGTAGAAGCTGTGATAATTACATTCTGGATCTTATGATCACAGATCACTCTATGACAGGGCTCTTGGTAGACATTGCTATTAGCAAGAATAGTAATAAACCTAAACCCCCTGACAAAGTGTTGAAAATCGACTTCAGTAAGCTAAAAAACACTCTTTTATATGAAGTCTGGGAAGATGTTTACTCGTGTAGAGATGCTTCTCATTCATACACAATATTTATTGAATTATTCAAGAAACATATTCTAAGCAGCTCATCAGAATTGTCTTACAAACAGCGTGTAACAAGGCTGAAACCATGGATTTCGAGTTACTTGTTGAATAAGGTAAGAATTAAAAATAAACTAAGGCTTAAATGTTATAAGCAGCCTCGCAATCTGAGTTTAAAAAGGAAATATATAAAATTGAGCAATAAACTTAAAAGAGAGATTCCAATTTGCCGAGATACCTACTATCGCTCTAAACTTAGTTCTGCTAAGGGTAATCTAAGAAGTGAATGGCAAATAGTAAATAGCCTCCTTAATAAATCTTCTTCTTCTAGTATGCCTTCTGTCATTCGTGTGCTGTATCTGTAGCCTAGATTCGAAAAAGTGTACGGCTGGGTTATTTATCGATATAACCAAAGCTTTTGATATGGTTAACCACAAAATTTTGTTGCGTAAACTGGAAAAAGCTGGATTTCGTGGCTTCGTTCTTGACTGGTTTAAATCTTACCTAAAAAATAGATCGCAAGGAGTGAAGATAGGTCAGATAAGGAGCAAAATTAGGTTCTTTAATTTGGGAGTACCCCAAGGCTCTGTTTTAGGACCGATTTTGTTTCTTGTCTATATCAATTCACTGTTTGCTCTTAACTTTAAGGGCTCACCAACTGCTTTTGCAGATGATATAGGCTATTCTTATGGTTTGAATAGTCCCTTAGACCTAGTCTCGGACATAAATTGGGATCTAAATTTGTTAAGGATTTGGTTTGCTGAACATAATCTGGTTCTAAGCTCAAAAACTAAAGTCATGTTTTTCAGTTTATCATCGATAAACAGCTTGGAAGCTTCTGTTTCATATTACGCACCTGAATGCTTAAAATATAAACTTTTAAATTGCTACTGCAGATCTAGCTCTTCTTTTTATGACAATGTAAGCTGTAGTGATAACTGCTTCCCAATCGAAAGAGTTGACGTATTTAAATACCTGGGGCTTACCATTGACGCTAGAATGAGCTTTTCAGTCCATGCAGAAACTCTGAGAAAGTATTTCCGCTGCACACTTAGACATTTCTACTACTTCAACAAGTTTGTTCCACCAAGCTCCTAAAAACAATTTATTATGGTATTTTTCATTCCAAACTGCAGTATGGTATTGCATGTTGGGGGGGTGTTTATCTAAACAAAATACAGCCACTATTAATTCTTCAGAAATGTATGTTACGAAAAATTTGCCGCAAACCTAGGAGACATCCCAGTTTTCCTTTGTTCTGTGAACAGAAAATACTTCCAGTTCGTCATTTGTACTGTTTTAAGGTTCTACAAATTTTTTTTAGGAGGTCGGGGAATCGTAATTATCGGTTAATTTCAAACTACAATTTACGTGGAAACTTTTTAAATATGGTATCTGTTCCAAGTTTCCGTACTACCGCATATCGTAATTTTTATTCTGTTTCCTCATACCGTTTATATAATAAACTTCCTCAGTCAATAAGGATGATATCAACGCCTGGTATGCCTTTAAGCCATGTAAAACGCTGGCTTTTCAATTTTAATTTTGCTAATTTAGAAACTCTACTCTCTGACACTCTGGTTTAAATTTTAGTTCTAACGAATTATGTATGTATTTGTTATTTTTTGCACTTACGTTTGAATTTCTTTAAAGTAATCTGCTTCATTTATTCCATTTGCGTTAAAGTTCTTACTCAATTCTTTATTTTTTAATTCTGTTTGTACTAATCCTTTATTTCTATTATATCCTTTGCTTAATGTTATATGGTCACCCCACCCAAAACTATATTTTTGAAATTTGTAATAGTTTCTTTAAAGTGACATTCAACACTATTTTATGCACTCAGTGCACTAAATACAGAATGTTTCTATTTTTCTTAATTTCTATACTTAATGAAAGCACTTATAATATTCTTTCTTATTCGAAACTTGTATTGTATGTATTGAAATTATTGAAATAAATTTTATCTATCTCTTATCTATTTTTTGAAATTTTCTGAGTGAATTTATTTATTTAATTGTAATTTCTTTGTAAATTTGGAGAACGACGGGTAGAGCAAAATCAATTAGCAGTGTTGAAAAGGCTAAGGTCGAATTACTTAAGGAACAAGGATTATTACTTTGATCTATTCGTGCT
Source organism: Cheilosia urbana (assembly GCA_946477585.1). Classification (NCBI taxonomy): domain Eukaryota; kingdom Metazoa; phylum Arthropoda; class Insecta; order Diptera; family Syrphidae; genus Cheilosia; species Cheilosia urbana. Next base: position 62,640,240 of record OX297854.1, on the reverse strand, counting down.
TTTTTTTTTTTTTTTTTTACTGAAGGTGAAAATCTCGAAAGACACAGTGGGGTTAGAAACCCAGAGTAGTGTGGGACTCTAACCGCACTAAAAACACCTCCTTAATCATGACCAATCAAAGAAAGATCGACAAATGATTTTAGTTTCAACGTTCAGTTGCGTTTGAGAAAGTATTACAATTTGAATACGGGTTCTCATTATTTAGATTATAAGGTCGTGAGGTTTAATTCTTCTCAATCTACGAATATTGTATCGTACATTTAAGACGTCTTCTATTTCAGGATTAATATGCATCTGCAGACGCTCATTGTGACGAATTGCGTACTTTTTAATTACCTCCGTTACAAGATCAGTCTGCAAATCACGATGCAGGTCATTATTTCTAATATACCATGGGGCATTTACTATTCCCCGAAGGACTTTGTTTTGGAATGTCTGTATTATTTTTACATTTGCCTTCCTTGTACAACCCCATAATTGGACACCATATGTCCAAACAGGCTTCAATATCTGGTTATATAATAAAATTTTATTCTCAATGGACATTTCCGAGTTATGTCCTAGCAACCAATAAAGTTTTCTATATCTAATATTTAACTCTTCTACGTTCTTCTTCACATGTTCCTTCCATTTCAGCTTAGCATCCAGATTCATACCCAGATACTTAGCTGTGTTAGAATAAGGAACTACTTGGTTATTATTATTAATAACCACCGGAACATTTATAATTTTTTTATTTGTAAAATTGATATGAGTGGACTTTGACTCATTGAGTCTAATTCGCCATCGTTGTGCCCAATCACATATTTCGTTAACTGAATTTTGCAGCTTTTCTGTTGATTTAGTCACGCATCTATCAGTTTATAGAAGAGCAGTGTCGTCTGCGAATGTGGCTATCATCGTGTCGTTTCTATGTGGTATATCACTAGTATACAATAAGTAAAGGGTTGGTCCCAGAACACTTCCCTGTGGAACTCCTGCTTGTATTTCTTTAAGTTCAGAATACGCTGAACCATAACAAACTCTAAAGAATCTATTTGAAATATAAGATTTAAGTATCTCATAGTATTGTCTAGGTAGATCCCTATGAAGTTTATACTCTAAGCCCTTATGCCAGACCTTATCAAAAGCCTCAGCAACGTCTAAGAACAAGGCAGAACAAACTTGTTTTTCTTCTAGTGATTTTTCTATAATATTTGTTATACGATGTACTTGGTCTATTGTCGAGTGCTTATTTCTAAACCCGAACTGATGGGTGGGAATAAGCCTTCTCTGCTCTATGATTTTATCTAGTCTTTTAAGAAGCAGTTTCTCAAAAATTTTGGATAGTACAGGTAAAAGTGAAATTGGCCTGTAAGAGGTGACTTCTGATGGAGGTTTACCTTGTTTAGGTATAACTATAATTTCTGCTATCTTCCAGTGATGTGGAACATATCTTAGCTTAAAACAAGCATTAATTAAAAGCTTAAGTTTAACCAATGCTATGAAGGGTAGCTCCTTCAGGATTTGGGCAGTTATTAGATCATAACCTGGTGATTTTCTATTAGAGAGCTCATGAATACATGTGCTGATCTCTTTTAGCGAAACGTAAGTGATTACGTCCTCATCAATTCTATCAGAGAATTCAAGGCATTCGCCTGCCACGCTAGGTGGAAAAGATTTAAAAACATTTGTCAAATGTTCTGAAAAAAGTTTCACCTTTTGTTTTGGGTCGCCGATCCATTTCCCATCAGATGTTCGTAACGGGGGATCTTGCGTTTGAGATCTTTTTAAATATTTGGCAGCCTTCCAAAGGGAGTAGTCTGTGACTTTGTCAGCAGTCAAGTTGGAAAGGTATTTAGTTAGAGATCTATTTTTAAATTCACTAATAGTCTTTTTAAGTTTATTATTAAGTCTATTGAATATAGTTTTATCGCCGGGATATCTTGTCATTTGCCATTTTCTCCGGGCTCTTCTCTTTTCTAATATTAGTTCCCTAATTTCTATGGGATATTTTACCGATGCTTGTTTACGTTGCTGACCAGTTGGTGTACTATCTTCTGGTGCCTGTTGTATATCGGCAATGAATTGTTCCACTTCGATGTCAATATGCCTTGTTGTGACCAGTGGAGATCTAAGGTTTATAAAACCTTCGAGTATTTTTTTAAAATTACACCAGTTTGTTCTTTTGTTGGTAAGTCTTTCATTGCTTATCTGCTCTACTAACATGCCGTTGACCGTTAAGATTACGGGTGTATGATCCGACGACAAATCATCACTGCTTTCAACTTTAAGTTCTTTTCTATTGATTCCTTTCGTAATGAAGAAGTCAATAAGGTCTGGTATTTTTGATGGGTCGGATGGCCAATAAGTAGGCGATCCAGTCGAAATAAAATTACAATTAAAATTTCGCCCTGTTTTGTAAAGCTTTCTGCCTTTTGTCGTTACTAATCTAGACCCCCAGTAGGTGTATTTTGCATTGAAATCACCTCCAATGATAAAGTTATTACCTAGAGATCGAAATAGGTCGTTAAGATCTTCCTCTGTAGGCGAGTGTCTAGGTGGACAATATATAGCAGCTACGTTAAATTGCTTGCTTTTAGTCAGAATGTTTACTATCGCTACTTGCATGGTTTGTTTTCCTATTTTGGGCATTTCATAGGGTCTTAAAATACTTTTTACAATTACAGCACTGCCTCCCCTGGCACTGTCAGAAGGATGGGGAGAGTGGTAACATAGGTACCCAGGAATTCTAATCGTTGTTTCCTGTTTGAAGTGGGTTTCAGAAATCAGGCAGACGTCAATGTCTTTATTGCATAAAAATACCTGAAATTCAGAAATGTGTTGGTGTAAACCGTTTGCATTCCAGGTTGCGACTTTCAGATTTTCAATCATTGATATTTTGTTGATTTTTTCCTTTGGACACTTTTTTGGTTAGAAGCTTAATAACTTTATCTTGATTGTCCAATCTTTGAATAATAGTAGTAAGCAATTCCTTTACTGATATTTCTTCTTCTTTACGTGTATTTTTCACGATTTGGGAATATGATTTGTTATTTTTTATTACTGGCGTGTTTATTTTAGTCGCAATTGGTATTTTGTCTTTTTTATTATTTTCGACATTTACCTGTTTCTTGTTTGTATTTTTAAGAGGGTTCTGTTTGTGTTTGGCAGTACCTCTCTTTTTCTTTTCTTGATGTTCTTTAGCTACCGGACAGCCTCTATAATTAGCTGTGTGGTTTCCGTGGCAGTTGATGCATTTAACTTTCTCTTCTCTTTTTTGTGGACAACTATTTGTTGAATGTTTTCCTTCACATTTAACGCATGCAAAATCTCTTTTGCAATATCTTTGCGTATGTCCGAATTCCGAAAGCTTGGCATCGTTTGCATTGAGATATAGTGTTGGATCTTCTTCGAAATGGCTCAATCTTGACAACAATATTCATTATTGATTTAATAGCGTATACCTTTTCAATATCTTCTTGATTGTGAAAGGCGAGCATAAAAAGGGGTAATTTGCTATTTCTTGTAGTTTGTTCCCCTTCATTAACTGTTGTTTTTTCTTTTTTAATTAAGTTTTTGGCTTCTATAATTTTGAAATTTTCATTAGTCAAGTCCTCAACAATATCATGTTCATCACAAGAGAAGTGAAGAACTATTCGTGCTTGAGAAATAAAAAGTCGTACGGGAAAAATTTGAAAGGAGGTTCTAAACGGTTGTTAATCATAATGTTAATATATCAAGAAAACGGTTATTACAATTCCCTCTTTTATCAATGAGGTGTATCAAGCCACACACATACCGCACGCACGGTGTTTACACATACGCATATTTCGGGACTGTTGGATTCAGTCGCACCAATTTTTTTTTTTGTAACCTTAATATTAATTGTTCATAGCAATATGATTTGTTCGAAAACGGCTTAAACGATTTCAATCAAAATTGATATTTAAGCTTAGGTGAGGTTACCATGAATGCATACCTACCCAGTTTTTGGCTAAAAATTCGAATAACGGTACTTTTTAAATTAAGATATATCTCGAAAACGATTCATACGATTGTAACCAAATTCATTTATAATGTAATAAGGTTCTATTTTAATAGCAGACTCAGTTTTTCTCTGTATTATTGTTCAATTGATTTTTGAAAAAAAGTATTTTTTTAAATACATATTTAGTTTTCTTTAGTTTACCGGAAAACGGCAATAACGCTTTTGATAAAAATGCGTACTTAGAGTAAAATTGATGTTTTCAAAATGTTTGTGTCCTTAATTTTCAATTCGAATCACCGAAAACACTGATTTTAAAAACTGCTCATATCTCGAAAACCCCACTTGCGATTTCAATAACACTTTAAAAACCAAGTAGTGCTTGCATCCCGAACAAACATTTATACCCCGTTTTCGGCTTAATAGTTAGCAATAGTATTTTTCAAACTTTGGTACGGTTTTGTCTGCGTAATTTTGCAAAAAAAAAAAACCTCTTACGGTTTTGATCAAATTAGATGTTAAAGATAATATATGTATTATAAATAAAATCCCCTACTTAGTTTTTCTCAAAAAATTCGAATAAATCAGTTTTTTTTAATTATTTCTCAAAACTGACTACCCAAAAGCCGATCTGATCTTCCATTTAAAATGCAATAACAGCAAGGCAAAACTCATTTTTAGCAAATATTACCCACTTCTTCTTTTTTTCAACCATTTTGAAAATCGACCTTAAAATAATTGAAACCACTTGGAGTTTAGACAATCAGAAAATTCGAATTCATTTGCACCCCCACACACGTCCAACGAGATGTACAATTTGAAATTGCTAATGTAAATTAAAAAACATATCTCGAACACGAACAGTGCTTGCAATCATTGACAAATTAAACCAGCGTCATTAATCTATTCCAGTCAAAAATAAAAGCATGCCCTAATACCCTATTCACACCGAGCCGAAAACGCTTGAAAACTTTAAAGTCGTTTAAAGTCGTTTTCCACGAAAACACCCCGAAAACGACTTCCAATCGTTGGGTTGTTGAAACTGACCGAACAAATGTCACAATTCACAACTTAAAATCATGTTCCACACTTAATTGATGGGCTAATATAATTTTTAAATGCTCTGAATTAATTTTATTTCTTAACTAAAAAATAAATAAATAAATAGTTGGCGCAACAGGTCCGGAGGGACCCTAGGCCTAGCTTCTCACAACCATTCGTTTTGTGTGAGTTTTTCATTTTTGGAACGAATGCAAGGGATCTACAGTTTTATGCCGACTCCAAACGGCTAATCGAGAAGCTCTTTCAAGACATTTATACTCTCGGATGTTTGTCAGACGTTCGCGAGAGATAGCGCAGTGGAAAAAACCATAAGTTGGAATTTGGGTTTTTGCGGGATTCGAGCCTGAGACCCCTCGCTTAGTAGTCCAACACACTAACACTAAGCCACTGCGACTACGCAACTTTCTTAACTAATGCGAACAAAATTTCTAACCAAAATAGATTACACAGAAGTTTCACGACTAGTGTCCCACATCTGATTGAAACGCCAAATGAAAACTAGTAGGTGTTCGGTGTGAATGCATCAACGAAAACACGGTTTTCGGTGCGGTGTGAAAAGGGTATATAACAGATAAAAAATCAGAAACTCCTAGTACGCTTTTAAAGTGTACGAGCTTATAAAATAGTACCCACGTCAGGCGCTTGTAAATTATAACCATAACTTACGACAATTACCTGTTTCTGAGAGCTTCAACCTTTAAAAACGAAAGTTATTATTTGAAATGTACTACCATATCAGATGGGTAACCCAGTGAATTTTATTTAACTCTTATCATTTTCCTATATTTTATGAACCGTTTCTTTTATCTAGCATTGCTTCTCAGATGTTTACCTACTTATCTAATAAAATACGAAAATAACCGACCAAACTTGTGATTAACGAGAAAGTTTTGTTCGACCCAGTCGTGCACTTTTTTTATTCGTTGAATGGAGCACACGTCAGGCAGTAGTAACGAATTAAAAGCTGCTGCTGTCAGAAAGATGCTAAAAAAGTTTACCTCCTTGCGAGTATCGTTAGAAATTCTTTCAAAAGAGCCCCAAATCACACATTTTCATATGAGAAAAAGTCTTTAAATATTTCTGTGGCAAAAATTTAATTAATTTAACGATCGGATGCCCACACACAGTTCCCTGTTCTATATCTCATGTTTTTTTTTTTTTTTTTAATGTCTCGGTTAAAACGGTTGCTGTGTTTTGGATCAGGGAAATACGAATAAATCGTGACCTCCGCTCCTGATAAGTGGCTAAAAACGACTTATGCTGTTTTCCCTTGTTGATACAGATTTATTTCGTTAAAATGTCCAATCATTTCGAAATAGTGCAAGGTTTACAACATTTCTTGCACCTATTTTCTTACTCCTTGAATATTGGCCACCTCTTTAAAAAGAAAAATTGTTTTTGTTTAAATGAGTCGATTCGATAACTCCTTTAAATTAAATCAATTGATTTTAAAAATAAAGTCGATAAAAACTTCTTGCGTAGAATATAGAAACCAATTAATTTTACCAAGAAATGTGCGCAAATGTCAGAAAATCTTAAGTTCAGTACATGATAAGTTATTTTCTCACAATCTACTTTCGTACCCTTCACTAGATTACGCTTGAAGCGCGAAAACTTCAATGTAATCAAAAGTAAACTATATTTTAATTAAATTTTTACAGTCGTCAAGGCATATCCTGATGGAGTGTGTCGGACCTCTTCATTCATCATAGTCCGACATACAGATAATTTGTATTGATAGGTATAGTTGCTCGGATCATACCATACTATAGACAAGTTAGAAGAAGGTAACATAACATACAATCAATTCACGTGATGGTACGATAATTAAAAAAATAAACAACTTATCAAGCCACTTGAAGAACTGCAAATCTGATCGGTCAACCAGTCAGTAGATAAACAAATCAAGGTTAGATAAGGATTATAATTTTGGAAGCAAGGGTCTTTTCAAAATATGTTTTCTTATTGTTGCAGTGAGACAGAAGCCGCTGCTCCCGATTATGCGTTACTTTATACTTAAAAAGGTTAAAGAACAATCAGATGTCCCTGAAAAGCACTGCGTTCCAACTGATTAGGTACAAACTTTTTCAAACTTATGTGGCTCATTATTTTCACATAATGTACATGAATCTATCATTTGATGATGTTAACTATTTGTTATTGATGTTGTTAAAAGAAATGAGAAAGAATAATTCAAAAAGCATCGTTATTTTTTCTCTGGCTCTCTTGCAAAGCATTTCATACGGAAAATGCAGTTTTTTTGCGTCAACTGAATAGGTACATAGTTATTGTCTTCATTGTTCACGTGTGTTCCGAGGAGATTGACCCATTTCAACATTTTTTGAAATTTTCTGAGTGAATTTATTTATTTAATTGTAATTTCTTTGTAAATTTGGAGAACGACGGGTAGAGCAAAATCACTTAGCAGTGTTGAAAAGGCTAAGGTCGAATTACTTAAGGAACAAGGATTATTAATTTGATCTATTCGTGCTTGAGAAATAAAAAGTCGTACGGGAAAAATATGAAAGGAGGTTCTAAAACGGTCACAACAGCGGCTGACAGAAGAGCAATTTTGCAATGTGCTTCCAATTCCAGCGACTCAGCTGCGAAAATAAAGCAAAAATCGGCTGTTAGTGCTTGTATTGTGTTTCGACGATAAGAAGAGTGATCAACTATGGCAATCATTTAAAACGGCTTAAACTTAAGAAGCAACCACCGTTAAGCCATATGCGTCTGGATTTTTCAAGGCACCATATGATTTGGCATAGAATAGCAAGAATAGCGTTACGTTGTTTCTTCAGATGAAAAAAAGTTTATTTTTTTAATTAATTACTACTTACTTTCACGATGTGAGAAAAAAGGACATATTTAGCCCGACATCATGGCCGAGAGTGTGGGGGGTGTTATGGTGTGGGAAGCGCTTACCTACTGCGGAACTGTTGAACTCGAGTTCCATACAGCAAAAATGACTGCGACAACTTACAAATGAATATTGGGTAGAAATTTTCCTTAATTCAGTGATTTTTTTGGAGCGATAAATTGGACTTTCCAGCAGGACAGCGCACCTATCCACACGGCGCGGATGGTTAAAAACTGGAGCAAAATTTGGGATTTCTGCAGTGGCCACCATACTCACCAGACCTGAACCTTATGGAAAACGTATGGGGATTAGTCCGAAAAGTGTACGAGTCTGGTCATCAATTTGAAGACAGAGGATCTCTAATTGCCGCCATTAAATTAGCCTGGAGAGAAATTTCGCTGGACTTGTTACAGTCACTTTATGATTCCATGCCAGACCGAATTTGTGAAGTTATCATGAACAAATGAGGCATAACCCACTACCAGAATCAATAAAAGAAATAACTTAATAATAAAAACTTGTTTTTTTTTCGTTCCAATGGGCATTTTTTTTTTTTTTTTTTTTGTGATTTCATTATTTGTACCTATTCAGTTGACGAAAAAAAAAAATGCATTTTTCCGTATGAAATGCTTTGCAAGAGAGCCAGAGAATAAATAATAACGGTGCTTTTTGAATTATTCTCTCTCATTTCTTTTAACAACATCATAGAAATAGTTAGCATCATCAAATGATAGATTCATGTACATTATGTGAAAACAATGAGACAAATAAATTTGAAAAAGTTTGTACCTATTCAGTTGGAACGGAGTGTATGACTGCCTTACATCATTTCTTTCGTCCTTTGGTACAAAATGATTAAATGCAATCCACATTGATTGAATTGAAAGTATATTCGACTGTAATGGGAAGAAGCTTGACCCAGAATAAATCTAACGAAATGTTTAAGGCTTATCGCTAACAAGGCTCCCTCATTATAACAAGTTTTAAGCCAGACACGAACTCTACCTATTATAATAAAGTTTGAGAATGGTAATGCCAATTTTCCTTCTTTTTTTTTTTTAATTTAGTGGAGGCTATTTGCCATGTTACTATAAAATTATTTATTACTAGCTGACCCGGCAAACTTCGTTCCGCCCAAATTTGTTAATGTACCTAATGAAAATAATAATTCCGAGCATGCACAATGCACTAACTAATTTATGTAATTCGGCAATGATGTTGACGTGTCGTCCAACCATCCGCTTTTTCACTAAAGACTGATGCTACAAATGCACAAACATCCATCGATTATCCTTGCAATAAATTATTTGTCATAGTGAAAGCGAGACGCACGGGAAATTGAAGTCGAACGAATGGTAAATCGTTCTGAATAAGCGAAATCTGTGGAATAAGAGTGTTTGCCTTTGAATTTTCCCCTTAAAATCATCACTTGTATGATATTTGATGTAAGATCCTTCACCATAAAACAAAAGCGATCCGTTGTAAAGTTTCGGTACATTGATGTTTCGCAACAAAATTTTAACTGAACCAACTTTCAAATCCGAATTATGTAGAGGTAAGGTAGCATAATTTCCTTCCTTCCAATCAAAAATTATAAAAATTGAACGATCCGTCCCCGAGTTATGAGTGCACATACGGACGTCAGTCTCTTTTATATGTAACTGTACCCACCCGGCTTTGCCCGTACCTTTCGTATGAAATCATGCTCACATTTCGCAAATTGCTTTATTTGGACAGCGTCCATTAATTATTTTTCATTATACAACTTTAGAAATAGCGTTTGATTTTATTTTTGAATGGGACGTGCTACAATCCGTTTTCTATAGGTCAAAAACTATCCGAAATTTAAAACTGGAAGCAACCATATCCATCTACAAAATTTCAATCAACTTGGTAAAGCTATTTCGGAGATCGGCAAGAGCGCCACCTATCAGGTCCAAAAGTATCCTATCCTTCAAGCGGGAACGAAGAATATAAACCTAAAAAAATTCATTGAAATCGGGTGAGTGGTTTCGGAGATCGATTACAACGCCATATAGCGGGTCAAAAATCCTATATTTTAAGTTTGCGTTAACCTGAAATACAACAATACGAACAAAAAAAAAGAAGAATCATAAAAATTGACCCAGTGGTTATCGAGTTATATCATCATCATCGAGTTTCATCCCGAAAGAATTATAGGTATGAATTAAGAAGATGATTATTAAAGAAAATTTAATTGAACTGAAAAACGACATACGCCTACAACTCCACATGTTGAGGATTTTCCGACGATGTGCACTAAGAAATTCAGTTTTTGTTAAAAATAATAAATTAATTATTTTATATGTATTTTATCAATATAATAACTCCGATCGAAGCATCTGTTTTAAACGATATTTATTTTGTTTACATCCTCGTTGACGATATTTGCAGCACGCATTCTGTCAATGTTATGCCAACGCCATAAGGTTACATCAAAAAAGTTTGAACTGTAAAAGCGCTATGGTTACATTAGATATAATTTAATATGGTGGTTAAGTATTCTTAAATTTTCTAATTTTCCGCGCAATTTTCTTAATTTTTTCTTTCATAAGATTTTTCTCCTGACAATAACAAACACAACAAAAAAAATTAGCGAAATCGGTCCAGCCGTTCACGCGTCATGCCGCGACCAAGGGAAATAGGGATTCGTTTTTATATATATAGATTCAGCATTGGCACATTTGTTCGAACAGCTTGACTCAATGCGATTCGTTCGAAGTCCATTTCTCGCTCCAATTCTCGATTAACTGCGTCAAATCAAAGCTTTGTTGCGCATTTCATCTGACATCTCCAGTTCATTATCCGATGTCACAGTGCGAATTCGATGCAAAATATCGTCGGCCATAATATCATCTTTGTATAATCAAAGTATCTATCTACTTCATTTCAAAAAGTTACTTAATGTAACATAGTAAACATAATTTATTAGAACAAACTTTTTGGGTATACCTATATTTAAAAAAAAAAAAAAAAATTTCAAAATTGTTGACAACAACAATTTGCTTGGAAAATAATTAAAATAATTGACAACAACAATTGCTCTTAAAATTCAAAATATATTTTTTTTATTTGAAGTGTCACTACTTAATTTCTATCCCGTTAATTTTTTTTCAAAGTGTATTTCCCCATTCAAACTTTAATTTTCTAATTTTCCGCGCAATTTTCTTAATTTTTTCTTTCATAACTTTGTTCTCCTGACAATAACAAACACAACAAAAAAAGAATTAGCGAAATCGGTCCAGCCATTTTCTCGTGATGCCCTTACCAACGAACATCATTTCATTTTTATTTATATAGATAGATTTTATTTATTTATTTTTCAATATTCACAGACATAAAATATACACAATTTTGTTTTAACAACGATTAAATTTATATAAATAAGAAGAGAATATAGTTAGAGACATTAATATTTCACAAAAAGTGTGGGGTAAAGATTGTTTGTTTGTTTTAATTTTAAGAAGGTGGCAACTAATTATTCTTGAAGTAATAACAAATAAAACTAAACAATGTAACGTAGCAATATATAAATTTCATTGTGGTCTAAATCAGGAAGGCAACTTTTACTTTAAACAGAAAGGCGTACTTATTTCTTAATATTCGTATATCAGCAGGGAGTCTGTTAAGCAATTTGCCGGGAAATAATAGAGTAAGAGTTTCTGAAGTTGGTAGTGCAAATGAGCGGAATAAACCCTTAGCAGTAAACAAATGAGAGAGAATGAAATTCCGGAAAGAAAATACAAGCTTCTAAACAATTGTGTAAGATATTAGTGGCAGAAATTGAACTCTGCAAATATCCACCGCCCATACAGAAAACCTTCAGCACTCTGTAATAAAATAAATGTATAACTGGAAGGATGCTCGTAAGACGAAAAATTTCCATAGAATGGGCTAGGCGAGGACAGTTACAAACTTTTCTAATTGCTCAGTTTTGCAATACAACAAACTGCTGAAGCTTATTCCGGTAATGATATATTTTATTTGAAATGATGTACAATTTCAATTTTAAAGTAACTGGCATTACACGCAACAATAACGTTAAAGGAGTTTGTATAATGATAACGACGAATGGAAAACTATATCTATTTCAGGACTTGATACTTAATACTTGATACTTGATACAGACTTAAGCCTAGTATCCTGCTCGCGCTAAATTTTAGCACCTAGTCTCCACTTCGTTTCTCCACACCAAAGATAAATGGTCGCTAAAAAATGATTATACGTGATATAGATGGGACAAAACACATATGTTTATGAACCATGAGTACGATGACAGATAGTAAACGTAATTTTAATAGAATTTTCGAACTTCAAACTTGAAAGACGTAAGAGACCTAGAAATTATAAGAAGAACTTAAACATGTGTACTCAAACTTTCCACAAACTCCTTCGCATAGCGGAACACGCCAAAAAAAAAACATAGCAAACACAACACAAACTCTTTCCTCCGTGTTTTTATGTCAAAATTTATCTTCGATTTAATGCACCGGACATTTATATCGCGAGCTAAATGAGTGGAGACTTTTCATCGGCCCATCTATATATATGAAGTTAAGAATTTAGCGTGCGAACAGGATACTGCTTTGCTAACTGCCTCGCTAAGTTTTATCTTTGTAGACATTTTTATATGTGAGATAAAATTTAGCGCGAGCAGGTTACTAGGCTTAAAGAACATTCATTTGGTTTTACTACTAACTGCTAGCTTATGTTTAGCAAACCAGATTTTTAATAAGTCAACATCATGATTTATATCAGCTATTATATTTAAGAGGTTAACTGAATCATATGCGATACCTAAATCATCAGCAAAAGCCTTAAATTTTCTCACAAAAGATTGTAAAAACAAAGAGTTGATGTGTATCAGAAACAAAATTGGCCCAATAACGGACCCGTGAAGAACACCAAGGTTGATTACCTTGGAGTTGCTTAGGCTAGACCCGAATTTAACTTTCTGCTTTCTGTCCTTAAAGTAGAAGGCAAACCAATCGTGAATGGAGTCACGAAAACCACCTACATTAAACAATTTTATTAGGGGAATATTGTGATCAACCACGTCAAAGGCTTTATCGCTATATCTACAAAGAGCCCAGCACAGAATTCGTTATCATCCAGTCCTTTCTGTTTAAAAAATAAATAAATAAATAAAATAAATAGTTGGCGCAACAGGTCCGGAGGGACCCTAGGCCTAACTTCTCACAACCATTCGTTTTGTGTGAGTTTTTCATTTTTGGGACGAAAAAATGCCGACACCAAACGGCTAATTGAGAAGATCTTTCAAGACATTTATACTCTCGATTCTCAGATGTTTGTCAGACGTTCGCAAGAGGCGGCGCAGTGGAAAAAAACAATAAGTTGGAATTTGGGCTTTTGCGAAATTTGAACCTGGGACCCCTCGCTTAGTAGTCCAACACACTAACAACTTAGCCACTGCGCTCTCCTGGAATTTTGTGCTCCTTCTTTAGTAGATAACCCAATCCTAAAAACCCAAACTGCATCGGGCTGAACAACTAAACTTTGTTGAGGTAGGTATCTTAAAACTCTGCCTTAAAATTTTTGAAAAACCGGTTAATAGCAAATTGGTCGATCATTTTTTTCCCCCCTTTTTATTCCCATTTTTATACAGAGGTAGCACAATCGCGCATTTGAACTCTTCGGGAAAACTTCCAGAGATAACACTCCGATTTAAAATATCAGTAACATTTGCTTGATTGTAATTAAAATGCGCAGTAGCTCAGTAGGTCTCCCGGAAATTACGATAGAGTAAATAACTTCCGATTTTTTTTTTTTTGTTAACGCCAGAAAATGTTCTGTACAAATCTGGCCTTTTTTCCTAGGAAGAAAAGCCAGAATTTGTTGGCTATCCTTCCGAAATATCAGGTCTTCTTTCGAAAAAAAAAAAAAACAGAGAGAATATGTTTGGAAAAAATGACAGGAACAATATTTCTGACATATTTTCCTTTCCTGATAATGGAAAATCCCTCAACCTCTCGAGAAGTCCTATGCTGCCAGCATCAAGTGCCGAAGACCAGTGGCGCCGATGCCAAGAAGCCATCAAAAACGCCGCAACTGATGTGCTCGGTTTCACCAGCCCACCCCCCCGAAACCACTGGTTTGACGAAGAGTGCCGGCAAGCACATGCAGCAAAACAAAGTGCATACGAAGCGTCGCTGCCTAGAAGGACGAGAGCAGCTCGTCAGCTCTACGAGCAAAAAACGAGGGAAGAACATCGGCTTCTCCGGAGAAAAAAGAGAGAGCATGAGAAGCGCGCGATCGAGGATATAGAGAGGTGTTACTCCAGGAACAATGTTCGGAAGTTTTACCAAAAGGTAAAAAGAACGCGTCATGCCAACAAGACCCGAACGGAGACCTGTAGAGATGAACAAGGAAACCTTGTAGTAGAGTCACAGTCGGTGCTGAGGACATGGAAAAACCATTTCTGCAGACTGTTAAACGGCGAAGACGACACAAATTCCGCTGTTAGGCAGAACGAACCATTCAACCTGGACGATGACAGCCAAGATTTCCGTCCACCTGACCAAAATGAAGTGAGGATAGCAATATCTAAGCTTAAATCCAACAAGGCTGCTGGTCTAGACGGCTTACCTGCCGAGCTCTTCAAGGCAGCCGGAGATGACTTGGTAGAGTGCATACACCAACTCATCTCCAAGATTTGGTTAGAGGAAAGTATGCCTGATGAATGGAACCTCAGCATTGTTTGCCCGATCCAAAAGAAAGGAGACCCTCTAAACTGCGCCAACTACAGAGGCATCAGTCTCCTGAACACTGCGTATAAGATCATGTCTGCTGTATTGTGTGAACGCCTGAAACCATTCGTCAACGATCTGATAGGTCCCTATCAGTGCGGTTTTAGGCCCGGTAAGTCCACGACCGATCAAATATTCACACTACGGCAGATCCTGGAAAAAACCCAAGAATACCAGATCGATACTCACCATCTTTTTATCGATTTTAAGGCCGCATATGACAGCGTTTATAGAGACGAGCTATACAGAGCCATGTCTAGTTTTGGCATCCCTGCCAAACTTGTCAGATTGTGCAGAATGACGATGGAGAACGCTCGCTGCTCCGTAAAGGTCGGAAACAATCTCACCGAGACCTTTGATGTCAAAAAAGGATTTAGACAAGGTGATGCGCTGTCATGTGACTTCTTCAACATCATTCTTGAAAAGATTGTGCGAAACTCACAAGCCAACACCAGAGGCACAATTTTCTATAAGTCTGTGCAACTGCTTGCATACGCTGACGACATTGACATTGTTGGTACAACACAGCGAGCTGTCACTGGTGCGTTTGCAAGTATTAGTACAGAAGCGGCAAAAATGGGTTTGGTGGTGAATGAGGGTAAAACAAAATATATGCTGTCAACAAGAAGGGACACACGACATCGACGAATCGGGCAGAACGTCACGATAGACAGCTATAACTTCGAGGTAGTTAGGGACTTTGTCTACCTCGGCTCCGCTATAAACTCTGATAACGACATCACATCAGAAATCAAACGAAGAATCACACTTGCCAACCGCTCTTTCTTTGGCCTAAGACGGCAACTGATAAGTAAGGCCTTGTCGAGAAATACTAAGGAAACTCTGTATAAGACCCTCATCATCCCAGTCCTGCTTTATGGTGCAGAAGCATGGGCGCTATCAAAGGCGGATGAAGATCTCCTTGGTCGTTTCGAACGCAAAATTCTTCGAGTGATTTTTGGTCCCGTTTGCGTTGACGGGCTTTGGAGGAGAAGATTTAACAGCGAACTCTACGAGCTGTACAGCGACATCGACCTGGTCAGAAAAGTACGCATTAGTCGTCTAAGATGGTTAGGACATGTAGAGCGAATGGACACCAACGCTCCGGCCCGAAGAGTCTTCGATTCTAACCCGGAGGGACAACGCAGTAGAGGAAGACCTCGCCTTAGGTGGCGCGCACAAGTGGAAGGGGACCTCAACCAACTTGGAGTGCGCAACTGGAGGCAGTTAGCCAAAGATCGCGCTAACTGGAGAGGCGTATTGGTTGAGGCCCAGGTCCACCCCGGACTGTAGCGCCACCTAAGTAAGTAAGTAAGTAAAGATAATGGAAAAAACACCCGAAAACTGTATTTTGATCAGTTGTTGCAATTTAACAATTATTGAAGTCATTATTTTCGACGGAGTGTCTTCTGATTTAGATTTATAATTTAGTTTTACAAATACGTTTTTGTATTTTTGGAGTTCTTATGGAAATAAAGAATATTTTTGAAAATGCCATTCTTACATATTTTTGTATTTTTATTTATTTTATTTATTTCTTGTCACCAAAGAACAAAATCTTTCATAGACATAAGGTCATACATTACAAATTAAATAGAAGAAATAGGAAAATACAAAGAAAAAGTAGAACAAACAAATTATGACTGAACACTATCAAGTAATTTTCGTTTTATGGCGGAAATTGACAAGTTAAAATCGATTGAATTGACATACGCATTATATAATAACATTAAACCGTTAACCGAAGACGAACGACCGTAGTTAGTACGAGAATGGGCTACTCTAAAAAATCTAGTGCATCGAAGGTCAAAAGATGGAACATTTATGTTGAGAAGGCTTAGAATTTCTGTTGAATCAATCTCTCCTATTAGCGTCCTATGGACAAAGACAACTCTTGCCACAGTTCTCCTAACTTCTAATGACTCTAAGCTTATCAATTTTAACCTAGATTTATAAGGTGGTAAGTTACTTAAGTCAAACCAAGGAAGTCCTCTAAGAGCGAACCTTAGGAATCTTTTTTGAATTGATTCAATTCTGTTAATATGAATTCTATAGTAGGGATACCAAACAATAGAGGCATATTCTAATACAGATCTAACAAAAGCTACATACAAAGTTTTGATAACATAAACGTTAGAAAACTCACATGCATAGCGCCTTTACATTCCCCATGATCTATTTGCCTTGTTTGTGATAGACTCAACGTGGTAATGAAACGACAGCTTAGCAGTGGCGTGGCGTCCATATAACTCGATTCCTACCGAGTTACCTTTTGAAATCTCCACCAGGCAAGGCAACACTATCTATCTACCAAAAACCGAATATACATGAAACACTACCAAATGAATGTGAATATGAATACTCACCAAAATGGTACACACACAAAAGCACTCATATAAAAATCGTGTGTGTATCCATTTTCATTCAACGTCGTCATCGCATCGTGGCGACAAAGCGAAGGTAACCCAAAATAAGTCGGGTTATTAAAGTTCTCACTTTATAGTTCATTTTGAGAGAAAATTTGCTTGTTATCTCTTTTTTTCTTCCCTGAGTACTTTGTCTGACTCTGACACCTCTTTGTTCAACACCCATTGTAGAAAATAACCCGCTTTTCTTCGAGTTATTCGCGGTTCTCACAAAGTTCATTTTGACTGCTGAGTACTGAGTGAACATTTGTTTGTATCTCTTTTTTTCTTCCCAGAGCCAGAGCTTGTTACTGGTACTGGCCATGGCCACTGGGTTGTGTTTTGGGTATGTCGTATGTGTTTGTTTGGTTATGATATGAACAAAATAACGCGCTTTTCTTCGAGTTATTCGATTTTCTTTTACTTCTTCTTTTCTTATTGTCTCTTGTGTGATTAATTACAGGTAGTTGTTGAGGTAGGTAAGGGTGTGTTTTGGTTTAAAAATTCAGTTGGCTGGCAGATTGCAGTGCGTGACTTAAAGTGAGTTTAGTATTGTGAACCATATTTGCAAATGCTCAATGTATGATTTTGTTTCAAGGTACAAGGTGTACATGGTACAAGGATGTAATGTTTTTTACATTTGTATGGGATTAATTTTGTTTCGACTTCCCATTTGAAAATGTTCACGCCACGCCACGTGATATAGATGGGACAAAACACATATGTTTATGAACCATGAGTACGATGACAGATAGTAAACGTAATTTTAATAGAATTTTCGAACTTCAAACTTGAAAGACGTAAGAGACCTAGAAATTATAAGAAGAACTTAAACATGTGTACTCAAACTTTCCACAAACTCCTTCGCATAGCGGAACACGCCAAAAAAAAAACATAGCAAACACAACACAAACTCTTTCCTCCGTGTTTTTATGTCAAAATTTATCTTCGATTTAATGCACCGGACATTTATATCGCGAGCTAAATGAGTGGAGACTTTTCATCGGCCCATCTATATATATGAAGTTAAGAATTTAGCGTGCGAACAGGATACTGCTTTGCTAACTGCCTCGCTAAGTTTTATCTTTGTAGACATTTTTATATGTGAGATAAAATTTAGCGCGAGCAGGTTACTAGGCTTAAAGAACATTCATTTGGTTTTACTACTAACTGCTAGCTTATGTTTAGCAAACCAGATTTTTAATAAGTCAACATCATGATTTATATCAGCTATTATATTTAAGAGGTTAACTGAATCATATGCGATACCTAAATCATCAGCAAAAGCCTTAAATTTTCTCACAAAAGATTGTAAAAACAAAGAGTTGATGTGTATCAGAAACAAAATTGGCCCAATAACGGACCCGTGAAGAACACCAAGGTTGATTACCTTGGAGTTGCTTAGGCTAGACCCGAATTTAACTTTCTGCTTTCTGTCCTTAAAGTAGAAGGCAAACCAATCGTGAATGGAGTCACGAAAACCACCTACATTAAACAATTTTATTAGGGGAATATTGTGATCAACCACGTCAAAGGCTTTATCGCTATATCTACAAAGAGCCCAGCACAGAATTCGTTATCATCCAGTCCTTTCTGTTTAAAAAATAAATAAATAAATAAAATAAATAGTTGGCGCAACAGGTCCGGAGGGACCCTAGGCCTAACTTCTCACAACCATTCGTTTTGTGTGAGTTTTTCATTTTTGGGACGAAAAAATGCCGACACCAAACGGCTAATTGAGAAGATCTTTCAAGACATTTATACTCTCGATTCTCAGATGTTTGTCAGACGTTCGCAAGAGGCGGCGCAGTGGAAAAAAACAATAAGTTGGAATTTGGGCTTTTGCGAAATTTGAACCTGGGACCCCTCGCTTAGTAGTCCAACACACTAACAACTTAGCCACTGCGCTCTCCTGGAATTTTGTGCTCCTTCTTTAGTAGATAACCCAATCCTAAAAACCCAAACTGCATCGGGCTGAACAACTAAACTTTGTTGAGGTAGGTATCTTAAAACTCTGCCTTAAAATTTTTGAAAAACCGGTTAATAGCAAATTGGTCGATCATTTTTTTCCCCCCTTTTTATTCCCATTTTTATACAGAGGTAGCACAATCGCGCATTTGAACTCTTCGGGAAAACTTCCAGAGATAACACTCCGATTTAAAATATCAGTAACATTTGCTTGATTGTAATTAAAATGCGCAGTAGCTCAGTAGGTCTCCCGGAAATTACGATAGAGTAAATAACTTCCGATTTTTTTTTTTTTGTTAACGCCAGAAAATGTTCTGTACAAATCTGGCCTTTTTTCCTAGGAAGAAAAGCCAGAATTTGTTGGCTATCCTTCCGAAATATCAGGTCTTCTTTCGAAAAAAAAAAAAAACAGAGAGAATATGTTTGGAAAAAATGACAGGAACAATATTTCTGACATATTTTCCTTTCCTGATAATGGAAAATCCCTCAACCTCTCGAGAAGTCCTATGCTGCCAGCATCAAGTGCCGAAGACCAGTGGCGCCGATGCCAAGAAGCCATCAAAAACGCCGCAACTGATGTGCTCGGTTTCACCAGCCCACCCCCCCGAAACCACTGGTTTGACGAAGAGTGCCGGCAAGCACATGCAGCAAAACAAAGTGCATACGAAGCGTCGCTGCCTAGAAGGACGAGAGCAGCTCGTCAGCTCTACGAGCAAAAAACGAGGGAAGAACATCGGCTTCTCCGGAGAAAAAAGAGAGAGCATGAGAAGCGCGCGATCGAGGATATAGAGAGGTGTTACTCCAGGAACAATGTTCGGAAGTTTTACCAAAAGGTAAAAAGAACGCGTCATGCCAACAAGACCCGAACGGAGACCTGTAGAGATGAACAAGGAAACCTTGTAGTAGAGTCACAGTCGGTGCTGAGGACATGGAAAAACCATTTCTGCAGACTGTTAAACGGCGAAGACGACACAAATTCCGCTGTTAGGCAGAACGAACCATTCAACCTGGACGATGACAGCCAAGATTTCCGTCCACCTGACCAAAATGAAGTGAGGATAGCAATATCTAAGCTTAAATCCAACAAGGCTGCTGGTCTAGACGGCTTACCTGCCGAGCTCTTCAAGGCAGCCGGAGATGACTTGGTAGAGTGCATACACCAACTCATCTCCAAGATTTGGTTAGAGGAAAGTATGCCTGATGAATGGAACCTCAGCATTGTTTGCCCGATCCAAAAGAAAGGAGACCCTCTAAACTGCGCCAACTACAGAGGCATCAGTCTCCTGAACACTGCGTATAAGATCATGTCTGCTGTATTGTGTGAACGCCTGAAACCATTCGTCAACGATCTGATAGGTCCCTATCAGTGCGGTTTTAGGCCCGGTAAGTCCACGACCGATCAAATATTCACACTACGGCAGATCCTGGAAAAAACCCAAGAATACCAGATCGATACTCACCATCTTTTTATCGATTTTAAGGCCGCATATGACAGCGTTTATAGAGACGAGCTATACAGAGCCATGTCTAGTTTTGGCATCCCTGCCAAACTTGTCAGATTGTGCAGAATGACGATGGAGAACGCTCGCTGCTCCGTAAAGGTCGGAAACAATCTCACCGAGACCTTTGATGTCAAAAAAGGATTTAGACAAGGTGATGCGCTGTCATGTGACTTCTTCAACATCATTCTTGAAAAGATTGTGCGAAACTCACAAGCCAACACCAGAGGCACAATTTTCTATAAGTCTGTGCAACTGCTTGCATACGCTGACGACATTGACATTGTTGGTACAACACAGCGAGCTGTCACTGGTGCGTTTGCAAGTATTAGTACAGAAGCGGCAAAAATGGGTTTGGTGGTGAATGAGGGTAAAACAAAATATATGCTGTCAACAAGAAGGGACACACGACATCGACGAATCGGGCAGAACGTCACGATAGACAGCTATAACTTCGAGGTAGTTAGGGACTTTGTCTACCTCGGCTCCGCTATAAACTCTGATAACGACATCACATCAGAAATCAAACGAAGAATCACACTTGCCAACCGCTCTTTCTTTGGCCTAAGACGGCAACTGATAAGTAAGGCCTTGTCGAGAAATACTAAGGAAACTCTGTATAAGACCCTCATCATCCCAGTCCTGCTTTATGGTGCAGAAGCATGGGCGCTATCAAAGGCGGATGAAGATCTCCTTGGTCGTTTCGAACGCAAAATTCTTCGAGTGATTTTTGGTCCCGTTTGCGTTGACGGGCTTTGGAGGAGAAGATTTAACAGCGAACTCTACGAGCTGTACAGCGACATCGACCTGGTCAGAAAAGTACGCATTAGTCGTCTAAGATGGTTAGGACATGTAGAGCGAATGGACACCAACGCTCCGGCCCGAAGAGTCTTCGATTCTAACCCGGAGGGACAACGCAGTAGAGGAAGACCTCGCCTTAGGTGGCGCGCACAAGTGGAAGGGGACCTCAACCAACTTGGAGTGCGCAACTGGAGGCAGTTAGCCAAAGATCGCGCTAACTGGAGAGGCGTATTGGTTGAGGCCCAGGTCCACCCCGGACTGTAGCGCCACCTAAGTAAGTAAGTAAGTAAAGATAATGGAAAAAACACCCGAAAACTGTATTTTGATCAGTTGTTGCAATTTAACAATTATTGAAGTCATTATTTTCGACGGAGTGTCTTCTGATTTAGATTTATAATTTAGTTTTACAAATACGTTTTTGTATTTTTGGAGTTCTTATGGAAATAAAGAATATTTTTGAAAATGCCATTCTTACATATTTTTGTATTTTTATTTATTTTATTTATTTCTTGTCACCAAAGAACAAAATCTTTCATAGACATAAGGTCATACATTACAAATTAAATAGAAGAAATAGGAAAATACAAAGAAAAAGTAGAACAAACAAATTATGACTGAACACTATCAAGTAATTTTCGTTTTATGGCGGAAATTGACAAGTTAAAATCGATTGAATTGACATACGCATTATATAATAACATTAAACCGTTAACCGAAGACGAACGACCGTAGTTAGTACGAGAATGGGCTACTCTAAAAAATCTAGTGCATCGAAGGTCAAAAGATGGAACATTTATGTTGAGAAGGCTTAGAATTTCTGTTGAATCAATCTCTCCTATTAGCGTCCTATGGACAAAGACAACTCTTGCCACAGTTCTCCTAACTTCTAATGACTCTAAGCTTATCAATTTTAACCTAGATTTATAAGGTGGTAAGTTACTTAAGTCAAACCAAGGAAGTCCTCTAAGAGCGAACCTTAGGAATCTTTTTTGAATTGATTCAATTCTGTTAATATGAATTCTATAGTAGGGATACCAAACAATAGAGGCATATTCTAATACAGATCTAACAAAAGCTACATACAAAGTTTTGATAACATAAACGTTAGAAAACTCACATGCATAGCGCCTTTACATTCCCCATGATCTATTTGCCTTGTTTGTGATAGACTCAACGTGGTAATGAAACGACAGCTTAGCAGTGGCGTGGCGTCCATATAACTCGATTCCTACCGAGTTACCTTTTGAAATCTCCACCAGGCAAGGCAACACTATCTATCTACCAAAAACCGAATATACATGAAACACTACCAAATGAATGTGAATATGAATACTCACCAAAATGGTACACACACAAAAGCACTCATATAAAAATCGTGTGTGTATCCATTTTCATTCAACGTCGTCATCGCATCGTGGCGACAAAGCGAAGGTAACCCAAAATAAGTCGGGTTATTAAAGTTCTCACTTTATAGTTCATTTTGAGAGAAAATTTGCTTGTTATCTCTTTTTTTCTTCCCTGAGTACTTTGTCTGACTCTGACACCTCTTTGTTCAACACCCATTGTAGAAAATAACCCGCTTTTCTTCGAGTTATTCGCGGTTCTCACAAAGTTCATTTTGACTGCTGAGTACTGAGTGAACATTTGTTTGTATCTCTTTTTTTCTTCCCAGAGCCAGAGCTTGTTACTGGTACTGGCCATGGCCACTGGGTTGTGT
Source organism: Cheilosia urbana (assembly GCA_946477585.1). Taxonomy (NCBI): domain Eukaryota; kingdom Metazoa; phylum Arthropoda; class Insecta; order Diptera; family Syrphidae; genus Cheilosia; species Cheilosia urbana. The sequence goes on along the minus strand of OX297854.1, from coordinate 62,617,173 downwards.
TTTGGGTATGTCGTATGTGTTTGTTTGGTTATGATATGAACAAAATAACGCGCTTTTCTTCGAGTTATTCGATTTTCTTTTACTTCTTCTTTTCTTATTGTCTCTTGTGTGATTAATTACAGGTAGTTGTTGAGGTAGGTAAGGGTGTGTTTTGGTTTAAAAATTCAGTTGGCTGGCAGATTGCAGTGCGTGACTTAAAGTGAGTTTAGTATTGTGAACCATATTTGCAAATGCTCAATGTATGATTTTGTTTCAAGGTACAAGGTGTACATGGTACAAGGATGTAATGTTTTTTACATTTGTATGGGATTAATTTTGTTTCGACTTCCCATTTGAAAATGTTCACGCCACGCCACTGCAGCTTAGTGTCCAAAAACACACCCAAATCTTTGATTACGGATACACGGGGAATGACTACGCCATGAAAAGTATACGTGTACATGACAGGTGATTTACAGCGGGAAAACGTTATGACTGAACATTTAGAAACATTTAATGAAAGGTAGCTTTTAGAGCACCACAGATGAAGTTTCTGAAGATATGAATTTAGAAGGTGAAAAGAATTATAATCATTTCCCGGCAAATATATCTTAAAGTCATCCGCAAACATTAACAAAGAACATTCAGGAATAAATTTGACAATATCATTCACAAACAGAATAAAAAGAAGAGGTGCAATGTGACTTCCTTGTGGAACACCAGAGGTTACCGATATATTTTTAGAAAAATTATTACGAAACTTAACATTTTGAAATCTATCAGTAAGGATGAAAGAAATCCATTTTAAAAAGAAAATTGGAAATCCCAATTTTGTAAGCTTAAAAAGTAAAATTTTATGGTCAACTCGATCAAAAGCTTTGCTGAAATCCGTATAGATTGCATCAACCTGGTTACCCTTACTGATTTCAGAGATTACAAAGTTAGTAAATAACAAAAGATTTGTTACAATTGACCTATTTTTTACAAAGCCATGCTGGTTACTGCAAATGAGGGATTTACAATAGAAATTTAATCTTTCAGTAACAAGAGAATCAACAAATTTTGGAAGGGAAGATTGCTTACATATTCCTCTATAGTTTTCAATTTTATTTCTCCTACCAGACTTAAAAATGGGAACTATAAAAGAAGTTTTCCAAACAGATGGAAATATGCCAGTTTTTAAAGATAAGTTATAGATATGACATACTATTTTATGCAAAGGAGACGCACAGTTCCTAAGAAAAACAGAAGGAAGACCATCAGGACCAGGATTAAGGCTGAACTCCGAAGCCGCTAAATTATTCAACACATCATTTTCAGAAAGTATCATACTATTGAAAAGAGGATTAGGGGAATCATCAATATAATCAAAAAAATTTTCATCAATCATCAAGTCATTTTTCGAATATACTGATTGAAAAAAGCTTGCAAAATTATCACAAATAGTATCGGGAGAATCCGCGAAATATCCATTAAAAGATAGCGAACCTGGAAAACCATCACTTTTGTTTTTAGAATTTATAATGTTATGTATGCAAACCAACAACGGAAATGCTGACATACCAATCGTGCAGCGTAGCAGCGTATGACGGAAATGATGACAACGATTATTCAAGTAAAGCAGACATTCCATCAGCATTAATTTAATTTGATTATTGAACACCTTTGTAAGCAGAATAAAGACATAAATAGAACCAAGAAATTTAAACTCGTTGAGTTGTAGGAGACAAGTGTACAAATTAACATCAAGACAATAAAATTTATTATTAATTCCGATTGTGAACATTAATTCAAATTGTAGTTTCAATTACTGTTACCAGTTTCGCTGAACTTTCTCTGCTCGTGTGTTGCATTGTTCGATCTGTTCTATCTTAGCTAAAAGTGTTGGATAGTTCAATCTAAACGCCAAGACGTTAAGATTCCATAGTGTCAAGTGTGTCTAAAGGAAATACCGGCTTCCCTCAACCCAGGAAATTAACAGCCGGCCTGACGACGACGTCTTTCTATTTTACAAGTGTATAGCCCGGAGGCATAACAATAAATTTCCAAAATTTGTCTGGCCTGGAAACAAGAGTATTCTGTATTTCGTTTAAATACACAAGGTATGCATGGTAGAGAGAAGTTTTCAACTCAGACTTTAGCCTTCTAAACAAAAAGTAGTCTTCTTCTGCCAAACTACAACGCAATTTCTTATAGGCTCGGTTTTTTTGCGATTTTAGGTTGCGCGTAATTTCGTTGTCCCAAGGACATGACTCAGCCTTATTTTTAACGCGAACCACAGGAACATATTTAAAGATAACATAGTTAATAACTGCATATAATTTGGAGCAAATTTCATTAATTTCAAGTGACAGATAAGGTCCCCAGTCATAATTATTAAGTTCTTCACATATATCGCTATAATTAGCTTTTAAGAAATCAAATCTGAAGGATTCACAAATAAATATTTCATTGAAATTTAAATTGCAAAAAAGGTTTAAAGAAGGGTGATAAGAATCTTCCGGGACGAGAGGAGTGAGGCTCCTCGTCACAAGAGTTTCGTCGCTGTTATTGGTAAATATTAGATCCCAAGTACGATCCATGGTATTTTTTACGTGATTCACCTGGAGAAGACCAAGTGAGTGGAGCGTATGAACAATCAATGCACCAATTGCAGATAGGGAGTTGACGGGACTGAGATATGTGCAATCAGGATCCGCCGAAGCCCAGTGTATATTAGGTTGATTAAAATCACCAAAAGTGTAAATTAGATCCGAGGCAGTTAGAAGGCTCACAATGAACCGAATAGCATCTATGAACCTTGAATCACTAAAAAACAAAAAGTCGGCGGGAGTTGACGGTGTCCCAAACGTCGTATTAAGACACCTGCCCCTAGAAGCGATCGATATCTTCACCACGCTATTTAACAATGCCCTGAATAATGCATATTATCCGGCGCAGTGGAAATTGGCGGTGGTACACCCTATCCCGAAAAAGGATAAAGATAGGACAAACCCTGCTAATCTGCGGTCAATCAGTTTGCTTCCGAATATTAGCAAGGTATTCGAGAAAGTCGTCAATAGATCTCTTTTGGGATGGGTTGAAGAAAATAAGATTATTCCGGACAACCAGTTTGGCTTTAGAGCGGGGCATGACACTATTCATGCCGCGTCGAAACTGGTTTCCGACATTCAGTGGAACAAAAGTAAGAAGCAATGCACGGGTGCATGTCTGGTCGACTTTGAGAAGGCCTTCGATACTGTATGGTTGGAGGGGCTCTTTTATAAGCTGACCAGAATGGGCATTCAAAAACCTTTGCTGTATATGATTTATGACATGCTTATGGGAAAGAAGTTCGTTGTCAAAGCTGGCAACGTGACTTCGAGCAGGGTTTTCGAAATTAAAAACGGCTTACAACAGGGAGCAGTGAATTCTCCGGTCCTGTTTAATATTTACACAAGTGATCTGGTGTGTTCCCTCAGACACGCTATAGCGTACGCAGACGATTTAGTGGCGTACAGGTCAGGACCAAAAATCGAGGTCATCAACATCCTTCTGCAGCGTGACTTCGAGCAAATTAAGAGGTATTGCGATGATTGGAAGTTGAAAATCAATTTCCAAAAATCGGAAACGATCCTGTTCAGAACTCCATTGGCTGGGGCCTCTAGGGACACCAGAAAAAACTGGAGAAAATTAACAATTATTGGACAGCAGGGACGACCATTGGTGGTGAAAAACGTGGTCAGGTATCTCGGCATCCGGCTCGACCAGTATCTGTATTTTGACAAACATATAGATGCTTGTCTTGCCGGGGCTAAGAGGGCCTACGCTCTGACAAGGAGACTGTTTCGCAGCAGTCAACTTGACACCAGGGTGAAGGTCATTTGCTACGTGGCCCTTATTAGGCCTATCATCGCTTATGGCTGTCCCTTGTGGTTCAATATAGCGCCGTCCTATATGGAAAGGATTCGGGTGTTTGAGAGGCAATGCCTCAGGGCCTGTCTAGGGTTGTTTAGAACTCCTGAATCTCAGTACATAAAATACTATCCCAACAGGACCTTATACAATGGGGCCCGTCTGAATAGGATTGACAATTTCCTTATTAAGGTGATTCGGAGGCACGTTGCTAGGGCGATGGCCAGTGATAATAACCTGATCTCAGGGGCTTACTACCCCAATTTAATGTACCACGAGAGTACGCTTCGGTCTGGCTTTATCCCGCCTGAGGCATTTCTTCATGTAGACATGAAAGGGTTAGTCCAGACAAAAGATGGTGTGCCGGTATTATACCACAGCCACCGCGGCGCGAGGGATAAGCGGCTCATCCACGACGGGTACGCCGCCAATGCTCAGGAGCTCCTCCGTTTTAGTACCGCAATTGCGGATCGGGACAGGGTCGATACGGTAAAGCAGTTCACCGAATTTTGGTGGCTTGAGGAAGAGGTGAGAGTGGATGCGCTCTCCCGGGCCGGTGCGCTACTTACGTAGCATCCTCCTTAGTTTTAAGCTAGATTTAAGTTGGTAGGTTTAGGGTTAGAGTAGGGGGTTTTTGGGAGGCGCCGGGCTAGCCAACATGAAAGAGTGCTTCCGAGACTTGACCGACGCTTATGGCCTCGGCCGAGGCTCGGCGGCGCGGATGAACCCTTTTTGTGGGCGCCGACAGGCAACCAAGGACGCGATCAGGATAGTGACCAATCGATAAGATTGCTCACCACCCTGATTATAGGTAATGTAGGTTAAGTAGTTTAGGTAGCTTTAAGTAGTTTTAAACAAAACAATAATAAAGAATTCAAGTTTTCTAAAGTTTCTTGAAAATTAAAAAACAAAACAAATCATAGATATAGATAGATTTAAGGCCGAAAGGCAATCATTTTAAGCATATTGTTAAGTTTAGAGCGCTCGCTAAGAGCCAGTAAGCTAGAATAAGATAAATGTTAGTTTTAAATTAGATTTAATCGTTTTTGTCTAGTATGTAAGTTAAAGAAAGAAATAATAAAAATGAATTTAAAATGAAAAATGAAATGAGCATCTATGTACCTCGCTACAGCATCTACTCGGGCACTAGGTGGGATGTAGATACAAACGACGTATAGTTTAGCGGTGGATGATATATCAAAATGACTGCAGCATATTTCGATATCCTTATAGCAACTAAGGTCAACAGCTATTGCTTTAAAATCTTTTCGAATCGCTATAAGCGCACCACCAAGACGCTTATAAACGCTGTTTTCTGTTGATCGATCACATCGATTAATATCAAAGTAGTTGGGGAAAATGACTGAATCGCTGAAGCTATCATCTAATCCAGTCTCCGTTAGTACAATTATGTCATATGAACAGCTATAGACACTTATCAGGAATTTAGTACACTTAGTCCGTAGCCCTCTTACGTTTTGGTAGAAGAGGGCAACTTCCTTAAGTTTTTTGAAGAAGAGGGTTTAGCATTATTCTTATTATTCCTGTTGGTAAACTCCTTGACAAGTATGTTCCTTGGCCAAAAGTTAGGATTTAAAAGAATTTTGCCAGTAGCTGATGGAGCAAGTAATTTAAACGACGCAGAAATACGGCCAGGTTGATTATCTGCTGTTAAGCTTAAACATCTAATGCTTTTTGTATCGATATCCTTTTTTGATATATAATTAATAATATCAGAAGGTTTAGTACCATACTCCAATCGAGACAAGACACTGCAAACGGGGGTGGTACAGTTCTCAGCTCACAATTGGATGAGAGAGTAATATTATCGTTTACGTTGTTTTGTATTTTTCTGTTATTTTTCCCAAAAATTATGGTTGTGCAAAGCAAGAACTTGTTTTATTTTATCAAAGCCTAAACAATGACTAAAACTAATTACTAAAATATATTGGATAATTTATTTCTTCATTTTAGACGATCAACTTCGTCAGGGAGCAATCGTATTACACATTTTCGCTGCCATATACTTCTTCATTCTCCTAGCTTTGGTCTGCAATGACTATTTCCTGCCCACCGTTGAGTGCATCTGTGATGAATTGCATTTGTCTAAAGATGTTGCAGCAGCAACATTCATGGCGACAGCAACATCAATGCCTGAATTTTTTACGAACACGATTAGTACCTTGATTACGCAATCTGATATGGGTCTGGGCACAGTGGTCGGTTCGCTTATGTTCAACACACTGGGTGTTGCAGGTTTGGCAGCACTTTGTATTCAAAAGGTAACAATATTAATTCGTTAACCGTACAATTGCACGGAAATAACTAAACTTCTTTTTTTAGCCGATTCAATTGGATTGGTGGCCAGTTACCAGAGACTGCTGCATTTACATGTTTAACACGGTAATTCTACTTATTGTTGCATGGGGCGGTAAAATCACATTCGTCGACACTTGCGTTATGATGTTATTCTTAATCTTGTACTATGTACTGACGTTTAACAACAACACATTTATGAAACACATTCGAGTGTTTGTGGAGGATAAACTGAATTGTTGTTTTTCGACACGTTATGGTAAACCGAGTACGGGAATGACCCACATATGAGTGATGCTAATATTTTATTTTACTTTCATAAACAGACCTCACACTTCCACCAGAAAATAGTGCCAAAGCGAAATTGCCCCTAAAGAAAGAAGATATCAATGGAAAAGGTGTTTTTGTGATCAACACTCCTGAGACTACTTCAATTGCCTCAACTTATAATTTAACAGAATCCAAAAGCTGTATGTATTTTGCAAACTCCAAGTCTGTGACTATTGTCAAATATGTACTTTTGATTCTTTTCAGGGAATGACGATGATCATGTCACAGTGGAGATGCCAAAAAAGATTTTCTCACTGCCTCATGGCCAAACGATATTTATGAAATTTTGGTGGGCATTCACATGGCCAATCAAGGCTTTTCTGGCATGTATTATTCCGAACCCGATTACAAGTAGGAAATATTACCCTCTGACGTTTATTATGTGCATAATTATCATTGGAGCTAATGCGTACCTCATTGTATGGATGCTGACTGCTTTAGGTAAGAAATATTGAGTAACAAGAATGCATTGTTTTTTTATTTCATATTTTAAGGTTTTATTAGTGATTAACAGCACATGCTGTTTTTGTTATCTATATTTGTTCGAAAAAGATTATGCTGCGCATTGCCCGCATTCCACTTTCCACTGCCGCTAGATGAGAAGCGGTCATGTCAAATTTCTTATAAAAAAAACTGACATTTCACCATTTGCGCTAGACGTCTAGCACTTTTTGTGAAATGTCAGTTTTTTATATGGAGTTTGACATACCGCAATTCATTTAGCGGACAGTGCATATTCAATATGGAGAAAAAAAAGAAGTCGGAAATATTTGCTAAAAAAAACGTTATTTGTAGTTTTAATTGCATTTCTATTGGCGGTACGGTGTTGAGTTAAACATATACGAAGACAGGTCGAGATTTGGGTAATCATTTTTGGTTAATAATTAAAGAATGGATTTATTCGAATTTTTTGAGAAAAACTAAGTAGGGTATCTTATTTAGAATACTGATATGATCTTTAGTATGCATTTTGATCAAAATCGTTAGAGCGGTTTTTGTAAAATTACGCAGACAAAACAGTAAGTAACAAATATTGCAATGTTTAGTTTGAAAAATAATATCGCTTAACTATTTAGCTGAAAACCGATTATAAGTTATTGTTCGGTATGTAAGCTTGTAACTTGGTTTTTAAAGTTCTATCGAAATCGAAAATGGGGCTATCGAGATATAACCATTTTTTTTAAATAAGCGTTTTCGGTGATTCAAATTTAAAATTAAGGACGCAAAGTTTTGAGAACATCAATTTAACTCTAGGGGCGGTATTTTAAGCGCTCTTACATCAATTATTAGGTAACGAGGCTTATAATTGCAAATTTTTTCGATGTATTCACGAAGCATTTCCAAACGCGTTCTTAAACGAGCTTATGAACCCTTTTTCAAAAATGTAAATGGTCGGGACCACGCGTAAGTCTTATGAGCGCTCCTAAATATGCACTAATAACCATTGAGGAATAGGTTTACGAAGCTCTTAGTTTAATATTGGTGGGTGAATACCGCCCTAAGTTTGCATTTTGGTCTAAATCGTTATAACTGTTTTCAGGTAAACTAAAGAATTTTTTCAAAAATCCATTGTACGGATAATCACCTTTATCGAGGTATCCGTTCGGAGAACATTCCGATACGAAAGTCGAAAGTCGTTCCGTTCGAAGTATCTGTTGTATATGTGTAGTATGTACCTAACTACATAAATAGTTGTTTGTGCTAATAGCCTAATCTCTCTCTTTCTCTAACATTATTTGTATGTTGGATAACTTGTTAATATGGCATACGAATAAAGACAGTTGCGTTTATACTCTCGAGCGGTGCGTTTCATTTGAGCCCGGAATTCTATACACAACATGGTGGCAGCGGTGGGATCTGTGCCCGCGTAATTCAATTTTAGCTTGCAAATAGTTGTAACGTATAGAAAATCCACATACGCGTGTTTAGTCGATAAAGCACAGAGCCTATAATATTTAAGACACAACAAAATGCCAGATCCTCCATCAGCAGGTACGGCAGCGACAGGCACTATACATCGAGTAGCAGTTTTTCTGTTAGGTGTCCAGATCCGTTTACGTTCAGTAATCCGTCCGAATGGACAAAATGGAAGAGACGATTTGAAAGGTTTCGTATTGCATCAAAATTAGATAAATCTTCGCAAGAAGAACAAATCAACACGTTAATCTACCTTATGGGTGATCAAGCAGATGATGTGTTTCTTTCACTAAAATTCGAAAATGAATATGAAAAAAAAGATTATTCTAAGGTTATGATTGCTTTCACAAACCATTTTATTCTAAAAACCAACGTTATATACGAGAGAGCTAAATTTAACCTTAGGGAACAAACGGAGGGCGAGTTAATAGAAGATTTCATAACAGACCTATATACTCTCTCCGAAAATTGCAACTACGGCAATCTTAGGGAAGAAATGATTCGCGACAGAATAGTTGTTGGTGTGCGCGATCGAAAGTTATCAGAGAGGCTGCAGCTCGAAACCGGCTTGACTCTCCAAAAAGCAATAACGGAAGTCCGACAGCATCAAGCTGTGCGAAAACAACAAAAAGAGTTGTCTACTTCCTCAGTTCATAAACTTTTCGCGGGAAACAGTAATAAGCCGAATGCTTGGGAAGGCAACGATAAACCAAACACACACCGAGAGGGCTTTGCACATAAGAACAGCTATCCAGCAAAGAGCAAACGATGTATTTGGTGTGGTTCAAACGAAATACATAAACGTCGTTTCTGTCCAGCGAACAATACACAATGCTTTAAGTGCGGCAAAATGAATCATTTCTCAAAAGTCTGTATGATGTCTAATAAGAATAACAACAAAAACAAATTGAATCAAATAGACGCGAGTACGGATGAAGAGAGTGAAAGTGACAATTATTTCCTAGGGAGTTTGACAATAAATCAAGTAAATAAACACAGTTCGTGGTACGCTCATGTCTTGGTAAATAATAAAAAAATTAAATTCATGATTGACACAGGATCCCCAGTGGATGTCATATCAGAGCAAATATATATAAATCACTTCGAGAATACGAAACTGGGCAAGGTGAATAAGACAATTAGCGGCCCGGATGGATCAAATTTGAAGGTTTTAGGAATGTTTCCTGCAACCACTAAATACATCTCGAAGGAAGTCAAGAACACCATCTACGTAATACGTGATTTTAAAACACCATTGCTCAGCTTAAAAACCAGTGAAAGCTTAGATCTAATTGCTAAGGGGAAACTTTATTGCATAAACGACGAAGAGTTAGCTGACGATCGGTTAAAGTCCAAGGTGAATATTGCAACAGAGTTCCCAGAGCTGTACAGTGGTCTGGGGTGTATAAAAGATTTTGAATGTAAAATTATTCTTAAGCCAAACGCTGTTCCCTTCCAGATTTTTACGGCTCGTCGAGTTCCTATAGCGCTTCGGGATAAGCTCAAGGACAAAATTGACGAGATGATCAAATTGAACATAATTAAGAAAGTGGATGAACCAACGCCTTGGTGTGCTCCTTTAGTAGTTGTGACAAAGTCTAACGGCGATATAAGACCGTGTGTAGATCTAACACAACTAAATTTAGCAGTAGAACGAGAAATATATCCGATGCCAACCGCCGATTATACACTGGCTCAACTTTCCGGTGCCAAAGTTTTCTCGAAACTTGATGCTAACTCGGGGTTTTGGCAAGTTAAGTTAAACAAGAGTTCTCAGTTATTAACAACATTTCTTACTCCCTTTGGGAGATTTTGTTTTCTAAGGATGCCATTTGGAATTTCCTCAGCGCCAGAAATTTACCAAAAGCTTATGAAGAAACTTCTGCAGGACATACCAGGCGTAGTATGTCAGGTCGACGACATCTTAATTTTTGCACCAAGTACTGCAGAACACGACGAAATACTACGTCAAGTGCTAAGCAGGCTGAAGGAAAACGGAGTCACTTTGAACAAAAACAAGTGTGAAATTGGAGTCACTTCTATAAAATTTCTTGGCCACCGCATCGATGAAAGAGGCATCTACCCCTGCAAATCAAAAATTGAAGCGATCACCGAGTACCCAACACCAACAAATGTTACCGAGCTGAAACGATTTCTGGGTATGGTGAATTTCTTGGGTAAGTTTGTACCATTTTTGTCCGAGATCGGCGCACCTCTAAATCAACTTTTAAAAGGTAATACAAGTTTTCTATGGGATGTGCCACAAGAAGAAGCATTTCAAAAGCTAAAGAAGATGTTAACAAGCGCTCCAGTACTTAAACTATATAATCCGCATCATAAAACTATTATTTCCTCAGATGCTTCATCCTACGGACTTGGATCCGTACTTTTGCAAGTCGACGAAAACCAAAATCTACGACCTGTAGCATACGCCTCCAGGACTATTTCAGATGCAGAAAAGGGGTACGCACCTATCGAGAAGGAAGCACTCGCACTTACTTGGGCTGCAGTAAGCAAATTTCCAGAATTTTTAACTGGCATTCATTTTAGCATTGAAACTGATCATAAACCGTTGGTGTCCATTTTTTCAAAAAAAAACATCGACGATTTGACAGCTCGTCTTCAAAGTTTCCGCATGAAGATGATGAAATACACATTTGATATATACTACACAGCAGGAAAGTTCTTAGTAGCTGCAGATGCACTATCCCGCCAAAGCAGCGAAGAGAACGGGAATAACTCCATGGAAGAAGAGGCCAAAGCTTTTGTAAATTCGGTCGTCGAGAACCTGCCAGCAAGGTCACCAAAACTTACAGACATAATTAACGCTCAGGAAAATGATTCCATTTTAAATCAAGTAAGACAATTTTGCGTAAATGGTTGGCCAGACAGATACCGTATAGAACCAAATGTTCGCAATTACTTTAATGACAGATATTCCCTATCAGTAAATAACAACATTTTAATGCATGGTTGTAGAATTGTAGTCCCGATGGGCCTTCGGAAGGAGATTCTTGAAAAGATACACCTTGGACATCTCGGAGTAGTAAAGTGTAAGGCAAGAGCAAGAAACTCTGTGTGGTGGCCTAGTTATACCAAAGATATCGAAGACTACATTAAAAAGTGTTCTATATGCATACAACAGTTAATTCCACGACACGAGCCTATGATTAAAAGTGAAGAGCCTGACCGACCCTGGCAAATTGTTGGCGTGGATCTATTTTTCCATAAATCCACCCCTTATTTAGTAGTTAGCGACTATTTCTCAAGGTACCCCGAAATCGCGCTCTTAGAAAACCAAACTACGCAGTGCATTATAAACCACATGAAATCAATCTTTAGTAGACATGGGGTACCGGACATAGTACGATCAGACAATGGTGGACAATTTCAAACTATAAATCACTCTACGTTTTCTAAATTTGGCAACGAATGGGGTTTTCAAGACATTAGGTCATCACCGAGATATTCTCAAAGCAACGGGTTCATCGAGTCGGCTGTAAAAATAGTGAAATCGCTTTTGAAGAAGAAACACGATCCGTACATTGCTTTGATGGAGTACCGATCGACACCTCTAGCGAACGGCCTCTCCCCTGCAGAAATGTTAATGGGCAGAAGGATTCGGACACTTTTACCTATCGATGGGTGTCAACTTCGTCCGGGACGTACAGGAAGTCAATTTCAAAAAGCAATTGAGAAAGATCAAAAACTCAAGGAAAAGCAATGCATCGATTACAACAAACGACATGGTGTCATAAAACGCGAGGAATTTAAACCTGGGGACGTAGTTTGGATCAGAGATATTGGACTATGGGGCCGTATACATAAACTGGCTGACACTCCAAGATCGTACTTCATCGAAACTAAGCGGGGGACCTTTCGCAGGAATTCGCATCACTTGGTTCATGGAAGATGCAAGGAGGTTCCATACGTCCCAAGTGAAGTTAAAGTCACTGAAATAGTAACCGATAAAGAAACACCAACAGACAATTATTCACCAAGTACAGTCTTAAATCAAAGACCAATCGAGTCAACAACTGAGGGGATTATAGCGAAGTCCACCAGAGCTGAGGAGCAATTGGGAGTGACGACAAGATATGGACGTATTGTCAAAAAGCCTGATCGATTTATTCCATGACTTAATCGCTACCGAATTCATATTGCATTTTGAATTTTTAGTTTCATTAATATATATATATTTTTTTTTGCACTGTTTGAATTAATATATACCTACTGAATTTTGAATTTATATATAAAAAAAAAAAAAAAAAAAAAAAAATTAAGGGGAGATGTTGTATATGTGTAGTATGTACCTAACTACATAAATAGTTGTTTGTGCTAATAGCCTAATCTCTCTCTTTCTCTAACATTATTTGTATGTTGGATAACTTGTTAATATGGCATACGAATAAAGACAGTTGCGTTTATACTCTCGAGCGGTGCGTTTCATTTGAGCCCGGAATTCTATACACAACAGTATCCGTTTCGGAATAAAATAAATGAAGCATATAAGCGCGTTAATTTCACATGAAAATATTCCGCAGCAATTCGTTATCGGATAGCTTCGGAATAAATGTGCCATGTGGCTGTCAAAAGTAAGTGGTATAACGGGGTTCCACGCAATGCGACAAGGTGCGCTACATGTCATCGGAGAAATTTTCCGAAAGTGGTATCGGAACGGATACCTCGAATGGAATCTCTCGGATTTCGTACAGATCGGAGAAAATTCCGTTCCGAACGGAAACCTCAATATGGGCGAATATAGAGAAAAATTGAAATATTTAATTAATTAGAAATTACCATATTGCCTTAGAAATTCATTTTTATTACAATCGTATGAACAGTTTTCGAGATACGTATGTCCAAATTTCAAAAGTATGTACCTACATACCATTATTCGATTTTTTAGCCAAAAACTGGGTATGCAATCATGGTAACCCCATCTACTTAAGCTTAGATATCAGTATTAGTTGAAATCAATAAGAGCCGTTTTCAAACAATTCCAAACTGGTACGAACATTTTATACCATTAATAAAAAATGGTACTGTAAGCCCCCACACTCCAAATCCGAAGTTTTTCATCGTAATGTCAGAATTGATTAACATCTCGAGTTCAAAATTTTTTACGAAATCAATATCTTCCTTACTACGTACCTAATCTAGAAAGTTAAAAATCAAGAACGGTTTGAACGAAATTTTACGCCAGAAACACGTACCGTCGTACCCGTTTATTTATTTCTACCATTTGACAGATACATACACATATGACAAAAATCCATAACTCCAAATTTGATCCAGCACAAATGGATCTATGGATTTTCACTCACCGGTAGTCACATATAGTGGCTAATAAAAAAGCTGGCAATAGAAACACAACAACGTTCCCCAATCTGTGCGCACGACTTTCTTCGATAAAGTACAAATAAGTAGACTTCACTTACTTACTTACTTACTTACTTAGGTGGCGCTACAGTCCGGGGTGGACCTGGGCCTCAACCAATACGCCTCTCCAGTTAGCGCGATCTTTGGCTAACTGCCTCCAGTTGCGCACTCCAAGTTGGTTGAGGTCCCCTTCCACTTGCGCGCGCCACCTAAGGCGAGGTCTTCCTCTACTGCGTTGTCCCTCCGGGTTAGAATCGAAGACTCTTCGGGCCGGAGCGTTGGTGTCCATTCGCTCTACATGTCCCAGCCATCTTAGACGATTGATGCGTACTTTTCTGACTAGGTCGATGTCGCTGTACAGCTCGTAGAGTTCGCTGTTAAATCTTCTCCTCCAAAGCCCGTCAACGCAAACGGGACCAAAAATCACTCGAAGAATTTTGCGTTCGAAACGACCAAGGAGATCTTCATCCGCCTTTGAATGCGCCCATGCTTCTGCACCATAAAGCAGGACTGGGATGATGAGGGTCTTATACAGAGTTTCCTTAGTATTTCTCGACAAGGCCTTACTTATCAGTTGCCGTCTTAGGCCAATGAAAGAGCGGTTGGCAAGTGTGATTCTTCGTTTGATTTCTGATGTGATGTCGTTATCAGAGTTTATAGCGGAGCCGAGGTAGACAAAGTCCCTAACTACCTCAAAGTTATAGCTGTCTATCGTGACGTTCTGCCCGATTCGTCGATGTTGTGTGTCCCTTCTTGTTGACAGCATATATTTTGTTTTGCCCTCATTCACCACCAAACCCATTTTTGCCGCTTCTGTACTAATACTTGCAAACGCACCAGTGACAGCTCGCTGTGTTGTACCAACAATGTCAATGTCGTCAGCGTATGCAAGCAGTTGCACAGACTTATAGAAAATTGTGCCTCTGGTGTTGGCTTGTGAGTTTCGCACAATCTTTTCAAGAATGATGTTGAAGAAGTCACATGACAGCGCATCACCTTGTCTAAATCCTTTTTTGACATCAAAGGTCTCAGTGAGATTGTTTCCGACCTTTATGGAGCAGCGAGCGTTCTCCATCGTCATTCTGCACAATCTGACAAGTTTGGCAGGGATGCCAAACTAGACATGGCTCTGTATAGCTCGTCTCTATAAATGCTGTCATATGCGGCCTTAAAATCGATAAAAAGATGGTGAGTATCGATCTGGACTTCTTGGGTTTTTTCCAGGATCTGCCGTAGTGTGAATATTTGGTCTGTTGTGGACTTACCGGGCCTAAAACCGCACTGATAGGGTCCAATCAGTTCGTTGACATATGGTTTTAGGCGTTCGCACAGTACGGCAGATAGGATCTTATATGCGATGTTAAGGAGACTGATGCCTCTGTAGTTGGCGCAGTTTAGAGGGTCTCCTTTCTTGTGGACTTGTAGACTTCACTGCATTATCTTATTTATGCTGTAAAATAAGAACTAGGCTATGTAAAATGAACATTTAAATATATTAATTACCATTAATAAGTAGGTATTATTATTTATGACTTTTGGAAAGCATTTAAAAATACTATATCAACAGTTAACATTTTATTTATTTTTAATTCCAGGTGTCGCTCTTGGAGTTCCTGAAATTGTTATGGGTCTTACGTTCCTTGCGGCTGGCTCAACCACTCCCGAGGCGGTGTCCAGTTTGATTTCATTGCGAAAAGGTTTGTTCAGATACACTCTTCATTTACGCGTATTTATGTCTTAATATATTATTGTTTTTACCTTCAGGTGAAAGCGGTATTGGTGTTTCAAACTCTCTTGGTGCAAATTCATTAGCTATGCTCCTGTCACTCGGTGTCCCATGGTTTATTAAGAATTGCATGAACTACGGCAAAACCGACGGCACAAACGCAATCTTGTTGACATCTCAGGGCATTGAATATTCAATCGGCATTCTAATGGCATCTACTATTGGTCTGTATGTGACTTTGACCTGTAGCGGATACCGACTTACCAAACGAGCTGGAATTGCGCTGTTCTCGGTGTACGGTGTTTTCATAGTTCTGCAAATTCTAATCGAAATGAACGTGTTCTTCCCAAAAAAGTGCTAAATGTCATTTATGCGCTTAATATTTAAGACTGTTTAGTGTAGGTATTTATGATATTGTTTCTGGGACAGTATTGCATGCCGCCAGATTCAAAAGTCTGAGTGTGTTCGGATTTCCGCATAAATTAATTGATTGTTAAAAAACCCTTGTTACGTTATATTTATATAGTATAGATTAAGTGGCGATTATGACTGTATGTTTAGATGTTTTTTTTTTTTTTTTTTTTTCTAACATCATGAAAAGATAATTTGAAAAATCAAAAAACGACCTTGAAAATTAAAGAAGTCTATATACTCAATGCAAGAATTGATGGTATATAAACGTATGTGATTTCCATTGTGCCTGATGATCATGCTACAATGAACAATTAACGGTTCCAGAGTCCTCTCTCGAAACAGAATGTTTTAATTATTTTGTTCTACTCAAAATTTTAACTATTGTAATATGTTTTATGTATTTGTAAAATTTGTAAATAATGTAATTAATGTAATACTACATTTGTGTATTATATTTACATTAAAATTAAATCTTTACGTGTAATCATATTTAAGAAATAAATTTATTTGAATTGAAAGTTGTAGTTTTACAAGGAGACGCACGCACTTTACCCATTTCTTAGTTCCGTGCGCTTTAGAGGGTAACGCTGTGTCCAGCGTAAGCACGGGCATGCGTTGCGATGCGGGTAATGCAGGCAGCTGTCAAATTCAAACAGATGCACGCTTTGTTTGAAAATCAAACAAATTTGCGAATTAGATATTTTCTCAGATTTACCAACACAAGTGCGTTTGAGTTTGACAACTGGTGGGGAGCGTTTAGGTTTTCGTGAATTTGTTCTACAGCAAAGAAAGGCAGAATAGAGATGGGGAAATGTTGGAAACACTGGATCAGACAAATGAGGTCCTAATGGAGGTACACTTTCCAGGAAGCTATAAGTCAGATCAGCCCTGGGCTCCAAGAAAACAAGGAGCGAACAGGATGGATAGGACGGAAGCAGAACGGATCGTAACACCAGAAGCGGTCAAGGGTGCGATAGCAACATTTTCACCCTTCAAAACCGCGGGGCCGGATGGTATATTTCCAGGTCTAATGCAATGGTGAGTAGACGTAATTGCACCAAGGCTCAGGAATATATACGTTGCATGCCTAGCAATAGGCTATATCCCGATTACATGGAGGGAGACAAATGTGGTCTTCCTTCCAAAGCCGGGGAAAAAGGATTACACCGAGGCAAAGGCCTTCAGGCCAGTTAGCCTAACATATTTTCTGTTGAAAACAATGGAAAGGGTGGTGGTGGACTATATGGAGAGTACTGCGCTTAAGATGTATCCTTTAAATAGTAGACAGCATGCCTACAGGGCAGGCATGTCTACAGAAACAGCGCTACATCAAGTAGTACGCGTTGCAGAAGAAGAGCTTAATACTGGGGGCATTGCGATGACCACCATAATGGACATTGAAGGTGCCTTCGATAAGATATGCTTTGAAAGTCTGAAACAAGCCTTGGAAAAACGTAGGGTTAACCCATTGGTGGTAAGATGGGTGAACAATATGTTGATAACAAGGGCGATAAATATTCAGACGGGAACCTCAAAACTCAGAGGAAGGGTTACAGAGGTTGCCCACAAGGAGGTGTTCTCTCACCTACACTGTGGAATATCACTGTGGAATCACTTCTCGACAGACTTGAGGCGACTGGCATTCACACAGTGGGATATGCCGACGACATAGCAATAATGGCCAGAGGCAGTTTCATAGACGTCCCCGCAAATATCATGAGGAATGCGCTCAAAGTGGTGGAACGGTGGTGTCTGGAACAAGGACTTTCCATTAATGCGGAGAAAACAGATCTAATAATCTTCACAAGGAAGTTGAAAAATCTGGAATTTCGACCCTTAACACTTTTCGGATCGGAACTAAAAATGGCCAAGAAGGTTAAGTATCTCGGAGTCTATCTAGATACTAGACTTACTTGGAACTACCATGTTGAGGAGAAGGTCAGGGAGGCAAAAAGGGTACTACATCAGTGCAAACGTGTATGTGGACAGAGGTGGGGACTCTCGCCTAGGTCAACATACTAGATGTATACGATGATAACTAGACCCATTATTACCTACGCCTCGGTTGTATGGTGGGCGAAAGCCTCCCAGAAAACTGTGAGGAAGCACCTGGATAGGGTCCAACGTTTAGCATGTATAGGAGTTACAGGTGCAATAAGGACAACACCAACATGCGCATTGGAAGTGATCCTAGGGATCTTACCGCTAGACTTATTTATTAAGAAAACAGCGGCCTTAGCGGCACTTCGTTTGCATCGAGATGCGAAATGGCACAA
This sequence comes from Cheilosia urbana, assembly GCA_946477585.1. Lineage (NCBI taxonomy): Eukaryota > Metazoa > Arthropoda > Insecta > Diptera > Syrphidae > Cheilosia > Cheilosia urbana. The sequence goes on along the minus strand of OX297854.1, from coordinate 62,598,939 downwards.
TCATGGTACCATCTATGGACATAGGAAGATCCTGGAACTTGTCAAAAACGAGATTAGGGAACTGAACATGCCTATGGATGGGATAACAAGGGTGCGTATTATGGAAAGGAATCACAAAACTCGTATTGAGAACGGATTACTTCCAGAAAAAAGAAGTGGTGAAATAGTGATTTTCGCAGATGGATCCATGATGGATGACGGAGCGGGTGCCGGTATCTATTCAGCAGAGCTGGAACAAGCCCGTCACGTTAGCCTCGGGAATCACACTTCTGTATACCAGGCTGAGATGATTGCATTGCTGCATGCGTTGGACTACTTGCTTGAGAGTCAGGTGGAGGGAAGAAATATCCTTATAGAACTGGACAATCAGGCGGTGATCAGATGCATGGAACAAACAAACATAACAACATCATTGGCATTTGAATGTGTACTTAAGCTCAATAAGTGTTCATCTAAAAATGAAGTAACACTGACTTGGGTACGAGGACACATGGGGATCGAAGGCAACGAAAAGGCGGACTCCCTTGCAAAACAGGGGTCAACTGAAAAGTTGCTGGGACCAGAACCATTCTCTTCAATTGGCAAAGGAATGGTAGAACAGCTGATTCACAAATGGATCACGGCGGAACACCTGAGAAGGTGGTCAACCGTGGAACAATGTAGACAGGCTAAAATGGCAATTAAATGGCCGACCTGCTCCACTCAAAGAAGGGTTCTAAGCGAGGAACATTGAAATGGGTGGTGGCATTGTTAACAGGACATGGTAATTTCGGGTATCACTTAAGGAAGATGGGCCTTAGAGAGGATGATACCTGTAAACTATGCCTGGAGGAACCTGAGACAGCGGCATATATAATGTGTCAATGTCCGGCGTTGCCTGGCAAAAGAATGAGGATCTTGGGACATCATTGGGTCGAGACCCAGTCGATGAAACAGATCTCCCATAAACAGATGCTAGCGTTAACACTAGGAATTGAGCTCATCAGGGAAGAACTCTGGAGAAATCCAGAAAGTCTCTCTGGGTAAGATTTATAGTGGTAGAGAGACGAAATCTCGAAATCTATATATATATATAAGGCATTGCATCGGGTGAATCTATTTTTGTAAATTTGTTATCTATACAGATTTAAAAATCAATCGAGACGCAAATTTCGAATTTTTTAATTTAAATTTTAACCAGTGAATGGAAAACGATTTGAAAAGTGTTGAAGGCTGTACAGTGCACAAATATTATCACAAAAAAGAGGAAGTGACATTTTTATTTTCGATTAGCCACACCAAATCTGAAACCTGAGAGCGAATCTGAAGAAGCCCAAACGAATACCACATTAGTGTATGCGGTGGTCCCTTGTGATATCACATGGATACATCCATCAATAAGGTGAAGAATGCTCCTTGATTTAATCAGTCGATACGAGATTTTCTTCAATTCCACAAATATGGCCGCTAACAAACGACACATGAATTTTCTTTTAGTATTTCAAAAGTTAAATCGAACTCTAAAGTTGTATGTAATGAATTTTTCCACTATATTTCACAACCTGGAGCAGAAATACTTGTTAGATAAGGAAAAAGAGGGGAAATACGAGCGGTCAATGGGGGCGTTCGGATTCATAGTTTATGTAAAACGTCAACTAGATTGGTCGTGACTAGGAATCCGAACGCGTTGACTGAGCAAGTTGAATTGTTTTTGTATTCTCGCGGTCAGCGTTGCCTTTGTTTGATTTGCCCTTTTTTATTCGAAAAAGACACCTCATAATATTTTCAAAAATTGATATTTTCAAATAAGTACATTTAAAATGTAACACGGTTGCCTATCACAACTATATTACACTGTTATGCGAACTAATGGTTGTTAAATATCTTGCCAAAATTCGAAATTTGCAGAGTACCTTTAGAAATGGCACCCTTTTCTCTCACTGGCCCTTTTTTCGACATCTCAGAATTCTGCCACGGCCACTCTGTTTATTTTAAATCTGACTCTTCGAAATGTCAACTGAGTATGCAGGCAGGATTTTCCTGACTAGATTTGTCGGCTTCCCCTCCATAAACGTCAACTGCAAAAACTAATCACGTGACCACTCTGGGCCAATCAAAACTGAAATACATCTAGTCTGACAGCCTGTCAACTTACTAAACTATGAATCCGAACGTCCCCAATGTAAATCGTTAAAAAAAAAAAAAAAAAAAAAACTAATTTAGAAAACGAAGATGGCGTTCGTTGATAGAAACAATTCAGAATAAATTGATTTTATTTTATTTAAATTTTGTTTTAATGAAAGAAACATGAACAAAGGCGAATGCAATTTTTTATCAATTATCGCTTGCGATAGTGCTCTAGCAGGCGTATCTCTACCTCTAGCACATTATGCTCTTAACGTCTAGGGTCGTCAGGTTATTCATATAGAAATCGTCAATCTTTAATTTAAAATCGCCAAATTAATTAATCTCGGTCGCCATAAATCGCCAAATTAAAAGTATTGTAAAATCAAATAAAACTAAGGAACTTATTGTTTAAAATACAAAAAATAAAGAATTAATTAATAAAAAAACAAAATGAAAACAATTCATTTGAAAGAAACTGTAATGTTTTAACAGGTAGAGGCAGAGGATACGAAGTTGTTAATAACAAGATCTTAAAACAATAACCAGAGACAATACTGAGACCCCTAACTTGTAATCCTCTTCCCGCTGGCCCCCTCAATTTTTTTTTAAATTCGCCATTTTGTTTTCCTATCGGTGTTATGTCAATTTAGAATCCGTGTGACATGCAAAAACATACAAAAAATATAAAATAAATGCTGCAAGCCGCTGCCAACCGTGGGGGAATGTGATAGACTTCGGGAATACCATATTTTCACATTACTGAATGCCATTGGTTAGGTTAGGTTAGGTTGGGAGGGCAGTTTTGCATCCGATGCAAATTTCACCCAGAAGCCGTGAAGGCCCATTGTGAGTACCCTGTTTGTACATTTAAGGACATGTGGCTAACAAAACCACTTCGATCTGAGGAATAGTTTTATGTCTGATAGAGGTACCCCTGCCAAGTCGTCCAAACTTTCGAAGAACCTAGCTCCCATACAGGATGAGCGGCGTTCCTGTAAAGCTGGGCAGTGGCATAGAAGATGTTCCACGGACTCTATTTCCTCTTCGTCTCTACAGCTTCTGCAGAAGTCATTTCCAAAAAGTCCTAACCTTTTAGCCATATTTCCTATGGTGCAGTGTCCGGTTAAAACCCCGACGAGCATCCGGATCTGACTTCTATTAAGGGAGATTAGGAACTTTGATCTTTTGGTGTCAACCACAGGCCACAGACTTTGGGTTATGACGCAACCGATGGTGTTGCTCCATTATTCCTTAGCCAGTTGTGTGGTGACGCCTTCAATAAAAGTCTTAGCAGTGTTGAAAGGCGGTAACACCTCTCCGTCCGCAAGTTGAGGGTTCATATCAGAGCCTTATCTGGCCAATTCGTCCGCCTTTTCGTTCCCTTCCACCCCAACGTGTCCCCGGAACCCATGGTTAGTTATTAGTTATTATTAGAGATCGGATTTCCATGCAAATGCATGTCTTTTTATGAACACTTTGGATGCAAGGTAACTTATTATGTATACGTATCATGAGATTTCCTTTAAAATGGCATTTAACCGTTAGTGCATATTTTTGCATATTTTACTATAAATGCATATTTTGCAATTTTTGTGCATATCTTACTATATTTGCATATTTTGCATATTTTTTATAATATTAATTCATATTTTTGGAGCAATGATGAAAATTACACAAAAAACTTTACCGGCGATGAGATTTGTTCTTTCAAAAATGCTCCACTAACTTCAGTTGACGTCGAGAGATCTTTTTCGTTGTATAAGGCACTGTTAAGACCGGCTCGCCAACGTTTTGAATTCGAAAATTAAAAAAAAAAAAAATTCATGATCTATGCAAATAAAACTTTTCAAAATGAATTAAGGAATTAAGCAATTTATTTTAAATTGTTTATTTTTATTAAACAAAGGAAGATATTTATGCTTACGTTAACTGTGTTTTTGTTTTTTTTTATTAAATGTTGATCTCGTTTTAAGTTATTATTTTATTAAATAATAAAAATAAAAAATTGAACGTATCTATTCTTATAGACTGAAGAAAATGTGTATTTAAATTGAACCGAAATTAAGTTTAACTAATTTTAAGTGCATATTTTAAATGCATATTTTGCATTTTTAAACGCATATTTTAAGCGCATATTTTGAGATCTTTAGTGCATGAAAATCCGAACCCTAGTTATTATATATTTTTAAAAGGCGAATAATATAAATTGTTTGGTTAATCAAGCTAATTAAATGAGATTTTCTATATAGGTAGGTACTAGAAACATATAAGGACAATTATGGTTGTGTGTTTTCCGCTTTTGGATATCATTGACTTCGATTTTATGTATACATTTTTCTGCATTGATCATTTTTCATAAATAATTTAAGCAAAAGTACACTTAAACTGCAATTACACCATCACGCATGCGCATTTTTGCACCAGACGGGACAGAGAGAGAGTCAATACTAATAAAGGCTTAAGAATGAGATCAAAAATCAGACGCCTAAAGTGTCATGGATGCTCTACCCATAAAATTAGATACGTAAAGCGGAAATTAACCCAAGTTCCGGCGACCAACATTCCAGCAACCACTTAAAAATAGTTCTATTTCCGATTTAAAACATTTGAAATGAGAGTGTTACTTAGTTAGCATATTAAACTAACAATTCATCAATCAGTTATACGAAATAAATAAATAATTGTCCATTCATCACTTCTAAAAGCCATTTGGTTTTTTAGGAATGCAGAACTTCGTTAACCATCGCTATAAAAATACCAATATGCATAGCTTTCCCATAATTCCTACCACGTAAACAAGATGGCCGACCAAAATCACGTTTTTTTTTTTGCGTGTTAGCCCTCTCATGCCCGAATTAAAATGGGCGTGGCTAAAATTTTTTTGAGTAGACATATAAGCTAGAGTTGACCTCAATATCAACTGACAAAAATTTCATTGTCCTAGGTGTCCTGGTTCAAGAGCTACAGGATGTTGCGTATATGCAACATTGGGCAATGGTGCTATATATTTAAAGACAAGTTGGTTTTTTTTTCAAATGCCGTTTATTTATATTTATGTATGATAGGACACAAAACAATTTTTTTGTGGATTGGAGCACAAGTGCACATTACATTTGCTGCATTTACAGCTTGGAAACCCAGTGCTGCATACTCTACATCTTCCTCTTTTTCCCCATTCCGGCCAATGGTTATTACCATCAAGTCGTAGTGATTTTGCTGGGTCTGCAACATAAGCTCTTTTATAGGGGTTTGATTCAGAGCCCGTAGAAGGAGCTGGTGATGATGAAGCTGGTGATGATGCAGCTGGTGAAGATGGAGCTGGTGGTGATGGAGCTGGTGATGATGGGGATGAATTCATTGTCAAAAGGAGTGATGATGGACGACCTCTCTTTTTGGCGACAACTTTAGTTTGACTTGCGTTCAAAAGCTCGGAAGCAACATCCAATTGAAAATTTATGAGCGGCATATGCTTCAATTCGCCGTCTGTATGTATGATGTCTCTGCGGTACAACAACCAACTGTTTACTAAACTTGAATTTATGCACCAGTATACTATGCGCATGTACCATTTATTTGAGCGGTGGTTGATTTTGTACAATTCAAGCAGCATGTCCGCAAGATCAACCCCTCCCATGTGTTTGTTGTAACATTCAACTATACCTGGACGAGGTATAGTTATAAACTTCTTCTCTTTGCGGCACCATCTGTTGCATTCACTCATTGGGTTCTTACCTGCATAATTTGAAACTAATTGTACGCTCTTATTATCATACCAACGACAAGCAATCAAGTTGTTCGTTGCTTCATATTTGAAATCGCTTGATCCTCGTCCTCGTTTTTGAAGGTCTTTCTCACTGATTAGAGCACAATTTTTCAATCGGTTGCTTCTAATTGTACCAACGGCCAATATGCCCTTTTCTTTCAGAGCAATCATCAAGCTTATTGACGAAAACCAATTGTCAAAAAACAGTTTGAAATTTTGGTTTACTGGCAAATTGGATGATAAAAATAGCACGATATCTGATGAAATGCCCAAGCCATAAGTCTTGCACGTTCCTTCTCCAATGTACAGAGTAAAATCGTATATAATCCCAGATACACCAGCTCTCGTAAACATTTTGAAACCCCACTTGTGGGGCTTCATTGGAAGATATTGTTTCAAACTATGTTGACCTTTATATGCAATCATTTGCTCATCTATACTTTGGAATTCTTCCTCCGAAATTTCATTGAATTTTTTTTTATGGCGTCCAACAAAGGCCGAGCCTTGTACAACTTGTCATATTCAGGTGTTCCCTTCTGAGGCTGTTTAGAATTATCGTTCAAATGGAAAAACTGTTTAATTTTTTCAAATCTGTTTCTTGGTAATGCATTTGCAACGGCTGCTAGTTTGAAATTGGCCGCCCACGCCATTCTATAAGCTGGTATTTTCACAACTGCAAGGTAAAGAAGTATGCCAACAAACCTTTTCATTTCAGGCACAGTGCATTTCAATTCTATGCCCTTCGTTTGCATAGCATATAAATTTGTTTCATCACATATTTTCTGCCACAGTTCATCCGCAAAGAAAGTACTAAAATATTGGATGGGGTTTTTCACCGCATTGCTGCATAATTCACTTTTCCAAGTGGTCTCGCTTTCCATAAACTCGGCACTTCTCCACTTCAAACTCTTCAAATCTATTTTTTCCATCACCTCCTGTACAACGTTTTCATTTTCATTCAAATCCCCATCATTTTCGCTTTCAATAAATTGATCAATCAAACCAACACTCACATTTTCAGCTCTGTTATCCAAATATTCCAAGTTTCTTCAATAATTTCGTCCATATTTCGATCTTCTTCTTCTTCATATTCCTCGTCAGCCGAATCATCCCAATCAAAGTTGACAAATTTTTCAATCTCAGCTTGAGTCAGACCTTTTGGGCGCATCTTACAATCTGCATACAAAAAAAAAATTTATTTTTTTGAAAATTACCACAATAGACCAATGTTGCATATATGCAACACGACATTCACAAAATTATTAGAAACAAACTATATAATATTTTCATGCGGGGTTTTTTTTTAAATACTCACTTACCTTTCTTTATTTAGTTGTTGAACTTGGTTTTAGGATGAAGTAATTATTTAAATGTTTTTTAACACTTTTTTAAAACCACGTTTTTTTGCACAATGAATTTGTCAACTACGCTCTCGGGAGAATAGCTACTAACTGAACGCATGTGCAGCTGACTACCGAACAATTAGGTGTAAGCTCACTCAACACATGCAGCTATATTTCTGCGAACGGATCAAAACAAAAAATTTAAAATAACGGTAGTTAGAGGCTCATAAATACAATGTTGCGTATATGCAACAGCGGGCATGAGAGGGTTAGGTATTGTCACAAGGCTGTTTAGTATTTAGCATCCCTTTTATCTTCCATGTTAGGAATTTGTGATCGTGTAAATGCAGCAAAATAAAATACTAACCACAGTCCACACGTACCGAATAAATTCAAATTTAACGGATAAAATTCTACTTTGCCGACAGCGGAAGTGGCTCATGTTTTCTGTGAGTTGGTTGGTGAGCCGCAATTTTTGAAGTTACATGACATTGTCAATACGAATTTCTATGTAATGTCGTTTTCCATTGGGCAAACGAAGAGAATTTCGTTTCTCCATTTGATGTCAGACAGAATCCACTCAAGATGCACTCACCCAAGTGTAATTTATGTATTTTATACAAGTCAGCTGTCACCCATCCTTTTGTGGATTCAATCATAAGCAGTTTTCTTGTTCCATTGGATTGCAGAATGAGTGGATCCCCGAGTGAAACCAATGGATAACGACATAACACTCCGTAAAAATATAGCTTTTAGGCAAAGTAACAGGAAATCGGCCAAATTTGGTGGTCTCAGTATGGTTTGTCCCTGGCTTAAACCACGGAAACCGATATCATGTTCACATTTTTTTAGGTTTGACAACTACTGTTGGTTAAGTTATTTGATTTTCGTGAATTAAAATGTGAATCAAACATCTTAATTCAAACGTCGGTTTTGGAAAAAAAAAAAAATTAACCAAAGGGTTTAATCAAAACAAATTTCTTGTTAAAATTTCTTTCTAATAATTTTATTCAATTAATACTAAAAAAAGAAACACATGTCTTACAAAATGTATACAAGCCGAAAAAACATTGTCAAGCATTTGAAATATATCTTTAGTGTTATAATACTGTTTTGAAAATTGTTCTTATTGCAATATTTATAAATTGAAAATGAAAAAAAAAAGTCGATTAAAAACTTGAGCACTTTGTCAATGGATAAGATTCTATAAGATCGATTTATTGTTTCGGATGTTACAGTTAAGGTATTCTACGAGTATTGGAAAAGAGTTTTGAGCTTTGACCCCAATGCAACGGAGCGCAATGAACTCGTATTAAATATTTTACCACGTTGCTTTAGATTTCAGCTTGGTTTCAGTTCTAATTGCTGTCACAAGATCATGGCGGCCTACCGCTATATTGGATAGTTTCTATTGGGCATCATCGTTATTATTCAATCCCTATGTACATTGTTTTTATTATTCATTTGTTGTTCTTTCTTTCTTTTTTAAATAACTATAAGTACAAAAATATTAATATGTACATATAAATATATATATTTTCATCCACACATCATCTTTTAACTAAAGAGGTCTTTCATTTATATTTGTATACTTGAATATTGATTTTGTGTGCCATTTTGTTGGTGTAAATCTCTGTCTTAGGTGCGTATTTCAAAATGTTTGCTCTTTCTTGCATTTTTTGGGATTTTGTTTCATTGCCAATCAGAGTCAGAACTAATAGTTTACACAAAAATAGCAATAACTGTAATTCTTATCAATAATATTGTTAATCAGTTAGTTTTATAAATATCATCAGTCTGCAAATTAATACGAATTTGTTTTTAATCTGTTCGCCTCAATTTGAATAAGCTTAAAATACATAATGCAATGCATAATAGTTGTCATTGATTGTTTGTATAATATTTAAATATTAGAATAACTGTTGAAATGACTTTGGTTTTCCATTACAAAATGTAAATAAAATTAATAGAAACAAAGTACTTAAGTACATGACCGTTTTTAATTGGTTTGCTTTTATGGTAGTGAAATAAAAAAGACGATTAAAAACTTACGAGTTAGGTACAACAATGGTAGGAGTGACCATTTTTTAAATTATAGTTGTTATAAGCTGAAGAGTTTTTACTGTAATTATTGTGCACTTGAGCTGGCCCACTTGAATGCTGCGTCGATTTGCACGAGAATTGCCTGTGATTGTTGGCATCCTGAAAATAAATTAAAATTCAATTCAAAAACTACTGATTTGGGTGAGAGAGTGTGCGTTAGCTTTTATAAAACAACTCAGAAAATATTTGTTTAAATGGCGAGTTTGTACTTTTTGACCTGCAGCGATGAACAGCAGGGAAAAATGTTCTGGTGCAATTCTGCCCAGCTGTGTTTTGCCAGATCTCGTTACGACTCTATACGAGATTGGTTCTTGATGTAGTCAGGAACTAAATGGCTTTTGCTGACTCCGCAGAAGGGTTCAGGTCCGATGAGTGGAGTGGTTGCTCCGACTTAAGCCAGTGAGTCAGCCGATTCGTTAACCTCAAATCCTCTATGGGCTGGAATCCAGTGGAGGATGACTAGGTTTTTCTTAGAAAGTTCATAGATGTTTGAGAATGTTTCTAAGACAAGTTTGGATTTGATGACAGATGAGTCGAGAGCTTTAAGAGCTGCTTGGCTATCTGAAAATATAAATATGGTTTTTCCACGTGTGTTAGAACTAAGATTTATTCTAGCGCAATGGTTGATTGCAAGGACTTCTGCCTGGAATATGGATAAGTTTTTCCCAAGGCTGACTGACAAGTTCACCTGGTTTGACTCACCGTAGATTCCAGAGCCAGTCCCTGATTCCATCTTAGAACCGTCTGTGTACCAGATGATGTCGAGTTGAGATTGATTAGGTTTGTATTTCTCCCATTCTTCCCTTGGGGGGATGATTGTGGAGAAGTTTTTATGGAAGACATATTCCGGTAGCATGTCATCAAGAGGCATGCTGAATGAGCTTGAAGGCTCAATGGTGTCGAATTAGGACAGATGACCTCCTTGATTGGTATAGGGGTCAGGTTAGGTTAGAGTGGCAGGCCGCCTCAAGTGCAGCCTCACTTAGGCCAAATTAGGCCCATTGTGTTACCACAGGATCGATATCGACTCCTTATCTACCCGTTGAACCAGCCGGAGCTGAGAATGAAGCGATGGAGGCAGTTGATACCTATGTTTGCGAGTTCGCTGAGATTGTCGAAGAAATATTCTCCGAGGTATAGTTTTCTACGGAGTGACAGTGCTGGACACGTGCAGAGAAGGTGAAGAACAGTCTCCTCCTCCTCCTCGTCCATACAGCTTCTGCAGAAATCATTTGAAGGGAGGCCTAATCTGAGAGCATGTCTCCCTATGATGCAGTGTCCCGTGATGACACCTACTAGAGTGCTTATTATGGGTCTTTTCAGTGTAATGAGACTTTTTGAGCGCTTGGAATCCAGCTGAGGCCAGATCTGTTTCGAGGTGTGGCACGTTAAGCAGCTAGACCACCTGCGATTAGTAGCGCTTAATGCGTTTTGTTTAATTAGGAGCTTGCAAGTAGCAAGAGGCATATAGAGACTCCTTTTTTCTGGTAGAGTCGACATAGTAGTGCCTTGTCTGGCGAGCTCATCGGCGATGCAATTACCTGGAATGTCTCTATGGCCCGGCACCCATATAAGGTGAATTTTGAATTGTTTCGCCATCTCGTTCAGAGATAGTCGGCAATTGAGGGCAGTTGTTGAATTGAAGACGACAGAATCCAGGGTTTTAATCGCGGCTTGACTGTCGGTAAAGATGGTGATATCCTTTACAGATATTACATTATACCGAAGCCACGACAGGGCCTCTTTGATCGCCATGACCTCCGCCTGAAATACACTACAGTGATTAGGAAGGCTGAATGAGATTTTACAATTTAGATCATAAGAGAAAACACCCCCCCCTACTCCTGTTTCAGTTTTGGACCCATCTGTATAGAAACAGACAGACTCCTTGCGGGGTACTATTTCGTTCTCCCATTCACTCCTGGAGGGTATGTAAGTTTCGAAGTTCTTTTCGAATTGAAACTGAGGGAGGGTGTAATCAGTATCTTTTGGAATGCATTCCAATGTATTTAGAATCGATGAGTGACCAGTTTGGCGACTGGTCCACAACTGAATTGCTTTCATCCGAGTGGCTGCATTTGCTGCCACTTGTTTGCAATAGATGTCCAGCGGTAGCAAGTGGAACATTACGTCCATGGCCGCTGTTGGAGTGGTTCTTAGGGCTCCACTTATGCATATGCATGCCGTTCTTTGGACGCGGCTAAGCTGATTATGATGGATGGCCTTTTCGAGGGCAGTCCACCATACAATAACGCCATAAGTGAGTATAGGTCTGATAACGGATACATATAGCCAATATGTAATTCGAGGCTGGAGTCCCCATCTGCTTCCAATGGCTTTTTTACAGCAGTACAGAGCCGTGGTGGCTTTCTGAACTCTCCGCAGGATATTGGGTTTCCAGCTCAATTTGCTGTCTAAAACTAGGCCTAAATAGCTAGCCGTATTGGTGAGCACCAGGAGTGTGCCGTTTAGTTTTGGGGGTGCAAAATTGGGAATTTTGTATTTTCTTGTGAAGAGGACCAGTTCAGTTTTTTGGGCATTGACCGCCCCGCGGTATAGGGGTCAAAGTTGTTCGAATGGAACAGGCGGTGAGCTCCCAGTCTGGCTTCCATTTGAATATAAGTTTGAAGAGGTGTTAGACCAAGGATGACATTAAGTGCCATAGTCGGTGTGGAGCGTAAGCAGCCCGTCATACAGTTTCCAGCTATACGTTGGACTCGTTCTAGCTTTTTGACTGTGGTGACTTCGTTAGTCTTCGTCCACCAGACCACGACGGCATAGGTAACCGCTGGTCTTACGACGAGCGTATAGAGCCAGTATATCATCCGAGGCCTAAGACCCCAGTTTTTACCGCAGACACGACGACAGATCCATAGAGATCTGGTGGCTCTGTTTACGGTACGTTCAATCTGCTGGTTCCATGATAGTTTACTGTCAAGGATAATTCCCAGATATTTGGCTTCTCGAGAGAATTCAATGGTTTCGCCAAACAAGGTAGGGCGAATCAGGAGATCAAGTTTCCTCCGTCTAGTAAAGGGGACTATAGTTGTCTTCTTTGGATTAACAGAAAGACCTTCTTTATTACACCATATCTGAACAACAGATAAAGCGTATTGCAGTATTTCTGAGACCGTGCTTTCGAATTTACCACTGACGACGATTGCAACGTCGTCGGCATATCCTACGGCATAGATCCCTTGATTTGTCAGGGACTGAAGTAAATCGTCAATGACAAGGGACCATAAGAGGGGCGAGAGGACACCCCCCTGAGGACACCCTCTGGTTGTGAGTGCCGAGATTTCCACATCATCGATGCGGGACTGAATTATTCTGCTATTCAGCATTGACATTATCCATCTTCCAATAATGGGAGATAGATTCCTATTGTTGAGAGTCCTGTGGGTGGACTCATAGGACGTGTAATTAAAAGCTCCTTCAATATCAAGGACAGCGACAAGACAGATTTCCTTACAATTAATGGAGGATTCAATTTTTGTTACTAAGTCATTGAGTGCTGACTCGGTGGATTTACCTGGTTGATAGGCATGCTGAGACTTACTGAGCGGAAAATGTTTTAGCGCTGCATCCCTTATGTGTCTATCAATGAGTTTTTCCATGCTTTTAAGAATAAAAGACATGAGACTGATGGGGCGAAAGGATTTTGGGCTTGAATCCAAATTCCTCCCTGCTTTAGGTAAGTATATGACTGTTACTTTCCGCCAGGCTTCCGGTATGTGACCGTAGGCTAGACTGCAGCTGAACAGTTTGGTGAGTATGGGTACCAGTACATCAATTCCTTGCTGCAAAAGTGCAGGAAATATGCCGTCTTCACCTGCTGCTTTATAAGGCTTCAGGGAGTTTATGGCCCATTTAATGGCGTTCTGGTTGCAGATTTGTTTCGCAATTTTCCAGTCCCCTCTCGTCGGCAGACAAATCCGCTCGAGTTGGGGGGATAGGTTTGTTGCGAGAGGATCGATAATAGTTGAACCGGGAAAATGAGTTTTAAGTAAGAGTTGAAGTGTCTCTTTCTTATTTTGTGTCTGACGACCGTTCTCATCGGCCAGTGTGCCTAGAGAGATAGTCCTATCAGAGGCAAGAACTTTATGGAGACGGCAGCTGGAAGGAATATCAGAAATATCTCCACAGAACCGTCTAAATGATTCTTTTTTGGCCTTTTTAATTTATTTGTTGTAGTTGGTTAGAGCACTATCAGTACGGCCAACCTGATAGTGTGGTTCTCTGCGATGCAGTTTGCCGTAATGATACCTACTATTTTGCTTATGGATAATATAACGGTTGACTGATTCATGAACATACGTAGCGTAATGAAAAGTGAAAGTGGACGATTCTATTACTCTAGTTATGCCAAAAGAAATAGAAAATATTTGGTAACACAATCCGGAAGCATGGCCTTCGACTGAAGTTAGTTGACTGACCTACACTCTATTGCCGCTTGCCAGCATAGAAATAGAGGAGGGTAAAATGGATTCAGCAAAATGTCAAAAAGAGGTATATGCTAATATGCTATCAACAAGAAGAGACACCCAAAATTAAAGAATATAGTCCCGTCATGAGGAACTTTACATCTCATAAGAAGTATAACTTCAACTGTGTAGCAAAGCCTTCTCTCAAAGCACTAAGGAAAGTCTGTTGTACAAATATGAAGCTTGTGCTCTTTAAAAGCCGGATGAAAAGTGAAAGTAGACGATTTCATTACTCCAGATATGCCAAAAGCAATAGAAAATATTTTATAACACAATCCGGGAGCATGGCCTACGACTGAAGTTAATTCAATTTGCTCTGGTCGAATTGTCAAGGTTTCTTATCTAAATAAACAGATGACAGGGTGGTGTAGGGATCAACAAACGTCAACCAAATTGACCATATTGCGATGGACGTAAGGCACGATTCCAATGTTTTAGACGTTTGTATCTTACGAGGGTAACTCAGGCTACTACTTTGTTGTAGCCAAAATTAATTACCTCGGAATAGGTTAATGCCGTCGAAATGCTACAATCGCCAGAGAGCTAGGATGAAGATAGGTGGTTCCAAGAAAAGGAAATCATTCATAATATCCGTTTGTGTTGATGGAGAAATTCAACATCTTTACAAACAGAACGGTGTCTTTTTCATAGATATAAGCTACAGGGATAGATAAGAATAATGTAGAGGATTATGCAATAGACATTTTGTTCGTCGCGGTTCCAAAAGTAAAATCGATTATATTCCACGGAATTTTGTTCGAAAATTAGGTGTTACTAAGGTTCTGCTACTCTTCTTATTTATGTTGTCCGAAGTAGCATTCTATTAAACTTGCAACCAGAATATTATTCATTACTCTAAGACCAACAAACGCATCTAACTGGTGGTTTTGCACTGTGCAAATGCAAGTGGCTAATACTTGGTTAACAACATTACCAAACTATTCGATCTGTCAGAAGATGATCACATCGGAAATAACCAAAACCATCCTAAGGCCGGATTTTGTCTAGAGCTGCCACAATGTCACCTGTTTAGTGATTCCATGGGCCGTTGTTTTGTCGAGCACATTTGCTTCTTTCTGTGCATTGCCGGAGGGACCCATCGCAAATCTTAATAGGACTAGTCATCTTCAATTATTATCTATTCATGTTTTGAATCCCAATTACATGTTTAAGATCGCACACCTATCCAACGACCAACCTGTAATGTTTACCATAACTATTTTGTAATTGTAGCATTGCAATCACCAGCGATTAGAATAGAAATAATACAATTCGAATATCCCTTTGTGCACGGCATCACTTACTCTTGGTTGAATGGGAAAGCAGCACCACAGTATAAAAGCCACAAACGCCACCAGTGTGCCAATAAGGAGAATAAAATCCTCGATAGTCTAAAAATGTGCAGACAAAACAAAATCAGGACTTCAGTACAAATAAGTTCTTGAGTATTTGTTATTGACTTACCGGCTCTTCTCCCAATAAAACATGATTAATCAAATAAGCAAAGTCATCGAAAGGAGTCATTTTGTAGTGTGGGCCTGTTTTGTCCACCCCAATTTGCTCCGGCAACTACTAGCTTTGAAATATGTGAAAAATAAATTCAATTTATTTGCAATTGTATTTCTTCTCCACACGGCCCACTACATGGTTGTTTATATCATCCCAACAATGCTCTGTCCACTATTCTTTCTGCGCATAATTGTATGTAATTTAAACGTTTTTTTTTTTCTTTCTTTAAATTATTTCTTGAAAAAGAACAAAAATTAAAACTATAATTTCAACACGGCATATGCGAATTTGAAGAATGACAGCAAGGAAGAAGCAGGGATCGATTTTGACAGCAAGGATTGGGAAGTTATTTTTGATATCCGCCAGGATATGAAAGAGTGAGAGAGAAAGGCACTCAGTTTTATTTCCAGATATGTTATAAGGTATTCGATTGGTCAACAAAAAAATTGTTTGCTCTAGATCACTTTTTATGTTCGATTTGCAAAAGACGAGCAATCTTTTTAAAATCTATACTGCTTATTCCGATACAAGTAATTTCTTTTTTTATTTGAGCTGCAATAAGCATGTTTTTTAAACTTCGAACTCAGCAAACCATAAAAAGGCGTTATTCTTTTTTAGTTCAGAGCTGAAGCTAAGATTAGACTGTATGCCAATTATGCATATGAATGCCGAAAGGCAAATGACCAGATTAGCTGTCAAATGACCAAAATGTCAGGATTAACAAAACTGTATATTAGACTATATGACCAAAACTACCAATATAGTCATATTTGCCTTGGTGGTCATTTATGGGGCATTTACACGGTCACACATTCCTATCACGGAAAAATAAAGGGATGCCCAATACTAAACAGCCGTCTGACTGAAAGGGACAGCATTACCTAACACGCAAAAAAACGTGATACGTTTTTTGGTCGGCCATCTTGTTTGCGTGGTAGGAATTATGGGAAAGCTATGCATGTTGATATTTTTATAGCGATGGCTTACGAAATTTCGTTTTCCTATAAAACAAAATGGCTTCCGGAAGGGATGAAGGTACATTTATTTATTAATTTCGTATAAATGATTGATGAATTGTTGGTTTAATTTACTGAAACTAATTAACACTCTCATTTCACATATTTTAAATCGGAAATAGAAATGTTTTCATGTGATTGCAGAAATGTTGGTCGCCGGAACTTCCGCTTTACGTATCTATAATTATGGGTAGAACATCCATGACACCTTAGGCGTCTGATTTGTGATCTCATTCCTTCGCCTTTATTAGCATTGACTGCGGACAAACGGATCTCTCTGTCCCGTCTCGTGCAAAAATGCGCGTGCGTGATAGTGTAAATGCGGTTTTAAGGCATTTGCTATTTTTTCATTTCATATTTGTTATTGTTCCCGAAAAAAAAGAACGAAAATGAAAATAAATCACAATCCCACGAACTCAAACACCGATGACAACAAAATAATTCTTGTTCCATCAAAAAAAGCTAGCAATAAGCGCGTTTTTTTGAGCTTCGATCTCAGCAAAGCAAAGTAAATTAGGATTTTCAGCACGCAATTACAACTAAGCTCTACTTGACACTTCGAGGAATCACAGTAGTTTTTGTTATTGCGTGCTGAAAATCCTACTTTACTTTGCTTTGCTGAGATCGAAGTTCAAAAAACAAGCCTGATCAGTGATGTAACAGAAAAAAAAAATCCCTACAGTACACAAAGAAAATCCCTACTTTTCCCTACACCGTCGAATAATTTTCAATACAATGGCCGGGTTCAACTGCCCGCTAGATGTCTAGCACAAAGATGAAGGAACGCTCGAGCTAGAGCACTAGCGGCAGCGGCAAAGTCCCCACTACAATTAAAGAAGTAATACAAATATTATAAAAATAATATCTGAATTGATATTTTATTTACATTAATACCAATTTTATCACAATTACATGTGCTCGGCTTCGTATTTACTTTTATTTTGTAAACGTTTGAACGATTTCCTTTGACAGGTCGTTTTTTTTTCAATGCAGCGGGTAGTTTTGCGCTAGATTGAGAAATTTCCCTGAGAGGGATATTTCACAAAAAGTGCTAGACGTCTAGCACTTTTGGTGAAATATCTATTTTTTTATATGGAGTTTGACATGCCGCTAGTCATCTAGCGGGCAGTGGAACGCGGCCAATCTCTCTACATAACTATTTTATCCATACATACACGAATTGAATCGAATCAAACTTCTCATACTCAATTTCAATCACAAATGAATTTTTTTCTATTTGTTGATTCTTCAAATTATGTCATCTCATTTCATTCCTTAGCTAATTTCAACGAATATGTATGACCAAAATATAATAGATAAACAAAAATAATAAACATTTTTGGACTGAGCAAATCAAATTACTTACAAATAAGATGAAAATGTTTCGTCCGAAAAAAATCCCTACGTTATACAAATCTGTCCTTTTTTCCTTACGGCGTCATTTTTAGATCGAACATTTTTCCCTACATGTAGCATCACTGGGCCCGATGTCACAATAAAATTGCAATAAAGTGCATATGGGCATATAGGGCTTATGCTGGCATTCGTGCTTATTGTCTGATTACACTATATGTTATTTGGGCATTTTTATCTGTCAAAATCAGCCTGGTCATATGTGGCATTTAGGTCATTAGAGCATATGAGTTATGCCTAACGCTCGTATCTATCCTCTTTTTTAGGGGATTATCCCTTTTTTCAAAGTCAAAAAAACTATCCCCTGAAAATTTCGAAAATCCCTTTTTTATCCTATAAACTCCTCTTTTTACCATAGCAATGTAATTTGCAGTACTCATGCATTGAATTCTACAATTTTTTGAAAACAAAACCTGGGGTGGGATTCTGTAAAAAACGAAACGAAAAACGTGTTATGGTCACCTGCAATAGGAAAGATAAGCGTCATACAAAACACAATACAAACTGATGCGTATTTACCGAACTGCAAATTGCTGAGACTTGGGAGTAGGTAGCCAACGAGGAGAGTATTCCTGCAAAGAATAAAATGATATTTATAAAATTATTAGTATGTGAATACATAACCTACGGGAATAAAGAAGAAACATTTTGTTTTGCAAACGCGTTTGATTTTGGCGAAGTTTTGGTGAATGTCAGGTGTCGGCAGCTGTCAAATTAGTTGAGCTGACAGTTCGGAACAAGTGCTTGTTCACAATAATAGGTTGAGTTCAGGTAGGCACTACGTACATCGCGTAGTGCAGACTACAACCCAACATTCAAATGCTGAGAGCAGCGGGATTTTTGAATCGGTGGCAGGCTCTGATTGGTACTATCCAGAGTCGGACGATGGTACTGTGTCCATTAGCGGGAGTACCTGGTTTTTGTTGGTGGTCTCAAACGGTGCAATCGTCGGATGCTTCGGCTCTAAGACCATCCAAGTTATTGTGCGTTCAGTTGTCGGGCCGAGTACTTGCCAGTGGTTGGTTGAAAAACTAGAAGAAGAAAAAAAAAAAAAAAAGAAAACTAAATAAAAGTGCGTTCAAGAAAAATTAAAATAGAAAATAAAAATTCTTTACAGAAAAAGTGAGAAAAAAATAAAAAAAATAAAAAAAGAAAAAAAGGCGAAAGTGTTAGAAGTGAAAGAAAAGACTGGAAAAAAGGAAAGTCCTCCATGTTACGTGAGGCAGTGAAGAACGAAGTGAACATCCCTCACTAGAAAAGTGGTCTCCTGGGAAGAAAATTAAAGAAAAAGAAAAAAATAGAATAAAGGAAAAGCTGTGAGTTTTATGTAGTTAGATACGTTCTGTAGGTATTAACTTGAGTAAAGTTTAAACAGGCTATATCCAGCGACACTTGAAGGACGGTTGGCGGTCATTGACTATCCGCGAGAAACCTAATAAATCTGAAAGGAAGAAGTCAAGGCCGCCAATAATTTTTGTATATATCAACAACACACTATTTTTGTGCATGCCCCAACCAACATTTTTGTTTTGAATCAGCTGCTAACAATTTTTGGCCTACCGATCTTTTTGCCGCATTTTTTTTGTACTCGGCCGCAAAACGAGAAGAAAGGGGTAATAAAACTGCTACCCCCCCCGAAGGTGCCAACAGCGCAACGAGCAGTTTCATATTATCATATTATCTTTAAGCTCAAATTTAAATTTGAATTCATTAGTTACGTATCCATTTAATTTTTTTTTGTTGTTACTTTTTTTTTGGTTTTTGGTTTAATTCTAAGTGTAAAGCCTAATATCAGCTAGTTTTCATACTTTTTTACTTTGTTCCTTTTTTTTTGTGAATTTGAACTCCTTGAGGGCAGGTATTTGACCCTTTATATTTTAGTTAACTTAACATTTGGTTAAAAATATTTTTTTATTTTTTTTTACATTTAGCTCCGTTCAGCTTGAGTTTTTGCCTTTTTTTTTATTCCCTCTCCGAAACCTAGATTGAGCTCGATGTAGGTAGGAATTCGGCAATTTAGGAGGATGATACAGTGTGGTGGACAAGCGAGAACGGAATTCATGTGGTAAAAAGAAAAAAAAAAAAAAAAACTCATATAAATTCTGCGTGGTATTCGCGTAGGGAATGAATGTTTTCAAGAGGTTCAGATCTTTTTTTTTGTTGTTTAAGTAAAAGTTTTGGTAATATATTTTTTTTCGTCAAGCCTTTATTTGGGATAGGTAGTCATATAAGTTGATATGCAGAGAAACAAAATGATAATTCCAAATTCATAAAATAAGAAATAAATGTGTGATCAGACTGTTGTAAAGCTATAACCCTATGTTTTGTTATTGTGTGCATATGAGGGCACAATGATTTTGTAAGATATACTTTCCAGGGGGTGGAGTAAGGTAAGCTACATCTTCTCTCGGCGGATGGACTGAACTGCGTGGACCAGAGCATCAATGGGGAAGTTCCTAGGCCATGGATTTCCAGGTAGGGTGGGTATTGGCCGCGCTCACAACACCAACGAGCGCTTCTCAAAGTGGTAACCGTCCGTCCGTTGTCTGTTTGAAATAAATTTTTTTTGGCATGATTTATGTTTTGTGGTAGGTTCAGTTGAGTGTGGGGGCAAGATCCACCCCATTTCCGGCGAGTTGGTCGTGCCTCGCAAGCATGCCACGTCCCTCACACTCAGCTATCTCTCCCTTTCTGATTTCAGTTCCCATCCCTAGGTCCCGTCCACATCCTCATCTCCTGTCACTTTTGCATTCCTAACTACCTCGTATTATCCACAACCAGCCTATTACAAACGCTTTCGTTTGCACGAAGAAATGTGCTTGTGTAACATAGAGCAAAATATTTCTGCGCACGAAAACGTTTGATCGTTTCGCCTTACAGAATCTGGCCCCTGAATTGCTTCGTTCAATCGCTGCAGAAGACAAATATAAGAAGGAAACCAAAAGTGGAGAAATTAATGGTATCGAAAACGATTCAGATGCGAATGACGACGATGGCGATGACGGCACGTTGGCTGTTTATTAAACAGATATGTAGTATAAAAATAATAATAATTTATTAAACACAATTTACATTAATTTGTTGTGTTGATATTATGCTTTCTCGTCAATTTCAGTGAGAAAACAAGTTAAAAACATATCCCCTATATTATCCTCTTTTTTGAATTGCGATATCCCTTGAAATCTCAAAATTTCGGGCATTTATCCCCTTTTCTGTTCGCAAAAAGATACGAGCGTTAGTTATGCCCATTACATTGGGGACGTTCGGATTCATAGTTTAGTAAGTTGACAAGCTGTCTGACTAGATGTATTTCAGTTTTGATTGGCCAAGAGTGGTCACGTGATTAGTTTTTGCAGTTGACGTTTATGGAGGGGAAGCCGACAAATCTAGTCAAGAAAATCCTGCCTGCATACTCAGTTGACATTTCGAAGAGTCAGATTTAAAATAAACAGAGTGGCCGTGGTAGAATTCTGAAGAGTCGAAAAAAGGGCCACTGAGAGAAAAAGGTGCCATTTCTAAAGCTACTCTGCAAATTTCGAATTTTCGCACGTTATTTAACAACCATTGGTTCGTATAACAGTGTAATAGTGTTGTGATAGGCAACCGTGTTACATTTTAAATGAACTTATTTGAAAATATCAATTTTTGAAAAAATTATGAGGGGTCTTTTCCGAATAAAAAAGGGCAAATCAAACAAAGGCAACGCTGACCGCGAGAATACAAAAACAATTCAAGTTGCTCAGTCAACGCGTTCGGATTCCTAGTCACGACGAATCTAGTTGACGTTTTACATAAACTATGAATCCGAACGTCCCCATTGTATGACCATACTTTGACAGGAGAACATGGTGAACATGGTGAAAGCCCTGGCAAATCGTGCCTTACTGGACGCACCATTTCTTTTTTTAAACACGCCATACGGTATGCAATGAAAAAAATTAACATTTACTTACGGCATTATTGTGAATGACCATATATTAAGTGCGAAGCCCAAGAGCATACATAAATCAATTTTATTGCAACATGACTGCAAACCAATTTCATTGTACAAAATCCCCATATAAAATAATGCAAATTTCGCGCACAGTAATAACGAATTGTTGATTCCCGATCTGATTTGCATTAGAGGCTGCAGTTTCTTAACCTACATACCTAGGTGGATTTATCTCTGTTCAAATATACCTAACACGAAACAGCTTCCGCACTTCGCCCCAGGCACCAGGGTGTCTACTAAATTTGATCCCATTCCCACCCAATAACATTTCTCAACAATTCATATCACCTCGCACAGGCACAGTGCACACCATCGGCTTTGGCTAGCACTCTCCACTCCAACCATCGTCAATCCCAAAAAGATATGATGTGAAACGTGAATGTGATGAGTGTGGCCGGCCGGCGATGGAAATGGTGCTGGCTGAAGAACATTTTCGGGAAAATTTCGTGTTGCTATGCGCTCCACAGATTACGCGACAGCATATACATTTTTTTCTTGTTGGAATCGGGGAGTGATGCTTCTCTATAAACACACATTTGCCAGAAGGAGATAACTAGAGGGTGCTTGCAGAATTGGAGATTTAGAACAGAGCAACGCCATTTTTTCATACCTACTCGGTACAGTGCAGACTGCTGAGTTTAAAAAGCAGAAATGGTGAATTTCGATAACCGATTCGGATGTAATGTCTCTGCTGGAAAAGGAAATTTTGTTCGTACAACAACCGTGGTGAGTTTATCGCTCTTCAAAATTCAAATGTATCATAATAAGGCAGAGCCATTCACAAAGTAACTGTTCCCGGAAGTTTTACACTGTATCGCCAACAAACCGCTTGCGTCGTTGTTAGATAAACTACTGCTCGCTGATGCCCTCTCAAAGGTTGTAACGAATGCATCTGTTTTTTTCTAGTCAACAGCCGATCGACTGTTCTGCCCCCGCCACACCGATATACAAAGACAACCCCGCAATGGTCCAGCACTTGCTATTCACTGGCACAAGAGTGCTGGTACATGAATTGTGTGTTCGGCACATTGTCACTTCCTACAATGGCCAGTATAGTCCCTCGCTCTTTCCATCATTATTAAATAGTTGTAGCCGACCAATAATTTCTATACATAATAGAAGTCACACTCGCTTGCTGGTGGTCATTTAATTAGACCACCAGCCGTAGCCCCAAACAATCGAGCAAATTCAGAAATGGAAAAGTACAAATCTCGTGTACTGCTGAAGTTGGTCCTCAAGGGGTCTTTTGACACTTGATAATTTTTTGTTGCTAGGAACCTGCGGTTAACTGGTAAATTGCCGGGACTGTCGAAAGACGGACCTGAAGAACGCCGGGACTGTCGAAAGACGGACCTGAAGCACGCAGGGAATGTCGAAGGACTGGCCTGAAGAACGCCGGGACTGTCGAAAGAAGGACCTGAAGATTGCCGGGACTGTCGAAAGACGGACCTGGAGCAACTGGGGTCATTAGATCGTGAGCCAGTACAACACTTGGAGCCTGGTGACACCCGTAGCCCCGACCCGATCTCCCTATCGGAACCACTACCAAGGATCGAACCGCCGCAGTTGGATGGTAGACCGTAGACCAGCTAACTAGAACTGTTTGAATTATTTGAAATTGTTTATATTGTAGAGTTCTTTGAAATTATTTGAGTTATCGAATCATTTGGCATTGTTTGAACTGTAGAATTATTTAAATGGAATTGTAAAATTGTAGAATTCTTTGAAATTGTTTGAATTATCGAATCATTTTTGGCATTGTTTGAACTACATAATTATTTGAAATGAATAATTGTAAAAATTGTTTGAAAAGTAGTATATTTTGTAAGTCTAAGTTAGAAGACGTAATAAAGAAAACTCTCTTTCCTTAAGTTTGTGTTTCTTTAGGAAGGACCTTGCCGATCCGAGCTAGCCTCAGCCTGGACAAAAAGCACATTACAAGGTTACCACTGCAATAAAAGAGAGAGAGAGAAAGAAAGAGAAATACGCTTAAGCCTATTATTATTATGGAATAGGTTTAAAAGACAGGTTATGGAAAAATCCAAAAATGGCTTTAAAAAGCCGGCACTAAATATGTCCGCAGTTGAATCTTAATATCTCTTTGGATAAGATTTTTATAAACTGTAATTTGAGAAATGCGTTATTGTTTCGTCAATGAAAATAAAAGATTATCGATGATAAAAGAATGACCGAACGATAAAATAAAAGATGTTATATTTTGTTGGGTGAGTAATCCGAAACATTAATTGAACACATCCATTTCCACAATCCATGTTCACAACAAGATGGCTGTCTTTTTATATTTCTTTCTTCTTTTTTCTCCGTTTTTTTTCTTTTTTGGACTAAGTTCACTTATTCTATTTAACGATCTTTATAAATAAAAGGTTTCTCTTTAAATCAACCTGAATCGTTTCTTTTTCGTACGCTACTCATTATTTTTACTTTTCCGCAACGGGGAATTTCACACGTTTATTGTTTTTAATTAGATTTAACGAGGTACAAATTGGCAAATGTTTAAGAAAACATCACAGTGCAGGAAGCTCACAGTATCGCTTTAGGGTAGGTAGGTAGGTGTGGCGGTATAGTTTAAAAACCCAAGTAGAACTATATGCCGTTTTGTTATCACAACTCATTTGACCTGGTTGCTTAAAAAGGGTTTACCAAAAGATCGCTGTCTGGCCCTAGCAAGTACTGGACAGGCGCAAAGGAAATGAGTGAGTGTTCTCTTTTTTGGCTGCGTCAACAGCTGCGGCGGTGTGTATTATGTGGGATGCCTAATCTAATTGGCCAATGGCCTATTCATGCTCCAAGCGAAGGGCTGAGCCTCGACTTTCCAGCTCGTCAGCATGTTCGTTGCCGCAAACATTGCTGTGACCTGGGACCCAAATCATAGTAACCTTGAACTTGTCAAGCAAGGCCAGCACCTTACGACAATCTAATACCAATTTTGAGGTTATATTGACTGAGGCGATAGGCTTGATCGCAGCTTGATTATCAATGAAAATATCTATCTTTTGCGTCGGAACTATGTTTGTGTATAGTTTGATTTGACGACAGGACTCGCGGATAGCTAGTAATTCCGCTTAAAATACACTGGCCGTATCCGGAAACCTAAAGGATTTTGAGATGTTTTGAGACTCTGAAAAAATGCCTGCTACTACTCCACAGTCCATTTGTATAGATTGTTGAATTTGTGTCCCTATTCACCCGTCAATGCTGCCAATCTAATCTTGAAGGGAATTCTACCTGAAAATGTTTAGTGAAAAGCATTTTAGGAGTAATATATAGTCCGTTGAGGGTGGTATGAGTGAGTCTGATCGCACTTGTCCATCCAGAGGGTGAATTTTGGTTTCAGGCCGCACCTTTTGCCAAATGTTCTGTTGCAGGCATAGAAAGCTATGCATGCTTTCTTTACCCGTTGTTCGATATTAAGTTTCTAGTGTAAAGTCGGGTACTTTGGTTTTAGTAGTGAAAGGAAAGGTGGTTGGGTGTTGATGAATAGGGTAGACACTGATTGGCGTCAACTTGGCGATGCCCAGTTGTTGCAACTGTTCAGATACACAAATTGTGCTTAATTTACCTCCAAGTGGTCACCACCGGGTACTGGTCTATGTCCATCCGGAATTGACTTGCTGAACTTATAAGTGCGAGTGTTGAACACGTAGAAAATAGCAACACCATAATGCTCTGTTGGAGTTGACTGTCTGCTCGAGTCTCAGAACTCAGAAGTCTTACATGAGCCCCTCAGAAAGAGGACGTACGGCGGATGAATTCACATGGTTGAATCAACGGTGGCGTCAACAGTCAACATGGCAGATACCTAAATGAGCTACTTCGACGTATTTTGAGCTGAGGTCATTGAGGATTTTCAACACTAGTCAGGGTGTTGAAATAGAGATGGTGGCGGAAGAGCCCTTAATGGGTCAACGGCAGCTCTCACATCCCCGCAGCGGGTTACTGACTCCGAAATATTCCGGCTTCTTTTGCCCAAGGGTTCACAGAAAGGGCCTGGTCCTCCAGGTTGGGGGTTGTGCGTGGGGTTAACTACCCTACCACGGAAAAGAAACTATGTTGCGAAGCAACCAAAAGCCAGTTATTTTTCGGCGTGAATGCAATTTTGATTTTTCGACGAAAACACGGTTTTCGCTGCGGCGTGAAAAGGGTATTAGAAATATGATTCCTGTCAATATGACCAAATAAATTAATTTTAAATTTGAAAAAATTGGTGAACAAAATGGCTCACCGTTATTCAGTGTTTTTGAATAATGTAAATATGTTAGGGGAGGATTCGGTTACCATCGCTCCAACTCGAAAAAGTGTACAAAAAAACAGAAAACCATATGAAAATGTTTACAAATTAGGTACATTTGTTTTTATTTTTTTTTTTATTTTGCTCGATTTTCTTTTATTTATTATTATTATTTTTTTTTTTTCGCTTGTCACAATTGAAATGTATTAGCCAGCTCTAATGTGTTATTTATTTAACTAGGTGCTAGGTAACATATGAGTTAGAGAGTAGTTATGGGTTTTTTATTAATACGACTGCAGGCATATAAATTTATAAAAGTGAATGTCAAAAATGGGGAAAAAGTATGGTTACAAAGTAGTTACATCTAAAATTCTTAAGTTCACTATATTTGTCTGGGTTAGATGAATGTTGTCATGAATGCTAATCTTTTGTAACGTTTAAACGATTTCCTTTGACAGGGCGTTTTTTTTTTCCTCAATGCAGCGGGTAATTTTGCGCAACGATATTTATTTCACAAAAAGTGACTGAAGTCTAGTGCAAATGGTGAAATGTCAATTTATTTATATGGAGTTTGACATGCCACTAGTCATATAGCGGGCAGTGGAGCGCAGCCATTAACTGAGTACTCGCAGATCGCATCACCTTGACTAAATTTTTCCAGCTAACCATTTATAAACGTGAATAAACTGTTCCTCTGACCAATATGTCAAACTGTACCTAACTGAAACTGAAGCATATCCAGTCAGCCAGCTGTCAGAATTACTAAACTAAAGTACTAAACGCCGAAATCTAAAGTCGTTTTCCATTGGGACAGAAAAAGCACTTTTTTCAGAGTCAGAGCAGTTCTTCTGCTCTCGAAATCAGCTGGCTGTCAGATTTCATGTTCCATTGGGCGCAAAAAAGCACTTTTTTTGAGAGTCAGAGCAATTTTGCGAATCTCGATATCCGAGCGGGATTCACACCTATTTGCACTAACACCAAAACTTGTCGTTTGTCAAACTTTAAAGTGTGTTTACGTACCTTTTTAGACGAGAAGTCTGGGAAAAATATAAAAAAAAATTATATCCGGCCGCTGCAAAAGTTATTAAAATATGTTGAATGGATTTTTATAAACACAAATTACAATTTAAGAACGGGTGACTTTTAAAACACGCAACACCACAGATGCAAAGGAAGAAAAATCTCGTTTTATGTTCCATTGGGCACGAAAAATCTGAAATCTCAGAGCAAAATCTGAAAATCCCAATGGAAAACGACATAATTCTGCATGTAATCTAATCCCGACAAATCTACTCCTTTAAACGTATTATGTGGAGAAAACTCGGTCAAATCTGGTTCCTAAAATGATTCCACATATAACCGATTCCAATTTCACCATACTCAAATATCCCATCCACTAGCGCCAATCAACAGAAAACGAGCCTTTTTGAAACTTCGTTTTTAAATTCTCCAATTCTCCAAATTATAGCCGAGTAAAGTCTGTCATTGGGCACAAAACCATCCATCTCACTCATATTCGCTCTGTTTTGTATCTCTCCCTTGCCATGTTATTACACTTCCAATTCAACTAAGGAGGCCAGCCATGTCCACGTAAAACAAAACAAAACGATCAATACCAATCCACCATCCACTATTACTCTGCTCTTCTAACTACCGCAAAATATACAATGTCTGCCCTATCCCATCATAAGTAATTTTCATCAGTCGCCCAACTCAATTGTTAGCCGGAAAGTCTATGCGGTTAATCGAGAACGACGACAGCCCATTGAGTGAATTTTTGTTGCCAAAACTAATTTCAAACACAGTTAAACTCATCGAAGTCAGTAACTGCAACTTTCTGTTGCGAAATATCTGTTAAAAAAAGTGAATTTTGTTCCATTTGTTTCGTTTAATGAAATATCGCATAATTTCGTGTCGGGTCTTTTTTAAAGATTTAATTTCTTTTCTTCGTCTGTCCTATATCCATCTCCCTCCTTCACCCCGGTTTTTAGTCGGTTGTTGTTTTTTTCTCGGTTGATTGCGAAAACGCCTGCTAAATGGTCGGTCGACGACGGTGGTGGTGATTCCTCAGTGACGAAATAAATAAGGCATACAATGAGAAAAGGTGTCCAACAAATTTAAATAGCAATGGTGTACTCTGTATAACTGAATATTGTGTTCCGTGGCTGAGAAAATTTAGAAAAAGTTAGTGGTAAAGCTGAAATTATAAAATATATATATATATATTTTCTTAAATCCTAACATCTCTGTATAGATGGCTGCGCACTGTATATATCTCTTTCTATCCGTTGTATCAAGTTGCAGCGACGTAATTTGTTCTCGCTCTGTGTCGCAAGTCGTGTCCGTGGGTACCTACTGTTGTGTCATTGCCATCGTTTTGTCAGTGGTGCATTTTTTGTCTCGATTATTTCGCCTCTCCCATATGCGGATGAGTAAGCGAGACAAAAACATTAAAGTAAAAAAATGTAAGAATTCGATGGCAGTAGCAACGGCAGCCTAGCAGCAGCAGACAAAAATTTCTCATGGAAATTTCAAACTGAGAAAAAGTGTATTTTTTTTAATTTAAGTGACTTGTGTGGCATCAATATTTTTACGGTAATGGGTAGCTTATGTGAAGCAGTTAAAATATGTTTATCAAAGTCGTTTATTCATTTAAAAATGACGCAGCAAAGTTTTGGATATACCTATTTTTTTCTCCTGTGAAATGCGGTCGATCTGTGGTTTTTGTGGTGTCGGTGTTGTTGTTCTTTTCGGTTGATTGCAATGGTGCGTATGGTGTGTGTGTGTGTGCGAAGGGAATTATCCAAGAAATTGCTTAATGGAAAAAGTGTGAATCCCTATTGAAAAAAAAGAAACGTTTTTTTTTTATTTATTATAAAATAGTTTCCTTAATTTTCTTCCGTTCGATTCTTGAGTGTGAGTGAAAGATGTGTGGGATGCGTTAAATTGACAAGAAACAGTAAAGGATGCAAGAAACGATTTGACAGATGTGAATGGATGGATAGTGATGTGGTGCCTTCCTTTTAGCGACAGTGCAGTTGCAGTACTCAAATTTCATTAAAAATAAAATGAGGAAACAGCAAGAATGTCCTAATTTTGTTTGTGTCGCTGGTGCCTAATATCTATCTTTAAATTCTTTTAATTTTCATTCTTAGAACATATTTTTCTTTTCTTTTTTTAAGTTACATTTTTATGAATAATTGTGTTTTTTTTTTTTTTTTTTTAACAAAAATTCACCTTGCTTGGTGTTTTGCATCTCGTTTCAATGCAGTGAATTATTTTCTATCTCTGTTTGACTTCACAATTGTGTCGTTGTCGGATAATAATCCGTACAGAGCCGTGTGGTAGTCGTCGTCGGTTCGGTCGGCCACCGATACCGAAATGAAATACCAAAGAAGAGGTGAATGTTCGCTTTGGTTGGGGATACACACATATGCACATGACTATGCATGTGTTTTTGCTTTTATTTTCTTTTTGTACATTTTCCCGTGTCTCTTCTGTTATTCTATTATAATTTCTCTTGTTTGTTGTTGCATTTATTTTGTTCAGTTATTTGGAATTTTATTTGGTTACTTTTTTTATGGTGTGGATCTGGGAACTCTGATTGGGATGGGAGTAGTAAGAAAATTTGTTTTGTCCAAGGCGCTTTTGTTATATTGTTTATTTACAAAAATGCAGAATTAAAATTATATTGTACCTATGCCACCTTGGTATATCTATGCCCAGAAGTATTTTGCTTGATAGACAAAAATCTATAAATGTCATCTTAAGATTTTTTTCGAACGTGCCTTAGATTTTTTAAAATTATACATTTAACCTGTTCGTGTGTCTATTTTCAGCATTCACAAGTTTAAAATTGTTTTAAGTAACCTAAAAATTGTTTGATTTGTTGCGTGAACCGTAAGAATTTTTTATCAGTAATATACCAATTCATTTCTTAAAGCTAATAGGTACCTATACTTTACAAAAACATTTTATCTGTTAAACGTTTCAAGGTTTTCATGTTTTTGTAGGTATTCAAAACAACAAACGCTTAGCAATTCTCGTTCTACAAGGCTATTTATGAATATACCTAACTAAATATGTATATAATGAAATTTTAAAAACATGTTAAGGACGCAATAAACTGCCCTTAGAGAGTGGACATTAGGAGAATGTTGAATTAAAGATAAACGGCCTTACTTATGGCTGAGGTTTCCATTATGCGCACTAAGCAAATTCATTTTTTTTATTTTTTTTATATAAATTGACTTATTCTAAGATGTACTGTAGAAGAATTTTTTTGAGGAAACTTTTTTTTCTATTTTTTTTTTATTTTTAAAGTTTTCAGTTTTCACTGAAAAGTGCTTGTATACAAACTGCACAAATGGACGCGTTACTTTAAATACAGCAGACTTTCTTAAAGGCGCCTGCCTGACAGTTGTTGACATACCCTTAGCGGAGCGACGAAGTCGCGTGAGCGTCTAAACCCTGCGAAAAAAGGGTTAAAATCCTGTTAGCGAGCGAAGCGAGCCCTCCACCCCTACTTTAAATACACCATACTTTCTTACAGGCACCTGTCTGAAAGTTTTTGGTATACACTTATTCAACTATTTAACTGGGCTAAAAAACATAAATATAATATTTTTTTCTTTAGGAAATGAAATTTTTTTTTTATTTTTTTTTTTTTTTATTAAATTTTAATAATTTTTTTTTTTTTTTTTTTAATTAAACCAGGAGATTTTGCAAAAAAGGCTTTAAATCTCGGTGTATAAATCACGTAAACTCATTAAAAAAATAAAAAATATTAAAATTTAATAATAAAAAAAAAATTATAATAATAAACAAATTTAAAAAAAAAATTTCATTTCCTCAGGAAAAAAATATTATATTTATGTTTTTTAGGCCATTTTAAGCCAGAAAAAAAATAAAAAAAAATGTTTGCTTAGTGCGCATAATGGAAACCCGCCCACACATAAAATGCAATCAAATTTGCCCCACAGATGTTTTTTAAAGGCTTTTTAAGGTTTATAAGCAAAAAAACAAAACACAAAATAGGAAAATGCACAAAATATCCGCCGATCTGTCAAATACTTACACTTACTTACTTGGATGGCGCTACAGTCCGGGGTGAACCTGGTCCTCAACCAATACCTACTCCTTTTCAGTTAGCGCGATCTTTAGCTAACTGCCTCCATTTGCGCACTTCAAGTTGGTTGAGGTCCCCTTCCATTTGTGCACGCCACCTAAGGCGAGGTCTTCTTCTACTGCGTTGTCCCTCCGGGTTGGAGTTGAATAGGTACTCTTCGGGCCGGAGCGTTGGTGTCCATTGGCTCTGCTTGTCCTAGCGATCTTAGTCGACTGATGTGCACTTTTATGACCAGGTCGATGTCGCTGTACAGAGTACAGCTCGTAGAGTTCGCTGTTCTGTCAAATATCATATGCAAATCAGTAATGCCCTATCGTTCAATCGGACGCAATTTTCAGCACTTTTTATAGTACGCTACCCATTGTTGTCTGATACTACTTCACGATTGGTTTATGAGTGGATATGTGTCGTAAAAAAATCCCTTTCAAGTTATTTAGAATTAGAATGGTTATTATAATGTCTTGATTTATCCGTTGATTGATGATTCAAGTCAAAACTTATTGGTGGTCTAAAGATCACAATTGAATCGTTAGCAAGTGAATATTTTTTGAGAAATAAGTGCCTGCAAATTATTTTCAGTAGGTATAAATTAAAATTATTGTTGGAAGTCCAGCTTGATGGTCTTATTATTTTTGATGCAATTAAAACACTTAACCCTTAAATGCCCAAGGAAACCGATTTTGATGAAAAATATATATTTTATGTAAACGGAGACAAAAACAACAAATAACTTTTGACGAAGTTATTAACAAAAAAGTGTCTGAATCTTTAAAGATACAATGGGCTCTAACCCCCCACAGCTATTCCGAAAGAAAATGCATATAATTTTTTTTTTAGTTACGGTAATTGTACATACATTTTACATTGTAATTAATGTAATTTCTATACAACTGTAAAATTATTAAATAGAAACAAAAAACGTATTTTTTTTTTTAATTTGTTGAAAATTAAAAAGAAAACAAATATTTCTTTAATGATGATGATGATGATGTTAATTTATTTAGCAGATCTCTGCTATTAAAATTCAGTGAATAACAATTATTTTAACAATTTTGAACTTAACTTAAGGCACATTATTAATTCATATTAAATCCTTATTTAAATCTAATTATGCGGATAATTACTTTTTACATATTCAATCACATAACTCTTAAATCTAACAATGTTTAATTCATTTTTTATATTACTCGGTAATGAGTTAAATAGACGACATCCTTTATAGACTATGCTGTTTTGCGTGAAACTGTCAATGTAATTCGGTAATTTAAAATCTTGTCTATTTCTTAATTGATAGGGTTGTGAATCTCCTACATATCTCAAGTATTTTTGCATATATTTCGGAAGCATACCATATTTAATTTTAAATACAAAACACAATACATTTACAAGAATTCTTTGTTTTACATTTAACCATAAAAGCATATCTAACATTAATCTAACAGAAGTATAACGATTGCACTTAATAATTCTCCTCATAGCTCTATTTTGTAACCGCTGTAACTTGAGCAGCGACGTATCACAACAAAGATATAAAATAGACGAACAATATTCAAAATGGGGCTTAATCATAATATTATATATATTTATTGCACATAGTGTGGATATTTTGTTTCTTATTCTATGAAAAAACCCGATTTTTTTAGACACTTTTTTAACAATATATTCAAGGTGCAAGTTAAATGATAATTTATAGTCGATTATAACTCTTAGGTATTTAATATGTTGAACTTGTTCTAATAATTCATTTTCAATATTTAGATTTAATTGTATATTGTGTTTAAGATACATACATTTTACATTATTTACATTTATTTACATTTAGTTTAAGTTTGTTGGACCTCAACCATATGCTCACTTTTGATAGGTCCTTCTGCATCATTTGTATACATCTTTCAGCATTGTTTCCCGAAATGAATAGTAGAGCGTCGTCAGCAAATAGAGCGATCTGGAAATAGTTTAGATCAGTTTCGATATCGTTGATGTATATGATGAAGAGCAACGCTCCGAGTATAGATCCCTGTGGAACTCCGAGGGTTGTTTCGATACTACTGGACATCACTCCATTCACATTTGTTTTTTGAGATCGTCCATTAAGGAAAGATCGAAACCAATTCAATTCCTGTCCTCTTATACCATATCCTAATAGTTTCTCCAGCATAATGTCTCTGTCAATGGTCTCGAATGCCCTTTTTAAGTCCAGGAATACTGCAATGACACAGTTACCTTTGGCGATCTCCTCTTTCCAACTTATTAATATGTTGTTCAGAGCAGACTCACACGAGTGCTTTTTGCGGAAACCTGATTGGTTTTCGAGGAATAATTTATTAGTTTCAAAGTATTCCTCAAGTTGCATCTGTACAATTTTTTCAAAGATTTTTTCGTAGACTGGCAAAGAGTTTACTGGGCGGTAGTCTTCACACTTCTTTGAACCTTTTACTTTGATAACAGGGGTTACAATCGATTCTTTCCATGTGGAAGGGAAAGTACCGCTGTTCATTGAAAGATTAATCAAACGTTCAAAGTTGGGCCCTATTATTGATATACCATCCATTAACATTTTCGCACTCAGAAAATTAAAATCTCGTTTCTGGTTGATCAACCTTAGCACATTTTTTATGTCCCTTATGCTAACATTTTTAAATTTGAATGTTGTATTTACATTAGTAGGGCTATAGCGAAACGTCGCAGGGATTATTGATTTGTTAATATCCGATACACTCTTAACAAAATACTTATTAAATTCTTCCGCTATTGTGTTCACCACTTTAATGCATGTGTTATTGAAGTATATATTCTCAATTGATGGCTTCTTTTCATTTAAAACACATGATTTTATTATAAACCACATGGTTTTTTGGTCGTGCGCTCTTGCTATACGCTGTTTAATGTTGCTGTTCTTGGCTCTGGTAATGGATGCCCCATATTGGTTTCGGTAGAAGCAATATATTTTCCAGGAAATTTCACAGCCTGATGAAAGAAACTCGTTGTATCTTCTTATTTTTTCACGCCTCATCTGATGTAGACTATCGCTATACCATTTATTTTTATCATATTTTCCATTTTTAATAACTATCATTGAGTTTGTAATTCTCAGCAGCTCGTTTTGAATTACTTCGCCGATTAAATTTGGATCTTCGCTTCTAATAAATACATTGCTAATTTGTAATTGGTGTAGGAATGTGGATCTATTATATTTTAAAATCTTTGTTTTGGTTTCGACCGATCTTTCCCTGATTTGATTGCCGAAATTGTAATCGATTACAATGGTTTCTTGGTCGCTAATTTTAAGCTCGATATTAGTTTTGGCAGTGGCATGTCTGGAATTAGTTATGACATAGTCAATCAGCGTTTGTGATGTGCACGTTATTCTTGTAGGTTCAGTGATAATTTGCCTACATAAATTTTCGATTTCAATTGCGTTTCTTATTTCTCTGGATAACTGTTTGATTCATCAAACCAATCAATATTTATATCACCAGCTATTATGAATTCCAAGTTACAGATAATTAAATCCTCTAACCATTCTTTGAACACATCACAAAAGACTCGCGCGGAGGAACTAGGCGACCGATATAAAAGTAAGGTTAATTTAAAAGTTATGCGTCCATTTATTTTACAGTGCATAGATTTTGAGTCAATAAAGCGAAAATAGTAAGCAACAAGTAAATAAAGTCGAAACAAACGCAGAAATATTTTTTTCAATGGTTGTATCTTTAAAGATACACTGGGCATTTAAGGGTTAATTCATCATTGAACCCTACGTTTCGTCGATTCAGGGGTATTTTTTATTCAATTCCTTAAAAAACACTACATACATGTGAAACGTTTTTAGTGTTATTATTCCTTAAAAAACACTACATACATTTTATTGAATATCTAATTATTGTTGCTTACGTCATATTTCAATGTAGGTAGTTATTATTAATTTGTTTTCATATGGCAACGCCGTCCATGACTCCACAGAACATAACCACAATTAATAAATAGTAATATAATAAATAACATTGAGGACATTACTAATATAAAATATCAAAATCTAATTCTAATAATTTTATGGCAACTAGGTAACTTTTGCTGATGTTGTCCTCGTATTCTTTTGTGCTTGTTACTGTTCTTCGTTTTTTGTAATCTTATATTAAAATCTCATCTAGGAAGCTATACCTAAGCGTTTTAAGAACATTTGGCTTCCGTTTTTTGAAAATAAATTGATCTTTTCAAAATTGAAAGCTTTTATCAATTACTTAATTCGGGACACTTAGAAAAAGGCAACATTTCAAAAATATAAAGCTCTACCTACCTACACTCCTCACTCTCACTTGATTACGAACAGCCTATTTCTTGTTTTAATTCTATCGGGTTTTTCAATAAGAGCGCTACAAACGTTTTTTTAAATAAAACAAAAACAGTTTTGGATATCAATAACATTCTTTATTCCTGTGAAAGTACGTTCGATGCCATTTTGTATGGAACTCGATTTCTGTTGCATGGCCACCACGGGCACGCTTGCAGAAGTCCAGACGCTGAACACAATTTTCGACGGTTTTCAAGCATAAATCGGCCGATACTGCTGCACGCTTGGCAGGCAACATTTCGGCGTAAGTTCCTGCACATTCCGCAGTATGTAATTATCTGGCTAAGGGGTTGTCCCTGTCGCTCTACTTTTAAAGCGTCCCTGTTGAAAAACCCTTTACGATAATTTTCAAACCCTTTGCTAATCTGGGAAAAAACAATTACACAAAGAATGAAGGATAGTTGATAAATGAAACTTTTTTTTTTCTTTTTTTCTCCGAGGTATAGATATAGGTGGAAATCTTTTAGAAGACACTATGAGGACAGTTGGCACGTGCTCATAGTACCTATATAGTATGAGATTTTTACTTAGTAAAACCACCTCCCACAAATTTATTTTGTACTGCAACTAATGACTTATCAAGAAATTTTTTTATCACGAAGTTATACACGCTTGACAGGCAACATTCCGGCGAAAGTTCCTGCACATTCCGCAGTTTGTAATTATCTGGCTAAGGGGTTGAGGTGAAAATTCTGGATGGGTCAAAATTCTGCTTTTCAAAATTCTGCTTTACAAAATTCTGCAAACAATAAAAAATAGCTTGGATAGTGTTAAAAAGCACTCGCTTTTTTTTAATTTAAAATTGCAGTGTTGTTTTAGACAATTACTTTTCCAGGTAGTGTTTTTTTTCTATCCCTTCGTGAACGTGTGCTGTGATAGTGTTATACTCATAATGAATGTTTAAATCGTTAAATCCAAAAAAGGGAAAGCTAAGTTCTGCGTAGATGGATGGGGATGGGGAGGAATTAAAAAGGAAAAGGACAATTATTAAAAAAACAATACCTACTAAAAAAAGAGCGCAGATCTTAGCCATATTGGTTTTCTTAAATGAATATCAAAAAATATAGCTCTCTTTAGCTGTATTTAGTTTTTTAGTTTTTTGGTAATTTCAAATGTGAAATCGTTTGCTTCTTCTTGATTTTTTTCTTGTATGTAATTCATTTACCTGTGGTATATTATTAAAACCTGAAACGCATAATATATTATAATACAAATAGGTATATATACATATATTATATATATATTTTTTTTTGTTCATGACCAGACCATACTGTTTTTTCTTAAAGCAGAATAAGCAGAATTCTATTGTTTGAAATTTGAAAAGCAGAATTTTGTAAAGGAGTATTAAAAGAAGCAGAATTTTGCAAAGCAGAATTTTGACCGGATCCCCTGACTAAGTCCGAAGGTTTGGTTCGTTGCAGACAACACAATAGATTTGTTTCATCGAGTTATTAATGTGTCCTAATAATCGATTTGTATGCTTTCGAGCGCACAATTTTGTTCATCCTTAACAGTGGCAATTCCGAGGTCTCTATCCAGATCTTTATTTCTAATGTACCACGGTGCACTGACGAATGATCTTAGCACTTATTTTAAAAAGTTTGTAAAATGTTTAGAATCCCATAACTGTATACCATATGTCCATACAGGCTTTATCACTTGCTTATGTAATAAAAGCTTGTTCTCGAGGGTAAGCTTGGAATTTTCCGAGTACCAATAAAGCTCTCTATACCTATTTTTTCTTAAGCTCTTTGCATTTTTCTTTCAATTTTGTGTCGAGAGTCATTCCGAGATATTTGGCCTCATTTGCAAATGGAACTTGTACCGTATTTATAAATACAGGTAGTTTTTTTTTTTTTTATATGTAAAATCCACAAGGACAGATTTCGTGTCGTTAAGAGCGATCCTCCATGATTTTGTACATTCAAAGACCCGGTTAAGGTCGCCTTGTAATATTTTGTTCGTTTCTTTGGTCGTTGTACTAACTACTAGTATAGCAGTGCCATCGGCAAAAGTGGCTACGGTAGTACCTTCTGTTTAGGGTATAGGTATCACACGTAAACACGAAAATAATAGGTAGGTATAGGAGTGGCCCTAGGACGATTCCTGGCGGCACACCTGCCCTTGTTTCTGTAAATTCCGAATATTCGTTTCGGTATTTGACACGCAAAAGGTATTTTCTAGATACGTTTCTAGAATTTTCCATAACCGTTCGGGAAGAACTTGCCTTAATTTGCACTTGAGGCCCTTGAGCCACACCTTATCAAATGCTTGCGAAACGTCCAAGAATACGGCAGAGCAGATTTTATTTTCTTCTAGAGCTTTTTCTATTAGATACGTAAGTTATCCGATGCACTTGATCGATTGTCGAATGTTTCTAAGCCCGAACTGGTCGTCGGGTATAAGACGGTTTTCTTCTATAATTGGTTGTAAGCGTCTGATTAATATCAAAAGGTTCATAAAATTGACCTGTTCTTTTGTCTCACTTGCTTACGAACAGTAGCTAAATCTATCTGTTACCATGTTTTTCAACGTATTTAATGTATTTTGGCCTTTCGGACTACATCCACATTTTGGTACAGCTAATAGAGTTCACATTTATATCTTCTCATTCAATCGCCCTCATCGCACACAGGACTAAAATTCCTGGAGCCCAGTATCACCTCTCCCTTCCTGCTTATCGTCCAGCACTCGACGCCATAAAGCAGAACTGGCAGGATAAGGGTTTTGTAAAGCATACATTTTGTCTTTCGAGGTGGGAGTTTTGAACCCAATTGTTTTGCCAAAACGAAGTAGCAGCTGTTTCCTAGGGTAATTCTTCGCCGGATCTCCACTTGGATGTCATTTGTGGAGTTCATGTTTACTCCGAGGTAGATAAACTCCTTAACTACCTCGAAATTGTTGCTATCAATAGTGAAGGAGGCGGTGGACAGATGCTTGTTTGTTTGTTGATAGCATGAACCTAGTCGTGTCCTCATTTACTAGAAGGCCAACAATTTTCGACTGTTTTTCAATCGCCGTAAAAGCCTCTATCATGCCACGCTGGGAGCGACCGATGATGTCAATATCGTCTGCATACCCCAGTAGCTGAACGGATCTGTTGACTATCTACTCTAACACGAGATTAAGGAAGTCACATGATAATGCGTCTCCTTGCCGAAATCCGGTGCATGTTTGGAATAGTTCGGCGAGGAAATACTTCGAAATTGAACGTTGCAGCGCGTGTTTTCCAGTGTCACGCGACACAAATAGAATAGCTTTGAAGTCGATGAATAAGTGATGAGTCTCGACTTTTGCCTTTTCCAGGCTTTGTAGTGAAAATTTGGTCTATCTGCCGGGCCGGAAGCCACACTAATATACGTGCCCTAAGAAACAGTAAAGTCTAATAGTAAATAGTAAGAAATAGTTTATAATAGGAGTTTTTCGTTCAGAGCATAAGTTGAACGAAGCCCACCCAGTGTGATGTGATTTATTTGTGAATCTTCATTCACATGAAAACTTTTTTTGGTTGCAGATACCCGCGTATCAGTTTTATTTTTAGGGTTCCGTAGCCAAATGGCAAAAAACGGAACCCTTATAGATTCGTCAAGTCTGTCTGTCTGTCCGTCCGTATGTCACAGCCATTTTTTCCGAAATTTTAAGAACCAGGTATACTATTGAAACTTGGTAAGTAGATGTATTCTGTGTACGTTTTCAAAAGGCTTTACTGAGCGGAGTGTGCAAATTAAATATCATAAGACATATTTCAAACAGAACTATTTTAGAACATTTTATCAGTGTTTCGAATTCTTAAGAATTTGTAACTTTGATCCAAAACAAATACGAAGGTAAGAAGTGACAACGATGAAGTGAAAAAAAAACTCCAAAAATTATAATTTTTCCCTACACTGTTTCATATAAAATATATCTCTCTAACAGTTTATAGGATATACTTATGCGATACAAAAATGAAAAAAATACTGTTTAAATACTTGATAAAAACATTAAAAACTGGTTCGTTAATTTTATGCATCCACTGTTGTAAAAAAAATTAATTTGGATCACCCTGTGAACAATTAAATAGCCGCACACCTCTTTTTACTAGATTTGAAAATTTTATCTGTTTCTAAAGTTTTTCTTTAATTCCTTTATCTGCGAATTCCTTTTTCAAAGAAAATCTTACTTCAGCAAAAAAGTGAGGCAATTTTCTTAAAAATCAATATTTATTTGATAGGCTTGGAACTTTAATTTAAGAAGAAAATAGAATTGTAGCAAAATCTTCATGCGTTCAAAAGTAATTATTATTGCAATCACAAAAGTCATTTTGAATCATAGTGCGGCGTAATATGTTACGGATTCATTATTTTTAAAACCTCCTCCTCAAAATCAATTAGCCCATGTGGAGCATTTATAATGTTACCACTCACCGTCTTGTTAATAAAATATCTTTAGTTCATTCTATAATCAGCCATAAATTCAACAAGATTTTGCTTTTTTATCGATGCGATCATTACAGAACATGGGCACAGGCTAAACTTTGAAAGGCATGGTTACAAATGATTTCTCATAAAAATATTAACTTATCTTTTAATTTATTTATTTTAATACGAAGAAAAAAAAACTTTGACCGCTTGATAGTTAGTAACTCATTTCCTAGATGAAGATGTAGGTAAATGTACGCTAAAGTGCAACATTTCCCTGAAAAGGACATTTTACAATTTGTGCTAGAGATCAGCGCAAAGGATAAAACGTCAGTATTTAATTGTATTGTATTCTGTTGTATTATGAACGCAAAAACTAGATTGGTCGGTAAAATCGATTTTATGATGTCAGCCAAATTTACGAAGTTTCAACTGAGCATTAAGTCGAGACATTGGGGACGTTCGGATACGTAGTTGGTGGTTCATGTAAAACTTCAGCTAGTTTTGTCTGGACTAAGTATGTCTACGAATGCGTCACTTTCTCTCTCTCTCTCTTGAAACGTCATCTCCTTTCGAATGGACAGAGGACAGAGCCAGAGAGAAGAGAATACGTCAAGTTAATCGTCTT
This sequence comes from Cheilosia urbana, assembly GCA_946477585.1. Lineage (NCBI taxonomy): Eukaryota > Metazoa > Arthropoda > Insecta > Diptera > Syrphidae > Cheilosia > Cheilosia urbana. The sequence goes on along the minus strand of OX297854.1, from coordinate 62,558,452 downwards.
TTATTTGGTAGAAACAATTAAGGATACATTTTAAACCTCCTGTACTAAATTTCAGTATTTATGTCCGGTGGAAACGTTGCGTTAGGTCTGTTTCTTTACTTTTAAATCTTACGAATTTTTACTCAGTGCACAGTGCCGTTCCTTAACTCGAAAAATTCGTAAAAGAGACGCGAGAGCGTCTTCGAGAGAGCAAGATATAACCCCTCAACTGAGAATCTTACGAATTTTTACTCAAGTGCAAAAAGTGGAAAAGCTGTCAGTGGTGTCAGTCATCTTACAATTATTAACATCTGATTTGAAATTTGTTGTCCTATTTGGCATGTACGTGCATTTGTTTTGATTTGTTGCGTATTAAAATGGTATCAACAGGCGGCCAAATAAAAGTGAATGTTCAATCAGTACAATCTCTTCCACATACTCGGATTCATCCAAAAGAAGTTCGATTAATTCCAGATCGCTTTCATCGTAGATGATATAACAAATTTTCTTAGTAAATTAGTGAATTCCTCGAGTTTATCAGACATTTTAACGACTTTTCGTACCAATTTTTTGAATATTTCAAATATGTATCTGTAATTTTTCATAGATTTATGCAAAAGCGTTCCCTAACTTTATCGCAAGTGTCTCTCTCTTTGTGAGTGAATTTATCTCCACACCACTTCCATTTTGACAGTCTTTTTCATTCCTAATATACAAAAGTAAAGGTACAGACCTATTGTTTTAGTTTTGAATGTCCCCTTATATTGGCAGTTGTCAAAATATACACTGTGCTCAGATTTGCATGCTTTGTCAATTTATTGGAATAGAGTTAGTTCAGCTTTGAATGAAAAAAAAAAAAAAAACAATTTTGCTGGAAACAAAAATGAAGATAGTTAAATACCTCGAGCTAGTAGTAGAAGTAGCTGCTATCAATGGTGACGGTCCGCTCCAGCACGCACTTAATCATGTCGTTGTTTACTTCAAAATCAATCGATTTCGCCCGCTTTTTAATAGTCGTGTGTGAATGCCTCTTTCAAACTGGCCTGGAGGGATTTATAATTTAGATTTCGTTCGATTACTCTAGCAGCTAAATGGACCTGTTTTGCCTTTGGCGGTGGCCCCTTCCAGCCCGACCCTTTGCCACGTATAAAACGTAGTCGTCACAAGATTAATTAAATCATGGGCCCTAGTCTCAGAGTCGTTAAAATTTTGATTTTTTTCTGTTACCGTCATACCAACTACTGAGTAATAAAATATCTTGGAGATCACCTAATAATAATATGAGTTTAAGGAGAAAGCATACTTGATAAAAAAGTGAGCTCAAACAAGTATGTACAATTCCCCGCTAGATGTCTAGCACAAAAATATCCCAGATGAAGGAAACGCCCGCACTTGAACCATAGCGGTAGCGGAAAAGTGACATTACTACATTAGGTTCGTTCGTGTACTTTTTTTTAAACGTAAAATTATTTAAAATTTGCTAAGAAACTGTGCGAATGCGACAACATACTGAGAAAATTGAAAAAAAAAAAAAAAAAATTAGGGGGAGAAATCCATTTCCCCTCTTTTCATTTTTTCGTAATTTTCTACTCGCCGAATTTCGACTTACTGAAAAATGAAAACTGACAACTAACTGACAGCTCAAAAGTTTGACAAGTAAAACTCTATTAATTTTCGTCTTCAACGATGTCGGAAGAAGAAGTTTTAATTGAATTTTCTCCTAGAACATTCAGCGTATTCAAAATGGTAAGTTTAATAGGTATTTAGCTTATAAAAAATTCAATTCCACCTTATTTTGTAGATGCTGCATTTAAAGAGAACGTTTGTTTATTTTACGATAATGTCAAAATGACATTTCTTAAACTTTTTGTAAGAAAACCGGTCAGGTACTTTTATTGAAATTGAGAGATTTCTCTCTCGATTTTTGAGATTCGACAATTTTCATTTTTCTATGCTGAAAGTACACGAACGAACCTATTATTACCAATTTTATCAAAAATACACTTGCTCGGCTTCGTATTTATTTTTATTTTTTAAACGTTTGAAATATTTCCTTTGACTGACAGGTAGGGTTTCCAGAACATCTCTTTTAAAGAGAACATGTCCTCTTTTTTGTCAGCGATCTATTTTACACTTCCTTTTTTCGCTTGGCTCTTTTTTTGTCCTCTTTATTTGTTCTGTCCTCTTTTTGTTCTCTTTTTTAAAATATGTATATATGTATATATCAATTTCAATTTAAAAACTATTTCCTCGTTTTAAAACTTTTCAGTATGCTCTGTCAAGCGTCAGAGAGTATAGCTGTCATGAAAAAGGTTCTGAATTGGCTATTTGGACTCGGCATAAAATTGTAGATCCTTTCCATTCGTTCCAAAAATGAAAGAGTCGCAAAAAACGAATGGTTGGGAGGAGCTAGTCCTAGCCTTGGGACCTGTTCCGTCAACTATTTATAATATGTTCAAGAAAAAATTACAAAAAGTTTGGGTTTTATATTGACCGTAGGAGGGGGGTTGTTTGGTGATCCTAAAGTATGTCCTCTTTTTTCGTTTGAGGTATATGGACACCCTACTGACAGGTCGTTTTTTTTTTCTCAATGCAGCGGGTAGTTTTGCGCTAGATTGAGAAATTTCCCTGAAAGGGGTATTTCACAAAAAATGCTATGGTGAAATGTATTTTTTTTTTAGCTTGACATGCCACCAGTCATCTAGCGGGTAGTGGACCGCGGCCAATGAGTTAATTACTCACCCATTTACGATTATTATGATAATGATCACAATGTGATCATGTAGGTACTGTTTACCGTTTCTATTATTAATTTTATTCTTATCGATGTTTATTTTTATAATCACTTCATATCAAAGTAAATAACTAACCCATACAAATAAATAGTAATCAGAATCACTTGCGCTGCGAATAATGCGGAATAGGTACCTATGTCAACCACAATTCCACTCAAAACTGATGAGTATTCATTTTCCAATATTTGTTTCAATATTCCTTGAAAAGCGCTACCACTGACAGAAACGAGATATAATAAAATATAAAATATTAAATAAAAAACAAACTTCCTACCCTTCTTAACAATAGAATAGTGTCAATGCCACCAAAATAAAATGCGACATTTCTCCGATAATAATGTCTCCGCGTGTTTTATTTTCGCGAACAAGGCAATTCGCATTTTGTTTTCTTTCTGCTTCTATGGAACTTGATGTGACGTATCTCACATAACGTCGTAATAAGTTGCTGTTGTTACTTGGAAATCGGAATACAATTATTCACTTGTAAAGTCCAAATGAGGTCAATACGCAGTTTAGGCGGGAACACTTCTTGACAGTGTGTTTCCACCATTTTGTGTCTATGGCAGACACGTATATTAATTCTTAAGTATGTTTGTTTTTTTCGCAATATTATCATTTTGTTTTTCTCGAATCGAAATTGTGAATTGAACTACTGCGACGTAGCGGCAATAACCAAACAACTAACAATTGACGTAAAATCGATGACATCTTTTTGATTTGACAGTTGTTGTATATAGCAGCGCGGCGGATCTATTGATTATTACATGATATCCAGCAGACGACAACAACGAGTATTGTTGTTTATTATATTGCTTCTTCTTTTTTTTTAATAAAAACAAATCACAACTTGATTGAAGGCTTTTTGTTTCATATTCTTTGTTACACCTCTACCTTAATGCATAAAAAACAATAACAAATTTGTGTGATCTTTATTAATTGAGTTTGCTTGGTTTATTTTCAGATTGCAATCGTTTACTGTGCTCCAACAATTCACAACAACTGTCACTGGAAAATATTAAATCAGCTTGTTTCGCGACAAATTGTGTCAAAAATAGTTTGTTTTGAATTCGCAGAAAAGTTTCTTATTTCAATGAAAGAAAAAGTGAAGTTTGAAGTAAAAGCTTACAAAGAAATCCAATAATTAATTATTTGGTAAAAAATACGTAAAATGTATCGGCATCGTAGTTTCGTGTGTTTATTTCTTAACGTGAAAGATCTCAAAAGGACTTTGGTTCAATCAGATTTGTTAAGTCAATTATTGTGAATTCTTTTTTTTTTTTGCTCGCCGCGCAGAGTTTCCTTGAAAATTTGTTCTTCCTCTTCATGGTTTTTGTCATAGTGTCATTACTTGGATTGGGCGTCGTCAAAAGAAAAAAAAAAGTAATAGAAAATCATAACCGTATTTTCCATGTTTTTCCATTGTTTTGATTGGAGCTGTGTTGTTTGAAAATATTCATCATATAAATATTATAGCAAAAAATACAAATTGAAGTTGTATAAAACAATTTCCTTAATACAAAAAAGAAAAAAGAAAAACCTTTGTAACAACAAAATCAAGAAGCTAATCTACTACTTTGACAGAAAAGTATCAATATAATAAAACTTCAGTGCTAAAATATAAATAAATAATAATATTTAAGTAAAAAATACTCATCAACCTATTTAAAAAAAAAAATAGAGTAATATCTACATATATATAGTAAAAAGATTCTCGAAATCTTTGAATTTAAATTTAAATTTTCGTGTTTCAAGGGGATAATATAAAACGGATTATATATGTATCGACTGGACGATACAAGCGGTGCCGCTATGGATAAAACAAAACAAAAATGTAAGTTCTATAGAAGTACTTTTTTTTAGGGTTTGAAAAAAATATAATTTGTACAAAAATAAGGGCAGTTGATGGGAAAAGGAAAACTTAAATACAGGGTTGGCCAAATACAAGTTTTTTTTTTTAAAATGCAATAAAATGAACGAAATAATTTTTTTTTTTATGTCTTGTGGCCTTATAAGTAAGGCCCCAGTTATAGCCATACGTAAAATGCAACCGAAAAAGTTGGAACAGTATGAAAATGAGTTTTTTTTCGTTTCGGCGGTCATAGCGAAAAATCTACCAGAAAAAAAGTTTCCGTACTAAGGGCCGGTCTGTTCACTGCTGGTTATATTTTTTGTTTTTCGGGGTCCGTTTGTTTTTATAAGTAATTTATTTAGCTAGGTATTTTATTAATGTTTTTATTTTTAGTAAACTTAATAAACACAAAAATGAATGTCATAACCAAGTTATACAGGCATTTTTTAAGAACTAAAGAATGAAACTTTGTATTTGCTAGTCTTTTGATTGTTGATTTTTTGAGAACAAAACCTAAATAAAGCCAAAACCAATAAATTTGATTACAAATTAACAGGCCTCATGTTAATTTATTCAACGACAATCGCAATTTTCTCGTTCTCTCAATATATAAAAAAATCTTGAACAAACGAAATTACAGATAATCAGTGGTTAAATCTCATTAACCGCTCAAAATCAGCTGGTTATCGATTTCACTGGTTAAATAACCAAACTACTGATTCTTTGGTTAATATTTTGCTGAACAAACGCATTCGATGGTTATAAGCTGGAATAAACGATGATTAAAGATAACCAAAATTGAAGAAACCGGGCCTAAGACAATAACCATAAACAAATCATACTGAGACCCCCAACTCACAATCCTCTTGCCGCTGGCCCCCTCAATTTTTGCCAGGAATCCGCCATTTTGTTGTCCTATCCGTGTACGCCAATTCCTATCCGTTTTGCTTTGCCCACAGTGAAATGTAAAAAGATTAGGTGCGAATGTGTTGGTTGAGAGGATTTTTGACATTTGTCAATACGAATTTATATGCAACAATACTAGCGCACCTAAACTTTTTGGGAGCGTAAAATTTAGCTTGTAGGCAAATAACTGTTAATCGGTCGAAGTTGGGGGTCTCAGTATTGTCTCTGACAATAACCTACAACAAACCAACCCCCACTGATTGGATTCCATCAGAAAAAAAGTTCCTGACAGATGGAACAGTAAAGAAATGAAATACTTCAGTGGAATGATTCGGTTTTCTTTAGGGGAATTGACTGAGAAGTTGATCAGTAAAAGTTTTTCGTACGTAAAAATAAATAAATTATTTTTCTAGAAAATTTAAAGATCATTTACATACTTTTTTTTGATAATCTAATTTTATAATTCATAAGTAACATTTTAAGATCAAGATTGAGTTAAACCACCAAGTTTAAGTGGTCAAAAAAAGCAAAAGAAATTTTTTACGGTTTGGTTTTACGGATTGCTATAACTGGGGCCTAAGAGCAAACATTCCCATTAACTATGGAACACAAGGTCGTTCAAGTGGCTGCATCGACTGACTTCGCAGTAGCGCATTATGTCACTCCAATTTTCTAAGACATTATTGATGGTTTAGGGCTGTAGCTCACGGATTTCTTGGATGATATTGGCCTTAAGTGCTTGAATCGTTTCCGGATTGTTGGCATAACATCGGTCCTTCACGGTTCCCCGCAAAAAAGGTCCAAAGGGGTCAAATCACAGTTCCGATGCGGCGAATTGATATCGCCAAGACGGCTGATAACACGATTTGGGAATTTGGTGCGCAAAAGATCAATTGCGACGTGGGCTGTGTGCATGTGGCGCGCCATCCTGCATGAATCAGAGGTCGTCCAAATCCAAATCCAAATCCAATCCAATTTCAGTAAAAGTAAAGTCTGTTAATATGGCACCGCTGACCGAAACGTTGTTTCCAGCCTCATTTTGAAAGAAAGAAATGGTCCAATGATGCCACCACTCCACAATCCACACCAAACTGTCACTGTTTTTTTTTTTTGTTAACGTAGGGTACAGCAGGAGGGGTAGGTGCTTCATTTCGTCCAAAACATCTTTTAAAAAAACGCACTGTTTGGGCTACAAAGCACTCACCTTGGAAATAAGTTTTAAATATTTCCCAACGTTGTTCAAGGAGGCATGATACTGACTTTCTGTCAATATTTTGAGCGGAAAAAGGTGTCAGTGTCAAAATAACCTATGATTTAAAAAGAAACCACTAGTTTTCCACACCCTTAAAAAGAGGTTATTATTAGCCGACACTCGCTTGAATGGACTTTTCTAGCTTATTTCTCAAAAAGAAGGTCTGTCATAAACCGAAGGTTGTTTTTGTAAAAACAGTTTCAGTTTATTTTTAAACTACTGCGGCTTTCCTCGACATGTCCTTCAACTCTTACAAACGACTTAATCCAAAATGTATTAACGCTTAGACCGCAGCTATTGGTCCAGGCTACTAGTTTACGTAAAGCAAGTTGCAGGATATCGGAAAGAGTCTGAGGCTACTTCCCTGAAGTGAGTAAGGCGACGACGTCCGCGTGGGCCACGACTTTGCAGCCGGAAAGCTCCATCCAAATCAAAAGTTCGTTCGAGAACTAGATTCCAAAGTAGTGGCGATAGCACTCCTCCTTGGGGGCTGGAGGGTACCTCGGTGCACAAGTTTTTCGACCGCCCACTGCCGAACGTAGCAGTCACCCTTCTACAGGTGAAAATATGGCCGATTAGGCAACAAATTAACAGCCTTATTCATTAGATTCCTTTAATCAGTAGATTATTAGTGCGTCCACTAACTCACATCAAATGAGTTAATTTAATGGCTAATCTATCAACTGTTCTAAAAATCTGGCATTACTCGCGCATTTCAGTGCCATCTTTGGGTATGGATACCTGATATTAATTAAAAAAATTTAAAACATTTGAGCAGTAGCGAAATCATCGAAATGAGTAAATAAATATGAATCAGATAGTTTTGGTCATAATAGACGATCGTGTGGAAAGGAAAGCGTATAGAAATTTTAATTTTTTTTTTTTTTTTAATTTTTGTCCTTACTAAATTTATAATTGTTTTCGCATTCACTTTCGTACTATAATATGTATCGAGCTTAATTGCTTAACTAACAAAACTTATTAAAAATTTTTGAAAATATGTATATTTCACATTTTTTTGAAATAAACGGGGAAAACAAAAGTTAATTCACCGCTAAATGCGAATTGAGGCATTTATTTTTTTGACATTTGATTAAGTGTGAATTATCTTTTTTATGAATAAGGTTTTCTACAATAAAACCAAAATTAGCTCTAACTCAGCTTTAATTAAATGTTATGAATAAGGCTGTAAATGATTAGCTTGTGTGAGGCTTGAATAATCGAACGAGTCTCTATGTTATAAAAGGCCCTAGGAAATAGCTATAGCATATTTCTTGTATGAAACGGACATTTTAATCGAGCCGAAGATTGAATGAAGTGCGGGCTCAGTGGACCTTTATAAGATCGGTGATCCTCACAAGTGTTTTCAAAAGAAAGGAGGACAGACTGATTGGTCTGAAGTCCTTTAGAAGTGCGTGTGAGGTCTTCCCTGCTTTGGGAATGAAAACAACTTTAACCATCGTCCAGGATGAAAGAATGCTTCACAGATTTATGCAGCCTACCAGAATCTTATTAAGACTGTCTTTGACAATATGAAAGGCGTTCTGTAGTTGCGCCGGGGAGATGCCATCAGGTCCTGGTGATTTGTGTGGTTCAAAGTAATTGACGGCCCACTTTAGCTTCTCCTCGCAAATCCTATTAGGTTAAAACCTATTTTTGGTGGAGCGCCTCATTTACCCAAAAAGGAATGCAATTTAACTACCCTTAGAGGTATGCAATTATTAAACGGCTATTGTAAATTTTAATTCAGATGCTATACTCTGTTCAAGAAAAATTGTCAGCACAGGGAAGAAAGGATGTTTGTCTCTCAGTCTGGTTGCAATGTCTTACATAAATCGGTCCCTTTTTAAAGCTCTCACAGGGTTGCCATGGTGTGTATGATAATTTGCCATAACTCAGAGAGCAATACTGTTAGGGCTACCATCTTCCAATTTAGCCAGGTCTCATCAGTAAAATAAATTTTTCTTTTCTCCTCTCCAATTTCTTTTACTTCGCGTAGATATCTTTGGCTCCAAGAAATAATGTCACTTCTTTCCAACAACAAATTCTTTCGCTGACGTTTGACGAATTTAAGTCCGAGATCTTTTTGCAATATTATATAGGTATGCAAATAGTTTTATATGCAAAGTTTTTGTACTTCCAATGATATCTTGTCTAGCATTGGAAGGTCATTATCCATAAAAAACTGATGGACTATCCGCCTAATCGCACATTTGTCCAAATCATCCACCTTGCTCTTGATACCGGAATTATTTTTCTTCTTTGGTGGTGAATTGTGGCCTTCGATTGCTTTTTCCCTTAAAAGCCTGTATACAGTTTGTTCCGTTACAGGAAAAACAGAAGCCGCATTTCCTACGGCTTCCGATTTACTTTTAAAAAGGCCATAGAATTTTTCAGTTGCATCAACAATTTGTTGTTTCTTTTCTACACTTAGATCCTTTGAAGACTTTGTAGCCATGTTTCTGTTTATTCATATGCACAATAAAGTTAACCACTTGCTTAGATGCACTATCCGCGATTGAGATAACAACCATTGTTTCCGCCTTATATACACAAACAGGCAATTAGAATACAAAATTATATACGCAATGTCATATACCTAAACAGATGGTTAAAGGACTGCACTTGTGCAGCTCTACATACATTTTTTAATATGGATATATATACCTAGATTACATATTTGTTAAGAAATTATTACCGGTCAATGCAGACCTTCGCGAAAACAGTAGCAAAAAAGGATTTTAAAATCCTTTCAAGGCATTTGCTTTACTGGAGAGGAGTGACCGGATGTGGTAAAACCCAACGACCGAAAATAAACAGTATAGGTTTACCTCCTTCATCATTTTGATATTTCAGTGTGAAAAATATGCTCTACAAAGTGAAATATGAATTTATACCTACCAAAACATGCAGAAATATGCCCTAACGAATAAGGCCAAGGACACGCGCTGAGCGGCAAAAAGCTAAGCGGCAATCATAAGCAGCAAGTGGCCATTTACTAAGCGGCAATTCTTGAGCGATTAGTTGTGAAAATTTCGTTGTCGAGTGCTGCTCGCCGCAGTCTTTTACAAGAAAGTCGCTTCAACATTTACAGAATTATTTTAAGTTTAAAAAAAAGAAAGAAGATTTGGTGTTCATCCAATAAACCGGAAAAGATCAAGTTATGGCGAATTCCACCAGAGGCTTGCTTTAACATTAAGGTAAATTAATTAAAAATTAAATTTTCTTTTAATTTGTTTAAAATCTTTAAGCCTATCCTGCCATAATGCAGGACGGCTTTGAACTTCTAAAATTAAAGTTTCAGTGTTAATTTTTGCCATGGTGATTTCTTGCCGCTCAGCACTACACTAAAATAATAGAACAGAATTGAAAGCAGAGCGGCGCCGCTCTGCCGCTCAGAAACGTCGCTTGCCGCTCAGCCACCGCGTGGCCACAACCATACAACTTAATATGTTTGAATTTTTTTTTTGCCGCTCAGCGCGTGGCCTTGGCCTTAGGCTTAAAAAATTGTACTTAGTTTTCTATATTAAAATATTTAATCAAATTTTATCCCAAAAAATACCAAGCTTTTGCATGAATCCGGTTGAGTTGCCGTATTAATCACTATTAATTTATCGCAATATCTCTACAACGCACATATGATCACTTCACTTCGCGAATAAACCTTATTTCTAAAAGACAACATTAAAAAATATGTTTTAACTGAATATTATTGGATCTTTCAGAAATACAAACAAATTAAGACCGAATGGCAACACCCCACATAATATGCCGCTCTCAAAAGCACCAAAACCGAAAGTTCTTTGACAAAATTCAAAGAAAATCCCCTAATGATATGCTTTCATTGACATATGGTAACACTCTTCTGATGTGCTTGAGTCACACACACTGCTTATTTTGGTTGATGATAAATTGATAATAGCAAGCGAACACAAGACGATCGTGCTCATTCTGCCCGCGGCTAGGGTTGATTCGTTACCAGGTCAGTACTGATATTAGTACTATTTTCAGTACTTAGAACTGGGTATCGATACCCATGGAGTATTGAATCAAAAGTATCGATACCTACTCGTATCGAAACAAATGAGTACTTCTTACTATGAACTATAAATGGGATTGAGAGTGATAGAGTACTGTATTGAAATGAAAATGATTTCAGGTGTATATATTGGTGTTTTGGTTATGCATAAATGAGAATGAGAAAACAAGCTACTATATTCATTCGCACGTGAACGTGGTGTACCGTGTACAGCCTGTACATTGTAGTGATACAGAAACATACCCATATAGATAAAGGGCAAGCGTATTTTTGCATAAAGAGTAATAATAATAATTTTGATTCAATACGAGTACTTTCATTCGATACTTACTTTAATCGAATCAGAAAGGTATCGATACTAATTTTACTTGTATCGAATCCAAAAGTATTGAGTATGTACTCGTATTTATCTACTTGGATCGAATCAACCCTACCCGCGGCTGTGTGGCAGACTAGTTATGGTGGGATGTATGCGAATTTCAGGAGAATTATAACAACAAATTCTTTGGAATGCCAGTGGTTTTGTTTTTATTTCAGTGGCAAATCTTGTGTTTGAGTGCCGTGAGAGTAGCTACAGGCACCACTGGTAGAAAAAAAGCTCCTCCATAAGGCCTGTTCTGAAAATTTGTCTTGGACAAAGTATAGGCGCACATTTAAATACATATGTACTTTCAAAATCCGTTTAATATTATTATTTAACCTCTCTCAATTATTTAACATCTCTCAAGCTTCAAAATTAAAAAAAAATCAACAGAATAGATCAGTTAAATATTGATTATAACTAAATATCAAAAAAGGCTAAAAACACATTTCAAACACAAATGTGTGCGAATGCACCATGTGTCTCTACCTAAAAAAATGCATAAAAATGTCCATTTTCGATTCTCAGCTGAACAGCCATTTTTTTTTTTTTTTTTTGTTGCGTCATTTAAAAGTCACTTTGACGTAAAAATCGCGACACAAAGCCGTAGTTTTGTTGTCGTTCTGCGTGATCGCTATTTTTGAGACAAGATGGCATGCATTTTGTCACATTGAAATGGCGGAAAAAAGTGACCGTGTGATCGCTCTCTAAAGACGACTAGGACAAATGACAGAACTTTTTGACTGTTGCGTCATTTAAATGTTATCAGCCTCCAAAGAATGACCAAGAACGAAACTCATGCGATGCCATTTTTCTACGCAAATGACGCAGCATTTAGTATGATATCTGTGCGTTCAAGTGTTTTTCTCTGGTGGCGAAAGGACGTGTCGCATGTGTGTGCCTGCTATTTCGGTAAAAATTAATAAACTTGTTTTTATTTGTTTGTTATTTGTTTTCTTGTGGTTGTGTTGTTTTTGAGAGAAATGAAATACGAACCGTCGCCGTCAAGTTCCGACAATTTGGACTATTCCGTCAACAAAGTTGAAAATATTGGGCAAAACGCAGAAAGCAGGAGTGAATGGTGATAGGAAAATTGGCCATTCGTGGATCGACGAAGAGGAATCGCGTTTGGCAGTACACAAGCAACGGGCGTTTTGGGATAGCTCAGTTCCAAAACTGACAAAATAAAACACAAATATTTGGTAAAATTTCAAACTGCACTATAAAATAGCACACACCTTAATAAAGTAAGCGACAAGAACCTTGTAAATAGCGTCGAGAACTTCCCGAATGATGCAACGATATCGTTGGCTACGATACGCGGAAAAGGAATCGCAGCGAACGAAAACTCTGACCAGTGGCCAGATAGCGCAGTGTAATCACCGTCGTGCTTCCGCTTAAACGCTCTCTCGCATTGTTTGTGTTATGTTTTTCGATGTGTGGCTTTACCAACCTCAACAAATAATCGAACTGATTGGCTGACATACGAAGGACATTGCGATATAGTTCAGGTTCTTCTTCGCGCAATGCGAGCAGTAATTCAGCACAAACCGCACAAAGTCCAATCTTCTTCGCGACGGCTCAACCACTTCTTTTGCCAAATACTCGGCTTTCGTCGCGTTGGCTCGTAATAAAGATCGTTGACACTGCTTTCCATATTATACCCGCTGCCAAATACGACGTTTCCGCAATTGCCCCCATCATCGCAAAAGTCCTTTTCGACATTTTGTATTTATTATAATATTTTTTTTTTTTTACTTCTATTTAATTTAATTATAAAAGTAGTAGCAAACGTCTTCTACGAGAGAAAAACACTAAATGGAGTAGCCATATTTTTCTCATTGGTCATTCCCATCTGATCGCAAAACCGATAAATGACGCGAACTTGAAATAATAGGAATTTGTCATTTCGATGAGGCATGTCATTACCATTTCATCGTCAATTAATAAAAAAGTTCACTGGACCAAAATTGATGATTTTTTCATCATATTGATGACGAATATTCATGAATATGATGTACCTTTTTGGTTCAGTGTATTATTACCGAGTGACTGCGTGATTGAGACAGAGTGGCTGCTTAGAACAGAGTGCCGCTTAATTGCCTAGTAACCGATATAAATAGCCTCGATTGAATCATTCAATTCGAGGTTCGATGAACGAACAGAAGAAGAAGAAGACAAAAAGAATATGAAAATACGGAAGGGAATTCCCGGACAAGTCAAGTGGCTCATGTTACTTTGTCGCGCATACGATCGATACACAAAGCGATCGTTTGTATTTTGATCGAAGTGCGACATCAGCATACGTACGATACCCAAGGCGCAGCTGCACACTGCCACAGAATACGCATCCTTCCTTGCTGGATCTGGCGGGCTTTTCAAGATCCCGCCTCACCAAAAAAAGGATATTCCTGGAAGTCTAGTCTTCCATATAGTTGTTCATAGCTTGAATCCCTTGCAGAGGAACTTTCCACTGAGCGTGGACTTTGACAGGCAAATGCAACATAAAAAAAACATCGCTCCGTGCAACTCTTTATAAAAGTACGTATTTAAAACCCTCTGGCAGCTTACAAAAGTGTAAACAAAATTGAATATAGCGCAATATAGTCTCAACTGCTGGATGTAAAGCCAGTGTTCGTTATTTCCTTGAACGCGTCTTTGTCGAAGGATGTTGTTCGTCTTTCCACCTCGGCCCGTAGTTGGCAAATTGCTTATTTTTTCAACGTCAACAATTTCACTCAACACAATTTCCATCAGTACAAACAGAAACAACGTCAAAGGATTTTTTTTTTTTTTTTTTTATTATTAAAAGCACAAACGCCCCAATCCATCCTCTGAACATAATAATTGCCATTATACTAGCAAGGCAAAATTAAGAAGTCACGTGAATCCGCGCAAAATATTTGCTGCAATTTATTATTAATTAAAATTGCGACAAAACCACTTTATACGTAGAATATCCCAACGTCATAGCCGTTCAGATTCAGATACTTGTACGCATGTTTCTTGCTGGAGGTGAATTATTGAGTGTTTGGGTGTACGTCGTATATGACATCCCGATTTTCCAACAGACGACGGCCATAGACCCAGACACAGGCAACTGAGTTCGCGGCAGCAGCAGCAACAACAAGAGCTAATATGGCGCAGCCCGTTTTTACCCACTTCTTTGTTTTGATTTTATTACGCGTTGCGTTTGATTTGTTCGCTGATGTGCGTTGCTTTCATTCTGCCGACAACGTCTCGCCCCTTATACTTGTACTATATACGCTATACAATATGTGCACGTCCGATCGCAATGTAATGATTGTGAACACTCTGACCGTCTGCTGTGGATGCATTGGCCTATGCTGACAGTCTGGGCAATGATTAAGTAGGCAATGACGTGCGTCTTCCACTGCCACCCATCGGCTATATCTGGAATTATAAATAACTCCTCTCATATCAGGGAGAGGAGCAGAAGCAGTATTGCAGCAGAGGCGTTTGAAAAAGTGCCGTCACCTCCGACTAGATGAGATGTGGGAGCGCATGACTACAGTCTTAATATTCAGTGTACCGTGAGTGTATAAATAAACCGGTCTCCGCTTAATTACATCACCGATGACATGAATATGAAGTTGTAGCGGAGAAGTTTGTGGCCACCGCAGAGCAACGACTCATGTGGGCGACGAAGAAAAGTGGAACAAGCGATTAAACGATTCGGTGTTTGGCGAATTGACTGTTGTCGTCGCTAAGCACATACCATACATGCACGAAACGCAAAGGGTTGGAAAGAGGAGATCCCATCAGTGTTACGGGCCTGGGTCTAGATCCTTTAGCTTCAAAATATACTGGTGTGTACAAATTGGCGAGTTGTTTCTTTTTTTCTTTTTGTTTTGCTTATGTGCCTGGCGTTACGGTTATTAGCCGAATTAGGGCAGAAGATAACTAATCAAGCGACACAGAAAATTTAAACAAACGACCAACGAAGACGAAGACGTTACCTATTTTCGATTATTATGGTTGCCACCGCCAGATCAAGTGCGTTATTACCGACACAAAAATTCGCATTTTATAATGAAACACACAGCAACATGAAATAATAATGACGAATATAGAGCAAATGACGTGATTATCACGACGAGTGGGAGGTTTTTTTTTTTTAAATAAGCATTTCTGGAGTGGGGGAGTATATTTTTGTATTAAACTTTCGCGCAAAGTCAAATAGTCGCTATGTGTACACATTGAGAAGCGAACATCTATTTTAGCATTTTCGAATGTAGGTATGTTTGATGGGTTTCGAAATTCGAAAATGGACTACAGAAATGTTTGGCTTGGCTTCTGGTGTTTGTGGATTTGAACGTTTATTATCATAAGAAAGATTGGCGCGGAATTTTTGTCTTATGGGTCTTTGTTCACAATTGCCTCGTATAATTTATTCTCTAATGGGGCAGCCATGGATAAATATACCCATATGCACACACAGTTTGTTATTTTTAAATCTAGCAAACAGTTGGTGGACTAGCCATTAGCAAAGATGATACAAACTAGATGATCAACTGAGAGTAGAAAAGGAACATTTTTGCCTACGAGCTGCATAGGATTTCCTAAGTATTTGTGCCTGTACAAATCAAAGGAGCGCCATTGCTGCCGCACGCATACTTGGAAAATTCTATGCAGCGACTTGATGTCAATCGGTAGGCAATTTTTGGTGGAATTTGAAGTGGGGCGGCGTTCACATCGCAGTTCAATTTAAACTTTTTCAAAATTAAAAAAAATGTTGAAAAATAGAATTTTGAAATTCCGGATAGTCGAACTTTGATAACTCGAATATTTAATAACTCGAATAAAATTGGTTGGCACAAGCAGCAAGACTAAAATTTACATGTAATTTGTATTTGATAACTCGAACTTCTATTACTCGAATGTCTTGATAACTCGAAGAGATTATTTGGCTTCACATTCGATAAGTCGAATTCTGAGAGGGAATTCCCAAATTCTGCATGTTTTTACAAGTTCGTTTTATAATGTATCACTTTCGGGGGCACTGTGTTTGTATGTTCCTATGACCTAGTATACATACCGTGTAGTTAATCGTGATTTTCGTATTTATGAGTAAAAATTATCAAATTTATTGTTAATAGGGGTTAGAACACATAATTTTGAGGAAATTTTTTAAATTTGAGGAAGATAAAGGCAAATTTGGAGCATGATTTGATTCAACCACCTTCAAACGAGTTGGTTGCAAAGTCATTAAGCATTTGGCGTTTATATTTAAAGACTAATGAAAAAACAAAAAATTATGTTTATAATGGTTTGAATTCCATTGAAGATTTTTTTTGAAAACCAAAATAAAAACTTTTCAATCCTTAATAACAGACAATTTTAAATATTAAATATGTTAATTTCCTGTACTTTTTTTTCTTCTATATATTCGCAAATGAATATGTACATATTATGAATTCCTATCAATTTTGTATTTTACTTGATAACTCGAAGTCTTGATAACTCGAATTTTTTTTCTGGCATGTGATGGTTCGAGTTATCGAAGTTCGACTGTATTTTCATAACAATGCCAAATACTTTCATATAATAATCATTTGTCAATATCTAGCAGAAATCCATCTGATGATATTAAAAAAAAAATTATAATAAATAGTTGGCGCAACAGGTCCGTAGGGACCCTAGGCCTTGCTTCTCACAACCATTCGTTTTGTGTGAGTTTTTCATTTTTGAAACGAATGGAAGGGATCTACAATTTTATGCCGACTCCAAACGGCTAATTGAGAAGATCTTTCAAGGCATTTATACTCTCGGATGTTTGTCAGACGTTCGCGAGAGGTAGCGCAGTGGAAAAAAAAAACATAAGTTGGAATTTGGGTTTTTGCGTGATTCGAACCTGAGACCCTCGCTTAGTAGTCCAACACATCAAGACTAAGCCACTGCGACTACTCATGGTATTAATCAGAGAAAAATAAACTTACACGTTTTTTTGCACTTTTGGTGTATATTCTAAAGAAATTATTTAAATATTTGAAGTCATATTTGAACAGTGTTGCCACTAAAAAAAAAAGCTAATCCAGTCAAATCTGACCGAATAACCGATTTTTTTTTAAATTTGGTCAGAAAATCCGATCAAAAGTAAAAATAAAATTTTTTGATAGAAAACAAAAATTAACTGATAATAAGGTGATTTTTTAAGAGGTATAGAACTTTTTAAAAAAAAAAAAACACAAAAAATTCGAAAAAATGAATGAAATATTTATTTGAATCAATAGTTTGAATTTCATGCAAATGTTGACCGCGGCTGCGTCTCAGGTAATCCATCCGCTGAGTCCAATTTTGGCATACTCTTTTACACATATCGGCCGGTATCTCACGAATGAATGCATGGATGTTGGCTTCCAGTGCGTCAATCGAAGCGGACTTGTCCCTATACACATTAGCCTTGACATACCCCCACAAAAAATAATCTAATGGTTTCAAATCGCACGATCTAGGCGGCCAATTGACCGGCCCGAAACGTGAAATTAACTGTTCACCAAACTCGCCTCGCAATTGCGCCATTGTTTCGCGTGCTGTGTGGCATGTGGCACCGTCTTGTTGAAACCACATATCATGCAAGTCAAGAACTTCCATTTCGGGCAAAAAAAAGTTTGTTATCATCGCTCGGTAGCGTTCACCATTGACAGTAACGCTGCGATTCGCATCATCTTTGAAGAAATATGGCCCAATAATGCCGCCGGCCCATAAACCGCACCAAACAGTGGCTTTTTCGGGATGCATTGGTAGCTGTTGCAATGCTTCTGGCTGATCTTCACTCCAAATGCGGCAATTTTGCTTATTTACGTACCCATTCAACCAAAAATGAGCCTCATCGCTGAACACAATTTTTCGATAAAAAAGCGGATCCTCGGCCAGCTTTCCAAGAGCCCATTCACCAAAAATTCGGCGTTGTGGTAGGTCGGCTGGCTTTAGTTCTTGCACAAGCTGTATCTTAAAAGGCTTTACGCACAAATCCTTCCGCAAAATTTTCCACGTAGTGCTGTAACAAAGGCCTAACTGCTGGGAACGGCGGCGAATCGACATTTCGCGGTCTTCTGTCACACTAGCTGATACGGCCGCAATATTTTCTTCACTACGCACAGTACGTAAACGTGTTGGTGGTTTAATGTCCAACAAATTAAATTTGGTGCGAAATTTGGTCACAATCTTCCGAATAGACTGCTCAGAAGGTCGAGAATGCCGATCATAAAATGGAAGCAGCGCGCGATGAACATTTCGAACCGAGCACGAATTTTGATAGTAAAATTCAATAATTTGCAAGCGTTGTTCATTTGTAAGACGATCCATGGTTAAATTGCAAACCAAACTGAAGCTGTTTGACAGTGACACAAGGTACTAAACACACGTCAGCTGTCAAAACCAGTGTTGCCAAAACCAAACCAGCTAAAAAATCACCCTTATTATGTGTAGTTTCTTTATTTTTCCAAACCATTATTATTAAACCTAATGAAACAAAAATCAAACAATTCAATATAAATTATTAAAAAATTCATCATCTTCAGCTATCCGCTTGAATTATAATTTTTATATACCACTGTCCCTATTTAGGGTTCCGTAGCCAAATGGCAAAAATCGGAACCCTATTAGATTCGTCATGTCTGTCTGTCTGTCCGTCCGTATGTCACAGCCACTTTTCTCCGAAACTATAAGAGCTATACCGTTGAAACTTGGTAAGTAGATGTATTCTGTGAACCGCATTAAGATTTTACACAAAAAAAAAAAAAAAAAACAGTAATTTGGGGTCCCCATACATAGAACTGAAACTATATTTTTCTAAAGTGAATAGTTTGCCCGAGAGACACTTCCAAAGTGTTAAAATGTTGTTAAGTATGGCCAAGTTTTATTCAAATTCAAAAATCAAAAAATGTTTTTCCGGTTAAAGAATTTTTTGTTTCGGGTAAAAATTTGGTTAAACCGGAATTCAAAATTTTCTTCGGTCAGAGTGAAGAGTTTTCGATCAAATATGACCGGAATCCGGTCAGAATGGCAACACTGTATTTGAACCACAATATTTTAACATAGTTTAGGGAAGACGTATTTTTTTTATGCCATTGGAAAAATATATTTCAGTTTCAGCATCATTTTCATTCTGTAATTGGTACGTGAAATGCATACTTGCCCAATATACACTGCTATGCAACATAATAAGCACACGTGCAACTGTAAACATTTCCTTTCCCTTTTACACATTTAGTGATAATGAAGTAAACCAATTTTACATTTTGTTTCATTTGGTCTGTAGTAACGGTTAAAGTATTAGACAACAACTACTGCCCCAATACTGTTGTATTCACTTGCTTGGAGAAATTTGTCTTTTGTGCAAAACAATAGGTACAGAAAAGAGTTCGGTTTTTTTTTTACAATATGCGAGAAACAGATTAACACAGCGACAGCAACAGCGAATTTAGGATTGGCTCTAACGTTGATGTCGCTGTCGATGTTGCTGTGCTAATGTGTTCAAAGTAATCAAAATACATTGGTTCTAAGTTCGCTGTTGCTGTCGCTGTGTTAATCTGTTTCTCGCAATACTTTTTTTTTTTTTTTTTTTTTCATTTTTTTCATTGTAAATATGAAAAACAGTGGAAAAGGTTAGTTTGTCAATATGATTTTTTAATGCTTTTCATAGAAAAATGGTTCGGCAAAAGCATTGCTTGATTGAACAGCGTAATAATATAAAACTATTAAGAAAAGAAAAGAAAGACACAAGTTTTATTGCTCAAACTGTTTCGTGCTCTATAGGAACGGTAAGAAACGGTATAAATTACAAAAATTCTGAAGAACCTCTGGGTCGTAAACGCAACACATCACAAAAAAAAAAAAAAAACTGATCTTCATATAGTAAGATGTGCTAAAAGAGGCACATTAATAACATCCAGGCAGATGGAAATTAATTTCAATCTCAGCATCAATACCTCAGTAATTCGGCGAAGGCTATTAGAGAACAATTTAAGGGCTTACCATCCAAAAAATGTCTTCTTCTATCTAAAAAAAATATTAAGCACCGAATACAATTTGCAAAAATAAATTCCAGTAGGCCAACGGGGAAATGGCGAAATATACTTTGGTCCGACGAGACCAAAATTAGTTTGTTTGGGTCGGACACAAAAAAAAAAAAAAGAAGAAAAAAAAGACATGTAGGCAGCCTGGAATGATATTTAATCCCAGGTTCACTGTAAAAGTAATTAACATGGTGGCGGAAACATTATGGTCTGGGGATGTTTCAGCTATTATGGTTTTGGACGAATTCACTGGATGATGTACAAGATGTACCTTCTAACGAAAGGAAAATATCTAGATACATATCTTGAAACAGTTATGTATCCATTTGCGGATGACAACTTGCCTTTGCTTTGGCAATTCCAAGGGGACCAAGGATCCCAAACAGTTTGCAGATAGAAGCGTTAATGTATTTGAATGGCCTGCACAGTCCCAAGACCTAAATCCTATTGAAAATATTTAGGGGCATGTTCAAAAGGGGGTTCAGTACAAACTCGAACACCAGAAACAAATTGGAACTGTGGCGAAACGTTAAAAAAAAATAATTGGTACGAATTGCCAGATTTCCTCTGCAAAAAATTGGTGGACTTCAATGCCCCGTAGGTGCAAGGCTGTTTAAAAAAACAAAGGCAGCACTACTAAATTAAGGGTGGTTAAGTTTTAACGTCCGATGTTGATTTTGAATAAAACACAAATTATTTACGAAATAATTTTATTTCTTTTTGTTATGATAATATTGGTATGGTTCAATTATGTATGGAACAAAATATCGGCCAAATGGACGCCGCGACCTCGGCGGCACACCTCCATCCGATGGTCCAAATTTTCGATGACGCTGAGGCATAATTGAGGTCCTATGCCGTTAATGTGCCGAATTATTTCATCCTTTAGCTCTTGAATTGTTGCTGGCTTATCGACGTACACCTTTTCTTCCAAATAACCCCAAAGAAAGAAGTCCAACGGTGTCAAATCACAAGATCTTGGCGGCCAATTGACATCGCCACCACGTGAGATAACACGGCCATTGAATTTGTCGCGCAAAAGAGCCATTGTTTCGTTAGCTGTGTGGCAAGTGGCACCGTCCTGTTGAAACCACATATCGTCCACATCCATATCTTCCTATCGGGCCATAAAAAGTTCGTTATCATCTCACGATAGCGAACACCATTCACAGTATCGGCCTGACCAGCCTCATTTTGGAAAAAATACGGTCCGATGATGCCGCCAGCCCAACAAACAGTCACTTTTTGTGGGTGCATTGGTTTTTCGACAATCACTCTTGGATTATCATTCGCCCAAATGCGGCAATTCTGCTTATAAAAAACACATAGACTACACTTGAATTTTTAATGAATAATTTTAGAGAGGCTTACAAAAAATATCAAAATATCGGTGGACATTTCAGAATACATTGTCCTAAAATTTGTAAAAGAATGCCTTACCAATAAACATTTGTTTCGACTTGAAATTTTAGTAATATTTTCCATACAAATTTTGCAATTATTGTAAGCTTTCGTAATTTTAAAGTCGAGTTCGAGACTGAAATATAGTACTGTGTTATATCTTTAGAAAACGAAATAGAGCATGCGCTATTCACAATTTTACAAAACAATTTGGATTGCAAAGACTGAATATGCGACATCTGAAATCGGGAATCAAATCGCTAAATCCAATTTAATAACCACATTAAATTGTCTTTTAATCGTTAAAAGCATTTGCATTATTACTGTTCTAAGTACCATCATTTAACACTGTTATTCAGTGTTTCCAATCGTACTTTGATTGTGTAGGTACAAATATGGTGCTTAATAAGCTAATTTTAAAGCCTAATAGAAATTTATGCACTGTGCGGGAATATTTTCTAAAATTCCATTTTTACCCTAGTGGAAACTTGGGTTTAACTGGCATGTTGTTAACCTATTTTTGGAACAACCGCCAAGGTTTACATTTAGACAGCTGCATGAATTCAAAGGCAATTCATATAAAGGGGTTTTCAATAAGAGCGCTACAAAAGTATTTTTAAATAAAACAAAAAACGGTTTTGGATATCAATGAAATTCTTTATTCCTGTGAAAGTACAAGTGTTTGATGCCATTATGTATGTGACGGTTTTCAAGCATAAATCGGCCGATACTGCTGCAATTTCACATTCGATATTCGTACGAAGTTCATCAATCGTCGCTGGCTTGTTGGCATAGACCATAGACTTGACGTAGCCCCACAGGAAATAGTCTAACGGCGTCAAATCGCACGACCGAGGCGGCCAAGCGACTGGACCATTTCGTGAGATAACACGTTCTCCAAACTTGGTTTCCAATAAATTGATTGTGACATTCGCTGTGTGGCTTGTGGCGCCGTCCTGTTGGAACCACATGTCCTCCAAGTCCATATCTTCCAATTGGGGCCAAAAATATTCGGTTATCATTGAACGGTAGCGAATCCCATTCACAGTAACGTGCCGGGCTTTATCATCACGGAAGAAGTACGGCCCAATTACGCCGCCGGCCCATAAACCACACCAAACCTTAATTTTTTCGGAATGCAATGATGACTCATGGAGAACGTGTGGATTGCTGCCTGACAAACACCGCATATTTTGTTTATTGACGAAGCCATTCAGCCAGAAATGAGCCTCATCGCTGAAGATGATTTTTCGATGAAAATCCGAATCATTTTCAAGTTGTTGCTCAGCCCAATTCACGAACATACGACGCTTCTGGTGGTCAAGCGGCTTCAGTTCTTGCGTCAATTTAATTTTGTAAGGATGTAGGCCAAGATCTTTTCGCAAAATTCGCCACAACGACGTCACCGAGATGCCTAACGCTTGAGAACGACGTGTGAGAGACACATTTGGGCTTTCTTCAACTGAAGCCTCAGCGGCAGCAATATTCTCGACACTACGGGCACTTCTTTGTCTCACTGGCAAGGGAACATTTTGTACTGTGCCTGTGGATTCAAATTTGTCCACTAGACGCTCAATTGTTGATCTGCTAGGACGATTATGACGACCATAAATTGGACGGAGCGCCCTTAACGTTGAGGCCACTGACTCCGAATTTCGGTAGTAAATTTTAATAATTTCGACTCTTTGTTGGCTCGTATATCTTTCTATCATGAACAGTGTTGCCGCAAGGTTTTTTAAAAGTGTAACAATTTTTTTCAAAAAGTGTAACAAATGGAATAAAAATGTAACAAACTGGAAAAAAATTGTTTTAAAAAAATCATCGTTTTTCAATTCACAAAATCTTTATTAGGAACACTTTATCACATTAAAAAAAAAAACTCTTTATTGACCTACCTGTCCATTTTGTGTTTTACAAATAAAAAAAAACAAAAAAAAAAACAAAATTATTGACCTTCGAAGTAGATTTCAATTTCAACTTCACAAACTTTATTTACCACGAGCTGTAGAACATTAGGCTTGTTTTTTGAGCTTCGATTACAACAACTATTGTGATTCTTCGAAGTGTCAAGTAGAGCGTGGTTGTTGTAATTGCGTGCTGAAAATCCTACTTTACTTTGCTTTGCTGAGATCGAAGCTCAAAAAAAGACGCCTATTGTCAACGGCGACGCGGCGGGACAGAAAAATATTGTTGTTTTTTCTCGTTCCCTCTCATTCCCATTCCCACTCGCAGTTTAAAGTTTTGCACAACTTTTGCTCTGTGTAAACAAACAAATACATTGACAGAAATTGGTATAACTTCCAGTTCCAGTTCCACGTTTCAATATTTTTAACAAGGAAAACAAAAAAGGATTTTAATGGGAAAAAAAATGTAACAAAGCGGAAAAGAAAGTAACATTGTAACAAAGTTATAAAATAATTAAAAAGTGTATCACTTTTGTTACACTTGTAACATTGTGGCAACGCTGATCATGAAATGGCATTTACTGAAGAGAAATGTCAAAAGAGCGGCAAGGAATTCGGCGTCGTTTGCTGTCCCTGTCGCTCTACTTTTGTAGCGTCCCTATTGAAAAACCCTTTATAAACAATATTAAAAAGAACCTGAAATGTGAATGGATGAACATTTTTTGGCGCCCGCGATAGTTAGAAAACAAATAAAGCTATCTAAAAAACCATACTCAACATTTATTCTTTTCACGTTTATTGATATAAATTCATTCATTAATAATTCTAGAAAAATGCTTGTATGTAAGGATATAGAGCGAATAGACTCAGAGGACGCAACTGTCACTTATAAAGGTATTTCATTAAGGACTTGACAACTTCTCTTTTAAATAAAAATGCAAATTACTTGAGCTAAAAAAAATTATTGGCTTGAATTACTATCAAAACATTTATGAATGGAATTCGACTTCATTCATATATCCATAACGGGAACGTACTCAGCGGTCGATACGTTGAACCCAATTTTCGATGACACGGCCGCACTTTTCGACCAATACGGCTGCTATTCCTCGTTCAATATCGGCATAGACCAACAATTTAATTTAGTACCATAATTTCAGAATACGGGCAATCAAAAAATCGCAGTAGATTGCTAGTTAAGCGGAGCAGCGGAGTAGATCTGCTACAATTGCAGTAAAGTCCGAACAATGGGTACCCACCTACATGAATCTGTTGCGCTAAATATTTATTTATTAGCTTATTTATTTACATATTGTCTTTACATTGCTAACTTTATTTCGATAAAAAAAATGCATGCAGCCAACCATAACCAGTCTGCCACACAACCGCGGGCAGAATCAGCACGATCGCCTTGTGTTCGCTTGCTTTTATGTGTGGTGTGAGGTGTGACTGAAGCACATCAGAAGAGTGTTACCATATGTCAATGCAAGCATATCATTAGGGGATTTTCTTTGAATTTTGTCAAAGAACTTTCGGTTTTGGTGCTTTTTGGTGCTTTTGAGAGCGGCATATTATGTGACGTGTTGCCATTTGGTTTTAATTTGTTTGTATTTCTGAAAGATCCAATAATATTCAGTTAAAACATTTTGTTTAATGTTGTCTTTTACAAATAAGGCTTGTTCGTGAGGTGCTTTAATATATTCATTTCATTAACGCAAAAAGTGATCATAAGTGCGTTGTAGTGATATTGCGATAAATTAAAAGTGATTACTAGGGCAACCCGATTCATGTTTTTTTTTTTTTTTTTTGGGATCGTATTAAATATTTTAATATATAAAACTAAGTACACATTTTCAGCCCTAATCGTTAGGGAATATTTCTGCATATTTAGGTATAAATGCATATTTCACTGTTTAGAGCACATTTTTGCCATATTTTAGCATTTTTGTTATATTTTTGCATATTTATCTATTTTTTCATCAAATAGTTTTTCACACTGAAATATCAAAATGACAAAGCGGGTAAACCTATACTGGTTCTTGTCGGAAGTTGGGTTTTACCCCATTCGGTCACTCGTCTACAAGATAATGCCTTGAAAGGATTTCATCATCTTTTTTTTTTTTTGCTACTGTTCCCGCGAAGATCTGCACTACCGGGTACTTATTTTTAAACAAATATGTAATCTAGGTATCTATGTCTATATTCAAAAATGTATGTACAGCTGCACAAGTGCAGTCCTTTTACCATCTGTTTAGGAATATTAATCTAATTGCCTGTTTGTGTATATATTTTTTTTTTGTGGAAAACAAACTAAAGCGATTAGGCCTGCTGGGGATACCCTTAAAAAACGCACCTATTATCTTACCGGAAAAGGAAAAAGATAAACGCCATTTATTTCGTTCAGCAATATTTTTAGTTTAAATTGGAAGATGGTAACCCTAATAGTATTTCTCTCTGAGTTATGGCGAATTATCATACAAACTACAGCAACCCTGTGAGAGCTTTAAAAAGGGACCGATTTGTGTAACCAGACTGAGAGACAAACATCCTATCTTCCCTGTACTGACAATTTTTGTTGGACAGAGTATAGTCGCATATCTTATGATGTATAAAATGGCTAAAAGGATAAGGAAACACATTCAGTATTTCAGTGTGTTGAAGTTAAAAAGAATTACGTCGGTACGATTGACTACGGCACTAATTTAATTTCCACCGAAGATTTACCTCCCGCGATATAAGTATTAGTTTGGCTGAACGATAAATGGAAGGTACATGTAGGTAGGCTTTTTTTGTTTTTAGTTTATGGTTCAATAAGTAAAGAAATTGTTATTTTCGTTTTCTTTTTTTAAATAATAAAAATTTCAAAAATAATTTGAAATCACTCTTTGTAGTTTCTGCATCTTTTGAATACCTAGATGACGCTCTTTTGTATACATGTAACTATGGAAATGAATCTCTTCGCACAAGATGTCGCTCTTTTGTTTTGACATGTTTCTATGGAAACGAACTTTTTTTTTAATGTCGTTTTCTTGTTTACGTAGGTAACTATGGCATGTAAGAGTGTAGCGCCTGTGCTGTTTTTGAACATATTTTCTCGCAAAAGTATATAAAAATGACATTTCAATAGCAGTCCATAATTAGTATGTCTATGCCATTTTCGTTTGCTTTTTAAAAAGTCAATTCCAACGAAATTATATGGTGATTTGTATCTCTTTTATTTCTTTCACCAACGTTCTGTAATTCTAAAAAAAAAAAACACAATTTTTAATTCACAAGAAGCAACCGTCACAATCGCAAAGAAAAATGCATTTGACTGCTGCGAGTCTCCCCCCCCCCCCCCCCCACACACATTGACGCAACATTGTCATTATTGTAAATCTCATATAAATTTACCAACCTTCCCGCACGCTTCCCTCTGTCGGCGATTGGTTGCGTTAAGTTGCCAAGTAACATTGAAATTGATTAAAATCCAGGAAATGTCATAGACGCAAACGTCAGTAGAATAAGTATGGGGAATGACGAGTGGGGGATATGAAAACCGAACGACGCATTTGTTTGCAACTGAATTTTAAATTCCTGAATGATAAAATGTGAGAGAGTGAGGATAAATTTAATATTATATTTTTTTTTATGTGAACGAGAGTCGAGAAATTGACAGTTCTGCATTGACATTTTGTGAACGCATTCTTTTTGAATGCTATTGGATTTATAATAGGATTTTTTTTTTACTCTTTTATCCTGGATTACCGATCAAATCTAACAGAATATCGATTATTTCTCTTTGATTAATTGTTGGCTTGCCAGCAATAATTTAATTAGTTAAATACAAATGTGGCAGTACATCGTAAACGCGGCTGCCTGCCACTTCCAGTTACTAGTGGTACGTGCATGACCGTGGTAATTAGTCATTGATAAAGTCTGGTGTGAATATGTCTGGTGGAGTTTAGGAAAATATGTATTACTTTTTTTCCATCAAGTTTTTCTGAGCTATTTTTATGCGTAAATCATTTATATTTTATACTTAATTATCGATTGGTTGCACTGCATAAGTGTACTCGAAACTTATATATCGCTTACTGTATAAGAAAGTGGTTGTCGCTTGTGTAGGGGTAGGTTTTTAAATTATTCTTTGACTAAGTGCGGTCTATTGCGGCAAAGAACTATGGAGCACTGTTACTTTATCTAACTTCGATTATAGCGATACAAAGAACAAATACAGCATCTAGTTAAGTGCAAGAGAGAGGCATAGGGAAGAAGACGAAATGGGGATCAGGTGTCGAATTTTGTTTAACAGAACCATTCACTGTTGGAGAATGGTGAGTAGATAGAGTGGTCAGAGAGGTAGAACAAAATAAATAAAGTGCACGACCGAGTCGAACGAACCTTTCTCGTTGATCAAAAGTTTGGTTGGTTGTAAAGAACTGAGAAGCAATGCTAGATAAAAGAAACGGTTCATAAAATATAGAAAAAGGAATAGTGTTAAATAAAATTAAATTTTGGGTTATTCATTTGATATGTGTGACAAGTATTACATTATAACAATGTGAGTTTTTAAAAGTTGAAGCTCTCAGTAGAAGTCAAAAGTTTTGGTTAAAGAGTTGTAAGTGTATACTGTACTATTTTAAGATTATACAAGATTTTTGAGTACAAAGCAAAGTGTAGCAGGAGTTTTTATTTTCCGATCTGTTAGGTCATGTTTTTGTTTTTGACTGGAATATATTAGAAACGCTGGTTCAAAGTGTCTATGATTAGTGGTAGGTACTTAGATATTCATGTAAGAATTTAGAGATTTTTTTGGAAGTTGCATTAGTAGTTATAGGTATGCCGATGGACGTGTGTAGGGTTCAAATGAAGTGGTAGTTTCTGATTGTGTAAGCTCCAAGTTGTTGGAATTGAGTTTTAAAAAAAATATATGAACACAGATGGGCTTTTGGATAGTCATTTCTGAGAAATGATAAAAATAAAACTGATTTATTCGAGTTTTTTGAGAAAAACTGAGTACGGGGTCTTATTTAGAATACTTATTATCTTTAACATCTATTTTGATGGAATTAGGGAGCGGTTTTTGTAAAATTATGCAGACAAAAACAGTGTCTAACAAATTTTGGAATATGTATTTAGTTTGATACATAGTTACTATTGCTTAACTTTTTAGCTGAAATCTGAGTATAGGTGATTGTTCGCGATGTAAGCATTACCTAGTACTTGGTTTTTAAATTTTGTTTACAAATCGAAAATAGGGTTTTCGAGATATTAGTTGTTTCTAAAATAAGCGTTTTCGGTAATTCGAATTGAAAATTTAGGACACAACAACTTTGAAATTATAAATTTTACTCTAAGTGTGCATCGTAACTTCCGTTTTCCGTTAAACTAAAGAAAACTAAGTTACATTTTTTTTTTTTTCAAAAATCGATTGTACGATCATATGTATAGACTGAGTTTGCTATTTAAGTTATAAATAACCACATTACCTCAGAAATGCGTTTTTGTTACAATCGTATGGACCGTTTTCGAGATATGTATATCCAAATTTCAAAAGTACCGTTATTCCAGTTTTTTTTTTTTTTTTTTGCGAAAAACTAGTATGCAGTCATGTTAACCACACCTACTCAAGCTCAAACATAAGTTTTGGTTGAATTCAAACGGGTATGAACATTTTATATGGGATATGTGAAGTAACATTAATATTGAGGTTACTGTGAACAAAAAAACCGGCCCCAAATCCGAAGTTTGAACGAAATCCGGGCAGCCGTTTAGGCTGTACTTTTTTGAGTTCCTCTGTCATCCCAATGCCAGGATTGATTAACATCTCGAGTTCGAAGTTTTGTCCGAATACGGTATATTTTTCTCTTACTACGAGTATACGTAATCGAGAAAGTTAATAATTTAAAAAAACAAAAAACCCGACAGCCTGTAAAAAAAATCTCAGTGACTGACATTTGTGTGACAATTGTTTTTTTTTTTTTTTCTTAATTTATATTTTTTATAATGATTTGTTTAGCCTATGACACTCCGGGGAAGAATACGAATCTAGTGACACCTCACTCTTTAAAATCGGTCAAGCCGCTTAGGCTACAGGGCGTCACGTAGGAACGTACATAGGATACGCGCGAAACACATAACCCTCTCTGTGTACAGTCGGGTAAAAAGAGAAAGTGACGTTTGTATGTTTGATTAGGCACACGAAATCTGAAATCTGAGGGCGAATCTGAAGAAGCCCAATACCAAATACCCCAAATACCACATAAAAAAAAAATCATATTTCAATAGATTTCAGTTATAGTCCAATAACTTGTTTAAGGGTGCAAACCTCTAAGAGGGTATACATTTAATTGGACTGAAAGTAAACACTTCTTAAATTTATTTTGCTTCAATCTCAGAAACAGTTACAATATCTACTAGCAAAATAACATTCAAATTAAGTACAATATGAAACCTACGCTCTTAAACGCATTTTTTGTACTCGTACAATTGGAAAATGCGACAAATGCGATTGATGAACCGAGAGATACGATATCTCAAACAAAACAATATCGGCAACAACCTGGCAGGCAGATCGTACAATCAGACCAAAGCAGAACATTACAGCATTGAGTAGGTCACACTTTCAGCTCACAATTGTACGCATTTTTTGTAATAAGTATAACGACATTCGTTCACCAAGTTAATTCACCATTTAGCAGTAATTCCCATCATTAATTTTCGTAGTTAATTTCCTCAATTTCATGAATTTTGAGGATGTGACGTTCCGTGATAATTTAATACTTGCCGAATATACCAATGTACAGTTTAACGACTGTCACGACTGGAAAATAGCACGCCATATAATAATTTTTCTTTTTACTTTAAATCAAATGTTGATAATTCCAATGTGATTTTGCTTATGTGTATGTGTACATGCATGCATCTGCCTTTTTCCCTTTCTTGTATTTCTTTTTCTTATGAATAAAGTTCAGTTCTTTCTGTACCTCCGCACGCAGCGCACATATATGAAATAAAGATTTTGATTTTGAAAGTATTGTTGTTTTTTGTGATCTCAAGGTAAGGTTCTCATCAGGTTATGGGCCCAGGACGAGATTCACAAGAGTGTTTAAAGTAGTATTTTCATAAATTAAATTTCGCGAGTTACGCGGTTATTTCGGATTGTACGCGGTTATCATGACTTCAATGTATCAGATCGAGAAGTTAGATGAAGGAAACTATGACACCTGGAGCATTCAAATGCGCAGCGTGTTGGTGCACGCAGAAGTGTGGAAGGTGGTAGAAGGAGTGCGGCCAGTGACAGAAACGACGCAGTGGGATTTACTTGATGAAAAGGCGTTGGCAATCATTGTTTTGAGCGTGAAGCCATCACAGTTATGTTATCTCAAGCAAAGCAAGACTGCAGCGAGTGCTTGGAAAAAACTCAAGGATGTCTATCAACCGAGTGGACCGGTAAGAAAGGTATCGCTATACAAAAAGTTGCTTGGTTTACAGATGGCAGATGGAGAATCTATGTCAAGCTATATCAATACATTTTGTTCAACGATTGACAAACTGGCTGAAGTAGATATTAAGCTGAGCGACGAACTAGTGGTAATAATACTCCTATCAAGTTTGCCAAAGCAATACGAGAATTTCGTCATGGCTATGGAAACGCGCGACAGTTTGCCTTCCCTGGAAATATTAAAGATTAAATTGCTGGAAGTGGGGGAGAGAAGGGAGAACGAAGAAAAACCAACACATAGCAACGAACAGAAGGCATTTCATGTGAATACGAAAACTGTACGTAAAAAAGAAAAGAGAGAAATTATATGTTTCAAATGTGGGCAGCGTGGCCACTATAAGAATCAATGCAAAAATAAGGGTAAAGAAGAAAGAGAACCGCCGAAAAATCAACAACAACGATCGTTTACTCTTCTTGCAGCTGCAGACAAGAACGATATGGAAAGTTCAAGCTGGTGCCTGGATAGCGGGGCGACTATGCATATGTGTTGTGTGCGTGGCCTTTTTACGAATTATGTTTCACAGACAGAGGATGTTGTGTTAGCCGACAACAAGGTAATACGAGCAGAAGGCAGAGGAGACGTCGTACTACAAACCGATTTGTGCGAATTAAAGTTGGAAAACGTTTTGTATGTTCCTGGAATGAGGGGTAACTTTGTGTCGGTCAGTCGAGCCGTTGAACGGGGTTGCACAGTGTTTTTCGACAACAAGAATGCGGTTGTAAGTCAACAAGGTGCGCAGATATTGAGAGCGCAGAAAAGAAATAAACTTTTTGTGTTCGAAAGCAACCGCAACTTGTGTTTTGGTGCGACGCAGCCTAGCGCAAAGGTATGGCATAACAGGTATGGTCATTTAAATAATGCCAGTTTGATGAATCTTGCAAAGAACAGGATGGTGCTTGGTATGGAAAACGTGGATTTCTCAGACTGCCCACAGTGTAGGACATGCATGAAGAGTAAGATACACACACAGCCGTTTCCACATACATCAGAAAATCGAGCAAAGCGACAATTAGAGCTCATACATACAGATGTATGTGGGCCGTTTGAGAAGCGATCTCTTGGTGGGTCGTCGTATTTTCTGACTTTCATCGATGACATGTCTCGGCGCATATTTACATATTTCCTTAAATCAAAGGATGAGGTATATGAAAAGTTTGTTTTATTTAAGAATATGGCAGAGCGGCAGACCGGATTCAAAATCAAAGCAATACGCAGCGACAATGGGCGTGAGTACATTAACAAGCGGTTTGATGATTTTTTGCAGCAGAATGGCATAGTACGTCAACTTACGGTCCCGTACAGCCCACAACAGAATGGCGTGGCGGAAAGGGCAAATCGTACTATTGTTGAGATGGCTAGGAGTATGCTTGTGCACTCCAATATGCCGGAGTTTTTATGGGCAGAGGCAGTACAAACAGCGTGCTATATACGCAATAGATCACCAACTGCAGCCTTAGTTGGTATGACTCCTTTAGAGGCATGGAGTGGCAGAAAGCCCAATGTGCAAAATATGCGTATTTTTGGTTCAGTAGCCGTTGGCTTAGATAAAACTCGTCACAGTAAATTTCAAGCAAAGGGCAAGGAGTATCGTCTCGTGGGATACTCGTTAGTATCGAAAGCCTATAGACTGTACGATAAAGAAAAACATCAAGTGGTCGAAAAACGCGATGTTTTGTTTGATGAACATTGTGATGAAGGACAAATGTGCGACCAGATAATATTTGACATACCAGCAGAAAACACACCAACGGGTATGCAGCAGCTTAATTTGAAATGTGATGACGACATGCAGGATGAAGAAAGAACCATCAGTGACAGCGAATCCATGAGCGAAGACTACGCTAGCGCAGAAGAGCCGAAGCAGCCAGAGGAAGAAGTGGTTATAAAAATCGGCCCAGGTAGGCCAAAATTGATTCGAACAGGCCAGCCAGGGCGTCCGAAAAAGGTATACAATGTTTTGAACGCGATGCATGTAGAAGAGTTTCCGTTGCCGCAGTCTTTCGATGAAGCAAACAACTGTAAACACGCTTCATATTGGAAGGCGGCCATGGACAAAGAATATGAGGCGTTGGTGGCGAATGGCACATGGACATTGGCAGATCTACCCAAGGGCCAACAGGCGATTGGTTGCAAGTGGGTGTACACCATCAAGAGGAACAGCAGCGGTTGTGTTGAACGCTACAAGTCACGTTTGGTAGCAAAGGGTTGCTCGCAAAAATTTGGCGTAAATTATACCGAAACATTCTCTCCTGTGTGTCGGTATGAATCGATACGAATGATGTTGGCTTTATCTGTTGAGATGAAGCTTTATCTACACCAAATGGACGTTTGCACGGCGTATCTTAATAGTGAGCTAAACGATGAGGTTTACATGAAGCAGCCTGAGGGGTATGCAGACAACTCGTGTGGACAGAAGGTGTTGAAACTCAACAAAGCGATCTATGGATTAAAACAAGCCGGAAGAGAATGGAATTCTAAGTTGAGCGCAACCCTATGCGATATTGGGTTTACTCCATGCCAGAACGAGCCTTGTCTATATAAACAAGATATAAAAGGTAATCTTTGTCTGATACTAATTTATGTAGATGATTTACTTATAGCGTGCCAGAGCGAGACAGACCTTATAAAAATCAAGTCAATGATTGCAATGAAATTCGAATGTGTCGACAAGGGTCCATTGCAGATGTTTTTGGGCATGCAAATTGAGCGTGATGGCGACGTAGGCGATATTTCAATGAATCAAATGCTGTATATAAAAGATATGTTACAGCGTCACAGCATGCAACAGTGCAGGTCTGCAGCAACGCCATTAGATGCAGGTTTCCAAGTTGCGTGTGCAAGCGAAAGTTGCGTGAGTGAAGATCCGCGAGCGTATCAATCAACTATTGGTGAGTTGATGTGGTTAGCATTAACGTCAAGGCCCGATATATACCATTCAGTTGTCAAGTTGGCGCAAAGAAACAACAACCCGCATAGAGAACATGTCACAGGTGTGAAGCATGTAATGCGTTATCTAGCATCTACGATAGACATGAAGTTAAACTATCGTGCTTGTGGTCAGGCGCTTGAAGGATACGTGGACGCGGACTGGGGCGGTGATGTGAGCAATCGTAGATCATACACAGGCTATGTGTTTTTCTTGGCAGGCGGTCCCATTTCGTGGAAATCAGAAAAACAGGATTGTGTGGCTTTGAGCAGCACAGAGGCCGAGTACATGGCTTTGTCTTCAGCTACAAAAGAGGCGCTACATCTAAGGCGTTTCCTCATTGAGATCGGCTGTGGTGATTCCCGTTCACCTACAGTCTTATATGGTGACAATCTCAGCGCACAAAATCTGGCTAAAAATCCCGTTTACCATGCCAGGTCAAAGCATATTGACATCAGGCACCATTTCGTTCGAGAGGTAATTCAAAGTGGCGACGTCGAGCTGAAATACGTTTCAACAAATAATATGATAGCCGATGTACTCACTAAAAATCTGTCGAAACAGAAGCATTGTCGTTTTGTAAAATTAATGAGTTTAAATTAATTAATGTATGTAATAAATGTAATTAAATATTTATAGAGATTCACATTGAGGAAGGGTGTTGATAATTCCAATGTGATTTTGCTTATGTGTATGTGTACATGCATGCATCTGCCTTTTTCCCTTTCTTGTATTTCTTTTTCTTATGAATAAAGTTCAGTTCTTTCTGTACCTCCGCACGCAGCGCACATATATGAAATAAAGATTTTGATTTTGAAAGTATTGTTGTTTTTTGTGATCTCAAGGTAAGGTTCTCATCATCAAACATCATAAACACAAAATTGTGCGCAAAATATTATTTCCCATTTATAATGTTGTCGACAATATAATTAAATTATTATAGCTCGGCCCGAACTCTGCCAGTAACTCATTAGAATTAATTTAAAAACAAATAACGTAGATGAAAAACTGCACTGCAACCGATAGTTCATTCCAAGAAAAACAACCTGCCTGCCTTTCCTATTTAAACGCGCGCGTCTATCGTGCAATTGTGTTTGCATGCATTTCCAAAGCCAAAAGTAAATTTGTTGGCAAACAAAAAATACCGGAAACCCCCTGTGTTGAGGAAATCATTTTTCAACAATCCGTCAGTTCAAAAACAAATAATTTATGACGTTCCCCAGTCAATAAATTCAGCAAATGAGGAAAACACATAGAAACCACATGAGGCCAAATATACGGTGCTAGTGTGCAGCGTGCAGGTACAATATACATGTGCATATTTTTATTTTCTTGTGTAATTGTAATCGCACGACAATGCGATTTTTCCGATTAAATACAATCAAAGTACGCCTGCCTGCCTGCCTGGCTCTCATATAAACATGATATTATATATTAGTTCGAACTTCGAACCAGCAGCAGCAGTACATCCGTCAGTACACGCTATATCGCATTAGGTGCTGTACAAACCGGGGGGCGATAATTTGCGGACATTTAATATGGCAGTTGTTGTTGTTCGGAATGTGCGCGGTGCAATGTTTTTGTTTACATTTCTAATAAATCATGGCGCCCTTAAAGGTATTACATTTGTGCAAAAGTCAAGGAACAGCGGGGCTAAAAGCACTACACGTCAATATATAAATGGCGTATAGGTATATGAAAAACAATAAACAAAGTAATAGGCGGATAATGAAGGCGCCAAATCGATTAGTCTGTTGTGGTTGTTGTTGTTTATACCGCTTTGTTGCAATTAAATGTGTTTGGACTTTATTATCTTCTGCAATATAGGGAATTGAACAATTCGATTGTTGAATTTGATCAAAGATAACATTCAAAAATACTTAAGCTACTATCAGACGGTTTGTGTGTACGCAAAAGTTTGTGAATAAATTTATGTATAACATACATAAACCGTCTGAACCACAAATTTGAAAGCAACAAATGGAATACACGAACGATTCGTGTAGCATTTGTAAATAGCATATATAAAAATCGAATTTGTGCATTAACATAAACACAATAAGCAACTGAAATTTGTGTATTCTTCTCAAAATACACAAACCGTCTGAACCACAAATGTTTGTAGAATACATAAATGACATTAGTGTACGAATTTGTATAAAATTAGTGTATGCGATCAAATGAAATTTGCGCATATATGTATCTACAAATGTAGATTTAGGCTGGCAGACGAAAATAAAGGATGGTTAAGTTTTAAGGGCCGATGTTGATTTTGAATAAAACACAAATTATTTAGGAAATTAATGTCATTTCTTTTTATTATGATAATATTGGTATGGCTCAATTATGTATGGAACAAAATATCGGCCAATTGGCCGCCGCGACCTCGGCGGCACACCTCCATCCGATGGTCCAAATTTTCGATGACGCTGAGGTATAATTGAGGTTCTATGCCGTTAATGTGCCGAATTATCTCATCCTTTAGCTCTTGAATTATTGCTGGCTTATCGACGTACACCTTTTCTTCCAAATAACCCCAAAGAAAGAAGTCCACCGGTGTCAAATCACAAGATCTTGGCGGCCAATTGACATCGCCACCACGTGAGATAACACGGCCATTGAATTTGTCGCGCAAAAGAGCCATTGTTTCGTTAGCTGTGTGGCAAGTGGCACCGTCCTGTTGAAACCACATATCGTCCACATCCATATCTTCCAATTCGGGCCATAAAAAGTTCGTCATCATCTCACGATAGCGAACAACATTCACAGTAACTGCATTTTGGAAAAAATACCGTCTGATGATGCCGTCAGCCCAAAAACCGCACCAAGCAGTCACTTTTTGTGGGTGCATTGGTTTTTCGACAATCACTCTTGGATTATCATTCGCCCAAATGCGGCAATTCTGCTTATTGAAGAATTCACTGAGGTGAAAATGGACGAGTAAATTGACCAAAAAATTCACGAAGTGCACGCATTTTGATTTGAACGCCCATTTTCATCATAAGCCTGAATAACTTTAGCGCGTTGCTCGATTGTGTATCTTTCCATGGTTCAGATTGAGTTAGTCTGAAATTGTCAAAATTTTTTTTTTTTTTTTTTACCGAGGGTAGGTGAAAATCTTCCAAAGACACTATGAGAATAGCAAGCGCGTGCTCATAGTAGTGTCAGATTTTTACTGACTAAAAACACCACCCTTCGAAGAATTGTTAGATACTGCAACTAAGATATAACTTATCAAGCAATTTTTCTATAACGAAATAACAACTTTTGACAGGCTACTTTCCAATGAAAGATCCTGCATGTTCCGCAATTAAGACGCGGTTAATCCTATCTTGCCAAGTCGAACGGTTTCGTTCTTTGTAGCCGGCGCAATAAATTGTTCTCGTCCAAAATTTGTCGGACTGTATTGTTGACATGTCCGATTAGTCGGTTTCTATGCTTTCTCGCGAAGCTTCTAGTTTCAGCTTCAATTGTTGGAATTCTGAGATCCCTGTGGATATCGTCGCTTCTAATATACCATGGTGCTTGTACAATTTCTCTAAGCACTTTATTTTGAAAAGTTTGTAGAATATTGGCATTTGTTTTCTTGGTACAACCCCAGAGTTGTATACCGTAGGTCCACTCCGGCTTTAGCAGTTTGTTTTCGGTACTGAGCTGGGAATGTTTTCCGAGTAACCAGTACATTTCTCTAAATTTGATATCGAGTTCTTTACGTTTCATTTTCACGTGCGAATTCCATTTCAGCTTTGCGTCGAGTGTCATTCCCAGGTATTTGGCCTCGTTTGCAAAGGGTATTCGGGCCAAGTTTAGGAAAATTGGCAAGTCATTAGTTTTCTTATACGTGAAATTCACGTGAACAGATTTAGTTTCGTTGAGGGCGATCCGCCAGTCCCTCGTCCATTCATTTACCTTATTCAGTGCGATTTGAAGTTTTGCAGTCGTTTCTTCAATTGTATTACCTACTGCTAGGATAGCGGTGTCGTCGGCGAACGTAGCGAGAGTAGTGCCATCTTCTCTTGGTATATCGCGAGTATATAACAGATAGAGGAGGGGCCCAAGGACACTTCCTTGCGGCACGCCGGCCGAAATTTCCTTAAGCTCAGAGTATTCGTTTCCATGTCTGACACGGAAGAGTCTATTCCCGAGATATGATTCTAAAATATCATATAGGCGTACGGGAAGAACTTGTCGTAATTTAAATTTTAAGTCGTCATGCCACACCTTATCAAAGGCTTGTGAGACGTCAAGGAATACGCTTGAGCATATCTTTTTTTCTTCAAATGCTTTCTCAATTACGTCAGTAATTCTATGCACTTGGTCAATCGTGGAATGCTTGGTTCTGAACCCAAACTGGTGGTCAGGGATAAGATTATTATATTCTATAACCGGTTGTAGGCGCGAGTTAAGTATCCATAGCAAAACATATTGAGAAAAAAGATAACATTATTTGTATTCAATGATATCTTTAGTCTCTAGTACAGTCTTGCACACAACGCTACAATGATAACATATGTAAAAGAGATAATATCGTTTGTATACAATGTTGGAATATTATCTCTTCTTCATTATCAAGCAAGACGATTGTACGCTTGGGTCTCCTTGTAGATAGATAAGAAAAGTATATAAATACGACTGTATGATGAATTTATCAACAGTCTTATTGTAACTACATAGTAGCCTTAAGCTCCTTTTAGAATTAGTAAAAAGTATTTCAATAATAAAGGACATAGTTCCAAATAAATATTGTTTAATTTTAAAAGTAAGAAACAAGTGTTTTAATTGGCGATCCTGCCAGGAGGTTAAATATACTTTTTAACTTCAATCGAGCGGACCTCGGGAACAAGTAGTGAAATCTAGTATAAACAGAACACTCGCGTTACCGGTTACAAGAATTACCTAGCATAGCAGGTACAAATATAGCTTCTTCGTACGAAGCAGCAAAGCAATTCAGTGAAAGTGTATATGTGGAGAAAAAAAACACACAAATTCGACGACAACAGACACGAGTTCAAAATGGAACAACTCGCAGTATTAATGGCAAGATTAGAAGCTTTAGAAACCAGGAGCAACACAGTAACACAAACCCTAGAGCACACACGCACAGAGAATGCAAGGTTAGCAGCAATAATAACTAACCAAAATCAAATAAACACTAATTTAGAAACAAAACTAAATGAAGTAAAATCTGGATTAGGCATAGTACCAAACATACCTGTGCTAGAGGAAATAAGAACCACATATACAGATGGTAGTGAAATACAGTTAGACGCATTTAAAAGCCTACCTATTTTCAACGGCGATCAATCAAATTATCGGTCGTGGCGCGAAGAAGCATCCAGATTAATGGACAGCATTAAAAACTTCAAAACACACAGTAAGTACGCAGCAGCATTGACTATAGTGAAAAGTAAAATACAGGGTGCAGCCGCGAATGTGTTAACTAATTATAACACAATTTTTAATTTTGAGGCGATACTTAACAGATTAGATTATACGTACTCTAATCAAGAACCTCTATACGTGCTACAAGACATGATGAAAGCCATCACGCAAAAAAGAAGCACACTGTCTGAATACCACGACGAGATAAATAAAAATCTCAATTTAATAATATCAAAAATCACTATGTCAGGTGATCCGCCGAATATAATCGACAGACTAATTAAAAATGCTAACGACGACGCAGTTCGTATATTCATTGATGGTATGAGTGACAACTTTACAAGAGGATCATTATATTCAGCTACAATAAATGATCTAGAACACGCATTCGCAATTGCTCGCAGAATAGAACATGATAATGTGCACAGGCATTTACATCTCACTCAGGATAAGCACCACAAAAATATGCCACATGAACGCAGAAACGAAAGAAGACCAAATTATTCGAGCCAAACAACGAATTATCAACCCCAGAAGCAATACGATAATATGCAGCAACACAATCAAGGACCACAGCCGATGGAGATAAACTCGAGACAAATTGTACATGCACAGCGACAAAATTGGAATCAATACAAACCCGATGTATATAATCCACCAGCGAAACGTGAACACAGCGGGAGTTTCAACACACACAACAGACCGCAACGATCTTATCAGCAGAACTTCAAGCAGCAGAGAGTAAATAACTCCCGACAACAACGCAGAGACGATGTCAGCAGTACATATGCAGAAGCAGATGAAACGGAATGTATGGTAAATAATAACATAAGAATAGATCATTTAAACTAGTAGACGGGTTGCCCTGCTTAAATTTAACTAGTACTATTTCTAAGAAAATTTATAAAATTCTTATTGATACTGGTGCAACCCATAATTACATTAATAGAAAATGCGATTCTAGCAAAAAAATTAAAATTAAACCTATAAAAATAAAAACAATGCATGGTTATTCTATGGTAGATACAAAGAAAGTAGTTAGGATATTAAAGAAAAATATAACATTTTTTGAATTAGAGGATATTCAGTCTTTTGATATGATATTAGGATATGAAGGACTTAAAGTTCTAAACGCGGAAATAAATTTCAGTAATATGACTCTAACTACCATAAGCAGTGTCGAATCTATTCAGAAAATTAATTACATAATTGGGGAAAATAATATTTATAAAGCAGACATAGATAGACTGATGAAGATTAATAACAGCATAGGACCGTTACCCTTTACAGATACTATAGAAGCAAGCATTAGGACGACCAATGATAATCCGGTTTATGTTAAACAATATCCATATCCCATAGCAGATAACGAATTCGTAAACAAAGAAATACAGAAACTCTTACATGACGATATAATAGAAAAAAGCCATAGTCCTTATAACAGTCCCATATGGACAGTACCTAAAAAAGGTTTGGACGAAAAAGGAAAACCAAAACGGCGCATGGTTGTTGATTTCCAAAAACTTAACGCTCAC
This sequence comes from Cheilosia urbana, assembly GCA_946477585.1. NCBI lineage: Eukaryota > Metazoa > Arthropoda > Insecta > Diptera > Syrphidae > Cheilosia > Cheilosia urbana. The sequence continues at coordinate 62,517,595 of OX297854.1, read as the reverse complement.
ACTGTAACAGACAGATACCCCATTCCGGATGTCAACATGACAATTCAAAATTTAGGTAAAGCCAAGTACTTTACAACATTAGATTTGGAGTCAGGTTTCCACCAAATTAAAATCAAAACAGATGATAAAGAAAAAACAGCTTTTGCTATAAATGGCGCAAAATATCATTTTAAACGAATGCCTTTCGGGCTCAAAAATGCACCAAGCATATTTCAGAGATGCGTGGACGACATTTTGAGAGACTTTGTAGGTAAATTCGTACACGTTTACATTGATGACGTATTGATATATTCTTCATCTGAGGAAGAACATATACAGCACATAAGTCAAGTATTCGACGTACTCAATAAAGCCACATTAAAAATATCTGATGAGAAAAGTAAGTTTTTTCAAGAAGAAGTAGAATACTTAGGTCACATAATCAGACATGGTAGAATCACTACGAACCCTGAGAAAATAGCAGCTATAGAAAATTTTCCAGTCCCACAAACGGTAAAGGATTTGAGAGGATTTTTAGGTCTTACAGGTTACTATCGTAAGTTTATAAAAGGATACGCAAGCATAGCCAAGCCCCTGACATTATATTTACGAGGAGATAACGGTAAAGTAAACAAAAAACAAAGTAAAAATATTAAGTTAAATCTGAATGATTCAGCATTAGAAGCGATTAGAATTTTAAAAAATTATTTGAAAGAACAAGTCGAACTTTTTCAACCGGATTATAGTAAACCATTCGAGCTTACTACTGATGCATCCAACATAGCTATTGGAGCCGTACTAAGTCAGAATAAGCAACCTATACACTTCTTGTCAAGAACACTGAGTAAGACAGAAGAGAACTATAGCACAAACGAGAAAGAGCTATTAGCGATCATATGGTCCTTACAAAAACTCAGAAACTACATATATGGTATAGCAGACTTAACCATATATACCGATCACCAGAGCCTTATATATTCTGTATCAGAAAAAAATCCCAACACAAAGCTGAAACGTTGGAAGGGAATCATTGAAGACTTTGGAGCAAAATTAGTTTATAAACCAGGAAACCTAAATCTTGTAGCTGACGCATTATCACGTCAACGCATAAATACTTCTACCATAGAAACAGCACATTCAGCTGAAAGTTCTTCTAATGATATAATAAAAACTGTGAATCAGCCTTTTAATGCATACACTGCACAGTTCGAACTTATTGAAGATATAACAAATAATATCGAAACACAAATCTATTTTAGTAACAAAATAAGACTCATAATAAAATTTAAGAACAAGAAATTGTCAAAATCATCTAAGTAAAAACATTTGTGAAATTAACTTTGAAGAAGAAAATTGTCTTATTCCACTTTTAAAGAATATAACTTCAAAATGCAACATTAAACAAGAATACGATTACGACTTAGAAATTGAATCCGGTGTTATGTTATTAAGCGGTAAGCATAAGTTAAATAATCAAACAATTAATGGTATAAACTTAGTTACTTATGAAAATACTATAAATCTAGACGATAAAATATACAAAAACATGCATAAGCAAATTAAAGAAGTTATATTAAGAAATCATAATTCAGAGTCTTACATCGACCAAATAATTAAAGAAGATACAATGTACAAATTCGATAACATAGATACTTTAAAAAAACTAATTATTCCTTTTGAAGAAAAACCGATATTATCAACTATATACACAATTGTAACACTGATTGTTATTCTAGCATTTACGTACGTAATGATAAAAACTATACAATGTATAACAGATCGTCAAAAACAAAAAAAGATTGACGCATATAACAAAACTTATGAAAGAGAAATGTTAAAAATAGCGTCGAAAAATCGGGACGATTTCGTTTAACAAGGGGGGGAGTTAAGTATCCATAGCAAAACATATTGAGAAAAAAGATAACATTATTTGTATTCAATGATATCTTTAGTCTCTAGTACAGTCTTGCACACAACGCTACAATGATAACATATGTAAAAGAGATAATATCGTTTGTATACAATGTTGGAATATTATCTCTTCTTCATTATCAAGCAAGACGATTGTACGCTTGGGTCTCCTTGTAGATAGATAAGAAAAGTATATAAATACGACTGTATGATGAATTTATCAACAGTCTTATTGTAACTACATAGTAGCCTTAAGCTCCTTTTAGAATTAGTAAAAAGTATTTCAATAATAAAGGACATAGTTCCAAATAAATATTGTTTAATTTTAAAAGTAAGAAACAAGTGTTTTAATTCGCGTTAGTAAAATTCTCTCGAAAACTTTGGATATAACTGGAAGAAGGGAAATTGGTCTATACGACTTTACTTCATTTGGCGGTTTTCCTGGTTTTAAAACCATTATGACCTCCGCAACTTTCCATTGGCTCGGCACGTGTTTTAGTCTGAGCGCGGCATTTATAATATGAAGAAGCTTAATTAATGCTTTTCTTGGTAGAACTTTGAGAACTTCTCCCGTGATCAAATCATAACCAGGAGCTTTCTTAGGTTTTAGGGATTTAATTTCACGTTTTAGTTCCCTTAGCGTTGCACTTGTGAGTACTAAATCGTCGGATAGTAATTCCGCCGCAATAACACTGTCGTGAACCGCCCGATCATCGTACGGTTTATTAATAGGTACGTGAACATCCGAGCTTTCCGTACGTTTTTTTTAGTATTTAATATGAAATGAGGAGAATGAAACTTATATTATTTTAAAGGTACTGTGCCGTAGATGTGCACAAACCCAAAATCGTGGGTTTCCCCATAGAAAACAGGTAATTAAAATACTTTTGGTGACAATCAATTTATCGCCGCTATAAATTACGATAGTATCGTATTCAAACATAAAACATCGTAGATTAGAACCTGTTTCCGATTGCACAGTTCATTTACATATTTTTTCGATATCTAGATGTCGCTCCTTTCGTTTATAAAAACCGTTGGAGAGAATCATTTACCCTTAAAGGTCTGCAATTTACCTGCCCCTAAAAGTAAGCAATTGTAAGAAATTAATTCAGGGGCATTATGCCCACTTCACATTATATTAATACGTGAACATCGGTACACTTTTTTAGTATTTATGATGAATGAGTAGAATAAAACTTATATCATTCAAAAGGTACTGTGCACAAACAAAAAATCGTGAGTCGCAATTAAACTGGTAAAATTAAGTTTTGTCCCCGCCAAATTCCCATAGTAACGTATTCAAATATACCTAAATCATCTTAGATTAGAACCTTTTTTCGAAGGAATGCAATTTGCGTAAGTAATTGTGTACAGTTACTTTATTGTAGTTCAGGGGCATTATATCTACAAGATGTTGACGACGTGACGGTTGGTTTGAATGTGTTGAAAGTGCTGTTGAAACGAACATTTTTCGATACAACTTTTTTGCTCTAAATTTTAATTGTGACATGTGACATCTTAAAATTTTAAACATGAGTAGAGCTATTTTTAAAGGGAAGTTTTTTTTTATATTTCTTATTGATGAAAAACACCGTAGTTATCGAAAATTGTGTTTGGTTTTTTAGTACTACATCTGTTTCGCGGAGGTACTGGTTTGCACTACTTAACAAGCAAAGAAAAAAAAAGCGAACAAAGAATGGTCTTTATTTTTGTCTGTGATCGCGACAAAAGTGATTCTAAACAGTTCTTCAGATTTTGTTTCAAGTTTTTTTTTACAACAATGAGAGTGTTATTTTATAAGAATTTTAAGCTTTTTACATTTCATTTTACATTATGTATTTTAGGAGATTGTTGTGAAGTGCTTTAGGCTTTAACTCAAATACATAGTCATTTTTGTTGCTGCTGCGAACAACATCCCTTTAAAAGGTATGGTCGATTTTCGACCTCAAGCGAAACTAGTGTTAACTAGTTCAACTTCTGAAATTAAGATATTTAAACTATCAATGCTCAAACCGCTATCAGAGTCATAAAATTGACTACCGAGATGTGTGTTTGAATAACCAGCTAAATAAACGGATTGAAAATGTTTAGCAAGAAAGTTAAAAACAACTAAGAGATCGGCTGATAATATGCCATCGTGACGCATTAGATTAGAAATGCCATTTTGCAATAATAAATTTGCAAAAACGTTTACTATTAGATTTTAAACCATATTCAACAGATAATAATTCCTGATTATAAAGGAATTTATTTAGAGTAGGTATCAATTTTTTTTTTTTTGCAATATTCGATATTGCTTGTTTAGAGATATCGATCATTATTAGCTCTGCGAAATTGCTTATACTTTATTTTTTATTATTGAGATTAATTATTCTTTTATTATACCAAACTGCTACAGTTTCGTTTTACGTGGCTATCACTAGGGCCTAGGTGAAATCTAAAGTTGCATTTCTCAAATCTATATCTATACTTATAATAAAACTGTAGGCAATTTTTTTGTTACCTAATGGCGTGAAAACTACTGCACAGATTTCGATGAAACTTTTTTTGAAAAGTTCCTTAAGATTTTGTGCAACACATAGGCTATTCCCTTTCATTGCTATGCCTATTTTTGTATGCGTTTTTGACCAAAATGTGTTTTTTTCTGACTTCACTGTCTTTAACTCGCCATTACTCAAATAATTCTTAATCAATACAAACAAAACAAGATGCTTAGGAGAGCCAACACTTTTATAGTTATTTCAAGCCATCAATCAGCTTTCTATGTCCTCTAGAAGCTGAGCTACATTCTAAAATCTAACACCAAAAAAATAAATTTATTTTCTCAAATCGAATATTATCAGCAGCCGCGGTTCTTGATAGTTGTTCTGCTTTGGGGTGGTTTGGTGGCGCACATCGCACAAGCACGTTCATATGAAAAAAAAAAAAAAAAAACAGCGACAATGTGTTTCTGAGGAAATGCGCAGATGGCTGATGACGTGTGATGTGGTGATGGACATAATATGGTGGAGGTGGTGTATATAGAAATTGAGTTCATGATTTTTGTTTTAATGATTGCTATAGTACCTACGTTGATCCTACAGTAAAGAATTGAAGTATTCAAGAAGTAAAGACGATATAGGTGAATTATGTTGTTTGATTTATTTATTGTTGGTGTAGATACCAATTTCGGTAGGCGCAGTAGCTTAGTGGTTAGTGTTTTGGACTACTATGCGAGGGGTCGAGGTTCGAATCCCGCAAAACCCCAAATTCCAACTTAGGGTTTTTTTTCACTGCGCCACCTCTCGCGAACGTCTGACAAACATCCGAGAGTATAACTGTCTTGAAAAAGCTTCTCAATTAGCCGTTTGGAGTCGGCATAAAATTGTAGATCCCTTCCATTCGTTCCAAAAATGAGAAACTCGCACAAAACGAATGGTTGTGAGAAGCTAGGCCTAGGGTCCCTCCGGACCTGTTTCGCCAACTATTTATTTTTTTTATTTATTTAGATACAAATTTCCGTTAAGGCTTTTGTTTTAGTGTTTTTTTTTTTTATATTACCTACGTTGTACCTACAGTAAGGAAGTGGAACTTTAGTACTTACGCTGTTGAGTTTAATTTTCTTAAATTAGTGTTTTAGGTAAATAGATTTGTTTGATTTTATGTTTCACATTGACAATGTTCACCGCTTTTTTTTTTTAGCTAGACTGTTGATTTTAAACAAATATGCCGTTGAGAAAACGGTCAAATCTCTTTTATTGGAAATTACACAGTCTCACGCCATACGAAGTTGCGGGCACAGCTTGTAATAAATAAAATCACAAGCGTTTTTACCTTTTCGAATTTGCCCTTGCTTTATCTGTCAAATCGTAACAGTTTTTGTTTATTTAGTTCACATCAACGACAACTTGAAGATCGCCTCTGGTGAATCAACAAAATTCAGTCACAATAGCTAGCAGCAGTTGACTTTTAATGTTTCATTTCCATGACAGGTGGAATTTAGAGGTCACTAGCAAAAGTGGACTTTAGATTCGAAATTGAATTTAACATAAATCAAATAATGAATTTGAATTGACCGAATTATATATATATATATATCTACTGCTACATCCTACATCCATCTCAAATTTGATGGTAGAGCGTGATATGGTGAGTATGAGCTCAAACAAAATAATATGCAGTGCCAATAGTGAGAAGTAATTAAAACTAAGCCTTTTCGAGTCGTAGGATTTTTTTTTTTTGTAATTAAATATAATAAAATTGTTTGTTTGTTTGTACATATGTGGTTTTCACACGTTTAAACTATTCAGTACTCATGGTTTTCTTAGACATAACGTAGGACACCATTTAGTATTGATTTCACCGCAATCGGCCAACTCATTCAGGCGACTAATTTAAAGATTTTTGAAAGAAGACCAGATACTTCAATGTCGGTCGCCCATGTCACATGCAACATCATCATCATTTTATCATTTTTATTACTGCACCAACAATTTTCCATCAGTTCACAATTGCTGGTGTGATTAGCTGTGATCGTATAAAGATGGAGCGGACCATACATCAAGCGGTTTGGTCATCTTAACCGCATATCAACAACTCGGATTCGAAGGTGTCTTAGGCCCAGGATGAGGTGGTAAGATCAAGTGTGAAATCTCGCCACTATCCTTCCTTACTTACTTAGGATGGCGCTACAAAGCGTGGTGCTCCTGGATCTCCATCCGGCTCGATCCCTAGCATGCCGGGTCAATTTCGCACTCCAAGCAGTTGGAGGTCTCCTTCTACCTGGTCGCTCTATCCGCACTACATGGCCCAGCCATCTTATCCGCTGGATACGGATTTTTTTTTAGCTAGGCTTATATCGGTGTACAGCACGTATAACTCATTGTTGTATCTTCGTCGCCAAACATTGTTTACTTGGTCAACGCAAACGGGACTATAAATCGTTCGTAGGACTTTTCTCTTGAATACACTAACGGAGCTTTCATCCGACTGGGTAAGAGTCCGTGCTTCTGCACCATATAGCAGGACCGGGATGATGAGTGTTTTGTAAAGCGTCTCTTTGGCTCTTCTCGTTAGCCCAAAGAAATAGCTATTAGTTATTCTACGTTTTATTTCTGCGCTGATGTTGTTTTCCGCATTTACAGCAGTGCCCAGGTAAACAAATTCACTAACTAAATCAAAGTCGGTGGTGGGATTGGACTTTTTTTGATGAAAGCATATTATACTTCGTCTTGTCCTCATTTATAATCAGCCCCATACTGCTGGCTGCTGACTCCATTGTAGTGAAAGCACCTTCCTATCACATCAATGTCGTCAGCAAATCCAAGTAATGTGTCGATTTATTAAGGATATTGCCTGATGTACTGGCTTGGGGTGTTGCGTACTACCTTTTCAAACACAATATTGAAACAGCTGCACGACATGACAGTGCAAAACCTAGCCTTAACCCTCTGGTGATCTCGAAGGTTTCGTTATCAACCCTACCAATTTTGACGGAACAGCGAGCATTCTCCAAAGTCATCCTAATAAGACGTATCAGTGTAGCAAGAATTCGAAAACTGGACATGGTAGGATATAGTTCATCCCTATTTATACTGTCGTACGCTGCTTTAAAATTGATGAACAGGGCACTCATTCCGTAACTTTTCAGACGATTATCGTCGAAACGATAGAACCCAAAACTAGCAACTAAGTGATGAAATTACAAGATCAAGAGCTTAATTCAGTACATTTCCCACAAATGTAATGAAAGCTGACGATATTCAAAACAATTCGAGCAGATTATAACTTCTAATGATGAGTAAAGTTTCCAAAACGATATCGTTCAGACGATCATTGATATACGGAATCTGCCCCCAGGTGGTGGGTATCGATGTTAAATTCTTGGGATTACTCCCAGGATCTGGCGCAATGTGAAGATTTGGTCGGTCGTAGATTTTCCAGGTCTGAGGCCGCATTGGTAAGGACCTATTAGATCGTCAGCAAACGGCTTAAGACGTTCGCATAACACGCTGAACAAGATCATATAGGCGATGTTTAAAAGGCTTATGCCTCTGTAGTTAATGCATAGTAGGCGATCTCCTTTTTGTGAATCGGGAAGATGGTACCGAGATTCCAATCGTAGGGCATACTTTCCTCCGACCATCAGCCCTATTGCGAAGATCAACTATCAATCGGTTGACGATGTTGGTATTTCGAAAAACGATTGATAAAAATATAACCTATTGTGAACATAACGCCAAAAATAAAGTTATTGTGAGAGAAAACTCAACTTTTACAGTTCTAAAATATTTTTGATTTGTAGAGTGATTGCTACGATTCTTGCAAACAATTTAATTAAACAATAATTACCAGTGTTAAATCTGTGAAATTTATTGAAAACCATGTCATCGGTGGAATTATTTTTTGATGATGACGAAGACGAGACAGAGTACGCGGAATTGGCTGCTATACGGAGGAGTTTGCGAGTCGAAAGTAATCCGAACCGAAGGTAGATAACTTTATTTCCAAGGAATGCTTTTGAGGTGCATTCGTTGATTTTTTTGGAAGATATTGGACCCAAACTTAAACTGATTAATTGCAGCTCTGCTTGGTCTTGCGCAGTCAACAACAACAACAGTGTCCCTTATTCAAAGTGAACTGCTAAACGCGTTATGGAAAATTACATGTGCCCAAAATGGATAAAATTCATTACACATAGGAAGAAATATCTATAAGTATATATATCTAGCCTCTAATAAATAACAACAATAACAATTAAAAACGTTGATGTTCAACATTTTCTTTTAAGAGTCGTCCTTATCAACACCGAAATTGCGATTGATAGAAAAATTGACAACTACCAATAAAATTGTTCAAGATTGACATTCACAATACCGATTTGTCAACCGTCAATTGCTGCACGTTCACAGTCGATCAACACTTAATTGATAATTGATCTTCGCAATACCATTTAAAGAAATTTATTGATAAGTATCAACTACTATCAATTGATAGTTGATCTTCGCAATAGGGCTGCATATTTTCCAGCGTGTTGAAAAAGTTCCGCTTGTAGCCCATCGGCATGCCATTTTGGTCGGGCGGATGGGACTCCTAATTTTCATCTAGATTGACTGGTACAGGTCAATCAACTGGTTAAAATAGTCTCTCCAGACGGCTAGCATTGAATGTGTATGTGTATCCACTACAGTATTTCCATCCTTATCTTTGCAGGGCCCATGGCTTGTTGACATAGCTGCCATTTCCCGCCACTATCCGTTCAGTGATTATGTGTAAATTGCCCCTGAAGGTTGAAGATTCGGTGTAGAAGGATCAAGAAATATAAAAAATGCTCCACCTGAGCATCGTGAAGCTAAAAAGATTCTCCGTTAAAGTGGAGTTTACACATAAATTTTAAATTGGTCAATAACTAACTCTATGTTCAAAGTCCTTACAGCTGTGACTAAATACTTCACAAATAATATACATGCATGTTATAGTTGAAAATTACTTTGTGGTAAACAACTCACTGTATTAATGATTGAGATATCATTGAATTACATTTAATGAAATGTCTTTAAGGAAAAGTGTAAAAAGAAGTATCTGTTCTGGAGTTGTATCAGTTTTGGATTGTGAAGGGAGTAAGCCAAGTATATTTGGCACAGAATCTGATTTCTTTATATTGTACTAATTCGTTTCGGACGATAAACGGGATAGGGTGTCTTGAAAGAGGTAAATAACATTCTGTTTAAATTTGTTGTAGAACCATATCTCGGTACTGTCTATCTGCCCAAAATAAAATCCGTATTATGAGGTGCACAGAAGACAACTCTTATGTTCTGCCCCCTGCACATACAACACACGAACGAGAGAGAATCCATACTGCACAGTAGCAGTCCTTTTATTTGCCTTTCACTTGAATGAAAATTATTTTTCAAGTTTACCTGTTTGGCATTTCATTTCATCGTTATCATTAGGTTGATTAATATTTTCTGTTTATAAATAGACAAAGATAGTGGAAATGTCGAGTGGGGGAGAGCGATTGTGGGCAGAATGGCTATAGATATGGTACTGTTCCCAGCTTCGGTCAGTGCGGGTGGTTAAATAAATTGATGTCCTAAAGTACTTGAAAGTCTTCCTCAACTGAGCAGTGAGTGACTTAAGTAGGCAGTCGTTTGATATTGGCATTGCAACGTTTGGGCGCTGTTCCTTTTCCTATAAATGTTTGAGTCTACAAATATAACTTGTTTTAAGTGTGTTTTATTATTTTCGTCGACAACGAAAAAAGGGTAATGCTTCAATTTCGTGATGTTTGTTTTTATTATTTGCGTGTCGGCAGATTAACAACGCGACAACGCTGATGTATACTGTGGGTTCTGTGTTCAATTTGAGGGGTGGTTCTATTTCGTAAAATCGTCTGGGAATAATTATACGTGAAACCAAATTGGGGCCTATTCAGTTTTTACATTACTCACTAGACTATACATTTAAAATGCTTAGTTCATATAGTGTACGTTGGGTGTCATTTAAGTTAAATTACAAGTAGAAAAACAGAAAAATATATTTAATTTGTTAATTGTTTCAATTTAATTAATTTTGTTTTTCTTTTCCTGTTTTACTTTCAGGTACGTACACTATTTTCTCTTCAACACGATTTCAAATGTGCTGGGTAAGCGTTTGTGGTGAAAGTTCGCTTACTGAAAACAATTTAAATCTTTAGATTGTTAGTACCAGGGCGTAGTGTTAGGTAGGACACGTATTTAGAATGAGTGTATGAAGTGGTACAAAGGTGTTGCTCTAAATCTCATCAAATAAGTTGGTATGCTCTTTGTCACCATACATGATGGATGTGAAATCAATATTGTACTAAAGTCTGAGAGACGAGAATGAGGCCTCTCAAATCCTCAAATGAATGGTACATTTCTATTCTTACAAGTCATAAAATGAATTGAGATGAGAGAATTGGCGTACTCTTCTTAAGTGAGTTGAATTAAGAGTGAGAGAGTGACACATTACAAATATGGAATATGGTTTTGGTAATGGTATATGGGTATGGAAAATAGTTGAATAGTTTTCGCAGTTCACATATTCACATACATAAGTGGTGCTTGCATTATTGTCATGAAATTTGGTCCTTCTACGTGACAAATTTGAGAGGTGGTACAAATATTCGTTTTGGGGTGTTGGGACATTTTGATCGGTTGTATGGAACATTTGTTTTAACTGAGTACTAGAACACTACCAGAGCGGCAACACTAGGAAATAGTAACATGACCAAATTTGCCAGCAGGTTTACACTCCAAGGCGGTGTTATTTCACCTCGGTTGTTGTGATTCTTGTCAATGAACAAAATTGTCTTAAATTTAGACTGGGAAATAGTTAGGGTGGTCAAATATGCGGATGATATGTTGATAAGGGTATTAGGAAAGCTTGCCTTAGTATTTAATAAAAATTATACAAAATTATCTAATCAAGATAAATCGGAACTGCTGAAATAACCGCTTTTTTACCCTGTGTATTTCAAGCTCGACCGAAAACTTAACATTGAGAAATGGGTAAACAAAGTCTGTATAACTTTCTATGCCTGTGTTAAGACTTGGCAAAAGATGGCGCCTGCAACCAAAAAGTAAGCCTATGGATGTATAACCCTTTAGAACAAAATATTATGTTGAATTAAGTTTCGACGGCTCATACCTGAATACCCAATTCTAAGTACCGTAGGCGACTCAGGTAGATATTTGACTCCAACCAAACTCCTATCAAACTTCTTAAAAAGGGAGTTTGTTTGCCAAGAATGGGGATCTCTGATGAAACAATGGTTGGTGTGAAATTGACTTCGCGGAATATATACAGCCCTATTCTGCTATTCACGTGAATCGTAGATTCGATTCACCCATTCGATTCCCTTCCACTCTGCCTTTGCATTCTGCTTTCCATCGGATGAACTACATTATCCAAAGCAATTTGACATTCAAGTTAACAGGCGTTCATGTGAAAATTATAACAAGTTTATTTTTGGAAATTGAAATTAATGTATTCAATTTGATCTCTATTTAAAAAAAAAAATATAAATAAAAAGGTATGGATATTCTTTGCGGAAATTATTGTTGTAAATTGGTCTCTGTTTGTTGTTCTATGAATGAATAAGCTTTATTGACAAACAAACAATCCACCAATAAAATTGGTTTTAGTTATGTCGTTTTCGATTTGGCTTTTCAGATTTTGATCTGAGATCTCAGATTTTTGCTGCCAAATCGAAAATGAAATCCGAACTTGCACTGAAAATCTATTTCAATTGTATTTCCATATAATAACGCATGTCGGAATAATTAAATATATAAAAACTTTCTCCCACACACGTAAAATGAATAATTCAGCTAAATAAAATACTCCGTTTTTAGGGTTCCGTAGCCAAATGGCAAAAATCGGAACCCTATTAGATTCGTCATGTCTGTCTGTCTGTCCGTCCGTATGTCACAGCCACTTTTCTCCGAAACTAAAAGAGCTATACCGTTGAGACTTGGTAAGTAGATGTATTCTGTGAACCGCATTAAGATTTTACACAAAAATTAAAAAAAAAACAGTAAATTTTGGGGGTCCCCATACATAGAACTGAAACTCAAACATTTTTTTTTCATCAAACCCATACGTGTGGGGTATCTATGAATAGGTCTTCAAAAATGATATTTAGGTTTCTAATATCATTTTTTTCTAAAGTGAATAGTTTGCGCGAGAGACACTTCCAAAGTGGTAAAATGTTGGTCCCCCCCCCCTAACTTCTAAAATAAGAGAACGATAAAACTAACAAAAATATATGGTGTACATTGCCATGTAATCTTCAAACGAAAATTTTTTGAACGAGATCTAGCGAGTTGTTTTTAAAATATCGATCAAAGTTACAACGAACTACAAGAACTTTTATGTTATGTTACTTGCTGTTTCGGAACCCTTCATGAGCGAGTCCGACTCGCACTTGTCTTACTTTTTTGTTTATTGACGTATCCATTCAACCAAAATCATGTTATGATAATGTTGACCGAAAAATGGACGTAGTGCGCGATGGCTGTAGGAAATAAGGCCCTAAAAGAGAAAATGAAATATGGCCCTAAATTTGGGGTTCTATTTCATAATGAAATAACACCTGGGTTCGAATCGCGTCGTCCGTGATCGAGCATTATGTGACGGAATTTGTTTTTGTTTCACATGTAAAACCAACTTAATTCCGTGAACGTGTAGCTCGTTCACGGAAGTGGCGATTCGATCCCTGAATTTCAAATATCAAATATGGCAAAAAAATGAAATAAGGCCCAAATCTGGGGTTTATTTCATAATGAAATTAAAAATAATGAAAACTACTTTTTATTTATTGTTGATATTGGATATTGCATAATATTGGATAAACTAATTGAGATTAAAGTAACTTTGTATATATACTCAACCTAGCACCCACCCCGTAATCTAACAATTAACCCAAGCAGGGGGGTTGCAGAGGGGGCAGCATGTATTTCATGTCGGAAGGGTAACAATTAATAATAACAAAATAATTTTGGGGACTTATTTCATAATGAAGTAAGACCCCAATTTTCATTGGGAAATAAGGCCCCAAAAAAGAAAATGACACCCCAAAATCCAATAAAAAATTGTTATTGTTTTTTGCTGTATAATTTTTTGTTTGGGGTCTTATTTCGCACAGCCATTTCGAACAGAACAATGATTTTCATTATTCCTGTTGAAATGCCAAACCAAACTAAAAATAAATCACTTGACAGCTGACAAAATGACCGCCAGTTAAAATAGTGTTGCCAACTTAAAGTTCTATACCTCTAAAAAAAAAACACCCTTTATAAGCCATACAAATTTTTAAAATATCAAATTTTATTTATTTGCAAAAAACGAAAGCGATAGGTTCTTAAAACGCTTAAATATCTTCCTACGTGAGATCTTAATTTATTTTGAAAAGAATAAACAGGCAATTATTATAGCTGACCCGGCGAACTTCGTTCCGCCCAAATTCATTAATGTATGTAATGAAATTAATAATTCCGAGCTTTCGCTTCATTCTGCTTCATGTAATTCGGTCAATTCAAATTTTGTATTCAAAAGGTACCTATATTAAAATTAAATAAATAAATAAAATCAAATACTTGTCGGCCAACCTACCGCTCTTTCACTGAAATGCTTTATGGTACACAACATTTTTTTTTCTATTTCTATTATCGGGTGTGTACACGTACACGTACACGTACACGTACGTAAGTCCTTGCGACTTATTAATTGTCATAGAAAAAGCGAGACGTACGGGAAATTGAAGACGCTTAAATACGAACGGCAAATCGTTCTGAATCAGTGGAATACGCGAAATAACAACACCTTCGCCTATGAATTTTCCAATAAAAATCGTTGCTTGAATTATATTTGATATTAAATTCTTCACAATCAAACGCATACCGCTACAAAGTTTTGGTTCATTTAGGTTGCGCAACAAAATTATTACTGAGACGATTTTAAGTTTCAAATTGTGTGGAGGCAAGCCCGAAACATCCAAATAATTTTAAAATTCCATGGGATAGTTGGTGGCTTCGTTTTCATCCATCACGGAGTCGACTGATTTGTATTAATGCAACTCACCAGCGATTTGGTTTTGAATGGCGAAATTCAAATGTTTGACGTTCTTGTTTTTCGCAGCCAAAATCACTTTTATCTTACACTCAGCCAATGGTCAATATTATTCTGAGCGATATTCGGGAAAACATTCATAATTAGTTCTTCCGGTGTCGTTGTAAGGTTGCAAAAATGTTGTTGAAACTCAATCAGGCCGGTGATCATTGCTCCACCGAAAGGTCATTACGTAAACGATTCAGGGCCTCCAATGCGCGTTTGTAAGCCATTGTGCATTCGTTCCATATAATAATCTTACATTGCTGCAGTACTTTCGCCATCGCAGTTTTCTTTGAAATGTTGCATGTAGGTTCTTCTTCCACTTGCAGATTCAATGGCAATTTCAATGCAGGATGAACTGTTCTACCGCCTTCTAACAAAGTAGCCGCTATCCCAGAAGAGGCTAGGGCCAAAGCGATCTCAGATCTCAAACGAATTGTAGCCAAAATAAGTGAAACCATGAATGTATTTCCAGTTCCGCAATTTTCGTTATCGACTGCTTGCATCAATTCATCGTACACTTTCTTTTATTCTTGATTCAACATTGGCACATTTGTTCGAATAGCTTGACTCAATGCGATTCGACCGAAGTCCATTTCTCGCTCCAATTCTAGATTAAATGCGTCTTGCATTGAACGATTTTGCTGTGGCATCCCCAATTTGCACAACAAATTGCCACTCATGAGCAGACACATATCCTCGATCAAAATCAAAGCTTTTTTGTGCCTTCCATCTGACATCTCCTGTTCATTATCCGATATCACAGTACGAATTCGATGCAAAATATCGTCGGCCATATCATCTTTGTATAATCAAAGTATCTACTTCATTTCAAAAAGTTACTTAATGTAACATAGTAAACATAATTTATTAGAACACACTTTTAAGGTAGGTACCTATAGGTATTTAAAAAAAAAACTTTCAAAATTGTCGACAACAACAATTTGGTTGGAAAATAATTAAAATAATTGACAACAACAATTGCCTTTAAAATTTAAAATATTTTTTTTTTGTATTTGTAGTGTCACTACTCGATTTCTATCCAGTTTCTTTTTTTCCAAAGTGTACAAAAATGAATTTATTGGAATGGCGGTTGCACCTTCTTACAAAAAGTTATCATACTAATATATTAACCTTCTCTGCATGGTTTATTAACCAACAAAAAAAACTAAATCAAAATCGGATGTGTGTGGCAGTCGGTAGGCTGTCACACACACATTTATCAAGTTATTTTTATATAGATAAATATAGATAGATTATTATTATTATTTTATTTTATTTTTTTCAAAATTTACACTAAAAGCTAAAGATTCAATAGTGATCTTTAGACCACCAATAAGTTTTAATTTGCATCATCAGCGAGCCACGGATGAATTCTAATAAAATGTGTTCCGTTTACTGATAATTTATTTGAAATGAATTTTGTTTACAACACAAATGCACACATAAAACAATCGTGAAGTAGTATTAGAAAACAATGGAAAGCGTACTATAAAAAGTACAGAAAATTGTGTTCGATCCAAAGATAGGGAATAACTGATTTGCATGATATTTGACAGATCAGCGGATATTTTGTGCATTTTCCTATTTTGTTTTGTTTTTTTTTGCCTATAATAATAATAATAATAACGGAGGACTGGCTAATTGTTTATTGGTACCGTTTCACGAATGCTGTACATTTTTACTAAAGCTGGCAGTCAACTAATTGTTATTAGTAAGGCCGATTGAATATAAAACTACTGTTAGCGAGGCTCTTCTATTTATAACTATTCTATTATAACTTAAAGCGCTATTCCTCCGGGCCATAGTTAAAGACTTACGTACTTCTTTAATACATTTAAAATATTCGCAACACCAAAAACTCTCAGACTGTCCTTCATATTCGGCACATGCTTCTTAATTCACTTCAGAAGAAATTCTCTGTTGTCGACTCCAATTTTTTATCTTGTTCTTCAACATCTAAAGAAGATTATTTTCAAGCATTTTGCAACTCCAATTAGAGAGGATAATGTGTCCGTGAATGAAATTCACATTTTCATAGAATTTCTATAGAATCCTTGAAGCTGAGAAATTTGTTTATCTGTATTTACAGTTGGATTTGTAGGTCCATTACTGCAAAGATTCTTACAACCTCAATCTAATTAAAAAAAAATAAAATAAATAAATTGGTAAGTCTACGAAAACCTTCTTATAATCTCAGAGTCGGTTACCGTCTCCAACGTTACCTCAATAAAATAGTTGTAGGTGCGAGTGATACACGAAATGATATACATAGACATACCTTCGTACCTGGAGGTAGGTCTATATCTAAGAAATATTGCAGTCAATGACGTAGACGTTGTCAGCTCAGTCATTTTTGTATTTTGGTAGATTTAGTTATTTTTCCTGCGGGACGGTATACTAATTTGTATGTTCAATTTGCTAAAAAAAAATATACATATATAGGTAGGTATATTAGAAAGAATCATATTTCATAAAATACTTGGAGAACGTGCGGTCACGTTGTGTCGCATTGAATCCACCTGACAAGGCAGAATATCAGTTGGATGTGTGTGTGACTACGAACAGACTTGTTTTATTTGATTTAACAGAGGTAGTCGCGTTTTTATTTAAGTTCTGTAAGGTATTACGTCAGTCGTGCACCTTTTTACATTACATTTAGAGGTTTAAGCTGTTAAACCACCCCGTGTTGTCTGGCTTTTGGTAAAGCCAATATGTATATAAAATTGAACACAAAACACGTCTGCCATTGTTTTCGATTCGACTACTGGTGGTGTTGCGGTCAAACATTGTCACCGCTTCATATTGCAGTTTTAACTTCCTTATTGTTGAGCACACGTGATGAAGCACCGTTTTGTGTTGTTTTGCCGCGCCTTGTCTTCTCCGTGTCGTTCATCTTATATATATATGCTCGTGAAATTAAATTAACCGGCAAGAGACGAAAAATGAAGGGTGCTGCTGAGAACGATGAGTGTGTCGTGTCGCCAGTCGCCACACTCCACAGACGACACACATGCTATCTACGTAAATGGGTGGCGTCTGTGATTGTGCCGAGCTTTCTTTTGTTCTTTGCGCCTTGTTTTGCTTTGTTTCATCTTCAGCTTGTTCCCTTTTAATTTCCTTCTGTCAATGAATTTCCATTTGGAGCGGAACGAACAATCTGAAAATATAAAAGAAAGCGAAATATTTTCTTTTGTATCAAAATGCGATTTGTATGAATACAGTAAATATAAATTTGTTATTGTTAAAGAAAGAAAAAAATGAGTAAGCTATGCGATGAACAGTTTCTGGGGAATTTTGAATTAAGTTGTTGCAATTCACAATTATTTTCCACAGATTTAGTATCACTGTTTTTATTTTTATTTATTTTTTATGTAACACTTAAAAAACGTTCCTTTGGTGTAAGTTCTATATGGGCGTTTTTTATTAAATAACCTCCTAACCTCGTTGCTGCCAATTGTTCCTCTGGGAAGGAAAAATATATTTTGCTCAGTTGCCCCTTGCTTTGTATACTGGACTGTTAAGCGATTGATTCCAGCTTACATATCCGCAAAACAAAAATGTCCCCTTAGAGTTTTTCCACTGCTCCCTCGTTTTCAAATAGTCTCTGAGTTCAACCTAGCTGTAGTGTCCTAAACGAGGAATAATTGTATAAACCTCTTACACACACTAACTATTTTATATTGTTCCGTCTATGAGGTGTAACGAATCCCTAATATTAACTTTACATTAACTGACAATACATATCTCTTTATCAAGCCCTATTATAGACACTTTTCCAATTAAAGCGAACACTATCGAAAACAGTCGACAGCGTTTTGAAAAGCAAACAAAATTAACCAATTGCTAGCTATAATTGTAACACTTTGTAAACAGTCCAGTACACCGAATCTGGGTCATACCTACATGCTACATACTACATGTTCAGTTAATTTCTCACAAACCGTAACTGACTATTGAGGTTTCCCTCTCACAAGTTTCGATTAGTCATAGCAAAAATACATGAATGAACTGCGTAATTTAATCGCGTACTCAATGGCGCTGAACGTCTGCTAATCTATACAACAACTGACATGTACTGGAAGCATGCGAGTATATTGATAAAGACCCGAGTGATGCGCAAAAATAAAACCCAACTAATTGACTTTGCCCGCCGTCGCCGGTGGCGTCGACATCGACAACGACTACTTTCATTCCATTGATAACCCAGCTAAGGAAACATCAGTACACTAATACTCGTATCAGTGCTAATGAAGGTAACAACAAATAAATAAAATTGTGTTTAGCAATGATGATCACTTCACTGTCATGTGAAGAATGTGTAGTTGCGTGTGTGGTGTGTGCGGAATTTCATTCCAATATCTTATCGTAAGGTAGGTTGTTACTGAAGGTAACTTTAATCTTTCATTAGACGCTAATGTGGAATGCCTTGCCCAGCTCTGTCTTTCCTCCCCAGTACAATTTACAGACATTTAAGATCAATGTGCATCGGTATCTCCTATCTCCTCTATCCCAATTTCCTTAATGCCCGCGCTGTGTAATCACATAACACTATAAGAGTAGTCACAACCTCTTTAGCGCGTGTTAATTATAAAAAAAAAAAAAAAAAAATAGATGGCGTTTGGGTCGCTTCTCAAAAAAAAAAAAAAAAAACACACGACCCCAAGCTTTTAACGATCACAGTTAAACCCGTGGAAATGAAGATGGGTTATCATATCAAGTAGTTAGTAGAAAGGCTAAACATTATAGGATTTTCGCTTTGAAAAGTAGAGCTGTCGAAAGCCTCAATATTCGGGTTATACCATATTCCCACCAACGTGATTTAGCCGAAGTAATTTATAAATCACGAAACGCGTCCCCACCGAACTTTAAGGGCCGTTTTTCACTCGAAGTTGAACACAACTTGGGGATTTTTATATATCAAACTCCCCAAGTTGTGTTCAACTTCGAGTGAATTAAACGGCCCTAAGTGATTTAGTGTGACATTTACGCCAACTTTGCCATATCAGTGATGGGACTTCTAACACTTAAGAGGTATTTCAACCACTTTTTACACTTTCGGAAATTCTACCAACCTGAACTCGAAATCTACCACCTTTTAACAAAGCTATTCGCTAATAATATTTATTTTCCATCATTATATTGAAAATTGTACCTACTATACCTACTGCTACTCGCCTTACTTTTACCCATACACACTCAGCTATGAGTATTTTTCTCGAAGAATTGCATGAGCAAAAACTTGCAGTCCAGTATACACCATTTACTGCGCCAATACTTAATTATTTGACTTTATTAGTGCGAGGGTGTTTTTATAAGTTTTGATATTTTGTATGTAATGATGAGTTGAATCTATGCCATTTTTTTCTGTTTGTTCAAAATTATTATTCAAAATTTAAAAGCTGCCAGGAACTTCTGGAGAACGGGGACGATCTTGAACCCCCGAAATTATTGGTAAAATATGCTTCAAAATATAAATTCGCAGACGGTTGCCATACGAAGTAATAATTAAGTTTTTTTTTGTTTTGAACAACAAATGTGATTTTTAAAAATAATTGAAATTAATAATTAGAAATGATTTATTTATATTTATTTTATTTGTTTTTTTTTTTTTTTTTTTTTTGTTATTATTACTATTTCATCGGTATAAATAAATGAATTATTTGTCATGAACAATTTCTTTTTTTTACCACTTTTTTACCACCGTTTCACTTTCCTCAAGTCCCATCACTGACTTTTCTTTTGCTGAATGAAGTGCTGAACATAATAAATGTATGTTCGATTTCGAAATTTAAACACGTCTAAATCACGTAAATCTTAATCACGAAAATGTATGATAAATCACGTAATCTATGAGATGATTTAGCTAAATCACTTTGGTGGGAACATGGTATTAGAATTGAAAAATATTCTGAAAAATTTCTCAAAAAAATAAAAAACATTACGCCATTCGGTTTCTTGCATTTGACATTTAATAAATCGATACAATTCATACATAAAAAAAAAAGTGGACGACTGGGTCAAACGAAACTTTATCGTTGATCACAAGTTTGGTTGGTTGTTCTCTTATTTTATTAGATAGTCTGAGAAGCAATTCTTGATAAAAGAAACGGTAGTGTTAAATAAAATTCACTCTTGAGTTATTCATCTGATATGGCAGTGTATTTTTAACAATGTGAGGTTTTGAGAATTGAAGCTCTCAGTAACAGGCAATCGTCGCAAGTTCTGGTTATAGATTTATAAGCGGCTACTGTAGTATTTTATAAGATCTTACACTTTAAAAGATTTTTAAGTACGAGAACAAGCGTAGTAGGAGTTTCTGATTTTTGATCTGTTAGGACATGATTTTCTTCTTAACTGGAATAGATTAATGACGCTGGTTTAAGTTGTCAATGATTTGAAGTATTGTTCGTGATAGATCGTTATCTTTACATATGAATGTATATATTTATATATGTATATGCAAGATTTCAGAGATTGGATTTTGTATTTGTATTCGTAGTTATAAATCTGAATATCACGATAGACGTGTGTGAGGTTACAAATGAAGTGAGATTTTCTGCTTGTGTAAACTCCAATTGGTTAAAATTATTTTAAGATGCATATTCCATATTGTTGAAAAAAGAAAAAGAAGAAGTGGGTTATATTTGGAAAAACTAAGTTTTGCGTTGGTGTTATTGCATTTTTAATGGCTGTTGCAATTTTAATTTTAAAGTGCGGTATTGAGTTCTAAAAAAACAGATCGGCTTTTGGGTTTTTAAGGAATAATTAAAAAAACTGAATTATTGGAACTTTTTGAGAAAAACTGAGTAAGGGGTCTTATTTAAAATACTGATGTTATCTTTAATATATGCATTATGATCAAAATCGTTAGAGCGGTTTTTGATAAATTTGGTACACAAAGCAGTACCAAATATTGCAATGTTTAGTTTGAAAAATACTAGTGGTTAACTATTTAGCTGAAAACCGAGTATAAGTTATTGTTCAGGATGTAAATATCACTTGGTTTTTAAAATTTTATCGAAGTCGAAAATGGGGATTTTGAGGTGATGAAAATTATGCAAGCAATATTTTTGAGAATATCAATTTTACTCTAAGTTTGTATTTTGGTCAAAATATTTATTGCCGTTTTAAGGTACCTAAGCTAAAGAAAACTAAATTTCTAAAAAAATGTCTTTTTTTCAAAAATTCATTTTGCGATAATATCTACAGAGAAAAACTGAGTTTGCCATTAAGTTAGAAATGACCATATCACCTTAGAAATTATTTTTTGTTACAATTGTATAGATCGTTTTCGAGATATGTATGTCCAAATTTCAAAAGTAGGTACCGTGATTCGATTTATAAACTTGAATACCAATTTTTAGTTGAATTCGTTTAAGACGTTTTCGAACAAATTTAACATGTATGAATATTTTATATGGGAAGTAGGTACCATTAATTAATATTGAAGGTCACCGTGCAAAAAAAAAAAAAAAACGGCCCCGAACTGTAAGCTGTTTAAACGAAATCCGGGTAGCCGTTTAGGCTATAGTTCTCGGGACTGACAGAATTTTGCGACCCACTTTTTTGTGTTCCCCTATCATCGTAATGTCTGAATTGATTAACATCTCGAGTTCGAAATTTTGTACGAAAGCAATATCTTTCCCTACTATGCAATCGAGAAAGTTAAAAAAACATGTTATTTATTATAATTAAAAATAAATAAATAATAATAACAAATGAATCATTCAATGACTTCTGAAACTAGAACCAAGTCTATCTTGCTCGACCCCTGGTTCTATTAGAAACGTTTTAGTTTGAGAGGCATTTTGAGAACCACTGGGTTCATTGCATTCACTAATTATTTATTGCAGTAGTGTCATTTCATTCTGGCCGTCATCGCAAATCAAGTTATTGCTACTGTCATAATAAAACGCATGATCACCGACTTTCAGCTTATGACCGTGGATTATGTTTTAATATTATTGTTTTTCTTTCTAATGTTGTGATCTAATTGCTGTCTTCTTTGTCGTGCTGTTGCTGGATAGTAGGGTGTCCCGTCGTTGTATGAAGAAAATTTTTTCGTGGAAAATCTCATCGAAAGGGGTATCAAAAGTTGCGTATTGACGAGAAGATTCTGAATGTGTACTTACTTTCCGATTACGGCATAACTTTTGGGCCTCTACCGACGATTGAAGGACAGGAAAAAGTAACTAAGGCGCTAGTATCTTTCAATTTTTCTATTTGTTCAAAATATTATTACTATTTCAAAAATATATACACAAATATAACTTGGTACTAAATTAAAATAATAAATATTCATTTGCGTATAATCAACAATTTTAAATTATTAATTTTAAAGAAGCTATTAAGGCATAAATACAAATTTTACATTGAAAATTGGCTTTTAAAATTAAGAGATGGCATCCGATTTCTAGATTCAATTTTGTTTTATATCTGGTATTCTGAGCTCTGTTGCGTTTGCAAGCAATGAAAGTTCATCATCAGGCAGATCTTTTAAGATAGGTGGAGGAGTTGTCTGACATTAATTTAAAAAAATAATGTCTATGGCATGGACCTTATACTAATAATCATTTTTAACATTGAGACTGAATGTTTTGTAGGTCACAATATGCAATTTTGTATTTCGAAAGATATCCTGGACACTAAAAATGATAATTAGTATCGCGGTATGTAGCCCTTAAAAATTATAAAATGAATCTTTGAATTATTGCATATTTCTTCCCATTAATAATATATCGGAGAAATATTGTTATGTTCTTCTAAGAGCTCCTTGCGAAAATGACGTTTATATTTTTGATCTGAAACAAGGGTTTTGTCTTTCTGTCCGTCAAGATAAATATTCTTAGGAATGGCATCATTGTATTGGCTTCTTAGATGCTCTCTTGATTTTGACAAAGCTCAGTATCTGTATCTTATTTTTGTCGATTACAAGCCTTGTGTCAGTGTTATTTGCGAGTCCAGCATCGTGCAAAACTGCTGAAGCGACTGTTGGGCAGATCGTTCCGATACTCCATATCAATCAAAAACTCTTGCTACAGATGGTTGGACCAGCAAATTGAGTTTATCTGAAAACGTGGAAGGATCTGAAGAAGACTTTGAAAGTTCTGAAGAACAAAGTAGTGACCTTACTGTCTTGACTGGCTCCACTTTTTCGTCTGTTTCGTTTGGATCTACTCTCTGGAGTAAACTTGGAGGGGCAAGATTATTCAATGCACTACGTTCTTTTCGATCTAGACGCTTTTGCATTTTAATCGTCTCTAGGTAATCAACACTTATCCACCAAAAATACCCTTTCATTACTAGGCACTTTTTTTCTTTGTACAGTGGCAGTTATCAAATTTACATGAGGCAATGTCAAACAATTTTGTACTAGAAAATGTTATGAAATCTTGTACTCTATTGTGATAGTTTGCATATTTTCATACTTGGGTATCTTTTTAGAGTCATATATTTATGGAAGTTCATTTTAATAAGTCTTAGTATTTGATTGTGGCACACAATTGGAATTGAAGCCCTCTTCAAAATCTGTTCGATATCTGCATGCACTCACTATAATAAACAATTCGGAATTAGAGGGATTTTTCACCGTATTCTGTTTTAAGATTTCTTTGGATCAAAAGCATAGGTATACTTTTTTACATCTCTTACAGACGGTAAATGATTTTTTTTTAATTCACTATAAAGGGATCGAAAAGAGGACAGAATAGCTCTCGGAGATGGAGTCCGGAACTCATTTTGCTTACATGTTTTAATATTTAAATTAAAAAATTCGAATTTACTTATTTTTGTGAACCAATAGAATTTTGTGGTTGAGACAAAACAAATGTATTTTTTGATTCCAGCATTTAAGAGATATCAAAATAACCTCTCAAGTGCTCAAATGCTACCAAAAACCCATTTTATTTGAGAGAATATGCTATAACTTTACAAATGTAAGCATTATTAAAAAAATATTGAAAAAGAAAAATGTATGGAAAACAACATTTTTTCTAAAACTTCAACGGCCGGTAGAGGCCCAAAAGTACCCTTGAATATTTTTTATGTTATTTTTCCTGTAATGAGCTCAGCAATACGCAACTTTTGCGGGGCCTTTTGTTAAGATACAACAAAAAAAAATTTGACGGGACACCCTACTGGATAGTCCTTATGCAATGATATGCCTGTATTTCTTAGTTTATTTGCTGCTTTTAAAATATGTCCAACGTGTTCTTTGTTGTGCATTTCGACAATTACATCGGAAAATCTTTTGTTTTTGGTGTTCAGCGATTGTATTGATAAAATTAACACCGGGTTATTCATCTGTAGTAACTCCAAACATAAACTCCTTGCCTTATCCGCTGGATTTTCATTGCATCCTTGGATATTTGCTGGGATATGGATTACTGCATTTCTTTCGTTATTTTTTGTTTCCATAAACTCCACCTGTCGTTCAAGTGCGAAGCATCTTGCTTCTACCTGTCGCAGTTGTTGTTGCAGAGATTCATTTTCAATTTGCAGTGTTTGTAATTTATGTGAAATTCCTTCTTCTTCTGCCTTGGTCGGTACATATTTTGTATTTGCAATCAAAGCATTTAAATCATTTACCGGCATATTAACACTTACATTGCCTTGATTAGAAGACTTTTCGGTTTTAGTTGGTGTTTTCGGTGACATTGAATCATTTGTACGAAGGCGCTTAAGCTTTGGACCGGTATCCATTTCCTTCGTGTTATTTGTGTTGACAGGGTTTCTTTGTAATCCTTCACCAACCATAGCGAATACTTTTAATTTTACAAGCAAAAAACGTTCTCACCTGGATAAAAATTCCATAAATAATATTGTTTCCGCAGGCGTTCTTGTACATAAGCAAATATTGTTCGTTTGGATAGAAATTCCCTCTTAAAATATATAAATATATAGAGCTATCTTTTAGCCAACCAGACCAACCAACCGGTAACTGTCAATCTCATTTTTCTATTAGAAACTTAAGTAGGTACTTCAGAGGGTGACCCTTTTTTGTTTAAGGGTTTAGTTCTCTCAAAACACTTACCTATAACTAAAAGGTGTCCCGTAATTTATAATTTTAATACAAAATTGTATTGATTCATTGTTTATACAAATTGGGGTTATATATGGAATAGCACATCGGATAAATGACCACCACGGCTTTGTTGGCAAGTACGTACTCTTTTATTGAAATTTTCTATGACCATTTTGCATCAATGTGTCTGAATTTCATAATACACCTCCCTTATTCCGCTTTTAATGTGTTGGTGGTCGTTGGCTTGATTGCAAAGACCTTTGACTTAAAAAAAAAAAAAGACAAAGAAAAAATTCCAAATCACAAGATCTGGATGGCCAATTCTGATCGCAAAAACGGCCGATTACACGATTAGAAAATGACTCATGCAGTAATTGAATTGTTTCTCTAGCTGCATGGCATGTGGCATACTGTCCTGTTGAAACCACATGTTGGTCACATCCACATCTGGTAATTTAGGCACTAAAAACTGGGTTATCATGTCACGCTAACAGACCATTAATTGCTACTGCCTGACCAGCCTCGTTTTCGAAAAAGAACGGCCCGATAATGCCCCCAACCAAAAATCCGCACCAAACAGTTACGCGTTGTGGATGCATTTGTTTCTCAACAATTACTCGTGGGTTTTCTGAAACTTAAATGCGACAATTTTGACGATTAACGAAGCCATCAACATGAAAATGACGGCCATATTTTGTACGTAAATTGCAGACTGTAGCTGACAAACCTTAATTATTTTTAAAATATTGCTCAACAATGAAAATGCGTTGATCTTTCGTATCCATTTCGTAGCGGTCCATTTTTACTAATCCCGAACTGAAAGCTGTCACATTGCTATCTTTTTTACGTTGGCATCACTGTACTATTAAATGGAGAAAAATTAATTTCTTTCCTGGATTATGGGACACCCTTTAAATGGGTCAGAAGAAACCAAAAGGTGGCTACTGATTCGGTAGGAACCGTGTTTCCAGGATAACATGGATAACATTTGTTTTTTGTTTATTTGTTTATTTGTCAACAAAGTACTAGGCCTTTTTTAGACATGAAAAAATATAATAAAATGAGAGACAAAAATTAAGAAAAAAATGAAGTAAATAAACATAATTTAGAAAAAAAAAACAAGTACAAAACTGTTTACGAACTGAGCAATACAATTATAACTGGAAATAATTAAACAAGATGGATTTTATTAATGGTATTGTCATATTAATGTCAATTAAAGACGCACATTCATTATACAATAACATTAAACCATTTAAAGAGGAGGATCTTCCGTAATTCGTACGAGAACGAGGAATATAAAAGAATCTGTTACTACGCAAATTAAGTGATGGAACATTAAGACCCACAAGACATAAAATATCAGGACAGTGAATCTCCCCAATAAGTATTCTGTGAAGAAAAACAACTCTTGATACCTTTCTCCTAACCTCAAGAGACTCGAGCCCAATAAGTTGTAATCGGGCTGAGTAAGGGGGTAAGTTATTAAAATCCGACCAAGGTAGACGTCTGAGGGCAAACCTGAGAAATCTTTTTTGAATTGCTTCGATTCTTACTATATGAGTATTGTAGTATGGACACCAAACAATAGACGTATATTCCAGCAGCGATCGAACAAGCGACAAATATAAAGTTTTTAGCGCATAGGGTTCGGTGAACA
Organism: Cheilosia urbana; assembly: GCA_946477585.1. Taxonomy (NCBI): domain Eukaryota; kingdom Metazoa; phylum Arthropoda; class Insecta; order Diptera; family Syrphidae; genus Cheilosia; species Cheilosia urbana. Next base: position 62,490,401 of record OX297854.1, on the reverse strand, counting down.
CCCTAGCATAACGTTTAAGCATTCCCCATGTTCTATTGGCTTTATTTGTGATGTATTCATAGTGGTAAATATAGGATAGTTTACTATCTAACATAACACCTAGATCTTTTATCAAAGATACACGCGGAATAGCACTACTTATGAAGGAATACGCGTGAATGAAAGGCGAGGAACGACGGGAAAAAGTAATGACCGAACATTTACTAACATTAAGGGACAAGTAGTTTTTATTGCACCACAAAACGAAGTCTTGGAGATGTGCATTCAATCTATGAAAACTATTCGGATCATTGCATGAAGAATATATTTTAAAGTCATCGGCAAACATCAGGATATTGCAATGTGGAACAAATTTGACAACATCATTAACGAATAAAATAAATAAGGGCCTATATGACTTCCTTGTGGGACACCAGATGTTACAATGATTTCTTTGGATAAGTGTCCTCGAAACTTTACAAACTGGTATCTGTTACTTAGATAGGATGATAGCCATCTAAGAAAAACTGTAGGAAACCCTAAACGTTCAAGTTTGTAAAGAAGAAGTTTGTGATCAACTCGATCAAACGCTTTACTGAAATCAGTGTAAATGGCATCGACCTGATTACCCTTATATATCTCACTAATAACAAAATTTGTAAAAAGAAGAAGATTCGTAGCAGTGGATTTGTTTTTTACAAAGCCATGTTGGTTATTGCAAATTAAATTTTTACAGAAAAAATTTAACTCATCAGTCACCAACTCATCAAACAGTTTAGGAATGGACGATTGTTTACAGATCCCTCTGTAATTTTCAATATTATTTTTTCTACCGGATTTAAATATTGGTACTATAAAAGAATTTTTCCATAGGGAAGGAAAGATACCTGTCTTCAACGATACATTGAATTTGTGGCAAAGTATGGAATGTAAAGGAAGGGCACACATTTTTAAAAAGCCTGCTGGAATACCATCGGGTCCAGGATTAAAATTAGGGGCCAAATTTCTAAGTTTACTCAGTATCATATCTTCGGGAAAAGCGATGTTACTAAAAATAGAGGAATGTGATGCACCTAAATAAGAAAAAAAGTGTTCGTCTAAAACAGAACTAGGATTAGAATAAACAGATTGAAAAAATTCTGCAAAACTATTGCAGATAACGCGGGGATCATCTATGACCGATCATCATAGGAGGATGAAGCCGGAAAGCCATCACTATTCTTTTGTAAATTAACAAAATTCCAAAAAAAAATCATTGACATAAGCCGAGTAGGCATGGTATATAGAAGATTTAAACTCGGTTCTGAGATGACGATATAAAGTATAGTCATCATTCGACAAACTCGACCGCCACTTCCTATAGGCTCTATTTTTAAGAATTTTTAGTCTACGTGTTTCATCATTATCCCAAGGACAAATATCATTAATAATATTTTTAATTTGAACAACCGGGACAAAACCAAAAATTAAGTTTTTTAAAACGCGATAAAATATCGAGCAGAGTTCTTCTATTCCTAGAGTTAAAAATGGACTCCAGTTAAAATTGTAAAGCTCATTACATATGTTATTATAATTAGCATTTTTAAAATCAAATTTGTAAGAAGTAGAAATATTTAAAACATTAAACTCTATGTGACAAAACAAATATAATGAGGGATGATAGGTGTCTTCAGGAACCAGCGGAGTTAGACTTCTAGTAACATAAGTATCATCGTTATAATTTGAGAATATGAGGTCCAACGAGCGATTCTGATGGTTTTTAATTGGGTTTAGTTGAAAGAGTCCAATCGATTGAAAGCAGTCAATGATTTCAGCTTCAATAGGTGATAAGATATTGACATGAGTGAGATACGTACAATCAATATCTCCGGCACTCCAATCAATTTTGGGTTGGTTAAAGTCACCAAAGACAAAAAGTCTGTCAGAAGCGGATGTATGATTTTCAACGTAGCGAATGGCATCCAAATATCTAATCACCACGGCAAGCAGTGTTCTGGGAGGTATATAGACACACACAATGAATATTTTTGAAGAGGTGAGATCAAATTTACTGCCACAGATTTCGATATCCGAGAAATCGTCAAGATTTAGTTCTTTAGGATTTAAGTCTTTTCTGATTGCTATAAGAACGCCACCAAATCGTTCAGATGAACTATTTTCAGGTGATCGATCTCTGCGATTAACTGAAAAATAGTTTGGGAAAATAATGGTATCGGAAAAGCTGTTATCTAATCCAGTTTCTGTGATGACCATTATATCAGATGAGGAGCTGTAGACATTTAACAGGAACTTAGTACATTTTGTCCTCAGCCCTCTCACATTTTGATAGAAGAAGGCAAGCTCGGTAAGTTTTTTGGCCTCCTGCTAGAGTTGTTAGGGCGGTGTGTAAACTCCTTTACAATCATATTTTTCGGCCAAAAATTAGGATTTACTGAGCTAGCTAGCAATTTGAATGAGGCTGATATTCGGTCCGGCAGGTTTTCAGGTGTAAGGCTATGACATCTGATACACCATCGGTTTCAATGCCACTGATACTTATAAAGTTGATAATGTCTACAGGTTTCGTACCATATTGTAAGCGTGATAGAAACACGGCAAAAGGTGGAGGCACAACTCTCAAAGAGCTGTCACGATTGCAAGCCTCTGGTGATGGAACGACCAAACGTGTTCTACTGGAAGAAGGTGGGTTCACAGCTTCATTAATTGTAGGCTGGTTACTGACGTTGAACGGTGAGGATGACGTAGATGGAATTTGCTTCTATAATAGCTGCATATTATTGATAATAATAAATTGGAAAGTATTGGCGCTGCTCCTAAATTTACATTGTCACAGTCTTTTACAATGTGTCACTCAGAAAAGTGTCGTTTTCACTTGCGCAAATCAAGTGTCTTCGTTTATTTATAGACGCTTCTATTGACATCGAATCATAGTCCGCAATTATACAAAAACAAATCACAAACTATTTTCATTAGAAATGCTGCACTAAAGAAGAGTTCACCATATTTAGAAAAATATGCAGATTCCGTTGTCGTCATCAGTGCTTTGCCTTGCATTTCCGATTGTTTGTGATCTAAAAATATAGTTCATATTGAATGGAATGGATACCCTCTGGATGGTTGACGTTTGAGTGCATATCCATGTAAGTAATTACTTCTGGATATATCTGAATGATTTCGCATGTCATGCCTTTTCTTATATTTTTAGATGGTTTTAACCGTTTCGTATATCTGGAAACAAAAATAGATTTTGTTTGTTCGTTTCTAATCGATAACAGATTTATTTTTGAATTTGGCCATTTCGTCACATCGAACGTTTGGCATGTGTGAGCATTGAACAAGTATTTGAATAATTGGCTTTTTGTTTCTGTCTTGCGTAGCTTTTTGCTATAGGTACTAAAGTACTGACCATGTAGTCTGGTTTAAAAGTCATATATTTTAATTGATTTTTTTCAATACACAGAGAAGTAATGTCTATACTGAGGGTGACAATCTAAAGAAAACTATCTGACATCGAGGTAAACATCCCTCGTATCTGTCTATTTTGTCCTAAAAACTCATATCAATATTTCCATTACTAAGCAACTCAAAATAGTGAAATCTATTTTGTTCTAATGCTTTCTATTAGATGTATCTAATAGAATAAAACAAATTAAGCTTTTATCGATTTAAGGGAACGGATATTTTAAATGCTAGACAACTAAAAGCGATAAGAACTGGTTGGTTGTTAGAAAGTATGTATACCTATGCTCTTACCAAAAATGAAAATTGTACCAACCAAAAAGAATTTTCCATCAATTTAAGCAGGAAAAATAAAATCGCGTTATCTCCGAAACGGTACAATGTAAGGTGATGAAATTTTCTATTTGGACTTTATTTTTTTAATAATTTTCGCACGTTCGGCAAGCCAAAACCGATGCATGATGAAATGGCAACCCTTACTGAATATTTTGACAGCTGGATGTTATTGGAAACTTTGACAGCTGCTGAAACATAGCAAATGGTAAAAAGTATCCAATTGTTATCTGATCACATCTTACTTGGTACACATTACGGGGCTTGGAAAATACTATTAAACTCTACGGAAGGGGTCGAAGTGAACTCAAGACCTCAACTAAGAACGAAATGACCAACTATCGTCCCATTGCTAAACTTTCTCATATACCCAAGCTCTTCGAAGGTATTTTATACAAAGCATTAAGCTTTCGTTGTAAGTCCATCATCTCCCCTTGCCAACATGGTTTCCTTAAAGGCAGATCAACTACTACAAACCTAGTTGAGTTTGTCTCCTTTGCCCTCTCTGCTTTAGAGAATGGCAACGAAGTAGATGTAATTGCAACCGACTTTAGTAAGGCTTTTGATAAGATATCTCATCAATTAATCATTTTCAAATTGTCTGCCCTAGGCTTTGAACCCATATTACTTAAATGGATATCCTCTTACCTCGAAAACCGTTCCTATAGTGTTCGTTTCAGATCTGTCCTCTCGGTTCCCTTTTTAGCAACCTCAGGTGTCCCTCAAGGTAGCCATCTAGGTCCGCTTCTCTTCATCCTCACTATAAACGATCTTGAGAGGGTCATCAAACACTCCTCCCTGTCCCTCTACGCCGACGATACCAAATTTTTCAAGACCATTTTTTCACCCCTAGACTCTAGTCTCCTTCAACAAGACCTCGATAACTTTTCGATTTGGTGCCACAAAAATTGCTTAGAGCTTAACATCGCGAAATGCCAATCTATTACCTTATCGCGTAAGCGCATCCAGACCATACCCCGAATATATTATCTTATTGGTCACCCCATACCCCTCGTACATTCTCTTCGCGACATAGGTAGGGACGTAGCAGATATTCTTTTCATTCATCGACTTCTCTCAGGTTCTGTCGACCCTCCTCTTTTCTATATACCGGCTCACCGCACCTCTTATGGCTCCAACGAACCAATCACCCGTATGCTACGGAAGGTTAACTCAAAGCTTCCCCTTTTTGATTTCAACCGCAGCACTGCCTGCCTTAAACTCGATCTCCTTCCCAATCTTTCCCTTACAAATCCTAGTTCGTAAGTCTTAGTTTTTTTAAGTTAGTAGTTAAGCAATGTTATAGCTTGTAATAAGCCGAATAAATGGGGGCGTATGCCCCCACCAAAATTAAATTAAAAATTAAATTAAAAATTAAATCAATTGTGCAGTTTTTGTCAAATTCAAAGATGTCAGTTGTCATGTCACCTGCAGTTGGTTGTAGTTTGTAGAACTGCGGAAACTGGAACCAGTCGTCGACGTATTGTGAGACATAGTTTTAAGTTTGAAAATACAACCGATGTGATTTGATCCACAAACAAAAAAACGAGAATTTTCATGTTAAAATATAAGTCTGCTAAAAATTTGGAGCTATAAAAGCAATATGTTTTTAAAGCAAATTCAAATTAGATCCCATCAGTCCCAACAGTTTTATCCCCTTTCTATCTACCTCCTAAAATAGATTAATCAGACCAAAAACATAAATGTAAAAAAAGAGACAAGTTCTTCTATAGAAAAACCTTTATGTAACAAGTCAGCCCAGAAAAGTACTGACACCTAAAATTACGCCAAGTTCGGGATATTTGATGAGACGCCTGTGCTGGATTAGCTTAGCAAATGATCCGAATTTGAAGTTTCTGACTTCATTGGTACTGAAGATATAGGGGCGTCGAAAATCGCCTGAGCTTGTTCATGTAGTGCCAGAACTTGGCATTGCACTACCATGCCCTTTGATTTTGTGACCAAATTTATAACAAAAAGAAAACGAACAAAACTTTTATAAAGTTGTTTGTCCTGAATAAAAATTGTAATTTCGTTCATGTCCAGGCGGTGCCGTGAAATAACGCCGAATTTTGGAATTCGGTGTTATTTCACTTTGTGAAAGCGAAATAACGCCGATTTTCCTTGTTCGGTCTTATTTCACTTTCCTAAAGTGAAATAAAGGCCAGTCGGCCTTATTTCGCTTTGAATTTATAAATACATTTTAAATTGCCTCCTCTGTTACTTCAGCATTTAGAATTTGAGAAAATAAAATAAAAAAAAAAAAGATGAATTTTGAACTATTACTTTCTCAAAATTCCCCTTTAGTTATCTTAGCATTTTGAATTTTCGAAAATAATAGTTAAGAATTCGCGCGAATTTTTAACTATTATTTTCGAAAAATTTCCTTCTAGTTATTTTAGAATTTGAGAAAATAATAGTTAAAAACTCGGCTAAGTTGTAGTATTCTGAATGAACAAATTTTCTTTCCTAAAATCGTGACGGCCTCCATTTTGAATCGAGTAAAGCTCTAAATGCGAGTTTGTCAACCTGTTTCTGTGACGCCATCACTGCTAGGCTCGAGAAGTTCGAGACATTTTCTCCGATTTCGGTTCGACCTAGCAATAGTACAGACACGGGTATATTAGTGAGCAAATAAAATGTCACCAAGAATCAAAATAGAACTAAATTTTAGTAGGTATCTAAAAATAAAATAAACACCCATATCCTTATGTTTCAATCATCTGGACATGCGCACTAAATCAATGGGACACACATTTTGTTTTTTTTCTCTCTTTAAACACGCAGCAACAATTTTATTTATTTTTGTTTTGGTTTGTTGGTTTTTTTTTTTTTTTTCGTTATTCCTTTCTTCTCTCGGCTCGTTGTTATGTTTTCCGATTTGTATGCACTCGTTCGGAACATTTAATTTCGCACAGTGCTTCTTGAGATTCGTAATTGCAGTCCTTGTTGGATTCTGCATTGGAACGATAGGCGCACGATTTGTGTGTTTGTTTGTTAGCTTGTGCTCGTCCGGAAATTACAATTCACAAACAAAAAGCTACGAAAGGATAAATGAATAGTGAATTTCGTGGTAAATATCTGTGCAGTCGCGGCAGTGTATAGTGTTAAGCAACAGGTGTGCTGTGTGATAATAGGGATAACCGTTTGATAAATCCTTGCAAAAAAAAAAACGCAAAAATGAAAATGTCTACGGCAGCCCTTTGTTATCTGCAATCGATTTCTTCATCTAATAATTGGGAAATGACAAATGGAAAGCATTCGAATGGAGATGAAGGAGGTATGTTGCAAATTCGAATAGGACACTTGTTTTGTTTATTTGTTTGTAATTCTTTTTAAAAGGATAGTGTGCTCAGGCGAAGAGCTGTGTATAGCGTCGCAATGTGTTCCTTAAGTCAAGAGTTATAAGTTTCTATTTCGATAAGGAGAGATGTTAGGAATTTTAATTAAGGCTACTGCCCGTACTTGTTGTTAAGATATGTCTTTGCCTTTGTCTTTGAATAAAATTATCCTACGTTATAAGAACAGGCGCGTGTGCAACTTCACTTTCAGTCTCCGATTTCCGTAATTCGTCGTGCATTGTTAGATAAAATTATACGTGAGTTCGTGTTTGTTTGTAAATATGTTGTTGACTTAGACGATTGTATAAAAAAGAAAAATGGGTAACTTGCATCGAATTAGCCTGAATGTATGCAAATATTTCCGATAAATGTTCTTGGGGTTATAACACCATCACCATTTGAATCAAATTTATTGCAGCAACCAATTTAAGAACACGTTCATACGAAGAAGATGGTGACATATGAATCATAAAGGGTGGGTCATCTAGTGGTTTCTTTTTAAATTATAGGTTATTTTGACACTGACATATGTTTCCCAACTCGAAATCTTGACAGAAAGTCAGAATGAGACCCCCGCGAAACGAAATGATTCTCCTTACGCTTGAACAACGTTGGGAAATATTGAAAACTCATTTTCAAATTGATTGCTGTGTTGCCCAAACAGTGCGTTTTTTGAAAAGGAGTTTTGGCCGAAATGAAGCACCCACCGCGCCTGCGGTAAGTTACGTTAACCAAAAAAAGTTAGGCTCGGAAAACCCGAGAGAAGAAACAGAGAGTTACAGTTTGGTGGGGACTGTTGAGTGAGTGGTGGCATCATTTGACCATTTCTTTCTTCGAAAATGAGGCTGGGGACAACGTTTCGTTAAACGGTGGGCGTTCCAAATCCATGTTAGCCGACTTAATTTTTTTTTTACTGAAATTTAAGACGATTTGGATTTGGACGACTTCTGATTCATGCAGGAAGTGATGTCGCGTCATGCCACACAGCCCATGCCACAATCGATCTTTTGCGCACCAAATTCCTAAATCGTGATATCAGCCGTCTTGGTGTCGATTGGCCGCCTCGGAAGCTGAAAGGACAGCCATGTTCAAAATGCAACTTTTGGGCGCCCAACAAGACAGGCTGATAATGCTCATGACCATACAGTACATTGACAACCGCGAGGACATCAACTTTCAAAAACTCCTTCTGTTACAGGACAAGCAAACTTTGGAACTCACTTCCTGGGGATATATTTCCAGAAGACTACAATTTGCAGCAATTTAAGTGCAGAGCAAACATACATCTGCAGGCACCTCGGGGCGCTGGTGAAGCGTTATAGGTTCGCCTTTCCCGGGAGGTGTATAAAAAAAAAAAAAAAAAAAAAAATACTACACCTGAAACTAGATATTGTAAGACTATTTGTTACTTGAAGAAGGTCATCGGATCAATTAGATGAATCAATTAGGATGACTGAGGCGTTGGCGCGAGATTTTAGTCTGAGAGTCTTAAACTATCCAAATTGAAACTGCCTTACTACGACAGCTTCTTTAAACTAAAGCTACTGGCTGTTACAGCTGCTGCTAAACAGGTTGCAATGTTATTTTTTATATGTTTTGATATGTTTTTTTTTTTTTCATTGACAGCTAAGCGGCAGAAAAGCTATATCTGTCGTAAGTATACAGATGAAATCGAAGCTGGTATACTGCTGCCGGTTCCTGGCGCGGCAGTACAAGAGAAGACTCCACCTGGAAAAAGTTTGATATCTAATATGTAGGCTTTCAGAGGGTTCCATAGTGTGGAGTTCATAATACTTAATAGCATAAAAATGAATCGACAATGGTCGAAGTGCGGCTGTACAATTTTGACCTAAAATGTGAATTTTCCAAACCGCTCTGTGTGTTTTCCTACACGCGATATTTCTGAATAGTAAGGGCGCAGATATGTCGTCAAGATATTTAAATGCAAGAGTTAAGCTATGCCGTCTTAAAAAAAAAACAGCAAAGATGCTCTGGTTAGATTAGGTAAGCGGGTTGACATGGAGTACTCGTATGTGTTCCGATTCCTGCTCTGTAATTTAAATTTTATATTTCTGGAGTCTCTGTTCAATTTGATTGGTTTGGCCTAGGGCTGCCAATTTGTTGGCTTTCTACAAAATTTTCTAGGTTGTAAAAACAAACAAAAATGGCTTCGAGGTCCGTTATGCGTGTTAGGCTTTAACAAAAAAGGATGACTTCGTCTCATACGGAATGTCACAAATTGGAAATATTGTTGAAATCTCACTTCCACGGCATAACATGGGACCCGAGTCCAAGTTTTGTATTCACCAATCACTAAAGCTAAGATTACATGTGTCATTTTTCGTGGCAAATTTTTACATGCCGATGACATTATGACGTTAACATTTGTCCTAAATGTGTCACTACGTGTGATCGCCTGTGAAGCGTCTGGTCAAGGTGGCTGTCGCTGCGTTCTCTCACAAAAGATAAACGAGTGACAATATAAATACTGACAATCGGTTTTTCATGACGTTGAGACTTAATCACCTTGTTCGGGGAATTGAGGTGATAAAAAGCTAAATAATCAACGATTAATTGGTAAAAAACTAGCAAAATGGTAATTATTCAGCTGACGTGGTATGACTCCCATAGACTAGTCTTTATACATTCTGAAAAAGTTGTTAAGCATTAAAACAACTCTCCCAACTCTTTTCTTTTATCCATACGCATTTGTGTGTTTGTCTATACTTGTGTTTACTATTGAAATGTTATTTCAACTGCAGCAATGTTGCAAGAACATTTTCAAATTAAATCGCCGAACCTTTTCCGTTGCCACCCTGTACTCTCGCTCGTATATGCAAACGGTACTCATCAATTTTTTTTTTTTTTGCAAAACTTACAACAAATCACGGTTTTGCTTGCGATTACATAAACATTATGATGCGGCAATAGTGGGATGACAACAGCTAGCAACCAACTAACCAACCACTTTGATCCTGTAAGCACAAACAAAAAAAGAAGAAGAAGAATTCAGCTGATCATGTTTTCTCTGATGCCAACTAAAAATACCACTGAATGATATTTATTTCTGTAAAACTAACTAAATTCACCATCACAAGAATTATGCAATACTGTGTGCGAATGTATTATGTTGGCAGCAAGTCTACATTTTGCCAAATGTTACACGGTGGGAATATCGAAATGCTCTCGCAACGAAAGCTGGCACGTTCTATTGAATGGCATTACAAACAGGTGAATTTTTAGCCTGCGTTGTATGGGGAGGTGCGCCACGCATGATCCAGGAAATAGTTGCCTTTTTACCCCCCTCGTTTACGTGGGGAAAACTTTTCGTATGTTTTGATATTTATTTTCCTTGTGTTCGGTTTTTGTAATTGAAACGATTTAAATTTAAACAATTACAAAACGGGTGAAGCAGTGAGACTTTCGAAAATATGTTGGCACAAAGATTCGCTTTTTTCTCGCTCTAGGAATTAGGGCACATTGAGGGTTTCCTTTTTTTCATCTGATACATTTCCTTGTGGTAGACACTATGCAGTTTTTTTTATATGTATATTTATATACCTATATAAATTGTTGGTGCTCCCCAAAGTTGCGACTTTGTAGATTCAAATTCTCGATTTCTCATCTAACATACAGCTTTTTATGCTTTCAAAACACTTTGAAGGATATAAAAGCATTTGCAACTATGGATCGAATGGAATCCCTAAGGAACACCCGAGTCGACTAAGACACTGGAAGGATTATTAGATAATGTCTGCGACAACAGTTCAAAGAAGCTTTGATTTTCCCGATTTTAAAAAAAGGTTGCGGGTCTGAGCTGAATGAATTACAAGCCAGGTTCAGGCCAGGATGTTCAAAGGTGGATCAAATCTTTGTACCCAAGAGCATTGCGAAAGCATATGTAACGCAACGTAAAAAGTTATGTGTATTTTTTGTGGACTTTAGAGCATTTTTTTGACACGATAAACAGAGGTTCCTTTATAATAAGCCATATTGGTATAAGCTCTTTGCAAAAGGAATGTCTTAAAAGTTTGGTAGGGTAATACAAAACATTTTATGAAGAGACGCTGGCAGCTGAATGGACCGGAGAAAATGCGTCGGACTGGTTTAGAGCGAACACAGGTGTTGGACAAGCATACACTTTAAGTCCATTGTTATTCGCAATCTTTATTAATGACATCACTGACTCATTACGGGAAGGTTTCGAATTCGCTGGCGCTACTTTTTGCAGATGATAAAGTTTTTATGGCGAATTCCCCGGAGACACTTTAGCGCATGATAAACCGTTTAAATGATTTTTGTAAAATGTGGAGCCTTATATTTACTAAAGCTGGAAAAGTCAAAGGTGACGATCTTTAAAAAGGGTAGTGGATGAATGCGCAACAACGAGAAATGGTTTTTGAACGGCGAATAGATCGAAGTCGTTAAAAAGTACAACTTGTACAACCTTGGCTTGCTTTTCACACAAAACCTAAGCATAGAAGAACACCTGAAATGCAAGCTTCAAAAGTTCCAAACCGTTATAAATACAACTTGGAGAAAATGTTTTGCTAACAAGTATATATATCTCATAACAGCAAGTTTCGTGTTTTCGAGGCGGTCGCAGAGTCAACTATGCTTCCACTACTGAGGCTTTACATCATAATGCTGGAGACTGATCTTTCTCCATCGGCTACAAAGACACTTAAACTTCATGTGGACTACATTTTGAAAATCTTCAATATACCTCTGGAAAGACTACCAAGACATATGGAAGCTTTGGAAGCACTACGATGCAAAATGACCTGGCGCACACGTGCGGAATAAGCCTGGACTTGAATGAAGCAAACCTGGGATCATGGAACCCAAAGTTGTATCAGTTGATTACAGCGGTAGATCTTAACTTTAGACAGCAATCGGAAGGAGAAGCTTCGGAATCACTGCATCGATCTATCTATAGTTATGATTTTAGTTATTTGGGGGATTGGAATTACTTCAAGGATGATTACAGCGCCGAGGTAATTTCACTTCAGAGAAGATCTACCGGTATTGCGTATATATTACATGGCGGAGAGGGAGGATGTATTTAATTTCATGGGAAGATGTCTTTTACTTTTTTGGAGTAGATCAATTTCCGATGAAGTTATCCTGAATAAGCTCAACGAACTAAATGTGACTCGTCTGTTCGCGTACTGTAAGACAGCCTTGGCTTATCGGCAAAGAATTCTAGCAGAAAATTTGAATAATTGATAGAAAACCCTGACTTATTTTACTTAACACATTGGCAATCAGCAGACAACTTATTACCCTGTTTTCCTTGATTTTCGATTAATGTAAAGAGTTTTAATCAATTTAAGCGTTGGCATTAATTTTGTTCTTAATTCGGAAAGGTTTGCGTGCATTTCTGATTGAGGCAAACGTTTTCAGTGTCCCGTGTCTTCTTTCAAAAAAAAGGCGGGTCTATTTGATATTACCACCAAACCATTCTGTCAATTAGTCCAACTTGACATTAAGCTGGGGTCGAATCGCCACTTTCGTGAACGAGCTATACGTTCACGGAATTAAGTTGATTTTACATGTGGAACAAAAACAAATTCCGTCACGTAATGCTCGTTTGCGGACGTCGCGATTCGACCCCTGATTTAAACTTCTTGATCCGTTGAGGAATATTTCAATCCAATTGCATGTGGTTTGTTGACATATTGAGCTAGAAATGGTCTTTGTCCGGTCCCAGGCCGTAAATTTGAGTCATCGGCAGCACTAAACCCCTCCGTTGCGTTTATTTATTTGACGCACGCTTTTTTTTTATAACGGCTTCAGTTCTCGGTCTGTTTGCGAATCTTATCATTTACAGTTCCATGTTGAAACATCTGCACTACATAAAGTCTCAGACAAAGCATTTCAAGCGGTTTGCTACGCTCCTATGCATTCGCTGAAATTTGCTTTCGCGAGGACTTACTGAACGACCAAAAGACTAAGACTGGGTGATACTACCCGCCAAAGGAAACAAAACCCCAAAAAGATACCTTGGCGTATTATCTGCTATGGAAGAACATGCTGGACACATCTAAGGGAGAAATCTTAAGCTTTCAATGTCAAGGGCTTTTTTTTAAAATAAAAATAAATAGTTGGCGCAACAGGTCCGGAGGGACCCTAGGCCTAGCTTCTCACAACCATTCGTTTTGTGTGAGTTTTTCATTTTTGGAACAAATGGAAGGGATCTACAATTTTATGCCGAATCCAAACGGCTAATTGAGAAGCTCTTTCAAGATATTTATACTCTCGGATGTTTGTCAGACGTTCTCGAGAGGTAGCACAGTGGAAAAAACCCTAAGTTGAAATTTTGGATTTTTGCGGGATTCGAACCTGGGACCCCTCGCTTAGTAGTCCAACAGACTAACCGCTAAGCCACTGCGACGGTTGGCCAAGGGCTTTTTTACCTCATTGAAATATGGTTCTAAAATGTATAGGGTAAAGTCGGGAGATATTCACACATTTTTTGTTTTCACTTCAACTAAAAAATTAAAGGATATTTTGATTTGAAACATAAATATATTAGCTCTTTATTTTATTTAAAAATCAAAAATAAGAACATAAGTATAATTCATAGTTTTAAAAACCTAAAGATTAAAAAAAAGCTCCTTTAAAAAATTATCGTGTGATTTGGCACCCATAGGTGAGTGATATAGTACCTTTAGATTTCTTGGAGTTACAATTATTTAAAAACACGAGTCGTTCGACAAAAAGTGGCCAATTAGAACTTGAAACTATTCATCTGTTTTTAGTTCTGAAATTTACCTCAATAATAAAACTAATAGTGAGTGGAGAAGCGAGGTGTAACAACGATTCTCGCTGACCCTGACAATTTCTGTTGGGGATTTTATTTTATGAATTATTGTTTGGAGAAAATAACTTTTAACAACAACTCGTAGATACAGTCACTAATAGTGTTCCCAGTTTTTTAGTTTTTTTTGTTTTTTTTTGTGGACGGGGTGAATTTTGGGGGAGAAATTGTTTTAGGGGGAAATCTGTTTTTTTTTTTTTTTAATCTATTCCACATTTTTATTTTGTTATATACTATTGTTTTGGTAACTTTAAAATGTGTGTGCTACATTAAAATGCAGTTAAAAAATATTTGACAATAAACGATATTTTTTGTGCTGATATCTTTAAACTATTTTTGTTTACAAAACAAGTCTTTCAAAAAAGGTACTACAGCTTCATTGGGAACAATTTTATAGTTTTCTAAAATTTCCTTAAATATTTTTTTCCGGATTCAAGCAAGAAGCTCATCTGTATATTTTATAAACAACAATTTCATCAAATTTGGATAAGGACTATGTATGTAAATTCCTACGAGATGTTTTCAAAATGCAACGTGCGTTGACATTTTGGGTTTTTTTTTTTTGGGCGCACACTTTTGCACCCGGAAAACCAAATTTACATGTTCGCATATCAAATTCGAAATTCCTTCTTTTAAGTCGTGCAAAAACATATCAAAGAAATACTAACAAAAAATTGGGTTGTTTTTTTTTTTGAGAAAAGTGTCCAAATCTGTGTTTTTTGTTTTTTTAATTTAGCTGTAATATCAGGAGAAATGGCAGCGTTGCCACATATCCTAAACTTTAGAGGTGCCATATCTCCAAAATGTTGTCACACATGAAAATGTGGAGGTCCAATTGTTTATTGGTACACCATTTTACTAATGCTGCATATTTTTACTAAAGGTGGCAGCATTAGTGTTTGATTATTAGTCCGGAAGATTGTGCGCGATTATTTTTTTTTAAATATATTTATATCACTGTCAGTGTGGCAGATCTAAAAAAAAAATGCAGACTTCCCACGACCTAACCTTCTTTTGACATTTGGTCACTCACACACTCATAGAAGGGAAGTGAACTGCATTATACGCAGACAGCATTTTACATGTCAGTTTCACCTTATTCACATTACTTACCTGACAAAGAACATCGTCCGAACTCAGTGTGGATGTTGTGTTTTATATGAATTCTTCGTTAGTCAAACTTGGGTTCAAGAAACTCGTAAAATAATGCTCTCTTAGAAAATAAAACAGGTACACATCGCAAAGAATATACATACAAAATGTAGTCTTGTTGTTTTATGGGGAAATTCAAGTAAGGTCGCTTCTTAACCAATGGTTACACAAATTTAAAGTGGGAAATAGTTTTAGTAAAATCGCTTCTATGCACTCGTATGTATATATAATTATATTCCTTCAACCATTTGGTGAAACAATTTTAACAAAATCAGAAGAAAATTCAAGATGGCTCATTCTCGATTACGTAGTAAGAGAAAGATATTGTATTTGTACAAAATTTCAAACTCGAGATGTTAATCAATACTGACATTACGACGATAGAGAGACTCAAGAATCTGAGTCGCAAAATTCTGTCCCTCTGTCTGTCTGTCCGTATGTCCCGAGGCCAACGGTCTAAATTGGAATAATTTGGATTTTGTGGGCTTACAGTTCGGGACCATTTTTTTCAAGGTAACCTCAATATTAATGGTACTTCCCATATAAAATAGGTAGGCACGCCCGCAGGTTGGGAACACCCTATAATGACTTCTGCAGGAGCTGCATTGACGAGCAAGAAACCGTTCTTCATCTTCTTGGTAACTGCCCAGCTCTTGCAAATTTACGTTAAACCAACTTAGGAGAATACTTCTTCAACGACTTAAGAGACTTGTCTCGCACAGACATACGCTGCATCAGCAAATATATTACAAAGACCAAATGGCTTGAACTCCAATACTCTCAACGCTAGCAGATGGTTTTGACCACCGCTCGCACCACCCGCGTCTTTTAGACGATCTGTTTTATAGGATATACAATCGATGGGTAGACTGCTTCGGTCACCCTTCGTACATCTAAAACCAACCGTCACTCGGTCAAACTTACCTTTTTGACCAAGTTAAAACACCTCGCCTTTTGCGTAGTAAAGAGGCCGATTGCTGCAATCGACACCACTACTGCGCTCTATGCTATATCCGCCCTATGATAAGCTGCCAGAGAACACAGGCGTGAGTCTAACCGATACGGTTACCTCTCGCCTTCTTTCGAAGGCATTCTTTCAACCGGTCATTTCCGCTTCGACCAACCTCATTAAACCTCTTTTTCTTAACAAGGTACATAACGAAAGGGCCTATCTATTATCAACCAAAGACGAAATCCGGTTTTTGCGTCATTTCGACGAGAAGTCAGAGGACTATAAGCGAAGGGCACACTGTTTCGGTTACCCGTCGCGCATCCGAAGACTTTAGTCATCCCCAGCCCCTTCTCTCTCAAGGAGTTGTCTGAGGATTACAGGCGAGGGGTAGACTGTTTCGGTCACCCTTTACCCTTTCCGAAGATTAACTGTCCGAACTCTCTATACGAGAAATCTTCAGACATAGACAAATAGCCATAGGCAAACAAAATCACAGCAATAACGCGCCCACTAGCTAGTCCGGTCTAGATAACACTCTGGCCTCTCCCCCCTTTCCCCCTAACTTATGTGGTATCACAATGGACCTAAATTTTGGTCTAAGTGTGTCTTTTAGACAGCCATCTTACCTAGCCTAACCTAACCTCCCATATAAAATGTTCATACCAAATCGATTTGTTCGAAAACGGCTCAAACGGTTTCAACCAAAATTTATATTTGAGCTAAAGTAGATGGGGTTACCATGACTGCATACACAGTTTTCCGCTGAAAAATCGATTATGTTATGTTATGTTATGTTATAGTGGCTCTCGATGAGAGAAACGCTTAGGCCGTTAATCGGCCCATTGTACGTACCACTGAAAAAAAAATCGATTAACGGTACTTTTGAAATTTGGACATACCTATCTTGAAAACGGTCCATACGATTGTAACAAAAATTCCCTCCTAAGGTAATATGGTCATTTCTAAATTTTGCAAGCTCAGTTTTTCTATATATTTTCGTTCAATGGATTTTTGAAAAAAAGCATTTATTTTTTATTAATTTAGATTTCTTTAGTTTACCTGTAAACGGCAATAACGAATGCCTATTTGGAGTAAAATTGATGTTTTCAAAATGATTGCGTCCTTAATTTTCAATTCGAATCACCGAAAACTCTAATTTTGAAAACCGCTCATATCTCGAAAACCCCAATTTCGATTTATATAAAACTTTAAACACCGAACAATGCTTGCATCAATACTTATAGGTACCTACTCAGTTTTGAGCTAAATAGGAAACCAAAGGTATTTTTCAAACTAAACATTGCAATATTTGGTACTGTTTTGTCTGCCAAATTTTACAAAAACCGCTCTAACGATTTTGATGAAAATGCATATCCACTAAAGATAATATCAGTATTCTAAATAAGATCCTGTACTTAGTGTCTCTCGAAAAATTCGAATAAAACCGTTTTTTAGTTATTTCGCTCTTGGTAAAAGCAATCCTCGATAAACGCAATACCTCGGTTAAAACAACACCTAAAATTTTACCATTAGTGACTCAGGAATTGCAACTTTTCAAAAAACTGTGACTTGGTAAGCGCAACTTTCCATCCATGCTCTTATTTCATTTAATTTTTGTTTAGTTTTTTTTTTTTTTTTTGTGATTGCTTTTACTGTAACTGGGCAGTCATTTTACAGCTGGTTGTGCTCGAATTTCTATCGGTTGCATTTACCGAGGGCGTACTGTATATATTTTTAAAACTCAATACCGCACTTTAAAATTCAAATTGCAACAGCCGTTAAATATTCAATAACAGCAACCAATGACTTATTTTAAGCAAATATTACTTACTACTTTTAACTCTCTAGCTTGGGAAAATTACCTGTTACTGAGAGTTTCAACTTTTAAAAACTCACATTGTTATGTATGTACTGCCATATCAGATGAATAACCCAAAAGTGAATTTTATTTAGCCATAATCCTTTTTCTATATTTCATGAGCCGTTTCTTTTATCTAGCATTGCTTCTCAGATGTTTACCTCTACCAGAAACCAACCAACATTTTGATTAACGACAAAGCTTTGTTCGACACAGTCGTGCACTTTATTTAACTTGCTTTCTCCACTTTGTTAACTGCTCACCATTCAGGAGGTCACTTTTAATTTTACTTGTAAAAGTGGCGTTAAACAAAAATTCAATTTTTGTTACAAATGAACTCGTCTAGTTCTCGTTAGATTGACATACGGATCTTTTCGGTCTGGCAACATTGTGTAAAGGAGCAACAGCTATATAAACATAAGGTAAAAATAGCCTAGTGTCATATTTATTCTAATGTACGGCCTAAGAAAAGCAAATTTCTGCAAGCTACTGGGAAGCTTGCTCAGATCCGTGTCCCGCTACAGTGTCCATCACAAAAGAATGCCTACAGACACCGCATCTGGTTTTGAAAGTTTGACTTCGGTTCGTAGCTTATTCGAGCCAAGGTGATCAAATGCGCAACAATCACACGAAAAGACTTGCATATATGCGTAATAAAAATAGAGACATTTAAAAAAAAAAAAAAACACTCCCAAATTTTAAAATCAAGCACTTTCCAGCACGCATTTGATTTTTGTGCGGAAGGTTTGGATTTTATTTTTGTAACACGGTCCTTTAATTAAACATTAGCTCGCCATTGGGTTGCTAATTAGGATCTATTTCGGCTGACCGGTCGCCTGTGGCTTTTCTGTTAAAAGATATTTTTACTCTTAACATCGCTTCCTAGGAGAATATTTAATTTTCTCTCCATGTCGATATCTACGAGTATACACAAAAGGTGCACGTTAAGCCGAAAGCGTTGTTTGACGTTTTAATTTCGTTTTTCACTTGACATGGTTGGTATGGTTGGATGCTCAGGGCGGAATAAAATTAAAAATTACTCTTTTTTTTTTTACTTTCATTCCAAGCACCTATTGTCCTTCGGAAAAGGTATTAAGCACACGTGTGTGGTGGCTATGTCTATATATATGTGCTCATAAATGAAGAAACCAGAATGATGGAAGCCACAAAAAGAGATGCCATAAGATCATTTAAGACTTTATATGAAGGACAACGTTTTTCCTTTGTTTTAACATTTTTTTTTTATCGATTTTTACACCTGACGTACATTCACTTTTGCTGTCTTCTACGCGGTATAACGTGAGATGGATGGGGTAGTGAGAACGGACTAGTATGGTGCGAGGTAAATCTAGTACCTCGAACGAACGTAATTGCTTTCTTGCGAGAGAGGATACCCAAAAGGAAACAAGACGCGTGATGGTAAAAATTTTAGTTTCCAGTTTTCAGTTTTGTTATTGTTATTGTTACTTTTGTCGCGTGAAAAATGTGTCAACACATCAGAAAGATTTAGGCAGATGATGACTTTGTCATTCTGCTGAGAGAGAGAGAGAGAGCGAGATAGAGGAGCAAAGAGCAACATACTTTTAAAAGCAGCCGTTAAGTGAAATTCCTCATTGCAGTGATAATTAATAATTTTTATTTTATCTTTGCCATAACGTGTCACTTATAAGTAGGAGGTTGGCTCTTTTGAGGATTGGAGGAGGTGAACTTGTTTGGCTTTCATTATCAGATACGTAGTCCTGTGCAGTACCTTGACAATGTATAAGGGACTAAATTGATAAATTTGAACCACAGCCTGAAAATACCAAAGTTCCTTAGTAGGTATTCCACAGAGGAAGTTGGGTGACCTCTGGAAAAATGGTGACAGATTGAACATTCTAGAGAAACATAACGTTGATTGTTTCTCATTTGTTTGTAGAGACGAATCTATCAAAGTTCATGTGAAGTTTCGGCAAACTCGTCCATCTGTGAAGGACGAATATGGAGAAACCTCGCAATAGTCTGTAAGAAATCCTCCGAATTATTCACGATACCATGGAACTGCTTAACACGGTTGCCAACACGAAACATTTGGGACAAAGTATTTGTCTTTGCCCTTTGTCCTTCCCGACGATTTCTCAGTCCGAAAGTTATATGGAAAACATATTTTTTAGGTTATTTTAAGGCAGTACATTTTGAGGTGTACTAAAATACGAGTTGGGTGAGCAATTTATAAAATTTTTAAAGTTTGTTATTTCAGTTGGAAAATTAAATCTTTGTCCCAATGTTGATTTCTCCGTCCCACTCTTTCGGTATATTTGTCCGAAGTTATGTTTCAAGTTGGCAAGCCTGCTCCTTAAACACCTTTGTGAAAAAATGTTCCAGAACCCACACGCGTTCAACGTGCTTTTGAAAGTAGATTGCTCATCTAGTGTTTTAATGAGGACAAAACGCTGTAGACTAGGGCTATCGCGAAAATAGGTATCGCCAATGAATTTCGAAAAAGGGGAAAAAAAATTCCCCCGGAATATGATGGGATTCCAATTTCCAACCCCGGAATATTTCTTTCGTTTTGTAGGTGGAAATTCAAAACGTAAGAAGTTTTTATGGGAATTTGAAGTCGTTTGGGTTTTTTTTTTTTCTAATTTGGTGAATTTGAACTGATAAAATAGAAATGACATAGGATTGGTGTACTTCAAACAACAGAGAGCAACAGCATTTAATCAAAAACAATTAGATGTTCAAATATTATGCAACGCAACACAGACATTTTCAATTTGGACTGCTTTTTGTGGACGATAGTGCAGCTCCTTAGTACCAAGCAAACATCTGGTAAAATTTAATACGGAACAAATATGTAATAACTAAAAACTATTATTGCAAAGCTATTTCATTTCTACTTACAACGCCTGTGGTAACTATAAGGGATTGGATTTATCTCTTAAAGTTCTTCTGTTCAGTTTCACTTAATTTTTAAGGTTCCGTACCCAAAGAGAAAAAACGTTTCGCCGCGATGTCTGTCCGTCTGTCCGACCCAATAGACCAATTTTGTACCTAGGTCTATCTCAGAAACTATTCAGAAAGGCTGAAATTTGCACACAACATCCGGTATAACGTCTAGTTAAACGACAAATACCAATGGTATCGATTGGTAGCGACTGGTTTTAGGGTAATTTGGTGAAAAAAATGATTTAATTCGTACAAATAATTGCTTATTTCTTCATTTACAAAAAGTGGATATATATACTTTTTTGTAGACTATGCTCGTAGTTATATATGTGCCCAAGAATGTTTTGCAAAAAAGTTAATATTTTAGAAGATATTTAAAAAAAAAAAAACAGTCATCTTATATATATAAAAATGAATCCCTATTTTCCTTGGTCACGGCATCACGCGTGAACGGCTGGACCGATTTTCCTAATTCTTTTTTTGTTGTGTTTGTTATTTGTCAGGAGAAGAATGTTATGAAAGAAAAAAATTAAGAAAATTTCGCGGAAAATTAGAAAATTTAAGAATACTTAACCAACATATTAAATTATATCTAATGTAACCATAGCGCTTTTACAATTCAAACTTTTTTGATGTAACCTTATGGCGTTTGGCATAACATTGACAAATGCGTGCTGCAAATATGGTCAAAGAGGATGTAAACAAAATGAATATCATTTAAAACAGATGTTTCGATCGGAGTTATTATATTGATAAAATACATATAAAATAATTAATTTTTATTTCTGACAAAAACTGAATTTCTTGGTGCACATCGTCGGAAAATCCTCAACATGTGGCGTTGTAGGCGTATATATCGTTTCGCAGTTCCATTAAATTTTCTTTAATAATAATCTTCTTTATTTATACCTATAATTCTTTTGGGATGAAACTCGATGATGATGATATAACTCGATAACGACTGGGTCAATTTTTATGATTCTTCTTTTGTTTTGTTCGTATTGTTGTATTTCAGGTTAACGCAAACTTAAAAGATAGGATTTTTGACCCGCTATATGGCGTTGTTGTCGATCTCCGAAACCACTCACCCGATTTCAATGAAATTTTGTAGACTTATATTCTTCGTTCCCGCTTGAAGGATAGGATACTTTTGGACCTGATAGGTGGCTCTGTTGCCGATCTCCGAAACAGCTCTACCAAGTTGATTGAAATTTTGTAGATGGATTTGGTTGCTTCCAGATTTATATTTCGGATATTTTTTGACCCTATAGGTGGTACTTTGAAAAATACAAGCGCTCACACTCTACTTCTAAAGTTCTATAATTAAAATTGTTAATGGACATTGTCCAAATAAAGCAATTTACGAAATGTGAGCAAGATTTAATACGAAAGGTACGGTCAAAGCCGGGTGGGTACAGTTACATATAAAAGAGACTGACGTCCGTAGGTGCACTCATAACTCTGGGAAGGATCGTTCGATTTTTATGATTTTTGCTTGGAAGGAAGGGCACAATGCTACCTTTTGTTGTGAAAAAATCTTTGTGGGGATTAGTTGAATTTTTTAATTCTTTGGATGTTCCGGGCTTACCTCTTCATAATTTGGATTTGAAAGTCGGCTCAGTTAAAATTTTGCTGCGCAAGATCAATGAACCGGAACTTTGTAATGGATCGCATTTATGATGATATATTATGATTTATGATGAAGGATCTTGCATCAAATATCATGCAAGTGATGATTTTAAGGGGAAAATTCAAAGGCAAACACTATTATTCCGCAGATTTTGCTTATTCAGAACGATTTAACATTCGTGCGTTTTCAATTTCCCATGCGTCTCGCTTTCACTATGACAAATAATTTATTGCAAGAATAATCGATGGATGTTTGTGTATTTGTGGCATCAATCTTGATTTCCCATGTCTCTCACATTGTCAATTTAGTGAAAAAGCGGAAGGTTGGCCGAAACGTCAAAATCATTGCAGTTTGATTGAAACAAATAAACATCGCCGAATTACATAAATTAGGAAGTGCATTGTGCATGCTCGGAATTATTATTTTCATTACATTAACAAATTTGGGCGGAACGAAGTTTGCCGGGTCAGCTAGTCACTATATAAAGTACGCCTCTTTTAACAATTTTTCATTGTTATTGGTATGTTCTCTTTATCAATTCCAATTGGAACTCTATTCATGTTCATTCACACGCACCGATACTACACTCCATCCAGTTCCAGATTCCAGACTAGGTTTTGTGCATTGGGCTCTCGGTCATCTTCATTCTCTCTTCTTAAACCATGTTCTCTTTTCATTGGAATTCATTCTCATGCACACATATATAGATATTAGTTAGACATACTTTGTGGTTTGTGCACAAACGTGGCTCTCGGTCATTTCATTCATTAGAGTAGAGCGTGTTCTCTACTATTACGCTTCCATTCATGTAGTTTACCTCATCAGCAAAAAAATGTCTAGAGAAGTGCGGAACCTTCGGTGCGCGAGTTACACTCACACTTGTCCGGTTTTTTTCTTGTTGAATTTGTTACTCGGCCAGCAATTGAAACTCTGCGCTATGCATTTTATAATATTTTGTTTTCTATTTTACCGAATCGAACAATTTTTTTCATTTAAAAATACAGATAAATCCAATTCGCGTCTTTGCAATTGCTCATATTACCGAAATTAATTTATTTATAACAAATATTTGTAAAATATTCTTAAATATGAGCTTAATTGACAATTGAATAAATCACAGTTGACAACTGTCAATGCATTCGGCAATACTATTTTCGAAAAATTCCGGTGGAAGTAAATTCCGATAGAGATTCGCGATAGGAGGAATATTTTCCAGGAAACAAACAATTTTCGGGGGGAATATTTGTTTCCCTCGGAATTGCCTATAGCCCTGAGCTGAGTCAGTCCGTAACTGCACATCAAAAGGGTATTTTTCAATAATTAATTAGTAAAAAATTACGAAGGGTCTACTACTCGCATATCGAATGTGTGTATGATTGCACATGTTTCAAAGTATGACGCGCTATGTTAGTGAATATCTAAAAATAAAAATGTTTAATATTAAGCAGTAGGTACATTATCGTTTTAAGAATTTAAATTGTCATCGACTATCGATTTGATAGTTTTTTTTTTGTAAGCTTGTATAACAAATATACCTCGACCTTACTATGACAAACAGTTTTTTTTATCGCGCCCCTATCTCTATAATGTACTTTGAACTAAAATTATTTTTACACTTTTTTATTTTTTTTTATTTTTTATATCTTTTCGCGTTTGACTGGAACTATATTTGAATTTGCCGCATGACGATTTCCCATATGAATTTGTTGAAAATATAGAAATTCATTGTCACATGATTGCCACTGGGCGGGTGGCTGAAATGTATTGATGTAGCTGCAATAAATTATGTGAGCGGAATTTTCTTCATAGATTTTAATAATAATTGGTGGCGGCTGGTGAGCATGTTTTTGGTTTTGTAACCCTCACACACAAATGATCAGCTCTGGCAAGTGGTTTGGATTTTTCTTTTAGATAGACGGGGAAACTGTTTTTAGAACAGAGCGTTGTGTTTGATGCGATGACATAAATCGCGGTATACGTAAATTCAAAGTGTTAGTCATCTGGGTTTCGGCGTATCATAGGTGCATGAGTCATTGTGTATTCAGTTTGGCACGTCATTGGAGATTTCTCTGTTTACTGGGTTGGTTTTATTGTGTTTGTATATTGCAACGATAGAAATGTGTAGCGCTGTTGGGGATGTACGGCATGCACTGCAGTTAAAGAAGCAAATAAGTGTGGGAATTCTGAAAAAAATATGAAAAATTGCTGCTCCCGCCCCGCTTTGCCGTGCTAAAAAAATTGTTTTTATAAAGAAAATCTACTAAATAATTAAATTAAATAATTCATGTAGAATTTTTGACAAATACGATCTCACTGTATACTGTGATCAAAATTAAAAAAAAAATCCTTGTACAAAATGTATGCATAATTATTTTGTACGGTTTTTCCATTTTTTTTTTTTTTTTTTTTTTTTTTTTTTTTTTTTTTTTCAATTCTCTCGCAGTACAAACCTTCTTTAGGCGTAGACAAACACAACAAAGAAAAGATATCTAAAATCGGACGATCCGTTCTCGAGTTATGGGCGTTCTTACGGATATGCAATTACTGATTGAAAACTTTACACCATTAATCTGTATCCAGCGTTGATATAAGTTCATATTTTCAACCTAGCTACAGACTTTTAACAACCAGAAATCTGCGCTTCAGATTTTGTCTACATTAGCAATAATAAATTCTGTTCATTTTCAAAAATAATTTCAACATTTTTTGCACACTTTCTTTCGCTGTATGCTATAATTTTCGTATTCAGCTCTTCTTTTTTTTATTGTTATATGAAGAAAATGTTTGTTAAGTAAGATCAGCATTGCAGATTTTTTAGTGTCATAACTGCAGATTTGTCCAAATATTTTTATGGCAACACTCGCCTTGAAAAGCGAATAACATTGAAACAGTATATAGAAACCAGTGTCTATCGTAAACCCAAATGAAATTTCAAAAAACTAAAGCCTTGGATCTCTAATGCAACTTATCTTAAAATAAATGAAAAAAATAGCTTCTTTATAAATAACAAAAGTAGGCTTAACGAACCCTCCGTAAGACAGCATTATAAATTCCTACGTAGTAGATTATCCAATCTTATAGCTTTGGAAAAATGTTTGTATTATAAACATAAAATTGAAGAAAATAGACTAAACGCTAGAAAACAATGGCTAATAGTTAATAATTTGCTGGGAACGAAATCTAAGAATCCAGACATAAGGCTAATAAAGTTTAATGGAACTACATTAATTGGAACCGAAGAAATAAGCAACGGCTTTAATAATTTTTTTAAAAATATCTGCAGTTCTCATAAGCCACCCAATATACCAATAGACTCGGCAAATAGAACTTTTTTGTTAGACAAATCAAATGCTGAGTCATTTTTCTTCAATCCCATTGATAATGCCGAACTGAATTCCGTGATTAATAACCTAAAGTCCACAAATTCTTGCTGATTTGATGGTATAAGCGCTTCTGTTATTAAAAAGATAGTTAATTTCATCCTCGATCCTCTTAGTCATATTATAAACATCAGTTTTCTTTGTGGTATCTTTCCTGAGAGTCTCAAAATGGCTATAATAGTCCCCAGTTTTAAAAAAGGTGATATAAGTGACCCAAATAATTTCAGACCTATATCCCTTTTGCCTATTTTTTCGAAGATTTTTGAGAAGATTATTGTAAACAAAATGCTGGTTTTCCTAGAAAAATCTAATTTCCTCTGTAAGTCGCAGTTTGGTTTCATGAAGGCGAAGTGTACCGAAGATGCTATTCTAGCTCTCTTAAGTAAAATCCATCATGGTTTGGATATAAATCAGAAAAAAGCTGCTTTGTTTCTGGATCTAACCAAGGCTTTCGATTTAGTGAATCACTCGATCCTACTTGACCAACTTAGTGCTTCTGGCTTTAGAGGTAGTATACTGGATTGGTTTGCATCCTTTTTACTTAATAGGAGGCAGCGTACGAAGACAAATGGAGTTTTAAGTAAAGAAGAGATATGCCCTAATATAGGTGTACCTCAGGGCTCTGTCCTTGGACCGATTCTCTTCGTTGTTTACATTAACTCCATATTTAGTATGAAGCTCCACGGAGAGGTAGTAGCGTATGCTGATGACCTAGCGCTGTCCTATGCAACGAGTTCATTGGACGTTTTAAGATCACTAATGATGCAGGATTTAAATTTGCTCAGCAAATGGTTTGACTTGCATCAGATGATACTTAACAAAAAATCCAAGGCCATGTATTTCTCGCTAGCTTCGAATAATGTAATTATAGATCTTAAATACCACCATTCTACTTGTACCATTATAAACTGCTCAAATGATAATTGTTTTCAACTGCAATTCGTAAAAGAGTTCAGATATTTAGGAGTTCTACTGGATTCAAATATTAACTGGAAAGCACATATAAAAAGCATTAAACAACTGCTCTATGTTTCACCAAATAAGTAAACTCTATTATCTACGTAAATTGGTTCCACGCAATCTGCTATTAACAATTTACTATGCATTAGTTCAATCAAGACTTAACTATGGACTCGCATGTTGGGGTAGTGCCTATGTGACTAGTCTGAAACCGATTATTGTCGCGCACAAAAAGGTTATTAGAGTGATATCAAATAGGAGTAGGAACGAACCATAACTTCCGTTGTTTCAATCTTTAAAAATATTACCTCTGAGATATCTATATATCTACAAAGTTTTAAAAATATTTTTTTTAAGAAGTGGACATTTTAACTTAAGAATAAATGAAGTCTATTCACTTAGAAATATGACCACTGCTGTAGTCCCCTTTGTAAGAAAAGAACACTGTAGACGTTTTCTCTCAAATATTGCACCATTTATTTTTAATAAACTGCCGTCCAATATATGCACATTGGTTACACAGCCATACAGTTTTTTAAAAGCACTAAAAGAATGGCTACTTTCCAGATCCGAAGTAGAATATTTACTTAATATTTTGTCCTGATCTTTACATTTTTTCTTTCTCTGAATAGTTTGATTTTTTTTTTTTTTTTCATTTTTTTTTCATTGCTTTCTATAAACTGTTGTCCCATAACTTTTCCTTAATTTTTCTCTGCCTTTCTGGTAGTTATGTTTTCACCACTCTCGGTTCAATTTAAATTTTTTGATTTTATATTAATTATCTTACTCTTTCTAGTCGCGTTGCTCTATTTGACTTAGCTGGTAGTCTTTCTAAAAAGTTTATTTACTGCACACTTATCACTGGTCCTTTAATGGCCACAAAGTGTTTGCTTCAATTTCAAAATATTTCATGATTAAATGCCCAAATTTTTGATTTTCTTTCTCTGATAGGAATATAATGTAGGTACCCATTAAAATGTTTGTTTTTTTTTCTAATTCTTTATTTTTCTTCAGTAATTTTTATTATTTTATGGTATTTAAATTTGTAAAGGAAGAATGAATTTAATCTTTGTAGTACAATTGAATTACTTTGAATAAATCTTACTAAATCGTCTGTCCAAATGCTTTTACCGACTAGTGTACATTTTGTTTCCTATTTTTTTTTTTTTTTAACTCGAAAAAGTTTTTCGCATTTTACCCCAGTCCGAGTATAACACACTACTGAACAATTGCCTCGAGACATGTAGCGAAATCCTGTATATGTAATCGAAAACAACCAAACGCCATCCACTACTCTAGACCACACCACGGCGAACGAAACGGTTTTTTGGCTTTTCTTGTTCACACAATTAAACGAGAACCAGAGCAATAAAGGATGTAACCATTCCATTAACGCTGAAAACAAAATTATATATTACATATGCTCGTGTGAAAACGTGTGCGCACGATATAATTTCTAACCAAAAGTGGGCAATGAACTTTGGCTAACGTTTACTGAACCTTTAGGCGGTCTTTCGTCTTTTGCGTATCAAAACATTAAAGAAAATGTTTTTTTTGCAGTAGCACAAAGCGAGCGGACTTTGACGTCTTGATGCGGGGAATGTTAAATTTTTGGTCACGCCGCCGGCCGTTCCATCTTATTCGGTGTTTTATTGTTGTTGTTTTTTTTTGTCTTTATGTTGTTTATTGTTATGATACGTATCGTGTACACGTACGTTTGATTAAGAAAAAAAGAATGTAAAAGATTCCATGGCACGTTTCAAAAAATGTAATCAGTTGCCGTCGCCTCCTGTTATGCATTGTTTGTTTACATTTTGGAATGATATTCTCTATAATGTTACTGACAGTTCGAATGTCTCCAGTCTCCGCACCAGTTTACGATGTTTCTGCTTAACGTGCGTGTGTAATTTAAAATTATCATTGAATGGTTGTCATGAAAGACAGTTTATTTAAGGTTATCGAAAAATAGAACCGCAGTTGATAGATATTATAAACAAATAAAAAAAAAAAAGTATAAATATGCAGAGATGCTAAATGGAATTTATTGACACCATATACCAAGATCTGATTAGACGTTCATTTGCACATAAATGTCAACCTCAGGAATGTGTAGATACCTTTTAATCGAAATGCTTGTGATAGTGTAAGGCGCTACCAATAGTATTTGGCGTTGAAAAGTCTAAGTTGGTGACGAATTTGTTTCTTCCCTCTAAATGGGAAATTTTAATTAAATATGTTCACCCCCATCCTTATATAGGGAAGGGTGGGGCAGATTCAACACTTTTTTCGCAGTTTTAAAATAACTTCTCTCATCAGCTTACAGTCATCCGCAAACAGCAAAATCTTTGAATATGTAACAAAAAGACAAAATTCGTTGATAAATAACAGGAACAGGAATGGACCAATGTGGCTACCTTGAGGGACACCAGCATAGACGACGAGATTTTTTTTGACAAACAATCATTTAGTTTTACATTTTGAGTACGATCAGATAGATACGAACAGATCCTATCCGTTTTGATTTCTGGATTTCGTTTTTTAAGTTTCTCTGGCTGGCTTTGTCTCTTAAAACCAGTCTTCGTCAGATTTAGTTCCAATTTATGTATTTAAGAGCCTCCTTGTGTCCTTTTTATAACAGCAAGTTTCTTGTTCCACCATGGAGGTGATATTCGATTTCTTCGTTTTGCCACTAGGCAGACTTTCTCAAAAACGCCGTTGAAAACATTAACGATTCTTTCGGCTTTCATAATCAATATTCTCTGGGCAGTTTTGGGGATACAAGACGAGAGTTGCAATTGATTCAACGGGCTCTTTCGACCTCCCTGACTTATATCGAAAATCCCTAATGTCCTCAGCTCCACATAAAAGATATGGGGATAACACTGAAAAATTCACCCTGACTGTAACTGCCAGGCGCCCTCGGTCATTCTCATCTGACAAATGAAAAATGTATTCATCGCAAACTTGTATTACGCACTTGTAACTTGCACAAAATTCCATTTCGTTTTATAAACATTGCATAATCATAGGTTATACAAAAGAGAATATATACATACATTAAAAACAAATCTGTGACCTACTTAAAAAAGATACGCTTCTTTTTTTGTTGTTGTATGCCAAATCCCAATCTCAACATACTCTTCTAATAAACTCCCACAGTCATGTCATATAATCTTTTTTAGTAAAGAAAAAAACAAAAACAAACATGAAGAAAAAAACCTCAAAGTGAAATCACTAAACCATGCCAACCTAATTCCTCACGCAAAGCTCAATTCTTTGGGAAAGAGAAATACAAATTAGACGGTTATTTTTTTTTTTTTTTTGTCTATGTATCTGCCTATGTTCCGGTACCAGCGAAGAAGTAGAAATTTAAGAAAACGAAAAAGTCACGAGAATGCCTTTGAAACAACTTGTAGTTCAACAACCTGAGCAATTAACGTCGACTCTCTTGATATTTAAGAGAATGTGGTTGACACACAGTGATGCCAACTCATAAGGACGAATCCAGCAACAAGTCGGGAACTTTTAATATGCGATTCAAAAAGTATCCAAGTATCAATGGCTATAATTTGATAAAAGCAAGTTTTTGGCAGATGCTTCTTAAGGTTGAATTATTTGGTGTATCACTTATATTATCCTAATGACTTATATTGTTGTCCTCTTTAACGGCTTGTCATACATATAGCTGTTAAGGGAAGATCACTTGAAGCCATGACCGACGGAGAGTAGTGTCTAAGCAAATAGTTTGGTTTTCAAAATACATATTAGTTGTACACGTGTACACACAGTTTTTTTTTTTTTTTAGGAAAAAGGAAAACGATTTGAAGAACTTCTTCTAAATTGTTTATCCCAAACCTTAGTTTTTTTTTTTTTCTAAAAACCATAAAATTGTTGTCATGAGTAATGCAAGTAACTTTCGACTTCACCTTAAAAAAATGTTCAATATATGACTTGGGCTACTCTAAATAAAAGTAATTTGTGTTTTTCTAAGAGGATAAACTCACGAAAATGAAGCAACAAAATTAGAAAAAAATTAAATAAACTTTCACGTTCCAACATGTGACAGACTGGTAACCGGTTTGTGGTAAACTTTTTTTACGCACACTTCATGGAATGTTACTTCCAAAAACCTCGGGAAACACTTGCACTCAATTTCTATTCACACCACCGCTTGTCAGGCTCTATATTCTCTAATTCAGAGGTTCCCAATCTTTTTCGGTCACGGAATGATCAAACTATTTTTGGCGGACAAGAAAAGAAAGAATAAATAATTTAAATATACATAATATAAAAAAATATATTAATTCCAATTGAAATTGGTTGGGAATTGTTTTGACTGAATTTTAAATTGAAAAAAAAGAAAAAAGTACTAATGTATATATGTTTAGAACATTTATGGGTTTCCACTGTGGCTAAGTACTTTGGTGATGTGTGAACCTCTAAGCGCGCGTTATTGGAATCTGGTGGAGTAATTCCACACATTTAACTTGCGGGTACAGGGAATGCGTCACTGTGTTTTATCATTGTTTACATTTTATCACTGCATACGCTTTTATCATTGCATACATTTATGAGCTGGGGCATACTAATTTCAGCTTTTTGTTGATGTGAAATAAAATTTCTCCATTTCGTCCTTGCACCGTACTCAGAAGGAATTTCAAGAACTCTGCAGGGAGATTATCATCTTTTACCAATGACCATAAGCGGAGACTTCAATATCAATTTTGCAACTCCAGAAGCTCAACCATTTATTGATTTTATGCAAGATAAATTTAATCTTCAAATGAACTCCAACCGGAAAATTTCAACAACACGATATGGAACAACCATCGATGCTGTCTTCCAGCGTAGTCTAGATAGATTACAGTCTCGAATGTATATATCTTACTTCAGCTACCACAATCCGATTGTATCTATTCTACTGAAAATAGCACAGAACGAATAAATTATTGTTATTTCATAATATATCAAGAATACGGTTATTACAATTCCCTCTTTTCTCAATGACATGTATCAAGCCACACACATACCGCACGCACGGTGTTTACACATACACATATTTCGGGACTGTTGGATACAGTCGCACCAATTTTTTTTTTAAGTGAAAGTGCTTAGGTTTCGACACATGTAAGTGTGTATATGTAAATATTATTGTACTCGTATTAATTAAGAATTGATTTAAATAATACGATGAAGTCAAAGGCGCTCTAAAAAAGTTGGCGTCTTTTCCAAGAATAATGTCATCGAATCTACACAGCTAAGTTCGAACTCAAATGCGTAAACAGACATAACACCCCAAACGGTTTATTAGTTTGGTTATACATACATATGTAAAGGGTATTTTTTTTTTTTAGAGGTATAGAACTCTTAGTTGGCAACACTATTTTAACTGACGGCCATTTTGTCAGCTGTGTCAAGTGATTTATTTTTAGTTTGGTTTGGCATTTCAACATAAATATACTGACGCCTGAACAACGCTTCCAAATTGTGCAAATTTATTTTGAAAATCATGGTTCTGTTCGAAATACGTATCGCACACTACGTCCGTGACCGCTATAGAACCATGATTACTGACTTTTTCGTTCATCAATAAAAATGAACATGATGTGCAAGGAGCTGTGGTTTCAACAAGACGGCGCAACATGTCACACAGCTCGTGCCACAATTGATTTATTGAAGGAAACGTTTGATCGTGTGATTTAACGTCGCTTGACTATTTTCTGTGGGGATATGTGATATTTGTTTTTTTTTTTTTAACGTTACCCCAATTATTAACGGCACTTCCCAACGATTTCAACTAAAATTGATATTTGAGCTTAAGTAGGTGGAGTTTATATCGCTGCGTACTCAGTGTTGCTCTTGAAAATCGAATAATGGGACTTTTGTAAATCGGGCTTATCTCAAAAACGGTCCACAAGTTTTTAACAAAAACTGTAATCTTTTTGAATTTGGTTTGCAATAGTTTTACTTGACAATGGCTTAAATGACTTCAAACAAAATTAACATTTGAGCTTCAACCAAACTGTTGATATAACCGAGCATGTTTCGTAAGACATAGTCGTGCACTTTATTTGCTTAGTTCTTGAAATTGTCATTTAATTTTAAGGCTCTACACCCACGTATGTCAAACTCTCTGTCTATGTACATACTTTATATTTGAACATCACCAAAATCACAAACTGGGTCTTCTGGAGGTTGACGACCACAGGAAGAGCACATTATTGCGTGTTCGGTAAGATTTTGCCTATCGCAAGCAATACTATAGTATTGCGTAGACGCAATTACTTCTGCTTCTACGTTTTTGCATTTAAACATTTAATAAGTTTTGTAGTAATATTCCTTTTTTTCTAAGCCAAAACCAGCTGCGCTTTAAGGAACTAAAATTTAGGATTCAAGTAATCCAGCTTAAGCCAACGTGCGGTTTTTGGATTTGTATTTCTTTACCACAATTAGATTATTGGACTATTGTAAGAAGCTTAAACTCGCGCATGGGAGCATACTTTGTCTTTTCTATAAAAAAAAAAGAACATCTGTCAAATGTCATACAAAGTTCGTACCTACTCATTGTTTTTGTTTTTAATTCTTTACCAAAATGAATATGCAGTATTTGAAATGCCCACATATATATTTTACCAAAAAAAACATGACCAATGTCTTAGATGAACATTCATTTCCTTATATACTAATAATTCTGGCAGGAAGTATGTACACGTACAGTACATGTAACGTATATTTGTAGACACATTGATTTTTGCCTCCCACGCTCGGATTGCATTGCACTCGAAAAGTTTAATAAAGAGTTTATATCTACTCGCCAAGATTACGACAACTCTGGCAACAATGGATTATAATGAAAAGTGAAGACAGACAAAAGGTAAACAAATAAATAAAGAAACGAAAATAAACATAATAGAAGTGAGACAGCCGCAAAATACCATCATTATAACGGAACTTGGAACGCAGCAGTTCAATGCAAGAAGAATGTTCCTATACCATGGGGGTATATGACGTGGTGAAGTTTCTAAAGAAACTACTTCAAAGATGTTCACATCAGGGGGAAGGTGCTTCACCTGTTTTAAGAAATTTTAAGAATGCCGGGTGGGATGAAGAAAAAGACGAAAGCAAAGTATTGATGTGTCGGCGACCGGGAAGGCCATGAAAGGTTTGAATGCGTAAATATGTTCCTATCATTTCAAATAATTCTAATCAAAAAGTTGCTAAACTTTTTTATTGGTGTTTCAATAAAATAAAAATAAATAATAATAATAAATAAAAAAAAAAAAAAAAAAAATATTGGGCCATTGAATTACCACTGTCAGTATTGCAATGAATTTTTCACCTTTTAAATATGAAAGGTGTCCTTTTCGTTTCGTCATTCCAATTGAATCTTACGGACTTGCTATTGCGTGCGGTCAGACATCTATCGAAATTGCATACTGAAGAATGAGGTTAACCAACTGCGTTTGATTTCGTTTCAGCACACCTTAGTAATGGAAAAGCATTTGATTGTGAAGAATCTCAAATCAAATGTCATTGAAGTGATGATTTTAAGGGGAAAACTCCAAGGCGAAAATGTTTTGTAATAAGAATGAAAAAGATTGTCAAAATGGCTGTGTTGGGTTGAGAGAATTTATTCTTTCAGAGAGGGACACTTACGAAAAAGTTGGGGAACGCTTTTGTAGTAATCTATGCAAAATGACAGATACATAAATCCAAAAATTTTAAAAATAGGTACGAAAAGTCGTTCAATTTTCTGATAAACTCGAAGATTTGGCTAAATTAGTTGATTCATCTAGCGATGAAAGTGATTTGAAGTTAAATGGACTTCTTTTTTTCTAAATCGCAGCATGTAGAAGAATTTTTACTGATTGAACTACAAGCATTCGAGAAAAGGAAAAAGGAAAACTGCATCAAAAATGACGTGGAGGAGATCGTCCCTTCGTGGAGGAGGAAGAACTTCGTCGGCACTCTCGAAAAGAATCTTCATTAAATTTAATTTGGCCACCAGTTGATTTTATTTTAATTCGCAGGAAATGAAAACATATGCACGAGTATGCAAAATAGGTCAACACATTTCAAATCATGTGTTAATTGTCATGGTTGGCCATAGCATTATTGTGGTACGACACGTTTCAAGTGTAGCCCATCTAGCGTTCTCCTCTCTGCTTCAAGCTTGAGTGAGCAAGGCGGGATGTTCACCGAGGGATCAGCTTTGTTCTGTTACTGCTGCCGAACCTTGTCTAGCTAATTCGTCTGCTTTCTCATTGCCTGGAATGCCTTCATGTCCCGGAACCCAGCAGAGCAATATCTTGTGCTGAGTACCAAGAACCTTGAGCTCTTTGCGACAACAATTCACAAGCTTCGATTCCATTTCTGTTGCAGTTAAAGCTTTTATAAGGTGATACCTTCACCCTTACCGCAGACTCACGGGCTGCTTTTATCACTTCCAGGACCTTTGCTTGGAAGACTCTGCTGTGGTCGGTGAGGCGTATCGATTTTGATATACCCAACGATTCGGAGAAGACGCCTAACCCCGTCCCGTCCGTTTTATATCCGTCCGTAAAAACGGCTATGGTCCGTCCGTCCGTCTCTCCATTCTTCTCTGGTGGGATAGGCACTCGATAAAGGTCTTGTAAACTCTAAGTATGGCGTTATGTTGTCCGTGATCGGTACATAACCAAAGTATTTCTGTAGGATCGAAGAATGACCCATTTCGTTCAGTTTCCAGTGTTCTGATTGGCTTATTCTCCTGGCACTATTGGCGGCTAATGTTTGTACAAAGATGTCTAGCGGAAGCAAATTGAGGATAGCCTCAAGACCTGCGGTTGGGGTTGTCCTCATTGCACTGGTGGTGCCGATACACGCTAGTCTTTGTACTTTCGTAATGGCCTTTAGGTAGGTGGTCTTGTAGGTTGTCGGCCGCCATACGAGACTACCATAGGTCAGTATGGGTCTTACTATAGCCGTTTACATCCAGTTCAATTTTAGGAGATAGTCCCCAGGTGTGTTCATTTTCCAATTTAGTTTTTTTTCTAGTATAAATCCCAGGTATTTCGCGCTGTCAGAGATTCTGAGGGGCGTGCCAAACTCTGGTATTTTCCTTTTGTTTGTGAAAATAACCAGTTCGGTTATCTGAGGATTTAACGTAAGGCCGCATTTCCTGGTTCAGATGTCGAGAATTTTGAGAGCGCCTTCAATTTGTTCGGAGAGTGTTGGAGGAATTTTTCGAGTAGGAACGAAAGGAACGGTATTGAGTAAAAATTCGTAAGAATTCGTGTCATTCCGCGGATTCTGCATATTCCTCACGATTTGACATTTCTGTTTAAGCGCCTTGAATTTTCCGTACGTCTCGCTTTCGCTTTGACAATAATTAATAAGTCGGACAATCGCTGTATGTTTGTGGCAACAATATTGAATTTCCAAGGTAAACTATATATGACTAGCTCACGTGTCGGCAAACATTCCGCTTTGTATTCAATGAAAAAGCGGAATATTGACCGAAACGTCAATCATTGCGGTTTGATTGAAAAACTTCGGAATTATTCTATTCATTACATTAACGATTTTGGGCGGAACGAAGTTCGCCGGGTCAGCTAGTACATTTACATTTTTAAACTATTATAACTTTAAAATACTAACAATTGTTTTTTTTATTTATTCGTTTTAGTGTCGGCGGCATATGTGTCGGGTGCAGCTGGTGCTGAATCGGGGCGCCAGCGACACGCACCTCTTTATGGACGATTTGTTGTTGAAGAAGATCTACCCGCCACTCATCGAGATGTTATGCATCACGTAATACAATTTAAATTAATTATCCTTTTTTTTTGTTTTAATAATTTTTAAATATCTTTTTTTCCAAATTTAGCGCTCGAGTCCGACATCATCGTCGGAAGTACGAGCGATGCAGGCTCGAATACCAACACATTTTCGGGATCCAGCAACGGCGCCCTTACGAAAACTCAGTGTGGATCTGATAAAGACATATAAACATATAAATGAGGTATGCTACTAGATAAAAAATGTACATGAAATCTATATATATAAAAATGAATCCCTATTTCCCTTGGTCCCAGCATCACGCACAAACGGCTGGACCGATTTCGTTAATTCTTTTTTTGTTGTGTTTGTTATTGTCAGGAGAACAATGTTATGAAAGAAAAAATTAAGAAAATTGCGCGGATAATTAGAAAATTAAAGTTTGAATGGGGAAATACACTTTGAAAAAAAAAAAAAAATTAACTGGATAGAAATCAAGTAGTGACACTTCAAATAAAAAAAAAATATTTTGAATTTTAAAAGCAATTGTTGTTGTCAATTATTTTAATTATTTTCCAAGCAAATTGTTGTTTTCAACAATTTTGAAGTTTTTTTTTTTTTTTAAATATAGGTAGATATACCCAAAAAGTTTGTTCTAATAAATTATGTTTACTATGTTACATTAAGTAACTTTTTGAAATGAAGTAGATAGGTACTTTGATTATACAAAGATGATATTATGGCCGACGATATTTTGCATCGAATTCGCACTGTGACATCGGATAATGAACTGGAGATGTCAGATGAAATGCGCAACAAAGCTTTGATTTGACGCATTTAATCGAGAATAGGAGCGAGAAATGGACTTCGAACGAATCGCATTGAGTCAAGCTGTTCGAACAAATGTGCCAATGTTGAATCTATATATATAAAAATGAATCCCTATTTCCCTTGGTCACGGCATCACGCGTGAACGGCTGGACCGATTTCGCTAAATTTTTTTTGTTGTGTTTGTTATTGTCAGGAGAAGAATCTTATGAAAGAAAAAATTAAGAAAATTTCGCGGAAAATTAGAAAATTTAAGAATACTAAGCCACCATATTAAATTATATCTAATGTAACCATAGCGCTTTTACAATTCAAACTTTTTTGATGTAACCTTATGGCGTTGGCATAACATTGACAGAATGCGTGCTGCAAATATCGTCAACGAGGATGTAAACAAAATAAATATCGTTTAAAACAGATGCTTCGATCGGAGTTATTATATTGATAAAATACATAGAAAATAATTAATTTATTAGGTATTTTTAACAAAAACTGAATTTCTTAGTGCACATGGTCGGAAAATCCTCAACATGTGGCGTTGTATGCGTATGTTGTTTTTCAGTTCAATTAAATTTTCTTTAATAATAATCTTCTTAATTCATACATATAATTCTTTCGGGATGAAAATCGATGATGATGATATAACTCGATAACCACTGGGTCAATTTTTATGATTCTTCTTTTGTTTTGTTCGTATTGTTGTATTTCAGGTTAAAGCAAACTTAAAAGATAGGATTTTTGACCCGCCATATGGCGTTGTAATCGATCTCCGAAACCACTCAACCGATTTCAATGAAATTTTATAGATTTATATTCTTCGTTCCCGCTTGAAGGATAGGATACTTTTGGACCTGATAGGTGGCGCTGTTGCCGATCGCCGAAACAGCGCTACCAAGTTGATTGAAATTTTGTAGGGAAAATTCAAAGGGAAACATTCTTATTCCGCAGATTTCGCTTATTAAGAACGATTTACCATTCGTGCGACTTCAATTTCCCGTGCGTCTCGCTTTCGCTATGACAAATAATTTATTGCAAGGATAATCGATGGATGTTTGTCAATTTAGTGAAAAAGTGGAAGGTTGGACGACACGTCAAAATCATTGCGGTTTGATTGAAAAAAATCAACATTGCTATTCAACATTTATTTCTATTGCATTTAATATAACTTTTGAATAAAGAATTTTAATTGGTCGAATTACATAAATTAGCAAGTGCTTGGTGCATGCTCGGAATTTATTAACAAATTAACAAATTTGGGCGAAACGAAGTTTGCCCGGCCAGCTAGTTGTAGTATAACTATACAATTTTCATCTTACTATGGATTCGTTTAGGAAAAAATTAATTCTGTTGTTAGGCTTCGATGGCCGTTTTACCCGACTGGCACAGGAAGGGTTATGTGTTTCGCGCGTTTCTTATGTACGTTCCTACGTGACGCCCTGTAGCCCAAACGGCTTGACCGATTTTGAAGAGTGTCAGTGACATATTTTTAACAGTTTTACAGTTTTTGTAAATTAATTGATTTTGAAGTATATTTTTGTATTAAGAAATCTAGAGAGAACAGTATATTTACTCATTTGATTGCAAATATATTAAAATATAATTGTTAAAATAATCGTTACTCAATGTCCCGCGGTTGTCAAGTGATGTTTATTGGTAATCTGTTTAGTAGGTTGTGCTCATACGTCACATTTCAAGAAATTATTTCCTTAAAATAGTTTCCTCTGAACATCTGGAGGGTTTAGAGACCGAGCTTTAACAATGAAGCAATAATCGAGTCCCTGGTCTAACCTGATTCGGACTGACTACCTTAGGATGGATAGGTTGGCTGTGCATTTAGATGTGTGTTTGACTTTGGAAGGGTGTACAAGGTTTATCATAGGCCTAGCTTCTCACAACCATTCGTTTTTTGTGAGTTTTTTTTTTTTTAATTTTTGTAACGAATGGAAGGGACCTACAATTTTATGCTGATTCCAAGCGGCTAATTGAGAAGCTCTTTCAAGACAGTTATACTCTCGGATGTTTGTCAGAAGTTTGCGAGAGGTGGCGCAGTGGAAAAGAAGACCCTAAGTTGGAATTTCGGTTTTTGCGGGATTCGCACCTGGGACTCCTCGCTTAGTAGTCCAACACACTAACCACTAAGCCGACAGAGGTTTATCATTTAGTTCCAATAGCTCAAACTTATTTTGAATCTATTTTCTAAAACTGGCCCTTGTAGGGTTGTAGCCATACTCTAACATTTCCGTTGGTATGACTGCAGTTTTCCGACACTTTACCCAGCGTTTTTACTGTCGCTAATACTGGGATGCATAAATACTCCGCTTAGACTGTGCGAGCCGTATTTACGTTATGCTAATGCGTTATGCAGAATTTTGGGGATCCCTTCTCTTGATTTTGTGCTATTTAGTCTCCTCATTTGCTAATGTTACTTCTGGAAAGTAATTTGGAAACTACGTGTCTTTAACGCTCTCACTTTATTCAGCTACAGATGCATGGAAAAAGTTCTTTCAATCGTCTTCGTCTTGCGATTGGCCATAGGTTAGGTTAGGTTAACGGGTGGATACGGCAGAGTAAACCCTGCAGTACCCCACTTAGGTCCATGTGGACCCATTGTGATGCCCTTGTTGGGGGGTAGCCGATGTTGTTGGCGATGGTTTTAGTTCCTTCTAATTACTCGACCTTGTCCAGCCATCCTGATGTATTTATGAACCTGTAAAGATTAGATAAATTAACATCTGAAAGTTCTTGTATGTCATGGAAGTGGTATCTTCCAAGTGTTCTGTTCCTCAAGTGACACAGACTTGGGCAGTGACAGAGGAAGTGAGGTGTGTCCTCATGCACTTCCTCGTCTTCGCAGCCCCTGCATATATCGTCATTCTTGAGTTTTAATTTCATTGTGTGGTTTCTCAGGAAGTTGTGCCCTGTTAGGGCACCTACCAGTTTATGCAGCGACATTCTATCAAACCGCATAAGCTTGCTAGTCCGACCTGCATTATACTCCGGCCATAGCTTCCGTGAAATTTCGCAGGTAGTTAATTCCTTCCACCTGTTGTTGGCTTTCATTCGAATCTTGTTTTCCACTCTCTCTCTGAGATTACAGAGCGGTGGATTGATCGATTTAATCGCCCGATCTTGATCCATAGCAGATCCATTTCTTGCCAGTTTATCAGCCATCTCATTGCCGGCTTTGTCCCTGTGTCCAGGGACCCAGCAGAGGCGCGTAGTATGCTGCGAGCAGAGAACCTTAAGCTCTTCACGGCAGCGGCGAACTAGCTTCGATTTTATTTCAATAGCAGACACTGCTTTTATAGCCGCCTGGCTGTCAATAAATATGGTAATATCATCATTTGGTATTGCCATCATTGACACCATATGGGCAGCTTCGGCGATTGCCAGAACCTCCGCCTGAAAAACACTACTGTGATCAGGCAGTCTGATCGAGTGGTGTATATTTAGCTCTTCGGAGAAAATTCCAGCACCTGTACCACAGTCCATCTTAGATCCATCTGTGTAGATGGATATCGATTTCCTATTTGTGGGTTCGTCTGTGTTCCATTCCTCCCTGCTGGGGAAATAGCAAGAGAATGGTTTGTCAAAGTCAAGGTTGGGAGACAAATAGTCAGAAGTGACAGAGTCTCCCACGTATTTGTTCAGAATCTGTGCATGTCCCATTCTGTAGGGTTTCCAGCTTTTGGTTTGGCTGATCCTGAGGGCACTTTTGGCTGCAGATTCTTGCATGTGTAGGTCTAGGGGTACCAGGTTGAGGATTGCCTCCATTCCAGCAGTAGGTGTTGTCCTTATTGCGCCGGTTGTACCTATACATGCTAGTCTTTGTATTTTGGTCATTAGTTTTAAGTTCGATGCTTTGTTTGTGGCTTGCCACCAGACTAAGCTTCCGTATGTGAGTATTGGACGCACAACAGCCGTATACATCCACAGAATTATTTTAGGGTTTGGTCCCCACCTTTTTCCGAAGATTCGGTTGCAGGCGTAAAAAGCATTTGCAGCCTTTTTTACTCTCTCATCGACATTTAGTTTCCAATTGAGCTTCCTATCCAAGATCGTACCCAGATATTTAGCACTCTCCGCTACCCTGAGAGGTATACCCTCAATAGTTGGAGGATCGAAGTTTGGAATCACTCTTTTGTTACTGAACAAGACTAGCTCAGTTTTTTGTGGATTGACTCCAAGACCGCATTGTTTTGTCCACGTATTAAGTGTTCGTAATGCGTTTTCTAGTAGTTCGCTTATGGTAGGTAGGAATTTGCCTGTAGCAAGTATTACTACGTCATCTGCATAAGCAGTTACTTTGACCCCTCTGTTTTCGAATTTTAGTAGTATTTCGTTTATGACAAGGACCCAGAGTAAGGGGGAGATGACTCCTCCTTGTGGTGTACCTCTTGAGGCTGTCACTCTAAGTTGAATGTCACCTAGTTTTGCATTAATATTTCTTTCATTGAGCAAACTTTCAATCACATTGGTAAGCTTTTGGTTTACGTTGTTATTGAGTAGTGCTCTCTTCACTGCACACGTCCTAACATTATTGAATGCTCCTTCAATGTCGAGGAACGCGGCCAGTGTGTATTCTTTGTCTTGTAAGGACTTTTCTATGATGCTAGTGACCTCGTGCAGCGCGGTCTCAACTCCTTTACCTTTAATGTATGCGTGCTGAGCCGTTGAGATCATTTTTTCGTCCAGTCGACTGCGGATAAAAACGTTTAAAAGTTTTTCCAAGGTCTTCAGGATAAATGATGTTAAACTTATAGGCCTGAAGTCTTTAGCAGTCGTGTGGCTGGACTTGCCTGCCTTCGGAATGAAGACAACCTTTACTTCTCGCCATGCCTTGGGAATGTGTCCACATTCTAGGCAGCGCGTGAAGAGTCTCATCAGAATTGGTACAATAATTGACCTGGCTTTCTGGAGCATGATTGGGAAAATCCCATCCAACCCAGGAGATTTGAATGGAGAAAAAGTCTCAATCGCCCAGTTAAGTTTTTCCTCGGTTATTATACCATCTGGAATTGCAACGGTAGTTGCGGTGCTTGGTGCAGACTGGATGGTTGTATTGGGGATACAACCCGGAAAGTGTGTGAGGAGAAGGAGACTTAGAGTCTCTTCCGAAGACTGTGTCCAGTTGCCATTATTGTCTTTGAGATATCCCGGAACCGCAGGTTCTTTTGATAGGATTTTTCTAAGTCTAGCTGATTCCCTAGTATCTTCTATTTCATTACAGAAGGTATGCCAGGCAGTGCGTTTAGCACTAGTGACAGCGCTTTTAAATTTCCTCTGACCGGCTTTGTATAGATCCCAGTCTGACTGGGAGTTGGTACGCTTGGCCAGATTGAATAAAGATCTGGCTTTCCTCCTGATTTCAAGGAGGTCCTTAGACCACCACGATGGAGAGTTTCTTTTCTTGATTGTCCGTAGAGGACAGGCTTTATCGTATGCATTACTTAGAATTTTGTTTAAACTCTCTGTAAATGCATCGATTTCGTCTGGTGTCCCTATTGCTTTATCTTTCAGGTTTTGACCATTTTCCACGGTCTCTGAGACGAATACGTCCCAGTTGGTGAGCCTTGGATTTCTGAATTTACCTATAACTATTGCTTTTTCTTCTACTAGAAATTCTATAATTCTATGATCCGAAAAGGATGGCTCAGAGGAGACCCTCCATTCCTTCACAGTTAGAGTTTGTGAGTTACTGTAGAGTGTTACGTCTAGCACCTCACGTCTATTCCTAGTTATAAAGGTCGGCTCACTGCCGATATTGGCTATCAGGAGATTATTTTTAATAATGAATTCTAAGAGGGACTCACCGCGTACATTGATGTCCGTACTGCCCCAGAGCGAGTGATGGGAGTTGGCATCGCAGCCAGCAATCAGGTCCCATTTTTCCTTTTCAACTGTTCTGGCTAGTGAACAGGATAGCTCTGAGGGTGGGTTGTCCGACTCGTAAGGCATATATATTGATGCCAGTATCAAAGCGCCTTTTCTTGCCCTGTCCCACTTGACAACTGTTTGGTCCGAATCGCTGAGACTAGGTAAAAGAAAAAGTTTAAGCTGTTTTCTGGCTACAATACAAGTTCGAGACTTACCATTATTCGGTGTATGGTAAATTATCAGGTCTTTGGAACTCAGCCCTCTTATCTTTCCCCGGAGAATCCAGGGTTCTTGTATGAGGGCGACATCTATATGTTTCGTTTCCATGAGGAGAACGAGATTGGCACTAGCCGCCTTACTGTGATGAAGATTTAGTTGTATTATCTTCATCACGAGTTGTCGGTTGCTCTCCCTTGTCTTTGACCGCTAACAGCCGGAGTTTGCATCGCGTTATGCCTACGCGGACTTTAAACTCTTGCTTTCGGAGTAGCGACAACGATTTGTGACTTAGTTGTATCGTCACATCCATACCGTTCTGGGTATATTCACCCGTTTCCAGGACTTTCCATTCCCTGCTTTGTAATTCCGGGTTAAGGAATTGCAGGTTCCGTTCTATCCTTTCCACGGGTAAATAAGGCCCTCTCATGCGGATAATTCCCCTCGGTCTGGTCATTTCCAGGACTTCTTTTCTGTCAACAACGCGCAGGTCAGCATTTGACCAAGGTGCGTTCATGTTGGCGATGAAGCCCTTCAACCAGTCTAGTGTGTCTTTATTATCACACTCTATCGTCTTGAAGCCTTTGAAGGTAGACAGCTGGCCAAACAATGGAAGCCTGCTTTCCGCCTTCACGATAGCATCGTTGACACCATCAAGGATTCGTTGTTCTACAAGCTCCCATTGGTTAGATGAGAGCTTCCGTTCTGTGTTGCCATAGTCGACAATAGCGACGCGTAGACTTTCTTTCACCTTTTCGGCGAATTTCAGCCTTTTTGCCTGCCTGCCTACTACCGGGGAGATGGTGTCGTCGTTGCGACCTCTTTTGGAGACTACCGGTGCGTTCCCAGGTTTGGACGAATCCTTACCTGAGACAGCCCCAGAACACTTTGGATCAGTCGCAGACGGGGTGAAAGGCAATTGGCATTTCGCCCCCGCTACGGCCAATCTCATGTCGGCTCCTCCAGAAGTCCGCTGTCTACCTAACTTCCTGCCAGGCAGAACCTTTTTTGAACAACCGGGTGTCTGCTCAGCCTTAGACGGATCTTTAGCCAGGCCGGCACCCGATTTTCCGGGTTTTGACCTTTCCAAGGCGGAAGGCAATTGGCATTCCTCCCCTGGTCCAGACAACTTCCCTTTGTCAGTCGGGTTCTGCCTCCTATCTATTAGGCTGCTGCGCCACACATCTTCGGTCGACTTAATCGTCTCCCGGGCCCTA
The DNA here is from genome assembly GCA_946477585.1 of Cheilosia urbana. NCBI lineage: Eukaryota > Metazoa > Arthropoda > Insecta > Diptera > Syrphidae > Cheilosia > Cheilosia urbana. The sequence goes on along the minus strand of OX297854.1, from coordinate 62,445,712 downwards.
GCTAGCTGCGCCGCTTCCCTTTCCGTGAAGGAATTAGGGTTACGGTTTTTAAACCGTTTTAATATGCGGCGCGCGTTTTTCCTTTTTTTGAGCGGATCCACCTGCTGTACTGTCCTGACCAGCTTGTTGTCTTTCGTCATTTTCGCCGCGGAGACAAATGAGGCTTCGGTTATATCCAATCTTTCATTGTCCTTTGGCTTTAACTTGTCAACAACAGTCACTGCGCTGTTCAGAGTCGAGTCCGCCTCTCCCGGTGAAACGATGTCCTCTCTGTCAACTTCTTTAGCGGGGTCAGATGCAGCCGACCCATGCCCCGATAGGCTATGGCATATCACAGGCATTGGTGGCCGCATAAGAGCTCCCTCGCTCAGGATTTTTGCAGGGTCAGCCTTAGGTGGAGTGGTAGCAAGAAGCTCGCCACTATCCTTCAGCTGCCCCTCCAGAAACTCAAGGGCGTTTTGAAGCCTTTGTTTTTCCTTGTCCTCTAGTTGGTGCTTCTTCTTTAGTTTCTTGATCGTCATCTTACAGTTCAGCACTTTTTTCCTAATCGAAGCTGTAGACGATATAGAGAATTTGGATGAGCTGGCGATTGATCGATTGTCATCATCCTCGAGAAATAAATTCCCGAGTCCGAAGTCAACCGTTCTAACGCTTCCCTCAACCGAAGCGGCCCTACTAGTTGACGGTTCTTGGAGTAAGATATTCTCTTCCTCCTCCGTCATATTCGTATGAGAATCGGTGTTGCCGAAGTTCTTGGTGCCCGATTCAAGTACACCAGTCCCTTTGTTTTGTGTTTTTGTGTTTAATTGTTCTATTTTGGACCCACGAGTAAGGGGGAAGAAAATGTCGTTCTGTACTCACCCCCTGTATACAGAAAAGGGGAATTAAATTGAAACTAGAGGTCCCCAGGTATCTAGAGTTCCCGTTAGAAGACACCATAACATTGTGCCATACATCCCATGGGCACGGTTGTTATACCCGGGATTACGGGTTTTTATCGAGCTATTCCGCTCTAGATCCGTCATATTTAGTCGAAAGCAGTGGCACCTCGTGCAGGATGTGATTCTTCACCACGTATGACGATCTTGGGAAATATTCCCCTGATTTCCTTCCGGAACCCAGTGCATACTCAGCTTGGAACGTATTCCTGGCTGGGTCTGCACCGAATCTCCTGGGATGTGACCAACTCAAGGCGAGCGGCAGTGGCATCTCTCCCTTGGTCAGTCAACTTCCTTTCAGAAACCTTAGCCACCGCGATTGGCCATAACTCACGCTGCTGTATGGGGCTTCGTTTGAACCATGCGTTTGGGGGCTGTTCTAAATGCACCTAACATAATTGCATTTTGCAGTATTGGAGCTGTTTTCAAATTATCTTCGACTAAATTACGTTTCCAACGTTTTGTGGAAGCTACTACTCGCTGATAGAGTTCTAGAGATCTTAATTTTGAGTCTGACTAAGAGCTGTTTTCTGTGAGTATCCAGGTGAAAAACATAACGAATTTGATGCTTACCAAAGGTAGCTACAAATTTCTATACAAATTGGTAATTCAGCTGTCATAAAAGCGATAGCCAAAAAACATGTCTTGTCTGCCCGCAAACGTGTTGAGTGTTTGTCTCATTTTTACATAAAAACTACCAATTAACCAACCGATAGGGTGGAAGAGAAGTCGTTCGTTCAAATTCGTTACAACGAAGATGCTTTAAATTGGCAAGTTAAGCTCAATACGGAACACGTAATAGCAAGGGATATTCTTGCAACAATAAACCATAAAAAAATGTATATATATTTATATATATATGTACACACCCATCTTTATATACTTATCAACTATAACCCAGTTGAGTGCATTACTCTGCTTTTGCAGCAGCAAGCAGCAACAGCAGCTGCAATTAAATTGAAACGTTTCATAGCAACAAGCTGAACATGTTTTCGAATACCGAATGGCAAGGAATAGCGGTCCACCCGCTCTCATTTCTCATTATTCTTCATATCTCCAATTCTCTCCAGCCTGATGAACTTCTTCCTCCCATCATCTATTGCGAGAGTTTGTTTTTGTTGTTGCTGCTGCTTTTATTTTCACTGGTTCCTCTCTGTACTAGCTACTGCTGGAGCTTTTTTGCACACTGCTTCCACTGATAAGTGCGACAGCCGGTAATGCCGGCGAAGGACTGAAAATTCATTATTCGTTTTCTATTTTGTTTTCCATCTTCTCTGGCCTGGGATCCACAAAAGGGTGGCATAGTCGTTGGATTGCCAAAGTCCACGGGAAGGATCCGTCGTCGTCGTCGCAGCCAAAGCAAAAACAGATGAACGATTTGAAGAGAAACATACAAAAAAAATATATATAAAAAAACAAAAAAAAAAAACTTTCAGATCGACATGGATGGAGGGGGCGAGCGGCGGCGCAGCTAACAAGACAAGGGATACTATATTGCCGCACACACGTATAATACAGAGCAATAGACCACCCTATGCAGAATATCCTCTACCACAGTATACATTTTATAAGCTGCCAACAAGTACGTTTGCGGAAAGGGACCCTACTGTCTGCCGGTGAATGAATGTAATCATAGGCATGTTTGGAAAGGGTGTCGTCCTTGCGCCGTCTTTCAGTAGCGGGTGCGGTACAGTGGTCTCGCGCTCCCCTATCGTTTTGTGATTTTATGTGGCAAGGTCCGGGATAATAATGGGTTTCTTACGTTTGACAAATTCAAGGCTGTATAAAATGTAACGAACGACATGATTCTATTTTTCTCATCTTGAATTTTTACGATATGCTTCGCTTGCGAGAGAAATGCAAAAAAAAATGTTTCATTGTCACCATGTTTCCGATGTAGAGACAGAGGTTAGGTAACTCACTTTAAAATGTTTTTTTGTTTTTTTTTTACATGACAGTTAAAAGCTTTCCTATGCACAGCAAATTGTGTGTAAGAGAGAACATGCCGATCAATGACCGGAAGGTCCTTCATAACTTTCGATTCGCGGTTACTTTTGCAGGAGATGGGCAACTGTGATTTTATCGCATCCCGAAGCAGCCAGTTCTTCTGTTAATATTTTATGCAACAATGTAAATGATCGTCGCTTATCTGCATGTGTGCTGATTCTTAAAAGGCCTGGAGAGTAATGAAGTCCATGTTGGAGCTCTAATTGTGTTTCGTCCTGAAAGGCGTCTTGGAGCATTGTAGAACTAATGTGGGCTTCGCGTGTTGCGAAGGTGTTGTTTAAATGTAAAACTCATGAGGTTTCGCCTAGGGCAGGTCGGTATCAAGGTGCTGTAGTGGCTCATTTCGCTACCATAGATACTCAGAGTTATTTTTAAGAATTCGATTAAATGCATGCTTTCCATGTTCTCTAGTTGAAGCATGGAGATCGGCACGAAGACAGATGCTGCATTAACATCGAATGGACACGACAACCCCTGACGCGTAAAAGACTAGTCACTAACCTATACCTAGCCTAGTTGAATTGTAAATGGTTTTAAAATAACGTTATAAATTGTATTTGTAGTTTACTCAGCCTTATAATTTCCTCATTTGTTGCCGTGCTCATTATACAGGCGCTAAAAGTTAATGTTGAACTACTCAAACATCTTCCTACGAGATGAGCAACAGTCTAGGCCTCTTTAGACTGATTCCCAGAAGTCTATTGCCGCAAAGTTGTTGTGCATAAACCCGCGAAGGTTTCTGAGTTGGTACAACCAATTTTGGACAAAGGGGCGTTTCACCGCCCATAAAAAAAAAACATTAAAAACCTTAAATTTCGAAGCCACCTAATCGATTGAGTTGAAATTTACACACAATCTTATATATTGTATATTGAGTATACCTGTAAAGATTGGTCAAAATTGGAAAAAGGGACGTGGTACCGCCCATACAAAAAAAAAATATTTTATTTCAAAAGCCACCATCGATTAAGTTAAAATTTACACACAATCTTACGTATAAGCCCAGGAGTATACCTGTGAAGATTGGTCAAAATTGGAAAAAGGGGCGTGGTACCGCCCATACAAAAAAAAATATTTTTTTTCAAAAGCCACCATCGATTGGTTTCAAATTTACACACAATCTTACGTATTAGCCCAGGAGTATACCTGTAAAGATTGGTCAATATTGGACAAAGGGGCGTGGCACCGCCCATACAAAAAAAAAACATTAAAAACCTTAAATTTCGAAAGGCACCAAATCGATTGAGTTTATATTTAAACACAATCGTAGGTATTGGCCCAGGACATTGAATAGACAATATTTTCGTTTTTCGAATAGTTTTGTGCATATCATTGTGAGTTAAATTAATTAAGATAAATAATTCAATCGAATTGAATTTTCGTAGTTTCCGTGAGCTGATTTTATTAATTTTTTTCAGTGAGCTCAAGAATTGAAGATTATCCAATGTGTATGTGAAGGATCTGACATTAACGTTCCGAAAAAAAAAATTAAAAATCTTATATTTTTCAAGCCACCGAATCGATTGAGTTCAAATTTATTGCCGTGACAGTTAATGCTGAGATTGTGGGTGACATACGAATTTATGTAAATTGTGAAATTCATTTAAAAGAATTTAGTGAAAAAGCGAAAGGCTGACTGATACGAAAGAAATTGAGAAGCATGTGCATTGTGTATGCTCGGAATTATTATTTTCATTACATTAACGAATTCGGGCGGAACGAAGTTTGCCGGGTCAGCTAGTAAATATATACTGTGCCAATAAGACACATTTTAATATATGTAATTATATTTAAAAATATTAAAAATACTCGACCAAAAAGAAAATGCATCCGAATGTTTTTAGTTTTTACTGTAAGCACACAATTGTTTTTGCTTACATATCTACATTGTTTTTTTGGCATTGCGAAAATAGTATAATATAGAAATAATAACGGGTGATTTTTTAAGAGGTTTAGAACTTTTTAAAAAAAAAAAATACAAAAAAATCGAAAAAATGAATGAAATATTTATTTGAATCGATAGTTTGAACCTTGCAATTTAATGTTCAAAGATAATTTCATGCAAATGTTGACCGCGGCTGCGTCTCAGGTAGTCCATCCGCTGAGTCCAATTTTGGCATACTCTTTCACACATATCGGCCGGTATCTCACGAATGAATGCATGGATGTTGGCTTCCAGTGCGTCAATCGAAGCGGGCTTGTCCCTATACACATTAGCCTTGACATACCCCCACAAAAAATAATCTAATGGTGTCAAATCGCACGATCTAGGCGGCCAATTGACCGGCCCGAAACGTGAAATTAACTGTTCACCAAACTCGCCTCGCAATTGCGCCATTGTTTCGCGTGCTGTGTGGCATGTGGCACCGTCTTGTTGAAACCACATATCATGCAAGTCAAGAACTTCCATTTCGGGCAAAAAAAAGTTTGTTATCATCGCTCGGTAGCGTTCACCATTGACAGTAACGCTGCGATTCGCATCATCTTTGAAGAAATATGGCCCAATAATGCCGCCGGCCGGCCCATAAACCGCACCAAACAGTGGCTTTTTCGGGATGCATTGGTAGCTTTTGCAATGCTTCTGGCTGATCTTCACTCCAAATGCGGCAATTTTGCTTATTTACGTACCCATTCAACCAAAAATGAGCCTCATCGCTGAACACAATTTTTCGATAAAAAAGCGGATCCTCGGCCAGCTTTCCAAGAGCCCATTCACCAAAAATTCGGCGTTGTGGTAGGTCGGCTGGCTTTAGTTCTTGCACAAGCTGTATCTTAAAAGGCTTTACGCACAAATCCTTCCGCAAAATTTTCCACGTAGTGCTGTAACAAAGGCCTAACTGCTGGGAACGGCGCCGAATCGACATTTCGCGGTCTTCTGTCACACTAGCTGATACGGCCGCAATATTTTCTTCACTACGCACAGTACGTAAACGTGTTGGTGGTTTAATGTCCAACAAAGTAAATTTGGTGCGAAATTTGGTCACAATCTTCCGAATAGACTGCTCAGAAGGTCGAGAATGCCGATCATAAAATGGAAGCAGCGCGCGATGAACATTTCGAACCGAGCACGAATTTTGATAGTAAAATTCAATAATTTGCAAGCGTTGTTCATTTGTAAGACGATCCATGGTTAAATTGCAAACCAAACTGAAGCTGTTTGACAGTGACACAAGGTACTAAACACACGTCAGCTGTCAAAACCAGTGTTGCCAAAACCAAACCAGCTAAAAAATCACCCGTTACACATAAAAACCTACCTCTTGCTAACGGTTTAACCCTTATCATTTACATCTGTAACAATAATTGGGGTTTGCGCCAATTTATATTGTGTAGAATATCATATAACATTACTTTATTTTTTTTTTATTTATTGAAGATTGTCATATTTATAACTCACAAATTTATTTTGATATTATTTATTTCTTATTTTGTTACTTCCTCTAAAAATGATAAATATTAAAATAAACTGCATTTCAAAAAACACTCATTGCTTAATTTATTTTAATTTTCTTATTATCCCGATTTTACAATCAAAAGTAGTTGTTTTATTTTAAAAAATCGCGCGATTTTTTAAAATAAAACAACTACTTTTGATTGTAAAAGAGGGATAATAAGAAACGGGATTATAATAAGCGGGACTATAAAAAGCGGGATTTTAATAGCGGGATTTTAAGAATCGGCATTATAAAAAACGGGATATCGAACCCAACCCTATAACATTACTTAATTTTTTTTTTTTTTAATTATTGAAGTTTGTCATATTTATTACCTAAAAATTTATTTTGGTATTATTTATTTCTTATTTTGTTACTTCCTCTAAAAATGATAAATGTTAAAATATACTGTATTTCAAAAAAACACTCATTGCTTAATTTATTTAAATTTATTTAAAGTACTTTTGATTGTAAAAGCGGGATAATAAGAAACGGAATTATAAGAGGCGGGATCTAAAAAAAGCGGGATTTTAAGAATCAGGATTATAAAAAGCGGGATATCGAACCATTCCCCAACGTGGAACAAACATCCGATGGAGGAACAATTTAGTAGTTCGGACTTGCCATAACATTGTTAGTCCCTTCCATAAATCGCAAAAGCTCAATAAAAACGTATAGAAAATGAGCCTTAGATTTTAATGATTTTTTTAGGGAATAACAAAAAATTAAAAAGGTCTGGGATTTTTCCAAAAAAAGGACATGTTGCGCCAAATTTTTACACTTACTTGTCACAGGTTCAGAAAGGATCATAGGCGTAAAGTTTCTTACTGCCATTCATTTGAGTAAGTATTTTTGTTAGGCAAATGAAAAGTACCTAAAATTTGTATGAATGATCTGAAATGACAGCTTTACTCCCTGTTGTTCTACAGAAGTTCTTCAACTAAAATTTGCGCATTTCCTGGAATCACACAGCCCTATTCTGCTATTCACGTGAATCGTACATTCGATTCACCCACTCGATTCCCTTTGACTCTGCCTTTCCATTCTGCTTTCCATCGGGTGAACTACATTATCCAAACCAATTTGACATTCAAGTTAGCACGTGTTTATGTGAAAATCATTAGAAGTTTATTTTTGAATTTGAAATAAATGTATTCAATTTGATCTTTATTAACGACAATCTTTGGAAGTTGGATAAAGTATTTTGGTTAACTAAAAACAAAAAATATAAACAAACAGATATGGATATTCATTGTGGAAATTATTGCTGTAAATTTGTCTCTGTTTGTTGTTCTACCCCTAAAAATGAATAATCTTTATTCATAAGCAAATAATCCCGCAATAAATTAGTTTTTACTTACATTTTATCAACCACCAACCAGACAAACGATCCATTTACTTTCAAATCCGCATCATTTGACATGCGGATCTGAATTGTATAGGATGTATGCGTTCACGTGAATAAGAGAATACCACGCAGTATTACCGACATCGACGAGGTGAATCCAAATTCAATTCGAATGAATAGTAGAATAGTGTTCAGTGAAAATTGAAGAAAACTTCCCCCCGATGAATAGCAGAATAGGGCTGACACTTGAGATCCCTCTCTCAGTAGTCCAACACAGTATATACACTTGTCCACTGTTGAAATTTATTATTATTTAAATTGTTGATTGCATTAGTGGGATATGTTTTTAAGCTCAGAGCAAAAATTTGAAATTCAAGCAAATTTTGTTCTTCTTTTAATTTTAATTTTTTTTATTTACTTTTAATTTTAAAATATATACTGATTAAAAACAAATGACACGAAACATTTAAAAACATTAAAACAGAAATCGTATCCAGCTAAAAAAACCAGCTTGCAGCTTAATGCGTATCAATCCACTTAGATCTGACTGGAAAACAAGAAAAATGGCAACGCTGGCCAGCAGCTGTTCTATTCAGCAAATCATTACGAAAAAAAAGAAGAAAAAGTTGCGTCAAGCTTTGTGCATTGTACACTTGCACAGGTACACAGACATAATTTTTGTATTTTATTTAATTTTCTTTTAAACACGTGCAGTTATGTATACAAAACAATAAGCATCGATTAAATAACAAATTTATTTCGCTCACTTTTTCTATGTCAAATTAGAGGTTATTAGAGCGTTTAGTTCCTTTTTTTTTTTTTTGCTATAAACAATCCCCGTACTCCGGCTCTGTAAATGACATGCCGTTACGTATGAAAATCTTATTATTTTGTCCTAGATTGAATTTGGCAGGCATCTTCTAAACTCATATGGGTAACCTGCGATGGAGGTTGATGCGGAGATGCTCCGGAACGAATAGGCAGACAGCCGACAGTCTGTTCTTTTTTTCTCTATTTTTCTTCTTCATGGATTCTGAGTGCGCATTAGTGTCTGCCAGTTCCAGTTCTACAATTCCTCTTCTCTCACCCACATTGGTTGCGTTTGCATCTGCCTGTCTGGCGGCCCCAATATTGCAATTATTTTCCATTAAGAGATATGTTATAGAAAAAGAAAAGAATTCAAAATTTGTTCGTTGAGTTTTTCTTATTTTTTCCGCATTCCTTTTCGTAGTGAACTTTTATTCTTACATATAGTGAGTATATTCTTGAATGTGATCTTTTTGTGATTTCTCTGGTGTTGTTGTGCCGTGGGGTGTGCTGATACCATTTTGTGATATATGTATATACATAGTTGCGGTATTAGTTGGGTGTTCTTCGTATCTCTGGGAATTTTTTGAATGTATGCATTCACTTATTTCTAGGCCTTTTTAACTTTCTCTATTACGTAGTAAGAGAACGATTTTGTATTCTTACAAAATTTCGAACTCGAGGTTTAATCAGTTCGGACATAGCGATGATAGAGGAACTCGAAAATATGGTTTGCAAAATTTTGTCCGTCCGTATGTCCCGAGACCTAAACGGCTGCCCTAATTTGGTTCAAACTTCAGATTTGTTGTTTGGAGACTTACAATTCGGGGCCGTTGTTTTACTTCCCAAATAAAAAAAAAAAATCATAGCAGTTTGATTTCTTCGAAAACGATTTCAAAGAAATTGACATTTGAGCATAAGTAGATAGGGTTACTCTGATTGCATACCCAGTTTTATGACCAAAACTCGAAAACGGTCCATCCATATGTAATATGTTCATTTCTAACGATTTTGACCAAAATTCATATTTAGAGTAAAATTTATGTTTTCAAAATTATTGCGTCCTTAATTTTCAATTCGAATGCCCGCGCTGTGTAAAAACACTATAAGAGTAGTCATAACCTCTTTAGCGCGTGTTAATTATAAAAAAAAAATCTAATCACACAAAACGCTAGTTTTAAAAACTACTCATATCTCGAAAACACCATTTTCGATTTCGATAAAACTTGAAAAACCAAGTAATGCTTACATTCCGATAGATAAATTATACTCGATTTTCAGCTAAAAACAAATGGTATTTTTCAAACTAAACATTGCAATATTTGGCACTGTTTGGTCTGCCAAACTTAACAAAAACTAATCTAACGATTTTGATCAAAATACAATCCTAAAGATAATATCAGTATTATAAGATCCCGTACTTAGTTTTTCTCAAACATTTTTAATAAATCAGTTTTATTAATTATTTCTCAAAAACTAACTACCAAAAAGCCGATCTTTGTGTTTATATATATTTAATATAAACTCATTAAAAATGCAATATCAGCGACGCAAAACTTATTTTTAGCAAATATTAACCACTTATTTTCTGTACCCATATTGAATATGCACCTTAAAATAATTCCAACCACTTCGACAATCAGAAAATTCCACTTCATACGCACCCCACATGTCCACCGGGTTATTCAATTTATATCTGCTAATGCAAATTCAAAGACAAATCTCTGTTTTCTTACATATATATCTATGTAAAGATATCAGTCTATCGCGAACCCTACTTCCAATCATAGACACCTTATACCAGTCAAAAACATGCCCTAACAGTAATAGATCAGATTTAGATTTAGATTGTTTGAGGGAGGTGGAATCAAGTTGCCATATCACTGCGGCCACGAGTGGGCCTGTTGTGATTTCCTCCACTTAGAGCTCGCTCATGATACTGGTTATAAAGGGTGTCCGCCAAAGAATTTTCGACTTTGAATTTGAATAAACGGCGAGCGGGGTATCGGCGGAGGGGGGAGGCGTATTCATTACACTTACGCGTCGTGCGGATTTTAGTAGCCATGGATCGTTGGTCGGCGGAGCATCGTGCGTTTGCTGTAGAGGCATATTTTAAAAATAACGATTCTCCCGTGGCGGCGCGCAGGATATTCGCAAGACATTTCAATATTCGGCGTATACGGGATTGTCCTAGTACGCAACTTATTGGCAAGTGGGTGCGAAGTTTTCGTGAACAAGGACCTGTAGTGGGACACGGGCCAGGTGTATCGCGAACTGTGAGAACTGACGAAACAATTGAAGCAGTTTGTCGTGATGTTATTGCAAATCCACGTCTTTCACTAAGAAAACGTTCTGCAGCACTGAATTTCAAAAAAACGACTGTGCACAAAATTATTAAGGAAGATTTGGAATTTCATCCTTACAAAATTCAAATCACTCAAAAAATTAAACAAAGTGACTATGGATTGCGGTTGACATACGCTAGAACCATGCTCGGCAGATTTCCTCGTCCTCGGGGTTATGAAAACATAATCTTTTCGGATGAAGCACATTTTTTACTGGACGGGTCGGTAAATAAACAAAATTGTCGATATTGGGCCACCGAGAATCCAGAAGAATTGCATGAAAAGCAGCTGCACTCAGAAAAAGTGACCGTTTGGTGCGGAATAAGTGCAAAAGGAATTATCGGGCCTTATTTTTTTGAAGACGATAGACACCAAACAATAACCGTCAATTCCCAAACCTATTCGTCTATGTTGGAAAACTTTTTGGAACCTGAGTTGGAGAACAATGAATGGGTAAACGGATCGACATGGTTTCAACAGGATGGTGCTACACCACACACTTCGCGAGCATCAATGAACATTGTAAGGCGCATTTTCCCCGAAAAAGTCATAAGTCGTTATGATGATATCCCATGGCCCCCCAGATCGCCAGACTTAACACCTGCGGACTTTTTTTTATGGGGATTTCTTAAATCTAAAGTCTACGTTAACAAACCGGAAATTTATTGCAACTGAAAAGAAATATTCGCAACGAAATCAGAGGAATTTCGCAAGAAACTTGCAAAAAAGTTTTCACAAATATGGTGTTTCGTTTAAATGAGTGTGTTCGTCTCCGTGGTAAACATTTAACTTCAATTATTTTCAAAACATAAATCCGCATTTGTATGTTTTATTTTAAAATAAAAACGATTATATAAAAACCTGTGAATCTGTTATTATTTAATTTTAAATTCGAAAATTGTTTCGCGGACACCCTTTACTTAGTTATGAATCCTAGTAGATCTTTGAGCGCGCTGTCAGATATGTCCTCTGCCCCAAGGTGAGGTTTACCTAGGTGGTGTTGACGTAATCTGACTAGACATTCACAGTGACGCAGTATGTGTTCTGCTGATTCTTCGTCCTCGTTGCATAGTCTGCAAGTGTTATTTTGTATTATTCCCATAGTCATGAGGTGTTTTTTGACTTGGCAATGCCCTGTGAGGAACCCTGTGACTGTTCGAATCTGACTCCTTGTTAGCTTTAGGAGTTGTTTTGTTCTTGAACGTGAAGTAGTTGGCATGAACATTTTAACTTATCTGTTACCTTCAGTGTAATAGATCAGAACTCATGCTACACTTTGCTTTGTACTCAAAAATCTTGTAAAGTGTAAGAGTTTTAAACTAGAATAGTAGGCGCTTACAACTCTCTAACCAGAACTTGCGACAACTGTCTGTTACTGAGAGATTCAACTGCCGTATCAGATAAATAACCCAAAATTGAATTTTCTTTAACACTCTTCGCATGGTTCATGAACTCCACTTATCGGACCTGAACCCTACTGCGGAGTCAGTAAAAATCATTTCAGGAACTACTTCTCGTATAGAGTCTAACGAGATCTGGCAAAATACAGCTGGGCAGAATTACACCAGAACATTTTTCCCCAAATTCTCCTCCAGAAAATCACTCTTCTTGATTAATCCGGATAAAAACAACCTGAGAATACTAACAGGAATAATAAGTGGCCACGGTCGCGTGAGAAAACATCTTCACCGCACTTGCGTCTCACCGGATCCCATCTGTAGACTTTGTCTCGAGAGTGATGAATCCTATCTTCACATAATCACAGAATGTCCGGCCCTTTGTCGTCTCAGGAAAAACATCCTTAGTGATGAAATCGTTAATTCAGCATCTCCTCCAATTATACACACAGAGAAGATACTTGTCTTCCTGACGGTCTCTGGAGTGAAAATATATGGCTCTAAGAATTCAGCAGGGAAGGCACAATAGGCTCCTCTAAGAAGCCGCAGTGCCAGAGCTCATTGAAGGCTTTCCCGCCCTTCAATCTAATCTGATGGTTCATGAACCGTTTGCTTTATCTAGTTCTCAGATGTCTACCCACTAGCCTAGGCATAAGATAAAAAAAAAACAACATCCAAACACGCTTTTGATGAACGAGGAAGTTTTGTTCGACCCAGTCGTGCACTTTATTTTTCTATTGACAGTATTACATAAAAATACTATTCCTAGGCTTATATGGTACCTGGACCAGAACCGCAACAAATCTGTCTATTTTGCACGGTAGAGGTGCTCTTTCCTTTGTACCTACTCGTATAGGCCACTTTTGTCTGCGTTGAGCCTCCATTCTGCCTGACAGAGGAACTCGGGGCGTCTTCGCCGTCTCCGCAAGAGTGTTTTTTTTTTTTTTTTTTTTTTTTTTTTTTTTCATGTCCCCGACATAGACTCTCACTCTATTGCAAGGTTTCTCCGACCATCTCTGCAGGGCGTCAATTCTCGTTCTGTAAAAAAGTGACAAAAATGTTTTTACCCTTTCACCGCAATTTCGATTCTCGTTCTACGAAAATGTGAAACCAAACTTCAAAAATGTTCATATGAATCATTTTTTGCCATGTTCTCATTTGCAAGTGAAGGTTTTCAGTGAGAGTTTAAAAAATGAGAACCGAATATCCGAATCGGTTTTTAGTACCGAGTGAATCAAAAAAAAAATGAAAGCAATGTGTGAAAGCGAATGTGAAAACGATTTTTTGGATTCACTCTTTCACAGAACCAGAATTGACCCCCAGGCTGCTGTTAGTTTTTTGTAGCCTTGACGTCTTTCTAACCTTTTGGTAACATTTTTTTCCCCGTCTTTGTATCTGCTCGATCTTCTCTTTCTCGTCCTTGCCAGGCCATAGGAAATTCGCTTTAATGCATCATGTGCTTGCCCATCGGAAATGGCTTTTCCTGCTTACTTTGTATATAGCCAGTGTATTATTCTGAAATTAAGAACCCAAGTTCTGCCGTACAGACACCTAAAGGCACACATGGCTCTAGAGGCACGAGTTAAGTATCCATAGCAAAACATATTGAGAAAAAAGATAACATTATTTGTATTCAATGATATCTTTAGTCTCTAGTACAGTCTTGCACACAACGCTACAATGATAACATATGTAAAAGAGATAATATCGTTTGTATACAATGTTGGAATATTATCTCTTCTTCATTATCAAGCAAGACGATTGTACGCTTGGGTCTCCTTGTAGATAGATAAGAAAAGTATATAAATACGACTGTATGATGAATTTATCAACAGTCTTATTGTAACTACATAGTAGCCTTAAGCTCCTTTTAGAATTAGTAAAAAGTATTTCAATAATAAAGGACATAGTTCCAAATAAATATTGTTTAATTTTAAAAGTAAGAAACAAGTGTTTTAATTGGCGATCCTGCCAGGAGGTTAAATATACTTTTTAACTTCAATCGAGCGGACCTCGGGAACAAGTAGTGAAATCTAGTATAAACAGAACACTCGCGTTACCGGTTACAAGAATTACCTAGCATAGCAGGTACAAATATAGCTTCTTCGTACGAAGCAGCAAAGCAATTCAGTGAAAGTGTATATGTGGAGAAAAAAAACACACAAATTCGACGACAACAGACACGAGTTCAAAATGGAACAACTCGCAGTATTAATGGCAAGATTAGAAGCTTTAGAAACCAGGAGCAACACAGTAACACAAACCCTAGAGCACACACGCACAGAGAATGCAAGGTTAGCAGCAATAATAACTAACCAAAATCAAATAAACACTAATTTAGAAACAAAACTAAATGAAGTAAAATCTGGATTAGGCATAGTACCAAACATACCTGTGCTAGAGGAAATAAGAACCACATATACAGATGGTAGTGAAATACAGTTAGACGCATTTAAAAGCCTACCTATTTTCAACGGCGATCAATCAAATTATCGGTCGTGGCGCGAAGAAGCATCCAGATTAATGGACAGCATTAAAAACTTCAAAACACACAGTAAGTACGCAGCAGCATTGACTATAGTGAAAAGTAAAATACAGGGTGCAGCCGCGAATGTGTTAACTAATTATAACACAATTTTTAATTTTGAGGCGATACGTAACAGATTAGATTATACGTACTCTAATCAAGAACCTCTATACGTGCTACAAGACATGATGAAAGCCATCACGCAAAAAAGAAGCACACTGTCTGAATACCACGACGAGATAAATAAAAATCTCAATTTAATAATATCAAAAATCACTATGTCAGGTGATCCGCCGAATATAATCGACAGACTAATTAAAAATGCTAACGACGACGCAGTTCGTATATTCATTGATGGTATGAGTGACAACTTTACAAGAGGATCATTATATTCAGCTACAATAAATGATCTAGAACACGCATTCGCAATTGCTCGCAGAATAGAACATGATAATGTGCACAGGCATTTACATCTCACTCAGGATAAGCACCACAAAAATATGCCACATGAACGCAGAAACGAAAGAAGACCAAATTATTCGAGCCAAACAACGAATTATCAACCCCAGAAGCAATACGATAATATGCAGCAACACAATCAAGGACCACAGCCGATGGAGATAAACTCGAGACAAATTGTACATGCACAGCGACAAAATTGGAATCAATACAAACCCGATGTATATAATCCACCAGCGAAACGTGAACACAGCGGGAGTTTCAACACACACAACAGACCGCAACGATCTTATCAGCAGAACTTCAAGCAGCAGAGAGTAAATAACTCCCGACAACAACGCAGAGACGATGTCAGCAGTACATATGCAGAAGCAGATGAAACGGAATGTATGGTAAATAATAACATAAGAATAGATCATTTAAACTAGTAGACGGGTTGCCCTGCTTAAATTTAACTAGTACTATTTCTAAGAAAATTTATAAAATTCTTATTGATACTGGTGCAACCCATAATTACATTAATAGAAAATGCGATTCTAGCAAAAAAATTAAAATTAAACCTATAAAAATAAAAACAATGCATGGTTATTCTATGGTAGATACAAAGAAAGTAGTTAGGATATTAAAGAAAAATATAACATTTTTTGAATTAGAGGATATTCAGTCTTTTGATATGATATTAGGATATGAAGGACTTAAAGTTCTAAACGCGGAAATAAATTTCAGTAATATGACTCTAACTACCATAAGCAGTGTCGAATCTATTCAGAAAATTAATTACATAATTGGGGAAAATAATATTTATAAAGCAGACATAGATAGACTGATGAAGATTAATAACAGCATAGGACCGTTACCCTTTACAGATACTATAGAAGCAAGCATTAGGACGACCAATGATAATCCGGTTTATGTTAAACAATATCCATATCCCATAGCAGATAACGAATTCGTAAACAAAGAAATACAGAAACTCTTACATGACGATATAATAGAAAAAAGCCATAGTCCTTATAACAGTCCCATATGGACAGTACCTAAAAAAGGTTTGGACGAAAAAGGAAAACCAAAACGGCGCATGGTTGTTGATTTCCAAAAACTTAACGCTCACACTGTAACAGACAGATACCCCATTCCGGATGTCAACATGACAATTCAAAATTTAGGTAAAGCCAAGTACTTTACAACATTAGATTTGGAGTCAGGTTTCCACCAAATTAAAATCAAAACAGATGATAAAGAAAAAACAGCTTTTGCTATAAATGGCGCAAAATATCATTTTAAACGAATGCCTTTCGGGCTCAAAAATGCACCAAGCATATTTCAGAGATGCGTGGACGACATTTTGAGAGACTTTGTAGGTAAATTCGTACACGTTTACATTGATGACGTATTGATATATTCTTCATCTGAGGAAGAACATATACAGCACATAAGTCAAGTATTCGACGTACTCAATAAAGCCACATTAAAAATATCTGATGAGAAAAGTAAGTTTTTTCAAGAAGAAGTAGAATACTTAGGTCACATAATCAGACATGGTAGAATCACTACGAACCCTGAGAAAATAGCAGCTATAGAAAATTTTCCAGTCCCACAAACGGTAAAGGATTTGAGAGGATTTTTAGGTCTTACAGGTTACTATCGTAAGTTTATAAAGCATAGCCAAGCCCCTGACATTATATTTACGAGGAGATAACGGTAAAGTAAACAAAAAACAAAGTAAAAATATTAAGTTAAATCTGAATGATTCAGCATTAGAAGCGATTAGAATTTTAAAAAATTATTTGAAAGAACAAGTCGAACTTTTTCAACCGGATTATAGTAAACCATTCGAGCTTACTACTGATGCATCCAACATAGCTATTGGAGCCGTACTAAGTCAGAATAAGCAACCTATACACTTCTTGTCAAGAACACTGAGTAAGACAGAAGAGAACTATAGCACAAACGAGAAAGAGCTATTAGCGATCATATGGTCCTTACAAAAACTCAGAAACTACATATATGGTATAGCAGACTTAACCATATATACCGATCACCAGAGCCTTATATATTCTGTATCAGAAAAAAATCCCAACACAAAGCTGAAACGTTGGAAGGGAATCATTGAAGACTTTGGAGCAAAATTAGTTTATAAACCAGGAAACCTAAATCTTGTAGCTGACGCATTATCACGTCAACGCATAAATACTTCTACCATAGAAACAGCACATTCAGAAATATGTGTTTGGTAATCCTGACCATTATGACTTAGTTAACATAGAAACGAGTATAAATAATCTCATAGAAAACAATAATAAACAAAAAACTATAAATTCTAGATTTGAACAAATTTTGCAACAATTCGAAGGTCAGAGCCTTAAAGAACATTTAGTAATAGAACAAGTGTACGAACAATTATTATTATTGACCAGAACAATTAATGCAGCAAAAAATAATGAATATTTATCAGAAAGCCTAGACTTAGATGACATTAAAAATATTATTCAACATGAAATAATTCAAGTACCCATAATAAATATACTTGAGTACTCTAAAATATTATTAGCTAGAACTGATGAATTCTTCATCACAATATATAAATATCCAGTTCTAATTAAATCATGTAAATTGTATAAAGTAACACCTTTAAATTCAAAACATGGAAAAATCATTACAGATAAAACAATTGCCTTATGTAACCAAACTTATTTAAGAACAAGAAATTGTCAAAATCATCTAAGTAAAAACATTTGTGAAATTAACTTTGAAGAAGAAAATTGTCTTATTCCACTTTTAAAGAATATAACTTCAAAATGCAACATTAAACAAGAATACGATTACGACTTAGAAATTGAATCCGGTGTTATGTTATTAAGCGGTAAGCATAAGTTAAATAATCAAACAATTAATGGTATAAACTTAGTTACTTATGAAAATACTATAAATCTAGACGATAAAATATACAAAAACATGCATAAGCAAATTAAAGAAGTTATATTAAGAAATCATAATTCAGAGTCTTACATCGACCAAATAATTAAAGAAGATACAATGTACAAATTCGATAACATAGATACTTTAAAAAAACTAATTATTCCTTTTGAAGAAAAACCGATATTATCAACTATATACACAATTGTAACACTGATTGTTATTCTAGCATTTACGTACGTAATGATAAAAACTATACAATGTATAACAGATCGTCAAAAACAAAAAAAGATTGACGCATATAACAAAACTTATGAAAGAGAAATGTTAAAAATAGCGTCGAAAAATCGGGACGATTTCGTTTAACAAGGGGGGGAGTTAAGTATCCATAGCAAAACATATTGAGAAAAAAGATAACATTATTTGTATTCAATGATATCTTTAGTCTCTAGTACAGTCTTGCACACAACGCTACAATGATAACATATGTAAAAGAGATAATATCGTTTGTATACAATGTTGGAATATTATCTCTTCTTCATTATCAAGCAAGACGATTGTACGCTTGGGTCTCCTTGTAGATAGATAAGAAAAGTATATAAATACGACTGTATGATGAATTTATCAACAGTCTTATTGTAACTACATAGTAGCCTTAAGCTCCTTTTAGAATTAGTAAAAAGTATTTCAATAATAAAGGACATAGTTCCAAATAAATATTGTTTAATTTTAAAAGTAAGAAACAAGTGTTTTAATTCACGCTCTGTTTAGTCCAGTTTAGTTTCTTATCAAGGATGTTTCCGAGATATTTTACTTCGTTGGAGTAACTTAATGTAGTTCCATTCAAGATAATGGTTTCTAATAGACCAGTCTCCTGCTGGTAAAAGGAACCAGTATTTGTTTATTAGGATTGATATATAAACCTTCCGTAGCACACCATTCTAAAACATGTAGTAGATCATTTCATTCTACTATTAATGGTAGCGCAATGATTTCCACTAATGTTAATTGTTAAGTTGTCGGCATATCCGATGGCGTCATAACCTAGGTTATGTATTCTGACTAATAGGCTGTCTGTGACGAGTGACACAGGAACGGGGAAAGCACACCCCCTTGGGGGCAGCCTTTGACTGTTGTCACCGACACAGCCGCTCCTCCTGATGAGGATGTTATTACTCGACTTTCCAGCATGGCTCGGATACATCGGTTTGTCGAGTCTTCGATACCTGCTACATATGTATGAATCACTAATGTGAATTCAGCGAAATATGTAAGCTGTCATATTTGACATTTATGAAATAAAGCTTCACTTTTGAGACGGCAACCGACAGCCATTTTTAGTGATACAAATTACGTTCATCTCTCTCCAAGTGGAAGGAATGTATCCCGAACTGTAACTAGCTCTAAATAAAGTTATAATTGCTGGCAGTATTACGCCAATAACCCTCTGAAAAGGGGCTTGGAAAATGCCGTCACCACCAGGGGCTTTTAAAGGTTTGAAAGGGCCAACTGCCCACTTAACATTATCTGGACTGAAAATCTTTCCAGATGAACTGTTTACTCGCCTAGAAGCAAAGATCCTGCGATCAATGTCGTGTGAGATTTTGTGCGATTTACGGAAGGTCGAACTCGGGAAATGAACCTGAAGTAAGGTTTCGATTATTTCCGTTTGGTCCGTCGTGTAGGTTCCATTTGTTTTCTTTAGTAGGCCTACACAGTTAGAATGATCTTTTCTAAGAACTTTGTGGATACGAGCTGCCACTGGCATATCTATGATATGTTTTCGCAGCATTTTCTCCAACGAGTCCCTTTCGGATCGTCTCAAGTTAGTCTAAGCTAGTCTTACTTCTTACATTTGTCAAAATTTCCGCCGGCCAAATTACACTCTCTTCTGTCATACAGGCGCAGTGGCTTAGTGGTTAGTGTGTTGGACTACTAAGCGAGGGGTCGAGGTTCGAATCCCGCAAAAATCTAAATTTCAAGAGCTTCTCAATTAGCCGTTTGGAATCGGAATAAAATTGTAGATCCCTTTCATTCGTTCCAAAAATGAAAAAACTCACACAAAACGAATGGTTGTGAGAAGCTAGGCCTAGGGTCCCTCCGGACCTGTTGCGCCAACTATTTATTTTATTTACTTTTTCTGTCATACTTTTCATTTTATGGTCGTAATTACTTGTTCGTGATTAACTTTTCTCAACCAACTTGGAGTGCGTAACTGGAGGCATTTGGCTAAGGACCGGGCTAACTGGAGAGGCTTGTTGGTAGAGGCCCTGGTTCACACCGAACTGTAGCGCCACCTAAGTAAGATTAACTTTTCAGTAATTTTTGATTGACGCACCATTTGTTTCTTTTTTGTTGTCCAAACTTCGGTTCACATGAAATTCGGAAAATTGTTTTCCTTTTGTTTTAACTTCAATTAGGAACATATACATTTCAGTGTTAAACAAAAAATACAAAACCAAAGTCAGTGACACTTCAAGGAAAAAGAAAAACTTTGGTTTTGCACTTTGTGGTGATTGTGTTGACGACCTGTCAACTCACATTGCCATGTGACTATACTAAAATAAATGGGAGATTGACTGTCACGGCTACTGTAATGAATAGAGACCGGATTATATGCATTTGCATATTTGCATATGCATTCGCATATTTTGCCCATTCTCACATGTTATGGCATATTTTATTTAAAATCTATTGATAATGCATATTTTCTTTAAGACCCTAGGAAAATAAAAATTCACGCGAGACAAAGTAGGCCGATGTTGTTTTTTGTCACAATAGACTACTGCGACACCCTTTTTTCTAGGCAATTACGCATGTAATATTAATTTGATGTGCTCGGTTATTGCATTAGTTTATTTTTGAATTTTCTTGTGCAAAGCTAAGTGTTTCTACTATGCCCCTCGAACAAAAAGTATAACTTCGTGGATAGCTGAATATCCTGAATCATTGACGTACGACGGAAAAATTTTATATTGTAGAGTTTGCGATAAAAATATTTCCTGTAAAAGAAAGTTTCAAGTAGACCAGCATGTCAAGACAAGTCTTCATGCTGCAGGATTGCGAAAGAAAGGCCCACGACAACAACTTCTAGCAACGGCAAGTAGCAGTAACTCACTTTTAAAAGGCAACCAAAAAAATCACTTTAGCATGGACTTATGTGAAGCAATGCTGGCAAGTAATATTCCTCTTTACAAACTTACAAATCCTTCCTTCAAAGCTTTTCTGCGAAAATATTGCTTGAATCAAAATATACCAGATGAATCAGCACTACGCAAAAACTACATACCAACAATATACCTACATATTCTGGAAGAAATACGCGATGAACTCAAGGATAGCATCATTTGAATTTCAGCTGACGAAACTACCGACAGTTGTGGCCGTTGTATTGAAAATATAATGGTCGGTGCATTAAGAAAGTGTTTCTTAAGGCACCTGCTCGCAATAGAGCCTATAAAGAAAAGCTAGCGAATGTATCGTTAATGTATCGTCAAGACTAGCAAAATGTTAAATAATTCTTAATGTAATTCAACTATGTTACTCCGCCATATTTTATATTAGATTTAAAATTAAAATAAAAACTGTTTGCTATTATTTTATCATATAGCTGATGTTGCATATTTTGTTCCTTTTTAGGCATATTTTAAGCATTTTTCATGCATATTTGCATGCATATTTCAACCTTTTTATGTTGCATATAATCCGGTCTCTAGTAATGAACTTTAATTAGTTTTAATTTTTTTTTTTTTTTTTTTTTTTTTCTTAAATGAACATAAAGCGGTCTTTAAACAAAATCAACATATACGCGTATCTCCTTTATTTTGTGAGAAAATGAGGTTTAGTTTTTTATCAACCACTGTAGGAATTGTGCCCCTTTATCGTACATCCATTTGAGAAAACAAAAAGGAATTCACCCATCTTATGAATTATAAATATTTTGGTCCCTACAAAGAGAAGTAAATGAGAAACTAAGTGGAAAGCATTTCTCTAGGCATTCCCAAAATTGTTCGGGCCATCAAACTCGGGGGCGCATAGCAACAACTAGTGGGGTGGCAAAAAGCGTCTTTATTTTGTGCTCTTTTGCTGAAGGAACTTTAATGAAAACTATTTTCTACCTGTTTTTCTTCTTTTCTTTTTTTCGGAAAATGAAGAAACGAGACACCAACTGGGACTTGGCCTTGGTTACTGTGAGGAACTTTTTTATTTTTGTAATTAAATTTTTAGACAACAATTATCGTTTGAGTGAGGTTTTTTTTCTTAATTTTTCTTTATTCATTTGACTTTTGTTCCGATTCCGAACGACAAAGAATGTCATTTCTACTTCGCGCTTTGTTCTATGTTTGTCCCTTCTCACTTTGAAAGGAATGATAATGCGAACAAGGGTGGGTGTGCCATGATGGGTGCGCGGGACAGCGGGAGGAAATGTCAATAAAGGGAATGTCCCTCAAAGTGTGGAATTTAATAAATGTCGAAAAGAAAAGATGAGCCATGAATTCTTAACGAGACAAGGACGCCAAGAGAATGCCTGATGTTTACAATTTGTTTTTCGATTTGTGTTTTTGTTAATTGTATTGATATTTGTGTTATGGGTGTGACAGTGATTTTGACTTTTTTTTTTTTTTTTGTAATACAAGTTAGCAGTTTGTCTAATTGGTAGCTGGTAATCTGTGGTTTAGTTTGTATATTAATATAATGATAAAGGTGACAGAAAGGAAAAAAAATAACATCGGGCATTCCAAACGTCGCAGTACACAAACGTCTTCATGTTATCTCAGATATAAAGTATAATGTGTCGTTCTCTCAGCAGCAAGTGCTTTGTAGGTGGAAGGGTGTCCGTCTTCGAAACTGACACCAGACACCACCCACATGGGTATCGTTCTGTTACCAAAGTAGGCAACCGAATTTGTGCTATTACTGTGAGGTTACATAGGCAATTGGGTTTCCTAATTAGCAAGTCGTCAATATTGTCAAGAAAAGGGCGCTGCGGAGAAACATTCAATCTGATTTTATTAGATCTATACAAGGTGACCATAATTTTTTCCTCTCAATGCGGGACACCTGTACTGTACAATGTACATGTCTTACGGCAAAAAAACATAATTTTTTTTTTAATTGCCTACTTTATTATTATTTTTTTTTTTTAATAGTTTATTCAAAATATGAAATGTAATTTTCACATGAAGTACATAAAAAATGTAGTATTTTTTTTCGTATAAAAGTTAAAGTATAATACATAATATCTATGTATAAAAATTAAACAAATTATGAGAATTTTTTTTTTTTTTTTATTTCAAGTTTGGTGTTTATCAAGAATTGGACAGAAAATTAAAGTACCTGCATATGTATTTAAAAATAAAATAAAATAGCTAATTAAACAAATATAAGACATTTGTAATGTTTAATGTTTGCTTAATAAAATTTAGCACGCGAAAATAAATTTAATCTTTAGCAGTAGGGTGGATTGGTCCTTTATATCGGGTTTTTCAATGGGCCAAAAAGATTCGGTTATCATTGAACGGTAGCGATTCCCATTCACAGTAACGTGCCGGTCTTGATCATCACGGAAGAAGTACGGCCCAATGACGCCGCCGGCCCATAAACCTCACCAAACCGTAATTTTTTCGGGATGCAATGATGACTCATGGAGTACGTGTGGATTGCTGCCTGACCAATACCGCATATTTTGTTTATTGACGAAGCCATTCAGCCAGAAATGAGCCTCATCGCTGAAGATGATTTTTCGATGAAAATCCGAATCATTTTCAAGTTGTTGCTCAGCCCAATTCACGAACATACGACGCTTCTGGTGGTCAAGCGGCTTCAGTTCTTGCGTCAATTTAATCTTGTAAGGATGTAGGCCAAGATCTTTTCGCAAAATTCGCAACAACGACGTCGCAGAGATGCCCAACGCTTAAGAACGACGTGTGAGAGACACATTTGGGCTTTCTTCAACTGAAGCCTCAGCGGCAGCAATATTCTCGACACTACGGGCACTTCTTTCAATTGTTGATCTGCTAGGACGATTATGACGACCATTAATTGGACGTAGCGCTCTTAACGTTGAGGCCACTGACTCCGAATTTCTGCAGTAAATTTTAATAATTTCGACTAGTTGTTGGCTCGTAAATCTTTCCATAATGAAGAGAAATGTCAAAAGAGCGGCAAGAAATTCGGCGTCGTTTGCTGTCCCTGTGGCTCTACTTTTGTAGCGTCCCTGTTGAAAAACAGGGTATTTTTCTGATTAAGAAATTTCTTTTAAAATGCCACGGGCCTATTACACAACATGACAAGTCGAAAATTCTAAATTCACTTGTCCAACTATGCTTGTCCGACAAGTATAAATTAATTCTGTAACAGAACGTAAATCCTTGCACTTGTCCAAAGAATTAAATTTCTTGGACTTGTCGGCATTCTTCGACAAGTGTTTACCATGTGAAGAATGAAGATGGCAAAAATCATGGCGGACAGAAAAAATGATATTTTAACTAAAAAAAGATAGGAAAAAGCTTTTAGTAATTTAACAATATGCAGATCACTAGCATCAAAATCAATTCTTGGCTTAAAAATGTTCAATCTTGTCCGAGGTTCAATGTTCTCATTATCACCGTTGCTGTCAAATTCGGAATCAAAAAAAGTGCATTTTTAATTATACATAAATACAGGGTGTCCGCCGTGTACTACTTTGTTTGTTTATAATTTTTGATTAAATGAAAGAGAATGGATCTTATATTGATAAATGTTTTATTCAATGTCGGCAATTATGTATGGAATACAATATCAGGTAAATGTCCGCCTCTGTTAGTCTCACAAATGCGAGCCCTTTTGAGAACAATTTTCATTACATTCTCAAACATTTCACGCGGTATTTCATCAATTTCATCACGAATATTTTGTTTGAGTTGCTCAAGCGTTTCTAGTTTGTTTGTATAAATCTTGCTTTTCAGATATCCCCACAAAAAGAAGTCCGGAAAAGTCAAATCAGGCGACCGTGGAGGCCAATCAACATCACCATTTCTTGAAATAACTTGTTGTGGAAAAAGGTCTCGCAGTAATTCCATTTAAATCCTGGCTGTATGCGATGTTGCACCGTCTTGTTGATACCACATGTTAATCAAGCCCAAAGCATGAAGTTGTGGCATTAAAAAGTTTTTAATCATATCACGATATCGCTGCCCATTCACAGTTACCGTTACGCCGTTTTCATTTTCAAAGAAGTAAGGTCCAATGATTCCTCCTGACCAAATTGCACACCAGACTGTAACTTTTAATGGATGCAGTACGTTGTGGTCCATGCTTGGGCATATCACCTACAGACCCTCTTTCTTCGAAATCATTCACTACACGATAAAAAGTGCGTTTTGTTGGCACGTTGTTTCTCTCAACAATTTCACGTAATTTTCTCATCGTCACAGTATTCGATGATTGATTTTGATAAAATGTTTTAACGATTAAAACACGTTGGTTTATCGAATATTTTTTCCATAATAAATCTGCACGTGTCTACTTCACGACTGCCAAATATGAACTGTCAAGACTAATGTTTACCAAAATGGCGGCAAAACAAAGTAGTATACCTTCCCGGCGGACACCCTGTATTACTAGATGACGTGGCAAACTTTGGTTCGCCTCAATTCGTTCAATATTGTAATTTTAAAAAATTTAAACAATTTTTGGTTGCATTTAAAGTGAAACTCCCTGTTTTTCAATCCAGTTTATTTTTTTCAAAATCAGCCCAAAATCGTGAAAATCGAACGATTCGTTCTCGAGTTATGCGTGCACACACGGACGTCAGTCTCTTTTATGAACATATACCTAGAATTTAGTTTTGCATTTGTATTCTGCTTTTCCCAAATGATTAATTTTAAACGATTAAATCTAATTTAAAACTAACATTTCTCTAATTCTAGCTTACTGTCTCTTAGCGAGCGCTCTAAACTTGACAATTTGCTTAAAATTATTGCCTTTTAGCCTTAAATCTGTCTGTGTATCTTTATTTTGTACTTTTTTTTTTTTTTTTTAATTTTCAAGAAACTTTAGAAAATTTGTATTCTTTATTATTTTATTTAAAACTACCTATCGACCTTGTCCCGTTCCGCAATTGCGATGCTGAAACGGAGGAACTCCTGAGAATTGGCGGCGTACGCTCATGCTAGATCGACCCACCGACAAACATGAGCTTAACGAACGATGAGATCGATAGTCCTTTACGGCAAATGAATGACGTCGTCAAACATAGACAATGGATCGGACTGTCCCTCAGGAAGGACGTTCTACCGACGAAGAACAAACTGCGAAGTATCGAAATGCGACAATCGAAGCGCCGTACAGACATAAAAAAAAGTAGACTCCTCTCGAATCCTAAACCGCTTTTGCTTTCCTTATTTCTTTGTTGTACGTCTCTGCATTTCTGCTTGCGGGCAGCTAGTCTCGAACGCATCTGTGATGGCTGACGTTATTTCCTCTTCTGTATGTTCCAATTCTAAAGCTTCTGATAAGATGGAGCTATCCTAGTATTTACATGCTCCAGATTGTTTCAAGAGACAATTCAAAGAGATTCCAGTGCGTTTAGTCCCCTTATTATTAATCAGTAAGTTTTATTCATTCCTATTAGAGAAACGAACGTTGAACGTAATGTAGCATTGCTGTAACAAACCTTCGACAAGGCATTTACATAATCGGATAAACTTTCCACTACATTTATTCCATTTTTGACTTTTGGCACTTACCGTGCCTATTGCCTTTGAACCTACATCATTTATGATTATGTCTAAACGAAATATTTAAGCTGAAGTATGTATTTCATGTCAAACATATCAATTGGTACCCCAAAACCAGAGATACCCCATCTGAATCCTTCAAAGGATAATATGGCTAGCTTTCGCCATGTGTACATCTGACTTATACAGATCACGTAAACGTATACATTTTGTTATTTGAATGTATGCCTCTATTATATTTAACCTAGAGTATAGGAGAACCTTTTTTCCAACCTCTTTGAAGTACCTTGTTCAATTCAAAACTATAATTATTATATTTTCAGTAAACACTGCTACCTAAACTCGAGTTATCTTCTTAATCTTTCGGACCAATCTAAGTTAAAAAATAAAATAAAAAAAAACACAATTAGAATGTACAACATAAGACATTTTTGTATTGTTACTAGTTCCTCTGTTATGTCTGTTATGTTCTCGCACAAAATTGCTAAAAGAACACCCAATAGTACCTAGCAAGGGCAATGTTCTGGGGGTCTCTTATTGGCGCGACGCAAAATGTAAGGGAATGGGAAAAATCGATGAACATGCACAAATACAGACGCGAATAACATTTTATTTGTGCCTTTGCATACGTTTGTGACGATGCTATTGGATGTGTTTGTGAGTGTACTTGGGAGAGTATGCCACCAAAGAATCAACAGTAAAAAGGACGCAGGAATACACCAGACCACACCACACAACTAGCGCACCGCATTTCAAGCATCCGACTGACAGCCGCACCGGCTCCAACACTGTTGGTTATAGAACTCAAAATAATAATAATGAATAGAGAGTGGAGGAAGATAAAAGATGATGAAAATGTGAAAAAGCGAAAGTACAGGGATGTGCTGGAATAACATTTTGTGAATGAAAAGCGGAACTTAGACTTGATGAAGAGCTTCATGCTTCATCACACAAGCAGAGAGATTGTACAGATTATGGTTGTAAACATATTTATAGCTTTTTTTATTCGCTCATATTTAATGATTCATTACACCTGACAAGTGTCAGCTTCTTATCGAAATATGGTTACCACGTATTCGTAAAAGCCAAGATGCGTTCTGCTAATATTTTTTTATACAAGTAAAATGGCCAACAGATAATTATTTGTGACAGAAGTAAACAAAACTAGTAAACTATGGGCCACTTGCACCAAACTCATTTGACAACAGTGTTTATTAATTTATTCATTGTTTAATCCTATTCCGTAGATTAGGTATAAATTGTGTTGCAGGCCGAAACTTATTCATCTATCCATGGATAAACTATTAAATATTTATCAATTTTCGAATATTCAAATAATTATTTATGTACATATATCGAGCTCTGAAGTCTACCCAGATTTACGCAAGAAATATAAAAATCAATGCGCCTGAACACCCACATCGACATGTTCGACCAACAAGAAGGAAAAATTGCAGTGCAATATGAAAGCTGTTCTGTCAAGTATTTACGAGACTATTAATTAATTTTATACCTCTCAACATTTATTGATTGGGATTTGTTTCAAACAAAAAAGTAAACTATATAGGTCTGTTCCTTTATTTTTTTAGTTAGAATGGAACAGACTGTGAAAATGGCAGTGGTGGGGATAAATTCTCTCACAGAACGCTCTAGGGAACGCTTTTGTAGTAATTTAAGAAAAATGACAGATACATAATTCAAAATATTCAAAAAATGGTACGAAAAGTCGTTAAAATGTCTGATAAACTCGAAGAATTTGTTAATTTACTAAGAAAATTAGTTATAGCATTTATTTTGATGAATCAGAGTATGTGGGAGAGTTTACTGATTGAACTATACAAGCATTCGAAAGGAGTTAAAAGCGACTCTGCATGGAGGAGATTGTTCCTTGTTCCAGAGAGGAAGAATTTGGTCGCCACTTTCGAAAGAAATTTCAAATCAGCTGTTAATTGTAAGGCGACTGACAGCTTTTCCACTTCTTAAACCCAGAAATTTGTTGAGTCAAAATTCGTAAGATTCTTAGTGAAGCGGTAATATATTGCTCTATCGAGGACGTTCTCTTTTACGAACTTTTCGAGTTAAGGAACGGCACTGAGTAAAAATTCGTAAGAATTCGTAAGAACTAGTAAAAATTCGTAAGATTTAAAAGTAAGGGAACAGACCTCATGTACCTATGTAATTTATTGATCTCAAGGACTACTGTTAAAATGTTTTTTTTTTTTTTTTTTGTTATATTTGTAAAATTAGGTCAGGGAAAACTTCAGAACTGGTCAGGGAAAGTCAGGGAATGTCAGGGAATTTTGTTCTTAATAATAGTGGCAACCATGTAGTCGTGCCCAAACTTCAAACAGTAAAACCAAGTGTCAAAGAATAGTGTTGGGGACTATCGATAGGAGATTCGATAGTATCTGAAAAATCATTCTATCGAAGGAAAATAGTAATTGAGCGTAGAGTTAGTATAGCCCGTCCCAACTTAAGTGAACATTTCTTGCGCAGCTCTCTTCACATCAGGGATTTTAATCTCTTAGCGGCAACAAAACTCTTTTTCCAACCAGAACTACAGCCACTGATGCCAACCCTACAGACTTTTCTGTATATCTACAGAGTTTTCACCTTGCCTACAGAAATACAGAATTCAAACTAAAATATACAAAAAATCTTAGATTCCAGTAAAAACTTGAATTCCTTAGTTTTGCGTTGCTATAGGTATTTCACTGACCTACTAAACAAAGAAATGCAATCAGAGCACCCAAAAGTCTTCCTGTTGTACAACAAAATATTGATAACGTTTAAACAAATTTTGGAGAGTTTTTTTTTTTTTTTTTTTTTTCAAAATTGACGGATGAAGACAAAAATGGAATCGATGATGAAGATTTAACAAGGCCAGCACTACGACGAGTATTATCGGTTCCAGCGATACCAGCGGTTAATAAAAATTATGAAATTGTACAAAACTAATAAATATAATTGAAGACTGCTATTTTATGCCATTCAAGACTTAAATTTTTAGCACTTTTAGTATGTTAAAAAAAAAGTCTGTATTTCTACAGAATTTCGACAGGCATAAATAGAGAATTTTTATATTTCATATACAGACTTTTGAAGATTAGGGTTGGCATCACTGACTACAGCTTAGAGGAGTTTTTAAGTTTGATTCTCCGCTTATAAATTAATTATTAGTGAGAAGACTAAGCTAATAACTTTTAAAATATCCGGCAATGCCATTTTTGATTACAATGTAAAAGGTTCTGCCTACCTTTGCATAAATGAGGTAAAAATGATTTCATTAATAGCAATCAATGCTCAACAAATTGTTTTAAGATTGAGACAGAGCAACACTACAATATATTGGTGTCTTAATAGACTTTAACTTAAATTGGAAAGATCATATACAAACTGTAAAATCGCATTTGAACTTACTTGGTGGCTCGAAAAATGTATATAATTAGACCTTACATGTCAAAATATGTTCTAACCTTACTATATTGTGGTCTTGCACATTCAAAGTTGCAATATGGCATCACTAGTTGGGGTGGATCATATTATACTAGCTCATTTCTGCCTCTTTCGATAGCACAGAAACATTTAATAAGAATTATTTGCAAAAGAAATCGATTATCTCACAGTTTACCCTTGAGGCAGATTCCGTATATCAACGATCGTCTGAACGATATCGTTTTCGAAACTTCAATCACCATTAAAAGTTGTACTCTGGTCGAATTTTGTTGAATATCATCAGTTTTCATTACATTTGCGCGAAATGAACTGGATTAAGCTCTTGATCTTGTAATTTTAGCACTTAGTTGCTAGTTTTGGAGCGCTATCGTTTCGGCGATTATCGTCTGAAAAGTTACGGAATGAGTGTCCTTGTTTAAACGTTACGAATTTTACCGATGAGACATCTTTATGTTTTCAAAGTTGAGAGAATTCTTTATCAAATTGAGAACATGCCAAGCAGAAACTCTCAAATTAACTGCTTACGTATTAACAATTTAAATTTTTTCAACGTACCAATTGCACACAGAACCCATTTCGCTCACTTTTATACTTATACTGCCCCGACCATTTTGAAGGTACCGTACCCAAAGTAAAAAAATTGAAAAAAGTTTAGCTACGATGTCTGTCCGTCTGTCCGACCCAATAGACCAATTTTGTTCCTAGGTATATCTCAGAAACTAATTGACATAGAAGGCTGAAAATTGCACGCAACATCCGGTATAACCTCTATAACTACGGTGACCATCCGTCCTTTATTTAAAAGGACTGTCCTTTCTTTTTAACCCCTGTCCTGTATTATTTTATTTTTAATAAAGGACGGATTTTGTCCTTTATTTTTGAAACTGTAATTTAAAACACCGACTAAAAACTGTTTGTATTTAGTTCATAGTTAAAAATATTACGTATAATGTACATACATTACTTGAAATTCTATTTACACACTCAGTGCCTTAGTGCATGTATACCTAAAATTTCAGTTTGTGCCTCACGGGTTCTAGTGCACCAACTGAAGAGTATTTTCAATCATGAATAACACTTGGAGCAGTGACAAATCACAAATGAATGTCTACGCTGTTAAAGCTATTCTTATAACTAAATGTAGTTTCGGAAAACCCTACTTAGAATTTAGGGGTTTTCGGAAAATGAAGATGTTTTTAAATCTGTCCAACCTTCTCAAAAATATGAAAAGTTAGACTGGTGACTTACCATTCATACTCTTTATTCAATATAGAAAGACAGTTTATATATTTTTTTTTTTTTGTAGACTTAAATAATAGTGCTAATGTTTTTTTTTTTGGAAAACGAACACAAAAAGCAATACCGATCACAAAAGAAATTGATTTTGTCTCAAAAAAGTTAATCTTTTTGTCAAATCGAAAACGATTACTTATCAGTACGCTGACTAAAAAAAAAAAAAAAACAGCTGTCAACAGATCAGTCCTTCAAGTTATTCAACTTATAAATATGGAACGAAAAAGTGATCATAACAAAGAAGAAGGAAGTGGTTGCATACCTCTATATGGAGTCAGCAATATATTTAATATGTCTGAGCTATATATAGTACTTAAATTCATAACAATAATATAGCAAAAAAAATGAATTCTTTAGGTTCAACAATTTCTGATTTTTAAACAGAAAAAAGATCAATAATCAATTCTGAAACTAGCTGTCATCTAAAATGTTGAAGTTTCAGTGGGAACGCAAAATAGGATTTCGGAATTTTTTTCCAGAAATGTTGAATTTAGGTGCGGTGTAAATGTACTATGATGTTCGATTTGGCAGCAGAAATTTGAAATCTCAGCTCATCATCTGAAAATTCACAATTGAAAACGAAATTACTGTTTTTTAACAAATAAATAATAAATACAAAAATATTGGAAGCAAAATAATTATTGTCCTTTATTTTTTTTCGGCGAATATGGTCACCGTATCTATAACCAGTGATGGCGATACATCGACTGGTTTTAGAGTAATTAGTCGTTTAGGCTAGAGGGCGCCTCGTAGGAACGTAACGTAACATAACCATCCCTGTGTCCAATCGGGTAAAAAGGCAAATGGTTAACGAAAAAAATTCAGAGCGGCTAGCTTCAATGTCAGCCTACAGGTATGCAATTATTTGTGTCTAAGTGCTGTGAACTGATCTTGGTTTATATCTCCACTTTCGGTGAGATCCAACGTTTTTCTAGTACCCGCTGAAAGTGTGTCAACATGAATGTGTAAATCTGCTACAAAACTATTTTTAAACTAAAAAGGATAATTATTTAGTCACCTAGTGTGAATCTCAGAAGTGTCAAATAGTTTAGGAGTTGTTATTATGTGTCGACTTTATTTTGCTTTACTGTGAAAAGCATTCATTGAACAAGTCTAATGTTTGCCGTATTTTATTATCAGCGTGATATGATATCCGGATCAGATCACCAAAATAAAACAATACGGATCATAGAAAAATTTAATTTTTGAGTTGTGGCAACAGTTGCTGTCAAAACACGACAGATAATTAATGTAAATGTATGAGTATGGCAAACTTCATATTGCAAACATTCTGTGCAACGTGACGTCACAATATGATATCAATGGGCATGACATTTCACTTGCTTGTCGAAGGTGCTACGTGCTACCATTTGAATCAAATTTGCATGGTTTTGATTTTCGATATTGTTTTTTAAAAATAATTAAAAATTTTATGTTCAAATTTGCAACAAATAAACAATATTTTGCGGCTAGTATTTCGGAGTTTCTTGACATAATAAGGTGTATCCAGACCAGCGAAAGATTTGTTTACATGTTTATGAAATGTTTTCGATTGGATCAGAAACATTTCATAAACATTTGTCAAACATTTCGGAAATGTTTTTGCTGGTATAGACCCCGATGAAGTATTTATTAAAATTTTATGAAATATTTTTAATCACGCAAGGCCAGAGACTCGAAAACAACAACACCGCTTCCGTAATATGGTGGGTTTTATTTTTAGAAGGAATATGTTTACAATCAATAATTTGTAAACAATAATATTTCAGATCATGATTTGTGATCTCGATGAAAAGCAGGATCATATGCTGTTGTTATAATTGCATGTAAGTCGATGATCTATATAAATCATGGTTGATAATAAAAAACGGCGGTGGAGGCAAGTGCTGAAACGTTTGCTCTTTGAAAATCTAAGGATTTCACGCAAAGAAAGACTACTGCATTAAACAACTGTCGTTAAACATAGCTAAATTCAGAACTTGAATGCTTTAATTTAAGAAAATCTGTGCAACGCGGAAACGCTCATCGTAATCTAAATAAAATTAGAATTGTTAAAGATGAACATTCTTCTAAAAGCTTAAATGTAGAGACAAAAAAAAATCGTATGTAGTAGGTATATATACTTTAATTAGGTGGCGCTACAGTCCGGGGTGGACCTGCTTCTTGACAAGGCCTTACTAATCAACTGCCGTCTTAGGCCAAAGAAACAGCGGTTTGCAAGTGTGATTCTTCGTTTGATTTCTTATGTGATGTCGTTATCAGAGTTTATAGCGGAGCCGAGGTAGACAAAGTCCCTAACTACCTCAAAGTTATAGCTATCTATCGTGACGTTCTGCCCGATTCGTCGATGTTGTGTGTCCCTTCTTGTTGACAGCATATATTTTGTTTTGCCCTCATTCACCATCAAACCCATTTTTGCCGCTTCTCTACTGATACTTGCAAACGCACCAGTGACAGCTCGCTGTGTTCTGCCAATGATGTCGATGTCGTCAGCGTATGCAAGTAGTTGCACAGACTTGTAGAAAATTGTGCCTCTGGTGTTGGCTTGTGAGTTTCGCACAATCTTCTCAAGAATGATGTTGAAGAAGTCACATGACAGTGCATCACCTTGTCTAAATCCTTTTTTGACATCAAAGGTCTCGGTGAGATTGTTTCCGACCTTTACGGAGCAGCGAGCGTTCTCCATCGTCATTCTGCACAATCTGACAAGTTTGGCAGGGATGGCAAAACTAGACATGGCTCTGTATAGCTCGTCTCTATAAACGCTGTCATATGCGGCCTTAAAATCGATAAAAAGATGGTGAGTATCGATCTGGTATTCTTGGGTTTTTTTCCAGGATCTGCCGTAGTGTGAATATTTGATCGGTCGTGGACTTACCGGGCCTAAAACCGCACTGATAGGGACCTATCAGATCGTTGACGAAAGGTTTCAGGCGTTCACATAGTACAGCAGACATGATCTTATACGCAGTACGCAGGAGACTGATGCCTCTATAGTTGGCGCAGTTTAGAGAGTCTCCTTTCGTGTGGATCGGGCAAACGATGCTGAGGTTCCAAATTTTGGAGACGAGTTAATGTATGCACTCTACCAAGTCATCTCCGGCTGCCTTGAAGAGCTCGGCAGATAAGCCGTCTGGTCCAGCAGCCTTGTTGGACTTCAGCTTGGATATTGCTATCCTCACTTCATTTTGGTCAGGTGGACGGAAATCTTGGCTGTCATCGTCCAGGTTGAATGGTTCGTTCTGCCTAACAGCGGAATTTGTGTCGTCTTCGCCGTTTAACAGTCTGCAGAAATGGTTTTTCCATGTCCTCAGCACCGACTGTGACTCTACTACAAGGTTTCCTTGTTCGTCTCTACAGCTCTCCGTTCGGGTCTTGTTGGCATGACACGTTCTTTTTACCTTTTGGTAAAACTTCCGAACATTGTTCCTGGAGTAACACCTCTTTATATCCTTGATCGCGCGCTTCTCATGCTCTCTCTTTTTTCTCCGGAGAAGCCGATGTTCTTCCCTCCTTTTTTGCTCGTAGAGCTGTCGAGCTGCTCTCGTCCTTCTATGCAGCGACGCTTCGTATGCACTTTGTTTTGCTGCATGTGCTTGCCGGCACTCTTCGTCAAACCAGGGGTTTCGGGGGGGTGGGCTGGTGAAACCGAGCACATCAGTTGCGGCGTTTTTGATGGCTTCTTGGCATCGTCGCCACTGGTCTTCGGCACTTGATGCTGGCAGCATAGGACTTCTCGAGAGGTTGAGGGATACGCGATCGGCAAAGGTTCTGGCGGTTTGTTGCGTTTGTAGTCGTCCAACGTTAAATCTCCTCACAGTATTTTCTCGTTGTTGTTGCGTCTTGGATATCCGCATCCGTACCTTGGCTACAACAAGGTAGTGGTCCGAGTCTATGTTGGCCGCTCGGAAAGTTCGGACATCTAGAATACTGGAGGAGTGCCTTGCGTCGATCGCAACGTGATCAATTTGGTTGACGGTTTGATGATCAGGTGACCGCCATGTTCCTTTGTGGATATTGAGGTGAGGAAACCGTGAGCTAGCTATGGTAACATTACGTCCCGCAGCAAAATCAATCAGCCTAAGTCCGTTTCCAGACGTGGTGTCGTGTAGGCTATGTTTTCCGATTGTGCTACCAAAGATGTCCTCCTTTCCTATTTTGGCGTTAAAAGACGATTTTAACGTCATGCTTAGGACATTGCTCATATGTTTTGTCGAGGAGCTCGTAGAAACATTCTTTGGTAGCATCGTCTTTATCTTCTGTGGGGGCGTGAGCGCATATCAGGCTGATGTTGGCGAATTTAGCCTTGATGCGGATAGTTGTAAGGCGTTCACTAACGTGTCGAAAGCTCAAGACTTCTTGCCTAAGTCTGCCGCTTACAACAAATCCGCATCCAAATAGGCGCTGCTTTTGTTCTCTGTAGCAGTCACCGTAGTAAATGTCACAGTTTTTCATCCTCCTTTTGCCCGGCCCATCCCACCGCACTTCCTGGATGGCGGTGATACCTGCTTTGTAGCAGTCTAGGGCCTCCGCTAGTTGTTCGGCTGCACGCGGTCTGTTCAGAGTTCGAACATTCCACGTGCAGATCCGAACGTCATTGTCCTTTTTTCGTTTTGCAGGGGTATATATGCAACTTCAAAAACTGTTCCTTTTAGAAGTCTTACAATGCTTGTGTACACTTCCTGCTGGAGACGCAAGTTTATCAGTGATTCTGTTTGTCTTTTCATTCTCAGAAATATGCCTTCAAATGTTGCATCTTGCATCCCACGTCAATTCCATGGTGTGAGAAAGTTTGCCATTATCCAAGTCTGATATCCTGTTCTCTGGGTATATATACAATTGCTGCGAATACATATATTTTGTAGGACCAAAAAATAAAAATGTTTATGGTCGTAAGTGTGCTACTAAGTTATCTAACGATGTAGGCTGGCAAGTGGCAACATGCTTGCCTAATGTCATTGTATATTATAGTCTATATACAATGATAGTGTGTATTGGTACGATGAATGCTTAGTCGACTGTCTGCTGCATTGTTGAAATTTATATTATAGTCAATTCGAAGGAATACCGTATTATTATGAACGAAGTACCAGATCAAATTGGTTTTATATACCTAGATAGGGCAAATAGCATTTTATATTGTTGATGATGAATTTCAAAATTAAACGTTCGTTTATTTCATTCCGTATATAATTTAATTTTACTTACCAACATCTGGCAATGTTTTTACGGTCAAATTATATGAAAATTCATTCAGCTAGGATCATATTCGGGGTGTAATTATTTAGCAACAATAACAGCATTTTGAGTGCTTCTTCACGTGCCTAGGCCAATTTTAGTTCATCATAACCGTGCTAAAAATTTGTTTCTTCTTATGCATTTCAGGTTTATTATGCGAAAAAGAAAAGACGAGCCCAACAGACACAAGGCGAGGACGATTCTTCAAATAAAAAGGAACGCAAACTGTACAATGACGGATATGACGATGATAATCACGATTATATAATCAAAAATGGGGAAAAGTTCTTAGATCGATACGAAATTGATTCGTTAATAGGTAAGACTATTTATTTTCTGACTTTGCTTTGTTCCTATGTACATAATTTAAGCTATACGTACAATGCGTGCAAAGTGAATACACATTAATGACTAACTACATGAGTGAGAACCTGAGGTTAAATGGTCATGCTATGCATTTTATATATATCCACCCCTCGCATGTCACACGTGTTGAAAGTGTTTAAATAAAAAAACCTACCATCGTCGGCGCCACTAATCAAAGTATAATGGCACTTAACTTAAGTATAGTTTGGAGAGAAAATTGCCAAGGAGTAGGTGGGTAATGTTGTAAATATTTCCACAATGTAGAGCACCGTGCATTCGTGTCTAAGAGAATATAAGGCACGGAGTTGCTATAATTAAAGAAAAAAACTAGCGGGACCCGTTTTTTTTTTGCCCGAAAAATGTGATTGCGTCGATTTTCCGGTGTTTTATTTCTGCCTGAACCTGAAATACAGCAATATGAACAATGAAAAAAAGAATCATTAAAATCGGCCCATCGGATATCGAGTTGTAACATCACCGTGTTTAACCCCGAAGGATTATGTAGTGGACGTCCAGTATAACGAATGGTATAGTGTTTGATCGATCGACTTTCTATACTATTAAAAAAAGTCATTGCTAAATAATGTGTTTATTTAGAAGGTTTTATTTGATTTAAAATTGAATAGATGATTGTCCTGCCCAGAGACAATACTGAGACATTCAACTTCGGCCGATTTCCCGTTACTTTGCCTACAAGCTATTTTCTTACGGAGTGTCCTCGTTTTGGTGCGCTAGTATTGATACATAGAAATTCGTATTGACCAATATCACGAAACTTTAAAAATCCCGGCTCACCAACACACCCTCTAAAAATATAAGCTACTTCCGCTTTGGCCAAAGTTGCTGCCAGCGTTCATAGAATTTTATCCGTTTAATTTGTTATTATTTGTTTCGTGTGGATAGTACTTTTTTTAAGGAATAAGTGTTCTGTTTGCTTAAAATATTTATGAAAAACTAGCTGACCCGGCGAACTTCGTTCCGCCCAAATTCATTAATGTAGGTAATGAAATTAATAATTCCGAGCTTTCGCTTCACTCTGCTTTATGTAATTCGGTCAATTCAAATTTTTTATTCAAAAGTTATATGAAAATTAAATAAATAGGTAAATAAAATCAAATACTTGTCGGCCAACCTACCGCTTTTTCACTGTATTGTTTTATGGTACACAAAATTTTATGTTTTATTTCTATTATCGGCTGCGTACACGTACAAAGCGAGAGCTTTGCCGATACGTGAAATTCAAGATTTATGCCACACACATCCAGCGATTGTTCTTGCGACTTATTAATTGTCATAGCAAAAGCGAGACGTATGGGAAATTGAAGACGCTTAAATACGAACGGCAAATCGTTCTGGGCTTCATCCATCACGGGGTCGACTGATTTGTATGAATGCAACTCACCAGCGATTTGGTTTTGAATGGCGAAATTCAAATGTTCGAAGTTCTTGTTTTTCGCAGCCAATCATGGTCAATATTATTCTGAGCGATATTCGGGAAAACATTCATGATTAGTTCTTCCGGTGTCGTTGTAAGGTTGCAAAAATCTTGTGGAAACTCAATCAGGCCGGTGATCATTGCTCCACCGAAAGGTCATTACGTAAACGATTCAGGGCCTCCAATGCGCGTTTGTAAGCCATTGTGCATTCGTCCCATATGATAGTCTTACATTGCTGCTGTACTTTCGCCATCGCAGTGTTCTTTGAAATGTTGCATGTAGGTTCTTCTTCCACTTGCAGATTCAATTACAATTTCAATGCTGTTCGACCGCCTTCTAACAAAGTAGCCGCTATCCCAGAAGAGGCTAGGGCCAAAGCGATCTCAGATCTCGAACAAATTGTAGCCAAAATAAGTGAAATCATGAATGTATTTCCAGTTCCGCAATTTTCGTTATCGACTGCTTGCATCAATTCATCGTACACGTTCTCTTATTCTTGATTCAACATTGGCACATTTGTTCGAATAGCTTGACTCAATGCGATTCAACTGAAGTCCATTTCTCGCTCCAATTCTGGATTAAATGCGTCTTGCATTGAACGATTTGGCTGTGGCATCCCCAATTTGCACAACAAATTGCCACTCTTGAGCAGACACATATCCTCGATCAAAATCAAAGCTTTGTTGCGCATTCCATCTGACATCTCCAGTTCATTATCCGATATCACAGTACGATTTCGATGCAAAATCGTCGGCCATAATCATCTTTGTATAATCAAGTGTAGTCGCAGTGGCTTAGTGTTAGTGTGTTGGACTACTAAGCTAGGGGTCTCAGGTTCGAATCCCGCAAAAAAACAAATTTCAACTTATGGTTTTTTTCCACTGCGCTACCTCTCGCGAACGTCTGACAAACATCCGAGAGTATAAATGTCTTGAAAGAGCTTCTCAATTAGCCGTTTGGAGTCGGCACAAAATTGTAGATCCCTTCCATTCGTTCCAAAAATCAAAAACTCACACAAAACGAATGGTTGTGAGAAGCTAGACCTAGGGTCCCTTCGGACCTGTTGCGCCAACTATTTATTTATTTATTAGATAGTTTTATGAACGAAACAAATTATATTAATAGCCTTTTAGAAATATATGATAACGGGTGATTTTTTAGCTGGTTTGGTTTTTGGCAACACTGGTTTTGACAGCTGACGTGTGTTTAGTACCTTGTGTCACTGTCAAACAGCTTCAGTTTGGTTTGCAATTTAACCATGGATCGTCTTACAAATGAACAACGCTTGCAAATTATTGAATTTTACTATCTAAATTCGTGCTCGGTTCGAAATGTTCATCGCGCGCTGCTTCCATTTTATGATCGGCATTCTCGACCTTCTGAGCAGTCTATTCGGAAGATTGTGACCAAATTTCGCACCAAATTTACTTTGTTGGACATTAAACCACCAACACGTTTACGTACTGTGCGTAGTGAAGAAAATATTGCGGCCGTATCAGCTAGTGTGACAGAAGACCGCGAAATGTCGATTCGGCGCCGTTCCCAGCAGTTAGGCCTTTGTTACAGCACTACGTGGAAAATTTTGCGGAAGGATTTGTGCGTAAAGCCTTTTAAGATACAGCTTGTGCAAGAACTAAAGCCAGCCGACCTACCACAACGCCGAATTTTTGGTGAATGGGCTCTTGGAAAGCTGGCCGAGGATCCGCTTTTTTATCGAAAAATTGTGTTCAGCGATGAATCTCATTTTTGGTTGAATGGGTACGTAAATAAGCAAAATTGCCGCATTTGGAGTGAAGATCAGCCAGAAGCATTGCAACAGCTACCAATGCATCCCGAAAAAGCCACTGTTTGGTGCGGTTTATGGGCCGGCGGCATTATTGGGCCATATTTCTTCAAAGATGATGCGAATCGCAGCGTTACTGTCAATGGTGAACGCTACCGAGCGATGATAACAAACTTTTTTTTGCCCGAAATGGAAGTTCTTGACTTGCATGATATGTGGTTTCAACAATACGGTGCCACATGCCACACAGCACGCGAAACAATGGCGCAATTGTGAGGCGAGTTTGGTGAAAAGTTAATTTCACGTTTCGGGCCGGTCAATTGGCCGCCTAGATCGTGCGATTTGACACCATTAGATTATTTTTTGTGGGGGTATGTCAAGGCTAATGTGTATAGGGACAAGCCCGCTTCGATTGACGCACTGTAAGCCAACATCCATGCATTCATTCGTGAGATACCGGCCGATATGTGTGAAAGAGTATGCCAAAATTGGACTCAGCGGATGGACTACCTGAGACGCAGCCGCGGTCAACATTTGCATGAAATTATCTTTAAACATTAAATTGCAAGGTTCAAACTATCGATTCGAATAAATATTTCATTCATTTTTTCGAATTTGTTGTGTTTTTTTTTTTAAAAAAGTTCTAAGCCTCTTAAAAAATCATCCGTTAAATAACCAATAGCATTCACTTATGTTAAAATGTGGTATTCCCGAACTCTATCACATTCACCCACGGGTGGCCGCGGTTGGCAGCATTAATTTTATATTTATGTTTTTTTATATATATTTTTGTATGT
Source organism: Cheilosia urbana (assembly GCA_946477585.1). Classification (NCBI taxonomy): domain Eukaryota; kingdom Metazoa; phylum Arthropoda; class Insecta; order Diptera; family Syrphidae; genus Cheilosia; species Cheilosia urbana. Next base: position 62,404,445 of record OX297854.1, on the reverse strand, counting down.
TTTTGCATGTCCCACGGATTCTAAATTGACAGACCACCGATAGGAAAACAAAATAGCGAATTTGGGGAAAAAAAAAAAAATTGAGGTGGCCAGCGGCAAGAGGATTGCGAGTTGGGGGTCTCAGTATTGTCTCTGGTATTGCCATTAAAATACTTCCAGGGTTTTTAAACCAATTTATACGTTCCTTATATCGGATAGCAAATCGTGGGCACTATTCGCAATACAGAGATACTAATCTATATCTGAAAAGCGTTCGCTATATCGGTTATTCGTTATAGCGGGGCATATTCATTCAATATTGCACTTGATAAATAGTGTGCCTTCCATATTGTTTATATGGCTTGCATGGGTAAGTAACCATTGCAAAATTCAATCTACAGAAAACACCATTCCCCATAAAATGCAAACTCGTAAGAGATGATGAGAAGAAATAATTTTCCTCTAATGAGGTCATAACAATTTGTCTTCTATTGCGCTGCCTACTGGCGCTGGCACTATCTCCCAACATTACACCGGTGGCGGCTTGCTTAATAAGACCTCTAAGAGTTACCATCTGTCGTAAAGTTAAACTCTTCTCAATGCATTAAAGATGAAGGTCCTGGTACGTGCCATTCGTTCCTTTCGTTCACGGTCGGTGAATATTTAGAGATAATTGTCCTTAGCAATTTGCAGCGTGCTGACTTTTTGCCTTCTTTTTTTTTTCATTTTAATAATGGCATGCTCAGCATTTATGGTATAATGGATAAACAGCGACCGCCCGCTGTTGCTGTCTTTACTGTCCTTTTATAAATATATTGTGATCACATTTAGCATATATCGACAAAGAGATAGCGGTTGTTAGGCTTGTTTAAATTCAAACTAAATCGTGTTCCCTTCTTTGTTTTCTAGGCAAAGGCAGTTTTGGACAAGTGGTTAAAGCATATGACCATGAGGAGCAGTGTCACGTGGCGATTAAAATTATTAAGAATAAAAAACCGTTCCTAAATCAGGCACAAATAGAAGTGAAATTGCTTGAGATGATGAATCGAGCCGATGCGGAAAACAAATATTATATAGGTGAGTAGAAACTGTGTTTAAAATTGACAGGGTGTTCCAGTTACTTCGAAGTCTTTCGATTAACTTGAGACCTGTTTTATTGCTTCCGTAACAGCAAGTAGCTAATTTTATTGCAATTGGATAAATAAGTGGGCCAGTGTTCTGCTCGAGCTAACTTGATGGATAATTCAATACAATCACTGGTGCATCTCAAATGTTCGATATAACAGCAGAGAACGTAAAACGAGTCAGTCGTTTGGGAATATAAAAGAACAGTGGCTACGATTCCTTAAGCTTAATTTAACAAAATCGCAATAATCGATTTCCATAGACCAATTTTCTGTATTCAAAGAGATTTTCAACAAGTATTCAACATGCAATAAACAACTGTAGATTGCAGAGCTCGCATTTAACGTACTAGTTAGATTCAATGGCTTTGAGCTTGAGGCGTAAAAATAAAAAAACAATACGAACTCCAGCCGCTACTGAAGAAACTATTCCGAAAAGGCTTTCGGTTAGGTTTCGGATCATCACGTTTTCGCCATTTTTTCTATTTCAATGAAAGTCTTTAGATCGTTTCGGGATGGGATCTCTTTTACTCTCACTACGTCTCTTTGTTTTACAACAAAAAAAAAAAATCATATTTCTCTAATCATGTACTTGTGTTTTGTTGTTTTATTTCAGTTAAACTAAAACGACATTTTATGTGGCGCAATCACTTATGTCTTGTTTTTGAATTGCTCTCCTATAATTTATACGATCTATTACGGAATACGAATTTCCGTGGTGTTTCATTAAATCTAACGCGAAAATTCGCCCAACAGCTGTGCACTGCTCTACTCTTTTTGAGTACACCAGGACTGAATATAATACACTGTGATCTTAAGCCCGAAAATATTTTACTCTGTAATCCAAAACGATCGGCCATAAAAATCGTCGACTTTGGCAGTTCTTGCCAACTGGGACAACGGGCAAGTGTTCTCTTTGACAATATATCTCAATACTATTTTATTACTAAATGTTGTTCGTTTTTCAGATATACCAATACATTCAATCACGTTTCTATCGGTCGCCAGAGGTATTGCTCGGTATACCATATGACTTAGCCATTGATATGTGGTCACTCGGCTGTATATTGGTGGAGATGCATACTGGTGAACCACTATTTTCTGGCTGCAACGAGGTCGACCAAATGAATAAAATTGTCGAAGTGTTAGGCATGCCACCCAAATATCTGCTTGACCAAGCGCACAAGACACGCAAATTCTTCGATAGGACCGCCTCCGATGGTACGTACGTACTGAAAAAGAGTGTGCATCGTAGGTACAAACCGCCTGGATCGCGAAAACTGCACGATATACTGGGCGTAGAAACGGGCGGTCCTGGTGGTCGACGCTTAGATGAGCCTGGACATTCGGTGGCAGATTATCTAAAATTTAAAGACTTGATCCTACGAATGTTGGATTTCGATCCGAAAACACGTGTCACACCGTACTATGCCTTGCAACATAATTTCTTTAAGCGAACAACAGACGAAGGCACAAACACCGCCGGTAGTATAGTGGTATCATCGCCGTCAGCCGCAGCAGCAGCGGCAGCGGCGACAGCGTTAGCAGCGGCGCAACAGCAGCAACAACATCAAGAACAACAGACTCATGGTAAGCTTATTGGTCTATGATAAGTTTTGCTTCAATCTTTGATTTTTACTTCCACTTTATTTTGTAATATATATTATTAACTTTGAATAAGTAATTTACTTTACTTTTAGTTGTTGTTATTTTCACTTAATGATAATTCTGCATTTTGAATATTGCATTCTCGGTGACAATGATCTTATGTTAAATTTGCTTTCGACCGCAGTTACATTTATATATGAGTAGAAGTTCATTATTATTATTATTTTCTTATTTTAATTACACCATTTAAGTTTCCTAATTTCGTCCTTTAATCTGTGTTATAGGTATCTTTTACTTTTCGTATCCGGTATCAAGCGATGTTTCTGAGTTTTTTAGTCCATCCCCGATATTCGAGATTCCTTCTCAATAGTTTTGTTGGGTGATCGCCGCAAATTGAAGCCTTTTAGGTATGTTCCTAGTTAATTGTTCTGTGCCAGTTTTGTACGTTATACATACTATTTTTTGGCGATAATTATTTTATCCAGATTGTTTTGGAAATGTTCCTAGATGTGTGGCTCATTTGAGATCTTATCTAATTGAATTGTTTTAAATTAAATTGCTTGTTGTAGAAAACATGATTTAATTTAAAAAAAAATCGCAAATGGGCTAAACTTCTATACTTCTAAATATTTATAAACTCGATCGATAGTTGAAACTTATATAATTAAAAGTTTATTCAGTGCTTGCGTTCTTGCAAGTTTGATTATATACTTCGTTACCTATATTGAATCATAATTCTCCTTAACATTTCTGATTATTATATAACATATTGTAAATATGTCAGTATGATGTTTATTCAATTATTGTTAATAGAAGGATGTATATTTTGGTTATTATATATGTTAAAAATTGTGTTATTAGTTTTGAGATTCTGTGCTCTTAGGCGTCTTTGTCAGGTTATTTCGTAATAAAATCTTGGAAAAAACTAATTGTATGTGTTTAGAATTTGCGTTTGTTGACAGATTTGGGACAGTTTTGACTTTCGGGTGCGTTCACACTGAAAGTTTGACGTTGTCAAGTCGCTAATGAAAGACTCTTTATATTTATTTTTTTCTTTGTTGTTCCTTCGTGATGAAAATGTTGATTTTAATGAATATTTTGACATTGACTGTAATCGGTTTAAGGGTGCGTTCACACTGAAAGTTTGACGTTAGGTTAGGTTAGGTTGGTGGGCTGGCGGGGAGTGTCCCGCGCCACACTCAGGTCAAAATTGACCCATTGTGATACCCGCCGGGGGAAAGGTTTGTCCCTTATCCGTAGTAACCTATTCTGCCTGTAAATTAATTAATTAATTACTTACTGTGTCGTTGCATACAAACCATCTTGAGGATTTGATGAAGTTCATGATTTTGTCCGTTGGTGTGCTAGATAGCTTGTTCAGGTTGTTAATGAAGAATTTTCCAAGGACTCTGTATCTGGAGTGTTGAAGACCTGGACAGTGACATAGGAAGTGGGTTGTATCCTCTATAACTCCCTCGTCACCGCAGCCTCTGCAAAGTTCTTCCTCGGTCAGTCGCATTTTCTTCATGTGGTATCGCAAGGTGTTGTGTCCCGTAAGGATACCTACAAGCGTAGAGACATCTCCGGTTATTTCGCATGATTCTCTCTGTTCTGGATTTACAGAAAGATGGCCATAGTTTCCTTGTGTTTTCGCACGTATCCATGGATTTCCATCTAGCGTTTGCCTCATCCGTGGCCTTTTCCCCTGCTTCTAGCTTTAGTGTACAGAGCGGAATGCACACAAAGGGGCATGTTTGTTCTAGAGCATTAGCCGAGCCATGTCGTGCTAGTTCATCCGCTTTCTCATTGCCTGGAATGCCTTTATGTCCAGGGACCCAACACAGTAATACCTTGTGCTGTGTTCCAAGAGCTCTGAGCTCTTCGCGACAGCTCTTCACAAGTTTCGATTTTATTTCTGGGGCAGTTAAAGCTTTTATAGCTGCCTGGCTGTCGATAAAGAAGGTGATACCTTCCGGAGGTATCACCTTTATCGCAGACTCACGGGCGGCTCTTGTCACTGCCATGACCTCCGCTTTGAATACACTGCAGTGGTCTGGGAGGCGTATTGATGTTGAGATGCCCAGCGGTTCAGAGTAGATGCCTGACCCCACGCCGTTGTCCATTTTAGATCCGTCTGTGTACACGGGAATGGATTGCGTGTCAGGTACAAGTCCATCTCTCCATTCTTCCCTGCTGGGTTAGGCGCTAGAGAAGGGTCTTCTGAATTCCAAATATGGCGTTATGTAATCCGCGTTAGGTACATTGCCAAGGTACTTCTGTAGGATCGTTGAGTGACCCTCTTCATCGTGTTTCCAGTCTATTGATTGGCTAATTCTCATGGCACTTGTTGCTGCCATAGACTGTTCAAAGATGTCTAGCGGAAGCAGGTTGAGGATAGCCTCGAGTCCGGCGGTTGGAGTTGATCTCATCGCGCTGGTGACCCCGATGCATGCTAGTCTTTGCACTTTTGTGATAGCCTTTAGGTGTGTAGCCTTTTTTGTTGCTGGCCACCATGCAAGACTGCCATATGTCAGTATTGGTCTTACAATAGCTGTGTACAACCAGAGTTTGATCTTCGGAGATGGTCCCCATGTTTTCCCAAAAATGTTGCTGCAGGTGTAGAATGCTATTGTGGCTTTCTTGATTCGTTCGTCTATGTCTATATCTATATCTAGTATTAGTCCCAGGTATTTAGCATTGTCAGAGATTCTGAGGGGTGTACCGCCAACAGAAGGCATGACAAACTGCGGAATTTTCCTTTTATTTGTGAATAATGCCAGTTCTGTCTTCTGAGGATTGACTGATAGAAGTTTGACGTTGTCAAGTCGCTAATGAAAGACCCTTTACATTTATTTTTTTGTGCTAAGTCTTTTGAAAAACTGCAAGTTATATGTTCTGCCTTAATGAAGAATTAACTTTTTATTTACAAATAATAGAATCGTTCAATTGGAAAATGATATGCTCCGTTGTTTCTTTGTCTTCGCTTCAGATGCGACAGAAAATTTCTTTTGTATATTTCCGCAGTAAATTTGAATGAATGGCTTTGCAGTGTGACTGTTGCATTTTTTACCAGTTTCTTTATTCAGCTCTTCACAGAGCTTATCGGAATACCGCCGATTTATCTTGGCAAAACTGTTGTTGGAGATCCTTTTTTGGCTAAAAATTAGTAAAATGTTAACTTAGGATTTAAATAAGCATAAAAGGGATTCGGTTGAGTAGAGTACAGATAGTACAGATATTAGGGACACTCGAAAAAAGTTTCAATAACTCAAGAAAATGTATCACTTAATGCATATTCTTCCTCGAGCTATTTGCCACCTACCAGCCACATAGGTAGGTTTTGGGTTGATAAATGTTTTTTGTTTATGTTTTATACGTTCTCTCAACTTGAAACAAGGGATAGTTAGTAGGAGTTCTTGTCATTATTGTTGAAAGCGTGTTTGCCTTTTAGTGGATACCTTTAATTGTATAGAATGTATTGTCAAATTCAATACCTCACTTCGTCTAATTTATTTTTTGACTATAAAGTTGTCTCGTAGGGTTTGTTATGAATTCTTTTAGGAATGTCAAAGTAAAAAAAAAAAAAAAAAAAAAACAGTCGGGCATAACGAAATTGATTATTTTAGGATCAACATGACTTCCATATACCGCTCGCAATGATACTTTTTGCCATCAGCTGCAGCATCGCATTCATCTTCAGCTTACTGTTGGAAAGCTTAATCGCATTGGAAAGAAAACATCACTAGAATCACTAAACCTTTTATTGTTTTATGTTATTGTGAAGTTTCCCGGTGAAGTTTTTAAAGGTCTTACCATTGACACACCTTTTTTATGTAATGAATAATGAGAAGGCGCTTTAACAAAAGTGTGAAGTTGCATTGACTCTGGGTCCGAGAACATTAATGTGTAATCGTGTGCAAATTTGAACCAATAATCATGCAGTTTAGAATTTTTATCACTGTTTAAGGGTTTGACGCTGATGCCTACCATGGGTCGAAATTGTTCAATCTGATACCATTTATATTTTATTCATTTGTGTTCATTTTCTTGTTTGTAATAATATTTTTGGAATTGTAGTTTATTCTCTTAGCTCTTAGATATCCTAAAAATATTTTCTTTTTTTTTTGTTTTTTTTTTTTTTTGTATCCATTTTCTTGTTTACTTTGTTCTACCTTTAGAACTACAATATATTGTATTATTTGTTACTGTTTGAATGTACGACCACTAGAGTTAAATACAAATATTTGATTTAATAGCGAATAACATTGACTTGCCTATTCAAATATGTGAACAACTGTGTGCAGCAGCAATAAATGATAAAGAAAAACACGCCTATACCACTATTCAGAAAATTTAAACTGTTTTCTTAGTAAATAATCAGACACAAGCCTTATGAGTTCGATAAACGTTAAACAACACTAACTATGCTCCAGTTGAAGATAGTTTCCAGTTGCTACATACCAACTCCTGATATCATGAGAGCAAACTTCATGTGAACAAGATTGCAATTTGTCTATCATAGAAGCAGATTTGGCCTAAACTGAAAATCAAGGGCTCTAAGAGTTTGATCTACTCTCGGCAGACGTACAATAGGTGTCATCACTAAGACATTTTCTTATAGAAAAAGATATCAAAAGGGGGGTTGTTCTCCACGTTTTGTATGAAGATCCAGGATCTTCCAAAAAAAATCAGAATTAAAAACGTTTCTACTAAAAACGATCAGGGAAGATGTCAAAGTCATTCCGTTTGCGAATGAAGTGGTTGTTCTAGTATCAGGAATGTTTCCAGTCATTATAAGCGAAATCATGGAAATATATCTGCGTAAAATTAGCGGTTGGGCTACAAGTTGTGGTCTTAGCGTTAACCTAAGCAACACTGAACTGATACTTTTCACCACCAAAACCAAAATGCCAACCTTCTCACTTCCCCGCTTAAATAACCAAGATCTTCCTTTATACACCAGCACAAAATATCTGGGAGTCATGCTTGACCCTAAGCTCGACTAGAGGTCCAATATCGAGCACCGAGTGCGGAAGGCAAGCAAAGCTTTCTACGCCTGTAGTAAGACTTTCCGCAAGAAGTGGGGGTCTTCAACCAAAGATGAATCGTTGAATGTACACAGCGGTGGTATGTCCCATCCTCACCTGCGGATATCTGGGGCCAGATTCTGTAAGGCGAAACGATCAAACGAAATCACTTTTATCTGGGTTCCTGACAATAGGAACATTGAGGATAATGAAAAAGCCGATGAACTTGCCAGACTTGGCTCTGCTCTGTGCGGAGGAAGTCTCCCCTTCACTGGGATACGTAAAGAGAGATATCCTCCTGCACTTCACCTCAAGGGCGGAGAGAAGATGGATGAACCTCACGAACTGCGTCATTTCAAGGAAGATCTGGCCAGCCTACGATGATGCGAGAACAAACAACCTCTTAGCCAGAACGCGTGTAGATCTCGCCAGACTATCGGCAACTAGTACGGATCATTGGCCTTTAGAAACTTACGCAGCCAAGTTGCACTGACACAAACAAAAGTGAAACAGTGTTCCATCTTCTCTGGGAGTGTCCGGCCCTAGCCAAAACCAGACGCAGTGTACTAGGTCATCCCTTTTAAGATGTCCTTTCGGCCATCCAAAATATACATTTCAAAAATATCATCAAATTTCTCAACTCCACAGGCCGGTTTTGAACTTTATCTTCAGCTTCCGTTAGTTGTTCAACGGCTGTTACCACTTCCCCGCCAAAAGTATTATGATATAATTTTGTTCAGTTGCAATTTAATGTTGCCTTTGACAACAGAACACTCTAGATTACGACATTCAACTGACTTAAGAAATGAAGTAAAGGGAACCATAAACAACAAATTTGTATCAATGTTTTTAATATAATCATGAGCGACTAAGCACATTTCCATCTACCAAGGCTTTATTATTTAGAAGCAGAACTGTAACATCTAAGACACCGAAAACACGAGGGTGATTCTCAAGCAACTCCGGTTTTTGGGCTCTATATTGGCCTTGTTTCTACGAAAATCAAACTTGTGCCACCCTCACAGTCACAGCAGCTGACCGTCTGAACAATGCTGACCGATTTTCTTGACTCGAACTATACTTAAGTGATGTCCAACTCGTAGCCACATTAGCTTAACCTGGAAGCCTAACATCCAAGAAAGAGTTAAGCAGACCACTGTGGCACTTTTCTCTAGCAAAAAAGCCATAGGGAACAAATGGGGTTTACAGCCTCGTATCACTCACTGGCTATATGTCCGATACTCACGTACAGTGTGGCTGTCTGGCGGACTACTTTAGGCAAAGCACTAAAGTCCAAGGAACAGCTTGCTTGTGCATCGGCGGTTCTGGCCATGCCGCAACACCATTAGGAACCTTCCAGAAAGTATCGCCTACACCACCCCGGAACTACAATTTGATAGAAACTTCCAGGTCTCCATAACTATAGATTATTCTGGGAGGAGGAAGCTTTCCTGGATGATGAATCGATTATCGATTCTCTACAGATAGTTCAAAAATTGTCGACGGTGTTGGTGGCGGTGTCTTCTCTGACAGACTAAGTCTTAGTCTCTCCTTCCGTCTTCCTGATCACTGTAGCGTTTTTCAGGCGGAAATAATGGCGATAAAAGAAGTCTTAACTTGGCTAAGGGAAAATGTGATATCTGCTAAGGATATCCGTATCTTCTCGGATAGTCAAGCTGCTATCAAGTGCCTGAAATCAGTCTCCACAAATTCTATAACAGCCCAAGATTGTCTTTCGTCTCTTAGAGAGATGGCGGAGCAGTTCAATATTCACCTTTGTTGGGTGCCGGGGCATAGGGACATCCCAGGTAAACTGCAAGGCATGTGAACTCGCCAAACACGGAACTATACTACCTATGCTTCCGATTAAGGATTCCTTAGGTATTCCAATCGGTACTTGCAAACTCACAATAAAGCTGGATGCTTTCAAAAGAACAAATCTTAGGTGGACAACCGACTCGACATATCTAGCGACAAAACAGATCTGGCCAAAGCTGGATCTAAAACGTTCTAGGCATCTGATCTCCCTCGATAGGAAGCATATCAGTGCTACAATAGGCAGGCATGCAAAAAGGCTTCGCGTATTCTCTAACGATATCTGCAGAAGCTATTTTGACGAGGAGGAGGAAGAAACTATCCTCCATCTTCTCTGTACTTGTCCGGCTCTCTCACAAAGACGTAAACTCCATTTGGGAGCGTTCTACTATAGCAATCTGAACGATCTAAAAAAACAAAGACATTCGAAATCTCCTACGCTTCATCAGAAGCTCCAACTGGCTCAACGAGTAGGAAGAATAACTAATAAATTCATGTGGTATCACAAGGGACCTTATAGTAGTCTAAGTCTAAGTTCCTAGCCGACAGTCACTTCAACCTAACCTCACCTAACCACATAAGCTGTAAAACTATTGCATTATTTAACTGCACGGGAAATGTCGTGGACGCTTAATTTCGCATTTCACAGACTTCAATTGGACGCCTTAATCACATCAATTTGAAGCTGTTAGAATCATTTCTCTAAAATAATTAGAGACAGTACACCTTTATTCCAGAACGTTTTGATCATACAGTTGCTTTCATATTTGATAATTTGGAGAGCCATGTTAATCGCATATTATTCTTTTGTTTATTCGTTTGGTTTGTAAATGTGAACAAAATCCGATTGCAGTTTCTTTGTTTTAATGTTCATTATGTTGTAGAAATAGTTTTGTTTTTTGATTTACGACAAAAGTTAAACACTAAATAATTGCTACTTTGTTCTTTCTTTCTTCTTTAACAACTAAAATAAATGTAAAAAAATAAAAAAAAATTAATTTATATATTACACATAAATAACAACCATTTACGGTAAAATCTAAAGACGATCGCCGATGACCGGTAGTGCCTCGGGAACATAGTAGCATTACATCATCGTTATCATCATCAACAGCTTCCTCAGGTTCATCATCAACTTCAGCGACATCAGGAACAGGACCAGATTCAAAAACTCATCATTTGGTCTAAATTCTAAAAGTTATTACACACATACACACACATATATAAATTTATATATATATAAATTATTGTCATAACATTAAATTATTTCTTATACATACATTCAATACATAAAACAAAACCAAAAAAAAAAACTCAGAATATTTTTTTTATAATCATTTATTCAAAGCTACAAAGCGAAAATTGTAAAACTAACCAACATCAGGCGAATACTTTACATTATATATATATACATATATATATACATTCTTTTATATAGCAATACAAAAATATAATTATTTTGTTTTACCCAAAATAATGATATGACAACAAACCATATTTTAATCATTTTATCCAAACAAAACAACTAAATAGTGCTAACTTAACGAAACAAAAACAAAACAAAAAATCGAGCAATTATGCATTTAAAGACGAAAAGACTCGTCGCCATCGGTTTATAAAATACAAAACACAAAATGGCTCCATAAACAATAATGACAAAAAGTAAGAAATAAACAAATTGAGCTATTTATTATTATAATTTATAAATCGAAAACAAAATACTACTTAAATAAATTTAGATTTTTAAGTTTGTAAAAAAAGATTTATACAAGACAAAAACAAACAAAAAAAATACCAAATAATGTAATATTATTTATTTATAACTCGTAATAACTACAAAAATGAATAGAAGCAAAAATGAAAAAGAGAAATCCAAAGAACAACAAAATCACATTTTAAACGTAATTTTAGAAGTTAGTATTTAAAAAAAAAAGTATTCTTAGTCTCAAACAAAGAAACTGTGGCAGACAGGAGTAAGAGTTAAATAAGATTATTTAATATTAAAATGAGGAAAACAAACATTTAACACTGCCCCTGGCAGGTCACACGCATGTGACTTTATCGTGTTCGAATCGAAGAAATTCCATTTGAAACATGATTTTACTATAAAAAAAAAAACACATAATTATAAATTCTATAATAAATTAATAATTAAGGAACGTTAAGCAACAAGACACAGCAAAAGCAAACAAAAATGTTAAGAAATGTGTTAAAAAAGAAAAGGAAAAAAAAAACTATACATCATTTAAACTAATTATACTTTTGGCAATGCATATAATCAGGAAATGGCGAAAATGAATGCTTCTTCAATAATAATAATGATTAGGTTGAGACTTCAGTTGGGGATTGTTTTCTTCTGTTATCCAAAATATAGGATTCATTACACATCCATACATGTTATAAATCTCAACGTCTTCGTTCGGCCGTTTTTTGTATATATATTCCTGGTTTCGAATCGCATCATCCGTGAACGGGCATTACGTGACGGAATTTGTTTTTGCTACACATGTAAAATCAACTTAATACGGTGAACGTATAGCTCGTTCAGGGAAGTGGCGATTCTACCACTGGTTTTAGTTAATATTTTGTTACGTGTAACTTCGAATTTGTGCAAATTAATGTATAAGATGAATAAAGTAATGACATTTAGCAAATTATTTTTAATTGATTCTTTTCCAAATCATTTGAGCTAAAAGCCACCCTTCTGCTCCATCCAGAGCTGAACTAAATCCATTTAAATAAATTCGAGTATATGCAAAAAGTATCCATTTCGGTTGTAGCTCTGATTTAGAGTGGTTTAGCAGAAATTTAAAGAACATGCACAAACAGCTGAGGGCTAAATTTTTTTTTTTTTTGCTGAAACGGAACGAACAAAAAAAAATACGTGACCAACTTTCTGTTTGCAGATGAGAGGAGCCATTTGTGTCTTATTTTATAGAGAATATCAAACAACTGAGGTGTGTGTCTTTATATTGATAAAACTCAACTTTTGTTGTATTACACAAGACAGTTTTAGACAGTACGTTTTCGTGCGCACGAATTATTTGCCCAGTGTCTCACAAGGAAATTTCTCTGTTTGAACGTATTGCCTTACAGAATGCCGACCCAGACTTTAAGTTTGATTCAGCGATTTCATAGCTCCGACTCGCTGAATGTTAATGCATTAGTTTTTTTTTTTTTTTTGTGCGTTACTTGACAACAATATCAGCTGTTCAAATGGCATTCGTTTCTTGCAAAATCGCAAATGGATATCGACCTCAAAAATGTTTTCCTTGTTGTAGATACAAATGAAGTATTATTGGTGGTTTGTAGTCTTCAGATGACGAGGGAGATAATGAAGATAATAATTCCTCGGAAATCATATTTATAGCTATTTGTGTATTTTGCTATTTTGGTTTTCACGAAACTTTGCGCATTGCTCTCGAAAGCAAACTTCTTCAACTGACGAAAAACAGCTGTGCAAATTAAATTGGTGTGTGTGGATCTGAAAAAATATCGAGATCTGCAAAAAGTGATCCGAATCGAAAAAAAGATTGATTTTTCTGCCCAATGGAACGCGAAAAGTGATTTAGATCAAAAAAAAAGAGATTGATTTTTGGTCCCAATGGAAAACCACATAAATTGAATAAAACTCATAATTCCGTATACGAGATGCAAATCCGCATGGAAAACACAGACGAGTAACGTTCGAAGAGAAATTTTCGTATGCGGGTTTCGAGAATTGCAAACTTCAGTTTTTCGCATCGCATCGCATCGGAGATTTTGACAAATAGATAGATTGGTAGATTATGAAGTGGGAGAGCCTTCAAGGGGCTCTGACACTGCGGCTTCTTAATTGTCTTTCCTTGTAAATTCCTAGACCCATCTTTTTACTCCAGAAACAGTCAGAAAGGCAAGGATCTTCTCTAGGCGTATGTCAACAAGGGTTGCTGAATTGATGATTTCATCACCAAGGATGTTTATCCTGAGACATTCTCTGAGTATGTGAAGAGAGGATTCGTCACTTTCAAGACAGTCTGCAGATAGGATCCGGCGAGACGCCAATGCGGTGAGAATGCTCCGATTTTAGCCAGTGAGTCAGCCGATTTGTTACCCTCAAATCCTCTGTGGGCTGGAATCCAGTGGAGGATGACTAAGTTTTTCTTAGAAAGTCATAGATGGTTGTAAATGTTTCTAGGACTAGGAGTATTGATTTTATATAGTTTTTCCACGTGTCTTAATACGTCGATTTATTCTAGCGTAATGGTTGATTGCAAGTACTTTAGCCTGAAATATGGAAAGGTTTTCCCAAGGCTGACTGACAAGCTCACCTGGGTCGACTCACCGTAGATTCCAGAGCCAGTCCCTGACTCCATTTTAGAGCTGTCTGTGTACCAGATGATGTCAAGTCGTGATGGATTGGGTTTATATTTTTCCCAGTCTTCCCTAGGGGGGATGATTATGGGGAAGTTTTTATGGAAGCCATATTCCGGTAGCAGACAGAAAAACCTATGCGAAGAATTTTTGAAAATTTGGGTCCAGCATGCTAGTCACTGTTAACATTCACAGGCAGAAAAAAAGGAGAAAGACGGACAAGAGAGGTTCTAGTTTCAAAATTGGCGAGAGGTGGACTTCCTTTTTTTATGATTAGATTAGATTAGATTAAAATGTCACTTCCTCGACAAATAAGGTTTCGTCGCTTGCAAAAATATACAACAAACACAAAACACAAATTGAAAAGACTTGCAAAATGTGAAAATTTGACGAATGTAAATTTTGAAAACTAGTAATAGAAAAAATGTGTATATCAATGGATATAAAGCGATTCTGACAGCTGACGATTTACATGTACATTAATAACTTATCGGAAATGGAAAAATGTTGACAGTTTTTAAATATTGTTGCATGAATGGAAATTTTATCGTATCACTGTGTACATATTAATAATGTTATAGGTATTGAAGTATTGCATATTATTATTGCTTTGTTTTAAATAAGTGAAAATTAGGTGTCATTACCTACATGAATTGAGAAAGTGAAAACATAGACACCTTAATACTTTATAAGTAGCTGGCAATATACATACCATTTCTTCCAAAGTGATAGTTGCAATTTTTAAATTGCCTTGGTAAATAAACTCTCAAAAATAAATCGTGATGTTGGCTAATTTGTTTACTTACTTACTTACTTAGGTGGCGCTACAGTCCGGGGTGGACCTGGGCCTCAACCAATACGCCTCTCCAGTTAGCGCGATCTTTGGCTAACTGCCTCCAGTTGCGCACACCAAGTTGGTTGAGGTCCCCTTCCACTTGCGCGCGCCACCTAAGGCGAGGTCTTCCTCTACTGCGTTGTCCCTCCGGGTTAGAATCGAAGACTCTTCGGGCCGGAGCGTTGGTGTCCATTCGCTCTACATGTCCCAGCCATCTTAGACGACTGATGCGTACTTTTCTGACTAGGTCGATGTCGCTGTACAGCTCGTAGAGTTCGCTGTTAAATCTTCTCCTCCAAAACCCGTCAACGCAAACGGGACCAAAAATCACTCGAAGAATTTTGCTAATTTGTTTACATTTTCTTTATTTAGGGGTTCACTGTTGTTTTCAAGAGAAACAAATCACTAAATTATTAGTAAACGTCGAAGATAATTATTTAGCGCAATTGACACACGGCCCTAGTATGTCAGTAACTACGTTTTTTACGATAAGTTCTACACCATATCTAATTTGATTGCGGTTGCTTGTTTTTCAATATAATTATTCCCGCACTTATCTTCCTTCTTAGGGAAATTATTCTCACTTTCTAATTTACAAGGTAAAGAGACTGTCAAAGTTCCATACAAAATGTTTATTGTCTCTCTTTTAGTTCCGCATTTTCCGGTACCTCTACCTCTACCTTACCTATATTGATATTGACATTGGCCGGGTTCCACTGCCCGCTAGACACTAGTGGCAGCGGCAAAATTCCCACTACAATTTAAGAAATGATTCAAATATTATAAAATAATATCTGAATTGCTATTTTGTTTACATTATTACCAATTTTATCACAATTACACTTGCTCGGTTTCGCATTAATTTTTATTTTGTAAACGTTTGAACGATTTCCTTTGACATTGTGAAATGTCAATTTTTTTTATATGGAGTTTGACATACCGCTAGCCATCTAGCGGGCAGTGGAAGGCGGCCAACAGAGGTAAGAGAGACTGAGATCCCCATCTTCGAACGATTAACAGTTATTTGCCTACAAGCTAAATTTTACGCTCCCAAAAAGTTTAGGTGCGCTAGTATTGTTGCATAGAAATTCGTATTGACAAATGTCAAAAATCATCTCCACCAACACATTCGCACCTAATCTTTTTACCTTTCACTGTGGGCAATGCAAAACGGATAGGAATTGGCGTACACGGATAGGACAACAAAATGCCGGATTCCTGGCAAAAATTGAGGGGTCCAGCAGCAAGAGGATTGTGAGTTGGGGGTCTCAGTATGATTTGTTTACGGCGGCCAATGACAAACAAAAACTGTACCACCGGCGTACAGCTTAATATACTCAAAAGCTCGCAACTTTTCTCTTTGTGCATACGTAGAAAAGCTTTTATTCATAATAACCTGTTAATATTTTTAGATGCTAGTGTGCCCATTTAAATTAACTTGGCACACATCCTTTGCCATCTAATAACATTGCAGGGAGCTTATAGCAAGTATTTTCTTTCTATTTTTTTGCTTTCAGAGGTGGCGGTCTGTGTTATATAATTTTTGTTTACATGGATGTCCTACTACCAGGTGATTGAGCTTTGACTTTGTCCCTACCGCAAGTTGAGCCCATTACAAATAAAGTGCACGACTGGGTCGAACAAAACTTATTCGTTCATCAAAAGTTTTGTTTCGTTCATCAAAAGTTTTGTTGGTTGTTTTCGTATTTTATTAGATTGGTACGTTAAGATCTAAGAAGCAATGGTAGGTAATAGAAAGGGTTCATGAAATATAGAAAAAGGAATATATAGTGTTAAATAAAATTAACTTTTAGTTTTTAGTAGTTGAAGCTCTAGATTCTAGAAACAGACAATAGTCGCAAGTTCTTGGTAGAGATTTATAAGCGCCTACTGTACTATTTTATAGATTTTACACTTTACAAGTTTTTGAGTACAAGAACAAGTTTTGTAGGAATTTCAGATTTTTGATCTTTTTGGGAATGATTTTCTTTTTGACTGGAATAGATTGATGACGCTGGCTTAAGTTGTCAAATGATTGGAAGTAATGTTCGTGATAGATCGATATCTTTACATATAAATATATATATGTATATGCAAGAATTCAGAGATTTGGTTTTGAATTTGAATTAGCAGTTATTAACTGAATATCACAATGAACGTGTGTGGGGTGCAAATGAAGTGGGATATTCTGATTGATAAAACTCCAAGTGGTTGGAATTTATTTAAGGTGCATTTTCAAAACGGTTGAAAAAAAGTAGAAGTAGGTAATATTTGCTGAAAATAAGTTTTGCGTTGCTGTTATTGCATTTCTAACAGCTGTTGCAACTGTGAATTTTAAAGTGCGGTATTGAGTTTTAAAAATATATATGAACAGAGATCGGCTTTTGGGTAACCATTTTTGAGAAATAATTAAAAAAAAAAAACAGATTTCTTCGAATTTTTTGAGAAAAACTTAGTACGGGATCTTATTTAGAACACTGATATTATCGTTTATACGTATTTTGATCAAAATCGTTTGAGCGGTTTTTGTAAAATTTGTCAGACAAAGCAGTACCAAAAATTGCAATGTTTAGTTTGAAAAATACTACTACTTATTTGTTAACTATATATCTAAATATCGATTATAGGTTATTTTTGGCGATATAAGAATTACTTGGTTTTTTTAAGTTTTATCGAAGTCAAAAATGGGGTTTTCGAGATATGAGCAGTTTTTAAAATTAGCGGTTTCGGTTATTCGAATTGAAAATTCAGGACGCAGCAATTTTAAGAACATCAGTATTACTCTAAGTTTGCATTTTGGTCAAAATCGTTATTGCCGTTTTCTGGTAAGCTAAGAAAAAATAAATTTAAAAAAAAATGACTTTTTTCAAAAATCGATTTTACGATAATACCGAGAAAAACTGAGTTTGCCATTAAGTTGGAAATGACCATATAACCTTAGAAATTCATTTTTGTTACAATCGTATGGACCGTTTTGTGATATGTCCAAATTTCAAAAGCACCGTTACTCGAATTTTTAGCCAAAAACTGGATATGTAGCCATGGTAACCTCACTCACTTAAGCTTAAATATCAATTGAAATCGTTAGAGCCGTTTTCGAGCAAATCAAATTGGTACGAACAGTTTGTATGGGAAGTACCATTAATATTGAGGTTACCTTGCAAAATAAAAAAACGGCCCCGAGCCCTAAGCCCACAAACTCCAAATCCGAAGTTTGAACGAATTCCGGTCAGCCGTTTAAGCTGTAGGCTTGCGGGACAGACCGGACAGAATTTTGCGACCCACTTTTTTGAGTTCGTCTATCATCGAAATGTCAGAATTGATTAACATCTCGAGTTCGAAATTTTGTACGAAAACAATATCTTTCTCTTACTACGTATTGGAGAAAGTTAAAAATATATTTCAATATCGCTTACTATAAACACAAAATTAGCTATAATTTTTATGGTTAATTTTTCCAATTCCATTTCCAATCATTTGTGTTGAGGGTTGTTTGACCTCTAACCCACTGCTACTACACTTCAATAAAAAAAAGGATGCTGTGAATTTCCAAAAACAAATTTGTCCGTAATTGGTGCGATAAGTTTTTGTTGTCTTTTACTTCAACTGTTTTCTGCAATAAATTTATCGCAGCGTAGGTAGCATTAATTTTGGTAAGATTTGATGTCGTTCAGAATTGAAAAGGATGCAATCCGGCGAAGACCGCCATCTAGCCGTTCTATGGATTATCACACAATGTAACCATTTCCTTTTTTTACAACTACACAGAAAAGCTGAAATTCCATTTTGACAAAGCTTTTGGGCACTTACTCTTCAAACAGCTTTTGTACTTCGTTTTACTAAATTCAAAATTGTTTGGCGCTAAAGGGTGCATTTGCTTTTAGAAGTACATCTGTCAGTGTCATCTAAAGTTGGTGGTGTGGCTAAAAATCGAGTTATCGTAAGTCGAAACATTTTGAAATTCATAAATTACCAAACGTGATAGTAGAGAGTATTTACGATCTAAAGTCGAGCCAACGCCTGAAGTTGTATTTTGTGTGGCAGCATATGAACAAGTTGTTTCTACATAATCTGTCAACGCCCATTGTATTTGCGGTCATAAGACTTATACCCTTTTCAGACCGGGCCGAAAACCGGGTTTTCGCGAAAACACTCGAAAACAGAAGTTTTCCCATACATTTTTCAGTTTTCAAAACGAGTCGTTTAAAGTAGTTTTCCACCAAAACACCACGAAAACGACTTCCGGTTGTTGAAACAAACACACCTTATGCAACATTCAGCAGAGCATCTGACCGAACAAATGTCAAAACTCACAACTTAAAATCATTTTCCACACTAATTGATGGACTAATATTATTTTTAAAGGCTCTGAATTGATTTTATTTGTTAATTAATGCGATCGAAATTGGTAAACAAAATAGTTTACACAGAAGTTCCGCGGCTAGTGTCTCACAGCTGATTGAAACGAAAACAAGTTATTGTTCGGTGTGAATGCAATTTCGAGTTTTCGATGAAAACACTGTTTTCGCTGCGGTGTGAAAAGGGTATTACTAGGCTAGATTCTTGATACTAACAATAACTGTTTTTAAACTTATCTCTATGTTTAAGAAGTTATGAATAAAAACTTGTTTCGGTAGAAGTAATGGCGATGTCAATTGTTATTTTTAGGTTATAGGTTTTGTAATAGAGTTATGAATTCATCATAAAACACTACGCCCATCGGATCCTAGGGAGCCTTGATGACCAGAAACTTAAAATAATTCTCACAATATTTAATCACCCTACATAACCTTAATATGTACTCAATTTTATTTTTCATAGTTTAATCTCTTCTCCAATTGTTTTCCGATTTGGCTTAGGCCACAATGCATTTAAAACCATGTAACCTTCCAAGTTTGAGCAAATAAGGTCGGGCATATTGATGATTTTATCGAGAATTACCGTCTCAGCTATTGGCGTTCTTATGTCATCAGTTATATTTTATATCATACAGTGAGAACTCCGTTTTCTGCTTATTTTCTGAATGGAATGTTGACTCTTTTGTGCCATGAACATTGATGTTAATCAAGACTATGGCATGATTGAATATACCTCTGTCCGGCTGTTTCAGGCTGTCATACGTCATACCAAGATATTTTGGAGCACAAGAAACGAATATACATGTTTAAAAAAGAAATAAAAGCCTTTAGTACAATTTGGTTAGGTGATGCCAAATTCAATGTATTATTAAATGCCAGTGAGTTATTTTTATTTATTTGTTTGTACAATATTGTCAAGTACTATGTAGATGAATACTCTAATCATGCCCAGTAATGGGAGACAGGAGACATCGATGCACATTGGTTTTTAATTTCTGTAAAATGAAGTACTGAGTTGAACAGAGCTAAGTAATGCCGTTTTCCATTGAGACAGATTCAGAGCAGTTTTTCTGTTCTCCAAATCAGCTGGCTATCAGATTTCATGTTCCATTGGCCGCAAAAAAGAGAGACAAGTCTGTGAAAAATATAGAAAAATGTAAATTTGGCCAGAGCAATGGATATTAACATAATTTGAATAGATTTTTATAAACACAAATTACAATTTAAGAACAGATTGACAAATACAAAGAAAGAAAAATCTCGTTTATATTCCTTTTATGTCCCTTAGGGCACGAAAAATCTGAAATCTGAGAGAAAAATGTGAAAATCCCAATGGAAAACGACTAAAACAATCCACATTTGTTATCGTGTTGTATGGCTTTTGGTTATGGCTGAAATAAGAAAATGAAACTAGCTTTGATTATCTTTATTTTTATCACTTTACAAACGGACAGTTAACAACCCAATTTGAAATCAAAATGTCATTCACTTGACAAAATGTAAAATAGGGGTATCATATTTAAAGTTGTGTGAATATGTTTAGTAAAGCGAATTGCCATAGTGATAGGAATAGTACCAAATGCTAAATCGTGTAATTAGAAACTATTTTTTATAATTCCATAAATACAATAGTAAGCCCTTTTCCCACTTACGAATGACAGCTAGTTGCTAGTCCTTAAAGTGCAAAACTTTTGGAATTACAACACAGTTGGAGCGAAATGTGAAGAGATTTGAACATCCTATCTTCTATAATTACTCCTGCCTTTTTATAGGATTTTTTTAAAGCCAGTTTTTAAGGAATCAATACAATATTATGCGGATTATGAACATAGTATTTACGTTTTAAGACTGTTAAAATGATATAAAAAGATCATCGACATTTTGCACAACTAAACATTTCGATATCTTTTCTTTCTGTTTTCGTTTCACAGGCGACAGTTATACGTAACATTAGATGCCAGTTCAAGCTTCCAGATTTTGTACAATAAATTACTGATCATTACTGCCAAGTTCAAATTGTATGTATTGGTTTCGTGAAACCATAAATATTGCCATGTAAACAAGTAATTCTATCAATAAATAGCATAAATTAATTTTAAATTTAAATTTTCTTATAGAAAATTTATTTCTTGTTGTTTTTCATATAAGTACATTGCTTTGTTGCAATTAATAACGCATTCATGGTAACTTGTTTTGCAACCAATCAATTCATATCTACCGCTGCGCAACTTTAAGCTTCTGTATTCGTAAAATTTTCACATGTTTCGAGTGCTTCTGAAGCAACTAACAATTAGATAAATACGAGAATCTGCGTACAATTTTGAGCCTTAACTATCATAATTCACTACTGCAATAATCTCAGTTTCAGTTAAAGCGATCGCAAAAAGGTTGTATTAAAATATTTGTTTGCATTTTTCATTTTTCGACACAATACAAAACTTTAGTTTTAGTCGTACCTACTTTATGTTTTAGCCAACAATTGTACCTATATAAGAAAAATGTTTTTCAGCCAAATACCCGACCAGGCAAATATTTACTGATCCGTAAACAAAAGGGGCCGATGGTTTTTTTTTTTGTTGCGAATAAAATTGGAAAATATTTTCCCCGAATTAAAAAAAAGTAGAATGCATACCTGACAACACTTTCACCGAACTGAGGACTTCAGTAACTCGATTGTTACACCCGCTGTGTGGCTTCTGCCACCGTCTTGTTGGAACCACATATCAAAGATGTCCAATTTATGCAATTGCTCACAGAAATAACATTCCAACATGTCTCTGTAGCGAATACCATTTACCGTAACGTGACGGTCATTTTCATCGACGAAAAAAAATACGGCCCAATGACGCCACCAGTAACGCATATTTTTCTTATTGACGAAACCGTTTAACCAAAAATTCGCTTCATCGCTGTTAATTGAAAATTGGCGTTAACGCTCTTAAAGTTGCGATCACCGACTCGGAATTTCGGTAGTAAATTTTAATTATTTGCAAACGTTGTTCGTCCATTTACTTCACCATGATGAAATGGTTGATTCTATTGAATAGTCTTACATTTCGGTTATCGGTTAAAGGGTGCGTTCACGCTGAAAGTATGAAGTTTTCAAGTCGCTAATGGAAGACCTTTTCCTAGTTTTGAAGTGTTTAAGGCATAAAGCAGTGCCTTAAGTGGAGCTTAACTACAGGGTAATCTTCCCCTGCGTTGAATAAGCTACGGTTCAGCAGCCTTCTTGGCCAAAAGTTTGATATTGTTATTTCTAATTTATTTTATAGTTGGATGGACGGACTAGGTCTTGGCTTTCTTTAAAGGCTCACATACCCACATTCATAATCTGCAAAAGTGTTTTTACTCCAAAAATGTCCTTTTTTAAAGTTATCTTGTTTAAGTCTAATTACTTTGATACTTCCGAAACTTGTTCTTTTAGCAGTACCTACGCAGTGCCATTAGGCGCTATTGACGTTCTTTATGTGCAGTGCTCCTTGGTAGAAGATATTTTTGCTGCATATATTTTTTGTTTTGTGGAGGCTGTTGCGTTTTGATGACTTCTAGGAACTGATCCCACTGATCTTCAGCTGTATAACACATATAGCGAGGTTAAGAAATACTCTTTTAGTAAACTGTTAGGCAGTTGATTGTGATTCCAGTGGTTTAACGTTAAATCCGATTCTTTGCTGTGCCGTCTGAAATACCCGAAGACAAACTGCATTGTTCCAACGAGGTCTATCGCAACGTAATTTAGTTGAAGATCTGGTGGGTGACCGTGTTGGGTTGGTTGGTTGGTTGGACGACCGTGTATTAGGAAAAGTTTTGCACCTAATCCCTTCACTTAAATATTGTATCGCGCATGCTAAGGCTAATAAACAGAACTGTTTTTCTATCTGAATAAGTTCGTCATTCATGCCCTTGAGTCAACGTTTTTTTAGGGATAAATGTTGAAAAGCGTTACAAGAGAAAATCTTAAATCTTAAAAAAGCTTTACAAGAGAAAATCTTAAATCTGCTTCATTGGTTTGGTAGTACAATGAGTCAGAAAAGTCTGAGTGCTTCAGGATTCAGAATCATCTTTTTATGAACAAAAAAAAAATCGAAAGAAATTGAGCATGCTTACATGAAAGTACATAATTCAGCTTAAGCCAATGTGCTTTAACCATGGATTTGTATGTCACGTCCACAATAGGATTTTCACACTTTTTCAACATGCTTTCGCTCTAAAACAAAGTCAAGAAAAAGCCCGCGTTCCATTGAACAGCGTCGTGTCAAT
The DNA here is from genome assembly GCA_946477585.1 of Cheilosia urbana. Lineage (NCBI taxonomy): Eukaryota > Metazoa > Arthropoda > Insecta > Diptera > Syrphidae > Cheilosia > Cheilosia urbana. The sequence continues at coordinate 62,381,086 of OX297854.1, read as the reverse complement.
CTCTATATCAAAAATAATAAAATCTGTGCTTAGTATACATTTTTTGTAGTAAATAAAATTGTACACTTATTTAAATACCACTGTCATGGCGGTCCCAGTAGCTCCAAAGGGTGTCTTTTCTTGAAATTTCCTAATTTGATAGAGCCTGCACTAAAGTGTTTCCGACATAAAATTATTAAGGCTTTTGTTGTTTTCTTCGTTTAATAATTTTTCGGGACGGGGGTTGTTTTGAAATATAATTTAATTTCTAACTAATAACAGATTCAATATTGAAAGAATTTAAAAAATTGATATATATATGTATACGATGCAACCACTGCGCTTCTAAAATTAACCGAATAATTCAATTAAGTGTTGCTCTAAACAGAAGTAGTAACACTTTTCGTCATTTCCGTGTGTTATACTCAACATACTAAATTTATTAACAAAATACGAAATTATTTATACAATATATTTAAATACTATATTTCTCAAACAAACAAAAACAAAAAGCTAAACAAATAAACCAAAATTATTATAAAAATATATAAATGTATATATACATTATATATATATGTATAAGAAAAAACATAATTACGCAGGAAATCTGTAGAAGAATTTGATTATTATTATCATATTGCATTCAAATATCACACAGAAATAAAAACAAAACATAAGTATTTATATATTTACAATTAAAAAGAAGAAAATGACACCAGACACTCAACCATCAATTCGATCTGTTTCAATAGCTGAACAAAAGATTAACACAAAATTATAAAAATGATACAACTGAAAGTTCAGAAGCAAAAAAACAAATAATATATTTACAGATTCTTTTGTACTAACAACAAAACAGCAATTTATAATAATAATAATAAAAAAAAAAAAAAATTAAATTCAAAAACAACAAAACTTAAATTTGTATTTAAAAAAAAAAAAAAACTTAAGTTTAAAAAGGAATATTTAGCGAAAAAAGCGATAACAATTTAACTAACAAAAAACAAGAAAATGTGTAAAAAAAAAATAGCAAAATCTAAATAAAAACTATGATATAATCAACCAAGAAGTGGGATAAGTCTTTTTTCATTCCTTGTTTCCTTTTAATAAATGAGTATTTGAACTTGTTTTTGGAAAAGGTGTTCCCTTTTTTGTTCTAACACATCGCGCTTGTAAATAGAAGTTACAATATTTCGTCACGGAATACAACTGATCATGAAAGAATTTATTGAATGGTTTCTGTAGACGATTTAGATACAAAAGAAAATAAATCTAAAACTAAATAATCAGCTACCCTTCCAAGCAATTATATCCTAGAGGAAACGATGACTGGCGGAATCTTACTAAAAACTCTGGTCTTCAATCAACATTAATGAACTTATACAATTTACTACTCTCAACAATATTCTCATCAATCAATATTGTCTTCTCTTCAATCAACAAAAATTATTTTTTTTTTCCCAAAAGGAATTATAGAAGTAAACGGAACAAATAAATTAAACCACCCGTTTTATCGAATAAACCGAGCTTGAATCCAAGTTAATTCACATACAAAAAAAAATAAAACAACAAAAAAACATTAGCAAACAATATACGTTCTTAGTCGTTATACACTATTACTATTGTACATAAAAGTGTAATAAGTAGCATGACATTTTTTATTTAAGTTATGATTAAGGATTTTACATATAATATTCATTGAATGCATAAACAGACACAATCAATACACACAAATTATAAATAGTTTATAAGTAGATATAGAAACATTTAATAATAAAAAAAAAAACATTTAATAAACAATAGTACAGTCTACCGTAGTATGTTAACTGAAGAATGTTCGTAGAACATGAAATCACTATAAATGTAACGAGTCTTTAAAGTGGGATGGGCGGCGGTCATGGGAAAGCTTTAAAAGCGGGGAGAACTGAAAGCACGTAGCAATGGATTGCATAAACTAAAAATACACTTATTAAAAGCAATTCTAAGGACTTGTGCATCTGTTTGTGTATGTGCAATGAAAAATTAAAAAAAAAAAAAAAAACTGAATACATGATTAGGAATATAAGAAGTAAAGACTGTATAATATATCTAATTTTAATAAAAGTCGAGAAAAGAAATACACACAATTAATAAATGGTAATAAAGATTGAAATAAACCCGTTAGTGGAACAGAGATCTCATTTGCAATATTAACGAATTATTATTTGTGGTTTAGAACCTAAGTCGTAGACAAAAAGGGTGTATGCAAATTATGCTTTAAAAGGCGCACTTGTTCTAGGCTGGTACGACACTTTTCCTTAACCCAGTACTGTTGAAGTATTGTGTCGTTTTTTCCATTTAAATTGGTAAAGAACGCTATAAACAAAAAAGCTAATGGCCGCCCACCAATCCTCTTGCTATTATGGGCATATCGCTGTTCAATTGGTTTGTTTTTCGTATGAAAGGGTTTGATTACATTGAAAACTAAAATAGTAAAATACATTACGGAACTATGTACTTGTACATACAAAGACTATTGTATTGTAAGTGATAGGCCCTATACACTGCGACCAGAAGAGATCTATTGTGTTGGCCTTTATTATTTAACCCAGGGAGCTGTTGAGGCTCTTTATAAACCTCAGCACCCTTCTTGGTTCCATGTTTCCAATATCTGCAGGACTTAAAATCGCCCTTTGCATATGGATCGCTCTTCCCCTGGCCACCGCAGGACATTCGCAGAGTATGTGTTCCGTTGTCTCCTCCTCTTCTCCGCAGAGTCGACAGGAGTCATCGTCGGAAAGTCCAATGATATCTTAGTGGCCAGTGACCAGTAAGATAACCCGTTAGGATCCTTAGATCCTCTTTGCTTAGCTCAAGTAACTTTTTTGCTTTACTACGAGCTGGGTTAATGAATCTTTTTGCCTGCCTCTTTCCCTTTGATTCCGTCCAGTATTCGGCAAGGAGACCATCTTCCCATTTCCTGAATTTTGAGTGTATGTAACTCAAAGGTAACCCGAAGTAGGGTTCAGGACCGGTGAGTAGGCGTGATGCACCTCTTCTCGCCAGACAATCTGCTCGTTCGTTGCCCTCAAATCCCTCATGGCCTGGTATCCAAGCAACAGTGACCGTGTTGTCCTTTGCCAGTTCTTCGAGGAGATTGAAACATTCCCAGACTAGCTTTGATCTGATCGAGAACGATCTTAGGGCCTTAAGGGCTGCCTGGCTGTCTGAGAGGATGTATATATGGGCACCTTTAGTGCGCCTCCGTAAGCATTCCCGGACACATTTTCTCTATGGCGTGTACCTCCGCTTGAAAGATGTCTGGTGATTTACCCAGTGCTACGGCTCTTTGGAACCTAGGCCCATAGACCCCAGCACCGGTGGCTTCATCTTCCATCTTTGAACCGTCGGTGTACCAGATTTGTGATCCTGGTCGTGTTACGAATTGGTTGGTTCTCCAGGTACTCCTGTCAGATATGACTATCTTAAATTTTCTGGAGAAGCGAAGTCTTTTAAGCATGGTATCTGATACTTTGATCACAGGATCATCTTGAAGCATTTGTAATACTCGAAGGTGTCCTGTCAGATTTCCTGCTTTGAGATTTGATATATCAGGGAGCCTAAGGGCACTGAGACTCGCTTCCTTCTTTACAGAAATATGTAAAGGCAGAAGGCTGAGCATTGCCCCTATGGCTGCAGTTGGACAAGTTTTCATTGCCCCTGTTATACCAACACATGCTAAGCGATATATCTTGTTTAGTTTTTTCTGGGCCGTTAATTGTTCGGTTTTTGGCCACCATGATATCGCTGCATAGGTGATCATTGGTTTGATGATCGTGTTGTATGACCAGTAGATCATTTTTGGTTTTAAGTCCCAGGTCTTGCCGTGAAGACGCTGGCACATATAAATTGCCTTTGTCGCCTTCTTGGTGACTTGATCAAGGTGTGAGTTCCAGGTGAGAGTCTTGTCCAGGATTACTCCCAGATATTTTACCTCTCCTGATAGGTCAATAACTTCGTTATTTAGCTTGATCGGTTTCAATTCTAGTTTTCTCTTTCTTGAGAATGGTATCATGACTGTTTTTGAGGGATTTATGGTCAATCCTTTGTTCTGACACCATCTATAGGTTAAGTTTAGGGCTCCTTGCATGATCTCCGATATCGTGGAGTCATGTTTGCCCCTAACAGTGATTACTACATCATCTGCATAACCTTGTATTATGTACCCCGATTGTGTGAGGTGGAATAGGAGTTCATCTATGACTAAAGTCCACAGAAGGGGAGAAAGTACTCCACCTTGAGGACAGCCCCTGGTGGCCTTAACAGTCTTTTGTGAGCCTCCATACTCCAGATTAATAATTCTGCTTTCTAACATGTTTAGAACCCATTTTATGATTAGTGGGGCAATGCCTTTCCTTATCATAGCTTTCTTTATGGCATCGAAGGAGGTATTGTCGAACGCTCCCTGGATGTCTATGAAGGCACAAAGAGCCGTTTCCTTTGCTGCCAGACCCTTTTCAATCGTCGTTGTGAGGCTGTGTATGGCAGTTTCGGTAGACTTGCCGGCTTGGTATGCGAATTGGTTCGCATGGAGTGGGTTACCTGTAAGGAACTGATCCCTTATATATTGGTCTAGGACTTTCTCCATGGTTTTTAGGAGGAAGGAGCTAAGGCTGATGGGGCGATATGATTTCGCTTGTTGTTCAGATTTCCCACCTGCCTTTGGTATGAAAACCACCTTGACCCTTGTCCAGCTCAATGGTACATGGCTTAGAGATAAGCTGGATCTGAAGATCCTAATTAGTTGAGGAACCAGTAGGTCAATACCCTGTTGTAGTAGACAGGGGTAGATGCCATCGGTTCCCGGTGATTTAAAGGGGCTAAAAGAAGAGATCGCCCATTTTACCTTGTTTCTCTGAAAAATTTTTCCAGATAGACTATAATCCCATTTTGATACAGTGAGATCCTGGTGCCTCATCGGTACACATGGGGTTTCTATGTGGATGCATTCTGGGAAGTGCGTGTCGAGAAGAAGTTGACAGGTTTCTTCAGGGGTAGCTGTAAATTCACCATTGTGCTTTTTCAGAGAGCAGATGCCGTTTGAGTGCTCGCGGGCAAGGACTTTTTGGAGTCGTGTCGCTGCAGGGAGATTCTCAATGCTCTCGCAGTGTTTCCTCCAAGTCGCTCGTTTTGATTTTCTCAATTCTACGTTGTACTCAGTAAGGGCTGTTCTGTATTGGCACCAATTGCCATTGTTCTTAGCTCTATTGAACAATTTTCTTACTGTGCTCCTAAGAGTTTGAAGTCTTTTATTCCACCATGGGACATCTCTTCGTATTTTCCTATTTTTAAGGGCACAACTGCTTTCATATGCGAAGGTTATATCTTTTTGGAGCTGTTCGGATTCAGTTTCCAGCTCCGGAATGGTCCCTAGCGGAATTGAAGAACGATTTAGTTCTGATTCAAGGAATAACCGATAGGTTTCCCAGTCAGAGGATTTCGGGTTCCTGTAAACTGTGTTTCTTTCGGAAAATGCTTCCAGGTCGAATCTGATGTGATTGTGGTCCGACATGGATGCTTCTCCGGAAACATGCCAGTTTGTGATGATATTATATATAAATGGACTTGCCAAAGTGAGATCTAGAACCTCTTGGCGAATCGCATTTATGAAGGTTGGTTCTACACCTCTATTTACCACCACCAAATTGTTAGCACAAATATATTCAAAAAGGGACTCACCTCTTTTGTTTATGTCGGTGCTCCCCCATGCCGTATGGTGGGCGTTGGCGTCACAGCTGAGGATCCACTGCAGTCTCCTTTCCTCACAATACTTTATCAAAGCCACTACTTCTGAAGTTGGTGCTTCAGAAGTGTCTCCAGGGAGGTAGGCAGAGGCGATGACGACCTTCAAATCCCCTCCCTTTTGACCGGCATTTGGTATTGCGATGAGTGCCGCCACCAAATCTCCTTGTATGAATTCTGAAATTGGAAAAGTTGTTTTAGTTAAGTCTTTATTTATCATTAAAGCTGCCCTTGGGCGGACATGCTGTTTATCATAAATTAACTTACAGGTTTCTTCATTTGGGAGCCCTTTTACGGCTCCTGATAAGGTCCATGGTTCCTGAATCATAGCTAGATCCAGGTTTTCTTTTATAAATCTCCTGCTTAGGACACTAGATGCTGCCTTAGCATGATGGAGATTTATTTGAAGGCACTTAAGTTGGTGTTCTGGTGTTTTTTGCGGATTGACGTCGCGTAATTATTTTCTTTGGTGGCCCCTGTGTGCCACTTTTTTACCCCTGCTGCTATTAAGTAGAGCCGCTTCTTCGGGGTCTCGTCTCTCGCATTTACGAGGTCTTCCAGATACCCGTTGTCTCTGTCTTTCTCGGCTTACAGTGGTTTTGTCTTTACTCTTGTAAACTGTAGCCGTCGGGCGTCTGTGCGAGCAGCTAGGGGTATCGTCCGTTGTGGCCTTCGTTGTGTTCGCCACATTTTTTGAGCATACCTCAGGTTTTTCAGCTTTTGGGTCCTGAGTGATCCCAACGTTTCTGATAACGGTCTCCTTCTTTTCGGCCCTTGGTCTCTGGACGTCCTTGTTCCTTGGCCGTAGTTGTACCTCACCGAAACCATAGCTGATAATGCCATTTTGGGCCTTAAGGGTACTTGCCGACTTTGGGTCTAGAGCTAAGGTGAGCTCCGTCATTTGGGGCCTTCGCACCCGGTTGAGTATCCTCCAGTCATCAACTCTCAGGCCGTTGTTTTGGCCTTTCACGAGGCCCAATATTTTGTTTGTTGGGGTTTCCTCCCCAGGGAAATAACCGACGAAGATTTGTGGCCGAGGAACATCTTCCTCGTTCACAGCACTGAGTTTGGCACCTTCCCATGGTACCAACGTTGGAATTATTTTTGCCAGCCAGTCGCTCGTCGTTTGGTCCTTGCACGTAAATACAAGCCATCCGGGTTTGAATGTGCAACCTCGGAACTGGGGTTTGGTAGCATTGTCCTGTTGTGTTATTATGCTGTCCAGGACACAGTTTTGCACCAATTTTAGTTGGTCTGTGGACCATATGGTAGCAGGGTAGTCTGTTGGTATTACCCCTATCTTTTTGCATCCTAAGTAGACTAAGTAGAAGACGTAAATATCTATAGGTAAATAATGTCGTTTTTCATTGGGCAAAAAGAAGCGTCCGGGAGAGTCCGGAATCGAAAAATTCGCTTCTGAAACCGTTCCATTGGCACAAAAAATACTCTTCTGGTGATTCTGAGAAGAGAATTTCGCTTCTCGATTTGAAGTCAGAATCCACTCAAGAAGCACTCACACAAGTGCAATTTATGTATTTTATACAAGCCAGATGACAGCTGCCGTTGATTATTTTTTGGCATTTCACCAATACTTTTGTAGATTCAACCAGAAGCAGTTTTCTTGTTCCATTGGATCTCAGATTGAGTCGGTCGCCGAGTGAAACCAATGGAAAACGACATAAATAAATCAAAAACACTAAAAAATCCTTTGATAGCGCTCACTCTCTCAAAGCATATACCACATACAAATTTGCAAGTAAACTTGGTCGTTTGAAGTTTACTTTGTTTTCCGCTGTTGACATGCGTCAAGTTGGCTACTATTGTCAAATGTACAAGTTGGCCTGCGATATCTAGTGGCAAAGAAAAGATCCCTATCACAGGCATCTGTCATCGGTAAGCGGTACGTGTATTTTTGTAAAAGTGAATTATTTATTTCATAAATGACAAACTATTTTAATATTATATTTATATTATAAATGCCTTTTGTCGGATTAAAATTCAAGTATTGTTTATGAAAAATAATTTTATTATTCCGGGTCCATAAAATATGTCTGAATTGTTTAAAAGTGGAATGAAAAATTTGTGTTGGTTTCGTGTAAACAATTTTGTTTTTTTTTTTGATTATACTCTTTTTTTAACTGTTCAAAGTTCTTTACATTGTTGTTAGTATTATATTTATCGCATAAGCATTATCCCGAATACCAATGGCGGACGCAACTAACCGAGATTTATCTCAGACATTTTTCACAGCCGCTTAATGCTGAATAGTATTTGCAAAATATAATTTAGCAGTCCTCTCACAAATCTGAAACGATATGGCCAGTTCCGCAAATGTAGAATTTGGCTTCAGCCTGTGCATGGTCATGAGGATTCTTTCCCTCATTGGCATTGCTACCTTCTCTTCTTTTCTGATTTTTGCAGATAATTTTACCAACGTGTTCAGAGTGTTAAAGTCTTCAAGACCAGTTATGGTTGAAGCTTTTTATTCGTATCCCAAAGTGCGGTGTAACCATTAACAAATGGGTTCAAATCGACCTGAACTCCTTTATTTGATATTGTCTGTTGAGATTCGGGGATACCTCCCGCAATAAGCGATCTCCAGATCAAATGCCTTCTCAAAATCTACAAACATATGAGGTACAGCGGTGATTGGTACTCAGACGATTGTTCAAGTATGATTCACAAGGTGTTGATGTGAACGCATGATCGGCCACTACGAAACCCCGCCTGGTGCCTCTTTAGGGTGGACTCGATCCTGAATTTTATCCTCTCGAGAACAATAATTGCCATTAATTTCGGAAAAACAAACAGAATTAAAGTTTTTCAGAATTGAGGTTCCCTTTCTTTGGTAACTTCACAATAACTCCATCCTTTCATTCCCGTGGGTAAGTTTCACTCTCCCAAACAGCCTGCACTAGTTTAAGCAAAATGCGGGAAGCTGATTCAGGGTCTGCTTTTAGGAATTCTGTGGAAAACCGTCTTTTTTTACCTAGGATATTAATATTTTAAAAAGACTACTCATATTATGTATTTTTGAACTTTATGAACTTCTTGATATTCTTTGTTAAACTTTTTTTGTTTTGCCCATATAATTAATATAATGTCCACGACTGGGCCAAACGAAACTTTCTCGTTGATCAGAAATTTTTAGCTGTTTTCTTATTTTATTAAGTAGGTAGGTACAAATTTGAGAAGCGATGCTAGGAACAGTGTTAAATAAAATCCATTTTTGAGTTATTCATTTGATATAAATGACAGTATATATCAAATAACAATGTGAGTTTTTATAAGTTGAAGCTCTAGTAACAGGCATTTGTTGCAATCGGCGACAAACGAACACAATTTTAAGGCTTTCTTTTTATATAAATATATAGAAGAAGAAGATAGATGTAAGAATTCAGAGATTTGTTTTTGAATTTGCATTAGCAGTTATAAACTGTTTATCCCGATGGACGTGTGTGGGGTTGCAAATGAAGTGAGATTTTCTGTTTTCTGATTGTGTAGCTCCGAGTACTTGGAATTATTTGAAGGTGCATATTGAATATGGTTGAAAAAAAGAAGAACTGGGTAATATTTGCTAAAAGTAAAAGTTTAATTGAAGTGCGGTATTGAGTTTAAAAAATATGAACATAGATCGGCTTTTGGGTAATAATTAAAAAGCAGATTTATTCAAATTTATAGAGAAAAACAAGTACGGGATCTTATTTAGAATACTTATATTGGGGCATATTCATACTTATAACATAAACCTGGGTCTAACTAAACTCGAATCTAAAGTTAACCCACAGGTAAAACACAACTGCTATTCATAAAGAATTTGTCAACTCTGTTTAATTAGATCCGAGTCTAACGTGTATTCTACTACAAATCTGTTACATAAATTGTTTCTGACAGCAAAAAGTCAAAAGGATTTATAACTAGTAATTTGCGTTTTGTTGTGATTCTGCATTTTTTTTTTGTTTTAACCAAAAAAAGGTAGGAATGCATTTTAGTGCAAATATAATTATGTTTTGTTATAAATATGAACAAAAATTATAAAATTGCAGATGAGCGGCAAAGAAAATATTAAAAAAGCAACAGAGCGAAACTGGTCGGAAGCAGAAAAAGAAACGCAGAAATGGTCCAAAGGCATTTGAATGTTGTGGACGATAAGAGAAACGATGTCGAAATGATTTTGGGTTCTGTAACGCTTCAATCTTATAGATGGTGGTACCATAGCAATATCCTCCAAAATATCAAAATCGTCCTCAATGTTGTAATCGACCGACATTTTTCCTTTACTTTTTTAGTTAATTATTTAAATAAAATAACGTAGTATTTATTGTAAACCAAATATCACATCATTTTCTAAATTCTTAAATTTTCTTCTCATGCACTTGGTTTTGACTTTCAATGGAATTAAAAACAACTTAAACATACGTCCTGTCGTGTTTAATGTTAGACTCGAATTTTTCGTTTAGACATGGGTTTAAATTGTCTATGAATTACATAAACTCCGGTTTAGTTAAGTTATAACATAGTAATAGCTTATCAAAGATCTAAGATAATGTCCCATTATTTTAAATATGTATTTAGGTCAAAATCGTTAGAGCAGATTTTGTAAAATTACGCAGACAAAAAACAGTACCAAATATTGCAATGTCTACTTTGAAAAATAAATACTATTGCTTAACTATTTAGCTGAAAACTTATTTATTGTTCGGGATGTAAACATTGTTTGGTTTTTAAAGTTTTATCGAAATCGGAATTGGGGTTTTCGAATTTTTTTTTTTTTTTCTCCGAGGTAGGTGGAAATCTTCTAGAAGACACTATGAGGACACTCGACGCGTGCTCATAGTAGTGTGAGATTTTTACTCACTAAAACCACCTCCATCAAATTTCTTTTGTACAGCAACTAAGTTATGACTTATCAAGCAATTTTTTTATCACGAAGTTTTACACGTTTGGCAGGCAATATTCCGGCGAAAGTTCCTGCTCGTTCCGCAATTTTAACGCGCTTGATAATTATCGGGCTAAGTCCGAAGGTTTAGTTCGTTATAGACGCCGCAATAAAATTGTTTCATCGAGAATTTCACGGACCGAGCTATTAATATGTCCTAATAATCGATTTCTATGCTTTCGAGCGCATATTTTCGTTTCGTCCTTAACGGTGGGAGTTCCGAGGTCTCTATGGAGATCTTCATTTCTAATGTACCACGGTGCACTGACGAATGATCTTAGCACTTTATTTTGAAAAGTTTGTAAAATGTTTAGATTTGAATCGCTGGTACAGCCCCATAACTGTATACCATATGTCCATACAGGCTTCATCACTTGCTTATATAATAAAAGCTTGTTCTCGAGGGTAAGCTTGGAATATTTTCCGAGTAACCAATAAAGTTCTCTATATTTGATTTTAAGTTCTTCGCATTTTTTCTTTACATGCGGTTTCCATTTTAATTTTGTGTCGAGAGTCATTCCAAGATATTTGGCCTCGTTCGCAAAAGGAACTTGTACCGTATTTATAAATACAGGCAAATTATTTGTATTTTTATATGTAAAATCCACGTGGACCGATTTCGTTTCGTTAAGAGCGATCCTCCATGAATTTGTCCATTCATAGACCCGGTTAAGCGCGCCTTGTAATATTTTGTTTGTTTCTTTGGTCGTTGAACCAACTGCTAGTATAGCAGTGTCATCGGCAAAGGTGGCTACGGTAGTACCTTCTGTTTGCGGAATATCTCGCGTAAATAACAGGTACAGGAGTGGCCCAAGGACGCTTCCTTGCGGCACACCTGCCCTTATTTCCTTAAATTCCGAATATTCGTTTCCGTGTTTGACACGAAAGAGTCTATTCTCTAGATACGATTCTAGAATTTTCCATAACCGTTCGGGGAGAACTTGTCTTAATTTGCACTTGAGGCCTTCATGCCAAACCTTATCAAATGCTTGCGAGACGTCCAAGAACACGGCAGAGCAAATTTTATTTTCTTCTAGAGCTTTCTCTATTACGTCAGTTATCCGATGCACTTGATCGATTGTCGAATGTTTGCTTCTGAACCCGAACTGATGATCGGGTATAAGACGGTTTTCTTCTATAATTGGTTGTAAGCGTCTGAGTAATATCCTCTCAAAAACTTTGGAAATAATTGGAAGAAGCGAGATGGGTCTATAAGACTTTTTTTCATTCGGTGGTTTGCCTGGTTTTAGAACCATTATAACTTCCGCGACTTTCCATTGACTCGGAATGTATTGTAATCTGATCGCGGCGTTTATAATGTGAAGAAGCTTAGTCAATGCTTTCCGAGGTAGCATTTTTAAGAGTTCACCCGTGATCAGGTCGTATCCCGGAGCTTTTTTGGGCTTAAGTTTCTTTATAACTTGCCCGAGCTCGGTGAGTGTAGCGTTTACAACTATATTATTTTCAGATATTCGTCTGTCTGATGCATAAGTATTACGATTAAGCGCTTGACCATCGAACGGCTTAAAAGTTTCTTCTAAATGAGCTGCGAAAACGTCCGCCTTCTCTTTGTCGTTTTTTGCCCAAACATCTCGGGTTATCTTAATAGGCGGCTCTGCGATCTTCGGCCTTTTTGTGGCTTTAATAGCCTTCCAAAGCGAGTAATTGGATTCTTTTTCAGCTGTTAGGCTTTCGAGGTAATTTCTGGCCTCTTCACTTTTAAAATCTTTAATAGACTTTGTAAGCAAGTTAGTAAGTCGATTTAAGTTCGCTTTATCTTGCGGGGCTCGAGTTTGTTGCCATCTTTTTCGCGCTTTTCGTTTTGTTCTGACCATATTAATTATTTCCTGCGGGTATTTGACGCAGTTATAGTTCGACGTTCTCTGCGTATGAGGAGTATTATTCCATGCAGCTTTCTGTACGATATTGACGAAGCGGTCGACCGCAACTTCTAATTCGTAAGGCGTCTTGAGTGATTCACGCAGTTCAGTATTGTTCTGGACATCTTTTTTGAAGCCTTCCCAGTCTGTTTTGCCGTTTGTTAGCCTTGACGGTATTTCATTTTTTATAAATGTCTCGGTCGTTGTTAAAATTACCGGAGAATGATCAGAAGAAAGATCAAAACATTCTTCAACTTTAATACGATTGGCGGGTAGTCCTTTTGTAATAAAGAAATCAATCAAATCAGGTATTTTAGCGACATCAGTCGGCCAGTACGTTGGTTTGCCTGTCGAATGAGAATTGCAATTGTACTGCATACACACTTCGTAAAGTATTCTTCCCTTTCGCATTATGCATCTAGATCCCCAGAAACTATGTTTGGCGTTAAAATCACCTCCAATTAAAAAATGTTGTCCGAGGGAATTGATTAGGTTCGAATAATCATTGGACAGTGGACAGTAGATAGAAGATATTTTTAAAAATGCATTTCGATATTGGACCTGTACGGAGCTCACTTGCATTGTTTCGAGTTCTAATTGTAAATCGATTGAGTGGCCGATACACTCCTTTATAATTATATTTACAAGTATGCTCCACCTCTAGCCTAATTCGACGGGTGAACGGCGTGATAGTCAATGTAACCTTTGATCTTAAGATTTGATTTATCCTTTATATGGGTTTCTGATATCAAACATATATCGATATCTTTTTCCCGCAAGAACAATTCAAGCTCTCCGAGTTTTTGCCAAAGACCGTTGGCATTCCACGTAAGTATTTTAAACATTCGCTTCATATTTGGTGGTGTGTCTGTTGCGAATTATTACTTTCGAGCTTAAATAGCCTATCAATAATAATTTTATTCGTTTTGCTTTGTTCCTCAAGTCTGGAGAGAATAATCGAAAAGACATTTGAAACAGCGTCTTGTGAGTTATTAGTTTGGGCGCTAACCGATGCTGCAGCTTGCGCGTATGTTAGCACATCTGTTTTTTTATATACGGTGTCCGATGGCGTTTCTGTTACCCGTTTTCCTTTTTTATTATTGGGCTTATCTAATTTTACCGGTTTCGAGGTATTGATTAACTCGGATCTAAGCCTTGGGTTGCTTCGTTGCTTATGTGGCTTCCAAGATTGCGTCCGTCTTTTTGGAGCTCCTTAGCTACTTCGCAGCCCCGATAATTTGCAGGATTATTACCATTACAGTTAATACACTGCGCGGGAGCTTTGTTATTTGAATTGCAGTCAATCGTCAGATGACTACCGGCGCATTTTACACACCGTGGCTCTTTCTGACAGTAGGTTTGCGTGTGGTTATATCCTTGGCACCGTTTGCACTGTGGAACCAATTTTTTATTCTTACGCATAGGTTCAATTTTAACCACAATATTAAGAATTGTTTTTATATCATAAATTTTGTTTAAGTCCTCAGTCTTATCAAAGGTTAGTATAAAGAGCGGGAGACCACGGTTTACCATAGTTCCATTTCCCTCTTTTTTCAGTTTTTCACGTTTTAGTATATTGACGGCATCCATAATTTTAAAGTGCCTGTCCCTGAGGTCATTTATTACATCATTTTTCGAGCATGATGGGTGTACCCCTCTAGCTACAACGCGTATAGGTCTTTCCGACTTATTCTCATAAGAGTACCATTCGACTTTGTCTGTATTTAGTTTACGAGACAATAGACGGTAGCTTTCGGGGTCTTTAACGTTGACTTTCCACGCATTATTCCTAAGCGAGGTTACTTTGTAGTCTGGTGGCAACAATGTCTTCAACATGGTATGTAGCTTGTTATAGTCTGCTATACCGATTACATTAATTGGCGGTGGTGGCCGCTGTTTCGGTTGTTTGGCTTCACTATTCGATCCTTTCTCCCGATTCATTATCTCAGGTGAGGAGACAGCTTTCCTTTTTTTGCCCGGTCTTTTTTTTAGCAACCAATCGGTTTCGTGACGAAGTTCTTCTTCGTCCGTATGGTAGTCAGTTTTTTTGGGATTGCTAGAGTTAGGGTTGGATTCATCCCGTACTTTCGTCAAGTTCTTAATAGCCATATTCTCGGCTTTAAGTTGACTAATTTCTTTGCGAAGCTCTTCGCATAGCCGTTCCATGTTTGATAGCCTTGTTTTAAGTTCGTCGTTTTCGTCCTTAAGGCTTTTATTTTTCACTGGGTCTCGTTTTTCTGGAGTAGGCACTTTTGTTGCCGTTGAGCTCCTAGAGACGCACGGATAAGTTTGAGATGCCGATGGTGGTGATCTCGTTACCCTTCGACTTGTTCCGAAAGGGTTACCTGAACGCAATAAATGGCTCTCCCCAGAATCCGTAGAGCCGACCTCCGAAGAGAGTGGATTTTCCAGTAAATCTGGAGTACCACCTGGGGTATTATTTCCTCTAGTTTTGTTCATTGCATTAAATTCATCATAATAACTTTTTTGTAGAAAGTTAAGGAAAACTATTCTTTGATGATTTCAGCCGCCCCTCTGGAGTCAGACGCTGACCGGTGTGCCGCACAATATGCATCAGACGCTCCTGGAAACCTTTAGTTTCATCTTTCAGCTATGAACTTACTGCCAAGGGTGGCCCTACCAGGAGTACAACACTCCAGAAAGTATCGCTCATAACGTCATTAAGACTACTTCTTCGGATGGATTTTAGTCGCCTTGTACGACAGGCATGCCTTACCTCAGGGCTATTCTATCCCCGTCCCTGCAGGGGGACAAATCGAAATATGAGCAGTTTTCAAAATCAGTGTTTTCGGTGATTCGAATTGAAAATTAAGGACGCAATAATTTTGACAACATCAAGTTTACGCTAGGTTTGTATTTTGGTCAAAATCGTTATCGCCGTTTTCAGGTAAACTAAATCTGGTAATATTATTTCGTGACAACTATGCAAGTTCTGATCTTACTGTTGGTGTCTACATGTACTGTATTTTACAGTACAAGTCCTTTTGAGTTGAGACCTCTAACATTTGCCACCTCTTATCTTCTTGAATTAGAGCCAAGTCTATTTGTCAAGCCTCCATGAGGTAGACCAGGTTGGCGAAGCCGCCTATCACAGTGAGGCGTAAATTTATTTGAATTATCCTCAACACAGGTTTTAGCCGCCACGCCTTCCATTATATTTTCATATGCCTCTGTTTATATCGGTTTATATCGGTTTATATCGACGACAACTCTAAATCCGAAATTCTTGAATAGCGAAATTGATTTGTGACTGAGTAGTACTATCACTTCCGTACCAGATTCGTTTTACTCCCCCATTTCGATCACTTCCCAGGCTTCGTTTAGCTAATCTCTAATGGGGGCTTTGAGGTATCTTTCGATACGATCTCTGGGAATATACGGCCTCGGCCCTCGTATAAAAAGTTTGGCTTTTGGCCTGGTCAAAAGTACGATTTTCTCCCTGTCCGTCTGAAGAAGATTCGCATTCGGCCAGGGTGCCTTGGTTCTGTTTATGAATTCTTTTAGTCATGTAAGAGTTTATCCGTCTTCATGTCATGAGCATGACTCATGAGCTTGAAACCTTGAATGGTGCTTATGTCACCAAAAAGCGGAAAGTCTTTGTTTTTAATGATACCTAGCTTCGTTGACCTCAATCAAAGCTGCGAAGCTCAATGAGTCGCCATTGATCTTTCATAAGTCTCCGTGCAAGATTACCGTGATCCACTATAACTTTTTTCCGTATGTTTGGTGTTGGAGGGGAACTGGTGTCGTTCAACTTGGCTATCTTTGTTCGCACTCGAGGGCATTGCAGGTCTTCTTATTCTGTCTGCGATTGGGGTGAAGGGCAAGTGGCACACCTCCCCACTCCCAGTCGGAATATTGAGAAATGTCCTGGGGTCCGATATGTCCCTTATGTTCGATTCGGTCAACGGTAGTATCCTTGTTTTTTTTTTTGGATCTGTCGAGTGCTGTTTTTTCCTTTTCCGTAAAGGTGTCCGGATTGCGATAACCTAGACGACGCACGAACCTTACTTCGCAGGTCTTCCTCGTCAGTAAGTTGATTTGTTTGTTCTTCTATATTGTATTTGAATTGTTGTTTTTGTTCATCGTTCTGTTCCTACGAGTACTACTCACTTTCACAAATATAGTGTATATAAAACCCCCTCAACTGAATGGAACATGCGCTGGTGATCCGTTTGAATAGAATTTCCAAAAAATCACATAATATTTAGCTAAATCTTAAGAAGAAATGTAGACAAGATTGCAGCCCACAGTAACTTAAAAAACATTTATTAAATTTGCTAAAACTTTATTTAAAGAATTTTTTCATTTGTTCAATTAAATGCACGCAAAAATCATTTTGGATTAAATTGGATACCAACTAGGTTAGTTATACAATTCTTACCCTAATTCCTATAAATATTGAATATAATGTACATTCAGTTTGTACCTATAATATTAACAGTTGTTTTTTTTTTTTTTTTAAAGGTCTTCTACACCCCAGTGTTCATTCCTCGTCCTCATCTTCAGCGTCATCTGGTATTCATCAATCTAACAACATCAACAACACAGGACACACAACTTCAAGCTCATTACCCCCGCGTTCGATGGTACAATTTCCAATTATGAAATTATACGACTCGCAGTCACAGCAACAACAGGCGGCGGCACTTCTTGCAGCCCAACAAGGTCTACAATCGTTGTTGTCGCCGCCTTCATCGGGCAATTCAAGTTCATCTAGTTCAGCTGCCTCCCAAAATAGCACATCCTGCCAACCGATTACATCGTCTGTCACCACTTATCCACACGCAATGGATTGTGATCCACCCGCTCAACTTCAGCCACCAGTATCGTTGCCACCGCCATCACGGTATAGTTCCTCAAACCAAGGACACATACACCATATAAATAGCACATCTATCGCTGGTAATAACAACGGAGGTAGCAACAGATCAAAATATCAAAGGATTTGTGATCACTTGGCTAGCGATCGTTCAATGCCGAGCTCAAACATAATCTCTTCCTCATCATCTTCATCGTCATCAGCGTCATCGGTACAAAATAAAGGGCCAGCGCCGCTAATACACAATTATGCGCCAGCATCTTTGCCTATCGATTTGGGACAGTCCCTGGGACCAACATCCCATCTTATGATGACAGATTCTAGTGTCATTTCCGCTTCTGCGGCTGGTAACTTATCATTATCTTCTGGTCCGACAAGTTTTTCTTCGCTTTACGGTAGCAGTCATCATTTATTCGGCATGGGAACACATTTCACGGACACCACAAGCCCGCCAAGTAGTTTAATAAATCACCAGGGCAAAGTTATCCGAATGAATCCACCATCAAACTCTGGGCCATCATCAATAATTGGCGATCGTAACAATGGAAATCCAATTATCGGAGGTAGTGGCAATGGCGGTTCGACTGGAAGCGGCAACGGTGGCGACGGATCATCACCAATGGTTGGTGTTTGTGTTCAACAGAGTCCAGTAGTTATACATTAGGTGCCCGCGCAACTACTTTTTAAGAAGATTAAAGTGGGGAGTGAACTCCTGAGTCGAAAACTTTGTAAATTTATTTAAGAAATTTCATTAACCATTGTAGAGACAGAAATCGTCTTCTAAAAGGAACACATATTTCTGACAATCCTTGTGGTGTGTACACATAAAAGTAATTACATTTACTATGACCTTGCATTGTTTTGTTACATTACCTAGAAACAAAGCGAACTACTTGTTAAGCTGCACTCATCTATCCGTCCATATAAAACATTTACACTGCTCAGCACAGATTTTTAGGAATGTAAGTTGTTGTATTTTGTTGTGTGTGTGTGTATTGTGGAGATACTGTCTTGTAACAGCTTGACGAGACTACAAGTTTTTACAGTCTCTGTTTAGCATGAATCTCTTGTTTGCTAAAGTGTTATTTTATGAACCTTCCCTTATTCAAGGCAACGTTCTACATGAGAATTGACCTGCTCGATGCTCTCCAGTTTCTACATTTATGTTTGCCTTTGCTTTAGATATTTTTATCAGAGAATAACCTGGAGGGCATTGAGATTGCATTCCTTTACCAGTTTTGAGATGGTTCTCAAGCTTGCTAGTTTATCTAAACAGATGTCAAAACACAACCCCTGTAAATGGTTTATCCCGGGTGCCTCCAAGCCCTTCTTTATAGTAAAGAACTCTACTTGGAATACTTCCAATTTTTACGAATTGTTCGAGATATGAGTTGCCAACTCGGCATGTGTCATTATAACGGTTGTGGCTTAAAAGGGTAGTTTTACTAATGAGCTAAAATAGCAGTCGTTTCGCTTGAGAGCGTGTACTCATTTCCCCGCTATCCTGTGTGACTTTACGAAGGTCCATTTCGACGTTGTCTTGCCGCAGTCTATTGGCCACTTGCACGCAAAACAAATTATTTCGACCGGCAGAAGAGCACGTTACTATAGGCGTGTTTTTTTTTTTTTTTGCTATAGGTACATATAATGAGTCCTCAAAGTGTCAAGTAAAGCGCAGTAGTTGTATTTCCGTGCTGAAAGTCCTACTTTACTTTGCTTTGCTGAGATCGAGACTCAAAAAACATGCCTTATATCATCAGGATTGAAGTTGCAAACTAGCCTTACATATTTAGTACATTTAACTTATGGCTACAACAAAGGGGAATAGTGTTTCCACAGTTTTGTCAGAATTGAACAGTACTGCGAGATGCACGCACAGATGCACAGCAAATCCAATTGTAGTAATTAAATGAACGGTGGTTCTATCTGATTCTGGGAGTTTCAAATCACATAACACACTTAAGCTTATGAATGAAATTAGTTTTTCCGCGTGAAACTATAACCAATTTTATTCCATCACACCCACAAATTTGAATACAATAACACGGTCACACCTTCATCCACAACCATAATCGAATAATTTTAAAGTGTAACAAACTGCATACTCGCTACGTTAAAACCATAAACTAATAGTACAATTCTTATATTAACCATATTTTACATTACATAGTAGTTACAACAATAAGCTGAATCTACAACCAAAAACAATGAGTGCAGCAATTATACTTCCGATCTAAGAATTTAGTTTAAATATATTATTATATATATTTCTTCATTAAAAAAAAAAATAAAACAAATAAGCTGTGTACATTGTACAGCATATCTATTTAACACTAATTATTGATTTGAAGCATTTCAAAGCAGTATGCTTCAATCGCATCTTTAAAACGATGTATATCTGAATGTATAAATTATTTTAAATAAAATATATAATATTATTTAAAAAAATTATACAAATTTGATTTTTGAACATTTTTGTCTTTATAATACTTAGCAGAAAAATATAGTTTAAATATTTTTATTTAACAGAAACCACTATGAGAAATAAGTTATCAGAAAATAATTTATCCAATCGTTAAAACATAATCAAAACTTTAATAAGGCAGCTCAATTGGAGTGTTTGCAAGTTTGCGAAGTGAAAACTTTAGTTTTTGTTTTACTGTGTATTTTGTTTGAACTGAAGGCAACATTATTAGAGAAATTTGTTTTCTTTGAACAAAGAAAGTAATTATTGAGATAAATTTAATTTATTAGTTATTAAGTGTACGTTAGATATATATGTAGTTCTATTTTAATTATTTTCTTTTAAGATTGGATAAAAAGAAGAAAAATAAATACAGCAAAAAAAATACCTTTTGAACAAAGATTGGTTTTTCTTTATTTGATACAGATTACACTTGTTAATGCTACCTCAACTTACTTAGGATCGGTAACTCTAGGTCTTATTTTTCGACATTCAGAACCTAGGACAAAGGCGCAAAATTTGAACTGAGTGATTTTCGGAGAAGGATTAACAGCAAACTCTACGAGCTTGTGCAGTAACATCCAATATGCCGTTTCTTAACTCGAAAAATTTGTAAAGCAGAGCATCATCGAGAGAGCAAGATATTTCCCCTCCACTGAGAATCTTACGAATTTTTACTCTACAAGTTTCTTGGTGTAAGAAAGGAAAAGCTGTCGTCACCTTACAATCATCAGTTGATATGAAATTTATTGTCCCGTTTGGCATTGTGCAAGATAATGTTTTCGAGCGTGACTAATGAAATTGCTTAAAAATACCTTATCGCTTTTCCTTCATTATACCTAGTCGAAAAAGGCTTCAGTGTGGTTACACATTAGGTCTGTTCCTTTACTTTTAAATCTTACGAATTCTTACTAATTCTTACGAATTTTTACTCAATGCCGTTCCTTAACTCGAAAAATTCGTAAAAGAGAGCGTCATCGAGAGAGCAAGATATTACCCCTCCAGTGAGAATCTTACGAATTTTTACTCAACAAATTTCTTGGTTTAGGAAGTGAAAAACCTGTCAGTCACCTTACAAATAACAGCTGATTTGAAATTTGTTGTCCCATTTGGCATATGCGTGGATTATTTTTTGATTTCTTGCGTATTAAAATGGTATCAACAGGCGGCAAAGTAAAATTGAATGTTCTCCTCGAGATTCTTTCGAAAGTGGCGACGAAATTCTTCTTCGCTGGAACAAGGAACAATCTCCTTCATGTAGGTACTTCGTCATGTAGTGTCGTTTTTTCCTCTTTTCGATTGCTTGTAGTTCAATCAGTACAAAGTCTTCCTTTTACTCGAATTCATCAAAATAAAGTTCAAAATAAATGCTATAACTAATTTTCTTAGTAATTTAACAAATTCCTCGAGTTTGTCTAATATTTTAACGACTTTTCGTACCATTTTTTGAATATTTGAATTATGTATCTGTCAATTTTTAAAGATTACTACAAAAGCGTTCCCTAACTTTTTCATTAGTGTCTCTCTTTGTGAGAGAATTTATCCCCACCACTGCTATTTTGACAGTATTTTCCATTCTTACTACAAAAGTAAAGGAACAGGCCTATTAACATTTTGACAAAACAAAAAAACCGTTTTAAAATCAATGAATACGGAAATTTAAGGCTGCAACTCACCAATATTAAAACGGATTTAGCTAGATTGGTAGAAAGTCACCAGGTTCATCCATCACACTGCATTTTTTTTTTTTGTATTTTGTTTTTTACTTTGATACTTACTGAATTATATGTCTATTTACTTTGTTAAATTTTTATGTGAAAATTATGTCAAGTTTACTCACTTAAGTAAGTATTTTGTATCAATAGGAAAACACCTAGGGATCGAACTTTGAAATAATTTGGTCTAAGGTTTCAGTTCATTTTGGAAAAATGGTCTCTTGGCCAAAATAGTTTGGGAATCCCTGATCTAAACTTAGTGCAGTGTTGCTTTTTCCTCTTCTCGAATGCTTGCATTTCAAACAGTAGGTACAAACGCTTCCACTTCCATACACTTGGATTCATCAAAAATAAGTTCGATTAATTCCGAATCATTTTCTAATATTGTTAATAAATTAAAATTAGCCAACTCTTCGAGACATTTTAACGGCTTTTCGTACCACTTGTTTTGAGTTTTTGAATTGTATAACTGGCATTTTTCATAGATTACTACAAAAGCGTTCCCTTACTTTTTCGTAAGTGTGGCCCAGGAACTTCAAGGTAGGGAGGGCAATGGCGTCGGTGCAACTACAACCGCAGCACCTTGCAGAGCACCTTCTGCTTCCGGTACAAATGCCAAGTAAAGCCCTGGTTATATCCATACGTAAAACAAAACCGTAAACATTTTCTTTTGCTTTTTTTTATCACTTAAACCAGAGACAATACTGAGACCCCCAACTCCGGCCGATTTCCCGTTACCTTCCCTACAAGCTATATTTTTACGGAGTGTACACGATTTAGTGCGCTAGTATTGATACCTGATTGATACATAGAAATCCGTATTGACAAATGTCACGAAACTTCAAAAATTCCTTCAAAAAATATCAACAACTGCCGGTGACTTCCGGTGTCGGTAAAGTTTCTGCCAGCGTTCATAGAGTTTTGTCCGTTAAATTTGAAGTTATTCGTTACGTGTGAAAAGTATTTTATTTTAGGAATAAGTGCACTTGAGCTGAAAATATTTATGAAAAATTAAAAATGTAGATTGTATGAAGGAAAATAAAAACATTTTGAGCAATTTTTCTTCAGTTATTCGCGGAAAATACATAACAATGTTTATCCTAATATGTTTCTAGTATCAGAGACAATACTGAGATCCCCAACTCACAATCCTCTTGCCGCTGGCCCCCTCAGTTTTTTTTTTCAAATTCGCCATTTTGTTTTTTTACTCTCAGAGCAGTTTTTATGTTGGTTTAATACAAAAAAAGCAATCTTTTTCAGATTTCAGAGCACTTTTGCGAATCTAGATATTTTCTCAGATTTACCAATACAAGTGCGCTTGAGTTTGACAACTGGTGGAGGAGGAGGTTTAGGTTTTCGTGAATTTGTTCTAAAGCAAAGAAAGGCATTGCATCGGGTGAATCTATTTTTGTAAATTATTTATGTACTAGCTGACCCGGCAAACTTCGTTCCGCCCAAATTTGTTAATGTAATGAAAATAATAATTCCGAGCATTCACAATGCATTTCCTAATTTATGTAATTCGGCCAATTAAAATTCTTTATTCAAAAGTCATATTAAATGCAATATAAATAAATGATGAATAGCTATGTTGATTTGTTTCAATCAAACCGCAATGATTTTGACGTGTCGGACAACTTTCCGCTTTTTCACTAAATTGACAATATGAGAAACATGGGAAATCAAGATTGATGCCACAAATGCACAAACATCAAACAAATTGAAGTCGCACGTGATATCCACATTATGTAGAGGTAAGCCCGGAACGTCTAAATAATTCAAAAATTCAACTAATCTCCATAACGTTTTATTTTCACAACAAAAGGTAGTATAATGTACTTCCTTTGACCGTACCTTTCGTATTAAATCTTTCTCACATTTCGCAAATTGCTTTATTTGGACAGTGTCCATTAATAATTTTAATTATACAACTTTAGAAATAGCGTTTGATTTTATTTTTGAATGGGACTGAATGGGAAAATATCCCGCTTGTGTTTTTCAAAGTACCACCTATAGGGTCAAAAACTATCCGCAATTTAAAACTGGAAGCAACCATATCCATTTACAAAATTTCAATCAACTTGGTAGAGCTGTTTCGGAGATCGGCAACAGCGCCACCTATCAGGTCCAAAAGTATCCTTTCCTTCAAGCGGGAACGAAGAATATAAATCTACAAAATTTCATTGAAATCGGATGAAATACAACAATACGAACAAAACAAAAGAAGAATCATAAAAATTGACCCAGTGGTTATCGAGTTATATCATCATCATCGAGTTTCATCCCGAAAGAATTATAGGTATGAATTAAGAAGATTATTATTAAAGAAAATTTAATAGAACTGAAAAACGACATACGCCTACAAAACCACATGTTGAGGATTTTCCGACGATGTGCACTAAGAAATTCAGTTTTTGTTAAAAATAATAAATTAATTATTTTATATGTATTTTATCAATATAATAACTCCGATCGAAGCATCTGTTTTAAACGATATTTATTTTGTTTACATCCTCGTTGACGATATTTGCAGCACCCATTCTGTCAATGTTATGCCAACGCCATAAGGTTACATCAAAAAAGTTTGAATTGTAAAAGCGCTATGGTTACATTAGATATAATTTAATATGGTGGCTTAGTATTCTTAAATTTTCTAATTTTCCGCGAAATTTTCTTAACTTTTTCTTTCATAAGATTCTTCTCCTGACAATAACAAACACAACAAAAAAAAATTTAGCGAAATCGGTCTAGCCGTTCACGCGTGATGCCGTGACCAAGGAAAATAGGGATTCATTTTTATATATATAGATTCAACATTGGCACATTTGTTCGAACAGCTTGACTCAATGCGATTCGTTCGAAGTCCATTTCTCGCTCCTATTCTCGATTAAATGCGTCAAATCAAAGCTTTGTTGCGCATTTTATCTGACATCTCCAGTTCATTATCCGATGTCACAGTGCGAATTCGATGCAAAATATCGTCGGCCATAATATCATCTTTGTATAATAAAAGTACCTATCTACTTCATTTCAAAAAGTTACTTGATGTAACATAGTAAACATAATTTATTAGAACAAACTTTTTGGGTATAACTACCTATAGGTATTTAAAAAAAAAAAAAAACTTCAAAATTGTTGACAACAACAATTTGCTTGGTAAATAATTAAAATAATTGACAACAACAATTTCTTTTAAAATTCAAAATATTTTTTTTTTTATTTGAAGTGTCACTACTTGATTTCTATCCAGTTAATTTTTTTTCAAAGTGTATTTCGCCATTCAAACTTTAATTTTCTAATTTTCCGCGCAATTTTCTTAATTTTTTCTTTCATAACATTGTTCTCCTGACAATAACAAACACAACAAAAAAAGAATTAACGAAATCGGTCCAGCCGTTTGTGCGTGATGCTGGGACCAAGGGAAATAGGGGTTCATTTTTATATATATAGATAAATATTTAAAAATCAATCGGGACGCAAATTTCGAATGTTTTAATTTAAAATTTAACCAGTGAATGGAAAACGCTTTGAAAAGTGTTGAAGGCTACACATATTCGAATCCCACGAATATTATCACAAAAAAGAGCAAGTGACGTTTTTATGTTCGATTAGCCACACGAAATCTGAAATCTGAGAGCGAATCTGAAGAAGCCCAAACGAATACCACATTAGAATCCGTGTGACATGCAAAAACATACAAAAAATATAAAGTAAATGCTGCCAACTCCTATCAACCATGGGGGAATGTCATTAGAGTTCGAGAATACCACTTTTTAAGATAACTGAATGTGAATGCTATTGGTTGGTTATTATAAATTTTTAAAAGACGATTAATATAATTTGTTTAGTTAATAATGCTATCTAAATGAGATGTTTTATATACTAGAAACATATTAGGACAAATATTGATGTGTATTTTCCGCTTTTGAATATCAATAACTTCGATTTCATGTGTACATTTTTCTTAAATAACTGAAGAAAAATTGCTCAAAATGTTTTTATTTTCCTACACCCATTCTGCAGTAATCATTTTTCATAAATATTTTCAGAAAAAGTGCACTTATTCCTAAAATAAGATACTATTCACACGTAACGAATAATTTCAAATTTAACAAACAAAATTCTATGAACGCTGACAGCAACTTTGCCGACAGCGGAAGTGGGGCATGCAAGCTGCGAGTGTGTTGATGAGTGAAGTTACGTGACATTTATCAATACGAATTTCATGTAACAATACTAACGCACTTAGCGTTTACCACCCCATAGAAATATAGCTTGTTGGCAAGTAACGGAAAATCGGCCGAAGTTGGGGGTCTCAGTATTGTCTCTGCTCAGAATTGTCTCTGATGCTGTCATTCGTGCTTATTGTCCGATTAAGCGTGGTATGCAGTTCTTCACAAACGAAATATCCCATACAAAAGCGACAAAACGAAATCATGAACGAAAAATTTCGCTCTCCTTTTCGTTTTGCAGTACGCAGCTGCTGCGAAATGATGGCGGAAAATTGGTTAGTTGTAGAAGATTCCTTGGTACAATTATCCACTCTCTTTTCGCACACGTTTATTGTTCCCGGACATCAATTGCTTGCGGAATTATGGCATTTGTGCTGCAGTGCTGCCAGCTTTCATAAGACGGTGGAGCCAAAATGATAAATTTAGAAACCGAAAATATCCAAAATCAAATATGAAAATTAAAACTGCATATTTTTTGGTAGGTAGGTTATATTAAATTAAAAAAAAAAAAAAAAAAACAACATAAACTCCTAATTGAGAGACTTTTTTTAGTTTCAGTTTTGCAATGTTAACAAAAAAAAAAAAAAAACAGATGTAAATGAGTTTTTATATTAGACTACCTACTTCGAAATGGGTTGGTATAAGTGTATGAAAATCAATTGCAATGGATTTCCAGTGCAAGTGAAAAATATGTTTTTTGGCGGCCAACTCACAAAAGAAACCAAATTCTGACTTAATATTCCATTTGGCAGCAGCAATTTGAAATCATATCAAAATCTGAAATGCCCAATAATCGAAAAAGACATAACTGTTTAGAAAGTTTTAGTTATACGAAAAGAGTACGTTCGCAATAGAAATATCAATTCCTTAGGGTCCTAAAAATCGCAAAACCTTAAGTAAAGTGGATAGCGCAAAAAAATAAAAAATTACCCATACACATTTTGCGCCGTTAACCGCTGTACAAAATGGCTTCATATCGTCAAATAATTTCTCCTCACTACAGCTGCAGCTGACAAGAAATACATGTCGAGCCTCGATCACGAGTCTTCAACAAATTTATAACCCCAATTCCCCATACCCAATTCGCCATTCCCATCGCCCGCCATTACGTCAAACTGAAATAACTGGAAATAACATCGTGTTCGTCGAAGTCGAATGCGTGTAGCTTTTTTTTTATCTGAACATTTCTTTCAATTGTGTTTTGTGTAATTCAATAAGTTCATTGTGCTCCTTGGTAATACCGAAAAAGACTTGAAAATGTCTGCTTTCACTTGCATTAATTGCAGCGTAAAATTCGCAAACGCTGACATCCAACGTGAACATTATAAAACCGATTGGCATCGTTATAACTTAAAGCGTAGAGTCGCAGAATTGCCCCCAGTCCCAGCTGAGGAGTTCCAGAATCGCGTTTTGCAAATTCGTCATGCTGAATCGGCCGCAATCGAAGAGAAACAAACAAGTCTGTATTGCAATGCATGTCGCAAGCAATTTGGGAGTCAAAGTTCACACGATAATCATTTAAATAGTAAGAAACACAAAGATAATCTAACAAAATTCAACGAAATAAATGGCGAAGCTAAGGAAGTGACCACAAAGAGTGTAGTGCAAGTCAAACCACAGCCGATGTTGATTGAGGAAGATGAACAAATTGAAGAGGTAAGTTCTCAACAAAATGCTTTTTATACGAAAAACAGAGTGCAAATAATGATCTCGTTGTTTTGTGTCGTGTTTTATAATATGACTAAACATAGATTTATGACTTTGTTTATGTTTCTGACTGCAGGTGGCCGTACATTCAGTAAAACGAATAATATAAATACTTTCGTCTTTCCTTTGGCTTTAGTTTAGTAAAGTGCTAACACGAGAAAATGTCCTAAAATAGCCTTTTTCAATACACAGGTCAATTCAGATGAATGGGAAGAGGTCGCAGATAATCCAATTGCTGACAACAACTGCATCTTCTGTAATGAGCACAGCGAAGATTTGGTTCAAAATCTAAAACACATGTCAGTAGCGCACTCCTTCTTTATTCCCGACGCCGAATATTGCACAGACATCGAAGGTCTACTCTTCTATTTGGGCGAAAAAGTGTGCAATCACTTCATCTGTCTGTGGTGCAATGATCGCGGCAAAACCTTCTACACATTAGACGCTGTACGCAAACATATGATTGACAAGGGTCATTGCCAAATGATGCACGAAGGCATTGCCTTGGCTGAGTACACGGAGTTCTATGATTACAGTTCCAGTTATCCAGACAATGTAAGTATAAAGCTAGCAAAAGAAATAAGTCCATTTGGTGATCAACTCGTATTCGTCTTGTTCCTTTAGTCAGAAGGTATGGACATCGATGAAGAAGTTGTTCCCGATTTACTCGATGGCGATGAATATCAACTGGTTCTTCCATCTGGCGCTGTAATTGGTCATCGATCCCTGCTACGTTACTACAAACAGAGATTGAATCCAAATCGTACTGTTACTGTTCACAAATCCAATCGTAAACTACATAAAGTTCTCTCCGAATATCGGTCATTGGGATGGACTAGCACTCAACAAGAAGCTGCTGCCAGGAAAGCGCGCGACATTCATCTGATGAAACGAGTTCAAGCTAAATGGCAATTGAAGTTGGGCGTAAGAGCGAACAAACTTCAAAAGCATTTCCGTCAACAAGTTCTATGTTAAAATGGCATTTATTATTTATCGTATCTACCTACCTGAATAATAACAATTTGTAAATTGTTTGCATTTGGAATAAAATAAAAAACTAAAATTTTTGTTTTCAATTCAGATGCTTTAGTTTTTCTACTCCTTTTTTCGTTATTAGCATATTCGATGATAAAGCGAGAGATTCCCTGAAAACAAAGAAAAAAAAAAAACATTTTCCTAGTTTTTTTTTAACGAAAAACATGTTCAGTCTCAATTCCTTTATTAGTGTCCTTTGCAAAAATGAAGAAAATCTAGGGCTAAAAATGTACTCTCTTTGAACTGAAAAGTGGTTACGATTAGGAACACAAAGACAATGATAAACTGATGTTAACGCAAAAGGGCGGTTTTATTTTGAGGATTTTGGTTTCCTTTTGGTGGGAGGGTCAATTAGAATGTCAGGTCGAACAACATCGGTATTTCCGAGGCGAACCATTTTCTCTTCCCATGCCGCAATATCCTCTCTGCAATCAGTAAAAATTCAGTATTGGCTCCATCATATATAAACTACCATCTACTTACTTGTATTTTAATAGCTGTTCTTGAAACACTCTTATGAAGACATCTTTTTGATCAACACTATATGTAGCCCATTTGGCAGTCATTTTGGCATGCCATTCGCGATACGTCTCGTTCGGACTTTGAGGTGTTGATTTTCGCTCTTTGGCAATAAACATCAGGAAGGCGGATGGTGGTTTCTTTGGGCGTTCCAATTGAGCAATTCGCTTTTTTGTGAGACGTCTCTCCTTCGAAGCAACTACATCTTGCTTCAATTGTTTTATTTCGGAGCGCTGTTCTTCGGTAATCTTACTGTCATACTTAGCACGTGATTCGACGTATGTTATTTTTTCTTGTTTGTATTGTTCCTGAAGCTTTTCTTTAAGAGAAGGTTCAGCGGTTTCCCATTTTTTAGAAATCATTCTGACGATATCGGTGACATGTAAATTGGGATGTTCAGCCATTACAACTGGCCGCATATCTCTCATATAACGAAAAAATGGTGTCAGAGGTTTCTTTGGCTTGGGCGGCAGTCCAACTTTTTCCTCGAAGGACTTAACCCCTGCAACGGGCTGGCTCTGTAGAACGCCAGGTCTAAAAAATGCGCAATAGCTTATAGCTTTTTGTTATTTCAATGATAACGGTATAGACATACCTTAGTGAGCTTAAAATTATTCTTGAGAAATTATTTGTCGCCTTAAAGGCGCTAGTGAAGGAAATCATTTTTATCGACGACAAAACCGACAAAACAACCGCGTTAAATAAATATCGGAAATAACGTAACAACTCTTTTCTAGCTGTGCTCTTTTATATGAAACATATGACTTTGACAGATCTCGTTCAGGTAGGTAAGTGAAGTTTGGTGAACTGTTCAATGAAGCAAATCAACAGGGTGTATGGTGGAGCACGTTACCGTGTTTTATTGAGGATCTATTTTAGCAAAGTAAAAACGATTGCACAACTTTCTCCGCTCTCCAGTCACTTTTGTTTAACATTTGTAAAAAATTTGTGTAGGTTTTTTTTGTTATGTGTCTCTACTTTAAGTTTTATTCGAAATCCCGCCCACTGAAAGTGAAAGTCGTTGAAAATAGCTGCGAAAACAACTTTTTTTTTTGACTTGAATCAGTTTTTAAAGACTACCATTATTTCGAAGATCGGCACATACGGTCACATACACAGCAGCTTATGGACAGATGACCCATCAGGATCGCACGTGCCGGATGCAATGGACAAAGAAGTACTTTCTACATTACTCGTTCTGTTTTATTTTACGAGAACCCTCTTAAATTTTATATTTTGTAATAGGCCTATTGGTGGAATGTAGAGGGCGCTAGGAGCGAATGTATGATAGGAAGCAAGGATGTGGATGGGACCTAAGGATGGGAACAGAAAAGAAAGGGAATGAAGGTCGCGAGCGAGGAGCGCGGCATGCTGGCGAAGCACGGCTAAGCTCGCCGAATGGGGTGGTTCTTGTCCCCGCTACACGACAAAGCCTACAACAAAACATAAAACATGCCGAATAAAACAAAACATTCTCTATCTATAACGGACGGACTGGTTTTACCACACTGAAGGCGCTGCGGTGTTGTTCAGCGATGGCCTTTTCCCTCCCCACCATGGAAATCCTGTGGCCATTTTGGATTTCCCCAATATGCATAACCTGTCGTCGGTTACTCCATCATCGCCATGGTAGATCGTACGCCCCCCTATGCACCCCCTGAAAATTCAATTAAAAACCCATCAAACGTCTGGGCGCTTGAATAAAAGTGATAGCTCTCATTTTGGGCGTGGATAAGCACATTTATTTTGTTTACTATTAAATTTACGCATTAAAATTACTCTTAAATATATATATAGAGAGAGAGAGAGGCAAAAGAGATAAAATATGAAAACAAAACAAAATTTACACAATAAGAAGAATTTAAAATTAAACTAACAAGAAAAAAATCTCTTTAATATAATTCCCGCAGGTCAAGGTCCAAGAAAAACTACCTATTTCCCAACTATTCAACTACCCAGAGTGAGCTCAGTTTGGGAGGGATGGGGAGAATAAAAAAAAACTGTAACACGCAAACGGAACGCGGAGACAAAACGGACAACGGAAATTGAATTATTTGCCGCCTTAATAATTTACTATAAAATACTAATTTAAAGCAGAATAAAAAAAGATTAATCACAAAAAAAAACTTAAAACTTAACTCACGCCACTTAAAACTAAAACAATTACTAACAAAAACGATGAAAATGACGATGCTCCTATCAGGTAAGTGTTTTTCGGTTACTGTTTGATGTAAATGTGACGTTAATTTTCGTTTCCTGTAGCTAACTGTGCTGACGGGGAGTGGACTTTGATTCCGGATTCCACTATCCCCTCAGTAAATAACTCTTGGCGTGGAATCATACATAAAACTAAAACTACCAAACCTGGTGACGTCATGGGCGATATTTAGTTTGGAATCCTGGCTTTCGATGGTGATACGGAGGTAAATGATTTCCGGACACCTCAGGCACTTCCACTTCCACCTTTTAATTCACGTCGGTTGGCGCTTTCAACAATCCGCAAAATTCTCTTCACCTCAGCAACATATGATTTTGATTCCAGCAAAGTTTATTCACTCGCTTTTTAGTTGGCGGTCAGGACTTTCTTCGTATATGACGTCTGAGTAAAGTCCATGACCGCCACTTGACCTCTATACGAAGGTATATCTATTAAATTTAACTCAAATTACTAAAAATTCCACGTCTCACATAATTTAACTAAACTCACCACAATAAACAGTATAAAACTTAAATTTAAACTATTTGCCTATATAGGACTTATTTTCATAATTTGATTTAATAAATTGTACGATAAAAAAAAAAAATGTTGCAACAAAAATTTAATTGGCACTATGGCCGTTTAAAGGTACTTCTGCTTTTGACTATGTTCGCACCACAAATGGTTTCATCTAGCAAACAGCTCTTCGGCTTCTACAGCCAACAATGCCCCATACATCATTTGCCACAAATACTTGGCCAACCTTCCGTTTCTGGACTACCCGCTAGAGATCATGCTACCTTCCTCATCCCATCTCAACGTCCTGCTCTTTGAATTCTTAAACCCACTCAATCAACATTGCCTCTGAACTCCTTCAACATGCATCTCAAAGTTGATTCAACAATGCATCCCTGAACTCTACCGGTTCAACATACTTATTTTGACATTTCAGAGTGTCAAACAAAAATTACAAAGAAACAACAAGCATGGACAACATTCGCAAGGGTAAGTAAAATATTTCTTTATTTTTCTTCTTATTTATACAAAAATTGATATACAATTCAATTTTATCTTTTTCTAACACTTTCGTCATCTTTCTAAATCATAGGCGAACTTCGCGGCGCAGTGGCTAGGGCGCATTTTGCTGGAATGTTTGCCTTGCGCATTCTGTTTTCCTATGTGCAATGTATGTATGGAATTATGTATTTGCCTATAGTTAATAACTATGATTGTTTTTCCTTTATTCCAGGTAACTGCTAGTCATAAACGCTATGGAAGATGGATGGACGAGGGACGCTACAGGAGTCAGGATCGCAAAGCAGCGATAAAAATGTGTTCGCGGGTAAGTGCGATGATGTTGTTTTGTGAATTTCCATAACTCTTGTTTTATTTACCAATTTCCATTACAGAACAGCATTAGACATCGCAGTACACAGGTGGCAAGGACAGGGTGTTCTCGTTATAAACAAAGGTAGGTTCTCTAATTTTTTTTTTTTTGAATTTTTACTTATAATTTATATTTTATCTTTCAGGGTTAACTTGAGAAGAAGCGGGTGACTATAACAAACCTCTGGATTTGGTGGAGGCCTTGGCGACGACAGGGACAGAGACGAGGTCAGCCACTCGATCTGTTTTGTGGATTCAACGTGGTGAAGAACCCCACGCTGTGTAAGCCGGGCATAAGACTGGGTAAGTTTATAGCATAGTGGTATATATAGGACAACAAGTAAGCATAATATGTTACATACATAAATACTTAACCTAGGAATAAATTAACATAAAAATAAATTAACATAATACATATAGGGACATAAGTCAGAACGAATAGGTACTTAGATTATAATAAATATATAAAACTGACAAGTATAATAAATAAGTAAACAAAATAATTTATATAGCTCTTAGACGTAACAAATATAAATAACATGTATATCACAGTTGAGGTGAACATGCAATTATATATATAATATTAGATATAAGTAATAAATAACATATATGACTACATAGAATGAAAACATACACTAATAAATAAATAAATAATAGAATATATGTGCACAAATAAATAAATAAACTCTAATATGCTTATATACTAACTTATAACCTAAATTGACTAAGATATTGCACTATTTACTTAAATTTAAATAAATAAGACATAAAATTAATAAATAATACTTATGTGTGACTACATTCAGACGTAAGAATACATATATTTTGCGTTATTATTTACACAGATGATACATAATTATATAGACATACATAACAGCTTATTGTTTTATGTCCTTTGCATGGAAAACTCCCACCTTCTTGCCTGCTAGATTCTCTAATTCGTACATGTTGTTTCCTATCGATTTAACTATTCTACATTTGACATATTTTGGACAAAGTTTAGCGGCAAGGTATTTCGACGTGTCACTAAGGACGAAGTTTCTTCGATACACTTCTTGTCCAGGCAGAAATCGAATATTGCGTGTTCTTGTGTTGTACGTTTTCGCGCTTCGCTCGTTTGCCTTCAAAATATTTTGTTTGACCTTGTCTCGTAGGCACTGCAATCGCGTTTGTCGGGAGAGGGTCAACAGCTCACCGTCTTCGACTGCATTTAGTTTTTCTGCCAGTTCATAGCAACTTCCATGTGTCATCATATTTGTTCCAAAAAGGGCGAAATATGGTGACACACCGATGGAGCAATGGACAGAGGTTCTCAAAGCGCATGCTATGTCGCTGAGATGAAGATCCCAGTTACGTTGATCCTCTTTTAGGTAAGACCTTATGGCTGCCAAAAGAGTCCTGTTGACTCTCTCCGACGCATTCGATTGCGGTGAATAATTTGCGGTCTTGAAGTGTCGCACTCCGAAAATTGACAGAAGGTTCTGAAAGTCTTTTGACAGAAACTGTTTCCCATTGTCGGAGTGTATAATTTTAGGAACACCAAACATATTAAATACTTCATCTTTCAGAAACTGGACAACACTTGAAGAATTTGCGCTTCTTAGAGGTTTCAGTAAAACAAACTTGGACAGATGGTCGAGCACTACAAAAACATAAGAGTTACCCAACTTTGACCTCGGGTACGGACCCAGGAAATCAATGTACAATTTCTGAAATGGACGATCTGTACAAAACGTGGAAGACATTGGAGGACGCTGCACGAGGTTTGACGGCTTGCACTGTTTACAAATATCACAATCGGACACGTATCGACGAATATGGACTGTCATGTCTGGCCAGTAGAAGTATTGGCGAACCCTGTGCAAGGTTTTTGCGATGCCACCATGGGAAGCTTGCGGAGGGTTATGTGCCCGAGAAATCAGCTCCTCGGTGAGACCCGACGGAACCCATAACCTCCAGGTATGTTCAACCGCGGTCTCGTCTCCCGTAGGTGGCAGCGATCTCTTGTACACGAAGTTTTCCTCAACCTTCAGATCTGGCAGTTCCTCTTGATGATCTTTAATGGTCTGGATCAGATCAAGATACTCATCTGACTCAAACTCCTTGGAATTTAGGTCAATGAGTGGAGCAATTTCTTCGATGTCCAAGCTATCGACGTGAGCACGCGATAATGTGTCCGGTACTACATTTAATGAGCCCTTTCTATGCTCTATCTCAAATGTAAAAGCCTGGAGCTTAAGGCTCCACCTCGCCAATCTACCGCTCAGATCTTTGAGTGTCATCAGCCATTTTAGACTGGAATGGTCTGTTATTATGGTGAATGCCATTCCTTCAACGTAGGGACGGAATTTTTGGACAGCCATCACAGCAGCCAGGCATTCTTTTTCCGTAACGTTGTAGTTCTTCTGACAACTATTTAGCTTTTGGGAAAAGTATGCTATAGGGGATTCTTCTTTGGCGTCATTTAACTGAAATAGGACCGCACCTATTCCCAGATCTGATGCATCACATTGGATAAAAAATCTTCTGGTAAAATCTGGATGGGTGAGTACTGGAGCTGTTGTTAATGCGCTCTTTAGTCTTTCAAATGCTTCTAGAGCCTCTTCCGTTATTTTAAATTTTTCATTCCTCTTTTTCAGAGTGTCCGTTAATGGAGCAGTCAGGCTGGAAAAGTCCCTGATGAACCGTCGGTACCACCCAGCGAGGCCAAGTAACCTGCGTACCTGTTTTGGGCTTTTCGGAACCGGGAAGTCGACGATCGCTTCAACCTTAGCGGGATCAGTCTTGAGCTTCCCACCACCAACTATAAAACCCAAGTATTTGAGCTCTTTGAAGCAGAACTTCGACTTGCTCAAGTTGATGGTGAGGTTAGCCTTCCGCAGGCACTGAGCGACCTCCTCAAGTAACGCGAGATGGGTCTCGAAATCAGGAGCAATGATAAGCAAGTCATCGAGGTATACGAAAACACGATCTTTCAACCGGGAAGGAATAACCTTATCCATAAGTCGGCACATCCTTTGGGCCGCATTACACAGCCCAAAGGGCATGACTTTGAAATGGTATAAGGGTCTTCCAGGAACCGCAAAAGCCGTCTTCTCCCTACTCCGCTTCTCCAGCGGTATTTGCCAAAAGGCATCCTTTAAATCGACACTGCTGATAAAATAAGTGTCTTGAAGTCGGCTGAGAAGTCCGTCGATATGGGGGAGAGGGTAAGCATCCTTCTTAGTTAACTCGTTCACCCTACGAGAATCTAAGCAAAGTCGATTCTTGCCTGGCTTACGTATAAGGACAACGGGTGAACACCAAGGACTCCCACTCTCCTCAATAACGCCGAGACTTATCATCCTGTCGATTTCCTCATACAAAAGTGACTGTATCGCTGGAGAAACGGGGTAGTGACGCTGCTTTACAGGACCCGCCTCCCCGGTATCGATGACGTGCTCCTCTAATGATGTTAATCCGAGCCCATGCTGGGTGTAACAGAGGAACTTCGACCTAACTGCTTCCAACTTAGACTGCTGTTCAAAAGACAATTGGTGAGTATCTGAATCATTTGAAATATTTGAGAGTGAGACCGAGCTTATTATATTAGGTGCTATCTGGAACGACTTCCAAAAGTCCACACCTAGATAAAGTTCTTGGTCCAAACTGGGGACCAAATAAAACGTTATGATCTGGCTGTGACCTTTGTACCCCACTGGAGCTACAATTTTACCATCAATGGATTGATTTTTACCATCTGCAGTTTTGACTTCGGATCTAAAATAATGAATTGGTAAGTTGATCATTTTGACAAATTCCATACAGCCTTTACCTAGTATGCTAATACTGGCACCACTATCTAGTAGGCCAAAAACTTCTTTCCCTGCAATATTAATTTTGGCATATGGTCTTGGGTCTGTTGTAGTATCTATTACCGTTGACGATATGCTCCTTCTTACATTCTTTCTCAATTGGTATCTCTTTCGAGTATTTAATATTCTCTGGGACACTCTTTTGACATTATCATTAAAAATTCTATCTCTAATCCTATTATATTCTTTAAGTCTAACGTGAAGTGGTCTAATAACAAATCTTTTTCTATTATTTTCCTCTAATTCATCTTTTTCGTCTCTTATCAATAATTTAATTTGACCCAGCGGTGGTTCATCATCCGAAATTTCTTCTTCTGCATGGGTGCCTACTTCTCGGGGAACTGAGTCGAACGCGACTCCCCCGATGACATCACGTTCCTCAACCTGTTTTCCGGATTACATTTCCTACAGTTAGGAGTTATTATCCCCTCTTTTCCACACCTATAACAGAAAATGCTACGCGTTGTTGATGGACAATCCATAAATGTATGACCCTCAGCTTTGCAGTTCCAACAAGTAAGCACTCTTGGTTCTGCGAATTTGGTGTAGACTTTCGGGCGGGCTCCAGCATACTGTATCGCCGCTACTTGCTCATCCCCATCATAAGCAGCTTCTTCGACATACTCTAACTCATGCGTTACATACTTCGCTGGATGCCTATGATGTTTGGGTACTTCCCTCACTGGAAAAGCGTTTTCAGCCTCCTTGCATGCATGTCTCAGTTGATCCATGGAGAATATCGACATGGGAAATATCAACTTGCCTATTTTATCGTTGAGGTTTCTTTTTGTTATTCTGATCAACTCAGCCTCCGGTATTTGTACCCGTAATTGCGATCTGAGTTTCGAGATTGCAGCGAAGAAATCGTCGCACGACTCCCAGATACTTTGCCTACGATCCATTATATCACGGATAATCTCAAAGTCCGATTTGGTATTACGGAACTGACGGATCAATGACTCCCGAAGAATTGGCCACTCCGCGCGGCAACTCGTTCTTTGAAATTGCCAATACCATTCGTAGGCAGTACCTGAGAGTAGCAGATGAAAATCTCGCAAAATCTCAGACCACGAACACTCATATTGGCCTTGGAGAGTTTCCAGCCGAAAAATGAAATCTTCCACTGTTAGCACCTCTTGATTTCCGTCGAAGCATATACCCCATTTATCAATTTTAATCGGACCTCGTGCGTTTAATTGGGGATTTGCATTGGGAGCGTACAGTGGAGGACTTGGGTACAAACCCGGAGTGAAATTTTGGTAGTTCACCTGATGTTGTTGGTTATGCTGACGCTGATATGTCCCATTACTTCCCCTAGATTGGTTATTTCTCCTAGGGTTTTGAGAAATTGTAGGAACGAACGGTCTGGATTCCGCATTAAGCTGCGATATTGAAGAAGCATGTTGTGGCTGTTGTTGTTGAACCTGGGTTTGAAAAGTGGCTGGCATTGCTACCGGCACTACTGTCTCTGCTTGTGGTGGGGGTGTACAATTAAATTTACCTAAATCTTTTCTTAAATCTGATATACTTCTTTTCATTTCTACTTTCAGATTAGCCGAAATCTCATTTCTGAGAGAAGATTGACATGCGGCGAACGCGTTAGCCACTGCTAGATTTATAGCGGATGTCAAAGCAGGTGACACGAGGTAAGTGCCTTTATCATTACTTTGGACATCGTTTACTTGATTTAAATTGTTTTCTGATTCTCTCAGGTCGACTATAGTTGCGAGACTATGGTCCTGAGCTTCAATGCTAGCAGCACCCATTTGACTTAGGCTACTAAAAGACGGAGCAGGTATAGACTCTGAAGAGCTACTCCTATCAGACGATACAATGGCCGGAGGAGGAAAGGCGAACTGCCGTACTGACGCTGTTTGTGCAGAGGAATCAGCAGGAGGACTGTGTTGAACTTTCGGCATTGTACCAGATTTAGTTTGATTTTGTTGTGCAGTAGCTGAACGAGTGAGTATCCTGTTTTCATCAAAACTACTACTTCTCCTTTTCTTTTGATTTTCCTTTTTTCTATCTCTTTCAGATGAACTCATTTCAAGGCTAACGAAGAGAAGAGACAACAAAAGGGGACGACCAAAGCGATCCAAAAACAAAAGGTTAGCCAAGTGGGTAAGTGTAGACAAGGTTTTCTCTAGTTTTTAAATAATGTTGATAAAGAGTTATATACAATTAATATTATTTATGGAAATTTGTTTTAAACTAACTGATTTAAAAATAATAATAGTGTACTTTAGTAAACCATGAATAAAAATGTTTATGTATTGGTGTACTGAAATAAACTAGATAAAAAAAAATAATATGGTTGTGTTTGCACTGAACTGGTGTATGTATCTATCATATAAGGGGTGCTTCGGGTTGCGATCTTCGGCGGTATTGAGGGGCTTGCTGGTTAAACCGATGACGATAGCTAAAAAAAAAAGGACTGCGGACGGACGATGTTGTTGTTGATCCCTCAGTGTGATAAAAGTTCAAACATATATAGACTAGGACGCACAAACTGCATATCTTCACATTCCCGCAATTCCAAACATGCCAAAGAACATTTGTTGGAAGACATGGAATGATCCAATATACAAACATAAAAGAGAAAGCTAAGCTAATGAAAGACGAGACAGTGCTACATGTTATAATTAGAACGACATCAAACAAGGCCACTATACTCGTGAAAACTATGACGAAACAAATATGAAAAGAAAGTTTAAATTTTTGGACAGGAAAGTAAAATTCACATTTAAAAGTAAAGAGTAGAAAGACAAGACAGAAACATAAAAACAGATGCCAAATGTTGTTGTTGTCATCATCAATACAATCCGTCGCAATTCAATATGGCATGACGAAGAACTATCCAATTAAAGACTTACGGATCCTTTGATGATGGCAACAAGAACATTTGTGGACAAAACACTAGGACGAACATTAGACAACAAAAAAAAACGTTGGGCGCCATTTGTAATAGGCCTATTGGTGGAATGTAGAGGGCGCTAGGAGCGAATGTATGATAGGAAGCAAGGATGTGGATGGGACCTAAGGATGGGAACAGAAAAGAAAGGGAATGAAGGTCGCGAGCGAGGAGCGCGGCATGCTGGCGAAGCACGGCTAAGCTCGCCGAATGGGGTGGTTCTTGTCCCCGCTACACGACAAAGC
This sequence comes from Cheilosia urbana, assembly GCA_946477585.1. NCBI lineage: Eukaryota > Metazoa > Arthropoda > Insecta > Diptera > Syrphidae > Cheilosia > Cheilosia urbana. Next base: position 62,341,399 of record OX297854.1, on the reverse strand, counting down.
CTACAACAAAACATAAAACATGCCGAATAAAACAAAACATTCTCTATCTATAACGGACGGACTGGTTTTACCACACTGAAGGCGCTGCGGTGTTGTTCAGCGATGGCCTTTTCCCTCCCCACCATGGAAATCCTGTGGCCATTTTGGATTTCCCCAATATGCATAACCTGTCGTCGGTTACTCCATCATCGCCATGGTAGATCGTACGCCCCCCTATGCACCCCCTGAAAATTCAATTAAAAACCCATCAAGCGTCTGGGCGCTTGAATAAAAGTGATAGCTCTCATTTTGGGCGTGGATAAGCACATTTATTTTGTTTACTATTAAATTTACGCATTAAAATTACTCTTAAATATATATATAGAGAGAGAGAGAGGCAAAAGAGATAAAATATGAAAACAAAACAAAATTTACACAATAAGAAGAATTTAAAATTAAACTAACAAGAAAAAAATCTCTTTAATATAATTCCCGCAGGTCAAGGTCCAAGAAAAACTACCTATTTCCCAACTATTCAACTACCCAGAGTGAGCTCAGTTTGGGAGGGATGGGGAGAATAAAAAAAAACTGTAACACGCAAACGGAACGCGGAGACAAAACGGACCACGGAAATTGAATTATTTGCCGCCTTAATAATTTACTATAAAATACTAATTTAAAGCAGAATAAAAAAAGATTAATCACAAAAAAAAAACTTAAAACTTAACTCACGCCACTTAAAACTAAAACAATTACTAACAAAAACGATGAAAATGACGATGCTCCTATCAGGTAAGTGTTTTTCGGTTACTGTTTGATGTAAATGTGACGTTAATTTTCGTTTCCTGTAGCTAACTGTGCTGACGGGGAGTGGACTTTGATTCCGGATTCCACTATCCCCTCAGTAAATAACTCTTGGCGTGGAATCATACATAAAACTAAAACTACCAAACCTGGTGACGTCATGGGCGATATTTAGTTTGGAATCCTGGCTTTCGATGGTGATACGGAGGTAAATGATTTCCGGACACCTCAGGCACTTCCACTTCCACCTTTTAATTCACGTCGGTTGGCGCTTTCAACAATCCGCAAAATTCTCTTCACCTCAGCAACATATGATTTTGATTCCAGCAAAGTTTATTCACTCGCTTTTTAGTTGGCGGTCAGGACTTTCTTCGTATATGACGTCTGAGTAAAGTCCATGACCGCCACTTGACCTCTATACGAAGGTATATCTATTAAATTTAACTCAAATTACTAAAAATTCCACGTCTCACATAATTTAACTAAACTCACCACAATAAACAGTATAAAACTTAAATTTAAACTATTTGCCTATATAGGACTTATTTTCATAATTTGATTTAATAAATTGTACGATAAAAAAAAAAAAATGTTGCAACAAAAATTTAATTGGCACTATGGCCGTTTAAAGGTACTTCTGCTTTTGACTATGTTCGCACCACAAATGGTTTCATCTAGCAAACAGCTCTTCGGCTTCTACAGCCAACAATGCCCCATACATCATTTGCCACAAATACTTGGCCAACCTTCCGTTTCTGGACTACCCGCTAGAGATCATGCTACCTTCCTCATCCCATCTCAACGTCCTGCTCTTTGAATTCTTAAACCCACTCAATCAACATTGCCTCTGAACTCCTTCAACATGCATCTCAAAGTTGATTCAACAATGCATCCCTGAACTCTACCGGTTCAACATACTTATTTTGACATTTCAGAGTGTCAAACAAAAATTACAAAGAAACAACAAGCATGGACAACATTCGCAAGGGTAAGTAAAATATTTCTTTATTTTTCTTCTTATTTATACAAAAATTGATATACAATTCAATTTTATCTTTTTCTAACACTTTCGTCATCTTTCTAAATCATAGGCGAACTTCGCGGCGCAGTGGCTAGGGCGCATTTTGCTGGAATGTTTGCCTTGCGCATTCTGTTTTCCTATGTGCAATGTATGTATGGAATTATGTATTTGCCTATAGTTAATAACTATGATTGTTTTTCCTTTATTCCAGGTAACTGCTAGTCATAAACGCTATGGAAGATGGATGGACGAGGGACGCTACAGGAGTCAGGATCGCAAAGCAGCGATAAAAATGTGTTCGCGGGTAAGTGCGATGATGTTGTTTTGTGAATTTCCATAACTCTTGTTTTATTTACCAATTTCCATTACAGAACAGCATTAGACATCGCAGTACACAGGTGGCAAGGACAGGGTGTTCTCGTTATAAACAAAGGTAGGTTCTCTAATTTTTTTTTTTTTGAATTTTTACTTATAATTTATATTTTATCTTTCAGGGTTAACTTGAGAAGAAGCGGGTGACTATAACAATTTAAACATTCAAAATTCGCTGATTTCTAAACATTTGTACCTTCATCAAAAATTAACAAATATATAATATCTACCCGATGCAATGCGTTTCTTTGCAGTTGCCAACAGAGACAATATTCTGTCTGTAATGTTTCTGTTTGACAAATATCACAAAAATGTAAACAAACTCCTCTAATTGTCAAACTAAAATGCACTTGTATATGTATATCTGAAGCGACTCTGAAAAAAAAATCGAGATTCACAAAAACCAATCTTAAAAAGTGATCTAGAACAAAAAAAAAAAAAAAAAAAAGTGCTCTGAGAGCGCCAATACGAATACCACATAACCTGAAATTGCTTATTATTTATGAAGAAATATTCCATTAGCGAATATGCCCGCACCCATAAAACCGGAAGACTAACAGCATTGTATTAAGAAATTTTGATTCACTTGAATTGCGCCCTCTTACTTACTTACTTAGGTGGCGCTACAGTCCGGGGTGGACCTGGGCCTCAACCAATACGCCTCTCCAGTTAGCGCGATCTTTGGCTAACTGCCTCCAGTTGCGCACTCCAAGTTGGTTGAGGTCCCCTTCCACTTGCGCGCGCCACCTAAGGCGAGGTCTTCCTCTACTGCGTTGTCCCTCCGGGTTAGAATCGAAGACTCTTCGGGCCGGAGCGTTGGTGTCCATTCGCTCTACATGTCCCAGCCATCTTAGACGACTGATGCGTACTTTTCTGACTAGGTCGATGTCGCTGTACAGCTCGTAGAGTTCGCTGTTAAATCTTCTCCTCCAAATCCCGTCAACGCTAACGGGACCAAAAATCACTCGAAGAATTTTGCGTTCGAAGCGACCAAGAAGATCCTCATCCGTTTTTGCTAGGGTCCATGCTTCTGCGCCATAGAGCAGGACAGGGATGATGAGAGTCTTATATAGAATCTCCTTAGTGCTTCTTGACAAGGCCTTACTAATCAATTGCCGTCTTAGGCCAAAGAAACAGCGGTTGGCAAGTGTGATTCTTCGTTTGATTTCTGATGTGATGTCGTTATCAGAGTTTATAGCGGAGCCGAGGTAGACAAAGTCCCTAACTACCTCAAAGTTATAGCTGTCTATCGTGACGTTCTGCCCGATTCGTCGATGTCGTGTGTCCCTTCTTGTTGACAGCATATATTTTGTTTTACCCTCATTCACCACTAAACCCATTTTTGCCGCTTCTGTACTAATACTTGCAAACGCACCAGTGACAGCTCGCTGTGTTGTACCAACAATGTCAATGTCGTCAGCGTATGCAAGCAGTTGCACAGACTTATAGAAAATTGTGCCTCTGGTGTTGGCTTGTGAGTTTCGCACAATCTTCTCAAGAATGATGTTGAAGAAGTCACATGACAGCGCATCACCTTGTCTAAATCCTTTTTTGACATCAAAGGTCTCGGTGAGATTGTTTCCGACCTTTACGGAGCAGCGAGCGTTCTCCATCGTCATTCTGCACAATCTGACAAGTTTGGCAGGGATGCCAAAACTAGACATGGCTCTGTATAGCTCGTCTCTATAGACGCTGTCATATGCGGCCTTAAAATCGATAAAAAGATGGTGAGTATCGATCTGGTATTCTTGGGTTTTTTCCAGGATCTGCCGTAGTGTGAATATTTGATCGGTCGTGGACTTACCGGGCCTAAAACCGCACTGATAGGGACCTATCAGATCGTTGACGAATGGTTTCAGGCGTTCACACAATACAGCAGACATGATCTTATACGCAGTGTTCAGGAGACTGATGCCTCTGTAGTTGGCGCAGTTTAGAGGGTCTCCTTTCTTGTGGATCGGGCAAACAATGCTGAGGTTCCATTCATCAGGCATACTTTCCTCTAACCAAATCTTGGAGATGAGTTGGTGTATGCACTCTACCAAGTCATCTCCGGCTGCCTTGAAGAGCTCGGCAGGTAAGCCGTCTGGACCAGCAGCCTTGTTGGATTTAAGCTTAGATATTGCTATCCTCACTTCATTTTGGTCAGGTGGACGGAAATCTTGGCTGTCATCGTCCAGGTTGAATGGATCGTTCTGCCTAACAGCGGAATTTGTGTCGTCTTCGCCGTTTAGCAGTCTGCAGAAATGGTTTTTCCATGTCCTCAGCACCGACTGTGACTCTACTACAAGGTTTCCTTGCTCGTCTCTACAGGTCTCCGTTCGGGTCTTGTTGCCATGACACGTTCTTTTTACCTTTTGGTAAAACTTCCGAACATTGTTCCTGGAGTAACACCTCTCCATATCCTCGATCGCGCGCTTCTCATGCTCTCTCTTTTTTCTCCGGAGAAGCCGATGTTCTTCCCTCCTTTTTTGCTCGTAGAGCTGACGAGCTGCTCTCGTCCTTCTATGCAGCGACGCTTCGTAGGCACTTTGTTTTGCTGCATGTGCTTGCCGGCACTCTTCGTCAAACCAGGGGTTTCGGGGGGGTGGGCTGGTGAAACCGAGCACATCAGTTGCGGCGTTTTTGATGGCTTCTTGGCATCGGCGCCACTGGTCTTCGGCACTTGATGCTGGCAGCATAGGACTTCTCGAGAGGTTGAGGGATACGCGATCGGCAAAGGTTCTGGCGGTTTGTTGCGTTTGTAGTCGTCCAACGTTAAATCTCCTCACAGTATTTTCTCGTTGTTGTGGCGTCTTGGATATCCGCATCCGTACCTTGGCTACAACAAGGTAGTGGTCCGAGTCTATGTTGGCCGCTCGGAAAGTTCGGACATCTAGAATACTGGAGGAGTGCCTTGCGTCGATCGCAACGTGATCAATTTGGTTGACGGTTTGATGATCAGGTGACCGCCATGTTCCTTTGTGTATATTGAGGTGAGGAAATCGTGGACTAGCTATGGTAACATTACGTCCCGCAGCAAAATCAATCAGCCTAAGTCCGTTTCCAGACGTGGTGTCGTGTAGGCTGTGTTTTCCGATTGTGCTACCAAAGATGTCCTCCTTTCCTATTTTGGCGTTAAAATCACCCAAGACGATTTTAACGTCATGCTTAGGACATTGCTCATATGTTTTGTCGAGGAGCTCGTAGAAACATTCTTTGGTAGCATCGTCTTTATCTTCTGTGGGGGCGTGAGCGCATATCAGGCTGATGTTGGCGAATTTAGCCTTGATGCGAATAGTTGTAAGGCGTTCACTAACGTGTCGAAAGCTCAAGACTTCTTGCCTAAGTCTGCCGCTTACAACAAATCCGCATCCAAATAGACGCTGCTTTTGTTCTCTGTAGCAGTCACCGTAGTAAATGTCACAGTTTTTCATCCTCCTTTTGCCCGGCCCATCCCACCGCACTTCCTGGATGGCGGTGATACCTGCTTTGTAGCAGTCTAGGGCCTCCGCTAGTTGTTCGGCTGCACGCGGTCTGTTCAGAGTTCGAACATTCCACGTGCAGATCCGAACGTCATTGTCCTTTTTTCGTTTTGCAGGGTCGTCAACAGTGAATCCTTCCTTATCCGAGGCTTTTGGTTGCTTCGCAACAGTGCTTTTTTTCCGTGGTAGGGTAGTTAACCCCACGCACAACCCCCAACCTGGAGGACCAGGCCCTTTCTGTAACCCCTTGGGCAAAAGGAGCCGGAATATTCCGGAGTCAGTAACCCGCTGCGGGGATGTGAGAGCTGCCGTTGACCCATTAAGGGCTCTTCCGCCACCATCTCTATTTCAACACCCTGAGTAGTGCTGAAAAATCCTCAATGACCTCAGCTCCAAAAACGTCGAAGTAGCTCATTGAGGTATCTGCCATGTTGACTGTTGACGCCACCGTTGATTCAGCCATGTGAATTCATCCGCCGTACGTCCTCTTTCTGAGGGGCTCATGTAAGACCTCTGAGACTCGATCAGGCAGTCATTCCGACAGAGCATTATAGTGTTGCTATTTTCTTCGTGTTCAACACTCGCGCTTATAAGTTTAGCAAGTCATGCCCGGAAGGACAAGACCAGTACCCGGTGGCTACCACGCGGAGGTAAAATAAGCACAATTGATGTGTATGAACAGTTACAACGACTGGGCATCGCCAAGTTGACGCCAATCAGTGCCTACCCTATTCATACAACACCCAACCACCAAGACCAAGAATTGCGCCCTCAAGTGGATAAAATTGCGTAATTATACAATGTTATTGATGTTATGCTCAGTAGCGACTAAAGCCAAATGTCTACTTTGAACAAGTAGACTTGGGTCTCTAAACACCTAACATAAACAATACTTTAGACGCGGATAAGCTTCCTCCGTAAACGATTTGCGAAGAATGATTAATTCACGTCTGGAAACGTTGGCGGTTTTCTTGTTCTTATACCTTGCATTAAGGGCGAAGTGAGTCCAGTGTCTCCAGTAATAATTTCGCCTGCTGGACAATGGATGAAATTGATGGGTGGAAGAATTTTGTTATTTACGTTTATTAAAACCTCTCCACAGGTAAAATAAATATAATGGTTGGCCGTAACCATGAAAATATTCACCCACGCACCTGCCCACTAATGTCGGTTGTTCTAATAATCAGAAACGCCCGAGTTCGATCACGTACGCCATAACATAAACTAATGTAAATAAGAATGACAAGATTGGAATTTTAACATTTCAAAGGTAACGTCCCCAGAAACTGGAGTGGTAAATGAAAAACTAAACATTATGTTAAGTTAAACGTATAGTAAGCAATTGTTTTGTATTTTCTTTTGTTATATTATTATATACACGAATTCGTCTACACAAAAACACACTCTTCATTTTCACTGTTTCAAAAAATATTATTCTATGAATTGTAATATTTTTTATGTATTTTGAATTGATTTTCAATATGTATAAGTAATACAAACTAAAAAAGAAACGTGTACAAAACCAGCCGATAACACCTTCTGCATGCATGATGTGCAACTAATATAAAGCCATCTGGCTGACCCAATCGCAATCACCCTTACTGAGGCATCTGGATACCCTGTTGAAAATCAAGTGTCTGCTGTTGTTTCTTGATTTCGTCCTGCATTTCCATTGCCATTTTCTTATATTTCTCGGCTTCCTGTTCGTTTTTATCTGTTCCATCACCTCGTGCATACATTTGACTCAAGTTTGCGCAAGCATACATGTTCCTTAGTTCACACGCTTTGTAGGCAAAGTCAAAGGCTTTTTTCATATCCTTGAGTACAATATAATCACCGGAGCTAGTTTTAGTCTGACTGTTAGGAGCATTTTCTTCTGCATGTTTCTGTACCCCAGATATATGCATTCCCGAAAGGTAAAAGCAAGCTGTTGCATTGTTCATGTCGCAGCTTTTAGTCAAAAATCCAAGGCCCTGAAGATACATATCAGAAATTGTGTTGCATATTTGCAAATTTAACCTACCTTTGGAACATTCCTTTCGACCTCTTTCGGCATAGAACGCGACACTAGCAGCAGACCGGAATGTAAACAAGAATCAGAATCGTTTAGATTGCATCCTTTTTCGTAATAGCAATACGCTGCCTTTGGATCGCCTTTGCTGCCAGTTTTGCCCTTGCCCAAGAAACTGTAATTGCCAAATTTATAGCACGATTTTGCGTAACCATAGTCATCGCAGGTGGATTTGTAAACTTTAGCCGCTTTGTCGAAATCCTTTTTGATGCCCTCTAAGTAGTCACCCAGTAGATGGCAAACTGTTGGAAAACAATATTTTAATTGATTATTTGTTATTTTGTCGTTGATCAAACTCTTGCGAAACGAATTCGGCTTTTGATCTAACAGCTCAACAGAGGTGACAAGGGGGTTATGTGCTGAAAAAAATGTACCTTCAGGCTTTTTCTCTGAATAGCAGCCGAACCGGTATTCGATGCCGAGTTTTTCTAAATACTCCTTGACGTCGGTTTCACTTTTCAAGTCGTAAGCCATGGCAGCTGGACAAAAATATTAAAAGTTATTTTTACGAAACAAAAATCTCTGCCGCAAGGCAGAACAATTTTTATTTTTGACAGAAGAATGTAATGCCAAAATATAAATGACAGTGACAGCCCTTTTCACGTCTTATTTCGCGTGTAGATGACAGAGGAATTTCACATTTCGCATATAGATGTCACTCTAGTAGAGCTAAAATTGGCTGGAATAGCCGTTAATAATTTAGATTTTTTTATAGGTACCTAATTGATTTTGTAACGGTGCTCCCTTGCACCATTTTAGGTCTGTTCCTTTACTTTTAAACCTTACGTATATTTATTATTATTTTACGAATTCTTACGAATTATTAATTAGTGCCGTTCGTTAACTCGAAAAATTCATAAAAGAGGGCGTCATCGAGAGAGCAAGATATTTCCCCTCCACCGAGAATCTTACGAATTTTTACTCAACAAATTGCTTGGTGTAAGAAGTGGAAAAGCTGTCAATCACCTTACAATTAACAGCTGATTTTAAATTTGTTATCCTATTTGGCATATGCGGGCATTTGTTTTAATTTGATTCATATTAAAATGGTATCAAGACGGAAAAATAAAATTAAATGTTCTTGTTTGTTTACTACAAAAGCGTTCCCTAACTTTTTCGTAAGAGTCTCTCTCTGTGAGAGAATTTATTCGCACCACTGCCATTTTGACAGTCTCTTCCATTCTTACTATAAAAGTTAAGGAACAAAACTTTTGTGAATATCTATTTAAATATCAGAAAAAAATCAGCTTCACATTTCGTTCACTTTGCAAGGAAAAGGACAGTTTTTAGGTAAAACGTATTTTGCATTAAATTGTGGATATCGAATCTCAATGAAATATCGCCGGCTATTCAATAAACCGCACACGGAAGAACTAAATGCGAACATTAAGATGAGGTTTAGGTAATGTGTATATACGAAAAGAAACATAAATCTGTTTGCAGAGGGTCAATTCTGGTTCTGTGAGAGATTGGCCGCATTCAAGAATCTAGTTATCTTAAGTCGACTAGATTGGTCTGGATAAGATGTAACCTGAACGCAAAAACTAGATTGGTCGGGAACGTCACTTTTTCTACGTCAGCCACATACCCGAACTGTCAACTTAGTACTCAGTCACGAATTTCTTGACTAGATTCGTCGGCTACCCCTCCATAAACGTCAAATGTCACAGGTGCCCACATGACCGATTTAAACCAATCACAACCGAGATAGATCTAGTCAGACAGCTGTCAGACTTACTAAACTAGATACTTGAACGCCCTCATTGACATTCACATTCGCTTTCAAACATTGCTTTCAATTTTTCAATTCACTCAGTACTAAAAAGCGGTTCTCGTTCAATAAGCGCAACTATTGTGGTGACATAATATTTTCATTTTTATATTATTAATCTTGTATTATTCGATTTTTATATGCCTTCAATATATATTTATAAGACTTCTTATGTAATGTTTGATTGTGATTAATTTGAAGTACACAATTTGTTGTTTTAGCAAAAAAAAAACAAAAAAAAAGCGGAGTATTAGGCGGCGTCTAAAACCGCATTTACACTATCACGCACGCGCATTTTTGCACGAGACGGGACAGAGAGATCCGTTTGTCCGCAGTCAATGCTAATAAAGGCTTGAGGAATGAGATCACAAATCAGACGCCTAAGGTGTCATGGATGTACTACCCATAATTATAGATACGTAAAGTGGAAGTTCCGGCAACCAACATTTCTGCAATCACATGAAAACATTTCTATTTCCGATTTAAAATATGTGAAATGAGAGTTTTAATTATGTCGATTTCCATTGGGATTTCGAGATTTTGCTCTCAGATTTCAGATTTTTCGTGCCCAATGGAACATAAAACGAGATTTTTCTTCCTTTGCATATGTGTTGGTGCGTGTTTTAAAAGCCACCCTATATTAAATTGTAATTTGTGTTTATAAAAATCCATTCAAATATTTTAATAACTATTGCAGCGGCCAAATGTAATTTTTTTTTTCTATTTTGCACAGACTTCTCGTCTAAAAACGTAAGTAAACACACTTTAAAGTTTGACAAACGACAAATGTTTTGGTGTTAGTGCAAATAGGTGTGAATCTCGCTCGGATATCGAGATTCGCAAAATTGCTCTGACTCTCAAAAAAAGTGCTTTTTTTGCGCCCAATGGAACATGAAATCTGACAGCCAGCTGATTTCGAGAGCAGAAAAACTGCTCTGACTCTGAAAAAAAGTGCTTTTTCTGTCCCAATGGAAAACGACATTAGTTTCAGTAAGTTAAACCGACAATTCATCAATCATTTATACGAAATAAATAAATAATTGTACGTTCATAACTTCCGAAAGCCGTTTTGTTTTATAGGAAAACGAAATTTCGTAAGCTATCGCTATAAAAATATCAACATGCATAGCTTTCCCATAATTCCTACCACGTAAACAAGATGGCCGACCAAAAGACGTATCACGTTTTTTTGCGTGCTAGGTAATGCTGTCCCTTTCAGTCAGACGGCTGTTTAGTATTGGGCATCCCTTTAATTTTCCGTGATAGGAATGTGTGACCGTGTAAATGCACTAAGAGACAACGAAAATCCTTTTGAAGTGATGTGATAACGGAGGATGACGAACAGTTAATACAATTATATCGTTTCCCTAAGTATCTATGCAGAACCCTGAAGAACTAATACAACTCTTTAAAACATCATCAAAAATACATGCTCTTCCATCGCATATTGCGGTCCTTTGCTCAGGGTAGTTTTCAACGAGTTGTTGGTCAGGACAGTTTGTCTTCCTTGTCACAAACATCAGTATCTCGATGCATTACAAAGGGTGAACTCAGTTTGAACTGCATAGTTAACCGACATGCAAATTTCCAAGTACTAATCTTAGAAGCCAAAAACCGCAGTGGCATTAACGGTTTGCCCAAAACGAAGCAACTCAATGTACATGAGCAAAGAGTTATACAAATAATGAAGGGGAGAGAAATGTTGAAGAGGATGGGCCCGTATTTGAAATAGGCAATGACAGTACGGACACTGTAAGTGCATAAATATAGGTTATTTTAATTTTTCTTTGTCCTATACCATAGGATGGAGCATTATTAGAACAGGTTTTGAGGGAGGAAAACGAAGACAATAAGCAATACCGTCAACATTTCCTGCTGCAAGGAATTACTATTCATTTGTCACCAGAAGAGCTAAAGAAAGATACTTTCTTTCAAAACTTAGCCTTGATCAACCGTCAAGGAAACTTTGTTTGAGTTCCATTGGAATTGTAAAAAGTCGAATAGTAACTAAAATGCCTGATGCAGATGAGTTGATTGAAGCCTTTTCCCCCAACCCTAATAGTATTTCGTCCTTTTCGCCAGAAAATCATTTGAAGTTGTATCCAAAATGGATGTTTTACTGCGGGTTCGTGCGCTTAAATCTAACGCTTTAGGTGAGGACGGAATGAATTTGCGTTTCATAAAAATAATACTTCCCCATTTAATAAGTTCACTAACACATATGTTTTTAATTTCTGCATTACCTCTTCAATTTTTCCGGACTGTTGGAAAAAGGCAAAGGTCATACCTGTGCCCATAAAAATCGGTACTAATATGGGGTTATTCCATATTAGTACCGATTTTTGTCCAATAACTATCTTAGCCTTATCAAAAATTCTTGCGAAACAGATTTTTATCATCGCCAGTACAATGATCAAAGTGCTTGACGATATTCGAATACAATATGATAAGGAATATCTTTCACTGCTTTGCTTATTGGACTTCTCGAAAACCTTCGATATATTCAGTCATGAGGTTCTTTGCACAAAATTAAAACTGTACTTTGGTCTGAGTGATTCGTCTGTGTGTCTAGGAACTATCTTACTAATCGTGTTCAGAGGGTAATTGCTTATCTAAAATAATCCCAACCTAATAATATACTCTCTGGAGTTCCCCAAGGTTCATTTTTGGTTCCAATCCTTTTTTGTCTTTTTATCAATGATCTACCACAAGTGTATCGAAATACATCCGTACATTTGTATGCTGATGAAGCGCAGATATACCTATCTCGACCACCTGGGTTGGTGGAATACCTTACCTAGTGGCTAGATTTAATTCGGACTTGTCATTCATTGCAAAATGATATACAGATATAGGACTGATTTTAAATCCAAGAGTCAGTTAATTTTGATCTCAGATAATGTTGAAGATTTGCCGCCCATATGGCTTACCTTATCTGACACCGTTGTGAGTCTTGGATATAAATTAATTCGGTCCCTTTCCGAGACTGATCATGTCAACTGTATTATAGTGCATGTTTATGGAGGATTGCGAAAGCTGTGGCTGTTATCTAGTTTTACGCCTTTTAACACCAAAGTGAGCCTGATAAAATCATTTTTTTGTCGATCTTTGATTACGCTATAGTTATCTATTGTAAACTAGATTCGGTTTCCCAGCACAAATGACTTGTAGCTTTTAACGATATGGTTCGATATGCCTTTGGAGTTAGAAGATACAACCATATATATCTCATTACCATATGCATGTCCTGTTCATTTGTAAATTTTTGGGAAATTAGATGCGTATTTTTACACAAATTAATACATGATCGATTACCCCCGTATTTATTTGAAAAATTAAAATTTGTTCAGTCGCCAAGAACTTTTAATCGTATAACGCCTAGCTCTAAGTATTTGAATTCGTCCCGCCTCTTTTTTGTTCATGTGTCCAGACTGTGGAATTCACTGCCTACAACCATCAAGCAAGTAATAGGAGCCAAGCAATTTAAAAGTCCTTTTTTTTCACACTTCTCCTCATTGTAATCTATTCTTACAGGTTCCTTTTAATTTCATCTTTCTCTTTCCCCTCTCTCCCACTTTTTCATCTATTTAACTCCTTCCTCTGTATCTCTTATATCTTTTAATTTAATTTAAGATTTAATATAAACTATAAATTTAATTTAAACATTCATTTAATTGTGCTCCTAATTTTCCAGAATTAATTTCTTGTACTAAAAAGGACTTTTGTTCTTATTTGTACCTTGCCAAATAAAATAATTGAAATTGCCAAGTGCAATGGTGCAATCATCTACCTCAGCAGCCACGCGACAATAAGCTGAAGCCCAAATATGTTCAGCAAACTCCGGCAACTAGACGTCCCCAATAAAAGGCGGAAACCCTTGTTGCCAATATATGGCAGTATGTTGTTACAGTTTGAGCAAAAAATATGGATATTAATAAAATAAAAAACAAATGAATCCCTAATTTAAATGCGTTTATTTATCTTGTTAACAATTAATAATTAGAGAAACGATTTCGAACAATTTGCTGTCGAACATTTCGCCATTCAGCTAAAACATCTTAGAGTATGTGAGAAAAGTTCGTATCTCAAGTTAATTCCCAGATGGACTCATCGCCAAACGAACTCAAATCTAACAAAATGCGAATCGCCTAGCATGTTGGGCAGTGTGCGCCCTCGACCTGTACATGAAGCTAGGCTGAAAATGTAAAAATAATTATATAAAAACAACTCGATTTTAACTTTCGACCATTTTTCTTTTTTATTTAATTTAAATAATAGTCTAATACAACGTTTCATGTTCTTTTCGAATTGAGTTTATGTTCATTACTTTTTGTTCATTCCTGAAATTACAATTATTCTCTCAGCACTGCTAATGCCGAGTTTACTTTTATGCATCCTCTCTAAAATAAATTAAATATTAATTAAGTAAAATTTATTAAAGCTTCAATGATCTGTTTGAGGTCCTTAACTAAAATAGGTTGCAATGTGATCAGATCATAATTCATTTCATTCACTTTTTTTGTTTTTGCTTATATTTGAAATACATGATGTTACCACCTCATATTGTTGTGTGGGTAAGGAAAAATAATTACAAATCTGATAGTTCGTTGAATCGAATACTTAAACATTCTCAAAACGAGAAATATTTCTTTGAAATTGATGGGACTATGCTCTTAATGTAGAATATTTAATTTTATCGCCTTTCCTTTTTTATAAACATAGATGCTGAATGTTTAAAATGCATATTAAAAAAAAAAATATAATAAACTTAAATATTTCCATATATGTATTATGTATAACTTTAGTTGGTATAGCATTTTAAGAATTTGGTTTTTGTTTCACGTACGCTGTACATACTACGATGTAGAACTATGTAATATAAATTATGTATATATAATTTAGATTGAACTAGGAGTTGGATTGGGGGCGTGAGGGATTTAAGTTCGATTTTTGTGGATTTACTTTTGAACAGCCTTCATTAAAGCGTCGGTGGAAAGGGATTTTGGTCGTTCAATTGGCAGACCGAGGGCACGGTCCCAGACAAGGGAAGCCAACACACCAAGAGCACGAGATACACCGAACAATACAGTATAGTAGTTCATCTCCTTCATGCCGTAGTATTGGAGGAGGACACCGGAGTGGGCATCTACATTGGGCCATGGGTTCTTGACCTTGCCGAGTTCAGTTAGAATTGGTGGCACAACCTTGTAGACCTTTGACACCAACTGGAAGAGGTCATCATTGGGTAGATGCTTGAGCGCAAACTCACGCTGGCAGGTATACCGTGGATCTGTTTTACGGAGGACAGCATGACCATAGCCGGGTACAACCTAAATCAAAATCAAAATTATTGTAAGAATAATGCGAAATTTGAGCGGAGTTTGGTGTTTGGTACCTGTCCCGATTTCAATGTCTTCCAGATGAAGTCTTTAAGCTCCTCTTCAGTTGGGTTCTTGCCAACTTGCTGTTGGAGTTTCATCAACCAAACGAGTACTTCTTGATTGGCCAAACCATGGAGTGGACCAGCCAGACCATTCATACCAGCAGCGAACGATAGGTAGGGATCGCTCAAAGCTGAACCGACCAAATGCACAGTGTGGGCAGATACGTTTCCACCTTCATGGTCACTACGTAGGAATACAAATTCAAAATAAAATAGGTTTCACAATGATTTTGTTTTTTTGTTTTGTTTTTGCAACTTACCTGTGGATGGTCAAGTAGAGGCGCATGAGTTCAGTGAATTCGGGGTTATCGTAACCCAACAACTTCACAAAGTTAGCAGACCAATCCAATTTGGGGTCAATTGACTTGGAGCCCTTTCCTCCTCTGTATGTGTTGCAGTAAATAGTGGCAGCAACAACTGGCAGTTTGGCAATCAAATCCATGCTGTCCTCGTAGACGTATTCCCAGTACTTGGTTTTATGAACACCCTACAACAAAGAAAATAGCTCATCGTAATGTTCACATAATGTTTATCGTTCCAATAACTTACCTCTGAGTAAGCTTTAGCGAATTTGCTGTCGTGGTTCAAAGCAGTAACGGCGCAGGCGAATTGCGACATTGGATGCAAAGTCGTTGGCATATTGTTCAACATTGTCACAACATGCTGGGGGAGGGCAGCACGGTTAGCCCATTCGCTTGAAAGGCTGCGCACTTGGGCATCAGTTGGAACATCACCAGTGAGCAACAACCAGAAGAGACCTTCTGGCAGAGGTTCTGCACCACCGGGAGCCTTGGGCAGGACTTTCTGGCATTCAGGGATTGATAGACCACGGAAACGGATACCTTCATCAGCATCCAACACGGAGGTTTCACAGACTAGACCCTTGATACCGCGCATACCACCATACATCTAGGGAAGAGAAATAAAAAAAAATTTATAATAAAATACTGAAAAGAAAATGCACCACGAAATTGAAGTTGCAAAGCCTATATGTTATAGTTCTCATTTTGTGAGTATAATTTTCAAATCTATAGTTGGCGCCAAAGTCCTTTCAACATCACATTACATTCAAAATTCAATATGTAAACGTCTAAAGTCAAACAAGTGCTACCTGATAGTTCCTCGTTAGTGACCAAATTCACACTGCGGCAGATCTTCTTGAAAGACCAAGTAATACAAAACTTATGTCGTTTCCCATTGCGACCAAAAATCAATTTTTTTTTTTATCTAATGTGGTTTTCCATTGGGACCACCAGAAATCTTTTTAAGATCTCAGATTTTACGGTGCTCATGGAACGCGCAACGAAATTGATCTGCTTTTGTAAATGAATTAGTGGGTTAATTGACAACAATATCAGCTGTTCAAATCGCATTCGTTTCTGGCAAAATCGCAAATGGATATCGACCTAAAAAATGTTTTCCTTGTTGTAGATACAAATGAAGTATTATTGGTGGTTTGTGTATTTTGCTATATTGGTTTTCATGAAACTTTGCGCATTGCTCTCAAAAGCAAACTTCTTAAACTGACGTAAAACAGCTGTGCAAATTATATTGGTGTGTGTAGATCTTACACAAATGCGCAAAGTTTCGTGAAAACCAAAATAACAAAATACGTAAATAGCTATGGATATGATTTCGGAGGAATTTTTATACATATTTTAAAAAATTCGCAAAAGCGCTCTGAAATCTGGAAAAGATTGTTTTTTTTTTTTTTTTTTTTTTGTGCCAAACGCACATAAAAAGTGCTCTGAAAACTCCCATTCGAATGCCACAATATTATTTTAGGATTTATTATATTAATTAAAGTAACTGTCATTCATTCATTAATAGTAATAAAAATGCATAAAAAGAGTATCGTGTTCAATTTTGAACGCAATTGCAGTAGCCGCCGTGTCGCCTTTAAAAAAGGGAACTGGGAGCTGCGAACAAATCATTTTTTGTATGAGAACACTAAATTGCCATTTTAGTATTCATAAAGCATTTTATGTAATTGATCTGACCGCCGATTAAAAATATGTTTGCTTATCTTGATCAAAACAGTGTATAACAATTTTTTACTGAGGCACCCTGCTCATCAAAAAGGTCATCCATGCCACCAACTTTTTGTACACCTAGCTTTATGGTACTATATTCAATGCAAAAATGATAAAAGAAGTTCGATGTTTAAGCAACATCTGAAAATGAAATTAATTTCTTAACCGTCGTCCTACGAATCATTTTTCACGCCGAAATGTCAAAAATTTAATGCAACGGACAATAAAAACCAAGTCAAATAGCTGTGGAGAGATTTTAGTATCGCCACCTACAGCTCAGTTTTTGAAGCGTAATTTTTCACTTGAGCTGCGTACTGCCAA
Source organism: Cheilosia urbana (assembly GCA_946477585.1). Taxonomy (NCBI): domain Eukaryota; kingdom Metazoa; phylum Arthropoda; class Insecta; order Diptera; family Syrphidae; genus Cheilosia; species Cheilosia urbana. The sequence goes on along the minus strand of OX297854.1, from coordinate 62,324,120 downwards.
GTGAAATTTCCATGTCGAAAGTTCATTTTGACATTTCGCGGTGAAAAATTTGAAAAATTTGTATGAAAACCACAGCTATTTCACTTGGTTTTTATTGTCCGTCGCATTAAATTTTTGACATTTCGGCGTGAAAAATGATTCGTAGGACGACGGTTGAGAAATTAATTTCAATTTCAGATGTTTCTTTAAGAGAGTACTGCATTTTTCGAACTTCTTTTATCATTTTTGCATTGAATATAGTACCATAAAGCTAGGTGTACAAAAAGTTGGTGGTATGGATGACCTTTTTGATGAGCAGGGTGCCTCAGTAAATTGTTATACAATGTTTTGCTGAAGATAACCATACAGATTTTTAATCGGCGGTCAGGTCAATTACATAAAATGGTTTATGGATACTAAAATGGCAATTAAGTGTTTTAAGTGCTTTACAAAAAATGATTTGTTCGCACCTCGCAGTTCCCTTTTGTAAAGGCGACATGGCGGCTGCTGCAATTGCGTTATAAAATTGAACACGATACTCTTTTTATGCATTTTTATTACTACTATTGAATGAATGAGAGTTACTTTAATTAATAATAAATCCTTATATATTACTGTGGCATTCGATTGGGAGCTCTCAGAGCACTTTTTATGTGCGTTTGATACAGAAAAAAAAAAACAATCTTTTCCAGATTTCAGCGCTGTTGCGAATCTCTATTTTTCTCAGATTTATAAATAGGTAGGTACAAGTGCGTTTGAGTTTGTTTTTTTTTTTTCTCTACAGTAAGAAAGTAATTGCATCGGTTGAATCTATTTGTGTAATTTATTTATGTATAAATATTTAGAAATCAATCGGGACGCTAATTTAGAATGTTTGCATATAAAATTTAACCAGTGAATGGAAAACGCTTTGAAAAGTGTTGAAGGCTACACATATTCCAAACGCACGAATGTCAACACAGAAAAGGGCAAGTGATGTTCTTATGTTCGATTAGCCACACGAAATCCGAAATCTGAAAGCAAATCTGAAGAAGCATAATCGAATACCACATAAGAAACTTTTGCAAATAAGAATACAGCAATATTCGAATGTTCGAATACAATGAGGTTCAGCAATCACATCAATATAATTCACGGATCTTTCAAAAGGTGTATACCTGCTCTCTATGCACTTTTGATTGTTAAAATGTGATACACTGGTGTAGATCAAATTACAAATCAGATATTATTGCCAAAATTAAATACTATTACTAGGTAGTATGAAGTAAAATAATACAAAGTTCGCAATTTCTTTCCTCCATCTGTATTCATTTTAAGTATAATAAGAGTGCAAAAAGTATGTTTATTTTATACTATAGCTATCCCAAATCTTATGGAATTCCCAGCAGAAAAAAAAAACTTTTCAGCTCAGTCACCCTGCATTAATTTCTCCACGAAAATCTCCAAAAAAAATTTTCACTTTCGATTTCAAAGCATTTTTCACTTCACTTGAGCAGCGTACTAGCCTTAAACAGCCGTCTGACTGAAAGGGACAGCATTACCTAACACGCAAAAAAAAACGTGATAGGTTTTTTGGTCGGCCATCTTGTTTACGTGGTAGGGATTATGGGAAAGCTATGCATGTTGATATTTTTATAGCGATGGCTTACGAAATTTCGTTTTCCTATAAAACAAAATGGCTTCCGGAAGTTATGAACGTACAATTATTTATTTATTTCGTATAAATGATTGATGAATTGTTGGTATCACACTTTAACTTACTGAAACTAATTAACACTCTCATTTCACATATTTTAAATCGGAAAAAGAAATGTTTTCATGTAATTGCAGAAATGTTGGTCGCCGGAACTTCCGCTTTACGTATCTATAATTATGGGTAGAACATCCATGCCACCTTAGGCGTCTGATTTGTGATCTCATTCCTAGGCCTTTATTAGCATTGACTGCGGACAAACGGATCTCTCTGTCCCGTCTCGTGCAAAAATGCGCGTGCGTCATAGTGTAAATGCGGTTTTAAACTGACGTAAAACAGCTGTGCAAATTATATTGGTGTGTGTAGATCTTACACATACCAATGTACTTTGTACAGCTGTTTTACGTCAGTTTAAAAAGTTTGCTTTCAAGGCAAATGCGCAAAGTTCCGTGAAAACCAAAATAACAAAATACATACATAAATAGCTATGTATATGATTTCGAAGGAATTTTTATCTTCATTGTCTCCCTCGTCATCTGAAGACTAAAAATACCCAATAATACTTCATTTGTATCTACAACAGGCGAAATATTTCAGGTCGATATCCATTTGTGATTTTGCCAAAAACGAATGCCATTTGAACAGCTGACAATTGTTGTCAATTAACGCACTAATCCATTTACAAAAGCAGATCAATTTCGTTGCGCGTTCCATGAGCAGCGTAAAATCTGAGATCTGAAAAAGATTTATGGTGGTTCCAATGGAAAACGACATTAGATCAAAAAAAAAAAAAAGATTGATTTTTGGTCCCAATGGAAAACCACATAAGTAATTCACTTAAAGCTATATTACTAGAACTGTCATTGCATATTTTATCTCGGCAGCTATGGTTCCATTACACTTTCCACAAAGTTAAACAAAGTACTCCCCATTATGACAACATGCATACCATATCCCTTATCGATAGCTCACAACATGAATAAACAATTGGGCTTAAATCTGCCATGCCATATAGAGTAACCGCAACACAGCGAGTTACAAACCACTTTATACGCAATACTTTCCGTAGCTGAGAAATAGGTAAGTAACGCATACGATTGAGTGATAGGGGGAAAAACGGTGCAGGGAAATAAGTCCCCGGGAACTAAGTCCACTGAGGGACTTAGTTCCCACTTAGTGGGAAGTAAAACCACTTTCGTGAAGTGGACTTAGTTCCCATGTAAGGTGGGAACTAAGTTCACTTTCTTATGGGAACTTAGTACACATTCAAAAATAAGACGAGGGAACTAACTTCCAACATTTAGAATTGGATACACTTTTTTAGCAAGACTCTGAAAATAATCAATGAAAAATTGCGGTGATTTTTGGCGCAGGGACATAAGTCCACGAGACTAAATTCACGCGAATTTTTTAGTTTTATTTTCTCAAATTTTCGAAGGCTAAAAATGACAATTTATTTTCTCAAACAACTTTTTTGTTTTAGCTTTCGAAAATTTTGGAAAATAAAAGTAATAAATTCGCGCGAATTTTTTACTTTTATTTTCTAAAATTTTCGAAAGCTAAAACAAAAAAGTTGTTTGAGAAAATAAATTGTCATTTTTAGCCTTCGAAAATTTGAGAAAATAAAAGTAAAAAATTCGCGCGAATTTCTTACTCTTATTTTCCAAAATTTTCGAAAGCTAAAAAAAAAAGTTGTTTGAGAAAATAAATTGTCATTTTTAGCCTTTGAAAATTTGAGAAAATAAAAGTAAAAAATTCGCACAACCGGTCATGGTGAGCGTCGATTTTTCTTTGATTACTTTCAGAGTCCTGCAAACCGAATTTCGTTTTTAAAATTTTTTACATATATTGCTCTGCCTAAGATAAAATTTAATTTCTCTTTAGTTAATAAAAATTGCAAAGTACCAACTTGACTCTTTAACTTAACTTTGTTCTTAGTCGACAGTGAGAATTTACTTCACATTAAAAGGGAAATAAAACCACTCAGAGGTTTCGGAATTTATTTCCCACCTTACATGGGAACTAAGTCCACATCACGAAAGTGGTTTTATTTCCCATTAGGTGGGAACTAAGTCCCTCAGTGGACTTAGTTCCTGGGGACTTATTTCCCTGCACCGGGAAAAACAGCCTTAATTCAGGTGGCTTATCACCAACGTTTTGCTTCGTCAGGGTGCAGGCAATATATCAATTAAAAATTGAGAGATAAAAATGAACGATTCAACAGCGCCCGACATGCAAATATAGATCTGCACATGTAGTGTTCTAATTTGTAGTCCTTTGGAGATGGCTCTCCAATGCCGCAATCATGTAACTTTACGGACAAATACTTGAAGCAATAGACCTATACAGCAAGGTTGAGAAGATTGTCGTCATACGTGATGGTACCCCTGGAAATGAGTTTCAAAGTTCGCTTGTGCTGTAACAAAAGAGTTTTCGAAAAATGTGCTGTTAGGTATGTGCATTTGTTGTCTGTACAGTCAAATGGCGAGCAGTAATTTTGTTCACTTTGGGGTCGTGGAAGTCAGAGGCAACTCGAGTCATAACCGAATGGCTTATACTGATTCAAGGCGCATCAAATTGGCATATCCCTGAAGCCTGATATTGCTGTACTCATTTAAGTCTCTAAACACAGTGATTGATACTTCGCTATCGAAACACTGCTCTGACTTGGGTTCAAAATGCACTTGCTTTCATTAACTTCGCTATGCATCATGTCACATGATTTGGAATTGTACTAAACTTGCATTATTTTCGAAAATACATACATACATACATTACGTAATATTGATCGTCAAAGTCAATCAAGGAAGTCATTATCAAAGAGCGTGCACTTCGTAATGCGATCAAAATTCAATTTTCTACATAATTCAACACATGCATTATCAGTTCTACAAAGGGTAGCACACGCAAGTGTACAGCGCTATTATAGACTGTACGGAATTATTCAATCCATGGCTCATTGCCGAAGGTTACAGCACAGTTTGATGAAGACGGCACATGTCGCTTTATTTGCAGTACGAAATACCATTAGCCCAGACCAGCTGTGGCTGACGATTATTTTGCCATTTATCTCGAGTGTGTTGACTAAAAATGTAAATTGTACTCGAAGAATTTGCATTAAAAAAGCAAACTGATTCCGAGTGGAAAAGAAAATTCAGTGTTTATCTTCCAACTGAAAATAGCCACAGTTATTTTTAATAATTACATAACAAAAGAATACAATGTTTAAATCTACAAACTCTTATGTTATGTATCGCTGCGGTGCATGCTGCATGCACCATCTCTCCGAACATTCGCTGACTACGTCGTCGCATCACGAGTTATTTAATAGTTGGCAGTCAGCCATTTATCGGATGTTTTCACTATAGAGAGACGATAATGTACGGACGGGTAAAATGATCATAGAGTGGCAAACATTTATAGATACAAGTATCCAAAAAAAAATACAAACAACCTTCCGAAGAGGTCATTGTGCCTCTATGATTGTAATTCAATGAAAAGGTTAACAAGTTTGCTTCCAATCATTACGCTTTAATAAAGTAATTTGTGACGATAATTCAATTAACTATAATAATATTACAATTATGTATATACATTTTTCTATAAAACCCGGCAAACTTCGTTCCGCCCAAATTTGTTAATGTAATGAAAATAATAATTCTGAGCATGCACAATGCCCTTCCTAATTTATGTAATTCGGCCAATTAAAATACTTTATTCAAAAGTTATATTAAATGCAATATAAATAAACGATGAATAGGTTGATTTGTTTCAATCAAACCGCAATGATTTTGACGTTTCGGCCAACCTTCCGCTTTTTCACTAAATTGACAATGTGAGAGACATGGGAAATCAAGATTGATGCCACAAATATACAAATATCCATCGATTATCCTTACAATAAATTATTTGTCATAGTGAAAGCGAGACACACGGGAAATTGAAGTGGCACGAATGGTAAATCGTTCTGAATAAGCGAAATCTGCGGAATAAGAGTGTTTGCCGATCGAAGCATCTGTTTTAAACGATATTCATTTTTTTTACATCCTCTTTGACGATTTTTGCAGCACGCATTCTGTCAATGTTATGCCAAACGCCATGAGGTTACATCAAAAAAGTTTGAATTCTAAAAGCGCTATGATTACATTAGATATAATTTAATATGGTGGTTAAGTATTCTTAAATTTTCTAATTTTCCGCGCAATTTTCTTAATTTTTTCTTTCATAACATTCTTCTGACAATAACAAACACAACAAAAAAAGAATTAGCGAAATCGGTTCAGCCGTTTGCGCGTGATGCCGTGACCAAGGGAAATAGGGATTCATTTTTATATATATAGAAGATATAGGGTTGGTTTTTCCATGTGCCATAATAATGACGTTAACAATTTGAATGTTTGCTGAGAGTATTTTTTTTTGGAAAATAATAGGTTTCGTTAAGTGTTAGGGTATCTAATAAAACTGCTCAGTAGGTAACACAGAAACTTCGTAGAAGAATGTGGTAAAGAAAGGGCAGAACGCCTTTTCCCTACTGAGGAAGTTACGAAAATCTGCCTAAACAATTTGCACGTTCAAAAAACATTGATATACAGTGCACTCGGGAAAACGTCAACGCTCGTTTACGTCAACATCACAAAACGTCAACCCTCTTTTTTTTACATTGCCTACTCTAAAACGTCAACCCAACCACAAAGCTCTAAAACGTCAACTCTGAATAAAACAAAATTTTGAATTTAGCAGCAGTTAAAATACACAAATTTGTATACACACACATTTATTTTATGAAATCATTTCTGAAATTGGTGTTTCACCTTATAAGTAGAGTAGAAAAGTAGTTGTTTTTTGTTGTCGTAAGTATCACATTACCAAAATGAGCTCAAAACAACCGAAAGTGCTAAAATTACCAGAACAGGCAAATATTTTGGACTTATTAGGAAAAGGTACAAGTGCGGTAGCTTTAGCGAAGCAATATGGTGTAATAAAGTCAACAATTAGCAAGATAAAAATGAAAAAAACGACATTCGTAAACGTCAACAATTTTTTAAACGTCAACACCCGCGGTTTTAATTAGTTGACGTTTTCCCGAGTGCACTGTAATGGCGTTTTCGATTGAAGAAAAGAATTGCCCTTTTTATCAAAAGATCAAATCTCTTTCTATGTTTGCTATGTTTCATTAAAGAGAAAGGAGCACTTCCAGGTCAATTATTAGCACGACAGAAGTGTGCGAGATAGTTTTATGTCGTTTTCCATTGGGATTTTCAGATTTTGCTCTCATATTTCATATTTTTCGTGCCCAATGGAACATAAATCGAGATTTTTCTTCCTTTGCACCTGTGGTGGTGCGTGTTTTAAAAGTCAGCTGTTCTTAAACGACATTAAAGAATTGCCCTGAATTCACCAACACACACTAGCAAAATGTCAGATTGAAAATGTTTATTCTGTTGTCGAAACAATAATTGGGCTATTTGATCTGAAAATTTCCAATTAAAGCGTGCGAACTTTGATTCAAATAAATTTATTTTGCTTATTAAAGCATTAATATTTACTTTATAAAAAATAGCAAAAAAGTGACAACAGAAAACCTAATCTCAAATATCTACTACTATTGCAAAAGTCCTCCAACGAATTTCAATGAAAAAATAATTCTAAATTTCGGGGCAATTCTCTCGGATCTTCAATGAAAAACGCCATAAGTGTTAAGTTGAGTAGATTTTGTGGAGACCAGATTTTATCTGAATGCAAAAACTATATCGGTCACTTTTATCAAGTCAAACTGTCATTCAGTATATAAATACGTACAGACAAAAACTGTTCATTAGACCAGTCCAGTGAGACTCACTACGTCAGACAGCTATGGAACTTTTAAACAATTGGACAATGTAAAACAAATGTTAGAAGAAGTACTTGTATTGTTTTGTATTTGATTCCTTTGAAAAAAATATAATATGGACAATAAATGTACTAATTTCCATTTATTAATTTTCAATCCAGGTTTTTTGCCCGTGCTTAGGAAATTTGCTTCGTTTTGACAGTGCAGAATTTTAGCTGCCATAAGTGTCGAGAAAAAGAGTTTTCAATGTTCTTAAATTCGAGGTAACGTTGAAACAACGTGTTGCTAGTTGCTACAGCTAATAATCACCCCTATCGAGGTATCCGTTTGGAAAAATTCTTCGATGTCATGTAGCGCACCTTGTCGCATTGCGTGGAACCGCGTTGTACCACTTACTTTTGACGGTACATTTTTTCCGAAGCTCTCCGACAACTTATTGCTGCGAAATATTTTTAGGTGAAATGAACGCGTTTATATGCTTTATTTATTTTGTTCCAAAACGGATACTTCGAACGAAATCTGAGTTCCGATCAGATTTGACTTTCGTACCTATAGGAATTTTTTCCGAATGAATACCTCGATAGGGGTGAATATTTTAATACTGGAAGTCGATATCCATTTGTGATTTTTCCAAAAACGAGTGCAATTTGAACAGCTGATATGCTGCCAAATAACGCAGTGATACATTTTCCAAGGCAGAGAAATATCGTTGCATGTTCCATGAGCAAAACGATTTATGTTAAATTCAAATTGTATTTACATTCAACATCAAAAGTTCTCTATGTTGCACCCTTGAAAATAACACATGCCAAATAGCTACGTTCTTTCCCATTTGAAAGTAGGTATGTACCTGTTATTTTTTATTTATTTTTGTTAAGTTCAAACAAAAGAAATCGATTTCTCTTTGTTAGTTTTAAACATTACTCAGATTTTTAGAATTAGAACTGTTTCTTAGGCAGCAGTGGCAGGCGCAGTGGCTTAGTTGTTAGTGTGTTGGACTACAAGGCTAGGAGTCCGAGGTTCGAATCCCGCAAAAACCCAAATTCCAACTTAGGGTTTTTTTCCACTGCGCCACCTCTCGCGAACGTCTGACAAACATCCGAGAGTATTACTGTCTTGAAATAGCTTCTCAATTGGCCGTTTGTAGTCGGCATATAATTGAAGATCCCTTCCATTCGTTTCAAACTTGAAAAACTCACACAAAACAAATGATTGTGAGAAGCTAGGCCTAGGTTTGAGAGACGAAAAGAGACCCGACAATGGTGGCCTGATTCGAATATCTCTCGAATCTACACTCCGTTTCACTTGAATAGCACACCATGCTAACTGCCATTATTCTTTTTATATTATCTTTAATAATAAAGCCAAGATTTGTTTTTATTTTTTAGCTGCAAGTATAAAAGTTAATCTTATAGAAAAAAGTAACATTTCTTTCAAATGCCCAACACGTTCTCAAAACCAAGCTAGAAAAGAAAAATACTGAAAAAATACGACTTGTTTCTTATTTCACATGAATAGCACACTTCAATATATTATATTATTATGTACACTTAATAATATTTTAAGTATGAACAAATACCTAATATGTATTAATATGAATTTAAAAAAAAAAATTAAAAATATTTAATAATGGGTGGAGCCTCCCTTGTTTAATATTGTCTCATAGATCCTGTTTGGTATTGAATCATACAAACTTTTTATATATTCAAGGGAAATTAAAGTCCAGGCTCGTTGAATTGCTTCGATTAGCTCAGTTTTTGTTGAAAACTGCTTTCCCGACTCATAAACTTTCCGGATCAGCCATCCCCAAACATTTTCTATAATGTTAAGGTCCGGCGAGTATGGCGGCCAGCTCAAAAGCGTGACATTTTTGGACTCGATCCACGATTTTAACACACGGGCAGTGTGTATAGGAGCATTATCGTGTTGAAAAGTCCACGATAGAGGCCCAAAGAGATCGTCCAATGTCGGAAAAGACTTCTCTAGAACATTTATATAAGTTCTAGCGTTCATGTTTGTTGTTACTATTTGAAGCTCACAGACTCCATAATATGATATGGCCCCCCAAACCATAACACCACCCTCTCGACTGTGTAAGCGATCTAACTGATGAGTTTCCTTCCTCAAATCGTGAAAATAATAATGGAAGCCATCAGGACCCTCCAAATTGAAGTTTTTCTCATCTGAAAAAACAACTCGGTGCCATTCTTTGTTCCATGACATGTTCGATCGGCAAAATGTTAATCGCATTTCTTTACGTTGAGGGGTAAGTGGTGTTTTTTTTTTAGTTTAAGATGTTTGATGTGTTGTGCTTTAGAAATGACCCGCCAAACAGTTGTTTTACTTGCTTGGACTCCTGATTTTTCTTTAATTTTGGCCAAGGAATCATGCGAATTCGAAGCGTTGCGCAGAATTGCCCGCTTATCTGCAGCAGAAAGTACACTCTGCGTACGACCTTTCATATTTTTCCCGTACTTGAGTTCATTTTGAATAAAATTGCAAATTACTTTTCTGCTTCTTCCGATTTTTTCCGCTATATCACTCACAGAAAGGCCACAATCTCTATAGGCTTTTATTTTGCCTTGTTCCTCGCCCGTTAAAGCTTTTCCGCGGCCCATTATAATTTTAAATTAAACACAATGTTATACAAATAATAATTAAATTTAGCTTTGATCAATAATTGAAAACTTGCACTGAGTAAATGAACTTTCAACCACGATGTGCTATTCAAGTGAAACAGAAAATTCGCTTCAATTATACACAACACTAAAAGAAAACAGCAGAAAGCATATAACGGTACATTTCCAGTGCACCATATTTTTTTTTATGAAAGTTGAAATGAAGATGAAGACAAGACAAACAAAAACAATAACAACGAGGAAGAAGAATATTTATTAATAAGCAAATAACAACAAATATATGAAATGTGCTATTCAAGTGAAAAGGAGTGTATATACTTTACTTTACTAGGCAGCAGTGTGTCCATTTCGTCTAATTTTCATTGACCGGTACCGGAATAGAGTGCCTTCTTTTATCTATGCTTTATTAGAACTATATCTATATTTGTCTCTGACAGACAAAGTTGTCATATCCATGTCAAGATTGAAGCACGCAAATTAAAATCAAGTTTTTGTAAAACTTTTCCTCTTGCGTTCACGAGTATGTATTAATTATAATTAAGATGCAATTACAAATTATATAGGAACTTTTGCAGCGCAACGTTAAAAACGTCAACAAAAAACAAATCATTTCGCGTGATATCATAATACATATTTCATCCACCTTCTTAAACAGCGATGAAGAAAAATTCACAGAAGCGTTCCTAGGAAGACTTCCTGAAATAATCCGATGACATGTTACGCAAGATTGTAACCGGTTAACACTGACTATAATAATTATGCTCATGTTGTACTCCAAGGTCTAAATGGTGTAAAAGCATATACATTTTTCAATGCGGGCATAATTGCTATATACGAATAACACGATACTTGGGCTTAAGCAACGTCATACCACCATAACCGTCATTGTATACAAACAGTGACATACGTAATAACAATTTTCTGTACATAACCGGGCCTTGCAAACTTTGTTTGTAATTCTAGCACTGGTTTGCTTTAAAACTTACCATGTCGATGGTGGTTTCTCCAACTTTGGTATTTCCATGCTGTTTCCTGAAATTTTTCACACGTTCCTGCTCCTTTGGAATTTTATTTTCAAGTACATCGCGCAAGCTGGCATCAGCTGAGATGAGGCGCACGTACGATGCAAGTACTGAGTTAAGTTTCTGGAAAGACAAAATTATAAAACAAATTAGAATTTAAATTAAATTATAACTGTATACAGCATATAAGAGCACTTATTATAATTGTACAAAAAATTGATAACGTCTGCTTCCTTATGCGCGATATATCGTAAGACACATCAACGGCAAGTGGAATTGGAATCATATTCACTACGTGCTAAGGTCAAACATGACACTTCCGAGAAAGTGATTCTCATTATCATTGTGCAAAGCAATGATAAGAATTACCAGTGACAGTCTGCGTGCGCTTTATAATATTCATTTCATACATCGTTCCATCACATCACATGATTAACGTGGCGCAAGTCGTAAACACTGGGTTTTTCAAGTCTTCGATAAATCTTTATTTTCTTTCATTGTAAGGCTTATCTTTTCATTTTTTTATCAACTTGCCTCATTTAAAACTAAATAAATTATAGACTATAACGACATATAACAAAATGTAAACAAAGCCAACTGAATACGTTTTAAAACGTTGTAAATAAAATAAAAAGCCTACTTTGACAATTAAAACGTTGAAAAATGTTAATGTTTTCGGCGATTAACTGGAAGGTTGCGTGCCCATGAAACAATTTCCACAAAGTATACGACTACAGGTTAGTAAACGAGATTCAGAGACAAATTACTGATGTCAATTGCAAAAAAATGCTGATAATTCTGCCCAGTAACCCAAACATTTTTCATAATTCACCTCATATACAAATTCAATCCATTTAACGTCAGATGAAGTAGTTGGTAGTTGCGCATATATTTTACTTTATATTTTAGAAAGGTCCAGTGCAATTCGTTCTCAAATGTGAAGAGCTGTCATCTGTCAACAACAAAAAATGCAATTGCGTGTCAATATAGTCGATAGACACGGTTTGCTAACCACATTTATTAAGACTTAATGTTATGCTTCTCTCTTAATTAGACTGTAACTTAAGGACGGCACGCTGGACTCTACGTGACTTGTCACTTAGCTCTTTGACAAACAACAGCGTTTTATAATACGTACATTTACTCCGATTCGGTACTAGCAAATTAAATGACGTACACATTGTATCACGCGATTTACCAGAGAGTACAAGATGGGGTGCATTCAAAAATATAGTTATCAACTGGATTAGTCTGCACAAGGTGTACCCTAATTCGAACAAATTATACACAAAATGCAAACTTAGTACTCCTACTCAGTCAGGAAATTTTTGACTAGATTTGCCTGCTGTCTCCCTACATAAACGTCAACTGAAAAACTGTTCTGGCGACCAATCGAGGGCATTAAAAACTGAAAAACATCAAGTCAGCCAGCTGTCAGAATTACAAAACTGGACCCTTAAACGTCCCCATTTAATTTAGCCATTGATCTGTGTTAAAAAAAGGAAGCAAAAATTGGATAAAATAGGGAACAAATTAAGACACTATTCTGATTTGACTTGCAGTGATACCAGGGTCGGCATTCCGTTCGAACGTTTTCGTGTGCACGAACGATTTACTTCTGCAACTTAAGAGGAACGAACGAAAACGTTTCAACGTTTTCGCCTTACAGATCCCATCGACCCCAGCCTTTTGATAAACAAAATCCCTTTCCGGGGGAAGGAAATTTCCTTTTTACACCATTTCAAAAAAACTATTGTAAATTTTACACCTATAATAATAACTGTCATCAAAACAACTGCTGCAAACCAAAGGAATATTATTTTTTTAACAGAAACTTGCAAAAAGGACCACACACGATGTGTTCTATATTTAATTTGCTGATTTTCCGAAACAAATTATGCAAAATTTAATTTCTGTCAGACTCATTGCTGGACCAAAAGGAAGTGCATCGAATAGTATTTGCTTACTTATTTGTTTATGTTTAGAATGGATTATAGGTGAAGAATAGCATTCTCATACTTCTACTACTTTCATTCGTTTTCTGAAGCCAAGTTAAATTCAAAAGATCATTATTTCTAGAACCTAAAAAAAAAAAAAAAAAATCCCACAGTCTGGTTACACTACTGACTGATTGTATGCACACACCTGTGCCTTGATTTTGTGCGGTTTTTTTTCCGCAATGTAGGTTGCGGAAAAGTTTCACGTATAGGTGGATTCTGTAAATACAGGTGCGTTTGAGTGTGACAACTGGTGGAGTTTATTTACGATTTTGTGAAGTTTTTCTACTGCAAAGAAAGGCATTCCATGGGGTGTATCTATTTTTGTAAATTATTTATGTATAAATATGTATTTAGAAATCAATCGGCATGCAAATTTCGAATGTTTTAATACAAAATTTAACCAGTGAATGGAAAATGCTTTGAAAAGGGTCATAGGCTACACATATTGGAATATTAACAAAACAAAAAGAGCAAGTGACGTTTGTGTGTTCGATTAGCCACACGAAATCTGAAATCTGAGAGCGAATCTGAAGAAGCCCAAACGAATACCACATTAGTAGCGAGAATGATGTCGGATGAGAACAACTGACAATACGGTGACCGCTGTGCAACAATTGGGTACTTTTTTCGAGGACCCTGATACAATTTTTTGCTACTCTGTTCTTTTTTCATTGTAGTTTTAAAAGGCAGATTTACAAAGTGTTCAAAAACTGTGATTTCAAAATAAATCTGTTTAAAATATAATGCGGTTCAACATCACAACATCATAGTGTAAAGCGAGTCATTTGCCATTTCCAAACTGTTGATGAGTACACTATTTTAAATCTAGAGTTTGATAAAAAATTATTTCGAATCGTACCAGCATATATCAACTGCAACCATTGGGAACAGAATTTTCGAAATTTGGAAGATACCTTGTTATTCCATTTTATCATGAACATCGCAGTCGTGGGGGATCTCAATGCTAGAATAGGAGAAGAGTCAGGGCTCGAGAATTCCTTAGCCGGCATACCCAGAAAATCGAAGGACAATATATGCAATGCTAGAGGTACAAAGCTCCTGGAATTTTGTAATACGTATGGTCTTCGAATATTGAATGGAGCAAGTGAAATGGATACATGTGGCGAATTTACATTCGTAGGGCAGCAGGGAACCTCAGTCATAGACTTCGGGCTTATAGGAGGTGACTGGAAACATTTCGTACCAAACAGGCATAAATAACACTGGAAAGAGAACTAGTAACGACAAACCATGGTTCGACGAGGAATGCAAAATAACAAGGAAATACTCATTCGCATGGCTAAAAATATTCCGAAACACTAGCGATGATTTCTTTAGGAGGTTATATATTCAAGAAAATAGAAAATATAAGGAGTTATGTAATAGAAAAAAGAAACTACACTATGAGGCGGAAGCTAAAAAGTTATCCAAATGTAGGAATACAGTAGATTTGGCTCTTTGCCAAAGGAATGTCTAAAAAGTTTGGTAGGGTAGTACAAAACATTTATGAAGAGACTCTTGCAGCTGTATGGACCGGAGAAAAAACGTCGGACTGGTTTAGAGCGAACACAGGTGTTAGACAAGGATGCACTTTAAGTCCATTGTTATTCGCACTCTTCATTGACGACATCACCGACTCACTCCCAGGAGGTATTGAATTCGCTGGGATCGTTATAAAGGCGCTACTTTTTGCAGACGATATTGTTTTGATGGCGAATTCCCCGGAGACACTTCAGCGCATGATAAACCGTTTACATGACTTTTGTAAAATGTGGAGCCTTATAATAAACCTGGAAAAGTCAAAGGTGATGATCTTTAAAAAGGGTAGTGGAAGAATGTGCAACAACGAGAAATGGTTTTTGAATGGCGAACAGATCGAAGTCGTTAAAAAGTACAACTACCTTTGCATGCTCTTCACACAAAACCTAAGCATGGAAGAACACCTGAAAGGCAAGCTTGAAAAGGCTAAAACCGTGATAAATACAACTTGGAGAAAATGTTTTGCTAACAAGTATATATCTCATAGCAGCAAGTTTCGTGTTTTCGAAGCGGTTGCAGAGTCATCTATGCTGTACGCAGCGCAGGTGTGGGGCGGAAGCCGGTTTGAGGAAGTGGAAAAACTACTGAGGTTTTATATCAAAAGGATATTCCGTTTGTCACTCAACACCCCAAATTATGTCATAATGCTGGAGACTGGTCTTACTCCACTGGCTACAAAGACACTTAAACTTCATGTGGACTACATTTTGAAAGTCTTCATCATGCCTTGGGAAAGATTACCAAGACAGGTGGCCTTGGAAGCACTACGATGCAAAAGTAGTTGGTACAGTAAATGGAATGACCTTTCGCACACGTGTGGAATAAGCCTGGACTTGAATGAAGCAAACCTGGGATCATGGAAGCCAAAGCTTTATCAGTTGATTGCAGCTGTAGATCTTAATTTCAGACAGCAATCGGAAAGAGAAGCATCGGAATCACTGCATCGATCTATCTATAGTCAGCTGAATTATAATCTAGGGGATCGGAATTACTTCAAAGATGATTACAGCGCCGAGGAAATATCACTGACAATAAAACTGCGATCTGAACTACTTCCACTAAATTATCAACCTCATAGAGAAGATCTACCGGTATGTGTAATATATGCAACATGGCGGAGAGGGAGGATATACTTCATTTCATGGGTAGATGTCCTACGCTCAGGGAAACAAGGCGGCACTTTTTTGGAGTAGATCAAATCCCCGATGAGGATATTCTAAATAAGCTCAACGAACTAAATGTGACTAGTCTGTTTGCGTATTGTAAGACAGCCTTGGCTTATCGGCAAAGAATTATATCCGAAAGTTTTTAATTTTGATGGAAAACTCTGACTTTTATTTTATTAAACTGATGTAACAAGAAGTGGCTATTGAAAAAAAAAAAAAAAAAAAATATTGTCAATCGGCAGACGGCTTATTGCCATGCTTTCTTTGATTTGTGATTAATATAAAGATTTGTAATCAATTAATTAATTAATTAATAAAATCTAATCTAATCTAAAATCTTATCTACTTGTTATATTGTGAGCAAATTCTAATTTTGCAGAACAGCGTCAGAAAAAGGCACTTTTTTCAAACCAAATTAAACGAGATCTTAAAAAGTAGATTTCAAAATGAGTTGATAAAATTTACAACCAATGGTTAATTAATTTTTATATAGGTACATATTTTAAAATGAAAATCAAAGCTTTCATTTTAAAATTTGTCATTTAAAAACGATATGCGTCTACTGTTTTGTAGTAGTGTGTAGCTCACGAAGAATAATATTAAATGCATCTATAATTCTAATGTGATTTAGTTTTATTTATAAAACACAATTCGTGTGAGAATGATCTACAGTTGAACTTCGATAACTCGAACCATCACTTGCCACAAAAAAAAAATCGAGTTATCAAGTAAAATACAAAATTGATAGGAATACATAATATGTACATATTTATTTGCGAATATATTAGACAAAAAAAGTACAGGAAATTAACATATTTAATATAAAAATTAAAAAAAAAATCTTCAATGGAATTTAAACCATTATAAACAGAATCGTTTTTTTTTTTCATTAGTCATATAAACACAAAATGCTTAATGACTTTGCAACCAACTCGTTTGAAGGTGGTTGAATCAAATTATGCTCAAAATTTTATTTTATCTTCCTCTTATTTTTCAAAAATTCAAACCAATATACCAACCTAGTAAAAATTATGTGTTCTAACCCCTATTAACAATAAATTTGATAATTCTTACTCATAAATACGAAAATCACGATTTTCTACACGGTATGTAGGTATACTAGGTCATAGGAACATACAAACACAGTGCCCCCGAAAGTGATACATTATAAAACGAACTTGTAAAAACATGCAGAATTTGGGAATTCCCCCTCAAAATTCGACTTATCGAAGTTGAAGCCAAATAATCTATTCGAGTTATCAAGACATTCGTGTAATAGAAGTTCGAGTTATCAAATACAATTTTAGTCTTGGCGCTATTGCCAATAAATTTTATTCGAGTTATTAAATATTCGAGTTATCAAAGTTCGACTTAACGAAGTTCGACTGACAGTCTATATTGTATTGTAAGACTAAAACTAAAATTTATAACCTTTCTCTAACACTCAGGGAGATTGCTAAAAAATTCTGAAAAGTAGCAACAAAAAAAGAGCGGTGAAAGAACCATGTGTCATTTCTACTCTCTAATTTAAGAATTTTCGCACTATATTTAACAAGTACAGCGGACGCTCACATATTAGAACTTTCGGAAATTCGAATCTTCCAGAAATTAGAACCTGAGTTTTTAATGCATTAAATGCTTTAAAATTAGAACTGGTTCTAATTTCTGAGCGATTTTTGTCTTAGCTTTGTACACATCGGTTAGTTCCCAATTTGTTTGTTTATTTTGCTTCAGCAAGGCAAAAATAAAAATGGGAATCCCCAAACTATGTATGTGGTGATTCCCTTCGAGTGTTTTTTTTGTCATACTATGTACATTATTTGGTTATACGCTTGTGAATATTTAATTCGCATGTATATCTATATATTTGACTCAGTCTCGTTTACAAAGTGAATTTAATTTATTATAAACGTATAAGGGAATCGCTTAGCTCTAGATTTCCATGTAACAAAATTTGCCATCAGCTACATAAAATCTGAGGAAGAAGCGATGTTAGATGCTGTTTCCAACACCTAGAAGCAAAAACTAAATCCTTACACAGCGCTGAATTTCCGGAAATGCAAAGTCTTTTTTTTTAATGGTTTCTAAATAAACGTAAGGAAAAGCAGTACACAATGACTCGACCAATATTAAAGGCAAAAGCTAAATCAATTTCCGATGAAGTATATCTCGATAAAGATGAAAAAGCATTCCGTGCAAGTGATGAATGGTTTACAAAATTTAAGAATCGGCACGGTATTAGCTATACTTAAAAATTGGTGGCGAGATACTCTCTAGTGACGTTGGCGCTGTCACTCCTTTTATGCACAGAGATTTATATAAGAATAATACATTTTGGAGGTAGTTTCACTCTTTATAAGCGAACTAAAAAAACGTCCAGAAATTGGAACATTTCGGAGATTATAATTACACCAGGAACAAAGTGGTTCTAATTTCTGAGCGTCCACTGTACTGGCCTTCTTAACACTACAATCGTGTTCTGATAAGACAGCCGCGTTACATTTTAAACATATTTATTTGGAAATCACAATTTTTGTAAAATTTGCGAAATCCCTTTTCAGACTAAGAAAAGGGAAAAAGCAGCAACAAATTGTATCAGGGTTCTTGAAAAAAGTGCCAAATTATGAATTATCGCACAACAACAGCACGCGGAACGTTCCCTAGCGACATTGCGGAAAAAACGCACAAAATCAAGGCACTGATATTTTAGTTGCGGGGAGTAAATAATTATTCGAGCTTAGAGCGGATACATTTTACCAGAACCTGCTACGATTCGTTGCATGAATTTCTTTGAGCCACGCAGTTATTTTATAGGTTTAACTGAAATAAATGTCGGTCGAATGTATTTTTCTTCATGACGCTTGGACAGAATAATGGTTAAGTTATAGTTTTCATAAATTGCACCTGAAAGCACTAGGAGTTGTTAAGGAAGATCTGCGGTTTTGGGACGGTTTCATAGGAAGCGACATGTGTATTCAGGTCTGGAGCTCTGACCTCTTTTTTCCAACGGAAAAACGCTGGCAACGCCAAAGAACGACAGATGGACACTTATAATATTTGCAGATATAAACTTCTGCATTAACCGGCCATTATCTATAAGTACAGAAAATATTTGCGAATAGCCACATCAGTCCGCTACTGTCTGTAAAAGTTTCTGTAGAAACTGCGGATGTGGCGAAGATGATGAAAAAGCCATTCCTTATATGATTAACGGCAAAATTATTCAAGTAAATTAACTAAACCCTAGTTAAGAGCTAATCTCAAGAATCGATTCAAATTAATTCCACAAATTACGTACCCAAACAGGTGGGTTGAGGTCTCAGAGTTCCGCCAAAATCTGGGGTCGAATCGTCTCTTCCGTGAACGAGTAAAACGTGACGGAATTTGTTTTTGTTTTGTGTGTAAAACCGGCATAATTCCGTGAACGTATAGGTCGTTCACGGAAGTGGCGATTCGACCCCTGGTCGTTTTGTCAGTAAACACAATACCGTACCTGCCTATCAGGTGTTGGTATCCACATATTACGTCCATCTGATATCTCGACACCAAATTAAAGTCGCGCACTCGGTAACTTTTGCCACCACCGCACACATATCATTCAATGATAGGGTCATCTGATACCCCGTTGCTAAGCGCTACGATAAAAGCATCTCGATTGAATTATTCTCGCCACTTAATTTTCTTCCTCCTCTCGACAGAGCATACAGTCCAATTGACATGCTTTGACAACATCGCTGTCGTTTTTCTTTTACGTTATTCACGAAACTAAACACGAAGCGTTCATAAATCATCAATTTGCATTTTGAAAAGATACAACAATATTCAAAATCTCAAACACCGACAAGCTCAATTGGCTTTCGAGGGAGACGCGTTGCACTATACCACTGATCGTATAAGGTATCGCTCTTAAAAGCGGGAAACATAAGACTGAATTGTGGCGAACCTGTGAAATTATTCAATAGACAATGAAAAACATACATGATTCATAAAGTTTCTGATTTGTGCAGTCACACAATAGAGCTCGTTACGTCACCAATCTTGATCTGTGGCATGTTCCGGGTTTTTTGCGGCTTTCTTTTGAATTTCAATTTCAAGATCAGTTCATTTAAATGTTTCTGCCATTGATCAGAGCCAGCACATCAGCGTCGTCAATACATTGGCCTTTGCTCGAGTCGCATTGAATAACAAACATTTAGACGCGCACGCTCAATGTGTGACTCACAAGAAAATTATATACAAACAAATTCGGAAATTCTGGTAGATCTGGTAGAGAATTTATGACTTAATTCCCAAGTTGCCGCCGCGCTTCAAGGGCACAAATCTTAGAGTAAAACTTCAACACAAACCGGACCTTTATTATTTTACGTTCGAAGTGCCCACACAAGCGCTAGTCAAGTTTATTGACTCGTTGACTCTGAGTTGAGCATGGTAACGAGTGCTAATTTGCATTTGCATTGCACAGCTTTCTAAGCTAGGATTCCCGCCGCAAATGGGCGGGCAATTAATTTGATTGTATTTATTATGTTATCCCGCCAACCAAGATGATCATTTTTCGCGGTCATCTATATATCTTCGAGATAAGTGTGAATTAAATCAGGAAAGTAATTAGTGGTACGTGATGCTCAGCTGACACTTAATGTATCTGGAAGGTTCTTTGCAGTTTGGAGATTTCATTCACGAAGTTATTCGTGGGAATCTTATCGGAGGTTATGTCATCCGATGTTTCTTTTTAGATTAGGTTTGGTCGCGTGATACTATTTTACTATGGTGTATAATTTTTATAAAATAAAATAAAATAAGCCAGGCGTCCTAATCACTAAACACACGTCGCGTCGGTCGCTTTGCAAATGTTGTGTCATCAATTATCACTGTACAAATTGCCACATCGTAATAGATTATGCAACATTTAGGGTGATGATTTGGGCGGATTTGTTTTTCATGACACGTTTTGAATATTTATTGAGACTAAAGTTCGCCCAGTGGTAGAAATTCTACCATTTTATTGACCTGGCTTATACACAACAAATTATTTATAGACAGCGTTGCACATCACTGCACAATCATCTCAAAAGCGAATCAAGCGAATCTGTTGTTTTGAAGGCAGTGAAAGTGGTTCTTAACTGTTTCCTTAGCCTATTTACATATAAATACTAGAAGACCCAGCCACGCGTTGCTGTGGCTAAGGTCGTTTGATTTTTTTTTTATTGGGAGGTGCCACAAATCGATTTTCCTATCCCGCTTATCTTTTGCAAAGCTATCCTGTCTTTCAAACTGGAACCAACCACATAGATACATCCACAAAGTTCTATTGAAATCGGTTGAGTGGTTTTGATAGCAGGACCTAAAAGTATCCTATCTTCTAAGTCTGCCTGAAATAAATTAATACAAACAAAACAAAAAAAGGCTGATGAAAATCGACCCACCCGTTTTCGAGTTATAACGTCATCGAATTTCACCCGAAGGAATTATATATGTACTAGCGTGCCCGGCGAACTTCGTCCCGCCCAAAATTGACTTTTTGACTAAAATAATTTTCACTTCCACCTGAAATTAATTTTATTGATCCCAACTATAGCTTTTGAAAAATACGATCTCACTGTATACTACGATCAAAATTAAAAAAAAAAAAAAAAAAACTCTCCCTAGAAAATGTATGGAAAATCAATTTTCACAAACTTTCCAATTTCCCGTTCAAATTTTCCAATTTTGTTGCCGTATGAACCTTCCTTAGGCGTAGAAAAACGCAACAAAGAAGATTAACGGTTTACAGTACATACACGACGTACAAATTCGTTCTCAATAAGCGGATTCCGTGGAATGAGAATGTTTGTCTTTGAATCTCGGTGCATTGAGATTGCGCAACAAAATTATAAATGAGCCCGCTTTCAATTGTATAGATGTAAGCCCGGAACATCCAAAGAATTCAAAAATTCAACTAATCCCCATAAAGTTTTGTTTTCACGACAAAAAGTAGCATATGTCCTTCCTGGGGCCCATGCGTATTTAAACCAAAAATCATAAAAATTGAAGGATTGGTTCCCGAGCTATGAGTGCGCACATACGGACGTCAGTCTTTTTTATATGTAGCTTTACCCACCCGCCTTTGCTCATACCTTTCGCAAAGTCCTTTATTTGGACAACGTCCATTAATAATTTTAATGCTTCCACAACCCGCTCTCCTATCCCGCTTATTTTTTGCAAAGTACCATCTATAGGGTCCGAAACAGTAGTATATTTCAATCTTGAAGCAACCATACCTACCCATCCACAAATTTCAATCAACTCGGTAGAGCTGTTTCGAAGATCGGCAACAGCGCCACCTATCAGGTCCAAAAGTATCCTATCCTTCAAGTGGAAACGAAGAATATACATCCACAAAATTTCATTGAAATCGGTTGAGCAGTTTCGGAGATCGACAACAACGCCACCTATCGGCTAAAAAATTTTATCTTTTAAGACTGCCTAAGCTTGAAATACACCAATACGAACAAAACCAAAAAAGAATCATAAAATTTGGCCCAGTAAGAACGTTTTCCTTGGTTATGTTATTTGTGCCGGAAATCGAATGGAAATGTTATTTACCTATTTCAAATTGATTAAAAACTAATTTGGAGTTTTCGTCGAACAATTGTACAGCTAAATGATATATGAATTACTGAAAAATCAAATTCAAAAAAGTATAGACAACCAACGCCAACTATAAATTATTACAATTAAATTTAATGTTGTTGATACAAAATTGATATGCAGGGAAATCTAACTTGTCATAAATATCTCCCAGCGTCACCTATCGGGTCCAAATTTTGGCAAAAACTTTTTTTTTTTTAAGTGTTATATGGTGTTAATTTGAGCCAAATCGGTCCATAAACAAGTATTTTCAAAAAAGCGACCCCAGCGCCCCCTATAGGGTCTAAAATAAACATTAATCATCCGGAGTAGCACACAAAACATATGGTGTGAATATAAGGGGGATAGCTTCAGTGGTTCAGCCGTGATGATCGGTCATACATACGCACGAACGTTTTTATATATTAAGATTGGGTAATCTTAATACAAGTTACCATTTTTTTTGGCATTTTTATTTTTTTAGGAGCACATTACATGAGAAGAAGCACACTACATGAGAAGTTATATACAGAATAATGTGATAATTGTTCCACTGCGTAATACGTTCACGCTAAAAATGTATGGAACGGAAATGTTCACACAACATACACAGTTCTTTGAAGGTCATTCATTGAAGATCATTTTAAGTTTTGTACTACATAACTAAAAGAGCGCATATACAGAGCTTTTAGCGCAGTTGACGTTTAAAAACAAATAAAAACAAAAACAAATACAGAGTGCATAAAATATTCACACAAATTTAACTGGCTGACGACAAGAACTGAAACTTTTTAGGAAAATTGCCTGTCAATTTGAAAAGTGTTACAGCTATTGACACTTCCACGCTGATATCTATATGAAAATGATGCCTGCATTCCAAGTTTATCTGGTTTAACTTTTAACTTAATGAATAACAGTTGTTTAGTATGCTATACCTACTTCTTATGTCACATGTAGGATGTAGGGGTTTAATAACAACAATCACTGTGAAGAGAAAAGAAACATCAGTTGTTGACATCGAAAACAACTACACAACACATACTGTTGTCTCTTGTTTTTCAAGTCAAAATAGTCAAAATGGGGGACGTTCAAGTATCTAGTTCAGTAAGTCTGACAGCTGTCTGACTGGATGTGTCGCATTACGTTTTCCATTGGTTTCAGTCGCGGCTCCACTCATTCTGTAATCCAATGGAACAAGAAAACTGCTTCTGATTGAAACCGCAAAAGTATTGGTGAAATGCCAAAAAATAATCTACGGCTGTCAGTTGACTTCTACCAAATACATAAATTACACTTGTGTGAGTGTTTCTCGAGTGGATTCTGATTTCAAACTGAGAAGCGAAATTCTCTTCTCAAGAAGAGTATTTTTTGTGCCAATGGTACGGTTTCAGAAGTGATTTATCTTTCTTTCTTTCTTTTTGCGAAATGGAAAACGACATCAGTTTCGATTGGCTTAGATTGATCACATGAAAAGTTTATGAAGGGTTAGCCGACAAATCTTCTTTGAGAAAAGCTCCAATAAAGCAGCCACAAAATGGTCACAACTAGAAGGGCACAGGGTCTCAAAGGCATTGTGGCCCGCTTTAAATCGGAAGAAGCCTGAAGAATTAATCAATCTCAATAGACCAAAGTTAAGATTAACGGTAGGAATACTCTCTGGGCATTGCCTTCTAAGGAATTATGCCCTGAGACTAGGCTTAGCTAATACGGATACATGCAGGTTGCAGGTACTGTGAGGACCTACAAGTTACGGAAGACATCTCCCACCTTCTATGCGAGTGTCAAGCAATTGCCCAGATTAGAAGGAAGCACCAAGGCAGGTACTTCTTTAATAACTTAGAGGGGATTGGTTACTCAAATAATATTGAGACCATGATAAAATTTTGTAGGGAAATTAATTGCTTGGGCGATTTTGTTGAAGTTTTTAACCGTAGTGGTTCCCTATGGATGGCGATGGGCCCGCTTTGGTGCCTGATCTTTTGTGACGATCTCGCAACCCCGCTCAACCTTACCTAACCTAGCCGACGAATCTATTGTCATCTAGTTTGTGACTATGTACTAAGTTGACAGTTCGTATATGGATGTTAATAACGGCAAAGCTTAATTATTAATAATTACAGCCGGATCTATAGCAGTGTAAATCACTTGTCAGAAAATTACATAACAATTACAATTACACTTCTCTACTAAAGCCAACTTAAAAACTTAAAACTTACGCCTTAGACCCAGCTTTTCGTGATCAATCTAGGTGAATGTAATAAACTTAAAACTACTCAAAATACTAAAATTTGTATTCAACTCGAACGTTTGACACAAACCATTTTCGAATTGAATTGTTTGCTCACATTTGATGCAGTAACTCTTGTCAAACGCTTGCCGTTTAGTCAAACAGTACAATCTAAGTTTTAGTTATTTGCATACGATTATAGTTTGTACGCAAACCGACCTCACGTATACGCCCATCCTGACATTGTAATAAGAAACTCGGTACTCACGTTAAACATTTAAAACCATCCACTTAAGTTTCTTATTATCTTATCAAAGTAATACGAATGTATTGGGAACAACAAATTATCATTTTCGATAAACTAGAAAAACAACGTAGTGAAAAAAGAACAATGTTATCCAACATATTGTTAAAATGGCGTTCATCGTCTTCTTGCACAAAATAACGCAATTATTCAAATCAACATTATTTAAAGACTCGTAATTATAATCTAATCGAAAGCGCGAGACAACGATAAAAGTAATCTTAAATACGAAGTGTGCATAGCTACCGATCGTAGTCAAAAGAATTTGTGCGTACGTATTCGATGACGTCATAGGACTTTTCAAATCATTATTCTTTCGTTGTATGTAGATCTAGCTATACCCAGGTAGGTGTAGATATTTATTGAAAATAGAATCGTGTGGGGTGTTCGAATTTTGAAAACATTTCCATTTTATTAAAAAAAAAAAACTTTGCGTCACATGACAGGCACTAAAAATGAGTAAATAAGTTCACATGTAGGCCACTGGAAAGTGTTTAATTTGCTATATTCTTAACGTCATTTATTTTGACGTGCATAATAGTTTTCCAGTAGCAAAAATGTATGGGGAACCTTGATATCTTATCGTATCTTAGTTTTATTTTCAAAAAGGTAAATGACTGTAATCGATTGGATTTTTTTTTCGTGAAATGCTCACATGATTAGACCAAATTATTTACTGTAGGTATGTGAACATGTCACGATAAATAGATTAAACGCTTGGCAAGGTAATCGCACGTATAAAATGTATGCATCTGTTTTTTTTTTTTTTTTTTAAATATGCGTTAAAAGAGGGGCAGATATCGACGCTCGCACACATATATACTGTGTTGAGTATTGTATTACATAAGTGAAATCGTGTGCCAATGGGAATCACGGCTTTTGAACCAAAGCAAGGCCAAGCAGATAATTATTTGATTTTTTTTTTTGTATAGTGCTTGGCTTGTTTCTAGGAAATGCATACTTTAAACTAAATGGTAAGAGACGAGAAACATTGTAATACTATACGCGTAGAGCGAGTGTTTTTTTTTTATAATCCATGGCTGTCTGACGTTGGTGTCAAATGAGAAGTGACAGTAGGTAGGTACCTATATCTAAATTTATTTGTCAGTGTAATTTCCTATGCTTTGCAAAAAGCAAATAAAAGCACATGTGGAAGGTGGGAACACAAAAACAGGTACTTATCAACTAGCCGCAGCTATGACAGATGATAGTTTTTTCGTTTTGCTTTGCTCACATGTCGTCACCAGAGACAATACTGAGACCCCCAACGTCCACGATTTCCATATATTTTTATTGGGTAAATGCTAAGTGCATTAGTATTGTTACATAGAAACTCGTATTGACAAATGTCACGTAAAGCCTAGTACGCTGCTCAAGTGAAGTGAAATTTTCACTGCTCTCCAAAAAATGCTGTGAAATCGAAAGTGAAATATTTTTTTGTTTTTTTTTTCTGGAAATTTCATAAGATTAAAGATAGCTATAGTATAAAATAAACATATTTTGTTCACTCTTATTTTACTTAAAATGAAAACAGATGGAGGAAAGAAATTGCGAACTTTGTTTTGTTGTAGTTCATAGATTCTAGTAGTGTTAAGACCAGTGTAACACATTTTAACAATCAAGCACCTTTTGAAAGATCCGTGAACTATATTCATGTGATTACTGAACCTCATTGTACTAGAAAATTCGAATACTGCTGTATTCTTATTTGTAAAAGTTTCTTATGTGGTATTCGATTATGCTTCTTCAGATTCGCTCTCAGATTTCGGATTTCGTCTGGCTAATCGAACATAAAATCACTTGCCCTTTTTTGTGTTAACATTCGTGTGATTGGAATATGTGTAGCCTTCAACACTTTTCAAAGCGTTTTCCATTCACTGGTTAAATTTTATATTCAAACATTCTAAATAAGCGTCCCGATTGATTTCTAAATATTTATACATAAATAAATTACACAAATAGATTCACCCGATGCAATTACTTTCTTTGCTGTAGAGAAAAAAAAACAAACTCAAACGCACTTGTATTGGTAAATCTGAGAAATAAAATGTATTATTAATTAAAGTAACTCTCATTCATCCAATAATAGTAATAAAAATGCATAAAAAGAGTATCGTGTTCAATTTTATAACGCAATTGCAGCAGCCGCCATGACGCCTTTACAAAAGGGAACTGCGAGGTGCGAACAAATAATTTTTTGTATGAGAACACTAAATTGCCATTTTAGTATCCATAAAGCATTTGATGTAATTGATCTGACCGCCAATTAAAAATCTGTATGTTTATCTTGAGCAAAGCAGTGAATAGCAATTTACTGAGGCACCCTGCTCATCAAAAAGGTCATCCATGCCACCAACTTTTTGTACTGGTAACTTTATGGTGCTATATTCAATGCAAAAAAGATGCGAAAAGTGTAGTACTTTCTTAAAGAAACATTTGAAATTGAAGTAAATTTCTTAACCGCCTGCCTACGAATAATTTTTCACGCCGAAATGTCAAAAATGTAATGCGACGGACAATACAATCCAAGTGAAATAGCTGAGGAGAGATTTTAGTATCGCCACCTACAGGCCAGTTTTTGAAGCGCTATTTTTCACTCGAACTGCGTACTGCCAAGTGAAATTTCCATGTGGAAAGTTCATTTTGAAATTTCGCGGTGAAAAATTTGTATGAAAAACTAGATTTCACGCGAACTGCGTACCAGCCCTTAGATTGCTTGAGGGAAAATAAAAGCATTTTGAGCATCCTTTCATTTATTTAAGAAAAATGTATGTATGAAAATACACAACCATATTTGTCCTAATATATTTCTAGTATATAAAACATCTAATTTAGATAGTTTTATTAATCAAACTGTAGTAGAATGGTATAGAGTAACACACAGAAAGTGGTGGTTTGGCATCACATAAGAGTAATGCCACAAGAAAATGTGTTTTAAGGGAAATAAGAAAGGGAACCAAATATCATGCGACTGCTGCTGATTCGATCAGAATAATCCCTTAGTAAATTGTAAGAGAAAACGTTTTAGAAAGAACGTGTTTTATAAAATACAGATAATACAATTTTAATAAAATAACGGCCATCTTTTATATTTTACTGAAAAACGAGGTTTATAATTCGCCTTTTAAAAATATAAAATGACCAAAACACATGTGCAGAAAATTGTTTGACATGCATGCATCAGCTACTGTTATTCGCCGACTAAGCAGCTGATTTGTTTTTGTTTGCAATTAAATTCGTTGAAATTGCATGCAAAATTCTGCACGTGTGTTTTGGGCATAATAATCAATCAATTGCATTCAGTTATGTTAAAATGTGGTATTCCCGAACTCTATCACATTCCCCCATGGTTGGTAGCGTTGGCAGCATTGATTTTAGATTTTTGTATACTTTTGCATGTCATACGGATTCTAAATTTACATATAACCAATAGGAAACAAAATGGCGAATTTGAAAAAAAAAAAAAAAAAAATTGCGAGTTGGGGCTTGGGGGTCTCAGTATTGCCTCTGGTCCATATAATATAACAAGTCAATGCGTGTATCAATCCCTGAAGTGAATGACAACTCAAAGCAATGCGCTCTTTTGTTTACTTTTTTTTTTTCTTTAAATTCAAATAAATCAGAAAAATCACTGATGAAAGTGAAAACGTCAAATCACAGTGCCGAAAATAACTAACGGGTGATTTTTTAGCTGGTTTGGTTTTGGCAACACTGGTTTTGACAGCTGACGTGTGTTTAGTACCTTGTGTCACTGTCAAACAGCTTCAGTTTGGTTTGCAATTTAACCATGGATCGTCTTACAAATGAACAACGCTTGCAAATTATTGAATTTTACTATCAAAATTCGTGCTCGGTTCGAAATGTTCATCGCGCGCTGCTTCCATTTTATGATCGGCATTCTCGACCTTCTGAGCAGTCTATTCGGAAGATTGTGACCAAATTTCGCACCAAATTTACTTTGTTGGACATTAAACCACCAACACGTTTACGTACTGTGCGTAGTGAAGAAAATATTGCGGCCGTATCAGCTAGTGTGACAGAAGACCGCGAAATGTCGATTCGGCGCCGTTCCCAGCAGTTAGGCCTTTGTTACAGCACTACGTGGAAAATTTTGCGGAAGGATTTGTGCGTAAAGCCTTTTAAGATACAGCTTGTGCAAGAACTAAAGCCAGCCGACCTACCACAACGCCGAATTTTTGGTGAATGGGCTCTTGGAAAGCTGGCCGAGGATCCGCTTTTTTATCGAAAAATTGTGTTCAGCGATGAGGCTCATTTTTGGTTGAATGGGTACGTAAATAAGCAAAATTGCCGCATTTGGAGTGAAGATCAGCCAGAAGCATTGCAACAGCTACCAATGCATCCCGAAAAAGCCACTGTTTGGTGCGGTTTATGGGCCGGCGGCATTATTGGGCCATATTTCTTCAAAGATGATGCGAATCGCAGCGTTACTGTCAATGGTGAACGCTACCGAGCGATGATAACAAACTTTTTTTTGCCCGAAATGGAAGTTCTTGACTTGCATGATATGTGGTTTCAACAAGACGGTGCCACATGCCACACAGCACGCGAAACAATGGCGCAATTGCGAGGCGAGTTTGGTGAACAGTTAATTTCACGTTTCGGGCCGGTCAATTGGCCGCCTAGATCGTGCGATTTGACACCATTAGATTATTTTTTGTGGGGGTATGTCAAGGCTAATGTGTATAGGGACAAGCCCGCTTCGATTGACGCACTGGAAGCCAACATCCATGCATTCATTCGTGAGATACCGGCCGATATGTGTGAAAGAGTATGCCAAAATTGGACTCAGCGGATGGACTACCTGAGACGCAGCCGCGGTCAACATTTGCATGAAATTATATTTAAACATTAAATTGCAAGGTTCAAACTATCTATTCAAATAAATATTTCATTCATTTTTTCGAATTTTTTGTTTTTTTTTTTTCTTAAAAAGTTCTAAACCTCTTAAAAAATCACCCGTTATAAACACTTGACTCGCATTTTCTGGCATTCAAAATCATTGCTGTTCATATTTTAAATAGCTGACAATACTCCATAATGTTCCATAATGTTAATGGGCATAAACAGAGAAATTATTTTGTCAACATAATATAAAGTCTAAACATTAGAATTCAACTCTAACATTTGCTGGGGCAACTAAACTTATCTGCATTTGTAATGCTATATCACAGCAGGAGTAAAGTTGGCAACAGTCTACGATAAAAGTGTTTACCTTGATACAAATGCGGGCGGTTGTTTTAAATACACAACAGGTAGTCAAGCGTTCAGAGGCCGTAAACAACCTCAATGTCGTGAGACGATTTACGAGCACTTAGAAGTATGATTGTCTGGGCCATGACCAGCGTGGATGATGTAGCCAACGCGAATTACTACTTGTAGTCCGAAACCGATGATGCCCATATTAAGCTGACTGTAATAAAGACTAGACCCCGTTTTAATAAAGAAATGCGCACAAGTAAGTTATCTAGTAGACGTCAGATAGCATACACAAATTTTACGTAACTTCTGAGGAACGAGTTGATACCTTTTACGCAGTGTTTATTAATACGGGGGTAGTTTACCAGTTCTAACAGAGATGTAATATATTGGCGCTAAGTTATAGTCGAATAAAGCCACTTTAAAATTATTTTAGTATTTAGTATTTATTTATTTAGATCTACGACAGAAATACAGGGTGTCCGCCGGGAAGGTATACTGCTTTGTTTGTTTATAATTTTGGATTAAATGAAAGATAATGGGTCTTATATTGATAAATGTTTTATTCAATGTCGGCAACTATGTATGGAATACAATATCAGGTAAATGTCCGCCTCTGTTAGTCTCACAAATGCGAGCCTTTTGAGCACATTTTTCATTACATTCTAACACATTTCATGCGGTATTTCATTAATTTTATCACGAATATTTTGTTTGAGTTGCTCAAGCGTTTCTGGTTTGTTTTTATAAACTTGCTTTTAAGATATCCCCACAAAAAGAAGTCCGGAGCAGTCAAATCAGGCGACCGTGGAGACCAATCAACATCACCATTTCTTGAAATAACTTGTTGTGGAAAGAGGTCTCGCAGTAATTCCATTGTAATCCTGGCTGTATGCGATGTGGCACCGTCTTGTTAATACCACATGTTAATCAAGCCCAAAACATGAAGTTGCGGCGTTAAAAAGTTAAAAATTGTCGCCAAAGTTGTTCTTTGAAGACCAAGCTTCTGAGCACGGCGTCGAATTGAGGTTGATGGATTGTTTTGAACACTTCCTTGAGCAGCCGTAATGTTTTCAGCCGATCTTGCAGTACGTTGTGGTCCATGCTTGGGCCTATCACCTGCAGACCCTCTTTCTTCGAAATCATTCACTACACGATAAATAGTGCGTTTTATTGGCACATTGTTTCTCCCAAAAATTTCACGTAACTTTCTCATCGTCACAGTAATCGATGATTGATTTTGATAAAATGTTTTAACGATTAAAACACTTTGGTTTATCGAATATTTATCCATAATAAATTTGCCACGTGTCTACTTCAGGACTGTCAAGTAGTATACCTTCCCGGCGGACACCCTGTACATCAACAGGTCGAGAAAGAAAGAAAAATAAATGTAAGGGGAACAAAGTAAATCTCAAACAAACATGACACAATGCATTTACGGCGAACTTCGAGGGAATCAAAATCCAACAGCAAACATTTAGAGCGGTAAGAATAGTGAACATTGTCATTTAGAAAGAAACGACTTAGAGCATATCACAAAAAGTTGTTTTGAGCCTTTTCTATTCTTGTTGAAATTCGAATGCGTTGCCTGTATCTGCGATATCACCCTATTCACCTACTTGTGGCTGAAGGCGTTAATTCCTTCTGTCATATATCTGAAATATACTTCGGTCTGTTCTTGGCCGTATTTTCACTTAAGCAAGACGTGTTTAATTAACCTTTAACTTTTCAGCTGCGTTTCAACAAAAATTCTATTAATATTTTTCATAGAATATGGGTTCCAAACAACACTATAATATTACAGACATGGACGAACCATGCTTATAGAAATGGCGTTGAGAGTATAAGGATCCTTGAAGTCAGATGAATTCCTTTTCAGAAATCCTAGAGCGGAGTTAGCTTTTGACATTAATTTGTTAACATGGGGATCAAAGGCAAGTTTACTATCGAAAACAAAACCAAGATCTTTAAATTCCACTACAACATTAATTCTTTGGTCTCCAAAACGATAAGCGGGAATTAGCGTGTGGGGCATTTGTCCATACTAAAATGCAGATCGTTCAGTTTATACTATTCAAAAAAATTATCCAAATCTCTCTGGAACAGAAGATCGTCACTAAAATTAGAAATAGTCGCAAAAAATTGTACATCTTCCGCATTTCAAAGACAATGACAGAAATTTAGAATTCTCGGCAAATCATTAATAAAAATGAGAAAAAGTATTGGCCCAAGATGACTTCCTTCCGACACACGAGACACAATGTTAATTTCAACCGAAACTAATTGTCCTATAGAAACGAGTTATTTTCTGCCAAACAGATATGACCTAAACCATGAAAGTAATGGGCTGAAAAATCCGTAACACTTAGCCTTTTTAGAAGGATATGCAAGTTAAGTCGCAGTAGCTTAGTGGTTAGTGTGTTGGACTGCTATGCGGGAGTCCCAGGTTCGAATCCCACAAAAACCCAATTCCGACTTAGGGTTTTTTTCCGCTGCGCTACCTCTCGCGAACGTCTGACAAACATCCGAGAGTATAAATGTCTTGTAAGAGCTTCTCAATTAGCCGTTTGGAGTCGGCATAAAACTGTAGATCCCTTCCATTCGTTCCAAAAATGAAAAACTCACACAAAACGAATGGTTGTGAGAAGCTAGGCCTATGGTCTCTCCAGACCTGTTGCGCCAACTATTTATTTATTTTTTTAAGAAAAGAATTTATTTTTCTTTCCAAGTTCCTCTCGAACAATTACATTCAACGCTTGGAAATCCAACCCAAAGCGTTTTTGGGCGTACATAAATTCCAAACGGGCTTGTGTCGGTTTTCCGTCAACCATAAATTTTCAAGGCAATTCATCCAGTAATCCCAAAGATAGTTTGAACATGTTCGCGTCGTTCTTTCAAAGTATTTATGATTCCTTATGTCTCATGTCTTTTAATGAGAATTTTTTCGGTTCTTTGAATGATTTTACTGCATCAAGTTCTCTGGTACTTACTAGATCAAAATTATTTTTGGCATTACAGGATTTGAAGGACAGTAAAACTCCAGATTTCTTGGGTTTTTACCCGATTGTTTTAAAATCTTGTGCTATTTCTCTCAGCTACCCCCTGCTATATATTTTCAATCAATCATTGGCCAGTGGGACATTTATTGATGATTGGAAATATTCGCTTTTAACTCGGATTTTAAGAGTGGAAAAAAGGAACAAATTTTGAATTATAGACCAGTTTCTAAACTGTCTATTATACCTTAACTTTTGGACCGCCTAAAGAAAGAACGGATGGTACCTATTTATCTTAAGTGATTCTCAGCATCGATTCTGGAAGGGTCGTTCGACTCTAACCTGGTTCAATTTATGAATTATTGCTTAAGTTCCATTGAGAATCACAAGCAAGTGCACGTAGTTTACACTGATTTCGTGAAGGCCTTAAGCCAGAAGCACACTTGTAACATGTGTTGTGATGTGGAGTGGCGTGTCGCTATCACTCCAATGGATTTCATATGCGTAGAAACATATGTTTTTCGTGTGTTGTGTTGCAGTGTGTCGCGTTGTGTCGATATCGCTCCTGTACCGATTGCGCCACAACGCTCTATGGCGCAATGAAACGAGACATATATATTATCTGAAATTGTATATGTGAAAGAAAGAGTACACATAAACTAGGAAATCAATAACGTCAAAAAAGAAAAACAAACAACATTTGAATTTATTTAAAAAAATGACAGCACACTAGGTAAGTGTGCACAGAACACGAAACGACAGACCACACCACAACACACCACACGTTACAAGTCTGGTGCGGGCTTTAAGTATACTTAACTTGCATATAAAAAAATAAATAAATAGTTGGCGCAACAGGTCTGGAGAGACCCTAGGCCTAGCTTCTCACAACCATTCGTTTTGTGTGAGTTTTTCATTTTTGGAACGAATGGAAGGGATCTACAGTTTTATGCCGACTCCAAACGGCTAATTGAGAAGCTCTTACAAGACATTTACACTCTTGGATGTTTGTCAGACGTTCGCGAGAGGTAGCGCAGCGGAAAAAAACCCTAAGTCGGAATTGGGTTTTTGTGGGATTCGAACCTCGACCCCTCGCTTAGTAGTCCAACACACTAACCACTAAGCCACTGCGCCTTTTCTTAACCGAGTAAATAATTCATAGTCCGTTAGAGATATACTCATTTTAAAGTTTATATGAGCTCTGTTTTTGGCATTTTTAAGATTAAGTAACCGCTGGTTATACAATGGTGGATGGGAGTTTACTCGTTTACGCACTCTAGGCACAGAATTATTTAAAATATTTAAAAAAATCTTAAAGAAAGCGTTAACATTTTCAGCCACTGTGTTGTACCGAAGTTCATCACCCCCAGTTCACTGTCGCAAACTGATCATTCATTAATTTCAGGTTGTAACTATTAAATTAAAAAATGAATTTAGTCGAATCGCTAAACAACATTTGATTATTATATACGTAAGATTTGATTAAAATATTTATTAAGCGTTATTAAAAGAATTACGTGCATTACTAAATTGGCAGAGATCTAATGACAGGAGAAAATCCACAGTAGTCTTTTCAACTTCCGGAGAAAAATGATACGGTAGCACTTTATTACAATCAAAATACCTATCGAGATCTCTAAAATTTAAATCTCCAAGAACACAAATGTTAATGGAACGTTGGCTTACGAAAATTGAAATGACTATATTGACATTTTGTAAATAATTATCATAAACAGCTCTCTTTATCGTTATTACCTGGTACTAAATTTAAAACTACGAAAAGTACATTTGTATGCAGAATCAACCATTTACATTTGTCATTTCTATTCCAAAATTAAATTTTTTTTTTAACGTTTTCAAAGAAATTTTCCCATTTCGAAATGTTTATAAGTGTTGGGCCCTTAAGCAAAACAAAAGAATATAAAACCCGAGCAAATCCTTTTCAAGATTTTGATGAGGAAGAGTTTTTACTCTCGCTACAGATTTAATAAAAAAAAAAAAACTGTTTATGTCTGGATCGAAAATTTGAATATTCAAGAGTCTATAACGAATCTTGGGTTTTCCATTTCTGCATTTTTGCAATTTGCAGTTATTGTAAATTTTTTTGAATACCCTATTCACACCGAGCTGAAAACACTCATTGAAAATAGAAGTTTTCCCGTACATATTTCAGTGTTCAGAAGTAGTTTTCCACGAAAACACCACGAACATGACTCCCGCTGGGTTGTTGAAAAAAACAAACAAACACACCTTTCGCAATAGGTAATCAGAAAATTCAACAGAACAGCTCACCGAACAAAAGTCACAAACTCACAATTCACAGCTTAAAATCATTTTCCACAATTAATTGATGGGCTAATAATATTTTTAAATGCACTAATCTCGTTTTCCATTATGGTTTTCAGATTTTGCGCTCAGATTTCCGATTTTACGTGTCCAATGGAACATAAAACGAGATTTTTCTTTATTTGCATTTGCGGTGGTGAGTGATTTTTTTTAAAGTCAGCTGTTCTTATGCCGAATTCACAATGTCGCGTTGAACGCGTGCGTGCGTCGGTGCGCTTTGACACGCTTTATCGAAATTTTACGATTTTAAATGCCAAAGCGCGCGAGCAACAATTTTGTAAAACACAATGCTGCTTTGAAGCGACTACGCGTTAACAGCAGTGATGAAAAATGAGCTTTTCGAATTGTACTGAAAACTAAATGCAAATTGTACAAAAATGGGTTCAATTGTACTTTTTTCGTTTGGCTGGTTAATATAGCGACATACATTGAGTGCAATGATTTTCTTTATGATTTTTACTGTGTTTATTTTTTTTTTTTTATTTTTCATATAACTAAAACTACTCACAAACAAAAAAAAAAAAAAAACAAAATCACAAAGTAATCACATTGGTAATTCATAAATACTTAACTATATCCCTACCTTAGGTAGGTACTAAATAGGAACATAAATATTGCAATAAATAAAGTTGTTTTTTTTTAGTCCAAAAGTTCGTCTTCAAGAAGATCAGCATTTTGTAAATTTTGTTCAATAAGGTCCTTGCTTATTGTAAAGTTATGACAGGACACGTTTCGTATTAAGTTTTTAGTCTGTATTAAAGAAGCACAAGTTTCAATTTGTAAGCGATTGCGGCACTTCGTTTTAATAATATTTTGAAACGAAAATATCCTTTCAACGCATGCCGATGAGTGGGGAATTGAAAGCAAACCTTGAGCTATTCGATATATGTTTCTAAATATATATTCATTGTTTTCGTTTTTGAGAAAACTAATCTCAATCCAAAAAGCGGAAATTGATTTATTTTTAAATTGTTTGATTTGTTCGAAGTCGGCTAATGCCCGAAACTCATTATTAATAACATCAATTTGCAATTTTTCAGACTCAGGAAAAAAATGTAGTATTAGGTTCGTTATTGATTTGTATCTGTATTAAATTCGAAAGAATTGTAATTATGTATTTTTCTAAGTAAAATAATGTTCGCCTGAGTGTACTTAATTTGGGAGAATTGTACTTGCGTATTTTCTGAAATCGATTGTATCGAAAAAAGTACAATTGTAAGTCATTTTTCAACCCTGGTTAACAGGGAAAATTTTGACAAACTAAAAGTTCTGTTTGTTTTTTGGCTGAAAAATACAAATTCAGAGCAGAATTAAAATTTCAAGTCTACTCTTTTTTTTCTTGAAGCTGTAATTTTTATGCACGAATTGAAAAACGATTCTCCAAAATACAAGAAAATCATATTTAACAATATATCAAGGCACACAACAACCTTAATACGGATACAAGACCCTTGATTAATATTTGTCCTACAAAAAATCTAAAGAAATTAGTAGTTTCCCTACAAAAAAAAATGTTATTCCTCATTTCCACACACTGAATTAATTAATTATGCTTTGAAAAAACATCATATAGCTTTTTAAAAGTTGTGTGTAATAAACTTTAGCGGATCTCTGCCACTCCATCTATAAACGGCACATTCTATGACTTCAAATCGAACAATTCTAAATTCTAAAGTTGTCAAACGCGCGTGATAGTAGAAAGTAGCTCTACTCACGCGTCGCGTTGAACTTTACGATATTTACGGTCTAAAGTCGGCTCAACGCCTGAAGCTGCATTTTGTGTAGCACCATATGAACGCTTTGTTTCTACATAATCTGTCAACGCACGCGCGCGTCAACGCGACATTGTGAATTGGGCATTAATTTGTAATTTGTGTTTATAAAAATTCATTTAATTTATGTTGATATCGCAGCAGTCAAATGTAAATTGTTCTCTACTTTTCACAGACTTGTCGTCTAAAAACGTATTTATTAACACACTTTAAAGTTTGACAAATGACAAATGCTTTGGTGTAAAGATGTAAATTTCGCTCAGAAATAGAGATTCGTAAAGTTCGTCTGACTGCAGAAAAACTGCTCTGAATTTGAAAAGAGCGTTTTCTGTTCCAATGGAAAACGACATAAAGTTGATTATTGGTAAGGCCGACTATAATTTTGCGCCATTTAGTTCTTTATTTTGTACTCGGAAGTGCTACTTCTAAATCTATTTTGCCACATTGTCATCATCAATGCGGAAAAATGTCCACCTTCAGTATTCCCTCATGACAATACACAATTGGATATCAATAGAAAGAATAATTAACATAAGCCAGTGTTTTCAATTCCAACCCGTTGACCTTACTTTAAATGTGAACCAACAAACTTAAAAACTCACTTAACAGTGTGATTCCCAACTCAATGAAATGTGTTATCGTATGCAAAGTGGGGAAATCTGAAATGTTTCTATAAATATAATATAAATATAAAGGTGATTTATTTGAAGTCTGAGTCACATCACATGATTCAGGTAAATACATTTGAGAGAAACTCGTTTATTTGGAAACATTCTTGCGCTTTTAAAAATAGCTCACGATTACATACGTGACTTTTGTAAACAAATGTAACAACGGATAGCAATTTAATTTCCATTAAAAGGCATATTATTCACCGAGAACAAAAGGGCGGGTAATCGCGACGTATATTCGCACAACTACGTGCGGCTGACATCAAGCTCTTTTAATTGAATTGTAATTTATCAAACTAGCTTCCCCACAGCCGTCATCATTATTATAATTCATCCATATTTTTGCGTAAATTTGCACATCCATTCCAGACAGTTAACAGTTTCATTTCACTACCGACACATGTAACTGCCTCTATGCATCTGTATACACTGTCGATAACCTTAACCGCTGATGCAATAACGATAACAAGTGAATGACAGTTGTTCGTAAGGCAATAAATTCAATCAATAACTTCATTTTAAAACGAATGGAGTATAGCGTATAGATATAAATTAGTTGAGGTGAGATTTGAGATATTTATTGTTAAAATGCAAACAGCATAAGCGCCAGAATTGTTTACATTCGCATTAAAATTTTTACGTTCCGTTCACTCTTCTTTCGTTTCAAAGTGCAAGCTGTGATTATGAAATAGTCAGGGTCAGACTGTCCCAGCAGATAAACGAAAGCATGGAGTTAATGGCTTTAATTTTGTATATATGTACGAGTACAATATACAGCAAGTTAAATGAAAATAAAGTGATTAATACGCACAAAAAGAAAACACGCCGAGGAAGCACGATTGTAGAATCGAAATCGTACGTACGAGTAGTTGTGCACCTTTCGTATGTCGATTGACCACATGTCGGTGCAACAAACAGTTGGGTGACTAGCGGCAGCTTAAACACACCTCAAAATCAACTGCATTTAAATTTGTTTGTAATCAGCTTAGTGATCAGTCGTTTCCGAATAAAATTAATAAAACCACATCTTTCATTCTTCTCCCTTGCGTTTTGTTGAGATTTTCCAATGACTGAATTCAATTTAATGGAGTCTGTGGTAACGGCTGCAGAATGGCAAAAACGCTTTGCAGAGTTTAGTGATGGGTTTCGATATATCGACCCCGATAATACCAACTTTAACTTTCAAACGAAACAACTTTCGAGGCTAGAAATAACTGAAAGCGTGTACCTTTACATATAAATCAGGCAGTTGGCAAGGCCAACATTTCAAGTAAATTCTTTGTTAGCTGGTCTGACAATATCGATTGCCATGAAATGAAAAATAAGTCAAGAACTTACGAAGATTACCGACTGTGGGTTTCTGTGTAATCTTTCGATAATTCCAATGCCATTCAAATCAAGTGCACGAGACAGTATTATCAGTGGGCTATGGCTGGTATGTAAATGCCTTTATTCTTACCCATTAAGCCCAACGACTTCCATCAGAATACAGAAATACGCAAATACATCAAGACGTCCAGCATTTTGACTCAATATTTATATCCAAGGAAGAATCGGATCGCCGCCTGGGAGTAATCTAACTTAAGACAATGTGCGACTACAGTAGAAAAGCATC
The DNA here is from genome assembly GCA_946477585.1 of Cheilosia urbana. Lineage (NCBI taxonomy): Eukaryota > Metazoa > Arthropoda > Insecta > Diptera > Syrphidae > Cheilosia > Cheilosia urbana. The sequence goes on along the minus strand of OX297854.1, from coordinate 62,284,495 downwards.
TGTATGGCATCGCATAGGCCACAGGCGCACCTCTGTAATGAATACGCAATGTCAGCCTGCGCGAAAGCCAAGGCTTTCTTTTATACATCCAGCAATAGAGATAAAAACCAAGCCCCGTAGTGCAATCAAGAAAGATACTTTAAACTTTACTTTACTGATATATTTGCCTGTTCCAGCGAACAAGAAATCTTACTACAGGTGCACATGGAACAGAATGAAATCAGCGAGTCAATTCAAGGGAATTGAAAATATAATCGCATTGTGTGCGCACCCGCACACGACACAACTAGTCACTTTAAAACCAGAAAATAATAAACACACCAGGTAGTATGTATAATGCCTGTCATGACAGTTTTAAATTAGCTTATTTTATTGATTGTTTTGGAATGGTAAACCGCCTAGTACAGTGCTACAGACTGGGAATGGTGCAGATGCAGATGGAATGTAGTGCCTTGTGATGATATGGACAGGTTTAGATAAGCATGGCATTAATGCGCTAACTTATTTATGTACATTCCTTCACAATTTGCTTTTGAAAAGTAATACCCTATTCACATCGAGCCGAAAACTGGATTTTCGCAAAAACACTCGAAAACTTCATCGAAAACAGAAGTTTTCCCATTATTTCAGTTTTCAAAACGAGTCGTTTAAAGTCGTTTTCCACGAAAACACCACGAAAGCGACTTCAAATCGTTGGGTTGTTGAAACAACCGCACCTTTTGCAATATTCAGCAAATTCAGCAGAACAGCCCACCGTACAAATGCCACAACTAACAACTTAAAATCCTTTTCCACAATTAATTGATGAGCTAATATTATTTGCAAATGCAATAAATTCATTTTATTATTAATGCTAGCGAAATTTGTAGCCAATGTAATTTGCGCCTAAGTTTAACGACTAGTTTCTCACAGCTGATTGAAATGTCAAAAGAAAACTAGTTGGTGTTCGGTGTAAATGGAATGCATCGATGAGTTTTGGATGAAAACACGGTTTTCGGTGCGGTGTGAATAGCGTATAAGTCAGGTGCTCCCTTGCTCCTATTGGATTTTCTGTGCAATTTTGTTGGTAGGGTTTTAACTGCCGAATCGGACTAGATGGTGCAAGCTATGCCAATGAGTTTATATAATGTAAAGGGTCAAATAACTGCGTAAACAAACAAATAGATTGCATCGTTTCAAATATACAGTCATTAATTTGACAAAAGTTGCATTGGTACTTACGTCGACTTCGCATTGTGTGATACCGCTGCATTCTTGTATCGGCATTTCGATTTCTGCATACTTTTCAATAGTGTTTCGGGCAGATACGAATGATTAAAAGGGATGGATGTCATTCGTACGTCCATCCCTCCAAAACCCATTTGTTTACATTGTTGTTTTTGTAATTTCATCCCCCGTCTGTGAATACGTGTGAGCAACAAAGAAGCAAGTTCCTAATGGACGACCGCAAATCATCTTCCTTTAATTGTTTTGTGTTTCGTATTGCATTTGTTTGGCTTTTATGGAGGTTTTGATCAGAGACAATACTGAGACCCCCAACTTCGGCTGATTTTCCGTTACTTGCCTACAAGCTATCTATATTTTTATGCTGTGTGATGTGTTTTTCAGTGATGTTTAAATGTGGTATTCCCGAACTCTATCACATTCCCCCATGGCAGCATTGATTTTATGGATGCAACACAAACAAAAAATGAAAAGCACCAAAAAGTACGTCAATTCACATACATTTAAGTTTTTGAATATAGTTTTTAGTTTTATGCAAAGTGCAATTTGAGAAGGTGGGTGAGGCAATGAAGAGAGAGTTGTGAAAATTTTGAATTTTGAATAAAAAAAACGCCAGATTTATTGAATTATTTAAATTCTTTGGGTCCTCCGTTTAACCCTCACATGAACAGAAATTTTAATGTACCTACATGGACAGTATCTACCGTGGTAGATAACAGAATATTACATGCATTTCCTATGAGTTATTTCTGCTTGACAGCTGATTTACTTGCTAAACTGACATTTTTCACTCGTTCTCTTTATTTGACTACTACCTATAATGTTTTTTTTCTCTAGATAACGGTTTTTTCCAAGGTTTTGAGTGCATCTCTCTTTTTGTGCCATTTAAAGTTAACTTTTTCGCTCAATTTGTTTGTTTTTTTTTTTTTTTCTTCTATTTTTCTATACTGCCACTCTTTCTCTTTGTTTTGAATGCGTTACTCATTGAAGCTAGGTTTTTACCGCAAATGAAGAGTCACTCCTATTTAAAATTTGCACGCAAAGTTAATTTTGGTAAAACACTATGCGTGGTATTTTTTTCAGTGAATAGTTGTGTAAGGATGGTACAAAGTGGATAAAAAGTGCACCAAATTTGCGCCTTGAAGGGCGCATAACATATTCCGAGAAACAACATTTGTGGGTCCACATCCAGCTACCAAAGTTCTAACAGATCCGTATAATGAGCCCTTCCGTTCAAGACATAATTTGTCGACACACTAACAAAAGAGCTCTAAGGGATTTCGCTAAGTGGAATGAAAAACATCCCGAAAAAGCTCCTCTAGAATGGAAAGCTATCAACGACCAAGAATTTTGTGCCTACCTGGGTATTTTGTTGGTCATGGGCTGCCACCGATCTAATTACGAGACAGTGGCTGAACTTTGGAAAAGCAATGCGCTTCCTCTATATCGAGCAACAATGTCGGTCAGGCGATTCAAGGCGATTTCGCGATTTATACGGTTTGATTCGGATGCCACACGAACATCTCGGATGGCCACTGATAAAGCAGCTCCTATTCGTGATATCTTCGATATGATCAACTCAAATTTGACGCTCCGTACGAATCACTTACAGGATGAGCAGTTGTTTCGCTATAGAGGTCACACAAAGTTTACCCATTATATGCCTTCGAAACCGGCCAAGTATGGAATAAAATTTTGGTGGGCTTGTGACCTTGAGAGGGTATTCTGTTGATGGAATACCCTCTCAACGGCCAAATTTATACCTGGAAGGTGAATGGCAGCAGAGATGTGAATCAAGGTGAGCGAATAGTGAAAGAACTGGTTGCACCATACAAATATATTGGACGAAATATCCATGTTGAGCCAATACACAACTAAAAGAAAAACGTATGGATGGCCACAGGCTGTATTTTATAATTTGATTGACCTTTCAGGACTTGCAGCCTATATCATTTTTTCAAAGAACAATTCGCTGGGTCCTGCAGCTGTGAAGCAAAGCCAAAGGCGAAATTTTCTGGAAAGATTGGGCGAGAACCTATGCATCCCACATATCAGCTCTCGGGCACAAAATCATAGAGTGACAGGTATTTTTACCATAAGAAACGCTATGGAGTGTTTGTTAGGTCACCCAGTAAATACAAACAATTCTAATGACGAGTTTACTCCTGACGATCTAGAAGAGCGGGATTCCAGTGGTCGTTTACGGCAAAAAGGTGGGTGCTTTATGTGCTACCAACTAAATAAAAAAAAGCGTGCTACGCGTCAAGCCTGTGTCAGCTGCAAAAAACCTATATGCGTTGAACATAGTCTCACCCAGACAAAATGTGAAAAGTGTCACTTGAAAAAATGAATAACTTTATATTATTTGCCTAATTAATGGTACAAAAACTGTTTTATTCTTTTTATTATTTGCTATGTCTATTTGCATATACACAAAAGTGTGGACTTTTCAGCTGTAACAGGTAAAAGATACATGTTATATCCAAGCAAACCAGCATATTTCATCTAAATTCGGTGAATATCTACCTGGGTAGATACTGTCCATGTAAGCCAAAAAAAACTTATGATCTAAATTGTAAAATCTCATTCAGCCTTCCTAATCACTGTAGTGTATTTCAGGCGGAGGTCATGGCGATCAAAGAGGCCCTGTCGTGGCTTCGGTATACCATCTTTACCGACAGTCAAGCCGCGATTAAATCCCTGGATTCTGTCGTCTTCAATTCAACAACTGCCCTCAATTGCCGACTATCTCTGAACGAGATGGCGAAACAATTCAAAATTCACCTTATATGGGTGCCGGGCCATAGAGACATTCCAGGTAATTGCATCGCCGATGAGCTCGCCAGACAAGGCACTACTATGCCGACTCTACCAGAAAAGAAGAGTCTCTATATGTCTCTTGCTACTTGCAAGCTCCTAATTAAACAAAACGCAATAAGCGCTACAAATCGCAGGTGGTCTAGCTGCTTAACGTGCCACACCTCGAAACAGATCTGGCCTCAGCTGGATTCCAAGCGCTCAAAAAGTCTCATTACACTGAAAAGACCCATAATAAGCACTCTAGTAGGTGTCATCACGGGACACTGCATCATAGGGAGACATGCTCTCAGATTAGGCCTCCCTTCAAATGATTTCTGCAGAAGCTGTATGGACGAGGAGGAGGAGGAGACTATTCTTCACCTTCTCTGTACGTGTCCAGCACTGTCACTCCGTAGAAAACTATACCTCGGAGAATATTTCTTCGACAATCTCAGCGAACTCGCAAACATAGGTATCAACTGCCTCCATCGCGTCATTCTTAGCTCCGGCTGGTTCAACGGGTAGATAAGGAGTCGATATCGATCCTGTGGTAACACAATGGGCCTAATTTGGCCTAAGTGAGGCTGCACTTGAGGCGGCCTGCCACTCTAACCTAACCATTAGGGTTGTATCCATGCTATTTCGAATATGCGAAAAAATAAAATTCGAATTTCCAAACGCGTTCTACAACGAATTTATGAACTCTTTTTCGAAAATATTAATTGTGAAAATCAATTGATTGATGATTGAAATTAGATTTAAATAAATTGTATTCTCCGATTAAATTTATTGTTGAAATAACTGCAACTGCTGGCAGATTATGGGTTGCAGTTGCAGATTGGGTTGGTTTCTGAGACGACCAGTGTTGTTTTCATCTACATTTTTTGTAGGTTCCTCCACCAAAGCGAAGTGCGGTATGCCTCCATTTTATTTGCAGCAAGATATTTTTTCAGTTGACTTTTGAAATTTTAAAAATATGATTTCAATTGTTTTGAACTTCTTTTGCTGGAAGCATAAAACTCATCCGTTAATTGCTCGCAGTAACTACTTCTTTTTTTCGGCTGTGCTTATGCACTCAGTTTTTTGCAATTAGTTATTCTTGAGTTTGAATATATTATTATTTTATCGGAAAGATTTGGCTTCCTTCCCTTTCCTTATATTTTGAAAACGACAGCTGATTTCGAATTTCGAAGTTATTACTGCTCTCAGCTTAAGAGTGGTCGGGATCACTCGTAAGTCTTATGAGCGCTCCTAAATACGCACTAATAACCATTGATGAATAGGTTTTACTTACGAAGCTCTTAGTTTAATATTGGTCGATGAATACCGCCCTAAATGCCAAAAACTAACAGGATCGATAAGATAGTTATTATAGTGATAGTGATATAGTGAAAAGGAAGTGTTACGGATCGGCAATGTTGTTTTTTTTTTCCGGCGGATTATAATTATTATATCGCGGATGTGAATAGGCTGTGGATCGAGTCAACTCCCCGGGAATAAATTTTTGCGGATTTTGTAATCGGCATGATTGTCTCTGATACTGAGACGGAGACCCCAACCCAGTGTTGCCATAAAAATATTTTTACAAATCTGCAAATCTGCAATTATGATAACAAAAAATAAAAAATCTGCAATGCAGAATTCTATAGAAAAATCTTACTTAAATTTTTTTTATTTAAAAAATCAAGTGTGCAACAAATGTTAAGATTTGTTAAAATAAAGAAAATAGGTATATTACATATTGCGGATGCAGACAAAATCTGAAGCCAGATTTCTTTTTTTTCAAAAGTCTGCGGCTAGGTTGAAAATCTGCAAAGTGCAGACAAATCTGCACTTATGCCAACGCTGTCCCAACCTAACCCCAACTTGCAATCATCTTGCAGCTGGCCCCCTCAATTTTTTTTCAAATTCAAATTCGCCGCAAAATCTGTTCTCTTTTCCTACAAGTTTTTTAGCTGTCACTTGACTTTTCCTTCTTCTTATTTAACACTGCCGTTATCGCGAACTACCCTATAATTCTGTGATTCTATCAGATAAGAGCTTAGCGATTCAACTCAAGATAAGATAAGGCAAATTCACCAGACAGACGTTATTGCTTCCGTAGTGGAAAAAATAAATTTAACTACCGTAGTAGGTTGGTACCTTTTACATAAATAAGATGGTAGGTATCCTGACAGCCAATCTTTACTCATTCCTTACATTTAAATACATAGTTAAATAACAGTAACATCGATCAAATGCTTCTGGCACAAAATAAAAAACACCCAAGCACCAGCGGCGACGTCAATAAAGCTCCCAAACAAAAAATCAATACTGTTGCGTAAGAACGCCAACTGGAGGGTGTGTTTGAATCGAGCCTCTTTTATAAGCAACAAAACAACCCCAAGGCCGGTATGCTCACAATCCTACGAACCTACCCATTCGAAAATACATAGTTCACATACAACAAAGTATTCTTGGCCTGTGTTGAATAGAACTCAGCAGTTTTCAGTCTGTTTTCTTGTTTTAACCATTCCTAAAATAAAACTGCCATTTAACATTTCTTGGATATCGTCCAACAGAGAAGCCAGAGTAAAAAAAAAAAAAAAAAACAGAAAATTCTACATGCGAAAGAGAGGAAGTATACCCAACCGATTGGAAGGTCATCTTCCCAAGAAACACAGTGCGGAGTTGTAAATTTTACAAAGTGGAAAATTAATGACACTCCTTTCAATTCGGACCTGAAAGAGGTCTGTAATTCTATAAAGAACCGAATAGATTTTAAACAAAGAAAAAAAGATAAAACACAACCTGTCGTTACATAACACAATCGTGTTTCCCTGGTGTTGGAAAAATCAATAAATTTTCTTGCAATTTTTTCAGTTACCTCTATTTTGGATTATCGCAAAAAACAAACTGCACTTAAATATTTTTAGAAAATAAATAAAAAAAAATCTCTTATCTCCATGTCTATGTCTCATTGCCAACCAACTAAAAATTAATAATATACCTACGACAACGAAAAAGAAAAAATTCCCACAATATTGGCGGAACGTGTGCCTCCCGATATGGGTCTTTTTTTTTTTTTTGCTTCATTTGTCGGTTTCTTGACCTAAAATCGTAAACAGGCCACCACGCCAACCAGCCAATGACATGAAAAGGTGCTGTCAGAGGATCTTCTTCTTGAAATACCCACTATATCGGGACACTTTACATAACGCTTTCGCTTGCTACCATCATTCGTCTATTATGCAAGACGGAAATTTTCTTCTTTCCTAATAGATGCACTTTTTCCATTCATAGATTTTGTGAAAAGCACCGATTTCCGCGCCTCATCTCGTGTTTGTTTCATGGCCAGTGAAGATTTCACGTTTACCAAAGCACCAAAGACCAAAGCGTGGATTCAATTATTATATCCACGTTTACACACAAGAACTCTGATAGTCCGATCATAAGCCACATGTCACTGCTAGTTCCATATACGCGATACGATTTTCGCAGAAAGGCGGGCAACGTTAATAAAATATTATATTTTGTTTTGTCTATTTTGTTAAAATAAAAATAAGCAAAGAACTAAATCCTGTTTGTAACAAACCTGTGCTTCCGGCAATTTGCTGGATGTAATACGGAACAGAGCCATCGTCAATTTATCGAACTGTTTCAGAAATAAATCAAAAAAAATTCACACACCACGAGTTTCTCTAAAAAAAAAAACTTCGTGACAAGAAGAAACTTTCAATCGCCTACACCGCACGGACGTTCGCTGTCTACTTGAATTGGGTCTGGGTGGGATTTTAGCAGATGAACTGTCGTTCGTTTCGTTGGGCTTTTGCTAAAGTGGCGTTTCGTAGTGATGCCAGTCTTCGGAAGCTATTTATTTTATGGCGAATTGGAAGAAGTGCTGCCAAATACAGAGGTAGATCTAGAAAGGAAGCCTATTAATTTAAGCTTTTAAAAACTTCTTGTATTTTTTCTTTTTAAGTCAATAAAATTTACTAGTTACTAATTAGCTATACAGAATATGAATAACGCTCCCTTTTCCTTTCCTTCTTAACTGCCCATCCTAAATACTTGTAGCTCATTATTCACTAAATCGAAACAGCTTAACTAATTAAGGAAAATAAAGTAAATTTAAATAATTTCGCGACTTTAAATAACTTCGGGACTAGCCAATGGGCTATATTCCACCAACCGTTTACAATAATATATTAAAGTAGAATTTGCTAAATGAGTTTAACTCAGTCGTAAATAAATAGGGAGGTGGTTTTAGTGGGTGGCGGGTCCCACACTACTAGCTTCACTAGTGTCTTTCAAGATTGCCACCGACCCTCGGGGAAAAAAAAAAATATATATATAGGTATAAAGCAACTCATTTTGGGTAAGTCTATGAAATTAAAGTAGGTACCTACCAATCGTTTTTTTTACAATATTTATTACATCTGCGGGCATCGAATTAGTTGAGTAAACACACGAACCACTTAACAGCTTTGCCGAACACTTTTGCTTATGCAATGGAGTTTACTACAATTTAATCCTGAAAAGAGACCTGAACGTTGATTGTAAGCCCCGAAATGTACTCCTTGGATTGCAGTATGTTAACTTGTTGTTTCATCAAATTATAAAGAACTAGCATTAATGCATAGAACTAGAAAATTAATGAAGTGAGGAAAAAAACATGTGTTTGAGAACAGGGATGTAGATCAAGAAGAAGTTAAATACAGTTCATTGAATTGTTTTTATTGTGTATGGTATGCCCTTAGGCGTCGCACTTAATGTATGGCCATTCACAATAACGCCGAAAGTAAATGATATTTTTTGCATAGCGTATGGCGTTGAAAAAATGGCCATGTAGGTAAGGCCCGATTCACCAGGGTTTTCACCATTTTCCTGGCACGAACGATTACGTTAATCCGGAGTTTTTTTTTATTGGACGCCCCGGTTTTTTCCACTTTGGTCCATCCAAAAACAAAGATTCCAACCGCTAAAATGACAGAAATATTATATTCTGACAATTGGTCCATTTTTGTTGTGGGACTTAAAAAAAATATCCAATTTCAGTGAAAGTAAAGTACAACAATTAATGTCACCTCCTCCAAGTCAGTCTGACATTATGAAAGCGTTTGAAGTGCTAGTTAGATATCTCTGTTTTGCTTTTTTATCTCAATGTGGGGAGAAATCTCGTGAATCGTGTCCTTAGGGCCCGATATCCGGCTTTACTGGTGAAAAAAGGGACAAAATAGTAAGAAATTGTGTTCCAAATTGCAATTTTACTCGCATAACGGTCACGCCAGGGTCACATCACAACTCACAACACGAGCACAAGCACGCTCTCTGTTACAATGTTGTTAGCTCTCTCTTCATTTATCCCACGAAGCTCGGTAATTTTTCCCTTTTTTCCCTTTTCACTCTACTCAAAATCCCACGACACTTTTTCGCCTCAAAATCCAGTTTTTAGAAGTAAAATTTGCTATACAAGGAAAGAAAATCACGGTTAATTAACTTTTAGTATAAAAATCACAGTTTGTAACATTATTACCTACGATTATTTTTCGGTACTAGAAAATTTTGATAAGAGACAATTTATATAAGTAGTTTTTTATGCACATTCAGTGTGTTAATAATCATCGTGAAATGTAGGAGTTTTCATGAAATTTCAGCAAAAATTTATAGTTTTAATATTTTTTGTTAGATTCCTCAAAATCCCACGATTTGGTGCTTTTTCCCTTTATCCCACGAAAGGCTTTTCGGACATCGAAATTCCCACGAAAAGGGATAAATCCCACGATATTAAAACACTGCTCTGTTATTTATTTTATAATCTACTTTCTTTTTCTGTGCCAACTTCGCAATTTCGCATTCCCAATTCAGTACCTAAATAATGTCAAAATATGCTCAGTTTTTACGCTGACAAATTTATTCTGGGCTGAAGAAAAGAAAGACTGATGTCTCCTAGGTCTGCTGAGTTTGATTTTGTTGACAGTTCATTCGTCTCTGCTCTTAGCTTATGAAACAAACTGTGCAGTACAGAACATAAACAAATCATACTAAGACCCCCAACTCACAATCCTCTTGCCGTTGGCCCCCTCAATTTTTGCCAGGAATCCGCCATTTTGTTGTCCTATCCGTGTACGCCAATTCCTATCCGTTTTGCTTTGCCCACAGTGAAATGTAAAAAGATTATACTCTGTCCAAGAAAAATTGTCAGTACAGGCCTTATGGGAAGCTCTTTTTTCTACCAGTGGTGCCTGTAGTACTCTCACGGCACTCAAACACAGGATTTGCCACTGAAATAAAAACGAAACCACTGGCATTCCAAAGCATTTTGTTGTTGTAATTTTCCTGAAATTCGCATACATCCCTCCACAACCAGTCTGCCACGCAGCCGCGGGCAGAATGAGCACGATCGCTTGTGTTCGCTTGCTATTATCATCAACCAAAATAAGCAGTGTGAGTGACTGAAGCACATCAGAGAAGTGTTACCATATGACAATGTTAGCATATCATTAAGGGTTTTTCTTTGAATTTTGTCAAAGAACTTTCGGTTTTGGTGCTTTTTGGAGCTTTTTGGAGCTTTTGAGAGCGGCATATTATGTGGGATGCTGCCATTCGGTTTTAATTTGTTTGTATTTCTGAAAGATCCAATAATATTCAGTTAAAACATATTTTTGAATGTTGTCTTTTAGAAATAATGTTTATTCGGGAGGTGTTTTAATGCATTCATTTCATTAACGCAACAAGTGATCATATATGTGCGTTGTTGAGATATTGCAATAAATTAATAGTGATTACTAAGGCAACTCAACCGGATTCATGTAAAAGCATGGTATTTTGGGGGATAAAATTTGATTAAATATTTTATTATAGAAAACTAAGTACAAATTTTCAGCCTTATTCGTTAGGGCATATTTCTGCATGTTTTGGTAGGTATAAATTCATATTTCACTTTGTAGAGCATATTTTTCACACTGAAATATTAAAATGATGAAGCAGGTAAATCTATACTGTTTATTTTCGGTCGTTGGGTTTTACCACATCCGGTCACTCCTCTCCACTAAATCAAATGCCTTCAAATTTGATGATCCTTTTTTTGCTACTGTTTCCGCGAAGTTCTGCATTGACGGATAATAATTTTTTAACAAATATGTAATCTAGGTATATACATATGTCTATATTAAAAAAATGTATGTAGAGCTGCACAAGTGCAGTCCTTTTACCATCTGTTTGGGTATATGACATTGCGTCGTGGTTATATAATTTTTCTAATTGCCTGTTTGTGTATATAAGGCGGAAACAATGGTTGTTATCTCAATAGCGGATAGTGCATCTAAGCAAGTGGTAAACTTTATTGTGCATATGAATAAACAGAAACATGGCTACAAAGTCTTCAAAGGATCTAAGTGTAGAAAAGAAACAACAAATTGTTGATGCAACTGAAAAATTCTATGGCCTTTTCAAAAGTAAATCGGAAGCCGTAGGAAATGCGGCTACTGTTTTTCCTGTTACGGAACAAACTGTATACAGGCTTTTAAGGGAAAAATCAATAAAAGGCCACAATTCACCACCAAAGAAGAAAAATAATTGCGGTATCAAGAGCTAGACAAGATATTATTGGAAATACAAAAAAGTGAAAATATAACAAAACTAAGCAGCTCAGCTTTGCAAATAATATTGCAAGAAGATCTCGGACTTAAATTCGTCAAACGTCAGCCAAAGAATTTGTTGTTGGAATTTATTTTGTTCAGCAACATTTTTATTTTAAATTGGAAGATGGTAACCCTAACAGTATTGCTCTCTGAGTTATGGCGAATTATCATACATACTACGGCAACCCTGTGAGAGCTTTAAAAAGGGACCGATTTATGCAAGTCATTGCAACCAGACTGAGAGACAAACATCCTATCTTCCCTGTACTGACAATTTTTCTTGGACAGAGTATAGCTGCGAATGTGTTGGTTGAGAGGATTTTTGACATTTGTCAATACGAATTTCTATGCAACAATACTAGCGCACCTAAACTTTTTGGGAGCGTAAAATTTAGCTTGTAGGCAAATAACTGTTAATCGGTCGAAGTTGGGGGTCTCAGTACTCTCAGTATTGTCTCTGGTACAGAACATGAGGAGTTACTTGAAACACTGGTAGATTGTTATTTCTAATCTTCTAAACGGCGCAAGGTTTCCTCGAAAACGAAATAGGTACACATTCTTAATAGTAATCGTTATAATACACTTCAAAGATCTAACCCCTTTTCCAATTGGCTATAAGAAAAGTGTGCGAATGGGTTTTTGCAAAAAATGTATTAAAATTGATGAAAAGGTACTAAGGAAGTTCAAGCGATTATCTAGAAAACTGTTTTGTGGCAAAATAGAGGAATATTTTGAGGCGCTTTGTTTAGGAATGATCCCCTCAATAAAAGCAGAAACTCTATGCCTAGGCTGTTTTAAACAGCCGATTTGGCGTAGTCTGCCTATTAGACACTCATTGCCCAGATAGCTAAAACATTACTAGCCAGCTTGAATAGAAACTGATCAAATCCGCGAATAGCCAACTTCTAGAGCTCTGCCTCTGGGTCGGCATTCTGTAAGACGAAACGTTGAAACGTTTTCGTGTGCACGAACGATTTACTTCTGCAACTTAGAGCAAAACATTCATGCACACGAAAACGTTTCGATGTTTTCGCCTTACAAAATACATCCCTGTTATAGAGGAAAGTAACATAGAGGAAAGTAACAGTAGTTTCATACTCAATGCGCCGTACCAATAAAAATTTGTTGTCTCGATTTTAACCCTCTGCGACTGACGTGGTAGTATGGCAGACACCACAATATGGAACAAGTTGTATTGCGTCGTTATTTTGTAAATGTTGACTCTCTCGCTCTCAGTACCTTTCTGTCGTATGCTCGATCCTGCATTAGTGTAACGCGATCGGTCGTGGTCGTGGAGTGTGCGTACATGTACATTGTTCTGTGAAGGAGGGTGTCTATAAAGTCAACCACGTCATCGTTAAGGTAGGTGTCTGAGAAACAACCACCTCAGTGAAATAATTATACGTGCATAATGTCTCCTGAGCAACATGTCAGTAAAATTGTTTTGTTAAATTAAATTTGTTGTTTGTTTCTTAGATGGCTCACTCAAGTAACAACCAAGGGTCTTCTAGGTCTAAAAGAACTTCGACTGGAACCTTTGAAAGTCATGACCAGCTAATAGAACAGTGGTTGGATGAAGAAAGCGAGTATGAGTTCAGTGATTTTGACGATGAAGATGTGGACCCGAATTTTGAGCCAGAGACTGAATTCTTGGAGGCCGACGAAGTTTCAGGTGAGGAGGAGAATCAAGAACCATGTGGAGAAGTGCCACAAGTACCCAGCACTGAAAATGTTCATCAAGAAACCTCAAGAGAGCTATCTGGATATTACAGAGGTAAGAAAGGATTTATTTGGAATAGACAAGAGTGCCCTAGAACATCACGAACTGCGGCCCACAACATAATAAGATTACCTGGCCGTTTGCACACTCCGAATGCTATTTTGAACTTTGGTCCAAAAATGTTGACCATTCAATGTTGGAATCTTTGGTAAAATTCACGAATCAAAAACTCAATAAATACAGAGCCCAGTTCAAACATGGTACTAAGATAGAACTTATGGACACAGATATCACCGAAATGTAACCATTTATAGGTTTAATGTACTATTCGTCAGTACTTAAGTGTAATGACGCTGATCTTCGCATAATATTTGCCACCGATGGAAATGGCCACGAAATATTCCGCTGTGTGTTTGGTCAACTGCCTCCGATTTGATGATTCCACTACCAGAGAAGAACGTCTGAAGGAAGATCGACTTGCCCCAATATCAGGCATGTTCAACAAGTTCATCTCAAACAGCCAGTCTCAATATACCCCTGGACCATATCTTTGCATCGATGAAATGTTATAATGCCTACATCTACCACGGCAAAAATTCAGATGGTATAGGCCTGACTGAACAAGAAAGAAAAATGGCAATACCAACCCAATCTGTTCTGAGACTTGTGAAAGTTGTCGAAAACTCAAACCGCAACATTAAAGCTGACAATTGGTTTAGTTCGATTCCGCTTATGGAAATATTGCTGAAAAGGGGACTGACTTACTTAGGTACGCTGAGGAAGAATAAAGCTGAGATACCACCGTGCTTTTTGCCAAACATCAATAGAGAATTGGAGAGTTCCCTCTATGGTTTCACGAAAGACTATACATTGTTATCATATGTACCGAACAAAAACAAAGCTGTCCTGTTAATCTCTTCTTCCCACCACAATCAAGATACAGATACTGATACAAGAAAGCCAGTTATGATTGCAGATTACAATAACACTAAAGGAGGAGTTGAAGAAGTCGACAAGAAGTGCTCAATATATTCTTGCAGGTGCAAAACTCGTCGTTGGCCTATGGCAATTTTCCAAAGAATAATAGACATGGCAGGCATAAACAGCTTTGTATTGTATAAAATGTGTACAGACCGTGATGATAAAATGAGAAGAGGAACTTTTATTTTGAACATGGCAAGAGGATTAGTTCTAGATCACATGAAAAGACGCGTATATAATGAAAGATTGCCAAGAGAACAACTGCGAATGACGGTCACTAGAGTTTTGGGTAAAGATCTTCCTCCTCCACTACCAAGAACTCAATCGATTCCACCAAGTGGACGAAAACTATGCTCTATTTGTTCAACAAAAATAAAAAGAGTAACAAGATATTTTTGCTGTGATTGTTTAAAACCAATTTGTCTTCAATGCTCTAAACCACTTTGTGAAGACTGCCAAAAAAAAATTGTGATTTTAAGGCTACACAACTTTTAATAGAACCAATAAATGGATCTCTTTTTTTTTAGTCTGACTACCACAAGTGTTAACTTTAGAAATTGTTTATTTAAATGAGAATGTATTTATTTTTTTTATTTTTTTATTAACTTTTTCTGCATGTGCAAGTTTTGAGAAGTTATTTATGTCATATCAATAAATTTTGTTTACCTTAAAACGTATTTTTTATTTAATATATCTATTAGTAATTTTAAATAATAGTGCACAATCATATCTTTAAAATTTAATAGTTAAAATTAGAAATACAAAATGAATTTTGAAAATTCAAGCTGTCAAAATGGTGTCGAAAATTAGGGCACGTCAGTCGCAGAGGGTTAAATTTACGGAAGCTCACAAATTGTTTTAAAAATTGTATGAATATGGCCAATGTGAACTACTTGAAATTAAAGTGGGAACTTAAAATGTTTATTGGTAAGGCCCAATGCCTACATGTGCTTCTCATGCACCTAAGTCAAAAAGACCTTAGTTATTAGCCTTTTATCATTTCTTCTAAAAATTTTAGAATATAACCTCGGCTAACTTTGTGCCTTACCAATAAACCTTTTTAGTTTCGCCTTTAAATTTTAGTAGTTCACAGTCGCACCATTTTCCATACGCCAATTGTGAGCTTCAATTAATTTAATGTCGAGACTTAAATTTATTATAAGTACCGGGCTTTGTCTATATTTCGCTGCGGTAGCTTTGTTGAAATTTTATGTTTAACTATGGTTTGCTCGAAAAAAGCAAAAGAAAATTTGTACGGTGTCGTTTTACGTGTGGCTATAACTGGAGCTTTAAATTCGATAATGGCGATTCTTGTGGTCTCTCAATGGAGACGTTCGGAAATCTAGTTTATGTAAAACTTCAACTAGATTTGTCGGTACAAGGTATCCGAACGCGTTTACTAGGCAACTTGCATTGTTTTTATATTCTCGCGGTCAGTGTTACTTTTGTTTGAATTTGCCCTTTTTCAAGAATTGTTATTTTGATTTTCATAAGTATTTTTATAAGTACCTACATTTAAAATGTAACACGGTAACACGGTTGCAGCTGTCAAATTCTAACAGATGCTAGCAAATAAGGATGTCCAGCGTTAGCACGATATTGCGGCAACGCGTGCATTGCGATTTGTTTGAAAATCAAATTGGTTTGATTTTGCCCGCATATATCGTGTGTATCTACCTACGTTGAATATTTTTGTATAAGAAGTGCAAAGCGAAATATTTCTTATGGAAATTTCTCATTGCATTATTATTTAGGAAACTATATTCCAATAGTAAAAAACCGAAAAAAGCTATTTTATACAATAAAAAAATATTTTTAGTGCAAACCGCATGAACGCATTATCGTACTGTAATTGGACACACACGTATTCATCGCAAACAATTGCAGTGCGAAGGGGAATCGCATCGCACGCGAAAATAGTGCCCGTGCTTACGCTGGACAAAGCGTTAGACTGTTATGCGAACTAATGGTTGTTAAATATCGTGCGAAATTTGCAGAGTACTTAGATTTAGAAACGGCACCTTTTTATTACCCTACTGGACAAAGGGAGGGTTATGTGTTTCGCGCGTATACTATGTAAGTTCCTACGTGACGCCCGGTAGCCCAAACAGCTTGACCGATTTTGAAGAGTGAGGTGTCATTCAATTGGTAATCTTTCCCGGATTGTCATAGGCTAAAAAAATAAATATAAAAATATAAATAAAAAAAGCAAAAAAAAAAAAAAAAAAACGTCGCAAATGTCAGCGAGATATTTTTTACAGTCAGTCGGGTTTTTTGTTTTCTTAAATTATTACACAGGGAGGGTTATGTATTTCCTGTGGATCCTATGTACGTTCCTACGTGACGCCCTGTAGCCCAAACGGCTTGGCGGATTTTGAAAAGGGAGGTGTCATTAAATTGATTTTGTTCCCCGGAGTGTCATAGGCTAAGCAAATAAATATAAAAATATAGATTAAAAAAAATGTCACATAAATGTCAGCGATATCTTTTTTACAGTCAGTCGGGTTTTTTGATTTTTTAAATTAATTCTCTCACTGATCCTTTTTTCGACTCTTCAGAATTCTGTAGCGGCCACTCGGTTAATTTTAAATTTAACTCATCGAAATGTCAATGCAGGCAGGATTTTCTTGACTAGATTTGTCGGCTTCACCTAAACGTCAACTGCAAAAACTATAGGTGCACGTCACCATTCTGGGCCAATAAAAACTGAAATACATCTAGTCAGTCATATGCCGGACTTACTAAACTAGGAGTCCGATCGTCCCCGATTGCGTCGGTACAAGTTTGAAGGGCGTATGATCCTGGCAAATTTCCTGTATCTGTCAAAAGTTGCCAATGGGAAAAACTAACTTCGAAACACTATTTATCTACGTTTGACATTTGATCCATCCAAAAGGAACAGGGATTCTTTTAAAAAAATACAAAAAATTGATCACTACTAACTTACAGTTTACAGAGTTCTAAACCAAAATGCCCAACGTATAGATACGGGGAGTGAATTTTATCCACCTATTGTCTCTATTACCAATATTAAAAGTTTTTACACTTTTACTTTGGTCACCACCTTTACAATGTGCAAAATAAAATCAAACCCCTACAGCCAATAGAAGCAAACTGAACGGACATTTTTATACTCAACAAAGCCAATCAAAAAATGTGATCTGACAGCTGCATTCGAAATCCTAGCCTAAGCTGATAGAATTCACATTGTAGTATGCGGGGATTTCTATTATTTCTGCATATAGTATTTTAAGAATCAGGATCTATTCCTTCAACACAGAACGTCTGTATTATTTCGGTATACTATTTAATTTATCAGTAATCGTTCATCCATGGTTTGGGTGCAAAATTGGTACATCGTACATAGGACGCAAATGCGTTCCTTCCTAATGTACTCACGCATATAAATGGTCTGCATATGTATAAGTATATGTGTACCCTCGCCCCGCATTGTTTCCGTCAGATCCGCATCCTGAACTGAATATCCTGCTAGAGAGTTCTATTATATGAAAGGTAATCTAAAACTGAAATCCCCTCCAACTGAAAAAAATAAAAAAATATATATATTGTGACCCACAGTCGGTTGTGTTACCCCAGAGAACTGCTATTCACATTTTTCCTCCCTTCTATTGTTTCCAAGTGGGAACATAAATTTTTTTTTCGTTGTTGTACCTATACAAAACTAATGGGACCAAAACCACATCTTCCTTTAACAGGCAGGCATATTCGCGGTTGGTGCTATAAAATTAAGAAATGTAAATTTTAATGGCATAATGAATTAAAAAAAAAATTCCATAAATTGGTTGGCACCAGTAATTCGATGAGAGGCCTATTATAGCAGCTGTTCCTGTTAAATGCTGTTATACTTCAATGGACGATACAAATAATCGCTTTTTGTAGGCTACATTTTTTAGAACATTTTTAAAGTAATCTATTGTGACTTAAATAATATTTACACTCGTCACCAATAAGACGATATGCGATTATTTTCCAATAAACGATAGGAGTGTCCCAAGCGGCTATTTTCGATTTCTTCTCTATATCAATGATTCACTTTAGTCTACGAATTGTTTTTTGAAAGCTTTGATGTTGATGACAGTCAGTCACTGCACCTCTCTCGACTGTGCGTGACTGTGAATGCAACGTTCAACGTACATAACGCTCACGCACAATTAAATTACTTCTCTAAATGGCGAGATCTGAGCAAAGTGCATTTGTTTAAACAATTCGTACTCATCTTTTCAATGTAACTTGCCCATCGCTTAAAATTTTACCAAGTGTTCCTTGAAATAACTTCATAATGATCAGTGATTTAATGTCGTCAAATCATTCCTTGGGCTACCAGTACCAGAGTTGTTCAAGTAAAAAATAAGCTTTTACTCAATAGGTAAACGAAAATAAATAAAATTCAGTTTTTTTCTTTCGATTCAACAGCAGAAATCTGAATACCCAATTGGAGATTAATATAATCATTGATTAAGTATAGAATCATCCACATATATAAGAACTTGCTTCGTAAGACTCGAATTGTCAAAAATATCACGCAACGTTAAAAATACCCTCGCACCTATGTAATATGTTAAATTTGAAATACCTAAATAAATTTAAACACATTAAAAATAGACAACTCCTTGAATGTCTGTAAATTTATTTAAAATTTGAGAAGAATACAAAACGCATAATTGTGCAATCTCTCATTAGTAGTTAAGAGTTAAGACAAATCGTGTAGAGTAAGGAATGTAATATTTTTCTTTCGTACAATATTTTTCATAAAAACTTGTTCTGGAGTTGATAGATATAGGTATGTCCGTCAAAGTGATTACATGAACAAACGGGTGTTGATTACTCGGGTTAACTAATAAAATCATGAATTCGCCGGTTAAACTTTTATTAAAGTTATCATTGGGTTCAATCAATCAAACATCTAGTTGTGTGAACTCTTACTAGATTTATGTAAAAGCTGAAAATCTGCATAGCTAGAGGTCGATTTTATCTGCATTAGCTTAAGAATTTATTTATATGCTTATATTTACAATAATAATAACAATAATAATAGAAAATAGATTTATCTGGGAACGTAAAAAACTAGTTTGCTAATTCGCAAACGTCACTTTTACTATACCTAATCTAATCATCATGAGCCACATATAGAACTGTCAATTTAGTACCTACTCAGAGAAGAATTTGTTGACTAAATTTGTTGACAACCTTCAAATTAAAGCTTAAAAACACACCTTATGCCCAGAACACATGTGCAGCATTTCTGGACGCACTGCAGCGCACAGTACAGCAAGTAAAACAAATGTACAGAAAATTGTTTGACATGTATTGCATCGATTAATATGGCTACTGTCATTCGCCGACTAAGCAGCTGATGTGTTTTTCGAAATTTGTTTGTAATTAAATTCGTTGAAAATGAAAATTGAGAAATTCGGCGTTAGGTCTTTTCTTTCGCCCAAAACTATAACGCCAAAATTGAAAATTTTCATAACGTCTAAAAACTACGACATAGTCCAAAATTTAAAGGAATAAAGCGTCGCAAAGCCCAAACTGAATGACATATCGCTTAAAGTAATTACCTATATAATGGCCGGGATCCACTGCCCGCTTGACGTCTAGCAGAGCACAAAATATCTCAGATGAAGAAACGCCCGCGCTCTAACACTAGCGGCAGCGGCAAAGTTCCCACTATAATTAACGAAATGATACAAATATTATAAAAATAACTAGCTGCCCGGCGAACTTCGTTCCGCCCAAATCTATATATATAAAAATTGAGCCTTAAAATTATGTTCGTTTGTCGCCGATTCACGCCTTAACGCATTTACCGATTTTAACCAAACTTTCACACATCTTTGGTGTTGGTCTATATATGATTTTTGTGAAGTTTGGTTGCAATTGGTAAACGTATGTTTGTGTAATTTGCTTACAAAAAAACGGTGCAAACAAAATATATTTGTACTGTAAATATGTTGTTTTTTTTTTGTATATTTTTGTTTTGTTAAATCACTTTTTCGAATTTCCAGTCGGTTTTTTTCAGTTTTCTCAACATTTTGAAAAATTGTAGTTGTACGGTTCCTAAGCTGGAATCGGAAAACTTATGCGTGCGTGAGAAAAAAAAACATGAATTTGAGTGAATTTTTGTTTTTTTCCCGGTGGCGCTGTTGTCGATATCCTAAACCACTCAACCGATTTCAATTAAATTTTGTGGCTGTGTATGGTTGGTACCTTAAATGTCGGCATAAAATTATCCCTTATTATATTTGTTGCTCCAAAAGATGTCATTTGGAAGCATCAATTGTACATTTGATTGTTATGCAAAAAATGTTTTGATTCAAGTGTTGTGCCAGAAAGTAATGGTCGTAATGGTTTAGTTGGACATTGTAATTCTGGTAGGTAATCGAACTTTCGAAAAGACGTATTTAGTAGTACAACAACATTTTGTTTTTGCACCGTTTCTTGTAAAAAAAATTGTTCAAATCTTCCAACTCGTATATAGTTTTAAGCTTCTCGAACGACATATTGAGACGTCAAATAACTATAAAAGGCCATATAATCTTGATGAACGACAAAACCATCTAGACTTCCTGAAAATATCTCTGTGTCATCATGTTAGACAACAAATTGTCACTCATGAGCAGACATATATCCTCGATCAAAATCGACATCTCCAGTTCAATATCATTATCCGATGTCACAGTGCGAATTCGATGCAAAATATCGTCGGCCATAGCACACAACACACCGTCAACAGTCCGCAGCGTTTTGAAAGAAGTAGGACCACAAACATTGACCAAAAGCATTCTCAAATAGAAGCATTCGTCGTTTTTCTGGTGAACTGTGTATATTCTACCAATTGCATTACTTGCATACACCACGGAATCCGGAAACTACTTCAACTTCTTTCCGCCGCTGGAAAATCTTCGAAGACGCATTCCAATATCGGGGCATTTCGCAATAAGTAAGTGTTCGTTCAAACTCGTGGCTTCGGCAAGTGTCGAAAAAAATGGTTAAACTTGTTGCAGGTGCCATAACCCTACTCACGAATGAGCAGAGTACCATGATTGTTATCTACTCGCTCATTTTTCGTAACAACCCCTACGTGAAAACTCAAAACGCTGAAGAACATCATTGTCCACGTCATCTCAATCACCCCTACGTTTCAACTTACTCACTCATACTAATGTGAAAAAAATGGATTCAAACACCATCAAACAAATATCAAAGTATCTACTCCATTTCAAAATGTTACTTAATGTAACATAGTAAACATGATTTAATAGAATTAACTTATTAGGTAGGTACCTATATGTAAAAAAAAAAATTCAAAATTGTTTACAACAACAATTTGCTCGGAAAATAATTGAAATAATATTGACAACAATAATTGCTTTTAAAATTTAATTTTTTTTGTACTTGAAGTGTCACTACTCGATTTCTATCCAGTTTTTTTCTTTTGAAAGTGCATTTCCCCATACAAACTTTCATAACCTCTTTCATCCCCTCAAAGTTTTGTTTTCGCGACAAAACTTCACAAAAATCATATATACACCAATAGCAAATATGTTTATTGTTTATTGTTTATTGTTTATTTGTTTATTTGTCAACAAAGTACTAGGCCTTTTTTAGACAAGAAAAAAATATAATAAAATGAGAGACAAAAATTAAGAAAAAAAATGAAGTAAATGAATATAATTTAGAAAAAAAAAAAAAAAACAAGTACAAAACTAATTACGAACTGAGCAATACAATTATAACTGGAAATAATTAAACAAGATGGATTTTATTAATGGTATTGTCATATTAATGTCAATTAAAGACGCACATTCATTATACAATAACATTAAACCATTTAAAGAGGAGGATCTTCCGTAATTCGTACGAGAACGAGGAATGAAAGAATCTGTTATTACGCAAATTAAGTGATGGAACATTAAGACCCACAAGACTTAAAATATCAGGACAGTGAATCTCCCCAATAAGTATTCTGTGAAGAAAAACAACTCTTGATACTCCTTACCTCAAGAGACTCGAGTTCAATAAGTTGTAATCGGGCTGAGTAAGGGGGTAAGTTATTAAAATCCGACCAAGGTAGACGTCTGAGGGCAAACCTGAGAAATCTTTTTTGAATTGCTTCGATTCTTACTATATGAGTATTGTAGTATGGACACCAAACAATAGACGCATATTCCAGCAGCGATCGAACAAACGACAAATATAAAGTTTTCAGCGCATAGGGTTCGGTGAACACCCTAGCATAACGTTTAAGCATTCCCCAAGTTCTATTGGCTTTATTTGTGATGTATTCATAGTGGTAAATATAGGATAGTTTACTATCTAACATAACACCTAGATCTTTTATCAAAGATACACGCGGAATAACACTACTAATGAAGGAATACGCGTGAATGAAAGGCGAGGAACGACGGGAAAAAGTAATGACCGAACATTTACTAACATTAAGGGACAAGTAGTTTTTATTGCACCACAAAACGAAGTCTTGGAGATGTGCATTCAATCTATGAAAACTATTCGGATCATTGCATGAAGAATATATTTTAAAGTCATCGGCAAACATCAGGATATTGCAATGTGGAACAAATTTGACAACATCATTAACGAATAAAATAAATAGGAGCGGGCCTATATGACTTCCTTGTGGTACACCAGATGTTACAATGATTTCTTTGGATAAGTGTCCTCGAAACTTTACAAACTGGTATCTGTTACTTAGATAGGATGATAGCCACCTAAGAAAAACTGTAGGAAACCCTAAACGTTCAAGTTTGTAAAGAAGAAGTTTGTGATCAACTCGATCAAACGCTTTACTGAAATCAGTGTAAATGGCATCGACCTGATTACCCTTAGATATCTCACTAATAACAAAATTTGTAAAAAGAAGAAGGTTTGTAGCAGTGGATCTGTTTTTTACAAAGCCATGTTGGTTATTGCAAATTAAATTTTTACAGAAAAAATTTAACTCATCAGTCACCAACTCATCAAACAGTTTAGGAATGGACGATTGTTTACAGATCCCTCTGTAATTTTCAATATTATTTTTCCTACCGGATTTAAATATTGGTACTATAAAAGAATTTTTCCATAGGGAAGGAAAGATACCTGTCTTCAACGATACATTGAATATGTGGCAAAGTATTGAATGTAAAGGAAGGGCGCACATTTTTAAAAAGCCTGTTGGAATACCATCGGGTCCAGGATTAAAATTAGGGGCCAAATTTCTAAGTTTACTCAGTATCATATCTTCGGGAAAAGCGATGTTACTACATAAAAATAGAGGAATGTGATGCACCTAAATAAGAAAAAAAAGTGTTCATCTAAGACAGAACTAGGATTAGAATATACAGATTGAAAAAATTCTGCAAAACTATTGCAGATAACGCGGGGATCATCTATTGACCGATCATCATAGGAGAATGAAGCCGGAAAGCCATCACTATTCTTTTGTAAAATAGTGTGAAAGTTTGGTTCAAATCGATAAATGCGTTAAGGCGTGAATCGACGACAAACGAACACAATTTTAAGGCTTTCTTTTTATGTACCTATATAAATATCTGAATTGCCTTTTTATTTATATTATTACCAATTTTATCAAAATTTTTGTTCTTACTGACGTTTTAAAAATCAGAAAATTTATTTTTATTTTACTTTTATTTGACATCAAACAAAATGTTGAAATATATTTTATGATTATTTTCTTATTTTTGTCATTTTCTACAAATCTATCTAGCTATATACCCCGCCCGGTTGGGAAGGGGGGTGCGGAAGCGGTGCGCACGTGTCGGCGGCCGGCCGCGTTAGCGATAGCGACGCACCTCCTCGCTGGGAGCAAGAATATTTCTCTAATATGTTATTCTGTTTCTTCCCTTATAGCAGTCACAAATCAGGGGCAGATTCCGTATATCAATGATCGTCTGAACGATATCGTTTTCGAAACTTTAATCACCAACCAGGCACGCAGAAATCACAGCTGGACAACAACTAACAAAAATGTCGTAGACCAGAACCTTACAATGTGCAATGCAAGCCGAATGAAATTCCAATGACACTTTCATTTCCTGTGTAACAGCAAACGGTTATTTTCAACTGCATAATGTTAGGAGTGCTTATTGATACGTAAACATCTAATTGTAAGTGCGCGTTGTTTCACTGTTCGATTTCACTGTTGAATACATGCGTTTCAATAGTAAAACGCATAAAAATACAGGAAAATAAGTAATTGGTACAATTCCATATTTCTGTCAATAATGCAATGTTTTGGCGTCATTGAAGATGCATTAAAATATTTTTAGATATGGGAAAGCCAGATGCAGAACGTGCGAAATTACAGGGCGCGTTTACGTGCAAGTAAACCTCTGAAAGTCGGAAAAAAGGTTGGGGAAAACGAGTACTGAACGCTCAAGTAAATGGAGAACTCGTCTCGCAAACCAAACTGGAGCGACTTCAAAAGAACTCCAACCGGAAAATTTCAACAACACGATATGGAACAACCATCGATGCTGTCTTCCAGCGTAATCTAGATAGATTACAGTCTCGAATATACATATCTTACTTTAGCTACCACAATCCGATTGTATCTATTCTACCGAAACGCAGCACAGAAAGAATAAATTATTGTTATTACATAATATATCCAGAATACGGTTATTACAATAAATTCTCTCTTTTCTCAATGACGCGTATCAAGCCACACACATACCGTACGCACGGTGTTTACACATACACATTTTTCGGGACTGTTGGATACAGTCGCACCAGTTTTTTTTTTTTGAATGTCATCAGTTTTCATTACATTTGTGGGAACTGAACTGGATTAAGCTCTCGAACTTGTAATTTTAGAACTTGGTTGCTAGTTTTGGGTTCTATCGTTTCGACGATAATCGCCTGAAAAGTTACGGAATGAGTGCCCAGAATGCTTCAAGATAAAATTTGGGCTTTACGTAATTTTCTTAAAAGGCGATATTTTTCAGTAAATTTTTTGGGCGATTTGTCAATTTACTTTAGGGCTTTGTGACATTTTCTTAAACAATATATTGGGCGTTATGACAATTTACTTGGATTACTAACCCTTAGACCACTATAAGGTCCCTTGTGATAGCCATTTCAACCTAATACATAGATAAATTATAATATGAACGTATAGCTCGTTCACGGAAGTGGCGATTCGACCCCTGGTTATTAGAATTAGGATGGCACCAATGTATCTGATAGAAACAAATTCAACAATAAAAAACAAATAAAAACAAAAAAAAAAAAAAAAAAATCAACCGCATCCTCCCCGACGGGGAATTGAACCCCGGTCTCCCGCGTGACAGGCGGGGATACTGACCACTATACTATCGAGGATTGTTGAATCTTGGTGGAAAATACTTTGTGATAAACTATACTCATATGAATCACTCTTTCTGCAGGCAAAGAAACCATGGGTCGTATGAATAAAACGTAGCAATTGCTTTTCCTCAAGAGAAATGTCAAAATCGAAACATTTACTACGTTTCGTATGAATAAAAACCAATTTGAGTTAGTTCCAACTTTTGACATGTTCCAAAAGCGGCGGCACTGACCTTTTACTCAGATCGGTATGAATAAAACGGTGCAAGGAAATAAGACCCCAGGAACTAAGTCCACTGAGGGACTTAGTTCCCACCTAATGGGAAATAAAACCACTTTCGTGAAGTGGACTTTTAGTTCCCATGTAAGTTGGGAAATAAATTCCGAAAACTCTGAGTGGTTTTATTTCCCTTTTAAGTGTGAAGTAAATTCTTACTGTCGACTAAGAACAAAGTTAAATTAAAGAGTCAAGTTGGTACTTTGAAATTTGTATCAACTAAAGACAAATTAAATTTTAACTTAGGCAGAGCAATATATGTAAAAAAATTTAAAAACAAAATTCGGTTTGCAGGACTCTGAAAGTAATCAAAGAAAAATCGACGCTCACCATGACCGGTCGTGCCGAATTTTTTACTTTTATTTTCTCAAATTTTCGAAGGCTAAAAATGCCAATTTATTTTCTCAAACAATTATTTGTTGTCTTGCGAAAAGTATTGAGTGTGGATTATTTATGAATCACTTCTAATACCCTTTTCACACCTTCGGCTCGGTGATTTCGCGAAAACACTTGAAAACTTCATCGAAAACAGAAGTTTTCCCATACATTTTTCAGTTTTCAAAACGAGTTATTTAAAGTCGTTTTCCACCAAAACACCACGAAAACGACTTCCGATCGTTGGGTTGTTGAAACAAACACACCTTATGCAACATTCAGCAGAGCATCTGACCGAACAAATGTCAAAACTTACAACTTAAAATTATTTTCCACACTAATTGATGGGCTAATATTATTTTTAAAGGCTCTGAATTGATTTTATTTGTTAATTAATGCGATCGAAATTGGTAAACAAAATAGTTTACACAGAAGTTCCGCGGCTAGTGTCTCACAGCTGATTGAAACGTCAAACGAAAACTAGTTATCGTTCGGTGTGAATGCAATTTCGAGTTTTCGCTGCTATGTGAAAAGGGTATAAGGTATATAAGAGATCCGGACTTTTAGGTTAAGAGTTCAAATGGCTGGCATGTCAACAAATATTTCTAACAAGCCTATGATCTGTTACAATTCCTGGCACCTGACGAAGAAATAAAACATCAACAAAAATCATATTTCCAGGTGCAATTGGAACTATAGCCTATGGTTAGGTTAGGTTGAAATAGCTGTCGGCTAACTGGTTAGGTTAGGCGACACACTAAGACCATTATAAGATCACTTGTGATACCATATAGGAATCTGTATTCATTCCTCCTACTCGTTGAACCAGTTGGAGCTTCTGATGAAGCGTAGTAGATTTCGAATGTCTATGTTTTTTAGATCGTTCAGATCACTATGGTAGAAATCTCCTAAGTGGAATTTTCGTCTATGTGAGAGAGTTAGACAAGTACAGAGAAGATGGGGAATTGTTTCTTCCTCCTCCTCGTCAAGACAGCTTGTGCAGAAATCGTTAGAGAATACGCCAATCCTTTGTGCATGCCTGCCTATGAGACAGTGTCCCGTAATGACACCTATTGTAGCACTGATATGCTTCCTACCGAGGCAGATTAGTTGTCTAGAACGTTTTAGATCCAGCTTTGGCCAGATCTGTTTTGTCGCTAGACATGTCGAGCCGGTTGTCCACCTAAGATTTGTTCTTTCGATAGCGTCCAGCTTTATTTTGAGTTTGCAAGTAGCAGTTGGAATATCTAGAGAATCCTTAACTGGAAGTATAGGTAGTGTGGTTGGCGGGTCCGTGTTTGGCGAGTTACCTTGCAGTTACCTGGGATGTCCCTATGCCCCGGCACCCAACAAAGGTGAATGTTGAACTGCTCCGCCATCTCTCTGAGAGACGAACGACCCCATTTGATCCCTATGGCCTTTTTGCAAGAGAAAAGTGCCACAGTGGCCTTCTTAACTCTTTCTTGGATGTTAGGCTTCCAGGTTAACTTTCTATCAAAAATAAGGCCTAAGTATTTAGCTTCATTTGAGAAAGTCAAGCTAGTGCCACTTATAGATGGAGGGTCAATGTGTGGTATCTTGTATTTCCTGTTCGGTTTTGTGAGGGTTTACGCCCAACCCACAGCTGTTTGCCCATTTTATTAGCTTGTTAAGAGCGTATTGTTCTTTTAGTTCTTTTTAGAGTGTTTAGGTACTTTCCTGAGACGGCAATAGCAACGTCGTCCGCATAGGCAATCACGTTGTAACCTTCCGCCTCCACGGATATCAGCAGTTCATTCAGCACTGAATTCCAGGGAAGGGTCCACCTTGTGGTGTTCCTCTTCTGACAGATCTTCTGGCAGATATCTCACCTAGACTTGAGTTGATAATTCGGCTTTTAAGCATCAAATTGATCAGCTCGCCAAGCGAGACATCAACGTTCAGAGCTGCCAACGCACCAGCGATTGCAGATGAGTAGACGTTGTTGAAGGCGCCTTCTATGTCCAAGAATGCAACCATTGTATACTCCTTGTGACGAAGGGAATCTTCTATGGAGTGCGTTATCGTGTGTAGGGCCGTTTCTACTGATTTGCTGATTAGAGTAAGCAAGTTGCGCTGTTGACAGACGATTTTTGTCAATGCTTTTGCGTAAATGGATTTCAATCATTCGCTCTAAAGTTTTTAGGAGAAATGATTGAAGACTAAAAGGTCTGAGATATTTCCGACTCACGTGAGAACATTTACCTGCTTTGGGTTGGGAATGAAAACCACTTTAACCTCTCTCCATAGCAATGGGATGTACACCAGATCTAAACAGCTTCTTAGGATTATCATTAGCGTTGGCAGGATGATATCCGAGGTGTCTTGAAGCTCGTCCGGTATTATGCCGTCTGGTCCCGAGGATTTGTATGGTTTGAAGCTATGCAGCGCCCAAAGCACTTTTTCTCTAGTGATCAGACCTTGATCTGTTTGGATCTTTTTGGGCAATACCTTTGGAGCTGCCTGGGAAGTGGGTATCGAGCAACAGATTAAGCGATTAAGTCGTCCAAGAGCCATCTGTCTTTTTCAGACAACTTGACTTGGCTTTGTCGAGGGTATCTTTCTTAGCCTTGATGCTTCGGAGGATTCTTCTATCTTACCACAGAAGATTCTCCAAGATACTCGTTTGGCTTTTCTTAAATCGTTCTTATACAATTTAAGGGCTTCCTTGGAGGATTCCCAGTCAGTCGCTTTTCTTGTGTCTTTGGCACGATTGAAAAGTTTGCTGCAATTTGAAAACTATAGCCTATAGATTGCATGCATATTTCTGAATTTAATTTTTTAATTGCAATTTCCATAAAATTCGTTAGAAATTCAAGGAAAATTCAAAAATTTAAATTTACTGGTCAGGTTTGACAGTTATAAAGGCAAGTACATACACGTACAGTGAAGTAAAAGCTATGTTCGAATTTTCGAACTTACTTTAACAAACTAGGTTCTTATTCATACCGATTCAAGGCAATTGCTATAAGGGCTTATACTTTGCTAAAACCTTTTACTCAAAGCAAATGCTAGTTTTTATTCATACGACCCCATAAGCGTTTATCTTTTTTAGTTCAGAGCAGAGACACTAGGTCTGTTCCCTTACGCTGACGCATCCGAATGCATTCGAATGAGCGTTCTGAAGTTTTTCTGTTTCTCCTGTTTGTATGTTTGTTTTTTTTTCTGTCAAATGTGACAGACACCTTACAACTTACTTAAATACCCCGGTTCTGGTGTGTGCAGGGCATATCCATACACACAATGTTGCCATAAAAATATTTGAACAAATCTGCAAATTTACAATAACAACAAAAAGATGATAGCATACAGCGAAACCAAGTGTGCAAAAAATGTTGAATTTATTTTTTTTAAAAAGAACATAGCATAAATTATTACGAATGCAGATTAAATCTGAAGCGCAGATTTCTGGTTGTTAAAAGTCTGCAGCTAGGTTGAAAATCTATAAAATGCAGAGAAATTTGCACTTATGGTAACGCCGCATATACCATACGTAACTTTGTCGAGAGAGGATGGACATCGCTGAAGACTTAAATGCTTCGAGTAATATGGTAATCGGTGCAGCCTGCAGCATTCAGTTTATATCGATGGCGTATGGAGGCGACATGCGGATCAGAGACAATACTGAGACCCCCAACTCACAATCCTCTTGCCGCTGGCCCCCTCAGTTTTTTTTTCAAATTCGCCATTTTGTTTTCCTATTGACGAATGGTAATGTTGGAAAACGCCCTCTGGATTGTGGTAGAAGAATTCGGATATAGACATCGCTAGCTGTCATCCACAAAAAAATACAAACATCTTGCGTGAAATCTTTGGGTAAACATTTAATTTAAAATTTCCGCATTTATTCTTTTGCTATTTTCTGGGCATTGTGTATATTATTAGTGTATATATCTATATTATGTTTGAATAACAGGTGATTAAGAATGAATACTAAAGAGGAACTAGTCAAAGAAATCAAAATTTCGTTATACGATGTAGTGCAGTATTTTGATGGAATGAAGGGATCTCTTCGAGAAGGTGAGGAAATTTTCAAAGCCGGCTGGATCTATGCGATTGGTCTATCACCGCCTCCATCAGTGGATCAAGTGACGGGGCTTATAGTCACAGCCTCGGCTATGACTTCAAAGCCCCACGAAGTAAAGCTGAAAAAAATAAGTGAGCAGAGTAAATTTTGGGTATGCACTTGCACCTGCAAGGCCGGTGAAGGAAACAAGTGCAAACACATAGCTGCATGCCTGATTCGGATAATTAGGTTAAAATATTCTTTCGTAGACATAATTCCCATTTGATGCCAATATAATATTTTTTGTTTTTTGTTTTTAGAGAACCGAGGCTAGAGATGATTAGCTGTACGGAGCTGACGCAAAAATGGGGAAAGGCTGGAAAATCGTTCGTCAAGCAATTCAGCTCAATCAATGCAAGCAACCTGTGTCATGCAAGAAAAAAATTGAGTATACGAAATGATGAAGTTTCAAAGTCGGAAGAAGAGGATATTTTTAGAGACTTTTTAGCAGGTATGTAATTTATTTTCAACAATGTAGGTACTATTTATTTGTATGTTCCCAAAAAAAAATCTAGCAACACCCACAAGCGAACTGAGCAACGTCTTCTTTTGTCTTCGATCATCTGGAGAAAATTTTGAAGCAGAGGAGAAGAAAGAAGAAACAGACGATTTTTTTCATTTTATCGTAGGCTCAAATGCCTAACGACAGTTTGTTCCACTAATGGAATCTTTCCTCACGTCCTCGAATGCTAAACTTTTTCGAGAGATATCGAAAACTCGAGAAGAAGCTGCTCAAGTTTGCAGAGCTACTAGATATAAGCCAAACTAGTGCTCAGTGGCTAGTTGAGAGAAGAAAACGAATTACTGCAAGCATCTCTTACCAACTTTTCACATATTCTTACAACAAAGCTCCAAATTGGACCAAAAAGTTGTCATCTATTTATGACAGCAATTTTAAAGGCACCGAGGCGACACGGTATGGGCATTATGCTGAGAAGTTGGCTAAAGAGGTGTACAGTAAACGGTACTTACTGTTTGAGTCGGGCTTATTTATTTCCCTCAATCCACCATTCCTTGCTATAAGTCCCGACGGTGTTGTTGCACACACTAGATTACCTTCAACGAGCTGATGGTATGTATTTTTTAAAACAAAAGCACGCCTACTATGGTAAGGTCCAATTGAGTCTAGCTGTGCTCAATTTAAAGGTTTGTGATTTCATAATATTTAGTTCTTTTGATAATTCAATGGTCGTTATTAAAATTTCTTTGGACGAAGATTTTTTGAAAACATATATTCAAAGACTTTGCCAAATATATTTTGAAAATGTGATAACTTTTTTATTAAATTAAAGCACTTTGTTTTTTTTTATGTACATATTGGTTTTTTTTTTTTTTTTTTTGAGAAAATTCTTTTGTGTTTATTGTTTTTATTCTTGAATGTTTGTTTGAAAAATATTTATGTTTAATTTGTTATTGTGGAGTTTTCTTATTTGCAACTGAAAAAAAAGAGAAAAACAAACAATAAAGATAAAAAAAATCGAATAGGTATACAAGTATTGTTTTATTTGGACTTTTGCACTTACCCTAGAAACTTATCATCGCTGACTATCGGAGAGCCCAAGTTGGACAAACCACACAAGACCACCATTATATCATCCATATAAGGTAATATCGAAACGTGAACTTTTTCAGATAGCACTTTATAAATTTTCAATCTGGCTATACGTCTCTCAACATGAACTCAGGTCTTATCATCTCGATTCCAGCTTTGCAGAGCTCGTCACCTATAAGGAATCCTTTATCAACCATAACGGCGTCTCCTGGTTCAAGTTTCTCCACTAAGTCCGTGAGATTGAAAATGGCTTTGTCTGACGATTTTCCAGTCGCAACCTCGCTCAAAAAATTAATGGCTCCAGAAGGAGATACGTCGATCAAGACTTTAAGCGTATGCGAATGCGAGCCTTTGTAGTGCGAATAAGTGCAAGTTCTACATGTGAGACATCTGAAGGTCACAGTTCTCATCTCAGTACAATCGAGAACAGTTCTTACATTTGGAAATTGTTCGAAACATGCTGGAAGGCTTCTTATACTCTGGTGCCTTGTTTGCCAGTATATCAAACATTTGGTGACTTTAGCTAAAAGCTGAATAGTATCAGCAAAGTACAACTTAGCCGTCTTTTCACTAATTTGAAATGATATAGCCAGCTCAGCAAGGGAACAATTTGATTTTAGCTTGTACAAAGAGAGAAGAATTCTGTCCTTCATAGACATGCATACCTTTTCGACTGTTCTTATCCTCGTACACGCTTTCAGCAATGTGGTAAGTATGTGCATGTCCGATAGCGATAGTCCAGTCATTGTCTTTAGGTTTTTTTCTGTATCCCAAAATGATGTGAACATGACAACAGGATTTAAATTTACTTGGACTCCTTTATTTTCGGTTCTTGTACAAGTATTCATCACTTCACATAGTTCTTTATTTGGTGACTCGGACAATTCTAAAAATGCCTCCTCCTCCATATGTGTATTCCTGAAACGGAAAATCGGTAACTTATAATAACATAATAAATAGAAAACAATTTGGCTTTACCTTCGGTTTATCATATTAATTGAACGAACCAAAAGCCGCTTTCCTCTGTCGATCATTATTTTCTGTGCACCAACTGAACTTTTAGGCAGATTTTTTGTAGGAAATGCTCCTTTAGCTAACATTGTTTTGCACCTAATACCTTCCCGTCGAATTGGTACCAGTATTTGCTCTTCTTTAAAATGACTACTGCAGATGAAAAAATATTTTGGGAATGGTTTCCCCATTCGAAGTGTTATTGACCACTTCTTCAATAAAGTTTTGGAGTTCCGAACTTCCTTTGGAATGTAGTGCATGGTAATTCCATTTTCTTTATAGTTATTGCACTGAGGCACTCCACAGTGAGCAAGATTTCTTTTCTTTTCAGATTGTCCTTCCATGGTCTAGAAGCAAAAACATAACCCGCTTAGGAATATATCAAGTAAACAATAAATACGCACATGCCTTGGCAGTGTAAATATTTAACATTAAACTTACTATTTCTCACTTTTCCGTATTGATTTTTTATGATTTAATGATTTTTTAATTTAAGTTTATACAAAAACACTTAATCACAGTGACAAATATATGCAACTGGCTTTGGGCTGTCAAAATCTATATCTATTTCCACATTAATCTATTGCTCACCAGGGGTTTGCCTCCGGTTGTCAATCGGTGTTCTGTCAATTAAGAATCCGTGTGACATGTAAAAAAATTCAAAAAATATAAAATCAATGCTGCCAACAGCTACCAACCATGGGGGAATGTGGTACAGTTCATGAATACGACATTTTAAGATAACTGAATGCTATTGGTTGATTATTATAAATTTTTAAAAGACGATAAATATAATTTGTTTAGTTAATAATGCTATCTAAATGAGATGTTTCATATACTATAGAAACATATCAGGACAAATATTGTTCTGTATTTTCCGCTTTTGAATATCATTAACTTCGATTTCATGTGTACATTTTTCTTAAATAACTGAAGAAAAATTGTTCAAATTATTTTTATTTTCCTACAACCATTCTGCATTAATCATTTTTCATAAATATTTTCAGAAAAAGTTCATGCTATTCACGCGTAACGAATAATTTCAAATTTACCGGACGAAATTCTATGAACGCTGGCAGCAACTTTACCGACACCGGAAGTCACCGCAAGTTGTTGATATTTTTTGAGGGTGTGTTGGTGTGTAGAAGTTTCGTGACATTTGTCAATACGAATTCCTATGTATCAATTCTAGCGCAATAAATTGTGTACACTTCGTACAAGTATTGCTTGTAGGCAAGGTAACGGGAAATCGGCCGAAGTTGGGGGTCTCAGTATTGTCTCTGATGCGGATCAACCAACGTTAATAAGGTTTAAACGACTAGTATACAACGAATGAGGGGTCTTTAAGTCAACCTTTGATTGGCTTGAATTACTAACAAAACATTTATGAATGGAATCCGACTTCGTTCATGTCCATTACGGGAACGTATGCAGTGGTCAATACGTTGATCTCAATTTTCGATGACTCAATATTGGCACTGACCTCCTCTTACGTCACATTTTCGACATGTTCACCGAATTGAGACTTCAATAACTCGATTGTTGCACCCGCTGTGTGCTTTGTATGGCATCGTCTTGTTGGAACCACATATCACTGATGTCCAATTCATGCAATTGCTCAAAGAAATAACGTTCCAACATGTCTCTGTTACCGTAACGTGACGGTAATTTTCATCTACTTTTTGCGGATGGAGTGGTGTTTCATGAAGCACATGAGGGCTCTCATCTGTCCAGTAACGCATATTTTGCTTATTGACGTTTAACCAAAAATTCGCTTCATCGCTGAAGATTGAAAATTGGCGTTGACGCTCTTAAAGTTGCGGAATTTCGGTAGTAAATTTTAATTATTTGTAAACGTTGTTCCTTCGTACTTTACCATGGTGAAAATGTTGATTTTACTGAATATTTTGACATTGACAGTTTGATAATCGTATTAAGGGTGCGTTCACAATGAAAGTTTTAAGTTTTCAAGTAATGAAAGACCCTTTATTTTTTCAGTTCTTTGAACGGTTAAGCCATTTAATTTGCTTTCCAGCTATAACAGTTTTCTCATACACCAAACATTTAATTATTTCTAACATTTCAGTCTCAAAAATGTCACTCATTGTTAAATTTTACTACTGTAGTCTATTTAGATATTCCACTTCTTCTCACGGTCTGGTTAAAACGCAGCTTGTCATATTTATTTATTTCAAGTATTTAACTAATTTATTATTATCACAGATTCAAGGTCATAAATATCGAGATAGATCTAGCTAACTTTGTTGTATAGGAAGTGCCACAAAGTTTAGACATTGCCCATCAATGTCTTAAATTTTAAAACTTCAGCTCTTAAAACAAGAGCCAGAGAAAGCGTTTGCCGTTTTGTTATCATTAGAATTGGATTACGAATAACGATTGATTGATAAAATTCAAAACGTCTAGTATGTGTAGGTTCAACTGAAGGTTAATGGCGTAGTAAGTTATTTCATGCACTGCGGTTTTTTTTAATTGTCGAAAAGTATATAAATATACTTCAGAGAGCGTTCCATCGGACATGCATTATAAGCGTGTGGGAGGGATCAACTGATTTCTCGATTGCAAATTGTCGCACTAGACGACTTCCGAGGGTGTGAGAATGTATTAAACTTTAAGTTTTAGTCCTACAGCATATATTGAACAGGGAAATTGAATCCAAACGAACATGCAAGGTATTATCGTGTTTACGCTGCAACATCTTGACCAACGACTCTTCTTGTAAGTATAAATAAATGAGTTTATCAATTAAGTAGGTACAAGGAATAAAGACTGCATTCTTTCTCTTCGGTGGTCAATCAAGGAAGAAGGAACCCCCCTTTCTTCAATCGCCGTTGATCAAAACTAGTTCTCACCAAGATTTTGCAGTGCTGCCGCTGATCCCTTACAGCTACTAGTTCCGTCCTGCGTTATATTATATTAATTTTTCTTAACACAATTGCCATCATCCGGATTCTATCATTTCGATATAGATAAAGGATATACACACGTAAATTTGGGAGAACCTAACCGCCCAGTCCAGAATCTTAAAAACCTGTTGTTTACACTCCATCGTTGGCAGAATATATTAAATCCGGCTTTATATTGGCAAACAATAATATAGAGCAGATGGGTGATTTGAGTAAGTGACATACTCAATGCCAAATGGGTCCAGAAACGTCCGCTTGTAATATCTGAATCTATAAAGAAGCTGATACCAGTTCTCTGTCATTGTTCCAAATTCTATTGATTGCCAGAGTCCAGCTGGATAGTATTTCAAGCTGACCAGCGATCAACAGCCAGGATAGCTTCTTCGGACTTGTGCGTGTATCCCATAAGACTACTTAAGCTATACCGGTTTAACGGTTACCAGATGCCATGTCCAGTTTCTAGGTATCAATTGTTCGCTGTCCAAGGCGCGCGAAGCCTGAGAATTGTTCGTAAATTTCGTGTGAAAATCCGCAAAACCAAAACTGGACCAACCCGCAGAGGACAACCTCAAACGCCATAAACATAACGACGACAAAAAAGTCGTTGCCGTAAGCCGTCGCACCAGCCCACCGTCTCTGGGGTAAGCTTAAGCAAAGACATGTACCCACAAGAGTGTACCACATAATAGGGTCGGCCTGTGGAGTAGGTACTCGGCACGTCAAAATGTGCGTTCAAAAAAAAAAAAAAAAAAAAAAACAACGAAAAAATATACCTTCAACCACATGGACCATGATCCTGTCAGCTTTGCATATCATGGGACGTTATGTGGTAGCTGCGTATAGAATTCAAAATATGCCTATTTGTGGGTATAGTAAACTAAGGAGGTATTCTTTTCTCGTTTACATTGTTAAACAATTTTTTTTGTCGAAAATTATATGCCTACTGCTTGGATGTGCGTATACAACCCAGTGAATGATATTAATAAAAGCTACCATTTTGATCCGGTCCTTGGACATCTGCTCCTAAACAATGAGACAATCTATAATACTCTAGAATGTGAAATTCCTTTGAAATGAAAAGGATTTTTTTTTTGTAAGTGAACCTTTTGATGAATGGGAATAGCTATTCTATAGAAGCAGCCCAACTGTCTAATGTGTATGTGGTCCCTATTCCCTATACCAGGCAAAGGCGTTAGGGACCAGAAAGTTGAGAGCAACTACAAAGCTTGGGCTTGAAAGCACGGGGGCGGGTGGGTTTCCAATCCATACATACCTATCGGCTCAACGATATACACACAGTTTACCTCTCTAAGTTTTTGAGCTTGAACGCTGCTTCAAATCCGATCGAAACTATGGTGTCTTTTCGGGGCGTTTTTATGCCAGGGGTGGATAGATTTTATTGCTAAATACCATACATACCTACTTCTATCCGCAAAGTCAAATGTCTATTGCCGTTCAAAAGCGTCAGAGGTATTGCGGCCCTCTGTAAAGCCCTCGAAGGAGATGGTTTACTTTTTCTGTAGCCAAGGTAGTTTTTGATATTGATGTTCACGCGGTTGTCAAGGGGACTGATGCGCACTGGTTGTCTGTCTTGTACGGCGCAAGAAACTGGCGCAAGGATCAAGCCAACATTTTGCAATCGTAGCTATGGAAGGAGCTCTAACGGGTCTAACAGACTGCGAAAACGTAGAGGTCCACGAGGACACACCTCACTTTCTTTGTCACTGCCCGAGCCTCTGTCACTTCTCGGAAGCTGTTACTTCCATAACTTACAAGAACTTTCTGATGTCTCACTGTCTAGTTTTTTTTAACCACAAGAAGGAATAAGAACATGAAGATAACCGACGACCGTTGGTATTGAACGGTTAACAAAAATTCATTTCTAAGGTAATATGGTCAATTCTAACGGAATAGCAGGCTCAGTTTTTGTCTATATTATCGTAGGGTTCAATCATTCGGCTTTTCTTTGTTTCCCTTTAGTTGTTAAATATTTCCTTTATTTTGCAATCCTGAATTGACAATTTGTTTTTTTATTCGTTAAATTTGTCAATCATTACGCGATTACTAATTGGCGTTCTTTCGCATTTGTTTGAAATGATTTCTGATCATTTAGCAAAAATCATTTGTCAATTTTTTGATTGGCATTATTCTACTATCTTGTTTGTTATTTGTTCAAGTCATTTTTCAACGAAATATCGTTTCGCCGTTTACTATTTCCCAGATTGATCATTTAGCCACCTCGCGAAACGTACCATACCCATTATTTTTGAACAAAAAAAAAAAAAAAAAATATATATATATTTTTTTTTAATATTAAATTCTTTAGTTTTCTAGGAAAAAGAACGATACAGACTTCAGTTAGTGACTAGTTAGAATAAAATTTATGTTTTCAGAATTATTGTGGCCTTAGTTTTAAATTCGAATTACCGAAAAAGCTAATTTTAAAAACTGCTTGTATCTCGAAAACTGCAATTTTAATTTCGATAAAACTCTAAAAACCAAGCAATGCTTACATACCGAACAGTATATTTCATAGGTATAGTCAGTTTTCAGCTAAATAATTAGGCAATAGTACTACTCAAACTAAACATTGCAAAAGTTGGTACGGTTTTGTCTGCGTAATTTTACAAAAACCTCTCTAACGATTTTGATCAAAATACATATTAAAGATAATATAAGTAAAGTATATTAAATAAGATCCCCTACTTAGTTTTTCTCAAAAAAATTTAATAAATCAATTTTTTAACTATTTCTCAAAAATTACTACCCAAAAGCCGATCTGTGTTCATATATGCTTTTTTAATACCCCGCACTTCCATTAAAAATGCAATAGCAGCAAGGCAAATATTGCAAATATTGCCCACTTCTTATTAAAATAGTGAAAAACGTCCGGACTAACCTACGCTAAATATCAAAGTACTAACTGCTATTAACGTCATGTCAGTCGGAATGCCATAGTGATTTATGTCATTGATTGTACATACGTATGTGATAGGTGCTACCAAATTCAATTTGTATGAAAAATGTAAAAAATAATAATTTTACTTCTGTTCCTATCGGTTTCAAAAACAGTATAAAATAAAAATCGATAAAAAAATAAATAAATCCAAGGCAATTAACTCCACTTAACAAAGGTGTACTTGGAACTTGGTTCCCACTTAGATTGAGAAGAGAAGAGAAGAGATTAATTATAAACCCACGTCCTAAAAATACAAGTGAGAATCAATCCACTCTCGATTTTGAAATCGAAATACGAAATAATGCCAAACAACTAATAGAAGTAATACCTACTAAACCACAATTCGTAAACTATGGAATATGTAATGGGGGGAATTCTGCCCCACTGCAACCCCCCTTCTTGGGGTACTGGTGGACCGATTGTGTAGCCCTTTTTGTGGGGTTAGCGCCGTTGGTGTTACATCGGTGGTCTCCATCCATTCTCTTTTTGTGGTTACCTGACGCTGTCTAGCCATCTCGATATCCTCAAAAACCCTTGAGAGATCAGACAGCGAGATTGAGATATCAGAAAGTTCATGTACGTCATGGAAGTAATAGCTTCCAAGTGTTCTGTTCATCAAGTGACAGAGACAAGACAAGGAAGTGAGAGGGTTGTCCTCGTGGACCTCCTTGTCTTCGCAACCTTTATAATCTACATATTTCGTCATCTTTGAGATTTAGTTTCATTAAGTGTATTCTTAGGAAGTTATGACCAGTCAGAGCCCCTATACTAACTTAGAAAGTGATAACCTATCAAACTGTAGAAGTTTTTTGGTCCGAACTCTGTTATATTCTGGCCAAAGATTCCGTGATATTTCACGGGTCGTGAGTTCTTTCCACCTGATGTTGGTTTTCATTTGAGTTTTGTTCGCCCCGGTGCCGTGAAATAAGGCCAAATCTGAAAATGTGGCCTTGTTTCACTTTAAAATAGTGAAATAAAGCCATATTCCAACATTTGGCATTATTTCACTTTGGTAAGTGAAACTTATTTCACATTTTGGAAGTGAAACAAAGCCAAACATGTTTGTGATTTTGAATAAAATAATATTATTTCTTTCATGCAGTTT
This sequence comes from Cheilosia urbana, assembly GCA_946477585.1. NCBI lineage: Eukaryota > Metazoa > Arthropoda > Insecta > Diptera > Syrphidae > Cheilosia > Cheilosia urbana. Next base: position 62,244,513 of record OX297854.1, on the reverse strand, counting down.
ATAATGTTGGTACGTTATCCGTGATTGCTTATGTGTTTGTGTACATATGTGTACTCCATTCCAAAATGTTTAACATCGTTAGTAAAAATCAAATGGAACAAGCAGTATGATGAACAATTTTTATTTACAAAATACATAATGTCCAGTAATGTTTAAAAGTCATGCAATTTTAGCAATTTGTTTACAAATTGGGCACGGACTTGAATTGTTGTCTTTTATGTACTTCTCTGAAATTTGTGTAAAATAATTTAAACACAGTTTAAAGTGGTCACACGGTTGGAGAAGAATAGAGCGTTTCTACTTATTACAAAGTGTAATTACATTGGCACATTAATATTCAAACTCGGTTTTTAGGTATACCAACGCACAATAGATACATTTATACGGTGCAGGGAAATAAGTCCCCGGGAACTAAGCCCCTCAGCGGACTAATGGGAAATTAAACCACTTTCGTGAAGTGAACTTAGTTCCCATGTAAGATGGGAAATAAGTTGCGAAAACTCTGAGTGGTTTTATTTCCCTTTTAATTAAAGAGTCAAGTTGGTACTTTGCAATTTTTATTAACTAAAGAGAAATTAAATTTTAACTGAGGCAGAGTAATACATATAAGAAATTTCAAAATCGAAATTCGGTTTACAAAACTCTGAAAGTTATCAATGAAAAATCGACGCATACCAAGACCTGTAGTGCAAATTTTTCACTGTTATTTTCTCAAAATTTTCGAAGGCTAAAAATGCCAATTTGCCAATTTATTTTCTCAAACAACTTTTTTGTTTTAGCTTTCGAAAATTTGAGAAAATAAAAGTAAAAAATTCACGCGAAAACAAAAAAGTTTGAGAAAATAAATTTTCATTTTTAACCCTTAGCCGAGAGCTAAAACAAAAAAATTGTTTTTAGAAAATAAATTGGCCTTGAGAAAAAAATAGCAACAAATTTTTGGAAATTTTTTCCTATAATTTTTATTCAGTAAGAATGGCCCGAATTTGTTGATATTATTCTTATTTCTTAGTTTTTCTTATTTGTTGATATTATTCGTATTTATTAGTTTTTCTTCATACCTGCATATCATTTATGTATGTATTTAAGATTTCGAAATGTTTCAGTATAAAATATTAAAATATTAAATACATTACATATGTTAATGTAGGTACGTCTATGCATACTCAAAAATCGAAAAACCTCAATGCAAAATTGAAATAAAAACTTAATTAAACATTACAAATAGAATTAGTCTTTTATTACATAAGTGTTCATCATGAGCAAAGTGCACTATCAATTGCTGCTTATAGTCGCAAGATGGAACAACACTGAAAGTGCCATCTAATAAATAAATACATATCACTATAAGTAATGAAATGTTTTAAAGTACAGTTTCGTATTTCATCTAGCAGCATTTGGCCTTATTTCGCTTTGCAAAGTGAAAAATGGCCATATTTTTTCCATATGGCTTTATTTCACTTTCGTTAAGCGAAATTAGACCATATTTGAAAGTCTTATTTCTCAAACTCAAATAAAAGTGAAATAATGCCAAATGTTGGAATATGGCTTTTTTCACTATTTTAAAGTGAAACAAGGCCAAATTTTCAGATTTGGCCTTATTTCACGTCACCCGGCGCCCCCTAACAATAATTCAAACCTGTACGAAAAAAGGCAAAGGATATAATGAAATAACCACTTATTTAAAGAAATAACCATTCATTTATTAAGTTATCAAAGTCGATGTTTTCAGCCATTTCAGTTTCGATTGATAAAGTTGCCAAGTTTGTTTTTGAAGAAAAGTAAAACTGAATTTTTAATATTATAAATTTTTTTTTTTTTCTTTTTAAGACATATTTTTGATGTGTATTGATGTGTAAACATCTAAGCGCGCGTTATTGGAATCTGGTGGATTAATTCCACACATTTAACTTGCGGGGACGGATATGCGTCACTGTGTTTTATCATTGCATACATTTTTTGGAATCTGGTGGAGTAATTCCACACATTTAACTTCCGGGGACAGGCAATGCGTCACTGTGTTTTATCATTGCATACATTTTATCATTGCATACGTTTTTATCATTGCATACATTTATGAGCTGGGACATATTAATTTCATCTTTTTGTTGATGTGGAATAAAGCATGTTTTTCATATATAATGGTCTCACATTTCTTCCCTGTGACGGACATCTCGAGGAAATTCAGTGCCAAATCTTTCGTGAACTACCAGGCACGCAGAAATCACAGCTGGACAACAACTAAGAAAAATGTCGTAGGCCAGCCCCTCTACAATATGCAATGCAAGCCGAATGAAATTCCAATGACACTTTCATTTACCTACTGTGTAACAGTTGATGTCATTTAACTTGCGGGGATGGAAATGCAAACGGGTATTTTCCACTGCATATGTTAGGAGTGTTTGTTGATGTGTAAATATCTAAGTGCGCGTTGTTTCACTGTTCGATTTTACTGTTTAATACACTGCTTATAATTCATTCAGTTGTGACTCCTTAACCTCAACTGTCAGCCAACTCGCATCTGTAGGTAAGGTACCTACATGCGTTTCAATAGTAGAACGCAGAAAAATACAGGAAAATACGTAATTGGTACAATTCTATATTTCTGACAATAATGCAATGTTTTGCCGTCATTGAAGATGCATTAAAATATTTTCAGATATGGGAAAGACAGATGTAGAACGTGCAAAAGATTACAGGGCGCGTTTACGTGCAAGTAAACCTCTGAAAGTCGGAAAAAACGTTGGGAAAACGAGTACTGAACGCTCGCGTGAATGTAGAACTCGTCTCGCAAACCAAACTGGAGCGACAATTACTGACAATGAACCGACGACATCACGATCAACTGTGAATGATGTTCTGATGATAAATGACGTGGATTTATCGTCAGTTCGAGCCAAAAGAAGGAGAACGGACATCAATGAAGTTTTACAACCACAGGTAGTCACTCCGCCCTACGAAGAGTAGGTACCCCAGACATGTTAAGGCTCATGCAGAGTTTGAAAATAAATTATTATTATTTCATAATATATCAAGAATACGGTTATTACAATTCCCTCTTTTCTCAATGACGTGTATCCATCCACACACATACCGCACGCACGGTGTTTACACATACACATATTTCGGGACTGTTGGATACAGTCGCACCATTTTTTTTATTTTTAAGAAGGTAATACAAAATTCATGTGAACTTAAAACATAAATAATTAATTCACTATACATTGGCTTAACACTTTCTTAGAAATACAGACTAACAATAAGTTATTAAAATCTAATATTACAACACATATTCAAAATGCATTAGAAAAGCAATACATGTAATCCACAATACAAAGTCATATATGATTGTAGTAGATATGTAGTTATATAAACAAATAAGGTAACAAATAACTATTAAATAAAAAAGGAACGAAAATAAAATTCAGTTAAAAATTCTATGAATTCATGTAAGGTATTGTAAAAACTAATGTAAATTAAGTTAAATTAAAAGATTAAAATATAATATTGGTTGAAATGGTTTGTACCTACGTTACGAGACAGGTTGCAAAAAAAAGGGTTGCATTTAGTGAACTGAACGTGAAAATTACACATGTTAGTAAAGGTCGTGTTCAGTAAGAAATGGGTTTAGAGCTAAATCGCTTAGATTCTATAAACGCGATGATGTTTTTATGTTCGTGATTTATTTGAAAGTTAACCATACTCGAGTTTTATTTGTAAATTATGCAAAATTAATAAACGAATACTACAGGCTACCTATTGAGAAGTTGCGCGAACAAAGGTAAAAATAACAACCACTTGGGACTAATTGATGACATTTTTTCTGTGAAAGAGCGAGTTAAAAAATTAGACGACTTTCGGAAATTCTAAATAATGCCTATATTTTTATTGGTGATGAGTACCCAAAATAAGCCTTAAAACTACGAGCCTCATAAGTTTACAAGCCATTCTTTTTGTCTAGCTTAAGTTTACGTAATACATTTGTCACATAGTACAAGGTGGCGCAAAAGTAATCCTCCTATCAGAAAATATATAAATTTTGCGATTGGCTCCTAATGTCAGTTCTGTTTTGACATTTGTGTAGTAAACACATGCGAAATACACGTTAATAAACAATGTTACGCTACACTGCTCCAGAACGCGGAATCCACAAGAAGAATCAAAGTTTTTCATTTTTTTTAAATTACAGCCAAAAAACATCGGAAGGTTATTTTTGCGCCACCTCAGTTTAAGGTGAAGATTAAAAATTATTATTAGAATAATCCAACTCATTTTAAAAACCCAACTTTTAAGACGAAAAATCTCGGTGTTATAACACTTATTCCTTGGTATCCAGTGAAAGTAAAAAAAAAAAGTTCCACCAACCGTGCCCGGGACAGTGGATGGATGTATTTCTCAGAATTTCATTGCAACTGGCTTGCAGGTTGCAGCCTGCACTTTATAGCATCTAGTTGGGAATACAAAAAACAAAAAAATATAAAATATCGAGGGGAAATAAAGCTTTTATTTATGGTGTGTGCATGCGTCGTATTGCATTGAGCAAGTGTGCAACCCTTGATGCACACCCAACTGGCAGTATCCATGTACAATTTTTTTTTTTTATGTATCTTTAATCAATTGCATGCCCATGGGATTGGTGCATTTGTTTGGCCAGTATGTTGCACACATCATAGGGGTATTGGCGGTAAATAAAATACAAGTCTGACTGGTCGTCCCTTCATTTGTGATTGCCGGTACGCGCCGCCGGTCGAGGGGAACTTATTTTACTCGATTTTGCATTTCACTTTTGCACGCGAATCTGATTGGAAGCCGTGCATCTGATAAGCAAAGGCGAATAAAAAAATAGGAATTCAATTAAAAATGGTGTGTGCGGAGTATCTGCAGATATAATACGGACGCGTAAACCCCGTCCATCAATTGTGACTGATCACTTTATCGTAAATATTTTTGACACAAGAAGTAGGTACGAGTAGGTAGATATATATGTGCTTATAAAAAAATTCTTAACATGTATTCAGTAATTCAGGATTTTAAATTTATATTTACAGCCGAAGGCCCTGGTAGCTAGCGCTATGTTTTATATTAATTAACACTTAATTTATTATTTGTTAATAGTTTAAATAAATAAATAAATAAATTTATATTTAAAAAAAAATTATTTTAATGTTGTTTTATTATTTATTTTATTTATTTATGAATTTTTTGTAGAGAGGGCCGAGCCTGACCAAGTGCCGGCTTGGCATGAAAATTGTGAACGTTGATGAAGAAGTTCTCTTTGACGCTTGCCAGCAAAAATCTAGTTAAAAGATTGGTTTTACTAGATGACGAGAACGCATAAACTAGATTGGTTTATAGCGTCACTTTTGGTAAGTCAGGTACCTACATAGGGTGATAGCACCAGTAGTCGGTAAGTAAGAGAAGGATATTGTATAAAAGTATTGTACAAAATTTCGAACTCGAGATGTTAATCAATTCAGACATTACGATGATAGAGGAACTTAAAAAAAAAAAAAAAGGGTCGCAAAATTCTGTCCGTCTGTCTGTTTGTCCGTTCTTCCACTGGCCTACAGCCTAAGCGGCTGCCCGGGTTTCGTTCAAACTTCGGATTTGGAGTTTTGGGCTTAGATCGTGGCCGTTTTTTTTTTTTTAATGGCACATACGCTTAAGAAGGGGTTACCCTTTTTTTTTATTTATTATTATTATTTATTCTTTTTTCTTCATAACTTAAATCTAAGATACATTTTTGTTTTAGAAAGAAAAATATTGGTCAAACCGTAGCTTAAAAATAAGTAGTATATAAAATAATAAGTAAATATAAAATAAGTGATCATGAATCTGTGATAGTTAGTATTAATACTTGCTGTAGCATCAAATATGAAGAAAAAAGTGTACGGATACTAAAATATAATTCGGAAAGATTTATAAGCAAGCTGCGAAATAGTGACTTTACAGTGCGAGATATATCTGTTTATTCTTTGGCAGATAAATTCTCGATCAATTTCATTTGAACAATAAGTAGCTTCATGTTATATAAAAAAGTTAATAATATACAGAGTGCGTGGTTTAATGTCGATTTAAGGACTCTAAAAAATGAAAAAATTGCTAAATATGAAAGAGCGAAGGCATCGAACCAAGATTCTGATTGGACTAGTTATAAAATATGTAGAAATCACTTTAAATCATCACTCGAAAATGCAAAAAACAAATACATTAGTTCAAAAATTGATACTTGCAGCGAGCAAAAAACAATGTGGAGAACCCTGAAGCGACTAGTGTTAAACGAAAATGTGAGCGAAATTAATCAATTGGTCTGTAACAATGTAAAATATACAAATAACGATGAAATGTGTAATGTGTTGAACTCATTTTTTGTAAATAGTATTGAGGAAATAAGAAACAATATTGAGGAAATAAGAAACAATATACCAAAGAAACATACAACTGCATAGTGACTGATTACTATTATTTAAACTTCCAGTTTAACGAAATTAATGAAAGTGAACTAAAAGCAATACTGAATTCAATGAACAACAAAAAAGATATTAATGGTGTTAGTGTGTCAATGTATAAAGATACGTTCGAAGTGTGCGGTAAATTGTTGCTCGAAACGATTAATAAATCTTTGTCTCTGGGGACTTTTCCCAATTGCTGGAAAATATCACAAATCGTGCCAATACCAAAAGTAAAAAATTCAAATAAAATAGAAGACTTTAGGCCAGTATGTATGATGCTTTTAGAAAGTAAAGTGCTCGAAAAAGTGGTATATAACCAACTACAATCCTACTTAGATTCGTTTAACCTAATATCATGTTATCAATCGGGTTTTCGCAAAAATCATAACTGTGAATCGCTAATAAATCTAGTTGTAACAAAGTGGAAGATAGATATGCATGATAAAAAGGTTGTAGTTGCAGTGTTTTTGGACCTTAAAAAGAGCGTTTGAAACAGTAGACAAAGACATATTAATTCAAAAGTTACAAATGTATGTTGTAAGAGATAGAGAGCTTAACTGGTTCAAGTCGTATTTGGAGTTGAGGACACAAAAAAACAAAAATAAATGATGTTGTATCGTATTCCGTTCCTGTTTTGTATGGAGTCCCTCAAGGATCGCTACTTGGAGTGTTGCTGTTTTTAGTGTATATTAATGATATGCAGAAGGTTATCAATTTCTCGAAGTTAGTACTTTTTGCTGATGATGCGTTGTTATTTGTCTCAGGAGTAGGCGTTGACGAATGTATAAATAAAATAAATGTAGATCTCAATAAGTTGCAAGATTGGTTTGAAATGAATATGCTTAAATTAAATATCAATAAGACAAAAGCCATGATTTTTAATGGTAATACTGATAGAAATATAACTATCAATAATGATATCATCCAAAAAGTAAATGAAATTAAATATTTAGGGGTTTTAATCGATGATAAGTTAGATTTCAACTTACACGTTGACTATATTTGTAAAAAAAATTCAAAAAAACTTAATTTTTTCGGAAGAATAAGAAAGAGAATTTCAATTGATACTGCTATTAAAGTTTACAACACAATCATTAAACCTCATTTTGAATATTGCTCCAGTGTGTTGTTTATGTCAAAAAATCAAATGTTAAGTAGGTTACAAAGACTTCAAAATAGAGGAATGAGAATAATATTAATGTGCAATAGATTCACTCCAATAAGAGATATGTTACTTAAGTTATCATGGTTGAATGTTAATCAAAGAATAATATATAATGTGATAGTATTTGTGTATAAAATTAGATTTAATATATTACCTAATTATTTAAATGAACATGTCGTGTATGTAAGTGACGTACAGCCCTTTTTATTACTTAATGCTGGTGATTTCAGACTACATAACTTTAAAAACTTTAAGACAAAGAATATGGTACTTCATAGAGGACTAGATTTATATAACAACTTGCCAAATACTTTAAAGAATGAAGAAAATTTGTTGAAATTTAAGAAACTTTTATGTGCGTATGTCAAGAATAGATTTATTTAATGAAATTTTTATAAAATTGTATTGAATTTTTAAGTGGCAGACTACTGCCAAATAAATTATTAAAAAAAAAAAAAAAGTTAGTGTGGAATGATATAGCGATTTAATTATCAAAATAAATTAATCTATTGAAGTGGGAGAACATCGGTTATTATAAAATATTTTTTTTTCATTTACATCCACAGACGAATTCCTGCACTACAAATTTCGGGAAGCATTGCTTATAGTGATCTAGATAAAGCTGAGGCACTTGCTTTAAATTTTACCAAAAACCACAATGTGTCTCAAAATTTAGGAGACCAAAATACAATTACACAGGTTAACGATGCAATTCATGCCTTTAACACGTCTAGTATCAATGAAACACCACAAAATGCATTTATTTCGATAGAAGACATTGAATTTGTAATAAGTACCCTTAAAGTAAAAAAAACAGATGGACTTGATGGCATAAAAAATGTATACATTATACAGCTGCCTAAAATTGGAAAAAGGTTTTTAACTTTTTTAATAAACTCATGTCTAAAAATGCAGTATTTCCCCGATGCATGGAGATCAGCAAAGATTGTACCCATACTTAAAGTTGGTAAACCGTCCGAAAAACCTGAAAGCTATAGGCCAATAAGCTTACTTAGTAATTTAAGTAAAATTTACGAAAAAATCATCAAAGAAAAAATATTAAAAATTGTTTCGGAAAAAAATATTTATCCTGATGAGCAGTTTGGCTTTAGGAAGTTCCATAGTACTGTTCACCAGGTGCTTAGAATCTGCAATCACATTAAACAAAACCGCAATATCGGAAAATCTACAGGAATGCTGTTACTCGATATTGAAAAAGCATTTGACTCTGTGTGGCACAACGGTCTTGTCTATAAGTTACTTCGCTATTCTTTTCCTTCGTTCATATGTAAAATAGTACAAAGTTTTCTGTCCAACCGTCGATTTAGTGTGTACGTCAATAGTAGTGCTTCTCGTTCTAATTTGTTTAACTCAGGTGTTCCTCAAGGTTCTGTCCTCGGCCCAATATTGTACAATCTGTATATCTCAGACTTCCCAGAACTACCTTTATGTGATGTCGCTATTTATGCTGATGATACAGCAATATTTTCATCGCATGAATTTGGTCTAAATATTGAGACAAATCTAAACAATGCGATAAGAATATTAGAAATATATTACAATAAGTGGAGGATCAAGTTGAATGCTGATAAAAATCAGGCAATCTTTTTTACTAGAAAAAGGAAAACTTGTTTTCTCCCGAGCAATCAACTTACAGTAAATGGTACTCAGGTTGAATGGGAATCCTCAGTTAAATATTTAGGTATATATCTCGACTCAAAATTGACTTTTAATGTACATAATACGCAAACTACAAGAAAGGTAAATATTGCGCTTAAGCTTCTTTATCCCTTCATCAACAGGAAATCGCTTTTATCGGTAGAAAACAAGATAATCATCCACAAAGTTATTTTCCAAGCAATAATGACGTATGGATGTCCAGTTTGGGGTAATTGTGCTAAATGCCATATTAAAAAACTACAAACTTCGCAAAATAAAATTTTAAAAATGATGCTAAATCTCCCATGGCATCATTCAACTGCTAACCTCCATGTTAAGGGCAATGTTGAATTGGTCTTCAATAGAATACAAAAACTTACCAATGCATTTATAAGGAGATGCGATTACTCAGATAATCCTCTCATTAACGAGTTGGCTTAATAAATTGCTACATTTTTCGTCTTTTGTGATATAACTGGTATTTCATTCTTCTGATTGTTAGTTTATGGTAACCTTAATAAGTGTTACTGATTCAAGTGTTATATTGTTGTTTATATAACTTGCTCATTTATCTGTTAACTTATTTATTTAATTGTTTTTATGTGTTTTATTTATTTATTTATTTATTGCTTAGTTTATCTATTTTGTTTTTTAATTATTTATTTATTTATTTATTTATTTATTTATTTATTTATTTATTTATGTTTGTATTTATTTATTTATTTATTTATTTATTTATTTATTTATTTATGTATTTATTTATCTAATTTTAATAACTTATTTATACTATTTTCTTTAAATAGAGGTTTTTTTTCTTTGGTTTTTTCCTCTAAACGCATTTAACTCAGAAGAGCCGATTTTATATCCAATAATGTTTCAGTAGAAAGATATCATTAATATATCACATCTCTGTAATAAATATATGTGCGATAACAAAAGAAATGTATATTTTTATACCAATAAAATTCTTGTCTTAAAAAAAAAAAAAATCATGGAAAACAACAAATATTACATATTATAGGAAAACAATTGAAAAAAAAAACAAAAACAAAAAAAAATCAGAGAATTAACATTAAAACTTAGACATTGATTTGTGCTGATGTTAATGGTAACATATATTGTTTTTAAGTAACGATTCAAGGACATCATAATTAAGAGTGAATAACCAGTCTTTAACCTTTTTTAAAAATGAATTAAAATGTATTGCTGTTCGAAAATGGTAAGTTATTGAACATTAGGGGAGCTGTAACAGTATAGAAGTGCGAAAAATGGGATTTATGCGCGATTGGAATATTGGCAAGATTCAAGGTATTTATACGCAGGCTATATAACTGTGTAGTTCTACTAGGAATATTCCCGCTTCTTTAATAAAATTCTTTGAGTACTTTAAAAACATAAAGGTGTCTTATTGGTAAGATACGAATGTCTCTAAATAAGGGCCAGCTTTGATTAAAACGATTTTTTTTTACACACAATCCTGATTAAATGTTTCTGAGCAATTAATAAGGGTCTTAAACAGTTAGTATAGGAACCACCCCAACTGGTCATACCATACTGCAACTTGGAGTAAGCAAGGCCGTAATAAATTGACTTTAATACTTTTTGTGAACAGTGTGGTTGAATGAGATACATTTTGCGAGTTATTAGGAGCATATGCGATTTAATGGTTTGAATGTGATCCTTCCAATTCATATTCTGGTCAATTAATACCCCAAGGTATTTATATTGATGAACCGATTCGATTTTAAAACAATTATTTGAGCAGTTTGAATTATCAACAAAATTAATTTTTCCACAACTATGTAATGGTAAACAGAATTTATCACAATCATAAGCATGGAAACATAAGTTAAACTCATTTATTACGTTATTCGATATTTTGAAAGACATAAGTTTAGTTTTTTCGCTGATAATCAGTTTATGTTTCTCAAACCAAAGTCTTAAAGTTTCAAGATCTTCCGAGATCTTTGCTATACATTCAAATCCCGTAATACACTTGTATGTAAAGGCGATGTCGTCTTCAAATGCAGTTGATTCTCCATTTAGATTTAGCTCAAAGAGCGAGTTTATTATATTAAAAATAGCAAAGGACCAAGAACTGAACCCTGTGGTACGCCATTTTTTAAAACACAAGTGTCACTAAAATTCCCGTTAACACTTACTTTTTGCTTTCTATCTTTGAGATAAGACGTAAACCACTTGTGAATTACTCCTGTAAAACCAGCATTGTACAATTTTTTTCGAAGCAAGTCATGGTCTACCATATCAAATGCTTTTGTCATATCAACAAAAAGAGCCATGGTAGATTTGCTACAGTTTATACCTTCATACAACTGGCTACAGACTCTAAGGATTGCATCTTCGGTTGACCTTCCTATTCTGAATCCAAACTGTTTACTACTAAATTTGGATTTCATACCCAGTTTTTGGCTAAAAATTCGAATAATGACACTTTTGAAACAACATTTTTAGCTGTATTATCGTAAAATAGATATTTTTTTTAAATTTTTATTTTCTTTAGGTTTTCTTAAAACGACAATAACGATTTTGTTCAAATAGTAATTTTCAAACTAAAGATTGCAATATTTGGTACTGTTTTGTCTGCCAAATTTTACAAAAACCGCTCTAACGATTTTGATAAAAATACATACTAAAGATATGTAATATCAGTATTATGAATAAGATCCCGTACTTATTTTTTCTCAAACAAATTCGAATCAATCCGTTTTTTTAATTAATTCTCAAAAATGTTTACCCCAAGGCCTTACTTACTTACTTAGGTGGCGCTACAGTCCGGGGTGGACCTGGGCCTCAACCAATACGCCTCTCCAGTTAGCGCGATCTTTGGCTAACTGCCTCCAGTTGCGCACTCCAAGTTGGTTGAGGTCCCCTTCCACTTGCGCGCGCCACCTAAGGCGAGGTCTTCCTCTACTGCGTTGTCCCTCCGGGTTAGAATCGAAGACTCTTCGGGCCGGAGCGTTGGTGTCCATTCGCTCTACATGTCCCAGCCATCTTAGACGACTGATGCGTACTTTTCTGACTAGGTCGATGTCGCTGTACAGCTCGTAGAGTTCGCTGTTAAATCTTCTCCTCCAAAACCCGTCAACGCAAACGGGACCAAAAATCACTCGAAGAATTTTGCGTTCGAAACGACCAAGGAGATCTTCATCCGCCTTTGATAGCGCCCATGCTTCTGCACCATAAAGCAGGACTGGGATGATGAGGGTCTTATACAGAGTTTCCTTAGTATTTCTCGACAAGGCCTTACTTATCAGTTGCCGTCTTAGGCCAAAGAAACAGCGGTTGGAAAATGTGATTCTTCGTTTGATTTCTGATGTGATGTCGTTATCAGAGTTTATAGCGGAGCCGAGGTAGACAAAGTCCCTAACTACCTCAAAGTTATAGCTGTCTATCGTGACGTTCTGCCCGATTCGTCGATGTTGTGTGTCCCTTCTTGTTGACAGCATATATTTTGTTTTACCCTCATTCACCACTAAACCCATTTTTGCCGCTTCTGTACTAATACTTGCAAACGCACCAGTGACAGCTCGCTGTGTTGTACCAACAATGTCAATGTCGTCAGCGTATGCAAGCAGTTGCACAGACTTATAGAAAATTGTGCCTCTGGTGTTGGCTTGTGAGTTTCGCACAATCTTCTCAAGAATGATGTTGAAGAAGTCACATGACAGCGCATCACCTTGTCTAAATCCTTTTTTGACATCAAAGGTCTCGGTGAGATTGTTTCCGACCTTTACGGAGCAGCGAGCGTTTTCCATCGTCATTCTCCATAATCTGACAAGTTTGGCAGGGATGCCAAAACTAGACATGGCTCTGTATAGCTCGTCTCTATAAACGCTGTCATATGCGGCCTTAAAATCGATAAAAAGATGGTGAGTATCGATCTGGTATTCTTGGGTTTTTTCCAGGATCTGCCGTAGTGTGAATATTTGATCGGTCGTGGACTTACCGGGCCTAAAACCGCACTGATAGGGACCTATCAGATCGTTGACGAATGGTTTCAGGCGTTCACACAATACAGCAGACATGGTCTTATACGCAGTGTTCAGGAGACTGATGCCTCTGTAGTTGGCGCAGTTTAGAGGGTCTCCCTTCTTGTGGATCGGGCAAACGATGCTGAGGTTCCATTCATCAGGCATACTTTCGTCTGACCAAATCTTGGAGACGAGTTGGTGTATGCTCTCTACCAGGTCATCTCCCGCTGCCTTAAACAGCTCGGCAGGTAAGCCGTCTGGATCAGCAGCCTTGTTGGACTTAAGCTTAGATATTGCTATCCTCACTTCATTTTGGTCAGGTGGACGGAAATCTTGGCTTTCATCGTCCAGGTTGAATGGCTCGTTCTGCCTGACAGCGGAATTTGTGTCGTCTTCGCCGTTTAGCAGTCTGCAGAAATGGTTTTTCCATGTCCTCAGCACCGACTGTGACTCTACTACAAGGTTTTCTTGTTCATCTCTACAGGTCTCCGTTCGGGTCTTGTTGGCATGACACGTTCTTTTTACCTTTTGGTAAAACTTCCGAACATTGTTCCTGGAGTAACACCTCTCTATATCCTCGATCGCGCGCTTCTCATGCTCTCTCTTTTTTCTCCGGAGAAGCCGATGTTCTTCCCTCCTTTTTTGCTCGTAGAGCTGACGAGCTGCTCTCGTCCTTCTATGCAGCGACGCTTCGTAGGCACTTTGTTTTTCTGCATGTGCTTGCCGGCACTCTTCGTCAAGCCAGGGGTTTCGGGGGGGGGGGGGGGGTGGGCTGGTGAAACCGAGCACATCAGTTGCGGCGTTTTTGATGGCTTCTTGGCATCGGCGCCACTGGTCTTCGGCACTTGATGCTGGCAGCATAGGACTTCTCGAGAGGTTGAGGGATACGCGATCGGCAAAGGTTCTGGTGGTTTGTTGCGTTTGTAGTCGTCCAACGTTAAATCTCCTCACAGTATTTTCTCGTTGTTGTGGTGTCTGGGATATCCGCATCCGTACCTTGGCTACAACAAGGTAGTGGTCCGAGTCTATGTTGGCCGCTCGGAAAGTTCGGACATCTAGAATACTGGAGGAGTGCCTTGCGTCGATCGCAACGTGATCAATTTGGTTGACGGTTTGATGATCAGGTGACCGCCATGTTCCTTTGTGTATATTGAGGTGAGGAAACCGTGAGCTAGCTATGGTAACATTACGTCCCGCAGCAAAATCAATCAGCCTAAGTCCGTTTCCAGACGTGGTGTCGTGTAGGCTGTGTTTTCCGATTGTGCTACCAAAGATGTCCTCCTTTCCTATTTTGGCGTTAAAATCACCCAAGACGATTTTAACGTCATGCTTAGGACTTTGCTCATATGTTTTGTCGAAGAGCTCGTAGAAACACTCTTTGGTAGTATCGTCTTTTTCTTCTGTGGGGGCATGAGCGCATATTAGGCTAATGTTGGCGAATTAAGCCTTTATGCGGATAGTTGTAAGGCGTTCACTAACGTGTCGAAAGCTCAAGACTTCTTGCCTAAGTCTGCCGCTTACAACAAATCCGCATCCAAATAGACGCTGCTTTTGTTCTCTGTAGCAGTCACCGTAGTAAATGTCACAGTTTTTCATCCTCCTTTTGCCCGGCCCATCCCACCGCACTTCCTGGATGGCGGTGATACCTGCTTTGTAGCAGTCTAGGGCCTCCGCTAGTTGTTCGGCTGCACGCGGTCTGTTCAGAGTTCGAACATTCCACGTGCAGATCCGAACGTCATTGTCCTTTTTTCGTTTTGCAGGGTCGTCAACAGTGAATCCGTCCTTATCCGAGGCTTTTGGTTGCTTCGCAACAATGCTTTTCTTCCGTGGTAGGGTAGTTAACCCCACGCACAACCCCCAACCTGGAGGACCAGGCCCTTTCTGTAACCCCTTGGGCAAAAGGAGCCGGAATATTCCGAAGTCAGTAAGGGATGTGAGAGCTGCCGTTGACCCATTAAGGGCTCTTCCGCCACCATCTCTATTTCAACACCCTGACTAGTGCTGAAAAATCCTCAATGACCTCAGCTCCAAATACGTCAAAGTAGCTCATTGAGGTATCTGCCATGTTGACTGTTGACGCCACCGTTGATTCAACCATGTGAATTCATCCGCCGTACGTCCTCTTTCTGAGGGGCTCATGTAAGACCTCTGAGACTCGATCAGGCAGTCATTCCGACAGAGCATTATAGTGTTGCTATTTTCTTCGTGTTCAACACTCGCGCTTATAAGTTTAGCAAGTCATGCCCGGAAGGACAAGACCAGTACCCGGTGGCTACCACGCGGAGGTAAAATAAGCACAATTGATGTGTATGAACAGTTACAACGACTGGGCATCGCCAAGTTGACGCCAATCAGTGCCTACCCTATTCATACAACACCCAACCACAAGGCCTTAATCCTTAAAATAATTCCAACCACTTGGATTTTACACAATCAGAAAATCCCACACACGTCCATCGTGATATTCAGTTTATAACTGCTAATGCAATTTAAAAAACAAATCTCTGAATTCTTGCTCGATCTGTTTCTCACAACAGAGCCAGATAATTATGAAATAGAAGTGTCTGTTCCCTTAGGGAATTCGGATCATGCTCTAATATCTGCTATCCTCTCTATACCGATACCAATAGGAGCGAAAAATGATCGTTATCGTTCGATTTGGAATTATAGTAAATCTAACTGGGACGAGCTGCGTAATTTCTTCGCTTCGTTGCCATGGGCTAATATGTGCTTTAGAGATACTGATGTCAATATGTGCGCAGAAGCCGTAACCGAAAATATTTTACTCGGTATGGAACTTTATATTCCACATTGCATCAAAAAATTAGCTTCAAATAAACCGTGGTTTAACAAAGAATGCAAGCGAGCTACCGCAGCGAAAAACAAGGCTTTCCGTGAATGGCGGTCAAACCCTTCAGAACTAAAAAGATCTGAATTTACAATTCTTCGAAATAGATGCAACCTAATTATTGAATCGGCGAAGACAACTTACAGCTAAAGAGTCACTAACAAAGTGATTGGATGTCCTAGCGGCTCACGCGCATTCTGGTCCATGGCAAAGGCAATCAGTAATAACTTTAGTTGCTCTTCTTTTCCAACTCTAGTAAAAGAAGACGGCACGCTAGCAACAACACCTAAAGAAAAGGCAGATCTTTTCGCTAGCATGTTTTCAAAGAATTCCACCCTAGATTCTGCACAGCTAGAGCCACCAAATATCCCGAGGATGCAATCATCGATGGCAGAAGTGAAATTTCGGCCTCGAATAATTCAACGCATCCTTAAAGAACTAGATTGCAATAAGGCAACGGGACCCGATGGAATCCCGGCTATAGTACTCAAGAACTGTGCACCAGAACTTGCACCTGTACTCTGTTAGCTGTTTAGGATGTCGTACTCCCAGAAGACGTTTCCTTCTTGCTGGAAGACCGCTCGCATTCAACCTATTCCAAAGAAAGGGAAGAAATGTCTGCCACAAAACTATCGTCCAATAGCGTTACTTTCAATGCTCTCTAAAGTAATGGAAAAGGCAATAAATGTCAAAATAATCAAATATCTGGAAGGCCATCGATTAATAAGCGACAGGCAATACGGATTTCGGAGCCGTCGTTCCACTGGTGACCTGCTAAGCTACGTAACGCACTTATGGACACAATCAATTGAACAACACGGCGAATCCAGATCCGTAGTCTTGGATATATCAAAGGCATTTGACCGAGTCTGGCATAGAGCCCTATTAGGCAAGTTAGCGTCTTACGGATTACCACAACAACTCTGCGGATGGATGCAAAATTTTCTTCTGGGAAGATCGATCCAAGTTGTTGTAGATGGTGTATCATCCAATTCGTTTGCTATAAATGCAGGAGTGCCCCAAGGATCTTTTCTTTCTCCAACTCTATTCCTTCTCCACATCAAGCTCAAGCAAGCTCATTCGAACGAATAGAGACATTCGTATGAATTGACTATTCGTTCGAATGTCAAAATAAGCATGAACAATATCTACAGCTTTGCTGTTGAATCAACAGTTCCTCAGATCCAAATGGATGACCATCCAATCCATCACAAGGACTCAATGCACCTTCTAGGAGTCACAGTCAACTCAGGAATCACATGGCAGAACCACATATCCTATATCGCAAAATCGGCGTCCGCAAAGTTGAGCTACCTATTTAGAGCAAAGAGGTACTTTAGCCCCAAGCAACTTCTCCTTCTCTACAAAGCACAGGTTAGACCAGGCTTGGAATATTGTTCCCATATATGGAGCTCGGCCCCAAAACATTCACTTAACCTGCTTGATAGCATACAGAGACGAGCAGTTCGACTCATTGGAGACCCTACACTCACATCGAATCTACAACCGTTGGTGCACAGAAGACAAGTCGCTGACCTATGCTTGTTCTATAGGTACTTCCATGGTAGATGTTCTGAGGAACTCAAAGACATTATCCCTCGAAATGCAACTTTTGGGCGCCCAACAAGACAGGCTGCTAATGCTCATGACCACACAGTACACTTGACAACCGCGAGGACATTAACTTTCAAAAACTCCTTCTGTTACAGGACAAGCCAACTTTGGAACTCGCTTCCTGGGGATATATTTCCAGAAGACTACAATTTGCAGCAATTTAAGTGCAGAACAAACATACATCTGCAGGCATCTCGGGGCGCTGTTGAAGCGTTATAGGTTCGCCTTTCCCGGGAGAAGTATATAAAAAAAAAAAAAAAAATATATACATATTTATATGTACAGATATCGATTTATCACGAACAATACTTTCAATCATTGACGACTTAAACCAGCGTCATTAATCTATTCCAACAGAAAGAAGATCTCTAACAGATCAAAAATCAGAAACTCCTACTACGCTTGTTCTCGTACTCAAAAATCTTGTAAAGTCGAAAAGAGATAATAAAATAGTATAGTATGTGCTTATAACTCTCTAACCATACCATAACTGGCGACAATTGCCTGTTTCTGAGAGCTTCAACTTTTACAGAAGTATTGATATATCAGATGAATAACCCAAGAGAGCATTTTATTTAACACTATTCATATCTAGCATTGCTTCTCAGATCTTTTCCTACCTTTCTAATAAAATAAGAAAACAAACAACAAAATTTTGATGAACGAGAAAGTTTTATTTGACCCAGTCGTGCACTATTTTTTATCACTTTTTTTATATGGGTACTACCTATCCAAAATCAGGCAATTGAACTTTTTGACTACAACTTTCCAAACGGATAGTGATAAATGCGTCGAGAATCACTTACTCAGAAAAAAAGGATTGTTAAGCGAAGAATTTTGATATTTAAAAAACAAACTGTAAGCTAAAAGATCTTGCTTTAACAATCATTTTTGATAACAAGAACTCGTTTTTAAGTTTTCAAGGACCAAGTAATCAGCGCCTAAGAATAATATAGTAGCTACTCTACATAATTATTTTCTTAGGTATATCGTTTCCAAAAACTTCATTCTTAAATCAAACATTTTGATATTATTCGAGTTCATTCAAAAACAAAGTGCACGGCGACTGGGTCGCACGAAACTTTCTCGTTAATCAAAAGTTATAACAGAAGTTGATCGCCTGCATATGTCGCATGGTAGTTATATGAAGGGTGGGCCATCCAGTGGTTTCTTTTTAAATAATAGGTTATCTTGACACTGACAGCTGTTTCCGGGTCGAAATTTTGACAGAAAGTCAGTATCATCCGCTGATGAGTAGCTTTACGCTTGAACAACGTTGCGAAATATTGAAAACTTATTTTCAAAGTGAGTGCTGCAAATCCCAAACAGTGCGTTCAGGTTTGTGAGACTGGTATAGGCTATTGGTAAACACTCATGATCTTCGTACCGTGCGCACAGACGAGAATGTGGCTGCTGTAGCCGAGAGTGTGAACCTCAATTTCTTCTTCGAAAATGAGTCTGGGAACAACGCTTCGGTCAACGGTGGGCGTTACAGAGCCATGTTAACCGATTTTTGTTTTTACTGAAATTGAAGACGTAGATTTGGACGACCTATGGTTCATGCAGGATGGCGCGCCAATCCACATCGGCCGTCTTGGCGATGTCAATTGTTCGCCTCGGAGCTGCGATTTGACCCCTTTGGATTTTTTTTGTCAATCCGGAAAAGGTTTAACATTTAAGGACTTTAGGCTAATATCATCCAAGTAATCCTTGAGCTACAGCCCGAAATGATCAACAAGGTCTTGGAAAATTCGAGCCGAGGCAACCACTATTAATTAATGGGAATGTTTGCAGTTCTTGGTAGTTCTCTATATGCGCTGTAAACAATCGTTTTTAAACCACTCGGCGATCACCACCAAAGAAAAGAAGCAAGGACTGCAAGGTTGAGCTATATGGTTTCATCTATGTATTCAACTCCAAAGAGAATCTGTAACAATAACAAATCGACATCGGAAAAGCTAGATATTCATGGCTTCCAAGTTTTGGCACTTGCAATTTGTATTTTTTATTATTATTACTAGCTAAATTATGAACCCAGCTTCTCCCACAACTGTTTGCTTATATTTCTTCGGCAAATAAGAGAGGGACCAATAAAATTGGCCCTTGCCTTAAACAGTCAAAAAGTTGTCACGTTGTAGCTATTTGAGTAGGTACCTAGTTAGGAATAGCAGAGCACAGGTACTACTCAATAAGCCAAATATGCGTTACTGGATATCTGCAGGTTCCAACAGCTCTGGTATATGGGTGTTGTAAATCTTTTGAGCGGCTTTGACCGTTTTCGATGTGTTGAAGAGGTTCTTGCACCTCTGATGAATACTTATATGGCGCTGACTCATTTACTTTTCAAAGAAACTTCGGTTTTGGTGCTTTTTGGAGCTTTTGAGAGCGGCATATTATGTGGGGTGTTGCCATTCGGTTTTAATATGTTTGTATTTCTGAAAGATCCAATAATATTCAGTTAAAACATATTTTTGAATGTTGTATTTTAGAAATAAGGTTTATTCGTGGGGTGTTTTAATGCATTCATTTCATTAACGCAACAAGTGATCATTATGTTCGTCGTAGAGATATTGCGATAAATTAATAGTGATTACTACATGGCTACAAAGTCTTCAAAGGATCTAAGTGTAGAAAAGAAACAACAAATTGTTGATGCAACTGAAAAATTCTATGGCCTATGGAACAAACTGTATACAGGCTTTTAAGGGAAAAAGCAATCAAAGGCCACAATTCACCACCAAAGAAGAAAAATAATTCCGGTATCAAGAGCAAGGTGGATGATTTGGACAAATGTGCGATTAGGCGGATAGTCCATCAGTTTTTTTTTTTTAGACAACTTGGAAGTACAAAAAAGTGAAAATATAACAAAACTAACTTTGCATAATTATAATATTGCAAAAAGATCTCGGACTTAAATTCGTCAAACGTCAACGAAAGAATTTGTTGTTGGAAAGAAGCGACATTATTTCTTGGAGACGAAGATATCTACGCTAAGTAAAAAAAATTAGAGAAGAGAAAATAAAGATTTATTTTACTGATGAGACCTGACTAAATTGAAAGACGGTAACCCTAACAGTATTGCTCTCTGAGTTATGGCGAATTATCATACACACTATGGCAACCCTGTGAGAGCTTTAAAAAGGGACCGATATATGTAAGTCATTGCAACCAGACTGAGAGACAAACATCCTATATTCCCTGTACTGACAATTTTTCTTGGACAGAGTATAGTACCTACCTAACCTAGACCCAGTTATTTATATGCTCATTACTTCTGAAGACATTTTTAGTTTTCCGTATAGTGCCGGATTTCATACTTAAGATGGAATCGCCGGCGAGTTCCTCGGGAACCTTCTTGCCAAGGATGTAGTCGTCCGGTTATAAAGCAAGTGGATGCTTGTTTTCTTCCACCGTTTCATCAAACTGCAATAATAATTATTAACAGGTTGGAGTGAGTAATACCTTCACATTCAGATGCAAACCACGGTTTTCTAATACAACCACGAGTCCGATTGACACATAAGTATGCGTCAACAGGTAGGTAGGAGGCGTTGCTTCGATCGCCGTTGCTGTTCATCCCTGATCTCCTCTGCACTGCCTAACCGCCTCCTGACCGATCTGACGATCTACAATGTCGACATATCAAAAACGGATAATCCATCATTTTTTTAATTCAGAGATAAATGTATCAACAACTTATATTGAATCGCATCGTGTATATAGTATATACGATACCTAATCCTCAGTGAAAAATCGACATTCAAATGCAATATGCAACCCGTACGGACAAATAAATTTATCTCAATTGAAACTAAATATGTGCATCCCAATCCAAGGCATTACAGAATAAATAATTCGAGTAGGTATATCTAGTATCCGCAGAGACGTTTTATTTTATCTTCCGAAAGGCCAACAGCACACATTTTCCCACGATCTAAAAGCCGGAATGGCGCTGGCATTGTCACTGTCGCTGCATCTGTAACGTGTAACAGTCCATCCGACTTTTCAATGTAATAGGGGACATGTCGTCGAACGGAGCTGGCAGTCTTTTCTCGGAATGAAATTCGAGGGGAAAGTACATTGGTTGGGTTTTCTTTTATTTATTTTCTGTTTCCTTTTTTTTTTTTGTATTATTGAGTGAAAACTCCGTTGCGTCTCCGTCGTCTGTCGGCTTCACTATTCACTTCGGAATGCGGCGTTAAAAACCCGAAAGAGAAAAAATAAAAAACAAAAAATTAAGTAATAAATGAGAATTCCAAGAATTATATGTATATAGATGTATACTTCTGTATAAAGTAGAAGGAGATAAATTAGTATGTCCTTGAAATGAGTTGAGAGTAAATGCTGACGTTACTTTAACTGAAAATCGATAAAGTTGCGGGTATAAGAGAGAGAAAGTAAACAAAAGAAAAACCTCATACCGAAATGCATTTTTAAACAGATATACCTACGCCTATACTCGTGCTGTTTATTTTATCAATGGATTCAGCTTGTCCGCATCGTAAATGCATAACAAAAGCGGTATGGGTGCAGTGGGAAAAATTCCATTCTTAGGAATTCGATTTTGGTGAATTAAGGCAGAAAGGTGTGAATAGCTTCGAGATAATCTAGCCTAGAGTGTCATGGGCAGTCGCGGATTAACCACTAGGCTCTTAGGGATGCCAATTTGGCATAATTTCGCTCAAATTTGACCGAGTTCGAAGTGTTTTGACCTTTATTAGGAATCTAAAAGCTCAATTGTGAATTCTCTATGTGACAAGTTAGTATACTGTGATCTATGCTGTAGCATTTGACACTTCGCCCGTCGTTAATTTGTAAGCAACTGGTTTCGATTTTGAGAGACAAACAAGTTTGTTTACATTTATTCATAAGATTTTTCCCAAATATAGACTGAGATGAAATGAATTTTCCAAAATTTAAAGGTAAGTTCAAAGTTTTCTCAGTTTAATTAGCAAATAATACCAAAACATAATTTATTACCATTTATTCAATGGAATTTTTGTTATTAGGTATATTCCTTTACTTATTTGCTTAGTTTTTGTTTGTATACTCTGAATTTGTTATATTCATTTACTTTATTATTTATTTAATATGATTTTTGTTATACTCCTTTATTTAATGTTTTGTTTTTCTGTGGTTTTGTAATTTTGTGTTATTAATTTTTTTAATTCTTTTAAATGATTTTTTGTTTATATTTGAGTTTTACAATCTATTAAAAAAAAAAACTATTAAAACCTTATATTTTTACAATGACAATGAATGTGTTTAGGTTCCTGAGGAAAATATATTTTTAAATAAAATGTTACTTAATTAAAAAATCATTTTATTTGTCTTTTTTTGCTAATAGGTACATAAGATTATAAAATAAAATATATATATAAGAGGATAAATGTAGATAATGGCTAACTTACAATTTGTGAAGATTTATTATTAGTCTATTACCTTTTTTTCAGATTTTGATCGAAAATATATTTTTCTAATGGCAACACTGTAGGCTCGCGAGGCTCGAGCCCAGGACGGCAACTTGTAGGAGGGCGCCATATTTTGCTTGTTATTTAAAATAAGTATATTTGACTTATGTTATGACGCGCTATGGAAAATAAGAATACAGCCCGTGCACAGAAAACCGTTGCACGAGTTCACTACAAGTTCATCAAAGTAAGGCGATTTTATGACCGGCGTGCGGGTGACGAATGTCGATGGGGATGAATACTGGGGAAATCTTGTAGGCTGTAGGAGTAGGTTAATAGTTTGGAGTTGGATGAATTTATTTGGTGAAATCAACAGAACCCGTGCATAGCGAGATTTTGTATGAGTTTTTAACTTTCTCCATTATTTTTTTTTTGTTTCTCAGCGATGAAGGAATTGCCTGTGTGATGGAAGTTTTATGGGCTGTGGAATTGTGCATATCATTATTTGTGTGTGTTATTATTATTTATTAAACATTGTTCGATGAGGGATTTATTTTCGTTAGATCAGGGTATGCAATGTACACCTTGCACACCCTGACGAGACGCCACTGGCTCTTACACGTTCGAGAATTTTGAGTACGAGAACAAGCGTAGTAGGAGTTTCTGATTTTTGATCTGTTAGGGAATGATTTTCTTTTTGATGGAATAGATTAATGACAGTGGTTTGTTGTTGTATGACGGCAGTTTTCATCTGCGTTCATAAAAGCAAATTGACAGTCAAATTGCGATCAAACCGGCATTGAATTTTGCTTTGTTGACAAGTTGCAGGGAGACGGCAGGAAAAAATATGTAAGTAAAATAATTGAAAATTAAATAGATTTATACAAAATAAATGAAGGTGTTTTTTTTATTAAAAAGCTAAAATATATTTTTCGTGTTTTATAGGAATGAAAGTGAACGTCTACACATGCAAGAACGTTCCGAAAAGGATAACTCTTTAAACTTGAAAATTAGTACCTTAGTATATTATCTATTCTACAATAGAATCCGGCCATTTTATATACTTTTTCCTATTATTGAACATTAGTTTTGTGATCTCAATTAAGTGCTTAAAAGCCAGTCCCTTAGCGACGTTAAGCAAATTACCTTTTTGTGTAAAGGAGCAATAATTGTTAGCGAGCTCCCAAATAGTTAACAAAAGTGCCAGCCACCAAGGCTTAGGTTCGACCAAAATTAGATTTTTTTCAAATTTAAAAATTCAAATTTTTTTCAAAGTGGACAGATCTCCTATCTTCAATAAACTGTTGAGAAATTGATATAAAATTTAAGGCCCTTATACTACAGCATTATATAGAAAATTAACCTGAAATGTGGTCTCTCTACGAAAATGGTTTCTGAAAATGTCACCCGAAAATTCTCCTACAGTCTTAAGAAAATTCCTAGATTTTGGTATGTTTCTTGAAATTCAGTTCATTATTATCAAAATATTCTTCCTTTTTCTTTGAATGTTGCTTCTATTTCTTTCAGATAGTTTTGCTTGAACACTTTCAAAATTAGATCCTTTAAATGATTAAGAATAAGTCCTAAAAATATTCTTCTAACTGGCATTATTAACAAGATTTTGTAAATAACACGACCAAACTGTGTCATTGAAAGAAGAAAGAGAAATTACAAATTTCTGTCACTTTTTTACTGCCTATAAAACTGCAGTATTTTTGTTCATAATTGCATTGAACAAATATTTTTCATGGGAAACACTAAATGAAACTATAAATTCGCCCTCCAACGGGGCCCGACATTTGTTTGCTCAAATCGACATAAAAATATCTTACGTTAATGGGATTGTTAAATTAATTAACTCCATTCGACAAAATCGTCAAAAAGTGGGTAAAAACCGCTAAAAAAAATGTTCTTATTGTTATTTTTGTCGGTGGGTGCACTATCCGATGACACAACTACTAGTCCATTGTACTGCCAAACAGACACCTTACTTTATTGTACTTAGTTTTCCCGTCTTTCAAAAAAAAAAAAAAAAGAGCTTCAGTGATGAGCCACTTGATGCGAGCAAAGGCAAGACAGCTACAGAGGAAGTATTGCGCTGTATCGTCGTCCTCTCCACAAGCAGGACAGATGGTGGTGAAGCTCAAGCCCAACACATTTAAGTGTTTGGCAAAATCTTGGTGGCCCGAACGGACGCCCACAAGCAGTCTGCAGTCGATTCTTCGGAGAGATAGAAGGAAAGTCGCGAAACTTTTGCAGATGTCCGGACACAGTCGTTTGGTCTGTCTGTACCCAGCACAGTCACGCCATCACGTTAACTGGTTGACCTAACCACAGATGCGGGCAGATCCAACGTAGGTTCAGGTCGTTCTTCTGAGCCCAGCCTGGAAAGCTCATCAGCGATCTCTTTTCCCTGGATACCAGTGTGACATGGGACCCAAAAAAGGTTCACTGTATTTAGCCTTTCGCCTAAGTTCAGACAAAGCTTGAGTTCGAGCACTAACTTAGACGAGGTAAGAGGGTTAAGCAGCGCTTTTAATGTATCTTGGCTATCACTGCAAACGCATATGCTTCTAGCCAACCACATGCTTGGCACAATTTAGCGCATAGCCCTTAGGATAGCGAAAATCTCCGCTTGGAAGACAGACACATGGTTACCTAAGCAGTAGTGAAGAAACATTTGTTTAGTAAATGTTTATTAAATGTTTACAAAATGTTTCCGATTTGCTTCAGAAACATTTAATAAATATTTATTTAACTTCTCTTAAATATTTCTTTCAATCTGGACGCCGATGAAACATTTATGAAACATTTATGAAATGTTTAATTTAAATCCATTTTTGCACTAAATAATGACGAGCGGTAGGGAGGGTTATTAGCAGCGTGCTTCCTTATCATACAAATTTTTTATTTTTTTTTAAATTGATTTAGTTCAAATAATTTAATTAAATGAATAACCTGCTCATTACTCCATATCAAGCTACAT
Organism: Cheilosia urbana; assembly: GCA_946477585.1. Taxonomy (NCBI): domain Eukaryota; kingdom Metazoa; phylum Arthropoda; class Insecta; order Diptera; family Syrphidae; genus Cheilosia; species Cheilosia urbana. Next base: position 62,218,389 of record OX297854.1, on the reverse strand, counting down.
ATTTCAAAAATCAATGCCTACTTTCTGCCTGGAAACTTGTGAAACAAAAATTATTTCCCGTCACGACTCACGAATGGCAAACTGCGAAACATTTCATAAATGTTTCATTGGCGTCCAAACATCAGTATGTTTTTCGGATACGTAGCTCCTGAGCTATGCTCCGAGAACTTTATGGGAGTTTTCTAATGCTTCTATACTTTCGTGATGATAAGCCGTCGACTGCATTTGTTCTATTTTTAGTAGTTTGCACATATCCTTAAAGATTTTGTTAATAAATTTGGATCCTTGGCCCGATGCTTTTGTTTTGAGAACTCCAAGGATAAAGCTTTCTACTATTCCTTTGGCTACTGTGCTAGCTTCTTTATTTACTATGGAAATATCTTCCGTGAATTTAGTTAGTTTGTCTTGTACGGTTAGTATGTATTTATATCCGTTTACAGATTCTTCTAGTGGACCTATACTAAGTCTAGATAGATATTTTCGAAGCTTAATTCGGCTGCTGATATTATCTCCATGCGCTGCTTTTTGGGCGTAATTTATTATTTTATTTTCTAACAAACAGGGCAGCGCTTAACGTAGGTTGCTATGTCATTCTGCATTCCTGTCCAGAAATACTTTCTTTTAATTATTTTAAGTATGCGGTTTATTCCTGCATGTCCACTTGTTGGTAATAGATGATAATCGTTGAGCAATATTTTTATATTGTGAGGATCGGTAATTTTTAAACGTACATTTATTAATTAGGTGCACCGCTGGCTATAATTTCGAAACTAGGTATGAATTTGCGATAATAATTAGCAAATGCATCAATATTGGTGGGGGTAGAAGATGGTTGCGGTGCTTTCATAACTTTTTAAAATTTTAATTTTCAAGAAACTTTCCCTAGTGGCTGAACGAAGTCATCGTCGTATTTACCGTCGGATGAATGCGGCAAAAACGGTGGTAAAGCTGAATTAACATTCGTAGCCGTTGGTGCAACAAATGGGCCTGGTGCTACGATACTATCTTCGACTGGTGGTATACATCTTTTAGGACAAACAAAGGTTATTTCCTTTTTTTTTTTTATATATGCTTCTCCCGGGAAAGGCGAACCTATTGTCGTTTTCCATTGGGCAAAAAGAAGCGTCCGAGAGTCCGGAATCGAAAAATTCGCTTCTGAAACTGAATCCACTCAAGAAGCACTCACACATTTATGTATTTATACAAGTCAGATGACAGCTGCCGTAGATTATTTTTTGGCATTTCACCAATACTTTTGTGGATTCAACCAGAAGCAGTTTTCTTGTTCCATTGGATTTCAGATTGAGTCGATCCCCGAGTGAAACCAATGGAAAACCACATATAACGCTTCAACAGCGCCCCGAGATGCCTGCAGATGATCATCATCAACCGGTACTCCGTAACCAATCCGATCACCAACTTGGAGTCTGCAAAAGTTGTACTTTTGTAGGGAATATCGTTGACGAAAATTGCATTTGTGTAAGTCCAAGTTCATGATTTGAATATTGCAGGTACCAGGCGTCACTAGAAACTCTGCATGTATCCGTGATACATAACCAGATGCAACAGTAACAATACAGGAAGAACTGCGCCCAATTGTAAATCCTTCATGTAGACAAGTCATTCCGCTGATAACTAGCCGTTCAAGTGCGAACACCCATAGCGGTCTTATGTAATTCCATTTTACTTCCAAGTAGTTTTAGAGCGAGGTCTGCCATTTATATTTAGTTTGTATAGTATACGATTTGGCCCGCTACTCCTGGCAGGATAGCCATGTAATATTTTCCTAATATGGAGGAAACCTACGACATAAATCGTGAGCTATTATGCTGTCGTTTACCTCTATTAACGTTGATCGCTATGTTTATGGAGCCGGCTGGCTGTAAGAAATGTTCAAATTTAGCGAGTTGCTCGTAAAATAAAACAGTTCTAGATCAATGATTGGTTCCAGGAGAAAAACATTTATTTTTCGAATTCAATCCCTATTTTTCCAAAAATGTTCTTTTTTAATATAAGTAGCTCAATTTTTCCATTTGGATACTCGAATTTCCGGCCTTCGATTATTGAACCCAAATTACCTCACACCTCGCTGGCGCATATCAGAAGATCAGCATTATTGATACCTTCTTAAGATTCGTATATGCACTTGGCATAGTGAAATCTGACCCCTTCGTAATATTTTTGGGATTGTCGCTCGCTATTGCTTAGCGGCGTGCCCAATGCGTTTAAGAAATACCACATATATATGGTATGAATTCGTATCGTTGTGACTATGTCACTGGGCATTGTCATGCGTAACGAGGGAAACCTCTTGGGTTTTTGTTGGTATATACATTCATATGTGCACCATATAAATTATGTTTGTCTTATGGGCGTGAATCAGTGGCGTAGCAAGGGGGGGGGGGCAAGGGGGGGCACAGGCCCCGGGCGGCACTTTGCTAGGGGCGGCAATTTGGAGCAGTTCATTTTTTTTTTTAAATAAATAATTTATATATATTTATTTAATAATATCATTTTGGCAAGTTCTGGCTAGAGAGCTACAAGCGCCTAATGTACTATTTTATAAGCTCTTACAGTTTACAAGTTGACAGGTGAAGTAGGAGTTTCTGTTTTTTGATTGCAAGTAGTGTTGGTGATAGATCGATATCCTTATATATGTACGAGTATATCTAAGAATTCAGAGATTTGTTCTTGAATTTGCATTAGACGTTATAAACTGAATATCCCGATGGACGTGTGTGGGGGTGTAAACGAAGTGGGATTTTTAAGATGCATATTCAAAATGGTTGAAAAAAAAAAGTGGGCAATATTTACAAAACATAAGTTTTGCCTAGCTGCTATTGCATTTTTAAGGGAAGCGCGGAGTCTTAAAAAATATATGAACACAGATCGGCTTTTGGATAGTAATTTTTCAGAAATAATTAAAAAAATTGATTTAGTCGAATTTTTTGAGAAAAATAAAGTAGGGGATCTTATTTAAAATACCTTTATTATCTTTAATAATATGTATTTTGACCAAAATCGTTAGAGAGGTTTTTGTAAAATAACGCAGAAAAAACCGTACCAAATTTTGCAATGTTGTTTGAATAATACTATTGCCTAACTATTTAGCTGAAAACTGACAACTTATAAGTTATTGTTCGGTATGTAAGCATTACTTGGTTTTTAGAGTTTTATCAAATTTAAAATTGGGGTGTTCGAGATATAATAAAATAAATAAGTAGTTGGCGCAACAGGTCGGAGGGACCTTAGGCCTAGATTCTCACAACCATTCGTTTTGTGTGAGTTTTTTTCATTTTTAGAAAGAATGGAAGGGATCTTCAATTTAATGCCGATTCCAAACGGCTAATTGAGAAGCTTTTTCAAGACATTTATACTCTCGGATGTTTACGAGAGGTGGTACAGTGGAAAAAAAAAACCCTAAGTTGGAATATGGGTTTTTGCGGGATTCAAACCTGGACCCCTCGCTTAGTAGACCAACACACTAACCAATAAGCCACTGCGCCTACTTTCCAGCAGTTTTTAAAATTAGCGTTTTCGGTGATTCGAATTTAAAATTAAGGCCACAATAATTTTGGAAACATAAGTTTTACAGTAACTACTCATTCTGGTCAAAACCGTTACCGCATTTTCTTAGAAAACTAAAGAAAACAAAATTTAAAAAAAAAACGTCTTTTCAAAAATCTATTGTACGATAATGGGTATGACACGTTTCGCTTAAATTGTTGGGAAAATTGACGTTTCGCTGGGGTGGCGAAATGATCAATCTGGGAAATAAACGTCGTAACGATATTTCGTTGAAAAATTACTTGACAACAACATCAGCAAATTGCCAAATGATTTTTGCGAAATGATCAAAAATCATTTCAAATAAATACGAAAGATAAAAACGCCAATTAGTAATCGCGCAATGATTGAAAAATTTAAGAAATAAAAAACCGAATTTAAAATTCAGGATTGCAAAATAAAGGAAATATTTAACGACTAAAGGCAAACAAAGAAAAACCGAATGAATTTTGCAAAATAATGGTAACCCTACGATAATATAGACAAAAACTGAGCCCTCTATTCAGGTAGAAATGAACATATTACCATAGAAATGAATTTTTGTTTTCGAGATATTTCGAAATTTCAAAAATACCGTTCGAATCGAATTCCAGAAATTTTACCAAGTTTACAAAGGTATTTTTTTTAATGTGTGAAAAACAATGGGGGCGGCATGAATTGGGTCTGCCCCGGGCGGCTCCAACCCACGCTACGCCACTGGCGTGAATTACGAGTGCCATAAATTATGTGATCTAACGCTCGATGCATGTTAGGTGGATCTCAATTATCGAAGCTCAGAATAAGAAGATGATCCCTTCACAGTACCGAAAGCCACCTCTCTTTAACCGAGAGATGTTTTTCAGCGTACACGGTACACCCCGTGATGAAAATATCAAGGGAAGGAAATGCCTAGGCCTACCGCATTTGTTTTCTTGTAACAGAATAACTTTTACAGTAGGTGATCAAATTATTACGGCCACCTTAAAAAATATAATTTTTTCAAGATTTAGTGCAAATAAATGAATTCTATAACCCTTATAATAGACTTATTTTATCTTAAAATGGATTTATGGGTAATAAGCTTTTAACAAATAATAAGGGGTAACACTTAGCAGTGCTTATTTTTGTGGAAGCCATCTTTCAAAATGGATGCCTCATTTTTTTATAGACTGAGATTTTCATTTCTTGGGCTTTTTAACGTTTTTTTTTTTTACGAAAAATCAAAGGTTGCTGTTTCGGAATCGGTATTTTTGATAAAAAAGTGCTGTGTGTTTACTTATTTTTAAGTTTGTGTGCATTCAGTTTGTGCCTGGAATTTCTTAAAGAGCTCTTTTGGTAAAGACCCCGTTCAAGGCATGGGAAGAAGAAAAGACCTTTCGCCGGCAAAAGTTTCTGAAATCAAGACCCTGCTATTAAACACTGAGCATTCGCAGAGGAAAATAGCAGGAATTGCAGGAGTGGCAAAGTCCTCTGTGGACAAAATAAAAAAATACATAGCTGCCCTTTCGCCTATGAGAGCCAGAAGATCTGAGCGAAAAAGAATTACAACGCCACGAAATGACTGCAAAATTAAACAGATTTGGATTAACAATAAGAAGAAACCACGTAAGATTCTAACAAGTTTGATCCAGGAGTCAGGAATTGAGATTTCTGATATGACAGTTCGTTGTCGCCTGAAAAATATGGGTTTTGCTTGCCGCCGTCCAGAAAAGAAGCCACTCCTTACAAAGGCGATGATGGAAAAACGCCTTAAATGGGCTAAGGCCCATAAGGACTAGACATCCGAAGATTGGCTTAAGGTGAGAACTTATTATGTGGGCTATCAATAGTTTTTTTTTTTATCTTTCGGAGATATGTTTTCACGATTTTCCTGGCACGCGTTTTTTGAGTGATCTGCTTTTCCAATGAATCAACGGTTCAGATTTTGTCGGATTTGTTCGAGTTTGTTAGAAGGAGGGCAACGAAAAATATAAAAAGGAATGCATGATAGAACTTGTGAAACATCCTCTAAGCATAATGGTTTGGTCAGTCATCAGTGGGCAAGGAACTGGACGTCTCTACATTGTTGAATGAACCATGCGTCAAGGCCAGTACATTCAGGTCAAAGGCAATGTAACAAAATACTATTTTTTTTTAGTTTTACAGTACTCTATTTTAATAAAACTATGCTATTTTTTTAGTTTATAAGTCTCTTCTAATATTAAAAAATAAATAAAACTTAAAAACTATAAAACACAAAAGTTATGTTGGTCTATCTTTCAAAAAGTTATATTTTATCCTGTGGCCGTAATAATTTGATTACCCACTGTATATATCATAATTTATATATCATAATTTTCTTTATTGTTTATATCTTTATTCCTTGAAAATATTTTATATATGTACCTAATAATCCCATAATAATGAATGAATTATTTTTGATATTTTTGAAATTCTTAAGCCTGTTTGCTAATACTACTCATAGCGATTTAAGTTCGACTTAATGCCCTACTTTTTCTATGTCATAAACTGTCACATAAGACTTTAAGTGGAACTTGAATCGCTAATGAGTGTTATCAGCAAATAATAAAATGGGCTAAGAATTGTGGGTTGGGCGAAAAATATTAAAAACAGCGACGCTCTTTACTATTTGTCTTTGTACATACCACATAGTTTCATTTTACCACGCTTAACCGCTTAAACATTAGATGTTGATATATTAATTGAGGAAATATAAGCCATGATTTCAAATGCAAAAAATGGAAAGGCTCTAGGTGAATATGGGATTCCTTATGAGTTTTTTTTTTTTAAATGCAACACCAACATTTAGAACTAACCTGCAAACTATGTTCAACAACATTTTCTGCACTGCGGACATCCCCTCTTCATTTCAAAGGTCGGTAATTTTTCCTATACACATAAAAGGACCATTAGACGTAGTTGAATACTATAGAGGAATCTCCTTCGTGAATGTCATAGCAAAGATTTTCGGGGGTGTTCTTGTAGAAAGACTAGGAAAGTGGGTCGCTACGACAAATATTCTATTTGACTTCCAAGCTGGCTTTAGAAAATTCATTAGTTGATCATATTTTCACTCTCAATTCTATTGTCAACGATTTTTAATCCAGATACAAAAAAGTATTTTCCTTTTTTGTTGATTTTAAAGCAGCCTTTGGTCTAGTTAACAGAAATGATCTCTTCTATAACATTTTTCAACTTGGCATATCCTCGAAATTCATCATGATCCAGAATCATCAACGTCATCATTTTGATTTCCGTAACTCTTTTACTATCGTCTCGTCTATCGTTTATTTTATACAAAGCGTGAGAGCATTGAGTGTCCTTCAGGGACTCTGTACAACAATAATATCGTCAGCACAAGGTCAGCACACAAAGGAAATTGCGAAAAACAAAACCCAAAATACATTTTCGTTCGAATCATACAATCCTTACGGACTTGCTTCATGTTGCAGGCACTTCATACCAGGTATTGTATTGTGTATGCTGGTTTTCCCGATTTGTGTATGCTGGTTTTTAATTTTTCTTGAACATGCGTTTGTTCTATCATTCTACATCTATATATTTCTCTTGTCTGTGGTTTAAGTCACTGAAGCATGATTGGCAGCAGACAGTACGGGAATAGCACATGAATAATATAGTAAAGGTTTTGACTCGTAAGGACTTCTGTCCACTTCTTGAAATTGTGCTCACAACAAACAAAAATTTGCGAAAAATGTAAAGAAATGCTTATAAGCGATAGCGAAGAAGACGATTTAACCCCCAAAACCCCTACCTGCGTTCGCCCCTGACTGAGATTGATTAATTCTTCAGACCTTTTCCGATTTAGAGCGGGCCACAGTGCCTTTGAAACCCTGTGCCCTTCTAGTTGTGACCATCTTGTGGCTGCTTTATTGGACGTTTCTCAGCCAAAACGTCGGCCTTTTCGTTACCCTCAATATCAAATGCCAACATAATCTGACACGGTTCTGCGAACATAATGCCTTAATCATTGTGCGGCAATTCCTGACTAGTTTAGAGTTAATGGTATGGGACTCTTAGCGCTATAAGCGCAGCCTGATTATCAATATAGATGGCGATATTCTCATTAGATATCGATCTCATCTCTAAAACCTCCGCAGCGATGAGTGCGGTCAGAATTTCTGCCTGGAACACACTGCATGTGTCCGGAAGTCTCAGGGTGGCCATATGAAGGTCCAACTCGTTGGAGTATGTATACCTGACCCCGTACCCTCACTGGTTTTTGATCCATCAGTATATACTGAGATCTCATTTCCTCTCTAAAACTAAGTTCCTATGCCAGTCCTGTCGGTCAGGGTACGGCACATCGAACGATGTGTCAAAATCAAGTTTACCGAGACTTTCATCTGATGCTTTTTCCGGGATTTCGGAGAATGATTCCTTTAAAATGGTACTGTTTTTAAAAAGCCCTGCATTAGTGAGCCGTAGCGAACTATTACCTTCTATTGATTGAACATAATTGTAAATCCATTGGTAAAAAATGCATAAACGCTTCTAGCGCAGCCGTTGGTGTGGTACGTAAAGCACCCGTAACGATACAATGCAGACAAGAGCCCCATATGTAATTATGCGCCTTACTACCATTATGTACCTATAGCCAATACAGCATTGAAGTCTTCATGCCCCATTTCTTACCTGCTGTCCTCTTACGAATGAAGAGAGCATTGTGAGCCTTGCGGACTCTTTCCTGGACGTTAAGTTTCCAATTTGGTTTCCTGTATCCTGTCTAATACCGTACCAAGATATTTTGCGCTTCTTTCAGAGAGAGCAAGTTCCACTCCAGCAAGTCTGGGCAGCTTGAAGGGTGCTATTTTGTATTTTGTACTAAAAGTAAAAATTCTGTTTTCTTCGGGTTGATCCTTAGCCCACACCCTTCAGCCCATATTCTGAGCCTATTGAGGGCTGTTTCCATAAGTTTACTAATCGTGTTTAGGAGTTTTCCATGAACAATGATAGCTACGTCATCTGCATAAGCGATGACTCTCAATCCTGCATTGTTTAGTTCCTTAAGTATCTTATCTGTGACCAACACCCAGAGGAGGGGAGAGATGACCCCTCCTTGGGGGTAGGCACCTCTAGTAACAGATTTTCTTATAGAACTGTTTCCGAGAGTGGAATTAATATTTCTCGTCGAGAGCATTTCGCATATCCAACTGGTAATCCGTTGCTCGACATTTATACTTATCAAGATGAGTGTGAAGTTTGAGTGAGTGATCAAAGACTGTAACGAAAAATGCCAACAGATCTGCTCACCCCTTTAATTGATCATGAACTTGGTTATAATCCAAAAATACGAATAGGTATTTGTTTCTTGCCTTCCCTCCTTTCCAAAAAGACACCTATCTACCAACCGATTTCCATGGAAACTAGGTAGGTCCACCGGTGAATATAAATGTTCGTGCCCCTCATCTTGTACATAGCACATTCAAAGGGCCTCAACATTGTATTGTACAAAAATGCACTCCGCAACATCTCAATGTTACATCGAATCTACGTAGGAACGTCATCGTTTTGAAAATGTTTAATTATGCAGATGATGTAACCGTCCCTCAGTCGACCATATTCAAAGTTTATATATGTACATAATGGCAAAGCAACAACCCCATCAAAAGAATGCGTCGCAGTTGTTGAAAATAACGCAGCAGCAGCAACAACAACAACACCAGCGACACACATTAATACCTAGAGAAAAACATAATTCGAACAGAGATAACGAACGAGACCGAAATTCCAAAGAATTACAACATTTCGTCGTCGTCGTCGTCGTCGTCGTCGTCTCTTCATCCCGTCTCGCGTCTGTTGTGTCTTGTGTCGTGTGTTAGTTTCTTACAATTCATTTTTATGGAGGAAAGCGGCATTTCCGGTTCGGATTCTATTCCCATTCTTGGTGTCGTCGACGCACAGTGTCAAATACCCCTAGCGCCTTATTTAACGCTCGATCTTCGTTTGACGTTCCCTATCCCTTGATTAGGTCTTCTCTTTTCCCACATCGATATGTGGCGTTGCACTTACCATACATATATATACCTAACTATGGCTAGGAAGTAAACAAACCACCCAAACCCAACTGCAGCGTTCGACGACGCATTTCAAGAGGTAGCTGCATTCGCTCGTAACAGCGCACCGTAAACAGACCGAGAAGTATAGTTGCGCGTGTACCTATTCAAGGAAAAAAATAATAAAAACAAGCAACAAGTTCTACGAAATGAATATTGTACTTTTTCGAACTTGTAGTGGAAATAATTTGCAAGCTTGCCGAAAGGATAATATTTCGCAAAAGTGATGTCATCGCATAAAAATTTCGTCCACGAGTTCTATTAAATAGCTGCCCCTCTTTCACTTGGTCTCTCTTTAAAAATATTATCAACGATCTTTAGCGGGGAAGCGGTGCGCAGCCGACCACCATGCGACACCTCATCGCGAAATTCGCGAATTTTCGTGATGAAAGCTTCTCGAACTGTGATTGTGTGAATGCAGTCGGAAAATGTTTTTTTTTTTTTTTTTGCCAAAAATATCTATCCCAGTGTGAGTGCGAGAGTGTAATTTTGCGATATAGCAATGAAGAGTGCGAAAAAGATAAGAGGCACGTTTAAGAGTGTCCGTGGTTGGAATTCTCTTCATGAACTTCAATGGGTAGGTTTTTGTTTTTTTTGTTTTTATTTTCAACTATCGCTGCTTGTGTTTGTGAAGTGTGAGAGGGACAAACACAAAACTTACAGCCACAGAAGACAGAAGAGTGTTTGTTGGCTGTTGTGTGCGAATTTCTCTCAATCAATTCGACCGGAGTATGCGTGCGAATGTTTCGCTGTATTGTTTGGGGAAAATACTTTTTGCAACGGGTGGGATCTTCAATGACCGCCATTATTACGCATTTTGCTATTTATTTGATTTATTTTAGCCTATACTGAACTGCAGTTGTTAATTTTGATGACAAAATTATTTTTCCCTTAACCGATGTTGATTTTTGCACTTGATTTTGTGTTTGAAATTCACTTGGATGGGGTCTTGGCTGCAGTGTCACCACGTTGAAGGGGAAGATCGCGCCGCCATTTTGTACGGAAATTATAACATGATTTCACATTTATGCGGAATTTATACGTAACTTTGCAAAAGTAAAGGGAACATTTTCAATTTTGTTAAATAAGTGGAAGGAAAATTGTTTCATTAAGGAAAATGTTAGGGAAAAAATTGATTCTGTTATCCTAAGTAGGAAGGAGTAGCTTCAAAATGGAAATAGGATCTGTAATCAAGAGAAAATGACTCCTTCAAATACCTACCTACCTATTGCAATTGATTGAAATGAAGTTTTAGATAGATTTAGGATTTTGCGGACACTTGAAAGGTTGAAACAAATAATAGGTTTAGTAGGTGGTGCTTATTCCCACTTTTAACTGGGGTCAGATTCCGTATAACAATAATCGCCTGGACGATATCGTTATTGAAATTATGATGGCCATAAGAAGTTATATTCTGCACGAATTTGTTTGACTATCGTCAGCTTTCTTTACATTTGCGAGTAGTGAACTGAATTAAGGTCTCAGACTCGTAATTTTAGCGCTTAGTTTGCTACTTTTGGTAGCCTATCTGAAGTTTAGACGCTGTCATCGCATCAGCATATTTGCAGAAACCCTTTGTCCTGCATACCGATCTACTGCTGAATAGGTATTTTAGCGTTTTAGGACTTGTAGCTTCCTGCAGCTTAGATTGAACACGCTTTCAGTCTAATTGGGGTTATAGGTAATTCCATAGAAAGCTGTTCCCAGTTTGTTTCAGGTCTTGAAGTATTTTTAAAAGTTGTAGTTCTTTTTTCCTCCTCCATTCTTTTGGATTTTTCCCGTAAAGTATGTGTTTACCTGTGTCTAAGGAATGCTTGGGTTTTCAGCATAACTAGACCTACCTACGTGACCATCAGACGGCTCCTGTGCTGTTCTTGGCTAATTATTCAATTCTCTGAAGCGTCCTAAAATTTAAGCATCAAGTTTCGCTCTCTGACTTTCCCGCTGAACTGCAGTTTCTGCATAGCTTTTTTCGCAAATGATCTGACCGCTCCTGCATCTTTCCCCATGTGCGCGTCACCTATAGCAAGGTTTTCCTCTGCTGCGTTCCATCTCTGGGTTGTACTCGAAGAGACTACGGGCCGGAGTATTTTTATTTGTATCCATATCAATCTTAGATATAAGTACAACTGATTGAAGATTTTTTGATTATAGGTCGACGGCGATGTGCAGTTCGTAACCTAAGTAGTTCCCTGTTGAATCTCTTACTCCAAAGTTCGCACACGTTAAAGGCAAAAACACCCGAGGATATTTTCACCCGCTTTACATGGAGTGAGAGTTTTATCGTCATAAAGTAGGAATAGGAAGATCAAGGTAGGTATACGACTTTGTGTTCTCCGTAGTTTTGCTACTAAGTACTAAGGAACAGCCTAGCCGTTTAATTTTAGAGTTTAATTTTAGAGTTTAAAGCCAGAGCCGAGGTGGACAAAGTCCTTACTACCTCAAAGTTGTAGATTGAAGATTGTGACGTACTGTCACTGTCCAGCATGGCGTACCTTCACCATGTCATGTAAATATGTATTTTGTTATATTTAAAGCACAAAAAACAAATTTTACTAGTTTCATATAGAAATGAAATGGGTCCCGGCAAAAACTATGCACAAAATTTAAATGCCAACATTTTGGGTTTCCATATAGCACAATTCAGTAAAAAAAAACAATCAATTTCATTGTTTTTTCAAAAACAAAGATATTTCTTTTTAGTAATAAAATCCAGTCAACAATGTTCATTATCGTCTTCAACGTCGATGACTCTCATTGGCATTACTTTTGGTGGGATATTTCTTCCTTTCTCACAATTTGGTAGAATAAACAGCGTGACCGCAGCAGAGTTCTGAAAAGTTCAAGTCGCCAATGAGAAAACAAAGTGTCGTTTCAGGCGCGTTTTCTGAAAAATTAGAATTTCCATTCCATTGGATCTCTTAACACTATAATAGTGTTGCGACAGGCAGCTGCTTTACATATTAAGGGTTTTTATTTGGAAATAACAGCATTTGGAAATTTTGCGAAGCACCTTTTTCAACTTCCAAAGAAGGCAAAATGGCAAAATTTGTGGCAGGCTCTCAAAAAAGTGCCAAATTGCAGTTATAGTCGCACAACGGTCACGCTGATGTGAACCTCTAGCTTCATTTTCAAAAGGTGCAGTAGAACTCTCCGCACGAATATGTTCTAATTGCATTTTGCAGTGAAAACCCCTTTCAATCCAGAATTTTCTTCGGCAACATTGATTATTAAGACTAGAAAATAACAATTCAAGGGAAGCACTAGTACCATGGGCAGAGACAAAATGTTTCCGTTGAAAATGCCTAACCCCGTGTTCACATTTTTTTTTAATTAAAAGTGACGCGCATTATGATTTTTGAATGACAGCTGTGTATGCATGCAGTAGTAATGTGTATATGGATCAAATAAAATCAAATTCAACTTTAAATTCTCGAGGTATAGATTTTCGGGAGCTTAAAAAAAGTTTGTACCCAGTTGTTTGCAACTACATTTTTGAATTTCAACTGTTATTATTTTTACTAATTACTGTCTTGAAAATATCGGAAAACGTCTTCAAGTAGACTCGATCTACTACTGATTTTTCTAAAGCCTTTGATCGTGTCCTACACAACGTTCTTTTAAATAAACTTAAAAACTTGGATTTCATTCTAACATTTTAAATTGGATCGGCTGTTACCTGTCCAATCGCAGACAATTTGTTAAAATTGAATCCTGTTTTTTGAATGAAATTCGAAATTTTTCAGGTGATCGCCAAGGAAGCCATATTGGGCCTCTTCTCTTTCTTTTTATCAATGACTTACACTCTTTCATATTAAACTCTAAATGTCTTTTGTACGCATATGATCTAAAGCTCTACAAAACAATCAACTGCATATAGGTATATGTCAGATGGCTAAGCATTAAAAAATGATTTGAACCGATTAAATGATTGATGTGTTCGTAATGGCCTTCATTTTAATATTAAAAAATGTGGTATACTCACTTTTAGAAGTACCTAAAAAGTTCCCTAATAATGGGTGATTTTTTAGCTGGTTTGGTTTTGGCAACACTGGTTCTGACAGCTGACGTGTGTTTAGTACCTTGTGTCACTGTCAAACAGCTTCAGTTTGGTTTGCAATTTAACCATGGATCGTCTTACAAATGAACAACGCTTGCAAATTATTGAATTTTACTATCAAAATTCGTGCTCGGTTCGAAATGTTCATCGCGCGCTGCTTCCATTTTATGATCGGCATTCTCGACCTTCTGAGCAGTCTATTCGGAAGATTGTGACCAAATTTCGCACCAAATTTACTTTGTTGGACATTAAACCACCAACACGTTTACGTACTGTGCGTAGTGAAGAAAATATTGCGGCCGTATCAGCTAGTGTGACAGAAGACCGCGAAATGTCGATTCGGCGCCGTTCCCAGCAGTTAGGCCTTTGTTACAGCACTACGTGGAAAATTTGGCGGAAGGATTTGTGCGTAAAGCCTTTTAAGATACAGCTTGTGCAAGAACTAAAGCCAGCCGACCTACCACAACGCCGAATTTTTGGTGAATGGGCTCTTGGAAAGCTGGCCGAGGATCCGCTTTTTTATCGAAAAATTGTGTTCAGCGATGAGGCTCATTTTTGGTTGAATGGGTACGTAAATAAGCAAAATTGCCGCATTTGGAGTGAAGATCAGCCAGAAGCATTGCAACAGCTACCAATGCATCCCGAAAAAGCCACTGTTTGGTGCGGTTTATGGGCCGGCGGCATTATTGGGCCATATTTCTTCAAAGATGATGCGAATCGCAGCGTTACTGTCAATGGTGAACGCTACCGAGCGATGATAACAAACTTTTTTTTGCCCGAAATGGAAGTTCTTGACTTGCATGATATGTGGTTTCAAAAAGACGGTGCCACATGCCACACAGCACGCGAAACAATGGCGCAATTGCGAGGCGAGTTTGGTGAACAGTTAATTTCACGTTTCGGGCCGGTCAATTGGCCGCCTAGATCGTGCGATTTGACACCATTAGATTATTTTTTGTGGGGGTATGTCAAGGCTAATATGTATAGGGACAAGCCCGCTTCGATTGACGCACTGGAAGCCAACATCCATGCATTCATTCGTGAGATACCGGCCGATATGTGTGAAAGAGTATGCCAAAATTGGACTCAGCGGATGGACTACCTGAGACGTAGCCGCGGTCAACATTTGCATGAAATTATCTTTAAACATTAAATTGCAAGGTTCAAACTATCGATTCAAATAAATATTTCATTCATTTTTTCGAATTTTTTGTGTTTTTTTTTTTTTTTAAAGTTCTAAACCTCATAAAAAATCACCCGTTTTGTAATTAAAAGATTTAGGGTTCATCCTTGATACTGAGCTAAATATTTAATTACATAGACTACATAGTTGGCCGAGCTAATCAAAACCTAGGTTTAATTTTTCGAAACACTAACGATTTTAATGATTCATTTACACCAGAGGTTCCGAATCTTCTTTTTTCGTAGACCACTTTCAAAATTAACCTGGTTTCAGTGGACCCGCTGCTACTTTTTTACCATATTCCTAGAACTCGTCAAAAAATATGAGGATTAGATCTAACGATGGAAACTTGAGTCGCGGCTGAGTTCCAATCCTAAATTCAGAGTGGTAAAAATAAAAATAAAAATTGTATATTTTATTAGGTTCCATTTATTTTTTAATACGATTACAGACTTCATAAATCTAAAATTAAACACTAATAACGTATAATACATAACTTCAACAAAGCAAATCTACAATAAAAAAAAGCCATAATTTTAATAGGAGGGATGTAGGTTTGTTATCAGAGTTTCAGAGTTCAGATAACGACATCACATCAGAAATCAAACGAAGAATCACACTTGCCAATCGTTGTTTCTTTGGCCTAAGACGGCAACTGTAAGGCCTTGTCGAGAAATACTAAGGAAACTCTGTATAAGACCCTCATCATCCCAGTCCTGCTTTATGGTGCAGAAGCATGGGCGCTATCAAAGGCGGATGAAGATCTCCTTGGTCGTTTCGAACGCAAAATTCTTCGAGTGATTTTTGGTCCCGTTTGCGTTGACGGTCTTTGGAGGAGAAGATTTAACAGCGAACTCTACGAGCTGTACAGCGACATCGACCTAGTCAGAAAAGTACGCATCAGTCGTCTAAGATGGCTAGGACATGTAGAGCGAATGGACACCAACGCTCCGGCCCGAAGAGTCTTCGATTCTAACCCGGAGGGACAACGCAGTAGAGGAAGACCTCGCCTTAGGTGGCGCGCGCAAGTGGAAGGGGACCTCAACCAACTTGGAGTGCGCAACTGGAGGCAGTTAGCCAAAGATCGCGCTAACTGGAGAGGCGTATTGGTTGAGGCCCAGATCCACCCCTGACTGTAGCGCCACCTAAGTAAGCAAGTAGGATGTAGGTTTGATGAATTGACAGAAAATTATCATTATTTGGCTTCAGTTTTGAAAGGAATAACCGCAAATCTCTTTTATTTTGTTAATAAGTTTGTAACGACACCAATTTTTTTTTCTACAGTAAGGTATGAGGAGGAACGCTATCAAAAGTTTTCTCGCAATTTCCAACAGCCCAGGATATTTTTCGGGTATTTCTGCCTGCAACCAAAATTTTTGATATAGCCTTTTTTAAATTTCACCTTCCGCTACTCATTACCACATTCGACACTTCCGTTTTATCAAATGGATTTATGATGGTGGTATTTCCGTCGTCAGAATATTTTCGAATCTATTTATGAAATTATCATGCAGGGCATTTAAATGCTGAACGTAGGTCTGAATATTCTCATCAAGACATTCTGCCTGTGGTAAGTTTGGAAACTGGGAGAGTTCGCGCCGACTAATATATTCTCCATAAATTTAATAACATAAATTTTCAAAGAAAAGCCGAAATTACATCCTTTATGCAAGTTAATGTCACTGAATTTTTGTACAGATTTATCAAATACGCGATGTCTGCATTCAATTTGATCAGGATTTCTTTTAAATCTGAATCTTTACTTTCCAGAAACTCTAAAACTCTTAAACACGAACCTTTCGACAACCAGTGAACTTCAGTATGTAAGAGTACCTAATCGTTGTAAGTCTCCACCATTTTCATCGCATAATTATGCGAATATTCGGGTATTAATCGCATTGCTTTTTATTTCGTTAGCTGCTTTAGTCACAAATTGAAGCGATTGGTCCAATCTATTACTCAAATTTTTCAGTCGCTGATCTTCTTAAAACACATTACTCAGCTAAATTAGGGGATTTAAAAAAAATGGAATTAATGCTAAATAAACAGCCTAACTGAAAAAATGTTTCTTTACTAACGAAACCAGATAAATTTTCATCACTTGCAACTGATGAACACCCATTTTTAACTTTCTATATTACGTATTAAGAGAAAGATATCGTTTTCGTACAAAATTTCGAACTCGAGATGTTAATCAACTCTGACATTACGATGATACACGAACTCAAAAAAGTGGGTCGCAAAACTCGGTCCGGTCTGTCCATCTGTCTGTCTGTCTGTATGCGTGTCTGTCTGTCTGTCTGTCTGTCCGTCCTTCCACAGACGTACAGCCTAAACGGCTGCCCGTTTAGGTCAATCTTAATCGTCATTTACTCGACGGGTGGCTCTCACTACATGATATGCCTCCATATGATCGGATCTTTCTTCTTGCGAAAATGCGTTTTTAGAGGTGGGAACAATTAGACGATTGTCATTTCAGAAGTGTTTGCCATTCCTTTGAATCTATATTTTCTCCTTTCCATACAAAATTACATTTTCAGATGGTGGCCGTGGCGCAGTGATAGAGTGTTCGCTTGTTGAGTGGGAGGTTACGTGTTCAAATCCGAGCCAGTACCACGAAACATTTTTCACAAATAAAAAAAATCTGGAATAAGTTTAAGTGAATTATAAGCAAACACAAATATCAACAATTCTCCCCTAGCTATTAGGACGCCACTCGTGGAGAATTTCCACTGCGCCACAAACTCTTTCGTATCCCTCTTTCTCTTCCTAAAAAAACTTGAATGCCGCGTTGTGCCCCGCATTATAAGGGTATTCATAACCCCTTGAGCGCGAGTAGAATTATAAAAAAAAAACATTTTCAGATGTCCCCCAATTACCCCTAAAAAATATAATTTCTTGAATAGAATAAGGTTAGCTCATGTTAAGTTAGGGAAGGAGTCCATCATAAGATCCATTTTTATTCCCTTCATATAGGTAATTAAGCAAAACATATTCCAAAACAATGAAAATCAAAGTGGAATTTATGGGCTCTGCGAAATAAGGTCCCAATGAAATAAGGCCCCAAAAGAAAAATGAAATAAGGCTCCAAAAAATTATACAGCAAACACAAACAACTATTCTTAATATAATTTGGGGTGTTATTTCCTTTTTTGGGGCCTTATTTCTTAATGAAATGGATTTCATTATGAAATAAGACCCCAAAAGACGAAATGAAATAAGTCCCCAAAATATTTTTTTTTATTATTAATTGTTACCCTTTCGATATGGAACGCGTATGGGGGGGGGGGGGGGGGGCATGATGCTCCCCTGCAACCCTCCTGCTTGGGTTTACTGTTAGATTACGGGGTGGCTGCGAGGTTGAGTATGTAAAAAGTTCCTTTAATCTAAACTAGTGTATCCAATATCAACAATATTAAATAAAAAAGTAGTTTTCATTATTTTTAATTTCATTATGAAATAAACCACAAATTTGGGGCCTTATTTCTTTTTTTTTTTGACGCCTTATTTCATCGCAGTGTGGCCTTATTGCATATTTGAAATTTGGGGCCTTATTTCATTATCTCCGCGATCCAATATTCGTGCGATTGAAAAAATTAGCCCATTGTCATGGATTAAAAATATCTCGGAGTTGTGATATATAAAAAATGCAGATTGGAATGTCAAAGTGAAGCGACAACACTTCACGTCAAGGAATTGCGCATGTGTGGATGAAAGTTCAATTGAGGGAAGTAGCGCCATCTGTCATTCGATAACATAAATAATTTCGTTCTGTTTAAAAAAAACTATCGACGACTTCATTATTTGGATATTGTTCATACAAAAATATTAAAATCGCTATTAAAAAATGGTGGGTTGCGTAGGAAAGTGAAGATTAGGGGCTATAGATATTTTTTAAAGCCAAATCTAAATCAAAAATAACAATTTATTTACTTATAGGTGGAAAACTGTGCACCACAAACAAACAACAATGAAATTGTACCCAACTTAAGACAACTCCACACTGACAGTAAGTTATAAAACAAAAAATAATGTATATGATGAAAAAAAAAAATAGAAAGCGCAGCTACATAAACACAAACAAAAATTGGGGCCTAACATGAAGGATGTCCTTCCGCTTTGTTTTACATTAATATGCTAACAAAAAAATACTAAATCAGCTTAAAAATTGGTTCAAATTTGTTTACAGTCACCTTCCGTTTCTCATGATGCCGCACTGTTATCACCCAATATCACAAGACTTTATGCACACTTCCCACGTGTCGCTCCCCATCGTTATACTTTAGCTGAAGAGGTGGTAGATCGCCTTAAGACAAAATGTGGTAGAACAAATTTGTTTCCATGCCATATAATTCATTTATTTATACCAATAGAATAGTAATAATAAAAAAAACAGGAAAATAAAATAAACATAAATCAGTCATTATTATTAGGTAATTTAAATTATTTTTAAAAATCACATCTGTCGTTCAAAACAAACAAAATTATTACACACTTCGTATTTCAACCGTCTGTGAATTTATATTTTGAAGAATATTTTACCAAAAATTCCGGGGGCTCAAAATCTTCACCGTTCCCTAGAAGTGCCTTGGCACCTAAGGTGCTGTGAACAGTTACGGTATTTATTTTTTTTTCTTTTCTCATTGTTTTATTTTTTAGATGTGAATATTTTGTGTTCAGCAGCTGCGCTACTATGAGGTAAACAACAAAGTTGTAACATTTGTGATGAAATGTTTTTGAATGTATAATTTCCCATGCCATCTTTTAAATTTTGAATTGAAATTTTGAAAGAACTACAGAAAAACCGCCATAGCAATGCAGATTCAACTCATCATTAAACACAAAATGTCAAAACATATCGAAACATCTTGTGCGAGGTCAGAGGGCGACAGTCAACATAAGTCAAATAATGAAATACTGTACTGGACTGGAAGTTTTTGTTGATCAATTCTCAGAGAAAAATACTGATACCTAGCGGAATGTGTATGGGTAAAAGTAAGGTAAGTAGGTAGGTATAGATAGATACAATTTTTAATTTAATCAAATGATGGAAAATAAATATTATTAGCGAATAGCGATGAGTAAAAGGTGGTATATTTCCAGTTCAGGTTGGTAGAATTTCCGGAAGTGTAAAAAGTGGTAGAAACACCACTTAAGTGATAGGAGTCCCATCACTGAAATGGATCCTTCACCATATACAACTAACAACAAAGAAAAAAAACTACACCTTTTATGTTTTTCTCAACTACGCCAACTCTTGCGAACTTCTGACCAGATTATACAAGAGTATATAAAAATGTGCTGAGAGAGATTTTTAGTTTGGATTCACTTACTTACTGGCGCTACAGTCCGGGGTGAACCAGGGCCTCAACCAATACGCCTCTCCAGTTAGCGCGATCTTTGGCTAACTGCCTCCAGTTGCGCACTCCAAGTTGGTTGAGGTCTCCCTTCCACTTGCGAGCGCCACCTAAGGCGAGGTCTTCCTCTACTGCGTTGTCCCTCCGGGCTGGAATCGAAGACTGTCCGGTCCGGAGCGTTGGTGTACATTCGCTCTACATGTCCTGACCATGTCAATGTCGCTGTACAGCTCGTAGAGTTCGCTGTTAAATCTTCTCCTCCAAAGCCCGTCAATGCAAACGGGATCAAAAATCACTCGACGAATTTTGCGTTCGAAGCGACCAAGAAGATCCTCGTCCGTTTTTGCTAGGGTCCATGCTTCTGCGCCATAGAGCAGGACAGGGATGATGAGAGTCTTATGTAGAATCTCCTTAGTGCTTCTTGATAAGGCCTTACTAATCAATTGCCGTCTTAGGCCAAAGAAACAGCGGTTGGCAAATGTGATTCTTCGCTTGATTTCTGATGTGATGTCATTATCAGAGTTTATAGCGGAGCCGAGGTAGACAAAGTCCCTAACTACCTCAAAATTATAACTGTTTATCGTGACGTTCTGTCCGATTCTTCGATGTTTTGTGTCCCTTCTTGTTGACAGCATATATTTTGTTTTGCCCTCATTCACCACTAACTTCTTCTACCTTCAAATGCACCAGTGACCGCTCGCTGTGTCCTGCCAATGATTTCGATGTCGTCGAATAGTTGCACAGACTTTTGGAAAATTGTGCCCCTGGTGTTGGCTTGCGAGTTTCGCACAATCTCCTCAAGAATGATGTTGAAGAAGTCACATGACAGCGCGTCACCTTCTCTAAATAATTTTTTGGAATCAAAGGTCTCGGTGAGATTGTTTCCGAGCTTTACGGAGCAGCGAGCGTTCTCCATCGTCATTCTGCACAATCTGACAAGTTTGGCAGGGATGCCAAAACTATCCATTACTTTTATTTACGTATCCATTAAGTTTCCTATGTTTTAGTAGGCAAACAGAAGGTAGGTTACAACTTGAGGTGACTTCCTTGAGGTACACTCGTCGGAACTAGAGTTGCGAAGCCAACAAAAAAGAACATCTTTAGTTCGACATACAACTTCCTTTATCCATTTCGACCGCGTATTTCTAAGAAGATGAGGTAAAAAGAAGTCGGCGTAGTGGGTTAGTGGTTAGTGTGTTGGACTACTAAGCGAGGAGTCCAGGTTTGAATGCCGCAAAAACCCAAATTCCAGCTTAGTGTTTTTTTCCACCTCTCGCGAACGTCTGAAAAACATCCGAGAGTATAACTGTCTTGAAAGAGTTCCTCAATTAGCCGTTTGGAATCGGCATAGAATTGTAGATCCCTTCCATACGTTCCAAAAATGAATGGTTGTGAGAAGCTAGGCCTAGGGTCCCTACGAACCTGCTGCGCCAACTGTTTATTTTTTTTATGTAAAAGGAATCGTCACATGCGACATTACCGTCAAAGGAATCTCAGAGACCCTGGGGTGAAAATTAAGTATTTCTGCTTTCACCAGGAGGAAACATGGCCATGGTGAAACGCTACTAAAATATCACCAGA
The DNA here is from genome assembly GCA_946477585.1 of Cheilosia urbana. Classification (NCBI taxonomy): domain Eukaryota; kingdom Metazoa; phylum Arthropoda; class Insecta; order Diptera; family Syrphidae; genus Cheilosia; species Cheilosia urbana. The sequence continues at coordinate 62,196,588 of OX297854.1, read as the reverse complement.
CATTGACTGGCGATGCTTGTTAACCATGGTTAGCTATAGCTAGTTATGATAAGCAATACGTTGCTACCATACCATCTACCATGCATATGAGGCCGTTGTAGATGGCTTGCACTGTTTAAAACAATATTGAAAGTAACAGGGGCATCAATCGGGGGAAATAGTATTTCTATCTGCTAACGACAACTTTTGGAAATCTAACGTTGAAAACCGGAGTCAACTGCGTGCCGTACCTTTTGAATTTATTATTGCCAAACAAATTACACAATTTTTAGTGCAGCTGAGTTCAAAATGGTTATCGACAGTGGGAACCAACGCCGATATCGTATACTATGTGTAAATTCAGAAACGTCAAACATTTTCGCAGTGTTGCGGCATCACTGCTTATTTGCGATGCTGATGCGATGCACAGTTTTTTCTGATGCGTGGCTGGTTGAATATGACGTTTGAGTTTTAGAACGCGTTGTTTGTGGGAAACATCTATTGATAAAAATGTTTATTTACTTACTTTTCTTTCTCTTCCGACATTTGTCTTAATTTTTTGCCGGCGAATCAACAGCGCGAGTTAAGTATCCATAGCAAAACATATTGAGAAAAAAGATAACATTATTTGTATTCAATGATATCTTTAGTCTCTAGTACAGTCTTGCACACAACGCTACAATGATAACATATGTAAAAGAGATAATATCGTTTGTATACAATGTTGGAATATTATCTCTTCTTCATTATCAAGCAAGACGATTGTACGCTTGGGTCTCCTTGTAGATAGATAAGAAAAGTATATAAATACGACTGTATGATGAATTTATCAACAGTCTTATTGTAACTACATAGTAGCCTTAAGCTCCTTTTAGAATTAGTAAAAAGTATTTCAATAATAAAGGACATAGTTCCAAATAAATATTGTTTAATTTTAAAAGTAAGAAACAAGTGTTTTAATTGGCGATCCTGCCAGGAGGTTAAATATACTTTTTAACTTCAATCGAGCGGACCTCGGGAACAAGTAGTGAAATCTAGTATAAACAGAACACTCGCGTTACCGGTTACAAGAATTACCTAGCATAGCAGGTACAAATATAGCTTCTTCGTACGAAGCAGCAAAGCAATTCAGTGAAAGTGTATATGTGGAGAAAAAAAACACACAAATTCGACGACAACAGACACGAGTTCAAAATGGAACAACTCGCAGTATTAATGGCAAGATTAGAAGCTTTAGAAACCAGGAGCAACACAGTAACACAAACCCTAGAGCACACACGCACAGAGAATGCAAGGTTAGCAGCAATAATAACTAACCAAAATCAAATAAACACTAATTTAGAAACAAAACTAAATGAAGTAAAATCTGGATTAGGCATAGTACCAAACATACCTGTGCTAGAGGAAATAAGAACCACATATACAGATGGTAGTGAAATACAGTTAGACGCATTTAAAAGCCTACCTATTTTCAACGGCGATCAATCAAATTATCGGTCGTGGCGCGAAGAAGCATCCAGATTAATGGACAGCATTAAAAACTTCAAAACACACAGTAAGTACGCAGCAGCATTGACTTTAGTGAAAAGTAAAATACAGGGTGCAGCCGCGAATGTGTTAACTAATTATAACACAATTTTTAATTTTGAGGCGATACGTAACAGATTAGATTATACGTACTCTAATCAAGAACCTCTATACGTGCTACAAGACATGATGAAAGCCATCACGCAAAAAAGAAGCACACTGTCTGAATACCACGACGAGATAAATAAAAATCTCAATTTAATAATATCAAAAATCACTATGTCAGGTGATCCGCCGAATATAATCGACAGACTAATTAAAAATGCTAACGACGACGCAGTTCGTATATTCATTGATGGTATGAGTGACAACTTTACAAGAGGATCATTATATTCAGCTACAATAAATGATCTAGAACACGCATTCGCAATTGCTCGCAGAATAGAACATGATAATGTGCACAGGCATTTACATCTCACTCAAGATAAGCACCACAAAAATATGCCACATGAACGCAGAAACGAAAGAAGACCAAATTATTCGAGCCAAACAACGAATTATCAACCCCAGAAGCAATACGATAATATGCAGCAACACAATCAAGGACCACAGCCGATGGAGATAAACTCGAGACAAATTGTACATGCACAGCGACAAAATTGGAATCAATACAAACCCGATGTATATAATCCACCAGCGAAACGTGAACACAGCGGGAGTTTCAACACACACAACAGACCGCAACGATCTTATCAGCAGAACTTCAAGCAGCAGAGAGTAAATAACTCCCGACAACAACGCAGAGACGATGTCAGCAGTACATATGCAGAAGCAGATGAAACGGAATGTATGGTAAATAATAACATAAGAATAGATCATTTAAACTAGTAGACGGATTGCCCTGCTTAAATTTAACTAGTACTATTTCTAAGAAAATTTATAAAATTCTTATTGATACTGGTGCAACCCATAATTACATTAATAGAAAATGCGATTCTAGCAAAAAAATTAAAATTAAACCTATAAAAATAAAAACAATGCATGGTTATTCTATGGTAGATACAAAGAAAGTAGTTAGGATATTAAAGAAAAATATAACATTTTTTGAATTAGAGGATATTCAGTCTTTTGATATGATATTAGGATATGAAGGACTTAAAGTTCTAAACGCGGAAATAAATTTCAGTAATATGACTCTAACTACCATAAGCAGTGTCGAATCTATTCAGAAAATTAATTACATAATTGGGGAAAATAATATTTATAAAGCAGACATAGATAGACTGATGAAGATTAATAACAGCATAGGACCGTTACCCTTTACAGATACTATAGAAGCAAGCATTAGGACGACCAATGATAATCCGGTTTATGTTAAACAATATCCATATCCCATAGCAGATAACGAATTCGTAAACAAAGAAATACAGAAACTCTTACATGACGATATAATAGAAAAAAGCCATAGTCCTTATAACAGTCCCATATGGACAGTACCTAAAAAAGGTTTGGACGAAAAAGGAAAACCAAAACGGCGCATGGTTGTTGATTTCCAAAAACTTAACGCTCACACTGTAACAGACAGATACCCCATTCCGGATGTCAACATGACAATTCAAAATTTAGGTAAAGCCAAGTACTTTACAACATTAGATTTGGAGTCAGGTTTCCACCAAATTAAAATCAAAACAGATGATAAAGAAAAAACAGCTTTTGCTATAAATGGCGCAAAATATCATTTTAAACGAATGCCTTTCGGGCTCAAAAATGCACCAAGCATATTTCAGAGATGCGTGGACGACATTTTGAGAGACTTTGTAGGTAAATTCGTACACGTTTACATTGATGACGTATTGATATATTCTTCATCTGAGGAAGAACATATACAGCACATAAGTCAAGTATTCGACGTACTCAATAAAGCCACATTAAAAATATCTGATGAGAAAAGTAAGTTTTTTCAAGAAGAAGTAGAATACTTAGGTCACATAATCAGACATGGTAGAATCACTACGAACCCTGAGAAAATAGCAGCTATAGAAAATTTTCCAGTCCCACAAACGGTAAAGGATTTGAGAGGATTTTTAGGTCTTACAGGTTACTATCGTAAGTTTATAAAAGGATACGCAAGCATAGCCAAGCCCCTGACATTATATTTACGAGGAGATAACGGTAAAGTAAACAAAAAACAAAGTAAAAATATTAAGTTAAATCTGAATGATTCAGCATTAGAAGCGATTAGAATTTTAAAAAATTATTTGAAAGAACAAGTCGAACTTTTTCAACCGGATTATAGTAAACCATTCGAGCTTACTACTGATGCATCCAACATAGCTATTGGAGCCGTACTAAGTCAGAATAAGCAACCTATACACTTCTTGTCAAGAACACTGAGTAAGACAGAAGAGAACTATAGCACAAACGAGAAAGAGCTATTAGCGATCATATGGTCCTTACAAAAACTCAGAAACTACATATATGGTATAGCAGACTTAACCATATATACCGATCACCAGAGCCTTATATATTCTGTATCAGAAAAAAATCCCAACACAAAGCTGAAACGTTGGAAGGGAATCATTGAAGACTTTGGAGCAAAATTAGTTTATAAACCAGGAAACCTAAATCTTGTAGCTGACGCATTATCACGTCAACGCATAAATACTTCTACCATAGAAACAGCACATTCAGCTGAAAGTTCTTCTAATGATATAATAAAAACTGTGAATCAGCCTTTTAATGCATACACTGCACAGTTCGAACTTATTGAAGATATAACAAATAATATCGAAACACAAATCTATTTTAGTAACAAAATAAGACTCATAATAAAGTTTAAGGACAAAGACTCTTTACTAAGGCAGATGAAAGAAGTTATACAACCCCAAAAGATTGTAGCTTTGCATACGAAATTTGAAAACATATACAAATATGGTGAAAACATAAAAAAAGAATTCCCACTAGTAAGATTTATATTCACACCAAGAAAACTTCAAGACGTGACAAATTTGGAGGAACAACTAAAACTTGTAAGGGTAACTCACGAAAGAGCACACCGAGGGTTACGTAACAATATACAAGAAATCTCAGAGAAATACTACTGGCCCGATCTAAATAAACAAGCAAAGAGTTTCAACAGAAAATGCATAGCATGTCTATTTGGAAAATATGAAAGAAAACCTATCAGAGAACCTCTGAATAATTCAGAAATACCAACACATGTGGGAACACACATTCATATGGACATATACTTCAACGACAAGTATACTTTCCTTGTAACAGTAGATAAGTATTCTAAATATACAATCCTTCGGGAAATCGAAACTCGAAACAGACTGTACGACGTTATGGAAGAGGTCTTATCTAATTATTTCCCAAAATGTGAACGACTCATGACAGATAACGAGAAGGGATTCAAAACAGAAATGGTGAACCAAATGTGTTTGAAATACAACATAACTAAAGTAGAAACTCCAGTATACAGATCGACAGCGAACGGTCAGGTAGAACGTGTAAACGGTACAATAACTGAACTGTCTAGAATATTCACAATTCAGAATAAAACAAGACTTATCGAAGAAATATTTAGAACAGTGCGTGAATTAAATAATTCTATACACTCAGTTACCGGTTTGAAACCTAGAGACATTTTCTTTAATCAAAATAAATATAGCAATAGTGAAATTATAATAAATAAACTAAACTCAGCATCCAAAAAAGTGATCGAACGTCTAAATAAAGGAACTCGACACAGAGAGTATAAAAAAGGAGATAAGATAATGGTAAGAATCACAGGTCTTAGAAAGAAATCTAACGCCAGATACATAACAAGAATAGTAGAAGAAGATAAAGGAGACACTGTAATCTCTAAAGAAGGAATAAAAATTCACAAGGATAACATAAAGAATTATCATTTTTCAGATGACGAAAATATTAATATTCCTAACATTACTAGGAATTGTACAGAGTCAAGAAGGGCAAGGAAACGTTCAAATAACTGAGTTACTAAACAAGAAGTTTATACTTACGCAAACAGATGACGTGTATTTATTCAAAGAACAAACTTATTTGTTACATGCCACCAACCTGACTTCGATATTTCAACCTTACGTAAATATCGTAACTAGTATATATCAACCTACACAAGAAGAAAAAATTTGGTTAAGTAAAATTAAGAATTTAGCAGACCAATTACAAGAACATACTAGGCATACTAGATCAATTAACTTTTTAGGAACAGCTTTCAAATATGTGTTTGGTAATCCTGACCATTATGACTTAGTTAACATAGAAACGAGTATAAATAATCTCATAGAAAACAATAATAAACAAAAAACTATAAATTCTAGATTTGAACAAATTTTGCAACAATTCGAAGGTCAGAGCCTTAAAGAACATTTAGTAATAGAACAAGTGTACGAACAATTATTATTATTGACCAGAACAATTAATGCAGCAAAAAATAATGAATATTTATCAGAAAGCCTAGACTTAGATGACATTAAAAATATTATTCAACATGAAATAATTCAAGTACCCATAATAAATATACTTGAGTACTCTAAAATATTATTAGCTAGAACTGATGAATTCTTCATCACAATATATAAATATCCAGTTCTAATTAAATCATGTAAATTGTATAAAGTAACACCTTTAAATTCAAAACATGGAAAAATCATTACAGATAAAACAATTGCCTTATGTAACCAAACTTATTTAAGAACAAGAAATTGTCAAAATCATCTAAGTAAAAACATTTGTGAAATTAACTTTGAAGAAGAAAATTGTCTTATTCCACTTTTAAAGAATATAACTTCAAAATGCAACATTAAACAAGAATACGATTACGACTTAGAAATTGAATCCGGTGTTATGTTATTAAGCGGTAAGCATAAGTTAAATAATCAAACAATTAATGGTATAAACTTAGTTACTTATGAAAATACTATAAATCTAGACGATAAAATATACAAAAACATGCATAAGCAAATTAAAGAAGTTATATTAAGAAATCATAATTCAGAGTCTTACATCGACCAAATAATTAAAGAAGATACAATGTACAAATTCGATAACATAGATACTTTAAAAAAACTAATTATTCCTTTTGAAGAAAAACCGATATTATCAACTATATACACAATTGTAACACTGATTGTTATTCTAGCATTTACGTACGTAATGATAAAAACTATACAATGTATAACAGATCGTCAAAAACAAAAAAAGATTGACGCATATAACAAAACTTATGAAAGAGAAATGTTAAAAATAGCGTCGAAAAATCGGGACGATTTCGTTTAACAAGGGGGGGAGTTAAGTATCCATAGCAAAACATATTGAGAAAAAAGATAACATTATTTGTATTCAATGATATCTTTAGTCTCTAGTACAGTCTTGCACACAACGCTACAATGATAACATATGTAAAAGAGATAATATCGTTTGTATACAATGTTGGAATATTATCTCTTCTTCATTATCAAGCAAGACGATTGTACGCTTGGGTCTCCTTGTAGATAGATAAGAAAAGTATATAAATACGACTGTATGATGAATTTATCAACAGTCTTATTGTAACTACATAGTAGCCTTAAGCTCCTTTTAGAATTAGTAAAAAGTATTTCAATAATAAAGGACATAGTTCCAAATAAATATTGTTTAATTTTAAAAGTAAGAAACAAGTGTTTTAATTCGCGTCAGGCATTTCGGTGATGCTGTTTTTTCGTTATGCTTGCACATCAATTTGATCAATTTTGCCATAATAGACACTTGACGCTAAAAGTGATGCCAATAATTTGCATTAATAATTTATAGTGTGAATTTTTAAATACGCAGTCGAACCTGGTTAATTGGAATCTAATGGGCCATTTATTTCAGTGGCCTTCAAAATAAAACGTCTTTGGCAAAAACACAATTTTTATTGCAAGCCTTACACTTACACAAGTTAAAATAAAAAAAGAGTGAGTAGGAAAGGTCTCTTAAGGAAAATGAATTAGGTCCATTAATAGAGGTCCACTATTAAGGTATTCCACGTAGCCAGGTCCCAATTAGACAGGTTCAACTATATAAGTCAACGTCGAGAAAATATTAAATATTAATAAAAAAAAATATTTATGTATATATATTGATTTTAAATAATGTCTTCTATTAAAAAATATCTCTGAAATATAAAATGTTAATATAGATGGAGATGGGTTTCAATACAAAAGTAGGTATTTTAAATTAAAGTCATATTTATATTGAAAAATTAAAGAATTTTATTATATTTGTACTCGAATTAAATAAACTGCAGATAAAAATATATAATACTTGTACCTCAAATTCAATACTTATTTTATGGAATATTAAAATATAATACATTCTTATTATATTTTATTACTTCTTTAGATTTGATTTAAATATCTATGGCATATAATATTTCAACACCAAAAATATTTTATTTTAATGCTAATTATTATTGGTTTTAAATATTATTATACATAATAGAAAATTGTCAAGCGTAGGGAAATTCCGCGTGGTCTTTTATCCCCTTTGCAAATAAACCTGTAGAGTGCCGCTGTGTTTCCTTTAGTAGGTATATTTTCCTAGACCTCTAAATGAATCATGTATGCCCGAATTTTCTTATTAACTATTCAGTCAATTAGTTACTTTTTGTAATGCAATAGTAAAAGTAAATCCACTAGAAACATTTCTGCGCTTCAGAATAAATAAATAAATATTATAACCTCTTACAAGAATACTTTGAAATTAAAGTTACTTTCTTGTAAAAATAATATTCTCATTGAATACTCGCTTTTTAAGCATGGCTTTCACTTGTTTGTATTTAGAAAAAAAATGTTTCTTTAAAAAAAACTGTATCCAAATCCTCCACTCCATTGCATAGGACGCTCAAACTAATTCTAAATGCTTAACGAAGCGACAAAATAATTATATTTGGGTTCAAAAGTAATACCAATTTATTTAAATTTAATCACTTTGGTTTAGATAGTATTAAAACCAAATATTTACAAATGTATTGAAGTTGATGGCTTAAATAAGTTCGTATTAAAATGTTATCAGAATAGATGTTATATTTCAGGTCATCTATAACTTAATTGTAATAAATTCTTGATTGAAATATTATTTTAATCCAGACCGGGTTAGATTGTTGAACAAAATTACAGGATTTTAATCTTTCGAGATTGAGGTTCAGAAAATTCGTATTAAAATGAGAATTTTAATTAAACAATTATTAAACTTGAATATAAAAATATTACAGAAAAAGTTTAATAAATTGGAAATATTGAAAATTATTTTTTCTTGTATTGCATAATATCTGTAATACTGCGGAGTTATTAAAAAACACCCAAACATTTTCAACCGTGAATAGCTCCAATTGATGAGTTTGTTAACAAAAGGTGTTTTTTATTATGATGCCTGCATGATCCATATGACCATATACATACCTAGATTATTGATTTTCATAGTTTACAACAATAGTTGGATCTCATTTTATTGTTGTAAACCATGGAAATCAATGATCATGTGGGCATAATAAAAAAGACGCGTAAATTTGTTGCTCTCTTGAACAACAAATGGGATGAACGGCGAAGCCTTTTACTTCACATTTGTTACCTCCCTTACAAAAGGTATCGCTTCTTTAATGGTTTCGATGAACACACGAATACAGATATTATTCGGCCGATTTACACGCTTCAAATCTTCCATTCCTTCGCACATGCAAAAAAAAAAATCTACCTATATCACAAAAAAATCATTCTCCTCACTTTACCGAATTATCTCATGAGATTAAATATACAGCTAGTCCCCCGATTGCATCACAATTTCCGAGCAAATAGCCAAACAAATTCTGTCAACACACATCAATTCCAAACAAATCGCACACATAAATCTAATCTTTCGATTGCCCCTAAAAATAAATGCGTTAGGGGTAAAAAAATAATAAATAAAAAAAAACTAAAACCCATCTCGACAATTAAAATTTTCACACACTTCCTGGTTTGAACTCAACCGCGCCGCGCGATCATCGATCGTCTTCGCATGTGTGTAAAGTGGGAATTCAACACGCTGATGCAGGATTTCTGCACTTGAAAGGTGCGGGAAAAAATCAAAAATCTTCCTGTTCAACAAGTTTTTATTCAAAAAAAAAAAAAAAAACACAAGAGAAAAGATAGAAAATAAATAAATAAATAAAAAGGAGAATAAGACATGTATTATCAGAACAAGGAAGCAAACTGCGAAGACGTAGGTATACGCGCACATCATCTTCCCGCATTATCTAACCATGGTATACAAGAACAAAAGGATTATGTCCTTTCCGAAGCGGAGAAGCCTCACCGAGATCTGTTTCCGGTTTTCGTTCGTATTCTAATATACCATCGCATAGATACAGCGCTGATCGGTTTTGAGGATAATATGCAAAAAATCGTTGAGCCAAAAACCACTTGCTGGGAATAAGACGAGTTAAATAAATAAAAAAATCCTACGAGTATATGGAATTAAGAAAAGGACGTGCTTGAAGAAGAATACAAAATACAAAAAAATTAGAGAAGATCGCATAGCAGAAAAGACACGGAAGATATTTTTTGATCCTATACCTTACCTGCTTCTTTTAAGGTATTTCTAAATCCGTGTCGATGATTTGACCAAAAACTCATTCAATGATGATGTGGATATGCTCTTTTTATATCCCTGAAGGATGTGAGGCAAGAGTATTTAGGCCTTTTTTATTATGGAAATCAATGATCTATATAGATCATGTATGCGCGTATTAAAAAAGGCCTATTATGACATATACACTCATTGGCAAAAACATTTTGACAAAATTAAAAATTGAATTTTATGAATTCTAAGCCGAATTAAAAAAAAAATGATTCAGAGTTAGCTGTGTGAGAATGGCAAAAAACTAAAACATCTGTTAACCAAATTTGAAATGGAAAGCCTATTTTTGTAAAACTATACTAAATTTAATTCATGGTATGTATTTTAGATAAAATTAAGTGTATTCAATCATAGATAATAATATCTACAGCTTTGCAGATGACAGCACTCTTATATCCTCCATCTCGAACAATGGGCCTGTGAATACGGCTACATCACACAGTCAGAGATGTGAACCAATTAATTCTCTAAATGATGATCTAGACAAAATCTTGAAGTGGGGAAAGGACAACTTGATTGTATTTAATGCAAACAAGACAAAGTTCACAACATTTTCCAGAAAAAATGCATCAACAGTTCCTCAGATCCAAATGGATGACCATCCAATCCATCACAAGGACTCAATGCACCTTCTAGGAGTCACAGTCAATTCAGGAATCACATGGCAGAACCATATATCCTATATCGCAAAATCGGCGTCCGCAAAGTTGAGTTACCTATTTAGAGCAAAGAGGTACTTTAGCCCCAAGCAACTTCTCCTTCTCTACAAAGCACAGGTAAGACCAGGCTTGGAATATTGTTCCCATATATGGAGCTCGGCCCCAAAACATTCACTTCACGAGCAGTTCGACTCATTGGAGACCCTACACTCACATCGAATCTACAACCGTTGGTGCACAGAAGACAAGTCGCTGACCTATGCTTGTTCTATAGGTACTTCCATGGTAGATGTTCTGAGGAACTCAAAGACATTATCCCTCGAAATGCAACTTTTGGGCGCCCAACAAGACAGGCTGCTAGTGCTCATGACCATGCAGTACACTTGACAACCGCGAGGACATCAACTTTCAAAAACTCCTTCTGTTACAGGACAAGCAAACTTTGGAACTCGCTTTCTGGGGATATATTTCCAGAAGACTACAATTTGCAGCAATTTAAGTGCAGAACAAACATACATCCGCAGGCATCTCGGGGCGCTGTTGAAGCGTTATAGGTTCGCCTTTCCCGGGAGAAGTATATAAAAAAAAAAAAAAAGACGAAACCTAGCAGTGAGAAGTTAAACATTTGTGGAAATAACTTGTTAAGAAACATATTTTGCAGTTTTAAAAAATAGGTTAACAGCTTTAAGTATTTATTTCAGGATGAAATTAATAAAAAAATAAAATTCGATTAGAAATTAATGATTGCAGACAAAAATGATTTCCATATTTTTTAGTTGTCAAAGGATTGCATACTCAATTCTATAACTCTTTTTTTTTTATTGTAATAGCTTTTTATTTATTAGAAAATAATTTTATTTCCAGCCTATGACACAACATTCAAAAGATTGATATATCTAACATTTGGGTTCCATTGTCGGTAAGGGAAAAAGTCGATTGGGACCAACAAAACATTTTTCAAAAGAATTTAAGGACGTCTCTATAAGCAAACTTCCATATTGTTCTGTAGTCCAACCTGTTTTGGAATATGGTAGATTGGTAGTCCTGTTTGGTGCACGAGCTACGAATCTGGAATTTCAAGAATTGAAAGCATTCAAAAGCAATTTCTTCTTTTTGCATTACGTTATTTATATTGGGACCCCGAATGATAATTGACACCATTTCACTATAAGGGACAAACCTTATGAATTAAAATATCTGCGAGTTTCGCGCCTTCCTTCCGCAAAAGCAAAAAAGCCTTTAGTAACATATGGGGCTTACAAATCGGATAACCCACCGGCTCCACATCTCGGTTATAAGACTGATACTTCGAACGGGGTAGCTGCCTGGATAGGACGCCATTATATACAGCTATATTAACTGAAACTATCTTAGCAAAGCCCAACGGTCAGCTTGTTTGTGCATAGAAGTGAAGACCTCCGCGCGACGCCCTCTACCAGCAGTGGACATCTTTTTTTCATCTGCCACCCTTTGATTTTTGATTAGCTCCCCTTTAGAGAAGGCAGAGCAGGAGCGTTGCCCCTCTTCTGCATCATAACCCTTAGCTCCCACTTTTTGAAAATGATCAAAATGGCTCGTTTTTCAGTTAAAGTAAGATTTTATTCATAACTAGCTGACCCGGCAAACTTCGTTCCGCCCATATTTGTTAATGTAATGAAAATAATAATTCCGAGCATTCACAATGCATTTCCTAATTTATGTAATTCGGCCAATTAAAATTCTTTATTCAAAAGTCATATTAAATGCAATATAAATAAATGATGAATAGCTATGTTGATTTGTTTCAATCAAACCGCAATGATTTTGACGTGTCGGCCAACGGCGGAAACGCTTTTTCACTAAATTGACAATATGAGAAACATGGGAAATCAAGATTGATGCCACAAATGCACAAACATCCATCCATTATCCTTGTAATAAATTATTTGTCATAGTGAAAGCGATACGCACGGGAAATTGAAGTCGCACGTGATATCCACATTATGTAGAGGTAAGCCCGGAACGTCTAAATAATTCAAAAATTCAACTAATCTCCATAACGTTTTATTTTCACAACAAAAGGTAATATAATGTACTTCCTTTGTCCGTACCTTTCGTATTAAATCTTGCTCACATTTCGCTTTATTTGGACAGTGTCCATTAATAATTTTAATTATACAACTTTAGAAATAGCGTTTGATTTTATTTTTGAATGGGACTGAATGGGAAAATATCCCGCTTGTGTTTTTCAAAGTACCACCTATAGGGTCAAAAACTATCCGCAATTTAAAACTGGAAGCAACCATATCCATTTACAAAATTTCAATCAACTTGGTAGAGCTGTTTCGGAGATCGGCAACAGCGCCACCTATCAGGTCCAAAAGTATCCTTTCCTTCAAGCAGGAACGAAGAATATAAATCTACAAAATTTCATTGAAATCGGATGAAATACAACAATACGAACAAAACAAAAGAAGAATCATAAAAATTGACCCAGTGGTTATCGAGTTATATCATCATCAAGGAGTTTCATCCCGAAAGAATTATAGGTATGAATTAAGAAGATTATTATTAAAGAAAATTTAATTGACCTGAATAAGGACATACGCCTACAACGCCACAATGTTGAGGATTTTCCGACGATGTGCACTAAGAAATTCAGTTTTTGTTAAAAATAATAAATTAATTATTTTATATTTGTATTTTATCAATATAATAACTCCCATCGAAGCATCTGTTTTAAACGATATTTATTTTGTTTACATCCTCGTTGACGATATTTGCAGCACGCATTCTGTCAATGTTATGCCAACGCCATAAGGTTACATCAAAAAAGTTTGAATTATAAAAGCGCTATGGTTACATTAGATATAATTTAATATGGTGGTTAAGTATTCTTAAATTTTCTAATTTTCCGCGCAATTTTCTTAATTTTTTCTTTCATAAGATTTTTCTCCTGACAATAACAAACACAACAAAAAAAATTTAGCGAAATCGGTCCAGCCTTTCACGCGTCATGCCGCGACCAAGGGAAATAGGGATTCATTTTTATATATATAGATTCAACATTGGCACATTTGTTCGAACAGCTTGACTCAATGCGATTCGTTCGAAGTCCATTTCTCGCTCCAATTCTCGATTAAATGCGTCAAATCAAAGCTTTGTTGCGCATTTCATCTGACATCTCCAGTTCATTATCCGATGTCACAGTGCGAATTCGATGCAAAATATCGTCGGCCATAATATCATCTTTGTATAATCAAAGTACCTATCTACTTCATTTCAAAAAGTTACTTGATGTAACATAAACATAATTTATTAGAACAAACTTTTTGGGTATATCTACCTATATTTAAAAACAAAAAAAAACTTCAAAATTGTTGACAACAACAATTTGCTTGGAAAATAATTAAAATAATTGACAACAGCAATTGCTTTTAAAATTCAAAATATATTTTTTTTATTTGAAGTGTCACTACTTAATTTCTATCCAGTTAATTTTTTTTCAAAGTGTATTTCCCCATTCAAACTTTAATTTTCTAATTTTCCGCGCAATTTTCTTAATTTTTTCTTTCATAACATTTTTCTCCTGACAATAACAAACACAACAAAAAAAGAATTAACGAAATCGGTCCAGCCGTTTGTGCGTGATGCTGGGACCAAGGGAAATAGGGGTTCATTTTTATAGATTGATCGAAAGAGACTGTAAACAAAAGAGGTGTTTCGTAAAGATAGATAGATGATAGATAGATAATTTATTTCGTAATAAAATGTTTACATTGATTTAAGCTATCGCAAAGTATCTATTACAGAGATTTGATATATCATATATATCTTACTTCTGGAAAAGGTGTTTAACATATTTTGAATCTATAAATATTGGTATGAACTGGAACAATTAGTTTGAAGGAAAATACGATAAAAAACCTTCAGTACAAAAAAGAAAAAAGAAATGTTATCTTAATATATAAAAACGTTCGTGCGTATGTATGACCGACGATAACGGCTGAACCACTGAAGCTATCCCCCTTATACTCACACCATATGTTTGTGTGGTGCTCCGGATGGTTTATGTTTATTTTAGACCTTATAGGGGGCGCTGGGGTCGCTTTTTTGAAAATTTTTATTTATAGACCGATTTGGCTCAAATTTATACCATATAACACTTAAAAAAATAGAAAGCTTTTGCCAAAATTTGGAACCGATAGGTGGCGCTGGCAGATATTTACGAAATGTTAGATTATCAAATGTTAGCATCAATATTGTATCAACAACATTAAATTTAATTGTAATAATATATTTGGCGTTGGTTGTCCAAACCTTTTTCAATTTGACATTTCAGTAATTCATATTTCATTTAGCTGTACAATTCTTCGACGAAAACTCCAAATTAGTTTTTAATCACTTTGAAATAACATTTCCATTCGATTTCCGGCACAAATAACATAACCAAGGAAAATGTTCTTACTGGCCAAATTGTATAATTTTTCTTTTGTTTTTTTCGAATAGGTGGCGCTGTCGTCGATCTCCGAAACCGCTAAATCGATTTCAATGAAATTTTGTGGATGGTGTACGGTTGATTCCAGCTTGAAAGATAGGATACTTTTCGACCTGATAGGTGGCGGTGTTGTCGTTTTCCGAAACAGTTTTATTGAGACGATTGAAATTTTTGGGATGGGTATGGTTGCTTAAAGTTTGATAGAGAGGATAGTTACTGTCCCTATTGTTAGTACTTTACAAAAAACAGGCGGGATAGGAAAACGGGTTGCGGCACTTCTCATTCAAAAATAAAACCAAACGCTAGGAAGGACATACTATGCTACTCTTTGTCGTGAAAACAAAACTTTATGGGGATAAGTTGAATTTTTGAATTCCTTGGATGTTCCGGGCAGTTATAATTTTGCTGCGAAACGTCAATGCACCGAAACTTTGTAACGGAACGCGTTTGATTTGATGGTGAAAGATCAAATCAAATGTCATCCAAGCGACGGTTTCGAGCGGAAATTTTAAAGGCAAACATTCTCATTGCTCGGATTCCCCTTATTCAGAACGATTTGCCATTCATATTTAAGCGTCTTGAATTTTCCGTGCGTCTCCTTTTCAATCTCAGAGATGGTAACACCTACCACAGAATTTTTCATATGAGGGAACTAGAGAACGGAACTTCCGATTTGAGAAAAGAGTATTGGATACTCTTTGGATTTGAGCTATCTTTTCTTTGTTGTGTTTGTCTACGCCTAAGGAAGGTTCATACGACGAAAAAAAAATGGAAAATTCGAAAGGGAAATTGGAGAATTGTAGAAATTTATTTTCCATATATTTTGTACGGGGAGTGTTATTTTTAAAAATTTTTTTTTTTTTTGGATTTGATCGTAGTATATATACAGTGAGACCGCATTTGTCAAAAGATATTTTGGATCAGAAAAATGTATTTCTGGTGGAATAGTGAATGCTCCAAATTCAAATAATTTCAGTCAAAAAGTCAATATTGGGCGGGACGAAGTTCGCCGGGCACGCTAGTGTATATATAAAAATATATGTATAAATGATATGTGTTTGTGTATTTGGACAAAAACGAGTTAATGTTTAATAAATAAGAAAATGTTTATGGAAAATGTTATGGATGTTAATACTAAGTAAATAAATAAATAAATAAATAAAATAATAAATAAATAAATAAATACGTAAATATATAAAATAAATAAATACATAAATAAATATATAAGTTAAATAAATAAATAGGGATTATATTAACGCTTAACAAATAACAAAAAAAAAAAAAAAAACGTATAGATTACAAACTATATGCAAATAGTAGACTTTAATCACTATGCAGAATACAATTTATTAGCTCGTTGAGTAGTTGATTGTCAGCAAAAACACATGAATGATTAAACTTATCCGTCATTTTCAATATTCTTTTATAGATCAGTTCAACACCCGCGCTTTTGTGGAGTTTTAAGGTGGAATAATCCCGTGGTAAGTCTAAGATCATTTGTTTTGAGCTATTTGCAATCTTTTTATGTGGCACTGTGCGAATTTTCCCCATACTGGGCAACCGTAAAGAATTAATGATTGAAATATAGCCTTAAATATGATTACCTTGTTGTAGGACGACAAAAAAGATGTTCTATTAATGAGAGGGTAAAGAATTTTCCTTGCGATGTTTACTTTCTTAAGAGTTTGGGTGATGTGCTCATGAAAAGTCAATTTGCTGTCAACATGTAAGTATACCAAGATATCTAACGGAGTTCTTCCATTCACCCGCAAGCGAGAACTAGGGAGAAAACAAGCTTTTCTTTTTTGTGTGAAAAATATCGCTTGTAATTTATCTTCATTGCACTTTATCTTCCATTTATCAAAGTATCTAAATATTATTTCCATCGCATATTTAAGATTACTCTCAATGCTAAGAGCGAACTCATGCGATGAAAATATAGCTGTGTCATCGGCAAAGATAGCAGTTTCACATTTGGGTAATTCTGGAAAATCAGCAGTATACAAATTGTAAAGTATTGGCGCCAAGACAGACCCTTGGGGTATGCCTGCATTATAAAATAACAAATCTGACACACCACTATTAACATGGACTTGGAAACAACGTTCAGACAGAAAACTTAGAACTATATTGCACAAATAAGGGGAAAAGTTGAAGTTGTTCATTTTGAAAATGAGACCATTCTGCCAGACGGTGTCAAATGTCTTCTCTATGTCGAGTAAAATCATGCCGGTCGATTTACCAACTGCACGATTACTTCTTATGTGATTCTTATGTGATTACAGATTCTCTTAACTTGATGAGAAGTATTGTGATAGCGCCTAAATCCGAACTGTACTTTGGAAAAAATGTTATTATCATCAACAATCTTCATTATCTTTTCTTTTAAAATCCGTTCATAAAGTTTACTCAGGCTGCTAAGTAAACTAATTGGCCGGTAACTATCAGGATTTTCTGGAGGCTTACCAGCTTTAAGAATAGGCATTACTTTAGCTAACTTCCCCTTGGTTGGAAAGTATTTCATCTTTAAGCAGGCATTCACAGCATATGCCACCATTTTAATCCCAATTTTCGGTAGTTCTTTTAGATAAGCATTCCTTATTAAATCTAGCCCGCCAAATTTTCTCGTAAATAGATTGCTGATAAAGAATCTGATATCATCATAATTCACAAATTCGTTTACAGGTGTTACCGGGCTCATCGTTCGGAAAGTCTGGACAGTGCCATTCACCAAAGTATCTGTATGCATATCACCCACATAGCCGTCTTAGGGTATGCCGGGGCCCTTGGGCACACAAGAATTTGGGGCCCTATTGAAAAGTAAAAAAGGAAAATTACAAATTTGTTTGCTATAATCTTATTATAGAATAGCCAGTAGAAGTTTTCTAACAACTCTGAGAAGAAACGTGAGCACGCGTCAGCTAGTAACTAATAAACAGAATAAAAGTGGACTTATCATAAATTATAACCGATAATCATGAAGCTTAAGCTTAAGATTAAGAGTATTTAAATTCAAACTGTAATAGTGATAACGCGAATTAATTAGACCTGTGTTAATGAAAATATAAATTTTGTTAGAAGGTTCAGAAGCTAAATAATTTCTCTCCGGAGGTTCAGTCGCTCAAATATATTTTTTCATTAGATTTGGCGGCGAATATCATTTTTTTAAGGATGCTTAGCGTTGAAATAAAGTTTTCAGGGGGCTTCAGCAGTAAAATAAAGGAAATTTTTGCCTCGGGCGAGATACACACCTTGCTGTTTTGTTTTTTCCATTTTTTATTTATTATTCTTTTTTTTATATTTTATTTAAAGTAATTTAAAACAACCCATTATTATCTATTAAACTTAATTTTTGGTCTTCAAATACTGGTGCAGGTATATTTAAATTGAAAAGAATAACTTTCTAAAGAAATCAGAGTTCCACTCTTGAATTGCTATAAACATTTATAAAAAGAAGAAAAAAAAAATGATGTGGTGTTTGATTTTATTAGATTGAACTCGTTCTTGAACTTCACTGATTTTAATTTAAAAATGTTAATGGTAATTCTAAGTACACCAGCCGACAAAAAAGTGGCGAACTGCGGAAGTACCTACAAGTTTCCTACTTGGCAATGACACATTTTCTATTAACCTCAGCGTCGGATTTATCTTAGCTTATCACTGTTGTCATAAAGGCGCCATTCGCTACTCTTTTACTAACTCTTGTTTTTTTTTCAAGCTATCAAGCAAAAAAAAAATTATAGTGCCTAAATGGATATATCGGTCATTGGGGCCCGAGGCACAGGCCCCGTGTGCCCTTATCGTAAAGACGGTACTGATCACCCAGATGGCGCGATATGTTATGGTTACCTACGCTCAAATGTTTGGGCAAGTGTTTCGTAACATTTTTTTTTTTATATTAAAAACAAATGTCTTTTTATTTATTTATTTATTTATTTTATTATTTGAATGCTCAAATGCTTTGTAGCTCTGTTTTAATTTTTGCTATACCTATTAGTATTTTATGTGATGGCATCTTTTTTCGACCTGGGCCCCTTTATTTATTAATTTGTTTATTTATTTCAATCAAATGAGTACATCTACTGTTCTCGCTAGATTAGATACTTAATACAAAAATTATACTTAAAAGTGACCACCAAAGCCTAACAACAGAATTAATTTGTTTTGAAATGAATCAATATTTATTGGATTCCCTAAGGCATCTAGAAATTGGTTCATTGTAACCATAGTTAGCCCTATGATAGGATATATGAAATAAAAAGCGATTTCAAAGAACTCTCGCAGGAGCATAAAATCCAACTAATGATAATAGAAAAGGGCAATCGATATGACCATCTATCCAATCGCGAACAAATATTATGGAAAAATATTGCCTGCGTCTGAAAAGAGGTAAGATACCAAATAATTGGCACCTCGTCTCGTAAGATGGCATTTCAATATTCCATCGCAGTGTCAGATAGCTACTCTAGTAAGGCGCTTTTGAATCTTCTCAATTCTAAAAGAATGTCCTTCGTAAAATGGATTCCATACTATATTGCAGTATACGAGATGTGATCTGACAAATGCAAAAAATAGATATTTAAGCGTATGAGGATCTTGAAAGCCTTTCGAATTCCGCAATAAAAAAACCTAACATCTGATTACCTTTGGCAACCAAAAACTCAATGTGCTTGCAAAAGCTAATTTTTTTGTGTCAAAAGCAACTCCAAGATCTTTTTTGTAGCTACTAATGAACAAAGGGGTTTTATCGAAAGGGAGTTGGAGAGAGGTGACGATAAAAAGAAAGGCTTTGACATTTAGAGACATTGAGATGAAGCTCATTGTTATTACACCATATAGAAAGGCGTTTAAGGTCTTCTTGTAGAAGAATACAATCTTGAACTGAGCGTATGGGTCGGAAGATCTTCAAACCGTCGGCAAACATAAGATACTGGGAACTCAAAAACAAGTCTGGAATGTCATTAATAAACCAAAGGAAGAACATAGGTCCCAGATGACTACCTTGAAGTACTTCAGTACTTTGGTGACAAAGGCGTTCCGTTTATGCGAACAAACTGGATACGATCCGTTAAGTAGGAATAAATCCACTTTGGGAAATTGGAGTGAAATCCTAGGGTAGTCAGTTTGATAATTAGTATACTGTGATTAACGCGATCAATTGCTTTAGCAAAGTCTGTATAAATTAAATTGTAAGCCATTCTCTAGGTAACTCAATGCAGTATTACAAAAAAATTGAGAGGTTTGTAGTAGTGGATCTGCCTGTAACGAAGCCATGCTGAGATGAAGAGATAAATCTTTTTAATAGAGGTGTAAGTTTGTAGGGAATTGTAGGTATATCAAGCGCTATAGGCAAACTTAAAACAAGATGCATTCGAAAAAGCGAACCTTAGGTGGACAAAAAGCGATAACGTACCTAGCGACAAAACAGACCTGGCCAGAGTCTTGATTCCTGTAAACAGATCGCACATTAGTACTGCAATTGGTTTGATCACTGCGGACCCTGCATATAACAGGAAAAATCGCTAATTCAGAATTGGTTAACTTTCAAACGACATTTCAAGAAGCTTTTCAGGGATAAGGAGCAGGAGGAGCCACTTTCACTATACCTGCCGCCAGCTCCGTCTTAATACGTTTTAAAGCACATTTCATACCGCTAGGTGATTATGGTAGGTATACCTACCTATCTTCTTTTGCGTATTTGAGATTACTGCGTTCAAGCAATTCCACCTCATTTAAAGTCCTTTACGCTTCGGCTAATAAGTATTTTAAGCATCTCTGCCTTTCGAAAAAAAGCATTCAATCAGCAAAACGTTGACGTTATTAATAGAGCGAAATCATCAGCAGATTTCTGGAAAGCCGTGAAGGTAATTAACGGAAAGAGAAATGTTACCTCCCCAGGCCTGCAAGCAAATATGCTCAGAGATCATTTCACTAAGCTCCTCAACGCACCGCAAGTCTCTTTAACATTCCAATACGCAGCCCCTTTGGTTACAGTCGAATTCCTGGATACACCGATTACCCTAAAAGAAGTTCAGAGTGCAATTTCAAATTCAAAGATGAACAAAGCACCAGGAGAAGATCGCGTGCCCTTTGAATTCTACAAAAACTGTACCCCCGAATTTCTTACAGCCCTTACATCAGAATTCAACCGGATCTTTGAAACGGCGGACGTCCCAGAGAGCTTTCGCAAGGCGATAATATACCCGTTACACAAGAAGGGAGACTATGAGGACCCAGCTAATTATAGGGGAATATCTTTCCTGAATACGTCAAATAAGCTATTTGCGGCAGTACTTTTCAATCGACTGACCACGTGGTTTGAAAACGAAGAAATTCTGCACGAACTTCAAGCAGGTCTTAGAACTAAATATTCAACCATTGACCAAATATTTTCGCTTGTGAATATAGCCGAGACCTATAAAAAGAGGCACAAAAAACTATATGTATTTTTCGTTGATTTCCGAGCAGCTTTTGATACCATTCCTCGCGAAGCTCTCTTTTACAAACTGTACAAAATTGGACTGTCAACTAAAGTCATTAATGTTTTTAGGGCTATGTACGATAGCAATACGGCGTCCATCTGGGATGGAAAACACTTATCTGAGGAATTCCCAACGACTATGGGTGTAAAACAGGGATGTATCCTTAGCATGATGCTGTTCATCTTATATATTAACGATATAATAGACGCTATTAGTGGAGGAATACAGATAAGCGGAACACGAATTCCTGCGCTGTTATTTGCGGATGATATGGCTCTCCTTTCAGATACTGTAGAAGGTGCACAACGGATGATAAACAAACTGGAAGCCTACTGCAAAACCTGGAACTTGTCTCTAAACCTAGCAAAGTCGAAGATGATGATTTTCAGGGAAGGCGGGGGAAGGTACTGCCGAAGGGAAAAATGGACATATCAGGGCGAGCCAATTGAAGTTGTGCGCGAATATAAATACTTAGGTGTTTTGATTGCATCAAACCTGAATATGAAGAGGCACTTAACTTCGAAATTAGCGGAAGCAAAGCGAGCAATCGGTGCAGTTTGGGGAAGTTGCATTAACAATAAAAACATATCGCACAACGCGAAGCAGAAAATATTCCACGCAACTGCAGCTTCCATTGTTCTTTATGGAGCACAAGTATGGGGGTATCGAGCATTCGAAGAGGTAGAAAAGTTTCTTCGTTATTTTTTAAAAAGGACACTTAGACTGCCGAACAGTTCACCTACCTACATGCTCCATTTGGAGACAGGTATAGCCCCCCTGTTTTTGGACACACTCAAACTCCACCTGGATTATGTGTTAAGAGTTATGGCAATGAGCGAGCACAGATTACCAAAAATTGTTTTATCACACATGTTATCCACCAAGGGAATTTGCGTGCAAGAGTGGGAAAGGCTGGCCTCTGCATGCGAGTACAATCTATCTGTTGCGCGTTGCGCCCAATGAGCCATTAGTATCTCTGAAGAACATGTTCACAACCCTACTGAAGAAAACAGGTCAAAGATTATATGATCAATTTGAAAGCGAAGCGCTGATATTTCAACACAGGTCATACTATAGCAGACTGAGCCACTATCTACGGAACAAAACGTATTTCTTGGATGGCACATCCATCGATATGATGAGCACCATCTTTAGAATAAGAGGGGAACTCTTACCCCTTAATTACATCCCACATCGCCCAGAACTTCCTATACTGTGTTCCTTATGTAACCGGAAAGAACGTGAGGATGTGTACCACTTCCTAGCAGTATGCCCCATTTTAAACGAATTTCGTTTAAATATCTTTGGAGTACGTACGCTTGAGTTAGATGAAGCTATAAGGATATTCAACGGTGACAGAGGTTGCGACGCATTACATAGGTTTACAACGATTGCCCTACGTTAGCGAAACTGTATTATTGCTGAAAACTTTTAAATTTAAATTGAAACTATTTTGTTAATTAAAAAAAATAGTAATAATAGGTATAAATATATATAAATGTTAGAAATTTCAGTCTGGTAGACGGCCTACGGCCAAACCTCTAAAGACTAAGGAATTGTATTTTTTTAAATTAAGTATTTTATGCAATAAATAAATAGTCTATATTAAATACCTACCTATCTCTTGGCTGTGGTTTCAGTTCACCAGAGGAGAAAACGTCACCTAGGGCCTTTTAACTTGAAGGATCCAAGTTATTAACACCAATGTAAACCCTAATCTATACATATAAAATACGTAATAAAATGGAATAAAACCTGAACTACTTCCAAGCATTAAATGTATAAAAGATGCAGATAAGAAAACGCTACTGCGCAAAACATGGACAGCTAGGGAAGACTATCAAACCAGGGTTAAGAAGGCTTTCGCAGTATTCCATCCCAAAGAAAACGAATCAACTTGGCCAAGCCAGTGGCAGCCAAAGCATTTAGTCTGGATAACTGGAAGCACCGTGCCCCGGAGCGCAGAGGAATGAAGCCTCTTCACAATTAAGGAGCCCGTTAATTAAGTAAGTATTTGATTTTCTCCAAATACGGCTACAATGTATGACTACTCCGAGTTACCCTTTATACAGCTTCAAGAAAGTGAAAGCTCTTGAGCGCGTTTTACCCTCGAAATACTGAGATATAAAACTATATCCGACGCGTGCTGGTAGAATCAAGTACGTGCACCTGCAAACCCCACCTCGCCAAACTAACGCCATCTAACTCCATGTGATTCATCAACGATTTTCAAATCAAAGTGATCGATGAAAGAGAATAAAATCCAGAATAAGATTCCAATTCATTGTGATACCCGGCATTTATTTTTAATCGTGACGATAAAAGTTGATTTTTTTCAGTTTAATGAATATAAAAACTTGATACATGAACTCGCTTCAATTCCATTTCAACTTCAACCATGTCCAATTGAAGGACTATTCTGTTACCTGAATTTAACGAACGACAATTAAGGATCTTCCGTCGTCTCCCTTTTCGGTAGATTGCTACAACAATGACATTGTTCGAATAGGGTTATAACAAATCCTTAAAATCAAACTAATACATCCTGTTCTCGAGTGGGAAATTCAAAATCCCAAACGGGACACGGAAAAAGAAAAACAATTCCTTGCCAAATTTACATAAATTCCGTGGTACACCTCTGGGCTGTGAGATTTTTATTCCTTTCGATTTTGGTCACACCGTCAACAGGATACCACATACTCGAACATAAGTTAAAGTGCTGATTTATTACGTGTTTCGAATGGCATGGCAAATTTGATGATAACAAGAGAGAATCCGTTTTTGTTATTCGTGCACCTTTGTTTGGATTCAATTTTGTCTCGGAAGGTTTTTCATTGCAATTCGAGAAAAGGATGTGAAAGGTTTTGGGTTGTAGTTCTCAAAAGTGATTAGGTAGGCAACATTTCAAACTTGAGACGCACCACAACCATTTTGGGGTTGAAAATGGACAGAGGTTCTGATGCGTTTCAAGATGTGGCTATAGGCTGAAGTGATTATTTCGAGAAAAAAATTGCAAAGGTAGCGCATAAGAGGTGCGAACACATTCTTATTATCAACTCCATACTGCCATCTTTTGGACTGGTGACTGCCGGGTGCCTACGCCTAGTAAGGTTGTTGATGGCAGCAGATGGAGTTTCTGATTTATTGGAAAGATCATATGGTGTCGGTATTCAAACCTAGCTTACTCTGATATCCTGTCTATTCTTTGCTTTACAATGGTGCTGTTAACGCCAAAGGTAGCTGAGCATTCGCACTAGTACGTTGTCGTCCTTCTGAAGAATTATTGGGTGTGGGTCACTTCCAAAATTGATTTCTAGGGCGATGTTGTCTCCTATTCTTACTTACTTACTTAGGGTGGCGCAGTCCGGGGTGGACCTAGGCACCAACCAACAAGAGTCTCCAGCCAGTACGATCTTTAGCCAGCTGTCTTCAGTTTCAACCGCTAAGTTGGTTAAGGTCCCCTTCGACTTGCGTCCGCCATCTGAGTCGCGGTCTTCCTCTACTGCGGCGTCTCTCGGGTGTGGATTCGAAGATTTTTCGGGCCGGTGCATTCGCGTTCATTCGTTTAACATGACTCAGCCACCTCAGTCGCTTGACCTTTACTCTTCTGACTAGCTCGATATCGCTGTACAGCCAGTACTTTTCGTCGTTGTATCTCCTCCTCCATTCACCGTCTATATGCAGACAGGACCGAAAATCACTCGAAGAATTTTCCTCCCAAAACAACCAAGAGTATAGCCTCATCTACTTTTGAGAGGGTCCATGACTCTGCGCCATAGAGTAGGACTGGAATGACTAGGGTCTTATAAAGGGTCACTTTTGTTGTTCGAGAGATAGCTTTGCTATACCTACTCGATTGCCTATACCCTAGGAAACAGAAATTGGCAAGAGTTATTTTCGGTTTAATTTCAGCGCTGGTGTCATTGTCTGAGCTCGTAGCGGAGCCTAGGTTTACCAAATCAATAACCACCATCATATCCGAGACGTCGGTGTTGGGTGTTTGAGCTTAGCGCTATTCTTTCAAGTGTGATGTTGAAGAAGTCACATGACATCGTATCGTCCTTTCTTGACATCGAAAGTGTCGGTGAAGGGATGCCCAAACTAGACATTGCTCTGTATAGTTCGTCCCTATAAATGCTGTCATATAGCCGGTCTTAAAGTCGATGAGAAGGTGGTGGTGATCGATTAGAAGTTCTTCAAGATTTGCCGCAGTGTGAATATCTCATCTTTTGTGGTGGTTGACTTTCCTAGCCTGAAGCCGCACTGATATGGTCCAATCAAGTTGTTTACGAAAGGCTTCAGGCGTTCACACGGCATAGCAGATGTTAAGAAGACTGATACTTCTGAAATTGGAGTAGTTCAGAGGGCCTCCTTTCTTGAGAATCGGGCATACAATACTGAGGTTCCATTCAGCGGGCATACTTTTCTCGGACCATATTTTACAGATGAGTTGGTGCATGCTCCTAACCAAGTCATCGCCTGCCGCTTTGAACAGTTCGGCGGCTAGGCCATCGATGCTGTGTGGCTTAAAGTTATGAACAAAACAATCGTAACTTTAGACAGAGAAAGAATTAAGGTGGTCGGATACGCGGACATATGGTGATACTGGTGTCAATTAATTCTCTAGTGAAGGTTGGCACATGGGCCAGGAGATGTGGTCTTGGTGTAAAACCGAACTGATACTAGGAGTGATCCTCGATACCAAGCTCAACTGCAAGATAAATATCGAACAATGGTTAAAGAAAACATAGATAGCTTTCTATGCAACAGAACATTTGGCAAAAGAGGGGCCTAAAACCAAAATTCACACTCTGGATGTACACAGCCGTCGTACGACCAATACCTGTGGGTCAATAGTTTGGTGGCCGGCTCCAAGAAAAGCTAACAACATAACCAAACTAAACAAAGTACAAAGAATGGCATACAAAGGTACCACAGGTGCTCTAGTGGCCAGTGTAATCTAGGTGGAGTTACTAGCCATCCTAAATTGTAAAATCTCATTCAGCCTTCCTAATCACTGTAGAGTATTTCAGGCGGAGGTCATGGCGATCAAAGAGGCCCTGTCGTGGCTTCGCTATAATGTAATATCTGTAAAGGATATCACCATCTTTACCGACAGTCAAGCCGCAATTTAATCCCTGGATTCTGTCGTCTTCAGTTCAACAACTGCCCTCAATTGCCGACTATCTCTGAACGAGATGGCGCAACAATTCAAAATTCGCCTTATATGGGTGCCGGGCCATAGAGACATTCCAGGTAATTGCATCGCCGATGAGCTCGCCAGACAAGGCACTACTATGTCGACTCTACCAGAAAAAAGGAGTCTCTATATGCCTCCTGCTACTTGCAAGCTCCTAATTAAACAAAACGCATTAAGCGCTACTAATCGCAGGTGGTCTAGCTGCTTAACGTGCCACACCTCGAAACAGATCTGGCCTCAGCTGGATTCCAAGCGCTCAAAAAGTCTCATTACACTGAAAAGACCCATAATAAGCACTCTAGTAGGTGTCATCACGGGACACTGCATCATAGGGAGACATGCTCTCAGATTAAGCCTCCCTTCAAATGATTTCTGCAGAAGCTGTATGGACGAGGAGGAGGAGGATACTATTCTTCACCTTCTCTGTACGTGTCCAGCACTGTCACTCCGTAGAAAACTATACCTCGGAGAATATTTCTTCGACAATCTCAGCGAACTCGCAAACATAGGTATCAACTGCCTCCATCGCTTCATTCTTAGCTCCGGCTGGTTCAACGGGTAGATAAGGAGTCGATATCGATCCTGTGGTAACACAATGGGCCTAATTTGGCCTAAGTGAGGCTGCACTTGAGGCGGCCTGCCACTCTAACCTAACCTAACCTAACCTACTAGCCATCCGCTAGGCCTGTCGTCAAATCAAACTGCATCACAAACATAGTTCCTAGGCAAAAGATAGACATTTTCATTGACAATCAAGCTGCCATCAAGGCAATGTAACCTCAAAATTGGTAGATCATCTCCCCTTTGTGTTGTGTGCGGGCGTGATAAAAAATTCCCTCGAACTTTAGTTAGAGTTGGTCGGTTTTCTGACTTGAATGCCAACTCATCGTAAATGGAACTTGTCGCCGCAATAATTTTAGTTCTAACAAGTAAATCAATACAATACCGTTATACCACGCATGCACTTGTACTCTATTTCCTACTGATCGCTTTTTTTTAAATTTTGTTTGGTTAATTTTAGTGTGCAAATTGTTGCTAAACGTCTAGTTATAAAAATACGCCATTTTGGAAACGATCGTTCTCTTTCGAAATACCCTAGGCATAGGAATAGCTATACCAAACGCAAAGCTTAACTTGAGCTTTTTCTTCTGCCGTGCGGACTGATGAGACTGATGAGTGAGAGTTGATGCTATTCTTAGACAGTTTGCGTGCGAATTCGAAATCATTTCTTCTTCTTACTTTTGCAACCTAAGAGAGTACCCAGGTTCTCTTAAGAATGCTGGGAAAATTCCACCATAAATGCTAACAGATGATGTGTTAAATAAAAAAACTAAACGTCTCCTGCCCATTGGACAGAAGAAATCCAAATACCTACCTAAATCAAGTGACAAAAAAAAAAAAAAAAAAACAAGAACTGAAACTTATCTACTTATACAAGCGACAAACAGAATTGTAGCCGTTTGTCATCGGCTCGTAAACCTAAATACCACAATCCTCAAGCCCAATTAATCCAGAATGAAATGAAATGAATGAACACAATTCAAAGAATTCAGAACGTAAACATCAATGAAAGCTCATTCCATTCATGAAAACACATTTCAAGTGCATTCTGCTATCTATAGCCGTGCGTTGCTTCGCGTCCTATCTGTGCAGTCCATATATAGATAGTATATTGATTGTGTAAACATCTACACGCACTATACAAATAAAATACCAACGTAGACTTGTCTTTATAAAACCGAAAAGCAACTGCTATCTCCAACACGTCTGCACGGTTCAAAGTCTGTTACAAATAAAGGAGAATTAAATAACAACAACAGCACCAACTTGGCCCAAATAACTTTGTTTACAAAACAATACAACAACAAAAAAAAAAAAAAAAAAAAAACTCGAAAAATATTCCAAAAATTCAAAACAACACACACTAACACGACCGCAGAACCACAGATTTAAAAAAAAAAACAAGACAAATAAAACTCCAACTTCACTAAAAAGCAATAAAAATAAAGAAAAGTTATCAACGAATGTCAAGCATCAGCAACGCAACCACCGACCGACCAACTGCATGCTATCACCGTGTGACGGATTTTTTGTTTATTTGATGGAGGAAGGAATGTCGTGTTGATGCTCATTTTTATTTTTTTTTTTATTCCTTCTCTATACCAATTTAATATTCAACAAACACTGCGCTTGTTACTACAGTGATAAGCAGATAGTTTTTTTTTTTTTTTTACACCTAAATACGGGTATGTGGAATGTGCATGCATGTGCGCGGTTCGAAAAGGGCTTATCGTAGATCCGTATACATAGATACGTGCTTAGGAATGCAGTAAGAGACTTACGAGTAAGTTAGCTCTACACGTGGAAATGAATGTGAGCGATTTTAGTTCGTTTGAATCGTAGCGATGGGCATAAATGGAAATTTTGACATTTGCAGAAAAAGTGGCGCCCCACGTAGGTCATTTGAGCGATTTTTTTTAATGGCTATCCGGTTGGCGATGGAAATGTCCATACACTTGTCACTTGATTGAGACCGTTAATTTAGTCGAGAAATGATTGATGAGAGGTTATCTAGCCAGTGAGCGACTTCAGCCCACCAGCAACAGTCTCAAAGGTGCCGATTTAATTCCACAATCCTCAAGCCCGATTTAATTCGGCACCTTTGAGACAGTACCCAAATTGTGATACTTAATGCGACAATTCAAAAGCAAATGGATCCGTTTATATTGCAAAATGTTAAGCGACAGAATGAAATACAGCACATAAGCCAATTAAACAATACTCAGGGGGAAAAACATCAATGCCGCGGCCCAGCGTTGCCATAAGTGCATATTTGTCTGAATTTTGCAGATGTTCAACATAGCTGCAGACTTTTAACAACCAGAAATCTGCGCTTCAAATTTCGTCTGCATTCGCAACAACAAATTTTGTTCTTTTAAAAAAATAATTTCAACATTTTGCACACTTGCTTCGCTGTATGCTGTCATTTTCGTGTTCAGCTCGTTTTTTTTTTTTTTTTTGATATTGTTATTATATCTCTTCTTATATATATAAAAAGAAAACCTTAAAATTGTGTTCGTTAGTCGTCGATTCACGCCTTAACGCATTTACCGATTTGAACCAAACTTTCACACATATTTGCTATTGGTCTGTATATCATTTGTGTGAAGTTTTGTCGCGAAAACAAAACTTTGAGGGGATGAAAAAGGCTATGAAAGTTTGTATGGGGAAATGCACTTTGAAACAAAAAATAAATGGATAGAAATCGAGTAGTGACATTTCAAATACAAAAAAAAAAAAATATTTTAAAAGCAATTGTTGTTGTCAATGATTTCAATTATTTTCCGAGCAAATTGTTATTGTGAACAATTTTGAATTTTGGACAATGATGTTGTTCAGCGTTTTGAGGGGTTATTACGAAAAATGAGCGAGTAACAATCTTGGTACTCTGCTCATTCGTGAGTAGTGTTATGGCACCTGCAACAACATTAACCAATTTTTTGACACTTGCCGAAGCCACGAGTTTGCGCGAACACTTTCTTATTGCGAAATGCCCCGATATTGGAATGCGTCGTCGAAGAAGTTCAAGCGGCGGAAACAAGGTGAAGTAGTTCCCGCATTTCGTGGTGTTTATGCAAGTGATGCAATTGGTAGAATTAACACAGTTCACCCTTTTCTTGCTTCTATTTGAGAATGCTTTTGGTCAATGTTTGTGGCCCTACTTCGTTCGAAGCGCTGCGGACTGGTGACGGTGTGTTGTGTGCTATGGCCGACGATATTTTGCATCGAATTCGCACTGTGACATCGGATAATGAACTGATCGGATGGGATAATCATCTGATGTGAGATGAAAAGCGCAACAAAGCTTTGATTTTGATCGAGGATATGTGTCTGCGCATGAGTGGCAATTTTAGGTTTAAAATGATGACACAAAGATATTCTCAGGAAATCTAGATGGTTTGGCCTTCATCAAAATTATATGGCCTTTTATAGTGATTTAACGTCTCAAGATGTCGTTCGAGAAGTTAAAAACTACGAGTTGGAAGATTTTGACAATACAACAACACTCGAAATTTATAATGAGGCATTAGTTATAATTGAAGATATGTGCTTAGCAATTGCAAATAAAACATTGTCACAATTAGGTTTGCCAGCTCCTAATCGACCATTGCATGACGTATTTAATCAAGAAATGCAACGTGAACAACAATACCATATAAATGAACTGAACATATTTATAAATTTTAATCTGCCGAAATTGAACCGAGAACAAAGAAATGTATATGATACAATAATTCAAGCTGTACAAAACGAAAGCGGAGGAATGTTTTTTTTTTTTTACGCGCCAGGTGGTACCGGAAAAACGTTTTTGATTTCCATGCTACTAGCTACTATAAGATCAGCGAAGAATATAGCATTAGCACTTGCATCGTCTGGAATAGCTGCTACATTGGATGGTGGTCGTACAGCGCACTCCGCACTTAAATTACCTACCATTGAATATGCAAATTAATGAAAATCCAACGTGTAATATTTCTAAAAATTCTGGAATGGGGAGAGTTTTGCAACAATGCAAATTAATAGTATGGGATGAATGTACAATGTCACATAAGAGATCGGTGGAAGCTGTGGATAGGACTTTGAAAGATTTACGTAATAATCAAGAAATATTTGGTGGCGCTTTAATATCATTGGTTGGTAATTTCCGTCAAACACTGCCAGTGATACCCCGTGAAACTCCAGCAGATGAATTAAAGGCATATTTAAAGTCATCAAATTTATGGAGAAATGTACAAACACTCACTTTAACAACAAATGTGAGAGTACAAATACAAAATGACTCATCGGCTGAAGAATTTTCTAGGCAAATAATGTCGATAGGAAATGGACAAATTCCTATTGATAACATTGGATTAATCACTTTGCCAGATAATTTTTGTAATTTCGCACAAACAAAACAACAATTGGTTTCAAGTGTTTTTCCAAACATTGCGCAAAATTATAAATATCACAATTGGTTAGCTGAAAGAGAAATATTGGCTGCCAAAAATAAGGACGTCGGCCAATTGAATGCGGATATTTTAACTGATGTGCCTGGTGAGATTGTAACGTATCAATCAGTAGACACGGTCACAAATCAGGATGACGCTGTCAATTATCCGACGGAACTTCTGAATTCCTTGGATTTACCTGGATTGCTGCCTCATCGTATACAATTGAAAGTTGGTGCACCAATTATTCTTCCTCGGAATATAAATCAGCCTCGATTGTGCAACGGAACAAGATTAGCAGTTAGAAACTTATGAACAATCTTATTGAAGCTTTTGAATTCAAAAGATTGCAATTTCCGACACGTCTTGCGTTCACTATGACAATAAATAAGGCGCAAGGACAATCGTTGGAATTGTGTGGAATCGACCTAGAGTATCCATGCTTCTCCCACGGACAATTATATGTATCATGTTCACGTGTAGGAAGGCCATCAGTTCTGTTTATTTAGACTACTATTCAGGGCAAAACAAAAAATGTAGTTTATGAAAAGGCTCTGCGATAGTTAAAAAAACACATAAAAAAAAAATATAAAAAAATAAATAGTTGGCGCAACAGGTCCGCAGGGACCCTAGGCCTGGCTTCTCGCAACCATTCGTTTTGTGTGAGTTTTTTCTTTTTGGAACGAATGGAAGGGATCTACAGTTTTATGCCGACTCCAAACGGCTAATTGAGAAGCTCTTACAAGACATTTATACTCTCGGATGTTTGTCAGATGTTCGCGAGAGGTGGCACAGTGAAAAAAACCCTAAGTTGGAATTTGGGTTTTTGCGGGATTCGAACCTCGACCCCTCGCTTAGTAGTCCAACACACTAACCACTAAGCCACTGCGCCTACAAAAAAAAAACACATACTTTAAATAAAAATAATAGTGATTAAGTTGTCCACAATATTTTTGCTTTTTATTTTTGGCGAAAAATTTTTTTTTTTAATTTTTTAGATTTGGCATCAAAAAATATGTTTAATACCAAATCTTCAACGAACCACGATCCATTCCCGAGTTATGAGTGCACATACGGACGTCAGTCTCTTTTACATATACACCGAAAAAAAAAATTTGTAAAAAACAGCAGTAATATTGATATTTTTCATTGACAAAATCGAGCTGATGTTGAAAATATCAATTCTGATATGACTCCAATATTAATTTCATATACGTTTCGAATGTAATTTTAACAATGAATTCATGTGGAATTGATATTAGAATTTTATAATATTTTAATATTAAAAATGTGAAATTGATATGATACGCATTTACTTTTGATATTGAGAACATCGATTTTTGATATTAAAATTGTGTAATCGATATAATAAAAACGTAAAATGAATATAGCTTTAATTTATTTTTGATAAGAATAATTTAAATTTTGATATTAGACATTTTTAATTTCATTTGATTTCATTTATTTCTGATAAGAATAATTTCAGTTTTGATATTAAAATTGTTTAATTTATATGAAATAAATGTAATCAATTTTATATTAGAAATGTAAAATCAATATTCATTTTTACTTACTTATTTTAAACATCAATGTTCTAATTTTGTCCAAGCGGTGTATTTCAAACCTTAATTCTAAAGTTGACTCATTTGCAATAAGGTTTTGTAATTTTTTTTTTTTTTTATAATCCTAAAATAGGTTTAGACGACTTTCTACGTCTTCAGTAATAAAACAATTAATAACAATTTATTTTAAAATATTTTATTTCTTATTAAAAATGTTCCATCTGGAAAATAGTAAACATGAATTGGAGAACTTGTAAAGTCGGCAATAGCTATTATTTTCAAGGAGATACTTTTGGAACCTACAGAGTATAACTGATCGTGATCTATAAATTCTCTATGTTTCGATTCATATCGGTAGCTCCATAAGCATTTCAGAGGCCCAGACTGCCTTATTACGGTTACATAATGGGTTAATTTCTGGTTTTCTGTAATTAAATGATTTACACGATAAAGTTACAAAGATTACCAAAATACGTAATAAAAACTTACACAAAAGAGTAGTAAAAGCTGTCTCTAACGAAATTCCCTTAACAGCTCCAATATTACACGATTCTTCCGGAAGGGATTCTACGGATTCAACCTCCAAAGAATCCGGAAAACTTTGAGGGTTTCCGAGATCATCATCCCCTATTATTTCACTAACGTCTGAAAAAATAAACTAGTCTTGATGTTCATCCATTAGCTCTTTTTTTGAACACAAATTCAAGAAATTACTCGAACTGATTATTATTATTACTGTGTTTTTACAGATTTTTTTTAACACTAAATATTATACAAATTGCAAAATTGCACATTAAATTTAAAGTTAACACGGAAAACGCTCTACAAACAAGGCGATCACTACGAGTAAACCACTGCAAGTGCGACTGCAGTTTCAATTTCAGACTCGTTTATTTCGTTAGCAACTGCCTTTTTACATTATTCATATCAAATATGTTGGTAATATCAAAAATTGCACAGGGTACCGGTATTTTGGCGCTTCGGCTTATTTTTACATGTCTCACATAAACAGTACATTTTGTCAATATTAAAAACACATTAAATCATATTGGTTTTTAATTTGTGAAGTATATGAAAATTAAAGCTTATCAATTTTACATTTTTAACATCACAACAATACGCGTAATGTAGAATTGACATTAAATCTTGTAAACATTATATTACAGAACATCATACAAAATTTGATATTGCTTATTGATATGGGAATGTAAATCGTAATTTCAAAAAATGTAAGCTTTTAATGTAAATCTGCCATGAAAATTATTAATCTGATATTTTTAATATTAAAAAAATACGTTTTTATTCAATTTTTGAGATTTTCGCATGAAATTGAAGTTGATATGACAAAAATATCAATTTGAAATTACATTTTTTTTGGGTGTAGCTGTACCCACCATACCAAAACAGTATCCTATCTTTCAAACTGTAACCAACCATACACAGCCCCGAAATTTCATTGAAATCGGTTAAGTGGCTTAGGAGATTGAACACAGCGCCACCTATCGTGGCCAAAATAGTCATATCTTTCAAACTGTAACCAACCAAACGCAGCCACAAAATTCCATTGAAATTGGTTGAGTATTTTATGAGATCGACAACAGCGCCACAAATATATTTTTTTTTTGCACCGTTTTTTGTAAACAAATTACACAAACATACGTTTACCATTTGCAACCAAACTTCACAAAAATCATATAAAGACCAATACCAAAGATGTATGGAAGTTTGGTTAAAATTGGTAAATGCGTTAAGACGTGTATTGGCGACAAACGAATACAATTTTAAGGCTCAATTTTTTTATATATGGATTTGGGCGGAACGAAGTTCGCCGGGTCAGCTAGTTATATTATAAAAATAAAAATAAAAATTGTGAAGTAAGATTTTTTTCCATTTGTCCACATATTTTTATGGCAACACTTGCTACCCTAAATACCCTATTCAAAGTGGTCAGCTCATTACTTCTATACTACTGCACCGGTTTAGGCGAGGGTGCTTACAATAAAGAAACAAGAATAAACCTCTCGTCATCGTACAGATTCTGAGCAAGAAGTGGGTTTAAGATAATTCCATCTGGAGAAGCCTGCATTACAACTGGAATTATCCCAATCGATGTCCTCGCTAGTGAGACGCAAAGGATGTTGAAACCAAACAACAAAAAGCCATCGTTGTACTAGAAAGGTTAAGGACGAAGAAAAGGCAACACCTGTGGAAAAAGGCACAAACTCATCCGAAACATCGGTGTCTATGGACATAGAGAATTCGGGTGGACTGCAAACACAACTTAATCCACAAATTTAGCCACCTTTCAGCTTTCCAATGCCCCAATACTTAGATTTTGATTTAGATTGTTTGGGGGAGGTGGAAACAAGTTGCCATATCACTGCGGCCACGAGTGGGCCTAATGTGATTTCCTCCATTTAGAGTTCACTCATGATACCGGATTTAGTGATGAATCCTAGTACATCTTTGAGTGAGCTTTCAGATATATCCTCTGCCTCAAGGTAAGGTTGTCCTAGATGGTGTTGACGTAGTCTGACTAGACATTCACAGTGACATAATATCTGTTCTGCTGATTGTTCGTCCTCGTTGCATAGTCTGCAAGTCTTGTTTTGTGTTATTCCCATAGTCATGAGGTGTTTTTTGACTTGACAGTGTGCAGTGAGCAACCCTGTGACTGTACGAGTCTGACTCCTTGTTAGGCTTAGGAGTTGTTTTGTACTTGTAAGGGAGATAGTTGGCATGAACTTTTTGGCTTGTCTATAATGATTTTTGTTTATCAGCCAGTTTTTGATGTAGAGTTTAGCTGAGCTTATGGGTAATCCACAGAATGGTCTTCGCATCAGGAAGGTCGATGCCGATCCTTTTGTGGCTAGTATGTCTGCTATTTCATTACCCACATGTGCACTGCGTCTTGGCACTCAAATGAGATGTACTCTGTTTGTGCTGGCTAGTGATGTGTGTAATTGTAAGCAATCCCATACTAGTTTTGATGTTATTTCATAGCTATTACGGGCTAAGAGTGCAGCTTTGCTATCAGAGAGAATATAAATGTTCTTGTTTTTTATGGATTTTTTAAGATTTTCTCTCAGACATACACATAGTTCTATTGCAAAGTTTTCTGTTGAAATCTGGATTTGCATTTGCAATGTTATCAGATATGAACATGAAGGCATTTGTCATAGCTTCTTTCTGTATCTGAAGATGGAGAGGTGGAAGGTTTAAGATAACTTCCATGGCTGCAGTGGGAGTTGTTCCTATTGCGCTCGTGGTGCATACACAAGCTATAGTCTTTGTAGCTTATTGAGCCTGATTTGTGTTGACTTTGTTTAGTTTTTTGCCACCATGCAGGAGTTGCATATGTGACAATCGGTCTGGTTATGGCTGTATAAAGCCATAACATAATCTGCTGGTCCACAGAGAGATCCTGACTTTGTCGGTGATTTTCATGAAGTGAGAGTTATAAGTGAGTTTTTCGTCCAGAGTTAAACCTAGGTATTTGACTTCTTTTGAGAACTCTATATTGTTTCACCAAGTAGAGTAAGTTTTTTTTTTTTAGGTTCTTCCGACTCCGAATTTTTTTGGAAGCGATCCTTGGCTAACTGCCTCCAGTTGCGCACTCCAAGTTTTTTGAGGTACCCTTCCGCATTCGACATAACTTTTAATCATAATCATAGTAATATATTTTTATCTCTGTAATTTAATAACACTTCGCAGTTCTTTCAATCATAAATATTTCCATCTCTGTAAATAAATCACACTGTAACAAAATACAAGACCCTTCCGGTCCCACGCTGCAGTTATTATACTGTCATCACACTAAAATAATAAAAGCTATGTAAACACAATCCAGGGGTCAGATTCTGTAAGGCAAGTCTTCTATAACTCGCGTGCCACCTAATGCGAGGTCTTCCTCTACTGCCTGGTCCCTCCACGTTGAAATCGAAGACTCTACAGCTCGTAAAGTTCGCTGTTAAATCTTCACTTCCAGAGCTCGTTAACGCAAACGGGACCATTTTTTGAATTTTGGTTTCGAAACGACCAAGGGGATCTTCGTCTGCTTGATAGCGTCCATGCTTCTGCGCCATAGAGTAGGACTGGGATGATGAGGGTCTTATATATATATATTTGACAACGCCTTATTTCTCAGTTGCCGTCTTAGGCCAAAGAAACAGCGGTTGGCAAGTGTAATTCTTCGCTTGATTTCTGATGTGATGTCGTTGTCAGAATTTATAGCGGAACCGAGGTAGGCAAAGTCCCTTACTACCTCAAAATTATAGCTGTGTATCGTGACGTTTTGTCCGATTCGTCGATGTTGTGTGTCCCTTCTTGTTGACAGCATATATTTTGTTTTGCCCTCATTCACCACTAACTTCTTCTACCTTCAAATGCACCAGTGACCGCTCGCTGTGTCCTGCCAATGAAGTCGATGTCGTCAAGTAGTTGCACAGACTTCTGGAGAATTGTGCCTCTGGTGTTGGCTTGCGAGTTTCGCACAATCTTCTCAAGAATGATGTTGAAAAAGTCACATGACAGGGCGTCACCTTCTCTAAATATTTTTTTTTTTTTTTGAATCAAAGGTCTCGGTGAGATTGTTTCCGACCTTTATGGAGCAGCGAGCGTTCTCCATCGTCATTCTGCACAATCGGACAAGTCTGGGCAGGGATACCAAAACTAGACATGCCTCTGTATAGCTCGTCTCTATACAAATGCTGTCATATGTGGATTTAAAATCGATAAACAGGTGGTGGGTATCGACTTGGACTTCTTGGGTTTTTTTTTTTTTTTTTTTTTCCAGGATCTGCGGAAGTGTGAATATGTCGTCGGTTGTGGACTTAACAGGCCTAAAACCACACTGATAGCGTCCAATCAGTGCGTTGACAAATGGTTTCAGGCGTTCGCAAAGTACGGCAAATAGTTGGGCAGATAAGAGGGGTCTCCTTTCTTGTGGATCTGGCAAACAATGATGAGGCTCCGTTCATCAGGCATACTTTTCTCTAACCAAATCTTGCGGAGACGAGTCGGCGTACGCACTCTACCAAGTCATCTCCCACTGCCTTACTCGGCAGGTAAGTCGTCTAGTCCAGCAGCCTTGTTGGACTTCCCAGAGCAGTCAATTAGCCTAAGTCCGTTTCCAGACGTGGTGGTAGACTGTGCTTCCCGATTGTACTACCAAAGATGTCCTCCTTTCCTATTTTACCAATAAAATCAACTAAGAAAATGTTAATGTCGCACTTAGGACATTGTTCGTATGTTTTGTCGAGGAGCTCGTAGAAACATTCTTTGGTAGCGTATTTATCTTCTGTGAGGGCGTGAGCGCATACATTAAGCTGATGTTGGCGAATTTACCCTTCATGCGGATAGTTGTGAGTCGTTCACTAACGTGTCGAAAGCTCAAGACTTCTTGCCACTTACAACGAATCCACATCCAAATAGACGCTGCTTATATGTTCCCTGTAGCAATCACCGTAGTAGATGTCACAGTTCTTCATCCTTCATCGTGCAGATCCGAAAGTCATTGTCCGTTTTTCGTTTTGCAGGGTCGTCAACAGTAAATCCGTCCTT
Source organism: Cheilosia urbana (assembly GCA_946477585.1). Classification (NCBI taxonomy): domain Eukaryota; kingdom Metazoa; phylum Arthropoda; class Insecta; order Diptera; family Syrphidae; genus Cheilosia; species Cheilosia urbana. Next base: position 62,157,482 of record OX297854.1, on the reverse strand, counting down.
AACCGAGGCTCTTGGCTGCTTCGCAACAGTGTTGTTTTTCCGTGGTTGGGTAGCCCCACGCACAACCCCAAACTTGGAAGACCAGGCCCTAAATTGACTCTAGGACAGCGGGTCGGATATTCCGAGGTCAGTAACCCACTTCGGGGATATGAGTGCTGCCGTTGGCCCATAAATGGTTCATCCGCCACCATTTCTATTTCACCACCCTGACTAATGCTGAAAAATCCTTATTGACCTTAACTCCAAATATGTCAGAGTAGCTCACGCAAGATATCTTCTGTCATCTTGACTGTTGACACCACCGTTGATTCAATCTTGTGAATTCGTTCGCTCTTTTTGAGCGGCTCATGTAAGACCTCTGAGACTCGTTCAGTCAGTCATTCCGACGGAGCATTATAGTATTGCTATTTTCTTCACGTTCAACACTCGCGCTTATAAGTTTAGCAAGTCAAGTCAAGGTGGTTACAACGGGGAGGTAAAATAAGCACAATTTATGTGTATGAACCAGTTGCAAGAGTTGAGTTGCAATCAGTGCCTAACCTATACAACACAACACGCAACCACCCATTATTTGATCCTACAGTTAATGATATCCTGGCAACTATACTTGTTTATTGGTAAGGGGATGTTAGAAAGTGTAGGGTCTTTGCGTAAGCTGCCAGACTAAAGTTGATTATTCGTAAGGCCGAAAGTCTTCTGAAAAGTCTCTTAGTCTCGTCCTGCCACGGTACTGGAATGACGGCAAATTAAATCTCCGAATGGACGGTCGGTTTTCAGCCACAACGTTGGATATGGGACGTTCTTTCAAACTGCAAACTGATCCGCTAATCGATCTAACCCTTCACATCGCTAAATGTTAGCTGAATATGTTTACAAATTGTTGTTTCTTTTATATAAAGTTCACTTCTCCTTCACTCCTCGTCCTCACTCATTATGATGATATATTTGCAGTTTGCAGGGATGTTAAATTTTTCTATTGACGTCTAGCCATCACAAATGTACCGTATATGTGTGTGCTATACATAACTTAGTGATTACAATTCCCCGCATGAAATTCCCATGTAAATCTTGATTTACGTGATATTTATGAATTATTTGTATTGCGTTCCACAATCAAGTTGTGTGATATAAATTTCAAAATGTGCATAAAATAAATTAAATTTGATAAAGCAACATAAATATTTCCTTCTACGTTAAAGTAGTAAAATCAAAGTTCATTGGCATGGCATTGGATCTCTTCGAAAAAAAAAAGCAAAAGCACCAACCACCAACCACCAACCAGGGGAAAAGAAACAAGAAACGAGCACACAATCGTCGATCAGAGAAACGAAGAGATAGATAACTTTAGCAAGAGTACGTAGTCATACAAAATACAATGTACGTCACTGTTGCAATAAGGCTTACTATTGTACTGATTTCTGTACTATTTGACTTTCCCGAATACGCAAGTACCTCTTCTCGATTTTGAGTACTTTTTGTACTGTTTTTAATTTTTGAAACAAATCGAACGAGGTTATTTCACTAACGGCCTATTTCACTCCAAAAATTAAACCCAAGTTCATAATATTCAGCCATTAATCCGAACACAAACTCATTTTTTTAAACATGTCGGCGAAATTCAAACTGCACTGCGGAGACCAGTTTAGGGCCCGTTTTTCTGATACTAATTATATAGCGATTTAAGTTCTACTTATAACTTATGGGGCTATGTCATAAATTGTCACATAGAAGTATAGTATCAGCAAACGGGACTAAGTATTTTATAGTAGGTATTTCTTAAAACTCAATTTCATAGTATGTATTGACATTTCTTCGTTCAGGAAATAAGTGAAAGTAAAATATAATGTAAAATGTAACAAGAAGCTTAAAAATGGATTTCATTCGTAAAATGGATGAAATTTTAATGGCTACGTCATTAGAAGTTTAATTTATTCAAGAGCTGATGGAATAGCAGTGAAATCAACATCGTCCTCGTCTTCGGCTATATCGAATGCACAAGCGGGCTAGGGCTTGAAGCAATGATTACGAAGGCGAGGATTTTCGGAAATATTTCTGGCTAAGAGTACAATAAAAATGAATTTCAGTAAATTAAATCAATTGCCAAATGTAAAACAACAAAGAGTAATAATTTTATGAGAAATTTAAAATTAAGTTGGTTAAGATGCATCTTTATCCAGCGGGTTTAATGTATGTTTTTGAGTGAATATTATAAAATGTAAATATCTTAAAAAATACTGATTATAAAAAATATGGATGTAAAATTAATTCTAATTTAATTTATACGCTCGGAGTGAATAGTTAATGGCCGTTAAATTCAATAAACTTTATGATTTTTTTTTTGCTTGCACTTATTATATTATGGCATTTAAACAAATTATGTACTACTTTGTACGTTTCAGCACTATTTCTTTTCAGTTTTTAGTACAATTGAGAAAAGTCGTTTTGCATCACTGATGAACGTACCGTTTGAAAGCACACTAAAAATATGGATCTGATTAATCTGATGAAATAGGGTTGAAGAATGTAGAGTTTGCAAAATACAAAGTATGGCGGAGAAAAATGCGATGCATTTAGTGTATGGTCCCGTATTGCGATATATTATATTCGCCGGAGTTTAGCACCTTACCTATAGGTACCTATAGATTTGGATTTGGACATGTGGTTGGCCTGCATTTTGCTATGATGGTGTTGTTGTGCGACTGCGAACGCAGGGCCGCACTAAGGTGCGGTTTTGCGATAAGGGCCCGATTTTAACATGTTGCCGGGGTATCGCCGGTATTTAAGTCAAAGGCTGTATAGTAATAGACTGGAGCATGTTTTTTTCTACTCGACTTTATTCCTGTGAAATTTCGCTAAACACTCGATTGAAAGATCCCACTCACGATGTTGATTTTGTTCCATTTCGAGCAATCGCGGCACCCATCACTCACAGCTTTCTCATGTCCAAATTTTCAGTCAACATGCGATGTACTGCTCTTCTTGAAATGCCTACGAAGTCTGGTAACTGGAGCACTTTCAGTCGACAGTTATTCAAAACCATTTTTTGGATTTTTTTTAATTATTTCTGGCGTAAGCACCTCATTTGAACGACCACTGCGAGGTTCGTCTGCGCAACTCAAACGTACGTTTAAACTCTGCTCCCTAATGCTAATATTTAGCTGTTACAAATAAAGAAGCAGACTCCCCCGGAGTAGAACCTAGCTCCACTTTAATATTGGTTGGACTGAGGCCTTCCAAATGACAGTATTGCATCACAAAAGGATGGCCAAACTTTTCCATAATTCAAAATTCACTGGAACCGTTTACTGTTGATGGCTGCCGAGCATAATATACTAAACAGCTAAGCGTTATCAAACTTCAATTTTGAGCTATATAAGGTTGGTACTTCCTATCATGGTTATTCTTTTCTAACAAAACCCGTCGTCTATCTTAAGGTCGTGTACTTTTTGGAACCACCCTCGTAGCTTCTGGATGGCTATCAAATATACGTCCCGATGGTTTACCTACCAGCTACCACAGATAAATGTTCGCTCAATTTGCTATGCAGGACATTGGAAGGATGTGATTGCTGTCGGTCAAAAAATCGTTTTTATTTCAAATATTTTCTGCAACACGCATTCACATCGTTTAGAAAGTTCTATCACTATGAGGTAGGAGCAGGGTTTAAGAAGCGTGATACTATTTGTTATATATAACATAATACTCGTTGTGACCGACAAAATATTTAGTGAGAAGGTTCAAAATGATTAATAGTAAGGCCCAAAGAGTTTATTGGATCTTGAGTTGTAGGTACATCGACAGCGAACTAAAAAATTCCGCGTCAGTCATCTAAGCCGGAAATACCTCTAGAGCGAATGAAAACTGACGCTCCGGCCCAAGGAATTTTCGATTCAAACTCAGACGGACAACGCTTATTATTGGAGACCTCTTCGTACCGGGGGCGCACAAGTTGAAGCGAACCTCAACCAACTTGGAGGGTGCACCTAGAGACAGTTGATGGCCTTCGACTAAGCTAACAGGAGTAGGCCTATCAGGTACACGTCGAACTGTATAAGTTTCGTGAAAAATACCAACTACCGACCCATTGCACTTACGCCCATTCTTTCCAAGGTCATGGAAACGCTGATAAACCGTCAGCTTATGAAATATCTTGAATCACGAAAACTTCTCAATGACCGGCAATACGGTTTTCGTAGCAGCAGGTCCACTGGTGATTTGATGACTTATCTCACCGAAAAGTGGAACCAATCTCTCCACCACTCTGGTGAAACGAAGATTGTTGCGCTTGATATTTCGAAAGCATTTGACAGAGTTTGGCACCAAGCTCTTTTGTCGAAAATGCGTGCCTATGGGATCGACGCGTCTCTTCTTCAATGGATTAGAAACTACCTTTCTGGCCGTTCAATTCAAGTTGTTTTGGATGGTTACAGTTCTGAATCCCACCATATAAATGCTGGTGTTCCCCAAGGCTCTGTTTTGTCTCCGACACTCTTTCTCATATTCATCAATGATCTCTTGTCTGTTACTTCTAATCCAATACATTCTTTCGCTGATGATAGCACCCTCAGTTTTTCATATTCGTTCCCTGACTCACGTCCCTGCTCTTCGGCCGTGGATCTGGAACGGCGACGTATGCTAAACACATTAAATTCCGATCTTGACAGCATTACAAAATGGGGTACAATCAATAGAGTGGAATTTAATGCTTCCAAAACACAATGCTGCCTTCTATCATTAAAGCGAAACCTGAACCCTAACCCATTATCCATGAATGGGACTTGCATCGACGAAACCGAACGACTTTCCATAGCTGGTCAACGACAAACTCCGTTGGAATGACCACATATACGAAGAAAACGCTGCAAAATGTCTAGGTTTCTTAAAACGATGTAAGAAGTACTTTAGACCCTCCGACTTAGCTACAATATACAAGGCCTTTATTCGGGCTAAGCTTGAGTACAACACTCATATCTGATCAGGTGCACCAAAAACTTCATTGCACCTACTAGACAGAATTCAAAAGCGCGCGATAAAACTTATAGGTGATAGAAATATAGCGGAGTCTATTGACCCACTCGAACATCGCAGAAATGTTTCTTGCCTTTCCTTATTTTATCGATATTTTCACCATCGATGCTCTGATGAAATAGCTAACTGCATTCCGCCCCTTCAACAATTCTCTCGCAACACCCGTCACACATCGAATGCACATCAGTTCACCCTTAAGCCTACCTTCGGACGTACTGTGAAATATAGAGATTCTTTTGTGAGTCGAACAACACGCATGTGGAATGCATTGCCTCACACGGTTTTCCCCTCTCATTACAGCCCACAATTGTTTAAGAACAATGTGCACCAGTACCTCTTCTCTATCCTCCCTATCAACCCTTCCACTCGTGCTGTGCATTAGCATTATAAGGGAACAAAAACCCCTTGAGCAATAGTGAATTATAACAAAAAAAAAAAAAAAGTTAGTTAATAAACTGAATCTTGCTAAGCCCTGAAGTTGATAGTTTGAAAAAACACTTTTTTTTACCTATTTAGCTGATAACTGCACGGTTGAAAATATGGGGATGTTTTTTAATACATCCACAATATTACAGGTCTATGCAACACAGAAAAAATTAATTTTCAATATTTCCAATTTATTAAACTTTTTCTGTAATATTTTTATATTTAAATTTAATAATTTTTCATTAAATGCTCCACTTTCATCTCGATAGATTAAAATCCAGTATTTTTGTACTACAATCTAACCCAGTTTATATATTAAAATCATATTTCAATCAAGAACTTATTATAATTAAGTTATAGTTGACCTAAAATATAACATCTACTCTGATTACGTTTTAACACGAACTTCTTAAAACCATCAACTTCAATACATTTGTATTTGGTTTTAATACAGGATCTGAACTAAAGTGAATATATTTAAATATATTGGTATTACTTTTCAACCCAAAGACATATGTATATTAATTTTTTGCTTGGTTTAGAATACAGTTAGATACAGTTAGTTTGAGCGTCCTACTCAATAGAGTGGATGATTTGGATAAAGTTTATTTAAAAGAAAAATGTTTTAAAAATATAAACATGTAAAAAGGCTTAAAAATGGAGATATTTATTTATAAGAATATTATTCTAACAAGTAAGTAACTTTAATTTCAAAGTATTCTTTCAAGAAGTGGTAATAACTGCTTTTTATTCTTTTCGTTGTGAAGCGCAGAGATGTTCCTAGTAGATTTGCTATTGAAGATAAGGGCGGTCTAGATATTCCAGTTCATTGCCTCAGAAATATGTATGGCTATTACATACCAAAAAGTAAGTAATTAACTGAATAATTAATAAGCTAATTCAGGCATTCATGAGTTCTCCTTCATTTAAAAGTTTGGAAAAATATACCTACGTATAAGAGAGCACAGCGGCACTCTATAGGATTATTTTACAAGGGGATTAAAGACACCGGAATTTGCCTAGGCTTGACAATCTTCATATTGCTGTTATATTTAAAAACAATAAAAATTTGTATTAAAATAAAATATTATCCCATAGAAACATATTTAAATCAAATCTAAAGAAGTATTGAAATGTAATAAGATGGTATTATGTTTCAATCTGCAGTTTATTTAATTCGAATACAAATGTATTAAAATTCTTGAATTTTTCAATACGTCTGCATTGAAACTCAGTTCCATCTATATTAAAATTGAATATTTCAGATATATTTCGTAATAGCAGACATTATTTAAAATTAATAAATCTTTTATTACCTAGTTGTTTAATTTTAACATATCGTCGGCTTTCTTTCAAAAACTCGTAAGTCGAAAATGGAAAATTTTTGAGGAGGTGCAAAAAACCGTTTTAAAAAATTGAAAAAGGAAACTGTTAAAGTAGGACGTACGAGGGTCATACGAGCTTTTAAATGGAAATTTTAGACTTAGGAGGTTTTGAAATTGGTTGATAGAGGCAAAAGGAATTATGATGGAACTACGAGGTATTGATATTTAAATTCAGTAATTTTTTTTCCTCAGGATTCCATTAAATGTCAATTTTTTCATAAAATTCGGACTTACGAGGTTTTGAAAGAAAGCCGACGATATGCAAAATATTAAATTTTAATATTTTTTCGGCGTGGACTTATATACAACCCCAAAAATATTAAATTTAACGCTAGGATTTTTAACCGTGTGGGTATAAGTTATTGCTCGGGATGTAAGCATTAGGTACTTGGTTTTTAAAGTTTTATCGAAATCGGAATTAGGGTTTTCGAGATATGAGCAGTTTTTAAAATTAGCGTTTTCGATCGTTCTGGAAACATCAATTTTACTCTAAGTTTGCATTTTGGTCAAAATCGTTGTTGCCGTTTCCAGGAAGACTAAAGAAACCCAAATTTTCAAAAATTGACTTTTTTCAAAAATCCAGTTTACGTTTCTATAGGGAAATACTGAGTTCGCTATTAAGTTAGAAATGACCATCTTACATTAGAAATTCATTTTTGTTACAATTACATATATGGACCTTTTTCGAGATGTGTCCAAATTTTTTTATTTTTAGGGAAAGACATGCAGTCATGTTAATCTCACCTAATTAAGCTTAAATATCAATTTTGCTTGAAATCGTTAGAGCCGTTTTCGAACAAATCAAACTCGTACGAAAATTGTACATGGGAAGTACCATTAATATTGAGGTTACAGTGCAAACAAAATAAAAAACGGTCTCGAATTGTAAGAACACAAACTCAAATTCCGAAGTTTGAACGAAATCCGGGCAGCCGTTAAGGCTGTAGGACTCTGGAAGAACGGACAGACGGACGGCAATAAAGTTATATAGCTTCGGGTGGGTTCTGCCAAATCGCTGGTGATTCGTTCATCGACCTTCGCCTGAGATGCGTATAAGAACTCGCTGGCGAGCGAAATCTTCATCTGGGGAACTTGAGTTACTTGAGCTATTTCAAGAAAATAGATGAATGATTTTTGGTTCTCCTTGCGAGGTGCGCCAACTTTATACCTATAGTCTTTGATGTAGTCATGACTTCAGAGCGGGCTGGAAATGTTTTGCTTTTCAATGTTATTGGGAATTCTCTGGTGGCTTATTTTTTCACATGTTTTTAAGGATCAAATTTTTTAACTTTTTTTTCTTAAGTTTATGTAAAGCAATTTGTCGCCCCCTTGAAAAGTGCGCCGCCCTGACCAAGTCCAGTACTCTGACTCTACATGGTTACAATGCATGAGCACTGAATGCGATATTAAAAAAAAAGTGATAAAACCACTAGCGGCTCATAAATTTTCGGAATGCAGTGTGGTGTCATATATGTAGACATGCGCGCTGATGAATTAGGCCATATATACGGATGTATACAATCGTTAGTGTTTTAAGTATATCGCGCATCGCATATAGGATGCATTGCCATCACATTCTCCCTAACGATAACACATTCCGATTGCAGGCCAAGTGGTAAAGATAAAAAAGCAATTTGATACTAAGTTGCAAACGCGCCGACAAACAGGTCTACGCAGTTAATAAGGTCTGATTCGAGTTGTGACGGAGATCGTTATTCGTTCACTGGCGAGGTAACTATGCAACAGCACTTATTGGGCGTGTGTGTGTGAAATGCACGCGTGCTCCAAATATTTGGGTTAAATTGCGTTACTCGGTTATGGGGAAATTGGAACTGTCTTCTTCTGCAGACTTTTTGATCTGCCCAGCCCACTTATGCGGACAGAAGCAATCGAATCGTAAGATGACCATGGAGTCGTTGCCTTAAACACCCTCCGCTGTACAAATAACAACTTCTAGTCTCGACTTTAAATTTACGGAAGCTCCCAATTGCAAAATTTGTATGGAAAATATAGCCACTGTCAATTACTAAAATTTAGAGTAGAAACTTAAAATGTTTATTGGTAAGGCCCCCTGACTCACCTAAAACATAGCTCGAAGCGGGGCCAAAAATACACAGTAGAGAAGCGAACTGCGAAGGGACCGCCATGAATACGTGGAGCTGATGATTCATGAGGAAGACAGAAGATACCTTTCATTAGCCGTATTTTATTATCAGCGTGATCTGATCCGGATCAGATCACGATAATAAAACAATACGGATCATTGAAGAATTTTATTTTTAAGTTGTGGCTACAGTTGCTATGAGTATGGCAAACCTCATTTTGCCACCGGGCCATATTGCAAGCATTCCGTGCAACATGAAGACAAACTTCATACTGCCACCAGCCATATTGCAAACATTCGGTGCAGCGTGACGTCACAACATGATTTCAATGGACATGACATTTCACTTGTTTGTCGAAGGTGTTACCATTTGAGTCAAATTTGCATAGTTTTGATTTTCGATATTGTTTTTTAAAAACTAATTTAAAACTTTATGTTGAAATATGCAACAAAAAAACAATATATCCCGGTTAGTACATATTTGGGTTTTTCTTGGCATATTAATGTGTATCCAGACCAGCGAAAGATTTGTTCAGAAACATTTTTTTGTCAAACATTTCGGAAATGTTTTTGCCGTTGAAAACGCCGATGAATTATTTATTAAATAATTATGAAAATGTTTTTAAATATTATCACGGCCAGGGGCTCGAAAACAAAAACGTTATACCTTATACGGTGCGTTTTGTTTTTAAAAGGAAATGGTTTACAATCAGTTCGAAATGTAGGTAATGAAAATCTTACCGCAGTTTGCACTTCTCGTCCGTAATTGGAATTCTAAGACGAAGTAAATGACACACGAAAACCCAAATGAACAAACTGAAGTTAGTTACAAAAAAATCGACGAAAATTTTTGCAATTACATTATTTCTTTGTACTATTTTGTGATAAAAAAGAAATGTGTTTCCCAATAATTAGCTTTGAAAATAATTTAAATTTATACAGCCTGCTGGTTTCCATTTTTCATTATTCCAAGTTTTTTTGGAAATTCGTATTTTATGATAAAAGAAGACAACAAAAAACAACAACTCTCACCTTTCTACAGGAAAACTTGTGAAACAACAATTTTTTACGATTGGGAAAATGCGAAATATTGCATAAACATTTTTTTTGGTAATAAATGGTTATGAAACATTTACCTAAATGGTTATGAAATATTTTGCTGGTCTGGGCGTACCTTTATTGAATGAAAAAGCAGTATCTCGAAAAACGGACGGGAAATTTATTCGCATGTGAAAAATATGCTTGTTGATTGCTTGTTCTGAATGGTGTTGAATATTTTAGTCTGGCTACGTGTGGCTTGGCTATCGTTTACACGCACACCAACATTTAAAAATGAAACAAACAGCGCCAAACAACGCAGCGAGAAATAGTAGAAATAATTTTCAGATCATGATTCATGATCTCGATGAGAAGCAGGATCATGTGCTGTTGTTGTAATTGCATGTAAATCGATGATCTATATAGATCATGGCTGATAATAAAATACGGCTATTACCGTGATCTGATCCGGATCAAATCACGCTGATAATAAAAAATGGCTATTGATTTTTATTTTGATTCTACTGAATGTCGGAGAACAGTTTCGACGCGGCATGAATAGCGTCATGCCCCGCTCTAAGGCCAAACTGGTTGTCCGGAATAATCTTATTTTCTTCAACTCATCTAAAAAGAGATCTATTGACGACTTTCTCGAATACCTTGCTAACATTCGGGAGCAAACTAATTGACCACAGATTAACAGGGTCTGTCCTATCTTTGTCCTTTTTCGGGATAGAGTGTTCCACCGCTATTTTCCACTGCGCCGGATAATATGCATTATTCAGCGCATTGTGTAATAGCGTGGCGAAGATATCGATCGCTTCTAGCGGCAGATATCTTAATATGACGTTTGGGACACCGTCAACTACCTCCGTCCGGGCCGGATACAAAAAAGTCATTGTAAATATACTAAATCGCGTTAATAATTTTAATAAGTAATCATGAGTAAATATTTTTTGAATTCATGTGGGTCTGAGAAGCTACAAACATGCGAACATTGTGCAAAAATGTAAATTTTTTCGAATTTGTATGGACATACGGCAGACCGCCTAGTGCAGTCACCTCCTATCGCCCCATATCTATACTACCTATGTTGTCCAAGTTATTTGAAAAGATGTTGATTAAACGTCTGAACAAAATAATCGAAGAAAAATCGCTAATCCCAAACCATCAATTTGATTTTAGAAATGAACACTCCACGATCGATCAGGTGCATAGAATAACAGATAAAATCGAAAAATCATTTGAAGAAAAAAAGATATGCTCTACTATATTTCTCGATATAGCACAAGTTTTCGACAAAGTATGGCACAAAGGACTGATCTATAAATTGCAAAAGCATCTGCCAAAACAATTTTCGGAAATTTTAAAGTCCTATATATTAGAGAGATTCTTTAGAATTAAACTAGGAAATGACTACTCCACATTGAGAGAAATAAAAGCTGGTGTACCACAAGGAAGTGTATTAGGTCCTGTATTATATCTCTTATTTACTAGCGACTTGCCGAACAGTGATGAAACAACTGTGGCAACATTTGCAGATGATACTGCTGTACTTGCTGTGGGAGAAACTGTCGAAGTAGCGACAAAAAAAACTACAGAAGGCAGTGAACAATATAACAAAATGGACAAAAAATTAGCAAATTAAACTAAATGACCTAACATCGGTCCATATAAATATTACAAATAAAAATGTTCAGAGCACACCTGTGTTCATAAATGATAAAGGATTAGATTACGCAAACACAGCCAAATATCTAGGCATGACACTAGACGCAAAACTGCGCTGGAAAGCACATGTAAAGAAAAAAAGAGAAGAACTAAATATGCGCTACAGTAAAATGTATTGGCTTATAGGGAAATACTCTTGTTTGTCAAATTACAATAAATTACTGCTTTATAAGGTATAAGCAAATTCTAAAACCAGTATGGACGTACGGGCTCCAGCTGTGGGCATGCACATGCAAAACAAATTTACAGAAAATTCAAACATTTCAAAACAAAGTTCTACGGAATATAGTGAATGCACCATGGTACATAAGAAACGCTGATCTGCATAGAGATCTAGAAATAGAAATGATTGAAGATGAAGTCAAAAAAGTAGCTAATAGACATAAACTTAGGCTTCTCAATCACGTCAGCTCAGAAATGAAGGAACTATTAAATACTAGCAATATGACGAGCTACATAGCTCAAAAAATAAAACAAAAACAGTACTAAATCCTCTATGGACAAATACTTAGAATATGAATTTTAAAATATGAAAGACAAATTGCTGATTGGTTTAACTACTAGGTGCAATAATTGAAAAGCTGGCTAATCCCCGCCCTGCGACAATGAAATACCAAGAAGGTTGTACCACAGGGAAAACGGGAAGACAGGAAAAGGGGTTAGTGGGTAGAAATCACCACACTGTTACTGAGTACGGGCTCGGTTTCTTCTTTGGAAGATTACCACCTCCCAGTGTAAAAAAAAAAAAATGCATCTTTATCTTATAATCTACAATACAAACCGAATGTCATATTTGATTGTGCAATTCAGAAAGTTTTTTTTATCATACTGATATCGAAAGTTTTAATTTCATCCCTATTTTGAGGGACAAAAGTGCCACATTGCCTCTCAGCTTTAAAAATTATTTAAAAAATTACAATCGCTATTATAATATTTTATTATATAAATTATTTATTGGAAAACCCGATTGAAAATTTGTTTTCATTTTATTTGAGAAATAATTTGGGGCCAAGGAGCCTCCACTCCTTTGTTGCCCCGAGACCTCCAGACCTTAAAATGCGGCCCTGAGTGGGGGGTCTCAGTATTGTCTCTGGTTTTTTACGTTTTCTGTGGAAGCTCTTTTTGTTACCAAAAATGATATTATAACGAAATGCAAATAAAATAGAATTAAAAAAAAAAAAAACAGATTTCCCCCTAAACAATATCTCTCCCCAGATTTTCCCCAGTCGACAAAAAAAAAAAAAAAAAAAACAAATCTGGGGGGATGGAGGGAAATCCCCAAACTGACAACGCTGCCATGTTGTACCTCAAGTACGACTGTACGAACATGAAACTCTGTGAGTGGAATTCTCTAATTAACACAAATTTATAACACATCACTTTGTCCATCAGCAAGCAGACCAATAGCCGATACCGCCGCCGCATCGAGCGGGCATATTTTCTCAATTTTATTGCTTCATTTTGTATCTTTTCATATTGCCTTGAATCTGGGTTTCGTTGCTTTGGTGGGGCCTTCGTCATCATTCCATCAAAGCAGTTTGTCGTGAAGTAAACCATTCTCTTCTTGTACGATAGTACCTACCTATATGGCAGCGGGCAAAAGCTGAGATTTTTACATCACTCGAACGGTTGCAAATCGCCATCGCATACCTATACCAACCGTCCAGCGTCCAGTCCAGCAACGGAAACACAAACAGTAACAGAAACCGAAACCGAAACAGACCCAAAGGCATGCCAAGTATGCTTGGAGATTCTGAGAATGAAATGTTCGTTGCTTTATTTGAATGGAATCCAAATTAATCGATTTTTAGATTGTTATTAATCTTTTGCGGGTTGTTATTCGGCATTTTCGCCGTTTAACGTTCGAGTTCGAGTCCGCTCCGAACGCTTGACAAGTGTGTTCTGAGTTGTTGTTATTATTGGTCGGGATGACGCGCTCTCCTATGCTGCAGTCGAGTTATAGTTATAGAAGGTATAGTACGTTTTTTTTTTTTGTCTGCCTTTTATTTTGTTTCGTTTGGTCTCATTCTCATTGCCATTCATTGAAGGTTTTGCTGCGGCAATGTTTGTCTGGCTGCGCGCAGCGTCAACCAGAACCGATGACGATGACGTTTCAACGACCAGCATTTATACAGCAGAAGCCGACACCTTCAAGACGGTCAAAGAGTGACGGACAGAGAGGTGGGAGAGAGAAAAAACGAAGAAAATGTCGTCGGCCCGGTTTTATATGGTCCAAATTGATAACAATGCGGCAACGATTGTTTTCGGCTACACAACAAATTATTTATATCTCGTTAATTTATTAAATTATGCGCGAAGTAAGCAAATTATGTATTTCTTTTTGTTTCTCTTTCTCTGCTTGTTTTTTTATTTGTTTGTTTTTTTTTCCTGCGGTGTTTTCGTTTTTGAATGGAATTGCAACCTTCTAGTTTTGTGTCCGGAAATTCCATTGGGTAGGTATAGGTAGGTATGGTGGTTTTTGGTCTTTCTGTCGGAAGGGGAAATACCATTGGCCAGCAGTGACGGGTTATGATCGTGAATGGAATTGCTATAGTTACCTAGGTACCAGTGCATTGCGATAGAACTATTAGGTACTCTAACAAATAAGCCAATCGAACTGGAGTTTGACCAAGCTGCGCTGGTGGAGATAATGTTTTGTCAGATAGGCATCCAAACTCCAATCTCTTCAGTAACGAGGAGTGGCCCACAGTGCCGTAGCCAGGATTTTGTTTCCGGGGGGGGCTTGTTTCCAAATCTTATACCTACGAGGAATTCTTTAAGCAAAAATCTAAATATAGGGTGGGACAAGTTTACTTAAAAAATGCAATAAAATAAACAAAAATTAATTAATTTCGGACATTATGTCCATGGACATTATATCTTATTAACAAAGAGACATAAAATAAATAAATAAAAATATATGTAGGTAGGTGTATCTCCTTATGTATAAATTTGCATCATATGCCTAAATTTCAGTCTAACAACGAGCAGACAACTTGACCTTAATCAAACCCAAATTCATGCATGAAAATGGTTAGGAAGCTGAAATTTTCTAAATAGGTACGCTCTTGAAGCTAAAATGTCTTTTTTGCGCGGCAAATTTTGACATGAAGACGTCATTATGACGTAAAAATGGCGCCGTGTGATCGGGAGTCATGCGCAAGTGACACTCAAAATACTTTGGACTGATACTGGATAAAAAAAAAACTAAATTGGAAACTGAACACATATGAGAGAATAAAAAAAGCCGCAGTAGCCTTCTATACTCCTGCAGCAGAATTTTTGGTAAAACCTGGGGACCATCCCCCAAAATTAAACTGTGGATGTACACGGCTAAAGGAAGACCTATACTGTTCTATGGCAGCTTCGTTTGGTGGCCGGCAACAAACAAAGCCACCTACCTAAAGGCTTTTTCAAAAGTACAAAGACTAGGGTGTATTGGCACCACCAGCGATGAGGACAACTCCAATCGCAAGTCTTGAGGCTATCCTCAATCTGCTGCCGCTAGACATCTTTATACAATTTTCAGCCGCCATTACTGCCATGAGAATAAGCCAATCAGTAAATTAGAAACTAAACGAAACGGGTCATTCGTTAACCCTACAGAATTTTGTTTGTTGGATCACGCCATACTAAGATTTCACAGGACCTTTCTCGAGCGCCTATCCCAGCAGGGAAGAATGGAGAGACGGACTCATACCTATAACACGCAATCTATAGCCGTTTTTACGGACGAACCTAAAACGGAAACCGGGGTATGGTCGGGCGTCTTCTCTGAGTCGCTGGGTATTTCAAAATTGGCACGTCCCCCTGACCACAGCAGTGTCTTTCAAGTGTCCTGGCAGTGACAACAGCAGCCCGTGAGTCTGTGGTAAGGGCAATATCACCTGAAGGTATTACATCGTTTATCGACAGCCAGGCCGCAATAAAGGCATTAACTGCAGTGGAAATAAAATCAAAGCTTGTGGAATGCTGTCGCGAAGAACAAAGGGTTCTTTGCACTCAGTATAAGGTTTTTATTTTATTTATTTAGCTAGACTCGGTTCGACAGCTGTATCAGAACAAGCTGATCCCTCTGTGAATATACCGCCTTGCTCGGTTAAGCTTATGAAACAGAGAGAAAGGCCATAAGAGAGGCGAACGCAAGATGGACTGCACTTAAAACTTGTCTTTGTCATACCACAAGAATGCTTCAATGAAGCCGGAACCAAGAGTCTCGAAGAACTTTGTAGAGGCTGCGTTGATGAGGAAGCTCTTGAGGACACAACCCACTTCCTATGTCACTGCCCAATTCTCCAGCACAATAGGCACAGATTCCCAGGGAGACACTTCTTCCATGATCTAGACGAGCTTTCCAGCACACAGCCAGACAAAATAATGTGTTTTATTAAATCCACAGGATGGTTTGTATATGCAACAACACAGTGAGTACTTAATCACAGGAATTTATAGACAGGGTTATCATGGGTGAGGGACATCCTTTTCACCCAATGGACATCACAATGGGTCAATATTGACCCGAGTGTGGCACGGAGCACTCCACGGTAACCCGCTTACCTAGCCTAACCTAAGTGACATTGTCACGAGTTACAACAGAATGAACGACTTTTTGCGACGTCAGATATCAAAATTTGCCGCGAAAAATGACACGTGTCTTAGCTTCACACGTCGCTACTTTTACATGGTACACTTATCAATTTAAGCAAACTGCTATAGATATCGCAAGGTAAAATCCATTTTACTTCTTGGATTTTCGGATCAAAAGGCGACTTGCACTCTGGTTAACGAAATTCCATAGAAGTGTGGTGAGTTTTTTGTTTTGCTGTTTTGCTTTGATTCGTTTTCTTCTTTTCTTTCGCATTATTCCTGTTTGCTGTGTTGCTGTTCTGTAGCGGCAGTGGCGGCACCTACGCCATGCTTAAGTAATCGGCAAGAATCACAGTTTATGGAGTCGATAACTCAAGACAAAGTGATGCAGCTTCCGAGAAAACACTGATGATATAATTTCGGTTGAACGCTTTGAATAGGTACTTTCGTTGGTTTGTGCATCTAACAGGGGTAATTCGCTAACGGTTATAGATTTAGCTAATGCGATGGCTTTGTTCACCGCAATAATATTTTAGCTTATTGTGTATGTGGGTCACAGCGTGCAATTATGTTGACCGGCCGTCAGTGTTCCCAGACTTTGAAAACTGTTTTCCCCTTTATAACTTTCTCGATAACGTACCTAGTAAGTGAAAGATAGGTATATTGTATTCGTACAAAATTTCTAAATCGAGATGTTAATCAATTCAAAATTCTGTCTGTCTGCCTTTCCGTTCTGCCCGAGGCCTATAGCCTGAGCGGCTGCCTGGATTTGGTTCAAACTTTGGATTTGGAGTTTGGGGGTCTACAGTTCGGGGATTTTTTGTGAAAGGCAACCTAAATATTAATGGTAGGTACTTCCCAATAAAACTTGCATACCAGTTTGTTTTATTCGAAAATGGCTGCAATGATTTCAACCAAAATGTATGTTTAAGCTTAAGTAGGTGAGGTTAACATAAGTGCGTACTCATTTTTTCGCTAAAAAAGTTAATAACGGTACTTTTGAAATTTGGACAAATCTCGAAAACGGACTACACGATTGTAACAAAATTCCATTTCTGAGGTAATACGGTCATTTCTAACTTAATGACAGTTTATATAGTATAAAGTTTATCTGAAAATGGTGATAACGATTCAGACAAAATGCAAACATAGAGTAAAATTGATGTTCTCGTAATTATTGTGTCCTTAACTCGGATCACCGAAAACGTTAATTTTCTGCTCACATCTCGAAAACCCCATTTCCAATTTCAATTGGGACGGCCTTAACTTCTTTTTTGGGAGCTTTAACTGGTCACTATGCTCAGGGCCCGATCTAGGGGGGGGGGCAAGCTGGGCAATTGCCCAGAGCGGCAAAAATGAGGGGCGGCAAATTTGCTACCTAGTAAAAAGTGGAAGTATTGCGCTAAGAATTCTTTTGACATTGCTAGTAACGGTTGCAAGTGGTGAAAGAAGTTTTTCCAAACTAAAAATAATAGAAAAATTATCTTCGGTCTACCATGACTCAAAAGAGACTATCTGGATTGGCTATGATTTCGATAGAGCACAAGATTTGTGACAGTTTGAATTTAGTAGCTTTTGTTAAAGATTTTTCAGAACAAAAGGTACGAAAAAAATTGTTTTAGAGTAGCTGCGAACCTAGTAAGGTTTGATATTCTAAAAAAAAAAAAATGTTTTTATTCAATTAGTTTATTTTTAAGAATACCCATCTACATACTCCATGAGTCTAAATATACCTTTAACTATAATTAATTTATGTTTGCTTTAACGTCTTTTTAATCATATTAAAAAAAAAGAACGTTAAAATGAATATAATTGAATTAAATTGAAAAAATAAACAATTGGTATTTTTCATTGAGCGGAAGGAGAAATAAAAGGTAAATACCAAAACATTAAAAAATTCTGAAAATATTGTTTATGTTCCATTAATCTTAACCTAGGGTCTCCATATACCTCAAACGAAAAAAGAGGACATATTTTACAAACCCCTAACCTCCTAATATACGAGCCCAAACGCAAAATAGTTGGTCTATGCTATTTGATAACGAATACATTCTGTTTAGAAATTCAAACTTGTTTTGTTTCTTAAAATAAAAAGTTTTGTTTACGAAAATACATTTTTATTTATATTTTTATTACAAATAAAACAAAAGTTTAATCAACAAGTTGTTTGCACTTGAAGTTATTAGTGAATAAACATAAGTAATATTTTTTTCATCTTTTGTTTGAGCGCAAAATAGTTAGTCTAAGAATTTAAAATGTGTTTTTACCACTGCGTTACATCACCTTTCTTTGCTATCACTGATTGAATTCGTTGTGGCATTGTGTCCACAAGTTTTTGGCAATCATCGGTTGTAAATGATTGCCAAATATCATTGATAGTCTGTCGTAGATCTGTGCGGGTCCTTGCTGGTTGCTGTCTTAACTTTTGTTTCATTTTGTGCCATAGAGTTTCGATTGGCGAAAGATCAGGGCTGCTGGATGGCCATTCAATTAATGGAATGGCTTCAGTAGATAATCAGTCTTTAGTTGCCTTTGCCGTATGGAAAGATGCACCGTCTTGCTGAAATACGTAGACTCCCCCGGTTGACTGAAGTTGTGTTATTTGCAGAATTCACAAGGCCGTCAACAAAACAAAGGCTACCAACACCACGCCCAGACATGCACCCCCATATCATTTGCGATGCTGGAAACTTTATCGTTCGTTTCAGACAGTCTTTCTGGAAAGCTTCTTTGGAGGTGCGAAGTACACGCTTTCGCTCATCGCCAACACAAACCTCAAATATGGATTCATCGCTCCAAATTACTTCCCGCCGCTGATGTAAGGTCCAATTTTTGTGCTCTTTAGCCCATTCAAGTCTGCTTTTCTGTTGCCTTGGCGTAAGAAGAGGCTTTTCTTTTGCCTATTAATATAGGTTGAAAAAATCACAATGCAAAATAAACAAAAGATTTTTAAACAAACCTTGTAAAATTGATATCCCATTTTCTTCATGTTGCGCTTACAAGTGTCGACAGATATTTCTTTTTTGATGCGGCTTTTCTACTCTACAGTTACCCCAGCAGCAGTTTGACGACGATTTTCCTTAATAATTTGTTTTAATACCCTAATCGCGGGCTGTAGCTATTGGTGGCCGCCCAGTTTTCTTCCGGGTTTTAATGCTACCCATCTTAGTAAAGAGCGATTAATATTCTGTACTGATGAACGAGGGAGATTGAAATTGTTTGCAATTTTGTAGCTTGAAAAGTCATTTTCAAAAGCTTTTATAATTGATTCCCTAAGATCTTTAGATAAGGGAACACCACGCGCCATGATAAGCCAACAACTGAATTCCAACTAAATGCACAAGTACACTTATAACCTGCCAAAGCAAGAGCACGCTTGTTTTTGCTTAATTTTTTTTCTAACCGTTAACTTAATCATACGATGGTGTGGAGTAGACCAACTCTTTTGCATCGCGAATGACGTACACCAACTATTTTGCACTCATTAACAAATGAGAAAGCACACAGTTTTAACGGTATTTGTTGTTATATTGCTTATTTTTATTTGTATCAGTAATTCAATCAAAGAGTATAATATTGTCTATGAAAAGTTTTTTTTATTTTTTTAAAAATTAAATATGTATGTATGTTAAACTAATAATATAGAAGTTTCCAAGTGCAAAAAAGTGGGTGGACCAACTATTTTGCGTTTGTACTTATCACCATTATAGAACTCGCATTTCATTTTATAGATCAACATCCGTTACTCTTACTTTGTATATTTATTTCGTATAGTACTTAACCACATTTTATTTTTAGTTGGTTTACCTATAATCTTTTTTCTTTTGATAACTGCTTGTAAGTTTTGACTTACAGCCGCGGCTTAAGAGCGGCAAAAACTATTTTTGCCCAGAGCGGCGAAATAGCTAGGTCGGGCCCTGACTATGCTTCCTCGATAGTGACGTGGATGCCGCCGCTGAAATGATAACAAACATCATTCTCCTGGGTATGAGATCCTTTATTCCCAACAGAAAAAAGAGTATTATTCCTAAGGAGAATGATTTGTGCGACTCGAGCTGCAAAGAGGCTATCAGGTTGAGAGAGTTGAGCTTTCGGGCTTATAAAGCAAACCCAACCGAGGAAAACCGAAAAAAAATTCGACGAGTCCGAAATGACTGCAACTCCGTGATACAACGTGCAAAATTTTCTCATGACCAAAACTTACGACAAAAAATACTGCACTGTCCCAGTGGTAGTAAACAGTTTTGGTCTTTCGTGAAAAATATTAAGAACTCCACCACGTCGTCAATTCCCACACTCGTTTACAATGACATTCCAGTTGTCAGCTCTTTAAAAATAAATAGTTGGCGCGACAGGCCAACACGTTTTGTGTGAGTTTTTCATTTTTGGAACGAATGGATCTACAATTTTATGCCGACTCCAAACGGCTAATTGAGAAGCTCTTACAAGACATTTATACTCTCGGATGTTTGTCAGACGTTCGCGAGAGGTGGCGCAGTGAAAAAAACCCTAAGTCGGAATTGGGTTTTTGCGGGATTCGAACCTCGACCCCTCGCATAGCAGTCCAACACACTTACCACTAAGCTACTGCGCCTACGTCAGTCAGCTCTTTGGACAAAGCAAATCTGCTGGCTGCGCAATTCGCCGCAAGCTCCAACATTCCAGATTGCATCATGTCGCCTCCTGTGCTCGAGAGCGTCGAATATCTCATGGGACAAATACATTTTCGCACTCGCACAGTAGCAAGAGTATTAAAAGTATTAATCTTAACATTCACAAATCCGCTGGTCCAGATGGTATATCCCCCATAATTCTGAAGAGGTTTTCTTCAAAGCTGGCAAAACCACTGCGTAAGCTTTTTCCCTTGTCCTACTGTTCTGGACTCTTCCCGAGTAGATGGAAAACTGCATTTGTCCAGCCCGTTCCTAAAAAAGGCGATTCTTCTTCACCCACCAACTACCGACCCATTGCACTTACGTCCATTCTTTCCAAGGTCATGGAAACGCTGATAAACCGTCAGCTTATAAAATATCTTGAATCACGAAAACTTATCAATGACCGGCAATACAGGTTTCGTGGCAGCAGATCCACCTGTGATTTGATGACTTATCTCAGCGAGAAGTGGAACCAATCTCTCCATCACTTCGGTGAATCGAAGATTGTTGCGCTCGATATTTCAAAGACATTTGACAGAGTTTGGCATCAAGCTCTTTTGTCGAAAATGCGTGCTTATGGGATCGATGCGTCTCTTATGCCCAAAACACACGTGCAGAATTTTGCATGCAGTGGAAATAGAACCCACACGTTTAAATGGGAGTGAACACATGTAAATTCTGCATGCGTTACAGAACTGCAAGTTGTCGCTATTTCTAAATCCACTGCAAACGACAATGCTACCAAACACAGAAAAATTAAAAACTAAATTTGAACGGATTTGGCACCATTGCGTTTGCCGTTTATTCAAATATTTTGCGGCTCACACAAAAATGGAAAATAGAATTTTCAACGAAAACATTATTTCAGCTAATCGGCTAAGGTATAACAACTTTTTGTACGACTGGTAAGCCGATAAAAGCAATACAATTAAGCGAATTTTATTGAATTTCTCAATTTTCATTTTCAACGAATTTAATTACAAACAAAAACAAATCAGCTGCTTAGTCGGCGAATGACAGTAGCTGATGCAAGCATGTCAAACAATTTTCTGCACATGTGTTTTGCTTGCAGTACTGCATGCTTCACTGCGTCCAGAAATTCTGCACATGTGTTTTGGGCATTATTCAATGGATTAGAAACTACCTTTCTGGCCGTTCAATTCAAGTTGGTTTGAATGGTTACAGTTCTGAAACCCACCATATAAATGCTGGTGTTCCCCAAGGCTCTGTTTTGTCTCCGACACTCTTTCTCATATTCATCAATGATCTCTTGTCTGTAAATTCTAATCCAATACATTCTTTCGCTGATGAAAGCACCCTCAGTTTTTCATATTCGTTCCCTGACTCACGTCCCTGCTCTTCGGCCGTGGAACTGGAACGGAGACGTATGCTAAACACATTAAATTCCGATCTTGACAGCATTATAAAATGGGGTACAATCAATTGATACGTAAACTCCGTTGGAATGACCACATATACGAAGAAAACGCTGCAAATTGTCTAGGTTTCTTAAATCGATGTAAGAAGTACTTTACACCCTCCGACTTAGCTAAAATATACAAGGCCTTTATTCGGCCTAAGCTTTAGTACAACGCTCATATCTGGTCAGGTGCACCAAAAACTTCATTGCACCTACTAGACAGAATACAAAATCGCGCGATAAAACTTATAGGTGATAGAAATATAGCGGAGTCTATTGACCCGCTCGAACAACGCAGAAATGTTTCTTGCTTTTCCTTATTTTATCGATATTTTCACCACCGATGCTCTGATGAAATAGCTAACTGCATTCCGCCCCTTCAAAAATTCTCTCGCAACAACCGTCACACATTGAATGCACATCAGTTAACCCTTAAGATTACCTTCGCACGTACTGTGAAATATAGAGATACTTTTGTGAGTCGAACAACACGCATGTGGAATGCATTGCCTCACACGGTTTTCCCCTCTCATTACAGCCCACAATTGTTTAAGAACAATGAGCACCAGTACCTCTTCTCTATCTTCCCTATTGACCCTTCCACTCGTGCTGTGCATTAGCATTATATGGGAACAAAAACCCCTTGAGTAGGGGAGAGTTGGCTAGTTTAGGACGGGGGCAGTTTAGGACAACTTAAGAAAACGTACTACAAAAAAAAACTTTTTAATGCTTTAATAACATTTTACAGTTGCAACTCCACTTCAAACAAACATCTGATGGATATTGAAACGATACCAACTTTAAAAAATAAAATAAAAAGAAAAGTGTGTTTCCAGACGACGGTTGTAATTTTTTTTATTCCTAGACGTAAGCATATTATTCTAACATTATGCTCAATTTACAAATTAAAAGTGTTCAATTATAATGTTGATATGTGTAGCGATGTTATTCAACCAAAATATTAACAATTTACATTGTTTTTAAAAAAATATGAAGTTTTTAGTTTTTTATCCCTCTCGGGGCACTTTTGGACAATGCGCGAGGGGAACTTTTGGGCATGTCCTAATCTGCCCCCTTTTATCGCTTTGAACAATCTATTTCAGTGTGATTGTTTTTGGTTTTATTTGTTTAGGTTTATCACTGCACTAATGGTAAGAAATTACAAGAAAAAGAAGGAAACCGCTCCTAATGAGCGTTTTTTTAGACATATCCAAAACTGCCCCATGGTTGTCCTAAGGTGCCCCCCCAGAGGGGCAGAATGGGACACTTTAAAGAGATTCTTAAAATAAATACAAAATATATAAATCATAACTATACATATAAGTTTGGATATAAGAGTCAAAGATAAAACAACATGTAATAATAATTTTCAAGATCCGAAGGGATACTCCGCTTTTTAATGGATCTAGAGCGATTTTTGTAAAAAGTGTCCTAAGGTGACAACCTCTCCCCTACTAGTGAATTATAAAAAAAAAAAAAAAAAACTTTTAAAACCAAGTAATGCTTACATCCCGAACTATAACTTATAGGTACTCGGTTTTTAGCTAAATGGTTAGGCAATAGCATTTTTTAAATTAAATATTGCAATACTTGGTAGGTACTGTCCTGTCTGCGTGATTTTACAAATATTCAAAATGCATACCTATTAAAGATAATATCAGTATTCTAAATAAGATCTCGTACTTAGTTTTTGTTAAAAAATTCTAATAAATCCGATTTTTAATTATTTCTTAAAAATGATTACCCAAACTCTGATTTGTCTTCCCATATTATCTTTGGAAAACTCAAGACTGGCAAGAATAATAAAATAATTCCAACCACTTGAAGCCTTACACAATCAGGAACTCCCACTTCATTTGCACCCCAGCACACGCGTCCATCGGCATATTCAATTTATAACTACGAATGCAAATTTAAAACCAAATCCCTGAAATCTTACATATATATCTATGTTTTGATTTCTCTATTACAAAAAGAACCACCCGTGAATCACTCAAGACGCCTTCACGAACTAGGATTCGCGGTGGGCCGCTTCGTCAATGTTGTACAAAAAGATGGAATAATACTCCTCACCAGCAGAGAACATCGAACTATAACTGCGTCAAATACCTACATAAAAAATTAATATGGTCAGAGCAGAAACGAAAAAATGCAAAAAAGATGGCAACAAACTCTAGGCCCGCAATCTAAAGCTCGCTTAATTGGACTTATTAACTTGCTAACAAAGCCGATTAAAAATTTTAAAAATGACAAGGCCAGAAATTACCTCGAAAGCCTAAGAGCTGAAAAAGAATCCAATTACTCGCTTTGGAAGGCTATTAAAGCCATAAAAAGGCTGATGATCGCAGGTCCGTCTATTAACCCAAGATGTCTGGGCAAAAAGCGACAAAGTAAAGGCGGGCGTTTTCGCCGCTCATCTAGAAGAAACTTTTAAGCCGTTCGATGGACAAGCGCTTAATGGAAATATTTATGCATCACGCAGACGAACATCTGAAAATAATGTAGTTGTTATAAACGCTACACTCACCGAGGTCGGACAAGTAATAAAGAAACTTAAGCCCAAAAAAGCTCCGGGTTACGACCTGATCACGGGTGAACTCCTTAAAATGTTACCTCGGAAAGCACTAACTAAACTTCTTCACATTATAAATGCCGCGATCAGGTTATAATACTTTCCGAGTCAATGGAAAATCGCGGAAGTCATAATTGTTCTAAAACCAGGCAAACCACCGATTGAAAAAAAGTCGTATAGACCCATCTCGCTTCTTCCAAATATTTCCAAAGTTTTTGAGAGGATATTACTCAGACGCTTACAACCAATTATGGAAGAAAACCGTCTTATACCCGATCATCAGTTCGGGTTTAGAAGCAAACATTCGACAATCGATCAAGTGCATCGAATAACTGACGTAATAGAGAAAGCTCAAGAAGAAAATAAAATTTTCTCTGTCGTATTCTTGGACGTTTCGCAAGCATTTGATAAGGTGTGGCATGAAGACCTCAAGTGCAAATTAAGACAAGTTCTCCGCGAACGGTTATGGGAAATTCTAGAATCGTATCTAGAGAATAAACACGGAAACGAATATCGGAATTTAAGGAAATAAGGGCTGGTGTGCCGCAAGGAAGCGTCCTTGGGCCACTCCTGTACCTGTTATTTACGCGTGATATTCCGCAAACAGAAGGTACTACCGTTTAGCCACTTTTGCCGGTGACACTGCTATACTAGCAGTTGGTACAACGACCAAAGAAACAAATAAAAGGCGCGCTTAACCGGGTCCAAACGAAAGCGGTCCACGTGGATTTTAGACATAAAAAACAAATAACTTGCCTGTATTTATAAATACGGTACAAGTTCCGTTTGCAAATGAGGCCAAATATCTCGGAATCACTCTCGACATAAAATTGAAATGGAAACCGCATGTAAAGAAAAAATGCGAAGAACTTAAAATCAAATATAGAGAACTTTATTGGTTACTCGGAAAATATTCCAATCTTACCCTCGAGAACAAGCTTTTATTATATAAGCAAGTGATGAAGGATGAAGCCTATATGGACATATGGTATAAAGTTATGGGGCTGTACAAGCGAAACAAATCTAAACATTTTACAAACTTTTCAAAACAAAGTGCTAAGATCGTTCGTCAGTGCACTTTGTTACATTAGAAATGAGGACCTCCATAGAGACCTCGGAAGTCCCACCATTAAGGACGAAACTAAAAAATGCGCTCGAAAGCATAGAAACCGATTATTAGGACACATTAATAACTCTTACTTACTTAAGGTGGCGCTACAGTCCGGGGTGGACCTGGGCCTCAACCAATACGCCTCTCCAGTTAGCGCGATCTTTGGCTAACTGCCTCCAGTTGCGCACTCCAAGTTGGTTGAGGTCCCCTTCCACTTGCGCGCGCCACCTAAGGCGAGATCTTCCTCTACTGCGTTGTTCCTCCGGGTTGGAATCGAAGACTCTCCGGGCCGGAGCGTTGGTGTCCATTCGCTCTACATGTCCTAACGATCTTAGACTACTAATGCGTAATTTTCTGACCAGGTCGATGTCGCTGTACAGCTCGTAAAGCAAACGGAACCAAAAATCACTCGAAGAATTTTGCGTTCGAAACGACCAAGGAGATCTTCATCCGCCTTTGATAGCGCCCATGCTTCTGCACCATAAAGCAGGACTTTGATGATGAGGGTCTTATACAGAGTTTCCTTAGTATTTCTCGACAAGGCCTTACTTATCAGTTGCCGTCTTAGGCCAAAGAAACAGCGGTTGGCAAGTGTGATTCTTCGTTTGATTTCTGATGTGATGTCGTTATCAGAGTTTATAGCGGAGCCGAGGTAGACAAAGTCCCTAACTACCTCAAAGTTATAGCTGTCTATCGTGACGTTCTGTCCGATTCTTCGATGTTGTGTGTCCCTTCTTGTTGACAGCATATATTTTGTTTTACCCTCATTCACCACTTGCAAACGCACCAGTGACAGCTCGCTGTGTTCTGCCAACAATGTCAATGTCGTCAGCGTATGCAAGCAGTTGCACAGACTTATGGAAAATTGTGCCTCTGGTGTTAGCTTGTGAGTTTCGCACAATTTTCTCAAGAATGATTTTGAAGAAGTCACATGACAGCGCGTCGCCTTGTCTAAATCTTTTTTTGACATCAAAGGTCTCGGTGAGATTGCTTCCGACCTTAACGGAGCAGCGAGCGTTCTATTTATATCGTCTTCTGCACAATCTGACAAGTTTGGCAGGGATGCCAAAACTCGACATGGCTCTGTATAGCTCGTCTCTATAAATGCTATCATATGCGGCCTTAAAATCGATTAAAAGATGGTGAGTATCGATCTGGACTTCTTGGGTTTTCTCCAGGATCTGCCGTAGTGTGAATATTTGATCGGTCGTGGACTTACCGGGCCTAAAACCGCACTGATAGGGACCTATCAGATCGTTGACGAATGGTTTCAGGCGTTCACACAGTACAGCAGACATGATCTTATACGCAGTGTTCAGGAGACTGATGCCTCTATAGTTGGCGCAGTTTAGAGGGTCTCCTTTCTTGTGGATCGGGCAAACAATGCTGAGGTTCCATTCATCAGGCATACTTTCCTCTAACCAAATCTTGGAGATGAGTTGGTGTATGCACTCTACCAAGTCATCTCCGACTGCCTTGAAGAGCTCGGCAGGTAAGCCGTCTGGACCAGCAGCCTTGTTGGATTTAAGCTTAGATATTGCTATCCTCACTTCATTTTGGTCAGGTGGACGGAAATCTTGGCTGTCATCGTCCAGGTTGAATAGATCGTTCTGCCTAACAGCGGAATTTGTGTCGTCTTCGCCGTTTAGCAGTCTGCAGAAATGGTTTTTCCATGTCCTCAGCACCGACTGTGACTCTACTACAAGGTTTCCTTGTTCGTCTCTACAGGTCTCCGTTCGGGTCTTGTTGGCATGACACGTTCTTTTTACCTTTTGGTAAAACTTCCGAACATTGTTCCTGGAGTAACACCTCTCTATATCCTCGATCGCGCGCTTCTCATGCTCTCTCTTTTTTCTCCGGAGAAGCCGATGTTCTTCCCTCCTTTTTTGCTCGTAGAGCTGACGAGCTGCTCTCGTCCTTCTATGCAGCGACGCTTCGTAGGCACTTTGTTTTGCTGCATGTGCTTGGCGGCACTCTTCGTCAAACCAGGGGATTCGGGGGGGTGGGCTGGTGAAACCGAGCACATCAGTTGCGGCGTTTTTGATGGCTTCTTGGCATCGACGCCACTGGTCTTCGGCACTTGATGCTGGCAGCATAGGACTTCTCGAGAGGTTGAGGGATACGCGATCGGCATAGGTTCTGGCGGTTTGTTGCGTTTGTAGTCGTCCAACGTTAAATCTCCTCACAGTATTTTCTCGTTGTTGTGGCGTCTTGGATATCCGCATCCGTACCTTGGCTACAACAAGGTAGTGGTCCGAGTCTATGTTGGCCGCTCGGAAAGTTCGGACATCTAGAATACTGGAGGAGTGCCTTGCGTCGATCGCAACGTGATCAATTTGGTTGACGGTTTGATGATCAGGTGACCGCCATGTTCCTTTGTGGATATTGAGGTGAGGAAACCGTGAGCTAGCTATGGTAACATTACGTCCCGCAGCAAAATCAATCAGCCTAAGTCCGTTTCCAGACGTGGTGTACATTAATAACTCGTTCCGTGAAATTCTCGATGAAACAAATTTATTGCGGCGTCTACAACGAACTAAATCTTCGGACTTAGTCCGATAATTATCAACCGCGTTAAAATTGGGGAACGAGCAGGAACTTTCGCCAGAAATTAAGTTATGACTTATATAACTTAGTTGCAGAACAAAAGAAAATTTGTAGGAGATTGTTTTTAGTGAGTAAAAATCTCACACTACTATGAGCGCGCGAGTTACATAGCAACAAAACTTGGCAACAAGCATCATCAACACCATTATCATAACAACCAGATTGGCTTGTCAACAAATGCTAACCAACAAATAACGCAATAACCTGTAACATATCAACGAAAGATCATGTCCGAATCGGCTTGTAAACAAATCATCGGACCATGCTGAAATGCAAGCAGATAAGCCCATACGAACCGCATGTAGCAGAATATCATCCTCTTATCTGTATCGTGCAAAGAATGGCTTGTAAACAACGCATCCAAGGCCAAGCAACAGTTCATATTTGACGACACAAAATTATGAAGAGCAGGTTGCAGCATTTTCGCCTTACCACCGTCTAGCGTATGCACAAAGTGTAAAAACAACAAGAAACCTGCGTTTAGATGATATGATGTGACCTTTTGGCACAAATCCCCTACGACGGATTCTGTGATAGTTCTTTCGGGGTTCGTAGCAAAATTCCGAGTACGACGGATACTCTGATAGACGTGTATATTATTAAAATAAAAAAAAATAAATAAACTCAACTGATATAGCTCGCGCCGAGTGTCCTCATAGTATCTTCTAGAAGATTTCCACCTACCTACCTATATCTATGTAAAGATATCGTTCTATCACGAACCCTACTCCTAATCATAGACACCTTGAACCAGCATAGTTAATACATTCCACTCAAAAATAAAAAAATGTGATAACAGATCAGAAAACATAAAACTCCTGCTACACTTTGCTTTGTACTTAAAAAATCGTATAATCTTAAATTAGTACAGTAGGCCCTTACAAATCTCTAACCTGAACTTGCGACGATTGCCTGGTATCAGATGAACAACCCAAAAGTGGATTTTATTTAACACTATTTCTATACTTTATGAGCCGTTTCTTTTATCTAGCATCGCTTCTCAGCTCTTTACCTAACTATCTAATAAAATAAGAAAACAGCTAACCAAACTTTTGATGAACGAGAAAGTTTCGTTCGACCCAGTCGTGCACTTTATTTTTCTGAGTAAAGTCAACAAGAAAACATAGCCCACAAATACCATTCTTAAAACTGACCCGGCACAGTAGTGCCATATGTGGACCTCCTATTAAACTTACGTCTTATCAAAGCTTAAGCACGTTCTGTCTATAGGTATAAGGCTATAGGCTAACAAACTTGCCCTCAATTTAAAATGCCACCATGCAATAAAAATTGGTAAGAAAATTTAAATTACACCATACCAATAAAGCGATGACATAAGAAGGTTCACCAAACAGAAAAACAATTACTAGCCCGGCATGTGCTGAACTGCCGTTTGTAATCATATAATAAGCAGTGCTGTTCTTGAGTGCAAGCAATGAACGCCTCCTGTTGCAAGGCATGCAACCAAACCCATATCGACAGCTACAGGTAAGAAATAAGAAGGACCTATACACCTTTACACTGCATTAACAAGAAAAAAAGTGCTAATACCCTGTGGCTCAAATTGAGAGGAACCCTCCACCGCTGGTCAGTCGACTTGGACATGGACATGGCCATGGCCACTTGCGACGGCGCGGCGCTTGTGTTGTTTCTTTTGTAATAATATAACAACTATGTGCCCATACTTGTATTAAGAATTAAAGATCAGTGCATTGTACAATCAGTACACACTCGACGACACTCAACTGGAAGGGCTGCTGCTGCTGGCGTGCTGCAAGCATGCAACAGGGTATGCATCAGGAACTACCGCAACCAAGTTGCATTTTATAACAGTAAACAAGGAAATTGCATCGCCGCGGCCGCACTAAAAAAGTGCACTCAAACCCTCTATGCTCTGTGTCACCAGAGGGATGGTCGACGGTGGATGGTGGATGGTGAGTGGTATGCATGGAGCAAAGATGCGCTGTGCAGATTGTAAGGGTTTCGTACGTTGCATTTGGTTTTATATGCAGACATCTGTTGGATGGCTTTTTTGGTTGGTCTGCTGCTCCTTGGCGGCGCAAGAGGTTCTTAACTTTTTGCTTGTTATTCTCAATTCTCCTGTCAAATGGTTTTATCGCGTGCCACTGCAATAAGCATGCCACGAAAAGGACCGCGCGTTGGGCATTGAGGAGGGGAAAGCATATACAATCGGGTGCATCACAGAATTGCACTGTGATAGTTAACGAACGATCCTCTGAATTGAAGTGATTCCCGGACAGGGGTTCTGTTTGTTAATTTGCGCAGAATAATATTTTGTGAGTGAGTGCGGTTTTGAAATTATTTATGATAGATGGAAGATGGTGGCGCCGGCCGTGCCGTGTGTTTGCTAAACCAGTGTTATTTGTGCAGCTGCGCGCACTGGATGATCATAGTCAGTAGAGATTTTTTCTGTCTCCGATGGATTGACCAACTCGGTCAGTTGATTCACTTTGAATTGAAACTCCGAAACTGATGGAAAATTTAAATGAAGCATTTTCAAGTATTTATTTAGTTATTTATTTTTTCAATTCGAAAACAAAAAGTAAATATAATTATTATAGCATTTAAATTATTGCGGATATTTCCTCTTTAATGTTTGATTTTTGCAGCCAGGATCAGTGTTGCCAGAATTTCAAAAAAGAAAATGGTAGACTGCAAAAAAAAAATATGCAAGAATGTATGAAGCCAAAAAATAAAAATGCCAGACAAAACAATATGTGTTTTCACCAGCTTTAAAAAAAATTACCTATATATATTATTTTGTCTTTTATACTACAAATTCATCTGAATGTATTTTTTGCCTATCTGTAGGTTTAATACAAAATGTAACTTCTCTTTAGTAAGGAATTCTTACCCTAAAAATATCTCAGAAAATAATAAAAATTATGTTTTTTTAATTAATGAATTTTATTTTTAATTAACATTAAAGTTTCAGTCTTCAGAAAAAAACAAAACAAAGAAATATCGACAGTATCTACAGTGGGAAAGCTATTAAATATAAGGAAAGGCATTGCCCCACTAATCATAAAATGGGTTCTAAACATGTTAGAAAGCAGAATTATTAAGATTATGGAGGCTCACAAAAGACTGTTAAGGCCACTAGGGGCTGTCCTCAAGGTGGAGTACTTTCTGCCCTTCTGTGGACTTTAGTCATAGATGAACTCCTATTCCACCTCACACAATCGGGGTACATAATACAAGGTTATGCAGATGATGTAGTAATCACTGTTAGGGGCAAACATGACTCCACGATATCGGAGATCATGCAAGGAGCCCTAAACTTAACCTATAGATGGTGTCAGAACAAAGGATTGACCATAAATCCCTCAAAAACAGTCATGATACCATTCTCAAGAAAGAGAAAACTAGAATTGAAACCGATCAAGCTAAATAACGAAGTTATTGACTTATCAGGGGAGGTAAAATATCTGGGAGTAATCCTGGACAAGACTCTCACCTGGAACTCACATCTTGATCAAGTCACCAAGAAGGCGACAAAGGCAATTTATATGTGCCAGTGTCTTCACGGCAAAACCTGGGGCTTAAAACCAAAAACGATCTACTGGTCATACAACACGATCATCAAACCAATGATCACCCATGCAGCGATATCATGGTGGCCAAAAACCGAACAATTAACGGCCCAGAAAAAACTAAACAAGATATATCGCTTAGCATGTGTTGGTATAACGGGGGCAATGAAAACTTGTCCAACTGCAGCCATAGGGGCAATGCTCAGCCTTCTGCCTTTACATATTTCTGTAAAGAAGGAAGCGCGTTTCAGTGCCCTTAGGCTTCCTGATATATCAAATCTTAAAGCAGGAAATCTGACAGGACACCTTCGAGTATTACAAATGCTTCAAGATGATCCTGTGATCAAAGTATCAGACACGACGCTTAAAAGACTTCGCTTCTCCAGAAAATTTAAGATAGTCATATCTGACAGGAATACCTGGAAAATCAACCAATTCGTAACACGACCAGGATCACAAATCTGGTACACCGACGGTTCAAAGATGGAAGATGAAGCCACCGGTGCTGGGGTCTATGGGCCTAGGTTCCAAAGAGCCGTAGCACTAGGAAAATCACCAGACATCTTTCAAGTGGAGGTACATGCCATAGAGATATGTGTCCGGGAATGCTTACGGAGGCGCACTAAAGGTGCCCATATCTACATCCTCTCAGACAGCCAGGCAGCCCTTAAGGCCCTGGGATCGTTTTCGATCAGATCAAAGCTAGTCTGGGAATGTTTCAATCTCCTCGAAGAACTGGCAAAGGACAACACAGTCACTGTTGCTTGGATACCAGGCCATGAGGGATTTGAGGGCAACGATCGAGCAGATTGTCTGGCGAGAAGAGGTGCATCACGCCTGCTCACCGGTCCTGAACCCTACTTCGGGTTACCTTTGAGTTACACACACTCAAAATTCAGGAAATGGGAAGATGATCAACTTGCCGAATACTGGACGGAATCAAAGGGACAGAGGCAGGCAAAAAGATTCATAACCCCAGCTCGTAGTAAAGCAAAAAAGTTACTTGAGCTAAGCAAAGAAGATCTAAGGATCCTAACAGGCTATCTTACTGGTCACTGGCCACTAAGATATCATGTCAAAAAAATTGGACTTTCCGATGATGACTCCTGTCGACTCTGCGGAGAAGAGGAGGAGACAACGGAACACATACTCTGCGAATGTCCTGCTGTGGCCAGGGGCAGAGCGATCCATATGCAAAGGGCGATTTTAAGTCCTGCAGATATTGGAAACATGGAACCAAGAAGGGTGCTGAGGTTTATAAAGAGCCTCAACAGCTCCCTTGGTTAAATAATAAAGGCCAACACAATTGAATTTGACGTCCACCTAGATAAAGCATAAGTCCTTCCAAAAAGCTTATTCTAAATAGCCCATGTATCAAAGGGCATGGTACTGCCCACCCAAGTTCTGGCTATACACCCTTTTTACAGGGACAAACTCAGGCGATTTTCGACCCCCCTCTATCTTCAGTACCAATGAAGTCAGAAACTCCAAACTCGGAATATTTGCTAAGCTGATAAAGCACAAGTGCCTCAGTAAACTTTTAGCAATAGTGGTTCCTGAAATATAGAGCTTCAAAAATCATAAAAAACCGTAACTGACAGATTGACAGATCCCCAACATCGGGGAATCTTGTAATTTTGCACAATGGTAAGTCTTGTGGTGCAAGCAAAGGAATAAATAAAAAATTTAAGGTTTTTCTATAAGATGACGTGGTATCCACCCACTTTCTCAGAATTATTGTCAATTATAAGGAGGACTTCCGATTGCTGTAGAATAGTAAAATTTGGTTTATCGGTAGAGCTCGAAAATCTAAGATTTTTAATCGACGTGTCTGTCTATTGTCATTTTGAAAATATACTATACATGCACCTTAAAGTTCATGACTATTCTAAGAACTTATTACTGACTAAAATTCGGTGGCCTTACTTGGAAAGTTTTCTTTTTATTACACCAAATTCGAAAGGTCTTAAAAACTTGATCAGTGAACTGACCAAATTTTAGTCAGTACTAGCTGACCCGGCGAACTTCGTTCCGCCCTAATTCATTAATGTAGGTAATGAAATTAATAATTCCGAGCTTTCGCTTCATTCTGCTTCATGTAATTCGGTCAATTCAAATTTGTTATTCAAAAGTTATATTAAAATTAAATAAATAAATAAAATCAAATACTTGTCGGCAACCTACCGCTTTTTTACTGAGTGCTTTATGGTACACAACATTTTTTGTTCTATTTCTATTATCGGGTCTATCGGACATGCGAAATTCAAGATTTATGCCACACACATCCAGCGATTGTCCTTGGGACTCATTAATTGTCATAGCAAAAGCGAGACGTACGGGAAATTGAAGACGCTTAAATACGAACGGTAAATTGTTCTGAATAAGTGGAATCCGCAAAATAAGAACATCTTCGCCTTTGAATTTTCCAAAAAAAAAATCGTTGCTTGAATAATATTTGATATTAAATTCTTCACAATCAAACGCGTACCATTACAAAGTTTTGGTTCAGTTAGGTTGCGCAACAAAGTGGGATAGTTGGCGGCTTCGTTTTATTCCATCACGGAGTCAACTGATCTGTATGAATGGAACTCACCAACGATTTGGTTTTGAATGGCGAAATTCAAATGATCGACGTTCTGGTTTTTCGTAGCCAAAATCACTCTTACACTCAGCTAATCATATCGTTGTAAAGTTACAAAAATGTTGTGGAAACTCAATCAGGCCGGTGATTAAGTTTGCTGGATCACACCATTGCCAACAATTGCCTGGAGAACTCTGCAGCGGACTGGTCATTTTGTAAAGAAACTCGCATGTTTGTTGTAAAATGCAATTTCTTCACGTATCGCCATAAAGCAGACGCCTTCAGGCAAGCATTCAATTCATCTGCCGGAGTTGATCTCGAAATGACAGGCAGCGTTTGACGAAAATCGCCTCATAGCAAGATCATTGCTCCACCGAAAGGTCGCTTATCATTACGTAAACGATTCAGGGCCTAATTTCGTCCCATATGAATCTTACATTGCTGCAGTACTTTCGCCATCACAGTGTTCTTTGAAATGCTGCAGGTAGGTTCTTCATCCACTTGCAGATTCAATGACAATTCCAACGCTGTTCGACCGCCTTCTAACAAAGTAGCCGCTATCCCAGAAGAGGCTAGGGCCAAAGCGATCTCAGATCTCGAACGATTGTAGCCAAAATCAGTGAAATCAGGAATGTATTTCCAGTTCCACCGGGCGCATCAAGGAAGAAAATTCCGCCATTTTCGTTATCATCTGCTTGCATCAATTCATCGTACACTTTCTTTTGTTCTTGATTCAACATTGGCACATTTGTTCGAACAGCTTGCCTCAATGCGATTCGATCGAAGTCCAGTTCTCGCTCCAGTTCTCGATTAAATGCGTCTTGCATTGAACGATTTGGCTGTGGCATCTCCAATTTGCACAACAAATTGCCACTCATGAGCAGACACATATCCTCGATTAAAATCAAAGCTTTGTTGCGCATTTCATCTGAACATCTCCAGTTCATTATCAGGTGTCACAGTGCGAATTCGATGCAAAATATCGTCGGGCATATCACCTTTGTAGAACTAAAGTATCTACTTCATTTCAAAAAGTTACTTAATGTAACATAGTAAACATTATTTATTAGAACAAACTTTTTAGGTAGGTATAGGTATTAAAAAAAAGAAAAAATTCAAAATTGTTGACAACAACAATTTGCTTGGAAAATAATTAAAATAATTGACAATTTAAAATACATATTTTTTTTATTTGAAGTGTCACTACTAGATTTCTATCCAGTTTCTTTTTTTTTCAAAGTGTATTTCTTCATACAAACTTTCATAACCTCTTTCATCCCCTCCAAGTTTTGTTTTCGCGACAAAAAGTAAACAAAAACCTGGTATACAGCAATACGAACAAAACAAAAAAAGAATTATGAAAATCGTCCCAGGGGTTGTCGAGTTAGGCTGTCACACACACATTTGGCAAGTTATTTTTATATATATAGAAGAATAGATAGGTAATGAAATGATTAAATTATAAAATTTCTCTCTTTATTTGTAGTTATTTCAATATTGTTCTACTTTTATTTCGTATTAAGCCTTCCATAAAGTAAGAACTTGGTGTACTTTTAGATCTCGGTACTTTTCACGACTGACTTTGTTAAAAACATAGAGGTCACGTACCCAATAGACATGATTCATTGCAATCACACATTATCCGCTCACATTTCACATTTCATATGCATGGGAAAGTGGCACTGTATATCAGCTTAATGTACACGAATGACTAAAATTCCAGAGCAAATATCGAAAAATACTAAAATCCAAAAAAAATGCTAAAACAGCATCTGGCATTTTTCTTATTATAGAAAAATGCTTTCAAGTCTTCGGAAATGCTAGATCTAGCATTAAAAATGCCAGAAAGGTATCACTGGTCAGGATACAATTTCCTATGCTTCTGCACACCACGTAAGAGAAATTGCTTCTGTTTTTCCTCTGCTGTGATTAGTTCGTGAAAGGTGAAAGTATTGTACCAGCTTGACTGCCCTTTCTGCTGTATCGTTCACAGCTCTTAATTGAACAGCTTTTTGTTTCGCCTCCCAGTATGAACTACCTATTACGTTCCCATTCAGTGGGACACACTTGAAGGAATGAATCATTCACTTTCAAACGAGAAAACACATTTTAACTTTTGACGGTCACATCAAATGTATCCAGAGTTTTAACTAAAGAAAATATAAATTATGATTAAAAAAATAAATAGCTAAATGTAAAAGTTTAAAATAAGTTACCATAAAATGAGTTAAGAATTTCATCCTTCGAAGGAACATATCGCTTCTAAATAACTATCCTTAGTTAGATTAACTACTTTCTTTGTTTTCGTTTCCACGTCAACAATATCAGCGAACAAGGATAAAATGACTGCTTCGTCAGTAAAATACTACAAAAGCTGGACATTTTTTTTAAACCTGCATTTGAAATTGACGAATCCACACGTTAGCCTTGAAAGGGCGCCAGATTCCGCTGAAGCCATGGTTTTATATAAGTTGTGGCAATGAATGAACAAAAACATCTTTAAGACATTGCCTTTCGTTCTTGCTTAGTTTAATCTAAGTCATCTTCAATTCCTTGTTAGCATTTCCTCCTCAGTGAGCTCGCGCTAGTTGTCTGTCACTGTTGTTTTATGCAAGCAATTAGCTCATTGTTATTTGTCGGAAATGTTTTTTTTTTTTTTTTTTAAATTGTCACTGCAAGTTATATATAGTTCGAAGAATCTACATATATTTTTCCATTTGTCGCGGAATTTTTTGAAAAGGGGAATGTCTGGGGTGGGATTCTGTAAAAAACGAAACGAAAAACGCTTTCGCTTTTCAAAAAACGATAGAAATCACGCGAAAGCGAAAGTTTGCTTCATGTAACTCCTTTCGTTTCCTTTTTCTCTTTCGCATGGGTTTAAGAAACAGTGGGACAAAGAAATTAAAGTTTGAGAAGCTGAATGTATCATAATGAGCATAGGACAGCCAACAGCTGCTGACAGATTCAAAATAATTTATTTGTTGATATTTTGGTTTGAGTCAATAAGGTCAACATTGTAAATAATAATGTAAGTACAATACATAATTACCGACACACATACTATTTATTTGAATATATCAAAACACACACAGCAAAATATCGTCGGCTTTCTTTCAAAACCTCGTAAGTCCGAATTTTATGAAAAAATTATATTTAATGGAATCCTGAGGAAAAAAAATTGCTGAATTTAAATATCAATACCTCGTAGCTCCATCATAATTCCTTTTGCCTCTATCAAACAGTTTCAAAACCTCCTAAGTCTAAAATTTCCATTAAAAACTCGTATGTCCCTCGTACGTCTTACTTTAACAGTTTCCTTTTTCAATTTTTTTAAATCGGTTTTTTGCGCCTCCTCAAAAATTTTCTATTTTCGACTTACGAGTTTTTGAAAGAAAGCCGACGATATATTGTTTAACTGGATACAAAGGAGTCATGAGCTGCACCGCCATATTGAGGACAAACAGCTATTATCCGGTACTTGTGGTCCGCAATCTGTAACAAAATATTATATATGATGTATTGTTTTTTATATCAAATGAAATTTTACTTACGATCATAGTATTAATGCT
Source organism: Cheilosia urbana (assembly GCA_946477585.1). Taxonomy (NCBI): domain Eukaryota; kingdom Metazoa; phylum Arthropoda; class Insecta; order Diptera; family Syrphidae; genus Cheilosia; species Cheilosia urbana. Next base: position 62,119,114 of record OX297854.1, on the reverse strand, counting down.
GTGATGGCCTTTTCTGTTAAAAAAAAAAATATTTCTTCGTTCGAAATGAGACGAATCAAGCTAACATATGTGGTACATCAATACAGCTAATGACTAAAGCAATAAACATCGTTTTACAGAAACTACAATACAATTGAAAAGCTGGCACTTATCGCCGGGTATTTTAAATTTTTGGAAAAAGTAACTCCTAGAAACATTTTCTTACACTTCTGATGGCCATTTTATCCATTGAGTACTCTGTGCGAGAGGAGAAGCAAAATCGTTGCCAACCATCCACTGATGGTTATCACCTCCAGCCATTACGTCAAGGGCTTAACACAGCCTTAAAATAGAAAGGACGTACCTATGTGTTTCGTGTTCCTGTACGAAGGCAAATGTTGTCCAGCACATACCTAAAAGCGCTTTAATTCAACCAAAAACGTTGAAGAAAACCAAACAAAAATTAAAAACATGTAAACTTATTCTTCAATACACATCAATAAAACAATTCATTGGACAGCGGCAGAGGAGTTACATGACCGAGTCTGGCATAGAGCCCTATTAGGCAAGTTAGCGTCTTACGGATTACCACAACAACTCTGCGGATGGATGCAAAATTTTCTTCTGGGAAGATCGATCCAAGTTGTTGTAGATGGTGTATCATCCAATTCGTTTGCTATAAATGCAGGAGTGCCCCAAGGATCTATTCTTTCTCCAACTCTATTTCTTTTCCACATCAACGATTTGCTTGGATCGACAAATAATAATATCTACAGCTTTGCAGATGACAGCACTCTTATATCCTCCATCTCGAACAATGGGCCTGTGAATACGGCTACATCACACAGTCAGAGATGTGAACAAATTAATTATCTAAATGATGATCTGGACAAAATCTTGAAGTGGGGAAAGGACAACTTGGTTGTATTTAATGCAAACAAGACACAGCTCACAACATTTTCCAGAAAAAATGCATCAACAGTTCCTCAGATCCAAATGGATGACCATCCAATCCATCACAAGGACTCAATGCACCTTCTAGGAGTCACAGTCAACTCAGGAATCACATGGCAGAACCACATATCCTATATCGCAGAATCGGCGTCCGCAAAGTTGAGCTACCTATTTAGAGCAAAGAGGTACTTTAGCCCCAAGCAACTTCTCCTTCTCTACAAAGCACAGGCTTGGAATATTGTTCCCATATATGGAGCTCGGCCCCAAAACATTCACTTAACCTGCTTGATAGCATACAGAGACGAGCAGTTCGACTCATTGGAGACCCTACACTCACATCGAATCTACAACCGTTGGTGCACAGAAGACAAGTCGCTGACCTATGCTTGTTCTATAGGTACTTCCATGGTAGATGTTCTGAGGAACTCAAAAACATTATCCCTCGAAATGCAACTTTTGGGCGCCCAACAAGACAGGCTGCTAATGCTCATGACCATACAGTACACTTGACAACCGCGAGGACATCAACTTCCAAGAACTCCTCCTCCTCCTGTTACAGGACAAGCAAAAACTTTGGAACTCGCTTCCTGGGGATATATTTCCAGAAGACTACAATTTGCAGCAATTTAAGTGCAGAACAAACATACTTCTGCAGGCATCTCGGGGCGCTGTTGAAGCGTTATAGGTAGTGTTCCTTAAACATCGATAGTCTATCGATAGTATCGATAGTTTTTTACTATCGATACTATCGATTGTTCAAAAAAACTATCGATACTATCGAAACGCATATATATGAGCACATATTCAAGCAATGTAGAAGTACATACTGATGACAAAACCGGTGAAACATGTACGTAAAAGAAGTACTTCATTTCCACTGACAAAGGATAGGCGATTGGGCATAAACTCAGTTATATACCTGCTGTACATAAGAATACGTAAAGTACCCATATCCTTCTTACTTATTCAAAAATGTAGCACCTTTACACTCAAGTAAAGTACTGATAGTCATACGTCAAAAGTACTTCAGTAATAGGAGTACTACTTTTCTACGTATAAGGATAGGCACCTTTAAGTAAAGTTAAGATGTATGTCAAGTGGTCATAAAATGCCAATTTCTGACAGTTCTCCTGTCAAAAAATGGTCATACCATCGGCCCTAGCGAGGTATCCGTCGGAACGGAAAATTCTCCAATTTTATACAATTCGGAGGATTTTGCTGCGAGGTTTTCTTCGGAACAAGTGTTCGGAGAATTGTGCCGACATTTTGTAACGCATATTGGCGAATTACATTGAAGTGCGATGAAGTGAATTGTATTGTTAAATTTTTGACAGCTAGGTTCCGTATTCTCCAACAGAAATTAGTTGCGGAATTCGTTTATGAGTGCGGTGCGTCATCGCAATGCGAGTCTATTTAATACATTTCTTGACCACAGCTGCTTCGGTATTTCAATATTTTGCAGTGTATAGACATCGGTCTTGTATAGATATATGTACATCTGGTTTATGATGCTGTAATACGAAAGAGCAAACAATAACAAAACTTTGGCAAAAGAGGGGTAGGTAACCTCTTTACTGCAAATTAAAATTACAGTTTGATAAACTTTGTATGCAAGAATGAAATATGTATGTTTTTAAATGTTTTATTAATAAATTATGGACAAATTTACAAACCCGTCCTTAGAAAATCGTAAACATATAAAACTATCGATACTATCGATACTATCGATAGTTTTATTCCGAAACTATCGATACTATCGAAATGTAAAACTATCGATGTTTAAGGAACACTAGTTATAGGTTCGCCTTTCCCGGGAGAAGTATATATATATATATTATATTATATTTTCGCTTCAAATGCATTCTTTAGAACAAGTTCATGGAAGTGATTTTGACACCAAAAAAGTAGTAATTCCCTTTTTAAGTTTCTGTTCTAAAAGCACACACGTACTATTGAGGATGTTTTTGTGTCAGAGCACTTTACCTGTAGGTACCTTATTCTCGAGGTTCCAGTCACTTAATGACCCAGAAACGGCTACAGATTGTTCTTTTCCAGACAAATTGTCATGCTTGGGCACAGAAAAGCTGTGTTACTGCGAAATGAAATAACTACAGAAAGTCGTTTTTTTTTTACACTTCTTAGGGTTAGGGCAGTTATAGTCACAACTTCAGACACATACTTTTGGAAATCGGTTTTTATATAGATGCAGCTCTTTTCCTGTGTTCGAATACGTTGGATCGAGGATATATTGATTGGAAATTCGTCAACATTAAGTCCGAGCGCTTCTCCTCTGGCCTGAAGAATGTAAAGGGAGTCTCGAATGGTTAGCTGACATCTGTCTGAAGCTGAGACTAATTTAGCAGTAACAAATTATTTTCTTCCGAGTTTTTTTAATGTTAGAGATTGTACTGCTCCGATCCGAATATTATTGGCAAATCCTCTTCATGGCTTTTACCACTGTTGGAGTATGTGTCTGTTTCGTTGTAAAATTTCTGGTGTAAACACTCGATTGATACCGAAGAGCTGGATGGTAGTGTCAACTGTCAATTTAAGCAATCTCTTCTCTTCATAAAGCATTCTTTTTTAACCCTTTCTTCCTTTTCCATTCATTTTTCATCCACCCCCATTAGGCAGCTTAGTCTTCCCGGTTCTCTCTGGCGAGGCAAAAATTATTTTATTAATTTTAAGGAAGGCATCAGCATAAGCTAAATAAAAAAAGATTATGTAAATCGTTTTGAAAATCCTCTTTTTCAAAATTTGCGGGGCGAATCGGGTAGGTGCGCCGGAGCTGACGGTCTATTTAATATACTTAGTTTATGGTCAGGACTGTAGTCTTGCTTAAATGGAATGCCTTTTACTTGAGTATCTTTTGCACTTTACCATTTTCAATACCATGTAATACAAAAAAATATTTGCCCCAGGATCGTATGCCAATGCAACACATATGCACTCAAAAAAAAAAAAATAATAATAATAATAATCGATGCTCATGAAAGTATACATATTATTTTGGTGTCTCATTTTTTTTTACCGGTGAAAGAACAGAATCCCTCCAGGATCCCCGATGGCACGCGCTCCTTTACGCCAGTTGTCTTCTGCTTAATGGAATGGCGCACCGCCAAAACAAGCTCCTCTGCAACACACACAATATTTCTGTTCCGTATTTGGTTTATTTTCTTCGAATTAAAATTATGCACATCTGCTCCTGGTATAGATTTTTTTTTTGCTTCGTGTGCAATGTGCCAATAAAGGAGCCACTTTGATGCAGAGGTTAATGCAAGAAAAAAACAACAACAACTGCTATGGAAAAACGCTGATGGCAAATTTTAGTTAGTTAGTAACGAGGGAAAAGTTGTTTATGCAAATACCTACTTTTTGGCATTTTTAAACCCGATTCGTTTCGAAATCAGTTTCGAAATATTGAAATTCGGTAAACCTGACGTTTGTATCTCTAGCTAGATCAGGCTCCGTCAAACAAAGCGCGTGTAAAAACGCGTCAAAATACGCACGTAAAAAACGTTTAGTATGCCTCATACCCAAACCTAAGTTTACAGTCTGCTTTCTCGAGAGCAGGCAGGCACTCGTTGTTTACGAGCAGCAGAAAGGACATGGGCATATTGTTTTTGTGGGGTTCCTCCGCCTTAACCAGTCATCCATTGGAACCGCCGGGTTGTGGAGTTTAAGAAATTGGAGAAGCCTTTCCTCCTCGCGATGTCACTAGCTTGTATAAGACAATGGTTGTATAATCCACCAACTTAAAATAAAACACGGTACGACTTTTGTTGTGGGAAAAGTATACAAAAAACCCACATTTATTATCTCCGTTTTATCATTGGTGGAAAACACGTCTCTCTCGGCCAGAGACCGATCGAGCACTAACTAGAACTACATACAGTGTATTTTAGAAAAAGCATGTATGGCCAGTGTTGCCATACGTAACAATGGTCGCCAGTACTGGTTAGAGAGTTATAAGCGCCTACTGACTATTTTATAAGCTTTTACACTTGACAAGATTTTTGAGTACGAGAACAAGCATAGTTGGGGTTTCTGATTTTTGATCTATTAGGCAATGATTTTTTTTTTTGACTGGAATAGATTAATGACGCTGATTTAAGTTGTCAATAATAGGAAGTAGATATTGTTCGTGATAGATCGACATCCTTATATATAAATAAATATATATGTAAATGCAAGAATTCAGAGATTTATTTTTGAATTTGCATTAGCAGTTGTAAACTGAATATCACGACGGACTTGTGTGGGAGTGCAAATTAAGTGATATTTTCTGATAGCGTAAACTCTAACAGCCGTATTTATAAAATTCGCTTACGACGCCTCTACGATGTTATGTTTAGTTAAACATCGCGTAAGGATCTACGCAGCCTCTACGTGGCTCTCCTAAAATTGTTATTTATAAACATTTTTCCTGTCAAACCTTAGGTACTAAACAAGGTTTGTGTCTAAAAAGGTACGAATTTCGATAAACTATTACAGAAAACACTAAAATCTATTACTTTTTGCTCTGAAAACAGTATCAGCTGCGATTAGCTTCGCACGTAAAATCATTTAACACAAAAAAAAAAAAGAGAAATTAACTGGCACAATTCCGAAATGTCTTCGAAGGGACTGCCGAAACATGAACCTCCTATCATGTATCTATGTGTCTTCCTATATCCATATACAAGGTGGGCCAAAAGAATTCATCCGATGTTGTTTGGCTCTCATTTTTTTTTTCTAAATGAAAAACTTCGATTCTGTTTTTCGATTATGTTTATTTGAACCTTTAGAATTTTATTGGTCAAGTCGAGAAGATGATATAGGCCGGCACAATTGATTGCCATGCGGACTCGCTTTTATGGCATTTTTCATCACTTCGGCGAGAAATTCGGGCGACAGATTCTTGCACTTGTGTCGAATGTTGTCCTTGAGGGCTTCTAAGGTCTTCAAAAACCCCCACAAAAAAAAGTCTGGAACGGTTAAATCGGGCGATCTTGCGGGCCAGTGCAAATCGCCAAAACGAGAGATGCCCGGGAACGCCGCCTTCAGAATATCGGTTCTGGCTCGCGCAGTGTGTGACGTAGCTCCGTCCTGTTGGAACCACATGTCCTCCCGTCCTAATTCGTCCAATTGCGGCAGAAAAAAACTCGCTTAACATGGCCCTACAGCGCGCATCGTCCACTGTTGTCGTTTGACCAGCAGCGTTCTCCAAAAAAGAATGGCCCGATGACTCCTCCAGCGTGAACAGCGCACCATGCAGTAACTTTGAGCAGGTGTAGTGGCTCCTCTTGCATTACTCGTGGATTTTCGGTGCCCCAAAAGCGATAGTTTTGCTTGTTCACGTACCCGCTGAGGTGGAAATGAGCCTCATCGCTCATTATGATTTTGGTCGAAAAATCGAATATTCGAAATTATTCCGCGTTCTTGGGGAGTGTGAGTGAGCTCCATGAGTTGATTACTTGTATTCTACATCAACATCTGTCTAGTCCACAAATGTCAAAACAGATTTGACATTGGCGGCCATTTGCAAAAATATTTATTAAGTCTAATTAAGTCTAATTTCTATTTTATAATTGCATTTGCAAACGAAATTCGTTTGGCGCAAATTTACAAAACTGCGGAATGAATGCACCCACAAAAATTAGTTCCACTTTTTGGTTTTGTTTACAATTCGACCACAACCAAATGACATTTGATGCAAAAACACATTTACGTAAGCTCTAAGTAGGCTCTAAACGCAAATTCTCGGGTTTAACTTACGCAGCTCTTAAGCAACGTTGCTTAAGTTCGAAAAATGCTTATAAATCAAATTTTCTTGCGTATGAGCATTTTAGAGGGCGCGTAAAGATAAGCAGAGTCTACGGTGAGTTTATAAATAGGGTTGTAAGTGGTTGGAACTTGGAAGTTTTTTAAGGTGCTTAATTCAAAATGGTTGAAAAAATTAGAAGTGGGTAATATTTGCTAAAAATAAGTTTTGCGTTGCTGTTATTGTATTTTTAATGGCTGTTGTAAATGAATGAATTTTAAAGTGCGGTATTGAGTTTGAGTTTTAAAAATATAATATATGAACAGGGATCGGCTTTTGGGTAGTCATTTTCGAGAAATAATTAAAAAACGAATTTATTAGAACTTTTTGAGAAAAACTAAGCGCGGGATCTTATCTAGAATACTGATATTATCTTGAGTATGCATTTTGATCAAAATCGTTGGAGCAGTTTCTGTAAAATTTGGCAGAGAAAGAGAAATACTAATTGCTAACTAGATAGCTTAAAACCAATTATAATTTATTGTTCGGGATGTAAGCCTTACTTGCTTTTTTAAGTTTTATCGAAGTTGAAAATGGTGTTTTCGAGATATGAGTAGTTTTCAAAATTAGCGATTTCGGTTATTCAAATTGAAAATTAAGCAAGCAATAGTTTTGAGAACATCAATTTTAGTCTAAGTTTGCATTTTGGTCAAAATCGTTATCGCCGTTTCCAGGTAAACTTAAAAAAACTAAATTTTTAAAAAATATATTTTTTTTTTTTTTTTTTTTCAAAAATCCATTTTACGATAGGAATACAGAGGAAAACTGAGTTTGTTATTTTCGAACTCTATCACATTCTCCCACGATTGACACCTTTTTTTCTTATTTACGTGTCTTTGCATAACTCACGGATTCTAATTGCCAATTATAGGAAAACAAAGGGTTGCGAGTTTCACAAACATTATCAAACGTTTTATCAAAGATAATATACAGTGCGACCTCAATAAAAGCAACCCTCGGTACGTGCAATTCCTCGATAAAAGCAACACCTTAAATCTTACCATTGTTGACTCAGTAACTGCAACTCCTTAAAAAAAGGTGACTCGATAAAAGCAACTATTGGTTAATGAGCTCTTATTTCGTTCGCTATTTGTAGATATTTTTTTAAAAACAATTAAAATTTGATTTTTTTTATTTCTAATACCTATGAATTAAATGATCAGTTTTGGTCTCTTTACCAGTGCAAGACAGGTTTCTTTTTACTATTCTGAGGTGTTTAACTTGTTGCCTCATCTTTGGCACCTACAATTTTTTGACTCGATTATTGCAACAAACTCAATAAAAGCAACTGCAAATTTATATTAGTTGCTTTTATTGAGGTCGCACTGTAATTACATTGTATATACCTTCCACTTATTAACAGAACAATTTGTTTGTCCCTTTTTCTTTCTAAGCGAGTGTAAAGTGAGATAATACAACAATCGTCGATTTTTGTTCTATCGACTGCGTTTTTTCTTGCCTCTGAAGTACATTTGCTTTATTATCACAAGCAAAATTAAAATGTTTGTTTGTTGGGAATGGGAAAAGGAAATTGGGAAGGCAAGAAATGCGGACATCAGCTAACATGGGACTACGACATCTGTATAGGTATATTATCTGTGATAATAATGTACCAAAGAACGTTTTAATGCGCCTAGTTCCGGAAGAATTTGAAACACGCACACTTTCTTTTCAAAATAAATGTGCACCTTTCGCATGCAGACCGCGTGCCAAAAGGGAAAGAAAAGAAACTGCAAGCCTGCACAAAATAAAATAAATGTAATTTCTTTACGGTGCCTTCGATCCTTTTGATCCTTGCGCCAACGACAACAACAACAAAACGTTTCTAATTAACTTTTGGCATTTGCACGAATTCAATTATAGTTCTGTGTGTCTTGTTGCATATTTCAACAGTACATTTGCATAAATGCACCGTGCTCACCAGTAATTCCGTGAAATCCTTGCATTCGTTTTGTGATTATTAAAGGATAAGTATCCACCGGCTGATCCTTTTTCGTCCGAAGGCTAATACAAAACAACAACGCAAAAATATAAAAATAACATGCATCAGCAATAATACGGGACACACTGTACAATTTGTTTGTTGCGCCGCGCCGGCGAAATGTGCAGACCTTTGGCGGTGCTGTTTAGCACTTTTCAAATCGATTATAAATGTTCTTCGTGCGGGCTTTTCAATGGGAAGCTCACGAGTATTTTATTTAAATGACGAGCAGTTTGGGCCTTTATTCTTTTTTTTTTTTCGTAAAATTTTATAGCAAGGCAAGGGGGTACAGTACAGGCCCCGGGCGGCACTTTGCCAGGGGCGGCAATTTGCAGCAGTTAATTTTTGTTTTTATTTTATTTTTTAAACATAAAATATAATATTATAATATAATAATATAATTTTGACAAGTTCAAAGTTTACAATGGGGACGTTCGGATACCTAGTTTATGTAAGACGTCAACTAGATTCGTCGTGACTAGGAATCCGAACGCGTTGACTAAGCAACTTGAATTGTTTTTGTATTCTCGCGGTCAGCGTTACCTTTGTTTGCATTTGCCCTTTTATATTCGGAAAAGACCCCTCATAATTTTTTTCAAAAATTGTTATTTTCAAATAAGTACATTTAAAATGTAACACGGTTGCCTATCACAAAACTATTACACTGTTATGCGAACTAATGGTTGTTAAATGTCGTGCGAAAACTCGAAATTAGCAGATTAGCTTTAGAAATGGCACCCTTTTCTCTCAATGGCCCTTTTTCGACTCTTTAGAATTCTGCCACGGCCACTCTGTTTATTTTAAATCTGACTCTTCGCAATGTCAACTGAGTATGCGGGCAGGATTTCTTTGACTAGATTTGTCGGCTTCCCCTCCATAAACGTCAACTGCAAAAACTAATCACGTGACCACTCTGGGCCAATAAAAACTGAAATACATCTAGTCAGACAGCCTGTCAACTTACTAAACTATGAATCCGAACGTCCCCAATATGTTTGAGTACGAACAAACTACTAGGAGTTTCTATTTTTTGATTGAAAGTAGTGTTCGGGATAGATTGATATCCTTACATATATGAACGAGTATGAGAGTGTAAGAATTCAGAGATTTGTTTTTGAATTTGCATTAGCAGTAATTAACTGAATTTCCCGATGGACGTGGCACGTGGGGTGTAAATGAAGTGGGATTTTCTGATTGTGTAACGCTCCAAGTGGTTGGAATTATTTTAAGGGGCATCTTCAAAACGGTTGAAAAAAAGGAATAAGTGGGCAATATTTGCAAAAAATAAGTTTTGCCTTGCTTCTATTGCATTTTAATGGAAGAGCGGAGTTTTAAAAAAATATGTGAACACATATGGCTTTTGGGTAGTAATTGTTGAGAAATAACTCAAAAATTGATTTATTAAATTTTTTTGAGAAAAGTAGTGATCTTATTTAAAATACCTATATTAACTTGAATATGTTTTTTGATCAAAATCGTTAGAGAGGTTTTTGTAAAATTACGCAGGCAAAACCTTATCAAATTTTGCAATGTTTAGTTAGAATAATACCTACTATTGCCCAAGTAATTAGTTGAAAACTGACTATACCTATAAGTTATACTGTTCGGTATGTAAGCATTGCTTTGTTTTTAGAGTTTTATCGACCTGTTGCGCCAAATATTTAATTTATTTATTTATTTATTATTTTCGGTGATTCAAATTTAAAATTAAGGCCACAATAATTTTGAAAGCATACATTTTACTCTAAGTAGCTACACATTTTGGTGAAAATCTTCATCGCCTTTTCCTAGAAAACTAAAGAAAACCAAATTAAAAAAAAATGCTTTTCTTTAAAAATCGATAATGGGTATGGTATGGTACGTTTCGCTTAAAGTGTTGGGAAAATTGACGTTTCCCCGGGGTGGCGAAATGATCAATCTGGGAAATAGTAAAACGGCGAAAGTATATTTCGTTGAAAAATGACTTCACCAAATAATTGAATTATGCCAATCAACAAATTGCAAAATGATTTTTCCGAAATTTCAAGCAAATGCGAAAGACAAAAACGCCAATAAAATTAGTAATCTTGTAATGATTGACAAATTTAACGAGTAAAAAACCAAATTGCCAGTTCAGGATTGAAAAATAAAGGAAATATTTAACAGCTAAAGGAAAACAAAGAAAAGCCGAATGAATCTTGCAAATTAAAGGTAACCCTACGATAATATAGACAAAAACTGAGCCTGCTGTTCAGCTAGAAATGGCCATATAACCTGAGAAACGAATTTTTGTTTTCGAGATATTTCGAAATTTCAAAAGTACCGTTATTCGATTCCAGAAATCTTACCAAGCTTACGAATGCTTTTTTTAGTGTGGGAAAAAATTACGGAGGCGGCATAAATAGGGTCTGCCCCGGGCGGCTCCAACTCACGCTACGCCACTGCGGACAAGAGTGTGAGGAAAGGATGAATAGCAACGAACGTGATTACCTTAACGACGGTCAATTATACGATATTCATTTCAAGGATATCGATGAGGATGTGCTACAAAATAACTAACAAAATACTAGGGTCCCTAAAAGAGTTCGATATTCCTGCAGCCCATCACTGAGGGCTGAGCGAAACGCAAAAAGAATAATCGACTACATAATCGTTTCGAACACAGTTGGTTAAAGCAAATACAAGTCCCGTTCAACACGGCATTCATAACATAAGATGATTTTTTACTATGATACTTTTGTGGTCTTCGTCTATTTCTACGACCCAGCAGGGACTCGAAACACTGCACAACCAAAATATACCGTGCGAAAGATCAATTTTAGTGGCTCCACTCCAATATGGACTGCCAGAATATTGACTGATCGCATATTCAGTGCCTTGATTTTGTGCGGGTTTTTCCGCAACCGCCGTTCACCGGGTTTACATATAGGCCGATTTTATAAATGTGTGAGTGATATCGAGAAATCGAGAACTGAAAACTTCCAATATTTCCTGTTTTATTGTAGCCTTGTTCCTGGAAATTCCAGGCGAGCTTTCCCATACTAAACCTATTGACAACAACTGATAACAGCGTGACCGTTGTGCGACAATTTGATACTTTTTTCGATACCTTTTTGTTAGTTGTAAAAGGCATTTCAGAAATATTTCAAAAACTGTGATTTCAAAATAAATGTTTAAAATATAACGCGGTTGCCTATCAGACAGCTAGTCTTTTGAAAAAGGCCTTCCTAAGACTGCACCAAAAGTCGTTGTAGTTTGTAGGAAGCACTTTTTTCTTCACCTTCAAAAGTGAACCTAATTTCTGAATTCAGCTAACAAAAAAAAAAGTATTACATCAGTCAGTCTCCTTCAAACGCATTCATATAATCGCAAGTTACAACCCCTAGCGCAGAGTCAACGTACGCTAAAAGCACTCGCAATCCACCACCGTTGCGTTACCAAAATCCAAAAGGAAGAACAAAATAAAACAGAATTACCCAAAATAAACCACTAAAATGAAAAATACAAAATAAAAATAAACAATACACATAACGAAACACTGTTTATCGATCAGAATCTCGAAACAGTTGTCCAATTACAAAAAAAAAAAAAAAGACAGTGCATCGAAATTGTTTCGGCTGCACCTGTCCTTATTTTCAGGGAATGTGACCGCGATGGATAGCAGCAGAAGCAACAAAGTTCATCTCAAGGAAGGAACCGTCATACACAAAAGGAACCACCGAAAAATGCAACAGTACCTACCTACCTTCGTACAGTCATGAAACATTTTCAGGATTATTTTTATTTTATTCTCTCCTTCGTCCTACATCTAAATTTGATGCAAAGAGAAAAGAAAAGTTTTAGAGAGACTGAGACGCGATTGTGTGCTGTGTGGGGATTAGTCGAAGAAAGGGAGACAAGCATGGTGAGAGTTAAAAAAAAAAAAAACAATAGAGCAAGTCCATGTACATTTGGAAAATAATGAGGACCAAACCTAAAGCAACACTAACCGAGTGCCGAAAATTTGCAGCGTTCGATATGCGGATGGCAAAGGTGCAAAAACAATTTTTTTTTTTTTTTGGCACACCAGCACAACGCGCAAAGGATAAGCAAAGGGTATTGACCGTGGGTCGTCGTCGCCGAGAAATTAAGCAAGGAACACGGAGCTTAGCCCATAATACAGCCGGTTTCGGCCGGCCGGCGTGGCGGCATGACAATAATTGCTATTCGAAATGGAATATTATTGCTATGGGGGTGCAAAGCATACATAGGGAGATAAATTTGGCGTCATGGTTGCGATTCCATTTAGAATCGAAAATGAGAAGGCTGTGGCACCTAAGGCCGAAGAGTCGTCCTTTTTGTTAGGTATACCTGCGTTGAGTGGGTTCGGTTCGGATGCGGAATCAACTATAAAAATTGCACCTTTTAAGGCAAAGGAGTGTAGATGTAGGTATGAGTGCGTGCACTGTGGTCGATTTCGATAGCACGATTCATCGTTATGGGCTAATCCTTTAGCCGAAGATCCCGACAAACATCTGTGCCTGGTGTTTGTTTTTGGGTTCGATTTTATAATTATATCGCGTTGAAGGAGTTTGCTGGGATATCCACATTTAAAAGACCCTCCGGCTAAATGGCTTGTGCTATTGTTTGACTATTTTGTGCGGAGTTGAGGCACATTTCTGAATTGAAAGTGTGGCAGGGCGATTAGGGTTGGCACACATGGTTCATGATGCATGAGATTAATGCGCTGACCCTGAAATTAGAGCTTCCGAATATTTCAAGCAAATTGACACTTTGTATTTTAAATTGGAAGGCGCACGAATTGGCGGAAAGTATACTTCTTCTTCTTTCAGATGCCATCAAATTGGTTTCAACGAGAGCCTAAGCTGATTCGTTGGTTCCGAGAACAAATTTAAAGCAAAAAAAGCTACGGCGATCTAGTAGAAACTCCAATGATATGGTATCGGAGATCACAATTCACAACTAGCATCACCAGTAGCCAGGGGTGAACGCAGGTAGGGGTTTTGGAGGCAAGCTTTTTTAAAATTTTGGAGCGATTTGCTTCAGTGTGAAAATTCAGTCTACAGTCGATCTGTCGGGCCACACTTATAAGGGGAGACCACACCGCTTAGCGAAAGAATGAAATAAATGTGTGTGTGTTATTTTTAAATCCTGTTAAATAATAGATCGATCCTCCGAAGCTATATTTGCAGTGAAAATTATTTGTTTTTCGAAGGATTTTTGACCTTTTTTTGTTTACAAAACAGGTCTTTAAAAAAACAGCTAATGCCAGTTTCATTGAAAAACTTATGGTTCTTTGTAACAGTTTAAATATTTTTACCGACATGAGCACCAGCTTCATCTGTAAATTTTATAGGTAGACAACAGTTTCATCAAAGTTGCGTAAGGGCTGTGTAAATTCGTTTAGGGTAGGGTGTCCATATACCTCAAACGAAAAAAGAGGACTTACTTTACGATCACCAAACAATAATACACCCCCCCCCCCTCCCTCTCTCGGATAAGATGGAATTTATGGCTTCCTCCGGATTTCCCCCCGTCGACAAAAAAAAAAAAAAAACACAAATCTAGGAAAAAAAAAAACCACACTGGCAAAGCTGGCTACAGATGTGGGTGATGGGGAACAGAGAAGAAATAAATTACATCAGAAAAGTGCTAACACTGCTATTTTTTATGGGCGTACTGAAAAGTTTTAAAACGAGGGATTTGTTTTTATATTGAAATTGATATTTTCATATATATTTATATTAAAAAAGAGAACAAAAAGAGGACAGAACAAATAAAGAGGACAAAAAAAGAGCCAAGCGAAAAAAGAAAGTGTAAAATAGATCGCTGACAAAAAAGAGGACATGTTCTCTTTAAAAGAGATGTTCTGGAAACCCTAGTTTAGGATGGTTTCAAACTGCAACATGTGTTGACATTTTGCGTTGTATTTATTTCCCGCACACTTTTTGCAATTGGAAAAACAAACTTACACGTTCATTTTTCAAATACAAAATATTAACTCTTAAGTCGTAGGTACATAAAACATGAAAATATATTGACAAAAAGTTGGTGTTTTTTTTTTTTTTTGGAAAAAAAAACAGATTTATTTGGAGGGAAATATCTTGACCGTCTGGCAACGATGCTGCGAGTAGCGAGCAAAAGAAGAATTTGTATCAAAAGATCAGAGATCTCGCAAAGGAATTTGTTTCGCATTCTAAGCTGAAACAAACTTCTGGAAGAGTAAATGGACAAATTTATGCTGAGAAATTGTAAATTGTTATACACCCCGTTTTTAGGATGTCTAAAATCATTACAAACAAAAATAGACGTCATTTACGTCAATTTACTATACCCGATTTTAAATCAAAGTATGGCATGTAATTTAAAAATTTGAAAATAGCACTTGTTTGGGGAACGTTAGTTGCAGGGTTGCCGTTTTGAAATAGACCTCTCAGTCAAATTAGACTGAATAAAAAAAAAACAGTCAAAAACCTAGAATCCAGGCAAAAAAAAAACAGTCAACGAAATGCAATCAAAAATTTAGCCAAAACAAATTAATGAATAAAAAAAATCATAAACAAAACATTTAAAAAAAGAAGAAAAAAAAAAAAAAAACGATTAAAGTGAAGTCCACGGCGCAGTGGGTTAGTGTGTTGGAGTACTAAGCGAGGGGTTTCAGGTTTAAATCCCGCAAAAGCTAAAATTTCAACTTAGGATTTTTTTTCACTGCGCCACCTCTCGCGAACGTCTGACAAACATCGGAAGGTCTTAAAAGTCTTGAAAGAGCTTCTAAATTTGGCGTTTGAAATCGGCATTAAATTGTAGATCCCTTCCATTCTCTCCAAAAATTAAGAACTCATACAAAACGAATGGTTGTGTAAAGCTAGGCCTAGGGTCCCTACAGGCCTGTTGCGTCAAATATTTATTTACTGATTTATTACTATGAAAATGATTAACAATAATAGTAAATTCATTAAATTAGTTCAACTGAGAAATGAACTTTACATAGTAATTTCTCTGCGAGCTTCAATTGTCTCCTTATCATCTTCATCATTTGCATCATCTATCCATGTACTTTGTCGGATATTGAATTGCTGCTTCTGTAATTAAAATTAATACCTACCAACTGGGTATATCAAAGTTGAAGCAGCATTAAAGCTAGCAAAAGCAAGTAGGTGCATACTTGTTTCAATGCAAATGTATAAAATTGTTAATTGCATTCGTGGGATATGTTCCCAAACTCAGAAATATGGAATTCAAGAAAATATTGTTCTTCTTTTATTTTTTTTATTTTTTTTTTTTTTTTTTCACTTTAAACTTTCAATCAATTGAAAAAAAATGACACGAAACATTTAAAAATATTCAAACAAAAATCTTATCCAGCTAAAAAAAAAACAAAAAAACAGCCGGCTAGAATGTATCTACATATTTAACAAGCGCCTGTAAAATTGTTAAATTGTAGTTTTGTGGTACAGGTCCCGTCCTCGAATTTAATATTTTAAAATTTTTAAACAACGACGATCTCAATGAAATATTGGGAAGTGAAAAAAAAAATCGTAAAAATCGAATGAAAATTGTTAACATGTACTCTGTTGATTTAATTTATTTAACATTTGTTTTACTTTTAATGTAAATTACGGTAGATGTAATGCTAGTACGGTGGAGGGAAGCATAAGTAGTTCTTCCACAAGCATATGGCCGTCATCATCGACCGTAACTCGTTTGCGTTTTTTAATTAAATAAGATAAACCTAACAAACCATTATACGTACTATAGAACCTACAAGAAATCTTAGATTAGATAGACTAAATACAAAAGACTAAACAACTCCTTTAACGATTCTACAAGGAATAAATTATGTAAGGAATCAATTTTAAAATATACGAACTTGGGTCTGAATACAAAACACCTTAAATTTTCAAGTTTGACGAAATAAATTCACGTTAATTTTGTAACAAACAAGAAATTAATAAGACTTAATTATTTCTAATTGTTTGTATACTGATTGAATTTTTTTTTTTAAATTCTTTTATAAGATTATAATAAAATGTAAAATGTTAATTGAAATGACTTGAGAAAAATTTCGTTGTTGTTGATTTTTTGGAGAATTTTCAGAGAACTAATTTATTCTTCTTGGAGGTATACGCGGCAAGTAAAAAACTATCAGATAAGCATTTCCAAAACAGCTATCAAAAATGACGATATTAATAATCATGCAACGACTATTCGGTAAAGTTCAATTTACATATGCACAATGTTATTATATGTTATTGCTTCTTTAGATGTTACCAAAAAGTTGATTCTGAAGAAATCAATTGACAATCGAAAAGCCACAAATCACTATTATACTATTAATAACATTTGGCGGAAAATTGAAGTCATCGTGTATTAGGAGAGATATAGGTATTACTGACAGCACTCTAATTTCAAAACCGGTACCTTAACTTTTTAATTACATAATTACAAACGCTTTGCATCACACCTACAACTAGTACTAACCTCAGAGCGGCCGTGAAGCAATTGGGAACAAACAAATATTTAAACAAATTTTAATGAAATGAAAGCAAAAAAAAATTAAAAATGCACTCATCAAAATCTTTAAAAGGATTTACTGTTTTTTTTTTTTTTTTCAAAACTATTAATATCCTGGGAAATTTAATTTCAAAAATCTTTAAAAAAAATTCAAAATTTAAATTTTTCAATTGAAATAACACATGGGAGAGGAGAGTCCATACTAAAAGATGATATGTACTTTTGGACTTTTGGTGGTTTTAAATTTACTACCAGGCTGTAACGAGAAAGTAGGTTTTATGTTATAATTCGAAAAATACTAATACGGACATTGTCACGTAGTAAACTAATTTTAAAGTGGGCTTTATCCAACTATAAGCGTGCGCCATTGCCTATTGTATAGTTGATTTTACTATTGAGTAGATGATTTTGACTACCGAATAGTTAGTATTGAAAAAAAACCATCAACTGACAATAAAATAGTTAAGAAATTATTTTATCTAGTAATATTAACCATTAAGCAGGTGTTTTCATGAAAATTATTAATTGACAGCGAAAATAGTCATAAATAAAAAAACTGTTTAACTATTTAAAACAGTTTTCCCTAATCTTACTATAAAAATAGTTAAAACACTTTGTTAAAACAAATAACTATTTATTTCTTTGAGTGTAAGAACATTTTAAGTAGAAAAGAAATTTTATAATTTGTCACTTAACCCATTAAGACCTTACTTACTTACTTAAGGCGGCGCTACAGTCCGGGGTGGACCTGGGCCTCAACCAATACGCCTCTCCAATTAGCGCGATCTTTGGCTAACTGCCTCCAGTTGCGCACTCCAAGTTGGTTGAGGTCCCCTTCCACTTGCGCGCGCCACCTAAGGCGAGGTCTTCCTCTACTGCGTTGTCCCTCTGGGTTATAATCGAAGACTCTTCGGGCCGGAGCGTTGGTGTCCATTCGCTCTACATGTCCCAGGCATCTTAGACGACTGATGCGTACTTTTCTGACTAGGTCGATGTCGCTGTACAGCTCGTAGAGTTTGCTGTCAAATCTTCTCCTCCAAAGCCCGTCAACGCAAACGGGACCAAAAATCACTCGAAGAATTTTGCGTTCGAAACGACCAAGGAGATCTTCATCCGCCTTTGATAGCGCCCATGCTCCTGCACCATAAAGCAGGACTGGGATGATGAGGGTCTTATACAGAGTTTCCTTAGTATTTCTCGACAAGGCCTTACTTATCTATCAGTTACCGTCTTAGGCCAAAGAAACAGCGGTTGGCAAGTGTGATTCTTCGTTTGATTTCTGATGTGATGTCGTTATCAGAGTTTATAGCGGAGCCGAGGTAGACAAAGTCCCTAACTACCTCAAAGTTATAGCTGTCTATCGTGACGTTCTGCCCGATTCGTCGATGTCGTGTGTCCCTTCTTGTTGACAGCATATATTTTGTTTTACCCTCATTCACCACTAAACCCATTTTTGCCGCTTCTGTACTAATACTTGCAAACGCACCAGTGACAGCTCGCTGTGTTGTACCAACAATGTCAATGTCGTCAGCGTATGCAAGCAGTTGCACAGACTTATAGAAAATTGTACCTCTGGTGTTGGCTTGTGAGTTTCGCACAATCTTCCCAAGAATGATGTTGAAGAAGTCACATGACAGCGCATCACCTTGTCTAAATCCTTTTTTGACATCAAAGGTCTCGGTGAGATTGTTTCCGACCTTTACGGAGCAGCGAGCGTTCTCCATCGTCATTCGACACAATCTGACAAGTTTGGCAGGGATGCCAAAACTAGACATGGCTCTGTATAGCTCGTCTCTATAAACGCTGTCATATGCGGCCTTAAAATCGATAAAAAGATGGTGAGTATCGATCTGGTATTCTTGGGTTTTTTCCAGGATCTGCCGTAGTGTGAATATTTGATCGGTCGTGGACTTACCGGGCCTAAAACCGCACTGATAGGGACCTATCAGATCGTTGACGAATGGTTTCAGGCGTTCACACAATACAGCAGACATGATCTTATACGCAGTGTTCAGGAGACTGATGCCTCTGTAGTTGGCGCAGTTTAGAGGGTCTCCTTTCTTGTGGATCGGGCAAACAATGCTGAGGTTCCATTCATCAGGCATACTTTCCTCTAACCAAATCTTGGAGATGAGTTGGTGTATGCACTCTACCAAGTCATCTCCGACTGCCTTGAAGAGCTCGGCAGGTAAGCCGTCTGGACCAGCAGCCTTGTTGGATTTAAGCTTAGATATTGCTATCCTCACTTCATTTTGGTCAGGTGCACGGAAATCTTGGCTGTCATCGTCCAGGTTGAATGGTTCGTTCTGCCTGACAGCAGAATTTGTGTCGTCTTCGCCGTTTAGCAGTCTTCAGAAATGGTTTTTCCATGTCCTCAGCACCGACTGTTTTTTTTTTTTTTTTTTTTTTTTTTTTATGGTTGCGTCCAAAGGATGTGTAATCTTCGAAAGATACTAGTTGCCCGTGCTACTAGCATGCACGATTCGCGGGATATGTTTCTCCAGTGCCTCGCGCCTCACGTACTAAACCACACCCATGTACTCTTCTACCACTCTCCCCGCGGGACTGCCGTTAGGTATTACTTCGCGGGGCTGGTTAGCAACTCATGCTAAATCATCAATGTCTGCCACTTCGACCCTTCTTTGTCTTTCGGCTCTTCTTAGCTCATTTTGTACGCTCGTTATATATGAACATATTTCCAGCCAGTCGTCTTCTGAGCTCATCATACGCTCTATGAGAAGCTGTGGAGTGGGTAAGTTCACTCTTCCTCCTGAAAATCTTCTGCAGTGGAACATTACGTGCTCCGTATCCTCCTCTTCATCTGGGCATTCGGGGCATAGAGGCGAGCTATCGTGGCCGAATCTGTGAAGATAACTTCGATAGCCGCCGTGCCCGGACAGGAACTGCGTGAGGTGGTAGTTGCAGTCCCCGCTTTTTCTTCTTGTCCAGACCTCGATGTTTGGGATCAGTTTGTGGGTCCATCTGCCTTTTGCCGTGTTATCCCACCGGACTTGCCACAGTGCTAGAGATGTTGCCCTTTCTTCTTCTTTTATCCTTTTTCTTATGATGGACTCTTGCCTGTTGACAGTTAGCCTAAGGTAGATCCTTTGCATTTCGTTAGCGAGAATGTCGATGGGAATCATTCCCGCAATAACGCAGGCTGCTTCGTCCGAAATTGTTCGGAATCCGCTTATTGTTCTTATTGCGCAGAGCCTGTATGCTGACGAGAGCTTCCTTCTTGTTTCCTTAGATGTAAGAGCCCCTGCCCAGACCGGTGCAGCGTATATCAGTATTGAGCTGACCACCCTGGATAACAGAATCCTTCTGGCGTATCCAGGGCCACCGATGTTTGGCATAATCCGGGAAAGAGCTGCCTGCATCTGTGACGCCCTTTTGCTGGCGTACTGGATATGCGTTTTAAAGCTTAACCTGTTGTCGAGCATTACTCCTAGGTATATTAATGACTCCTTTGATCTAATTAGTTGGTTTCCAACACGGAAAGATGCATATTCCACAGTCTTTCGGCTGGTTATCAACACAGCCTCGGTCTTGTGGTCAGCTAGTTCTAGCCCTGCAGACTCTAGCCAATTCTTGATTCTGGCTACTGCTTCATCCGTAGCGGACTCTATCTCATGGATATGTTTGGCCACAGTAACCACAGCGATATCGTCAGCAAAGCCTATAACCTTAACTCCTTGTGGCAGCGTTAATCGGAGAACCCCGTCGTACATTATGTTCCACAAGAGGGGTCCAAGAACCGAACCTTGTGGTACTCCCGCGGTGGTGTTGTAGTACTTAACGCCATCGTCAGTATGGTATCTTAACTTCCTGTCGGTAAGGTAGTTTGCTACTATATTCAGCAGGTAGTACGGCGTTTCCATTCTGACCAAGGATCTCCTAATGCATGACCAGCTTGCCGAATTGAAGGCATTTTTAACATCAAGGGTCACAACCGCGCAGTATTTCTTCATCCCACCTCTCCACCTTTTTCCCCGTATTGCTTCAGCCGCTGTATCTACTACCGCCTTAATGGCATCGACGGTAGAACGCGATTTTCTGAATCCATACTGGTCATCAGACAAAGCTCCTTTATCTTCTGCCACCTCGAGTAGTCTGCAGTATATGATCCGTTCTAAGATTTTTCCCATTGTATCTAATAGGCATATTGGCCGGTATGAGGACGGTTCCTCCGGTGGTTTTTTCCCTTTTGGCAGTAAAACCAGGTGTTGGAGTTTCCACGACCTCGGGAATACCCCTTCCTCCAGACACCGTTGCATCGTTGCAATAAAAAGCTCCGGTCGTTTTCGAACGGCCGCTTTAACCGCCACATTCGGGATGCCATCGGGTCCGGGCGCTTTGTTGTCACCTATCTTCCTGCACGCTTCGTATAGTTCCTTCGGCGTCTCTCATTGGTTGGTGGATGGAGCGCCTCTTGCCATCTTCTAGCATTTCCACCAGCGTTTTTATCTGTTCTCCCAGTTTATGGAAGACTGTCTGGGTGGTTGGCTGGGTGTTTAATTGCGGTTCCGAAGCTGGACGCATTGGGGGAGCCACACCTTCTTCCATATACCTTTGAGGCGTCGACGCCTTAACAATGGGCGATCTCTGCAAGGCAGAACTTCTCTGGAAGGGGTTCACATAGTTCTCCCCATTTTCTTCATTGGTGTTTTTTTTGTTTGTTGTTATCATGTCTATTGGGTCCCCACTCAAAGCCGTTATCAATATTCGGATGTGCAGTCACCTTATGATCCCATGGTTATCTATGCGAGCAGTGAGGCCATGCGAGGGTTGACACAAGCCCTTATGGGGTCGTGTGCCAGAGCCAGATCGGTGCTAAACAGGAATGTTACATCTGTACCTACACCACCAACTTAATGGCGACGAAATATTGAGCGTTCTTTGAGGCCTGCCAGGGTTTTAACGGGACGGGGGCGCTTGCAGCATTAGCCTGAAAGCCATTTCCGCAAAATTTCACTCTTGCTTACTCAGGTAACAGAATACTGCAAACGTCAGCCCTCATAGTTGTCATTCCGATTCTTTTTCCAGTATGCCATAATTAAGACCTTACTGGGCTCAGTCTTAATGTTTTAATGTTATTCTTACCATTTATTTTAATATAATACTAGTTTTATAGCATTACACTGTAATATAAAAAAAAATATGTGCGTGCAGTCCCTTTATGGTGAAGAAACTGCAACTTTCACCTTATGGCGGGTACCGCCGGATCTCGCCATTTGTTTTATCCCTCGTTGCCACCTTGTGGGTGGGAAGCACTTACTTGGAAGACGGTGCTTGCTCGTCTTGTCGCAGAGAGTTCTTAGGGGTTCCTTTGACCTTTTCAGTCAAGCCCTCCTTCTCCGCCCATCTGGTTGGGAAGCTGCTTAATTGGGTTTCGCAGTTAACCTCCTTCTAGTGTGTTCCGTTAACAATGCTTTATCGGATGTATTACCTCAGCATCATTCAGGGTTGAACACGGAACACGAATGGATTTTAGTCGCCTCTTACGACAGGCATACCTTACCTCAGGTCTATTCTAACCCCCCGACCTGAAGGGCACCGACTGTGACTCTACTACAAGGTTTCCTTGTTCGTCTCTACAGGTCTCCGTTCGGGTCTTGTTGGCATGACACGTTCTTTTTACCTATTGGTAAAACTTCCGAACATTGTTCCTGGAGTAACACCTCTCTATATCCTCGATCGCGCGCTTCTCATGCTCTCTCTTTTTTCTCCGGAGAAGCCGATGTTCTTCCCTCTTTTTTTGCTCGTAGAGCTGACGAGCTGCTCTCGTCCTTCTATGCAGCGACGCTTCGTAGGCACTTTGTTTTGCTGCATGTGCTTGCCGGCACTCTTCGTCGAACCAGGGGTTTCGAGGGGATGGGCTGGTGAAACCGAGCACATCAGTTGCGGCGGTTTTGATGGCTTCTTGGCATCGGCGCCACTGGTCTTCGGCACTTGATGCTGGCAGTATAGGACTTCTCAAGAGGTTGAGGGATACGCGATCGGCAAAGGTTCTGGCGGTTTGTTGCGTTTGTAGTCGTCCAACGTTAAATCTCCTCACAGTATTTTCTCGTTGTTGTGGCGTCTTGGATATCCGCATCCGTACCTTGGCTACAACAAGGTAGTGGTCCGAGTCTATGTTGGCCGCTCGTAAAGTTCGAACATCTAGAATACTGGAGGAGTGCCTTGCGTCGATCGCAACGTGATCAATTTGGTTGACGGTTTGATGATCAGGTGACCGCCATGTTCCTTTGTGTATATTGAGGTGAGGAAACCGTGAGCTAGCTATGGTAACATTACGTCCCCCAAGAAAAATCAATCAGCCTAAGTCCGTTTCCAGACGTGGTGTCGTGTAGGCTATGTTTTCCGATTGTGCTACCAAAGATGTCCTCCTTTCCCATTTTGGCGTTAAAATCACCCAAGACGATTATAACGTCATGCTTAGGACATTGCTCATATGTTTTGTCGAGAAGCTCGTAGAAACACTCTTTGGTAGCATCGTCTTTTTCTTCTGTGGGGGCGTGAGCGCATATTAGGCTGATGTTCGCGAATTTAGCCTTTATGCGGATCGTTGTAAGGCGTTCACTTACGTGTCGAAAGCTTAAGACTTCTTGCCTAAGTCTGCCGCTTACAACAAATCAGCATCCAAATAGACCCATTAAGACCATTTTTTTAACTCTATCGTTGCTTGCATTGGTGGTTTTCTTCCTCTATTCTCTTGAGCGTAAATAATCTGGCACAACAAACATTTGTTTGCTCTTGTAATCGTGTTGAGTTGTTCGCTAATAATTTGTTGTAAGAAAAATATAAACTCAATGGATAAAAATCGTTGGTAAGTAAAAGTGTATGCAAGCAGGAGAATATCGTTCAGTTGTTTTTTTTTTTTTCGTTTTTTGTTTACATACCAAACATAAAAATGAAGGAAGTCGATGCGAATAAATGCTATTGGCTTACATTTTTTGACTTCACAAACTCTGCTGTTGCGAAAACGCAACGCTGGGTCAGTGTCTGTACATATAAAACACATACGTTTTTATTTTATTTAATGAGGAAACCTTGGACACTTTTGGAGATTTTGTGCAACGATGAACCCCCGGGAACTATTTTCTTGCTAGCACCTATAGACGGTGCAGTAACAGATGGAGATGAAAAGGGGACCAATCTTTCATTGATAAGAACAATCATTTTTTTTTTCTTACTAGGTAGTTGGAAAGATAATCAGACCCATTCAATACTTTCTAGTGTGCAAGGTCTTCATCCAGTTGGTGGTGCAAGGGTGAAACAGTGAGTCAAAAACAACAAGTTTTTTTTTTTTTAACACGCGCTAAAGAGGTTGTGACTACTCTTATAGTGTAATGTGATTTACACAGCGCGGGCATTAAGGAAATTGGGATAGAGGAGATAGGAGATACCGATGTACATTGGCCTTAAATGTCTGTAAATTGCATTGGGGAGGAAAGACAGAGCTGGGCAAGGCATTCCACATTCGCGTTGTACGGCTTATGAAAGAGTCTCTGTATTTCATAGTACGTCCAAAGATAGGCTGAATGGTAAACTGATGGGCATTCCTAGCATGGCGAGTATTGCGGTTAAATTGTTGAATGGGAAGAATGCAGTTGGCAATTTCATTTGAGCACTGTTTGTTGAAAAAACAATGTTCGAGGGAATTAATAGAATTCGCTATATTCGTGTCTCCGATTAGTTTCGTGTCTCCGATAAGTTTCGTGTCTCCGATTAGTTTCAACGCACGATTTTGGATCCTTATATATTGTAGCCAGATCAGAAGGGGTAAAATATTTCTTGCACCGTTTGAGGAAACCTAGACATTTCGCTGCATTCTTGGCGACTTCGTATACATGGTCATTCCAACGAAGGTTGGCATGAACGCACATACCGAAAATAGAAAGTCTTTCGGTTTCGGTAATGCAAGTGCCATTCATGGATAATGGCTGTAAATTAGGGTTTCGCTTTAGAGACAGCAGACAGCATTGTGTTTTTGAAGAATTAAAGTCCACTCTATTTTCTGAACCCCATTTTGAAATGCTGTCAAGGTCGGAATTTAATGAGCTTAACATACGTTGCCGTTCCAGTTCTACGGCCGAAGAGCAGGGACGTGAGTCCTGGAAAGAATATGAAAAGCTGAGAGTGCTGTCATCAGTGAAGGAATGAATCGGATTAGAAGTTGCAGACAAGAGATCATTTATAAAAATGAGAAAGAGTCGGTGACAAAACGGAGCCTTGGGGAACACCAGCATTTATATGGTGGGATTCAGAATTGTAACCATCCAAAACAACTTGAATTGAACGGCCAGAAAGGTAGTTTCTAATTCATTGAATAAGAGACGCATCGATCCCATAAGCACGTATTTTCGACAAAAGAGCTTGATGCCAAACTCTGTCAAATGCCTTTGAATTATAGAGATTGGTTCCACTTCTCGGTGAGATAAGTCATCGAATCACCAGTGGACCTGTTGCCACGAAAACCGTACTGCCGGTCATTGAGGAGTTTCCGTGATTCAAGATATTTCATAAGCTGACGGTTTATCAGCGTTTCCATGACCTTAAAAAGAATGGACGTGAGTGCTATGGGTCGGTAATTGGTGGGAGAATAAGATTCGCCTTTTTTGGGAAGGGCTGGACAAATGCTGTTTTCCACCTACCCGGAAAGAGTCGAGAAGAATAGGACAGATGAAAAATCTTACGCAGTGGTTTTGCCAGCGTGGAAGAACACCTCTTCTCGATGGGGGAGATACAGTCTTCGACCAGCGGATTTATTTATGTTGAGATCATCAAGTACTCTTGCGACTGTAAGAGTGCGAAAGTGTATTGGTCCCATGGTAAATTATACGCACTCGAGTACAGGTGCAGACAAACCGCAATCTGGGAGCACAGAGCTAGCTGCAAAATGTGCAGCGAGCAGATTACCTTTGTCTAAAGAGCTAACACCTTGAGTGTCATTGTAAATGAGGGTTGGGATTGCTGACGAGGCCGAATTTCGGCAACAAGCAATGTATCGAATTACAGGATTTCAACTCGCGGAAAGAAGTGGTACTGTCCTATATTTATGCAGATGCTATAGATGTTCCTATTGTAAATGCCGGGGCACTGTCAAAAAGCTTTGGGGTTAAATTATAGGCGCTGTAGTTTCGTCGCCAAATAGTTGCAGCAGTTGATTCAAATTGTAGTTCAGCGCCAATTGGTGATGGAAGTCCTTCCAACCATGTAATGGACATTCTAAAAAGAGGCTGCGATGTCGAGCTTGTGGTAAAAAAGTGCGGATCTTGCCCTTCACAACAAATGTCTTTCGATTTTAAAATAGTCCAACATTGACTTTTCCTCGTTTCTTGTGCAAATATTTACACTGGATATTGTTACATATTCAAATACATATACTGTATTCACCACACTTGTCGTTTGCAGAGCAAACATCAAGTGTGCAACCAAACTCACTCAGGATCATTTCTCTTTCCAACATTATCTCTTTACAAAGATAACGTTGGAGAGATCGAGTTTTATTTGTAAGCTTAGATCGTAAGTCCAGTTTAGGAGATTTTTGTTGAGCTGCTTTTGTTCAGTCGAACATAGACGTTATAATTAAGAGCATTATTATAATTAATAAGCGTTAAATAAAGCGTACAAAAAGCTGCATGGGCTGCAACTCCCAAAAGAACAAAGAAGATTAGGCAGAACTATTATCCTCGTGAAATATGTGAAATTATTACAGAAAAGAGGAAAGCTAGAAAACGTTGGCAACAGACAAGGGCGACAAGCGATAAAACCACACTGAACAACTTAAATAATAAGCTCAGAAAATCTATAAGGGAATTTAATAACGAGTCTTTAAAAACGTATCTTACCAGTCTGACAAATGATGCTAGTACCGACTACTCGCTCTGGAAGGCAACAAAGAAAATGAACAGGCCAATAGCTCACATTCCGCCAGTAAAAACCAAAGAAGGTAACTGGGCAAAAAGCAGTCAAGAAAAAGCAAATACTTTTGCAGAGTACCTTGAAAACGTCTTCAAACCTTATGAAGATAAAGATTATCAAGAAAACGAAGAAAGGTGCGAAGAAGACAGACCTATTAGGCCGGTAACAGCTAAAGAACTTGCCAAAGAAATCAAAGAGGGCATAAACATAAAAAAAGCCCCAGGGTTCGATTTAATCACAGGGGAAGTTTTAAAACAATTTCCTCGAAAAGGTTTAAAAAAGCTAGCGCAGATTATAAATGCTGCATTTAAGTTGAGATATGTGCCAAGCATGTGGAAGGTCGCGGAGGTAATAATGATACCAAAACCAGGTAAACCACCTAGTGAAGTAACCTCATATCGCCCAATATCGATACTACCAATGTTGTCCAAGCTATTCGAAAAAATGCTGGCAAAACGTCTGCAAAAAATAATTGATGAAAAATTGCTAGTTCCAATTCATCAATTTGGGTTTAGAAACAAGCACTCTACAATTGATCAAGTGCATAGAATCACAGATAAGATCGAAAAAGCATTCGAAGAGAAAAATGTGTGCTCTACAATATTTCTTGATATAGCACAAGCTTTCGATAAAGTCTGGCATAAGGGACTGATCCATAAATTACAAAGGCAACTGCCGGAGCAGTATTCAACAATTCTGGAGTCATATATAACAGATCGATTCTTCAGAATTAAACAAGAGACAGAGTACTCAACATTAAGAGGAATTAAACCTGGTGTACCACAAGGTAGTGTGCTAGGTCCAGTGCTATACCTTCTATTTACCAGTGATCTGCCTGAAAGTGAAGGAACTACTATAGCAACTTTTGCAGATAACACTGCTGTGCTTGCTGTTGGAGCAACTGTCGAAACTGCAACACAAAAGCTCCAAATGGCAATAAACGGTATTTCAGAATGGACCAAAAAGTGGCAGATTAGATTGAATGACCTAAAGTCAGTCCATATTAATTTTACGTATAAAAACGTGCCACACATTCCAGTATACATTAATAACAATGTAGTGGAATACTCAAATACAGCTAAATATCTGGGCATGACCCTAGACGCTAAACTGCGTTGGAAGGCGCATGTAAAGAAAAAGAGAGATGAGCTGGACATGCGATACAGTTAAAATGTAATGGCTTATTGGGAGGTACTCATCCCTGTCCAACTACAATAAATTACTGCTATATAAGCAAGTCTTGAAACCAGTATGGACCTACGGGCTCCAATTGTGGGCATGCACATGCCAATCAAATTTACAAAAAATTCAAGTCTTCCAAAATAAAGTACTAAGGAACATAGTTAATGCACCTTGGTACATACGCAACGCTGATCTACATAGAGATCTAAATATTGAAATGGTTGAAGACGAAGTTAAAAAGGTTTCCCAAAGGCACAGAAGTAGGCTTCATAACCACGTTAACGTTGAAATTACAGAACTTTTAAACACTGACAATGTAATCAGAAGATTGAGGCGGGTAAAACCCCTTGATCTATAAGAGTTAGCCAAGGCCAAGAGATTAGGTAATATCTTGAAACAAAAAAGTTTCGAAATCCGACAAAGGGCGGATTCTTCTTCTGAATTTTCCAAATATTTTAAAAATAAATTGCCGATTAGTCGAACGACTAGGTGCAATCCCATTTCGGGATGACGAAAGTCAGTCCCTCCCGGGAGGTTTTTTAGAGGTTGTTCGAGTCCCTCACTATTGCAGAAGCATCCCTCGCGTATTTGCTCTGCAATGTCTTTCGATGATTTTTCCTTCCAGCGAACCCCCAAACTAAAAAAAAAAAAAAAAAATAATAATAATACTAAATTTAAAAAATACAAATTTGTGTTTCCTTTTCGCAACACCTCATAGGTAACTCCACTTTCACTAATGGGAAAAATATTTGGATTTGAATTATTGATTTCATAGCAGAATATCATCAAAATCTTAAAAAAAAAAACATTAAAATTGGAAGACAAAATTGAGTCGGGTCTAAATGGGTTTTAAATTGCAACGGAATGCAACACACATAACACATTTCACAACTTTGCAATCGCTATAAATATAAA
Organism: Cheilosia urbana; assembly: GCA_946477585.1. Classification (NCBI taxonomy): domain Eukaryota; kingdom Metazoa; phylum Arthropoda; class Insecta; order Diptera; family Syrphidae; genus Cheilosia; species Cheilosia urbana. The sequence continues at coordinate 62,089,880 of OX297854.1, read as the reverse complement.
CTGAACTTGATTACCAAATCCCACCTACGTCGGCCATATCTCTCTGTCTATATTTTTAATTTCATTCAGTTACAACTTGCTACTCCGTCAGAATATTTCAAAGGATTCACTTTGAATAACATTTTGCATAACCGTATACTCCTACGTGCACTAGAATCTGCTCTACAACTTTACAACTACAACACGCCGTCAATAAGTCATCCCCCAAAAACAAGAAACGAGGGTCTACCGGCTGCCGTGACGTCATTCAAGGATAACCACAAACGTAACAGAAGTGAAAGTTGTTCACCTATACAAGCTCAGTGAACGCATATATAAATATATAATACTATACTGAAGGTAATTATAACAATAGAACGAAAGAAACAGCCATAGAAATAGATATAGGTATATGCGTTTCAGTTGTGAGTATACTTCATAGATCCCATCTTGGCTAGCACATGCGTACACGACGACAGCGTAAGGTCCTTGGCGACTGTTAATGAAGGTGCAACATAGTAAATACTTTCCCCTAAACGACATCAAGGAACTTCTCCTCCCACGCGGGGTGTAAATGTGGATCAGATGGGAAAAACTATTTTTTACGCATTCTTCCCCGTCACGACCATTTATAGGAAAACACGTACTTTATCACTCAATTCGTTTGCGAGTAGTGCTTGATGAAACAAACGCCATGGAAATAAAATTGGTTCACCCAGTGTTAGACATAATTGAAATGAGTTTAAAAATAGTTTGAAAAGGCTTTTAATTACAGCGGTTGGCAATACACTTCGGTTAGTGTGCTTGAGAATAATTCCCAAAGTTCGTGCTCAACAGTAGGGAATATAACTATTTATATATCGATGGCAGGTTGAAGTTTGACAGCACTTACAGCACAATGGCGCACTCATGCAAACGCAAAGTGTGATGGAGGAAAGTTAGGCAAGGCTGCAAGGATTGTCTCAGTTTACCAATATTCGTGCATAGTTTTTGTCACGACAAGGAAGTTACTTTAATTTAGTCTGTGGACTTTGTACAAAAAAGAGTGAGATGAAGATATTAATATCCTTAAAAAAAAATTACTGCACTTTGGTATGCTTGGTGTGAGATGAGGTGTACGAAAGTGGGTTCCTTAAGACGCGGTTTTTTTGTGATCTCAAAACATATGAGAAGAATGTGCGAACACTGCCTGGTTGAAGAAAATATGGGTTTGCACGTTCTCCTAGCTTAGACGTAACAAGAGACATATGATTAAAAGGGAAAACAGTCCATTACCCTCAGAATACAAAGAAAGTGCACGACTGGGTCCAACGAAACTTTCTCTTTCGTCAAAAGTTTGGTTTTCTCATTTTATTAGATAGATAAAAATCTGATAAGCCATGCTAGAGAGAAAGAAACGGTTCATAAAAGATAGAAAAAGGAATAGTGTTAAATAAAACTTACTTTTGGGTTATTTTTTCGAGATATGAGCAGTTTTTAAAATAAGCGTTTTCAATGATTCGAATTGAAAGTTAAGGACGCACTTATTTTAAGAACATAAATTTTACTTTAAGTTTGGATTCAGGTCAAAATCGTTATTGCCGTTTTCTGGTTAACTAAAGAAAACTAAATTTTTAAATAATTACTTTGTTCAAAAATCGATTTCACGATAATACAGAGAAAAACTGAGTTTTTCATTAAGTTAGAAATGACCATATTATCATAGAAATGAATTTTTGTTTCAATCGCATGGATCTTTTTCGAGATAAGTTCAAATTTCAAAAGTACCGTTATTCGAATTTTTAACCAAAAACTGGGTATGTAGTCATGGTAACCTCACCCACTTAAGCTTAAATATCAATTTTGGTTGAAATCGTTAGAGCCGTTTTCAAGCAAATCAGACGGGTACGAACATTTTGTATGGGAAGTACCATTAATATTGAGGTTACCTTGCAGAATAAAAAACGGCCCCGAACTCCTAATCCGAAGTTTGAACGAAATCCGGGTAGCCGTCAAGGCTGTAGGTTTGTGGAACGATGGACAGACAGACAGACAGACAGACGGGCAGAATTTTGCGACCCACTTTTTTGAGTTCGTATGTATCATCGTAATGTCAGAATTGATTAACATCTCGTGTTCGAAATTTTGTACGAAAACAATATCTTTCTCTTACGTATAATGGTCTAGCTTCTCACAACCATTTTTTTTTTTTCAATTTTGGAACGAATGGAAGCGATCTATAATTTTATGCCGATTCCAAACGGCTAATTGAGAAGCTCTTTCAAGACAGTTATACTCTCAGATGTTTGTCACACGTTCATCATTTTAAATTCATTTTTATTTGGATCTTTCTTTAACTTATATACTAGACAAAAACGATCAAATCTAATTAAAAACTAACATTTATCTTATTCTAGCTTACTGGCTCTAAGCGAGCGCTCTAAACTTAACAATATGCTTAAAATTAATGCCTTTCGGCCTTAAATCTATCTATATCTATGATTTGTTTTGTTTTTTAATTTCCAAGAAACTTTAGAAAACTTGGAATCTTTATTATTTGTTTTATTAAAATTACTTAAATCTACCTAAGCTACTTAACCTACATTACCTATAATCAAGGTGGTGAGCAATCTTATCGATTGGTCACCATCCTGATCGCGTCTTTGGTTGCCTGTCGGCCGCCAACAAAGGTTCATCCTTGCCGCCGAGCCTCCACCGAGGCCATAAGCGTCGGTCAAGTCTCAGAAGCACTCTTTCATGTTGGCTAGCCCGGCACCTCCCAAAAACCCCCTACTCTAACCCTTAACCTACCAACTTAAATCTAGCTTAAACTAAGTAGGATGCTACGTAAGTAGCGCACCGGCCCGGGAGAGCGTATCCACCCTCACTTCTTCCTCAAGCCACCAAAATTCGGTGAACTGCTTTACCGTATCGACCCTGTCCCGTTCCGCAATTGCGGTACTAAAACGGAGAGCTCCTGAGCATTGGCGGCGTACCCGTCGTGGATGAGCCGCTTATCCCTCGCGCCGCGGTGGCTGTGGTACAATACCGGCACACCATCTTTTTTCTGGACTAACCCTTTCATGTCTACATGAAGAAATGCCTGAGGCGGGATGAAGCCAGACCGAAGCGTATTCTCGTGGTACATTAAATTGGGATAGTAAGCCCCTGAGATCAGGTTATTATCACTGGCCATCGCCCTAGCAACGTGCCTCCGAATCACCTTAATAAGGAAACTGTCAATCCTATTCAGTCGAGCCCCATTGTATAAGGTCCTGTTGGGATAATATTTTATGTACTGAGATTCAGGAGTTCTAAGCAACCCTAGACAGGCCCTGAGGCATTGCCTTTCAAACACCCGAAACTTTTCCATATAGGACGGCGCTATATTGAACCACATGGGACAGCCATAAGCGATGATAGGCCTTATAAGGGCCACGTAGCAAATGACCTTCACCCTGGAGTCAAGTTGACTGCTGCGAAACAGTCGCCTTGTCAGAGCGTAGGCCCTCTTAGCCCCGGCAAGACAAGCATCTATATGTTTGTCAAAATACAGGTACTGGTCGAGCCGGATGCCGAGATACCTGACCACGTTTTTCACCACCAATGGTCGTCCCTGCTGTCCAATAATTGTTAATTTTCTCCAGTTGTTTCTGGTGTCCCTAGAGGCCCCAGCCAATGGAGTTCTGAACAGGATTGTTTCCGATTTTTGGAAATTGATTTTCAACTTCCAATCATCGCAATACCTCTTAATTTGCTCGAAGTCACGCTGCAGAAGGATGTTGATGACCTCGATTTTTGGTCCTGACCTGTACGCCACTAAATCGTCTGCGTACGCTATAGCGTGTCTGAGGGAACCCACCAGATCACTTGTGTAAATATTAAACAGGACCGGAGAATTCACTGCTCCCTGTTGTAAGCCGTTTTTAATTTCGAAAATCCTGCTCGAAGTCACGTTGCCAGCTTTGACAACGAACTTCTTTCCCATAAGCATGTCATAAATCATATACAGCAAAGGCTTTTGAATGCCCATTCTGGTCAGCTTATAAAAGAGCCCCTCCAACCATACGGTATCGAAGGCCTTCTCAAAGTCGACCAGACATGCACCCGTGCATTGCTTCTTACTTTTATTTCTGAATGTCGGAAACCAGTTTCGACGCGGCGTGAACAGCGTTGCCACTTTGCTGCAATAGCAGTAGATCTACTGCACTTTTCGCAAAAAACAAATCTGCTGCCACTAAATCTAATCTACTGCACTTTGTTTGTCTAATAAACCTTCTCTTGGGCAGCTGTACAAGACTGTATGCACGATACCTACCAACTTATTGTGAACCAGGCCACATTCTCTTTTGAAATGAGTTCACTTTGGCTGCTTTCATTCAGGATATCATGTATCATGAAACAAACCTCTGTCTCTGTCCTTATTTCTATTATTTTCTCGTTTTCTGCTTAACTAACGGGATTTTGACTCTGGGAGGTTATTTGAAATTTAAATTTATGTATCGCGTATCGTGTCAGTGTGGAAAACTCTTATTTAACAAGAAGAAGAAGAAGAAGAAAATTATTTAAAAAAAAGGGATAAATATTTACTGAAAACCACAAACAAAAAAGTTAAAATTGCTCTGACCATAGTAGTGCTGCTGCAGAGCGAAGGTTTTCGATTGAAAGACATTTAAAAAAGAAACTACGAAACAAACTTAATGTAAATACTCGTGAAAATGTAATTTTTTATATGGAAATGAATAATGTCAGCAACGGTTGCTGGACACCCATAAAGCTCAGGCTCTTCTGGGCTTTTGTATTTCCAAAATGTTAGTTTAATTAATGGAACGTTTATAAACAAAATATGAAAGTGATTATTTATATAGCAAAAAAATCTACTGTGTGAAGATCCAATCTACTGCATATTTTTTAATGATCTACTGCGCTCCTCTTTTTTTGAAGTGGCAACGCTGGGCGTGAATAGTGTCATGCCCCGCTCTAAAGCCAAACTGGTTGTCCGGAATAATCTTATTTTTTTTTTTTTTTTTTTTTTTTTTTTATTTACTAAGGATTACAATGTAATAAATTACAATCTAATACAGGAAGGCACTAGCTACCAGGGCTTTCGGCGACTTTCTCGAATACCTTGCTAATATTCGGGAGCAAACTAATTGACCGCAGATTAGCAGGGTTTGTCCTATCTTTATCCTTTTTCGGGATAGGGTGTACCACCGCTATTTTCCACTGCGCCGGATAATATGCATTATTCAGCGCATTGTTAAATAGCGTGGTGAAGATATCGATCGCTTCTAGCGGCAGGTGTCTTAATACGACGTTTGGGACACCGTCAACTCCCGCCGACTTTTTGTTTTTCAGTGACTCAAAGATGCACCGGAGTTCATCTTTACTCACGAACAGATGAGAATTTACATCGGCGATTGTGCCATTTGCACGGTAGTCGTCATTGAACACGGTAAAACCGTTGTTCTCGGATCGCCAATTTTGAATATCGGTCCGCAGATAGAAGTGGTTAAGAAAGGCCCTCTCCTCGAGGTCGTGGTTACGGCGAACAGGGTTGTTCACCGTATACACATTTTCAAAGAAAGCTCCCATTAAATCAAACCCTCTTCTGCGGGTCTTCGACCACGAAAAAACCGTCGTTCGAGTCAGCACTCTCCGGACTTATGCCAGCAGTCAGTAGTGTCTGTCTGTTCTCGTTCGTCTGAGGTATTCGGACACATGAAATGTCGTTATGATCTTTACGCTTGAATAGTTTATTTATTTGTGGGAACATATTCGGACTACTCGATTTTATAGCCCGAATTTTATTGCCCCAATACAAACTTACAGATTTTCTGTAATTCTCGGTGATCAACTGTTTCAAGTTTCTGATCATCGACTTCAGTGTCCTTATCTCGGGATCGTTCCTGTCAGTAAACTGTCTGTGTAGCCGTTTAAGCCTCGAGAGCAGTCTACTTTTATGTCTGTACAGAGCATCGATTGTCGCGTTTCGATACTTCTCAGTTTGTTCTTCGTCGGTGAAATGTCCTACCCGAGGGATAGTCCGCTCCATTGTCTGTTTGATGACGACATTCATTTGCCATAAATGAGTGTCGATCTTATCGTTCGTTAAGTTCCTGTTTGTCTGTGGGTCGATCTCGCATGAGCGTATGTCGCGCTTTAAAACTCTGGTGAAACGCGACCAATGCGCTTTTCGGTAATCGAAAGAACGCATTTGGTCGTATTGTTCCAGCTGCGTCTGCTCGTTTGGGATCCGTATTACGGCGGCAAGTCCGTAGTGATCACTATCGTACTCAACCGTTCGTAAACAGTTCCGCGTGCTTAGATCAGTGTTTGTTAGTTCCAGTCTTTCGTCAACTAGCGCCAAGTCCAAGAAAGAACCCTCTCTAGGGAAAGACGGGATATCTGTCGCGTACGACTCGAGTTTGTACTCAATCATATTATGACGCCACCAGTCGTGAAACTGGTTGCCTCTAGGGTTCGGAATATCATTTCCCCTACCGCATGTTTAGCATTGAGGTCTCCGCCCAAAAAGTAATAATTGTTTTCCGATTGAAGCTCTAAGCAACGAAAAAGCGTGTCGATCTCATTTAAAAATTGAATGCGTTGAGGGAATTCAGGTGCGTAAAGCGACACTACATACACCCGCCTCTGGCTATTGAGGGGAATGCACACAATGCATGCTTCCAACACCTGGAACCTGCGCACATCCCCGCTATATATGACCCTATGGCGCAAGCCTTTACGTATTAAGATAGCGACACCACCTCCTTGTGTGGAGTTGGGCCGGTCTCTTCTAACTACACAATAATTTCTGTAGCCCAATTTGTGCTTCGGACTTAGCTTAGTTTCGCTAACCAAAAGTACATCTGGCATTTCGACTTTCAACAGATTGGAAAGATTGATCCTTCTCTCGATCCTGATTAGTGAATTAACATTCACCGCAAGGATCTTTAAGTTTACCTCGTCCAGCGTACCCATCATATTCATGGCGCGGCAGACTCGGCAAACAGCGTCGAATAGATAACGTCTATTCGAGCCGCTTGCTCATTTTATTGTTTCTGGAAATTATCGATCTTTACGTGCAATGACAGAAGGATCGATTTCAAATCCAGATCCGCTTCCGGTGTAGGAACCTTCGGCGCGCTTTTTGTTATTGTGCTACCGGGTCCAGTTACCATTTGGGCAAAGGACACATTCTTCTCCAAACCTAAACTAATTATTACTTCATACTTAGTAAGAAATTCCCGGAATAAAATATGATTATATCGAAAATTTAACTTAGATCGTCTTGAGGCACGTGTTATCTTGACTAAAAAGATTATTCGCAGTGTTTTTTCATCAAAAGGAAGCTTTTTAGGGGGCGCCGCAAGAAATTTAATTTTTAACGACCACCCTAATCTATAGATCATTGATTTTGATGCATTACAACAACTACGGGTTCACGTACAGTTGTTGTATTGCAAGCAAACCAATTATCTATATAGATGACCTGAGGAAAATAAAAATAAAACACCTTATAATTGTATTAATCTCGAATTAATATTATTTTTTGCGACAATGGCAACATTTTGCGCGCGCAAATTGTTATCACTACAAGTGATTAAATGGGTGCAGGATATCCAAGTAGTTATTTTGCAGGATCAGTTAGGAATATGCACTACATACAAGTAGACCAGGCGCCTATCTGGCAAGAAGTACCCGCAACTTTTATTGTCTCCGACTTTTGGCGGTCTTTTGCTAATAGGTGGTCGTCTTTTCATCCACAGTTCGACATTATGAGGGCTTCCCATCAGTAGATTCTGGAAGGTACACATCAGAGTTTGAGTGATAGCTAGCATTTGGGCTAGCATGCTAGCATGTTCGTTCACCCGTACCGGCATTTACCGACAGCGAGCTATCAGTGACGCGTTTGCAATGAGTCTGACTGTCCTGTCATCGTGAAATACATTTTTCTCGTTTTTATTAAAATCACCAAAGAACAAAAATCTTTCATAGATATAAGGCCACAAAATTAAAATTTAAGGTTACAAAAAAGAAATGATGATAAAAAGTAAACGTAAAGCAAACAACTATGACTGTAAATTCACAAGTAATTTTCTTTTTATTGAGGAAACTGGCGTTGAAATCGATTAATACGGCATTTGCATTATGCTGAAGTTAAACCATTAACTGATGAAGATAGACCGTATTTTATGCGAGAGTGTCCTACTCTAAAAAATCAAATCGAGAGAACATTAATATTTCGAAGACTTAGGATGTCCGTTGAATCAATTTCTCCTATGAGAACCCTATGAATAAAGACTACTCTGGCTATTATTCTTCTAACTTCCAGTGATTCTAAATTGGTTAATTTTAGCCTATGTAGATAAATAAGGGGGTAAGTTTTTTAGTTCCAGCCAAGGAAGTCCTCTAAGAGCGAATCTTAGAAATATTTTTTTGTATATGAAGATTGATATGAACTCTATACGCGGACAACACACGATAGAGGCATATTCATATTCAACTGACGCATCTGGTGTCCTCTGCGTGTGACGCTTCTATGCCAAGAAGAAAGCCCAGCACACGCGGCTCTCCCTGCTACTGGTGGAATGACGAAATCAAATCTCTTCGATCAATTTGTCTAAAAGCGAGGCGAAAAGTTCAACGCTCAAGGGGACGACCGGATTTCAGCCAGATGCTTGAAACTTTCAAGGACGCTAGAAAATCCCTGAAAGTTGCCATCAAAGATAGCAAAAGCAAAAGTTTCAAGAAGCTGCTGGACGAAGCAGACATCAATCCCTGGGGAACTGCCTACAGGATCGTCATGACGAAAGTGACAGGTCACCGATCACCCCAACTTAGGTGCCCGATCATGCTAAGAGATATCGTCACTACACTTTTTCCACAGCGGCCACCGACCTACTTCCCTGAAGTAACGGATACTCCCAATGCCGATATCCCAACAGTTCCACGAGAGGAACTGCTGTCGGCGTGTAAAAGGATTTGCGACAACAAAACACCAGGTCCCGACGGAATACCAAATAAAGCACTGATAACAGCACTTAGTTGCAGACCTGATATCTTTATGAGGGTAATCCAGAGCCGCCTAAAGGAGGGAACTTTTCCAAACCACTGGAATCTGCAAAGATTGGTGCTTCTTCCCAAAGGAAACAAGCCTCCAGGATTTCCCTCTTCATATCGTCCCATTTGCTTCTTGGATACAATAGGAAAAATCGCAGAAAAGGTCATTTACAACAGACTAATGGCTATAGCTGAGGAAAAAGGCGCGCTATCAGATCGTCAGTTCGGGTTTCGTAAAGCTCGATCGACAGTAGACGCCATAAGAGTGGTTGTAGATACAGCTGCTGCCGCCGTTTAGGGAAAACGATGGCGATTTGGTACGAAGGAGTACTGTGCTGTTGTCGCCCTGGACATCAAAAACACTTTCAATTCTGCGGACTGGTCCTGCATCATGAGTTCTCTCACCAGAATCAACGTGCCCGGCTATATTCTAAGGATTATAGCTACTTATTATGGACGCTAAGCTACGACAGCGACGACGGCACCAAACACTACAACGTGCGTCAGCAGGCGTTCCACAAGGATCTGTTCTAGGCCCTCTACTTTGGAATATTATGTATGACGATGTTCTGAGGCTGCCAATACCTCCAAGAGTGAAGATTATACGCTTTGCGGACGATATCGCTATAGTAACCGTGGCAAAACATATCCACGAGATCGAGCAGACAACAAATGAAGCGATCTCCATTGTCAAAGAATGGTTGGAGTTTGCCGGGCTTGAACAAGCAGAACCTAAAACTGAAGCAGTTCTAATAACAAGTCGAATAGTAACGAAATACATGTAAATTCGCGTGGAGCACCAAGACATTCGATCGAAACCAGCGATCCGATATCTAGGTGTAATGATCGACAATAGGCTTAACTTTAAGGCGCACCTAGACTACGTCGGCAAGAAAGCATCGATCCTCCAATCATCGCTTGCAAGAATGCTGCCAAACATTGATGGACCTAGAGGCAGTCGCAGATTACTTCTGTGTAGAGTAACAACCTCAGCCCTCCAGTGTGGGCCGACACAATGGCTACAAACGAATGCAAGAGGAAGCTATCACGAGTTTATAGACTTAGTGCTTTGAGGACTATATCCGCTTTTAGAACGGTCTCAGAGGAAGCGGCTCTCGTACTAGCCGGAATGGTACCCATCGATATCCTTGCTGATGAAATGAGGAGAGCGTACACAAGGCAACTTGCTAGTCACCAATACGTTGCAAGCGGCGAAATCAAAAAAGAAGAAAGGGCAATTTCTATGCTGATGTGGCAGAACCGTTGGCATAATGCTATCACAGGAAGATGGACACATCGCCTTATCCCTGACATAGAACCCTGGGTAAAAAGAAAAACGGGAGAACTAAACTTCTACATCACGCAGTTTCTAATCAACCACGGTGGATTCAGAAAATATCTGCACAGATTTGGACACGACACGTCACCAATCTGTCCACACTGCCCAAATGAAGAGGAAGACGCAGAGCATGTATTTTTCCATTGCCCATGCTTTACAAGTATGTATACAAATCTGCCAGATGCAAACCACATAGTTGGGGAGATGATCGGGTCAGATGAAATATGGAGCAACGTTAGCCAGTTCGTGACCAGCGTTTTAAAAGAACTGAGGGCGATTGAGCGCAAAAGACAACAGAACGCCGAAGAGGAGAGAACAGCCTGAGAGGCTAACCAGCCCCGTGAAGTAGTACCTAACGGCAGTCCCGCGGGGAGAGTGGTTGAAGGAGGGACGGGTGTGGATTAGTATGTAAGCGCATTCCTGGCATCGATTATTCGGGTTTGCGAATGCATGTTGGTAGCACGGGCTAGCGCATCTTTATAAGATTACCACATCCATTGGCGCATCAAAAAAAAAGGCATATTCTAATATAGACTGCACAAAAGCGATATACAAGGTCTTGAGAACATAAACATCCGAAAACTAACAAGCATTATCGCCTTAACATTCCCCATGTTATGATTGCCTTGTCTGTGGGGGACTCAACATGATAGGAGATTTACAGCGAGGAAATGTTATGACAGAACACTTCGAACTGTTTAAAGAGAGCTTGCTTTTAGTGCACCACAAATGAAATTTCTGAATATGTGAATTTAAAAGGTGAAAAGGACGATTATCATTACCCGACATATAAGTCTTAAAGTAATCCGCAAACATCTACAAAAAACATTGAACGATATCATTCACAAACAGGATAAAGAGTAGTGGTCCAATATGACTTCCTTGGGGGATGCCGGAAGTTACAGACATATTTTTCGAAGTATGACAATAAAACTTTACATTTTGGAGTCTATTCGAGAGGAAGGAGGAAAGCCAATTTAAAAAGAAGACTGAAAAGCCCATCAGTCTTGTAAGATTATATATCAACAATTTATGGTCAACTTGATCAAAAGCTGTGCTAAAATCAGTATAGATAGCATGAACCTGGTTGACTTTACTGATTTCAGAAATAACGAAACTTGTGAATACCAAAAGATTTGTTACAGTTGACCTCTTGGTTCCAATACCGATCCCTGAGCCGTTTCTAAGGCTCTAAATTCTAAAGCCAAACCACATTCTGAGCTTCTGACACAGTACCTCATGGTTCACTCTGTCAAAAGCCTTGGAGAAGTCAAGCAAACAAAGCACGGTCAAGTGATCCATGTTATACTTAATTCAAATGTCATCTAGAAGTCTTATCACAGCTGTAGCACAACTGTGAACCGCGATCGCAAACCAGACTCCACAAAGGAGAGCAAGCTGTATATGCTGTTCCAGATAATCTAACATTTGGCCAACAAGAACCCTCTCCAAGATCTTTGATATATAGAGTTGGTAAAATACTGATAGGGCGAAAATCAGTTGCTATAGATGGGTGAGGTTTTTTTGACACATGAATAACTTTAGCCCACTTCAAACTTTCAGGAAAAAAATATAACGCCATTCAAAAATTGACAATTTTTGTAAGAACGCTTACCATACGGGGCAAGATTATCTTAACAAACCGAAGAGGTACCATCTTCACCGACAGCGTTTGATTTTAATAAAAACGACAAAAATGTATTTTGTGGATTATTGGTATATTTACGAAGTTTCTGGTATTGATACGCAAATTGTGACTATCGTGAAATCGAAGTCATATCTGTCTTTTGTAACATTTTACCAAAATCACCGCCGAATATATGAGTCCTTTCACGATGGCAGGACAGTCAGACTCATTGGAAACGCGTCACTGATAGCTCGCTGTCGATAAATGCCGGTACGGGTGAACGAACATCCTAACTACTGATGGGAAGCCCTCATAATGTCGAATGTCGAACTGTGGACGAGAAGACGACCACCTGTGAGCAAAAGACCGCCAAAAGTCGGAGACAATAAAAGTTGCGGGTACTTCTTGCCAGATAGGCGCCTGATCTACTTGTATTCAGTGCATATTCCTCACTGATCCTGCAAAATAATTCGGATATCCTGCACCCATTTAATCACTTGGAGTGCGCCGCTGCTGCAATTTTCCACGTCCTCTCCTACTTGTATATCCCATTGCGATTAGATTTCATTATTTATTTCCCTGCACCCTATATTGTCAGAAAAACGTACTGTATCCAGATTGCTGCCAGATATAATGGCACAACAAAATTGTATACCTTCTATTCGAATACCTATGCAAGGCGACAACCAGCCCACCTATTTATCCCGCACCGTATGCTCGTCAAACGAGCTAGAAACGGCCCTCTTGACGCATATCCCGTTTGGGTAGCCCTATTGCAAAATCTAACACAAAGGATAACCAGTTCCTAGAATATGACGGTCCTATTTCTATACAATCGCTCTATCCACAGATCGGACACACAGAGCATTTATACGGCACACCGGTCGTTGGCATAGCTCCTGCTGCTGCTGCTGATGATGATGATGAGAGATGTGCATGTGCGTTCTACGGTTACCTTCATTAAAATGGGGTGAAAGAACGATAAGGACACAGAGAGGGTTGTTTTTCTTTTTTCTTCTGTTTTCTGTGTGCTCTGCCATTCCCCTCGAAACTGTACATAAGATCAATAAAAAGGTTTCCCACACCGGGACACATTTTCTGTATGTGTGAATCTACTTTCTCTCCATATTGTGCCCGTAGGGAAACACACAAAACTATTCAAGACTTTCGTCGAGTTTTGCTTTTCATTTTTCCTTTCCATTCCCTTTTTTTGTGTGTTTTCCCGTTCTAGGGGAAAACGTATACTGCTCTCTTCAACTATAATGCCAGGGAGCATTTTCTCTATCTAGGTAACCACTACTAATCAATTTTCCTCCATACAGTCTGTGCCAACCGAGAATTTTTCCTTACCCCATATACCTACACACGGCGACGCATTGAGGGAAAAAAGGACGACGCTTTTCACGCATATTTTCTCCCATCCCCCATAGCATATATCCTATATCCATATTCGAGAGTTATCAGTGAATCGACAGAGGAGAGTTTAGTGGTAGGAAACTCTTGTGCCAGCCATTTTGGATTTTTCACACGTTTTTCATCACGGACCGTAAAGAAAATAAAAAAATTTAATAAAATTACAAAAAAAAAAACGATTCCAACAAACAATAAAATTCATCGAATTCACCTTTGGATACACTACCACCTGCCACCTACGACCTACGTTTTTATCTCGCGTGTGTAACCGGCAAATGTTTAAAAATCTCAAAATAAAATTCAAAACCACTTTGGAAACGGAAAAAAAAATACCTCAAAGTGAAAGGAAAAGTTTGTCAAATCGAAATTGTCTCGTTCCTCATTATTGTGTGTTTCCAAAAATATTTCCGTTAGTTTGCCCAGTCTTTCGAAATCCAGTTTAAAGTTGTGTCTTGTGAAGGTAGAAAATTATCCGTTCGTTGTGTTATCCCAGTGACGTCAGATACCATATGTAATAGTGCATAGATAAAACAACAGAATTGTGTGTATCTCGTGTTCAGTGAAAACGAAAAAGGATACCCGCCATCAGCCGTTCTACTGGTTCGAAGGATCACGATCAAGCAGCGCAACCACATCTTGGATTACTTACACAAGCTATGCCATCGAATTCAGATTTTCTAGAAGACGGAAGACGTGATTCATCTTCGAGTGGATCGGAAAGCCAAAGGTAGGTTCGAGCTCCTAACCACACTGGACACATGAGTTCTATTTCGGAACTTTTATATTTTTCATTCAGCCTTGACAAATCGATTTGATTTAGGGACTTGTACACGTCTTCTCACTTTACTATAGCATAATACTCTCCTGTATATAGATGAAAAACAAAAAATGTGTACATACCCGAAGAAATACGAGTGAAAGCTCCTTTAGTCCTTTAACCTTTCTGTGTGCTTTCGTGGCAGACGAACGTAAAACGGCTTTACTACGACACGAGAAGAAGAAGAAGCACAAGGAAAACTTTGACCTTTCCTCCATTGAAAAGATATGGCCTTCCTCCAAGTGATTCTTTTGAATATTTTAACAAATCGTCAAGTGAAGGACAGGAGAAAAAAAAAATCGTATTTGCCACGTACGTAATTGGATTTTCGTAGATCTTTTTCAATGGGTTCAAAATGTTGAGTGCAGTTTCTCAATATAATGGGCAACATTCAAAACTCTAGTCGTGTCAAGTCGGTTAAGCCTTCCCCTGAACGTAGAACCGCAAGATTGTGGTATCTAAAGTCATATTTACTACGTCAGTTATGTGCAGTGTATTTTTTTTTTTTTTTTATATACTTCTCCCGGGAAAGGCGAACCTATAACGCTTCAACAGCGCCCCGAGATGCCTACAGATGTATGTTTGTTCTGCGCCTAAATTGCTGCAAATTGTAGTCTTCTGGAAATATATCCCCAGGAAGCGAGTTCCAAAGTTTGCTTGTCCTGTAACAGAAGGAGTTTTTGAAAGTTGATGTCCTCGCGGTTGTCAAGTGTACTGTATGGTCATGAGCATTAGCAGCCTGTCTGTTGGTCGCCCAAAAGTTGCAATTCGAGGGATAATGTCTTTGAGTTCCTCAGAACATCTACCATGGCAGTACCTATAGAACAAGCATAGGTCAGCGACTTGTCTTCTGTGCACCAACGGTTGTAGATTCGATGTGAGTGTAGGGTCTCCAATGAGTCGAACTGCTCATCTCTGTATGCTATCAAGCAGGTTAAGTGAATGTTTTGGGGCCGAGCTCCATATATGGGAACAATATTCCAAGCCTGGTCTAACCTGTGCTTTGTAGAGAAGGAGAAGTTGCTTGGGGCTAAAGTACCTCTTTGCTCTAAATAGGTAGCTCAACTTTGCGGACGCCGATTTTGCGATATAAGATATAATGGTTCTGCCATGTGATTCCTGAGTTGACTGTGACTCCTAGAATGTGCATTGAGTCCTTGTGATGGATTGGATGGTCATCCATTTGGATCTGAGGAACTGTTGATTCATTTTTTCTGGAAAATGTTGTGAGCTGTGTCTTGCTTGCATTAAATACAACCAAGTTGTCCTTTCCCCACTTCAAGATTTTGTCCAGATCATCATTTAGAGAATTAATTTGTTCACATCTCTGACTGTGTGATGTAGCCGTATTCACAGGCCCATTGTTCGAGATGGAGGATATAAGAGTGGTGTCATCTGCAAAGCTGTAGATATTATTATTTGTCGATCCAAGCAAATCGTTGATGTGGAGAAGAAATAGAGTTGGAGAAAGAATAGATCCTTGGGGCACTCCTGCATTTATAGCAAACGAATTGGATGATACACCATCTACAACAACTTGGATCGATTTTCCTAGAAGAAAATTTTGCATCCATCCGCAGAGTTGTTGTGGTAATCCGTAAGACGCTAACATGCCTAATAGGGCTCTATGCCAGACTCGGTCAAATGCCTTTGATATGTCCAAGGCTAGAAAATTTCCATTTCCATCTGTATATTTTGATAAATCTATAGGCCAATCCAAATTCAGATGACCGGCGGCTGCCCTCTGTTGGGCTTAGTAGATTTTTTAAAGCTCCCTTTTTTTAAGAGACGAAATAGTAGATATCGAAAATTCGAAATTTCGCCGCAACTCAAATTCAAATTAGAACGAAATTCATCACTTGAACGACGACGACCGTTTGTCGGCATTTTTCAAGCATTGCTACTGCTCCGCATACCGCTTATGTGGGGCTAGCTATTTTGTCGTGGACCTCAGACTTTGATCTTCTTACGAAAACTTAAATTCCGCTCAAACACATTTCCCAATTTGAAAATAAACCGTTAAAGACACGTTTTTTAAACCAATGAAAAGCTGGACAGTCACAGAAAATGTGCTCAAAATCCTCTAGACAGAATCAGCATTCTGTTTCCGCCTTCCCGAACAAAGGTTCATTTTGTTGCGGTGATATATGAGGTCATAGTGACAGTGACATCTGAGGAAGCCCACTAGCTTTCTTATACTATCCTTAAGGAGCATACAAAAAAATTATATTGTATATACATCGCAACAGGTTCGTAGGGACCCTAGGCCTAGCTTCTCACAACCATTCGTTTTGTGTGAATTTTTGATTTTTGGAACGAATGGAAGGCATCTACAATTTTATGCCGACTCCAAAGGAGATGCTCTTTCAAGACAGTTATACTCTCGGACGTTTGTCAGACGTTCGCGAGAGTTGGCGCACTGGAAAAAAAAAACGCTAAGTTGGAATTTGGGTTTTCGCGGGATTCGAAACTGGGACCCCTCCCTTAGTAGTCCAACACACTAACCACTTAGTCACTGCGCCTTAGTGCGCGTAAGAGGGCTTAATTAATCATTTCGATTGTCTTAGACCCGGGGCATGTTTCCGGTGTTCAAAAGGAAGTTGTTTTTCTTACTTTACTTTACTTTACTTTTGGTGGCGCTTACAGTCCGGAGTGGATCACGGTCTTTAACCAACAAGCACCTCCAGCCAGCAGCCAGCTACACATAAAAAGTTGTTAGAGGTCGTTCTCCAATTGTGCGCGCCACCTAAGGTGTGGTCATACGCAGGACCGGGATGATTAAGGTCTTATATAATATCTCCTTGGTTCTATGAGAGAGGGCTTTACTTCTTAGATGCCTTCTTAGCCCGAAGAAACAGCGATTGGCAAGAGTGATTTTACGCTTAATCTCTGCGTCGATGTCATTTTGCGAGGTGATAGTAAAGCCCAGGTACACATCTGTCCATCGTATGACGTTTTGTCCGGGTCGCAGATGTTGAGAGTCCTTTCTCATTGACAGCATATTGTATGTTTTGTCCTCACAGCCAGAGCCATCTTCGCCGGCTCTGTTTCGATGCTTGCAAATGCGTTACAGCTCGCCGCGTTCTCCCAATAATATCAATATCATCAGCGTAGGCAAGTAGTTGAACGGACTTTTGAAAAATTGTACCTCTGGTGTTGGTTTGTTAGTTTCGTAAAAGAGCTTCAGGAACGATTTTAAAGAAAGTACCTACATGATAGCGCGTCGCCTCGTCTCAAACTTTTTTTTCGACATCAAATGGCTCGGTGATTTTCTTGCCGACTTTGATGGAGCAGGAGAGATTTCTCCATGGTTATCCCGAACAAACGGATGAGTTTCGCGGGGATGCCAAAACTTGGCATGGCCTTGAATAATTCGTCCCTATATACGCTATCATAGGCGACCTTAAACTCGATAAATAGATGGTGTGTATCGATCTGGAATTACTGTTTTTTTTCCAAGATCTGTCGGTGTGTGAAAATTTGATCGATGGTTGACCTTCCTGGCCTAAAACCACATAGATATGGGCCGAGTTCAGAGTATCTCCTTTCTTGTGGATGGGGCATACGATGCTGAGGTTCCATTCGTCGGGCATGCTTTCATCTAACCAAATTTTACAGATGAGTTGGTGAATGTTCCTTACCAAGCCATCTTCCGCTGCTTTAAAAATTCGTCCGGAAGGCCTTCCGCTTCAGTAGCTTTATTGCACTTTGGATATTGCTATCCTCACTTCGTTTAGGTCCGGTGGACGGAAGTTTTGGCTATCATCGTCCAAGCTCAACAGCTCATTCTGCCTGACAGCGGGTTGTTGGCTGTCTCCGCCGTTTAACAGTTTGTGGAAGTGTTCTTTCCTAATCCTCAGCACCGCCTTTGAATCTACTACTGTATTCCCATGCTCATCGCTACAGCTTTCTGTTCGGGCCTTGTATTCTTGGGTGGATCGTTTTACCCTTTGGTAGAACTTTCGAACATTGCCTCAGCAGTAGCGTCCCTCAATTTATTCGACCGCTCGCTTCTCGTGCTCCTTCTTTTTTTTTCTGAGTTGGTGTTCTTCCCTTCTTTTTTGCCCGTAGAGCTCTCGGGCAGCTCTCTCAGCCGCTCTGTTTCTTGTCTGCAGCATTAATTGATAGGCCTCGTTCTTGGCTGCATATGGTCGCGAGTCTATGTTGGCCGCTGGGAACTGGTGGCATGTCTGGCGTCGATTGCAAAATTATCAATTTGCTTGACGGTTTGTTGATCTGGAGACCGCAAAGTACCCTTGGGTATGTTGAGGTGTGGGCATCATGTGCTGGCAATGATGACATTTCGCCCCGCCGCAAAGTCGATTAGCCTAAGCCCGTTTCCAGATTGTGCTACCAAAGATGTCCCCTTTTCCTATTTGGCCATTAAAAACAATATTAAGTGGTCTATCGAAATTCTGGGCAAAAGAACGAGTTATCGTGTCCAAATCAATGTACGTATAGTTGATGATTCGCACTTTCCCAGTAATCGTTTATCCAGCTTTCTATGTTCGGGATCAACTTGTGGGTTTATCTGCCTTTTGTACTGTTGACCAACCTAAATTGCCACATGGCAAATGAAGCAATTCCCTCTTCATCTTTTATTTTCGTAATTTTTCTTGCCTCTTGTTGGCCTGAGACTCTCCTGTTGGCCTGAGACTCTCCTGTTATATAGATCCTGAACACCTCGTCAGCGAAAATATCTATCGGAATCGCTATGAAGAAGGCTGATTCGTTTTCGTTATTTTTAATTTCATTATGAAATAAGACCCCAAATTTGGGGCCTTATTTCATATTTGAAATTGGAGTGAATTTAGGGCCTTATTTCGTTTTCTTTTTTGGGGCCTTATTTCCGGCAGCCCATTTTGTATGGGCTTTGTGTTTTTAGCGCTTAATATTGAGTTCATCATTCAAAAAAAAAAAGAAACAGTCCCGAACTGTAAGCCCCAAATACTCCAAATCCGAAGTTTGAACTAAATCAAGCAGCCGTTTATGCTGTAAGCCTGTGGAAGGACGGACGTACAGACAGACGGACAGAATTTCGCGACCCACTTTTTTGAGTTCCTCTATCATCGTAATGTCAGAATTGTTTGACATTTCGAGTTCGAAATTGTTTTCGAATACAATATCTTTCTTTTACTAGGTATACGCAATGGAGAAAGTTGAAAAATGCAAAATTGCGCGCGTTCAATATACGTTTGCGTGTGACAACCATTTTATTACTACCGACTACCGTGCGAGTTTATTAATATGACGGAAAGGAGTCACCGGACGAAACGCACGGTACTTTTTCCCATGCGAACAAAATTCTTTTCTATTCATGACCACCAATTTGGACTTAATGACGACCCATGTTGGAACGGGGAAGGAATATAGCTTTTTCCTAATTACGTATACACAAGGCAAGACATAAGTAGGTATGACATTCCATTTGTGTACCTTATGTCTGTGTGTTTACCAGCGCTGGTGCATAAATTAAAAATAAAAACAATTCATTTGGAAACTTAATTCATTATTGATACCTACGTAGGCGTGTACCTGTCAAAAGAATCGATTACCTATGTCTCTAGTTACTTTGGTACATCTGCGTATGTGATATGTGTTTATTGGACGATCCTAAATTTGTGTGTTTTTAGCGCTGACGCTGGTACCTACGCGTGGCGCATGTATCGTCTTCCGCGCCATTTGTAAATCTGTTTAAATAAGTTATTACAGAGTGTTTAACACACCCGTCGTCGTGTGATTGGCATCTGCAATTTATTTAATGAATATTAAATTATATTCGTGTAGGTATACATTTTAAAGGTGTGATTATTGGAGTTTAGAATTATTGATGAGATTGGGTTTTGAATGCGTTCATCAGTGGAAAGGATGTTGGTAATGCAATCACGTGCGAATGGCCCACGTCAACGAGTTTTATTCGAAGGGTAATTTATTTGCGCACCGAAGAGGAATTTATTTCGCTAAGGTACGGGTATAATTTGTTGGTTGTACGTTGATTCTGTTTTGGAGGGATTGTGAAATTGCAGGGGGTTTGTGTTGGTTTATGGATCAGCGGAAAGGCCAAAAAATTAAAACGGTACAATTTGCTTTCTACGATTTTCCCGGATAATTGACAAGTTGTCTATCGGACTGGGCATTTAAATGCAAGTCCCTTTGAGTGGTCCCTGAATTAGAAACTCACACAAAACCGATGGTTAGGTATGATTGACTTTATAGGCCTATATACTCTGTCCAAGAAAAATTGTCAGTACTCTCACGGCACTCAAACATAAGAATTGCCACTGATATAAAAACCAAACCACTGACATTCCAAAGAATTGTTGTTGTTGTTTTCCTGAAATTCGCATGCAGGCAGAATGAGCATGATCGTCTTGTGTTCGCTTGCTATTATCATCAACCAAAATAAGCAGTGTGTGTGACTGAAGCACATCAGAAGAGTGTTATCAGTTGAACAAAGAGAGCATATCCTTAAGGGTTTTTCTATGGATTTTGTCAAAGAACTTTCGGTTGTTTTGGTGCTTTTGAGAACGACTTATTATGTGGGGTGCTGCCATTTGGTTTTAATTTGTTTGTATTTCTGAAGGATCCAATTATTTGTTTTTTACAACATCCGGTCACTCTTCCCCAGCAAAGATAATGCCTTGAAAGGATTTTATGATACTTTACGATACTATTTTCGCGTAGATCTGCACTACCGGGTAATAATTTGTTAACAAATATGTAATCTAGGTATCTATGTCTATATTCAAAAAGTATGTACAGCTACACAAGTGCAGTCCTTTTATCATCTGCTTAGGTATATGACATTGCGTCGTGGTTATATAATTTTTTTCATTCTAATTGCGTGTTGGTGTACCTATATTTTTGGCATTTTGATTTACGAAATTTTTATTTTTTGTTGGAAAACAAACTAAAGCGATAAGGCCTACTGGGGGAATGAGAAAGCTGATGAACTTGCCAGACGAGGTTCTGCTCTGTCCGTGTCTCGTGCGGAGGATGTTTTCCCTCCGCTGGGATACGTAAAGAGAGAAATCCTCCTGCACTTCACCACATGGGCCGTAACTAGACTGAGGAACCTGACGAACTGTTTCATTTCAAGGAAGATCTGGCCAGCCTACGATGAAGCCAAAACAAACAACCTCTTAGCCAGAACTCCTGTAGGTGTCGCCAGACTAACCGCAATTAGTACGGGCCATTGGCCCTTAGGAACTCATTCGGCCAGGCTTGGTATCCCCCATACAACCCACTGCCGTAGCTGCGCCGACACAGACAAGAGTGAACCAGTGTTTCATCTTCTTTGTGAGTGTCCGGCCCTAGCCAACACAAGATGCAGTGTACAAGGTCAACCTTTTTATAGTGACTTTTCGGCCATCCAAAGTATCCATTTCAATAAGATCATAAAATTTCTCAATTTCACAGGCTGGTTTTGAGCTCCCTTTACTCCCTTGTCCTCCTTTTTCTTCAGGTTCCATTAGTTTGTGGTCTCGAAACGGCGTTCAATGCGCTATTTGTGTTTTTCCTTCGTCAGAAGACGGGAATACAGCCATTTAAACCAACCAAACAACCAACCAGGCCTACTGGGGATACGCTTAAGAAAACGCGCCTATTATCTTACGGGAAAAGGAAAAAGATAAACGGAATTTATTTCGCTCAGCAATATTTTTTATTTTAAATTGGAAGTTAGCCCTAACAGCATTACTCTCTGAGTTATGGCGAATTATCATACAAACTACGGCAACCCTGTGAGAGCTTTAAAGAGGGACCGATTTATGTAAGTCGTTGCAACCAGACTGAGAGACAAATGTATGTACTGAAAATTTTTGTTGGACAGAGTATAGGGTCTTTTTAACATATTGACAGATGAGAGATGTATAGGGTTGACGTTTAAGCTTTCACACGCATTCGGTATGAAAACTGCTTCCACCTCTGTCCATAGATTTTGAAAGTGTGACAGATTCTAGCAGTTGTCTGGAGAATGAAAAAGATTTTTCAGTTGGTTCTAATAGGCGTATGTTTGGTTAGGTTGAAGTGGCTGTCGGCTAACCGACACACTTAAACTATTATGAGGTCCCTTGTGATACCACATGAATCTATAGTTATTCTTCCTACTCGTTGAACCAGTTGGAGCCTCTGATAAAGCATAGGAGATTCCTAATGTCCGTGTTTTTTCTTAGATCACTGTAGTAGAACTCTCCGAAATGGAGTTTTCGTCTTTGTGAGAGAGCCGGAAAAGTTCAGAGAAAAACAGCTCCGGCAAAAATCGTTAGATTATACCCACGCAAAGACTTTTTGCATGCCTGTGCCTGCCTATGAGACAGTGTCCCGTGTTGACACCTATTGTAGCACTGATATGCTTCCTATCAAATGGAATCAGATAACTAGAACGTTTTAGATCTAGCTTTGGCCAAATCTGTTTTGTCGCTAGGCATGTCAAGCCGGTTGTTCACCTTAGATTTGTTCTTTCGATAGCGTCCAACTTTGTTGTGAGTTTGCAAGTAGCGATTGGAATACCTAAGGAATCCTTAATCGGAAGCATAGGTTCATCATCATCAGCCTTGCAATTACCTACCTATGATGTCCCTATTCCCCGGCACCCAACAGAGGTGAATATTGAACTGCTCCATCCCTCTGCGAGACGAACGACAGTCTTGGGCTGTTATAGAATTTGTGAAGACTGATTCCAGGCTCTTGATAGCAGCTATCCGAGAAGATACGGATATCTTTAGCAGATATCACGTTTTCCCTTAGCCAAGATAAGACTTCTTTTAATGCCATTATTTCCGCCTGAAAAACGCTACAGTGGTCAGGAAGACAGAAGGGAGACTAAGATTTAGTCTGTCGGAGAAGACATCGCCACCAACGCCGTTCACATTTTCGAACCATCTGCGAAGAAATGGATCGAAATTGATCCATTATTGCATGAATCCTCCCAAAATGATCTGTAGTAGGAATGGAGACCTGGAAGTTCCTATCAAATTGTAGTTCTGGTGTGGTGTTAGTTAGTCGATGTTTTCTGGAAGGTTCCTAATGGTTGTCAGGATAGCGTCATGTCAAGTGCAGCGGAGGGGGTGGTGCGACCCGCCGATTAGGGTCTTTCAGAAAGTGTCTATAGTTTCTTCAATTACATTACAAGACTCTGCCAAAGAATCAGCGATTACAGTTTTAAGTGAAGAGTACTTGATTTATGATGTATAACCTCATCGACATTTCTGTAAATTTATAAGTTCGCTTATTTTACCAATTATGCCAATATGCAAATATTTGCGGAAACATTTAAGAAAACTTTTCCTCTTAGTTTTGAATTGTGAGTTTCGAACAATTTTCTCGATACACAACAACGCACTGCCTTCGTTTAAATCCTTTTCGACGTTAAGATCTAGAACTTGAACTTCCTATCGGCAACTTGACGAGTTTCACAGTAATGCTAAGGTTAAGGTCTGACATGACCTGATACTTCTTCCCTGTCTACACTGTCACAGGTCGTGTTAAAATGAAAAGATGGTGAGAATAGTTTATGACTTTAGTAGATATCTTGATGGAGATCTGTGGTAGAGGATATATGTAGGAGGTTGATCCAATTCCAGACCTAGAACCGCGATCGCAAGGGCATAATGCTAAAGAGACTGCCTCGCCTGTAGCTGGTTTAGAGGGTCTGGAGTTAGTTGAATGAAAGCTACTATGGTAACTGTAGGGCATAATAACGCATAGCACTAGAAACGACAAGGCATGCGAGTCCTTAGTATACCCGCTGCAGGTTTCTAATTGGACGATTTTGGCCTGCTTATCAGGCCTCTCCACCAAGTCGCCTTCTGGTGCCTTAAATATTATTCGACTGGTATTCAGATATTGCTATCCTCACTTTCTTTTGATTGGACGAGTGGACGAACTTGGCTCTCATTGTCTAGGTTGAAGGTTCTCTTTTTTGGTTGTTTCCGCCGCATAACAGCAACGGACTGCTACTCTACTCCAACAACAACGTTTTCAAGCCTTTTTGCATAAACACGTTCTTTTAGTCTTTGCGAACATTTCCGAACCTTTTTCTGGTTTGAGATCTCATTCGAGCTTTCCATTTCTCCCAAAGAAGACGATCTTCCTCCCTTTTCATTTGCTGCTACATCGAGCGCACAAGTCATTCTGGGTAGGGTGCCGCGTTCTAGCCGAGTTGTTTTGTTGCATAAACTTGCCGGCTCACTTAATTAAACCAAGGGTTTCGCGGTTTCAGTTTATGCGTCTTGGCATCGATGCCACTAGTCCTCCTGATCAATTGATGCTGACAGCTTCTCCGTAAGTTAAGGAATACACGATCGGCAAGTGTTATGGCTGTTTACTGCGATTGCAGCCGATCAACGTTATATCTTCTTCTTAGTAGCTATAAGCAAGGCTAAAACAAGTTACATAGTATGGAGCGCGCCATCTCTTTTCACAGATGAGGAAGTTCTGATATTTGGAATACTGGAGTAATGTGCTTTATTTCGATCTAGCAATGGACCTTGTTGACTTCTGAGTAGAAAAAAGCTTGCGTGTTGGTTATAGTATGGGTGACGTGCCGCAACAAACCCCAGTAGTTGTAATTTGTTTCAAATAATACTTCCTGACCAGGTGATTTGTGCTTAGCATACGTCGCGGCCGGCGACTGGAAGGGATGCGATTTAACACACAAAAAAATAAACGATATGTAGGGTTTATTTCTAAAGAAAGTTTTTTTGACATTATTTATAAGAGATATTTAAGATAACTTACCGCAGTTTTACTTCCTTCTTCTTTTTGGGACTGACAAATTAATGGCAAATGCGCAAAATTAAGCTACTTTCATTCGTAAGGCGAATGAACACAAAGAAAACAAATAAATGTCATAAAGGAGGAAGAAGAAGAGTAAGGCGACGTTCACATTATTTCAGCTTTACGGCTTATCTGCAACAGCATATTTTGTCATTTCACCAAGAGTAGGCATACGCTTTGGGAGGTTCTTTTTACCCTTGGGTAAAACTTCCGTACCCCATTCCTGCAGTAACATCTCGCTATTTCCTCGATTGCACGTTCTCATGCTCTTTCTTTTTCCTTCTCAGAAGCCTGTTTTCGTCTCTTCTCTTCTCAAGAGGAGCAGTCGTCCTTCTTTGCAGTGCCGCTTTGTATGCCTCTTGTTTCGCTGCATGTGCTTGCCGGCACTCGTCGTCCTACTAACTAGGGGTTTCGTTGCGGTGGTCGTTTGAAACCCAGCACATTAGAGGCGGCGTCTCTAAAGGCTTTTTGGAAATATTGCCACGGGTCTTCAATGCTTGATGCTTTCTGCATAGGATGTCTTGAGAGATTGAGAGAGACTCGATCGGAAAAGGATCTAGAGACCTCTTGCGATTGTAGCCGTCCGACGTCAAACTTCCTCACAGTATTTACTTATCTTGGCAGTGTTCGTGATATCCGGAATCGTACTTTGGCTACAATAAGGTAGTGGTCCGAGCCAATGTCGACTCCTCGGAACGTTCTTACATTCATAATACTGGAGGAGATCAATATCGCAATTATTCATCCCATTTTTACCCGGCCCATCCAATCGCAGTTCTTCAATGGCGGTTGATTTGCTTTATATAGCAGTTCAGAGCCTCCGCTAGATGTTTGACTGCACGCGGTCTGTTAAGGGACCTAACATTCCAAGATCCCAGATTCGTAGTCCTTGTTACATTTTCCAGGTTCGTCAACAGTAAAATCGTCCGTATCCGAGGCTTGTCGTCGCTTCGTAACTATGTAACTTTTTTACTTTTTTCTGTATTCATGCAGTTTCCCCGGCGTACAACCGCCAACCTGGAGGGCCAGGTCCTTTGTTGGATCCCTTGGACGAAAGGGGCCGGATCTTCCGGTGTCAGTAATCCACTTCGGGGATGTGTTGTACTTATATTGTTAATATTTTTATATTTGCCACTAATTTCTACTATTTCCGAATGTAAGTTCTGTTATTGAAGGTAGAAATCCAGAGTGGTGTGGGACCCTGAGCGCACTAAACACAACCTCTAAATCATGACCAAACAAAAAAAGATCGATAAATGATTTTAGTTTCAACGTTCAGGTTCAGTTGCATTTGAGAAGTTATTCGAATTAAAATACGGGTTCTTATGTTTATTAAAAAAATATGGGTTCCTGTGTTTTTTTTTTTTTTTTTCTATGTCCACTGAGTTTGCGAAATCGCAGTTAAAAACTGGCACACCGAGTACAGAGTCCCACAGCATGCAGCGGTGCTCCCGATAAAATGGCGAAATATCTGAAACGATTTCCCAAATCTATTCAATTTTAACTACAAGTCAAGAGGCGTTTGCACAACTGCTCAGTGCTCACCCCCTAAAATAAGAAAATTTTCGCCAACTGCCTTTATATAGAAACCCTAAATTATTTGCAAAATATTATCCCAAACTAAGGGAAAATTTGGCAGAAAAAATGTGCGACATTTTTTTTTTTATTTCTTCTTCTTTTTCTTCGTGTGGGAATTGAATTAGAATAGAAGACCAAACCGAAAGCTATGCAAAAAGAGCGCAGCATTCTCTTAATAAAAATTGAATGAAAAAGCTCTTGGCTCCGTCCAATGCCGCTCCACCAGCCATCCCAACGACAGAATCTCTTTAGCCGCTGAGGTTTTTGAACTTTGAAAGTAATTAAATTATTTTTTCTAATCACATCGATACACACACTCATGCAGTGTCGATCGAATGGCATTAGATACATTTTTGGAACAGTTTTTTTTTTTTGGCTTCTTCAATGAATTTAAAGCTCCACTTGGAGTGGCTTGGAGTGAGGCATTTTAAAGGTCAAAATACGCTTAGTAAAAACTTCGTCTCCGAATTGTGTGTCCTTCAATTTGTTGTCTGTAAATCATTCGCCCTTGCATCGTACCATTGTCAGGGTCATGGCGAGAGAAAGAAAGAAAAAAAAAAAACAACACATGTCGCCTAAACGGTGTTAATGCATCACTTGTAATGGTAGCCCAGGCACGGGCACACAATCAAAACCGAAAGTAGCCAAATAGTATTTGAAACTTGAAGTCGAAGAGTATTGTATTTTGTATATTGTATATTGTTTATT
The DNA here is from genome assembly GCA_946477585.1 of Cheilosia urbana. Lineage (NCBI taxonomy): Eukaryota > Metazoa > Arthropoda > Insecta > Diptera > Syrphidae > Cheilosia > Cheilosia urbana. The sequence goes on along the minus strand of OX297854.1, from coordinate 62,062,595 downwards.
GTATATATCTCACGTACACTCAGCCGCCACATGCACATACTGTACAGGCCAACGAATTTTGTGTTAAATATATTTTAGCACTGTGTGTACAGTACAGGCGGGGGTTGAATGGAGCAGCAAAAGTATAGCCAATTTGGATAGAGCTAGAGCAACGCATTGCCTCCCTCTGTCGGGGGGTGTTGGTAGTGTGGTAGTGCTGTTGCTGTCGGTGGTCGTGGTACTGGCGATGAAGGTACTCTGCCATTTCCATATTATTCTCTTTATTTGTTGTTGTTGCCAATACTTATAGCTTATACTGTCTTGTGTCATACCCGGGAACGGGGAGTTATGATATTTGAAGAAGAAGAGTTCGCATTCGTTTCAATAGTAGTAACAAACATTATTCTTGTGCGTCCCCATCTCGAGGTGTCTATCGTCCTGAATAGGTGAAATTTTCGATACAATCTAGGAAATAGCAGAAGCGGAAAACCTCCAAAATTCGGTAAGTTGTATATAAAGTAAATCAGACAATTTGTTGCACAATTTTCCAAGTGGAAAAGTGGCCCATCGCTCAATTCGATGCGCAAAAACAGCTGTACGGTGTGTAATCAAGTTCGTACTTGGAATATAGTCATCTGTTGGCAGCTGTCTCGTTCTAATTTCTGCTAGCTTTGCTGGTTGGGCTTTCGATTGCGATTTAGATTTCAACTAAACTTCAAAGTTAATCGGCGCGCGATCTTATATCAACTACACGGGCAAGCTGCGAAACTGCAAAATTGCAAAAGTGCAAAAGTCCAAGAGTCGAAAAGTGGGTTGCAAGTTGCAAATGTGGTGCAACGGCAATAGCGCGTATATTTCTGTGTTGAAATTGATATTGTGCCGAGGGGAGTTGTTATTTGTGAATTGCGTTTTACAATTTGCAACTGATTTCTGTACCTATATACCTAATCTACGTCGCAGGTTAACTGCGTTACTTCTAATTGGTTGGTGGATGGAAGGATTCTGTTAATGCAAATGAGCTGTAACTATGGGGGAAAGTGTCATTGCCAATTAGTTTCTAATGAGTACTGTTTCAAATGTGCAGCAAAGTAAGGGAGGGACTAACAAACCAGGCGTCAGATTCTGTAAGGCGAAAACGTTGAAACGTTTTCGTTCGCACGACTTATTTGCTCTAAGTTGCAGAAGTAAATCGTTCGTTTGAACGTTTACAGAATGTCAATCCTCGCCAAAGTACCTGTAGGCTGTAGTTCCACACGCTGATTGTCGAGGATAACAATGCCAGTCATCTATGAGGACCTTCCTAGCATTTGCATTTGAAGTACTTTCGTGGAGTCAAACGTATCCATAACAAAAGGTTAAACAACAGCATCAGGGTGTGAGTTTCAAACTTCAACTTACTACTTGTACACGACAGCAGAAGGCTCCTTGAACTGAACGTCTCTTCTAATGGAATACCTAGTCTATAAAAGATGACAGATGAAAATGAGACAAGCTTTATTCGTGCTTTGGAATTCAGCAATCGTTTTCTAGGAGAGGGGGTGGTTAGATCAAGTCCGACATTCGCCTTTCTATACCTGCATGTGGAATTGGACTGATGATTTGATGAGTCGCTGGCGGAAGATGGAAATTTTTGGAGCAGCTAAGCAGCCTACAACTGCGACCTTGTTAATGGATAGGCGGGCGGGACAGTTAAACAGGCGATGAATTTAGTCTGTTTCTATTTCACAAACTGAACTTCGACACAGTTTTCCAACAGAAATTGTCAGGGTAAAAACCCAAGAACTAGCGAGAATCGTTGTTACTCTTCGCTTTCCCACTCAGTTAGGGGTAAAACTTCAGTTCTTAAACAAAACCACAACAACGTCTTGATGTATAGCAACTTAGTAGGTATAGCCGCCGCATATTTTGAAGGTTGAACAATGCAGTTATGTTCGAAATAAGACATCATTCACGTGGTAGTAAACAAACCAAGCAACATCTACTCTGACTTCGATGTCCAGCAGGGATCACGGCTTTTCTGTCAATCCGCGAACAGGCGCGAACTTCCCTGCATGGACAGTCACTTCTGCGATGCACATTTAAATTTTTAACATCCTAAATGATTCGGAACCTTTGAATTGTCGGTATGGACTTGTGCTTGAAAGGAAATCAGACGAAACTATTCTCGCGGTGTCAAATCACATGACATCGCAAAACTTATTCTTCGAGGGTAGGTACTAGCGTAGCAGTAGTTATGGCACTCCATCTTGTCGAAACGACATATCCTTTATATAAACTGATGTTCTTTAGTTTTGTGGGTCCATGGCGCATAGCATATTTGTCTTTGCTCCTCATCTCGGAAAAAAAGTAGCTGCTGTTTAATGACACCACTATGGCGTTAGTTATAAGTGAGTTTATCGGTGACGATTCGTTTCAAGTAACGCACTTGTAGGCAGTGTTGCCAGGTCGTGGGGAATTTGCGTTTTTGTGGGGAATTTCAATAGAATAATTTATGAAAGGGGAAAAGGGGAATCTTCCCTGCTCTAGAACAAAATGTGGAGTAAATAAAAAAAATATTAAATGTCAATACTTAACTCCAATATTAGGCACATTCAAGAATCTAGTTATCTTAAGTCGAATAGATTGGTCTGGATAAGATTTAACCTGAACGCAAAAACTAGATTAGTCGGGAACGTCACTTTTCGTACATCAGCCACATATGCGAACTGTCAACTTAGTACTCATTCACAAATTTCTTGACTAGATTCTTCGGCTACCCTTCCATACACGTCAACTGCAACAGCTACTCATATGACCGATTTCATCCAATCATAACCGAAATCTAGTCAGACAGCTGTCAAGCTAGAAACTTGAACCCCATTCCCTTTTAAATGGAACCAGGGTTATGCTGCAGTACACAATTGGGTAATTCGGCTCAAGTATTTTAAATTTAGTTTTAGTTATTTAATTTAGAAATAGCTCACAATTGTTTCAAAACTTAACCATCACTTTCTTAAAAAAAAAAACAAATGTTGAAAACTAAAAAAACAGAAAAAAGAAAATGAGAATTAACCCGACTGAACGCCGTCACAAAAACAATAGAGTATTTCCCGAAGCCCATCCTTCAACAGATGGTTCCACTTGTTCGTTCAAATGTCAAAAAAAAATTGTATGGGATAACAAAGCTGACTTATAATGGCCAGAGTAGTGTTTTGTTCAAATATTGCTAAATAGCGCATTATTTTAACTTCTCAGCTATTACCAAATACGTACGTTTGCGGTAAACATAATTTTTAAATTTTTAGATAGATAGCTTTATTTCGTATATAAATTTACAAGGGTTTTGTTACCTCACATTTCACAATTCATCAGAGATATGACAAGTAATTTTTGTACGAAAGGATAATTTTAAGATTTACATTGATTTTTCATTTCTACAATGCTTTTATTTTGTTTTTTTCCACTTTATTATGAACTTTTCAGTAAATTTTTAACTTAATTATGCTACAGCTATATAAAATCTGTTCTGTTTTCCTATACAAGTTTTTCAGCTGTCACTCTTTTTTCCTTTTTCCATAGTTGGTTGAAAGATTCGCCAAGTGAACACATACAATAATTTTGCATTTTTTTTTTAAAGATATTACAAAAAAAAAACTCCCTCTTGTGTGGAAGGCTTCGATCAGCAAACTGCCATCGATTTAGGATTGCTCATAATACATCGTTGCATCGAAAACATCGATGTTTGGCATCCGATGTTTAACGATGCATCGATTTATTTCATTCGATGCATCGAACATCGAAGCATGAAATGTAGGTACACAGTACCGAAAGTATGCTTTCGAAACTAAAAACGCTTGTAATTGATGAACCGTTAGTAATACAAGTGCACAAGTTCATTATTGGAGAAATCAGGAAACGGATGGGTGCTATTGAACAAGTTTCTTCGTTAGCTATAGCTACCTTGTTGGCCCCGCGGTTTAAAAAGCTTCATTTTCAAGACGCCATAGCTTGTGCCCACGCAATCCAAAAAATTAAAGAGATGATTTTTTTTTTTTTTTTTTGTTTTGTTTGGGGGTTCGCTGGAAGGAAAAATTATCAAAAGACATTGCAGAGCAAGTACGCGAGGGATGCTTCTGCAATAGTGAGGGACTCGAACAACCTCTAAAAAACCTCCCGGGAGGGACTGACTTTCGTCATCCCGAAATGGGATTGCACCTAGTCGTTCGACTAATCGGCAATTTATTTTTAAAATTTTTGGAAAATTCATAAGAAGAATCCGCCGTTTGTCGGATTTCGAAACTTTTTTGTTTCAAGATATTACCTAATCTCTTGGCCTTGGCTAACTCTTATAGATCAAGGGGTTTACCCGCCTCAATCTTCTGATTACATTGTCAGTATTTAAAAGTTCTGTAAGTTCAACGTTAAAGTGGTTAAGAAGCCTACTTCTGTGCCTTTGGGCAACCTTTTTAACTTCATCTTCAACCATTTCAATATTTAGATCTCTATGTAGATGAGCGTTGCGTATGTACCAAGGTGCATTAACTATGTTCCTTAGTACTTTATTTTGGAAGACTTGAATTTTTTGTAAATTTGATTGGCATGTGCATGCCCACAATTGGAGCCCGTAGGTCCATACTGGATTACTGGTTTCAAGACTTGCTTGTATAGCAGTAATTTATTGTAGTTGGACAGGGATGAGTACCTCCCAATAAGCCAATACATTTTACTGTATCGCATGTTCAGCCCATCTCTCTTTTTCTTTACATGCGCCTTCCAACGCAGTTTAGCGTCTAGGGTCATGCCCAGATATTTAGCTGTATTTGAGTATTCCACTACATTGTTATTAATGTATACTGGAATGTGTGGTACGTTTTTATACGTAAAATAAATATGGACTGACTTTAGATCATTCAATCTAATCTGCCACTTTTTGGACCATTCTGAAATACCGTTTATTGCCATTTGGAGCTTTTCTGTTGCAATTTCGATAGTTGCTCCAACAGCAAGCACAGCAGTGTCATCTGCAAAAGTTGCTATAGTAGTTCCTTCACTTTCAGGCAGATCACTAGTAAACAGAAGGTATAGCAATGGACCTAGCACACTACCTTGTGGTACACCAGCTTTAATTCCTCTTAATGTTGAGTACTCTGTCTCTTGTTTAATTCTGAAGAATCGATCTGTTATATATGACTCTAGAATTGTTGAATACTGCTCCGGCAGTTGCCTTTGTAATTTATGGATCAGTCCCTTATGCCAGACTTTATCGAAAGCTTGTGCTATATCAAGAAATATTGTAGAGCACACATTTTTCTCTTCGAATGCTTTTTCGATCTTGTCTGTGATTCTATGCACTTGATCAATTGTAGAGTGCTTGTTTCTAAACCCAAATTGATGAATTGGAACTAGCAATTTTTCATCAATTATTTTTTGCAGACGTTTTGCCAGCATTTTTTCGAATAGCTTGGACAACATTGGTAGTATCGATATTGGGCGATATGAGGTTACTTCGCTAGGTGGTTTACCTGGTTTTGGTATCATTATTACCTCCGCGACCTTCCACATGCTTGGCACATATCTCAACTTAAATGCAGCATTTATAATCTGCGCTAGCTTTTTTAAACCTTTTCGAGGAAATTGTTTTAAAACTTCCCCTGTGATTAAATCGAACCCTGGGGCTTTTTTTATGTTTATGCCCTCTTTGATTTCTTTGGCAAGTTCTTTAGCTGTTACCGGCCTAATAGGTCTGTCTTCTTCGCACCTTTCTTCGTTTTCTTGATAATCTTTATCTTCATAAGGTTTGAAGACGTTTTCAAGGTAATCTGCAAAAGTATTTGTTTTTTCTTGACTGCTTTTTGCAGCTTGGTGACGAAGGACCTTCCCAATGAAAGTCCAATAGAATCTGATTCGGATAGTTCCGACAAAGTATGTGAAGATTTCAGCCTTTGGAGCGACCATCACAAGCTCGTTCACAAAAATTGGAAGGCAAACAAAAGCGAAGAAAGTGTGAAAATTGTTAAAATTGCTTTCAAATATTTAACTATGGTAGCCAGCTCAGTTCCTTCGGAAAAGCTTTTTTCGAAAGCTGCACAGGTATTGAGTCAGCAAAGGAATATAATTCTAGGAAAGTGGGTAAATAAACTATTGTTTATGCAAAGTTTGGAGCGGAAGTATTGGGATCTGTAATTTGAATAAAATTCAGTTAAATTAAAAACCTTGTATAGTGTCTTATTTTTGATTTCTTATTTTTAGCTCATATAATACAATACGTCGGTGTTCTTAATCGATGCATCGAAAATGTCGATGTTTTTAATCGATGCATCGGTAATAATCGATGTAACGTTTCGATGCATTACATCGAATAAAACATCGATGTATTTTTTGAATGAACATCCCTACGATCGATTGGCTTCAGCTATTTGGGACTTTATAAAGATGAATGGTTTCAAATCCTCACCCAAAAATTTCCCTATTTTGGCGAGTGCGATAGCCCCATAGTTGCGATCGTCGTTAAATCGAAAAGTTTGACAAATGGGCCAGATTCATTGACTAATGGGCTATACTAAGCCCTCCATACTATCTCTACATACTATCTCACCCCATATACTATCTCACCTCTTATAGCTTTACGTTATGTTGCGAATGGCTTATTGGTTCGTATGAATAAAACGTAGCAATTGCTTTTACTCAAGAAAAACGTCAAAATCGAAGCATTTGCTACGTTTCGTATGAATAAAAACTGATTGGAGCTAACAATAACTTTTGACATGTTCGAAAAGCGGCGCCACTTACCTTTTACTCAGATTGGTATGACTAAAATTTATGAGACCATTTGCTAAATATTTTGTTCGCACATTTTTCACATAAAACAATCTAAGTATTGTGAACTTTCGATGTTCGATGAAACATGGATGCTATGTTTTCACATTATTTCACAAATATTTGTTTTACCTCTTGTTAACGTTCGTGCTAATAAAAAAAACACAGTATATAAATAAAGAAGAATAATTGGTGACGATAATACTTTAAACAATTGTTTCGTTTCACGCGTGAAAAAGTGGACTTTTTGGCTAATACTTTTTTAATTGATAATTTTGAAAGACATGGTGCTCTTTCAAATATCCAAAAAATGAAATATTTCCTAAGGTATTTAGGGATTCGGCCTTCAGGGACACGTTTAAAAATTCATTGCTTAACAAGTTAAAAATGTATGTGTTTAGTTTGGTGTTGGAGAAGATCTTGGTGTTCATCAGTCAACCTTTCCGTTGACAGTTAACTAATTCGTGTGTGTCAAAAAGTAGATCAACAAGCCGATGATTGGATAAATTTTCCGACAACTGAGTTAGAAATCATACAGCAAGCAATGGGGCAAATAAAATAAAAAGCACAGCGTTTTTTTTTTAAGGTTTTTATAGTTGGAGTTTGCTAAGCAAAATCTTTCCCACAGCTTCCATGGTCTGAACAAACACCAACTCATTTTGGGAGTAGACGAGATAGATGCAAGTTCCTCATCGTCTGCTGAAATTCAGAAGAGTCAATTAAAAAACGAATATAGATGCACTTAAATGTACTTACCACCCAAGTAGCATTCGAATAAACATTTTAGGTCTGACGACGTTCTGACGTCAATTCGTGATCCCATTTAGGAACTTATGTTTCGAAACAACCAAGTAACAGTTCCTTTTATGTTTCGGAAGTGGCGCAACACAAAGTAGGAATTGTTTTTTACGCAAATTCATTTTGTGTACCTATGTTATATAGGAAAATAATATTCTGACTATATCAAACATTCCATTATTAAACAGAAAACCACTACCTACTGAAATTTGAAGGGGAACATCATTTTGTTCTGAAATGTTACTAATGTACTTCGAAAAAAACCATGATCCTTACAAAATATTCTATATTTAATCCAAATATTCCACCCTCTTCATTTGCACACACGCCCATCGGGATATTCATTTTATAACTGCAAATGCAAATTGAAAAAAAAGTATCTGAATTCTTACATATAAATCTATGTAACGATATCAGTCTATCGCGAACCCTATACTTCCAATCATAGACATAAACGATCGTCACTAATCTATTCCAGTCAAAAATTAAATCATGACCTAACAGATCAAAAAACAGAAACTCCTACTACGCTTGTCTTTGCGAACTCAAAAATCGTGTAAAGTGTAAGAGCTTATAGTAGTAGGTACAGTAGGCGTTTATAACTCTCTAACCAGAACTTGCGACAAGTGTCTGTTACTAGATCTTCAGCTTATAAAAACTCACATATTTGATATATCAGATGGATAAGTCAAAAATGAATTATATTTAACGCTATTCCTAGCATTGCTTCTTAGAATTTTAACTACCTACCTAATAAAATAAAACTCACACAAAACGAATGGTTGTGAGAAGCTAGGCCTAGGCCTATTTTACATAACAAAATAAATCAACTAGGTAATCAAACTTTTGATCAAAGAGAAAGTTTCGTTCGACCCAGTCGTGCACTTTATAAAGTGTTTTCCAATAAGAGGTGTTATTTTGGTATTCAAAGAAAAATGACATTTTTTGAGACAAATGATCGGATGTTTATTTCATAATATAGAGGAAGGCCGTTAATAATGAAAAACAACACCAGCCAAATGGCCACCACGAGCACGCATACAGGACCATATCCTTTAACAATAACACCACTTATTGAATAACCCTTAATTTTCAGAGGTGTCCCACTTGCACGGGCTAGAATAAAAATGCTGCTGATAAGGACCGGCTGAGTAAAAGCTTCGAATTGTTGGGAACTTTTAAGGTACATCAGATGCATCCTCACACATAAATTTAAAGAAAAAAAAAAAAAAAACCGTCGCGTTAATCAAAAAAAATGCTTAGCACTATTTCGCAGCGGATTGCTCCATCGCTTGCAAACGTGATAAGCACAAAATGCATACTGACGTCTGACACTGACATGCACATGAGCACAATGCACTTTCGTGCGGACGTCGTGCTGCCCAAAATATTTCACCATGAAATATGAGCCGGAGGAGTAAATCTCCTCGCCCTCCTGTATTATCCGCACAATGTGCGGATATTTCAGCCAGTGCGTCAAAAAAAAAAACACACAAAAATGGATTTTTCCTCCCCGTTCATTCATAAATGCACTTTTTCTCATTCCTCAGCGTGCACGTACCTACCTATACCTATATATTAATTTGTGTATCACGGGATCACGGCTGAAGGATAAGGATGAAATGCACAACAAAGTGCGGCACGAGCCAAAAGCCAATTTGCCAGCGTAAAGTCCAAGAGAAAGACAGAGAGCAGCAAGGTTGAGCGTAAATTGATTGCACTCTGCAGCCAGAGAAGCGTTGCATCATCATCATGTGGATTTGTTAATACCACCACACAGATAGAAAATCTGGATTCAACGCGCTGCTATCAATGCGTGCTGTCGCTGTATATATGAATTTTGTTTCCCTTGCGTGATACTCGCCTCTATATATCAAAAGAGGGTGCGAGCAAAAGAGGAAAAAAGGACTTTGCAACAAATAGAAATCACCTTGCCTTTAAATGGATGCATTTTGCCTTGCACTTGGCACGCATGCGTCTTGTGCCGCACATGTACTACATGGAGTTCACCTTCACAGTAAAATACAACACCGCCACCGGCGTGGTCATCCCTATCGCGTACGTATAAATCGCATTTGCAATTTGCTATTGCATATAGCTACAAGTGCAGCAGAACGCATTGCATTCGATCTGGGGGAAAGGATTTGCATGAAGGAAATAGGGGACAATGTTTTTAGCTTCGGACTGACTTTTCCTATTGGATATTGTAGCCTATGGTCGGATGGACTGAGGGTGTGTTGTGAAAGGATTGCTGGCATAGGTGACTGGTTTTGTGTCCTTTTATATTGCGAGGTCGTAGGACCGGCGACGATGGTAAATGCAGTGCCTTTTCCGTGATAGGCTGTTGTTGGTTGGACTTGGGTTGTTGTTTTTTTTTTATCGAGTACGGTGCATACGAGTTCAAGGTATTTTTGGTAGTAGGTGGAGCCGACGGTAGACAGGAAAGAAATTGTGTTGCATGAAAAATGTTCAGGCACTGTTAATAGAGCTTTTTGGGTATATACCCTGACATAGGTATATCGCGTTTTTAATGTCAGTTGGTAGGTAATTGGAATTTGGTGATTGGCGTTGGGGCTTCAGTCATAGTCTGACTCCTTTTTGTATTGATGGCTAGGATGCACTATGCTGTGTGTCCACAAACTGCCCTTTGAAAGCATCCTTCTACTTTGTTTCAAAGTATGTATGTGTATATCAGCAGCGTCGCGTGAATTATTTAGATGGGTGTGCAAATTCTTTAAAATCATATATTTTTTTAGAAATAGTTATCAATTAATTGCCTGAAAACACGTTCCATTTATTGTTTTCTCAATTATTGTTCTGCTGTTTTTGATATCTTATTTTGTTTTACCACAATAAAATATAGAAAAATAAGACTTTCGCATACAAAATCAAAAGCACCGCACGAAACTGCAACCCCAAACCCCACTTAAACGAAAAGCAAAGTTCAACCATTTATTCGTCGGCTTTCGTGCACAGCTTTTGTTTGCACGAGTATCGATGTAATACATTGTATATTTGACTTATGAATGACGCTTTACGGAAATAGAACAGAACAGATGCAAAAGAAGAGAAAATGAATGCAGCCCGTGCACAGAAAACCTTCGCACGAGTTCACTACAAGTTCATCAAAGTAAAGCGATTTATGTACGGCGGCGTGCTGGTGACGAATGACGATGGGGATGAATACTGGAGAAATCTTGTAGGGATATAGTTTGGAGTTGGATGAATTTATTTGATGAAATCAACAGAATGGTGCACAGCGAGTTTTTGTACGAGTTCATTTTTTTTTTCTCAGCGATGAAGGAATTTTGAAAGAAGAATTATGAAGGATGAATATGAATAGGTATGGTATGGTGTAGGCTGTAGCTGTTGGCTGTGTGATGGATTATGGAACTGTGCATATCATTATTTTTGTGTGTTATTATTATTACACAGTGTTTGATGAGGGATTTAATTTCGTTAGATCAGGGTGTGCAATGCACACCTTGCACACCCTGACGAGACGCCACTGGCTGTATATATGTAGGTATGGGCAGGCTACGAAAACAGTGAAACACAAGCAATATTGTGTATGGATTGGATATGGATCCTTGGCGAATATGAGTATGTTTTGATTTTTAGCACATTCCTAAAATTACATTGCAATAATCAGTTCATCGGCGTGTATTGCCTCAGGGTGCGCTGCATGTTCCTATCGAATTATTGGGGCAGTTTTCCCCAACCGCATAGGTTTCTATAATATTCGATTTTGGGACATGTATGGAAGGGTCCTACAATTTGATAACGTATCCAATTGACATGTTTTCTCAGGACAGTTAGGCCTTGAAAGCTTTTGATACCTGAAACGATAGTCACTAATCTATTCCAGTTAAAAATAGAATCATGCTCTAACAGATCAAAAAAGCAGAAACTCCTATTACGTTCTCCTCGTACTCAAAAATCTTGTAAAGTGTAAGAGCTTATAAAATAATACAGTCAATACCAATCAATAATTCTCTAAGCAGGACTTGCGACAATTGTCTGTTACTGAGTGCTTTAACTTTTAGAAACTTACAGTGTTATAAATGTAGGTACTGCCATAGCAGATGAATAATCCAAAAGCTAATTTTATTTAACATTATTCCTTTTCCTATATTTTATGAACCGTTTCTTTTATCCATTTACCATCGCTTCTCAGATCTATACCTACCTACCTAATAAATGTAATAAAGAAAACAACCAACCTAAATTTTGATGAACGAGATAAATTTTTTTTTTAAATACATTTTTTCTTTAATTTAAATACTAGACAAACACGATTAAATCTTATTTAAAACTAATGTTTATCTTTTTCCAGCTTACTGGCTCTTGGCGAGCGCTGTAAACTTAACAATATGCTTAAAATGATTGCCTTTCGGCCTTAAATTTATACATGTCTATGATTTGTTTTGTTTTTTTAATTTGCAAGAAACTTGAAAGAAAACTTGAATTCTTTGTTATTGTTTTGTTTAAATCTACTTAAAACTACCTAAGCTTATTAACCTAGATTACCTATAATCATGGTAGTGAGCAATCTTATCGATTGGTCACCATCGCATCGTGATCGCGTCCTTGGTTGCCTGTCGGCCGCCAACAGAGGTTCATCCGTGCCGCCGAGATTCGATCAAGGCCATAAGCGTCGGTCAAGTCTCGGAAGCGCTCTTTCATGTTGACTAGCCCGGCCCCTCCCAAAGACCCCCTACTCTAAACCTAAACCTAATAAATTATATCTATCTTATGTAAAACTAAGGAGGAATGCTACAAAAGTATGGCGCTGGCCCGGGAGAGCGTATCAACTGTCACGTCTTCAACTGTCACGTCTTCGTCGAGCCACCAAAATTCGGTGAACTGCTTTACGGTAACGACCCTGTCCCGCTCCGCAATTGCGGTGCTAAGACGGAGGAGCTCCTGAGCATTGGCGGCGTACCCGTCGTGGATGAGCCACTTATCCCTCGCGCCGCGGCTGCTGTGGGTACAATATCGGTACACCATCTTTTGTCTGGACTAATCCTTTCAGGTCTACATGAAGAAATGCCTCAGGCGGAATGAAGCTAGACCGAAGCGTGCTCTCGTGGTACATTAGATTGGGATAGTAAGCCCCTGAGATCAGGTTATTATCACTTGCCATCGTCTTGCAACGTGCCTCCGAATCACCTTAATAAGGAATGTCAATCCTATTCAGTCGAGCCCCATTGTAGGGTCTTGTTGGGATAGTATTTTATGTACTCAGATTCAGAAATTCCAAACCACCCTGTACAGGCCCTGAGTAATTGCGTCTCAAACACCCGAATCTTTTCCTTACAGGACGGTACTATATTGAACTACGGGGCAGCCATAAGCGATGATAGTCCTCATAAGGACCACGTAGCAAATGACCTTCACACTGGAGTCAAGTTGACTGCTGCGAAACAGTGTCCTTGTCAGATAGGCCCCAGCAAGACAAGCATCTATATGCTTGTCAAAATACAGATACTATGGTCGAACCGGATGCCAAGATACCTTACCACGCCTCTCACCGCCAATGGTTGCCTAAAGGCCCCAGCCAATGGACTCCTGAACAGGATTATTTCCGATTTTTGGAAATTGATTTTTTAAAAATCGTATAAAATTAATATTAAACAGGACCAGAGAATTCACTGCTGCCTGTTGTAAGGCATTTTTAATTTCAAAAACCCTGCTCGAAGTCACTTTACCAGCTTATAGACAACGAACTTCTTTTCCGTAATTATGTCATAAATCATAAAGGGTTTTCTAATAAGAGGTGTTATTTTGGAATTCAAAGAAAAATGCCATTTTTTAAGATAAATGATCGGATGTTTATTTTAGAATAAAGAGGAAGGTATGCCGTTAGTAATGTAAACAACGTCAGTCAAATGGCCACCACGAGAACGCATACAGGACCATATCCTTTCACAATAACACCTCTTATTGGAAAGGATTTTCCAATAATAGGTGTTATTTTGGAATTCAAAGAAAAATGTCATTTTTTAAGACAAATGATCGGATGTTTATTTTAGAATAAAGAGGAAGGTATGCCATTAATAATGAAAAACAACATCAGCCAAATGGCCACCACGAGCACGCATACAGGACCATATCCTTTCACAATAACACCTCTTATTTATATATCAAAGGTTTTGGAATGTCCATTCTGGTCAGGTTATAAAAGAGTCCCTCCAACCATACGGTATCGAAGGCCTTCTCAAAGTCGACCAGGTTGGCACCCGTGCATTGCTTATTGCGTATTTGTTTTGTTCTTTTTGTCTGCTCTCCGGGAAGTTTTATGATGTGATGCGTTAAGAAATTCAAATCCATATACGAGCAGACAAACAACTTTGTTGCATGCAAAAATTGTGACTATTTTGCTTAAGATTGAAAAGCAATTTCACTAGAAAATTAATGAGGGTTGTTGTCTCCTACTTAATAAACCGCATATTATTTTTTAATTCTGTGTTTTCAGTCAGGCTAACATCCATCACTCAGAAAGAAGATTGGTAACCAAGGAATACTGAGCTATTCAAAAATTCTAACCTAGAAGTTCTTGCTTAAACTATTTATTTTTGATAAGACGAAACTAGTTTTAAGTTTTTAGTTTTCAATAATCAAGTCTTTCAGTGTAAGGAAAGTCGGTTGACCGGTAAAGCTCACTAAATACAAATTTCAGCCAAAAATTTGTTAGCTAAGGCCCGTTTGCTGATACTACTCATAGCGATTCAAGTTCCACTCAACCCTTACCTTATGGGCTACTTTTTCTATGTCATAAACTATCACGTAGATTTTAAGGGGAACTTAAATCGCTATGAGTATAGTATTATCTAGTGGGCCTATGTACTATAATTTTCAATAATACACGGAAAGAACTGCATAGTCATCAATTGCAAAATTTTGAATTGCAAATTACGAATTATATCTTTTTTGCAAATCACAACGATTTTGTCTTGAATTGATGCAAAAATTCGTAATTCGACATTGAAAATAGCGAAGAATATCAAAATTTGTTTGTTGAATATTACGATTAGAAGTATTAATTCGAGCTTCATTTATTTGTAGTGATTTGCGACATTTTTGGCGCGATTCCCCACTTCAATATAAAATAGATCAATTCCTCAAAAACCACTTTAAAATCTCAAATTGCAAAAAATATTTCGTAATTTACCACCACTGAATGATGAAGTCGTAAATTGCAAAATATCAATTGCAAATTGATAAAAATAAGTTGCAATTTACGATTAAGAATTTGTAAATTGCAACTACTGAAGTAGTAAGTCAACCCCTGTTGCAATTTACTAAGGGATGAAATCGTAATTGCAACAGAAAAGTGGTAATTTACGATATTTTTTTTGCTTTTCACACCCACAGTAATATCAAATTAATAACTATTTGTGTCAAATTGCGACCGCGGTTTTGGCAATATGTATTTCATGCCCGATCGCATTATTGACACTGAGAAGTGTTGATTCACGACTTTTGAGGATCAATATCTCCATTTTGTACAATTTCTAGAATTGCGAATAAAAAGTCGTGAATTAGTAAACCCTGAGCTAAGCTCTGAAATGAGACAAACTTTTCGTGAATCGGCACTTACTTTTCTTGATTTGATCCTAAACTTTTTTCCGTGCATATCGAAAGAAAGATTCACTAAGCCCATTAGGCGAATATCAGTTTAAGATTTTCAAATTTTATCAACTGTTTTTTTAGGTTTAACGATAGGAAAAAATCATAAAAACCTTTCATTTGAAATTAGCTCTATATGCACTTTGTGAGTTTTACCTGTCAACCGACGAATAGTGTCCATAACTATTTTCTTACGTCATTGCCAAAACTTGCAGTTTAAATTACAAATTTTGATATTTTTGGATTAATTTTAACCAACGAAAACTGTTCACATTGCAATGTTTTTTTTTCTGAGTGTAATACCGTACTCACACCGCACCGAAAAATATGTTTTTGTCGAAAACCCGTCGATGCACTCGCAGCTTTAATCAGCTGTAAAACACCAGACAGAAGTTGTCTAAACTATTTTGGTTACAAATTTCGATCGCATTAATTGACAAATAAAATGAATTCAGAACAGCGTGACCGTTTTGCGAATAGAGTTGCGTTTTGGCACTTTTTTGAGAGACTGGCACAATTTTTTGCTATTTTGGGCCTTTTTTAGTTTGAGAAAAAATTGTTTCAAATGGTGTTACATATTTCCAAACAGAAACCTTTAAAATGTAACGTAATTGCCTATTATAACTAATTTTGCAGCATAGCTTCAGAATTGGCACCTTTTTTTCTCATTGGCCCTTTTTCTTGCGACTTTTCAGAATTCTGCAGCAGTCACCATGATTCATAATATTTAAAAATCATATATTAGCCCATCAATTATGTGTGGAAAATGATTTTGAGTTGTGTTTTGTGACATTTGTTCGGACAGCTTCAGCAGAACGAATTTGTTGAATATTGCAAAAGGTTTGTTTGTTCAACGACTCAACGATTTGAAGTCGTTTTGTTTTCGTGGAAAACGACTCGTTTTGAAAACAGAAATATGTATTGTATGGGAAAACTTCGGTTTTCGATGAAGTTTTCGAGTGTTTTCGCGAGAACCCGATTTTCGGCTCGGTGTGATGTTGATAATCTGAACCGGTGTATCATATCTAATGTGAGTTCTCTATAAATATTGGACGAATTATCTCAAGAGATCGCATGTCATGTGCCTGCTTACAATTAAAATGTTTGCGAGAAGCTTTGCAAAAGGATCTTTCGTGTCCGATTCCTTATTTTTGTTCCGACTTTGAATGCAAAAGTTGTCACAAAATTTATTCTGCTTATTGCAGATGATACTCGGAAGGGAATCGTACCGTAAAAGCTACCGTGAAGTGATGAAGTGAACATTTGTTAGTCAAAACTATACACTTTATAGTACCTATCTATTTTTATACGCTGGATACTGAAAAGACTCAGATCCTTTTTGGTAGGCACTTTTTATTTTTTACTTAACAGATTGTAACGGAAGTTGGTGTTACCAAACGAAACTTAAGCGGTCTTATGCTCTCCTGTCCATTTCAAGGATCCCAGGAAATCCTGTGAAAATCAACGGGTCGTTTGGTAGGTTGTTCAGTAGACGTTGTGCGGCAGGCATGCTTGCTAAAGCACGAAACCAGCTCGTCGAAATGAGTGGGTTCTTGCACATGTCCCTGAACTACTGTATATTATTTACATGCCTAAGGATTCAAAATATTGTCAATAAAAGAAATAACCAAACTCGAGACCGAAACATAATCCCGAGTTGAGAAACCGAAAGCTGGAGTTGGTTTCTCTTGAGTGTGACTCTCCACCCACAGTGTAGCCCAAATATTTTAATTATTTAAAACAAGACTTAGATTTTTCCAGGTTTATCGTAAGACCTGCTAATGTAAGCCGTAAGGCAACTAAACGTAAGAGATCTAGGTGTTCTTCAAGTGTCTCTGAAATTATCAAAAGATCGTCCAAATATACGAAAATGTTCTATTTCAATTCGTGGGGCACCACCTTGTCCATAAGTCTGCGCATGCGTTCAGCCGCATTGCAGAGGCCAAAGGGCATTATGTAACTTAAATTGGTACAGGGGTCTACCGGGGACATTAAACGCCGTTGTTTCATGTGAGGATTTCTCCAGCGGTATTTGCCAAAAAGCATCCTTCAGATCCACGCTTTATATAGGGTATCTCCGAAAGACGACTCAGCAACCCCTCTGTATGAGGAAGTGGGTAGGCGTCCTTTTTAGTGACCTGTTTGTTGGTTCACTTTTCTTGCGTCGAGGCAAAGGCGGTTTTTTATTCGCACCAAGACTACCGGCGAGTTCCAGGCACTTCTGATGCTTTCTTCAATGACACCTATTTTGCGCATTCTATCGAGGTCCTCAAACACAAGGGTTTGCACCGCCGGGGAACCATGATAGTGTCTTTGTTTAATGGCCTCAGCATCACCTGTGTTGTACGCCCAAGCACATATTCGGCGCAGGACGGAAACAACACTTAATACTCTGTGGTGTTGTCTCATGTTGCCTCATGACTTCGGTTTACGTACTTTTCAAGATGTCGCTGTTTGCCGTCGACATTTTAGGTCAAGACTTGTGTCGTAAAACTGAGAAAATCCGCATTTGGGTTATCTGTGCATGGGTGAGAAATAACCACACAATTTCACTGAGACCCTTATCAAAATTCACCATGTTGCCTTGAATCCCGGAAAGGGCATATATAGAAGGTCATTTGCGGGCTAAGTTTAGTTTCCCCCGCATACGCTGGCGGCGCCATCAAAATCCAAAGCAATCATAGAGCAACAATCTCTATGCCACCGGCAGGACTGATATGTTCTGCGGTCTAAAAATGCAACAGCCACAAAATACCTATACCTACGCTCAATTACATCCGCAGATCTAGAGATCCATAAAATTTTCCTAAACGCTATTCCTTCCGCTTGCCTGCTCGTATAAGTGATTCACATCGAAGCCATATACGCGTCGTCGTCTCGCGCGTCTCCCCACGACCAAAAGTGATTCTATTCCCGTCCTATTCGTTGGGGTTCCTTCCGACTCTATCATGTCTCACTTACCGACGAAAATAATATCATCTTCCGCTGCGCTGCGTATGGATTCTTTTCAATCCCAAGAATAGAGTACCTTTTCAATGCAAGAATTCGTTTGTCCGTTTCCCTTGCGCGCTTGTTTTTGTTTAGGCGCACAGATAAAGCGCTTGCATACATCCGCTTGTGTCTGTGTGTATATGGGTGCTTCGGCTTCAGCTTCAGCTTCGTAGATGATTGTGTTTATTTTCGTAAAGGAATTTCTGCTGGTAATTATAGCGCATGGGGGGGCTAGACTCCCTTTTGCAAAAGAGCACCCTATAAGTATATGGATGCCCTGCAGGCTGCAGTATGCGACGTATAAATGAATGAATGCAATGGGGGTGGGCTATTTAGGAACGGAACTGATCGTACGGAAATGGGAAATATTTTTAGAACTTATGGGGGGATTCGAATATATAGGGAAAAGACAGACAGACATTCACAGTTTACGAGGGATTTCGGCGAGGAATTTTTCCCTCCAGCCTCTACGACGAGGTCGTTGTGCTTAAGATCAATGCGCTTACATATATATAGCTAGTCGTTCATTTGGGGGAAATGCGTTGGAAAATGACTGCAAACTAGGCCAGCGAATGACTAAAATAAAATTTGTCTCAATCTTAATCACTTGGTTCGTTTGTTGTGGATATGTGTGCATTATTTTCTTTAAAACAATTTGTCTTGTTATATAAAAGTTTAACTTTGGAGGGTGGATATTTCCAAGTGGCTGCATTGACTTCTGTATAGACATTCGAAGTGGTCTTGAAATAGAACTGTGAGCTGGGCCAGAAGTTCGTCTGTAAGGTTACTCTGTTATAAGTTGCTTGTAACTTACACAAGTCTTGAGCTATGAGTTACAAAGTCAGGGGATGGTCTTAGTTATGTTTTTCACACTGACCAGCAGAGCATCCGTGAGTGTGAGCTAGGATATACCTATGCCATGGGGGCAGCATGCTGAATTGTCCCCCTTTACCATGTACCACCTTTTGTTTCGTTCGAAGAGATAAACATTATACAAGAAAGAGAAAGAAGAGCCAAACCTATTGCGGATGGACAAAAAGAGAGGACAGCGAAAAAGGCAAAGGTATATATCGTCGCCCTTATTTCAAAAACTCGTAAGTCGAAAATGGAAAATTTTCGAGGAAGCGCAAAAAACTGATTTAAAAACTTGAAAAAGGAAACTGTTAAAGTAAGACGTACGAGGGACATACGAGCTTTTAAATGGAAATTTTAGACTTGGGAGGTTTTGAAACTGGTTGATAGAGGCAAAAGGAATAATGATGGAGCTACGAGGTATTGATATTTAAATTCAGTAATTTTTTTCCTCACAATTCCATTAAATGTCATTTTTTTTATAAAGTTCGAACTTACGAGGTTTTGAAAGAAAGCCGACGATATGTAGAAAGGGCGAAAACGAAAATCGTAAGCGGGCTACTTCTGCTGAAATCGAATACAATCGGTTGGTCTAAGGATCAACGGTAAGACTACAGACAAATTGCCGAGAAGTCGCTACACCGTTTGCTGTTACCAGTTCCGTTTTTTTTTCAACTACCTGAAGTGTTCATGGACTCCCATTCGGGGTTTCTCGGACTGAAGTTTGTATAGCGTACAAGCTGCTATTATAGAGTAAAGGACGGGAAATTATGGCGAGAATTAATGGCGCTATTTGCTGTTTGCAGTCCTACGATTAGGAGGATGGACAAGTTCCTGCACCCTGATTATTACGCCAAAGTTGAGCTCACTCACTCAATCGCCATTGGACAGTCAGAGAGTATAGACCTGGGCCCCAATCACATATAATTTTTGACACGATTATCGCCCAAAGCATAGACCTCCAAAACTAACAACAAAATTTGACACCTTTATTTAGGTTTAGACTGGTTTAAAGCCTCTCACTTTCAACTCCTACTCTCACCTCCATGTTGGTGACTGGTGTGTGCCTAGTACTTCAACTGGGGGATTGGGTAAGCAACCCCTTTGGAAGGTCGTTGGCGGCAGCAGACGAGAGATGGGGGAGGAGTGTCTTCTCACCAGAATTTCCTAGATAGAATCAACGGTGGCGTCTACAGTTCTATTAAGGCCGAACTATCAAGTGACATCCCTATATTATTATAAGCTGCTTCGACATACTGAGCTAGGGTGTTGGAAAAGAGTTGGTGGCAGATGAATCCTAAATGGGTCAACGGCAGCCCTCACATCCCCACAAGTGCGGGTTACTGGCAGCGGAATATCCGGCCTGCTGTCCTAGGGTCAAATAAGGGCCTGGCCCTCCAGGTTGGGCCGTCCAGGTAACTTCCCGACCACGGAAAACAAGGCTAGTAATGAGGGAGACGCAGCCTCGGATATTGGAACTTCTCAAATGACAAACAGACCCGGAACGTCAATGTACTACGATATGAGAGTATGTTCCTGGAATGTGCGAACACTGTACGCTCCAGTTGGTACTCAAAAACTTGAGTCTGCCCTCACGCCTCACACGGTGTAAGGCAGACATCACCGCGATCCAGGAGCTACAATGGATAGGATCAGGATGAACAGGAAAAAATGCAGCTGCCATAAAAGATTGCATGTATAAGGATGAGTCGTGGCATCTCGGCTTAGGACTAAAGTTGTTGTGCCGTAATCACAATTGCGAAATTTGTATGGAAAATATACCTACCCACTGTGAACTAATAAAATTTAGAGTCGAAAATAAGAATGTTTATTGGTAAGGCCCATTGATTTTAAGCCGATAAGTGATCGCCTGTCAGTGATCTGTATCAAAGCTACATTTCAAAACATATATATGTGCATACGATATAGGCTTAGGTATATAAGCTCCTACGGACCCTGTCCGGAGTATGATGTGAAAGTCCTTCTTAGGGACTTCAATGCTAAAGTCGGAAAGGAAAACATTTTTGGCGGGTTAATTGGTAAGCACAGAATCCACAAATCAACAACAGACAACGGCTATCACGGAAATAAGTTTAAGATCAAATCAAGAAAAATAAGCGCCGAATCACGAAAACGTTGTCTCATTTTAGAGCTTAGCTCAGGATTTACCTACTAATTCACGACTTTTTATTTGCAATTCTAGAAATTGTACAAAAAGAAGATATTGACCCTCAAAAGTCTTCTCTTCTCTTCTCACTTCTCAGTGTCAATAATGCGATCGGGCATGAAATACATATTGACACAACCGATCGCAATTTGACACAAATAGTTATCAATTTGATATTACTGTGGTTATGAAATGCAAAAAAAAAAACAACGTAAATTACCACTTTCCTGTTGCAATTACGATTTCATCCCTTAGTAAATTGCATCAGGGGTAGATTTACTACTTCAGTAGTTGCAATTTACAAATTCTTAATCGTAAATTGCAACTTATTTTTATCAATTTGCAATTCATATTTTGCAATTTACGACTTCTCTACGTCAATTTACGTTTTCAATTTGCATGTGCGAAATTATCATAAGATTTTATTGATTTATCATTCGGTGGTGGTAAATTACGAAATATTTTTTGCAATTTGGGTTTTAAAGTGGTGTTTGAGGACTTGACCTATTGAAGTAGTGAATTGCGCCAAAAATGTCGCAAATCACTACAAATAAATGAAGCTCGAATTAATACTTCTAATCGCAATATTCAAAAAAGGGATTTTGATATTTTTCGCCGTTTTCAATGTCAAATTACGAATTTTTGTATCAATTCAAGACAAAATCGTCGTGATTTGCAACTCAAAATCTTGCAATTGGTGACTATGCAGTACCGATTAATTAATTTGCATTGAAAAAACCATCATTATTATAGCTCCTATGAACTTGTGTGTGATAAACATTAGTATGGGATGGGTGCCACTCCAACTATGAACGGCACACTCTATGACTTCAAATCGAACAATTCGAAATTCTAACGTTGTCAAACGCTCATGATAGCAGAGAGTAGGTCTACTCAAGCGTCATGTTTAACTTTACGATATTTACGATTTAAAGTCGATTCAACGCCGGAAAGTTGTATTGTGTGTGGCAGCATAATGAACGCTTATTGTTTTTTAAATAATTTGTCAACTCACGCGCATGTCAACGCGGTTTAAGCCGAACGCAACTGATATAAATCGATCTCAATCGCGTAAAGTCTATGCACGTTCTCATCAAAAATGACCGAAAAAGAGAAAATTAGCAAAATAACGAGTAACAAGTAATTCCTCTCTTGGTTTAGAGAATTTCCACCGGCAAGTACTGATAAATATGTCAAATGCACAAAGTTAAAAAGAAACAAATTCAAAATCCGTCTAAAAAATTAATTGCATAGAAAAATAAAATCTGCGAAAATAAAGAAAATTCGATTGTGGTCGAATGTTCTTCCTAAGAACGTTTCATATATTGCAAAAAGATATAAGTTATATGTTTATTTGTGAGATGGATTAGATGTCAGAGATGAAAGTGGCTCAAAGTAGCTCGAATTCTATCCACTTCCACGTACTTTTGAGTATATTTTCAGCTTTCTGAGAGAGTTTCGCTAAAGTTTTTGAATTTGAAAGATTTTTAGTATTTTAACTCGGGAAAGTACTCGAATAGACGTAGGTCTATATGTAGACATTGTGAATTGGGCATTAACGCTGCTCTTATCAGTTTTTCTACAGAACAAGTCCTTGGATTTCGTTTCTGAATTCTGAATTCTCTGAAAAACATCAGAGAAAAGGCCGATGATTTTTTGAGAGAGGCTTTTCAATCCGCATCCCAACTTGCCGAGGACTTATTTGAAATTGAACGCGTTCCAATCCAGAAACCTCTTCTACTGAAGCCTATTTTAAAGTGTCTGTACTGATTCCTTGCATAGATTCGTTAATACAAAATCTTTCGGACAGATTCATGTACAAAGAAGACGTTCTATAACCATCGTTTTAAGCTCTTCTCAGAGGTTTTGCTGCAGTTGAGGGAGTGAACGAAATGGAAAAGCTAACATGTTACTTCGATAATGCAATTTCGTTATCAGCTGTGAAAGCTGAGTAATTACATTCTTTACTTACTTACTTACTTACTTAGGTGGCGCTGCAGTTCGGTGTGAACCAGGGCCTCAACCAACAAGCCTCTCCACTTAGCCCGGTCCTTAGCCAACTGCCTCCAGTTACGCACTCCAAGTTGGTTGAGGTCGTTTTCTACTTGTGCGCGCCACCTGAGGCGAGGTCTTCCTCTACTGCGCTGACCCTCTGGATTGGAATCGAAGACTCTGCGGGCCGGAGCGTTGATGTCCATTCGCTCTACCTACATGTCCTAGCCATCTCAAACGTCCAATGCGCAGTTTTTTGACTAGGTCGATGTCGCTGTACAGCTCGTATAGTTCGTCGTTGAATCGCCAACCCGTCAATACAAACGGGACCGAATATCTTACGAAGAATTTTTCTCTCGAAACGACCAAGGACATATTCAACCGCTTTGGAGATAGTCCATGCTTCAGATCCATACAACAGGACTGGGATGATGAGGGTCTTATATAGAGTCTCCTTAGTTTTTCGGGAGAGGGCCTTATTACACAGTTGCCTTCTCAGCCCAAAGAAACAGCGATTGGCAAGAGTTATTCTCCGTTTGATTTCTGATGAGATGTCATTTTCAGATGTTATAGCAGAGCCAAGGTAGACAAATTCCCTTACCACCTCAAAGTTATAGCTGTCTATTGTGACGTTCTGTCCGATTCGTCGATGTAGGGTGTCCCTTCTTGTTGACAGCATATACTTGGTTTTGCCCTCGTTAACCGCTAAGCCCATTTTAGCCGCTTCTGTGTCTATAACTGCAAACGCGCCAGTGACAGCTCGCTGTGTTCTTCCAATTATGTCAATATCGTCCGCGTATGCAAGTAATTCTAGAGACTTTTGAAAGATCGTACCTCGTATGTTAGCTTGTGAGTTTCGCACAATTCGTTCAAGTATGATGTTAAAGAAGTCGCATGACAGCGCGTCGCCTTGTCTAAATCCTTTTTTGACATCAAAGGTGTCGGTTAGGTCATTACCGACCTTGATGCAGCAGCGAGATTTCTCCATCGTCATCCTACACAGACGGACGAGTTTGGTAGGGATGCCAAAACTAGACATGGCTCTATATAGCTCGTCTCTATAGATACTGTCATAGGCGGCTTTGAAATCGATGAAAAGATGGTGAGTATCGATTTGGACTTCTTGAGTTTTTTCCAGGATCTGCCTAAGTGTGAAAATTTGATCGACGATGGACTTTCCTGGCTTAAAACCGCACTGATAGGGGCCAATCAGATTGTTGACGAAGGGTTTTAGGCGTTCACACAATATTGCAGATAAGATCTTGTACGCGATGGTAAGGAGACTGATACCTCTGTAGTTGGCGCAGTTGAGGCGGTCTCCTTTCTTGTGGATCGGGCAAACGATGCTGAGGTTCCATTCATCAGGCATACATTCATCTGACCAAATCTTAGAAATGAGCTGGTGCATGCTCTCTACCAAGTCATCTCCAGCTGCTTTAAAAAGCTCGGCGGGTAAACCGTCAGGCCCAGCAGCCTTGTTGGTTTTAAGCTTTGATATTGCTAGCTTTACTTCATTTTGATCAGGTGGACGGAAGTTTTGGCTATCATCGTCTAAGTTGAATGGTTCGTTCTGCCTGACAGCGGAATTTTGGTCTTCGTCGCCGTTATACAGTCTGCAGAAGTAGTTTTTCCATATTCTCAGCACCGACTGTGATTCTACTACAAGGTTTCCTTCGTTATCTCTACAGGTTTCTGTACGGGATTTGTCGCTCTGGCACGTTCTCTTAACCTTTTGGTAAAACTTCCGTACATTATTCCTGGAGTAGCATCTCTCAATTTCTTCGATCTCGCGCTTCTCGTGCTCTTTCTTTTTCTTCCTGAGAAGCCGATGTTCTTCCCGTCTCTTTTGCTCGTAGAGCTCACGAGCAGCTCTAGTCCTCTTTTGCAGCGCCGCTTATATGCCTTTTGTTTTGCTGTGTTTGCTAGTTGACATTGTTCGTCAAACCAGGGGTTTTGTGGAGGCAGTCGTTTGAAACCCAGCACATCAGTTGCGGCATTAATGATAGCCTTCTGGCAGTGCTGCCACTGGAATTCTGCGCTAGCTGTTATTGCGGGAGGACTCGTCGTGAGATTTCGGGATACGCGATCGGCGAAGATTCTGGCGGTCTCTTGCGATTGCAGCTTTTCGACATTGTACTTTCTCAAAGTATTCTGTTGTTGAGGTGTGTTGGATATCCTTGTACTTTCTCACAGTATTCTGTTGTTGAGGTGTGTTGGATATCCGCATTCGTATACCTTGGCTACAACAAGGTAGTGATCCGAGTCAATGTTAGCCGCTCGGAAGGTTCGGACATCCGCAATACTGGAGGTGTGCCTTGCGTCGATCGCAATGTGATCAATTTGGTTGACGGTTTGTTGATCCGGAGACCGCCATGTCCCTTTATGAATATTGAGATGAGGAAAACGTGCAAGCACATAGTGACATTTCGCCCCGCAGCAAAATCAATCAGCCTCAATCCGTTACCAGACGTGGTGTCGTGTAGGCTGTGTTTACCTACTGTCCTACCAAAGATATCCTCTTTTCCTATTATGTCGTTAAAATCACACAGCACGATTTTAACGTCAAATTTAGCACATTGCTCGTATGTCTGGTCGAGGAGCTCGTAGAAACTATCTTTGGTAGCGTCGTCCTTTCCCTCTGTGGGGGCATGAGCGCATATATGGCTTATGTTGGCGAATTTTGCCTTGATGCGGATTGTCATAAGACGTTCACTCACGTGCCGAAAGCTCAAGACTTCTTGCCTAAGTCTGCCGCGTTTGACAAATCCGCATCCAAATATGCGCTGCTTCCGCTCCGTAAAGCAATCACCGCAATAGATGTCACAGTTTTTCATCCTTCTTTTGCCCGGCCCATCCCATCGCACTTCCTGGAGGGCGGTTATGTCTGCCTTATAGCAGTCGAGGGCCTCTGCTAATTGTTCGGCTGCACGTGGCCTATTCAATGTCCGAACATTCCACGTACAGATCCGAATATCGCTGTCCTTATTTCGAATTGCAGGGTTGTCAACAGTAGATCCGTCCTTTTCCGAGGCTTGTAGTTGCTTCTGAACTAATAGTTTTTCCGTGGTAGAGAAGTTACCCCGACGCACAACCCCCAACCTGGAGGACCAGTTCCATTTTTTACCCCTTGGACAAGGGACCGAGTTACCGGCACCAGTAACCCACTTCGGGATATGAGCGCTGCCGTTGGTCCATAAAGGGTTCATCCGCCACCAACTCCTTTCCAACACCCTTGCTCAGTATTGGAGATCCCTATAGACCTGGGATCCGAATATGTCGAAGCAGCTCTTATAGGGAAGAAAGAAACACTAATAGTTCGACCTGACTGGAACTGTAGACGCCACCGTTGATTCCACCACGGGAATTCCTCCGCTGCCGTCTGGGGCTAGAGAAAGTGCCTTAGTGAGAAGACACTTCTCCCCCCTCTCTCGTCTGCTGCCCCCAACGACCTTCCAAAGGGGTTGGATACCCAATCTCCAGTCGAGGTGCTAGGCACCCACCAGCCACCAACGCGGAGGTGAGAGTAGGAGTTGATTGTGAGAGGCTAAGTGAGGACGGTTATGTTCTCATAAAACGCATCACAATCCGAATTACATTCTTTGGTGCGAAAAAATATCGTCGAGTGATCCTTCTACCGAAGTTTTGAAACTACTTGATATATGTGACTTACTTTGAGGCATAAACTTCTTGCTTACGGTTTTGGCCGCGCTTCCAGTGACCACAGCTATAGTTTTGAAAGTTGTTTCAACTATGAAAAGGATTAAACCAGTGTCCCGAAGCGTTATGAGGAATGCAAGGCTATAAGTTCACTTGCTATGATATCTGTTCATTCGGATAGGGGTATTAATATCACGTAAAAAAAAATAAAAAATCAAGGCGTCTTCTGCTTTGACAAAATGTACCTAAAAAATAACTTAAGTATTTTCGTTTAGGTATACATACGATTTTAAAACTAATAACAATCAATGGGCCTTACCAATTGTTAGTTTCGACTCTAAATTCTAATAGTTCCCGGTGGCTATATTTTCTATACCAATTTCAGAATTGTAATCTGCCTTTATTTTAATGTCAAGACTAAAATTTGCTACGGCGCAATGAATAAATTGGAATATATACCTACCTATAGTTTTTTGTTTAGAGAATTCCTCGTAAGATTTGGAAGCATGCCCCCCCGGTACGCCAGAGTCGTACAACTATCAACAATTCATGTGCAGAACTCACGCCTTCCCCATCAGAGAAGTGCCTATTTCTATTCAAATATAGACTTACAAAACTCACAGACTTGTTGCAGTAGATATCTCCCCAGTCCTCATACCCGGCCGCAATCGAATTAAATGTCGTTCCGCTGGTTTTCATAAAAAAAAAAGGGCAACAACCATCAGCTGGCCATATACATACTGTATCTACCTACGGATGTCCTAATCACTGTACCTAATTAAAAAAGTTACCATAATTCGGCTATAATTGCGCCACAATCGACAAGGTCACCTCAAGTGTTAGGCACAAGATACGAACATCTGAAGACGGTTTCAGAATGAGTTGTGATTCTGGCGCGCATGCATCTTGTTTCTGCCCCGACAAGGAATATAGTTGTCCTACAAGCTACAACGAATTTCTAGAGTACAAAACCATCTCCATCTATACCACGCAAAGTAGACCGGCACGGAATCCTATGCTTCCTTCCCTATATTCGTGTACGAATTCCCTAGGTAGGTATAGGTACCTTCATACTTGATCATCCACGCGGCCAAACTCAATACAGCTGCATTAGACTATTGTCACAAAATACGATGTAACTGCGCGCTACCGAATTCAGTGCGGAGGTATTTGTGAGCTGTGCACACAAAAGGCTCATCTTCACATCGTCATCTTCATCCTGCAAGGAAGCTCAAATCGAATGTAGGTATTTTTTTTTTTTTTTTTTTTTTTTTTTCAACGAGTTTCTAAACGAAATACCACTAGGCATTAGAAGGAGACCACCACCATCGTGCAGAATATACAAAAAAAAAAGAAAAGAAAAAAAAGTAAAAATACAGAAGGCGAAAGGAAGAGCGAAAGGACGAAACAAGAAAATACAGAGGAAAAAAGTAAGGGTATACAAAATGTACAATAAGTACTTTGATTCTAAACAAGGCTAAGGCCAAGGGTTCCTTTTCCGTTCTCCGACCGAAGAAAACGATTACGACAACGACAACGCCGATGATGATGATGATGATGATGACGACGACGACGATGATGAGGTTGAGGATGACGGTGATGATGGTGGCTTGTACGGAGGCAGCAATGTCATGCATGGTGGTATGTTTATTGTATTTGCCTTTGGTCGTCTTCCTCCTTTTCTAAGGCCGACAAATTTCGGGTGTAGACTGTAGAGTAAAACAAATGGCAGCTCGCAGCAGTAACACAATCAGTTTGAAAAGACACAAATCCAACACAGCCAGCGCCGCCAACCGACCATCGTTGTGTTGGTCGTGTTTCGTGTAAGACACATCCACCAACACCACATGAAATTAGGGGAAATTGCCGAAAATTTCTGAGCTTAGAAACCGTTTTTGTGTGCTTGATTTTCTTGTAGCTCTGTGTTCTCTCTTCTCTACCTTCGCTTCGCTTCTCTTTATCCATATCCATCCATACACTTGGCGTGGCGGCAAATATGGAGCGCTTTAGAGCGGTTCCATTTGTGTAGCTATTTTTTTTATTTTTTTTCCTGTCACCCATACCACATGACAGGCTCATGTATTCGTGCGGAGAATAGAGTCACAGATACTTTGTATGAAGAATACAAAACACACAAAAAAAAAAAAAAATGTTTTCCTTCAGTTTGGTTGCCCAATGAGTTTTGTATTTGATCGCTCTCGTTTAGTGTCAAAAAACGTTCCTAACAGAGAGCAGCGTGCGAAACGCAGTTCCGTGTGCCTCTTTTTTTCTCATTTCTCAAAAATTCACATTTTCCCCCGTTCTCCGGCTTACCGTTTTTTAGTTTATATATTTTTTTTTGTTTTTTACACAAAAAATTACGTTTGTTTTGTTTTAAGTGTTCGCGGTTGTTCAAAATAAAGGTTTTAATTAAAAAACAAAGCAGGGGAATCGTCAAAAAAAAAAGTAAATGCTAATAAATCGACTACTTTTCCGTATAGCAAACAAATTCGAAAATAAAGGAAAAGTCCTCACCATACAGTGTACAGCTTAGAAACGGAGAAGCGAGATAAAAAAAAATTCATCCACATCCCGATAGAGAAAAAGTGTTTGAATTTCCGTTTTATCTTAATTTTTTTTTTTCTAATAATTTGTTCCCTCCGTCTTCGTTGGCGATGTTGGCCTAAGTAAAAGTGAGAGTGTGTTCGTAGCAAATAATAAAATAAAAGTGTAGGGGAATTGTATTATTTCTTTGCCGCACACAGAAATAGAGAAAGGGGTACCTTTGTCGTCGTCTCCACCGTGGAACAACTTTACAAAAAAAAAGAAAGAAGAAAAAAATGAACTTCTCATATCTGTCAATCTATGAACGACATTGAACTGTCACCATACAGTGCTACAAAAAGCCCACAACACAAAAGGATATCTCTGCCGAAGCTTAAACAAAAATTAATCAGAAGAAAAAGCAGTCTCGTGTCGTGTTCCAAAAAACGTCAGCACTCACTAAGTCACTATCCATTTGACAATTCTACGATTAATGCCCATCGTCATCATCATCATCATCATCATCATCATCATCAATCTCATCATTACCGTTGTCAAACTTGCAGCATTGGCATTTTTAATATAGACCGCCGCTGCCGGCTCGCTCTTAAGTGCTGTTCCTTTGACCTTTTTGTGCTCTTCTAGGGTGTCGTGCGCGGGTGTGTGTGTGTACGGTATACGAACACTGACACAAAAAAAAAAAAAAAAAAACAATACAATAGATAAATTATTAATAAACTTTCAAGAGGAGGTATTCACTTCACTTAGGCTCACACTTTCTCCCTCTATCCACCTACCCATTTAGCGGCTTAAGAGAAGCAATATATACGTCTATATGCTTGTGTGTGCAAAAAAAACACAATTTTCTATTAATTGTTCCTCCCACTTTTGCCGCGGTTTCTCTTTTGGATTTTTGTTTTCCTGTTTCTTCTAATTTCTGTTTTGTATACACTTGTGACCAAAAGAAAACACACAAACGTGGTAAGACGACCTTGCTCCTCTATGGATGTTTATGCAAAAACCCAACTAATCTATAAAAAAATCAAGTGCAACATTAACAAATCAATAAATATAAATATAAACATAAACATATCCCCCATAACAAGTAATTATTAACTAAAAACATTTTCCCATTTTTTTTTCTTTTATTTTTTTCATTTTAGATTTTCCTTTTTCGAAATTATCGTATAAAAAAATAACAAAAAGTATATTAATACGTATAAATAATAAAATACAAACAAACAACAACAACATACAAACAACAAATTGTATATTTGTAAATAATTGTTCAATCGTTTGGTGCATTAAAGTTCGTTTTTATTAATTTATTAAATTTAATTTTTTTTTTTCGTGTACATGAAAAAGAGAGAAAAGAGAAATAAGTTATAAGTGTTTTACTCAAGAGTTGTTTTAAAAAAGCAAAGAAAATAAGAAAAAAAAAATAATAATAACTTCATTCCTGCCGTTTGTTTATAACAAAAAAAAAAAAAAAATAAGTTTGACCAAGTGCGAAAATTGAAACGTTCATTGATATAATTTTATTAAATTAATAAAATCTATACATAAAAAAAGAGAATATAATACAAAAATGGCATCCGAATTAGATCAGTTTGCTGATTTGGAATTATCCAAAGAGGATCGCGAACAAATTTTCGATCCACCGTTAGATCGACAACAGATGGAGGGTGCTGGCGCCACAAGGTACTGTTTTTTTTTTTCCTTTTTTTCATTTTTTCTGTCATTATTCTTGATAATTTCTTTTAGTGCATGGATTAGTTTAAATAAATTGAATGTATTCTAAACATAAGTACGATCAAGTTGTAGGTTGATTCATGTGTACAATATAAAATTGAGCTTTTAGAAATCGTCAACTATCAGACCTTTCAACTGTCAAAGAGGGATTTTTTTTTTGTAATTTACTGTACCTATTAAGCAAAATTGTTGTGCGAGAAACAGATTGAATGAACCACAGGTTTTTAATAGGTCGAAACACTTTAGCACAGCAACTTCGACATTGACGTTAGACCTATGTCGGAGATCCGATGTCATTGTGCAAACGTGATACCAACTTTACGTTTTCGTTTTGTTTCTCAGTTTTGCAAACTTTCAATCAAATGTTCCAGCTGTGCTGTCAAAGTTAAAAGTTTTCTGCGTTCTTAAAACTTTTATTCGTTCGCAAATACGGCTCATAACGTTTAAAGTTCTATCTACATTAAAAGACAGGTATAGCTGTTGAAGAGTATACCTTATTCCAATCATAATTCGAATATTGTACCTATAATGATTAGATTTTTAATATTCTAGTACCTACTCTTATAAGCTCTATTACCTTTTTTAAGGGTTTAGTGTTTGGTAACATTGTTTTATGTATTCGAAGTTAAATGTCAAAAATTATGAAATGTCAAGACTGATAAAATGTCACAATGATGAATTATAATTATCACAAAATGAATTATATTATATATTTAAAATCACTATTAAAGCGATCTCATCTTTTATAACGTCAGGTGCATTTTTTTCTTTTCTTCATCCAAAAGTTTAAAGAAAATAAAGTGTAAGTGACCTCATATTTATGCAGTAGCTGGTGTGCTACTTGTTGTATGGCATAAAATGTTCCATAAGGTTTTATGTGGAACTTAGGTCGCTGTGAAGTGAAAATTGTCAATTTGGGCCTTTGACTAATTGCCTCCAAGTGATTGAGGAAGCCTTACGCACTTGGGTGGGCTGGCTAAGGGCGAGGCCTCTCTCTACCCCGTTGTCTCGATAAGTTGGAGTCGATGTCGAAAACTCGTCGGGGAGCGGCGTTAACTCGGAATGTCCCAACCCTTGAAGGGAGCTCTCCTTATAGCCTATTTACATAGGTACCTGCCTCATTAGTACGGTGACCATTCGTCCTCTTTTTGAGAGGACTGTCTTCTTTTTCGCTACTATGTTCTCACTTATATTTTTTACTAAAAGACGACATTTGCAGGTCAAATAATAATTTGCTTTAACCATTTTCGACTTAATTTTTACTTAAAAAAATCTCCTCTTTTTTGTGATTGAAAAAATGGTCACCGTACTTATTTAGCCAGAGAAACAGCGCTTGGCAGGGGTATTTTTTCGCTTGATTTCTGGATTGAGATGCCATTTTCAAGGTTTATTTCAGAGCAAAGGTAGAGAAAGCCGTTGACTACCACAAAGTTATGCCTTTCAATATTATGTTCTCTATCCGATTCTTGGGTGATGCTGCGCGTCCCTTCTTGTTCACAGCATACAGTTGGCTTTGCAATTATTAGCAGCTTAGCCCCACTTTGCCAATACTCGCAAACGCGCTAGACACCAGCTAGCTCAGTTCCGTCAATGTTGTCAACGTCGTCAATAGGTAAAATACGGATAGCTCTACTTGTGCTTTCGCGCAATTTTTGACATGAGCAATTTCCAATGGGCTTTGTCAAAACCAGGCCCATTTATCGTCTTTAAATTTAATAAACAGACGATGGGTATCAATCTGGAATCCTTGGGCTTCCTCCAGTCTCCTTAGTCTGAACATTTGACCAGTTTTGAACTTAGCGGGCCTAAAACTACAGTAGTCAAGGCCAATTTGACTGACAAATGCTTTCAGACGCGCACAGCAGCCAGGATCGGTACATAGGTAGACTGATTTTAAAAATAGTTGGGACAATCTAGTGAACTCAATTCGATAATGCTTGCTTCATCCTGCGATATCTTGAAAATGTTGACGACTTGTACTTGGCTATTGCTATTCACGGAGGGGTCATACGTTGATAGACTCATATATTTCCCATAAAAAAATTTGCAAGTGTGAGCTTTCGTATTTATTATTATGTGAAAAGGGTTGTTGTACTGCGACCTTTTGGTCTATTGTACCCCCTGCTTACGCCTCAGAGAGGTATAATCCCTCATAAGAGTTTCCCTCACAATATAATTCCTTTCGGAATCATTTTAGAGGTTCTTGCACTCTTCTTTCTCCTTGGCGGAAGAAATCCGTCCTATAGCACTTTCTCCAGTCCAGTTTCCTTTAGGAATCTAAGGATGAGAGCTGGCTCCAGGGACAATATTTCCTCATCAGATAGTTGGTACTTGCCCAAGTATTTCAATCTTTTATGGTTCAATGCCCCACATGATCCCAGCAAGTATGTTCTGGGATTTCACTGGACTCATCGCAGAATCTGCAGAGACCTTCTTCAGATATACCCAGTTTCCTGAGGTGTTCCTTGAGTCTACAGTGCCCCGTTAGGAACCCCGTTAGGATACGGAGGTTGTTTTTGCTCATGCCGATGCAAGCTTGGAATCTTTTCTGGTTGTATTGCCCTAGAAGTTTCCTAGCCTGCCTCATGCCCTGAGTGTTATGTCAGGTTCTTGCCCTGTTTTCTTTCTCTAGTTTCCTAAATTCTTCGTTGAGGGTGTGATCCCCTATTCCACAGAATGGTTCAGGACCTATGAAAGTTTCTGATGCTCCCTTTCTTGCTAGGGAGTCGGCTATTTCATTACCCTCTATTCCTACGTGGCCAGGCACCCAGCAGAGGGTTATTTTGTTTCTCCTACCCAGTTCATTAAGTTTTTGTAGCCATTCCCACTCAAGTTTGGATTTAATGATGTAGGAACTAAGTGCCATAATAGCAACCTGGCTGTCTGACATTATAGCTATATCACAGTTGATTTTGTTTCTGTCGAGGTTGATTTGGATGCATCTGTCTATGGCATAGATTTCAGCCTGGAAGATGCTGGTATTTTTGCCCATTGATTCAGAATATTTGGTTCCAGGCCCAAATACTCCCGCTCCAGTTCCCTCATCAGTTCTCGATCCATCTGTGTACCACTTCGTTGTATGATTGCTCAGTCTGTGAATTGTGGATTCGTTGCTCCAGTTCTTCTTATTGCTGAGCTTAGCAACAAAGTTCTTTTGAAAATCAAATCTTTTGATGATATCGTCTCTAGGAAAGGCTAATAATGGATGTTTCTTGAGTAGTGCGTCAATCTGGCTCGGTGTGATGCACTTTTCTCTTCCTACTCCTTCTTTGGCCATTCTTAGAACCGTTTTACTTGCACATTCCTCAACCACGAGGTGCAGTGGAGTTAGCTCCAGTAGCACTTCCATAGCTGCGGTTGGGCAAGTTCTCATGGCCCCTGTAATACATAGGCATGCCAGTCTTTGCACTTTATTGAGTGTCTTCCTTGTGGTGGATAGACTGTTTTTTTTTTGCCCATGCAATTGCGCCATACGTGATCATTGGTCTCACAATAGCAATATACATCCATCTGAGGATGGTCGGGCTGCATCCCCAGGATTTGCCAGCTAGGCTTCGACAGATCATTAAAGCCCGCGTTGCTTACCTGGTTATCTCCTCTGTATGTTTTTTGTGAGCTTTCGTAAGCTTAAAGTCGAACTTGGGTCTTATTTTATATATATATAATAATTCTAGTTGACAAGGTCTTTTCACCTTTTCACCTTTTTACCTTTTGGTCGGACTTCCAAACATTGTTCCCGGGGTAGGACTACCCTATTTCTTCCGGAAAAGCCGATGTTCCTGCATCCCCCTTTTGCTCGTAGAGCTTACGAGACACTTTCGTCCTCTGTTTGTATCGCCGCTTGGAATGCAAGTTATTTTGCTGCATAAGCCTGTTGTCGCTCTTCATCAAACCAAAGGGTCGGTCGAGTGAAATCCAAAGAAATCAGGTCCGGAATTTTGTATTGATTTTTGTCACCGATGTCAATGGCATTCGGCAATGCAGGCCGCATAGATCTTTTTGATAGGTTGCGGAGAGTTATGCGATCGGCAAAGCAGATGAATATTCAACTGCCCCTTAGAAATGAGTTACAGTCTATAGGCGTGCTATAGGGTTCATAGAGAGGAATTCAAATGGATTGTATATAGTTCGGCTTTCCGAATCCTTACCGAGGATTCATCACGAACTTTTTCAGCAAAGATAAACCTAATTTCATCGTCACTAATTCCGCCTGGAAAACTCTACAGTAAGAAAGAAACTAAAATTTAATCTGTGGCACAAGACACCCTTATCTCTCCTGTTCATACCAGAATGATTTATCTTCCCAGATTGAATTGCATGGCTTTGCCAATTTTTGGTAAAGTCCATGATGCTATGCAAGTATCTGGTCCGGAATATATATTTAGATCATTGGCTAACTACACTCAGAAAACTACAGAGCTACGATAGCCCTACTAAATGCGCCACCTCAGTTTGTGTAGGCACATCAACTGCTAACTTTGTTGCTGCTACAACCAAAAGTAAGGTGTGAAGCCTTCAGTTATATGGGTACAGCATATTAATAGAGCTGCAGTAACCAAGAAAATATATTTAAGGACATCCAAGTTTGCTACCAGACCCGCTAATACCTCTTTCCAGAGCTAATGCGAAGGCAGTGGAGGCTACCACAGCTTCTCAACAGATTTATGGTACCCATATACAGAGCTGTGAGAACCTACTGAAAGGCTGTCAAAGCGTCTTTTAAGATTTGTAGTAACCACATACAGAGCTTTTAGCACCTTATTGAGAGGTTCTGACAACCCAAATGGAAAGCCCCTTATTATACTTAGCCTGACTTCCTAAAAAAATTGAAAGCTCACTGTTTGGCAGCTGTCTCTTGAAACCCGATTCATAGCTGCAAATATTCGTCCTTGTCTGTTGTATTTAAAAATAAAATTGAAAAAGAATCGATGTCTTTTTTTCACTCTTGATACATTTACATGCATTCAAAAATATTAGAACAGTTTACAAAAAAAATTAACTCTTACCTGTAGAAATTAATAACGCGTCTGAAAAGCGCGATGTCTTCGATACTAATAGCAGTAGAAACGAAGATAGAGAATTGCTTAGACCAACACAGAGCTGTCATAGCCGCATGTCAGTTGTTATACCTAAAACCACTCAGATGTCACTTATTCTACGAGCCAGAACAACCTTATAGCCTAAGAACAACTGTACAGAAAAGAGCTATCATAGCCGTATGGCAGTGCTTATACCATAACGACTAGGTAACGCAGCTGATAAAAGGTTGTTGTAAACAAAAATAGCAAGCTTAGCGGGTAACATTGGTGTACGGTGTTCATGCCCGATCCAAATTCATTTTGTTAACAACCTCGTCCTAAAGAGCTATGGTAACTCTATGTTGGCTACATTAGCCTCGATTTGGGAACGACATCCAAGACATGGGTAAGCTTGTCCATCTATGGGTGTCGGAAAAAAAAATTTCGGGTTTGGTACCCATATTTTTAAATTTAGTTTTCTCAGTGTATAATCACTGGTTCGTTATAAACTCGCTTTTGGACAAACGGCTGCATAGTTATCCATTTATCTGCTAACATTATAAGTTGAACACAATAAACATTTTTATTTTTCATACAAATTTCGCAATTGTGAGCTTCTGTAAATTTAAAGTCGAGACTAAAATGTGTTTTTAGTACGGCGCGCAGAGTGTCTAGTCCCGCAAAAAGAATACCTAGTCTGAAGTGCCCCACTGATGCACCAAATAGCTCATGAATTATAGCTTTATTCAAGGAAATCTATCATGCAACCGCATTCGTAATGCGTTTCGACAGTTTTTTTTTTTTTTTCTACGGCTTTTTTGAGAGTACAAATTATTTAACTTGTTCTTGTGCGTTAGGCTTCCAGGTTAACTTTCAATCTAAATGAAGAGGTATAGTATCTAAATAATAAAGTGTCTTTCATTAGCGGCTTGACAAGTTCAAACTTTTAGTGCACGCACCCTTTAACCGATTATCAAACTGTCAATGTCAAAATATTCAGTAAAATCAACATTTCCATCATGGTGAAGTACATGAAGGAAAAACGTTTACAAATAATTAAAATTTACACCGAAATTCCTAGTTGGATGATCGCAACTTTAGCGTTAACGTCTGGCCTTCTCCTCTCCGTCCCTTAACTCATGTGGTATCACAAAGGACGAATTTCGTCTAAGTGTGTATTTCTAGACAGCCACCTTACCTAACCTAACCTAAGCGATGAAGCGCATTTTAGGTTAAACGGCTCCTTCAATAAGCAAAATATGCGTTACTGGACAGGTGAGGTATGGAGCAAATTTTAGTTTCACTTAAGGAGGCATTTGAAAATAAAATGTGTTGGGACAAGCACATGCATTTGAATTTTTACTCGCCGTATCAACCTTCTTTAGGCGTAGACAAACACACCAAAAAAAAAGGTAGCTCAAATCGGATGATCCGTTCTCGAATTATCTGCGGTCTTACGGATGCAACTCTTTTGTATATAAATACATGGATTAAGATCTTTCTGAGTGTTTTACAAAATTATGTAGTTTGTACTATTGCGAATTATGTTATAAATATTTAATAAAACAATTCATTCTTTTGACGACTGACGACAGCTTGATTCTTTTAATGCGTAACCGCATCATTTGAAAAATTGCATTCTATTCCAATTGGGTAATGGCATTTCTAGAAAACTATTAAATAAATTAATAGTTGGCGCAACAGGTCCGTAGGGAACCAAGGACTGACTTCTCACAACCACAGTTATACTCTCGGATGTTTGTCAGACGCTCGCGAGAGGTGGTGCAGTGGAACAAAAACCTGAGTTGAAATTTGGGATTTTGCGGCATTCTAACCTGAGACCCATCGCTTTGAAGTCCAACGAACGAACCACTAAGCCATTGCGCCTATTATTAGAATGAAAATCTTTAATTTTTTTTTTATCGGTACGGGCATCGGGTATTATTTCGGGTAACGTTTCTGAACGACTATTCTGTTTAGCTTTTGGTACCTAATTCAAACGGGATTCGAAGACCCGCCCTTGCCTATATAATTTTTTGCATTCGCTTGATATGGCCGAGCCAATGTATTTGAAACGTTTTGGAATTTATCAACAGCTTCTTATAACTTATAGAGTTCCCGTTCGTATTTATTCTCAATAAACGTCAAATAATTTTTCTTTCCCTTACCTCAGCTCATTCTTCCTTCCTATCGTTTAGACCTCGAAGCCATAAACAACAACTGGAATTTAGAATAACGAAGGGTAGTGTAGAGTGTAGACCATACTCGATATTTGATGATTTTAACTATTCCTCTAAGTTGCTGCCTTTAAAAGTGACAGATTAGTGCCCGCCGGTATCGTTTCAGAATCTGAAGGTTATTGATAGATTGGAGGAATCTCGATCTCCTTGATCCAAAGGGACAGCTGAAGCCTCCCATTTTCTGCGTAAATCTTCCTAGTCTTTCGTATGGTCCGATACTAATGCCTCACTGGCCTTATTTTGAGCTACAGCATCTTAGTATGTCGATCATCTATCATCCTTATACAGCTTATACGCGTTCATCATCATATCACGGGCTGTACTTCTTTCTGCGGGTCGGTTTCGTCTACGGTCTACCTCAAAGATGATGTTGCAATATTCGAATTTTGGCGTCTGTTTAGGATGGATGTAGACGAGTTCTGTAACTTTAAAAGGGTCTTTCAGTCAGGATTTGACAAATTATTTTTTAAACAAAATGCAAACTACTAAAATATTATCTTAAATTATACTTTCAATCCATTTATGAATGGAATTCAACGGTCGAGACG
This sequence comes from Cheilosia urbana, assembly GCA_946477585.1. Taxonomy (NCBI): domain Eukaryota; kingdom Metazoa; phylum Arthropoda; class Insecta; order Diptera; family Syrphidae; genus Cheilosia; species Cheilosia urbana. Next base: position 62,023,651 of record OX297854.1, on the reverse strand, counting down.
TAGAACCGAATTTTCGATGACTCGGCCGCACATTTCGACCGATACGGCCGCTATTTCTCGTTCCAATATTGGCTCTGAGTTCCTCTAACCTCGCCGGCTTGTGGTCATAGACTAAAGATTAAATGTAGCCCTTTAAAAAAATGCTAGAGGCGTTAAATCACATGATCTCGGCGGCCAATCGATATAACACGTTCATCGAACTGAGACTTCAATAACTCGATTGTTGCACCCGCTGTGTGGCTTGTGGCAAAGTCTTGTTGGAACCACATATCATTGATGTCCAATTTATGCAATTGCTCAAGGAAATAACGTTTCAACATGTCTCAAACAAACGGCCCAATGACGCCACCGGCATGAAAACCGCTGAAGTGCTGTGCTTTGCTTATTGACGAAGTCGTATAACCAGAAATGCGCTTCATCGCATGAGATTGAAAGTTAACGTCAGATTAAGTTAGGTTAGGTAAGGTGGGTGTCTAGAAAGGCACACTTAGATTCGTTAAAATTCGTTTAGGTCCTTTGTTATACCATATGAGTTAAGTGAAGGGGGGGAGAAGGCCACCAGACCTTAATGCTCTTAAGGTTGCGACCACCGACTCGGATTTTCGGTAGTAAATTTTATTTATTTGTAGACGTTGTTCCTTCGTGTACTTCACCATTACGATTAAAATGCTGATTTTACTGGGGGCAGATTCCGTATATCAATGATCGTCTGAACGATATCGTTTTGGAAACTTTAATCACCATTAGAAATTATAATCTGCTCGAATTTTTTTGAATATCGTCAGCTTTCATTACAGTTGTGGGAAATGAACTGGATTAACCTCTCGAACTTGTAATTTTAGCACTTAGTTGCTAGTTTTGGGTTCTATCGTTTCGACGATAATCTTCTGAAAAGTTACGGAATGAGTGCCCTGAATATTTTGTAATTGACAGTTCGGTAATCGGTTTAAGACTGCATTCACTATGAAAGTTTAAACTCCTCAAGTCGCTAATGAAAGACTATTTAGGAACAGGCGCCCAATGTCGAATTTCTCCTTTTGGTCGGTTCGTAGCAGTTTCCTCTCCTTTCGACAGTTGTTAGTAAGATTCGACGTTAGACCCTGAAATTGTTTGCATAGGTAACATTAAATGTGTTCATAGTTGCGCACTTTTTCGATTTGGACGTGGCGATTTGTCTTGTAAAAGCCTAGTTCTACTTATAACCGTATATTGCGATTGGAAGCTGTATATTTTATCATGTAACGGGGTAAAGACAGTTATTAAATATCGCATTAACGTTCCGGGAGAACATTTTTAAACGTATTTCAAACCGGCCCCGTATAGAAGCTTAAAACACTTTTAAGTGCGGTGGAGTCATCAGACTCATTCGTTGGAACGTGTATTCAAATATGGTTTATCGTACCATGTTGACCTTTCTGGCTCTGGGGCCAAATTACCGCATCCGTGACCGAGCCATTCATCACTGAATTTTGTGGATTTTACAAGCAAAACAATAACAAATTCAGTCACGTATCACTCCATCACGGATGCGGTAATTCAACCCCTGGTTTGGTTCAAATTTTCCAATTTTCGTTTACTGTCCTAATTACCAAACTGCCAAAAGTAGGTAATGCTGCAAACTATAAATAAAATACTTCCCATAGCACTTGCAATAGCTCTTTCGAAACGATGAAAATTATTTCCCAAACGCGAGCTCAATGCGACAATGATATCGTCCAGTTTTATGTTTTGCTCACAATTCGCCAAGATCGATGAGCATCACGCTCGATTTGCTTTCTACCCAGATCGCAAACTTAGCCTTAAATTTGTTGCAATCAATTGACCTCCGCGATCATGGGGTTTTAACGCCAATGGAATGCTTTCTGTTAAATTGCTGGAGTTAGCTATCAAACCAACCACGGCTGACCCTTCGAAAGCCCATACTGGCTGATATTGGCGAGAAAAATTCTCGCATTCATTATATATACTATTTTCACTACCTACAAAGTCAGAAAATTCTTCGGCAGTCTCGCACCAAACGAATCAAATCAGCTCTCTGTGTTTTATGTCTTAGGTGGCCCCTAACTTACCTACCCCGCTGCCATAAACAACTCAAAATCTTTGACAATAAATATCGACAGACGTATAGTACAAATATGTTTAAGGAAACCAACACTAGAAAAAAGAAAAAAAAAAAAACACTTCCTCTCATTAGATTCCCGATTGCCGAAATATTCGCATTCAGCGACAAGGTCGGGAAGGCTTTGCCATAAACTAAACAATACACAAATCGCCCTACATTTCTTCTTCAAGATCGCTTCCCTCATTACCAAGTAATTTGAATGCATTTTTAACTACCCCTTTCCAATCACTGGGTGCACGCAGTTTATTTTGTATGTTGTTGCGAGAAATAGCTTTCCCAAAATGAGCTAATTTTCCAAGATAAATTAGGCATCTACGAATCACCCTCTGCGCCTGGCCATAACTCAAGTAAATATATCGAGCAGCAAGATGATATCTCTGGTGCTCGCAACCAGCTCGGCCGCTCACCCCTTCGTTGTCATATCGTGGCGATACTTGTAACTTGTTGTTATTATTACTGTATGTGCATATAAATGTATCATTGTTATTATTATTGACCAATTGTCCACCTAGCTGAAGCCAGAGATAGATGTAGCTCCGAAGGAGCACAAAACCCATCATGAGTGTGCGTGTAAAGAGAACTTCGATGAAAAGGGTTGCAATATGATATCTTTTTAGCAATGGCATTCGGTACTAGCCCCTGGCATAGGGGAGATAATGCAGAGCCGCTTATAAGAAGGAAGTGTCTTGAAGCTTACTCTATGTGCAAACGAGCACAAAGAATAAAGACGACAGCGTCGACAAGGACGAAGCTGCGATGATAATGATTATGATCGAACTAGTTCTCAGCGCTCACGCTGTCATATCCTTCCTGTGCCCTTTTAACTTCCATCCCATCAAACAAATATAAAAAAAAAAAATTAAATAAAAGCGAAATCTTGTCGAAATTTGTATGTTTAATTCGTGTGCTGATGGGTATGATGCCATAAGAGATCACCCCCCTTTCTGAGTGTGTTCGTTTCGTACATGGGTTTGGTATTTATCTGATTTATTTGGTGAGACACGATGAAAATGTATCACTGTTGCTCTTATGATCATTGTTATGATGATTCTATTGGTAGGGATTTTTTTTTTTTTCTGTCTCACTGTATACAGTCCTTGTTCCCCTCCTTCAGCGCCTTTCTAATCGTGCGGTGATGGAATTTTTCTTCTAGTCCAAACAAAACACAAAGCTATCTGTTTCCCGTTGATTATGTAATGCAAATTATTATTGGGCGATGCCCTTATGATTGACAGCGCTGAGCGCCCGAATAAGGGAACAGTGCTTAGAAATTTATTTTATGGGACTGGAAACTATGATTTGAAGACTGGCACTTTCAATCACAGTGGTTTAGTGCGGTTAGTGTGTTGGACTACTAAGCTAGAACTCACAGGTTCGATTCCCGGTATAATGATATAATTTTATCTGAAGGTTCGTTACTCGTTGTGGGTACTTCTTTACTCGACCAGTAAAAGCTATAGTAAACAGGTTATTCTTACATATATTCTATATATATAAAACAAAGTTGCATCCGCAAGGACCACCACTAACTCGAAAACGCAACGCCCGATTTGAGCTATTTATTTATGTATTTATTTTATTAATTAATTGATTGCTTGAAAACAGTAAGATACATTATCTTATAAGTTTGTCTTAAGCTAATTTTACAATTTTATAAGTCTGCCTAATAGAAACCTGCTTAAAAAGAAAATAAGACAATACATATTTAAATTCATGAAAACTGCAAATTATATCTCCAGTTAATGTTTTTGATGTTAATACACTTACTTACTTAAGGTGGCGCTACAGTCCGGGGTGGACCTGGGCCTCAACCAATACGCCTCTCCAGTTAGCGCGATCTTTGGCTAACTGCCTCCAGTTGCGCACACCAAGTTGGTTGAGGTCCCCTTCCACTTGAGCGCGCCACCTAAGGCGAGGTCTTCCTCTACTGCGTTGTCCCTCCGGGTTGGAATCGAAGACTCTCCGGGCCGGAGCGTTGGTGTCCATTCGCTCTACATGTCCTAACCATCTTAGACGACGAATGCGTACTTTTCTGACCAGGTCGATGTCGCTGAACAGCTCGTAGAGTTCGCTGTTAAATCTTCTCCTCCAAATCCCGTCAACGCAAACGGGACCAAAAATCACTCAAAGAATTTTGCGTTCGAAGCGACCAAGAAGATCCTCATCCGTTTTTGCTAGGGTCCATGCTTCTGCGCCATAGAGCAGGACAGGGATGATGAGAGTCTTATATAGAATCTCCTTAGTGCTTCTTGACAAGGCCTTACTAATCAATTGCCGTCTTAGGCCAAAGAAACAGCGGTTGGCAAGTGTGATTCTTCGGTTGATTTCTGAGGTGATGTCATTTTCAGAGTTTATAGCGGAGCCGAGGTAGACAAATTCCCTAACTACCTCAAAGTTATAGCTGTCTATCGTGACTTTCTGTCCGATTCGTCGATGTTGTGTGTCCCTTCTTGTTGACAGCATATATTTTGTTTTACCCTCATTCACCACTAAACCAATTTTTGCCGCTTCTGTACTAATACTAGCAAACGCACCAGTGACAGCTCGCTGTGTTGTACCAACAATGTCAATGTCGTCAGCGTATGCAAGTAGTTGCACAGACTTATGGAAAATTGTGCCTCTGGTGTTGGCTTGTGAGTTTCGCACAATTTTCTCAAGAATGGTGTTGAAGAAGTCACATGACAGCGCGTCGCCTTGTCTAAATCCTTTTTTGACATCAAAGGTCTCGGTGAGATTGTTTCCGACCTTTACGGAGCAGCGAGCGTTCTCCATCGTCATTCTGCACAATCTGACAAGTTTGGCAGGGATGCCAAAACTAGACATGGCTCTGTATAGCTCGTCTCTATAAATGCTGTCATATGCGGCCTTAAAATCGATAAAAAGATGGTGAGTATCGATCTGGTATTCTTGGGTTTTTTCCAGGATCTGTCGTAGTGTGAATATTTGATCGGTCGTGGACTTACCGGGCCTAAAACCGCACTGATAGGGACCTATCAGATCGTTGACGAATGGTTTCAGGCGTTCACACAATACAGCAGACATGATCTTATACGCAGTGTTCAGGTGCCTCTATAGTTGGCGCAGTTTAGAGAGTCTCCTTTCTTGTGGATCGGGCAAACGATGCTGAGGTTCCATTCATCAGGCATACTTTCGTCTGACCAAATCTTGGAGACGAGTTGGTGTATGCTCTCTACCAGGTCATCTCCGGCTGCCTTAAACAGCTCGGCAGTTAAGCCGTCCGGTCCAGCAGCCTTGTTGGACTTAAGCTTAGATATTGCTATCCTCACTTCATTTTGGTCAGGTGGACGGAAATCTTGGCTTTCATCGTCCAGGTTGAATGGCTCGTTCTGCCTGACAAGGGAATTTGTGTCGCCGTTTAGCAGTCTGCAGAAATGTTTTTTCCATGTCCTCAGCACCGACTGTGACTCTACTACAAGGTTTCCTTGTTCGTCTCTACAGGTCTCCGTTCGGGTCTTGTTGGCATGACAAGTTCTTTTTACCTTTTGGTAAAACTTCCGAACATTGTTCCTGGAGTAACACCTCTCTATATCCTCGATCGCGCGCTTCTCATGCTCTCTCTTTTTTCTCCGGAGAAGCCGATGTTCTTCCCTCCTTTTTTGCTCGCAGAGCAGTGCAAAGTGAGATTCGCAAAGGATATTGTGGAACAGAAACACTTAGCACTTTGCCAAAAAATGTAATTTGATAATTGCAAAGTGAAAATGATAATTGATAATTTGTATTGTTTAATAGGGCCCAGCTCTGTGTTCCATCCAAAAGCTGAGCTACAGCCCAAAATCTACAACGATCAGCAACGAATGTTTTAAATCGTAATTCTACGCGCCTTGGGGTAGTGATGGGTGTACATCGAGAGTGTGCATATCCAAACTCTATCTGTTATTTTGTCTCCTTGAAGAGGCATTGGAAGGTGCATGCATTTAGCTGAGCAATGAATGTTCCAATTGTTCAATATAAGGAAAAGGAATATTTTTTTTTAAGTTATTCCATAATGATTTTTAAATACATCGATACCATTTTTATGATATCGATATCAACAAATTGTCCGCATGCTATTTTTCCTTAAAATTAAAAAAAAAAATGTATATTCGCCAGCGGATTCTCTTTCGACTGTTTTATAAAAATTGTCGATTTGTTAAACAGCTAACAACAGCATTAAACCAAACTGAACATTATAGATGAACCGACCATCAAATGGGTCAAAGCGATGCTTGTAAGCCGGAAAATAACGGCTTCGACTGTTTCAATCACAGCATCTGTTACAGCCGTAAGGGGCTGCCCACAGGGGTACTTTCACCTCTACTGTGGTCCTTGGCTATAGATAACCTATTACGTAAGCTGAGCTCCGCAGGCTTCAATATCATAGGCTATGCCGATGACTTAGTCATCATTGTTAGGAGTAAAGAAGTTACATCAATTATCCAAAGTGCTCTTAAGATAGTCCTAGATTGCTGCCGCACAGAAAATCTTTCTATCAATCAAAATAAGGCTATCATAGTTCCCTTCACCAAGAGAAGAAATTTAAATCTAAACTAAATTTCTATCAATGACACACTCATTGAGTATTCCGACGAAGTCAAATACCTTGGAGTTGTCCTAGACAAACGACTGAATTTGAACTCCCATATAAAGTATAAAATTACCAAAGCTACTAATGCTTTATGGGCCTGTCGCCGTATGTACGGTAGAACCTGGGGGATTACACCGAAGATCACTCACTGGATCTACACAGTCATGATTAGACCCATTATAACATATGCTTCTATAGTATGGTGGAACAAAGTTATCCAAAAAAACACCATTTCAAAGCTGAACAAGTTACAACGCCTTGCATGCCTGGGTCTTTCCTGCGCAATGCGAACTTGTCCTACAGCTGCTATAGAAGCTTTAATAGGATTAACACCCCTCCACATACATATTAAAAAAGTGGCTATACGCAGCTCAGCAAGCCTGGCACAAGGGGAAGAGATAAACTTTAGTGACCATCCGGAGCTATTGACCCTTATCTCGGAACTTCCGGAACTTGACATGACCTGCGCGGTAACTGACCGACTACCAAATACTTTATGCTTCAACAGGAAATTCTCCACGGAGATCACTAAGAGGAAGCATGGGTTAGCAATAACCCACCTAACTGCCAAAACGGCCTAAAGTGGTATACGGATGGTTCCAAAATGGAATCGGGTGTGGGAGCTGGCATACATGGGCCAAACCGCAATGTATCAATACCTATGGCGAAAAGCCTCAGTGTATTTCAGGCGGAGCTCCATGCCATTAAGGAATGCGCAAACCTCATCAATTCTTCAGGTATAAAAGGTGCAAACATCCATATATTCACAGACAGTCAAGCAGCTATAAATGCCCTTAGCTCACAAATCATTGTCTCAAAATCAGTCATGCACTGCCTAAATGCCCTCCAATCTCTCGGCTCCAGAAACAAAACCAAAATATGGTGGGTTCCCGGACACGAGGGTATTGAAGGAAACGAAAAAGCTGACGAGCTTGCTAGGAAAGGGTCGGAGACCCCTTTCACAGGACCAGAACCTTTCTGTGCCGTCACCAAATCAGCAATTAACTCTATCATAAAAAGCTGGGAACACAAAATGTGTATCAAACAGTGGGAAAAAATCCCAGGCCTCAGACAAGCCAAAAGGGCAATCTTACCATTTAAAAGAAATGCCAAACAAATTCTAAACCTTAGAAGGCACGATATCAAAAACCTTGTAGGCTACCTAACTGGTCACCACGGGCTGCGATATCATCTAAACAAAATGCATATAGTCAACTCCCCGGAGTGCCGGCTATGTCTCGAAGAAGACGAAACAGATGAACACATCTTGTGCGAATGCCCAGCTCTATACAGTACTAGAAGGAAATTCTTCTTCCGTGAATTACTAAGTTTTGAAGAACTGAAGAAGTCCTCTGCTGAAAACATTATCAGCTACATTAGGGAAGTGGAAACTCTGCTAGCTTAAATTTTATTTTCTGGCAACCTTCGGTACAATAGACCTTTTAGGTCAAAGTGCCTCTTTATCGCCTTGGCGATAAGTCAGAAGTTTAAAAAAAAAAAAAAAAAACAAAACTGACAAACTGACATAAGCGACAGGCTTAAGAAAGTGTAAGAAAAACTACAAAAAAATTGTGGGAAGAAAAAACTAATAAATATGCAATCATCATTTTGCAACAGAATTGTAGATGATGCTTATTTTCTACACTCGCGATGGTGTCTTTATTTTACTTTTCACATATAATAATATAAAATGAATATAATGATACTGTAAATATACATGAAATGACAGTATTTTCATATCAATGTAATATAATAATGTCTACCAAGTACTTTTCAGTTGTGTTTTTTTTTTTTTTTTTAATTAATAAATTAAATATTTAAATATTTAAAATTTTAAATAATTAATAAAACATTAAATAAAAAAAAACCCTTATTAAATGTCTGATTAATAATGATGTGTTTTTTTGTTTTGCTTACATTTTTTTTTCGTTATTAAACGGAATCTTCGTGAAAATATTATAACTCAAAAATCATATTTTAAATCTTAATAATCGCGTTTCTGTGCACATTTCAGGCGAAATGATTTTTCGAAAAAGACAGCAAACAAAAAAAGAACAAAAATATTTTGTTCTATTTCCACGAATGATTTTTTTCACAGTTTATTCCTTTATTGATTATTAAAAAACAACAAATTAAAACCCTCAGAACACACCCATCAGCTGATAGAAACTCACCAAATACACTAATCTCAGTCAGTGTTAGCGTTGCCATAATGTGCTAGATCGGGCCATTAAACCCTCTGTTGTTTATTTTGGCCCTTTACTCCGGCCCAACAAGAAATGGCCGCATTCTTATTTTTTGTATTTAATAATTATTTCTTCTAATTATATTATCGATTAAATAAATATTCTATATTCTTGTATATATTCATCCATCCATTTAAAATATTTAATTACTGTAGACAAAGAAAACAATTTATTTATGTTGCCTTATAGCTTTTTAAATTTTTCTTTTAATGGCGCGCACTTTTTGGAAATGGCCCACAGAAGGGCACTCAATATTTTTTTTCTTTGTGGCAAGTGGCAACTGACCAGCAGTGTTAGCAGTCTCTCTTTATTTTTCCGACATAGAGTGCTCTGTGCCTTTGATTTTTTACGAAAAAATCGTACTTTTAAAAGTAAAATTCGTATTATTCGGAAAGAAATTCAAATTAAATTAACCTTCAGTATAAAAATCGCAGTTTGTTAACATTATAATGTACTATAAGATATTAATATAATTTTTATTTTTTTTTATTTTTTTTTAAATACAAAGATTATTATTTTTACACATAAAACAAAAGAACGAAATTGTTATTTATTTATTTTTATTCATTTAGTTGAATTCCCTGGTCGTGGAGAATGGCATTTTTCATCTAGCTTCTAGTACCTGCAAATTATAGATAAATAAAGACAAAGAACTCATGAGTACTCTATGTTGAATGCTATGAATTCACTATAGTTAATCATTAATTTTGAGTTAAATGTACGAACACGAAATAGGAGAACACATATTTTCGTGTAAAATGAATTCTTATATCCGAAACAGGATAACGCGTTTCTTTTAGCTAAATGAATCTAATTATATGAAGCAGGAGAGCACACGTCTTCATATCATAACAAAATGAATCCTAACACCCGAAGCAGGAGAGCGCACATCTTCGAGTTTAATAAATCGTAGTCGGAACATATAAAGCAGGAAAGCACACATCTTCATAACAAATGAATCCTAACACTCGAAGCAGGAGAGCGCACATCTTCGAGTTCATTTTAATCTGACCATATGAAGCAGGAGGACACACATCTTCATATCATAACAAAATTAATCCTAACACCCGAAGCAGGAGAGCGCACATCTTCGAGTTAAATAAATCTGTCCATATGAAGCAGGAGAGCACACATCTTCATATGAAATTAGTTCTACCTAGCCCCCGAAGCAGGAGAACGTCCATCTTCGAGGGGAAAATAAAAGAAAAACACAAACACAATAGAACGAAATGCTGGTGGACAAAACTGCAAATAAGTAACTCATTGCAATTTCGTTCTAATTTACCTAAGTAAATGAGCAAAGAGATACTCAGTGAGGTTATTAAACTCACCTAGGTTTTATTGAAATCAAATTTGTAGATATAGTTACTAATTCTATTTTATTTTATTTATTAATTAAATTCGCGCACTGGGGACTAAACTCACTGACGTTTTTCAATAGACAGAAATTCTGGATTTTTCGTATTTTGTCTGTAGCTACGTATACACAAAAAAAATGCCTACTATCTATAATCATAGGCAACCGATACTGCAGTATTTTTTTTACAATTGCAGTATAAAAAAAAAGAGAAGAGAATAGGAAACTAAAACAAATTCTTGCGTTTTTGATTGTCTTACAGTACCTAATGATAATGACTATTTGTTGGTACTAGAAATGTTGGCTATAGGCAAATCTCCTTTTTATGGACAATTAGTGCGTTAATATTCATGGTAAAAGGTAGTTTGAATGTTTTTTTTTTTTTTTTGTCAGATTATTTATATTCCCACAATTTTGATGTTTTTTCCTTTTACGCACGGAAAGTTTTTCCGAAATTGAAATGTCTGCAAAAAGGTAGAGATACCACGATGTGTGAACACTGGTAAGTGTCAGTATTTGATTAGGTACACCTCCCGTCCGTGATCCCGTCATAAAGAATTATATTTCTGTATGCTGTTTCACACTCATTCACAGACAGTGCAATTAATTGAGAGCGGAAGGGCGTGGGTATTATTGAAAAAATTTGCGGGGGAAATCGGGGAGACGTAGAAAAGCTGTCATTCTATTTCTACGTAGTTTATGATTCAATTGCTTCTGACTTTTCCATGCCACATGTCGCGTTGCAGCCGTGCTTCATTTAAGCATCTGCACCAATATTTTTATAAGGCGGATGTGTTAGCGATTGGGTCGTATGAATAAAACGTACCCATTGCGACAGCCATTTTTAACCTAATTGCTTTTACTGGAGAGAAACGTCAAAATCGAAGTTTTTGAAGGAATAAAAACTGATTAGAGCTAACAATAACTTTTGACATGTTCGAAAAGCGCGCCACTTACCTTTTACTCAGATTTATATTAATAAAACTTATCAGACAAAGCAAATGCTATGCAAATTCCGAGTCTGTTATTTATGCCCCTATTATGGATGACAACTCAACTTAGTTGTGTTGTCTTCATGACAACTCAACTTTGAGACAACCAAACAAATTTTTCGTATTATGCAAGACAACTCTTTTCAGTTGTCTTTAGAAAATAAATTGCCGTCTTTTATGAGCATATTGAAATTCGAAATCAGCTGTTAAATGTCAAATTTGTGAATTTATTTGTGGAAATTGAAATCGAACGAAGTAAAGTACCTATTTGCAATTAAAACGAACAAGTAAAAAAAACAATGGAAAAAGTAATTTTGATTTATTTTTTGGTTTGCAGTTCTTATGCTTTTTGTATCTCGACAGTTTTTTTTTGTTTAGAACATAGTTTCTGTAGTTCACTTTTTCGATTTTCCTAATTGTTTTTAGCATATTCGTTTGGTTCTCAGTCAGTTTGAGTTTTGAGGTAGGCAATTCGCTCGTCTTCAATAGTTTTCACCAGTATCCTCCTGTTAGGCGCTTTTAAAGATTGTGCGGATGTAAATGCTATCGCAGGATCTTTACGATCACCTTCCGGTTGCACTTTCTCTTCGTCGCTTGCATTCTCGTCTTCGAAGAGCTGGCTTATCGCTGACTGGTTAAAGCCGAAGGTCGAACCAATTGCGTTTACCGCACTTTGCAGCTCCACCAACCCTATGACCACTCACGCTTGTTTCAATACTTTGCTTGTTCTTGGACAGTTTTCTTTTCAAGTTGGCCTTCTAATGTACCCAAACTTGCAAAAATATTTTGTATGTAGAAAAAGTCTTATTTCGCATTATTAATGAACCCTTTGCCATTTTTTTCCTCTACTTGAAGGTGGCCAGATACTTTTGAGCGCCAAAGCTATTTTTTGCCATTCTTCAATATTTTTTATTTTTTTTTTTTTTGAACCAAACTGTCCTTTACTCCTGGCCAGATCAGGTTGTTCTTTCAAAATTCCTATTAGCCGATCAAATTGCGCTGGTTTTGTGACTTTTAAACTTTAAGAACACACTTTCCATTATCCATTTTTTATTCTAATTCCTACTTACATTTTTTTGTCCATTTTTCATTAAAAAAAAGCTGATCCTTTTCGTTCAACAAATCCAACACAACTGATAAAAAGCAGTTGTCTGATTTTGACATTCAGGACAACTTCAACACAACTCAGTTGTCTTCTATAATAGATACACACAACTGAAAAGACAACCATTTTATTAGTTGTCTACTCATAGGATGATGGTTGTCCATTGACAGACAACTAGTTGTAATCGATAATCCCAATTGGAGAAAGACAACCTTGGTTTGGTTGAAGTTGTCTTCCATAATAGGGGCATTAGTTGACTCTGACCTTTTGTTAAATATTTTTTTTCGCACATTTTTCACATAAAAAAAATCTAAGTATTGTGAATTTTCGACGTTCGATGAAACATGGATGCTATAAGTTTTCAAATTATTTCACGAATATTTGTTTTACCTCTTGTTAACGTTCGTGCTTATAAAAAAACAGTATATAAATAAAGAAAAATAATTGGTGACGATGATACACTAATTAAACAATTGTTTCGTTTCACAAGTGAAGGTGTGGACTTTTTGGCTAATACCTTTTTAATTGATAATTTTGAGACACGTAGTGCTCTTTCAAATATCCAGAATATGAAATCTTTCCTAAGGATATTTAGGATATCCGGGCTTTCAGGGACATATTTCCAAATTTATGGCCTAACAAGTTAAAAATGCATGTGTTTAGTTTGGTGTTGGAGAAGATCTTGGTGTTCATCAGTCTACCTTTTCGTTGACAGTTAACTAATTCGTGCGTGTCAAGAAATATAGTTCAACAAGCCGATGATTGGATACATTTTCTGACAACTGAGGAAGAAATCAAGCAGCAAGCAATGTGGCAAATAAAATTTAAGTTTCCAGATGCAAAATTTTATATTTAGACAGTAAAAGTCACGGAAGTTAAGCACAGCTTTGAGGTTTTTATAGTTGGAGTTTGGGATTTGCTTAGCAAAATGAATCGTACAGCTGCTATGGTCTGGACAGACACCAACTCATTTTGTTCACTCTTGGGAGTAGACGAGGTAGATGGAAGTTTCTCATCGTCTGCTGAAATTCAGAAGAGTCAATTAAAAAACGAATATAGATGCACTTATACTTACCACGAAGCAATCAGTTTCTTTTGAATTTTATTCACTTTTGATAGTTTTCCCACAAAAGTCTGAAAATAAATCCAAAACAAACGACAGTTGTCACTTGTCCAGTTTGACAGACAAAAGTCTGAAAATAAATTCAAAACAAACGAACCACAAGACAGTTGTCACTTTTCAAGTTTGACAGAAATTGCAAAGGAAGTACGCGTACAGCGAAGTAACAGCTATGTTCGAATTTTCGAACTTACTTTAGCAAACTAAGTTTTTATTCATACCGATTCAAAGCAATTGCTAAGGACTTTAACTTTGCTAAGACCTTTTACTCAAAGCAAATGCTAGTTTTTATTCATACGACCCAATGACAGATATTGTGAATTTGTTCATCCAACGAATCTAGTTCCAAAATTGGTCCCATTCAAAGTTTTGTGTAAAATGGCGCCACTTGCGAGGAATTTGTAATGTTTTCTTTTTTTCAAACTGTTCCCACACATGCCCTGCCAGTGTTAAGGAGCGAGAAGTTCTCCTTCTTTTACTTACCTTCTTCCTTTGTAGGCACTTTGAATGCTAGGAAACACATATATCTTACCCTCCTCCTTGAAGGACAATGTTCTAATAAATACACGACACACTAATCCTGTCGCGCTCCTTCTATTCCCATCTATCTATGGATGGTACTTCGTTTTTTTTTCTCGTGATTTTGTGATGCTTTTGTTCCTTTTTTTCTATTTTTTTTTTTTTTTGCTGTCCTTTGAAGTTTAATCATGCAAAAGGAATATTGTTAATGCAGCCGAGATATATTTTCGTCTTCGAATCCATTTGATTTATAATCCAATTATGTATATTCCGCGCCCGCTATACAGACATACCACATGAGTATTTATCGAAATCGAATGTATAGAGAAATCGCCGCAGCATCGATAGTCGACCCAATTTCGAAGCAACCCAATTTTTGGCGGCAATTCTTCGCGAAAATCATCTGTTTTCATGCTGGCTGTATGTGATTGAAAGCAGTAAAACGATGAAAGGACCATCGAAGAGGAAACACGAAGCACCAGAATCATATACCTTCTGGGTTCCTACGAATTATTTGCGTGTTGCGCCCGCGCTTAACATCATCACTAATAACTCAGGTGAGGATATTTTCTTGGAAAAAAAAACACACACATAAGCATACTGCTCACTCGCTGAGCTACCTGGGTTTGATGATGGAAATTCGGCTTGGTTCTCAATGAACATAGATGGTGGTTAGAAAGAAGAATATGTGTTCCAGATACAATACACCTTGAATTCGAATACATCGCGCGAGATCCCTTTTCTTCTACACACACCTTATCGGTTTGTTACAGAATGTATGTCGGCATACTGAACAAATGTTCAAAGCGATTGGTCTACCCGGCCCCTGGCGTGTCTGTCTCTTCGTCGCAGGCATAGAAAACGGCTTGGAATCGGTGTTAAAGCGAAGGTTAGGTACCTAACCTACCTCTAAAAAATCCCAAAACATACATGCACACGCGGACGCACACACTGTGGCGATTGCGACCCTGAATAGGATAATGAATGTTTGTGAGCATAAAACAAGAGCTTAAGGAATTGAGCTATTAAGCAGCAACAGCGGCAGCAGCATCATCAGAAGACGCAAACGCAATGGACAGCAGCATTGCTCTTTGTCTCACTTGCACTTGTATGTTGTTGAGTGTTCTCATAATGTTCTCCTTGGAACTTTTAACTTTTTCGACGCTGCTGAGATGCTGGGTTTTTCCACATTTTGTTGTTGTTCTGGTTCTTATTTTGTTAACGCATTAGCGCAGGTAGAAAGGTTGTTTGGAATTCTAGGTCGTGGGACATATTAAAATGCTTCGAAAAGTTCCTTTGATTCTGTCCTGTCTTCGTCTCGCCCTGAGCGATGGGAAGCGCCGTTACGATGGTATGGGTTCTTTTGTGATGGTGTGTTGCGCGCTTAGAAACATCTATGGCGATGGCGACGCACTGGCGATCAAGAAAGGAATATATGCATTTGTATAGCGGGCCTGGTTGACTGCTGTTTGTGCAAACACCTCTTCTTTTATGGGATTAGTGTAGGGTTTTTTTTTTCGTTTCCTTATCCTGCGGAGATTTCCGAGAATTTTACAAAACGGGACTTGGGACCTTGATAATGTGATCTGAGGTGTTCTTGTTATAGGTAGGTATATATATATATTTTTTAATTCCTACTCCTTTGCCGTGTTTTTCTTGTCGTCGTTTAAGCGTTTTTTGGTCTTCTTTTCGTTGAGTCTGCTTCTGATTTCTGTGTTTGGAATTTCACACAGCATCCGAAATTTGCTGGTAACATGCAATTTGTAAACCTATTGTCAAGTGCTCATTCATTGCTGCAGGACTTGCGTCTGCACTTTTAGAGAAGTTCTGTTTGGATACTGTTTCGTGTAAGTGTGGTCTTTAGATTTACCCTGCAATTTTATGTAGACCTTGGAAAAACTCAAGAGAAAAATCAAGTGCTTTAATTTTGTTTCATGGCTGGCAACATCAACTCCACCTATATATTTTTATGTGCTATTCGATTGGGCTTCTTCGGATTCGCTCTCAGGTTTCAAATTTCGTTTGGCTAATTGAACATAAAAACGTCACCTGCTCTTTTCTGTGATAATATTCGTGGGATTCGAATTAAAACATTCGAAGTTTGCATCCCGAGTGATTTTTAAATATTTATACATAAATAATTCACAAAAATAGATTCACCCAATGCAATGCCTTTCTTTGCTTTAGAACAAATTCACGAAAACCTAAACGTCCTTCACCAGTTGTCAAACTCAAGCGCACTTGTATTGGTAAATCTGAGAAAATATCTAGATTCGCAAAAGTGCTCTGAAATCTGAAAAAGATTGTTTTTTTTTTTTTTGTACCAAACGAACATAAAAACTGCTCTGAGAGCAAAAAAAGTGCTCTGTGAGCGCCCAATCGAATACCACATCAGTGCTCTCAATGCTCTCTCTCGTTGTATACAAAAAATGATAGACGAGCACGAGACGATAGTGATAGAGTTACGGAAAGCAAATTGATGACGAGATCGTTGACTACTATCGCGCAAACAAGTATCGTCCTCTGAGTTACGGAATGAGTGCCTAGGTCTGTTCCCTAACGATAATGCATTCGAACACATTAGCCAAATTTAGTCGAACTTCGTTCCCTTACGCAAAAGTTTGGCAGAAGAGAGCCAAATACAGACAAAAAAAAAAAAAACGAACATAAGAAACCTGCAAATAACGGGTGATTTTTTAGCTGGTTTGGTTTTGGCAACACTGGTTTTGACAGCTGACGTGTGTTTAGTACCTTGTGTCACTGTCAAACAGCTTCAGTTTGGTTTGCAATTTAACCATGGATCGTCTTACAAATGAACAACGCTTGCAAATTATTGAATTTTACTATCAAAATTCGTGCTCGGTTCGAAATGTTCATCGCGCGCTGCTTCCATTTTATGATCGGCATTCTCGACCTTCTGAGCAGTCTATTCGGAAGATTGTGACCAAATTTCGCACCAAATTTACTTTGTTGGACATTAAACCACCAACACGTTTACGTACTGTGCGTAGTGAAGAAAATATTGCGGCCGTATCAGCTAGTGTGACAGAAGACCGCGAAATGTCGATTCGGCGCCGTTCCCAGCAGTTAGGCCTTTGTTACAGCACTACGTGGAAAATTTTGCGGAAGGATTTGTGCGTAAAGCCTTTTAAGATACAGCTTGTGCAAGAACTAAAGCCAGCCGACCTACCACAACGCCGAATTTTTGGTGAATGGGCTCTTGGAAAGCTGGCCGAGGATCCGCTTTTTTATCGAAAAATTGTGTTCAGCGATGAGGCTCATTTTTGGTTGAATCAATGGGTACGTAAATAAGCAAAATTGCCGCATTTGGAGTGAAGATCAGCCAGAAGCATTGCACAGCTACCAATGCATCCCGAAAAAGCCACTGTTTGGTGCGGTTTATGGGCCGGCGGCATTATTGGGCCATATTTCTTCAAAGATGATGCGAATCGCAGCGTTACTGTCAATGGTGAACGCTACCGAGCGATGATAACAAACTTTTTTTTGCCCGAACTGGAAGTTCTTGACTTGCATGATATGTGGTTTCAACAAGACGGTGCCACATGCCACACAGCACGCGAAACAATGGCGCAATTGCGAGGCGAGTTTGGTGAACAGTTAATTTCACGTTTCGGGCCGGTCAATTGGCCGCCTAGATCGTGCGATTTGACACCATTAGATTATTTTTTGTGGGGGTATGTCAAGGCTAATGTGTATAGGGACAAGCCCGCTTCGATTGACGCACTGGAAGCCAACATCCATGCATTCATTCGTGAGATACCGGCCGATATGTGTGAAAGAGTATGCCAAAATTGGACTCAGCGGATGGACTACCTGAGACGCAGCCGCGGTCAACATTTGCATGAAATTATCTTTAAACATTAAATTGCAAGGTTCAAACTATCGATTCAAATAAATATTTCATTCATTTTTTCGAATTTTTTGTGTTTTTTTTTTTTTTTTTTAAGTTCTAAACCTCTTAAAAATTCACCCGTTATTAGCCCAAGAAACTACTTTGGGCTATACTCTGTTCAATTTATATTTTCAGTACAGGCCTTATGGGAAGCTCTTTTTTCTACCAGTGGTGCCTGTAGCTACTCTCACGGCACTCAAATACAAGATTTGCCACTGAATTAATAACGAAACCACTGGCATTCCAAAGAATTTTGTTGTTGTAATTTTCCTGAAATTCGCATACATCCCACCACAACCAGTCTGCCCCACAGCCGCGGGGAGAATGAGCACGATCGTCTTGCGTTCGCTTGCTGTTATCATCAACGAAAATAAGCAGTGTGACGTGTGAGTGACTGAAGCACATCAGAGAAATGTTACCATATATCAATTTTGGCATATCATTAAGGGTATTTCTTTGAATTTTGTCAAAGAACTTTCGGTTTTGGTGCTTTTTAAAGCTTTTGAGAGCGAATAAATGAATTTGATTGTGTGGGATGTTGCCATACAGTTTTTAGGTACTCCTTTAATTATTTTGTATATCTGAAGGATCTGTTAATATGCAATTAAACCATTTTTTTTAATAAAGGGTTGGTACTTGGTAACCCTACAGATATTTGTGAGAGAATTATGCCAATTTATAGTGCTCACTATGGCAACCATTTGAGAGCCTTAAAATGGAGACAGCTTATTAAAATCCATAATAGTAAGGGTGAAACGCAAATAGCCTATCTTCCCTGTACTGAAAATATAAATTGAACAGAGTATAACATTGTCATTGTCAGACCTTGTAGATTGTAGTGGAGAGAAAGGCCCTAACTGTCTTTATTATTGTATTGCATTAAATTGTGATTTTGTTTAATTATATTAAATTTATTTTACATTATTCACAATAATGTGCATTGGCAACCGCGCGCCATCTGCTGGATAAAGAGACAATTTTAACAGTATTATTAATAACCAGGGGTGAACGCAGGTACCTAGGTCATCATCGTCATTTTTGTTCCAAAATAAAATAACGGAAACTGCGCGTCATTTAGAATTTTCCGTTGGGATGCCATGAAATGACGAGCGAAAAAATGGCGATCACATGGTAATGACATGCATCATCAAAATGTCAAATAACATCATTCCTTTTATTTCGTTGCCCCGTCATTTTATTGGAACGAAATTCACGGCATTTGGTCCGCAATTTTCCTATTCATTTAAATGACGTCGAAAATGTTATCCCAAAAATGGCGATCAAACATAACGACATTAAAATGACGGCTTTGTGACGCGATTTTGACGTCAAAGTGCCATTTAAATGGAGCAAAAACATGTCCGTGTAATCGTAGCTTAAGTATAAGTTTAATGTTAATGTCAATGGACATTACGTCTATTTTAAAATTTCGTGATTGGATTTTTAGCCAGAACATAGCTCCATTTAGACTTTGATCCAGTCATAAGGTCCATGAAGCTTGTAACCGTTTCAGATTCGACATTATGTCGGTTTGTTAATAAGACTAAATGTCCGTTTGGGACAGAAATAACGTCCATGGACATTATGTCGCCCCACCGATAAATTATGACTGTGATCTTGAGTACCTACTCCTTTCTGAAACCCGCCTGGATCTCACTCAGTAAATCACTTTGCCGTACCCAGTTTGTCAGGCGTTCTAAGATGAGTCCGGTAAATATTTTCGTTGCGGTGTTCATAAAGGAAATACCTCTATAATTGTCCGGATCATTAGGGTCTTCATTTTTGGACAATGGAAATATTATGCTTCTCCTAAAGCTATCTATATATAATTGCCACCCATTTGTCGCAAACTTAAAAAAAAACTGGTAGGGAATGCGGTCTTCTCCTGGTGATTTATTTAGATTACAACGATGCAGTACATTGCAAACTTCTTGCGAAATGTCACTGTCTAAAAAGTTCACTCTTGTGTATGGAAGAGCATAGCTTAGCAAAGATAGAACTATATGGCGGAGTCAATAATGACTGGAAATAATTGGCAAGTACATAGTCATTTCAACATGGATGCCCCTTGCAAAACCTATAACGTTAGGGGTCCTGACAAGTTTCGAAAACGAGTCTTTTGTTCCCGCAAGTGATTTTGTCAGTTAATCCAAGTACAGTGATTCCTTATGTCTGCAAATGTTTTCGTACGCCTTGTTTGCTTCATGGTACATCTAAGGCCCATCTAAGTGTGGCATAAGTCCGCTCTGATCAAAGATGTCAAGTTTGCGCGAGTGACCGAATGATTCGGGCTTCCACATTTTCGGTTGTAAGTCCCACTTCTTCCCGAAAGCTTTTGAGCAGGCGTACTAAGCATTAAGTCCTTTCTTCATTCTTTTTGGAGTTGAATATCATATCATATCATATCCAGGTATATTTGGCTTCGAGTGAGAGATTAAGACGAATACCTACCTCCCATTTTGATACCTCATATTTTCTGGTGAACACGATGAGTTCCGTCTTGTTGGGGTTGACCGAAAGACCGTTGTTCTTTACAGCCTTTAAACCGCAGTAGTAAGGCCAATCAGTTACACAAGATCTCGTTCGCACTGTTTAAGGAGATGTATTTCTGGTGCATCTCTGGTGCTAAGCAACCGATTGTTTGATTAGATTTTTTTTTCTGCACAATGCAGCAAAGCAATGTTCAGCAGCCTTGTTGCGGTCCCAGGCTAAATGGTTCATTCTGTCTGTATAAGCCAATTTGCGTCGTTCCGGCGGTTTGTTGTATGTAATAATGTCAGTTGTTCCTACCTGTCATCCTGCCTATTGACAAAATTGCTGAGTCAGTATAATGAACTCATCTGCCGTGTGTGCTGTTTACGAGCAATATGATCTATGAGAAGGGTTTTGATTTCTTTGTCTCTCCTGCTCCGCTGTTCTTTTTGACACTTCTATGAGGTGAACACGTCGAACAATTTATTGTCGTCTAGTAACTTGTGGTAATCTCTGCCTATTCTCGTCGTGATGGCTCTGTGCTGGATCATGGTGCGCAACGCTTACACCACCCTGCGGTTAATGACATTTCGTGAGCGAATCGCATCTTTTCAAAATAGCTTCCAATCGATCTGTCCATACGGGGAACCATAGACGTATTTCATGGGCGTAATCCAGCTTAAGCCAATGTCCGCATTGGAGTTGCACGTCATTTTCAAAATAGGATTAGTGGCTCATTTCCTGTGTTGTATAGAGTGAATTGTCGTTCAAATTTGACACAAACTTAAGCCGACTTAATACATTTAAAGTTCACTTATGCTCCAACTTAACTCACGGAGCATAAGTGACAAGCAAAGATTTAGTCACTATTTAAAAAAAAAAAAAAATGGATTAGGTATTCACTTTCAAGAACACCCATCACATTTATTTTCTTTCTCTGTCAGAAGTCAGACCGATTCTAATGCGTTCTCGGTGAGTGCTGTTATTCAAATTCTAACGAATTACTCGTCAACAACATATGCCGAAGGTAATAAAATGCAATGTAGGTATATCCTCATAATAAACAGTGCATCTCAACTCTGATGACCAACCAACAACGTATAATAAACCGAACAAACTGACACATCAGTGACGGCTGTTTTTTTTTTTTTTTTTTCAACTGACAATTCTTTTATATTTTTCGGAAGTTCAATGCCCTTATTCGCCGGTCATTTGGTTAAATAGTATCTTTCTTTCAGGTTTTCGGTCAATTCCTCTTCCTTTTTTTGGCTAAGGTGGCGGCTCGCGCGCAACCGCCACGGCAGCTTGCCATGCCATAGCAATTGCAATCAACATAAAAAAAAACACGCGCCTGATGGCTCCCTTTTAATATTTTTGGTTGTTGCACATCGCCCGAGCATACACGCACCAATGAAGTGGGGGTAGGTAAATGCTTGGGCTAGTGAATGCGGTCAGGAAAAAAAAAAACATGCACGCATGTTAGCACCGTCATCGTATTTTTTTGGAAACTCTTCCTTTTGTGCACTGGTGTTCATGTGTTGCATCTTTTTTCGGGCATTTGCTGTTCCTTTCAATATTTTACTTTCTTTCCGCCACCTTCTGGCGTTTGGTTGTGCCAATACCCAAATAAATTGCATTTGTGCAGTCATTTTACTTAGATTCAAATTTTAACGCTTTCCTGGTTTTATTGCATCAACGCGAGTTGTTAGTTTATATAAATTTTACGTTTTAAAAGACCTAGGTACAACAATTCACCACCTCTCTGGTGAAAATAAATAAAAGTCACGTCACACATAAAGTTATTAGCAGTTGTTAAAAATATTCACGGAGCTGTGCGTACGTGTGTGGGTTTAGTTCCATATATTCCAGGATTCATATCGCTTCGATCTAATCACGCCTTTGTCTATTCGTCGTGATTAGACACATTGAATCTCTTCTAATACAAATTTCTTCGAGGTGCTTCCAGCATTTCCAGTGGAACGGAAAACAGAACATGTGTCTATACTCATTGCGCCTTCAACATACATAATGCAAAATAAGCTTTTTGTGGAACTGCCACTGGAAAAATTGCAAAATCAACAAAATCGCGCAGCTTAAGTAGTTGATTTTGTATGCCAATGCCACCGTGTTCGGATTATTTTGCGCTGACTTTTCGCGTTCGAGTTGGAAATACATTTTTGCATTATTTGCAATTTTTGCACACCTACCATTTACCATTTACGTGCGATTGTGTAGGGTGTAGCGTGTTTACCTACTCTGTACTCTTAAAATTGGAGACTCTCTTAAGTTTGCGTATACAATATTGTCACTTTGGCAGAACTCAGTTTCAGTTTGTCGGGTTTTCGGGCACTTGCGCATTAGTGCTTGTCTTATCTCGGGTGTCGTTGATTGGAAAGAATACGCGAGGTAGGGTAGGCGATTGTCGCGCCTTGTCCACTGCATGCATACCATTCATATCGAGGAGATAGCTCTAGCAGGGATTCGGAGTAGTTGATAGCCTTTGAATATTACCACCGCTGCTGTTAATTTTGCTTGTGCTGGCTCAAATAAGAAACCTTTCTAGAAGAACCCAAACGCTATAAAATCGATCTAGTATAGTGTAATGGGCACATTCAAAAATCGAATGAACGCAAAAACTAGATTTCTCGGTAAAGTGATTTTTCCTACTTTTTTTTTTTTATATACTTCTCCCGGGAAAGGGAACCTATAACCTATAACGCTTCAACAGCGCCCCGAGATGACTGCAGATGTATGTTTGTTCTGCACTTAAATTGCTGCAAATTGAAGTCTTCTGGAAATATATCCCCAGGAAGCGAGTTCCAAAGTTTGCTTGTCCTGTAACAGAAGGAGTTTTTGAAAGTTGATGTCCTCGCGGTTGTCAAGTGTACTGTATGGTCATGAGCATTAGTAGCCTGTCTTGTTGGGCGCCCAAAAGTTGCATTTCGAGGGATAATGTCTTCGAGTTCCTCAGAACATCTACCATGGAAGTACCTATAGAACAAGCATAGGTCAGCGACTTGTCTTCTGTGCACCAACGGTTGTAGATTCGATAGTGTAGGGTCTCCAATGAGTCGAACTGCTCGTCTCTGTATGCTATCAAGCAGGTTAAGTGAATGTTTTGGGGCCGAGCTCCATATATGGGAACAGTATTCCAAGCCTGGTCTAACCTGTGCTTTGTAGAGAAGGAGAAGTTGCTTGGGGCTAAAGTACCTCTTTGCTCTAAATAGGTAGCTCAACTTTGCGGACGCCGATTTTGCGATATGTGGTTCTGCCATGTGATTCCTGAGTTGACTGTGACTCCTAGAAGGTGCATTGAGTCCTTGTGATGGATTGGATTCATTTGGATCTGAGGAACTGTTGATTCATTTTTTCTGGAAAATGTTGTGAGCTGTGTCTTGCTTGCATTAAATACAACCAAGTTGTCCTTTCCCCACTTCAAGATTTTGTCCAGATCATCATTTAGAGCATTAATTTGTTCACATCTCTGACTGTGTGATGTAGCCGTATATATATACACATACCTATGCGAACTGTCAGTTAGTACTCAGTCACGAAATTCTTGACTGGATATGAGGACTTACCCTCCATAAACGTCAACTAAAAAAGCTTTTCATGCGACCTATCTAGCTCAATCAAAACTGAGAACTAATTCGTGACATTTCAAAAATAATTTCCGACATAGGTACGCACCTACTTCGTTAAATTTGCGATCAGTTTTGTTATGTATTTTTTTTTTTTTATCTTGCTGTGTTTCAGCAGAAATTTAAATTAGTTCTGACAAATGTGTTTAAACCACGATAATGTGTGTCAGTGTATAGGTCCACAAGGGGGTATAGTAGAATCTACTCTGCTTTACAAACTCGTAAACCTAACCTTATGGTATACCTAATGCTGTTACTGAAATACCTATCTATCGATTAACGATTGTTTCGTACCTATGATATTTTACAAGTGGCACCATCTGTCGGAAAGCTGAGAGTAAGGAACTACTGCGTTTGCTATCAAGCGCTCGTTCTGTAGGCCTTACGGAGGTTACATGGTCTGCATCGGAACGTGTTGCAAAGGCTTTTGCGAGAAAGTGAGTTTCGTGTTGACCTATATACAATACTCTGAAAATCGGCGATAGTTGGAATCAGTTTGTTTTCTTCAAATTTTCTCACTAGAAAGTCGATGACCGCTGATATCCTGTCTCCATTTACCGCTGCAATGATTCCATCGTCAATGTAGATAGCCAAAACAATGTGTTCACTTACGAAAATACAAGGATCGGCTCTCGATGTTTTTAGTTGAAAAGATCGGAGAAAATATGAAAACTGGTTGTGATCCTTCTTGAGCAGATTACAAACACACGTCCTGATCCTGATCCATCATTGATACCGTTTGGCTGTTTCATGTAACTTTCTTCCTCCAGATGTCCATTTAAGATACCGTGGTTATATATCGAACTGCTTTATTTTGTAGTTTATAAGAGCTGTCAAGCTAAAAATTGTTCGAATTGTTGAAAAGCTGGCAACCGTGCTGAAAGTTTCCTCATAATCGATGCCTTTCACTTGAAAGAATCCCCTTATCACAAGCCTGGCCTTGAAAGAGGCTTAGAGGTTAGAACTTTTAATTTTAAACAACCATCTTTTGTCAATAATAAAGGGTGGTTCAGTTTTAAGGGTGTTGAGTGATATTGATTTTGAATAAAACACAAATTATTTAGGAAATTATTGTTATTTCTTTTTATTATGATAATATTGGTATGGTTCAATTATGTATGGAACAAAATATAGGCCAAATGGCCACGGCTACCTCAGCGGCACACCTCCATCCGATGGTCCAAATTTTCGATGACGTTGAGGCATAATTGAGGTTCTATGCCGTTAATGTGCCGAATTACCTCATCCTTTAGCTCTTGAATTGTTGCTGGCTTATCGACGTACACCTTTTCTTTCAAATAACCCCAAAGAAAGAAGTCCAACGGTGTAAAATCACATGATCTTGGTGGCCAATTGACATCGCCCCCACGTGAGATAACACGGCCATTGAATTTGTCGCGCGAAAGAGCCATTGTTTCGTTAGCTGTGTGGCAAGTGGCACCGTCCTGTTGAAACCACATATCGTCCACATCCATATCTTCCAATTCGGGCCATAAAAAGTTCGTTATCATCTCACGATAGCGAACACCATTCACAGTAACTGCCTGACCGGCCTCATTTTGGAAAAAATACGGCCATATGATGCCGCGAGCCCATAAACCGCACCAAACAGTCACTCTTTGTGGGTGCATTGGTTTTCCGACGATCACTCTTGGATTATAATTCGCCCAAAATTCGGCAATTCTGCTTATTGACGAATCCACTGAGGTGAAAATGTGAAGCCGATTTTCATCGAAAATTGATCATCCACTGTTCCACATTTTCATAATAAGCCTGAATAACTTTAACGCGTTGCTCGATTGTGTATCTTTCCATGGTTCAAATTGAGTTAATCTGAAATTGAGAAATGTCAAATGAAATGCAGAAAAAAAACTTGACGTTTAGGAGTGGTTCACATTCAACATCGGCCGTTAAAATTTAACCACCCTCTATTTTGTATTATTCGAAGGTGGTTTTACTAAGTCCCACGTCTTATTTGTCTCTAAGTCCTCCGTTTCACTGCAATGCATCTCCAAGAAGAGGCATTGACTTGCGGTTTACTGAGTTCTTTTTATACGTTTTAAACATTTACAGATATTCTGTAACTCTGAGTTGAGTATGAGTGCGACAATCTTTTTCTGAAACACACTGCGCCTTATCTACTTTTAATTCACAATAGCGATTTTCATTACGAAAATGATGAATGAGCTCGTAGAATTTAAAATGGCCATCATGCGCAGCGCGTATTTTTAAAATAGTGTCGAAAATAGAAATGGCGGCAATCGATGCAGCTGCCAATATTTAGATTGCAATTATGTCTGACAAATCGTGTGATAAAAATAAAATACTTTTATAATGCGTCAATTAAATTGTGAATGCATATAATATAATATTTCTTCTTCTTCTTCTTCTTTTGTTGTCACAAAATATCCGAGATTGAAAATATTTCAAACATTTAATGTCAACCCATGAAAGCGAAAGTCTCCCATCGCCAATAGCATTTCTTGGCAATAGTTTATTGGAAAGGTGTGGACTGTTTTTAGTCCGCCCATAATCACCTATATATATACACGGCAACATGTAGGGAACCAAAGTGTCTCCCTCCTGATGTGCGATGTAAGTCGACATAATTCTTGGGCCCAATACAGCAACAGTTTGATTTTAAAATACATTCAATGCATTTTTTGTCAATTTTAGACTTTTCCGCGGTTGGCTGTGAACACGATGAGCAAGGGTTCGCTTTCAACTTTGCAAAGGTCTTACTTTGATCTGGCATATGTTCTTGATCTGACATAAATGCTTAACCTGAAGCTTTACTTTGGGCTGTCATTCATTGTAATTGTCTCGGAATAAAAGAATAAATTGTCAACCGTTTTAAATTTTCAAAATTAGTAAATGGCATTACTTTCTACCAACTACATACAATTTGAGAAATGAGATGACTCCAACTTGTAGCAGAATGACAGTTCTGCATACAACCTAAAATGCAATCACCTTAAAATTTATAGGATAAAGAATTTCGAGAAGAGTGAAACAGTGTAAGAGATTTCACAAATATAGACATTTTTTGTTTTCCTGCAAGTTTTTTAGCTGCCACTTGTTTTTTTTTTCGCATTTGACACTGAAGCTGCCGCGAACTAAACTTCTGTACTATCATGAAATGTCAAAAATATTCTTTCACTAACCAAAGCGTCTTCCTAAAGAAAGAACTTATCTAATCGAATTGTAAAAAAAAAATGTTGAATCAAACTCATGGCTATTTTCGTAACAATTTGCTGAGTGATGCTTCTAAAGAATGCTGTTGAATGATTTTTTAAGTCCCACCCACATTATCAGACGCCCATTTTATTTTTATGATGCGGAGTTATATTTTTTTCTCACATAATGGCACCTGTAATCTTAGCTAGACACATGATTTTATTAGCATATTTTATCAAAAATTAAAGACTGAAAATTATATCCATAACTATCCGAAATATAAAAAAAGGACAAGTTGGCATAATTTGCTTCTATAGATTGGTCAGGGCTCAATGAAACCTGAAAGCAAAAAGTCAGCCATACCTACCGTCAACTTCGAACCCAGTCACGGAAATGCTTGACTAGGTTTGCCCTCCCACAAACGCCAACAGAAAAAATATGTTCATGTGATTGATCTGGGCCAATCAAAACTGGGACACATCAAGTCAGCCAGCTGTCAGACTTTTCTACTTAACTAGATTCAATTGATATTAAACAAATATTTTGCAACTTTAGGTCAAAATCACATTCGAATATAGGTATTCGAAAATTTAACTACCTAAACTTGATTGTCGAAAGAGAGGCATCATAAGAAAGCAAAACATTTCCCCTCCATAAAAATGCAAACAAAATGTAGACTTAGACCTAGGCAACACAAATTAAAGTAATTAAGCGATGACGAAAATGAACATTAGAATTGCATTCACTTTAAACTTTATTTCACTTAAGTTTTTAATATGCGTTCAAAAATTAAGGAATACCTTTGTAAATAAAATCGTCAAAATGCAGATAGATATCAGTAGCGGTTAGGGAATAATTTGTAAGGCACAGAAGATAACCAGATAACCTGATCAATATATATTTAATTGTGTGACCAATTCACCCCGGAATGATTGCATCTGACTGGTCATTTAAGGTATGCTTTTATAGAAACCGTCAAAAAATGAAAACAATACCATTTAACTTATAGTACATGTACATCTACACCGCACCGAAATTCATCATTTCGGCTAAATTCAACATTTCGGGCCAAATGTCCAGCTTTTCGCGCCATAATATTTTCCAACATTTACAAATGTTGAATTTCAGCGAAATGTTGAATTTCTTCGCTTTATTTGTAAGTTTTTCAAACCGAATAAACCTCTTGACAAATTCGGCACGTCATTTAATGACAGCCCACTGACAACAAAAAATAACAGCTGTCAACAAATCAATTAATCATTTCAGGTTATTACAATTATGAATATGGAACAAAAATGTTATAAACATAGAAGAAGGAAGTGGTCGTCTATGCATTACTTTATTCATGATTTTTCTCATTAATAACATTTTAATATTTATTTGTGTTCTCTAAAAAAATAATAAATAATGATTCAGTTGAAAGACCAAAAAAAAGTCAATTCTCTGCAATTATAAAGGGTTTTCCAATAAGAGGTGTTATTTTGGTATTCAAGGAAAAATGCCATTTTTTGAGATAAATGATCAGATGTTTATTTCACAATAAAGAGGAAGGTATGCCGTTATTAATGAAAAACAACATCAGCCAAATGGCCACTACGAGCACGCATACAGGACCATATCCTTTCACAATAACACCACTTATTAAATAACCCTTTACAATATAAAATTGGACGACAACGTATTGTTATTTCATGAAGCAAAAAAATAAAATTCAATTTATTCATTCATTATTTATTGCATTCTTTAGGTTCACCCACTTCTGATTTCTAAATATGCAATTGCTCAGGAAATAAATATAAAGATAATATAATAAATAAATGGAAATAATTTTCCAACGTGTTTTGTAGCGAATAACATGTAGCGTAACGTGACGGACATTTTCCTCGGCAAACAAACAAAAAAATACCGGGCCAATGACGCTACCGGCATGAAAACCGCGCCAAACTGTGGCATTTTGCGGATTAAGTGCTGTTTCATGAAGCACATGAGGGTTCTCTTCTCACCTGTTCAGTAACGCATATTTTGCTTACTGACGAAGACGTTTAGGTAACCAAAAACGCGCTTCATCGGTGAAGATTGAAAATTGGCGTTTACGCTCTTAAAGTTACGACCACCGACTTGGAATTTTGGTAGTAAATTTTAAATATTTGTAAACGTTGGTCCTTCGTGTACTTCACCATGATGAAAATGTTAATTTTACTGAATACAATTCGGTAATCGGTTTAAGGGTGCGTTTACACTGATAGTTTGAAGTTGTCAAGTCGCTAATGAAAACTATACAATTTTTAAAATGTGAAATTTGTAGTATTGTATTTAAAAATGATTAATTCTGTCACTATTTCACTTGTTGATTCACTATCACTCAGTAGATGGCGCAACTGGCAAGCTGCTGTCAGCTGCCGTCGCGTGGGTAACCTTATTTCCTTCGTTTTAAATTACCCGCCGATCTCATCGCAAAAACATATGACTTAAATTATCTTAAAAACAACGAAATAAATACAGAAATAAAGTGACTAAAAATTGTATTTATTTGCAAAAACGGAAGCGATAGATTCGTAAGTCGCTTATAGTTAGCTTCCTACGTGAGATTTTTTTTTTTTTTTCTGAAATAAATGTTATGTTTTGTTTTTTGTTTTTTTTTTTTTTTTTTTGCCAAAAAAAGCCTTTGAAAAATATTTGACGGGCAATTTTAATTGCAGTTTAGGTATTTATTATTTTTTTTTAGAATAAAATTCTCGTTGTGAAAGAACCTTGTTTTTCACAAAAACAAATCACGAAATTTGAATTTTGCGATGACAACCATAACAAGTGTAGGCACTAATTTCAAAGAGAATTGTCGCACTAGAAAATGTGGAGGTCTAATTTACCGCTTCACAAATGCTGTACATTTTTACTAAAGCTGCCAACCGACTAATTGTCGACATTAGTGCTTGATTATTATTAGTAAGGCCGATTTTGTATATAAACTTAGCTATGTACTTCTATGGTATTCCGCGCCGAATGTTTTATATTCAGCAAATTTGATTTACATTGTTGACAAAGGACACAATTCCATAGGAATTTATTCATTATACTCGTAGTTGTTACAGCTTGACTGTAGTGCGACTAAAGTTGCAATTTGGTGAGCTTTTTTTTCTGAGAGCCTGCCACGATATTTTGCTATTTTGGCTATTTTTTAGTTGAAGACGTGCTTCAAAAATGTTTCAAATGTTGATATTTCCAAATAAGAACCTTCAAAATGTAAGGCAGTTGCCTAAGACAGCAGTGTTTAGCGAGAAAATGTTTGTGATAATATCCTTCAAAAATACTAAAAGTGTAGAATAGCTTTAGGAATGGCCCTTACTTAGTACTTACTTACTTAAGGTTGGTCAACTAACAAGCGTCTCCAGGCAGCGCGATCTTTATCTAGCTGTTTCCAGTTTCGCACGCTAAGTTGGTTAAGGTCCCCTTCCACTTGCGTGCGCCACCTGAATCGCGGCCTTCCTCTACTGCGCCTTCCCTCGGGTGTAAATTCGAAGATCTTCCGGGCCGGAGCATTCGTGTCCATACGCTCTACATGACCCAGCCAGCTCAGTCGTTGGACCTTCACTCTTCTGACTAGGTCGATGTCGCTGTACAGCCCGTACAGTTCGTCGTTAAATCTTCTCCTCCATTCACCGTCAATGCAGACGGTACCAAAAATCACTCGAAGAATTTTCCTCTCGAAACAACCTAAAGTTACCTCATCCGCTTTTGATAGAGTCCATGCCTCTTCGCCATATAGCAGTACTGGGACGATTAGGGTTTATAAAGGGTCACTTTAGTTGTTCGAGAGAGGGCTTTGCTACCCAATTGCTTTCTTAGCCCAAAGAAACAGCGGTTGGCAAGAGTTATTCTTCGTTTAATCTCAGCGCTGGTGTCATTGTCTGAGTTCATAGCGGAGCCTAGGTAGACAAAGTCCTTTATCACCTCAAAGTTATATCTGTCTATTGTGACGTTCTGTCCGAGGCGTCGGTGTTGGGTGTCCTTTTTAGCTGACAGCATATACTTCGTCTTGCCCTCATTAACCGCCAAACCCATCTTCGCCGCCGCAGTCTCAATACTTACAAACGCGCCATTTACATCACGCTGCATTCTGCCAATTATGTCAATGTCATCGGCGTACGCGAGTAGTTGGATGGACTTTTGAACGATCGTGCCTCTGGTGTTGGCGTTTGAGTTTTGCACTATTCTTTCAAGAAAAAATAAATAGTTGGCGCAACAGGTCCGGAGGGACCCTAGGCCTAGCTTCTCACAACCATTCGTTTTGTGTGAGTTTTTCATTTTTGGAACGAATGGAAGGGATCTACAATTTTATGCCGACTCCAAACGGCTAATTGAGAAGCTTTTTCAAGACAGTTATACTCTCGGATGTTTGTCAGACGTTCGCGAGAGGTGGCGCAGTGAAAAAAACCCTAAGTTGGAATTTGGGTTTTTGCGGGATTCGAACCTCGACCCTTCGCATCGTAGTCCAACACACTAACCACTCACCTACTGCTCCTACATTTTCAAGAACAATGTTAAAAAAGTCACATGACAGCGCATCGCCTTGTCTAAATCCTTTTTTGACATCGAAGGTCTCGGTGAGTTCTTTACCGACATTGATGGAGCAGCGTGCATTCTCCATCGTTATCCTGCACAAACGGACGAGCTTGGCAGGGATGCCAAAACTAGACATTGCTCTGTATAGCTCGTCCCTATAAATGCTATCGTAGGCGGCCTTAAAATCGATGAAAAGGTGATGGGTATCGATTTGAAGTTCCTGGGTTTTCTCCAAGATCTGCCGCAGTGTGAATATTTGGTCAATGGTAGACTTTCCTGGCCTGAAGCCACACTGATAGGGACCAATCAGGTTGTTTACGAAAGGCTTCAGACGTTCACACAAAACGGCAGATAAGATCTTGTAGGCAATGTTAAGAAGGCTGATACCTCTGTAATTGGTGCAGTTCAGAGGGTCTCCTTTCTTGAGGATCGGGCAAACAATGCTGAGGTTCCATTCATCGGGCATTCTTTCCTCCGACCATATTTTACAGATGAGTTGGTGCATGCTCCTAACCAAGTCATCGCCTGCCGCTTTGAACAGCTCGGCGGCTAGGCCATCTGCTCCAGCGGCGTTGTTGGACTTAAGTTTAGATATAGCTATCTTCACTTCGTCCAGGTCGGGTGGACGGTATTGTTGATCCTCATCGTCCAGGTTGAATGGTTCATTCTGCCTGACAGCGGGATTTAAGTCGTCATCGCCGTTAAACAGTCTGCAGAAGTAGTTTCAGCATCGACTGCGATTCTACTACGATGTTCCCGTGTTCGTCCTTGCAGGCTTCGGTTCGGGCTCTGTAGCCTTGTGAGGTTCTTTTTAACCTTTGGTAAAACTTCTGAACCTCATTCCTGCAGTAACATCTCTCTATTTCCTCAATCGCGCGCTTCTCATGCTCTTTCTTTTTCCTCCTCTCAGAAGACGGTGTTCGTCTCTTCTCTTCTGCGCGAAGAGCTCACGAGCAGCTCTTGCAGCTTTGCAGCGCCGCTTTGTATGCCTCTTGTTTCGCTGCATGTGCTTGCCGGCAATCGTCGTCGAACCAGGGGTTTCGTTGCGGTAGTCGGGTGAAACCCAGCACATTAGGGCGGCGTCTCTGATGGCTTTTTGGCAATGGTGCCACTGGTCTTCAATGCTTGATGCTGGCTGCATAGGACCCCTTGAGAGGAATGGCCCTTAGGACTAGTTTATCAGCACAGCCATTAGTTTGTGTGATTTCTTTTCTTGAGAAGAATGAAAAGGACTTACAATTTAAAACTAAATCCGAACAACTTAATTTGATAAGCTTCTTTGGGACATTTATGCTTTCGGATCTCGGATCTATGCCAGAGGTGGGGACATGGAGGATGGAGCAGGGCTGACGTTTCATAATTTCGTTGGGAAGCATAATAGCCTTTTTTTGAGTACCGGGGATTACAGAACAAAAATCAAAATATAAATCAAAATAATCAACCAAAAATTAGACGAGCCCGATCCATGCCACCGTGAGAAGCGGCTGACATTTATTGATTTTATTATACCTCACAGACAGGCTCACCTCAACTTCGAACCGCCCTTATTGAAAAAGCATTTAATTAGAGTAAGAAAATTGAATTTTAAGGATCCACAAGAGTTTGTTTGCGGCGAATGTAAAAAAATCGAACACTAAACTTAGTTGAACATCCCGAAAGTTAAATTTATTTAGCAATTCCCTACATATAGAAATGTCAAGGCAAGTGAAAATAGGTAAATCCGAAAATAAGAATAGGAGTACAGTTTGGGGGGAGTACGGCCGACGAAAAATGAGTATAATACGGGATCATGACGTAAACTCGAATGACAAAAATCTCGAAGGCTAAAAATCTCGATTTTTTTTTTTTAAATCTCGAATGCAAAAAAAGTAAATTCGAGATTTTTTTTATCTAGTTTAGAGCTAAAATTCGTATAAAACATAAAATAATTGTATGTTCTGTTTATCAAATAATTTATTCATCTTGGCAAAACTACAAACTACAAAATATCAAAATTTAACAAAACAAATATAACAGATAATTCATTGTAAAAAAATTATAATTTCAAAATCGAACAAGTATATACATAAATACAACTAACTAAACAAAGTAAAAAATGTCAAAATAAAACAAAAATCCCATCAAAAAAAAATAATAATAATAATAATAGCTGATAACTAGCGCCCATCATGGACAATCCCCGGGACATAAGTCCCAATTTTTCGATTTGGGACTCATGTCCCACACCATCGGGACATACGTACCAAACATGTCCCAAATGTTGGGCCTTATGTCCCACCCAAATTTTTATTTTTTTTTATATAAGCTTACAGAACAGAACTTAAAATTACAAAAAAAACTTATGTCCCGATGGTGTGGGACATATGTCCCAAATCGAATTTGGGATTTATGTCTCACTCAAGTGGGTTATAACCTTATAAGTCCCAAAATTAAAAATTGGGAGTTATGTCCCGGGGACTTATGTCCCTGCGCCGGACGATGTAGGTTCTGCACGTGGTTGATTGTTGTCAAGAGAATAGGCGTTTTTTTATTTTCCTCAGGTGATGTACATAAATTATTGATTTTCATGATTTGCAACAACAGTTGTTGTGTTGCATGTAAACTAATGATCTGTATAGATCACCTGGAGAAAATAAAAAAAAAAAACACCTAGTAATTGTAGTATGTAATCTCGAATTAATAATAATTTTGAGACAATTGTGACAGCGCGCGCAAATTGTTACCATTGTCACGAAAATTAATATTCGAGATTATGGTTTCTAGATTTTTTCTTTCGAGATTTTTTTAATTTGAGATTTTTTTTTTTCGAGATATCGTAGTAACCCGTTACCTAATACTCCTATTGTAGTACTTTCGGCAGCGCTGGGACCTGGGATGGAGGTGTTCATAGGAATTAATCTGAAACATATCGGTCAGCATTCAGAGGATCAGAGGAGCACTGCTCCTATCGTTGATATCGTTATTAACTCAAGATTGCACAGGTAGTAGATTTAAAAGCGACGTCAGCCTTGGTGAAAAAAATGTGCTAATTCACTCCATAAAAGTCACTACCTATGTATGTAGAAAGCGGCCTCACCGGATGGGGCGCACATTGGGGTGTTTCAGGAGGATCGTTGCCTGCGGCCAGTATTGTCATACAAATATTTGGGCAACCTGCGGCTCATCAAACAATCACAACCTGTAGTTAGGTAGGACACCTAACTCTACGTAAAATGGCGGCTACTTAACAGACTCGTAGAAATTCCTTAAATGCAGACTACATTAGTCTGTTGACTGAAATGTTCATTCTCTTAAATTTGTTTTTCGCCACAATGTTTATACACAATGATTCGATGGAAATACCGCATCTTTCACGTTTCAACGGGCGTTCTCTTAAAAACACCTTGCTGTGCGAAATCAATGTTTACGTCTCCCTCTATCGTCTATCCTGTATCCTCTAATATCGCCTCGTCGCCGCCCCCGCCACCACCATGTACCGTGCACCAACACTACGTCCATTTCATGCAATTTTCTTAATTTTGCTGCTAACCTTTTCGTACTTTTCGCTTTCGTTTCTCTCTTGCAGTTATTCCATCCAATTCCAATCCAAAACCGTGTTGTTGCTACAGTTGCTGATTTTGTGGCACTGTTAAATTTGTTTGTTGCGAGACATCGCATAGCGGTCATTTGTTATTCAGCAATTGGCTCAGCTTTTAGTTTAGTTTAGTTCACTACTACAGTCGGTGGTTCATTCGTTTAACGGAACAGCACAGAGCGTTCAGTTTTTTTTTTTGTTTTGCACTTAGTTTGCGGTTCTGTTTTGTGTTTGTTATTTTTTTGTTTGTTTCCTTAAATCATTTTGCAAAGAGAACAACAATATTTTTTGACGGGATACAAATAAAAAAATGTTGATGCATTGTTTTGCTTACGATTACATTACAATTAGTTCCTGAGAGCAACAAGAGTGTGTGTGTTTACACAATTATTTTTATTTTTTTATTTTTTCGTTATTTTTGTTTACGTGCGCAAGTGTGTATAATATACCAAGTTGGTTATTAATTGATATTCTTCAGGTAACCCCGTTGTCACTGCTCTAAAAAGGAAGTACAAACTTTCCGTTGTAAAAAAGAAAAGCGGAAAATGCCTTCGAATTAGATGTACACAGAGAGTACCTACATATTTCATAATTTTTTTGTTCAGTATTCTGACTTGCTTTCTCTGTGTGTGAATGTCGCGACAATATTACATATTTTGCTCACTGGAAATACACATTCAGTGCAATACCGCTAAAGCTCACGAAAGAGTGTATTATATACGTAGAACGTAGGCCACACGATCGCCGATAGATCGCAGCTTTTTGATTTTTTTTTTTTAAGGTGCTGTGTCGTCCCCAGACCGTAGTCAAAACAAGGACAGAATCAGAGGGAAAATTGCCTATTTTTGTGCGTGTGCCGTATCGGTCTATTTAATTATCGCGCGTTTCCTTTTAGTGATAACAGTTGTCACCTGTCAGTGAGTTTCAGTTTTCGTGCAAGTTTTCCGGATTTCGTATTTTTTTGGTGTGCACTGTAACACGTATCGTGGAAAAGTTTTATATCACCTACTCTAGCGTTTTGCCACTGGAACATAAATACGACACATCGCCGTCGCATGGTAGCTACTTACTTCGCGTTCACCGTTGTCCCGTGTCCCGTCTACACAAAACGTCACAGATAACGCAACAGAGATCACAGAATAAAACAAAAGAAAAGGAAAATATTTTCTAGAGAAAAGAAAACTAGTTTTTATTAGTGTGTACATCATTTTGTTGTGATTTTTCTCTCTCTGTCTCTCTCTTTGTGAAATTTTCATTGAGCGACTAATCTAGTGAAGAAAAGAGTATATTGAGTGGAAATTTCGTAATCAATTAGATTCGCTATTATTAACGAGAATTACACCAAATTTGTGCGAGAAAACAAAATTTGTATTTACATTGTGATCGTTTAAAGAAGAAAGATACAAATCGGCTTCTCTTTGATTTTTCTTTTCTAAATTTTGTTCTTTTTTTGTGCCAGTGTTGTGCTAAATAATAGTGGATTTTATATTTTGTTCTAATACATTTCTGTCAAAACATACACTGACATTTTGCTGGTGCAATATCTTCTTTCTTTTTTTTTCGTCGATTACATTTTCACACCTTGATCGAGTTGAAAACTTTTGTTTAAACAAAACGTACTGTTTTGAAACAAACAACAAAAAAAGAACGTTCGCAAGATGTTAAGATTTCGGTGAGTTGATATGAAGGTTTAAACGGCTTCTACCTACATAATAGTATTTGTAATGATTTTCTTTTCTAATGTCATTTGTAAAGGTATTAAAAATACATATATACCTAGCGATCACTACCACACATTCAGAAAAAAAAAAAAATAATAATAATAATAATAATAAGAAAACATTCACTAATACCGTGGTAAATTCGGTTTTCTATGTATTTTTGTTTGATGGCCTTTTTTTTTGCAAATTCTAATAATAATCAGCTTGCATTTGTATTTTATTTTTGCCGGAAAAAAAGAACAAAGTGACGACACCAATACACACGAATCAAATGCGGGCGGTCGCCGTACATTTTGAAATGCAAAAATCGTATACCTAGTATTGTGTGTTGCTTCCTTTTCTTCAATTTGAGTCTCAGATAATTATGCTTGTGTGGTTTTCTAGTGATTGTTATCATTTTGATGTTCGATGGTCACTGCCTGATCAATGTATAATCAGTTTGTTTAGGTAGCCAGGTAGGTTAGGTTTCGTTTTGAGTTACAGTTCCATTTGTAGAAGGAATATTAATCGGTATGGCCTTCACTATTTATTTAGGGCTATGCGGATCCTTCCATTGCAGTTCAGGTATTGCCTATCGTTTATGACATCCGTAAAATCGGGTACAAGGACAAAAGTTAATATCTTCTTATGATACGTCCTTCTTCAAACTGTCTTAAGGAATAAATATAGGTAGCAATAATTGTTTAGTGACTTATTTTTTTCGAATCTAAGACAGATTCTACCTACCTACTCTGGTAAAATACCTAATTACAAATAATGCAGAGTTCCCATATTAGACATAACGAGTGCGCCATTTTGAATGTGGGTACCAACGGTGATGGCACCAGTAGTCAGCCCTCTAACCTATTTTTTGTGTTTCATTGGTCCTAAAAATCAATTCTTCAACTATTTAACTAAAGATCTGGTTCTTCTGAATGTTTGAAGTCTGAAGATTGGAAAATACTAAGTTTATTAAGTAGGTAGGTGTATGAGCTACCCAACTAGCTAAAGGTGGGTCATCTAGTGGTTTATTTCTAAACCATAGGTCATTTTGTAGTCGCAGTGGCTTAGTGGTTAGTGTGTTGGACTACTATGCGAGGGGTCGAGGTTCGAATCCAGCAAAAACCCAAATTACAACTTAGGGTTTTTTTCCACTGCGCTATCTCTCGCGAACGTCTGACAAACATCCGAGAGTATAAATGTCTTGAAAGAGCTTCTCAATTAGCCGTTTGGAGTCGGCATAAAATTGTAGATCCCTTCCATTCGTTCCAAAAATGAAAAATTCACACAAAACGAATGGTTGAGAGAAGCTAGGCCTAGGGTCCCTCCGGACCTGTTGCGCCAACTATTTACTTTTTTTTTTTAGGTCATTTTGACACTGACAGCATTTTTCCGCTTAAAATATTGACAGAAAGTCAGTGTCATACCTTCCCGGAACGAAATGAATCGCTTTACGCTTGAACAACGTTGGGAAATATGCTGTGTACCCCAAACAGTGCGTTTGTTGAAAAGAAGTTTTTGTCGAAGTTCTGAGAAGGCGCATTTTCATCTCGGCGGCTACGTTAACAAACAATATTGCTGCATCTGAGGCTCGGAAAACCCGCACGTTATGTCGAGCCAAAGGATCCATAGAGAGTGACAGTTTGATTGCGGATTGTGGTAAAAGTAAAAAGTAATAAGATTACTTAATAGTGCGCGGATCCAATGAATACCAAAAAAAGGTAAAACAAGTCTTGCAGTTTTGTTGGTTAACAGAAGAGAGAGATTTTTATTTAAGATAAGGTATGACATTAGCAATAATGAAAGTTCTAACTCCGAATTCCTAACTATGTGGCTGTGCACACAATGCGTAAGATGGCGGAACATTAATAACACAAATTGTGTTACTATGGGCTGGGAACAACGTTTCAGTCGTATAAAAGTAACGCTGGGCGTTACAGAGCCATGTTAACCGACTTTTTTTGTTTTACTGAAATTGAAGACATGGGTTTGGACGACCTCTGGTTCATACAGGATGGCGCGCCATGCCACACAGCCCATGCCACAACCGATCTTTTGCGTACCAAATTCCCAAATCGTGTTATCAGCCGTCTTGGCGATATCAATTTGCCGCCTCGGAGCTGCGATTTGATCCCTTTTGGACTTCTTATTTGTGGGTAACCGTGAAGGACCGATGTTATACCAACAATCCGGAAACGACTCAAGCACTTAAAGTCAATATCATCCAAGAAATTCGTGAGCTACAGCCCGGAACCATCAATAAGGTCTTGCAAAATTGGAGTGCCGAGGTAGTCACTTTAATTAATGGGAATGTTTGCTCTTACTTACTTACTTACTTAAGGTGGCGCTACAGTCCGGGGTTGACCTGGGCCTCAACCAATAAGCCTCTTCAGTTAGCGCGATCTTTGGCTAACTGCCACCAGTTGCGCACTCCAAGTTGGTTCCACTTGCGCGCGCCACCTAAGGCGAGGTCTTCCTCTACTGCGTTGTCCCTCCGGGTTGGAATCGAAGACTCTCCGGGCCGGAGCGTTGGTGTCCATTCGCTCTACATGTCCTAACCATCTTAGACGACTAATGCGTACTTTTCTGACCAGGTCGATGTCGCTGTACAGCTCGTAGAGTTCGCTGTTAAATCTTCTCCTCCAAATCCCGTCAACGCAAACGGGACCAAAAATCACTCGAAGAATTTTGCGTTCGAAGCGACCAAGAAGATCCTCATCCGTTTTTGCTAGGGTCCACGCTTCTGCGTCATAGAGCAGGACAGGGATGATGAGAGTCTTATATAGAATCTCCTTAGCGCGTCTTGACAAGGCCTTACTAATCAATTGCCGTCTTAGGCCAAAGAAACAGCGGTTGGCAAGTGTGATTCTTCGCTTGATTTCTGATGTGATGTCATTATCAGAGTTTATAGCGGAGCCGAGGTAGACAAAGTCCCTAACTACCTCAAAGTTATAGCTGTCTATCGTGACGTTCTATCCGATTCGTCGATGTTGTGTGTTCCTTCTTGTTGACAGCATATATTTTGTTTTACCCTCATTCACCACTAAACCCATTTTTGCCGCTTCTGTACTAATACTAGCAAACGCTCCAGTAACAGCTCGCTGTGTTCTGCCAACAATGTCAATGTCGTCAGCGTATGCAAGTAGTTGCACAGACTTATGGAAAATTGTGTCTTTGGTGTTGGCTTGTGAGTTTCGCACAATTTTCTCAAGAATGATGTTGAAGAAGTCACATGACAGCGCGTCGCCTTGTCTAAATCCTTTTTTGACATCAAAGGTTTCGGTGAGATTGTTTCCGACCTTTACGGAGCAGCGAGCGTTCTCCATCGTCATTCTGCACAGACTGACAAGTTTGGCAGGGTAGCCAAAACTAGACATGGCTCTGTATAGCTCGTCTCTATAAATGCTGTCATATGCGGCCTAAAATCGATAAAAAGATGGTGAGTATCGATCTGAACTTCTTGGGTTTTCTCCAGGATCTGCCGTAGTGTGAATATTTGATCGGTCGTGGGCTTACCGGGCCTAAAACCGCACTGATAGGGACCTATCAGATCGTTGACGAATGGTTTCAGGCGTTCACACAATACAGCAGACATGATCTTATACGCAGTGTTCAGGAGACTGATGCCTCTGTAGTTGGCGCAGTTTAGAGGGTCTCCTTTCTTGTGGATCGGGCAAACAATGCTGAGGTTCCATTCATCAGGCATACTTTCCTCTAACCAAATTTTGGAGACGAGTTGGTGTATGCACTCTACCAATTCATCTCCGGCTGCCTTGAAGAGCTCGGCAGGTAAGCCGTCTGGTCCAGCAGCCTTGTTGGACTTCAGTTTGGATACTGCTATCCTCTTTGCTCTTACTAATAA
Organism: Cheilosia urbana; assembly: GCA_946477585.1. Classification (NCBI taxonomy): domain Eukaryota; kingdom Metazoa; phylum Arthropoda; class Insecta; order Diptera; family Syrphidae; genus Cheilosia; species Cheilosia urbana. The sequence continues at coordinate 61,982,706 of OX297854.1, read as the reverse complement.
AGCCATAATACACGGAAAAAAAAAAATAATTTTACTCATTTTATTGCATTTTTAAAAAGAAACTTTGGCCCATGCTGTATTTACAAAAACAAAAGTGGATAGGGTTTGATTTTGGAGTAGTCAGCCCTCTCAGCTCCAGTAGTCGGCCCAATTTAATGTACACATTTTCATAAGAAGGGGGGTTGTTTGAGTCACGTACACTCAAAATTCAGAAAATGGGAAGATGATTCACCTTGCCGAATACTTGACGGACAGAGACAGGCAACAAAAAAGTTACTTGAGCTAAGCAAGGAAGATCTAAGGATCCTAACGGTTTATCTTACTGGTCACTGGCTACTAAGATACCATCTCAAAAAAATGACACTCTCCGACGATGACTCCTGTCGACTCTGCTGAGAAGAGGAGGAGACAACGGAACACATACTCTGCGAATGCCCTTCTGTGGCAAGGGGCAAAGAGATCCATATACAAGGGGCGTTTTTTAGTCCTGCAGACATAGGAAATAGGAACCAAGAAGGGTACAAAGGTTTCTAAAGAGCCTCAACAGCTCCCTGAGTTAAATAATAAAGGCCAAAACAATAGATCTCTTCTGGTTGCAGTGTACAGGGCCTATAACTTTTATAATACAATACAATACAAAAAGGGGGGTTGGGGGTTGTCTTTCATAGTCAGCCCCCATTTCTCTAGTAAATGTACAAGGGCGCTGACTAGGGTACTGTAAAACAAAGAACATTTATCGAAGTTTTTAGTCCAAATCGGACTATTTTACGAAAATTTACGACACTTTTTAACGCCTATGGACCCTTCTTTCAGAATTGGTTATTAAAAAGGCGCAAAGCAATATATTCTCGACTATCGAAATATAATCGACATAAAGCTTGTTTTCACATTCATATAGACAGAACACGTACCTCCTATTTTTAGATTTTAGGTATGGTTTTTGAATCAACGCTAAAAAATACATCATATCCATAATTGAAAATTTTCTTTGGAAACACATCCAGTCTCATAGTTTGAGCATTCTGTTTACTATTTCCCATGCATGCAATTTTAAAGTTAGCTATCAGTTCCTTCGATTTTGTCCGGAAGCTCAGGTCTCATTTTCAAATTGAAGTTTTTATAACAAACTAACAAAATATTTGTTTTGTTTTTATTAAATGGGTTTAAAAAAACTCAATATGAAATAAATATTTTTATGATTTTTTTTTTTAAATGAATTAAAACCATTTGGGGTAGTATTTCGATACTGTTGTTTTTCCTTTTTACCTTTTCGGACCCTTTCCAACAATTTTCGAAGGGAATACTGGCTGACTATGAAAGACACGGTTCCTTTAAACGTTCTTCAGTTTTCAACCCCTCTCCTCTTGAAAATGTGTAAATTAAATTTGGGCTGACTTAGGATTAAAGGTATAGCCGTCTATACGGATGGTTCAAAAACAGAAAGTGGAACAGGAACCGGCATATTCTCAGAAAGGCTTGCTATTAGCCAGTCGTTCCGACTGACCGATCACTGCAGTGTCTTCCAAGCTGAGATCTATGCGGTTAAAAAAGCAGCACAGATTATCTTATCGATGGGACTACCAGCAATGGAAATAACCATCTGTGTGGACAGTCAAGCAGCACTTAAAGCTATCGGCTCCAATCTTGTTAGTGCGAAATGTGTTACAGATTGCCTCGTGGCGCTCAGGGCTATACGTCATCACTCAATTCTACTCTGCTGGGTTCCGGGACACGTTGGGGTGGAAGGGAACGAAAAGGCGGACGAATTGGCCAGATACGGCTCTGATATTCGAACCCTCAACTTGCGGACGGAGAGGTGTTACCGCCTTTGAACACTGCTAAGACTTTTATTGAAGGCGTCACCACACAACTGGCTAAGGAACAATGGAGCAACACCATCGGTTGCGTCATAACCCGAAGTCTGTGGCCTGTGGTTGGCACCAAAAGATCAAAGTTCCTAATCTCCCTTAATAGAAGCCAAATCCGGATGCTCGTCGGGGTTTTAACCGGACACTGCATCATAGGAAACATGGCTAAAAGGCTAGGACTTTTTGCAAATGACTTCTGCAGAAGCTGTAGAGACGAAGAGGAAATAGAGTCCGTGGAACATCTTCTATGCCACTGCCCAGCTTTACAGGAACGCCGCTCATCCTGTATGGGAGCTAGGTTCTTCGAAAGTTTGGACGACTTGGCAGGGGTACCTCTATCAGACATAAAACTATTCCTCAACAGATCGAAGTGGTTTTGTTAGCCAAAGGTCCTTGCATGTACAAACAGGGTACTCACAATGGGCCTTCACGGCTTCTGGGTGAAATTCGCATCGGTTGCAAAACTGCCCTCCCAACCTAACCTAACCTAACCTAGGGTTGCCATATGACCGGGACTCGCTGGGATTGTTCAGATATTTTTAGCCGTATCCAGACTTCCGGTTTAAAACAATTTGTCCAGCCCAATCTCAAAGGTCTCAGCAAAACATATTTCTTCAAGTACCTAAAGCGTTGAAATGTTTTTAATTTAAAAAGGTCCGAATTTGATAGAACTCATCCACTTAGCGAAACTTGAATCACTTTGAAACCGAAGTTGAACCCAACTTTTCGATCGGTTTCGTTATGTGTTTTTTTCACTTTCAATTTCCTGTTTTTCGAGGTTTCTTTCTGCTAACATATAGTTGATAAAGAATAAAAATAAATTCCCATCAGCTTACGAGTATTCTTAGACTAGATGGTTATCGGATTACAGCTCTCAGCATACCTTGGCTCTAGGTTATACCGATATTAATGCTGTTCACGACAAACTGTTAGTCAACTTCCACAGAGCGTGTCTATTGACAAAATACAGTCTCCCCTTTTTAAGAATTCTTCCGATGAGTTCAAAAAGAAGATGGTTTTAAATTGCATTGCGTCAATAACGCATTTTGCGATTTCTTTATTGAACGAAGTATATACTGATGAATGAAATAGCATTTGACTTCACAAAGGACAAGTCATTCATTCGGTTAAGTTTTTATGAAAAATTGCTTTAGTTCTAAATCATTTTTAAAATTATATTTAAATTTATTAAAAGCAAATACTAAAGGTGGCAACATCAGTCATCATGTTAATGAATGCTTCATTAAAATTGTAAATGGGATAACTTTGTAAAAGACTTGCAATGTTTACTTTGGATTAGAATAGATAAAGATTTAAATAGACTTTGCTTAAACATAATTTTAAACAATTCAGGTTTACAATAATTTTTGATTGGCAATTCTTTTATGAACTGAAAAGAATTTAATTTGTTTTTGTGTTTTTTTTTTTTATTCTCCATTACTTTTAAAAATGCTATTGTTAATTAAAACGTAAAATATAAATTTGTATTTTTACAATAAGAAGAAGACAAGTCGCTGACCTATGCTTGTTCTATAGGTACTTCCATGGTAGATGTTCTGAGGAACTCAAAGACATTATCCCTCGAAATGCAACTTTTGGGCGCCCAACAAGACAGGCTGCTAATGCTCATGACCATACAGTACACTTGACAACCGCGAGGACATCAACTTTCAAAAACTCATTCTGTTACAGGACAAGCAAACTTTGGAACTCGCTTACTGGAGATATATTTCCAGAAGACTACAATTTGCATCAATTTAAGTGCAGAACAAACATACATCTGCAGGCATCTCGGGGCGCTGTTGAAGCGTTATAGGTTCGCCTTTCCCGGGAGAAGTATATAAAAAAAAAGAAACAAAATATTAGGTATATCATTTGTTAGTAATAAAAACATAAAATCGTCGAAATCTGCAATATCCAGAAGGGTTCCGGAATATTGACATAATGTCCAGATATGTGTTCATGTCGAACTGGCAACCCTAGGCTGACTACTGAATACTTGCGTTGCATGGCCGACAACTGGAGCTGAGGGGGGTGACTACTCCCAAATCATACCCTCTTCACTTATTTTGTAAATAGTTTTCATTTAGGTAGTTCATATACTTAATAAGCTTACTATTTTCCAATTTAGAGACTTCAAACATTCATAAAACCAAATGCTTGATTAAATAGATGAAGAATAGATTTTTAAGTTCCAATCAAACACAAAAATTAAGCTAAAAGACTGACGCACGATTCTAAAAGAGTTTTCAAATGCCAAAGACGCAAGAAAAATCTGGCAACTTCGGTTCAAATTGCCAGTATGTACAATGTACCCATTCGATTTTCGTAATCTTTTCTAAACGGCCTGGGTTCTTTTACCAGACATCTGAAATGTGCACAAGTTAGTTAGAATACGAAAATTTGAAGCAAGTCCTCAGTCACCGGTTGATAACTTTAACGCACAGTTTAAGTATACATTTTGGTCGCAATTGTTCATGTTCGAGGTATTGGCTATACCTACGATTGCAAAATCAAAAGCACCCCAACGCCCAATCCTCGATACATATCAATGCGCTACATATTTGGGTGAATGACTAATCAACAGGTGATAACCGTAAGCACTGAACCTGAGCAGTGAACACCCGACAAAATGGCGGTCACAAAATAATTAATCTAACCTCTAATAGAAGGCGATTCAATTCTTAACATTCTTTTTGGCTTCGAAATAAAAATGCCTGTTTAAACCGCCAATAAAAGTGCAAACGGACTCGAAAACTATAAACACCAAAATTGTAATAGAATCAATCGTCAAATGTCAATATCTTACATCAAATGAAATCCACTGTTTACCTATATAAAAAAAAAAAGAAACGTGTCAGTAAAATTACCCAACAATAAGGAATTCCACATAATTGCAAAACTGGAACACCAACAATTCGAAACGAAAAATTGCTTACAAGCTTACTCATATTAGTTGTTGCATGTTATTTTGCTTCTGCCCGGCGGCTGTAAATTTATGCGGTGTGACACTATTCGAACGGAAATGCGCGAGAGCCTGACATATCTACTACATTTATGGGTGTAAATGGGGTTGTTCATCGCTCGCGTTTTAGTAAATACAGTCGTAGGTACAATACTCATTCAATTCGTTGGATGGATGGCTGGTCAAATATTGGAAAGAACATAATCGTGTGTAAATAATAATAAAAAAAAACACAAAATTCATTTTGATAAAGAGTCTTCCTGTGAAGAAAAAAAAAAAAAAACTAACCACGCACACAAAATAAGAAAAAAGTGACGTCCGGCAACGTATGGGCGCCCCCATTCATAATTTTTTATTTTATTTGTTTTTTATTCATTTCGTATAATTCCTTACAAAGATAACGCGGGACTGCTGAGTGCGAGAAAGAAATCTTTGTTTGAATCGAGGAAAAAATTCGACGCTTTTTTTTTACATTTAAAAATACTAAACAGCGCCGGGCGACGACAACGCAGACGACAAGTATGCACAGAAGTATGGCGCAAGGGGGGAAAAAAGTTCATTCATAAAAATCACGCTCTTTCTCCCTCCAGTCACGACTCACGACCGACGGACGAACGATGGCCTGACGGCACCGAGACCGAGACAACAAGCCACAAAGAAGTATAACTATCGTTTTGGTAGTGTGGTGAAATGTTTACAGGCACACATAAAACACTAAAACACCCAAATCCCCAATATTTTCGATCTGAGTGCGCTGTTGCACACAGAAAAGGGCAGCAACGTGTAGCGCCTTGGTGAATGGCGTTGCACTTCTTGCTTCGCACCGAACGCGGTACGCGTCTGTTTTGCCTGCCCAGAAGAGACCATCTCGCTTTTTGCCAATGTTCGTTGCGTGTTTTTTTTTGTAACTTTGGAGTGATGAGTGTAGCGTCGCTTAATAGAATCTATTTCCTCCAATCCACCCTCGTACAAGCGTTATCACTGCATAGTGTTTTTCTTCGTGTTCGTTATATGGTTTTTGTGCAACGGCGCGGCTGAGGTTTGAGAATTCCTGTTTTCCTCCTGCCTGCTCCCAAGTCCCAACTCCCAAGTCCCAACTATCTCTCTACGTTTCGATTTGGTATTGGTGTAGAAAAATATGTTTGACTCTCTTTTGGCTGGCGTTTGTTTGTATAGCTTGGTTGACTTTATGGCGAAACACTATCCTGTCGATGTGTATGGTTTTTATGTTCCTTTTTGAACGCTGTGGAATTTTATTTTGATTAAATTCCTGGCATACATATTTCTTGGAACTTTGAGAGATTCGCTGTGTGTTCTGTGCATCATCAGCATTATAATCCGGTTTCTTTTTTGTCCCCCTTTACTGTTCGGATGAGGAATGAAATCACATTAAGAAATGTGCCCGCCATTTTGTCGGTAAGGTTAATCGAATGGCGCCAAAAAATTGTATTTTTGTTTTGTTTTTTAGTACCTACTACAGAGAAATGTTAGCGGCTGATTGTGTGAACAAATAATAAACATGTAGGATATTGTATTCCTTTCGGGGCTATCTGTTTGTTTATTTTTGTACGGTTTGGTCGGTGGTTTAAATAATCAGCAACTGAAAGCGTTAAATAATCTTCTACACAACGTCTACCTACACGCGATATATAATTTTTTAGTTGTGTGTTGTTTTAGCCATCTTATGGCGCCTGTTGGATTGGTTTTAAGTCGATTTTATGCTAAGCTATAGTTTTGATGATGTGCTTTGTAGTACACTGTCCGATACAGCGCTCAAAAGTCAACACGCTCTCTCGAGGAAAGATGAGACTAATCGGTGTCCCTACCATCGGGGTCCTGAAAGGTTAGATTTAGCGCCTTTCAGTTCATGCGGGTAAAAACAGAAATATGTTGACAGTGGCCGACCCACAAAAAGGACAATAAACTGCGCCAACAAGAGATGAATAGGTAAGTCGATCCTCATCCTTTCGGATACCTATCTGTACATACTGTGTGAACACCTAAATCTGTTCGCTTGTTATAACCTGATCGGTCCATATCATCGCGGAGGCAAGCCATCGATTCTTACATTTCGTTGAATCTTAAAATAAAAAAAATAAAAAAAACCGGAGGAATAACATATCGTCGCACGCCAGCTCTTTAGCCAAATTATACAAAGAAATTTTGGCATCCTTGTCAAACTCGTTCGTCAGTGCAGGATGACTATTAAAAACCGAACCATTTTATGCCGACAATAATTTAAGGAAGATAACACAAGGCCTCTTTTCTCGCTAGATTACTTAATACAAAAATATACTTAAAAACGATCACCAAAGCCTATCAACAGCATTAAATTATTTCTAAATGAATCCCTACTAAGATTTAAGTCGAATACACCTACTACGATATGTTTAGTGTATTCCCTAAGGCATCTAGAAATTGGTTCATTGTATCCATAGTTAACCATTCATGAAGCAATTTTACGAAACTCACAAGCCAACATCAGAGCTAACATTTTTCAAAAGTTCATTTTTTTACATAGACATGACAAGAAGTGTCATGTCTATATTATGGTATATGAAAACCAATGACATCCTTGGAAGCTCGGTTTTTCCCGCCCTAGAACTTTCACCGAATATACCTACTATATGACAGGTAACAAAATTATGGTCATTTCTGACAGTTTTTGCTGTCAAAATAACGGCAGTCAGAGTAGTGGTAGTATCACATTTGAGAGATAATTTGATTAAACGTCAAATAGTGCGAGTAATCAAATAACGCTTACATGAGTAGCATATCATGCTATCTATTGATAATGGCATTGGTGTAATTTTTTACAAAAATCTTTTCTTAACTCAATCATGAATGACAGCATAGTAATTTGCTGTCATTTTTTCAAAAATTATTTTTTATCCATCTTTGTGCGGTTGTGTTAATATGTTATTTTCTTTAGGCTTATTGGATCTGTCTCTTATACCTATTCATTATTGGGATGGAGACGTTTAAAACTCTAGTTTAATAAATCTGACAGCACGCAGTCGTCGTATTACTGAATTCAGCGTGAATACAGATTTTTCCCTTTTAGTTTGCAGTCATGCCCCTTCAGCGTAACAAATCTAGCAACAAATTTTTCGATTGAGTAGGTGCCTGTCAAGAATCTAAGTTGACATCTCGATTGACTGACGCAGTAAAAATGACGTTGACGACCTCTCTAGCTTTCACGATCAGGGCAAATCCAGTCGAGAAAATACTACACTACACACTACACTGACACTACATTTTTCTCTTATTTTTTTCCCCAATTTTTATCACATTAAAACATGTTGAAAAGTCAGCTGCGAGTAAAAGAGACTAAAAGTGTATTACGAAAGAGGTGTCAATTGTTTGCAAACCACAAATTTTCAAATAATCTAGGAAATGTAAAAAAAAAAAGTTAAAAAAAAACTGCCAGCAGCTGATAAATGTAAATTGAATACATTTTTAATGAACTTTTTTTTTACATATCTACATTAATAAGGTTGGTGAGTACGCACTCGCTCCAATCGGGAAATTTTCGTTTTCACGCGACAGTAAATGTTTCTGATTTAAAAGTTTATTTGGTTTTCGTTGACATTATTTCCTTACCTACAGATATGTTAATCATTTATACATATAAAATCTTACTTCGTTTTGTGCGTCGTCCGGTTAGAACGATTTAATGTCGCCGGTCCCTTGACCGCTATATCCGGATTCTACTGTATCCGCTTTTAGCTTCAATAACATTCTGAAATTGTCTTGGAATCGTTTCGACGAATCGTGGTTCAATCGATTGGACGTAAATGTGCACAACCAACATTACAAAGCCACCACACCATACTTAGGCTTACTGGTCTGAACGGCATCCAAAAAAATCGTCTTTACGGTGATCCATAAGCTGCGTGACCGTTGTGCGACTAAAGTTGCAATTTGGCACTTTTTTGAGAGTGCCACAATTTTTTCCTTTTTTTAGTTGAAGAAGGTGCATCAAACATTTTTGAAATGCTGTTATTTCCAAATAAAAACCTTCAAAATGTAACGCAGTTGCCTATCACAACATCATTATAGTGTTTAGCGAGCAAATGCTTTTTTAAATATCGTTCAAAAATACTAAATGTGCAGAATAGCTTTAGAAATATCCCTTTTTCTCATTGGCCCTTTTTCTTGCTACTTTTCGGAATTATGCACGCTGTCCCGGTTCCCCACTTTATGAGTTCATTTTTAAACTCTTGGGCGAAATGTAGCCTCCTTATTATGTCTTTCTTGTTATATATGGTATACTTTTCTTACAGGATATGTATCCAAATCGAGTTCAGCAAGGCGCCTCTCAATTATCCTTTCGATAATCGGTTATTGAGTACATTTTTTTATTTTAAGCTCGGGAATTTTAGCAGTTGAACTTGGATTTTTAACAAACGTCTCCAAAAATTCATCTTCCATCCAAAAGAAATTTTGGAGAAGTTTAAAATTCTCCTTTTACTTTCTTCGGTATAACTTTTCTCGTTTTTCTACACGAGGGAGGTCAATTTTGCACGCAGATCGTTCTTTTGTGGTTACCTACTGATTTGGATATTTACAATTTGCTTCGACAAATTAAATGCTTCCCTTATTTTTTTTTTACAGGAAGACCGCAATTGCCTTTTGCGACTAAAGCTACTCAATCTTCCTTAGGTACTTAACTCTGTCGTTGTCCCCATATTTCAATCAAAGTGGACTTGTACACAATCATCATATTTATCATATTTAATTTAAATTCAAACGATAACAGTATTTTTCGACAAACAATATTTGAAAAATGAATTTAAAAAAAAAAAAAAAAACGTTTGCCAGTCAAAAAATCGCACTTTAACCACAAACAGCTATCCAGCCATGGGTCTCAAATGATCTCATTTACACACACAATCATGGGTCGCAGTAGGTATATGCAGTTATTGAGTGCAAAACTGCTGACAGTTAATCTGTAGCCGTTAGGAATTATTCGAAAATCGCAACTGCAAGTGCATTTCTGTCAAAATACTTTTGCCGACTAGTGTACATATGTAAATAACTGCCATGTTTTTAATTTTCTTTCAAACACCTAATCTATTTTCCTAAAGTTTCGCGTGGCGCAATCGTGCACATTTTTGAAATTATTACTTCCTATTCATAAATTCACATAGTAGGTACCTATATGGTATTCGTACTGCACATAGGTATAGATCCATACAATAAAACCGCAGCATAAGCAACAACATTCCTCTTATCCGAGACTCACTCCCCATCACCATTTTGCCATAAGATACCGAATGAGTTCAATATCCGCTCATACATACTATACCCTTGGAATCTGGGCAAAAATCTCCTAAAAAAAAAGGAAAACAGAACTCCATCCTCATCGCGTAAGCACATTCAGCAAAACAAAGAGTGTGAGAAGGAAAGTCAACCTGAAACCTATGGCGATAAATCTATCTACACGTGTATTCCCCATGACTGAAACGGCAACTGTAAGCTGGGATATAAGATAACCCTCTTAATTAAAAAAAAAAAAAAAAAACGTGCTAAAAAATTACTTCCAAGAAAACAAGCCCGCCTGACCGCGGGCACCCACTCTCGCAAAACAACAAACAAACAAGCAGACAAAAACAGAAAATGCACGTTCAAGATGTTGCAATTCAAATCAGTACACAAAGTCTCAGCAACAACGCCTGTGGCGTTGTTATCGTCGTCGCTCGTCGTCGTCTTCGTCCACTCTTTCCATAGGAATGCAACGACGCGCATGCGGGCGGGCTAAACTGGCTGATTTCTGCTGCGCTGGTGCTGCCTCTGCTGCTACTGCTACCTTTCTAGCCTCTTTATATGGGTGCATGCATACTCATACTGCATTTATAGTAAACTACACACTACTAGCGCACTTACCAAGGCAGTGAACTGATCAATATGATCATCACATCATCATCATAACATCATTATGATGTCCACACACAACGCTCATGATCATCACAAACTGCGCGAAGTGTGCGCTTGTTTTTTTTTTTTTTGTCTTGTGTAGTCTGAGAATAGGAAGTCTATAGAATGCGATACGATTGTTTTGGGAGCAGCAGTCAGAGGGGATCCTCTTTTCCGATGTGCCCCCCTAGAAGTCAGTCTGCAAGATATAGTACTGCTACATGTGGCTGTCGTTTTATGCTTGCGTTGCTTCATTCTTAACTGCATTCCATTGAGGTTGTGTGTGAGCGAGTTTGTTTTGCAATATTGGCGCACATACAACTTGGGTGTCGTGTCGGGGTCGCAACTCGCAAGTTAAATACGTTGGGTTGTGCGCTTCTAGATTGTCAACAACATACAGTAGTGGCAAATGAACTATATCCACTTGTTTTATTTTTTAAATAATTTTTCCAATTCGAGTTGGGTGGCTCAGCTGATGCAATATTAGCGGTTTTCTTGCTTCGCTTTTTGCATACGTAGTAGCACTATAAGCAAGGTGCCGTTTGTTATAGGAAATTTAATAACATATTCTATTAGGGTGTATTTTGAAATTGTTGTATCTTTTAATAGACAATGTGTTTTCCTATATGGAAGTTAAATTTGTGGACCTTCTTTGATTAACTTACTTGTCCCGCAATGTGTAGTTGGGAGTGAACCAAGGCCTCAACTTGCACGCCGTTAGCGGTCAAGTTAACACTTCAAGTTAGGTCCTTTTCTACTTTTCTGTACTTACGGTCGTATTGTTTAATGTTTATATATTATGTTCGGGATAGGGCCTTTCAAGGTTGATTTAAAAGAGTTATTCCTCTAATTTTCTAATTAGACGTAGTTCAAAGATAAGTGTCTTTCATTAAGGACTTGTGACAACTTTTTTTTATTAAATAAAACCCAAGCTACTTGAGATATCTTAAAAAAATAAATAAATATTGGCTTGAATTATACGATCAAAACATTTATGAATAGAACTCGACTTCATTCATATATGTCCACCAATTTCCGATGACTCGACTGCTATTTCTCGTTTAGTATTGGCTCTGAGCTCCTCTAATGTCGCGGGCTTGTTGGTATAGAACAATTATTTATTGTTACCCCATGAAAAAAAGTCTAGATGCGTTGAGTCACACGATTTCGGCGGCCAATCGACATATCCGTTTCTCGAGATGCCACGGTCACCGAACTGAGGTTCAATAACTCGATTGTTGCAACCGTTGTGTGGCTTGTGGCACCATCTTGTTGGAACCACATATCACTGACGTCCAATTTATGCAATTGCTCAAAAAAAATAAAGTTGCAGCGAATACCATTTACCGTAACGTGATGGTCATTTTTATCGTCAAGTCAAATATTGCTACACCAATTTTATTTATATGATGATATCTAATGTAAAAACTGTGTGGTCGATTTTCGACCACTAAGCGAACCTAGTAACCCCAAATCTTCACCTTCCTAACCCCAACCAGTGCTGCCGAAAGTACTACAATAGGAGTATTGTATACTTCTTTCTCGTCCGCCGTACTCCGGTACTCCCCAAAGTCAAATTGTAGTCCTATTTTTAATTTCGGATTAAACTACTTTTACTTGCCTTGATATTTCTCTACCTAGTAAATTACTAAGCAAATTTTACTTTCTGAATTTTCCATTCAAATCCTTCATCTTCGATTTTGTTATTCACAACAAACCCTTTTGGCTCCGGGAAATTATATTTCTTCTGCCACTATTAAAAAAGTTTTTCCAAATAAGGACGGGCCGATGTTGAAATGTATTAAAACAAGCTGTGTATGAGGTATTTTTTTTTTTTAATTGCCATATATGGCATTATGTATGAAACATAACTTCGTTCTAATATCTACTGCGGCTTCTCAGGCTGATACGGATCCGAGTGGTTAAATTTTTGGCTGATTGTTTACCTGACCGATTGTCTCGGATTTGGCCAAACGTTTGGAGAGTCGACTTTGATGTGCCACCGCTTTTGCCATATAATAGGGCAACTTTTTCTATAATGAACAGTCATTTCGTTAATAATGTTTCATTTTAACGTGCTGCTCAATCGTGTTACTTGGCGATTTGGTGGCTGAATATCAACAGGGCTGCCAATATCTCCCACTGCGAAATTTTAAAACCCTTAGCTAAAATAACATTTATTAATTTTTGTTCTGTACTCCCCGGTACTCCCCAAAAAAAGTTATATTATACTCCCCAACGAAATTATGAAGCGGCAGTCCTGACCCCAACACACCATTATTTGTATGAACAATATCCAAATAATTTAGTCGTCGTTCATTTTTAAAACATAACGAAATTATTTATTTTGTTGAATGACAGATGGCGCTACTTCCCCCCCAATTGAACTTTCATTCACACTCCACACATGCGCAAGTCCTTGACGTAAAGTGTCGCGTCACTTTCACATTTCAGTCTGAATTTTTTATGTATCACAACCCCGAAAATTTTAAACCTTGCAAACCAGAATCTGCATTCTTTAAGAGGTGGATTGTGGGTATTTCTGAAAATTAAAATTTTTTTGGAATGGAGAAAATTTTAATCTATGACAATGGGCTAATTTTTTTCCATCATGAATATTGGATAAAGTTTAATTTTTTATTATTATTTTATTCTATGATTCTAAGCCTTGAACTTTAAACTTTAATTTTCATTCATTGGGGTTTGTTTAATTACTTATATGAGGGGAGTCTTATGATGAACTCCTTCCCTAACTTAACATATTTCATTCAAGAAATTATACATTTTTAGGGGAAATGGGGGGGGGTGGGGGGGTGTCTGAAAATTTGATTTCGTTCGAAAAGGAGAAAATATCGATTCAAATGAATAACAAACACTTCGGAATTGACAATAGTCCAATTTTGCCCTCCTCTAAAGTCGGGTTTTCGCAAAAAGAAAGAGCCGATCATATGGAGGCAAATCGTGTAGTGAGTGCCACCCGTCGTGCAAATGATGATCACGATTACCGGATCCTTATTTGACGTCAAGGCCGAAGGGCACGTGCACCACCTTTCAATTTAAATCGAGCTGCGTTTCGTTACGCTTCCGCACTCGCATACAATTTTCTTCGGTTCGTTAATATTGGGCCATTGAATGACGTCTGTCAGTATTGCAATGCATTTTCCGCGATATGAAAGGTGCCATTTTCGTTTCGTCATTCCAATTGAATTGGACGGACTTGTTATTGCGTGCACTCACACATCTATTAAAATTGCATTGTGAATAATGAGGTTAAGCCTTAAGTTAAGTTAAGCATTTGATTTCGTTTCGGCGCAATTTGATATTGAAAGTCGGCTCAGTTTCATTTTTTTTTTTTGCGTAAACTCAATGCACCGAGTCCAAGTTTAGAATCTGAAATCAAATCTCATTGAAGTGACGATTTTAAGGGGAAAATTCAAAGGCGAAGATGTGAAGTTTGTCCCTTTACTTTCGTGGTAAGAATGAAAAAGACTGTCAAAATGGCTGTGTTGGGGATGAATTCTCTTTCAGAGAGGGGCATTTACGAAAAACTTAGGGAACGCTTTGAAAATTGACAGTTACAATCATAATTCCAAAAAAAATCTAAAAAGTGGTACGATAAATCATTTAAAATAAATCTGATAAACTCGAAAATTTGGCTACTTTTAATTTATTAACCATATCAGTTGATACATCTAGCGATGAAAATGATTTGGAGTTAATCGGATTTCCTTTTGATAAATCCGAGTATGTGTAAGAATTTGTGCCGGATGAACTACAAGCATTCGAGAAAAGGAAAAAGCAACACTGCAATAACAATTACGTGGTGGATATAGTCCCTTCGTGGAGAAGGAAAAACTTCGTCGGCACTTTCGAAAAGAATCTTCATTCAATTTAAGTTGGCCACCTGTTGATATCATTTTGATACGCAAGAAAATGGAAACATTATACACGAGTCGAGTACCTATGCCAAATAGGACACCAAGAAATTTGTTGAGTAAAAATTCGAAAAGATTCTAAGTGGAGGGGTAATATCTTGCTTTCTCTATGACGCTCTGTTTTACGAATTTTTTGAGTTAAGGAAAGGCATTGAGTAAAAACTCGTAAGAGTTCGTTTCATTCCGCGGATTCTGCATATTCTGTTCGATTTGACATTAGTATGTAAGCGTCTTAAATTCGCTTTGATAATAATTAATAAGTCGCAGGGACGATCGCTGTAAGTTTATAGCATCAATCTTGAATTCCCATGGTGAATTGTATGTGGCTAACTCCTTAAACATTCCGCTTTGTATTCAATAAAAAAGTGAAATGTTGGCCGCCGACACGTCAATTGAAAAACATCGGACATTGTTATATGTACTTCAGTTTAACTTGTGAATAAAGAACTTAAATTGGCTGAATTATATGAAGCAGTATATAAGCATACTCCGAATTATTATATTTATTACATTAATGAATTTGGGCGAAATGAAGTTCGCCGGGTCAGTCCCCGGGACATAAGTCCCAATTTTAATTTTGGTACTTATGTCCATCAAAAGTGAGACATAAGTCCCGAATCGAATTTGGGACTTATGTCCTACCATATTGGAATATAAGTCCCAAAATTGTTTTGTCGAAGATGTCCCAAATTTTCGCATAGATAATATTTAGAAAAGTATTCTGGAAATCCATTAGGCATCCAACCCCTTTTTCCACTACACACCCCAACAATTGTTCTTAATAATTAAGAAAATTAAACTAACAGTTTGCAACAAACCAAAAATATAATCTAACCAAATATTTTAGTTTTATTTTCTCAAATTACATTACATTACATTTGCTTTTATTAAACTTTTTGTGTATACAATTTGACTTAAGGCTAGGTAACAAATGGTGGTGAATAGTTAATATTTAAAGGTGTTGGCTCAACAACAGGGGCCCAACGGTATACAATGTTTGTTTTCTTAAATCTATTTTACATATATTGCATTTGGCTTGTCGGATTCATACTCGTTGACCTCAGGGTGTTCAAGTCCGGGTGTTGATGTTCTGGTGTTTTGAGATGGTTGGTCATCTTGGAATTATCCTCGATGGTGGGTTGTCTCGGTCAATTCGTAGAAGGGCAGGGCTGTCCTGTCTGTGTCGCTTGGGAATAACTCCTCGTTAAGCAGAGCCAGTACATGAAGGTACCGATGCTCTGGGATGTGTGGAAGGTCCGCAATTCTTCGGACTAGAGGGTTTGGATGACTGGAGGTATTCCTGAGTATTTTCTGGAAAAGTGTGACCATATACTTTTCCAGGGGTAAGATTTTGGCTTCTTCATAGAGTCTTGAACTGCTGATGTTTTTCTTCCGGATTGGATCGTAGTGCAGTCCTGTACATATCCGCAGGAGTTTTCTTTCGAATACTCCCAGCTTCCTGATGTATGTCTTGGAGACGGTATACCAGATGGGGAATCCGTAGGTTATTACCGGTCTTATCAGTTGTTTGTATAGCAGCAGTTTAGTTCTTCTACTTAGTCCATTTTGCTTCTTCATCAGCGGGTAGATTCGATGAAAAGCAAGTGATGCCTTCCTGAGAACAGCGTTCAGGTGTGGGTTGAATCTTAGTCGCTCATTGAAGTTGACCCCAAGATACCTAATGTTGTTTTTGGTTGAGAGCGATGATCCGTCAGGCAGGTTGATTTTGATATTATGGCAGTTGGTGGCTGACCTAGCTCTGCTTCCTCTGATGGGTCTTCTTATACAAATCAGTTCAGATTTGCTCGTGTTGATTCGTATGCCCCAAATTATTTTTTCAAATTCTCAAAACCTATAATTTTATAAGTTTCTGAGCCCTTGAGTACAAATTATAAACATTTGCAGTGATTGAAGTCTCACTGTCCATTTCCCCGAAAGTAGCTTATGCGGTAGCTTATAGCAGCGATGCCAACTAAGGCTTATTAATGCCTTTTAGGCTATATTTCATTAGCTAAGGATTTAAGGCTTGTTTTTTTTTTTTTTTTCAAAAACGCATGTTTTTTTAATTTTTTTTTATATTTAACATACTACTACTAACAAACTTTTTTTTTTAAAAAACCTTCTTAAAAAATCTTGGCCAATAAGAATTTTGTAACCTCGGTCTTAAAAAAATGTGTTTCCACCTTCACACTCTGCCCATTTCCCAAAGACTTTAACGGTCAATCTTTAAAAATAATTCCAGCTTCCACTTCCAGTCAGTGGAATGAAATTGGAAACAAATTTGAAAGCTGTTTGTTGTTAGTTCATTACTTTGCTTCGAGTGTGTGTCTTTGTGAGTGTTCAAAAAAGAGTTTGTTGTTAAATAAAGAAAGCAAGTAAATTATTATTAAATTATGTATAAGCTTATTTTATCCTGAAATTTAGAACTCTATTCAACAGATTATCACTCTAAAATGGGCAATTTAAATGATTTATGTTTTTGTAAATAAAAATGGCTTTATTTTTGTTTATTAGTGTTTAATTTTTGATTTATTGTTTCACTTTACCTAGCAAAAATTATTTAGGCATTATTTTATTAAAAGAGGCAGCTTTTTTTTAGGCATTTTTTGGTCAAAAGTGGTTGGCAGCGCTTATAAGATCAAAAACGGGACTAACTAAGAAACCTATTACTGAAATGCTTGTATTGTTTTCCGCAGGTTGTTAGTAAAAATATTTTTATTTTTTAATTGTAAGTAATCCGTCAAACTAAACCAAGATAACAGAGCAAAAAATAAAAACAGTTTGACTGGTTCTCTTCTGGGAAAATTCTGTAAACTTATAAAAATACAAAAAAAAAAAACTGTTGAGTGGGACATAAAGCCCAACATTTTTGTTTGGGGGTTATGTCCCGATTGTGTTGGACATAAGAATTTGGGATTTATGTCTCACTTAATTGCGTTATAAGTGCCAAAATTTAAAATTCGGACTTATGTCCCTGCGCCCACTTTCAAAACATGTTCGCTTGATTTGTTTACGTTGGGAAGGTAGAGATATGCAGAGAAGCAATGCTGCCTGTAATTTGTTTTTCAATTTGTTTTATATAAGCCAGGTCAATATAATGGTAAAATTTCTACCACTGGGCGAACTCTAGTTCATAAAATACAATGCCGGTTCGGGCACACACACTCGGTGTGTAAAATACAATCTATACCTGAGTTAGTGAAAATTACGCCCACTGTATGGATATACGTATCAGTAGTATTTATAAGTACTCTGGACTGGAATAATCGGGTCTTTACTTCTTCTTTGAAGATGCGCGCGATCGTTGTTGGTGCGATTAGCTTCTGGAGCCAGGCACCGTCAACAATATCGTTCTTTGGATATTTTTCTCGTCTCTTGCATTTGTTTCTTTTCTCCTTCATTTGTTGTTTTAGTTCTTTTATCTGCTTTGTATGAATGTTTCTTGATTCTCTGCATTTTGTGTTTTGATCATTATATTCTTGGGGAGCGGACAGCGGAGCGGATTGCATCTTCTTCGAGTTCTGTTTCTGTCCTTCTGTGTTCTGTCTGCGTTTGTTAGTTTGACTTGGGGTTTGGGTGTAGGCTTTCAGCGACTGAATCGGCGCTTTATAACCATTTTTAAGCCGCCTCCAACCCTCTGAGCTCTGACTCTGAGCCGGTGGTATGCTGAATGCTGCTGATCCGGCTGTTTGTGTTGTAGTTAATATGTTGGCTGGCTGGATGTTTGGCACCGTGCAGTGTGAACATATAGTAAAGAAGGCCAATGGTAAAATCAAAACAACAACATTAACAGTGTAGGCCGCGGCGACGCGGCGCGGCGGTGGCGGGTTAAAGAAACTCATCCAAAACCAAAACAACATCAACGACCGGTGAATTCCATTAGCATTGTGGCCTTTGAGAAAGGAAATTGTAACGTCTTTCTAGTTGTTGGTCATAACACAATAGCATAGCTGCATTCTGCATATATGCCATCGCCATGCCATGGGCCCATGCCACTTGGAGTCGGTCGACATGGCTGAAGAAAAATAAGAATCATGCTGAAAAGAAGAAGGAGATGATGATGATCTCCACCGAGAAGAGGAGGAAGCGTCGAGTGTGACGGGATTGCTGAGCGTTGGGGCATGATTTTTAGTTGTGCGCGCGTTCAGTGTGCTCTTGGGAAAGAATTTCGCCTGCGAGACGGACGCACAAGGATGTTTGTTGTTTTTGAAATGAGGGTTCATCGTCGCGACGTTCAGTTTTTGCGCTTTTTTTTTACAGTTTTGTTTTGGTTATATGTATGTTGTTGTTTCTTGTATCCGTTTTTTTTTTATTGGCGAATCGCTCAGCATATAAGTGGCCGCGACGGTGCGAAAGGACATTGACTTTATGATTGTATGAAGGAAACGTCTGGTAGTGTTTTTAATTATCCTAGAAATGCAACAGGTATACACAACCGTATACCTACCGTATATTGTCAACGCAGTGCTGAGTATGAGTTATGGGCTGTGTATGGATAAATTGAGCAATTCTTTCGGAAGTTTTGTAGGATCGGTATGTTTGGCAGAAAAGTACCTATAATTGAATGCGTGACGTGGGAGTGTTTGGAACAAAATACTGCACATCTTGTAGGTATTCCTTTCCGTTGTTAAGGACTCAAGAGCATTTCTGGGAATGACATGTTCATATTTAAAACTATCAAAGAACAGGAGTCGAACTAACGCATCCATGAGCGAGCCATACGTCGCTGAATTTTAAGGATTTTACAATAACAAATTCAGTCACAAATTACTCGACCACGGATGCTGCGGTAATTCAGATTTATGTTTATAGGTTATTTAATAGAAGATATTATAACGAAGGATTAGATTTTTTGGGCGATTCACAGTTTTATAAATTACGGGGCCGGACGGCATTCTCCTTATAATGCTGCAAAAGCATAAAGGGAAAGTGTTGCCCTTACTCGTTGCAATTTACAGCAGCAATATCCTAATAAATCGTGTACCTCAGTCATTAAGACATGTCCGAGAAGTTTTCATACCGAAATTCAGGAGACATTCATGCTTATTTTGACATTCGAACAGTATCCAATTTATACAAATGTCTCTATTCGTTCGAATGAACTCTGTGTATTTTGATAGACATTCGTTCGAATTGGCTATTCGTTCGAATGTCAAAATAAGCATGATTAGTTTAACCCCATTTATACTCAAAACCTTGGAACGAATTCCTGGCCTTCACATATAAATACAGGTCTAGAAAGATCTTCCTTATGTCATTCACAACACGCATACCCTTAAGGGTAGGTCAACGGAGATCGATCTTCACGAAGTAGTGCGTACTTAGCTACCTTCTTAGATCGAGGGCGCTTTCAACACCGTCAATACTGAATTTATCCAGGAATCTGTCTTAGAATTAGGGGTATAGGGAAGATCGTCACTTTATGGATTAGTTGAATGCTCACAACAAGGACAAATCAAGCAGAGGAACACCTCAATGTGGGCTGATCTCATACCTCTCATGGATTATGGTTCTTAAACAAAATCCTGGTCAAGACTCGAATGGGAAGGTATCAAAATCGTTGCACTGAACCAAATTTGGTAGTCATATTGATAAAAAAGCATGTAGAATTGAAGAAACGGTGATCAATATAAGGTCAACCACTCCTGTCCGTTGTTTTGATGAAAAATTTGTCCTATATAAGAAATATTGTCATTTTCATGAAATGCATAACAATTTTCATTGTGGTGTTAAATCCACAAAAAATTGTCACATTGAATAAGTCTAGTTATTATTTCGTAAAATTTATTGAATACTCATTCTTCAATTTAACTTAAAATGTTCCTCATTTTAAAAAAATATTTTTTAAATTAAAAAAACAAATCTTCATTTTGACGTACATTTTTTATTTAAATTGAAAGAAAATCTTTAATTTTACGATTTTTTATCTTCAAATTAAAAAATAATATTCATATTAACGTACTCGTTTCTTCAAATTGAAAGTCATTTATCAAATCGACGCATAATACTCTTAAATTAACATACTCTTCTTCATTTAAACGTATTATTTTCTTCAAATTAAAAAAAAATCTTCCTTTTGACTCCTTATTTTATTCAAGCTGAATAATTTTCACCAATTCTACGCATCGTTTTCTTCAATGTGATGCATAGTTTTCTTTAAATTGACGATTTTTCTTCGGTTTCACGCTTAATTTATTGTCAATCTGACAAATATTTTTTGAAATGCATGAAATATTCTTAAATTTCATGTATTATTTTCTTCAAACAGAATATTCAAGCCCCATTCAAGTAAATAAAACACAAACAAATATTTTTAAGTAAAAACATTTTTTTTATTTATATTTTAGGATAAGTATTATAAATTAATAGTATAAATAAAGTATTTAAAGGAATTATAATAATAGTAAGAAATTTAGAATAATAATAAGTAATTATGAAATTTAAAGTTTACAATCGATTTAAAATAATTAATTATAATAAAGTGGTTAGATAACTAAGAATTTAAAATTTGTAAGTTATTTGTAATAATTAACAATAAAAAAATATTTAGTACAACAATAAATAAGTAGTTTATACCTAATTTATGTAATTGATTTATTAATGAATTTACCTCAGGGTGGTTCTTGTAAAAATTAGTTTTGATTTCGTAAAACAAGAATGGATAAACGTCCAAACTGAAATCGGAGAATGAATTATATAATTGTTAGAATATCTGAATATTTAATACTTACATTTTTATCACACGAATGAGTTTCTGGACAATAACTCAGGAACACGATTTTATCAGCCCGCACTGTTACACTTCACGTTCACTTATAAGAATAAAACCTACTACTTCTAGGACAACAATAAATATTTACATTTTAATGAAACTTCTTCACATTGATTATTTTTTTTCCAATTTGAAGACACCGTTTTCTTCCATTTAAAGAAATTTATTAAAATTGAAAAAAATATAATTGAATGATTATAAAAAAATTTCAGTATGAAGAAAATTTCGTCAAGTTGAAGAAAAACTTTCCATCATAATGAAATTTCTTCAAGTTAAAGATATTACGAAGAAAAATTTCAAGATTGCAATGGTTTAATGGTTTGATAATAACATATTGAAGAAACTTATTCAAGTTGACTAATTTTGTCAATATGAAGAACACTCTAGAGCATTTCAACAAATTTATTCAACTTGAAAAAAATTTAAGATGTGGGAATAATATAAATTTGTTGACAATTTAGGGGAATGTGGTGCTAGATTCAATGTAATTACTAGAACGTTGGAGTTTCGAAAAGGTGATGTCTTACGGCTCTTTGTACCTATACTGATATGTGATGTTGATCTATACTTATGGAATAGATATAAGTTAGCGGTTAGTCTTCTGTTTCGAACTGTTTTAGATTTAGCATATGACCTAATGTTTTTAGAACTGTTTGCTGTGGAGAAGGTAGAGAGAATGTTTTTGGGCCAAGCTCTATATATAAATGAAATGTTTGAGCTTTGAGTCCTGTCCTGATCTGATCTAACCTCTGTATTATAGCAAATGATTAGTCGCTTCAAGCTGAAGTAGCTATTTGCTCTAAATAATTGAATTTACTCTGGTACTCTTCTGCGCATTAAATGCAGTCAACATTTTTTTTTTTTTTTTTTTTTTTAATTAAAATTGAAACTGTTTATAACAATTTTCAAGAAGAGGAAATCGTGGGTCCGGTTTTAATAAGCTTTTAATATGGTACTTGCCTTCTTCAGATTCTTTTATAAAAAGCTTATATTTTTGAAAATGGCTTCAGTGATTTCAACTGCCGTTAGAATAAGTTATGAATAATTTGATAAGTTATTCGTTCTTATAAATTCCCTCTATGTGTTCTGCAGGAAGTGTTGTATAATGGTTTCCGAATGCATTTTTTTTTTTAAATATCGACTTTCTGATAACTGTCTTCAACTATTTCTTTTAAATTAAAAAAAAATTGTTTGGTTGATTTCTTTTAAACTTGGTTTAAACCTTACTTACTTCTTAAAAAAATCCATACCTAATAAAATAAATACTTGATTCTGACCTCGAGTAAGATTTTTGTTTGCAAACCATAAATAGATTATGACAAATACAATTATTTTATATATTGTATAGTTTATGTATTACGTAAATTACGGACAAACCGTTGATCGTTCCAGTGTTATGTTTACACGAAAATTAAATTTGTTGATACGTCTAAATACATTTGTATAGGTTGTATAACAGATGAAATATCTAATAATCCATTTAAGTATCTAAAATTTGATATGCCTACTATTGGGTTTTATTTTCCTTAAATTAAATAAATTCGATGCAGACATTTAAATGTAAACTGGTACAACTGTAAAAAATTGAAATCGGATTAATAAAACAGAGAAAATATAACTTGCTTTTCAAGCACTAATTTTGAAAAAAAAAACCTTTCCCACTCTCCCTTCTTTGTATCAAAAAATATAGGTATTGTGTTTTATTTAAATAACATAAAATCGATGAATTTTCGTCAATCTGATAAATCGCGTCTAATCATTTATTTTGAATCTGTATTAAATCTTCAATAAGACGAAATATTTGATGAACAATTTTTAATTTGAATATTTGTCGATTTTGTCGATATGAAAATAAATTCATTCGCTTGAATAATGTAATAAATAATACAGCATTTGAAGAAACTCTACTGATTTTGAATATTTAATCTTCAATATGAAGAAACATTTGATGGAAAATTGTTAATTTGAATAACTGATTCTTCTAAAAATGATCAACAATTTTTTGTCAATATCACATACAGGATACCGTTTTGTTAACAGCTTCAGTTTGTCAAAATGACAAAATTTTGTTAGTTTGAATACAATATGAAATCGGACAGCAGTTGAAGAAATGTTATTTATTTTGAATATTAAATCTTCAATAACACGAACAAATTTATGAAAATTTGTCAATCCGAATAATAAATTCTTCAATGATTAACAAAATATTTCCGTCAATATGAATACGCGATTTGGTTCAGTGTGCGTATATGCGGATGACGTATCAGGAATGTTTGCCTCGGGTAAGATTAGCTGTTGGGCTACAAGTTGTGGTCATTCACCACCAAAAGAAAAATGCCAACCCTCTCACTTCCCTGCTTAAATAACCAAAATCTTCCTTTATCCACCAGCGCTAAATAATTTGGAGTCATCCTTCACCCTAAACTCAAGTGGAAGTCTAATATCGAACACCGAGTGCGGTAGGCAAGCATAGCTTTCTACGATTGTAGCAAAACTTTCGACACGAAGTTTGGACTTGGACCAAAGATGGTTCCACAGCGGTGGTACGTCCCATCCTCATCTACGGTCTACCGATCACTGGTATGGCGAGTGTTACGTAAGGCCTATATAACATCACTAAGGCACGTAGTATCAGCAAACGGGCCTAAATTAAGTACATTCCAATAAACAGCTGGAATTGAATCAAGTCCGACCGAGGTGCTCAACGTAATTCTTAATCTTCTGCCAGTGGATCAGCAAATAAAAGCAAATAAAGTTAGATTTAAGAAATCCAAATATTGGTCCGAAAAGCCTTATACCCATGCCAACATCCAACTTTCCCTTCCGGGATAGGACGAATATCTACTGACTACACTGTAGGTTCCTGCCCAAAATCAACTTCCATAAATTCTTCTCTATTAGATTCCCCTCTAGATCATAATGGGAGGAGAACGCTCGTAAACGAATTCGACATACCCATCGTAACAGATGGTTCCAAAATTAACTGTGGAGTGGCAGCGGGCATTTTCTCAACAGAATTAAACATTTCCAAATCTTTTCACCTTCCGAACGCAGCCAGCGTCTTCCAAGCTGAAGTACTGGCAATTAAGGAGGCATGTCGACTGTTCAGCGCTCAATAACATAGCCATACTTGGGGAAAAAAGAGGCATCTTCGTGGACAGTCAGGCCGCGATTAAGCATATCGTTTCAACCTAGTCAACGTCCAAGCTTGCTGTGGAATGTAGGGAGACACTGGCCATCGGTTTGAAATCACTCTTGTCTGGGTTAACGGCCATGGGATCATAGCTCTGTGCGTGTATCTTGCGGAGGAAGTCTTCCCTCAACTGGGACTGGGATACGTAAAGAGAAAAATCCCCCTGCACTTCACTTCAAGGGCGGAGACTAGGTGGCTGAACCTGTCATTTGAAGGAAGATTTGGCCAACCTACGATGATTCCAGAATAAATAACCTCCTTCCCTGAACATGTGCCGATGTCGCCGCTATTAGTACGGGCCATTGTTCTTTGGAAACTCACTCAGCCGAGATAGGCATCCCCTATAACGCTGATACAAACAAGAATGAAACATTGTTCCGTCTTCTTTATGAGTGTCCGAGCCTAGCTAAAACCAGACAGCGCACAAGGTAAACCCTTCTATGGTGACCTCTCGACCATACAAAGTACCCATTTCAAAACATCATAAATTTCTCAACTCCACAGGCTGGTTCTGAGCTCCCTCAACATCCTTCTCCTTTTTTATCTTCAGGTTCCACTAGTTCTGGTCTCAAAACGGCGCTCAATGTTTTTCGCTCGTCAGTTCACAGGGAATGCAGTCACATAAACCAACCAACAGGTTTATGCAAATAATTAATTCGATATCCCAATCATTTCCCCCCATTCACTTTCTACTTATAAATTGCGTCATATTTTGTTTTAACTTCTGCACTCTGGGTACCTATATTAAAGCTCAATGGATGCTCCGGAATGTACTGTCGGAAAAAAACCTCCCAAGCAGTCTACGCGAAAGCACATCAATAAATAAATTGATGTGTCGACTTTTAAAACTCAATTCACGTTCATTTAAATTTAAATGTTCTTACGTCAATTGTACATTTCGGCAATAGTCAACTCAAAGAAAGGTAAATACCGCCCAGAAACTTGATTCGATTCTCCGGAATGTGAGTCACAAACTTCAGATTAAAACGAAAAATATGTAGAACCTGTTCAACGTTCATCTCCTGGTATGATACTAATCTCACACGAACGCGTACACGAACTAAGGATATGCCTACTCGTATTTCAACACAATGCGACAACAGAATGAACGAAATGTGTTTTTGTACCGCTACAGCGCATCATTGGTTGAGTTGCATACCCCAATGTTAATTGCTAAATCAAACCAATGTTAACGTACCATAATCCAAGTCGAAATTCCGCTTAAAAGGTTTGAAAAATAGAAAATATGTAATTCCAAAGGAAATGGCGCTAATTTCAGTAGTGTTACCACTGTTTTTCTTTTTTTTTCCCCGTGGACTCCTTTTTTCTGCATATAATCTTTTATTTCTTAGTTTTCCGTTGGCGTTGCAACAAAATTAATTAATTTTTCTTAATTGACATTGCACTTTAATTCGACGAAGCAAATTGATTGGAAATACCTAGCTGGTATTCGCACAACACAACATAGGTACCTACTGTAATTTCGGAAAAAAGGATCAGTCGCTTTCGCCTTAAAATTTTGTTTTGTTTACCTAGTGTATGTTGAACTGGAGTTCTTTATTTGATTGTTTAATTTAGGCGGTTTAGATTAACTTTGAATGAATACTGTTTTGAAGCGTATTTTAAGTATGTAAAGGTACATATGGCATGGGTGCCACTGGCCTGGAAATCAGGGAACGAAAATTTGTTGAGGGAATGTCAGGGGAAGTCAGGGAATTTTAAAAGCGATCAGGGAAAATTCGAAATTTAAATAATAAAATAAAATTATTTGCTCAGAGCTGTGCCTACAAGTTTGTCCAAAAATGTTTCTTTAAAAAAAAAAAAAAAAATAGTTGGCGCAACAGGTCTGAAGGGACCCTAGTCCTAGCTTCTCGCAGGCATTCGTTTTGTGTGCGTTTTTCATTTTTGGGACGGATGGAAGGAAAAAGGGATCTCCAAATAAGACAGAACTAAAAAGATCTGAATTTACAATTCTTCGAAATAGATGCAACCTAATTATTGAATCGGCAAGACAACTTACAGCGAAAGAGTCACTAACAAAGTGATTGGATGTCCTAGCGGCTCACGCGCATTCTGGTCCATGGCAAAGGCAATCAGTAATAACTTTAGTTGCTCTTCTTTTCCAACTCTAGTAAAAGAAGACGGCATGCTAGCAACAACACCTAAAGAAAAGGCAGATCTTTTCGCTAGCATGTTTTCAAAGAATTCCACCCTAGATTCTGCACAGCTAGAGCCACCAAATATCCCGACGCAAGTTAGCGTCTTACGGATTACCACAACAACTCTGCGGATGGATGCAAAATTTTCTTCTGGGAAGATCGATCCAAGTTGTTGTAGATGGTGTATCATCCAATTCGTTTACTATAAATGCAGGAGTGCCCCAAGGATCTATTCTTTCTCTAACTCTATTTCTTCTCCACATCAACGATTTGCTTGGATCGACAAATAGTAATATCTACAGCTTTGCAGATGACAGCACTCTCATATCCTCCATCTCGAACAATGGGCCTGTGAATACGGCTATACATCACACAGTCAGAGATGTGAACAAATTAATTCTCTAAATGATGATCTGGACAAAATCTTGAAGTGGGGAAAGGACAGTTTGGTTGTATTTAATGCAAACAAGACACAGTTCACAACATTTTCCAGAAAAAATGCATCAACAGTTCCTCAGATCCAAATGGATGACCATCCAATCCATCACAAGGACTCAATGCACTTTCTAGGAGTCACAGTCAACTCAGGAATCACATGGCAGAACCACATATCCTATATCGCAAAATCGGCGTCCGCAAAGTTGAGCTACCTATTTAGAGCAAAGAGGTACTTTAGCCCCAAGCAACTTCTCCTTCCCTACAAAGCACAGGTTAGACCAGGCTTGGAATATTGTTCCCATATATGGAGCTCGGCCCCAAAACATTCACTTAACCTGCTTGATAGCATACAGAGACGAGCAGTTCGACTCATTGGAGACCCTACACTCACATCGAATCTACAACCGTTGGTGCACAGAAGACAAGTCGCTGACCTATGCTTGTTCTATAGGTACTTCCATGGTAGATGTTCTGAGGAACTCAAAGACATTATCCCTCGAAATGCTTTTGGGCGCCCAACAAGACAGGCTGGTACGTGCTTGTACCAAACACTTGTATTTCAAATAGTTCTTCCTGATTTTTGCTATAGAAACTGGATGGTATTTTTGTTTGCCTACAGATGTACTAAAAAAAAAAGCCTCATGAAAAACTCCTACTCGATCTATATATTTTGTACTATTACGTCAGAAATAGTTTAAGACTAGTAGATTTTCTGATTTTTTCATTAAGGAAATAACGTTATTTGCAGACGATTTTTTTTTTTTTTTCAGGGCTTAACAGTTCTTAACAGGCTTTTTTCTAATTAGGTACTAAAACAAAAAAAATTAATCGAAGCATTTGAAAAACTTCGTATGAATGAAAATTGATTTGAGTTAACTCCATCTTTTGTTAATATGTTCGAAACCTAAGCTTTTACGCAGATGGGTGTCACACAACAAAAATTTCTACGAAAATTCCAAGTCTTCTATTTTACTGAATCAGAATATTTTGAACTCACATTTTTTACATAAAACAATCTAATGATTGTGAATTTTCGATGTTTTGTTTATAAATAGTTAAGTTAAATTTTGCTCGTGCGGGAAAACCAACTAAATATGGTTGCGAATCAGTTGACACATTTTACGTAAACATTCGTTAAAAAAGCAGCAATTGTAATGTTCATGCCGCCATGGTTCGGTTCATGAAAACCGGTTCATCAATCTGCTTCTCTGATTCCATTTTAGAACCATACCGTTTTGATCTGGAAGTTTGATAGGCTATTTCTGGCCCATGCATCTCTGTTGGGATCTCCAAAGAAAAACGTTTATTGAATCATACAGTTTTTGCAAGTTTTGCAATTTCGGAGATCAAATATAGCGTGCTTTTTTTAGAGATATAAAACTTTGAAATGGAATAAAACAAAGATGATTTTTTTAAATTGTCATGAAATTTACTTTATTCGAAAGATAATCTTCTGGCATTATAATTTAAATATGATTTCTGACATATGACCGCCACGGCTGTCCCGGAAGTAGTCTAATCTGGAGGTCCAATTTTCGATAACTTTTTCCAACATTTGTGGCCGTATATCGGCAATAACGCGGCTAATGTTGTCCTCTAAGTGGTCAATCGTTTCGGGCTTAACGGCGTAGACTAGCGATTTCACATATCCCCACAGAAAATAGTCAAGCGGCGTTAAATCGCACGGTCTTGGAGGACAATTCATGGGTCCGCAACGTGAAACTCCGGCACGAGCTGTGTGACACGTTGCGCCGTCTTGTTGAAACCACAGCTCCTACACATCATGACTATAACGTTCTGGCGAGCATAGTTTTTAAAGAAGTACGGAACAATTATTCCACCAACCCATAAAGCACACCAAACAGACAGTTTTTGTGGATGTAACCGTGTCTCAACATACACTTGAAGATTATCATCACTCCAAATACGGCAGTTTTGTTAATTGACGTACCCATTCAACCAAAAGTGAGCTTCATCGCATGACCGTAAAATGGACGTAGTGCGCGATACGTATTTCGAACAGAACCATAATTTTCAAAATAAATTGCACAATTTGGAAGCTCAGGCGTCTGCCTATTCATGTTGAAATGTCAAACCAAACTAAAAATAAATCACTTGACAGTTGACAAAATGGCCGCCAGTTAAAATAGTGTTGCCAACTTAAAGTTCTATACCTCTACAAAAAAAAAAAAACACCCTTTAGTAGATTAATCGTATGTAATATACATGAGTTTTCTACGTAGATTACATTAGGTTGATTACTCAGTCTGATTCGCCATGTAGAATACATAATGTAAAAAACATTTTTTTTTCGTTAAAATACAGACAAAAATAACAAAATTATGGTTTTTTTTTTTAAATTCATCGTTAGATCGCAAAGGAAAATAGAAGTTGATCAATTTTTTAGACGTTTTAACCGACAACCCAAAAATAGTATTTTGGTCGGACATTTTGTTTACGCAGTAGGTATTATAGGAAAGTTCTGCATATTGATATTTTGATAGCAATGACTAAGAGAATTTCGTTTTCTTACAAAAGAAAATGGCTTCCGGAAGTGATGAAATGACAATTCATTATTATTTAATGTATTTGGCGAGGCCTGTCGTCAAGGCAAAAGATAGACATTTTCATTGATAGTCAAGCTGCCATCAAGGCTATCGCCTCAGTCAACATAACCTCAAAATTGGTATTAGAGTGCCGTAAGGAGCTGGCCGCGCTTGACAAGTTCAAGGATACCCTGATTTGGGTTCCAAGTCACAGCAATGTTTGCGGCAACGAACATGATGACGTGTTGGCCAGACGAGGCTCAGCCCTTCACTGTTCACTTGCGGTCGCGGTTAAAATGCCGCTCGGAGCAGTCAAAGCAAAGATCTCCCTAGAACTCCTATCGAAGGCCAACCTTAGATGGAGGAGGCTGACGAACTGTATCATATCCAGAAGGATTTGGCCAAATTACAGCACGGATAAAACAACCCCCCTTCTAAGTAAAACACGAATAAATTGTGCCAGAATAACGGCGATAACCACAGGCCATTGGCCATTAGATTAGGCATCCCACATAATATACACTGCCGCAGTTGTAATACAGGAAACACTCACTCATTTCCTTTGCGCCTATCCAGCACTAGCTAGGGCCAGGCAGCGATCTTTTGGTAAACCCTTTTCGACTCCCTTGAGGAGGTCTCGAAACGTAGTATTAGGGAACTGAAAACCTTTTTGAATTCCACAGGCTGGATCTAAACTCTCCTATTCGACAATCCTTAACAACCAGGTCAAATGAGTTGTGGTAACATAACGGCACATAGTGCTATACTTGGGTTTTTAAAATAAGCCGCCACACCTTCCTACCTTAATATAATTGGTTGATAAATTGTTGGTTAAATTTACTGAAACTATTTACCATTCTACACGGATGGTTCCAAAACAGTGGACGGTGTTGGTGGTGGTGTCTTCTCTGACAGACTAAATCTTAGTCTCTCCTTCCGTCCTCCTGATCACTGTAGCGTTTTTCAGGCGGAAATAATGGCGATAAAAGAGGTCTTATCTTGGCTAAGGGAAAACGTGATATCTGCTAAAGATATCCGTATCTTCTCTGATAGTCAAGCTGCTATCAAGTGCCTGGAATCGGTCTCCACAAACTCAAGACGAAACAGATCTGGCCAAAGCTGGATCTAAAACGTTCTAAGCATATGATCTCCCTCGATAGGAAGCATATCAGTGCTATAATAGGTGTCATCACTGGACACTGCCTTATCGGCAGGCATGCAAAAAGGCTTGGCGTATTATGCAACGATTTTTGCAGAAGCTGCTTTGACGAGGAGGAGGAGGAGACTATTCTTCATCTTCTCTGTACTTGTCCAGCTCTCTCACAAAGACGAAAACTCCACTTGGGAGCGTTCTACTTCAATGATCTGAACGATCTCACAAAGACAGATATTCGAAATCTCCTACGCTTCATTAGAAGCTCCAACTGGTTCAACGAGTAGGAAGAATAGATATAGATTCATGTGGTATCACAAGGGACCTGATTAATGGTCTAAGTGTGTCGGCTAGCCGACAGCCACTTCAACCTAACCTAACCTATTTACCATTCTCATTTGATATGTTTTATATCAGTAATGGAAACGTTTTTACGTGATAGCAGAAATGTTGATCGCCGCAACTTGCGTTTAGTTCCGTTTTACGTTTCCATAATTACTATTTAAAAAAATGCATTATTATGGTTTTCTACATGTAGAATATATATAGAAGGGTGTTAGTCCTCTTAAGGCTTCTACGACAGCTATGAGGTAGGCTTTAAATAGACCAAAGCTGGAGTCGTTGTACCCTTGTAAGCTGTATGATTGCTACCTCTTGCTTTGATATAGTCACCATATTACACAAGCATACCTATGTTATAACGGGCGTGATCATTATTGTTTAGGTCCAGTCTCCAGTTTGAATAAAATACATATCTACATATTATTTTTGCCATATATGTAAAAAATAAATGGTCAGGGAGAACTTCAAAATTGATCATGGGCAGTCAGGGATGGCCACGAATTTTGGAAAAATGTTGCAACCCATTTCAGTCAAATTTGGACAAAATAATCTAAGTAAACATCCGAACTCCCTTGCTCTGCGCCAACGTTGGAAAGAGGAAAGTCTCAAGGAAGAGTACATGAAAAGTCAATCAATACCACCAATTTTAGTCCGAGACATTTCGTTGGGGCTCAAAACAACAGTCAAATTAAAGTCAAGTCTCCCAAATGTCAGTTTGGAAGTTTTTTTTTTTTCTCCGAGGTAGGTGGAAATCTTCTAGAAGACACTATGATGACACTCGGCGCTTGCTCATAGTCGTGTGAGATTTTTACTCACTAAAACCACCTCCTACAAATTTCTTTTGTACTGCAACTAAGTTATGACTTAGTAGGCAATTTATTTATCACGAAGTTATACATGTTTGGCAGGCAACATTCTGGCGAAAGTTCCTGCTCGTTCCCCAATTTTAACGCGGTTGATAATTATCGGACTAAGTCCGAAGATTTAGTTCCTTGTAGACGCCGCAATAAATTTGTTTCATCGAGAATTTCACAGACCGAGTTATTAATGTGTCCTAATAATCGATTTCTATGCTTTCGAGCGCATATTTTAGTTTCGTCCTTAACGGTGGGAATTCCGAGGTCTCTATGGAGGTCTTCATTTCTAATGTACCAAAGTGCACTGACGAATGATCTTAGCACTTTGTTTTGAAAAGTTTGTAAAATGTTTAGATTTGTATACCTACCATAGGTCCATACAGGCTTCATCACTTGCTCATATAATAAAAGCTTGTTCTCGAGGGTAAGCTTGGAATATTTTCCGAGTAACCAATAAAGTTCTCTATATTTGATTTTAAGTTCTTCGCATTTTTTTCTTTACATGCGGTTTCCATTTCATTTTTGTGTCGAGAGTAATTCCGAGATATTTGGCCTCATTTGCAAACGGAACTTGTACCGTATTTATAAATACAGGCAAGTTATTTGTTTTTTTATATGTAAAATCCACGTGGACCGATTTTATTTCGTTAAGAGCGATCCTCCATGATTTGGTCCATTCATAGACCCAGTTTAGCGCGCCTTGTAATATTTTGTTTGTTTCTTTGGTCGTTGAACCAACTGCTAGCGTAGCAGTGTCATCGGCAAAAGTGGCTACGGTAGTACTTTCTGTTTGCGGAATATCACGCGTAAATAACAAGTACAGGAGTGGCCCAAGGACGCTTCCTTGCGGCACACCTGCCCTTATTTCTTTAAATTCCGAATATTCGTTTCCGTGTTTGACACGAAAGAGCCTATTCTCAAGATACGATTCTAGAATTTTCCATAACCGTTCGGGGAGAACTTGTCTTAATTTGCACGTGAGGTCTTCATGCCACACCTTATCAAATGCTTGCGCAACGTCCAAGAATACAGCAGAGCAAGTTTTATTTTCTTCTAGAGCTTTCTCTATTACGTCAGTTATCGGATGCACTTGATCGATTGTCGAATGTTTGCTTCTAAACCCGAACTGATGGTCGGGTATAAGACGGGTTTTTTCTATAATTTGTTGTAAGCGTCTGAGTAATATCCTCTCAAAAACTTTGGAAATAATTGGAAGAAGCGAGATGGGTCTATACGACTTTTTTTCATTCGGTGGTTTGCCTGGTTTTAGAAAAATTATGACTTCCGCGATTTTTCATTGACTCGGAATGTACCTATTATAATCTGATCGCGGCGTTTATAATGTGAAGAAGCTTAGTAAATGCTTTCCCAGGTTACATTTTTAGGAGTTCACCCGTGATCAGGTCTTAACCCGGAGCTTTTTTGGGTTTAAGTTTCTTTATTACTTGCCCGACCTCGGTGAGTGTAGCATTTATAACTATATTATTTTCAGATGTTCGTCTGTCTGATGCATAAATATTTCCATTAAGTGCTTGACCATCGAACGGCTTAAAAGCTTCTTCTAGATAAGCGGCGAAAACATCCGCCTTCACTTTGTCGCTTTTTGCCCAGACATCTTGGGTTATCTTAATAGGCGGCTCTGCGATCTTCGGCCTTTTTGTGGCTTTAATAGCCTTCCAAAGCGAGTAATTGGATTCTTTTTCAGCTGTTAGGCTTTCGAGGTAATTTCTGTCCTCGTCATTTTTAAAATCTGTAAATAGACTTTGTTAGCAAGTAAGTTAGTCGATTTAAGCGGGCTTTATCTTGCGAGCTTTATCTTGCGTTTAAAAGTGACTTTAGACTGTTTTTTATTTTTAATGTGGCGGCAGAGTGAAGTTTGTTTTAACAGCAAAAAAAAAACACCAAAGAAACTATTGCTGTACGTGTGTTGAAACGGTTGCGTTCTGATACATAGATTTTGTTCCTGTCGAAACTGTTTCATAAAAATGCATTTGTAATTCAATCTTTGATTTGTTTTGCAACTTAATTTATTAAATATTGTCAACAGAGGTAGCAAACCTCTTTTAAAGACACATATATTTTACCACTCACAAAGCCGCACGTTTTACAATTTGTGAATCAAGGCGGTGGTGGACATTTTTTCTCGCACTTAGAGAAACATGATTTTGAACCAATATTTGGCCCAAATTTACGGGAACTGACTTATTGGCGAGCTGGAAAACTTATTGAACTGTCAGATCAGAAAATTATCAGAAGCTGTTATACCTTTGAGCTCTTGAAATGCAATTTTTAAATTGCTTTTTAAAACATGTGTGAATGTTCAGCATTTTTCTTTTTTTGAAAAGGAAATTTACAAAGTAAGCTGTATGTAAAAAAAATTGTTAGTCTCTTATTCAGGCTCGAAGGAAATACGGAAATGCACAGGGCGCTATTGGGTCTTGTCAGCCATAGGACCTCAATCCTGGATTATGTTATTGTTAAACGCTCTCTGTACGATGTAAACGTGCGGGTTTCTCTTATTTATTTAAACTATAGTTTCTGCTGTGTTAAGACTGATATAATGACTTTCACTCATCATCTCACACAATATGATTTGGCCCTCATTCTCCAGAAAGCTGTCTGTCACTTGACTTTTTCAGAGTTTTTGACACTTCTCCTGTTTGTTATATTAGGTTTTGTGATTCTGTCGCAGAGCTTTGTTATCTTTAAGATTTTCTGACTTCATTATTGAAGGTTCTAATAGAGATTGATAGCTTGACAATCCGATGCGCTATGCTGTGGTAAACGCTTGCAGATTTCAACACAGCAATCAACAAATCCGTCCTAAAAAAAAGAGCCGATACATTTAGGTTCTAAATTTTAAAACTGAAATCGAAGTAAATAAGTTCTCCCAATTTATCTTACACACTGTTATCGATGTTACTACAGGTACAAGTACTGGCACCTAGTGAGGTGATGTTGTAACTGCCATGGTCTCTATATGCAGGTAGAAAAGAAAGAAAGAAATAGTAATGAAACAAATATGTATATAATAATATTTGCTTTAATTTAGAGATAGAAAAGAAAACAATTTTGCCGTTGACAATAGAAATGATAAAGTTCCAGCCTATCTTGCTTGCTCTCTGTATTTTTTCTACATCTTTTTCGGTAGGCAATTTTTTCTGCAACCGACAGAAATGCGATTTTTCTTCGAGTTTGGGAATGCCTCAAATTATACATACAGATTTTGTGTGTCTAAATTCGATTTTTTGTCAGCTTCTTCTTCTATACCTATGCTCTTATATTTTGGCAGCTTGCAAAAACAATATTCTCTTTCTATGTGAATTTCTCCCTATATGCCAAAGTGTGTAGCATTCCTTATAAAAAGTAGTTTACAAAAATTATCGCTTCTAGCTAGAACGCTTTTCGAAAATCTAACTATGCTGCACTGTTTCTTAAGTAATAAAGTAGTAATATATTTCCCATGCATATGTATTCGAAAAACAAAACAAACAAAAATGTATGTATGTATATTATAAATTAGTTGAAAATAACACAACGGCACACACCTAATACACACAAAAGGCATACGAGTATTAATAAAAATAAAATCAGATACAACAAAAACATGTTACTTGTTATGTTTTTTATTTTGTTATCCTTTTGTTTTTCTCTTGTTGTTCACAGTGTTTCATCAAAAATTTTGATTAGCGGCATTCCGCTGCAAACACGTTTCGAAGACATCGAACCACTTCTAAAGCCATACGGCACCGTCAAACAGTGCGAGGCTGTAACTAGTAAGGATCCAAATACTCAGACTGTACATATAACGTTTGAGAATCCTGATCAGGCACAAAGGTATCGTTTTATGTTTCTTTCTTATGAAATACATACTTTATAAGCATTTAAAACAATGATAGCAGAAGCAAGAATTGGGCAAAAACTTTTCTATTCTTTTTTTTTTTTTTAATAATGACACGTGAAAACTATTCGAAATTTTTTTTAAAAAAAACAAAATTTTTGAAATCCAAATAAATTGTTTTTCTAAACATCAAAATTGTATTCTTTTATTGAACTTTACATTTTTGTGCACAACAGCTATTCGAATAATCTTGTCTAATGTAAGACGTTGGTTTTGTTTTCTCTTTTCTATGATTTTAGAGCTGCTGGCGGTCTTAACGGTGTCGAATTCGAAGGCAATAAGCTGCACGCCGAACAGCTAGACAAAAATCAACGTCGTACCGCACGTAGCGCACGCAATCAATACGCAGGAATGCCAGGACCGGGTCGACAAGCTGATTTCCCACTACGTATATTGGTTCAAAGTGAGATGGTTGGTGCCATAATCGGACGTCAGGGTAGTACGATTAGAACGATCACTCAACAGAGCAGGGCTCGTGTTGACGTTCATCGAAAGGAGAATGTCGGTAGTGTAGAAAAGGCGATTACCATTTATGGAAATCCAGAAAATTGCACAAACGCTTGCAAGCGAATTCTTGAGGTTATGCAACAGGAGGCAATTTCCACAAATAAGGGGTGAGCTATAAAAAAAAACAATACCTGTTATAGTTTTTAATTATAATTCCATTTTCCATTGTAGAGAGATTTGCCTGAAAATTCTGGCGCATAATAATTTAATTGGTCGCATTATCGGCAAAAATGGTAACACTATTAAACGAATAATGCAAGAGACCGACACTAAGATTACCGTCAGCTCAATCAATGATATAAGTAGCTATAATTTAGAACGTATTATCACTGTGAAAGGCCTGATTGAAAATATGTCCCGTGCCGAAAGTCAAATCAGCTCGAAACTTCGTCAAAGCTACGAGAACGACCTGCAAGCGATGGCGCCACAAAGTTTAATGTTCCCCGGATTGCATCCGATGGCAATGATGTCAACACCAGGCAATGGAATGGTATTCAATCCAAGTATGCCGTACACCTCATGCCCGGCATTTCCAATGGCCAAGACACCAGCGGCAGTTGTGCCGCCAGTCTTTCCAAATGACCAGCAAGAGACCACCTACCTATACATACCGAATAATGCGGTCGGTGCTATAATTGGAACCAAAGGCTCACACATTCGTAATATAATGCGGTTTTCGGGTGCGTCTGTGAAAATCGCACCACTGGAAAGTGATAAACCAGTGGAACAACAGACCGAACGTAAGGTGACAATAGTCGGTACACCGGAGGGCCAATGGAAGGCGCAGTATATGATTTTTGAGAAGATGCGAGAAGAGGGCTTTATGTGCGGTACTGATGATGTTCGATTGACGGTGGAGATTTTGGTAGCTAGTTCACAGGTAAGTGTTGTGCATGTTGGCAAATGGAGTATGAGACCGAAATGTTTTTTCTTATGCCGCCCTTTGTTTTAAATGTGATTCGGAGACGTCGCATTCGGGCGAAACAACGGACTATGCTCTGTAATTGTCCTATAAGGCTCGAAAACCTTGAGACCACGCGTTGTTATATCTGTGGACCTCTAGGTTTTCTTTTGTTTATAATTTTACTCGCGCTCAAGGGGTTATGAATACCCTTATAATGCGGTGCACAGCGCGGCATTCAATTTTTAAGAAGAGAAAGAGGGATAGGAAAGAGTTTGTGGCGCAGTGGATATTCTCCACGAGTGGCGTCCTAATAGCTAGGGGAGAATTGTTGATATTTGTGTTCGCTTATAATCCACTTAAACTTATTCGCAGTTTTTATTTGTGAAAAATGTTTCGTGGTACTGGCTCGGATTTGAACACGTAACCTCCCACTCAACAAGCGAACACCCTATCACTGCGCCACGGCTAACCTTTATATCAGCAAAGCGAAATAATATAGACAAATGGTCTGTAAAACAATCCTATTTCCGAACAAGGGCAAATTAGCCTAAAAGTCTTATTGCATTTCTGATAAATTGGTGCATACCTTCGATATTTTCTTTGTGTGTGTGTGTTTTAGATAACTACACCATTCCCATGAATCCATTCATACTACGAAAGTGTAAAAATAACTATAAAAGTTGAAAGCTAATTTACGTACACGGTACACGTCACTTTCAATTCGATAAGCCCAATTGTGCACTGTTACCAGCGTATGCAGTTTTATCAAGAAATTTCCCCGCTAGGGGTCATTACATTTAACGTTAAACGAACACTTCGGTCCGGATCACATTTTGCCTGGCTGTTGATTTTTACCGTTCTTGTTGCTCTTCTAGCTAATTAACATATTGGGATCACTGTCAGTATTTATTTAACCTCGGTGGCAAATAAGATATCTATCTCGCCGTACTTATGTTATACCCGTTTCTTTTGAAAACATTAATATATTCGTTTATTTCAAACAGGTTGGAAGGATTATTGGCAAAGGAGGACAAAACGTTCGTGAACTGCAGCGAGTGACAGGTAGTATTATTAAACTTCCAGAACACAATGTTACACCCGTAACAGGTGAAGAAGAAACAACTGTTCATATTATTGGGCCGTTCTTTAGTGTACAGGTGGGTCTTTGTTTTTTTCTTATGCCAGGCTTATATTTTATTTATTTATTTAATAGCGAAAATTTTAAAATATAGTTTATGAACCTAAGCGTTGTGTTTCACTTTACGTTCAATGTTGAAGTAATTTGAGAGCTTCTTGCAAGTCAGGGAAATTGTAATATCGTTTTCCATTGGGCAAAAAGAAGCGTCCGGGAGAGTCCGGAATCGAAAAATTCGCTTCTGAAACCGTTGGCACAAAAAATACTATTCGGGTGATTCTGAGAAGAAAATATCGCTTCTCGATTTGAAATCAGAATCAAGAAGCACTCACACAAGTGTAATTTATGTATGTATTTTAAACAAGTCTGATGACAGCTGCGTAGACTATTTTATAATTTGGTGGATTCAATCGAAAGCAGTTTTCTTGTTCCATTGGATTACAGAATGAGTGGATCCCTGAGTGAAACCAATGGAAAACGACAGAACTTACCAAGATTTACTTAGATGGTGCCACAGTCTGTGGTGAACCTAGGTATAAGGCAAAGCATCTGTCCAGTCAGTGTGGCCTTTGGCTACCTGCCTTGTACTTGTGCATGCAAAATAAAATGGAAAGGACGAAAGTGTTCTTCAATCGAAATGCAGTGGTCACATACTTACTCTTTTGCTCTGTAATTCAAACTATAAATAATATATCTCAATTTTGATGCATAATGAAATTATTTTTTTTTTTATTTTTTTTTATTTACCATACTTTTACTTATTCTGTATTCTAAAAAAATACTTTGTTTCTATCATGTACTCACTTGTTTGTTTCCTTTTGTCAGTCTGCTCAACGAAGAATCCGAGCGATGATGATGTCAACAAATCCACCTCCAGTGACTAAAAAACAAAAAGCTGCCAAAGAGCAATCTTCATCAACAAGCGGGACCCAATCACAACCCCAACAAGCGACTTCGCCTCAGCAACAACTTCAGCAGCAGACCACTCCAACTCAACAACAACATCAGCAATCTTCAAGTTCGAGTCAATAAAGTAAATTAAAAATGTTTTAATTTCCTTTTTTTCTATTTTATTTTATTTTTTTATTTTGGTTTTCATAAATAAGTAATTAAAACATTCGCAAAAAAGAAAATCGAGAGATAATTACTACTATTAGGAATTAACTCAAATATATATATAAAAAAAAAGAATTAAAAAAACAACCACTTCAAAAAAGTACCCCACCCAAAAAGAACATTTTTATTAGGCGTTGCAAAAATTACGAAGCAAATAACTGAAAATTGCTTCCTTAAATACATTTTATTCAACAAAACAAAGTATGCAAAAAAAAGCCAGAAATAGTAATTTTACTCGTGCTTAGTTTGCAGTCTAATCTACTGCACACAATAAAACATACGAAAGTAAAATATTAAATATATAAATAAAATGGTATTTTAGAATGTCCCGAAAGAAGGTAAACTTTGTTATTTAAATTTAAAGTGGATGTCGTCAGAAACAAACAAAGAAAAAACTATCTAAACAATAAATTAACCAGAAAATACCGAAAACACATGAAACAAATATAATATACATAATATAACTTCTTTAAAAAAAATGGTGTAAATGACTAATATAACAAGAAAAAAAATTATTTAAAATCTTCATAATATATTAAACAAAGAAATGAATTGCCTTTGAAACGGTGCTGAAATGTTAATGATAATTTAATTAATTTAAATAATTGATTGTACCACTGATAAATGTTATTTAATTATTTGTTTTTCCTTTTTTTTTTTAATGCAAACCCGTTGTTACTTATAAATACAAAGAAGGTGATAAATCTACTTTGTTCTTTAAATGAAAATAGCATCCCAACCACCGTACCGCCTACAAATAATCAAAAATAGTAATAGAATCTGTTCTTGTTAAAAAAAAACATGCAAACTCCAAGTGTGCTTGGTGCTTGAATTTGATTGGAGGAAACAATCGAACTCAAGGCATGAAGTACACAACCTTAGTGAAAATTTTCTTTACAAGTTTCTCTAAACAAATTAATTACAGTTATATGTATGTTGTACTATATAAATATAAAAGAAGTTGAATTTTTTTAAATATTCACTGTTATGTTCATTC
The DNA here is from genome assembly GCA_946477585.1 of Cheilosia urbana. Lineage (NCBI taxonomy): Eukaryota > Metazoa > Arthropoda > Insecta > Diptera > Syrphidae > Cheilosia > Cheilosia urbana. The sequence goes on along the minus strand of OX297854.1, from coordinate 61,941,999 downwards.
TTAGAAAGAGTTGTTCAATAGCTTAATTGTTTAAATTTTTAATGAATAGGTAATTATTAATTAAAAAAAAAAAAAAAACACATAATTCAAAATACTAATACCAAAATTCCGTTAAAACAGCTAAATACAAAATTTCTAAATTTTTAAACCACTACAATACATTTTCGGCACTAAATTTAAAATCATTCAAACATTTCGGCAAAAAAAAAAAACAATTTTACTAACAAAACTTTGGCATTTCTGAAAATTATTTAGGACGATAACAAATGTTATTTAGATGAAATATAAATACCTCAATATAAGTGCATTATCTTATATAAAGTAATAAATAATAATTGTATTAATGGCAAAAAAAAAAAAAACAATCGACTAAATATATGAACCAGAACTGTCACCATTAAAATAAAATTAAAACTCGGCTACAAATAAAACAAATTGATAAAGTAAAAAAAAAAACTAAACATTCAACAACGCATATCAATTACGTAATAAAAAAAATAAACGAATAATATCTAGCGCGAAATCAAATCTAACGGATAATACGCAGAATGGATTAAAAACACTAGCCATCAAAATTAAACATTTTAAATGCATGATTTAATTTAATTATAAAACTTTCGTGGACTAAAAATTACTACATTCTATATACATAAACATATAAATAAAACAGACCTAGTGCAGAAAACATGCTTAAATTAAGTGCCGTCTTTGTCGTTTACGGACGCTTGTTGACGTGCATCAATTGTAATTGTTTTCTCTTGCATCAGCAATCTGCTTCATTTTATTTATTAATGGTAGAAGTAAAAACAAAATTATTTTCGCGCAGTTATATGAAAATAGTTTACTTGTTTTCCAATATGATACATACTACACATAATATCTAAAATTTATGCTTAGAAAAAGCTCGAGGGAATAGTTTGTCTAAACATTATACTAAACAAAAATCATAAAAAGTATGTAAAAATAAACAACACAAAGTTTGAAGTGGGGTTAATCTATAAAAAAAAAAAAACGAAAAAAAAAATAAAACAAAATATATGAAGTAACTTTTTAAACATTTTTATATATTTATATTTATATAAATATATTCTATATATAGATTTTATTTTGTTGGAAAAAAATCATATATTCAGAGAATAAATTTTTAATATATTTTATATATTTAAATGAAAAACAAAAAAAAAAAAAAAGTAAAAGGAAAAAACATTTTTAACTATTTTAAGGATATATCGAGGAGTTGCTGTCTCATTACTCTTGTTTCTAAGAACATCTTTTAAAAAGCCTTCACGGCAATTATGATGAAAAACATCAAAGCAACTTAAAAAAAAAACCCTACCCCAAATATTTTCGATGACGGGAGAGAATACTTAAAGTGACGAAAAAAATTAAAGTATATTATTAATACACATAAAAAAAGAAGAGAAAAAAGTATTTTTTATAAAATAAAATAAAAATCAATTCTTATGGAGAGAAACAAAAAATTTAAATATTTATAGTGTTTAGAGGCTATTTATATCGTTATATATTTTTTTATTGTAAGAAAAAAAAATGTAAAAATAAAGTTTTTTTTATTTATTATTTAAAAAAAAAATACGAAAAAAAAAATCGCTAACTATAATTTTTTTTTCTTTTTTGTTGATTTGAAAATTTTGTTGTTTTTCTTTTAGTTTCGATTTCGAAATTTAAAAAGAAAGAACTATTTATAAACTAAGAGTGTATAAGTTGTGCCAAGTACTGATTTAAAAGAAATTAGTGTGATAATCGTTCGTTTTAGAGGCGATTTTTATTTAAAAAAAAAATGTAAGAGTAAAAAAAAAGTAATCTTTTTGGATATAATTTTTCTTTTTAAAATTAGTGTTTTTGCTAATCAAAATTAAATTTATAAAAAAAAAAACGCCAAAGTTTTGTTCGTATAAATTATATAAAATACAAATTTCAATTTGATTTTTATTCAAAATGACACTTCAAATTATCACACTGAAAATTAAATGAACAAAAAAAAAAAAAAGAGAACAACCCTCAAATGGATAGTTTCAAACATCAAAGGAAAAGCACACAAAAGTTACCTCTCTTTATATGTATATGAAAAAAAAAAAACAACCTTAACATCATCATAAGCAACAAAAGAAAAAACAACAAACTTTACTCCATGTAAAAAAAAAGCTACTAATTTTTATCCCAAATTCATTTCGGTTAATTTTAATATTTATAAATAAAAATGCATATAATTTTGTTTTAATTTATATACATAGTTATGTTTGTTTTCAAAATTTTCGTACATTTCAAAATTTCTCGTACAAATTAAAGTACAAATTGAATAGTAGTAAAATTTTAGACATTTTTGGATTTCCTTACATTTCCATTTATTTACATCAAAGATTTATAGCAGCGAAATTGCAAAACAATTGACATCAACATCAAAGAAATTATAGAATAACAAAATCTAAACTAAAAGAAAATAACGATATAGATTTCCACCAGCGAAACATAGCCACTATATAATTAAATAAAAGAAATGAAACAAATTGAGTAATAAAACTATTTTTGTTAAGAAAACAACAATCAAATCTTTACCACCATAATTAAACACTCCACAATCAAACAATAAGAGATGTTGAATATTTTATCCTTGCGCATCAAAGCAAAACAAACAACAACAAAACAGAGAGCAGCCCCTCTATAATTGATTCTCGAATTATTTAAAGACACGAATAACCAAGAGAAAGCAAACGTTACTAATTTCCTTCAAACAATACCCACTACGGAAAGAAAAACCCTCGATTTAGAATTAAAATGTGAGACAGAAAGCATACATTATAAACAAAAAATAAAGTAATCCCTCATCAATAAAATTTTCAAATACTTTATAGCAAAACTCTATAAAACTTAACCTAAAAGAGACGAAAAATTAAAAAAAAAACAAAAAACGAAAAAAAAAACAAAACAACAAAATTGGCATATACATTATACAATATTTAAGAATATTGACATAAATAATAGCGATAGTAAATTTAAAAGCACATAAACTTAAAAAAAAAAAAAAAGCATTTTAAAGAAAACTAATAAAACACACTGCCCTGAGCTGAAACAAAAAGAATAAAAAAAAAAAACAAAAAACTTTTCGCAAAAACGATAATTAGTAATTATTTGGATCATCAATTACTTTTTAAGGCATTTGCAAGAAACAAAAAATAATAATTAGAAAACAAAATCTGCATATTTCATATATTTCTTTTAGGATTATAAGCTACCATATAAAGTTATCAAAACTATAACAAAAAAAAGAAAAAAAATTGTGAAAAAAAGTCGTGGGTTTTTCATATTTTATATGCATACATACTACAAAAATAAAAACATAAAATAAAAATAGAACATATTCGTTTAATCTGTGTAATTGTTCGAAAATGTTTATTTTTTTCGTTTGCAATCATGTGTCTTATAAAGCGGACATGCAACAAAATTTAAACTGCCCGTTTAATTCCCAATGCAACATCAACAATTCCTATTACAGTCCGTTTATACTGCACTTTGATTGCACTCGATTTTTTTAAAAGCTAAAAACAGTTTTTTATTATTATTATTCTCTCATTCATGTTTGTGGAGGCAAAGAACTCAATTTCAAATTCGAACTATAACAATTCACATATTTATATATTATATATCTTAATATATATAAATATATGAGCAGAAACAAAATGTTACACATCTACAAAAGATAATTATAAAGCACTCCCAAAAAAGCAAATAAAAAAAAAATAAAAAAAAAGAAAGAAAGTTCAAACATAAAAATATTCATAAAATAGAAAAAAAAAAAAAAATCTTTCGTAAAGTCCACATTGTGTTTTCTTTTTGGCATTGATTATTTAGAAAATAAGATGATATAAAACAAAATAAGATTTAATGTAACCACATTTTTGTTGTAATATATAAACAAAGAAAAAAATGTTCACGCATTGAAATCATTATAAAAAAATTCCAATTATGTAATTCAATCCGTTTAAAAACACCCAATCTACCCATTTTTATACAAGTACACCAACCACTCCACACACACTCAACCCAAATAAATGCAAATATTAAAAACACATACATAGATCTTCAATATATAATATAAAAACAAAAAGCCGCACAATCAAATCAAAATACCTTTACAATAAAATGGATTTTTTATATATATATATATTTTTTTTATGATATTATTATCAATTTTTTTTTATTTTTTAATTATGTAAATATTTTATATAAATACATATATATTTTTATTTTCACACTATATTTTTAGTATAAAGTAAATAAAAAAATGCATCGAAGATAATGCAAGACCACGATAATTTCTTGGAGACTGAGCTACAACATATTTATTTTATCGATGGTTTTGAGTTATTTTCTTCATCATGTTTTTTTTTTTTTTTTTTTTTCTTTTGTTTTTTTTTATAAATACAAAATAGAAACACAATTTTAAATCCAAGACTCTGATGTTAATTTTTATGTATATTATATACCTGTGTATATTTATACGTATGCGTTCATAAATGTAATGATTTTGTATCTATATTTTTAAACCGATGCAGAAAATTGAAATAGTCTTGTAATTTCTACATAATCAATTTGTTTAAACATTAACGACTTATGTAATAATAAAAACGGATTAGATTATATTGTCAACAAAGTGTAAAAAAAAAAGAGCAAAACCCCTTAAATTTGTAATTATTCTTTTTAAATAGGTATCAATAAAAAGTATAAGTTAAATAAATTCGTCTTTTGCCTTAAACGTATATAATTCTCTTTTTTTTTTTGCGCGCGATAATTTGTTTTGCCTTCATGCTTTGCAAACATAATTCATTTGGTGTTTTTCTTTTTTTATCTATATATATTATATACCTACATATATAATTATGCATTGCATTTTAAGATTACTCAAAATAGGCAAAAACTCAATTTTTTATTTCACTTTTATTATAATAAATTTATGTATACATATATAATTTTTAACGAACCAATCTAAAATATACATACATATATATATTGTTTAATTTAAACCTATGTAAAATGAAATAGTTTTATTGATTTATCTTATAAACAAACCTAATTTACATAGAAATAAAGAAAACAATTAACAAAGATCATAGTTTGTTTTCAAATCGGAAAATAGTTGTTAGCATTTATATTAAAAAAATAAAACAAACAGAAATAAAACAAAACTTTACTTTGTAGTTTAGAAAATAGAAAAACATGCTGATTCTTTATAAAATAAAATAAAATAAAATAAAAAATACTTTCGATTCGCAGCATGTCACATTGGGCGGCTTGCCTGTGTGATAATAGTTTATTTTCCAGCCGTAATTACATTTTTTTTCCAATGTGACATGTTATAAATCGAAATATAAACATTATTCAACAAAACGTATTAGTTTCTTAACTTTTATTATCACTGTTTTAATATAAATGCTACTAAATTATTATAATATTTTTTTTTTTTTTAATTTGGTTTCATTGTTGTATTAAAATAGATACAAAATTACAAATCCATTCATCCGCAATAGGCCAATACAAAATAAATAAAACTTCGTTTAAACAATGAGAAACAAGTAAATAAAAGGTCATTCAAGTAAAAAACAAAACAAAAAACAAACGTCTATTTAAGAAAATGTTCCTTAATTGTGACAACGATTTACACAGTAAAGATGTTTATACGACATCTTTCTCTTAACACTTACTAACCAATTTCTTACCGTAATAGTAACATTGAGTTGTTTTCTTTTAACAAAATCAAATATATACATACATAATACAACAGAAATGAAATGTATAAAGCCAAAAATATGTAACTATGATGAGCTACAAATAAAAAACACATAAAACTAAAAAATAAATAAAAAAAAAAAACAATGAAATAAAAGCAAAAAATGGAAACTACCTCAGAAGATATATAAGTCTATATATTAATAATATTATATATAAAAAAAAACATCTAAATTGTACTATATATATTAGAAAAATGACGTTAAGCAGTTTATAAAAAAAAAATCATTTGCACAACAAACCCAACAAACTAAAAGTAAAATGATAAAAATAAACCTACATATTAAAATACAAAAAAAGGTCCTAAATTTATCAATATAATTGTATGTCTATTTAACTGGAGTGTTTTTTTTTTTTTTTATTATTTTATTATTGAACTACAAAATATTTACAATATAAAAATAAACAAAAAAAAAATATATACATACATACATACATACCTATATAGAAAACGAGAACAAAGCGCCATTTGCTTTAATGAAAACAACAATTGTAAGTTTTTTTTTTAGTTTTCTTCTGCAAATATTGTTTTCAATAAGAAAAAAGGGTAAATAAGCAGATATATTATGTATGTGTTTGGCAATTGTCTTTGTAGCATGTTTAAATTAAAACAAAATTCAATTCAATAAGTAGTTATCATGTTTTTGGGATAAAAGAAATAATCAATTGAGAAGAGAAATTTTTTTTGTTTGAATACGTAATGGTAAAAATTACATTTTGTTTAGCATACAAAAGAAAAAAATATAAGCAGAACAATTGGTCAAGAACATTTAAAAGCGAATACAAAAATGCTATATTTGTAAGAGTAACAGAAAATCAATAATAATCTATAATATCTTACTGTATTCATAAAAAAATGTCCAAAATTTGATTAAGTTATTTTAAATAAAAAAAAGAAGTTTTTTTTATGAAAACGAATTTGGTTTTATTATTGTCGTCTCGTTTGATGTTGGACTCGGAAGTGAAAAGAATGTAAAGGTAAGATTTCACTATAGTAGTCCGATTGTGCGAATTCAAATTCAGGAAAACAGTCCCTTAGCGGTAATAATTTATTGGCATCACTGCTTGTCACCCTTATCGAGGTATCCGTTCGGATGAAATTCCGATACGAAAGTAAAATCCGATCGGAACTCAAATTGCGTTCGAAGTATCCGTTTCGGAACAAAATAAATGAAGCATACAAACGCGTTCATTTTACATGAAAATATTCCGCAGCAATTCGTTGTTGGAGAACTTCGGAAAAAATGTGCCATTGGGCTGCCAAAAGTAAGTGGTATAACGCGGTTCCGCGGTATAAGTCATCGCAGAATTTTTCCGATAGTTGTATCGGAACGGATACCTCGAATGGAGTCCGATTTCGTACAAATCGGAGAAAATTTCGTTTCGAACGGATACATCGACAAGGGTGATTATGAATTATTGTTAATGGGTACGTTTAAAACATACATGCTTATTTTGACATTCGAACGAATGTCTATCAAAATACACAAAGTCCATTCGAACGAATGTCTCTAATTCGTTAGAATTGGCTATTCTTTCGAATGTCAAAATATGCATGAAACTTTAGTTCTAACAAAGGTTGCGTTCAATTTATCAACTGGTTACACAGTAATTGTACGCCCAATATGGTAACTGATATAGCTGATAGCTAACTCCCTGTGGCTGGAGCAGTTTGAAGTGATTCGAATTACGCAAAACTTAAAAAAAAAAATTGTGCGAAACACTTTAGCCAGAAAACGAGCGATGAATGATCTGTTTATTTGGGCTCAGAAGGTAAGTTGTATAGTAAAATAAGCTAGAGCGGCTTTATATGAAACTGTATTTATTGATCTCATGAATGAAGCAAATAAAAATGAGTGCATTGTTTAGATGGAAATCTGGGGTCTTTTTAAATTCTATTTTATTTGTATTTCGTTATAATATCCTTTTGGTAACCTTAAAATGTGTTTCTTGTTTTAAAATGCAGTTAAATAATCGATCGTTCCTCCAAAGCAATACATATTTGACAATGAAAATTATTTGTGCTAATATCTTTGAACTATGTTTACCAAACAAGTCTTTCAAAGAAAGTAATGGAATTTGGAAAAAAGTAGCCAAATCTAGGGGATTTTCAGATTTATCTGGGGGGATATATTTTGACCGTCTGCTAACGCTGACTTGAGGTATGAAATATTATTATTTATGTCGCTCTTATAAAAGAAATGACACTGGCTAAGACACGAAACTAAAGTCCGAAAACCTAAATGCACTAAGGAACGCATTTTTTCTCACCTAATGTCTTGTATAGTTTATTGTGACAAGGGAGAAATCGGGTAGATCGTCTTAAGTTCACTTTAGCATTGTATATAGAGGCTTGGAGCGCAATGATCTTCTCGTCGAAGTGATAGTACTATACATAGTCTCTATATACAATGACTTTAGACGTGTTTGCTTCAAAAAATGTCGCACCGTATCTAGACCCATATCGTTGAATCTGTGATCCAGTCAATTATGTTAATTTCACAAATTACGCTTAACGGGTGCTTCAAACATTCACCCATATCGAGAAATCCGTTCGGAAAAAAAAAATCCGAAACGAAAGTCTAATATGTTCGAACTTAAACTGTGTTCGAAGTTTCTATGTCGGAGAGTATAGGAAAAAAATGTGGCGTGTACCTGTCAAAAATAAGTAATATAACGCGGTTCCACGCAATGCCACATCAGAGACGGACACTTATGACAAAGTTATGGAACGCTTTTGTAGTAGGTACCTAATCTATGAAAAATGGCAGATACACTACCTATTAAAAAATTTAAAAAAAAGTGGTGCGAGTGGTAAAGTTGTTGAATTGTCTGACAATACTAGTATTAGGTTTGTTTCTTTACTTTTAAAACAAGAATGGAAAAGACTAACGAAATGGCAGTAATGGCGGTGGGTATAAATTCTCTTACAGAAAGAGAAACTTACAAGAAAGTTAGTGAACGCTTTTGTAGTAATCTATGAAATAGTGGCAGATACATAATTGAAAAAAGTGGTACGAAAAGTCGTTCAAATGTCTGCTAAACTAGAACAGTAAGCTAATTTTAATTTATTAACAATATATAAGTTGATTCATCTTGCGATGAAAGTGATCTGTGAATTAATGTAGTATTCGTTTGGGCTTCTTCAGATTCGCTCTCAGATTTCAGATTTCATGTGGCTAATCGAACATAAAAACGTCACTTGCTCTTTTTTGTGATAATATTCGTGGGATTCGAATATATGTAGCCTTCAACACTTCAAATCGTTTTCCATTCACTGGTTAAATTTTAAATTACAACTTTCGAAATTTGCGTCCCGATTGATTTTTAAATATTTATACATAAATAATTTACAAAAATAGATTCACCCGATGCAATGCCTTTCTTTGCTATAGAACATATTCAAGAAAACCTAAACGCCCTCCACCAGTTGTCAAACTCAAACGCACTTATGTTGGTAAATCTGAGAAAATATCTAGATTCGCAAAAGTGGTCTGAAATCTGAAAAAGATTGCTTTTTTTTTTGTACCAAACGAACATAAATAGCATAAGTGGTCGCAGTAGCTTAGTGGTTAGTGTGTTGGACTGCTATGCGGGAGTCCCAGGTTCGAATCCCGCAAAAACCCAATTCCGACTCAGGGTTTTTTTCCGCTGCGCTACTTCTCGCGAACGTCTGACAAACATCCGAGAGTATAAATGTCTTGAAAGAGCTTCTCAATTCGCCGTTTGGAGTCGGCATAAAATTGTAGATCCCTTCCATTCGTTCCAAAAATGAGAAACTCACACAAAACGAATGGTTGTGAGAAGCTAGGCCTAGGGTCTCTCTAGACCTGTTGCGCCAACTACATACACATAAACGAACATAAAAACTGCTTTGAGAGCAAAAAAAAGTGCTCTGAGAGCGCCCAATCGAATACCACATAAGTGATTGATTTGAGTCGTTTAAGAATAATTGTTATAAGTGATATTGTTTTGGTACTTAATAAGTGAATAATAAGAAAGTGTAAATAAAGTGATTTTATTGGAAAAGTTAAACAGAATAGTGTTTTATCTTTTCGAATCCCAGCCTGAATGTAACAATAACGTGGAGGAAGAATTTCGTCGCCACTTTCGAAATGAATCTTGAGGAGAACATTTAATTTTATTTTGCCGCCTGTTAATACAATTTTACGTTGCAAGAAATCAAAACAAACTAACGCATATGCCAAATAGGACAACAAGTTTCAAATCATCTGTCAACAGTCAGGTGACTGACAGCTTTTCCATTTTTTACAACAAGAAATTTGTTCAGTAAAAATACGTAAGATTCGCAGTGGAGGGGTCATATCTTGCTCTCTCGATGACGCTTTCTTTAAAAAAATGTTCGAGAAGGAACGGCATTGAGTAAAAACTTATAAGAATTACCTAGTAAAAGTTCGTAAGATTTAAAGGTAAAGGAAGACCTAGAAAAAAGTCAAATTATCTGGCACTATTCCGAAAAGTCTTCGGAGGGACTACTGATATATCAAAGGGCAATAATATGTATATCTATGTTCCTTCCTATATCCATATTCCTCGTCAAATTCCACCAACCAGCAACAAATCTAATGCTTGTCCATAGGTAGGTATTATCCTAAAACATTCCGTACAAGCAGAATTAGAAGAAATAATAATATCGCAAACGCACAATTATTTGATATTTATTTATTTAGTAAATATAATTTATATATTATAACTGCATTTGCAAACGAAGTTTATGTAACGCAAAAGTTCATAATATGCGAAATGAATTCACAAAAAAAAAAAAAAAATAATTTCAATTTTTCACCAACATTCAGAACGAATGGAAGGGATCTACAGTATTAAACTGCATTTACACTATCACTACGGTGACCATCCGCTCATTATTATAATGAACTGTTCATTATTTGAAGTAGATGTTCATTATGAATTATTTTGTATTAAAAAACATAAAAATGTTCATTATTTCAAAAGCTGTTCATTATTTGTTCAGTATTTTATTCAATTTTGTTGAAACAAAAAAGAAAAACTAACCAATCCAAAATTCTTTAAACGAAATGATAATGCAAACGTGCCGTAATTTACTGAATGTGCAAAAATGGTAATGTAAAGCAAATCTTTCATTTCGGAACACTACCTACATCATTCTCGGAACTCGCCTTATGTCAAAATTCGAAGACAGAAATTTTGTTCCGTTGTGGTAAACATTGAAACTGGTAAATGTCATTTGATATTATTAATTGAAAAATACCTAATTAAATATTAAGAATTATATTATCCCAAAAGAATATGTATTTTTAATGAATAACTACAAAAAGAATATAGATTTAAAAAAACAACAGAAGGCGATGTGAAATGCAACAAGTGCATGGCCACATTTTCTGGAAAACTCGACATAGAACAACATAAGGTGCATTAGGTCCTTATTTTAAATATAATATAAATTAAAGACAGAATTTTATTTATTTATTTATATATTTTGCCTAACATATGTACAAATTAATAGTTCCTTCTGTAATATTAATTTTAATTAACTAAAGTAAAGACTGAATCATTGTGTTATATTTTTTTATTGAGTTATTTTTTAAAATAAAAAAATAATAATTAAGAGTTGCGCTTAATTTTGTTTGTTTATTATATGGAATTCAAACAGATGGTCACCGTAACTATCACGCACGCGCATTTTTGCACGAGACGTGACAGAGAGATCCGTTTGTCCGCAGTCAATGCTATTAAAGTTGTAGGAATGAGATCACAAATAAGACGCCGAAGGTGTCATGGATGTTCTACCCATAATTATAGATACGTAAGGCGGAAATAAACACAAGTTCCGGCGACCAACATTTCTGCAATCACATGAAAACATTTCCATTTCCGATTTAAAACATGTGAAATGAGAGTGGTAATTAGTTTAAGTAAATTAAACCAACAATTCATCAATCATTTATACGAAATAAATAAATAATTGTACGTTCATCGATTCCGGAAGCCATTTTGTTTTATAGGAAAACGAAATTTCGTAAGTCATCGCTATAAAAATATGAACATGTATAGCTTTCCCATAGTTCCTACCACGTAAAAAAGATGGCCGACCAAAATACGTGTCACGTTTTTTTTGCGTGTTAGATAATGCTGTCCCTTTCAGTCAGACGGCTATTTAGTATTGGGCATCCCTTTAATTTTCCGCGATAGGAATGTGTGACCGTATACATGCACCATTATGCCGACTCCAAACAGCTAATTGAGAAGCTCTTACAGACATTTATACTCTCGTATGTTTGTCAGACGTTTGCGAGAGGTAGCGCAGTGGAAGAAAACCATAAGTTGGAATTTGGGTTTTTGCGGGACTCGAACCTGAGACCCCTCGCTTAGTAGTCCAACACACTAACACTAAGCCACTGCGACTGCCAACGACATTTGATGCAAAAACATATTTACGTGAGCTCTACGCAGGCTCTAAACGCAAATTTTCACGTTTATCGTTGCTCAAGTTCGAAAAATATTTATAAATCACATTTTCCTGTGTAAGGGCATTTTATAAGGTGCGTAAATATAAGCAGAATCTACGCTGGGCTAAGGCTTACAAAAGAGGCTGCCATAACATGTTTAAAGTCGTTTCTTTATTTACTTTTTTGCCAAGTTGCCTTTCGCTTAGGTATTATGTTACAATTTTGTCTGGGTCTTAATAAGATTGGCCAAACAATTTTGAAACCTTTTACTACTTTTTTAATAAATTTATTTCAAATGTGTTCCATTTAAGGCCGACTTGTTGCCTTAAAACTTGTGTTTAATCTATGTGTTTGGTTCAAACGACTTATGTCGGTTTTTTACTAAATTGAGTTGAGTACGCAAAACTATTTAAAAAAATCAATTTTCGTTTGGTCTTAATTTATAAGCATACGTTTCAGTAAACTTATATAAAACTAGCTGAACCCCGCCGGCTTCGCCAGCCACTGATAGAATAGCGTGTTTTTTTGTTTGCCTATCAATTGATCACGGTAATTACGACACTTTTTGTCACTTTGTTTTATAAATATAGAGAAGAGATAGAGACTAGTTGTTCCCGCCCAGCTTTGCCAGCGCTAAACAAAATTGTTTCCGTAAACAAAGTCACATTTCTCTCATTGCGAGAGAATTCGCTCACCGAAATAAAATATGTATAACCAAAAAGAAAAGGAACACGTTGAACCACAAATTTAAAAAATGTGAATTTTTTTAGGCGGGAAATATGCAAATATCAGTAGAACAAACCACAAATTTATATTTAAGACCAATTGCTTATATTGCAGAAATTAAAAGGTTTCTGCTTCTTACATCGGTTTTACTGCTAAGCTCAAAATATAAATGAAATCAAATAAAAAGTTAGTTACAAATTAGCATTTGAACGATTTGACAACCATGAACAATCTGTCAGCAATAACCAACTAGCCCAAAGTAGTTTCTTGGGCTAATATTTGCAGGTTTCTTATGTTCGGTTTTTTTTTTTTTTTTTTTTTTTCTGTTTTTGGCTCTCTTCTGCCAAACTTTTGCGTAAAGGAACGAAGTTTGACTAAATTTGGCTAATGTGTTCGAATGCATTATCGTTAGGGAACAGACCTGGGCACTCATTCCGTAACTCTGAGAACGATAATCGTTTGCGCGATAGTAGTCAACGATCTCGTCATCAATTTGCTTTCCGTAACTCTATCACTATCGTCTCGTGTATCATTTTTTGTATACAACGGCCCAACGAGAGAGAGAATTGAGAGCACTGATGTGGTATTCGATTGGGCGCTCTCAGAGCACTTTTTTTGCTCTCAGAGCAGTTTTTATGTTCGTTTGGTACAAAAAAAAACAATCTTTTTCAGATTTCAGAGCACTTTTGCGAATCTAGAACTCTAGATATTTTCTCAGATTTACTAATACAAGTGCGCTTGAGTTTGACAACTGGTGGAGGACGCTTAGGTTTTCGTGAATTTGTTCTAAAGCAAAGAAAGGCATTGCATCGGGTGAATCTATTTTTGTAAATTATTTATGTATAAATATTTAAAAATCAATCGGATTGCGAATTTCGAATGTTTTAATTTAAAATCTAACCAGTGAATGGAAAACGCGTTGAAAAGTGTTGAAGGCTACACATATTCGAATCCCACGAATATTATCACAGAAAAGAGCCGGTGACGTTTTTATGTTCGATTAGCCACACGAAGTTTGAAATCTGAGAGCGAATCTGAAGAAGCCCAAACGAATACCAGATGAGTTTCTTTCAGAGACTTTCAAAGTATAGTGAAAATTCCAATCAGATGTCGTTTAAAATGTCACAAATGACTTTTTTTTAATCATTTTGTGTTTGATGCCGGCAAATTTGAAAATTGCAAAGTGTATTAAATTCATTATTATTCCTTAGTTTATTAAAATTAACAAATAATACAGAAGAATTGTATTTCACCAATGCATATGACAATTTTAATTGCTTTCATGAATGACCATCCGGTCTTGGCCAAGGGTAATAAGCCAAACAGCTACCTAGGAAAAATGTCTATTAGTATAAAAAGTGCGTTACTATCACAAGGGACCTTATAATGGTCTAAGTGTGTCGACTTACCTAACCAGTTAGTCGACAGCCATTTCAACCATAAAAAGGGCGCATTGGCATTTCAAGTGGAACTGAGAAAAACGCGGAAAACGTATTACGTCTAAACCGTTCCACGAGTCAAAGAAACTGTATTATAATGTTTTGTATAAGGCATTAGCAGAGCCATTTTTGAAACAAAAATATACACCTACATTAAACTTATCTAATTATTTGTGGCAACTTAAGCTTTGGAAATGTTCCCTTTTGAATGGTAAACCTGGAAATGTGACGTTTTGAAACAAAACTTTGGGAAGAGTACCTTTTTGAAAAATTATTATAAGCCTGTGTGTAAAAAAAAACAAACAAATAAATAGTAAAAAATCAGTCAAAAAATTAGAAACTTTACGTTGCATTTACATTAAAAGTAATTTCAGATTTTTTACACTTGAAAATCAGTGTCCTCTTCCTGCAACACACACAGCTCGTCGCAATTATTTTCAATATTTTTCACCAAAATCACAGTTATGGTCAATAACGGAAATGAGCCATTTTAATTCGAACAAACAAGTTTTTCGAAGGATGTGTGACCTTTTGGTGCGAATAGTTTATTTATGGAAAATGTTACTGTTTGATTCATACGTTCTCATGGAAATGGTACCGGTTTGAAAGTAATACCTGTTTTCGGTTAGCTAAATCAGTGTGAAATGAGACCGTTTGTTATTTCAGACACAAATTTTTCCACAGACATTTGTATGGAGAATCGAAGGACATTTCTATCTTCTCTTTTTTTATAAAAAGTGGAGATGAGCCCTTTTGATAGTAATATACACAAATATAACATAAATAAAATAATTAAAGTTAAAGCGAGTTTTTTATTTCATCCCTCATTTTTAAAGCCAACTGTCTCATGCGGTTATTCCCACTAAGGGCTTGCGAGTCGTGCACTTGTCAAATCTCCATATTGTTCGATTGCGGTTATGGAGGGCAGAACAAACATTTGCAAACATCTCATTTTTTCTGTGTTCGTAGCTATACTTTTTCTTTTTTCAAGTAGAACTCAACATCGACCTGAGGATTATGACAACATGTAATTTAATGCCATATGAAGTTAAAGATTTACGTTTTGTACATTTGAAAACAGTAAATACCAATCTTGCGTATGCAACTTTAAAGAAATTGGTTAAAATTAATTCATAAGTTTACAAATAAGATCCGCCCAAAAAAGAAACATTTTTTTTACCAATTTTAAGAGGTGACAATGAAAACATTTTTTACAATGGGAGAGGGGCGGGGGTTGTCTATCTCGCTCCGTTTGATTTGTAGGGGTAATTTAAGAAAAAAAAAATAAAAATATTTACTTAAAATGCAAAAAATATAGGTATTATAAAAACAACGGCAACGGTACTTGACCATTTTTGAAACCAAGGAACCCGTTCTTTTAAATTATTCTTAAACCAAGTTACCTATTGCATTAATAGTTTTTGAAAAAACCAGGGGACAGTATGCCCCCCCAAACATATTCCATGTCGGAAGGGTAACAATTTGCGCGCGGTAGGTGCTGTTATCCAAGAAATCTGTTGACATGCTGACTGCCAGGCGGAGGCGAATTTCATAAATTAATCTGTTTTTTAGTGTTTGATTAAGAATTACAAGGGGCAGTAAATAGTACAAACAAATTTAGTGTCTTTGTTCACAATTTTGAAAAAAAAACAGCATTCAACATTTTTGTAGAATTTTTTTTTTCCTTAAATTTGAAGTTTCTAATTATTTTTTTTTTCTAAAACTAACTACCTATTAACTGATATAAATTTGGTTTAAAAGTAATTTGAAAGAATAGGCTCCTGGCTTTTAAAAATGATAAAGTACTTTATTGTAAGTGCTGCCGTTGTTTTTTAAAAATATATTTTCTTTCATTTTAATTTTCCATTTTTAAGCTAACCCTCCCGCCAAAAAGGTGCGAGATAGACCACCCCCTCCTATAGTAAAAAAAATGCTCTACAAAAAACCGTTATCAATTTTTGGCGCCGAAATTATCGTACTCGGGCCAAACTGACCTCCAAATGTCCACTTTTTCTCCTAAAGATCATCCTTCAACCATTCAAAATATGCGAGATTGCGAATAGGTACCTTCTCAATTCTTACAAAGCTGGAGTTAGATGGTAATCTTGATGTAGGTATTGATTTGCAAAGACCAAGTCAATTCCTTTTAGCAAACCAATAAAAACCAAAACCTACAAATGTTGATAAAAAAAAAGACCTTTTACCAGTTTTACTTAAAAAACGTGATTCAAAAAATGGTCGCGCGTACCCAAAAGCCATAAAATTGTAAAACGCAACGTAATATACCTACCTCGCTCTCTGCAATAAGGAACTGTTATACAGATTCACACATACGGATACCTACATGCCAAAATAAAACGCGTCTTTATTTGGCCCGTTCTATACGCTAATCGTACACGATACTTTTTGCAAATTTGACTAAGTCCTGTTTCCATAGCCAAAACTTTGACTTAGAAAACCCAACCAGAAAAATAACCCCACTTCAAAAAAAAATAAAAGCTAAGGTATGTAGGGTAGGTGTACCAGTACCCGGCCAGTCACTAGTAGCCGGCCACTTTGCGTTAAATAGTTTATAATAAGTAAATTAATCGATATTTTCACGGGCCAAAAATTGGGGCTATAATTTTTTGGCCTATTTATCGTGCTGGTAAAATTTGACGGCTGTGAACTTCACTATAGGTACTGCAAGAAAAAAAGTGCGCAGTCTTCGAGGAAGTGAAAAGTGCGTTTTAGAATTCGAGATTGTTAATGGAGGTATCAAACGGAAAACGTAGGTTTCAGTATTTTTCTTAAATATTTACGAACTTTTTTATTGTTTATCTGTTAAGTTTTATAATTATTAATCATAATATTTGCCAAAAAAACGGAATTTTCATTTCTTTTTAAGTATTAGATGGTGGCCGGTCACTAAAACAATGGAACATGAATAACAGAGGAAATGTTCTAACTCTTAAAGACTTTTGCCCACTTCTGGAAATCTTAATACCATAAGAAATGGATTCAGAAAGTGTGGCTTTTTCCCATTTGATGCAAATGCTATAGATTATGGAAACTGAGTTCAAGACATACTTAAAAAAGTATCCACAAAATCCTATGAATCCAGCAAACTTTTGCCTACTGAACAAGATCGGTTGGTAGCAGCATCGGGGGTCATTGTTGACAAGTCTACAAAATTGAAATTACCGGAATTATATTGTGTATATATGCATATAATATATACGATACAAAAGTAAATATGTATTTTTATTAAATAATCGATTAAAATCGGGTTTAAATGTTTAATTTACTTTGTAATATTCTGGCCGGATACTGGTACAAAAGTGGCCGACTACTGAATTTTGCTGGCCGGGTACTGGTGAAATTTGCCTTTTTTCAAAAAATTCATTTTAATTTTAAATGCAAGAACCCAATTTTATTCAACCATTTTTTTATCAAACAAAAATTGTCTATCAAAAGCAAAAAAAAAAAGAAGAAAAACCTTGTTTAAATGGCCAGGTGAATTAGTTATCACGGATCAAAGTATGAAAAAGTGTTAGGTGGCCGGGTACTGGTACATCTACCCTAGGTAGTAGTTACCTACCTCGGTAAAAAGAAATAATTTCTGTCAAAAATAACGTTTACATTTTTCCGCTTAAGGTCAACATTTCTGACAATGTTCGCTTAACCCATACCTATTTGTACCTTCTTTGTTGTAAATTTTGGTCTTCGAGAAGAAGCTAGGGTCAAACATTTCGCACTCTGACAATGTTCGTTTAAACCAAAACTATTTGTACCTTCTTTGTTGTAAATTTTGGTCTTCGAGAAGAAGCTAGGGTCAAACATTTCGCACTTTTTTAGGGAAAGACAGATCAGGCTTCATAGACGTGGGGATAATGAAAGAAAATTGATCTGTTGTCACAAAACTTCACTTGTAAATAAAAATGAAATATGTAATAAAGTCCGAACTGCAGGCATTGCTTATTTTGGATTGAAATTCTTTTTTTTGTTAATCACTGTGCACTTCAACTATAGGTAAGTTAACATTGATCACCGTTGATCGTTCGAAGTTAAAGAAAAAAAAAAAAAAAAAACAATTACCTACACACCACAAATAATAAACAATCCACTTAACTGTAGTCAAATTTAACATCTCGCATTGATTTCGACACATTTAAAATTCGGCACATTCAAAATTCGGCACAAACAAAACTCGCCAAGAATTTAAAAGAAATAAGGTAGATTTTATTACTTATCGCTGGCGCGATCGATTGATTATTCCATTGCATTAATAAAATCAAGTTAACAAATCAACTACTAATACTATATTAAAAACGAGAAAAATTATTTTAAAAAAAAATGCCTGAAATGTAGAAAAACACCGAAACCAAACACACATTTCCTCATTTTGCTTTACAAAAAAAAAAGCAGAACAAACCGTCGGTCGTTCTCTCTAATGAAGACTATATTTTTTTTCTGCCTTTTTTTGTAACGCCACAAATACACGATTATCTATCTGTGTACCTACGAAACTTCACGTATGAACATTTTTATTCTTTTATTCTATACACAGTGTAGAGTGAAAAATATTCGTGTGAACACTGAACAAATCATACGTTTCTACGCTTATACTACGTACATCTATATTTATGGGAATGTATATAATACTCGTATTGCGTTTTTCACACCGGCCGGCCGACTAATCTAGTGTAATCGTTGTCAACAAATTTATTTTGCATTTAATCTCTGAATTCAAATGCGATTCATGAATCTCTGTACAAGAACTTGCCGTTGCCGTCAGGCTTTCCATTTGTGAAATTTAGTTACATTAGCCGTTTACGTCATTTCACCGGTCTCGCAACACAGATAGAAAAAGAAAAAAAAAACAGAAAAACAACCCACATAAAGATATATACGTGTATTCGCACCTAGATTCTTTGCTTACTCAGCAATTAAATGAACAAAGATTTGAAAATATATTAACAACAAAGAGGATGGCAAAAAATATCATACGTATTATGAAAAGCTTAATTAGAAGTGGGCTCTCATTCTCTTCCGTCCATCTGGCTAACTACTCACAAATACCATCCTATATAGGTGCAGAATATAGTAATCATATGGGACGATTAAATTTTGCCCAGCAACAGCGTCAACGAGGAGCTTTTTCTTTTGCAAAAATTTAATTTGTGATTCATAGAAAATCCATTTGCAATGAATCTAATGAATCTACCCACCTTGCAAGACAATGTTGATCAGCAGAATGTCTATCGTCAACATATTGAGGTGGGAAATGTTGATTCAAAAGTTGATCAACAAGTGGTGCTTCCCGTACTCTCAGCAGCTTTATTGGAATGGAAGTGACAAGTTGACGGCAGTATGTTGTTATGGCGATGAACAAGCTGCCGATTCATGTGCCTAAATTATTGGGTTCATGTTTGAAATCATTGTCTATAAACTATTGTATATAGAAACTATAGCATTTTAAACTTATCAGCAAAGTTTGAAATTAATTGGGTACTTTTAGGGGCCGTGAAAATTCTTCACTTCTAAAGAGGAAGAATTAATTAATGCATACACATCCCAAGTCGTAATTAAGTGCGCGCGAAGTTGGCATAATTTTATATCGGAATACGTATGTATGTAGAATTATTTTGGTTTTCTGGGGCCGTTATCATTGTTAAAATTGATTTATGTATGGCCCGGGCGCCGAACTTAATATATGGCCATTCACAGTAACGCCGAAAGTAAATGATTTTTTTTTTGCATTGCATGCCGTATGGCGTTGAAAAATGACCATGTAGATCTAGTAAGGCCCGATTCGCCATGGATTTTACCATTTTCCTGGATTTTTTTTTTTTTTTTCGTGGAAAAATTTACGTTAATCCGGAGTTTTTTTTTTTTTCTTATTTTTTTATTGGGCTCCCGGGTTTTTTCCACTTCGGTCCATGCAAAAACAAAGTTTCCAACCGCTACAGCGACAGAAATATCAAATTCTGAAGATTGGTCCATTTATAATGCATGCACCTGTACTCAAGCGTACTGTTTTGCATGGGGAAGACAGTTCACCTGGTGTTGTTCGTTGTTTCATGTATGAATGAATGGGAAATTTTTAATTTCAAATCGCCATCACAACTGATATCGTGGATCTTTGAAATTATTAGAAAAAACTGATGAAATTAAATTTTTAAGTATAGATATTAGGGGTATTCACGATCTGATGCAACTGGTCTTGTATCATTGAAAAAGTGCGAAGGCGCAACTTTTTTTCGATCTATAACAACAAAATATTAAAATTTCCCTACACCTTTGCACTTTCTATACGCTAAACCGGAAACACAAATTATTTAGCAAATTTTTATCATTTCTTTTTATTATGATAATATTGTAATGGTTCAATTATGTATGGGACAAAATATCGGCCAAATGACCGCCGCGACCACAGCGGCACACCTCCATCCGAAGGTCCAAATTTTCGATGACACTGAGGCATAATTGTGGTTGTATGCTGTGCCGAATTATCTCATCCTTTAGCTCTTGAATTATTGCTGGCTTATCGACGTACACCTTTTCTTTCAAATAACTCCAAAGAAAGAAGTCCAACTGTGTCAAATCACATGATATTGGCGGCCAATTGACATCGCCACCACGTGAGATAACACGGCCATTGAATTTGAATCGCAAAAGAGCCATTGTTTCGTTAGCTGTGTGGCAAGTGGCACCGTCCTGTTGAAACCACATATCGTCCACATATCTTCCAATTCGGGCCATAAAAAGTTCGTTATCATCTCACGATAGCGAACACCATTCACAGTAACTGCCTGACCGGCCTCATTTTGGAAAAAAAAATACAGCCATATGATACCGCCAGCCCATAAACCGCACCAAACAGTCACTCTTTGTGGGTGCATTGGTTTTTCGACAATCACTCTTGGATTATCATTCGCCCAAATGCGGCAATTCTGCTTATTGACGAATCCACTGAGGTAAAAATGGACGATTAAATTGACCGAAAAAATCACGAAGTGCACGATATGCATTTTGATTTGAACGCGTTGCTCTATTGTGTATTTTTCCATGGTTCAAATTGAGTTAATCTGAAATTGATAAATGTCAAATGAAATGCAGAAAAATACTTGACGTTAAGTTTAAATAGTTTACAAAAATAGATTCACCCGATGCACTGCCTTTCTTTGCTGTATACAAAATTCACGAAAACAAAATTGGTAAAACTGAAGGAAATCTGGAGAAACAAATTTAGATTCGCCAAATTGCTCTGAAATCTGAAAAAGATTCCTTTTTTATACCAAACGAACATAAAAAGTAAAATTTTAAAATTAAAAAAAAAAAGTTATTCTTAAATACATAAAATATATTCACGGAAATTCCTACATTGCCATCAGCGTTTTGGCAAAATAAGTCAATGTAAACAGGGTCATGGAATACAATTTATCATGATTTCGTCGCCATATATAATACACCCAAGCTTATATGGAAGCTGACCTACAAACCACACATTGCACTATGCGGAATGCGATGGATAAAGTAGATTTACTTTTTACTCTTCTGCTGTTAAGTCCACTGAGAGTGGATGCATTGACTTAGTGCTGAGTGTGCTGGACTATACTAATTCGGTGCCGAAAGAACAGAAAAGTCACACCTTTCACTGGCGCCAAGTCCCACGAGAACCTTTGACAAAACAACCTACAGCATTAATGGTTTGAAAATCCAACTTAGGGCCCCTTAATTTCATCCGAAAAACAAAAACCATTAAAACGAATTGTTGTTATACTCGTATAGTTGCTAGGCCTGGGCCTACATGGACTACTTTTGTTTTCTTAGTTTCAAAAACTGAGACAAGGCATATTCGTTGACGGAAACTTTGAAATACCACTGACAGTTAAACTACAAGACATTATTTATTATATATAAAATTCGGCTCTGCGAAATAAGGCCCCAAAATAAAAATGAAATAAGTCCCCAAAAAATATACAAGAAACAACAACAACGATTTTTAATAGAATTTAGGGTGTTATTTCCTTTTTTAGGGATTTATTTCCTAATGAAAATTGGGGCTTTATTTCATTATGAAATGAAATGAAGTAAGTCCCCAAAACTATTTTTTTATTATTCATTGTAACCTTTCGACATGGAATACGTATGGGGGGGCATGCCCCCCTTCAACCCCCCTGCATGGGTTTACTGTTAGATTACGTGGTGGGTGCGAGGTTGAGTGTATACAAAGTTCCTTTAATCTAAATTAATTTATCCAATATCAACAATATTAAATTAAAAGTAGTTTTCGTTTTTTTATTTCAATATGAAATAAACCCCAAATTTGGGGCCTTATTTAATCGCAGTGGGGCCTCATTTCATATTTGAAATTGGGGTGTTATTTTCTTTTTTCATTTTCTCTCTTGGGGCCTTATTTCATTGGGGGCCTTATTTCCTACAGCCATAAAATTCATTTGGTAAGGATATTTTCTGCAATGTATATGTATATCCGATGGTTTCTAGCGGACTATTTGTTTCTCCCAACGTATTTTAAAATTCAGCCGTTGAAAACGTTCGTTGTCTCATATATTAATGAAGCTGTTAATTAATTCATAAAACTAACTAAATCCGTTCATAAATTAAAATGTTTGTTCATCAATAACATACTTTGTTGATTAAATTACGTTTTGTTTTCGTTAAAAGAAGATTTATTGATTGTTGGTTAACGTACAGTGGTCGTTGAATCAACAGTATTTTCCATGCATGGTTCAATTTTTTTTTTTTTTTCGGGTCCGTTTGTTTTTGATAAGTAGGTAATTTATTTAAGTAGGTATTTTATTAATGTATTCTTTTTATAAACTTACTAAACATAAAAAAGAATGTGATAATCAAATAATACATGCATTTTTTAAGAACTGAAGAATTAAACTTTGTTTTTGTCAGATAATAAGCAAATTGAGAACAAAACCGAAATAAAGCCAAAACCAATAAAATTTATTACAAACAAATTAATAGGCCTCATGTTTATTATTATATATTTATAATATATTTATATTTATTCAACGACAATCGCAATTTGTTCGTTTTCTCAATATCTTTCATAACGCGTATGCTTTATCTCAATAAATGAGAGCTGTCATTGGCCAAAAATGTTGAAAGTAATCTTACTTCTTCCTTTGCATCCATTATTTTGGCGTGTGGTGTATTCTATATACACTGGCGATCACTCGATTACCGAAAAGCGCAGTGGTCGCGCTTCACCAGACTTTTAAAGCGCGACATACGCTCATGCGAGATCGACCCACCGACAAACAGGAACTTAACGAACGATGAGATCGACACTCATTTACGGCAAATGAATGTCGTCATCAAACAGACAATGGAGCGAACTATCCCTCGGGTAGGACATTCCACCGACGAAGAACAAACTGAGAAGTATCGAAACGCGACAATCGATGCTCTGTACAGACATAAAAGTAGACTGCTCTCGAGGCTTAAACGGCTACACAGACAGTTTACTGACAGGAACGATCCCGAGATAAGGACACTGAAGTCGATGATCAAAAACTTGAAACAGACAATGGAGCGAACTATCCCTCGGGTAGGACATTCCACCGACGAAGAACAAACTGAGAAGTATCGAAACGCGACAATCGATGCTCTGTACAGACATAAAAGTAGACTGCTCTCGAGGCTTAAACGGCTACACAGACAGTTTACTGACAGGAACGATCCCGAGATAAGGACACTGAAGTCGATGATCAAAAACTTGAAACAGTTGATCATTGAAAATTACAGAAAATCTGTAAGTTTGTATTGGGGCAATAAAATTCGGGCTATAAAATCCAGTAGTCCGAGTATGTTCCCACAAATAAATAAGCTCTTCAGGCGGAAAGATCATAACGACATTTCATGTGTCCGAATACCTCAGACGAACGAGAACAGACAGACACTACTGACTGCTGGCATAAGTCCGGAAAGTGCTGACTCGAACGACGGTTTTTATGTGGTCGAAGACCCGCAGGAGAGAGTGGACTTGATGGGAGCTTTCTTTGAAACTGTGTATACGGTGAACAACCCAGTTCGCCGTAACCACGACCTCGAGGAGAGGGCCTTTCTTAACCACTTTTATCTGCGGACCGAAATTCAAAATGGGAGATCCGAGAACAACGGTTTCCCCGTGTTCAATGACGACAACCGTGCAAATGGCACAATCGCCGATGTAAATTCTCATCTGTTTGTGAGTAAAGATGAACTCCGGTGCATCTTTGAGTCACTGAAAAACAAAAAGTCGGCGGGAGTTGACGGGGTCCCAAACGTCGTATTAAGACACCTGCCAATAGAAGCGATCGATATCTTCGCCACGCTATTTAACAATGCGCTGAATAATGCTTATTATCCGGCGCAGTGGAAAATAGCGGTGGTACACCATATCCCGAAAAGGGATAAAGATAGGACAAACCCTGCTAATCTTCGGTCAATTAGTTTGCTTCCGAATGTTAGCAAGGTATTCGAGAAGGTCGTCAATAGATCTCTTTTAAGATGGGTTGAAGAAAATAAGATTATTCCGGACAACCAGTTTGGTTTTAGAGCGGGGCATGACACTATTCATGCCGCGTCGAAGCTGGTCTCCGACATTCAGTGGAATAAAAGTAAGAAGCAATGCACGAGTGCCTGCCTGGTCGACTTTGAGAAGGCCTTCGATACCGTATGGTTGGAGGGGCTCTTTTATAAGCTGACCACAATGGGCATTCAAAAACCTTTGCTGTATATGATTTATGACATGCTTATGGGAAAGAAGTTCGTTGTCAAAGCTGGCAACGTGACTTCGAGCAGGGTTTTCGAAATTAAAAACGGCTTACAACAGGGAGCAGTGAATCGAGGTCATCAACATCCTTCTGCAGCGTGACTTCGAGCAAATTAAGAGGTATTGCGATGATTGGAAGTTGAAAATCAATTTCCAAAAATCGGAAACAATCCTGTTCAGGACTCCATTGGCTGGGGCCTCTAGGGACACCAGAAACAACTGGAGAAAATTAACAATTATTGGACAGCAGGGACGACCATTGGTGGTGAAAAACGTGGTCAGGTATCTCGGCATCCGGCTCGACCAGTATCTGTATTTTGACAAACATATAGATGCTTGTCTTGCCGGGGCTAAGAGGGCCTACGCTCTGACAAGGCGACTGTTTCGCAGCAGTCAACTTGACTCCAGGGTGAAGGTCATTTGCTACGTGGCCCGTATAAGGCCTATCATCGCTTATGGCTGTCCCATGTGGTTCAATATAGCGCCGTCCTATATGGAAAAGATTCGGGTGTTTGAGAGGCAATGCCTCAGGGCCTGTCTAGCGTTGTTCCTGAATCTCAGTACATAAAATATTATCCCAACAGGACCTTATACAATGGGGCTCGACTGAATAGGATTGACAATTTCCTTATTAAGGTGATTCGGAGGCACGTTGCTAGGGCGATGGCCAGTGATAATAACCTGATCTCAGGGGCTTACTACCCCAATTTAATGTACCACGAGAGTACGCTTCGGTCTGGCTTTATTACGCTTGAGGCATTTCTTCATGTAGACATGAAAGGGTTAGTCCAGACAAAGGATGGTGTGTCGGTATTGTACCACAGCCACCGCGGCGCGAGGCGAGAGATAAGCGACTCATCCACGACGGGTCCGCCGCCAATGCTCAGGAGCTCCTCCGTTTTAGTACCGCAATTGCGGAACGGGACAGGGTCGATACGGTAAAGCAGTTCACCGAATTTTGGTGGCTTGAAGAAGAGGTGAGGGTGGATACGCTCTCCCGGGCCGGTGCGCTACTTACGTAGCATCCTCCTTAGTTATAAGCTAGATTTAAGTTGGTAGGATTAGGGTTAGAGTAGGGGGTCTTTGGGAGGCGCCGGGCTAGCCAACATGAAAGCGTGCCTCCGAGACTTGACCGAGGTTTATGGCCTCGATCGGGTCTCGGCGGCGCGGATGAACCCCTGTTGGCGGCTGACAGGCAACCATGGACGCGATCAGGACGGTGACCAATCGATAAGACTGCTCACCACCCTGATTATAGGTAATGTAGGCTAAGTAGCTTAGGTAGTTTTAAGTAGTTTTAAGCAAAACCAATAATAAAGTTTTCAAGTTTTCTAAAGTTTCTTGAAAAATAAAAAACAAAACAAATCATAGACATAGATAGCTTTAAGGCCGAAAGGCAATAATTTTAAGCATATTGTTAAGTTTAGAGCGCTCGCTTGGAGCCAGTAAGCTAGAATAAGATAAATGTTAGTTTTAAATTAGATTTATTCGTTTTTGTCTAGCATGTAAGTTTATTTGAAATTTTCAATAAAAATGAATTTAAAATGTAAAAAAAAAACAGTGGCGATCACTTGGATGAGGCCATATATTTTGCAATCGATTTCACTCTTTATACCTGTTGGAAATTCTAACCCGGAAACTTTTACTACCTGTGAACAGGTTCATAGTTCCCCAACAGTAAGTCATAAAATTATAGGGTAAATAGGAAACGACCTCTGGAATTTCCCGAGATGTGTCAGTTGAAAACGTCAACGAAACCGATGTGAACGATTTTATTGGTTCATTCCATCTTGGCTTATATAATCGTTCATATTATTTGCATTTTTTTGTTTGTTCGCACAATATTGTACAAAAAGTTTTTGTGTAGAAGCTACGTCAAAATGAATACCTTTTTTTATTTATAGTTGGCGCAACAGGTCTGGAGAGACCCTAGGCCTAGCTTCTCACAACCATTCGTTTTGTGTGAGTTTCTCATTTTTGGAACGAATGGAAGGGATCTACAATTTTATGCCGACTCCAAACGGCTAATTGAGAAGCTCTTTCAAGACATTTATACTCTCGGATGTTTGTCAGACGTTCCTGAGTCGGAATTGGGTTTTTGCGGGATTCGAACCTGGGACTCCCGCATAGCAGTCCAACACACTAACCACTAAGCCACTGCGACTACAAAATGAATACCTACGTAGTTCGTAAAAAAATCTTGAAAAAAACAAAATTATAGAAAATCAGTGGTTAAATCTCATTAACCGCTCAAAATCGGATGGTTATCGATTTCTCTTGTTAACTAACCAAACCACTGATTCTCTGGTTAATATTTTGCTGAACAAACACGTTCGATGGTGACCAGCTGGAATAACCGATGATTAAAGATAACCAAGATTGAACAAACCGGTTGATTTTAACTTGGTTGATAACAATTGATGAAGAAGTGTGTTTTTTTTAACTAAGCTTTTTATCTTGATAGTTTTAAACAACGAATTCTCTTTTTATTTTACTGAGCAAAAAGAGACAATTTTTAAATAAATAGTGGATTCGGCAATTTATCTCTGATTAATTGATTCGACAGCAATTTTAGGAAACTCTCCTGTCGGAATGTTTTCAAAATTAGGTAAGAATTTATATCCGTTGATAGCAAATGTCACATTTATTGTAGAAATATATAGCTGGCTAAACGATATAAAAACAGAAAATTTATCTCTGTCCAAGCACATGGGTCTAATTGGTTTCTAAAGTTGAAACAACGGCAACTAGGTTGTATGTGAAATGAAACCAATGGAGCTCCGGCATAAAGCCCTTCGCTGTTGTAAACGTTTTCCAACTTGAACTTTTACTGCGGGAGCTGCAAGCGCATGGATCTCATATGCTAAAAATTACTAAAAATTAGCAGACGGCCACGGCTTTCACCTGTAATTCAGCCTGTATTCTCGGCTGGTTATATTTTACCAGAGAGCGTTAATGAGCCATAAAACCGTTTTCGAGGCCACTTGTTTTTAATGGTTTTCAATAGAAACAAATTAGCACATCAACATTGACATCGATCTTAGACCTACACTTTTTAAGATATTTTTTCAGTTCTGTTAATATAACAGTGGCCACAAGCCATAACCGCCTCCTAAGTTCATTTTTCATACTTTCCAGGAGAGCAGCTTACAATTTTAAATCATCTTGGAGAAAAATGTAATGGTAGTTTCCAAATTTTTGAAATGCAAAAATGAAGAAAATTTACTTTTTAAGAAATACTCTATTTATTTAGAAGTTCTGAAACTTTTTTGACATTAGCCTCAGATTGCTTTCGATTATTTCTGCTTGACACATAACACTGACATAATAGCAAACAATCCACAATTTGGATCAAGAATTGGAATATATTTGGTTTATGTTAAATTAACATCGAATATATAAAAACTTCATTGATGTCCGTTCTCCTTCTTTTGGCTCGAACTGACGATAAATCCACGTCATTTATCGTCAGAACATCATTCACAGTTGATCGTGATGTCGTCGGTTCATTGTCAGTAATTGTCGCTCCAGTTTGGTTTGCGAGACGAGTTCTACATTCACGCGAGCGTTCAGTACTCGTTTTCCCAACCTTTTTTCCGACTTTCAGAGGTTTACTTGCACGTAAACGCGCCCTGTAACCTTTGGCACGTTCTGCATCTGTCTTTCCCATATCTGAAAATATTTTAATGCATCTTCAATGACGGCAAAACATTGCATTATTGTCAGAAATATGGAGTTGTATCAATTACGTATTTTTCTGCGTTTTACTATTGAAACGCAGGTAGGTACCTACAGATGCGAGTTGGATGACAGTTGAGGTTAAGGAGTCACAACCGAACGAATTATAAGCAGTGTATTAAACAGTGAAATCGAACAGTGAAACAACGCGCACTTAGATGTTTACACATCAACAAACACTCCTAACATATGCAGTGGAAAATATCCGTTTGCATTTCCATCCCCGCAAGTTAAATGACATCAACTGTTACACATTAAATGAAAGTGTCATTGGAATTTCATTCGGCTTGCATTGCATATTGTAGAGGTGCTGGCCTCTACGACATTTTTCTTAGTTGTTGTCCATCTGTGATTTCTGCGTGCCTGGTAGTTCACGAAATATTTGGCACCGAATTTCCTCGAGATATCCGTCACAGGAAGGAAATGTGGGACCATCATATATAGTAAGTTTTATTGTTACCAGAAAAAACGGTGAAAACCCTGGCGAATCGGGGCCTAATGATAACCAAAAAAAAAGTTGGCAACTCCAATATTTTCTCTTAGCACTATTTATCGATAGCTCCTCCTCCTTTAAGTTTTTACTCAAATAATTCTTAACTCTCTCAATTCGGTTGTGAACATCACCATTACCACTATTTCAAGTAGATGGTTGCCTTAGGTAAGCCTAAGTTAAAACCATATGATTGACGCCTTATATTTAAAACGAAAATAAGTGCCTCTCAGCACCAATCGGTTTATTTCTCTGTGACTCACTCACTTTAGGTTGTTTACAAACCACTATGTACACTTAATCCAAAATCGTTGAGCATTTCTTGAGTACTCAAAGCACAGTGGGGCTGACGAACTTATCAAGAAATCATACGAACTTTTATATCATTTTCCGCTTTTCTGCTCGAGCTAAACTAAATTTTATCTGCTCTCCAACTTTTCTCACGCCGTGGATAAGTGTCACAGAAAACAACTGTTCTTTGAAAATAACTAACTTCAAAAATTCAACACAAGTGTGTAATTTTGATAAGGTTCCATCAAGCTTTGTTTTTCCATATGCGTACGGTGACCATCCGTCCTTTATTTAAAATAGCAGTCCTTTCTTTCTTACCGCTGTCCTATATTATTTTTTTTTTAATAAAGGGCGGATTTTGTCCTTTATTTTTGAAACTGTCCTTTAAAACACCGACTAAAAATTATTTGCATTTAGTGCAATTAAAAATGTTATCTATAATGTAAATTACTTGAAATTGTGTTTACACCCTCAGTGCTTCAGTGCATGCTCACCTTAAATTTCTAGTGCACCAAGTAAGTGAATACTGAAAGAGTATATTCCATCATGAATAACGCTTGTAGCAGTAACAAATCACAAATGAATGTATATGCTGCTGTTAAAGCTATTCTTATAACTAAATGTAGTTTCGGAAAACTCTACTTCGAATTTAGAGATTTTCGTAATGAAAATGAAGATGTTCTTAAATCTAGCCACCCTTCTCAAAAATACGAAAAGTTAGACTGGCTTTTAAGAACGTTTTAAAATTATATACTACTTACCTTTCACACTCCTTATTCAATGAAGAAAGACTGTTTATATATATTTTTTTTTCTGTAGACCTAATTAATAATGTTAATGTTTTTTTTGGCAAATCGAACATAAAAAGCAATCCCGATCACAAAAAAAAAGAAATATTTTTTCTAAAAAAAATGAATCCTTTTAATAAGTCGAAAACGACATAATGACTTTTCAGCTCCCTGACTAACAAAAAAAAATAGTACGTGGAGTCCCTCCGCGCGGAAGAAGTGAAACTTCGTAATGTGGAAATGAAAATAGAAAGGGGTAGAGATTGATTTTTAGTGAAGTCATATTGTTTCTTTAAGACAAACCTTATTAACATTGCTTACAATTCACAATTTATCGCATCTTTTAATTATCATTTTCGAGTGGAGAAATATCCAAATCTGTAACATTTACAATGGGATTATGACAACTAAAGTAAGATACGAAATGTTGGAAGTCGCATTAGAAGTTTAACTTCAAAAATACTACCCTATTAAATTATATGTGTATCAAATCGTTGTTAACGCTCGCGCTGGCCTGTAACTGGTGTACTACGCGCATGCGTTCAAGTGCTACGCATTCACTCTCGCTCTGTCTCCTTCTATTCCCCCTCCCCAGCAGCGTTGAACATTTAACGCAACTGTGCTTTCATACCCCCTCCATGGAAGCGTTAAACGTTTAACGCAACCTTGTTGGAAGTCGCATAAGAAGTTTCACTTCAACAAGACATTAATTGCCGATTTAGTCACTATTTTTGGAAATTAATCTTCACCACAGAATATTCCTATCCCAGCATTTGCTGCCAATAAATTCACTCACTATTGCATAGTCTGAAGCGTGAGCGGTACCCTCACACCTTTGAGTATGCAATGCTTTTAGTAGCGCTAAACGTTTAACGCAACCTTGTTGGAAGTCGCATAAGTAGTTTCACGTCAAAAAACAGCTGTCAACAAGTCAATCATTACCCCCAAAACCCTTCCTGCGTTCGCCCCTGATATTCTGACTAGACATTTACAGTGACACAGTATGTGTTCTGCTGATTCTTCGTCCTCGTTGCATAGTCTGCAAGTGTTGTTTTGTGTTGTTCCCATAGTCATGACTTTTTTTTTAATTGACAATGTCCAGGGAGGAACCCTGTGACTGCACGAATCTGACTCCTTGCTAGGCTTAGGAGTTGTTTTTTTCTTGAAAGGGAGGTAGTTGGCATGAACATTTTAGCTTGTCTGTTACCTTCCAGTCCAGTAACGATTTGTCTTGTTTTTCAGCCAGGTTTTAATGTGGAATTTAGCGGTGCTAAGGGGTAATCCACAAAATGGTCTTGGCATCATGAAGGTCGAAGAGTAATTGAAAAATCACTAAGAATAAAGGAGTACACCTTAGCAGCATTCCTAGACATTGAAGGAGCTTTCAACAATGTCAAAACAGACGCCATATGCAGAACACTGAGTAAACTCAACATTGACACCACGGTCATCAATTGGATCGTCAACCCACTTAAGACCAGACACCTAGTAGCCGAACTTGAGGACTCCAGGCTTGAAGCCTACGCTTCAAGAGGAACACCTCAGGGAGGGGTTATTTCCCCACTCCTTTGGGTTATCGTCTTAAATGAGGCACTTATGCAACTCAGACATACAGGCATAAGAATAACTGCCTACGCGGATGATGTTGTGCTAATGGCAACCGGCAAATTTCTGCCAACACTAGCTGAACAATTAAATGGAGCCCTCTCCATCCTTGACTCCTGGACCAGGAAATGCGGTCTATCCGTCAATCCTCAGAAGACAGAACTGGTATTATTCACAAATAAAAGGAAAATTCCGCAGTCATGTCATGCCTTCTGTTGGCGGTACACCCCTCAGAATCTCTGACAATGCTAAATACCTGGGACTAATACTAGATAAGAAACTAAATTGGAAAACGAAAGACGAACGAATCAAGAAAGCCACAATAGCATTCTACACCTGCAGCAAAATTTTTTGGAAAACATGGGGACCATCTCCTAAGATCAAACTCTGGTTGTACACAGCTTTTGTAAGAGCAATACTGACATATGGCAGTCTTGTATGGTGGCCAGCAACAAAAAAAGCTACATACCTAAAGGCTATCTCAAAAGTGCAAAGACTAGCATGCATCGGGGTCACCAGCGCGATGAGATCAACTCCAACCGCCGGACTTGAGGCTATCCTCAACCTGTTTCCGCTAGACATCTTTGTACAGTCTGTGGCAGCAACAAGTGCCATGAGAATTAGCCAATCAATAGACTGGAAACACGATGAAGAGGGTCACTCAACGATCCTACAGAAGTACCTTGGCAATGTACCTAACACGGATTACATAACGCCATATTTGGAATTCAGAAGACCCTTCTCTAGCGCCTACCCCAGCAGGGAAGAATCGAGAGATGGACTTGTACCTAACACGCAATCCATTCCCGTGTACACAAA
Source organism: Cheilosia urbana (assembly GCA_946477585.1). Lineage (NCBI taxonomy): Eukaryota > Metazoa > Arthropoda > Insecta > Diptera > Syrphidae > Cheilosia > Cheilosia urbana. The sequence continues at coordinate 61,909,078 of OX297854.1, read as the reverse complement.
GGGATCTAAAATGGACAACGGCGTGGGGTCAGGCATCTACTTTCAACCGCTGGGCATCTCAACATCAATACGCCTCCCATACCCTGCATTGTATTACAAGCGGTAGTTATGGCAGTGACAAGAGCCGCCCGTGAGTCTGCGATAAAGGTAACCTCACCTTCTTTATCGACAGCCAGGCAGCTATAAAAGCTTTAACTGCCTCAGAAATAAAATCGAAGCTTGTGAAGAGCTTTCGCGAAGAGCTCATAGCTCTTGGAACACAGCAAAAGGTATTACTGTGTTGGGTCCAGGCCAGCGGATGAACTAGCACGACATGGCTCGTCTAATGCTCTAGAACAAACATGCCCCTCTGATGCGCATCCCGATCTGTACACTAAAGCTAGAAGCAGGAAAAAAGGCCACGGATGAGGCAAACGCTAGATGGAAATCCATGGATACGTGCGAAAATACAAGAAAACTATGGCCATCTTTCTGTACAGAGAGAATCATGCGGAATAACCGGAGATGTCTCACTACGCTTGTAGGTATCCTTACCACATGAAGAAAATGCGACTGCCCGAGGAAGAACTTTGCAGAGGCTGCGATGACGAGGGAGCTATAGAGGATACAACCCACTTCCTATGTCACTGTCCAGGTCTTCAACACTCCAGATACAGAGTCCTTGGAAAATTCTTCTTCAACAACCTGAACGAGCTATCTAGCACACCAACGGACAAAATCATGAACTTCATCAAATCCTCAAGATGGTTAGTATGCAACGACACAGTAAGTAATTAAATAATTAATTTACAGGCAGAATAGGTTACTACGGATAAGGGATAAGACCTTTCCCCCGACGGGTATCACAATGGGTCAATTTTGACCTGAGTGTGACGCGGGTCACTCCCCGCCAGCCGACCAACCTAACCTGACAAGGTCGATGCCGATCCTTTTCTGGCTAGTATGTCTGCTATTTCATTACCCACATGTGCACTGTGTCTTGGCACCCAAATGAGTTGTACCCTGTTTTTGCTGGCTAGCCTTGTGAGTAATTGTAAGCAATCCCATACTAGTTTTTATGTTATTTCATATTATTGGCTAGCAGTATCTGAAGATGGAGGGGTGGAAGGTTTAGGATAATAGGATAGGATAACTTCCAACGCTGCAGTGGGAGTTGTTCTCAATGCGCTCGTAGTGCATACATAAGCTAGTCTTTGGAGTTTATTGAGCCTGAATTGTGTTGACTTTTGTTTCGTTTTCTTGTGGCTGTGTTAAGCCGCATGAAATAATTTTGGGGTTTGTACCCCAACTTTTACTAATCAGACTCTGCTGGTCCACAGAGAGATCCTGGCTTTGCCTATGATTTGTCATGGGGTGAGAGTACCAAGTGAAATTTGCCTCCAGAGTTAGAGTATTTGACTTCTTTTGAGAACAAAGCAACAAGCAGAGTAGATTTTTTTTTTCCGATTCCGACTTTTTGTGAACGCAACTATGATACTTTTTTTGCGGTTTACAGTTAGACCAACTTCAGGAAGTTAGACCAAGTTCTCAATTCTGGTGGTAATTTCCTGAAGAGCATGAGTGTTGTCGATTTACCTGGTTGATAGGCATATATTGGTTTTTATGTAGTGCTTTGTAAAAACATGTTATTCGAGCTACTGTGGAGTACTTAAAAATTTAGTTTTGTCACAAGTTTCCTTCCGCTTTTTTTTTAATTTATAAAAAAAAAGATGTTGGCATCTCCAATTACCTATGGATGTATAGTGTATTGTGTTATTTATGTTCTTTTAGCCCCTCCCCTTATAATTTCTTACTCAAATTTCTCTTACACTTCTTCAATTATGTACTTTACCACTATTTTGATGAGATGGTTCTCAGATAGCCTAAAATAAAACAGAACTGGTACTTGCACTAATCTCCAAATCAAAACATAGCGATTTTCAGAACCAATCGCATTATTAGCGGCTTTATTTTGCGTGCACACCATAATAAGAATATTAGGCCCCAGTTGTAGTCATATGACAACGAAACCGTAAAAACGTTCTTTTTCTTTTTTTTAACCACTTAAACTTGATGGTTGAACTCAATCTTGGTCTTAAAATGTTGCTCTTGTATTAAAAAGTTAGTTTAATAAAAAATAAGCAAATTACGGCAACTTCGCCCGATTTTCCGTTACTTGCCTGCAAGCTAAATTTGTATGGGGTGGCAAATGCTTAGTGCGTTAGGATTGTTAGAAATTGTATTGACAAATGGCACGCAAGTTCAATAATTCCGGCTTACTCGCACTTTGCATAGTTGTGTGTTCATAGAATTTTATCCATTAAATTTGAAATTATTCGTTACGTGTGGATAGGACTTTTTTTAGGAATAAGTTTACTTTTTTGCTTAAAATATTTATGAAAAATTAACAATGTAGGTTGGTTCAGGGAAAATAAAAACATTTTGAGAAAGTTTTCTTCAGTTATTTAGGAAAAACCTACTCATGAAATGGAAGTGATATTCAAAAGCGGAGACTGCACAGCCATATTTGTCCTGATCTTCTAATACCTTGTACTTTTATAAAACATTTCATTTAGATAGTTTTATTAACCAAACAAATTGTTATTATTCGGCTTTTAGAAACTAATAGCATTCAGTAATGCTAAAATTTGGAATTTCCGAACTCGTATCGCATTCCCTCATGGTTGGTGGCGGTTGGCAGCATTTATTTTATATTTATTTAATGTTTTTGCATGTCACACGCATTCTAATTGACATTCCACCGATAGGAAAACAAAATAGCGAATTTGAAAAAAAAAAAAATTGAGTGGGCCAGCGGTAAGAGGACTGCGAGTTGGGGGTCTCAGAATTGTCTCTGCTCGCCCCCTTAGCCGGTGAATTTAACGTTTCTGATCAGGCGAACGCCGGGTAAATTGCGTCATTGCATCTTCTGCTCCCAGTCCGTCCAAACCAAATGGATCTTTCCCCCAAAACGGTATGATTATTGTGAACGATATTTACTCGGTTCTGTAAGATATCTTTGTTTTCTATATTCGTCCTTAGCACGAAAACATTTTGAATTTTATTCAATGTTATTTCCAAATAAAAACCTTCAAAATGTAACGCAGTTGCCTATCCCAACACTATTATAGTGGTTACAGAAACAATGCTTGTAAATTAAATTTGCAGAATAGCTTCAGAAATTTCACTTTTTTTTCTCAAAGTGGCTTTCTTGCGACTTTTCATACTTCTGCATCGGTCACACTGCCTTTTGCAGCGGAGGAGGTGGAGCTGGGCTGGTAGTGGTGGTGGCTGAGGGCTGACGCTGAGCTAAACGCTGAAGAGTTGAGTCTCATCGAGTACTTTTTATTAGGTTGAGAGAATGGCAAATTTCTCTTATAATTTTCCAATTTGGTTGTGAACAAGACTATAACCACTATTTTTATAAAATGGTTCTAAATTGTTATGATCCAATTATAGCACCGCAACTAGTGACTCTCCACACCAAGTACTGTTGTGAACTCCAAAGCTCTCATGAATTCAGCGTCAATTTGAATCAACATCAGTGGGGTTGTATGTTGTAAACTGATATGAATAGTAACATACCTAATACAACAACTTTCCTTAAACAAACGAACTACCTAATTAAAGCTTGAGCCGTGGTATCCATGCCATCAAGTAGGTGTCTGCTGGGTTAGCCCAGAATATATATATATATCTATAAAGATAATAATATCTTCATGATATTCTGTTTTGTACTCAAATTACGTCACAAATTCCCCAAAGTCGCCCCCAAACAAAAACTGATAACAAACCCAAAAATAGTAAAGATTTTGTAATCAAAAATAGTTTTGCTCTTTAAGTTTAGAAAAAAAAAAAAAAACTTATTAAGTGCATGATGTGTTTTTGCCTAACCCAAAAAACGATAAGAGGAAAAGAAACCGCGTGGCGGTTGTCGGTTACCGTCTCAAAAGTGAAGCCTTATTCCATGGATGTCAAATATGACAGCTAGCATAATTCATTGAATTCACAATAGTATTTCATAATACATAACATAGTTTTTCATACATACACTGCACGTGCGTCGTCAGGCTAGCACACCTTCATCAGCCTAATATAATGTGGTAAATCAGGCACTTAGTGAATCAGACACTTAGTGAATCAGGCACTTAGTGAATCAGGCACTTAGTGAATCAGACACTTAGGAATTGTGGTGAATCGGGCACCTGGTAACACTCCATGTTCCACTTCAAATTGGAGACTGGAATCTCCAATGTCAAGTTATTCTAGTACAATCTAGATTGGAGTTGGAATATACATCTGGAATCTATCTACTTCTAGAATATTCGCCGATAGGTGGCAGCGCGGATATAAAAGGGGCGCGCTGACAACAGAGAGGACAGTTGATCTTTAGCCAGCGATTGTGTTAAGTTCGAAAGAGTAATCGGTTGTGAGATAAGTAATAAAGTGAATAAAGCGATTGGATTGAAACGTTTAAGAATTGATTAAAGTGATATTGTTTTGAGAGATAGATAAGTGTAAAGTAATAAAGTGAATAAAGCGATTGGATTGAGACGTTTAAGAATTGATTAAAGTGATATTGTTTGGTACTAAATAAGTGAATATTTGGAAAGTGTAAATAAAGTGATTTTATTGGAAAAGTTGCACAGAATAGTGTTTTATCTTTTCGAATCTCAGCCCGAATGTAACAATAATTTGCTTCTGATTTGTTTGTTTCTTTTATTTTCAATCTAAAAATGTGCCTAATTTTTGCGTCATCAGGTTAGCTCATGCAATTTGTATTTCATTAATCTTCGGAATTTAAACACGTATTGACACCAAATTCTATTTACCGCTCAAATGATTTATTTTCTTAAATATGGGTAAAGGAAAAGCGCTATCGGTTGAAGAGAAAGCAAAACTCGAAGCTTATGAAGAGTTGAAGATTTGAATAACAACTGAAATATCAAAAAAAGTCGATAGAAGTCGAAAAGTTATATATAATTTCTTACATAATAAATCGGGATATGGTCGAAATAATAAAGGCGGTAACAATAAAGTGACTTCCGAGATCAGTTTTGAGAGTAGCTTCCAACTCTCATGAATTGACCTCAAGGATCAGGCCAAATGTTGAAGTTGAAGCAAGCTTATCTACTGTTCAAAGGGTGATAAGGAATGCCTCACATTTGAAAAGACTGAAACTTAAAAAAAAACACCACTTAACGATTCTCGAAAAATTATTTAATTTCGCACGAGAGCATATGGCCTGGAATTCTAATTGGCGCTATGTTGTCTTTTCGGATGAAAAAAAAAAATTTAATTTAGAAGGACCCGCTGGATTCAATTATTATTTCCATGATCTTCGGAAGGAGGAACACCAGTTGGATCGACTTCATATTCATAGTTGTGTGATGGTGTGGGGGAGCTATCTGCTACTATGGTATACGTGCGAGTTACAGTTTTTGAACACGAATATGAATGCAAACACTTATAAAAACGTACAGAAATCAGCTTTTCCCCATTTTACATTTTTTTTTTTCGGGAATGTGCCATGGCGCTTCCAACAAGACAATACTCCGATTCACACTGCCCGGGTGATTAAATCTTGGATTGAATCAAACCCACCCGACTTTGTTCGCGCTTTTCATATTAATTCCTGCTCACATTTCGCAAAGTGCATTATTTGGACCATTATGTCCATTAATAATTTTAATTATACAACTTTAGAAATATCGTTTTATTTTATTTTTTAATGCCACAACCCGTTGTCCTATCCCGCCCATGTTTTCTAAAGTACCAACAATAGGGTCCATAACTATCCTATCTTTCAAACTTGAAGCAACCAGACCCCTCCCAAAAATTTCAATCGACTCAAGAAAACTGTTTCAGAGATCAATAACGTTTATTTTTGTACCTATACGTATTCAATCATTGCGTTATTTAATTTTTGCTAATTTAATTTAATTTTTAAATAAAAAAAAATTTAAAACTCTCATTTATCCCTTTGTTCCCGGAGATGTTATTTTTTTCAAACATTTTTAAATTCGTTTGAAATTTTAATAAAACTTGCTTTAGTGACGTTAAAAAAATATATTTAAAAAAAAAAATTAAATATGTTAACTTTTTATTGTTGTTTCAAAAAGCGGTTCCAGCACGTAACCAGTAGAAAACTAAGTAAAAAAAAAACGACAACAATTTTATTAATATTTTGTCTCCATTTATTTTCTTACAACGTGTGATACAAAGCAAAACAATTTTTTTTGTCATTTAAACAAAGTCCAACGTCACAGCAAGAACAAGACCACCTTGTGCGATGAGGCTCAAATGCTGTACTACAATGAGCGCACCGTCGCGACGTTCCATATTTTGGCATATGAGCGCACTTGTCAAATGCCACTTTGGTTTTGAAAAGAGCAGCATTAGAACTTGGCCCTGGTTTTCCTTTTGTTATTTACCTGAGCAAACAGATAATCGAAACATTTTTAGAGAAAGTGATTTCGAACCCGCCTTTTCATTGAATAGTATTGTGGTAAATCGGGCACTTGGTGAATCGGACACTTGGTGAATCAGGCACTTAGTAATTGTGTTGAATCGGGCAATCTGTTTCCCTCTTCAAGTTCCACTTCCAATTGGAGACTGGAATTGTATTGCAGTTTGTATTAGTTCATTCTAGAACCATCTAGAGAAGATATGGAGTATACATCTGGGATCTATCTACTTCTGGAAAATTCGCCGATAGGTGGCAGCGCGGATATAAAAGGGGGCGCGTTGACAACAGGCAGTGCAGTTGATTTTTAGCCCGCGATTGTTTAGTTCGAAAGAGTAATCGGTTGAGAGATAAATAAGTGTAAAGTAATACAGTGAATAAAGCGATTGGATTGAAACGTTTAAGAATTGATTTAAAGAGATAAATAAGTGTAAAGTAATAAAGTGAATAAAGCGATTGGATTGAAACGTTGATTGATATTGATTTGGTACTAAATAAGTGAATATTTAGAAAGTGTAAATAAAGTGATTTTATTGGAACAGTTGAACAGAATAGTGTTTTATCTTTTCGAATCCCAGCCTGAATATAACAGTATATACGAGTTCAAAAGATATATATCAAGTAGATACCACATAATCCGATGCCACCATATTTTGGATTTGCGATCTATTTCGTAAATGGATTTAAGCATGTCTGCTTTGTCGACATAGCCCATATGTTTGTTATAATCATCTACGAGTTCTGGGCAAGCTATCTGCTTTTTGCGTCCATCTTTTTGCATATGCATTGCTATCCCGGAAACTGATGGATCATGAAAGTTGCTCAAGAAATGCACTGATTTTCTGTCCTGCGATTTTAAAAAAGCAATACCATCTCTAATCAAATTGACCCTGTTGTAACTCCTTATCGTCAAGTAGATCGGTCGGTGCATTTTTTCTTCCTTTCCGAAAAGTCCCACACGAATAAATCATATCGGTATTGTCAATGTTTGTCTCGGGGTCAGACGGTTCTTCTTCACCGCTCTCCGAATCCATATCCGAAGGTATTCCATCAAAAAACACTTTAAACTCATCCTCATCCATTGCTGCTAGCTCAGCGAATGAAAAATATTCTTTTCCTAAGAAAAAAAATAATAATGTTTATTTCCTAGTGGTTTCATAGGTAAACCACGTTAAAAAAGCTTGACAAATGTCCCAGATCTTATAAATTACTTCACTACTACTACGACAACGAAAATCACTCGGTCTGACAAAAACGATGAAACTAAATGCACGATTTAACATGTTCGACGCTCTCATAACAGCCAAAACAGTTTTTTTTAACCGTTTTAAATGAGATACAGTTCCTTAAAATCTACTTGGTTTTGCACTGAAACCAGCAGGAAAAAAGAGAAAAATTATTTTGTAGGTGGTTTCTTTGTGAAACCACTAGGAAGAAAAGGGTTATTCAGAAATTTTTTTTTTTTTTCCGAAAAACGGGTTTTCCGATTAAAGGGATTTTACTGTAGATATATTTATTTGTTGTTATAAGTAATATACATTTTTGTTTCCCTACATTTTTCCTTAAAGTACCTACACATTTATTTCCATTAAATAGGAAATTTTTAATTTTTAATTTTGTTTAATCGAAAAATCTACAAAAAAAAAGTTTTTGTTTCGCTTTTTCTTTTCATCTACTTCGAAATACGATTAATAAAGTATGAAAGCGCTTCCCCTATTCACTCTGCTTTCAGTCAACAATCAAAATCAACATCACATCAACAATATGAGCAAAAAATATGCTTGCAGACTCTCTCTCTCTCTCTCTCTCTCTGTTTTGATGACTAAAAATAAAAATATAGGTAGGAAAGGTACCAGTACCAATACCAATTGCCGGAGAACGACAACGCCAAACAAACCCCATTTCAAATAATTGTGCATGAGCCTTACTTTAACACACTACACATCTAATAATGTTTCGTTGCGAAAGACGCTTGATTTTAATTGAGGACTGTCTTACCATATCAAGTTTCTCTTTCTCTAGTACTTGTTTTGTATGTACTACATAGTATTTAGCATAATGAAATGACTACACTACACGAACGATACCCACTGAGAGTATGTTCATATGTGTATGCGTTTGGTTTTGTTTATTAAATTCGGGGGGTTGCCGATTCCGTTAAGTGTGCATCTGAAAATGAGATTCTCTGGATTCTGTATAAATTGAGAATAGAAGATAGAACTGAAGTCTGCAGAGCAGAGCAGACTTTCATAGATATAAATTATACTTAGAGAACAGAGCCAGACTACACAGAGTGTTGAAAGAACGTTTGGAATCTGTTTTCGGCTATCATTTAGTTTCAATTGCTCTTAGTACGCGCAGTGCTGGCTGTTCTTGCATTCGAAACAAGCCTCCCCAATAACAATTCTCTTGCCATAAGTCGTATACAATACAGTTGGCAGGACGAATGGTGGATTGTGTTAGTTTTTCTTCTTCTCAAATGTAAAGATCTTGCAGAGTTGCGTATAGAACCGACAATAAAAAAAAAAAAAAACTCTGCAAGGGCATAAGCACCACCCAACATTCCACATAGCATAACGAACGACCGATTTGTCATTCATATTCCACCTACTTGCTTTGAATTGCATCAACGAGAACAGAGTGTATCCCATCGATTGGTTCTAATTAAATTAGGAAACAAACTAAAAATATAAAAGAGACGAGAAATTTTCTTAATTTTCTCCACCCAAGTCAATTGATTTTTATGTTTTTCGCTTGTGCGGGCTTATTTCAGTGAGCTGTACACGTTACCAATTATAGTTCTTCCCGGTTTGTGTTTTATGTGAAGAAAAGTGTAGTTCTCCCTTTCACCCTTGAAAACGTGCGGTCTGAGGTTCTTCAGCAAATTAGCGAAGAAAATTGTGAAAAAATCACTTGAAAGAAAATCGAGTAAATATGACATCGTATATCGAGCTTTTCGGGTTGTTTGTCATATTGATGTTGCCGTTTCTGTACGAGACAAGTCATATTTTTCGATATTATTTCAAATTCCTTATATACTATGGCTTAGTGTCATTTAATTCAGTGGTCCTGATACCTGTATTTCTGTTTCGTCCTTGCGATGTAAGAAATCTGCTGTAAGTACCTTCTACCTATTCCTAAAGTTACATTTGATTTTTTTTTTTTTGTTTAGTTCTTGCTTTCGGTTCTTGTCGTTTATTGATTTTCTGTGTGAGAGTGTGTGTGTGATTTATATTTGCATTGGACATGGAAGATAAGGCTGGTAAGGACTTTGCTGAAAAAAAAAAAAAAAAAAAAATGATTTCTGTGTTGAATGACTAGAGCACAAGTTGAGTAACCATGAGGATCCGCAAAGCTATGTATTTCCGAGACTATTGTAACAGCCGGCGTCGTTTTCGTTGTGTAAATAAAACCAATAAAGATTAAACTAAGTTTACATTTCCATGCCAGTTGAATAGTTAATTAATGCCACATGTCTGTACAAGTGTTTTTAAATGCCTCTATATCTTTTTGCATATCTTATTGGCTGGCGGCAGTATTTATTCAAATTCAATACACACATAAATGCATTTGATGGGCAATATTCATTTTTGGCATTCAGATTAGTGGATATGGAAGTGAAAAAGGGTGTTTACCTTCGGCTGCACTCTTTTCTCGGCAGACTAGAGTGCACAGAACCTTTTTAGGTACCTACCTAAACCTATTACTGATTGCATTAAAAAGTAAATAAGGAATTACGAGTCACGTCCTTCATAGGGATTATTTTGGTGTATGTGATTGCGTATAAAGTTTGTTCGCCTCTAACCCCCTTATTAATAAACACTGTATAAAAGTTACCAACTTGTTACTCAGCAGTTATGTCCAATTTTTGTATGCTATCTGACGTTTGCTAGCTAGCTTACTTGTGTACATTTTTTTATTAATAAGGGGGTAATAGATTACACAGGAAAGACATTATTAATCATCTTATCTTTTTTTAAAGCCAACCTTTAGATTGAATTCTGTGTGAGTAGGTACTTCCAACTGAACTTTGCCTGCATTTATTCCTACTTTGTAAACATTATTGGTAACATTATTTATTGATTTGTTTGCTGTCTGAAAGTATTGTATCCTGTTGTTATAACCGTTCGGCTCCGTAATCTTTTATTATGCGTTTTTTTTAATCAATGTGTATGAATGTATGAAGACAAAAAATAAAAATGCTAGACAAAAAAAAAAAAATGTTTTTTCACCAGCTTTAAAAAAAAAAAAAATACTTTGTCTTTTTAACTTCAAATTCATCTGAATGCATTTTTGTACTTATCTACCTATGTATTGAGTAAGGAATTTCGACCCTATCTCAGAAAATAAAAAATATAAAAATCATGTTTTTCTAAACAATGAATTTTATTTTTATTAAACATTAAAGTATCAGTCTTCGGAAAAAAGTATTAACAGTAACTACAGCGGGTGAATTTTTGTTGGTGTTTGAGGTCCACCATAGATAAATAAATTCTTCACCACATGTCTCAATTAATAAGCCCATGTATCAAAGGGCATGGTAGTACCCAGCGAAGTTCTAGCACTACACCCTTTTTACAGGAACAAACTCAGGCGATTTTTGAACCTCCTCTATCTTCAGTATCAATGAAGTCAGAATCTTCAGTAAACTTTTTAGCATAAGTGGTTCCTGAAATATAGGGCTTCAAAAATCACAAAAACCATAACTGACTGACTGACAGATCATCAAAATTATGGAGTACTCCCCAAAATCGTGAAATCTTCTAATTTTGTACAGCGGAATGTCTTGTGGTGCAGACAAAGGAATAATTGAGGTTTCTTTATAAGGGGACGTGGTATCCATCCACTTTCTCAGGATTGTTGTCAATTATTTGGAGGATTTCCGATGGCTGTAGAATAATGAAATTTGGTTGATCGATAGAGCTCAAAAATCTTTTTTCATTTGAAGTGTCTGCCTATTGTCATTTAGAAAGTATACATGCAACTAAAAAGTTAATGACTTTTCTATAAGAACTTATTGCTGACTTAAATTTGGTGGGCTTACTTGGCAAGTTTTATTTTTATCACGCCAAATTCGAAAGGTTTTAAAAACTTGATCAGTGAACCCACCAAATTTTAGTCAATTATGATTGAATAAAAAAATGTCTCTCTTAATTTATAGTTATTTCAGTATTGTTGTACTTCAAATATTTCGTATTAAACCTTAATAAAGTAAGAACTTAGTGTACTTTAATATGTCTGTGCTTTCCACGACTGACTTTGTTACGTAGAGGTTTTTTTTATAGAAGAACTCTCTGGTTCTTTTTTTAACATTTATGTATTTGGTCTGATACTCCATCTCCACGTACCCAATAGACACGAATAATCGTACTAACACATTATCCGTTCGCACGTTTCACATTTCATATGCGTGGAAAAGTGGTGGGAAACATCTTAAACTTCGATGCACTGTATATCAGCTAAATGTACACGAGTTACAAAAATTCCAGAGCAAATATCGAAAAATACAAAAATCCAAAAAAATGCTAAGACAGCATCTGACATTTTTCTTAAAAAAAAAAAATGCTTTCAAATCTTCGAAAATGCTAGATCTAGCATTAAAAATGCCAGAATGGCATCACTGGATCTATATAGATCATAATTTGCAAAATTAAAAACGCCTATTATTGTTAGCCTTGTTGTCATGTTCAAGTGAGTGTTGCTATAATTTCATCATACAATTTATTCCTTCTATTGAAAGATAGAGTAACTTCGGGAAATGTGATATAGGCGTTTGTTTCCTAAAAATTACTCCTAATTTTTATGACATAGGTCTTGCCGAACTATTTATTATAGATCTTTGATGCATTGCGCATTATATATCGACTTTATAGGTTTCTGCAAAGTAGTCCAATCCGCAGCTATTTAAAAAAAAATATATAAAAAAGCTATGTAGCTCCCCTTACTCAAACCGGCGGATAATGTGATACACTACTTTCGGATAACGTGATATAGGTACCTGCCATGTCACATTACCCGAATAGTTTCCAACCGTAAGAAACAGATGAATTGTTGTTTCAAACCAAAATAAAAAGTGACTGTGTCTGCGAGTTGTTGTTAAGAGTTGTTTCTCTTTAACAATAATTCGCAAACTGAAATTCGACATAATTTCCCAACAGAAATTGTCAGGGTAACCCCCAAACAAGCAAGAATCGTTGTTAATCCTCGCTTACCCAGTCAACAAAATAAAAATATTTGTAAGCAGATTATGAATTCATTTATTAGCAACTAGTATTTATACTTTACTGCTATAAGAAGTATAAAAACGCAAAAGGAGGTATACATAAATATTCCCACATTTTCAGCATTAAAGCATTCCTGATTTGTGCCTTTTTAGAAATGCATACAACCAATCTTTTCCATCGCATTCTTTAAATACCGAAAATGGGCAAGCTATGCTTTTTTTTAGTTGCCACTTGAAATGCTAGTGAATGAATGTCACTCTGCGAGTTAGTGCCCAAAAGCGTTATTCCATTTCCCGGGTGTATTTTGCCAGCTCCAATTCCATTTCCTGGCTAAAAACAGGTTTGCCTCCCAAAGGCGTGGCTAAAATATCACTGATAAGTTAATCACTGTGAGATGCTCTTTGCAGTGTTGCAAATGGAACTCCAAATATCTTCGACGCCAAAAATATTCCCATTGCTTCTCCTTGTTTTATTTGTGAGTAATAACTAAATCATCAAATTAAAAACTCACCCTATTTATTTTCAGCTGTATTCACAAACAAAAAAAAATCCAGATCGTTAATACCCCTATTATATTTCTAGTACCTATATAAAACATCTCATTTTTATAGATAGTTTTAATATCTAACAAATTATATTAATCGCCTTTTCAAAATATATAACAACCAACCAATAGCATTCACTTATGTTAAAATGTCGTATTCCCGAACTCTATCAAATTTCCCCACGGTTGGAAGCGGCTGGCAGCATTGATTTTATATGTTTTGTATGTTTTTCATGTCACGCGGATTCTAAATTGACAAAACACCGATAGGCAAACAAAATGGCGAATTTGAAAAAAAAAAAAAAAAAAAAATTGAGGGGGCCAGCGGCAAGTATGATTTGTCTTTGGTGTCTACTACTACTGTCTACGTAAATACTACTGTTAGCTAGGAAGACCACCATTTTTCAAAGTCTTTCAGAGATGTGCTCTTTTGAAAAGAGCTATAGGCAAAAAGTCTGTGTGGTGGTCATTGTTAAATTATATTTAGACATCTATCCAGTGCCGGTTTTAGCAAAACCACAACTTGGGCGATATTTCTGCGGCGCACTGTGGTCAAAAAAGGCAGATCTCGTGGCAAAAATACCTACTAAACTCCATGTTTTATTTTCATTGTTTTGTTTTTTAGTTTTAATAGAAATATAAGTGGAGCTTCAAAAAATACAAACAGAATATTTTTTTCCTAACTTATTTGACTTATAGAGCTTTTCAAGGTTGGTCAATTTTGTTCTATAGTAAAAAATAAAAAAATAAACAGGAAAAGCGAACTTCTTTATTATTTTTTTTTGCAATTATGGAATAATAAACAAATGTTTTCAATTCTTAATTTCCTTGAATAAAGTCTACTTGTTTTATACGTAAACTTAAATTTTAATAAAAAAAACAATTCCTAATATTTTTAATAAATAAAACGAAACCTTTTTTAGCGATTATTGGTTTGATTATAATTGGCGGAAAATTGACCACAATAGTTGACCCTTACTATTTGTTAAGCCATATGCAAAATTGTAGCTGCCAGTTAGGTGGAACTATTTGCAATGTTCGAACAGATTGTCATTTGCTTAAAAAACAGTCGTGTTCTCAGTGCTGACATTTTGGCCTTAAAAGCAAATTCCCTTATGAATTCACGCTGAGAGCGTGAAATTTCCTTCTGATATCAATTAAAAATAGTTTTGTTATTATTTTGATTGTTATAAAATCTACTCACGTTCAGGCCCTTTTTATATATACATAAATGCCAACATTTGTATCTGATTTAGAGTCTATACAGTATGTGTTGGAGATCACCACAGAGTTTGACCACTTTCACTGCCTTAACCACAACATAATGGGCCGTTTGAATTAAACCTAGCATTTGCTTTGAGCAAAAGGTTGTAGCAAAGTAAAAGCTCTTAGCGCTTTGAATCGGTATGAAAATTCGAACTTCGCTTAACTTAGATACAAACTTAGGAACTCGTTAACTCCTCTTAAGGAATTCTGAAATAGTATTGTATAATTATTCAAACACCATATTTTATGAAAAATAAATTTATTGTAAGAAATTTTATGTTTTCTTTTAACTCACTTCCGTTCCATAACACAGGTAGCATTGAATAGGACAATGGGTGTCTTGAAGCGGACTAGGAACCAATGCCATACTTTGCGCCACGATTCACAAAATCTTCAAACACTTTGTTACAACATAGGTAAACTGAAATCACAAAATATACAATAAAAAAAAACAACATAAATTAATTAGACTCTCAACTTCTTAGCCTTGGTTTTAATTTGTGATAAATAAAAAGCTTTCCGTTGCAGTATTAATTGCAGTATTAATTGCAATTATTACCAAACAAATTATTCATACCCTTCAATCCACATATATCGTGTGCCCATTTTTTTTTACAAATTATGACACATTAGCCAGTCACACATTGCCGTCCGTTTCAACCCGACGATACCTGTCCGATTCATTGCGAATATTACCTAAAAACATTTTAGCTAGATTCCAACTAACTAAGCATTGATCAGATTATAACTCACCGTTCCGTATGTTTTTGAGAATATGTCACAACAAATACAAACACCACAATTTTAGCTTTAGTAACTATCGAAGTTTAAATACCTTTTCAAATATACGATATTTTTTACAAAATCCATGCGATTCAACAACGCGTAAAAAAGTAAACAATGTAAAGGCGGCCGGAATCTGTCATTATTGTGGGTTTATATGTGGTCATCAGTGGTGTCAACACCCAAAAATAAAAATATTTTCATCATCATTTTGAACTGTCAACCTAAAAGTCCGGATCTGTTATATACCTTTGAAATGATTCTTTCTAAACATTTGTATCTGAACGAAATATTAGCCATAAATAGTCCACACAATACTTTTCGCGTGACAAGAAATAATTGATTTTTTTCACAGGTATTTTGTTGGTTTTCCTGCAAGAATAAAACTTAATATAACTATTTATAGGCAAACCATCGAAAATTCACATTGCTTACTTTTTTTTGTGTAAAAAATGTGCGTACAAAATATTTAGCAAATGGTATGAGTTAACTAAATAGAAGACTCAGAATTTGCATAGCATTTGCTTTGTCTGATAAGTTTTATTCATGCCGATTTGATTAAAAGGTCAGTGCCGCCGCTTTTCGAACATGTCAAAAGTTGGCACTAATGTCATTTTCCATTGGGACAGAAAAAGCGCTTTTTTCAGAGTCAGAGCAGTTTTTCTGCTCTCGAAATCAGCTGGCTGTCAGATTTCATGTTCCATTGGCCGCAAAAAAGAAAACACTTTTTTTTGAGAGTCAGGTCAATTTTGCGAATCTCGATATCTGAGCGAGATTTACACCTATTTGCACTACACTAAAACATTTGTCTTTTGTCAAACTTTAAAGTGTGTTTACTTACGTTTTTAGACGAGAAGTCTGTGCTGCAATAGATATCAACAGAAATTGAATGGATTTTTATAAACACAAAAACAATTTGAGAACAGCTGACTTTTAAAACACGCACCACCACAAATGCAAACAAGAAAAATCTCGTTTTATGTTCCATTGGGCACGAAAAATCTGAAATCTGAGAGCAAAATCTGAAAATCCTAATGGAAAATGACATAACTCAAATTGGTTTTTATTCATACGAAACTTAGCAAATGCTTCGATTTTGACATTTCTCTTGAGTAAAAGCAATTGCTACATTTTGTTCATACGACCCTTCCACTTTTTCTTTTCTTTTTTTTTTTTTTTGTTGGGAAAATAGTGCAGAGATGCAATACTGTCGGTAATTCTTTTTTTCCAATTTGTTCTGTATAAGCCAAAACAATACAATGGTAGAATTTTACCACTGGGCAAACTCTTTGTATAGAAAAAGACCAAGATTCCGAGTACCTACTCATTTAATTGTTCGAATCTTTCATTGAATTAAATTAATGTGGTGTCGAAAAGTTGAAAAGTTGAAAAATTCAAGCTCAAACTTACTTTTTTCTTGACAAGTTATAGGCTCATCGCGGGCATTTTCAGCAGTCTGACTCTTAACACGTCAAATTCTTGTTGTGGCTTTAAACACAGTTTCATTTTCAAGCTCTTCAGCAAATTCCTTCGCAGTTAAAATGGAGCTTTTGCCTGTATTTCTCTAGTATCCCAAGAATGTGCAGCATTTTTTCAACATTTCTGTGCGTTTGCCTGCGGCGCCCCTTTATGTCCGAAGCATTACACTTTTTGTTTTTCTTTGTCGGAGGTTTTGCTCGCTTACTCAACTATTTGTTATTTTGGTGGTTAGCAATGATGTTCGGGAATACTTTGTTGTTAAACTCGTCTTTCGATGAGACAAAATTGCAAAAATTCGAAGGAAATGAAATCAATTCGCTCAATTCATCACAGCCATTACCGATAGTCAGCAATAACTTCGACAAATCTGGAGCAGATGGATCGTTCAGAAATGTAACTCTCATGTTTGCTTTCAACTGACGTTTCTCACAAAGCGCCACAGATTTGATGATTTGAGGCAAGCAAAGTCGGAGCTCTTACGAACAGTACATTCATTTGAACTAATGGGTCTAATTCAAGCCAGTCATATTCAACAGTTATATTAAATACAATAGTTATAACATTGTCGATGTTTTTCAACCAAATCGCAATGATTTACGTGTCGGTCAACCTGCCGCTTTTTCACCGAAGTGCATTATGGTGCACGTACACAACATTTGATGTTCTCCGAATGCAATTTGAGCAACTGATGTTGTTGTCAAGTAACGCACTAATCCATTTACAAAAGCAGATCAATTTCATTGCAGCGTAAAATCTGAGAATCTGAAGAAAGATATCTGGTGGTCCCAATTGAAAACGACATTAGAAACATGGGAATTCAAGATTGAAAAAACATCAAGATCATACTTATCAAGAGTTTGAATCTCGAATACCGCCATATCACTGCCTTTAGTCACGTATTTTTACACAGACATATTTGATTGACCAACCTACCTCAACATTGGTATGAGTCCAAACAAAAAATGGCAGTACGACACTATTTATTTGCTCCTCTCACCTTCATCGTGAATGTTTTTTATTATCCGCTGGAAATTTTAAATATTTATTTAGTTTCAAGTTCAAGTTTTATTTATTTGCAGCATGAAGTTGTTTTACAAAGTTAATAAATAATTATTTAGTTTAAGAGATACAGAGCATAGTTCTTTACATTTACAATATGGGTACAATGTTTATAACAAATTATTTTAATATTTTATAATAAATATGTATATGATTAAGGGAAAACACTACAAGAAAAAAAACCTTATATAATACTTAAAAATTAAGATTGCACATCACCCAATTTGCTTAAACAGTAAAAGTTAAAGTTAAAGTTTGAGTATGAGCTCAAAAGCACATTTTTCAAAAAAAATATTTTGGAGCACAGCCCTATTGCGAAGATCAACTATCAATCGGTTGACGATTGACAAATTTATCAATTAAAATTGATGTTTGTATTGCGTAAAATAATTGATAAATATATAAGTAACCTCTGAACATTACGCCAAAAATAATGTTATTGTGAATGAAAACTCAACTTTGACAGTTCTAAAATATTTTTGATTTGAAGGGTGATCGTTAAGGATTTTGCAAACAATTTAATTAAACAATAATTACGAGTGTTATAAATCTGTAAAAATTTATTGAAAAATATGTCATCAGTGGTATTTTCGAATGGCAAAATGTATATACATAATAGCCCTTAAGAAATAACAACAATAACAAGTAAAAACCATGATGTTCAACATTTTCGTTTAAGAGCCGTCCTTATCAACTCCGAAATTGCGATTGATAGAAAAATTGACAACTACCAATAAAATTGTTCGAGATTGACATTCACAATACCGATTTGTCAACCGACAATTGCTGCACGTTCACAGTCGATCAACACTTAATTGATAATTGATCGTCGCAATACCATTTAAAGAAATTTATTTTTGTTTATTTTAATTTGTTTTTATTTATTTATTTATTTTTATATTGATAAGTATCAATTATCAATTGATAGTTGATCTTCGCAATAGGGGTGATAAGACTAATTTACCTGGGCTGACGTTTGCTCTAATGTGAAGTCGGACTGTCGAGTAAGACCACGGCAAGTTAAGCATAAGCTTAAGAATTTTATTGTGGCTGATTTGAAGTTTCTTGATATGAGTCTCGGCACAGTCAAACCATGCTGGAGCTCCATAAGTTAAAACCGGTTGGAAAATCGTTTTGAAAATTAGGACTTTATTATGTATGCTTAGTTTAGACTTTCTGTTAATAAAAGGATAGAGTTTTTTCAGGAAGTTGATTTTATGAATAGTATTAGATATATGCTTTTCAAAAGTTAATTTTGTATCCAAAGTAACGCCAAGATACTTACTGTTATCAGACCACTGAATATCTGTAGAATCGACTTTAAGCAGGTTTTGGGGAAGAAGACTTTGCTTTCTGCGTCGAGTAAACCATTTAGCTTGGCACTTTTCAGCATTGACTTTTATTTTCCATCTTGTAAAATAGCTCAGTAGTGAATCCACTGAGCTCTGCAAACTTGTAAGTGCGTCTCGACGCATAAAGAGCAGTGTCGTCTGCAAACATGGCCACTTCGGTATTGTAAGCAAGACGTGGTAAATCAGACATGAAAATGTTGAATAGGATAGGACCGAGTACAGAGCCTTGTGGAACACCAAAAGGAATTTCGTACTCGGAAGACTTCGCAATTCCAGTGTACACAACAAATTTTCTGTTTTGTAGGAAGCTTCTTACAATCTTGATAAGATGAACAGAAAAGTTAAATAGAATTAGTTTGTAGATACGACCTTCATGCTATACTGTGTCGAACGCCTTTTCGATATCTAGTAGTACTAAACCAGTCGAAAGTATTGAGTGTAAGTTGGTTTTCACGTGATTTTTTATTCTTAGAATTTGGTGGTGAGTAGAGTGGCCTGCTCTGTAACCGAATTGTTCCAGAGGATATACGTTAATTTATTTAGTTTAGTTTTATTTATTTGAACCGAGTGTTTTTCTCTCCAGTTTGTTTATTTTTATTTTTTATTTTTTTTTTTTTTTTTTTTTTTTTTTTTTTTCAAAGTGCGATTCCCCGTACAAAATTTATTATTATTATTTTTTTTTTTTTACGCGAATCTTTCCGATATTTTAATAATTAATTTTAAGTATTCCGCTATTCGGGGGGGAGACAAGTCCAACAAATCAGATATTATCAAAATCGGTTCATTTGAAATCATGTTCGTTTTTAATGTGAGACAAACAAAATTGCTACAAAAACAATTATGAAACCAGGAAACCAGGCCAAATTGGTGTGAATCATTGAAATCGATCCAGGTGTTCTTGAGTTATAAGTTTAGATACTAACATCACTTTCTTTTATATATAAAAAATAATATTTTCCAAGCATTTAGAATAGATTTCTTGAAATAATCACGTGCTGCATGAGCTTGGCCTTGGATATGTGATCGTAAGCTGCTAAAGTGGTTGTCACAATAATTATTCTTGATACAGGTCAATATACAGAGCAAAAAGTGTGTTACGCGCTTCTATCCTATTCAGACATCGAGGTCTAGAAATGATTACCTATCTGTAAAAGTATTGGTACGATTTCTGCGGTTTTGCCCGCAAAAGCAAAAATGCATAAAATGCATATGATGTCAAAGCTAAACGCGTTATAAAAAAAATCGGAATCTTTATTAAGCGTTCGATTTATCTAGGTTGTAGGTATTAGTACAATGAGTTATGTAGGGCAAAGAGTCTTGTATTAAGAGTGAGTCATGTCATGCCTCTACCCATGAGTGGTAACAAACATCAAGTCAGGCATTGCAACACTGTCATGTATACCTAAATTCTTTGAGAAAATGAATTGTAACTATATTCAATTGTCTCTCAAGGTAGCCACATTGGCCCAATCCTGATCCTGGTATGTATCAACTATTTATGTATTGTTGTTATACTCAAAGATTTCACTGTGTGCGGATGACTGTAAGCTGGTTCTGATATATTCATATAGCAGCCCACAAGGTTATATCTTTCTACAGCATGATATTGACCGCATGCAGGTATGGTATAAGGAGAACTATATGTAGCTGAAACTGAAGAATTGTATAAATGTTTGTCCTTCCCAAGACGTCAAAATCCAAATACATCGATTTATTGTATTAATGATGAAGTTGTTGAAAGAGTGGATCACTTTAATGATCTTGGAGTTATCTTTGACAAGAAGCTCAACCTTAACCTTAATTTGGATTCCACTGTCAGTAAGGCAAGCAGCCGATTGGGACTTATTAAACATTTTTCAAAAGCATTAAGGACCCCTATATCATCAAACTTCTTTATTGTTCTCTAGTCCAACCTGTTTTGGAACATTGTAGTCCTGTTTGGTGCCCGAGCTACGAATCTGGAATTTCAAGAATTGAAAGCCTTCAAAGGTAATTTCTTCTTTTTTTCCATTACGTGATTTACTTTGGGAGCCCGGAATTCGTCTTCTCTTCGACATAAGTCAATAAAAGTTGCTGAATATGCACCCCTTGAAAAAACAAAGAGAAAAGTCAAATGATTTATTTTTGTTTTGCGTCCTGACCGGCAACATCAACTCCACATTGTTTATTCTTAGGTAGTTCTATAAACATCAATACAAGACCGAGGGCAACAAGTAATCCAATATTTTTATATCAAAGTACAAAGTACGTCTCGATGTAACTATGGAAGCAATAACCCCATCAATAACTTGACGAAGGATTTTAATAAGTTCAATCATGTGATTAATTTCAGCCTAACAAATTTAATTTTAAAACAAATATTAAAAGAAATGTAACATATTTTAAAATAACTAACTTTATTGAAAAAATATTAATAATTAATTAACTGTGGCTTAGATGTTTAATGGTTAAATAAAAAAAAAAAATAACTAAGGGTTAACCTTAACTTCTTTCAGCGCTTTTTTACTTGAGTGTATTTTAAACTCCTGTCAAGTTACATATTGGTTTCACAGTCCTCCCTCGTATCGCGTACAAATTGATGCAGTGTTTACGCTCTATATAATGTTTTTGCTACCAAGATATCCCCTTCGAATGGCGCGGTTTGTAAAGTATGTCGTCTTTTTTCGTTTGAGGTATATGGACAATTGGACATCCTAGCATAAAGTAAATTGGTTACTTAACAAAGAATTAACTTTGTCATATGTAGGTACTCAAAATTGTATACTAATTTAAGGTGTTATCTATAGGATGTCGATAAACTATGCCATTATAACGTAGAATCCACAGCTTACACGTGTTTGCAATGGATACGTTCCCGATGAATCAAAGTCGGAAGAATAGTTCACTATGACTGGTCACTCGACGAAGGCATATACTCGTCGTACTCCCACTGAATCATGTGGTCTGTACAATTATGATGTATCCAAAATTAATAAACTTAAATCACGATTAACTATATTATTTAAAGCTTGCTTTTGGCATGGGAATTTACCATTTAACATATTTTATTTTCCGGATTGCTTCCATTTTATGTAGGTATATAACCCTAATATCGCTTCAAATACCTAGATTTTCGCTGACACATTATAATTCCCGAATGATTTTTCTTTACGCTTGTTTGGTAATTTTGCAATAAAATAAAACTATTAAATTGAAGAAGTCGATAGAACAACGAAAAAGACCTAGGAAATTTTATAACCCTATCATTTTTTAATGATCGGTACTTTTAAAAGGATCTAGAAATATTTATGAACCTTTCTAATCTGAAATGGGTATGATCAATGGCCGGGTTCCACTGCCCGCTAGACGTCTAGCAGAAAATATCCCAGATGAAGGAACGCTCGCGCTAGAACAATAGCGGCAGCGGCAAAGTCCCCACTACAATTAAAGAAATAATACAAATATTATAAAAATAATATCTGAATTGCTATTTTATTTACATTAATACCAATTTTATCACAATTACATTTGCTCGGCGTATTTACTTTTATTTTGTAAACGTTTGACCGATTTCCTTTGACAGGTCGTTGTTTTTTTTTCAATGCAGCGGGTAGTTTTGCGCTAGATTGAGAAATTTCCCTGAAAGGGATATTTCAAAAAAAGTGCTAGACGTCTAGCACTTTTGGTGAAATGTCTATTTTTTTTATATGGAGTTTGGCATGCCGCTAGTCATCTAGCGGGCAGTGGAACGCGGCCATTGTGTCGAAATAGAATAGAATAAACAAACTGAACTGTGAACAAGGGAATAGGAAAGATGTATCCTGAATATAACTCTACAGTCAGGAAGTTGGATTAGATGCTTTAATGCAATTGCCTGAAGTGTTTCTCATTTTTATTTTATTTTTGTTGCTGACAGAGCGGATTAAATGGCAACATATTTCTTATCAGGAAATACAGATATTGTATTCCATACATAATTGCCGACATTAAGTAAAATATTTATCAATATAAGATCCATTCTCTTTCATTTAATCAAAAATTATAAACAAACAAAGTAGTATACCTTCCCGGCGGACACCCTGTATTTCCTAAGTATCTAATATTATTTGTATTTGATTCTTTCTTTTTAATAAAGTTGTTTATTTTGCCGAATACTACTAAATAGAGTATAAGAACCGTGGGCGAACCCACTATTTTTCACTCTCATTTCGAAGTCACCAAAGTTAGAAGATCGTTTGGATCGTTTGTTTGGAATCCATAAACACAAAACATTTACGATACAATTCTGGCTCCTCAGCTCTCAATTCCACGAGCAATTAAGCGCAGGTAAAGCCCTCCTGCTATCGACGGGCCACCCAATCGTTCGTCCACACATGCCGACGTTTGTGTGGCAATTCATTCTTCTCGCTGCTCTCAAATACGTAAGCGGACAACTGCATCTGCATGCTCAAGCTCAAGGGGCGGTATTTGCATATTTCGTACTGGAAACGGCAACCACCTGGTTTTACATATAATTAAATGTCGATTGAGTACTCCGTGTAGAAATACTAGATAATGGCGTTTACGATTGAAGAAAAAAATTGCCCTTTCTATGAAAAGCGAGCAAATCCAGAAGTTTTCTTTCTATGTTTCTACTTTTCATTGAAAAAAAGGGCCTTCCAGTATAATTCTTAATACGACAGAAGTGTGCGGGATATTTTTTAAGAATTGCCCTGAGCTCACCAACACACTTGTAAAATGTCAAATTGAAATGTTTGTTGTGTTGTTCAAAACAAAAGTTGCGCTATGTGATCGGAAAATATGCAATTATGCGTGCAGTGTAAACTTGAATTGATTGACTAAAAAAATAAATAAAAAATAGTTGGCGCAACAGGTCCCGAGGGACCCTAGGACGGTTTTGTGTGAGTTTTTTCAAGTTTGAAACGAATGGAAGGGATCTACAATTTTAAGCGGACTCCAAACGGCCAATTGAGAAGCTATTTCAAGACAGTTATACTCTCGGATGCTTGTCAGACGTTCGCGAGAGGTGGCGCAGTGGAAAAAAACCCTAAGTTGGAATTTGTTTTTTTTTTTGCGGGATTCGAACCTCGACCCCTTGCTTAGTAGCCCAACACACTAACCACTAAGCCACTGATGTATAAAGTTTATATCAAACACATAACTCAAAAAATCTAATCTCAAAATTTATTCCAGCTCGTTCTAGCCGTCATTCGTGTCTGTTAATCTGCATACAATTTCCAAGAGAACGTATACAATAGCAGTTTCATTGAAATCAGTAACTAAAGCCTTAATGTCGGGACTGACTTCATGCCAAAATGTATTAGTTCAAGACTCGCCATTAGCAGTACATCGGTACTTATTTTGTTTTCGCTATCCGAAATGCTATGTAAAACATATCCACATTTAACTATACATATTTATGTAGGTGTGTAAAAGTTTCACATACATATTTAGAGATGTGCCATATCCCATATGGCAACGTTTTATTGCAATCGTTTGGTAACTATATTTTCAGACTAAGTTGCAGTTCTATCTGCCACCGGCAATATTACAAAATAAGATGTTTTGCCTTACAAAAAAGTTAAGACTGAAGCTTAACAAGATTATTATTGCTAAAGTCCATTGCCCATTGCGTCTGTAAACGAGATTAGTTGTGCTTTTTAAATCGAATAGTATATCCTGTTTATGAAGAGAACGCCTGACAGGCAAACAGTAAAATACTCTTACTAATTGCATAATACGATCTGAAATGGTTTTTACTAGTTTAAAATTCAAATGCAGCGCCACAAATAAATATGTACCTATATTTCCGTAATGACTATAAATAGATGCACTGTAAAATTAAAATGCGCAAACTTAAAATTAATGCAACTCTCGTAGATCATTCAGCAAACATGCGTTGAATAATAAATGTAAAACGATTGACTTTTTGGTAGATTAGAATATTTGGAAAATTTACTGCGGCCAGTCGCACATTATGCATTGAAATAATTAGACAATTATAGTGCATACATAAAACTCGTATCTATACCTATTGTTTAGCGCAGTATTATACTGTTCTTTAGACTTCAAAACTGCCAACCGCTTTTTTCTCAAAATACTGCGTATTGGTAACTTACGATTATTCATGCGTTGATTTCTTTGAATACCTCAAAACAAAGCCAAATTGCTTCAAAGGATAAATATAAATGGAGAACGAAGACGATTCAGATGATGGTTAACTTACAATCTTTGTTAATTTTCGTTGAATAAAATGTAGGTATACCTACTGCGCAAAAACTGTTACTTTTTTTCACTGTTTTTTTTTTTTTAATTTATTGTGAAATACTTATTAGGTACTCAATAGCGGATGCGGTAATTCAACCCCAGTTTATCGTTACAATACAAAAACTTCTTTTAAAAGTTGTTATCGATAGTGGACAGTCGATCGTAATCGATTGGCTTATGCAAAATGCAAGGAATAGAAGCTGTTGTTTATGAATGAAGAATTTATGTCAAATAAAGGGAAAATTAGATGTTTTAAATAACGATGCAACTCATACTCTTTTGACTTAAGTCGTTTTCTATTGGGACAATCTTATTTACCAATACTGCGCCAATATATTTGCGTTGTTCTGAAAGCCATTAATGGGGTACATATTAGGTCTGTTTCTTTACTTTTGTAGTAAGAATGGAAAAGACTGTCAAAATGCCAGTGGTGGGGATAAATTCTCTCACAGAGAGAGACGCTTACGAAAAAGTTAAGGAACGCTTTTGTAGTAATTTATGAAAAATGATAGATACATAATTCAAATATTCAAAAAATTGTACGAAAAGTCGTTAAAATGTCTGATAAAATCGAGGAATTTGTTAATTTACTAAGAAAATTAGTTCTATCATTTATTTTAAACTTTATTTTGATGAATCTGAGTATGTGGAAGAGTTTGTACTGATTGAGCTACAAGCATTCGAGAAGAGGAAAAAGCGACACTGCATTACGAATTACATGGAAGAGATAGTTCTTTGTTACAGTAAGAAAGAATTTCGTAACCAATATTCAATTTTATTTTGCCGCCTGTTGATACCATTTTAATAAGCAAGAAGTCAAAAAATAATCAACGAATATGCCAAATGGGACTACAAATTTCAAATCAGCTGTCAGTTGTAAGGTGACTGAGAGCTTTTTCACTTCTTACACCAAGAAATTTGTTGAGTAAAAATTCGTAATATTCTCACTGCAGGGGTAATATCTTGCTCTCTCGATGACGCTCTCTTTTACGAGTTTTTTGAGTTAAGGAACGACACTGACTAAAAATTCGTAAGATTTAAAAGTAAAGGAACAGACCTGATAGGTCGATATCCATTTGTGATTTTTCCATAAACGAATGCAATTTGAACAGCTGATGTTGCTGCCAAATAACGCGCCAATACATTTGCGTTTTTCTGAAAACCGTTAATGGGGTACATATTATTATAAATTAAATCAACAAAAAATGTATGTTTAACACACGTTAATCTTTAAGTTGTTATTCTTATTCCAACATTTTCCTACATCACAAATTGTTGGATTCTTAGCCTATATGCCTAACGCTCGTAACTTTTCTCGGGCCAAAAACAGTATATACTTGCTTGTAAAATCCACAAAATTCAGTGACGTATGGCTCGCTCACGGATGTGGTAATTTGGCCCCTGACCATTGGATCACGAATTTCTTTAACCTTTACCTACATTTTTGATGTCTAAATATCTTAGCGCGCGTTATTGGAATCTGGTCGAGTAATTCCACACATTTAACTTGCGGGGACGGAAATGCGTCACTGTGTTTTATCATTGCATACGTTTTTATCACTGCATACATTTATGGGCTGTGGCATATTAATTTCAGCTTTTTGTTGATGTGAAACAAAGCATGTTTTTATATATGATGGTCTCACATTTCTTCCCTGTGACGGATATCTCGAGGAAATTCGGTGCCAAATCTTTCGTGAATAATCACAGCTGAACAACAACTAACAAAAATGTCGTTGACCAGCACCTCTACAATATGCAATGCAAGCCGAATGAAATTCCAAAGACACTTTTATTTACTGTGTAACAGTTGATGTCATTTAACTTGCGGGGATGGAAATGCAAACGGGTATTTGTTATTTCATAATGTATCAAGAATACGGTTATTATACAATTCCCTCTTTTGTCTTTTCTCAATGACGTGTATCAAGCCACACGCATACCGCACGCACGGTGCTTACTACAACTTACAACTACACATATTTCGGGACTGTTGGACACAGTCGCACCAATTTTTTTTTTTGTCATACTAGGTACATTTTTTGGCTATACGCCTGTGAATATTTAATTCGCATGTGTACCTAGATATTTGGCTCAGTCTCGTTTACAAAGTGAATTTAATTTATTATAAACGTAAAAGGGAATCGCTTAGCTCTAGATTTCCATGTAACAAAATCTGCCATCAGCTATATAAAATCTGAGAAAGAATCGATATTAGATGCTGTTTCCAACACCTATCAAGAAGCAAAAACTAAATCCTTACACAGCGCTGAGTTTCCGGAAATGGAAAGTCTTTTTTTGAATGGTTTCTAAATAAACGTAAAGAAAAGAAGTACACAATGACTGGACCAATATTAAAGGCAAAAGCTAAATCAATTTTCGATGAAGTACCTATGTCTCAATAAAGATGAAAACGCATTCCGTGCAAGTGATGAATGGTTTATAAAATTTAAGAATCGGCACGGTATTCGCTATACTTAAAAATTGGTGGCGAGATACTCTCTAGTGATGTTGGCGCTGTCATTTCGTTTATGCACAAAGATTTATATAAGAACAATAAATTTTGGAGGTATGTAGTTCCACAAATTAGAACATTTCGGAAATTAGAACTACCCCAGGAACAAAGCTGATCTAATTTCTGAGCGTTCGCTGTACTAACTTTTTTTTTTTTTTGATAAACTAACTTTATAATTCATAACTCATAAGCAACATTTTAAGACCAAGATTGAGTTCAACTACCAAGTTTAAGTGGTCAAAAAAAGCAAAAGAACATTTTTACGGTTTCGTTTTACGTATGGCTATAACTTATAAATGGGACATTAGTACTTTATTTTGAAAGACCTACGTTTTTTGTAAATTTGTTTGGCATGTGCATGCCCACAACTGGAGCCCATATGTCCAGACTGGTTTGAGAATTTGCTTGTATAGCAATAGCTTATTGAAGTTGGACAAGGATGAATATCTCCCAATAAGCCAATACATTTTACTGTATCGCATGTTCAACTTATCTTTTTTTTTACAAGCATTTTTGTCACTTTTCTGACAATCGCTCCCATTGCAAGTACAGCA
Organism: Cheilosia urbana; assembly: GCA_946477585.1. Classification (NCBI taxonomy): domain Eukaryota; kingdom Metazoa; phylum Arthropoda; class Insecta; order Diptera; family Syrphidae; genus Cheilosia; species Cheilosia urbana. The sequence goes on along the minus strand of OX297854.1, from coordinate 61,880,611 downwards.
GTGTTATTTGCAAAAGTTGCTATAGTGATTTCTCCATTAACAGGCAGATCGCTAGTGAATAAAAGGTATAGCACTGGACCTAGCACACTGCCTTGTGGTACACCAGCTTTAATTTCTCTTATTGTTGAGTACTTTGTCTCTCGTTTAATTCTGAAGAATCGATCTGATAATATGACTCCACAATTGTTGAATACTGATTCGGCAATTGCCTTTGTAACTTGTGAATCAGTCCTTAGTGCCAGACTTTATCGAAAGCCTGTGCTATATCGAGAAACATTGTAGAGCGCACATTTTTATTTTCAAATGCTTTTTCGATTTTATCTGCGATTCCATGCACTTGATCAATCGAAATAGTATATGGTAAAGATATGAGAACTGAAACCTGCGTAACGGCCATTATAACCTATAACCAGAAGAATCGATGCGATATACGAGTGATATATACAGTTGGTTGGTTGGTTGGTGAGGATGTAATTTCCGCTCTTGACTGAGGCCTTTGATGGGCCCGTTGTGTTCATCCCTTGTTTGTACAGTTGTGATCTATATTTGTGATAGGGGGGCTGGTTTCAGAGAATATTCAGTAGTTGTATCTTTAAAATAAAACTGAGAACTGATTCAATATTGAAAATATATATATATATTTTTTTTTTTTTCTCTTTCAGATGGGCAAGTACACTGTGCCACAAAATCTCCAATCTTATTGGGCTACGATGGGAATTACGAGGAAAGGAAATTTTAGAGAAGGATCAGGCCTGCATCATCGTGGCCAACCACCAAAGTTCACTCGATGTATTAGGTGAGAAATATAATGATACCTAATGAAAACAATTCAATCTTAATCTTCTCTCATTTGTTTATAGGAATGTTCGACATCTGGCCAGTGATGAACAAATGCACTGTTGTCGCTAAACGCGAGTTATTTTATGCATGGCCATTTGGATTAGCCGCATGGTTAGCTGGACTCATTTTCATTGATCGTGTCCGTTCAGAAAAAGCCCGAGAAACTCTAAATGAAGTCAATCGTAAAATCCAAAGGCAAAACATCAAATTATGGGTGTACCCAGAGGGCACACGTCGAAATACTGGTGAAATTCATTCATTTAAAAAGGGAGCTTTCCACATGGCTGTTGATGAACAAATTCCAATTATGCCCGTTGTGTTTAGTTCCTATTGTACATTTCTTAACGATAAAAAGAAAATATTAAATGCAGGTCGTATAATAATCTCCACATTGCCACCAATTTCCACAAAAGGCATGACCAAAGACGATATACCGGAGCTGATGGATTTGGTCCACAAGCAAATGTCCGACACATACAAGCAAACGTCCATAGAAGTGCTTTCCAGGTATAAGGCGACTAAAGACCAAAATCGCTGCATCAAGGAGACACAAAACCAAACGGACGTAATTAAGCTGGATGACGGATTTCGTCAAAAACAAATCGCAGCCGGCTTTCGTAGTTTCATGAAGACAAATTGATTCAAATTGCCTTCTCGGAGTGGAGTTGACAACGTTTAAAAATTTATCCTGACTGTTTTTTATAGACGTATATTTCCATCTTGATTTACTTAAATACTTTATAAACAAAAGATATAAGTGATAAATTTATGACTGCGCGTGTAACAGGAGACGAGTATTGTACTTTAACGAATAGAAATGTGTGTGTAAATCTTTTGATAAAATTTGCTATTTAGTTATTATTATTTTTGTTTTTTTAATTTTTAGTTAGTCGATAGTATTCAATATAATTCCGATAAAGATTAATTAGATATATTTTGCTTCTGAAAATTATAAGCTAAGGCCCCCTCTAAAGGAATCACTAGAACTCCATTTATAGCAATCACGGATTTGGGGTCAAGTCCATTTATTTCAAATCCGATGTGATTCCGTGCTCAAGAGAGGTATAGAGAGTTCTGAGTGATTGTATTGGTTCACTCGTGTTTTGTGATAGGGTCTTATGCTTTTTGTGTTGTTAAAAGAGCATAGATATTTTTGGCATATACATATATCAAAAGGGGCAATGTATTTCCTTATGGTTTATAGTATGTATATTTTTTATATAAAGTATTTGTGTAAATTTGAGAAAATTTTATTTTCTGTTTATTGTAACTGTCGTTTTCGTTTTTTATTCATTATGTATTAATTTAATATAATTAAATGCACTTTATAATGCATTTATAATAAAAGAGAAACGAAAATCTTCATGAAATGGTACGAACGAAATGGTGTTGGGATTTTTTTTTATTGGACCAGGCCTTCTGTTACTGTCGGCGTCTGCATAATTAATTTCCAAACAAAAACTCATCATTTTATTGGGTGCCGTGACATAAGGCCAACTCTCCAAATTTGCTTTCGCTTTCTCAGTGTCATAATACCAAATGCTAGAATTTGGCCTTTGGCGGCTTTACCTTATGTCACCGTTTTATTGAGGCAAGTCAGGTTTAAAGGCCAGAAAGGATATCCGCCAAAAACTTATTTTCAAAGACCAATGTACCAAGTAGCAGCAACGAAAATCTGGACGCAATATTTTTGACGGCGGTATAAGCAGGTAGAGGTATTCTGAACACAGTCGGAAAGAATACAGATGGCTGATCGTACATTCCAAAATGAGAGACGACTGGATGAAGAGCGTACACCAACTCATTTCTTCGGAGGAAAGTATTCATAATGATTGTAAACTAAGCAATTGGGTCTATCACAGAATCCGTCGTGTTCGGAATTTTGCTACGAACCCAGAAAGAACAATCACAGAATCCGTCGTAGGGCACATTTTTTGCTTTCGAATTTCGTAGAACGTGGTATATTCAGTATATTCCCCTACGACGGATTCTGTAACAGTTCTTTCGGGGTTCGTAGCGAAATTCCGAATACGACGGATTCTGTGATAGACCCGATTGTTTGTGCAAACCATATAAGAATTGATAGCTTCTTAACTGCACCAACTATAAAAGCATCAGTATCTTTGACCACGCCTTAACCAATTTGTCAACTATGTAATTGATTGGCCCCTACTAGTGTGGTTTTCAGTAGGTCATTTTAAGAAATGAGCTATGTAAAGCCAAGTCTAGTTTTGGAATCCCCGCCGCACTCCATTAACATATGAAACAATCTCACCTTTAACATGAAAAAGGATGCAACACGATGTCATGAGACCTCCTTAACTTATTGAATTTTTAGAAGCATTGACAGTGGATAGCATTGACATTCACCTCGATTACCGTTGTCGTTTTCGACTCAAAAATGCACGACTCTTTCAAATCTGTATTACGTACGTTTGTCGTTTTCTGTATACATTCAGAAACGTCAAACATTTGCGCAGGATCCGGCATCGATGGCTGGCTGTCAGATTTAATTTTCCATTGGCCGCCAAAAAAATAAACACTCTTTTTAAGAGTCAGAGCAATTTTGCGAATCTCGATTTCTGTGGGAGATTTACACATATTTGCACTAACGCCAAAAAATTTGTCATTTGTCAAAGGGTGTTTTCATAAACGTCGAAAATCTGCGCTAGTGCAATCGACTTTCTTTTTTGTTGCAGGCCTGCTTTAGTACAATTTTAAGTAGTCACTAAATGTTCATAAAAGTCGGACAAAAATCAAAAAAATCATCACAATAGTTTGATTTTTGCCACATTCCACGCCGCAGCTTCTTTTTCCCTTAAAAAAGTTAAATTTAATTGTGAAAATACATAAAAAATATTGCTGATAAAACTTACATTTTTCGCACATAAATTTTTTACCTCCCGCACTTTCCGCAGTCAAAAAAATATGGATGCACAATCTGCCAGACTCTGACGACATTTATGACGTTTACGAACATAACTTCTGCAATTCATCTGCGTTTGTTCGATCAAAAATCTGACTTTATAAACACGTCTTACGCAGATCTTAGTTAGGCAGACGTTTATGAAAACACCCAAACTTTAAAGTGTGTTTACTTGGCGCAGGGACATAAGTCCACGAGAGACGAGACATAAGTGCATAATAGAGTTTTGTCGCACTTCGGTGGGACATAAGTTCAAAATTTGATTGCAAAATTATGTCCCTCCAAAGCGGGATATAAGTCCATAATTTATTTTTCAAAGATGGGATATAATTCCAACATTTTGTAAGTAGAAGTATATCTTAATATATAAAAACGTTCGTGCGTATGTATGACCGACCATCACGGCTGAACCACTAAAGCTATCCCCCTTATATTCACACGATATATTTGTGTGGTGCTCCGGATGGTTTATGTTTATTTTAGACCCTTTAGGAGGCGCTGGGGTCGTTTTTTGAAAATTCTTATTTATGGACCCATTTGGCTCAAATTAACACCATATAAAACTTAAAAAGAAAAGAAAGTTTTTTGCCAAAATTTTAACCCGATAGGTGGCGCTGGGAGATATTTACGACAAGTTAGATTTTCTGCATATCAATTTTAAATCAACAGCATTAAATTTAATTGAAATAATATAGTTGGCGTTGGTTGTCTATACTTTTTTGAATTTGACATTTCAGTAGGTAATTCATATTTCATTTAGCTGTACAATTGTTCGACGTAAACTCCAAATTAGTTTTTATTCAATTTTTTTTTTTTTTTTTTCAATATTCATTTCCATTCGATTTCCGGCCCAAATAACATAACCAAGGAAAATGTTCTTACTGGGCCAAATTTTATGATTCTTCTTTTGTTTTATTTGTATTGGTGTATTTCAGGCTTGCCTAAGCCTAAAAGATAAAATGTTTAACCCGATAGGTGGCGTTGCTGTCGATCTCCGAAACTGCTCAACCGATTTCAATGAAATTTTGTGGATGGGTAGGTATGGTTGCTTCAAGATTGAAATATACATATATATATAGTTTCGGACCCTATAGATAAGTGGTTCCCAACCGGTGGGGCACGGTTCCTAGGGGGGCATGGGGATTGTAAAAGGGAGGCGTGGACACAATTTGAATCGTACATTTTTGATGCAAATAATTCTGGGCTTGGCGTAGCTGTCTGACATATTGGAGCATCTTAACGAGCTAAATTTACATTTGCAAGGGTCGGGAAAAGAAAATGTGTCCGCAAATATTTTTAAGTATGAAGATAAGGTTCGAGATTTCGTTCAAAAAAATCTGAAAAAATCATACCAAACAGTTTTCGTCATTTATGAACGTTGCAAAAATGGTAAAACCCGAAGAATAAGTAACCAACGACCTAAGAAATGACATAATTCAACATTTGCAAAACCTTGCTGAAGAATTTTCGATGTATGTACTTTCCGGAGGACAAAAAAGACGTTGCAGAATTGAAAACGATGGTGCGCAATCCATTCACCGTTAATATCGATGAACTACCAGACGAATTAAAAGAGGAGGTGATCGATTTGAAAAATTACCGCACACTGAAGGACAAATACGATGTAAGCGAACTAATAGAATTCTTGATCAAAAGCGGGAAATCATACACAAGGCTGCAAAACATTGCCATTCCATTTTTGGTGCTCTTATACACATATTTGTGCGAACAAGGATTTTCGGCACTCCTCCTCATTAAAAACAAGCAAAAAAACAGACTTGACGCTTCAGTTGACATGAGAATCGCACTGACAAAAATTGCACTCAGAATCTCAGAGCTGGTGAAGAAAATGCAACTCCAGAAGTCGCATCACTAATAAATAAAAATACGTTTTTCCAAATCAATTTACGAACATGTATAATAAAAAATTAACATTTGGAATTTTTATTTGGGCATGCGATTCTTCAATTCGCCATAAGGGGCATGCTGTTGAAAAGGTTGGGAACCACTGCTATAGATGGTACTTTGCAAAACATAAGCGGGATAGGAGAACGGGTTGTGGCAGCATTAAAATTATTAATGGACATTATCCAAATAAAGGACTTTGCGAAATGTGAGCAGGACTTAATACGAAAGGTATGAGCAAAGTCGGGTGGGCACAGCTACATATAAAAAAGACTGACGTCCGTATGTGCGCACTCAGCACTCGGAAGCCAATCCCCCAATTTTTATGATTTTTGGTTTAAATTCGTATGGGCCCAAGGAAGGACATAATGCTACCTTTTGTAGTAAAAACAAAGCTTTATAGGGATTAGTTGAATTTTTGAATTATTTGGATGTTCCGGGCTTACATCTATACAATTGAAAGCGGGCTCATTTATAATTTTGTTGCGCAACCTCAATGCACCGAGACTTTGTAACAGAACGCGTTTGATTTGGTGGTGAAGGATCTCAAATCAAATGTCATGCAAGCGACGGTTTTGAGGAAAAAATTCAAAGACAAACATTCTCATTCCACGGAATCCGCTTATTACTGTACTGTAAACCATTTTAGTCAAAAAGCGAAAGGTTGGCCGACGCGTTAATGTTCTTTGTTGCGTTTGGCTACGCTTAAGGAAGGTTCATACGGCGACAAAATTGGAAATTTTGAACGGGAAATTGGAAAGTTTGTAAAAATTGTTTTTCCATACATTTTCTACGGAGAGTTTTTTTTTTTTTTTTAAATTTTGGTCGTAGTATACAGTGAGATCGTATTTGGATCAATAAAATTAATTCAGGTGGAAGTGAAAATTATTTTAGTCAAAAAGTAAATTTTGGGCGGGACGAAGTTCGCCGGGCACGCTAGGGATATCATAAAAAAGTTCAAACTCAATGTTTCACACATTTTTTTTTACAAAATAACAATAAAAATAACACCCACATCACCCAATCGCGCTGTAGGAAATAAGGCCCCAAAAGAGAAAATGAAATAAGGCCCCAAATTTGGGGTTTATTTCATAATGAAATTAAAAATAAAGAAAACTACTTTTTATTTAATATTGTTGATATTGGATAAACTAATTTAGATTAAAGGAACTTTGAATATACACAACCTCGCACCCATCCCGTAATCTAACAGTAAACCCAAGCAGGGGGGCAGCAAGGGACATAATTCCATAAATGTTTTTAATGAACTTATGTCCCACTTGGGTAGGACAAAAGTCCATAACAAAATTTTGAACTTATGTCCCACTTCAGTGAGACTACGGCAGCTGGGCACCTGTCATCTGACTTGTATTCTTTTTGCCCAATGGAAAACGACATTAGAACAGAAACACTTATTATTTTTCATGTGGCTTATAACACTTTATTTAATGACAATGTGTATTAGATGTCTTACTTATATTCGTCCAAACAGGTAAAAGTTATCGGTTATGTTTATACTACAGCTATGATGTCATCTAGCAGCATTATTTGAAAAGTGAACTTCCTGAAAAAATAGTGCATTTAACAATTATATGTTAGGACCATAGAAAAATGCATTACCTCGTCCAAAGCTGCCTTTGAAAACACGACCTCTTCCGAAACTAGTCTGTGAGCTGGCATCGTCTATATCATTTAAATCGGACATCTGGTTATTGACCTCAGACACATCGATTTTGAAATGGGATCTATCCGGCGGAGGGGGAACTCTACGCGAACGTCCAGCCCAGTGGTTTACTTCTGATTCATCATCCTTATCAAAGTAAGAACTAAATTCTACCTGCGATTGCTGGCGAGGCTTATTGCGACTAGACAAATCTGGGAAATCACTTTTATTGAACATTACCGGCCGAATAGATACACTCGACTTTTGATCATCGTAATAAACTTTATGTTCGGACAGTGCATTTGTGGCATAAGTAGATTCACTACCCACTGATATAAATGATTCTGTGGTACTAAATGCTGTGCTTGGTGCTATGGACTCAGTTTTAGTATTGACCGGTAGATGGCGTCCAGGAATACACTTGACCGCAATGTCTCCAGCCATGTATTCGGAAAATGTATAGCACCAACGTGTGACACACGATAAGGTGCAGTAATTGTTTTTGTCACGTGCTTCATGAAACTGTAAAAAGAAAAGTGCAATAAAGTTAGTTCCAAAATAAAGGCTATGATCTTCCACGCTAGTATTCTCAAGACGAAGTCTATTTGGAAACCCTCTATATTCCAAATGTGAAACGGGTTTTGAAAATGACCAGACAAAGTATCTAACGTATTTCACCGCAAATAGCTATTTGTTTGGCGGTGCGGCTCATTCGTGACCACTTTCAGTGGAATAAATCAAAAATTAAATCAAATGGTCCTTATTACACCCTTTCAACAAGGACTGAGACCCAGAACTTTGGTAGATTTGAAGTTGCTATCCCAAAAGCTAAAGTTTACGTTCTCAACACAAAAAAATGTGCTGGTTCATTCAAATTAGTACGGAGAAAAATGTTCTATTTGCACCGAATCTTTGTACATTCACCCCTATCGAGGTATCCGTTCGGAACGGAATTTTCTCCGATCTGTACGAAATCGGAAAAATTCCATTCGAGGTATCCGTTCCGATACAACTTTCGGGAAAATTCTCCGATGGCATGTAGCGCACCTTGTCGCATTGCGTGGAACCGCGTTATAACACTTATAACGGGTGATTTTTTAGCTGGTTTGGTTTTGGCAACACTGGTTTTGACAGCTGACGTGTGTTTAGTACCTTGTGTCACTGTCAAACAGCTTCAGTTTGGTTTGCAATTTAACCATGGATCGTCTTACAAATGAACAACGCTTGCAAATTATTGAATTTTACTATCAAAATTCGTGCTCGGTTCGAAATGTTCATCGCGCGCTGCTTCCATTTTATGATCGGCATTCTCGACCTTCTGAGCAGTCTATTCGGAAGATTGTGACCAAATTTCGCTCCAAATTTACTTTGTTGGTGTGAAGAAAATATTGCGGCCGTATCAGCTAGTGTGACAGAAGACCGCGAAATGTCGATTCGGCGCCGTTCCCAGCAGTTAGGCCTTTGTTACAGCACTACGTGGAAAATTTTTCGGAAAGATTTGTGCGTAAAGCCTTTTAAGATACAGCTTGTGCAAGAACTAAAGCCAGCCGACCTACCACAACGCCGAATTTTTGGTGAATGGGCTCTTGGAAAGCTGGCCGAGGATCCGCTTTTTTATCGAAAAATTGTGTTCAGCGATGAGGCTCATTTTTGGTTGAATCAATGGGTACGTAAATAAGCAAAATTGCCGCATTTGGAGTGAAGATCAGCCAGAAGCATTGCACAGCTACCAATGCATCCCGAAAAAGCCACTGTTTGGTGCGGTTTATGGGCCGGCGGCATTATTGGGCCATATTTCTTCAAAGATGATGCGAATCGCAGCGTTACTGTCAATGGTGAACGCTACCGAGCGATGATAACAAACTTTTTTTTGCCCGAAATGGAAGTTCTTGACTTGCATGATATGTGGTTTCAACAAGACGGTGCCACATGCCACACAGCACGCGAAACAATGGCGCAATTGCGAGGCGAGTTTGGTGAACAGTTAATTTCACGTTTCGGGCCGGTCAATTGGCCGCCTAGATCGTGCGATTTGACACCATTAGATTATTTTTTGTGGGGGTATGTCAAGGCTAATGTGTATAGGGACAAGCCCGCTTCGATTGACGCACTGGAAGCCAACATCCATGCATTCATTCGTGAGATACCGGCCGATATGTGTGAAAGAGTATGCCAAAATTGGACTCAGCGGATGGACTACCTGAGACGCAGCCGCGGTCAACATTTGCATGAAATTATCTTTAAACATTAAATGGCAAGGTTCAAACTATCGATTCAAATAAATATTTCATTCATTTTTTCGAATTGTTTGTGTTTTTTTTTTTAAAAACTTCTAAACCTCTTAAAAAATCACCCGTTATTTGACAGCCACACGGCAATTTTTTCCGAAGCTCTCCGACAACGAATTGCTGCGGAATATTTTAATGTGAAATGAACGCGTTTGTAGGCTTCATTTATTTTATTCCGAAACGGATACTTCGAACGCAATTTGAGTTCCGATCGGGTTTCACGTTCGTATCGGAATTTTCTCCGAACGGATACCTCGATAGGGGTGATTATCATTAGGATTAATATAAACGGAAATGATATTTGAGGAAACACAAAATGGTTACTTACAGCACAAGCGATCCCAACCATGTATTCAAAGATATCACGTTCAAAGTAAGCATCAGTGACGTAACTCGACTTTGGCTTCTCCAATTCGCCGACTTCACAAGTTGCCTCTTTTAATGTAAAGAAGAGGTACTGAATCGAGTAAATCTTCAATTTTACATTGTTCGCTCCGGGGTCGCATCCCAAAAAATTCAAAACCGACTCTACAATCGGCATAGTGTCTACATTCGTGTATAAGGGCGGATATTCACCGTCGTCATCTGGTCGAATAAAGTGCAAAATGCAGTTGTAGAGTTTGCCGAGATTGGGTTCGCCCATTGCGTTCGGAGGTAAGGGCAGCTGATGTGTAGTATCGGCATGATTTTGAGCCTCATAAGTGTGACCATAAATATTTATGCCTAAATAAATGATTAAACAATATAATGATGTCTTTTTTCGAACAACAGAAAATAAGACGTTACCTGGATTTATAAATGAATGATATTTATTGCATAGGCCACCTTCTAGTGAATATTCGCAAATTGATATCTCAGCCGGAATATACACTCCTCCTTGTAGTGTTTTTGTAAAGTAGTTCACCATGACAAAGTAGTATTTTTGTGTTGCAAGTTCTGTAGAAGAAAAAACATATTTAAAGTTGTAGTACTTTATTTGTATGTCATATGTATAAAAACGAGCAGTGGGCAACTATCCGTTGCATCAGAATATTGCTCTCCTAGCTATAGAATAGAGACAAATGATTTTAAAAATCTTTTCCGCATATTTCACAAAAGATTAATCGCGGTAGGGGATTTTAATGCCAAGAATAAATATTGGGGCAGAGAACTCTATAATGTATTAAAGAAGATGGCGCGAAATACCACTCGACGGGAAATCCTACCTATTGGCCAACAGATACGAATAAAACCCCAGATCTTGTCGACTTCTTTATATCTAAAAATTATGTCTAAAAATATAATAAATGACTTTTTGACTAAAATAATTTGGAGCATTCACTATTCAACCTGAAAATAATTTTGTTGATCCAAAATAAAAATAAAAAAATTCCCCGCACAAAATGTATGGAAAATCAATTTTCACAAACTTTCCAATTCCCTTATCGCCGTATGAACCTTCCTTCTTAGGGGTAGACAAACACAACAAAGAAAAGATAGGTCCAATCGGACAATCGGTTCTCGAGTTATGGGCGGTCTTACGGATGAAACTTTGTTTTATATTCCATATGCCCTACAAACGCAACAAACCGCCAGAACCTATGCCGATCGCGTATCCCTCAACCTCTCGAGAAGTCCTATGCTGCCAGCATCAAGTGCCGAAGACCAGTGGCGCCGATGCCAAGAAGCCATCAAAAACGCCGCAACTGATGTGCTCGGTTTCACCAGCCCACCCCCCCGAAACCCCTGGTTTGACGAAGAGTGCCGGCAAGCACATGCAGCAAAACAAAGTGCCTACGAAGCGTCGCTGCATAGAAGGACGAGAGCAGCTCGTCAGCTCTACGAGCAAAAAAGGAGGGAAGAACATCGGCTTCTTCGGAGAAAAAAGAGAGAGCATGAGCAGCGCGCGATCGAGGATATAGAGAGGTGTTACTCCAGGAACAATGTTCGGAAGTTTTACCAAAAGGTAAAAAGGACGTGTCATGCCAACAAGATCCAAACGGAGACGTTTAGAGACGAACAAGGAAACCTTATAGAAGAGTCACAGTCGGTGCTGAGGACATGGAAAAACCATTTCTGCAGACTGCTAAACGGCGAAGACGACACAAATTCCGCTGTCAGGCAGAACGAACCATTCAACCTGGACGATGACAGCCAAGATTTCCGTCCACCTGACCAAAATAAAGTGAGGATAGCAATATCCAAGCTGAAGTCCAACAAGGCTGCTGGACCAGACGGCTTACCTGCCGAGCTCTTCAAGGCAGCCGGAGATGAATTGGTAGAGTGCATACACCAACTCGTCTCCAAAATTTGGTTAGAGGAAAGTATGCCTGATGAATGGGACCTCAGCATCGTTTGGCCGATCCACAAGAAAGGAGACTCTCTAAACTGCGCCAACGATAGAGTCATCAGTCTCCTGAACACTGCGTATAAGATCATGTCTGCTGCACGCCTGAAACCATTCGTCAACGATCTGATAGGTCCCTATCAGTGCGGTTTTAGGCCCGGTAAGTCCACGACCGATCAAATATTCACACTACGGCAGATCCTGGAAAAAAACCCAAGAATACCAGATCGATACTCACCATCTTTTTATCGATTTTAAGGCCGCATATGACAGCGTTTATAGAGACGAGCTATACAGAGCCATGTCTAGTTTTGGCATCCCTGCCAAACCTGTCAGATTGTGCAGAATGACGATGGAGAACGCTCGCTGCTCCGTAAAGGTCGGAAACAATCTCACCGAGACCTTTGATGTCAAAAAAGGATTTAGACAAGGTGACGCGCTGTCATGTAACTTTTTCAACATCATTCTTGAGAAGATTGTGCGAAACTCACAAGCCAACACCAGAGGCACAATTTTCTACAAGTCTGTGCAACTGCTTGCATACGCTGACGACATTGACATTGTTGGCAGAACACAGCGAGCTGTCACTGGTACGTTTGCAAGTATTAGTATAGAAGCGGCAAAAATGGGTTTAGTGGTGAATGAGGGTAAAACAAAATATATGCTGTCAACAAGAAGGGACACACGACATCGACGAATCGGGCAGAACGTCACGATAGACAGCTATAACTTTGAGGTAGTTAGGGACTTTGTCTACCTCGGCTCCGCTATAAACTCTGATAACGACATCACATCAGAAATCAAACGTAGAATCACACTTGCCAACCGCTGTTTCTTTGGCCTAAGACGGCAACTGATAAGTAAGGCCTTGTCGAGAAATACTAAGGAAACTCTGTATAAGACCCTCATCATCGCAGTCCTGCTTTATGGTGCAGAAGCATGGGCGCTATCAAAGGCGGATGAAGATCTCCTTGGTCGTTTCGAACGCAAAATTCTTCGAGTGATTTTTGGTCCCGTTTGCGTTGACGGGTTTTGGAGGAGAAGATTTAACAGCGAACTCTACGAGCTGTACAGCGACATCGACCTAGTCAGAAAAGTACGCATCAGTCGTCTAAGATGGCTGGGACATGTAGAGCGAATGGACACCAACGCTCCGGCCCGAAGAGTCTTCGATTCTAACCCGGAGGGACAACGCAGTAGAGGAAGACCTCGCCTTAGGTGGCGCGAATTAAAACACTTGTTTCTTACTTTTAAAATTAAACAATATTTATTTGGAACTATGTCCTTTATTATTGAAATACTTTTTACTAATTCTAAAAGGAGCTTAAGGCTACTATGTAGTTACAATAAGACTGTTGATAAATTCATCATACAGTCGTATTTATATACTTTTCTTATCTATCTACAAGGAGACCCAAGCGTACAATCGTCTTGCTTGATAATGAAGAAGAGATAATATTCCAACATTGTATACAAACGATATTATCTCTTTTACATATGTTATCATTGTAGCGTTGTGTGCAAGACTGTACTAGAGACTAAAGATATCATTGAATACAAATAATGTTATCTTTTTTCTCAATATGTTTTGCTATGGATACTTAACTCCCCCCCTTGTTAAACGAAATCGTCCCGATTTTTCGACGCTATTTTTAACATTTCTCTTTCATAAGTTTTGTTATATGCGTCAATCTTTTTTTGTTTTTGACGATCTGTTATACATTGTATAGTTTTTATCATTACGTACGTAAATGCTAGAATAACAATCAGTGTTACAATTGTGTATATAGTTGATAATATCGGTTTTTCTTCAAAAGGAATAATTAGTTTTTTTAAAGTATCTATGTTATCGAATTTGTACATTGTATCTTCTTTAATTATTTGGTCGATGTAAGACTCTGAATTATGATTTCTTAATATAACTTCTTTAATTTGCTTATGCATGTTTTTGTATATTTTATCGTCTAGATTTATAGTATTTTCATAAGTAACTAAGTTTATACCATTAATTGTTTGATTATTTAACTTATGCTTACCGCTTAATAACATAACACCGGATTCAATTTCTAAGTCGTAATCGTATTCTTGTTTAATGTTGCATTTTGAAGTTATATTCTTTAAAAGTGGAATAAGACAATTTTCTTCTTCAAAGTTAATTTCACAAATGTTTTTACTTAGATGATTTTGACAATTTCTTGTTCTTAAATAAGTTTGGTTACATAAGGCAATTGTTTTATCTGTAATGATTTTTCCATGTTTTGAATTTAAAGGTGTTACTTTATACAATTTACATGATTTAATTAGAACTGGATATTTATATATTGTGATGAAGAATTCATCAGTTCTAGCTAATAATATTTTAGAGTACTCAAGTATATTTATTATGGGTACTTGAATTATTTCATGTTGAATAATATTTTTAATGTCATCTAAGTCTAGGCTTTCTGATAAATATTCATTATTTTTTGCTGCATTAATTGTTCTGGTCAATAATAATAATTGTTCGTACACTTGTTCTATTACTAAATGTTCTTTAAGGCTCTGACCTTCGAATTGTTGCAAAATTTGTTCAAATCTAGAATTTATAGTTTTTTGTTTATTATTGTTTTCTATGAGATTATTTATACTCGTTTCTATGTTAACTAAGTCATAATGGTCAGGATTACCAAACACATATTTGAAAGCTGTTCCTAAAAAGTTAATTGATCTAGTATGCCTAGTATGTTCTTGTAATTGGTCTGCTAAATTCTTAATTTTACTTAACCAAATTTTTTCTTCTTGTGTAGGTTGATATTTACTAGTTACGATATTTACGTAAGGTTGAAATATCGAAGTCAGGTTGGTGGCATGTAACAAATAAGTTTGTTCTTTGAATAAATACACGTCATCTGTTTGCGTAAGTATAAACTTCTTGTTTAGTAACTCAGTTATTTGAACGTTTCCTTGCCCTTCTTGACTCTGTACAATTCCTAGTAATGTTAGGAATATTAATATTTTCGTCATCTGAAAAATGATAATTCTTTATGTTATCCTTGTGAATTTTTATTCCTTCTTTAGAGATTACAGTGTCTCCTTTATCTTCTTCTACTATTCTTGTTATGTATCTGGCGTTAGATTTCTTTCTAAGACCTGTGATTCTTACCATTATCTTATCTCCTTTTTTATACTCTCTGTGTCGAGTTCCTTTATTTAGACGTTCGATCACTTTTTTGGATGCTGAGTTTAGTTTATTTATTATAATTTCACTATTGCTATATTTATTTTGATTAAAGAAAATGTCTCTAGGTTTCAAACCGGTAACTGAGTGTATAGAATTATTTAATTCACGCACTGTTCTAAATATTTCTTCGATAAGTCTTGTTTTATTCTGAATTGTGAATATTCTAGACAGTTCAGTTATTGTACCGTTTACACGTTCTACCTGACCGTTCGCTGTCGATCTGTATACTGGAGTTTCTACTTTAGTTATGTTGTATTTCAAACACATTTGGTTCACCATTTCTGTTTTGAATCCCTTCTCGTTATCTGTCATGAGTCGTTCACATTTTGGGAAATAATTAGATAAGACCTCTTCCATAACGTCGTACAGTCTGTTTCGAGTTTCGATTTCCCGAAGGATTGTATATTTAGAATACTTATCTACTGTTACAAGGAAAGTATACTTGTCGTTGAAGTATATGTCCATATGAATGTGTGTTCCCACATGTGTTGGTATTTCTGAATTATTCAGAGGTTCTCTGATAGGTTTTCTTTCATATTTTCCAAATAGACATGCTATGCATTTTCTGTTGAAACTCTTTGCTTGTTTATTTAGATCGGGCCAGTAATATTTCTCTGAGATTTCTTGTATATTGTTACGTAACCCTCGGTGTGCTCTTTCGTGAGTTACCCTTACAAGTTTTAGTTGTTCCTCCAAATTTGTCACGTCTTGAAGTTTTCTTGGTGTGAATATAAATCTTACTAGTGGGAATTCTTTTTTTATGTTTTCACCATATTTGTATATGTTTTCAAATTTCGTATGCAAAGCTACAATCTTTTGGGGTTGTATAACTTCTTTCATCTGCCTTAGTAAAGAGTCTTTGTCCTTAAACTTTATTATGAGTCTTATTTTGTTACTAAAATAGATTTGTGTTTCGATATTATTTGTTATATCTTCAATAAGTTCGAACTGTGCAGTGTATGCATTAAAAGGCTGATTCACAGTTTTTATTATATCATTAGAAGAACTTTCAGCTGAATGTGCTGTTTCTATGGTAGAAGTATTTATGCGTTGACGTGATAATGCGTCAGCTACAAGATTTAGGTTTCCTGGTTTATAAACTAATTTTGCTCCAAAGTCTTCAATGATTCCCTTCCAACGTTTCAGCTTTGTGTTGGGATTTTTTTCTGATACAGAATATATAAGGCTCTGGTGATCGGTATATATGGTTAAGTCTGCTATACCATATATGTAGTTTCTGAGTTTTTGTAAGGACCATATGATCGCTAATAGCTCTTTCTCGTTTGTGCTATAGTTCTCTTCTGTCTTACTCAGTGTTCTTGACAAGAAGTGTATAGGTTGCTTATTCTGACTTAGTACGGCTCCAATAGCTATGTTGGATGGATCAGTAGTAAGCTCGAATGGTTTACTATAATCCGGTTGAAAAAGTTCGACTTGTTCTTTCAAATAATTTTTTAAAATTCTAATCGCTTCTAATGCTGAATCATTCAGATTTAACTTAATATTTTTACTTTGTTTTTTGTTTACTTTACCGTTATCTCCTCGTAAATATAATGTCAGGGGCTTGGCTATGCTTGCGTATCCTTTTATAAACTTACGATAGTAACCTGTAAGACCTAAAAATCCTCTCAAATCCTTTACTGTTTGTGGGACTGGAAAATTTTCTATAGCTGCTATTTTCTCAGGGTTCGTAGTGATTCTACCATGTCTGATTATGTGACCTAAGTATTCTACTTCTTCTTGAAAAAACTTACTTTTCTCATCAGATATTTTTAATGTGGCTTTATTGAGTACGTCGAATACTTGACTTATGTGCTGTATATGTTCTTCCTCAGATGAAGAATATATCAATACGTCATCAATGTAAACGTGTACGAATTTACCTACAAAGTCTCTCAAAATGTCGTCCACGCATCTCTGAAATATGCTTGGTGCATTTTTGAGCCCGAAAGGCATTCGTTTAAAATGATATTTTGCGCCATTTATAGCAAAAGCTGTTTTTTCTTTATCATCTGTTTTGATTTTAATTTGGTGGAAACCTGACTCCAAATCTAATGTTGTAAAGTACTTGGCTTTACCTAAATTTTGAATTGTCATGTTGACATCCGGAATGGGGTATCTGTCTGTTACAGTGTGAGCGTTAAGTTTTTGGAAATCAACAACCATGCGCCGTTTTGGTTTTCCTTTTTCGTCCAAACCTTTTTTAGGTACTGTCCATATGGGACTGTTATAAGGACTATGGCTTTTTTCTATTATATCGTCATGTAAGAGTTTCTGTATTTCTTTGTTTACGAATTCGTTATCTGCTATGGGATATGGATATTGTTTAACATAAACCGGATTATCATTGGTCGTCCTAATGCTTGCTTCTATAGTATCTGTAAAGGGTAACGGTCCTATGCTGTTATTAATCTTCATCAGTCTATCTATGTCTGCTTTATAAATATTATTTTCCCCAATTATGTAATTAATTTTCTGAATAGATTCGACACTGCTTATGGTAGTTAGAGTCATATTACTGAAATTTATTTCCGCGTTTAGAACTTTAAGTCCTTCATATCCTAATATCATATCAAAAGACTGAATATCCTCTAATTCAAAAAATGTTATATTTTTCTTTAATATCCTAACTACTTTCTTTGTATCTACCATAGAATAACCATGCATTGTTTTTATTTTTATAGGTTTAATTTTAATTTTTTTGCTAGAATCGCATTTTCTATTAATGTAATTATGGGTTGCACCAGTATCAATAAGAATTTTATAAATTTTCTTAGAAATAGTACTAGTTAAATTTAAGCAGGGCAACCCGTCTACTAGTTTAAATGATCTATTCTTATGTTATTATTTACCATACATTCCGTTTCATCTGCTTCTGCATATGTACTGCTGACATCGTCTCTGCGTTGTTGTCGGGAGTTATTTACTCTCTGCTGCTTGAAGTTCTGCTGATAAGATCGTTGCGGTCTGTTGTGTGTGTTGAAACTCCCGCTGTGTTCACGTTTCGCTGGTGGATTATATACATCGGGTTTGTATTGATTCCAATTTTGTCGCTGTGCATGTACAATTTGTCTCGAGTTTATCTCCATCGGCTGTGGTCCTTGATTGTGTTGCTGCATATTATCGTATTGCTTCTGGGGTTGATAATTCGTTGTTTGGCTCGAATAATTTGGTCTTCTTTCGTTTCTGCGTTCATGTGGCATATTTTTGTGGTGCTTATCCTGAGTGAGATGTAAATGCCTGTGCACATTATCATGTTCTATTCTGCGAGCAATTGCGAATGCGTGTTCTAGATCATTTATTGTAGCTGAATATAATGATCCTCTTGTAAAGTTGTCACTCATACCATCAATGAATATACGAACTGCGTCGTCGTTAGCATTTTTAATTAGTCTGTCGATTATATTCGGCGGATCACCTGACATAGTGATTTTTGATATTATTAAATTGAGATTTTTATTTATCTCGTCGTGGTATTCAGACAGTGTGCTTCTTTTTTGCGTGATGGCTTTCATCATGTCTTGTAGCACGTATAGAGGTTCTTGATTAGAGTACGTATAATCTAATCTGTTACGTATCGCCTCAAAATTAAAAATTGTGTTATAATTAGTTAACACATTCGCGGCTGCACCCTGTATTTTACTTTTCACTATAGTCAATGCTGCTGCGTACTTACTGTGTGTTTTGAAGTTTTTAATGCTGTCCATTAATCTGGATGCTTCTTCGCGCCACGACCGATAATTTGATTGATCGCCGTTGAAAATAGGTAGGCTTTTAAATGCGTCTAACTGTATTTCACTACCATCTGTATATGTGGTTCTTATTTCCTCTAGCACAGGTATGTTTGGTACTATGCCTAATCCAGATTTTACTTCATTTAGTTTTGTTTCTAAATTAGTGTTTATTTGATTTTGGTTAGTTATTATTGCTGCTAACCTTGCATTCTCTGTGCGTGTGTGCTCTAGGGTTTGTGTTACTGTGTTGCTCCTGGTTTCTAAAGCTTCTAATCTTGCCATTAATACTGCGAGTTGTTCCATTTTGAACTCGTGTCTGTTGTCGTCGAATTTGTGTGTTTTTTTCCTCCACATATACACTTTCACTGAATTGCTTTGCTGCTTCGTACGAAGAAGCTATATTTGTACCTGCTATGCTAGGTAATTCTTGTAACCGGTAACGCGAGTGTTCTGTTTATACTAGATTTCACTACTTGTTCCCGAGGTCCGCTCGATTGAAGTTAAAAAGTATATTTAACCTCCTGGCAGGATCGCCAATTAAAACACTTGTTTCTTACTTTTAAAATTAAACAATATTTATTTGGAACTATGTCCTTTATTATTGAAATACTTTTTACTAATTCTAAAAGGAGCTTAAGGCTACTATGTAGTTACAATAAGACTGTTGATAAATTCATCATACAGTCGTATTTATATACTTTTCTTATCTATCTACAAGGAGACCCAAGCGTACAATCGTCTTGCTTGATAATGAAGAAGAGATAATATTCCAACATTGTATACAAACGATATTATCTCTTTTACATATGTTATCATTGTAGCGTTGTGTGCAAGACTGTACTAGAGACTAAAGATATCATTGAATACAAATAATGTTATCTTTTTTCTCAATATGTTTTGCTATGGATACTTAACTCGCGCGCAAGTGGAAGGGGACCTCAACCAACTTGGAGTGCGCAACTGGAGGCAGTTAGCCAAAGATCGCGCTAACTGGAGAGGCGTATTGGTTGAGGTCCACCCCGGACTGTAGCGCCACCTTAAGTAAGTAAGTATGCCCAAATTCGTTAATGTAATAATTCCGAACATGCCCAATGCACTTGCTACTTTATGTAATTCGGTCAATTCAAATTCTTTATTCAAAAGTTATATTAAATACAATAAAAACAACTGAAGTACAGCAATGTCGATTTGTTTCAATCAAACCGCAATGATTTTGACGTGTCGGCCAACCTTCCGCTTTTTCGCTAAAATGACCATGTAAAAATCATGGGAATTCAAGATTGATGCCAGAAATGCACGAATATCTAGCGATTATCCTTGCAACAAATTATTTGTCATAGTGAAAGCGAGACGGAAGGAAATTCAAGACCCTTAAATACGAATGGCAAATCGTTCTGAATAAGCGGAATCTGCAGAATGAGTGTTTGCTTTTGAATTTTCCCTCAAAATCGTCGCTTGCATGATGCGAGAAACAGATTAACACAGCGACAGCAACAGCGAATCTAGGATTAGTTCTAACGTTGATGTCGCTGTCGATGTTGCTGTGCTAATGTGTTCAAAGTAATTAAAATACATTGGTTCTAAAGGTTCTGTCAAAGTTGCTGTTGCTGTTGCTGTGTTAATCTGTTTCTCGCATGACATTTGATTTGAGATCCTTCACCATCAAATCAAACGCGATCCCTTACAAAGTTTCGGTGCATTGAGTCTGCGCAACAAAACTTCTAAATGAGCTGACTTTTTATTTCAAATTGTGTAGAGGTAAGCCCGGAAGAATTAAAAAATCCAGCTAATCAACATAAAGTTTTGTTTCACGACAGAAAGTAGCATTGTGGAATTCCCTCCCCCTTTCTGTTCGATTGACAAGTTGTGCTACTCTGTTTAGGGAGGCGCTCCGACGGTATTTGGAAACGCTTTAGTGGTGATGACGAAGAGATTTCGTATAACTTTTGTTTTATTATTATTATTTTTTTGTCTTTTTTTTTACCTTTATTTTTATTATCTTTCTATTTTCATCCTTTTGTATCCTTATTTACCTACTTTTCTTTTTCAACGAGTTGAAATTCAATAAAATTGTAGTTATTAAGTATTAAATATTAAATATCTAATTCTAATTGTTTCCTACCAACCGAGTCAAATTTGTCATATTGCTTTTTGAAGCTTACGCTATTTTATAAGATATTGTATCTTAAAGTGTAATGCTAATCAATGAAATGATATAAATTAAATGAAATTAAATGAAATAATATGTCCTTCCTTGTGCCCACGCGAATTTACGCGACGTCAGTCTCTTTTATATATGTAGCTGTATCCAGCCGGCTTTACTCGTACATTCCGTATTAAGTCCTGCTCACATTTCGCAAAGTGCTTTATTTTGACAATGTCCATTAATAGTTTTAATTATACAACTTTAGAAATAGCGTTTGATTTTATGTTTGAAAGGGAGGTGGTGCCACAATCCGTTTTCCTATCCCGTTTATGTTTTACAAAGTACCACCTATAGGGTCCAAAGCTATCCTATCTTTCAAACTGGAAGCAACCATAACCATCCTCAAATTTTCAATCAACTCGGTAGAACTGTTTCGGAGATCGACAACAGGGCCACCTACCTATCAGGTCGAAAAGTATCATATCTTTCAACAGGGAACGAACTTTAAAAGTCATCTATTCTTAAATCGTAATTTGTGTTTATAAGAATCCATTCAATTTTTACTAATATCCATTGCAGCGGCCAAATGTAATTTTTTCTCTATTTTTCACAGACTTCTCGGCTAAAAACGTAAGTAAACATACTTTTAAGTTTGACAAATGACAAATGTTTTAGTGTTAGTGCAAATAAGTGTAATGTGGTATTCGATTGGGCGCTCTCAGAGCACTTTTTTTTGCTCTCAGAGCAATTTTTATGTTAGATTTCAGATTTCAGAGCACTTTTGCGAATCTAGATATTTTCTCAGATTTACCAATACAAGTGCGCTTGAGTTTGACAACTGGTGGAGGGCGTTTAGGTTTTCGTGAATTCGTTCTAAAGCGAAGAAAGGCATCGCATCGGGTGAATCTATTTGTGTACATTATTTATGTATAAATATTCAAAAATCAATCGGGACGAAAATTTCGAATGTTTCAATTTAAAATTTTACCAGTGAATGGAAAACGCTTTGAAGTGTTGAAGGCTACATATTAGGGTGGCTCGATTTTTTTTTTTCAAATTGAATCTTCGGGCACTACCCAAAAGTTGTCTTTATATGTCATGATGTCAGGTAAATTAAAAATTTGAAAAAAAATTGTGATCTTATACTGCCCCAGGGTCATGGAAACTTCTCATGAAACCAAGACAAAACTGGAAGAAAGATTAATTTTTCGCACAAAAAAAATATTTTTTTAGTAGTGGTTTCAATTTTATTATGAAAGATAATTAAGAACACTTAAAGCAAATAACAAAAAAATATTATTAATGAAAAGTTAAAGAAGAATCAAAAAAATCAAAAGTCAAAGGTTAAACAAATAATTACAAAAATTTGAAATCTTTTTTAGAATTAAAAAACGGCATTAAATTAGATTTTATGTTTAACTTATGAAACAAAAGCCATTTTTTAAATGATTTTATATCATTTTTTTTTTTTAAGATTTCTCATATTTCGAAAATCTTTTAGGTCCTTGGGGCAGTATTAAAATTTGGAATTTTTTTAAAATATTTTGGATTCCTATTGAGGGACTCCTATGACATCTTTTCTATATTGCCCGAACACGATCAAACAAAAAAAATTTTTTTTCATACAATTTTTTTATCAATCGAGCCACCCTACTACATATATTCGAATCCCACGAATATTATCACAAAAAAGAGCAAGCGACATTTTTATGTTCGATTAGTCACGAAATCTGAAATCTGAGAGCAAATCTGAAGAAGCCCAAACGAATACCACATAAATCCCGCTCAGATATCGAGTTTCGCAAAATTGCTGACTCTCGAAAAAAGTGTTTTTTTGAGCCAATGGAACACGAAATCTGACAGCCAGCTGATTTCGAGAGCAGAAAAACTGCTCGGAATCTGAAAAAAAAAAGAAGCTTTTTCTATCCCAATGGAAACCGACATTAGATCTAATAAAAAATCCTGTCATTTGTTGGGGTGGTTTCATTGTTTTGCTATTTCGTTTGGTTCTCTTTTGCATTTTTCTTTTCTCAGTGACAGTCGGGTCTATCACAAAATCCGTCGTATTCGGAAAATTGCTACAACTGTTACAGAATCCGTCGTAGGGGAATTTTGAAATTCGTAGAAAGTGGTATCACTGAATATACCACGTTCTACGAATTTCGAAAGCAAAAAATGTACCCTACGACGGATTCTGTGATAGTTCTTTCGGGGTTCGTAGCAAAATTCTGAATACGACGGATTCTCTGATAGACCCGAGTAAGAAGTGTCTGTGGTAAGTGCAAGGCTATGGTTGCGATCAATGATAGGAAAATAAAATCATGGGGCCGATAGCGTATAGAGGCACTGCTATCGATTTCCCCAAGTGAGAGTACTATTAGATTTATATACAACTAGCTGTGCCCGCAACTTCGTACGCGGCGTGAGACTGTGTAATTTCCAATGAAAGAGATTTGACCGTTTTCTCAACGGCATATTAGTTTAAAATCAACAGTCTAGCTATAACAAAACGGTGAACATTGTCAATGTGAAACAATAAATCAAACAAATCTATTTACCTAAAACACCAATGTAAGAAAATTAAATTCAACAGCAACAGTATCAACGTAGGTACTATAAAAACCATTAAAACAAAAACCTTGAACTCAATTTCTATATACACCACCATACGTCCTTCAGCGCACGTCATCAGCCATCGCCTGCGCATTTCCTCAGAAACACATTGTCCCTGTTGATTACATACACATTCACGTCGCATACTTCTCTTTCGTTTCACTTAATTTGGAGAAAATACCATGCAGTTTTTTTTTCATATGAACGTGCGTGCGATGTGCCCCACCCAACCACCCCAAATTTGGTGGGGGTAAACACCCCCATTTATTCGGCTTATTACAAGCTATAACATTGCTTAACTACTAACTTAAAACTAAGACTTACGAACTAAGATTTGTAAGGGAAAGATTGGAGAGGAGATCGAGTTTAAGGCAGGCAGTGCTGCGGTTGAAATCAAAAAGAGGAAGCTTTGAGTTAACCTTTCGCAGCATACGGGTGATTGGTTCGTTGGAGCCATAAGAGGTGCGGTGAGTCGGTATATAGAAAAGAGGAGGGCATCGCAAATTACGAGGGTTAGTGTTGAAGAAAATTGAGTTGTAAATAGACGCGAGGTCGACAGAACCCGAGAGAAGTCGATGAATGAAAAGAATATCTGCTACGTCCCTGCGTTGTTCAAGGGTATTTAAGTTAATGAGTTTGAGGCGGTCTTGGTAGGGGGGTAAGACGATAGGGTCATTCCAGGGTAAGCCTCGAAGAGCAAATCGAAGAAAACGACGTTGAATGTTTTCGATTCTGGATACGTGAACTCGCTGAAATGGCGACCACACTTGACTGGCGTATTCGAGAAGGGGGCGAACAAAGGTAACGTAGAGGGATCTAGTCACGTAAGGGTTGGAGAACTCTTTGGACCATCGTTTGACAAAACCAAGTGATGAATTGGCTTTTAGAATTATCTCATCAATATGCGAACGAAAATTTAACTCCCTATTATACAAAATACCTAGGTCGCGAAGAGATTGTACGAGGGGTATGGGGTGACCAATAAGATAATATATTCGGGGTAGGGTCTGGATGCACTTACGCGATAAGGTAATAGATTGGCATTTCGCGATGTTAAGCTCTAAGCAATTTTTGTGGCACCAGATCGAAAAGTTATCGAGGTCTTGTTGAAGGAGACTAGAGTCTAGGGGTGAAAGAATGGTCTTGAAAAATTTGGTATCGTCGGCGTAGAGGGACAGGGAGGAGTGTTTGATGACCCTCTCAAGATCGTTTATAGTGAGGATGAAGAGAAGCGGACCTAGATGGCTACCTTGAGGGACGCCTGAGGTTGCTAAAAAGGGAACCGAGAGGACAGATCTGAAACGAACACTATAGGAACGGTTTTCGAGGTAAGAGGATATCCATTTTAGTAATATGGGTTCAAAGCCTAGGGCAGACAATTTGAAAATAATTAATTGATGAGATATCTTATCAAACGCCTTACTGAAGTCGGTTGCAATTACATCTACTTCGTTGCCATTCTCTAAAGCAGAGAGGGCAAAGGAGACGAACTCAACTAGGTTTGTAGTAGTTGATCTGCCTTTAAGGAAACCATGTTGGCAAGGGGAGATAATGGACTTACAACGAAAGCTTAAGGTTTCGTATAAAATACTTTCGAAGAGTTTGGGTATATGAGAAAGTTTAGCAATGGGACGATAGTTGGACACTTCGTTCTTTGACCCCTTTTTATGTATCGGGGTTATAAAAGAGGTCTTCCAAACCTGGGGAAATTCTCCTAGTGAAAGCGATAGACGAAAAAGATTAGAAAGGGGAAGGCAAATGTTGGAAGAACATCTTTTAAGGAATATGGCAGGGACACCGTCTGGGCCGGGTATGAATTCGTCATTGAGATTCTGTAACTTATTTTCTATAACAGTAGGATCAAAATTTTGAGAGATAAAGGGGCCAAAGGAGAAGTTTAGTAAGTAGTTGAAGTAAGAGGGGTCGGGTACGAATGAGTTATCAGCAAAAGATTGTTTAAAATAGGTGGCAAAAAGGTTGGCAATGGTGAGTGGATCTGTTGATGATTTGTTTTCAAAAGATAGGGAGGTAGGGTAACCGTCGGATTTTCTTTTATAGTTGACAAATTGGAAAAAAGACCTAGGGTCCTTTATTAGATTGACTTCCGCATTAACTAGGTAGCGCTGATAAAGAGAGTTATAAAGTTGGGTAAACTGAAGAAAAGTACCAATATAGTTGGAATAGTCGGAAAAAGAATTGGTTTGAAGGAAGACAGCCCATAACTTATTTCTTTTGTTCCGTAGGGAACGAAGTCTGCGATTGTACCAAGGAGGGGATGTAGATGAAGTTTTGTGGCGAGAAGAAGGGACGTACAGAGAAATGGAATTAAAAATTTCTCTATAAAAAATGGCGATCGCGTCTTTTAAAGATAGATTGCTGAACTCAAAGGAAGACTTTGCAAGATATGCGTTGATTTTGCGGAAGTTTGCTTTATGGAAGTCGTAAGAAGTGAGATCAACAGAAGGAGTGGATTGAAGTGGAGAGTTGTGGAAAAATGAAAGAAGAAGCGGGGGGTGGAAATTGTCAATAGTGGATAGAGATAGGGGACAAAGCGAGACAGAGGAATTAATAGGATCTGTTGAAAAAATAAGATCAAGTTGCCTATCCATGTAATTTGCAACTCCGCTGACTTGACAAAGACTTGAATCTGTTAGCCGATCTACAAAAAGGCATTCCTTTGTTGAGTTGGCATTTGAAGCTGTGAAGAAAGATTCATCATCCGATGGAATCCAACGCAGCTGAGGCAGGTTAAAGTCGCCAAAAATGAGGAAATCGTCAAGGGAGACTGATGAGTCGATTATTTGATCGATCGCATCAATGGCAAGTTGGTAGGATTCGATAGGTTGGGCTGGAGGAATATAAAAGCACATAATGTACAGGGACCTCAGGGGGAGTGTAATCTTTATTGAAACAAAGTTAAGTTTGGAAGAGGAGGAAGTAGCAAGAAGAGATGATTCAAGGCTATTGTGAACGGCAATTAGAACGCCTCGACAGGGAGAGTCATCTGTGT
The DNA here is from genome assembly GCA_946477585.1 of Cheilosia urbana. NCBI lineage: Eukaryota > Metazoa > Arthropoda > Insecta > Diptera > Syrphidae > Cheilosia > Cheilosia urbana. Next base: position 61,853,940 of record OX297854.1, on the reverse strand, counting down.
GGCGGGTAAGATCGTCATCACGAAAGACATTGAAAGTAGGGGGGAATAACTCTTGGTTTTTTATATTGGGTGATAGGTTGGTTTCAGTTAAGGCATAAATATCAAATGGGAGAGCATGAGATTGGCGTAGTACATCATTGGTTTTAGTGCGCAGGCCTCTTACCATAGAGGATCCAAACTAGAGAGCCAACTGAGAGCAGAAACGGTACATTTGCCCACAAGCTTTCTATGACCTTGTACTGCTGCTAAAACCGCAGTGGATTATCCTAAGTATTAGTGCATGTACAAATCAAAGGAGCGCCATTGCTGCTGCACGCATACTTAGGCACATCCTCTGCGGTTGCCATTTTGTCAATCGGGAGGCCATTGTTTGGTGGAATTTTAAGTGAGGGCGACTGTGTTCGGCATGTTTAGTGCCCATTAGTTACACGGCGCTCACATCGCAGTTCAGTTTAAAAGTTTTTATAGTTTATGAAATTGTTGGAAAATGAAATTCCTGATATAATTTCATCATAATACCAAATATGTACCTTCAAATAATAATATCTAGCAGCAATCCATTTCATGATAGTAATCAGAGTAAAATGAACTAACACGGTTAACTTTTAACTTTTGTTAAAAGAGATTTTGTAACATCGGGCTTTTATTGTATATTTTAAAGAAAATACGCTTTGTTTGCGTTGATATTATTGCTTTTAATTTGGAAGTACATACCCACTTTGTTTCTTGCTTACCTACTTTTTTTTGTAAAGACCATAATACAAACAATTACATGAAAATCGCCATTTGTTTATGTTATGTGATACTCGGAGCAGTAAAAAAAATGTTTAAAAAATTGTTTTTTTTTTTTGCCAAATCGAAAACGATATAAGTTACCTATTAATAAATTGTATACTTTATGCATGATCAAAGCGATCAAACATTTTTTTACTGCTCCGAGTATCACATAACATAAACAAATGGCGATTTTCATGTAATGTTTATAACACACCGCTGGTGGTTACGATTTTTGTTTTCGTTTTAGCTGAATTATTCATTTTAAGTGTTTGAGAGCAAGTGTTTACATTAAATTATTTCGAAATGCTTATTATATGCTTATTTTATTTTTGTTTGTGTGAAAATCAATTGAAATCAATTCAAGTGCTAATGAAAAAGTTTTATTTTATTGCGGCAAACTAATACACACAAGAACCAATAAAATTCGGATTTCATGTTCGATTTGGCAGCAGAAATATGAGATCTCAGATCGAAATTCGAAAAGCCAAATCGAAAACGAGATTAGAAAGATTTTTTGTAGAAAAAAAAAAGGAGTAAAAACACATGGTAGTAAAATTTGCAAATTGAAAGTGTGTTATTTTACGTTTTTACAGACGACAAGTCTGTAGTTAGTAATTCAAAATAAATTCTATTTTCCAAAAAAAAAATTGTTTGCAATAATTGTAATTGCGTGCTGAAAATCCTACTTTACTTTGATTTGCTGAGATCGAAGCTCAAAAAACAGGCCTATTGTATTTTTGTTAGGAGTTTAAAGACATAGCTACATGCTACCTGTATTTTTACGATATTAATACGTCTTTTTTTTTAAATATGAAAAGCATTTGTTTCTATTTAACATCATTCAACACTGTTCAGTGTCATTCAACTACAGAATTTCCAATCGCACTTTGATTGTGTACAAATATGGTGCTAAATAAACGAATTTGAAAACAACCAAAAAGCCCTCCACCAGTTGTGAAACTCAAACGCACTTCTTGTATTGGTAGATCTGAGAAAATATCTACATAGATTCGCAAAAGTGCTCTGAAATCTGAAAAGATTGCTTTTTTTTGTACCAATCGAATACCACATAAAGTTTACTTTTGCCCTAGTGGAACCTTGGGCTTAACTTGCATGTTGTTAACCTATTTATGGAACAACCCCCAAGGTTTATCTGCATGAATTCTGCTGTCAAAAATGTAATTCATATAAACAAAATTAAAAACATCTGAAATGTGAATGGATGAACATTTTTTGGAACCGAATATGGATAGAGAACAAGTACAACTATATAAAAAACCATACTCAACATTTATTCGTGCTACATTTATTGTTATAAATGCATTTACAAATTATTTTTAATTGAAAAAGTACCACCGGGCGGCCATTAATTACACGTATTCACCGACAGGAAAAATAAGAGCGCGCGAGAGAGGGCTGTCATTCAAAATTTGCGGGGAAAATCGGGTAGGTGCACGGGAGTTGGCTCTCTAGTTATGGATACTCTCTGCCTCTTACATTTTGGTAGTAAAAGGTAAGAGGAATATTACTAGAGGAAGATGGATTCAGTGCAGGCAGTGGTGGAAAGTTAGGGACGAAAAAATTTGTTGTGGTCAATGCGGCTTCGTTGGAGGTGAGAGATTCTTTTAGAGTGTACGAAGTTGCTAAAAGCGGCAAGATCTTCCTCTACTTTTTGAGGAGGAATATTGAAAGACTCGTGGAACTTGATGTAAATATTCCTTAGACTGGGAAGGTCGGTAGGGAGACCTTCTTGTTGGATTGAGACCATGACGCTAGTTTTGGTGTTGCCCTCATAGCAAACTGAGTCCGATTTGTCGTGTAGATATGCAAGAAAAAGACGTGTGTTTTCGTAAATCTTTTTTTCTCTAAGCCTAGAGAGCGCATATCGACATTCAGTGGTGTCGGAAGTTTGCTGGGTTATTTTGACATGGGGTGGTAAAAGAGGATCAATAAAGGAGGGAGTCGTTGAGGGATTTATGAAATGAGAACTAATGAAATTAGGGTACTTGGCACCAGTTGTTAGGTCAAAGTTCGGGAAGGAATTACTAGTAGATGGTTGAGAGGTGGTAGAGTTGGATGCTGGGGTTGGATTTAATGAAAAGCATTTACGCTTCGGTACATTTGAAGAAGAAGACGGAGGGTTATTGGGGATATGGGTAGGAGGGGCAAAATTGGGGAAAAGGTTAGTTTTAAGGCTCCAATTCGAATCAGGATTGGGACAGGATTTTAGGTCCAAAGCAGAACAACGATCAAAAACCGCGGCTGCTGATAATGTTCGATTTGAGAAAATAAGTTTATTTTGTTCATGTTAGATTTTAGGTTGTAGCTCAGCTTCTAGAGGACATAGAAAGCTGATTGTGATTGATTGGCTTAAAATAACTATAGAAGTGTTGGCTCTCCTAAGTATTTTGTTTTGTTTGCATTCATTAAGAATTGTTTGTGTAATGGCGAGTAAAAGGCAGTAAAGTCAGAAGAAAAAAAAACACATTTTGGTCAAAAACGCTCCAAAAAAATAGGCATGGCAATGAAAGGAATAGCCTATGTGTTTTTCAGAATCTTAAGGAACATTTCCATAAAAGTTTCATCAAAATCTGTGCAGTAAATTTCACGCCATTAGGTAACAAAGAAAATGCCTACAGTTTTATTATATGTATAGATATTAGATATAGATGATACTACTAATGTTGTCCAAGGTGTTCAAAAAAATGCTCGTAAAACGTCTGCAAAAAATAATCGATGAAAAATCGCTAGTCCCAAATCACCAATTTGGATTTAGAAATAAGCATTCTACAATTGATCAAGTGCACAAAGGACTGATTCAAAAGTTACAAAAGCAACTCTAGAATCAGTATTCAATAGTTGTGGAGTCATATATATCAAATCGATTCTGCAGAATTAAACAAGAGACAGAGTACTCAACATTAACCCCTGTCGAGGTATCCGTTCGGAGAAAATTCCGATACGAAAGTGAAATAGGATCGGAACTCAAATTGCGTTCGAAGTATCCGTTTCGGAATAAAATAAATGAAGCCTACAAACGCGTTCATTTTACATGAAAATATTCCGCAGCAATTCGTTGTCGGAGAGCTTCGGAAAAAATTGCCGTGTGGCTGTCAAAAATAAGTGGTATAACGCGGTTCCACGCAATGCGACAAGTGCGCTATATGCTATTGGAGAATTTTTCCGAAAGTTGTATCGGAACGGATACCTTGAATGGAACTTCTTCGATTTCGTACAGATCGGAGAAAATTCCGTTCCGAACGGATACCTCGATAGGGGTGAATAAGAGAAATTAAAGCTGGTGTACCACAAGGCAGTGTGCTAGGGCCAGTGCTATACCTTTTTCTCACTATCGATCTGCTTGTTAGTGGAGAAATCACTATAGCAACTTTTGCAGATAACACTGCTCTACTTGCTATGGGAGCAACTACAATAAGCTATTGCTGTACAAGCAAATTCTCACAAATTTACAAAAAATGCAGGTCTTCCAAAAAAAAGTACTAGAAGTAACCGAATTAATAAATACAGACAATGTAATCATGAGATTAAGGCGGATAAAACCGCTTGATATATAAAAATTAGAATAGAAATTCATGCTTATTTTGGATTTCTGAACTTTTTTGGTAGAAAATATAACCCAATCATGCTTATTTTGACATTCGAACGAGTAGCCAATTCGAACGAATGTCTATCAAAATACACAAAGTTCATTCGAACAAATAGAGAAATTCGTTAGAATTGGCTATTCGTTCGAATGTCAAAATAAGCATGATTGGGTTATATTTTCTACCAAAAAAGTTCAGAAATCCGACAACATCTTGTCATGATGCACACGATCAGAGAAAACTTTACATTGCACCAAATTGGAAACAATGGAACCTCTTTTGCATTCGGGGGAATATATCAAAACATCTATTTCGGCAGACCGAAATTAATTATTAATATGCTTTATAAAACTATACCAAGGCTCACTTGTTCCTAATCGGCCTTAATGTCTGCAAGCACTTAATATGCCTAAGATTATATATGTAAACATGTTGAGGCAACAAAGTATTTTTCATCTTTTCAGTTTCAAAAATAAAAAAATAATAACTGGATCCCAAACTGTTGAGGGTAGTGAAAAGCCGGGATATAGTTGTCCTATACGAGAGATGAACACTGGGTCACTACTTTCACAGAATCCGTCGTATTCGGAATTTTGCTACGAATGAGAATGAAAGTACGCTGATGATATAAATGCAATCCGCGTATGCACGGTATTTCACAAACTTGTAAATTGGAATAAAAGCGGAAAATTATGGGTTTAGTCATAAACCAAACTGTGAACAATAAGAACCATACAAGATCGACAAATCCGACGGAACGTCATTACGTCATTAGCAGAGGAACAGAATGCATTGTCTCTTCTGGGCTCCCTTTAATCCCTGAGAAATCAATTTGCCAACTATTTGTCTTCATGTGAAGGGTATAGTCCAGGATCCCTGGTACATTTTTGTAACTTGATTACTATCAAGCTAATTTTCCGTGAGTAGCTTAATTTTGATAAGACGCCCACAATTTCCTTTGCGAAAATTCTTGATTGTTGATATAGTTCTGTACTACTACTTTTGAGCGTAGGACCGGGATAACGTACCACGGAATTTGTAGGACAATATGACTGTTAAATTATATAAATATTAACTTATAAATAAAAAAAAAAATCAACTGGTTAGTAATCAGTTTTGGTGATCTCGTTATCGATACATGTTGGAAGGGGGGGACTCTTTGATCAGACCATCGATATTGTAGGACAAATATTTTTCCAAATAATATAGATAACTGTCTTAAGATTTAATAAAACACAATCCAGTTAGTAATAAATATGTGAGAGTCATCAAATCGACATATTTTAGCCTTGCTAGCTCTGTTAGCTACCACAATCAAGAATTTTCGCAAAGGAAATTGTGGGCGTCTTATCAAAATTAAGCTACTCACGGAAAATTAGCTTGATAGTAATCAAGTTACAAAAATGTACCAGGGATCCTGGACTAGCAGTAGATTGTTATCAATAAACAATAAAGACGCTATATTGGTACAATACAGTACAGCGCTTATCAGTCATCTAAGACGGCTAGGATATGTGGAGCAAATATACACAAACGTTTCGGACGGAGCAGTCTTCGATTTCCACATGGATAGGCAACCCGGTATAGGAAGACATAAAAAATTAGTCTTCTTTCTTAAAATTTCATAACAGATAACACTACCGTAAATAATGTGAAAGGAACAGATCTTAAATTCGTTTTGTAATTTTCTGCTATGTAAGCATTTATTTTTTTTTTTTTTCGATTAACACAGGAGATAGTCGAGACTATACGATACCTCAAAGCAAATCCCTAACTTTTGTTGATAAACAATCGCCCCAGCCCGCCTTAACACCTGGATGAGTTTTACAAGTATTTTAAATAATTTTGTACCTACCATTTCTTTTAAGACTGTTGCGAACAACTTTTTCAATGTTGTTCTTCATTGCACGTGTGCTCTGCTCTTGCTGTAATTTTTCATTTTCGATATGAGACAATGGAACTCCAGTGCATGTGAGTTTATCGTTATTTCTGGCAGATATTTTTTCATTTTTTGCCTTTTCATTGTATGGGCCACGGTCTTGCTGGGACATATTCTGCAAATGAGAAGTGTTAAAATTAAGGACTCAATAATGTAAAATACTTAAGTACGTACTGCCCAGATTTTACCGGCTTCTGTAGTCGCATTGGCGATGCTCATATGTTTTCCATATTTCTCCTTCCATTCGTAGGTAAAAACCATGAACCCATTTTTCCTCTTTGGTGGCATTCCGAACTTTCGTTTTCGTGACGAATAAATGATGGTAGCTTTGTGATAGTTAGTTAATTGTTACTTGCACTTTTGGTGGATCTTACTAGAGCAATAGGAAATTAGGAAATGCTGAGCAAAAAGATGGCAATAGCAGAGTTAGCCCAGAGACAATTTAGCCTAGCTAGAAGTTGTATATATGTATATGTATATAATAAGTTATTAACTGCAAACAAAGCAAAAAATGCTTGCAGAGATAAGGTTTAAAGTGCTACCAGACCATTGACAACTATGTAAACACAGTTGCAGGTATTCCATGCAGATGTCACTAGCCGCATTAATAAGTAATGGATGCATTTAGCAAGGAATCGTTATAGTCATACGTAAAACGAAACCGTACATAATTGATTTAACTATTTTTTACCACTTAAACTTGATGGTTGAACTCAATATTTGGTCTGAAAATGTTGCTTATGAATTATAAAGTTAGTTCATCATAAAACCGCATTTACACTATCACGCACGCGCATTTTTGCACAAGACGGGACAGAGAGATCCGTTTGTCCGCAGGCAATGCTAATAAAGGCGAAGGAATGAGATCACAAATCAGACGCCTAAGGTGTCATGGATGTTCTACCCATAATTATAGATACGTAAAGCGGAAGTTCCGGCGACCAACTTTTCTGCAATTACATGAAAACATTTCTATTTCCGATTTAAAATATGTGAAATGAGAGTGTTAATTAGTTTCAGTAAATTAAACCAACAATTCATCAATCATTTATACGAAATTAATAAATAAATGTACCTTCATCCATTCCGGAAGCCATTTTGTTTTATAGGAAAACGAAATTTCGTAAGCCATCGCTATAAAAATATGAACATGCATAGCTTTCCCATAATTCCTACCACGCAAACAAGATGGCCGACCAAAAAACGTATCACGTTTTTTTGCGTGTTAGGTAATGCTGTCCCTTTCAGTCAGACGGCTGTTTAGTATTGGGCATCCCTTTAATTTTCCGTGATAGGAATGTGTGACCGTGTAAATGCCCCATAAAAAATAAGCAAATTATCTTTAAGATTTCCAGAAAAAGAATTTATTAATTTTGTCGTGATCGGAAAAAATTGTTCGTATGGAAAAAATATTTTTTTTTTACTGTTTACGGTTTAAAAAAAATAATAAAATAGAATTTTGACGAAAATATTTACATTCTAAATAAATTCAAGAGTGAAACATGAACATCGCAATAAAAGTTGGAAATCGGTCAATTATGAACAGTATTCAAATTTTCAATTTGCATATGAAAATTTAAGCACACAAATATCCACGTAAATAACCCCGCATTTAAATTCATTTTGTGTATTTAAAGGCGTGTCCAGGCCATTGAAATATATCATAACATTAAATAAATTTTTCATAAATATTTCATTAACATTTCGTTGGCCTGGACGCCAATGAAACAGAAAGTAGGCATTTTTTTTTTTTTAATTAGCTTGAATATAAAAACAAAAATGTCAAAAAAATCATGGAGTAATGAGGAGGTTATTCATTTATGTCGTTTTCCATTGGGAAAGAAAAAGCACTTTTTTTCAGAGTCAGAGCAGTTTTTCTGCTCTCGAAATCAGCTGGCTATCAGATTTCCATTGGGCGCAAAAAAAGCAAGTTTTAAAAGTCAGCTGTTCTTAAATTGTAATTTATGTTTATAAGAATCCATTCAACTTATGCTAATATCTATTGCAGCGGCCAAAAAATGTAATTTGTTCTCTATTTTTCATAGACTTCTCTTCTAAAAACGTAAGCTTTATGCCCAAAACACATGTGCAGAATTTCTGGACGCAGTGAAGCATGCAGTTCTGCAAGCAAAACACATGTGCAGAAAATTGTTTGACATGCTTGCATCAGCTACTGTCATTCGCCGACTAAGCAGCTGATTTGTTTTTGTTTGTAATTAAATTCGTTGAAAATGAAAATTGAGAAATTCAATAAAATTCGCTTAATTGTATTGCTTTTATCGGCTTACCAGTCGTACAAAAAGTTGTTATACCTTAGCCGATTAGCTGAAATAATGTTTTCGTTGAAAATTCTATTTTCCATTTTTGTGTGAGCCGCAAAATATTTGAATAAACGGCAAACGCAATGATGCCAAATCCGTTCAAATTTAGTTTTTAATTTTTCTGTGTTTGGTGGCATTGTCGTTTGCAGTGGATTTAGAAATAGCGACAACTTGCAGTTCTGCAACGCATGCAGAATTTACATGTGTTCACTCCCATTTAAACGTGTGGGTTCTATTTCCACTGCATGCAAAATTCTGCACGTGTGTTTTGGGCATTATAGTTTGACAAATAACAAATGTTTTGGAGTTAGTGTAAGATACTGAGGATCTGGCAATGCCTAGAACAACGTGAAACAAGATGGCTTTTGGAAATAATACAATTGAATTAGATTTATGTTAATTTGCTCTATAATAAACTAAAATAATGCAAATAGGTGTGAATCTCGCTCGGATATCGAGGTTCGCAAAATTGCTCTGACTCTAAAAAAAAGTTTTTTTTTTTGCGGCCAATGGAACATGAAATCTGACAGCCAGCTGCTTTTTCAATCCCAATGGAAAACGACATATTAAAGTACCTAGGTAGGTACCTACCTATAGGCTATAGCTTTGAATGCATATTTTTGCTAGACACAGAGAGAGGGCAGCATTTTTGCACATTTGTGTTTGCCGTGAATGCGCATAAGTTGTGCTAGGCACTAAGAGAGGGCAGTATTTCGTCGGCGAAAACATGTGATTTGGTAGTACTTCTGAGTTCTGATTCGTTGAGTTAACGGATTTTTGTTTTCACAAATTGATTCATTTGAATAGAGAAAATTAGTTTGAAAGGATAAGGACTCATTATTAATATAAAGCAATTGATCAATTATTGATCAGGTTAAATAACCACTATGAATATTTTCATAAGATTGTCAACTTACTTGCTTTTAATTTCAACATTCGACAACACATTAGTGAGTTTTCTTCACATCTCATAACTGTACTTATTCGCTTCATTGGTTTTTAACCATTTGTTTTTTTATTTTTTTATAGACAAATCCGATAAGAGATGAAGTACTGCAGAAAGATTCTATAATTGGAATGACGAGTATTAAATACCTCTCGAAAGCAGGTGAATTGAAGAAAATTCGCAGACAGGTAAGCTTGCCAGTATGTTACAATAAATTTATTTCGATGTACTACAAAACAACTAGCGTGGTAGGTATTAACCTATTTTCGCAACCGTAGTTGGTTGAAATTCCGAAAAGTAGAGATTCCTCTTATCTGATACATTTTTCCTCCAGTCTACTTCGTGAAAGATTTCCTACAACCTTCAATCTTGTCCAATCCCAAAATTGCCGAATATTATATACAAATTTTGTAATCAAAACGGTTAGTTTCTATAGTGTCAACTAGCAGACCCGACAGACGTTGTCCTGTCCAAATTTCAAAAAAATTGTTTGTGATCGTTTAGTGAATTTGTGAAAAGCTATTGAAAATGTGTAAACAAAGTAAAATAAAGAAAAGACATATTTTTCAGAGATAGGTGTAGATGATTGTGTTGAAATTACCTTGAAAGTGGGCATGAATTGATCTCGAACCACATTTGTTGCGCCAAATGAAGTCATTTGGAAGCAACTGTTGTATTTCTGGATTTGTGTCAGGAAATGTTTGGAATCTGTTCCTGTCCCAGAAACCAATGAGCGCAATGGCTCTGGTGGTGGAATCAATGGCGCCAATTTCACTTTGCCACTTGAGCAACACAATCCGGGAGTTTCATTTCTATATTTTAATGCCTTACAATATGGACACACAACGCTCATCGATCCAATAGCAAAGGAAAGGTCTGCGCTGTAATCTATTGTCGAGTTATAATGGAATTCAGCTCGATGAGTGTTCGAAGGAATATTTGTCTGTCTTCTTGCACGATTTTTCGAGTTCATAGACACGCGATTGGTTTCTATTGAACGATGTTGTCTCATTCGATGCATATCTACTTCGTTTGCATTTTCTCTTTCTTCTTGTGGACGTGCTGAGCGTGTTTCTGATAATCGATTACGTTCAATTTCATTTCGCTCTTCACGCTGTTCTGCTGTTCGATTAGATCGAAAATGCGTTTGATGCGTAGCATTGCGAGTTCTGCGACCTAAATTGCTGCGTCTTATTGCCGGCATTGCAGTGCGAATAAATTGATTCACTTTGTTCTTACCTTATAATCGTTTTTAACTTCAAAACTCACCGGCAATCGCAAATCTATAAATTTGTTTGAGATGAAACGATGAATCTTATTTCATTTCATAAAACTATTACCATGATCTTACAGCGGAATCACAACTCAATATAACTAAACACCGTTGGAAAAAATCACTTTTTTGGAAACACTTTAATATTTCGTCACTATGTAACCGATTAGTTTGATTCACAATTTCACAATAAGTGGTTCAAGAATAATTGCAAATTGTGGAAAAAGTTAATTGGAATGTAAATTAATAACGGCATTTTTAAGCAACTCGCGAAACAACAAAAATTAAAATAAATGAGTTAGTTCTATTCCGAAATCATAACAAACAAAACAAAACAGAATCAAGCAAATATGTTGTTCTTATTATCAGTTATGATGGAGAGTGCACACGAAAATTATTTTTGTAAATTGTCCGAATTTAGAACTTCTTCAGGAATATTAGGCACAACACAAATAGAATAACGCGCGTGGAAATAAGTGGGCGTGGAAAAATTTGCTTTCCGCAAAAACCGTAATATATTGAAAAAAGTGGGCGTAGAAGGGGGCGTGGACAAATTTTTTGTCCGTAAAAACCTGGCTAGGAGAATTACGAACATTTAAAAAAAAAAATCAGCCAAATCGGTCCAGCCGTTCTCTCGTGATGCCCTTACCAACGAACATCATTTCATTTTTATTTATATAGATTTACAATTTTCTTTGTTAGTTGTTTTATTTTATTAAAAATTCTGAATTAATTTTCGCCGTCACAACAATTGCAATGTCAAAGTCTACTTCTAGCCCCATTTGACATGTTAAGACCTCGAAAGTCATCGCAAATACGCAATATGTTCCATAGGGTAAGGAACATAGTTATATAGCTTAACAAATAGCTTTGCATTTGTTTTGTTTACTATCTTAAGGCACTTGTTCGTTTTATGACCCAAGGTAGGGTAAACGATCCTTGCCACCTGGCGGAATCTTCTATGTTTCCTGCGGTGTTTCTATCCTATTTGGTGTTTGTTCATGAATATATTTACAGCATAAGTGTCGTGCTCTAGCTCAGAGACAATACTAAGTAGGGTTTGTCTCTGCCCTAGCTGTTGAACTTAATTTTAGAAACTGATGCAGAGATTTTTATGTATGCAGCCTGCTTGTTGGCAGAGTTTCTTAAAGCAGTTAGGTACTCTTGCTTTGCTCCGTCCTCGGCTGGTTCAACAAGGTATCTTTTTTTTATGTACATTCTACCTCATCTATTGCAACCGTACCTGAATTCCTTAGGAAAGTCTGATTCTCTTTTTATTTTGAACGATTTTACTGCTTATATCGCTAAGCAAATATAATTTTTTAAGATTTTGTTGTAATGTTAGTAATATTAATTATTTTCAGGTTGTTCAACCAGGGTGGACTCCAGATATGGGTGTCGGCGAATTATTTCAGGATTTCAATGTGAGGGTTACTGATCGAAAAATAGAAGAAGTTAAAGCTATAAAAGAGGATATTATTGATACGGTTGAAAATGGAACTTATGTCGTGGAACTAGATAAAGGTGACTTCCAAGAGGTATGTTACATTTCAGTTAAATGTATAGCACACATTTCTTTGAATAGAACATAGAAGCAGTAGTATTGTCGTAGTGTTCTGCTTATCCACACACAAATGTACAGTCTTGTAGGACATATTGACTTTATCAAATGGTTTCAAAAAAAATATTCGAAGTTGAAAAAAGAGTGAGCAAAGCAGAAGAATAATAAAAGAATAAAAAATTGCTTATTTGAGTTTCACAGAAAACATCAACTAAAAGTTTGTTAGTTTATGAAAGAAAATAAAAAGGAAATGTGAATAAGGTTTTCGAAATCTGAATTACTCGTTAACAGGTGCACAAATACAAAAGTGCTCTTGCCAAGACCATCCAGCTACCGAATGGTGTAATGTGTAATATATCCCGAAAGTTTCGAAAGTCGACTTGTCAAGAGCGTCTTCAAAGACGTCTGTGATCTCTGGATCAGAATCCCCAATTACTATAGTAATATCGGGAACTTCTTTCTGGTTTCGGGCCATGATTTGATCCGCATTAAATGTAATAAGTTTCTTTCTTTATGTTCAACTAGCTGACCCGTGCTCGCCTTGATTCGCCAGAGTTCCACTTCTCCAATTTTAAAACAAAATAATTAGCGTTATACAGAAAGTAGCTTACACGAAAAAAGAGAAGAACAACTGTTAGTAAGACAATCCAAACAAATAGGTAGGCTAACTTCTACTATTTCCTATTTCCTCTCAATCTCATTTACATTCCACTTGTAAGTTGTTACATTGTATACCCCATCTCAATCCCATAACCCATTTGCGCCACACTCGCTCACCTACTACTCAACATACAAACATCCTCAAGTTCAAATTAAAAAAAAAAGATAAAAAAGAAAAACAAAAAGCAAAATAGGTGCAATTGCACAAACAGGTTTTAGCATGCACATGAATCACTAATAAGATCAGAATCACTATAGCGCATTTTAAATATCACAATCAGGGTTGTCAGGTTATTAAAATCCAAATCGCCAATTTTAAATTTTGAATCGTCAAAAATCGCCAAACTAGTAAATATCCGTCGCCAAAAATAGCCAAATTAAAAGTTATGTAAAATCAATTAATAAAACTAAATAATAACAATAATTTTGTTTTGTAACAACTCGTAGCAACAACAACGCACAGAGGTTGGTCTTCTCAACGGTTCTAATCATGAGTTGGCAGGCTTGTACTCGTCGCTCAGTTGGCGCAAGTGGTAGTCATTGACAAAATCGAAATGCTTTCACTTCCTGACAGGGGAAAGCAAAAAAATGTCTTCCTAAGTGGATTATATACCTACTGTCAGAATTTAAACTATTCAAACAAAATAAAAAAATAATCTGTTGCCGCAATACTTGAACAAAACTAATTCTAAGATCAAATATACAGCCACATGATTTGAGATCGAACAACATTTTTCATTTAAACTTTTATAGAAACATGAAATCACAAAATGTATTATTTTATAAAGGGTTAAACATATATAATCAACTCCCGAATAGTGTAAAAATGGAAACTAGTTGTAACCAATACAAAAAAAACTTTATATTTACATTTACTTTCACAATCACATGGCCGACTTTGGAATTTTATTGTGACAGAATCTTTGACGCATGTCATTAATTTAAGGGATGTGCTATTTTTTGCGATTAATTCAACTTCCAATTTAAAAATCGGAAATCGACAATTTCATTTCGAAGCCGAGACTTTTTGTTTTGTAATTTATGTGGAAAATCGAAATATAGTAAGATTTTATTTGGAAAACAAAATATCGCCAAAAATCGCACATTTTTGAGCATGTCGCCAAATGAGAATCGCCCATTTGGCGATAAATCGCCACACATGACAACCCTGGTTAGAGCCAATCCTAAATTCGCTGTTGCTGTTGCTGTCGCTGTGTTAATCTGTTTCTCGCATTACCCATCATTTCATCACTTCACCTACATCAAACCTTTTTTTGTTATTTTTTTTTTTTTTTTGTTATTGAAGGTGAAAATCTCGAAAGACACAATGGGGTTAGAAAGTAGTGTGGGACTCTACCTGCACTTAAAACACCTACTTGATCATGACCAATCAAAGAAAGATCGACAAATGATTTTAGTTTCAACGTTCAGTTTGTTTGAGAAGGTACTACAATTTGAATATGGGTTCCCATTATTTAGATTATAAGGTAGATTCTTCTTAATCTACGAATATTTAGGTTAGGTTAGGTAGGCGGGTTGGCGTGGAGTACTCCGCGCCACACTCAGGTCAACATTGACTCATTGTGATGCCCATTGGCCATTGGGGGAAAAGGATGTCCCTTACCCATGATAACCCTGTCTATAAATACCTATGATTAAGTACTCACTGATAAAGCTCATTATTTTGTCTATATGTGTGCTGGAAAGCTCCTCTAGGTCGTGGAAGAAGTGTCTCCCTAGGAATCTGTGCCTAATGTGTTGGAGACCTGGGCAGTCACATAGGGAGTAGGTTATGTCCTCAACAACTTCCTCATCACCGCAGCCTCTACAAAGTTCTTCTTCCGTCAAGCATAACTTCTTCAAGTGATACCGCAGAGTGTTGTGCCCCGTTAGGATTCCTACGAGGGTGGAAAGAGATATCTACCCTTTCGTAAGAGGCTCTCGGTTCTGGCTTCATTGAAGGTTTGCCATATAGCATTTTTGTGGTATGACAGGTTTCTAGTGCGGTCCATCTTGCGTTCGCCTCTCTTGTGGCCTTTTTCCCTGCTTCAAGCTTGAGTGAGCAAGGCGGGATATTCACAGAGGGATCAGCTTATTCTTATACAGCTGTCGAACCGAGTCTAGCTAAATAAATAAAATAAAAACCTTATACTGAATGCCAAGAAACCTTTGTTCTTCGCGACAGCTTTTCACAAGCTTAGATGTTATTTCTACTGCAGTTAATGCTTTTATTGCGGCCTGGCTGGCGATAAAGGATGTAATACCTTCAGGTGGTATTGCCCATACCCAAGACTCACGGGCTGCTGTTGTCACTGCCACTGCCAGGACCTCTGCTTGGAAGACACTGCTGTGGTCAGGGAGACGTACCGATGTTGATATACCCAAATTTTCTTTTATTAGTAAATATAACGATTTCCGTCCACCTGACCAAAATGAAGTGAGGATAGCAATATCTAAGCTTAAGTTCAACAAGGCTGCTGGACCGGACGGCTTAACTGCCGAGCTGTTTAAGGCAGCGGGAGATGACCTGGTAGAGAGCATACACCAACTCGTCTCCAAGATTTGGTCAGACGAAAGTATGCCTGATGAATGGAACCTCAGCATCGTTTGCCCGATCCACAAGAAAGGAGACCCTCTAAACTGCGCCAACTACAGAGGCATCAGTCTCCTGAACACTGCGTATAAGATCATGTCTGCTGTATTGTGTGAACGCCTGAAACCATTCGTCAACGATCTGATAGGTCCCTATCAGTGCGGTTTTAGGCCCGGTAGGTCCACGACCGATCAAATATTCACACTACGGCAGATCCTGGAAAAAAACCCAAGAAGTCCAGATCGATACTCACCATCTTTTTATCGATTTTAAGGCCGCATATGACAGCATTTATAGAGACGAGCTATACAGCGCCATGTCTAGTTTTGGCATCCCTGCTGCTCCGTAAAGGTCGGAAACAATCTCACCGAGACCTTTGATGTCAAAAAAGGATTTAGACAAGGTGACGCGCTGTCATGTGACTTCTTCAACATCATTCTTGAGAAAATTGTGCGAAACTCACAAGCCAACACCAGAGGCACAATTTTCCATAAGTCAACTGCTTGCATACGCTGACGACATTGACATTGTTGGCAGAACACAGCGAGCTGTTACTGGAGCGTTTGCTAGTATTAGTACAGAAGCGGCAAAAATGGGTTTAGTGGTGAATGAGGGTAAAACAAAATATATGCTGCCAACAAGAAGGGACACACAACATCGAAGAATCGGACAGAACGTCACGATAGACAGCTATAACTTTGAGGTAGTTAGGGACTTTGTCTACCTCGGATCCGCTATAAACTCTGATAACGACATCACATCAGAAATCAAACGAAGAATCACACTTGCCAACCGCTGTTTCTTTGGCCTAAGACGGCAATTGATTAGTAAGGCCTTGTCAAGAAGCACTAAGGAGATTCTATATAAGACTCTCATCATCCCTGTCCTGCTCTATGACGCAGAAGCGTGGACCCTAGCAAAAACGGATGAGGATCTTCTTGGTCGCTTCGAACGCAAAATTTTTCGAGTGATTTTTGGTCCCGTTTGCGTTGACGGGATTTGGAGGAGAAGATTTAACAGCGAACTCTACGAGCTGTACAGCGACATCGACCTGGTCAGAAAAGTACGCATTAGTCGTCTAAGATGGTTAGGACATGTAGAGCGAATGGACACCAACGCTCCGGCCCGGAGAGTCTTCGATTCCAACCCGGAGGGACAACGCAGTAGAGGAAGACCTCGCCTTAGGTGGCGCGCTCAAGTGGAAGGGGACCTCAACCAACTTGGTGTGCGCAACTGGAGGCAGTTAGCCAAAGATCGCGCTAACTGGAGAGGCGTATTGGCTGAGGCCCAGGTCCACCCCGGACTGTAGCGCCACCTAGTCTAGTGCTTACCGTCACAGCGTATAGTCGCATTTTCTTTTTGCTCCCCAAGTTTAACTTATCAAATAAAAAATAAAAATCCCCAATAAACAATTTTCCCCCGACCTCGCGCATGAGTACTTATTGACCCATATTAATCGCCAATAATACATTTTTCCCTGACCTCGCGCCTGTGTTACTGTGTTTTGTTAAAGTGCCCTCAATACTCACTGACCAACATTTTGCAATGTCTTGTAAAAATAAAAATTGCTTAGTCGTTGATAGCAATGCCGATTGGGTAACTTGTAAAGGAATTTGTGGTAAAACATTCCATGCTATTTGTGTCGGCCTAAACAAAAGAAATACAGTTTTCATAAAAGAAATCTCCGAAAACCTCCTTTTCTTTTGCAACGAATGCAAGACAATTTCGCTTTCACATGTGCTCCTTGCCATCAAGTGCCTCAGTGACGCTAATGACTCATCCCATAAAAATCTGAACAATAAAATGTTTGTGCATTTTTCAAATATTGATAACGCAGTTAGTTGTCTTGATGACTTTGGCAACTCCTTTCAGACCACAACTGACCTTATCAACTCTAAAATCGCTAAAATCGATAAACAAATCGCCAATCTAATCGAATCGGAATCGGCCAGATCCAAAATTGATGAGACAATCTTGTGCCTTCTGAACAAAATGCAGAGTGACATCATTACAAGCTGCTCTTCCCAAAAACGATTCCACGAGGTTACAAGCAGATCTATAGACTCCATGCGTGAAGTACTTGACATCCACGTCCAGTCTCCCTCCAGAATTCCATCAAATCCCAAACAGCCTGACTCATTAATGGAAATCATGTTAGACAGAATCTGCGACATCGGCGACGAACTCAGAACGACACGAACTAATGTGTGTGGCATTATTCATCAAATTGAATCACTTGGCCGCAAAATTGACGATTCCACCCACACCCATCAGCTCCCGCCGTACAATACCTCGATTTTAGAAGAATTGGACAACACATCAATACTTACCGAATTCCTTTAATCGACTGAACATCCAACCCCATCAACCACTACAACTGCAATGCCCACACACACCCCGACAACAACATCAACAACGACTATAACCACAACATCAACCACTACAACTGCAGCAATGCCCACACCTACTCCAACCTCAACGTCTACTGAATCAGGCACTCCTCCAATAAGTGCTTCGATGCCCTTAAATCGATATGGCACACTTTGGACGCCCGCCGAGTGGAATAAAAGGCTCGAAAAATTGCACAGAACTGCCTGCGAGTATAGTTCCTTTATACTAAATAACGCTCCTCAGCATGCAGACGTCTCTTGGATCAATAAATTTTTCCTAAAGAAATTTAGTATCTCCATCCGTAACTGCCAGATAATCTCTCCAAGCAAAATGTTTCTACCATCTCACCACAAAGGCATGCGGAACTTCAAATTTGACATCCCGATCAAATATGAATGGGTATTTCAAAGTTCTGCCGGTAAAAACATCAAGCTTGGCAATATGATTATATCTAGATGGACGGACAAACCTACCAAAAATAAAAACAAAAATAAGTCTAGAAATAAGTTACCAACACCCGTTTCAAATTCCCTTCCCAAATTAGACTCTAACTGGAGCCTCAAAACCAACATATTCCCCAACTTTGCTCCTCCAACTCATATTCCCAATGAGCCTCCTTCGGCTTCTTCAAATCCGACGCCCAAACCTAAACGAGTATCCTTCAATCTAACCGAAACCTCTCCCACTCCCTCCTCTCAAAATTCCCCGCAATCTTTAACCACTAATTTCCCCAATTTCGACCTTCAAACTGGAGCTAAGTACCCTAATTTCATTAGGTCCCATATTCTAAATACTTCATCTGATCAGATGTCTAAGGCCCCATCTTCATCCCATACCCCTATTTTTGACCCCCTTCTGCCTCCCACAGTTAAACTAACACAACAAACTAGTGATACTACAGAATGTCGCTATGCACTTTCAAGGCCAAGAAAAAAAAAACATACGAGAATATACGACTCCTTCTAGCATATCTACACAACAAATCCGACTCAGTCTGCTATGAGGGAAAAACGAAAACAAGCGTCATGGTCTCCATTCAACAGGAAGGGCTCCCTACTGACCTAAATACTCTCAGGAACATATATATCAGGTTCCACGAGATTTTTAATATGTCTCCCAAAAAAGTCTCGGATGACCTTGTAGCTTTTGGTAACTATGTTCACTCAAAAAGGATTTCGCATCTTCAACGGAGCAGAGTTGACCACAACAAATTTTTTCGTCCCTAATATGCCAAAAAAACCAATGCTTCAAATACCCACTCCCAAAAATATTCCTCTTACCTTCTACTATCAGAACGTAAGGGGACTACGATCTAAAACCAGTTCTGTTTTGTGCCAATCTCATGCTCTCCCTTTCGATATCTTCGCTCTGACTGAAACCAACCTAATTCCCGATATAAAGAACCAAGAATTATTCCCCCCTACATTTAGCGTTTTTCGAGACGACGATCCTACCCACCCAAAGGATAACTCTCCTTGCCGAGGCGTGCTACTGGCCATACACAACGACTTCGACTCTACCCTTATTTCCATTTCTTCTTCTCCTAAGCTTGACTTTGTTTCGATAAAAATAGTACTCCCCCGCAGATCGCTGTACCTTATGTGTTTTTACATCCTACCAGCTCAACCTATCGAATCCTACCAACTCGCTATTAATGCGATTGATGAAATAATCGAGTTATCTGACTCCCATGATGACATCGACTTTAATCTGCTTCTGCTACAACGGGGCCCATCAGATGATGAATCATTTTTCATAGCTTCAAATCCCAAGTCAATAAAGGAATGCCTCTTCTTAGATCACCTAACCGACTCAAGTCTATGCCAAGTTAGTGGTATTACAAACTTTATGGGTAGGCAATTAGACCTTATCTTCACCTCTGATCCCATTAACTCCTCTGTCTCACTTTCTCCTCTATTGCTGTCAACTATTGATAACTTACACCCCCCACTTCTTCTCTCTTTTTTTCATAACACTCCACCGCAGCCCACACCTTCCACAGCTCACCCTTCCTACGATTTTCATAAAGCCAACTTCCGCAAAATCAATGAATACCTCAGCAGAGCCTCTTTTGACTTTACCAATCTGTCTTTAAATGATGCCCTCTCCATGTTTTATAGAGAATTATTTAGCTCTATCTCTCTTTATGTCCCCATCACTCGCCCTAAAACATCTTCTACATCCCCGCCTTGGTATAATCGAAGACTTCGCTCATTACGCAACAAGCGTAATAAATTATGGGCTGTTTTCCTTCGTACTAACTCTTTTTCTGACTTTTCAAATTACCTCGGCTCATACCTTCAATTTACCCAGGTTTATAAGTCTCTCTACCAGCGATATCTCCATAACGCGCAAGCCAACATTATTAATGACCCTAAGTCTTTTTTCCGATTCGTTAACTATAAAAAAAAATCCGATGGTTACCCATCTTCCCTCTCTTACGAAAACATTTACTCAAGTGATCCACACACAATTGCTAACTTTTTTGCCACCTTTTTTAAACAATCTTTTGCCGACAACTCCTTCGTACCGGATCCCTCTTATTTTAAATACCTACAGAACTTCTCCATTGGTCCCTTTCTCTCTCAAACTTTTGAACCCCATTTAATTGAAAATAAATTACAAATACTTAATGATGAATATTCACCTGGTCTTGACGGTCTTCCCGCCATTTTTCTTAAAAAATGTTCCTTCAATCTCTCCATCCCGCTTTCAAACCCCTTTCAGCTGTCGCTTTCTCAGGGCGAATTCCCTCAGATATGGAAATCTTCCTTTATAACAGCAGTAACTATCGACCTATTGCTAAACTTTCACATATACCCAAACTCCTCGAAAGTATTTTGTACGAAGCCCTAAGCTTTCAGAGCAAGTCTTTAATTTCCCCTACCCAACACGGCTTTCTTAAAGGTAGGTCAACTACTACCAACCTCATCGAATTTATGTCCTCTACGCTCTCAGCCTTAGAAAGTGGTAAAGAAGTCGACGTCATTACAACCGACTTCAGTAAGGCCTTTGATAAAATATCCCATAAATTAATCCTTTTCAAATTGTCAGCTCTTGGCTTTGAACCTATTTTGCTAAAGTGGTTAAATTCATACTTGGAAAATCGCTTTTACAGTGTTCGCTTCAGGTCCGTCCTATCGGCCCCTTTCCTGGCTACATCTGGCGTGCCCCAAGGCAGCCATCTAGGTCCCCTTCTTTTTATCCTAACCATTAACGACCTTGAAACTGTCATTCAGCACTCAGCACTTTCTCTCTATGCTGACGATACAAAATTTTTCAAATCCATTTCCTCACATCACGACTCCCGTCTCCTTCAAATAGATCTAGATAATTTTTCCACCTGGTGCCTCAAAAACTGCCTTGAACTCAATGTCACCAAATGCCAATCTATTACCTTCTCACGCAAGTGCAACAAGTCTCCTCCTCGAACTTACCTCCTCCACGGCAAAGCTATATCCATCGCCCAATCTATTCGTGACCTTGGTGTATTATGCGACAGGGAACTTAATTTCCGCTCGCATATTGATGAGATAATTCTTAAAGCCATCTCATCGCTTGGCTTCGTTAAAAGATGGTCCAAGGAATTCTCCAACCCGTACGTGACCAGATCTCTGTACGTCACATTTGTTCGCCCCCTGCTCGAGTACGCTAGCCAAGCATGGTCTCCCTTTCAACGTTTTCATATAGACAGAATTGAGAGTATCCAACGTCGTTTTCTTCGATTTGCACTTCGGGGGCTTTCTTGGAATGATCCCTTAATCTTACCTCCATATCAAGACCGCCTCAAACTTATTAACCTCAATACCCTTGAGGAACGCAGAGACGTAGCAGACATTCTCTTTATCCACCGTCTACTCTCAGGCTCCATCGACTGTATGTCTCTTTACAACTCTATCTCCTTTAACACTAACCCTCGGAATCTTCGTTGTCCCCGTCTCTTCTATTTACCAATTCACCGAACCTCATATGGATCAAATGAACCTATCTCCCGTATGCTGCGGAAGGTGAATTCAAACCATACTGTTTTTGACTTCAACCGCAGTAGTGCTTCCCTTAAAATTGACCTCCTTCACCATCCTTAGCTTTTAGTAGTAGATTTAAGTTAGTCTTAGTTTAATTGTAATAGCTTGTATTAAGCCAAATAAATGGGGGTTTTTTCCCCCACCAAAATTCAAAAAATTAAGTAAGTAAGTAAGTAAATATAACCACTTCTGTGGTTTTCTGTGGATTAGACCGCAGTTCCGGGTCCAGATATAGAGGGTTTTGAGAGCGCCTCCAATTTGTTCGGAGAGTGTTGGAAGGAATTTACCTGTTGCCAACAACAATACGTCATCAGCATAAGCCGTTGTTCTGACGCCACTGTTTCTAAGCTGCATAAGCACCTCTTTAAGAACTATGACCCACAGCAGTGGGAATATTACCCCACCCTGAGGAGTTCCTCTAAACTTCTCGCTCTAAGCCCCCAAGTTCAGCTATAATATGTCTATCTTCGAGTATGCTAACAATCCAGTTGATCTATCAATGTTAAGCTTATTAGTGTTCTACGTACGTCATCCGTGTTGACATTGTTAAATGTCCAAGAATGCCGCTAGGGTGTACTCTTTATCATTTAGGGTTTTTTTCAATTGTGCCGACAACACAGTGTAGCGCGGTTTCCACACTTTTACCTTTAGTGAAGGCATGCTGGGCCGGTGATAAATCTTCCGGGCGTAGCCTGCTTCAAATGTGTATATCTATCAGCCGTTCTAATGTTTTCAGTATGAGGGAAGTGAGGCTTATTGGTCTGAAGTCTTTTGCGTTTGTGTGCCAGCCTTGGGTATAAAAATAACCTTCACTTTCTCCATGTTCTTGGTATATACCCCTGTGTGAGACTGCCAATTTAGAGTTCCTTTAATACCGGAATAATAGTGTTGGCATTTCTTTGCAACATGATAGGAAAAATTCCATCGAGCCCTGGGGATTTAAAGGGGGAGAAGGATCGGATGGCCCATTCTATTCTCTCCTCTGTGATCAAATCTTCAGAAAGATTCGTATCCCCCGTGTTATAGTTGCATGTATCGATGTATAGCTGATCGGTGCAGCCTGGAAAATGCGTTTTTAATAACAGATTTAAGGAATCTGAACAAGATTCAGTCCAGTTGCCTTCGGGGTCCTTGAGAGATCCCAGAGTTAATGGTTCTCTGGTTAGGATTTTCCTCAATCTCGCGGTTTCTGTAGTACCCGTTTTTTCATCACAGAAATTTTGCCACGATTGTCGTTTTGATTTCTG
Source organism: Cheilosia urbana (assembly GCA_946477585.1). Classification (NCBI taxonomy): domain Eukaryota; kingdom Metazoa; phylum Arthropoda; class Insecta; order Diptera; family Syrphidae; genus Cheilosia; species Cheilosia urbana. The sequence goes on along the minus strand of OX297854.1, from coordinate 61,830,602 downwards.
AATTTCGTTTTTGAAGTTTCTCTGACTTGCCTGGTATATATCCCAGTCAGAGTCCAGCTTCGTCCGGTTAGCCATATTAAAAAGTCTCCTTGTTTCTTTCCTAATTGTGGCCAGTTTTCTGTTCCACCATGGAGGTGAAATTTTGGTTTTCCTTTTTTTTTTTTTTTATAACTTTTTTTTACCACCGGACATACTCCTTCGAATGCCTCGGACATTTAAGACGGCTTCTATTTCAGGATTAATATGCATCTGCAGACGCTCATTGTGACAAATTGTGTACCTACTTTTTAATTACTTCCGTTACAAGATCAATCTGCAAATCACGATGCAAGTCATTATTTCTAATGTACCATGGGGCATTTACTATTCCCCGAAGGACTTTGTTTTTTGGAATGTCTGTATTATTTTTTACATTTGTTTTCTTTGTAGAACCCCATAATTGGATACCATATGTTCAAACAGGCTACAGTATCTGGTTATATAATAAAATTGTATTCTCAATGGACATTTCCGAATTATGTCCTAGCAACCAATGAAGTTTTCTATATCTAATATTTAGGTCTTCTACTTTCTTGTTCACATGTTCCTTCCATTTGAGTTTAGCTTCTAGATTCATACCCAAATACTTAGCTGCATTTGAATACATCAAAATAAGTCTTTATGCATGTAGAATGTAGATGTTCGGTGGGTCTAATAAATTTTAGTGATGAACTTCTCTACGATTAGTAAAGCGATGCGTCCTTGCTAAACTTTGAAGAGTACGAATTTATTGTATGTGATATTTTTTGTTTGAAAGGATGTTTTTGGGTGCTTTTTCTTGTGTTTTAAATTATGTTGTTGGTCTCGTGTTAGTTTAATTTGGCTGAATGTCATGTGTTTTTAGTTCTAGTGATTTTCGTTGTTTGTCAAGAAAATAAACAAATATTACTCTTTAAGGGTGAACCAGGGTCCGAAAATGCACCTGAACCTGAACCTCAACCTGAACCAGAACCAGAACCTGAACCGGAACCAGCGCCAGTACCAGCACCAGAACCAGCACCCGTGCCAGAACCTGAGCTAGCGCCAGAACCAGAACCAGCGCCAGTACCAGAACCTGAATCAGAGCCTGAGCCTGAACCAGAAAGAACAGTGGAAATAGAGCCCCAACCCAAGTTTAAACCCATCCCTGAACAAGCACCAAAGATTAAAAGTCTATTTCCAAGAAAACCTTCAAAGAAACTGGAAAAAACCGCCAAAGGCGAATCAGGACGCAGTCATTACGGTTCTTGGTTTAAAAAAATGTTTCTCTTTCAAAGAAAAAACAATCAATAAACATGGTAATTCCTTGTATATATGTATTTAAATTCAATTTTCTTTATTAGTACAATATTAGGTATAAATGTTAGTTATAAGTAAATTTTATAATCTTTGTTTCAGTACATGATTGAAAATTGTTTTCTTTTAATATTTCTTTTATATTTTCGTCTTGCGAACTCTTTGCAATGTATATATTACTGAGTGTGGTGTATGAGAAAAAAAATATGTTTAGCTTTATCAGTTAATAAATATACTTTTTTATTTTTTATAATCTATAACAACCCATATCCCAATTTGTATTTGTATTTGCAAAAGCATAGTGTATGCATTTGTGGTTGATTATAATAAAAAACAAACAACTGTTGGAAAAAAATGTGTCTTACTAGGTTTTGAAAAGCAAAAGTTATGTACGGTAATGCGTGTTCAACAGAAAATAATTTAACAAAGAGATAACAAATTTTAACAAACCATTACTAGCGACAATTTAATGAAATATTCTACGCTTAAAGTTTATAAATTCTACTGCTGCAACTACACTTAAATTGTAAGGCTGCGTACGCATTATGCGTTAGGAGATTTTCGTTTTAAAAAATGTACGTTATAATCTTCAATATAAAATGTATAAAATTGTTTTTGGGAAATAACGTAAAATAGCCCAAAGGGAAGCATTGCCTCTACAGTTTCTACAGTTGCCTGATGCTTATTATTACTATTTTTTCTTTTTGGTTCAGATTATTAAAATTTACTAAATTCATTAAGTTTTTGATGATCCACTAATTTCGCATTACTTTTGTTTCTAAGCCAATGTGTCGATTCAAGTTTTATGAAAACCGTATTTATTTTAAGCTCTTAATTTAACCAAAATAAAACAATTAAAACAAAGAAAAATCTACTATAAATGTTATTTGTAAACAGTGACTATCTAGTTCAGCAAGTGCTCGCTACTATTTGTGACGACCTTTTCGGGGTTCGGGGTACAGTAGTATTCTCTAATAATTTCGTAACAAAACAGCCAAAATGATGAATTTTTCTCTTCGTAGTTGTAAGGTATATAATTGTATTTAGATATAATTGCGATATTAACTGTCAATTGAAATGAAGAGAAAACCAACTAAAAATATGATATCATCTTGTGTCACTACATAACTGATCGCGACTGCGTATTTACTCGCAATCCAGGATGAGATGATTCAATTTTATCTAGTTTCATCCATGTCTTCGCCTTCGGATGAACTTCGAATTGTATTGTATTGCGAGTTTCGACTGCGCAGCATGCGTAGGAAGCTGCCGACTGCGAATATAGTTCGTCGATGACGGTGGAATATTCCCTGGTATAAGGCTTCGCGAAGTGTCTTGCGATCTTCGACGTCAACCGATGATGTTAGAGATGTCTGGTGAGGCATTCGCACTGAAATAATAAAGGAAATAAAAAATACAATTACGTTGGTGGTTTACGTACGAAAAAAAAAAAATCGATAACGATTGAAAGCCAATGCAACATGATTGTATGATTTCACTATTTAAGTGATTCTCAGTCCCATTCTTCTGGATATTTAATTGGAAAAGACTGTCAAAATGGCAGTCAGTGGTGGGGATAAATTCTCACACAGAGATAAACATTTACGAAAAAGTTAGGGAACGGTTTTGTACTAATCTATGAAAAATCTCAGGTATTTAAATAATTCAAATATTAAAAAAAGTGGTACGAAAATTCGTTAAAATGTATACGAATCTTCTGAAGGCATTTTAGTCAAAAAATGAAAATAGGAAGGGGTAGAAATTAATTTTTAGTGAAATCATATTGTTTCTTTAAGCCTAGTATCCTGCTCGCGCTAAATTTTAACGCCCCTAGTCTCCACTTCGTTTCTCCACACCAAAGATAAATGGTCGCTAAATTATTATTAAACATGATATAGATGGGACAAAGCCCATATGCTTATGAACCATGAGTACCATGACAGATATCAATAAACGTAATTTTAATAGAATTTTCGAATTTCAAACTTGAAAGACGTAAGAAACCTAGAAATTATAAGAAGAATTTCGACATGTGTCCTCAAACTTTCCACAATCTCCTTACCATAGTGGAACACTTGTTATTACCCAAAAGACGACGCCAAATGAGAGCATAAGTCCCCCTGAAAATCGATTCGCTTTATTTATATTTATATGTATCTCTGTTTTGGCTCTGTTGTTTGGCTTTGCGTTTTCTTTTATTTACCACGCAAACATTGTCTGCGTTTTCCGCAAAAAAAAATCAAATCATTGCAAACACAACACAAACACTTTCCTCCTTTTTTTTATGTCAAAATTTATCTTCGATTTAATGCAGAAAACATTTATTTCGCGAGCTAAGTAGTGGAGACTTTTCATCCGCCCATCTATATGAAATGAAGGATTTAACGTGCGAACAGGATACTGATGCTTTGCTAAACTGCCTCGCTCAATTTTATCTTTGTAGACATTTTTGTATGGGAGATAATATTTAGCGCGAACAGGATAATAGGCTTTAAGTAAAACTTTATTAACATTGCTTACAATTCACAATTGATCGCATCTTTTAATTATCATTTTCGAGTGGAGAAATATCCAAATCCATAACATTTACAATGGGATAATGACAACTAAAGTAAGATACGAAATGTTGGAAGTCGCATTAGAAGTTTCACTTCAAAAATACTACCCTATTAAATTATATGTGTATCAAATCAAACTAAAACAAGTAAATGAAATAATGAGGACGCTACTCGTTGCTAAGGTCGCGCTGGCAGGTATACTACGCGCATGCGTTCGAGTGCCACGCATTCACTCTCGTTCTGTCTCCTTCTATTCCCCCTCCCCAGGAGCGTTGAACGTTTAACGTTGGAAGTCATATTAGAAGTCGTATTAGAAGTTTCACTTCAATAAGACATTAATTGCCAATTTAGTCATTATTTTTGGAAATTAATCTTCACCACAGAATATTCTTCTCCCAGCATTTGGTGCCGATAAACTCACTCACCATTGCATACTCTGAAGCGTGAGCGGTACCCTCACACCTTTGAGTATGCAATGCTTATAGTAGCATTAAGCATTTAAGAAGTTTAACTTCAATAAATCAAACAACATAATTCACCTATATCGTCTTTATTTCTTGAATTCTTCAATTCTTTACTGTAGGTATCAACGTATGTAGGTATGTACTATAACAACCATTAAAACAAAAACCTTGAACTCAATTTCTATATACACCACCATAAGTCCATCAGCGCACGTCAACAGCCATCTGCGCATTTCCTCAGAAACACATTGTGACTGTTGATTATACACATTCACCTCGCATACTTCTCTTTCGTTTCACTTTTGTTGGAGAAAACACCACTCATTTTTTTTTTCATATGAACGTGCTTGTGCTGTGCAATGTGCGCCACCCTCACCCTCGCTCGCACCTTTGAGTATCCAATTATTATCGTTAAACGTTTAACGCGACCTTGAGTTGGAAGTCGCATAAGAAGTTTCACTTCAAAAGTATTAAATAACATCAAGCGGTGTGGTTTTATAAAATATTCGATGTTATTGGAAAATTCTATGTTTTTTTGAAGTGAAACTTCTTATGCGACTTCCAACTCAAGGTCGCGTTAAACGTTTAACGCTAATAATTGGATACTCAAAGGCGTGAGCGAGGGTGAGGGTAGCGCACATTGCACAGCACAAGCACGTTCATATTAAAAAAAAAAAAGAAAAGTGGTGGTTGTTTCTGAGGAAATGCGCAGATGGCTGTTGACGTGCGCTGATGGACTTATGGTGGTGTATATAGAAATTGAGTTCAAGGTTTTTGTTTTAATGGTTGTTATAGTACATACCTACATACGTTGATACCTACAGTAAAGAATTGAAGAATTCAAGAAATAAAGACGATATAGGTGAATTATGTTGTTTGATTTATTGAAGTGAAACTTCTTAAATGCTTTATGCTGCTATAAGCATTGCATACTGAAAGGTGTGAGGATACCGCTCAAGCTTCAGAGTATGCAATAGTGAGTGAGTTTATTGGCACCAAATGCTGAGAGAAGAATATTCTGTGTTGAAGATTAATTTCCTAAAATAATGACTAAATTGGCAATTAATGTCTTATTGAAGTGAAACTTCTAATACGACTTCCAACAAGGTTGCGTTAAACGTTCAACGCTCCTGGGGAGGGGGAATAGAAGTAGACAGAGCGAGAGTGAATGCGTGGCACTCGAACGCATGCGCGTAGTATACCTGTTTCAGGCCAGCGCGAGCGTTAGCAACGAGTAGCGTCCTCATTATTTCATTTACTTGTTTTAGTTTGATTTGATACACATACCTATAATTTAATAGGGTAGTATTTTTGAAGTGAAACTTCTAATGCGACTTCCAACATATCGTATCTTACTTTAGTTGTCATTATCCCATTGTAAATGTTATGGATTTGGATATTTCTCCACTCGAAAATGATAATTAAAAGATGCGATCAATTGTGAGTTGCAAGCAATGTTAATAAAGTTTGTCTTAAAGCCTAGTATTCTGCTCGCGCTAAATTTTATCTCCCATACAAAAATGTCTACAAAGATAAAATTGAGCGAGGCAGTTTAGCAAAGCATCAGTATCCTGTTCGCACGCCAAATCCTTAACTTCATATAGATGGGCCGATGAAAAGTCTCCACTCATTTAGCTCGCGAAATAAATGTCCGGTGCATTAAATCGAAGATAAATTTTGACATAAAAAAACGGAGGAAAGTGGTTGTGTTTTGTTTGCCATGATTTCTTTTAAGCATATGGGTTTTGTCCCATCTATATCATGTTTAATAATAATTTAGCGACCATTTATCTTTGGTGTGGAGAAACGAAGTGGAGACTAGGGGCGCTAAAATTTAGCGCGAGCAGGATACTAGGCTTAAAGAAACAATATAATTTCACTAAAAATCAATTTCTACCCCTTCCTATTTTCATTTCCACATTAGGAAGTTTCACTTCTTCCGCGCGGAGGGACTCCACGCACTATTTTTTTTTTTTTAATTTTAAATGGGTATCTTCTGAAGCTTGTCGTTTTGTAAACTTCTGATTTTTGAACTGTAAATTGAATTGGTGCAGCTGTAATAAATGTGTAATAATATCTGGTTTAAGATTGTACCAAATATCTTTACTGCATCGAAAGTTATAGAGTGGTGGTGTAGGTTCAGAGATACCTACCTCGATATCGGCAAGTGTAATAAAATTCGGACTGACTGTAATAAATGTGTTAAAAATGACGTATAATGTTTCGTTGCGGTGGGCTGATTTGGCTGGTGCAAGTTCAAGGCACTGCGTTTCCACTTCTTACACCAAGAAATTTGTTGAGTAAAAACTCGTAAGATTGTCAGTGGAGGGGTAAAATCTTTCTCTCTCATTGACGTTCTCTTTTACGAATTTTTCGAGTTAAGGAACGCCACTGAGTACAAATTTGTAATAATTCGTAAGATTTAAAAGTAAAGGAACAGATTAAATTGCTCTTTTCAATTACATTCGTTGGAGCACTTTCGCAATAGTGGTAGACACCATAATGTGATATTTGGTTTTCTGTCGGTAATTTTTTGTTGTTGTTTCCTAAAATGAATATTAATTATTAATTAATTAAAATGAATAAGAAGCCAAATCCATTTTTATCTCAATTAAAGTTAACATTCGCACGCTAAGTTGCGTATTTTCTGATCACATAGTGTAAAATTATTTTCCATCAACACAACAAACATTTCAATCCGACATTTTGCTAGCGCGTGCTACTGAGTTCAGGGAAATTCTTTAAAAATTACCCGCTCGCGGACACTTCTGTCGTGTTTGCAAAACGCCATTAGACATCCAATCGATGACGATATAAGTGATTTCTGTGACGCACTGTGGTGCTTTCAGTAGGGTGTCCACTATATGTTCTACCATAGAATGATAGTGAATTTTTAGTTCAATTCCAGGTTCCAGGACACTACGAAGACGTGATAGACAACGATCCCACTTCTTAGTTTTCTTAAAGGTTCTTAAATATTTTTCAATGATCTATATTAAGTAGGTATGTCAAACTCGCGGCCCACTACGAAAAATTGTGCTGCCCAGCCGGCGGTATTTATAGTTTGAGGTTAAGTTTATAATTTGCATTTTAATGTGGTTTTCCATTGGGACCAAAAATCATTTTTTTTTTTTTTTTTGATCTAAATCACTTTTCGCGTTCCATTGGGCAGAAAAATCAATCTTTTTTTCGAGAGACTCAAATAAACTCAATAACTGATTACACATATCTTCAATGTCCAGAATACGAACTACATCCTCGTTTTCGATATAAGGGGGGACTATGTGTGTTTGCCCGAGAAGATCTGGCGTGTGTAAGAGAAGAAGTGATGGAACCTACAGATCTCGACATAATATGGCTAAAAGTCGTTCTACAAAGTTGTACCAAATTCGTTTGCTGCCTGTACCGCTCACCAAACGATAACGAACCATCTAAATTATTTCGTCATTTATCCGATAAGGTAGACTGGATACAAATTCATCATCCAACCGCTGAAGTTATTATACTTGGTGACTTCAATGCCCATAACATGGATTGGCTACGATATTCTAACCGAACGGACGAGGCAGGGAAACAAGCTGAAGACTTCGCCATTTGCTGCAATTTCACTCAGCTCGTTGATGAGCCCACGCGAATTCCAGACAATCCAACAAATTATGGAAATACTCTCGATCTGTTTCTCACAACAGAGCCAGATAATTATGAAATAAAAGTGTGCTCCCTTAGGGAATTCGGATCATGCTCTAATATCTGCTATCCTCTCTATACCGATACCAATAGGAGCGAAAAAAGATGGTTATCGTTCGATTTGGAATTATAGTAAATCTTACTGGGACAAGCTGCGTAATTTCTTCGCTTCGTTGCCATGGGCTGATATGTGCTTTAGAGATACTGATGTCAGTATGTGCGCAGAAGCCGTAACCGAAATTCAACATTGCATCAAAAAATTAGCTTCAAATAAACCGTGGTTTAACAAAGAATGCAAGCGAGCTACCGCAGCGAAAAACAAGGCTTTCCGTGAATGGCGGTCAAACCCTTCAGAACTAAATAGATCTGAATTTACAATTCTTCGAAATAGATGCAACCTAATTATTGAATCGGCGAAGACAACTTACAGCGAAAGAGTCACTAACAAAGTGATTGGATGTCCTAGCGGCTCACGCGCATTCTGGTCAATGGCAAAGGCAATCAGTAATAACTTTAGTTGCTCTTCTTTTCCAACTCTAGTAAAAAAAGACGACACGCTAGCAACAACACCTAAAGAAAAGGCAGATCTTTTCGCTAGCATGTTTTCAAAGAATTCCACCCTAGATTCTGCACAGCTAGAGCCACCAAATATCCCGAGGATACAATCATCGATGGCAGAAGTGAAATTTCGGCCTCGAATAATTCAACGCATCCTTAAAGAACTAGATTGCAATAAGGCAACGGGACCCGATGGAATCCCGGCTATAGTACTCAAGAACTGTGCACCAGAACTTGCACCTGTACTCTGTAAGCTGTTTAGCATGTCGTACTCCCAGAAGACGTTTCCTTCTTGCTGGAAGACCGCTCGCATTCAACCTATTCCAAAGAAAGGGAAGAAATGTCTGCCACAAAACTATCGTCCAATAGCGTTACTTTCAATGCTCTCTAAAGTAATGGAAAAGGCAATAAATGTCAAAATAATCAAATATCTAGAAGGCCATCGATTAATAAGCGACAGGCAATACGGATTTCGGAGCCGTCGTTCCACTGGTGACCTGTTAAGCTACGTAACGCACTTATGGACACAATCAATTGAACAACACGGCGAATCCAGAGCCGTAGCCTTGGACATATCAAAGGCATTTGACCGAGTCTGGCATAGAGCCCTATTAGGCAAGTTAGCGTCTTACGGATTACCACAACAACTCTGCGGATGGATGCAAAATTTTCTTCTGGAAAGATCGATCCAAGTTGTTGTAGATGGTGTATCATCCAATTCGTTTGCTATAAATGCAGGAGTGCCCCAAGGATCTATTCTTTCTCCAACTCTGTTTCTTCTCCACATCAACGATTTGCTTGGATCAACAAATAATAATATCTACAGCTTTGCAGATGACAGCACTCTTATATCCTCCATCTCGAACAATGGGCCTGTGAATACGGCTACATCACACAGTCAGAGATGTGAACAAATTAATTCTCTAAATGATGATCTGGACAAAATCTTGAAGTGGGGAAAGGACAACTTGGTTGTATTTAATGCAAACAAGACACAGCTTACAACATTTTCCAGAAAAAATGCATCAACAGTTCCTCAGATCCAAATGGATGACCATCCAATCCATCACAAGGACTCAATGCACCTTCTAGGAGTCACAGTCAATTCAGGAATCACATGGCAGAACCACATATCCTATATCGCAAAATCGGCGTCCGCAAAGTTGAGCTACCTATTTAGAACAAAGAGGTACTTTAGCCCCAAGCAACTTCTCCTTCTCTACAAAGCACAGGCTTGGAATATTGTTCCCATATATGGAGCTCGGCCCCAAAACATTCACTTAACCTGCTTGATAGCATACAGAGACGAGCAGTTCGACTCATTGGAGACCCTACACTCACATCGAATCAACAACCGTTGGTGCACAGAAGACAAGTCGCTGACCTATGCTTGTTCTATAGGTACTTCCATGGTAGATGTTCTGAGGAACTCAAAGACATTATCCCTCGAAATGCAACTTTTGGGCGCCCAACAAGACAGGCTGCTAATGCTCATGACCATACAGTACACTTGACAACCGCGAGGACATCAACTTTCAAAAACTCCTACTGTTACAGGACAAGCAAATTTTGGAACTCGCTTCCTGGTGATATATTTCCAGAAGACTACAATTTGCAGCAATTTAAGTGCAGAACAAACATACATCTGCAGGCATCTAGGGGCGCTGTTGAAGCGTTATAGGTTCGCCTTTCTCGGGAGAAGTAGGTATATAAAAAAAAAAAAAAAAAAAATGTTTGCAGATCTCGATATTTTTCAGATCTACACATACCAATATAATTTGCACAGCTGTCTTACGTCATTTTGCGAAGTTTGCTTTCGTGAGAAATGCGCAAAGTTTCGTGAAAACCAAAATAGCAAAATACACAAATAGCTATGGATATGATTTCGTAGGAATTATTATCTTCATTATCTCCCTCGTCATCTGAAAACTACAAATCACCAATAATACTTCATTTGTATCTACAACAAGGAAAACATTTTTGAGGGCGATATCCATTTGTGATTTAGCCAAAAACAAATGCCATTCGAACAGGTGATAGTGTTGTCAAGTAACGCACTAATCTATTTACAAAAGCAGATCAATTTCGTTGCACGTTCCATGAGCACCGTAAAATCTGAGATCTGAAAAAGATTTCTCGTGGTCCCAGTGGTTTTCACACACACTCATTTTTTTTTAATGAGAAATTACCATCCATTGTCCATACCAGTAATGAATATAAACAAAACGGGAAATTCAATTGTTATCAATGTTTCCATTCCAACCTCATGCACACACACAAATTTCGAGAGCGCTAAAAAGGTCCTCTCTTTTATTCTTGTGCTATTTTTTTTTTTCGTTTTTCGAAAAATCGTTTTCTAAAAATTATACGGCGCTAGCGAGGTATATCCGTCTTAACGGAAAATTCTCCGATTTTATACGATTCGGAGGATTCTTGCTGCGAGGAATTCTTCGGAACAACTGTTTGGAGAAATGTTCCAACATTTTGTAATGCATATCGCCGAATAATGTTGAAGCAAAGTGCATTTTTTGAAGTGATAACTTCTTTAGGCGCGTTGGGCACTATTTGGATGGGCAAAAACTAGCAAACTCGCGACACCGACACCGACACCGACACCGATTGCATACTTTTAGTTGTAAACTTTTGTACTATTGCTTACTTTTAGGGGTAGGTAATTTATAGCTTAATCTACGATGATTTTTATTTGAATACGTTACTATGGTAATTTATGGTAGCGACAAATTGATTGTCACCAAAATTATTTTAATTACCTGTTTTGTATGGGGAATTCATAACTTAATTTTACCAGGCTTAATTCCGACATATTATATCCACGATTTTGGGTCTGTGCACATTTACGGCACAGTAGCTTGTGTTATAATTACCGAAACAAGAAATAGAAAACTGTGGTAAACTTGCCACCCTAAGAGTAGGTATACTATATAAATAATTGTAATATTCATGTCGCCTTAGTGTATACTGTAAAATATGATTAGTAATTTTTTATAAAACTACAATTGATGCCGTACAACGAGATCTAGAGCATTATCAATGGCGATGCGGCAAGACAGAAAAATATTGTTGTCTTTTCTCGTTCTTTTTCTTTTAAAAGTAAAATTTGTATTTTTCGGAAAGAAATTCGTATTCAATTAAGCTTCAATATAATTATTATTAATTTATTCGTTCTGTGCTAGTTTCGGTAGAATACAAGTAGATACAATCGGATTGTGGTAGCTGGAGTAAGATATGTACATTCGAGACTGTAATCTATCTAGATTACGCTGGAAGACAGCATCGATGAAAATTACTTATATATGCTAAAGATAATTCTGCATTACTTCAAGATAAAGTTGGGAAGAGATTTGATGATATTCCAATCATTTTGAGTGGGGATTTCAACATCAACTTTGCAGATGATAAAAACTACCATTAATTGAATTTTTAAATAGCAAATTTGATTTAACGATGAGCAATGATCGCAATCTTAGCACGACTAGACATATAACTACAATTGATGCCATCTTTACAACATATTTAAATAGATTCGAATCAAAATTGTTTGTTTCCTATTTTAGTTACCTACCATAAACCTATAGTATCCGTTTTCAAATATAATGATAATAATGATGATGATGATGGAAGAGTTTGAAGTTGTTGATGAAATTTCATAAGTGTCATTGGTATTCATTTCAAAGAATACCCATTAAATTTTAAATTTAATATTTCATGTATCTGTAAATTTATACATTTTAAGCAATAGATTGCAATTTTGTATGTAAAATAATATGTATTATTTTTGATGTAAAATACCGCATTAAATGAAAATGAAAAATGTAACATAAGTTTATAATAATGAATAAAAAAACACTTTATTTAAAAGTACCTACTTCCTACACAATAATATATTTTCTGACGATTCGAAAAATACACACGTAATTGTTCAAGTTATCACTTCTGTCGGCACTCCCGGAGTGCCTGTTAATTTTTTTATTAAATTTTTGACAGCTAGGTTCCGATAACCTTCGACAGAAATTGGTTGCGAAAATTGTTTACGATTTGGAGTGCGGTGCGGTGCGCCATCGCAATTGTTTATTTCTCTTCCGAAGTCGGACACTTCGAATGCAATTTGAGCCTCCGAAGGAGTATGCGTTGCGGAGAATTTTCCGTTCCGACGGATACCTCGCTAACACAAATTATTTTTGCCCGTCTCGAGACAAAATCTCTCCACGAAATGCAGCGCCATTTACAAAGTGAAGACAACCGTGGGACATAGTTGAAGGGAAAAAGCAAAGCGAAAGTAAGCGTGGATAGTTGGAAAAGGACCTTGCTGTATTTTCACCCGGTGGGAGCCAAATATGCCAGCACTAGCTTGAATAACTCTTCTGGTTAAGCTTGCTGGATAAGTCTGCCCATTACTGGAGCGTAAAAAAAAAACTTAAGCGTGTTTCGTCGCAATTTTGTATGACAAATAGGAGATAACATAAAATTGAATGTAGTAACTAAATATTTATGTTTGCGCAGGGCTTTTTGCCTCTTTATTGTTCGTTTTGCTGTACATACAAATTTACCCAAAGAAACTTTTGAAAAGGTTTCCCTTTCTAATTGAAAGAAATTGTTTACAAACCTGCTACTGGCGACTTTGGTGATTTGACGGGGAAATCCTCCAAGTCCTTCGGCGATACCAAATCCAATTTAAGCACCTTTTTTGTAATTTCCTGTGTTGTAATTTGTGGGTTCTTTGTGATTTTCAGATCAATAGACCTTTGGCTAACAGCACTTTTAGTCGCTTCTTTGCTGGGTGTATCCGAACTTTTTATTACAGGAGTATCACCCGGCTGACTTTCAGTTTGATTCTGCGACATATTGTTTGGTGGTATATTATCTTCCACTGATGTGCTATGCTGGTGAGGTGGTGATGCAGATGTATTCTGATGATGGTGTTCTACAGTAACCATGTTTTGGCAAACACCAGTTAATGGAGTTGCTCAATTTGAAATCAATTTAAAACAAATAAAAGCATACAAAAATGTTTAGCAAACTTAAATGCTATTTTACGGTGGTCTGGCTTCACTGTTATAGTCGCTTAAACTCGGTAAATCGACTTCGAGGCTTTGCTGTTTCTTTATAACGTTCTCATGCAGTTTAGCTACTCGTAACTGTGTAGCACAATCTGCGGCTATATTTGATGTTGAGAAATCGGTCAAAACAATCTTTGGTAACGATCCCACTTTGCCTATTTCCAAGTTATTTAGATCTTCAATTAAATCGTGAAAATTTTGACGCTTTACGGAACGTTCATTACCGACGGATAATTGTTTCGCTTGTCCTTCGTTTAAAGTATCACTCATAATACAGTGGTTGGGTATAATGTTGTCGTGAGATTCCTGAATTGAACTGCGACTAGAGTGCAAACTTTCAGGGGATGAAGAGCGCGTAATATTGACACGAATTTTCCAGTCTTGTTGGTTGATACTGTGAACGACGTCGCCGTAATTGCATGGATTTTGTACGAACCGACGCGTCTTAAGTATTCGCTTGACAACTGAAATAAATCCTTTGACACCGTTACTATTCGATAAGTCCTCTACGGAATTGCCTGACGAAACATTTGATTCAACGGATTGCGGTCGACTGTCGGTGGTGCTTTTTGGAAAATATCGTCGTTTGCTTTGTTTGCTTATTCGGCTATTTATTGCATTACGTTCGCCAATCGATTCTAAGTATTTTACGTGAGTGAGAAACCCTTCACTGTAGCATTCCGCAGCCAATTGAAGGAAATATTTGTCCTTTTCGTTACGGAGAGCTTCTGCATATAGTGCATCTAAAGAGAGCGGCTTGTCATGGAAAATAGAAATTGTTGGTCTTTCGCAAACAGGTTGATTTTGCAAGTGAATACGTTCTAAAGTGTCACTGATAAGGTGACCTAAGCTGTGACGTTTTTGTTTAGCTCTGTTGCAGCCTGTCTTGGACGCGGAATGTCTATAATTAGAACAGTTGATCGATACGCCTTGGTGCGGTGTTAACCCTTTTCTGAACTTGTAAAGGTTCACCTGACGTTTGGTTAGAAACTCAAGTTCGCTAAGAGTATTAGCAGTTAGTATACGCCGTAGTGTGTTGTCATAAACAGCGCCCAGGGGTTGCAGTCGGCTGTTTGCTGGATTACCTTGCAGCGAAAAGTCTCGTGTGGTTCTGAAAAGAAGAGTGCAAAGGTTTAAATATTTGTACGAGCATGGAATAAGAGTTTAAATTGGAATTTGATGGAAAAATTTACATACGAACATAAATGTGACGGATGGATGCCATAGAAATACAAGGCTTCATTGGTTTATATATTTATATCGATACCAACTTGTAAGCTAAATTATAAATAAAGGCAGGCTCACTTTTATATGCTTGAGGCAAAGATTAGCGTCCATATTTATAAACGCTGCATAAAAGTTATCAGCCGGTTCCACAGCGCATGCTGTGTGACGTTTGCTAGCTACCAATATAGGGGAATTGTACTCAAGATAACATACTTTTTCTTGAAAGTGAAAAATACAAACCTTTACAAATCATAGGGATGAAAACAAAGTGAATTCAATTAACTCATTTGTTAGTAACAAAAACTACATTTAAATTAATAGTGTGAAACAATAAGTAGTATTTTTTAAATATTTTTAAATTAAGTTCAACAGCTTTTTTAAGATGGCATAGTTCGCTGTAAGATGACATATAGCCATGGCCAAATTTATTTATTTTCCTCTGACGTCTTGAATAGGCTCAGGATATGCCATCCGAACCAAACGCCTGATTGGGGTTCTTGTTTAATTATTTGGCATACTACAATGTAAAGATACACAAATGAAAATAAAATACTACCTTTTGGTAAGATGACAGAGAGTGTGATATGGACAGTCGGGTATCATGTTATCTTTCCCGATATGAGTAAAAAAGTCAATGCTATACTTGATTTGAATCTTTTTGTATTTAGGTAAATGGCCGAAATGTTTAGCAGATTGTAGGAACCAACATTTTCTTATGAATTAAAAATGTCGCATAGTAATTACTAAATATACAAAATACTTCAGACACCACTCAAATTATCAGAAATTTTGGAGCTAAGTAACACTCTTACTTACTTACTTAGGTGGCGCTACAGTCCGGGGTGGACCTGGGCCTCAACCAATACGCCTCTCCAGTTAGCGCGATCTTTGGCTAACTGCCTCCAGTTGCGCACTCCAAGTTGGTTGAGGTCCCCTTCCACTTGCGCGCGCCACCTAAGGCGAGGTCTTCCTCTACTGCGTTGTCCCTCCGCGTTAGAATCGAAGACTCTTCGGGCCGGAGCGTTGGTGTCCATTCGCTCTACATGTCCCAGCCATCTTAGACGACTGATGCGTACTTTTCTGACTAGGTCGATGTCGCTGTACAGCTCGTAGAGTTCGCTGTTAAATCTTCTCCTCCAAAACCCGTCAACGCAAACGGGACCAAAAATCACTCGAAGAATTTTGCGTTCGAAACGATCAAGGAGATCTTCATCCGCCTTTGATAGCGCCCATGCTTCTGCACCATAAAGCAGGACTGGGATGATGAGGGTCTTATACAGAGTTTCCTTAGTATTTCTCGACAAGGCCTTACTTATCAGTTGCCGTCTTAGGCCAAAGAAACAGCGGTTGGCAAGTGTGATTCTTCGTTTGATTTCTGATGTGATGTCGTTATCAGAGTTTATAGCGGAGCCGAGGTAGACAAAGTCCCTAACTACCTCAAAATTTAAAGCTGTCTATCGTGACGTTCTGCCCGATTCGTCGATGTCGTGTGTCCCTTCTTGTTGACAGCATATATTTTGTTTTACCCTCATTCACCACTAAACCCATTTTTGCCGCTTCTGCACTAATACTTGCAAACGCACCAGTGACAGCTCGCTGTGTTGTACCAACAATGTCAATGTCGTCAGCGTATGCAAGCAGTTGCACAGACTTATAGAAAATTGTGCCTCTGGTGTTGGCTTGTGAGTTTCGCACAATCTTCTCAAGAATGATGTTGAAGAAGTCACATGACAGCGCATCACCTTGTCTAAATCCTTTTTTGACATCAAAGGTCTCGGTGAGATTGTTTCCGACCTTTACGGAGCAGCGAGCGTTCTCCATCGTCATTCTGCACAATCTGACAAGTTTGGCAGGGATGCCAAAACTAGACATGGCTCTGTATAGCTCGTCTCTATAAACGCTGTCATATGCGGCCTTAAAATCGACAAAAAGATGGTGAGTATCGATCTGGAATTCTTGGGTTTTTTCCAGGATCTGCCGTAGTGTGAATATTTGATCGGTCGTGGACTTACCGGGCCTAAAACCGCACTGATAGGGACCTATCAGATCGTTGACGAATGGTTTCAGGCGTTCACACAATACAGCAGACATGATCTTATACGCAGTGTTCAGGAGACTGATGCCTCTGTAGTTGGCGCAGTTTAGAGGGTCTCCTTTCTTGTGGATCGGGCAAACAATGCTGAGGTTCCATTCATCAGGCATACTTTCCTCTAACCAAATCTTGGAGATGAGTTGGTGTATGCACTCTACCAAGTCATCTCCGGCTGCCTTGAAGAGCTCGGCAGGTAAGCCGTCTGGACCAGCAGCCTTGTTGGATTTAAGCTTAGATATTGCTATCCTCACTTCATTTTGGTCAGGTGGACGGAAATCTTGGCTGTCATCGTCCAGGTTGAATAGATCGTTCTGCCTAACAGCGGAATTTGTGTCGTCTTCGCCGTTTAGCAGTCTGCAGAAATGGTTTTTCCATGTCCTCAGCACCGACTGTGACTCTACTACAAGGTTTCCTTGCTCGTCTCTACAGGTCTCCGTTCGGGTCTTGTTGCCATGACACGTTCTTTTTACCTTTTGGTAAAACTTCCGAACATTGTTCCTGGAGTAACACCTCTCTATATCCTCGATCGCGCGCTCTTCATGCTCTCTCTTTTTTCTCCGGAGAAGCCGATGTTCTTCCCTCCTTTTTTGCTCGTAGAGCTGACGAGCTGCTCTCGTCCTTCTATGCAGCGACGCTTCGTAGGCACTTTGTTTTGCTGCATGTGCTTGCCGGCACTCTTCGTCAAACCAGGGGTTTCGGGGGGGTGGGCTGGTGAAACCGAGCACATCAGTTGCGGCGTTTTTGATGGCTTCTTGGCATCGGCGCCACTGGTCTTCGGCACTTGATGCTGGCAGCATAGGACTTCTCGAGAGGTTGAGGGATACGCGATCGGCAAAGGTTCTGGCGGTTTGTTGCGTTTGTAGTCGTCCAACGTTAAATCTCCTCACAGTATTTTCTCGTTGTTGTGGCGTCTTGGATATCCGCATCCGTACCTTGGCTACAACAAGGTAGTGGTCCGAGTCTATGTTGGCCGCTCGGAAAGTTCGGACATCTAGAATACTGGAGGAGTGCCTTGCGTCGATCGCAACGTGATCAATTTGGTTGACGGTTTGATGATCAGGTGACCGCCATGTTCCTTTGTGTATATTGAGGTGAGGAAACCGTGAGCTAGCTATGGTAACATTACGTCCCGCAGCAAAATCAATCAGCCTAAGTCCGTTTCCAGACGTGGTGTAGGCTGTGTTTTCCGATTGTGCTACCAAAGATGTCCTCCTTTCCTATTTTGGCGTTAAAATCACCCAAGACGATTTAACGTCATGCTTAGGACATTGCTCATATGTTTTGTCGAGGAGCTCGTAGAAACACTCTTTGGTAGCATCGTCTTTATCTTCTGTGGGGGCGTGAGCGCATATCAGGCTGATGTTGGCGAATTTAGCCTTGATGCGGATAGTTGTAAGGCGTTCACTAACGTGTCGAAAGCTCAAGACTTCTTGCCTAAGTCTGCCGCTTACAACAAATCCGCATCCAAATAGACGCTGCTTTTGTTCTCTGTAGCAGTCACCGTAGTAAATGTCACAGTTTTTCATCCTCCTTTTGCCCGGCCCATCCCACCGCACTTCCTGGATGGCGGTGATACCTGCTTTGTAGCAGTCTAGGGCCTCCGCTAGTTGTTCGGCTGCACGCGGTCTGTTCAGAGTTCGAACATTCCACGTGCAGATCCGAACGTCATTGTCCTTTTTTCGTTTTGCGAGGTCGTCAACAGTGAATCCGTCCTTATCCGAGGCTTTTGGTTGCTTCGCAACAATTCTTTTTTTTCCGTGGTAGGGTCGTTAACCCCACGCACAACCCCCAACCTGGAGGACCAGGCCCTTTCTGTAACCTCTTGGGCAAAAGGAGCCGGAATATTCCGGAGTCAGTAACCCGCTGCGGGGATGTGAGAGCTGCCGTTGACCCATTAAGGGCTCTTCCGCCACCATCTCTATTTCAACACCCTGACTAGTGCTGAAAAATCCTCAATGACCTCAGCTCCAAATACGTCAAAGTAGCTCATTGAGGTATCTGCCATGTTGACTGTTGACGCCACCGTTGATTCAACCATGTGAATTCATCCGCCGTACGTCCTCTTTCTAAAGGGGCTCATGTAAGACCTCTGAGACTCGATCAGGCAGTCATTCCGACAGAGCATTATAGTGTTGCTATTTTCTTCGTGTTCAACACTCGCGCTTATAAGTTTAGCAAGTCATGCCCGGAAGGACAAGACCAGTACCCGGTGGCTACCACACGGAGGTAAAATAAGCACAATTGATGTGTATGAACAGTTACAACGACTGGGCATCGCCAAGTTGACGCCAATCAGTGCCTACCCTATTCATACAGCACAGCACCCAACCAACCTAAGTAACACTCAATACAAAAAAAAACCCACGCACAAAATTCTTGATTTCGTTGTCATTTAAAACAAGTTGTTAACTCGCTGCCGAATTACTGTGGGCATAACTAACATCGTAAAACTGCACGTCCAGAAATGTTTGGCAGAACTGTGACGCTTATGGTTAAAAAGTAATTGCAAGTATGTCATCTTAGCGGATATGTCATCTTAAGCGGATATGTCATCTTAAGCATAATTCCCCTACATGTAGTCATCATTTTTGAACTAGGATTGAACTACCGCTCTCGTGATCGCGACATCGCGTGCTACGAGACTAAATTTGTTTTTGTTTTGGACTAAATTCATTGACGTATTGCTCGCTCATGGATGCCGTAATTCGACGCCTGGTTGGTTGTTGCATTAGCAATATAGTTATGTCGACAGTACAGTGCGAACAATTTAGTCTACAATTTGGATCATGCGGGCATAATAACAAATTTTCTGATCGTGAATAATAGGCGTTTGTTATTCAGGGCCGTGATACAATTACGGATTAGGGAACGCGTCCAGTTCTACAGAGTGTATAAGGCTGGTGGATCAAACTCTAGCGCAAATTTTCGGCCGTTTGATGGCAAAATATGTAGTAGCAAGTGGGTAAAAATTTGGAAAGAGGACGTTACTATAAAAACGTTTTGAAATAAAAAAAACATGTGTGGAATAGATTCCGCTGCACACCATTCAAATACAAAGCTGTGGCCTTTAAACGATGTAATCGAACGCTCAAGCTGTCGGAACGTTCGTGATGGTAGGAAAAACAGACTCGCCTATAAATTTATATATCAGCCCTATTCTGCTATTCACGCAAATCCGTAGATTCGATCAACTCGTTCGATTTCCTTTGAACCTCTGCTTTCAATCGGGTATACCAATTTGACATTCAAGTTTACAGGTGTTTATGTGAAAATAAATTGATCTCTATTTATTTGATCTTTATTATGAAAATCTTTGGAAAGTTGAATAAATTAGTTTGGTTAATTATTTTAAATAAAACAAAAAATATAAACAAACAGGTAGTATGGATATTCATTGCGAAAATATTGTTGTAAATTGGTCTCTGTTTGTTGTTCTACCCCTAAAAATGAATAATCTTTATTTACAAACAAATGATCCAGCAAATAAACTAGACAGACGATCCTTAATTTCAAATCCGCAACATTTGACATGTAAATCTGAATTGTATAGAATGTATGCATGAATAAGAGAATACCGCGCAGTATTACCGACGTTACCGACATTAACGAGGTGAATCCAAATTCAACTGATTCAACCAGTGCCCGGGCCCACCCATACGATGGCGCCTAGCAGACTATTCCTTGATAACGTGAAGTAGCCGTCAAATAATCTTTAAACCAAAGCTGAGGGAAATGCGGTACCAGCTACAGGACTAATTATGCGGAGAGTGCACCTACAATCATTGACTTCTGTCATCTTTCAAAAAACTTTAATTATTTTTATCTGAGTTGACCGATTGGAATGAAATAGAAACAAAATGTTGATCCATGTTAGCTCCTATATTTTAAACGAAAAACAAGTTCGGATTTGGTGAGTAGTTTTTTATGTGAACAAATATACAAACAGACTCACAGTTTTTGAAAACAATGCAAAGTGCCTTTTACAACAACTAACAAAAAGTAACAAAGTAGCAACAAATTGTGTTAGGGTTCATTAGATCAGGAAATATTGGAAGTTGTCAGTTCTTGATATCACTCATAAATTTATAAAATCCGCCTATACGTGAACCCTTTCCACGGCCAACATACATTGGGGAAAAAAACCGCACAAAATCGAGGCACTGAATGCATTCACTCGTTTTGATATTATGTCTAAATGAAAATTAAATTTTTATATAATACATACGGTTATACATTTTTTTATTATTTTTATGTGAAAAACAAGTGCAAATTTCGCTTAGGGGAAAACTATTGCTTTTGCTGTTCGACAAAATGATTACCAAAACTTTGTCAACAACTGCATTTATAGGGTGCGCCATCTATTGGTTTTTTTTAGACACCTCATTGATCACTCGTACAGTGTTTTTAATTGAAGATCCGAGAGAGTTTCCCCCAAAATTCAAAGTTGCTCTTTTCAATTTCAATTCGTTGGAGCATTTTTGTAGTTGTAGACCATGCACATCATTATGTTCGATTTTAGTGTTCGTTACTACTAGAGACAATACTGAGACCCCCAACCTGCAATCCGCTTGCCGCTTTCCCCCTCATTTTTTTTTTTTTTCAAATTCACCATTTTGTTTTCCTATCGGTGTTTTGTCAGTTTAGAATCCTTGTGACCATAAAAATATATATAAAAATAAAGTTTGTATCAGTATTGTCTCTGGTTACTACTGCTTCGTATTTTTGTGGACCAAATCAAAATAATTCAATTAAAGTTTACATTTCGAAGACGAAGAGTGCCGGCAAGTACATGCAGCAAAACAAAGTGCATACGAAGCGTCGCTGCATAGAAGGACGAGAGCAGCTCGTCAGCTCTACGAGCAAAAAAGGAGGGAAGAACATCGGCTTCTCCGGAAAAAAAAGGGAGAGCATGAGAAGCGCGCGATCGAGGATATAGAGAGGTGTTACTCCAGGAACAATGTTCGGAAGTTTTACCAAAAGGTAAAAAGAACGTGTCATGCCAACAAGACCCGAACGGAGACCTGTAGAGATGAACAAGGAAACCTTGTAGTAGAGTCACAGTCGGTGCTGAGGACATGGAAAAACCATTTCTGCAGACTGTTAAACGGCGAAGACGACATAAATTCCGCTGTTAGGCAGAACGAACCATTCAACCTGGACGATGACAGTCAAGATTTCCGTCCACCTGACCAAAATGAAGTGAGGATAGCAATATCTAAGCTTAAATCCAACAAGACTGCTGGTCCAGACGGCTTACCTGCCGAGCTCTTCAAGGCAGCCGGAGATGACTTGGTAGAGTGCATACACCAACTCATCTCCAAGATTTGGTTAGAGGAAAGTATGCCTGATGAATGGAACCTCAGCATTGTTTGCCCGATCCACAAGAAAGGAGACCCTCTAAACTGCGCCAACTACAGAGGCATCAGTCTCCTTAACATCGCATATAAGATCCTATCTGCCGTACTATGCGAACGCCTAAAACCATATTTGACATTTGACGAACTGATTGGACCCTATCAGTGCGGTTTTAGGCCCGGTAAGTCCACGACCGATCAAATATTCACACTACGGCAGATCCTGGAAAAAACCCAAGAAGTCCAGATCGATACTCACCATCTTTTTATCGATTTTAAGGCCGCATATGACAGCATTTATAGAGACGAGCTATACAGAGCCATGTCCAGTTTTGGCATCCCTGCCAAACTTGTCAGATTGTGCAGAATGACGATGGAGAACGCTCGCTGCTCCATAAAGGTCGGAAACAATCTCACTGAGACCTTTGATGTCAAAAAAGGATTTAGACAAGGTGACGCGCTGTCATGTGACTTTTTCAACATCATTCTTGAGAAGATTGTGCGAAACTCACAAGCCAACACCAGAGGCACAATTTTCTATAAGTCTGTGCAACTGCTTGCATACGCTGACGACATTGACATTGTTGGTACAACACAGCGAGCTGTCACTGGTGCGTTTGCAAGTATTAGTACAGAAGCGGCAAAAATGGGTTTAGTGGTGAATGAGGGTAAAACAAAATATATGCTGTCAACAAGAAGGGACACACGACATCGACGAATCGGGCAGAACGTCACGATAGACAGCTATAACTTTGAGGTAGTTAGGGACTTTGTCTACCTCGGCTCCGCTATAAACTCTGATAACGACATCACATCAGAAATCAAACGAAGAATCACACTTGCCAACCGCTGTTTCTTTGGCATAAGACGGCAACTGATAAGTAAGGCCTTGTCGAGAAATACTAAGGAAACTCTGTATAAGACCCTCATCATCCCAGTCCTGCTTTATGGTGCAGAAGCATGGGCGCTATCAAAGGCGGATGAAGATCTCCTTGGTCGTTTCGAACGCAAAATTCTTCGAGTGATTTTTGGTCCCGTTTGCGTTGACGGGTTTTGGAGGAGAAGATTTAACAGCGAACTCTACGAGCTGTACAGCGACATCGACCTAGTCAGAAAAGTACGCATCAGTCGTCTAAGATGGCTGGGACATGTAGAGCGAATGGACACCAACGCTCCGGCCCGAAGAGTCTTCGATTCTAACCCGGAGGGACAACGCAGTAGAGGAAGACCTCGCCCTAGGTGGCGCGCGCAAGTGGAAGGGGACCTCAACCAACTTGGAGTGCGCAACTGGAGGCAGTTAGTCAAAGATCGCGCTAACTGGAGAGGCGTATTGGTTGAGGCCCAGGTCCACCCCGGACTGTAGCGCCATCTAAAGTAAAGTAAGTAAGTAAAGTTTACATTTTGTTGTGAACTACTAAAATTGTATCTATTTTATCCTGAAATGTTGGTATGACAGTATGGAGGTTAGAAATAGGAATTTGAAATTGTCTCTCAAGTCTCAACCGTAGAATAAGCTAGACGTAAGATCCGAAATTAATAAATAACATTTGAAAGGGAATCGAGATACACGTTACATTAGTACATATATGAACATACAAATAAAAACGTTTTACTACGTTTTGAAGACAATACAGCGGGGTTTTCCTTACTACGTTGACAATGCTCTTAAGCGGGATTCTCGTAATTGCGTTCCTCGGATAAATGCGTTGAAAAGTTTACATTTTTCCCGACGCAACAATCCGGGGATTACTGTATGCCAGTGGTCCCAGATTTTGGCGCTTTTTGAATGAAAATGAGGAAAAAAGGGGAAAAAAGGGGAATAATAGAAAATCTCTGTTAAACGTAAAATGCTTGAAAATAAAATAAAAACGTATTTTCATTACGAAAAAATGTCAAAGAATGAATTGTTCATATTAAACATGAAAGAAAACAGCCCATCGCACGTCTATGTAGAACATTAAGTGTACCTGAATGCATGCACTCGGAAAAAGGGGATTTTTTTTGGAATTTAGGGGAAAACTAAAGCTTTTACTTACTTACTTAAGGTGGCGCTACAGTCCGGGGTGGACCTGGGCCTCAACCAATACGCCTCTCCAGTTAGCGCGATCTTTGGCTAACTGCCTCCAGTTGCGCACTCCAAGTTGGTTGAGGTCCCCTTCCACTTGAGCGCGCCACCTAAGGCGAGGTCTTCCTCTACTGCGTTGTCCCTCCGGGTTGGAATCGAAGACTCTCCGGGCCGGAGCGTTGGTGTCCATTCGCTCTACATGTCCTAACCATCTTAGACGACTAATGCGTACTTTTCTGACCAGGTCGATTTCGCTGTACAGCTCGTAGAGTTCGCTGTTAAATCTTCTCCTCCAAATCCCGTCAACGCAAACGGGACCAAAAATCACTCGAAGAATTTTGCGTTCGAAGCGACCAAGAAGATCCTCATCCGTTTTTGCTAGGGTCCATGCTTCTGCGCCATAGAGCAGGACAGGGATGATGAGAGTCTTATATAGAATCTCCTTAGTGCTTCTTGACAAGGCCTTACTAATCAATTGCCGTCTTAGGCCAAAGAAACAGCGGTTGGCAAGTGTGATTCTTCGCTTGATTTCTAAAGCTTTTGCTGATTAAAAAAAGGGGAAAACAGTCTTCAAAGTCTGGGACCACTGCTGTATACAACTTTTTTATAAATTTGACTCAAAGGTGACTGATAGAGCAGTTTCATTACGCACTCGTGAACTTTAATTTGTTTGCTTTACTTTGCTATAATAGATGGTTAACAAAATGCGTCTTGACAATGGCTAGTTGATATGTTCCAACTGTGGCAATTTCATAAGACTATATAATTTGCATTTGCTCGCTACTACTTTTTAACATTTAGTGTCACATTACAGCATTTTTAGTGTCAATGTACATTTGAAGAGAAGAGCTTACAATACTCATGCTTATTTTGACATTCGAACGAATAGCCAATTCGAACGAATGTCTATCAAAATACACACAAGTTCATTCGAACGAATAGAGACATTTGTATGAATTGGCTATTCGTTCGAATGTCAAAATAAGCATGAATAAGCCAAGCTATTATAATCGAAGAATAAAAATAGCATTAGCGTTTACTCTGCTTATGATACGGTTTCCGGAACATCTCTTTTAAAGAGAACATGTCCTCTTTTTTGTCAGCGATTATTATTGTTTGGTGATCATAAAGTATGTCCTCTTTTTTCGTTTGAGGTATATGGACATCCTGTGAAGCATGTGATCTGCGTTTTGCTCCATTTAGAGTATTATAGTATAATCGACCAAATCTAATGAACGCTGTCCCTGACCTACTCATATACGACTAGGTGAAAAACATTGGATACCAATTAAAGACCTAATACTCGAAGATGTATCATCTGTATCTGCTGTGAGTAACATTAAGGTAGAAAGAAACTTTAACAACCGAACATGTGGTATAGTTTTGTTAATAAACCGCAACTCACGCCCGCCTTTTTTTTGTGTAAAATGATATGTAAGAATAACGAGCTGACGAGAGTTGCTGACGAGCCCCCCGCGCCAAAGAGTAACCAACTCTTAACAAATTATTTTCCACGTGCTCAATTGTTGGCGTGCCAAATGCGGTTCGAGTTCGATTATATATTTGTAGGTGGGTAATTGAAAATGCATTGCACTGAAATTGCATGTCGCATTGCAAAGTTTCGTATAAATTGTGTGAGTGTGTGGGCAAGTAAATAATATATGTACTCCATAACTGGGCTCTGAGAGGCTACAGGTGCGTTCGCTTTGCAGGATAAGTTTACATGAATATAAATACGTCTGGAACAAGTGAATGTCACGATGTCATCGTAATTACCTACCTTGGTCTTATTGGGGGAGAAAATAATATGGACACGTGAAATTCAGTTACATACGCAGTAAAACCTATATATTTTTGCCCTTAATCTTTATGTGGTACTGATATTCTAGAAATGTCTAGAATATCGGTAGAGTCATATTTCCGAAGACGATTTAAGATAATTAAATCGTGATTTTAGAAGCGTTAGCTTAAACTGTATACTCTAAACTAAACAATACTAATTGGGAAAGCACTGGCTTTGCTATCTGTCAACGCCAACGTGTGAACTTAAAGTTCCGTCAAACAGAGTGCGTTTTACCGCCGCGCTTGAAAGCTGTAATGTAATTATATTGCAATACATTGTCATACACAGAGTGCGTTTTTAATGTTGTGTTAAATTCACCGCGTCGCGCCGCTGCATTGAAGCGCGGTGTTGTGAAAAATTATAGGTTACATTGACGCCGCGCGTTTGAATGGATTTTGAAATTGTGATATGGAAAAAATTGTGGATACGAAATTACCCATATCTATACGATATGATGAAATGTACAAAAACATTATTAATTTATTAATTTAAATAGAATTTAATGAGGACGGTAAGCATACATATTTGTTCTTTTGTATTTGTACTATTTAAATTTGTATAGAGGTAACGCAAAATAGAGGATTTTCACGACTCATTTGCGCCATTTATTATTATTATTTTCATATTTATTTATTTACAAACTATCAACTAAAAATATTAATTCTTCTTCCGAGGTGCTTGACATTTTGCAAAAAAATTATGACAGCTTTAATTCTGTTTAACGTCCTCTAACGCGGCGGTTGGAACGTTGCTTTGAAATAATTTTAACGTCTCTTAAAAAAATCTCACTTGGTATTGTTACATTCAGGCTGGGATTCGAAAAGATAAAACACTATTCTGTTTAACTTTTCGAATAAAATCACTTTATTTACACTTTCTACTTATTCACTTATTAAGTACCAAAACAATATCACTTAAATCAATTCTTAAACGTTTCAATCCAATCGCTTTATTCACTGTGTTTCGTTTCACTTATTTATCTCACAACCGATTACTCTTTCGAATTTCACTAATCACGGGTTAAAAATCAACTGTACTTCTCTGTTCTCAACGCGCCCCTTTTATATCCACGCGGCCACCTATCAGCGAATATTCCAGAAGTATATTCCAGATGTATATTCCAACTCTTCTCTAGATGGTTCTAGAATTAGCTAACTTGACAGATTCCAGTCTCCGATTGGAAGTGGAACTTGGAGGGAAACCAAGTGCCCGATTCACCACAATTCCTAAGTGCCTGATTCACCACAGTATCTACCCGGGTAGATATTTGATATTTCTTTGGGAAATATCTTGGAAAGTCTGAAAGTTATCTTAAAATCCTTCCTACTCAGTGGGTCGTATGAATAAAGCGTAGCAATTGCTTTTACTCAAGAGAAATGTCAATCCCGAAGCATTTGCTACGTTTCGTATGAATAAAAACCAATTTGAGTTAGTTCCAACTTTTGACATGTTCGAAAAGCGGCGGCACTGACCTTTTACTCAGTTCGGTATGAATAAACAAAGCAAATGCTATGCAAATCCTGAGTCTGCTATTTAGTTGACTCAGACCTTTTGCTAAATATTTTGTACGCATATTTTTTACACAAAAAAAGTAAGCAATGTGAATTTTCGATGGTTTATCTATAAATAGTTAAATTAAGTTTTGTTCGTGCAGAAAAATCATCAAAATACCTGTGAAAAAATCAATTATTTCTTGTAATGGGCACCTGAAGAAAAAATAAAACATCAACAACCTATTTGGCAAACAAAAATCATATTTCCAGGTGCAATTGGAGCTATAGATTGCAATCATATTTCTGAATTTCATTTTTTTATATTTCAATTTCCACAAAAGTCGTTAGAATCTCAAGGAAAATTCAAAATTACTGGTCAGATTTGACAGAAATTGCAAGGCACACGTGCAGCGAAGTAAAAGCTATGTTCGAATTTTCGAAGTTACTTTAGCAAACTAGGTTTCTATTCATACCGATGCAAAGCAATTGCTAAGGGCTTTTACTTTGCTAAAACCTTTTACTCAAAGCAAATGCTTGTTTTTATTCATACGACCCAGTGACTGACTTATTGATCTGTACACGCAAATGGTAAAATTTTTTTGTAAATTTTAAAATCATTTTTGTTTTTTTGTAAAATGTAAAGTAATTTTTGCGTATATGAACAGTATCTACCCTGGTAGATATATTTATTTTCATACATTATTTTGTATGAACAATAAACAAACAACTCCTTCATATTCGGAGATTGATCTTGATGATGGATTTGAAAGTAAGTCTTATGATGAAGACAAAGTTCCTGTAAAGAAACTGCTGACTCTGGTGCTAAAATCGAAGGGGAACAGATAAATAAGTTCAATGACAATACCAATTCCGAAGCCGATGACGAGGAATAGGAGGAACAAATTGAAAACATGTATGATAAAGATAATGGTGAAACCAGTAACACTTCTTGTAACTTTTTTACCGGCAAGGACAAAACAAAATGTTATATAAATCCACCAAGGCTTCAGCGTGAAGAAGTGCATGATATTTTAGGTAATAAGCAGTTTACCGGCCATCGTCCAGGAACAAGAAATTAATTGAGGTTGAACGATCTGACATTGTTTTATGCCAGATATCGATTGCGATTTTACCAAAAATTAAAGAAAAACGATTCTGTAATTTTGTATAAGGAAATTATGAAAAATGAAAATTACTGATTCATGGCGTGATTTCAAAATGAATGAACAGTAAGTTCGATTTTTACAAAAAAGAAAACTATGTTTAAGTATATACAATAATAATTACAGTATTTTAAGTTTGTTATTAAGTTCAACTGCCAGGTGAAAATTGGTATGTGGTAAGAGCACTTTGAGAAGCTGCGGCTGCTATTCCGAACAGAGGTGGATACAATTTTTAAAAATAATGTCATTTAAAATTAGGATATTGAAAACCCTGATAAATTTCAAATGAAATGAAAATAAAAAAAAAACGTTCGCCTTATATTGGAGTTTTGCTAGTTATAGAATGTCACCGATTTTGAAGCGATGAGTGAACTTAGGTGCAAAAAGTTGCATATCGCGCTACAATGTCAGATTGATGCTTCAAATAATTCACAAGGTTCATTCGATTTGATCCTGAACTAATATAAATGCCGATCGAGTGGTATCTGATAAGGCAGCATCTATCAGACTTTTCCCCAAATGTTCTATTATTTATTCAACTAAGCCATAACACAAGACTAATGTGTGTGTTATTAATTTAATTTCAGTCGATGTTCATGTTCAGTGTTTACTTTTCATGTCAATTTTTATAAAAATGAAGGAGTTTGTTTTTTGTTCATACAAAATGTATGAAAATAAATATATCTACCAGGGTAGATACTGTTCATATACGCAAAAATGACTTTAAAATTTACAAAAAACTGCTAATAAATAGACAAAAAAAGTAAATTTTACCATTTGCGTGTACAGATCAATAATTCAGTCACTGAGTAGGAAGGGTTGTAAGACAACTTTCAGACTTTCCAAAGAAATATCAAATATCTACCCGAGCAGATACCATCCATGCGAAGGTTAAAGGCTCCGTCAAATAGAACACATTTTTAAAGTCGCGGTGAGATTTTTTTAAGAGACGTTAAAATTATTTCAAAGCAACGTTCCAACCGCCGCGTTAGAGGACGTTAAACAGAATTAAAGCTGTCATAATTTTTTTGCAAAATGTCAAGCACCTCGGAAGAAGAATTAATATTTTTAGTTGATAGTTTGTAAATAAATAAATATGAAAATAATAATAATAAATGGCGCAAATGAGTCGTGAAAATCCTCTATTTTGCGTTACCTCTATACAAATTTAAATAGTACAAATACAAAAGAACAAATATGTATGCTTACCGTCCTCATTAAATTCTATTTAAATTAATAAATTAATAATGTTTTTGTACATTTCATCATATCGTATAGATATGGGTAATTTCGTATCCACAATTTTTTCCATATCACAATTTCAAAATCCATTCAAACGCGCGGCGTCAATGTAACCTATAATTTTTCACAACACCGCGCTTCAATGCAGCGGCGCGACGCGGTGAATTTAACACAACATTAAAAACGCACTCTGTGTATGACAATGTATTGCAATATAATTACATTACAGCTTTCAAGCGCGGCGGTAAAACGCACTCTGTTTGACGGAACTTTAAGTTCACACGTTGGCGTTGACAGATAGCAAAGCCAGTGCTTTCCCAATTAGTATTGTTTAGTTTAGAGTATACAGTTTAAGCTAACGCTTCTAAAATCACGATTTAATTATCTTAAATCGTCTTCGGAAATATGACTCTACCGATATTCTAGACATTTCTAGAATATCAGTACCACATAAAGATTAAGGGCAAAAATATATAGGTTTTACTGCGTATGTAACTGAATTTCACGTGTCCATATTATTTTCTCCCCCAATAAGACCAAGGTAGGTAATTACGATGACATCGTGACATTCACTTGTTCCAGACGTATTTATATTCATGTAAACTTATCCTGCAAAGCGAACGCACCTGTAGCCTCTCAGAGCCCAGTTATGGAGTACATATATTATTTACTTGCCCACACACTCACACAATTTATACGAAACTTTGCAATGCGACATGCAATTTCAGTGCAATGCATTTTCAATTACCCACCTACAAATATATAATCGAACTCGAACCGCATTTGGCACGCCAACAATTGAGCACGTGGAAAATAATTTGTTAAGAGTTGGTTACTCTTTGGCGCGGGGGGCTCGTCAGCAACTCTCGTCAGCTCGTTATTCTTACATATCATTTTACACAAAAAAAAGTCGGGCGTGAGTTGCGGTTTATTAACAAAACTATACCACATGTTCGGTTGTTAAAGTTTCTTTCTACCTTAATGTTACTCACAGCAGATACAGATGATACATCTTCGAGTATTAGGTCTTTAATTGGTATCCAATGTTTTTCACCTAGTCGTATATGAGTAGGTCAGGGGCAGAGTTCATTAGATTTGGTCGATGTTACTATAATACTCTAAATGGAGCAAAACGCAGAGCACATGCTTCACAGGATGTCCATAGTCCATATACCTCAAACGAAAAAAGAGGACATACTTTATGATCACCAAACAATAATAATCGCTGACAAAAAAGAGGACATGTTCTCTTTAAAAGAGATGTTCCGGAAACCGTATCATAAGCAGAGTAGAACCTAATGTTATTTTTATTCTTCGATTATAATAGCTTGGCTTAGTATCGTTAGCTCTTCTCTTCAAATGTACATTGACACTAAAAATGCTGTAATGTGACACTAAATGTTAAAGAGTAGTAGCGAGCAAATGCAAATCATATAATCTTATGAAATTGCCACAGTTGAAACATAACTCGCCATTGTCAAGACGCATTTTGTTAACCATCTATTACAGCGAAGTAAAGCAAACAAATTAAAGTTCACGAGTGCGTAATTAAACTGCTCTATCAGTCACCTTTTTGTCAAATTTATGAAAAAGTGGTATACAGTAATTCCCGGATTGTTGAGTCGGGAAAAATGTAAACTTTTCAACGCATTTATCCGAGGAACGCAATTACGAGAATCCCACTTAAGAGCGTTGTCGACGCAGTAAGGAAAACCCCGCTTTATTGTCTTGAAAACGCAATAAAACGATTTTATTTATTCATAATATGCACTAATGTCTTTTCCATTGGTCAAAAAGAAGCGTCCGGGAGAGTCCGGAATTTCCGTCCATTCACAAAAAATACTCTTCTGGTGATTCTGAGAAGAGAATTTCGCTTCGCGATTTTAAGTCAGAATACACCAAAGAAGCAGCTGCCGTAGATTATATTTTGGCATTTCACCAAAACTTTTGTGGATTCAATTTCAATCAGAAGCAGTTTTCTTGTTCCATTGGATTACGAAATGAGTGGATTCCCGAGTAAAACCAATGGAAAACGACATAAATCACGAAACTTTAAACGTAAACATACCTATGTAATGTCAGTTTGACAACTGCCTTTGATTTTATCTAAGCTGTTAGCACAAGAAACAAGGGAGAATTTTGTATGAACTTTTACGAGAATCTTTACTTTTAGTAGCGCAAATAACCGGGTAACGGATTTAAGCGGTACGCATTTAAATGGGAAAAGTTTTTTACATTTCTTATGGAATGCTTTGTTTGCTCAGTATCCGGATGAATTAAACGAGGAACGCCATTAAGCGAGGGTCACTTATCCGGGGATCGATGTATTTTGTGTCTCAACTTTTAGTTTGATTCACTGATCTACAAAATTTCGCTCACTAAAAGCGAGAGATACTGAAAGCAGTTCACTTTAAGCGTTATATGGAGTTCTTCTGAAACGAAATTTTCCGGTGGTCTCCAAATGGACAGCGAAACGTCTGCGAAAAGGCAGCGGAAAATAATTTGTGTAGATTTACATCAGCTGATACCCAAGTAGCAGTGTTACCATTTCCAATTTGGCTCCTTTAAATTGTCATTTCGGATTTACCGTAATTTACGCTATTCACTTTATTTAAAGTTTTGCGATTTTTAGAATCCTTAGGAATTTATAATTCTATTGCGAACGTACTCTTTTCGTATACCTAACTAAAACTTTCTAAACAGTTATGTCTTTTTCGATTACTGGGCATTTCATTTTGATCTGAGATTCCAGATTTCTGCTGCCAAATCGAACATTAAATCCGAATTTGTATTCTTTTGTGTATTTAGTTGGCCGCAAAAAAACATATTTTTCACTTGCACCGGAAATTCATTGCAATTGATTTTCACACATTTATACCAACACATTGCGAAGTAGTTTATTATAAAAACTCGTTTATACATTTGCGGTTTTTTTTTTGTGTTTTGTTTTGTTTGCAAAATGGAAACTAAAAAAAATCTCTCAATTAGGCGTTTGTGTTTTTTTTTTTTTTAATTTAATATTACCAAAATATGTGCAGTTTTAATTTACATATTTGAGTTTGGATATTTTCGGCTTCAAAATTTCTCAATTTGGCTCTACCCTCTTATGAAAGCTGGCAACACTGTATCACAAATGCTAAATTTCCGCAAGCAAGCAGCTGCGTAGGTACTGCAAAATGAAAAGAAGAGCGAAATTTTTCGTTCATGATTTCGTTGTGTCACTTTGGTATGGGCTATTTCGTTTCGGAAGAACTCCGTACTACGCTTAAGCATAGTCATAAACACATTCCAAAAAGATTTGAAGATAACCTGCTGCTGTCAAGTTACTTTCACTTGGGTAAATATCTGCGGGTCCAACACAACTAAATTCACTTCTCCAACTATGGTTGTCCGACAAATACAAATTAATTCTGTAACAGAAGGCAAACCGTTGTACTTGTCAAAAGAATTAAATTTCCTTGACTTGTCGACATTCTTTGACAAGTCTTTAACATGTTAAGATGGCAAAATAACGACAGACAAACAAAATGTAATTTTTACTAAAATAAAAGAAGAAAAAGATATCCGTTCTGGCGCTTTCAGTGATTTCTCAATATACAGATGTTACTGACATCAAAATTAATTCTTGGTTTTAAAATATTAAACCTGTGCCGAGGTTCACTGTTCTCACTATTACCGTCATTATCAAATTCGGAATCAAAAAAGTACATTCGGTGCGAGGTATGCGTCGGAACGGATAATTCTCCGATTTTATACGATTGGGAGGATTTTTGCTGCGAGGTATTCTTCGGAACGACTGTTCGGAGAATTGTTCCGATATTTTGTAACGCATATCGGCGAATGCATCCGTAAGACCGCCCATAACTCGAGAACGGATCGTCCGATTGGAGCTATCTTTGCTTTGATGTGTTTGTCTGCGCCTATGGAAGGTTTGAACGACGAGAAAATAGGAACATTTTAAACGGAAATTGAAAAAGTCATAAAAATTACATAATTTTCCATACATTTTGTACTGTGATTTTTATTTATTTTACTTTAATCATAAAAGGGTATACAGTGAGATCGTGTTTGTCAAAAAACTCTACACAAACTTAATTATTTAGTAGATTTTCTTTACGGAAAGTAATTTTTTCAGCACGGGCAAAGCCGGGCAGGAGCAGCTATAGTTTTATTTATTATTTTATTTCGGTATTTCTATTTTGCTTATCCAAAGGTATTACATTTAAAATGCACTTGTCAACTTTTGACAATATTCAAATCACCTGTTCTCATTGAACAACAGCTCTACAAGTGTTTCCTGTAATTGTTGTAATTGCGTGCAGAATTATTTAACCTTAATTTGCGTTACTAAAATAGATGTTCAATAAAAGACACCTAGTGTTGGAAAGTGTACATTTGGTTTCTCTGATACTGAAAAAAAGCCGTCGGTGCTGGCACAAAAATATAATTTATACACACGATCTCAGGTAAGATACATGGCTGTAGGAAATAAGGCCCTAAAAGAGAATATGAAATAAGGCCCAATTTTGGGGTTTATTTCATAATAAAATGAAAAATAACGAGAACTACTTTTTTATTTAAAATTGTTGATATTAATTTACTATTAAACTAATTTAGATTAACGGAAATTTGTATGTACTCAAACTCGCATCCACCCCGTAGTCTAACAGTAAACCCAAGCAGGGGGGTTGCAGGGGGGCAGCATGCCCCCCATACGTATTCCATTTCGGAAGGGTAACAATTATATTAAAAACTTACTATTTCTTCACTATGAAATAAGACCCAAATTATCATTAGGAAATAAGGTCCAAAAAAAGGAAATAACACCCCAAATTTTATTAAAAATCATTGTTGTTTTTTTGGGGACTTATTTCTTTTTTATATTGGGGCCTTATTTCACAGAGCCAAGATACATATTAGTTGCATTCAGCTCTTCGTTTGCACAGTGTTAAGCATTTTAACTTTTTTTTTTTTAGCTTACTATTCAAACAATATAATGCTTACGGTGGAAAATCGACCCGATTAACTGCCAAAACATCGCGATAATCACACACTTGATCTCTAAAGATAACCTTCTTGTGTCGAAAACCACCTTTTCGAATTCGGCGACTTTTCCGACGATGCTTATAATCACGATAATGATTTGCAATTTCGTGTTGATATACATCGGCACTTAACCAATCTGTATTAAAGAATTTCCTTGATGGCTGCTTTTGTTTATATTTAAAACAATCATTTGACAGAATATTGCGGCCAATCACTTGAAACGAATCTGACATTTCAGCACGCCGGATAGAACTAAACTAAGCTGCTATTCATGTTACGAGCGCTCTACCTCCTCTTTAGCATTGCAATCTAACTAAACTAAATTATATTCCGTTGTTCGAACATCAGAAATATTTGAATTTGAACACATTCACCTTTACAAACTTACCAATAGTTGCCATGATTGATCACAATAAAAATTGAGGATAAATTTGTTTTCAATAGGATACTCCAACTAATAGTTCTCATGTTTGCGGAAATGTCGTTCTATGAAAATTGGTTGTGTTTTTTTTTAAGCAATATGCTTTTTTCAATCTTCATTACTAGGGGCATGGTGGGAAAAAAGGGGAGCCCTACATCCCGCGTATTCCTGCTATTTGGCATTCCATCTACGAAATATTGCAGTCGAACTATATAGTACATTTATATATACAAGTTTATTAAATGACAACATGCTACATTTTATATACCAATTCCGAAAGTTTGGTAAGACATGATTTGGAGTACACGTTTTTTGTTTTGCTTTTAGGAGAAGAATTGCCTGAGCCCACAAAAACCACAAGAATCCGAGCGAGAAGGGCGAGAGAGAGAAAGAAAGGAAGTCATCAATTGAGTAATGTTATTTGTTTTCATTATCATTTTTGTGTGGCTTTTTTTAAGGGGTGCAAGGAATATACAGCTTATTAGGCAAATTGGATAATTAGAATTACTACGGTGGGTAAATATTTTAGTCGAGTTGGCTGTTGTTTTATTTACAATACTATTTGTCCTCTGGTTTGTATTCGTGCAGTTTAACGTTTAATCGTATGCAGTATTATTAGTCTCACGCACATCGAATTTGGCCTTGTTGCGTTTAGCTTACAGGACATGTAACAGTCGAAGGGCTTGCTTTGTCATTCAACCGTCGAATCATAGATGTTGTGCCTTATGTGACATCAGTGTAGTCAGAAGAGTGTGATTAAACTTAATTCTGACAAAACGAAAGCCATTTCAATCTCCAATCCAAACATCAACCACGTTTCTTCGACTTTCCTCCAATCTTTTTAAACCCTTGCTAGGTTGAATATGTCGCCTAAGCAAAAATTCTGGAAAGAATCCTCTACGACAAATGACGTGGGATGCACACATTAATTCTATTACATAAATAAAATCTACGCATCGCTAAGAGCATTATCGATTACAAGAACAATTTTACCCGCATAAGTTAAATTAAAACTGGTTAAAACATTAATAATCCCCATAATGTCGATTAAGTCGCATTTCAAAAAATAAAGGTCGCTTTCAATTGTATTGCATGATTTACATTCAATCTTCGCCAGTTTGATCATATTTCATCTGAAGCTAGGCAATTTCTTGGATGTAACCTGATGGATGTTTTTTTTTTTTTTCAGATAGGTATCGGTGCTTTCTTTACTCTATAAACTTAATCACAAGAAAAAACCAAACAATTTATTTAATAGAATTAATTTATGCTCGAGCTCGTATAATCATACGGCGACCTGCCACATACACTTTCTTAACATCACCCAGGCAATTTTGTATTTATGCTATATATACTCTGGAACAATTTGCCCTATCATTCGAATCGAACACAGACAATTTCTTACCGTCTTGAACACCTTTCCAGCTTGAAATGATTTTTTAATTTTCTCGATTACGTAGTAAGAGAATGATATTGTTTTCGGATAAAATTTCGAACACGAGATGTTAATCAATTCTGATATAACGGTCGCAAAATTCTGCCCGTCTGTCCCGAGGCCTAAACGGCTGCCCGGATTTCATTCAAACTTCGGATTTGGATTTTGGGGGCTTACAAATTCGCGGCCGTTTTTTTTCTGTTCTCATCGATATCTTCACCACGCTATTTAACAATGCGCTGAATAATGCATATTATCCGGCGCAGTGGAAAATGGCGGTGGTACACCCTATCCCGAAAAAGGATAAAGATAGGACAAACCCTGCTAATCTGCGGTCAATCAGTTTGCTTCCGAATATTAGCAAGGTATTCGGGAAGGTCGTCAATAGATCTCTTTTAGGATGGGTTGAAGAAAATAAGATTATTCCGGACAACCAGTTTGGCTTTAGAGCGGGGCATGACACTATTCATGCCGCGTCGAAACTGGTTTCCGACATTCAGTGGAATAAAAGTAAGAAGCAATGCACGGGTGCTTGCTGGTCGACTTTGAGAAGGCTTTCGATACCGTATGGTTGGAGGGGCTCTTTTATAAGCTGACCAGAATGGGCATTCAAAAACCTTTGCTGTATATGATTTATGACATGCTTATGGGAAAGAAGTTCGTTGTCAAAGCTGGCAACGTGACTTCGAGCAGGGTTTTCGAAATTAAAAACGGATTACAACAGGGAGCAGTGAATTCTCCGGTCCTGTTTAATATTCACACAAGTGATCTGGTGGGTTCCCTCAGACACGCTATAGCGTACGCAGACGATTTAGTGGCGTACAGGTCATGACAAAAAATCGAGGTCATTAACATCCTTCTGCAGCGTGACTTCGAACAAATTAAGAGGTATTGCGATGATTGGAAGTTGAAAATCAATTTCCAAAAATCGGAAACAATCTAGTTCAGGACACCATTGGCGGGGGCCTCTAGGGATACCAGAAAAAACTGGAGAAAATTAGCAATTATTGGACAGCAGGGACGACCATTGCTGGGGAAAAACGTGGTTCGCTTATGGCTGTCCTATGTGGTTCAATATAGCGCCGTCCTATATGGAAAAGATTCGGGTGTTTGAGAGGCAATGCCTCAGGGCCTGTCTAGGGTTGTTTGGAACTCCTGAATTCCAGTACATAAAATACTATCCCAACAGGACCTTATACAATGGGGCCCGACTGAATAGGATTGATAATTTCCTTATTAAGGTGATTCGGAGGCACGTTGCTAGGGCGATGGCCAGTGATAATAACCTGATCTCAGGGGCTTACTGCCCCAATTTAATGTACCACGAGAGTACGCTTCGGTGTGGCTTTATTCCGCCTGAGGCATTTTTTCATGTAGACATGAAAGGGTTAGTCCAGACAAAGGATGGTGTGTCGGTATTGTACCACAGCCACCGCGGCGCGAGGCGAGAGATAAGCGGCTCATCCACGACGGGTCCGCCGCCAATGCTCAGGAGCTCCTCCGTTTTAGTACCGCAATTGCGGAACGGGACAGGGTCGATACGGTAAAGCAGTTCACCGAATTTTGGTGGCTTGAAGAAGAGGTGAGGGTGGATACGCTCTCCCGGGCCGGTGCGCTACTTACGTAGCATCCTCTTTAGTTATAAGCTAGATTTAAGTTGGTAGGATTAGGGTTAGAGTAGGGGGTCTTTGGGAGGCGCCGGGCTA
Source organism: Cheilosia urbana (assembly GCA_946477585.1). Classification (NCBI taxonomy): domain Eukaryota; kingdom Metazoa; phylum Arthropoda; class Insecta; order Diptera; family Syrphidae; genus Cheilosia; species Cheilosia urbana. The sequence continues at coordinate 61,791,856 of OX297854.1, read as the reverse complement.
GCCAACATGAAAGCGTGCCTCCGAGACTTGACCGAGGTTTATGGCCTCGATCGGGTCTCGGCGGCGCGGATGAACCCCTGTTGGCGGCTGACAGGCAACCATGGACGCGATCAGGACGGTGACCAATCGATAAGATTGCTCACCACCCTGATTATAGGTAATGTAATGTAGGTTAAGTAGCTTAGGTAGTTTTAAGTAGTTTTAAACAAAACAATAATAAAGAATTCAAGTTTTCTAAAGTTTCTTGAAAATTAAAAAAAAACAAAACAAATCATAGATATAGATAGATTTAAGGCCGAAAGGCAATAATTTTAAGCATATTGTTAAGTTTAGAGCACTCGCTAAAGCCAGTAAGCTAGAATAAGATAAATGTTAGTTTTAAATTAGATATAATCGTTTTTGTCTAGTATGTAAGTTTAATTAAAGATATAAATAAAAATGAATTTAAAATGAATGAATGAAAATGAGCAAACTCTGTTTTTCTTTGTATTATCGTAAAATGGATTTTTGAAAAAAAGTTTTTTTTTTTTTTAAATTTAGTTTTCTTTAGTTTAATTGAAAACGGCAATAAAGACTTTGTTCTTAATGCAAACTTATAATAAAACTGATATTCTCAAAATTATTGCGCTCTTAATTTTCAATTCGAATCACCGGAAACGTTAATTTTAAAAACTGCTCATGTCTCAAAAACTCCATTTTCGATTTCGATAAGACTTTAAAAACCATGTAATGCTTACGTCCCGAACAATATCTAATACTCAGTGCTAAATAGTAAAATATAAATACAAAATCGCTCTATTTGACTAAAATACACATTTAATATTACATAAGCATTCTAAATAAGATCCTATACTTAGTTTTTTTCTAAAAAAATCTAGCATATCAGTCTTTTAATTCTTTCTTAAAAATTACCCCTACAGGGGCCAAACGGCAACGCTGCCCGGGAGTTAGTAAAGTGAACAAAGAGCCGACCGGTCGCTTCTGTTTAGAGGCAAGATTTTCAGATTATCTTAATTGAGACTTATGCTTTTTGTGAATAATGAATTTCCATTTTCTCTTTCTTAAAAACAGTAAACTTATGGCTATAATATACCTATTGGACTATCATCTCTCTTTCTAAAATGACAATTGCTACATAGCATTTTCTTTTTAACTTTGTAGAATGTGTGAGAAGGTCACATTTATGTTGATAAATGTTTTATTATTTAATGTCGGCTATTATGTATGGAGTACGCTATCAGGTAAATGTCTGCCTCTGTTAGTCTCAAATGCGAGCCCTTTTGAGCACATTTTTCATTACATTCTTACACATTTTATGCGGTATTTTATTAATTTCATCACGAATATTTTGTTTGAGTTGCTCAAGCGTTTCTGGTTTGCTTGCATAAACCTTGCTTTTCAGATATCCCCACAAAAATAAGTCCGCAGCAGTCAAATCAGGCGACCGTGGAGGCCAATCAACATCACCATTTCTTGAAATAGCTTGTTGTGGAAAGAGGTCTCACAGTAATTCGATTGTAATCCTGGCTGTATGCGATGTGGCACCGTCTTATTGATACCACATGTTAATCAAGCCCAAAGCATGAAGTTGTGGCGTTAAAAAGTTTTCAATCATATCACGATATCGCTCCCCATTCACAGTTACCGTTACGCCGTTTTCATTTTCAAAGAAGTAAGGTCCAATGATTCCTCCTGACCAAATTGCACACCAGACTGTAACTTTTATTGAATGCAAAGGTGACTGATGTATAATTTGAGGGTTTTCCATTGCCCAGAACCGATTATTCTGTCATATCCATTCAAATGAAAATTTGCCTCGTCACTCATTATAATTTGATCATGAAAATCTGTGTTGTCTTGGGCTAGCTGTAACATCCTATTGGCATATTTACGGCGGCGTAAATGGTCTTGCGGAAGAAGCTCTTGTGTCAACTGAATCTTAAATGGAAACAAATGCAAATCCTTGTTCAAAATTGTCGCCAAAGTTGTTCTTTGAAGACCAAGCTCCTGAGCACGGCGTCGAATTGAGGTTAATGGATTGTTTTGAACACTTCCTTGAGCAGCAGTAATGTTTTCAGTCGATCTTGCAGTACGTTGTGGTCCATACATGGGCCTATCACCTATAGACTCTCTTTCTTCGAAATCACTCACTACATGATAAATAGTGCGTTTTGTTGGCACGTTGTTTCTCCAAAAAATTTCACGTAACTTTCTCATCGTCACAGTAATCGATAATTGATTTTGATAAAATATTTGAACGATTAAAACACGTTGGTTTATCGAATATTTTTCCATAATAAATTTTCCACGTGTCTACTTCACGACTGCCAAATATGAACTGTCAGGACTAATGTTTACCAAAATGGCAGCAAAACAAAGTAGTATACTTTCCCGGCGGACACCCTGTATCTGATCGATTACGGTTTTATTCGATTGGGCTGACTGGTACATTTTGACAGATAATTATTTGACAAATTGGACAAATAACACCAATAATGACAGCATTACGAACAAATGGCCATAGATTAGATTGTAGGGCGGGAGAGCTTTCAATGAGCTCTGGCACTGCGGCTTCTTAGAGGAGCCTATTGTGCCTAAATGGCCATATAAAACTGTGCATTTGGCCAATGCGGTGTTTTGCTTTGGAGAAGCAAATATAGCAATAACAGTCAGATATTCGCAAGAGGTGTCGCAGTAGGAAAAAAAACTTGAAAGATGTAATTTGAGTTTTTCTGGGGATAGAACTCGAGACCTTTCGCTCAGTAGTTCAGCACACTAAAAACTGCGCCTACGACTACGACAGACTTTTTTAGAATTAATAATGCCATTTTTGATTTCGATTTAACAAATTTTGTGCACAAACTTCAGAGTTTGGCGGATTTTTTGAAATAAGTTCCTGAATATACATAATCCCCCCGGGGCATCGGACGTCATGGATTATTTATTTGCTTTGCATACATTTTTGTGCAAACCATCATTTATCTTCCTTGAAATGATCTATCGTCACAAAGTATGAGTTACTCTGAAGGAGGCAACATCAATCAAGCGATTTCCATGCCATCGGATTCAAGAGTTAACCCACGAATTTAATCGGAATATCAATAAATTTGCTATGCCTATACATAGGGACATGTGTTTTGTGTATTAAAGGCATTTATAATAGTTTCCTACAAACTCGGGAGTTCATATCGTCTAAATTTTGTGTGCAGTTGTGTGTATCAAAGTTACGGACAATGAACTTCAACAAACCAACAAGGCGAATCATTCGTTTTCATTTTCGTTGCGGCGTCGTCGTCGGTCTTCAATCCCTTCCCTATTACTAACTTAATGGCAGCGCAATGAAGTATGTGTTAGACATCTGACATACAGAACAAGAAAACTTAATTTATCGTACGATTATATTCATATAACACAACCGGTCTCACTCTGAAAAGTGACGTTAACGACATGTTATATGTGTTTGTACAAGCTTTGTGACTGGAAGTTGTCGGTTTTTAGGTTCTTCCGGCTGTTGCTTTCTGACAGCCATACGACATTTTACAAATGTAAATTTAAGCCTACTGAATATGAATTCGTATTATGTGTTTGAACGGCAGTGCGAACGTTTCGTTATGATTTCTAATTCTCAACATAAAGGCCGTCAAAAGTTGAGTGTATTATATGGCTTATCCTTGCCCCACATTCTCTGTGACGTGTGAGTATGAGATAATGTGATTCTTCATAGGGTTGAAAAGGCTCCTACCCTTATCAAAATTGTTCCCACCGAACTGAGATAGCCTATCGACATTGGGCCACCAGCAGAAAATTTCAACTGTCTAATCTCTCTGAATTCAATTGGGAATGGAATTTCCTCTGAAACTACTGATTAAAATCTTAAGCCGCTTGAATGGTGGCGGTGAATATTTTGCGAGAGGCAACAGTAGGCATTTTAATGGTTCGACTTTATAGTTCATTTTAAGTGTCTAAGAAAAGGATATGCCGTCATATGTCCAATTTAATGTATTGAGAAAAATGTAAATTTTTGCAATGGCTGTCCCAAAATGGATACAAAATTAGAATTTTCATTGGTAAAATGCTGCCAACCATTCTATTCGTCCCCAAATGGAACTATTTCTTTATTTAGATAGATAGGTAGATATACTCTGTTCAATTTATATTTTCAGTACAGGCCTTATGGGAAGCTCTTTTTCCTACCAGTGGTGCCGGTAGCTACTCTCACGGCACTCAAACAAAAGATTTGCCACTGAAATAAAAACGAAACCACTGTACTGTACAAAGAATTTGTTGTTGTAATTCTCCTGAAATTCGCATACATCCTACCACAACCTGTCTGCCACACAGCCTCGGGCAGATTGAGCACGATCGTCTTGCGTTCGTTTGCTATTATCATCAACCAAAATAAGCAGTGTGAGTGACTGAAGCACATCAGAGAAATGTTACCATATGTCAATTTTGGCATATCATTAAGGGTTTTTCTTTGAATTTAGTCAAAGAACTTTCGGTTTTGGTGCTTTTTAAAGCTTTTGAGAGCGAATAAATGAATTTGATTATGTGGGATGTTGCCATACAGTTTTTAGGCACTGCTTTAATTATTTTGTAGTTATATCTGAAGGATCTGTTAATATGCAGTTAAACCATTTTTTCTTAATAAAGGGTTGGTATTTGGAAACCCTACAGATATTTGTGAGAGAATTATGTCAATTTATAGTGCTCACTATGGCAATCATATGAGAGCTTTAAAATGGAGACAGCTTATTAAAATCCATAATAGTAAGGGTGAAAGGCAAATAGCCTATCTTCCCTGTACTGAAAATATAAATTGAACAGAGTATAGATATTTTTTTTTTTGTTCTAGCTATTCAATTATTATTATTTTACAGAACAATTGAGCTTGGCTTTGCCGCCTATGTATAACTTTATGGTTGTAAAGATAGGCTATTATTTATATTTAAAAAAAAGTAAGAGGATACACCATTTTATAAATTTCCACTCAAAACTCGTTCTCTATAAGCTAAAGTGGTTTTTGAAATTCTAAATAGTTTGTACACATCAAGTTCGTTTAACAAATTTATGCTTTCTTCATCTGTAAGATAATTCTTCGCAAATACATGCATTCTTGTTTCCTGAAGCACTGGACATTTTCCTACAAAGTGCAAGTCTTTCGTTCTTTCAAGTTAAATAATTCACAGACGCATGGCAGATCCTCCCTATGTGGTATGTAGTTTAGCTGTAGCTGTAGTTTATTTGTAGGCGCAGTGGCTTAGTGGTTAGTGTGTTGCACTACTAAGCGAGGAATCGAGGTTCGAATCCCGCAAAAACCCAAATTCTAACTTAGGGTTTTTTCCACTGCGCCACCTCTCGCGAACGTCTGACAAACATCCGAGAGTATAACTGTCTTGAAAGAGCTTCTCAATTAGCCGTTTGGAGTCGGCATAAAATTGTAGATCCCTTCCATTCGTTCCAAACAATGAAAAACTCGCACAAAACGAATGGTTGTGAGAAGCTGGGCCTAGGGTCCCTCCGGACCTGTTGCGCCAACTATTTTTTTTTTTTTTTATTTCGTTATTTACTTTTAAAGATGACACTACACAAAACTACAGGGTGGACCAAATACAAGTTTCTTTTTAAAAATGCAATATGAACAAATTTAAATTTTTTCCGTGTCTTATGGCTTTACAAGCAAACATTCCCATTAATTTTCAAAAAACTTCTTTGCAAAAAACGCACTTTTTAGGCCTACACAGCACTTACTTTGGAAATAAGTTTTCAATATTGCCCAACGTAAAGCGAATAATTTCGTTTCGCGAAGGTATGCTACTGTTTTTCTGTCAAGATTTCGAGCGGGAAACAGCTGTCAGTGTCAAAATAACTTACGATTGAAAAAGAAACCACTAGATGGCCCACACTTTAGAACGAGATTTTATAGTTGGGCAAATGCTGGAAGACTGGATCCAGTGAATTTAGACACATTCTGTCCCTTCTCCAACAAGCTGTTCATGAAAGTGTTCTTGATAGAGTTCAGCTTCAGGAGGATCAAATCTGATATAAAAAAGCTTGAGGTTGCTTTTGTGACTTAGATATCCGTGATAAATTGACCTTGGACCATAGGTTAGCTACTTCTAATACCACGTGGGTCCAAAAGACAATGATGCTAATGAATATTTGAACCATTCAAAAGAATGTTGCGCTTGTGATTGTCAAGGAAAAAGGCATTGAGATGGAGTCATCTAGCCTCATCTATCTCTTCACCTTGTCATGACACCATTAACGGTACTAATATGCGATCTACAAAGCGAAAGTAAAACCCCTTGGTCGTCTTGGATTGCAGGTGACCCCGTGGCTCAGTACTTAGTGTGCGGGACTACTAACCATGGGTTGGGTTCTCCGGTTCAACACCTGGAATCACAAATTGCACTTTAAAGTTGTTTTTCCACAGGGCGAACTTACGCTAACGTCTGAGAGTTTAACTGTCCTGAGAAAACTTTTTAATTAAGCCTCTCGAATACGGCATAAAACTGTACTTCCCATTAATTTCCCCCAAAAAAAATAATTGACATAATATTTGGTGTTGAGAAACGATGATATAGGCCTAAGGTGGCATGCACTTAACAGCCAACATTTTTCAGTTGTTTTAAGAGACCGCTGAGAACTAAAATCTACAGAAAGGGTTAGAAATCTAAGAGCCCAAGCCCTAACCGGGATTGCTACTAATGGGACTTCGTACACGTACAGTAACAGTTTCCTTATGAGTATAGTTTGATAACTCTACCTTAAGATCCATTAGTGTGTCAACGATGGCTTCCTGGTCTAACGTGGAAAAGGAACAAATTTAATTTTTTTCAAATAATATCTTAAATCGCATAAGTCTGTGAGGATAACAGGAGGAGTTTCTTGAGGTAACAAGGGTATTAAGCTTTTATCCATTTTAAAGTCTTTTTCAGGGCCACAATATCTCGGAGGTATCGTATGTCTTTTCAAGTAAGGGTTTCAATGGCTTCCTTTTTCACTACCTACACGTTTTTTTTGTTAAATTGCAGATTTCTTTTATAAGCATAAGTCGGGAGCCTCACTGGTGTTTCAGCCTCTCAGGCAGTACTAGACCACGGATTTTGATCGCATCACGTGCCAAGGGCTCGGTTTAGCATTCACAGCCTTCGGAGCTGGTGCCTTTATTGATTCGGCCTAGCATTGCCCTGCGCTTCTACTACAGAAAGGAGTTGAGTTGTTATATCGAAACTTTTACGGTGACCCTGTATGGAGATTGTGCGGGTAAGGTTAGTTAGGGAGGTAATCAGATATCCAAATACAGCTGTGATCACCGGCATTGATTGTATCTGGCCGCGATTCCATTTATCTGTGTTATGAACCTGCAGACTTTTTTGCTTTATTTGCAGTTGTATATCCCATTTAAAGGCTACATATTTTAAAAAGTACACACTTATGAAATCACAGCCTATTTCATATGCTTATATAACTTCTTCAGCCCACTTTTAAACAGAACGCATAAATAGGTCTGTTTTATTGAGCCACGAACTCAGCAAAGCAAAGTAAAGTTGGATTCTCAGCGCGCAATTACAACAACTACGCTCTACTTGACACTTCGAGGACTCACACTAGCTCTAGGTATTCATTCTCAACAAGAACCACTTGGGTGTAATTGCTCACTTCTGAACACTAGGGAGGGGATGAATATTTTATGTTGCCAGCCTTGTATAATATGAATCTGTTCGAAGAGAGTTCTATTTACCGTAAAAACTAGGCGTTGGTTGTGATTGGTGGAAATGCATAAAGATGCGCATAAGTAAACTAAATTTATAAATAACATCTTAACATTAGGGATACTAATAAAATACACAATAATTTTTTATTTTTTTTATTTAAGCTGTAATATTGTTTGAAAGAAATTTAGCTTATTAATACCTATAATCATTAAATAATGCTGTGTTTATCTTTGAGGTCAATTTCTTGTACTAGTATATCCTCACATTTTACTGGTATGTATATCCTTTTAATAAAAAAAGTGTTTTTCTTTGGCTGGAAAAAAGTACTTCTTATACAGTGGCGTAGCAAGGGGCGGCAAGGGGGGCATAGGCCCCGGGCGGCACTTTGCCAGGGGCGGCAATTTGGAGCGGTTAAATTTTTATTTTTTTAATTTGTAAAAAGTTATAAAATTGACAAAACGGACACTGCTTCACAGTAAGTAACCAGGCATTCCTTGTGTTGCTTAACAACAAAATCCAATGAACGCTGCTCCCTAGTATGCAACTACATTTTTTTTAGAAATTTTAAACACAAATTAAACACTTCGAAAATACCCCTTTTGAGTCTTTTATAAAGCGATGTTTTGCTGGAAACTGGAGTTAGTGCGAAATGCGAATAAGTAATTGTAGTTTCGCTTTTGTTGGCATTAGAGGTATCTAATATAATAAGTTCAGACACTCTCTCTACACACCCACACCCACACACACACGGAAGAGAATTGGAAAGTAATAAGTGACTTCATAACAACTCTAGAAAATGAGCTGCAGAGAATAGAAAGGCTAAGGAAAGCAACAGAAGCAGCAGAAGCCTCAGCAGAAGGTGAAACAGGATAAATAGCTTGATTTGCTAACCAGCCCCGCGAAGTAATACCTGACGGCAGTTCCGTGGGGAGAGTGGTAAAAGGACTTAGTGGTTAGTTAGTATGTAGGCGCACTCCTGCCATCGATTATTCGAGTTTGCGAATCGTGCATGTTGGTAGCACGAGCTACCGCATCTTTAGAAGATTACCACATCCATTGGCGCAACCAAAAAAAAAAAAAAAAAAAATACTTCAAGACTTCTGAGTTTAAAGGAGTTCTGGGCGAACCATTAGCATCGATCACTCGGGTTTGCGAATCGTGCATGCTAGTAGCACTCGGGTTACTAGTATCTATGAAGATTACACAATAACACATCCTTGGCGCAACCAAAAAAAAGTGCATACTTTTCTATTGTGTTTTATTTTGCTCAAAAAAGTGAATTTCTGGAATTATTTTATGCTGCATATTCAAAATGATTGAAAAAAAGAAGAAGTTGGCAATATTTGCAAAAAATAAGTTTTGTCTTGCTGCTATTGCATTTATAGTTGAAGTGCTGAGTTATAAAAAAAATATGAACACTGATCGGCTTTTGAGTAGTCATTTTATTTATTTAAAAATTGATTTATTAAAATTTTTTGAGGAAATCTAAGTACGGGGTCTTATTTGAAATACGGATATTATCTTTAATATGCATTTTTGTCAAAATCTTTAGACCGGTTTTTGTAATTACGCAGACAAAACCGTACCAAATTTTGCAATGTTTAGTTTAAAAAATACTATTGCTTAACTATATAGCTGAAAACTGACTACCTAAAAGTTATTTTTCGGGATGTAAGTACTACTTGGTTTTTAGAGTTTTATCTAAATTAAAATTAGGGTTCTCGAGGTATAAGCAGTTTTCAAAATTAGCGTTTTCGGTTATTCATTTTGTTCAACATTTTTATCGCCGTTTCACTAGAAAACTAAAGAAAACAAAATTTTCAAAAATCTATTGTACGATAATAAAGAAAAAAGAAAACTGAGCCTGCCATTCAGTTAGAAATGACAATATTACCTTAGAAATTCATTTTTGTTTTCGAGATATTTCGAAATTTCAAAAGAACCGTTATTCGATTTCAGAAATTTTACCAAGTTTACAAATGTCTTTTTAGTGTATGAAAAAATTACGGGGGGCGGCATAAATTGGGTCTGCCCCGGGCGGCTCCAACCCACGCTACGCCACTGTTCTTATAGCAATACTTATTTAATTCCCACCATAATTATCTACCGTCTTAAAGTCGTATTAATCACAAGAAATGTTTCAACCTTACCTCTACCTTTAATTAAGGTTTTTTTTTTGACTGATAAAGACAGCGTTAACGCGAATTTTTTTACTGGTCATTTATATTAATACAACTTAAATAACTTGCGTTCTAGCAAACAAAAAATAAATAAATAAATAAACATAATTGGCCCTAGCGAAGTATCCGTCGGAACGGAAAATCCTCCGCAACGCATACCTACTCCTTCGGAGGCTCAAATTCCATTCGAGGTGTCCGCCTTCGGAAGAGAAATAAACAATTGCGATGGCACTCCAAATCGTACAGGTGTTATCTATTGTAAAATAAATACAGTCTACAAATAAACATTTATCTATACAATTTATACAAACTTTTAAAAAACTAATCACTTAAAATATATTGTTCGTCAGTTTTCACTTAATGAACATCCCCGAGATTGCTTTTGTTTCTTGTGATGTGATTCGTTGTGATGTACCTACAAGAAGTCAAAAAATACAGGGTGTACGCCGGGAAGGTATACTACTTTGTTTTGCCGCCATTTTGGTAAACATTAGTCTTGACAGTTCATATTTGGCAGTCGTGAAGTAGACACGTGGAAAATTTATTATGGAAAAATATTCGATAAACCAACGTGTTTTAATCGTTAAAACATTTTACTAAAATCAATCATCGATTTTTGGGAGAAACAACATGCCAACAAAACGCACTATTTATCGTGTAGTGAATGATTTCGAAGAAAGAGGGTCTGCAGGTGATAGGCCCAAGTATGGACCACAACGTACTGCAAGATCGACTGAAAACATTACTGCTGCTCAAGGAAGTGTTCAAAACAATCCGTTAACCTCAATTCGACGCCGTGCTCAGGAGCTTGGACTTCAAAGAACAACTTTGGCGACAATTTTGAACAAGGATTTGCATTTGTTTCCATTTAAGATTCAGTTGACACAAGAGCTCCTTCCGCAAGACCATTTCTCCGCCGTACATATGCCAATAGGATGTTACAGCTAGCCCATGACAACCCCGATTTTCATGAACAAATCATAATGAGTGACGAGGCAAATTTTCATTTGAATGGATATGTGAATAAACAGAATAGTCGGTTCTGGGCAATGGGAAACCCTCAAATTATTAATCAGTCACAGTTACAGTCTGGTGTGCAATTTGGTCAGGAGGAATCATTGGACCTTACTTCTTTGAAAATGAAAACGGCGTAACGGTAACTGTGAATGGGGAGCGATATCGTGATATGATTGAAAACTTTTTAAAGCCACAACTTCATGCTTTGGGCTTGATTAACATTTGGTATCAACAAGACGGTGCCACATCACATACAGCCAGGATTACAATCGAATTACTGTGAGACCTCTTTCCACAACAAGGTATTTCAAGAAATGGTGATGTTGATTGGCCTCCACGGTCGCCTGATTTGACTGCTGCGGACTTATTTTTGTGGGGATATCTGAAAAGCAAGTTTTATGCAAACAAACCAGAAACGCTTGAGCAACTCAAACAAAATATTCGTGATGAAATTAATGAAATACCGCGTGAAATGTGTGAGAATGTAATGAAAAATGTGCTCAAAAGGGCTCGCATTTGTGAGACTAACAGAGGCTAACATTGTATTCCACTGTATTCCACTGGCATACATAATTGCCGACATTAAATAATACATCTATCAATAAATGATCCACTCTCTTTCATTTAATCAAAAATTATAAACAAACAAAGTAGTATACCTTCCCGGCGGACACCCTGTAGAACAGGCTGCCAACATTCCAGCGATAAAGCGAGTTTTTTGAACAGCTGCAGGGGACCGTTTATCTGCACATTTTCATTTAATTAATTTTAATTAAATGCTTAGAGATTATTACATAAAACTAAAATTGTTCTTACTTTGCTTTGCTTTTCTGAGATCGAAGCTCAAAAAAACATGCATTTAAAATTATTTTTAGGTTCGTCGTTAATGCCAAAACTTGGCGACTAAGGCATAAGGTTGCAGCCATACGTAAAATGCAACCGCAAAAGTAGGAACAGTATGAAAATGAGTTTCTTTACGTTTAGGCGGTCACAGCTAAAAATCTGTCAGACAAATTTTTTCCTACGAAAAGAATTACATCAAACCAACCACCATTGATCGGATTCCATCAGAAAAAAACAAATCCTGACAGATGGAACAGTACAGAAATTAAATTTTCAATTCCTGACAGATGGAACAGTAAAGAAATTAAATTTTCAGTGGAATGATTTTTTTTTTTTGTGGAACTTTTTTGTGAGTTGATCGAAAAAGTTTTTCGTACGGAAAAATGAATAAATAAGTTTTCTAGAAAATTTAAAGATCATTTGCTTAGTTTAATTTTATTTTTTGATAAACTAACTCCATAATTATTCATAAGCAACATTCTAAGACCAAGATTGAGCTCAACTATTTGGTTTAAGTGGTCAATCAAAGAAAAAGAACATTTTTACGGTTTCGTTTTACATATGGCTGTAACTAAGGCCTAACTTGACATTTGCTCTCATGCAGGATCATAAGGGCAACCTCCGCTCCATTTGTTTTTCACATCCTAGTGCGCCGCAAAAGATGTAATAATACTTTCTGTTCAGTGGTTAATTGCCAGTAGTTAGCTACTTCATTGTGGGCTTATATTAACCTTACGCCGGGATATAGCTTACATATCCATCTAGAAAGCTTTTATCAGTAAGCCGTTACTCATGAACGGGCTTTCATTTGAATTCGTTCTTATCCATAAGCACGGTTTTTTTTTTTCTTTTACACTTTTTCACTTTGCACACAATTTTCAAGGAGAATCCTTAGGATAATAAATGCCGGTCCTTTGTCAGACAGACTCATTATAAACTTTTCGCTTTCATACAGTCACTTCGAGTAACCGTACCATCAGATGTAATACCTAAAGAAAATAATGCTTTCAAGTAGACTTGCTCCACTTACGAGTGTACCTGCCTTTCATCTTTTCTAATGGCTCTTTAAATATACCCCCCGCACCAAAATGGAAATCGTTGATTATGAGAATAACATTCATAGGTACCTATATTTTACTTACTGTTTTCTTTTCTTTCTTTCTTTTCGAAACACATTTCAGACAATTTTTTGGGTAGACTCTTCAGAACATATACCAACTCAATATCCCTGGGGGAACTTCACATTTTTTAAGAATAATATTGTTCGAAGAAAATTGTAATTTGTATCCCTAGGGCGCAACGTCAAACGCTTTGCAATTAGCTCTTCCTATCGAGTTGTAGCAACAAAAATATTCATTTTATGTAAAAAAAATATGTGTATATATCCAACGCTTATGAAACCAATGAGGGAGGAAGATCCAACTAAACCATTGTTGCAGTACCGGTAGAAGCTTTAAGTGAACCGGTGGAAAGCAAAGCAAAACTGCAAAAGTGGTGAAGCGAAAAACTCTCCCTTAAAGCTAAATTAAAAATAAATAAAAGATGTGATTCTGCACACAAATACGTACACAACCGCATCATCACGACGTCGACGGTCGACCATATAGGTCGGAAGGAATGCACAAGGTCGTTTCAGTTCAACGGGTTGCGCTTCCAACCTAACTTTGGGTTAACGACAACGGCGATGGGCGGTTCAAATCTTTTGTTGGTATTCGACACGAACATGTATGCATTTGGAAACAGTTGGATTATGTACTTAATCATTTAAAAAATTTATTGTACTTTTATGGGATTAACAAGTCTACATACCGTACCTATAGTGTTTTGTTATAATGCATTATTTATATTGTAATGGTGAAGTTTTCCATTAACAAAGACTTTTAAAAAGTTCCCATAAGGAAAATATATCGATGTTGAGTTCAAGGCAACTATACCTTTAAATTTTGTGAACGAATGAAATCCGATGCCAGCAAAGTTACCTTGTAATTAAAATTGGTGTTTATTTGTCTTTTTCATTAGTTACAAAATTCGTGTTCAAAGTTAAATTGCAATTTAGTTAATATCAACTAATTAATTTAAGTAATATACATACCTACTTTTAGTTTCTTTTATACGCATAACGCATTCCACTTTTTTTTCTCCGTTTACTTACTAGTAACCTAAAAATTCAATGAAGCATTTTAGTTTTGACTGACAGGTTGTGTGACGTTATTTTGATAAGTTCGGCTTTTGAAGCAGGGTTGTTAACAAGCCGTCTGCTATTTATCGGATGGAATTTCTTTTCAATTTTTACTGAACACTATTCTACTATTCATTACAATTGAATTTGGATTCACCTCGTTAATGTCGGTAACGTCGGTAATACTGCGCGGCATTCTCTGATTCATGACGCATACATTCTAATACAATTCAGATCAGCATGTCAAATTAAATGGATTGTCTGTCTGGTTGGTGGTTGATAAAATGTAAGTAAAAACTAGCTTATTGCTGGATTAATTTTTTGTAAAAAAAGATCATTCATTTTAAGGGGTAGACCAAAAAACAGAGATCAATTCACAACAATAATTTCCGCAATGAATATCCATATCTATTTGCTTATATTTTTTGTTTTATTTAAAATATTTAACCAATATGATTTATCGAACTTTCCAAAGATTTTCAAAAATACAGATCAAATTGAATACAATAATTCCAATTTCCAAAAACAAACTTCCTATGATTTTCACATGAACACATGTTAACTTGAACGTCAAATTTGATTGGATAATGTAGTTCACCCGATGGAAAGCAGAATGGAAAGGCAGAGTCAAAAGGAATCATAGGTCTATGTGCCACAATACAAAAGAAAATAAATTCCAATTTCAAGTATTTGGCATTATCGACTTTCGACATTTGCTGATCGTGCTTGTTTTGGATGTACACATTCAAGAATCTCGTTATCTTAAAAGCCGACTAGATTGGTCTGGATAAGATGTAACCTGAACGCAAAACCTAGGTTGGTCGGGAAAGTCACTTTTCCTACGTCAGCGTCAGCCGCATAGGCGAACTGTCAACTTAGCACTCAGTCACGAATTTCTTGACTAGATTCAGGGCCCAACCCATAGAATCCGTCGCGTCCGTTGCGGCAACGTTTTCGACTGATAGTTTAATAGAATACACAGTAGGTAGCTTCTGAAAGGTGATCCATAAGCAGCGCACGTGCCGGATGCGACGGATAAAGTAGGTTTACTTTTTACTTTTCTGTCCGTCACACCCGTTGACAGTTGACACAGCGTGAGAGAATTATTGAGAGCATAAGAGAAACTGTCATCGGCTGTCACTGTCACCAGTGCTCTTATATCGTGGGAGTTCTTCCTCTTTTCGGGAATTTCGATGTCCGAAAAGCCTTCCGTGAGAAAAAAGAAAATGTTGCAATAAACAATCAAACTAGATTTTTTTTAATTTCATCAAAATATGTGTCTACATTTCACAATGTAAACACCAAATTAAAATAGAGCTTATTTAAATCGCTTCTCAATTAGCCGTTTGGAGTCGGCATAAAATTGTAGATCCCTTCCATTCGTTCCAAAAAATGAAAAACTCACACAAAACAAATGGTTGTGAGAAACTAGGCCTAGGGTTCCTCCGGACCTGTTGCGCCAACTATTTATTTATTTATCTTTATTTAAATCGCCTTTTAGCAAGATTTTTTAGTATCAAAATTTTCTAGTACAAAAAGGTAATCATAATAATATTAAAAAACTGTGATTTTTATACCAAAGGTAATTTAATGTGATATTCTTTCCGTAAAATATGAATTTTACTTTTAAAAGATAGTTTTTAAAAAAAAAAAAAAACACAAATGGTGGAAAGGGAAAAATTACCACTTTTCGTGGGACAAATAATGATAGAGTATTTAAAATACTGCCTTTCGCCTTATGCGACGGATTTTATGGGACTGTTCGTTCCGTCGAATGCGTTAATATTGACGAATGCGACGACGCGACGGTTGCAACGGATTCTATGGGCTGGGCCCTTTCGTCTGCTCCCTCCATAAACGTCAACTGAAACAGCTGCCGATTTCCAACAATCAAAACCGAGACAACTGTCGGACTTATTGAACTAGATACTTGAACGATGAACGTCCCCGATGTAAACACTTCAGCTGCTTAGTCGGCGAATGGCAGTAGCTATATAATATTAGCCGATGCAATGCATGTCAATTTTCTGTACATCTGTTTTACTTGCAGTACTGCATTCTGCACTGCGTCCAGAATTTCTGTACATCTGTTTTTACATACCTACGAAATTTTGAAACGTGGCAAATTAATTTGCTGTAGAGATAAACGCGGTGCACTGATAAAGTTGCGAAACAGTACCACTTTATTACTCAAGCGGCTCTATAGTTCAGGATGAACTTTGACCTCTTATAACAAAATTTTCTTGGCCAGATTCGTAACCAATTATTTCCAGTTGGCGCATGAAGTTTGTTTCCTACTTGTGCGCTCCGTACCAAAAGCGAGGTCTTTCTCTACTTCGTCGAACCTGTGAGTTAAAATCGAAGACTCTGCGAGACAGAGAATTGGTATTAATGGTGGTGTACAGCTTTTCTGGAGGAATGGTCTCCTCCATAGTCCTTCAACCAAATGGAACCAAATATTTTAAAACGATTTTTCTTTCTCGCAAATGCCATGAGTAAATTCAACGCAAATAAGCCAATGATGCCGCATCACTGCGCAAATGTTTGATGTTTTAGCATAATATCTTCGTATATTTTCGGCATGTTCATAGGACCCAGGATACCGGACAACTGGATGTGAATTCCTTGTTAGCACACAAAAATGTCGTCGTAGTCTGCAGCAGAAATCGCATAAGAGTGTCGAATTGCTACTTTTTGGAACGGAGAGGTGCATATTTATGTGGTTTGGTGGTCACACTCTGTAGGTTCAGAATAAGATCTATACTTATAATAAAACTGTTGGCAAATTTTCTGTTACCTAATGGCGTGAGAACTACTGCACAGATTTCGATGAAACTTTTTTTGAAATGTTTCTTAAGATTCTGTGCAACATATAGGCTATTCCTTTCATTGCCATTCCTATTTTTTGGAGCGTTTTTGACCAAAATGTGTTTTTTTTCCGACTTTACTGCCTTTAACTCGCCATTACTCAAATAATTCTTTATCAATGCAAACAAAACAAAATACTTAGGACAGCCAACACTTTTATAGATATTTCAAGCCATCAATCAGCTTTCTATGTCCTCTAGAAGCTGAGCTACAACCTAAAATCTAACATTAAAAAAATAAATTTATTTTCTGAAATCGAATATTATCAGCAGCCGCGGTTCTTGATCGTTGTTCTGCTTGGGGGTGGTTTGGTGGCGCACATCGCACAAGCACGTTCATATGAAAAAAAAACAACAACAAAAAACAGCGACAATGTGTTTCGGATCGGAGGAAATGCGCAGATGGCTGATGATGATGACGTGTGGTGTGGTGGTGAATGTATGTTGGAGGTGGTGTATATAGAAACTGAGTTCATGGTTTTTATTTTAATGGTTGTTATATACCTACGTTGATACCTACAGACTACAGTAAAGAATTGAAGAATTCAAGAAGTAAAGACGATATAGGTGAATTATGTTGTTTGATTTACTTATTGTTGGTGTAGATACAAATTTCCGTTCAGGCTTTTGTTTTAGTGGTTGTTTTGATATTACCTACGTTGATGCCTACAGTAAGGAAGTGGAACTTTAGGACTTACGCTGTTGAATTTAATTTTCTTAATTGGTGTTTTAGGTAAATAGATTTGTTTGATTTATTGTTTCACATTGACAATGTTCACCGCTTTGTTTTAGCTAGATTTTAAACAAATATGCTGTTGAGAAAACGGTCAAATCTCTTTAATTGGAAAGTACACAGCCTTACGCCGCGTACGAAGTTGCGGGCACAGCTAGTAGTTTAATAATGTTTGACAGCCCTCCTATACTTGTAGGATGCTTGTCACTGATGATTTAGAGTCGGTGGTGGAAGGTCGAGGACTATGGAGGGTCGACTTAAGCACCCTACACCAGCGACTATTGTACATTTCTAAGATAAATTAAGGCCCTAAAACATTTGCTTTGCATTCAGGCTCTGAAACCATTAAATATGGATGATTAATTTTAAGCTAACCTTTCGTATTTCCGTTCTGAAAATAACAAGAACAGGGGTTTAGTATTTATCAATCAACCTACTGTACGTAGGATCTGGACAAAATCTTGAAGTGGGGAAAGGACAACTTGGTTGTATTTAATGCAAACAAGACACAGCTATCAACATTTTCCAGAAAAAATGCATCAACAGTTCCTCAGATCCAAATGGATGACCATCCAATCCATCACAAAGACTCAATGCACCTTCTAGGAGTCACAGTCAATTCAGGAATCACATGGCAGGACCACATATCCTATATCGCAAAATCGGCGTCCGCAAAGTTGAGCTACCTATTTAGAGCAAAGAGGTACTTTAGCCCAAGCAACTTCTCCTTCTCTACAAAGCACAGGTTAGACCAGACTTGGAATATTCTTCCCATAAGCTCGGCCCCAAAACATTCACTTAACCTGCTTGATAGCATACAGAGACGAGCAGTTCGACTCATTGGAGACCCCACACTCACATCGAATCTACAACCGTTGGTGCACAGAAGACAAGTCGCTGACCTATGCTTGTTCTATAGGTACTTCCATGGTAGATGTTCTGAGGAACTCAAAGACATTATCCCTCGAAATGCAACTTTTGTACGCCCAACAAGACAGGCTGCTAATGCTCATGACCATACAGTACACTTGACAACCGCGAGGACATCAACTTTCAAAAACTCCTTCTGTTACAGGACAAGCAAACTTTGGAACTCGCTTCCTGGGGATATATTTCCAGAAGACTACAATTTGCAGCAATTTAAGTGCAGAGTAAACATACATCTGCGGACATCTCGGGGCGCTGTTGAAGCGTTATAGGTTCGCCTTTCCCGGGAGAAGTATATAAAAAAAAAGTAGCAGTTTGTTAAATGTGAGCACAATGAAGATGTCAGGTAAATGAGCACGTTTTTCGTTAAAGCTGGTACGCAGTTCACGTGAAATGCAATTTGTAATACAAATTTTTCACTGCGATATGTCAAAATAAACTTTCCATATGAAAATTTCAATAGGCAGTACGCAATTCGAGTGAAAAATAGCGTTTCAAAAACTGACATGTTGTTATTTCATTTGGTTCTTATTGTCCGTCGAAATAAATTTTTACAGTTCAGTGTTAAAACTATTTGGAGGAATGTGGCTTAAAAATTTATTCAAATTTCCGATGTTTCCTGAGGAGAATACTACGTTTTTCGAACTAATAACATAATTTTTCCATTGTATATAGTACGATAAAGATAGGTGAACAAGAATTTGGTATCATTGATGACCTTTTTGATAAGCAGGGTGCCTCAAGATTAATTCGCGGATCTTTGAAAAATTCAGACATTATTTACCACATTGAAAACTATTAAAATTGTTATGAAAAAATGATTTGTGTCTAGAGGTTCACTGGGAAGGGAAAATCATTGAAAGGCATTCCAGAGCTAGCAGGTACGCTGGAGTACTTCTGCAATAAGGAGGGACTTTTAACCGATCTAAAATACCTCCCAATGGCATACTGGCTTTTGTCATACCGAATGCGATTACGCCTAGCCATTCGACTCAGAGACAATACTGAGACCCCCAACCCCAGCTCCCAATCCTCTTGTCACTGGCCCCCTCAGTTTTTTTGTTTTTTCAAATTCACCATTTTGTTTTCCAATCGGTGTTATGTCTTTTTAGAATCCGTGTGACATGTAAAAACATACAAAAAATATAAAATCAATGCTGCCAACCGCTACCAACCATGGGGGAATGTGATAGAGTTCGGGAATACCACATTATAAAATAACTGAATGCTATTGGTTGGTTATTATAAATTCTTAAAAGACGATTAATTTAATTTGTTTGGTTAATAATACTATCTAAATGAGTTGTTTTATAAACTAGAAACATATTAGTACAAACATTGTTGTTTATTTTCCGCTTTTGAATATCATTAACTTTGATTTCATGTGTACATTTTTCTTAAAAAATAACTGAAGAAAAATGCTCAAAATGTTTTTATTTTCCTACAACCATTCTGCAGTAATCATTTTTCATAAATATTTTCAGCAAAAGTTCACTTATTCATAATAAAAAATACTATTCATACGTAACGGATAATTACAAATTTTACGGACAAAATTCTATGAACGCTGGCAGCAGCAATGTCTTCCCAAGTGGAATTATATACGCAGAAAAAAAAAAACTACCTATTCAAACAATCACTTCAATGAGTCTGATGATGAATTAGTGGTGTAGTTCGAAATAGCTATCATTCCTACCAAAGTGACCGTGTTTACGAGTTGTCGTTAAGAGGCTATTCTCTCAAACACTTATTTGTTTACCATTTCAATATCTAGATCTCTATGTTGATCAGCTTTGAGTATATGCATAGGATGTACCAAGGTGCATTGATTATTTTACTTTGTAATATATTTAGAAAGACCTTTATTTTTTAGAAATACGTTTGGCGTGGGCATGTCCCCAACTGGTGCCCTTATGTCCATACTGGTTTCAGATTTTGACTAGCAATAACTGATTGTAGTTGGACAGGGATGAATATCTTCCAATAAGCCAATACATTTTACTGTATCGCATGATTCACAAAAAGTAAAATTCTGAATGTATTTCCTCGAGCTGTTTTCTTTGTTAGTAGACTGAGATTGTGAAGGCTGAATATTGAATTGTTTTTGATTTTATAGATTACCTAAGATAGTAGTCATAAATTTCTCCAAGAAAAATCTCGAAATAAATATTTCACTTTTTTACACCACTTTTTGGAGAGGAGTGAACATTTCACTCCACTCGAACAGCGTACCAGTCTTTATGTCGGTATATTTTCTTTTGAAGCGTCAACCATTCGCTTATAAATAAGTGAAGTGTTTTTGAATGGTGATAAAAAAAAATGAACACTCATTCGAAATATGAACTTTTGTATTTGTGATTGCAATAAAATTGTTGCAAAATATTTGTTGCTTAATAAGCATAGGTAATTATTGGGGATACCATTTACCTTAATTTTATTATCCATAATATTTGTAAATGCTCTCATATTTATACATAATTAGATTACTATTTCCGCACTTATGCAAATAACCACCGCACACTAAATGTAAGTACCATCCACGTAGGTGTACTCGATCCTACTTTACCTGAACGCAGTTACAAATAATTGTTGTTATTTTCGTTCTAATCCAATTGTCATTCAAACAGCTATGTAGAGGGAACAAGTTGGGTACAAACGTATGTACAAAACAAACTATGCATACTATTGCATCTGTACAACATGTATGCATGCACCTTCACCTACATCATAAGAGTGCTCCAACAATAGAGCTTATAAATCGCTCATTTTCAAATGCCGTGTATTTCCATAAATGCATGGATGTGGATTAAATATGGCAGATCGTATAGTTTTTGTGAATGTCACTTTAAAATGACAGACTTTCATAAATGCAAAATTGCAAAAAAGAAATACCCAAGACAAATGTTCAAATGTTCATGAGTTAGTTGGCTGGTGAAAAAATAAAAAAGTTAGGTCTGTGCAAATTTTTAGCACCGCCTTAAACATTATTATCGTATGGAGATTTGATGAAATATTACAAAACATTCTTGTTTTAAATAAATAAGACTAATGCTTCTCATTTTTATAAATAACTAGCTGACCCGGCGAACTTCGTTCCGCCCAAATTCGTTAACAAAACGAATATAATAATTCCGAGCATGCACATACTGCTTCATGTAATTCGGTCAATTCAAGTTCTTTATTCAAAAGGTAAACTACAGTAATTATATGTATGGCCGATGTTTTTCAACCAAACCACAATGTTTGACATGTCGGCCATATTTCATTCAGGAACATAAATAATTTCGTTCTATTTTAAAAACGAACGACGACTGAATTATTTGGAAATTGTTCATACAAAAATACAAAAATCGCGATTAAAAAATGATGGGTTGGTGTAGGAAGGTGAAGATTTGGTGTTAAAGATATTTTTTGATGGCAAATCTAAAAAACTACAAAAAAAAATGTTTCGTCAAAAATAAAAAGCAAAAATGTTGTGGACAACTTAATCACTAGGTATTATTTTTATTTAAAACACGTTTTTTTTAACTATCGCAGAGCCTTTTCGTAAACAACATTTTTTGTTTTGCCCTGATAGTGGTTTAAATAAACAGAACTGATGGCTTTCCTACACGTGAACATGATACATATATTTGTCCGTGGGAGAAGCATGGATACTGTAGGTCGATTCCACACAATTCCAACGATTGTCCTTGTCATAGCGAACGCAAAACGTAGTATCGGAAATTGCAATCTTTTGAATTCAAAAGTAAAATCTGGTGGAACCATTGGAATACGCGGAAAAATACATCTTCACCTTTAAATTTTCCTTTTAAAATCGTTGCTTCAATAAGATAGTTCATAACCTTTTTTACTGCTAATCTTGTTCCGTTGCATAATCGAGGCTGACTTTTATTCCGAAGAAGAATAATTCGTGCACCAGCTTTCAATTGTTAACGATGAGGCGGCAATCCAGGTAAATCCAACGAATTCAGAAATTCCGTCGGATAATTGACAGCGTCATCTTGATTTGTGACCGTGTCTACTTCACCTTGTTTCCGCCGCTGGAACTTCTTCGACGACGCATTTTAATATCGGGGCATTTCGCAATAAATAAGTGTTCGTGCAAACTCGTGGCTTCGGCAAGTGTCGAAAAAAATGGTTAATGTTGTTGCAGGTGCCATAACCCTACTCACGATTCACGAATGAGCAGAGTACCTACCATGATTGTTAACGCTCATTTTTCGTAACAACCTCTACGTGAAAACTCAAAACGTTGAACATCATTGTCCAGTGTCCACGTCATCTCAATCACCCCTACATTTCAACTTTCTCATTCATACTAATGCAAGGAAAATAATGGATTCAAACACCATCAAACAAAGTATCAAAGTATCTACTCCATTTCAAAATGTTACTTAATGTAACATAGTAAACATAATTTAATAGAACAAACTTATTAGGTAGGTACCTATATTTAAAAAAAATTCAAAATTGTTCACAACAACAATTTGCTCGGAAAGTATTTGAAATAATTGACAACATTAATTGATTTTAACATTTTTTTTTTTTGTATTTGAAGTGTCACTACTCGATTTCTATCCAGTTTTTTTTCAAGTGAAACTTCTTATGCGACTTCCAACTCAAGGTCGCGTTAAACGTTTAACGCTAATAAAACCATTGGATACTCAAAGGTGTGAGGGAGGGTGAGGGTGGCGCACATTGCACAAGCCCGTTCATATGAAAAAAAAACTGAGTGGTGTTTTCTCCAAAATAAGTGAAACGAAAGAGAAGTATGCGACGTGAATGTGTATGTTATCAACAGCGACAATGTGCTTCTGAGGAAATGCGCAGATGGCTGTTGCCATGCGCTGATGGACGTATGGTGGTGTATATAGAAATTGAGTTCATGGTTTTTGTTTTAATGGTTGTTATAGTACCTACGTTGATACCTACAGTAATGAATTGAAGAATTCAAGAAGTAAAGACGATATAGGTGAATTATGTTGTTTGATTTATTGAAGTGAAACTTCTTATACGACTTCCAACAAGGTTGTGTTAAACGCTTAACGCTACTACTCAAAGGTGTGAGCGTACCGCTCACGCTTCAGAGAATGCAATGGTGAGTCAGGGCCCTTTAAAGAAACAATATGATTTCACTAAAAATCAACTTCTGGCCCTTCCTATTTTCATTTCCACATTACGAAGTTTCACTTCTTCCGCGCGGAGGGACTCCACGCACAATTTTTTTTTTTTTTTTTTTTCAAAGTGCATTTCCCCATACAAATTTTCATAACCTTTTTCATCCCCCCAAAGTTTTGTTTTCGCGACAAAACTTCACAAAAATCATATAAAAATCATTTCTTTTTAAGATTGAATAACTAATTGAAGATACAAACAAAAATGCTCTGCACAGATAAAAAAAACTTTCAATATTAGGTCCAGTCGCCCAAAGTCGATTCGCACACGTTTTTTAAAAAAAAAATTCAGGAAAATAGATAATGATCAAAATAGCGAATGAGTAATTTCCATCATCGATCTAAAGAGCTTTGCTGTAAGTTACTGAAGCTAATCGTTCGTGTACATGCGTACATACAAAGCGTTTGAACGTTTTCGTCTTACAGAGTCGCATCGCTGAGTTACTTTTATCCACTTTTAAGCGTTATACGGACCTCTTCCGAAACGAAATATCCCGTACAAAAGTGACACAACGAAATCATAAACGAAAAATTTCGCTCTTCTTTTCGTTTCGCAGGACGCAGCTGCTGATGGCTGAAAAGTGGGTAATTGTAGTAGATTGCTTGGTACAATTCTCCACTCTCTTTTCGCACACGTTTACTGTCCGGGACAATATGTACATCCAGCAACGCGGATTGTAGTACGAACCTCTTCCGAAACGAAATTTTCCGGTGGTCTCCAAATGGACAGCGAAACGTCTGCGAAAAGGCAGCGGAAAATAATTTGTGTAGATTTCCATCCATACTGATAGACAAGTATCAGTGTTACCAGCACTGGCTATTTATTTCCAATTTGGCTCCTTAAAATTGTCATTTCGGATTTATCGTAACTTACGCTTTTCACTTTATTTAAAGTTTGCCGATTTTTAGGATCCTCAGGAATTTATAATTCTATTGCGAACGTACTAAAATTTTCTAAACAGTTATGTCTTTTTCGATTATTGGGCATTTCAGATTTTGATCTGAAATTTCAGATTTCTACTGCCAAATCGAACATTAAATCCGAATTCGGTTTCTTTTGTGAGTTGGCCGCAAAAAAAACACATATTTTTCACTTGCACTAGAAATCCATTGCAAATGATTTTCACACATTTGTACCATCCACATTTGCATTTGCTTTGCATTGCATTTGTTTTGTTTTTTTCATTTAATATTACCAAAAAATGTGCAGTTTTAATTTTCTCCAAATGGACAGTTTGGATATTTTCGGCTTCAAAATTTCAAAATGGGATATATCGTTTCGGAAGAATTCCGTAATTCCAAGTTTTATGTTACTTTAATTCCTTAAAATTTTAATCGATTTCTGCGGTTTTTATTTTTCTACACCAAAAAATGCGACAAAAAGCGAACGACCAAAAAGGGATACAAACACTTAACAAGACCATCTATCTTTTCGTGATTTATTTGGTGTTCCTCCCTAGGTGGCGTTGTCATTTAAGTGTGCATTTACATCGGTCGGATTGAAGTTAGTTTACTACAACGCAATATCTTTTTTAATCAAACGAACTCGAAGAATCTTTTATTTATATAAACGAAGACAAACTCCTCTTAGCAATTGAACGACCGAATTCCCAATACAGAGGAAGAAATTATGAAGAAACTTACTAGATACCTATCCAAAAATACAACATGACGACGCACTCAAAACTAGTCTAGTTAGCGGTCCATCCAGATAAATATTCTATTGACGTAATGTCGCCTCTAGGTTCGTCGGACCATTGTGTCATTTCAGCTAAATTCTCATACACAATCCACACAGGTAAAGAACAAGCTCCCAAAAAAACGGTATGGCATTATGAGAAAGCCAATTGGGACGGCCTTAACTTCTTTTTTTCGGAGCTTTAACTGGTCACTATGCTTCCTCGATAGTGACGTGGATGCCGCCGCTGAAATGATTACAAACACCATTCTCCTGGGTATGAGATCCTTTATTCCCAACAGAAAAAAGAGTATTATACCTAAGGAGAATGCTTGGTGCGACTCGAGCTGCAAAGAGGCTATCAGGTTGAGAGAGTTGAGCTTTCGGGCTTATAAAGCAAACCCAACTGAGGAAAACCGAAAAAAGTTTCGACTTGTCCGAAATGACTGCAACTCCGTGATACGACGTGCAAAATTTTCTCATGACCAAAACTTACGACAAAAAATACTTCACTGTCCCAGTGGTAGTAAACAGTTTTGGTCTTTCGTGAAAAATATTAAGAACTCCAGCACGTCGTCAATCCCCACACTTGTTTACAATGACATTCCAGCTGTCAGCTCTTTGGAAAAAGCAAATCTTCTGGCTGCGCAATTCGCCGCAAGCTCAAACAAATTGCATCATGTTTCCACCTGTGCTCGAGAGCGTCGAATGTTTCATGGGACAAATACATTTCCGCACTCGCACAGTAGCAAGAGTATTAAAAGATCTTAACATTCACAAATCCGCTGGTCCAGATGGTATATCCCCCATAATTCTGAAGAGGTGTTCTTCCACGCTGGCAAAACCACTGCGTAAGCTTTTCCACTTGTCCTACTCTTCTGGACTCTTTCCGAGTAGATGGAAAACTGTATTTGTCCAGCCCGTTCCAAAAAAAGGCGATTCTTCTTCACCCACCAACTACCGACCCATTGCACTTACGTCCATTCTTTCCAAGGTCATGGAAACGCTGATAAACCGTCAGATTATAAAATATCTTGAATCACGAAAACTTCTCAATGACCGACAATACGGTTTTCGCAGCAGCAGGTCCACTGGTGATTTGATGACTTATCTCACCGAAAAGTGGAACCAATCTCTCCACCACTCTGGTGAAACGAAGATTGTTGCGCTTGATATTTCGAAAGCATTTGACAGAGTTTGGCACCAAGCTCTTTTGTCGAAAATGCGTGCCTATGGGATCGACGCGTCTCTTCTTCAATGGATTAGAAACTACCTTTCTGGCCGTTCAATTCAAGTTGTGTTGGACGGTTTCAAGTCTGCAATTCACCATATAAATGCTGGTGTTCCCCAAGGCTCTGTTTTGTCTCCGACACTCTTTCTCATATTCATCAATGATCTCTTGTCTGTTACTTCTAATCCAATACATTCTTTCGCTGATGATAGCACCCTCAGTTTTTCATATTCGTTCCCTGACTCACGTCCCTGCTCTTCGGCCGTGGATCTGGAACGGCGACGTATGCTAAACACATTAAATTCCGATCTTGACAGCATTATAAAATGGGGTACAATAAATAGAGTGGAATTTAATGCTTCCAAAACACAATGCTGCCTTCTGTCATTAAAGCGAAACCTGAACCCTAACCCATTATCCATGAATGGGACTTGCATCGACGAAACCGAACGACTTTCCATACTTGGTATATGTGTCAACGACAAACTCCGTTGGAATGACCACATATACGAAGTCGCCAAAAACGCTGCGAAATGTCTAGGTTTCTTAAATCGATGTAAGAAGTACTTTACACCCTTCGACTTAGCTACAATATACAAGGCCTTTATTCGGCCTAAGCTTGAGTACAACGCTCATATCTGGTCAGGTGCACCAAAAACTTCATTGCACCTACTAGACAGAATTCAAAAGCGCGCGATAAAACTTATAGGTGATAGAAATATAGCGGAGTCTATTGACCCGCTCGAACATCGCAGAAATGTTTCTTGCCTTTCCTTATTTTATCGATATTTTCACCATCGATGCTCTGATGAAATAGCTAACTGCATTCCGCCCCTTGAACAATTCTCTCGCAACACCCGTCACACATCGAATGCACATCAGTTCACCCTTAAGCCTACCTTCGGACGTACTGTAAAATATAGAGATTCTTTTGTGAGTCGAACAACACGCATGTGGAATGCATTGCCTCACACGGTTTTCCCCTCTCATTACAACCCACAATTGTTTAAGACCATTGTGCACCAGTACCTCTTCTCTATCCTCCCTATCAACCCTTCCACTCGTGCTGTGCATTAGCATTATAAGGGAACGAAAACCCCTTGAGCACTAGTGAATTATAAAAAAAAAAAAAAAAAAATAGGTTCTGTTGGGATGTTCTTAATTTCGTTTTAGGATGAAAAAAAAAATGCTTTTTATTCTCTTCAGGCACAATCTAGATACATTAAATTTACGAGTGAAATATCCTCACACAATACAACCAATTTAATCCAAAAACACGCCATTATATTTTTCTGAATACATCATTTAATCCAACTCTTCTTATGTGCATGGTTATCACTCATAATGAACTTTTAACAGGACTTTTGACGTAATTAAATTGTTGGCAAATAAAATCTCATATTAGTTTTATTTTTCGTGACATTCAACTTCTTAATTTGTCTCCTGGCTTAATTTCGCCACAATAAATTGACAACAATGAGCACAAACTTTCGCATGCTTATACGGAAAAGGGGGTGAAAAAAATATACTGCCCCCATATTATCTTCTTGATGTGATGGCACGTACACGAGCGTAGTGCTCAAAGTACTAATTAACTTGAAGCAAAAGCAAAGTATTGCCTGTTATAAATTCCTTGTTAGGCTTGTAGAGCATTCAGTTACATATAATTATAGTAATAAATTTGTATCAGATGGAAAAAGTCCAACACACACCCTCAGACATGGACAGGTCATGTTTCGGGGCAACAATGACCAAGTTTTTCCGATAAGGCAATAAATGTTAAGTAATGTTGCGACAGAGACGTGATTTTAACATTAAACGTATTTCTGTGGTGTCATGGATTGTTATGTAGATTGGGAGCAAAGTGGTGGTGTGCCTAGAATCTCGTTCAAATCCCAGTGTCATGAACCTACAGAGTTTTGTTCAACCTTTCTTACTTTTATAGCTCTTAGAAAACGTCCTTTCATAGATACTGAGTCGTTTTACTTGTTTTCCAACTCTCGAACCGTGAAGAGTGTCTCAGGTGCCTTTCCATTTACTGTAATCTCGGTAAGCGGAGGAGGTATACGTAGCCCTTAGCAAGCGTTCTCACACCCGCGTTCGCTGAAATTGAGGTTAAGCTTTATTCAGTATTTTTTTTTAGTTTGTCTCGAATATGGCAGACAGTTTTTCGCCTTTTGGACAAGGGATTAATATCATTTGCTAAGATAATGGTATTCGACTGACTTTTGAGCTAAATCCTCATATTGTAACATCTGTTCGCACAACAGGAAAGCAAATGCTGCCGAAGAGTAGACAAAAGAGCTACATTTCCAAATAGAGGTACCATAATGCGACTCGGAGATCGATAAAAAGGTGGTGGTTTTCTCCTTTTGAAGACCTCCGCTGGGAAACCATCAATGCTAAGCATTTTCCTAGCCAAGCCGACCCTTTGTTTCGCTGTTTAAATAATTGTAATCCAGTCAGGTGCTATAGTTTTAATTCTAAGACTATATTTTTAGACCTCCTTTTGGCTGAACACTCTTCACTCGATACATAATAGGTTCGTTCGTGTTTTTGCAAGCCCAAAATTATTATTAAAAATTTCCTAAGAGACTTTGCGAATGCGACCACGTATCAGTGTTGCCAACTAAGTCATAATTCCGATGTTTGAACATTTTTAGAAGAAAGGCAAAAATTTGTATGGGATGTTTTTACAATCAAATCATACAAATAAATTTTGTATTTTGTAAATCTGGTACTATGATCAATGTTGCTTCACAACTGTTCGTCGTGCTTATTTATCAATTTTCTACTTTACGTAAATACCAAACCCAAAACTTGAACGGGAGAATAAAAAGGGTTTAATTACCTATCGATCGACCAACATTCTGTTAACAAATTTTAATCACCTTGTAGGTTCGTTGAACTTCCTTTGTAAAATAATACATTTTTATTTTTTTTACTAAAAAAACATAATTGTTTTGAAAAAGTCATAATTTTTTTCGGATTTAGGCATAAAAACTTCAATCCGGGTTGGCATCACTGGCACATACTAAGAAAGTTGGAACAAATTAGAGAGAAATCCATTTCCCCTCTTTTCATTTTTTCTTAATTTTTCGACTTATGTAGTTTTCCATTGGGATAGAAAAATCTTTTTTTTTCAGATTCACAGCAGTTTCTGCTCTCGAAATCAGCTGGCTGTCAGATTTCATGTTGCATTGGCCTCAAAAAAAGCACTTTTTTTAAGAGTCAGAGCATTTTTGCGAATCTGGATATCTGGACGAGATTTACACCTATTTGCACTAAAACCAAAAAATTTGTCAGTTGTCAAACTTTAAAGTGTGTTTACTTACGTTTTTAGACAAGAAGTCTGTGAAAAAAAAAAAATGAAAAAATTAAATTTGGCCGCTGCAATGGATATTAGCATAAATTGAATGCATTCTTATAAACACAAATTACAATTTAAGAACAGCTGACTTTTAAAACAGGCACCAACACAAATGCAAAGGATGAAAAATCTCGTTTTATGTTCCATTGGGCACGAAAAATCTGAAATCTGAGAGCAAAATCTGAAAATCCCAATGGAAAACGACATTAATGAAATGAAATCTGAAAACTGAAAACTAAGTGACAGCTCAAAAGTTGACAAGTAAGTAAAACTCTATTTATTTTCGTCTTCAACGATGTCGGAGGAAGAAGTTGTAATTAAATGTTCTCCTAGAACCTAGAACATATCAGCGCATTCAAAATGGTAGGTAAGTTTGATAGGTAGATTTACGCTTATAAAAATTTCAATTCCAATTTATTTGGTAGATGCTCTTAAACTTTTTGTAAGGAAACCGGCCAGGGACTTCTCTTGGAATTGAGAGATTTCTATCTCGATTTTTGAGATTTGACATTTTGCTTTTTTCTATGCATTCACTCAGAAAAAAAAATTGTAATATTAAGAATTTTATACTTTGGCCCAACAGTTTTCGTACTTTAAAATGAACCCAAGTACTTAAAATTCTTAATTTGAGAATGCAAGTGTTTTCGTGATGAAAGAACTTTTATTCTTGACTTAAAGATACAAAATGTCAAAATTTTAAGAATGTAAACTGTTGTCTTTAGAACGAGTTGTTAAAAACCCTCAACAATTTAAATTGTGTAGCCAAATATGAAAATATTTAAAATTTTAAGAGAGAAAATTCTTGGTTCAAAAACAATAAATGTTAAATTTTAAAAATATAAATTGTTGACACAAAAACAAATTGTCAACAAAACATAGAAAACAATTGTTGGTTAAAATATTTAAATTGGCAGATTTCCAAAAACTTTAATTGTTCCGTTAAGAACTCGTTATCAACATACTTTAAAAATAATGGTTGTTGAAATAAATCTATTTGAATTTTTTTTTAAGTAAGACAATATAAATATATAAATGTCATGACAGAAATGAAATGTAAGAAATATAGTGCAGCGGCAAAACTAAATGTCCAAAAGTTTTATTTTAAAGGTAAACCATACGGGAAACATTTATGATGATATTTCTATACATTATGTCAAAACGTCTATTTGCTTAAAACCAATGCGCCGTACTATCAACAAATTTTAGTTTCGACTTTAAATTTATGGAAGCTCACAATTGCGAAATTTGTATGAAAAATATTGCCACTGTGAACTACTAAAATTTAAAGGCGAAACTAAAAATGTTTATTGGTAAGGCCCAATATTTTTATATATAAATTTAAACTTACCTTGAGAACATCCCCTAGTTTGAGTAATCCAAAAACTATACCTTCTCCACACAAAAATCAACATAAATATTAGAAATATGTACATATTTAAGAGCAACGAAAAATAAAAATGAAACGCTTAAAATTAGGTAGGTGTTATAACGAAACATATATTTTTTCCATAAGCATAAGCAATTCTTAAAAATAACTTACAAAAACTAAAATCGAACAACTTCTTCAGAGCTGTTTAAAGTGGCACTTTTTACACATGTTGAAAAATTAATAATATTTTTTATATAAAAGCAACTTAGTTTTTTTTTCTATTGATACGCCTGAAAATTTTCTAAAAATAAACTTTTGAATTCTTGGCATATCAAAAAACAGTTATTTTCCGAATCCAAAAAGATTTTCAATATTTTTAATACTAAGAGTAGTTCCTGGGAAGTTATGCGACACTCTTCCAATGCTTTCGGCCCGTCACAGGATAATCCCCAACTTACAAATAATTCAAGGGTGTAAACATCAATATGGTTAATGAACTTGTCCATTTTCAGATTGATATATCTGAAATTCCATTTTAACTTCACTTTTTTATCTTGCACTTTTAACAAAAAATGTTGTTCACGCGCTCGCAATTCATAAGACAATGATGATTGCTTTGCTTCTTGTAGTAAGGGAAAGTTTTACAGCTACTTTTTTATGAATTTAAGAATAAATTGTCGTGTCAAGAACTAGTTGTTATCCCAAGAACTAGTTGTTGAAAACGTAACAATTTTTATTTAAAACTCAAGAATACATTTTTAAAGAAACAGTTGCGATATAGATATATTGCGTATACCTACATTTGTATGCAAGCCAACGATGATACAAATATACTCTTTGATGGAAGCTAAATTAATGTACTGACTGGGAAATAACAATTTTGTTCTTGGCTTAAGAAATATGTACTTAAATCAGATTATCATACAAATAGTTAACATTTTTAATTGTTATGACAAGTTTTTTTATTCTTAATAAGAATTGTTAACTGAAAAACGAATTGTTGAGTTAACAATTTCATTTTTTGAAGGATATTTTGTCTCAAGAAATATTTAACAGAACAATTTTCTTGTTGGGCTGATAATTTTTCGTTCTTGAAATTGTTTAAGAATTTTAAAATTGTTTTTACAAGAATTTCATTTTTAAACCAATAATTTAATGAATAATGAGTTGTTGGTGGAAGAACTTTTTTTTTGAGCTAACAATTTTTCACTCACAATCTAACAAGAACTGAAAATTCTTCGGATAACAACGTTTTTTTTTCTGAGTGTTACATTACGTCATACTTCGATTTCACAAGCCCTTTCTCGAACGCCTATCCCAGAAGGAAAGCATGGAGAGACGGACTTATCCTAACACGCAATCCATAGCCGTTCTTACGGACGGATCTAAAATGGAAACCGGGGTAGGGTCAGGCGTCTTCTCTGAGTCGCTGGGTATATAAAAATCCATACGTCTCCGTGACCAAAGCAGTGTCTTCCAAGCAGAGGTCCTGGCAGTGACAACAGCAACCCGTGAGTTTGTGGTAATGGCAATACCACCTGAAAGTATTACCTTCGTTATCAACAGTCAGGCCGTAATAAAAGCATTAACTGCAGTAGAAATAAAATCAAAGCTTGTGAAATGCTGTCGCGAAAACTAAAGTTCTTGGCACTCAGTATAAGGTATTGCAGTGCTGGGACGTTTTCAATTGGGATTTTCAGATTTTGCTCTCAGATTTCAGATTTTTCATTCTTTGCATCTGTTGTGGTGCGTGTTGTAAAAGCCAGCTATTCTTAAATTGTAATTTGTAGGCGCAGTGGCCTAGTGGTTAGTGTGTTAGACTACTAAGCGAGGGGTCGAGGTTCGAATCCCGCAAAAAAATAAATTCCAGCTTAGGGTTTTTTTCCACTGCGCCACCTTTCGCAAACGTCTGACAAACATCCGAAAGTATAACTGTCTTGAAAGAGTTTCTCAATTTGCCATTTGGAGTCGGCATAAAATTGTAGATCCCTTCCATTCGTTCCAAAAATGAAAAACTCACACAAAACGAATGGGTGTGAGAAGCTAGGCCTAGGCCCCCGGACCTGTTGTCAACTATGTTTTTTTTTTTTAATTTGTGTTTATAAAAATCCATTCTATTTATCTTGATACCCATATATATGTCTCTATTTTTCACAGGCCTGTCGTCTAAAACGGCAGCGATAACACACTTTAAAATGTTTTGGTTTTAGTGTAAGTAAATTGCTCTGACTCTGAAAAAAATACTTTTACGGCCAATGGAACATGAAATCTGACAGCTAGCTGATTTCGAGAGCAGAAAAACTGCTTTGAATCTGAAAAAAAGTGTCTTTTCTGTCCCAATGAAAAACGATATAAGGCTACGGATTCGGTGCAAGTGAACCTTACTCGCGCAAACTAAGCGAATACAACTCTCGCTCCGGTGTAAGCTAAGTGCTAAGTAGACGCCTTTTGAGATGTCGTACTTTGCGAAAGTTTAATCATATCGATATTTTTTGTGAAAAAACCATTTGTGTTAGAAAATAGCTTCTTGAAAGTACCAATCTCATTACCACAGCTATTTCGTTCCGAACTTTTTCATGTTTGCAGAAGTCTTTCCTGTTCTACAAAAAAAACTTAATGTTTAAATGATTAATGATAATGATAAATGATTTAATGTGCCATTTTTGCTGACTAGCCTTTCGGATGTTCTAAATTTAACCTTGGAACTCGCTTCCCTGAGACATATTTTCAAGGACCTATACACCAATTTAAGTGCGGAGTGTCTGAAAGATTCGTGGGACATTGTGTCAGCATTGTATGTTCCCGGGGGCAGAATTTAAAAAAAATATATATGAACGACGTACCTATTAGAATAATAGATACCAGCCTTCCTTTTTCTTCACCCCAAATGCCATTGGAATAAACCACAACAATTAGTTACATTCTTTCCCTTTCCTGCTAGCGTAATATTGAAGAAACAAATGCTGACAAAGAATAACAAATTGCGACGTCATTGCCACAACCATAAGGACAATACATCAAGGTAATACTGCTCGACACGTGGACATAATTGCAGGTCGCCATATCACCTACGCAACAAACTCCCCTATGTGGGCACACATTTTATAGCTACATGTTCACAAATTCGCAATTGAAGAGATAGATAGGTATTTCGCGAAAGGATGATGTCCTTTTAGATAAGCATTATTTACATTGGAAGTACGTATTGCATGGAGACGACATGTGTCTCAAAGGAGTTCCGTCTTATACTGCTATTGCGTAGTTTTGTCATTAGAATAATGTGGTGCGGACCAATAAATATTTCTCAAGGGTCGCGTGGTTGAAAATGTCGACAAATATCGAATTCAAACTGTAATTCCTTTGAAATAAATTAGTATATGTAAAACAACACAGTATTTTCAAAGGGAATTGTGTACGCTGAGGAATTCCATGCACGGTTGCATTTCTGTATGCACGAGGCGTGTTACGTACGTAGGAAAGTAGTTGACTAACAAAGAATTGACTTGACAGAAATGCAGTTTTTTTCTACAGGGGTTGTCATATTACCATAGGGCACGTGTCGTTCGTTTACATACGCCCGAAGGATTAGTTAGTTTATTAACTTACTTAATATTTTATCTTGCACTTTGTATGAATCTATTATATATATATTTTGTTTAATTAGAGTGCATGTTTTTAAAGAATTTCTCTGAACACACCAACACACACTATCAAAATGTCAGATTGAAAATTTTGCGATACGTTATCTGAAAATATGCAATTATGCGTTATACTTTACGAGGAATATATTTAGTTGGTCCCTTTAAACATTCGTAGTGTCAATTCAGTAACGGATCACTGGCATCATGATGCTCACGATGCTTTGCAAAATGTTCATTAAGACAAATGGCATCACTCGCAACTTCAAGTATTCATTATTGCAAAGTTGATCAAACTGATGTGCAAACATAACAAAAAAAGCCATCACAGAAATACCTGATGCGCTGTTGATTCGCCGGCAAAAAACGAAAAAAAAAAAAAATGCCGGAAGAGAAAGAAAAGTAAATAAATAATCAATTTTATCAATATGGTTTTGACAGACAAATTTATACAGTTTTGTTGAATTCTTTATTTTAATTTTTCTCACAAGCAATGCGTTCTAAAACTCAAACGTCAATCATCAACGCATCAGCATAAACTTCTAGTGAGAATTGTTGTGCTTTAAAATAAAATTAATGTTTTAGACCTGTTTGCTGATTCTAAAAGCGATTTAAGTTCCACTTAAAATCTTATGTGACAGTTTATGACATAGAAAAAAATAAAAAGTAGCCCTTAAGGTATTTAAGTAGAATATGAGTAAAGTATCAGGAAACGTGCATTAATAAGTTGCCAAATCAATTTATTACAGTTAAAGTTTACATTCGCACAATTAATTGCATATTTTTTTGGACCACATAGTGCAACATTTATTTCCAACAACACAACAAAACGTTTCAATCCGATATTTTACTAGTGCGTGTTAGTGAGATCAGGGCAATTCTTTAAAAATATCCCGGACACTTCTGTCCTTATATAAGAATTGACCTGGAAGTGCCCTTTTTTTCTTTAATGAAACATTGAAAACATCTAAAGAGCACTTCTAGATTTGCTCTTCGGATAGAAAAAGCAATTCTTTTCTTCAATCGAAAACGTCATTAGAACTCAGTCACGAGATTCTTGGATATATTTGTCGGCTACCTCTCCTAAAGGTCAACTGAAGAATCTGTCTAAACTGAAAACACATCAAGTCACCAACCTGTCAGATTTACTGATCTAGATTCTACATTTTCTGGTAGCTATCGATTTATGGAGTGTGAAAGCCAACTTGCGAATCTATATTTTTTTCCCCATTTGTTGTGACAAAAGTTTGTTTAATGTGGTTTTCCATTGGGACAAAAAATCAATCTTTTTTTCGATCTAAATCACTTTTTGCGTTCCATTGGGACGAAAAATCAATCTTTTTTTCGATTCGGATCACTTTTCGCAGATCTCGATATTTTTTCAGATTTACGCATACCAATATACTTTGTACCTACAGCTGTTTAACGTCAGTTTAAGAAGTTTAATTTCGAGGCAAATGCGCAAAGTTTCGTGAAAACCAAAATAACAAAATACATAAATAGCTATGGATACGATTTCGGAGGAATTATTATCTTCATTATCTCGTCATCTGAAGACTACAAACCACCAATAATACTTCATTTGTATCTACAAGAAGGAAAACATTTTTGAGGGCGATATCCATTTGTGATTTAGCCAAAAACGAATGCCATTTGAACAGCTGATACTGTTGTCAATTAACGCACTAATCCATTTACAAAAGCAGATCAATCTCGTTGCGCGTTCCATGAGCACAGTAAAATCTGAGATCTAAAAAAGATTTCTGGTGGTCCCAATGGAAAACCACATAAGAAACAAAGTATACGAGAATGTTGAGTTAGCAATCATTTTAATCATTCAATGGGAGTCGGATTTTTAAAAATGTGTACGAGATTCAGGAATCTTAAACTGCTTAAAACATTATGCTTACTTAAAACGAAAAATTTCTTCTGCTCTGCCATGTGAGGTTGAGGTAGGGTAGTAGAAAAAGCAAATAGAAGATAACAAAATTAGAGGAAGAAAACAGAGCTAGAACCAGGATCCAACAAAAACAACATAATCGAAAAAGATTCCAAGAAAGATTTATGAGCAAAAATAAGTATCTTAACGAATTTTCTAACAGACTTAAGAAGCTCCTCAGGAAACTGGTAAACTGAAAAACGTCTCTGCAGATTCCATTGAAATTTCAGAGTATGCGCTGCAATCTTGAGATGGATAGATAAGCAAGGAACTAAAATATATCGGCTAGTACCAGTTATCAAATGATAAAATATCGTCACTGGACGAACTGTTAACACTAAATTTTTAAAGAAACTGAATAGGAAAGAATTCTATCGGATCGATTTCCTCCGCCAAGGCGTAGTAAGAATAAATGTCCCTCAAAAATGTTTTTGAAAGGAATCTCATGAAAGAAAATATTTCTCCAAGGTGTAATTTGGGAGTACACCTACCAATACCTACAATAGACCATTTCAACATACCCCTTTCTGAAATAATAAGACTCAGTGAGCAAGCCAGTAGAAATCTATACATTCATTCCGTTTTAATTGTCAAAAGAGGGTTATTACAATTTTCGAACGCGAATAAAATTCAATCTTGCGTCTGATTAAATTTTATGATCAATATGAGGCTGTTAATTAGTGTAAAATTGTATATATGACTTAGGTAGGTCCATAAATATTTGCGTTCATCGAACTGTCGAATCCCCTCTATACACAGTCTCTTTGAACATTTTATATTTCTTTTCATTAGCTCAGGGTGAGTCTTTATCTCACAATATCCTTCTTCGCGAAATAATAAACGCATTCGTTTAAATAAATTGGTTGTTTTTCAGCCTGTGCAATGAACCGTTTTTCTCCTTTTTTATACATATGTACAAAATGAAGTAATTTCCGTTTGTAATAATTTATGAAATGAACGAATGAAGTTCTTCATAAAACAAGTTACAAAACTTTATTGGAATCCATATAAATGCTGAATTATTACTGATATATGCGTAATTGAATATCAGAAAACATCAATAAATCGCCATCAAGCAAACACAAGAAGGAAACAATTAATGGAAAAACAATAAACACAAATGTCTGTTCACTGGTTTATTATTTTGAGTAAATAAAAATGTCGAACTTATTGGATTTGTTTTCTAGAGTGCATTAATCGGATTGTGTTTGCTGAAAGTTGCGAATATAAAACGTAATCTAACGGGAAAGTAAGGCAAGTCATGGGAAACTACAATATTATAAAATGTGTGTGACTGTGAATAAGAGTATAATTGGATAAATAAAATTCCTTTTGTGCGTGTGGTATGAAATCGAATATTTAATTTTAACTCAGCCGTGCACTTTATTAGAAGAGTAGATATAATTATTGAGAAGGTCGAACGAACTTTAGGTGGGGAAAACTAAGAAGCAATGTTTGATAAAAGAAACGGCTCATGAAATATAGAAAAAGGAATAGTGATAAATAAAATTAATTTTTGGATTATTCATCTGATATGACAGTATATATAAAAATGCGACTTGAGGCTCTCAGTAACAGGCAATTTTTGCAAGTTCTGGTTAGAAAGTAATAAGAACCTACTGTACTATTTTACAAACTCTTCCACTTTACAAGATTTTTGAGTACGAGGAAAAGCGTAGTAGGAGTTTCTGTTTTTTTTTTTATATCTTAGGGCATGATTTCATTTTTGACGGGAAAAGATTAATGACGCTGGTTTAAGTTGCCAATCATTGCAATTATACTTAGGGCCGGTCTGTTCACAGCTGGTTAAAGCCTTGGTTAGGTTACCACAGATTTAGATTAACCAATGATTATAAATCAATGATAACCAATGAGTGTCTGTTGACCGTTTTTTCACTTCGGTCACCAGACCATAGCTTTGCAGCAAATCGTTCCATTTTTCCAGTTTATTTGTCATTCAGTGATTTGCCGAACCCATGTTTACATTTTTCTTCTTTTTTTCTTTCGGGTCCTTTGGTTTTTGATAAATAATGTATGTATGTAGATATCTTATGTATTTTATAATTTTTTTTAAGAACTGGAGAATGTAACTTTGTTTTTGTGAAGAAAATTTTTGAGAACAAAACCGAAATAAAGCCAAAACCAAAAAAAAAATGTTACAAATTTATAAGCCTCATGCTATTTCATTCAACGACAAACGAAATTTTCTCATTCTCTCAATATTTTTCCTATCGCGTGTGCTTTATCTCAATTTATGAGAGCTGTCATCGGCCAAAAAAAATCGTACTTCATATTTTGCATCCATTATTTTGGCGTGTTGTGTATTATATTTATGTGTCAGTTGAAAACGTCACTGAAACCTTTCGTTCATTCTATAAATTTCATTTTTCTTTTCGTTCGCACAATATTGTACAACAATTTTTTTGTTTAGCAGCTACGTCAAAATGAATACCTACGTAGTCCTTAAAAAATCTTGAACAGACGAAATTACAGAAAATCAGTGGTTAAATCTCATTAACCGCTCAAAGTCGGCTGGTTATCGCTTTTTCTGGTTAACTAACCAAACTACTGATCCTCTGGTTAATATTTTGCTGAACAAACACATTCGATGGTTACCAGCTGGAATAACCGATGATAAAAGATAACCAAGACTGAACAAACTGGGCCTAAGTGTTCGTGATAGATCGATATTGGTAGGTACATGAAACATATATAATATGGATATGTAAGAATTCATAGATTTGTTTTTGAATTTGCATTAGCAGTTATAAAATGAATATCCCGATGGATTTTGTGATTGTGTAAATTCCAAGCTGTTGGAATTATTTTAAGGTGCATATTCAATATTGTAAAAAAAAAGAAGTGGGTAATATTTGCAAAAAATAGGTTTTGCTTTGCGTTTGTTGCATTTTTAATGGCTGTTGCAATTTTAATTTTAAAGTTCGGTATTAAGTTTTAAAAATATATAACGGGTGCTTTTTTAAGAGGTTTAGAACTTTTTTTAAAAAAAAAAACACAAAAAATTCGAAAAAAATGAATGAAATATTTATTTGAATCGATAGTTTGAACCTTGCAATTTAAGGTTTAAAGATAATTTCATGCAAATGTTGACCGCGGCTGCGTCTCAGGTAGTCCATCCGCTGAGTCCAATTTTGGCATACTCTTTCACACATATCGGCCGGTATCTCACGAATGAATGCATGGATGTTGGCTTCCAGTGCGTCAATCGAAGCGGGCTTGTCCCTATACACATTAGCCTTGACATACCGCCACAAAAAATAATCTAATGGTGTCAAATCGCACGATCTAGGCGGCCAATTGACCGGCCCGAAACGTGAAATTAACTGTTCACCAAACTCGCCTCGCAATTGCGCCATTGTTTCGCGTGCTGTGTGGCATGTGGCACCGTCTTGTTGAAACCACATATCATGCAAGTCAAGAACTTCCATTTCGGGCAAAAAAAAGTTTGTTATCATCGCTCGGTAGCGTTCACCATTGACAGTAACGCTGCGATTCGCATCATCTTTGAAGAAATATGGCCCAATAATGCCGCCGGCCCATAACCCGCACCAAACAGTGGCTTTTTCGGGATGCATTGGTAGCTGTTGCAATGCTTCTGGCTGATCTTCACTCCAAATGCGGCAATTTTGCTTATTTACGTACCCATTCAACCAAAAATGAGCCTCATCGCTGAACACAATTTTTCTATAAAAAAGCGGATCCTCGGCCAGCTTTCCAAGAGCCCATTCACCAAAAATTCGGCGTTGTGGTAGGTCGGCTGGCTTTAGTTCTTGCACAAGCTGTATCTTAAAAGGCTTTACGCACAAATCCTTCCGCAATTTTCCACGTAGTGCTGTAACAAAGGCCTAACTGCTGGGAACGGCGCCGAATCGACATTTCGCGGTCTTCTGTCACATTAGCTGATACGGCCGCAATATTTTCTTCACTACGCACAGTACGTAAACGTGTTGGTGGTTTAATGTCCAACAAAGTAAATTTGGTGCGAAATTTGGTCACAATCTTCCGAATAGACTGCTCAGAAGGTCGAGAATGCCGATCATAAAATGGAAGCAGCGCGCGATGAACATTTCGAACCGAGCACGAATTTTGATAGTAAAATTCAATAATTTGCAAGCGTTGTTCATTTGTAAGACGATCCATGGTTAAATTGCAAACCAAACTGAAGCAGTTTGACAGTGACACAAGGTACTAAACACACGTCAGCTGTCAAAACCAGTGTTGCCAAAACCAAACCAGCTAAAAAATCACCCATTATTATCAGATCCGGCTTTTGGTTAGTATTTTTTAGGAAATAATTCAAAAACTCATTGAATTCGATTTTTTTGAGAAAAACTAAGTACTTATTTAGAATACTTAATTATGTATTTTGATCAAAATCGTCAGAGCAGTTTTTGTAAAATTCGGCAGACAAAACAGTAACAAATATTGCAAGGTTTAATTTGAAAAATAATAGTGGTTAACTATTTAGATGAAAACTGAGTATTAGATGTATTAGTTCGGGATATAAGCATTACTTGGTTTTTGAAATGTTATCCAAGTCGAAAATGGGGTTTTCGAGATATGAGCAGTTTTTTAAAATTAGCATTTTCGGTGTTTCGAATTGACAATTTAGTACGCAATAATTTTAAAAGCATTAATTTGACTCTAAGTTTTCATTTTGTTCTAAATCGTTACTTTCGTTTTTATGTAAACTAAACAAACTATTTTTTTTTTAAATTTATTTTTTCAAAAATCCATTGTACGATAATATAGAGAAAAACTGAGTTTGCTATTAAGTTAGAAATGACAACATTACCTTTGAAATTAATTTTCGTTACAATCGTATAGACAGTTTTCGAGACATGTTTTCGAAAGTACAGCATACAGTATGCAGTGATAGTAACCTCATCTACTCAAGCTTAAAAATCAATTTTGGATGTAATCGTTAGATTAATTTTCGAAAAAATCAGACTGGTACGAACATTTTATATAGGAAGTAATATTAATATTGAAGTTACCTTGCAAGCCCCAACCTGTAAGCCCCCAAACTCTAAATCCGAAGTTTGAACGAAACCCGTGCAGCCGTTTAGGTTTTAGGCCTGGGGAAGAACAGACAGACCCACTTTTTTGGTCTATCATCGTTATGTCAGAGATGATTAACATCTCGAGTTCGATTTTTTTTCCGAAGGCAATATCTTTCTCTTACTACGTAATGGAGAAAGTTAAAAAAGTGCTACAAAAATGTTTTTTTTGTTAAAAATATTAGGTAACATTTTCATACATTCAAGAAAATTAAGATTTTTTGTTTAATATGCAATACATAATTGCAAAAAGGACAATAAAGGATTTCGTGTTTTTACTCTAGAACAAAATTGCCAAACTTTGAAAAGCTTTAAAAGTCCAACTAGTTAGCAGAAAATTAATTTGTTTGCTGTTTTTGAAGCTCCGTTTACATTTCAATAAAAAAATAATATAAAAAACAATAAAAATAAAACATCGAATTTAGTATTTTTGCCAGTGCGACAGCCGCCCATAAACCGTCGTCGTAAAACAAATCATCAACCATGCCGACACCTCTGCGGGCGGTTTAAAGTTGAAGATCAATAGCAAAGTCGATACGTTTTCTTTGGATTTTTTTACTGTTTATATTTTTGACTGTCGGCGGCTAATTTTCTTAGTCATCGTGTCAATGGGCTAATTTGAAGGGACTTACTATAAAGACTCTAACTTTTTTCAGCCTGTAAGTTGCTTCGTGGGAATAGATATAAAACTATTTCCCGAAATTGACTGCGGCTTTCAATTTCCATCGTTTTGCAATTATGAAAAATGTTTGACGAAATTAGTTTAGTGTCTGATCGAACAGTTCCTGAATGTCAGCTAAACGCGCATTTAACCGAAAATATTGTATTATATATAATATATAGTATTTTGTTGCGTTGCAATACAGCACGGTTTTCAAGAACTTGACGTGGATTTCTTTGACTTAAAATAAAAATATCCGATCAAATACAACATACTTAACTTAAACGTTAGGTTGCATAGCAATTATTGACCATACACCTACATATTTTTTTTGCATTTGCTAGTTTTGGCCGTAGCCTTTTTGTTGGTAAAAAATAAATGTAAAACAAATAATGTTCCCTTTGGCAAACTGAGTTGGAGTAAACAAAAATTAAAACACACCTACTAATGCACATGTGACGGTTAAAGTCTATTTAAAATTAATATGTGTGCTCCTATTTATAGTCTCCTATGATATCAACAGCGCCACAATTTTAATTGTATCGATGCACTAATCCACAGTCGATATAGAATATTATTTGTTTGGCCAAGTGTAAACCCAGTTCCCAGTATATCCATTTCTTTGAAACCTATTATGCCGTTGAAATGACTTCAATCATTCGAAATTTGGAAATGAAGCAATATGCAACTCAGCACTTGAAATTCAAATTACGCACTACCTGAACGATACTGGGCGAAAAAAAAACTTCTGAAGGGTGCCTCTCAACACCTTAGTCCTTCTTGCTCTTTTTTTTTTTCTACTGCAAATATCACGGATTCACAGTACGTGTATACAAACTGGTGCGCACCGAAAGACACGTACGAATTAACTTCAGCATGTCTAATGAGCTCCAAAAAACTATACCTGATAAGATCTAATTATATATACAGCAAGTCTTTTGAAGAAAAAAACTAAAAAAAAAAAAACCTACCCACACTTAGTGCGATTGATGACACGGAATCAAAACAAACTACTA
Organism: Cheilosia urbana; assembly: GCA_946477585.1. Lineage (NCBI taxonomy): Eukaryota > Metazoa > Arthropoda > Insecta > Diptera > Syrphidae > Cheilosia > Cheilosia urbana. Next base: position 61,748,229 of record OX297854.1, on the reverse strand, counting down.
CCACAAATCATTTTGGGAATATGTGTATCTTTTGGTCAAGTCCGTCTATAAATACCATGTATAGCAAATAAAATGGAATTCTTGACCCAAAGAAAATATTAATATGTATAGATCAGTACGAGTACGTCAGCGCGCGGTTTTTGCGTGCTTCCGTTTCAAATTGAGTTGTTTTTTTGTTGTTTTTTTTTTTTTTTTTGATTTAATGAGTGCGCGGCATTTTTTTTTAACCGCATAGGCAAATTTTAAACATAAAAAAGCTTTCAAGTTTTCCATCCGCCCATATGAACTTTAAGAACTACGCATTGGCCAGGAATGAAGGAATTCGTCGGTCAACAGGTTTTCCCAAACTTCACGAAGAACGATCAGTTGAAAAATTTGCGCTGTTCTTCGTCGAGCGTCGACATGAAGGGAAATTTCCAAAATTCTTGGCGACACAAACATTTAAGGGGGAAATTTGCGCAGTGGAATCGTGAATTATGAACTGAACATCGTATAAATGCATGGTGTGTGTGTGTATAGGCAGCGTAGCTGTTGTGCGAATTTGACTTTTTGCAAATTGGTGACACACTGTCTATCTTATACCTTTAAACGAGCTAATCTTGTATGTATTTATTTATTTATTTATGTATTTATATAAATTTATTTCTGTGATCTCGGAAACGGCTCTAACGATTTCGCTGAAATTTGGTATATGGGGGTTTTCGGGGGTAAGCAATTGATCTAGATTAGTCTTATGTTTGGGAAAACGCGTGTTTTCGAGTTTTCATGCGTTTTGAGCTTATTTTTCTGACTTTACTGCCTTTTACTCGCCATTACACAAACAATTCTTAATCAATGCAAACAAAAAAAATACGTAGGAGAGCCAACACTTTAATAGTTATTTCAAGCCATCAATCAGCTTTCTATGTCCTCTAGAAGCTGAGCTACAACTTAAAATCTAACACGAAAAAAATAAATTTATTTTCTCAAATCGAATATTATCAGCAGCCGCGGTTCTTGATCGTTGTTCTGCTTTGGGGTGGTTTTGTGGCGCACATCGCACAAGCACGTTCATATGAAAAAAAAAAACAGCGACAATGTCTTTCTGAGGAAATGCGCAGATGGATGATGACGTGTGGTGTGGTGATGGACGGATGGTGGATGGTGGTGTATAAATTGAGTTCAAGATTTTTCATTTAATGGTTGTTATAGTGAATACGTGGCACTCGAACGCATGGGCGTAGTATACCTGTTACAGGCCAGCGCGACCGTTAGCAAAGAGTAGCGTCCTCATTACTTCATTTACTTGTTTTAGTTTGATTTGATAATACACATATAATTTAATAGGGTAGTATTTTTGAAGTGAAACTTCTAATGCGACTTGCAACATTTCGTATCATACTTTAGTTATCAGTACCTGGGCGACCAATTGTAATTTCAAAAACAATACAAATTAAAAAAAATATATGTAAACTTGAACATATAAAAAAAAAAAGAAAAGTAAGTCACCGAGCGGGATTCGAACTCGTAACACTCGTTTCTTGCCGTCCGCGTTATAGTAAAAGGAAAGAAGTAAGACATCTACCGGCATTTAGGCGACATACATTTTTTTATACCTATGTTTATGTTTAAATATATATATTTTTTAATTTGTATTGTTTTTAAAACTACAATAAATAGTAATAACCGAGCAAAGCTCGGTCACCCAGATATTTTTCCTATAACTAGAGTTCGCTTAGTGGTAGAAATTCTACCATTTTAGTCACCTAGCTTGTACACAAAACATTGGAAAACAAATTACGCACAGCTTGCATATCTGAACAATCTTTGCAAAGAAAATATCAAATATCTTGTGTTTGGGAGTGAAATTGGTTCTTAACTATTTGCCCTCGCCTATTTATATATAAAATGTTTTATTTTAAACGGCTTTGAGAAAATACATATTCAAAAAAAGATCCTGTACCCTGTACCTACTTAGTCAGCCCTATTATGGCTATCAAATATCAATTATTTGATACTTGATAACATCTATCAATTCATCGAAAGTTTGGTATTATGAGTATCAATTGAACATTTTTACCCCATTGTGAATGCTAATCAAAAAATCATTGAGGAGTGGTTCTGTTTTGAGGTTTGACGTTTCTAATTTGTGTTTTTTTTTTTTTCATCACAATCCCCTTCAAATTCTAACTCTACCGATGATATTTCGGTCTAAAGTCGTTTTTTGAACAATAAAAACAAGGAAATAAATTTTATGATTTGATGATAATAGATAATTTTAGCCGCGCGAGTAATTTGATACGTATCAACAAGAAATTTGTGGTTGATAGAAAATTTGATGAGTATCAATTTTTTTGACAACCGTAATACCAAATTTATTGATAAAACTATTCACAATAGATCTTAAATCTTATATCATTCACAATTCATCAAAAATTTTGATAGGTTGATAACCATAATACCGATTCATTCATTTTGTTGATACGTATCAATTATTATCAAATATCGTGTTGATATTTGATAGCCATAATAGGGCTGAGTGTTTCTCTAGATGTGGAAATATTTGTTTTTTTGAATTCATATTTGTCAAAAATGACTACCAAAATCTCGCTCAGTTTATACACGCGGTGTATTTTGGTAATGGTCAATAGCTCAGTTCAAATTCAGATCCAATAGCAACATACAAAATCAGCTTCTGAGCCAAATGGGTAACTCTTTGAGGGCTTCTAACTCGCACTTTTTAACATAAAACATATGTTTGCAATTGTTTTTTGAGTATTCATATGAAAATTCCAAGAAATGCAAACAGATTTCTTATTCCCTTAGACGGCTCTCAAACACTGAGTCGACAAGCAATAAGCAATACGCAGCTTTTATTTTAACATATTCTCACATCAAGAGTGGTTGCCAGACATTTCTAGCCGTTGCAGTGTCATATCATCGGTTGACTCCGACGATCCGATTTTACTAATGTGGTGAATTTTAAGAAAAAAGAGACAAAATAACAGAAAATATTGGATGCACCCTGCATTTCCCTGCAAATCATGGTGGAAATATTTGCGCAAGGGAACTCAGTTCACACCCTACCCAATTTCGGAATTTTTATAGAATGAGCCCCGAATCATCCCCTCTGCCGTGGTTTTTTTCGAGTGAAATCGTAAATATAGGTATATTTTCCTATATGAATTTCTAAAAAAAACTTTGTATTATAAACAGGATCGTCCGACATATTTTCCAAATTAAATAAAACGTAGTAATATGCGCAAAAGTATGTAGCTATCTTTCACTACTCGCAAATATTGATCGACCGATATTGAGTTGCTTTAATGTGACACCTACAATTTGATTCAATGTAAAAGTTCTGTTATGTGGACTAGATTAATCTGGATAAGATTTAACCTGAACGCAAAAACTAGATTGGTCGGGAACGTCACTTTTTCTACATCAGCCATATACCCGAACTGTCAACTTAGTACTCATTCACGAATTCGAAAAAGATTCGTCGGCTAACCCTCCATAAATGTCAACTGAAACAGCTGCCCATATGACCGATTTCAGCTAATCAAAACCGAGATACATCTAGTCAGACTTACTAAACTAGATACTTGAACGTCCCCATTGGTAGCGATAATATGTTTTCTATTGCCAGTCTTATTTTTCCTCGCCTTAGGTGGCGCGCGCAAGTGGAAGGGGACCTCAACCAACTTGGAGTGCGCAACTGGAGGCAGTTAGCGAAAGATCGCGCTAACTGGAGAGGCGTATTGGTTGAGGCCCAGGTCCACCCCGGACTGTAGCGCCACCTAAGTAAGTAAGTAAGTAAGTAAGTAGTCTTATTTTTTCATAAAACTTATTATTCTTCTTTCAGATTTTTTTACGTAAACCGACCATAACGGCTGAACCACTGAAGCTATCCCCCTTATATTCACACCTATATGTTTGTGTGGTGCTCCGGATGGTTTATGTTTATTTTAGACCCTATAGGGGGCGCTGGGGTCGCTTTTTTGAAAATTCTTATTTATGGACCGATTTGGCTCAAATTTACACCATATAACACTTAAAAAAATAGAAAGCGAAAAAAAAAAGAAATTTGGGCCCGATAGGTGGCGCTTGGAGATATTTACGACAGGTTAGATTTCCCTGCATATAAATTTTGAATTTGACATTTCAGTAATTCATATTTCATTTAGCTGTACAATTGTTTGACGAGAACTCCAAATTAGTTTTTAATCAATTTTAAATAGGTAAATAACATTTCCATTCGATTTCCCGCACAAATAACATAACCAAGGAAAATATTCTTACTGGGCCAAATTTTATGATTCTTCTTTTGTTTTGTTCGTATTGGTGTATTTCAGGCTTAGGCAGTCTTAAAAGATAAAATTTTGAACCCGATAGGTTAGGTTAGGTTAGGTTAGCGGGTTGGCAGAACAGGGGAACCTGTACGTGCCACACTTAGATCAATGTAGATCCGTTGTGATGCCCTAGGGGTTTACTGCCCCCATACACTGGAAACCTATGAAAAACCTACGGATTAGAAAACCAGTCCGTTTTATTTACAAATTTTAGTAGGTCGTTAATGGACCTATTTGAGAGTTCCTCTAAATCCTCGAAGAAGTAACTGCCAAGGAATTTATTTCTTATGTGACAGAGTGCTGGGCAGTGACAAAGAAAGTGTGGGGTGTCCTCATGCACCTCCTCATCACCGCATCCTCTGCACAGGTCATCTGAACTGATTCCCATCTTCTTGGTATGGTATTTCAGTGTATTGTGTCCGGTGATAATGCCCACAATTAAGGACAATGATTTCTTGTTCAATTGTAGGATTTTCTCCGTTTTCTGTTTGTTATAGATTGGCCACATTTTCCTGGTTATGACACAGGAGTCTAGTTTGCTCCATCTCTCAATTGTCGCCTTTAGTGTTCTGTTCTCAATCGCCTGTCTGAGATTACAGGGGGGAATCATTACTGTGGTGTCGGCCTGGTTTAGTTCAAGGGAGGATCCCTTTCTTGCCAGCTCGTCAGCTTTTTCATTCCCAGACACACCTTTGTGCCCAGGGACCCAGCATAGTCTTACGTTGTGCTGCGCGCCAAGAACCCGCAGCTCTTCGCGACAGCTACTTACAAGCTTCGATTTTATCTCAGCGGCAGCGATCGCTTTTATTGCCGCTTGACTGTCAATGAAAAAGGTAATATCTGCATGAGGTATTGCCATCATTGCAACCTGTTTAGCAGCTGTAGTCACTGCCAATACCTCAGCTTGGAATACGCTGCTGTGGTTGGGTAGTCTGATTGAACTGGATAGTCCGAGACGTTCCGAGTAGAAACCCGCGCCAACGCCAATTTCCATCTTTGATCCATCCGTGTATATGGGTATGGTTGGTCCGATGGATGTTGGTTGGTCCTCATTCCATTCGTCCCTGCTGGGGAAACACGTGGTAAATGGTCTTCTGAAGTCTAGTCGGGGAATGATATAGTCCGTGCATATATTATTGCCCGCGAATTTGTTTAGAATTTGTGCATGTCCTGTTAGGCTGTGTTTCCAGTTTTTGGTCTGGCTTAACCGAAGGGCGCTGTTTGCAGCAGATTCTTGTACAAAGAGATCTAGGGGTTTGAGATGGAGTATAGCCTCTAGACCTGCTGTGGGGCTGGTTCTCATTGCCCCCGTGGTGCCAATACAGGCCATTCTTTGAATTTTTGTCATGGTTTTAAAAAATTGAACCCGATAGGTGGCGTTGTTCTCGATCTCCGAAACTGCTCAACCGATTTCAATGAAATTTCGTGGATGTATATTCTTCGTTCCCACTTGAAGGATAGGATACTTTTTGACCTGATAGGTGGCGCTGTTGCCGATCTCCGAAATAGCTCTTCCGAGTTGATTGTAATTTGTGGATGGGTAGGTATGGTTGCTTCAAGATTAAAATGTACTATTGTTTCGGACCCTACAGATGGTACTTTGCAAAAATTAAGCGGGATAGGAGAACGGGTTGTAGAAGCATTAAAATTATTAATGGACATTGTCCAAATAAATGACTTTGCTAAATGTGAGCAGGACTTAATACGAAAGGTATCAGCAAAGCCAGGTGGGTACAGCTACATATAAAAAAGACTGACGTCCGTATGTGCGCACTCATAACTCTGGAACAAATCCTTCAATTTTTATGATTTTTGGTTTAAATTCGCATGGGCCCAAGGAAGGACATTATGCTACTTTTTGTCGTGAAAACAAAACTTTATGGAGATTAGTTGAATTTTTGAATTCTTTGGCTGTTCCGGGCTAACAATTGAAAGTCGGCTCAGTTATAATTTTGTTGCGCAACCTCAATGCACCGAGACTTTGTAACAAAACGCGTTTGTTTTGGTGGTGAAGGATCCCAAATCAAATGTCATGCAAGCGACGGTTTTGAGGAAAAAATTCAAAGACAAACATTCTCATTCCACGGAATCCACTTATTGAGAACGAATTTGTATGTCGTGTACTGTGAACCATTTTAGTCAAAACGCGGAAGGTTGGCTGACACGTTAATCTTCTTTGTTGCGTTTGTCTACGCCTAAGGAAGGTTCATACGGCGACAAAATTGGAAAATTTGAACGGGAAATTGGAAAGTTTGTGAAAATTGATTTTCCATACATTTTCTAAGGAGAGCTTTTTTTTTAAATTTTGATCGTAGTATACAGTGAGATCGTTTTTGTCAAAAGCTATATTTAAATAAAAAATCAAATGAATATTAGGATGTAGGTAGGTACTGCCATTTCGAACAAATATTCCTTTTTTATTTTATTTTTTATGTATGCTATATTTAAGTGGGTATACCCTCTAAGCTTTATGACACCTATTTATTTACACATAAAAAACAAAGTAGAAAATAAAACTCAACCAAACCAACCGAATCACAGCGTGTCTTTAACTTTCTCCATTACGTAGTAAGAGAAATAATATTGTTTTCGTACAAAATTTCGAATTTAAGTTAATCATTTCTGGCATTACGATGATAGAAGAATTCAGAAAAGTGGGTCGCAAAATTCTATCCGTCTGTCTGTCTGTCCCGAAGCCTACAGCCTAAACGGATGCTCGGATTTCATTCAAAATTCGGATTTGGAGTTTGGGGTACCTCCCACATAAAATTTGCATTCCAGTTCGATTTGTTCGAAAACGGCTAAGGATTTCAAAGAAATTAATATTTGAGCTTAAGTACATGGGGTTACCATGACTGCATACCCGGTTTTCGGCTAAAAATAAATATCAAAAATATTATAATGTAATATGGACATTTCAAACTGAATAGCAAACTCAGGGGTGGAATCGGCTAATGTGATAGTTGATTGTCGTTTTTGATTATAAACTCTTCTTTGCTCTGCGTAATCACTAAAAAATGATTGATTATTGCCAGCACTAGGGTTTTAAATGTCACTTCCTTGCCGACGCTGTCATTCCGAGCAACTGATACATATTCGAAGTGTTTCTTTTTTATTGTGAAAAATTTATGTGAATTTGAGAATAATAATATATTCACAAATTATAATATACTAGCTGACCCGGCAAACTTCGTTCCGCCCAAATTTGTTAATGTAATGAAAATAATATTTCCGAGCATGCACAATGCACTTCCTTATTTATGTAATTACACATATTAAATGCAATATAAATAAATGATGAATAGCAATGTTGATTTTTTTCAATCAAACCGCAATGGCTTTGACGTGTCGGCCAACCTTCCGCTTTTTCACTAAATTGACAATGTGAAAAACATGAGAAATCAAGATTGATGCCACAAATGCACAAACATCCATCCATTATCCTTGCAATAAATTATTTGTCATAGTGAAAGCGATACGCAGGGGAAATTGAAGTCGCACGAATGGTGAATCGTTCTGAATAAGCGAAATTTGCGGAATAAGTGTGTTTGCCTTTGAATTTTCCCCTTAAAATCATCACTTGCATGATCTTTGACGTGAGATCCTTCACCATAAATCAAATGCGATCCGTTACAAAGTTTCGGTACATTGATGTTCAAATCCAAATTATGTAGAGGTAAGCCCGGAACATCTAAAGAATTCAAAAATTCAACTAATCCCCATAAAGTTTTATTTTCACGACAAAAGGTAGCATAATGTCCTTCCTTCCAACCAAAAATCATAAAAATCGAACGATCCGTCCCCGAGTTATGAGTGTACCCACCCGACTTTGCCTATGCCTTTCGTATTAAATCTTGCTCACATTTCGCAAAATGCTTTATTTGGACAAAGGACAATGTCAATTAATAAATTTAATTATACAACTTTAGAAATAGCGTTTGATTTTATTTTTGAATGGGACGTGCCACTTATCCCGCTTGTGTTTTCAAAGTACCACCTATAGGTCAAAAACTATCCGAAATTTAAAACTGGAAGCAACCACATCCATCTATAAAATTTCAATCAACTTGGTAGCGCTGTATCAGGTCCAAAAGTATCCTATCCTTCAAGCGGGAACGAAGAATATAAATCTACAAAATTTCATTGAAATCGGGTGAGTGGTTTCGGAGATCGACAACAACGCCGTATAGCGGGTCAAAAATCCTATCTTTTAAGTTTGCGTTAACCTTAATAACACCAATAAGAACAAAACAAAAGAATAATCATAAAAATTGACCCAGTGGTTATCGAGTTATATCATCATCATCGAGTTTCATCCCGAAAGAATTATAGGTATAAATTAAGAAGATTATTATTAAAGAAAATTTAATTGAACTGAAAAACGACATATACGCCTACAACGCCACATGTTGAGGATTTTCTTACTTTTCTTTTTTCCTAAACCATTCCTGATTCAAGACGAACAAAACGACACAAAAATCCTTCAAATCGGTCGAGCCGTTCTGGAGCCTTTCCCCGACTAACGCACAGCAAATGATATGTTAGAAGCATCTGTTTTAAACGATATTCATTTTTTTACATCCTCTTTGACGATATTGGCAGCACGCATTCTGTCAATGTTATGCCAAACGCCATAAGGATACATAAAAAAAGTTTGAATTGTAAAAGCGCTAATAATTTAATATGGTGGTTAAGTATTCTTAAATTTTCAAATTTTCCGCGCAATTTTCTTAATTTTTCTTTGTTTTTTTAAACTCCCAAGGGAACAAATAGCAAATAATTTGACCCATTGGTGCCGCCCAGTCAGCCCCAACTTGTCTTTGATAGCCACCACCCCTAAAGAAACTTTAAAGCTGTAGCCAATTAAAGTATTACGTTGACCTTTTACCAGTTGGTAAATCAAGCAGTCCCAAAACAAACATGTGCCTTTCTCTGTTGAGTCGAACATTTTTCAGGAATCTAAAATAAATAATTTATGTGTTGATATTAATTTAAAGAATATCTATGAAAAAGAAGGTTAAGAAGTTCTATAATATTTGCTTTATTTCGTAAGTGAATTCTGAGCAATCGGACTTTTTCTGCAGCATAGAATAGTTCCATTGAAGTAAACATTGCGTTAAAATTAATTTATTTTTATATCTTTGAAACACTTATTTCGCAAAACTTTAAATTGTTGGTGGAGTTGAAGCCGAGCCAACCTACATTGCTGACGAAACCCACACAAAATATATGAAAACGACACCTAAATTGCTGTCGCAAGCAAACAGTGGCAAAAATGCAATTTGATAATCACCTTACGTGGAGCCAAAGCCTGAATTTTGATTATCAACTATTGTCGCTTTTTTGATTGTCGTTTTTGATTATCAACTCTTCTTTGCTCTGCGTAAAGCGATCACTAAAAAATGAGTGATTATTGGCAGCACTTAGAGTTTTAAACGTCGCTTCCTTGCCGACGCTGTCATTTCGAGCAGCTGATACATATTTAAAGTGTTTCTTTTTTATTGTGAGAAATGTAAATGAATTTAAAAATAATAATATGTTCGTAAATAACAATACATATATGTGTTTGTTTAGGGTCTCAAGCGAATAAAGAGCAAATTATTTTACCCATTGGTGCCGCGCAGTCAGCCCCAACTTGTGTTTGATAGTCACCAACCCCAAGAAGATTTAAAGTTGCAGCCAATTAAAGTATGGGTGGAACATGCGTTGACTTTATATCAGTTGGTAAATCAAGCAGTCCCAAAACAAACATAGCACTTTCTTTTTTTAAGTCGAAAATGTTTCGGGAATCTAAAATAAATTTATTTGTTGATAATAACTTCTTAAAGAATATCTATAAAAAAAAAAAACTAGGAAGTTCTATAATGTTGGCTTTATTTCTTAAGTGAATTCTAAGCAATTGGAGTTTTTTGTCATTTCTCGCTGTGGCATAGAATAATTCCATTGAAGTAAACATTGCGCTAAAATTTATTTATTTATTTTATTTTATAACTTTGAAACACTTATTTCACAAAATTTCAAATTGTTGGTGGAGTTGAAGCCGAGCTAACCTACATTGCTGACGAAAACGACACAAAATGTATGAAAACGACACCTAAATAGCTGTCGCAAGCAAACAGTGGCAAAAATGCAATAGTCAATTTGATAATCACCTTACGTGGAGCCAAAGCATGAATTTTGATTATCAACTATCAACTATCACCTTAGCCGATTCCACCCCAGTTTTTCTCTGTATTATCGTACAATAGATTTTTCCAAAAAGCCATTTTTTGTTTAACTTGTTTTCTTTAGTTTATCCAAAAACGGCAATAACAATTTTGACCAAAATGCACAGTTAGAGTAAAATTAGTGTTTTCAAAATTCTCGCGTCCTTAATTTGCAATACGAATCACAGAAAACGCTCGGTTTAAAATAATTTTTATTTCGATAAAACTTTCAAAACCAAGTAATGCTTATTAGTTTACTCAGTTTTCAGTTTTAAGCTTAATAGTTAAGATTTTGATCAAAGTACATATTAGAGATAACTATTCTAAATAAGATCCCGTACTTAATTTTTCTCAAAAAAAATCAAATTCAATCAGTTTTTGAATTATTTCTCAAAAATAATTGCCCAAAACCAATGCTCCGACTTCGTATTATCTACCACTACTTCCAATCATAGACACCCTTAAACCAGTGCCACTAATCTATTCCAGTCAAAAATAAAGACATGCCCGGGCTGTATAGTGATATCGACCTAGCCAAAAGAGTGAAGTTCGAACGACTGAGGTGGCTGGGTCATGTAGAGCGAATGGACTCGAATACTCTTAGAATCCATACCCGAGGGGCGGCGCAGTAGAGGAAGACCGCGACTCAGGTGGCACACGCAAGTGGAAGGAGGTCTTTGCCGACTTAGCGAGCGAAACTGGAGCAAGCTGGCTAGAGATCGTGCTGGCTGGAGACGATTCTTGGTTGAAGCCCGGGTCCATCCCGGACTGAAGACCCACATTATGTAAGTAAGTAAGTAGGTCAGCATCTTTATTCGGATATGTCGATAAAAATGGGACGACGAAATGTATAGCGATTGCAAATTTCACCAATCAATCTCTTCTTGGTGCCAATTTATATAAGAATCAGAATAAATTTCCTAAAGTCCCGCCAAAATATGCTTTATCGACGTTTTCTGACAAAAAATTGTAGTTACCCATTTTTACCGTCATGGTTCCCTGGGGATGTCGATGGGCCCGCTATAGTGCCTAGTCTTTTGCGACGATCTCACAACTCAACCTAACCTAACCTAACCTATTTTAAAAAATCAAACGAGCAGCGAGCAGAAGTCCATTATAAATTGAATATATATGCTTTCCTAGTCCTAGTCAGTAAATACTCAAACCTTTTTTTGTTTTTCCGATTAATCATCGTTATAGAATTGCGTGACATTTGCCCATATCGCAGAATGCTTTTCAATTCAATAGCGTTCGCCCTCTGTTCAAATAGTTTCGTTTCTTTTAATGTCGTATGTTTTTCATAATTGAATCACGAATTACGCACATAGCAATGTGTTATCTTATTTGTAAAACAAAATTAAAGGCAAATAAAAAATGTATATGCACTGTTTGTTTAATAGCTAATGAGCGGAAACAATTTTTACATCATTCTTATACCCAACATTAGTTCTGTGACATGCGAGCAGCTGAAAGCAAATGTTAATATTTACCAGCAACCTGTTGTTTAAAAATGTATCGCTCATTTAGGATAATATCTAATTTTTAAGACATACTAAAGCCAACCCGCCATGTTAGCCAAACGCCAGAGCCTGGTAAAGTGTCAACTACCGTTTCGTTTCCGTAACCGAAAATTTGCCAAATAAATGGATTTCAATCAACCAAAGGTAGTATCGTTCAGACCAGGTGCTAAGTAGAAAGTAATTGTGCGAATTTACTGGTATAATATTTGAACTTGCCATTGGCACGCAATGCCACAAGTCCAGCAGGCATAATAAAAGATAAAACAAATACATGCATGTCTAATAGGAAACGCTACACTTAATTTGTGAAGAGCTGCGCCCTTATCCATTTGTAAACAAAGGCTAACGAAATGTGTGCTATTTAAACAGGTATGTGTATGGTTCACGTATCTTCAATTAGTGGGTAGATATAAGTATGCATCGTACATCTAGATATTTGACAAACATATTGACATTGAGAAAAATTGTGTTTGATTCTGCCTTCTCTGTTGTCCTTAGCGTTCCTTTTTATTCGTGCGAAAAATGGAAATTATGGCTTATGGGATAGGTCTTTTGGAAAATGTTTTTTTCTCCTAATGTGTTCACTCAATGGTCAATGAACTTGAATAGGTATGTAATTATATTTTCTGAACGGACTTTGTTTTACATTTTGTATCCGAACATTTTTAGTATCGTGTCGGTCATTCTGAGTAGTAGAAAAAAAAAAATGCTTCTTGCTTTTAATAAGAATATTTTGTTGACCGAGTGCGAGTATAATTTGTTGTGTAGCTGTAGCTATGTTTTCTTGCTTTTGTTTACATGAAATTTATATGAATCACTTAAGGAATAGTCTTCGCTGCTGCAGAAAAAGCAGTAGATTTAAGAAAAAATGTAGCAGATTTATATATTGTATAGAGAGCGAAATGCGAACTGCGAACAAGCTAAAGTTGTTAGTTTTTGACACTTCATTCACATGAAAACTTTTTTTAGTCGCCGGTACCCGCGAATCATTGTAATTGTAAATTTAGCTATTTAAATCAATTAAGAGGCAGGTTTTTTTTAGATTAGAAGTTAAATTAATAAGATATTATGCTTTGGTGGGAGAACACAAATCAATTTGCAATTCATAAATGCAATTAAATTGATTTGTTCGCAATTCGCGCTCATGTGAATAGTCCTTATGTAATATAGAAGTGTAATAAAAATCGTTCAATAAAGCCCAGTACGCAGCTGCTGCGAAATGATGACGGAAAAGTGGATAATTGTAATAGATTGCTTGTTACAATTCTCTACTCTCTTTTCGCACACATTTTTTGACTGGGACGCGGGACATTAATGTGGTATTCGATTGGGATTCTTCAGATTCGCTCTCAGATTTCAGGTTTCATGTGGCTAATCCAACATGAAAACGTCAATTGCTCTTTTTCGTGTTGATATTCGTGCGATTCGAATATGTGTATATATAGGTATAGGCTTCGATACTTTTATACGCGTTTTCCATTCACTGGCTAAATTTTATATTAAAACATTCTAAATTTGCGTCTCGATTAATTTCTGAATATTTCGTCACCTCAGTATTTGAGTGATCTAAACGACAAAAACATAGTTTCGAGAAAACGACGTTTTAAGTTTGAAAACGAATAAAACAAAAACCTTCAGTAAGACAACCATTAACTAATTTTTTTAATTTAGTGGCTATTGAGTTCTACTTACACTTTAGTTCTTGTTTCAATTGGACAATTGGTTTTTTTGTAATCTCAAGTTGAAAAAAAGGAAATTGCATATGTGGCATGATTTTTTCTCCAAATAATGCGTATTTGTATGGTATGAGGCACTTTTTGAGCAACCTATGTGGCATTTAAATACTGAGCGGCATTGTGACTTTTGAATGCGTATGTGGCATATATTCATACAAAAGTTGAAATAAAAGGAATTTTTTTAATTACTGTTATTTTATTTTTCTTGGCGTTTTTTATGGCAAACTTATTTTTTTATGTAAAAAACAAGGTAAGTTATCGTTTCAAAGAAAAATAATTCTGTAATATACTAACGTTTGTTTATATCGGGGATCTAAAAATCCAATATTTCAGGTAATTTTTAAATTAATTTAGTGCCTTCAAAGGGTAAAAAAGGAAAACAATAAAATAAAATATCTATTTTATCCAACTTTAAATTCAGATCATACTTGTACAGAATATATTATTAAATAATTATAATGCAGAAAAACCAAACATAAATTGAACAGTAACTGTCTGTAAGGAATTTATGAAGCCGATTGTATTGTATGTATCACTTATGCACTGAATTACAAATTTGACTTGGAGCTTTGTTTGTATGTATCACTTAAACACTGAAAAATTAATATGCATATGAAGCACTTTTGAGGGAGAATTGTATGTTTAGAATTTTAGATCATTTAAGCACTGAATTGGTGTTTGTCAATGAAGCATAATTTTTGTTCAATTGTATGTATAGGTCATACGAAAATGTGACCTTCCCATATGAAGGCTTATGTATGTGGCAGACCAATACTGACCATTAATTCCCAAAAGTGCGTTAAGATCATTTGTAACACTGATATCTTTGGCAATAATGGACATAGGATAGATTTAATTACACCAAAAGAAAGATCTCCTTTTTGTCTCGTAGAAATCATTCCTAACTCAAAAATGGCAAAAATGCAAATGTATCACTCAAATACTGAGGTGACGATTATAAACAAATATGTAATTTACAAAAATAGATTCACATGATGCAGTGCCTTTCTTTGCAGTAGACTTCACGAAACCGTCAACAAAACGCACATAAACATAACAGTGTTCTGAGAACAAAAAGAAAAAAAAATTGCTTGGCAATTTGTACTGCAGTATTGCCAGCTTTAATAAGAGGTATGGAGCGAAATTCAGAAATATTGGAGCCAAAAATATCCAAACACAAATATAAAGATCAAAAGTGCGAAATTTTTTTGTAATTTATTGGTAAACTTTTTAGCCTAGTACGCAGTTGTTCCGAAACGAAATTTTCCGGTAGTTTCCAAATGGACAGTGAAACGTCTGTGACAAGGCAGCGGAAAATAATTCGTTCGAGAGTTACACCAGCTGCTGCATAAGTAGCCGTGTTAACAGCACTGGCTATTCTATTTACTTAAAAGTTTGGCGATTTTTAGGGGATTTAACTATGATAAAGTTTTCTATACCTACAGTTAATTGCCAACTCAATTTTCATACAGTTTTGAACAAAGTCTCACATCTCAGCAGTAAAGTCATCTCACAAGATATGGATGAATATGAAAACACACTGTCCAAGTATGAAGGTATGCCCGCTTCCAGCAACATGTTTTTATTTTCAGTAACATTTGGAAAATGTGTTTTTTTTTTTTTTTTTGTTAACTTAATATTGTGGTCTTTAAAACAATTTAATCAGAATACGTGTGCCTATAAATTACAAAAATAAAAAAAAAATCACATTTTCATAATGTCATAAATTTCTTAATTTTGCTCCGTATTTCTTATAAAAGCTGGCAACACTGCAGAGCAAAAAATGTAAAATCTTCGCAAGCAATTGATGTCCCAGACACCCGGACAATAAACGTGTGCGAAAAGAGAGTGGAGAATTGTACCAGGTAATCTACTACAATTCCGTCATCATTCCGCAGCAGCTGCGTACTGCAAAACGAAAAGGATAGCGACATTTGTCGTTCATGATTTCGTTGTGTCCCTTTTGTATTAGATTTTTCGTTCCGAAACAGGTCCGTACTAGGCTTAAGAACACAACAAAATGTACGGATATATAATTTGTTGAACGGGCTGGATATCAGTATTATTCGCGAAGACAAAGTTTGATTAAGAAGTGTCGAGTCAGACTATATGTACATACACTAGTCGGCAAAAGTATTTTGATAGAGTAATGCAAGTCGCTTTCCAAGGCGAATAATCCCTAACAGCTACGTATTTACTGTCTACAGTTTTCGCTCAGTAATTGTACGTGGTGCGACCTATGATTGTGTGTGTAAATGAGATCATTCGAGACCTATGGCTATATAGCTCAGGCCTTAAAGTGCGATTTTTTGACTGGCAAAACTGGCAAAACTGGCAAAAATGAAAAATACTGTTATAGTTTTAATGTATAGGTACATATTATGATTAACATGTGGGAAAAATGACAGCATCTGTCGAACAATTATGCATTCCCATAAAGAGTTGTCACATTGGTCCGCCATGCGTTTATAAAAAGGAGCAAACGACCGCTAGAATTGTTTACACTTTTATTACACTAGGCAT
Organism: Cheilosia urbana; assembly: GCA_946477585.1. Classification (NCBI taxonomy): domain Eukaryota; kingdom Metazoa; phylum Arthropoda; class Insecta; order Diptera; family Syrphidae; genus Cheilosia; species Cheilosia urbana. The sequence goes on along the minus strand of OX297854.1, from coordinate 61,731,913 downwards.
TGACGCAGATGTCGTACCAAAACTGAACTAATTTCAGTTTCTAATTATTGAGATTATACATATCGTACACTCCTTAGGTATATCGTCTACTTATCCACTTTCTGCCTAATGTATCGTTCCATTTCTTCCATAGCAATGCCTCTACACTTTGGTGTACACTTTACTTATCTTTTAGAGGAAGCGGCAGAGCCAGCAGCAAAACTAGTTGTTCCCACCATTTCTTTTACAGAGGCGCTACCCTCTGCTAAGTACAATGGTGGGTATGTTGGTAATTTGAGATTAAATATCATGTAGATGATCCAGGAAATGGGGACGATTCTTGTGAGTAAGGTGACACAGACAAATAAAAATACAGAAGTCTAAATCAGGAGAGCAGGCAGGCCCGTTGAAATCCCCCCTCAGGGCAAAGAGATGAGCCGAATGTTGAAGTGAAATAAATTAATTAAAGCCCACGGGTCTAATTAAAAACAAAAACACTCACGGGCTTTATTTCTTCTTTGAAGTGGCTATAAGAGCTGTGGTTTGTTATACCTTTTTTCTTGTGGTATTTAATTCCAATAATAATTACGGCATGATGCCCCCCGATGTTAATTGTAAATAAAACAAAAAGTTTTCAGAGAATTAACTTAATACAGGGTGTCCGCTAGGAAGGTATACTACTTTGTTTTGGCGCCATTTTGGTAAACATTAGTCTTGACAGTTCATATTTGGCAGTCGTGAAGTAGACAGGTGGCAAATTTATTATGGAAAAATATTCTATAAACCAACGTGTTTTAATCGTTAAAACATTTTCTCAAAATCAATCATCGATTACTGTGACGATGATAAAGTTACATGAAATTTTTGGGAGAGACTATTGCGGACTTCTTTTTGTGGGGATATCTGAAAAGCAAGGTTTATGCAAACAAACCAGAAACGCTTGAGCAACTCAAACAAAATATTCGTGATGAAATTAATGAAATACCGCGTGAAATGTGTGAGAATGTAATGAAAAATGTGCTCAAAAGGGCTCGCATTTGTGAGACTAACAGAGGCGGAAATTTACCTGATATTGTGTTCCATACATAATTGCCGACATTACATAAAACATTTATCAATATAAGATCAATATCCTTTCTTTTAATCAAAAATTATAAACAAACAAAGTAGTCTACCTTCCCAGCGGACACCCTGTACTTTTTATTATGATAAAAGGATCTAAGATAATTATGTGTGGAACAAGATATCGGCCAAAAATTGAGGTTCAATATCGTTTAATTGCCGAATTGTCTCATCCTTTAGCTCTTGTATTATTCTTGGCTTGTTGACGTAGGTACACGTTTTCTTTTAAATATCTCCAAAGAAAGAAGTTCAACGGTTTCTAATATTAATAGATTCATTTGGTCCGTCTAGGTCTACCTAGGTAGAAGGAAACTTGTTCTCCCATATTTGCGAATCCATTAGTAATAGAAAACTGTTATTGATTGATGATTATGATTACCAATCGATCAGGTTCGTCGAATTTGCATGCACATATATCTATGCACACATTCCAATGCCTAAACTCAATTACTGAAACGAGCGAGTATGCATGTTTCTATATGACAATAAACACGAATTATTTACCGCTGTATGTAACAACATGATTGATTTTATATGATGACAACAAAATTGATTCAATGACACTTTTACGCCAAATCGACTCAGAAGCGGAGAGAACAGGGGGAACTTGAAGGCATCCTGGGCAGACTGACACCCTTGAGCAGTTTTTTTTTTATCTAATCAATAAAGAACGTTGTGTTAAAAGTAAATGTCAAATAAACTTGGTGTTGCCGGAATTTTATGACGCGTGAAAGTAAATTCGCATTTAATCGTGCTTGTTTGACAAGTCGAATGACATAGATCAAAGCTCGCCTAAATTGTGCGTAAAAAGGTATTTCAATCCATTATATCTAATATAGACAATAAGTTTTAATGAATTAAGTTGAAAATAACTCGTGGATATTCGAATGTTTAAACTACGTCAGTATGCTGCAGGTAACAGCAGAATACAGTAACGACATACATCGTTTTCGCCTTACAGAATCTGACACCGACTTACGTTACAAAATAAACACTAAAATAAATAACAAAATACGTCTCACAAACAACCCCAATATATAGAATATGGTGTCCGCCAGAACTTAACAAGGGGCTGCCTTTGATCTGCCGTATGCTGGCTGACCTCGTTCAGTCCGAAATTATGTGAATATTGCTCGGGTGCAAACAAGTATTGAGGACAACGATAGTTCCACCAGGGACGCTCTCATCAGTTTGTGGTGTCTAGTTTATGTATGTATTTGCAAAGAATTCTACGGGAGTTACACCTTTTTCCATATAAGATTTTATTAGTTCACGAGTTAAAACCAAATGATCACCAAAAACACACACACTGCTTGGCGGTTTTAAGAATTTTTCCGTGAGAACGGCAAGTTTATTCACTAACTCCCTATGAGCGGTGAGGCCCATTTTCATCTCAATGGCAACGAGAATAAACAACATTTTAGAATATGGGGCACTCAAAATCCAAAAGTAATTGTTGAACATATGCTGCCATTTCGATGCAAAGAATGGTGTGGAATAACCTACGAAAGGATCATTTGATAATTCATTTTCGAAAACGACGAAAAACTTTTGATTAATGTCGATGGCTTTCAATACTGTTATAATAATTCCTAAAATCTGTAGTAATAACCTCAATACCTCCGGAACGCCCTCTAAAGTTTCCCCTTTAAAACTTAAGAAATATTGTAATCTGGCATTACTGTCATCTCTGAAAAAAAAAAAAAAAAGGGAGCGGCCATTGTAAAACAAAGGTGACAAGAGACGAGACGTCATTTTATATCTTGATAAAATAAAAACAAAAAAACCGAGAGTATCGGTGTGATTGCGTTTCCTTTTGCGCTAATCTTCTAAAATAAATTATCATTACAATACCGAACATTTTTTAATGCTAAAGAAATAAAAGCCAGCAAATAGCCTGTTATGGTCCATTTCTTTTTCAGGTGCCGGTAAATGTATCCAAACATAGGCTTGTTTAAAATAAAGGGCATTTCCTTAGCGACTTGACAGCTTCAAACGTTCAGTGTGAATGCATGATAAGTTGTTCGAACAAGACGGTGCCACAAGCCACACAGAGGGGCAACAATCGACTTAAAGTCTCAGTTCGGTGAACGTGTTGATGCTCGAAAAAATGGACTCGTCGATTAACGTTTGAAAAAAAAAAACGTAAACAAAGCGGCAAATCGAATTAAAAAAAAAAAAAGAACAGCATTTTGAATTATTGACAAAAATAGCAAATTAACCACCGAGCAATACATTTCCATCCTCTGAATCGTCTTCATTTTCAATTTCTATATCTCCTTCTGTGATTATTGTTTTGTATTTGTCATTTGAACCATTCAACCTGGGCGATGAAAGCCAAGACTTCCGTCCACCTGACCAAAATGAAGGTTGGATAGAAATATCCAAGCTGAAGTCCAACAAGGCTGCTGGACCAGACGGCTTACCTGCCGAGCTATTCAAGGCAGCCGGAGATGACTTGGTAGAATGCATACACCAACTCGTCAAATTTGGTTAGAGGAAAGTATGCCTGATCGATGGAACCTCAGCATTGTTTGTCCGATCCACAAGAAAGGAGACTCTCTAAACTGCGCCAACTATAGAGGCATCAGTCTCCTTAATATCGCATATAAGATTCTATCTGCCGTACTGTGCGAACGCCTGAAACCTTATGTTAACGAACTGATTGGACCCTATCAGTGCGGTTTTAGGCCCGGTAAGTCCACAACCGATCAAATATTCAAACTACGGCAGATCCCGGAAAAAACCCTAGAAGTCCAAGTCGATACCCACCACCTGTTTGTCGATTTTAAGGCCGCATATGACAGCATTTATATAGACGAGCTATATAGAGCCATGTCTAGTTTGGACATCCCTGCCAAACTTGTCAGATTGTGCAGAATGACGATGGAGAACGCTCGCTGCTCCATGGGTCGGAAACAATCTCACCGAGACCTTTGATGTCAAAAAAGGATTTAGACAAGGTGATGCGCTGTCATGTGACTTTTTCAACATCATTCTTGAGAAGATTGTGCGAAACTCGCAAGCCAACACCAGAGGCACAATCTTCCAAAAGTCTGTGCAACTACTTGCATACGCGGACGACATTGACATCATTGGCAGAATACAGCGAGCTGTCACTGGTGCCTTTGCAAGTATTAGTACAGAAGCGGCAAAAATGGGTTTAGTAGTGAATGAGGGCAAAACAAAATATATGCTGTCAACAAGAAGGGACACACAACATCGACGAATCGGACAGAACGTCACGATAGACAGCTATAACTTTGAGGTAGTTAGGGACTTTGTCTACCTCGGATCCGCTATTAACTCTGATAACGACATCACATCAGAAATCAAACGAATAATCACACTTGCCAACCGCTGTTTCTTTGGGCTAAGAAGACAACTGAGAAATAAGGCCTTGTCAAAAAACACTAAGGAGAGTCTATATATATAACCCTCATCATCCCAGTCCTACTCTATGGCGCAGAAGCATTGACGCTATCAAAGGCAGATGAAGATCTCCTCGGTCGTTTTGAACGCAAAATTCTTCGGGTGATTTTCGGTCCCGTTTGCGTTGACGGGATTTGGAGAAGGAGATTTAACAGCGAACTCTACGAACTGTAAAGCGACATCGATCCTGGTCAGAAAAGTGCGCATCAGCCGACTATGATGGCTAGGACATGTAGAGCGAATGGATGCACCAACGCTCCGGCCCGAAGAGTCTTCGACTCCAACCCGGAGGGACAACGCAATAGAGGAAGACCTAGCCTAAGGTGGCGCGCACAAGTGGAAGGGGACCTCAACCAACTTGGAGTGCGCAACTGGAGGCAGTTAGCTAAAGATCGCGCTAACTGGAGAGGCGTATTGGTTGAGGCCCAGGTCCACCCCGGACTGTAGCGCCATCTAAGTAAGTAAGTAAGTATTTGTCCTTTGAAGCAGTTGAACGTAGCAATTCCGGCTTTGTTTTGAGGTATTCAGAAATTAACCTCAAGTCAAATTTGATGATAAGAATCGCCTACAATGTTTTCACTTCTAACCGAGTTTTGTCTGAAGTCTAAGTCTTGTTAACTGCAGAAAAGATTCGTTTCACCGATGCTGAAGTTCCTGGCAAGCATAGAATGTACTCAACGATTGTAAAAATATCTTCGTTTTATTAAGATGGTTGAATATTTCTATCCAGCGTTTTACAGTCGAAGCATGGACTGGCCATCCTTCCATTCCTCCTTGATTTGGTCGCCGTACAGTAGTTCTTTGCATATCTGAACTGCTTGTGCAAATTTGCCGCTTTTTCACTTGCATTATACAAATTGTTTTCGCTCAACTTGCTCATGACCTCTTCGACATCTTTCCATTTCGGTGTTTTTATCAAAGTTGCCCATGCATAAAGTTTCGGTGGCTCGAAAGGTGCTGTCCATAGATGGAAGTTTGAGATCGCAGCGACTGCGAAATTATCTCTTTTACATTAAATGCTTATGATAAAGACACAATTGTTTATGTTTTTATGACCGCTTAGTTACAGTCTTTGTCTGTTGCTATTAAGGCATATCTCTTGTTTTTGACACTTTAAAAAATTAAAGTTACTAGTATCGAATGCTAGCTGCCATTTGAAATGGTAAAAGTTCAGAGTGAGAAAGCCAAATTAGGTCTCGACATTTTTTCGCAAAGTGCTGATTTTACACTTATCGTAAACTTTACCATTAAAATCGAGTTCAGAATTTTCGACATGCAAGTCGTTTTTTTAAGTATTTATTAATATTTGGGCTAACATGCAAATCAAAAATAATCGATGGATGCACCTCTTTTAGGACTTTGTCGTCCGTACTTCGCGAAATGCGTTAGTTTACAAACAAAACAATTTTCATGTGATAAAAAAAAAAGCAGAAAATTCTGGATTATTCAAAACTAAAAGTATTTAGCAATCATTTTCATTTAACATTCATTTTGATTGCCACATGTTATAAATATAAATGTGCATTGTGTCTTGAACGAGAACAAAAAGACAAATAATTACTGCAAGGTATTGATTTTAAGACCTACGTTCTTTTTATTGTTTTCATTCGCGTCCACGCTATGCTGATGTACAAGTAATCTACATTTTCAAAAGGCACTTGCCGTAACCGCAATAAGTGGCGAACATATTTTAGCCACAGCTTACATTTATAGCTCATTATGAATATTCAAATTTTTATAGAGTTCCACTACTGTCCCTATTGCTTTTGCCTTTTAATTGAAAACAAAGGAAAGCATCTGGTCGAGGGTGTGGCCGCGACGGCGCCTCGTTCCTTTGACAGGCGACAATTGACTAAATGGTGAATGATAAGTGTGTCACACTTATAGAACGAGGTAATAAGTTTCGTTATGACATGCAACTTACTCTGCTCGGAGAAAGCCTTAAATTCGCGTGACTAATATGGACACATTTTCCGATTAAAAACAAAAATAAAATTATATATAATATACGTATATATGAAGCCTCGGCTTAATAATTAGCTAACTACCACTTCGGACGTTCTTAAAAAGAAAATATTGTATTTATAGCTCAGTAGGGTCGTCCCGGTTTTTTGAATTAAAATAGTCTGTATAATGGAAACGAAGACCTCAAAGACATTGCTTATTGGTCGCAATAAAATGGTCTTATATTAAACCATCTCAAATCTAATCAAAGAAAAAAGTTGGCCTTTCGTACTTTCCTCTTGTAATCCTCCATAATACCCCGGTTACGTATGTCGAAACCGCCAAAAATCTCGGCATGGTGATTAACCTGGAACAACCATATAAATACAGTAGTTGGTAGAACTTATGGTATTCTTCAACTCTCTGGGCAACACAATCCTTTACTCCCATAAGAGTGCGTAAGTAATTGGCGAAAACGCTGGTCATACCAACCCTAATCTAAAAAAAAAAAAAAAAAATAGATAGTTGGCGCAACAGGCCCGGAGGGACCCTAGGCCTAGCTTCTCACAACCATTCGTTTTGTGTGAGTTTTTCATTTTTGGAACGAATGGAGGGGATTTACAATTTTATGCCGACTCCAAACGGCTAATTGAGAAGCTTTTTCAAGATATTTATACTCTCGGATGTTTGTCAGACGTTCGCGAGAGGTGGCGCAGTGAAAAAAACCCTAAGTCGGAATTTGGGTTTTTTGCGGGATTCGAACCTCGACCCCTCGCATAGCAGTCCAACACACTAACCACTAAGCTACTGCGCCTACCTACCCTGATCTGTGGTTGCGAAATATATTCCTATTGTGACTCAGTCGGCAAAAGAAGGCTCAATGTGGCATTTAATAGTATAATACGCCATATTTACGTCTGCTCAACATGAACTTTGAAAATTTCCTTAAGTATAGAGCCCTAAATTTACTCTCAAACATCCTCGTAAACCATCAACCTCAATATTTTTTTGAAATGTTTACTACTGCATCCTCGCAAAGGTCGCGGATGCTTATTCACCCGCGCCATGCCTCCCTTACATCCGAACGCCAATTTGTTGTGTACTCAATCCGCCTTTGGAATTCTCTACCGCGCTTTATAAGAGAAGTGGACGAATATGCGAGATTGAAGAAAAAACTTAAACTTTTTTATTTTCAGTAATTTTAATATAAGTATGCCTTTCCTTTCCTTTTTCTTTCTTTTTTTTCCCTGGAATTTTTTTTTTTTTTTTTTTTGTAAAAATTGTAAAACCCTAGCTCTCATAATGTTTAATTGTAGCTTATCACTAAATTATAAGACAACATGTATTTATGCATTTTTTAAATAAATAAATAAAATAAATGGAAAGGAATGGAGAGTCGTAGACAGTATTTTATGAAAACGAACAGAACCTATGGAGGTATATGATCTAGATGTTAATGGAGTCAAAATGTTTGACTCCGAAAGTATTGCCAATAAGTTCAATGAACACTTTACTGGAATTAAGGAAAAATTAAAGCCATCTTTTATTCCCAAAAGTTCCATTTGTTGGCAAGTGGTAGATGTGTTGAGTTTCGTGTTTGACATAAGTGTCAACTATGGATGTTTCCCTCACTATCTTCAATGTGCTGAGGAAACTCCAATTTACAAAAAAAAAAAAAAAACAAAAAAATAGAAAAGATTTATCTAACTATAGGTAGATCTATATATTTTACCAACTTTTGCTAAGCTATTTGAGGAATTGATTATTTATTTATTTATTAAGATCTTATTTTAATTACTAGTTCCTTAAATCTAGATCTAGGCAATACTAAGCTGCTTATAAACAATATTAAATAATCTACAACAAAACGTAATCGACTCGTTGGCCCCATAAAAAGTTATGAACTTCAGAGCCCTTTGGGGGGCATAATGTATACAAATTTATGACAGTAATTTACTACAGTCAATATACGAACAGAGTACACCTCGGAAACGGATCCCAAAATGTTTTTCGAACTTTTTTGATTCTATTTATATTTTTCGCGGTAAACGAATTCCAAACAACACTACAATATTCAAGACACGATCTAACCATGCTTAAATAAAAGGACTCAAGGCCGTTTTTTTTTTTTTTGCTTAAATAAATAGCTTCCAGGGCATTAGGATCCTTAAAGTCCGATGAATTTCTTTTCAGAAATCCTAAAGCAGAGTTACCTATCGACGTTATTTTATTAACATGGAGATCAAAAGCAAGTTTACAGTCGAACACAACACCAAGATCTTTAAACTCAACTGCAATTTTGATAGATTGGTCTCTAGGAATATCTTGAATCCCGTTATACGACATGATAGCACATTTGTCGATATTGAGATGTAGATCATTAAGATTACACCATTCAAAAAAAGCATCTAAATCCCTCTGGAATAGAAAACAATATCTAATATTAGAAACTGTTTATAAACAACTAATGTCACCCGCATAAAGAAGACAAGAGCAACAAATTACAATTCTCGGCATAAATAAAAATAAGAAAAATGATTGGTCCAAGAAGGCTGCCTTCCGGGATACCAGACACAACGTTAATTTCAACTGAGCATAAATTTCCGATGGAAACAAATTGCCTCCTACCAAAAAGGTACGATTTAAACCACGAAAGTAACGGACAGAAAAATCTATAGCACTCAAGTTTTCTTCAAAGGACAAGAAACTTTATTCTAATGAAAGCTTTCACGAAACCAGTATACACAACATGCACCTGCTTATGATTTTCCATTGAATTTGAGCAATAGTTAGCAAACTGAACTAGGTTAGAGCATGTCGAGCGACCCTTCCAAAGCCCATGTTGAGAATCACTTATAAAGCTATTTAAACATAAAACCATTCGTTCCTTTACTAGAAGATCCAAAAGCTAGAAACAAGGATATAATTGGAGATTTTATCTTTTTTACCACTCTTATCGATGGGAGTTATACGGGTCTATCACAGAATCCGTCGTATTCGGAATTTTGCTACGAACCCCGAAAGAAATGTTACAGAATCCGTCGTAGGGGAATTTTGAAATTCGTAGAAACTGGTATCACTGATTATACCACGTTCTACGAATTTCGAAAGCAAAAAATGTACCCTACGACGGATTCTGTGATAGACCCGATAAGCGAATACTTCCAGACATCAATAAAAGTCCCAGCAGCCAAAGACTTTTTGAAGATAGAGAGTATAAGGGGATATTTAGAGAATCAGCACAAGATTTTCAGACCACAGAGTAAAAACCCAAGAAATCAGGATTTTTCCTAACTTTTAAATCATTCAGTGCTCGCAATATTTCCGATCTTTTAAATACCACACAACTTGAGGCAGAAAATGCCTTCAACGAATCAAAATAACTATCCTTCAAAGATACCAGAAAAGAGGCAACATATTGAGACTATTTTAATCTATATATTAATACGGAGTTGTCTAAAACGTGTTTCCCCCCTTTTTTCCTATTATAAGTCACATAAATATGCCAACACTATATATATTTGGGTAGGGGACAATACATAGAAGTGCACAATACAAAAATTATCCACAAATTATGAATTAAAGCAGGTAAATTTAAGCGAATTGCATGAAATTACAACAACAACAGCATGGCACCCGCGTGAAGTTAATTCGCACTTTTTCTAGAATGAAAAACTTGAAATGCAGTTCGATAGACAATCGTTTGTAGCTGTTTGTAGTGAAATTCTTTTCATTTGTAGTTCAACCGTTTGAAAGTTAGAACCATTTGAAAAAACAAAATCACAATCCCTTAAAACCGTGTTATTTCTGAAACCGCAGAAAGTAAAGTGATAAAATTTCTAATTTGTATTTTCTATTTTCGAAAGTGTTCGACATTACAAATCTAATAAAATTCAAATTGTACCAATCGGCCTAACGGTTTATGATTTATATGAAATTTAAGCAAAATGTTGGCTTCTAACTTAAGGTCCCCATAACTCTAAAACTGTTGAAGAACAAACGATGAAACTTTGCATATCTATTCTATGCACCCTTTTCTACCTGTAATATAAAATAGAAGACAGCCCGCATTACTGGACACTTTTTATTCGCAATTTAAGGAAAACCTAAAATGGTTTCGATTGCCTATTTATAAGCCCTCCGATATTTCCCCTTCACTTCCGCTTCAAAAATCAACTTATAGAATAAATTGGTCGAATTTCGACCACGGGGCGACCCCTAGTTTTAATTATTATTTACTCTTAATTAACCTCTTCATGGAGTTTTGATGTTATAACTAGTTAATTAATTAAATTTAATATTATTTTGTAGGTATATTTTTATTTATTACACATTAGTTAACATTAGTTACTTAGTGTCACTCCACATCAGAACTTTAGATGACTTTGTTATTACAAGCGTGGAAGTTTGGTTGAACACTAATTTAGGACATTTGTCCCTTAAATTTAAGAACGATAAGTCGATAACTTTGTAAATTATTCATTTTATTATAAACTAGCTGACCCGGCAAACTTCGTTCCGCCCAAATTTGTTAATGTAATGAAAATAATAATTCCGAGCATGCACAATGCACTAACTAACTTATGTAATTCGGCAATGATGTTGACGTGTCGTCCAACCATCCGCTTTTTCACTAAATTGACAATGTGAGAAACATGGGGAATCAAGACTGATGCTACAAATGCACAAACATCCATCGATTATCCTTGCAATAAATTATTTGTCATAGTGAAAGCGAGACGCACGGGAAATTGAAGTCGAACGAATGGTAAATCGTTCTGAATAAGCGAAATCTGCGGAATAAGAGTGTTTGCCTTTGAATTTTCCCCTCAAATTCATCACTTGCATGATAAATTTGATATGAGATCCTTCCCCACGAATCAAATGCGATCCGTTACAAAGTTTCGGTACATTGATGTTGCGCAACAAAATTTTAACTGAGCCGACTTTCAAATCCAATTTATGTTGAGGTAGGCCCGGAACATTTAAAGAATTCAAAAATTCAACTAATCCCCATAAAGTTTTTTTTCACAACAAAAGGTAGAATTATGCCCTTCCTTCCAACCAAAAAATCATAAAAATCGAACTACCTGTCCCCGAGTTATGGATGCACATACGGACGTCAGTCTCTTTTATATGTAGGTAACTGTACCCACCCGGCTTTGCCCGTACCTTTCGTATTAAATTATGCTCACATTTCGCAAATTGCTTTATTTGGACAGCGTCCATTAATAATTTTCATCATATGACTTTAGAAATAGCGTTTGATTTTGTTTTTGAGTGAGACGTGCCACAATCCGTTTTCTTATCCCGCTTGTGTTTTTCAAAGTTCCACCTATAGGTCAAAAACTATCCGAAATTTAAAACTGGAAGCAACCATATCCATCTACAAAATTTCAATCAACTTGGTAGCGCTGATTCGGCGATCGGCAACAGCGCCACCTATCAAGTCCAAAAGTATCCTATCCTTCAAGCGGGAACGAAGAATATAAATCTATAAAATTTCATTGAAATCGGGTGAGTGGTTTCGGAGATCGATTACAACGCCATATAGCGAGTCAAAAATCCTATCTTTTAAGTTTGCGTTAACCTGAAATACAACAATACGAACAAAACAAAAGAAGAATCATAAAAATTGACCCAGTGGTTATCGAGTTATATCATCATCATCGAGTTTCATCCCGAAAGAATTATAGGTATGAATTAAGAAGATTATTATTAAAGAAAATTTAATTGACCTGAATAATGACATACGCCTACAACGCCACATGTTGAGGATTTTCCGACGATGTGCACTAAGAAATTCAGTTTTTGTTAAAAATAATAAATTAATTATTTTATATGTATTTTATCAATATAATAACTCCGATCGAAGCATCTGTTTTAAACGATATTTATTTTGTTTACATCCTCGTTGACGATATTTGCAGCACGCATTCTGTCAATGTTATGCCAACGCCATAAGGTTACATCAAAAAAGTTTGAACTGTAAAAGCGCTATGGTTACATTAGATATAATTTAATATGGTGGTTAAGTATTCTTAAATTTTCTAATTTTCTGCGCAATTTTCTTAATTTTTTCTTTCATAAGATTTTTCTCCTGACAATAACAAACACAACAAAAAAAATTAGCGAAATCGGTCCAGCCGTTCACGCGTCATGCCGCGACCAAGGGAAATAGGGATTCATTTTTATATATATAGATTCAGCATTGGCACATTTGTTCGAACAGCTTGACTCAATGCGATTCGTTCGAAGTCCATTTCTCGCTCCAATTCTCGATTAACTGCGTCAAATCAAAGCTTTGTTGCGCATTTCATCTGACATCTCCAGTTCATTATCCGATGTCACAGTGCGAATTCGATGCAAAATATCGTCGGCCATAATATCATCTTTGTATAATCAAAGTATCTATCTACTTCATTTCAAAAAGTTACTTAATGTAACATAGTAAACATAATTTATTAGAACAAACTTTTTGGGTATACCTATATTTAAAAAAAAAAAAAAAAAAAAAATTTCAAAATTGTTGACAACAACAATTTGCTTGGAAAATAATTAAAATAATTGACAACAACAATTGCTCTTAAAATTCAAAATATATTTTTTTTTATTTGAAGTGTCACTACTTGATTTCTATCCCGTTAATTTTTTTTCAAAGTGTATTTCCCCATTCAAACTTTAATTTTCTAATTTTCCGCGCAATTTTCTTAATTTTTTCTTTCATAACTTTGTTCTCCTGACAATAACAAACACAACAAAAAAAGAATTAGCGAAATCGGTCCAGCCATTCTCTCGTGATGCCCTTACCAACGAACATCATTTCATTTTTAATTAAAATACTGCTATGCCAGTTTAAGCTGTAATGAAATTAATACAACAATCGATCAAAAAAATCAATAACCTCTGGCGGTACGATTCTGGAAAAAAAAAACCGCCACTAAGAAACTCACACAAATGTTGTATAGTGATTTGCTTTGTTTTGTTTTCAGGCAGCATTCAGTAAGCACAACGTCAGTCGACGCTCATGATCCCCATAGGTACTTGACTAGAGATTTGACTTAGAAGCAGCTGAATTCCGGGTGCTAGACGAAATGTAGGTAGTTCAATGTTAAGATCTTTCTGGTAGGATGTGTTTCTGTTCCCGCTAGTATACCGCTCACAGCGCCATTCACATTCAGCGAGCTAGTACTAAGAGAATGCAGAATTGAACCAAAAGTTGAGACAAACACCAAAATAAACATTAAACAAAAAAACGCTTGCACACTTGCAGGCTGAGTTAGACAGTTTAAAGCCATTTATTACGAATGCTTGGATACTCACAGGGCCCTTTGGAGTAAGTCGATCTAATTTGTGTTATAGGTCATTTTTTGTCTATTTTACTTTGCTTGGCTGAGATAGATGTTTAGTAAACAAATAATGATTAAGGAAGCTCGCAAGCTTAACCAACTGGCGGACGATCGAAGAAATTGTGAAAGATAGCTTGCCACGTAAAAAGAACGGGTTGTTGCGGTTTGAGACCAACAAAGTATCTTCTACTTTAAAGTTCACGAAAGCTAACAATTGCGGAAGTGAAAAATACTTATGGCTATTGTGATCTTCTTAAATTTAAAGTCAAAAGTAAAAGAGTAAAGGACGTATTATATAGAAGAGACGTTCAATGTAAGGAATCGGTTAGAACCTAAGGGACATTGTCTTATTCAACTTCTCTAACACATCTAAAAATGACACCGATACCTCGTGTCAGTAGCTGTTTCTTATAAAGCCGTCAATATCTTTGAACATATCTTCTTATTCGGAAGAGTTAACCTGCGAGCAGTATACTGGGCTAAGCTAGAGCATTTTATTTTTTTGTACTCAAACTCCACGCACGAAGTTTAAATAGAAACAATTCACATATAGTCCGACCAATGATTGCTAAAGTATCTTCCCTTACCTACCCGATTTTAACCGCCGTTTTTTGCTAAGTAATTTTTTAACCAATTTGTATCACGTGACGCGCCAGTAAATAATGCAAATTTTCGACAATAGAGACCTAAACCAGTCCACTCTATTGAAACCTATTTAACGAAATCTAATTTCCGTTCGTTTCACCCAGGTAGATATAAGAGGTAAAGTTTTGCTTTCGAACATAACAATAAACTTGAATAATCGTCAATATCCGGCTATAAATCCGTTGCGAAAATTAAAGAGGCACCGAATGATAAACGTGGCGTCGAAAAGAATGAATTGAATAAGACCAATTATATAAATAAAGCACTAGTACGAGTATGTACCTACTATACGAGTGTGTGTATGAAAAAACAAAATTCGATCTGCGGACAAAGTAGACAAAGTTCATGAGAATTGTAATAAGTACGATAGTAAATTGACTTTAAATGACATTTAATTGAAACAATAAGACGACATATCAATATCACATTGTGTACTTCAACTGCGAGTATTATTCGTATGAGTTTGTGTCTGGTTGACATACTGCTTACTATTGATGTGACTGTACACGGGAAGTGTATATCACAAGTCGCAACTTACTGTCTATTTATTATAACGATCCCTAGCTGCAACAATTAAGAGGCGGAGGTTTGCTCAGATTATGCAAGCTGTATCAATCAAATTGATATGAACTTTTTAAGTAATTTGATCTTGTTTTATGAGATATCGTCTTGATAAAATTGAGCGAGGTTCATCGAATTCGATTGTACAAGATATGCACGTTAATGTTCAGGAACAAATTGAAAGACTTTTTGTCGATAAATTTGTACAGCTTAAGCCGGAACCACACTTGTAACGGGTGTTGTGATGTGGAGTGGTGTGCCGCTATCACTCCAATGAATTTTACATGCGTAGAAACATATTTTTCTCGTGTGTTGTGTTGCAGTGCAATCCGATTGCGTCACAACTAGTGTTGCCGCAAATACTCCCATAGGAGTATTGTACTATTTTCAGCACATCCTTACTCCCGTACTCCTCCTTTCACATTCGTACTCCTATAACTGTCGTCAAGAAGAGAATTTCCTTTCTGTTTTTTTTTTTTTTTTTTTGCGTTGGCTTCATGCAATTTTCCTCTGTCAGGTATTTATTTTATTTTTACCTGAGATTGTGGTTTATTGGTTGTTTTTTTTTTTTTTTTGCTGTGCCCACATTTATTTTTAAAGACTAAAAAATGTTTGTCCAAAATATTCCCCTTTTTTGGCTGCAGTACTACCTTATAATAATTCTCTCCGGCAACACTGGCAACAACGCTCTTTGGCGCACTGAAACGAGACATGTGTATAATCTGAAATTGCCTATCTATGTGAAAGAAAGAGCATACACGAAATAGGAAATCGATATCAATAATAATCAAAAAATCAAAACAAGCAACATTTAAATTCATTTAAAAAAATCACAGCACATTAGTAAAGTGTGCACAGAACGCGAAACGATGGCCCACAACACACCACACATTACAATTTACAAGTCTGGTGCCGGCTTTACACATTTCATTTCGGCGAACATTCTGATTACCATCGTCATGAGGAGATGACGATAGGCAGTGTCGTAACTGTCTCATATATGTTTACTTCACGTTCAATTGGAATTGGAACTGGAAGCCATATGCTGCTCGACAAATCACAGAGAGTGTGCTTGTGACCGCACACCGACACCAGATGTGAAACTTCTCTGGTTAAATGTGGATGTTAAATTGTATTGGGTTGTAGTTAAATTGTATTAAGAAATTTTATTTAATACAATAATATAATTCATATTATAATACAGTGCAGTAGATAAGTGTATTTATTCATTTCAAAAGTTTTAATAACGCAATCCAATCCAATGTTTTCTATTTTTAGAGTTTTTGTTTGCATTTAGATTTTATTTAATCTACTGATTCAGTTGTCTAGTGTCTGTGTAAGACCTAGCTGTATCAGTTCACTCCCCAGGTCCAGCGTGTTCTTATAAGTATTCACTTTAAGAATTGAGTTGAAAGAATTGAAAAAAATTTCATATCTCGGCAATAGCGCCACCTATCGGGTGCAAAACTATCCTTTCTTTCAAGTTGCGAGAAGCCACAAAATTTCATTGAAATCGGTTGAGTGGTTTTGAAGAACGACAACAGCGCCACCTATCGGATCCAACGGCGGTGCGGCGTAGTGATGGCGACAGGGCAATAGCCGCCGTCGCCCTGGAATTCCCATCTCATTCGAGTCGATTTTACTCCCAAGTCGCGGCAGCAGATGTTTAACATCCCTTGCTAGACCCTATAAGCAGGCGACGCACAGTGTGACATTTCGCTCCTATAGCGGGATTAAGTTAATAACGCTCAGAAATAAATGTTTTTGCTAATTTTTTTTTTACTTATTTTTATGAAAATTGTTTACAGAAAGGAATTTAATAAATTATATTAACATATCTTTACAAGTTTTGACAAAAAAAAAATAACTAAAAGAACCGACAATTTGCACTTTTTTACTCGTTTGGTATGTCTAAAAGTTGCAGAACTTCATGTTCAATAAAACTTTTTTTTTTTTTTAGAATGCATCTTACACTTGCCAAAAATGGATCTGAGGATATTAATAATCTACTCAGTAGGTCTGTGTTCGTGTCGACTCGCGAAGTTTTTCTGGTAAAAAGTTCCCTAAATTTTCTACTTTACTTATTCCTGGCTTCTTGGGCTTCCTCCGAAAGTTGACCGATTGGAAGAATACAAGTGACAATTATATGTTTTCCATGAAATAAGACCTTGTGTAGACTAATTGGCATATAATACCAACTATATTTTTTTAGGCAGTTCCCTTGTTTCTGTTGCAAGACTCTCGAAGACATTTAAGTCAATTGGGAACCCTGACCCAAGAGCTTCTAAAATGGTATGAAACTTTTTGATAATTTCTTCGTCGATTCCTGTAATTTCGGCAGTTTTTGCTTCATTTCTGAAGTATCGTCTAACAGTGTTCCCATCATTAGTATTGCCTGACTGTTGAGTTGGCATATCAACCAAGAAACCAGTTTCACTTCTAAATCTATCTTGCACGGTTGCCAACACGGTACATTTGGGACAAAGTATTTGTCTTTCCCAATGTTTCTTTGCCCTTTGTCCTTCCCGACGATTTCTCAGTCCGAAAGGTAATGTAATTCAACAAATAACTAAAAAATAGGGTAATGTACACTCTAACCTTGGTTATGGAAAACATATTTGTTTAGGTTATTTTAAGGTAGTAAGTTTTGAGTTGTAGTTACTAAAATACAAGTTGGGTGAGAAATTTATCAAACTTTTGAAATTTTTTATTTTAGTTGGAAAATTAAATCTTTGTCCCAATGTTGATTTCTCCGTCCCACTCTTTAGGTATATTTGTCCGAAGTTATGTTTCAAGTTGGCAAGCCTGCTATCTTGGATTAATTTCTTTCTGGTAAATGCTTAATTGCGATAGCAGTATTTCTTTTTCCTGCCTTTCTATGGTTTAATTCATTAGCAGTAGCAATTTTGTTAGCGCTAAACGAATCTAAAAGGGTTTGCACCTTTCTCGTCTTACTTTTTTCACAGCATTCATCAAAGCTTTTTCTTGGTCTTCCTACCTTGTTTACACGAGATAAAGAAGGAATTTCATCTAAAACTGTTTGTGGTAGTGTTAGAGTTTTATTTAACCACGAACAATAAATGCTTTCGAAGCGATCTCGATGGCGACCACTTTTGGTAAGCTTTTCGTCAAACCTCAAGCATAAATTTCTTAAAGTTGTCTCTATTGACTTAATTGAGTCCTCAGAAAACGTAATATTATTGAAGCAGCTCATAACAAAAGAAAAAACAGCATCAAAGCGCTTAGTTTTGATCTTAGCAATCCAAACATCATAAATTTGCTTTTTCGTAATTTCGGTAGCCATCCTAAAAAATGAAAAATTTAGTATGGGTGTCGCACCTATGCGCAAAAAGACAGAAAACTTTTTTGTTACGTACATACATGGCTCTACAACAAGTACGGTCTTAAACTTGAACAACACTGAATAGCTATACTTTTGCTCTATTGAATGCATAATAACGCATAAATTTATCTTTAATTTTTGTTTACTCTCCTCTTTAATTAAACTAAAAGCACCCAATATCCCAAATCAACCTACCTTACTATTCAATAAGAATATATTTATTAAAATAAAACAAAACTTTCAATTAAAATCACGCGTACTACTTCAAAAGAAAATAAGAAATCTTGCTCTCTAACCGACCTTCTTATGAATAATTGTACAAAACTTGAGATAATTTTTTTCTGTTGCACATGCTTCTTACATAAAAGTTTGTTCACAGTTATTTAGTCGGAGGTGTAGGCTGCAAGAAAAGCCTGTTTTTGTTTACATTTTTGACAGTCAATTTTTTAATTAAATCCCGCTAAATAGGAAAATTGTCATACTGTGCGACGCACAGCCGAATAATTAGCGGAGGAGCTAGACAACCACAAACCAGATATCACAGACATTGTGAAAGTGTGGTGAATTGGAACAGGCAAAAAAAGTATGAAAACAGGTGGCTTGGGAAATGATGATATTTTGGACATAGAACAACATTCGCTTATATTTAGTCAAAAACGCCCTCTTCACGTTAATGAAGGTATACCTATATCGAATTATTTCCTATCATCAATTCTACCATACTCTAGGACTTAAAAACTGAGATATATTTAAAGGATGTTTTTTTTTTTTAGGAGTAAGAAAATACATAAAAAAATACAACACAAACAAATTATGTTAATGACAAAGGTATTTATTAAGTTAGACAGGCAGCCGATTCGAAGAACTAGCTTCTGTTCGTCAAAACTTCGAAAACAAATTGTATTCTTAACTAGCTGACCCGGCAAACTTCGTTCCGCCCAAATTTGTTAATGTAGGTAATGAAAATAATAATTCCGAGCATGTACATTGCACTTGTTAATTTATGTAATTCGGTAAATTAAAATTCTTTATTCAAAAGTTATATTAAATGCAATAGAAATAAATGACGAATAGCAATGTTGATTTGTTTCAATCAAACCGCAATGATTTTGACGTGTCGGTCAATCTTCCGCTTTTTCACTAAATTGACAATGTGAGAAACATGTGAAAATAATATTGATGCCACAAATGCACAAACATCCATCGATTATCCTTGCAATAAATTATTTGTCATAGTGAAATCGAGACGTACGGGAAATTTAAGTCGCACGACTGGTAAATCGTTCTAAATAAGTGAAATCTGCGGAATAAGAGTTTTTGCCTTTGAATTTTGCCCTCAAAATAATCACTTGCATGATATTTGATGTGAGATCCTTCACCATAAATCAAATGCGATCCGTTACAAAGTTTCGGTACATAGATGTTGCGCAACAAAATTTTAACTGAGCCGACTTTCAAATCCAAATTATGAAGAGGTAAGCCCGGAACATCTAAGGAATTAAAAAATTCAACTAATCCTCATACAGTTTTTTTTTTTTTTGTCACAACAAAAGGTAGCATTATGCCCTTCCTTCCAACCAAAAATCATAAAAATCGAACGATCCGTACCCGAATCAGTCTCTTTTATATGTACCTGTACCCACCCGGCTTTGTCCGTACCTTTCGTATTAAATCTTGCTCACATTTCGCAAATTGCTTTATTTGGACAATGTCCATTAATAATTTTATTTATACATTTTTAGAAATAGATTATGATTTTATTTTTGAATGGGACGTGGCACAATCCGTTTTCTTATCCCGTTTGTGTTTTTCAAAGTACCAACTATAGGGTCAAAAACTACCCGTAATTTAAGCAACCATATCCATCTACAAAATTTCAATCAACTTTTTAGAGATCGGCAACAGCACCACTATCAGGTCCAAACGTATCCTATCCTTCAAGCGGGAACGAAGAATATAAATCTACAAAATTTCATTGAAATCGGGTGAGTGGTTTCGGAGATCGACAACAACGCCATATAGCGGGTCAAAAATCCTATCTTTAAAGTTTGCGTTAACTTGAAATACAACAATACGAACAAAACAAAAGAAGAATCATAAAAATTGACCCAGTGGTTATCGAATTATATCATCATCATTGAGTTTCATCCCGAAAGAATTATACATAGGTATAAATTAAGAAGATTATTGTTAAAGAAAATTTAATTGAACTGAAAAATGACATATACCTACGCCTACAACGGCACATGTTGAGGATTTTCCGACGATGTGCACTAAGAAATTCAGTTTTTGTTAGAAATAATAAATTAATTAATTTATATTATGTATTTTATCAATATAATAACTCCGATCGAAACATCTGTTTTAAACGATATTCATTTTTTTTTACATCCTCTTTGGCGATATTTGCAGCACGCATTCTGTCTATGTTATGCCAAACGCCATAAGGTTACATAAAAAAAGTTTGAATTGTAAAGCTCTATGGTTACATTAGATATAATTTAAGATGGTGGTTAAGTACTCTTAAATTTTCTAATTTTCCGCGAAATTTTCTTAATTTTTTCTTTCATAACATTCTTTTCCTGACAATAACAAACACAACAAAAAAAGAATTAGCGAAATCGGTCCAGCCGTTCACGCGTGATGCCGTGACCAAGGGAAATAGGGATTCATTTTTATATAATATATAGATGATGGAGAGTGCACACGAAAATTATTTTTGTAAATTGTCCGAATTTCGAACTTCTTCAGGAATATTAGGCACAAAACAAATAGAATAAGGTGCGTGGAAATAAGTGGGCGTGGAAAAATTTGCTTTCCGCAAAAACCTTAATATATTGAAAAAAGTGGGCGTAGAAGGGGGCGTGGACAAATTTTACGAACATTTAAAAAAAAAATCAGCCAAATCGGTCCAGCCGTTCTCTCGTGATGCCCTTACCAACGAACATCATTTCATTTTTATTTATATAGATTAAATTTCCGAAACTGTCACTGATATTCAAAATATGTACAATAGGTTACTCCGATTGAAACGACGACAATCAATTTTAAATGAAGCATGTCATTTGCAGAATAAATAAAATCTAAACCCAAACGACAGCTGTCATCGTGCTCATGGACTCACGGAATAAGGAATTTTGTCACTAAATGGTTATGGCAACCCGATATAGGATAAAGTAACCAAAGCTTCAAATATGAGAAATATAAACAATTGGTTATGGCATACCTACGTATCAAATTATGACAGTTCAATAATATATCTTTATCAACCCGTGGGTTCGATGAATCGAATTCCGGTTTTTACGTCCGAAAAAAGTATAAAAAAATAAAATTAGAATAAAAATATCTATTTCCAACTACAGAAAATACGCTTATCTCTCGCTGCTAAACAGACCGAAATGCAGAAGTTTCGTGTCAATGCTATCGACGGCACACATATCCTTTCCGACAATAATTGTTCACCATGGTGCAGTGATTTGTCTAATCGAACTAACGCATGGCGATACATTAAACTAAATACTTCAACGAACAAGCCTCTATCTCCCAGCTCAGCTTGTTCATATCACTAGTAGTAGCAGCCGACGTTTAATCATGTGTGTGTGAACACGTTCTGTTAAAATAATATGTAGGAGAAGATCAATAACAACCCACACGAACGTCTAAATGAAAATAGAAATTATTTCTACCAAGAGAAGCATATTCATGTCCTTTCCACCCATAATCATGTCCTTTCCACCCATAATCATGTCCCTTCCACCCATAATCATGTAGGTGGTATTTTTGTCACTGTATTTAAATTTTCAATTACACTTAGCGCTTAGATCATGTCACTAAGCTTCTCAAAGTGCCCTTATGCCAAGTGTCACAAAATGAAGAGCCTTCCTTTCCTTAAGAGACAGCTAAAGAGAAATTTAACAATCTTAACAAAGATGCTGTAAGAACCCTTTTTCTTGCGGACATTATGTTTATTTTACTTAATGTTTATAGACAACAGTAAATAGGGTCACCTCTATTGTATATCTCACCGCCATATTTGCAGCCATTCGGAAATAGTGTCCAATTCATATCACATCACGCAGATCTAGAGCTATCTATCTATCTAATATCTATAATTCGCAATAAAAACTGCACGAAGCTGAAACCATGAATGAAATAGCTTTTATAGGTACTACATCCGCATAGATATATGTATATATAGGGGATACGCTTTGCATTTGCCCCCAATTTGCGTCACTTGTTCGGGTGAAATTTTTGAATGGTAGAAGTGCGGTAGGTGTCATCCAAATACAAATATGCAAAAGTCGAAACGGATCACAAAAGCAAAGGGGTGTGGGTATATGAAAATACTTTGTTCTTAAATTTCATGAAGGGGGAAAATAAAAATACGACTGCTTACGTAACAAGCCAACGGGTATACTTCCACTGAATGGGTTTAAAACCGATTATCACAAAAAAAAAGCCATGGACTATCCCTTTCATTGTTTACCAAGGCAATATAAAGAAATTGACATAATGCGAGTGTCTTAATTTTACTGGGAAAAGAGTATGCGTTGAGGAGAATTTTCCGCTAAGACGGATACCTCGCTAGAGCGGAATAAAACGACTTTAAAAGGATTTAACGACTTTCGGTTTCTGTCTTATTTTCGAAACTAGACCGAGAATAATCATTCGAAAATCGAAAAACTATTCACACTATTCGGTATGCATTCACTGTCTTTGTGAATTTTCACCGTTATTTTTGACTATACTTCTCAATAACGATAAATGAATCCGCAAATTTAGACTCAAGTTTCTGTTAATCCTTCGCGCTTTCCTTTGAGAGCCTCTTATTTCCTTCCAATGATGATGGAACTTTGCATACATACATCATACATAAGATAGAACTGGCGCCAGATATAAACGAATTGTGCAGTAAGGTTATCGCAGAAGCGATAATAAGCTGGAGGTTTCAGAATCAACACAAATAACATCATCTGTTTTTTTCTAGAATAAATTTAGATTTGGGTCCGTTTCAATCTTCTCAGAAATAAAACCAACGCAAAAAGAATGGGTATAAGAAGACAAACCGAGGGTCCTTATGTTCTTAAATGCGCCACTTTTTTATTTCTTTCATGAAACAAGTTTGTCCACAGAATTAAATGGGTCATGCGCTAAAACTGCGTGTTGTATTGAATCTATACGTGAATACCTGGTAAATGCTGTCATGTATCATTAACATTCTCCAAGCAAAAATTTGTGACCATAATCAAAATTATGGCCAGTGTTCCAATCCGGAATTTAACTTCAAATGGCTCAAATTCCATGTCCGTAGGCAAATTATTCATTACTGTTTTCTTTACAGAAGCCCTAATTTTGACAGCAACTCGACTTGCAACGAGTTCGATGTGCTGTCTGATTCCATAACAAGAATTGTGTCCCTGTATCCTCATACTGAAATCGTCATTGCGGGTGATTTCAATATCCACAATTCTGACTGGCTTCGACATTCTGGACAGACAACGCCCGAAGGAATTTATGTTCAGATCTTTGCTGAGGTAAACCAATTAACCCAGCTTGTAAATGTGCCAACACGTGTACCAGACATTGACGGTCAAAGTGCCAACACACTGGACTTGTTTCTCACCTCCCACCCTAATAAATACTCCATTGAAGTATTATCGCCTCTAGGCTCGTCAGACCACTGTACCATATCAGCTAATTTCTCGTACTCCGACCACAAAGTTAAAGAAAAAACTCCGAAAAGAACCGTATGGCAATACGAGAAAGCCAACTGGAGCGGACTTAACAGCTTCTTTAGGAGTTTTAACTGGTCGTTATGCTTCCTCGATAACGACGTGGATGCCGCCGCTGATATGGTAACAAATATAATCACCTTAGGTGTGAAATCCTTTATCCCAAACAGGTTAAAGAGTATCAAACCAAAAGAAAATGCGTGGTACGACTTGAGGTGTAAAGAGGCTATTAGATTAAGGGAGTCGAGTTTTCGGTCTTACAAAGCCAACCCATCCGAGGA
Source organism: Cheilosia urbana (assembly GCA_946477585.1). Classification (NCBI taxonomy): domain Eukaryota; kingdom Metazoa; phylum Arthropoda; class Insecta; order Diptera; family Syrphidae; genus Cheilosia; species Cheilosia urbana. Next base: position 61,707,525 of record OX297854.1, on the reverse strand, counting down.
AAACCGAATGAAGTTTAAACGAGCCAGAAATGACTGCAATGCCCTCATAAAGCGTGTCAAATTCTTATATGACCAGAAGTTGAGGCAAAAAATATTACAATGTCCCAAGGGTGTAGAAACTTTTGGTCATTTGTAAAAAATATTAAGAATTCGGCTTCGTCAGCAATCCCAACGCTCATTTACAATGACACTCCAGCTGTCAGATCTTTAGACAAAGCTAATCTGCTCGCCGCACATTTTGCAGCTAGCTCTATGCTCCCAGATTGCGGTTTGTCTACACCTGTACTCGAGTGCGTAGAATTTACCATGGGACCAATCCACTTTCGCACTCGTACATTCGCAAGAGTACTTTACGATCTCAACATAAATAAATCCGCTGGTCCAGATCGTATCTCCCCCATCGTTCTGAAGAGGTGTTCTTCCAAGCTGGCAAAACCACTGCGTAAGCTTTTTCATCTGTCCTATTCTTCTGGACTCTTTCCGAGTAGGTGGAAAACAGCATTTGTCCAGCCCGTCTCTAAAAAAGGCGAATCTTCTTCTCCCACCAATTACCGACCCATAGCACTTACGTCCATTCTTTCTAAGGTCATGGAAACGCTGATAAACCGTCAGCTTATGAAATATCTTGAATCACGGAAACTCCTCAATGACCGGCAGTACGGTTTTCGTGGCAACAGGTCCACTGGTGATTTGATGACTTATCTCACCGAGAAGTGGAACCAATCTCTCCATCACTTCGGTGAATCGAAGATTGTTGCGCTCGATATTTCAAAGGCATTTGACAGAGTTTGGCATCAAGCTCTTTTGTCGAAAATGCGTGCTTATGGGATCGATGCGTCTCTTATTCAATGGATTAGAAACTACCTTTCTGGCCGTTCAATTCAAGTTGTTTTGGATGGTTTCAGTTCTGAAACTCACCATATAAATGCTGGTGTTCCCCAAGGCTCAGTTTTGTCTCCGACACTCTTTCTCATTTTTATAAATGATCTCTTGTCTGCAACTTCTAATCCAATCCATTCCTTCGCTGATGACAGCACTCTTAGCTTTTCATATTCTTTTCAGGACTCACGTCCCTGCTCTTCGGCCGTGGAACTGGAACGGCAACGTATGTTAAGCTCATTAAATTCCGACCTTGACAGCATTTTAAAATGGGGTTCAGAAAATAGAGTGGAATTTAATGCTTCAAAAACACAATGCTGTCTGCTGTCTCTAAAGCGAAACCCAAATCTACAGCCATTATCCATGAAGGTGCCGTGAAATAAGGCCAAGTTAAATAAGGCCAAATTCAAAAATTTGGCCTTATTTCGCTTTGTTAAAGTGAAATAAGGCCAAATTTCTACGTTTGGCCTTATTTCACTTTGACAAATGATTCAATTCGGAAAAGTACGCAGGCAGCTTATAAATATTAGGAATAAATCGTTTCCAAAAGCTCCAGCTACGCCAAAGGAGGTGTCGAACCTATTTAAAAGTGAAAGCGTAATGTGTAGTTTTGGGATGTCACGATATAAAAATAGCGAACCGTTTTACCGGGGCACAGTCGTTGAGGAAACTTTTTCTTATTCGATTTTTTTGTCTCCGACCATTGCAACTGCAAACCATAAGTTACGTGGCGCAACTGCCCGAAACTATCTTTTGGATGGCACCTTCAGTGTTGTTCCATCTTGCGGCTATAAGCAGCTTTTAATTGTACACTTCGCCCATGACGACCATGTAAGTGAACATTATTTATTTGTGTTTTAAACAATTTTTTTATCAGTTTCTTTTAGCGTACACATACTCAGGCATTTAGTTTTTCTTATTGAAAAAAAAAATAATAGCAAAAAATTCGATATGGCTACATGAAATTTGGCCCCAATGAAAAATTGCCCCAAACAAAATGAAAAAAGGCCCCAAAATATAAAAATTAAAAATCCAAAAATGAAAAATAGCCCCAAACTGCATTATATAGCTTGAATATTAGTTTTTATTAGAAAATAATTTATGAATACACTTCAATAGTATCGTCAACATTTTGTCTACAACAAGGACAACTATAACTGTCAGTTTTTTCATAATGAAAAATCACCCCAAAATTTAAAATGTAAAATGGCCCCAAAATATGAAATATCACCCCAATAAACAAAAATTTTATATATTCATTTTTGTTGTTGGTTTTCATATAAATTTTTGGGGCAATTTTTCATTTTTGTTTTGGGGCCATTTTTCATTGGGGCCAAATTTCATGTAGCCATCGCGAATTTTTTGCTATTATTTTTTTTTTCAATAAGAAAAACTAAATGCCTGAGTATGTGTACGCTAAAAGAAACTGATAAAAAAATTGTTTAAAACACAAATAAATTGAAACTTTTTTTTTTTTTTTAAACAACAACTTATATGTAGTTAGTTATTGGGCAAGTAATAGCAAGAATTTCGAAAATTCATTTCAGGTTTACCCATTCATTTACATTCTCATGACAAATAAAACAGAGCAAGCGTATCTTCATGTATTTAAATATATTGAAGCAAATTTGTTTCAATTGAAACCAAATTCGTTTGTGTCAGATTTTGAGAAGGCTTTGAGGAACAGTCTGAAAAATGTTTACCCCATGGTTAAATGCACTACATGTTGGTTCCACTACTGTCAAGCACTTAGAAGAAAGGCTTGTAAAATATCAGCATTTGTGGGATCACTTAATAAAAACAAGGAAGCCAACCGACTGTTTCGAAAGTTGTTAGTTCTTCCACTTTATTCATTTCAAAATTCTTAGGATGGTAATTGATTTATGTCGGGTAAGCTAAATTAAAACTAATAGAAAGTGAAATAAAGCCAAATTGGCCTTATTTCACTTTGACAAAGTGAGATAAGGCCAAACGTAGAAATTTGGCCTTATTTCACTTGGCCTTATTTCACGGCACCTCCATGAATGGCACTCGCATTACCGAAACCGAAAGACTTTCTATTCTCGGTATGTGCCAAGTCGCCAAGAATGCAGCGAAATGTCTAGGTTTCCTCAAACGGTGCAAGAAATATTTTACCCCTTCTGATCTGGCTACAATATACAAGGCGTTCATTCGCCCAAAGCTTGAGTACAATTCCCACATCTGGTCTGTTGCACCGAAAACTATATTGCACTTACTAGATAGGATCCAAAATCGTGCGTTGAAACTAATCGAAGACACGAATATCGCGAATTCTATTAATTCGCTTGAACATCGTAGAAACGTTTCGTGTCTCTCATTGTTTTACCGTTTTTTCAACAAACAGTGCTCAAATGAAATAGCCAACTGCATTCCTCCCCTTCAGCAATTCAACCGCAATACTCGCCATGCTAGGAATGCCCATCAGTTTACCATCCAGCCTATCTTCGGACGTACAATGAAATACAGAGACTCTTTCATAAGCCGTACAACGCGAATGTGGAATCCCATGCCCAGCTCTGTCTTTCCTCCCCAGTACAATTTACAGACATTTAAGACCAATGTGAATCGGTATCTCCTATCTCCTCTATCCCAATTTCCTTAATGCCCGCGCTGCGTGTAAACACTATAAGAGTAGTCATAACCAGTGTTTCCAGACAAAAATGTTAAAATCCATTCAAATTTGACTGTTTGACTGGATTTTTTCTGTCCAAATCCAGTCAAAAAAAACAGTCAAACATTTAGAAAAAAAAAAAAATCCAGTCAAAAAAACAGTCGAAAATGAAAACAGCTATTTTTTTTTTTTTTTCATCAATTTTTTTTTTTTTATTTTATGGCTAATGAAAACAAAAAAATAAGTCGTACTTAATTTCACAGCACTAATTTCTTATACCTAGGTCAATTAAACAAATAAATAAATTATTAATTTTAACTGGTAATGAATTATACCATTAAATTAAATAATAGCAGTCTTCTGAGTCTGTGTCATTGCTTTCTATTGCTTCCATTTCCATATTTTGATATATAGTATTCTTTCCAACTATTTTTTTATAATTTCCTCAGGTATTTCAAAATTGTACAACATGTTTTTTTATCTCGCAAATTATTTCTTATTGTCAGAATAGATTTGGTATACAATAATTGCATCCGATTTCGTTGCTTAGTTTTGACCAAATTTGATCAAAATTAAAAATAAACAAGATTCATTCAATTTGACTTTAGCGGCTTGCGGCTTGATGCCGCTGTTAGTGGGCTGTTTGTTTCTGTCATTTTACTAAATGCGCTCATTTACACTAGGTTTGCATTTGAGGTGAATTTTTTTTTTTAGAGTCAAAAAAATAAATAACAGTCGACTTGATTTCCGTTTAAAGACAAAAAAATCCAGTCAAAAAAAAAACAGTCGGCTGGATTTGATTTTTTTTTCAGTCAAAACCAACAAAATCCAGTCATATTTGACTGGAAAACAGTCAAACTGGCAACACTGGCTCATAACCTCTTTAGCGCGTGTAAATTATAAAAAAAAAAAACAAAAACTTCACTTTACTCTTGTGAGGATAAACTCCATTCCAACAAGATGGTAGCTATTTGTCATTTCGGTTACCATGACGTGTTTCAAAGATAAAAATAATGTCCTTTACTGTAACATTTCAAAACACAAAAACTGTGAGTTCGCTATTTAATGTTACCACTTAACAGCTACGCAAATCGACTGCGCAGTCGAAAATTTGATCACCGAATGTTACCATAGTATTTTGGCGCTTTTATTTGCAAACAATTTTCACACACACACATGCCACCATAAGATCTGATGTAGGTGTAGGTACAGGTACACACAAGAAGTTGGAACAGTATTTATACTCAAAAACGCAACATAATTTTCATTTTAAACAGTGTATTGAAATTTGTTTGTCGTTGTAGTGCAACATCGAATAAACTTTTGATTGTAAATACTTTTACTATGTACGCTGCGCTACTTTCCGACGTTTCAATAATATAGTGGGATAAAAATGTGAATGCTTTCTAATTGTGATACATAAACTGCGGCAGATTAAATTAGAAATAAGTAATAAAGTAATGAAATAATTTATCATTCACATAATATGAAATGTTATCAATATTTTTTTTTTAATAAATAGCATCTCACCTAAATGGATGCAGAAAGTGATATTTCTAGCATTATTTCAATTACATACACAAATTTTCTTTGACAAGAAAATTTCAAATTTTCACTACTCGCAAGTATTGATACTACGACGCGATACATATCCCTTTTCAAAATGTGCTGTGTATCACCAGCAATAATGTTGCCCCAATCAGCAACATTTTTCGTTCGATCGATACGATATTGAGTTCCTTAATGTGAGACCTCTAATTTGATTCAATGTAAAATAATTGTTAGCGATAATATCGAATTCTTCGTATTGCCAGTTGCTTGTTGCCTCAGTAGGAGAGCCGCCAAATGGTTAAGCTCGATCTTGATCTTTAAATGTTGCTTATGAATTATCAAGTGAATTTATCAAAAAAAAAAAAAAAAACAATAATAATAATAGTAATAAGCAAATGATCTTTAAAGATAATTTATTAATTTTTCGGTAGTCAATTCCAAAAAAAAAAAAAAAACAAATCATTCCACTGAAATATTTTATTTCTTTACTGTTCCATCTGTCGGGAGTTCTTTTTCTGATGAGTTCCAATCAGCACAGCAGTACCAGAAGATGAAAACATCTTAAAATTTGCAAATCGGTTTCTTATTATTTTCACCAAACTTTTTTTTACATGTCCTCATACTTTAAATTTAGAATTCAATAGAATGAATCATTTATATATTATGAAACGCAAAAACAAAACATTTCCTCATGCACCTTGTGTTCCTACTTAAAAAAAATGCATTTGCCAGGCAAATGACCGTTTTATGATTCTAATTGGGATCCAATAGCAAAAAAAAAACAAATAATAATAATAAAAAATAGTCCCTGGGAAAACGGAATAAAATTGAATAGGTATGATAAATCCTGAATATTTCTTGTGCGCGTGAGTTTTTGCCACTTCAACTATTGATATTTGTGGTAAAACCGATTTTCGTTTGAATATTTTGCATTCGGATACGAAGAAATGAAATAATTAAATTCACTTAATATTACCTGCATTAGCAGTTTCATGACATCCCCATTAAAAGGGAAATGTTATGTATGTACTTGTATGTTTTATATTACTATCAGTATTTCTATTTAACATTTTCTTTTTCATGTGAACCAACTTACAAACACCTGAAAACTAATGTGACAGCTCGCTTAAATTCGGTTTCATTTCGGTTACAAGTCATAACCAAAAATACCATTATGCGTGTCTCCCGAAATAGTAATTTAAAGAGCGAAAACTGATTCCCCACTTTGGTCACCGTTCCATCCTGCAAGGGAAACATTCCGCACTTTACTGAGTGGGGAAACGAGGAATAACAATGATTCTCGCTTGTTTGGGGGTTACCCTGACAATTTCTGTTGGGAAATTATGTCGAATTCCAGTTTGTGAATTACTGTTTTGAGAGAAACAACTCTTAACAACAACTCGTAGACACAGTCACTTTGGCAGGAATGATAGCTATTTCGAACTACACCACTAATTCATCATCAGACTACTTGAAGTGATTATTTGAATAGTTTTTGAATTCTGACAGTCAATTCTCCGTATATAATTTCACTTGGGAAGACATTTCTGTATTCCCCTGTCAGGAAATGAACTTGCATTTCGATTTTTCTCAAATTGACCAAGTGACTACCTCTACCTCTGTGCGTTGTAGTTGCTAAGAGGTGTGTTTTTTTTTTTTTTTTTTTGTCAATTGTCGATGAATCTCTCGGGTCTTCATCGACTATTCCTCTCTTTTTCCCGCAAGCTGTGAGATTTCAACAGACTCATACGAGTAGAGAGGCTATTATTGGGAAGAATTCTTTGGCTTAATATCCATGCCATTGGTTTTGTTAATTACTTTGATAAACTAAACGTACTGTTACTGTTACGGAAACATTTCTTAAATGTAGTAACAACGCTGAAACTATAACCATCAATTTTGCTTGAGTCTGCTCTTGGGTGACACCAGAAAATGCCAGAATCGAGTTTCATATCTTTAAGAGGTGATTTTAACAAGACGTTCCATCATTTGTTTTGCATTAACGAGGTCGACATACTGATATTGTTATCCCAAAAAAATAAGCATGCAAATAGTTGGAGCAGATGTACCTGTTTTTTTATTATTTGTTGGAGGATTGCAAGGGACTTACAATCTACAAATCTATGCCAAATCTGAGTGACTTTAAATTATACTCTCCGATGTTCGCGAGAGGTTGCGCAGTGGATAAAACCTACCAGAAACCCATTGTTAAGTAGTCTATCATACTGATTAGACTGAGCTATTCCCCCAACAAAAAACACAAATACATAACTACATCTTGTATACAACAAATATTGATATTTAATATAATTATGTTGCACACTCGGGCGTATACGTACTATTTTTAGTAATTCAACTAAATAAATATAATTACTGTTTGGAGCGCTCAAAGAACTATTATAGACAGTGGCTGTGATGGGTATGGTATCTTCTTTGAATTACCCAATCCGCAGTTAAGATTCATCATCGAAATCCATTCTAAATGATTTTTATTAAATATGAAGTTTAATTCTGACAGTATTTGGAAACACATTTCTGTATTACCTGCCAGGAAATGAACCTTCTTTAGCAATTAACCAAGTTCCTGCTATTTGTATGAAAATAAATAGTTTGCGGCAGCATTAGTGTCAAATGAGAAGAAAAAACAACCAATTATTGACAGTTGACAAAACTTGAGTACAAGCCAAAGAATGACTTGAAGAACTGAAAAAAAAAAAAAATCTTAATGAAACTAAAAAGTTGATTGAGAATTAATGAAACAATAAGGACACGGTCGAGGCAGAAAGTTAGATAAGATTAATATGGTGTTAAAGAGCGTCTTTTTTTAATTTGGTGACCTTAAAAATATAAACATCAAGATTGTTATCAGCGTTTTGTAAAGGTATATTTTTATTAGGGCAATCTATATTTGAATTTGTGGATTGGTGAAAGAAAACTATAAAGCGATTTTTAGAGACTACATATCAAGTTATATTCACCTCTATCGAAATATCCGTTCGGAACGGAATTTTCTCCGAGTCGTACGAAATCGGAGAAATTCTATTCCGTTCTGATACAACTTTCGGAAAAATTCTCCGATGACATGTAGCGCACCTTGTCGCAGTGCGTGGAACTGCATTATATCACTTACTTTTGATAGCTACACGGCACATTTTTTCCGAAGATCTCCGAAAACTAATTCGGATGTGAAATGAACGCGTTTATATGCTTCATTTATTTTGTTCCGAAACGCATTTTGAGTTCCGATCGGATTTGACTTTCGTATCAGATTTTTTTTTTTTTTCGAACGGATACCTCGATAGGGGTGATCGGTACACACTACACACTCGAAGGAGGTAAGATGTAGTCGTTCCCCTCGTTGTATTGCTTTTATTCCTTGGATGTCACATAGTGACCATACTTGGCTGGCAAATTCAAGAAGAGGCGTTAAGCTATGTGCAGACCAGATCTGACAATATTGTCAGGTCTATAAATGAAAAAATTGTCCCAAATTTCAGCCAACCGTGTGAACTAGCAGTTTTGTCTACCAATATTTGTTTTTTTTTTTTTTTTTTTTACTTTTCGGGGAAGCTATATCTTGGAAAATTTACTAGTAAAAGAAGTCCTCAGACTATAGCAGTATATATACCTTAAACACTACACCTAATATAAGGAGACAACAACAAACGTGATTTAATTTCGTATTCTTACCAATGTATTTGAGTGGACCATAATTCGCTGTCGCTATACCTTCTGCACAATTGACATAACAGAGGTTGCCCAGTGGTAAAAATTCTACCATATTAACCTGGCTTATACACAACATATTGGAAAACAAATTACAGACAATATTGCATCTTTGCACTATTTTTTTACAAAAACACAAAAATCAAAAGCGAACATGTTGTGGTTTCAATTTATGTGTTATCTATGGATCGGCTGTGGTATATTTTCAGATCAAAAGTCATTCGGCCTTACTAATATTTTTTTTATCTTTGACACTAAATATTTTGCGTGTTTACAATGGGTAATTTTATATGGGAAAAAAGTCAGCCGCCTTTTTAGCGAACTGTGTCATCATGGACAAGCTCAATATAGAGGATATCACAATGGGCCCACTTGTGGCCGCTGTGATCTGGGATACACTATACCACCTCCAGCCACAATATAATCTAAGTGGCATTTCAAGGAAAAAATGATCTATACCTAAAATTTAGAAAAAAATAAATAAATAAATAAATAGTACTAATAAAATAATTAAATAAAACTAATAAATGAATAATAATAAATAAATCAAATATAAATAAATAAATAGGTAACTAAATAAATATGAACTAAACGATATGCATAAACGAACAAATAACATTAATAAATTTAAGTAAATAAGTATAACTTACAAACAAATAAAAAACAGGTTCATTAATATACAAATAGCTAAACAAATAAATCAATGAATAATTTAATATTGTGGTAGGTAGTTAATATCAGTTAATTTAATTGTGATTAATTTGAGGATTTTCAGGGATGTCACATCTGATCATAAATTTGTCAATTAATTTCAGTATACTGAAGGAAATCATTTCATCATTGAATCTTGCATGTAGATCTACCGTAGAATGATGCCAGGGGAGATTTAGCATTATTTTTAATCACCCCTATTGCGAACATCAACTATCAATTGATAGTTGATACTTATCAATATAAAAATAAATAAATAAATAAAAACAAATTAAATTAAACAAAAATAAATTTCTTTAAATGGTATTGCAACGATCAATTATCAATTAAGTGTTGATCGACTGTGAACGTGCAGCAATTGTCGGTTGACAAATCGGTATTGTGAATGTCAATCTCGAACAATTTTATTGGTAGTTGTCAATTTTTCTATCAATCGCAATTTCGGGGTTGATAAGGACGGCTCTTAAACGAAAATTTTGAACATCATCGTTTTTAATTCTTATTGTTGTTATTTCTTAAGGGCTATTATGTATATACATTTTGCCATTCGAAAACTCCACTGATAACATAGGTATCTTTCAATAAATTTTACAGACTTGTAACACTCGTAATTATTGTTTAATTAAATTGTTTGCAAAAACCTTAACGATCACTCTTCAAATCAAAAATATTTTAGAACTGTTAAAGTTGAGTTTTCATTCACAATAACTTTATTTTTGGCGTTATGTTCACAGGTTATAAATTTATCGATTAGTTTTCGCAATACCAACATCAATTTTAATTGATAAATTTGTCAATCGTCAACCGATTGATAGTTTTTCTTCGCAATAGGGCTGAATAATTTGTTCTGTGTCATTTGTAACTTTTTAATGTGACAATTTGCACAATGTACCTACACCTGGCACCCGTACAATAAGCTTTGAAAACAATGATTTCCTTTTTTTACATGGATATAACTAGGTATGCCAATATTTATTTTCTTAAGTATTTGCCTATTAAGTTCTTTAAATGTCAGTTTTGAATCGAAATGTACACCCAAGTATTTTACAGAAGGCTTCCACGTACTTGAATATCCGTTGACAAGTAATTTGTTTGCTGGGAGGAAACAAGTTCTTCTTGTGTGTGTGGTTTTTTTTGTCAGCATTTAGTTTGATTTTCCACTTTGTGTAGTAGTTGGCAGTATATCAATCGCATTTTTAAGATTCGCCTTGATATTGTGACTAGACTCATGCGATGAAATTATTGCCGTGTCATCGGCATATATTGCTGCTTCACATTGAAAAAGGATCGGAAAATCGGATGTGTACAGATTGTAAACAACTGGCCCACGAACCGAGCCTTGGGGCACACCTGCGTGAAAATTGATTATATTTGATACTCTACCATTCACATGCACACAGAGGAACGTAGGTTTATCAGTTTGTATATAAGTCCATTGTTCCACACAGAATCAAAAGCTTTTTCAATATCAAGTAGAATCATACCAGTTGATCTTCCTATCATGCATGGTGGTAAGTACCATAACCACGCCTAAAGCCAAGTTGTTCATCGGGATATAATTTATGATTCTCGAAATTTAATTTTAAGCCTTTTAAAATGTTTTCTTCAATTTTACTAACACTGCTAAGCAAACTTATAGACCTGTAACTTTGGGGATAATCCAAATAATTTTATTTATTTTTTATTTATTTATTTGTTTGCCAACAAAGTACTAGGCCCTTTTTAGACACGAGGAAAATAAAAAATGAGTAGCACAAATGAAATGAGAGACAAAAATTTAAGAAAAATTAAGTAAATAAAGATATAATATAAAAAAAAGCAATTACAAAACTAATTAAGATTTGAGCGGAAATAATTAAACAAGATGGATTTTATTAATGGTATTGTCATAATAATGACAATTAAAGACGCACAATCATTATACAATAACATTAGACCATTTAAAGAAGAGGATCTACCCTTATCTGTACGAGAACGAGGAATATAAAAGCATCTGTTATTACGTAAATTAAGTGATAGAAAATTAAGACCTACAAGACTTAAAATATCAGGACAGTGAATCTCCACAATAATATTCTGTGGAGAAAAACAGCTCTTGACAGCTTTCTCCTAACATCAAGAGACTCGAGTCCAATAAGTTGTAATCGGGCTGAATAAGGGGGTAAGTTATTAAAGTCCGACCAAGGAAGACGTCTGAGGGCAAACATAAGAAATCTTTTTTTAATTGCTTCTATTCTTACAACAGACGCATATTCCAGCAGCGATCGAACAAACGACAAATATAAAGTTTTTAGCGCATATGGGTCGGTGAGCGCCCTAGCATTACGTTTAAGCATTCCCCATGCTCTATTGGCTTTATTTGTGTTTACTATCTAACAAAACACCTAAATCTTTTATCAAATATACACACGGTATAACTATAATTAATGTCGAACGAATACGCATGAATGAAAGGCGAGGAACGACGGGAAAAAGTAATGACCAAACATCAACTAACATTAAGTGACAAACTGTTTTTATTGCACCACAAAATCTTGGAATACTCTTGCTAAAAACTACTGCATATGTATAGTTTTTCAATGATGGGTGTGGGTGCACTGAACATAAACTCATGTGATAGTGTTGTTGAAAAGTTTCATCCACAAGCACAATTTTTTCTAGCTTGTCATTTGCGTATTCTTGTTATTATTTTACTTATTTTTCGCTTATGATAATTAGGTATTATCAACATCTGCTATTTATTTTTTAAAAGAGCTTTCTATTTCAATGACAACTGACCTTTTCTATATCTCATTTGCCCGTTTATTTGTAATGAAAAAATCTGCGAAACTTCAATAAACTTCAATGTTGGCTTTGCAAGTTGAATATTAGTAGCGATATTTATTAAAAAAATGTTAAGAAATTTGTTATACATTTATAATAACTTGCTATAAACGAACAACGAAGGAGAAAACAAAAACGAATAAAGCAAGAACTAGGCAATTTAAAAACGAAATTGGGCACATTAAAAAATCAAGTAATCTAAAGTCGATTAGATTGGTCTAAACTAGATGTAACCTGTACACAAAAACTATTAGTCGTTACCATTACTTTTCCTACGTCAGCAACATATGCGAACTATCAACTTAGTACTTAGTTGCGAATTCTTTGTGGATATCCCTCAATAAGCCATTCAAAAGTGAGACACATCAAGTCAGCCAGCTGTCAGACTTAGTAAACTTTATACTTAAACGTCCCCATTCTTAAAATTGCAAATGTTGTCAAACCGGGGTTACTGTGCCCGATTTAAAAAAGGTATTTGCTCCAATTTGTATGGACTGATATCACACTGGAAAAGACTTTTCTATGTTATAGCTAACGCAGAGCTGTGTCTGTTTCATTTAAGAATGCTTTGAAGCAATGCAAATATCCTTCTATAAACGTCATACATGCAACCGGGTCTCTCAATGTTTTCGAATTGAACCACTCGGAAACAGGATTTAGCTACAGGCCCCTTACAAACGTCTTACTATGGACGCATGTGAAAAGCCCCTATGGTCCTATTTTCTATATCATTGGTTCCAGGAACAAAATCCAACCAATCCCACAATGTAATCTACAGCCCTGCATTGTGGTGATCCTTATTCACATTCAAGAATGCTATATTGGATACACATTCTCGTCTGGTAAAGCCATATCAATAGTACGGCAGATGCTTATTAAGTCCGTCTCCGCATTCCTATAGCATAGTACCTATTCTTTGACCTACATAATTTACTATTTACGGTATTTTATCGACTACCCTACTGTACGTAAAAATCTTTTCGTTACATCGTAAATAACATACCTAATCGTAATACCATCACGTAAAATGAATTATTTTAGCCACTGCACAGCACATTGTACACTGACCATTAACCACCGACCATTTCCATACCCATCATCATTGACATCATTTCCTCCACAAAAAAGAAAAAGATATAAAAAAAAAATCCGCCATACCGACGATTTCCACCCACTCAATCCATAATACATGCAAGCACAGCCAATCTAATATGCGTCTAAAAAAGGGTACATACCTTCGCAGTTATAAAGTTGTTTTTGTTTTCCCAAGGGAACCTTGTGAGCTGCAGTTTTCGGTCGCCACGTCTCGCAGACTGTATTGTTAGATAAGTTGTCGTCGTTAGTCCACCGACCTACATTCGGTTTTACACTCAACCCCTCTGAATCCGAATCCGAATAGATTTTCTTACAAGTGACAAGAATGAATTTAATTTCGTTGTGTGCTCAACCGTCTAAAGCGCGCACACTGGGTATTATTGGTATATTTTGCTTGAATATTTATTTATGGGTATACACTGTATATGAATTAAGGATTCGAAAGCACTTCGCATACTCGTTGTGCCCCATTGATTAGGGCGAAAATATTTTACAACACTACCACGTACACATTGCTCCACGATATCTTTACACATGGGCCACTGTGAAACCCTTTCCTCTTTTTTAATGGTTCTCGCCTGTGTCCACCTAAAGGGGAGTGTTTTCCTTTTTGAAACAATACACTTGTAGATAACGCGAATGCACAAGAAGTTGAAAAACCGACAAAAAGAAGACAGGGGAAAAAATCTATGATAAACGAAAGAAAAACTGGCCGAGGGAAAATCGATGGGAAATTTGTATTTGTGCCACACTTTTTCCCTCTTTCTATCTCAGTTCCACTTTGTTCTTTTCGCTTTCAGTTGTTGTCGTTGTCGTTAAAACACCGCATATTCTAGGCTAGGAGATACCCTTACGATTGCGTGTTGCGTCTAATTGTTATCACTATTATTTATGAACGATGTCGGACCAGCGAACGTAGCAACGATATTTACCACTTGTTGTTGTTGAGAAATACTCTCAAGCGACCGACGACGCCAAAGAAAGGACAATATTCACGTATTTGTGTCTACGGAGATGGTAGGGTGCGGGGGGAGGGACTTTTCTTGGCCTAGTATTCTCTTTATGTTACGAATCGATAATACAAGTAATTTCGGCTTGTTTATTTAAACTTCTCGCATCCACAGAGATACAGGCATTTTTCTACAAACAAATTTGTATTCAGTTCTATACTATGTCACTTGCAGTCTTAATCACATCACACTGAGGGTCAAATTGTTTAACACAAAAGCAGAATTATGTTTTTTTTTATGATAGGAAATTTTAATGAATAACACAAAAAAAAAAAACTGAAAACACAACATAAAAATAAAACAAATAGATAGAGTGGAATAGAACACTAATGATATGCCGTGAACTTGTTATCAGAAGAACACTTTGTGTGCCAGCAGTTGGATGCTTTCGATTGGACTGGTTTCGTTTTTTTACCGCGGGGGTTGCATTGGCCTTAAATACGAAGCACGCAGAGGCAAAGCATTTATATAGCAGCGATAAAGTTCTTCTCTGGAGCTGACTATTTACTCAGGTTTTCAGGAGTACTGCTACTGACTACTGAGTACTGGGTACTGCCCCTGATGAACTAAGCTTTTTGTTGCTTTTTGCATTAGTCATTGGAAAAAGCTTGTGGCAGTTGTTTTTTGTTTGCAATCGAAGTGATATTCGTATTCGCAATACGAATGCGAGTATGGAAAGTGGGAGTGGGGTGTGTGACGGCAAATTTTGTTTAGACCAGTTGTTATTAGGGTTAGGTACCAGTGCTGTCGACAGTACTGCAAAAGTAGTATTTGTGTTGCTTTCGGGCGCTGCGTACTGCCGTCCTGCCATACTGCTCACTTTTTTTGTACTGCATTTTCCTTTTTGTATTGCTGTTGTTCGTTGTTTTCATAATTGTATCGAGAAAAACAGTAAATATGGCATCACTTTTTATGTTCTCATTCACAATCTACATCGCATTCCAATCCATTTCCAGCTATTTGCTTAGGCCTCAGTTATAGCCATATACGTAAAATGCAACGGAAAAAGTTGGAACAGTATGAAACTGAGTTTTTTTTTCGTTTGGGCGGTCATAGCGAAAAATCTGTCAGAAAAAAGTTTCCGTACTAAGGGCCGGTCTGTTCACAGCCAAAACCAATAAAATTTATTACAAATTAAGCAAAAATGTTGAAAATAATCTTACTTCATCCTATGCAACCATTGTTTTGGCGTGTTGTGTATTCAATATATATGTGTCAGTTGAAAACTTCAACGAAACCGATGTGAAAGGTTTTATTGGTTCACTCCATCTTGCGTTATATATTCCTCGTTCTATTATTTACATTTTTCTTTTTGTTCAAAATTGTTTCTATATCAGTTACGTCAAAATACCTACGTAGTCCTTAAAAAATCTTGAACAAACAAAATTACAGATAATCAGTGGTTAAATCTCATTAACCGCTCAAAATCAGCTGGTTATCGATTTCACTGGTTAACTAACCAAACTACTGATTCTCTGGTTAATATTTTGCTGAACAAACGCATTCGATGATTAAAGATAACCAAGATTGAAGAAACCGGGCCTACAAAAATAACCTACAACAAACAAACCCCCACTGATTGGATTCCATCAGAAAAAAAGTTCCTGACAGATGGAACAGTAAAGAAATGAAATACTTCAGTGGAATGATTCGGTTTTCTTTTGTGGAATTGACTGAGAAGTTGATCAGTAAAAGTTTTTCGTACGTAAAAATGAATAAATTATTTTTCTAGAAAATTTAAAGATCATTTACATACTTTTTTTTATAATCTAACTTTATAATTCATAAGCAACATTTTAAGACCAAGATTGAGTTAAACTATCAAGTTTAAGTGGTCAAAAAAAGCAAAAGAAAATTTTTACGGTTTGGTTTTACGGATTGCTATAACTAGGGCCTTAGGTGTAATTGTACTGTAGCACTGTTGCTGCATTTGTCATGCAAACACAATTTGAAGTCACTGTATAGTGTCATAATGTCATGTCATGCCCCGCGCAAAAGTAAAATCATGTTGCTTGACTGTTCCAACGTCATCCAACCAAACTAACTAGAACTAGACAAACGAGCTTATTTCCAAACCTTTTTTTTTTTTTTTTTTTTTTTTTTTTAGAGTAGGTGGAAATCTTCTAGAAGACACTATGAGGACACTCGGCGCGTGCTCATAGTAGTGTGAGATTTTTACTCACTAAAACCACCTCCTGCAAATTCATTTTGTACTGCAACTAAGTTATGACTTATCAAGCAATTTTTTTATCACGAAGTTACACGTTTGGCAGGCAACATTCCGGCGAAAGTTCCTGCTCGTTCCGCAATTTTAACGCGGTTGATAATTATCGGGCTAAGTCCGAAGGTTTAGTTCGTTGTAGTCGCCGCAATAAATTTGTTTCATCGAGAATTTCACGGACCGAGCTATTAATATGTCCTAATAATCGATTTCTATGCTTTCGAGCGCATATTTTCGTTTCGTCCTTAACGGTGGAAATTCCGAGGTCTCTATGGAGATCTTCATTTCTAATGTACCACGGTGCACTGACGAATGATCTTAGCACTTTATTTTGAAAAGTTTGTAAAATGTTTAGATTTGAATCGCTGGTACAGCCCCATAACTGTATACCATATGTCCATACAGGCTTCATCACTTGCTTATATAATAAAAGCTTGTTCTCGAGGGTAAGCTTGGAATATTTTCCGAGTAACCAATAAAGTTCTCTATATTTGATTTTAAGTTCTTCGCATTTTTTCTTTACATGCGGTTTCCATTTTAATTTTGTGTCGAGAGTCATTCCAAGATATTTGGCCTCGTTCGCAAAAGGAACTTGTACCGTATTTATAAATACAGGCAAATTATTTGTATTTTTATATGTAAAATCCACGTGGACCGATTTCGTTTCGTTAAGAGCGATCCTCCATGAATTTGTCCATTCATAGACCCGGTTAAGCGCGCCTTGTAATATTTTGTTTGTTTCTTTGGTCGTTGAACCAACTGCTAGTATAGCAGTGTCATCGGCAAAGGTGGCTACGGTAGTACCTTCTGTTTGCGGAATATCTCGCGTAAATAACAGGTACAGGAGTGGCCCAAGGACGCTTCCTTGCGGCACACCTGCCCTTATTTCCTTAAATTCCGAATATTCGTTTCCGTGTTTGACACGAAAGAGTCTATTCTCTAGATACGATTCTAGAATTTTCCATAACCGTTCGGGGAGAACTTGTCTTAATTTGCACTTGAGGCCTTCATGCCAAACCTTATCAAATGCTTGCGAGACGTCCAAGAACACGGCAGAGCAAATTTTATTTTCTTCTAGAGCTTTCTCTATTACGTCAGTTATCCGATGCACTTGATCGATTGTCGAATGTTTGCTTCTAAACCCGAACTGATGATCGGGTATAAGACGGTTTTCTTCTATAATTGGTTGTAAGCGTCTGAGTAATATCCTCTCAAAAACTTTGGAAATAATTGGAAGAAGCGAGATGGGTCTATAAGACTTTTTTTCATTCGGTGGTTTGCCTGGTTTTAGAACCATTATGACTTCCGCGACTTTCCATTGACTCGGAATGTATTGTAATCTGATCGCAGCGTTTATAATGTGAAGAAGCTTAGTCAATGCTTTCCGAGGTAGCATTTTTAGTAGTTCACCCGTGATCAGGTCGTATCCCGGAGCTTTTTTGGGCTTAAGTTTCTTTATAACTTGCCCGAGCTCGGTGAGTGTAGCGTTTACAACTATATTATTTTCAGATGTTCGTCTGTCTGATGCATAAGTATTTCGATTAAGCACTTGACCATCGAACGGCTTAAAAGTTTCTTCTAAATGAGCTGCGAAAACGTCCGCCTTCTCTTTGTCGTTTTTTGCCCAAACATCTCGGGTTATCTTAATAGGCGGCTCTGCGATCTTCGGCCTTTTTGTGGCTTTAATAGCCTTCCAAAGCGAGTAATTGGATTCTTTTTCAGCTGTTAGGCTTTCGAGGTAATTTCTGGCCTCTTCACTTTTAAAATCTTTAATAGACTTTGTTAGCAAGTTAGTAAGTCGATTTAAGTTCGCTTTATCTTGCGGGGCTCGAGTTTGTTGCCATCTTTTTCGCGCTTTTCGTTTTGTTTTGACCATATTAATTATTTCCTGCGGGTATTTGACGCAGTTATAGTTCGACGTTCTCCGCTGGTGAGGAGTATTATTCCATGCAGCTTTCTGTACGATACTGACGAAGCGGTCGACCGCAACTTCTAGTTCGTAAGGCGTCTTGAGTGATTCACGCAGTTCAGTATTGTTCTGGACATCTTTTTCGAAGCCTTCCCAGTCTGTTTTGCCATTTGTTAGCCTTGGCGGTATTTCATTTTTTATAAATGTCTCCGTCGTTGTTAAAATTACCGGAGAATGATCAGAAGAAAGATCAAAACATTCTTCAACTTTAATACGATTGGCGGGTAGTCCTTTTGTAATAAAGAAATCAATCAAATCAGGTATTTTAGCGACATCAGTCGGCCAGTACGTTGGTTTGCCTGTCGAATGAGAATCGCAATTGTACTCCATGCACACTTCGTAAAGTATTCTTCCCTTTCGCGATATGCATCTAGATCCCCAGAAACTATGTTTGGCGTTAAAATCACCTCCAATTATAAAATGTTGTCCGAGGGAATTGATTAGGTTCAAATAATCATTTTTGTCTATCTTGCATCGTGGTGGGCAGTAGATAGAAGATATTTTTAAAAATGCGTTTCGATATTGGACCTGTACAGAGCTCACTTGCATTGTTTCGAGTTCTAATTGTAAATCGATTGAGTGGCCGATACACTCCTTTATATACAAGGATGCTCCACCTCTAGCCTTATTCGACGGGTGAACGGCGTGATAGTCAATGTAACCTTTGATCTTTAGATTTGATTTCTCCTTTATATGGGTTTCTGATATCAAACATATATCGATATCTTTTTCCCTTAAGAACAATTCTAGCTCTACGAGTTTTTGCCAAAGACCGTTGGCATTCCACGTAAGTATTTTAAACATTCGCTTCATATTTGGTTGTTTTTCTGTCTCGAAATATTACTTTCGAGCTTAACTAGCCTGTCGACAATTAGTTTATTCGTTTTGCTTTGTTCCTCAAGTCTTGACAGAATAATCGAAAAGACATTGGAAACAGCGTCTGGCGGATTATTAGTTTGTCTACTACACGATGCTGCAGCTTGCGCGTATGTTAGCATATCTGTTTTTTGATGTACGATGTCCGATGGCGTTTCTGTTGCCCGTTTTCCTTTTTTATTGTTGGGCTTATCTAACTTTGCCGGTTTTGAGGTACTGATTGACACGGTTTCAAGCCTTGGGTTGTTTCGTTGCTTCTGTGGCTTCATGGATTGCATCCGTCTTTTTTGGAGCTCCTTAGCTACTTCGCAGCCCCGATAATTTGCAGGATGGTTACCATTACAGTTAATACACTGCGCGGGAGCTTTATTATTTGAATTGCAGTCACTCGTCAAATGACTACCGGCGCATTTTACACACCGTGGCTCTTTCTGGCAGTAGGTTTGCGTGTGGTTATATCCTTGGCACCGTTTACACTGTGGAACCAATTTTTTGTTCTTACGCATAGGTTCAATTTTAACAACAATATTAAGGATTGCTTTTATGTCATAAATTTTGTTTAAGTCCTCAGTCTTATCAAAAGTTAGTATAAAGAGCGGGAGACCACGGTTTACCATAGCTTCATTTCCCTCTTTATTCTGTTTTTCTCGTTTGACGATATTAACGGCATCCATAATTTTAAAGTGCCTGTCTCTTAAGTCATTTACTACATCATTTTTCGAACATGACGGGTGTAACCCTCTTGCCACGACACGTATAGGTCTTTCTGACTTATTCTCATAAGAATACCATTCTACTTTGTCTGTATTTAATTTACGAGACAGTAGACGGTAACTTTCAGGGTCCTTGACGTTGACTTTCCACGCATTGTTTCTAAGTGACGTTACTTTGTAGTCTGTTGGCAACAAATTCTTTAACATGGTATGCAACTTGTTATAGTCCGCTATACCGATTACATTAATTGGCGGAGGTGGCCGCTGTTTTGGTTGTATGGCTTCAATATTTGATAATTTCTCCCGATTCATTATTTCAGGAGAGGATACAGCTTTCCTTTTTTTGCCCGGTCTTTTTTTTAGCAACCAATCGGTTTCGTGACGAAGTTCTTCTTCATCCGTTTGGTAGTCAGTTTTTTTGGGATTGCTAGAGCTAGGGTTGGACTCGTCCCGTACTTTTGTTGAGTTCTTAATAGCCATATTTTCGGCCTTAAGTTGACTAATTTCTTTCCGAAGCTCGTCGCATAGCCGTTCCATGTTTGAAAGCCTTGTTTTAAGTTCGTCGTTTTCGTCCTTAAGGCTTTTATTTTGCACTGGGTCTCTATCTTCTGGAGTAGGCACTTTTGTTGCCGTTGAGCTCCTAGAGACGCACGGATAAGTTTGAGATGCTGATGGTGGTGATCTCGTTACCCTTCGGCTTTTTCCGAAAGGGTTACATGAACGCAATAAATGGCTCTCCCCAGAATCCGTAGAGCCGACCTCCGAAGAGAGTGGATTTTCCAGTAAATCTGGAGTACCACCTGGGGTATTATTTCCTCTAGTTTTGTTCATTGCATAAGTTTCATAAAATAACTTTTTTGTAGAAAGTTAAGGAAAACTAATCTTTGGTTATTTCAGCCGCCCCTCTGGAGTCAGACGCTGACCGGTGTGCCGCACAATGTGCATCAGACGCTCCTGGATTTAAACTTTAGTTTCATCTTTCAGCTATGAGCTTACTGCCAAGGGTGGCCCTACCAGGAGTACAAAACTCCAGAAAGTATCGCTCATAACGTCATTAAGACTACTTCTTCGGCTGGATTTTAGTCGCCTTCTACGACAGGCATGCCTTACCTCAGGGCTATTCTATCCCCGTCCCTGCAGGGGGCCAAACCTGGCAGCACTTTAAAGCCAGTCAAGATGAATAGCAACAATGGCTTTAAACCAGCTATACTTAACCTGCTGCCCGCAAAGCTTTTAGAACTGGCCCACCTGACACAGTTAAATAATTTCCCTTGTCAAACATTTTAAATTTCGCGCGGATCCAGAGACAGTGTAAATATAAACCCTTACTACACGCAAGCATCGAAGATCATTGTCCCTCGTCGTTTTCGCAAATGAAATACGCAAAAAAAGTGAACAGAAACAAAGTTTCGGACTCCCATCTGGATAAGGTTAGCATGCAGCAACAAGCAATCTTGGTAAAGTTTTGAAAATGTTTTCACAAATTCAAAGATCCCATTAAAACTAAACAATTTGTTGCCAAGATTTTTTTATAACAAATAAACCATTTTTTCACTGCGCCACCTCTCTGACAAACATCCGAGAGTATAAATGTCTTGAAAAAGCTTCTCAATTAGCCGTTTGGAGTCGGCATAAAATTGTAGATCCCTTCCATTCGTTCCAAAAATGAAAAACTCACACAAAACGAATGGTTGAGAGAAGCTAGGCCTAGGGTCCCTCCGGGCCTGTTGCGCCAACTATTTATTTTTTATTTAAATAAACCATGAAATTTAAATTACGTTTTTTATTAACAATTGGGTGGACTTATTTCCCTGCACCAATAAGGGAGACTGTCAAAAGAAAAAAGCAAACCGTATCTCATCCTCAAATTGAATTGAAAATTAATCTTAATTACATATATATACTAGGTGACCCGGCGAACTCTGTTCCGTCCAAATTCGTTAATGTAATGAAAATAATATTTCCGAGCATGCACAACGGATGCTACTTCATGTAATTTCGTCAATAACTGAAGTATAGCAATGAGCAATGTCGATGTATTTCAATCAAACCCCAATTATTGACGTGTCAGCCACCCTTCCGGTTTTGCGCTAAATTGGTTGTCTCATACGTGAGCACGCCACATACAATTGACCATGTGAAAAATATGGGAATTCAAGATTGAAGCCACAAATATCTATCGATTATCCTTGGGATCTATTATTTGTCATAGACGCTTAAATGCCAAAGACAAATCGTTCTGAATAAGCGGAGTCCACGATATGTCTGTTTGCCTTTTAATTTTCCCCTCCAAATCGTCCTTGCATTACATTTAATTTGAGATTCTTCACAATCAAATCAAACGCGCTCCGGTACAGAGTGTCGGTGCATTTAGGTTGCTCAACAAAATTATAACTTAACCTACTTTTAATTTCGAATTGTGAAGCGGTAAGTCCGGAACATCCAAAGTATTCAGAAAATACAAATTTTAAATTATTTTACTTGCATTGGAATTGACACTACCCGTTTTCTACCCATTCTATTTTTTCCAAAGTTCGGTTCTATTATCAGGTTTGAAGACAAATCTGCTATCGTCTAAGTTAATTTTCTCTATCGCCTTTTGAAACATTGTAATCAAAGCTTTGATTGCATTATATAATTGTTGCAATTAGTGCCGTGAAACAACGCCGAGCGAACACTTTGTGAAAGCGAAATGATTGTTTAGAAGAAGTTGGAAGTATAGAAAACAATTTTTTTTTAGAAACAAACAATTTGGCTTTCGCGAAGGTAGATATACTGAAGATGTTATTCTTAAATTGTGTAGTGAAATTTATGAACGTTTTAATAATAATAACGGTTCTATGCAATAGCCCCTAACGTATTAACTCCTAATGAAATAGTTCCTACTTCTGATTACTTAAAATTACGGTTTGGTGTGGTTACTGGGCCGGCGCGGCGGCGTCATTGGGCCGTACTTCTTCCGTGATGATCAAGACCGGCACGTTACTGTGAATGGGAATCGCTACCGTTCAATGATAACCGAATATTTTTGGCCCCAATTGGATGATATGGACTTGGAGAACATGTGGTTCCAACAGGACGGCGCCACAAGCCACACAGCTAATGTCACAATCAATTTATTGGAAACCAAGTTTGGAAAACGTGTTATCTCACGAAATGGTCCAGTCGCATGGCTCGGTCGTACGGGGCTACGTCAAGTCTATGGTCTATGCCAACAAGGCAGCGACGATTGATGAACTTCGTACGAATATCGAACGTGAAATTGCAGCAGTATCGGCCGATTTATGCTTGAAAACTGTCGAAAATTGGGTTCAGCGTCTGAACTTCTGCAAGCGTGCCCGTGGTGGCCATGCATCGAGTTCCATATTTAATGGCATCGAACGTCCTTTCACAGGAATAAAGAATTTCATTGATAACCAAAACTACGTTTGTAGCGCTCTTATTGAAAAACCCGAAATATGTATTTATATGTCCCTATGTGAACATAGTTGCATGTTACTCTTCTTTGACTTCTATCCAAGAGGACAAACAAGAATGGAAATACCTATGAATATATAAATCAAAAAAAATAAATAAATAGTTGGCGCAGCAGGTCCGGAGGGACCCTAGGCCTAGCTTCTCACAACCATTCGTTTTGTGTGAGTTTTTCATTTTTAGAACGAATGGAAGGGATCTACAATTTTATGCCGACTCCAAACGGCTCATTGAGAAGCTCTTTCAAGACAGTTATACTCTCGGATGTTTGTCAGACGTTCGCGAGAGGTGGCGCAGTGGGAAAAACCCTAAGTTGGAATTTGGGGATTCGAACCTCGTTCCCTCGCTTAGTAGTCCAACACACTAACCACTAAGCCACTGCGCCTACAATATATAAATCACTATACTTAAATTGACTCCCGCGCCAGCCACTTACTACTTTATGTTATCCGGTAAATTCAAATTCTTTATTCAAAAGTTATATTAAATACAATAGAAATAATTTAAGTAGAGCATTGTCGATTTGTTTCAATCAAACCGCAATGATTGACGTGTCGGCAAACCTTCGGATTTTCCACTAATAATGTTTCAAAAATCTTAAATCTAACCGTTAATGATGTTCGCCAAAAAGGCAAAAAACGCTAATTATAGCACTTGATTTAGACAAAAGAAAAATCACAAAATGTATGCAACACACAGAGCGTGTTTGCCTTACACGCCGACTCCACTAGAGATAAATCTCTCCGACTAAATACCTGACATCCATCTCATACAATTTTCTGATATCTGTGCTGGGCAAATCATGCCTTGAAATTTAATTTCGTTCGCAGCAGCAAGAGAGGTTGTAGGTGTAAAAAAAGGCCCGACTGACTGTAAACAACAGTCCCGAAATATGTGTAAACACCATGCGTGCGGTATGTGTGTGGCTTGATAACTCCAACTTCAACTCCAACTCCAACTCCAACTCCATTTCCAAATCAAATTCCAACTCCAACTCCCAACTCCAACTCCAACCCCAACTCCAACTCCAACTCCAACTCCATTTCCAAATCCAACTCCAAACTCCAACTCCAACTCCAACTCCAACTCCTACTCCAACTCCAACTCCAACTCCAACTCCAACTCCAACTCCAACTCCAACTCCAAACTCCCAACTCCAACTCCAAGTCCATTAGAAGAAAATACACATAAAAAAACACCATGCGTGCGGTATGTGTGTGGCTTGATAACTCCAAATCCAACTCCAACTCCAACTCCAACTCCCAACTCCCAACTCCCAACTCCCAACTCCAACTCCAAGTCCATTAGAAGAAAATACACATAAAACAAAAACTGTTGCATTTTTCGTTGCATTAAGTATTTTCGTTGCATCGTGTGTGGAATTACTATACCAGATTCCAATAACGCGCGCATAACTCCAACTCCAACTCTAACTCCAACTTCAACTCCAACTCCAACTCCCAACTCCAACTCCAAGTCCATTAGAAGAAAATACACATAAAACAAAAACTGTCGCATTTTTCGTTGCATTGAGTATTTTCGTTGCATCATGCGTGGAATTACTATACCAGATTCCAATAACGCGCGCATAACTCCAACTCCAACTCCAACTCCAACTCCCAACTCCAACTCCAACTCTCAACTCCAACTCCAACTCCAAGTCCATTAGAAGAAAATACACATCAAAAAACTGTCGCACTTCCGTTGCATAATGTTTGGAATTACTATACCAGATTCCAATAACGCGCGCATAAATGTTTACACATCAAAAATTATAGGTCTGTTCCTACGAAAAGTCGTTAAAATGTCTGATAAACTCGAGGAATTTGTTAATTTACTAAGAAAATTAGTTCTATCATTTATTTTTAACTTTATTTTGATGAATCTGAGTATGTGGAAGAGTTTGTACTGATTGAACTACAAGCATTCGAGAAGAGGAAAAAGCGACACTGCATTAAGAATTACATGGAAGAGATTGTACCTTGTTACAGTTATGAAGAATTTCGACGCCAATATCGAAAAGAATCTTAAAGAGAACATTCAATTTTATTTTGCCGCCTGTTGATACCATTTATTTATTTACTTTACTTTATCACCAAAGAATAAAATCTTTCATAGATATAAGACCACAAAAATTAAAATTAAAAGTTACATAAATAAGATACAAAGTAAACATAAAGCAAAATAACTATGACTGTACATTCTCAAGTAATTTTCTTTTTATAGAGGAAACTGGCAAGTTGAAATCGATTAAAATGGCATTTGCATTATATGCTGACGTGAAACCATTAATTGATGAAGATAGACCGTATTTTGTACGAGAGTGGCCTACTCTAAAAAATCGAGAGTTCCGTAGGTCGAATGAAGGAGCACTAATATTTAGAAGACTTAGGATGTCCGTTGAATCAATTTCTCCTATGAGAACCCTATGAATAAAGACTACTCTGGCTACTGTTCTTCTAACTTCCAGTGATTCTAAATTAATTAATTTTAACCTAGATAAATAAGGGGGTAAGTTGCTAGAATCAAGCCAAGGAAGTCCTCTAAGAGCGAATCTTAAAAATCTTTTTTGTATAGATTTAATTCTTGTTATATGAACTCTATAATATGGACACCACACAATAGAGGCATATTCTAACATAGACCGCACAAAAGCGATATACAAGGTCTTGAGAACATAAACATCCGAGAACTCACAAGCATATCGCCTTAACATTCCCCATGTTCTATTTGCCTTGTTTGTGATGGACTCAACATGGTAAGTAAATGAGAGCTTGGTATCTAAAAAAACACCCAAATCTTTGATTAGATAAACACGGGGAATGGCAATTCCATCAAAGGAATACGTAAACATGATAGGAGACTTACAGCGAGAAAATGTTATGACAGAACACTTCGAAATGTTTAAAGAGAGGTTGCTTTTAGAGCACCACAGATGAAATTTCTGAAGATGTGAATTTAAAAGATGGAAAGGACGATTATCAATACCCGACATATAAATCTTAAAGTCATCCGCAAACATCAACAAAAAGCATTCAGGTAAAAATTGAACGATATCATTCACAAACAGGATAAAGAGTAGCGGTCCAATATGACTTCCTTGGGGGACGCCGGAGGTTACAGATATATTTTTCGAGATATGCCCACGAAACTTTACATTTTGGAGTCTATCCGAGAGGAAGGAGGAAAGCCATTTTAAAAAGAAGATTGGAAAACCCAGTCTTGTAAGTTTATATATCAACAATTTGTGGTCAACTCGACCAAAAGCTTTGCTAAAATCAGTATAGATAGCATCAACGCATATGCCAAATAGGAAAACAAATTTCAAATCAGCTGTTAGTTGTAAGGTGACTGACAGCTTTTTTACTTCTTACACCAAGAAATTTGTTGAGTAAAAATTCGTAAGATTCTCAGTGGAGGGGTAATATCTTGCTCTCTCGATGACGCCCTCTTTTACGAATTTTTTGAGTTAAGAAACGGCATTGAGTAAAAATTCGTAAGAACTCGTAAGAATTAGTAAAAATTCGTAAGATTTAAAAGTAAAGGAACAGACCTTATGTTTCCAGACCAAAAAAAAAAACAACCATATGTCAAATTCCTGCCAGGCATCCATCGCAAGAAATAATCACAGAGAGCGATCGCAGACATCCAATCATGAGATGAAATAGAGTGACTCCACACGATATTTCATCTCATGATGAGCATTATGAGAGAAATTATCTCCTGTGTTAAGTGCCGAAACTTAAAAAAAAAAAAAAATATTGCTCAAAATCGTTGACCAGAAAGAAGCCCAAAAATCGTGGAAAATGTTGGTACTTTTCCCACTTACCCATTTCACTTATGCGCGCCGCGGATTTAACAAAAATATTTGTAAAACGCTAAGCCCAAAATGTTTCCATTTACATATATCGCTTTTTGGAAAAAAAAAAAAAAAAAAAAAAAAATACAAAGCGCGCAATATGGCAACCTTTAACACGCCTATAGCAGACAGCAGAGATGCTGGCTATACCAAAGTGTGCAAACATCCACTCGAACGGAGTGTGAATGGTAGAAACGGAGAAACGATGTTCTTTCTCTGTTCACTCACTTCGTTGGCTAAACGATTTCCGATTTCGATGATTTTTTCTCTGGAAAGTTATTGTTTTTTTTTTTTTTACATACAAACCTGCTACAAACGAATTCCTTTTCAATAAAAAAACAATCATAAAATTCGGTGATGCCGAACTCGAGATATAAACGGACAAACATAATATCCAAGTCATTTTTATATATAAGAAGAAAGAAGAAGAAGAAGAAGAAGAAGAAGAAAAAGATATTTCGCATTTCGCAGTGCAAGTGAACAAGTTTTTTTTCCGCCAAATAATACACACAAGAACCAATTAAATTCGGATTTCATGTTTGATTTGGCAGCAGAAATCTGAAATCTCAAATTAAAATCTAAAAAGCCAAATCGAAACCACATACATTTTCACAAAAGACCAAAGCGGTAAAAACCTCCGTCTGTGCAACACAAAAACAAACAAAAAAATGTCCAATTTTTTTACAAATCTACGGATGCGGTTCGCCGGGCCTTATTAGATAAAACACTATTCTATTTAACTTTTCTAATAAAATTACTTTATTTACATTTTCTAATTATTCACTTATTAAGTACCAAAACAATATTACTTAAAACAATTCTTAAGCGGCTCAAACCAATCACTTCCTAACATAGAGGATCCAAACATAGAGGATGGAGACGTTCGAATTCATAGTTTAGTAAGTCTGACAGCTGTCTGACTATACTCTGTCCAAGAAAAATTGTCAGTACAGGGAAGATAGGATGTTTGTCTCTCAGTCTGGTTGCAATGACTTACATAAATCGGTCTCTTTTTAAAGCTATCACAGGGTTGACGTAGTGTGTATGATAATTCGACATAATTCAGAGAGCAATACTGTTAGGGCTGACATAAAATTTTGTTAAAAAATGATTACCCGTCAATTCAGAACTTCGCGGAAACAGTAGCAAAAAAAGGATCTTAAAATCCCTTCCAGGCATTTGCTTTACTGGAGAGGAGTGGCCGGATGTGGTAAAACCCAACGACCGAAAATAAACAGTATAGGTCTACCTGCTTCATCATTTTGATATTTCAGTGAGAAATATGTTCTACAAATATGTGAAATATGAATGCATACCTACCAAAACATGCAGAAATATGCCCTAACGAATAAGGCTTAAAATTTGTACTTAGTTTTCTATAATTAAATATTTAATCAAATTTTATCCCTTAAAATACCATGCTTTTGCATGAATCCGGTTGAGTCGCCCTAGTAATCATTATTAATTTATTGCAATATCTCTACAACGCACATATGATCACTTGTTGCGTTAATGAAATGAATGCATTAAAACACCTCACGAATAAACATTATTTCTAAAAGACAACATTCAAAAATATGTTTTAACTGAATATTATTGGATCTTTCAGAAATACAAACAAATTGAAACCGAATGGCAGCACCCCACATAATATGCCGCTCTCAAAAGCTCCAAAAAGCACAAAAACCGAAAGTTCTTTGACAAAATTCAAAGAAAAACCCTCAATGATATGCTTTCATTGACATATGGTAACACTCTTCCGATGTGCTTCAGTCACACACACTGCTTATTTTTGTTGATGATAATAGCAAGCGAACGCAAGACGATCGTGCTCTTTCTGCCCGCGGCTGTGTGGTAGACTGGTTATGGTGGGATGAATGCGAATTTCAGGAGAATTATAACAACAAATTCTTTGGAATGCCAGTGGTTTCGTTTTTAATTCAGTGGCAAATCTTGTGTTTGAGTGCCGTGAGAGTAGCTACAGGCACCACTGGTAGAAAAAAAAGCTCCTCCATAAGGTCTGTACTGACAATTTTTCTTGGACAGAGTATAGATGTATTTCAGTTGTTATTGGCCCAGAGTGGTCACGTGATTAGTTTTTGCAGTTGACGTTTATGGAGGGGAAGCCGACAAATCTAGTCAAGAAAATCCTGCCTGCATACTCAGTTGACAATGCGAAGAGTCAGATTTAAAATAAACAGGGTGGCCGTGGCAGAAGAATCGAAAAAAGGGCCGGTGACAAAAAACGGTGTCATTTCTAAAGCTACTCAGCAAATTTCGAATTTTCGCACGATATTAAACAACCATTACTTCGCATAACAGTGTAACAGTAGGCCTGTTTTTTTGAACTTCGATCTCAGCGAAGCAAAGTAAAGTAGGATTTTCAGCACGCAATTACAACAACTACTGTGATTCCTCGAAGTGTCAAGTAGAGCGTAGTTGTTGTAATTGCGTGCTGAAAATCCTACTTTACTTTGCTTTGGTGAGATCGAAGCTAAAAAAAAAAACACGCCTAGTGTTGTGATAGGCAACCGTGTTACATTTTAAATGTACTTATTTGAAAATAACTATTTTTGATTAATTTATGAAGGGCCTTTTCCGAATAAAAAAGGGCAAAAGCAAACAAAGGTAACGCTGACTTCGAGAATACAAAAACAATTGAAGTTGCTTAGTCAACGCGTTCGGATTCCTAGTCACGACGAATCTAGTTAACGTTTTACATAAACTAGGTATCCGAACGTCCCCAATCAAACGCTTGCATAATGTCAGACTGACTTGGAGGAGGTGGCATAGTTGTTGTACTTTACTGAGATAGGATGTTTGTTTTAAGTCCTACAACAAAAACAAAAAAAAATGGGCCAATCTTCAGAATTTGTCGCTGTAGCGGTTGTAAGGTTGTAATCTTTATTTTTGCATGGACCGAAGTGAAAAAAAAAACAATAAAAAAAAAACGTAAGTTTCACGAAAATGGCGAATCGGGCCGTTACACAAATCTCCGGATTTTCGCGGTTCGCCGGGAGGTATTTAGAACTTCAAAACTACCTTACCATCTAGCCAAATTCTGCGAACACTTCCCTGCATTTATTTTGTTTACAATTACAATTTCATTTAAAATCGAACAGTACTTCAAAATTTTGTCACAGTCACGGACGACTTTGAAGTTCAATTAATTTTTTTTTCGCTGCATGTGTTACAAACATAAACTTTTCTAAACTTTATGTAAGAACTGATAAAGAAAATCCAAACGAAAGGCAAGAAGTTGCACGTAGGAACTTAAAGGAAAATATAACAAACAAAATGGCTAGTAACCACAATCCGTTCTCAGGCCTTTTGCAAGAACAACATGTAACAAAATCTACATCAAATGAAAACCCCAATTTAGATAGTGAACAGCTAAATGATTTAATTGAAAATGTCTTCCTCTTCACAATCAACAAGAAAAACGTACACAAATCGAAACAATTTGTTTACATGGAAGAAATTGCTTCGCAGGCAGCTGGAGGTCTGCTCGACTTGGAACTTTTGGAGCAGGCACTGTTCGAAAGGCTGCTTCTACCAAATCCGAAAGACCATTTAATACCTAATGATGTTGCCTCCGACATGTCTAGCATGGTGGCTGAAACACAAGTTATAACTTATCTGTGGCGTGCGTTTATGGAAAGTGAAAAATTCCGCAGAGGTGACAACGTACATCTAGCTGGAGCGTGTGATCGTATTCAAGAGTTAATTTTAAGAAATGCCAGCACATCAATGAAGCAACCTTCATTGTACGAAGGTCAGTCGTTACCGGAACAATGGCTAAACATATTAAAGGACGACGAGGATGTAGAGTACACGCAGTCATTTTTGTCAGGTATGAAGTGTTGCAATATTGCTAATGTGTGTGAACTCTAAAATCCTGACTTTACATTGACTATAATGACACCATAATAGCTTTAAATAAAAGTTTAACATTCACTAAATTTATCTAATGAAATTTGCTTAAAATGCTATATATTTAGACCGTTTATATTTGAGTTAAAAATCACAAATTATCTAAAATTCAGTTTTAAACTTACTTTCTTCGTAAACAGGTACCGCTAAGGAAATATACACTGACGATGAACTTGCCTCTATGGGCAGCCTGAAGGCGATATTTTACCCAATGTTCAATGACATTCAAAAGAACCTCTCAAAAACTAACCTTATTACTCTTCCAAGATGGATAATTCCATTGTTAACATATTTTGTTCGCGACAAAGCCGTTCCCCAGTTGGGAGAGATGTTATTGGACTATTCAACACCTAACCCAGAGACAAATGGCAAGGCATATTCAGAAACACTGCTCGGACAGTTATTAACCATGTCGATATTACCAAAGAACGAAAACGGTCCATACGACTTTTTTGGCAACTTATCCGAGACCTCAACTAATGTCGATCATCTATGTAGCTGCCTAACCAAACACCAAGATAATATTTTCACTATTTTTAAGATGTCGCTTGTACTTGGACCGACGGTAAGAGATAAGACTTTACTATGGATCGGAAACTGTTTGCACGCGAATGCACAACGGTCGCAGCTTTGGACAATGCATAACATGGCTCCAATGTCGAATACCGCTGCGAGCGATGCTTTCATGTTTGGTCTATGTTCGGTTCTGTTGCGGCTGTGCGTTCCACTGTGTAAACCATCGTACAAAGTATTTCTGGTTGACCCCACCTATTGTGCAACACCTGAGGATCAGTGTTCTGCTAAAGAGGTCCGACTGAAAAAGGCATGGGAGGAAACATGTCTGCTGCCGGTTGAGGAAAACGAAAAGCGAGACACAGCGGATAAATACAATTTCATTACCGAACTTTTTTTTATGACACACAAAGCCATTGAATTGAGTAGGTTGTTTTGTTATTACATAAAATATCGAGTCACTTTTCGTTAACTGTTTAGGCTACCGGGTCTGTATTGAGAAATTCATACGTATTAGCCGAGAAATTCAAAATATGCAAAACGCTTATCAGGATTCAGTTGGCCAAGGAAACACTGGCTTAGCTGATACCGTTATGCGAATGCTGACCTCGCAGACGCAACAATTTTTCTGCTTGAAAAATTGTCTTCTTAATCAGGAGAACGATACGCATATGTTTAGATTTTATGAGGCGACTGCAAAGTGGCTACTGCAGATAAATGCTAAATCAAAGGAGGAGTACGAAGCGTTTATAGTTGCTAAGAGTTTTGCGCCAAAGGATCCAACTGGAGAAGTAAATCTACCCTTACCGTCCTATGTTCCACCGTATTTGAAGTAAGTTATTTTTATCATTAAATGCTGATGAAATCAATGTTGTTGCCAGAGGTGGGCGGGTGGGTCACGGGTGGGTCACATAGAGAATTGGAAACTTCTCAAAATCGATTGCAGTAATGCGTCTACTTTAGTAACTATTACTAGGTACAATTTAGAAAAAGGACATCTATTAGATATCGCCGTACGCAATAAATCAGATGAATCCGCTCTTTGGCAACACACTGCGAAGCACCAGGTATTCGAAATATAGATCTGTCAGATCAACAGCAAATACAACAACAACGTCTCAGTGATGGCGTTCATGAGCTCCGACTTCACAAATTTGTATTCGGTGCTTTCTCCTTGCTTTTGCACTTCCTCCTCCTCTGGCCAGGTTTGGTCCTTTACTTTTGTAATAAGAATGGAAAAGACTGTCAATAAGACAGTGGTAGCTGGTGGGGATAAATTCTCTCACCGAGAGAGACACTTGCGAAAAAGTTACGGAACGCTTTTGTAGTAATCTATACAAAAATTCAAAAAAATGGAACGAAAAGTCGTTATAATGTCTGATAAACTAGAAGAGATGGGTAATTTTAAATTATTATCAATATTTTTTGATTTATCTAGCAATTGAATGAACTTAATCGAATCACTTTTTGGAAGAACTGCAAGCATTTGATAAGAGGGAAAAATGCGACACTGCATTAAAAATAACGTGGAGGAGATTGCCCCTTTTTACAGCGACGAAGAATTTCATAGCCACTTCGAAAAGAATCTTGAGAACAAATTTCAAATCAGCTGTTAATTGTAAGGTGACTGACAGGTTTTCCACTTCTTACACCAAGAAATTCGTTTTCCAATGGTTTCACTCGGGGATCCACTCTGCTTTTTGAGTGGATTCACTTCGGGCTTATAAAGCAAACCCAACCGAGGAAAACCGAAAAAAGTTTCGACGAGTCCGAAATGACTGCAACCCCGTGATACGAAGTGCGAAATTTTCTCATGACCAAAACTTACGACAAAAAATACTTCACTGTCCCAGTGGTAGTAAACAGTTTTGGTCTTTCGTGAAAAATATTAAGAACTCCAGCACGTCGTCAATCCCCACACTTGTTTACAATGACATTCCAGCTGTCAGCTCTTTGGACAAAGCAAATCTTCTGGCAGCGCAATTCGCCGCAAGCTCCAACATTCCAGATTGCATCATGTCTCCACCTGTGCTCGAGAGCGTCGAATATTTCATGGGACAAATACATTTCCGCACTCGCACAGTAGCAAGAGTATTAAAAGATCTTAACATTCACAAATCCGCTGGTCCAGATGGTATATCCCCCATAATTCTGAAGAGGTGTTCTTCCACGCTGGCAAAACCACTGCGTAAGCTTTTCCACTTATCCTACTCTTTCCGAGTGGATGGAAAACTGCATTTGTCCAGCCCGTTCCAAAAAAAGGCGATTCTTCTTCACCCACCAACTACCGACCCATTGCACTTACGTCCATTCTTTCCAAGGTCATGGAAACGCTGATAAACCGTCAGCTTATGAAATATCTTGAATCACGAAAACTTCTCAATGACCTGCAATACGGTTTTCGTGGCAGCAGGTCCACTGGTGATTTGATGACTTATCTCACCGAAAAGTGGAACCAATCTCTCCACCACTCTGGTGAAACGAAGATTGTTGCGCTTGATATTTCGAAAGCATTTGAATGAGTTTGGCACCAAGCTCTTTTGTCGAAAATGCGTGCCTATGGGATCGACGCGTCTCTTCTTCAATGGATTAGAAACTACCTTTCTGGCCATTCAATTCAAGTTGTGTTGGACGGTTTCAAGTCTGCAATTCACCATATAAATGCTGGTATTCCCCAAGGCTCTGTTTTGTCTCCGACACTCTTTCTCATATTCATCAATGATCTCTTGCCTGTTACTTCTAATCCAATACATTCTTTCGCTGATGATAGCACCCTCAGTTTTTCATATTCGTTCCCTGACTCACGTCCCTGCTCTTCGGCCGTGGATCTGGAACGGCGACGTATGCTAAACACATTAAATTCCGATCTTGACAGCATTATAAAATGGGGTACAATGAATAGAGTGGAATTTAATGCTTCCAAAACACAATGCTGCCTTCTGTCATTAAAGCGAAACCTGAACCCTAACCCATTATCCATGAATGGGACTTGCAACGACGAAACCGAACGACTTTCCATACTTGGTATATGTGTCAACGACAAACTCCGTTGGAATGACCACATATACGAAGTCGCCAAAAACGCTGCGAAATGTCTAGGTTTCTTAAATCGATGTAAGAAGTACTTTACACCCTTCGACTTACAATATACAAGGCCTTTATTCGGCCTACGCTTGAGTACAACGCTCATATCTGGTCAGGTGCACCAAAAACTTCATTGCACCTACTAGACAGAATTCAAAAGCGCGCGATAAAACTTATAGGTGATAGAAATATAGCGGAGTCTATTGACCCGCTCGAACATCGCAGAAATGTTTCTTGCCTTTCTTTATTTTATCGATATTTTCACCATCGATGCTCTGATGAAATAGCTAACTGCATTCCGCCCCTTCAACAATTCTCTTGCAACACCCGTCACACATCGAATGCACATCAGTTCACCCTTAAGCCTACCTTCGGACGTACTGGTAAATATAGAGATTCTTTTGTGAGTCGAACAACACGCATGTGGAATGCATTGCCTCACACGGTTTTCCCCTCTCATTACAACCCACAATTGTTTAAGACCAATGTGCACCAGAACCTCTTCTCTATCCTCCCTATTAACCCTTCCACTCGTGCTGTGCGTTAGCATTATAAGGGAACGAAAACCCCTTGAGCACTAGTGAATTATAAAAAAAAAAAAAAAAAAATCGAGAAGCGAAATTCTCTTCTCAGAATCACCAAAAGAGTATTTTTTTTGTGCCAATGGAACGGTTTCAGAAGCGAATTTTTCGATTCCGAAATCTCCCGGACGCAACGACATAAGTAAAGGAACAAGCCTCATGTCACCAAGGTGTAGACACCTCAGTTTGCAGTTTGCATTGAAGAAAAGAAGGTACAATTTTTTTTTTTTCTTAAAGAAAATTTTCAAGTTTATAAAAATAGTGATTTTAAAGAAAATTGATTAGCAGGGTGTTTCTAAATCGTATGCTGAAGAAAGATTTTCTTTCAAAAAAGGAATTAACAGAGCAAGGAATCAAAGAAAACCTTTAAAACAGCTAAAGTCTTACAAAAATTGTAAAACAAAAGTCTGCGGCTATTTAATTGTTCACAGGGTGATCCAAAATATTTTTTTATACAACAGTGGATGCATAAAACGAACCAATTTTTAAGGTTTTTAGCAAGTATACAAAACAGTATTTTTAATGCATCAGTGCATTCTATAAACTGTTTGAGTGTTATATTTTGTATGAAACAGTGTAGGAAAAAAGTAAACGGGCGAAAAAAAATAAAATGAAATACTTGAGAATTCGAAACATTGATAAAATGTCTTAAAATGGTTCTGTTTGGAATATTCATATTAATATTTAATTTGCACGCTCCGCTTTTAAATAAAGCCTTTTGAAAAGTAACACCATTTATCCATTGTCAGGGTTTATATACCTGCATATGAATGTACATGCACAGGGATTGTTTTACCTGGGAAATTTAAGCTTCCCATTGTGGGGTAATAGAGGAAAATTAATATTTCTACCTGGCTTAATATATCATAAAATAGTAATCCACAATTAAATAATATCTGGGTGACCGAGCTTTGCTCGGTTATAACTATTTATTGTAGTTTTAAAAACAATACAAATTAAAAAATATATATATTTAAACATGAACATAGATATAATAAAATGTATGTCGCCTAAGTGCCGGTAGATGTCTTACTTCTTTCCTTTTACTATGACGCGGACGGCAAGAAACGAGTGTTACGAGTTCGAATCCCGCTCGGTGACTTACTTTTCTTTTTTTTTTTATATGTTCAAGTTTACATATATTTTTTTTTTAATTTGTATTGTTTTTGAAATTACAATTGGTCGCCCAGGTACTGATAACTAAAGTATGATACGAAATGTTGGAAGTCGCATTAGAAGTTTCACTTCAAAAATACTACCCTATTAAATTATATGTGTATTATCAAATCAAACTAAAACAAGTAAATGAAATAATGAGGGCGCTACTCTTTGCTAACGGTCGCGCTGGCCTGTAACAGGTATACTACGCCCATGCGTTCGAGTGCCACGTATTCACTATAACAACCATTAAATGAAAAATCTTGAACTCAATTTATACACCACCATCCACCATCCGTCCATCACCACACCACACGTCATCATCCATCTGCGCATTTCCTCAGAAAGACATTGTCGCTGTTTTTTTTTCATATGAACGTGCTTGTGCGATGTGCGCCACAAAACCACCCCAAAGCAGAACAACGATCAAGAACCGCGGCTGCTGATAATATTCGATTTGAGAAAATAAATTTATTTTTTTCGTGTTAGATTTTAGGTTGTAGCTCAGCTTCTAGAGGACATAGAAAGCTGATTGATGGCTTGAAATAACTATTAAAGTGTTGGCTCTCCTACGTATTTTTTTTGTTTGCATTTATTAAGAATTGTTTGTGTAATGGCGAGTAAAAGGCAGTAAAGTCAGAAAAATAAGCTCAAAACGCATGAAAACTCGAAAACACGCGTTTTCCCAAACATAAGACTAATCTAGATCAATTGCTTACCCCCGAAAACCCCCATATACCAAATTTCAGCGAAATCGTTAGAGCCGTTTCCGAGATCACAGAGATAAATTTATATAAATACATACATACAAGATTAGCTCGTTTAAAGGTATAAGATTTCTTTCAAGTTTTTGTTATGTTTAGGCAATAAATCAATTAATCCCTTCCTTTTGGCAAGTTAATCCATGTTTACGTATAGTTTAAGAAAAAGAAAAATACTGCTTTAGATTTTTTTTAATAATTCGACTCATGTGGTACTCGTTTGGTGATGCAATGTCTTTCTTTGCAGTAGAAAAACTTCACGAAAATGTAAACAAACTCCACCAGTTGTTGTCAAACTCAAACACCCTTATATTGGTAAATCTGAAGAAAATTTGAGAAAAAATCCAGATTCGCAAGTGTTCTGAAATCTATTTTTTTTTTCTCGTACCAAACGAACATAAAAAGTGCTCTGAGAGCAAACAAAAAAAGTGCTCTGAGAGCTCCCAAACGAATACCACATCAGTAACAGCATACCTTAAAAACCTTTGGGCGGATTACAAGTAAAAATTGACATTTGTATAAAAATGTCGGGGAAGTGGGTAGATTTTGTTACGACAAAATAATAAAACTATTTGTATTCATATTAAAAGAATGTTACGCTCTCAGCTAATTTAATTAACAAAATAATTGAAATATTCCATAAGGAAATTTGTTTTTAAGACCAAGCATTAGACTTCACTACACCTTAGGAAACCATGCGTCTGTCTTCCAAGCGGAGATTTTCGCTATCCTTATGGCTATGCGCTATATTGTGACAAACAGGTGGAGGGCTAGGATTATATGCGTTTGCAGCGACAGTCAAGCTGCATTAATAGCGCTGCTTAACCCTCTTACCTCGTCTAAATTAGTGTTCGAACTCAAGCTTTCTCTTAACTTGGTCGGAAGGCTAAATACAGTGTATCTTGTTTGGGTCCCAGGTCACACTGGTATCCTTGGAAATGAGATAGCTGATGAGCTTGCCAGGCTGGGTTCAGAGGAAGAATTCTTAGGACCTGAACCTGCGTTGGGTCTGCCTTCATCGGTGGTTAAGTCATCCATTGATACTTGGGTTTCTCGCGAACACGAGTGTCGGTGGCGTGGCTGTGCTGGGTGTGGACAGACCAAGCGACTGCGTCCGGACATCTGCAAAAGGTCGGCGGCCTTCCTTCTGTCTCTCAGGAGAAGCAACTGTAGACTGCTTGTGGGCGTCCTTTCGGGCCACCAAGCTTTTGCCAAACACTTAAATGTTTTGGGCTTGGGCGTCTCCACCATATGTCCTGCCTGTGGAGAGGATGACGATACAGCGGAGCACCACCTCTGTAGCTGTCCTGCCTTTGCTCGCATCAGGTGGCGGATTTTTGGAGCTGACTTGGTGAGTGCCGAACATGAAGCTCTTTCTCATCTTTCTTCGAAAGACGGGAAAACTAAGTGCATTAATGTAAGGTGTCTGTTTGGCAGTATAATGAACCAGTAGTTGTGTCTGAGAAAGATCCAAAAGGTCAGCACTGGAAAGCAAATGACATTTTCTTCGAACATTACAAATATTTGCAGCTACAATTTCGCATTATGGCGGTGTTCGAGATTCAGGCTAAAGTGATATGATATGATATGATATTTATTTATTTGGCTTTTAAAAGCCATTTTGTTGTACAATGTATATTTTACAATAGTATCGTTTTTAAGCTATCTGTTTCATTATCTTTTTAAACTCAATCTATTATATTCCTTCTTACATATTCATTAATTTTTCTTTTAAATACAAACAAGTTAGATTCGTTCTTGATTTCTGATGGAAGATTATTAAATTTTTAAAGTCCAGTATAGTTGATTGTTCGTTGACCTCTAGTGGTTCTCGCTCTTTGGATTCTAAAGTCTCCAGCACTCCTTAGGTTGTAAGCTGAGTTGACACTCATTGAAACATTTTCTCTTAGGTAAACTGGACACGTCCCGTTTTTTATTTTGTGAATAAAACACATAGCGCTCACAAAAAGTTGCTGACTTACACTTAACCAGTTTAGGGTATTTAGCATGGATATTATTGGGGTGTATCTATCTTTTTTTAACACTATCCGCATTGCCTTGTTTTGCAAAACTTGAAGTCTGTTTTTTAGGTACTGTGGACAAACAAATAAAACGCTACCACAGTACTCAAAATGTGGTTTGATGATCACATTATACACTTTAATGGCACAATTCATAGAAATGTTTTGTCGTATTCTTCTTAGGACACCAATTTTTGTTGCTATTTTTTTACATAGATACTCAATATGCTCACAAAGGTTTAATTTATTGTCCAGTATGATGCCAAGGTACTTTACTTTTTCAACACATTCAATTTGCACGTTCTCGACGAAGACATTAGGGGGTACGTGGGACAAAGAATTATTTATTACTATACACTTGTTTTTTTCAGTATTTAAGATAAGCCTGTTCATTTTTAACCACTCGCTTATATTT
The DNA here is from genome assembly GCA_946477585.1 of Cheilosia urbana. Taxonomy (NCBI): domain Eukaryota; kingdom Metazoa; phylum Arthropoda; class Insecta; order Diptera; family Syrphidae; genus Cheilosia; species Cheilosia urbana. The sequence continues at coordinate 61,667,520 of OX297854.1, read as the reverse complement.
TTTAAGTCACTGTTTATATGTTCTATACACGTATCTAAGTCACTCCCACAAGTATACAACAGACCGTCATCCGCAAAAAGTATCAGCTTTGAGTGCACCACGACTTTCACCATATCATTCACATACAACAAAAACAGAATAACTCCGAGGATTGTTCCTTGCGGTAGTCCAATATTGACAGATATCGGGGACGATATATTGTTGTTCACTTTAGTTCGTTGCGACCGCCCAGTTATAAACGATCTAAACCAGTTTAGTTCCGTGGATTTGATACCCAATTTTGATAGTTTCTTTAGCAATATTTCCTGATCTACCGTTTCAAAGGCACGCCTAAGGTCAAGGAATACTGCGACAACCGTATTTTTCTTATCCACGTTTTCTTTCCAGTCACTAAACACATAATTAACACACGTCTCACAGGAATGATCTTCTCTAAAGCCAGATTGGAATACCGTTAAAATATTTTGATTTGACAGATGTTCTTTTAATTGCACTTGGACTATTTTTTCTATTATTTTTTCGTAAATGGGCATCATATTTATCGGGCGGTACTCTTGGCAGGATTTAGCTTCACTAATTTTTTTAATTGGTACTATCAACGATTCTTTCCAGGATTCTGGAAATATTCCAGTAATTAAGGATGTATTTATAATGCGGACAAGGACAGGACCAATAACACCGATAGCATCGTTTATCATACCAACATTCATAAGATTAAAGTCATTCTTTTTGTTGATACATTTTATTGCACTAATTATGTCATAAACATCTATTGCACGGAACTTAAAGTCTATATTGCACTCTTCAATTAAATTTACGTATTCTAAAAATATCACAGATTGATTCAGACTGATTATGCTTTGAACGAAAAAGTGGTTGAAATTTTCACATAATATTGCACTATCACTTATATTGACACCATTATTAAATTGCACTTCGGTTATATTGTCTTTGCTCTTGTTTAAAACATATTTTTTTAACAGTCTCCACATATCTTTTTGGGTATTAGCGTTGTCAATTTTCCTTTTTATAAATACCGACTTTGCAGTCTTTATCTTATGCTTATAAATGTTTCTAGAATGACGATAGTTGGTCCAATCAATAATACTATTTGTTATTAAAGCCTTTCTATGTAAATTAATTTTTAATGTTTTTGCACCTTGGAGATCTAGGTTAAACCATTCCGCGTTTTGGAAGGGTATGAAATTTGTTTTCGTCATTGATGTTATTACTCTCTTAAGTTCTACAGCAAAGCCTTCACTAAGAGCATTTATACTAAGAGGTTGGTCAGTCATAAATAATGGATTTAGCCTCAATTGTGATATAAAAATATTTTTTTCATACTTGCAGTATTTGATTTCCTTTTTGCTTTTTATTTTTTTGTTTGTACATTTAATTATAATTTCTAACGTTTCATGGTCAGTAACATTTAAATTTTGGACAACACTTGCGCTTACCGACTGCGAACTGTTGGTCAAGACATAATCAATAAGCGTTTTAGAATTCTGTGTTATTCTGGTGGGTTCCGATATTATCACCAAAATGTTGGTATCATTAAAAACAGATGCAAGTCGTCGCCGGTATGTATCGGAGTAATCCAGCCAGTCGATATTAAGGTCACCAACTAAAATAAACCTACAATTTCGCTGATGCATCACTTCAATTACTTCCTCAAGCTCCATGCAGAACTCTCTTTTCGGAAGGGAGTGAGCCCTGTACATTACACAAACATCTATCACAGAATTGTTATCATATTGCACTTTAACAATCAAACACCAAAGCTTCATATATACGATAATTTTCTTAACATCTGAACACTTAATTCCGTTTTTGACATACAATGCCACACCACCAGTGTGTCTGGATTCACTTTCACTATTTAACAAGCGATAACCATCTAATTGTATTTCATTGAAGCGATCTTTTATAAATTGTTTTGTTATATGTGTCTCTGAAAGTATGATCAGGTGACTCGCTATCAAGTGGGTCGGTAATTTATTCCAAAATGCCACACTCATCACGAGTGTTTTCTGGAATTTCGTTTAGAATTATGTTGAACATTATTGGTTGAATGCAAGAGCTATTTAGGCTGAAAAAAAAAAAAAACGGATGTCGTTCATTTTAATTTTGTCATTCAAGATCATGTAAGAATTTTTATTTAGATGTTCCGGGCTTGCCGCCACACAATTGGAAATTCAAAGTCGGCTTTGTTATAATTTTGTAGATCCCTTCCATTCGTTTCAAACTTGAAAAACTCACACAAAACGAATGGTTGTGAGAAGCTAGTCCTAGGTGTGAGAGACGAAAAGAGACCCGACAATGGTGGTCTGATTCGAATATCTCTCGAATCTATATACTTTACTTTTTTTAGTTATAATTTGTTTCACAACCTCAATGAACGAATTTGTAACGGAATGTGTTTGATTGTGAATAATCTCAAATCAAATGTCATTAAATTATTAAGAACGACTTTCCATTCGTATTTAAGCGTCTTCAACAATTTTCCGTGTCTCGCTTTCGCTACGGCAATTAATAAGATGCAAGGACAATCGCTGGATGTTTTTCCAAGTGTCAATTTCCATGTTTCTTACATGGTCAATTGTGCCACGTGTCGGCAAACCGTCCGCTATGGGCATATACGCGCTACATAATAGAACGAGAAATGTTGTGTAGCACAAAGGACTTCAGTGAAAATGAGGAAGGTTGGCGGACACGTGAATCATTGCAATTTGAAAACTATTATATATGATTGGGATGAATTAGATTAATTAGTTCAAATGAATGTGGCAGTTGCTTCTTCTGGAATAGCGGCCACATTGTTAGAAGGATGAAGTACGGCTCATTCAGCGTTAAAATTGCCGTTAATGCTTTAAGCTATTGAACAACCGACATGTAACATTGCGCAACACTCGACAATGGTCAACGTTTTAGTAGCGACTAAAGTCATCATTTGGGACGAATGCGAAATGGCACAAAAACGCGCATTGGAAGCACTTGACAAGAGCATTGAAAAATGTAAGATGTAAGATGCAACGACTGGAGATGTTTTAGAGGCGCAATGATTTTATTGTTTGGCGTTTTCCGCCAAACGCTGGCAGTAATTTCAAGATCGGCTTTTCCTCTAAAGTCTCAATTCGTTGAGACTTGAGAGGATTGATTTCATTCCCTTCGAATTTTTTGCAATTTGTTTCTTCGACGAGCTCATCAACAAAGTATTTCCGAATACCATTGCTAAACACAAAAATATTGAATGGTTGAGTCAGCCAGGAATTTTAGCGGCAAAGAATAAACATGTGGATGACTTAAACTTTGTAATTCAGAAACAAATCCTTGGTACTCTGCATTCATTCAAATCTATTAACTGTGTAACAAATGAAGACGGCACATATATCTTATAGGTCTGATTTTCATCGCTCAGGCGAGTAAGAATGTTTTAACAAATGAAGACGAAGCAACTAATTATCCAATTGAATTTTTAAAATACTTGGATGTGTCTCTGTCTGGCTTACCACTGCACAATTGACAACTAAAGGTTGGCTCGGTAGTCATCATGCTTCGAAATCTAAACCAACCAAAACTATGCTATGGAGGGCGTTCGGTGATAAGCAAACTGATGATCAATGTTGTTCATGCGACGATACTCAAAAGAAAATTCAAAGGTGACGAAATTCTCAATCCGACGATTCCGATGATGCCAAACGATATGCTCTTTGGGAATAAACGAACTCAATTTCCGATTCGTCTTGCATTCACCATGACGATTAACAAATCACAAGGTCAATAATCTTTTTTTTTTTTTTATATATACTTCTCCCGGGAAAGGCGAACCTATAAAGCTTCAACAGCGCCCCGAGATGCCTGCAGATGTATGTTTGCTCTGCACTTAAATTGCTGCAAATTGTAGTCTTCTGGAAATATATCCCCAGGAAGCGAGTTCCAAATTTTGCTTGTCCTGTAACAGAAGGAGTTTTGGAAAGTTGATGTCCTCGCAGTTGTCAAGTGTACTGTATGGTCATGAGCATTAGCAGCATGTCTTGTTGGGCGCCCAAAAGTTGCATTTCGAGGGATAATGTCTTTGAGTTCCTCAGAACATCTACCATGGAAGTACCTATAGAACAAGCATAGGTCAGCGACTTGTCTTCTGTGCACCAACGGTTGTAGACTCGATGTGAGTGTAGGGTCTCCAATGAGTCGAACTGCTCGTCTCTGTATGCTATCAAGCAGGTTAGTAAATGTTTGGGAGCCGAGCTCCATATATGGGAACAATATTCCAAGCCTGGTCTAACCTGTGCTTTGTAGAGAAGGAGAAGTTGCTTGGGGCTTAAGTACCTCTTTGCTCTAAATAGGTAGCTCAACTTTGCGGACGCCGATTTTGCGATATAGGATATGTGGTTCTGCCATGTGATTCCTGAGTTGACTGTGACTCCTAGAAGGTGCACTGAGTCCTTGTGATGGATTGGATGGTCATCCATTTGGATCTGAGGAACTGTTGATTCATTTTTGCTGGAAAATGTTGTGAGCTGTGTCTTGTTTGCATTAAATACAACCAAGTTGTCCTTTCCCCACTTCAAGATTTTGTCCAGATCATCATTTAGAGAATTAATTTGTTCACATCTCTGATTGTGTGATGTAGCCGTATTCACAGGTCCACTGTTCGAGTTGGAGGATATAAGAGTGCTGTCATCTGCAAAGCTGTAGATATTATTATTTGTCGATCCAAGCAAATCGTTGATGTGGAGAAGAAATAGAGTTGGAGAAAGAATAGATCCTTTGGGCACTCCTGCATTTATAGCAAACGAATTGGATGATACACCATCTACAACAACTTGGATCGATCTTCCCAGAAGAAAATTTTGCATCCATCCGCAGAGTTGTTGTGGTAATCCGTAAGACGCTTACTTGCCTAATAGGGATCTATGCCAGACTCGGTCAAATGCCTTTGATATGTCCAAGGCTACGGCTCTGGATTCGCCGTGTTGTTCAATTGATTGTGTCCATAAGTGCGTTACGTAGCTTAACAGGTCACCAGTGGAACGACGGCTCCGAAATCCGTATTGCCTGTCGCTTATGTCGATGGCCTTCTAGATATTTGATTATTTCGACATTTATTGCCTTTTCCATTACTTTAGAGAGCATTGAAAGTAACGCTATTGGACGATAGTTTTGTGGCAGACATTTCTTCCCTTTCTTTGGAATAGGTTGAATGCGAGCGGTCTTCCAGCAAGAAGGAAACGTCTTCTGGGAGTACGACATGCTAAACAGCTTACAGAGTACATGTGCAAGTTCTGGTGCACAGTTCTTGAATACTATAGCCGGGATTCCATCGGGTCCCGTTGCCTTATTGCAATCTAGTTCTTTAAGGATGCGTTGAATTATTCTAAGCCGAAATTTCACTTCTGCCATCGATGATTGTATCCTCGGGATATTTGGTGGCTCTAGCTGTGCAGAATCTAGGGTGGAATTCTTTGAAAACATGCTAGCGAAAAGATCTGCCTTTTCTTTAGGTGTTGTTGCTAGCGTGCCGTCTTCTTTTACTAGAGTTGGAAAAGAAGAGCAACTAAAGTTATTACTGATTGACTTTGCCATGGACCAGAATGCGCGTGAGCCGCTAGGACATCCAATCACTTTGTTAGTGACTATTTCGCTGTAAGTTGTCTTCGCCGATTCAATAATTAGGTTGCATCTATTTCGAAGAATTGTAAATTCAGATCTTTTTAGTTCTGAAGGGTTTGACCGCCATTCATGGAAAGCCTTGTTTTTCGCTGCGGCGTGGCATGTTCACGTGTCGGCTAGCCATCCGTTTTTATGTTCTTGCTCCTGATAACAAAACGAAAAACATTGTGTATCACAAATGGAAGCCAATGAAACAACCGGCCATTGAAATACTTGATTTTTGTACTTTTACTGAACTTTTATTTCCTAATGAATTATTAAACTTAATAAACGTAATAAATTAAGCTTAGCTAAAAGGTACCATAAAATTCATTGACTGAAGTTCGCCGGGTCAGCTAGTTAGCAATAAAAAACAAAACAATTAAATTTAAACATCGAATTTTCTATTTTTGCCAAGAGATTTGCCTTTTTTTGGAGCACAGTGCGTCGCACACACAGGGCCTTACTAATAATCGTGTTTAACCTTTACATTAAGTATTTTGTAGGTCACAATATACAATTTTGTATGGAAAATTTCGCTACTGTGTGTTCGAAAAAATGATCCTTGACACTAAAAATGATTATTAGTACAGCGCCATATAAATTGTTTTCAATGACTGGTTAAATTCGGTATTCTTAACACTTTTGCTGATGAATATACATTTGTACATTATCTGCTCTCGAACATCGCCATTTATCAGTTTAGGTGATGCTACTTGCGTCCCTTATTTTACCATCAGTTCAGTTTCACTTCAGTTGCTTTATGTTTCAATCTTTTTAGATCAATACCGGAAAATATTCTCGAAAACATAATCGTTTACATAAATTTCATTCGCCGTTTCGATTCGTTACTGGGCATTTTCTACGAAGGACCGCCATCATTCTTTAAGATGATACTAGCATTTATGGGTAGCGCAAATCGAGTAAAGAACCCTCATCTGCGAGCTAAGCTTGCTGAAGGACTAGAAAGCCTCTTACCCAAACAAGGTGAAAACACCCTAATAGCAGATCTGTTCACAAACCATCCCGATCGCCTACAAGTCGTTCCAAACCTCTTGGAAGTTTTTGTAAGCATCGAAATGACCGGCCAATCTGTGCAATTCGAACAGAAATTCAATTATCGTCGGCCCATGTACGCCATTATGGAATTCCTGTGGACCCTGGATGAGCAAAAGCTTTGCTTCAAGTATACACTCGCACACAAAAATTTATTTGTCTTACGACTGTTTTTTTTTTTTTTCTTTGTTACCATGATTGTAGAAAGCTTGCTATCGAGGCTGAGCAGAATATGGAAGCTGTTGATCCGCCGCTATTTCTTAGGTTCATCAATCTTTTAATCAACGATGCGATTTTCTTACTCGATGAATCCTTATCGAATTTACAACAAATTCGTCAATTGCAAGCTGCTCAGGACAAAGGGGAATGGGATGCTCTGCCTGCTAATGAACGACAGCAGAATCTAACGAATCTACAACACCTGGGAATGCTGGCCAAATTCGATAACATTTTGGGACGCGATACGATTAATATTTTAAAATTGATTTCAACGGAAATCAAAGCAATTTTCTCACACCACAGTATGGTGGACAGAATAGCATCGATGCTTAATTATTTCCTATTGAATTTGGTTGGACCAAATAAGAGCAAATTTAAGGTAGTACCAACAGTTTGGCATCTGTGCGATTTGGTAATGCTTTTATTTTTTCGTAGGTGAAGGATAAAAATGAATTTAAATTCGATCCGGCTCACACGGTGTTGGAGATATGTCGGATATATATAAATTTGAGTGCTTGTGATAGCTTTTGCTTGGCCGTATCGCAGGACGGACGTTCCTACAGCAGCAATCTCTTTGAGTATGCCGAAACTGTGCTGAGTAAGTATTTTTTTTTTTTTTTTCATTATTAAAAACTATTTTATTCACTTCTAATCGGTGCAGAGATGGGTGCCTTTTTGTCGACTTTTCCTATACACATTCTCTTTTTTAAGTTTTTGATTAGCGGGCTGTTAAGCTTATATACCTTTATTTATTATTAGTAAACCAGAACAGTTTCCAACTTAGCTTGAGAAATGCAGACTTGTTAGAGTGCATCAATGTTCGACCAATCCCTTTATATAAAAAATTCAACATATTCAAACTGCCTTACAAAACAATCCTATGCTACATATGTATTTCAGTTCGAATTGGTGGAGGTCAACTAATTGGAGAAATGTCGGATTTCTCAGCAAAAGTTCAAAATCTTGAAAAGAAGCACAAAGAAGATCAGGAGGCGCTCACTAATCCACCAGATGAATATTTAGATCCGATTATGTCAAGTTTAATGATGGATCCTGTGATATTACCCAGTTCCCGTGTGACACTAGATCGGTCCACAATTGCCAGGCATCTACTTAGTGACCAATCGGATCCGTTTAACAGATCACCTCTCACAATGGACCAAGTGAAATCAAACACAGACCTTAAAAAGGAAATTGAAAACTGGATTGAACAAAAACGAAAGGAATACAGCGAAAGACAACAAGGCGAAGATAATTCGTAAACGGACCATTAAATGTCCTTCACAGATTGATGTTTGCTGCGTATCAGTTCCCATAAATTGTTCTATTTTGATACGTGCATGTGGTTTGTTTGTGTATTCTTCATTCCGTGTATATAAGTTAAACCAAATTATAAAAGATAAATTCGTGAACTTGTGTTTATTTTATTATTCCAATTATATGAGAATTTTTATCTGATCCAATGGCCATATTCGACATAGGACTCTACTCTTTATCAAACCCAATGGTACAGGACCATAGAATCGAGAATCGGAACTGTTGGCGGTGTTATCACCTTCTAACCAGACTTGACCTTTTGGTACATAAGTTTTAATGGTTCTGCCTGAATTCGTTGCTTCTTTCGATTCGCCATCGTTCTCCTTTCGTCTTACCTTCATTTCGTCTATTAGTCTTCCATTGTAGGATTCAGATGAAATGACTTTGTCACCGGGTAGACCAATGACCCGCTTGCAGACGTGTTGGGATGGATTTGTTGGACATTTGGCAATTATTATATCACCCCTGTTTATGTTCAATAATCTTGGCGATATCCGTTCAGTAATAAGAATATTATTTGACTGAAGTGTTGGTTCCATAGAGGGGCCACTGCACTAGTGAGAAAAATATTTGTTATCATTATCAGCCTTGTGGGTAATGCTACATGTTAGCAGATTCTTACAACCACAAAATCTCCCAGATATTCGAAGGTGCAATGAGTTACACAACCGTATTTAATTATGTTTCCGGTAAAATCTAGAGCCTTTGAAAAGAACCGGGACATGTTTACCGATGTTTACTACAACGATAAGTCAAAAAATTTATGTCATATGTCAGTTGTTGACAATACTTATGAAATGTCAAATTTTGCTTGGTTCGATTTGACGAAAAAATAGGACTAGGGACGTTCAAGTAGGTAGTAATGTGGTATGTGGTACTCGATTGGGCGTTCTCAGAGAACACTTTTGATATGCCCTCCGACCACTTTTTATGTTCGTTTTGTACAAAAAAAAAAAAAAAAACTTTTTTCAGGCTTCAAAGCACTTTTGCGAATCTGGATTTTTTTCTCAGATTTCCTTCAGATTGTTGGATGAGTAAATCCGAAACATTAACTGAACACATCCTGTTGGCGAACATGCGCCAAATTTCAGCAAGAAACTAAATTTTGTGAACGTAGGGATTGATAAGACTGGCCTTATACCAAGTTGGTATATCAATTCATTATTTTTATTCAAAAACGTTACAAAATCCTGCAAATAGGAAACAATTCTATTATACAATATTTATATTTCATTTAACTTACTTTAGTTATCTTTATTTCTAGCTTTTTTGGTAATTAAGTAATAAGTAATACTTTAGAGTTGGAGAATGGCAGATGCTCGTGGTTTTTCTTCTAGGTTATGATTTCTTCTTCTTCTTTTGACAGAAGTTATTTTATTCCATTCAATGCCGGCTTACAGCTGCTGGCGCGTGACGTTATCAGGGATGTCAACACTCCCCCCCGGTAAGTCCTTATCAGGACTTAGCTTCTCAGGATCCCTGATGTCCAGAACAGCTAGCTTAACCGCCGGGCGCTCATAGATTCCGGTTGCGGTCAAGACAAAGGCACTGCGCACCCGACCATCTTTGGATAGTTGAGTTCTTATAACTCGACCCTTAGGCCAACAATTTCGAGGGTTGTTTGAGTCGGCGATATAAACAATATCCCCCACCTCTATTGGTTTAGCCGCTGAAAACCATTTACTACGACGGGTAATTGTGGGAAGATATTCCCTCATCCATCTTTTCCAAAAGGAATCGGCGTAAAGTTGGGCAGTCATCCAGTTCTTCCTTAAAAGAGTTGTGTCATTGTTAAATACAGCTATCGGTTTCGATCCACTAGACGACCCCAGAAGGAAGTGGTTCGGTGTAAGCGCTTCATCCGTTTCGTGACTAAGTGGGGCATAGGTCAAAGGACGGGAGTTCACAATATTTTCGACCTCCATCAGCATACCTCGCAGTAGTTCATCCGACGGATTTCGAGTCGGCATAATCTTGTACAGGACGCTTTTTATAGACCTTACTAGTCTCTCCCAACTTCCACCCATGTGTGGCGAAGCGGGTGGAATAAATGTCCATTTAGTATTTATGTTGGTAAAGGTTTCCATAAGCTTCATCGAATCTACGCTTTTATATGCTTCTTTGAGTTCCCTCTCTGCGCCTTGAAAATTGGTGCCGTTGTCACTAAATAATTCAGTAGGAGTTCCTCGTCTGGCGATGAAGTTGCGAAGAGCGAGTATGCATGAGTCAGTGGACATAGTATAGGCTATTTCTATGTGCACCGCACGAGTAGTAAGGCAGGTAAGTAAAACTCCCCATCTTTTCTCCGTTCGTCGCAGATGAGAAACGTACAAAGGGCCGAAGTAATCCACCCCCACAAATGAAAACGGTCTGTTGAATGCAGCTAATCTCGCTGGCGGCAGCTGACTCATCATTGGCGGCTGAGGTCGGGCAGTCGCATTCTTACAGTGCTGGCACGACTTTCTCACCGCTTGAAGAACTGCTCGAAGTTTTGGTATTATGAAACACTGTCGAAGTTCATTAACCACCGTCTCGTGATTTTGGTGGTGGTATTGTCGATGGAAATGTTGCACCAACAGATTCGTAGTGGGATGTCCCCTTGGAAGGATTACTAGTCGCTTTGCGCTGATGTTGTTTTCTGCATCTAACCTATCCCTCGATCGAAGGACTCCGTTATCGTCGATGTATGGACACAGTGACGAAAGCGGGCTATTTTTTGAAACAGCACCCTTGGCGCAAATGGATCCAATCTCCTCTGCATATTTAGTACGTTGAGCGTCCCGAAAAAGGGCTCCTTCGGCGGCTCTAATTTCCTCTTGAGTAAACATCCCATGGCTCCGTGACGTCTGGCTCTCTGATCGTGTATTGAATATAAACCGCAAAACGAACGCCACACACCGCACCAACCGGTTCCAGTTAGAAAAACGCTCTGGGGAAAATACAGGCACCCAGTGTGAGCCATGGACTCCGCAAAATTGAGACTTTAGCTCCTCGTTAGTTGCGCTCTTTAAAATCTTGAACGATGGCCAACTGTCTGTTGGCAACGTAAGGAAGGAGGGACCTCTTATCCAACGATTATTCGCGCAGAAGTCGGGATTCTTCGTCCATTTTGTGGCCTCATCTGCTACGTTTAACTCGCTGGGAATCCATCGCCAATCCGAAAGGTGCGTTAGATCGAGTATTTCGGCGACTCGAAAGGCGACGTACTGACGATATCGTCGGTGATCGGAATGCAACCAGCTGAGTACAATTTGGGAGTCTGACCAAAAAAAAAGTTTGTTGAAACTGATGGAATGAGAATCGACAATAGACTTAGCTAAACGCGCACCCAGGACAGCTGCTTGTAGTTCCAATCGTGGGATGGAGAGTATCTTCAAAGGAGCCACTCTAGTTTTCGCTCCTACCAACGTGCACTCGACAAACTCGCCATTAGATGATCGTATGTAAGCGGCGGCAGCAAACCCATTCTCGCTCGCATCTACGAACACATGAAGGTGCCTTACTGGTTGACGAATCATCTTGTTTGTAGTGTAACATCTCTGAACCTGAAGTTTACTCACTTCCGGAAGGAAGCGAACCCAGTTCAGCCACTTAGCGTGTTGCGCATCTTGGATCTCTTCATCCCAGGCAATACCAGTACGCCAGATTTCTTGCAGCAGGACTTTGATGTACATTAAAAAATGCGCCAAGAGACCTAAGGGATCAAAGATTGTCATTAATATTCTTAAAACCTCCCGCTTGGTTGGACGACGTTGACCCAAAATAAGCTCAGCATTTTTTGCATTAGAAAACAATTTAAACGTAAAGTAATCCGAGGTGGTGCACCACCACATGCCCAGTACCTTCTCGGTTTCTGGCTCTGTTTTAGCTTTAAAGTTTACTTCTTCAGCAGGGCTGGACTGCAAGGCATTTATGACCTCTTGTGAGTTAGACATCCAATTGCGAATGTAAAACCCTCCCTGCTTGTGAATGAAGCGGATCTCATTGGCTAGATCAACTGCTTCGGCTTCGGAATCGACGCTTTCCATTAAATCGTCGACATAATGGTTTTCACGAATTGCCTTGACGGCCTTGGGGTACCTCTCCTCAAATTCCTGAGCATTTAGGTTCTTCACGTATTGTGCGCAGCAGGGGGAGCAAGTAGCACCGAAAGTCATGACTTTCATTACATAACACTCAATTTCTCGTTGTTCTCGTCCAGACCAAAGAAATCTCTGAAAAGGCTGATCTTCTTCGCGTATCAAAATTTGGTGGAACATCTCCATTATGTCAGCGCAAATAGCAATACGACGCTCTCTGAATTTGTAGAGGACTGACGTCAGCGAAACCAGTTGATCGGGACCTTTGAGGAGCATAGAGTTTAATGAAACTCCACCCACCTTCGCGGCAGCATCCCAAACTATTCTTAATTTTCCTGGTTTGTTGGGATTTTGGACAGGAAATATTGGAAGATACCAACCCGGCCGATTTTCCGCAAATTCCTGCGCCGATAGTTTTTCGGCATAGCCTTTGGAAACATATTCTTCAATTTTTTGGTGCAGTGCTTCAGCCATTATCGGATCACGGGTCATTCGCTTCTGCAAACCATATAGACGCCTTTTCGCCATCTGGAGACTATCGGGAAGGTGGATTTTATCATATTTCCATAGTAAACCTGTTACGAAGCGATCTCCTTTTCTTTGAGTCAGAGTTTTTAGCAATTCCAGTGACCGCTGCTCTTCTGGTGGGAGCAAAATATTTTTCGGATTTGATACTCCAAAGTTTTCACTACAGATAAACAGCTTGACTAGGTTTCGAAGTTCCACGTCGTCATCTGGATCATGTTCGCTTATGTGATAGCTCGCATGCAGGTTTACGTTCTTAGTTGCCGAATGTGAATAGCAACCATAGACCGTCCATCCTAACCGGGTCTTACTCGCCACTGGTTCTTCCGCTTTTCCTTCGCGATATTTGAGCGTTAGTCCAAGCTTCCAGTTGTTGAGTCCTATAAGTAAACGAGGAGAAACATTTGCGTATGACTCAATTGGTAAGTATCTTAGGTGTTTAAATGTTTCCTGCAAATGCTTTACATCAAGAGATTGCACTGGCAATTGGAGATTTTTGACTGTGTGAGCATTTGTTAGTTGGTATTTCTTTGCATTAATGCCGGTACCCGATATTCTTATGGTCATTACTTTAGATTCCTCCTCATCTCTGGTCACTCCGGCTGTCCATCCCAGAACAACTGACTCAGGGGTGCCTTCTACATTTAGCTCGTTTGCAAGGTCCTCTTCGATTAACGTAAGAGATGATCCATCGTCTATGAAGGCAAAGGCCCTAACGCTGACATTGTTTCCGTAAAGCCTAACGGGAACTATTCGGTACTTGGCTGATGCAGAATTTCGCATAGGAGCACTGTGTGGGGCTGTTAGTGAAACGGATGCTACCTTCTGTTGAGCCTCCTCAACATCCTTTTGGTCGTTATGCAAAAGCCTATGGTGTTTGAACACGCAGTTGTTTTTTCCGCACGCGATGTTGGTTTTACACTTGTAGCGTAGGTGTCTCTTTAAACACTTTCTGCAAAGATTGTTTTTTCTTACCTCTTCCCACTTTGCACCGTGACTCAATTGCTGAAAGCGCTCACACTTCTCAACGGAAAAACAGGTCTTTCCACATACTAAACACCCACTTCCATGTGCTGCCACTGCATTACTGGATCGTTCAGTGTCATCGTTGTGAGCATTGAGAAAGCCTTTCTCTTTGGCTCCACGGGCATTTTGTTTACTCTCTGTCGGCGACATCTTGGGAATAATTACGCATGTTGCTGCTTCGGCCACTTGGTAAAGCCAGTTGCTAAAATGGGCGAGTGTACAATCGGTCAACGTTTGTCGATGAATTGCCCAATTCAGACGAATAGAAGGCGGCAGTTTTTCAACGAGCTCTTGAATCAATGTTGGATTACTCAGATGCGCGAGCAATCCAGCCGCTTCAATCGTGGCACACATATTCTGTACGGCAATGGCGAAGGCGACTATAGTCTCAAGTTTTTCAGTCTTGGGTGGAGGAGTGGAGTGAATTTTCTCGAGAAGAGCGTAGACTGTCAGCTCTGGTCTTCCAAAGAGCATCTTCAGTGTGGTAATAACTTTGGGTACGCACTCTGGTTGGATGAGCATACTGCGAACAGCCTCTAATGCATTTCCTTTTAATGCCTTCTGTAGTCGGACGAGGTTCTCTTCTTCAGTGAATCCGCACAACTCCGTCGATCTAGTGAAGTTCGAAATAAAAAGTGGCCACTCATTCGGGTTTCCACTAAAATTGTGCAACTCCCTCGAAACCGAATGTCGTGCCGCTAGGTTATGTCTCGTCAGCGGAGGATGGTTATTTGCGTTATCATAACCGAGACCAGGACGATGCTGCGACGCTGTTGAAGACATTTGCACGCACTGATGAGGTTGCTGGCTAGATGGATTTGGGGGCAAAGCAATTCGTTGGCGAGGACGAGTATCTTGTGGTTCCGACAAAGGTGCTTGTGGCACAGATTGCAATACGGTGGCCGTTTGTTGTTGTGGAAAATCGGTGGCACGTGTGTTTGAAGTTGGTGGTTCGCTGTATGGTACATTTGGACACGTTCGGTTTTTATTCGTCTCTGTGAGCAACTTTGACTCCTGCTGTTGTTGGGGCTGGCTTTCACCAACTATAGCTCCCATCCAAGATGAATTGACCATCCGTACTTGGGGAGCTAACAACTCGGTAGCTGCTGGCTTGGAGACACCTGTAAACTGTAGTTTTGACCCTGTACTTACTTTGGTAAATTGACCGTCCTTAAGCCATTGCTTCACTTGTGTTTGTGAGTCGATATCATTGTCGCCATCGCTGTCCGATGATTGTTCCATAGTCTGGCTGAGTATTTGGCGCTTCTTGTTTAAGTACTCCTGATCGCGTTTCTCTTGCAGAATCCGCTCCTCTTCCAGCATCTGCAACTCGAGCTGCTGACGTCTGACGGCTGATGCTCTTGATGACTTCGACCGCTTCGATGACGCTGGGGATCGGCTGGTTGTTGGCTGATCTATTACGGGAGGTGGCGCTTGTCGAGAACAAGTTTGGCATGTCCAATCCTCATTTTCGACAGAACTGTCGACGTGAACGCACTGGTAGTGGAACCACAGATCACATTTATCACATTGGACCATGTGATCATGTGAGTCTGGTTCAGTGCACAGCTGGCAACTATTGAGTTGCGATGGGGACAAGGTGGCGGCGGCGGCATCTGACATGATATAAAGATTTTGTAATGTTGGCGAACATGCGCCAAATTTCAGCAAGAAACTAAATTTTGTGAACGTAGGGATTGATAAGACTGGCCTTATACCAAGTTGGTATATCAATTCATTATTTTTATTCAAAAACGTTACAAAATCCTGCAAATAGGAAACAATTCTATTATACAATATTTATATTTCATTTAACTTACTTTAGTTATCTTTATTTCTAGCTTTTTTGGTAATTAAGTAATAAGTAATACTTTAGAGTTGGAGAATGGCAGATGCTCGTGGTTTTTCTTCTAGGTTATGATTTCTTCTTCTTCTTTTGACAGAAGTTATTTTATTCCATTCAATAGAGTAGTTCGCGACAACGTCAGTGTCAAATGAGAAAAAAAAAACAAAGTGACAGCTGAGCAACTTGTAGGAAAACAAACGAAATTTTATATGGCGGAAGATAGGAATAAATTTGAAATTTAATAAAAATTCACGTAAATGCTCTGAAATCGGGAAAAGATTGTTGTTTTTAAGTAGCAATCAAACATTAGAAGTGACCAAGAGCAAAATAAAGTGCTCTAAGAAGTCCATCGAATAGCACATCAGTGTTGATTAAGTGTTAAAAGTAACTTAGATCTCGTATTTTTCTACTTGATCTTCTGGCAATGCGTTGTTTGTGCCGCTGGAAACTTAAAGGTGATAGAGATGAGTTAAATTCACCGGCGTACCCCAGGTGGAGGCTTGGAAACCAATCCGGATTCAAATCGTCCACAGTTTGGCACATTTACCTAAATATAATATTTTTCACAATGGTTACATTATTGTAAATATATCAACATACCTGAAATAAAATGCCTGGAACAAACACGAGCTATTTTAATATTAATTTTCTTTAAATTTATAGCAGCTAGCCATCGTTTGCGCCTCTCCTTGGACAGATTTCGAATTTCAGGTTTTGTTCCTAATTGTGGAAATATATAAAAACGTATGTCTTCATTTTTCACCGCGTTGTTCGTACAGTTTTTAATGACTCAATTTGTCGGCATATTTTTCTTTTTTTATTATGTTCATTGCCGCCAATACTTTTAGCAAACACAATATTAATTCCGCAGTGTTTAAAGATAGTATTTTGCACTTTATCATAAAATTTCAGTCACACAAAAAACAACTTATTTTATTTCGTTATTGCCGCCGCCACAACACGCGCGATAAAGTTGTTGTTTTTTTAACTATAACTCTTCCAAAACTTTTAGCAAACGCAATATTAATTCTGCAATGTTTTTAGGTAGTATTTTGCACTTTATTATTAACTTTTAATCTTCAAACGAAACAAATCATATCTCCCGCCATATAAAATTTGGTTTGTTTTCCTACAAGTTGGTTTGACGTTTAAGTGAAAGAGAAAGCAAAGTTTTGAAAGAGATAGCTTCGCGAAATGCCCTATGCCGGCTTACAGCTGCTGGCGCGTGACGTTATCAGGGATGTCAACACATCCACTTCCACAATCCACTTTGACACTTGTACAGTCCACAACAAGATGGCTGTCTTTTTTTTATATACCTATTCTTCCTTTTTCTTTTTTCCGCCTTCTTCTTTTTGGAACTTGCTTATTCAACTATCTTTATAATAAAAGGTTTCTCTTTAATGTCGTTTTCCATCGGGACAGAAAAAGCAGAGCAGTTTTTCTGCTCTCGAAATCAGCTGGCTGTCAGATTTCATCTTCCATTGGGGGCAAAAAAAAAAACACTTTTTTTGAGATTCAGATCAATTTTGCGAATCTCGATTTCCGACCGATTTTTCGAGCGCTACTCATCACAGATTTACTAATCCAAGTACGTGTTTGGGTTTGCCAACTGGTGGAGTTTTTTTTTAGGTTTTCATGCATTTTTTTGTTACAGCAAGGAAAGGCATTGCATCGGGTGAAGCTATTTTTGTAAATTATTTATGTATGAAAATGAAGAAATTAATCGGGACCCAAATCGAATGTGTTAATATAGAATCTAACCAGTGAATGGAAAACTCTTTGAAAAGTGTTGAACGCTACACATTTATTCGAATCGCATGAATATCAAAACAAAAAAGAGCATGTGACGTTCTTATCGTTTTTATGTTCGATTAGCCAAACGAAATCTGAAATCTGAGAGCGAATCTGAAGAACACCAATCGAATACGATATTAGTAAGTGGTCGCATTCAAGAATCTAGTTATCTTAAGTCGACTAGATTGGTCTGGATAAGATGTAACCTGAACGCAAAAACTAGATTGGTCTGGAACGTCACTTTTACTACGTCAGCCACATACCCGAACTGTCAACTTAGTACTCAGTCACGAATTTCTTGATATGACCACGCCGATTTTGACAGATAAAAATACCAAAATAGTATATAGTGTAATCGGACAATAAGCACGAATGCCAGCATAAAGCCTATATGCCCATATGCTCTTTATTGAAATTTCCTTGTGGCATTGCTGGCATTTTTGATGGAACAAGAATTATTTTGTTGCCATCGGTGTTTGAGTTCGTGGGACTGTGATTTATTTTCATTTTCTTTTTTCTGGAAAAATAACAAATATGAAATGAAAAAATAACTAATGACCAGCATGTCAAATATGACCATATTGGTAATTTTGGTCATATAGTCTAATATACAGTTTTGATAATCCTGGCATTTAGGTCATTTGACAGCTAATCTGGTCATTTGCCTGTTGGCATTTATGCATAATTGGCATACAGTCTAATCTTAGCTTTAGACTTATTTTTATTTGAACTGCCGATTTATGTAGCTGCTTGCTGAACAAGCCCATCTATGATTGACAGGCCTACATCGCCTATTCTATACCTACCTAGCTATACACCTAATTTTTTTGAATTTGGCGGACGCGGAATTAGTAGTTGTTGTGATTTGTGAATTTGTTTCTTTGTTTTTCTTTTTTAGTGTTGCGTTCGCGTTTTTTATTTTGTTGTCGTTAATTTGTTGAAAATAGCAGAAACTAAAGATGACCTGCTTTTTTTGTAAAAAAGTATTTCGCTACTACCAACCGCTTGATGCAAACAGAAAGCGATTTATGCGAAAGGTATATCCAAATTTTAAAGTAGGTTCGGTTTCTATCACCATGCACACATTAGATAAATCGTGATTTTCCTTATAGGACAGTTCGTATTTGTGTCTAAAGTGCTTCGATAAATTCGATACTGTCTATCGAAAGAAGAAGAAAAAATCAACCTCAAATGCGTCTGATGTTTCTATTCAAACTAACACACTATCTGTGGTCACTGCAGCAAGCAAAGTCTCTTCAGATGCATCATCAACGGACAAATCAAAAGAGAATACCCAACCCAATAGAAAGAATGTTGTCGAATTTGTATCCCAATCATTCACCTCAAATACTTCTATTGACTCGACTGACCGTCTTGTTGTAATGACCACAAAACATTCATCTCTGCACGAATCTGCAACTGTTACACCGCACCCAGAAGTTCTCATAGCAGCAACCGGAGCTCAAAGGGCAGTGATGAGTGCCCTGCGACGCAAACGAATGAGAGAAAACGATAGCTCTCCGGAACAGAGTCCCGCTGGACGGCGTCCCTCTGATTTTCACGTAGTAGGAGATGACGAAGATTCAGAATCGCCCTCAATATCTTCTGTGAATTTGGCACATGTGCGGCCTATCGTTAAGAGTAAGTTTTGTTCGATTTATACATAATATTACAGTAGAAGTAATTGTCTTTCATTTAAGGACGCAGAGAACCAGTAGTGCACCTTAATCAGGATGTGATGGACATCTATTTGGCGAACACTTCGGGCGGTTAATTAGTTTTTGTAAGTTGTTACTGAATGCTTTAGTTTTATGAAACACTCCACTAAGAACGTTAGGCCAGGTAATGTTGCCTTTAGTATCCGCAAAGCATGGTTCCCATAAGTATTTAAATGAAATAAATCTTAATATGGTTAAAAGAAACTGTTTTTGGAAAGCGATCACCTTATCTGACATTAAGGTCAGAGCGGTAATCAGTTGGGGCGGAAGTTTTGTAAGTCCGCTTCGGCATTACATTTCCGGTTGTGATTACCATTTGCTATGATCGGTCGAAAGACTGTCAAATTGTCTTCTTGACCAAGTATTGAACTCGTCTTACGTTCTAGGGTAGTCTCCATGCAACTTATGTTATAAAACCTGAATATATCGAAGGCAGGCTATAGACAATCTATGAACTTGATTGATTGATTTTTCATTTTTATTTTGATTACTACTTTGTACTCGTAAACTGAACACATTACAGTAAACCCTGCCGCTTTAGATCCTCGTACGTCTTCCTGTTTACTACATTGCCCAACGAATCTTCGAATTCCTCCTCCTGATCGGCAATCCATCGTTCACTTTGTTTTTGCGATTTTAGTTTCTCCCACACTGAATAAAAAAAAAAAATATATTATTTTCATTTCGGCAGCATTAACAGCGAAAACTTACAAGTGATTGCATCCTCAATTTGCGTGACATTTGCAAAATGTGCTGTATTTGGTATTCCTAAACAGCGCATACCATGAGCGTGCCTCCATTCGGCGAAATGCCGCTGAAATGCCTTCGGTCCCTTGTACGTAAAGTTACCGCAAATTTCGCAGTTGTAATTTATATTCAAGCCGTGCAGTTTGTACAGCCAGTAGGGGATTGGTTTGCCATCCCATCCCAGAGGCAGATTCTTCGGATTGTAGGGAACATCATCGGCATCGTCGTCGTCGTTCTCACTTT
The DNA here is from genome assembly GCA_946477585.1 of Cheilosia urbana. NCBI lineage: Eukaryota > Metazoa > Arthropoda > Insecta > Diptera > Syrphidae > Cheilosia > Cheilosia urbana. The sequence continues at coordinate 61,647,295 of OX297854.1, read as the reverse complement.
CGCTGGCCTCTGCATCACTGTCATCACGCTCACCTCCAGTACGTGCCTGTTTGCGTTGCACATTCTCTTTGGTAGCACCACGTTGCTCAGACACATACTCCACACACCGATAGAGGATAGCCTCTAGTAGTGCTATTTCCTTTTGCCGAGTTTGTTCTCGAGCACTAAATTTTCCACTCGTCTTCTTCGCCATTAGCGATGGGTCGAGGTGTCTCTTGCCCTTTGTGGAAAACAGCCTCTGAGCCCGCTCTTCCAATGTGCCACCACACTTCAGACCTAGAGCCATTAAGGCGGATTTCAGACGATCCAAACCCAATGATGCCAGCTCCTCCCAGCTGGAAAAAGCCGACAAATCCAAATGCGCACCAGTGTTGGCCAACACAGATTCGGTTTCTTTGGGCCAACCAGGAAATGTTCCATTCGTCCATTGCTTCTGGAAGTCCGCATCCAATTTTGCTAATTCAGCATCGATGTCCAACAAGGGTTTGATGCGCACAATATAGCTGTAGAGGTAGTCGTTTAATCCCTCCAAATATTTCTTGTACTCCATGTTTTTTCGCTCTTTGGGTATGTCGAAGACATGATCGAACGTCATCAGATAGGTAATGTAATCGACCTTTTCGATGCCTCGAATGTTTATGTAGTTTTCATAACATTCGTTTAGATCCAGATAACGACCACCACCCTCTTCGTCTGTGAACTCAACCAGACCACTCATCTCATCGGGGTTGCTATAAGACTTGGTCAGCTCATCAAATTCGATTGAAAGCGGAACACTTATTTCATTTGGATGCTTTTTGTAGAACTCTTTGATTTGCTTCAGTCGGGCATAAAATTCATTGAATTCATTGGGACCAGATAGAGCTTGAACTTCGGCTTTGCGTTCGTTGTCCTTGTCTTCGTAGAGTTCTTTCAGTTTATGGGTGGCATTGTGATGGAGCTGGAAATAACGAATGAATTTATATGGTTCAAAATATTTTTATTGTCTACGATTACCTCCAATAAGTACTTGAGCCGATGTTCCGAGTAAATTTTCTCTTTATCCTGTTGAAAAATAGATTTTAGAAATTTAACAAAAGAGATGTTTTTTGCTACGAACCCCTGGCTTTCTATTAGCATATTCGTCAACCATCAGTTTTATAAGTCGCTCACGCTCTTCATGGTAGCGACGCTGTTGTTCCAGTATAGTTTCCATTCCTTATTTAATTAGCAAATTTGAATGAAGATATTTTCGGAAAAAATGCTTCGGCGAATGTAGGTACAACAAATTGACAACAAATAAACGTTTTAGCTTGACACAATTTCGAGACTCGTTGAAGTATGTTGATAAGGCAGTTCACGGGATGTGTTACGGAAACCGCAAATATCCAGAGATTTGTGATCTGTGATAAGGCCCTACTCGCCGGGGTTTTCACCATTTTACTGGTGAAGACGATAAAAATTTCGTTAATCCGGAGTTTTTTTATTTTTATTTTTATTCGACGTCGACTGCTACACCGACAGAAATATCAAACTCTGAAGATTGGTCCATTTGGGTTTGTTTTTGTTGTAGGACTTAAAACAAACATCCTATCCTAGCGAAAGTAAAGCACAATAACTAGTGTCACCTCCTCCAAGTCCGTGTGACATTAAGCAAGTGTTCGGGAATTTGATAATTTGATAATAAAATATAACTCCGGCGGTTTTGATAATTATATTTATCGCGGATGTGAATAGGCTGTGGATCGAGTCAACTCCCCGGGAATACATTTTTGCGGATTTTAACAGTCAACAGTCAAGAAAGATAATCGCGCAGAAAAACGCGACAAAAAAAAAAACGAATGAATCATTCGTTCAAACAAGTCGAAAAAAGCGTGAAAAACGCTCCAAAATATGCGTAAAAACTTTTACAAAAATTTGTTTAAAAACGAGTCAGAAAACACAAGACCCTTTAAAAACGTTTCGAAATTCTGTCTTCAAATTTCAGTTTTTCAAATTTAAAGCAATACAATTCTGATAATTCTGTAACCGAAAAGAAAAAATATGTATTAAAAAACAATTATAAATTTATACAAAATTAGAAAAGACAAGACAAATTAGATTAAATAATATTGAAAAAGAATTAATAGGTGTATTTTTTGAGCTTCGATTTCAGTAAAGCAAAGTAAAGCAGGATTTTCAGCACGCAATTATAGCAACTACATATTAATTGTAATTGTGTGCTGAAAATCCTAGTTATTTGGCTTTGCTCCAATTTTTTTGCTTTGCTGCGTTCGAAGCTAAAAAAAACAGGTCTCGTATCCATTGAAAAAAAAAAAAAAAAAAAAAAAATTGGAAATGTTAGAAAAAAGGATATGCTCTCTCCATCTCTGCTCTACAAACTTCTGCAAAGAATATAATATCCAGAACCACCCAACCTTAATTAGTCAAATACGCTTTAAAAAACGCGTCAAAAACGCATCAATTCAAAAGAGACGAGAAAAAAACGCGTAAAGAAAAATATAAGAAAATGCGTCAAAAAATACCACAAAGAGTACGTGAAAGAACATGACAAAAAACGCATAAAAAACACTTAAAAAAAAAACCTTGGAAAACGTAAGCAAAAAAGGCGTAAAAACACAAAAAATACGAAATCACTTCAAGAAAACGAATAAGAAAACCTTAAAAAACGCATAATAAAAGGCGTCAAGAAAACGCGTGAAAAAATAGGTCTAAATACGCCTGAAAACACTTCAAATAACGCTTAAAAGACTCGTTCCATTTGCAACCCATTTTTAACTTTCTCTGTCTGTCTAACATTACGATGATACACGAACTCAAAAAGTAGGTCGCAAAATTCTCACTGTCTGTCTGTCCTTCAACAGACCTTACAGCCGCCTCAATATTAATGGTACTTCCATATAAAATTTTGTTACCAGTTTCATTTGTTCGAAAACGGCTCTAACGATTTCAACCAAATTGTATTTAATTTTTTTAAAAATGTAGTTTTCCTAAGTTTACCTGAAAACGGCAATAACGATTTAGACCAAAATGCAAACTTGGTGTTCTTAAAATGATTGCGTCCTTAATTTTCAATTCGAATCACCGAAAATGCTAATTTTAAGAACTGCTCATATCTCGAAAACTCCATTTTTGACTTCGATAAAACTTTAAAATCCGAATAATGCTTATATCTCGAACAATAATTTATAATCGGTTTTCAGCTATATACCTAGCTAACAAATAGTATTTTTCAAACTAAACATTGCAATATTTGGTACTGTTTTGTCTGCAAAATTTTACAAAAACCGATCTAACGATTTTGATTAAAATATATTTTAAATAATATCAGTATTCTTAATAAGATCACTTAGTTTTTCTCCAAAAAATCGAATAAATCCGTTTTTTAACTATTTCTCAAAAATGACTACCCAAAAGCCGATTTCTGTTCATATATATTTTCAATACCGCACTTTAAAATTCAAATTGCAACAGCCACTATAAATGCAATAACAGCAACGCAAAACTTATTTTCCGCAAATATACCCACTTCTTCTTTACAATCTATATATGTACCTACTTATAATAAAACTGTAGGCAATTTTTTTGTTACCTAATGGCGTGAAAACTACTGCACAGATTTCGATGAAACTTTTTTTGAAATGTTTCTTAAGATTCTGTGCAACATATAGGCTATTGCTTTCATTGCCATGCTTATTTTTTGTAGCGTTTTTGACCAAAATGTGTTGTTTTTTTCTGACTTTACTGCCTTTAACTCGCCATTACTCAGATAATTCTTAATCAATTCAAACAAAACAAAATACTTAGGAGAGCCAACACTTTTATAGTTATTTCAAACCATCAATCAGCTTTCTATTCCTTTAGAAGCTGAGCTACAACTTAAAATCTAGCATGAAAAAAATAAATTTATTTTCTCAAATCGAATATTATCAGCAGCCGCGGTTCTTGATCGTTTTTCTGCATTGGGGTGGTTTGGTGGCGCACATCGCACAGGCACGTTCATATTAAAAAAAACTGCGTGGTGTTTTCTCCAAATTAAGTGAAACGAAAGAGAAGTATGGGACGTGAATATACATATGTATATTGAATCAACAGCAACAATGTGTTTCTGAGGAAATGCGCAGATGGCTGATGACGTGTGGTGATCAGCGTTGCCATAAGTGCAGATTTGTCCGCATTTTGCAGGTTTTCAACCTTGCTGCATATTTTTAAAAACCAGAAATCTGCGCTTCAGATTTTGTCTGCATCCGCAAAAATATATTTTGTTCTTTTTAACAAATTTTAACATTTGTTGCGCACTTGATTTCACTGTATGCTGTCATTTTCGTATTCAGCTTTTTTGTTTTTTTTTTTTGTTATTGTTACATACATAAAAAAAAATTGTGAAGGAAGATTTTTCTAAAGAAATCTGCATTGCATTTTTTTTTGTCATAATTGCAGATTTGTAAAAACATTTTTATGGCAACATTGGTGGTGATGGACGTATGTCGGAGGTGGTGCATATAGAAATTGAGTTCATGGTTTTTGTTTTAATGGTTGTTATAGTATCTACGTTGATACCTACAGTAAAGAATTGAAGAATTCAAGAAGTAAAGACGATATAGGTGAATTATGTTGTTTGATTTACGTATTGTTTGTGTAGATACAAATTTCCGTTCAGGCTTTTGTTTTAGTGGTTGTTTTTATATTACCTTCGTTGTACCTACAGTAAGGATTAAGGAAGTGAAACTTTAGTACTTACTCTGTTGAATTTAATTTTCTTAAATTGGTGTTTTAGGTAAATAGATTTGTTTGATTTATTGTTTCACATTGACAATGTTCACCGCTTTTTTTTTTAGCTAGACTGTTGATTTTAAACAAATATGCCGTTGAGAAAACGGTCAAATCTCTTTTATCGGAAATTAACCAGTCTCACGCCGCGTACGAAGTTGCGGGCACAGCTAGTATTGAATATGCACCTTAAAATAATTCCAACCAATTGGAGTTTACATAATCAGAATATACCAATTCATTTACACCCCCACGGTCATCGTGATATTCAGTTTATATCTGCTAATGCATGTGCAAAAACAAATCTACTCTTGCATATACCTACATACATAAATTTTATATGGAAAGATATGTATCTATAACGAACAATACTACCAATCATAGACAACTTAAGCCAGCGTCATTAATATATTCCAGCGCAGTGGCTTAGTGGTTAGTGTGTTGGACTACTAAGCGAGGGTTCGAGGTTCGAATCCCGCAAAAACCCAAATTCCAACTTTGGGTTTTTTTCACTGCGCCACCTCTCGCGAACGTCTGACAAACATCCGAGAGTATGACTGTCTTGAAAGAGCTTCTCAATTAGCCGTTTGGAGTCGGCATAAAATTGTAGATCCCTTCCATTCGTTCCAAAAATGAAAACGCACACAAAACGAATGGTTGTGAGAGGCTAGGCCTAGGGTCCCTCCGGACCTGTTGCGCCAACTATTTATTTTTATAGTCAAAAAGAAAATCATTCCCAAATAGATAAGAAATCAGAAACTCTTACAAGAACTTGCGACAATTGTCTATTTCTAGAGTTTCAACGTTTAAAAACTTAAAGTGAATTTTATTTAACACTATGTATTCCTTTTTCTATATTTCATGAACCGTTTCTTTTACCTAGCATAGCTTCTCCGATCTTTACTTACCTATCTAATAAAATAAGAAAACCATCAACAAAACTTTTGACGAACGAGACAATTTTTTTCGACCGTGCACTTTATTTTTCTCCCATCCAGAATTTTGACCTCCAACCCTCAAAAAAAAAAAAAAAAAAAAGAATCAAAAAACGCTTTAAAAAACGCCTCAAAAAAAAAAAAAAAAAAAAACATGACAAAAAACGCATAAAAACGCTTCAAAAGAAACCTTGGAAAACGTGCAAAAAAGACGTAAAAAACGAGTCAAAAAACCCTTCAAAACGCCACAAAAAATGCTTAACAAATCGCTTCAAAAAAACGCGTCATAAAAGGCTTCAAGAAAACGGATGAAAAAAAAGTCTAAATACGCCTGAAAACACTTCAAATAACGCTTAAAAGACTCGTTCCATTTGCAACCCATTTTTGTTCTCCTATCCAGAATTTTGACCCCCAACCCTCAAAAAAACGAATCAAAAAACGCTTTAAAAAAAACAATCAAAAAACACACAACACGTAAACGAGCCTAAAGAAAAGCACCAAGCCAAAAAAAAAATGCTCTCATTGATTTTTCTCCGTGCGATGTCTCGTCGCCACTTTCGTCTTTATAACAAAAACCAATAAATTGTTTATGAATGGAAATTGGCCGATAGACGAAGAAAATAGAAAAAAACGTGCTGCTAGCTGCTGCAGCCAACTCTCAGCTTATCTGATATGCAGCGCGATAAAACCAGATGCAATCAAATTTACATCTAACACCGTGCACCGTGCACCGCGATGTTGTGTTGTGCATTGGGCCCGTGGTCATCTAACATAACACAACCATTTCTTAGTTCTTCGTTCGTTCGCAATCGCAATTGTGGTAGATTTTGTATGCGTCGCAGCACAGAATCAAATACTTGTTTACGTTCGAAATAGACAGCGCAACTTGGTGCGACGTAGATACTTGTTCGTATCTCGTACCTCGTGCTCGTAGCCTCTTACTATTGTAGAGGTAGATGAGTCCCGCCCGGCACCCGGCTAGCAGATTCTTTCTTGTGCTGCATGGCAGTTGCCCTTAGTATCTGTACGTGAGCGGAACTGTGTGCGCTTCATTGTCGGCCAATTTAAAATCTATATAACGATGTTGTTCTCGGATGTACGAGTACATGAATATAAGAAGTGTAAAGAGTGATAATAAATTATGGTTTGCAAAATTCAACACAAAAATAAATCGAAACTGTTTGTGTGAACTGCTTGAGCAGCAGTGTGATTTATCAATTTGATTGATTGATAGACGACGTGAAGTGAATAGAAAAATATCAGTTTTCAACAAAAATGTGTATTAATTTCAAAATCAAGAAGAAATATATAGAATCTGCACTGCTTGGATTATTCAACCCATAGGTTACGTAAAATGCCTTGGAACTGCCTATGCAGCTCGGAGAAGGAGAAGCATAAACTTCAAATAAGCGCACCGATTTTGAATGTAAGTTTAAATGTGAACGCATGTAAAAACCAATTCCCTTTCATTTCGACGTTAGTGGGAATAAGTATTTAAATCTAAAATATCAGCCCACTCGTAACGATAAACAAAGTACCAGCGAAATAGGGTCAGCTAGGCCAAATGATTGAAATAAAACGTTTTGCTCATTAATTTTGCGGTTGCATCTGCAAAACACGAAACTATAAACTGTTTTTAACAAATTAACACCATTGGGCCTCTGGTGCAAAGGTTGTATGTCGTTTCCGATAACATCAATCTTGTGGCAGTACGCCTTTCCTTTCCTAGATATTGATATCCTTCAGTTTGTTTCCTAAGTTCTGTAGAATTCGGACATAACCTTGATATTAGTAAATGAAGAAGATCAACTGAAAGGGAATCTACCAAGCTTAATCGGTAAAAAAGGATGTTCGGAAAAGCACAAATTTTGTGTGTGACAAGATAGAATTGCAAAGCAGAATTTTGAAAGCAGAACTTCGACCTGCTCCCTAAAAAACGGGTCAAAAAAACGCGCGAAGAAATCGCGTCAAAAAGGGCGTCAGAAAACCGCAAAAAAACTGACAAAAAATGTGTCAAAAAGCCTCAAAAAATGCTTCAAGAAATCGTTTAAAGAGCCTCAAAAAATGCGTGAAAAAACCCTTCAAAAACACGCATAAAAAACCCTTCAAAAACACGCATCAAAAAATGCGTCAAAAAACGACTCAAAAAAGAAAAAAAGCATTAAAAAACGCGTCAAAAACACATAAAAAAAACCCGTAAAAAAGGCGTCAAAAAACACTTCAAAAAAACGCTCATGTAAAAAAATGCAACTGAAGGGAAGAAGCACAATCCGTAAAAAAGAATGGTGTTTGACATTTCAACACATATTATGCGAAGCAAGTCTTGAACAATTGGAAAAACATTGTCGAAACATGTAGTGAAATAAAATCGTCAAAAATGATAAAAGGCCGGCCAATCGACTTCACAATGTGATGTTTTTTTTTCGACTAACTTAAAACATATGAACATGAATGAATTAAAAAAAAGAGGAATGAAAATTAAAAGCAATGTAATAGATTATGTTATAGTTTACAGGGTGAGCAAATTTCTACATTACCTACCTATTTCATGTACATGTATTTTTTGTGAAACGTGAAGCAAGTTGATTGCTTGAGCAACGTCGAATTCAGCTAATACTAAGATATTTAGTCAAATCAGATTTTTGCCGCTCTGCCGCTCAGTGCGTGGCCTTAGCCTTGTACGATGGAGCGCTCCACAACGCAATCAAAATTTATCTTCAACGTTTAATATTTCCATTCATAAATTTGTCCCACGTTCGGATGAAAGAAACTATAACGCAGGGAAACGCTTTGCCATTTGCAGCAGGGAGCTTTTCTTTTTTTGACGGGAAACCTAAATTGGCCACTGTTGGATTTATACGATTCTCTATTTCACAGAACCAGAATTGACCCCCTTCCTACCACAATTTGTTTTTTGTTTTAGAAATGTTTTCGTAAAACAATCGGTTTCGAAGTTTCGATCAAAATGATACTATGCTAGAGGAACTCAAAGAAGTGGGTTCCGGCTAGGCAAATTGAACTTCGTTTCTAACACAGTGGCTGAATGGTTAGAGTGCTGGCTGCTGGACAACAGAGTCAGAGGGACTCAGCTTCGCTCCTCGGAAAATCAAAATTACATCTGAAGTATGTATATTTTTTCCAGTGTTGAGTAAAAAATACTTAGGTGTTTCGCTTTTTGAATACATACCAGAACCTTGTTTTTCGAGACCATCCACATCCAGTACTTTAACTTCGTTTATTTAAGTTTAAGTTGTAGATTCCCTGATTCCTGCGGATCAGTGCGAGATTTCTTAAATCGCTGTTAAGTCTTTCTTCTTCATTTTCAAGACTTCCGACATCGCAGCTTAACTAAGATGGGAGGTAGGAGCTCATTTCTAAATATTACACACACCAACTGTCCGATCTGATCCTTGTGGTAGGTACTCCTGACGCTAGTTAAAAGCCCGGAAACTTAAGTTATGAAAAAAATCAAGCTAGTGCATAGTTACTGAAATGAAAATTATACTTCAATAAAAATAAATAAATACCAAAATCGAACGAACTTTCTCGTTTATCAAAAATTTGGTTGGTTGTTTTCTTATTTTATTAGGTACTAGGTAAGCCCCGCCGACCTCGCCAGTTGAAAATTACGGGCGTCAGAGGGAAACATACACTTTTTGCCACTTTGTTTTATATATAATAGAGATGTAGGTAAAGATCTAAGAAGCGATACTAGATAGCAGTATATATCAAATAGCAATGTGAGTTTTTATAAGTTGAAGCTCTCAGTAACAGGAAACTGTCGCAAGTTCTGATTAGATAGTTGTAAGCGCCTACTGAACCTGGTTTTAATAAGTCTGACAGCTGGCTGACTTGATATGTCGCATGGCGTTTTCCATTGGGACAAAAAATACATATTTTTTCATTTTGGATCAATTTTTGCAGATCTCGATATTTTTTTCAGATTTACACGCACCAATATACTTTGCACAGCTGTTTTACGTTTTTTTAAGTTATTTGCGCAAGATGTGCAAAGTTTCTTGAAAACTAAAATAACGAAATACACAAAAAGCTATGGATATAATTTTGAAGGAATTATTGTCTTCATTGTCTTTCTCGTCATTTGAAGACTACAAATCACCAAAAATACTTCATTTGTAATGAATGCAAAATGCTGATATTTTTGTCAAGTAACGCCTTAATCCATTTACAAAAGCAGGTCAATTTTGTTGCATGTTCCATGAGCAGTTTAATATCTGAGATCTGAAAAAGATTTCTGGTGGTCCCAATGGAAAACGACATTAGTTTTCATTGAATCGAGTACGAATTTCGTGAATGAGTAGGTACTAAGTTGACAGTTTGTATACAACTGACATATTAAAAGTGACGTTACCGAACGACATGGTTTCAGCGTTTAGAGTAGTTTTAGCTAGGTTTCTTAATTGTATAAAGATGACACTATTTTACAATGTATCTGTTGCCGAGAAAATTCGAACTGTTGTTGGCTATATATGACACGCTGAGTGGAATTTATCGGTCTGCTCTGGTTTTTGAGTTGTATAGATATCTAACACGTACATTATTAACACACAAAAACATTTGAATGATGAAAATTAACAATAAGTCACTTGAGCTTGAATTTCTGAGGGTAGATTCGAAAATAGCATATCACGAATAAACAAAATCCATCATTAAGTTCGCGGCAACAGAAAAAAATTAAAATTTTGTAAACCAGTGATAATCCATTTGAGAAGAACGGACTACCTAAATTGTCTTCGAGGAATCAAAAAACAAAGGTAAAACGTAATCTCTCTATATATAAAAATCAATTAATGTGCGTTAGTCGGGTAAAGGCTCCAGAACAGCTCGACCGATTTGAATGATTTTTGTTATGTTTTATTCTACTTAATTCAGGGATGGTTTAGGAAAAAGAAAATTCGGAGAGTTCTCAATATGTGACGGTGCAGGCGTATATTTCGTTTTTCAGTTCAATTCAAGTATCTTCATTTTTTTTTTAAATTTACATTTGCTTTTCTTAAACTTTTTGTATATACAATTTGACTTAAGGCTAGGTAACAAATGGGGGTGAATAGTTAATATTTAAAGGTGTTGGCTCAACAACAGGGGCCCAACGGTTTACAATGTTTGTTTTCTTAAATCTATTTTACATATATTGTATTTGGCTTGTCGGATTCATACTCGTAGTATGCATCGTTGTCAGGGTTGAACTCAGGGTGTTCAAGTCCGAGTGTTTATGGAAGTATCTTCAATAACAATCTTCTATATTTATACCTATAATTCTTTCGGGGTGAAACGTGATGACGATATAACTCGATAACCACTGGGTCGATTTTCAAGATTATTCTTTCGTTTTGTTGTTTCAGTTCAGGTTTAGGCGGTCTTTTGATACTTTTGGACCATGGGTGGCGTTATTGTCGATCTTTGAATCCACTCATTCGATTTCAATGGAATTTTGTGAATGCGTATGATTGGTTCCAGCTTAAAAGACTGTGCATTTCGGACCAGATAGGTGTCAATGGTTTTGATCTCCGAAACCAATCAACACATTATACAATATATAAAAAGTTGGCATCAGGTTGAAAGATAGGACTATTTTGGACCCGTGGCGCTGTTGTCGATCTGAGAAACCGCTCAACTGATTTCAATAAAATTTTGTGGATGTATATTGTTCGTTCCCGGTTCAAAAGTAGGATACTTTTCGACCTGATAGGTGGCGCTGTTGTCGATGTTGATCGAAATTTTGTGGATGGGTAGGTCGCTTCCAGTTTGAAAGATAGGATAATTGTGGATTCTATAGATGGGACTTTGTAAACGATAAACGGGATAGGAAAACGGGTTGTGGCACCACCTCCCTTTCAAACCTAAAATCAAACGCTATTTCTAAAGTTGTAAAATTAAAAACAATTAATGTACATTTGCCAAATAATGAACTTTGCGAAATGAGATCGTATTTGTCAAAAGTTATTTTGGATAAAAAAAATAATTTCAGGTTGAATAGTGAATGCTCCAAATTATTTTAGTCGAAAAGTCAATTTTGGGCGGTACAAAATTCGCTGGGCACGCTAGTAATAAATAAAAGCGTTGGTGTTGCTCCTATTACAAAACGATGTATTTTAACTGTAAAAATGCCGGGAAATGCGGCCCTAGAAGAGATTACTTCAATCTTTCGTAGGAAATAAAATGACTACTAATGTGAGCTTTAATAAAATATCTATGAAATCCGTGCCGATTTTCTTACTATGATACAAAGAACAAAACATCAATTTAACTCACGAAGCCCCATAGCAACACTAAATACATACCTAGATACATTATTCAAGCTCACGTCTCTCGTTGCGTTCAACGCACAGTTCCCATTTATATGTCAAACAAAATTGTAATTGCAAATACAGAAGAGGCAAAACTACGGCTTGCTGATCACCAATAATTCGCATTACGTTTTTTTTATGGTCGAAAAATTACGTCTAATTGTGAACTTCCGTTGGTGTGCCGACGGCCATTTAATAAAAACTAACATTAGAAATTCACGTCGAGTACGCTGACAACCGCTAGCTTAGAAGTATTTACGTCGTACAGAGTCGGCACATTGTGTCATAAATTCTCAAATCCCAACACGGTAATGAAAATCAATTGAATTGTAATTTATGAGATTTTTTTTCCTTCGTTTAGAGGTAGCTTACCAAGCTACGAATACTTGTATTACTTTCATAAATTCAAAAAATTTCGATTGGATTCATCGTAAAAGGGGTTTACGCAATTTTGCTTTCGCAATTTTGTTTACAATATGTGCAAGTGTTTTGGTTTGCATAAGAAAGCACCATCGATATGCTAAACATTTCAAAACGATTCGAAGGAAATTACAACAAGCATTGAGAACGGTAGCATAAACTTTCGAACAAGAAAAAGCCGTATTTAAATAAATAAAAATGTATAAACAACAAACCAACTGAGTAGTGATTTTCTATATATTGAAATAGTTTGTGGTTTAGGGAAAGCTTACGAGTAGAACTGATGAAGGCTAAAAATATCTGCAAAGTATCGTATTGACGTAAAATCTGTATTTATCTTGGAATCGAATAGTGTTTCAATTGGACGTCAGCCGATACGGTTTTTTGGCACTGCCAAGTTTTTATAAACAAAACAGAATGTGAAGTTGAAATATAAGTCTATCTCGTGTAGATATTTTATGAAGGTAGTTCTATTTATCTTTGGAAGTTTATTGCAGATGCAGAGCTTATTGCGCAATGTACCAGCAACTCTTTGATTTATTGACATCATAATTGAGCATGACTCTGTAGAGTCTAGTTGATACTCCGGGGTCCATGTTGACATCTTCAGCCACAGCTACGATATTCTCAGCAGAACGTCTGCCTTGGGGATGGCCTGTCAGCATTTCGTGTTGTCACATACCAGTGTTGTTAGCACTCTCAATTCATTTATCCCACGAAGCGTGGTTATTTTTCCATTTTTCCCCTTTTTACCATACTAAAATTCCCTTTTAAAAGCCCACAATATTTTTTTGCCTCAAAATCCAGTTTTTAAAAGTAAAATTTGTATTACACGGAAAGGAAATTACGGTTAATTAATCTTTACTAAGAAAATCACAGTTTGTAATATTACTACGATTATTTTTTGGTACTAGAACATTTTGATAAAATTCGATTTATATGAGCTTTTTTTTTTATGGACATTCAGTGTGTTGATAATCATGGTAAAATCTAGAAGTTTTGATGAAATTTCAGCAAAAAATTGCAGTTTGAATGTTTTTTGTTAGATTCATGAAATTCCCACGATTTTGTGCTTTTTCCCTTTATACCACGAAAAGCATTTTTTTACATCGAAATACCCACAAAAAGGGATAATTCCCGCGATATAACAACACTGTCAAAGGAAAGAGGAGAGGCATCGTACAAGTGAAACATTTTTGCAACTGATTAATGATTTATTTCAAAAATATAGTAATTAAGTAATTATTATTAGATAATACAAAAGTCCTTATTTGTGCCTTAGCATTTGCAAATTTTTCCACAATTTTTTCAAATATAATAGGTTGTAAAAAAATCACTTTCGATATACATTAGCGAGAGCGCTGCAAGTTTTTGTTGGCGGAGTGTGGAGCGCAAGTAATTTCTTACTCTTTCAAGTGCTGAAAAAGACATTTCGCCGCTTGCACTAGGCACTCTGTTACCAGCTCACCCACTCCCACCCACCAAGTAACAAGTCAGTGTTTGTTTTACGCGCCCTTTTTAAAATTTCAAAATTTATTGTTAAAATTAGGGACTCTCAAGCACATTTAGTTTAAGTGTTTTGTCTCGGTCTAGTTGAAATATGTAGGGTAGATGCAATGATGCTAGATTAGAACATGCGAAGACATGATTTTAGCGCGCCCCCTCCTCAGTCCCCAATATGATGAACTTGATAATTGTGTTCACAATCCTACCAAATGAATAATAGTAAAATTCGGGGAAAACATATTTTTATCTATACCTATCATAATTTGCAAAAGTCATATTTTGTTAAACCTTTAGGTATTTTGATGCCATATGGAAACACGAGTATATATTTTTTGATTTTATTTTTTAACTAACTTCCTGAAGTATCTGTTCAATCACTAAAAATGCTGGTTGATGATAGAAGTCGTTGGTCCTTCTGCTTTTAGCTCTCGTGTAAGACTGAGAAAAGTTTAAACAGAAGAACTGGCATTTTTTCATGGAAAAACTATTTTTATGATTTTTTTTACATCGACTGTTGCCAAAAACATTATATCAATTCCGAATTAATTTGAATGAAATTTTAACTTTTTCGACTACGCAGTAAGAGAAAGATACATATTGTATTCGAACAAAATTTCAAACTTGAGATGTTAATCATATCTGACATGACGATGATGATAGAGGAACTCAAAAAAGTGTCCGTCTGTTTGTCTCGCCGTATGTCCCGAGGACTACAACCTTAACAGTTGCCCGGATTCCTTTCAAATGTTTAAGGAAAAGTATTACGAAGTCTTCCGTAAGGATCGCTGTAATATCAAAACTGGTCTTTCTAGAGGAGGTGGAGTTCTTGTTGCTGTTGGAACCCATATAACCGCTATTGAAATTCCGTTTAAGATTAATCTGCCTACTTTTGATGTAGATAATTATCAAATCATCTTCTACCAGTCATGCGGATTTATATATAATTGTGTGCTACATTCGCTCGGGTAGCTCTCTAGAGATGTATAATCTATATTTATCCAATTTGGGATCTTTTTTGAGTAATTTGAATAGTAGCGATCATATTATTTGCTTGGGTGATTTTAATCTAGGAGATATTAAATGGACACTTGACTTAGACGATAAATATCTAGTTCCTTTCAATGTCAGGTCAAATATAGAAATTGCGGTCATAGATCTTTTTAGTCAATTTAATCTCGTTCAAATTAATAATTTTTGTAATAGCCTAACTCGCCAACTAGATTTGGTATTTGTTGATAGAGAATTTGATACTTCTATTGATCTTGTTAACATTCCAGTCATTGATAATACAATTCATCATAAAAGTGTTTTTCTAGAAGTAACATTTTTTGATTATATCAAAAATGTAGAAGAATCAAGTACTCAAACATTTGATTTCAAACGCGCTAATTTTAATGTAATTAATAGGTTTTTTACTGCTATACCGTGGAATAACTTGCTTACAGAAATTAACATCGAACATGCATACAAAGTTTTTAGTCGCCGTGTAAAATGTGCACTGGAGCAATTTGTTCCAAAAAAGCGAATAAATTCAAATTCTAACCCTTCTTGGTTTAATAAAAGATCATCCAGTTTAAAAAATCGAAAGATTAAGGCATATAAATTATATAAACGTGACAAAAAAACTCATTTCTTCAACTGAGATACTTGCAGTCTCTGAAAGAGTTTGATTATCTTAATAAATTTCTCTACAGTAGTTATGTTCTGTCAGCTGAGGCCAAAGTCAAAGAAAATAGTAAACATTTTTGGACCTTTATAAACAATAAGCGAAAATGCATTGGCCTCCCAAACTGTATGCATTATCTTGAAGAGGAATCGAGCGATACTGCCACCATTTGCTCATTTTTTGCAAATTACTTCAAATCCGTGTATTGCCCAGCCCATCATCTCGAGTTATTCGTGATGATTTCATTTCTTTAAATCAAGTCTCTGTAGGAAATCTGCAGTTAAGCCCAGGGGACGTTTTTAGTGCCTTGACAGGTTTGGATGTAAAAAAAGGGTGTCGGTCCAGATGGGATCTCTCCCATTTTTCTGAAAGGATGTGCCTCATCACTTGCTTTACCGTTATGCACTATTTTTAATATATCCCTTAGGACTGGAAATTTTCTTGAGGAGTGGAAAGTGTCTTACATATCACCTATTTTTAAGGCCGGATCCAAGCGTGAAGTCACTAACTATAGGCCCATATGTAAGCTATCAGTCATTCCCAAGATTTTGGAAAAGATTGTGTGTAATAAATTAAATTTCTTTGTTAAGGAAATCATATCCGATTCTCAACACGGCTTTGTTCAAGGCAGATCCACAGCTACTAACCTAGCGATCCTGAGCGAAAAAATTGTAACTAACTTTGAACGCGGTTTTCAGACCGACATAATTTTCACTGACTTTGCTAAGGCTTTTGACAGAGTAAACCATAATGTGCTGATCCAAAAATTAAAATGTATTGGGTTCGGCTCCCCTCTGTTAGATTGGATATCGTCATACCTAAGAGATCGAGTTCAATATGTTAAGATTGGTGGTTATCTTTCAGAGCCTATCTTTGCAACATCAGGTGTTCCGCAAGGAAGTCACATTGGACCATTGCTTTTCGTCCTCTTTGTTAATGATATTCCGTCTCGTATTCGTAATTCCACCTGTCTTTTGTTCGCTGATGACTTAAAAATCTTTCGCTGCATTCAAACTGCTGATGATTGCTTGCTTCTTCAAGATCTTAATCATCTCGCTAGTTGGTGTCAACACAACTTTCTAGATTTAAACGTATCTAAATGTCAAACACTTACTTGTGCAAGATGCTTAAGTCCAATATCCTTCCATTACCAAATCAATAATGTCCAGCTTGAAAAAGTATATCAAAAAAAAGATCTTGGAGTTGTGTTGGACTTACAACTCACCTTTAAGCCTCATGTCGACTACATTGTGAGTAATGCTTATAGAATGCTTGGTTTTATTAGGCGTAATACGAAAGAATTCTCTGATCCTTACGCACTTAAGGCTCTATACTTTGCATTAGTAAGATCGGTATTAGATTACTGTAGTATAATCTGGAACCCTTACTACCAAATCCAGTCATACAGGATAGAAAGGGTGCAAAAATGCTTCACTAGGTTTGTTTTTAAAAAGCTTAGGTGGAATATAGAAACCCCACCCTACCTTCTTTTTAATATACTCACTCTTGAAAATAGACGCAAGTATTTCTGTATAATGTTTATAAGAGATGCGATTAATTACCACATTAAATGCCCCTGTTTACTTGAGCGAATTAACATTTTTTTCCTGAAAGGAATTTGCGTATGAAATTTCATTTTCGAGGTCGGTTTCACAGAACAAATTATGGCAGTAATGAACCGATTGAGCGTTGCATCAGTGAATTAAATTTAGTTATTGATCGCATTGATGCTTTTGGAAATTATTCTAGAAATTCTTTTAAGAATCATATAATGTCTGTTCTCTACCACGACAATTAATATTTTAAATGTTGATTCACAGAAATAGTTTTAAGTTCATAATTATATTAGTTTTTAAGTTGTCTAATTGAGTTTGTAGCTCTAATTGATGAAATAAATTGATGATGAAATTAATTAAAGTAAACTTCGGATTTAGAGTTTTAGGGTTACCATTCGGGGTCCAATATTATTGGTAGGTATGTACTTTTCATATTGAATGTTAATACCAGTTTGATTTTTTCGAAAACATCTCTAACGATTTTAACCAAAATTGATATTTGAGCTGAAGTAGGTGAAGTTAATATGACTGCTCAGTTTTTGGCTAAAAAATCGAAGAACGGTACTTTTGAAATTTAGGCCTATTTCGAAAACGGTCCGTACGATTGTAACAAAAATCCATTTCTAGGGTAATATATAGCATAATATAATAATAGCAAATGCAGTTTTTCTCCGTTTTATCGTACAATGGATTTTTGAAAAAAAGGATTTTTTTTTAAATTTAGTATTCTTTAGTTTACCTGAAAACGGCAATAACTATTTAAATGCAAACGTAGAGTCAAATTTATGTTTTTAAAATGATTGCGTCCTTAATTTTCAATTCGAATCACCGAAAACCCTAATTTTTAAAACTGTTCATATACCGAAAATTCCATTTTCGATTTCGATAAAAAATTTAAAGACCAAGATGCTTACCGAATAATAACTTATACACGATTTTCAGCTAAATAGTTAAGCAATTGTATTTTTCAAATTAAAATATGCAATATTTGGTAGACATTGTTTTGTCTGCCAAATTTTACGAAAACCGCCCTAACGATTTTGATCAAAATACACATTAAATATGAAATAAGTGTTCTAAATAAAATCCCATACTTAGTTTTTCTGAAAAAAATCGAACAAATCAGTCTTTTTATTTCTCAAAAATAACTACCTAAAAGCCGAACTCAATACCGCACTTCCATTAAAAATGCAATTATAGCGAGGCAAAACTTATTTTTCAACCATATTTAATATGCACCTTCAAATAATTCCAACCACTTGGAGTTTACACAATCAGAAAATCTCACTTCACAAATTCAAAAAAAAATCTCTGAATTCTTAATTATAGATATAGGTATATTTCAGCGGCTTCGCGTGAATTATATAGATGGGTGTGCAAATTCTTTAAAATTATATATTTTTTCAAAAATAAACACTTCCCATTTATTGATGGTGGTTGGGTGCTGTATGAATAGGGTAGGCACTGATTGGCGTCAACTTGGCGATGCCCAGTCGTTGTAACTGTTCATACACATCAATTGTGCTTATTTTACCTCCGCGTGGTAGCCACCGGGTACTGGTCTTGTCCTTCCGGGCATGACTTGCTAAACTTATAAGCGCGAGTGTTGAACACGAAGAAAATAGCAACACTATAATGCTCTGTCGGAATGACTGCCTGATCGAGTCTCAGAGGTCTTACATGAGCCCCTCAGAAAGAGGACGTACGGCGGATGAATTCACATGGTTGAATCAACGGTGGCGTCAACAGTCAACATGGCAGATACCTCAATGAGCTACTTTGACGTATTTGGAGCTGAGGTCATTGAGGATTTTTCAGCACTAGTCAGGGTGTTGAAATAGAGATGGTGGCGGAAGAGCCCTTAATGGGTCAACGGCAGCTCTCACATCCCCGCAGCGGGTTACTGACTCCGGAATATTCCGGCTCCTTTTGCCCAAGGGGTTACAGAAAGGGCCTGGTCCTCCAGGTTGGGGGTTGTGCGTGGGGTTAACGACCCTACCACGGAAAAAAAAGAATTGTTGCGAAGCAACCAAAAGCCTCGGATAAGGACGGATTCACTGTTGACGACCCTGCAAAACGAAAAAAGGACAATGACGTTCGGATCTGCACGTGGAATGTTCGAACTCTGAACAGACCGCGTGCAGCCGAACAACTAGCGGAGGCCCTAGACTGCTACAAAGCAGGTATCACCGCCATCCAGGAAGTGCGGTGGGATGGGCCGGGCAAAAGGAGGATGAAAAACTGTGACATTTACTACGGTGACTGCTACAGAGAACAAAAGCAGCGTCTATTTGGATGCGGATTTGTTGTAAGCGGCAGACTTAGGCAAGAAGTCTTGAGCTTTCGACACGTTAGTGAACGCCTTACAACTATCCGCATCAAGGCTAAATTCGCCAACATCAGCCTGATATGCGCTCACGCCCCCACAGAAGATAAAGACGATGCTACCAAAGAGTGTTTCTACGAGCTCCTCGACAAAACATATGAGCAATGTCCTAAGCATGACGTTAAAATCGTCTTGGGTGATTTTAACGCCAAAATAGGAAAGGAGGACATCTTTGGTAGCACAATCGGAAAACACAGCCTACACGACACCACGTCTGGAAACGGACTTAGGCTGATTGATTTTGCTGCGGGACGTAATGTTACCATAGCTAGCTCACGGTTTCCTCACCTCAATATACACAAAGGAACATGGCGGTCACCTGATCATCAAACCGTCAACCAAATTGATCACGTTGCGATCGACGCAAGGCACTCCTCCAGTATTCTAGATGTCCGAACTTTCCGAGCGGCCAACATAGACTCGGACCACTACCTTGTTGTAGCCAAGGTACGGATGCGGATATCCAAGACGCCACAACAACGAGAAAATACTGTGAGGAGATTTAACGTTGGACGACTACAAACGCAACAAACCGCCAGAACCTTTGCCGATCGCGTATCCCTCAACCTCTCGAGAAGTCCTATGCTGCCAGCATCAAGTGCCGAAGACCAGTGGCGCCGATGCCAAGAAGCCATCAAAAACGCCGCAACTGATGTGCTCGGTTTCACCAGTCCACCCCCCCGAAACCCCTGGTTTGACGAAGAGTGCCGGCAAGCACATGCAGCAAAACAAAGTGCCTACTAAGCGTCGCTGCATAGAAGGACGAGAGCAGCTCGTCAGCTCTACGAGCAAAAAAGGAGGGAAGAACATGGGCTTCTCCGGAGAAAAAAGAGAGAGCATGAGAAGCGCGCGATCGAGGATATAGAGAGGTGTTACTCCAGGAACAATGTTCGGAAGTTTTACCAAAAGGTAAAAAGAACGTGTCATGGCAACAAGACCCGAACGGAGACCTGTAGAGACGAGCAAGGAAACCTTGTAGTAGAGTCACAGTCGGTGCTGAGGACATGGAAAAACCATTTCTGCAGACTGCTAAACGGCGAAGACGACACAAATTCCGCTGTTAGGCAGAACGATCCATTCAACCTGGACGATGACAGCCAAGATTTCCGTCCACCTGACCAAAATGAAGTGAGGATAGCAATATCTAAGCTTAAATCCAACAAGGCTGCTGGTCCAGACGGCTTACCTGCCGAGCTCTTCAAGGCAGCCGGAGATGACTTGGTAGAGTGCATACACCAACTCATCTCCAAGATTTGGTTAGAGGAAAGTATGCCTGATGAATGGAACCTCAGCATTGCTTGCCCGATCCACAAGAAAGGAGACCCTCTAAACTGCGCCAACTATAGAGGCATCAGTCTCCTGAACACTGCGTATAAGATCATGTCTGCTGTATTGTGTGAACGCCTGAAACCATTCGTCAACGATCTGATAGGTCCCTATCAGTGCGGTTTTAGGCCCGGTAAGTCCACGACCGATCAAATATTCACACTACGGCAGATCCTGGAAAAAACCCAAGAATACCAGATCGATACTCACCATCTTTTTGTCGATTTTAAGGCCGCATATGACAGCGTTTATAGAGACGAGCTATACAGAGCCATGTCTAGTTTTGGCATCCCTGCCAAACTTGTCAGATTGTGCAGAATGACGATGGAGAACGCTCGCTGCTCCGTAAAGGTCGGAAACAATCTCACCGAGACCTTTGATGTCAAAAAAGGATTTAGACAAGGTGATGCGCTGTCATGTGACTTCTTCAACATCATTCTTGAGAAGATTGTGCGAAACTCACAAGCCAACACCAGAGGCACAATTTTCTATAAGTCTGTGCAACTGCTTGCATACGCTGACGACATTGACATTGTTGGTACAACACAGCGAGCTGTCACTGGTGCGTTTGCAAGTATTAGTACAGAAGCGGAAAAAATGGGTTTAGTGGTGAATGAGGGTAAAACAAAATATATGCTGTCAACAAGAAGGGACACACGACATCGACGAATCGGGCAGAACGTCACGATAGACAGCTATAACTTTGAGGTAGTTAGGGACTTTGTCTACCTCGGCTCCGCTATAAACTCTGATAACGACATCACATCAGAAATCAAACGAAGAATCACACTTGCCAACCGCTGTTTCTTTGGCCTAAGACGGCAACTGATAAGTAAGGCCTTGTCGAGAAATACTAAGGAAACTCTGTATAAGACCCTCATCATCCCAGTCCTGCTTTATGGTGCAGAAGCATGGGCGCTATCAAAGGCGGATGAAGATCTCCTTGGTCGTTTCGAACGCAAAATTCTTCGAGTGATTTTTGGTCCCGTTTGCGTTGACGGGTTTTGGAGGAGAAGATTTAACAGCGAACTCTACGAGCTGTACAGCGACATCGACCTAGTCAGAAAAGTACGCATCAGTCGTCTAAGATGGCTGGGACATGTAGAGCGAATGGACACCAACGCTCCGGCCCGAAGAGTCTTCGATTCTAACCCGGAGGGACAACGCAGTAGAGGAAGACCTCGCCTTAGGTGGCGCGCGCAAGTGGAAGGGGACCTCAACCAACTTGGAGTGCGCAACTGGAGGCAGTTAGCCAAAGATCGCGCTAACTGGAGAGGCGTATTGGTTGAGGCCCAGGTCCACCCCGGACTGTAGCGCCACCTAAGTAAGTAAGTATTTATTGATAGAAGAGTTTTCTCATACAGCCCGTGCACAGAAAACCGTCGCACGAGTTCACTACAAGTTCATCAAAGTAATGCGATTTTATGTCAATCTACACGAAACAATTATGCTTCCTTTGTTTTAACAAAATGGCTAGCAACTTTTTTACAACCTTTAGTTTATAATTAAACTATCTACATATCATGTGAAGAAAAACTCTCATCACCTTAAAAATCTCTTGACTATAGTGACTATAAAATGTTTACGAGTTTACAACTTTAAAGCAGTAATCACTACCAACAATTAGTAAGCAAACAATAGAAAAAAAAAAAAAAAAAAACTTTTATGGCCTGATTAGGAGGAACAGACAAGAAATACCTAACTTACATATTTACACCCATTTTGCATTAAAGATATTAATTTACCTTAGTTAAATATGTCTCACAATCTCTATAGTTGCGCGCGCTTGGTAAGAGATTTATGAACTATTTTGTGTAATCTAAGAGGCAAACAAGGGCAAAAGAAGAAATATCTACTAAAGTGCGTACACCGACTGGTTTTGTGTGACAAATGCCTATTAATATATCTTTTGTTCGTGGTTTACAGTGGAAGTTCAGGAGGTCTGTATATTATATGACGCTGCTCCATTTCTCCCAAGTAAAGACAGTTAAAGGTTAAAAGAAAAATAATAACCTCATCTGGTTACTATACAGTTCTCACAATGAAAGTTTTCTGTAATGGCTTAAGAAAAGGCAGACACGTGAATGTAAAAGATTTGTTATCCAAGTTAGTTTCAGGCTAGTTGCTGAGGGGAAGGTTATTATTAAGGTTCCGTACCCAAAGGGGAAAAAACAGAACCATATTAATTTCGCTTTTGTCCGTCTGTCCGAACCCACTGGACCAATTTTGTACCTAGGTCTATCTCAGAAACTTATTGACGTAGAAGGCTGAAATTTGCACACAACACCCGGTATAAGTTATACCTCTATATAACCTCTAGTTAAACGACAAATATGCACCAATGGGAGCAACACATCGACTCGTTTTAAAGTAATTAGTAATTTGTTGAAAACAATATTTTCATTCGCAAAAAAGGCTGTTTATTTCTAAATTAACAAAAAAATGGATATAAACTTTTGTAGATTATGCTCGTAGCTATATTTGTGCCGAAGAATGTTTTGCCGAAAAGTTAATATTTTAAAAGATATTTACAAAACAAAAAAACAGTCCGTAAACGAAAGCCGATGAATTGAATGAATGAACTTTGCTTTTCGTTTAAGTGGTTGCAGTTTCGTGCGGTGCTTTTGATTTTGAATGCGAAACTTTTGTTTTTCTATATTTAATTTTGAAGGTTAGGTTAGATGTTAGATATCAATAAATGGGTGTTTTCAGGCAATCAATTGATATTTTTAAAAAATATATAATTTTTAAGAATTGGACACCAATCTAAATAATTCACGCGACGCCACTGTTATTTAGCTAATTTTTTTTTTCATTCCGCGAATGACATTTTATAATGTTTTGACGGGTATCATATCTCCTAGAATGTTGTTCTTAAGGTGTTCTGGGGTTTGTTGATTGTCCAGATTTTTTTTTAGTAACCCCAGAGTAAAACTTCGTAATCTATATCCCTATAAACCATCTAGCACTGATTGGTTCCGCAAATATGTAGCGTCGCTCACGACCGACTTGCCGAATTAAAAACGAATAAGAAACTCTAACCCTCAGGGGAAGTAGACTATTCTTCGCCCCATATGTCCAGTTCTCTCA
The DNA here is from genome assembly GCA_946477585.1 of Cheilosia urbana. Lineage (NCBI taxonomy): Eukaryota > Metazoa > Arthropoda > Insecta > Diptera > Syrphidae > Cheilosia > Cheilosia urbana. The sequence goes on along the minus strand of OX297854.1, from coordinate 61,623,353 downwards.
ACTGCAAGAAATCTATACTTATGGCCTATGGAAGAACGGCGAATACAAGCATCAGCGGATATCAGATGTATGGTTTTAGCACCTGTTGTTTCAATGGATGATGCTGTAGGTGTAGCATCACAATTCGCTAACTCTAGCCTAAAGGACTTTTTACATGAATGCAAATTACAAACTGCGAACTGGCGAATATTCGTAGATTCTGACATTTCATTCTCATGAAAACTTTTTTAGTCGCAGATACCCGCGAATCAGTTTCATTGTTGAAGGTTAAGTTTGAACGAATTTTTTATTCGTGGGCTTGTGGATTGTGAATAAATTCTGGCAGTTCGCGGCAAGAATTAATTCGCGTGAAAATTGCCGTATTTGTAAATCTAGGTATTTAAATCAATTGAGACACAGCATTTTTGTAGATTAGATGTTGATTAATTAAATATACCTAATGCTTTTTTGGTTAAAAAATATCATGTTTCAAGTCATAATTACGATTAAATTGATTTGTTCGCAATTCGAATATTCGCTATTTGCGCTCACGTGAGTAATTCTTAAGTGTGGCTGCACCTGTACTTTGCTGTCACCCGAACCTAACCTAACCTAACGATGCTGTTTTAACAGACGATCTTCGTGGTCAAGGCTTTTGTTTCTACGGGCTTCAAGACTTTTTTTTTTTTTTAATAACAACGACAGGAATTTATTTTGAAAAAGAGTCTTTATCTATTATGAGGAATATGTTCGTGTTTTGTAGGTATATGAGACTGTATCCATTGGCGTTGGTAGCAGCATGTATTTCGTGGGTAAAGGCTGTAGAAGTGGATTCCCGCTGTTAAGAAGTAATGATCTGGACCACGGATTTTTTCAGTTTAGGATAGGACCACATTACTGCCATTTTCGATTTATCTTATTCGCTATCGTCAATGACTTGTATAGGGCAAACTAAAGACTAAACAAGGCTGTATATAATTTTTTTATTTCTCGCCATTCTTGTAAGTTAGTCCTATACGCAGATGCACCAGGTACATGGCTCATTCATTCTCGTTCTTGCTCATCATCAGGAATGAGAATGCTGAGCCCTGAAAGAGAACAAATTGTTAGATATATAGAAAGCTTTTTTTCGTATATAAATTTACAAGGGTTTTGTTACCACACATTTCACAATTGGCAAATTAAGCCTCATTTTAAGTAACTAATTTAGCGAAACCTGTAATTTTTTAATGTACAATTACACAATTTCCCCATATACGTGAAAACCATATAGCAATATTGCTTAAAAATTATTTTGTGTATATTTATTTTATTTTGATTTGAAAGCTGCGCCTTTCGATTAATGAAAAGATACAACATCTTGATAGCAATTGCAATTTTGTTGATAGTATTCATAATATAAATATCAAACGTCAACTGGGTGTCCAAATATATATGTATTTTAAGGCAGGCTTCCAATTAATATTTGTATCATTTATATGAAACTGCCTACTTGGAAGATAACAGGCTTTTCTTTTTCTTGTGAAAAAGATGGCTTTCAATTTTTTCCGATTCAATTTAATTTTCCATCTACATAGTATCATTTCTCTCAATATCGAGAGGTAATTCATGGGACGATAAACTCGCATCATCGACAAAGATAGCTGCTTCATAATTGGGTAAAGATGGAAAATCTGATGTCTATACTGTAAAGGTAAAGGTAAATGTTATACCACTATTTACATGGACTTTAAACCAACGATTTGACAAGAAACTGAATAATTTTACAAATATAAAGGGGGAACTTTAAATTCAGCATTTTAAATATAAGTCCGTCATGCCAGACAGTGTCAAAGGCTTTCCCAATATCGAGAAGAATCATTCCAGTTGATTTGCCTATTGAACGATTTATTTTAACATGGTAGTTAAAATAAAAACGAAGTATATTTGCAAAATGTGAAGCAGATCATTTTCTATCTCATGGTAAGAAATGTTTGAAAACCGAATGTAGTAGATTTTCGCGATGAGTTCAAGTGACTTTTTCAATTTGCAAAAATTAAGCAATATAATGCATCTTAAATGCAGTTTTGAACGCAGGATAAAAAAATATTTAAAACGAAGTAGAAATAAGTTGTACATATAAAGTGAATTTTCATCTGGGTCATCATTTGCACAACAAAATCCACCCTAGATTAGTATTGCTGCTTAAGAGAAAAAAAGTCCGCTAGACCACAACGTAAAATCCGCTAAAAATGTTAGCTTTTGCATAGAAAAAATCCGCTAGAATTCGCTAAGATGTCAAGCTGAAAGTAAAAGTTAAAAAAATGCATACTTAATACATATTTAAAAGTAAATTATTATTGAATAAAAAAAAAAAAAAAAAAAAAATCAACAAACTCAGCGCTGAAAGTTGGTTTCGCAATTTGTTCTAAACTAAACACTTAATATTCTTTCGACTTCAGCATTAGAGTGGGGAAGAAATAGCACAGTGATTGCCAAATCAACTTATTCTTGAAAATTGTTTATTGCTGCGGCATATTTGTATTTCACAACTTGTGTTCAAAACTTGACAGTATCTCCAGTGGTGTCCCATTTAATAAAGTTCTTGTTGTGCCATTGGTGTAAAATCTTGTCTATTGTGTCATCGTCAAATCCAAATTCTTTGGCCAGTTGAATAATAGAATTATTGTCTTTGCCCTTTTTAAGAATCCTCTCTTCACTTAAAACCGTCATTTGAACATTGTTTGTAGCACCAGTGTTTGGAAGTAAAAATTTGAATTCACTAGATTTTATTTTAGCGACAATATTTTATTAAAAATCGTCGGGAGTCTCAAAAATCCACTAAGAAAATTCAAAATAATATTTCAGTCAAACCCAATAAATTATTTTTCAACAAAGTTTTAAAGGAAACTGGAAGAGATAAATCGGCTAGGTATACTTTATCGGAATTGATTACCAAAATGCACGTCACCCTATACTTTTTTGGTATCAAATTTATTTTATTACATAACATATGTTCCTCGTGTTACTCAACTCGACTCTACTGACAAACATAATTATTTCATTACTGTAAAACTTCAATTTACTTTTCCCCTATTCCCGTTCGGGTGGGTCGATTGGTGTTTGCACTGCTCTGCGTTTCTGTCAATTAACAGCTAAATGAAAATACCCTTGAAAGTAACGCGAACGTCGATCGCAGGTTAACCTAAATCCCATTTAATACCAGAAAGAGAAAGAAATTACTCCGAGTCATGCCACGGATAATGCATAGCACATTGCTACCAAAAGCAAACACACTCCAGAAACATCCCCCTCTTGTATTCTGAAAGAATTCAGTCAACCAGACATCACGGACCGGCTGGATTTAATTTTCAAATTGCACATAGCGCCATAGGGTGGCCAAAGGGCCTACCGCTATACATTCAGAAAATTTAAGTGTTGTTGCAGAAGAACCTTTATAATTATAGGAAGTGCCCTTAGCATTAGGGTTTCCTTTTTTATAACTTATAATCGATGGTGTTCATCAATGTGGGAGCGGCTGTGGCTGAATTTAATTGAGCCCATTGTCTTACCATTTCATTTGTTGTTTTTGTTTAGTTCTTTCTGTTCCCTAAATTCTATTTATTTATCATTTACTTTCGTATAGTGGTCAGCTATGAATTCGAATATCGATTTCAAGCTATTTTAGGCGGAAAATAAATGCGTTTTTGTGTAAGTGCTTTGCCGAGCCCAATTCTAGTTGTTGGCTAAGGACGGTTAGTTGTTGAGCTAAACTGACAGACTTATATACTTAATGAAATAATTTTTTATGAGCGAATTTTAAACGACTTCCATTAAGATCTGTGCATGAGATATTTGGATGGTGACTTTTGGACGGGCGGTTGTCTCTTGGCTGGTTCTGCTGATTGAAGATAATTGGTGTATTCTGCAGAACGACACATTAACCGAGGTGTATTAGTGCGATGGTATGTCAGGGTGATTTAAATAGTCTGCAGCGAGGTTTTTCCCTTCATGTTCGCACTTCAAATAGAAATGTGCTTTGATGTACCAAAGCAATGTTCGGCCTTCATTTTTAGAGCGGAATGTTGTGTATCTTCATTATGTTGAACGCCTTTAATGGTTGCCGTCCAGCGTTGCCACTTCTAAGAGAGAGGAGCGCAGTAGATCATTACAAAAAATGCAGTAGATTGGATATTTCCGCAGTAGATTTTTTATTAAACAAAAAAAAAAAAAAATTAATTGCTTAAAACTATATTAATAATCACTTCTGTTTTTTTACAAACATTCCATCAGTTAAATTAAAATTTTGAAAATACTCTAAAAGCCCAGGAGAGTCTGAAGGTGTCTAGGAACCGTTGCTGACATTATTCATTTCCTTACAAAAAATTACATTTTCCAGAGTATTTACGTTAAGTTTATTTCGTAGTTTATTTTTTACTTGGCTCACAATGGAAAACTTTCGCTCTGCAGCAGCACTACTATGGGGAAGTGAACACAAAATCAACATATACTCGCAAAGTTCGACATATATTTTTTCCCCCAGAGCGTTTTTTGTACCGATTAATTTAAACCAAAATATTGAACAATCTAAAGCATCATAGTATTTACATAAAAGATCCTGGTTCCCTAGTAAAGACCTCCACTGACTATTTAAATTTTCTTTATTACAATCGGTAAAGGGAAAGGAATCTAAAATAGGTAATATTGATGGCATAGCACCATCGACCACTAATTTAGCATCTATGTATTTCAGCAGTTTAAGTTTTGTATCATTAAAATCAAAACGTTTTTTTATTTGCTTACAAATTTCTACATAAAAATTTAAAATATCCTTTTTTATTTTATCAGTTTCTAATTCATCGAAATTGTTTTCGTTTATATATTCTTGAAACTCTATTCCGAAATACATATTTGAAAAAGACTGATGGAGGGAAAAATCGTTTAAGTCAATGTTCACATTAACTGCATCAAACTTTATAAAATTCTTAAGAAGATACATGTAAAGGTTGAAAATGTGTTGTTCAAGAAGATGTATTTGAGTGTACTCTGATTGGAAAATTTTATTTTTTTTATTTATTAAATTTAAAACATAAGAAAGAAAGAGAATATAAAGTTTATTTAAAGGATTATTTAAAAAAGTAGTGACTTCATTTGCAGAATCTAAATTTTCAAAACTTAAAAGAGTGAAATAATGTTGTAATGGATTCCATTGCTCTAGGAGACGGTTAACAACACTCTCAACCGAAAGCCACCTAGTGTACGAAATGTTTAAAATCTTATGGTTTTTTATGTTAAAATATTCTTGAAATTCTTTAAAAGCTTCACATCTCTTAGGGCTATGGGAAAAGTGATTATAAATATCTTTTATTCTCTTTTCTATAAAGTTAGGTAGTTTTTTAGTTGCTGCTGAAGCACATAAATGCAATGAGTGGCACGTACATCCAAGATAAAACAAATTCTTATTTACATTTTGCATTCTTGCCTTAACCCCATTTATGTTGCCGCTCATTACAGATGCATTATCTGTTGCCATTCCAATTATGTTTGTCATCGGAATATTTCTGTTTTCAAACAAAAGTTTCAGGTTTGAAAAAATTTCTTTCGAATCTGATGACGAAAGTTCTATGAGGCCAAAAAAACTATCCCGAATCTTTTTGTTCTCTTCATCGAAACAACGCGTAACTAAAACTAAACATTTTCTAGTTGAAACGTCTGTTGTTTCATCAATTATAATAGAAAATTTTCGAGTTCTCAAAACGTTACTTATTTGTTCCTGGGCAAAAGGCCCCATAACACAATTAACCATGGAAGTAGCTTTGGTACGCCCACACTTTATACCTTTCGCGATGGAAGAATCTGGACATACTGCTTGCAAAAAATTAGGAATACTGTCCATTAAGGAAAACGGCAAGTTATGACTAACACAGTACATAACAGAAGTAATCTCTGCTTTTAGTTTTGAATGATTATTGTTTCTTGAGGAAACCTGAAGAAACAAATCTGGAATTAGGCTTGTATTTCTGAATTTCTCCAAATGAAACCTTGACGCACTATGCCTTTCCAAATTTGTTCTGTTATTGTCAAGCATTTTAAAGCAAATTTTGCAAAAGCTCTGCCCGTCGACACACTTGAGCCAAGAATACTCTCGCTCCCATGCTTGCTTGTATTTTTGCTTGTATTTTTTTCGTTCTGGTGGATTTGTACATTCATTTTCTTGACTCAAATTAGGGTTTTCTTTTCTATTATTAAGTAAATAAATATAATGAAATTAAAAACTAGATAACTAAACTAAAACAAAACACTCACGATATTTGCATTTGGCTAGAGGCTAGACCGCTAGAGCCATCTGAATCCGATTCTGTGGCAGACTGAGTTTCATTCTCACTTTCTTGTATTGTTCTTTTTGGTGTTTCTCTATTAAAAAAAAAACAATTTAAACACTTGAACAGATGTTTTCAGAACAATTTTACCTTTTTTTTGTGGTTTTCAATAAATATTTATCCATATTTTTTTTTTTTAATAATTTTCTTCCTGTAAAATATAAGTTGTCCACAAACCACGGTACGTCGTCGGTACATGAAACACGAATTCAAATTTCGAATAAGCTTTTAGAACAGAGTCAGAAACAGAATCCCGTTAGTTTAGCAGAAAACGAGAAAACAACAGAAACATAGACAGAGACAGAGATTTGTTTCATGAATCATGAATGAAAGCAGTCAAAGCCCAATGCCAAGTTGGCTTCGTTCAGACGTTTTGTACAGCGGTTATTTTTATGCATGGTTTTCGTACAGCTGTCCAAGAGAAGGTTTATCAAACAATAAAAGTGCAGTAGATTGGATTTAGTGGCAGTAGATTTTTTTTTTGCGAAAAGTGCAGTAGATCTACTGCTATTGCAGCAAAGTGGCATCGCTGTTGCCGTCGTGTCATTTTTCTTTCAAAACACTCTGGGGCATAATTTGGGTTGCTTTTCACGAGGTAATTAAAATTAAAAGTGCGGTATAGCAGTAGTTGGTGTCATAAATGTTGAAAAATGGAAAGGATGGTGCCAGGCGCGATTCTACGAGCTCTTGATTTACAATTTCCGGTAATTGCTTCAAGTTATTTAAATGTTGGCAAAATAAAAATTCAAGTAACAAAGCCATTAGATGTCTGAAAATGTAAAAAGCTAAATCTGTCATCGTAAGACTGTAGTTAGTTATTGTATAACGTAGAGGATACTAGATAAAACGTACTATTCGAACAAAAAACTCATTCACTTTCACCTGGCTTGTAAGTCCACATATTACCTATTATTAAACCTGTCATCTGATACAGTTTGTCATACCTATAGGCAATAGGTGACAAAATCATACGAGCAGAACGTATGTCATCATGTTACCATCTGCCAATCTGTGCAAGTAATGATTGAAGACGGCAAATTGCTGTTGCTCATTCGGCTGGGATTTAATTTATTTACAATGTAGGTAGGTATGTTAAAAAAGACACTAGGTTCGTTCCTTTACTTTTGTAGTAAGAATGGAAAAGACTGTCAAGATGGGACTGGTGCGGATAAATTCTCTCTAAGAATGAGAAACTTACGAAAATATTAGGTAACCGTTTTGTAGTAATCTATATAAAAAATGACAGATACATAATACAAAAGTTTAAAGAAGATGTACAAAAAGTCCTCAAAATGTTAGTTGATTCATCTAGCGGTGAAAGCGATTCGGTATTAACCGAACTCCTTTGTGATGAATCCGAGTATGTGGAAGAGTTTGTAGGTACTGATTGAACTACAAGCATTCGGGAACGGGGAAAAAGTGACACTGCATTAAAAATTGCGTGGAGGAGATGGCCACTTTCGAAAATAATCTTGTGAAAAACATTAAATTTTATTTTGCCGCCTGTTAATACCATTTTAATACGCCGCAAATGAAAACATATGCAATGTACGCGTATACCAAATAGGACAATAAATTTGCAATCATCTGTCAACAGTCAGGTGACAGAGTTTTTCCAAATCCACACCAACAAATTTGTTGAGTAAAAACTCGTGAAATTCTCAGTGGAGGGCGCTCTCTTTTACGAATTTTTCCAGTTAAGGAACGGTATTGAGTAAAAATTCGTAAGAATAAGTAAAATTTAAAAGTAAAGGAACAGGCTTACTAACTCATGGGGCGCTCTCTTAAGTTTCATAAAATAACAGTCATTGGTTTGACCTCTAAATTGTATAAGTACCTGGTTTTAGAGTTGAAATAACTTCCCATAGAATGCCGTTTGTACTGCTCATGATGCACTTGCACGTTATACTACTACTAGGTTTGAGACAGGGTTCCGACTTCTGTAATTCATTTACGCAGTTTTTTTTTTTTTTGAAAAAGTGGAGGAAATCCTAATTTTACGGAGTAGATTTTTGTTATTATGAAAAAAGTATCACTACATGTGACGGAATTTAAATAAATATGTCCTTTTTATTTTTTCATTAGTTTTATATTAATTAACAAGAATCAAGAACATAAGAATAAATTAAATTTAATTATTTAATTTGCACAATTCAAAATAAATAAAATTAAAATAGATCACAAATCATTCATTTCATCGTTCGTTCATTTTTCGTATTATTCATAACATATTATATTTGACGCTTTCGAAAAACTTTGCGAATGTTGTATAAATCAGAAATCAGAATTGAAAATAAATTCTCCATCGATAAACTTTCTTTATTAGACATTTAGCAAACATTAAGCTTTCAAAGATTTTAAAAGTAAAATTTGTATTACACTTGAATAACATTAACCTTTAGTATACAAATCGCATTTAACTTTATACTATGATTATTTATTGGTGCTATATCCATATATATAAAAAGAAAGCCTTAAAATTGTGTTCGTTTGTCGCCGATTCACGCCTTAACGCATTTACCGATTTGAACCAAATTTTCACACATATTTGCTATTGGTCTATATATGATTTGTGTGAAATTTTGTGGCAAAACAAAACTTTGAGGGGGTGAAAAAGGTTATGAAAGTTTGTATGGGGAAATGCACTTAACAAAAAAAAACTGGATAGAAATCGAGTAGTGACACTTCAAATACAAAAAAAAAAAATCAATTTTAAAAGCAATTGTTGTTGTCAATTATTTCAATTATAATACGTCATCGAAGAAGTTCCAGCGGCGGAAAGAAGGTGAAGTATCACCCAAAAAAAAAATTCGTTATATGTACGAAATAGTTATTACATTTTACGAAACCCTTTGTAGTTTTCAGCAGACGAACACCTTTGTACAAATTACATGTGACTGTTTGTTCAATGTACGAACGACAAAAAAATATATTTTACAAACAAATTCGTCTCATTTACAAACAAACATTAATAAATGCGACGAATGCATTCGTAATATGTAGGAACTCGTTCGTAAAATATTTACGAATCCATTTGTTTATTGGACAAATATATTTGTGATATGTACCAATAAATATTTGTAAATATTACGAATGCATTCGTAAAATGTAAAAATTCGTTGGTGAAATATTTACGAATCCATTTGTTTATTGGACAAATATGTTTGTGATATGTACCAATAAAGATTTGTAAATATTACGAATGCATTCGTAAAATGTAAAAATTCGTTCGTGAAATATTTACGAATCCATTTGTTTATTAGACAAATATATTTGTGATATATACCAATAAATATTTGTAAATTTTACGAATGCATTCGTAAAATGTAAAAATTCGTTCGTGAAATATTTACGAATCCATTTGTTTATTAGACAAATATATTTGTGATATATACCAATAAATATTTGTAAATTTTACGAATGCATTCGTAAAATGTAAAAATTCGTTCGTGAAATATTTACGAATCCATTTGTTTATTGGACAAATATATTCGTGATATGTACCAATAAATATTTGTGAATATTACGAATGCATTCGTAAAATGTAAAAATTCGTTCGTGAAATATTTACGAATACATTTGTTTATTGGACAAATATGTTTGTGATATGTACCAATAAAGATTTGTAAATATTACGAATGCATTCGTAAAATGTAAAAATTCGTTGGTGAAATATTTACGAATCCATTTGTTTATTGGACAAATATGTTTGTGATATGTACCAATAAAGATTTGTAAATATTACGAATGCATTCGTAAAATGTAAAAATTCGTTCGTGAAATATTTACGAATCCATTTGTTTATTAGACAAATATATTTGTGATATATACCAATAAATATTTGTAAATTTTACGAATGCATTCGTAAAATGTAAAAATTCGTTCGTGAAATATTTACGAATCCATTTGTTTATTGGACAAATATATTCGTGATATGTACCAATAAATATTTGTGAATATTACGAATGCATTCGTAAAATGTAAAAATTCGTTCGTGAAATATTTACGAATACATTTGTTTATTGGACAAATATGTTTGTGATATGTACCAATAAAGATTTGTAAATATTACGAATGCATTCGTAAAATGTAAAAATTCGTTGGTGAAATATTTACGAATCCATTTGTTTATTGGACAAATATGTTTGTGATATGTACCAATAAAGATTTGTAAATATTACGAATGCATTCGTAAAATGTAAAAATTCGTTCGTGAAATATTTACGAATCCATTTGTTTATTAGACAAATATATTTGTGATATATACCAATAAATATTTGTAAATTTTACGAATGCATTCGTAAAATGTAAAAATTCGTTCGTGAAATATTTACGAATCCATTTGTTTATTGGACAAATATATTCGTGATATGTACCAATAAATATTTGTAAATATTACGAATGCATTCGTAAAATGTAAAAATTCGTTCGTGAAATATTTACGAAACTATAGTTCCCGGATTCCATGGTGTTTGTGCAAGTGATGCAATTGGTAGATTAAACACAGTTCACCCGAAAAACGACGAATGCTTCTATTTGAGAATGCTTTTGGTCAATGTTTGTGGCCCTATATCGTTCGAAGCGCTGCGGACTGTTGACGGTGTGGTGTGTGCTATGGCCGACGATATTTTGCATTGAATTCGTACTGTGACATCGGAAAATGAACTGGAGATGTCAGATGAAAAGCGCAACAAAACTTTGATTTTGATCGAGGTTATGTGTCTGCTCATGAGTGGCAACTTGTTGTCCAAAATGATGACACAAAGATATTTTCAGGAGATCTAGGTGGTTTTGGTTCTATGATGTCCGCAACCAAAAATCAAAAAAGACTTATTCTTCTTCGTCTAAACGTTTATTTCCAGGTCTGCTTACATACTAAAAAATAATCGCATGATCTGCACTTGCGTTAGATCTCTGCTCGTCTGTCAGGTACATAACGTATCAAAGCGATATAATGTAACTGTATAACAAATGTACATAATTTATGCTACAGTATAGATCTCAACACAAGTGCATATCATACTATGAGTCAAAGCTCTCTGCGTGGTGAATATATTTTTTCATCTTCGTGATAAATACTCTTAATAACTAATATACATAACATTTTCCCCTTTTTAATAATAGGGTAGGTATGAATTGCTTTACTTCATAAAAATGCATGTAACATCATTATTTATTACAAAATGGAAAAATTTATCTTTATCTAAAAATATGAGTTATATTAATGCTTATTACATTTCTTTCTGATGCGTTCAGATCTACGCAGAGGGAAACAGGATCTATCAAAAATTCTTAATCTTTTACCTCTACGTATCTCTGAAGGCTTATTATGACTATCAGCTCTTTCGTTTTCATTTACGATCTTTTCTTTTTCATTCGGATCATTTTCTTTTTGTACGATTGAATGATGTGAATCTAATAAATTTGAATATCTTAACTGGTTTTTGTGTACGAATCTAATTGAATTATTTAAATTGATTAAGTATGTACATGGACTTATTACTTTAAAAACAGTTGCAGGTAACCATTTAATAAAATTTTTAAAATGATTTTTATACAGTACTTTCTCTCCTTTCTTAAAACTGTTATATTTTGTGACAGATTGAAATTTAGGTTGAACTGTATTGTTTAGCTTATTTCTTTTATAAACATTATTACTTAGATTATTTTTATTTTTTAATAATAATCCATTGTCTACTATGCTTAATTGTGTTTTGGGTTGATAAGAAAAAATCATGCTGGCCGGTGTTTTATTCGTTGCAGTACAATGTGTATTGTTATAACAAATCATAATCTTATCTAATTTTGCTTCAATGCTCAGGGACTTCAACTTTTCATCAGCTAAAAACTTCTTTAAACTATTTTTAATGGTTTGTACACCTCTTTCTGCTAAACCATTGCTCTGAGGATGATATGCAGGTGATTTTGTCAGAGTTATGTTCCATTCTTTTGCAAAATTTGTAAAATAGGATGACGTGAAAGGGGGTCCGTTATCTGACACTATTTCAGTTGGACAACCAAATGTTTTAAATATCGATAAAAGAGTTTTACATAATGTTATGGCATCGGTTTTCGTTAACACTTTTACTTCAATGAATTTGCTATATGAATCAATATAAATGAACAAAGTCCTGCCTTCGAAATAAAAGAAATCGATGTGCACTCTTTGAAATGGAAATTTGCTTGATGGCCATTTGGTGGTAACTATCTCCTTTGGTACTCTTTGGGTCGACTGACATGCGAAGCAACTACTGACTAAAGTTTGAATGTGGTCGTCAATGTTTGGCCACCAGACCATACTTCGACCTAACATTTTCATACGCACAATTCCATCGTGATTTTGATGTAAAATGTGTAACACCTTATTTCTTAATATATTTGGAATTACTAACCTGTCGCGATAAAATAAACATCCATCTTCAGTGGAGAAACTCTTTCGATTTCGATAATACGCTTGAAAAACATTAGGAACTTTGTCTGGCCAAGAATTATTTTGTAAATGTGTTATAATTTTCGATAGGATATTGTCCTTTAGTGTATGTTCCCTAACTTGATCAACACTTAAAGGTAAATCGCAACAATTTGAAAGTGAATTTATACACTCTATACCAGTTTCTTCATTTAGCGGCAATCGCGACATAGCATCAGCTGGTGCGTTTCTCTTTGCCGGTCTATATTTGAAATCGTAATTGTAAATGCACTAGCAACCCCAAAAGGTAATCGTGTATACTGATACAGGCCTTTATGGGTGTTTATAGTGACGTATTCTCTTGAGGATTCTGACAGCTTAAGCTGCTGGTAGGCTCCTGAAAGGTCGATTATACAAAAAAATTTACAATTCGATAAATTTGCAAAAATGTCGTCTACACGTGGCAGTGGGTAGTGCTGAGTTTCAATGAAGCGATTTATAGTAACCTTACAATCAATGCAAATACGTATTTTTTTTCCTGGTTTAGACACTATCACTATTGGAGATGCATGTTTACTATATTTTACAGGCACTAATATACCTTCTGAGCACAATCGATCTAACTCTTCTTCAACTTTTTCACGTAGCTTATATGGTACATCGTATGCCTTACGGAAAATTGGTTTAGCATCAGGTTTGAGAATAATCTCTGCTGTAAAATTTTCTATGACCTGATTTGGTGGATTAAGAGAAATAATACGCGGAAATTCGTTTCCTATTTCCTTAATAACATTACTATGTTCAAAATTCACCTGATTAACTAAATTTGATTGGAATACCTGTCTCCATTTTGGATACAATTCATTTAACCAAGTTCTGCCAAGGAGTGAGTTAAAGTCCCTTTGAGCATTTATCACGAAAAGTTCAAGTTTTCTCACTTTCTTATCTGACATTTGCACAGCCACCATTATTTTTCCTGCACAGTTCAACCTATTACCTGTCACAGAAATAAAGTTTTGATCAGTTTCAATCAGTTTATTTTTACAAAAGAGTTCTTTATACTTAACTAAAGAAATAATAGAAGCACATGCCCCCGTATCCACCTCGAACCGCAGCACCCTTCCAGACACCAACAACTCCACGCACTCAGGATTTCCAACAGCATTTAAGTTCCACTCGTTCTCAATACTATTTAGATTTAATACATTAGCACCTTCCACCATCTCTTGAACGCATTTTAACTGATTCTTGTTACAATTTTTTGGTTTATATTGCTTCTTTAAATAACATTGTGTGGCAATGTGACCCTTTTTTTGGCAGTTGTAGCATGTCCATTCCTTACTTGGACACCTTTCTGAATCATGATCTGCTTTACCACAGCGATAACAATGTTTCTGCTTCCTTGACTGTGCTGGCTTAGAGAATTTAGCTGACGATGATGGGCCTCTAAATATGCCCTTATGACCTTGGCGTACAGCACACGTGTTCTGCATTTCACATTTTGGCGAGATTTCCTTGTTCTCACCTTCAGCCATTTCCCAATTCAAGGCGATTTCACACGCTTTTTTAAAATTTAAGCCCGATTCTTTAAGGAATTTGCTCCTAAGTTGGCTATCTCGAACTCCGCAAACAAATCTGTCTCGCAAGGCTCTATTCAAAAAATTTTCAAAATTACACTTCTCAGCTAAATATTTGAGCTCCACTATATACTCCATTACAGTCTTTGATCCTTGTTCAGATTTATAAAACTTAAAGGACTCTGCGATTTCGTTTCCCTCAGGCTCGAAATATTTTTTCAGCTCCTGTACTAACTCCTTGTATGATTTAGTGCTTGGATCGTCTGGCGAAAACAGCTTTCTCAAAATAGAATAGGCATCGGCTCCTATATACGTAATGAAAAGAGGCACTTTCTTTGCCTCTAAGACATCGTTCACTATAAAGAACTGTTGTAGCCGCATCTCGTATTCCACGAAGTCATTTCCCATGACAAAGGGATCCATATGCCCGATCATTGTCTGTGATGTTAACACACTGTTTTTTAATTCCTTTTTTACTTGTTCGGGTTTAATATTTATCATAAGAAAATTTTACTTTATTAACTTTAATTAGTTTAATTATTTTTTTTTTTGTAATTTTCCTCGTCGCCAATTTATGATGTCCGCAACCAAAAATCAAAAAAGACTTATTCTTCTTCGTCTAAACGTTTATTTCCAGGTCTGCTTACATACTAAAAAATAATCGCATGATCTGCACTTGCGTTAGATCTCTGCTCGTCTGTCAGGTACATAACGTATCAAAGCGATATAATGTAACTGTATAACAAATGTACATAATTTATGCTACAGTATAGATCTCAACACAAGTGCATATCATACTGTGAGTCAAAGCTCTCTGCGTGGTGAATATATTTTTTCATCTTCGTGATAAATACTCTTAATAACTAATATACATAACAGGTTCATCAAGATTATATGGCTTTTTATAGTGTTCTGACGTCTCAAGATGTCGTTCGAGAAGTTAAAAACTACAAGTTATAAGATTTTGACAATTTTTTTTACAAAAAACGGTCAAACAAAGTTTTGTTTGTACTGTAAAAAACGTTTTTTTTTTTTAATGATTTTTATAATTGTTGTTTTGTCAAAATAATTTTTTTTTCGAATTTTCAGTCCATTTTATTTCAAATTTTCCCAACTTTTTGAAAAAGTGGAGTTGTGCAGTTCCTACGCTGGTACCTTCAATTTATTTTCAAGATTGAAGATAAGATAAATTGATACTGTGTTATTTTTTTTTTTTAATTAGACTTTTTACTTCGAAGCTAATTACGGTTGATGTCGGTTTCAGAGCAAAAAGTAAAAGATTTCAGTGTAATGTGTATTAGTTTATTGACACAAACCTCGTTTAGTAAAAGTACCGCGGAAAAATGCTTATAAATAACAGTTTCAGGAAAGCCACGTAGAGGCTGCGTAAATCTTTACGCGATATTTAACTAAACAACACCGTAGGGGCGCCGTAAGGGAAGCTAATAAATACGGCTGTTAGTCTTCAGTTTTCGATTTGCCCTCTAGAAATTTGCCTAATCCCACGTCTGGATAATGTACAAACATTTTCTGCTACCAAGTTTTAATGCAAATTCAAATTTAAGACAATTAATAACCCGTGCACGTGTGTTGCAAGGCGTACGCTGTTGGACACCACACAGAGGTGACAAATCTGTTTTACACACCCTCACGTTTAAATTTATTCGTTTTGCAGTTATGAGGTTGCAGTTGCAATGACGACGATGTCATTTAAATTACACGCCATATATCATGACTTATACTCATAGGAAGTTCTTAGAGCCTATGACACAAAATGTGCCAATATACAACATCACAAAGCATGCTTACGTATTCAGCACACAGTCGTACCTATCCGCAAATTAGAATTTCGCAACAGTTATTTTCAATTTTCACGTTCTCTACACATCACATTAGGTGCGGGGTACCTAACCTAACATACAAAATAGTTGTTATCTATATATTGGTCGCAAACTAAACTAAGCGAAAATATTTTTATCAATTGTGTTTTTGTGTGTACGACCTCGCTCACGTTTCAGATAAAAAACTAAACAAAATATTTTATCATCACGATGTTACGCAGTAAAAGGAGCATCTGTCATCCGAGCGGGCTTACGGTTTGTAGATGGAATCTACACCCCCAGACACCTTGGCTGGGGTTTTTAATACACAAAACACATTCCGGCCATTTGTCGCTTTATTAGCCAGCCATACACACACCGGCGGTATCTAAATCTAACCCCCTCCAAGTAGGAGAAGGTACAGTTTTGGATGAGCGTGGAAGCCGCCACATCGAATCTGGAAGATAATTCTACGTGGACGACTTCCGTGTTTATTGTGCGGAAGAGACACACATTCGCCTCGGCCGGCAAGAGAGGTATTTTCGAAATAAAAATTGACACGGTGTCGTAGGCTCGTAAAATTCAACGACGCGACGTGCATAGTTCGTATCGGTTTACGTACCCATATTTGTATATGTATCAGTTATTTATGACTAGTAATGGTGTGTCTTTTCATCGTGCACAGAGCACCGGTGCTGCAAGTCTCGCTTTGTTCGCGTTTCGAGGGTTCACTGAGCCAAAAATCGTGGGTGGCATCGCTTGCTCACTGACATAAGTCTCCTCTGTTTCTGTTAGCGCCGCACCATCGTATCACCAGCACACAATACCACCCCCCGAACCACAAACCGGCATCGGTGTACCGTCGTCGTCGCTCGTCCCCAGTCATTTGGTTCGCTTGCCATTGAGAGATCAAGCTTTCGCGGAGTTTTACCTAGGCATGCACATCTATGTATACCTATACAAATATATTATATGCCTTGTGCTAGGCCGTAATTGCAGTTTTATAAGAACTGAATATAGTATGGATATATATTTTTGATATCATTGAATAAAAGGGCTGCACGACGATGATGTGCACTCATTTGGCGGCGACGGCGGCGGCCCCGTTCGTCTTTTGTGCCCTTCTGGAGCTATGAGAGTTCAATAGACGTTGCGCTCTGCACAAGACTATGCGCGCACATTATGTGTGACCCATGCCATGAGTGTGAGGCGATTCTAGGGAATGCATTGAATTTGAGAAATTCCAATATGTACATTTAGAAAGAGAAGAACAAACGTGCATTCGTCGTTTAATGCATGCATGTCAGCCTTAGCGTGCATACTTTGTTTAAGAACAATACACAAAAAGTCACTCATAAAGGAATTACCTAACCGCATGAAAAAGTTGAACAATCGATGCACTTGTTAAGTGGATATATAGGATGTACTGCTTTCAATTCGTTTTCAATGGAACCATTTATTCAGCTGGTTGAATTTTTTTTTAATTGAAAAGCTTATGGCACTTCTTAATAGCTGCTTGATCTAGATTAGTTTTCCGTGACTTTTTTGGTTCAAGTTAATGGTGTTCAATGAGACCGAACATTGATATGAATGGAAAGGCGGGCATAAAAGCATTTTGAGTGCATTCTGTTTAATATTCTGCGTTACTTGAGATGCATACTCGTACAATCTATATCTACTGAGTCACGAGTTTTTGTGTTAAGTTTTATTGGGAGCCTTAGCACGTAGACGAGCGAATTGCGTTTATCGTGATTCGTCATCACACTGCGTCGTTTTACGCTTAACAACTGGCAATGCTTCGGAAAGGAAGTGACTGACAGGGAAACTCTCAAGTACCTTGTTCAGACTTTAAATACTAGAGACAGTCGGATAAGTTGGCCATAGCTCCTTATTTATTAAGTTACATGTGACTTTTTATACTAAGTGAGTAAAAGGTTAACCTCTCTCTTTCATTCGCGACTTGAAAACTTCAAACTTTCAGTGTGAACGCACCTTAAACCGATAATCGAACTGTCAATGTCAAAATATTCAGTAAAATTAACATCATGTTAAAGTACAACGTTTACAAATGAAGCGCATTTTTGGTTAAACGGCTTCGTCAATAAGTAAAATACGCATAACTGGACAGGTGACTGTTTGGTGTGGCATGAAAATTACCGTCACGTTACGGTAAATGGTATTCGCTACAGAGACATAATGGAACGTTATTTCTTTTAGCAATTACATAAACTGGACATCATTGATATGTGCTTCCAACAAGAAAATGATGATAGAGATAAGATCCAGCACCTTCGTTGATTAAGTCGCATAAAGCCTTGCTGATGACAACACTCACTTCCTGCTCAAACAGAGTGCCGGCAAATGAAATCAATCAAAAATGCTAGCAAATAAGTTCTTTCAATGAAGATCATGGATAAAATCTTGAAATGGAGAAAAGAACTTGAACCACAAAGGCACAGGACACAAATATGGATTACCCATCCAATCCATGCACCTTTCTGGCAGCGTTACCACATAAAAAAAAGAAGCGAAGTCGATTTGACTCAACAAGTGAAGTAGATTTCAAAATCATAGTTTACATAGCGTTTGTAATAATTCTTCTACGAAACTGGCTAAGCTTTTCAGAACAGACAGTCAGGAACTAAAACCAAACCAAAAGTATCACCTCTTTGATAGAAAATTAAAAGGAAAACAATAATAAACGTCAGAAAATTGTAATAAAATTTTGAGTTTAAAGTGAAGTTTGATGCAATTTCTTTATTTGAAATGTGAATCTGGGCTTACATGAAAGAGTGTAAAACATTTTTGAAATATTTTTTTTTTTTAAGTAGATTTAAGGTTCTTAGATCTAAAGGACCTCTGATACTTCAAAGTCTTAAAGGAAGTTTCAAGGCACTCATTGTATTAAAACGGTAGTCAACGTCTTTATCACTTTCTTTACAATTCGGGCCCTCTATTTTTCCAAAATATGGTTGCTGTTCGTTAAAATTAAGAACATTTCTTTAAATGTCTTTCTTTAACAAACGTAGCTAGTTAAAGCTAAGTAAAAAGAACTCCTGCATATCATCATTCGTTATGAATTTAAACTGTTATTTTTCTACTGTGTATTGTGGGCGAGGAAAATAGCATGTGGTTAAATTGTATAGCGGCGCATATACTAGACTAGAGCATGTCAAACGTTAATGACTCCTACTGGGATCTTTGTTGACGACTGTATTTAGATGAAATCTTAGGCGCAAGGACATAAGTCTAAATTTTTACTTTTGTGACTTATTACCCACTTAAGTGAGACATACGTCTCAAATTCCAGTTTTTGATCTTATAAAGCTATTTTCGGGGAAATGGAAAGTGAGAGGGTGAGACTACAAAACTGCAAATCTTTAAAATTTTTACTCAAGGGCTCAGATTTTTGATCGCGCGCGATTTTTTTAAGTTTTATTTTCTCAAATCCTCAAAAGAAAATTTAAAACTCTATTTTTTGAGAATTTAAGAAAATAAAACTAAAAAATATCGCGATTTATAAGATTTTATAAGTTGCTTTTTTCAAGCAAAATCCAAATTCCTAGCAACAATACAGCAATTATTTTTTGCCAAAAAGGTGGCTTGTCACTTTCCTGTGATGCTAATTAAAGTTCACTAGCTCCTTCGTCAATTATGGTTGTAACGAGTAAATTTTAATATTTATCTCTCGCACTGTGCCAAGTACAGTCAGGTGTCTTTTTTTTATATTATTATTGCATAATTATCTATACATATTTTGCAAAGGTAGTGTAAAACTGTTAGCGGGTGGCCGTGGCGCAGTGATAGAGTGTTCGCTTGTTGAGTGGGAGGTTACGCGTTCAAATCCGAGCCAGTACCACGAAACATTTTTCACAAATAAAAACTGCGAATAAGTTTAAGTGAATTATAAGCGAACACAAATATCAACAATTCTCCCCTAGCTATTAGGACGCCACTCGTGGAGAATATCCACTGCGCCACAAACTCTTTCCTATCCCTCTTTCTCTTCCTAAAAAACTTGAATGCCGCGCTGTGCCCAGCATTATAAGGGTATTCATAACCCCTTGAGCGCGAGTAAAATTATAAAAAAAAAAAAAAAAAATTGGTAACGAAAATTGCTTGTTCAAGGTAAAGTTCAATGCTGTTCACATGTTTATAAATAAATAAAAATAAATAGTTGGCGCAACAGGTCCGGAGGGACCCTAGGCCTAGCTTCTCACAACCATTCGTTTTGTATGAGTTTAATTGTTTCAATCCAGCACTCTGTCACATAAGAAATAAATTCCTTGGCAGTTACTTCTTCGAGGATTTAGAGGAACTCTCAAATAGGTCCATTAACGACCTACTAAAATTTGTAAATAAAACGGACTGGTTTTCTAATCCGTAGGTTTTTCATAGGTTTCCAGTGTATGGGGGCAGTAAACCCCTAGGGCATCACAACGGATCTACATTGATCTAAGTGTGGCACGTACAGGTTCCCCTGTTCTTCCAACCCGCTAACCTAACCTAACCTAACCTTTCAAGCAAAATAATTTTGTTAATATATTTTCTCAAATCCTTAAAAGAATATTTAAAAATCTAGTTTTTGAGAATTTGAAAAAATAAAACTAAAAAAATATCGTTCAAATTCTCAAAAGCTAGAATTTTATAAATCGCTATATTTTTTTTGTTTTTTTTTTTTGTTTGCTCAAATTCTCAAAACCTAGAATTTTATATGTTTCTTTCCTCAAACAAAAGAATTTTGTTAATATATTTTCTCAAATCCTCCAAATTTGGTTAGATTATATATTTTGTTTGTTCAGTTCTTGTTATATGAAATAATTAAATGAATTTTATTATGAAACTGTTTGTTCAATTTTTTAAATTATTAAGAACAATAATTATTGTTGGTAAGTGTAGTGGAAAAAGGGGTTGTATGCCTAATGGAAATCCACAACATTTTGCTAAATATTATCTATGCAAAAACTTGGGACTTATGTGTTAGGTATGCGTTATGTCTAACATTCCCATATTTGTTTTGCTAAAATACAGGAATTTCGCTAAAATTGGAAAATATTTATGTCATTTACTTATTCGTATTTATTTTCATACCTTATTTTTAGTTTTACAATTAATTTATTAATCTTCAACCTTTTCCGAATACTTTAAACTTGATTGGATTTTTTTAAGCATTTCTGGTTGTGTTTTTAACCAGTTAAAAAATTCCAAACAACTTATTTTCAAATTTATTTTTGTAGTAAAAATAATAATAAGAATACTTTTCAGTGTCAAAATGATTAAAAACTTCAACCCATCGCTTTCTAATTGGTACTTTTTAGGGTTCCGTAGCCAAATGGCAAAAAAACGGAACCCTTGTAGATTTGTCATGTCTGTCTGTCTGTCTTCCTGTCCGTCCGTATGTCGCACCCACTTTTCTCCGAAATTTTAAGATCTATACTGTTGAAACTTGGTAAGTAGATGTATTCTGTGAAGCGCATTAAGATTTTACATAAAAATAGAAAAAAAAACATTAAATCTTGGGAGTTCTCCATACATAGAAATGAGACTCAAAAAATGTTTTTTCATCAAACCCATACGTTTGGGATAACTGGATAGGTCTTCAAAAATGATATATAGGTTTCTAATATCATTTTTTTTTTCTAAACTGAATAGTTTGCGCGTGAGACACTTCCAAAGTGGTAAAATGTGAGTACCCCCCTCCCCCCCCCCCCCAACTTCTAAAATAAGAGAATGATAAAACTAAAAACATACATATATTTATGATGTACATTACCATGTATAGTAGTTGCTGAGCAAGAATTTCTGATGTAGCAAAATTCTGACAACAACGGGAAACAACTTTATTGAACCGTGATTTGACGCTGCTTTAATTCTTTGTAAAGAATTTTCCTAATTTGTGGAGCGAAAACATTGACAACTATGGCTTGACATTTAGTTTGAGAGCATGTAAACTTTTTAATTTTGAAGCACGTACGAAATATTTTTGTGGCACAATCAGAAGATTTGAAGCTGTGATTTTCTTTTATGGTGTGAAATGCCCAGGTACTTCCCATTGCAGCAATCTCGGAATCGAATGTAAATGGGAAAAATGAACTGATCCTTTTACTTGTTGATGCTGCTGATAGCGCTGACAAATTTTGGGTTGTTTTTATAACAACTTATGTATCTTTAACAAAATTGTTTTTGAACTTAGTTCCAATAGTGTGCGACATAAGTCCCAAATTCGATTCGGGACTTCTGGCTCACTTACATGAGTCCCGGGATATAAGTCCCAATTTTTAATTTTGGAACTTATGTCGCTGCGCCGAAAACTTCAATCAAAACAAATTACTAATACTCCATAATAGAAATAGACATAGCTCTCTAACGACGTATCGAAAAATGCATGCGCAATCTCTTTGTGTTGATCAATGTTTCAAGTGAAATGTAAACCATGCGATACATTGACCCTAATGTGCGCCATATCCATTGTCAGATTCCATGCAAGCAATTTAGGAGAGCAAACATGTGAACAGCGTTGTGCTTTACCTTGAACAAGCAATTTTCGTTACCAATTACACTACCTTGGCAAAATTTATGTGTAGATAATTATGCAATAATAATATAAAAAAGACACCTGACTGTACTTTGCACATTATGAGAGATAAATATTAAAATTTACTCGTTACAACCATAATTGACGTAGGAGCTAGTGAACTTTTATCAGCATCACAGGAAAGTGACAAGGCAACTTTTTGGCAAAAAATAATTGCTGTATTGTTGCTAGGAGTAGCTCGCCCTACATTCAAATGCCGCTCACAGTAAAAAAGATAACTGTAGGCCAATTATTATATTCGTTTTACGTCGGCATATGAATATGCGACAGTGTTTATCAGCAATTATAGTTAACCATTGCACCGTCTATAGGGTAATGACTTTCAAAACTATATAGGTACTAACTCAACTAACACACCGAGAAGGTTTTTTTTTCTCTTCCATTTGCGTGACAAAACTGAGACCATTCAATTTTGAATTGTTTAGCCTTCAAACATAATTCTTACATTTGTCCTAAGTAAACTACTGAATTGCTATGGAAATTAAATTTTTGAAATGTTTGCTTCTCTCAGTGTTTGTTTTACTCGCACGCTTTATACCTTGCAGAAGAAATCTGGAAAGTTTCCAGTCGATTACTTCATTTCGCGGCGAGATTTATTTGTGTTGATCATCCATATCCATCCAATCCAAGAATATATCTATTTTCGCTACAGCGTATATGAATATATTGTGCGTCTTAAACAAATTGACAATAAGGTACTAACCAGTGAGTCACATGTAACTAAAATAGATTGTGGACTTGGAAGATAGATGAGTAAGGCGCTTCAATGCAAAAATGGTTTGGCTTAGAATTGTGATGCTCGTTTTTGTAAGGATACTGGTTAAATGGTCAAACAATATAATTCAATTCAATTTAAAGTCACGTTTATGGGCAAGACGAAGAAAAAAATATTGTTTAGACATGAAACACATTTGGTTCGGCCCTGCTTTCCCAGCTAAACAAATCTGTTCCACCATTTGCAAAGTTACCTAAGTCCAGACTCACATTTTTGACGAAATTATTTCCGATCTAGCAGCAACCGTTGTGCAATCTACAGGCATTCACAAGTAGTGTTACCTCTGAAATTCAGAAAGAGTGAAAAAAAAAAAAAAAAAAAAAAAAAAAATGGAAAAAGAGTCCCATTCCCATCGTATGTTTTTTTTTTAAACTTTACCCGGGCTTAATGTTTAATACCTTTGAACCGATTAAAAAGACTTTTTTTTATACTACAATTTATAATTATATTTCAACTTAACACAGGCGCAGAATGTTTTTTTTTTCACAAATATAAAACACACAAATTATGTCAATACTAGTAACTAGTAAGTGTAGGTAAATGATGTTTACGGATGGTAAATTAAATGGGATCTCACAAGTTTATGGCTTAGGCCCCAGTTATAGCAATCCGTAAAACCAAACCGTAAAAATTTTCTTTTGCTTTTTTTGACCACTTAAACTTAGTGGTTTAACTCAATCTTGGTCTTAAAATGTTGCTTATGAATTATAAAATTAGATTATCAAAAAAAAAATATGTAAATGATCTTTAAATTTTCTAGAAAAATAATTTATACATTTTTACGTACGAAAAACTTTTACTGATCAACTTCTCAGTCAATTCCCCTAAAGAAAACCGAATCATTCCACTGAAGTATTTCATTTCTTTACTGTTCCATCTGTCAGGAACTTTTTTTCTGATGGAATCCAATCAGTGGGGGTTGGTTTGTTGTAGGTAATTGTCTTAGGCCCGGTTTCTTCAATTTTGGTTATCTTTAATCATCGTTTATTCCAGCTTATAACCATCGAATGCAGGTGGTTGGGTGCTGTATGAATAGGGTAGGCACTGATTGGCGTCAACTTGGCGATGCCCAGTCGTTGTAACTGTTCATACACATCAATTGTGCTTATTTTACCTCCGCGTGGTAGCCACCGGGTACTGGTCTTGTCCTTCCGGGCATGACTTGCTAAACTTATAAGCGCGAGTGTTGAACACGAAGAAAATAGCAACACTATAATGCTCTGTCGGAATGACTGCCTGATCGAGTCTCAGAGGTCTTACATGAGCCCCTCAGAAAGAGGACGTACGGCGGATGAATTCACATGGTTGAATCAACGGTGGCGTCAACAGTCAACATGGCAGATACCTCAATGAGCTACTTTGACGTATTTGGAGCTGAGGTCATTGAGGATTTTTCAGCACTAGTCAGGGTGTTGAAATAGAGATGGTGGCGGAAGAGCCCTTAATGGGTCAACGGCAGCTCTCACATCCCCGCAGCGGGTTACTGACTCCGGAATATTCCGGCTCCTTTTGCCCAAGGGGTTACAGAAAGGGCCTGGTCCTCCAGGTTGGGGGTTGTGCGTGGGGTTAACGACCCTACCACGGAAAAAAAAGAATTGTTGCGAAGCAACCAAAAGCCTCGGATAAGGACGGATTCACTGTTGACGACCCTGCAAAACGAAAAAAGGACAATGACGTTCGGATCTGCACGTGGAATGTTCGAACTCTGAACAGACCGCGTGCAGCCGAACAACTAGCGGAGGCCCTAGACTGCTACAAAGCAGGTATCACCGCCATCCAGGAAGTGCGGTGGGATGGGCCGGGCAAAAGGAGGATGAAAAACTCTGACATTTACTACGGTGACTGCTACAGAGAACAAAAGCAGCGTCTATTTGGATGCGGATTTGTTGTAAGCGGCAGACTTAGGCAAGAAGTCTTGAGCTTTCGACACGTTAGTGAACGCCTTACAACTATCCGCATCAAGGCTAAATTCGCCAACATCAGCCTGATATGCGCTCACGCCCCCACAGAAGATAAAGACGATGCTACCAAAGAGTGTTTCTACGAGCTCCTCGACAAAACATATGAGCAATGTCCTAAGCATGACGTTAAAATCGTCTTGGGTGATTTTAACGCCAAAATAGGAAAGGAGGACATCTTTGGTAGCACAATCGGAAAACACAGCCTACACGACACCACGTCTGGAAACGGACTTAGGCTGATTGATTTTGCTGCGGGACGTAATGTTACCATAGCTAGCTCACGGTTTCCTCACCTCAATATACACAAAGGAACATGGCGGTCACCTGATCATCAAACCGTCAACCAAATTGATCACGTTGCGATCGACGCAAGGCACTCCTCCAGTATTCTAGATGTCCGAACTTTCCGAGCGGCCAACATAGACTCGGACCACTACCTTGTTGTAGCCAAGGTACGGATGCGGATATCCAAGACGCCACAACAACGAGAAAATACTGTGAGGAGATTTAACGTTGGACGACTACAAACGCAACAAACCGCCAGAACCTTTGCCGATCGCGTATCCCTCAACCTCTCGAGAAGTCCTATGCTGCCAGCATCAAGTGCCGAAGACCAGTGGCGCCGATGCCAAGAAGCCATCAAAAACGCCGCAACTGATGTGCTCGGTTTCACCAGTCCACCCCCCCGAAACCCCTGGTTTGACGAAGAGTGCCGGCAAGCACATGCAGCAAAACAAAGTGCCTACGAAGCGTCGCTGCATAGAAGGACGAGAGCAGCTCGTCAGCTCTACGAGCAAAAAAGGAGGGAAGAACATCGGCTTCTCCGGAGAAAAAAGAGAGAGCATGAGAAGCGCGCGATCGAGGATATAGAGAGGTGTTACTCCAGGAACAATGTTCGGAAGTTTTACCAAAAGGTAAAAAGAACGTGTCATGGCAACAAGACCCGAACGGAGACCTGTAGAGACGAGCAAGGAAACCTTGTAGTAGAGTCACAGTCGGTGCTGAGGACATGGAAAAACCATTTCTGCAGACTGCTAAACGGCGAAGACGACACAAATTCCGCTGTTAGGCAGAACGATCCATTCAACCTGGACGATGACAGCCAAGATTTCCGTCCACCTGACCAAAATGAAGTGAGGATAGCAATATCTAAGCTTAAATCCAACAAGGCTGCTGGTCCAGACGGCTTACCTGCCGAGCTCTTCAAGGCAGCCGGAGATGACTTGGTAGAGTGCATACACCAACTCATCTCCAAGATTTGGTTAGAGGAAAGTATGCCTGATGAATGGAACCTCAGCATTGTTTGCCCGATCCACAAGAAAGGAGACCCTCTAAACTGCGCCAACTATAGAGGCATCAGTCTCCTGAACACTGCGTATAAGATCATGTCTGCTGTATTGTGTGAACGCCTGAAACCATTCGTCAACGATCTGATAGGTCCCTATCAGTGCGGTTTTAGGCCCGGTAAGTCCACGACCGATCAAATATTCACACTACGGCAGATCCTGGAAAAAACCCAAGAATACCAGATCGATACTCACCATCTTTTTGTCGATTTTAAGGCCGCATATGACAGCGTTTATAGAGACGAGCTATACAGAGCCATGTCTAGTTTTGGCATCCCTGCCAAACTTGTCAGATTGTGCAGAATGACGATGGAGAACGCTCGCTGCTCCGTAAAGGTCGGAAACAATCTCACCGAGACCTTTGATGTCAAAAAAGGATTTAGACAAGGTGATGCGCTGTCATGTGACTTCTTCAACATCATTCTTGAGAAGATTGTGCGAAACTCACAAGCCAACACCAGAGGCACAATTTTCTATAAGTCTGTGCAACTGCTTGCATACGCTGACGACATTGACATTGTTGGTACAACACAGCGAGCTGTCACTGGTGCGTTTGCAAGTATTAGTACAGAAGCGGAAAAAATGGGTTTAGTGGTGAATGAGGGTAAAACAAAATATATGCTGTCAACAAGAAGGGACACACGACATCGACGAATCGGGCAGAACGTCACGATAGACAGCTATAACTTTGAGGTAGTTAGGGACTTTGTCTACCTCGGCTCCGCTATAAACTCTGATAACGACATCACATCAGAAATCAAACGAAGAATCACACTTGCCAACCGCTGTTTCTTTGGCCTAAGACGGCAACTGATAAGTAAGGCCTTGTCGAGAAATACTAAGGAAACTCTGTATAAGACCCTCATCATCCCAGTCCTGCTTTATGGTGCAGAAGCATGGGCGCTATCAAAGGCGGATGAAGATCTCCTTGGTCGTTTCGAACGCAAAATTCTTCGAGTGATTTTTGGTCCCGTTTGCGTTGACGGGTTTTGGAGGAGAAGATTTAACAGCGAACTCTACGAGCTGTACAGCGACATCGACCTAGTCAGAAAAGTACGCATCAGTCGTCTAAGATGGCTGGGACATGTAGAGCGAATGGACACCAACGCTCCGGCCCGAAGAGTCTTCGATTCTAACCCGGAGGGACAACGCAGTAGAGGAAGACCTCGCCTTAGGTGGCGCGCGCAAGTGGAAGGGGACCTCAACCAACTTGGAGTGCGCAACTGGAGGCAGTTAGCCAAAGATCGCGCTAACTGGAGAGGCGTATTGGTTGAGGCCCAGGTCCACCCCGGACTGTAGCGCCACCTAAGTAAGTAACCATCGAATGCGTTTGTTCAGCAAAATATTAACCAGAGAATCAGTAGTTTGGTTAGTTAACCAGTGAAATCGATAACCAGCTGATTTTGAGCGGTTAATGAGATTTAACCACTGATTATCTGTAGTTTCGTTTGTTCAAGATTTCTTATATATTGAGAGAACGAGAAAATTGCGATTGTCGTTGAATAAATTAACATGAGGCCTGTTTATTTGTAATACATTTTATTGGATTTAGCTTTATTTCGGTTTTGTTCTCAAAAAATCATTGACTAACAAATACAAAGTTTCATTCTTTAGTTCTTAAGAAATTCCTGTATAATTTGGTTATGATATTAATTTTTGTGTTTATTAAGTTTAGTAAAAATAAATACAGTAATAAAATACCTACCTAAATAAATCAAATAAATCAAATAAATCAAAAACAAACGGACCCGAAAAACAAAAAAATATAACCATGGATTCGGAAAATCACAAAATGACAAATAAACTGGAAAAATGGAACGATTTTCTGCAAGCTATGGTTTGGTGACCGAAGTGAAAAAACTTTCAAGACACTAATTGGTTATCACTGACTTATAAGCTAAATCAGTGGTAACCTACCAATGCTTTAACCAGCTGTGAATAGACCGGCCTTAGTACGGAAACTTTTTTCTGGCAGATTTTTCGCTATGACCGCCCAAACGAAAAAAAAACTCATTTTCATACTGTTCCAACTTTTTCGGTTGCATTTTACGTATGGCTATAACTGGGGCCTTAATTAAAGCGTCCTACATTTAAAAAAAGAGTCCGGTTTCAATAATTTTGAAAAAGATGAGTCCGGAGTGTGGGCTGTCAGAAAGGAGTCGAAATGACTCTAAAACGTCCCGAAGTAATCGCTGCCGACAAGCACGACATATAGGATATTATGATGCCGATGAAGTTGGCCCAGCTTAGTGGATCGGAACAGACATATTTGGGCTCCTTTCGTAAGGCATACATTCCTCATACAAAATCATGGAAATTAATTCATGTATACTTTCCACCATAATCTCCTGAAAATAGATGGAAAGGTAGATAGGCAGCGATCTTTTTGGACTTTTCTTTCGAGGGCGGAAGGTCTTCATTTTTAAGTTAAACAGTCTGTTCTGTCTGAGAAAGCAATTTAAATTTAGGTCGCAATGATTTTTCTTATCCTCAAGTATTTTTTTTCATCGTTGCAGGCCACTGTTCGGTTTTTATTGACTTCGAAACTTTCCTAAAAGCTTTTGGTAATTCTTCTGATTGTTGTTCTTTAAGTAGGACCATTGTTTTCCTTAAAAAAGGCTTATGAAATGCTCGCGTACTTCTAGTACAAGAAATATTCTGGAACGTGGTAGTGTTCTAATGAGTGTCATTTTTGGGGCAATGTGCTAGCGTTCAGGGGCCTTCGGGCCTTGGGCTATTTATACAAAATGTATATAATATAAAGGGTACGGTTTCTTAGTAGTGTTTTTTTTTTTTAAATCATAGGTTATTTTGACACTGACAGCTGTTTCCCGCTCGAAATCTTGACAGAAAGTCAGTATCATACCTCCGCGAAACAAAATGAGTCGCTTTTAGGATTTTTGAAAAGAAGTTTGGGCCGAAATGAAGCACCCAACGCGCCTGCTGTATGCAAGTTTGTGTAAAAAGTTCGTGAGACTCATGGTCCCTGTCTTGCACAGGCAAGAATGTGACTACTGTAGTCGAGAGTGTGAGACTCGACTTCTTCTTCGAAAATGAGACTGGCACAGCCCGTGCTTCAATCGATATTTTGCGCACCAAATTCCCAAATCGGCGCTATGATTTGACCGCTTTGGCTATTTTTATTGTGGGGAACCGTGCAGGACCGATGTTATGCTAACAATCCGGAAATGATTCAAGAACTTAAGGACAATATCATCCAAGTAATCCGTGAGCTACAGCCCGACACCATCAACAAGGTCTTGGAAAATTGGAGTGAGGGTAATCAAACCTCAACTTCAAAAGGACTTTAAATAGTACGAAGATATGCGAAGTACTCCTTAACCATCTTACGAAGGCACATCACGCAGCATCTTTAACTTCAACTTTATCTCGTCCAAAAACTCGCACAAGTTGACTGAAAGGCCCATTTATAGAGCCTAAGATCAAAAAATATCATGTCAAATCCCTCGATTCAAGTGACTGGACCTCTAAAGTCAACTTTCTGCCGGAAGATCCATCCCGAAACGGTCTGTTTGGTAGGCTGCTTTTAACGCATACTGGCCTGAATATTAATATGTAACCCAACCTCTTGTATACTCGTACAACTATCAGTGGGACATATGAACTTCAGGCCAAATTATCCATTTTGCATTTCATTCACCATCCCTTTCGGGGAAGGTGTCTGAAGGTGGATGTGAGTCGGACCGTTCAGAGTGTTTCTGAAATGTTGTTTACCATAAGAACGTATAATCAGAGAAGTTCGCAGCCCTGCACCAATTCCTACCAAAACGGAACCTTTATTTAAATCCATCTACCATATTTGGCGTCGGAAACTAAATTTCTATGCACGGAGAAAGCTCATAAATATTATTTGAATTTCCTATTCCAGGCTAATGGGCGAATCTGTCTGTCTCGCTTTCCGTGGTATCTGTCGCACCTTTTAATAACTATCATGTAAGCAATTTGCTTGGCCTTACCTTACCCAACTGAACCGACCCAAACATCACCACAACTAGAATTCTTTCTTAGACTTCCTGGATGCCTTAGAATACTACCGTCACACATTGGGTACCAACGTGGAATTTTAACCAGCAGTACGATACTGGGAAATATCGTGTTTTATTAGCAGTATAGAAATCGACTATTTCAGTGGAAGGAGGCCTAAACAAATGTATACAACTCAACTATACGGTGCGAGCATGGTGACAATATCAACAACAACAACAACAAGAGTCGTGCTACACAGGATCCCTATATTTTTTTCTTTTGTCTCATTAATAATTATTGTCTATGCGCATTTGCATAGAATGCCAATCAATTAGGCGTCATCGATACATGCACAACCACGAAACGCAAAATAAAAGAGGAGAAAATCGAAAACGCTCCAATCGGCTAGCCCGACGGGGACCGCCTGCCTTATGTCCTATAACCGTATAGAGTAACTGCTTCTCGAACATTGCTCCCGCAGTCGTTGCTTTTGCTGTTGCCAATATTTAGTTGTCTATGACAGTTCCGTGCATGTCTCGGCTGCTACGAATCCGTAAGTCACCAATGCACTTATGTGGCGAGGCAGGTGGGCGGACGGGTGCTGTCCGCTTAGCTATAAATACTATACACGGCCTGAATGGAGTTTTGTTTTTAAATGCTTACATGTGGCAGACAAGCAAGCTATTTGTTGTTGACTGGAATTGTAAATAAGATGTGGGACCGGCCGACAACAAGTAATGTTTTAATGTCAAATGTGACATAAATGTTAACACTTTTGGCGCTTGGACATATATTATCGATGGTATTTTCGATCGATCGCACACACGTCGGCGTGTCGTGAGAACGGTTCTTGAACTTTTTTAATGGGTGTGGGATTGTGCCACAGAAGTATACTTATACTTCTAGTGCGGAAGTAAAGCAGTAAACACATACACACGGGTGATAAATTGCAGCGATAATAAATTTTCCAAACAATGTTTGCTTCGCCGTCATACAACGATACAACGGTTGTCTGGAAAAGTATACTACGATCATCGATGAACAATTTTTTTCACAGCGACAAAGTTTCTGGCTTAAACAAAAAGCAGAGAGTAGGATCTGGGTTGCCACTTGCAAAACAAAAAATTAGCAACGAAAAGTGAAAAAAAAAGTTACCAAAAATATGGACAAATGTTAAAACACGAAAAAATCATAGTATGGGGGTATCGTATTATCGATAGTTTCGGAATAAAATTATCGATACTTATCGATATCGAAATTGAGTTTTTACTCATATGTGCGGTTCGATAGTATCGTTATTTTTTTTTGAAACATCGATAGTATCGATAGTAAAAAACTATCGATAGACTATCGATTCGTTGGTTTAGACTTTAGAGTTCAGTTGGCTGGGCAGAAACCTCAATAGGCGTTTTTCTTTTTTAGTTCAGAGCACAACCTGAACTGTTATACAAAAAGTTTGTGTTTCTTTTTTAGCTCAGATACATCAGAGCTCGAATTTGTGTTTCTTTTTTCGTTCAGAGCGTGATCAGAGCGCGCTCTATGAGCTCAGAATTAATTGACTGAGCAGGCTGAGTAAAATGCTGATTACACATATACATTCACACTTCCAGTCCTATTTGAGAGAAAAGAAAAACAGGAAAAACAGAAAA
The DNA here is from genome assembly GCA_946477585.1 of Cheilosia urbana. Lineage (NCBI taxonomy): Eukaryota > Metazoa > Arthropoda > Insecta > Diptera > Syrphidae > Cheilosia > Cheilosia urbana. The sequence continues at coordinate 61,590,896 of OX297854.1, read as the reverse complement.
TCATCAGAACGATCTGAGCACGCTCTGTTCAGAGCGCGCTCATATAGCTCGAGCTCAGTTCAGTGCTCAGCTCTGAACTAAAAAAGAAAAACGCCTAATGTTGGCGGTTGCAATGGTGTCAGCGCTGGTAGCTGCTATTTTTTAAAGGGCAAACCACCCAAGTCCAAGTGAATGCGTATGCATTTGCACTGCTGTTTTATGATGCTTTTCGTTTCCGATTTCAGAGTGTGAATGAGGGGTGGGTTTTGTAGTATTATTTTTTTGACCATTTTGGTTCGATTTCATAATATTTTCCGGTTTATTTTTGTTGTCTGTTGCTTTTATGAATGAGATGAGCAGGTACCTACTTTGTGTTTAGTTGGATATGCATTTATTTTTCTGTGGAAGAATTTCTGCATTACGATTTGCGAGATTTTTCAATTCTTGTTTGAGCACATATGAATTGAAAATTTGATTTCTAACTTCTATGGGCATATGACTGATTTACTCGGTGTGTTTAAATTGTTGTGGGGGTGGAATTTTGTAGGGAAAAATTGTAAAGTAAATTGCAAATTTATTTAAAAATTCACATCTGTTACTGTTGAATAGATGTTGCTCTCAGTTATTAGTAATTATTATTTTGTACTTTATGTAATACGCTTTTATTGAAGTAAGGATTTCCATATTCAAATTATTTTAGTTAAATATTAATTTGTTTTTAATAAAACAAGGCTACATGTGTGGTGCACTCAGAAAAAGTAAACTTACCAAAACCAGATAAAAATTCCGAATTTACCAAAAATCACCAACTAAGAAAAAAGTTACCAAATTTGGTAAATTACGAAAGTGGCAACCGTGTATTTTTTTTTTGTACCGAGGGTAGGTGAAAATCTTTCAAAGACACTATGAAAATAGAAAGCGCGTGCTCATAGTAGTGTCAGATTTTTACTGACTAAAAACACCACCCTTCGAAAGATTGTTAGATACTGTAACTAAGATATAACTTATCAAGCAATTTTTCTATCACGGAATAACAACTTTTAACAGGCTACTTTCCAATGAAAGATCCTGCATGTTCCACAATTTAGACGGTGTTAATCTTATCTTGCCAAGTCGAACGGTTTCGTTATTTGTAGTCGGCGCAATAAATTGCTCTCGTTCAAAATTTTTCGGACTGTATTGTTGACATGTCCGATTAGTCGGTTTCTTTGCTTTCTCTCGAAGCTTCTAGTTTCAGCTTTAATTGTTGGAATTCCGAGATCCCTGTTGATATCGTTGTTTCTAATATACCATGTTGCTTGTACAATTTCTCTAAGAACTTTATTTTGAAAAGTTTGTACAATATTGGCATTTGTTTTCTTGGTACAACCCCAGAGTTGTATACCGTAGGTCCACACCGGCTTTAGCACTTGCTTGTATAGAAGCAGTTTGTTTTCGGTACTGAGCTGGGAATGTTTTCCGAGTAGCCAGTACATTTCTCTATATTTGATATGGAGTTCTTTACGTTTCATTTTCACGTGCGAATTCCATTTCAGCTTTGCGTCGAGTGTCATTCCCAGGTATTTGGCCTCGTTTGCAAAGGGTATTCGGGCCAAGTTTAGAAAAATTGGCAAGTCATTAGTTTTCTCGTACGTGAAATTCACGTGAACAGATTTAAATTGAGGGCGATCCGCCAGTCCCTCGTCCATTCATTTACCTTATTCAGTGCGATTTGTAGTTTTGCAGTCGTTTCTTCAATTGTATTACCTACTGCTAGTATAGCGGTGTCGTCGGCGAATGTAGCAAGGGTAGTGCCATCTTCTCTTGATATATCGCGAGTATATACAGATAGAGAAGCGGGCCAAGGACACTTCCTTGCGGCACGCCGGCCGAAATTTTCTTAAGCTCAGAGAATTCGTTTCCATGTCTAACACGGAAGAGTCATTCCCGAGATATGATTCCAGAATATCATATAGGCGTACGGGAAGAACTTGTCGTAATTTAAATTTTAAGCCGTCATGCCACACCTTATCAAAGGCTTGTGAGACGTCAAGGAATACGCTTGAGCATATCTTTTTTTCTTCAAATGCTTTCTCAATTACGTCAGTAATTCTATGCACTTGGTCAATCGTGGAATGCTTGGTTCTGAACCCAAACTGGTGGTCAGGGATAAGATTATTATATTCTATAACCGGTTGTAGGTTTGGCGGTTTTCCTTGTTTTAAAACCATTATGACCTCCGCAACTTTCCATTGGCTCGGCACGTGTTTTAGTCTGAGCGCGGCATTTATAATATGAAGAAGCTTAATTAATGCTTTTCTTGGTAGATCTTTGAGAACTTCTCCCGTGATCGAATCATAACCAGGAGCTTTCGCCGTTAAACTTTCAAGGTAAGAACCTATCGCACGATTTTTAAAGTCCTTAATAGCTGTCTTCAACAAATTGCACAAATAATTCAAATGTATTTTATGAAAAAAGTTACCAAATTTGGTAAAATACGAAAGTGGCAACCGATAAACTCGTAGTTGTCTACCAATTTGTTAATACTTACGGACATTATTTGTAGATAAAAACACACTTTTTCTAACGCAAAACGTTAAAAAATTGGAACGTCTGTTAAATATTTGATCGAACTGATGCAGAAGAATCTAGTAAGTAGATACGCGCTTGATCGGAGTCTTAGGCCATAGCTATAACCATACGTTAAACCAAACCGTAAACATTTAATTTTCCTTTTATTTTACCACTTAAACCTAGCGGTTGAATGCAATCTTGGTCTTAAAATTTTGCTTATGAATTTTAAAGTTAAGTTTATAAAAAAAAAAAATTTAGAAAAATTATTTATTTATTTTTTCGTACAAAAAACTTAGTTGCTTGATACTCACATTGAAAGTGAGAGGTGTCTTCCACGACTTGTAGGCAGCGCAGCCAAAAATACTACAATAAGAGTAATGTATTCCTTCCTTTTACGTCCGTCATCAACACCCGAACTTGAACACCCTCAGGTCAGTGGCGACGCGGTCAAAACCAGGTCAAAACAACATATAACTCAATTGTTGCTTTGTTGTTACACATAAACGAATTTTGTTCGCTTTTTTGTATTAATATTTTTGCTTTAGCAAAGTAATCGTGACAATATTGAGCAAATTGTTTCGCAGTTGACTTTCATACATTAAAAATTTATATATATTTTTTTTAAAAAAATTGCATACCTATTCTTTTTTTTTTCTTTTGTTTCTTGTTGTTAGACTTAAATAAATGACTTTGTTTTTTTTTTAAGACTTGTTATTAAATTTAGTTTCAATCGGAATCTTAAATCAAAATCGGTTGGTCAAAACAACATATCTCCATTAAAACATCTGTTTGTTACAAATTTTCAAATTTTAGTAATTGGTTATTGTACACCTAACCTTGCCAGATACCATTGTTGACCAGGGCTACCGTTTCATAATTTCGTTGGGGAGTATAACCGATTTTTTTTGGGGAGTACTGGGAGTACAGATCAAAATATAGGAAATTTAGTTTAAGCTAAGAGTTTCAATTGGGACGGGACGGAACGGGTTGATTTTGCCTGCCTGTGGCGGCCCATGTAGTTTTGGTGGCCCCTGCCTACTCTGTTGATATTTTTTTTTTCATTTTAAATTCACTTTTATTTAATGCTTTCATTAACTTATATACTAGACAAAAACGATTAAATCCAATTTAAAGCTAACCTTTATCTTATTCTAGCTTACTGGCTTTTAGCGAGCACTCTAAACTTAACAATATCCTTAAATCCCTTGCCTTTCGGCCTTAAATCTATCTATATTTAATTTGTTTTGTTTTTTTTTAATTCCCAAGAAACTTTACAAAAAAAAAGAAACTTGAAATCTCTATTATTTGTTTTACTAAAACTACTTAAATCTACCTAAGCTACTTAACCTATATTACCTATAATCAGGGTGGGAACAATCTATCTTATCACCATCCTGATCGCGTCCATGGTTGCATGTCGGCCGCCAACAGGGGTTCATCCGCGCCGCCGAGACTCGATCGAGGCCACAAGCTTCGGTCAAGTCTCGGAAGCACTCTTTCATGTTGGCTAGCCGGCCCCTCCCAAGGACCCCCTAATCTAAGCCTAAACCTACTACCTTAATATTTAGCTTAAAACCAAGGAGGATACTACGTAAGTAGCACACCGGCCCGGGAGAGCGTACCTCACCTCTTTCTTAAGCCACCAAAATTCGGTGAACTGCTTTACCGTATCGACCCTGTCCCGTTCCGCTATTGCGGTACTAAAACGGAGGAGCTCCTGAACATTGGCGGCGTACTCGTCTTGGATTAGCCGCTTATCCCTCGCGCCGCGGTGGCTGTGGTACAATACCGGCACGCCATCTTTTGCCTCAGGCGGGATGAAGCCAGACCGAACTCTGTTGCTTATTATTCAGTCACTGATGCCAAAAAACTATGCCATTATAGTTTATTATCAAAATAAGTGCAAACGTTGCGTTCAATTTACGGCAGATGCGGTAACCCAAAGTCAACTCTCCAACGTTTGATGGCGAAATTCAAGACAAAACTCTTTGGAAAAAAAAAAGAATTTCGTTAATGGGTCGTATTAATAAAAACTAGCATTTGCTTGGAGCAAACGGTAGTAGCAAAGAAAAAGCCCTTAGCAAATGCTTTGAATCGGTATGAATAAAAACCAACTTTGCTAAAGTAAGTTCGAAAATAGCATTTACTTTGCTGCACTTGCCTTACAGTTCCTGTCAAACCTGACCAGTAAATTTGAATTTTTGAATTTTCCTTGATATTCTAACGACTTTTGTGGAAATTGAAATGAAAAAAATAAATTCAGAAATATGAGAGGTAAGTGGCGCGGGTTTTCGAACATGTCAAAAGTTAGTTTAGCTCCAATCGGTTTTTATTTATATGAAACTAGCTGACCCGGCGAACTTCGTTCCGCCCAAATTCATTAATGAAATTAATAATTCCGAGCTTTCGTTTCATTCTGCTTCATGTAATTTGGTCAATTCAAATTTGTTTATCAAAAGTTATATTAAAATTAAATAAATAGGTAAATAAAATCAAATACTTGTCGACCAACCTACCGCTTTTTCACTGAAGTGCTTTATGGTACACAACATTTTTTGTTCTATTTCTATCATCGGGTGCGTACACGTACAAGGCGAGAACTTTGCCGACACGTAAAATTCAAGATGTATGCCACACACATCCAGCGATTGTCCTTGCGACTTATTAGTTGTCATAGCAAAAGCAAGACGTACGGAAAATTGAAGACGCTTAAAAACGAACGGCAAATCGTTCTGAATAAGTGGAATCCGCGGAATAAGAACAACTTCGCATTTGAATTTTCCAATAAAAATCGTTGCTTGAATAATATTTGATATTAAATTCTTCACAATCAAACTACGCGTTTGATTGTGAAGTTACAAAGTTTTGGTTCATTGAGGTTGCGCAGCAAAATGGGATAGTTGAAGGCTTCGTTTTCATCCATCACGGAGTCGACTGATTTGTATGAATGCAACTCACCAGCGATTTGGTTTTGAATGGCGAAATTAAAATGTTCGACGTTCTTGTTTTTCGCAGCCAAAATCACTATTCTCTTACATTCAGCCAATTATGGTCAATATTATTCTGAGCGATATTCGGGAAAACATTCATGATTAGTTCTTCCGATGTCGTTGTAAGGTTGCAAAAATTTTGTGGAAACTTAATCAGGCCGGTGATCATTGCTCCACCGAAAGGTCATTACGTAAACGATTCAGGGCCTCCAATGCGCGTTTGTAAGCCATTGTGCATTCGTCCCATATAATAATCTTACATTGCTGCAGTATTTTCGCCATCGCAGTGTTCTTTGAAATGTTGCATGTAGGTTCTTCTTCCACTTGCAGATTTAATGGCAATTTCAATGCAGAATGAGCTGTTCGACCGCCTTCTAACAAAGTAGCCGCTAGCCCAGAAGAGGCTAGGGCCAAAGCGATCTCAGATCTCGAAAGAATTGTAGCCAAAATCAGTGAAATCATGAATGTATTTCCAGTTCCGCAATGTTCGTTATCGTCTGCTTGCATCAATTCATCGTACACTTTCTTTTATTCTTGATTTAACATTGGCACATTTGTTTGAACAGCTTGACTCAATGCGATTCGACCGAAGTCCATTTCTCGCTCCAATTCTGGATTAAATGCGTCTTGCGTTGAACGATTTGGCTGTGGCATCCCCAATTTGCACAACAAATCGCCACTCATGAGCAGACACATATCCTCGATCAAAATCAAAGCTTTGTTGCGCATTCCATCTGACATCTCCAGTTCATTATCCGATATCACAGTACGAATTCGATGCAAAATATCGTCGGCCATATCATCTTTGTATAATCAAAGTATCTACTTCATTTCAAAAAGCTACTTAATGTAACATAGTAAACATAATTTATTAGAACAAACTTTTTAGGTACCTATAGGTATTTAAAAAAAAAAAACTTTCAAAATTGTTGAAAACAACAATTTGGTTGGAAAATAATTAAAATAATTGACAACAACAATTGCTTTTAAAATTTAAAATATTTTTTTTTGTATTTGAAGTGTCACTACTCGATTTCTATCCAGTTTATTTTTTTTCAAAGTGTACAAAAATGAATTTATTGGAATGGCGGTTGCACCTTCTTTCAAAAATTTATCATACTAATATATTAACCTTCTCTGCATGGTCTATTAACCAACAAAAAAAACTAAATCAATATCAACATTTATCAAGTTATTTTTATATATATAGATGTAGCAAATACTTCGATTTTGAAATTTCGTTTGAGTAAAAGCAATTGCTACGTTTTATTCAAACCACCCAATACCTAACACTAATTTTTAACTCCGTTTCAATATCTACCATCGATGAAACCAAAAAAACCTAAGTGGTAGGAATTATGGGAAAGCTTACGAAATTTCGCTTTCCTATAAAACAAAATGGCTTCCAGAAGTGATTAACGGACAATTATTAATTTATTTCAGATAACTGATTAATGAATTGTTGGTTTCATCCCGTCTCGTGGAAAAATGCGCGTGTCTGATGTTGTAAGTGCAGGATTATTGGTTGTTTCCTAAAATGGAAAACATCTTTTGAACTTAGTGTACAAAGTCACGATGTTATTAGCTAAAAGAGCACTGCGTTACAAATTCTCAATCGTCCTTAACGTAAAAAGTAGAGCATCTGCATATGCCATATTGCTATAAACGAATTCTAACTGAACCACAGCGATAAATGATTAATTAAATTGAACATTCTTCCTCTGTGAAAAGAAAAACAAAGAAAACTATATTGAATTGCTAGCGGCGGCGCGGCGGCGCGGCGGCGCGGCGGCATATGAAAACAATTTGAACGCATACACCCACATCGTATCCTCTCCGACTTTATACACGAGTACGAAATAATCTTGCATCTGCTTTTTACGAGAACTTGGTTTGCTCTAAAACGCTTTGCGCTATTTTAAAAGTCGATGTTGGCTATTACTAAAGGAAATCGCTTATCGGCGTATTTTTCGCATTATACTTGAACCAAATAGACCGATACTGACTCTGACATCAGCGCCAACGCCAATTGAATGGGGACTAAAAAGAAAAACCCGCAGTAAGTAGGTATACGCACCATTCACAGTAGCAATGCATTGATGTCATGTGTGCACGTACATACGGTCTGTATTTTAAAATACACACTCTTAGTGGGACCATTTGTTATTTGTTGTCGCCGGTTAACATTTGACCGCAGCGATGCGAATAGATGAATGCGATTCGTATCTGCTGCGCTAGCGTTCATCGTGCTAAATCCGAACACAAATTGTGCTCTTGTACACCTAAACAATATCAATCAGCGCGCCACTTATGTTTAATCTAAAAAAAAGTAAGTCGTACAGAGTGAATCATTTAAATACGGAAAGTAAAAACAGATTCAGAGAGATACAAATTATATGGCAGCATAATGGCATTTGACGGTGATGATGATGATGGTCATTCAGTTCAGACACGCATTGTGAAGAGTGGCGGGATTGGGGAAGTACGATTCAAATTAGAGGCAGGCAACCATTAGAGTGTATAATTTTTATCTACTCTTTTTGAGTTCACAAAATTGTGCGCGCACTTTATTTTGTATTCGATGTGACTCTGGCTTTAGGGAAGGGTTTCTGAACTCGTCACTGTCGCTCATGTAGGTGTCGAACTTTTTTTGTTTTAGTGATTTCCTGTTTCTGACATTGAAACTCTATAAATGGAATACCAAAGAAATGTATCGCAAGCCGATTAAGCGGACGTTTTCTGAGGTTGATGGGTGCAGTTCTGTGAAGTGAATAATAATAGATACGGGCTGGATTGGAGAGGTCTGATGTTTATCTTCGCGGCTTTAAAGAAAGCTAAAACCCATCTCTTAAATTGATTGCGCAATGGACTCTTTGATTACGCAGTTAGATGAAAATATTTCTTTACCTTTTACCGTACGGTTTACTCTGGGTGAACGCTGTACAGCAAAGATGATACAAACCAGAGATAATACTGAGACCCCCAACTCGCAATCATCTCGCCGCTGGCCCCCTCAATTTATTTTCAAATTCGCCATTTTGTATTTCTATCGATTTGAATAAATTTTGTGGCTGTGTATGGTTGGAAGATAGGACACTATTTTGGTATAGTGGGTACGGCTATATGTAAAAGAGACTGACGTCCGTATGTGCACTCATAACTCGGGAATGAATCGTGCTTCGTGGATTCGTATTGACCCAAGGAAGGACATATGATACTTTTTCTCGTGAAAATAAAAGTTTACGGGGAGGGGATGGACTTAAAAAAAAAGAAGATTGAATAATTATTTAAAACTTTATTTTTGAATTATTGTAAGTCGGCTCAATTATAATTTTGTTGCGCAACCTCAATCCACCGAAATTTTTTAACTGATCGCGTTTGATTTGATTGTGAAGAATCTCAAATCAAATGTCATGGAATAAGCGACGATTTTGAGTGGAAAATTCAACGGAAAACATTCTAATTCTTATTAGGAAAGATTTGCCATTCGTTTTTAAGCGTATCAATTTCCCGTTTCGTTATGACAATTAATAAGTCTCAAGGACTTTCGCCGGAATTTTGTGGAATCAATCATGCTTATTTTGACATTCGAACGAATAGCCAATTCATACAAATGTCTCTATTCGTTCGAATGAACTTGTGTGTATTTTGATAGACATTCGTTCGAATTGGCTATTCGATCGAATGTCAAAATAAGCATGAATATTGAATTCCCATGTTTCTCCTAAAGTCAAATATATGAACTTCCGCTTTATACATCGTGTATCGTAAAGGACATGTGCATTGTGCATGCTCATTATTATTATTTTCATTACATAACGAATATGGGCGAAACAAAGTTCGCCGGGTCAGCTAGTAATTAAAATAATTGACAACAACAATTGCCTTAAAATTTAAAATATTTCATTTTTTTTTTATTTGAAGTGTCACTACTCGATTTCTATCCAATTTCTTTTTTTTTTCAAAGTGTATTTCCCCATACAAACTTTCATAACCTCTTTCATCCCCTCCAAGTTTTGTTTTCGCGACAAAAAGTAAATAAAAACCTGACATACAGCAATACGAACAAAACAATAAAAGAATTACGAAAATCGTCCCAGGGGTTATCGAGTTACGTCCTCATCGAGTTACACCTCGAAAGAATTATATATATAGAAGATTAAAAATTTGCGCAAATTTTTCACTTTGTATAATTTTTCGGGATTTCATTTCTGGCATTTTGGATTTTCGGGAATTTTGGATTTATTGGATTTTGGTTTTTCTTATCTTGACACATGCTTCTTACTTCTTGGAGCATTGCAAAAGGTATTTAACATTCGTCGTTTCCATCAACAACCTGTAAAGGATCTGTATAGCTGTGTTTTTGTTTCGGGTTTCCGATCCATTTACCATCTTGAGATTTTATTGGCGGGTTTTGTGACTGAGGTATTTTTTGGCGCTTAGCTGCCTTGCATAAGGCGTATTCAGTAGAAGCATGCGTTGTCGGACTTTTCAGGAATCCGCTAAGTGAATGATTTTCGAACTTAGAAATTCGTTGTCAAGACGGTTAAAAATTAAAAAACTGCCTTATCATCTGGGTAGACAGGTATGTGCCAACGAAAACCGCTGAAAGGTTCAAGGACAAACGATCAAGAGTCCCCCTCAACTCGATTATCTTGTTTCTACACTTGATATATCCGGGAAGCAGGATATACATATTTGCAAATACCTGTGGTCAGTATCAGTATACGCTTGCCCTACGCTTTAGATAGATGGATAGATAGATGATTTTTATTTCCAGCAGAAGATAAAATAATATATTTACAATGCAATTTAATAAATTTGTTTACAAAAATCAGTTAACATGGCATTGCCGTCCGTATGATTGGCAAATTAAAAACAAAAAAACTTGTAAGTGATAATTTACGTAACTCAGAAAACAGTATTAGCACAGTAATTATTTTGCATTTTAGAAACTTTCAGTTAAAATCCTCTCTCTGTATTGCAGAGCTATTTTGCAGTACCTGGTTAGTTTTAGGACGTCAACTTCATTAGCCCAAAACGACGAACATAAAATCATTTTTTTCCTCTCCCTTCCTTTTTATTTGACTTACGTAATCGTGCTTTCGCGCCAACTCAGTAGCCGGTGGACTCTCTTTTTTATAATTATCTTTTACCTATATCCTATAGAAACTGAATAAAATCTAATAAATTATTAAAAAAAAAAATGTTTTAAAATGGTCTTCAAAAAGTCGAATAGTTAGCTTTTCATGGAAGTCTGGTAACGTTAGCTTTCTAGGGTTAAGGATTTGTAAGACATGGTTTTCGGATAAGATAGTCCTTCCAAATATTGATCTTCTCGTCTCCCTTAAAACTTTGCACCTCCCAAAAAAATGAAAGATATCCTCTCTTTCCGCTAAATTACACAAGCTGCAGATTATAGGTAGGTCATCTCTATGTGGTACATAATTCAGTTTGAGGAGCTCTCCACGCATTTTTAGCACCGTTGATATTTCCCCTACGCTATGCTCATCCCGAAAATAGTTTTTCCCCTCGGGGTTGTAGCATAATCTACTATAAACTGCTCTATGGAGTGAGCCTGATGCTTCTTCTACAAACCTTTGTCGTAACTGCTCATCCACACATTTGACCAAATGGTAGAGTTTGGGCTTCCAACTCCTTACTTCCTGATACCATCCAGTTCTTCCACGAATTGACTGTAGGGTTGCTTTCTTTGGCAGACGGTAGTCCGGCTTGTTCAATACTTTGAGCACATAATCGATTTGCAATTTTATGTGGTATTCGATTGGGCGCTCTCATAGCACTTTTTTTTGCTCTCAGAGCAGTTTTTATGTTCGTTTGGTACAAAAAAGCAATCTTTTTCAGATTTCATGTTCATATAATTTGGAGTGTTCGGTGGAAGATGAAAAGTTCTTTTTAGATAATACCTTAGTTATTTCTCCACGATATCATAACATTTTCCTCCCCATACTTGCGCAGCGTAGAACATAATGGACTCCGAAACAGCTTCGAATACTTTAAACTTAGCACTCTGTGCTATACATTTGTTACTAAAGCATTTTTTCGAAGCAACGTTGATGGCCAATTTTGATTTCGCCAATTTTTCGCAAAGGCGCTTTTCCATTTATGTAGGTTTCTCGTAAGCAATATCTACCTCCACCTTTTTTAAAAACCATTACTTGCGATCGTCTTTTTTCTAGGCTGATCGTCAGATTCCACAGTAGCCAAACAGCCGATTTATTATGAGTTGTAATGATTCGGGTGAGCTCGCCATCAAGACAATGTCATCGGCAAACAGAAGCGCTTTGATCAGCTGTCCTGCATACTCCACACCTCCCGGTAAAATATCCACTATATCCTCGAGGAACAGGGCAAATAAACTTGGGCTCAGAGCACATCCTTGTCTTACTCCTGACCGCGACTGAAACCATTCCGATAGCACCTCCCCATCCCAAACAGAAGCCTTGATGTCCTCGTATAAGTATTGTATTACTCTTCCGAACTTCAAAGACATTCCCATCTTGTACAGCTTATAGAATAGGGCATTGCGGTCCACCGAATCAAAAGCTGCTTTGAAGTCAACAAATAGTTTCTTGTTCCTGCAGAGAAAATACTGGACAATATTACTTAGAACAAACACGTGATCTATAGTGGAACACCCAGGCTGAAAACCAGCTTGATATTCCTTGAGTAAAGTATTTGTCTTATCCATGCATTAATTCTGCTATGTAATATAGCTGTAAAAATTTTGTATGACGAATTTAAAAAGGAAATGCTTCTGTAGTTTGCTGAGTCTGTCGTGCAGCATTTTTTGTGGATGGGAAAGATCAGCGCTTCTTTGAAACGATGAGGGATAGTTCCAGTTCTCCCTACCCTATACTCGGAGCTTGGAACTAAAAAAGTTCTTAAAAATCTAAATATTGAAAAGACAATCTGCATGTTCCCTGATCAAAGTAGGCATACATCCAGCGATACACCCACATTCCCAGGTGCTAGGTGCCACTACCAAATCGGGTCACTATATATCTAGCTGCAGTCAAGTTATTCGTATAAGCCATTATTCCCCGCCGAGAAAGCACACTGCACTGCATACTGCAATAGCCTGCCAAAATACTTTCCAAACGTATAGCCCTCAATTATTTCATATATCAGTGCAGACGAATAGCTGGGTTGTCATAAAAGTGCCACCTCTCTGTTCTATGTACACTTCGATTCACTAAGATAATTTTCTTTCTGCTGCTCCTTAGTCAGAAGTGGACTTCAAACAACAAGGCTCTCTTTCACTTACACGGTCTATTTGACCCCATTTAGTCCCCCCATCTATCTCAACTATACAAACCAGGGCTGCCACTGTTGGGGCCAGAAAGTGTAGCAAATCGCGCGCAAAAAAAAAAAACAAAGTAGATTCGAAAAAAGTGTAGCAGTAATGAAAAAAAAATTTATATAAAAAAAATGTATTTCATATTCAATTACAGCTTTTAAAGAATAAGTTTCGCAAATTAATAGGTATACATAGTACATTAGTTTATTTTAAAATAAATAGAAACTTTTTGTTCCTTTCAACTAAAGTCAATTCAAGTGAACTCTCCTCCATGACAGGAAGTTTGATAATTTGGAAAACTGAAGGCAAATTGTAGTAGATTTTTGCGATAAATGAAATTGAATTTCAAACAACGCATATTAGGTACATAAAATTGTGATCATTATATAAAAGAGAGTCAAACAAAGTAGAAATAAGTTGCTACGTAGCAGATGTATACAAACCAATAAATGAAGTAGTTAGATCTACCTACTATATATGACGTACATTGGTCGTCTGGCAATGATGTCACTGTCAAGTGTCAATGTCAACAGCAAAATGAATTTTGAATAATTGGGAGCAGCGTTGCCGCTGAACAATTGCAAAAAGGGGCATAAAAAGGGGCCCGAGTGGAAAAAAGGGGCCTCCCCATAAAATACATACTAATATAGCAAAAAATAATAATTTTTTTCATTATGAAACACTTCTTTTCTTAGGTTCCAAATAGTGCCAAACGGCAACGCTGATTGGGAGTCTCCCATTATCTTTTTAAGTATGATATTGATGAAGTCACATAAAGCCTCTTCACCATGTCAAAATATATTTGTGACATTGAAGCCCTCGGAAGCAGTCCTTCAAAATTAGTAGCGCATTTATAGCTAAAGCTATGGACTCTATATAAGTGCTGATGGCGTATGAGGCCTTAAAATCAATAAACAGATTATGCGGATTGCTTCTTTTTTGCACGACTTACAAACCCTTCGTATGGTTGTCCTCTGGCGCAGTGTTGCCGCTGAACATTTTCAAAAAGGGGATTAAATAGGGGCCCGAGCAAAAAAAAGGGGCGGCGCCCATATAAAATATCTACTAATAATACGGCAAAAAAAAAAAAAATTTAAAAATGTATTCCTAACAAAAATCAAACTAATGACTGTATTCATTACAAAAAATATATATATCAGTGGCTGGCGTCCGTATAACCCGATTCCTACCGACTTCCCTTTTTAAATTTCCACCAGTCAACACTATCTACCTAAAACCAAATATACATGAAACCCTACCAATTGAATTTTATATTCACAAAATGGTACACACACGTAAGCAATCAAATAAATATTGTGTGTATCCATTTTCATCGCTCAACGTCATCATCACGACAAAGCGAAGAGCGAAGGTTAGGTAACCCCGAATATGTCGGGTTATTAAAGCTCTCACTGGCAGTGTTGCCAGGATTTCAAAATAGAAAATGCTAGATTGGAAAACAAATATGCTAGAATGTATGGAGACAAAAAATAAAAATGCTAGACAAAAAAAAGTGTTTTCACCAGCTTTTTTAAAAAAATATATATTATTTTGTCTTTTTAGCTTCGATTTCATCTGAATGCATTTTTTTACTTATCTATATATTGAGTTAGGAATTTCGACCATAAAAATATCTCAGAAAATAAAAAAATATAAAAATCCTGTTTTTTTGAAATATAGGGCTTCAAAAATCACAAAAACCGTAACCGACTGACTGACAGATCATCAAAATTATGGAGTACTCCCCGACATTGTGAAATCTTCTAATTTTGCCCAGTGGTATGTCTTGTTGTGCAATCAAAGGCTGTATAATAATGAAATTTGGTTGATCGGTAGAGCTAAAAAATCTAAGATTTTTCATTTGAAGTGTCTGCCTATTGTCATTTTGAAAATATACATGCGACTTAAAAGTTCATGATTTTTCTAAGAACTTATTGCTGACTTAAATTTGGTGGGCTTACTTGGCAAGTTTTATTTTTATTACGCCAAATTCGAAAGGTTTTAAAAACTCGATCAGTGAACCCACCAGATTTTAGTCAATAATGATTAAATAAAAATATGTCTCTCTTAATTTGTAGTTATAACCAGTATTGTTCTACTTCAAATATTTCGTATTACACCTTAATAAAGTAAGAACTTAGTGTACTTTTATGTGTCGGTACTTTCCACGACTGACTTTGTTACATAGAGGTTTTTTTTTTTATAGAAGAACTCTCCGGTTATTTTTTTATAATTTATGTTTTTGGTCTGATGCACTGATATCAGGGGCCGAATTACCGCATCCGTGATCGAGCCATAAGTCACTGAATTTTGTGGATTTTACAAGCAAAACAATAACAAATTCAGTCACGTATTACTCGATCACGGATGCGGTAATTCAACCCCAGCTTAATGTACAAATTCCAGAGCAAATATCGACAAATACAAAAATTAAAAAAAAAATTCTAAAACAGCATCTGGCATTTTTCTTTTTTAAAAAATGCTTTCAAATCTTCGAAAATGCTAGATCTAGCATTAAAAATGCCAGAGTGGCATCACTGCTCACTGGATAGTTGATTTTGAGAGAACATTTACTTGTTATCTCTTTTTTTCTTCCCTGAGCACTGTGTTTGACACCTCTTTGTTCAACACCCACTTCGTTATGTAGAAAATAACGCGCTTTTCTTCGAGTTATTCGATACATACCTATTCGATTTCATTGTCCTGGCAGGTAGTATGTTGAGGTAGGTAAGGGTAAGTGTTTTGGTTGACATTAAAAATTTAGTTGACTGATTGCAGTGCGCGAAGTTTATTTAGTATTGTGAACTCAATTTGCAAATGTTCAATGTATGGTTTTATTTCACCAGATGTAAGGTTTTTTCCTTTTGTATGGGATTAATAATTTTGCTTCGACTTTCCACTTGAAAATGTTTACGCCACGCCACTGATATAGTTATATGCATAATAATAATTCCCATATAAATATTCTGCGCATTACTAATAATCATACTTATTAAGTAAGGCCCTCTGTAAAAATCTCTGTGAATTTAAATTTTTTTTTAGAATAGTCTTTCTGTATTCTTATACTTACTAGGTTTATTTGTTATCTCTTTCTTACGTAAAATTGTTGAGTTCTGGTTTAGATGGATGCGTTTATCGACGAAAATGAAACTGCTGCGTCCGGAATATAATATTTTCTAGATATTTATACTTTTTACTTTTCTTGTATTCTTTTTCGTTCAATAAAAAATCAAGTCTTACTTTAGTAAATTTAAATTTCTGTTCGTGTATGAGGGTTAAACTGAAAAAGGCGCCATTTTGATCATTTTTAGAAAAGTGAGGGAAAAGGGTCCCAAGGCTCAAAAAGGGGCCATTTGTCTCCTAAAGGGTCCAAAAGGCAACGCTGCTCTGGTGTAACTCAGCATATTAGTTGCCGATGACATTTTGGCATAAATGGAACATATAGTCGGCGCTGGAGGCTTTGAGGGAGTTGCTATCTGTAGAGACTGGCGCATTGTTCTTTCCATAAATCATTTCACAATGCAGCACCATTGCAGAGGCTTTTTATAGTAACTTTACGAACTAGCCACTCAGGATATGATCTTCCTAAAGATACTTAGCTGGTGCTGCTTGTAAGATTTTCTTTACACTAAAACTATAAGTATCCATTCGTTCAAAATGCAAGGCACGTCACTCAACTATCTGTTTCAAATAACTCAGTACTATCTCTTTCCGATTTCTCTTATTGCTGAATTTCAGTCCATCAATGCACAAACATTCAATAACTCACTTTTACTGAAAAAAAAAAGCACTGAGTGTGTATCCAGACCGCAGCATTCAGCGCAACCATCGAACAACACTCGAATTGATTAAGTGTACAACCCTGTATGCATGATGGGTTTCTTGAACTCCTTGACAAAATTTCCTCTTTATTAATAGTCGGCCTGCCAAAGACCCCAATCTGTTTACAACAAATTAGTTCCAAGTATAGTTTTCTACGGTCAACTCAGCCTTGGACTAGTCCTTGAGTCAATCCAATGGCATTTGAGTGATTCATCGGGAATCCGAAGCACTTTCGATTCGATTAGGTGATCCAAGTTTAATCTTTATCTATTCTAATGCACAAATAGGGTGAACATATGTTCTATCCACAAGGGAAGTTCTTATTGGAATTAAAAATAGATTTTTAATTACCCTCCATTGTAGGGCACATGTATTGTATATTGTATAAGTAAAGTGGGAATACTCATCGGATGGGTGTGCGGAGAAATAGATGAAAGAGAGTGGTCCCCCCCGTTTCCAAATTTATCTCTTTATGGACAGATTTAATAATTATGATTAAAGTGGCAATCTTGACATCATTATACCATAAATTTACGTATATTCCGCATTGACAATGCCCAGATGTTGTTTAGGCACGAATTTGTCTTCTTTTTTTTTATGAGAATTTGTATTGAACTATTAGCCTTGGTTAATAGAATAGGTTGATGTATGTTAATCTTGAGATACGTCACTAATGGGGATGGGTGTGAACGATGAACTTCCATTGAAATTGTTTGTGGGCATGAGATGGTGCGACGAAAAATTGTTCCTCAATGATATGTAAATGAGTTATTGGTACATAAAAAGCGACTTGACAACTTCAAACTTTCAGCGTGAACGCACCCTTAAACCCATTACCGAACTGTCAATGTCAAAACATGCAGTAAAATCAACATTTTCATCATTGTGATATACATGAAGGAACAACTTTTACAAGTAATTAAAATTTATTGAAGAAATTTCGAGTCGGTGGTGGCAACTCTTAGAGCGTTAACGCCGATTTTCAATCTTCAGTGATGGAGCGCATTTTTGGTTCAACGCTTTCGTCAATAAGTAAAATATGCGTTACTAGACAGGTGAGAACTCTCATGTGCTTCATGAAACAGCAATTTATCCGCAAAATATCACAGTTTGGTGCGGTTTTCATGCCTTAGGCGTCATTGGACCGTTTTTTTTCGTTGATGAAAATGACCGTCACGTAACGGTAAATGGTATTCGCTACAGAGACATGTTGGAACGTTATTTCTTTGAGCAATTGCATGAATTGGACATCAGTGAAATGTGCTTCCAACAAGACTGTGCCACAAGCCACACAGCGGGTGCAAGAATCGAGTTATTGAAGCCTTAGTTCGATGAACGTGTTATCTTGAGGAACTGACCCTTCGATTGGCTGCTTAGATGTGATGATGTGTGACTTATCGCCTCTAGACTTTTTTATATGGAGCTACATTAAATCATTGGTCTGTGCCAACAAGCCGGCGACGTTTGAGGAGCTCAGAGCCAACAATGATCGAGAAATAGTGGCCATATCGGTCGAAATGTGCGCCCCAGTCATCGAAAATTGGGTTCAACGTATCGACTGCTGCATATACGTTAGCGTGGTACACATCAGAGACAATACTGAGACCCCCAACTCACAATCCTTTTGCCGCTGGCCCCCTCAGTTTTTTTTTTTTTCAAATTCGCCATTTTGTTTTCCTATCGGTGTTATGTCAATTTAGAATCCGTGTGATATGTAAAAACATACAAAAAAACATAAATTCAATGCTGCCAACCGTTGCCAACCGTGGGGGAATGTGATAGAGTTCGAGAATACCACATTTTAAGATAACTGAATGCTATTGATTGATTTATTATAAATTTTCAAAAGTCGATTAATATAATTTGTTTGGTTAATAATACTATCTAAATGAGTTGTTTTATATACTAGAAACCATAGTTGGGAAAAAATGATTACAAACAAATTCCATTACAATTACTTGTAATTTGTAATTAAAAATTTTCCAATTACAATTACCTACTTGTAATTGTAATGTGTAAAATCTAATTACAAATTACTTGTAATGAAAAAACATTCAAAACCTGTATTTCAATTACATAGTAGTAATGGAAACAAAAGTAATTTTGAAAAAAGCTGTAATGATTACATTTTTCCATAATGATTACACATATATGTAATTGAATATATTTTCTGTACTCATAATGTTGTCATATCATAATAAAAAAAAGTTTTTACTTCATTACATGGATATCCCTGCATTTTTTAAACCTACTCCATTGTTTTCTCATAATTATCGGTTTTTTTTTCCTGGCATGGAGATAAACTGTGTTGCAAATTGATTTTTTAACTATTATTTGGCTTTAACCAAATTATTAAACATTTATTTGTATTCCATACACCTCGTTAAGCTTTGATTTAAGGAAACCTAAACATTTTTTCTTCTTATTATGTGTAAAGTTTGCACCGGGAGCTTACAAATTGCAATTACAATTTACAACGACCCGAACGAAACTGAGCTGTACAGTGTACAGTTGTTAACTGCTGTTTGCATTTGAACTGGACAAAAAAAGAAAGATAAGATAATTTAAGTTAATTTAAAATTTTAGTAATGAATTAAAATCTAAGCAATCTATTACTTAAAAAGTAAATTACAGAAATCAATTACTTTTCTGTAATTATATGTAATTTGTAATTGACATTTTCTAATTAATAATTAACAGTCAATGTAATTGAATTTTTTCAATTTCAAATACATGTAATTGTAATTGTCTGAACACCAAATATAAATTACTTATAATCGTAATTTAAGTTGTAATCAATTACCAAAAGTAATAGTTATTTCCCAACTCTGCTAGAAACATATTAGGACAAACATTGTTGTGTATTTTCCGCTTTTGAATATCGTTAACATCGATTTCACGAGTAATTTTTTCTTAAATAACTGAAGAAGCTCAAAATGTTTTTATACTCCTACAACCATTCTGCAGTAATCATTTTTCATAAATATTTACAGAAAAAGTGCACTTATTCCTAGAATAAAATACTATTCACGCGTAACGAATAATTTCAAATTTTACGGACAAAATTCTATGAACGCTGGCAGCAAATTTGCCGACACCGGAAGTTGTTGATATTTTTTGAGGGTGTGTTGGTGTGTGTTGACGACATTTGTCAATACGAATTTCTATGTACCAATACTAGCGCACTAAATTGTGTACACAAGGATTTCTTATAGGCAAGGTAACGGGAAATCGGCCGAAGTTGTGGGTCTCAGTATTGTTTCTGGTGAACATACCCATTTAGACGAATTATACTCATAAATGCTTAGATAGTAATTCAAGCCAATACAATTTTATTTGAGACTAGCTTGCCCGGCGAACTTCATCCCGCCCAAAATTTACCTTTTGACTAAAATAATTTGGAGCATTCACTATTCCACCTGAAATTTTGATGAAATTTGTTGATCCAAAATAGTTTTTGAAAAATATGATTTCACTGTACACTATGATCAAAATTAAAAATAAAATTCCCTGTACAAAATGTATGGAAATCAACTTTTACGAACTTTCCAATTTCCCTTTAAAATTTTCCAATTTTTTCACCGTATGAATGAACCTTGCTTAGAGGTAGACAAACACAACAAAGAAAAGATATCTCCAATCGGACGAACCATATTCCGTATTGCCAAATTCATTAATGTAATGAAAATAATAATTCCGAGCATGCACAATGCACAATGTACATGCTACTTTATGTTGTTCGGTCAATTCAATCTCTTTATTCAAAAGTTATATTAAATCAATAAATGAAGTATAGCCGTATAGCCGAAGTATGCCGATTTGTTTCAATCAAACCGCAATGATTGACGTACAGTCAACCTTCCGCTTTTTCACTAAATTGACCATGTGAGAAATGTAGTAATTCAAGATTGATGTCACAAATGCACAAAATTTGTTGGATATTCAATATCCAGCGATTATTCTTGCGATATATTATTTGTCATAGTGAAAGCGAGACGCACGGGAAGTTCAAGACACTTAAATAGGAATTACAAATCATTCTAAATAAGCGGAATCCGTGGAATAAGAATGTTTGTATTTGAATTTTCCCCTCAAAACCGTCGCTTGCATGACATTTGATTTGAAATCCTTCACCATCAAATCAAACGCGTTCCATTACAAAGTTTCGGTGCATTGAGGTTGCGTAACAAATTTATAACTGAGCCGACTTTCAATTTAAAAATGGGTAGACGTAAGCCCGGAACATCCAAAGAATTCAACAATTCAACTAAAATTTTAATTTCACGACGAATATGGCCTTCATTTGGCCCATGCGAATTTAAACCAAAAAATCATAAAAATGGAACGATCCATTCCCAAGTTATGGGTGCACATACGGACGTCAGTCTCTTTTATAATGCAGCTGTACTTATCCGGCTTTGATCGTACATTCCGTATAAAGTCCTGCTCACATTTCGCAAAGTGCTATATTTGGACAATGTGAATTAATAATTGTAATTATACAACTTTAAAAATGGCGTTTGATTTTATTTTTGAATGGGAGGTGCCACAACCCATTTTCCTATCCCGTTTATGTTTTGTTAAGTACCGCCTATAGGGTCCAAAACAATCCTATATCTTTCAAACTGGAAGCAACCGTATCCATCCACAAAATTTCAATCAACTCGATAGAGCTGTTTCGGAGATCGATCACAGTGCCACCTATCAGGTCCCAAAGTATGCTATCCGTCAACCAGGAACGAACAATGTACATCCACAAAATTTCATTGAGATTGGTTGAACGGTCTCGGAGATCGACGACAGCACCATCTGCGTTGTCTTAATTTTTTATATATATATATTTTTTTTTTATATACTTCTCCCGGGAAAGGCGAACCTATAACGCTTCAACAGCGCCCCGAGATGCTTGCAGATGTATGTTTGCTCTGCACTTAAATTGCTGCAAATTGTAGTCTTCTGGAAATATATCCCTAGGAAGCGAGTTCCAAAGTTTGCTTGTCCTGTAACAGAAGGAGTTTTGGAAAGTTGATGTCCTCGCGGTTGTCAAGTGTACTGTATGGTCATGAGCATTAGCAGCCAGTCTTGTTGGGTGCCCAAAAGTTGCATTTCGAGGGATAATGTCTTTGAGTTCCTCAGAACATCTACCATGGAAGTACCTATAGAACAAGCATAGGTCAGCGACTTGTCTTCTGTGCACCAACGGTTGTAGATTCGATGTGAGTGTAGGGTCTCCAATGAGTCGAACTGCTCGTCTCTGTATGCTATCAAGTAGGTTAAGTGAATGTTTTGGGGCCGAGCTCCATATATGGGAACAATATTCCAAGCCTGGTCTAACCTGTGCTTTGTAGAGAAGGAGAAGTTGCTTGGGGCTAAAGTACCTCTTTGCTCTAAATAGGTAGCTCAACTTAGCGGACGCCGATTTTGCGATATAGGATATGTGGTTCTGCCATGTGATTCCTGAATTGACTGTGACTCCTAGAAGGTGCATTGAGTCCTTGTGATGGATTGGATGGTCATCCATTTGGATCTGAGGAACTGTTGATGCATTTTTTCTGGAAAATGTTGTGAACTGTGTCTTGTTTGCATTAAATACAACCAAATTGTCCTTTCCCCACTTCAAGATTTTGTCCAGATCATCATTTAGAGAATTAATTTGTTCACATCTCTGATTGTGTGATGTAGCCGTATTCACAGGCCCACTGTTCGAGATGGAGGATATAAGAGTGCTGTCATCTGCAAAGCTGTAGATATTATTATTTGTCGATCCAAGCAAATAGTTGATGTGGAGAAGAAATAGAGTTGGAGAAAGAATAGATCCTTGGGGCACTCCTGCATTTATAGCAAACGAATTGGATGATACCCCATCTACAACAACTTGGATCGATCTTCCCAGAAGAACATTTTGCATCCATCCGCAGAGTTGTTGTGGTAATCCGTAAGACGCTAACTTGCCTAATAGGGCTCTATGCCAGACTCGGTCAAATGCCTTTGATATGTCCAAGGCTACGGCTCTGGATTCGCCGTGTTGTTCAATTGATTGAGTCCATAAGTGTGTTACGTAGCTTAGCAGGTCACCAGTGGAACGACGGCTCCGAAATCCGTATTGCCTGTCGCTTATTATTCGATGGCCTTCTAGATATTTGATTATTTCGACATTTATTGCCTTTTCCATTACTTTAGAGAGCATTGAAAGTAACGCTATTGGACGATAGTTTTGTGGCAGACATTTCTTCCCTTTCTTTGGAATAGGTTGAATGCGAGCGGTCTTCCAGCAAGAAGGAAACGTATTCTGGGAGTACGACATGCTAAACAGCTTACAGAGTACAGGTGCAAGTTCTGGTGCACAGTTCTTGAGTACTATAGCCGGGATTCCATCGGGTCCCGTTGCCTTATTGCAATCTAGTTCTTTAAGGATGCGTTGAATTATTCGAGGCCGAAATTTCACTTCTGCCACCGATGATTGCATCCTCGGGATATTTGGTGGCTCTAGCTGTGCAAAATCTAGGGTGGAATTCTTATAATAATAAAAATATTATAAAGATTTGGGTTTCAAATTAAATTTCTTAATATGATCCAACTGCGGAACACAATTATATTTAATATACATTATATACCTTACCTATTCACATTTAGCTAGAGAAGTTTTACTTCTAGTGTGTGGTCAGAAGCACACTCTGTTTTTTATTGTTTTTTTTTTTTAAAATCACAACTACCTATAGGCTATTAATTTTTTTTCCTCCAAAAGCCATAATCTCAATCAGAAACAATACTGAGGAGAGCGGAGACCCCCAACTTCGGCCGATTTTCCATTACTTGCCTATAAGCTATATTTTTATGGGGCGGTAAATGCTAAGTGTTGTTGTTAAAAAGAACAATATATATTATTGCGAATGCAGACAAAATCTGAAGCGCACATTTTTGCCCAGGTTGAAAATCTGAAAATGCAGACAAATCTGCACTTATGGTAACGATGCTGTCAGCGTTGATGGAATTCCTATCTGTTATTTGAAATTATTCGTTAGGTACGTATGGATAGTTTTTTTTTTTTTGGGGAATAAGTATACTTTTGCTTAAAATATTTATGAAAAATGAACAATGTAGATTGGTTGAGGGAAAATAAAAACATTTTGAGCAATTTTTCTCAGTTATTTATGAAAAATTCCTCATGAAATGTAAGTTATTGACATTCAAAATCGGAAAATATACAACCATGATTGTCCCAATACGTTTATTAGTGTATAAAACATCTCATTTAGATAGTTTTATTAACCATATAAATCAATTTATCCTCCTTTTAAAAATACTAACCAATGGAATTCAGAAATGTGAAAATTTGATATTCCGGAACTCTCAAATTTCCCCACGGTTGGCTGAGGTTGGTACCATTTATTTTATATTTTTTGTATGTTGATATCACACGGATTCTAATTTCTAATTGATACTTCACCGATACCGATAGGTAAGCAAAATGGCGGAATTTTAATTTGGAGGGGGCCAGCGACAAGAGGATTTCGATTGGGGGTCCCAGTATTGTCTCTGGTCTCAATATTTACTTCGTTGATCAACTAACATTGACATTCGACGACTTTCTGGAATATCGTTAGATGCAAAATACATACCTACGTGATTTTTTGTTAATACAAATTGATAAATATTTATCGAAGCTCCTCCATCCACCGAAGCAAAATTTGTAGTTGTAAAGAATTCAAACTGTAACGCCTAGCAAAGCAGGCGGGAATTCGTTAGTAGATTATTATAATTTTTGTGTTTGATGTGGCTTTTTTTCTCAAGTAAGCAACAAAGTCTTTGGACACTACAACTGACTGACTGTCTGGATACTAGTGTCTCTACTCTACCCTATATCACGTGAAATTCAAGGAGTTGATATTAAAAAAGCGATAAATAAGAGGTTTCTGCTATCAATAGCGCGGTACTGCCCTAGACAATGGAAAATCGTGTGTCTATATGCCACCACGTTGTCATTGAGAGGGATACGATACTATTTATTAATGTTTTCCAGAATTTCCCTTAGTGCGAACTTGCATGCTAAGACAACTCCGCCGAACCCTATCCAGGGCTCGAATTGCCACATCTGTCAAAGACCTATAGGTTCACGCAATCAAGTCTATTTTACAAGCGAAACAATACACAAACTCAGTTCGATTATAAATATTGAGATTCGGTTCTGATTTCTTCCTATACGATATCACCGATGAAGTTATTTTATGTTTTGGGCAGAGACGTGTTTCCTATTTCTCTACAGATTCTTTTCCTTGTATATTTTATATGAAATAGAACTACCAAATTCAAAGTTCGTCACATAATTAACAACCTAAGCCGAATGTACAATATCGATTCAATTATGAATAATAATTTAGGCTCCAATTTGGTACAACAACTGTTCCACACACTCTATTGAGAGCAACAAGTGGTGTTCCTTTACAAATTGTAATACACATACCGCACACAACACCTTGACATTCAACAAAATCGGACCATAATTTGCTGCATAGTCTCCAGTAATTTCGTAAAGCTATATACGTTTTCTATTTCCGTTTATTCACTTTTTGTCACTTCCTGTATTTTGTTCTGCCACTGGTTACATGTCATGCTCTGATTTCTACAATTTAAAAAAAAAAAAAACGCTGCCAGCCAACATTTCATTTCTCAACTAATTCACAAGTCACGAGCTCAGCAACTCATGCGAAATAATTATTCCGTGTGTCAACTGCACAATGTTACCTAAGTGATAATCTCATCGCGTGTTCAGCGTGACACGCCCCTTCAACATTGAAATCTGCAGTGCGGGCTCATTTGAAATACATAGAGAGAAGCCTGCAAACGGGAAGTAACATTTTATTGTGCGAAATTTCATCCACTCGCATCGAAGTCCTATCGATAGTGAACCATCAAAATGCAGCCACAAACAAAACCAACAGCTAGGCCGTGCAACAAGAACAATATCTGTGGTGAGATCAAAAGAATGCCTTAATGGTTTTAAATGGGAATCGTAATAACCGCGCAGCAGCGCTCACAGGATCTCAGATAAACAATGCACTTTAGAGAGTGTGTATTAGAGGGCAGCTGTTCCTGATTTGTGGGTTAAAAATCAGGGAAAATACCTTATGTCCATTCAACAAACGCGTACGAAGCATCCGGTGTGAGGAGTGGAAGAGTTGCTGCTCATTTCACTTAGCCAGCATCGCACTGCTGGGAAGGGAATCTGGGACTGCGACAATGGAGTTATTGTTCGGCTATTTTGTGGATGTGGGATTGGGGGAATTTAAATGATAAATATCTTGTAATAATGATTTATTACTTGCAAGCGATTTTGTTGCCGATAATCTGTTGCGCTCGTTGATTGCATTGGTGATTCTTCTCTTCTTCTTTTTTTTTTGTACCCATGTGAAGTTGCATTTGATTATTCCCGCTACGAAATTGATGTTCAAAAATTGCAATATTGGCGCCATTTTGCAAATTTGTGTAACTCTAGTACCTACCTTGCATTCCATAACTGAATCGACGGCGGACGAAAACGTCAGTAAGGTACTCTGCATCCACACTCAAATTTGGCACTAAATTTGGTCTGTAAATAATTTTGGCCATCACATACATTTATTATTACTAGGGGTCGCCCCGTGGTCGAAATTCGCCCAATTTATTCTATAAGTTCATTTTTGAAGGAAAAATGAAAAATAGTCAATAGAAACCATTTCAGGCTTCCCTTAAATTGCGAATAAAAAGTGTCCAGGTAGAAAAGGTTGCATGGAATAGATATGCAAAGTTTCATGGTTTTTCGCTTAAATGTACCTGTTGTAATTCATAATTTGTGGATAATTTTTGTATTGTGCACTTCTATGTATTGTCCCCTACCCAAATATATATAGTGTGACATATTTATGTGACGTATAATAGCAAAAATGGGTGGAAACACTTTATAGGCAACTCCGTATTAATAGATTGATTATTATTGAAAGCATTTATTTTCATCTCCTTTTTATAACTTATTCCAACAAATCGTTTTTACTCGTCGCAAACAGTTAGTATCGAGACTCGAAATAATAAAAAGTCGATGATCGACTATCGATAATACCCCAATTTTAATAAAGTAATCTGTAAATCGAAAAGAGCACGTGAAATAAAACACCGCATATGAAGGATTTTACTTCTTATAAGAATGGAGAAAATTTAAATAAAATAGCAAAAAAAATTTAAAACGGAGCAACAAAAACATTACGAAACATACGTTTCACTTGTTTTCAGTCTTTTTCGTTTAAAACATAGTAAAATCGTACTTAAACTGAAAAAGGGGCCATTTTGATCACTTTCCAAGAAGCGGGACCAAGGGTCCCGAGGCTCAAAAAGGGGCCAAACGGCAAAGCTGGTTGTTAATAGTGTATGGACATTTGGATAGTGTTGTGTTTCTGTACTTGTCTGAATACAATCACATACATAGATTTCGAGAGATATTTGAATCAGACCACCATTGTCGGGTCTTTTTTCGTCTCTCTACCACTATAAATCTTACCCAGAGAGACTTTGTGGATTTCTCCAGAGTTCTTCCCTGAGCTCAATTCCTAGTGTTATAACGCTAGAATCCTCCTCATTCTTTTGCCAGCCAACGTCATTAGCCATTAGGACCTCATTTGTCTGATCCAATGTTTCCAACATCTCCCCATCTCTATTACGAATGAGTCCGATCTTGGAAACTGGATCCCTGGAGACAATCTTTTGTACCTATAGTCTACTGACTTCAGACGTACTCCCCATACTCGAGCAAAAGTCCCTCCATGACTCCCTTTTACGTCGTCGCAGAGTAACATTCATCTCTTTCTTTTTGCGCCTTATACTCATCCCATGCTTCGGGTTCTCCCCTCCTCATGGCGTGATTGAAGGCCTTCCTCACATCCTTCTTTAGCTTTTTAAGTTCCCGACACCACCAAGGCGCTGGATCTTGTTTTTCCACTAAGGTAGGTGTGCAAGCCACTCGATACGCATCTTCAACAGCTGATTGCAGATGCTTCAGCTGTGATTCTACATCTACATGCCAAGTGTTTTTCGGTATTCCGAACCCTGTTACATTCAGTTTTTCCTCCAATACTTCAAGGTATTCTTCGGAATTCTGATGTATTTCCGATCTTTTTTTCTTTTAGACCCGTAGCGAACATCAAATGAAATGGAACTGTGATCCGACAACGTAGCCTGGTCCCTTACCCTCCAATTTGATATTTCTTTCAATTATCTGGCTACTGCACAGGGTAACATCGATCACTTCCTTCCGCCTCACATCCACGAAGGTTGGCTCTGTTACCCTGTTTAAGATGGCTAGATCCTTGCATGATACAAATTCGAATAATGCTTCTCCTCTGTAATTATCTTTGGTGCTGCCCCACACTGTGCTATGCGCATTGGAATCACAACCAATTATTAAGTCCTCATTCCTGTTCTTGCATGCATTCACCAAAGACTCTAACTCTCTTGCGGGAGGAGGATCTGGAGAATCATACGGCAGGTATGCAGATGCTACAACAAAAGTTCCCGCACCTGAACCTACTCGTACTGCTGCAAGGTCTGGGGCACACAGATCCGGCAATTTATATGTTAGAACTTCGCGCCTCACCAGGATACAGGACCTAATTCTTTCGCTGGTTTGCGCATAATGCAATTCAGCCATGCTATTTGGGAGTCCTCTAATCTTTCCTCTAAAGATTCAAGGCTCCTGTATGAGGGCTATATCAAACGAAACCTCATCAAAGCATTTAGTCATCATTGCTGATGCTGCTTTGCTGTTATGAAGGTTCAATTGAATCACCCTGAGCTTTTCCCGATACGGGCCCACCTCCCGCCTGACTTATGTTGATCCCATATCCATGGTGTCTATCACTTCGTCGCCCTACCGGGTGGCTTTCCATGTTGAGTCTTTTCCGATGATCCTTCTAACTTCACGAATGCTATGTCCAACCCGCAAAAGAGTCTATCTCCTGCTTGTCTAACCAGCCTCGCTTCCTCTCTCGGGCACCAGATCGTCAACTTGGTTCCACCAAATTTGTGAATACAATTAAGTGTCACTAAAATTGCCTTCTAAGCAGTGTTTGCAGGCATTTTATATGAAAATCCCAATGCTGTGAGGCAAAATGTCCCGCAAGTAGTATTTAAAAAAATCACACCACTATTAATTGATTTTATAACAAAGAAAAATTCACCAGATCAAACAATGTTTTAAATAATCTGTAGCACTGGCAGGATGATACCCGAAGACGATACATTTGTAATTCGGCTGGCCGTGAACATTTGTAAAGTTTGAAGCTATGTAAAGACCAAAGCTGTTTGTCTGTATAGTAACAGACCTTGGAAGTTAATTTTAATTAATAAAATCGAAATGGCTATCTACTCAGGAGCTCAGGTAGTCAATCAGGTGATCTCTCATAACCTAAATCGGTGTCGTGAAATAACGCTGAATTCCAGAATTTGTAAAAGAGAAATAACTCCGAGTTTCCTTGTACGGTCTTATTTCACTTTGGTAAATGGTAAATTGAAATAAAGCCCAGTCGGCCCTATTTCGCTTTGAATTTTAAAATACATTCAGATAATATGAATACAAATATAGCTTTTATTTTAACTGTTTATTATTTTAGCTTATTTATTTATTTATTATATTATTTTCTCAAATTTCCCCTCTCGTTATTTCAGGATTTAGAATTTGAGAAAATAAAATAACAATATCAAAATTTGGGCGAATTTTGAACTATTATTTCCTTAAATTTCCCTTAAAGTTGTTGCAGCATTCAGAATTTCGGAAAATAATAGATACCTACTTAATTTTTTCGCGTTAATTTTGAGATTTAAATTTGGTTATACAGGGCGTCCGCCGGGAAGGTATACTACTTTGTTTTGCCGCCATTTTGGTAAGCATTAGTCTTGACAGTTCATACTTGGCAGTCGTGAAGTAGACACGTGGCAAATTTATTATGGAAAATTATTCGATAAACCAACGTGTTTTAATCGTTAAAACATTTTATCAAAATCAATCATCGATTACTGTGACGATGAGAAAGTAATGTGAAATTTTTGGGAGAAACAACGTGCCAACAAAACGCACTATTTATCGTGTAGTGAATGATTTCGAAGAAAGAGGGTCTGTAGGTGATAGGCCCAAGCATGGACCACAACGTACTGCAAGATCGGCTGAAAACATTACTGCTGCTCAAGGAAGTGTTCAAAACAATCCATCAACCTCAATTCGACGCCGTGCTCAGGAGCTTGGTTCGATATCGCTTGGGGAGCGATATCGTGATATGATTGAAAACTTTTTAACGCCATAACTTCATGCTTTGGGCTTAATTAACATGTGGTATCAACAAGGCGGTGCCACATCGCATACAGCCAGGATGGAATTACTGCGAGACCTCTTTCCACAACAAGTTATTTCAAGAAATGGTGATGTTGATTGGCCTCCAGGGTCGCCTGATTTGACTGCTCCGGACTTATTTTTGTGGGGATATCTGAAAAGCAAGGCTTATGCAAACATACCAGAAACGCTTGAGCAACTCAAACAAAATATTCGTGATGAAATTAATGAAATACCGCTCGCATTTGTGAGACTAACAGAGGCGGACATTTACCTAATATTGTATTCCATACATAATTGCCGATTAAATAAAATATTAATCAATACTAGATCCATTCTCTTTCATTTAATCAAAAATTATAAACAAAAAAGCTTAGTTAAAATATTATACTAAGTTCTCGTCCATTCTGAAAACATTTGCTTCGGCTTTATTTCGCAAGCAAAGGGTAGCATGAATAAAAGCAATTGCTTTTAGGTACTCAAGAGAAACGTCAAAATCGAAGCATTTGCTACGTTTCGTATGAAATAAAATCTGGTTGGAGCTAACAATAACTTTTGCATGTTCGAAAAGCGGCGCCACTTACGACTTACCTTTTACTCAAATTGGTATGAATAAAACTTATCAGACCGAGCAAATGCTATGCAAATTCTGAGTCTACTATTTAGTTGACTCTGACCTCTTGCTAAATATTTTGTTCCGCATTTTTTACATAAAACAATCAAAGTATTGTGAATTTTCGATGTTTGACTAAAAATATGTAGGTATGCTATAAGTTTTCACATTATACCTGTTTTACCTCTTGTTAACGTTCGTGCTAATAAAAAAACAGTATATAAATAAAGAAGAATAATTGGTTACGATAATACTTTAAGCAATTGTTTCGTTTCACGCGTGAAAATGTGGACTTTTTGGCGCTTTCAAATATCAAAAAAAAAAAAAAAAAAATCTTCCCTAATGTATTTAGGAGATCCGAGCTTTCAGGGACATATTTCAAAATTCATATTTAGACAATAAAAAGTCACACATTTTAAGCACAGCTTTTTTTTTGGGTTTTGAAT
The DNA here is from genome assembly GCA_946477585.1 of Cheilosia urbana. Classification (NCBI taxonomy): domain Eukaryota; kingdom Metazoa; phylum Arthropoda; class Insecta; order Diptera; family Syrphidae; genus Cheilosia; species Cheilosia urbana. The sequence continues at coordinate 61,559,824 of OX297854.1, read as the reverse complement.
TTTGATATTTGGAATTTGGGATTTGCCTAGCAAAATCTTTCCTACAGCTTCTATGCATATTTTCGGTCGGATATATTTTTCTTTTAAATACATAAAAAAGAAAAGTTTCTTAAGAATTTTGTTCGCGTTTGATAGTTTTTCCACAAAAATCTGAAAATAAGTTCTAAATAAACGAACAACGACAGTTGTCACTTGTCAAGTTTGACAGAAATTGCAAGGCAAATACACGTACAGCGAAGTAAAAGCTGCGTTCGAATTTTTGAACTTACTTTAGCAAACTAGGTGTTTATTCATACCGATTCAAAGCAATTGCTAAGGGCTTTTACTTTGCTAAAACCGTTTACTCAAAGCAAATGCTAGTTTTTATTCATACGACCCAATGTTCGACTCTCTGTCGCTTTCACAAAATGAAATAACGCCAAGTTTGGCGCGTAATAAAAAAAAAGTAATTTTTATAGTGGGGGAGCCTTCCATATGAAAGAAAATGCAGATCACTGCTATATATATTTTTTTAACTTTAAGAGTGCAATAAAATGCAAATCGGGTGGTTTGACTTTATTTCCCTCTTAATAGTTCAATAAAGTCCAAAATTGTTTTTTGTACTTAATTGGATTAAACTTTATTCTTCCATTCTGACTGTTTTACAACTGCGATAAAGCATTAAAGAATTTTCTGTTTTTTTGTTTTGTTTGTTATGCGTTCTGTGATGAGGGAATACGAAAGCTTTTGTAGATTAGTTACCTTCATATCGTTTATTTTATACGACAAATTTACTACCTACTCCACTGTTTCCTATCCATAATAAGTTCTCGAACCACACTGTGCACAAACCACTGCTCTTGCATCACGGCAAAATTTCCTATTTACGTAATGAAAAAGGTGGACAGCTGACGCTTTCATTGGAGTGATGAAGATTAAGCTGTACTTAGGTTAGGTAAGATAGGCGCAGCGGCTTAGTGGTTATTATGTTGGACTATTAACCAAATTGATCACGTTGCGATCGACGCAAGGCACTCCTCCAGTATTCTAGATGTCCGAACTTTCCGAGCGGCCAACATAGACTCGGACCACTACCTTGTTGTAGCCAAGGTACGGATGCGGATATCCCAGACGCCAAAACAGCGAGAAAATACTGTGAGGAGATTTAACGTTGGACGGCTACAAACGCAACAAACCGCCAGAATCTTTGCCGATCGCGTATCCCTCAACCTCTTGAGAAGTCATATACTGCCAGCATCAAGTGTCGAAGACCAGTGGCGCCGATGCCAAGAAGCTATCAAAAACGCCGCAACTGATGTGCTCGGTTTCACCAGCCCACCCCCCCGAAACCCCTGGTTTGACGAAGAGTGCCGGCAAGCACATGCAGCAAAACAAAGTGCCTACGAAGAGTCGCTGAATAGAAGGACGAGAGCAGCTCGTCAGCTCTACGAGCAAAAAAGGAGGGAAGAACATCGGCTTCTCCGGAGAAAAAAGAGAGAGCATGAGAAGCGCGCGATCGAGGATATAGAGAGGTGTTACTCCAGGAACAATGTTCGGAAGTTTTACCAAAAGGTAAAAAGAACGTGTCATGCCAACAAGACCCGAACGGAGACCTGTAGAGACGAACAAGGAAACCTTGTAGTAGAGTCACAGTCGGTGCTGAGGACATGGAAAAACCATTTCTGCAGACTGTTAAACGGCGAAGACGACACAAATTCCGCTGTTAGGCAGAACGAACCATTCAACCTGGACGATGACAGCCAAGATTTCCGTCCACCTGACCAAAATGAAGTGAGGATAGCAATATCTAAGCTTAAATCCAACAAGGCTGCTGGTCCAGGCGGCTTATCTGCCGAGCTCTTCAAGGCAGCCGGAGATGACTTGGTAGAGTGCATACACCAACTCATCTCCAAGATTTGGTTAGAGGAAAGTATGCCTGATGAATGGAACCTCAGCATTGTTTGCCCGATCCACAAGAAAGGGGACCCTCTAAACTGCGCCAACTACAGAGGCATCAGTCTCCTGAACACTGCGTATAAGATCATGTCTGCTGTACTGTGTGAACGCCTGAAACCATTCGTCAACGATCTGATAGGTCCCTATCAGTGCGGTTTTAGGCCCGGTAAGTCCACGACCGATCAAATATTCACACTACGGCAGATCCTGGAAAAAACCCAAGAATACCAGATCGATACTCACCATCTTTTTATCGATTTTAAGGCCGCATATGACAGCATTTATAGAGACGAGCTATACAGAGTCATGTCTAGTTTTGGCATCCCTGCCAAACTTGTCAGATTGTGCAGAATGACGATGGAGAACGCTCGCTGCTCCGTAAAGGTCGGAAACAATCTCACCGAGACCTTTGATGTCAAAAAAGGATTTAGACAAGGTGACGCGCTGTCATGTGACTTCTTCAACATCATTCTTGAGAAGATTGTGCGAAACTCACAAGCCAACACCAGAGGCACAATTTTCCATAAGTCTGTGCAAATGCTTGCATACGCTGACGACATTGACATTGTTGGCACAACACAGCGAGCTGTCACTGGTGCGTTTGCAAGTATTAGTACAGAAGCGGCAAAAATGGGTTTGGTGGTGAATGAGGGTAAAACAAAATATATGCTGTCAACAAGAAGGGACACACGACATCGACGAATCGGGCAGAACGTCACGATAGACAGCTATAACTTTGAGGTAGTTAGGGACTTTGTCTACCTCGGCTCCGCTATAAACTCTGATAACGACATCACATAAGAAATCAAACGAAGAATCACACTTGCCAACCGCTGTTTCTTTGGCCTAAGACGGCAACTGATAAGTAAGGCCTTGTCGAGAAATACTAAGGAAACTCTGTATAAGACCCTCATCATCCCAGTCCTGCTTTATGGTGCAGAAGCATGGACGCTATCAAAGGCGGATGAAGATCTCCTTGGTCGTTTCGAACGCAAAATTCTTCGAGTGATTTTTGGTCCCGTTTGCGTTGACGGGCTTTGGAGGAGAAGATTTAACAGCGAACTCTACGAGCTGTACAGCGACATCGACCTAGTCAGAAAAGTACGCATCAGTCGTCTAAGATGGCTGGGACATGTAGAGCGAATGGACACCAACGCTCCGGCCCGGAGAGTCTTCGATTCCAACCCGGAGGGACAACGCAGTAGAGGAAGACCTCGCCTTAGGTGGCGCGCTCAAGTGGAAGGGGACCTCAACCAACTTGGTGTGCGCAACTGGAGGCAGTTAGCCAAAGATCGCGCTAACTGGAGAGGCGTATTGGTTGAGGCCCAGGTCCACCCCGGACTGTAGCCCCACCTTAAGTAAGTAAGTAAGTAAGATTAAGCATTAGTTTCCGAGGTTCGAATTTGGAAAAAAACCAAATTCCAACTTAAGGTTTTTTTTTAACTGCATCAACGTCCGTCTTGTGGTTACCAGACGCTGTTCAGCCATCCCGCTGTCTTTAAAAACTTGTAAAGATTAGACACTGAAACACCTGAAAGCTCATGTAAGTCATGCAAGTAATAGCTTCCGAGTGTTCTATTCCTCAAGTGACAGAGACTCGAGTAGTGACAAAGAAAGTTAGGTGCGTCTTAGTGGTCCTTTTCGTAATCTGAGATATAGTTTTATTTTGTGGTTTCTTAGGAAGTTATGACCCGTTAAAACTCCTACTTACTTAGATAAGTAATATTACAATATTTTTGCACCAATTAGGCAATAGAATTTCAAACAACGTTGACCAGAGCTTCCGATTCCAAGGGTGATCTAAAAAAAACGTCATGCAACGTTCATGTCTGGCAATTCAGCTGTTAGTCGGGAGTAACGGATTGCTAAGTCTAGACTTCGTATAAATCACAGGATCTTTGATTGTTGTAAGCTACTAGTTTATTATGTTTTTTCGCCATCCCGAACCGAATTAAAAATATAAATATATTATAAACCCAATATAGTATCAAATTATTTTCAAACCAAGTTATTGCTGTTAATAGTTTTTGAAAAAAATACTTTCAAACTTGAAATTAAAGGAAATTTTTCTTTTTTTTTAAATGTTGAATGCTGATTTTTTCAAAATTGTGCACAAAGACGCTAAAATTGTTAATAGTGTTAGTCTTAATCAAACAGTGAAATCCAGATTGATTTATGTATCAATAAATATATTTTTGGTGCCAAAGTTCTCGTTCTCGTATCCTGACCTGAAAGTCTTAATTTGAAAAAGAATATTATTTACTTTTCCAATATTGTTTGCTTGAAACAAAACAAAATTCCGAATGAATACATATAAATACAGTAGCTACGTTACAAACCGGTCAATTAATTTACAAAGATCACACTCCACGCCAACATCTGTGTGTGTAGTATAATACGTTAACGTTTACCAATTATCACCGTCGTTAATGTGTCAAACACGATGGGAATAACAATCACATTACTTAGCCTCAATCTGAGTAAATATTGCTAACGTCTGCATTGCGGCACAGTCAGCTGTATAAACGTTCAAGTATTTATCTACTTGTTTGTCAATTTAAATTAAATGTTCATTTGATTTTTCATTTCAGCGGGATGACAAACGAAACGCAAAAATTATTCGAAACCCCGCGAAAGATGCCAACCAAAAAGCAATCAATACCAATTTCCAAAGAAATGTCAATCAGTCGGAAATCGCTTTCAACAATAATTACCCCGACGACAGTAAACTGCGCATCAAATCCTCCTCAAAGCAAAAGCATCGCTCCAAGAAAAACGCAAAAAATGCCAAAGATTCACACGCACAATTCCACAGCGGTGAACAGGAAAGTCCAACTAAATATGCGGGCAACGTAACATTCTCAACCGATGCGACTGACCTCAATGCAAATGCATCGCTGCCCGAAGAAGAAGACACCACTTACAGTCAGTTAATATTTGAAGGTAAAGTCAACAAACCAAATGAAGCGTCGTCATCGGCGAACGCTTTGACACCAAGCGGCGTAAACACCCAGACACCTCGGCAAGCTGATCCAAATACTGGCCACTATGACAGATTGCCCTTTGACAAGTCATTATCTAATCAAAGTGACATTGGCTTTCAACATTCGACGACAAAAAATCACGCAAAACTTAACACCACTGACCATCAACGGTTAACCTCAGCCACACAAAGCCACGGCCAGACCTACTACCACGTTAAGCAAAACAAAGCGTCAACCACAACAACAGGTGTTCATAGCCCAAGTGGCGGAAGCGGCACCGTCGGCGGCGACACTATTCCATTCATTGATGAAGAAGACATAGTTGGAATCGTAGAAAGGCATGGTACGCACCTTCGAATCAATGAGGGCAACGACAACGACAACAAATATGCGACAGCAACAACAACGCGCATAATCACGCTCCATCCTAAAAACATTGGTTCCACTCAAACAATTCAGCGCGGCAATACACTGCAGCGAACGCAACTGTCATCAAACATAACCAGCAACGGCAACAACTGTGATGCGTCATTGAGAAAATCCCGTGCCGGTGAGATTGTTGTCATTGATTCCAATGAGAATGTGGAAATTGTCCCACGTATGAAGGTGAATCAACTTCAACACAGCCATGCTATTGCTGTGCACGAGTTCCTCTCTTGGAATCCAGCTAAGGGGAAATTGTGCCAAATTTGTCATGCGGCTGCGCTGAATGGCTCGAATACTGTGGTGAAATGCAGAGGTTGCGACATGGTGTGCCACCTTTGGTGTGTGCCTCGGCTGACGGTGAGTGGTTTTTGTATGCATTTTGTTTTGGTTCTCATATTGGATATACTATTTTTTTTTTTTTAATTATATATTAGTTTTCCCCCCTGATCGTGATCATAATCATGACAGATTTATATTTTAGATGATAATGTTAGAGATTTCGGTGGAAATTCTTTTGAAACAATCTCAAAATAAGATACGACCTTTACGCAAGAGTGCGTGTGACTGCGTGCGGATACTTTTGTCAACAAGTTGCGTAGTGCCAGTGAGAGAAATTGATTTTTGATCTGCATTATAAATAGACGATGAGGGCTAATAGAAATTTACAAAAATACTCGTAAAATTTTTTGCACGTCAGCGAAGCAAATGTGCGCGCTGCGTATTGAAATGTATTTTCATAAACAAATGCGTGTTCGTGTTTACATTTTGGTGGGTGCCTTTGATTTCTGTCCTGATTGGTTGAGTGGGATGTTTTTTTCGGTGTTAGAAGTCGGACACTATTACTCGCATTTATACAGTCTGTTCCATTATAATTAAAAATTTGTTACTTTAGATTGAAAAACTGTCAAATACCCGTATGCGGTATTGAAGTTGACCACTTGTACCAGTGTTGCCAGAAATTTTCCAGCCAAATATGCCAAATCGTAAAAAAAAATGCGAAATTATATGGGGACTCAAATTTTATTAAAAAAAAAAACAGTTAATAAAACAACAAAAAATAAGTAATAAATATAAACTTTGGCTTTATGGAAGTTTTGCAAATTTTGCAGATAAATTTTTTCTTGCCTGGTTGTATTTTTCGCTCATTTGTGTTCCATATTTATATGCCTAAGCATATATTATTTTTAGGAAGCAACTCAAATTAAGTTGAGCAGCAGTTCACTTGCAGTTGACTTTTGAATTAAATTTATTTTTGAGCTTTGACAGGGGATACTTAAAATTGAGAAACTGTCATACATATTTTCAGTAATGCCAAACATTCGTAAACGAAATTATTTTACTCGGTATGGAACTTTATATTCCACATTGCATCAAAAAATTAGCTTTAAATAAACCGTGGTTTAACAAAGAATGCAAGCGAGCTATCGCAGCGAAAAACAAGGCTTTCCGTGAATGGCGGTCAAACCCTTCAGAACTAAAAAGATCTGAATTTACAATTCTTCGAAATAGATGCAACCTAATTATTGAATCGGCGAAGACAACTTACAGCGAAAGAGTCACTAACAAAGTGATTGGATGTCCTAGCGGCTCATGCGCATTCTGGTCCATGGCAAAGGCAATCAGTAATAATTTTAGTTGCTCTTCTTTTCCAACTCTAGTAAAAGAAGACGGCACGCTAGCAACAACACCTAAAGAAAAGGCAGATCTTTTCGCTAGCATGTTTTCAAAGAATTCAAAGAAGAAGTGAAATTTCGGCCTCGAATAATTCAACGCATCCTTAAAGAACTAGATTGCAATAAGGCAACGCGACCCGATGGAATCCCGGCTATAGTACTCAAGAACTGTGCACCAGAACTTGCACCTGTACTCTGTAAGCTGTTTAGCATGTCGTACTCCCAGAAGACGTTTCCTTCTTGCTGGAAGACCGCTCGCATTCAAACTATTCCAAAGAAAGGGAAGAAATGTCTGCCACAAAACTATCGTCCAATAGCGTTACTTTCAATGCTCTCTAAAGTAATGGAAAAGGCAATAAATGTCGAAATAATCAAATATCTAGAAGGCCATCGATTAATAAGCGACAGGAAATACGGATTTCGGAGCCGTCGTTCCACTGGTGACCTGCTAAGCTACGTAACACACTTATGGACACAATCAATTGAACAACACGGCGAATCCAGAGCCGTAGCCTTGGACATATCAAAGGCATTTGACCGAGTCTGGCATAGAGCCCTATTAGGCAAATTAGCGTCTTACGGATTACCACAACAACTCTGCGGATGGATGCAAAATTTTCTTCTGGAAAGATCGATCGAAGTTGTTGTAGATGGTGTATCATCCAATTCGTTTGCTATAAATGCAGGAGTGCCCCAAGGATCTATTCTTTCTCCAACTCTATTTCTTCTCCACATCAACGATTTGCTTGGATCGACAAATAATAATATCTACAGCTTTGCAGATGACAGCACTCTTATATCCTCCATCTCGAACAGTGGGCCTGTGAATACGGCTACATCACACAATCAGAGATGTGAACAAATTAATTCTCTAAATGATGATCTGGACAAAATCTTGAAGTGGGGAAAGGACAACTTGGTTGTATTTAATGCAAACACGACACAGCTCACAACATTTTCCAGAAAAAATGCATCTACAGTTCCTCAGATCCAAATGGATGACCATCCAATCCATCACAAGGACTCAATGCACCTTCTAGGAGTCACAGTCAATTCAGGAATCACATGGCAGAACCACATATCCTATATCGCAAGATCGGCGTCCGCAAAGTTGAGCTACCTATTTAGAGCAAAGAGGTAGGTACTTTAGCCCCAAGCAACTTCTCCTTCTCTACAAAGCACAGGTTAGACCAGGCTTGGAATATTGTTCCCATATATGGAGCTCGGCCCCAAAACATTCACTTAACCTGCTTGATAGCATACAGAGACGAGCAGTTCGACTCATTGGAGACCCTACACTCACATCGAATCTACAACCGTTGATGCACAGAAGACAAGTCGCTGCTTATGCTTGTTCTATAGGTACTTCCATGGTAGATGTTCTGAGGAACTCAAAGGCTTTATCCCTCGAAATGCAACTTTTGGGCGCCCAACAAGACAGGCTGCTAATGCTCATGACCATACAGTACACTTGACAACCGCGAGGACATCAACTTTCAAAAACTCCTTCTGTTACAGGACAAGCAAACTTTGGAATTTGCTTCCTGGGGATATATTTCCAGAAGACTACAATTTGCAGCAATTTAAGTGCAGAACAAACATACATCTGCAGGCATCTCGGGGCGCTGTTGAAGCGTTATAGGTTCGCCTTTCCCGGGAGAAGTATAAAAAAAAAAAAAAAAAAATAGAAAATTTGTATGCATGCGTTCGTTATTTGTAAAGCAAAATTGAGCACGAATTATTTTCTTATGTTGGGAATAAAATGTTTATTTTAAAAATAGAAAATATGCTAGATTGCATATAGCATATTTTTGTATACTTATATGCAGTTGCACCCAAATACCGAAAACAATAGAGAGATAGTGTGCTTGTGACCATACACCAGATGTGAAAGTTCTCTCGCTAAATGTGGATGTTAAATCAAATATGTGTTGTACATAGTTTATAGAACTTAAGTTACAAAATAGAATCTAGTACCTAATTTAATTAGCCGAAGGCCCAGGTAGCTAGTGCTGTAAAATTAAAAAAAATTATCTGTAATTTATTTACTTTTTTAAATAAAAATAATAATAATAATGCATAATATGTGTCGTAGTCGAATGGTATTAAGAAATTTAATTTAAAAACCAAATCTTTATAATATTATAATCTTAATACATGGCAGTAAATAAGTGTACTCATTCAATTAAAAAAGTTTTCAAAACGCAATCCAATGCAACGTTTTCTTTTTTTAAAGTTCTTGTTTGCATTTTGTTTTCAAATCTTTACAATTAAGATTTAATCTAATCAACTCCTTCAGGGGTCTAGTGTCTATGAAACCGAGCTATTCCACTAACCAGGTTTCCAGCGTACCCACAGCGTGTCAACACAATCGTCGCTTTCACGGCAAAGTGATATAAGTCCAAAATGTATGATTTGCAGGAGCGATGTTTAAAGTTTTGCGTCACACTAAAAAATTGTTTGCTAGTGAATTAAAAACAATATACAAAGTGCGGGTACATATAATTGAAGTATTTGTCTCCCTCTTTCAAATTATATAAAAAAGTCAATATTTAAAAAAAAAACTACGTTTTGTGAAAAATCTGACTATTTATTTTCTTACAAGTTGCAAAAGTGTCGGTTTGGTCTGCAATCAAATTATAATGGAATAAAAAATGTCGAAATGGCACAAGAATTTTACCTGTTTGTTCTTGTGTAGCTTGACTTTTTCCGCAATACGCCGTTTTTCCAAAACAAACACCACAACAAAAAGAAAAGAAAAAAAGAATGGCATTGAGGTAAAAAAATTGTAGGGTTGCTAGTGGAAAATTGAAATGACACAAGCCGTTTAGGCAGAAAAAATAAATATTTTTTTTTGTGATCATTTCTGTATACTTAACTCGAAAATGACAAATTTCGACTTCTGGGTCGTATGAATAAAGCGTAGCAATTGCTTTTACTCAAGAGAAATGTCAATCTCGAAGCATTTGCTACGTTTCGTATGAAACTAATTTGAGTTAGTTCCAACTTTTGACATGTTCGAAAAGCGGCGGCACTGACGTTTTACTCAGATCGGTATGAATAAACAAAGCAAATGCTATGCAAATTCTGAGTCTGCTATTTAGTTGACTCAGACCTTTTGCTAAATATTTTGTACGCACATTTTTTACAAAAAAAATGTAAGCAATGTGAATTTTCGATGGTTTGTCTATAAAAAGTTAAATTAAGTTTTGTTCGTGCAGGAAAATCATCAAAATACCTGTGAAAAAATCAATTATTTCTTGTCAAGGGCACCTGAAAAAGAAATAATAATCAAATACCTATTTGGCAAATAAAAATCATATTTCCAGGTGCAGTTTGAGCTAAAGATTGCAATCATATTTCTGAATTTCATTTTTTTAAATTTCAATTTCCACAAAAGTCGTTAGAATCTCAAGGAAAATTCAAAAATTCAAATTTACTATGGTCAGGTTTGACAGAAATTGCAAGGCAAGTACACGTGCAGCGAAGTAAAAGCTATGTTCGAATTTTCGAACTTACTTTAGCAAACTAGCTTTTTATTCATACCGATTCAAAGCAATTGCTAAGGGCTTTTACTTTGCTAAAACCTTTTACTCAAAGCAAATGCTAGGTTTTATTCATACGACCCTATGTCGAAATGTTGCAGTTTAAAACCATCTTGAAAGAATCTATACAGCCCTTACGCAACTTTGATGAAATTGTTGTTTATAAAATTTACAGATGAGTCTGGTGCTTAAATCCAAACAAATATTTAAAAAAATATTACAAAAAACTATGGGCCTTACTAATAATAATTTTTAACCTTCACACTAAATATTTTTAAGGTCACAAAAATTTCGCCGTTGTGATTTCGAAGTATAAGGCCCGGACACTAAAAATGATTATAACAACGGATTTCGTAATAAAACTGGCATTAGCTGTTTTTTAGACACTTGAAAACAAATAATTTTCACTGCATATACAGTTTTCGAGGATCGATCCTATTTTGTAACAGCCGTTTAAAAAAACACACATTTATTTCATCCTCAATTGTCATGCTTAATTGTGAATCCTTTGGCTGTGGACAGAAAAGAACGAAGTATTTCTACGCTCAGCGTTTCTTACGTTCGCAGAATGCCTATAAATTTCATTTTTCTGTGGAAGGACATTTTGGGTTTAGGTAGAAAAAATGGTTATATAATGAAATACAAATAAAAAGGTCTCCCCGTCGACAAAAAAAAAAAAAAAAAACCTTAAATCTGGTGGGAAAACCCGCAAACTGGCAACGCTTCTAAGATGTCATATTTAATTCAGAACTTTATAAAATTAGAAAAGAAAAATGCACTTAAAGCCAAACCCTTTAGAACCTGAGACGCACACATAAACAACGTCAAATTGCGATACTAAAACATTCATCAAGTGGTTTCGTTTTTTTTCCCCCACACCAATATAAATTTATCGCCTTGCTGTCGGTTTTTTCTGCATTCCTCTAGATAGGTACATATTTCTAAGTCATTAACCACAATATATAAGGCAAGTAAACGCAAAGCCTTTTATTTTATTAATGCATATCATTTGCATTAGGCAAAGAGGTGCCGATGCAACCAACATAGCCAGGACGTGGTTAGGCGGTCTTAAACCGAACCATTACATTTCCTTTTTCTTTAGCACAGACTTTGCAGAGATTATGTTACCGATGCTGTTGTAGTCGCATCATGTTTTTATTACGAATTATCCTATAGAGTCGAAGGAAAAGATATGAGTAACAAGGAAAAGTGATAGACTTGCAAAAGCATGACCACAATTTTTATTATCTATGACATGGCATGGGAAATAAATCGGCTTGGGTTGGTTTTTCTTAAGCTTAAATGAGGAACATATGGCCATGGTATGCATAGATCATTAAATTAAATTGCTCAGTTGAATGTGTCATCGAGTTTGTATGTGCGAAACAAATGCGCATATGGTACATACATATGTTAGTGACGATCATATTCCGTTTTGTCTTGGACGCACCAACGCCAAATAAAACCATTAGGCTGGAAACCGATTTGTGTAATGAAATCGAGCTGTTTGCATAGATTATGGTGACACTGCCAGAGGAAAAAAAAGTCCTTTGGATTGAAGACATAATTTATTCGATATAATAAAACTATAAATAAATATTATAACCTTTAAGAAAGATTGTGGGCTTTGTTATCCAAATTGAAGAATATTATTTCCAAACTTGTGTTTAAATGTTGGGTAGGTAAGTCGAAGGTCACTGACTCCACTGATATATCGCAAAGCAAACTTATCCAAAAGAAAATGATGTAGGCGCGTAAAGGCAACTACAGGGTAACACAACAGTTACTCCCATTTGAGTGTTTAAACATTTTTTATTTCACAGGAAATTACATATGATATACCTTAAATTCTCTATTTTAACGCAGTACGCAAATTAGGAATTTCATTCAGCCTAAACTGAAATATTACCTAAGTCTTGCAAAATGGTGGGTATTTTCAGCTTGGCACATTTAATAATTTTTCGCAAGATGTCAGGCGTTGGTAGCCGCTTTTAATCCATCTGTGCTGAATGTGGTCTTTCGGTAATAGCGAGGTTTTTACTGACCCTTTTTGCCGAAAACGGAAACTATAGAAGCCGAATTATGGGCATTGTGAGTCTGATATGATAAACATTCGTTGCTCTATTATAATTATGTAGTATTCAATATTGAACACTCCAAGTATTCATCGACAAATTCTTCAAAAAATAATTCAAAAATTGGAAAATTTCCCAGTTTGATATTAAAAGGAAACAAAAACTTTTCTCATATTTTGATAAAATAAAGTTTGACAATGCGAATTCGATGTTTAAATAAAGTGCACAACTGGGTCACACGAAAGATTTTCGTCCATCAAAAGTTTGGTTGAGTCAATTGTTAGGTACATTTCAGAAGCAACCGTACATGATGAAAAGGGTAATCTTCTTCTTCTTCTTCTATCTATATATATAATTCTTTCGGGGTGTAACTCGATGATCACGTAACTCGATAACCCCTGGGACGATTTTCATAATTCTTTTTTTGTTGTGTTCGTATTGCTGTATATCAGGTTTTTATTTACTTTTTGTCGCGAAAACAAAACTTGGAGGGGATGAAAGAGGTTATGAAAGTTTGTATGGGGAAATACACTTTGAAAAAAAAGAAACTGGGTAGAAATCGAGTAGTGACACTTCAAATAAAAAAAAATATTTTAAATTTTAAAAGCAATTGTTGTTGTCAATTATTTTAATTATTTTCCAAGCAAATTGTTGTTGCCAACAATTTTTAATTTTTTATTTTTTTAAATATAGGTACCTAAAAAGTTTGTTCGAATAAATTATGTTTACTATGTTACATTAAGTAACTTTTTTAACTGAAGTAGATACTTTGATTATACAAAGATGATTATTATGACCGAAGATATTTTGCATCAAATTGGCGGTGTAACATCGGATAACGAACTGGAGATGTCAGATGAAATGCGCAACAAAGCTTTGATTTTGATCGAGGATATGTGTCTGCTCATAAGTGGCAATTTTTTGTGCAAATTGGGGTTGCCACAGCCAAATCGTTCAATGCAAGATGCACTTAATCGAGAACTGGAGCGAGAAATGGACTTCGATCGAATCGCATTGAGTCAAGCTGTTCGAACAAATGTGCCGATGTTGAATCAAGACAAAAGAAAGTGTATGATGAATTGATGCAAGCAGTCGATAACGAAAATGGCGGAATTTTCCTGATTTTACTGATTTTGGCTATAATTAGTTCGAGATCTGAGATCGCTTTGGCCCTAGCCTCTTCTGGGATAGTGGCTACTTTGTTAGAAGGCGGTCGAACAGCTGATTCTGCATTGAAATTGCCATTGAATCTGCAAGTGGATGAAGAACCTACATGCAACATTTCAAAGAACATTGCGATGGCGAAAGTATGTACTGCAGCAATGTAAGACTATCATATGGGACGAATGCACAGGCTTACAAACGCGCAATGGAGGCCCTGGTCGTTGACGTAATGATAAACGACCTTTCGGTGGAGCAACGATCTTGCTATCAGGCGATTTTCGTCAAACGCTGCCTGTCATTTCGAGATCAACTCCGGCAGATGAATTGAATGCTTGAAGGCGTCTGCCTTATGGCGATACGACAAGAAATTGCATTTGACAACAAACAAGCGAGTTTCTTTACAAAATGACCAGTCCGCTGCAGAGTTCTCCAGGCAACTGTTGGCGATGGGCAATGGTGTGATTCCAGCAAACTTAATCACCGGCCTGATTGAGTTTCCACAAAATTTTTGCAACTTTACAACGACACCGGAAGAACTTATTATCAATGTTTTCCCGAATATCGCTCAGAATTATATTGACCATGATTGGCTGAGTGTAAGAGTGATTTTGGCTGCGAAAAACAAGAACGTCGATTATTTGAATTTCGCCATTCAAAACCAAATCGCTGGTGAGTTGCATTCATACAAATCAGTCGACTCCGTGATGGATGAAAACGAAGCCTTTAACTATCCCATTTTGCTGCGCAACCTTAATGAACCAAAATCTTGTGAAGAATTTAATATCAAATATTATTCAAGCAACGATTTTTATTGGAAAATTCAAAGTCGAAGATGTTCTTATTCCGCGGATTCCACTTATTCAGAACGATTTGCCGTTCGTATTTAAGCGTCTTCAATTTCCCGTACGTCTCGCTTTTGCTATGACAATTAATAAATCGCAAGGACAATCGCTGGATGTGTGTGACATAAATCTTGAATTTCACGTGTCGGCAAAGCTCTCGCTTTGTACGTGTACCTACGCACCCGTTAATAGAAATAGAACAAAAAATGTTGTGTACCATAAAGCACTTCAGTGAAGCGGTAGGTTGGCCGACAAGAATTTGATTTTATTTACCTATTTATTTAATTTTAATAAAACTTTGGAATAACAAATTTGAATTGACCGAATCACATGAAGCAGAATGAAGCGAAATCTCGGAATTATTAATTTCGTTAATGAATTTGGGCGGAACGAAGTTCGCCGGGTCAGCTAGTGTTATATAAAAATTGAGCCTTAAAATTGTATTCGTTTGTCGCCGAATCACGCCTTAACGCATTTACCGACTTTAACCAAACTTTTTCACATCTTTGGTATTGGTCTATTTATATGATTTTTGTGAAGTTTGGTTGCAATTGATAGACGTACATATGATTGTGTAATTTGTTTACAAAAAACGATGCAAAAAAATATATTTGTACTGTAAAATATGTTCTTTTTTTTTTTTTTGGTCTTATGAGAAATACGTTTTGTTTTGTCAAATCACTTTTTTCGAATTTCCAATTTTTTTTCAGTTTCCTCAACATTTTGAAAAATTGTAGTTGTACGGTTTCTACGCTGGAATCGGAAAACTTATGCTTGCGTGAAAAAAACAACAACATGAATTTGAGTAATTTTTTGTTTTTTTTTTCTTAAACCACTCAAACGTTTTTAATTAAATTTTGTGGCTGTGTTTGGTTGGTTACTGTTTGAAAGACACAAAATTATTTAAAATCTTTATTTTTGAATTATTTTGATGACAATTAATAAGTCTCAAGGACTATCGCTGAAATTTTGTGGAATCAATATTGAATTCCCATGTTTCTCCTAAAGTCAAATGTGATGATCGTAAAGGACATGTGCATTGTGCATGCTCAGTATTATTATTTTCATTACATTAACGAATATGGGCGAAACAAAGTTCGCCGGGTCAGCTAGTATTTGATAAAATTAAGTTTTGTGTCGCTATTGCATTCTTAATGGAAGTGCGGTATTGAGTTTTAAATAAATATATGAACAGAAATCGACTTTTGGTGGTCATTTTTGAAAAAATAATTAAACAAAATTATTTGTTTGATTTTTTTGAGAAAAAATACTATCGCTTAACTATTTAGCTGAAAATCGAGTATAAGTAATTGTTTGCGATGTAAGAATTTCTTTGTTTTTTTTTAAGCTTTATCGAAGTCGAAAATGGGGTTTTCGAGATATGAACACTTTTTAAAATTAGAGTTTTCGGTGATTTGAATTGAGAATTAAGGACGTTTTCAGGTTAACTAATGAAAACTAAATTAAAAATAAATGATTTTTTCAAAAATTTGTTGTGCGATAATACAGAGAAAAACTGAGTTTGCTATTAAGTAAGAAATGACCATATGACCTCAGAAAAGAAAAAGTACCGTTAGGTATTCGATTTTTTAGCGAAAAACTGAGAAAAACCCACTTAAACTTAAATATAAATTTTGGTTGAAATCGTTAGAGCCGTTTTCGAACAAATCAAACTGGTATGCAAATTTCATATGGGAAGCACCGTTAATATTGAGATTACCTTAAACAAATTAAAACGGCCCCGAATTGTAGACCCCCAAACTCCAAATCCAAAGTTTTGAACCAAAGCCGGGCAGCCGTTTTGTAGGCCTCGGGACATACGGACAGAAGGACAGAATTTTGCGACCCACTTTTTTTAATTTCGTCAATGTCAGAATTGATTAACATCTCGACTTTGAAATCTTGTACGAATATATCTTTCTCTTACTACGGATTTAAGAAGGTTAAAAAAAATCGTCTAAATACAATCCATTCTTTTACCTCGGCGAAGTTTGCCCAGTTTTATATCTGTACCTGCTCATTTATTGAAAAATTATCCTCAGCTACTCCATTGAAACTCTTCCTAAAATTGTTCTCGATTCTCCTTTGTTAAACTTAGGAAACTGTTTAGGTACAACAAAACTCTCGGCAAATTAATAAAAACAAAATGGCGGCCATTTATTTCATCGAGCTGTTTGACATTTAAGTACCCAGTGAATATCTAAACTATACCTCCAGAGTATGAGTCATAAACAAATCATACTGAGACCCCCAACTCACAATCCTCTTGCCGCTGGCCCCCTCAATTTTTGTCAGGAATCCGCCATTTTTTTGTCCTATCCGTGTACGCCAATTCCTATCCGTTTTACTTTGCCCACAGTGAAAGGTAAAAAGATTAGGTGCGAATGTGTTGGGGGAGAGGATTTTTGACATTTGTCAATACGAATTTCTATGCAACAATACTAGCGCACCTAAACTTTTTGGGAGCGTAAAATTTAGCTTGTAGGTAGGCAAATAACTGTCAATCGGTCGGAGATGGGGATCTCAGTCTCTCTTACCTCTGGTATGAGTAACTATTCCAAACAAAATATCTCCTGGCGAAAGTGTGACCAATTCAATATTTGAAATCATGCTAAGTTCAGAAATATAGATTTTTTTTGCAGGTATATAAAAGTGCTAAGACTCATGCTAAATATTTTTTTTTTAAATCAAAACTTGCTAAAAACCCAAAAAATTAAAAAAAATTAAATTTCTTTTTTTTTCAGCTAAAATAAGATAGGTATATAAAAAAAAAAAAATAGTTGGCGCAACAGGTCCGGAGGGACCCTAGGCCTAGCTTCTCGCAACCATTCGTTTTGTGTGAGTTTTTTTTTTTTTTCTTTTTGGAACGAATGGAAGGGATCTACAATTTTATGCCGACTCCAAACGGCTAATTGAGAAGCTCTTTCAAGACAGTTATAGATTTTTTTTTAGATTAGATTAGATTAGATTTTTATTAATTAACCAAAAGTATTACCTACATTATATATATTAACAAAATCGTTTTACATGGCTTTGCCGTCTACCTGATTGGTTTAAAGATAACCGTTAACAATTATATTATACAAGTACAAGGAAAAAAATTAAGCGAAATTTAAAAGTTTTCATTATTAATATTGTCTCTATATTTTAATGATATTTTGCAGTATGTAAACAATTTTTTAACATCCATTTCGTTGAGAAGTGCAATCATTTGTTCTTCCGAGAAAAACTCTGATCCCAAGACATCTCTCCTAGTTTCTCGTAGGATAGGGCATTTACCCAAAAAATGGAATACATCCTCTCGCTCTTCTAAATTACACAGGTTGCAATTAATCGGCAAGTCGTTACGATGAGGAACATAATTTAACCTTAATAGCTCACCCCGCAACCTCCTCCCTCTTGTTTGTATCTTTTAAAGTAGTTTCTGTGTCCAAGGTTATAATCCAGTTGTCTGTAGATTCCACGGTGTACGGATCCCAAAGCCTCCTCAATAAAACGTTGTCGAATGTTTTCATCCACCTTGCTAATAAGCTTATATAATATTGGTTTCCAGTTTCCGATGTCATGTTCGGTAAGTGCTACCCCACATCCTTCGGCTAGTTCCAGCCATTTTCTATACCAGCCTGTTTTTGAGCGAATTGTATGCAGGACAGCTATCTTTGGTAATCGGTTGTCCGGCATAGCCAGAGTTCTAAGGACATAAACAACTTGTATTTTCAGCGTCTCAATATACAGTGGTGATAATCCGGTCTCAAGCATAAGCAAATAGTTAGGCGTGTTTGAGGGTAGATTAAAAATTCTTTTAATAAAACATCTTAAGAGTTTTTCAATACAGTCATACTGTTTGCCGCCCCAGATTTGTGCCGCATAAAATATAATTGACTTGGACACCGCTTCAAAGACTCTATACTTGATTAACTCAATACTCTCGGATGCTTGTCAGACGTTCGCGAGAGGTGGCACAGTGGAAAAAACCCTAAGTTGCAATTTTGTTTTTTTCGGGATTCGAACCTCGACCCCTAGCGTAGTAGTCCAACACACTAACCACTAAGCCACTGCGCCTACAAGATATATACATATACTTATTTCACAAAAGTAACATTAAATAAAGTTTGCGTGTTTGAACATTTGACTGCATTTTCAAGCTTGGATATTCGTTGAATACCTGTGTTCACTGTCAAGTGCGAATTGTAATGGCTTGTTCACACTAATGTGGTATTCGATTGGGCGCTCTCAGAGCAGTTTTTTTTTTTCCTCTCAGAGCAGTTTTTATGTTCGTTCGGTACAAGCAATCTTTTTCAGATTTCAGAGCACTTTTGCGAATCTAGATATTTTCTCAGATTTACCAACACAAGTGCGTTTGAGTTTGACAACTGGTGGAGGGCGTTTAGGTTTTCGTGAATTTGTTCTACATCAAAGAAAGGCATTGCATCGGGTGAATTTATTTTAGTAAATTAGTTATGTATAAATATTTAAAAATCAGTCGAGACGCAAATTTCGAATGTTTTAATTTAAAAGTTAACCAGTGAATGGAAAACCTTTTGTAAAGTGTTGAAGGCTACACATATTCGAATCGCACGAATATTATCACAAAAAAGAGCAAGTGACGTTTTAAGTTCGATTAGCCACCCGAAATCTGAAATCTCAGAGCGAATCTGAAGAAGCCCAAACGAGTACCACATAAGGTTCGTCTGCTTTGATTTTATTTTATAATTAGCGACCCGCCCCGGCTTCGCAAGTAGGGCTCAGCCTGCGTTTGCAATGTAAGCGAAAAAAATGTAATTATTTAATAGATGTTATTATAGGTACATATAAACCTTCCTCTTCAATGACTCTATCTATTAAAAAAAAAACGCATCAAATTCCGTTGCGTAGTTTTAAAGATTTAAGCATACATAGCGACATAGGGACAGAGAAAGCGACTTTGTTTTATACTATGTAGTGATTTGGCTAGACCAAAATCCTGCTGAAAAAAAATGCTTGTATGATTAAAAAACAAAAATGATAAAAATAAAATATTCCTGCTAAATTTGGCAGGAAATATGCAAATTGGTCACAGTGCATGGCGATGATATCTTATGGAAATTTTGGAGCATTGTTCGTCCTGGTATAGCCGTTTTTGCACTGAAACTCCAAACTACTAGTTAGTTGTACAGAAAGTTTTATTAAAAGAAAAATTCACAACGGTCCCTTCTAGACCCCTTCCTCACCTAATTGTTCAGCGTCAAGTCAAATATTCTGGCTTTGCTAACAGCTATCCCGACCGATGGATTTCAGTTAACTGTTGTCCCTTTCTGTCCGTTTCAACCCACGACACGATAAGTGTCGTGCACATGACAAACGCGTCATATATTGAAGTAAGTATGAGACTTTGTACTCAATTGGGCTTACCTACTTATAATAATTCCTTAACTTAAATATTTTTTGTAGGTCATTATTATATATTACCATAATTATATATGGAAAGGAAAGGAAAAGGATTACATTAGTACCGCGGTATGACAACTGTATCGGGCGTCCCGAACTTTTGTTAATGAGCTCACTTTGATATCCTAAATGCAATCTATTACGAGGAGTCTAACTCGTACATCAACCCAAGGAAAGATTTCCTTGGCACATTTTGAAACTATCGCAGTAGCTTGGTAAAATCCCCAGTTACGTTGGCTCGGTAATTGCTTAGCTTGCCTCCTCATCGATGACACATACATCTCTTTTGTATATCAGCTTTCACCGACGTAGGTAGCTAGCATCGCCACCCTATGTAACGGATAAATGTTCCTGCCTTACTGATAAAATATATCGCCAATGCTTTCTCTCGAATCCCGAAAAAACCCAGATTCCAACTTGTATTTTTAACGTCTGACAAACATCAGTGAGTAAACTGTTAACTGTCAATATAGAGTTTGTCAAATAGCCGTTTGGACTCGGCATAAAATTTCAGATCCCTTCCATTCGTCCCAAAAATGAAAACCTTACACAAAACGAAGACCTAGGGTCCCTATCCCTATACGGACTTGTCGCGTCAACTTTTTTTTTGTATTGTTTAATACCTGGATCAGAAGATTCACCATAAGAGCCACTGGGTAGTGAGGTAGTTTAGCCAGATTACGGGTAGGCATGCTCGCGATTCCTGGTAACTAGTTCGTCGGTCGTTGGGGTGGGATCTTCACCTGCTACTGAATTGCCGTAAAAGCCTACTACTTTCCTATGTGAGCCTTAAGCCTTATGAATATCCTTTAGCAAAACCGAAAGAAAATTGTAAAATCTTTGGAAACTCTA
This sequence comes from Cheilosia urbana, assembly GCA_946477585.1. Lineage (NCBI taxonomy): Eukaryota > Metazoa > Arthropoda > Insecta > Diptera > Syrphidae > Cheilosia > Cheilosia urbana. The sequence continues at coordinate 61,538,901 of OX297854.1, read as the reverse complement.
ACATGCGGTCCGCGTCCCCGGAGTGTAACCCTCCCTCCGCTCACTATCTAAGCATGAGTAGCAGCATCCGTGGTTACTATCCCACTCATTATAATCGTAGCAACCCCTAAAACATTTCCCTTCTGTACAAATTCAGTATAGTAAGTAGTTTGCAACGTCTATTTGCGCCTTAGGTTAGAGTAGCCTAACCTTGCGCTGCTTGGGATACAAAAACCTGACTTACGCTAAACACTTAATTGTTGCGTTTGTAAATAAATACAGTCAGCTGCGCATTATTCAAATCATAGTTGGCAAGAGTCTATAGATCACTGTCAGTACTTGGATAATATCTATTGTTCAACAGATACCCGATAAGTAGATTTTCAGTTACGTATTCAATTTTAAACGACATTCTCACTATTTGATCTGTCGACTTGCCATTGCATTTCGGAGGCCTGATCTGTATGCGCATCGTTTATATTCGCACAAACACTATTTGTTATTTAAATAGGTACTGAATAAACAATTTGCCACTAGCTCGGCAGAGTTTGGTTAGGTAAACGGGTAGATAGAGCAGGGTGAGCCCTGCAATACCTCACTTAGGTCCTCGTGGACCTATGTGATGACATTTTTTGGCAGAGTTAGTCAGTAAACAATAAACGTCCAGTATAGTAATCTCTATAACCCGAATGTCAACTTGAATTTTCGAGTACAAGTGACATTTAGTTCCAATATATGCCGACTAAGGGTTATAGCTTATAGCACAGCAATCGAGGCCAGTATAAACGATTTGCTTTCTATTTCATACTTTAATACACAAATGAGTGGGGGCATTATATCTTTATATCTTATTGAAATATTTTTCATTCTGAAGAGTATATCACGTCGCTGCACTAAAACTCAAATTCAAAAGTGGTTATTACCCCCCGAGAAGAAAAAGAACAAGAGGGCAATTAAAACGTGGCCCCTCGACCGAAATTAAACTCCCCCGTTTGTTCTTCTTATTGCTTCTCATATATCCCCCATTCATGCTTCTTCTTGTTTTTTGTACTGCAATAGCGAACAACGAGCAAAGTCATTATCGATTTTATTATCAAATCAATAAAATGCTACGTCTGCATCCAACTCGATCGCGAACGATCTCAACTCGAAGCGAACGTTTTCTTTTCTAATGCCAGTTCGCAGTTCATACATACTTATATGTTTGTATATGTATATTGTGTAGTTGAGCTTGCTGTTCGTCAATCGATTTTCGGTGGATAGGACGCTGGATCTTAAACCAGAACCAGAAGTTGTTAGTGAATGGATGAGCGAATATGATTATTTTGAAGTTGGGAACGAAGTTCTCTTAAGCGCAAGCAATTCGAAGTCGAGTCGAACTCGACTCTCTCGTAGGCGAGATGCGATAATGGAGTTAAGTAGAAATTGCTGATGTTTTTTGTTATTAGAGAAATCGCATTTTTATTCATTCTCTTTGGGTTCTCCTTCTTCTCTGCTATAGTGACGTGAACGTAATATTGGATTGCGGAAGAAAACAAATAGAGACTCGCGTTCAACATCAAAAGAAATACTGGATGGATAGTGTTTGTTTTGGTTTGTGTATTCAATACCCTTTACTCTGGATTACGGTTAAAGATCAAACGAGAAATTGAGCATAGAAATTGACTAAGAGGTACGTTATCGTTATTGGGACCTTGAAATTTTCGATGAAACAAGTTTTCTGCGGCGTCTTCAACGAACTAAAAACCTTCTTCAAAACAATTTTCTCAAAAACTTGACACAAATCAATTCGATTTTCAGTGTTGGATTAAGAATTATATTTATATTATATATAATATTGAAGCGAACGCTGTAGAAACGATTAAGTAAGTAGGAATATATCCATTTTAGTATAATTGGATCAAAACCGAGGACAGACAATTTGAAGAGAATTAACTTATGGGATATCTTATCGAAAGCCACTGAAATCGGTTGTGATTACATCAACTTCCTAACCGCTTTCTAAGGTTAAGAGTGCAGAGGATACAAATTCGACAAGGGTTTCGTATAAAATACTTAATTAATAATTTTTTACATCGTTTTTTAATCCCTTTTTGTGAATTGGTATTATGAAAGAGGATTTCCATATCTGAGGGAATTCACCACGAGAAAGCGATAGCCGAAAGATATGTGAAAGGGGGAGGGCAAGAACTGAGGAGCACTTTTTAGGAAATATCGCAGGAAGGCCATCAGGGCCGGGTGAGTAATCATCATTCAGTTTTTGTAACTTATTTTCTATTTCTGTATGATCAATATTACCTACAGGAAATGGATGTACCGATAGAGAAATTTGACAGATATTTGAAATATGAGGGATCGTGTACGAAGGAGTTGTCGGCGAAAGACAGCTTGAAAAATGTAGCGAAAAGGTTACCAATGGTGTGGAGGTCGGTAGACGATGTATTTTCGTACGAAAGTGATGAAGGAAACCCGTCGGACTTTTTTTTTTTGTAGTTAATGAATGATTTAGGGTCGTTTATAAGCTTTGTTTGCGCATCATTTAGATAATTTGGTAAAGGGAGTCATATAGCTGGGTGAATTGAAGGTACACTCCAAGATAGTTCGAATAGTCTGAGGAGGAATTAGTTCGAAGGAAGACTGTCCATAATTTATTTCTCTTGTTTCGTAAGGAGCGAAGCCTTTGATTATACCAAGGGGGGCTTCTAGAGGAAGTTTTGTTGCGGGAAAATGGGACGTAGAGGGAAATGGAATTAAATAAAACTCTATAGAAATTGGTGAGAGCATCATTAAGAGATAGATTGTCGAAATCAAAGGAACATCTACTAAGATATGTATTAATTTTGGTGAAGTTCGCTTTGTGAAAGTCGTAAAAAGCGGCAGTTGGTGAATGATTGGGTTGGATGGGAGAGTCGAGGAAAAAATATAGTAGAAGTGGTAGGTGATGGTTATCAATGGTTGATAGAGTTAGGGGGGAAGTGAGACAGCGGAGTTTGTAGGGTCTGAAGTGAAAATCAGGTCCAATTATCTACCCATAAGGTTGCAGATTCCACTAACCTGGAATAAATTGGATTCAGCAATCCGATCTGAGAAAAGGCATTCTTTCCTTGAGTTGGGGTTAGAGGCAACAAAGAAAGAGTCGTTAAAGTTTGAAAGCCTTTTCAAAAACTATTAACAGACATAACTTGATTTAAGAATACCTGTTATAAATTTAATTACGACTTCCGCCTAAATGGAGCGAGGATTTAAAAAAAAAAAAAAAAAAACAATAATCTTACGGATGCAAATTTGTGTTATAAAGGGTGGGCCAAATATAGGTTTGTTTTTAAAAATGCAATAGAAATGAACAAATTTAAATTTTGTCCATGTATTATGGTTTTATTAGTAAGAGCAAAAATTCCCATTAATTATGGAACACAACGTCGCTCAAGTGGCTGCCTCGGCTGGCTTCGCAGTAGCGCAACTGACACTCCAACTGTCCAGGACCTTGTTGATGGTTGCGGGCTGTAGCTCACGGATTGCTTGGATGATATTGGCTTTAAACGGGCTTGAATCGTATCCGGATTATTGGCATAACATCGGTCCTTCACGGTTCCCCACAGAAAAAAAAAAAGTTCAAACGGGTCAAATCGCAGCTCCGAGACGGCCAATTGACCTCGCCAAGATGACTGGTAACGCACGATTTGGGAATTTTGTGCGCAAAAGATTGATTGTGGCATGGGCTGTGTGGCATGGCGCGAGTTACATATGAGACCACCCCCAAGAAGAGATGGACCGTTTAACACATGGCACGAAACCAATGTTCATAAATAGATTGCCTGCATAAAAAGATGCATTCAGAGTATTTTACAGTTGCGCACATGTTGAATCAGTAAAACCACGCAAGGACACACATGGTCAGCAGATAAGGCAAAGGACGCACCCAGAGGCAAGTAGACAATAATGAGAGGTTATAAAGACAGGAGACGAGGGTCATCAGCAGTTCTTCAAAAATAGAATGTCAAGATAAGAAAATGTTTTTAAAAGAAAAATAAAGTAGGTATATATTTTTTTCTTTAAATAAAAATACAAAAACTAAAATTCCTGTTTGAACCAGAAGTCGTGTCAACAATTTCAGTACAGAAAAAGTCGGTTAACATAGCTCTGTAACGTCAACCGTTGACGGAAACGTTGTTCCCAGCCTCATTTTCGAACATTTTTTGAAAACTGGTCCAAAGATGCCACCACTCCACAACCCGCACTAAACTGTCACTCTCTGTGAATGCATTGGCTTCTCGACAATAACGTTCGGGTTTTCCGGGCCCAGATGCGGACATTTTGATTGTTAACATAGCCGCCGAGATGAAAATATGCCTTGCGTACAGCAGGCGCGGTGGGTGCTTCATTTCGGCCAAACTTATTTTCAAAAAACGCACTGTTTGGTCTAAACAGCACTCACTTTGGTAATAAGTTTTCAATATTTCCCAACGATGTTCAAGCGTAAAGCGGCTCATTTCGTTCCGCGGAGGTATATTGATACTGGAATTCTGTCAAGATCAGGAAACAGCTGTCAGTGTCAAAATAACCTATGATTTAGAAAGAAACCACTAGATGGCCCACCCTTTATATAGATTTATTGAGAGCTCTCAATAAATAACATTTTTCAGTAAATGCAATGGTCCAAGTTATTTTAATTCCTGAATAGAAACAGTTCCGGGGGATACATTTTATTACTCCCTAAGGGACCTACAGTTTCATACACAGTCCGAAACCGAATTGATAAGTTTGACAAAATTGTAGCACTAGTTTTTTTTTTTTTTTTTTAATTATAACGAGTTTGTTTGTTGTAAATTTAGACTAATTAAAATTCTATCAATTTGATAAAGGGTTTTGTTGGACGTCTATTGGCTAAAAAAAACTATTGAACTAAGACCCATTTTTATCAAATGTTTAATTTTCTGTGTTCTAAGCTCGGAAAGACTCATTCTTTTAGGCACTAGTTGTATAGGAAGGACCACATCATTGAATAACAATGCTTATACGAGGCATCTTATATCCAGTTTTAATGGAAGGTCTGAGGTGCTTGTTGGCTTCAAAATTTTTGTGTTTATTAGAGGGAATTTGGATCAAAATGGCATCCAAAGTTATTTTGACTATTTTAGTGGTGTGGTCTGAGCTAGAGGTCTAGTTTGTGCAGCTAGCTCGGTTGGTTTGTTGGTGACGGGACGGTCCTTTTAGCCATGTTTCCAATGATGCAGTATCCAGTTATTAAACCGACGAGCGTTCGGATTTGGTTTCTATCAAGAGATGTTAGTATCTTCGACTTTTTAGTTTCAATTGTGGGCCACAGACTACAAGTTACAATGCAACCATAAGTGTTTTTCCCCTCGTTTCTACACCTGGAATCTATATTTGAAGAAGCAGTCGTCTTCTGTACTTTGGCCCTCCAATATTGGGGATTGGTTCATACCAAAAGAAAACGGAGGCGACCTACCGTATCAGCGCTCTTACAGTGACTAGCGCCTTTAGACCGACGTCCTTGATAGTGCCGCTGTTACCTTTGCTGCCTTTTCAGCTGTATATTCAACGTGCTGTTTGAAGGTTAGCCTCGCGTCTATGATAACCCCGAGCTACTTTAACTCTGGTTTGGACAGCACGGTATAGTCACCGTTATTGTCTCCATAACTTTTCTACTGCTGATGAGTAAAACTTCTGTCTGCTCTTCCGCTAGTTGTTGAAATATTGAAATTAGCCATTCCTGTACGTACCTGATTCATTCGTTGCAATGGTGCTCTAGTTTTTCCGAAAAATGTAGCTACAACCAAATTATTATCTTATTATCTTTGACGACATCGGGATCCTCAATCTCGAGTATGTCATCAAGTCATCATATATTAGGTTCCCCTATAGCGGACCTAATACGGAGCCTTGCGTTTGTTGTTTGGGCCCGTCTTCGATATTATATAATAGTCCGTCAGTACATTTAGTATATAAATAGGCACCCCATGGACAACGAGTGCCCTTAAAATATTTGTCCAAAAGCACTATTAAAGGCGTAGTTGGCATCTAATGTGATGATGACGTGTACTATTTCTTGCTTCCGCCTTTTCATCGACTTCCGCTTATGGCTTCCCTTGCTGTTGCAATCACTTCATTTACGTCGTCAACAGTGGACCGCATTTTTCGGAATCCGTATTGACGATCTGATACACCTCCTGCTTCATCGATCGCGGTGTCCAATCGGTCACTTATAATGCGTTAAAATATTTTTCCTACTGTGTCTAGCATACCTAGGGGTCGATAGGAGGAAGAATGTTTTGGGGGTTTGTTTGGCTTTGGTAGAAGCACCAGTCTTTATTTTCATTGTTACGGAAATGCTCCTTCTTTTAGACATGTGTTGAATGTATCCGCGAAAACAGAAATACGGATGTCGGACTGCTGGTTTTAAAGCAATGTGTGTTAGGACGTGTGAAAGGACAGGGGATAGGGGGCTTCGTTAAATTATGCTGCTAGCTTAGTTTGTCTTAGTGATATATGTTCCGCAGTAAAATTGATTTCCGAAACATAAAGATATAGCCCACTCTGTTTGGCAGTTTGGTTTGGTCTAATAATGACACCTTAACCCAACGTAATAGTGACGCTCTCAAATTTAACCAAATTTAACCTCATTCATTCGACACTTTCTACGAGTGTATGCCCTCTGGGAATTCACATAAAATCTCTTCGTGCTCTACAAGTGTCAACCTAAACAATAAATTGATGAAGTGGTACAATGATCTTTTCACCATTGAAAATTTGGGGCGAAGTAGGTGCGAGCGACGCAACAAACTACAGCACACCCTAACAAATTCAAGTTCGATCGACAATACTATTCTGCCGGTTTTATTGTCTTTTTGACAGTGCGCTCTCTGGTCTGGGCCCCAGCGCCCAGCCTCCAGCTCAGCTCCATGCTCCACTGCTGTGCTGTACTCTTTTTCTCGCACTCTGCGACAGTCGCTCGTCATCGTCATTTATACTTCAGGGCTTCTTCATTCTTCATGCTTAGCCATTGAAATATCGAAGTATACGTGTGTGAGACTGCGCTTTTCCGCCTTCTCGCCACCCCAATCGGAAAATAGTACAAAATCGACGGGACGCCATCGATGTAGGTATCTACATACTGGCGGTCGCTAGGGCGACCGACGACGATCGGCGCACTACGTCACATCATCATGTCGTTTTCTTTCCATTCTCCTTGTTCGTCGATCGCTTTCTTTAACATTGTGGTTGTGCAAGTAAACGCTCCCCATGGAATTCCTCTCTTATAGACACAACACAAACTTGAGGGGCTCGCGATTGTGCGAGTTGCGCTTGCGACTGCGAGCGAGTCTATAGAGAAGTATTTGCTGGGGGAAAATGAATGTTAACTTCCATATTGAGTCTTCCAACTTTGGTAAATCAGTCGCCAACTGGCATTAAGATCGTTTTAAACGCGCCGATCTGTTTATTGTACCGCACATTCATCGTTTATTGTGTACTGCGAGAGCGCGCTTTCTTGTTTTTCGGTGCGTTTCCCTTCTCGTGTATCTTTTCCGTACACGTTTGTATACGTAGTTCTGGATACGTATAATTAATTGGGCGCGATTTGTGTAAACGTACTGTTTTTTTTTTCTTGTTATTTCGTGCGTCTTGTTTACTTTTGAAAAGTACACGTACAATTCTACAGGCGAAAAAAGGTGTGCGTCTTCGTTTCGATCATGTTACTACACCTCGTTCAAACATCGCATTCTTCGCTGGGATTTGTTTACATTTTAACTGCAAAGTGCACGTGTATACTAACGGTTTTTGTTTATTAAAAAGTGCCCTTACCGTCGGGATAAATTTAGAATCTCTCTCTCACAACCACAATTATAGCTAATTAATGGAGTTTTAATTCCAACACTTTGTTCTTACACCCAGGTGCCAAAGCTGTACAAAGTGGCTACAAACGTGGCCTAATACTTTTTGGTTTAGTTGTTTTTTATCAACTCCGACGACGCGAAAGTGTGTGTGTTCTGTCTGTGATTGTGCATTTATCGACTGTGAATAGGTACGATTTTTTTTGTGTTGTTCCAAAAAAAAAACGAGTTAACTTTTCTCAAACGCCATTCACTCACGAAAAATTGCTGTATATCTACCTACGTGGTTATAAATATAATTAATTATATAACCAAAGTCAAAGTCAGCAGTGCAGATTTGCGATCTGCCGCCGTGTCTAAGATGAAATGATCTCATAGATCGGATATAGAGACTCCATGTATACACTGTGAAACTATAAATAATAAAATTATTATCGGTAAATAGGTAGAATCCGAAAACTCGTTTACGTTTGCGAATTCGAAAAATGTGCTTTACTGTCAGCAGTCAGCATTGAATTCGTAATGAACTTGAGGCGAACAGAATATTTTCGTGTGCGAAATTTGTTTTTCAACTTTCAGCGGATTTACATTTTAAATTGTGCAATTAGTATTCTAGACACAAATGTTGGCAATTGGTTTACATAACGTATTAGAGTGCTGCCTTATATATGATCGGCTTACCAAGAGGCAGTTTTTTTTTTTTTATTTCATTTCGTTATTATCATTTTAAGCTGGGCGTCTCTCTGTGAAGTGAATCTAATTTCATGTCATTTGTCAGTCATCTGACGTTTGTGTGTCACAATTTATAGGACGCTCGGCTGTTGTCTGTGCGAGATATAGTTTCGCACCCTTCCGCTTCCCTCTGTTCTGTTGTGTGTGACTGCTATACTGCTTGTAATAAATTCAAATCAACGAGTTGTTTATTTTTATTTATTTATGTAAGTTTTCGTTCTTTCTGTCTGCTCAAACTTAAAACGGATTCAAGGTTGAAATAATTACAAAATATTTTATTTGAATTTATAGCACGTTTTCATCTGCTTAATGGGTTGGAACTTTGTTCTCATTTCGGTTGATTTTTTTTTTTTTTGGAAAAAATACCTCCCACCCCAACTTATCTTTGTTATCAGATATTGTATGTATTTTGGACATTCCAATGGAACTTTATCAGTTTGTTTTTCTTCCAATAAATACTAATGGCGTGGTGAAATGTGCATGGATGAAATCGCAGAGAGTCAGGGAAAATATTATAAAACTTAATTGATGATCGTTCCAAATTCCAATATAAGTGGCTTATGGGTTATGGGTTATGGCATTGTGCGTTTAGAGATGGCCGAGTTGAAATGGGATACTAATTTGAAATCGAGAGCGAACTGAAATGAAGAGAAGCAGACCAAACAAAACTAATTCAAGTTCTTCTTTTATTTGTATGAGTGGAAGCGTAGTATATGTTACTCATAAAAATAATAAAAGATACGGAGCTGATTGATGAGTTTGTTTATTTTTTTTTATTTGTCACAGCTTTGTAGCTGAAGTTAGAAGAACATTCGATATCGGTAGATTGAACGGGTGTAGTCTTGGTTCCCTCTTTATAGTCGTAGTAGGTATAGTTCTACCTTGAGGTACCTACTCATGGCGCTGTCATTGTGATTACGCACAAGTAGTTTTTCTTTGCAATGACTTAGCTTATTGGACAGGCTCTTGCTGGTTGCTGAACATATTAAAACCAGGCAGAAGAATGCAATATAACCACGTTGAACATCATTAGTTCATGTTGGTTGATCCGAGTGCAACCACAAGTTCCGCAGATTTGACTTCTGTACAAAGGGTCTTTCATTTCTATGACAACTTCAAACTTTCAGTGTGAACGCACTCTTGAACCGATTACCGAACTGTCAATGTCAAAATATTCAGTAAAATCAACATTTTTATCATGGTGAAGTACACGACGGAACAACGTTTACAAAACCGAAATTCCGAGTCGGTGGACGCAACTTTAAGAGCGTTAATGCCAATTTTCAGTCTTTTGCGATGAAGCGCATTTTTGGGTAAATGGTTTCGTCAATTAGTAAAATATGTGTTACTGGACAGGTGAGAATCTCGTTCAGTATTCAGTATTCGCTACAGAGACTTATTGGAACGTTATTTCTTTGGGCAATTGCATGAATTGGACATCAGTAATATTCGGTTTCAACAAGATGGTACAACAGCGGGTGTAACAATCGAGTTATTGAAGCCTCAGTTCGGTGAACGTGTTATCTCGAGGAACGGACCCATCAATTGGCCGCCGAGATGAGGTGAATGAACGCCTCTAGCTTTTTTTTAAGAGGCTAAATTAAACCATTGGTCTATGTCAACAAGCCAGCGACGTTAGAGGAGCTCAGAGCCAATACTGAACGAGAAATAGCGGCCGTGTCGGTCGAAATGTGCGGCCGAGTCATCGAAAGTTGGGTTCAAGGTATCCACCGCTGCATACGTTCCCGAGGTGAATATATGAACGAAATCGAATTCCATTCAAAAATGTTATGATAGTAATTCAACCCAATAACATTTTTTTTTTTTTTTTAAATATCTCAAGTAGTTTGAATTTTATTTGAAAAATAAGCTGTCAAGTTCTTAATGAAAGTCTTTTTATATTTCTTACACAAATATTTTTATTTGAATATCTAGTAGGTAAACTTTCCAATCAAAAAAACAATACCAGAACCTAGACTTTGACAAAGTCTGCTTCCGCAGCAAAGATAAAATTTATACATACCGTAACTATTCTAACGACTTTCCGAAATGATAGACCTCCAAAACTATACCAACTAAGTGCAGATATTAAGACTTTAATGGCTTAATCCAGTTCAAAATGTAATAAAAGCTTACGAAAGTTAAAAAAATTCGGGAAGAATATAACTTATCAGGGTCATCAAATCCAGATGAAAGCGTTACGTTAGAAGTGTCATTTCTGAAGCTTTTCTGCACATTTATTCAAATAAATTTAAAAATTCTAATATTAAATGCAGAAAAAGCCAAAGAACACATACTGTTTTTTAATGAAAATAATACAGGCCTACATTTGAAGATTTTGAATTTGTTGTTGAAAATACTTGGGTGTAATTTTAAATAACAAGCTAGTGTTTGAAAACCATTTTAATTTTCTAATTAAAAGATTAGCTAGTAAAATCGAAGAATAAGATCGAAAATTAGTATTTCAATGGCTATGAAAATATATAATACCATTATAAGATTCCATCTAGAGTATTGCCCAACAACACTGTTACTTGGATCTGTTGGAATTCATGAAAAATTGCAAAATAGAGCTATGCGGTCTATACTTAAATGTAATATATATACTTCTGTCATTTACGTGTTTCAGACGCTAAATTGGCTTAATGTTAAATAGCGTGGATATTATAATAAATTGTTTTAGGTGTATAACGAATATAAAATAATTTAATGCCTGACTACCTAAACGAAAAATTGTCACTTAGAAGAGATGTATAGGTAGCCTTCAAATTTAGAAAATAACATTCATTTTAATCTTAAATTGTTTAGGAGTAAACAAAAACTCAAAACATGTTTTTTTATAAAGGGCTAAACTTATACAAAATTTAGGCGCAGTGGCTTAGTGGTTAGTGTGTTGGATTACTAAGCGAGGGGTCGAGGTTCGAATCCCGCAAAAACCCAAATTCCAACTTAGGGTTTTTTTCACTGTGCCACCTCTCGCGAACGTCTGACAAACATCCGAGAGTATTACTGTCTTGAAAGAGCTTCTCAATTAGCCGTTTGGAGTCGGCATAAAATTGTAGATCCCTTCCAATCGTTCCAAAAATAAAAAAAACTCTAGGGTCCCTCCGGACCTGTTGCGCCAACAATTTATTTTAAACTTATATAATAAGCTCCCAAATGCTTTTAAAAATGAGCGCTTCTTTTTACAATTTAAAAGAGAAATAATAATGAACATTCTGTGATACAAAACGATTAAAAAAAAATAAAATTGGTGCGACTGTATCCAACAGTCCCGATGTGTAAACACCGTGCGTGCGGTATGTGTGTGGCTTGATACACGTCATTGAGAAAAGAGGGAATTGTAATAACCGTATTCTTGATATATTATGAAATAACAACAGCATGCTTTATTTCACATCAACAAAAAGCTGAAATTAATATGCCCCAGCTCATAAATGTATGCAATGATAAAAACGTATGCAATGATAAAATGTATGCAATGATAAACACAGTGACGCATTTCCGTCCCCGCAAGTTAAATGTGTGGAATTACTCCCCCAGATTCCAACAACGCGCGCTTAGATGTTTACACATCAAAAACTTAATAAATGTAATGTGAAACACAAAAATCGTTTAATTTTAATTTCAGCTTTAATTATAATGCTAAATAAATATTTAACTATCTAACTACTAATGTAATAGGTACAGATTATCTACTGTATGATCTTCGACAGAAATTAAATAATTTCAAAACCGAACAGTCAAATTGGCGCTGTATTTCGAATATATATATAGAAATTCCATTTTGATTTCATTGGTTTCTTGCGGGTTGGCTGTCTTTTCTTCTTGGTGTTCTACTCATCAATCGTTTTCTTTCATGTTCCGACATGTATATTATATTTAGTAATATTTCGCAATAATTTCCGACAACACTTTTCAGCAAAAGCGCCACCCCTGGCAGTCTGCCATTATGGTGTTATTGCAGTGGGCAGTGTTCCTCAATCCTCAGAACAAAAATAGGAAGACCAAGGAAATTAATAAATTTGGGTCAATGGCCAGACTTGTGCGATGAGGAAACATCAGTACATACTTATTAAGTTGATTCAGATGACAAAAATGCAGAACAGGACGGAGCGAAAACGATGCCATTAGGTTACGTAACTGCACGGTAAACAGTATCATCATTTGCACTTACATTGTAGTGAGACATTTTAAAAGCAAAGAGCCTAATAAAATGACAACTAACTTGAAGTATACTAACAGACTTTATTTAGTTTTTCGTTTTACTGTCATAGCGACAGTCGCAATTTTCCAAACGTCTGGGCAGTTATTTGCACAAGCTGATTATACTGATGCGGGTGCAAATATTGAAACAGAGTGTTTTATTGTGAATTAGAGTACACTACATCGATTAATAGGACACAAAGTCACAATAGACAGCATAGTTGGAGAATTTGCACATATATACCTCGGCTCGAATTTAAACTCTGACAGCAACATCACATGAGAAACAAGTAAAGGCTTACACCAGCAAGTGCCTGTTTATTTGGCACCTATACTTGAGTAATAGTAACTTGTCAAGCAACACTAAGGAAAAAAATATATAAGGCTCTCTTCATTCCATCTCTGCTCTATGTTGTAGAAGGCAGATGAAGTTATCCCTACACTTATTCCTTTTTAAACGAAAAATTAGATTTTTCGAGTCATTTTCGATGCTGATTTTTGAGCTTGATGTAGTTTTTTGTTTAAAAATGCTAAATTTCTAAAAGATAATAAGAAGATGTGCCTGCCATATAGCGCTTGAGCTATTTATTCCCAGACTAAAGGGTTTAAACTTTAGAAGGTACATATGTGTACGTCCTTAACTGTTTTATAGCCGATACTCGCGGCCATAACATACGGTGAGTTCAAAATTGCAACATTGTTACACATGCCATGCAAAAAATATTGATTCAATGCAATTATGAACAGAAATACTGTTTTGTTTGCAGTTTTGCGTTTCCGAAAAATAGTTCATATATGCAGTATTTTTTTTTTCACTTTCATTCCTATAAAATACAAAAAAATGTATTTGAACTTTTTAATAAAAGAAACCCTTCATTTATTTTGAATAAATCTATTAAATTTTCATTTATTTTACTTACACATTTTTTCCTGCGATCTTCCTGGAACTCTGCAAAAAAAAACAAAATTCAATGCAGAGTTGATCGCAGTTTGACTGCCATTTGGCTTATATGAACGCAATGCTTATTTGCCCTCATGCAAAGATAATGCAAAAATTGCAGTGCTGCCGCATTTTTACTTCTATGAACTCAGCCATAGTAAAGGGTCTTTCATTAACGACTTGGCAACTTATTTTTTAAATAAAATTCCAACTACTAGAGATATTTAGCAAACAAATTTATTGGCTTGAACTACTATCAAAACATTTATGAATGTAATTAGACTATTTCTCTTTAATATTGGCTCTGAGCTCCTCTTACGTCGCCGGTTTGTTGGCACAGACCAATGATTTAATGTAGCTCCATAAAACAAGTCTAGAGGCGATAAGTCACACGATCTATGCGGCCAATCGAAGGGCCCGTTCCTCGAGATAACACGTTCACCGAACTGAGGCTTCAACAACTCGATTGTTGCACCCGCTGTTATAGTTACAATCTTATTGAAACCACATATTACTGAGGTCCAATTCATGCAATTGCTTTAAGAAATATCGTGCCATTCCAACAATCTTTGTAGTGAATACCATTTAGCGTAGCGTGACGGTAATGTTCATCGACGAAAAAAAAAAACGGCCAACGAAGTCGTTTAACAAAAATGCTGAAAATATTGATTTTACTAAATAGTTTGACATTGACAGTATGGTAATTGTTTTAAGGGTGAGTTCACACTGAAAGTTTGAAGTTGTCAAGTAGCTAATGAAAGACCCAATGATGTAAAAGTGAAATTGGCTACTGAAACTTCGCTTCTGTTCTCTTTATTTTTTCTAAGCTCTTCTATATTGACTTTGTGAAGAAAAGAGTAACTATGCAGTTTAGGTGAGAAGTACATCATAGTTCAGTATCTAAATAACACTAGTTTACATGTTTTTTGTCCTAGAAATGAAAAGTGTTTTTTCTTATCATTTGAGATGCACCGATTTTGAAAAGAAATATGAAAAAAATCCAACACGTCAACTTTCCAAAATATTTATTATTTTTGCTTTACAAAAAAATGCGTACAAAAATATTAAAAAAAAATTAAAAATGAATTGCCTTAGCTTTTTTCTTGTATTTATTTGAGTATGTGTCTCTTATAACAGACCAGCAATAATCACCTAACATGGCTTGGTCCCAGGACCGTTGATAATTTTGTTCAAAAAAATTTCAAATCCTGATGAAAACGCTCTCCATGCTCGTCGCTGACTTCTCCGAGATTTTCAGGGAAGAAATCAAGGTATGAATGAAGGAAATGAATTTTCAGTGACATGCTGACACCCATTCGTTGAAAATTATGTAATAAATCAGCAATCAACTGTTTGTAATTTTGATTTTTTTCCTTGCCCAAAAACTCTTATATAACAAGTCGTAGTGAATTCCAAGCAGATATTTCAGTATCCGAAAGACTGTTTTCAAATATCTCATCTTTCAACATTTTTTTGATTTGTGGTCCAATAAAAATACCTTCTTTCAGTTTCGCCTCAGAAAGATTAGGAAAAATTGAGCACAAAGGCTTAAAAGCTACGCTAGTTTTATCTAAAGCCTTGACAAAGTTCTTGAAACTTGATTCTTTGACGTAATAAAAATAAAACAAATATATGTTTGCGGTTAGTTTTTGTCACTAAATAAAACGATATGAAATTCACTGGAAGGACATGAAATTTTTTTAATTTTGTAAACGAGTGTAATATGTGTATCTACAAAGAATGTATTCAATTTTTTTTTTTTTTTTTGAAACAATGTGTGGGTAACTAAAATGTAAATGGTGGGCCATCTAGTGATTTCTTATTAAATCATAGGTTATTTTGAATCTTGTATTTGGGCCAACCTGTATATTAAAATAATAATAACTATTGCTCAGCAAAGTTAAGAATAACAACATTTGCCTTATACTTTTTAATTCGTCTCAAAAAGAAAGTCTTGTTTTTGGAATTGTCTACAATTTTTCCCGCAACAACCAATTTCACATCTGACAGTCGATTTTTACTCGATATGAGTACACTAACTATACACGGACTTACACACTTAAAAAACTCATCCGCAATTGAGCCTTTTTACTCCCCCGTTAAGAACTTGTTGAAATTGCAGTGAATTCATTGTCAGCATAGATAAATAAAAACATTTTTGCATTTATAAATACTTCCAATGAATACGAGCTTCCCAAAGTCGTTGTTCCCTCTCTTATTGCTTTTATATTTATGCCTACGCACATTCACAGAATTGAGTTTTTACAGTATGTGCTAGTAAATGTTTCTGCGTAGCATTTAAATAATCTTGTTGATCTATCTCTGCTTCGAGATTTAAATCTAACTGCTAGTCAGTAAATAGACCTATTCACGAACTAACCCCTTTCCCTCATGGACCATAAAGACTTACACACTCATGTTTTTGACAGAAACGTATTTTACCTCTCTCCATATTACATTGAGAACAATTTCATAAGCAGTCACTTTTTATGAAGTCACTGTGATTTATCATTTCGGTTTATAGATTTTCCACAGCACACAAATAAGTATTCTCACTCGCTGTTACCTCATTTGTCAGGTGGCGCGAACAGGACTTCGGCCGAAGGGCGCATCCATTCTTAGTGTATTGCTGTTAAATGATTAAATGATTTTTCAAGTTTCATGACAATTGTGACAGGTATTTTGTTGCTTTCACCTTTTATATGGTTTTCCCTTTGGGACGATGCCACTTAAAACTTTTCAACGCTACGAGCCCCGGCAGTACGTAGTGAAATTATACGAAAACTCATTATTTGTATAGCTCATTGCGTACGTCTAAATTAATGATTAAAAGTTCATAAGTGCCATGGATATCTTTTTATGACTGGAGGAAATAATTCAACCATCTTCATGGTTAAATAAAACAATTAAAAAATGTCATCTCGCATCTGAAGATCAACCCAAAATGCAATATCATATTTACAAGAAGCTGTTACTACATTAACCCACTATTTGGCTTATAATTGATTTTGGTATTTAGTTCCGCATACATAAAATTACTATAGTCAACACCAACTATGAATGGGGCCACATAATGCATCTGTAATTTGTGGATTGTGTGGGTACATAATTTGAAGTGATTCTGAATGACATTGAGATGTAAGCTATAAAAACTCGCGGTATTATTAACAATGACCGGTGTTTACGAAGTTATGAATGAAAGACAAAAAAAAAATCGAAATGAAAGGAAAAACTTGTTTTGCGGGCGTGAAAATCTTACTCTCGCCTAATATGTCAGTAGGTAGACATCATCAAGCATTCATTTCGATAGAGAAAATGTTAATATCTAACACAATTGAAACAAAAGAGCCAACAAATGAGCATACTATTATTGCATGTCTCAACTTTGTGCTACGAAAATTTTGCAAACTAATAAAATTGTTTTGAAACTTGGGTTCTTCTGTTGTGTAATGTTGAATTATTTAAATGCTCACAACTTCTCTGGAACCTTGTGGTAATTGAACTACTTCTAATACTGGAAGGGGAAGGGCGCAAGGTAATTGCCCATGCAGATGACGTTGCTATGGCTGTCTCAGGAAAACACCTCAATATGCTTAGAGATCTCAAAAAATGTGGTCTGGCGGTCAATCCTCAGAAAACTGAATTAGTCCTCTTTACAAGGAAATACAAAATTCTCTCATGATCTCTAAATTGCAAAATCTCATTCAGCTTTCCTAATCACTGTAGTGTATTTCAGGCGGAAATTATGGCGATCAAAGAGGCCTTGTCTTGGCTTCGGGATAATGTCATATCTGTAAAAGTCAAGTCGCGATTAAATCCCTGGATTCTGTCATCTTCAATTCCACAACTGCACTCAATTGCCGAATATCTCTTAACGAGATGGCGAAACAATTCAAAATTCACCTTATATGGGTGCCGGGCCATAGAGACATTACAGGTAATTGCATGGCCGGCGAACTCGCCAGACAAGGCTCTACTACGTTGATTCTACCAGAAAAGGAGAATCTCTACATTTTTTTTTTATATATATATACTTCTCCCGAGAAAGGCGAGCCTATAACGCTTAAACAGCGCCCCGAGATGCCTGCAGATGTATGTTTGTTCTGCACTTAAATTGCTGCAAATTGTAGTCTTCTGGAAACATATCCCCAGGAAGCGAGTTCCAAAGTTTGCTTGTCCTGTAACAGAAGGAGTTTTGGAAAGTTGATGTCCTCGCGGTTGTCAAGTGTACTGTATGGTCATGAGCATTAGCAGCCTGTCTTGTTGGGTGCCCAAAAGTTGCATTTCGAGGGATAATGTCTTTGAGTTCCTCAGAACATCTACCATGGAAGTACCTATAGAACAAGCATAGGTCAGCGACTTGTCTTCTGTGCACCAACGGTTGTAGATTCGATGTGAGTGTAGGGTCTCCAATGAGTCGAACTGCTCGTCTCTGTATGCTATCAAGCAGGTTAAGTGAATGTTTTGGGGCCGAGCTCCATATATGGGAACAATATTCCAAGCCTGGTCTAACCTGTGCTTTGTAGAATAGGTAGCTCTAAACAGGTAGCTCAACTTTGCGGACGCCGATTTTGCGATATAGGATATGTGGTTCTGCCATGTGATTCCTGAGTTGACTGTGACTCCTAGAAGGTGCATTGAGTCCTTGTGATGGATTGGATGGTCATCCATTTGGATCTGAGGAACTGTTGATTAATTTTTTCTGGAAAATGTTGTGAACTGTTTCTTGCTTGCATTAAATACAACCAAGTTGTCCTTTCCCCACTCCAAGATTTTGTCCAGATCATCATTTAGAGAATTAATTTGTTCACATCTCTGACTGTGCGATGTAGCCGTATTCACAGGTCCATTGTTCGAGATGGAGGATATAAGAGTGCTGTCGTCTGCAAAGCTGTAGATATTATTATTTGTCGATCCAAGCAAATCGTTGATGTGGAGAAGAAATAGAGTTGGAGAAAGAATAGATCCTTGGGGCACTCCTGCATTTATAGCAAACGAATTGGATGATACACCATCTATAACAACTTGGATCGATCTTCCCAGAAGAAAATTTTGCATCCATCCGCAGAGTTGGTGTGGTAATCCGTAAGACGCTAACTTGCCTAATAGGACTCTATGCCAGACTCGGTCAAATGCCTTTGATATGTCCAAGGCTACGGCTCTGGATTCGCCGTGTGGTTCAATTGATTGTGTCCATAAGTGCGTTACGTAGCTTAACAGGTCACCAGTGGAACGACGGCTCCGAAATCCGTATTGCCTGTAGCTTATTAATCGATGGCCTTCTAGATATTTGATTATTTCGACATTTATTGCCTTTTCCATTACTTTAGAGAGCATTGAAAGTAACGCTATTAGACGATAGTTTTGTGGCTACTTGCTACTTGCAAACTAATTAAACAAAACGAGTTAGGCGCTACTAATCGCTACTAATCGCAGGTGGTTTAGTTGTACAACGTGCCACATCTCGAAACAGATCTGGCCTCAGCTGGATCTAAAGCGCTCACTGAAAAGACCCATGATAAGCACTTTAGTAGGTGTTATCACGGGACACTGCATCTTAGGGAGACATGCTCTCAGGTTGGGCCTCCCTTCAAACGGTTTCTGCAGAAGCTGTATGGACGAGCAGGATGAGGAGATTATTCTTCACCTTCTTTGCACGTGCCCAGCACTGTCATTCCGTAGAAAACTATACCTCGGAGAATACTTCTTCGGCAATCTCAGCGAATTCGCAAACATAGGAATCAACTGCCTCCAATGCTTCATTCTCAGCTCCGGCTGGTTCAACGGGTAGTTTATGAGAACACTGATGCTGTGGTATCACAATAGGCCTACTTTGCCTAATCGAGGTTGCACTTGAGGCCGCCTGCCACTTTAACCTAACTTAACCTAATGCTCACAAATTAATGATCATAAGTGTCGGGCGCAGTGGTTAGTGTGCCGGACTAAGGAAGGGTCTAAGGTTCGATCTCTGGAAAAACACAAATGACATATTAAGGCTGTTTTTTTTTTTTTGCAATGCGCCAATGAAACCGCTTCTTAATTCAGTCGTTTCGGATTCGGCTTAATATTGTAGGTCCCTGCAAGAAGTTACACATATTTATTAACAATCATTTCACTTAAACAATAAAGTAACAAAAGTAACACCATGGAGGGATCTTGATTCAGGGTGTACGCAACGCATCAATTTTGAGCTCAACGCTAATTGAAGTGTGAACTCTGTTTATGTGTTAAAAATATTTGGAGCTCAATTATTTGCTCTTTTTTTCAATTGTCACATTTTGTTATGGACTTACAAATACGCGGGTGTTGTAAATTCGCCGCTTTTACACTTTTGCACTACATCAGCGGTCAGATAAGTTTACGATTGGTGTTTTGTTTAATGAACATGGATAAAATATGATAGCGGGGGTATATTTAAGACAACATTTACATATTTACATACATCTATTAGGTAGTTTCAATCTCGAAATCTGTCTCCACTCATTTAGCTCGCGAAATAAATGTCCCTTACATTAACGACCCGATTGTGCCGTTGTGAGCCCTCACAAGTCACAAGTACTTGTGAGGTTGATTTGTTGTGAGGTTTATTGTGATTCGATAACTTTTTCCGAATTCTACGATAATCCTCACAACAAAACTCATAAAATATTCACCTCAGCACAAATTGACACAAAATTTTCCGTAAAAGCCCGACCTCGTGCACGAAGTTAATAAAATAATAATTGTTTGGGCAAAATACGCGAAATATTAAAACAGAAATGTTTAAGAATTGAAGAAAATAAATAATTTACGACATCTGTCACAAATTAAATTCCCCACATTCCTTAGTTTTTGTTTATACAAATACAAGTTATTTTATATATATAGATTTATATTTCCCGAAATGATAATAAATATAGCATGAAGTCATTTTCGGGTCATTAAGTATGTGGAAATAGGTTACCAGTGCCATCCAATCAAAAAAAATTTTGTCACTTATGAGCTGTTATACCGGTTTTCAATTTTGTGACCTGCTCCATAGGTGATCACAATTTCGATTGTTTTTGTGAGCCTCATAAGTTGTGAGTGTGCTAACAGAATACGAAAACCTCACAAAATAAATTTCACCTCACCTTGTGAGGGTTTTGTGACTTGTGAGGTTTGCCAGAATCGGGCTGTAAATCGAAAATAAATTTTGATATAAAAAGGAGGAATAAGTTTGTGTTCTGTTTATTTCGGATTTTTTAAACGAAACCGCAGAGCATATTTATATGCGATGAAAAAAAAAATTCGGAACTTTTCTCTGTATGATTTTTTTAGAAATGGTGACTATTTATACAGTAACATCTTTCTCAAATGGACAGCCACGGGACTGGAGGTTTTTGTCAACATAAGAGAGTGTTCACTCAAGAGGAAAAATTAAGAAAAGACATCAAATTTATTCAAAAATTTATCAGCCTTCCATCACACTACATCTTGTCCGCTTAAGAGAATTATCCACATAAGAGGGGTGTCCATTAAGAGGGAGTTCACTGTACATTGTAAATTCTGTTTAAATAGTTGTAGCGAGTGTGGAAAGAAAAACTCCAAGAAAACTTGAATTACCATATCACCCTCCAGTTTTTTAATTAACTTTTTGTTTAACTTGTACATTTAAAAAAACAATTAAAAATGTTCCAAACTATGAATTATATTTATGTTCCAATTTTGTTGTTTTTAAATTAAAGAGTTAATATGTTTATGTTTTAATTTAAATTAATGCTTTACATTTCTAGTTGTAACAAAAACAAAAAATGGGTGCCATATCTCCCGACTTTACCCTATAGGGTCAGTATGTTGCCATTCGTATTCATTGTCCAACTACATGACCGTACCTGACCTCATTTTGACAGCGGAAACTGATAGACGCCACAATTTGACATGAAGTCCAATCCTACCTTCATAAAACTACTTGTTCACCACAAACTTTCCATAATGACTTGCTTCTATGATAATTGTGGGCCGCAGTAAAAGAAGAAAAAAAAAAAAACACCTCTTCATTCCATGTAAATCCAACAAGTGTACACTTATCTAATTTAAATAAACAAAACATTACAGAATTCTTGTATACGAGTGGGCTTCGTCGGATATATCCTACGAATGGCATCAGAGCAACATTCACATTATTCTCAGGCAAAAGTATTCATCGCATAATTCTTTCTTCTCCGAATTCTCATTGTTGTGCATATTTGTTTTCGTGTTTTTCGTTGGCGCGCGCCTGTAGCTGTAGCACCGCATCACTCCTCTTTGACGCATAGTTCTGGCTGTAGCCTAGTATAACTGCGGTGGCGTTGGTGGCTTGGCTATGATGGTGCGGCTGCTGTAGCCGGTCCTCTATAATAATCTTGGAGCTTTGTGGTCAGTTTTAGTTGTACTGTTCTGTAATTCTTCGGTACAGAAACAAATCCCCACACGCACACACACACACACACTCCACAGTCCCAGTCCCAGTCACGTCACACTCGTCCGATTTTCATTTCTCTGGTCGCCGGAACTTAAGGTTAGTATCGCGCAAATCGCGTGCAAAAGAGCTGCAGTTGCATTTTTGACGCTTTCGCATGTGCCAGGCCAACATAAAGGAGGCACAATAACGCTCGGGAAATTATTGCCATATTGCCATCGTAAGATTCTGCCTGTCGGTTTGGAACGCGAACAAAAAATAGAAACTCATACTAAACAAGAATGTGCGCGAGCGCGGAATGTGTGTATAGTTTGAGTCGTTGTGTAGTAGCATCCTGATGCGCCAGCATAAAGCATCTTTCTATATGCGAAAATAAATATATATGTCAGTGGTATTATTTTTAGGAATTATTATTTAAATAATAATCTGTGCCTGTGCGAGTGTAAATGTGAACGCGGAGATGCAGCAAAATGCGCAGCGAACTCTAGATCCTGGACCATTCTAACTTGGAAGTGTAATAATACATCGAACGTGCCATGGAACTGCCAAAGGATTACTTGTACAAACTTTACAGAATGGTAAGATATGCATTCCCTAATATACACACATATTTTATATTGCTTGTTTTAAATGTGTGAACCGGAGAATAGGGGAACGAATCACTTCTGTGCGATGGCGATGGGTTGCTTTGCGGTCGCCTTTGTACGCGGGGCGCAATGACTTGTTTTCTTCTTCTGATTTCATTATTTAATTGATTATTATTGAATCAAATGTATGTATGGCACTTTGGTATGTATGTAGGTACTCACCGGGGTATTGAACGCTGGAGTTGCTTATTACGAAGAGTACGTTCAAGAAGAGATACTGTTTAACATAATGTCTTCGAACATCTGCGGTACACGAATGAGTGTATCTCGGCAAAATTGTGGTTTCTATATATACATATGCGTTGAGCAATCAAATGATTAGGTACGTATTCAATTTGCATGTCAAAATGGGGTTCAACTGCTGTTGACAGATAGTTATTCAATTGCTCGACTTTTACAATTTAGCATAAAAATGGGGCCATCTGGGAGGGAAATTTCCCTGTTTTTCTTCTGTTTGTGAGTTTTTTGCGCATTCGGATGTATTCAATCATTTGTCAATTTCCTCTCCATATTAAGTTTATAGGTATACTATGATCAGCAACTTATATGCGCAGCATCTTGTTCAGGGCTGAGAAATGCAACTTTTCATCGACCTTGCATTCTCGAATTTATTGGGAATTCTGATTTTCTCATTGTTTACCTCGGGCAGCCCACTCTTTACTAGAACCACCCAGATTTGACTATGAATATCAGAAGTGCTGTGAGATCATCATTCTTCAAATCATATAGTTCATCAAAGATGTAACTATTGAGAATCTTCTGTCTGTGGTTTTTGAGGGCTGGTCATTTACAAAGTAGTTGGTAAACAGATTCTATTTCTTCTACTTCCCTACAGCTTCTGCAAAAATCATTATGCAGTATCCATAGCCTATCGCACAGTGTCCAGTAATGACCCCGGCTTAGTCCGATCATACATTTAGATCTCTTTTTGCTCACCTCTGGTCATAGTTCTTTAATGGGCAGGCAATGAGATTGCTCCAACGTAGGTTAGTTCCACTCCAGGATTCAACGTCAATCTTCCTTGCAAGCGTACTTAGCGAAGTTCTTACTGATTTAAGGGCCATAGATGCATGTAGGGGAGAAGGGGCCAGTTTAGGACAGGGGCAGTTTAGGACAACTTAAGAAAAAGTACTACAACAAAAACTTTTTAATGCTTTAATAAAATTTTACAGTGGCAACTCCACTTCAAACAAACATCTGATGGATATTAAAACGATACCAACTTAAAAAAATAAAATAAAAAGAAAAGTGTGTTTCCAGACAACGGTTGTAATTTTTTTTATTCCTAGACGTAAGCATATTATTCTAACATTATGCTCAATTTACAATTTAAAAGTGTTCAAGTATAATGTTTATATGTGTAGCGATGTTATTCAGCCAAATTATTAACAATTTACATTGTTTCTAAAAAAATATGAAGTTTTTAGTTTTTTATCCCTCTCGGGGCACTTTTGGACAATGCGCGATCATTGTATAGAATGATTGTTTTTGGTTTTATTTGTTTAGATTTATCTCTGCACTAATTACAAGAAAAATAAGGAAACCGCTCCTAATGAGCGTTTTTTTTAGACATGTCCAAAACTGCCCAATGGTTGTCCTAAGGTGCCCCCCCAGAGGGGCAGAATGGGACACTTTAAAGAGATTATTAAAATAAATAAAAAATATATAAATCATAACTATACATATTTATTTGGATATAAGATTCAAAGATCAAACAACATGTAATAATAATTTTCAAGATCCGAAGGGATACTCCGCTTTTTGATGGATCTAGAGCGATTTTTGTAAAAAGTGTCCTAAGGTGACCCCCTCTCCCCTACTCCACTCACTCATGTTTTTGGGAAATGAATCGACCTTAGGTTTCGCACAGCTATCTGTTGTTTAAAAAGCGACAGTGGACAGTAACCAATTTTTTATCACTTTCAAGTGCTCGCAGTTTTGGTCCGAAACTTCCTCGATCACTATCTTCATTTTTGATTTGTTGACGAGCAATTCAAGCGCGAAGATAATATTTAATGTTGTTATTTGTATGTTGGCTCAGGGAGAACATTAAACTTACTGGGCCTAGACTAAATTATTTGTAACCAGTGTGACTTCTGGAAAGTCGCAAGAAAAAAGGCCAATAATTATTTTATATTTAAATACAGTGTTGGCCAAAGTTAAAGCACGAAAAGATGTAGCTTTCGAAAAAACTTAAGAAAATTCCAAAAACGTTCGATAATTTTCCAGCTTTATTTTTTTTCCAAACCAATATATCAGTCTTAAACTTACCTTTAACTTATTTAATTTATTTATTTATTTAAAATAATAATAAATATAAGTATAAGTTTAGTTAAAAACTAAGTAGATTTGGATCAGGATGATGAGATGAACCACGATGACAGTCATTGTTACCGTTTACTTTCAAAATGCTACGAATTCACCGTTTAGTACCCTCAAGCTTGATTTAAGTAAAGTAGTTGTGTCTTATCGTCGTTGCAGATCGAAGATTAGAATTTATTAAAAAAAAATGATTAAATGGCGCGCAATAAGTATTCCGAACAAATGAAACAAAAAATAGTGTCCGATTTTAATAACGATGAATTATTATGAATAATATTGCCAATAAATTTGATATGAGCCAAATAGTTATTTCTCGCATCATTTCCTCGATTCTGTGACCGGTGAAATGTCGAAACGGTTCATAGTGATGGTAGAACCCGAAAAACGATCAGTCGACAAAAAGAATCATCAGATTCAAATCAAAAAGGACCCCTTCATATCGTCGGACATGTATTCAAAAAGAATAGTTTAGAGATCTTAAGCAGGACGATTCGGCGAGAGATGCTGATGGTGACGTGTTGCCATATCGAGCAGTAAAAAAGTAAAAAAAGCCATTTAAAGGAATCGATGTGCAAGACTTGAATTTGCAAAGGAACATTTAATGAATGATAAATCTACATTCAATTTAAAGGGATCTGACAGATTTCGGACGGTTCGGAGACCAAAGGGGGAGCGACTAAATCCACGTTTCACAAAGTCCACAATTAAAAACGGAGGAGGGAATATTATTGTCTAGGGATGTTCATGTTCATGTCCAGTCAAGGAGTCGGGCCAATTCAATTCATAATTTTAGTGCAATAATGGATCACTTCGTGTACCGGGAGATGCTACAAAGTGTCATGCTTCCTCATGCTGTGGAGAAATTCCGTTGCCATGGATCTTCCAACATGGCAACGATTCTAAACATACCGCAAATTTTGTGAAGAATTGGCATAATCACCTGATCTTAATCGCAAAATAAAATTTATGGGAAACTGTAGATCAGAGAATCGATCGTACAAAATTCTCCAATCTAGACTCGCTGCTCGAACAGGCTCAAATTGCCTGGAGTAACATCCCTACGCACACTATTAATAACCGTATTGGCTCCATGCCTCGAGGATGTGCTGCAGTAATCCCCCACCAAAAATTATTAGAAAACATGTTTTTTTTTTTATGAATTAAAAAAAAAAAATCGCTTTAGTTTTGTCCACTTTAGTTTTTAATGTTTTTGTTTATATATTATATTATATTATGTTAGGGGTTATAATAAAATTGTTTATAGTAAATTGAAGACTGATATATACTAGTTTGTAAAAAAAAAGCTAGAAAATTGTCGAACGTTTTTATTGTATTTTCTTTAGTTTTTCCAAAGCGGCATCTTTTTGTGCTTTAGTTTTGGCCAACACTGTATTATATATTTTTCAGGTTTAGAACTTTTGAACCATATTTAACAATCATTGGCTCGCTAAATATCATCGTATTGTTGTCATAGAGAACTGCGTTACTTTTGAAAGGCTTTTAGTTGGAAATAAAAGTATTCGAAAAATGTGTTCTCCCATTAACAGGGGGCATACACGATACAGACATGTCGTTGCAGACCAAGGAAAATTCAAAAAGTTTTGAATTCACGCAGACGGTCGTTGCAAAGGATAGACATAGGATACACACGACACTGATAGAGACAAATATATTAATTTGCAACGACATGTCTGTGTCGTGTCTCGTGTGTGGCCCCTATAAAAAAGGGAAAGGCAAAAAATTGTGCCACGCTCTCGAAAAAAGTGCCAAATTGCAACTTTAGTCGCACAGCGGTCACGCTGTTTAAAACCTTTACATTAAATATTTTGTGGATCGCAATATTATGTAATTATTTTTTATGCAAAATTTCGCCAATGAGAGTTCGAAAAATTATAAGTACCGCGCACTGTGTTGTTGATACCACCTTAAAAAATTGATGCACACAGGATGCTTAACAGTTGTCTGACAATGCCGTACAACGATATCAGTCAAAATTGACAGTTCACTCCGTTGAAAAAGACATTTGGGACTCAATTTCGATTGGTATATCTAATAATATTAAAAGATTTGACAACCGTCTGAACCCAGCTTTAGTAGCTATCATAAATCAGTTACAATTGTCTCTTTTGCATTTCATTCATGATTGCTATATTGAAAGATCGTACAGATGTTCGAACATAGCTTTAGTTATTTGGTGTCAGAAATCAGCCACAATTGGGTCTTTTTAATTTTTTTTTGCATTCCTGATGGCTATTTTGAAAAATCTGACAGCCGTCTGAACACAGCCTTGGTTCTTTTTGCTGGCATAAATCATTCACAATTGGATCGCTTTCATTTCATCCCTGATTGCTAACAGTAACATTAAATAGAGATTTTCAAAACGTAGCTAACAGACCTAGTGACCTAGTTTTCTAAATATATAAGCAAAATAGTATAAGCAGCGTGAAAGTTAGGCGTGAGCAATGGAAACGCAGTATCTAAAAATTAAATAAATTGGCAAACTTAACCTAGCAACTCCAACTGTGAAGTGGGGACATTGTTTTTTGTTTAATGTTGAAAAAAAAACTTAAGACGGCTGATAATTTGTTTTTCGACCAATTTTTTTAATATTTACCTTTTGTTGAAATACAGCTTGTTGTTTTATTAGTTTTGATGCAATTAAAACCCTTTAAAATCATCGTTGCACACTACGTTTCGTCGGTTTCTTGCCAACATCCTCAAGGGTATTCAATTCCTAAAAAAAAAAACATCTATTTTATATTTTTGTTCTTCTTCTATATATATAATTCTTTCGATGTGAAACTCGATGATGTTACAACTCGATAACCCCTGGGACGATTTTCATGATTTTTTTTGGTTTTGTTTCTATTGCTGTATATCAGGTTTAGGAAGAGAGAAAATACCGGAAAATCGGCGTGCGCTCCTGTTTTGGCATCCAATAATTCTTCCTATTAAATATTTTGACTTTTCTATCTCAAAAATGAATTAGAAAACTACGTACTATGTGCGGATTTTTTTTGTTTTTTGTACTCAAAAAGTAGATTGATAAAATATAACCACTGGGCCAATTTTCATGTTTCTTTGGTTTTGTTTTGTTCGTATTGTTGTATTTCAGGTTTAGGCAATCTTAAACGATAGGATACTTCTAGACCCGATAGGTGGCGCTGTTGTTGATCTCTGAAACTAGTCAACTGATTGCAATGAAATTTTGTAGATGTGGTTGGTTGTAGTTTCAAAGATAGGATATAATTTTTTCAATTCATTCAACTTTATTCTTAAAGTGAAGAACTGATAAAGCTTGGTCTTAAACAGACACTAGACTACTGAATCAGTTTATTAAATTAAATCTAAACGCAAACAAAAACTCTAAAAATAGAAAACGCTGGATTGCAAGTCGGAAAATGCAGATTATCACTTATTTCATCTTAAATATTTCATCATCATATATTTCAGCCGCATATGTACACAGAAAACTAATGATTAAGAGAAGCTGAGCCTATCTAATGCAGACCTACTGTGCAAACTATTGATATATTTTCAAACGACACCTCGAATCATTGACAACCGAAAAATTAGAACATTTAAACACTACAGCTGTGTTGACTTGAGTAGCAGCCCTTAATGTGCCAATTACAGCCAATTTTCCTATTATGCACTTGACAAGACAGCAACTATGTATTTAGTACATGGGCGCACTAATGACAGTGAGTGAGACAGTAAAGCCCGCTACTGCCTCAGGGCGTGTGACGTGTTTCAGCAGAAAAATCATTGAATGGGCGGGAAATCCAAGAATGAAATTAATAAAAATAAAACGGTGACAATACAAGTTCATATTGTAAGATCAGCTCGTTCAAAGGGCTCTGCGAAATAAGGCTCCAAAAGAAAAATGAAATAAGGACCCAAAAAATTATACAGGAAACAACAACAACGATTTTTAATAGAATTTGGGGTGTTATTTCCTTTTTTGGGGCCTTATTTCTTAAGAAAAGAAGAAATGAAATATGTCCCCAAAATTATTTTTTTATTATTAATTGTTAGCCTTCCGATATGGAAAGCGTATGGGGGGGGGGGGGGGGCATGCTGCCCCCTGCTTGGGTTTACTGTTAGATTGCGGGGTGGGTGCGAGGTTGAGTATATAAAAAGTTCCTTTAATCTAAACTAGTTTATCCAATATCAACAATATTAAATAAAAAGTAGTTCATTATTTTTAATTTCATTATGAAAAAACTGGAATATATTAATGACGCTGGTTTAAGGTGTCTATGATCACATTATGTAAGAATTTAGAGATTTGATTTTGAAACTACTTTAGCAGTTATAAACTGAATATCCCGATGGACGTGTGTAAACTCCTGATTGTGTAAACTCCAAGTGGTTGGAATTATATTAAGGTGCATTTTCAATATTGTAAAGAAGAAGTGGGTAATATTTGCTAAAAATAAGTTTTGCGTTTCTGTTATGGCATTGTTAATGGCTTTTGCAATTTTAATGCGGTATTGAGTTTTAAAAATATGTAGGTACATATGAAAACAGATCAGCTTTTGGGTAGTAATTTTTGAGAAATAATTAAAAAACTGATTTATTCGATTTTTTTGGAGTAAAAATAAGTACGGGATCTTATTTAGAATATTGATATTATCTTTAATATGTATTTTGCTCAAAATCGTTAGGGCGGTTGTTGTAAAATTTGGCAGACAAAACATTACCAAATATTGCAATTTTTAGTTGGAAAAATACTACTGCTTATTTATTAAGCTGAAAAGTACTTATATGTTATTGTTAAGCATTACTTGGTTTTGAAAGTTTTATCGAAGTCGAAAATGGGGTTTTCGAGATATAAGCAGTTTTTAAAATTATCGTTTTCGGTGATTCGAATTGAAAATTAAGGACATAATAATTTTGAAAACATCAATTTTACTCGAAGTTTTCATTTTGTCTAAATCGTTATTTCGGTTTTCAGGTAAAATAAAGAAAACCAAATTCATAAAAAACGCCTTTTTCAAAAATCGATTGTACGATATTATAGACAAAAATTGAGTTTGCTAATAAAATTTCAAATTAGGAATGACCATCTTCTAATATATAAAATGATCGTGTCACGGGGTGCGTAGTTGAACTCCTCCGAAACGGCTCCAACGATTTTCGTGAAACTTAGTGTGCATATGCGCTAGGGTTGAGAATCGGACAACATCTATTTTTCATATCCCTAGATGTTAAGGGTGGTCCACCACTAAATTTTTTATTTTTTTTATGGGGAAATACACTTTGAAAAAAAAGAAACTGAATAGAAATCAAGTAGTGACACTTCATATAAAAAAAAAATATACTTTAAATTTTAAAAGCAATTGTTGCTGTCAATTATTTTAATTATTTTCCAAGCAAATTGTTGTTGTCAACAATTTTGATTTTTTTTTTAAATATACCTAAAAAGTTTGTTCAAATAAATTATGTTTACTATGTTACATTAAAATTAAGTAACTCTTTGAAATGTTCGTTCGAGATCTAAGATCGCTTTGGCCCTATCCTCGGGGATAGCGGCTACTTTGTTAGAAGGCATTGAAATTGCCATTGAATCTGCAAGTGGGTGAAGAACCTACATGCAACATTTCAAAGAACACTGCGATGGCGAAAGTACTGCAGCAATGCAAGATTATCATATGGGACGAGTGCACAATCTGCCTGCCCTTTCGAGATCAACTCCGGCAGATGAATTGAATACTTGCCTAAAGGCGTCTGCTTTATGGCAATACGTAAAGAAATTGCATTTGACAACAAACATGCGAGTTTCTTAACAAAATGACCAGTCCGCTGTAGAGTTCTCCAGGCAACTGTTGGCGATGGGCAATGTTGTGATTCCAGCAGTCTTAATCAGCAGCCTGATTAAGTTTTCACAAAATTTTTGCAACTTTATAATCTTGAATTCCAATCTTTCTTATGTTGTTTTCCAAACAACAGGCGTCTTTTTGTTGGGTCTCAAACTATTAGAAATCTTTTCAGATTTTAGATTTTACGCTGCTCATGGAACATGCAACGAAATTGATCTGCTTTTGTAAATTAGTGCGTTACTTGACAAAAATATCAGCTGTTATGGAAACCGACTTGAAAAATATTTCCTCCGTTGTAGATACAAATGAAGTATTTTCGGTGATTTTTAGTCATATCATATCCATAGCTATTAATTTATGTATTTCATTATTTTGGTTTTTACGAAACTTTGCGTATTTTTCTTGAAACACAACTTCTTAAATAACGTAAAACACCTGTGCAAAGTATAGTGGTTATTGTCGTTGTATGTGTAAATCTGAAAAAATATCGATATCAGGAAACAGTGATCCGAATCGAAAAAAAAATTGATTTTTTGTCCAATGGAAAACGACATTGCATGGTCAATTGTATTTGGCAAGCTACGTGTTGTCAAACCTCACGCTATGTACGAGGACGCACTATACATATATCTAATAGAACAAAAAATGTTGTTTAACATAAAGCACTTCAGTGAAAAAGCGGCAGGTTGACCGACACGTCAATCATTGCAATTTGATTGAGAAACATCGAGAATGTTGTTCTTATTACTATTGTATTTAATATAACTTTTGAATTTGATTGGCTTGGATTAGACACATTAGTTCAAATGAATGGAGTGTTCATAAGAGATCCGACTTTGCTTGCCTCAAATAATCAAATCTGTGGCGCTATGTGAGAAACGTCAGCTGATAGCAAACATGAGAGTTGCATTGCTGAACGATCAATCTGCTTAGATTTTTCGAAGTATGTAATTGCTGACTATCGGTAATGGCTGTGTTCCTGATCTCGACGAATTGAGCGGATTGATTTTATTTCCTTTGAATTTTTGCAATTTTGTCTCATCGAAAGACGAGCATATCAACAAAATATTCCAGAACATCATTGCTAACCACAAAAATAACGAATGGTTGAGTAAGCGAGTAATTTTAGTGGGTAAGAATAAAATTGTGGATGACTTAAACTTTCTAATTCAGGATCAGATCCTTGGTAGGCAATTTGGTTTGGTGATAAGAAAACTGATGATCAATGTGTTTTAAAGAAAGAAGTTTTCATTTCGAATATACCGCCTCAGTTATAATTTTGTTCCGCAAGATCAATGCACCGAAGTTTTGTAACGGAACGCGTTGGATTTGATGGTGAAGGATCTGAAATTAAGTGTCATACAAGCGACGGTTTTGAGGGGAAAATTCAAAGTCAAACACTCTCATTCCACAGATTCCGCTTATTCAGAAGGATTTGCCATTCGTATTTAAGCGACTTAAATTTCCCGGGCATCTGGCTTTTACTATGACAAATTATTTGCTGCAAGGATAATCGATGGATGTTTGTGCATTTGTGGCATCAATATTGAATTCCCATGTTTCTCACATGGTCAATTTACTTAGTGAAAATGCGGAAGGTTGGCCGAAATGTCAAAATCATTGCCGTTTGATTGAAAAAAATCAACATCGCTATTCGTCATTTATTTCTATTGCATTTAATTTGAATTTTAAATAAAGAATTTTAATTGACAAAATTACATATGCATATAGCAAATGCATTGTGCATGTTCGGAATTATCATTTTCATTTCATTAACAAATTTTGGCGGCACGAAGTTTGCCGGGTCAGCTAGTATTATTATAGAAATGAATTTTTGTTACAATCGTATGGACCGTTTTCGAGACATGTCGAGATGTCGAAATTTCAAAAGTGCCGTTATTCGAATTTTAAGCCAAAAACAGAGTATGCAGTCATGGTTGGCTCACCTTCTTAAGCTTAGATATCAATTTTGGTTGGAGTCGTTAGAGCCGTTTTCAAAGAAATCAAACTGATATGACCTTGTTGATGGTTTCAAAAAAAAAAAGTCCAAATATGTCAAATCGCAACTCCGAGGGAGCCAATTAACATCGCCAAGACGGCTTATAATAGATGGGGTATTGCGCGCCATCCACCTGGAACCAGAGGTCATCAAAATCCATATCTTCGATTCCAGCAAAAAAAAAGTCGGTTAACATGGCTCTATAACGGTCCAATGATATTACCACTCCACAATCCGCACCAAACTGTCACTCTATGTGGATGTATTGACTTCTCGACAGTAACGTGCAGGTTTTCCGAGCCCGAGATGTGGAAATTTTGGTTGTTAACGTAGCCGCCGAGATGAAAATGCGACTTGCGTTCAGCAGTCGCGGATCGCGGTGCGTGATTCATTTTGGCAAAAACTTATTTTCAAAAGACGCACTGTTTGGTCTACACAGCACTCACTTTGGAAATACATTTTCAATATTTCCCAACGTTTTTCAAGCCTAAAGTGACTCATATCATGCCACGGAAGTATGATACTAACTTTCTGTCAAGATTTCGAGCGGGAAACAGCTGTCAAAATAACCTATGATTTGAAAAGAATCCACTAGCATAGATAAATTAATATATTAAACACAAAATCAACCCTTCTCAAATGAGGTGGGATTTGGTTTTCACCTTCCATTTGTTGGACGATCGCAAAAAGTAGAAGCATTCTTTTACATTAGGATGAGACATTTGTATGGCCCACCCTTTATACCAATTGTCAACATAATACTCTGTCATAAAATTCTAGAGTAGATTCTTCGGGTATTCCTACATAAACTTCGTCTGCAAAAAAAAAAAACTGTTCGCCTGACCAATGGAAGCCAATACCACTGATACATAAACTCAGGTAGCTGTGATATATACGAAACTGGATATTGAACATCCCTATTAATCCTCGCATTATTGCCTTTCGGCTTGCAAGTTACCATGCATATCTGTCGTCCATACCTACTTTATTATCAACAATAAAACGATCGTGTACTGACTTCACTTTGTCGTAGATAACTAAGCAGACTGTGACTGCCAATACCTGCTCAGCGTTCCACTAAATCCGTTTGAAATCCATTAATGAAAGCTATTGCAAATACGACGACTACAAGTACAGCACTGAAATCTTTTCTCTAATTAAATTTAAATAAAAAAAAAATATTATCTGTCAAAACGACTGGATGAACAATTAACCTGCGACAATTAGTGGCAGTGGCACTGGCAGCCAGTATTCAATCTCATGATATATTTGATTTTAATCACGACACACGCAGCCGATCTGTTGTGCGCCTGGAAATATGTGACTACATTTGGTGTAATGTTTATCAGCGAAAGCTTTTCCACGTCGTATTTGAGGGGTAGTCACGTCGCAGTACATTTGTTCTCTTCACAAGCTTTTAACGAACGAACATTTCGCGTTTCGACGAGAGTGATCATTAGCTGACTTGAAATTAAGTTCAAATTAAAAGACTCTGATTAAATTAGTTGTTCCATTTCAATGATTATTTGTGGAGAAATATTAATGACAGAACCGAGCTGGAAAATGTTTTGTTTGACATTTCAATTATACCGCGTGGTTTGATTGTTGCTAAGACCAAATGATTTAAACAGCCGAAGAAGAGTCCTACATTTCTATGCGAATAAAATTCAACATGACAGATGTTGTTTCTGGTCTGACACAAGAATGACAGGTGGAATATATATTTTCATGTACAGTGATACTGATAATAATTCTCATGAATGCATATTGATTCGGCATAGGTGATAAATTACAACTGGATATTGGTTGGCCTTCCGCCGATAGCTTTTCCAATTATTTAAATGAATGGGATTTTCTTGTTATAAGGAGAATCATTAGGGGTAAATTACAATTACGTAACAACTACGTATTGCTGTTGTATAATATACTTTATAATTGAAATGGCTGTTGTGTATCGGGCTCCCGACCCATGAAGAGTTTCTGCCTGAGACACGCAGCCTTCCATCTTCTACGATCCCGGGCACGCTGCTTCCAGTTGTCCAGACCAAGTGCTCTGGCATCCGCGATGGCTTGGTCTTTGAAACGGAGGTTCGGTCTTCGTTCTCTTCTCGAACCGAATGAGAATTACGCTGCTGGAGGTGTTGGTTGCTTTATTAATACGAATTATAATGTGCTTGATGTTTCAAATTTAGAGTGTTTGAGTGCGGATATTTTAAAATTATCCTTTAAAATTAAAGATGAAGTCTATGTCTTGATATGTGTATATAGGCTTCATATGTTCAATGTTTCAGTATTTGTGGGGGAATTTTCATCTCTTTTGGATAATGTGAGGTCTAGGAATCTAATAATCTTAGGAGATTTTAATATTAATATTCTAGAGAATAGTGAAGCTATATCTACTTATATGGATCTATTAGCTTCTCATGACTTGGTTTCTTTTATAAATGAAGTTACAAGAACTGAGTCGGGAACTTGCATAGATCATATATATGGTCGTTTTTCGTATTCCTCTTTGATTCCCAGTGAGAAGTGTGTTTTTGATCTGAAGATTATTGATCATTGTATGACGGGTTTGTTGACAGACTTATTGACTAATAAGTCTTCAAATGACTCTAGTTCCCCTCCTCTTATAACTAAAATAGATTTTTTGAAGCTAAAGACTAATTTATCCTTTGAGTTTTGGGGTGAAGTTTTTACTGAGAATGATGTTTCAAAGGCATATGATATTTTTATTGGGTCTCAAAGTAGACATATAGCAAGTTGCTCTTTTTTAATTAACCCAAGGAAAGCGAAAAAAAGGCTAAAGCCTTGGATAACATCATACTTGTTGAATAAAATAAAGAAAAAGAACAAACTCAGAATAAGGTGCAGGAAAAACCCAACCAATCAATCTTTAAACCGAAATTATAAACAAATGTGTTTGGAGTTAAAAGGCGAAATTCGCTTTTGTCGGGAAAGCTACTTCACCAACAGATTTAATTCAGTTAAGGGTAATGTAAGAAGTGAATGGCAGCTAGTAAATAGCATACTTAATAAAAAGATAGTTGCGAAAAGGCCATCTGGATTACTCTCAGATCAAGAAGTAATTTCTGATAAACTAGGTATTGCAAACGCTTTTAATAACTACTTTTCTTCAATATCTGAGAATACTAAACAGACCCTTAAAAAATCATCTTGTGCAGTTTGTAGTCCGTCAAGAAATGTTTTTGAACACGTTCAGAGTCACAGTTTTTCTTTTCAGCCGATAACTGGGCTTAAACTTCTCAAAACAATTAATTCGTTGAAAAATTCCTATTCTTCAGGATTTGATGGCTTTTCGAATCTATTAATCAAAAATATTTCATGCTTCTTAGTCGATGTATTGGCATATATTTTTAATAAAAGCATATTTTCTGGAGTATTTCCTAATGCACTCAAATGTGCTGACATACAACCTTTGTTTAAAAAGGGATCTGCTGATAAATTGTGCAATTATAGGCCTATCTCACTTCTACCTGCTATTAGCAAAATTTTTGAAAAAGTTATAAAAAACAGGGTGGTGGCTTTTTTGGAGAAATCTAAATTCTTCAGTTCATTTCAGTTTGGGTTCCAGAAATGTAGATCTACAGAAGATGCTCTTCTTCGATTTTGCTCCCAGGTATTGGAAAATCTGGATAAAAAGAAAAGTACAGCAGGACTGTTTGTTGACATCACTAAAGCATTTGATATGGTTAACCACGACATATTACTTCGCAAAATTGAAAATGCTGGATTTCGTGGTTTTATTTGTGAGTGGTTTAAATCATACCTTAGTAATAGGTCTCAGAGAGTGAAGATTGATGACACCAGGAGCGATGCAAAGTTAGTAAATATTGGTGTTCCTCAAGGTTCTGTTTTGGGACCAATACTGTTTTTAATTTATATTAATTCCTTGTTTAACTTGCCGTTCAAGGGATCACTGACAGCATTTGCGGATGATGTGGGATTTGCTTATGGTTCAGATAGTGGTTTGAATCTTATCGCAGATATCAATTTCGATCTTCACCTCCTAAGGATCTGGTTTGCGGAGCATAAATTGATTATCAGCGCAAAAACCAAAATTATGTTTTTTAGTCTGGTAGCCCAAAACAATATTGAAGCTGATGTCTTCTTTCATGCAGCTGATTGCCTACGATTTCCACTTTCTCATTGCACTTGCAATCCAAGTCTGTCTTCTTGTTCTTTTGACAGTAGTCTTAGTTGCAGTAACAAATGTTTTATAATTGAAAGTGTTAGGTTAGGTTAGGTTAGAGTGGCAGGCCGCCTCAAGTGCAGCCTCACTTAGGCCAAATTAGGCCCATTGTGTTACCACAGGATCGATATCGACTCCTTATCTACCCGTTGAACCAGCCGGAGCTAAGAATGAAGCGATGGAGGCGGTTGATACCTATGTTTGCGAGTTCGCTGAGATTGTCGAAGAAATATTCTCCGAGGTATAGTTTTCTACGGAGTGACAGTGCTGGACACGTGCAGAGAAGGTGAAGAACAGTCTCCTCCTCCTCCTCGTCCATACAGCTTCTGCAGAAATCTCCCTATGATGCAGTGTCCCGTGATGACACCTACTAGAGTGCTTATTATGGGTCTTTTCAGTGTAATCAGACTTTTTGAGCGCTTGGAATCCAGCTGAGGCCAGATCTGTTTCGAGGTGTGGCACGTTAAGCAGCTAGACCACCTGCGATTAGTAGCGCTTAATGCGTTTTGTTTAATTAGGAGCTTGCAAGTAGCAAGAGGCATATAGAGACTCCTTTTTTCTGGTAGAGTCGACATAGTAGTGCCTTGTCTGGCGAGCTCATCGGCGATGCAATTACCTGGAATGTCTCTATGGCCCGGCACCCATATAAGGTGAATTTTGAATTGTTTCGCCATCTCGTTCAGAGATAGTCGGCAATTGAGGGCAGTTGTTGAATTGAAGACGACAGAATCCAGGGACTTAATCGCGGCTTGACTGTCGGTAAAGATGGTGATATCCTTTACAGATATTACATTATACCGAAGCCACGACAGGGCCTCTTTGATCGCCATGACCTCCGCCTGAAATACACTACAGTGATTAGGAAGGCTGAATGAGATTTTACAATTTAGATCATAAGAGAAAACACCCCCCCCTACTCCTGTTTCAGTTTTGGACCCATCTGTATAGAAACAGACAGACTCAGACAGAAACAGACAAATTCAGACAGAATTGAAAGTGTTACTGAATTTAAATACTTAGGTCTTACAATTGACTCAAGGATGAGCTTCAATATCCATACGCAAAATTTGATAAACTACTTTCGTGGCGCCCTTAGGCACTTTTACTCTCTGCAAAGGGTTTGCGGTACTCAACTTTTGTTAAAAATCTATTATGGAATCTTTCATTCAAGATTGCAGTATGGTATTATCTGCTGGGGAGGAGCTTATTTTAATAAAATACAACCTCTTTTGTCAATTCAAAAACATACTTTAAAGATAATATGCCGAAAACCTCGATTATACCCTAGTTTTCCATTGTTCAGAGATTTGAGAATCCTTCCAGTCCGTCACTTGTACTGCTATAAAGTGCTTAAATTGTTCTTTATGAGATCAGGGAATCGTAATTATAGGATTATCAATACTCATAGTTTACGTGTTAATACCTCAAACCAAGTATCTGTACCCGTTTTTCGTACAACAGCGTTTCGTAATTCTTATTCTGTTGCTTCATGCCGTTTATTTAACCAACTTCCAATTTTTGTAAGAGTACTTACACTTCATCGTGCTTTTGTAAAACATGTAAAAAATTGGCTCTTTTGCTTTGATCTTAAGGACGTGGAATCTTTATTTCTTGTTCTTCGTTGATGTTGTGGTGAAATATTTGATTTTTATAATGTTATTTCTTGCAAGAGTACATACCCATACCTTATTGTATTTAAATTATGTTTGAGTTATATTTTATTGGGTCACCCCACCCATTTATTTTTTCTTCTTTTCATTTAAGTACATTCTGTTTTATATGGCCAAGTGGCAATATCTCTATTTTTTAAGAAATACAATTGTCACGATTATTTCTTTTTGAAAATGCAGTATCATGTTAATTATTGTAATCATTTGTAATCAGTTTTTTAAAGAAATAATAAATAAATTATCTATCTATCTATCTATCTTCTCGAACATGGGGGCTGGGATTCGAAGATCCTCTTAGCCGGAGCATTATTGTCCATTCGCTCGATGTGGCCGAGCCAATGTAGTCGACGTGTTTTGGCTTTTTGGACTACATCCACATCTTGGTACAGCTCATAGAGTTCGCGGTTGTATCTTCTCCTCCATTCGCCCTCCTCGTACACAGGACCAAAAATCCGCCAAAGAATTTTCCTTTCGAAGGAGCCCAATATCAGCTCTCCCTTCTTGCCAATGGTCCAGCACTCGGCGCCATAAAGCAGGACTGGCAAGATAAGGGTCTTGTAGAGCACACTTTTCGAGTTAGGAGCTTTGAACCCAGTTGTTTAGCCAAACCGAAATGGCTGTACCTACCTTTTAACTAAAAAGCTTAGTACCTACCAGTTCTCGATACCAGCCAATTTATGCAAGTTCCCAACCGTTTTGATAGAAAGGTTTCATTTCAAGGCGTGTGCAATTTGTATAAAAACTCCTTGTCCTTATTTATTGTTTTCGTGTTGTCAATAAAGACGCCTTTTTGATGTGAGGCATCTATTGGAGCGACTTGGGAGTAGTATCGACTCGAATGAGACGGAAATTCCGGCGTGACGGCGGAAATTGGCCTGTCGCCAAAACTACGCTGCCGCTCTCGACTCCTAAACCACTCAACCGATTTCAATAAATTTTGTGGGTGTCCTTACTACAATAAAACTGTAACTTTTATTCCGGCTGTAAGATGTATGTTCGGAATAGATTAAAAAAGTACCTACTGCACGAAATTGATTCCGGTTTTCAAAGTTTCATTGAAAATTGTCGAGATTAGATTATAGGATATGTTTTACCATTATCCGCTGTCCGGAAGCGGAAATCTAAGCTGATATCTAAGAAAAGTTGTAATTCTCGAATGCCTTCTAGCACTCAGCTTTGGAATGACTCATCCAATTGAAATAGGCAGCCCTATTGCGAAGATCAATTATCAATTAAGTGTTGATCGACTGTGAACGTGCAGCAATTGTCGGTTGGCAAATCGGTATTGTGAATGTCAATCTTGAACAATTTTATTGGTAGTTGTCAATTTTTCGATCAATCGCAATTTCGGTGTTGATAAGGACGACTCTTAAAAGAAAATGTTGAACATCAACGTTTTTAATTGTTATTGTTGTTATTTTTTAAGGGCTAGATAATATATATAGATATTTCTTCCTATGTGTAATGAATTTTATCCATTTTGGGCTCATGTAATTTTCCATAACGCGTTTAGCAGTTCACTTAGAATAAAGGACACTTTTGCTGTTGACTGCGCAAGACCAAGCAGAGCTGCAATTAATCGGTTTAAGTTTGGGTCCATTATCTTCCAAAAAATCAACGAATGCACACCAAAAGCATTCCTTGGAAATGAAATTAGCTACCTTCGGTTT
The DNA here is from genome assembly GCA_946477585.1 of Cheilosia urbana. Classification (NCBI taxonomy): domain Eukaryota; kingdom Metazoa; phylum Arthropoda; class Insecta; order Diptera; family Syrphidae; genus Cheilosia; species Cheilosia urbana. The sequence continues at coordinate 61,498,429 of OX297854.1, read as the reverse complement.
TCCAGTTCCAAAGGATTAGATGCGACTCGCAAACTCCTCCGTATAGCAGTCAATTCCGCGTACTCTGTCTCGTCTTGGTCATCATAAAAAAATAATTCCACCGATGACATGGTTTTCAATAAATTTCGTAGATTTAACACTCGTAATTATTGTTTAATTAAATTGTTTGCAAAAATCGTAACAATCACTCTTCAGTTGAGTTGTCATTCACAATAACTTTAATTTTGGCGTTATGTTCACAATAGGTTATATTTTTATCAATTGTTTTTCGCAATACCAACATCAATATTAATTGATAAACCGATTCAATTGATCAACCGATTGATAGTTGATCTTCGCAATAGGGCTGAGGATTTTTGTTTAATATAAAGTTCAATTATGCATACAAAGTGTTAAGATATAAATCATTTTTGTACATTATCCTGAAATCGGACAATAAGCAATAAACTATAAATTTTATGAAATTCAAAAAAGGAAAATGTTCGATTGAAGCTAGATCGTTGGGTTTTCCTAGCGTTCAGTGGAGGAAATTATGTGTGTGTGTATGTATGCGAAGTGGAAGTCTGGCGAAGCAAAGAGAGCATAGGTTAGCTAGTATATTCTAAAATAATAAAGTATCTAAATTACATATTTCAATTCTTTTTAGATAATTTCATTGTTCATCATGAAACCATTCACGGTGTTTTTTTTCTATGCCACCCTATATTCCCTTTTACGCTTGATGCGCAATGTCATAGAATTCTTCCTGCACGCCTACCAAAGATAATGGAATACAGAGATATATACCTTTCCAATAGAAAGGCTTCTGCCTTCAAGCTCTAATGCTCATTTCAATATTTTCTTCGATTTAATCAAATCCTCCATAAAAACCAAACAAATTTAATACGAAACACAAAATAATTCAACACCGCGATGCTAATAAAATCAAGATGATAAGCGCTTGACCATTAGGAACATGCGTTTTTGTTGCTCACACGTATTCACAGACGGTGGTTGAAATTACAAAAAAACAACGTAGATATACGTACGAAAGATATCCATCTCTTTTAATCATTCATCTATGACGCCTACATTGAAAGGAGCATGTTGCGTGAGCGAGTATAAATGCTGTGTGTGTACACTTAGATATGAGGTTGAGATCTGACATTAGCTGGTAGTATGTGTGAAGATTGTTTGCAAATAAGAGCACCAAATACTATGGTAACCATAAACTAAGTATTAAATAGACCGTCAGCTTCGCCCACGTGAAGAGAGTTTGCCTACAAGCTGTTTTCAGTGTTACTATGTGCGAAAGTATATGTGCCATGTTAAAGTAGATTAGACGCACGCATACACTTGCACATAGCAACCTGACAGATGACTGACAATTCATTCTGTGGTGACATTGGAAAAATTCAAATAATTCAATTAACTGGCCGTTTTCGGGACGTGTTAAGAAAACGGTGGTTATGGTGTGATGAATTTAGTACCAATTTATATTTCATTAAAACGAATATTATAAGGAATTCTTTTATTTTTCCTAGGTAGTCCATACAGTACATGATGTTTATATTGTGGTTTTGAACAATGGAAATCGATGAACTATAGGGATCATTTGCAAAAATAAAATAAAATCTGTACCTACAAATAATTATTTGGAATTTACTGATGATATACATTTCTGTTTCTGTTCTTTCTCGTACAGTTAAAACAAAATTAATTCATTTTCGTTGGTTGTAGCTATAAGACAGTTTTGTAATTAAAGTGCAATGAAAAAAAAATTATTTTAAAAAGTTGCCAGAAATATTTTTTTTTTTTGTATACGATGAATCGATTTTCAACTACCTACAAATTGGTTGGCCATCAGAATTTCTATACATTTTTTTTTTGTTATGTCCTATTAATTGAAGGTTGTATATAATTTTGGAAGGTAAAATTTCGAAAATGAATCTGCACCAAAATAGTAGAAAAAACAATAGGCCGAATTTAATGGACATACAAAAAAAAAAAAAAGTTATTTTCTAAATAAACATTATTCATAGTTATTCTCGGTTGACTCTATTGTTTTATTTTTATTGATTTATTTATTTTTTCTGTTATTACACGGAAACTTCATGAAAAGATTACAACTCAAATATCGTACCCACTCAGAAATGTTGATAAATCTCCCTTGAACGCTAACATATTTTAAATTTTAATACTCCTTATCAATTCTTCCCTTCGAATTCGTTGCATTTTTCCAGTCAACATTCACTGGCGGAATAATTTGTCGATCAAAAAAACAAAGACACAATAATTGTAGGAACAAAATTGTCTTCTTTTTTTTCAACGAATTAATATTTCTCAGTTTATTACTTTATTTATATGCTGATTATGATTACATTAGTTACTAAGCATTTTGCAAAATACATGTTTTCGTGGTGAAATAAAAAAAAAACGAATTAAAACTCTCAGAACGCATCCATCAGCTGATAGAAAGTCACCACATACAAATAATCTCAGTCAGTGTTCTTAGCATTCTCTCTTCATTTTTCCCACGAAGCATGGGCATTTTTCCCTTTTCATCGAACTCAAATTCCCTCGATTTGTTTATGCAAAAACGTTTTTTTTTTTTAAGTAAAATTTGTATTATTCGGAAATAAATTCACATTAAATTAGACTTCAGTATAAAAATTGCAGTTTGTTAACATTATAATGATTATTTCTTGGTACTAGAAACTGCTTAATAAATAGAAGTCTGTTTTTTATGGACATTTAGTGTGTTGCAATGTAGTTTGAATGTTTTTTCGTCAGATTTATCATATTTTTACAATTTTGATGCCTTACTCCTGTTTTGCACGTAAGGTTTTTCGGCCATTAAAGTTTTTACAAAAAGATAGAAATACCACGATGTAGGATGACTGCTCAGTGTCATTATTTTATTGTACCCCCTCCACTTAGAATTCTTTTTTATTCCTGCTTCACTACGTGTGATAGGAATAGGAAATTTAAGAGGGATTTTAATGTGGTATTCGTTTGGGCTTCTTCAGATTCGCTCTCAGATTTCAGATTTCGTGTGGCTAATCGAACATAAGAACGTCACTTGCTCTTTTTTGTGATAATGTTCGTGCGATTCGAATGTGTGTAGCCTTCAAGACTTTTCAAAACGTTTTCCATTCACTGGTTAAATTTTAAATTAGAACATTCGAAATACTTATGCGTCTCGATTGATTTTTAAATATTTATGCATAACCAATTTACTAAAATAAATTCACCCGATGCAATGCCTTTCTTTGCTGTAGAACAAATTCACGAAAACATTAACGCCCTCCACCAGTTGTCAAACTCAAACGCACTTGTGTTGGTAAATCTGAGAAAATATGTACCTAGATTCGCAAAAGTGCTCTGAAATCTGAAAAACATTGCTTTTTTTTTTGTACCAAACGAACATAAAACCGGCTCTAAGAGTAAAAAAAGTGCTCTGAGAGCGCCCAATCGAATATCACATAAGAGAGAATTCTTTTCAAAATTTGCGGGGGGAATCGGGTAGACGGGTTGGTGCGCGGGAGCTGACGGTCTATTTCATAAGTACTTAGTTTATGATGGTAACATTCGGTGGTCACAATTTAGACTGTGCGCAGTCGGTTCGGTTTAGTGGTAACATTAAATAACAACTTCACAGTTTTTGTGTGTTTTGGAATGTTACAGTAAAGGACATTAAATCTTTGGGACTTGTAATAGTAACAAAAATGTCAAATAGCTACCATCTTATTGGAATGCTTTTATCGACACGAAACCCAATCAAATATACTATGTATCTGTTTACTATAACTTAAAGTAAATTTGGTTAAAAGTCACAAATTTCTACTTGGGCTATGGGTAAGCTTGCCAAGTTATGGGTGCAGGAAACAATTTTTCGGGTTTGGTACCTACCCATATTTTTAATTTTAGTTTTCTCGTATACAGAATACAAATTCATTTGCGATCTGATTTCCCCTGTCGACCCAGACTTCTTTTTAAAGACCTCCGTTCACACTTAAAACAAGCACATAGTGGTCACTTATCAAATAATAAACAACGTCTAATTTATAATAATACGATTACACAAATTTCAGCCTAGTGTTCGTTATCACGACACATCCTTTATAATTTATCGCAAATGGTTACGTGCCGAAGATGAATTGGCTTTTCCCACCATTCACAAATACGTTCTAACCAATTCCAAAGCCGAAGATAACATCTCGAAGCCAGACTACTATCTCACAGACAGTGAGTGCACGTATTCGAATGAAGCGGACAAGGGCATAGATCTGGATGCTGCTAACCGAAATAAGCGAAAATCGAGACGTCGAACACGATCATTAGAAAAACGCAAACCAACAACAGCAACAAACGCCGCAGATAACGTGGCCGAAAGATTAATAGTTACCAGTCCGAATGCTGGCAAAGACGTACAGTTGCGTGCCGGAACCTCCGAACCAGCTAGCGATGCTATTCCAAAGGATCACCAGCGCCAAAGTGAATCGAGTAAGCTACGCATTATTGAATCAGAAAAGCATATAGCTGCAGCTGAAGCTGTTGCTGAAACAAGCGATGAGTCCGATGATTTCGGATCAAAAGGAAGTTGTTACGATGCCGCCGCCGCAAATGGCGGAATCCAATCACACAATCAGCAATTGGAGGGAGATTTCATTTCCGTCGATGTGCACCCACAACCGAGGCCCCAGTCCGGTGGACAGCGCGGTTCGGGTCTTGTAATAACCGAACCATGTGATCTGAGAGCAACCAAAGAAACCGTACCTGTAATTAGTCATAAGGATAAGCTAAGAAAAGTTGCATTGGAAAGGCAAATCTCGTGCACCAGTGATGAGAGTGCATCCGAATCGCAACCATTCGCCGATGGAAGGGGATCCTCTTTGCGGAGCAGTGTAAGGAGTGCGACTAGTGTGAGTTCATCCTGCTACTCAACAAGTGATCGCGCCAGCGATGCTGATGATGTGTCTGGCAGTACTTTGCAGGTAAGGTGTATATATTTTGTTAACCATTTAAAACGCATCCTCAATCGATTTGGCAACGGCAAACTCCCAAAGAGATTCAAACGACTACCTTCTTTGTCAGAAGGTCGCGATGTAGGCCTTCATGCCGTATACCATACACTTGGCTTTTTTTTTCCGCCTGACGGCTTATTTATGGTCACACTGACTTTACTGGGGAAATAGTTTTCCTCTTGGCTTGTTTTTTTTTTTTCGGCTCTCTCCTTTTTTGCGCCTATTCCATTCCGTCTTCGCAATGACCCGCATTATGCTGGCAGAGATGTATGGCATGGTAAAAACTATGCGATGGGAAAAAAAGAACTATATTTCCAAAACGAGCAAACGAGATTTAAGAGACATCCATGCAATACACAATCTGCCTCGCCATAATACATAATCATCGTCGAAGGTAGCACTCGACTTGGTGCTGTTTCTAATCCTAAATCGAACAATTGCGGTTAATGAAAGATTTCCGCATTACTTACGTGTGTATCGAGCGTATGGATCGTTGCAGTGGACACTGGGCTGTGAGGAAAATGCACGCGATGAATAATGTTAACGGGCTGCCAGTGTCTTCATTTGGTTGATGCGATGCCTTGAACAATAATATAACCGGAGAAGAGCCCTTTTTGACAGAGACAGAGTCCGGAGAACCTTCTCCACTATCTTTTGCAGGTGTTAATTTTTTTTTTTTTTTTTTTTTGTTGCCGTCAGCCTTTCGTCTGAGGCATGAGGAGGAGGACAACGAGTGCTCGGTTGCTATAGGTCTTGAAGAAAAAAGAAGTTACCATAGGTTAAATATTTTCCATACAGTGTTTGAATTTTTTGTCCATCTCTGTTCCCTGTAAATGTTTTGTTCGAATTCAAGTTCAGACGCTTCCCGAATGGGAGTCAACCGCTGACACGAAAGACTTTGAAATACCCATCTTCGAAAATAAGCTGTGGAGTGGAAGCGTGCGGCTTTTCAACAGAACTAATCAATCATCTTTCGCGTCGAAGTTCTGATGGCGTGTAATGTAAGGTAAAGCAGGTATTTTTGTCGTCCCCAAGCAGGATCTCGATTCAACCACGAATTTGTCCAAGCTCTTGGAGCCAATGGCCCGGGTTAGCAATTGGTTCAAGATGACTCTTTCGTTTGGATTTTCAACCACACGAAGATAGGAGAGCCGACGTGGCTTTGTTTTTTGTGAAATCATCATATTCAGAGTATAAACATCGCTATATTGACCGTTATGGCGGTACAAGGTACTGGTAAGAAGCAAGTAAGTAGCCAAGCTTGGTTTTATTCCACAAAACTTCTCTGCGTATGTGTGTCATTGAGCACTAGATTAGCCGATCCTAGACGATCTCTTAAACTTGTCTCGATTACGTAGTAAGAGAAAGATATTGTATCGTACAAAATTTCGAACTCGAGATGTTAATTAGTTCTGACATTACGATGTTAAAGGAACTCAAAAAGGTGGGTCGCAAACTTCTGTCCGGTCGGTCCGTCTGTCCGTCTATCTGTCTGTCTGTCTGTCTGTCCGCCCTTCCACAGAACTACAGCCTAAACGGCTGCCCGGATTTCGTTCAAACTTCAGATTTGAAGTTTGTGGGCTTACAGTTCGGAGCCGTTTTTTTATTTTGCAAGGTAACCTCAATATTAATGGTACTTCCCATACAAAATTTTCATACCAGTTTGATTTGCTCGAAAACGCTCTAACGATTTCAACCAAAATTGATACTTCAGCTTAAGTGGGTGAGGTCACCATGACTACATTTTGATTTTGATCAAAATGCATATTATCCCGTACTTAGTTTTTCTCAAAAAATCCGAATAAATCCGTTTTTTAATTATTTCTCAAAAATTACTACCCAAAAGCCGATCTCTGTACCTATCGCACTTTAAAATTCAAATTGCAACAGCCATTAGAAATGCAATGACAGCAAGGCAAAACTTATTTTCAGCAAATATTACCCACTTCTACTTTTTTTCAATCTTTTTGAATATGCACCTTAAAATAATTCCAACAATCAGAATATCCCACTTCATTGGCACCGCCACACACGTTCATCATGTGTGGAGCAGCTTATAACTGCTAATGCAAATTCAAAAACAAATCTCAGAATTATTGCCTACACATTTATGTATTTATACGAAAATATATAAAGAGATAGATTTCTATCTATAATGAACAATACTTCGAATCATAGACAACTTAGGCCAGCGTCATTAATCTATTCCAGTCAAAAAGAAAATCATTCCCAAACTGATCAAAAACCAGAAAGTCCTACTACACTTGTTCTCGTACTAAACGACTTGTAAAGGGGTGTTAAAGCTAATAAATAGGACAGTAGGCATAACTCTCTAACAAGAACTATTGACAATTGTCTGTTTCTCGAGCTTCAATGTTTAAAATCTAAAAGTGAATTTTATTTGACAGTACGTATTCTTTTTTCTATATTTCATGAACCGTTTCTTTTATCTAGCATAGCTTCTTAGATCTTTACCTACCTTACTTACTTACTTAGGTGGCGCTACAGTCCGGGGTGGACCTGGGCCTCAACCAATACGCCTCTCCAGTTAGCGCGATCTTTGGCTAACTGCCTCCAGTTGCGCACTCCAAGTTGGTTGAGGTCCCCTTCCACTTGCGCGCGCCACCTAAGGCGAGGTCTTCCTCTACTGCGTTGTCCCTCCGGGGATGGAATCGAAGACTCTCCGGGCCGGAGCGTTGGTGTCCATTCGCTCTACATGTCCCAGCCATCTTAGACGACTGATGCGTTATTTTCTGACTAGGTCGATGTCGCTGTACAGCTCGTAGAGTTCGCTGTTAAATCTTCTCCTCCAAAGCCCGTCAACGCAAACGGGACCAAAAATCGCTCGAAGAATTTTGCGTTCGAAACGACCAAGGAGATCTTCATCCGCCTTTGATAGCGCCCATGCTTCTGCACCATAAAGCAGGACTGGGATGATGAGGGTCTTATACAGAGTTTCCTTAGTATTTCTCGACAAGGCCTTACTTATCAGTTGCCGTCTTAGGCCAAAGAAACAGCGGTTGGCAAGTGTGATTCTTCGTTTGATTTCTGATGTGATGTCGTTATCAGAGCTACCTATCTAATAAAATAAATAAAAAACAACCAACAAAACTTTTGATGAAAGAGAAAGTTTTGGTCGACCCAGTCTTGCACTTTATTTTTTTTTTTTTTACTTTAAGGACACGTGAATTATTAAATACGCGGTTTTTGGCTGACTGCGACCAGTTGCACATTTCAAGTATGCGGAGGTCACCGCTTGTGCCCCAACGCACCATCTTCCTACACACTTTTATCCCTCGGGGTTGAAATCGAAGACTCTTCGGGTCGTTGCTTTTCTAACCTTTCTCGAATACTATTTCTGCTCTTTCCTAACCTGGACAACTTCGCTGTACAGCTTGCAGAGTTCGCTGTTAAATACAATTTTGTACGCAATTTAACGTCCACCACTCTGTGCAATAGAGCAGGGTTGGGATGATGAAGATCGCCTAAGTTTTTTTTGAACAAGGTCTTACTAATCACTTACCTTTTTAGGTCGACGAAATAGCACCGTATTTTTCACTTCCTGGCGATGCCATCATTCAAAACTACCGCACCCATTTTGTCCGCCCATTCCCATTCACCTCGATGAAGAGTTTGGAAGTCTTACGAACGCCCTTTGGATGCCAAAACCACTCAATTCCAAACTTGTTGATGTACACAAATTTAAGGCGGAAATACCGCTATATTCTAATATTAATTAATTAATCAGACACACCTACCTCCTACGAAATCTCTCCTCCTAATCGTCTTCCACTGACATAGGTCGTTCGCAATGCGGTCTTGTTTGACTAAGGTTAGGTTACTGGACTGGCGAGCGGCAGTTCGTGCCACACTTACGTCAGTATTGACCCAGTGTAATGCCCGAAGTTTGAAGAGTTTATCCCTAATCCGTAGGATCCTATTCAACGTGTAATTAATTAATTACTTTCTGTGCTGTTACATGGTTAGGTTGGGTTAGGTAAATGGGTACTCTTGTGGTGGTTGCCGCAGCTTCACTTGGATCATCAGTTGTATCCATTGTGTCCACTGCTGTTACATACAAACCATTCTAAGGATTTGATGAACTTCGAGAATTTGTCTTTGTGAATTTTCTAGATAGCTTGTTCAGGTCACGGAGGAAAAAACTTTCAAAGAATTTGTTCTTGAAAAAAAAAGAGGTTTCCAATGAAATTATCATTCTCTGTGGACTCTCTGGCATCTCGACAATAACTTGCGGGTTTTCCGAGCCCCAGATGCGGCAATTTTGTTTGTTAACGTAGCCGCCCAGATGAAAATGCGACTTGCGTACAGTAGGCTCGGTGGGCGCTTCATCGTGGGCAAAACTTCTTTTCAAAAACGCACTGTTTGGGCTACACAGCACTCACTTTGGAAAAAAGTTTTCAATAAGTCCCAACATTGTTCAAGCGTAAATCGACTAATTACGTTCCGCTGAGGTATGAAACTGACTTTCTGCTAAGATTTCGAGCGGGAAACAGCTAAAAAAAAAAAATAATTGGCGCAACAGGTCCAGAGGGACCCTAGGCCTAGCTTCTCACAACCATTCGTTCTGTGTGAGTTTTTCATTTTTGGAAGGGATCTACAATTTAATGCCGACTCCAAACAGGTAATTGAGAAGCTCTTTCAAGACAGTTTTATACTCTCGGATGTTTGTCAGACGTTCGCGAGAGGTGGCGCAGTGGAAAAAAAAACCTAAGGTTAAATTTGGGTTTTTGCGTGATTCGAAACAGCTGTCAGTGTCAAAATAACATATGATTTAAAAAGAAACCAGTATAGATGGCTCACCCTTAATCTCGAATTTTAATCTTTACCGGACCTTACTTTCAGTGTTCCCTCGATGTCCCGCTGCCAGTAAAACACTTCGGAGATAAAAGAGCATATTCTCTTCAGACTGCGACTGGTTTTAAAACTTCCTCATTGATCTCAGATCCAAATATATGGCGGAGAATCTCGCGAAACGTATCTGCTATCCTGACTAAATGTGTCGCATGTTTCCCTTATGAGAGGTCAGTTATAGTGATATCCGATAGAGCGTTCTCGTGCTCCTCTTGCTGGCACATTCGGGGTTGCCGGTATATATCAGAGTTCAAAATTAGTACCCTTCGAAAGTAAATCAGGCTCACAATTAATGTGTATAAGCTACGACGCCGAAAGCCCTGTTAAGGCCTGCCCTATATTCACACAACACTAAAACCACTTGAATCTGTCTCAAAGATGCATCTCTGGTGAACCCATTTCACTAATCCCGTTCCGTGGAATCCTTTGGTCTTAGCCTATTTCCCGCTTCAGCGGCAGTTGTTCTACTTAGTGCATAACTAAGCCTAACTAAGCTTCCAAGCCATTACTGCTAAGATGTTCTTCCTAATTGCACAACTTGTTCAACATTTATAGCACAAAAAATGGAATTCCATACACACACAAACACTCCATCTGGCGTGTTATGACTATAAGCTACCCTGACGCTCCCATGTCTGCGCTGTCAACATCGGTTTATGTAGATAGAAGGAAATTCTCTCCAACCAGGATTACATCGAAACCTTAGCGAGGTTAAGGTCGCACTTCAAATCAGGGTATAGCTCTACGTACCTACGCAGGAAAATAAAAATAAAAAAAAACCCATCAAAGCCAACGAAACGCAAAGCAAATATTTTTTTACAAAACCATTCCCGCAGTGTGTACCCAAAAGACAAGTATTTGACTGCAAACGCGGAAACTATGCTGCAGACACGGACTCGCGTGAGCTCCTCTTATCCAGTTGACGACCTTTGGAAATATTTCCCTTTTTTGTAGTTATTTTTCCATTATCAAGCATTTTACAAACTGGCAGGCATTCCTATGGTGAAACGACCAAGTCTCTCTCTCTCTCTGTTTCTGCGATGTATATACATGGGCAGACCGGTGCTGTTCCTCTGTTATAAGTTATAACCTCTATGCAGGCAATGGAAAGAAATTTAGCTCCTCGGTTGGGTTTGTTGTTTTTGCTTTCCACGAACTGTACGAATCTCCTTATATCACACAGTGGCACTGGCAAGACACACGGATGTATGGATGTTGGCTGCTACAAGCTGCTGTTTGCTGATCTGTACGCGATTCTTGTGATGCGGCTGCTCGCTGTTAGATACCCTTTTTTGGGAACTGTGACTTTTCTGGCTTTGGGCGACGCGCGCTCTCTTGCGCATTTGGAGATGTATACGTACTTGGATGACATAGATGTTTTGTACTTCTGTGATCCATGCAGTTCTTTGCGATTTTCTAACAGTTAATTCTTCTCTTCTCGCGTATATCTTAGATCCATGGGCTAGATGGCAAATGGGAGAATAAACTGTGAAGCTGCTGCTGTGAGTCGGTTTTTTTTTCTTCTTAATTTCGTCTCATTTTTGAAACCGCATTCTGTCAAAGAAAAGCGTCGCTTTGTCAATGCGGTGCAACGAAATGGAGCTCCCATAATGTGTTGCCAGAGATAAAATGTCGGTCAGCTGGCATCTCATATTGTTCTGGGAAATTTGATCGTGTTAGCTAGGACTGTCTGAGGTTTGGTATTGAAAAGCAATTGGCAGAGATTTTTCGGCGAATTAAATAGCGATGGCTTATATTTAATATGAACTTGCTGTGCTGTCGTTTGAGTTCTAGTTTCAATAACAGAATGGGAAACATGTGGCATGGCAGGCAGTAAGCAATAAAAGCTTGTGGGTTGGGAGGGATACTCTGCAACAACAGTTTGATGTGTTGATGAAACTTTTTTAGATGGGATAGGTGTTTCTTTGCTGTCGAAAATGTATTTTCAATTTTTTTTTTTCATGCCAAGCTCCTTTTAGCCAGTGTATCTTTGTTATGAATTAAATTTTAATACGAATAGGAATACGGATTACGAATTTGCGAATAGAAAATTCACAACACCTTATTTGAACTTCACAGTTTATTATTCTTTTTATGTCGATAACGGGAAATAGGCTTAAATCACAATGGCTGTTGTACAACGACGCCTTGAGTGAAGCTGTGTGAAGGTGTGCAACTTTTTTGTCCAATTTAGAGCTGGGGTTGAATTACCACATCCGTGATCGAGTAATACGTGACTGAATTTGTTATTGTTTTGCTTGTAAAATCCACAAAATTCAGTGACGTATGGCTCGATCACGGATGCGGTAATTCGACCCCTGAATCTTTCTAAATTTATTTCCAGTCCCGTTTCCACACAACTACAGTCTTAACGAAAATTCTGTTCTCGAAAACAGCTGCTTTTTTACTTTCTCCTTTACTTAGTAAGAGAAAGATATTGTATTCGTACAATATTTCGAACTCGAGATGTAAACCAATTCTGACATTACGATGATAGACGAACTCACAAAAGTGGGTCGCAAAATTATGTCCGCTGTCTAATTGTCTGTCTCTCATCTCTCTTAACAAAACTAAGAAAGACTTAATTTAATCTAAAAATATAAATCAGATTTAAAAAAAAAGAAAAAGAGAAGTTGCAAATTAAAAACGTTAAATTGAAAAAAAAAAAAAAAAACCAAAATGAAATTCGGAAAATAATTTTTTTTTTTTTGGAAAGGCAGAACTTAGGAAAGCCTCATTTTGGAAACAGAATTTTGAGAGCAGAATTTTTTTAAAAAGAATGTTGACCCTCAAAGAACTTTGACACAATCATCTGCCCTACGAAGAAGACTCATCTGCCCTCGCTCCTATTCCCTACTTCTCACTTTCACTCTCCTTTCTATTTTCTATAAAATACACCAGGCAAAGGGACTCTGGGCTTCTCTTCAGTGTCAAATAAATTGTTTGCCTTTTACTTAACGTGGAGAGGAGCACTCTAATGAGTCTAAAAGAGGAAATAGAAAAATGGAATGATTCAGGTCTTGTTAAGGTATACTTCAAGAAAGTTGGTCTACGTCCAGTTTAACGGCTTTGATATAGCTCCTCAATTTACCCGTTGGAATACAGCATGCAAATGTAGGTAGCTGCCATTCGTGCAAAACTTTAAAAAAAAGTAAAACTTGCTCCAGCCATCTCAGCCGACGTATTCTAAGATTTTTGACCAGGTCGGCGTCACTGAATAGCCGTTGATTGTCAAACGGGATGCCGAAACTTTACATAGCTTTGTACAGATCGTCCTTTTTTTTTGCTATCATAGTCGAGCTTAAAGGCGATAAAAAGTAGTGTGTAGCGATCTGAAATTCCTTGTTTTTTTTTTTTGTTTTTTGTTTAAAAATCTGTCGGAGTGTGAAAACGTTGTCTATGGTAGACTTTCCTGGACTAAAAAGGCACTGATGTGGGCCGATCAAGTTGTTCGCGAAAGGTTTTAAGCATTCACACAATACAGTCGACAAGATCTTATATGCGAAATTAAGGAGACCTTTTCCATTTTATAATTGGCGCAATTTTATTCATCGGAAATGCTCATTTATATTTGTTGAATATCGCTATCCTCACTTCGTGATGTAGATCGGGTGGACGGAAATGTTGGCTAGCATCTTTCAGAATCATTCTGCCTGACAGCGAGTTATTGGCTGTCACCGATGTTTAGCAGTCTGTAGAAGTGTTTATTTTTTGTTTCCAAATCCTCAGAAGCTATTTTTAATCTACTACTGTCTTCCCATGATCATATATGGAGACTTCTGTTCGGCCTTTGAATCCTTGGTTAGATCGCTTTACCCTCTGGTAGAACTTTCAAATGTTGTCTCTGCTGTTTGTAGTATACCTCAATTGATTCGACCACCCGCTTTGGTGATCTCTTGCGATAGTAGCTTTGCGATTTCGAATCTTCAACAGTATACATTCGAAGTTTTGGAGCTGTTGTGGACCCAGTACTCATAATGTTATTTCTCGTCTTTTTTTTAAGAGATCTAACTTTTTTACACAACTTTTACTCTCTGTCTGACTGTTTCCCGATAAAAAAAAAAAACTTTATAGTTACATAAATGAATTATATGAAGAAAAAAATAGTAATAGCACTAGCTACCTAAATAGAAGCTAAAATAAACTTCAACGTTCACATCGCTTCCCAAGTTGCAAAATCATCCACTTAATATTCGTATTTTGTTCTTTCGCGTGGGTCTTTGACAACTCACTGACGAATCTTTTAATTACATTTGCCATCACGTCAACCATTTAAATGCGTCGCATGCAATTCACTCAGATGAACTCGTCGATGAACAAAGTGAATTAAAAACTATTTTTTTTTTTTATATACTTCTCCCGGGAAAGGCGAACCTATAACGCTTCAACAGCGCCCCGAGATGCCTGCAGATGTATGTTTGTTCTGCACTTAAATTGCTGCAAATTGTAGTCTTCTGGAAATATATCCCCAGGAAGCGAGTTCCAAAGTTTGCTTGTCCTGTAACAGAAGGAGTTTTTGAAAGTTGATGTCCTCGCGGTTGTCAAGTGTACTGTATGGTCATGAGCATTAGCAGCCTGTCTTGTTGGGCGCCCAAAAGTTGCATTTCGAGGGATAATGTCCTTGAGTTCCTCAGAACATCTACCATGGAAGTACCTATAGAACAAGCATAGGTCAGCGACTTGTCTTCTGTGCACCAACGGTTGTAGATTCGATGTGAGTGTAGGGTCTCCATTGAGTCGAAATGCTCGTCTCTGTATGCTATCAAGCAGGTTAAGTGAATATTTTGGGGCCGAGCTCCATATATGGGAACAATATTCCAAGCCTGGTCTAACCTGTGCTTTGTAGAGAAGGAGAAGTTGCTTGGTGCTAAAGTACCTCTTTGCTCTAAATAGGTAGCTCAACTTTGCGGACGCCGATTTTGTGATATAGGATATGTGGTTCTGCCATGTGATTCCTGAGTTGACTATGACTCCTAGAAGGTGCATTGAGTCCTTGTGATGGATGGGATGGTCATCCATTTGGATCTGAGGAACTGTTGATTCATTTTTTCTGGAAAATGTTGTGAGCTTTGTCTTGCTTGCATTAAATACAACCAAGTTGTCCTTTCCCCACTTCAAGATTTTGTCCAGATCATCATTTAGAGAATTAATTTGTTCACATCTCTGATTGTGTGATGTAGCCGTATTCACAGGTCCATTGTTCGAGATGGAGGATATTTGTCGATCCAAGCAAATCGTTGATGTGGAGAAGGAATAGAGTTGGAGAAAGAATAGATCCTTGGGGCACTCCTGCATTTATAGCAAACGAATTGGATGATACACCATCTACAACAACTTGGATCGATCTTCCCAGAAGAAAATTTTGCATCCATCCGCAGAGTTGTTGTGGTAATCCGTAAGACGCTAACTTGCCTAATAGGGCTCTATGCCAGACTCGGTCAAATGCCTTTGATATGTCCAAGGCTACGGCTCTGGATTCGCCGTGTTGTTCAATTGATTGTGTCCATAAGTGCGTTACGTAGCTTAACAGGTCACCAGTGGAACGACGGCTCCTCCGAAATCCTTATTGCCTGTCGCTTATTAATCGATTGTCTTCTAGATATTTGATTATTTCGACATTTATTGCCTTTTCCATTACTTTAGAGAGCATTGAAAGTAACGCTATTGGACGATAGTTTTGTGGCAGACATTTCTTCCCTTTCTTTGGAATAGGTTGAATGCGAGCGGTCTTCCAGCAAGAAGGAAACGTCTTCTGGGAGTACGACAGCTAAACAGCTTACAGAGTACAGGTGCAAGTTCTGGTGCACAGTTCTTGAGTACTATAGCCGGGATTCCATCGGGTCCCGTTGCCTTATTGCAATCAAGTTCTTTAAGGATGCGTTGAATTATTCGAGGCCGAAATTTCACTTCTGCCATCGATGATTGTATCCTCGGGATATTTGGTGGCTCTAGCTGTGCAGAATCTAGGGTGGAATTCTTTGAAAACATGCTAGCGAAAAGATCTGCCTTTTCTTTAGGTGTTGTTGCTAGCGTGCCGTCTTCTTTTACTAGAGTTGGAAAAGAAGAGCAACTGAAGTTATTACTGATTGCCTTTGCCATGGACCAGAATGCGATTCGCCAGGTTATGTCCTTAAAGCTGACCTTTGGTGGAGAAGAATTCGCGTTCGTTTTCGACACGATGCGAATGAAATGAACCTACACTTTTATGCCAAATTATAATCATCAGACGTATGATGTAAATAATTTTAATCGCATATTTAAGAACCAAACATAATTTCCTGCGCACTAATTTATTCATTAATAAAACACTGCTGGCAATATATTATTTTTATTTATTCAAATTTGTCATATATTTCCTAATGGCTTTTTTATGTGACTTTCGCTTAAAACCACAACTAAAGAATATTACATTCGTGCGTCAATTTGTGAAAGCGCAGTATAAAAATATTTTGTAAATTATGAAATGATTCAATAAAGATTAACTATAAAAATCATACAAATGATTGCGGTCGTTTGCGAAAGATGAATCAACACATTGTTGCTCGTAAATTCAAACTATCAAAGCAGAGAGATGCGCATTTTATTTGCAATTATAATTGCTTTGCTCTGTTTAGTGCTTTCGAAAACATTTCGAATATGAAAAATTGCGGAAAACAGACTTTCTCGAACGACCTCAAAATTTATACGAATTTATTGGAATGTGTGCGAGTGTATCTTCTGTACGCCAACAGAAATAAACAATTAAAATAGTTCAACCTACGCTGAGAGATATTGTAGAACACACGTGTGTAGTTCGGCTAAAGTGTATATAATTCAAGTGAAGGTTGAATTCTTTTTTGGGAGAAAATAATCGCTGATTACTTTATGTTGCAATTGAAGGGGTTGTTCTTTTGTATTATCTTCTTGTGAGCCTATTTTCCAATCCCCTATATTGAAAGTATATTTCGGCATCAATTTTATGGTTCTTTCTTTCCTTTGTGTGTGTTTCAATTAAAAATTCTTGTTTTACATCACTGGCGCTATTACTGGCATGTATCTGTGTGGATCTTAAAGTGATTTTGATCTTAAATACATTTTTAAATTGTTTCGATAAGTTTAGTGTGACTGTTTAAAAGAGAGTAAAAGTAAAGTAAAGCTCACGACTTCGTCGAACGAAGTTTCGTTTGGTTGATTGTTTTCTTATTTTATAAGGTAGGTAGATAAACATTTGAGAACTGATGCTAGATAAAAGAAACGGTTCATGAAATATCCAAATAGTATTATATGAAATCCACTTTTGGGTTATTTATCTGATTCGGCAGTATATAATATCGAGTAACAATGTGAGTTTTTATAAATTGAAGCTCTCAATAACAGGCAGTTGTCGCCAGTTCCGGCTAAGGAGTTAAAAGCGCCTACTGTACTATTTTATAAGCTCTTACAATGTTCAAGATTTTTTAGTATAAGGACAAGAGTAGCAGGAGTTTCTGTTTTCTAATCTGTAAGGGCAAGTTTTTATTTTGTTCGGAATTGATTAGTGTCGCTGGTTGAAGGTGTCTATGATTGGAAGTTGGGTTCGTGGTATACCGAGATCTATATATATATATAGATACTAGCAGACCCGGCGAACTCCGTTCCGCCCAAATTCATAAATATAATGAAAATAATATTTCCAAGCATGCACAGCGCATGCTACTTTACGTAATTCCGTCAATTCAAATTCTTTATTCAAAAGTTATATTGAATACAATAGAAATAACTGAAGTATAGCAATGTCGATGTATTTCAATAAAACCGCAATGATTGACGTGCCGACGAACCTTCCGCTTTTGTACTAAAGTGGTTTGCCTACAGGTGAGCACGCCACATACAATTGGACCATGTAAAAAACATGGGAATTCAAGATTGATGCTACAAATATCCAGCGATTATCCTTGCGATTTATTATTTTGTCATAGACACTTAAATGCCAAATCGTTCTGAGTAAGCGGAGTCCGCGATATGACAATGTTTGCCTTTTAAACTCAAAATCGTCCTTGCATGGCATTTGATTTGAGATTCTTCACAATCATATCAAACGCGATCCGATACGAAGTTTCTGTGCACTTAGGTTGTTCAACAAAATGATAACTGAGCCGAATTTTAATTTCAAATTGTGAAGCTGTAAGTCCGGAACATCCGAATTAGAAAATTAAAATTTTAAATAATTTTTGTTGTATTGGAAGTGATACCACCCGTTTCCTATCAATTCCATTTTTTCCAAAGTGCGGTTCCTTTATCAGGATTGAAGACAAATCTGCGATCTTCTAAATTCATTTTCTCTATCGCCGTTTTAAACATTGTAATAAAAGCGTTGATTGCATTTATAATGGTTGCAATTGTCGAATGACGTTTTTTTTCACTCCTGTTTGCCGTCTGTACAGGCTATCACCGACTTGATCATCCCGCGACAAAATGAAGTACACCTGCGAATATTGCTGTACGTCCTCATTTACTGACAAGAAGGCAGAAGGATGGTAAATTTGGCCTGGAATCTGTTAATCTGAATTTTGCGACGTAGAATCCCAACGAAATCATACGAAAACAGTAGTTGTACTGTCAAATGTTCTTTAGAAAATCCTCCGATTCAAATTGCTCCGCAGGTGCTACTTTTACTTTGCCACTCGCACAGCAGTTTTTTAGCGCGTTTTAATGGTGGCACACAATTATAGTCATCGCTCCAATATCGAAAATCGCATCACCGACATAGTTTTCTGTTCTTTCTACTGAAATGCCAATCCTTCGAATGTCAGAAACGACGTGCATCTTGCCACTCCGATTTGAACTTGCTCCCATCCTAGCAATAGTAGGATTTGACGCAGTTCTCATTACTTGCACTCTCAATTTTCTTGACTGTTATCTGGTCTTATGCCATGCGATGTCCCACTTTTCGCTTTCTTCTGTAGTTTGGCTTCGTTGATATTTGTTGTTGACTTGCTTGCCTTGTTCGACGGCCAATATTTGTGCGCATACGTCTTGGCATTTTTAAAAAAATAACTGAAATTTGCTTTTCAATAACTATTTTGTCCGCGTTTAAACTTTTTACATTTAATTTTTAACTTATCAATTGTGTAAAAGAAATAAAACTGTTGGAGCGATGCACAAAATCAAAAACAAACCATCACTGTTGACCAACGTATAATACATTAATTTCATCTCGATTTTATCAATCCACTTTTTGAAAAAAAAAATCCGCACATAGTTGGTACCTACGTAGATTTCTAATTAATTTTTGATATAGAAAAGTCAAAATAAATAGCGCAGAAAATCACAAAAATCTAAAATGGAAAAATTAAAAAAATAAAGTAGCCTATCGCAATACTCTATCCCGTAGGTTTCTATTAGTAAAAGAATTTTTGAAATCGGTTCGGTAGTTCCGGAGATTACCTTCCCCAAACAAACATTACCTCTTTATTAATATGTGATGTGATGTGATGTGATGTGATGTGATGTGATGTGATGTGATGTGATGTGATGTGATGTGATGTGATGTGATGTGATGTGATGTGATGTGATGTGATGTGATGTGATGTGATGTGATGTGATGTGATGTGATGATGTGATGATGTGATGTGATGTGATGTGATGTGATATGGTTATAGGTACATATATGTAAGAACTCAGGGATTTGTTTTTGATTTTTCATTAGCAGTTATAAGCTGCCACAAAGGAAGTGGGAAATTCTGATTGTGTAAGCTCCAAGTGGTTGGAATTATTTTAAGATTCATATTAAATTTGGTTTGGTTTCTATTTGATAAAAATAAGTTTTGCGTAGGTATATGTTATTGTATTTTTACTGGAAAGGGCATTCAGATTATTACAAAAATATACTGCAGATTTGTGTGAATATAGATCGGGTAATGATTTTTCAGAAATAATTCAAAAACTGGTTTATTCGACTTTGTTTAGAAAATCTTAATACGGGATCTTACTCACTAATCTTTAATATGTATTTTGATTAGAGCGGTTTTTGTAAAATTTGGCAGACAAAACAGTACCAGACATTGCAATATTTAGTTTGAAAATGCTATTTCTTAACTATTTAGTTGAAAACTGAGTATAGGTTATTGTTCGGGATGCAAGCACTGTCTGGTTTATTAAATGTTATCGGAATTCATAGTAACCTCACCTACTTAAGCTTAAATACAGCGCTCACTTCGAAGATTTTGAAAAAGTCGCAAAAAAAAGGGGATTTCCATTCAAAAAGGGGCAATACTAACCTGTCGACAAATGGCAGAAAAACCAAAAAAAAAACTTAACTAACTATTTTTTTCTGTTTATTAAAATGTTTATGTAACATAACTACATAACAAATTATAATGGGTTCAACCCATAAATATAACAAAAAGAAATAAAATAATTCAGTCATTAAGAAATCAGTCTTAGTAGTAGTATATATTAAGTTTCACTTTTGGCTTTTATTTATTTGTGACCTTGTCTCTATTTTCTTTCATGAGCTCCCAATCTGGTACCCAATCTTCTAAACTTTGATCAGTTAGTAAATTTAGAGCCGAAAGTTTGGATTGACAAGTAGACACTTTCAGAGAATTTGTGAGCTTATTTTTCATAAGGTTTAATTTTGAAAAAAATCTTTCCGCACTTGCACTGCTGTGTGGAAGTGTAAAAACTTGTTTAACAAATCGGAATAAATTTGGGAACATAATGCTCATCAAGATGATTTTTTAACTGACCAATTTTAAACCAAAATTCTTCTGTGTTGGATATTTGAAATAATTTTTCAAATGTCTTTTGGTTTGCCTTATTTTCCAAAACTTTCAACTCCTCGACAACTTTTTCGGGTTCACTTATTAAATTTTTGAATGCAGAAACAAGGTCAAAATATAAAATCTCTTCCCCTGACTTAATTACAAAAGGGTCTAAGAACTTTAACACATCTCCTTCTATCTTATTATTGCATATGCATTGAATGAACGATGGCTAAAGGCTAATGGCTTAAATTATTGCAGCTGATAGAAAAAGGAGGCATTCAGATCCCATTAGCTGTGAACTAGTTTAATGAATTATTTATGATGAAATATTCCGTGTTTCATACAAAAAAAAAAAATTTTTAAAATGTGACAAAGTTTCAACGAAATTCAGAAAAAGGGGCAAATCTGGACAATTTTGAAAAAGTGGTCTCATTGGGGACAGAGATAGAAAAAGGGGAAAAATGCAACTTTAGTCGCATAAAGTGAGCGCTGCTTAAATATCAATTTTCTGTGAAATCGTTAGACCCGTTTTCGAACAAATCAAACTGGTACGAAAATCTTATGTTACCTTGCAAACAAAAAAACGGGTCCGAACAGTAAGCCCTCAAACTCCAAATCCGAAGTTCAAACAAAATCCGGGCAGCCGTTTAGGCTGTATGCCTGTGGAACGACGGACAGAATTTCGCGACCCACTTTTTTCAGTTGGTCTATCATCGTTATGTCAGAATTGATTAACATCTCGATTTCGAAATTTTGAACGAAAACAATATCTTTCTCTTACTATATTGACTATATGGACAGACAGACGGATAGAAAGTTAACAAATAAGTAAATAGTTGCTGCAACAGTTCCGTGGGGGTACTTTAGGACTAGCTTTCCCCTACCATTAAGTTTTGTTGTCTGAATTCTATGATTCCGAACGACTGCATTCAGAAGATCTTTTATGACAATTATACTCTGCGACGTTTGTCACGCGTTCGCGACAGATTTTTTTTTTTAATGTGGCGCTACAGTCCGGGGTGGACCTGGGCCTCAACCAACAAGCGTTTCCAGCCAGCGCGATCTTTAGCTAGCTGTCTCCAGTTTGGCACGCTAAGTTGGTTAAGGTCCCCTTTCACTTGCGTGCGCCAACTGAGTCGCGGTGGATGAAAATGAAAAAAAAAAAAAAAAAAAAACTCAAAAGTAATTTGTGTTCTCCCTACGATCGAACCTGAAACCCCTCTCACTCAGCAGAACAGTACTGCCACGTTTTTTCGCCCACATTTTGGGAAGTGCTTGATATATACCTACGTGCATGTTTGCCTAGCTTTAGCTGGCATTTATAGCACTTTTCTTCAACAGAAAGCCGATAGCACTGCCGATTCCCTGGTGCTCATTCCTAGCTTCCTTCCATTCTTCCCAACTTACCATTTAGTATGCGACTGTAATACAAAGAAATTAAATATTCTTCAGCCCCAGTTTGACTGTGGAGATGTAGTGTATGTACACCATACAAGATACAAGGTGTATGCACATGCACACGCATTCGTCCATAATTAGCGAGTCCCGAGGTCAACATGCCGATGAGATTTATTGATATTGGTTTGTAAAAGCACATACCTAGAATTCTACAATAACACAACTCGACGGGATCTCCGTCTCCGTAATATTTTCCTTAACCGTCAGAATGAATGTTCTTTTATTGCGATTTGTGGATTAAGACTTTTGTGCGATGTTTCGAACCGTGAAGTGCTTTGTCTTCGCACCTCATATACCTACCATTTAAATACAAACATTGCAGAGGTCGATGAATCAGAAACATAAACCAGTGAGTAATATTTTGTGTCACCCACCGAATAATTCTATTTACCCCTGTATCAGTGTATCATACTCAGTTGAGTTAAACTCTACTTTCAAATTCACCAAATCAAATTTAATAAACTGGGTTACGACCTATAAAAAAAATCAATACTTCGCCCGCGTGTTAAGCATTTTCTGTTCTATTGAAATTAATTTAATTGAAACCAAAAATAAATTCATATTGACCGCTTGCCCGTATCCTCTATATCTCTGCTTCAGTGTTGCGTGACACAAGGTGTGGCTCGTGACGCCCCTCATATAGCCAAACAGGGGAAAACAGTAATTGATTTGACTTTTCCCATTAATGCCCAATAAAAATATCAAATGTAGAGCATGGTGTAGACATTTTTTTGCGCACTAAAAATCCAACCAGAAAACACTAGCGTAGCATCAAAAATCTGAAAAAAAAAAAACGAATTTTGTAAACAAAAAAGATTCACGTTTGCATTTCCACTTTATATACTAAATAAACCGTACATACAATCGAGAGTATACAAAGAGTAAACAAACGTCTGGATACATATACAATTTCATGGATACTTTGCTCCCAGAATCTGGCCAGACACAAACTGCTATACTTGTGCATGCGGCACAGATGGTGATTCGAAGCCCGGCACCATCACCCGCCGCCCTTAATGACGATGTTGATGCGAAAGATGCACCGATCTCTTGCTGTTTTTGTTTTGGTTTATTATAGTATATAGGTGGAAAATATTCGACACAAAACTGACAGACAAGAAACATTGATCTGGCTGCTTCTGGCTGCCGGCTATATAATTAACATCATGATCTCATCTGAGTGCGCATGCAGCTAACGACTATACGGCAACCAGCAAACCAGCATCGTCATCGCAGATATAAATATCCACGAATTTCGGAATGTTCCGAATTGGAGACGATGCTTTTGTCGTTGTTTCTGTTGATTTGATTGCTATCTCTCCAACTCTCAGTAGAGAATGGAAGGTGGTAGCAAAAATTGCTAGACTGAGAAACGAAGCCATGTAATTTCGCGCTATAAATTGTCAATGACGATGAATCACGTCAGTTAACTTTTTCATCAGTCAATTGAATCGTTTACCGCAACTGAATGGGTATTGATATAGATGGTGCTAATATTGACTGTCGTTTAAATAACACATTCATATAACCACAATCAGATTTGATCTACCATAATTAGTCACAAACCACAAGCGAACTCGGACGGACTAGCGCTAAAACAATTTGGCCAACTATTTGAGCTATCACAAACAGTGTGGCCGACTATACGGAAAAGGGGCAAAACTATAGATTGTCTTTGATATATTTTTAAGAGAGCATAGGGCACCAGTATCAATCGTCTTAAAAACCATTTTTATATTTTTCGTGTCAGGTAGTGAAGCTGCACTTTGTTTCGCCGTCAATAGTCCAAGCAAATACTAAAGGGTTTTTCAATAAGAGGTGTTATTGTGAAAGAATATGGTCCTGTATGCGTGCTTGTGCTGTCCATTTGGCTGGTTGTTGTTGTTGTTGTTTTTCATTATTAACGGCATACCTTCCTCTTTATTATTAAATAAACATCCGAGCATTTATCTCAAAAAATGTCATTTTTCTTTGAATACGAAAATAACACCTCTTATTGGAAAACCCTTTACTAGCGCCAACAGAGAGATACGCAGAGTAATGCATTTTTAGGGTTCCGTAGCCAAATGGCAAAAATCGGTACCCTATTAGATTCGTCATGTCTGTCTGTCTGTCTGTCTGTCCGTCCGTATTTCACAGCCACTTTTCTCCGAAACTATAAGAGCTATAACGTTGAAACTTGTTAAGTAGATGTATTCTATGAACCGCATTAAGATTTTACACAAAAATGAAAAAAAAAAAAAACAGTAAATTTTGGGGGTCCCCATACATAGAACTGAAACTAAAAAAAAATTTTTTCATCAAACCCATACGTGTGGGGTATCTATGGATAGGTCTTCAAAAATGGTATTTAGGTTTCTAATATCATTTTTTTTGTTTAATAAAAATAAATCGATATTTCTACATGCCATTGAAAGACATAATTGCCCTAGACAAAGCTTCAACGCCCGTATTTAGTTCTGTGCACGAATTGAAAAATAAAATCTCTAGTTCTTAGTGATCTAGAAGGTATATATTTATATAGGGATCATTGAAAGAAGAGATGGATATCTCATATTATACCTATGTTTATCCATCATTACATCATGAATAGCACGCCTCGATTTTAATGCTTTAATACCCGCAAGCAGTTTTTATATGGCTAAGTAGTGTGAACGGAATCTCAATCGCATTTTGAAAACAAAATATTCTTCTAAAATGCCTTTGCATTATGATCGGAGTGAATATTAAAAGCAGGTCTCCAAATTACATCGACATACTCAAGAAGCGATCTTACCAAATAGGTGTATAAAGATAATAGGGCAAATAGGTCCTTAAAATCTTTACAATTTCGTTTAATAAAATCAATGGCAGAGTTGGCTTTTAAAGAATATAGTCAATATATGAAGAGAGAAATTCGAGTCGAGTATAACACCTATCTTTGATTTCGGAAACCCTGCAAAGAAGCATCGAATCGGTAATATAATCAAACTGCAAAGTTGAAACCAATCTAGAGAAAGATACAGCTTATTTTATTTATGTTAAGATTTAAATCATTGAACAGAATTTAGCTTCTAATTTTTAGATATAGTTTTAGATCGTCAACATATAACAAATATTGACAGTGTTTAATTGCCAAGGGAATATCATTGATGAAAATTATGAAGAGCAGTGGCCCTAAATGGCTGCATTGGGGTACCATGGAGGTGCAGCTAATCGATCTAGAGCACACGTTGGTAACGCACACTTTTGGAGTTCTGCCAATTACATGAGACGATCATTTTTCAAAGTTGATCAGATGCTCTAATAAGTTTCTTTACAGAAAGCATGTTCTCTCTGTCGAATTTAATTTAAAGACAAATAGTAAACGCTTTTGGAGCTTTATTAATAGCAAAATGCAATCTATATTCCTTACTGTATGCGTCTTAATAACGTATTTTCATCTGATCTTTGAACCATCTGCAATATGTTCGCTAACCACTTTCAGTCTTTATATTCTTGTGGTACTATCACACCTATAGTTGCTAATAATAGCTCAATGTCCTGTGGTTTCTTTATTATCGGCATCTTAGGGTGTTCAATCCCTGAAGTTTGAAATGCTCTTTCTTTATATAATTTAAATAAAAATCTTGGTATGGATGACATCCCGCCAATTTAACTTCAAAAGTGCTCCTTCGCGTTTTCTGCTCCTCTTTGTTTAGTTTTTAACTTGTCTCTCCAGTCTGGAAATTTTTTGAAAAATTAATAGAACTCATTTTTACCGCCCATATATAAGTCTGGATCTAGACCCGATATTACTAACTGTCGTTCCATCTTTAATATTTCTGTACTACTCATAAGTTGTTTGAAAAACTAGGTTGTGACAAACTTACGCACCTCTCTTAAAGATATTTATCTTTCCGTCCCAAAATGGTAACGTCGCAGGCAGATCTGCTACCACAAATCGCTCAATTTGGTGTAATTCTACCTTGAATTACCTTGAGAATAGCTTGCAATGTGATGTTATATATACGGACTTTGCTAAAGCGTTTAATCGCATTAACCAAAGGATGTTACTTTGTAGGACTTCACTCCAATTTCCTAAAGTCGATTTATTCTAGGGATGTGCCAAACCGAAATATAACTAAACCGATTTGCATTGTATCAACTCGGTTTGCTTCAATTCTAAATAGGTTTCACTCGGTTTAGTTGTAACTTGGTTTGAACCGGTTTACGAAACCAAATCGACACATCACTAATTCATTCCTACTTCACGGATCGTATCCAATATGTTTGCATAAGTGACACGTTCTCGTGACCAATTTTTGTTACCTCTGAAGCAGGGCTGACTTTATGCGACTAAAGTTGCATTTTTTCCCCTTTTTTTCTTTCTAACCCCATTGAGACCACTTTTCCAAAATTGTCCAGATTTGCCACTTTTCTGTATTTTGCAGAAAAATAACACTTTTTGTATGAAACTCGAAATTTTACATAATAAATACTTCACGAAACTATAGTTCACAATTATTTGGGATCTGAATCCGTCCTTTTTCTCTCAGCTATTTTCATAAGTTTATCCATTTAGCAATAACTTCCATGTTCAATGGAACAATTTGGGTTTTTTTTTTCTTTTTTGTGCCATTTGCGGAAAAATTAGTATTGCCCCTTTTTGTACACAAATCCCCGTTTTTGCGACTTTTTCAAAATCTTCGAAGCCAGCCCTGCTCTGGAGTACCTCAAGGTAGTCATTCAGGCCCTCTTCTCTTCCTTTTATTTATTAATGACATTGATGAAAGAGATTTCCCAGTGTCTTATGTTAATCTTTTTGAAGGTGTTTCGACCTATACGTTCAGTTCACGATTGTGTTCTTTAATAAGAGGATCTTGAAAGACTTTCCATAAATGGTGTCACAATAACGACATTCATCTCAATGTCTCTAAATTTCAAAGCCCTTCTCTTTATTGTAACCTCTCTCCAATTTACTTTACATACGTAATCCGTAATGTTAGGTTTTATATCGAAAGACTTTCAAGATCTGATCAAGAAATGTTTATTTTTTGCATCTGTCCGATCTAAAAGCGTCTGACTATAGTAGCCGTAGCCGTTCGTAGACTGCGATGAAATATTGAAATGTCATCTTACGAGACGAGGTGCAAAATATTTATTTTATAGGCCATATCGATTGCCCTTGCCTGTTATCATTAATTGGATTTTATTCTCCTTCGAGAGCTCTTAGAAGGCGTCTTTTATTTTATGTACCTTATCATAGAGTTAACTATGGATACAATGAACCAATTTCTAGATGGCTTCTTCTTTTGCGATTTTCTTCTTAGTAGGGATTCATTTAGCAATAAATGAATTCTGTTTTTAGGCTTTGGTCGTCGTTTTTAAGTAATTTGTTTAAAAATAATATAAAATAAAAATGTTAAGACGAAAAAGTTAATTTGAAGATACTTACAACGAAAAAACGGAACAAACTTCCTTCAAATCTTTTTAATTCTTAAATCTGTTGCTTTGTGATTTTGATCGACTGCTCCTTCCAGATATGTCCCATGGTTTCGAAGACACAGCACAAAGCTATTCGAGATTTGTGTAATGAATGAATGAAAAAATGAATATACCTATGAATTTTGTGTTTTTTTTTTGTTGATTTTAAAATACGAATAATAAAACAACTATTCTATAAATGGTGTTTTCCGTTTTCCACCTTCTTCAGGGCCACATTTGTTTTATTGGGGCTATCTTTGTTGCTGTACATTTTGTTTAAAATTTACAGTCTTTTTTACAATTGCTTGAAAAAATTGTAGAAGGATACGATTTTAAATTTAATTAACAGAAATATCACAGTAAATTAAAAAGTCATTTGGATTTTATTTAACGATAATAGGCCTTGAATTTTAAATAAGACAATAAAGGTTGTTGATTAAAGTTTTGTTCTATTTTGAAGCTTCGACAGTGTATTAATGGAACAAGATGTCTTTCAACGGTGTGGGTCAAATTTCTGCTTTCTTAAATACGTCTACTCACAAAAAATTGTTCGTTTTCTTAAATTCTGTTTTTTTTTTCTGTTCTGTTTTACAAATTCTGCTTTTAAATATTCTGGAAGGTAATATTTTAAACGAAAAAATTCAGCTTATTTTCTAAATAACGAATTTCACGCTTTTTCACGTTTTCCAAACCTTTCTTTACTTTTTGTAGAATTTTGTTAAACATAGTTTTGCATAAGAGAATTTGGTTATTTTTTTAAAATTATTTTTGGACCTGCGAGTAAACGCCAGACATTTTTTAACAGCTTCAACAAATGAATAGAGCCCATTTTGCTAGATTTTACTATGTCTTTTAATTATTCAGCTATATAAATGGTTTTTCACAAACTGAATCCTGCTTATTGAATGTCATTGACCTTGGTCGCAGCTTCTCATTCATTTTGTGTGAGTGCTTCATTTAAGAGACGTTCGCGAGAGGTGGCGCAGTGGAAAAAGACCAAGAAATCATTTTTTTTCGGAAATCTAACCTTAATAGTCCAACACACTAACCACTAAAGCACTGCGCTTACCCTCATCAAGAAATAGTAATGTTAATTTCTCCCTACATTCGGCACTTGTCATCGAGCAATCGAATGTAAGCACTAAGTCATACTCCCTATTAAATAAGAAATTGCTATTGTAAAACATTTTATGGTTGTTTGAAATAAAGTTAACTAAAAAAAACACCTAATTCTCTCTTGGCACCACTAACTGAGTTTCAAATTACGACGATAAGTAAACTGATACATTTTACTGCGAAACTGTCCAATATGACGAATAGTTCTTTAGTGGTATGGAAGGAAGTGTATTTTTCTAACATTCTGACAATAGTAAAAATATTAGAGTCGGCTAATGGTAGTGGTATACAACCATTATAGTAACCTGGTTTATCCACAAAATATTTGAAAACAAACTACACACAGATCCACAACTAACATACCCTCCAGGAGTGACTGGGAGAACGAAATAGTACCCCGCAAGAAGTCTGTCTGTTTCTATACAGATGGGTCCAAAACTGAAACAGGAGAAGGGGGGGGGGGGGGGTGTTTTCTCTTATGATCTAAATTGTAAAATCTCATTCAGC
This sequence comes from Cheilosia urbana, assembly GCA_946477585.1. Lineage (NCBI taxonomy): Eukaryota > Metazoa > Arthropoda > Insecta > Diptera > Syrphidae > Cheilosia > Cheilosia urbana. The sequence continues at coordinate 61,469,298 of OX297854.1, read as the reverse complement.
CTTCCTAATCACTGTAGTGTTTTTCAGGCGGAGGTCATGGCGATCAAAGAGGCCCTGTCGTGGCTTCGGTATAATGTAATATCTGTAAAGGATATCACCATCTTTACCGACAGTCAAGCCGCGATTAAATCCCTGGATTCTGTCGTCTTCAATTCAACAACTGCCCTCAATTGCCGTCTATCTCTGAACGAGATGGCGAAACAATTCAAAATTCACCTTATATGGGTGCCGGGCCATAGAGACATTCCAGGTAATTGCATCGCCGATGAGCTCGCCAGACAAGGCACTTCTATGTCGACTCTACCAGAAAAAAGGAGTCTCTATATGCCTCTTGCTACTTGCAAGCTCCTAATTAAACAAAACGCATTAAGCGCTACTAATCGCAGGTGCTCTAGGTGCTTAACGTGCCACACCTCGAAACAGATCTGGCCTCAGCTGGATTCCAAGCGCTCAAAAAGTCTCATTACACTGAAAAGACCCATAATAAGCACTCTAGTAGGTGTCATCACGGGACACTGCATCATAGGGAGACATGCTCTCAGATTAGGCCTCCCTTCAAATGATTTCTGCAGAAGCTGTATGGACGAGGAGGAGGAGGAGACTATTCTTCACCTTCTCTGTACGTGTCCAGCACTGTCACTCCGTAGAAAACTATACCTCGGAGAATATTTCTTCGACAATCTCAGCGAACTCGCAAACATAGGTATCAACTGCCTCCATCGCTTCATTCTTAGCTCCGGCTGGTTCAACGGGTAGATAAGGAGTCGATATCGATCCTGTGGTAACACAATGGGCCTAATTTGGCCTAAGTGAGGCTGCACTTGAGGCGGCCTGCCACTCTAACCTAACCTAGTTATAACCTAACACACAGATCCACAGTTTTCAGTCGCAGTAGTTGGCATATAAGTATATGACTTCACTTATCGCCTGCATATTTCGTGGGCGTATACTTAACATTTTTTTCTGTTTTCAGTGGTAGCGTCGCCATCGTAGGTAGATATGAGTATGTGCAGAAATTGGTCCAAAAAGTCCACTAAAGCGCTACTTATAATTATTGCAGCAAATTCTCGGAAGTCATGAATGAAGTGATAACAATTTGAGAAATTTTTGTATATTTTTTTGATGAAAATTAAAATGACGCGATTTGACATTGGTGTATTTACTCGTACAAGCTTTTCAAAACTGAGCTTATTGCTCATTTAAGAATGCTGCAGGAGTGCGGGTGAAGGGGGTTTTCGAATGTCTTTTGGCAAAATTATCGGAGCACTTGCAGGAAGCCACAGCTGTGGAACACTAATTCACTTTCACAGTCAATTAAAACTGAGCTAGAGGGCATCTACACCTGCTCGACTATCCGCGTTTATATATAAAGATGCGGACGCCTTAGATACCAAAGTTATAATTTATAGCTTGCGGTCTGCCTAGAACACACTTGAGTATTTCTTAGCCTGCATCCATTTTTGAACTATTGATGTACAAAATTATTCCATTTTGGTAGTATTAGCTACAGCTTCTCCTATTTTGTTCATACAAAATATGTTGATCTGCATTGTGTTTAAGTATATTTGGAAGGGTAGCTTCTAGACGAACTATCCCAGATTCGCAAGGCCCTGGAAAAATCAGAGATTTTTTGTACCCTTTTTAGTATTAAAGTGGCTTTATTTTGGCTGGAATTTAATTTCGATTTTTCTCTTTATTTAATAGAGGTAGTAGTTGGTGTAGCTTCTACAAAATGTTATGCTTGCATTCACTAGTTGAGAAGTTCTATCAGAACTCTGATTTTTGAAACACGTTCATTGGCAACAGAAGACGCTTGGAATGTTATTTGTATTTTTCCGTTGGTTGAACCCGAGACCCCTCGGATATCCATTAAGGCTACGATTACCCAAAAATAATTAAATTTTTTGCGAAACGCTTATATTTCTTCTTTGCGCCATGGACCATTGGTCGGATGGATTGACAGATATTCCTTGACGCCCCAGTGACTGTTTTAAGGGAGTTTTGCACTTAGAATTGGAAGCATAGGTGTATTTTCTTTGGCAAGTTACAATATCAAAACATTCTTTCTTCTTGTGTAATTATGGTTTCAACCCAAAATTTTAACGTTTCTTTAAAATTGTGAAATGTTTGAGTTTGTTTTAAAAGGGAGTCCGGAACAGTCACTAACCGATCGCTTCTTTTGCCATTTAGACCCCACTGCGAATGTTTACATTCAGCTAAACGAACGAAAAGCAAATCCACTCCTCAACGCATACACCTACCGCATCAATTGGGACTGAGAGAGTTGAAATTCCAATTGACGCTCTGTGGAGTATCCCTATCCATCTGAGTAGAGTTTCGAGAAGCTACAACTTTAAAGTAAAGAAAAAAAGTAAAAAATAAACACGACCATCTCGTCGGAACTATCCCGCTTGTCCGTGTGCCATCGCGCTGTACTGTAATCCGCGAATTGAGAGTGTTTTCGCTTTGCGCTCTCTAAGACGACGGTGCACGGTGGCCAGCAAAAGCAAACGCTCGCGTTCGTTTCTGCCTTTGTGTACTCATTACAGATACTTCTCATCGTATGCTATATACGTGTGTGCGGTGTCTGTTTAGGAGGAGGCAGCAGGCAGACATAGCCGCCTCACGTTGTATGCTGAGGTCTATCGGCGAGTGTAGTTCGTACGTTTTTCGTTCGTTGGATTTTTTCGTTCGTTTTAAATTTTTTCTTCCTGATGTTTATACCATCATCATCACACCGACGATAAGACGGCATATGTGCCTGACTGCCTGCCCCTGCACTATAAACTCGATATTTTGCCGCGCGGTTTTTCGTTGCTCTTTTTTTGGACTCTCTGTATATAGATGAAATGAGATTCTATACCAAATATACTGGCGTTTTGGCTTTTGGCGCTTAGTTTCACAGTATTACTTAGTCTATCATTCAGTGTGTTCTTCTTCTAGCGCTTGTCGTTGTCGGTCGGCGGTTCCATATGAAAACGTACTCCTCTTGGAATCTGTTTTCGCGTTGCTCCTTTAATTGATTGTCGTACTTAATCTTCTTGCGGCTTAAATGTTTGACTTCGTTTTGGTGTGATAGATAATTTGTGTTTTATTTTATTTTCATACGTATCTCGCTGGATTTCGCGTTCTGATCATAGTTCGCACGATCATTTGCGTGCGTTTGTGTGTGTGTGTTGGGGTGTTTTCAATTACTAAACACTGAAGTGGCCGTGGTACTAGCAATAAGCAATTGAAAAATTGCTTTTTCTTCTTGTTTTTTTTTTGCGTCTAATAAAAGTGTGCTACTTGAGTGCTTTCGGAATAGAACGTAACTTATGATAGATACGTTCATTTTTATATATAATTATAAAAATGACGTAAACTTTCGTCGATGTGCGGTATCGGTTTTAAAAATATCGCGTTCATAAGTTTTGTTGCTTTAGTTTAGAAGTGTTTTCGGTGTGTGGCCCTATAAATTCGAATTGAGAGCATTTGTTACCTTCTCCCTCCTGGAAACAAAAAGAAAAACAAGTTTTGATTCTAATTTCTTTTCGGAACAAGATTTTTTTTTTTTTTTTTTTCGTATATAGCAAATCTGTGGCTGTGGCGGCGGGTGTTTGTTCAGTCTAATTTTTGCTTGTGTCTTTTTCTTGCCATAATTCTAAGAACCCACAAGAGAAACGAAAAACAACTCGATCGTTAGTTTTAAATGTTCAACAAAAAACGAATTTAAGGTTTCTTTTACATCTTTTTTTTTTTTTTTTTGCTTTGCAGAAGAAAAGGAAGAATACTAATGAGTGTATGGTGTAGATGGAATTGATATAGAGTCAAGAGCTGATAATTCAATATACCCGAAAGTTTCAAAGTGAGAAAAAAAAAGTAGATTTGTCTGTGTCTGATATGTAAGCCGTATGTAAAAATCCCTTACACGGTTGCTGGTGTTGCTGTGCGAAAGTCAAAACGGAGGGGAAAAAATAATGCCTTACTCTGAATGTGTTTATCTAATCAAATTGATTAAGTAAAATTTTATTTGGCCAATGTGTTTGTGTTAGCGCCGCCGGTTTTGTTAACCAATAAAAAAATTTCTGTTTGGATACATACGTTGGAATTTTGTGGATATTACGTACAGGCCGTTGCTGCGATAAGTAAGATGATAAGAGTCAATTCACAGTCATTCAGCTTGTCTAGCACATTGAATAAGGTAATTGCCATTGAAAACATTTTTCAATACTGTTTTTTTTTTTTTTTTTTGTTTTTGTATGTCGTGTATTTTTCTTTTGTTACTAAAGCCTTTTCACTTTTCATTAGCGTCTGCTTGTGAAGTGTATATGCCACCCGCTATTATGCTGTAGAATTACAGACGAACATGTACCTTAACAATGTGTAGTTTATGATTTATCACTCGCAATTTGACCTTTGGAAGTATAGTACCTATTCTGTCTTCTTTGGTGTTCAGTGTTGACTGTTGATGAAGGCATACATTGTTAGTGCTTATTCTGCGTCTAGACTAGGTGCATTGCATCATGTTTCGATTTTGTAAAAAGTCAACAAATTTGAAATTAATGAATATCGGTCAACGCTATTTATAGTGTCTGCATGCATGCACGCGTACTTTTATGAGTGTACACATTTTGAGGAATAAAAATCTCGATGATCTACTTAATGATGGGTGCGGTGTTGAATTCATTTTAGAAAAATGGCTCTCTGTAAGGAGTCTACAACTGGAGTAGAAAAAAGTCATTGAGATCATTAGAGAACTTATTTTAAATAAATGCTTCTTTTTTTTTTAACCAGCAAAAATTAAGGAGGCTCAGATTAACTGCCTAAACACAAGAAAGCCGCGGTAGTAGCGGTATGTAGCGTTGTCAAAGTTAAAATACACAGACTACGTAGGTAAAAGATGAACATAGTGGGCGGATGGACTACTAAGTCCGAATCTCGCAAAAACCCAAATTCCAACTTAGGGTTTTTTTTCCCACTGCGCCACCTCTCGCGAACGTCTGACAAGCATCCGAGAGTATAACTGTTTTGAAATAGCTTCTCAATTGGCCGTTTAGAGTCGGCATAAAATTGTAGATCCCTTCCATTCGTTTCAAACTTGAAAAACTCACACAAAACGAATAGTTGTTCGAAGCTTGGCCTAAGTTTGAGAGACGAAAAGAGACCCGACAATGGTGGTTTGATTCGAATATCTCTCGAATCTATATACTCTACTTTTTGGATTTGCCGGAAAACGGCAATAACGATTTTGACCGAAATGCATTCTTAGAGTAAAATTGATGTTCTCAAAATTATTGTGTCCTTAATTTTCAATTCGAATCAGCGAAAACACTGGTTTTAAGAACCGCTCTCATCTCGAAAACCCCAATTTTGATAAAACTTTAAAAAACAAATAATACTTATATCCCGAACAATAACCTATACCTACTCATTTTTCAGCTAAATAGTTAAGACATCAAATTTTCCAAACTAAACATTGCAATATTTGGTATATGTCTGCCAAATTTGACAAAAACCTATTTTGATCAAAATACACATTAAATATAGGTAACATAAGTGTTCAATTAAGATCCCATACATAGTTTTTCTCAAAAAATTTGATAGAAATAGTTTTTATTATTATTTCTCAAAAATGAGTACCCAGAAGCCGATCTGTGTTCATATTTTATTTAAAGCTCAATACCGCATTTTAAAACTAAAATTAACAGCCATTAAAAATGCAATAAAAGCAGCGCAAAACTTATTATTAGCAAATATTACCCACTTCCAATTTTGTCAACTATATTGAATATAAACCTTAAAATAACTCCAACCGCTTGGGGTTTAAACAATCAGAAGATCTCACTTCATTTGCACCCCCGGACACATCACATCCATCCATGCAAATTCAAAAACAAATTCCGATATCGATATCGATATCGATCTTTCAAGAACACTACTATACCAGTCAAAAATAAAATCATGCCCTAACAGATAAAAAAAAAAACAAAAACTCCTACTACGCTTGTCCTCCTACTCAAAAAGTTCCGTAGCAAAATGGCAAAAACCGAACCCTTATAGATTCGTCATGTCTGTCTGTCTGTCCGTCCGTATGTCAAAATAAATAAATGAATAGTTTGCGCAACAGGTCCGGAGGGACCCTAGGCCTAGCTTCTCACAACCATTCGTTTTTGTGTGAGTTTTTCATTTTTGGAACGAATGGAAGGGATCTACAATTTTATGCCGACTCCAAACGGCTAATTGAGAAGCTCTTTCAAGACATTTATACTCTCGGATGTTTGTCAGTAGTTCGCGAGAGGTAGCGCAGTGGAAAAAACCATAAGTTGGAATTTGGGTTTTTGCGAGATTCGAACCTGAGACCCCTCGCTTAGTAGTCCAACACACTAACACTAAGCCACTGCGACCGTCCGTATGTCACAGTCATTTTTTCCCAAATTTTAAGGACTATACTGTGAAGTTTGGTAAGTAGATGTATTCTGTGACCCGCATTAAGATTTTACACAAAAACAGAAAGAAAAAACAAACAATAAATTTTGGGGGTTCCCCATACCCATACGTGTATCTATGGATAGGTCTTCAAAAATGATATTTAGGTTTCTAATATTATTTTTTTCTAAACTGAATAGTTTGCGCGAGAGACACTTCCAAAGTGGTAAAATCTGTGTGTGTAGTCCAACGCACTAACCCATGGCTCAAGGTTGTACTGCCCAAGTATCTTGCTATATATAGATACTAGCAAACCCAAACCCGCTTCGCTGAGCACATTTCCAAGTTGGTGTTCCCTTAAAAAAAACATGCTTTCAATTCTTCGGGCTTCAGAAATGCTGAAACTTAAGAGAACAGTAAGAAAACTTTCAATAAAGTTCGTTTTTAAACTCTTACATTTTATTCTAATATGCTTTTTTCATAAAAAACGTTTTTGGTTTTTCCATCTTTTGCATAAATAAAGTGTAGTCAGGTAGTTTGGAACGATCGGATAAAAGTGAGAAAGTCTTTCCGCCTCATCGTATAGCTAAATATGAAATATAAGAAGAATTAAAAATGTATATTGCTGGATTTGTTCGATAAAAAAGTTAATGCAAATTATGTTACCGTATTTTTTATCACTTTAAGTGGCTATTCATCCCAATCTGTCAAATATAGAAAAAAAGAATAAAATATCCAAAATATGACAAACGCAAATGAATTACAAACCAAAATCTTTGCCGCTTCTATCGTTTCGGGGTGACGATGATACCTGTTACATTTTTTTTTCTGATTTTAATGCTTCCAAAGCAGCATTATTTGCTGATTGTTGTTCACCACTTTCACCATTTTTCTTTCCATTTTCGCCTAAATAGTCCATTTTGAACTAATTGACACGGATAAAATTAACTTCAAATATTTGAACATAATGTTTCAAAAATCTTAAATCTAACCGTGAATGATGTTCGTCAAAAAAGCACAAAACGCCAAATTTGGCAACCCTGAATACGTCCATAAAATTTAAAAAAAAAATCTAGATTCCCAAAAGTTGCTTTGAGAGCAGAAAAAGTGCTCTGAGAGCTCCCCAATCGAATACCACATTGTATTTTCTGCAATTGGCTTTTGTGGCTTGTGTCAAAACAGAAGACCTGCAAAATTAATTGGTGTGGGTGCAAGTTGAACGACTGCTCGTACTCGAGTCACATCACTGCAAGAGTGCTGTCAAGTTTTAAAAGTTCCGAAAATATTTATTTTCTTTTGATTTTGTCAAACGAACAAAATTAACACAAATATTTGTAAAACTATATATCGCCCAAAAATTTTCCATTTCTATCGCTTTTTGAAAAAAGATAAACCAAAATACGACAATACCTGGAAACCCTGAATACCCCCATAGCGGATATGCTGGCTATACCAATGTGTGCAAGCAAGCATCCACTCGAACGGAGTGTGAGTGGTAGAAATGGAGAAATGATGTTCTTTCTCCATTCGCTCACTTTATTGGCTAAACAATTTTCGATTTCGATGATTTTTTCATTGGAAAGTAATTGTTTTTTTTTTTACGTACAAACCTGCTACAAACGAATACGTTTTGAACAAAAAAAGAATCATAAAATTCGGTGCTGCCGAACTCGAGATATAAACATCCAAACATAATATCCAATTCATTTTTATATATAAGAAGAAGATATAGAGTAGATTTAAAATTTGAAGGACATTTTATTTGTTGAAAAGAATTTGACAAAATTTAAAGACGATTAAAGCTCAGGTTAGGTTGAAAAGGTTATGAAGAGTCGGTCAACATATAAGCTCATTCTTTGCTTTTCTATAATGATAATAATGAAAAAATAACACAGCAACATTTAAACTTTCGAAATATTTTCATCTAATTTTGCAGGCATTTTTTTAAACTTTTTTTTTGTGTGGCTGTGGTGGTCAGTGAAATCATAAATTACACTTTGAGTTCGTTTTCTCCTTTTTTTTTGAGCAATAATTTCCGGATTACCAAATAGGGCGTGATACTTCTCATACATCAGAGTAGGATACCCGCTGTTTCTTAACATATATAGCATGCTCAATTTTAGCGATACCTAATTTTTTGTTCTTCCATTGTGGTTTACTGCCATCAGTTCCCTAGGGATCGCGATGGGCCCTTATGTTGCCTAGTGCCGTATGAGACCTTACTATCTCATACCCCTTTTTTTACCTTACCTAGTTTAAGATAATGTGTCAACCAATACTGGGCAAATAAGTTGAAAAAGCATCGCAAATAACTGCAATAACTGCACCGTTCTATAAGGGTATCTCTTTAAGAAAATCTTTGGATAAAAATGCACCCGAATCAGACCAGCTTGTTGAGTCGTATTTCCTTGAATCTCTTCAAAGTTCTTTTCGAGCCTAAATTTGCAGCTTTACCTCCAGCACCTCTTAACCCGTCTACTGTCTTTCTTTTTTTTTTAAAGCAAGCAACTTACAGCCGATGAAAATATTTCCTGTACTTTAAATAATCTGCGGCTATTGATTGTCACTCTATCAAAACAAAAACTGACAAAAATGTGCTCAGTTCACAAAGTTTGTGAAACTACCTAAAGCATGCTCAAAATAAAATCCGATGACCTTGTTTAAGGCGGTTATTTTGTTTTCAACATAGTTTAAGAAAACCAGTTATAGTAGAGATCTCGTACCGGAAAATATGCTGTGAATGTTTTATTCGATACAAGTTTAAAAGCGTATTCCACTTGCGAATATTTGCTTTTCAAAATGACGCGTCCCATTTTTACTCAAACTGTATTTAAGTATACGCCACAGTTGTTCAGACGCAAATTGGCGAATAACTAACAGTATTTCCTGTTTAAAACTTGAAGTGAAAACTTATTTTTATTTGTTGATAATACTTTAACAATTAGCTACCGTAACAATATACAACTAAGCACCTGCATAAATATATATATATATATATATATATTTAGAGAGAGAGACGTTCAAGCTAATCTGATATCTAATAGTGTGGTCAACCTTACAGAACACTTCAGATAAACTCTATCGGTTTCCTGTACTACAGTAAACCAGGTATCAACTACACAACAGCAATTGTTAAGTTAAGATCATTTGAATGACATACACAAAACATTGAGCTCAGAGTTTCAAGGTTAAACAGTGTGATCTAAAATAAAATAAAAATAAAAACCGGTGGTGGTGGCGTCATTATCTCCGCCATCAAAAAAAAACGTTAAGTGGACATTTTTTCGCTTTGCCTTTTAATTTATTTGAACATTTCATTAGCGTGCTAACGAAGAAGAAAACGTTTAAACGTCAGCTCCCTTTGTATTTTATTTAATTTATACACAAATTAAATTCAAATTGATTTTGCAAAGGCGCTGAAGCAACGAATTATCTCCTGTGCAGAAGGTCCAATGCGTTATTAAAAATCGGATCACGTTCTCAGATACTGTGCTCAGATCTTGATGAGAAAGGGTTGGAAATGAATCCAAGAATTCAATAACTAATTGTATCTGTTAGCTGTCTGTTTGACTTGAAATGTTAACACTAAGGTGGTCTATGGTAATTCGATTTTCGATGGGTGCGGTTTCGGGGGAAGTTTTCATTCGTGGGGAATATCCCTTATTTGTACGCAGTAAACTTAGATCCCTCTACTACCATGTGCTAGAAGATCGCTATCAAGAACGCTGTAGCTTTAATCAAGCCGATTTCGGACTGCGGATGATTCTGCGTTTAGTGTTTAATATTACAAACAGATACAGAGATAAGGTTGGGCTTTATGTCTCCCAGAGAGTATGAAAGCCGTTTTTAAAACAACCTGATACAACCAAAGTAGTCCAACGCAGTGCTTAGGACCACTTAGTCCAAAAAGTAAGTTTTTACAAATAATCCGGTTCTAGAAGGTAAATTGGCCCGTGGTAGATCCTTTGGGGAATTTTTGGGCACTTTATGCTCAGTTTAAGAACAGTGAAGAAAAGGCACACTCTAGGCATTGTATACATATTTGATATAATATATAGAAGAAACTCGTAACAACTACTACACTAATCTATTTGCAAGAGCCGACGGTAAAATTCGTGAAGAATGGAGAGTGGTTGATAATATTTTAGGAAAGAATAGAAATCGTGTCGTAGTTGATAGTATGGAAGTTAATGGAATTATTGGTTCTGACTTATGCAGCATATGTATCTGTAACAAATTCAACAACTATTTCACTGAAGTTTCGTGCCGCAAGGAAGTGTCCTTGGACCGCTTCTCTATCTGTTATATACTCGCGATGTAGGTACCAAGAGAAGATGGCACTACCCTTGCTACGTTCGCCGACGACACCGCTATCCTAGCAGTTATTATTATTATTATTATATGAGCTTTTATTAATCCATGTTTTTGTTATACAAGACTTAATATCTAAATTTTGTTTTGTATAAAATATTGAATTTCAGATATTTATTCCTAGCAGTAGGTAATACAAACGAAGAGACGGCTGCAAAACGAATGGACGAAGGACTGGCGCGACGGATCGGCCTCAACGAAACTAAATCTGTACACGTGATTCATCGATATCAAATATAGAGAAATGTACTGGCTACTTGGAAAACATTCCCAGCTCAGTACCGAAAACAAACTGCTTCTATACAAGCAAGTGCTAAAGCCGGTGCGGACCTACGGAGTACAACTTTGGGGTTGTACCAAGAAAACAAATGCTAATATTGAACAAAATTTTCAAAATAAAGTGCTTAGAGAAATTGTACAAGCACCATGGTATATTAGAAACGACGATATCCACAGGGATCTCGGAATTCCAACAATTGAAGCTGAAAATAGAAGCTTCGCGAGAAAGCATAGAAACCGACTAATCGGACATGTCAACAATACAGTCCGACAAATTTTGGACGAGAACAATTTATTGCGCCGGCTACAAAGAACGAAACCGTTCGACTTGGCAAGATAAGATTAACACCGTCTAAATTGCGGAACATGCAGGATCTTTCATTGGAAAGTAGCCTGTCAAAAGTTGTTATTTCATGATAGAAAAATTGTTGAACTGAAGTTTCCGAGAAATTGAAACCAGTCGTTGAAACAAATGTAAACTGTGATTGCTAAATTTCTTTAAGTTTACCTGGCGAAGTTATACTTACAAACAGTTTCGTTTTTGAGCCGATAATTTCGAGAGAAATGTACAGTGTTATCCTATCCTTAAAAAATAGAAACTCTTGCACGAGTGATGGTGTTTCAAGTGTGCTTCTGAAAAATAGGGCCTTGTTTGTCGTTGATGTACTGAGGTACTGAGTGTCTTATTTAATCTTAGTGTTGAAAGGGGTTGTTTTTCCTGAACATTTGAAATGTGCTGAAGTTGTACCTCTTTTTAAAAGGGTAACAAAAAAAAGGGTTTCGGATTATATCCCTATTTCACTTCTTTCAACCTTTTCCAAGATATTTGAAAAACTGCTTAAAGTTCGTATTTTGTCGTTCCTCGACAAGTTTCTTTTGTAGCAAACAGTTCGGGTTTAGAGCAGAAATGCCAACAGAGGATGCTATTTTAAGAGTAGTTAGTCAACTGTATGGTGGTTTAAACTGCAATAAATCTACCATGTGTCTGTTAATAGACATGACAAATGCATTTGATATGATGCAACATGATTTGTTACTAAATAACATTTTTTAATGCTGGTTTTCTAGCAACATTCTTAAATGACTGCATTCATTTTTAAAATATAGGCAACAGAGAGTTAATGCCAGTAGTGTCTTCAGTGAGTCCCGATTTTTGAAAAACGGTGTTCCTCAGGGTTCTGTACTTCGACCTTTGTTTTTCCTAATATACCTACATAAACTCCCTTTTCAAACTCAAGTTAAAAATGGTATATCAACTGCATTTGCAGACGATATAGCGACGATCTGCGGTTTACTGCCCACAAATTGATCACAAATGAGAAAACAAAGTTGATGTCTTTCATGAGAACTGATAATAATCTATATGATTATAACCTCTGGTTTCACACATGCGACTGTAAACTGTTTTCTTTACTTTTTTGTATCTATTAAAACCTTTTGCATCAAGAAAGTTTTAACCACAATTTACTATGGTCTTGCGCACTCAAAGTTACAATACGGTATCACTAGCTTGCGTGGTTCGTATTCTAATACCTATGAGCCTTTATTAATAGCCCCGAAACATCTAGTACGAATTATATGTACTTAACAAAAATCGATTTGCTGAGAGTTGGCCTTTATTTAAAACGTTGCAAATTCTACCAATCAGATATTTATATGTTTTTAAAGTTTTAAGAGAGTTCCTTAAAAAAAGATATAATATGCCGAGCAGAAATTTCCAAATGTATAACCTACGTATTAATAAGATGAGCTTAGTCATTGCACTATTTGCACATAAAACACTTTCGTCTCTTTTTTATACTTATACAGCTGGAAAGTTCTTAAATAAATTGCTCTTTTCTATCGGAGAAATACCTTGTCTTCCCGCATTTATCAGAAAAGTAATAGAGCTGTTCACTTTAAACTATGATTGCATTGAAACACTTTTTTAGATTTTTTTTTTCTTTTTCATCAGCACATTAATTATAAATATTGTAATTTAATAAGTGTATCTGCAAATATGTAAAGAATACACTGATTGTCACCCCACATCAGTTATCATTTGAATTTTTAAATCTTTGATGTGTCATTCACCACTAACTTTTTAGTTAAAGAATGATTACTATTATGTTATTTCATTATTTCATGAATATTGTATGAAATGAATAAAATCAACTAATATATCTATCTCTATCTCTAAGTTCCAAAGAGGAAATAGGCAGGATTCTTAGGGGTGCCATATCTCCCAAATGATGTTGTAATTTTTTTCACGAAAAACATGAAGAAAAGCGTACAAAGTAACAATGGTAAATGGAAATAAGCACACATGATAGGCTTATTTTTTTTTTTTGTTGTAACAATGAATACTGGGCACCGAATACTTTCCTATCTATACTTCTTTCACTGATACACACAAACATTTTTTTTTTTCTAATTTACTCTTTTTTTTTTTATTGTTCGTTTGTAACTATAAATTTTTACCTGGGGGCAGATTCTGTATGTCAACGATCATCGGAACGATATCGTTTTCGAAAGTTTAATCACCATTAGAAGTTATATTCTGGTCGAAATTTTTCGAATATCGTTAGCTTACATTACATTTGTGGGAAATGTACTGGATTAAGCTCTCGAGCTTGTAATTTTAGCACTTAGTTGCTAGTTTGCTCTATCGTTTCGCGATAATTGTCTGATAGGTAACGGAATGAGTGCCCTGCAAATCCGGTCGCGACTACACACTTCAGGAATTTACATACTTACTCCGATTTTTTTTTTTTTTTGTTGGTTAATAGACCATGCAGAGAAGGTTTATATATTAGCATGATAAATTTTTGAAAGAAGGCGCAACAACCATTCCAATAAATTCATTTTTGTGTATATATTTATGTATATTTACTAAAAATCTATTTCATTGAACAAAACTTCAGTTACAATTTATTTTAGAATGTCAAATAAAATTGAGTTTTGTTTTATCAACCGAACTGTTCACAACGCCAACGAATACAATTGTGTATCTATATCTTTGTCTTTATAAAAAGTAAGTGTATTACATTTTTGTAATCTGTGCTTTATATTTGTCACATGTTCTGCAGTGTTTAGAGCTAAAACAAATTATTGTATTTAGAGTTTATTATGTCAAGACGATCAAATATTGGTCAGCGAACGCGACATGCACGGTCAAATTTGGCCTCACGGTCAATGGAGGACGATGAGCAACGCGAGGAACGCAACGAATCAAATCGCGCACGCACATCAAGATCACGTTCAGCAATCCGAGCTCAACGATAACCTACCCGCGTGAACTTGCAAGGCGCTGCATTTGTATATAACTTTGCACTCGATTACAGCTCACTGCCAAAAATTAGCATTTTTAGTGGCCAGGCTATTTTTTTTTTCGAACTCACAATGACGAAATGTTCCATTACAAAATCACGTGTTGTTGCCTACAAGATATATAAGCTGAAGGTTTAAAATGAAGCCATCAGTTTTCTATAGTGAAGTTTCGAAAGGAAGTTTTTAAAATTCAACAATTTTGGAAACGGGAACAAATTTATGGTTCTCGCCCATTTTATTAATATTATTCTATTTAGTCAAATAGTTTAGTAGGTAGTTGAGTTTTAAATTTTCTCCATAGTTCTTCAGCTTTTTTAATATATAGCGGGTGGTGTAATGATTATTGAACGTGTCCTTTGGGTATGAACTGTAATGCACGGCCCAATAGACTCAATTTTCTTATCAAACCTATTTTAATTGTTTGCGCACTATATTTAGTTAATTATTGAAACTCCTTTTGTTAAATTTGTTAACTTAGAGCATCTTAACTAAATTATATTTACATCTTCTTTAATCATCTTCTATATATATAACGGGTGATTTTTTAGCTGGTTTGGTTTTGGCAACACTGGTTTTGACAGCTGACGTGTGTTTAGTACCTTGTGTCACTGTCAAACGGCTTTAGTTTGGTTTGCAATTTAACCATGGATCGTGTTACAAATGAACAACGCTTGCAAATTATTGAATTTTACTATCAAAATTCGTGCTCGGTTCGAAATGTTCATCGCGCGCTGCTTCCATTTTATGATCGGCATTCTCGACCTTCTGAGCAGTATATTCGGAAGATTGTGACCAAATTTAGCACCAAATTTACTTTGTTGGACATTAAACCACCAACACGTTTACGTACTGTGCGTAGTGAAGAAAATATTGCGGCCGTATCAGCTAGTGTGACAGAAGACCGCGAAATGTCGATTCGGCGCCGTTCCCAGCAGTTAGGCCTTTGTTACAGCACTACGTGGAAAATTTTGCGGAAGGATTTGTGCGTAAAGCCTTTTAAGATACAGCTTGTGCAAGAACTAAAGCCAGCCGACCTACCACAACGCCGAATTTTTGGTGAATGGGCTCTTGGAAAGCTGGCCGAGGATCCGCTTTTTTATCGAAAAATTGTGTTCAGCGATGAGGCTCATTTTTGGTTGAATGGGTACGTAAATAAGCAAAATTGCCGCATTTGGAGTGAAGATCAGCCAGAAGCATTGCAACAGCTACCAATGCATCCCGAAAAAGCCACTGTTTGGTGCGGTTTATGGGCCGGCGGCATTATTGGGCCATATTTCTTCAAAGATGATGCGAATCGCAGCGTTACTGTCAATAGTGAACGCTACCGAGCGATGATAACAAACTTTTTTTTGCCCGAAATGGAAGTTCTTGACTTGCATGATATGTGGTTTCAACAAGACGGTGCTACATGCCACACAGCACGCGAAACAATGGCGCAATTGCGAGGCGAGTTTGGTGAACAGTTAATTTCACGTTTCGGGCCGGTCAATTGGCCGCCTAGATCGTGCGATTTGACACCATTAGATTATTTTTTGTGGGGGTATGTCAAGGCTAATGTGTATAGGGACAAGCCCGCTTCGATTGACGCACTGGAAGCCAACATCCATGCATTCATTCGTGAGATACCGGCCGATATGTGTGAAAGAGTATGCCAAAATTGGACTCAACGGATGGACTACCTGAGACGCAGCCGCGGTCAACATTTGCATGAAATTATCTTTAAACATTAAATTGCAAGGTTCAAACTATCGATTCAAATAAATATTTCATTCATTTTTTCGAATTTTTTGTGTTTTTTTTTTTTAAAAAGTTCTAAACCTCTTAAAAAATCACCCGTTATAAAACAAAGTTGTATCCGTAAGACCGCCTATAACTCGAGAACGGATGGTCCGATTTGAGATATATTTTCTTTGTTGAGTTTGTCTACGCCTAACGTAGACGGTTCATACGGCGAGAAAATTGGATAATTTTAAAGATAAATTGGAAAGTTCGTGAAAATTAATTTTCCATACATTTTGTACGGCGAGCTTTATTTATTTATTTATTTTTATTTTATTTAATTTTGATCGTAGTATATACAGTGAGATCGTGTTTGTCAAAAGATATTTTGGATCAACAAAATTGATTTCAGGTGGAATAGTGAATGCTACAAATTATTTTAGTCAAAAAGTCAATTTTGGGCTGGACGAAGTTCGCCGGAACCGCTAGTATATAATAAATTTTGATGTCCTTGTTTTAAAATAAAATCGTTAAGTAAGAAATATAGAGAGGGTGCCATATCTCTCATGGTGCCATATCACCCGACTTTACCTTACATCAGTTTTCTTCCTCAATATACTGTAACAAGAAAGCTGTCAACCTTTTTACAGTCCTTGAGGCCATTTTTTCCAATAAAATTGAGGATTTTAGTCGAGAAAAAAAATATTGTCTCTTAGTATTTTTTTTGTCTAACTACCATAAATAACCATACCCGCTTATTTCAAACAACCTGCTGTTCTAGTTATTTATCACGAACCCATTGAGAAGCAAATACGATTTGCATACATTTTATGAACCCTTTATAGTCGTTTTGTTAACTATTGTATTATTCACAATATAGCAAAGTGTCAGATATCAATGTCAACATTCAATAAAGATATCCCTATTCCGACTTAATCTGCGCAAAAATCAATACTCCGACCATGAGAACTTGATTTTCACTAGCAAAACTAGTTGTGGTTTATTAAATCATTTTTTTTTTTTTATTCACAATGCATTGACATGTCTGAATGGATATGTCATTATTATTTTATATTCTTTTGAGATAGCCTTCGAAAAATAACATTTCTAGTTGATTAGTGCTACTTTTAGTTCAGAGATTATGTCATACTGGTATATACTATCTTGGCTGTCGTTATAACAAAAGCAAAAAAATATAGATAACCAAGGAAACATTTTTTAATTAACTTATCAGATCAATAGGTGGCATGCACGCATCACTCGATTGGTTCCACAGATGCGAAACAACGAAAGCAGCAGTTTAATTTCCTCTGTTCAAGACCTTATCTTAATTTTACGCATATGCAGAAAAGCCATTCTATGAAAGACACCTCGAAGAAGTGTGTATAACGACGATTGTTTATTTAAGAATAAAAAAAAAAAAAAAAAAAAAACTATATTTAGAAATGAAAGGTGTGGTGTGATGGTTCGTATACACTAGGCAACGCGAATGAACAAAATGAAAAAAAAAAAAAAAAAAAAAAAAGCACACACTCTTAGGGTTGGGCAGATATGCAAACATTCCCTGAAGTTTTATCTCATTCAAAGTTACTTGGAAACTGCCGAGAAAATCATAAGAGATACACATATGTAGATCGGCCTCAATAAATTACGTCATCGTGTGCGAGCGGTGCCGATGAAAGCCGCTTACTTAAGGAAATATCTATCCGGTATTATGCAAATTAAGACAATTAAATCTCAATAAAAATAAAAAAACAAACCGCTCAGCAATTTCAAGGAGAATTATAGCGGCAGCGATAATAAACAACTAGGCATTAGATGAAAAGTTGCAATTTATCTCCTTCGATTGACCGAATGATTGAAGCTGAAGGCTTTAATTTGTGCAAATATTGCAGAGAGCCGACTCGAAGCACACCATATGCTACTCGATTCTACGAATATCTCGGGGCTGAAGAATTTGTGGCTGCCGTTTTTTTTTTATTTTTTTCTTCTCGAATTTGATGATCAAATTTCAAATTGATTCGTCCCATCGGAGGGGGAAAGATGGCCGAACTCGCAAGTATTAATTTCAGCCATATGCTGTTTTTTTTTTCTTGAATGTGTGCTTGGTGCTTAATTTGGGCGATAGCAATTTGAAATTGGACGCGATTCATTGAAAGGGAAACCGGACCGCTTTACATTGCAGCTAATGACCTTCAGCGATTGACTGGAATACAGCAAGAATATATCTATAAAATCACATCTTTAGGAAGCGTATTTAGCAGATAAACTTAATTGTGATCATTAGATTTTGATGATGCTGGGATGAAGGTAAATGCGATCTATTCTGAAGTGACGGCCGTATCCACAACGCCTGTCCAGTATGGAGGTGTTTAAGTTGGTCGGGCTTGGGATGCCCAAAAGCGAAGTAAGCTTTGTATCGACATACAATCGGCCTTAGATGCTTGATTATCACTAATGTCGATAACTAATTGGATGCCAGCCTTAGTAAAAATGCACAGCATTAGTGAAACCGTGCAAATTAACAATAAGGCTTCCACATTTCCTAGTGCGAACACTTTTTTTAAGAATATACATATTAAATTTGCTGTCATGGAAGAATGTGAATTTCATAATTTGTTTTCGTGAAATTGGAGACCCTACACTCACATCGAATCTACAACCGTTGGTGCACAGAAGACAAGTCGCTGACCTATGCTTGTTCTATAGGTACTTCCATGGTAGATGTTCTGAGAAACTCAAAGACATTATCCCTCGAAATGCAACTTTTGGGCGCCCAACAAGACAGGCTGCTAATGCTCATGACCATACAGTACACTTGACAACCGCGAGGACATCAACTTTCCAAAACTCCTTCTGTTACAGGACAAGCAAACTTTGGAACTCGCTTCCTGGGGATATATTTCCAGAAGACTACAATTTGCAGCAATTTAAGTGCAGAGCAAACATACATCTGCAGGCATCTCGGGGCGCTGTTGAAGCGTTATAGGTTCGCCTTTCCCGGGAGAAGTATATAAAAAAACTGATTTCTAATACTTCATGATTGATTGATGAGTGCATTTATGTCATAATAAGATCCCTTTCAAATTGTTCAATAAACGGACCACAGTTTATTAGAATGCTTTGATGCAAATCAAACCTTATTGGTGGTCTAAAAATCACAACTATATTATAATCGTTAGCAAGTAAATATTTTCGCAAATAGAAATAATAGCCTGTTAATTTATTTCAGAAATCTCACGTAGAAAGCCATAAGCGTTTTAACAACCTATCGCGTCCATGTTTGAATTTCAATTTGCCAAGCACCGAGACATTGCTTGCCACTGTATAGAAGTGTGAAAATAAATACAAATTTGATCTTTTAAAAATTGTATATATATATCGATTTGGCTTTTAAGATTTTGATCCGAGATTTCAGGGCACTCATTCCGTATGTCGATTATCGCCAGACGATAGCTTTTCGACGATAGCTTTGCTTCACGTAACTTTAATAATCGTCTATCGTCCAGACGATATCGTTTTGACGATTGAACATTTGCTTTACGTGTCGTTTTGCATTGATTTGTGTGTTTTGCAATCAGCTTAAGTTTTTTTTTATCGAATTTCAAGAAGAATAATTGACTTTATATATTTTTCAAATACATACTACCAAGAATAAAGTTAATCAACACTGTAATTATATACTTTCCACAATTATGAAGATATATCGATGATCCTCTAGATTCTTTGCCTGAAACGGACCCATGAAATCCATGTGGACAGTATGAAATGGTGTTGGTCTCTTTTCGATTGGATATAGTTCACTTTGCTTCCTTCCAGAGGGTCTCTTTGCTACGAGGCATATTATGCAGGATTCGACAAACTTCCTTACGCTTCGTGTCATACCCGGCATCCAAAAATTGTCCTTCAATTTCGCAAGTGTCTTCTCCCAGCCAATATGGCAGTTATCTTCGTGAAATCGCCTCATTAAGGTTAGTCGACACCGTTGCGGTACAAACAGCCGATCTACTGATTGTAACTTTTTATAAAGTAATCCACCACGAATCGCATATTGTGCCTTTATGTCAGTATCACCTTCCTTAATCCTTGTTTATGAGTTCCAAAGCGGCAGGATCTTGTCTTTGTTCGATATGTAGCCAAGTCTCGGACAAACTATTCAAATGGGAACATTCCTTCTGTGGTATATTGCGACTGAGGTAGTCCGCGTGGACCATAGCCTGACCCTTCCTATAAGTGATGTCAAAATCAAAATCTTGGAGGTAGATCCACCATCGAGCAACGCGGGGCAACAGGTCTTTCTTTTGCTTAGTTGCTTTAAGAGCATTACAGTCGGTAACTATAATGAACCGAATACCCAAAAGATAAGTACGGAAATGTCTTAGTGCATTTACAACCGCAAGAGTCTTTAACTCATAACTATGGTAGTTGGTTTCATAGGGCTTCGTAGCTTGACTGTAATACGCTACTACATGCAACTGACCCTCAATTCGTTGAAACAGGACTGCGCCATAACCGATGGAACTTGCATCGGTATGCAATTCAGTGGGTAGTTTGGGATCAAATATTATTAGTAAGGGTCGTGACGTTAGCTGTCGCAATATGTACTGTCTCGCTGTTTCACACTCATTTGTCCATTCAAATTTCGCATTTACTTTGGTTAAGGCGGTAGTACAACTAGTTTTTGCAGCGAACTCTGGGACATACTTCCGAAAATAGTTGGCCAATCCCATAAACTGACGCACTTGTCTTACACTTTCTGGAGTTGGTGACCTTACCAATGAGTCAATTTTAGTTCTACTTGGTCGGACTCCGCTGAAAGTGATTTCTCGTCCCAAATATTCAATTTTGGTCTGCAAAAATTTACATTTGTCAAGATTGATAGAGAACCCGTTGGTGGTTAATGCCTCTAAAACAACGTCCAGCTTTTTTAAGTCCATCTTCCACGGATATTGACGGAATGAGGACATCATCTAAGTAGACCTTTATTTTAAACTTATTTTGTAGACAGGTGTATTGCTGTTTACTGTTTCCAAAGGTATAAAACGAAAATCATTAACTTCATATGGCATTAAATAACATGTTGTCATAATCCTCGGGTCGATGTTGAGTTCTGCTTGAAAAAAGAAAAAGTATAGCTACGAACCCAGAAAAATTTCGATTTTAGCAAATGTTTGTTCTGCCCTCCATAACAGCAATCGAACAATACGAAGATTTGGCAAGTGCAATTTTAAACAACTCGCAAACCCTAAGTGGGAATAACCGGATGAGACAGTTGGCTTCAAAAATGAGGGATGAAATAAAAAACTCGCTTTAACTTTAATTATTTTATTGATGTTATATTTTCCTTGGTAGCTGTTTGGCTTATTACCCTTGGCCAAGACCGGATGGTCATTCATAAAAGCAATTAATATTGTCATATACATTAGTGAAATACATTTCTTCGGTATTATTTGTTAATTTTAATAAACTAAGGAATAATAATGAATTTAATACACTTTGCAATTTTCAAATTTGCCGGCATCAAACACAAAATGATTGAAAAAAAAGTCATTTGTGACAGTTTAAACGACATCTGATTGGAATTTTCACTATGGTTTGAAAGTCTCTGAAGGAAACTCAGTGTTCTCAATGCTCTCTCTCGTTGTATACAAAAAACGATAGACGAGATGATAGTGATAGAGTTACGGAAAGCAAATTGATGATGAGATCGTTGACTACTATCGCGCAAACGATTATCGTTCTCAGAGTTACGGAATGAGTGCCCAGATTTCTGCTGCCAAATTGAACATGAAATTTGAATTTTATTGGTTCTTGTTTATATAGTTGGCCGCAAACAAAAGAAAACTTTTTTCACTTGCACTGGAAATCAATTGTAATTGATTTTTACACATTTGTAATAACGCATTTGAAAATAATTAAACAAACAAAAATAAATAAATAGTTAGCGCAACAGGTTCGGAGGGACCCTAGGCCTAGCATCTCACAACAATTCGTTTTTGTGTGAGTTTTTCATTTTTGGAACGAATGGAGGGGATCTACAATTTTATGCCGACTCCAAACGGCTAATTGAGAAGCTCTTTCAAGACATTTATACGCTCGGATGTTTGTCAGCGAGAGGTGGCGCAGTGTAAAAAACCCTAAGTTGGAATTTTGGTTTTTTGCGGGATTCGAACCTGAGACCCCTCGCTTAGTAGTCCAACACACTAACCACTAAGCCACTGCGACCGTAACCGCCAGCTATCTCTTAGGAAGAGTAAAAAAAAAAAATTGATCTTTTTGCCAAATCGAAAACGAGATTAGAAACCGTAAAAATTTTAAATTCTCGCAGAAAAATATAAAGCCGTGGCGCACATTTTGATGGATGAAGACTGTCATGTTCTGTCGCCTTCAGATAAACTCTAGAGTGATGATAAAACACAGATAGATCAAATTTCAATATGATTTATTTGATTGGAATCGAAATCAGTGGAGAGCGATATGATAAACAATGGTTTTTGATTTGTTTTCTAGTGCAAAAACAAACAACGAAGACGGTTTTTCAACACAAGAACAAGCAACGTAGAGCTGAGCGTGCTGTTTTTTTTTTTTTTTTTTTTTTTCTTAGATTAATCCAACAGACTTCCAACGATATTGGCCTTGCGATTTATTGATTGTCATCGCAAAAGCCAATCGAACGGGGAACTGAAACCCCTTGAATTGGAATGGAAGATCAGTTTGAATAATCGGAATTCGTGGGATAGGAACTTCCTCTCCTTTGAATTTGCCCTTGATGATCGTCACTTGAATCACATTGTTCATCAGTTTCTTGACGGAAGATTCAGTTTCCGCAACATCTAATATCTAGTTGTTCGCTTCATCCTCGTCGGTCACGCTGTTAACGGATTTGTACGAATGCTGGTCTGCAGCGATTTGACTTTGAATAACGAAATTCAAGCTATCGACGTCCTTATTCTTCGCTACTTGTATTGCCTGTTCACTAATCCAATCGAGATTTTTATAATTTTGTGCCCGGGAGCACTTGGGTGATGAGTTCCTCCTTGGACGATGTGAACTCGCAAAAATTTGCTGAGAAAGATATCAATCCAGTCGAAAAAAAAAAAAAAAAAAAAATTGGCCATTGTCAAGCCCCAGCAGTTGTCTCGAGAATTCAGCAGCCGATGGGTCGTTCTGCAATGCGACTCAAGTTAGTTACTGCCTTCGAAGTAGTTTGGCACCTCAGCATAGTTCAGGTTCCAATACTCGTCGTGCAAGCATAATTGAAGCACTCTCGTTTGTGTGTTCCGTCCAATGTATTTCTATAAGTTTTGTGCTTGTTTCTGTATGCTATGCATTCCATTCAAACTTTCTTGACAAGTTCAACCTCATTCATTAGAGAGTGCTGACCACGCATCTGCCCAGTAAATCCGCTTTCTCACGATGACATCTGAAAGTTTTTTCGGCAGTCTGTTTTGTGGAAGGGTGCTTACTCCTCGAATGTGGAAAACGGAACAACCCCAAACTTGCGCACAGTAGTAACTGATTTTGAAGCTGCTTCATATATTTTGTACTTATCTGAGTGCTGTATATTATAAACTGTTAATTGAATCCTCCACTGAAATCGTATTAAGACAGTTTTATTTCCCGCTAATATGTATTTATGCGATCGGACTCTATTACATAAATTCTAATATCACACTTACATTTATTATAGAATCGAGCTAATTGGTTGAACATGGAAAATGAGTTGCATATGGCGCACTTGGAATCAATTTATGAATCTATGCATAGTTCGCTTCTGTTCCAAACTAGTCAACGCAATTTTTTTTATAAATTCAAATATGTTGAGACTTCCGGACACATGCAGTGTCTTCCAGGCAGAGATTCTGGCCGTACTCAAAGCTGCGGAGGTAATTGAGATGAGATCGATATCCAATACGAATATCGCCATCTATACATTGATAGCCAGACTGCGCTTAAAGCGCTAGAGTCACATGCCACTAAATCTAAACCATTCAGGAATTGCCGCACAATGCTTAAGGCATTATATTCTCAGAACCATATCAGAGTGTGTTTGGTAAGGTGGCTGTCTAGAAAGACACACTTAGACCATATACATTTAGTTATTTTGTGAGTGCTCTAGGCCGGGCATGCTAGTGGGCGCATTATTGCTATCTTTGTGCTTATGACTATTTGTCTTTATCTGCAAACCTCCTACCTCTAGAATAGAGGGCAGTTTAACCTCGGATAAGGGAAGGGTGACCGAAACAGTCTTTCCCTCGCCTGTAATACTCAGACAACTCCTTGAAGAGAGGAGATTGGGGATAACTATTGGACGATATGTCTTCGGATATACGACGGGTAAGCGAAACAGTGTGCCCTTCGCTTATAATTCATTGACGTCTCGTCGTAATGGCGTAATGGCGTAAACCGTATGCGCCATCGGTGATTAGTAGATCGGCCCTTTCGTTGTGTACCTTACTAAAGCTTTAATAAGGCTGGTCAAGGAGGAAGACCGGGACCATACTTAAATTCTGTAGGGAAATTTATTGTTTGGGCGATTTGGTTTAGGTTTTTAACTGTAATGGTTCCCTAGGGATGGCGGTGTGCCAACCTTGGTGCCTGGTCTTTTGTGATGATTTCACAACCCCACTCAACCTAACCTAAGCTACGGGCTTATACGGTTTGGGTTATTTTATTCGCAACAGTATATTTCATGAACATCCCTGACCCCAGACTATTACCTTTTGCCCTGAAACCGTCATTTGAATTTGCAGCCATATATTTATGAATCCTTTTGAACGCGAAACACGCAAGTTGTTTTACGTGTATATCCCACCCATTTGTGATATGCATTCTCTGATATGTCCTTGTTCGTTCAATTTAGGTCATTATTCTTAACCTTGACCATCAATAAATTGCCCAACACCTACATACACTCGCAGTCAGGGTGTATCCGCACTGTACTGCCACAACACATCGACGATTACTTCTGCGCCAATATAAATTTGTATTGAAACACTCCCTGTGACAACAACTACATTACACGCTATACACCAAACAGCACAGAGCACAACAACAACTTCGCAACGCTTCTGAGTTCTGAGCATTCCACAGCAAGTGCCAAAAAGGCCAGCCACGCCAGCCAGCCAAAGCCACACACACAAGAGAGAACCGATTCTGTTTTAATTCATTCGGAGTTTCCTCTATTTTTGACTGTTAAAACTCGTCGCACTTCTGTTGGAAATGGAAGTTGCATGTAGTGGAACGTATCTCCTCCTATATATGTGTACAATGACAAGAGACATTTCCTACTTGGCGTTGGCAAATCCAATCCACCAGACCACTGCAGTATTCCACTTTCTCTCCATGTGAGATCAACCTACGTGTTATTTTTCCAACAAGCCAACACACAAAATAATTTGCATTTTGAATTGAACTAAACATAAATGTTCAAAATTTTGTAACGCGCAAAAAAATGAAATCCCTGTTCTTCCATCCCAATACGTGTTGTATATATCGCCACCAAAGTGCCGGATAGTGGGTGCAACGTGCAACTGAAGTACAATGCAATTTAACTGGTTTTACGTTTTAGTTGCCTCAGTGCTTGTGTCTGGTGTATAGTATATCCCTAACGTCATTGAATGTAAACAAAACAAACGAACATGTACGACGACAATTTGTACGATAATCCTGCTGAGCCGAGATGCTCGATAACAACCTTTTTATATCGGATAGCGTTTACATTGTTTTATGCGGGGTTTTATCTAGATCGTGCCACAGTTGGGGTGGGACATCTGTTTTTTGTTTATACATTGTCTTGATAGTTTTATAATAATTTATATTTCCGTTCTCATGACTGTTTTTTTTTTTTTTTTTTGCAGAAATCTAATGAGGACAGAGTAGACTCCAGTCAACAGATACTACCAAAACTAGAGGCACAAACCGTAAGTGCATTGAAAAAAAAAAAAAAATCGCTCATAGGCCGACACCGTCGAACAGTGGCGCTTCTTTGTTCGCATCTCTCTGCCTATTCACTTGATGACGCAGTGTATTTAGTAGATGAATCATGTCTTTGGGGTTATTTATAAATTTCATTGAAGCTATTTATGTGCGTACGGTGGGCTGTGGTCCTTTGTTTTGGCACAAAGTGTAAATTGTATGTATTTGCACTAAATAGGAGGAGAGAAAGAAAAGTTTTTCAAAATTTTCTTAGATTACATTTTTGTGCGAGAGCAATTACCCGCAGTAGATATAGTTCAAGGTTGCTAGATATTTTAAGTGTGGTTTTCTTGTGGCTCTGCTTTAGTTGCTAATAATGTAGATTTTTAAATTGGTCAGCTTACGAACAGTATAGCAAAATATATTCAGATTTTGTTTAGAAACTGCGACTGAAAACTTTCGAGACTTTTTTGACTTTGGAGCTCTTTTAAAGTAAAGGCAAAACAGTGTCTGGAAAATGCAGTAAATGTGCCAAGTTCAGTCAAAAGAAATGGGTTACGTAACTCCTTATATTTTTTTAAAGTTTGGGTTGGTGGGTATGTCGCAACCGTACGGATGCGGCTTTCTTTGGACAGTTAACTGACAAACAGTCATTCGCGACAGTTGGGGCAGTGGACGAAACCTAAATTGTTATGTTTTCGGGAGTTGAACCTGCGAACATCTGCTTAGCAGTCAGACACTGCACACTCACCCTGTGGCCGACGGATTTTTGCTTGAAAAGTCAGTAGGGCTCGAATTTTTGTAAGCCTTGCTCACTAAGCGTACCAGGATTGAACTGAAACTTAGTTCTAGTTATATGTTCCCGTATAACATAAGGCTCTGCTGACAGAAACAGAAACGAAACCATATACATAGTGATATAGCTATAATGTTAGACAGCCAGGTTGCTATTGTGGCACTTAATTCCTACATCAAGCCTGTTTGCTGATATTACTCATAGCGATTTAAGTCCTACTTAAATACCAGATGGCATACTTTTTCTGTGTCATAAACTTTCACACAAAATTTTAAGTTGAACTTAAATCGCTATGAGTAGTAGGTATCAGTAAATAGATCTAAATCAAAATTTGTGTGGGAATGTCTACAAAAACTTAATGGACTGGGTAGGAGAAACAAAATAACCCTCTGCTGGGTGCCTGACCTTGTGGGGATAAAGAGTAATGAAATGGCCGAGCATCAGAAACTTTCATACGTCGCCTGAACCATATTCTAGGGAATAGGATATCATACCCTAAGAGAAGAATTTAGGAAATTAGAGAAAGAAAACAGGGCAAGAACCTGGCATAACACTCAGGGCGCGAGTGAGGCCAAGAAACTTCCGGGGCAATATAACCGGAAAAGATTCCAAGCTTGCATCGGCATGAGCAAAAATAACCACCGTATCCTAAATGGCTTACTAACAGGGACTGACTCAAGGAAAACCTCAGAAAACTGACTAGATACATCTAGAAAAAGGTCACTGCAGATACTGCGATGGCTCCAGGAAATAACCCCCAAAATTGAGGAATATTTTCACTATTAAATTATTCGAAAATGCAATAAGTCTCCAAAATGAAATGAAATAACATATCAGACATACCTATTTCCTTAAATTTAATTAAAACTAATTATAAATTTGAAAATTAAACAAAAACTAGAAGCTAAAAACCTCGCACCCGCAACCCATTATCCAACAGTAAACCCAAGAGGGGGATATATACTAACTCCTCTGGGGGAATATACCTCCTAAAGGTCGTAGGGAGGGGGTACAATACAAAAGGTCACAGTAAAACAGCCCCTTTCTACAACCGTTGGTGCACAGAAGACAAGTCGCTGACCTATGCTTGTTCTATAGGTACTTCCATGGTAGATGTTCTGAGGAACTCAAAGACATTATCCCTCGAAATGCAACTTTTGGGCGCCCAACAAGACAGGCTGCTAATGCTCATGACCATACAGTACACTTGACAACCGCGAGGACATCAACTTTCCAAAACTCCTTCTGTTACAGGGCAAGCAAACTTTGTAACTCGCTTCCTGGGGATATATTTCCAGAAGGCTACAATTTGCAGCAATTTAAATGCAGAGCAAACATACATCTGCAGGCATCTCGGGGCGCTGTTGAAGCGTTATAGGTTCGCCTTTCCCGGGAGAAGTATAAAAAAAAAAAAAAAATAAGGCTCTGCTGATAGTTTTTTTTTTTTTAAGCTTTCTAAATTAAGTAGTCAGAGAAAGATAATTGTTTTCGTACAAAATTTCGAGCTCTTGATGTTAATCAATTCTGACATTACGATGACAGAGAAACCCAAAAAAGTGGGTCGCAAAATTCTGTCCGTCTGTCCGTTTATTCCGAAGCCTACAGCTTAACCGGCTGCCCGATTTGGTTCAAACTTCGGATTTGGAGTTTGGGGGCTTACAGTTTTTTTTTCCAGGTAACTTCAATATTAATGGTACTTCCCATATAAAATTGTTAAAACCATTTGTTTGAAAACGGCTCTAACGACTCAACTAAAATTGATATTGAAGCTAAAGACGGTTTAGTTAACATGACTGCATATAATCATTTTTTCGCCCAATAATCGAATAATGGTTTTGAAATTTTGATATAGGTATGTATCTCGAAAACGGTCCATACACTTCCAACAAAAAAATCATTTCTAAGGTAACATGGTCCATTCTATCTTAATAGCAAACTCAATTCTTCTTTATATCATCGTACAAAGGGTTTTTGAAAAAAAGTATTTTTTTAAAAACTTAGTTTGTTTTGTTTGAAAACGGCAAAACGATTTTGACCAAATGAACTTAATATATCATTTTCGAGTTGTATCAAACTTTAAAAAACAAGTAATGCCAATATCTATGAAACTCACTTTTCAGCTAAATAATTAAGCAATAGCATTTTTCAAACTTTGGTACTGTTTTGTCTGCCAAATTTTACAAAAACAGCTATAGGTTTTGATCAAAACACATAAATAATAAGGATAGTATTAGTATTCTAAATAAGATCCCATACTTACGAGTAATTCTTTTTAAAAAAAAAATCGAATAAATCAGTTTTTTAATTATTTCTCCAAAAAGTCTATCCAAAAGCCGATTAGTGTTCATATATTTTCTTAAAACTCAATCACTTCCATTAAAAATTCAATATCAGCGATGCAAAACTTTTTTTTTAGCAAATTCATATTACCCCCTTCGTCTTTTCTTAAACCATATTGAATATGCCTTTCAAACTAATTCCAAATACTTGGAGTTTACACAATCAGAAACTTCCACTTCCTTTGCATATAGGTCCATCAGGATATTCACTTTATAACTGCTAACGCAAAATCAAAAACAAATCTCTGAATTTTTACATATACATAATGAACACTAATTGCATTGATTGTGAATTCAAACCAGCGTCATTAAACTATTCCAGTCAAATAGAAAATCATGCCCGAACAGATCAAAAAACAGAAACTCCTACTACGCTTCTCCGTGTATTCAAAAATCTTGTAAAGTGTAAGAGCTTACAGTAGTAGTACAGTGCAGTAGGCGCTCATAACTCTCTAACCAGAATTTGCGAAAATTGCCTGCTATTGAGACCTTCAACTTATAAAAACTCACATTTTTATTTGATGACTGCCATATCGATGAATCCCAAAAGTGGATTTTTTTGAACACTATCCTGTATTATATGAACCGTTTCTTTTAACTAGCATCGCTCCTCAGATCTTTGCCTAGCTATCTAATAAAATAAGAAAACAATCAACCGAACTTTTGATGAACGAGAAAGTTTTTTTCGACCCAGTCGTGCACTTTGTTTCTAATTAACCCACGAGCTTATGAGTTCTTCAAGTCAAGTCGGAAAATATGGACGATACCTTTACCCCTAGTAAAATAAGCATATAGCTGATACGTAATTGCAGTCAAAGTAATAAATACGTCTATGCTCGCGAGTACCTGTCATATTCCTCCATTATCCAACTACCAGGTTTGTGGCATTTATGTCTTCAAACAACGGTCCATATATTTTTTAACTACGTACCTATTCCTTGCGCAACCCATGTCTATTAATATGTACGTAGAACTATTAGGCCTGCATCAGGTGTATTATAAATTGTACTTAGTAAATTTATAGTCTTCTTGCCTCCAAACCACTGTAGTCAGTGTGACCGCTGCAGAATTCTAAAAATTCGCAAGAAAAGGGGTCAATGAAAAAAACAGGGCCATTTCTAAAGCTATTCTTCAAATTTAGAATTTTTGAACCATATTTAACAAGCATTGGCTCGCTAAACACTATAAAAGTGTTGCTTGAGGCAACAGCGGCACTTTTAAGACTTTTTATTTTGAAATGAGTCCGATTTGTAAAATTTCAAAGCCCCTTTTCCAACTAAAAAAAGTCCAAAATACCAAAAAAAAACTGTGCCTCGAAAAAAGTAACAAATTGCTACTTTAATCGCACAACGGTCACGCTGACTGTAGTCGGATGTATGTATGTCTTACCTTTAACTACAACACAGTTTCTTACTTCACCATCTTAAAAGTAATGGGTCGTCTTTAGCTTTGGAGTGATGCAAATCAGTTGCCAGTTACCAGATGCCTTTTGTGCTGCATCTAAAGGGTTTTCCAATAAGAGGTGTTATTTCGGTATTCAAAGAAAAAATCCATTTTTTTGAGATAAATGATCGGATGTTTATTTCATAATAAGGAGGAAGGTATGCCGTTAATAATGAAAAACAACATCAGCCAAATGGCCACACGAGCACGCATACAGGACCATATCCTTTTCATGAAATTTTCCATAACCAAATCGCAAAGTGGCTGCCATATGTCCTCGATAGCCTCACGAATTTTATCTTTGAGGTCTTGAATCGACGCTGGGCTATGGGCGTAGACCTTATCTTTCACGTGGCCCCAATGGAAGAAGCCGCAAGGTGTTAAATCACAAGATCTCGGTGGCCAATGGTGATCACCTCTTCGAGAGATAACAAGGTCCGGAAACTTGGTGGTTGTGGTGGTGAAATAGGGCCCAGCTGTACTTTTTTCATTTTTAATCCATTTTTATTTAATTTTTTCCTTTCCTTTTTTCTATCTATGTATCTTTATATTTTAATTTGCATGAAACTCCCAAAGATCACCTATACTCTAAACCTAAACCTACTAACTCAATATATTCCTCCTTAAAACTAAGGAGGAATGCTACATAAGTAGCGCACCGGTCCGGTAGAGCGTATCCACCCCCACCTCTTCCTCAAGCCACCAAAATTCGGTGAACTGCTTTTAAGTATCGACCTTGTCCCGTTCCGCAATTGCGGTGCTATAATGGAGGACCTCCTGAGCAAAGGCGTCCTACCCGTCGTGGATAAGCCGCTTATCCCTCGCGCAGCGGTGACTGTGGTACAATACTGGCATACCATCTCAACTAGCTCTCCACTCACACCATAATCTCGTCGATACTGATTGATTAATCGAGATTGACATTTTTCGCAAAACTAGTATCTGTCCCGATGGGTCCCATAGCAGATATTTGCTTTGTCTACACAAAAGGCAACAGTACTTAACTATTTGCTCATCGATCAGACGTCCTAGTAACTTAATTTGTTTGTAGAAAGAAAGAAAGATCAATAAAGATGTGTTGCAACATAGTTGACGTTGTTATGGACTTACCTCTCTGTAAGTGTATTACACACAACTGTCAAGAAAAAAACACCAAGCTTCCCTCGGAAATTATGTCATAAATGTACACACAGTGAATGTAACTCAACAACATCATTGTGATGTCATCGCGCAGTCGAGTGGTTTATTTGCGATTATTCATTAGTATTCATTTTGCAAACATTCGCCGATTGCTGGTTTTGAGGTCGATTCATCTGAATATTACTTAATTTGTTTGATCATTAAACAACTACAGTAAGTATCTTATAATTCACGGCCAGTAGGTAAATAGTATATTTTTGAAATCAATTTATTTATTTTTTTAATTTGTTTATGCAAACGAATTTGCCTTTCCCATTGTCGTTCAGTGACCTATTCATAAAGAGCATTAACAGTGTATTGACAGTTAAATTTTGAAAAGCAAATATTAAATTTGCATAAAGCAACAGTTTCCATATGAATTTACTTAAAAAAACGGGCTTTAACGGTGCCTCAAATCGATTTCGAGTGATGTCATTTAGAAATCCGTCTGATGATCACTCTGCTGTCCACCATAGGGAATTATTTGTATTGTTCATTGTTTACGGTTAAAACTTTTTTGTTAATTTAAAGAAATATTATGTTTTTGAATCGAAATTTTAATCAATTCTGACATTACGATGGCAACTGCATTCAGAAAACACACCAGATGTGAAACTTCTCTCACTAAATGTGCGAGTGTTAAATTATATATTTGTTGTAGTTGAATTGCATTAATAAATTTAATTTAAAAACCAAATTTTTATAATATTATAATCTTAATACAGCGCGATAGATCAGTGAATTCATTCTAAATAACGCAATCCAATCCAACGTTTTCCATTTTTAGAGTTTTTGTTTGCATTTTGTTTTCGTATCGTTACAACTAAGATTTAATTTAATCAACTGCTTCAGTAATCAGTGGTCTAGTGTCTGTGTATAACCTAGCTTTATCAGTTCACTGGCCCAGCGTGCCCATATATTCACTTATGTACCTAAGTCTCGTCTACAGCGCCACCTATCGAGTCCAAGACTATCCCATCTTTCAAACTGCAAACAATCCACAAAATTTCATTGAAATCAGTTGAGTTGCTTAGAAGATCGACAACAGCGCCACCTCTCGGGTCCAAAAGTATCCTATCTTTCAAAATGCAACCAACCATACACACCCACAGAATTTCATTGAAATCGGTTGATTAGTTTAGGGTCACGAGCGGCAGCGTAGTAATGGCGACAGGCCAATTTCCGCCGTTAAGGCATAATCAGCGTTATTTCCGTTTCAATGGATTCGATTTTACTCCCTAGTCGCGCCAATATATTATTATGTTTCACATCAAAAAGTGAGACGCAATTCCGTCCTTCGGATTGATTAGAAAAAAGCATTTTGCAATTGCGATGAATTTATGTTCATCAGTCATCACCATGGCAAGTTACAGCATTGAGTCCAAATAACCTTCCAAAGACGACTCTCCATGGTCGCTCGGGCGAGAAAATTACAGCAGTTCGTGAAAGTGTACAGGAGAGCCCGAGGAAGTAAATTCCTTCCCTTGTACAAAAATTCGGCCTTTCGCACACTTCAACTCTATAAGATCCAACTTACCCAGGAGCTCAAAGTGAATGACCATAATCATAGTCAGCGCCGTTTGTTCGCTGTCTGAGATTGGAAGAAGATCCCAATTTGGGTAGAAAAGTCATATACGGTTATCTCTCGCAGAGGTGACGTGAATTAGCCACAAAGATCGTCCGATCTAAACAGGCTTTTTCTTTTCCCAGGATCTATGCCAATAATCTGCAATCGACCGTTGCCCTAAGGCCAACATAAAATAATGTCGTCGTTCAAATTTAAACGGATGCGGTAGAGTTGTTAAAAATTGAACCACTCGGATCCGTGGCACCGTAAGAATCTGCGGTGGACATTTGAACGATGTTATATTCCAAACGCAATGGAAACATGCGCATTTCAAATAAGAAAAAAATAATTTCTTTTATAACTCACGCACAGCTCGTTTTACTCCATTTCAACATCGGCCCGTCGTTGTTCAAAAACTCTTTAGAAGACAAGTTTGCAACACACCAGCAATAAATATGATCTATTTTCAAATATTACATAGCGTTCAAAATTAAAAAAAAAAAAAAACAGATGGCAATTTACGAAAATGTATTACTATCCTTAAATTAAAAGGATCACAAAAAAAAAGAGAAAAAGACTCACTTCCTTAATACGTTTAGGGAGAAACTCCTTTCTTTGAAAAATTAAACAGTACTCTCTTTGGCTGATAGTTTTACTTTTTTCTATTTAAATTGATAAAATAACTGCTACTACATACCTATACATACATACTCGTGAAAACAAGTTGATTTAATATAATTTGCCATGTAGGTAAACCTCTAAATTATTCATAATAATAATAAGATCATCGATGTGGAATTGCATCACGTGCGGGATATTTTTATGACTTATTTTCAAATAAATTACATTTGCTTGTAATAATTTTGTATAGTGATAGTGGGAGATGTAATGGGGCATTTTATTTGCCGTAATTTATTAAGTTAAGCAGTCATATTAAATTCATTGTCTGTGGTAATTTATTGAATTGCCCTCACTGGAATGATTTTTTTCGAATCGAAAAGTGAATTCACTGTCGCAGTTTAAAAGTAATAAATCAAACAAGTTAAGTGTTTGCAATTTAAAATTTGCATATTGCAATGAATATGATTCATATTACTGAATAGTTCAGTCTAGAAGCAGACAATAAGTTAAGACACATGGAACTTGTCTATAAATTATATATAATTTCGAAATTTTGCGCTTTCAGCAGCAAGTAAAAATCTACTTAGCGTGGATCTAAATCCATGCTAAGATGTACATTATACTGGCTTTCTTAAAATAAGTTTTTGCTCGGATTACATTGAAGCATCGCGTTTTATTGAACAACTGTTTGAGTTAAGCAAGGAAAGTAGACGAATGCGCAATTAATCTGCTCAACTCACTTTTGTGTCACGTGTCACTTTTGTGAAAAAGTGGTATACCTATTTTATCGTGTGGGTCTGCTTTTACTTTGATTCATCGATACTAATCAAAATCATCGACTGAATCCAGCTCGCGGAAAATGAATGCTACTAGAAGCAGTTTATTCGCATAGAAATTAAACATATAGCATATTCATGAAAACATCTCAAAATGGCTTTAAGCTGCTGCTGTCAAGTCACTTCCACTTGTGATAAATTTTATTGTAAATATCGGAAGTGTCAATTTAAACTTTAGTTGTTGTAATTGCGTGTTGAAGATTCTACATTACTTTTCCTTGCTGAGATAAATATTCAATAAAACACTCCTTATGTTCCACCTCTACAAAGAATCGCAAGGTATACTGTTGGTTGCCAAACAAAGGATCGACTCGTGGATGCAATTTATGTCTGTGCCTAGCAGCGTTGCCACTTCAAAAAGAGAGGAGCGCAGTAGATCATTAAACAAAAATGCAGTAGATTGCATATTTCCGCAGTAGATTTTGTATTATACAAAAAACAAAGATCGATATTGCTTTAAACTACGTATATAAATAATCACTTTATTAGTTTTTAAAAACGGCCCATTAATTAAATTAAAATTTTGGAAATACTATAAAAACCAAGAGAGTCTGAGGGTGTCCAGATATTTCCTTACAACAAATTACATTTTCAAGAGTCCTACGTTCAGTTTGTTACGTAGGTTATTTTTGAATTGGCTTACAATCGAAAACTTTCGCTCTGCAGCAGCACTATGGTCTGAACAATTTTACTTGTTTTTTTGTGGTTTTCAATAAATACTTATCCATGTTTAAAATTTCAAAAAAGCTCTCAGAAACAGAATCCCATTAGTTTAGCAGAAAACGAGAAAATAACAGAAACATAGACAGAGACAGACTTTTGATTCATGATATCCTGAATGACAGCAGCCAAGGTCAGCTCATTTCAAAAGAGAATGTGGCCAATTTCACAATAAGTTGGCTTCATTCAGACGTTCTTGGCAGCGGTTCTTTGAATGTCAGTTTTGTACAGCTGTTTAAGACAAGGTTTATCAAACAAAAAAAGTGCAGTAGATTGGATTTAGTGGCAGCAGATTTATTTTTTGCGAAAAGTGCAGTAGATCTACTGCTATTGCAGCAAAGTGGCAACGCTGGTGCCTAGGGAAGCAGTTTGATGGTTCTATGACAGTACCTTAATGAAGTAATTTTTTCAAGCAATTCTAAATTTATAAATGCACACGTTTTGCATTAACGATACCTTTCTTTTTCTTTTTTTCAAATTTAGAATAAATGAAATAGAATGTGGGAAAGCAAGATGCATATTGCACAAGGCTGCCGAAAAATACTCCATCTCGAGAGAAAATCAAGTTACAACACTTTTGGGTAAAAAGAATATAATAAAAGTGCAACCTCCTTCGAATTTACAAAGAAATATACGCGAAGCTCGTGCTAGGGTCGATAGAGAGACGCCTTTGATAATGTCATCTCTTCAAAAATGTCGCTCCCACGCCTGCAAAGATGAGCAAGGACATACTTGGTAGTAGATTTGAAAGCAATTATTCTGTTTTCGAATATGTATGGATTGACTCAACCGGTAAAGCTATATCAACCGCTACAGCAGCACCGTTGGTTTTGAACTATTTAAAGAACAGCCCTCTTTCTTTAGAGAACAATATTCGTTTAATTATAAATTTGGTTGTAAATGGCGGCAACAGCATATCCTATTCCTTGAAATCCTTCTCTCGAATGTATTCTTTAAAAATAATCACCTCCATAATAAAACTAACTTTATTACATACTAGCTGACCCGGGAAACTTTGTTCCGCCCAAATTTGTTAATGTAATGAAAAAAATAATTCCGAGCATGCTCAATCCACTTACTAATTAAAATTCTTTATTCATAAGTAGTATTAAATGCAATTGAAAATAAATGACAAATATCAATGTTGATTTGTTTCAATCAAACGGCAATGATTTTGACGTGTCGGCCATCCTTCCGCTTTTTCAATAAATTGACCATGTGAGAAACATGGGAATTCAAGATTGATGCCACAAATGCACAAACATCCATCGATTATCCTTGTAACAAATTATTTGTCAGAGTGAAAGCGAGACGCACGGGAAATTTAAGTCGCTAAAATACGAATGGCAAATCGTTCTGAATAAGCGGAATCTGCGGAATGAGATAGTTTGCCTTTGAATTTTCCCCTCAAAATCGTCACTTGCATGACATTTGATTTGAGATCCTTTACCATAAATCAAATGCGATCCGTTACAAAGTATTATAACTGAGCCGACTTTCAAATCCAAATTATGTAGATGTAAGCCCGGATCATCCAAAGAATTCAAAAATTCAACTAATCCCCATAAAATTTTGTTTTCACGACAAAAGGTAGCATATATCCTTCCTTCCAACCAAAAATTATAAAAATCGAACGATCCGTTCCCGAATTATGAGTGCACATACGGACGTCAGTCTCTTTTATATGTAACTGTACCCACCCGGCTTTGCTCGTACCTTTCGTATTAAATCTTGCTTATTACGCAAAGTGATTTATTTGGACAATGTCCATTAATAATTTTAATTATACCTTATGACTTTAGGAAAGCATTTGGTTTTATTTTTGAATGGGACGTGCCAAAACCCGTTTTTCTATCCGGCTTATGTTTTGAAAAGAACCACCTATAGGGTCAAAAACTATCGGAACTTTAAAACTGGAAGCAACCATACCCATTTACAGAATTTCAATCAACTCGGTGGAGCTGTTTCATAGATCGACAACAGCGCTATCTATCGGGTCCAAAAGTATCCTGTATTCGAACCGAAAACCAACCAAAGGTTGAATGGTTTCGGAAATCGACACCATTGACACCTATCTGGTAAAAAAGTATCCTATCTTTGAAGCTCGAACCAGTCATACGCATCCACCAAATTTCATTGAAATCGGGTGATTGGTTTCGGAGATCAACAACAACGCCACCTATGGGGTCCAAAATCATATCATTTAGGACTGCCTAAACCTGAAATACAACAATACGAACCAAAAAAGGAATCATAAAAATTGGCCCAGTGGTTATCGAGTTATATCGTCATCGAGTTTCACGTTGATAGAATTATAGGTATATATAAAGAAGATTATTATTGAAGAAAACTGAATTAAACTGAAAAACGAAATATAGGCCTACAACGCCACATGAGGGTTTTCTGACTTTTCTTTTTTCCTAAACCATCCCTGATTCAAGACGAACAAAACAAAACAAAAATCATTCAAATCGGTCGAGCCGTTCTGGAGCCTTTACCCGACTAACGCACAGCAATTAATTTTTATATATATAGAGACTGGCTGATGTTCTCCCGCGAATGTTAAGACTTCTCACCTACAGAGGGGGTATACATTTTCAGAAAATTGGAACATTTGTATAATTTTTGCTTTAAATTAAAAAATGAAAAACGGTTACATACAGCTTCGCACTACCCAGTCGTGTAATTTAATTGTATCTTAAAGTTTTTTTTTTGTATGCCAAATACCATTATAACCAATGAGTTTTAGTTTAGTTCAGTTGACATTTACGCGGTCCATAAAGCCTATAGTAAACAAGTGGGATCATCAATACTAAATAGTCGTCTGACGGTGGACAGCGCAACCTAGCATGCCAAAATGATACAGTGTTACTTTCCTCGAACCCGAATTTTAGGAAAGACCTCAGATCTTATTATGTGCATCATGGTTGTAGTGATTTGTGATTTAATTTTTCTACCTTTGTAACCTATGTTCGGACTATTGCCAGATATGAAAAATATTGTCAGGCCTACCATTGTTCTGGCAATGAGCTCCATATAATCTGACTAAAGCGAACTACCATACAATACCGAATTGACTGTTTACAAGGTTTCCAGGTTTTGTCCCAAACTTTGGTTGGCCTGGCAATAAATTGCCTTGGTTGGCAGATGCTTGTTTATACAAAATTTGCAGATCCTTTGGTAGGCATGTTAGACAAGTTCAATTTGGTGGTGCAGTTTTTGATGAGACACGCGAAATAATAGGAAATCATAATCGAAATGGAAAAAAGGATGCATTTACGAATGTTTTGGTCGCGTACTTATTGGAAAGTAGCTAGGAGGATGCAGGATGGCGGGGCCCGTCGACCACGGAATCCCTTCTACGCAAAAATGTTCGTGGAATTGAGAGCTGAATTTAGTTTAGTTAGTTAATTCATCAAACAAAGCTACAATACCTAAGTGATTACTTGACAAAAATAAAACATAATAAATAAAATACATTAAACATTGCCACCATTACTTAAAATTTAAAGCAAATTATTTTTAAAAGAAAATCTGCCTCGACTAAAATCGATCATATCGCAAACGGTATTGCTTTCTCTTAAGCACTTAGATAATGGTTCATTTGAAGCATAATTTGTTCTGTGATACGGAATATTAAAAAACAATCGATTTCTATTCTAAGCATGCTCGCAGGAACATTAAAGTTGATTAAGTCCAAAATATTGGAACAATCAATATGATTAGTCAATACATCACAAATGAACATAACCTCAGAGAATTTTTTGAATGTTAAGAGGCAAGATACAAAATAATTTTTATCTTGTTTCATAGGAAGGCATATCTATATCCCAGTGAAGCCTTTTCACTAATACTCTAGTAACAATTTTTTGTATTCTCTCAATTCTCAATGACTGATACAAAGGGCACCAAATAGTACTGCAATATTCAAGAGTACATCTAACAAACGTAAAAAACAGACATTTCAAAGTGTGAGATAAATTAAAAGTCAATTCGTCTTAAGAAATCAAGATTTTTATCAAAAACTACCTCAAGGTCTTTTTTAAAGGTTACAATTGAGAGTAACTCACCGTTTATTTTATAAGAGAAGTTGATTGATGAACGATTTCGAAAAAACGATAAACTTTGACATTTTCCAATATTTAGGTGC
The DNA here is from genome assembly GCA_946477585.1 of Cheilosia urbana. Classification (NCBI taxonomy): domain Eukaryota; kingdom Metazoa; phylum Arthropoda; class Insecta; order Diptera; family Syrphidae; genus Cheilosia; species Cheilosia urbana. The sequence continues at coordinate 61,429,643 of OX297854.1, read as the reverse complement.
AAGGAATTAATCACACACCAATTCGATAATCTGATAAGATCTTCTTATAATAACATGCAATCTTGTTCAGTTTTTATAAATCGAAGGACTTTCCAAACGTCCGCATTCATAAGGCTCTTAGAATTCAAAAATACGTTGGGTATGTCATTCATAAAAAAAAAGAGGGGGACAAGATGGCTTCCTTGAGGCACGGCCGAGGTAACATTAAAAGGTGAAGAGAGAATGTTATTAATACGAACACACTGAATACGACCCTATGCTTTTATCCAGTTGAAAAAGTTAGAGTGGAATCCTATTTTATTTAACTTCATAAATAATATATTATGATTAACACGATCGAATGCTTTGGAAAAGTCTGTATATACAAATCCTATTTGCTGCCGTTTCTCAAGTCCATTTACCTATAATGTGATTTGAAAAAACTAAGGTTTGTGCTAGTGGATCTACCAGCAACAAAACCATGCTGACAGGGAGAGATATTACTTTAAAGAATTTGAGTCAATCTTACATAAACCTGTTTTTTTTTTTTTAAATTTAGGAAAGTTAGTCATCTTACAAATAGGCCGATAATTCGAGACTTCCTGTCTGCTTCCTGATTTATAAATTGGAGTAATTAGAAAACATTTGCATTTATTTAGAAACTCACCACTTTCGAGGAAGCGATTAAAGATAAGATAAGATCTTCTTGTAATAACATGCAATAGTTTTTAAATAAAAACAAATACTTTCGCACACCTCTGTAAAATAATAGGAGCAATTCCATCCAAATCTATTCGTGAGTCAACCTCAATCATAATTAAAGCTTGATCAATTTCTAAAATTGAGAGATTTAAACTACCAATGTTCAAATCGCTATCAGAGTTATAAAATTGATTACCAATATGTCTATTAGAAGAGCCGGATTGAAAATGTAAAGCAAAAAATTAACAAATAACTAAGAGATCATCTTATAGTATGCCATCAGGACGCATTAGATTTGGAATGCCATTTGATTGTTTTTGAGCATTAATAAATTTCCCAAAAACAATTAATATTGGATTTTAAATCATATTCATAAGATAATAAATACTGATTATAAAGGAATTTATAAGGCGCAGTGGCTTAGTGGTTAGTGTGTTGGACTACTACGCTAGGGGTCGAGGTTCGAATCCCGCAAAAACCCAAATTCCAGCTTTGGGTTTTTTTCACTGCGCCACCTCTCGCGAACGTCTGACAAACATCCGAGAGTATTACTGTCATGAAAGAGCTTCTCAATTAGCCGTTTGGAGTCGGCATAAAATTGTAGATCCCTTCCATTCGTTCCAAAAATGAAAACTCACACAAAACGAATGGTTGTGAAAAGCTAGGCCTAAGGTCCCTCCGGACCTGTTGCGCCAACTATTTATTTATTTTTAAAGGAATTTATTTAGAGTAGCTATCAAATTCTTTTTGCAATATTCGATATTGCTTGTATAGATCTCAATCATTATTAAATCTGCGAAATTGCCTACATACCTTTTTTTTAATTATTATTATTGAGACCGATTATTATTTTATTAAACCAAACTGGTTTTGAACCAATTGTTATGTTTACTTTTGGTGTGTATAATTGCAATGGTAATTGCACTATGCACAATTCTTAAAAATGAACCATAGCTCTCTTCACGGTATACATTAACAAATAATGCTTGCCAATCTATTCCATTAATTTAATTATTAATTGACTCGAAATTTGTCTTTGCAAAATTATAAATGAAATAAGAGTCAGGAATTTCAGGTGAAAAATATACATAAAATTCAAAATACAAACTGAATGCGATATGATGAATTGTGTTTTGTGTGAGGAAAAAGAGGAGTTGTTAATATCCACGCACAGAGCCGAATCAACGAAAACCAAATCAAGCACATTATTAAAGAAATTATGAAAATAATTTAGTTGTTTAAGATCGAATTGTGCGGAGGAATTTACAATTTCCCAGTCATGATTAAATATAACATTAAAACGAACAAGCATTTTTTCATCAGAGTCATAAATCCGTTTAACATTTGGCAAATTAAAATCACCTACAATAATAACTTTTTGATTATCTTTACGATTTTTTAATATAAAACAACAATTATCAATATGAGCTTTATACAATTTTAATGAAGTACTTGATGGAATGTAAGAGACAATCATACAAATTTCGTTTGTACAATCAAATTTGATGTTTGATATTACTTGGTCGACAACGAGAGCATCTCCCGATGACGGTAAATCAACTTTAGTTCATCGCATATCGCAATTGCGCACAGCAGCGATCACTCCACGACCTCTCTCACAATCAAGTAATTTATATTTTCGATCTTTGCGAAAAACAGCATACCGATTATCAATAAACATCTCAGCCTCATGGTGATACAGGCAAGTTTCTAAGAGCGATTATATAGTATTGCATAGAAGAAGAAGAGAGAAGTACTTGTTTTAATTTAGTGCGAAGCCCCCCAGTATTTTGATAATACATAAGAAAGCCCTTCGAAGAAGAGCCAGAGATTTGTTTAGATTGATAATGATCATTATCATTAGCATTAGACGATGTTGATGTCAACGTAGATGATGGTGGTAGTGGTGAAAATGGTGAGAATGGCGTAAGTAGAGTAATTGCCAGAATTGTAACGACATTTTTTGCGTATGGATTCTAAACAATTCGATGATCTTCTAGCAAAACATTTCTAGATTATGTTACATGGTCCAAAATACTACGTTTCCACTTGACATAAATCCCGAGATTAAGTACAAGAGATAAAATAAAATAAGATTAACTTGACATATTCTCTCTGGGTCTGTACATTCGAGAGAGGATGACGTTTCACGAGAGAGTGAGTCAGTGAGAGGGAGACATTTTTGCATTTTTGACGTTTTATTTTTCATTTCTGTCCAATGCAGCTCTGTTTGCTTTGTATTTTTGACATCTCAAGGCATGGAAAGTATGTTCACAAACCGGACTGTACATGCAAACCTGATTGATAATAGAGAATTATTTCTAATCTCCCTTTTCAAGAGATTACCTTTTGTATGATAAATCCTGAGATTTATGCAGGATTTACGGAAATTTTTCTAAATCCAAAGTTAATCTCCGGTGGAAACGTAGTACAAAACGGAAAATACAAAAGATAAAACAAAAAGTGATTATGATTATAAAAGATAAGAATCATTTCTAGATCCTTTTATCTATAAGTATCATTAAAAAATACGACTTATAAACTTTCCTAGATCTTTTCTTCGTTCAAGTACGTACTCGAAATAATTTAATTCACGTAATTCGCGGTTGTCAAGTGTACTGTATGGTCATTCATGAGCATTAGCAGCCTGTCTTGTTGGGCGCCCAAAAGTTGCATTTCGAGGGATAATGTCTTTGAGTTCCTCAGAACATCTACCATGGAAGTACCTATAGAACAAGCATAGGTCAGCGACTTGTCTTCTGTGCACCAACGGTTGTAGATTCGATGTGAGTGTAGGGTCTCCAGTGAATCGAACTGCTCGTCTCTGTATACTATCAAGCAGGTTAAGTGAATGTTTTGGGGCCGAGCTCCATATATGGGAACAATATTCCAAGCCTGGTCTAACCTGTGCTTTGTAGAGAAGGAGAAGTTGCTTGAAGGAAGTTGAAGGGAAAAGCGCCATTTGGCCATTTGGCGCAAGTTGAATGAAAAAGCAAAAAAAAAAAAAGAAAAGGGATAAGCTTTAAAAAAGGCGAAGCATAAGAAATCTCTGTGAAACGTTGAATGTTTAATAATAAAATTAAAACGTTTTTTCATTACGAAAAAAATTCAAAGAATGAATTGTTCATATATTAAACATGAAAGAAAACAGCCCATCGACTTTAGGACTTTTTGTGGGAAGGGAAAGATTGTATAATATGTATGTATATTTTTATGTTTTATATTTTTTTAAATATTGTTAGATACTAAAAAACATTTTCAGTTTTAAAATGTTTCTTTTGAAAACAAGCAGAAATTTCACTTAGGAGAGAAAGGGGATTTTTTTTTTTAATTTAGGGGAAAATCAAAGCTTTACCTGATAAAAAAAGGGGAAAAGAGTCTTCAAAGAGCATTGCATCTAACAATAGCAAATGAGACAATGAATTTTCTGATAATCTTGTTAAACCAAATTGTCAGTTCACAAGGTTGTAAGACATTTAAGACAAATTTTCCACTGACTGATCTTAAAATATTGTCAGATCTGGCAATCTTCTGAACTTAATTTAAGCATTGACTTCAGGAAGCTCTCTCTCTCTCTCTCCCTAGTCAAACATTTCATGTGTAACCACTAACCATGTAAATGTAATCTCACACTTGCTTGGTTAATCTCACACTTGCTTGGTTAAGTGCTTCACTAAAGAAAACTAACATTCATTCGATTGATTTTGAATTGCTTTCAAGTTTTTTTTTGAGTTTATCTTACATAGAAACAATTTTCTCTCTACTTTACAGTGGCCGATTCAGACAGCGCCATCGCCAAGTCAAAACCAGCAAACAGGTGCTGCCCCCTCTAGCTTACGACTCCACTATGTCACTGAGCGGATCTTGGCCTACATATTACCAACGCAAAATGGCAATCATACGGGTGCACACGATCAATACGAAAAAGAGGTGATACCAATGCTCGAACAGAAGCACGGAAAGGTAAGCAGTTAAACCACCCACTTGGACACAGCATTTAAAGGAATTTTCTTTTCTTCCAGAACTTCAAACTCTTCAACTTAGAAACGTGCATATCTGTAATAACTTTGGAAAGAATCTGTGAATTGTGCAAGCACATAGACAAATGGCTGGGGAGTGGCCAGGAGAAAGTAGTCGTTCTACAAGATAGGTAAGTCGATCTTAAATTTTGCACGCAACCACAGTTCCACAGTTATCTGTAATAAATAAAAAAACAAAGTATTTAAATTTTAACCACAGATCGTAAAATCTGTCGAAAATTTTTTTTATTTGCGAAAGTTGCCCAACCTATGAAATTAAAGTGGCAAAAGCTGGAAATTCCCAGCTCAATCAAAAATTCTAAACATGTGCGTTGTTTTACACCGTTCATCACACAACGCGTTCATCACATGCGCGCAACTTGAACCGCCGACATTTTTGCGATCAAGCTTTGGGCATTTCTCTCTTTCCTTTCGATAGAGTTGCTTTACGTCTGTCGTTGATCACATGATTTTGGTGATTTTAGTATGTGCAAAGAACCCACAGAAACAGAAACGTGGTGCGGGTCGTAATGTCGCCGCCAATTTGAATTCCATTTTAAATTCTGCACATTTGGCCTTTTCTTTTGGGCAAATACAAAACAAGAAAAAAAAAAGCTCATCGCCTCACCAAATTCGTGCGGGGGCTATTAAATGCAATTGTATATAATTTAAGCCGACATTTTGAACAGCAGCTACACAATAAAATTTCGTGTGATTATAGGCAGTTTTGCAGTCAACACATCGCGAGAAACTGAGTCCAGTGTTAATCATATTTGAAAATGCACGAACGTTTGAAATTTGTTGTTAACGCGTCGCCGCAATACAAGGTCACCCAGTTGAGCAATGCCATTGGCCTTTTCTACCAATCATCCTTATTTGGTGTAGAAATTGGGTCTTCTAATGGCTGAGACTTCCTATGATAATCTTGAAGCTGGCATAGGGTAAATGACCAGCGATGCTTTCACCTTGTGTCGATGAAAAACAGCGTCATTATGTTTCGCTAATCGAGGTAGCAAGTGGTTTTTAACAACAAACCAGACAATAAATATTAAAATTAATTGTTCCGCTGATGTGCATATGAGGCGTTGTTTATGTTTTAGTCCTTTTTGTTTTCTGTTAAGCAGGTATTGAGTTACGCTACGCAGTTTTATGCAAATCCGTTTATTATTGCCGCAAGCTCTGGTCACAGCTGCATTGACTAATTGGAAAGTCTTCAAAAAGAAGGTCTGCGATAATTCACAGTTTTGATACTTGCTTTTCATTTTGTCGACACTTTGTGACACATGTGAATGGTGCTTTAGCTGTTTTATTGATTGTGTTTTCAGTAAATCGGAGGTTATCTTTGTTTATTCGTGGGTTGTCCCACTCAATAGTGAAAAGCCACCGAGCGAATACATACTTGATAATTTTAAGGCTAATATTACTCGTGTCATTTTTAGTGGCAAATTTTGACATGCCAACGTTATTATGACGTAAACACTTGTACTAAATGTGTCACTAAATGCGTGATCCCCTGTCAACCGTCTACGTCAGCATGCCAATATTAGCCACGAAAAATGGCACGCATAGGTACTTGAAAAAAAAAAAAAAAAAAACAGCCTACACTTCCGGTTTAAACCGGATGTCGGGTAGCCTGGGGTGGATTCTCATTTCAGTAACAAGTGTGGGGCTGTATTGTAAATTATGTTTTGTCTTAATTCCAGGTTGAAATTATTCGCTAGATTTTTATAGAAATAGTTGTTCGAATTTCTTATTTCTTGGTATCAACTGAAACTTATTATGTAGATAATTGAAGTGCAATGAATGTGCGAATTGTACAATATAAAGAAAAGGAATATTTTTTTAAGTCTTTCCATATTGCATTTTGATTACATATGTAGGTTTCATTTTATGATACAGATATCGAAAAACGGTTCACATATTCGCCGAAGAATTTCCTTTGAGTTTCGCAACCTACACATTTCTCCTTTCACATTTCCCATTTTTTCGGTATTCGCAAGCTGTTTCTTTCGAATGTTTTCTTAAAAATTATCGATTTGTTAAACAATTGAACCAATGAGTAGACAAATGTACACATTCCACAAATCATAGTTTATGGCAAATCAAAAAAGAACTGTTTATCGTAGAAGCTTAAAGTTATACAAATTCCAAAACTTCCTGAGAAACAAATTGTCTTATAGTAAGAATTGCAGGCTTGAATGTTTTCCTTTTTCCACTAAGTTAAATAAAAATCCCTCACGATTGCTTTTTTTACAAACTTTATTTTAAATATAAAAAGAATTTAATCTTAAAAGACAACCACTTGTTAAGAAAATACCTGCCTGAAGAATAACTACTAATATAATTATATAGTGCACTTCTACAGTAATTACATTAAACCTCGCATTAACTGAAAAGCACCTCGATAGAAACAAAGTCAACTGTGATATAGCTATAACTCCAGACGGTCAGGCTGCTATTGACACTTAATTCCTACATCATTAAATCCAAACTTGTGTGGGTGTGCCTACATAAACTTAATGAACTGGGTATAAGAAACAAAATAACCCTCTGCTGGGTTCCTGGCAACGTAGGAGTAGAGGGTAATGGAATGGACGACTCCCTAGCAAGAAAGGGAGCATCAGAAACTTTCATAGGTCCATTCTGCGGAATAAGGGATCACTTCCTCAAAGAAGAATTTAGGAAACAAGAGAAAGAAAACAAGACAAGAACCTGGCAAAACACTCAGGTCACGAGGCAGGCCTAGAAACTTCTGGGGCAACCCGGAAAAGGTTCCAAGCTTGCATCGGCATGAGGGGCATTGTAGACTCAAGGAACACCTTAGGAAACTGGGTATATCTAAAGAAGGTCTCTGCAGATTCTGCGATTAGTCCAGTGAAATCCCAGAACACTTGCTGGGATCATGTGGAGCTCAGACTTACAAAAGAGTGAAATATTTGGGCAAGTACCAACTATATGATGAGGAAATACTGTCACTGGAGCCAGCTCTCATCCTTAAATTCTTAAAGGAAACTAGACTGGAGAGAGTGCTATAAAACAGATATACCAAGGAGAAAGACGGGTACAAGAACCTCTAATATGTTTCCGAAAGGAATTATACTGTGAGGGGAACTCTTATGAGCGTATTATATGTACCTACCTATATGAGGCGTAAGCAGGGGGTACAATAGACCAAAAGGTCGCAGTACAGCAATCCCTTTCACATAATAATAATAATAATAAAAAAAAATAGTAATAATAAAAATAATAATAATAAAAATAATAATAACTGAAAAGTACTTAATGAAAATATAACAACTAAAGCGTTTTTTTAAGGTAAAAAAATTTAAAGTTCTAAAATAGAGCTTATTAAGTCAAGAATGTAACTACATATTTGCATTTGGTTATAATCACTGAATAAGAGACGGAAGTTTGTTAACCTATACATAAACAATTTTTCAAATTTCAAATTCGAATTTTCTATTTCAAAAGTTGATTAGAAAAATGTTCAAATGAGATTCCACAGATATTAAAGGAATGTTTACCTTTTTTCCACTAAACGAAATTTTTTCGATTTATTTTTTAGCGCCTCGTTGCGCTATAGATGTATACTTTGACATTCTTAGTTGAATATCTTATATTTGTGAAATGTGTACTTTTTTCTTAACAGTGGTTCAATTAACAACAGCATTAAACAAAGCTGACAAACTATACTGTCGCTTAAAAAAGTGTCAGAAAAATTACAAAAAAAAAAAAAAAAAAATAATAAAAAATGTGCAGTCATCATTTTGCAACACAACCTTGGATGCTTATTTTCTCCACTCACGGTGGTATCTTTATTAATATTCGTAATCGATTCTTCTCTTTAAATTGTTTGCCCTTATTCTGTGGACATTCCCAGCGAATGATTTTCGAAATAATTTTCCCACGAAGCGATGTTATTTTTTTTCTTTTCAGCAAAATCAAATCCCCTCGATTTTAAGAGTAAAATTCTTATTCTGCGGAAAAAAATCACATTAAATTACATAACCTTCAGTATAAAAATCTTATCATATTATTGATATTCCCACAATGTTGATGTTACCTATTTTCTTTTACGCACGGAAAGTTTTTTCGGAAATTGAAATTCTCACAAAAAGGTAAAGATACCACGATATAGGAACACTCCCACTTTAATGGGACATAAGTCCCTAATATAATTCGGGACTTATGTCCCACCCCACTTGGACTTTAGTCCCAAAAATAAATTTGGACTTAAGTCCCGAAAACAAATTTCGGGACTTATGTCCCAATAAACATTTTTTCCTATGTGCTGTTGGCTGTTGGAATCAGAAAAATAACGTTGTCTAATTTCATTCGGGACTTATGTCCCATTTTCATAGGTTAACAGGTTACAGCTTTTAGAATATCGATTTGTTTGCTATGGGAACATTTGAGGTGAATTGGAATTTGAGGGTTTTGTAAAGCATACATTTCATCCTCGACTTGGGTGTTTTGCTGGATTTTCTTCTCTACTAGAGTGTCATTTATGGAGTTCATGTTTATTTTATGTATTTGACCCAGCTTATGGGATCTCCTTTCTTGTGTAACGGGCATATGATGCTGAGATTTCATTCATCAGGCTTGCATTCATCCAACCAAATCTTGGAAATGAGTTGGTGCAACTTCAACAGCCAGCTTCTTGATATCTTTACTTCATTTTGTTCAGGTGGGCGGAAATTCTACCTAACAGCGGGGTTTATGGTCTTCGTCGCCATTATAAAATGTATAGTCTGCAGAAATAACTTTTCCACATTCTCAGCACCAACAGTGTTTCTATTAGATTTCCTTTGTCATCGCTGAAGACTTTTGTACAAGGTTTGCAGCCCCTGCATGTTCCTTTAACCTTTTTGTTGAACTTCCGTATACATTGTTCCAGCAGAAACATCTTTCAAAATCTACGATCTTGTGCTCTTTTTATTCGTTCTAAGGAGCTGATGTTCCGCACATCTTTTTTGCTCGTAGAGCTCTCGAGCAGCTCTAGCTCTAATAGCCCTCTTTCAAAGTGACGCTTTGTACGCCACTTTATTTGCTGCATTTGTTAGTCGATACTGTTCATCAAACCTAGGGTCGCTGCTGGGTTTAAGGTTGGTAAAATTCTGTTGAAACATCTGATGCAAACAATCACCACAGCTTAGAACAGGGATTCCCAAATTGATCCTTGAGGTCAAAATCGGTTTCCCATAAACGGTTCGGTTTCCCATAAACGAAAACTGATTTTGGGGGTCGGCGAGGTCTAAAAATCGACCCCCTATTAATTAACAGAAGATCTTATTTGAAACGTTCAAGATACTGTATAGGATGTGTTACGTGTACCAACTTGTTATAAGAATGACCAATACTTTAGTAGGAAATTCATATCATTGTTGTACTTTTCAAAAAACTCAAGAAGTCGATAAGCGTGCACAAGTTCGAACAAGATAAAAAACTCGGCAAGTCAATTTGCGTTTGTGCAAGATAATGTGTTCGATCGTGACTACAAATAAAATTGCTGAAAAGTACATTATCGCTTTTCCATCATTATATCCAGTCGAAAAAGTCTTCAGTGTGGTTACAAACATTTTGACAAAACAAATCAACGACCAATATTGAAACGGATTTAGCTAGATTGGTAGAGAGTCACCCAGGTTCACCCATCACACTGTATTTTTTACTTTACTATTTTAATGTTTTTTCAAAAAATAATTAATACCTACTCAAGTATTTTTACTTAATTTGTATTAGTAATTATTAATTAATAATTACACTTGATACTTACTGAATTATATGTCTATTAATTTGGTTTAATTTTTATGAGAAAATTATGTCAAGTTTACTCACTTAAGTAAGTATTTTGTATCAATAGGGGAAAAAAAAAAAAACTAGAGATACAACTTTTGAATGATTTGACTATGAGGGTCTAATGTTTCAGTTCATTTTGGAAAAGGGGTCTCTTGCCCAAAATAGTTTGGGAATGCCAGGCCTAAAAGATCAGCTAGTTGGAAGTTAAAGGTGGAGGAAACGTTCCACGATGCAAATGCTTACAACGGAAGTAAAAAGTCCCCTAACTCTGAATTTGTCTCTATGAAGAAAGGCATCGCTTATACTAAACACAGGAAGAGGATAATCTCAATCAACATACTTAGTTCCTAATGCTATTTCTGGCTCGATTTTATGTTGAAAACCTACATTTTTCCGTTAAGACTTTACAAACTGGTCTAAAAATATGATGAAAGATATACATAGTGCAAAGGTACAAGGTGACAAAAACAAAACAAAACATCCCGGCCAAAAAGTCAACACCAAAGGTTGCGACCCCCATTTATCTACACGCGGTTTTCCCTTCTCATTACAACGGCGCAGGGACATAAGTCCCAATTTTTAATTTTGGGACTTTTGACCCACTTGAGTGAGACATAAATCCCAAATTCGATTTGGGACTTATGTCCCACACCATCGGGACATAAGTCCCAAAATTGTTTTGCCGAAGATGGGACATAAGTCCCAAGTTTTCGCATAGGTAATAGTTAGCAAAATATTGTGAAATCCATTAGGCATCCAACCCCTTTTTCCACTACACACACCAACAATAATTGTTCTTCATAATTTAGAAAATTAAACTAACAGTTTTGAACAAACCAAAAATATAATCTAACCAAATATTTTAATTTTTTTTTCTTAAATTCTCAAAAACTTGAGTTTTATATTTTCTTTTGAGGATATGAGAAAATATACTAACAAAATTTCTTTCGTTTGAGAAAAAAGCTTATAAAATTTTAGGTTTTGAGAATTTGAGAAAATAAAACTCAAAAAAATCGCGCGATTTTTTTAGTTTTATTTTCTCAAATTCTCAAAACCTAAAATTTTATAAATTTCTTTTCGCGAGCGATGCAAAGTCTGAGCCCTTACAAAACATTTGCAGTGATTATAGTCTCACTTTCCATTTCCCCGAAAGTAGTTTATAATATTAAAAACTGAACTAACTAAGAAACCAAATACTGAAATGCTTGCATTGTGTTCCACAAATTGTCAGTAAACTCATTGGTTTTTTTTTTTTTTTTTGTAATTTTAAGTAATGCGTTTGACTTTCCTCTGGGAAAATCTGTAAGCTTATAAAAAAAATTGTTGGGTGGGACATAAGGCCCAACATTTTTGTTTGGGACTTATGTCCCGATGGTGTGGGACATAAGTCCCAAATCGAATTTGGGATTTATGTCTCACTCAAGTGGGTCATAAGTCCCAAAATTAAAAATTGGGACTTATGTCCCGGGGACTTATGTCCCTGCGCCGGTTTTCCCTTCTCATTACAACCCACAACCAATGGACACTTCTCTACCGTTCCGGTTAACCCTTCGTGCTGTGAATTAACATGAGGAGGTTACAAAAACTAGTAATAAAAAAAAAGTGTCCAACAAATACCGAGCTATAACTATACTTAATTGTAATTGATATACTGCGATTATCATTTTGTTGCCTCCACAACACCGCTCTTCCCAAATCTCATTGAAACCATGAATTACGTTAAACGACTGTTATATTTACGATGCCACCTTAAATATCCAAATTTGATCTCTGGTTATTTGATAATCGCCCATTAGAGCTCTATCAATTCATACGATTATTATTGAATGTAAAAAAAAGGAAACTAACGACCTTGATGCAAGTCACGTTCACGGTCGATAGGGCAAAACTAGTTTGTCGTCTCATAATTGCTTTACACACATGCCTATGAATTTTGAATAAGCAAGTGGCTTTCAGCTGGCTTCTGAGAAACCGATGCCTAACGAACACAGAGGACAGAGCACACAAAGGGGAACTGAACTCTGTAAGTTCGGCTCAAGTTGTCAATGAATGCTTACCGCCGAATTAACACGCCGCAGATTGGGTAATTAGTGGTTGTAATATCAAAATAATCGAATACAAATAAAATCAAGAAACCGATTGTCATGATTGCGTGTATAGTTAACGGCACACGATAGCTTACTTACGTGATGGTTTTGAAATCAATTTGTACTCAGGTATACAGCTTCGTTTAAATGAGTTTCGCTTCATAAAGTCAACTAGTTTGGTGTTTGATTTCCTTCTATTTTATAGTTTGACCTAATGGAGAGGGAGACTAATTGAAATAGATTGTCCGAGGTTGACGTATGCTAATGATTTTCTGTATACATAACTAAGATTACCTATTTTACCTGGCTCATTGTTACAGCTTTAAGTCAGCAAATGCTATAATGTTTTAACTGCTTATTTTTTATAATCACAGAGTGATTTACGTTAGAGAGAGATAGGTTAAGTTATAAGGGTTGCTTACATCAAAAGTCTTAATAAAAATATCGATAGTATTCCTTGATATTGAATTGAATTCACATACAAACGACTTAAAATTTTATTGAGTTATAGTGCGACATTTTCATATTATAATGTTATACACACGTCCATGGGTTCATGACCATGCAGTAGATATATTTTTTCGGAGATGCTAAACTTCCGGTGCTGAAGAAGCAAAAGCATCAAACAGTTCTTGATATGTAAAGATATTGCGCCGTACTACTAACAAATTTTAGTCTCGACTTTTAATTTACGCAAGCTCACAATTTCTAAATTTGTATGGAAAACATACCCACTGTGAACTACTAAAATTTAGAGTCGAAACTAAAAATGTTTATTGGTAAGGCCCATTGTTTCTTATCCAATGAATAGTGGCAATAATAATTAACTTTCATTTTTTTAAGAATTTTCGTTTTTTGTTTGTTCTAAATAAAGAATACCTAAAACGGCCCTGGCGAGATATCCGTCGGAATGGAAAATTCTCCGATTTTATACGATTCGGCGGATTTTTATGTCGAGGTATTCATCCGAACACCTGTTCCGAGCATTATTTTGATACAAATTAACGCTTTCCAGCGTTTTGGATTGCAGTGCGATCAAGTTTGTTTTTGAGTGACATTTTTGGCGGCCTCATAATAATTGATTTTCGATATCCTCCAACTGCTACGACAATGACAACCGGTCGCGAATTTTTTTTTCGAATTTGTAGTGAAGTGTTTTTTTTTTTCATTGCTTCAATTTGTGTTTCCATTGCAAGATCAAGCTAAGAAACAAGCACCAAATAATAGGAGGTCGTCAAATCAATGCATCATCATTCATCACATTTCAATTATTTTTTGTTGAAAACGGATACGCCGAATGTTATTTGAGGTTGCAATTCCGACACTGTATGCGGTGTGTAGAATTTTCCATTCCGACGGATACCTCGCTACACTCAGAAAAATATCGCAAGCTAAATTCTAGTCCGATTAGGCTTATTCTTAGTTTTCTTCATTCTTAGGCTTCGGCCACGCAATGAGCGACAAGCGACTGAGCGACTGAGCGACGAGTCGCTGAGCGACGCAAAAAAATTAAAACACATGAAATCGTATGGGGGTGGCCACATAAACCCTGAGCGACTGAGCGATTTTTTAAGCGACAGAGCGACGTCGCTCTGCAATCAAATCTGTTTTAATTTTTCAGTCGATCGCTGAGCGACGAAGTAATAAGATGGACAAAATAAACACAGAAATTTAATTTCAGCTGTCTAAAGCCGTCCAGTGCTATGACAGGACTGGTGAAATCATTCTAAATATAAAAGAATATGTCAATTTAATGAAATATGAATTGTTATGGCAACTCTGCTACTTTTGTGTTCTTTTAATTTTTCGAAATAAAATGGTTGCTTTAATTGCGTCCTAAAGTTTGTTCTAGAAGGTTCACAGATTTTTTATTTACGAGAAGGACACCCACAAAGACTATAAAAATAAAAATGTCACCGATAAAGAGTGGAAAGAAAGAAAGAACTGACATATTTTAGACCCTATAGGGGGCGCTGGGGTCGCTTTTTTAAATTCTTATTTATGGACCGATTTGGCTCAAATTTATACCATATAACACTTAAGGAAATAGAAAGCTTTTGCTTAAATTTGGACCCGATAGGTGGCGCTGGGAGATATTTACGACAAGTTAGATTTCCCTGCATATCAATTTTGGATCAACAACATTAAATTTAATTGTAATAATATAGTTGGCGTTGGTTGTCTATACTTTTTTGAATTTGACATTTCAGTAATTCATATTTCATTTAGCTTTACAATGGTTCGACGAAAACTCCAAATTAATTTTTAATCAATTTTAAATAAGTAAATAACATTTCCATTCGATTTCCGGCACAAATAACATAACCAAATGTTATTACTGGGCCAAATTTTATAATTCTTATTTTGTTTTCGTCGTATTGGTGTATTTCAGGCTTAGGCAGGCTTAAAAGATAACATTTTAGACCCGATAGGTGGCGTTGTTGTCGATCTCCGAAACTGCTCAACCCATTTCAATGAAATTTTGTGGATGTATATTCTTCGTTCCCACTTGAAGGATAGGATACTTTTGGACCTGATAGGTGGGGCTGTTGCCGATCTCCGAAACAGCTCTACCGAGTTGATTGAAATTTGTGGATGGGTAGGTATGGTTGCTTCAAGATTGAAATATAAGTACTGTTGTTTCGGACCCTATAGATATAGAAAACGGGTTGTGGAAGCATTAAATTTATTAATGGACATTGTCCAAATAAAGGGCTTTGCGAAATGTGAGCAGGACTTAATACGAAAGGTATGAGCAAAGCCGGGTGGGTACAGCTACATATAAAAAAGACTGACGTCCGTATGTGCGCACTTATAACTCGGGAACCAATCCTTCAATTTTTATGATTTTTGGTTTAAATTCGCATGGGCCCCAGGAAGAACATATGCTACTTTTTGTCGTGAAAACAAAACTTTACGGGGATTAGTTGAATTTTTGAATTCTTTGGATGTTCCGGGCTTACATCTATAGAATTTATTTAATTTATTTTGTTGCGCAACCTCAATGCACCGAGACTTTGTAACAGAACGCGTTTGATGGTGGTGAAGGATTCCAAATCAAATGTCATACAAGCGACGGTTTTGAGGAACAAATTCAAAGACAAATATTCTCATTCCTCGGAATCCGCTTATTGAGAACGAATTTGTACGTCGTGTACTGTAAACCATTTAAGTCAAAAAGCGGAAGGTTGGCCGACACGTAAATCTTCTTTGTTGCGTTTGTCTATTGGAAAAATTAAACGGGAAATTGGAAAGTTTGTGAAAATAGATTTTCCATACATTTTCTACGGAGAGTTTTTTTTTTAATTTTGATCGTAGTTACAGTGAGAACGTATTTGTCAAAAGCTATAGTTGTGATCAATAAACTTAATTTCAGGTGGAAGTGAAAATTATTTTAGTCAAAAAGTCAATTTTGGGCGGGACGAAGTTCGCCGGGCACGCTAGTCTTAATATATAAAAACGTTCGTGCGTATGTATGACCGACGATAACGGCTGAACCACTGAAGCTATTCCCATATGTTTGTGTGGTGCTCCGGATGGTTTATGTTTATGTTTATTTTAGACCCTATAGGGGGCGCTGGGGTCGCTTTTTTGAAAATTATTATCTATGGACCGATTTGGCTCAAATTTACACCATATAACACTTAAAAAAATAGAAAGCTTTTGTCAAAATTTGGACCCGATAGGTGGCGCTGGGAGATATTTACGACAAGTTAGATTTCCCTGCATATCAATTTTGGATCAACAACATTAAATTTAATTGTAATAATATAGTTGGCGTTGGTTGTCTATACCTACTTTTTTGAATTTGACATTTCAGTAATTCATATTTCGTTTAGCTGTACAGTTCTTCGACGGAAACTCCAAATTAGTTTTTAATCAATTTTAAATAGGTAAATAACATTTACATTCGATTTCCGGCACAAATAACATAACCAAGGAAGATGTTCTTACTGGCCAAATTGTATAGTTCTTCTTTTGTTTTGTTCGAATTGGTGTATTTCAGGCAGTCTTAAAAGTTCAACTTTTGGACCCGATAGGTGGCGATGTCATGGACATACTATGATACTATTTGTCGTGAAAACAAAACTTTATGGGGATTAGTTGAATTTTAGAATTTTTTGGATGTTTCGGGCAGTTATAATTTTGCTGCGCAACGTCAATGCACTGAAACTTTGTAACGGAACGCGTTTGATTTGATGGTGAAAGATCAAATCAAATGTCATCCAAGCGACGGTTTCGAGGGGGAATTTTAAAGGCAAACATTCTCATTGCTCGGATTCCCCCTATTCAGAACGATTTGTCATTCGTATTTAAGCGTCTTGAATTTTCCGTGCGTCTCCTTTTCAATCTCAGAGATGGTAACACCTACCACAAAATTTTTCATATGAGGGAACTCGAGAACTCGATTTGAGAAAAGAGTATTGGATACTCTTTGGATTTGAGCTATCTTTTCTTTGATGTGTTTGTCTACGCCTAAGGAAGGTTCATACGACGAAAAAAAAAAAAATGGAAAATTCGAAAGGGAAATTGGATAATTCTAGAAATTTATTTTCCATATATTTTGTACGGGGAGTGTTATTTTAAATTTTGTTTTTTTTTTTTGATTTGATCGTAGTATATACAGTGAGACCGCAAAAGATATTTTGGATCAAAAAAATGTATTTCTGGTGGAATAGTGAATGCTCCAAATTCAAATAATTACAGCCAAAAAGTCATTATTGGGCGGGACGAAGTTCGCCGGGCACGCTAGTATATTAATAAAAGAGTTAGGTTTGGAATGACAAAAAAAAAAAAAACTTTCCAACGGATTTGAACAATCTCAAGCGTCTTCTAATTGAACGTATTCGCTTGAATTCCGTTTCATCCAATTCCTCAGCCACAACTCTTAATGCAATGCTAAACATTATTTTTTTTAAATATTTGTGTCACCGAAATAACATTTTAATCTTGGATTCTAACCAAATATAATTGACAGAACTTTTTCGAAATTAGCTGTTATTCTTTTCGAGGAGAGATTTCGGTTTCCGAGGGAATTCGAATTCGAGGGAGATTGACGATAGGCGGATTTTATTCCTGGGAACAAACAAATCCGGGGGAACGAAATATTCCCTCGGAATTCACGATAAGGCTGATTATCTGAATTATTATTTTTGCACACAAATGCAGGGTCGAATAAGAATAAATACTCTCCAATAAAGCCGAAACAATCTTAAACTTGCATGACGGAAAAGTACATACCTATCAATTAAGATCTAAACGATCATGATATTCATTCGTAGTCGCAGTGGCACCACTAAGGTTAGTGCTTTGGACTACTAAGCGAGGGGTCCCAGGTTCGAATCCCGCAAAAACCCAAATTCCAACTTAGGATTTTTTCCACTGCGCTACCTCTCGCGAAAGTCTGACAAGCATCCGAGATTATAAATGTCTTGAAAGAGCTTCTCAATTAGCCGTTTGGAGTCGGCATAAAATTATAGATCCCTTCCATTCGTTTCAAAAATGAAAAACTCACACAAAACATTCTTAAAATAATCGCGAATTAGTATTGAAACAAGCCGCTTAAGCTTACTAAAAACAATCTCAAATTTAGATTTTCGCTCTTGTTTAAAGATTTTTCTACTCATTTTAAGGTGGATTCATTCTCATTCCCGGCGTTTTCGAGCTTAATTTAAGTTAACAATAGTCCAAAACGTAGCTTTTGTATTCTTAAAATAAACTTGTTTCAGGCATAATCTAAGAACCACATTCTTAAAATAATAGCGAAATAGTATTGAAGTAAGAATGTTAAGTAAGTTAAAAATGAGCTTAACATTCGATTTTTGTACTTGGGTTAAGATTTTTCGAGCTTACCAGACTTTCGTCAACGAATAGGCTTAAAATATCACTGATATTCTTGATTTAAGCCCGTCTTTTTTCTGTGTGTAGGGTCGAATATGTACTTTGGTTGGATTTTTATTGACTTGTATTGGGTGTTTAATTAAAATAATAGATATTCGTTCAATTTTGTTACCTAAATGTCTTTGATGTGTGAATTTAAAAAAACCGCCGTTCTCGACTCCTAAACCACTCAATCAATTTCAACGAACTTTTGTGGGTGTGAATGGTTGCTTGCAACTTAAAAGTCTCGGGCCGATAGGAAGCGCTGTTGTCGATCTTCTAAACCACTCAACTGATTTCAATGAAATGTTGTGGGTGTTTATGGTTTGTTGCAACCTGAAAGTTTTGGACCCGATATGTGGCGCTGTTGCTGAAATGTAAACCTTTTTTTCAATTCTGTCAACTTAATTCTCAAAGTGAATAATTATATGGGCACGCTGGACCTGGTAAGTGAACTGATAAAGCTAGGTCCTACACAGACACTAGATTTCTGAATCAGTTGATTAAATTAAATCTTAGTTTTAATGATATAAAAACAAAATCCAAACAAAAACTCTAAAAATAGAAAACGTTGGATTGGATTGCATTATGAAAATGTTTAAATGAATGAATCCACTTATCTACTGCGCCTACAAAATTCATTCATTCATTAGTTCATTTTTCGAAAAAAGTGAGTCACCAGCTGGCACTGTACTCCATAAGAAAAGTGCGACCAAATTATGAATAAAAAACCATCACCTACTTTCTTTATTGCCACCACAATGTGGGGGTTTTTGATCGATTTAAAGAAACAAATTATTCGGTTTTCAAAAATTGACTGCAAAAAGGATGTCGGCTTTTGACAATCAGAAGAACCCCTGCTTGCCCGTTGTCAATGTATAAAAACGTAATTTCGTAACTTTTAAATGTCCAGTGTGACAGTATTATATGTATTTCCAAATCCACTGGCAACATCACAAAAAAAAGTTCGACTTATTTTATTACTGATCTCAATCCGCCGTACTAATAACAAATTTTAGTCTCGACTTTAAAGTTATGGAAGCTCATAATTGCGAAATTTGTATGGAAATTTGGTGTGAACTGCTAAAATTTAGAGTCGCAATTAAAAATGTTTATTGGTATGGGCCCTGTTTTTTTTTTTTCGCTTTACTGATATTACTTTTATTAATTGACATTTATTTCTGTAGAGAGGATTGTCAACGATTGGGTGCAACTATAATCGCTTTTCTAGAATACCTTCGCATATGTGCTTCCAACTACCAAACTCGTAACCTCAGCCTCAACGAAGATGCACAAGCTCAGAATACAATCGCAAGGAATTGGATGAATCTGGACATGTTTTCAATGAAAAAATTCCTCGAGGGCAATATCGAACCATTACAAATTCCATCGTACAAGAGATACATTCGATATTTTTCCGGATTGCTGTCCGGTCAGATAAAACTGAACGCATCACCATTGCATTTGAATTGCATTAGCATTGAGTCACCACCATCGTGGCTGCAATACAATGGTGTGTCCTCGAAAAGTGAATGGAATAGTTTCATCAAAATCTACGAAGGTTTACAGTGCGTGTATACTTCTGGTAAGATTGTCACTAGTCTTCTAAAGATATATTTGTAACTGCTTTTCATTTCAGATATACACATCATTCCAATAACAACGAGACAATTCCTCTATCAGATTGGAAATCTACGTCTTCGTGGTGATATATTAATCAGGTGCTATCAAATAAGTTCCGCCGATGGTAGCTACATTCGTGAATCTAGGAAGCTCTTGTTTTCGGTTCAGTTCCATACGTGTGCCATTAAAACGAAAGAAGTTGTTTTTGGAAAGGAGGATTTGGATTATGCTCATGATGGTGAGAAATGCAAATATATCTGTCAGAGTAGTCCATACTGAATGTAAATTTTAACCTCATTGCAGATCCCCGATTTCCTAACGACTGTAAGGTTTCATTTCACTTCAATTCGGGAGCGAACAACAATTTCCTATTCCAAAGTCCACTTATAAGAACGGAACGAGCTCATGAGCTGGCCAAGGCGAATAGTATTGAACACTTGGACTTGAGTAAGTTGAGTTCTGCAATCTTAGCTTTTGTGTAGTCCTTTACGAACTTTTAGGCACAAGTTTTGCCTAAGCTTGATTTGTTAGTATGTCGTATAAGGTTTAGGTGCTGGAATTAATTGTGAAGTCTCAAACAATTGAACCATTTTCAACAATGGTCTGAAACAATTCATCGTCGAACAGACATTTCATTTTTATGTGTTTGATAGCTTTGGTACTTTTAGTTTGAGTATAACAATTTCGTTATAAATAACCGTCGAACGAAAGGAAGGCTTTAGATATGAATCTAAATTTACATACAAATCAATCTTCTATTGGTTATACCTTTCCCGAAAAAATAGAACCAATAGCTCTACAATTCTTGTGAAATGAAGATTGTTTGATATATAAAAGGCTTTTTCGAACAGCTTTCTTAAGGATCATACGGGCTCAGCGAGGTTTTCATGAAAAAGAAACTGAATTGCCGAAGAGTTATGATGCCAGAGCTAAAGGAAAGCATGTGATGATTCATCTAGAGCAATCGAGTGAGCGTTTGAGATGAAAGAGCTCGATTGTTTCCTTACAGATAGGTAAAGGTTAGGCACAAGCTATATGTATATTAGAAAAATACATACGTAAAATCACGAAAGAGATACAAATAAAATATTTCACAAAAAGTCATTTGAAGCCAATTATCTCCCTCACAAGAACAAAACAACTCTTAAACCTAACTAGGAGTCAGATTCGGATATTCACAAGGTTTCTCACTGGACATTGTCAATTGAAAAAACACCTCATGACTATGGGAACAAGATATCGCTGCTTACAGAGGACTAAGAATCAGCAGAAAACAACTGTGTCACTGTGAATGTCTAGCTAGACTACGCAAAAAACCACACAGTAAAACCTTACCTTTGGTAGAAGACATATTTGACAGCCAACTCAAAGATCTAATAGGATTCCGAAATCTTGAGCGAGCTCTAAATGGGGAATAATCACAATAGGCCCACTTGTGGCCGCAGTGATATAGCAACTTGCTTCCACTTCTCCCAAGCAATCTAATCTAATCTTCTCTATTAGGAAGAAGTGAGCCTGTAACAATAATAATAATAATAATAATAATGTAATAATCAGCATATCGACTACAAGACACTTTCCCGTTTATGATAAAAAGCAAAGCAAAGCAGAACAAACGCTTCTCTGAAGAATCATAAGCCTCTCGAAGCCATATGCAGTGGAAAAAATAGACCATATGGTCGCAGTATACTAAATCGAAACCCTATATTTCATTTAATACTACTTTGCATTAATGATAGATCCTATGCAATGGTCAAAAGTCGTAATTTTTTTGTTAGTAACTCACTAGGTCTGTCTAGAGTCTCTATCATACAGAAAAGTAGCAGTTATTGCATTCCGTGAACCGTGAGTAGAAGTAGAACACTGTCTGTAAGCTTATCTACACGAAACTGGCTTGCACAGAACAGCAACTTTACAGCACGCTTTTTCGATGGCTCAGTAAAGGTATTTTGCCCGGTACTACTGTAGCTTTGCTCAAAAGTATGAATTCATTTATTTTGTAATTGGCCAACAACCTGTTTAACTTGTTAAATCTGTGGTAATAAGGTGAAGTAGCTTATGTCGACATAAGCCAAATTCGAGTTTTTTTATACAAGGTTCTCCTTTTTCTAAGCTTTCTTTTGGTCTAGGTCCTGTTACTCTACAACCATTGAAAACGGTTAAATTTGAAGAAAACTGAACAGCATAAATTTATTTGGACTATGTAATACAATAGATTTAAAAACTGTAAGATAAATTACTTTCTCTCACCCTGAAAAATTACCAAAATTGACATAAGCTACTTTAACTTATTTCCACAGAAATTTAACTTTAAAAAAAAGGTATCTAGAAATATGTAACGAATGAAAACAACGATTGAAAGTATGAAAAAGTTCCCGACCCGAAACGTTGGGAAAATGTTCAATCATCCAGAGATCGAAAATTGCAACTCCTTTAGTCTAACCAGAAAGTAATGCTATGAATTATAGATTTGCATCATATCAAATTCGGAGATTCCTCTACAAATTGCATCGAATATAAAAAATCGACGATAACAGCGAATAGATCGATAACGATTTTTGCGTCGAGATTACGCCCGTATGCAAAATTAACTCTGACAAGAGCTTTTATTTACTTATCCATGTTTCCAACATTTTTGTCTTCAAATAACTTAATATTATGCGGAAAATCGCAAAAAATATTCGAAAATCCAAAATTTTGATCTTCTTCCGGCGTTTTCGAAAAGAGCAAAAAAGACTTGTAAGACTTGTTTGTTTTTAAATAGGACCTAACAGGTTGGTGGATTTCGGTAATTTTATCTTGCATTTTTAATAAAATAAGATGATTGAGACTTACGCCAAAATAAAAATAACGCCATAGGTACATTAAAACTTGTTTCGAAAGTATATTTTTTTTAATAGAAAACTATTGTTTAGAAGCTTTGATAATTTAAAGATTTTTTATCAAGCAAAATTACGATTTCTTGGGTGAAATAAAGCAATTTCATAAAAAATTCAATTGACTCAAACACGATAAAAAAAAAATAAGTTTTTCGTTTGTTTTTAACCGAACCTACAAGGTCACGGTTTATATTTTTCCAAAATATGGTCGCAATTGAGCCGAACGATACATGGTTCGAGCAGAATAGCGCCACATATGTACTCATGAAAATATTGGCTTGAGCTTACGACTTAGCGACCATATTATAGAATCGAGAAATGATCTATTTTTCATTTCATCTCCGAGATCTTGCGCTTTGACGCTGCTCGATTACTTTTTGTTGGGCTATAATAAGTCTCTGGGTGTATGGGTGTATCTGTATATAAGCCGCACAAACTATTCGCGATAGTACGCCATTATTTTAACGAAATTGCTAAACAAAAAAAATCCCAAAAATTAACCGACATGCTGCGCTTCGTCAAAAAGACTCAAGAAGACTAAATTTGAAATCTTGCTTTAACGTCTAAACATGCTTTCATAAACTGTCCATCGTAATTATTAACTGAATCTCATTACTTTAAAGTTTAATCTAGACTCGCTTGTGGTCGAAAATAAACCCTACCTTTTATAAGTGCGTACCACAATTTTGATTTTTTTTTTAACTTTCTCATTTACCAACGTAGTAAAGGAAAGAGTTTTTAAAGAGTATTCGTATAAAATTTCGAACTCGAGATGTAAATCAATTTCAATTCTGACATTACTATGATAGAGTAACCCAAAAAAGTGGGTGGCAAAGTTTTGTCCGCCTGTCTGTCTGTCCGTATGTCCCGAGGACTACAGCCTAAATAGCTGCACGGATTTGGTTCATAAGTTCGGATTTGGAGTTTGAGGTTCTACAATTCGGGCCGTTTTTATTTTTTGCAAGGTAACCTCAATAATAATGGTACTTCCTATATAAAATGATAATACCAGCTTGATTTGTTTGAAAACGGCTCTAACGATTTCAACCAAAATTGATATCTAAGATTAAATGGGTTAGGCTAACATGTAGGTATATAGTTTTTCGCTAAAAAAAACGAATACGGTACTTTTCAAATTTTGACATATCTTGCAAACGTTCCATACAATTGTAACAAAAATTCATTTCTAAGCTAATACGGTCATTTTAAACCTCAAACTTAATAGAATTCAATTTTTGTTTATATTACCGTACAATAGAGTTTTAAAAAAAGTCGTTTCTCAATACCATACTGGCTGTATGCAATTAAAACTACGAAAACTTATTTTTTCAATTAATATCAACTTCTTCTTTTCTTTTTTTTTAAATTGAAAAAAAAAAAAAAAAAAATAAATAATTCCAACCACTTTGAGTTTAGGTACATAATCAGAAAGACTCACTTCATTTGCCCCCCCAAACACGCCCACAGCGATATTCAGTTTACATAGCTGCTAATGCAAATTTATAAACAAAACTCGGAATTCTTACATTTACATATACAATATACATATATAAAATATCGATCTTTCAAGAACACTCCTCCCATTCATTGGCAACTTAAACCAGCGTTATTTATCAAAAAAAAAAAAATTAAAAAATGGTTGGCGCAACAGGTCCGTAGGGACCCTAGGCCTAGCTTCTCACAATCATTCGTTTTGTGTGAGTTTTTCATTTTTGAAACGAATGAAAAGGATCTACAATTTTATGCCGACTCCAAACGGCTAATAGAGAAGCTCTTTCAAGACAGTTATACTCTCGGATGTTTGTCAGACGTTCGCGAGAGGTGGCGCAGTGGAAAAAACCATAAATTGGAATTTGGGTTTTTAGCGGGATTCGAACCTCGACCCCTCGCTTAGTAGTCCAACACACTAACAACTAAGCCACTGCGCCTACGCGTTATTATCTATTCCAGTCAAAAATAAAGATATACCCTAACAAAAGCTTCTATTACGTTTATCCTTGTATTCATAAATCTTGTAAAGTGTAAGAGCTTATCAACCACAATTTGCGAAAATTGTCTGTTACTGAGAGCTTACTTACTTACTTAAGGTGGCACTACAGTCTGGGGTGGACCTGGACCTCAACCAATACGCCTCTCCAGTTAGCGCGATCTTTGGCTAACTGCCTCCAGTTGCGCACACCAAGTTGGTTGAGGTCCCCTTCCACTTGAGCGCGCCACCTAAGGCGAGGTCTTCCTCTAGCGTTGTCACTCCGGGTTGGAATCGAAGACTCTCCGGGCGGGAGCGTTGGTGTCCATTCGCTCTACATGTCCTAATGCGTACTTTTCTGACCAGGTCGATGTCGCTGTACAGCTCGTAGAGTTCGCTGTTAAATCTTCTCCTCCAAATCCCGTCAACGCAAACGGGACCAAAAATCACTCGAAAAATTTTGCGTTCGAAGCGACCAAGAAGATCCTCATTCGTTTTTGCTAGGGTCCATGCTTCTGCTCCATAGAGCAGGACAGGGATGATGAGAGTCTTAAATAGAATCTCCTTAGTGCTTCTTGACAAGGCCTTACTAATCAATTGCCGTCTTAGGCCAAAGAAACAGCGGTTGGCAAGTGTGATTCTTCGCTTGATTTATGAGGTGATGTCATTTTCAGAGTTAATAGCGGATCCGAGGTAGACAAATTCCCTAACTACCTCAAAGTTATAGCTGTCTATCGTGACGTTCTGTCCGATTCGTCGATGTTGTGTGTCCCTTCTTGTTGACAGCATATATTTTGTTTTGCCCTCATTCACCACTAAACCCATTTTTGCCGCTTCTGTACTAATACTAGCAAACGCACCAGTGACAGCTCGCTGTGTTCTGCCAACAATGTCAATGTCGTCAGCGTATGCAAGCAGTTGCACAGACTTATAGAAAATTGTGCCTCTGGTGTTGGGTTGTAAGTTTCGCACAATCTTCTCAAGAATGATGTTGAAGAAGTCACATGACTGCACAATCTGACAAGTTTGGCAGGGATGCCAAAACTAGACATGGCTCTGTATAGCTCGTCTCTATAAACGCTGTCATATGCGGCCTTAAAATCGATAAAAAGATGGTGAGTATCGATCTGGTATTCTTGGGTTTTTTCCAGGATCTACCGTAGTGTGAATATTTGATCGGTCGTGGACTTATCGGGCCTAAAACCGCACTGATAGGGACCTATCAGATCGTTGACGAATGGTTTCAGGCGTTCACACAGTACAGCAGACATGATCTTATACGCAGTGTTCAGGAGACTGATGGCTCTATAGTTGGCGCAGTTTAGAGAGTCTCCTTTCTTGTGGATCGGGCAAACGATGCTGAGGTTCCATTCATCAGGCATACTTTCGTCTGACCAAATCTTGGAGACGAGTTGGTGTATGCTCTCTACCAGGTCATCTCCCGCTACCTTAAACTGCTCGGCAGTTAAGCCGTCCGGTCCAGCAGCCTTGTTGGACTTAAGCCTAGATATTGCTATCCTCACTTCTCTCGTCAGGTGGACGGAAATCTTGGCTTTCATCGTCCAGGTTGAATGGCTCGTTCTGCCTGACAGCGGAATTTGTTTCGTCTTCGCCGTTTAGCAGTCTGCAGAAATGGTTTTTCCATGTCCTCAGCACCGACTGTGACTCTACTACAAGGTTTCCTTGTTCGTCTCTACAGGTCTCCGTTCGGGTCTTGTTGGCATGACACGTTCTTTTTACCTTTTGGTAAAACTTCCGAACATTGTTCCTGGGGTAACACCTCTCTCTATATCCTCGATCGCGCGTTTCTCCTGCTCTCTCTTTTTTCTCCGGAGAAGCCGATGTTCTTCCCTCCTTTTTTGCTCTTAGAGCAAATATATTTTTCATACCTACCATTTTTGCAATTGTGAGCTTCCATAAATTTAAAGCCGAGACTAAAATTTGTTAATAGTACGGCGGAATGAGGAATAAACAGTTACAGGGAAATAAGTCCCCGACCTATAGTGGGAAATAAAACCACTTTTGGGAAGTGGACTTAGTTCCCGTGTGTTAGCTTAAATATAATCTAACCATCAACTCGGTATAGCTTTGTTGAGCGGGGAAAGCCCTCCTGCTCAAAGGTATAACAGTTTAGAGTAGGTCTCTCTTTATTGGTATCTGATCGAACAGGGCGCTTAACGCATTCGTGCAGTGTATCACATGTAAGGACTTAATTTCCAGGGACTTATTTCCCTCCACCACTAAAAACACACGAAAATGTAATGGTAATGGCGATATTTAAGAGTCCAAAAAGTCTTAAGTCTGTAAGACTTGTATAGACTAGATTTTCCCCGAACGCAATAACTAGATTGATAGTATCAATCACTGCATCTGGCATACAATCGAAAATATAACTAAGATTCAGACAAGAAATTCACGACTAACTAATGTCGACTTCTCCTACATAACATAGAAAACATTTTGTTTACATGGGTACCTAATTAATCTAAGTCAAAAAAAAACTCTGACAAATCTATCTCATAAGTTCTTTGACGTTGGGCAAAAAGGTCTTAAGTCAAAAAATATCACAACGATCTTGGGCTGTCATAAAAAGTATTTATGTATGAATACCCAGTAGCCACATCTGATATGTTAGATATATTCTCACTTCCTAAAAACATGCAGTGATTTCTAACCATTAAATCATGAAAAGCTTTTTTACGAGTGTCGTTGCCTATTTTTAGTTTCCCTCTTGCTACCTGTCGAATTTAAAGTCGACTTTTTGCAATAATTTTATGAAGTCTCTAAAATGGTTATATATACACTTAAAACTAAAATGTTTTTAAAATAACATCCACACACATGAAATATTATTCATGACACTACAAAGTCAAGATGAAAAATAAAGTGCGGTCATAAATTATTAAATGTTCATTTTACTCCAAGGTAGATCATGTATTACATATATTTCTATTTTGGCACTGACATACAGCCGCAAACATGTTAGGATCTAAATAAGTATGTATAGGTACAGACGTAATACACATTTATTTTCTGTTTCTATATTTAGAACTTTCAATTAAACAAAATATATTCCGTGAATTTGTTTTTCTTTGAAAATCATTTCATTTTTGGCGGAAACAGCCAAACAGAGTTGTAGGCATGTATGTACAAAATTTCGGTTGCCATAATTAATTGAATTCGGAAAGAGTAGAAAAAGGTAGACTATCGCAAAGATGATGAATATTGTGCACACATAAATCTAGTTCAGACAAAATGAATGAAATGAATCGATCTTGAAACAAAATCTGTCCGAAATGCTATTTTTTTTTTTTTTTTTTTTATTATTCGATGTTCCACTCGTCAGTGGCTCTGGATATTTTATGAATAGATTTAGATTTTAGTCAATGTTGTATTATTTCGACGGGCGGAT
The DNA here is from genome assembly GCA_946477585.1 of Cheilosia urbana. Taxonomy (NCBI): domain Eukaryota; kingdom Metazoa; phylum Arthropoda; class Insecta; order Diptera; family Syrphidae; genus Cheilosia; species Cheilosia urbana. The sequence goes on along the minus strand of OX297854.1, from coordinate 61,401,297 downwards.
TGGTTTATTTCGCGCTGTGAATTTAACAATTCGTCATAGTTTCAGTTGGCAAATAAAAATAACCGATGGGATTTACTAGATTGCGTAGGATTTGATCAAAATGAAATCGCAAAATTGTATTTTCATCAACCATTGAACGTTTTAGTGAGATCATAACACAAGGCATACTCGTACACGGTCGAAGTCTATAGAGTCGCGTGAATGGTTAATCTTATCTCGGAAGCGAATTGCGGTTATCTACGTTTTGATAAAGTTCGTAAAACCTCGGGTAAAACTATATACAGTATCTGCTAAGAGGTAAATAATTTACTTCATACTAAAGGTGGAGGTTTAGAGTTCATTAATTGTTGTTATTTTTTTTAAATTGTGTTGTGTTTATAATTTATATAAGTGAACTAGAATACTAGACCAGCGACCTAACTAGTTTAGTGCAAGTTTTGTTTTTTGTCTTCTTGATAGTCTTGAGTGTTTTCAAAATCTAATCCCAATGTTGTGAGCTTATTTTCTTGATCAACTATCGACATGTTTGCTGACATCTCTACATACAATATATTTTCTACTCGCTTGACCCAAGCTATAATAAATACAAATAAACAATTGGCGCAACAGGCTTTTCAAGTTGGAAAGCTACTAACGATGCGATAACATTTATTAATCAGAACCTATACATCCCTTTAATCGCTGATAAAAATACAAACATGTTGTCTCCCGAATTATAAATTATAACTTGCACAATATCGAAATTTGAATTAAAATCTAGGTATTTAAGGTTGCATTATAAAAGCTATGAAACGCATTTTTAAATATAAGTAGTTTAATATTTATAAAAAAAAGATATAAAATGTATGCTAGTACTGAAATCGCATAGTTCATCTATGTATACTTATTTATATTTTTTTGTAGCTAAATGTTATTCGATTGGTACGTCTTTTATTTCCTTTTTAAATACAATTGAAATGACTTGAAAGACGCGAGTGCAACTACATTTGATAAAAATTCAATTTAGAATTTCCCAACGATGCTCGATGGGAAATACAGTTAGGACTATTCAGAACCATTTCCACGATTTCGATGTCAGTTAAAGTGCCATGCAGGAGCCTCTGAGTCTCAGCCTATCCAAGCGCTTAAAGCTTCTGCATCAATTCATTCGAATGTTGGTTGATTGATCTCCACCCAATGCTGTAGTTTAGGTCAGGATTTCGTCAAAAACATCTTTTCTTTCAAAAGTAATCGATCCATCAGTCCCATTTCCATCACTCGGTGGGATACGATTGTACCATGCATTTTCAGAACAGAAGATGTAACACTGTACCAAGCGTGAGAGAGACTCCAAATCGCATTTTTTAATATGAGCCTTTTGTAAAACTTTCATACGTTGCATCTCCGCGTGGTTCAGAATATGGCGCACAATTTCTTTGCGGTAATGGGCCTTTAGACTTCTTATTACTCCCTGGTCCATTGGCTGAATAAGGGAAGTAAAGTTGGGAGGAAAATACTTGACCGACACGTGTTCTCTGTCGCAAAGCTCTTCATCAGGATGTGCTACACGATTATCCTATAAATGTATGATTTTGCACTATCAAAAGTAATTTGCACTTAAGAGTGCCAGCTGCATTTGAGCACACTAGAGCCGTTAGCCTATTTTAAGATTCTTTTGCGCCACTTAGAGAAGCCTTCGAGCTAAAAGCTAAAGTTTTCCTCGGCAATACTCTTCAAAAAAAAAAAAAAAAAAAGAGCCAAATCATCCACCAATAGAACAGAAGCTTCATGGTCAGCTGGTATACTTTCACCCGATGTTTGGAAGCCTAGGATTCCATGTCGGTTCTTAATTTTTTGAAGCCAGCCCTGAAAATAGTTTCAATTTTCATATGTTCATGGAACTTTTAAGCTTTTTCTATCAGGATTGACCAAGATAGTGGTGCTACGACGTTTTCGAAACCATTCATAATGTGCCTCGTCTAATTTGTTACTCTCAGCTTTTCGCATAGTCCATCGACTTCGATTCGTCTTTGTGGAATAAGTATCCGCCTACCTAAAACTTTTTAATGGCATCCTATCCTTACTTCTTTTTATGTCGTAAACTTTGACTCTCCTATCACAACTGTTTACTAGTTTCGCTTGTGGTCGAAAATAGACCCTACCTTTTATAAGGATATACTATAATACTATAAAAAGTAGGTACCACTTTTTTTACAAGCCTAAGATACAATCCACGCCACTTGAATTGCACACCCTATAAACTCTCAGTGTGATTGCTAATAATTTAAAAACTCTCTTAGAAAGTAGTGGTTATGTCTTAAGTTTTTTTATTAACTATTTAGCTCTCCGTTATATGTTTTTTGCTATTTTGTTTTAGTGAATATCACATCTATTTTGTTTAACTGTTATCTCCGGCATGTGGACACGTGCTTTTGAGAAGTAACTTTGTTTTGTTAATAGTGACTATGTATTTAGTTTAAAAGTAAACCAAAATGTATTGGGAAAAAGTTGTAACAGAAACTGAAAAAGGAAAAATAAAGGACAGTGGTCTATCTGTTGCTAAATTAGCAAACAAAAATTGAAAGAAGTCGAAAAATTGTATCCGTGTTTTTGTGTAATGAGTCAAAGTATGGAAAAAATATGAAAGGCCGTACACATTGTGTTCTTTCTGATGCGGACCGGCGATTAATTCTGAGAAAAGCCTCAAACGCACATGACTCAATAGCCAAAATTAAGGAAAAATGTGGAGTGAACGCTACTCTTACTACTATTCGGCTTGTTATTTTAAAAGGCGAGCATTTAAGAAGACTAAAAATTAAGAAAAGACCACCACTCATGCAGCCCGTAAGGCGCAACGCCTCAGTTTTTGCCGTCCTCATATGAGCTGGACTGTACCGTGGCATCGCTTTATCTTCTCAGGCGAGATCAAATTTAATTTGGAGGGACCCGATGGCTACAGCTATTACTTTCATGACCTATGAAAAGAAACCCATCACCTGGACCGCTGTGGTGTGGGGAGCAATCTCGTAATACGACACCTGCGAGTTGCAATTTTTGTCGACAACGATGAATGCGATGGCCTACATTGGTGTATTAAAACTGGCCTTTCCATTCTTTTAAAATCCTTTTGGACCTTTGCAGTGGACATATCAACAAGACAATGCGCCAATTCAAACTGCTCGGATCACCAAATCATATATAAAGATCCAAACGGAATTATTAAGCTGGCCACCTTATTCACCGGATGATTGAAAATATTTGGGGCTGGTTGAGTCTAAAAGTGTATGAGTCCGGACAACAATACACAACTATAACAGAACTAATCGAAGCACCAACCAACCCAATTGTACGAGTCTATTCCAAACAGGATTTGTGATGAAGAATGAAGAACATTTTTAAATCCGATTGAAAATAATCGAAATTCCTTAAAAAATAAGTATTAAACATATTTGAATTATTAGAATTTTCATAATAGACTTTTTTTGAGAAGTGTTCTATTCAAGTGTCGCAAAAATCAGGGTGTATTTTTTTAGTTAGTTTATTCAAAAATATATATCAACTTAACCGTTACATTTAAAGACACAAAATTTACTGTATTAGATTAAGACTTAATAATTATTATAAGAAACAAAATAAATATAAAATAAACTTTTATCTGGATCCGAAAAATTTCATTTACAAAATAGCTTTTTTACATGTGCTATTCAAGTGGCACAGAGTGTAATAGAATGAACCTATACTGCATTCGGAAATATTGTGGAAATGCAGACAACTCCTCGGAAAATACTCTTTGGCATTCAGAGAAAATAGGCTACATGAACTTGAGCTACCTCAAAAATGTAGGTACGTTCTTTGCTCGGCTTAACTGCCTAAACACAATGGAGGCTGCGGTAGTAGAGAGGTATGTGGCGGTCAGCGCGACTGTATTAAATTAACTAAGGACTCTTCATATGAAAGTGAATTGCGAACTGCGAACAAGGGAATAAACGTATTTTTACACGAAAACTTTTTTTAATTGGCAGATACCCGCCAGTCTCATTCTTAAAGGTTAATTTCGAAAGAAATTTTCAATCGTAAATCGCGACTGCATTATTTGGATTGTGTAAAAGTATACTTTACCTAGTTCCATGCATTTTTTCAGACCTTTGAAGTTAGCGAAATGGCAACGGGCCAAAAAGATTAGTAGTTTGGTATTATAACCTAAATACATTTTTAGGGTATAAAAAGAATCTTAATCCACTTGTTTCTTGAGTTTTACAAAATATATACCGTAGATTCCAATTCAAACGTGGTTGTCGTATACTTTCTTGCAATTGCTACTTAAATTTTGATTTCTATACCTTTATTTTCACAAACTCATTCCTTAAAAGCCTTCCATAAACAAAGTTCTTCAACTTTTCTTCAACTATAGACTCTTGTCATACACAAGGTCCCTTGGATGGATCCTTATATGCAACTATTCTTAAATCACCAAAGTCATCACATTATCCCACTAATACCAGCGATCAATCCATTAAGTCGATCGCTGTACCACAAACCAACGCTCAGTACGGTTGCGATCAAAGCTTTGACTCAATCATTGACTGTAAACCGACTAATACGAGCACTCCAATTAAAAGCCCGACACGTACGGAAATAAATTCCGTCAGAAGCTTATTTCGCGAAGCATCAGTTCCTTTACCGCGTCTCGATTACAACACACACATAGACAGTCGTCCTGGAACATCACAATCAAATTATCGCCATCATTCGGGACATCCAGCAACTAAGTCACATCACCAAACAACCTCCACTGTTATTCAATCCATTCAATCCGCTGACAATCGGACAAATCAAAATGAATCAAGGGAATTTGTTCGCAGTCCGCTTACACTGTCTATGGATTCAGGAATCTCGAGTAGCGGTGTCCTAAATAGTAAGTAAATTTATTCGCCTTGGTCTGTAAACGTTTGTGGCTATCTATTTGTTGTGGCTCTATTTTCAACTGCGCCTTATTACCAAGGCGACTGGCAGTCAAGAGTGTTGATCAATACAATGATTTATCAATAACTTTCTTCCGTATATATTGATCAGTTTAATGGTGTCTATAGTAGTCTTAATCTTAAGCAGTAGTTTACCTTGCAGGTAGCTTTGCCTTTTCCTTTCGTAAATAATGCCTGTGTGTGTTAATTAAAACAATTCGTGTGGCCATTGCTAGTGTGAAATAACAAAAATTACGAATAAATAAACTATGTTTTTACTAACAACATTTGTAGAGACAATAAATATCTATGTTATAAGTTTTTTTTTTGTGGTTTTCATGTAAACAAACAAAATTATGCCATCATCTTTGCAGGACCTACGTTAACATCGAGTGTGTCGCCATCAAGTTTTCCTAGTCAAGTGAGCCCACAAGGTAATTAGAACTATTAAACAAAATACTAGTGCATGAAGTGAACTTGTCAGTTTAAATCTTATTGTAGATTAAAATATATATTTTTTTTTTGTTTACGATTCATAAGGTTAAATATCAGGCTGACTTAGTTAGGGTACTCAAATTACTTCTTTATTTAAATTATTACCTCTAGCTCTTATAGAAGAATAGCTATGCCCACAATCTCTTTGGGGTTGCAACTTGGGTTATGGTTTAGTGAGCTAACCTAATTGTAGTCACCAAACTAAAAATGTGATAGAGAAAAATGCATTCTCTACAAAAGCAAATTATACTAAGACCCTCCTTACTTCTATCAGAAGCCACCATTTTGTTTTCTCTGAAAATCGTATACGTAAACCTTAATAAATCTCTAGATATGTATAGAAAAATAACTCACTTACTGAATATTTTCTTTGTAAAACGATCTGATATAACATTTCGAGTAGATCTTCTTCAGGACGTTTGGGAAACATCGAAATTGAGAAAAATGCAAAATTTTAACATGATATGAGTGAGTGAGTAATAGGTTTTTTATTAACTTGACAGTAGCAATCTGCACTCACACTTAATTAAGAGCTTCTTCAAAAAAAAAAAAAGACACTTCCATATATATGTATATATAATAATAACAACAGAATAACTTAATTAAATTCTACCAAGTGCGTTGACTAATAACAACATAGTAATTTGAGTTCCACTCCAACAGAGAAAAGGACACTTGGTTCTTTCAATGTGCGTCCGCCACCCCAAAGCACAACCACAATTATTAAAAACACTCATTTCATTGATGACTAGGTTAGGTTAGGTTAGGTTGGGTGGGGTTGTGAGATCGTCACAAAAGACCAGGCACCGCACAGCGGGCCCATCGCCATCCCCAGGGAACCATTACGGTTAAAAACCTAAACCAATTCGCCCAAACAATCAATTTCCCTACAGAATTTGGTTATGGTCCCAATATTATTTGAGGAACCAACCTCCTCTAAGTTATTAAAGAAGAACCTGCCTAGGTGCTTCCTTCTACTCCGAGCAATTGCTTGACACTCGCATAGAAGGTGGGAGATGTCCTCCGTAGCTTGTAGGTCCTCACAGTACCTACATGTATCCATATTAGTCAAACCTAGTCTCATGGCATGCTTCCTTAAAAGGCAGTGTCCAGAGAGTATTCCTACCGTTAATCTTAACTTTGTTCTACTGAGATTGATTAATTCTTCAGACCTCTTCCGATTTAAAGTGGGCCACAGTGCCTTTGAGACCCTGTGCCCCTCTAGCTGTGACCATCTTGTAGCTGCTTTATTGGTAGTTTTCTCAACGATAACCCTTCTAGCAACGGCCATAGGTGGTCTGATGCCCTCAATCATTGTATTTACTGGGAGTTCCGCTCCTTCCTTAGCCAAAACGTCGGCCTTTCGTTGCCCTAAATATCACAATGCCCAGGTACCCAACATAATCTAACACGGTTCTGCGAACATAGTGCCTTAAGCATTGCGCGGCAATTCCTGACTAGTTCAGATTTAGTGGTATGTGACTCTAGCGCTTTAAGCGCAGCCTGACTATCAATGTAGATGGCGATATTCTTATTGGATATTGATCTCATCTCAAGTACCTCCGCAGCTTTGAGTACGGCCAGAATCTCTGCCTGGAACACACTGCATGTGTCCGGTAGTCTCAGGGCCATATGTAGGTCCAACTCGTTGGAGTATATACCTGACCCCGTACCCTCACTGGTTTTGGATCCATCAGTATATACTGAGATCTCATTTCCCCTCGAAACTAAGTTCCTATGCCACTCCTGTCGGTCAGGGTACGACACATCGAACGGTGTGTCAAAATCAAGTGTACCGAGACTTTCATCAGCTTTTCCCGGGATTTCGGAGAATTTTTCCTTTAAAATAGTACTGTGTCCTATCCTACTGTTTTTAAAAAGCCCTGCATTAGTGAGCCGTAGCGCACTATTACCTGCTATTGATTGTAATTGTAAATCCAGTGGTAAAAGATGCATAAATGCTTCCAGTGCAGCCGTTGGTGTGGTACGTAAAGCACCCGTAACGGCAATTCATTGATGACTAGCTTATCCGTGCTCGCCTTGCTTCGCCAATCGCCAGAGTTCCACTTCGCACACACGCACAAAATTTCCTCAACTGAACGCTGGGAAAATCCAACGATCTATTTTTTTTTTTTTTTATACACTTCTCCCGAGAAAGGCGAACCTATAACGCTTCAACAGCGCCCATATCAAATTGTAGTCTTCTGGAAATATATCCCCAGGAAGCGAGTTCCAAAGTTTGCTTGTGCTGTAACAGAAGGAGTTTTGGAAACTTGATGTCCTCGCGGTTGTCAAGTGTACTGTATGGTCATGATCATGAGCATTAGCAGCCTGTCTTGTTTGGCGCCCAAAAGTTGCATTTCGAGGGATAATGTCTTTGAGTTCCTCGGAACATCTACCATGGAAGTACCTATAGAACAAGCATAGGGGAGCGACTTGTCTTCTGTGCACCAACGGTTGTAGATTCGATGTGAGTGTAGGGTCTCCAATGAGTCGAGTGCTCGTCTCTGCATGCTATCAAGCAGGTTAAGTGAATGTTTTGGGGCCGAGCTCCATATATGGGAACAATATTCCAAGCCTGGTCTAACCTGTGCTTTGTAGAGAAGGAGAAGTTGCTTGGGGCTAAAGTACCTCTTTGATGCTCTAAATAGGTAGCTCAACTTTGCGGACGCCGATTTTGCGATATAGGATACGTGGTCCTGCCATGTGATTCCTGAATTGACTGTGACTCCTAGAAGGTGCATTGAGTCCTTGTAATGGATTGGATGGTCATCCATTTGGATCTGAGGAACTGTTGATGCATTTTTTCTGGAAAATGTTTTGAGCTGTGTCTTGTTTGCATTAAATACAACCAAGTTGTCCTTTCCCCACTTCAAGATTTTGTCCAGATCATCATTTAGAGAATTAATTTGTTTACATCTCTGATTGTGTGATGTAGCCGTATTCACAGGCCCACTGTTCGAGATGGAGGATATAAGAGTGCTGTCATCTGCAATGCTGTAGATATTATTATTTGTCGATCCAAGCTGTGGAGAATAAATAGAGTTGGAGAAAGAATGGGGCACTCCTGCATTTATAGCAAACGAATTGGATGATATGTACACCATCTACAACAACTTGGATCGATCTTCCCAGAAGAAAATTTTTCATCCATCCGCAGAGTTGTTGTGGTAATCCGTAAGACGCTTACTTGCCTAATAGGGCTCTATGCCAGACTCGGTCAAATGCCTTTGATATGTCCAAGGCTACGGCTCTGGATTCGCCGTGTTGTTCAATTGATTGTGTCCATAAGTGCGTTACGTAGCTTAACAGATCACCAGTGGAACGACGGCTCCGAAATCCGTATTGCCTGTCGCTTATTAATCGATGGCCTTCTAGATATTTGATTATTTCGACATTTATTGCCTTTTCCATTACTTTAGAGAGCATTGAAAGTAACGCTATTGGACGATAGTTTTGAGGCAGACATTTCTTCCCTTTCTTTGGAATAGGTTGAATGCGAGCGGTCGAACATCTGCTTTTATGAATTGTATAAAATTCATAGTTTACTATAGCTAGTCCCCGCCGTCTTCGCCAGGCAATGATAGAAATTAATTAATTTTTTCAATTTTGTTGGCTAATTGCGACAATTGCCTGTTATCTACTGACAGCTTCAACTTTTAAAACCTCACATTGTTATATGTACTGCCATATCCTGAATAAGCCAAGAGTGAATTAAATTTACCACTATTCATTTTCCTATATTTAAAAAAAAAAAAAAAAAAAAAAAACAACCAAACTTATGATCAACGTGAACGTTTCGTTCGACCCAGTCATGCACTTTTTTTAGGGTTGGCTAAAAAATATTGCAATAATGACAACTTAGAGGTAGTATGAAGTCAAAAAAGTAATTTATTTCAGTGAAAAGCGATTCCAAAAGGTAGGCGTGCCTAGAGTCTTAAAACGGTTCCGAAAGAAGTTTCCATGAAATGTGTTTCACGTCAATCGGACATAACCCAATAAAGATTTAAATACTAGTTTTAGTGTATCTCAGAATTCAGATTTCATTTTCGAAACAAATCTATTACGTCTGTTTGTAAGTTAAATATTGTTCCTAAAGGTTGTTTTCTGTAGACAATTTTTTAATGGAACAGATTTGAAATTTAACTTTTTTTCTGTTAACTTTTGGCTTTAATGTAATCGGCTGAAACGTATTTGTTGGCATATTTTATATCTTTACATTTACGCATCTGACAGCACATGGCACAAGCAAATATATGGCAACTTCCCAAACAGTGTACCTATCCCAAGGCGGTTTTTTTTCAATCAGCCTGCCAAAACGGCCTACATCGACATTTTGTTAGTTCTTTCAGGCAGTCTTAGTCCACCTTTGAACCGTTATAGCCCACCTCACTTTAAGGACAAATATTCCATCTGATTTCTAGCGCATGTACGTTTTGAAGTGCAATCATGTTCACTGAAGATCTTAAATATATTGTATTAATCTAGCTCATTTTGACAGCGAAAAACAAAGGAGCTGGCTTATCACTTAAAATAATAAAATTGTTTCCACTTTTATGTATTGAATAGTGTAAAAACAATACCATCAAACTATGTGTATGATTTGTTTTCACATTTTTAGCGATTACTTTTGTGAAACCGCAAAGGTTTCTAACTTCTAAACCGTTGGTGTCGTATCAAAATCAGGTGTCAATATAAAAATTTCAATGAATCTTTTCCGAAGATAGTAGTTAATTAACCTGACAGCTCGTTGTCGTTGGCCTAGATTGATGAATGGGATGATAATAACCAACAAATCTAGTCAATAACCATACGATTGTCGAAATAAATTTCTGATTATAAGAACTAGGAAGGTGTGAAATTTCATTTGCAGGTTCTGGTTATCGTGGCACCCTGGGCAGTAATTTATAGATACCCCGCAGATTCCGCCTTTTTATTTACCTAAAAAGAAGAACAAGCAACAAGGTCATACGTTCTTGAATATTGACTCATTATTATTTAGATAAAGCACTCATCTTCATATCTCAGAGTTTTTATTTCTATTTGACACAGGCACTAACATCATTTAAAATTTCAAGGTATGTGTTTGAATTTAAATTTAGCGGATCATCGTTCGCAAATAATAGGTTCCTTGTGAGGCTTCTTTCCTTAAGCAATCGTCTTCAATATAAATTTATTAGTAGAATCAGACGACCTACCAAATGTGTGTTGATCAGCTTTAGTTTAAAGACGCAGTGACTAGTATCCTTGCTGTCGATTTACCCATTTGGGAACAATAAAAAATAATGCACATATTCTTTTTATTTTGATTTTCAAATAACGCCATACCACATTTGGAGCCCTGCCACCACATATGCCACGGTTAGATTAGACTGCATGCTATAAATACACTTACATGACTACAAATAAATGACCAGATTTTTTGCCAAATGCCAAAAGATCAACTCTGGTAAGCTTGTATACAAGACTACGTGACTTATTTGGCCATCATAGTATTAGGTATTACTGGTCATAGCTTTACTGGTCATTTAGGAAATTATTACATAATTATATTGATTCAAATGATTTGCCAAATTGACACTTTATGTGACTATCCGAAAAAAATAACAGACTCTGTAAAATGACTATTAAGTAATTTGCGATGGGATGGGTTATTCAATTATAAAACAGTGATGGAGAATTGGATTCAATTCTATATTTTGGATACAATAAGAAAATAAAGTTACACAGACAACCACTCGAAAAAGTAAAAATTTACCAAAAATGTTTTTGCTTCAAAAGTTACACAGATACAATCCTTCTTTAAAAGCTAAAATGTGCCAAATTGTGTTTGTGCAAAACCTCCTTGGACGAATCAATTTCGAAGACGAATAGAATATTTTTCGCCAACCATGTTATTTCAGGAGACCACAATTTCATTTCTAATACCTAAATATGTAGTACTCAAATTTCGTTCCTATTGATAATATTTCAAAAATTGATAGCGTTAATAATGATAATGAGTATGGTTCCATAGCCGACTTTGAACATTTAAAATCAGAAAGTTAGCCTCATTAAATATTAATGTGGTGAATTTATATAAAGAATAGCTCAAGGCATACTTTCAATACCACATTATTCTTGTTGCTTGTGGGAAAAGATTTTTTCATATACAAATTTAATAAAAAATAAGTGCAGAAATCGGCTTCAGTTGAAAGATGTTAAGTGAATTGAAACCACAAAGTAGTTAAGAAATGACGCCTGTCATAATTTTAAAATTGAAAATATTCTTTTATAAAATAACTCACAAATAATAGTTATATTGATCAAGGGCTCTAATAACTATAAACAAGAGAATGTTCCTAAATACTGAGGTAAGACTGAATCAGTGTTGTTATATCGTGGGAAATATCGCTTTTTGTGGGAATTTCGATGTGCGAAAAGCCTTTCGTGGGATAAAGGGAAGAAGCACCAAATCGTGGGATTTTGAGGAATCTAACAAAAAACATTAAAACTGTAAATTTTTGTTGAAGTTTCATGAAAACTACTGCATTTAAATATGATTATTAACACACTGTATGTGCATAAAAAACTGCACATATAAATTGTCTCTAATCAAAATTGTCTAGTACCACAAAATAATCGTAATAATATTACAAAATGTGATTTTTATACTAAAGGTTAATTAACCGCGATTTTCTTTCCTTGTAATACAAATTTGACTTTAAAAAACTGGATTTGTAGGCAAAAAAGTATCGTGGGTTTTCAAAAGGGAATTTGAGTACGGTGAAATGGGAAAAATGACCGCGCTTCGTGGTATAAATGAAGAGAGTACTAATAACACTGGACTGAATTATTATAATTACATATTTTATCCTTTAAAAGCCAGAATTCATTTGTTTTCAAAAGCAATGTGATGTTTTTTTTTCTATTATAAATTTCGATTATGGTCATATATGGTAGGTACGTCACCAATAAAGTTTTCAAAATATCGATTTATTTTATTTCAACGCCAATGAGTGAAAATATTTTTTTTTTTAATTATGAGAAAAATAAATATGAGGTATTTCCCCTTACGCTTGTAAGGCTTGTTATATCCTTTTCCCCTGAGCATTGCGTTTGACACCTCTTTGCTCTTTGTTCATCATCTACTTGGTCATGTAGAAATTAACGTGTTTTTGTTCGAGTTATTCAATGCTCACTAAGTTGATTTTGAGCGAATATTTTTTGTTTGTAGGTATCTCTTTCCCTCTTCCCTGACGCCTGATCCTGAGCAGTGGTGCCAGAAGATTATGATTTATGGAATATCCCAGATTGACCGTTAAAAAAAAATAGTGCGTGGAGTCTTTCCGCGCGGAAGAAGTGAAACTTCGTAATGTGGAAATGAAAATAGGAAGGGGTAGAAATTGATTTTTAGTGAAATCATATTGTTTCCTTAAGTCTAGTATCCTGCTCGCGCTAAATTTTAGCGCCCCTAGTCTCCACTTCGTTTCTCCACACCAAAGATAAAATAATGGTCGCTAAATTATTATTAAACATGATATAGATGGGACAAAACCCATATGCTTATGAACCATGAGTACCATGACAGATATCAGTAAACGTAATTTTCGAATTTCAAACTTGAAAGACGTAAGAAACCTAGAAATTATAAGAAGAACTTCGACATATCGTCTCCTCAAGCTTTCCACAATCTCCTTACCATAGTGGAACACTTGTTATTACCCAAAAGACGAGGCCAAATGAAATGAAATGAAAGCCCTGAAATGCGATTCGCTTTATTTATGTTTATATCTCTGGTTTATCTCTGTTGTTTGGCCTTGCGTTTTCTTTTAATTATTACACAAACATTATCTGCGTTTCCCGCCAAAAAAATCATAGAAAACACAAGACAAACTCTTTTCTCCGTTTTGTGTGTCAGAATTTATCTTCGATTTAATGTACCGGACATTTATTTCGCAAGCTAAATGAGTGGAGACTTTTTATCGGCCCATCTATATGAAGATAAGGATTTAGCGTGCGAACAGGATACTGCTTTGCTAAACTGCCTCGCTAAATTTTATCTTTGTAGACATTTTTATATGGGAGATAAAGTTTAGCGCGAGCAGGATACTAGGCTTAAGGATTTAGCGTGCGAACAGGATACTGATGCTTTGCTAAACTGCCTCGCTCAATTTTATCTTTGTAGACATTTTTGTATGGGAGATAACATTTAGCGCGAGCAGGATACTAGGGCTTTAAGACAAACTTTATTAACATTGCTTACATTTCACAATTGATCGCATCTTTTAATTATCATTTTCAAGTGGAGAAATATCCAAATCCATAACATTTACAATGGGATAATGACAACTAAAGTAAGATACGATATGTTGGAAGTCGCATTAGAAGTTTCACTTCAAAAATACTACCCTATTAAATAATATGTGTATCAAATCAAGCTAAAACAAGTAAATGAAATAATGAGGACGCTACTCGTTGCTAACGCTCGCGCTGGCCTGTAACAGGTATACTACGCGCATGCGTTCGAGTGCCACGCATTCACTCTCGCTCTGTCTCCTTCTATTCCCCCTCCCCAGGAGCGTTGAACGTTTAACGCAACCTTGTTGGAAGTCGCATTAGAAGTTTCACTTCAATAAGACACATTAATTGCCAATTTAGTCATTATTTTTGGAAATTAATCTTCACCACAGAATATTCTTCTCCCAGCATTTGGTTCCAATAAACTCACTCACCATTGCATACTCTGAAGCGTGAGCGGTACCCTCACACCTTTGAGTATGGAATGCTTATAGTAGCATTAAGCATTTAAGAAGTTTCAATTCAATAAATTAAACAACATAACTCACCTACATCGTCTTTACTTCTTGAACTCTTCAATTCTTTACTGTAGGTATCAAGGTATGTAGGTATGTACTATAACAACCATTAAAACAAAACCCTTGAACTCAATTTCTATATACACCACCATAAGTCCATTAGGGCACGTCAACAGCCATCTGCGCATTTCCTCAGAAACACATTGTGGCTGTTGATTATACACATTCATCTCGCATACTTCTCTTTCGTTTCACTTTTGTTGGAGAAAACACCACTCATTTTTTTTTTTCATATGAACGTGCTTGTGCTGTGCAATGTGCGCCACTCTCACCCTCGCTCCAACCTTTGAGTATCCAATTATTAGCGTTAAACGTTTAACGCGACCTTGAGTTGGAAGTCGCATAAGAAGATTCACTTCAAAAATCCCTTTCCGATAGACTCTATCCACTTTTGTTAAAAACGAAGAAGAAAATAAAGAAACAGCTTTAAAACAAAATTAAATTATAAGTGTTATAATAACTTATTTTTTTAAGACTACAAACATAGGTATAATATTTCTTAACAAAAAGTAATAAAAATTTCGATCGTAATAAACAAAAATTAACAAAACAGGAACATGAATTCAACCCTATCTCTGTACATATTTTTGTAGTTATAGTCCGTCCAAAAGGAGTTGAAACTTCAGTTTATTTAAGGCGATATTTTCTCTTTGACTCCGTTTTGATCAAATGAAATTGTTAATTTTTTTTCTACACTTTATCATTTTTTAGCATTTTTGAAATAAATAAATTATAAACAACCGTCGAATCTACCTCTTGTTGACTTGAGAAGAAAGATTATCCAGTTAGAAGAGATTTTACAAAATATTTCTTTCAACCATTTATAATAGTTGGTTTTAATGCGTACCTACCTACTACTACTACTCAATTAACACAAAACTCAAATAGTCAAAAACTACTAGAAAGTGGAAATTTTTCCAAATTAACTTTTTCTCAGGGGTGGAAAAATATGTATTATTTGCACACGCCAGCGCCAACGACGCGACGATGCTGTAAAAAGCAAAAAAAAAAAACAAATAAGAACCCAACTTTAAGAAAAACCAATTGCGTATTTTATATTTTTATAATTATTTTGCTGTCATTCACGCTCATTCTGCTATTGCATTTCTCCTTTATTTGGTCAAATTTATATGTCAAACTCAGTCATAAGATCACATAAGACATTGCATGAAAGTATTCGAACAACAATAAATGTCAAAAACTGCCATAATTTGGCCACTTCGGAAATTAGTCCAATATTACAATAATTTTATAATATTTCGGGTCCATCTAACTATATACACTGCGCGTCATCAGGTTAGCACACTCCTGCTTTTAATATAATTCTAAAAATTCTAGGGGGAAAAAATGGAAGTTTCTCTATTTTTCGATTTTTTTATATTTTTTTTTTCCAAATCAACCTAAGAATTAACAATTTAAATTAGGTAAATTAGCACACATCCTCCCTTGCTGAGAATGATCTCATAGTTCCGATTAGGAAGCGATTCGTACAACTTTCCAATATAAATCAAAGAAATGGCTGACCAAGCACTTTTAATGCCTTCAATTAATACTTCTTTGGTAGAATATTGTCTGCCAGATTAGTAAACTTTTCGAACCCGCTATCGCCACACGTTTTCTATAATATTAATATCCGGTGACTGAGGCGACCACTGCAATAAATCGACGTTTTGTGCTTCAATCCAAGATTTAATCACCCGGGCGATGTGAGTCGGAGCATTGTCTTGTTGGAAACACCATGGCACATTTCCAAACAAATTTTTAAAATGGGGAAAAGCAGATCCCAGTACATTTTTATAAGTGTTTGCATTCGTATTCGTGTTCAAAAATTGCAACTCGTACGTACCATAGTAGGAGATAGCTCCCCACACCATCACACCGCCAACACAACTATGAAGTCGATCCAACTGGTGTTCCTTCTTCCGAAGATCATGGAAATAATAATTGAATCCATCGGGCCTTCTAAATTAAATTTCTTTTCATCCAAAAAGACAACATAGTGCTAATCAAACTTCCAGGCCATGTGCTCTCATGCGAAATTCAATCGTTTTTATTTTCGAGCATCGTTAAATGGTGTTTTTTTTTTTAAGTTTCAGTCTTTTCAAATAGGAGATAGTCCTTATCAGCCTTTGAACAGTAGATAAGCTTGCTTCAACACCAACATTTGCCCTGATCCTTGCGGTCGATTCATGAGAGCTGGAAGCTTCTCTCAAAATTGCTCTCTTATCAGCATCGGAAATCACTTTATTGTTGGCGCCTTTATTATTTCGACCATATCCCGATTTATTACGTGAGAAATTGTATATAACTTTTTGACTTCTGTCGACTTTTTTTGATATTTCAGTTATTGAAATCTTCAACTCTTCATAAGCTTTCTCTTCACCCGATAGCGCTTTTCCTTTACCCATATTTAAGAACATAGATCACTTGAGCATTAAATAAAATCTGGTGTCAATACGTATTTAAATTCCGAAGATTAATGAAATATAAATTGCATGTGCTTACCTGATGATGCAAAAATTAAGCACATTTTTCGATTGAAAATAAAAAAATATAGCAAAAACCATATAACGGTATATTGTAATCGCATGTTCTCTTTGCCAGTGACAGTGCATACAAAGATGAGAAAAATAGAAAACAAAAAAGTTGCTGCAAGCTAACAACAACAAAATCAGAAGCAATTATATTAGAGTGATGAAGGTGTGCTAACCTGATGACGCGCAGTGTATTTTATACTTACTTACTTACTTAGACGGCGCTACAGTCCAGGGTGGACCTGGGCCTCAACCAATACGCCTCTCCAGTTAGCGCGATCTTTGACTAACTGCCTCCAGTTGCGCACTCCAAGTTGGTTGAGGTCCCCTTCCACTTGCGCGCGCCACCTAAGGCGAGGTCTTCCTCTACTGCGTTGTCCCTCCGGGTTAGAATCGAAGACTCTTCGGGCCGGAGCGTTGGTGTCCATTCGCTCTACATGTCCCAGCCATCTTAGACGACTGATGCGTACTTTTCTGACTAGGTCGATGTCGCTGTACAGCTCGTAGAGTTCGCTGTTAAATCTTCTCCTCCAAAGCCCGTCAACGCAAACGGGACCAAAAATCACTCGAAGAATTTTGCGTTCGAAACGACCAAGGAATCTTCATCCGCCTTTGATAGCGCCCATGCTTCTGCACCGTAAAGCAGGACTGGGATGATGAGGGTCTTATACAGAGTTTCCTTAGTATTTCTCGACAAGGCCTTACTTATCAGTTGCCGTCTTAGGCCAAAGAAACAGCGGTTGGCAAGTGTGATTCTTCGTTTGATTTCTGATGTGATGTCGTTATCAGAGTTTATAGCGGAGCCGAGGTAGACAAAGTCCCTAACTACCTCAAAGTTATAGCTGTCTATCGTGACGTTCTGTCCGATTCTTCGATGTTGTGTGTCCCTTCTTGTTGACAGCATATATTTTGTTTTGCCCTCATTCACCATCAAACCCCTTTTTGCCGCTTCTGTACTGATACTAGCAAACGCACCAGTGACAACTCACTGTGTTCTGCCAATGATGTCGATGTCGTCAGCGTATGCAAGTAGTTGCACAGACTTGTGGAAAATTGTGCCTCTGGTGTTGGCTTGTGAGTTTCGCACAATCTTCTCAAGAATGATGTTGAAAAAGTTACATGACAGCGCATCACCTTGTCTAAATCCTTTTTTGACATCAAAGGTCTCGGTGAGGTTGTTTCCGACCTTTACGGAGCAGCGAGCGTTCTCCATCGTCATTCTGCACAATCTGACAAGTTTGGCAGGGATGCCAAAACTAGACATGGCTCTGTATAGCTCGTCTCTATAAACGCTGTCATATGCGACCTTAAAATCGATAAAAAGATGGTGAGTATCGATCTGGACTTCTTGGGTTTTTTACAGGATCTGCCGTAGTGGGAATATTTGGTCTGTTGTGGACTTACCGGGCCTAAAACCGCACTGATAGGGTCCAATCAGTTCGTTGACATATGGTTTTAGGCGTTCGCACAGTACGGCAGATAGGATCTTATATGCGATGCTGAGGAGACTGATGCCTCTGTAGTTGGCGCAGTTTAGAGGGTCTCCTTTCTTGTGAGGTTCCATTCATCAGGCATACTTTCCTCTAACCAAATCTTGGAGATGAGTTGGTGTATGCACTCTACCAAGTCATTTCCGGCTGCCTTGAAGAGCTCGGCAGGTAAGCCGTCTGGACCAGCAGCCTTGTTGGATTTAAGCTTAGATATTGCTATCCTCACTTCATTTTGGTCAGGTGGACGGAAATCTTGGCTGTCATCGTCCAGGTTGAATGGTTCGTTCTGCCTAACAGCGGAATTTGTGTCGTCTTCGCCGTTTAACAGTCTGCAGAAATGGTTTCTCCATGTCCTCAGCACCGACTGTGACTCTACTACAAGGTTTCCTTGTTCGTCTCTACAGGTCTCCGTTCGGGTCTTGTTGGCATGACAAGTTCTTTTTACCTTTTGGTAAAACTTCCGAACATTGTTCCTGGAGTAACACCTCTCTATATCCTCGATCGCGCGCTTCTCATGCTCTCTCCTTTTTCTCCGGAGAAGCCGATGTTCTTCCCTCCTTTTTTGCTCGTAGAGCTGACGAGCTGCTCTCGTCCTTCTATGCAGCGACGCTTCGTAGGCACTTTGTTTTGCTGCATGTGCTTGCCGGCACTCTTCGTCAAACCAGGGGTTTCGGGGGGGTGGGCTGGTGAAACCGAGCACATCAGTTGCGGCGTTTTTGATGGCTTCTTGGCATCGGCGCCGCTGGTCTTCGGCACTTGATGCTGGCAGCATAGGACTTCTCGAGAGGTTGAGGGATACGCGATCGGCATAGGTTCTGCCGGTTTGTTGCGTTTGTAGTCGTCCAACGTTAAATCTCCTCACAGTATTTTCTCGTTGTTGTGGCGTCTGGGATATCCGCATCCGTACCTTGGCTACAACAAGGTAGTGGTCCGAGTCTATGTTGGCCGCTCGGAAAATTCGGACATCTAGAATACTGAGGGAGTGCCTTGCGTCGATCGCAACGTGATCAATTTGGTTGACGGTTTGATGATCAGGTGACCGCCATGTTCCTTTGTGTATATTGAGGTGAGAAAACCGTGAACTAGCTATGGTAACATTACGTCCCGCAGCAAAATCAATCAGCCTAAGTCCGTTTCCGGACGTGGTGTCGTGTAGGCTGTGTTTTCCGATTGTGCTACCAAAGATGTCCTCCTTTCCTATTTTGGCATTAAAATCACCCAAGACGATTTTAACGTCATGCTTAGGACATTGCTCATATGTTTTGTCGAGGAGCTCGTAGAAACACTCTTTGGTAGCATCGTCTTTTTCTTCTGTGGGGGCGTGAGCGCATATTAGGCTGATGTTGGCGAATTTAGCCTTTATGCGAATCGTTGTAAGGCCTTCACTTACGTGTCGAAAGCTCAAGACTTCTTGCCTAAGTCTGCCGCTTACAACAAAACCGCATCCAAATAGACGCTGCTTTTGTTCCCTATAGCAGTCACCGTAGTAAATGTCACAGTTTTTCGTCCTTCTTTTGCCCGGCCCATCCCACCGCACTTCCTGGATGGCGGTGATGCCTGCTCTGTAGCAGTCAAGGGCCTCCGCTAGTTGTTCGGCTGCACGCGGTCTGTCAGAGTTCGAACATTCCACGTGCAGATCCGAACGTCATTGTCCTTTATTTTATACCACGAAGAAAACTCTGAGCGAACGTTGTTTGCTAAAAATAAAAAGCATTTGCTTTACAGTGTTGGGCTGGTTGAGTCTAAAGCTAAGATAACACTATGTCATTTTTCGTAGCAAATCATTATGACGTAATCACTTGTCCTAAATGTGTCACAACGTGTGACACGTACGTACGCTGTCGCAGCGTACTCTCACGAGAGACACACGAGTGACAATAGAAAGAGCAAATTTTTGTGAGGTCAGCATGTCAAAATTTGCAACGAGAAATGACACGTGTCATTTCTTGCAAATTTTGTTTGAAAGAGTGAGGACGTTCAAGTATCTAGTTGAGTAAGTCTGACAGCTGTCTGACTAGATGTATCTCGGTTTTGATTGGCTGAAATCGGTCGTATGAGCAGCTGTTTCAGTTGACGTTTATGGAAGAGTAGCCGACGAATATAGTCAAGAAATTCGTGACTGAATACTGAGTTGACAGCTCGGATATGTGGATGACTTAGGAAAAGTGACGTTCCCGACCAATCTAGTTTTCGCGTTCAGGTTACAGTAGCCGACGAATATAGTCAAGAAATTCGTGACTGAGTACTGAGTTGACAGTTCAGATATGTGGATGACTTAGGAAAAGTGACGTTCCCGACCAATCTAGTTTTCGCGTTCAGGTTAAATCTTATCCAGACCAATCTAGTTGATTTAAGATAACTAGATTCTTGAATGTGCCCAGTAACTTCGTATCCAAAACTCTAGGACACAGTGTATATATATCAGGCGACTTTTTTTACAATTTACTCACCCGTGGAACATTTTCAAACTCTTCCACTTGGGGAAAAGCTACATCCTTGTTATGCCAGGTTTTAGGCACTTTTTGTTTTTGCAAAGTCAAAAGGTTGCTCAAAACAAACTGAATTTTAACAGTCTGTGATACAGATCCACACCTCTATATATCATCGGCTTTCTTCCAAAACTTCGTAAGTCCCGCTATTTTATGAAAAATTACATTTAATGAAATCCTGATGAAAAAAAAATCAATGAATTTAAATATGAATACCTCGTAACTCCATCATGATTCATTTTGCATCTATCAACCAACAACCAGTTTTAAAACCTTCTTCTTCGTCTATCGGCCTTCAAATTTCCATTTAAAAACTCGTATGTCCGTCTTACGTCTTACTTTAACAGTTTCCTTTTTTAATTTGTTAAATCTGTTTTTTGCGCCTCCTCAGAAAAATCGCCATTTTCGACTTACTTGGTTTTTAAAAGAAATTCGACGTTATCTGTTGATATGTTTGCATTAGTTTGCATACATCCAACCATTACTTTTAACAATTATGATCACTTATCGTTATCCGAATTGGCAGAGCACAGTACCTACTTTGTTTATAGACCCTTAGGAAAGAAACTCTTAGTGGGTATGATGACGCTCGTAAACTGTTCATTCTACACCAAAAAGCGTTCTCTCACTTGTCAACCTAAATTGCTATTTATGCAAATTACAAGTCAGATCTCACATGTAGTGGTAAATATTGAAAGAAGCATATTGCTTTTGAAAATCAACTAATAGAGCCGTAGAGCATCACTTTTCACCGCACCTGTTCAGAAAAAAAAACCTATATTAATGATCATCCGGTGCAACAATGCCCGTATTACAATTACAATTTAAAGTTCTATCACGTTTTAAAAAACTAGCCCTAAACGCTTCGCAAAATGTATTGTATACTTCCGTTTTACTTGAAAAATCTGTCTAGAATCTTAAAACTACAGATAGAGGCAACTGAACAATTTGCCGATAATTACCTCACAACTGAAATGATTTGAAAAACCCCCCCACCATCACTTTGTCCTGTATTTGCATGAGAATATGTTTCAATCTGATTAACAAATCAAATTACATTCGCTCATATTCGTGTTTTTTTGCATCTATTTACAGAAGACCGCCATCGTGAACTTGATGACATTCTAAGTGACATGCTATTAACAGTTCAAGATATACCTGACTTCGAAAATCGTAAATCAAGTACGCATTCGGTCAACCAATACGGTCGTAGTCAAAGTGTCTTGTCCCACGTTTCTGCCACCGCCTCCGCATCATCACCCGTTTATACATTACCAATACCAAATCCGCCCGCGCATAATAATAATCGCGATCGCGACGTTGTATACGGAACGCATTCATACGTGTCGCAAGAGAACGTGCAACGACACTCAAACTCGAATTCATACAAGCCAGATCGGTTCGATCCATACGATACAGCTAGTACAACAACCACATTGACGCCGCCACCAAGTGAAAGTGGTCGAGAGACGCCAAACCTGTTTAGCGGCTACCACAGCAGCACAAGCAACATATCATTAGTGCAGTCGCGTCCACAACAACAACAACAACAACAACAGCAACCACGACGCGATACAATGTCTTCGCAACACAGCAGCCACAGCCAGGTGAATCCACAATCGGCGCAAGCAAATTCGCAACATCAGTCAACGATATATCAGCGAGTGGTGCGGACGTCAAACGAATCGCATCCAAACGCATCTGAGGACGAAGATAATATACCGTATCACGCGCGTGAACATTCACAACCTTTCACCTACGGCAACCTTCCGTCGAACGGAGTACATTTGAACGAAGTTTCCGGTTCGGAGAATCAAGAAAAGGATCCTAGAATGATTAAGGCCCAATCGGGACTCACCAGCCCTATGCTGGTGCGTAAAACGTTCGGCGGCAGTGGTGGCGTATCTAACGAGTCAACGTACAGTACGCTACGGAAAACATCAGCGCGTAACGACTTCGAAGAGATGTTGCGCGATCGCCGCGAAAAGGTGATGAGCGAAAAGTACTCGATAAGTGACAAGCAGCCAATTGCATCGAATGGATATCACAACTATTACAATGACCCGTTGAAGCGTTCCAACACCTTGGATGGATTTCATCGAAGCACTAGCAATACTGAGTAAGTACTTAAGTTGTTCTTGTCAGCTTTTCAATGCCTATACCGAGCATTGTGGGATTGGGAAACCTATACCTTGCCTGACTATATATGTGCATATGTGGTAGAGGCCGGAATTCTAATGTCAATGGAGATTTGATTTGTGGTTAAGTGTGGAAAATCTTAAACGAAGGCGTGTAGGTACGAGTACTCCGATAGACAGGTTATTATTTGTGGGTCGTTTTCGACGGAGGCTGCAAGTTATCTCATTACATAGCGTCCTTGACGCCACGGTACAGTTTAAATGTTCTATATTAGAGAAGAAATTAAATGGCGTCAGGCAGATAGGTGCAAAACGAATTGTGCATCTGGCACACACAACAAGTCGGTTGTTAGTGTTTAAAACATATAATACTTACTTTTGTATATGTTTTATTTATTCACAAAATTACACATTCTGTATTTATCTCTTGACTTAATAAAGTAATCTCAAACTGGTTGTTGTCAGTCATACACATACCTTCCTGCCTACCTTAATTTTTTTTTTTTTTGAAAATCGCACGCATGGGCGAACAACTATTTACTCGTTGGCGGAGTGTAAATCTTGTGATTTCCTTATTTGTAGATGATTTTCTTACAATGTTTCAATTGAGAAACTTTTGGTTGCCTTTTTTGTGCAACAAAAAAATTAAATAAATTAACTTTATATAGCTAGTGGACTTTTAAGCTCTTTTATTTATTTTTTCTTTCCGGTATGAAAAGCAATTTTGCTTTTATTTTTTTACCTGGAATATAAATTCGGCTGCAACTAAAGAGATGATACTAGATGTTAGTACAGTGTATGCCAAAATAAACTATATCCTTGGGTTGAGTTCCGCTCTTTTAATGGCTAAGTACTTTAAATAGCGATAAATCTTCAAAAACAAATTTTTGCGGGGGCTTTTATTGCATTTTATTACATATTTATTACATTATATCTTAATGACAGTTGCAATATTATTTTTATTGGAAAATCATTTTGTAATGTTTTATTGTCATGTTTAAAGCATTACTAGTGATAGTTTTTAAAAAGGGTTATTTGGTGAAACACCTTCAAGTAGAGCCAACTTCAAGACTATAAGATAGTTTTAGTTTAGTTAAGCGACTATTATTATATTCAAAAAAGTTTTTACAGTACCTATTTGTTTTTACCTATCCTATGGTTTGGCCTTGTTTAAGCCGTCTACCAGATTGATATTAAAGGGTACAAAAATAAATTGGTTCTACTTATGTTTCATACATACGTACATTATTTAAATTAAAAAAAGATTGCGTCTTTATAAGGTACGAAATACTTAAAAAATTGCCTTCGAATTTGCAGTTCCTATAACGCATTACGTACACTGTGTAGTTTAAGAGCAGGTCCCGACCTTTGACACCATTCAAGATATGGATTACTTCCTCTATCCCAAGTGTTTGCGAACCGAAGAAGTTACTGCGGATTTCCTAAAGTATATGGGGCATTTAGCAATAAAGTGAAACACATCTCGTTTCCTGAGGTTTGTAGTGGATAAGCACTCTTAATTAAATGTAAAACGAACTTTAAAGAAAATGCATTCGCGAAATAACACAGAAGCAAGGGCAGATTAGTTTCGCTAGTTTTGCTTGAACACTGACATTATTTGAACGCACCACGCAGTTCAGTGGTGACTTTTAATTTCCTCTGAGTTTTGCGTAATATATAATATATATGTCTATCAGTATTCGGCCATTATTATTAGAATTCGACTATTATCGGCCATAATTATTAGAATTCGACTATCGTGTGCTGGAGTCTCCCCTTTTGTATCATTTTTGTAACATTTTATATAGTAAAGTAGCGGGCTGTCAGAGCGCCCGGGGGTCCCCTGCACACTTCGTAGTGCAAAATATAAATATAATGAAATCAAATTCAAATTCATTTAAATCAGAAATAATTTAATTCTAATGCTCTGTTGTGAGTAAATGAATGCTCTCTGTTACTCAACATTTTTCGTTATTTCCAGGTATCGTATTGCTTATACCTATAATATTTTTGAGTATTAAGACAATGCATATAAATGTAACCAATTTTACAAACTTTGGCTTTGACTGTCGAAGAATAGCGTTTGCAATTTTTTTATGTATGGGATGCGCCACTTTGTCCAATTTTGACCAATCTTTACAGTAACACTCCCAGGACAATACCTATGATAATTTATCTGTAATTTTAAACTCAATCGATTCGGTGGTTTTCGAGATATAAGATTTTGAATGTTTTTTTTTTTTGTATGGGAGGTGTCACGCCCCCAACCCCATGTCCAATTTTGACCAATCTTCACAGGTATACTCCTGGGCCAATACCTAAGATTGTGTGTAAATTTGAACTCAATCTATTCGGTGGCTTTCGAATTATAAGATTTTAAGTATTTATTTTTTTGTATTTGCGGTGCCACGCCCCTATAACTCATGAACCAATACACCTACAAAGACCGTATATACTTACAAACCATGGTATTAACGACACCTTTATACTTTTAAATGATTATCGTATTTTGAGAAATAGGGTTACCACAGAGATACGAGAAGCAAAAATACGCTTTTATGCCCCTCGACTTGATCCTTCAAAAGCTAAGCAAAAACTTTGGAAAAACCTTAGGGATATAGGAGTTGCCAAACAATTCAATGGTAGTCTCAACAATGTTGATTGTAATGAGTTAAATAATATTTTCGTTTCCGTTTCCTCCCCTAATGTCGATTATACCCCAAGTAATTTTAACCTTCCCAGCAGTGACCAATCTTCGAACATCCCTCCCGTCGAAAACAGTACAGGTAATTCGCCTTCTATCCGCAGAGTTTAAGCTTCACAGCGGTCAATGATGCGGATGTTTTAGAAAGCATCTTATCCATAAAATCTAACTCGGTTGGGCTCGATGAGTTAAGTCCAGTATTTGTTAAAATCATTCTCCCGCATATATTGAAATATTTAACGCACATTTTCAATACGATATTTATGACTGGTGTTTTTCCTTATATTTGGAAACAAGTGAAAATAGTTCCCATCCCAAAGACCCAAAACGAATTCAGGCCAATTGCGATATTACCGTTTCTTTCTAAGGTTCTCGAAAGGGTAATGAATTCTCAAATACGAAAATTTATTTTTGATAATAATCTTTTATGCACTAATCAGTCTGGCTTTCGTCCAAAACACAGTTGTACAACCGCTTTAATAAATGTTACAGAAGGCATCAGACAGCAGGTAGATAATGATGAAGCAGTTTTTCTTATCCTACTTGATTTCTCTAAAGCGATACGGTTAACCACAATATTCTCTGTAGTAAGCTTAGAAATCAATTAAACTTCTCAGTGTCGTCTACAATATTGATAGCATCTTATTTAAATCATAGATTTCAAGCAGTTGTTGTATATGTTATGAATACCATCACATCAAACTTCCTTCCACTCAGTTCAGGTGTTCCACAAGGGTCTATACTGGGTCCACTTCTCTTCTCAATGTATGTAAATGATCTTCCCGAGTGCTTATTAAGCTCCTCAGTTGATATGTATGCTGATGATGTGCAAATACGGAAAAAAATTTCTCTGTGCCTCGTCGAAAATGCTGCACTTGAGGCTAATCGCCTCCACCTGAACCACTCTAAATCAAAATATTTAATTATATCCATAGAAAGCTGATTGAAACCTCTAATTTTCCAAATATTTATCTTGATAACAACCCCATTGAATTTGTTGACTGCGAAAAATCTCGGCATAACTTTCAACAAACTTATTTGGAATAATCACATCAGAATTACTGTAGGTAGGATATATGGAGGTTTTCGATTGCTCTGGGCTACGCAAAAGATCACACCTTTAAAGGCAAGAATAATTCTTTCCAAAACCTTACTCATTCCTATTATGCTATATGGATTGTGACTATGAGCATAGGCGGATACTTAATGTGGAATCACCAGTATTGCGCGATATGTTTTTGGAGTAAGAAGATATGACCACATATCGTCGTACTCCAAATCCATTTATGGCATTACTCTTGAAGACATTTTTAAGTTATGAACGTTGGTATTGCTACACAATATACTGCAGACGCACCAACCACCTTACCTTTATAACAGTATCCGTTTTACGCGCTCTATTAGAACCCTCGATCTCATACCAATTCGTTACCGTTTCTTAATTTCCGAACGTGAATTTTTTATCTATGCGATTCGGCTATGGAACTCCCTTCCCCGACCCATGAGGTTGATAAATTGCGGGACGCTGTTCAAGGCAAAACTGAAACAATACTTTGAAGCACTTTAATGATGATGATTATTTATTTATTTATTCTTTTTTTCTTTTCTTTTATTTCTTGTAATATTTTAGCAATAAGTAATTAATGGAATATTGTTTAAATTCAATTTTAATTTAATTTAATTTAACTAAATTAAATTAATTTATCATAGCACTTGCTGAAGCTTGCACTACTAAAAAAGATATTGTATCTTACTGTGAGACTGAAACACTATTGAATAAGCATTTGAATTTGAATTTGAATTTCATGGGAAATTTCCAGAACCAAAATTGGTTCACGCATTACAGAGAACATTAGCGACAAACACAATACAACTTATTTTTATATATACAGATATTAGATAGATACTTACTTAAGGTGGCGCTACAGTCCGGGGTGGACCTGGGCCTCAATCAATACGCCTCTCCACTTAGCGCAATCTTTGGCTAACTGCCTCCAGTTGCGCACTCCAAGTTGGTTGAGGTACTTGCGCGCGCCACCTAAGGCGAGGTCTTCCTCTACTGCGTTGTCCCTCTGGGTTTGAATCTAAGACTCTCCGGGCCGGAGCGTTGGTGTCTATTCGCTCTATTTGTCCTAACCATCTTAGACGACTAATGCGTACTTTTCTGACCAGGTCGATGTCGCTGTACAGCTCGTAGAGTTCTCCTCCAAATCCCGTCAACGCAAACGGGACCAAAAATCACTCGAAGAATTTTGCGTTCGAAGCGACCAAGAAGATCCTCATCCGTTTTTGCTAGGGTCCATGCTTCTGCGCCATAGAGCAGGACAGGGATGATGAGAGTCTTATATAGAATCTCCTTAGTGCTTCTTGACAAGGCCTTACTAATCAATTGCCGTCTTAGGCCAAAGAAACAGCGGTTGGCAAGAGTGATTCTTCGCTTGATTTCTGAAGTGATGTCATTTTCAGAGTTAATAGTGGATCCGAGGTAGACAAAGTCCCTAACTACCTCAAAGTTATAGCTGTCTATCGTGACGTTCTGTCCGATTCGTCGATGTTGTGTTGACAGCATATATTTTGTTTTACCCTCATTCACCACTAAACCCATTTTTGCCGCTTCTGTACTAATACTAGCAAACGCTCCAGTAACAGCTCGCTGTGTTCTGCCAACAATGTCAATGTCGTCAGCGTATGCAAGTAGTTGCACAGACTTATGGAAAATTGTGCCCCTGGTGTTGGCTTGTGAGTTTCGCACAATTTTCTCAAGAATGATGTTGAAGAAGTCACATGACAGCGCGTCGCCTTGTCTAAATCCTTTTTTGACATCAAAGGTCTCGGTGAGATTGTTTCCGACCTTTACGGAGCAGCGAGCATTCTCCATCGTCATTCTGCACAATCTGACAAGTTTGGCAGGGATGCCAAAACTAGACATGGCTCTGTATAGCTCGTCTCTATAAATGCTGTCATATGCGGCCTTAAAATCGATAAACAGATGGTGAGTATCGATCTGGACTTCTTGGGTTTTCTCCAGGATCTGCCATAGTGTGAATATTTGATCGGTCGTGGACTTACCGGGCCTAAAACCGCACTGATAGGGACCTATCAGATCGTTGACGAAAGGTTTCAGGCGTTCACACAGTACGGCAGATAGGATCTTATATGCGATGTTAAGGAGACTGATGCCTCTATAGTTGGCGAAGTTTAGAGAGTCTCCTTTCTTGTGGATCGGGCAAACGATGCTGAGGTTCCATTCATCAGGCATACTTTCCTCTAAACAAATTTTGGAGACGAGTTGGTGTATGCACTCTACCAATTCATCTCCTTGAAGAGCTCGGCAGGTAAGCCGTCTGGTCCAGCAGCCTTGTTGGACTTCAGCTATAGATAGATGATAGATAATAAAGTAATATTAACGATATCAGTCCCAACAGCGATCACGCGGTAATACAAATTTGTCACTTGATCGTGACATTGAAGCTATGTCACTTGTATCAAGCGCTCTGACAGCCCGCATGACCAGACGCTTGACAGGCGATCATACGTTGTGGCAAACTAAGGTTTAAGCTAACCTTAGTCAAAAAGTTTTAAAATCCCAGACTTTTGAGGACATCATCTACAATAAAAGAGGATGAAATGAAAACAAAAACTAGGCCCATAAACTCAAACAAAAATATATTTAGTTTTAAAAGTAACATAAATTAAAATTTAAAAAAATATTGTTTAGTTAAAAGGAACCTTTTAAAAAGGATGTACATGTTATTAATACTTTTAAGTCTGTTTATACTCGTATTTATCATCAGACTAGCTGACCCGGCGAACCTCGTTTAGCCCAAATTCATTAATGTAATAAAAATAATAATTTCGAGGAGTCACAATGCACATTTGGCTTATGTAATTCGGCAAATTCAAATTCTTTAATCAAAGTATAGCAATGTCGATGTGTTTCATTCAAACCGCAATGATTTACTTGTCTTCCAACATCGCACTTTTTCAGTAAAGTGCTTGATTTATGATACACGAAACACGACGCACACGCCACGTACACGCCACATACAATTGACGATGTGAGAAACATATAGGAATTCCAGATTTATGCCACAGATTTCCAGCGATTATAATAGCGGAAGCGAGACGCACGGGAAACTGAAAACGCTTAAATACCAATACCAAATCGTTCTGAATAAGCGGAATCCACGGAATGAGAATGTCTAGCCCCATAATTTCCCCTCAAATTTGTCGCTTGACATTTAAATTGAGATTCTTTACAATCAAATCAAAAGCGTTCGTGGCAGACTTTCGGTGCATTGAGGTTTCACAACAAAATTATAACTCAGTCGACTTTCAATTTCAAAAAAAAAAAAAAACTTATCCCTACAAAGTTTTGTTTTCACGACAAAAAGTATCGTAAAT
Organism: Cheilosia urbana; assembly: GCA_946477585.1. Lineage (NCBI taxonomy): Eukaryota > Metazoa > Arthropoda > Insecta > Diptera > Syrphidae > Cheilosia > Cheilosia urbana. The sequence continues at coordinate 61,371,245 of OX297854.1, read as the reverse complement.
GTCCTTTCTTTGGCCCATGTGAATTTCAACTAAAAATCATAATAATCGAACGATCCGTTTGGAAGTTACGAGTGAACATACGACCCTGCACACATTGCGCAAAGTGCTTTATTTGGTCCATTAATAATTGTATTATACAATTTTAGAAATATCGTTTAATTTTACTTTTGAATAGGAGGTTTCACAATCCGTTTTCCTATCCCGCTTATGTTTTGCAAAGTATCATCTATAGGATCCAAAACGAATATATCTTTCAAACTGGAAGAAACCATAGCCAATCACAAAATTTCAATCAACTCAGTAGAGCTGTTTCGGAACTTTTCGATCCGATAAGTATCCTATCTTTCAAGCTGGAACCAACCATTGTTGAATTGTTTCGAAGACAGCGCCACCTATCTGGTGTAAGAGTATCATGTTTTTCAAGCTGGAACCAAGCATAAACATCCACAAAACTTCATTGAAATCGGTGGAGTGGTTTCGGTGATCGACAACAGCGCCACCTATCGAGTGGAAAGGTATCCTATCTCTCAAGCTTGAACAAACCAGACACATCCACAAAATTCCAGTGACTCCGGTTGAGTGGTTTCCGAGATCGACAAAGCGCCACCTATCGGGTCCTAAAGTATCCTATCTTTAAGACTGCCTAAACCTGAAATACAACAATACAAACAAAACAAAAGAAGAATCATAAAAATCGGTTCAGTGGTTATTGCGTTATATATAGAAGATTATTATCGAAGATAATTGAACTAAACTGAAAAACGAAATATACGCCTACAGCGGCACATGTTGAGAATTTTCCGACTTTCCTTGTTTTCCTAAACCATCCCTGAATCAATACGAACAAAACAGAACAAAAATCATTCAAATCAGCCGAGCCGTTCTGGAGCCTTTACCCAACCAACGTATAGAAGATAGAAGATAACAGATAGAAGATTGAATTTTTTTCAAGATTTCGTCATTGTTATTAAATAACATAAGGTCTTAAATTGACTCACAGCTTAGGTTATTGTAATAGTCTATTTCTCTCCTCCTGTCCATTGTGAGTTTATTAGTTCAGAGCTCGATGTTTTTTTTTTTTTTTTTTTCAAAATGGCATGTTAGGGTAAAAAAGAGGATTAATTCTTAAAACATTGGAGGACGTTCCGCGCCGGGGTTAAAAAGAGGACATGTTCTCCAAAAACGCGTGGTAACCCTACGGCATAATGACATCAGCATGTCACAATTTTCCATGAAAAATGACACGTGTAATCTTAGCTTTAGGCCTCCAGGAAGTAGGTAGAGTTCCAAGGAGGAGCAGAAATATGTTTTTGGGTCTTAAAATTTTATAACCAAATTTTACTTTTGGTTTGCCTTTGCTTTTCGTTTTTTTTTTTTTTTTTTTGTTTCTATGCTTTGGCTACGTGTGGCGCATTTACCCAACATGACATTCGAGTCGTTCCAATAAAAACCATGTTGTCATGTAGACATCGCCTGGGCGTGCCCATCAGGAAAAGATAATTAGATCAGGTCCGACTTCCGACTCACATCAGATGTATACGGCAGTCCCAGGAATTAATATCAGTTCCGTTGCAATCAGTAGATTTATAGATACAGCAGGAAAGGGAGGTCTCGATTTTTAGTCTTTATTTTGGGGGTAAGAGCATATCAAATCAAATTTGTAAATGCCATGTCAAAAATTCAATCACGTTTTCTAAATCATTCACCCTTTCAAATTGCTTCACTCAAACAGTCTTGAAGGCAACTCACTTCTACATCTACCGCAATACCTCTCATATCCTACAACAAACTGAATGACGCTTGATACAAAAAAAAAAAAAAACTCAAATAAACCGCACTGCTGGACATTTTTTTCCTGTTTATAATCATGTTGGTTGCGCTTCTAGTTTGTTTATAAATGACTCAGCACAGCTGTGAACAAAATGTACAATAGAGTCTCAAATAGACAAGATATGAGTTCACTAATTTTACTATCATACCCGACCGATCGAAACAAGTGTTTCCACCTTTTTATGGCATCTCTATCGTCTATTTGAATGCGGACCGAAAAGCACTGACGTCATTCTATGAAACCCACATAACTACACATAGATTATTATGCAGCGTATGGTATGGATACTCAGAAATGTTGGAGTTGAGCAAATCAATGACATCATACGTAACTTGTTCATCGTGAGCGTGATTTAAGTCAAAAGGCTTGATGATTTACAGCCAGCATCTTGAGAGCCTTTTGAGATACATTCGGCAGTAGGTAGCTTTCCAAGTAAATGATATATAAGTGCATTTCTTTTATGCAACAGACAGCACAAAAATATCCATTTATCGGAGTACCTGGCCCCGCTGCAATTGGGGCAGTCCAACTCATGCAATCATTGACCACTTACTGTCACCGTAGAAAGCGAATGTGCGATGTGCCCTGTGCTAGCAACGTTTTGGTTTCTTTTTATTCAATGGTATCTCACTAATTTACGTTTCAGTCAGAGATCAACATTAGTCATGATTCCTGTAAATAAAGCGGATCGACCCGATGATAAAAAATAGGATTATCATCGCTTGTGTTATCCGCTCGCTTGAGGATGATTAATAGCTTGAAGTATTTCAGAGATTTGCGCCTTGATCCATAAGTAGGACAGGGGAATAGTGCTTGCCGTTTGTAAAGTTTGGCGGGCAAATGCACACTTGTCACACAGTCACACAATTGGCGGAACTTTGAATTTGAATTGTTGCCAAAATTTGTACATATGCAGCAGGAGCCAAATGTCGAAATTTATTGGATGGCTTTCCGCCGTTTATAAATATATACATCGAGTTTTTGTTCTTTATTTCACTGTTTCGATGAGAGATATGACTAATTTTGTTTGATGTTTACTTAAGGTGAAATACGTTCTGTAAATTTTGTTTATTTTAGAGTTTTAGTTTAGCGGAATCCGAGTGGCGGAAATATTGATTTTGTTTTTATTAGTTCTAGCTGTCTTACTGAATATAGGTATGCTACTCAACTGGAATTCCATTCACTGGGAAATGGTTTATCGAAAGATCATCTCGTGCTTTTTTTAATGATGTTGATCCACCAATTTCGTTGGATACCTCATACAAATACAAATATACATGGCAAATTAATCAAGTTATCTTAATATAAGACAGCTTAATAATTGTTGTTTTACTGAAGTCCGTGGTGATGGTAAATTGGAGGGTTAGTTTGTGTGCCAATTTAATGTACCTAACCTGGACATCAAACAGTAAGCGAGTCTATTAAGTTCATCCGTACCTTGCACAACTGTCTATAACTCGAAATTTCTTAAGGTAGTTTTCTGCATTTAGTCTGACAGCTTACACAATTTCCGAAATCCCTTTACCAATAAAGTAATATAATTGGCAGAATACCGCTAACTGTAGGGTCAAGTGTTAATGTTGAGAAAGCCATGTCTATCTCTAAATAAATCCTCCCTTAAGCCTAGTATCCTGCTCGCGCTAAATTTTATCTCCCATACAAAAATGTCTACAAAGATCAAATTTAGCGAGGCAGTTTAGCAAAGCAGTATCCTGTTCGCACGCTAAATCCTTAACTTCATATAGATGGGCCGATGAAAAGTCTCCACTCATTTAGCTCGCGAAATAAATGTCCGGTACATTAAATCGAAGATAAATTCTGACATACAAAACGGAGAAAAGAGTTTGTCTTGTGTTTGCTATGATTTTTTTGTCGGGAAACGCAGATAATGTTTGCGTAATAATTAAAAGAAAACGCAAAGCCAAACAACAGAGCCAAACCAGAGATATAAACATAAATAAAGCGAATCGCATTTCAGGGCTTTCATTTCATTTCATTTGGCCTCGTCTTTTGGGTAATAACAAGTGTTCCACTATGGTAAGGAGATTGTGGAAAGCTTGAGGACACGATATGTCGAAGTTCTTCTTATAATTTCTAGGTTTCTTACGTCTTTCAAGTTTGAAATTCGAAAATTCTATAAAAATTACGTTTACTGATATCTGTCATGGTACTCATGGTTCATAAGCATATGGGTTTTGTCCCATCTATATCATGTTTAATAATAATTTAGCGACCATTTATCTTTGGTGTGGAGAAACGAAGTGGAGACTATGGGCGCTAAAATTTAGCGCGAGCAGGATACTAGGCCTTAAGCGTAGTACGTACCTACTTGTTCCGGAACGAAATTTTCCGGTGGTCTCCAAATGGACAGCGAAACGTCTGCGAAAAGGTAGCGGAAAATAATTTGTGGAGAGTTCCATCAGCTGCTACATAAGTAGCACTGTTACCAGTACTGCCTATTTATCTCCGATTTGGATACTTGAACCTTTTACTGACTCCTTAAAATTGTCATTTGAGAATTACCCTAATTTAGTCTATTTACTTTAAAAATTTTCGATTTTTAGGCTTCTTAGGTATTTATAAAAAAAATGCATACTTCAATTGTGATCGTAATCTTTTCGTAAACTGAAGCTTTCTATACAGTTAATGTATGCAGGTAAGCCCCCCTTCTACCAAATGTTTGTTTTTTTGGTAATATTTGGAAAATTTGAAAGAGAAAAGGCTCTCAATTGCGAGTTTGTGTTTTGTTGTTTTTTTTTATTTGTCGTCTTTAAAATACAATTTTATCAGTATATGTGTGCCTGTGCCTGTGAATTACAAAAACATTTGAGTTTGGATGTTTTTGGTTCCAAAATTTCTCAATTTCGCTCCATACGTCTTATAACAGCTGTCAACACTGCAGTACAAATATAAAATTTTCGCAAGCAATTAATGTCGTGGACAATAACGTGTGCGAAAAGAGAGCGTAGAATTGTACCAAGCTGGGGACTGAGCTTGAATGTCACTTTGAAGACGAGTGTTGCCCAATCGTCCAAAATAAGGGTATTAAGTTTCGTAATAGAAACGAAAAAGATGTTCAGCATTAGCCTTTACAATCTATATATATAAAAATGAATCCCTATTTCCCTTGGTCACGGCATCACGCGTGAACGGCTGGACCGATTTCGCTAATTCTTTTTTTGTTGTGTTTGTTATTGTCAGGAGAAGAATGTTATGAAAGAAAAAATTAAGAAAATTGCGCTGAAAATTAGAAAATTTAAGAATACTTAACCACCATATTAAATTATATCTAATGTAACCATAGCGCTTTTACAATTCAAACTTTTTTGATGTAACCTTATGGCGTTTGGCACAACATTGACAGAATGCTGCTGCAAATATCGTCAAAAAGGATGTAAAAAAATGAATATCGTTTACAACAGATGCTTCGATCGAAGTTATTATATTGATAAAATACATATAAAATAATTAATTTATTATTTCTAACAAAAACTGAATTTCTTGGTGCACATCGTCGGAAAATCGTCAACATATGGCGCTGTAGGCGTATGTGTCGTTTTTCAGTTCAATTAAATTTTCTTTAATAATAATCTTCTTAATTTATACATATAATTCTTTCGGGATGAAACTCGATGATGATGATATAACTCGATAACCACTGGGTCAATTTTTATGATTCTTCTTTTGTTTTGTTCGTACTGTTGTACTTCAGGTTAACGCAAACTTAAAAGACAGGATTTTTGACCCGCTATATGGCATTGTTGTCAATCTCCGAAACCCAACAACCGACTTCAATGAAATTTTGTAGATTTATATCCTTCGTTCCCGCTTGAAGGATAGGATACTTTTGGACCTGATAGGTGGCGCTGTTGCCGATCTCCGAAACGGCTCTATCAAGTTGATTTAAATTTTGTTGATGGATATGGTTGCTTCCAGTTTTGAATTTCGGATAGTTTTTAACACTATAGGAGGTACTTTGATTTTTGGTTGGAAGGAAGGGCATAATGCTATACCGGGTTACCTACGATATCTCGAAAAAAAAAATCTCGAAAGCTAAAATCTCGAATGCAAAAATCTCGAAAAAAAAATCTCGAACTAAAAAAATCTCGAAACCAAAAATCTAGAAACCAAAATCTCGAATAACAAAAATCTCGAAAAAAAAAATCTCGAATTAATATTAATTCGAGATTGCTACAATTATTAGGTGTCTTGTTTTTTTATTTTTCCCAGGTAATCATTAGGTAGATCATTGGTTTACATGCAACACAACAATTGTAAATGAACCCATAGTTGTTGTAATGCATGAAAATCAATAATCTCTATATCTACGTATATCATCTGAGGAAAATAAAAAACGCCTATTCTCCCCACAACAATCAACCACGTGCAGTACCTACATTGTCCATGATGGGCGCTAGTTATCAGCTGTTATTTTTATTTTATTTAGTGGTTTTTTTTTTTTATGAGTTTTTTTGTATTGTTTTGATATTTTTTACTTTGTATAGGTAGTTGTATTTATGTATATATTCGATTTTGAAATTACTAATTTGTTATAATGAATTATCTGTTAGTTTTGTTTTGTTAAATTTTGATATTTTGTGATTGTTTTTCAAAGATGAATAAATTATTTAATAAACAGAACATACAGTTTTATGTTTTATACGAATTTTAGCTCTTAAACTAGAAGCAAAAAAAAAATCTCGAATTCACTTTTTATTTTCGAGATTTTTTCGAGATATAGTCTTTCGAGATTTTTGTACATTCGAGATTTTTGTACATTCGAGATTTTTGCATTCGAGATTTAAAACAAAAAAATTCGAGATTTTTAGCATTTGAGATTTTGTCATTCGAGATTACGTCATGATCCCTGCTATACCTTTTGTTGTGAAAAAAAAAACTTTATGGGGATTAGTTGAATTTTTGAATTCTTTAAATATTCCGGGCCTACCTCAACATAAATTGGATTTGAAAGTCGGCTCAGTTAAAATTTTGTTGCGCAACATCAATGTACCGAAACTTTGTAACGGATCGCATTTGATTTGTGGTGAAGGATCTCATATCAAATATCATGCAAGTGATGATTTTGAGGGGAAAATTCAAAGGCAAACACTTTTATTCCGCAGATTTCGCTTATTCAGAACGATTAACCATTCGTTCAACTTCAATTTCACGTGCGTCTCGCTTTCACTGTGACAAATAATTTATTGCAAGGATAATCGATGGATGTTTGTGCATTTGTAGCATCAGTCTTGATTCCTCATGTTTCTCACACTGTCAATTTAGTGAAAAAGCGGATGGTTGGACGACACGTCAAAATCATTGCCGAATTACATAAATTAGCAAGTGCATTGTGCATGCTCGGAATTATTATTTTCATTACATTAACAAATTTGGGCGGAACGAAGTTTGCCGGGTCAGCTAGTTATAAATAAATTTTAGTAAATTGTAAATGTTTTCTAATTTTATTCGTTGTAATACATACAACAATGCAAATAGTATTTAAGTCTAACAAACACAATTTGTACAAATGCATGCAAAAATTGAAAAATATTGCATTGTTTTTATTTCTGTTTTATCAGCACCTTAGACGACTCAGGTACATAGATATTTGGCTGCAACCAAACCCCTATTTATGTAATATTTTGAGTGAATTTAAAATTTTGTTCGGTTTCTAATGTCGTTTTCGATTTAGCATTTTTTTTTTTTTTTTTTTTTTTTTTTTTGATTTGAGGCACTTTTGAGGAAACTAAAATCTCAGATCAAAATCTGAAAAGCCAAATCGAAAACGACATAAGTTTCCCGAATTAAGTAATATAGCCTAGGTATACAATTTTTAAAAGATCAAATTTGTATTTATTTTCACACTCGGTGCTTGCCAAATAGAAATTCAAAAACGGAAGCGATAGATTCTTAAAACGCATATGGCTACGTGAGATTTCTGAAATGAATTAGTAGGCTATTATTTCTATTTACGAAAATATTCACTTGCGATTATAACATAGTTGTGATTTTTAGACCACCAACTGTGTTCCGTTTATTGAATAATTTGAAAGGGATCTTATTATGCAAATGCACTCACCAATCAATCATAAAGTATGAGAAATCAGACGAAAGCGTACTATAAAATGTACCGAACATTTTGCAGGGCATTACTGATTTGCATATGATATTTGACAGATCAGCGGATATTTTGTGCATTTCCTATTTTGTGTTTTGTTTTTTGCTTTTAATAAGCTTCGAAAAGCCTTTGAAAGATAAGGCTTTAAATTGTAATAGCTCATAAAATAGTACAGTAGGCGCTTAAGACTCTCTAATCAGAAGTTGCAACAACTCATAAAAACTGTGCTACCATATCAGATGAATAACTCAAAAATTGATCATATTTAACACTTTTCCTAGCATCGCTTCTCAGATTTTTACCTACCCATCTAACAAAATAAGAAAACAACTAATCAAACTTTTGATCAAAGTTTCATTCGTCGTGTACTTTATTTCTCTTTAGTATATGGGTCAATATAAAGAAAAATGTTTATTTATATAAAGTTTGACGTAAGTTTGATGTGCTGCTATACTCTGTCCAAGAAAAATTGTCAGTACAGGCCTTATGGGAAGCTCTTTTTTCTACCAGTGGTGCCTGTAGTACTCTCACGGCACTCAAACACAGGATTTGCCACTGAAATAAAAACGAAACCACTGGAATTCCAAAGCATTTTGTTGTTGTAATTTTCCTGAAATTCGCATACATCCCTCCACAACCAGTCTGCCATGCAGCCGCGGGCAGAATGAGCACGATCGCTTGTGTTCGCTTGCTATTATCATCAACCAAAATAAGCAGTGTGAGTGACTGAAGCAGTGAAGCACATCAGAGAAGTGTTACCATATGACAATGTTAGCATATCATTAAGGGTTTTTCTTTGAATTTTGTCAAAGAACTTTCGGTTTTGGTGCTTTTTGGAGCTTTTTGGAGCTTTTGAGAGCGGCATATTATTTGGGGTGCTGCCATTCGGTTTTAATTTGTTTGTATTTCTGAAAGATCCAATAATATTCAGTTAAAACATATTTTTGAATGTTGTCTTTTAGAAATAATGTTTATTCGTGAGGTGTTTTAATGCATTCATTTCATTAACGCAACAAGTGATCATATGTGTGTTGTAGAGATATTGCAATAAATTAATAGTGATTACTAGGGCAACTCAACCGGATTCATGCAAAAGCATGGTATTTGGGATAAAATTTGATTAAATATTTTATTATAGAAAACTAAGTACAAATTTTCAGCCTTATTCGTTAGGGCATATTTCTGCATGTTTTGGTAGGTATAAATTCATATTTCAATTTGTAGAGCATATTTTGCACACTGAAATATAAAAATGATGAAGCAGGTAGACCTATACTGTTTATTTTCGGTCGTTGGGTTTTACCACATCCGGTCACTCCTCTCCAGTAAAGCAAATGCCTTGAAAGGATTTTACGATCCTTTTTTTTTGCTACTGTTTCCGCGAAGTTCTGCATTGACGGGTAATAATTTTTTTAAATAAATATGTAAATATGTCTAGGTATATATGTTTATATAAAAAAATGTATGTAGAGCTGCACAAGTGCAGTCCTTTTACCACCTGTTTTGATATATGACATTGTGTCGTGGTTATATAATTTTGTATTCTTTTCTTTGTGTATATAAGGCGGAAACAATGGTAGTTGGTAGTTATCTCAATCGCGGATAGTGCATCTAAGCAAGTGGTTAACTTTATTGTGCATAAGAATAAACAGAAACATGGCTACAAAGTCTTCATTCAAAGGATCTAAGAAAAGAAACAAAAAATTGTTGATGCAACTGAAAAATTCTATGGCCTTTTTAAAAGTAAATCGGAAGCCGTAGGAAATGCGGCTACTGTTTTTTCTGTTACGGAACAAACTGTATACAGGCTTTTAAGGGAAAAGCAATCAAAGGCCACAATTCACCACCAAAGAAGAAAAATAATTCCGGTATCAAGAGCAAGGTGGATGATTTTGACAAATGTGCGATTAGGCGGATAGTCCATCAGTTTTTTATGGATAATGACCTTCCAACGCTAGACAAGATATTATTGGAAGTACAAAGATCTCGGACTTAAATTCGTCAAACGTCAGCTAAAGAATTTGTTGTTGGAAAGAAGTGACATTATTTCGTGGAGACGAAGATATCTACGCGAATTAAAAAAAATTAGAGAAGAGAAAAGAAAGATTTATTTTACTGATGAGACCTGGCTAAATTGGAAGATGGTAACCCTAACAGTATTGCTCTCTGAGTTATGGCGAATTATCATAGACACTACGGCAACCCTGTGAGAGCTTTAAAAAGGGACCGATTTATGCAAGTCATTGCAACCAGACTGAGAGACAAACATCCTATCTTCCCTGTACTGACAATTTTTCTTGGACAGAGTATAGTTGACTATGACTTTTTTTTCCTTCCTATTTTAATGAGCTATCTACGCTAATCTCTTTAGGTCTGTCAACACTCTTTACTTTTGTAGTAAATGTAAAAGACTGTCAGAATCGAAGTGGTGGGGATACACTCTCTCACAGAGAGGAAACACTTACGAAAAAGTTAGGGAACGCTTTTGTAGTGAATAGTGATCCATGAAATATGACAGATACATAATTCAAATATTAAAAAAAAAATCTGCTAAAAGTCATTAAAATGTGTGATAAACTCGAGGAGGATAAGTTTTTAATTTTAGTTTATAGTTTATAGGTATCATCTACCTAGCGATGAACGTGATCTGGAATTATTTGGCTCTTGTACTGATTATATACTGAGAAGAGGAAAAAGCGAAGTGGATGAGATTGTTTCTTCCTACAGAGAGGAAGAACATCGTCGCCACTTTCGAAAAGAATCTTGAGAACATATATAATTTTATTTCGCCTATTAATACAATCTTAATACGCAAGAAATCAAAACAAATGCACGCATATACCAAATAGGAAAACACATTTTAAATCAGCTGTTAATAATTGAAAGGTGACTGACAGGTGACAGCTTTTCCAATTCTTACACTCAGAAAGTTGTTGAGTAACAATTCGTAAGATTCTCAGTGGATGGGTAATTTTACGAATTTTTCGAGTTAAGGAACGGCATTGAGTAAAAATTCGTAAACATTTTTATTTTAAATTTTAAAAATTCGTAGAAAATTCGTAAGATTTAAAAGTAGATGAACAGACATTTTATTTGATCGCTTACTCGTATTATTGCCATCGGGTAATTTAGATTACACACTACGATTTTATTTTCACAATAATAAGCTTGTTAATTCTTTAAAAGATTTTTGTATTTTTGTATCCGTTGAAAAGAGAATCAACGCAAAAAAAATCTTCAAATCACTAAAGGGGACGCAGCTAATGCCAGTTCAAGGAGACTGATCTAGCTGACGTTTACGAATAGAAACGTAGATCGAATTGATTGCACCTGGAAACAGCTTGTAACTTACAGCACCAGCTATATATTATTATACGCTCCATTGATCAGATAACCAATACCTACCTACAATTTGCTGAATATTATTATTTCGAGGTCAATTAAGGTAATTTATGATTTCTGGGTCGAACTGTATGCTTTTAAACATTTAATGCAAATAAACGATAACAGTTAAAAAAGAAAACGCCATTTGACATGATTCCATTGAGAGTTACATTCCTTATGGGGTGCGTCCATTGAGTGAAATAATATTTAAGAGACGATTCACACTTTGTTGCTTCTGGTGGTGGCTACCTCGCTCAATCTATAACCATATTCGTTAGTAATTGACTAAATATGGGGGCGGAAAACCGCCAATTACTACTCAAATTTTCTTTTCTTCTCGCGTTCTTTGGAAGAGGTCAAAGCAATTCAAAACAATTTATTGTGGGCGCCATATATGTGCATTGTGGTCTGCTTCTGAATTTTAATTTAATTTTTGCCGCGAGTGAACAATTTTAATGCCATTATTCTTCCCCCTGTTTTGGCATTGAAAACGAGGAATTTCAAAAAATGTTCCGAAGGCCGACTATAAGATCGCAAAGCGTTCGTTTTACTGCCGATCATCAATGAATAGACTATTCATTGTGAACTAGAAATAACAGCAGTCGTATGTAGGTAGATATGAATGAAATTGGCCGATACATTCGCGCATATAATTAATTATAGTTGTATACAATTTTTACTAACTGATTTGTGATTTCGATCCACATGCTATGATTAAGTGATTTGTTGCATATTTAACTAGCTTAAGCGAATTAATTGGTATTATTTGTGGCGCGTTTTACGCAATCGAATTGATGACTTGTCATTCGATTTGCAGGGGTGCTTTTCTTTCCATTTCTTTCATTTTGCGGGCGGTCATAGAGATGATATAGAGGAATCCACTAAAATCAATAAAATGGAATTACGCAAGTGCGAGCTTATGTTTTTACCTTGTCACAATTATTGATCTCGTCATCAAAATAAATAATAATGAAAATCGTCAACACAGTAGCCACTAGGACACATAAGTGTGGTGAGCTTAAACAAAAACAAATTAAATTACGTATAACAAGCAAAACAAAATGGAAATATTTTGCACTGTTTATACAACCATTCGTATACGAATACGACCGCCAAGGTTGCGATATCAAGCAATCCTGACGTAACCACAGTCACACATCAATTCAGAATATCGGTGACAAGTTTCCTTTTTAGAATACTTTTGTGTTTCTGTTATGCGAATCATCACTTCATCACACTTTTTTCCCATAAATATTTAGCTTTATGTTAAGAGATACAATTCGATTCAATTTAAGCTGATCGTTTAAACTAGGTCAAGGCAGTTTAAGATGGTGTAATAATATTACAGTTGTATAGTTTAAGCAACAGAGTGAGACACAAACAATAATACGTTGTATAAATAAAGTCACACTTGCAGTGTTCGATTAAGTGGTATATTCTCAACGAGTCTGGATCACTGATTGAGTTATTTATACAGTAACCGAAAGATGAAAGCTACTGCCTTCTGTATTAGAATGTAATTTATCATACATTGTTATCCTTAATAAAAAAAAAATATGTATACATATACATATTTATACAGGGTAGGCCAAATACAAGTCTCTTTTAAAAATGCAATAAAAAGATCAAAATTTAAATTTTTCCATGTATTATGGATTTATTAGTAAGAACATTCCCATTTACTATGGAACACAACGTGGTTCAAGTGGCTGCCTCGGCTATCTTCGCATGATGGTATCGCATTCTGTCACTCCAATTATCCAAGACCTTGTTGATGGTTTCGGGCTGTAGCTCACGGATTGCTTGGGTGATATTGGCCTTAAGTGCTTGAATCGTTTCCGCATTGTTGGCATAACATTGGTCCTTCACGGTTTCCCACAAAAAAAAAAAAGTCCAAATGGGTCAAATTGCAACTCCGAAGCGGCCAATTGACATCGCCAAGACGGCTGATAACACGATTTGGGAATTTGGTGCACATGGGCTGTGAAGCACAGCGCGCTATCCTGCATGAACCAGAGTTCATCCAAATTCATGTCATCAATATCAGGAAAAAAAAAAGGCGGTTAACATGGCTCTGTAACGCCCATCGTTGATCGAAACGTTGTTCCCATCCTCAATTTCGAATAAGAAATTGAGTCTCAAACTCTCGGCTACAGCAGCTACATTCTCGTCTGTGATTCGCACGGTACAACGACGGGGACCATGAGTGTTCTTGTTGTCCACTAGCATACCAGTCTCACGAACTTTTTGTATATAAACTTGCGTACAGCAGGTGCTTCATTTCACTCACTTTGGAAATAAATTTTCAATATTTCCCAAACAATATTTCACAAATTTAAATTCGACATAATTTCCCAACAGAAATTCCCCACTCAGTAATTTCCCAACGTTATTCAAGTGTAAAACGACTCATTTCATTCCGCGGTGGTATGATACTGACTTTCTGTCAAGATTTTGACCGGGAAACAGCTGTCAATGTCAAAATAACCTATGATTTAAAAAGAAACCACTAGATGGCCCACCCTTTATACAAGAATTAATTATACTTGTACTTATTTGTGTGAAGTGCAGTTTAGGGTGAAGTTTCTCTAGCCTGAAACCTGCCATATAAAAGAGCTTTTTTTTAGGTCTAATCGAATTCAAAATTTTATACCAAATACGAATAGATTGTAGTCTAGTTCTTTGTTCGAAATATCAGTTACGTGGTTGCCACTGGTCTGGAAAGTCAGGGAATGTCAGTTGTCAGGGAAAATTGGAACTGTCTAGCTTTTTTTCAAAAAATAAAATGAAATTATTTGCTCTGAGCTGTGTACTCACAAAAAAAAAATCCAAGCATTTGCAGAACTTTGTATGAATGAAAACTGATTGGAGCCTAATTTCTTTTCATTCTGCAACTTCCCATAATGGGCGATTAATTTTATCTCTTTTAACAGTATCATTTGCTGAAAACTGAAAACAATTAACACACCCTTTACCAAATAATATTGATAAAAAGTGAATTACACTAAAATATGACACTCCCACACAGATTATTGTTATCCAAATTTACGTTAGTTGTGATTAGAGGTCGAAAATATCTCTCAACCTTTTCAAAGGTCTTAATATTACTCTCAGTTGTTGAGAATTTTAAGTATATCAAATAATGATCAGTTTTTTTATCACAGTTTTTTTTCCCCTACTTTGTTTTTTTTATGGTTTCGGTCAACCGCTGAGAGATATCAGATATCACTGACAGAAATAAATAAATCTCATTTGAACATTTTTCGCTTACTATTACCGTTAGTTAGCAGCGCATGCGTAATTGCATTAGTGATTTGAATAGTCATTCTTTAACACTCGTCTAAGAAAGTTCAGTGCAAGTGAAAGTGACGATGGGCAGGAAATTAGATATACGCGATAAAATATTTTTTGTTACCCATCCATCATGATGATATCCTAAGTATACACTATACAGCTATTTTCTTTGTTCATGTTAAATAAAGAAAACAACTGAATTCAATTCAAATTTGATTTTTATTTTTCTACTTATTTTCAAAGAATGAGGTCTTTGGTTGATCAATTCCATTTAATTTTTATGGAAAAAATTAACTGAGGAGTGATGTATCCAAATTTTGAAAATAACGATCAACCCAATAGCGAAAAGATAAGTGTTATATATTTACAAATCAGAGCAAGACCTTAATGTTGAATGCCGAATGTAATATCTCTCAAAGAGAAACCAATTGTAAATATAGGTTGAGAGTTATCTTCGAGCTCTGGCTTGTGAAAGGAGTTACTGTACTGTGACCTTTTGATCTATTCATAGACAACATTAGCTGTGAGGCAAACTCCTCCGTTTTGAATAAAAGACTTCTGATGATGTCATTAACGTGTCAATCGTCTTCGTCAGTCCAAGGAAAAGCTTGTTTCTGCTTCAAAATGTTCTTAAACAGAAAGTTATTCCGTTCGGAGCAACAAAAACAGAGCACACTTTGATATATTAATGGGTTTGGTAAATCATTTATATACAAAGTTATGAGTAAATTCATATAACTTCTGTTCATGCACCGTTCGTAATAAAGATAGTTTTTAGCAGAGACAATACTGAGACCCCCAACTTTGCTCGATTTTCCGTAACTTGCCTACAAGCTATATTTATGTATGTGGTGCATGCTAGGAGCGTTATGTCAATTTCCATTGGTTTCACTCGGGGATCCACTCATTCTGTAATCCAATGGAAGAAGAAAACTGATTCTGATTGAATCCACAAACGTATTGGTGAAATGCCAAAAAATAATCTACGGCAGCTGTCATCTGACTTGTATAAAATACATAAATTGCTTCTTGAGTGGATTCTGACTTCAAATCGAGAAGCGAAATTCTCTTCTCAGAATCACCAGAACAGTATTTTTTGTGCTAAAGGAACGGTTTCAGAAGCGATTTTGTTGATTCCCGACTCTCCCGGACGCTTTTTTTTTGCCCAATGGAAAACGACATTAGTATTGGGGAGGTTCGGTTTCGTAGTTTAGTAGGTTAGGTTAGGTTAGGTTAACGGGTTGGTAGAGCAGGTAGACCCTACTATTTGTTGGGGGTTTATCGTTGGTGCTGTAGATGGTTAGCACATGTCTCTCCTTCATATATCTACCCGACGTTGTCCAGCCATCCTGATATCCTCAAGAACCTGTAAATATCAGAAAGTGTAGTTCGTAGTTTAGTAAGTCTGACAGCTGTCTGACTAGACGTATTTCAGTTTTTATTGGCCCAGAGTGGTCACGTCAATAGTTTTTGCAGTTGACGTTTTTGGAGGGGAAGTCGAAAAATCTAGTCAAGAAAATCCTCCCTGCATACTCAGTTGACGCTGCAGAATATTTACGTACTTACTTAAGGTGGCGCTACAGTCCGGGGTGGACCTGGGCCTCAACCAATACGCCTCTCCAGTTAGCGCGATCTTTGGCTAACTGCCTCCAGTTACGCACTCCAAGTTGGTTGAGGTCCCCTTCCACTTGCGCGTGCCACCTAAGGCAAGGCGAATATAAAAGAGTCGAAAAAACGACCGGCAAGAGAAAAAGGTGTCATTTCTATAACTACTTTGTAAATTTAGAATTTTCGCACGATATTTAACAACTATAAGTTTGCAAACCATTATAAGAGTTTTGTGGTAGGCAACTGTGTTACGTTTTCTATGTACTTAATTGGAAATTAAAATTTTTGAAAAATTTACGAAGGTCCCTTTCCAAATAAAAATGGTCGAAATCAAACAAAGGTAACGCTGACCTCGATAATAGAAAGACATTTCAAGTTGCCTAGTCAACGCGTTCGTATACCTAGTAACGAAGAATCTATTTGACGTCTAACCTAAACTAAGTCGGATACTTAAACATCAATTGTTACATAGAAATTCGTATTTACAAATGTCACGTAACTGCACTCACCAACCCACTCGCACCTTGCATGTACCACTTCCGCTGTCAGCAAAGTTGCTGCCAGCAGCGTTCATTGAATTCTGTCTGTTAAATTTGAAATCATTCGATACGTGTGAATAGTATTTTATTTTAGTAGGTGCACTTTTGCTGAAAATATTTATGAAAAAAGAACAATGTAGATTGTTTGAGGGAAATAAAAAAATGTTGAGCAGTTTTCCATCAGTTATTAATAAGAAAAATTCACCCATGAAATCTAAGCTAATGATATCCAAAAGAGGAAAATACAGAACCATATTATTTGTCCTAAATTGTTTTTAGTAGGTACCTATATAAAACATCTCATTTAGATAATTTGATTTACCAAACAAATTACATATATTATTCGCCTTTTAAAATTATATTTACTAACCAATATTGGCAGCATTGATTTTATATTTTTTGTATGGCCAGCGGTAAAAGGTTTGCGAGTTGGGGGTCTCAGTATGGTTTGTCTCCGGTTTTTAGTGTATTTTTTACTGAAAAAAAAAACTTGCTTTTTTAATTGACAATTATTTTGATTCAACTTTGCATAAAAATTGGCATATGCCAACAATGCTGCCAAGTTATTCATTTTAAATAATATAAAGTAAAAGAGGTACCACAAGCACTTACAATTACTATAACCCTTAACAACTGGCTGTAGGAAATAAGGCCCCGATGAAATAAGGCCCCATAAGAGAAAATGAACTAAGGCCCCAAATTGGGGGTGTTATTTCATAATGAAATAACACCCCAATTTCAAATATGAAAGAAGGCCCCACTGCGATGAAATAAGGCCCCAAAATAAAAAGAAATAAGGCCCCAAATTTGTGGTTTATTTCATAATGAAATTAAAAATAATGAAAACTACTTTTCATTTAATGTTGTTGATATTGGATAAACTAGTTTAGATTAAAGCAACTTTTTATAAACTCAACCTCGCACCCACCCTACAATCTAACAGTAAACCCAAGGGGGGGGGGGGGGGGTTGCAGGGGGGGCAGCATGTCCCCCCATACGCATTCCATATCGGAAGGGTAACAATTAATAATGAAAAAATAATTTTGGGGACTTATTTCATTTCTTCTTTCATAATGAAAAAAGACCCAAATTTTCATTAAGAAATAAGGCCCCAAAAAAAGAAATAATACCCCAAATTCTATTAAAAATCGTTGTTGTTGTTTCCTGTATAATTTTTTGGGGCCTTATTTAATTTTTCTTTTGGGGCCTTATTTTGCAGAGCCTTAACAACTATTTCAGAAAAATATATTTCGTTTGATGCGACATTTGTTAAGATCGGTTACAGAAATAATAAAGAACCTTTCAGCAATTTTTTTAGCAAAACAATGTTCAAGGCATATGAAATCTGCTGCATATGAAATCTAGCTGCCAATTTGTTTTTTCGTAATATTCTTTTACACTGACATTGTCGGGAGTATTCAAAGGATTCAACGGATGTAACTGTAGAAATTAAACCTACTTTATCAAATTCGCCATTTTGTGTTATGTCAATTTAGAATCAGTCTGCCATGGAAAAACACACAAAAATTATAAAATCAATGCTGACAACCGCTGCCAACCATGGGGGAATATAATAGAGTTCGGGAATACCACATTTTAACATAACTCAATGCTATTGATTAGTTAATATATATTTTTAAAAGGCGAATAATATAGGTAATTTGTTTTTTTATTAGAAATAAGGTCAAACATTGTTGTGTATTTTCCGCTTTTGAATATCATTAACTTCGATTTCATGTGTACATTTTTGTTTAATAACTGGAGAAAAATTGCTCAAAATGTTTTTATTTTACGTATACCAATCTATTTTGTACATTTTTGACCACTCCGTAAAAATGTAGTTCGTAGGTAAAGTAACGGTAAAGCGACTGAAGTTGGTGGTCTCATTATTATTTCTGAGTTGAATATGTTGCCGCAATGGACATGTTCAAGATTTGGGCCCTCTTTAAAACAGCTACAATTTTGACAGTCTCACGTGAATAAAATGTCAAAACCTGTGATTATTCGTTCTTTTATGAAGTTTTTTTTCAAACGTGAGCACAGTTTTACAATATGGTTGCAAGGCTTGGTGAATTTATGTGGGAAAAATCGTTTTTAACCCCCAAAGCAAAGATGAAAGTTGTTTGGCTAAATAAGTGTTATAGGTACATTTTAACGAAATTTTAAGAAATTTCAAGTATATACCTCGTTACATTTTAGCGATGCTATAACAAATCATATATCGAGTCAGTACAAAAATAAGAAATTAAAAAAAAAACAAGGGTAAACAAATATGTAGTTCCTTTTGATTTTTTTTAATTTATATTGCAAACAGCATTTTAATATAAAATATTTTGTGAGACATTTTCTGAATATTTTTCCAAAATTCGACGACCATAATTATCTCATTGTACTTTTACATGTCAATAAGAAGATTAAATTCAAACAAATCTGCTTAAGAATTTCGCCGTTGACCTAAAAAAAAATAATTAGTTGGCGCAACAGGTCCGGAGGGACCCTAGGCCTAGCTTCTCACAACCATTCGTTTTGTGTGAGTTTTTCATTTTTGGAACGAATGGAAGGGATTTACAATTTTATGCCGACTCCAAATGGCTAATTGAGAAGCTATTTCAAGACATTTATACTCTCGGATGTTTGTCAAACGTTCGCGAGAAGTAGCGCAGTGGAAAAAAACCATAAGTTGGAATTTGGGTTTTTTGCGGGATCCGAACCTGAGACCCCTCGCTTAGTAGTCCAACACACTAACACTAAGCCACTGCCGTCGACCTAAGAGACATTTAAATTGTATAGGCCAGTTTTATTGACTATGCCACCAGAACCCACAACCAAAACCGCATTATAACCGCAAACGTTTTACTAGACACATATATAACAATTCACGCGACAGGCTTTGTAAATATTAACCCATTCCATATTTATTTTACAGATTATCTGGGCAAACATGGCTGCAATTACAACAACAAAAACTGCGAGCTAAGAAGAATCAACAGCTAAAAGATGAGCGAAAATATTTCGACGACGTCCATACTGAGATTAAAAATAGGTCGCTCAGGTAAATATTGAACTCATTTCGAAAGTATATGCACAGGCACACGTATTCTGTATTTATTTATTTTTATCTGAAATTACGCTTGAAATTGTTCTTAAAATACTTAATAATACGTAATTTCTAATTGCACCAGGTCGAGAAATAATGTACGATACGATGGCTATGCCAGCGATACTGCAGCTTTTGATGAGGTAGACTACAGGAGGCCACTTCACGTCCAGACGCCGTACCAAACTACGAATAGGTAAAGAAACGAGTTAACATTTTTAAAATATTTTATATACACAGTCCTGTTGTTTATTTGCTACAGTTCACCAGAACGACATTATCATACAATCAGTACGACAACAAAAACTGTCACTAAGGAACGTCCATTTGTCGCTGTTAAACGTTCCCATGAGACTGCAAAGCAAGACAAACTGGGAGTAAGTTTGTTTTATTTTTATTTTTTATAGGTTTTGTTTTATGTTCGGTTGTTATTACCAAATGCTAAAGTGATTGATGTGATTTGTATATATTATTGTATATATTTACAATCTAAGCTATTGATTTGAACCTAACTCATTCAATTTTAAAGTTGTTTTATTTTGTTTTTAATGTTAATCCCTAACCAATTTTTTTTTTTTTTTTTGTTTTTTTTTTTTTATTAATTTTTTTCACTGTAGTCACCGTCATTATCGCCACTCGCAATTTTGAATGCCTCACCCCTGGGCCATATTGCACAAGCACAGCAAAATAATAATATTCGTAATAGTAACAATATTAATAACAATAATAGCAGTAGTAATCAAAATGGACTACTGTCATTGGCAGAATCGTCGTTGAATAACGGACGGACACGATTGGTACGTATTTTAGTGTTGCATTGTTAATACTTTTTGATTTTGATTACAAATATTTGCAATTTAAGTTTAAATAAGAAATTGGTTCGTTATATTTTTATGTCATAACATTTAACTAATTGCTCATTTGTAATTTATCTGCACATATCTTTTAAACAAATTTCTGCTGTTTTAAGCTAAGTAGGTTCCTAATCTGCTTGCTCGAAAGCGAAACTAAGCTGCACAAAGATTACGACTTGGTAACATGAAATAAAACATTTTTATTTTAAGAAAAAGCACTTAAAAATTGTACATTCGGCCTTAGAAATAATCAAACACTAATGTCGGCTATTAGTTGGCTGCCAGTTTACAATAAAATGTACAGCATTTTCGAAAGGGTACAAATAATAAACAATTTGACCTGCACCTTTACTAGAACGAAGACTTTCTGTTGAATCTACTACATTTTTTGTCACGCAGAATTATAATTATAATTTGTTTTCATGAAAAATAAGGTCATTGGTTTCTTTCACAACGAGGATTTTATTATAAAAAAAAGGAATACATAAATTGCAATAAAATTTGCCCAACAGATATCTTTCAAAGGCTTTTTGAGGCTTTTTATAAGCAAAAAAACAAAACGCAAAATAGGAAATCCAGAAAGTATCCGCTGATCTGTCAAATATAATATGCAAATCAGTAATGCCCTATCATTCGTTCGAGCTCAATTTTCGGTACTTTTTATAGACACTTTTGTTTGATTTCTAATACATACTTCATTATTGATTGATGAGTGCATTTGTGTCTTAAATCCAACGAAGAAGCGAAAAACAGTGGATTTGTAGGGTTGCGTTCAGCACCCGTTTATAATTGTTTAAATACTGCTGTCAGCAACAATATCGCTTCCGTTTTTGAATTTTTTAGTAAGCATCCGTACATTGCTTGCAAACTATTTTGAAAGGAAAACCAATTCAAA
Source organism: Cheilosia urbana (assembly GCA_946477585.1). NCBI lineage: Eukaryota > Metazoa > Arthropoda > Insecta > Diptera > Syrphidae > Cheilosia > Cheilosia urbana. Next base: position 61,349,625 of record OX297854.1, on the reverse strand, counting down.
AGCAAAACCCAGCACTTAAACAAAATAAAACAGAGAAAAACACAGAAATATTTATGCTTCAAGCGTTTAGAAATAAAACAAAATTGCAATATTTTTCAATTTTTTGCATACATTTGTACAAATTTGTGTTTGTTAGACTTGAAAACCATTTGTATTGTTGTATTCCAACGAATAAAATTAGAAAACATTTACAATTTACTAAAATACAGCGTATTTAAATTCGCTCCTATTACGAAATTTAATACCGTGATTTTGAACGGTTGGGCAACACTCGTCTTCAAAATGGCATTAAAAGAGGATTTATTTAGCTAATGGCCGAGATAAACATGACTTTCTCACCATTAACATTTAACCCTACAGTTAGCGATATTATGGCAACTATATTTGTTTATTGGTAAAGCAGTTTTGGAAAGTCTGGAGTCTTTGCGTAAACTGCCAGACTAAAGTTGATTATTGGGAAGGCCGACAACTCAACTTTGAGACAACCAAACAAACTTTTCGTATTATGCAAAATGCAAGACAACTCTTTTCAGTTGTCTTTAGAAAATAAATTGCCATCTTTTAGGAGCACATTGAAATTCGAAATGAACTGTTAAATGTCAAATTTTTGAATTTATTTGTGGAAATTGAAATCGAACGAAGTAAAGTGTTTGCAATTAAAACGAATAAGTTAAAAAAAAAAAAAAAAAACAATGGAAAGTAGTTTTGATTTATTTTTTGGTTTGCAGTTCTAATGCCTTTTGTACCTCGACCGTTTTTTTGTTTAGAACATAGTTTCTGTAATTCACTTTTTCGATTTTCCTAATTGTTTTTAGCATATTCGTTTGGTTTTCATATTGAGTTTTGAGTTAGGCGATTCGCTCGTCTTGAATAGTTTTCACCGGTATCCTCCTGTTAGGTACTTTTAAAGATTGTGCGGATGTATATGCTATCGCAGGATCTTTACGATCACCTTCCGGTTGCACATTCTTTTCGTCGCTTGCATTCTAGTCTTCGAAGAGCTGGCTTGGCCCTGACTGGTTAAAGGTAGAACCAATTGCGTTTACCGCACTTTGCAGCTCCACCAACCCTATGACCACCCCCGTTTGTTTCAATTCTTTGCTTATTCTTTTCAAGTTGGCCTTTTAATGTACCCAAACTTGCAAAAATATTTTGTGTGTAGAAAAAGTCTTATTTCGCATTATTAATGAACCCTTTGCCATTCTTTTCCTCTACTTGAAGGTGGCCAGATTCTATTGAGCTCCAAAGCTATTTTTTGCCATTCTTCAATATATATATTTTTTTTAATCAAACTGTCCTTTACCCCTGGCCAGATCAGGTCGTTCTTGCAAAATTCCTATTAGCAGATCAAATTGCGCTGTTTTTGTGACTTTTAAACTTTAAAAACACACATTCCATTATCCTTTTTTTATTCTAATTCCTACTTAAATTTTTTTGTCCATTTTTCATTAAAAAAAAGCTGATCCTTTTCGTTCAACAAATCCAACACAACTGGTAAAAAGCAGTTGTCTGATTTTGACATTCAGGACAACTTTAACACAACTCAGTTGTCTTCTATAATAAAGTTGTCTACTCATAGGATGATGGTTGTCCATTGACAGACAACTAGTTGTAATCGATAATCCCAATTGGAGAAAGACAACCTTGGTTTGGTTGTAGTTGTCTTCCATAATAGGGGCATAGTTTTATATTGGCGAGAAACTTGACCTAATGTGTAGGGCTGAAACCACAGAGTGAGCAGTTTTACCAGCAATTTTCTACCCCAAAGCCCAAACCCCAATCGCTTTTCGCTCAATCACTCAGAGAAAATTAGCAAATGAGTAAAGTCCGTATGACACTATATTTTTCTGTATAATTGTTTTACTTTTAAAATGAAACAAGAGCAGTACAGACAAATTAGAAAAAAAATCACTCCCCGATTGGAGAGAGTGCATACACACCAATCTTATTGATGTAGAGATGCCAAAAAAAAATGCATTAAAAATGTATTCAATTTATATTTTCAACTTTTTCAGCTGCTGGCTGCTTTTTTTTTTGACATTTCAAGATTATTTGAAAAGAAATTCGTGTGAAAATTTGTGGTTGCTTGCAAAACAATTGCAACCTCTTTCGTAATACACTCTTAGTCTCTTTTACTCGCAGCTGACTTTTCAACATGTTTTAATGTCATACAAATGAGGAAAAATGAGAAAAGATGAGAGAAAAATGTAAATGAAAATGAAAAATGTCATACGGGCTTAACGAGTATTTCCTGCCTTGGCTCTTATAATCTAAAGTCTGTATGAAACTGCATTTTTTTTCGCATATATCAGACAAAATGACACAAGAGCACTACGAGAAATTACAACGCAAATTCCCTATAGGAGTGAGTGCGTACACACCAACCTTATTAATGTAGACATATCAAAAACAATCCTTTCAAAATGTTTTGAATTTACATTTTTCAGCTTCTGGCAGCTTTTTTTTTACATTTCATAATTATTTGAAAATATATTCCTTGGAAAATTTGTGGTACGCTTTTCGGGCTAAATTTTCGCTGACACACAAAATTCTCTCCAAAATTTAGCTGAGCTAAATTTAAGCGAACCCATTTAGCTGCTTGAGCTAAATAACCAATTTTTTGTTTCAGAAAGTTATTCATGTATCTATCAAAATTTGGCGTTCCTATTTAATAGGGCGGTACATTTCATTAAGTTACATTTTGACAGGTCGTTGTGAAGTAAGTTATTTTCAAAGAGCAGCTGTTTTCTATGACACTTATCCGCGGCGGGGTGTCAAAGTTTAGCTGGGATTTAGGGTAAAGGCGTTAACAGTGGATCATTTTTTTACTTCTTGTTTGCTTTATCTTTATTTTAAGCACAAAATCTCAAAGCTTTATTAATGTTGAGACAGTGAAAAAAATATTTGAAAAAAAAAACCCTTCCCATATGATCCACTTGAAAGTACAATGGGTGTACACAGTGAACCAATGCATGGAACACACTGAAACAGGGATTTAAAATCAATTTATTTTGTGAAAACATAAGTTTTTTTCATAACACATATATATTTATTAACTCATTTTATTATTTAGGGATAAGAAAAAGAATAAAACGAAAATAAAAGCTCTTCAAGTATAATACAAAAATAAATAAAAAAACTTATCACTTCTAGTCAGTAAAAATATCACAAAACGTTACTTTTTGTACTTTACTGTGAACCATATTCAACTGATTCACTGTGTACACTGTTCTCATTTCACAAAAACATGTAAATAATTTATAAGATATTTCACCAAAGTAAACAAATCGACAAAAAATATTAACTCTATTTATGTAAGTAAAAGTACAAATATTAAAGTCCAATAAAATTACAATACACACATTTTTAATAAGATCAAAAATAAAACAGAAAAAAAAATTACTTACCTATGCAGAAAACACAAAGTCATGAGAATAACCACCTTCGAAAAAGCGATTGCATATATGATTATGAGAGCAAGGTATTCACTATATACCCTGACCCTAATTCACTGTTGACACCAAAGTTTTTTTTCTTTGGAGAGCAGATAAAATTAGTTTAGCTCGAGCAGCGTACTACGCTTTAGCAAGCAATTGCTACCCCTTTCGTAAAACACTTTTTTAGTCTCTCTTACACGCAGCTGTCCTTTCTACATGATTTAATGTAATAAAAATGAGGAAAACTGAGAGAAAAGTTTAATCTCATATGGTCTTTAGAGATTTTCTTTCGGCATGTACTGATAAGTTTGATAGATTCATACAAACGAAATGAGCCGCATGTGATAAGAAGTGTGAATTTTCATTATTCGTACCATTGTAATTGGTGTGTAGCTGGATTTGGCCCACTTTATTGTTGTCAGCTTGTACTAAATTGAAAACCATTGAACGGACCTACCTACGTATATTTTACGTTTTTGTATTTATTGTATTTGTAATATCGACCACCTGTCCTATTTAGGATGAAGTTCAATAAAAAATGTTTAGGCGATGTATATATTTTTGTTTAATTGTATACTTAAAAACTTTACCTACCTTAAATCCTTTCCATTTTCATCCACTACTGTACTGGGATAAGTTACCCCCCAAAAATATGTTTTTTTTCATGTATTGCAAAAGTGGGCTAAACAATTTTAATGCCTGCACTGGGATTGGCCGAAAAAAATTCAAGTTATATTATTTAGAGCATTTTTTGCTCTAGTACATTTCTTGTTTTCCATTATGCAAAAACAGTTAACTTTCTATTTTTGCTCTAGACCAACGTTCGCGAATCTCGATCGTAATGCTCACTAACTTTTGTAGATGAAATGTAGCCTCGCTTTTTAAACTAAAAACATTTCACGAAATGTCAGACTGCTATACCGTTCTGTAACAACTTCCACTACGAAGTGTTAGGAGAATTTCATTTCCAATTTCTTATTTATAGCAAACTAGCAAATACAAAACTTAGCTCTGTCTAGACCTCCAGTTTGCAGCCCCTCCATAGAAATTCCTTTTTTAGGGATTTGATAATATTGACAAAAAAAAAAAACATTCTGTATCCCAAACTGTCTGCCTCTTTCTCTTTCAGTGGATGTATTATTTTGTATTGCATTAAATAACAATGTTGGTATAACAAGTTCTTTTTTGATTTTGATTTTTATTTTTAAAACCTAGGAGTCCGACAACACGACTAATGTCCAAACGGATACCCTAACCAATGCTAGAGCATGTGCAAACTCTAAAAATAATAATCTCAATACAGATGTTTGTCTCGTAAATAGTAATCACATTGTTGCCGATAATAATAATTTAGATGAGATTCATTTAAAAATTACTGACAACACAAGCATCATAGACTTTAATTCCACTGATCATTCTAACAATAATCATAACAATAACATTTGTTACACATCGAACAATAACAAAACGCCATACCATACCGACTCTCAAGTGTTGAACAATCATATTCATCAAACGGACAGTACAAACCTACAAAATACCTCAACAAATGGCCAAATTGCTTTGGAGGAACTCATGGCCACTCTTGCTGCTGAAACTGATTTAATGAATCTGCAGCTAGTGCACAATAAGCAACAGTCAAACGGAGGTCATTCTCGTCCCAAGGAATCGCTAGATGATCAGAAAGCGAATCAGGAACTGTCCGATGTTATTGCCGATTTGGCAGAGTTCACGAGATTCGAAAATCAAAGACTGGCCAACGGTTTCGGTGACTGTTTAAGCAATAACAGCAGTGACAGTAGCAATGGTAGCAATGTAAATAACGCACAAAAACGCTTACTATCTGAATCAGATCAAAGTTCATCCATATCACCTAGTCCATCAGATAGAAGCAATAATTTAGCACTATGGCATGAGCAGGTAAGTTTTTCCCATCACACACTCTCACAGCTTTTCCGCATCCAGCATGTTTCACCTTTTGTAAACTGTTTTTTTTTTCGGTTTTCTCTATTTGTTTGCATCAAAATTATTCCCATGTGATCTCCCGAAACCCGCAAATTATGTACTTGTGTCTATGTTAGGTGACATTTGTACTGCTAACGAATTGCTATTTCAACACGATACTTTAATTAATCGAATTTGTATTTTCAATTGCAGGTACGCGAAGAATCATTCTCTTCTTATCGATCGGAGACTGATCAGGATATATCGATAGCTGGTTCGCCACGACCTGAAACTCCAGCTTTTCCTGTAACACCGCGCACCCCATACGGGCTGAATAATGGCAGCATTAGTCCAGGAATTCCACCAAGAAGTCCAACACCACAACGGTAAGCATTCGGGAGCAAATTTTATAATATACCTTCGTGTGAAACGCTTTTGTTAATAATACTTTTCTATTTTTATTATATGCTTTCTTTTCCAAATTCGTTTGATTAAATTGTTAAACAAAATATTAAATTTAAAATTCAAATAAAATTAAGACGTCTGTATAATTCTACGTGGTCACTGAGGAGCGTAAAGTCTACAACTTCGACTTTAGACAGGAGGTTAGATACTTTTTTGGCAATAGTTTGAATGGAAACAAATTATTAAAAAAAATCACTACTAACAACAAAATTAACAAAAAAAAAAAACTCCTAGACGTGTTTTGTTGAGAAGTTTATATATTGGCGATTGGAATAAGTACCAAATATCGAATGCTATAGGTTATTAAAGGAGACATTCAATATTAAATTTATATCTGTTGGTTTTAGGTGTCTAAACGGGAATTGGACTGCCCCAAAGGCAAAATGTCAGAAGACTAGAACTTTGTCTTTGAAACTTCGTCCTCTCAAATAAATATCCCCTTTTTTTAGTTCGACAGTCATGAACTATAAAAGGGCTGTCAGAGCAGCCTCCTTTAAAAAAGTTTTTTTTTAATGAATGCAAATGCAACCACTACTTCGTTACCATTGATTTATTTGCCACTCAATTGAATGTATGAATTCTGTCAATAATTATAATTCCATTATTTTGTAGTCTTTTCTTTCTTTTTTTTTAAATATAGAAAAAGAAGCAGATATCTGCAATGAATTTAAACAAATGCAAAAGATGCAAATAAGTCCTCTTTCCTACTTACTGAAAATGTACCTCTCGTCTTGGATCTGTCGTGGTAATGCTCTTGTGTCATGAAGCTACGCTCGATGAAGTCAATAAATGGAATCATAAACACTGAATGAGTTGTACCTAATCATAATCATAGTCTATTTATTATGAAGCGGGATAGCCTTCAAGGGGCTCTGACACTGCGGCTTCTTAAATGAGCCTATTGTGCCTTCCTTGGTAAATTCCTAGAGTCATATTTTCACTCCAAAGGCAGTCAGGAAGACAAGGATCTTCTCTGGGTATTTGTCAGCAAAAGTTGCTGAATCAACGATTTCATTACCAAGCATGTTTTCCCAGAGACGACATAGAACCGGACACTCTGTGAGTATGTGAAGAGAGGATTCGTCACTCTCAAGACAGAGTCTGCAGATAGGATCCGGTGAGACGCCAATACGGTGAAGATGTTTTTTTTTTTTTTTTTTGGTTGAGAATTCGGGGAAAATTTGTCTGGTGCAGTTCTGCCCAGATGTATTATGCTTTATGCCACATCTCGTTTGAATCGATGCTAGATAGGTTCTTGATAAAGTTCCTGAGTGGAGTGGTTGCTCCGATTTTATCCAGTGAGTCAGCTGATTCCTGAAATTCTCTGTGAGCTGAGGAAGTAGATGGATGGTTGTAAATCTTTCTAAGATAAGTTTGGATTTTATGACAGATGAGTCAATAGTTTTGAGGGCTGCTTGACTATCTGAAAAGATAAATATGGTTTTTCCACGTATGTTAGAACTTGGATTTATTCTAGCTCAATGGTTGATTGCAAGGACTTCAGCCTGAAATATGGATAAGTTTTTCGCAAGGGTGACTGATAAGTTCACCTGGGTCGACTCACCTTTGATTCCACAGCCATTCCCTGACTCCATCTTAGAACCGTCTGTGTACCAGATGATGTCAAGTCGTGATAGATTGGGTTTATATTTTTCCCAGTCTTCCCCAGGGGGATGATTATGGAGAAGTTTTTATGGAAGCTCTAGTTCGATACCATGTCATCAAGAGGCATGCCGATTGGACTTGCAGGCTCCGTGGTGCCGAGTGAAGACAGATGACCTCCCTGATAGGAATAGGGGTCAATGTTATTCAAATGGAACAGACGGTGAAAGCTTAGTCTAGCCTCTAGTTGAATATGTGTTTGAAGAGGTGTTAGACCTAGGATTTAAACAGCCCGTTATGCAGTTTCCGGCTATACGTCGAACGGAGTCGTTCTAGCTTTTTGACTGTGGTGACTTCATTAGTCTTCGTCCACCAGTCCACGGAAGCAAAGGTAGCCGCTGGTCTTACGACAAGCGAACAATGCCTGTATATAATGCGAGGTCTAAGACCCCAGTTTTTGCAGACTCGACGAAAGATCCATAGAGATCTGGTGGCTCCGTTTACGGTACCTTCAATCTGCGGGTTGTATGATAGTTTGCTGTCAAGGATAGTTCCCAGGCTTTCCGAAAGAATTCAATGGTTTCACCAAACATGGTAGGGCAAATAAGGAGATCTAATTTCCTCCGTTTTGTAAAAGGGAAGTTTAGCTAAATTATTTTATAACTAAAAAAATTATAACTCGCAAAAACTCGCATTAAAGCAACAGATCAGAAAAAATGTACAAGTTTACTGACAGCTGCCTAGCTAAGGTTACACACGTCATATTTCATGGCAAATTTTGACATGCTGATATCATTATGATGCACTCAAACGAAAGAAATATGACTCACCATCGAATGGCCGAATTGTTATGACGTCAAAGTGCTAAAATTTGACACGAAATGACACGCGTAATCATACTTTAAGAGCTTCTTATATAGGCCAAATCTTTTTTTAACCCATGAGTAATATTCTAACCGCCTAGTTATATAGATAAGTCAACAAATTACGTCAATGAATGAAATTAATTATGATATTATGTAATAACTGGAAAATTAAAGGGCCTTGATTTATTATGAAGAGAACTAATAATAGCAAAACAAAAATTAGTTTCACTTATTTGACTACCTATCGATCATAGTTTTTTAAGAAAAATATGCACAAACTATAATGTTGACAGTAGGTTCTCTTTGAAACTATTTCTAAAGGCTGAGTACCAAATTTACTTAATTTAATTTACACAAAAGTTATCAACCGGTTATACAGCAGTTATTTACGTCAAATTTATGTTAGTTATCTGACATCTGATAACTAACTAATTTTTGCAGATCTACCCCCTATTAATAAAAAAATGTACACAAGCTAGTTAGCTAGCAAACGTCAGATAGGATACAAAAATTTGACATAACTGCTGAGTAACAAGTTAATAACTTTAACACAGTGTTTATTAATACGGGGGTTATTTAATAAAACGGTGGTTTTCAAGGATTTTCGTTTAGAGCTGTAGTATAAATAAATATGTAGTAATCATTTTTAATTTTTGGACGATTTTTCTGATAAAAAGAGTTTCGGATATAATACGTACTGAATAATTTTTCAATAAAAAAGGCACACAAATGTCTGACCGGAGGACTGGAGGAGGATCGGAGTTAGTCCCATAAAGCTGTGTAAATTATTTAAATCAATTTTAAGTCAATGCTCAACAATTTTCCAGTTCGCAATAAATTAATGTAGGTTTTAAGAACCAACTATGATAATTTCAGCATGGAATATCTTCATCGTAATCCCTTGAATAAACAAAAATTAACAATTACAAAATATACTGTGCACACCCTGTTATTTGCACGCCCCACAACTTTTAATTTATAAGCATTATTATGGGATTAATTAAAGATTCGTCTCCAATTCAATATCACTAATAGTGTCACTTTTCAACAACAAAACAGCAAGGACATTTACGGTGGCGCTCAGAAAGGACTATTCCAGGAGATTTCGAATCAAAACGACACAATTTATCGAAGTCGCATGAATTCAAATGCATCAAATGCCAACAGTGAGCCGCAAGAAGTTGCTGCCCATTTAGTCAAGTAAGTTTTTATATTTTGTATATACATACTATACAATATAAAATTTGAAAACATATTTTTTTAAACAGATTTGTTCGCGATTCATCAAAATTCTGGTACAAGTCCAGTCTATCCCGTGAGGAAGCTATTGATCTTCTTCGTAATGCCACTCCGGGAACTTTTATTGTACGTGATTCGACAACTTTTAAGAATGCTTACGGATTAGTCGTTCGTGTTGCACAACCTCCACCAGGAGTTACTGCTTCACCAGGAAGTGATGAACTAGTTCGTCATTTCTTAGTGGAACCAACAACACGCGGCGTGCGTCTGAAGGGATGCGCCAATGAACCTGTATTTACATCACTTTCAGCTTTAGTTTATCAGCACTCAATCACACCATTAGCTTTGCCATGTCGCCTTATTATTCCAGATAGCGTAAGCTGATAACTTGCATTCAACATAAATTTGTTTTCTTAAAATAAGTTTTATCGTTTTAGGACATTCAATCTGTTGACATGCATACACCAGCACAAAAGCAGCTACTAACACAAGGTGCAGCTTGCAATGTACTATATTTATACTCTTGTGGAACAGAATCTCTTACTGGCGAGGAAGCAGTGCGTCGAGCTGTTTCGCAGCTATTTTCAATTGTGCCGCTTCCAAAGCCAACTGAAGTGCATTTCAAGGTTGCTAACCAGGGCATCACGTTGACGGATAATACTCGACAGAAATTCTTTAGGTAAGAAAATAAGTCATAGTTAAAGTAGTAAAGTCGCACGCATACCAATAGTCGCAGTAGATAAGTATATAGTTAATAAAAGTAAGTTTAGGAGTTATCTCCATGAAAAATTTGACTTTTGAATAATAACCCCTAAACTTACTTTTATTACCTCATACATCTCGTTTTCGATTTGGCAAAGAGATCAATTTTCGATCAGGGACAATTTTAAGAAAGTACTTTCACTAATACAAATGTGTATGGCACAAAGCTGGCGGTTACGATTTACGAATTGTTTATCGTTGGAAGGATTTTGAAGAGTGAGGTGTCATTAAATTGGTATTCTTTCTAGGTGTGCCATAGGCAAAACGAATAAATAAATATATAAATTAAAAAAAATAATGCGTGGAGTCCCTCCGCGCGGAAGAAGTGAAACTTTGTAATGTGGAAATGAAAATAGGAAGGGGTAGAAATTGATTTTTAGTGAAATCATATTGTTTCTTTAAGCCTAGTATCCTGCTCGCGATAAATTTTAGCGCCCCTAGTCTCCACTTTGTTTCTGCACACCAAAGATAAATGGTCGCTAAATTATTATTAAACATGATATAGATGGGACAAAACCCATATGTTTATGAAGCATTAGTACCATGACAGATATCAGTAAACGTAATTTTTATAGAATTTTCGAATTTCACTTGAAAGACGTAAGAAACCTAGAAATTATAAGAAGAAGTTCGACATGTGTCCTCAAACTTTCCACAATCGCCTTACCATAGTGGAACACTTGTTATTACCCAAAAGACGACGCCAAATGAGAGCATAAGTCCCCCTGAAAATCGATTCGCTTTATTTATATTTATATGTATCTCTGTTTTGGCTCTGTTGTTTGGCTTTGCGTTTTCTTTTATTTACCACGCAAACATTGTCTGCGTTTTCCGCCAAAAAAAGAAAAATATCATTGCAAACATAACACAAACACTTTCCTCCGTTTTTTTTTATATCAAAATTTATCTTCGATTTAATGCACCGGACATTTATTTCGCGAGCTAAATGAGTGAAGACTTTTCATCGGCCCATCTATATGAAGTTAAGAATTTAGCTTGCGAACAGGATACTGATGCTTTGCTAAACTGCCTCGCTCAATTTTATCTTTGTAGACATTTTTGTATGGGAGATAAAATTAAGCGCGAGCAGGATACTAGGCTTTAAGACAAACTTTATTAACATTGCTTACAATTCACAATTGATTGCATGTTTTAACTATAATTTTCGAGTGGAGAAATATCCAAATCCATAACATTTACACTGGGATAATGACAACTAAAGTAAGATACGATATGTTGGAAGTCGCATTAGAAGTTTCACTTCAAAAAAACTACCCTATTAAATTATAGGTATGTGTATCAAATCAAACTAAAACAAGTAAATGAAATAATGAGGACGCTACTCGTTGCTAACGCTCGCGCTGGTCTGTAACAGGTATACTACGCGCATGCGTTCGAGTGCCACGCATTCACTCTCGCTCTGTCTCCTTCTATTCCCCCTCTCCAGGAGTGTTGAACGTTTAACGCAACTTTGTTGGAAGTCGCATTAGAAGTTTCACTTCAATAAGACATTAATTGCCAGTTTAGTCATTATTTTTGGAAATTAATCTTCACCACAGAATATTCTTCTCCCAGCATTTGGTGCCAATAAACTCACTCACCATTGCATACTCATAAGCGTGAGCAGTGCCCTCACACCTTTGAGTATGCAATGCTTATAGTAGCATTAAGCTTCTAAGAAGTTTCACTTCAATAAATCAAACAACATAATTCACCTATATCGTCTTTACTTCTTGAATTCTTCAATTCTTTACTGTAGGTATCAACGTATGTAGGTATGTAATATATCAACCATTAAAACAAAAACCTTCAACTCAATTTCTATATACACCACCATAAGTCCATCAGCGATCGTCAACAGCCATCTGCGCATTTCCTCACAAACTCATTGTGGCTGTTGATTACACACACTCACCTCACATACTTCTCTTTCGTTTCACTTTTGTTGGAGAAAACACCACTCATTTTTTTTCATATGAACGTGCTTGTGCTGTGCAATGTGCGCCACCCTCACCCTCGCTCACACCTTTGAGTATCCAATTATTAGCGTTAAACGTTTAACGCGACCTTGAGTTGGAAGTCGCATAAGAAGTTTCACTTCAAAAAAAAAAAAAAAAAAAATCCCTAAATAAAAAAATCAATTTAAAAAACCTAAAAACCCGACTGATTGTAAAAAAGATTTAAAAAGTTTAAACCAAGACACTTTCAACTTAACTAATTGACAATCAGTTATTCACAATCTGACAAAAGTATGCGTTAGGTAGGACATAAGTCCCGAATTGAATTCGCGCAATTCGGAAAAAATGTTTAGTGGGACATAGGTCCCGAAATTTGTTTTCGGTACTTAAGTCCAAATGGGGTGGGACATAAGTCCCGATATATGTCATATTAAAAATAAGTAAAATTAATATTATATAAACATAAATACATAACAATAGATATTTTTCATAAAATACTAAAATAGCGATAAAAAAATAGGGGGTAAAGGTATAGGTATTTTTTGATGCCAAAACTAAAAACAAAAATAGAATGTCAAAAAAAAATATAGAAAACACTTTCTCCTAGCGGTGATTTGAGCGGAGTATCTACACAGAAAAAAAATCATAAAAATCGGCGAGCCGTTTCGTAGGAGTGCGACCACAAACACCGTGAAATGAGATTTTTATATATTAGAAGATTGTTTCGAAATGCGTTGGAAAATGTGTGAAAATCAATTACAATTTACAATGGATTAAAAGTGCTTACGTTACGTCAACACAAAGCCACGTGCTATGTGCTAATAAAAAATTTTAGTCTCGACTTTAAATTTACGGAAGCTCACAATTGCGAAATTTGAATGAAAATTATAGCCAATGTGAATTATGTACTAAAATTTAGAGTCGATCGAAACTAAGAATTTTTATTGGTGAGGCGCAAAGTGTTTTCTGTGGAACACACAAGAATAAATAAAATACAAATATTTATTTACCACAGCAATTAATATAAAACATTCTTAATTTTGTACAATCCACTACTGATTCATATTTTTCTCTCTGTGAAAGAATTAATCCCCACCAGCGCTTCCACTTTGCTACGATCGGAGCAAACTGTTACGCGATTTCCAATTTGCTACGCACTTTCTCTAAAAACGCCTATTATATTATAACATAAATCTTGGAATTATTCTCGAAAACAAAAAAAAAAAAATAAACGAAAACTTATTCAATCTTTATGCCCAAAACACACGTGCATGCAGTGGAAATAGAACCCACACGTTTAAATGGGAGTGAACACATGTAAATTCAGCATGCGTTGCAGTACTGCAAGTTGTCGCTATTTCTAAATCCACTGCAAAATACAATGCCACCACAGAAATATAAGAAACTAAATTTGAATGGATTTGACATAATTGCGTTTATTTCCAATATTTTGCGGCTGACACAAAAATGGAAGAAAAACTAATAGAATTTTCTGAGTGGGGAAGCGAGGAGTAACAATGATTCTCGCTTGTTTGGGGGTTACCCTGACAATAATTTCTGTTGGGAAATTATGTCGAATTTCAGTTTTTTTGTGAATTGTTTGAATTGTTTGATAGAATTTTCAATGAAAACTTTTTTTTGCTAATTGGCACAGGTATAAAAACTTCTTGTATGACTGGTAAACCGATAAAAGCAATACAATTTTAATTACAAACACAAATCAGCTGCTTAGTCGGCGAATGACAGTAGCTGATGCATGCACATCAATCCATTTTCTGCACATGAAAAAAAAATGATATTTTAAACTTTTGAGTTTTGCTACGCAAATTAATTTTTGCTACTCAAATTTGCTACGCAAAATTTTACCCATGTGGCAGCACTGCCCACGACCGCCATTTTAAGAGTTAATTCTCAATAATACAAATAAAGGAACAGACATAAATAAAATATGCTCAATGCTCACCTGAGAGCGCTAACTTGAATGAGTCATTTTATGATATGATAATGATACATATCAAAAGTAGAATACACATCTAACTTTTGTGTCTTAGATTGTCAAAAATATAATGACCAGTTTATTTTTAAGAATTCATAATGGCGATATAAATAATCTGGTGGGTCCTAAAATATATTTAAGTGAAAGGTTAATATTGAAATTAACATGTGTAATTTAAAATATAAATAGGTACAAAAATAAAAAACAATTTTTTTGTACCAAACAGTTAATAATTCAAAATTCGCAATATTTTTTTTTAGAAAGCATTACACTGCGCATAACATTTCTTTCTGCGGTACTGATCCTGAACACAGGCATTGGAGCGTTAGATCTGACGATGGAGGTATTCCAGTTAGCAACAAGTAAGATTAAGTAAAAAAATAGACTATAATATTCAGAATATAATTGTTTTGTTTTTTCCTTTTTTTTTTTAGAACAATATTTGCCTTTGTTGCACGCCGATCGCCAAGCTCGAAGGATAACCAATGTCATGTATTTTGCGATCTAGCCGTTGCTCAGCCAGCGACTGCTATTGTCTCCTTCGCCAACAAAGTGCTGCCAACAGAAAAGCAAATCAACAGAAATATTTAAGTTTCTCGATATAAAAAAAAAAAATATTCGAAGCTGAAATGCATTATTTAATTATTTTGTAGGCTTTTGTGGTACACATTGCCAGATTTTTGTTTTTATATATGAATATTTTAATTAAGATTAGCATTAGTAGGTATCTATATAACTTTTTTTTTCTTCCTTTTAAAACAGAATGCTTTAATTATAACTTTATAACATTGTTTCTGTGTATTTATAACGACAAAACTTTTTATAAGCTATTTTGTTGAAGCTAAAATTAACAGATAACAAAGCTAACCCTGTAATTAATTACCTCGGAACGATTGCTTGGCCAAGGTCTTATTTTTCAGCGAAAAAATAACAACCATTTGGTGTACAAGATGTAAAAATTGCAAAACAATGCCCAGAATTTAAAATTCCCTATGGAATTTCATTTTAATTAGTTTAACTCACGCTGCACGCTAATTAATTATTTTATAAATATTTTACACTTGATGTTTTTTCGCACGAAAATCAAACAAAAGAAAAACGTAGAAAAACAAATACACTGCAAGGCCTTACACACGCAAAGTACAATTATGGAAACAAATTGTAATTGTAAAATTGTAAACAAGCGACACCAAGCCAATAATATTTAATAACTAACGATTGCAAAAAAAAAAAAGTAATTTAATTAAAGAGCAACTAAAAAAAATTGTACTAGTCTTCTTTTTCATTAGTAAAGCAACATAACGAATTCACGAATCGTTTTCTTAAATTATCACAATAATATTAAAATGAAGAAAATTAAATTATGGATAGGTATATATTTTCTTAGAATGTTTATATTTCTGATACACACATAATATACAGTTAAATATTAATCGCTTTATAATGTTATTTTAAAGGAAAGCTATTTTTTATTTTCATTTTGAATGGCAGCTAAGCACGATAGTAATGAAAATGTTATATCTAAATGTAATGTAAATGTTTTAATGAAGTGTAATATGTATATATTCTTTATGCAATAAAATAATATTAACACAAAGGACTATTTTTACTGTTATATTTATACAGTGTTTGGATGGAGATTCCGTATAACAATAATGGTGTGGACGATATCGTTTTTTAAATTTTGATGACCATAATAAGTTGTATTTGTTGAATTAAATATATGAATATATACCAATGCATGCATGTGTATAAGTATGAATAGATATTGCTCATTTGATACATACCTACTTTGTCTCTCATATCACAAATCATATTGTTAACTGTTAAGTACAAAGATGTAAGTCAGTCTTGAATAAACTTTTACCGTGTTCACACGTATGTCGTGCTCGTTGTGTTTTTTCCTTGGACTACCACATCCCACTCGCGAACCAAAATCGCAATAGGTTATGGGCCCAGGCAACGGCCTGTGGTAAAATATAAAGGAAAACGAAAAATAACTAACGGCGGTGTGTAAAAGTTTTTTTTAACGTGAAGTATAGCTTAGTAAGATGAGTGCAATGTACCAAATAGAGAAGCTGGAGGAGAAGAATTACGATTCTTGGAGCATTCAGATGCGTAGCGTCTTGGTGCATGCGGAGCTATGGAATGTGGCATCAGGTGCGTTGAAACGGGAGGATGCCACTGAGGGTACGAATTGGACAGGCATGGATCAGAAGGCGTTGGCCATGATCACATTAAGTGTAAAACCCTCTCAATTGGCCTATGTGAAGAATTGTGCTACTTCATTTGCTGCTTGGACAAATCTGAAAGAAGCTCACCAGCCCAGTGGACCTCTGCGTAAGGTATCTCTTTACAAGAAGCTGCTGAGTCTACGGATGGCAGATGGACAGAATATGTCCAGTTTTTTAAATACTTTCGTTGAAGTCTTAGATCAGCTTGCAGTCGTTGGAATAGAGATAAACGATGAATTACGAGCAATTATTCTACTATCCAGTCTACCAAAAGTGTATGAGAGCTTCGTTGTCGCTATTGAAACGCGCGACAATTTACCGAAATTTGAAACTCTGTGTATCAAGTTGAAGGAAGAAGGGGAACGCCAATGTAACGAAGAATTACACAGCGAAAAATCGCAGGCGTTTACTGCTAGTACGGATCATCAGCGAACGAACACTTGTGCAAAGGCCTATACAAAAAGAAAATCACAAAACGTTATATGTTTCAAATGTGGCGGTCGCGGGCATGTAAAGGCACAGTGCCGAAGCAACGAGAGCAAAACGAAAAGAGAACAACAAAAACAATGCAGCTTGTTGGGTGCGCTAGACGCCGGTAGTTTTAACCGGTCAAAGTGGTGCTTGGACAGTGGCGCGACAAGTCACATGTGTTGTGAAAAAGATTTTTTTACGAAATTCGAAACACATACAGAGATGATTGGTTTGGCTGGTGATGGCTTTTTACTTGCAGAGGGAAGAGGTGAAGTAAAGCTACAAACAGATCTGTGCACATTGAAATTAGTAAATGTATTGTATGTGCCAAGCATGAAATGCAACTTTATGTCAGTTAGTCGAGCTGTAGAAAATAATTGTGTTGTGCATTTTGGAGAAAAACATGCAAAAGTCGTACAAGATGGAGAGTGCATTTTAACCGTTAATAAAGTTGGAAATTTGTACATGTTTGAAGGCCAACGTAATAAATGTTTTGCTGCTGTTGAAGCTGATGCGGTTTTGTGGCACAAAAGATATGGTCACCTGAATTACGCCAGTTTGATGGAAGTTGTCAAGAAGGGGTTGGTGCGCGGGATTGAAAATATAAAATTTTCATCCAAAATGGCCTGCAAAACGTGCATGGTCAGTAAAATTCATGTGCAGCCATTCCCAAACGCAACTGAAAATAGAGCACGCGAGTTACTGGAACTAGTGCACACAGATGTGTGCGGGCCTTTCGAGACGAGATCGATTGGTGGCTCGAAATATTTTTTGACGTTCATCGACGACAAATCCAGGCGAATATTCATCTATTTTCTGAGGGGCAAAGACGAGGTTTTTGGAAAGTTCTTGGAGTTCAAAAATCTAGTGGAGCGGCAAACTGGAAAAAAGCTGAAGTGTATTCGCAGCGACAACGGTCGCGAATACGTGAACAAGACATTCGACGGTTTTCTACAGGAGAATGGCATTGCAAGGCAGCTGACGATGGCATATACGCCGCAACAAAATGGCGTCGCAGAACGAGCTAATCGGACTTTGGTCGAGATGTCGAGATGTCTACTGGTGCAGTCAGGACTATGTGAGTCATTGTGGGCTGAAGCAGTTTATACAGCTGTTTATTTGCGCAATCGTTCACCCACAAGTGCGCTAATCAACATGACACCAATGGAAGCGTGGACAGGTAAGAAGCCCTCAATTAGTCACCTAAAAGTTTTTGGTTCCGTTGCAGTTGCGCTGGAAAAGGGACGTAACAATAGCAAATTCAAGGCAAAAGGCAAGGAATACCGGATGGTTGGCTACTCGAGACAAGCAAAAGGTTACCGGCTGTATGATGCAGGGGCGGGTAAAGTGGTGGAAAAACGAGATGTTCTATTTGACGAGCTAGATCAAGTGGAGAACGCTAATGGCAACGACATTATATTTGATTTAGCGAATGGGGCTCCAAAAAGTATCAGTGACGCCGATGACGAGGTTTCCGGAGCTGTAAACATCAGTGCTGACGACGATGATTTTGATGCAGATGAGCACAGTACCGATGGCGACGACTATTTCGAGGCTGCTTCAGATGAGCGCGGCAGCACCAATGGGTTCAAGAGCGCGGCTACAAATGTTGAAGAAAACGATTCCGAGGGTGGTCTTGGTAGACCAAAATTGCTCCGGTCTGGGAAGCAATACAATATACTAGGTGCGTTGGTTGCCAGTGACGTACCGATTCCCTTATCCTACAAGGAGGCGATGAGCGGCAAATACGTTTCATCTTGGCGCGAGGCTATGCAGAATGAGTATGAGGCTTTGATTGCGAATCAGACTTGGACAGTAGCTGATTTACCAAGAAATCAGCGAGCTATTGGCTGTAAATGGGTATTCAGCCTGAAACGGGGTCCAGGTGGCGAAATAGAACGGTTCAAAGCACGCCTTGTTGCAAAAGGCTGCTCACAGCAGTATGGTGTAAACTATGGCGAAACATTTTCACCTGTATGTCGACTGGAGAGCATACGTCTCATTTTGGCATTGGCTGCGGAGTTGAAATTGTATTTGCACCAGATGGATGTATGCACGGCATACCTGAACAGCGATCTATCAGACACCGTTTATATGCAGCAACCAGCAGGGTACGAAGACAGCAGTCAGCCAGGCAAAGTCTTATTGCTCAAGAAGGCCATATACGGTTTAAAACAAGCAGGAAGGGAGTGGAACTCCAAGCTCGATGGTGTTTTACGAGGAATTGGTTTTATTCCATGCGCCAACGAGCCCTGCCTGTACAAGCAGCAGGAGAGAGGTAACTTATCACTTATATTGGTTTACGTTGACGATCTCATTATAGCATGTCAATCGAAACGAGACTTGGTCAAAATCAAAAACGCTATTTCGAGTTCGTTTGAGTGCGTTGACAAGGGACAGTTGCATCTGTTTCTTGGAATGGAGATTCAACGTCAAGGGGAACTAGGCGAAATAACTTTGGGCCAGACACAATACATTAAAGAGCTGTTGCGACGACATGGCAACGAAAACTGTAGATCAGCATCTACGCCTTTAGATGCAGGGTATCAGGTGGCATGTGATAGCAATCAATGTCAGAAGGCAGATGCGACTTTCTACCAGTCAGCAATTGGCGAGCTGATGTGGTTGGCCTTAACGACGAGACCGGACATTTTGCATTCAGTTGCGAAATTGGCGCAGCGGAACAAAGATCCGCACCACGAGCACCTTGCTGGCATAAAGCACATTCTGAGGTATTTGGCATCTACGGTTGATATGAAGCTGCACTACAAAGAGTGCGGGCAGGCATTTGCGGGTTACGTGGACGCTGACTGGGGAGGCGACAAGGTCGACCGCAAATCGTATACCGGCTACGTTTATTTCCTAGCAGGTGGACCGATATCTTGGAAATCGGAGAAGCAACGAAGTGTGGCTCTCAGCAGCACTGAGGCTGAGTACATGGCGTTATCGACTGCGTGCAAGGAGGCGATAGCTATGCGACGGCTTATCATTGAAATTGGCTGTGGCGAGATGGACACTCCAACCATTATATACAGTGACAATTTAAGCGCGCAACAACTTGCGAAAAACCCTGTGCATCATGCGAGGACAAAACATGTTGATATTAGATATCATTTTGTTCGACAAATTGTTAGCGAAGGTAAAATTATATTGAAATATGCTTCGACAGATATTATGATAGCTGACATATTAACTAAGAATCTGCCGAAGAGAAAGCATAACGAATTTAGAAAAATGTTAAATTTGAATTAACCATATTACGTTTGTTTAATTATTTTTGCAAAACATGCTTGCATTGAGGAAGGGTGTTGAATTAAATATATGAATATATACCAATGCATGCATGTGTATAAGTATGAATAGATATTGCTCATTTGATACATACCTACTTTGTCTCTCATATCACAAATCATATTGTTAACTGTTAAGTACAAAGATGTAAGTCAGTCTTGAATAAACTTTTACCGTGTTCACACGTATGTCGTGCTCGTTGTGTTTTTTCCTTGGACTACCACATCCCACTCGCGAACCAAAATCGCAATAGTATTCTGCACGAATTTGTTTGACAATCGTCAGCTTTCATTACATTTGTGGAAAATGAACTGGATGAAGATCTTAAACTCGTAATTTTGGGGCATTAGTTTGCTACTTTTGGAGGCCTCTCGTTTCGACGATAATCGTCTGTAAAATTACGGAATGAGTTCCCTGTATAGCAGATACAATACTGAGACCCCCAACTTCGGCTGATTTCCCGTTACCTTGCCTACAAGCTATATTTTTACGGAATGTCCTCGATTTGGTGCGCTGGTATTGACACATAGAAATTCGTATTGACACAAATTTCACGAAACTTTAAAAATTCCGGCTCACCAGCGCACGTTAAATTTGAAATTATTCGTTATGTGTGAATAGTATTTTATTTTAGGAATACGTGCACTTTTGCTGAAAGTATTTATGAAAAATTATTAGGGTAAAGGTCTCAACAGTGAATCAGAGTACACAGTGAATAACTTGCTCTCATAATGTCTCTTTTTATTTTAAAATGAATCTGAAAATTAGAAAAGAACACATTTTCACTTCCATTCGCAACAGACTATCAGTCTGCGCAATCGTTTGTTCGAAGGTAGTTATCTTCCTGAGTTTGTGTTTTCTGCATATCCAAAAAAAAAAAAAAAACTTTCACTATCTCAACTTTAATAAAGCTTTAAGATTTTGTGCTTAAAATGAAGATAAAACATTGAAAAGGCTATGAACAAAAATGTCATGGCTATACTATTATAAATGCGAGCTCCACTGCGCAAGAAGTAAAAAATGATCCACTCTTGACACCTTTACCCTACTGCAGAATGGTTTTAGGAAAATAAAAACACATTGAACAATTTTTCTTCAGATATTTAAGAAAAATGTACACATGAAATCGAAGTTAATGATATTCAAAAGCGGAAAATACTGTTACATTCAGGCTGGGATTCGAAAAGATAAAACACTATTCTGTTCAACTTTTTAATAAAATCACTTTATTTACACTTTCCACTTAATCACCTATTAAGTACCAAAACAATATCACTTAAATCAATTCTTAAACGTTTCAATCCAATCGCTTTATTCACTGTATTACTTTACACTTATTTATCTCACAACCGATTACTCTTTCGAACTTCACCAATCACTCGTTAAAAATCAACTGTACATCTCTGTTCTCAACGCGCCCCTTTTATATCCGCTCTGCCACCTATCAGCGAATATTCCAGAAGTAGGTATATTCCAGAAGTATATTCCAACTCTTCTCTAGATGGTTCTAGAATTAGCTAACTTGACAGATTCCAGTCTCCAATTGGAAGTGGAGTTTGGAGGGTGACCAGGTGCCCGATTCACCACAATTCCTAAGTGCCTGATTCACCACAATACACAACAGTGGTTGTCGTGATATGTTTCGTGTTATGTATAGTATTATCAACCAAACAAATTATATTAATCGTATTTTAAAAATTTATAATAACCAACCAGCATTCAGTTATCTTTGAATGTGGTATTCCCGAACTTTATCACATTCCCCATGGTTGATAGCGGTTGGCAGCATTGATTTTATTTTATTTTTTACGTTTTTGCATGTCTCTCGGATTCTAAATTGACATAACACAGATAGGGAAACAAAATGGCGAATTTGAAAAAAAAAAAAAACAAAAAAAAAAAAACTGAGGAGCCAGCGGCAATAGGATTGTGAGTTGGGGTGGGGGTCTCAGTATGGTTTGTCTCTGGAAGGTACATTTTAATTTAAACTGGCAGCCAAAGCCAACTAATAAACGACATTAGTGTTTGATTATTAGTAAGGCTGAATGCAATTACAGAGATATAATATAACTTTCCAGTGTTTACAAGCTGTACCCCAATTCTCAAAAATTCTCGCATAAGTTTATCTGTCAAAATCTCCGATGCCATCTGAAAAACTGAAATTTGCAATTCTCGAAATCCGTATATACGAGAATTTCTATTCGAATTGTACTTGTCTGCCTTTTTCATGCGGATTTGCGTCTCGCATACGGAATTGTGAGTTTGATACATAATAATAAGTTTTGTTTTTTAATTTGTCTGTGAGAAAATAAGAATCAAATTTAAATGAAAGCACTTATTGAATGGTATCCCATCGCGTACATAATATATTATATTCGGAAATAGTTCCATTTGTTCAAAGCAGTATTGAAGCTTACGGATAGTTCAGTATATTTCGATTTCGCCTAACTGAATAACTGAGAATCGAACAAATGCTGAGCTCATATCGCCCGAAGTAGCCACTATGAAAACACATAAATGTGCATTGGTATTTCTTTTTTTTCTGTCAATCGAAAACAACAATTCCTAACCGATTTTTTTTTTACAACTTTCAAAATGGTTTACTTGACGTGCGTAAAATTCTACCTCAGTCAAGAGGTAGGTAAATAGAATTTTCGCATAGGTGAAAAACTGCTTTGAGAATACCAATTTGTCTGCTGTGTGAAAATTTCAGGTGGATTTGCTCGTATACGAATTATCCTAAGCGGAGTTTGAGAACTGGGGTCCTGTTTTTCAGAAAAATTCGTGATCGGTGTTCTCTAATGTGTATCTCACTATTTTTTTCGATTTAATCAAAGGCTCCACAAAAACCAAACAATATCAATACGAAACACAAAACAGTTAAACACCGCGATGCCCATAAGAGCAAGATGATTGGCGGCCGGCCATTAGCAACATCCTTTTTTGTACCTCACACGTATTCACACTTTCACAGATGGGGGTTGAAATTACAAAAACAACAATGTAAACAAATGGGTTTTGGGGGGATAGACGTACGAAAGGTATCCATCTCTTCTAATCATTTAAAAACTTTCGAGGTATTTTTGTTCAGTTTAATGACATGAACACGCAAGCATTGGGCACATTCAAGAATCTAGTTATCGTAAGTCGACTAGATTGGTCTGGATCAGATGTACCTAACCTTAACACAAAAACTAGATTGATCAGGAACGTCCCTTTCGACATTTGTCGTTTGTCAAACTTTAAAGTGTGTTTACTTACGCTTTTAGACGAGAAGTCTGTGAAAAATAGAAAAACAAAATTATATTTGGCCGCTGCAAGAGTTAGTAAAATAAATTGAATGGATTTTTATAAACACAAATTACAATTTAAGAACAGGTGACTTTTAAAACACGCATCACCACAGATGCAAAGGAAGAAAAATCTCGTTTTATGTTCCATTGGGCACGAAAAATCTGAAATCTGAGAGCAAAATCTGAAAATCCCAATGGAAAACGACATCAGATTTACCAATAAAGTGCGCTTAAGTTTGACAACTGGTGAAGGGTGCTTAGGTTTTCGTGAATTTGTTCTAAAGCGAAGAAAGGCATTGCATTGGGTGAATCTATTTTTGTAAATTATTTATGTATAAACATTAAAAATCAATCGGGACGCTAATTTCGAATGTTTTTATTTAAAATTTAGCCAGTGAATAGAAAACGCTTTGAAAAGTGTTGAAGGCTACACAAATATTGGAATCCCACGAATATTATCACAAAAAGGTACAAGTGACGTTTTTATGTTCGATTAGCCACACGAAATCTGAATGAAATCTGAGAGCGAATCTGAAGAAGCCCAAACGAATACCACATTAGCTAAAGCCCAGTAAAGCGGTTTTGGAAAGTGTGGAGTCTTTGCGTATTGCGTAAACTGACAGACTAAAACCGCATTTACACTATCACGCACGCGCATTTTTGCACGAGACGGGACAGAGAGATCCGTTTGTCCGCAGTCAATGCTAATAAAGGCGAATGAATGAGATCACAAATCAGACGCCTAAGGTGTCATGGATGTTCTACCCATAATTATAGATACGTAAAGCGGAAGTTCCGGCGACCAACATTTCTGCAATCACATGAAAACATTTCTATTTCCGATTAAAAATATGTGAAATGAGAGTGTTAATTAGTTTCAGTAAATTAAACCAACAATTCATCAATCATTTATACGAAATTAATAAATAAATGTACCTTCATCCCTTCCGGAAGCCATTTTGTTTTATAGGAAAACGAAATTTCGTAAGCCATCGCTATAAAAATATTAACATGCATAGCTTTCCCATAATTCCTACCACGCAAACAAGATGGCCGACCAAAAAACGTATCACGTTTTTTTGCGTGTTAGGTAATGCTGTCCCTTTCAGTCAGACGGCTGTTTAGTATTGGGCATCCCTTTAATTTTCCGTGATAGGAATGTGTGACCGTGTAAATGCCCCATAAAGTTGATAGTTGATAGTTGATTATTGGTAAGGCCGATTATCTTTGGTCAAGTCATACATGCTACATTATGGTAAGTTAAATAGTAACCGAATGAAAATGGGGGTACATAGGTTCCTACCTAGGTACTTCCGTTGGCTCTCCTTTCATTAATTGAACGCTACCATTTCTTATTATGTGGTATTCGTTTGGGCGCTCTCAGATCACTTTTTTTGATCTCAGATCAGTTCTTATGTTCGTTTGGTACAAAAAAAAGCAATCTTTTTCAGATTTCAGATCACTTTTGCGAATCTAGATATTTTCTCAGATTTACCAACACAAGTGCTTTTGAGTTTGACAATTGGTGGAGGGCGTTTAGGTTTTCGTGAATTTGTTCTACAGCAAAGAAAGTCATTGCATCGGGTGAATTTATTTCAGTAAATTGGTTATGTATAAATATTTAAAAATGAATTGAGACGCAAATTTCGAATGTTTTAATTTAAAACCTAAGCAGTGAATGGAAAACGTTTTGAAAAGTGTTGAAGGCTACACATATTTGAGTCGCACGAATATTATCACAAAAAAGAGCAAGTGACGTTTTTATGTTCGATTAGCCACACGAAATCTGAAATCTGAGAGCGAATCTGAAGAAGCCCAAACGAATACCACATAGAAATTGTACTCATCTTTTAACCTATTACATTTTTCTTGATAATCGGCCATCTTGGAATGAGAAAAGCACGAAAAGAGGATTGTCAAACTGACAATAGAAATGTCAACAAACAACATTTTCTACTAAACATTACCGAACGAAATGTTTTCTTTATTTTCCAATAAAATAATTTATAAATAATTTTGCACTTTCTTCTTTCTACTAATCGTTAAAACTATCTAAAAAAAATCGATTAAAGTAAACAATTGATGGCAGGAAAAGGGGATATGGTCTCAACTCTCTGTCGGAAAATGAATAGGTAAATGTTCGTATTATTAGGTGAGTGCAATACAGTGCGAACTTGTTCTTGTATCGGGCGGCAAGAAATAAATCCACATATCGTGTTAAAAATTATAATATTAATAATGGACAGTAAAGCTTAACAAACGAATTACTGATTAACAGTAAATAGAAAATAATTCAATTAGTAACAAAAATCCCGCAGCAATCTCTGCTGCATAATCACCAGTGTGAATGGCGCTGTATTAAATAAATAATTCTTAGTAAGCTGTGGAATAGAGGAGTACAAAAAAACTTAACAATTCATATAAATCGATAAATATGAGGACATTCAATATTGGATAATAACAGGTAGCTACTGAAAAAATAATTTGAGGAAGCTTATTAGAAAGCGTAAATAAAAACATAGTGTATCATTTATATATACTTGCAGATAGTCAAATAAATAAAAACAAAACTAATTTCATGCAATGGACGATGATGAGATTCTAAAGACAGTCCACTCAATTTTGGGCACCAGCGCCCAAGTAGTCGACTGCGAGAAGACTTCATCAGTTCGCCAAGAAGAAATACTCCTCATCAATGGCATTCCAGTCACTTTAGAAGGTCACGATGGTGATGCAATCAAAACAGCACTACGTACCGGACAAGTGCCATCAGTGGAATTATTGAATCAACTACTACATCAAGCTGGAATCTTGATGAAGCCAGTTCAACTGGAGACATCTGTATCGGTTAAATCGTCTATGGTTACCACCGAAGAAGTCTCGGTGGTACGTGGTGGTCGAATACTTGACGGGCATAATACCGAAACGAAAGAAAATTACATCTACAGTAGTTCAAAAAAAGAAATCTGGGAGCCTGTGATTACAAAATCGACGACTCCCGAACGAGAAAAAATGGCACACACACCAAAATATCGATTAGCCGATCAGGCAGCAACATCACAATCATCGGATGATGCTGTCGTTGATTTCGAAAGCGGAATCATTCCAAGTTGCAGCTCAATGAATATAACTGCGCCATCAACATCTACGGCAACACGTTCAACAACTACAGATGCTACTAATCAAATGTTAAGTGGCGATAGCGGCGATAACAATGATTACTTTTATAACTACGCAGGAAATGAATGTAAGGCAGTAGAAGACGACGACGACGACGATGATGATGAAGATGGCGATGAAGACGGTGAATTGTATTTATTAAATCCGCAACCAACGCCATCATCTCCATTTCAAACATTCAGAAATGCTACAACCACAATAATCAATTCGCACGATATCTTGAATAAGCTTCCAAAAGCTGGCACAGTGTCATCGAAGTCATCATTTTCCGATAAGAAATCCAGTCTTTTAAGTTATGATTCTGGTCACGATGGTGTCTTTCACAGTCCATCACAACAGACGGCAACGAGTAATGTTGTACTACCACCTTTGCAGCAGTCGACTACAAATAATACAGACCATTCCATATCGTCCTGCTATGACTTTATTAGTTCGGATGAAGCGGATTTTGTAACGGCAACAACTAATAATAGCAACAGTAACTTTGGAAAACATTGCAAAACCACATTTGCTACAACAGAACGCAGCTATGCAGACTTACAACATCGGGAACTATCACAATTTTCTAAGTCACCAAATAATCATAACGTAAAAAATCCGGATTTGGGCAAAAAACCGCCAACGCCATTAAGTACAAGTGCATCTACTATCCCCCCTTCCACATTCCAAAAGCCAGCGAGTACGGTCAAATCGGCAAGTGCCAAAATAAATACTTTTGATGCCGTCTTAGATACTCCAGTTTCAACCACAACAACAACAACATCTACCATCTGCACAGCATCTTCCGACAATGGGTTAGTATTTCGTGATCGGAATCTGGTGTCTGGACCTCTTGACGATTTAGTAACACACATGGTACCGTCTAGCGAATATTACCCGAGTCGATCATTCATATTTTCATTCCTTCTGAGTGCTCGTCTGTTTATACGGCCACACGAGTTGCTCGCTAGAATTGCCGCTACTTGGGAAAGCCAGCATCAACTACAGAGTGATAGCGATGTTGTTGATGAAAAATCCAAACAACCTCAAATCATTTACTGTGGTGGCCAAACACAGCAAATAAATCCTCCGCAATTTGCCAACGAACAGGGTCATCAAATAGCAATCAAATCCGCTCAAAATTGCATCAAGCTACTGGCCGAATGGATTGATACGTTTCCCTATGATTTTCGTGATGAACGTCTGATGCAGCATGTTCGTGTGTTAGCCAGAAAATGCGTCTACATAGATAACAATCTAGGAAAGACCGTTTCGAGTATTTTGCAAAATTTAATGCAACGTCTTACGGTCTTGGAGAAACACGAAGAATTTCTGCAAACGCTTGCGGCACAGGAAAATCACGAGTCGGGTACTGCAGCTGCAGATTCGAACCATAAATCGAGCTCGTCATCAGCGTCGACTGGTTGTTACACAAATAGTGGTTACGTGCATGCAGGCGGTTCATCTAATGACCGAGATGATATGAACACTCTTCACCGAGCGGAATCATCAGCGGTTGGTGTAGCTCAAAAGTCGTTATCATCATCGTATACTAATGTGCCTGGATCGTATCATCAGCATCGAACTCTTTTTCATCATCACAATAGTCATCAAAGTGATAGTTCATCGAATTCAGTTAATACTTTTGGTTCAGGTGGCGGCGCGGATTTTCCGAGCTCTATTGGAGCTAGTAATGGATCTGAATTAAGAGGTATTTATGATTTATGTCCGAATGCAGCTCTTTTGGCACATCAGCTAACTCACATTGAGCTAGAACGATTGTCTCATATCGGTCCGGAAGAGTTTGTTCAGGCATTCGCCAAGGAGAATCACCTGGAGTCATTTAGCGACATGAAGAAAACAAGAAATCTAGAGTCCTACGTGCAGTGGTTCAACAGACTGAGCTACTTCACTGCAACAGAAATTGTCAAGCATCCGAAGAAAAAGCAACGTGTCCGAATAATTGAATTTTGGATTGAAACAGCACGCGAATGCTTCAATATTGGCAACTTCAACAGTCTGATGGCAATTATGCTTGGTCTGAATCTATCACCGATATCGAGACTCAAGAAGACCTGGTCCAAAATACAGTCGGCAAAATTTGCTGTACTCGAACATCAAATGGATCCGACCAGTAACTTCAATAGCTACCGATTGACATTAAAAGCAGCTATGTGGCGCTCTGAAGGCGCTACAAACGAACGTGAACGCATAATCATTCCATTTTTCAGTTTATTAGTTAAGGACTTGTATTTCCTGAACGAAGGATGTTCGAACAAACTACCAAACGGTCATATTAATTTTGAAAAGTGTTGGCAGCTAGCTAAGCAAGTAATGGAGTTTAATACATGGAAGAAAGTAACTTGCCCCTTCGAGAAACTCCCTAAAGTTATTATGTTCTTGCAGATGAGTACAGTACTTAATGAAAACACACTGTCGATGGCATCGTTTGAGTGTGAACCACCCGAAAACAACCACGAAAAAGAGCGATACAAGGCACTAAAGTCGGAAACAAAACAAAATGCATTTTAAACTGCTTGCATCCCTTTTACTGAAACGAGGGTGACAGAAACAAAAGGTTTGTTTATATTATTCTAGGCTTTCATTAAGTTTCAATTTCTGCAGCTACTTAGGGACATAAATAATCGTTTTTATTATAATAGTGCATCACGATGTAATATTTGCTTAGATAATATTGATAATTTTTAAACGAAATCAGGCGATATTGTTCTCTGAATCGAATTAGAATAAATATTTAAAGGGAAATAACATTATTATCGAATCCGTAGTTAATATGTAGTACACTTTGTTGGTTTTCCAACAGCTGATAGAAACATAAAAACCACTAATACAGAGGAGCATTACAGAAGTTGTAGTCATTTTATAATTATGTACCATTGTCGCCCGAAGTTACATCTAAGTCCGGCAGAAGATGCTTTTACTAATTAACCTTTACTTCGGATGGTTCTTAACCAATAACATCTGGCACCAGCTCGGCAATTGACCCCTAGTTAGTAACGTTAACCAATTTGGTTGAGGTCCCACTCCAATTGAGCGCACTATACATGTTGAGGTCCTCGGCCCTCTAGAAATATCCTTCATCCGTGGATATTTCATGCTTCTGGACTAAACAGCGTTGCCTGGATAAAGAGCCTTACATAATGTGCTTCCGTGAGAGAGGTCTTTAGACTGGAAGATCATAAAAAGGTGCAGCACCATATAGATCAGTCGTTTTTCGCTGGATCTCCAGTACTAGGTCGGTGTAGGACTTTTTCCTAGGTCCATCGCTACGTTTCATCAGATTCGCCAAAGTGACATCGAACAGTTTGATAGTGTTCGTACCGCATTTGACAGTGAAGCAAATTTCTCAGATGATGGAGTTTGACAGCGCTTCTGAATTATGAATGAAATTGACTGTTGTTGTGAATAAAATAAATGTGTTCAGCTCTTTCTCCTTTGTTGTAGAGATAAAGTTCCATTACATATTTTACTGTGACATTGCATCTAATTGGTCGAGGTTTTGTGTCTCCTTTTAACAGCACATACTTCATATTGCCCTCATTCACAGCTCAGACCACTTTATCTCAGACATTTTTTCAAACACGCCAACAACAAAGCACAAGGAGATTTCTGTGTAACTAGCTTTCCCCGCCCGGCTTTGCCCGTGCTCAACCAAATTGTTTTCGTAAAGAAAATCTACTAAATAATCTCACTGTATATTGCGATCAAAATAAAAAAAATATAAAAGAATCCCTGTATGGAAATTTATTTTTTACGGTTTTTCCAATTTCATTTTAAAATTTCCCAATTTTCTCGCCGTATGAATTTTACATAGGCGTAGAAAAACACAACAAAGAAAATATAGTTCCAATCGGGCGATCCGTTCTCGAGTTATGGCCGGTCTTATGGATGCAACTTTGATTTATATATATTCAGATAAAAACTTTAATACTTAAATTTGTATTTTATTTAGCAAATTTCCTCTTTACGGTATTTCTGTCATGTGTTAAAAATGTCTGATTCTTTTCTTCTTTACAGAAAAGCATGTATACTCTCCGCGGTGCTAATGATCATTCTTAGTCTCCACTTAACATTTAACCAACTCACAACAGCAATATTTCCCATACAAAATTTGCTAATGTGAGCTTGATATCGAAAGTTATTATTATTAATGTAAGAAGTAGCATAGCAGTAGCATAGTGTAGCATATATAAAATTAATTGTATTTCATACTGCCATTCTATGGGTTCAATCTGTCGTTTCTTCTCGTGAAACAATTTACATACGTAACAGCAATTTACATAAAGCATTAACGGAGATTCAGTTAATCAAAATTAGACTCCACTTTAAGACTGTTACCATCATAAACTTACTACATGTATGCGAGGTTCTGCGCTGGTATTGAATCTACAGATAAATAGTGACTGTCCTTATTAAGAGTTCAACATCATTAACAGGACTTGCTTGAAAAGCGAATAAATGGAGAAGAATTGACTCGAGTCAATGTTTCTTTGTAGATTGCCAGTTCAGATCTCCAATTAAACGAAAAAGGACTGTACCACTTGTAGGTTATGTTCCCAAAAATAATAAAATCGAATCGATTAAAATCTAATTTTTAACTGAAAATGTTTTAAAATATAAACGACTCAATAAATTGAAAGTGTTGAAAAATAAGCTCGAATTATACCACGAATCAAAATTTATATTAAAAAATAGAACTAGTTCTCATTGTGCAACTAACACACATTCCAATTATTGTACGTATATAATTTTGTATACTACATACTCGTAAACATTCACATGAAAAGTATAATAGAATCTCTCCTCTCATTGTAAATTGTTTGCTCTGTTTATTTATTTCTGAAAGATATTTCTTCTCTTAGTGAACTCCCGACCCGTGAATAGTTTTTTGTAAAGCTAATTAATTAGTATATAATATATGTTTTTTGTTTTTTTTTTTTTTGTTTCAAACAAATCTGTACGACTATAGATTTAAATGTTTTCATATTAGCTATGTCATACAAACCTAAAATATAAAAGTGCATATAGAATTTAATTTACTAAACTTATTACGTAATACATATTTATGGATATAAAAACATACATACAAGTTATATTTAATGAATATTTTTAAGGAAATGCGTTATTGTGTAAGCAAATTTATAACTACATAATTATTATGTATATATAAAATATATATGAATAAAGCAAAAATGATCGCCACAATGTAATTGGCTCAGAAACTGAGTTTTTAATAAAATATACAATTAGCGTAGTTACTTCAAATTTGTTTCATGAATGCAACGTTTATTATGTGAGGTTGTGCATGTTGACATTGTAGTTCTGGATCTCCATTGATAGGCGAAGCTATTGACGGGTTTGGTGTATTTAAGCCAGCAAGGAAAATGTAAAATTCAGACATTACTGCAAGGCGAAACGATTTATCATGGATGAGCCTCCTGCGTTACCAATATTTTTGCCAATTACTAAGGCCAATACTTTAACAGCCAAGATTTCCGTCCACCTGACCAAAATAAAGTGAGGATAGCAATATCTAAGCTTAAATCCAACAAGGCTGCTGGTCCAGACGGCTTACCTGCCGAGCTTTTCAAGGCAGCCGGAGATGACTTGGTAGAGTGCATACACCAACTCATCTCCAAGATTTGGTTAGAGGAAAGTATGCCTGATGAATGGAACCTCAGCATTGTTTGCCCAATCCACAAGAAAGGAGACCCTCTAAACTGCGCCAACTACAGAGGCATCAGTCTCCTTAACATCGCATATAAGATCCTATCTGCCGTACTGTGCGAACGCCTAAAACCATATGTCATGTCAACAAACTGATTGGACCCTATCAGTGCGGTTTTAGGCCCGGTAAGTCCACAACAGACCAAATATTCACACTACGGCAGATCCTGGAAAAAACCCAAGAAGTCCAGATCGATACTCACCATCTTTTTATCGATTTTAAGGCCTCGTATGACAGCATTTATAGAGACGAGCTATACAGAGCCATGTCTAGTTTTGGCATCCCTGCCAAACTTGTCAGATTGTGCAGAATGACGATGGAGAACGCTCGCTGCTCCATAAAGGTCGGAAACAATCTCACTGAGACCTTTGATGTCAAAAAAGGATTTAGACAAGGTGACGCGCTGTCATGTAACTTTTTCAACATCATTCTTGAGAAGATTGTGCGAAACTCAAAAGCCAACACCAGAGGCACAATTTTCTACAAGTCTGTGCAACTACTCGCATACGCTGACGACATCGACATCATTGGTAGAACACAGCGAGCTGTCACTGGTGCGTTTTCAAGTATCAGTACAGAAGCGGCAAAAATGGGTTTGATGGTGAATGAGGGCAAAACAAAATATATGCTGTCAACAAGAAGGGACACACAACATCGACGAATCGGGCAGAACGTCACGATAGACAGCTATAACTTTGAGGTAGTTAGGGACTTTGTCTACCTCGGCTCCGCTATAAACTCTGATAACGACATCACATCAGAAATCAAACGAAGAATCGCACTTGCCAACCGCTGTTTCTTTGGCCTAAGACGGCAACTGATAAGTAAGGCCTTGTCGAGAAATACTAAGGAAACTCTGTATAAGACCCTCATCATCCCAGTCCTGCTTTATGGTGCAGAAGCATGGGCGCTATCAAAGGCGGATGAAGATCTCCTTGGTCGTTTCGAACGCAAAATTCTTCGAGTGATTTTTGGTCCCGTTTGCGTTGACGGGTTTTGGAGGAGAAGATTTAACAGCGAACTCTACGAGCTGTACAGCGACATCGACCTAGTCAGAAAAGTACGCATCAGTCGTCTAAGATGGCTGGGACATGTAGAGCGAATGGACACCAACGCTCCGGCCCGAAGAGTCTTCGATTCTAACCCGGAGGGACAACGCAGTAGAGGAAGACCTCGCCTTAGGTGGCGCGCGCAAGTGGAAGGGGACCTCAACCAACTTGGAGTGCGCAACTGGAGGCAGTTAGCCAAAGATCGCGCTAACTGGAGAGGCGTATTGGTTGAGGCCCAGGTCCACCCCGGACTGTAGCGCCACCTAAAGTAAAGTAAGTAATACTATAACAAATAATCAGTGCCTTATGGTACCTTTACAACAACACGCACGCAAATTTTATCACGAGATAGAACAGAAAGATCCGTTTATCTGCAGTCAATGCTAATAAAGGCTTAGATAGGATTTTTTTTTTTTTTTTACCGAGGGTAGATGAAAATCTTCCAAAGACACTATGAGAATAGCAAGCGCGTACTCATAGTAGTGTCAGATTTTTACTGACTAAAAACACCACCCTTCGAAGAATTGTTAGATACTGCAACTAAGATATAACTTATCAAGCAATTTTTCTATAACGAAATAACAACTTTTGACAGGCTACTTTCCAATGAAAGATCCTGCATGTTCCGCAATTTAGACGCGGTTAATCTTATCTTGCCAAGTCGAACGGTTTCGTTCTTTGAAGCCGGCGCAATAAATTGTTCTCGTCCAAAATTTGTCGGACTGTATTGTTGACATGTCCGATTAGTCGGTTTCTATGCTTTCTCGCGAAGCTTCTAGTTTCAGCTTCAATTGTCGGAATTTCGAGATCCCTATGGATATCGTCGTTTCTAATATACCATGGTGCTTGTACAATTTAAGCACTTTATTTTGAAAAGTTTGTAGAATATTGGCATTTGTTTTCTTGGTACAACCCCAGAGTTGTATATGTACCGTAGGTCCACACCGGCTTTAGCACTTGCTTATATAGAAGCAGTTTGTTTTCGGTACTGAGCTGGGAATGTTTTCCGAGTAACCAGTACATTTATCTGTATTTGATATCGAGTTCTTTCCGTTTCATTTTCACGTGCGAATTCCATTTCAGCTTTGCGTCGGGTGTCATTCCCAGGTATTTGGCCTCGTTTGCAAAGGGTGTTGGGGCCAAGTTTAAAAAAATTGGCAAGTCATTTGTTTTCTTATACGTGAAATTCACGTGAACAGTTGAGGGCGATCCGCCAGTCCATCGTCCATTCATTTACCTTATTCAGTGCGATTTGCAGTCGTTTCTTCAATTGTATTACCTACTGCTAGGATAGCAGTGTCGTCGGCGAACGTAGCAAGAGTAGTGCCATCTTCTCTTGGTATATCGCGAGTATATAACAGATAGGGAAGCGGGCCAAGGACACTTCCTTGCAGCACGCCGGCCGAAATTTCCTTAAGCTCAGATAATTCGTTTCCATGTCTAACACGGAAGAGTCTATTCCCAAGATATGATTCTAAAATATCATACAGGCGTACGGGAAGAACTTGTCGTACTTTAAATTCTAAGCCGTCATGCCACACCATATCAAAGGCTTGCGAGACGTCACGGAATACGCTTGAGCATATCTTTTTTTCTTCAATGCTTTCTCAATTACGTCAGTAATTCTATGCACTTGGTCAATCGTCGAATGCTTGGTTCTGAACCCAAACTGGTGGTCAAGGATAAGATTATTATATTCTATAACAGGTTGTAGGCGCGTTAGTAAAATTCTCTAGAAAACTTTGGATATAACTGGAAGAAGGGAAATTGGTCTATACGACTTTACTACGCCCGACCATCGTACGGTTTAAATGTTTCTTCTAAATGAGCGGCAAAAAATAGAAATGAGAACGGAAATCAGACGCCTAAACTATCATGGATTGTCTTACCATAATTATATTTACATAAAACGAAAATAAACAAACGTTCCGGGGACTCGCATTTCTGAAGTCACTTAAAAACGTTTATATTACTCATTACAAATGAGAGGGGTAATTGGTTTCAGTAAATTGAGCCAATAATTCATGAATCAATAACTATACGAAATATGTAAATGATTTTCCGTTTATCACTTCCGGAAGCCATTTTGCGAAATTCCCTAAGCCATGGCCAGTTGAAATTTGTTGAGTTGCAAGATTGCCCTCTCTTATTTTTTCTCGAATAAAAAAGTGTTTGATAGCTATGTGTTTCGTTCTTCGATGAAACTCTGGTTTTCAGCCAGCCTTACTGCAGCAAAGTTATGAACTTGAAGAACTGGGACTTGTCTTAACTTCACAATTTATGTCCAAATAATTTTGTTAACCAAATCGCTTCTTTGCTTCTTCGTTTGCAGCTACAATTTCAGCTTCAGTAGTTGAGAATTTCGTTTTTATAAGCTTTGGTAGTAAGTTATTACAAAATTAAGAGCTCTCGCAATATATCTGAAAATTTTTTACCTTCGCGACATCTTCTACAGATAGATTTTCCAGTGATCTTGAAAGAAAACCAATACCTACTGTAAGCTAGATCCGGCCTTCTGCCAAGCATCAGATACATCAAAGCGCCAACTGATTGCCTGTAGGGAAAATTATGATTTTTACATTTTCCCTTCTTTTGAGGTTTCAGGACACTTGAAATCTGCTTACACTATTGAAAATTAAAGCTTTCGAGAATTCTACTTGCATGTGCTTTAAATTATTTTGATTTTGTTTTCCACTTGTTCAATTTCAAGACCCAAAAAATATACAGCTTTTTTTTATATAATTTTAAATTCACATTTTGGCTTTTCTAAAAATTTCTCTTGGATCATTTGCTGCAACCAGACCATCGTCAATGTACAAAATTATTATGAGCATTTTTCCTCCTTAAATATACAAGAATGAATCAGCTTCCCTTGCTTTTAATCCAAATTTTGATAAAAAAAAAAACGTCCAAAACGTTTATTCTAAGACCTTGAGTAATTTGCTCGTGGCTTAATTTAAATTGTTCCGAAATAGATACTTCGAAATTCGGACGCAATTTGAGTTCCGATCAGATTTAACTTTCGTATCAGATTTTTTTTTTCGAACGGATACCTCGATAGGGGTGATTAAGTCGGGTAATCGATTTTCGTTTCTTCCAACAAGACCGTTGTTCAATTCATTTCACAAGCTTCTCAGCTAAACAATGTGTGTGGAAACATCTTTTCCTGCCGTCCAACTGAATTTAAATATATCAGTAGGTACAGATCTTGAGCAGCTTATCTTTATAAGGTTGCTTCAACGCTACCTATGCATCTTGCGCTGTCTCTTGGGCCATTATTTTCTGATATACTCCATCAGTGACTGAACTAGTTATCATAGACTTTGGGCGTAGCAGTTATCCTCGCGGTACAAATCACACTTATCTTTGTGTTCTTTGATTTAAACTTCCGTAGCATTTTCCTCTAAGGAAGATGGCTTCACCAACTTCCCGTCTATGACATCCAATGCTTCTTCATGGTAATCAAGCAGATGGGCCAATGTAATTCGTTATTTAATGGTCTTATGTGCTTGGCAAAATCCATTTTTTTTTTTTGGTAATGTTTCTAATTAATCGCAATACTTCTGAACTTGCGTTTGGACCCATAACCTATAACTTACTTACTTAAGGTGGCGCTACAGTCCGGGGTGGACCTGAGCCTCAACCAACAAGCGTCTCCAGCCAGCGCGATCTTTAGCTAGCTGTCTCCAGTTTCGCACGCTAAGTTGGTTAAGGTCCCCTTCCACTTGCGTGCGCCACCTGAGTCGCGGCCTTCTTCTACAGCGCCTTCCATCGGGTGTGAATTCGAAGATCTTCCGGGCCGGAGCATTCGTGTCCATACGCTCTACATGACCCAGCCACCTCAGTCGTTGGACCTTCATTCTTCTGACTAGGTCGATGTCGCTGTACAGCCCATACAGTTCGTCGTTGAATCTTCTCCTCCATTCACCGTCAATGCAGACGGGACCAAAAATAACTCGAAGAATTTTCCTCTCGAAACAACCTAAAGTTACCTCATCTGCTTTTGATAGAGGACTGGGAAGATTAGGGTCTTATAAAGGGTCACTTTAGTTGTTCGAGAGAGGGCTTTGCTACTCAATTGCATTCTTAGCCCAAAAAAATAGCGGTTGGCAAGAATTGTTCTTCGTTTAATCTTAGCGCTGGTGTCATTGTCTGAGTTCATAGCGGAGCCTAGGTAGACAAAGTCCTTTACCACCTCAAAGTTATATCTATCTTTTGTGATTTGTGACGTTCTGTCCGGTGTTGGGTGTCCTTTTTAGCTGACAGCATATACTTCGTCTTGCCCTCATTAACCGCCAAACCCATCTTCGCCGCCTCAGTCTCAATACTCACAAACGCGCCATTTACATCACGCTGCGTTCTGCCAATTATGTCAATGTCATCGGCGTACGCGAGTAGTTGGACGGACTTTTGAAAGATCGTGCCTCTGGTGTTGGCGTTTGAGTTTTGCACTATTCTTTCAAGAACGATGTAAAAAAAAGTCACATGACAGCGCATCGCCTTGTCTAAATCCTTTTTTGACATCGAAGGTCTCGGTGCGTTCTTTACCGACCTTGATGGAGCAGCGATCATTCTCCATCGTTATCCTGCACAAACGGACGAGCTTGGCAGGGATGCCAAAACTAGACATTGCTCTGTATAGCTCGTCCCTATAAATGGTATCATAGGCGGCCTTAAAATCGATGAAAAGCTGATGAGTATCGATTTGAAGTTCCTGGGTTTTCTCCAAGATCTGCCACAGTGTGAATATTTGGTCGATGGTTGACTTTCCTGGCCTGAAGCCATACTGATATGGACCAATCAGGTTGTTTACGAAAGGCTTCAGACGTTCACACAAAACGGCAGATAAGATCTTGTAGGCAATGTTAAGAAGACTGATACCTCTGTAATTGGCGCAGTTCAGAGGGTCTCCTTTCTTGAGGATCGGGCAAACAATGCTGAGGTTCCATTCATCGGACATACTTTCCTCCGACCATATTTTACAGATGAGCTGGTGCATGCTCCTAACCAAGTCATCGCCTGCCGCTTTGAGAAGCTCGGCGGCTAGGCCATCTGCTCCAGCGGCTTTGTTGGACTTCAGCTTAGATATGGCTATCTTCACCTCGTCCAGGTCGGGTGGACGGAATTGTTGGTCTTCATCGTCCAGGTTGAATGGTTCATACTGCCTGACAGCGGGATTTTGTTCGTCATCGCCGTTAAACAGTCTGCAGAAGTAGTTCTTCCATACCCTCAGCATCGACTGCGATTCTACTACGATGTTCCCTTGTTCGTCCTTGCAGGCTTCGGTTCGGGCTCTATATCCTTGGGAGGTTCTTTTAACCCTTTGGTAAAACTTCCGAATCTCATTCCTGCAGTAGCATCTCTCTATTTCCTCGATCGCGCTTCTCTCATGCTCTTTCTTTTTCCTCCTCAGAAGCCGGTGTTCGTCTCTTCTCTGCTGCGCGTAGAGCTCACGAGCAGCTCTTGTCCTTCTTTGCAGCGCTGCTTTATATGCCTCTTGTTTCGCTGCATGTGCTTGCCGGCACTCGTCGTCGAACCAGGGGTTTTGTTGCGGTGGTCGAATGAAACCCAGCACATCAAAGGCGGCGTCTCTGATGGCTTTTTGGCAATGGTGCCACTGGTCTTCAATACTTGATGATGGGAAAAGGATCTGGTGATCTCTAGCGATTGTAGCCGTCCGACGTCAAACTTCCTCACAGTATTTACTTGTCTTAGCGGTGATCGGGATATCCGGAGTCGTACCTTGGCTACAAAAAGGTAGTGGTCCGAGTCAATGTTCGCCCTTCGGAACGTTCGGACATCCATAATACTGTAGGAGTGCCTTGCGTCGATCGCAATATGGTCAATCTGGTTGACGGTTGATTGGTCAGGAGATTTCCATGTGCCTTTGTGAATATCGAGATGCGGGAACCGTGTACTAGCCACGACAACATTTCGCCCCACCGCGAAATCGATCAGCCTAAATCCGTTGTCTCTTCCTAACTTTGCGTTAAAATCGCCTAAGACAATTTTAATGTCATAGCTAGGGCACTGCTCGTAAGTTTTGTCCAAGAGCTCGTAGAACCTATCTTTGGTGTCGTCGTCTTTCTCCTCCGTGGGGGCATGCGCGCATATTAGGCTAATGTTGGCGAATTCAGCCTTGATGCGGATTATCGTGAGGCGCTCGTTCACATTGTTGAAACTTAAGACTTCTTGCCTAAGTCTGGCGCCAACGACGAATCCACATCCGAATAAGCGCTGTTTTTGTTGCCGATAGCAGTCGCCATAGTAGATATCGCAATTGTTCATCCTCTTCTTGCCGGTCCATCCCATCGCACTTCTTAGATGGCGGTTAGGTCTGCTTTATAGCAGTTCAGGGCCTCCGCTAGTTGTTCGGCTGCACGCGGTCTGTTAAGGGACCTAACATTCCACGTACAGGTCCGAAATTCGTTGTCCTTGTATCGTTTGCCAGGTTCGACAACAGTAAAATCATCCGTATCCGAGGCTTGTTGCTGATTCGTAACTAGAAAAGTTTTACGTAGTCGGGCAGTTACCCCGACGTACAACCCCCAACCTGGAGGGCCATCAGGCCCTTTGTTGGACCCCTTGGGCAAAAGAGGCCGGATCTTCCGGTGTCAGTAACCCACTTCGGGGATGTGAGAGCTGCCGTTGGCCCATAAAGGGTTCATCCGCCACCGTCTCTTTTTCAGTACCGTAAACTGGGGTTACTTTGTGCCAGTTTTTGAGGTTTTTGTAAAAAAAACTTTTATTTCTGTATGAAATAAACAAAATAAGATATAGCATTTTGATCTTAAGCATTAAGCAATAAAGGCAACGTTCTCAAATTCTCGAAAGGACTTAGGATTTTAAACATGTAAGCATTTAAAGTGTGGTACAAAGTTGCCCCACGTTTGGGGTAACTTTGTGCCACTGACGAAATCCTTCGCTAATCTTGTCAAAATGTAAGTTTGGTTGAATCTTACCCCATATACCATTAAAACACATGATAACACAATTATTTTAAGAAACAAGTGAAGGATTTCTTTTATATAAATTACATATAAAAAAAAATAAAAGCGTTAAAAATAAAAATTTTAAAAAGATATTTCGGGGACGCTATAAAGACTATAAGGCTTTGTGTCGGTCCAGAAATGATATTCTGCATTCAGGGCCAGGCATGTTGTTCTGGAAAGGAGTTTATTTCCTCCATAATTATGTCGTAATAGCTTTTGCCAATTCGTCTTGGATCAAGAAAAGTGACTGGAAAACCATAAGCGGATGTAGTAACAACTCTTCTTCGGCACTGAAAATGGTTTGACGTCCCGCAACATTTGATTGAGCATCTTATCCTTTATTTATTAGAGTATTTCTATGAATACCGTACTTTTCTCTTGATTTTTGAATTGAAATTCGTCCACTTCGAACTTCCTGCACAGATTTTTACAAATCTTCCTGGGTGAAATTCCTGTATATATATCTTTCGAGGCATTTCGGCGCGATTCCGGAACCTTCAAATTTAAAATTAAAGACAAGGGGTTTCTTTGGACCAAGAACGTTGTACGTGCAAAAGAAAATCAATACACCATCCTTGGTGGCACAAAGTTACCCCATGAACTTGCGACTTTATTGAAAAGGGGACGTAAAAATGAAAACAATAGGCTTTACTTATATTAACTTTAATATTATTTATCACAAATAAATCATAAAATAATATAACCCACCTTCAATTCCGTAGCGATTATAGTTTTTTGGTTACGTATAAAATTTGTCGTAATAGAATTTTTTTGGCAAAAATTTGATTTTGAATCTCATGTCATTATTCAAAAACGTAAAAACAAAGAAATTGATGAATATAAAATATTAACTGGAAAGCTTTTCCAGCAGCCTTGCACAGTGAAAAAACGTTCATATTTTATGTAAAAGTATTGGTAAAGTGAAATTAAATGTACAAAAGTACGGTTGGCACAAAGTAACCCTGCAGGCACAAAGTAACCCCAGCTTACGGTACTCTTATAAAGGGTGATTTTTTAGCTGGTTTGGTTTTGGTAACACTGGTTTTGACAGCTGACGTGTGTTTAGTACCTTGTATCACTGTCAAACAGCTTCAGTTTGGTTTGCAATTTAACCATGGATCGTCTTACAAATGAACAACGCTTGCAAATTATTGAATTTTACTATCAAAATTCGTGCTCGGTTCGAAATGTTCATCGCGCGCTGCTTCCATTTTATGATCGGCATTCTCGACCTTCTGAGCAGTCTATTCGGAAGATTGTGACCAAATTTCGCACCAAATTTACTTTGTTGGACATTAAACCACTAACACGTTTACGTACTGTGCGTAGTGAAGAAAATATTGCGGCCGTATCAGCTAGTGTGACAGAAGACCGCGAAATGTCGATTCGCCGCCGTTCCCAGCAGTTAGGCCTTTGTTACAGCACTACGTGGAAAATTTTGCGGAAGGATTTGTGCGTAAAGCCTTTTAAGATACAGCTTGTGCAAGAACTAAAGCCAGCCGACCTACCACAACGCCGAATTTTTGGTGAATGGGCTCTTGGAAAGCTGGCCGAGGATCCGCTTTTTTATCGAAAAATTGTGTTCAGCGATTAGGCTCATTTTTGGTTGAATGGGTACGTAAATAAGCAAAATTGCCGCATTTGGAGTGAAAATCAGCCAGAAGCATTGCAACAGCTACCAATGCATCCCGAAAAAGCCACTGTTTGGTGCGGTTTATGGGCCGGCGGCATTATTGGGC
Organism: Cheilosia urbana; assembly: GCA_946477585.1. Taxonomy (NCBI): domain Eukaryota; kingdom Metazoa; phylum Arthropoda; class Insecta; order Diptera; family Syrphidae; genus Cheilosia; species Cheilosia urbana. Next base: position 61,307,379 of record OX297854.1, on the reverse strand, counting down.
CATATTTCTTCAAAGATGATGCGAATCGCAGCGTTACTGTCAATGGTGAACGCTACCGAGCGATGATAACAAACTTTTTTTTGCCCGAAATGGAAGTTCTTGACTTGCATGATATGTGGTTTCAACAAGACGGTGCCACATGCCACACAGCACGCGAAACAATGGCGCAATTGCGAGGCGAGTTTGGTGAACAGTTAATTTCACGTTTCGGGCCGGTCAATTGGCCGCCTAGATCGTGCGATTTGACACCATTAGATTATTTTTTGTGGGGGTATGTCAAGGCTAATGTGTATAGGGACAAGCCCGCTTCGATTGACGCACTGGAAGCCAACATCCATGCATTCATTCGTGAGATACCGGCCGATATGTGTGAAAGAGTATGCCAAAATTGGACTCAGCGGATGGACTACCTGAGACGCAGCCGCGGTCAACATTTGCATGAAATTATCTTAACATTAAATTGCAAGGTTCAAACTATCGATTCAAATAAATATTTCATTCATTTTTTCGAATTTTTTGTGTTTTTTTTTTTTTTAAAAAGTTCTAAACCTCTTAAAAAATCACCCTTTACTAGTCCTGAAAATTCCTCACTGACCTCAGCTCCAAATGAATTCATCCGCCGTACTTCCTCTTTCTGATGAGGGGCTCATGTTAGACTTCTGAGACTCGTTAAGTCAGTCATTCCGACGGAGCATTAAAGTGTTGCTATTTTCTTCGTGTTCAACACTCGCGCTTATAAGTTTAGCAAGTCATGCCCGGAAGGACAAGACCAGTACCTGGTGGCTACCACGCGGAGGTAAAATAAGCACAATTGATGTGTATGAGCCAGTTAAAACGCCTGGGCATCGCAAAGTTAACGCCAATCAGGGCCTACCCTGTTCATACAACACCCAACCAACGCCTTTATTATAGAAGTAGGGTCTACAAAGTTTCTGGGTTAACTGGGAATATATAAATTTATTTTTCTATATATAATAAAAACTAAAACTATACTTGATCCAATAGTTGGCGCAACAGGTCCGGAGGGACCCTAGGCCTAGCTTCTCGCAACCATTCGTTTTGTGTGAGTTTTTTCTTTTTTTGAAACGAATGGAAGGGATATACAATTGTATGCTTGTCAGACGTTCGCGAGATGTGGCACAGTGAAAAAAACCATAAGTTGGAATTTGGGTTTTTGCGGGACTTGATATATTAATCTAAAGTAATATTCATATTTCTACATTAGAAGACAAAAATAGGTGTTATATATAGTGCAGTCCCTTTCAAATGTTATTACTTATTAGTACTGGACAAACCTTTAATCTTATGGCGTTTTCGATTGAAGAAAAGAATTGCTCTTTCTATGAAAAGTACAAGAATATTTTTAAAGAATTGCCCTGAACGATCCAACACACACAAGAAAAATGTCAGATTGAAATGTTTTTTGTGATGTTTGAAACAACTTTTTCGAAATTTGCTCCGAAAATATTCAATTATGTGTGCAAAATATAAACTTCAATTGAAATATATTGATTTGAACCATTAAAACATTCATATTGACTGTAAAAAACAACAAAAAAGTACTAACAGTATTCCAAATCTCACATATGGTGTCTACCACTATTATAAAAGTCCTCCAACGAATTTCATTGATGAGAGCAATTCTGAATTTCGGGGCAATTCTATCGGATCTTTAATGAAAAACGCCATTAGAAATGCTTGATGTTGTTAAAGTAACATTGCTGATATTACAACAAATGATCGAGTGTTAATTATAAGCCTGCTGTTTTAGGATCAAAGCAAGAGTCTGACACTGCGTTCAAACAACACGGTAGACAGGATCTTCTAAGTTTGAGTTTGTGCCGTGGGTTTGGGTTAAAAAAAAGCTTCCTATGGATCTTATGCTTCTCAAAAACTTAAGTCTGTCCAAAATCCTTACAGGCCTGTCTTAGCAACACAATTTATGAATACGAACAGGTGTTATGAATAAATTACTAGAACTCATTTATTACGGCTGCAAAATATTGGTGCTATATTAGGCGTGTTGAAAGTCAAGTAGATGAATTTACAATAAAACAGTTCCATTTGCATTTGTGGCTCGATATCCATTTGTGATTTTCCATAAAACAAATGCAATTTGAACAGCTGTTATTGCTGCCAAATAACGCACTTATCCATTTATTAAAGCAAAGCAATATATCATTGCGTGTTCCATGAGCCTCGTTAAAGAAAAAATATAACGCACTCCGGGAGTGCCGACAGTACTTAAATTAAGTGTTTTTTTATTCATTATTATAAACTTCTACTACAAAAATCCTATTTCATTTGGACGAGTCATTCCAAAGCTAGGAGCTAGAATGATATATCAGCTTAGATTTCCGTTTCCGGATAGTGGATAATGGTAAAACATATCCTATAATCTTATCTCGACAATTTCCAATGCAATTGTAAAATCCGGAATCAATTTCGTGCAGTACTTTTTTAATCTATTCCGAATATACACCTTACAGCCGGAATAAAAGATCGTAAATTTACAAATACCTACATGAAATATTAAATTTGATAATTAATTGTTAGGTATTCTTTGAAATGAATACCAATGAAACTTATGAATTTTCATCCACAATCTCAACAACTCTTCCATTATCAACATCATTACATTCCAAAACTAATACTATAGGTTTATGGTACCTAACTAAAATAGGAAACAAACAATTTTGCATTCGATCCCTATGTGTCCTCGTACCCAAGTCAGTGTTACTTCATTTTTAGATGAACACCTATGGAGCTTAAGTACACATTTCAGTGCCAATGATGTTGTGATGTTTGTCTGTTCCATGTGTCTGATCACCGCCTGATTGCCCAGTGCTATAAGGATATTTCTTCCCTCCACCTAACTCTCAAGCAAGTAGTCCAACGCATGCAGTAATGCAATCATCTCAGCCTGGTATACGGAAGTGTGTGTCCCGAGTTTAACGTGACGGGCTAGTTCCAGCTCTGCTGAATAGATACCGGCACCCGCTCCGCCATCCTTCATGGATCCATCTGTGAAAATCACTATTTCACCACTCCTTGGAAGTAATCCGTTCTCAATACGAGTTTTGTGATTACTTTCCATAATACGCACCCTTGTTATCCCATCCATAGGCATGTTCAGCTCCCTAATCTCGTTTTTGATAAGGTCCAGGATCTTCCTATACCCATAGATGGTACCACGATTGTGCCATTTCGCATCTCGATGCAAACGAAGTGCCGTTAGGACCGCTGTTTTCTCAATAAATAAGTCCAGCGGTAAAATCCCCAGGATTACTTCCGATGCGCAAGTTGATGTTGTCCTTATTGCACCTGTAACTCCTATACAGGCTAAGCGTTGGACCCTATCCAGATGCTTCCTCACAGGCATAGATGATAATGGGTCTAGTTATCATCGTATACATCCAGTATGCTGACCTAGGCGAGAGTCCCCACCTCTGTCCACATACACATTTGCACTGATGTAGTACCCTTTTTGCCTTCCTGACCTTCTCCTCAACATGGTAGTTCCAAGTAAGTCTAGTATCTAGATAGACTCCCAGATACTTAACCTTCTTAGCCATTGTAAGTTCCGATCAGAAAAGTGTTACGGGTCTAAATTCCAGATTTCTCAACTTCTCTCAACTTCGTTGTGAAGGGGAAAGCCCTTGTTCCAGACACCACCGTTTAACCACTTTGAGCGCATTCTTCATGATATCTTAGGTGACGTCTATGAAATTGCCTCTTGCCATTATTGCTATATCATACCAGCATATCCCACTGTATGAATGGCAGTCGCCTCAAGTCTGTAGAGAAGACTTCCATTAAACTTATCGAATTCATATCCTCTACACTCTCTGGTGTAAAAAGCAGTAAAGAAGTCGACGTTATTATTACAGATTTCAGGAAGGCTTTTGATAAGATTTCCCATAAATTAATACTTTTCAAATTGTTTACCCTCGGCTTCGAACCCATATTGCTGAAATGGATATCTTCACAGTCCGCTTCAGGTGCGTTCTCTTGGCCCCTATCTTAGCCTGCTCGGGTGTTCCTCAAGGTAGCCACCTAGGTCCCCTTCCCTTCATCCTAACAATTAACGATCTTGAAAGGGTAATTGAACACTCAGCAGTCTCTCTTTATGCTGACGACGCCAAATTTTTCAAACCTATTACCTCACAAAATGACTCCAGTCTCCTTCAAAAAGATCTGAATAGTTTTTCTACCTGTAGCCTTAAAAACTGTTTAGAACTGAATGTCTCCAAATGTCAATCTATTACCTTCTCACGCAAGAGCAACAAGTCTCCTCCCCGAATTTACCTTCTTCTCGGCCAACCTATATCTATCGTGCAATCCATTCGTGACCTTGGCACTTTATGCGACAGGGAGCTTAATTTCTGTTCGCATATTGATGAGATACATAATTACCAAAGCAAACTCATACCTTGGCATCGTTAAAAGATGGTCGAAAGAATTCTGCGACCCCTATGTGACCAGATCTTTATACATAACTTTTGTTTGCCCCCTCCTCGAGTACGCTAGCCAAGCGTGGTGTCCCTTTCAACAAGTGCATGTCTCAAGAATTGAGAGCATCCAACGTCGATTTCTTCGATTTACTCTTCGTGGTCTTTCTTATCGCGACCATCTCAAACTTATGAACCTGAATACACTTGAGGAACGCAGAGATGCAGCAGATATTCTTTTCAGGCTCTGTTGATTGCACGTCTCTTTACAACTCTATCTGCTTTAACACTAACCCTCATATAGTCTACGTTATCCCCGCCTATTTGATCTTCCAACCCACCGCACTTCCTATGGATCTAATGAACCAATATCTCGTATGCTGAGAAAGGTTAACTTAAACCTCGCTGTTTTCGACTTCAACCGCAGCACCTCCTCCCTAAAAATCGATCTCCTTAAGCATACTTAGCTTTAAGTACTAGTTATAAGTTCCTGAATTTAAGTATCTTTAAGTCACTGTTAGCTTGCATTAAGCTTAATAAATGGGTGTTCTTTACCCCCACCAAAAATAAGAGAGTCCACAGTTATATTCCACAGTGTAGGTGAGAGAACACCTCCTTGTGGGCAACCTCTGCTAACCCTTCCTCTGAGTTTTGAGGTCTGAATATTTATCGCGCTTGTGTTCAACATATTGTCCACCCATCTTACCACCAATGGGTTAACCCTACATTTTTCCAAGGCTTGTCTCAGACTTTCAAAACATATCTTATCGAAGGCACCTTCAATGTCCATTATGGTGGTCATCGTTATGCCCCCGGTATTTACCTCTTCTTCTGGAACGCATACTACTTGACGTAGCGCTGTTTCTGTAGACATGCCTGCCCTGTAGGCATGCTGTCAACTATTTAAGGGATATATCTTAAGCGCAGTACTCTCCATTCCTTTTTTTTTTACAGAAAGGATGTTAGGCTAACTGGTCTAAAGGACTTTGTCTCGGTGTAATTCTTTTCCCCGGCTTTGGAAGGAAGACCACATTTGTCTACCTCCATATAATCGGGATGTAGCCTATTGCCTCCCCATTGCATTAGACCTGGAAATATACCATCCGCCCCGCGGTTTTAAAGGGTGAAATTGTTGTTGTCGCACCCTTGACCGCCTCTGGTGCTACGATCCGTTCAGCTTCCGTCCTATCCATCCGGTTCGCTCCTTGTTTCCTTGGAGCACAGGGCTGATCTGACTTATAGCTTCCTGGAAAATGTATCTCCATTAGGACCTCATTTGTGTGATCCAGTGTTTACACCATCTACCCAGCTCTATTAAGAATGAATCCAATCTTGTAAACTGGATCCCTCGAGACAATATTTTGTAGTCTACTGACTTCAGAGGTATCTACTACTCATACTCGAGGAAAAGTCCCTCCATGACTCCCTTTTACATCGTCGCAGAGTAACATTCATCTCTTTCTTTTTCGCCTTATACTCATCGCATGCTTCGGGCTGTATCAAACGAATCCTCATCAAAGCATTTAGTCATCATTTCTGGTGCTGCCTTGCTGTTATGAAGGTTCAATTGAATCACCTACCGCCCGACTTGTGTTGATCCCATATCCATGGTGTCTATCACTTCGTCGGCCTACCGGGTGGCTTTCCATGTTGAGTCTTTTCCGATGATATTTGGAACTTCACGAATGCTATGTCCAACCCGCAAAAGAGTCTATCTCCTGCTTGTCTAACTAGCCTCGCTTCCTCCCTCGGCCACCAGATCGTCAACTTGGTTCCACCAATTTTGTTCTCGTCATATCTTCCGGCATGAATAACCCTCCATTTAGAAGTGTCCTTCACACAGGAATTCTGACCACAAAGTCTAGCAAGGATGACATCTTTGCGCACGGGTTGACTGGGAACGAAGATTATCAACCTTTCCACATCCTTTAGTATGTGAAGCCTGTCTATTTTAAGGTTGATTCCCTCCCATAGGTCGGTCATCTTCATCTACAGTCTCATATAGCCAACCCTTGGTTTCTTGGTTACCGCATTTTATAGCTATTATCCCTTCCTCCATGGTTACTTCCTTAACGCCGACATCACCTGCATTTGTCGGACGTAATTCTAGAGCCTCCAGAAGAGCATTTCTAAAAATACTCAACTGCGAAGCATTTATCCCTCCCTCACGACTCATGTCAGCAACACCCATTTGGATATCGTTCGCCGCTGTTTGAGCAAAGGTTTTTACGCCCCTGCCAACTTTGGCTCTCTCACTCCTAGTGTATGGCTTAGCATTATAAGCTTGCTTTGCTCTCTTTCCCATAGCTTGGTTCAGCTTTCGCTTTACCTTGCTTGGTCCAGGTTGCTCGGCCTTGCACGATTTCAGCTTTTCGGGCTGACTGATAGTCCGCTGTACATGTTGTCCATCGACATAACCACTGCAGTGTGTTACCTGTAGACTGACCCCATATTGAGCAGACTAGGTCCCACGAGTCGTGGCAACAAAAAGGCACATCATAGTGCTACTTGGGCTCAAAGCTGAACCGCCACTTCCACCTACCTTGCCTCCGCACAGTTTAATGTATATAATATTTTATGTTAATTTCTTAATAAAGTTTCTAGTTCTAGTGTCTGAATCGACCATACTAAAAAAGTATACTTTGTCTAAGAAACCACAAAGATATAATCCAATTCCGAAAATGATCATGCAGCTCTGGTTTGACTGCAGTACTGTATACAACTGGCCCCAAAAATCTTAGTTTACAAATCATATTGTGGTGTGGAATGTAGCGTTGAAAATAAAATGGTGAAATGGTCAATTATTAGTCACCTTCCAAGTTCCACTTCCAATTCCAATTGGAAACTCGAATTCGTCAAATAAGTGAACTTTCTATTTTATTCTAGAACCACTCTCCCGCTATAGCTAATTGTAGAACCATCCAGAATAGTTGGAATACCTGATACCTAGATGTTGGAGCGGTTATAAAAGGGGATGCTTCAGCAGAGGGAGACACAGTTGATTTTTTACCAGTGATTGTTAAAGTTCGAAAGAGTAGTCGGCTGTGAGATAAATAAGTGTAAAGTAATACAGTGAATAAAGCTATTGGATTGAAACGTTTAAGAATTGATTTAATTGATATTGTTTTGGTACTTATTAAGTGAATAATTAGAAATTGTGAATAAAGTGGTTTTATTAAAAAAGTTGAACAGAATAGTGTTTTATCTTTTCGAATCCCAGCCTGAATGTAACAATATATATTTTCGGTCAATATAACATCAACAAGAAAATGATTCCTTTATACAAATAGCAACTTCTGGTTTTACCACTCCAATTCACCAGGGCAGTATTTATCAATTAGCGACTGGTAGTACGGCCATAGCTTCTCAATGTCAGGTACTTCAGCACTTTTCGTGTAAAGATCATAGCGGCTAAACAAAAAATAATCAAATCAATTAATATAAAACTTTCTGTGAGACAGTGAACTTACTTAAAAATCAACACCCATTTCTTGGTTAATTCATCCTTTGGCTCGCAGAAATATTCATAATCACCGCCATTGTGCCAGGGATAGAATGAATGAAAACGTATAATGTTAAGTGCTTCTTCGGGCAAAGTAGAATTATTATGTTTGAGGACTTGGTACAAATATTCATCGTGTCCCCATGATAATAGCAAATTCTCAATACCACAATTCGGCTTGTACATTCCATACTTGGTGTTGTATTTTGGATTCTCGCCATCGGGATTTTCAATGAAGCTGTCTTTGCGGTAGACAATACTGTTGCCCCATTCACAGCCAACAACAAATGTGTCTCCAACAACGGCCCACTGTGGCTCATCATAGAATGCCATCACCTTACCCAAATCGTGAATAAGCGCAGTTAAATGCAGCCAGTCGTGTGTTGGAAATTCCGCCCTTGCTCGTTCTGCTGTCTGGAAAGCATGTACGATATTGGGCAAATCGCTATCTGGATCGGACTGATCTACAAGATGGTTCAACTTTTCCAATGCATCTCGGATATTCGCCTTGAAAGTGTTGAACTTTAGCCACTTCTCTCGACAACCTTTCAATAAAAAAGTTTTAGGTTTTATTTATAATTGCGTTGTGAAAAATTTTATAAGTCAAACTGATATTTTTAACTGCTTTGCTTACCTTTTACAAAGTCAACAGTTTGGTTAGTATGCATATCATGATAGGTCTTCCGCACACGTTCCTTTAAAGGATCATTTTCGTCAATACTGTAGTCACGGAACATTGACAGTTTCTTATCAGCAAATGTAGCTTCCGGACGAAGTAACTCGGATGGATCGATAATATCAACATATCCCTGAAATTCATAATTCGCTTGATAAGTAAAAAATCAGAAATGTGAAATAAAACTATCTATTACTGGTTATTTATCCTTTTTGAAAGTGCTTTATTTAATTTTGTTTCATCAGAGATGTCGAAATAGAAAATAGCGACCCATTCGTAATGACTGCGTGTAGCAGATCGAAAATGGGCATCGAAGCTTTGGCCTATATTATAGCGAGTCTTCGATTCAAATTCTGTTTTACAATGCAGCAGGGGAATATGGAATACGGAGTAGGACACCCCATATCTGCTTACTTCACTTTAAGAAGTTACAATTGAGGACCTTGCATCAAAAGGGGGCAAGTCCAAATTTTACTTCTTGTGGGAAATCAAAGGAACAGGTCCAGACCTGCCGCCTTTTTGCACCAAACGCACTAGAGTGGCAGATACATATTTTGCTATAACGCCCTTATTTGTAGTCGCAACTGCCTCGGCTATGCACCAAAAGTTTGCTTTTTGGCCCTTAAGCTCAAAATCTGGATGCAAGGTCCTCAATTTCGTTTCTTTTTCATGTCGCATGTATTTGATTGGAACACAAAAACAAAAACTCAATAAAATAGTCAGCCACAAAAATTGAATTTTATAAATTTGGCAACCATCTGCATTCTGCCAGTCATAACCAACTGCCAAGAAAATATATGTTGGACTAAAAAAATTGACAAAACATTAGTTATGATCTGTTCCGTATATGCAATACGGGAACGGAGATTCACTAAATTTTCTAGATATAGTTAGGAAACGTTGTTGTCGAAATTATAAGAAAAAAGACAGATCTTAGGCGTTTTTTACTATGCCCTCATGATTTATGTAGATCAACGAATTCCATGGTTTACAATAATAATACGAGATCCAACTGTTGTTGTCATGAAAATCAATGATCTATATGGATATGGATCATGCGGCATATTTAAAAACGCCTTCTGCTATAATTATAAATTGTAGTGGAAAACGAAAGTTTTTAAACTGTCTGACAAACGCTTAAAATTTATCAACAAGACACGTTAAGGAAGATCGTTATTTACTTGTTTACTTATAATAGGGAAATGTACGAACGAAATAAAGAGTCGTTGTTGTTAAAAACTTATTTTTTAAAGGTTGAGATATTTATTTTCATATAAAAACCGAAAATAAAAATCCTAATTTCAAATTAGTATATTTATTTCTTAAGTCCAAAGTATTATTCTATAAGTTGCAAAGTTTAACTTTAAGATAACCTTTTTTATATCTTTTAATATATAAAAACGTTCGTGCGTATGTATGACCGATCATAACGGCTGAACCACTGAAGCTATCCCCCTTATATTCATACCATATGTTTGTGTGGTGCTCCGGATGGTTTATGTTTATTTTAGACACTATAGGGGGCGCTGGGGTCGCTTTTTGAAAATTCTTATTTATGGACCGATTTGGCTCAAATTTACACCATATAACACTTAACAAAATAGAAAGCTTTTGCCAATTTGGACCCGATAGGTGGCGCTGGGAGATATTTACGAAAAGTTAGATTTCCCTGCATATCAATACCTATTGTATCAACAACATTAAATTTAATTGTAATAATATATTTGGCGTTGGTTGTCTATCTCTATACTTTATTGAATTTGACATTTCAGTAATTCATATTTCATTTAGCTGTACAATTGTTCGACGAAAACTCCAAATTCGTTTTTAATCAATTTTAAATAGGCAAGTAACATTTCCATTCGATTTCCGGCATAAATAACATAACCAAGGAAAATGTTCTTACTGGGCCAAATTTTATGATTTTTCTTTTGTTTTGTTCGTATTGGTATATTTCAGGCTTAGGCAGTCTCAAGAGAGAAAACATTTTGGACCCGATAGGTGGCGCTGTTCCCGATCTCCGAAACAGCTCTGCCGAGTTGATTGAAATTTGTGGATGGGTAGGTATGGTTGCTTCAAGATTGAAATATACTATAGTTTCAGACCTTATAGAAAGTACTTTGCAAAACATAAGCGGGATAGGAGAACGGGTTGTGGAAGCATTAAGATTATAAAGGACTTTGCGAAATTTGAGCAGGACTTAATACGAAAGGTATTAGCAAAGCCGGGTGGGTACAGCTACATATAAAAAAGACTGACGTCCGTATGTGCGCACTCATAACTCAGGAACCAATCCTTCAATTTTTATGATTTTTGGTTTAAATTCGCATGAGCCCAAGGAAGGACATATTATGCTACCTTTTGTCGTGAAAACAAAACTTTATGGGGATTAGTTGAATTTTTGAATTCTTTGGATGTTCCGGACTTACATCTCTATACAATTGAAAGTCGGCTCATTTATAATTTTGTTGTGCAACCTCAATGCACCGAGACTTTGCAACAGAACTCGTTTGATTTGGTGGTGAAGGATCCCAAATCAAATGTAATGCAAGCGACGGTTTTTAGGAAAAAATTCAAAGACAAACATTCTCATTCCACGAAATCCGCTTATTGAGAACGAATTTGTACGTCGTGTACTGTAAACCATTTTAGTCAAAAAGCGAAAGGTTGGCCGACACGTTAATCTTCTTTGTTGCGTTTGTCTACGCCTAAGGAAGGTTCATACCGCAAAAATTGAAAAATTTGAACGGGAAATTGGAAAGTTTGTGAAAATTGATTTTCCATACATTTTCTATAGAGATTTTTTTTTTTTTTTAATTTTGATCGTAGTAAACAGTGTGAACGTATTTGTCAAAACCTACAGTTGGGATCAATAAAATTAATTTCAGGTGGGAGTGAAAATTATTTTAGTCAAAAAGTCAATTTTTGGCGGAACGAAGTAGGTTCATACCAGTGGCGTCTCCTCAGGGTGTGCAAGGTGTGCATTGCACACCCTGATCTAACGAAAATAAGTCCCTCATCAAACACTGTGTAATAATAATAACACACAAATAATGATATGCACAATTCCATAAACCATAAAACCTCCATAACACAGCCAACAGCTACAGCCTACACCATAACTATTCATATTCATCCTTTATTATAAATCTTCTTTCAAAATTCCTTCACCGCTGAGAAAAAAAAATTAACTCGTACAAAAACTCGCTGTGCACCATTCTGTTGATTTCATCAAATAAATTCATCCAACTCCAAACTATATCCCTCTACAAGATTTCTCCAGTATTCATCCCCATCGCCATTCGTCGACCGCACTCTGACGTACTTAAATCGCTTTACTTTGATGAACTTGTAGTGAACTCGTGCGAAGGTTTTCTGTGCACGGGCTGTATTCATTTTCTCTTCTTTTGCATCTGTTCTGTTCTGTTTCCGTAAAGCGTCATAAGTCAAATACCTACACAATGTATTACATCGATACTCGTGCAAATAAAAGCTGTGCACGAAAGCCGATGAATGAACGGTTGAACTTAGGTTTTCGTTTAAGTGGTTGGGGATTGGGGTTGCAGTTTCGTGCGGTGCTTTTGATTTTGTATGCGAAAGTTTTATTTTTCATATTTTATTTTGAAAACAAAATAAGATATCAAAAACAGCAAAACAATGATTGAGAAAAGAATAAATGGGACGTGTTTTCAGGCAATTAATTGATATTTCTAAAAAATGTATAATTTTAAAGAATTTGCACACCCATCTAATTCACGCGACGCTGCTGGTTCATACATTTTCACCACTTTAAAGTGTTCTTTATAATTCGAAAATCAGCGAGAAGAAATTTGCAAAGTACGGTATTGAAGTACAGGAAATGTATTCTATTATCTAAATTTATTCAGGACGAATATACGCCTTCGGACTCTTTCATATCAAAGTTTTTATTAAATTAACGTACGCAAACTGCCGAAGCAACCTTTTATGTTTCATCTGCCACGAAAAATGTAACATAGATCTGATCTAACGTGCCCAGTCGAAAACAAAATTTAAATTACTTTTTTTGTTTGTTGTCTTTGAATGACCAACAGATTTATAAGAACGATAAACTGCTTTAAATTAAATTAAAAAACAAACTATAAACTATAAACTCTATATTTATAAATTTCTTTGTTGATTGAAAACTATTGCATATTTTCAAGTTTGCATTACAAAAAAGAAAAAAAGAGTGCACGACTGGGTCGAACGAAACATTCTCGTTGATCAAAAGTTTGATTAGTTTGTTTTATTTTTTTATTAGGTATAAATCTGTTAAGTAAAATCCATTTTTGAGTTATTCATCTGATGTGGTAGTGCCAAGTACCTGAATATCAAATAACAATGTAACTTTTTATAAGTTGAAGCTCTAGTAGCAGGCATTTGTTACATCTTCTGATTAAAGAGTTTTAAGCGGCTTATGTACTATTTTATATTTTGGGTAAAGGGATAAGCTTATACTTAGTAGAAGTTTCTGTTTTCTGATCTGGGGGGGGGGGGACGTTTTTATATTTGGCTGGAAAAGATTAGTGACGATCGTTTAAGGTGTCTATGATTGGAAGCAGAGATTTGTTTTTGAAATTAAATTAGCATTTATAAACTGAATATCCCGATGGACGTGTTTGTGAGGTAAAAATTAAGTGAGATTTTCTGATTGTGTTGGAGTTTGTTGGAATTATTTTAAGGTGCATTATGCATAGTCAATATGGTTGAAAGAAAGACGAAGAAAATAAGATTCGCGTCGCTGATATTGCATTTTTAATGAGTTTTAAAAAAATATATGAGCAAAGATCGGCTTTTGGGTAGGTAGTCACTTTTGAGAAATATTTAACAAACTGCTTTATTCGAATTCTTTAACAAAAACTAAGTAGGATACATTATTTAGAATACTGAAACTATTTGTAACCTATGTATTTTGAATAAAATCGTTAGATCGGGCTTTATAGAAAAAATGACGCAGACAAAAGCATACCAAATTTTATAATGTTTAGTTTGAAAAATACTATTGCTTAACTATTAAGCTAAGAACTGGGTAGAATATAAGTTATTGTTCGGGATGTTGTAATAATGTAAGCAATACTTGTTTTTTTTTTTTTTTTTTTAAATTTTATCGAAGTCGAAATTGATATGAGCAGTTTTTAAAATAAGCATTTTCGGTACCTAATTTGAATTGAAAATTAAGGATACAATCATTTTTAAAACATACATTTTACTATAAGTTAGCATTTTGGTCAAACTCGTTATCGCCGTTTTCCGGTAGGTAAACTAAAGAATAAAAAAAATACTTTTTCAAAAATCTATTGTACGATGAGTATTGACAAAAACTGGGTTTGCTATTAACTTAGAAATGACCATATTACCATGGAAATTAATTCTGTTACAATTGTATGGACCGTTTTCGAGATATGTATGATCGAAATTTGAAAAGTTCCCTTATTCGAATTTTTCCTTTCTAAAAACTGGACATGCAGTCATGGTAACTTCACCTTACTTACTTAAGCTTTAATATTAATAATTTGACCAGGCTTAATGGCGACATATACCCACGATTTTGGGCTTGTGCACATCTACGGCACAGTACCTTTCAAATAACATAAGTTTCATTCTCCTCATTTCATAACAAATACTAAAAAAAGCGTACGGAAAGCTCGGATGTTCACGTATTAATATAATGATTTCGGTTGAAATCATTAGAGCCATTTTCGGACAAATCAATCTGGTACGTACATTTTATATGGGAAGTAGGTACCATTAATATTGAGGTACTGAATCGAAAGTTAATGATATTCAAAATCGGAAAATACAAAACCATGTTTGTCCTAATATGTTTCTAGTACCTATATAAAACATCTCATTTAGATAGTCTTATTAACCATACGAATTATATTAGTCGCCTTTTAAAAATAGGTAATAACCAACCAATAGCATTCTGTTATGTTAAAATGTTGTATTCCCGAAGTCTATCACATTTCCTCACGGTTGGCAGCGGTTGGCAGTATTGATTTTATATTTTTGGAGTGTTTTTGCATGTCACACTGATTCTTAATTGACAGAAGACGGATAAGAAAACAAAATGGTTTGAAAAAATAAATTTAGGGGCGGCAAGAGGATTGCGAGTTGGGGGTCTCACCCACTAGCATTTAATTAGTTCAGCTTAATAGCCGAACTGAATTATTTACTTAGAAGAGACTTAATAGAATAAAAAATGTTTTCAAAAACTATTCCATTGGCACAATAAATGATCTTCTGATGCTTCTGATTCCCGATTTCAAATCAACACATTAAATACAATTTAAGGCTCTACGAATTAGCTGCCAAGGAATTAATTATAAAAAAAAAATTAAATAAGTCCCAAGACTTTCCACATAAATTTAGGAGTTATTACAGGTGAAAGAATTTCGAAGTGGTACTTTTTTCCTCAAGTTTTGCATTTATAACACCTTTAGGAGTTATTTCATAAAGAAGTAACTCCCGAAGCCATGCAGATGAAATAAGTGCAAATTAGTAGTTATTTCATCAGTACGGATTTGGGAGCTATTTCATCTATGTTTGGAGTTATTTCATTTGTTATAGCAATTTGTAAGGACATTTTGCCTTCTAAATTGTATTTTTTTTTTGTCCACAACTTTGGGACTTTTTCTTTTCTTGTTAGAAATTATTTTATGACGAATTAATTCCTTAATGTTTGGACTTACTTCAACTTTGGTTTGGGACTTATTTCAATTTGCTTTAGAACTTGTTTCATTAAAAAAATTGGAATTATTGCATTTATTATAAGGAGTTCCTTCGTTAGGAAATATTTCATTTGGAGTTAATTCCTTTGCAGCTTATTCGTAGTGCCGCAATTAAATCCCTAACAGGGTTATATCAGATGAAGTTTATTTAATCTATCATTCCATTGAATTTCAAAACGAGTGAACCCCAGAATAGAACCAACGAATAACGAAGTGGAAATATGTATGTCACTTGTCACTTGGTAGACTCTTGTCACTTGTCAGTTGTAACTGTACACAAAAACACACGATTTTAATTCGAATACATTGGTAGGAAATATTTGGAAAATATTTTTTCCTACAGCTATAGGTAGATAATACCTACATATGAACAAATATAGCTATTGCAGTACTTTTTCTAAGGAAAAATCACTTTGTTTAGACTTATAATTATGTATATATTTATATGCATTTAATACATATTACTTCAAATGATTTTTCACGATCACAATTAATAATTGATAAAAAAAAACTCTTTTCTCCTTCAGATGTTCAAAACATTTTTCCCCCATTAACAAGAGATAACTGATGAAAAATCCGGATCAAAAAATAAACACAAACAGAAACTTAAAGTTTAGGTAGTTTCAACAGTATTTTAAATCTATATACATAATAATTTGCAAACCGTACCTCTGGTAAGATTTTCATTTCAACAACTTGAATTCAATAAAAAATCGTAATAAATTATTTCAAAACAAACTCGCAGATACGCGTACGGAAGCACAATAAAGCAATACGAACAATTCGAAAACGATTCACTTAACTAGAAGTTTGAAATCTATTAAAGCATCATTTGTCGACGAACTGCGCTTTTATAGTATAGGTACCTACAACGATGGGAGACTTCGCATTGCCTATCAACGCAAAAAAAAAAAAAGCAATTGTTAAATGATTATTTTAGAAAATGATTAGCAGGCGAATATTTGATTTTTTTTTTATATGTTATTTCAAAATTAATTTCGCCCAAGCGATATGGTGCAAGGTACGTACAATGTGCGTAGGTAATATATGTATGTATATTCGAATTAGAGGTCAAATATTAGAGATCATTTTTAGGAAATCAAGTTTCTTATTTTATTTATTATTTTTTTTTGTTTGTATTCAGAAAATGAACACGTGCTAAGATAACATATACTGAGTTGAAGCACAGATCGGTCTTACGGTTATGACTGACATTGTAGCTATTCTTATGTGGTTTTCCATTGGGACAAAAAATCAATCTTTTTTTTGATCTAAATCACTTTTTGCGTTCCATTGGGACGAAAAATCAATCTTTTTTTCGATTCGGATCACTTTTCGCAGATCTCGATATTTTTTCAGATTTACGCATACCAATATACTTTGTACAGCTGTTTAACGTCAGTCTAAGAAGTTTCATTTCGAGGCAAATGCGCAAAGTTTCGTGAAAACCAAAATAACAAAATACATAAATAGCTATGGATACGACTTCGGAGGAATTATTATCTTCATTATCTCCCTCGTCATCTGAAGACTATTAACCACCAATAATACTTCATTTGTATCTACAACAAGGAAAACATTTTTGAGGGCAATATCCATTTGTGATTTAGCCAAAAACGAATGCCATTTGAACAGCTGATATTGTTGTCAATTAACGCACTAATCCATTTACAAAAGCAGATCAATCTCGTTGCGCGTTCCATGAGCACAGTAAAATCTGAGATCTGAAAAAGATTTCTGGTGGTCCCAATGGAAAACCACATTAGGTAGTTCATGTGTCATGAGCGACGTCTTTAAGACGGTTTTGTAACCAAAAAATAATCCCAACAAGTAACATTTTAGACACATGCTAGGTAACATTTTCCATTTAGGAATATTCCTATCTAGGAGTTTTGTATCTACACAGGTACGTTATTGTGTCAAAATTGTTTCTTCAATGAAACATTTTGACCGCAGCGTGTAAATTATGTGGAGATGTGTGTTCGTGCACACAATTCCTATATACTCGTAGTAGCAGTGTACCAATTTTGTTTATATACAGCGACGAAACTATGCCCAAGAATTGTTATGCTATCAAATGCGGCCAACATAGATACAACAAGGTTAGGTTAGGTTAGGTTAGGTTGAAATGACTGTCGGCTAACTGGTTAGGTTAGGCGACACATTTAGACCATTATAAGGTCCCTTGTGATACCACGTGAATCTATAATTCATTCCTCCTACTCGTTGAACCAATCGGAGCTTCTAATGAAGCGTAGTAGATTTCGGATGTCTATGTTTTTTAGATCGTTCAGATCACTAAAGTAGAAAGCTCCAAAGTGGAGTTTTCGTCTCTGTGAGAGAGCCGGATAAGTACAGAGAAGATGGAGAACAGTCTCCTCCTCCTCCTCGTCAAAACAGCTTCTGCAAAAATCGTTAGAGAATACGCCAAGCCTTTTTGCATGCCTGTCGATAAGACAGTGTCCCGTGATGCCACCTATTGTAGCACTAATATGCTTCCTATCGAGGGAGATCAGATGCCTTGAACGTTTTAGATCCAGCTTTGGCCAGATTTGCTTTGTCGCTAGACAAGTCGAGCCGGTTGACCACCTAAGATTTGTTCTTTCGATAGCGTCCAGCTTTATTTTGAGTTTGCAAGTAGCGAGTGGAATCCCTAAGGAATCCTTAATTGGAAGCAGAGGTATTGTAGTTCCGTGTTTGGCGAGTTCATCAGCCCTGCAGTTACCTGGAATGTCCCTATGCCCCGGCACCCAACAAAGGTGAATGTTGAACTGCTCCGCCATCTCCATGAGAGACGAACGACAGTCTTGGGCTGTTATGGAATTCGTGGAAACTGATTCCAGGCATTTGATAGCGGCTTGACTATCAGAGAAGATACGGATATCTTTAGCAGATATCACGTTTTCCCTTAGCCAAGATAAGACCTCTTTTATCGCCATTATTTCCGCCTGAAAAACGCTACAGTGATCAGGAAGACGGAAGGAGAGACTAAGATTAAGTCTATTAGAGAAGACACCGCCACCAACACCGTCCACAGTTTTCGAACCATCTGTGTAGAAGTGGATCGATTCATCATCCACGGATGCTTCCTCCTCCCAGAATGATCTAGTAGGAATGGAGACCTGGAAGTTTTTATCAAATTGTAATTCTGGTGTGGTGTAGTCGATGTTTTCTGGAAGGTTCCTAATGTTGTTGAGGATAGCGGCATGACCAGTTGTTTTGCTTGCCGTTTGCCTGCTAAAGATGCCAATGGGTGTCAGATGAAACAGGATGTCAAGTGCAGCGGAGGGGGCGCTGCGAAGAGCTCCGCCGATGCACAAGCAAGCCGTTCTTTGGACTTTGCTTAATTTATCGCAATTAATCGCTTTTTCCACCAGACAACCACACCGTACGTGAGTATTGGTCTTATGACCGAGACATAATAGCCAGTGAGTGACGCGGGGCTGTAAACCCCATTTGTTCCCTATGGCTTTTTTGCAAGAGAAAAGTGCCACAGTGGCCTTCTTAACTCTTTCTTGGATGTTAGGCTTCCAGGTTAACTTTCTATCAAAAATAAGGCCTAAGTATTTAGCTTCACTTGATAACGGTAAGCTAGTGCCATTTATAGATGAAGGGTCAATGTGTGGAATCTTATATTTCCTAGAGAAGAGGACAAGTTCAGTTTTGTGAGGGTTTACGCCCAACCCACAACTGTTTGCCCATTTTATTAGCTTGCTAAGAGCGTGTTGTAGAAGTTATTTTAAAGTGTTAAGGTACTTTCCTGAGACGGCAATAGCAACGTCGTCCGCATAGGCAAACACATTATAACCTTCCGCTTCCAGTGATATCAGCAGTTCATTCACCACTAAATTCCAGAGAAGGGGAGACAGGACGCCACCTTATGGTGTTCCTCTACTGACAGATCTTCTGGTAGATATCTCACCTAGACTTGAGTTGATAATTCGGCTATTAAGCATCAAATTGATCAGCTCGCCAAGTGAGACGTCAACGTTCAGAGCTGCCAGAGCACCAGCGATTGCAGATGAGTCGACGTTGTTGAAGGCGCCCTCTATATCCAGGAATGCAACCATTGTATACTCCTTATGATGAAGGGAATCTTCTATGGAGCGCGTTAGCGTGTGTAGGGCTGTTTCTACTGATTTGCCCTTAGAGTAAGCATGTTGAGCTGTTGACAATCGATTTTTTTCAATGCTTTTGCGTAAATGGATTTCAATCAGTCGCTCTAAAGTTTTTAGGAGTAATGATGAAAGACAAATAGGTCAGAGATCTTTCGGACTCACGTGAGAGCATTTACCTGCTTTGGGTATGAACACTACTTTAACCTCTCTCTATAGCAATTGGATGTACACCAGATCTAGACAGCTTCTCAGGATTGTCATTAGCTAAAACAAACAATAAATGGATTTTAGCTTTTAAACACATTTGTGGAGTTTTATTCTTCTTTTTTCAGGCACATGAATTCAAAGCTTTTTTGTTGTTTTATACAGCATCTTCCTCAATTAATTATTGTCATTTCAGAGTTACTGCATTTCCAACGTCTTCATTTGCTTCACAAAAATGTTTGTCACCCTGAACTGCAATTTAACTTCTCTGCAAAACAAAATTAAATTAAATTTGCTAGAACAACTGACTATAAAGACCCATTTTTTCCTTGGTCATAACCACCTTGAACGGCATGTTGATAATTATTTACACTTTTTGACGTTTTGCTTTTTTGCACGCAAATAAGAAAAAAATCCTAAATAGAAATTCCTGTTCAACACAATTTAAACGAGAATCCCAATTAAGAAGTTTTTAGCACGCATAATAGCAACGATTCCCAGTAAAAAAATAAGAACGAGTTCCTAATTGGGAATATTTTAATGTAGGTAACCATTATTCCCAAATAGGAATTTGCTAGTTATCCATTTTGTATTGGAAAAAAAACTGAATATGGATAATAAGAAATTTTAAATTTACAGTTTTGGTGGATATTAAATTGTTCCTATTATGTCATTATAGACATCGTAGATTTATTTTGTACTGATTTTATAATCGTCCTTATCAGCATTTAAAATAGCATAAATATTTATAAGAGAGATTTTTGATTAAGTATAGAATATTTTGTAAGGATCATGGTTTTTTCGAAGTACATTAGTACCATTTCAGAGCAAAATGATGTTCCCCATCAAATTTCAGTAGGTAGCTGTTTTCTGTTTAATAATGAAAAAATGTTTTATATAGTCAGATTATTATTTTGGTATATAACATAGGAACACAAAATTAATGACATATCTTAACATCAGAAACTATTACGTTATTGCTTGAGGAATGAAATGTTCAAAGATGGTATATAGGATTTGCGTGAAAAACAATTCCTACTTTGTGTTGCGCCACTTCCGAAACACAAAAGGAACTGTTACTTGGTTGTTTCGAAACATAAGTTCCTGAATGGGATCACGAACTGACGCCAGAACGTCGCCAGGCCTAAAATGTTTATTCGAGTGCTACTTGAGTATGCTTTTACTAATGTTCTATTGTAGTTGTGAGCATAACTATAACGGCGCAGGGACATAATGGACAGAAGTCCATAACAAAATTTTGAACTTATGTCCCACTTTTGTGAGACATAAGTGCATTATGGATTTATGTCTCGTGGACTTATGTTCCTTCGTCAACTATAACTCTATCGACCTATCCCATTCATAAAAAGCGGAATTTTTTTTTTTTCGATCTGTAACACCCTGTATAAATAATATCTACATCCATTAAAGAACAATTAAACGCAATCTTATTCCTCGTTTGGAACAAGGCATTAAGTAGTGATTAGTATTGCAACTGACGTGATAATAAACGGCACGTTCATAAACTGATAAGACAGGCGATGGGTGTTTTTTTTTTTCTTGGCCATTAGCATGAAGAATTTCTTAAAAAGGTTAAAGATTATCAGCCTTTAAAGATCTTCAGACGAAATTTAAGAATTGTTTTGCAAAAAGAATGTCCTTACATTAATGACAACTATTATTTATATGTTAGATTAGAATTGGAACTGTCTTTTTTTTTATACCGTATCAATTATTTATAACACAAAAGTTAATTTGCTTCTAATTAAAAATTACAGAAACTGTGGGTCATAGTATAATGTGCGATTATTTGCACCAATTACTTAATTGTATCCAATAGTGATATTGATTTGCTCATTAATGGCTCCAACGGCTTACGTCACAATATTCAACACGTTCGAACCCTGGAAAAACACAAATGCCATCTAATGGTAGGACAAACGGGAATATAATTGTCGTGAAACAGTTTCTCAATACAAGCGGAAGGACTCGGCCACTGTTGTGCGTTTTTTTTCATCGAGTTTTTACATAATTTTTTACATGTAAAAAACTAGTTGTAAGAA
The DNA here is from genome assembly GCA_946477585.1 of Cheilosia urbana. Lineage (NCBI taxonomy): Eukaryota > Metazoa > Arthropoda > Insecta > Diptera > Syrphidae > Cheilosia > Cheilosia urbana. The sequence goes on along the minus strand of OX297854.1, from coordinate 61,285,613 downwards.
ACTGAAAAAATCTGTGTACCTAGAAAATTGGTTTATGTAAAAACCCGAAAACAACCGAAATGTATCATACGAGGGATATCTTGAAAAGAATGGTAGGTAAAAAAATTTGTTGTGTTTGGTCGTGGCATTTTCATTAATACTAGCTGTGCCCGCAACTTCGTACGCGGCGGAAGACTGTGTAATTTCCAATAAAAGCGGAGAACATTGTCAATATGAAACAATAAATCAAACAAATCTATTAAACTAAAACACCAATTTAAGAAAATTAAGGTACACCAATTTAAGAAAATTAAGTACTAAAGTTCCACTTCCTTACTGTAGGTATCAACGTAGGTAATATCAAAACAACCACTAAAACAAAAGCCTTAACGAAAATTTGTATCTACACCCACAATAAATAATTCAAGCAACATAATTCACCTATCGTCTTTACTTCCTGAATACTTCAATTCTTTACTGTAGGTATCAACGTAAGTACTATAACAACCATTAAAACAAAAACCTTGAACTCAATTTCTATATACACGACCATACTGCGTCCATCAGCGCACGTCATCAGCCATCTGCGCATTTCCTCAGAAACACATTGTCGCTGTTGATTACATACACATTCACGTCGCATACTTCTCTTTCGTTTCACTAAATTTGGAGAAAACACCACGCAGTTTTTTTTTCATATGAACGTGCTTGTGCGATGTACGCCACCCAACCACCCCAAAGCAGAACAACGATCAAGAACCGCGGCTGCTGAAAATGTTCGATTTGCGAAAATAAATTTATTTTTTTCATGTTAGATTTAAGGTTGTAGCTCAGCTTCTAGAGGACATAGAAAGCTGATTGATGGCTTGAAACAACTATAAAAGTGTTGGCTCTCCTAAGTATTTTGTTTGCATTGATTAAGAATTGTTTGAGTTATGGTGAGTAAAAGGCAGTAAAGTCAGAAAAAATAACTCATTTTGGTCAAAAACGCTCCAAAAAAATAGGCATAGCAATGAAAGGAATAGCCTATGTATTTCTCAGAATCTTAAGGAACATTTCAAAAAAAGTTTCATCGAAATCTGTGCATTAGTGTTCATGCCATTGGGTAACAAAAAAGCCTACAGTTATATTATATGTATAGATTATTAAAATTACAGTTGGCTGTGAATTAAACAAAAAATTAAATAAACGTGCTCACTCAACAATAACTTTCCGCGGAATGACTATCTGTCAAAATAAATGCATGTTTTATACATTTTTTACTTTTTTAACGTAGAAAATGTAAAAAATGTTTTTTTAACAAAATCGCCCAACAGTGAATTTTAGGTCCCTTCCATTCATCCCCAATTTAAAATTTAACACAAAAAAAAAAATGGCTGTCAGATGCTAGCAGCTTTGGTGTTTGGTTCCATTTTGAGCTTCAAGACCCGTTTGCGCGCCTAAAGTACCATTAACTACACATTCGATATTAATTGGAGAGGCCATATTGTCTTAAATATTCGTTTTCATAAAAAAAAACTATGCTAAGTAAGTACTAGGTACGCTGCTTCTGTTCGAATTTTCTTCCATTACTCTTGTTAATAAGATCCCGATCTACGAGTACATACTTGAAATTCACAATGTTTTGCAAAGAGACGCTAAAAACTAACACTGCATGCACCCTGTATTACTTCCTATAAACACAATGAGGCAGCGGTATGCGGCGGTAGTACAAGCTCACACAAAAAGTGCACACAATCACAATCACAATGCATTGTGCATCATCAATGCATCATGATGTAGGGCGATACGTCAAATTCAAACATTATACTGTTGTGCTTTCTTTTTTATCTTCTTCTTCTATATACATATATAATTCTTTCGGGGTGAAACTCGATGATATGTTATAACTCGATAACATCTGCGACGATTTTCATGATCCGTTTTTTGGTTTTGTTCGTATTGCTGTATATCAGGTGTAGGAAGAGAGAAAATTCCGGAAAATCGCCGTGTGGTCCTGATTTGGCGTCCAATGATTCTTCCTATTAAATAATTATTTTGACTTTTCTATATCAAAAATTAATTAAAAAATTTGGTGCGGATTTTTTTTTTGTTTTCAAGGAGTGAATTGAGAAAATCGATAATTTCAGATTAATGTATTACAAATACGTTTGTCGACAGTGATGGTTTGTTTTTAATTTTGTGCATCGCTTCAACAGTTTTATTTCTTTGTTGATAAGGTAGAAATTAAATGTAAAAAGTTTAAACGCTGACCAAGTATAGTTATTCAAAAGCAAATTTCAGTTATTTTTTGAAAATGCCAAGAAAAATGCGTGCATATATTGGCCGATGAACAAGGCAAGCAATTCAACAACAAATATATCAATGAAGCCAAACTGAAGAAGAACGCAAAAATGGGACATATCGCATGGCATAAGAGCAGATCAACAGGCAAGAAAATTGAGAGTGCAAGTAATGAGAACTGCGTCAAATCGTACTGCTGCTAGGATTGGAACAAATTCAAATCGAAGAGTGGCAAGACGCGCATCGTTGCCAACATTTGAACGAAGGGCATTTCAGTATGAACCAACAGAAAATTATGGCGGTGATGCGATTTTCGATACATTGGAGCGATGACTATTATAATTGAGTGCCACCATTGAACCGCGCTAAAATTTAAAGTTGAAACGACTGGCCATTGCTGTGCGAGTGGCAAAGTAAAATGAGCACCTGCGGAGCCATTTGAATCGGATGATTTTCTAAAGAACATTTGAAAGTACAATAACTGTTTCCGTATGACTTAGTTGGGAACAAAAATCATTCAAAAAACTGGTCTCATGCCGACGTTCAGGGCAATATTTTCTCTTATACATCATGCAAACACACGTTTCTAACAATGGCATGGGATTCTACTTTGCAAAAATCGGATTAACAGATTCAAGGCCAAATTTACCATCGGATGGGTGAATTCTTGCCAGTAAATTAAGCCGTTCACCAGTATTCGCAGGTGTATTTCATTTCGTCGGAGGATGATCAAGTCGATAGGCGGTATAGAGCGCAAACAGGAGTGACAAAAAGTTCATTTGACAATTGCAACAATTGTTTAATACAAACAAGATTTCTCTTCAAACCTGATAATAGAACCGCACTTTGAAAAAAAAAAATAGAAAGGATAGAAATGCACAATTGCACGTGCTACTTTATATAATTCGGTCAATTAAAATTCTTTATTTCAAAGTTATTTTAAATGCAATGGCCCTTAGAAATAGAAAACACAAAATTCAATTCTTAAGTCCACTTTTGCTAGCGCCCTCTAAATTCCACCCAGCATTTAATGGAAATGAAAAACAAGCCAACTTCTGCTACCTATTGTGATTGTGACTAATTTTTGTTGTTTCACCAGACGCGAGTTTCAAGTTGTTTGTCGGAGATATGAACCAGAGACAATACTGAGACCCCCATCTTCGGCCGATTTTCCGTTACTTGCCTACAAGCTATATTTTTATGGGGTGGTACATGCTAAGTGCGTTAATAATGTTACATAAAAATTCGTATTGACAAATGTCACGTAACTTCAAAAATTCCGGCTCACCAACACACTCGCACCATGCGTGTACCACTTAAGCTGTCGGAAAAGTTACTGCCAGCCATGATGACAATGGTCGGATTGGCAAGCTCGGCAGTCGGCCGGGATTAACCCGAAATGGCTACGAGCTTCCCATCAATGGTCCCGCAAACCATTATGGAGGTCAGAGGGTGAATGCGCTATGCACCAATAGGGGCATAAGTGGACTTATGGTTCCTCGACAACGGCATCGACTTAGGCTAGGCACGTGGAACATCTCTTCGCTCACAGGAAAAGACCTGGAGCTAGTTGGGGTGGCTGTTAAATATCGACTAGATATAGTTGGTGTCTCCTCAACAAAGCAAAGAGGTTTTAGAACTGTGGACCTTGCGGGTGGGTGGAAGCTCTTCATATCGGGAGTATAGCACCTTCAGTGTCTGCTCAGGCGGGAGTGGGGATACTCACAAGTCCCAGGCTGACAGGCAGAGTATTGGAGTGGATACCATTAGGAGGAAGGGTTGCGATCTTAAAGCTTAAGCTTGAATGATCAACTCTAGCTTTAATACAGGTGTATGCACCGAATCTGGAGTCGGAGTATGCAGCCCTTGAAAACTTTGTAGATATGGATTCTTACATCCTGATGGGTGACTTTAATGCTCACGTAGGTGTTGATGTATCGACATGGGGCAGCGTGATTGGAAGGAACAGTGACCCTGACCAAAACGCGAACGGAGAGAAGATGTTGGACTTTTGCTGTGCAAATGGCATGTTCTTTATGAACACGTTCTTTCCTCACAAAGATGTCCACAAATACACATGGTACCGTCAAAGTATTCAGCAGAAGTGGCTGATAGATTTTCTTGTGGTACCGTCGTGTATTAAAAAAATGGTTTGCGATGTTCGCGTTTTGAGAGGGGCGGAACTGTCAACTGATCACCACCTTGTGCTGTACAAATTGTATCTCAACGAACAAATACCCATCCTGCCCAAGCGTAAACCAAGGAGGTTTTCACGCATTCGGTGGGAGGGGTTACAAGACGATGAGGTTAGGGAAGAATTTGCAAGGCAGGTATCTGAAAGGTTTGAACTCATTCCAACTGTTCCATTGAATGAAGAGAAAGAATGGCAGTTGTTTTCAACAGCAATTATTGCCTCTGCAGGAGAGGTTTGCGGAGTGAAGCGGCTCGGCGTGGCGGCTGGTGGTGAGAAATGAACAGCGTGGCTTAAAAACTCCCGGAGTTCAAGAAGCCATCACAGAGAAGAAGAAGGCCTTCAAGGTGTAGATTCACTTGGGGACTCAGCTTCTCGAAACCAGTACGCGGAGGCGCGAAGAACTTGCAAATTGACTGTTAAGACAGCCAAAGAACAGTCTTGGAAGGAGTTCGGTGAAAAATTAGACCGTGATCACAGATCTGCAAGCAAGGTGTTTTGGCAGACTATCCGCCGACTTAGAGGAAGGAAGTGGAATATCATCGAAGGAGTTAATACCAAAGATGGTACACTTCTTTCCGATGAGAAAGACATCTTGCGAAGATGGAGCGAGCACTTCTCCGAATGCCTTAATCCAGAACAGCGCACTGATGATGACAGATACATCGCTTTGAACAAGGCGGAAAATAGTCCCACGGTAGAGGAAGTCACTTTTGCGATGGAATTGAGGGTTCACTTCTCAAAGCGATTCAATCTCTCTACAAAACTGTACAAACTACGTTCGGGTAAATGGTGTTAAATCAATACCTTTCACCGTGGGCGTTGGACTTTGTCAGGGACGTGTTTTGTCTCCTCCCTTTTCATTACTTATATGGACTGGATGTTACAGCGCAGCCTTGACGAAGAACGATTTCAGTTGGGAGACCAAAGAATAAGTCACTTCGCTGATGACTTGGTCATTCTTGGGGCTTCCCAGACGGAACTTCAGCGCGCACTCGATGTGTGTGTAGCCGTATGTGTTGAAGCTATGATGAAGGTGAATGTGAACAAATCTGAGGTAATGGTGGTCTCCAGAAAGCCTGTTCAATGCACTCTACGTGTTAGTGGAGTCCCATTGAAGGAATGGGAGAAGTTTAAGTATCTCTCAATGCTGAGTTTTCCTGTAGAATTGGTCAGGCTGGATCAATTCTGAGACAGCTAGGCCATTCTGTTATCAGGAGGACCGAACTTGGTGTCAAAGCTAAGTTGTCAGTCTTTAATTCGGTGTTCGTTCCTACTCTTACCTATGGCCATGAAATTTGTGTAATGACCGAAAGAATAAGATCGCAAATACAAGCTGCCGAAATGAGATTCCTTCGTTGTATTGCTGGTGTGACTCGCAGAGATCGTATAAATAACACCAGAATACGTGAGGAACTGAATGTCGACTAGCTACTTCTGCGGACGGAGGGGTCCATACTTCGTTGGATTGGTCACGTTAAACGCATGCTTCCAACTCGGATCTCAGATTTTGATCTGAGAGTTCAGTGCCTTGATTTTGTGCGGTGTTTGCCGCAATTGTGCTAGGGAACGTTCCGAATCGGATTTGAATGTGTGAAACTGTGAATGCACCGCTTGCTGGACCAGCATGACCGCTGTGCAAAAATTTGACACTTTTTTCGAGGACTCTAATACAATTTGTTGGTACTTTTTCCCTATTTTTAGTTGAAAAAGGAACTTCGCAAATTCTTTAAACAACTGTGATTTTCAAATAAATATATTTTTAAAATGTAACGTAGTTGTGTATCACAATACTATTATAACGTAAAGCGAGCTAATACTTGTGAAAATTTGCAGAGAAGCTTAAGGCCCCAGTTATAGCCATAGGTACGTAAAACGGAACCGTACAAATTTTCATTTGCTTTTTTTTGACCACTTAAACTTGATGGTTGACCTCAATCTTGATCTTAAAATGTTGCTTATGAATTATAAAGTTAGTTTATCAAAAAAATAAGCAAATATTTTTTTTAATTTTTCTGTGATCGAAAAACATTTTTCGTACGGAAAAAATTATAAATTCTTATTTTAGTAAAATGAATTTGATAAACTAACTTTATAATCAAGTTTAAGTGGTTAAGTGGTTTGTACTTCTGTTGTTTACCAATACGATGATATTTCTCCTATCACCGATTTGGGAATAATTTCCTTGACTGAAGATGAAGTATTGACGTCATCGCAAAAACTTGAATCCAAATTAAATCCGGGATTTAATGGTATACCATCATTATGTAGTTCATCTCTCTCGATTCCGCTCACATTGATTTTCAATTTATCCCTTTCGACTGGGAATTTTCTAAACTGTTGGAAATATTCTTTTGTTACGCGGTTACGCCTATTCATAAGTCCGGTAGTAGGAATGTGGTAACAAACTATCGTCCAATTTCGAAGATGTCAACGATTCCGAAATTATTTGAAAGTTTAGTGAAAGAGAAGACATACTTTTTTATAAAGGAAACTTTATCCACCAATCAACATGGATTTATGAAAGGCAGGTCCACAGTAACGAATTTAACTGTATTTACCAATTTTGCCTTAACGGCAATAGAAGAAGGTTCACAGGTTGATGTAATCTATACAGATTTCCCTAAGGCTTTTGATCGGGTAGACCACAAATTGCTTACAAGAAAATTAGAAGCACTTGGTATCCATTCAATACTTAACAAGTGGATTGCATCCTACGTAAGTCACAGGATTCAGTTAATTAGAATAGGAAATACTTTTTTGAGACAGTTTGAAGCAAAGTCTGGTGTTCCTCAGGGAAGTCACTTGGGACCTTTGTTGTTTGCATTATTTGTGAACGATATTGATTCAAGGGTGTCTTTCTGTAAGTGTCTGGGACTTGCTGATGACTGGAAGTTTTTTGTAGAGTCCATTCTATAGCCGATTGCCATAAGCTACAGGTTGACATGATGCAATTACGGAGTGGTGTAATTGAAATAATTTGCATTTGAACTTAGGGAAATGTAAGGTTTCGTCATTTTTTCACATTTATTAAGAGGAATAGCAAGGATTTTTCAGACATACATAGTCTTAAAACCTTGCATTGTTCTTTAGTAAGATCTGTGTTGAAATACTGTTCTATTATTTGGTCACCAGTATATCAGGTGCATATAAATTGGATTGAACGTGTACAAAAGTCTTTTTCCAGATATTGCCTTTAATGGGTCAGTGGAAATGCCCAGTTATGAAGAAAGATGTCGGATAATAAACTTAAAGTCCTTGGAAACGAGAAGACTTATTCAGGACATAACGTTTATAAAAGACATCGCTTCGGGAAGAATAAACTCAGCGGTTTTACTGTCCAATCTCTCTTTTTACGTTCCGGGAATTCCGTTACGTGAGCATGGCTTGTTTTATGAACCTAATCATTCTACAAGCTATGGAAGGAATGAGCCTTTAACAAGGTGCATTAGGAGTTTTAATTCAATATGCAATTCCGTTGATTCCAGTATTGATACTTCGATCAGCAGAATTGCATTTAAAAAAAGATTAAATGAATCTTCATCATCATCATCATTATATTAATACGTGAACATCTGAGTTTTCCGTACGCTTTTTTCGTATTTAGTATGAAATGAGGAGAATGAAACTTATGTTATTTTAAAGGTACTGTGCCGTAGATGTGCACAAACCCATAATCGTGGGTATATGTCGCCATTAAGCCTGGTAAAATTAAGTTATGAATTCCCCATACAAAACAAGTAATTGACATAATTTTGGTGGCAATCAATTTCTCGCCGCCATAAGCTACCATAGTAACATATTCAAATATCAATGAGGGCGTTCAAGTATCTAGTTTAGTAAGTCTGACAGCTGTCTGACTAGATCTATCTCGGTTGTGATTGGTTTAAATCGGTCACGTGGGCACCTGTGACATTTGACGTTTATGGAGGGGTAGCCGACGAATCTAGTCAAGAAATTCGTGACTGAGTACTAAGTTGACAGTTCGGGTATGTGGCTGACGTAGAAAAAGTGACGTTCCCGACCAATCTAGTTTTTGCGTTCAGGTTACATCTTATCCAGACCAATCTAGTCGACTTAAGATAACTAGATTCTTGAATGCGGCCAATCATCTTAGATTAGAACCTTTTTTTGGAATGCAATTTGCGTACCCCTAAAAGTAAGCAATTATGTACCTGCTTTATTGTATTTCAGGGGCATTATATCTACGAGGTGTTGACGACGCGACGATTGGTTTGAATGAAGAACTATGGAAACGAACATTTTTCGATATAACTTTTTTGCTCTAAATTTTGATTGTGACATGTGACATCTTAAAATTTTAAACATGAGTAAAACTATTTTTAAAGGGGAGTGTTTTTATATATTTCCTGTTGATGTCTCTTTTTTGCTTATAAAACAAAACACAATAATTATGGAAAATTGTGTTACGCTTCTTAGTACTACAGGTGGGCCATAAGAGATAACCCTAATGTCAAATCTGTTTTAACATTGATGGACTAGAAAGATGTAGAATAGAAGTGCACAAGCCATGGAGCGATACACTCCCCAAGAACGCTGAATAATTTCGAATTTTCGAATTTTTCGACCAAAATCATAATGAGCGATGGGGCTTATTTCCACCTCAGCGGGTACGTGAACAAGCTAAACTATGGCTTCTGGGGCACCGAAAATCCACGAGTAATGCACGAGGGGCAGTTACACCCGCTCGGAGTTACCCTCGAGGACGACATTCGACACGAGTGCAAGAATCTGTCGCCCGAAGTGATGAAAAATGCCATATAACGAGCCCGTATGGCAATCAATTGTGACGGCCGATATCATCTTCTCGACTTGACCAATACAATTTTAAAGGTTCAAATAAGCATAATCAAAAAACAGAATCGAAGTTTTTCATTAAGAAAAAAAATGAGAGCCAAACAACATCGGATGACTTCTTTTGGCCCACGTTGTACATCTGTTTCGAGGAGGTACCACCTAACAAGTTTAGGGTTAGAGTGGGGGGTTTTTGGGAGATGCCGGGCTAGCCAATATGAAAGAGTGCTTCCGAGACTTGACCGACGCTTATGGCCTCGGTCGAGGCACGGCGGCGCGGATGAACCCTTGTTGGCGGCCGACAGGCAACCAAAGACGCGATCAGGATGGTGACCAATCGATAAGATTGCTCACCAACCTGATTATAGGTAATGTAGGTTAAGTAGCTTAGGTAGATTTAAGTAGTTTTAATAAAACAAATAATAAAGATTCCAAGTTTTATAAAGTTTCTTGGAAATTAAAAAACAAAACAAATCATAGATATAGATAGATTTAAGGCCGAAAGGCGATAATTTTAAGCATATTATTAAGTTTAGAGCGCTCGCTAAGAGCCAGTAAGCTAGAATAAGATAAATGTTAGTTTTAAATTAGATTTAGTCGTTTTTGTCGAATTAAATAAAAATGAATTTAAAATGAATGAAATGGTACCACCTAACAGCAATAAAAAAAAAACAAAGCGCACGAAGAATGGTCTTTATTTTTATATGTGATCGCAACAAAAGTGATTTTAAACAGTTCTTCAGCTTATGTTTCAAGTTTTTTATTTACATAGAAAGCGTAACAATGAGAGTGCTATCTTATAACAATTTTAAGCTTTTTACATTTCATTTTACATTATGTATTTTAGATTGTTGTAAAGTGCTTGAGGCCTTAACTCAAATACATAGTAATTTTTGTTGCTGCTGCGGACAACATCCTTATAAAAGGTATGGTCGATTTTCGACCACAAGCGAAACTAGTTGTTATAATTGCTCATAGGGTTTTTTTTTTACTTTTTGCTTAGAATTTTACGAATTAAATTATTAAAAGCACAAGTTTTTCCCTAAGGGTGACTTTTTTTTTTATAAATTTTTAAATTATTTTTTTTTTTCTCTTCACTTGAAGAGTTTTTTTTAGCTTAGTATTGAATTAAATTAACATTTTTAAGTTTAATTTTTTTTTATCTATTTTTAATATTATTAAATATGTATATTTTTTTTGTTTATTAAATATTTTTTCTCTTACTTTAAGAGTTTTTTTTTTAAATTATGTAATTATATAGTCTGTAAATTGTAAAATGGTGGACTTAAATAAATAAATAAATAAATAGGTAATAAATAAGAAAAAGAAAACGAAAATTGGTACGGTTTGGTTTTACGTATGACATTTGGACCTTAGTAATATTGCCCTTGATTGTTTCACCGCCCTGAGTGTTGGAGAAAGGTTATAAATTATAGGTAGTTTAAAAAAAAAAAATATAATTTTCATAGAAATTTTCATAGAAATTTTCATATATAAAAAAAAACACATCAGAGATTTTTTTATAAGATAGGTAGTTCAAAAAATAGATGCAATTCGTTTCCGAATGACAGATTTTAAAATGAAAACCTTAAAGCCTTGATTTTGAACTATAAATATATAATAGGTAATTAATAAAATATTGGCTGTAAATATATCAACTCATATTTATATCCACATTTTAAGATCTCGTTCAATTTAGTTTTAAAAAGTTGCACAGAAAAAAAATGCAAGAAAAAGTGCCTTTTCTGAAGCTCTTCTGCAAATGTAGAATTTTCTCACAATATTTAACAAGTATTGGCTCGTTTTAACCGAAAATAGAGTTGTGATAGGGAACAGCGTTATATTTTAAACATATTTATTTTGAAATCACAGTTTTTGAAAACTCTCCTAAGTGTCTTTTCCAACTGACAAAAAGGAACAAATTACACAACAAATTGCACAACGGTCACGCTGTTGTCAGTTGTTCTCATCCGACATCCTTCTCGCAACTTAAATAGGTTGCGTATGGGAAAGCTCGCCTGGAATTTTCCGGAACAAGGCTACAATAGAACAGGAAATATTGGAAGTTGTAAGTTCTCGACATCACGCGCAAAATTTATAGAATCCGCCTATACGTGAACCCTTTCCGCAACCGCAACCGCGGGAAAAACCGCACAAAATCAAGGCACAGATTTTTGTTGCCAATAATCGAACATTAAAAAAAAAATAGATTTTTTCTCAAAAAAATCTTTTTGCCAAATCGAAAACGACAATAGATTTCTCGTTATCGAAATTTCCGTTCCGGGGGAACAAGATTTGGTAGCTTGTGGTAGGATTTTCCAGTCAATTGCAATGAATTTTCGGTGCAAGTGAATAATATGTTTTTTATACGAAAAGAGTACGTTCGCAATGGAATTATAAATTCCTAAGGTTTCTAAAAATCGCAAAACTTTAAATAAAGTAAATAGCTTAAATTACGATAAATCTGAAATGAAAATTTTAACGAGCCAAATTGGAAATAAATAGCCAGTGCTGGTAAAACTGCTACTACTTGTGCATCATGTAGTGGAATGCAATGGATGAAAATCTACACAAAATATTTTCCGCTGCCTTTTCGCAGACGTTTCGCTGTCCATTTGGAGACCACCGGAAAATTTCGTTTCGGAAGAAGTGCGTACAACGCTTTAATGTCCCGGATAATAAACGTGTGCGAAAAGAGAGTGGAGAATTGTACCAAGCAATCTACTACAACTACCCACTTTTCCGCCATCATTTCGCAGCAGCTGCGTATTGCAAAAGGAAAAGGAGAGCGAAATTTGTCGTTCATGATTTCGTTGGGTCACTTTTGTATAGGATATTTTGTTTCGGAAGAACTCCGTACTACGCTTAAGTAATAGTCCTAATGATTGGCGAGTTCTGTAGGTATTTGATGTTAAATGTTGGTAAATTGTGTCGGTTCAGTGAATTAAATTATTCATCCCGGTCAATAGTAAAAATGCAAAATAGAACGTTATAAATCTAAAATCCTGTCGCTCTCTATTTGGGAATGTATAGGAACACAGTTTGTTTCGATGCGTTCGTTTTGTCTAGAATATGTCTACCTAGGTGTATCACATTTCACATTGTATAAATTACTTTTCATCCGAATGTTTTATGGATGTGCAGCAATAAACGGAGAAATTTATTTGTGTCATAACTCATAACTCACAAACTATTAACAACACTCAATTGATTATTTAATTCGCTCTCTTATAATAGAACTACGATGAAAGTGCTGTTCTCATTGATAGGTACAATACGAAAACAGTATCAACCTACATACGATATACGACATACCTAATAAACTTGACTTTGACTTGACTCAATTCATAAGTGACGCTGTGTCTTCCAATTGCAATACCAATCAATTTATTAATGCAATCAAAGCACTAGTATTCTCAATATTCGTATCGGAAGTATGAGGAAAGCAATTTCTTGAAATTTTCTATTATGGATGTAATAAAATATATGCGAGCTTCGGATCTGACGTATCTGCTTATTTGTATATACGAATGAATTAACTTTGATTAACTAGGTAGCTATAATATGTGATGTTATATGACTTGAGTTGGGGTCAATAGTCAGTAATATTCCTCTATAATATTTTGCTTTATTATTTACTGTTGTTTACGTAAAAACAAAAAATAAGATAGGATGTGTAATAAAAATTATGATAATCACTCGCAGTCGTCAATAGACGGTTTTTTGACGATTAAGCGTAGTACGGCGAAAAGTCAGCGGAAAGTAATTTGTGTAGATTTCCGTCAGCTGATACACAAGTAGCAGTGTTACCAGCATTGGCTATTTATTTACCATTTGGCTTCACTTTATTCACTTTATTACTTTATCCTTAGCAATTTATAATTCTATTGCCGGCGTGCTCTTTTCGTATAACCAAAACCTTCTAAGCAGTTATGTCTTTTTCGATTATAATTGGGTATTTTAGTGCCTTGATTTTGTGCGGTTTTTGTCGCAATTGCGGTTGCGAGGGTTCACGTAAAGGCGGATTCTATAAATGTGTGCGTGATGTCGAGAACTGACAGCTTCCAATATTTCCTGTTCTATTGTAGCCTTGTTCCTGAAAATTCCAGGAGCGCTTTCCCTCCCATACTCAACCTATTTAGGTTGCGAGAAGGATGTCGGATGAGAACAACTGACAACAGCGTGACCGTTGTGCGACAATTTGGTACTTTTTCCGAGGACCCTGATACAATTTTTCACTAATTTGTTCCTTCTTGTTAGTTGGAAAAAACACTTCGGAGAGTTTTCAAAAACTGTGATTTCAAAAAAAAAAAATGTTTAAAATATAACGCTGTTCCCTATCAAAACTAATTTTATAATTCATAAGCAACATTTTAAGACCAAAATTGAGGTTAACTATCAATTTTAAGTGGTCTAAAAAAGCAATAGAAAATTTGTACGGCTCTGTTTTACATATGACTATAACTGGTGCCTAAAGCTACTCTGCAAATTTAGAATTTTCGCACGATATTTAACAAGTTTAGGCTCACTTGACGTAATAATAGTAATGTGATACTCAATCGCCTTACATTTTAAGAATATTTATTTGGAAACCACAGTTGTTTAAAGAATTTGCAAAGTTCCTTTTGCAACTAAAAAAAGGGAAAAAGTTCCAACAAATTGTATTAGAGTCCTTTGCACAACGGTCACGCTTGTTCAGCGCGCGGTGCACTCACACATTTAAATCCGATTCGGAACTTTCCCTAGCGCAATTGCGACAAAAACCGCACAAAATCAAGGCACAGATTTTTATATGAGATTTCAGATTTCTGCTGCCAAATGGAACATTAAATCTGAATTTGTTTTCTTTTGTGAGTTGGAAGCAAAAAAACATATTTTTCACTTGTACTGGAAATCCATTGCAATTGATTTTCACACATTTATACCAACCATTTTTTTTTTTGTTTTGTTAACATTTCTGAGTTCCAAAACTCAGCGTTATTTAACTTTGTGAAAGCGAAATAAAGCCGAATTTTAGAATTTTGTGTTATTTCACATTGATAAAGTGAAATAATGCCGAAGATTGCTTGAGAAATAAGGCCGAAGTTTTCAGAATTGCCGAGAACTAATATAGGTATCTATAAAAGTATATTTTAAAATTGCAGAAATAGATGTAACTATTATTTTATATATAACTTAATTCTAAATGCTGAAGTAACAGAGGGGGAAATTTGAAATGTATTTATAAATTCAAAGCGAGATACCTAAGGCCAACTGGGCTTTTTTTCACTTTATCCAAGTGAAATAAGACCGAACAAGGAAATTCGGCGTTACTTCGCTTTCACAAAGTGAAATACCCCCGAATTCAAAAATTCGGCGTTATTCACGGCACCGATTGATATGATTTCGTTGTGTCACTTTTGTATGGGATATTTCGTTTCGGAAGCGGTCCGTACTACGCTTTACACCGGTTAAAACGAGAGATGAATGATTAAAAGAGATGGATATCTTTCGTACGTCTATCCCCCCAAAACCCATTTGTTAACATAGTTGTTTTTGTAATTTCAACCCCCGTCTGTGATGTGAATACGTGTGAGGTACAAAAAATCATGTTGCTAATGGCCGGCCGCCAATCATCTGGCTTTTATGGGCATCGCAGTGTTTAATTGTTTTATGTTTCGTATTGAATTTCTGTGGTTTTTGTTGAGCCTTTGATTAAATCGAAAAAAATAGTGAAATTCACATTATAGAATAAAAATAATTCTTGCATAAAAGGCCAATTCATGAACTCACATATAGGTACTACAAAAGAAATGAGCAAAATGTGCGTGAATTCATGAATTTTTCTGGAAAACATCTTGTAGGCAGCCGCCTTTCCACTGGAAAGATATCTTACTCTGTATTCCATTGGTGACGTCTGGTATGACGTTTAAGGTGCATATTCAAAAAGGTTGAAAAAAGTAGAAGGTAATACCTATTTGCTGAAAAAAAGTTTTGCGTTGCTATGTATTGCATTTTTAATGGCTGTTGGAATTTGAATTTTAAAGTGCGGTATTGAGTATTAAAAATACATATGAACAGAGATCGAATTTTGGGTAGCCATTTTTGTGAAATAATTAAAAAACGAATTTATTCGAATTTTTTGAGAAAACTAAGTACGGGATGTTATTTAAAATACTGATATTATCTTTAATATATGCATTTTGATCAAAATCGTTATAGCGGTTTTTGTAAAATTTGGCAGACAAAACAGTACCAAATATTGCAATGTTTAGTTTGAAAAATACTATTTGTTAACTATATAGCTAAAACCAATTATTAACTTGTTCGCGATAGAAGCATTACTTGTTTTTTAAAGTTTTATCGAAGTCAAAAATGGGGTTTTCGAGATATGAGCAGTTTTTAATATTAGCCTTTTCGGTGATTCGAATTGAAAATTAAGGACGCAATAATTTTGAAAACATCAATATATGTCTAAGTTTACATTTTGGTCAAAATCGTTATTGCCTTTTTCTGGTAAACTAAGGAAAACTAAATTTAAAAAAAGGAATTTTTTCAATAATCCATTTTACGATAATACCTACCGAGAAAAACTGAGTTTACCATTAAGTTGGAAATAACCATATTGCATTAGAAATTAATTTTTGTTACAATCGTATGGACCGTTTTCGAGATATGTCCAAATTTCAAAAGTACCCTTACTCGAATTTTTAGCCAAAAACTGGGTATGTAGGCATGGTAACCTCACCCACTCAAGCTTAAATATTAATTTTGGTTGAAATCGTTGAAGCAGTTTTCGAGCAAATCAAACTGGTGCAAACATTTTTTAAGGGAAGTACCATTTATATTGAGGTTACCTTGCAAAATAAAAAACGGCCCCGAACTGTATGCCCACAAACTCCAAATCCAAATCTTGAATGAAATTCGGGCAGACGTTTAGGCTGTAGGTCTGTTGAAGGACGGACAGACCGGACAGAATTTTGCGAACCACTTTTTTGAGTTCGTGTACCTTCGTAATTTCAGAACTGATTAACATCTCGAGTTCGAAATTTTGTACGAAAACAATATCTTTCTCTTACTACGTAATAAAAAAAATAAAAAATAAATAGTTGGCGCAACAGGTCTGAAGAGACCCTATAGGCCTAGCTTCTCACAACCATTCGTTTTATGTGAGTTTTTCATTTTTGGAATGAATGGAAGGGATCTACAGTTTTATGCCGACTCCAAACGGCTAATTGAGAAGCTCTTACAAGACATTTATACTCTCGGATGTTTGTCAGACGTTCCCGAGAGGCAGCGCAGCGGAAAAAACCCTAAGTCGGAATTGGGTTTTTTGCGGGATTCGAACCTGGGACTCCCGCATAGCAGTCCAACACACTAACCACTAAGCTACTGCGACTACGTAATGGAGAAAGTTAAAAATGACAACGATCATGGACTTCGTTAAGCGCAATGTTTCGTACAACCGCGTTGCTGGATGTATTCGATCGAATGGCAGAAGGGAGGATTGCCGCATGCCCACATTCAGCTTTAATTTAGAAATCTGACCGGACTAAATCGATTTAACCATTATTGCTGAAATAGGTACCCGATCAAGAAGACGAAAATCTATGATGTCGCAACTATGCGTTGAGTTTTGAGTTAAATTCAAAAGAGCCTCATTCTTTCAATAGAAGGACTCGCCTATCGCCTTTCGGAAGGGATATTAATAATTTTAAGCGGGACGAAGTTCGCCTGTGCAGCTATAAAGTATTATTACTAGAAAGCATAACTATTATAGAGTCGTCTAAGATGGACATGTAGAGCGAATGGACACCAACGCTCCGGCCCGGAGAGTCTCGATTCCAACCCGGAGGGACAACGCAGTAGAGGAAGACCTCGCCTTAGGTGGCGCGCGCAAGTAGAAGGGGACCTCAACCAACTTGGAGTGTGCAACTGGAGGCAGTTAGCCAAAGATCGCGCTAACTGGAGAGGCGTATTGGTTGAGGCCCAGGTCCACCCCGACTGTAGCGCTACCTTAAGTAAGTAAGTAATTACAGTCGAGAACGGCTAAGTGGAAAACGGATAAGTGGAAAAATCACCTAAGTGCAACGCGTTTAAATATCCCGAGTCTTTTCACGTGATTTCTATACAAATTTGTTCGTGTAAGTGCAAAACGTATAAGTGCAAATTTCTCATAAGAGAACAATTTTTCAAACCACGAAATATAATTTTATACTGTTTTTAAAACCTATAAGTGCACATGTAAAATTATTTTTAAATTTGTTTATACAAATTGAATTTGACTGCACTTATCACATACCTGTACAATAAATGAAGTTGTTCGTTCACTGGATATTGTAAGATCTTATTTGGATCAAAATAATTTGAGTTGTGTCAACGTAGACGAAATTGAAAATCAAATTTTTGTTTCGTTTGGTTCGTTAATTCAAACCACAATTAATAATTTTTTTTCTTAATTTAAACACTAAAGCTATACAAATATATAGTATTTAGCCTAGATTGTATTACCAATGTGATATTGGATATAATACATAACTACATAGACTTGAGTACAAATGTACAAATACTTAATCCCAAATTGAAATGTGATATTTTTGTTTTTGTTAATTTTTGTTCGTTTAATAAATGAATTCCAAATGCATATGTGCATAATACATATGTAGGTAGTATAGTCTTTTTTTGTGAATACTGTTTTGTGACTTTAATACATATTTAGAGTAGGTAACGTCATGTGAACTCGAAATAGCACGTATAAGTGCAATAAATGTGCACTTACGGATAAGTGCAAAGTTCGTATAAGTGCACACACAATTCAAGTCCCGACGTTGTGCACTTATCCGTTCTCGACTGTATTATAGAACTTTTGCAAAATTTCTACCAAAATTTCTAACTGGGTTATCAGTTCTTTTATGACTGTTTAATAAACTGTTTTTCAAAATCTTATAGACGATTCACAAGGTCAATAATTGAGTGTTTGTGGTCTAGAATTAGAAACACGTGTTTTTCTCATGGTCTGTTGTATGTGGAATATTGACAATTGACGTGTGAGAAAACCGTCCACTTTATTTGTGTGTTTTGATAACAAAACGGAAAATATTGTGTGTCACGGGGTGCTTCAATGAAGATAATAAACACAAATAAAAACCAATGACACAAAATAAACTTAATTTATGATTTTAATTAGGTTCTTTAGGAAATAAAAATTCAATTTATTTTGTTTCATTGGTTTATATTTGGGTGTATTATCTTCACTGAAAGGTATTAAACTCATTGACCGTTAGGCGGTACGAAGTTCGCCGGGTCAGCTAGTGATAAATATTTATTAATAAGTAAAATTAATTTACAATATTAATACAAAATAAGATATACAGCACTAGCTACATGGACTTTCGGCTGGTCTTTTTATAATATAGAGATAGTTTGGGAACGATCAGGAGCAGAGATACCCACAGCCATAAACTAAGCATTAAATAGACTGACAGCTTCAGCCAAAAAAGAGAAATTGCTGAACTTGACCTTGAATGTAGCCCATTTTGAATTCATATGTTTGTGCCATGTTAATCAAAGGGGGCACACGCATAATTGAAAAAAAAAAAAACAGCCTACACTTCCGGTTTAAGCCAGATGTCAGCTAGCCTGAGGTGGATTCTCATTTCAATATCGAGCGTGGGGCTGTGTTGGGCAAATAATAGTTTCTCTTAGTTCGAGCTTGAGATTATTCGCTACCTTTTTATAGAAATAGTTGTTCGATTTTCTTATTTCTTGGTATCAAGTGAAGCTAATTACGTAGCTAAATACAATAATTAGTAAATATGCAATAAAAAATATTTCATAGAAACTACTTAAAAAAAAAAACATACGAAATAATTGAAGTGCAATGAATGTTAAAATTGTACGATATAAAGAAAAGGAATATTTTTTTAAGTCATTCCATCATGAATTTTGGATACGTAGATATAATTTTTAAGATATCGATTTCAAAAATTGTTCCCTAATCGCATTTCGTTTTCGATTTGGATTTTCAGATATTGATCTGACATTTAAGATTTCTTCTACCTAATAAACATGAAATCCGAATTTAATTGGTTCGTGTGTGTGTAGTTATTATTTGGCAGCAAAAAGAAACCCCTTTCACTTGCACTAGGAATCTATTTCAATTGATTTTCACACATTTATAACGCAAATCGAAATAATTTATTATAAAAAATCGCTCGCATACGCGTAAAATGAACAATTCAGCTAAAAAAAACAATCCTTCCAACGATGAACCATTCGTAACCGCCAGCTGTGAGTCATAAGCTTTGGTGTTAGTGAAAATACGTGTAAATTTGGGGGACAAATTTGAGATTTCTCAAAAGTGTCCCAGATCAAAGAAAAACAAAATCAATTTTGTTGTCAAATGTAACATGAAAAGCAATCTCTATAGAATAAAGATTATTTTTGTGCCAAACCGAAAACGACATTAGATTTTCCTTTAAGTTTCGCAACCTATTTTACCTTCGATATTGACATTTTTTTTTCGACATTTTCCAGCGTTTTCTCTCTCGACTGATTGAACGTTTTGGACAAATTATCGATTTGTTAAACAATTAATAGTAAAATAGTAAGTTAAATTAAAAAACAAGTTTCAGTTTCCTAAGATAATTCGTTGGGATAAACAGCTAGGTATAAATGTGCAGACATCGTTTTGCAGCAAAATTTAGATTCTACACTCACGGTGGTACATATCTTTACTTCAACATTTCACATGTAAAGAAACATAAACGGCATTATTTTCATTCATAAAATGTCTACTAAAATCGTTTCACTATCGCAGCAGCGGCGGAAATTGTTTTAAGTGATATTGTTTTGGTACTTAATAAGTGAATTACTATAAAAAAAAAAAGAGTATTAAAAGTGATTTTATTAGAAAAGTCGAACAGAATAGTGTTTTATCTTTTCGAATCCCAGCCTAAATGCAACAATACAAAACAATAATGACCTCCCATCTGTAGGCTTAATGAATGAATGCAATCATGTACCGATTTGTCTACCCAATCGAAAACATTATTTTCACAAATCTATTTGAAAACAATTAGAAATATTTTTGTAATGTCCACTCGAATACCATATGAGCCTGTGGCAACAAATTTGATTATGAACTAGTTTTTTCATCACTGTTGACAAACGTACAATAATTAAACTGAAATTTCTCAATTCAAACAAAAAAAAAAAATCGCACATACTCAGTTTTCTAATTCATTTTTGACATAGAAAAGTCAAAATATATATTTAATTGGAAGAATCATTGGATGCCAAATCAGGAGCGCAAGGCAATTTTCCGGAATTTGATCTCTTCCTAAACCTGATATACAGCAATACGAACAAAACCAAAAAAAAAAACGAAAGAATTATGTAGAGGATTTATTTTTAACAAAAATGTTACGTATACGCCCCCCTTTTTTTTTTTTTCTTTAATATGCTTCAAATTGAAACATCTGAGATTGTTTTAATTTTTCTTCTGCAATTAGGTAAGTGTCAGAATATTCTGACAAATATTATCTATTTTCTATAGATCTTCATATGTCCTATAGCATCATATGGACATCTGACAACAAAACTCTCCATGTTGAAATTTCATATTTATTACCATGACCAGAAATATTTGCTGCCACATTCATTTGCATACTCTAAATTCATTGTTTTTCCTTGGCCTTACATAAAACTAAAACATATATAAGTTAAAATTTATACATAATATTAAGTATTGGCCCAGTACCTGTAAAGATTAGTCAAAATTGAACAAAGGGGAGTGGCACCGCCCATACAAAAAAAAAAAAACATTAAAAATCGTATATCTTATGAACCAATACACTTACAAAGACCGTATATACGTACGAACCATGGTATTAACGTCGCCTTTCATGGGAAATTTCCAGAATCAAAATCCGTTCATGGATTACAGAGAACATTGGCGATAAGCACAATACAACTTGTTTTTATATACATAGAATAAGATGATACTGATCAGAGACAAACCATACTGAAACCCCCAACTCGCCATCCTCTTGCCGCTGACCCCCTCAATTTTTTTTTTTCAAATTCGCCATTTTGTTTACCTATCTATCGGTGTTCTGTCAATTAAGAATCCGTGTGACATGCAAAAACATACAATCTTAGTATTGTCTCTGATACTGATAACATTTCGGGCAGTTTTTATTAAAAAAATTGGCACATACTTCTTTTACTTTGGAACATTCAAAAATGCGAGTATTAGTTCCACACTAGTTTACGTTTCTGCTCGTAATGTGAGTTGATTAGTTTGTTAAAGTCTTTTTTGGTTTGAGGATACGATGTGGTGTTTGGTTCTGCAGATACATTACGAGCTGAATGCGGAACTGTCTGCAAGTTCGTTCTCCTTAATACCCGAATGTCCAGGGACCCAGAGGACAATTAATACAGATTTTTTTCTTGATGAGGTTATCACGAATTTTGTTAATGATGCCAGAGTAGTTTCTTACATTCCGTAAAGCGTACAAGGTAGTGAGGCTGTCGGAACAGATCACGGTATTTCAGGACATTTTTACAAGTTCTGTGGCCTTTTATTATAGCAAGGCTTCTGTGGAGAATATTGAGAAATATTTTGGTATTTTTTCCACAAGCCCTATTAGGCAAGTTAGCGTCTTACGGATTACCACAACAACTCTGCGGATGGATGCAAAATTTTCTTCTGGGAAGATCGATCCAAGTTGTTTTAGATGGTGTATCTTCCAATTCGTTTGTTATAAATGCAGGAGTGCCCCAAGGATCTATTCTTTCTCCAACTCTATTTCTTCTCCACATCAACGATTTGCTTGGATCGACAAATAATAATATCTACAGCTTTGCAGATGACAGCACTCTTATATCCTCCATCTCGAACAGTGGGCCTGTGAATACGGCTACATCACACAGTCAGAGATGTGAACAAATTAATTCTCTAAATGATGATCTGGGCAAAATCTTGAAGTGGGGAAAGGACAACTTGGTTGTATTCAATGCAAACAAGACGCAGCTCACAACATTTTCCAGAAAAAATGCATCAACAGTTCCTCAGATCCAAATGGATGACCATCAAATCCATCACAAGGACTCAATGCACCTTCTAGGAGTCACAGTCAATTCAGGAATCACATGGCAGAACCACATATCCTATATCGCAAAGTCGGCGTCCGCAAAGTTGAGCTACCTATTTAGAGCAAAGAGGTACTTTAGCCCCAAGCAACTTCTCCTTCTCTTCAAAGCACAGGTTAGACCAGGCTTGGAATATTGTTCCCATATATGGAGCTCGGCCCCAAAACATTCACTTAACCTGCTTGATAGCATACAGAGACGAGCAGTTCGACTCATTGGAGACCCTACACTCACATCGAATATACAACCGTTGCTGCACAGAAGACAAGTCGCTGACCTATGCTTGTTCTATAGGTACTTCCATGGTAGATGTTCTGAGGAACTCAAGGACATTATCCCTCGAAATGCAACTTTTGGGCGCCCAACAAGACAGGCTGCTAATGCTCATGACCATACAGTACACTTGACAACCGCGAGGACATCAACTTTCAAAAACTCCTTCTGTTACACGACAAGCAAACTTTGGAACTCGCTTCCTGGGGATATATTTCCAGAAGACTACAATTTGCAGCAATTTAAGTGCAGAGCAAACATACATCTGCAGGCATCTCGGGGCGCTGTTGAAGCGTTATAGGTTCGCCTTTCCCAGGAGAAGTATATATATAAAAAAAAAAAGTATCACTTCGCCGTCAGCTATAACTATTGCATAGGCAGTCCCGATTTCGTTTTTGGATCCGTCGATGAATGAGTTTACAACATAATACTTCATCATTTCATTATAGAGTTGAATGTGGGTTTCCTTAGGTGTTGAGTTTTTGTGTGTTTTGGAAACCTTTGTGTTTATGGCGACCTGGAGTAGTGGCCAGGGAGGGTAATTTTCGATGGATGTTGGTTTTAACGATGCCTAAACCTATATTTTTTGCAAGGTCTAGTGCGATTTAGATGCTGGATGAATATTTGGGTGTCTTTTTACGTTTTTTTTTTTTTTTTTTTTTTCTTTTTACATCGTCCATGATTGTGGACGAAGATTCGCAAATTTTAGGTGCGAGGCGGGTCGTTAAAATCTCTCTGCGGACTTCAATGGGCGGGCCAGCTTCGGTGAGGATTTGTTATTGGTGTGGTTCTGAAGGCTCCTAGGTCTGATCTGATAGCTGCATGATAAGTTGCTTTTAGTGTTTGAAGGGTCAATTTGCTGCATTTCCCATAAACTGCCAATCCATAGTCGATCTTGGATAATATTGATTTGCTTTTAAGTGGATTTTTTTTTTTTTGGTTGAAATAACATTGTGACTCCGCTGACCGAGGGTCGATCCAATTAGGACCGCAGGGGGTTTAAGGAGGATATAGCGGTAACATCTTTATTAACGACTATGTTGATTGAGGGTGTATTTGTTTAAGCTGCTGTGTTTGCGATTGTAGCACCTTCAATCTTTAAATATTCCTTTCGCCTCTACCATACTACATTTATTAATGGTTTTTATTTTAAATACTTCTTTCGCTTGTAGGAAGCGTTTACAAGATTTGGAGGAGGACGGGTGCTCTTCGTTGCAGTTTGCACAAAAAACACGAGTGCAATTGTAGGAGCTGTGGTAACGGAGATTGCAGTTTCCGTAAGAAGGATCATTTTTGCATCTATTTTTTGTATGACCTAGTAGTTGACAATTTTGTCACCGCATGGGGTTAGGGACATATTCTTCCACTTTACAGTTGTACCATCCAATATTGACCGTACTCGGTGGGCGGATGAGGTCGAAAGTGAGAATGAAGAGTCCGGTAGGGAACATTTCGTTTATAATTTCTTTTTCAATTACGTTTATTAGATATGGCGCGTAGACCGTGCCTTTGAATGAGTTTAGTTCTGTATGCCCAAAGATGGGGCAGAGGTTGGATAGGGTAATTTAGAAGATATTTTAAAAAAAAAACAGCCAATTACAATTAAATAAAGGAGTGGAATTTTGCTTAAGATGACATAACCGATAAGATGACATACTTGCAATTACTCTTTAACCATAAGCGCCACTCTGCCAAACATATCTGGATATGCAGTTTTACGATATTAATTATGCCCACAGTAATTCGGCAGCTAGTTAATAACGTGCTTTAAATGACAACGAAGTCAAGAATTTTGTGCGTGAATTTGTTTCTTTTTTGTATTGAGTGTTATATTGTAGTGCATTTTTTTAGTAATTCCTATGCGACATTTTTACCTCATAAGAAAATGTTGGTTTCTACAACATGCTAAACATTTTCACTCATATTGGGCCAGATGACATGAAACCCGACCGTCTAAAATCACACCCTATGTCATCTTTCCCAAAAGGTAGCATTTTATATTAATTTGTGTATCTTTTCATTGTAATATGCCATTATGCCAAATAACTAAAGACGTATATCTAAGGCTATTCAAGGCGTAAGGAAAAAATAAATGAATTTGGCCATTGCTATTTTTCATCTTACACCGAATTATGCCACCTTAAACTAGCTCTTAAACTTAATTTAAAAATATTTAAAAATAATAATACCTACTTATTGTTTTATACATTAATTTTAATGTAGTTTTTGTAACTAACAAATGAATTAGTTGAATTCACTTTGTTTTTATCCCTATGATTTGTAAATATTTTTATTTCATATAGGTATATATTCATTTTCAAGAAAAAATATGTCACCTTGAGCACAATTCCGCTACGCCCCTTTTAACCATTTTTGATTCGTTATTGGTGTGTTCTCTTAATAGATTCCAATTGGAACTCTACACATATTCATTCATACACCGATACCACACTCCATCCAAATTCCAGACTTCACAGTTCACCATCACAATCCACTCCCCGTCCATAGTCCACACTAGTTCTAGTGTTTGTGCATTGTGCATTGTGCTCTCGGTTATCTCCATTCTCCAATTCTCCCTTTATCAAACCATATTCTCTTTCCATTGATACACATATAGATTTAGACATTCTTTATCCACAAAAGTGGCTCTCGGTCATTTCATCCATTAGAGTAGAGCGTGTTCATGTAGTTTACCTCACCAACAAAAAAAAAAACTCTAAAGAAGTACGGAACCTTCGGTGCGCGAGTGACACCCGCACTTGGCCGTTTTTTTTTTTTTTTTTTTTTAACTTTCGGTTCGGTTAGCGGATCTGTGTCGAGTCCGCTAAACCGATTTCCCGATTCCGCTAGTGGGCCATGACCATATTTTGAAATTCGTTTCACTATACGATTTGTATGTATCACACACTAATGCGAGAAACAGATTAACACAGCAAAATCAACAGCGACTTTTACACTTAATGTTAAGGGGGTCCGGTCGACTTTAGCGGCATTGGCATGCTTGCTTAGGCACGTGCATGGCTCGTCGCGGGGTGGGGTCTTGCGTTCGTCTAGTGGACTACCGTTTAGAGCATGCCAGTTAAAAGTAAAAAAATTAAAATGCAAACGAAGCTAAAAATAATAAAAAAAATAGTTGGCGCAACAGGTCCGGCCGGACCTCCCTCCGGAGGGACCCTGGGCCTAGCTTCTCACAACCAATCGTTTTGTGTGCGTTTTCATTTTTGGAATGAATGGAAGGGATCTACAATCTGCGCGAGAGGTGGCGCAGTGAAAAAAAGCTGGAATTTGGGTTTTTGCGGGATTCGAACCTCGAACCCTCGCTTAGTAGTCCAACACACCAACCACATTATCCACTGCGCCTACAAACGAAGCTGAAATATATGAAGTGAAATGGGTAGAATCGGGAAAAAAAGTACATACTAAGGTACCGACCTAGCAGCACAGAGAACCGGCCTCGGAGAAGGCCGGCGACCCAGATTATCAACATCCTCGCATGACTCACGCCTCGGTATCCCCGCCGAGCTTAACCCTCCCCATTTGCCGAACCTATGTCTGGTAACGGCACCATGGTTGCCACTCGCTCTGTGTTTATGGCAACCCCTTAACCCCCTGGGTTATTCTAGTAGGTCATTTTGACCGAAGTCCACCAAATTAAAATAGGCGCAAGTGCGAAACCCACAGATTCATCAGCCCACTGACCAATTCGAATAAAACGAAACTCACTTATCTAAATTCCACTTTTTATTAATATTATACGTAAATTAGAAGGCTCTGCGAAATAAGGCCCCAATGTTATAAGACCTCAAAACAAAAATGAAATAACTGAGTGGAGAAGCGAGGAGTAACAACGATTCTCGCATGTTACCCTGAAAATTTCTGTTGGGAAATTATGTCGAATATCAGTTTGTGAATTGAAATGAAGTAAGTCCCCAAAACTATTTTTTTTATTATTAATTGTTACCCTTCCGACATGGAATTCGTATGGGGGGGGCATGCTGCCCCCCTGTAACCCCCTCGTTGGGTTTACTGTTAGATTACGGGGTGGGTGCGAGGTTGAGTACATGCAAAGTTTCTTTAATCCAATATCAACAATATTAAGTTTAAATCTAGTAAAAGAGTAGTTCTCGTTATTTTTAATTTCATTATGAAATAAACCCCAAATTTGGGGCCCTATTTCATCGCAGTGGGGCCTTATTTCATATTTGAATTTGGGTTATTATTTTATTATGAAATAACAGCCCAAATTTAGGGCCTTATTTAATTTTCTCTTTTGGGGCTTTATATCATTGGGGCCTTGTTTCCTGCAGCCAAATTAGAAGCTAGTAGAGTCCTCTGAATTGTAAATTTATGCACAATAATGATGTGGTACAAAAGCTTATAACAAAATAAAACGAAAATTGAATGAAAAGAGAAAAAAAAAAAAACAATAACAGAGAGTAAGAGAAACTACTCGGATTAAAAAAAAAAAAAAACAACGTAAAACTACGATAATCTAAGGATAATAGTAAGAAGAATAACTGAGAAGTTAAATCAAAGGAAAGAAAGAAAAACAAACTTAGACGCCTACTAGGCCAAGAAGGAACCGCGAAGGTTAAACGGCCCGGGCCCCGGGGGACGTGGATACAACGCGCTCTCTTCACTGAAGTTGGTTGCAGTACGCACCGTACGTACTTAGCTTGCGATTATGCTCTAGTCGGAAGAGCTGGCGGCCGCGTAAGAGAAAAACTAGCCCGTTAGGGAGCCAAAGCCTCTTGTTATTATGTACTATTCCCATATACCCAAATATATATAACAGATTATATTCAATTACATATCTGTGAACGGAAGTATTTTGCTCACTGGATAGGGTTTGATTAATCGGGGAAGAGAAAAGCAGTCCAGTAGATATGTTACGGGGCCATACATCTATCTGAATAAGAACATTAATTTAGAAATAAGAAAACAAAAAAACGTAAACAAAAACTGTCCATCGGAGACTGATCGGTGGAACACCCACAAAGTGGGTTTCATATGACATTCCCCACGAGGTGCTTTTTAGGTGTTGACCATGGCCTGCAAAGAGAATGTCAACGTACTAATAAATCATTACCAAATTAATATAAATGAAACATAATTCCATAAATTACCTCATATCAACACCCGGACTTGAACACCCTGAGGTCAACCCTGACAACGATGCATACTACAAGTAAGTATGAATCCGAGAAGACAATCACAATATATATAAAATAGATTTAAGAAAACAAGCATTATATACCGTTGGGTCGCTGTTGTTGAGCCAACACCTTTATATGTTAACTATTCACCACTATTTGTTACCTAGCCTAAGTCAAATTGTATATACAAAAAGTTTAATAAAAGCAAATGTAAAAAACAAATTACCTGAGATGTGTTCTGCCACTGCCGGCTACAACCTACTACTACTACAATTCCATGAGTGATTTGACAGTTTGAAAGTTTTTTTTTGTCTTTCCTTTCATCTTCATTCGTTGGTGACAAAAGTTTCCTTACATGTTAGTTGTTCATTAGGTTGCGTTAATATACCTAGGTGTTTTTAAACAAATTTGAGTGAGTCTGTCCAATGTGTTAAGTTATGTATTTATATATGATATTTATTTATTTATGCATTTAGAATTCAAGTTTTAGGGTTTTACTGACGAAAACTGACAAAAGATAGAGAACGACTAAAGAGAGGACGAAAGAGTGGGAGATAACAGATCGCGTTCATCGTAGAACCCTATCAGCTATCCCTAATAATAAGCTCAAAGAGTGTGAACGCAAAGATTAGTGATTAGTTAGAGCATAATTAAAAATATGAGTAAGATAGGTACATGAGAAAGTCCAAGAGGACCGGGTCTTAAGCAAATAACAAGCGCAAAAGACACCGGCTAGAGGGACAAGTCAATGACCGAATAACTGACCGGCCCTCAGATTTCATCATTTATCAAGTGGTGATTGCAGCAAGCAGCTGAGTTTTGCGATAGAATCAAGAACACAGACCATAGTAGTGTGCAAAGTCGCATTGCATAGATTTTTTTTATACATTATTTACTTGGGTTGGTTGAGTAAGGAATTTTGCGAAACATTTAAATGATGCAAGGTATGTTACCTACTTGAGGTGTTCTGTTCATAAGAATAAACTGGTAATTTCACCTCTCACTAGTGTTGATAATCGACAATCAAAAAGCCTGCAGCTACAGTCCCCTATTTTCGGCGACTGTGCCCTGTCCCACAGCCAAAAGAACACCCTAGAGATCCAGGGGAGGAACCGAAGCAACCGTTCCGCCGAAATTCCAGCCGTTGTGCAAATAGCGAGACGCATATATTACCGCCCGGCAACGGTTAGCAGTAGGCGTCACTCCAACGGTCATCCGTTACACAAACACCAGTGCCTTGATTTTGTGCGGTTTTTGCCGCAATTGCGCTAGGGAACGTTCCAAATCGGATTTGAATGTGGGAGTGCACCGCGCGCTCGACCAGCATGACCGTTGTGCGAAAATTTTCCTTTTTTTTTTTTGAGTATTCTAATACAATTTGTTTGTACTTTTTCCCTTTTTTTAGTTGAAAAAGGAACTTCGCAAATTCTTTAAACAACTGTGATTTCCAAATAAATATGTTTAAAATGTAACACGGTTGAGTATCACAATACATACTATTATAACGTTAAGCGAGCCAATACTTGTGAAAACATTGTGCGAAAATTGTAAAATTTGCAGAGAAGCTTTACGTAAAACGGAACCGTACAAATTTTCAGTTGCTTTTTCTGACCACTTAAACTTGATGGTTGACCTCAATCTTGATCTTAAAATGTTGCTTTTGAATTATAAAGTTAGTTTATCAAAAAAATAAGCAAATAATTTTTCAATTTTCTAGAAAAAGAATTTATTAATTTTTCTGTGATCGAAAAACGTTTTTCGCATGGAAAAAATGATAAATTCTTATTTTGTTAACATGAATTTGATAAACTAACTTTATAATCAAGTTTAAGTGTTTAAGTGGTCAAAAAAGCAAACGAAAATTGGTACGGTTTGGTTTTACGTATGACATTTGGACCTTAGTAATATTGCCCTTTATTGTTTCACCGCCCTGAGTGTTAGAGAAGGTTATAAATTATAGGTAGTTTAAAAAAAAACAAATTATAATTTTCATAGAAATTTTCATATATAAAAAAAAAAACTTAAACAAAAAAAAAACACAACAGAGATTTTTTTAAGATAGGTAGTTCAAAAAATAGATGCAATTCGTTTTCGAATGATAAAATTCTAAAATGAAAACCTTAAAGCCTCGATTTTGAACTATAAATATATAAAAATTAATAAAATATTGGCTGTAAATATATCAACTCATATTTATATCCACATTTTAAGATCTCGTTCAATTTAGTTTTAAGAAGTTGCAGAGAAAAAAAATGCAAGAAAAAACTGCCTTTTCTGAAGCCCTTCTGCAAATTTAGAATTTTCTTACAATATTTAACAAGTTAGTATTGGCTCGTTTTAACCGAAAATAGTGTTGTGATAGGGAACAGCGTTATATTTTAAACATATTTATTTTGAAATCACATTTTTTGAAAAATCTCCGAAGTGTCTTTTCCAACTAACAAAAAGGAACAAATTAGCAACAAATTGCATCAAGCTCCTCGAAAAAAGTACCAAATTGTCGCCCAACGGTCACGCTGTTGTCAGTTGTTCTCACTTCTCATCCGACATCCTTCTCGCAACCTTAATAGGTTGCGTAAGTTGTCGGTTCTCGACATCACGTAACCGCTATTGCGACAAAAACCGCACAAAATCAAGACACTGGTTTTAACATAAGTTTGTGTGTGCGCGTACCATATATATGGATAACTGCAACGTTCTTCACTGTGCTGGCGCCAGGACATCGGGGCCGGGGGACGATAAATAAACGTAAGTGACAAGGTGTTAAGTTCAGAACTTTGCCGTTTGCCTTTTTAGTTTATTTATTTGTTTTATCTTTCTATTTTTTTTTTTTTGCTATAGTTTAACTGTTATCTTTATTTAATGAATTTTAGTTTTAAAGTAAATTTTTATTAAATGAAGATTTTCACCCTTATTGCGAAGATCAACTATCAATTATTGATAGTTGATACTTTTAATATAAAAAATTGGTGCGACTGTATCCAACAGTCCCGAAATATGTGTATGTGTAAACACCGTGCGTGCGGTATGTGTGTGGCTTGATACACGTCATTGAGAAAAGAGGGAATTGTAATAACTGTATTCTTGGTATATTATGAAATAACAATAATTTATTTTCAAACTCTGCGTGAGCCTTAACATGTCTGGGGTACTCTTCGTAGGGCGGAGTGACTACCTGTGGTTGTAAAACTTCATTGATGTCCGTTCTATTTCTTTTGGCTCGAACTGACGATAAATCCACGTCATTTATCGTCAGAACATCATTGACAGTTGATCGTGATGTCGTCGGTTCATTGTCAGTAATTGTCGCTCCAGTTTGGTTTGCGAGACGAGTTCTCCATTCACGCGAGCGTTCAGTACTCGTTTTCCCAAACTTTTTACCGACTTTCAGAGGTTTACTTGCACGTAAACGCGCCCTGTAATTTTGCACGTTCTGCATCTGTCTTTCCCATATCTGAAAATATTATAATGCATCTTCAATGACGGCAAAACATTGCATTATTGTCAGAATTGTGGAATTGTATCAATTACGTATTTTCCTTTTTTTTTCTGCGTTTTACTATTGAAACGCATGTAGGTACCTACAGATGCGAGTTGGATGACAGTTGAGGTTAAGAAGTCACAACTGAATGAATTATAAGCAGTGTATTAAACAGTGAAATCGAACAGTGAAACAACGCGCACTAAGATGTTTACACATCAACAAACACTCCTAACATATGCAGTGGAAAATACCCGTTTGCATTTCCATCCCCGCAAGTTAAATGACATCAACAACTGTTACACAGTAAATGAAAGTGTCATTGGAATTTTATTCGGCTTGCATTGCATATTGTAGAGGTGCTGGTCAACGACATTTTTGTAAGTTGTTGTCCAGCTGTGATTTCTGCGTGCCTGGTAATTCACGAAAGATTTGGCACCGAATTTCCTCGAGATATCCGTCACAGGGAAGAAATGTGAGACCATCATATATGAAAAACATGCTTTATTTCACATCAACAAAAAGCTGATATTAATATGCCCCAGCTCAAAAATGTATGTAAAGATAAAATGAATGCAATGATAAAACACAGTGACGCATTCCCTGTCCCGGCAGTTACATGTGTGGAATTTCTCCACCAGATTCCAAAAAATGTATGCAATTATAATACACAGTGACGCATATCCGTCCCCGTAAGTTAAATGTGTGAAATTACTCCACCAGATTCCAATAACGCGCGCTTAGATGTTTACACATCAAAAATAAATAAATAAATAAAAACAAATTAAATTAAACAAAAATAAATTTCTTTAAATGGTATTGCGACGATCAATTATCAATTAAGTGTTGATCGACTGTGACAAATTATCGGTTGACAAATCGGTATTGTGAATGTCAATCTCGAACAATTTATTGGTAGTTGTCAATTTTTCTATCAACCGCAATTTCGGGGTTGATAAGGACGGCTCTTAAACGAAAATGTTGAACATCATCGTTTTTAATTGTTATTGTTGTTATTTCTTAAGGGCTATTATGTATATACCTTTTGCCATTCGAAAATTCCACTGATGACATATTTTTCAATATTTTTTTACAGATTTGTTACACTCGTTATTATTGTTTAATTAAATTGTTTGCAAAATCCTTAACGATCACCCTTCAAATCAAAAATATTTTAGAACTGTCAAAGTTGAGTTTTCATTCACAATAACTTTATTGTTGGCGTTATGTTCACAGGTTATATAGGTATTTATCAATTATTTTTCGCAATCTACATCAATTTTAATTGATAAATTTGTCAATCGTCAACCGATTGATAGTTGATCTTCGCAATAGGGCTGTTTATTTGAATAAACGTAGCACTTTTGTATGAGTTAATCAACGAGTGATTTTATATGATGAGAACTTAATTCCTTTTTCTTTTTGGTGTGTGGGAATGAGGGAAAGTCGTCCTTCTATACAAAGACAATGACGGAACAGGACGTTTATTAATAGTGACGACAGGGTGTGACCCTGCTGACCAGCGAACTCTACAAGCTGTACAGCGACCTGGTCAGAAAAGTGCGCATCAGCCGACTAAGATGGCTAGGACATGTAGAGCGAATGGACACCAACGCTCCGGCCCGAAGAGTTTTTGACTCCAACCCGGAGGGACAACGCAGTAGAAAAAGACTTGCGCACAAATGGAAGGGGACCTCAATCAACTTGGAGTGCGCTTAAGATCGCGCTAACTGGAGAGGCGTATTGGTTGAGGCCCAGGTTCACTCCGGACTGTAGCGCCATCTAAGTAAGTAAGTAACAGTTTTAAATAAAAATTAATTATGCGACTTTGATCAAACACTGTACCAGATTTACTAAATTCAAATTGTAGTTTTATGAATTGATGGTAAAAACAACTCATAAAAAAATTATGCCTTTTTTCTAAAAATTATTCCTCAATGCCTGAATGGCATAATTATGCTTCAGTTGGCATCACTGCTACTCACATAAAATGACGGATTAGAATTTAGTTGACGACTGGGAGGAGCTAGGAAATGGGCTAAATTCGTAACATATACGGCGGGCTGGCCGTCCTTTACCACCAACACCAAACATGCCTTTGGTTCATAACGATCCCCTATCCCTTGGAGAGACACTAGGAAGGAAGAGCCGCGTGTTAGAGTAAGCTTAGGATAGTTTAAAGTTAGCATAGGCATATAGTAGGGATTAGCCTTACTAGATAGATTTAATTTAGATTAGATTAGGATAGTTAGGATAACTTCGCGAAATCTTACTGGTCTTTCTCGGGGGTATCGTCATAGGCGTTGATCACTTTTCTTTTTCACTGTCTATCTTTTTTTGTCCGTCCGAGGTTCAACAAGAGTAGCTTTCTTTCTTCTTTTGTTTGTTTTGTTCTTTCAATGGCATGGATAAAAGTTTGTAGGGCAGGTGATATAAGGTGAGGGGGCAAGAACACCCCCGAGCGACTGCGAGCATGCCGCGCCCTCCTTACCTGTGCCGAACAGATGCTCGCAACAGATACTACACTAATGTATTTAACTGGGTTCATTCCATTCACCCTTTTTGTAAAATAACACAATGCCCACTAATTCGGAGCACTCAGAAGGAGTAGAATAACTTAATGTATAAGTCACTTTTGATTAGTTTTTTTTTTTTTTTTTTTTTTTTTTTTTCTTCTTAATTCTAATCTGCTACTGGGGCATCCCACGTTGGTACGGTGACGGCGTCGTACCACCGACCAGTACAAGAATCTCCCCTCGAGTATGAGGATAAGGGGTCAGGGGGAGGAGGAATCAGCTAGCCCACCGGAATGTCGAGTAACGATAGTACCACACGTCATTGATTATAACGCCACTCTGAGAGTTGGCATTTATGTTTTGTGGTACGCGCGCTTCTGGACACGGCTTTGGGTTCTGACCCCAGACATGCGTCGAACGCCGCAGGACCCTTAATGCGTTTGGTCACACTCAAGCCTCACTCGCACGAAGTTTGTCTGCGCACACTTCCCTTTCGGCCACTAATTTTGCCGTACACACACAGTGTTACGCCCGTCACTATTAGAACTGTTTTTTCCCCCCTTTTTGGGGTATACAGTATACTTCATCCGATCGTTACTAACGCGGTTTTTCGGGCGGACCGAAATTTACCAAAAGGTACGCGACAGGTAGATTTACTTATTCGACTAGGATAGACTCCCAATTAGCAAAGGACGGATTCGGGTGATAACACCGGAAATTTCGGGAAGGTAACCGGGCGCTCGATCGACCTCTCAGAAGCCCAAAACAGAACAGACCGAACTCGCGTCGCCGGAAATCTCTCACCACCAATGAACGCCTATCCACCCACAGCAAATAAAAAAAAAACCTGTTTGTGGGGAAATTTGCTACTGAATTTAGTCCAGAGGCAGACACGCAAAAAAAAATTAATAAATACATAATAAGAATGATTAAATAATCACCCTTATTACAAGTGGCGTTTATATTGAACGACAATTTTCGTTTCAAGAGTCGTGTCACTTTACTGTCGATTTGGTATGGGTATTCCGTAATCCGGAACATTTCGTACAGATCGGAGAAATTTCATTCCAGATATCCGTAACCATTGCGATACAAATTTCGGAAAAATTCTCCGATGACATATAGCGCACCTAGTCACATTGCGTGGAACCTTATTTTTGACAGGTACACAGCACATTATTTAATAGCTCTTCGACAACTAATTGCTGCGGAAGATTTTCATGTTCCGAAAGCGATACTTCGAACGCAATTTGTGTTCTGATCAGATTAGACTTTCGTATCGGATTTTTTTCCGAACGGATACCGCGATATGGGTGATTATTTTCCTTGCGCATGTGAGCTCTGAGTTTAGCAAAAAAAAAAAATGCAGAGATGAATGACTTGTATTGATTATATAAGTTAACTAGCTGACCCGGCAAACTTCGTTTCGCCCAAATTTGTTAATTTGTTAATAAATTCCGAGCATGCACCAAGCACTTGCTAATTTATGTAATTCGACCAATTAAAATTCTTTATTCAAAAGTTATATTAAATGCAATAGAAATAAATGATGAATAGCAATGTTGATTTTTTTTATATCAAACCGCAATAATTTTGACGTGTCGTCCAACCTTCCACTTTTTCACTAAATTGACAAACATCCATCGATTATCCTTGCAATAAATTATTTGTCATAGCGAAAGCGAGACGCACGGGAAATTGAAGTCGCACGAATGGTAAATCGTTCTTAATAAGCGAAATCTGCGGAATAAGAATGTTTGCCTTTGAATTTTCCCCTTAAAATCATCACTTGTATGATATTTGATGTGAGATCCTTCACCATAAAACAAATGCGATCCGTTGCAAAGTTTCGGTACATTGATGTTTCGCAACAGAATTTTAACTGAACCAACTTTCAAATCCGAATTATGTAGATAAATATATAAATTACAAAAATTATAAAAATCGAACGATCCGTCCCCGAGTTATGAGTGCACATACGGACGTCAGTCTCTTTTATATGTAACTGTACCCACCCGGCTTTGCCCGTACCTTTCGTATTAAATCTTGCACTAATTTCGCAAATTGCTTTATTTGGACAGCGTCCATTAATAATTTTCATTATACAACTTTAGAAATAGCGTTTGATTTTATTTTTGAATGGGACGTGCCACAATCCGTTTTCTTATCCCGCTTGTGTTTTTCAAAGTACCACCTATAGGTCAAAAACTATCCGAAATTTAAAACTGGAAGCAACCATATCCATCTACAAAAGATTATGGTGGTTAAGTATTCTTAAATTTTCTAATTTTCCGCGCAATTTTCTTAATTTTTTCTTTCATAAGATTTTTCTCCTGACAATAACAAACACAACAAAAAAAATTTAGCGAAATCGGTAGAGCCGTTCACGCGTCATGCCGCGACCAGGGGAAATAGGGATTCATTTTTATATATATAGATTCAACATTGGAACATTTGTTCGAACAGCTTGACTCAATGCGATTCGTTCGAAGTCCATTTCTCGCTCCTATTCTCGATTAAATGCGTCAAATCAAAGCTTTGTTGCGCATTTCATCTGACATCTCCAGTTCATTATCCGATGTCACAGTGCGAATTCGATGCAAAATATCGTCGGCCATAATATCATCTTTGTATAATCAAAGTACCTATCTACTTCATTTCAAAAAGTTACATAATGTAACATAGTAAACATAATTTATTAGAACAAAGTTTTTGGGTACCTACCTATATTTAAAAAAAGAAAAAACTTCAAAATTGTTGACAACAACAATTTGCTTGGAAAATAATTAAAATAATTGACAAGAACAATTGCTTTTAAAATTCAAAATATTTTTTTTTTTTTTATTTGAAGTGTCACTTCTTGATTTCTATCCAGTTAATTTTTTTTCAAAGTGTATTTCCCCATACAAACTTTAATTTTCTAATTTTCCGCGCAATTTTCTTAATTTTTTCAATTTTCCTTTTTTCCTAAACCTTCGCGGAGCAATTACGAACAAATCCGCAGAAGGAAGTATCCAATTTGGTCCAGTTGTTTTCGAGTTTTAAGCATCCGAACAAACCAAGATCCATTTTTATATATATAGACTAGCTGACCCGGCAAACTTCGTTCCGCCCAAATTTGTTAATGTAATAAAAATAATAATTCCGAGCATGTAAAATGCACTTGATAATTTATGTAATTCGGCGAATTAAAATTCTTTATTCAAAAGTTATATTAAATGGAATAGAAATAAATGACAAATAGAAGTGTTGTTTTGTTTCAATCAAACAGCAATGATCTTGACGTGTCGGCCAACCTTCCGCTTTTTCGGTACATTGATGTTGCGCAACAACATTTTAACTGAGCCGACTTTCTAATCCAAATTATGAAGAGGTAAGCCCGCAACATCCAAAGAATTGAAAAATTCAACTAATCTCCATAAAGTTTTTTTTTTCACCAAAAAAAGATAGCATTATGCCCTTCCTTCCAGCCAAAAATCATAAAAATCGAACGATCCGTACGTCAGTCTCTTTTATATGTACTTAACTGTACCCACCCGTCTTTGCCCGTACCTTTCGTATTAAGTCTTGCTCAAAAGTATCCTATACTTCAAGCGGAAATGAAGAATATAAATCTACAAAATTTCATTGAAATCGGGTGACTGGTTTCGGAGATCGACAACAACGCCATATAGCGGGTCAAAAATCCTATGTTTTAAGTTTGCGTTAACCTGAAATACAACAACACGAACAAAACCCGAAAGAATTATAGGTATAAATTAAGAAGATTATTATTAATGAAAATTTAATTGAACTGAAAAACGGCATATACGCCTACAACGCCACATGTTGAGGATTTTCCGACTTTTATTTTATCCTAAACCACCCTTGATTCAAGACGAACAAAACAAAACAAAAATCATTTAAATCTGTCTAGCCGTTCTGGAGCCTTTCCCCGACTAACGCACAGCAATTAACATATTACTCTAACCAAACTGTGAACGCCGACCAATGTTACCATGACCTCTTTTTGGCATCGTAACAAATATCGAACTGTAAATGATCATAACTTTTTATAAATCGCACGCAGTTTTCACAAATCACTATCTTACCTTTGAAATAGCCAAAATACAGAAAGCAAACGAACGAAAAGGGTGCAATTGAAATTTTTTGAATACAACTGGAAAAACAGAACAAAACACTTAACGATCTAACAAAACAATAATAATAATAGTAAATTTAAAAATTTTATTTAAAATTAATTTGACTTTCTTTCAAATGTTGTTTTATTTTTCTTTCTTGATTTACAAAAGGGTACAACTTCTTTATCAGTACATTAGTACTGACCCCCCCCCCCCCCCCCCCCCCCCCCCCTCCTCCGTGACCACACAGCCCAAATTATCAAATCACAAAGAACATAATACTTTGCTATCAAATGGAATGACCGCCTACAGCGCCACCTGTTGAGAATTTTTAAATTTTTCTTTTTTCCTAAACCTTTGCGGAGCAATTACGAACAAATCCGCAGAAGGAAGTATCCAATTTGGTCCAGTCGTTTTCGAGTTTTAAGCATCCGAACAAACCAAGATCCATTTTTATATATATAGATAAACGAAACCCTAAACTATTCTCATACAACACGCGCAACATCAGTTCCCACCGTTATCTCTAAACCATACGCCAACAACACATCAGTTCCCACAGTGTCAGCAAATGCGACACCTTACTGCATGCCATCGAACCATGTTGCACCTGACGTTTCCATAGAATTCTGACGATGCGTCTGGAGCGATTCCGGCGTTGTTTTCATCGTTTTATAAATATAGGTCTTTAGGTATTATCTGTTGTTAGTTGTTTAGTTACGATTCTAGTGTTAAGTTCGATTGTTAATAAAATATTATTTTTAACTAAAATAAGTGTTCGAGTTTAACTGGCGCCCGAGCAGGGACCCGCGTTGAAATCCGACACTAATTCGTGTACGTGGGTTTAATAAAAATAGCGTGTTTAAAACTGTGTATTAAAGACATTGCTGTGAAACAAATCGACTTGGAGAAAAGAGGCCCCCCAGTAGCTGGAAGAACCACAACCGGAGGAAAAGGAGTCAAACAATTTTGACTGCCGCTCCAGGATGCAACAAGCCGCACTAGTGTAAGAAACAGTGCATATAGTAAGAATAGTTTAAGCGAGAAATAATTATTGAAATAAGTGAATTAGTGTTAACTTTGCAATCTTTTCTTTTAATATCTTTTTGCTCAATTTTTCTCATTAAGTTAAAGTTAGAAATACCTAGTGTTCGAATTTCGCGAATTAATATTATGTAAGCTTTTCAAATATCCCTTTGTAGGATCTCTCTTAGTTAGTTAAAGTCAGAAATAGTGTTATTTTCCAAATTAATAATTTGTGTTAGTTCAATCATGGCAAACCCAGTCCACATTCGACCACCGGTCCTTAATCCCGAGGTTCTTCCGAATCCTCCAAATCCCCCTAATGCCGGCGGTGTAGTAACCAACGAAGTTCTTAACTCACTAGTAACGGGAATAGTAGGCCGCGTACTTCAAAACGAAGGTCGTCGATGGGTTCAATCAATAATAAACCCTAACGCTGATGGCTTCAGTGGTACAGACCAAATTATTAACCCAAAACACCGCGAAAATCTAACAGAGCTTGACAAAATCCCCGATGTTGTTCGAAGTTTGAAAGACTTCACCGGACAACCAGGAGAATACAATTCCTGGAAAAAAAGCGTAGATAGAATCTTACAACTGTATGAATCTACCAGAGGAACACCAAAGTACTTCGGAATTTTGAGTGTTATCAGAAACAAGATAGTAGGCCAAGCTGATGTGGTATTGGAATCTTATAATACCCCATTAGATTGGAAGTGCATCTCCCGTTGTTTAACCATGCAATA
The DNA here is from genome assembly GCA_946477585.1 of Cheilosia urbana. Taxonomy (NCBI): domain Eukaryota; kingdom Metazoa; phylum Arthropoda; class Insecta; order Diptera; family Syrphidae; genus Cheilosia; species Cheilosia urbana. The sequence goes on along the minus strand of OX297854.1, from coordinate 61,245,895 downwards.
TGCAGACAAACGAGATTTGACCACACTCGAATATCAAATGACTTCTCTAGTTCAGGTTAACTACACTGTTCAAGAATTTTATCACCAAGTTTATTCGCATCTGTCTCTTATATTGAACAAAATAGGTTGTATGGATATCAGTAACGAGTTCATTACTTTACTCACCCAGACTTACCGAGACAAAGCCCTCGACACCATTATTAGAGGCTTGAAAGGCGATTTACCGAGACTACTTGGTATTAGAGAACCTACCGATCTTCCACAAGCTTTGCATCTCTGTTTTAAGCTTTGGGTGTTTTCATAAACGTCTGCCTAACTAAGATCTGCGTAAGACGTGTTCATAAAGTCAGATTTTTGATCGAACAGACGCAGATGAATTGCAGAAGATATGTTCATAAACGTCATAAATGTCATCAGCATCTGGCAGATTGTGCATCCATATTTTTTTGACTGCAGAAAGCGCGGAAGGTAAAAAATGTTAAAGTGCGAAAAATGTAAGTTTTATTGGAAATTTTTTTGTGTTTTCACAATTATATTTACCTTTTTTAAGGGAAAAAGAAGCTGCGACGTTGAATGTGGCGAAAACCAAATTATTGTGATTATTTTTTTGATTTTTGTCTGACGTTTATGAACATTTAGTGACTACTTAAAATTGTACTAAAGCAGGCCTGCACACGTGCTGCAGAATAAGTGTATTCATTAATGCAACAAAAAAGAAAGACGATTGTACTAACGCAGATTTTCGACGTTTATGAAAACACCCTTTTTCAACTAAAATAAGTGTTCGAGTTTAACTTATACTCCAGTCGACAGAAACAATACATTAGCCGCTTTTTTATTATGCCCGCATGATGCATAATATATACTTTCATGGTTTACAACAACAGTTGAATCTCGTATTGTTATTGTAAATCATGGAAATCAATTATCTTTATAGATCATGAGGGCATAATACAAAAACACATAAGTTATCTCAATATTTTTCCCAGTTTTATAGGTTTGTTGACTACAAATACCTAAATACCTACCTTTGATCCTTACATACGTTTATTGTGAAGAAGAACGTGTATTGTCAGTTCATTTCTAAAGCATATATTTTTAAATAATACTCTTATTCGTTGCATACAGCCAGTCGATAACAAAAATTCAGACAACGAACGAGAACGATTGCTTATCAGTGCATGGCGCCGCCCAATGATAGGCTCCACCATGCATTTTTGTACATTTCACTTATGCAACATTTGGGGGAGACTGTTTTTTTTTTACCAAATTGTTGTCAAGTGCACCACTTGATGCATACCAAGCACTTTACAACCTCCTTACCATTTTTCCTTTGTATGCAAGATGTTTAACCCTACGATCAATGTTGCAACTTTGTAACAATATATTGATTGTCCCAAATAAACATCCTCCTAAATTGCTATTTCAGCTTGCCACTTCCAGCGTCAATGCCCAACACTTCCGACCTAAATAAACAATGCTTATTTATGGTTTTTCCTTCATTTCCATTGCGCAACTAAGTGCCCAAACCAATTAACCCAAGTCAATCAACTCATTATGCTTATGTCGCACTTTCCACCATACGAACGATCGCTTAATGAATCGTATGCGCGACAAAGTAACATGAGCCGTTTGACTTGAACTTGCCCGGGAATTCCCTTCCGTAATTCCCTATTCTTTTTGTTTTCCTTCTTCGTTCATCGAACCTCGAATTGAATGAATCAATCGAGGGGACTGATATTGAGCACTGGGTATGACGCTGCTTTCGATTTCTTAAGACACTCTAGTTTCAACAGTCACGCGGTTCACGTCGAGATCTTCCTAAATCGTTATCCAAAATCCTTCCACTAAATCTCAATTCTATATCGTGAATCAATCCTATATCGTGAATAAGAACTAAAACTCATATTAAAAATTATAAGACTTAGTATAAATCGTTATCCAAAATCCTTCTACTAAATCTCAATTCTATATCTTGAATAAGAACTAAAACTCATATTAAAAATTATAAGACTTAGTATAATAATTAGTTTAAGTTAGTAAATAAAGATATAATTATCAAGTGAAATTGTTTTGTTCGTTGTTTACTTTATTTTTGGACGGAACAGAAAACGCTAAAAGGTAACGACCCAACTGAGAGTAGTACTTCTCAGTCTAAAGACAAAAGTACAACATAAATTTTGGTGTCAGATGTGGGGTCTGCCAAAAAGGTGTTAAAAGTCCAAACAGTGCGAACAACAAACCCTCAGTGTCAAAAAAAAAAAAAAAAAAAAAAACTAAACTAATAACAAACATCAGTCAAAACAGTGCGAACAATAAACCCTCAGTGTCAAAAAAAAAAACTAAACTAATAACAAACATCAGTGAAAAAAAAAAAAAGACTATCAGTGCAAGTAAAAGAAAAATTAATCATCACAAATACAGAAAGAAGCCATCAACCGTGCAGAACCTTCAATACCAACACCTTTCTACAACTCTACCAGCTCAGCTCTACTACATCTTTAATCAACTTCAACATCGCCACAATATCTAGTAACTATTACTCTACTATTTTTTTTTTGTGTTTTGTTTAGCCTTATTCTAGTCCTATACTCTATAGCTAGTTTTAAGTAAATTATCTAACAGTTCCTGTGCGAAATTTAGCATATAAGAAAATTGCTTTCTTTCACCTTTTTTTTTTCTTTTCACATGTTAGCCGAAGATAGTTTAGTCTCCATCTCAGAGTCAGAAGATTCTAGCACAGTTAATAATTCCTCTTCCTCTGAATCCTCTGAATCCTCAATTATGGCTCCTAAATTAGATCGCTCTTTCGCTTTCAAACTCATCCCCGAGTTTGATGGTAATAGAGCTCACCTACACAAATTCTTAAACGCGTGTGACCTGCTAGACCAAGAAACCTCTGCTTCTGAATTGCCACTTTTAATGACCATAATAAAAACAAAATTGATCGGACCTGCATATAATATCGTGAAATACTCAGTATTCGAAAATTGGACAGAGTTAAAAAATAAGTTGCTACAACAATTTTTAGAAACCAAATCCTTATCTCAACTCCAACTAGAGTTGATCCAAATAAAACAAAAACCAAATGAGACAGTGCGGGCTTACGCTAATCGTCTCGAACAAATCTTGGCAAATCTGAACGACGCTTGCATCGCTAGCGAGGGCAGTGATCATGCCGAAGTTATAGAGAATCTAAATCGTAAGACTGCGCTTAAATCCTTCGAGAGGGGATTATCACCCAAAATAAATTTAATTATTAAGGCTTCCAGATTTGAATCTCTTACAGACGCCATAGAGGCCGCTGTACAAGAGGAAAAATGTTTTTCTCCTTCTATACCGAATCCTAATACTAGCTTCAAGACAAAAGTAAATTGTAGCTATTGTTCTAAGCCCGGTCATACTATTGACCAGTGCTATACAAAGAAAAATAGAGAGAAATTACCCTTAATTAAAAGTGAAGTGAAGACAATAACTGTAACGTGTAACTATTGTAAAAACCCTGGACATCATATCAAGGAGTGTAGAAAAAGAGAATACAATAATAGGCGCCGTCAAGAAAATTCTCAACTCCAATATTCACAACCTCAAAACTCTCAACCTCAGAATCGGAATCCTTCTCCTCCGACTCATAATTATCATTCGGAAAACCACACGGAGGCCGGAACCAGTGGCAGGGTCCGGACCAACAATTAAATTCTCCTCGCCACATCTTCCATGTCGATCTCAATAGCAAAGTTAATCGTGTAGACTCTATTGAGATTTCTTCTAAAAACCTACTAAATCCGAATCCTGCTAAATTCCTCATCGATGGTGGTAGCGAAATCTGTTTAATAAAAATCGATAAATTAAAGCCAGAAGCAGCAATCGACTCTTCCTTAATTCATTCCTTGTCTGGAATTACGGAATCCATTATACTAACCCAGGGAGTCGTCTACTTTGATATAAACCTACCATTAAACATCACCATCTCGTATCCATTTCATGTAGTAGACAGGAACTTTCCCATTGTTACTGATGGAATAATCGGTAATAACTTTTTAGACGATCATTTAGCCCAAATCAATTATGGAACCAAAATCTTAACTCTCCTCTTCAAAAAACATATCATAGAATATGACTTAATTCCATCCCATTTAGTAACCATTCCCGCTAGAACAGAAATCATGGTCCCAGTTCATAAGAAAGTTGACGCGGATAGTATATGTCTCTCCCAACAACTTCCCAACGGATTGTATATCGGTAATAGCATTGTTCCTGCCAATCGTCCCATTTCACACATATCTGTAATCAACTCCTCTGAATCTGGAATTGAGTTCAATACAGAAGAATTGTTATTTGATAAAATTTCTAATTACAATGTCTTCCAAATCCAACAATACCCTTCTACTTATGATAGAATTCAAGCCATCAAGGAATTAGTCATAACTGATCATATGACTAATGACGAACGAGACTCCATTCTAAATCTTTGTCTACTGTATAGTGATTTATTCTACCTAAAGGGGGATAAATTAACTCATACTACTTCAGTTCAACATTCGATCCATACCCCTGATTCTACCCCTACTTATATCAAACCCTACAGGTTACCTGAAGCTCACCGACAGGAGGTAAATAAACAAATTCATGAGATGATGGACGATAATATTATCCAACCATCGAATAGTCCATGGAATTTTCCTCTTATCGTTGTCCCTAAGAAACCTGATAGGAATGGTAATAAGAAATGGAGAATCGTAGTCGATTTCCGTAAGCTCAACGACAAAACAGTCGGTGATGCTTACCCAATCCCCAATATAACTGATATTCTAGATCAGTTAGGGAGTTCCAAATTCTTCTCCACCTTAGACCTCGCTAGTGGATTCCACCAAATCGAAGTTAAGCCTGAAGATAGAGAGAAGACAGCCTTCTCCTCGCCGTTTGGTCATTACGAGTTCATTAGAATGCCTTATGGATTAAAAGGTGCCCCCGCTACCTTCCAAAGGTTAATGAATAACGTTTTGACTGGTCTTCAAGGTATAAAAACTTTCGTTTACATGGATGACATCGTAGTCTATGGCAAAACACTAGGAGAACACAATTCCAAATTAGTTGAAATCTTTGATCGTTTGAGAATGCATAATCTCAAACTGCAACCCGAGAAATGTCAGTTCCTGAGATCAGAACTTACTTACTTGGGACATATAATTAATGAATCTGGTATTAAACCTGATCCTCAAAAAATCCAGTGCGTTAAAGACTTTGTTCAACCCAAAAACGCCAAGGACATAAAAAGTTTTCTGGGTCTTGCTGGATACTATCGCCGTTTCATCAAAGACTTCGCTAAAATTTCTAAGCCTCTTACCAATCTTCTCCGCAAGGATGTCCCATTTGACTGGACTCCTCTTTGTACTAATTCTTTTCATGGATTAAAAGAAAAACTTATTAATCCTCCTCTTCTACAATATCCCGATTTTACGAAAAATTTTATTCTAACAACAGATGCTAGTGATGTTGCTGTTGGTAGTGTGTTTTCTCAGGGTGAGCCAGGAAATGACTTGCCTATCGCAAATGCCTCTCGCACGCTGAATAAGAGTGAGAAGAACTATTCCACTACAGATAAGGAATTGCTTGCCATTGTATGGTCAGTCCGGCATTTCCGCCCATATCTGTATGGAAGAAAATTCCTTCTTATCACAGATCACAAGCCACTCATTTACATTCATAATTGCAAGGATATTAGTTCCAGACTAATGCGATATCGCTTGCAACTCGAAGAGTTTGATTATGAAATCATTCATAAAAAGGGCGAACAAAACACGAACGCCGACTGCCTTAGCAGGATCGCTAAAATGACTCTTCGATCGTCTCCTAAAACGCCTTCTACATCGTCTACTACATCGTCTACAAATTCGTCTTCTAACTCTTGTACCAAATCGTCTACTAATTCGTGTGCTAATTCATCTTCTAAATCGTGTTCCAATTCTTGTACTAACTCATCTACTAAATCTCGTACCAAATCATCTTCTAAATCGTGCGCTAGTCCATCTCCTAAATCGTGTTCTAATTCTTGCTCTAATTCATCTCCTACATCGTCTACTAATTCGTCTAATATATCTTGTTCCAAACCTCTTACTAATTCGTTTACTAACTCGTGTACTAATTCTTCCAAATCGTCTACTAGCCCTTCTACCGATTCAACTCCTATATCGTCTCCTAGCTCATCTACCAAATCTTCTTCCAATCCGTCTACCAGTTCGTCTCTTGCTAATTCGTCTCCTATTTCGTCGCCAAATCCATTTACCATATCGTCGTCTAACTTCACTACCTCACCTCCGGATCCATGCACTTCTTCACAACTCATTAATTCTCCTACTACTCGTGAACCAACTCGTGAAGAAATTCAAACTATTCTTAAGGAATTTCACCAAAATCCTATTGGAGGACATTGTGGCGTAAACCGCACCTTTAAGCGAATAAAATTATATCATAAATGGAAAAATATGTTCCAAGATATAAAAGCATACATCAAAAATTGCGAGCCTTGCCAAAAAAACAAAGTCACAAAGTACACCATGGAACCTATGGTAATAACTTCAACTGCTAAACATCCTTTTGAAAAGATATCGATTGACATCGTTGGTCCATACCCAACCACTTCCAACCACAACAAATACCTCCTAACTTTCATCGACGACCTAACCAAGTACACCGATGCAATTCCATTACCGAATCAAGAAGCTAATACAATTGCAGAAGCTTTCGTCAAAGAAATAATCTTCCGCTTCGGTACTCCCAAATACGTTTTATCCGATCAAGGGCAAAATTTTCTTAGTGACATCTTCAAAAACGTATGTAAACTCCTAAAGATCACTAAACTCCAAACAACAGCTTACAGACCTCAATCAAATGGGTCTTGTGAACGAAGTCATCGAAATTTCGTGGAAGACAACCGTCTTCCGTTCCCCTTGCAGGAACAATACATAGACAAACTATTTAATATATTAGAAACTCATATCTATTTTGCCGACAACAAGATACATTTCCTACTGAAAATCCCCTTAACCACATCGAAGAATTTTAATGTGTATAAAATTACTAGTATACCAACTCATATCGGAAACAGAACATATTCCGTAATGATCCCAGAAAAACCCCTTCTTGTTATCGACTCGGAAAAACAATCATATTTCCTTTACGAAGAGAGTGATATTAAAAAATGTTTTATTACTCACAAGAACAAATATCTCTGTGAACAAAACAGCCCAATCTTATTTACACACCTTAGTAATGCTTGTGAACTTAATTTGTTTTCAACATTACCAAGCACATCCAATAGTTGTAAAATACAAATAATGCGAATATTTCACCCAATATTCCTACAACTAGCAGAATCAAATGCCTGGCTCTTTGTCTCCCCGGATCCCGAGAATCTCATTATAAAATGTCAAAAATCTAACTCTCAATTAACCCTCCATTCTACTGGAATACTAAAAATCGAGTCTACTTGTATAGCAAATACAAAATACCAATCCTTTACTTCCAAAACCAACTATGAAACAGATACAAAATTAAACTTTATCTCATCTGCATTCCCCGTATCAGCTCCAAATATTACCCAATTTCATTTCACTAAGCTACCCATCATAGAAACTCAAACCTTTACCATTCACAATCAAATTAACGATTTAAACGCTATCAGTAAGAGCCTAGATGATATAAATTATCAATCAATCTCACACCCCATCGTAAATTCCTCAAGCAACAAACATACTACTACCATTTATATTCTCTTGGCCGTAACTCTTCTTATGATGTCCACCGTTGTCGCTTTACTAATAAAATTATATAAACAAAAAGGGCTATGCAAAGATAAAATAATTTCTGACTCTCTGTCTCTACCAAAACCACGATCATCCACAAATCTTCAGCCTCCTTTTCTAACTCCACGTAAATCGTCATCAAATCTCTCTCGTTCTCTTTCCCTACCAAAAACACAAACCAATAATGGTCCGTCATCTTCTGCTTCTTCAACCGAAACTCGTACCAATCCTAGGTACAAGTTTCGTTCTTAAGGGGGGAGGTGTTGTAAAGTGCACCACTTGATGCATACCAAGCACTTTACAACCTCCTTACCATTTTTCCTTTGTATGCAAGATGTTTAACCCTACGATCAATGTTGCAACTTTGTAACAATATATTGATTGTCCCAAATAAACATCCTCACTAATTGCTATTTCAGCTTGCCACTTCCAGCGTCAATGCCCAACACTTCCGACCTAAATAAACAATGCTTATTTATGTTTTTTCCTTCATTTCCATTGCGCAACTAAGTGCCCAAACCAATTAACCCAAGTCAATCAACTCATTATGCTTATGTCGCACTTTCCACCATACGAACGATCGCTTAATGAATCGTATGCGCGACAAAGTAACATGAGCCGTTTGACTTGAACTTGCCCGGGAATTCCCTTCCGTAATTCCCTATTCTTTTTGTTTTCCTTCTTCGTTCATCGAACCTCGAATTGAATGAATCAATCGAGGGGACTGATATTGAGCACTGGGTATGACGCTGCTTTCGATTTCTTAAGACACTCTAGTTTCAACAGTCACGCGGTTCACGTCGAGATCTTCCTAAATCGTTATCCAAAATCCTTCCACTAAATCTCAATTCTATATCGTGAATCAATCCTATATCGTGAATAAGAACTAAAACTCATATTAAAAATTATAAGACTTAGTATAAATCGTTATCCAAAATCCTTCTACTAAATCTCAATTCTATATCTTGAATAAGAACTAAAACTCATATTAAAAATTATAAGACTTAGTATAAATCGTTATCCAAAATCCTTCTACTAAATCTCAATTCTATATCTTGAATAAGAACTAAAACTCATATTAAAAATTATAAGACTTAGTATAATAATTAGTTTAAGTTAGTAAATAAAGATATAATTATCAAGTGAAATTGTTTTGTTCGTTGTTTACTTTATTTTTGGACGGAACAGAAAACGCTAAAAGGTAACGACCCAACTGAGAGTAGTACTTCTCAGTCTAAAGACAAAAGTACAACATAAATTTTGGTGTCAGATGTGGGGTCTGCCAAAAAGGTGTTAAAAGTCCAAACAGTGCGAACAACAAACCCTCAGTGTCAAAAAAAAAAAAAAAAAAAAAAAACTAAACTAATAACAAACATCAGTCAAAACAGTGCGAACAATAAACCCTCAGTGTCAAAAAAAAAAACTAAACTAATAACAAACATCAGTGAAAAAAAAAAAAAGACTATCAGTGCAAGTAAAAGAAAAATTAATCATCACAAATACAGAAAGAAGCCATCAACCGTGCAGAACCTTCAATACCAACACCTTTCTACAACTCTACCAGCTCAGCTCTACTACATCTTTAATCAACTTCAACATCGCCACAATATCTAGTAACTATTACTCTACTATTTTTTTTTTGTGTTTTGTTTAGCCTTATTCTAGTCCTATACTCTATAGCTAGTTTTAAGTAAATTATCTAACAGTTCCTGTGCGAAATTTAGCATATAAGAAAATTGCTTTCTTTCACCTTTTTTTTTTCTTTTCACATGTTAGCCGAAGATAGTTTAGTCTCCATCTCAGAGTCAGAAGATTCTAGCACAGTTAATAATTCCTCTTCCTCTGAATCCTCTGAATCCTCAATTATGGCTCCTAAATTAGATCGCTCTTTCGCTTTCAAACTCATCCCCGAGTTTGATGGTAATAGAGCTCACCTACACAAATTCTTAAACGCGTGTGACCTGCTAGACCAAGAAACCTCTGCTTCTGAATTGCCACTTTTAATGACCATAATAAAAACAAAATTGATCGGACCTGCATATAATATCGTGAAATACTCAGTATTCGAAAATTGGACAGAGTTAAAAAATAAGTTGCTACAACAATTTTTAGAAACCAAATCCTTATCTCAACTCCAACTAGAGTTGATCCAAATAAAACAAAAACCAAATGAGACAGTGCGGGCTTACGCTAATCGTCTCGAACAAATCTTGGCAAATCTGAACGACGCTTGCATCGCTAGCGAGGGCAGTGATCATGCCGAAGTTATAGAGAATCTAAATCGTAAGACTGCGCTTAAATCCTTCGAGAGGGGATTATCACCCAAAATAAATTTAATTATTAAGGCTTCCAGATTTGAATCTCTTACAGACGCCATAGAGGCCGCTGTACAAGAGGAAAAATGTTTTTCTCCTTCTATACCGAATCCTAATACTAGCTTCAAGACAAAAGTAAATTGTAGCTATTGTTCTAAGCCCGGTCATACTATTGACCAGTGCTATACAAAGAAAAATAGAGAGAAATTACCCTTAATTAAAAGTGAAGTGAAGACAATAACTGTAACGTGTAACTATTGTAAAAACCCTGGACATCATATCAAGGAGTGTAGAAAAAGAGAATACAATAATAGGCGCCGTCAAGAAAATTCTCAACTCCAATATTCACAACCTCAAAACTCTCAACCTCAGAATCGGAATCCTTCTCCTCCGACTCATAATTATCATTCGGAAAACCACACGGAGGCCGGAACCAGTGGCAGGGTCCGGACCAACAATTAAATTCTCCTCGCCACATCTTCCATGTCGATCTCAATAGCAAAGTTAATCGTGTAGACTCTATTGAGATTTCTTCTAAAAACCTACTAAATCCGAATCCTGCTAAATTCCTCATCGATGGTGGTAGCGAAATCTGTTTAATAAAAATCGATAAATTAAAGCCAGAAGCAGCAATCGACTCTTCCTTAATTCATTCCTTGTCTGGAATTACGGAATCCATTATACTAACCCAGGGAGTCGTCTACTTTGATATAAACCTACCATTAAACATCACCATCTCGTATCCATTTCATGTAGTAGACAGGAACTTTCCCATTGTTACTGATGGAATAATCGGTAATAACTTTTTAGACGATCATTTAGCCCAAATCAATTATGGAACCAAAATCTTAACTCTCCTCTTCAAAAAACATATCATAGAATATGACTTAATTCCATCCCATTTAGTAACCATTCCCGCTAGAACAGAAATCATGGTCCCAGTTCATAAGAAAGTTGACGCGGATAGTATATGTCTCTCCCAACAACTTCCCAACGGATTGTATATCGGTAATAGCATTGTTCCTGCCAATCGTCCCATTTCACACATATCTGTAATCAACTCCTCTGAATCTGGAATTGAGTTCAATACAGAAGAATTGTTATTTGATAAAATTTCTAATTACAATGTCTTCCAAATCCAACAATACCCTTCTACTTATGATAGAATTCAAGCCATCAAGGAATTAGTCATAACTGATCATATGACTAATGACGAACGAGACTCCATTCTAAATCTTTGTCTACTGTATAGTGATTTATTCTACCTAAAGGGGGATAAATTAACTCATACTACTTCAGTTCAACATTCGATCCATACCCCTGATTCTACCCCTACTTATATCAAACCCTACAGGTTACCTGAAGCTCACCGACAGGAGGTAAATAAACAAATTCATGAGATGATGGACGATAATATTATCCAACCATCGAATAGTCCATGGAATTTTCCTCTTATCGTTGTCCCTAAGAAACCTGATAGGAATGGTAATAAGAAATGGAGAATCGTAGTCGATTTCCGTAAGCTCAACGACAAAACAGTCGGTGATGCTTACCCACTCCCCAATATAACTGATATTCTAGATCAGTTAGGGAGTTCCAAATTCTTCTCCACCTTAGACCTCGCTAGTGGATTCCACCAAATCGAAGTTAAGCCTGAAGATAGAGAGAAGACAGCCTTCTCCTCGCCGTTTGGTCATTACGAGTTCATTAGAATGCCTTATGGATTAAAAGGTGCCCCCGCTACCTTCCAAAGGTTAATGAATAACGTTTTGACTGGTCTTCAAGGTATAAAAACTTTCGTTTACATGGATGACATCGTAGTCTATGGCAAAACACTAGGAGAACACAATTCCAAATTAGTTGAAATCTTTGATCGTTTGAGAATGCATAATCTCAAACTGCAACCCGAGAAATGTCAGTTCCTGAGATCAGAACTTACTTACTTGGGACATATAATTAATGAATCTGGTATTAAACCTGATCCTCAAAAAATCCAGTGCGTTAAAGACTTTGTTCAACCCAAAAACGCCAAGGACATAAAAAGTTTTCTGGGTCTTGCTGGATACTATCGCCGTTTCATCAAAGACTTCGCTAAAATTTCTAAGCCTCTTACCAATCTTCTCCGCAAGGATGTCCCATTTGACTGGACTCCTCTTTGTACTAATTCTTTTCATGGATTAAAAGAAAAACTTATTAATCCTCCTCTTCTACAATATCCCGATTTTACGAAAAATTTTATTCTAACAACAGATGCTAGTGATGTTGCTGTTGGTAGTGTGTTTTCTCAGGGTGAGCCAGGAAATGACTTGCCTATCGCAAATGCCTCTCGCACGCTGAATAAGAGTGAGAAGAACTATTCCACTACAGATAAGGAATTGCTTGCCATTGTATGGTCAGTCCGGCATTTCCGCCCATATCTGTATGGAAGAAAATTCCTTCTTATCACAGATCACAAGCCACTCATTTACATTCATAATTGCAAGGATATTAGTTCCAGACTAATGCGATATCGCTTGCAACTCGAAGAGTTTGATTATGAAATCATTCATAAAAAGGGCGAACAAAACACGAACGCCGACTGCCTTAGCAGGATCGCTAAAATGACTCTTCGATCGTCTCCTAAAACGCCTTCTACATCGTCTACTACATCGTCTACAAATTCGTCTTCTAACTCTTGTACCAAATCGTCTACCAAATCGTCTACTAATTCGTGTGCTAATTCATCTTCTAAATCGTGTTCCAATTCTTGTACTAACTCATCTACTAAATCTCGTACCAAATCATCTTCTAAATCGTGCGCTAGTCCATCTCCTAAATCGTGTTCTAATTCTTGCTCTAATTCATCTCCTACATCGTCTACTAATTCGTCTAATATATCTTGTTCCAAACCTCTTACTAATTCGTTTACTAACTCGTGTACTAATTCTTCCAAATCGTCTACTAGCCCTTCTACCGATTCAACTCCTATATCGTCTCCTAGCTCATCTACCAAATCTTCTTCCAATCCGTCTACCAGTTCGTCTCTTGCTAATTCGTCTCCTATTTCGTCGCCAAATCCATTTACCATATCGTCGTCTAACTTCACTACCTCACCTCCGGATCCATGCACTTCTTCACAACTCATTAATTCTCCTACTACTCGTGAACCAACTCGTGAAGAAATTCAAACTATTCTTAAGGAATTTCACCAAAATCCTATTGGAGGACATTGTGGCGTAAACCGCACCTTTAAGCGAATAAAATTATATCATAAATGGAAAAATATGTTCCAAGATATAAAAGCATACATCAAAAATTGCGAGCCTTGCCAAAAAAACAAAGTCACAAAGTACACCATGGAACCTATGGTAATAACTTCAACTGCTAAACATCCTTTTGAAAAGATATCGATTGACATCGTTGGTCCATACCCAACCACTTCCAACCACAACAAATACCTCCTAACTTTCATCGACGACCTAACCAAGTACACCGATGCAATTCCATTACCGAATCAAGAAGCTAATACAATTGCAGAAGCTTTCGTCAAAGAAATAATCTTCCGCTTCGGTACTCCCAAATACGTTTTATCCGATCAAGGGCAAAATTTTCTTAGTGACATCTTCAAAAACGTATGTAAACTCCTAAAGATCACTAAACTCCAAACAACAGCTTACAGACCTCAATCAAATGGGTCTTGTGAACGAAGTCATCGAAATTTCGTGGAAGACAACCGTCTTCCGTTCCCCTTGCAGGAACAATACATAGACAAACTATTTAATATATTAGAAACTCATATCTATTTTGCCGACAACAAGATACATTTCCTACTGAAAATCCCCTTAACCACATCGAAGAATTTTAATGTGTATAAAATTACTAGTATACCAACTCATATCGGAAACAGAACATATTCCGTAATGATCCCAGAAAAACCCCTTCTTGTTATCGACTCGAAAAAACAATCATATTTCCTTTACGAAGAGAGTGATATTAAAAAATGTTTTATTACTCACAAGAACAACTATCTCTGTGAACAAAACAGCCCAATCTTATTTACACACCTTAGTAATGCTTGTGAACTTAATTTGTTTTCAACATTACCAAGCACATCCAATAGTTGTAAAATACAAATAATGCGAATATTTCACCCAATATTCCTACAACTAGCAGAATCAAATGCCTGGCTCTTTGTCTCCCCGGATCCCGAGAATCTCATTATAAAATGTCAAAAATCTAACTCTCAATTAACCCTCCATTCTACTGGAATACTAAAAATCGAGTCTACTTGTATAGCAAATACAAAATACCAATCCTTTACTTCCAAAACCAACTATGAAACAGATACAAAATTAAACTTTATCTCATCTGCATTCCCCGTATCAGCTCCAAATATTACCCAATTTCATTTCACTAAGCTACCCATCATAGAAACTCAAACCTTTACCATTCACAATCAAATTAACGATTTAAACGCTATCAGTAAGAGCCTAGATGATATAAATTATCAATCAATCTCACACCCCATCGTAAATTCCTCAAGCAACAAACATACTACTACCATTTATATTCTCTTGGCCGTAACTCTTCTTATGATGTCCACCGTTGTCGCTTTACTAATAAAATTATATAAACAAAAAGGGCTATGCAAAGATAAAATAATTTCTGACTCTCTGTCTCTACCAAAACCACGATCATCCACAAATCTTCAGCCTCCTTTTCTAACTCCACGTAAATCGTCATCAAATCTCTCTCGTTCTCTTTCCCTACCAAAAACACAAACCAATAATGGTCCGTCATCTTCTGCTTCTTCAACCGAAACTCGTACCAATCCTAGGTACAAGTTTCGTTCTTAAGGGGGGAGGTGTTGTAAAGTGCACCACTTGATGCATACCAAGCACTTTACAACCTCCTTACCATTTTTCCTTTGTATGCAAGATGTTTAACCCTACGATCAATGTTGCAACTTTGTAACAATATATTGATTGTCCCAAATAAACATCCTCACTAATTGCTATTTCAGCTTGCCACTTCCAGCGTCAATGCCCAACACTTCCGACCTAAATAAACAATGCTTATTTATGTTTTTTCCTTCATTTCCATTGCGCAACTAAGTGCCCAAACCAATTAACCCAAGTCAATCAACTCATTATGCTTATGTCGCACTTTCCACCATACGAACGATCGCTTAATGAATCGTATGCGCGACAAAGTAACATGAGCCGTTTGACTTGAACTTGCCCGGGAATTCCCTTCCGTAATTCCCTATTCTTTTTGTTTTCCTTCTTCGTTCATCGAACCTCGAATTGAATGAATCAATCGAGGGGACTGATATTGAGCACTGGGTATGACGCTGCTTTCGATTTCTTAAGACACTCTAGTTTCAACAGTCACGCGGTTCACGTCGAGATCTTCCTAAATCGTTATCCAAAATCCTTCCACTAAATCTCAATTCTATATCGTGAATCAATCCTATATCGTGAATAAGAACTAAAACTCATATTAAAAATTATAAGACTTAGTATAAATCGTTATCCAAAATCCTTCTACTAAATCTCAATTCTATATCTTGAATAAGAACTAAAACTCATATTAAAAATTATAAGACTTAGTATAAATCGTTATCCAAAATCCTTCTACTAAATCTCAATTCTATATCTTGAATAAGAACTAAAACTCATATTAAAAATTATAAGACTTAGTATAATAATTAGTTTAAGTTAGTAAATAAAGATATAATTATCAAGTGAAATTGTTTTGTTCGTTGTTTACTTTATTTTTGGACGGAACAGAAAACGCTAAAAGGTAACGACCCAACTGAGAGTAGTACTTCTCAGTCTAAAGACAAAAGTACAACATAAATTTTGGTGTCAGATGTGGGGTCTGCCAAAAAGGTGTTAAAAGTCCAAACAGTGCGAACAACAAACCCTCAGTGTCAAAAAAAAAAAAAAAAAAAAAAAACTAAACTAATAACAAACATCAGTGAAAAAAAAAAAAAGACTATCAGTGCAAGTAAAAGAAAAATTAATCATCACAAATACAGAAAGAAGCCATCAACCGTGCAGAACCTTCAATACCAACACCTTTCTACAACTCTACCAGCTCAGCTCTACTACATCTTTAATCAACTTCAACATCGCCACAATATCTAGTAACTATTACTCTACTATTTTTTTTTTGTGTTTTGTTTAGCCTTATTCTAGTCCTATACTCTATAGCTAGTTTTAAGTAAATTATCTAACAGTTCCTGTGCGAAATTTAGCATATAAGAAAATTGCTTTCTTTCACCTTTTTTTTTTCTTTTCACATGTTAGCCGAAGATAGTTTAGTCTCCATCTCAGAGTCAGAAGATTCTAGCACAGTTAATAATTCCTCTTCCTCTGAATCCTCTGAATCCTCAATTATGGCTCCTAAATTAGATCGCTCTTTCGCTTTCAAACTCATCCCCGAGTTTGATGGTAATAGAGCTCACCTACACAAATTCTTAAACGCGTGTGACCTGCTAGACCAAGAAACCTCTGCTTCTGAATTGCCACTTTTAATGACCATAATAAAAACAAAATTGATCGGACCTGCATATAATATCGTGAAATACTCAGTATTCGAAAATTGGACAGAGTTAAAAAATAAGTTGCTACAACAATTTTTAGAAACCAAATCCTTATCTCAACTCCAACTAGAGTTGATCCAAATAAAACAAAAACCAAATGAGACAGTGCGGGCTTACGCTAATCGTCTCGAACAAATCTTGGCAAATCTGAACGACGCTTGCATCGCTAGCGAGGGCAGTGATCATGCCGAAGTTATAGAGAATCTAAATCGTAAGACTGCGCTTAAATCCTTCGAGAGGGGATTATCACCCAAAATAAATTTAATTATTAAGGCTTCCAGATTTGAATCTCTTACAGACGCCATAGAGGCCGCTGTACAAGAGGAAAAATGTTTTTCTCCTTCTATACCGAATCCTAATACTAGCTTCAAGACAAAAGTAAATTGTAGCTATTGTTCTAAGCCCGGTCATACTATTGACCAGTGCTATACAAAGAAAAATAGAGAGAAATTACCCTTAATTAAAAGTGAAGTGAAGACAATAACTGTAACGTGTAACTATTGTAAAAACCCTGGACATCATATCAAGGAGTGTAGAAAAAGAGAATACAATAATAGGCGCCGTCAAGAAAATTCTCAACTCCAATATTCACAACCTCAAAACTCTCAACCTCAGAATCGGAATCCTTCTCCTCCGACTCATAATTATCATTCGGAAAACCACACGGAGGCCGGAACCAGTGGCAGGGTCCGGACCAACAATTAAATTCTCCTCGCCACATCTTCCATGTCGATCTCAATAGCAAAGTTAATCGTGTAGACTCTATTGAGATTTCTTCTAAAAACCTACTAAATCCGAATCCTGCTAAATTCCTCATCGATGGTGGTAGCGAAATCTGTTTAATAAAAATCGATAAATTAAAGCCAGAAGCAGCAATCGACTCTTCCTTAATTCATTCCTTGTCTGGAATTACGGAATCCATTATACTAACCCAGGGAGTCGTCTACTTTGATATAAACCTACCATTAAACATCACCATCTCGTATCCATTTCATGTAGTAGACAGGAACTTTCCCATTGTTACTGATGGAATAATCGGTAATAACTTTTTAGACGATCATTTAGCCCAAATCAATTATGGAACCAAAATCTTAACTCTCCTCTTCAAAAAACATATCATAGAATATGACTTAATTCCATCCCATTTAGTAACCATTCCCGCTAGAACAGAAATCATGGTCCCAGTTCATAAGAAAGTTGACGCGGATAGTATATGTCTCTCCCAACAACTTCCCAACGGATTGTATATCGGTAATAGCATTGTTCCTGCCAATCGTCCCATTTCACACATATCTGTAATCAACTCCTCTGAATCTGGAATTGAGTTCAATACAGAAGAATTGTTATTTGATAAAATTTCTAATTACAATGTCTTCCAAATCCAACAATACCCTTCTACTTATGATAGAATTCAAGCCATCAAGGAATTAGTCATAACTGATCATATGACTAATGACGAACGAGACTCCATTCTAAATCTTTGTCTACTGTATAGTGATTTATTCTACCTAAAGGGGGATAAATTAACTCATACTACTTCAGTTCAACATTCGATCCATACCCCTGATTCTACCCCTACTTATATCAAACCCTACAGGTTACCTGAAGCTCACCGACAGGAGGTAAATAAACAAATTCATGAGATGATGGACGATAATATTATCCAACCATCGAATAGTCCATGGAATTTTCCTCTTATCGTTGTCCCTAAGAAACCTGATAGGAATGGTAATAAGAAATGGAGAATCGTAGTCGATTTCCGTAAGCTCAACGACAAAACAGTCGGTGATGCTTACCCACTCCCCAATATAACTGATATTCTAGATCAGTTAGGGAGTTCCAAATTCTTCTCCACCTTAGACCTCGCTAGTGGATTCCACCAAATCGAAGTTAAGCCTGAAGATAGAGAGAAGACAGCCTTCTCCTCGCCGTTTGGTCATTACGAGTTCATTAGAATGCCTTATGGATTAAAAGGTGCCCCCGCTACCTTCCAAAGGTTAATGAATAACGTTTTGACTGGTCTTCAAGGTATAAAAACTTTCGTTTACATGGATGACATCGTAGTCTATGGCAAAACACTAGGAGAACACAATTCCAAATTAGTTGAAATCTTTGATCGTTTGAGAATGCATAATCTCAAACTGCAACCCGAGAAATGTCAGTTCCTGAGATCAGAACTTACTTACTTGGGACATATAATTAATGAATCTGGTATTAAACCTGATCCTCAAAAAATCCAGTGCGTTAAAGACTTTGTTCAACCCAAAAACGCCAAGGACATAAAAAGTTTTCTGGGTCTTGCTGGATACTATCGCCGTTTCATCAAAGACTTCGCTAAAATTTCTAAGCCTCTTACCAATCTTCTCCGCAAGGATGTCCCATTTGACTGGACTCCTCTTTGTACTAATTCTTTTCATGGATTAAAAGAAAAACTTATTAATCCTCCTCTTCTACAATATCCCGATTTTACGAAAAATTTTATTCTAACAACAGATGCTAGTGATGTTGCTGTTGGTAGTGTGTTTTCTCAGGGTGAGCCAGGAAATGACTTGCCTATCGCAAATGCCTCTCGCACGCTGAATAAGAGTGAGAAGAACTATTCCACTACAGATAAGGAATTGCTTGCCATTGTATGGTCAGTCCGGCATTTCCGCCCATATCTGTATGGAAGAAAATTCCTTCTTATCACAGATCACAAGCCACTCATTTACATTCATAATTGCAAGGATATTAGTTCCAGACTAATGCGATATCGCTTGCAACTCGAAGAGTTTGATTATGAAATCATTCATAAAAAGGGCGAACAAAACACGAACGCCGACTGCCTTAGCAGGATCGCTAAAATGACTCTTCGATCGTCTCCTAAAACGCCTTCTACATCGTCTACTACATCGTCTACAAATTCGTCTTCTAACTCTTGTACCAAATCGTCTACCAAATCGTCTACTAATTCGTGTGCTAATTCATCTTCTAAATCGTGTTCCAATTCTTGTACTAACTCATCTACTAAATCTCGTACCAAATCATCTTCTAAATCGTGCGCTAGTCCATCTCCTAAATCGTGTTCTAATTCTTGCTCTAATTCATCTCCTACATCGTCTACTAATTCGTCTAATATATCTTGTTCCAAACCTCTTACTAATTCGTTTACTAACTCGTGTACTAATTCTTCCAAATCGTCTACTAGCCCTTCTACCGATTCAACTCCTATATCGTCTCCTAGCTCATCTACCAAATCTTCTTCCAATCCGTCTACCAGTTCGTCTCTTGCTAATTCGTCTCCTATTTCGTCGCCAAATCCATTTACCATATCGTCGTCTAACTTCACTACCTCACCTCCGGATCCATGCACTTCTTCACAACTCATTAATTCTCCTACTACTCGTGAACCAACTCGTGAAGAAATTCAAACTATTCTTAAGGAATTTCACCAAAATCCTATTGGAGGACATTGTGGCGTAAACCGCACCTTTAAGCGAATAAAATTATATCATAAATGGAAAAATATGTTCCAAGATATAAAAGCATACATCAAAAATTGCGAGCCTTGCCAAAAAAACAAAGTCACAAAGTACACCATGGAACCTATGGTAATAACTTCAACTGCTAAACATCCTTTTGAAAAGATATCGATTGACATCGTTGGTCCATACCCAACCACTTCCAACCACAACAAATACCTCCTAACTTTCATCGACGACCTAACCAAGTACACCGATGCAATTCCATTACCGAATCAAGAAGCTAATACAATTGCAGAAGCTTTCGTCAAAGAAATAATCTTCCGCTTCGGTACTCCCAAATACGTTTTATCCGATCAAGGGCAAAATTTTCTTAGTGACATCTTCAAAAACGTATGTAAACTCCTAAAGATCACTAAACTCCAAACAACAGCTTACAGACCTCAATCAAATGGGTCTTGTGAACGAAGTCATCGAAATTTCGTGGAAGACAACCGTCTTCCGTTCCCCTTGCAGGAACAATACATAGACAAACTATTTAATATATTAGAAACTCATATCTATTTTGCCGACAACAAGATACATTTCCTACTGAAAATCCCCTTAACCACATCGAAGAATTTTAATGTGTATAAAATTACTAGTATACCAACTCATATCGGAAACAGAACATATTCCGTAATGATCCCAGAAAAACCCCTTCTTGTTATCGACTCGAAAAAACAATCATATTTCCTTTACGAAGAGAGTGATATTAAAAAATGTTTTATTACTCACAAGAACAACTATCTCTGTGAACAAAACAGCCCAATCTTATTTACACACCTTAGTAATGCTTGTGAACTTAATTTGTTTTCAACATTACCAAGCACATCCAATAGTTGTAAAATACAAATAATGCGAATATTTCACCCAATATTCCTACAACTAGCAGAATCAAATGCCTGGCTCTTTGTCTCCCCGGATCCCGAGAATCTCATTATAAAATGTCAAAAATCTAACTCTCAATTAACCCTCCATTCTACTGGAATACTAAAAATCGAGTCTACTTGTATAGCAAATACAAAATACCAATCCTTTACTTCCAAAACCAACTATGAAACAGATACAAAATTAAACTTTATCTCATCTGCATTCCCTGTATCAGCTCCAAATATTACCCAATTTCATTTCACTAAGCTACCCATCATAGAAACTCAAACCTTTACCATTCACAATCAAATTAACGATTTAAACGCTATCAGTAAGAGCCTAGATGATATAAATTATCAATCAATCTCACACCCCATCGTAAATTCCTCAAGCAACAAACATACTACTACCATTTATATTCTCTTGGCCGTAACTCTTCTTATGATGTCCACCGTTGTCGCTTTACTAATAAAATTATATAAACAAAAAGGGCTATGCAAAGATAAAATAATTTCTGACTCTCTGTCTCTACCAAAACCACGATCATCCACAAATCTTCAGCCTCCTTTTCTAACTCCACGTAAATCGTCATCAAATCTCTCTCGTTCTCTTTCCCTACCAAAAACACAAACCAATAATGGTCCGTCATCTTCTGCTTCTTCAACCGAAACTCGTACCAATCCTAGGTACAAGTTTCGTTCTTAAGGGGGGAGGTGTTGTAAAGTGCACCACTTGATGCATACCAAGCACTTTACAACCTCCTTACCATTTTTCCTTTGTATGCAAGATGTTTAACCCTACGATCAATGTTGCAACTTTGTAACAATATATTGATTGTCCCAAATAAACATCCTCACTAATTGCTATTTCAGCTTGCCACTTCCAGCGTCAATGCCCAACACTTCCGACCTAAATAAACAATGCTTATTTATGTTTTTTCCTTCATTTCCATTGCGCAACTAAGTGCCCAAACCAATTAACCCAAGTCAATCAACTCATTATGCTTATGTCGCACTTTCCACCATACGAACGATCGCTTAATGAATCGTATGCGCGACAAAGTAACATGAGCCGTTTGACTTGAACTTGCCCGGGAATTCCCTTCCGTAATTCCCTATTCTTTTTGTTTTCCTTCTTCGTTCATCGAACCTCGAATTGAATGAATCAATCGAGGGGACTGATATTGAGCACTGGGTATGACGCTGCTTTCGATTTCTTAAGACACTCTAGTTTCAACAGTCACGCGGTTCACGTCGAGATCTTCCTAAATCGTTATCCAAAATCCTTCCACTAAATCTCAATTCTATATCGTGAATCAATCCTATATCGTGAATAAGAACTAAAACTCATATTAAAAATTATAAGACTTAGTATAAATCGTTATCCAAAATCCTTCTACTAAATCTCAATTCTATATCGTGAATCAATTCTATATCTTGAATAAGAACTAAAACTCATATTAAAAATTATAAGACTTAGTATAATAATTAGTTTAAGTTAGTAAATAAAGATATAATTATCAAGTGAAATTGTTTTGTTCGTTGTTTACTTTATTTTTGGATGGAACAGAAAACGCTAAAAGGTAACGACCCAACTGAGAGTAGTACTTCTCAGTCTAAAGACAAAAGTACAACAAAATAGTGTATGGCGTGTTGGCCTCTTGCCAGTTATGAATCGAAAAATAATTTTCGTAATAGTCGAATGAAGTTTTTTCATTTGATAGTGCAAAAGTACAGAACTATTTCGTATTGCTCAACATTAACACGTGCGGTTACATGGACTATAGGGTTCAAATTGGCAAACTTTGGTACTGTACCTTTAAATAAGGATTTCGATTTAATTTATTATAGGCCTACTTTATTGCTTCGATTATGTATTTTCTTTTAATTACAAAACTTAATTTTCACTTAGAAAACATATTTACTTCGTATAATACGGACTTGGTCGCCGTAGATATAGCCACCTATCATCTGTCATGCCTTCTACTCTTCTTCTTTTTGTGCGACGAAGACCTTTTTCTTCGTTTTCTACTCGACGAATCTGATGATGAGTACAATTCTTCCTCCTCTTCTGAGTAATAACTACGACTACGGTGTGTGCTACGACTCCGGGAGCGTTTCTTTGACTTCTTCTTACTATGATGACAGCGCTTGGAAGACTTCTTTTTTGATTTGTGTGACTTGGATTTGGACCGTTTAACTGAATGCCTTGATATGGAACTCGACCTTTTTGGAGAAATAATCACAACTTCTGGAGTTTCAGTATGCGGACGCGTTCGAGGCCGTGAATATCTCTTTTTTGGCTCAATAGTAATTAATTGTACATCATCGTCATCATCGTCGGCATCAGCATCAATGGGAACATCTTCTTTGTGTTCGTTGTTATTCGAAAGATTGTTACACGGTTCGGTGTCCGATCTATCATCACCATACGATGATATAGGTATGGAATGTACAGATGAAGTATCAGAATCATGTGCATCTTTCGCATCTGTGGAGGACTTGGTAAGGAATTTTGTAGCGTTATCGCCGACTGTTGGTTGTGTAGCACCTTCAAAAAACAAACAAATTAAATCAATAAAAAACACTATCTTTTGTTTTTACTAAATGTGCAATTGATTAGATAAAGTAAGCTTGGATTGAAAGATTAGATTGTTACTTGGGAAGCATTTTTGTTTACAAAAAATAAACATTTAAATTGGTTTGTATGTTAGTTGCACGTCAATAGTGGGATTCACATTAAGCAGATTGAATAGAAACAGCTAACGCGTAATTGATTGAATGATTCGAAAAGGCCAAAGGACACATCAACATGTAATGCGATCAGACATCAGAGTGAATTCGATCTTTTGTATCGCAGTCTCTTTAGGCGACATTCCATTATCTCTATGTTTTCCAGAAAGCTGATTTTTTTTAATTTTGTGTCTTATTATATTAAGAAGAAATCAAGCCCGTGGGTTTTGTTTCTCTTTTATTTTTTTTTTAAATAAGACTCGTGGGGTTTATTTCACTGCACTAGGAGATTCAGAATTATAATATATATTAGAATACTAGAATTGCTAGTAGAAACGAATGGAAGTTCAAGGGGTTTTTGTGAGCTTGCGGAAAGTGGATCAAACTGTGTATCTTGCCATGCAATCTGGAAGAACTTCGCTAAATGAATGCTTAAGAAGAACGAAAGGACAAATTTCAATACTTGCAAGTACAAAAAAAAAAAAAAAAAACTATGGCCAGAGGTGAGCGAAAAAGCGAAAAAAGAGATCTAAATTCATGATCGGGAATTGAGCCAGCAAGACATTCGCATTCTAACGAAGGTTATTACTAGACACTATTTGGTAGACGTACTCGCTGAACGTGTAGGGCCTAGGTACTGCATAATGGCAATTCCAGAAACTGTAGGGAAGTTAACCAAAAACAACAGACTAGGATTCTCAACAGAGAATATATAATAGGTGGTTCCCGAGATGGACACATTGAACCCAACTGAAGCGACTGTCACAAGAGCACCCATTTACTGTCGTTCTGCTTTATAGGGATACCATTTAGGTCCTCAGCACCTGACGGCATTTGTATCAGCTGAAATACAACAATTTTTGAACACAATCCTACCTTGGTAATTGGTTATCTTAACGGCCTACTCGAATCTATAGTTCATTCAAATACAATGGACGGATGTTGATGAAGTTTTTACACTTAATGCGGGTTAAGACTCTCACGTCAACCCTAAGAGGATATCCAACACACCAGTTTATCATCATGGTTGCTTACAAGCCTGGCTAGATTTTCCAATACATTACTGTTGTCGGGTAGCAAATTTCGAGAGATAACGACATACCGTAACTGGGACAAAACAAAAAATCAGGCGACAGAGGACACTGTAAAACACTTCGACAGCGATGAGAAGACAACTCGAAAATGGATCTTGAATACACTCAGGATAGCGAGTAATGGATGGAACTTTCGAGGCAACAAACTTGTAATGAAGTTCTGAGCTTATGAGACCGTCCGGTCGCCACTAACTCTAAATCATGGCCGCGTGCAGATAGAGAAGGAATATCGTCACGTTAGTTCGGCAGCTGTGTCACTGCGACTCAACAAATGTGGCAAAGCAAAATCGGGCGATCCGAAGAACTTCAGATTTGTTCATGTTTAACCTTATCCCATCTTGCAGATGGTGGCTACAAACCTATCAAGAGTGCGCTGAAGTTAAGTTAACTATACAACCTCTGATAAACTCCCACGACCATAATGTAAAGTTTTCATTTAATGCCGTTTATATAAACATAGCTTCACCACTTTGTGTAAGAGATTAAATGGCTAACAGCATATTGCCATCAATACTACTGCGGTACACTCCCAACTTTACCTCTAAGGGGAATCGGATGTATGTAGGTACCCAGCTACCCAGCTTTACGACAAAATTTTGAAAAATAGTTTCTGCAGTTTCACTATCTATAAAAGAAGAACTTTCTTACAAAACTTTCAAATTTATAGGTTGCAAGTTTACTCGGCAGCCGAATTGCAGCTGAAAACGGGTATACACTTTGCGATCAGAATATTGGCTGACTTTAAATTTTAAGCGGAAGCAGTATAAACGAGGAAAGACTTAGACTTAACGTTTTCTACAATGGTCAGCGCAAAAGGCTCATATAGGACGGATCCCGAGGTTAGCATTTATTTCGTCCTTTCCCGCTTTAGAGATAGAACAATTTATGACAATGTTCGCCTGTACCTAGCGTTTTTACACGACAAACCTGAATATGTCTGCATTGATGGGGTAACCAATATGCATGTCGTACGCCTAATTTCCGAAGCTGGCCTCCCAACTGAATTTTTAACCCTAAAACGGCTATTCTTAGAATACCACGAATTTTTCAATATCTCACCCCTTAGGGTATCTAATGATTTGTCTTCATATGCGGCACTTCTAAACATCAAATGCTTCTCAAACATCCGAACAACTGGAGTAGTCAATAATACATTTTTTCGTCACCAACCATCTGACCTCCAATCAAATCTCTGATTGTCTATCTATATCCTCCTGCCCTGACAGAGCTAACCCTAATTTCATGTCTCTTTACTACCAAAATGTTAGGGGTCTTCGAACTAAAACGTCCGAAGTTTTTCTCAATTCCCAAAGTACCCCTTACGACGTTTTCGCCTTGACTGAAACAAATCTAACCCCCAATATTATGAATAATGAACTTTTTACTTCCGATTTCAATGTGTTTCGTAATCCCTATAACCTTTCAAATACGAATACTCCTGGTCGTGGTGTGCTTTTAGCTCTTCGTACCTGTTACGATGCATCTGATTTCCCTATTCCCAACACCTCGAACCTCGAGCTAGTCTGTGCTAAAGTCACTTTTTCTAAACGTTCTCTTTATATCATGTGCTGCTATATTCCACCCACACAACCTATTAGTCAGTATCAGCTTCTTGTTGACGCTGTTGATTTTTTAATGTCGGGTTTGTGTCCTGAAGACGATGTTATCGTCGTTGGTGACTTCAATCTTCCTCAACTACGATGGGCCGAGCTAGACGATAATACTCACCTTGTCCCAACTAATGCTACCTCTGAAAAGGAAATCACTTTCACAGACCGTCTGTTGGCTGCTGGTCTTTATCAATTAAGCGGTATCCAAAATAGCTTAGGTAGACAACTTGACCTAATTTTTTCTACCGATTCCGAAAATAGTGTAGTGATTGAGAGCAGTCACCTTCTCTCTAAACTTGACAACCATCACCCTCCCCTGTTTTTATCTTACATGTACGACAGTGTAAATTTTAAGATCCCCCCCTTGACGCAGCGCAAATTCAACTTTCGCAAAGCTAATTTTAATAAACTTTCCGATCTTATCGGTCAAGTTAATTTTGACTTTATCATTGATAAAACAATTAACAATGTTGATATTGCTACTAAAACATTCTACTTACAAATTTATGAATGTTTCGCAAAATCTGTTCCTGTCACTACTCGAAAAAATATTACTTC
The DNA here is from genome assembly GCA_946477585.1 of Cheilosia urbana. Lineage (NCBI taxonomy): Eukaryota > Metazoa > Arthropoda > Insecta > Diptera > Syrphidae > Cheilosia > Cheilosia urbana. Next base: position 61,218,819 of record OX297854.1, on the reverse strand, counting down.
TTCTCCCCCCTGGTATAATCGCGAACTGCGATCTCTTCGGAACAAAAGAAACAAACTATGGCAAACTTACCTCAGATGCAGATCCGCGTCTAACCTCTCAAACTATATTACAGTTTACAACAACTTCTCCGCTCTGAGTGGACGTCTTTACTCCGAATACCTTGTCCGCATTCAGCATGACCTAATTGCTAATCCCAAATGCTTCTTTCAATTTATTAACTCAAAAAGAAAATCGGATGGGTTTCCTTCTACCTTAAAATTCGATAGTTGCTCGTCAGCGGATTCTAAAATAATCACCAACCTTTTCGCTGATTTCTTCAGCCTGGCGTTTGTGAATGACGACGTTGATCCCGACCCCAACTATTTCAGTTACATGGATGGCTGTGCTCAAACATCTTTCACATTTATGAACTTAAGTTTATCTTCAATAGTTGAAAAAATAAACCTTCTTAAAGACGACTATACCTCCGGTCCAGATGGTATCCCTGCCATAGTTTTAAAGAAATGTGTTAACACACTATCACTGCCTCTTTATGCCCTCTTCCAGCTTTCAATTACACAAGGCATTTTCCCTAAATTTTGGAAGAACTCATATATTATTCCCATCCACAAAAAGGGGTGCAAGAGCGATATCTCCAATTATAGACCCATTGCTAAACTTTCTTCTATTCCAAAACTCTTTGAGAGCATCGTTTATGATTCAATGTTCTTCCATTGTAAATCAATTCTCTCCTCTAATCAACATGGGTTTTTTAAGGGTAGATCTACAACCACAAACCTTACTAATTTTGTTTCTAACACATTATGTGCCTTGGAAAATGGTAAGGAAGTTGATGTTGTGGCCACCGATTTCAGTAGAGCGTTCGACAAGATTTCTCATAAGGTCATACTGTTCAAACTTAAAGCGATCGGTTTCCCACCTAGGTTCACTTCATGGATCAAGTCTTATTTAGAAGATCGCAAGTATAGTGTCCTTTTTAGATTTTCTGTTTCCAAGCCAATCATTGCATCCTCTGGTGTACCGCAGGGTAGTCATCTCGGACCCTTGATCTTCAACTTGACAATAAACGATGTAGTTCGTGTCATTTTACTTTCTGACCTGGATATTTATGCAGATGATATGAGGTTCTCTAAACAAATCTCCTGCGCTGCCGATTCTCTCTCATTACAATCTGACCTTGATAGCTTCTACACCTGGTGTCAACAGAATCGTTTAGAACTTAACGTGAATAAATGTCAAGCCATTACCTTCTCTCGTAAACGTCATCCCCTGAATCAAAGATCCTATTTTATAAACAACGAGTCTGTCTCCACGGTTTCATCTATTCGTGATCTGGGCATTATTTGCGACGCTTAACTTAACTTTCGTCGTCACATCGACAACATAATTTTTTTTTTTTTCACTAAATCCCTTTATACGACGTTTGTAAGACCACTTCTCGAATATTCTAGCCAAGTCTGGTCACCTTACCATCAGGTACACATTTTGAGAATCGAAGCTGTCCAGCGTAGATTCATTCGTTTTGCCTTACGTGGGCTTGACTGGGATGACCCTCACAATTTACCTCCCTACGAAAATCGCCTAAAGCTGCTCAATTTACAGGCTCTTATGACTCGTCGCGATATCGCTGATATAATCTTTGTTCATCAATTACTAGTATCTGGTAACATCGATTGCCCAAATCTACTGCATAAAATCTCATTGAACACTAATCTTCGACGCCTACGGTCAATTCCCTTTTTCCGCCTTCCCCATCACCGTACTGACTATGGCCAACACGAGCCTTTAACAAGAATGCTTTGCAAAGCTAACATGTTACCAAATTTATTCGACTTAAATTGCACCAAAGCAAGTCTAAAAAATGCGCTTCATAAATTAACTTAACCATTAACATCTCATTTCCTTCTATCTATTGTATATTTATATATATTTTGTTTTATACCTATTTAATAATATAATTATGCGCTTATGTGTTATGTTTGCGATTGTACTTTCAATATCTGTATTTTAGTCTTAAGTTTCTATATTATTTATTGTACACGCTTGTATTAAGCAATTAAAAATTAAAATTATTTGTTTGAGTTTTATTTTTGGACCCACAAAACTATCCACAAATACTTTTAGTATTCATTCGGCTATACTAGGATATTCTAAAATTGCCAATTGCATTTAACAAACTTACCTTTTATTTGATTTAGAAAAGCCATCGCTTTCTTTTTCCGTTCAATCTGCAGCTGCTTTTCTTTTGAGAGAAGTCCCCCCAACTTCTCTCTGGCAATTTGTGCTAATTTATCTTTTACTTTTTCTTCCGCTTGAAAAAAAAAAAAAATAACAAGCTTATAAAACTCTCTACTACAAGAAGCAAACTCAAACCTCTTTTCAATTCCTTTTGGTGGTTATTCACCAATTTCACTGGAGGATCGTCAACAGCAATAAGAACCGATGGCGTTGTAGGCAGTTTCGGGGCCATTGTCCCCGTATGATCAATATCAAAGCGTGTCCTATTCTGCACAGTCGGTATTCCCAACTGTGCATTTCTAGCCATTAGTTGACTTTCAACCAATTGTATTGCTTTTTGAACATGCTCGGGCACAGTACGCGACGGTTGCTGCTGCTGTTGGGGCAGTTGTCCTTGTTCACTAACATTTGTACCATTCGACTTGACTTTATTCTCTGACTCATCATCGCTTGCTTCTTGGGGTAGAGCTGGTCGTATAACTGAAACTGGCTGGTCATCCTTCGTTTTAATGGAAAATGAAACAGGACCTAATATAAAAGTTGAACTAATCGTAATTTAAATCTATTTTGTATGTTGTGTCAGACCCACCACTGGCAACTTTTTGTCTATCCTCATCCTCTTCACTAGGCACATATGACTTCACTTCCCCCGTCACTTTGTACATGTAGTACGAGTAAAACTCGCTATCTGGAAACAGGAAAGTAAAACGTTCGTCATTTTTAATGCGAAGCGTTTCTTCGAACTGACGCCCATTCTTAATGACATAGCCTGCAGTTTTATCAATTATATTTTGCAAATAATCCGGGGGGATGGGGAAGCACAGTTCTGGTTCGGGCTCTTTCTCTATCTCTTGCTCCTTTTCTTCTTTGTCTTTCTCTTCATCAGTGTGATCTCCTTCATTGTCTGTATCGGACGAGTAGTAATGCGCCAACATTAGCGCATTTGGTACATTTTTTATCTCCACTTTAGAGTGATTTTTAACACCGTCGACTGCAGTGGCGGCAGCTGCATCACCATTTTCCAAAGAGTGCGCTGCATTCTGCTGCAACAGAACGGGCGTATAAATGCTCTGTTGCTGTTTCTCTGGTTCGGGTGGTGGTAGAGGAACTCCTTTTATTTTACTAATCAACTGAGTGTAGGCGCAATTTGCAGAAGGCGTATATTTGATTGTAGGCACTGGTATATAAGGCTTCGAAAATGGATCTTCTACTAAACTACTATTATTCGTTGTTGTGTTTGAATTATCTTCTGATAGTGGGTCGAGTGTTTCAGCTTCTGGCTCCGGATACGTTCCACTTTTTAATGCACTGAGTACGAATTTATAATACACATTCAGCGGATTATTTTGAGTGAGAAAATCAAACTGCTGATTGTTTGACTGTTTTGCTTTAATTAGAATCTCCATTTGTGGGCCCTGTGCTGATATGAAACGTGCAGTTTTCTCAATAATTGCATGTTGTTTCATCGTTTCAGGCTGGAAATAGAGGAAGTTAATTTCGTCATATATATGGCATTCTCGCGATATACTAAAACAGAGATAATCGGGGGGTCTTGAAGCGCTCTCTGCGAGCTTGACCTTCCAGTGGCGAGCATATATAAATTAATTTCAATTCAAATTTAATTATTCACAAAAAGTTTGTTCAGTAGTGAATGTGAAGGTTATAAAACGGAACTACAGAGATACTTATTCAAGTGAATCATTTAAGAATTAATAGACTTTGTAAGTGCGGCTTGAAATTATTTTATCATATCATATGCAAGGACTTTTTGTAATGCCTGTTTTATTTGAAATCGTGTGCGGGCAGAGCTTATTATGTAGTTAGACGTGTTTCTTCCCACTTGCCACAAATCCTATATTCATGTGGCAATCATGTGTAAACCGTGTGTCGATATGTAAGATGCAAAGACATGATTGTAGATTTTCAACAAGTCGACGACTTCCAATAGAGGTTGAGACATAAAAAAAAAAGTCTAACTGATAATACGCACAGATAAATGTGTGTGCTCTTATTACTTCCAAGTGTTAATGCTCTTTGAAAATCGTGCGGCGGTACACACGATGTTGTTTACGTACCGTGATACTAATAATCGTTTTTAGTGTCCAGACTAATTTTTTTGGAACTCATAATGGCGAAATTTTTCATACAAAATTGCATATTGTGGCCTATAAAATATATAAGGTGAAGGTTAAAAACGATTATAGGAAAGGCTTGTAAAATGTGTTACGTAAGCTGGAAACAAGTATTGGAAGTGAAAATTCCACAAAGTATCAAGCATTTTCATAAGATTTTTTTTAAATCTGCCTGCAGTAACTTACATGACATGTGTAGATAGACTTAGTGATTGTGAATACTTTGTAAACTGTAATGTCGTTTTCTATTGGGCAAAAAGAACCGTCCGGGAGGGTCAGAAATCGAAAAAAATAAACCAATAGAAAACGACATAAGTTGGCAAAAAGGACCAGATTAAAAGGCGTACACTCAAAATCTTGATATTTACTTGAAAGGTTAATAGACACGTGTGTCCTGCTCAGAAGTTCTGCCATAGCATTTTCTAATCTTATCTTACGCGGAAACACAGTTGTTGTTAATTTCTAAAAATATCTTCCTTAGATACATACTGATCGTGAATATGCCACAATCTGCAGTAACCAACCACACAAATGGAAACGGTCGCACACATGACATGGAAGATGGGCGCCCTTTTCTGTTCACCTCGGAATCTGTCGGTGAAGGTCATCCCGACAAAATGTGCGATCAAATCAGCGATGCCATTCTAGATGCCCATTTGCAACAAGATCCCAATGCAAAGGTTGCCTGTGAAACTGTGACAAAAACGGGAATGGTTCTACTTTGCGGGGAAATCACATCAAAAGCTGTAGTAGATTATCAGCGAGTTGTTCGCGATACCATCAAACACATTGGCTATGACGATTCGTCGAAAGGATTCGATTACAAAACTTGCAACATATTACTGGCACTCGAGGAACAGTCGGCGGAAATTGCAGCTGGAGTTCATATCAATCGTCTAGAAGATGACGTCGGTGCTGGTGATCAAGGTATCATGTTTGGCTATGCAACCGACGAAACCGAAGAGTCAATGCCATTGACTGTTGTCTTGGCGCATAGACTAAATGAGAAGATTGCCGAACTTAGGCGGTCTAAAGTTTTCTGGTGGGCCAGACCGGACTCCAAGACACAAGTTACCTGTGAATATGTATTGAAGTTCGGCTCAACTATTCCGAAGCGAGTTCATACGATTGTGGTGTCCGTTCAGCATTCAGATGCAATTTCCCTTGAAGATCTGCGAAGTGAGATCCTGCATAAGGTTGTCAAACTTGTGGTGCCAGCAGAATACTATGATGACCAGACCGTGGTTCATATCAATCCATGTGGATTGTTTGTCATTGGCGGACCAATGGGCGACGCTGGATTGACAGGAAGAAAGATAATCGTCGATACATACGGTGGATGGGGTGCTCATGGAGGTGGTGCCTTTTCTGGCAAAGATTTCACAAAAGTTGATCGATCGGCTGCATATGCAGCACGATGGGTTGCAAAATCTTTGGTTAAGGCCGGTCTGTGCAAGCGTTGTCTGGTGCAGGTGTCATACGCTATTGGAGTGGCGGAACCATTATCAGTGAGTGTCTTCGATTATGGCACATCGGATAGATCACAACTAGAACTGTTGGAGATTGTCAAACAGAACTTTGACCTAAGACCAGGCCGTATTGTGAAGGATCTTGATCTACGTCGGCCGATCTACCAACGAACAAGTACTTATGGACATTTCGGACGAGAAATGTTCTCCTGGGAGCAGGCTAAGACGCTCGTATACAAGTAAATTTAGAGTCTTTGGGTATAGTTTAAATAGTTTAAAATATGAAATATGTTATTTAACTCAGAATAAATGCAAAAGCAGCTATCTTAGTGTTATAATTATTTGTTCGCTCATTTATTGGTACCATGGCAATTCATTTCAGCTTCATAGGGTACAATCTATGATTAGTGTATCTTTGTATAGACAGGCAACCCGTGACAGACTGGCAAACTGTCGCAACAACATTATTGTAAGCAATCAACTCTTTTGCAGCTAGTACGTGAACTCTGTCAACGCTAAACTATTTTCATTCATACTCTGAACAATTCAGACTCGTAGTGCAAGAAAAACAGAACAAAACGTTGAACAAGCTAAATCCCTGAAGTGCGCTACATGACCCAGATTACGAGAAATCTAAACAGTAAATACAATTCTATTTGAAAATATCATGGAGGTTGCAAAAGCTGCAGTCGTAAACAAGAAATCGCCTCAGAAGGCTAAGTATAAGATTAAATTTATTTTTATTTGTGTTCTGATACTCTCGAGACAGCATGATTTTGTGTACAGTATTTTGCTTTGCTTTTGTCGAAATAGAAGTTACTTCAAAGTGGATATAATGATTCTTGACCTAGTGTACGCTTGACATATTCATCGCCTCACATAAGGTCTGTTTCTTTACTTTTAAATATTGCGAATTTTAAATAAATCTTACGAATTTTTACTCAGTGCAGTTCCTTAACTTGAAAAATTCGTAAAAGAGAGCGGCGTCGAGAGAACAACAATATTAACCCTCCGCTGAGAATCTTACGAATTTTTTTTCAACAAATTTCTTGATGTAAGAGTGGAAATGCTGTCAGTCACCTTACAATGAACAGATGATTTAAATTTAACATTATTTATTTATTTTCTTGCGTATTAAAATGATATCAACAGGCGGCAAAATAAAATTGAATGTTCTCCTCAAGATTCTTCCGAAGGTGGCGACAAGATTCTTCCTCGCTGTAAGAAAGAACAATCTGCTCCATGTAATTCTTAATGCAGTGTCGCTTTTTCCTCTTCTCGAATGCTTGTAGTTCAATCAATACAAACTCTTCCACATACTCGGATTCATCAAAAAGAAGTTTGATTTATTGTTATTTTCTATTTTTTTTAGTAAATAAGCAAATTCCTCGAGTTTGTCAGACATTTTAATGACTTTTCGTACCACTTTTTTAAATATTTGAATTTTGTATCTGTCATTTTTCATAGATTGCTACAAAAGCGTTCCCTAACTTCTCTCTCTCTCTCTCTCACCGCCATTTTGACTGTTTTTTTTCACTCTTACTACAAAAGTAAAGGAACAGACCTATAGTGTCCCAAGATGAAATTAGGCGAACAAAAATAGGAAGAGCAACCGAACAATTCTCCGAACAGTAGCTCCGAAGAATACATCGCAGCAAAAATCCTCCGAATCGTATAAAATCGGAGAATTTTCCGTTCCGATGGATACTTCGCTACGGCCGATTAACAGTGACCTAAAGGATTGCTGACGATTCTTTTCATCGTTAATCGACAGCGCTGGCGACGAAGGATGTTTTAATGAACGTTTTTGGTTCTTTTTACTAAGTAAGTTGAAAAGTACATTGTAGTAAACAACTCACTGTATTTATAATTGAAATATCATCTTTTCTTTTTTTTCTTATATAAAAATGAATGTCTGTTTGTCTGTCCTTTATGGAATCATAAACTATGCATTTGATCATGTGATGATCCTTAGCAAAGTTGTTGTGCATGAGTCCGCGAATGTTTCTGAGTTGATACGATCAATTTTGGACAAAGGGGCGTGGCACCGCCCATACAAAAAAAAACATTAAAAACCTTAAATTTCGAAAGCCACTCAATCGATTGAGTTGAAATTTAAATATTGGCCCAGGAGTATACCTGTGAAGATTGGTCAAAATTGGACAAAGGGGCGTGGCACCACCCATAAAAAAAAACACTAAAAACCTTAAATTTCGAAAGCCACCAAATCGATTGAGTTCAAATTTTTACACAATCTTACGTACTAGCCCAGAAGTATACCTGTGAAGATTGGTCAAAATTGGACAAAGGGGCGTGGCACCGCCCATACTAAAAAAAAACATTAAAAACCTTATATGTATTTCGAAAGCCACCAAATCGATTGAGTCAAAATTTACACACAATCTTAGGTATAGGCCCAGGAGTATACCTGTGAAGATTGGTCAATATTGCTCACGGGCGAGCAAACCACTTTAGTGCAAAAGCGGAAATACATCGATTGTTATACCTACTTCAGTTATTTCTATTTTATTTCATATAGCTAACTTTTGAATAACGAATTTGAATTGACCAAATTACATAAAGTAGCATTCATTGTGCATGCTCCGAAATATTATTTTCATTAACGAATTTAGTCGAAACGGAGTTCGCCGGGTCAGCTAGTTGATTTATAATTTATGAAATGTTTTAAAGGAGAAGTATAAATGGAAGAATCTGTTCTCTTGGAGTTGCATCAGTTTTGTACTGTGAAGGGAGTAAGCCAAGTATATTTGGCACACAATCTGATTTCTTTATATCTAACATAATATAGGTTAGGTTAACGGGTTGGTAGAGCAGGGTAGACCCTATTATACCACACTTAGGTCCTTTTGGACCCATTGTGATGCCCTTTGTTGGGGGTTTATCGTTGGTGCTGTAGATGGTTAGCACATGTCTCTCCTTCATATATCTACCCGACGTTGTCCAGCCATCCTGATATCCTCAAGAACCTGTAAATATCAGAGAGTGTAATATCAGAAAGTTCTTCTAAGTCATGGAAGTAATAGCTTCCAAGTGTTCTCTTCCTCAAGTGACAGAGGCTCGGGCAGTGACAGAGGAAGTGAGGTGTGTCCTCATGAACCTCTTCGTCCCCGCAGCCTCTACATATATCGTCATCCTTGAGATTTAGTTTCATCGTGTGGTTTCTTAGAAAGTTATGACCCGTTAAAGCCCCTACCAGCTTAGACAGCGATGACCTGTCAAACTGTAGAAGTTTGATGGTTCGGCCACTGTCATATACTGGCCATAGCTTCCGAGATACTTCACAGGTAGTTAGTTCTTTCCACCTGTTATTGGTTTTCATACGAATCTTGTTCTCCACTCGTTCTCTGAGATTACAGAGTGGAGGCTTGATCGACTGTAGTGCTCTATCATGATCCATTGCAGACCCTTCTCTCGCCAGTTCGTCAGCAATCTCATTGCCGGCTTTGTCACTGTGTCCAGGGACCCAGCAGAGATTGGTAGCGTGCTGCGAGCAGAGAACCTTGAGCTCTTCGCGACAGCTGTGAACTAGCTTGGATTTTATTTCAATAGCAGAAATTGCCTTTATAGCCGCCTGGCTGTCAATGAAAATGGTAATATCATTGCGTGGTATTGCCAACAATGACACCCTTCGGGCTGCTTCCGCGATTGCCAGAACCTCTGCTTGGAAGACACTGCTGCTGTCAGGAAGCCTAATGGAGCAGTGTATATTTAATTCCTCACAGAATATACCGGCACCGGTTCCACAGTCCATCTTTGATCCATCTGTGTAGATGGATATCGATTTTCCCTTAGTGGGTTCGTCTGAATTCCATTCATCTCTGCTCGGAAATGAGTAGGAGAATGGTCTATCAAAGTTCAGATGGGGAGACATATAGTCAGAAATGACTACGTTCCCAACGTATTTACTTAGAATATGTGCGTGGCCAAAATTGCATGGGTTCCAGGTATTAGTTTGACTAATCCTTAAGGCACTTTTGGCAGCAGATTCTTCCATGTAGAGGTCCAGAGGAGTCAAATTGAGGATTGCCTCCAATCCAGCTGTGGGTGTAGTTCTCATCTAACATATATAGGTATATATATAATTTTTTTGTTTTTCGCTAATCGTGGAAAAAGTGTTGTGGCAAAAAAAGCAGAAGAACATTTTTACGGTTTCGTTTTACGTATGGCTATAACTGGGGCCCAGCTAGCACAAAACTAGGCACGCACTCGAGCTTCAGCTGCGGTGATGACAAGTACCCTCTTATCCTTCGTAAACATCAATCATTACGAGGTGCTAGTACATTAAATTACCACTATTTGCGCATGAAATTAACTCAAAAGAGGAGAGGAAAATAATTTCGTACGGATGCGATAGTAATGCAAAACGAGAGTGTTGGACACTGAGGGCTTTATTTCCCACTCGAGGTGAAGTTATTTCCCATGTAAAGATATTGCCCGTGAAGTTATCTGCCTGCAACAACCACAGGTGCAGTGGAAAAAAAACCCTAAGTTGGAATTTGGGTTTTTGCGGTATTCGAACCTCGATCACTCGCTTAATAGTCCAACACACTAACCACTAAGCCACTGCGCCATGGGGGAATGTGATTAGAGTTCGGGAATACAACATTTTAACATATGTAATTGAATGCTGGTTATTATATATTTTAAAAAGGCGATTAGTATAATTTGTTTGGTTAATAGAACTATCTAAATTTTATATACTAGAAACATATTAGGACACACATGGTTGTGTATTTTCCGCTTTTGAATATCATTAACTTCGATTTCATGAGCAGATTTTTCTTAAATACATAACTGAAGAAAGATTGCTCAAAATGTTTTTATTTTCCTACAACTAGCCGCTAGAACTAACATCATTAGGTACTTAGCTTGTAGAAAAAGCAACGTCCATATTAACACACTGACAACCATCACCAAAATGTTAGTCTTAAGTAAAATCGAATATGGATTATATATATATGGAAACTGTCCAATGTCAATATTAAAGATAATAAAACCAGTTTACCACCAAGCAGCCAGAAGAAGCATAAACGCTTTTCCTACTACCCCCATCAAAAATATTCTAGCAGAAGCAGGACTACCAAGCATCGAGGAACGAATATACGTCGCCACTTTAAAAATATCTGTGAAACTTATATTCTCAAAGAATTCAATAATCGACCACGATGTAAAGAGAGCTATATCTCAACTAAATCCTAAGAGAATACCATCCGCCATCGCTAATGCCTCGATAAAGCAACGGAGCTAGAACTCCCATCCAAGCCAAAAAGTACTGCTCTTCCACGCTACCCTCCATGGCTAATCAACCCTAAATCCGTAGTACTGACCCTAGCCAATTATAAAAAAGCAAATACCAGCAATACAGCTTACCGTCAACTCTTCGCTAGCATTGCATCAAATCTAAAATCAGATGGATGGAATTTCATCTTCACGATGGTTCAAAAACTACGAACAACACATCATTTGCCGTGGCCCTCGAAAATGGATCTATTGTTTGCAATGGCAACTTACCGGAACTCACCTCAGTATTTACAGCAGAAGCCTTTGCCATCCTTCGAGCAATTAAGACAGTAACGAATCGCCGAGGTAAACATGTCATATGTTCTGATAGCATATCTGTCCTAAACGCCGTAAAAAATCCAAACAACAACACAGAACTGATATCAAAAATCAGATATCAACTCGTAAAAGCACCAAAGAACGTCAAACTGATGTGGACTCCTGGACATGTCGGGATCCAAGGTAATGAAAACGCTGATAATGCAGCCAACTCGGCCAAAAACGCTCCAGTTTATAGTTTCAACGTATTCACCAAGCTAGATTTGTTAAAACGCATTCTAACATCCACAAGAACCCGTATCAAAAACGATTGGAGTCTATACCACCACCACTACAAAAAAATAAATCCTGAGAAACTCAACCCTTTTTACCCCACTACCATCACTAAACAAAAAATATCAAACTTCATACGACTACGCCTTGGACATACCTCAGCATCTCATCAACACCTTCTTACTAAGAACAGCCCGCCAGATTGCCCCACCTGCAAAACCACCCTGGATTTAACCCACATCCTAGTAACTTGCCCCGTTTCTAAACACATCATCAATAACCTTTTTCCGAATAAATCTATATACGAAATACTCAGTAACCCCAGTCCCACGAACATTGTAAAAATTTCGAATTTTCTTACAAAAGCTAATATTGTCATTTAACTTATAATATCTGGGTGACCGAGCTTTGCTCGGTTATTACTATTTATTGTAATTTTAAAAACAATAAAAATTAAAAAAAATATATATTAACTTGAACATATAAAAACCTTTAAGTCTCCTAAATGCCGGTAGATGTCCTACTTTCTTCCTTTTACTATGACGCGGACTTATTACTTACTTATGCGACTTCCAACGCTAATAAAAGCATTGGATACTAAAAGGTGCGAGGGTACCGCTCACGCTTCAGAGTTCAGAGTATGCATATATACATACAAGAATTGCTCGTTTAAAGGTATAAGATTAAAACAAAAACCTTGAAACCAATTTCTATATACAGCACCTCTACCCAGCGATGCCAACCTAGGTTTTTTATGCCTTTTAGGCATTATTTCATTAGCTAAGGCGTTAAGGCTTTTTTGTTACCAAAAACGCATCTTTTTTCTATTTCAAATATTTATTTATTTTTTGATCTGATGGACTAAAACTGTGTTTGTTTTGTTCAATGCTATTTACCTACCTACTCAAGAAACTAAAGTCATGAATTTTGTTCCTATTTCTTCTGTGATTTATACATAATTTAAGTTTTTTTTTGGAAATAAAAATTGTTGTTGTTAATTTTGTTATATTTGTGTTTAATTTTTGATTTATTGTTCCAATTTACATAAAAAATTTTTTTAGGCATTATTTTATTGAAAAAGGCATCTTTTTTTCTCAAGTTAGGCTTCTTTTCGTCAAAATTGGTTGGCAACGCTGCTCCACCATCCGTCCATCACCACACCACACGTCATCATCCATCTGCGCATTTCCTCAGAAAGACATTGTCGCTGTTTTTTTTTTCATATGAACGTGCTTGTGCGATGTGCGCTACAAAACCACCCCAAAGCAGAACAACGATCAAGAACCGCGGCTGCTGATAATATTCGATTTGAGAAAATAAATTTATTTTTTTCGTGTTAGATTTTAGGTTGTAGCTCAGCTTCTAGAGGACATAGAAAGCTGATTGATGGCTTGAAATAACTATTAAAGTGTTGGCTCTCCTACGTATTTTTTTTGTTTGCATTGATTAAGAATTGTTTGTGTAATGGCGAGTAAAAGGCAGTAAAGTCAGAAAAATAAGCTCAAAACGCATGAAAACTCGAAAACACGCGTTTTCCCAAACATAAGACTAATCTAGATCAATTGCTTACCCCCGAAAACCCCCATATACCAAATTTCAGCGAAATCGTTAGAGCCGTTTCCGAGATCACAGAAATATATATATATACAAGAATTGCTCGTTTAAAGGTATAAGATATATTAGAGAGCCAATAGTCTCTGCAGCTAGGCTCGTTAAAATTATATTATCTTGTAATTTTTAATTACCTGCTAATAAAAAATAATAATAATAATAATAATAAATTTTAAGCAAAAGTACACTTTTTCAAATAAAACAAAAAATACTTTCCACACTTAACGAATAATTTCAAATTTAACGTATAAAATTCTAGAAACGCTGGCAGCAACTGTGCCCAGGCACACAGCGGAATTTGTTCGTATTTTAAGAGAGTGTGTTTGTGAGCCGGAAATTTGGAGGTTTCAGAATTAATACTAGCGCACCAAAACGAGGACACTTCTTAAAAATATAGCTTGTAGGCAAAGTACCGGGAAATCGGCCGAAGTTAGTGGTCTCAGTATTGTCTCTGGTTTCTATGTTCGATTAGCCACACGAAATCTGAAATCTGAGAGCGAATCTGAAGAAGCCCAATCGAATACCACATTAGTATCATACCTCAGCGGAACGAAATGAGTCGCTTTTCGCTTGAACAACGTTGGGAAATATTGAAAACTTATTTCGAAAGCGAGCGCTTTGTAGCCCAAACAGTGAGATTTTTGAAAATAAATTTTGCCCGAAATTAAACAAACACCGCGTCTGGTGTACGCTAGTTTGTGCTAGAAGTTCGTGAGACTAGTTAGCTAGTGGACAGACGAGAATGTGAATGTGGAGTGGGGTCTATTTTTTCTTCGAAAATGAGGCTGGGAACAACGTTTCGGTCAACGGTGGGCGTTACAGAGCCATGTTAAGCAACTATTTTTATTTTTTTTTACTGAAATTGAAGACATGGATTTGGATAACCTCTGGTTCATGCGCCAAGCCACACCACGCCACAATCGATCTTTGGCGCACCAAATTCCCATATCAGCCGTCTTGGCGATGTCAATTGTCCGCCTCGGAGCTGCGATTTGACGTCTTTGGACCTTTTTTTTTCGTGGGGAACCGTGAAGGATGTTATGCCAACAACCCGGAAACGATTCAAGCACTTAAGGCGCAAATAATTCAAGCAATTCGTGAGCTACAGCCCTGCGAAGCCTGCCGGGGCAGCGACTTAAACGACATTTTGTTCCATAATTAATGGGGATGTTTGCTCTTACTAATAAACCCGTAATACATAAAAAAAATCAATTTTGTTCGTTTTATTGCATTTTTAAAAAGAAACTTGTATTTGGCCCAAAACAGTAGTAGTAGTAGTTACCAAATCGGACTATGCCTATGGATGCAATACGAGTTGTTGCTATTACCAACATCAATCCTTAATTAAAAATCGATCAGTTCCATTTCGAAATGAGGGAAAGATCATCATCTTCGCGGTTGGTAGAGCGGGAGCGGATGTGTTTCAGAAGTTCTACTGTGCAGTCTGCCTGATCAAAGTGAAAAAAGTGTGCTACGGCTATCAATCGATCATTTTTTTTTCCTTTTTTAATTTCCAACTTAAAGTACGATACACCTTGGTCTTTTTGGGTTAGAATCTCCTATCTTCCAAGAAGACAAAGCTGACGTTGGAAAGACTAATCTTGTAAATACCAAAACGACTTCTATCACAAAAAAAAAAAAAAAACATCTTCACTCGAAGCCATTCTAATAAAACAAACATGAAAGTAAATATTAAAAGCGTGTGTTTTTTTTAATAGGCATATTGTGAATACATATATAAGACATGAGCAACTATTTGCATGTGGCAAAAAGAAGCAAAAGGAAACGCAAACCATTGATAGTTATTAGACAATGTTTTGACGATCTTTTATAGTTCTGACTGATAACAGATTAAGTAAAACCATTTCCAATAGATTACTCGGACGTAAGTAGTGTACTGTACGTAAAGGCGATAACCTTTTGATCGCGTGTTGGGTTTTTAAAAATATACTTATGTATATATAATATTTTTTTTTTTAAGTAAACTTTTGTATAACGTTTTGTTTACTTACCAACTGAATTGATGGTGGCACTTCGAAATTCTTCGGCAAAGAAAACACCCTATCGGCTTCGTTGTCAGGCCCCAGTTCCGAAGAATTATCATCTCTATTCGGTCCCAATGGCATGTCGTAATTGAATTGCACTTGATTGTATGTCGAGTCGCTTCCGCTCTCATGTTGTAAGCGTTTCAGTTCCTCCTCTATAAAATGTTTTTGGTTTTTTTTAAATAAAAACTAAAATCGTTGCTGAGAGACCAATGCAAAAGAGAGATAGAGATTGAGAAAGAAAGATAGCATTGGGGGGATTCGGGGAGGGGTGATTTATTTTATTCATCTTTAAAGGATTTTAAATATTCTTCGCATTGGGTTGGTTTCTTGTATCTCTTTGCTTATTTTATAATATTATTTTGTATAGATTTTTATATTTATTTTGAAAAATAAATTTGAAATAAAAACAAATGGTGCTGTTGTGTTGACGAGCCTATCTAATGGATTTCTTTTAGGGGCTGGCATACGAGAGCACATTATGCCATACAGCTTGTCTCAGTCTGAAAATATACGTTAATGAATGTACGTTATTGTGATAGTTACCTGGATGAGGAGAGTTATTTTCTCGTTGAAAATGAAATCCACGGAATCACCTTCGACCTGTAAATACTTACGCGCCTGTGCTTAACAACGATTTAAAACCTACAGTTTAAAATTATTCGTTTTTCTTTTTGTGCAACTGCTTCAGTTGCTCAACGGTGTTTTTTTTTTTTTTTTTATGTTTAGATAAAATTTTAAGGGAAATCATGATTTGTTTCGCTTGAATCTTAGAATAATTTCTTGTTTTCTTATTCGTGTTTGACAAGTTTTTCGTTGGCACTGGTAACACTTACCTTGATACAAGATCTCTTCCTGTTCATTGCGATAGAGATAATAGTAACGTTCCTCTTCGCAAAGCTGTTCGGCACGTTGTTCTTCAGAGGTGAGGTAATCCAAACGATTGCCATAGCCACCCGGTGGGGGCTCGTACGGGGTTAGGTCGTATAACGCCCCTCTAACGTCATATCTATTTTGTTTATTTGCATTTGCATGTGTGTGTCATGTGTCCCCACATAATACAAATCATAAAAAAGAAGGTAAACGAAATAAAACGTAAATTTTTAGAATAACAACAGCGGTTTTGGGGTGGAAGGGGAATTTTTTTTTTTTTTATGAAATTCATTTAATGTTTTTATTGCGTTTTCTTTTCCCATTGTGGATTGTATAAGAGTTTTTCGTTTAATTTTCTTTAAAAACACATATAAAATATTTAAAAAATAAATATAAATGTAAAAAGTTTTATAAGAAGAATATACATACCAAGCCGAGAGAAAGTTAAACAACCTGCGTGTAAAAAATGCATTAACCTGTTGGGAAATTGAAAAATCAAATCCGTCGTTGCCCCCTTTTGCGATCCATTCGGTTAACGTTTCATTTGAAATAGCTGTTGTGTGCAGTGTTGTTAGTTCGACGAACAAAATCCAAAGAAATAATTATCGACTTATTCCAAACAGTAAGTTGCTGGGCTTTGGAATAGGTAGCATTTTGAATGCAGGACTTTTATTAAGAATTACCGAGACGAGAATTACGACTTACCATTTTGTCGTAACGATACCTATGAGCTGGGACATATAAATTGCCTCTTGATAAGCAAATTTCCTTCAAATTTTACTTAGATCTATCATGACGTTTATTAAGAAAGTATTACGAAAAAAGGGAACAATTTGAGGCTGAAGTTGGCAGTTACGCCACTATTATAACCCGTGTTAAATAAAGTAAATTTCCAGTGACAAAATAAGGCCCTTATTTCGATTGTCGATTCGATAAGCAATTGAAAAAAAAAAATTGATAGAAATTCCAGTAGCATTGGTTCCATTTCTTTCAATCCGAATAACAGCCCAATTTTATGTAGGTTAGGATGGTAGCGCCTTATAAGAAGGAAAACCTAACGCACTGTTGGCTTATGCTATGGTAGTAATACACATCATCCTGGAGCAAATTAAAAACAACCAGAAGACATACTCTTCAACGAACTAGCAGGTTTCAGCGTTTGGATCAGCAAGTTTGGAAACAAAGGCAGGTGTCCTAGGCCTGAAAAATTGGGGTAGTGTTGTGCAGAGCTAACGCTTATTGCCCAAGTACACACTATGGTTTGCAACGCAGTAGAGCCTCTAGAATCCGCAAGAGCACATCATTTCTTTCTTTTATAAGGATTCTACTCATTTCTTTTGTCCCAACAACTATATCCAGATTTTGTTTAGCGTTTTCTACAGGATGTGTTAGTTTCGGGTGTTATTTAAGAAAGATTGGACTTATAAGGGGATGATACCTGGGCACTCATTCCGTAACTCTGAGAATGATAATCGTTTGCGCGATAGTAGTCAACGATCTCGTCATCAATTTGCTTTCCGTATCTCTATCACTATCGTCTCGTCTATCGTTTTTTGTATACAACGAGAGAGAGCATTGAGAGCACTGAGTTTCTTTCAGAGACTTTCAAACTATAGTGAAAATTCCAATCAGATGTCGTTTAAAATGTCATAATTGACTTTTTTCAATCATTTTGTCTTTGATGTCGGCAAATTTGAAAATTGCAAAGTGTATTAAATTCATTATTATTCTTTAGTTTATTAAAATTAACAATTAATACCGAAGAAATCTATTTCAACAATGCATATGACAATTTTAATTGCTTTCATGAATGACCATCCGGTCTTGGCCAAGGGTAATAAGCCAAACAGCTACCAAGGAAAATATAACATCAATAAAATAATCAAAGCTAAAGCGAGTTTTTTATTTCATCCCTCATTTTTGAAGCCAACTGTCTCATCCGGTTATTCCCACTTAGGCTTTTCGAGTCGTTTAAAATTGCACTTGCCAAATCTTCGTATTGTTCGATTGCTGTTATGGAGGGCAGAACAAACATTTGCAAAAATCGCAATTTTTCTGGGTTCGTAGCTATACTTTTTCTTTTTTCAAGTAGAACTCAACATCGACCTGAGAATTATGACAACATGTAATTTAATGCCATATGAAGTTAATGATTTATGTTTTGTACCTTTGGAAACAGTAAACACCAATACACATTTCTACAATATTTCTTGCTTTTGCATGAGCTTCTTACAAAATTAGTTTAAAATATAGGTATTTATATATTTGGTAGTATGTATTTGGAAAATATCTAAAGTCAATTATTCTTCTTGAAATTCGATAAAAAATCTTTAGCTGATTGCAAAACACACAAATCAATGCAAAACGACACCTCATTAGGTATCGCTCAAATTGTATCGTCTGGACGATAGCGTTTCGACGATTATTGACTTACGTGAAGCAAATGTTCAATCGTCAAAACGTATCGTCTGGACGATAGACGATTATCAAAGTTACGTGAAGCAAAGCTATCGTCGAAACGCTATCGTCTGGTGATAATCGACATACGGAATGAGTGCCCGTTAAATTTACAAAATTATGCCTGGACGATACTGAGACAAAAATACATATATACTTTGTCAGAGCACTAGCTGGCAGAAGAATGGAGATCTTAAGACATGACTGGATTGAGACCCAGAGGATGAAATCTATCAATCATTTATCTACAAACAAATGTTTTGGATTTTCATTTATATCCAGTCTGTGAACTCGTCTTTGGCCTTCATCAGTTGATAAGTCCATTAGTTGACTTGGAATTTTAAAATTCCAATACGATTGCAGGAATGAACTGACTGATGTGATTTAGATTTACCAACGCAAAAAATAAGAATACTTCAATTTCCAAACGAAAGTCTGTAGAGTAAAACAAGTTAATATTGTGGTCGAGTCAAAATCCGTGCGGTGATAGTCGGAATGAAAATTATCGACTTAAATAAAAGAAATATAGATAGTGTGCGCAACATCTCCATAAATGTGACCTTAACCGATTCTGCCGTTGTGAGGCCTCACAAGTCAGAAGCTGTTGTGAGGTTGTTTCCTTGTGAGGTTTTAATTAGAATAAACCGACAAGTGCAAAGACAGTTATTCCCTTCGCCAGACGTCAGACGTTTGCGAGAATTAAACCAGGTAATAAAACCTTAAGGCAGTACAGTGAAACCTGCGTAAGTTGGACAGCTGCGGTGCAGCAACTTATAAGGGTACATACTATGAGGTGGCGCAAAAATAACCTTCCGATGTTTTTTGGCTGTAATTTTAAAAAAAAAAATGGAAACAAATAAATAGTCACCAATATTCAGCGTTCTAGAGCAGTGTAGTGTAACATTGTTTATTTATTAACATGTATTTCGCATGTGTTTACTACACAAATGTCAAAACAGAACTGACATTAGGGGCCAATCGCAAAATTTATAGCATTTTCTGATGGGAGGATTACTTTTGCGCCACCTGTACATACATATGTTTTTTTTTTTTTTTTTCCAACACTTGTTAGTAAAGAACTTCGTTTTTATCCATATTCTGCATTTACAGTGAAGTCATTCACAAACTGTAGATATGAAGTCATCTATTTATATACCAACAATAACCTGAACATAGTGTGCAGTGCATTTTTAAAAATGCAAACGCCACCCTGGCGACCAGCAGATGACTATGTTGCTGGCCAACTTTCGGAGGTTATTTAGTGCGAAAGATTCAATAACATATGAAAGACAGAGGCATTCGGAGAAACATTTGTATTGAATTTTCTTGGTGCTACTATATATTGGCCAATTCCGGCAGGTGGCCAACTTACAAGGGTGGCCAACTTCACAGGTTTCACTGTATTTCTGTTTTGCCTATTGAACCTGAAATCCCTCGCTAGGATACAAACCACTGAGCGGTTGTTAACTTAATATCTTAAGATGCTTTAAGACCGAAAGCAACCTTACAAAAAATGTGAAAAAAAAAACAGTTTTCGATGTGTCATCGATTGACAATAATTTGATGCACAAATGAAAATGGGTATTTCAATTCTTCTTATTTATTGTTTTGGTAAAAGAATTGAAAAACATACAACAAAACAGATGAAAACAATAAAATTAAACGGTGATAATAGAACAACAAAAATAGAGGGCACCATGTTCAGTTTCCAAGATCAGTTGACAACAGCGTTGTTATTGCGAGATTAAACATTTGTAAATCTGCTGGTGGTAGGTACGTTCTATTTCACCTTGTAAACGGTGATACGAATATTGTTAAAGTAGTTTCTAAGGTCTCAAGTCGCCGATTATTTAAGCGAGCCCCTAAAACAAATATACCCCAAAAAGGCTAATCTCTTTTATGAAATGTCAAGACGAATTTCGTCAGCCAAAAATAAACAACTTTTTTTTGCAATGCACATAATACCCCCCACATAGTATTATTGATATTATTATTATTTTTTTGTTCTTGACCCCAAGATAGTAAAGTCATTAAACCGACAAATCCATCATTCAAATCCAATACACGAGTTTGTATATTTATGTTTGTACCTAAATGTATTTTTAAAGCTGATATTCTAAAAAAATGGTTTTATATATTCTGTCCAGTCTGGATCATCGAACTATGACGCCAACTAGTACCTATTATAATGACAATTTTTCATTCAAAATCCACAGCGCTCCAATCGACATAAAAGCACACAATTTGTTTCCCTTTATTTCAAATTTGAATTTCATGCAGATTACCATGCATTTTGAAAATAAAATAAATAAAAATCTATATGTACAAATTTTACGTTTTTCTAGTTTCTAAAGCTTAAAATAAAATATTAACCTGTCAATCTTAAGGTTAGCATCGGCCATCCATGGAATTAGGTGTTTTCCTTGGTCAATTTCACGTGCTTTAGCATCGTCCCTGAAGATTTTGCATGCATATCCGAAAACAAGTAAATCCACTGTTCTTGCCTCAGGATTTGAAGATGTGGAATTGCCTTTGCGTAGGATGCCACCAATTTCGTTTCGATTTTGCCATTTGTTCGACATGTTCTTTTGTTTATTTCATGAGCGTTGTATTTGAGTTTATTATTGCTTGATTGCAATGGAGTAATTTTTGGATTTATTTAGATTTGTCCATAAACCAGAAATTATATTTTTCAGGCGGCGAATAAAAATTGATCGCAAACAAGTTAAGTAAAAAAATTTTCCTTTTCAAATGACAGCGCTTTGCAGTGCCAAATGTTTTTAAACGTCATTCAAAATAATGGATGTGTTCAAATGCATATATATCAGTTGTCCTTAAACTTTGTTTTCGAATTCTCAAATGTGCCTAACAAACTAATAATTAATTGAGGTACCATCAGCCTAGAGCAAATAAAAAAGCCGCTTTACCACCATCACACCAACCCCGTACCTAATTTCTGCAAATAATTACTTATGGGATACTTACTTGTAATAGATATGTGTGTAAATCTGAGAAAAATATTGATATTTTTGTAAAAGCGAACATGAAAAGCAATCTCGATCAAACAAAAAAAAAGATTTTTTTCTCAAAAAACCCGAAAACGACATTGCACCAATGTTTACAATGTTTATGACACACAGCTGTCGGTTTCGAATTGTTTATCTTTGGAAGGATTGCTTTTTTTGCTGAATTATTCATTTTACACATGTGGAGCGAATTTGTATATTAATAATAATATTTCGAAATGTGTTATTATTATGTGTGAAAATCAATCAAAATGAATTTTCAGTGCTAGTGAGAATTTTGAGAACAAGAACCAATAAAATTCGGTTTTCATGTTCGATTGACAGCAGAAATCTGAAATCTCAGATCAAAATCTGAAAAGCCATATCGAAAACTATATTAAAGCTTTTTTTGCTCAAGCCTAGTATCCTGCTCGCGCTAAATTTTATCTCCCATACAAAAATGTCTACAAAGATAAAATTTAGCGAGGCAGCTTAGCAAAGCAGTATCCTGTTCGCACGCTAAATCCTTATGTAACTTCATTCAGATGGGCCGATAACAAGTCTCCACTCATTTAGCTCGCGAAATAAATGTCCGGTACATTAAATCGAAGATAAATTCTGACATAGAAAACGGAGGAAAGAGTTTGTATTGTGTTTGCTATGATTTTTTTTTGGCGAAAAACGCAGATAATGTTTGTGTAATAAATAAAAGAAAACGCAAAGCCAAAACAGATATATAAACATAAATAAAGCAGGGGGGCTTATGCTTTCATTTGGCCTTGTCTTTTGGGTAATAACAAGATTAGTGTTCCACTATGGTTAGGAGATTGTGTTAAGTTTGATGACGCGATATGTCGAAGTTCTTCTTATAATTTCTAGGTTTCTTACGTCTTTCAAGTTTGTAATTCGAAAATTCTATCAAAATTACGTTTACTGATATCTGTTATGGTACTCATGCTTCATAAGCATATGGGTTTTGTCCCATCTATATCATGTTTAATAATAATTTAGCGACCATTTATCTTTGGTGTGGAGAAACGAAGTGGACACTAGGGGCGCTAAAATTTTGCGCGAACAGGATACTAGGCTTCAATTAGAACGCCCAATTTTTTATTTCTACGAATTGTTCTTCTAGTACATTTTTCGGACTCAGTTTGGAAACATCTAATTGAATGCTCAAAGTGAGTTGGGGTTGTTATTGCTGTCAAACACAGAACCAGAACTGCCAAAACGTTTGTTCCCTTTGTTGTTGTTTTGCAGGAATTTTCTCATATTCCTTCAAACAATTAAAGAAAAAAAGAAAAAAGAAAATAGGTCTTCTTGTGACAATTTAATTGAAATCTCGCAATGAAAATACTTTCAAAGTGTTATTATTCACAAGTTGGTAGAGTCAAAAGTGCATAAATACGTTCATCGCCATCGAAACTTTTAATTATTTCGTCCGCATTTGGTCGCTGTGTGTGGGCGTATGTAGCGAGTTCAACGACGACGACGACAGCATCGACGACCAACCCGGATTGGACAATCCTATTGGAAGACTATTGCAATCCGTTCCATGCCAGCTAAGTGGCGCTGCCAGTGAAGCAATCAGCATTAACAATCGCCATAGGCGAATACCTGCATCAGCATTTAATGCTTTGATGTTGAAAGCAATTCTTGGCAGTGAGTCCGATCCCACTGAGGACAGTGGCGGCGGAGCTTGCTATAGCAGTGCGGGAAGTGGAGTGAGTGGAAGTTGTAGTGGTTACTCATTCGTATACGGATGTGAAAAGTCTGGAAGTCGAAAAGGTCGCAAAGGAACTTGCACTCGCAAGATGTCTCATTCCAGCTCTAATTCGATAAAGGGTCATAAGTCGGTGTCACCTGGAAGTTTCAGTTGCTATGCACTCAATGTGGACTTTTCAACATATACCGCCACACACCAGTGGACCAAAATGTTGGAATGTGCTGAATTTGTTGGCGCAAAGTGAGTACATCGACAAAAACAATTTAAATTCGATGATGTATTCATTTTTTTCTTTTCTTTTTTTCTTGTATAGGCGAAGTAAACACACTGTGGTTGCCTATAAAGATGCGATGTTTGTTTTTGGCGGTGACAATGGGAAGACAATGCTAAACGATTTGATACGATTCGGTGTAAAAGACAAATCGTGGGGCAGAGCGTGTGCGACTGGAACACCTCCTGCACCACGGTATCATCATTCAGCGGTTGTGTATGGAAGCTCTATGTTCATCTTTGGAGGATACACGGGAGATATTCATTCGAACTCGAATTTAACGAACAAAAACGATTTGTTTGAATATAAATTTCAAACTGCCATGTGGGTGGAATGGAAGTTCTCTGGAAGGTTGGTTACTTTCCTTTAACTTCTAGTCAATTATACAATATAACCCCAAGAACTAGCAAGAATCGTTGTTACACCTCACTTTCCCACTCAATTATACAAATGGCACAACACTTTTCTTTCTAGAATGCCAGTTCCAAGATCTGCGCATGGAGCAGCAGTGTACGATCATAAAATGTGGATATACGCTGGATATGATGGTAATGCCAGGCTTAATGATATGTGGACTTTGAATTTAACTGTAAGTTTGCTTCTTAAATTTGATATTTAGGTAGATTATAATTTGCCCACTTGCAGGGTGAAAACCATCAATGGGAGGAGATTGAACAAAATGGTGACAGACCACCAACATGTTGTAATTTTCCGGTGGCCGTTGCTAGGGATTGTATGTATGTCTTCTCGGGACAGAGTGGTCTGCAAATTACCAATTCACTTTTCGAGTTTCACTTCAAAACGAAAACGTAAGTAACCGCCGTTCATTAGTATATTTTTGTGTACCCCTAGACTTAAAACAAAAATTCCCGCCCTTGTTTGTAACCATCGCATCGGTGCGATTGATTTATGCTTCGTGATCTTCCGTTTATAAACATCATTTAAACGAACTCGAAATATCTCCTGTTAAATATTTATCCCAACCCACAAAGTCTTAGCTCAGCACCGACTTGTAACTCACACACAGAACCTACTATACGTGTTGAATTGTATTTTATCCAATTCAAATAAAGCTAAGGACCCTGTTACTTTTTAACACTAATTACATACAATACAGTGAACAACTTTTTATACTGATCTAATGTTGTTTATAGCTGGCGACGAATATCCAACGAACATGTCCTCCGTGGTGCATCGGCCCCCCCATCCCGGCGATATGGTCATACTATGGTTCATCACGATAGGTTTTTATACGTATTTGGTGGTTCAGCTGATTCAACTCTACCCAATGACCTCCATTGCTATGATTTGGACTCACAAGTGTGGTCCATTATAGCCCCTGAACCGAATTCCGATATCCCATCTGGCCGAGTATTTCATGCCTCAGCTGTCATTGCAGACGCAATGCACATCTTCGGAGGAACTGTCGACAATAGCGTACGACGCGGAGACACGTATCGCTTTCAATTCTCTAGCTATCCAAAATGCACCTTACGCGATGATTTCGGAAAGTTCTTCAACGAAAAGCAATTCTGTGACATTCAGTTTATCGTGGGTCCGGAAGCAATTAAGATTCAAGCGCATATAGCTTTTGTCGCTGCGCGATCAAAGTTTCTGCGAACAAAAATATTGGCCGCTCGGGGAGCCAGCAATGCAAACTTACAAAAGTTAATTGGAACTGTTGATGTACCATTTAACGACAGGCCATTACTGGAAGTACGGCTTTTGAATGCGCCCCCAGAAGCGTTTGAAATTATTCTCAACTACATTTATACGGACCGAATTGATTTAAAGGATTCGTACAGCAAGAATATCGTCATTCTAATAACGGACATCTACCAGCTGGCTGGACAATTTCTGATGCCTAGACTTGCTCAAGGTTGCATTCAGTATTTGGACTTTAAGACATCGAAACAGAATGTTTTGGAGGCATTGTACAATGCCGACAGGCATAAGTGAGTTGCAACCATATTAAATAAAATAAATTTCAAATAAATTGCCTTCCTTTTTTTAGAATTCAAATTATAAAAGACCATTGCATGCAGTTTATCGTTAAGGATGAAAATTTCTCCGATGTTGTGATGTCGAGTGAGTTTAGTGATTTGGACAAGCCGCTTCTGGTCGAGATTATAAGAAAAAGATTAAACCCAAGCAAAGCAAGTCCTGAAGCAAACGTTGAAAAGAATGTGGGTAAGTTGTTGATTGGATTACAAATGATACAACAACGTATGAGTTTGTGTGATGAGGGGATGTTTTATCATTTTTACAATCACCTAAAATTTATATAAGTCATGAAGACGACCCTTAACCTTATAATGGTTGTGGTCGGAAATCTGAGGACTTATGACCGTAGTGGTAAACATTGAAAGAAGCATATTGCTTAAGAAAATGGTTGTGGTTGGCGGCTACTACATATTTGTAGACAGTATGTTTAGGAATGCCCTGCATAAACAAATTGACACATGGCTGAGAGGGGAAACAACTCAATCTCAACAAGGTTCGTGGACGGAATCATCCTTTTAGAAAGCTTTGTACTCTATATAAAGTATTTGCGAGAAGTTTGATCTGCTCATCGATACCCTGTGTTCATAGTAATGCCTCAAGCATGAAATGCTCGCTGTACCCAAGCAATAGAATGACATGTAGGGTTATCAGTTCCATTCCAACAAATTATCATCATCAAAACGACAGCAGCCATTGAAGCACTACATTCACAGATCACAACCGATCATATGCTGTGATAGAGCCGTGGCAGTTTTTTTCCCTTTGTTTATGTCCGCTCTGTGTTCTGCCACTCTCGTTCCAAGGGCTCTTATTGTGGTACCCACATTTATACCTAGTTGGAAGTACTAGGGCCATAGCGAAAAATCTGTCAGAAAAATGTTTTTCTAAATGAAAAACTTCGATTCTGTTTTTTGATTATGCTTATTTGAACCTTTAGAATTGTATTGGTCAAGTCGAGACGATGATATCGGCCGTCACAATTGATTGCCATACGGGCTCGTTATATGGCATTTTTCATCACTTCGGGAGACAGATTCTTGCACTCGTGTCGAATGTCGTCCTCGAGGGTAACTCCGAGCGGGTGTAACTGCTCCTCGTGCATTACTCGTGGATTTTCGGTGCCCCAGAAGCCATAGTTTTGCTTGTTCACGTACCCGCTGAGGTGGAAATAAGCCCCATCGCTCATTATGATTTTGGTCGAAAAATTCGAAAATTCGAAATTATTCAGCGTTCTTGGGGAGTGTATCGCTCCATGGCTTGTGCACTTGTATTCTACATCTGTCTAGTCCACCAATGTTAAAACAGATTTGACATTAGGGTTATCTCTTTTGGCCCACCTGTAGTACTAAGAAGCGTAACACAATTTTCGATAATTATGGTGTTTTTTTTTATAAGCAAAAAAGAGACATCAACAGGAAATATATAAAAACACTCCCCTTTAAAAATAGTTTTACTCATGTTTAAAATTTTAAGATGTCACATGTCACAATCACAATCGAAATTTAGAGCAAAAAAGTTATATCGAAAAATGTTCGTTTCCATAGTTCTTCATTCAAACCAATCGTCGCGTCGTCAACACCTCGTAGATATAATTTCCCTGAAATACAATAAAGCAGGTACATAATTGCTTACTTTTAGGGGTACGCAAATTGCAACCAAAAAAAAAGGTTATAATCTAAGATAATTGATATTTGAATACCTTACTATGGTAACTTATGGCGGCGAGAAATTGATTGCCACCAAAATTATGTCAATTACTTGTTTTGTATGGGGAATTCATAACTTAATTTTACCAGGCTTAATGGCGACATATACCCACGATTTTGGGTTTGTGCACATCTACGGCACAGTACCTTTAAAATAACATAAGTTTCATTCTCCTCATTTCATATTAAATACGAAAAAAGCGTACGGAAAGCTCGGATGTTCACGTATTAATAGAATGATATAGATAGTTTGATATGAGCTGTCATTTCTGTGCAGTTTGACACTTGTATCCCTTTTTTTACGATGGCTGAGTAGCGGATGGACGGTGTATTAAGGCATCTAATGCGAGAATGCAACGACATGCTCTGCTCAGCGGCATTTGAACGAATGAAATAGTATGCTATGAAATGCCCACCCTACATTTTATTGCATACTATCGTTCTTTCTTTCTATCAAATTTGACAGATATCAAGCTATGAAATATTGCTCGTGGAGACACTATACTCTGTTCAATTTATATTTTCAGTACAGGCCTTATGGGAAGCTCTTTTTTCTACCAGTGGTGCCTGTAGCTACTCTCACGGCACTCAAACACAAGATTTGACACTGAAATAAAAACAAAACCACTGGTATTCCAAAGAATTTGTTGTTGTAATTCTCCTGAAATTCGCATACATCCCACCATAACCAGTCTGTCACACGGCCGCGGGCAGAATGAGCACGATCGTCTTGTGTTCGCTTGCTATTATGATAAACCAAAATAAGCAGTGTGTGTGACTGAAGAACATCAGAAGAGTGTTACCATATCTCAATGAAAGCATATCAAAGGGTTTTTTCTTTGGATTTTGTGAAAGAACTTTGGGTTTTGGTGCTTTTTGGAGCTTTTGAGAGCGGCATATTATGTGGGGTGCTGCCATTCGGTTTCAATTTCTTTGTATTTCTGAAAGATCCAATAATATCCAGTTAAAACATATTTTTGAATGTTGTCTTTTAGAAATAAGGTTTATTCGTGAAGTGTTTTAATGCATTCATTTTATTAACGCAACAAGTGATCATATATGTGCATTGTAGAGATATTGCGATAAATTAATAGTCATTACTAGGGCAACTCAACCGGATTCATGCAAAAGAATGGTATTTTTTGGGATAAAATTTGATTAAATATTTTAATATAGAAAACTGAGTAAAAATGTTCAGCCTTATTCGTTAGGGCATAATTCTGCATGTTTTGGTAGGTAGGTATAAATTCATATTTCACTTTGTAGAGCATATTTTTCACACTGAAATATCAAAATGATGAAGCAGGTAAACCTATACTGTTTATTTTCGGTCGTTGGGTTTCACCACATCCGGTCACTTCTCTCCAGTAAAGCAAATGCCTTGAAAGGATTTTATGATCCATTTTTTGCTACTGTTTCCGCGAAGTTCTGCATTGACGGGTAATATTTTTTTAACAAATATGTAATCTAGGTATTGTGGTAAATCGGGTACTTGGTGAATCGGACACTTAGTGACAGGCACTTAGTGAATCACACACTTAGGAATTGTGGTGAATCGGGCACCTGGTAACACCCCATGTTCCACTTCCAATTGGAGAATGGAATAGAATCTGTCAAGTGATTCTAGTACCTTCTGGAGAAGAGATGGAGTATACATCGGGAGTGCATCTGCTATCCATTTCTAGAATATTCGCCGATAGGTGGCAGCGCGGATATAAAAAGGGGCGCGTTGACAACAGAGAAGGCAGTTGATTTTTAGCGCGCGATAGTTGAGTTCGAAAAAAGATAAGTGTGAAGTAATAGAACAAAGCGATTGGATTGAGAGTTTAAGAAAAGTAATAAAGTGATATTGTACTGAGAGATAAATAAGTGTAAAAGTAATAAAGTGAAAGTAATAAAGCGAATAGATTGAAACGTTTGAGAATTGATTAAAGTGTTATTGTTTGGTACTAAATAAGTGAATATTTGAAAAGTGTAAATAAAGAGATTTTATTGGCAAAGTTGCACAGAATAGTGTTTTATCTTTTCGAATCCCCACAGCCAAAATGTAACATTGGTATCAGAAGTGGGATAAAACTTATTCTGTGCTTAGTGTCTAACTGCTATTAAGACTAAAAAAAAAAAAGTGAAAGTGAATTTGTGAATTTGTGAATTTGTGAATTTGTGAATTTTGAAATTGCAAAGGACAACAAAATGGGTCGTAAATTGCTACATCTAAGCATACCCCAATTAAAAAGTGAGCTAGAAAAGCGAGATCTCTCCACAGCTGGAGGGAAGGGTGACCTCATTCTTCGTCTGCGGGAGGCTGTCCAATGCGAGGGAGCAGATCCGAAATCCATTCTATTCGACGTGCCAGGAGAACCAGTAAGTACAGAAGTTGAATTGGGCGCTATGATGGAGATACTTCTCGCCAAGATGGAAGAACATAAGAATTTTATGGAATCGAAATTCGCATCGAAGTTCGCAGAACAGAAAAATTTCATGGAATCGATATTCGCAGAACAGAAAAATTCCATGGAATCGAAGTTCGCAGAAGAAAAGAATTCTCTAGTAGAAGAACAGAAGAATTCTCTAGAACAACAGAAAGATTCTATGGAATTGAAGTTCGAAGCGCAAAAGAATTCTCTAGTAGAAGAACAGAAGAATTCTCTGGAACAACAGAAAGATTCTATGGAATTGAAGTTTGAAGCGCAAAAGAATTCTCTAGTAGAAGAACAGAAGAATTCTCTGGAACAACAGAAAGATTCTATGGAATTGAAGTTTGAAGCGGAAAAGAATTCTCTAGTAGAAGAACAGAAGAATTCTCTGGAACAACAGAAAGATTCTGTGGAATTGAAGTTCGAAGCGCAAAAGAATTCTCTTGAAGAGCGAGAAAATTCCATTGTGGCCGCACAAATAGATGCAGTGGAAGAAGATCTGGAGGCAATAGGTGATGTCACGAAACAAAACGGTTTGGATGGGTTTTATCGCCATTTGAATGAACAGAAATTGGGCCCGAAGGAAGGTACGAAAGTTGTGTCCGAGGAGGAGCCGTCCACTTCTAAGGAATCGGAAGAAATATCTTATAGCCTATCAACTCGGGTAAAGCGCGCCGGTCATCAGCAGAAGAAGAAAAAGAAACTGACAAGGCAGCTAAAGAACCGACAAAACGGGCGCACATCCAGTCGAATCCGGATGCCGATTCAGATTTTGGTATACACTCTTCATCTGACAAGAAGCTTGAAAAGTTGCACAGAAAAAAAAAAAAAAAAAAAAAAAAAAAAAAAAAAATAAGATAATGACAAGTCTATTCAAAAAGTAGCTGAAGGGCACATAAAAAAAAAAAAAAAAAAAAAAAAAAGGGGGAACCCAGGGTCCAGAACGGTGAACAAACATTTTTAAAACCATTAAAAGATTAAAAGATGCAATTGTCGATGTATCTATCTTTAGACATCAAGCTGGACATAATTAAAAACGAAAAAGGAGGACACATTAAAGCCGAAGAAAGATAAGAGTTTGATTTGGAAGCAACGCAGGGTTGGTTCAGTATTCGATGCAGCACTACAGAGGTACTTCCAGCGGAGGACCGCATTAGGGCCAGGTACGGCGCTGGTACGACGGCTGCAGGATTTCGGGAAGGAGATCTGGTGTGGCCGTATAGTCCCCATCGAGGAGGGGCCTATCACCTGGATTGCAGCGGGACTGGGGAGGACTCTATAAAATCGTGACGCGCATCAACGACGTTGTCTATCACATCCAACGAGGAAGAGGCAAGCTGAAAGTCGTTCATGTGGATCATCGCTAAAATGGTGAAAATGCTAGCGAGTTTGTTCGGGACGAACAAGTTTAAGAGGGGGATAATGTGGTAAATCGGGTACTTGGTGAATCGGACACTTAGTGACAGGCACTTAGTGAATCACACACTTAGGAATTGTGGTGAATCGGGCACCTGGTAACACCCCATGTTCCACTTCCAATTGGAGAATGGAATAGAATCTGTCAAGTGATTCTAGTACCTTCTGGAGAAGAGATGGAGTATACATCGGGAGTGCATCTGCTATCCATTTCTAGAATATTCGCCGATAGGTGGCAGCGCGGATATAAAAAGGGGCGCGTTGACAACAGAGAAGGCAGTTGATTTTTAGCGCGCGATAGTTGAGTTCGAAAAAAGATAAGTGTGAAGTAATAGAACAAAGCGATTGGATTGAGAGTTTAAGAAAAGTAATAAAGTGATATTGTACTGAGAGATAAATAAGTGTAAAAGTAATAAAGTGAAAGTAATAAAGCGAATAGATTGAAACGTTTGAGAATTGATTAAAGTGTTATTGTTTGGTACTAAATAAGTGAATATTTGAAAAGTGTAAATAAAGAGATTTTATTGGCAAAGTTGCACAGAATAGTGTTTTATCTTTTCGAATCCCCACAGCCAAAATGTAACAGTATATATGTCTATATTAAAAAATGTATGTAGAGCTGCACAAGTGCAGTCCTTTTACCATCTGTTTAGGTATAATGACATTGCGTCGTGCAGTTATATAATTTTTTGTAATTGCCTGTTTGTGTATATAAGGCGGAAACAATGGTTGCTATCTCAATAGCGGATAGTGCATCTAAGCAAGTGGTTAACTTTATTGTGTATATGAATAAGCAGAAACATGGCTACAAAGTCTTCAAAGGATCTTAGTGTAGAAAAGAAACAACAAATTGTTGATGCAACTCGAAAATTCTATGGCCTTTTTAAAAGTAAATCGGAAGCCGTAGGAAATACTGCTACTGTTTTTTCTGAACTGTATACAGGCCTTTAGGGGAAAAAGCAATCGAAGGCCGCAATTCACCACCAAAGAAGAAAAATAATTCCGGTATCAAGAGTAAGGTGGATGATTTTGACAAATGTGCGATTAGGCGGATAGTCCATCAGTTTTTTATGGATAATGATCTAGCTAGACAAGATATTATTGGAAGTACAAAAAAGTGAAAATATAAGAAAACTAAGCAGATCAACTTTGCATATAATATTGCAAAAAGATCTCGGACTTAAATTCGTCAAACGTCAGCGAAAGAATTTTTTGTTGGAAAGAAGTGACATTATTTCTTGGAGACAAAGATATCTAAATAAATAAATAAATAGTTGGCGCAACAGGTCCGGAGGGACCCAAGGCCTAGCTTCTCACAACCATTCGTTTTGTGTGAGTTTTTCATTTTTGCAACGAATGGAAGGTATCTACAATTTTATGCCGACTCCAAACGGCTAATTGAGAAGCTCTTTCAAGACATTTATACTCTCGGATGTTTGTCAGACGTTCGCGAGAGGTGACGCAGTGGAAAAAAACCCAAGTTGGAATTTGGGTTTTTGCGGGATTCGAACCTCGACCCCTCACTTAGTAGTCCAATACACTAAACACTAGGCCACTGCGCCTACGACGAAGATATCTACGCGAAGTAAAAAAAAATTAGAGAAGAGAAAAGAAAGATTTATTTTACTGATGAGACCTGGATAAATTGGAAGATGGTAACCCTAACAGTATTGCTCTCTGAGTTATGGCGAATTATCATACACACTATGGCAACCCTGTTAGAGCTTTAAAAAGGGACCGATTTATGTAAGTCATTGCAACCAGACTGAGACACAAACATCCTATCTTCCCTGTACTGACAATTTTTCTTGGACAGAGTATAGAAAAATCAGGAACATTGTGAGAGACAACAACTACCCAAACAATATTATCAACAACCTCATACAGGAGAAAATACCACGGAAAACAAAATACCTACCTAGATTACATATTTGTTAAAAAATTATTACCCGACAATGCAGAACTTCGCGGAAACAGTAGCAAAAAAGGATCATAAAATCCTTTCAAGGCATTTGCTTTACTGGAGAGGAGTGACCGGATGTGGTAAGACCCAACCACCGAAAATAAACAGTACAGGGGTCGAATCGCATCCTCCGTGATCGAGCATTTCGTGACGGAATTTGTTTTTGTTTCACATGTAAAATCAACTTAATTCCGTGAACGTATAACTCGTTCACGGAAGTGGCGATTCGACCCCTGGTTTACCTGCTTCATCATTTTGATATTTCAGTGTGAAAAATATGCTCTACAAAGTGAAATATGAATTTATACCTACCAAAACATGCAGAAATATGCCCTAACGAATAAGGCTGAAAAATTTGTACTTAGTTTTCTATGTTAAAATATTTAATCAAATTTTATCCCAAAAAATACCATGCTTTTGCATGAATCCGGTTGAGTTGCCCTAGTAATCACTATTAATTTATTGCAATATCTCTACAACGCACATATGATCACTTGTTGCGTTAAAGAAATGAATGCATTAAAACACCTCACGAATAACCTTATTTCTAAAAGACAACATTAAAAAATATGTTTCAAATGAATATTATTGGATCTTTCAGAAATACAAACTAACTTAAACCGAATGGCAGCACCCCACATAATATGCCAATCTCAACAGCTCCAAAAAGCACCAAAACCGAAAGTTCTTTGACAAAATTCAAAGAAAAACCCTTAATGATATGCTAACATTGACATATGGTAACACTTCTCTGATGTGCTTCAGTCACTCACACTCAGCGATGCCAACTGAGGCATAATTATGCCTTTTGGGCATAATTCCGGTGCTTGAGGCATTGAGGAATAATTTTTAGGTAAAAGGCATAATTTTTTATGAATTGTTTTTTACCATCAATTCATAGAAATGCAATTTGAATTTGGTAAATCTGGTACGGTCTTTGATCAAAGTGGCATAAGTAATTTTTATTAACAACTGTGCGTCATGCTTATATTCTAATTCTCTACTGAAATTACTCAAGAAACCCAAGCTTTGGATTACAGAGAAAAAAAAAGTTTAATTACCTATCGATCGACCTACATTCTGTTAAAAAATGTTCATCACATTGTAGGTTCGTTTGAAAATATGAAATTTTTTATCCTTTTTACTAAAAAGGCATAATTTTTTTGAAAAAGGCATAATTATTTTCGAATCTAGGCATAAAAACTTCGTTTCGGGTTGGCATCACTGCTCACACTGCTTATTTTGGTTGATGATAATAGCAAGCGAACGCAAGACGATCGTGATCATTCTGCCCGAGGCTGTGTGGCAGACTGGTTATGGTGGGATGTATGCGAATTTCAGGATAATTACAACAACAAAATTCTTTGGAATGCCAGTGGTTTCGTTTTTATTTAAGTGGCAAATCTTGTGTTTGAGTGCCGTGAGAGTAGCTACAGGCACCACTGGTAGAAAAAAGAGCTTCCCATAAGGCCTGTACTGACAATTTTTCTTGGACAGAGTATAGTAGTTTATCCATTTTCATTTTGTAGTCTTTTTTTTTTTTTGTATATGACCACTGCCTTGTTGCCTTTGTCCGCGTCAGTTACTATTATCTCCTCTTTCATTGAATAAAAGTTCACTTCCAGGTCAATTCTTAACACGACAGAAGTGTCCGGAATCTTTTTAAAGAATTGCCCTGAACTCACCAACACACACTAGCAAAATGTCAGATTGAAAATTGAAATGTTTGTTGTGTTATTAGAAACAAATTGTTCGCAATGTGCTAAGAAAATATACAATTATGCGTGCAAAATGTAAACTCAAATACAAATATATTAATTTGGCATACATCCGTATTGACTATAGAAAACAAAAAGTAGTGACAGAATACCAAATCTCACATATGGTGCCTACCACCATTACAAAAGTGCTCCAACGAATTTCATTGAAAAGAGGATTTCTGAATTTCGGGACAATTCTGTTGGATCTTCAATGAAAACGCCATTACAGTCGGTTTATTTTAAAATCACTTTTCTATGGAAACATAGAAACATCGGAGGGGAGGGGAGAGGCGAACTGCTTCTCTGAGAGGTGAGGGTCATATTTTTGCGACCCTTCCCCCACAATGAGCCTACTTTAGGTTGAATGCCCAGAAAGATTTTGACCTTGTACAACAATATCAGGAACACGCAGCATTCTAAAGGGTTTTCCAATAAGAGGTGTTATTTTGGTATTCAAAGAAAACTGTCACTTTTTGAGATAAATGATCGGATGTTTATTTCATGTATGCCGTTAATAATGAAAAACAACATCAGTCAAATGGTCACCACGAGCACGCATACAGGACCATATCCTTTCACAATAACACCTCTTATTGAAAAACCCTTTATTATGCTAGTTGAATTAAAAAAAAATCGTTTGTTGTACAGACATTTAGTTTGACTTTAATAAAAAGAAAATTACAAAACATTCTTCTGTGCACAGTATGAAAGTATTAAAACAAGGTCTGCAATTTCAACCTTTCTCGATCAATTTGCTCAACAGGAACCACACTTGAAAGTGATATGGCTGTCTTTTTGGAATCATGTGGCAAAGATTTTTGCGACATAAATCTCGTTTTGGACGGACAGGTGATTCCAGCACATAAATCGATTCTTTCAGCACGTTGCTCATACTTCCAAGGAATGTTTCGTTCATTTATGCCACCCGATAACACGGTTAATGTAAGTTCGAATTGTAAACATAACGTTCTTTGTAAAGCATTAATTAATTTGATTTTCTTTCAGATTCAAATTGGTGACGTTGCTCCGTCACTTGAATCGTTTAGCTCTCTACTGCGTTACATCTATTATGGCGA
This sequence comes from Cheilosia urbana, assembly GCA_946477585.1. NCBI lineage: Eukaryota > Metazoa > Arthropoda > Insecta > Diptera > Syrphidae > Cheilosia > Cheilosia urbana. The sequence goes on along the minus strand of OX297854.1, from coordinate 61,182,796 downwards.
AACGAAATTGCCCCCACAGGATGCTCTGTATTTATTTCAAGCACCATGCTTCTATGGACTCTCTAACAATCGGCTGCATGCTTTCTGCAAGTATTCCCTGGAACACAATATAACATATGAAAATGTTTTGCAAACCCTGGAGGCAGCCGACTTTACCAAAATTGCCGACATCAAGGAGTATGCCTTAAAGTTGATAGTCAAAGAGTTTGCCACCGTTGCGCGTTTGCCTAAAATGACGGGTCTCAGTCGGGATCTACTATTGGAAATCATCCGGGCCGTTGCCGACGCCCATGGGGAGTTCTTAACAACCATTAGCATCAACACGGATCTTTGAAAATTAGTATTTCTACAGCCGGCGTTAACAATGCTATTGGCTTGGCTGCAAATTGGTGATTGCTGTTGAATGGTTGCATCAATGAAAATCGATGTGCGTAGAATGAATCTTCTTCTTTTTATTTATTTCTTTTAGCCATGCGTCATGAAGGAACTATCCGAGCAATCAAAATCGAAACATTTGTAAATTACCGAACTACAGATAGCTGGAGTCGTTTGTCTCCATTCTCTTCCATTGCAATTTTCAGATTTTGCTCTCAGATTTCAGATTTTCGTGCCCAATGGAACATAAAACGAGATTCTTCTTCCCTTGCATTTGTTGTGGTGCGTGTTTTAAAAGTCACCTGTTCTTAAATTTTAATTTGTGTTTATAATAATCCATTCAATTTATGCCAATATCCATTGCAGCGGCCAAATGTAATTTTTTCTCTATTTTTCACAGACTTCTCGTCTAAAAACGTAAGTAAACACACTTTAAAGTTTGACAAATTACAAAGGTAAATCTCGCTCAGATATCGAGATTCGCAAAATTGCTCCGACTCTTAAAGAAAAGCTTTTTTGCGGCCAATACAACATGAAATCTGACAACCAACTAATTTCGAGAGCAGAAAAACTGCTCCGAATCTGAAAAAACGACATAAAAACCAATTACCAAGATCTGTTTCAGTACAAAAGTAGTGAAATGTATTATCACTTCCTAACAATTGCGGCAATATGTTATTCGACTTTGAACATAATTGTCTTTTGGAATTTCATGGTCCATCCGTCAAATATTGAATTTCGCATTCGGTTTCCTTGCACTATGGCTTGCTTGATTGTGATAATTAATCTACAACAAAATATGCAGTATCTTATATTTCTCTACATTGGCAATACCTATTATAATAATTATTGAGTTGAATTGATTTTTTTTTTCCAAATTAATAGTTATTACTTATTACTATTGAATTGTAGGATTAATAACTAGAATGTTTTTTTTTTTACAAACGAAAACAAATCTAAATATATAGGTATATAAAATATATGTGTTAAATATTTTACATGTTACGTTAAATTAATATGGCTAGCAGAAATTGAACCTTAAGTATAGAATAAGTTCATGTAAAAGGCTATTCAAAAGTACGTGTGTTAAATAATGTGTATGTATTTAAATGTTTAAATAATAATTGTTTTATCTTATTAATCGTAAATTAAAATAATAATTGAAGGTTATTATGTGTGTTTGTTTGCTACTCTGAGTGTGAAAAAAGTTGAGCAGTCTTGTACTTCTAAGTGTGATTTTAAATCCTAAAGAGGCGTATAGATCTAGTTGTCTAAAGTTGATAAATTCGACTCGAAACCTGAATGTTGAGAACTAAATTGTTGGGTTACCTCACTTTTTTCATACGTCTAATTATTATTATTATTAATATTATTCCATTGAAGAAAAGAATTGCCCTTCCTATCGAAAAAACAATTCTAGAAGTGCTCTTCCTAAGTTTCGTTGAAAAAGGAAGTGCACTTCTAGGCCAATTCTTCTAACACGATAATGTAAGATTGAAATCTGTGTTGTGTTAGAAACAAATTTTGCGATACCTATGTGATCCGAAAATATGCAATTATGCGTGCAATTGTTAACTATAGAAATGGGCACATTCAAAAATCTAGTTATCTTAAGTCGAATGGATAAGATGTAACCTGAAACTCAAAAACTAGATTGGTCGGGAACGTCACTTTTCCTACGTCAGCCACATATCCAAACTGCGAACTGGCAACTTACCACTCAGTTACGAATTTCTTGACTAGATTCGTCGACTAATCCTCCATAAACGTCAACTGAAATACCTGCTCATTATGACCGATTTCAACAAATCTTAACTGATTTACATATAGTCAGACAGCTGTCAAGACTTACTGTAAGTACCACATACTTGTACGTCCCCAATATATTTATTTGGTCCATTCAAACATTCATATTTACTGTAAAAAAAAGCATTTCTGAATTTCGGGACTATTCTCTCGGATCTTCAATGAACAACACCAGTAGTCAAGAATAGCTATCCCAATTGACCGCCAAAAACTTTGCTGAACGCGAATCCCAGAATCTCGCTTCGACTCGTAGGCTGCCGGCCACAAATATTAAAAAACCTCATCTTATGTGGCGCACAAAAGGGTAAGGACACCTCACCATATTGGAGCGGGCAACTGGAGGGAGTTACTGAGGAATAATTGAGGACCGTACTAATTGGAGGGACTTGTTAGTGGTGCTAGCACCACCAACGAATTAGAAGATTCCTAGAGTTTTTGGAAAATTATTGTAAAGAAAAAAAGAAAAGAAAATAGGTCTGTTCCTTTACTTTTAAATCTTACGAATTTTTACTCAATGCCGTTCCTTAACTCGAAAAATTCGTAAAAGAGAGCGTCATCGAGAGAGCAAGATATTACCCCTCCAGTGAGAATCTTACGAATTTTTACTCAACAAATTTCTTGGTGTAAGAAGTGAAAAACCTGTCAGTTACCTTGCAAATAACAGCTGATTTGAAATTTGTTGTCCCATTTGGCATATGCGTGGATTATTTTTTGATTTCTTGCGTATTAAAATGGTATCAACAGGCGGCAAAATAAAATTGAATGTTCTCCCCGAGATTCTTTCGAAAGTGGCGACGCAATTCTTCTTCGCTGGAGCAAGGAACAATCTCCTCCATGTAGGTACTTCGTCATGCAGTGTCGTTTTTTCCTCTTTTCGAATGCTTGTAGTTCAATCAGTACAAAGTCTTCCACATACTCGAATTCATCAAAATAAAGTTCAAAATAAATGCTATAACTAATTTTCTTAGTAATTTAACAAATTCCTCGAGTTTATCTAATATTTTAACGACTTTTCGTACCATTTTTTGAATATTTGAATTATGTATCTGTCATTTTTTAAAGATTACTACAAAAGCGTTCCCTAACTTTTTCATTAGTGTCTCTCTTTGTGAGAGAATTCATCCCCACCACTGCTATTTTGACAGTCTTTTCCATTCTTACTACAAAAGTAAAGGAACAGACCTAATAGGGTAGAGGCACTAGTATCCGGACAGTGTTAGTGTCCGGACACTATGTTGTTTATCTGATAAAAATAGGTATATCACACATAAATAGTCTCAAATATTAACAATAATATAATCCTTTATGTGTCACTCATATCCATACGAAGTTTGAAATCAATCAGATGCATAATGTAAGAGTTAAGCGGCAGTGTTGTGGCTGAGCTCCGAGAGTGTGGTTTTATTGTCATTTTGCATACCAAAAAAATAGTGCGAGCATTTACAAAAAGTAAGTTATTGTGGTAAATCAGGCACTTAGTGACAGGCACTTAGTGAATCGCACCCTTAGGAATTGTGGTGAATCGGGCACCTGGTAACAATCTGTTTCCCTCTTAAAGTTCCACTTCCAATTGGAGAATGGAATAGAATCTGTCAAGTGATTCTAGTACCTTCTGGAGAAGAGATGGAGTATACATCGGGAGTGCATCTGCTATCCATTTCTAGAATATTCGCCGATAGGTGGCAGCGCGGATATAAAAGGGGCGCGTTGACAACAGGCAGAGCAGTTGATTTTTAGGACGCGATTGTTAAGTTCGAAAGAGTAATCAGTTGTGAGATAAGTGTGAAGTAATAGATTAAAGCGATTGGATTTAGACGTTTAAGAAAAGTAATAAAGTGATATTGTACTGAGAGATAAATAAGTGTAAAGTAATAAAGTGAAAGTAATAAAGCGAATGGATTGGAAACGTTTGAGAATTGATTAAAGTGATATTGTTTTGAGAGATAGATAAGTGTAAAGTAATAAAGTGAATAAGCGATTGGATTGAAACGTTGATTAAAGTGATATTGTTTTGGTACTAAATAAGTGAATATTGGGAAAGTGTAAATAAAGAGATTATATTGGAACAGTTGCACAGAATAGTGTTTTATCTTTTCGAATCCCCACAGCCAAAATGTAACATTGGTGTCAGAAGTGGGATAAAACTTATTCTGTGCTTAGTGTCTAACTGCTATTAAGACTAAAAAAAAAAAAAAAAAAGTGAATTTGTGAATTTGTGAATTTTGAAATTGCAAAGGACAAACAGATGGGTCGTTTATTGCTACAGCTAAGCATACCCCAATTAAAAAGTGAGCTAGAAAAGCGAAATCTCTCCACAGCTGGAGGGAGGGGTGACCTCATGTTTCGTCTGCGGGAGGCTGTCCAATGCGAGGGAGCAGATCCGAAATCCATGCTATTCGACGCGGAAGAAGAACATGTAAGTACAGGCATTGATATAAGCGCTATGATGGAATTACTTCTCGCCAAAATGGAAGAACAGAAAAATTCTATGGAATTAAAGTTCGAAGCGCAGAAAAATTCCATGGATTCTATGGAATTGAAGTTCGAAGCGCAGAAGAATTCCATGGAATCGAAATTCGCAGAACAAAAGAATTATCTAGAAGAACATAAAAATTTTATGGAATCGAAGTTCGCAGAACAGAAAAATTTATTAGAATCGATATTCGCAGAACAGAAAAATTCCATGGAATCGATATTCGCAGAGCAAAAGAATTCTCTAGTAGAAGAACAGAAGAATTCTCTGGAACAACAGAAAGATTCTATGGAATTGAAGTTCGAAGCGCAAAAGAATTCTCTTGAAGAGCGGAAAAATTCCATTGTGGCCGCACAAAAAGAACGCGAACTGGAAGGTTGCGAATTCAAGGGCAAAGAGTCATTTGTTACGTCGGCATATAGAAAAGAGCTGGAGGAGATGCAAAAGGCAGAGCAACAAGAGAAGACGGAAGAGTATCTGGAGGCAATAGGTGATGTCACGAAACAAATGGGTTTGGATGTGTTTTATCGCTATGAACAGAAATTGGGCCCGAAGGAAGGTACGAAAGTTGTGTCCGAGGAGGAGCCGTCCACTTCTAAGGAATCGGAAGAAATATCTTATAGCCCATCAACTCGGGTAAAGCGCGCCGGTCATCAGCAGAAGAAGAAAAAGAAACTGACAAGGCAGCTAAAGAGCCGACAAAACGGGCGCATATCCAGTCGAATCTGGATGCCGATTCAGATTTTGGTATACACTCTTCATCATCTGACAAGAAGCTTGAAACAGTGTAAAGAAAAAAAAAAAAAAAAAAAAATAATGACAAGTCTATTCAAAAAGTAGCTGAAGGTAACATAAAAAAAAAAAAAAAAAAAAAAGGAACCCAGGGTCCAGAACGGTGAACAAACATTTTTAAAACCATTAAAAGATGCAATTGTCGATGTATCTTTAGACATCAAGCTGGACATAATTAAAAACGAAAAGGAGGACACATTAAAGCCGAAGAAAGATAAGAGTTTGATTTGGAAGCAACGCAGGGTTGGTTCAGTATTCGATGCAGCACTACAGAGGTACTTCCAGCGGAGGACCGCATGAGGGCCAGGTACGGCGCTGGTACGACGGCTGCAGGATTTCGGGAAGGAGATCTGGTGTGGCCGTATAGTCCCCATCGAGGAGGGGCCTATCACCTGGATTGCAGCGGGACTGGGAAGGACTCTATAAAATCGTGACGCGCATCAACGACGTCGTCTATCGCATCCAACGAGGAAGGGGCAAGCTGAAAGTCGTTCATGTGGATCGTCTTCATCGCTATAATGGTGAAAATGCTAGCGAGTTTGTTCGGGACGAACAAGTTTAAGAGGGGGATAATGTGGTAAATCAGGCACTTAGTGACAGGCACTTAGTGAATCGCACCCTTAGGAATTGTGGTGAATCGGGCACCTGGTAACAATCTGTTTCCCTCTTAAAGTTCCACTTCCAATTGGAGAATGGAATAGAATCTGTCAAGTGATTCTAGTACCTTCTGGAGAAGAGATGGAGTATACATCGGGAGTGCATCTGCTATCCATTTCTAGAATATTCGCCGATAGGTGGCAGCGCGGATATAAAAGGGGCGCGTTGACAACAGGCAGAGCAGTTGATTTTTAGGACGCGATTGTTAAGTTCGAAAGAGTAATCAGTTGTGAGATAAGTGTGAAGTAATAGATTAAAGCGATTGGATTTAGACGTTTAAGAAAAGTAATAAAGTGATATTGTACTGAGAGATAAATAAGTGTAAAGTAATAAAGTGAAAGTAATAAAGCGAATGGATTGGAAACGTTTGAGAATTGATTAAAGTGATATTGTTTTGAGAGATAGATAAGTGTAAAGTAATAAAGTGAATAAGCGATTGGATTGAAACGTTGATTAAAGTGATATTGTTTTGGTACTAAATAAGTGAATATTGGGAAAGTGTAAATAAAGAGATTATATTGGAACAGTTGCACAGAATAGTGTTTTATCTTTTCGAATCCCCACAGCCAAAATGTAACATTATTCAAAGAGTACTTTTTAACGTATTCTTGTGGAAAGTACTCTGTTTTCCTTTAAATAGAACCCACTTTCATAATTTAAAAAAAAAAAATAGAATAAAATTATTTGTTGGTCTAATTTTTAGTGTCCGGATACTAAAACTAAAATTAAAGAGCATTTTCGGTATCCGGACAACCTGTCCGGATACTGAAAATTTGAGAGGAAATACAAATCCTCGTTTAAATGCTCCTAAAACATACTTATGTATGTTTCTAGTGAGAGAGAGAAAAGGAATTGTGTTTTTCTCGCAGGTTTTCAGTAATCGGACAGGGTATACTAAGTGAGAATATAGCTGTCCGGATACTGAAAAATTAGTTTCAGTTTCCGGACAACTTATTGTTTTGAATGTTATTTTCGGTTTTCAAAGCTCTAATTATTATCGTAATAGGCATTTTATTTTAACTAATTTTTTAAGAAGTGGTTGCAGAAAGTATAGCTAATGCCTTAGACGACATACCTAGGGACAAATCAGTTAATCATTCGTGTAAAGCTGGTTTATGCCGTTCAACATTACATGACCGGTTAAAGGGCAAAAGATTGGTAAAAAAGCTACGAAAATGGGACAAGATCCTTATTTGACAAATAATGAAGAGCAGGAACGGATTGCTCAGTGGTGTGCCGATCTTTACAAGTGTGGATTTCTTATTAAGGTCCACGATCTGTTAAACATCAGCAAGGTTAGGGCAGCAGTCACCCAGAACCCATATTAAAATGATGTTAGGGAACTAATTGAATATTTGAAAAGCATTGGTCTGGAGCAAATCGTAAATGAGCCTAAACGAATTAAATTTAAATAGTGACGAAAGCATCTGTCCAAAAACTGGCAAGGTTATAGCCCCAAAAGATATATATGTACCAAATTGCTGCTAGAAATGAAAAAGAGACGTTAAAGGTGCTAATTGTTTTTTTCAGCAGTCGGAACTTTTTGTGAACCCATATTACTGTTTCCATTTAGCAATACCAAATACAGATATTACCATATTCTATTCATTGACAGCCAGGCGGCTATAAAAGCAGTGTCTGCTATTGAAATAAAATCAAAGCTAGTTCGCCGCTGCCGCGAAAAGCTTACGGTTCCCTGCTCGCAGCACACCATTCGCCTCTGCTGGATCCCTGGACACAGGGAGAAAACCGGCAATGAGATGGCCGATGAACTAACAAGAAATGGTTCTGCTATGGATCAAGATCGGGCGATTAAGTCCATCAAACCACCGCTTTGCAATCTCAGAGAGAGATTGAAAAATAAGATCCGAATGAAAGCCAATAACAGGTGGAAAGATTTAACCACTTGGGAAATAACACGGAAGCTATGGCCGGAATATAATCCTAGTCGGACTAGCAAATTTATGCGGTTTGATCCTGATTAACAGGTTACAACTTCCTAAGAAACCACACAATGAAATTGAAACTCAAGAATGACGATATTATGCAGGGGCTGCGGAGACGAGGAAGTACACGAGGACACACCTCACTTCCTTTGTCATTGCCCGAGTCTCTGTCACTTGAGGAACAGAACACTTGGAACTATTACTTCCATGACGTACATGAACTTTCTCATGTCTCACTATCTGATCTTAACAGGTTTCTGAGGACATCGGGATGGCTGGACAAGGTCGAGTAACTGTGAAGTAACACTCATCACCGCCAACAACATCGACTAACCCCCTTCAAGGCCATCACAATGGGTCCACATGGACCTAAGTGGGGTGCGGTAGGGCTCGCTCTGCCGTATCCACCCATAAACCTAACCCCTAACCTAACTGTTTCCATACTTGCGTCCTCCAAAAGACATTGTTGACAGCATGCCAAAACCATGGTTTTTGCTGATTAATAACGTGGAACGACCTGTTATATTGTTCGTAGATGGGCACAAGTCGCATCTAACCCTGGGAACTCAGTGAGTTTACCAACAACCAAATAATTGTTTATATGCATTGCCACCGAATACCACCCACATCATGCAACTGGCTGACGTTAGTGTTTTTAAGCCTTTGAAGTCCAATTGAAAAAAAAAAAAAACAATCGTGAATGGGAATCCAAAAATTTGAGACGGGCTTTAACAAAGAGAAACTTCTGTCCCCTTTTGAATGATGCTATTGTCAAAAAAAAGATGCGGTTGCTACCATACAAAATGCATTTAAAAGATGTGGCTTGTATTCCTTTGACCCATCAGCTATTTATTATACGAAATGTGCTAAAAACAGTGTGGAGAGATTAAGAATAGCTCAAACTCAAACTCCAGAATTATTCGATGAAGAACAATCGACTAAAACATCAAAATTAAAGATTGCTGTCGATGTGATTGAGGCATTGTCAGAACAATTAAGAAATGTTGGAGTTGATACCAATATCGTTTTAGAAGTTATCATTTTAATGTGGGTACATATATTTATAAGTTAAAGTACCTATATTTTATAAAAAAAATATTTTTTTTAATCAAATAAAGGCAAAAAACGGCTTAAACTTCATATAAACTTTTCTGTCCGGATACTAAAAAAAAAGTGTCCGGAAACTAAATTCTGCTGTCCGGATACTAGTGCAAATCGAACTTTTTTGAATTTATTTTTTATAAATATTCAGAACGTAACAATCGAAAAAAATGTTAATGTATTATTATTAATAAATATCGCCACTTCTACAAACATTTTATTTTTTTGCGATAGCTTTAATATTGACCGAACTGTTGGAAATCAAAGTTACCAAATACGTTAACTGTCCGGATACTAGTGCCTTTACCCTATGTAACAAAAAAAAAAAAAAAAATGGGTGATAAGCAACATTTTTATTTTTGGTTTGGTTGCATTTTCTGTAGTTTTTACTGTAGCTTCAATGTGAGTATACCTAAGTATGAGTCACGGCTGTTTTTTTTATTTTTCCATTGCTAGCTAGTCTCCCCGTTGCTCTTCAAAAAGTTTTTTCTATTATAATTTCAAGCAAAATCTACCAAGTAGCGAGTCACCCAGCCAAGCCACTGGGCTGGGGTGACTAGCGACAATAGGGGTGGGAACGAATTTTTCATTCGTGGGTTTGTGGATCGCGACTGTTTTGTGTGGATTGTGAATAAAGTAGGTATGAAGGACTATTCACATGAGAGCGAATTGCGAACTGCGAACACGCGAATATTCGTAGTTTCTGACACTTCATTCACATGAAAACTTTTTTTGGTCGCAGATAGCCGCGTATCAGTTTCAGTTTTAGAGGTTAAGTTCGAACGAATTTTTCATTCGTGGGTTTGTGGATCGCGACTGTTTTGTGTGGATTGTGAATAAAGTGTGACAGTTCGCGGCAAGAATGTTCAATTCGCGGGAAAATTGCTTTAATTGTTAATTTAGCTGTTTAAATGAATTGAGAGTAATGCTTTTTTTAGACTAGATGTTAGATTAATTAAATATAATGGTTTTGTGATAGAACAAATACAAATTTTCAATTCATAAATGCAGTTAAATTGATTTGTTCGCAATTCGCCTATTCGCAGTTCGCTCTCAGGTGAATGGTCCTTGACAGGACAGTTCGCGGCAAGAATTTTCAATTTGCGGGAAAATTACTTTAATTGTTAATTTAGCTCTTTAAATCAATTAAGAGTTATGCTTAAGACTTGATGCTAGATTAATTAAATATAATGGTTTTTGAAGTAAAAAGAAAGAAAAAATGATTCGCAAAAATGTATTTCCAACAAATTGACATACCTATTCGTGTTCTCGACCACGCTAACATATCTGTACAATCGCGAATTGTCAACAAAAAGCCATAAACAGCTGATTTTGTTATCAAATGGAATACCAAATTTTGGGGTTAAGAAATTTATCTGACTTGGTTCCATTAAAAATGAGTGCGATATTAGTTTTTAGAAATCCAATCCGTTTAATAAAACTGATTCATAAACCGAATAATTACCTGAATAAAGTGCCGGTAAATGGAAGGAAGACGTTGTCAACAGAAGCAAATGCAGAGCAGTCAACCGCAAAACGTAGTGTTACGATAGTTTTATTTTTTTATTTTTTAAACAATTATATTTGATTTATTTAGATATTCAATTTATTGAATTTCATGGACAATGGCCGGAAAAAGAGCAAACAGATTTCATAAAGGATATGCGTATAATTCAAGACTTTATTACCACCGAGGAGGAAACAAAGCTCTTTGAGGAAATAGAACCGTACATGAAACGACTCCGCTACGAGTTTGATCACTGGGACGATGTGAGTGCGATAATTCTCTATGAAATCCTTAAATTTTTAATAATCTTGTCATATGCATACGCAAAGGCTATACATGGCTTTCGTGAAACTGAGCGCAAGCATTGGTATCCGCATAACAGAGAAATTATTGAAAGAGTTCGGTCCACAGCCTTTGATGAGGAAATAATGCAGTTCGTTCATGTTTTGGACTTGGCTGAGAAAGGAGTAATTAAGCCTCATGTGGACAGTACTAGGGTAAGATTTTGTGAAAGCTCCAAGGCCAAATACAAAGTTGTATTTATAGTACTGTGGCACTACTATATCTGGAATCAGTATGCTATCAGATGCTGTTATGAGAATGGTGAGAATAGACGAAAACAAATATAAACAGGTGCCCTCCGCCGATGTAGTTGATGCTAGTCAAGGTGACGATACGTATAGAAATCAACCAGTTACCAAACTGGAGGGTAATTTCTATGCGGACATTCTCCTTAACAGACGTTCTTTGTACATAATGAGGTAGGGGTATAAGTGAGAATTATCTTAAGGTGTTTAATGTTACGGGTTTTCCTTTTTAGGCATACAGCGAGGTATAATTTCACTCATGAAATTCTCTCTGAAGAAAACTCGCAGTTTAAAGGTGATTTAGTGACTAAAGGAAGAAGGATCTCAATAATCTGTCGCAATGAGCCCTGATCATTTGTCAAAGTGTTACAAATAGTTTAGTTAAATCTTAACAGTCAATTATTTTAGTAAAAAGTAAACACAAACTGAGAAAATGTTTTTTTTTCTATTCTTGCACACAGAGGCAAAATGTTACTCCTTCGACACAAATGCAGATACAAAATTGAATAGGACTTGATCTAAACGAATTGAGTTTAATGACGGTAGGACTACAAAACCAAAAAGTGTTTGTTTCTTTAAGTTTGTTTATTTGTTCTATTGTTAGGTGGCAAAAATCGTTGAGGCACTGTCATCATAGGCACAACGTTGGGTGCCATTCGATTAGCATTGTTAATTAAATCGTTTTCCACAGAAATTTGTTGGGGAAACTCAGTGATAAGAGGAACCTTGTCTTCTTTCGCAATAATGTGAGGAGCAATTATTCGCAGCGCGCTTTTATGTAAAACAACAATGATTGAGTTGATGATTCCTAAAAAAAGAAAGCATTTATAAAAGCGCATTGATTTGAATAAAATGTCCTCACCGGATATGATGATGATGCCAGCAATAATTGAACAAAGACGAACTGCAAACTGCACTACGTTGTCCCGGTCACTTTGGACTATAACTTTAATCGCAGACCAATCATATTTGAAGTAGATTCCCGGTGAGCCATACGAGTTCTTCGATGAATCTGATGAGGGGAATATAAGGCATAGGAAATATTTTTCAATACGATTTTTCAGCTTTTATTCAGTCAATGTTTATATACCTAATTTTCGAATATTTTCAGTAACCGAATACTGAAACGTATTAAAGGTAGAAAACGTATTTTGGATCTCCGTCGGGACAATTTTTATAAAATATTGTACGGTTGTAGATTCCTCGTCTATAACTCTCTCGTCACCTTCCAGTGGCTGTACAATACGCCGTGAAAAACTACCAAAACTGAGACGGTTAATTCGGTGCGTGAAATTCAGTGGAACTCTCTTGAACTCAATCATCCAGTGATCTTCAACAAGCTCTACAACGGGGCTACTGCCTCCAACTAAGTGCAGCACACCGGCGACCTTTTAATAATAGTAATAGATTTGAAACATTTGTTGGCGGTGCTAGTTTCCCAAAGCTAAACCTTATTGATTCCTAGCGTTCCATGCAATCTGCAAGCGTCGTATTGTTCTTGCCCTTTTGGTTTTCTTGGTGTAATTGGTGTATCACTGACATCGGTACTCTTAAGGATGTCTTTGAAAAGAATTTCAGCTACGGAGTGGTATTCTTCTCGCAAGAACACATTCATCTGCTGCACGAGTTCAAAGTTATTCTTTTCTTCGCCAGTCATTTCCCACCAAGTGTCTTCCCTTTGCAAAGTACCATAGGCAAAAACATCCTGTTGCGTTTCGTCCATTAAATCAACACCCGATAGAGCTTTATTCAGACCAGATTAACATAAAAAATGTATTGAAAACAGTAGAATAACTCACATGTACATGGCATCGCAACGGTAATGTCTACATGGAACTGCACCTTGTCGTCCATATCGAGATCTGGTTTGAACTTAAAAACCGGATTGGCATCGCGATAGTACGAGACTTCGTTGTAAATTAAAAATATCACAAAAAGTCGACTTAGAAGGGACACTGATAAAAATAGATTTAAAATTCTCAACATTAATCATTTACAATGCCGGTTAATATGACTGCAGGCAGCATGCATAATACTAACATGTTCCGCCGATTTCTGTTGTCTCCGTATATTTCTCCGGAACCTTTTTAAATGCATCGAGATTCTTAGCTAGTTCTATTATATTGTTTTTGCCTCTATACCTAATTGATGCTATTTTTGCCATTTATTTTCTTTAATTTACTGCTCGAAGATCAAGAAATACAAAATTCTGTAGATTACCTATTATAAAAATAATCAAGAATTTGACGTTTTGAGAATGCCAACGTCAGACAGCGTTCCGTGTTTACATGCAGCATTACTAATGTGGTATTCGTTTGGGCTTCTTCAGATTCGCTCTCAGATTTCAGATTTCGTGCGGCTAATCGAACATAAAAACGTCACTTGCTCTTTTTTGTGACAACATTCGTGCGATTCGAATATGTGTAGCCTTCAACACTTTTCTAAGCGTTTTCCATTCACTGGTTAAATTTTAAATTACAACATTCGAAATATGCGTCTCGATTGATTTTTAAATATTTATACATAACCAAGTTATAAAAATAGATTCGCCCGATGCAATGCCTTTCTTTGCTGTAGAACAAATTCACGAAAATCTAAACGCCCTTCTACAGTTGTCAAACTCAAACGAACTTGTGTTGGTAAATCTGAGAAAATATCTAGATTCGCAAAAGTGCTCGGAAATCTGAAAAAGATTGCTCTTTTTTTGTACCAAACGAACATAAAAACTGCTCTGAGAGCGCCCAATCGTATACCACATAATATTTACAAAATGCCCGCGTTCCACTGCCCGCTAGATGAATAGCAGCATGTCAATCTCCATATAAAAAAACTGACATTTCACAAAAAGTGATAGAAAGTTTAGGTATATGGAGTTTGATGGCCGCTACTCATCTAGCGGGCAGTGGAACGCGGGCATTGGCGAGCAGAAGCCAGGGTCACCATTCTGTTGCACGACGATAACGTTTATTTTTTGTTTTTATTGGACGCTCTGGTTTTTTCCACTTCGGTTCATGCAAAAATAAAGATTCCAGCCGATACAGCGACAGAAATTTGAAATTCTGAAGATTGGTCCTTTTTGGTTTGTTTTTGTTGTAGGACTTAAAAACAAACATCCTATCTCAGCGAAAGTAAAGTACAACAACTAATGCCACCTCCTCTAAGTCAGCCTGACATTATGCAAGCGTTTGATTAAGTGCTAGTTATGTCGTTTTCCATTGGGACAGAAAAATCACTTTTTTTCAGATTCAGAGCAGTTTTTCTGCTCTCGAAATCAGCTGGCTGTCAGATTTCATGTTCCATTGGCCGCAAAAAAAGCAATTTTGCGAATCTCGATATCCGAGCGAGATTCACACCTATTTGCACTAACACCAAAACATTTGTCATTTGTCAAACTTTAAAGTGTGTTTTAGAGACAATACTGAGACCCCCAACTCACAATCCTCTTGCCGCTGGCCCCCTCAGTTTTTTTTTCCATATTCGCCATTTTGTTTTCCTATCGGTTATGTCAATTTAGAATCCGTGTGACATGTAAAAACATACAAAAAATATAAATTCAATGCTGCCAACCGCTACCAACCATGGGGGAATGTGATAGAGTTCGAGAATACGACATTTTAAGATAACTGAATGCTATTGGTTGGTTATTATAAATTTTCAAAAGTCGATTAATATAATTTGTTTGGTTAATAATACTTTCTAAACGAGTTGTTTTATATACTAAAAACATATTAGGACAAACATTGTTGTGTATTTTTCGCTTTTGAGTATCATTAGGGATAGGGGTATTCACGATTCGGTGTAACAGACCTAGTAAAATTGCGAAATTTTATTTTATTTTATCAGATCGTGAACACACTTTTTCTTATCTATAGCAAAACTGAAGCAAATGCCAGATCCAATTTGACAATTGACATTTGTTCTGAAACAAAACTTTTAAAAGGCGAAAAAGAAAAACGATTCTGTTTATTGGAAGATAATGGAGACAAAATTATGTTAATTAATTAATATTACCTAATGAAAATTATCCCTTCGGCGGCACTTATTTTTGTTTTGCATTCTCTTTATTTTTTCCAATTTAGCGAACTGTCAACTTCAGAGACAATACTGAGACCCCCAACTCACAATCCTCTTGCCGCTGGCCTCCTCAGTTTTTTTTCCAATTCGCCATTTTGTTTTCCTATCGGTGTTATGTCTATTTAGAATCCGTGTGACATGTAAAAACATACAAAAAATATAAATTCAATGCTGCCAACCGCTACCAACCATGGGGGAATGTGATAGAGTTCGAGAATACCACATTTTAAGATAACTGAATGCTATTGGTTGGTTATTATAAATTTTTAAAAAACGATTAATATAATTTGTTTAGTTAATAATGCGATCTAAATGAGATGTTTTATATACTAGAAACATATTAGGACAAATATTGTTGTGTATTTTCTGCTTTTGAATATCATTAACTTCGATTTGATGTGTACATTTTTCTTAAATAACTGAAGAAAAATTGCCCAAAATGTTTTTATTTTCATACAACCATTCTACAGTAATCATTTTTTAATAAATATTTTCAGCAAAAGTGCACTAATTCCTAAAATAAAATACTATTTACACGAAACGAATAATTTCAAATTTAACTGACAAAATTCTATGAACGCTGGAAGCATTTTTGCCGACAGCGGAAGTGGGACACGCAAGGTGCGAGTGTGTTGGTGAGTGACAGTTGTCAATACGAATTTCTATGTAACAATACTAACGCACTTAGCGTGTACCACCCCATAGAAATATAGCTTGTAGGCAAGTAACGGAAAATCGGCCGAAGTTGGGGGTCGGTCTCAGTATTGTCTTCGGTGTGTTTACTTACGTTTTTAGACGTGAAGTCTGTGAAAAATACAGAAAAAATACATTTGGGCTGCAATGGATATTAGCATAAATTGAATCGATTTTTATAAACACAAATTACAATTTAAGAACAGCTGACTTTTAAAACACGCACCAGCACAGGTGCAAAGGAAGAAAAATCGCGTTTTATGTTCCATTGGGCACGAAAAATCTGAAATCTGAAAGCAAAATCTAAAAATCCCAATGGAAAACGACATATCTCAATTTGGGGAGAAATCTCGTGAATCGTGCCTTCAAAGGCTGGTACGCTGTTCAAGTGAAGTGAAATTTTCAGTGCTCTAAAAAAAATGCTGTGAAGTCGAAAGTGAAATATTTTTTTGGAGATTTTCGTGGAGAAATTAATGCAGGGTGATTGAGCTGAAAAGTTTTTCTTTCCTGCTGGGAGGTCCATAAGATTTACTATAAAATAAACATACATTTTGCACTCTTATTTTATTTGACCTTTGAATTTTGTTCTATTTTAGTTTATACTAGTAATAGTATTTAATATTGGTAATAATATATGATTTATAACATAAGACCAATGTATCATATTTTAATAATCAAGAGTGCATAGAGAGTATACACCAGTATACACCTTTTGAAAGATCCGTGGGTTAGGTATATTGATGTGATTACTGAACCTCATTGTAGTAGAACATTCGAATACTGCTGTTATCTTAAGCCTGGTACGCAGTTCGCGTGAACTCCAGTTTTTCATACAATTTTTTCCACCGCGAAAAGTCAAAATGGACTTTCCACATAGAAATTTCATTTGGCAGTACGCAGTTCGAGTGAAAAATAGCGTTTTAAAAACTGAATTGTAGGTGGCGATAGTAACATCTCTCCACAGCTATTTCACTTGGTTTTTATTGTCCGTCGCATTAAATTTTTGACGTTTCGGCGTGAAAAATGATTCGTAGGAAGACGGTTAAGAAATTTATTTCAATTTCAGATCTTTCTTTAAGAGAGTAGGTACTACATTCTCCGCACTTCTGGGGGTCGATTCTGGTTCTGTGAAAAAGTGAAACGAAAATGTTTTCACCCTTTCACGCGCAATTTTGATTTTCGTTCTATTTAAATGTGAAGTGAAACCAAACGTCAACATTTTTCATATGAATAAATTATTTTCACGGCCCCATTTGCAAGTGAATGTTTTTAGTAAGAGTTTGAAAATTGACAACCCTCTTTCATACAACACAGTGTGCGGTATTGAATTCACGATATTTTCACTTATTGAACCAGAATCAGATTTTAAAACAAAGTGAATCGAAAAAATGAAAGCGATTTATTCGATTCACTCTTTCACAGAACCATTTTCTTTGAAAAAGTTTCATTTGACAGCAGAAGAGCTGATTTCGAATTTTTCGATAAAGAGGTTTTACGGACCGATATTGCAGTTCATCCGCCGGTTTCAATGATTGGGGTAAATATTCACTCAAATACATGCTTTTAACCAGCTGGATAGATTTGCATCTAAACGCGGAATTTAAATTAAAAAAATCGTTTATATTTTGTTGTTTATCACTTGGCAATTGATTTAATTTTGAGGTAGTTAGGGACTTTGTCTACTTCGGCACCGCTATAAATTCTGACAACGACATCACATTAGAAATCAAGCGAAGAATTACACTTGCCAACCGCTGTTTCTTTCGCCTAAGGCAACTGAGAAATAAGGCCTTGTCAAAAAACACTAAGAAAACTGAGAGATGACGCAGAAGCATTGACGCTATCAAAGGCGGATGAAGATCTCCTCGGTCGTTTTGAACGCAAAATTCTTCGAGTGATTTTCGGTCCCGTTTGCGTTGACGGGATTTGGAGAAGTAGATTTAACAGCGAACTCTACGAGCTGTACAGCGACATCGACCTGGTCAGAGACGTGCGCATCAGCCGACTAAGATGGCTAGGACATGTAGAGCGAATGGACACCAACGCTCCGGCGCGAAAAGTCTTCGACTCCAACCCGGAGGGACAACGCAGTAGAGGAAGAGATCGCGCTAACTGGAGAGGCGTATTGGCTGAGGCCCAGGTTCACCCCGGACTGTAGCGCCATCTAAGTAAGTAAGTAATTGATTTAATTTGCTGTGTGCTAAGTTTAATTTTAATTCTGTTATTTACGATTTAGCCTTTTTGTAAGCGGAAATAATCCTCGACATCGTAATCGTTGACGTAAGCCCTAGCCCGCTTGGGCATTCGATTTAGTTCCATCAGCTCTTCGATAAAATCATCTTCTGATGACGCACGCCATCACAAAATTTTAACCACTTTACAAATGAAATCCATTTTTTCTAGCTTCTTTAACATTCTACTTCATTTTTACCTACATACTTTTTCCCTGAACGAAGAAATGTCAAAATTATGAAATTGAGTTTTGAGCCCGAGTTAAAATACTGTGGTGTGGAGTGTCGAACCTAAAATGGCGAAATGAAAACAACCCCTTTATCACCAAACAAGTTCCACTTCCACTTCCAATTGGAAACTCAAATCTGTCAAATGTCAAAGTCAATGCCATCTGTCAAGTGTAACTCACCACAATCAAATTCTAGAACCACTATATATCTAATTCTAGAACCATCCAGAATAGTTGGAATATTCCCGAATAATTAAGTGTAAAGTAATACAGTGAATTAAGTGATTGGTTTGAGTCGTTTAAGAATTGTTTTAAGTGAAATTGTTTTTGTTTTTGGTACTTAATAAGTGAATAATAATTATAAAGTGTAAATAAAGTGATTTTATTGGAAATGTTAAAAAGTTTATATTTAGTTCGGGTTTAATGACTGAATATTATGGACTTGAGTTTAATTTTTGGAGTAAGTGAAATAACCTCATATAAATATGTTCGATTGGTTTAATTCAAAAATTAAAAATAGTATGTAGATACTTACAAATATTACTCAAAATTTAAAAGTGGTACTTACGTACTCGGGAAAGTCAAATAGTACAGAAATCAGTACATTAGTAAACCTTTTATCAACAGTGCTTGTGCCTTCTGTGGTATAAAACGATGCTACGTATCGTTACGGTGACCATATTCGCCGAAAAAAAATAAAGGACAATAATTATTTTGCTTGCAATATTTTTGTATTTATTATGTATTTGTTAAAAAAAAATCAGATTTCTGCTGCCAAATCGAACATGATAGTACATTTACACCGCACCTAAATTCAAGAATTCGGGAAAAAAAAAATCAGTCCAATTTTACGTTTCCACTGAAACTTCAACATTTCAAATGAAAACTAGTTTCAGAATTGATTATTGATCTTTTTTCTGTTTAGAAATCAGAAATGGTTGAATCTAAAGAACTATTTTTGTAGCCGTATTATTGTAACGAATTTAAGTGCTAGTTAGCACTGAGGGTGTAGACACAATTTCAATTACACATAACATTTTTAATTGCACTAAATGCAAATAATTTTTAGTCGGTGTTTTAAAGGACAGTTTCAAAAATAAGGGACAAAATCCGTCCTTTATTAAAAAGAAAATAATATAGGAAAGCGGTAAGAAAGAAAGGACTGTCCTTTTAAATAAAGGACGGATGGTCACCGTACGTATCGTACACCTTCCGTAAATCCGTTATTAGGTACCTTATTGCTTACCTGAATGAGCAGAATTGTTTAAAATTGATTGCCATAGAAAATAAGAACAATTGGGACATAATGCATAAAAAATAGTAAGATTTCAGTGTCATTATTACTTTTTATACGTTATGGGATGGCCAATTTGAAATTATTTTTTTTTTCTTTAAACAGATCCGTCAACTTTAATTGGTTTTCAGTTAATTGTTTTATTTTGTTTTTTTTTTCTTCATCATCAATTAAATGCTAACACGAAACTCTATGTAATATAATTAATACAATTTTAATCAAATGTAATATAGCCTTGCTAAAAATTTAACGATTCAACGTGTTTGCGTTTTGTTATACATAGGTACCTATTCTTTTTAGTATTTTTTGTTGTTATAATAATTTCCTAATTAAATTATAAATAGTTTCACAACTTTGGTTTTTTGTTATTTATGTATTGAATTGAATTTTATTTTGGTTTTGTTACATTGTTTTGCTTTACTTTCTTTAAATATTAATTCAGGAATGAAATAATGTTATCATTTTGCTAATATATCCATAAAGTATTTAATGCGTTTGTTTGTTGTTTTAATGTCTTAATCATTAATCAACAAGAAATTAATTTAAATTTTCTTTTATACGGAAGAGAATTCTACTTCACACTTAGCGAAGACTTGTGAGACTTAAAAGAAGTAGATTTTTTTTTTTTAAAGTACGTTTTGAAAAAGGCACGAAAGGATTGTTTTTTTTTTTTGTTGATCTGTTTGTCATGTGAATTACAATTCTCTTCCACGATAAATCAATTTGAAAGGAAGAGCTAAACTTAATTTTTTTGATTGCTTTTGATTTTGTTAACTTTTTTAATTTTTAAAATGAAATAGGAAAATGTTGAACCTTATTCAAGACCCGCCTATTTAAAGATATAAAGGGGAGGGCTTTGAAGTTTGAAACGAGTTTTTCTGATCGTGTTAGTGTATGTATTTTTTGAATGATTGCATGTAAATAATGAATACATTTTAGGATTATATAATATCCAAGCTAGGAAAAGGGTCTACTAAATCCATACAAAACATTTCATACCCCTGATGTTTAGTTTGATTTGTGGTTCAGATTGTGTTGTTTGCGTGGCATCTTAATTGGTGTTGCCACTTTATAAAAACTGACATCACAAACGTAGAAATGTGGAATCCAAATCATCTCAAGCACGAACTATTTATGACTTATGTGGTATTTGATTGGGATTCTTTAGATTTCAGATTTCGTGTGGCTAATCGAACATAAAAACGTCACTTGCTCTTTTTTGTGTTGATATTCGTGCGATTCGAATATTTGTAGAATTCGACACTTTCCAAAGCGTTTTCCATTCACTGGTTAAATTTTATATTAAACCATTCGAAATTTGCGTCCCGATTGATTTCTAAATATTTATATATAAATAATTTATAAAAATAGGTTCACCCGATGCAATGCCTTTTTCTGCAGTAGAAAAACTTCACGAAAACGTAAATGAACTCCAACAGTTGTGAAACTCAAACGCACTTATATTGCTTAATCTAAAGAATCTGAGAAAAAAATCTAGATTGGCAAAAGTGCTCTGAAATCTGGAAAAGGTTCCTTTTTTGTACCAAACAAACACAAAAATTGCTCTGAGAGCGCCCAATCGAATACCACCTACCACACATTAGTTTCGGGACCAGACTTATAGAATTTTTTATGGACACGATATTATTATGCTACCTTCATAGCTAAACATAAACCGCTAACGCACATAAAAACTAAATTGCAGTCTGTGGGGTTTCCCAAATGATTTGGGTAAAAACATACTAGTTTTACTTAATTGGACTTACTTGATTTTAAAATATGAACTATATATAATGGCTCAGTGGCTCAGTGATACGATAGGGTGAATTGATTACTGAGCGCAATGAGGTTCGAACCCAGGAAATGCACAAGTTATTCACATGGGGTTTATCTTTTCTACTGCGCTACAAAGTCTGGCAAACATGAGAGCGTTTGATTGGCTTATAAAAGCTTCTCAGCCTATCTGGTCGAATACGGCACAAAATTTTAGATCCCTTTTTTTCATCCTAAAAATAGAAACTTACACAAACAAATAATGGTTGTGGCCGATACGGCTAAGGTTCCATATTAAGCCAAATATTTTATTTATAGTCGAAACCCGATTAACCGGAATTTTTTTATCCTTGACATTCTATTAACCGGCATGTTTTATGTAAATTAGTTTTCAATGAATTTCCCGTTAGTAACTTTACTAACCGGCATATAATCTATTATCAAACAAAAATATTTCTATGTTGTATTTTTGAATTCCGAAGAAATATTGAATTGTTGTTTTTAGACACATATTAATTTGAAACGAAAACAGAGTGCTGCGTTTCACAAAAGTTAATATTTCAAGAGTTTAATTCAACTTAATGTTTAGAGGACATAAAATAATTAAGTGGCCAAAAGAGCTCAGTTCTATCGTGGTGTCTGTAGTAATTATTATAGGGGTTATCGCGAATAAATTCCGTGGGAAATGTTTCCCTTGTCAGCAATGTAAGTCAGATTGCTGAACAGAAAAGATTCCCGGGGAAATCTTATTCCCGATAGGGGTTTATGAGTTTTAAAAGTGGATTCCTTAATTTCTGACACTAGTTTAAGTCGACATAATTCACTTGTGGTTGACCCTTTAGTACCCATTATTTCGGTTTAGTGCTTAGAAACGAAGAATGTCTGTTGTAATTGACTGAATTGTTATCCTTCGTATCTAATGATTTATATTAGATAACAACAGGCGATTCATTAACAGTATTTGCCTCCGAGTCAAAAGCATCCGTTGACACTTGTGTGCGTTTGCTAAAAGAATTTTGAAATTTCCTAAAAAATTGACAGTAAAATTTGTAATTCTAAACATTGATAGGCATATTAAATCGATTTTTCTTCTTTTTCTTTTATGTTAATGAAAAAATTCGTTGACAGTTATTCTACAAATATTATCTAATAAATTAATTTCCTACAAGCTATTCTTTCTTTATCTATTATACAATATTTCTTTCAACAATTGTTTTTTTTGTTGGTTTTTGTTTTGTTGTTCTTGTAAAAAGGCAAAAGTTGTCTCGAAAATGTTTTTGGAAATATAAATAACATTTACGTGTACCTATGGTATTTTTTTTAGTCTCTATTAATTTTATACACTTTTTATTATAAGATCAGAGATCTCTAATTTATTCTAATTTGTTGATGAATTGTTTTTTATGAACATTAACATTAACTATAATACTATATACTTCTGGGTTGTTTCAAATAGGTATATATTGTGGTTCCTAATATACATAAATTCTATAATGTAGAAGTTTTAACTGCGGTTACACTTGTAAATTTAGTTTTTTTTTGATCAATTGCTGATTTTATTCATTTTCAATGTTTTAAAATTTAAATGTTTAGTAAATACAAAAATACGTACTAAAACCTTAGGTTCTAGTGTTTTTCCTTACGTTTTCAATTATACCTATACATTTTCTAATAGACACTTAATTATATGTTTAGTTTTCTTAATAAATACTTTTCTATTTTGTAATTAATTGCTTTTAGTTGCTGCTGTTTGGTTTAGTTTACAGTTTTCAAATGTTTTGTTACAAGTTGTCCTAACGATTAGTTTGGCTATAACTACATTTTGGCATTTGGGTATAATAGCAGTTGACATACATATACGAGTATGAAAGGTACACATAATGATAACACAATTATACATGAGTAGGTTTTGTATTTCTAAACGAAGACTATAATTATATTTCACAGTGTTGCTACCAATAGAACAGATTTATTGGAGTTTGAGCTCCTTAAGCCTTTGCCTGGACTTCGCATATATGAAAGGGAATCTATTTCATAAAAAAACAAAAGCTAATATACAACAGAAAAAGTAAAATAATAACTAGCGTGTCTTAGGAGTAGATTTCGCTATATTTGTGGTTGATGTATGTGCTTTTTCCGCTTTGGCCTTTGAGTATAAGAATATTTCAAACTCTTCAATCATATAGAAAATGGCATGATCTGTATTGCAAACTGATATCATCATTTTATTTACCAAAATCACAGTTTCATGCCGCATTCTCATTATATTTAGCTGGGGCAGATGATCAATAAAACAGGCCTCATATTTCGATTCCAACATTTTGTCAAACAGATAAATCTCATGTAATTCCTAATATTTAAGTATTTGTACCGAACATAGGACATTTTTAAAATACCTTGCCGACTTTTTTTCCGAATTGATCCAGGTTAAACAGAATGGAATTTCGTTGCGTTGTTAAACTTTCGTAGAAAGGCATACGAATTTAAAACAGTAATACCTTACTCACACCGCACCGAAAACCGTGAGTCGCGTCCTCCGTGATCGAGCCTTTCGTGACGGAATTTGTTTTTGTTTCACATATAAAACTAACTTAATTCCGTGAACGGGTAGCTCGTTCACGGAAGTGGCGATTCGACCCCGTGTTTTCGTTGAACACTCGTCGATGAATTCGCACCGAACACCAACTAGTTTTCGTTTGACGTTTCAATCAGCTATGAGAGTGTTAAACTTCGTTGCGAACTTTGGTTAAAAATTTCGATCGAATTAACTAACAAATGAAATGAATTTAGTGCATAATAATATTAGCCCATCAATTAATTGTGAACTGGAAAATGATTTTAAGTTGTGAGTTGTGACATTTGTTCGGTCAGCTGTTCTGCTGAATTTGCTGAGTTTTGCAAAAGCTATGTTTGTTTCAACAACCCAACGATTGCAAGTCGTTTTCGTGGAAAACAACTATAAACGACTCGTTTTTAAAATTGAAATATGTATGGGAAAACTTCTGTATTAGATGAAGTTTTCGAGTGTTTTCGCGAAAACCCGTTTTTCGGCTCGGCGTGAATAGGGTAGGTATGAGAAGAGAACCCAAACTTTCGCTTTCGCGCAAATGTACTAATTTTTAACTTTTGAATGGTATAGAGTCAAATTGTAAAATTTAACGCGACACATTAAAAGCTATCCATTCTGGCTGCGTTCCATTTTAACTATTTTAATTTATTTAAGAAGGATTGTTTATTTATCTTATTTTCGTAGCATGGGACAGTTATTATTAGGTACTAAATTCAGGTTCCATCGCAGCTTGTAAAGAGCGTTTAGTTTCACTATTGTAACGGACTGTAACGAAATAGAAGGAGAAGCTGGAGGGGAAAGAGACGGCGATACTGGCGTTGACGGCGATACTGGCGTTGAGGGGGGAAATAAGAAGAAAGAAGGTATTGATGGGGATTCGAGAAAGGAACGGAGAAGCGAACGGACGTACGTTGTAAAGGCAAAGAAATAAAACATATAAAAATAACATAAGTCGTAATAAAGAAGTAATAAAACTTTTTAAACTATCATGAATGTCAATGCTATTCCTTTACTTTTAAACTTTTACGACTTTTTACTGACTCTTACGAATTTTAACTCAAAGTCGTTCCTTAACTCGAAACATTCGTAAAGGAGAGCGCCCTCCCGAGAAGAAGATATTACCCCGCTTCACTGAGAATCTTACGAGGTTTTACTCAAGAAATTTCTTGGTGTAAGAATTGAAAAAGCTGTCAGTCAGCTGACTTTTGACAGATATTTTGAAATTTGTTGTCCTATTTTGCATATGTTTTTAATTCATGCAAATTAAAAATGCTATCAACAGCGGCAAAATAAAATGAAATGTTCTCCTCAAGATTATTTTCGAAAGTGGCGACGAAACTCTTCCTCGCTGTAAGGAGGGGCTCCTTCTTGTAATTTTTTACGCAGTTTCGTTTTTTCTTCGCACTGTCAGATCTGTCTCAGCTGTCAAATAGTTAACAACGCAGAATTTGTAATGCACCTTTGGTTTGTGATATGAATGTGATTTGGTAATGCCCAATATTGTGGGCATCAATAAGACAATTCAAAAAGAAGCTAGTCATACATTTTGGTATAGGTACTTGAAAAGTTTTTATCCCGTTCTTCCAATACAATGCGCAGATATATATATTTGTTCTTAAACTGCTTCTCACAGAAGCCCATCATATTGATTTATGTTGACAAATCATTACGTACACGTAGCCATCCCAAGATTTGTTTTTTCTGTTTGTAGTCCTTGTATTTCATTCATAGTTAAGACGGGCTAATAAAAAATATCTGTACTTCCTGTAGACGGGGAAGTAAAATTGGAAACATAATCAGGCGATAAAAAAACTCTAGCTGTAAAGAATAACTTAATCAGAACTAGGTAGGTGTATGAAAAAAAAAGAGCAATTAAAATAAAAATATTTATTTAGAGCTTCTATAACGTTTAATAAAAACAACCAATAAACAATAGTAATTCCTATAACAAAATAAATAATAATAAAAAAAAAAAACTATAACATTAAAACTCCAGCTATATAAGGTTTTGGTTTTTAACACTACCTACTAAGAAAAAGGCTTCTACTAGATTGTCATTTTTATAAAATATTGTTTGTTTAGTTTGAAATTAAGTAATTGATTTCACTTATTCATGTTCGGTATAAATTTATATATATTACTTGTTATAATAATATGTTGATCCTCGTTTTGTGTGTGTTTTAAATTCCATTGATTTAGTTTGTTTATAGATTACAGGTTATTTTTGTCACGTTTTTACTTTAACTTTTATTTATTGTTTTGAACTTTATGTGGCTTTTTTATTTAATTTATGAAATGAAATGGTAAACAAAAAAGGAAAATGATTTTTTTTGTTTTAATTGATTTCTATACACCCATTATCTAATCACAGAATTTTCTTCTTTCATTAATATTTATAAATTTCTATTACATATTTTTCTTACTATACAACAGAATTGTATGCAATGGAAAGCTTTTTTTTTTTTTTGCACTTACAATATTTTTTCTTAGAGTCAAATAGTTGTTTTGGTTTTGTTTAGAACTAGTTTTTTTTTCGTTTTAGACATCAACTGACGATAGAGGCGTTTTAACGAGTAGCAATTCATTGTAATCCGAGTCCTCATTGCCGCTATTGTCATTTTTGTCCATGCGTCTGCGTTCGGATATAATTCGCAAAATATCCGCCGAATCGGATTTGCTTAGGCCTTCGGCGACATCGATTGTCGCGGAACGATTGGAACTGTGAAGCAATTTGGTGGAGGCTGGCAGCAGTAGTGAACTCTCATCCATGTCAGGATCCTCATCAAGAGCTTGCTGTTTGAAGAGTTGTTTTGTGCTGCCAGAACGGCTTCGTGGTGGCATTGATCTTGGCACAGAGAGAAGCGCATTACCACGTCCCATACATCCTTGATCAGTTGACAGGGAGCGACCAAAAGTAGATGGAGTTCTTCTTTCGGTTTTAAGTGAGACCATTTCCTTTGGCATCAGTTGTGTTGCAGTTGGTGGGGGTTGACACTTATCTGTAGGCACTGTAACTGCGGTGCGACTGATGGGGCTTAGGTCTAATTGTTTGGCAGTACAATCTTCGATACGAACACTTCGTATGTCGAAGGGTTGCTGTATTGTTGGTGGAGGGCTTGTATCACTTTCGAGACTTTCGAATATCGTCCGGCTGTCAGACGCAACACCACCCCAGGGCAGGCTGTCGCAACTCATCTGCTTCGATTCGAAATTTCGGCGACGAATGGCCTATTGAGGAAAAAAGTTCAAATTCATTAGGGAAAATATATGAAAAGCGAACGAAGGTATTTGGTTGGTGCAAGAGGATACAAAAAGACAAATTTGGGCAGAAATCTGGAACAGTAGGTTGGTAAACGCTGCCACTTTCCTTCTTAAGAATCAGTCTCAAAGATAAAATTGTGTGCGTAACTCGCCTTCTGTTTGGTAAGCCTTTTGACAGTGTGGCAATCCGAGCATCAAGAATAAGTTATAAATATGACAGTTAAATATTTTCAGAAAAAATACCTCAATTCCTTTAAAAAATTAAGATTCCTATTCGAGGCTAAATTCATTGCTCCGTGTGTACCAGTGGCGTGGCGTCCATATAACCCGATTCCTACCGGCTTCCCTTTTTAATTTCCACCAGTCAACACTATCTACCAAAAACCAAATAAGTAAAGGTACATGAAACCCTACCAAATGAATTTTATATTCACAAAATGGTACACACACGTAAGCCATCAAATAATTATTGGGTGTGTGATGTGTGTATCCATTTTCATCGCTCATCGTCATCGTCACGACAAAGCGTAAAGCGAAGCGGGTTATTAAAGCTCTCACTGGATAGTTGATTTTGAGAGAACATTTACTTGTTATCTCTTTTTTTCTTCCCTGAGCACTGTGTTTGACACCCGCTTTTCTTCGAGTTATTCTCAGTCTCACTAGGTTGATTATTTTTGAGTGAACATTTTGTGTGTATCTATTTTTTTTTTTCGCTGAGTACTGTGTATGGGCAATTTTGGGCATGAGGAATGGCGAATGGGGATGTGGCTATGAACAAAATAACACGCTTTTCTTCGAGTTATTCGATATTCGATTTCATTGTCCTGGCAGGTAGTATGTTGAGGAAGGTAAGGGTAAGTGTTTTGGTTTACATTAAAAATTTAGTTGACTGATTGCAGTGCACTACTTAAAGTCAATTTAGTATTGTGAACCCAATTTGCAAATGTTCAATGTATGGTTTTGTTTCCACTTGAAAATGTTCACGCCACGCCACTGGTGTATACCCTATAGCAACCCTGTTAATCTTACCTATACATATAATAAAACTGTAGGCATTTTCTTTGTTACCTAATGGCGTGAAAACTACTGCACAGATTTCGATGAAACTTTTTTTGAAATGTTCCTTAAGATTCTAAGAAACACATAGGCTATCCCTTTCATTGCCATGCTTATTTTTTGGAGCGTTTTTGACCAAAATGTGTTTTTTTTCTGACTTTACTGCCTTATAGTCGACATTACTCAAATAATTCTTAATCAATGCAAACAAGACAAAGTACTTAGGAGAGCCAACACTTTTATAGTTATTTCAAGCCATCAATCAGCTTTCTATGTCCTCTAGAAGCTGAGCTAAAACCTAAAATCTAACATGAAAAAAATAAATTTATTTTCTCAAATCGAACATTATCAGCAGCCGCGGTTCTTGATCGTTGTTCTGCTTTAGGGTGGTTGGGTGGCGCACATCGCTCAAGCTTGTTCATATGAAAAAAAAAACTGCGTGGTGTTTTCTCCAAATTTAGTGAAACGAAAGAGAAGTATGCGACGTGAATGTGTATGTAATCAACAGCTACAATGTAAGGTAATGTAAAGGTTTTTGTATTAAGAAGGAAGTGGAACTTTAGTACTTACGCTGTTGAATTTAATTTTCTTAAATTGGTGTTTTAGGTAAATAGTTTTGTTTGAATTATTGTTGCACATTGACAATGTTCACTATCTAATGTATTGAAACTTAACTATGTATTATTATCTCTTTTATTGGAAATTACACAGTGTCACGCCACGTACGAAGTTGCGGGCACAGTTAGTTATTCATAAGACTGAGACCCCCAACCCCAATTCCTCGGTGTTCAGTGTTGATTCATTTTTTGAGAAAAGTGCAAGTTAATAATATTGTGGTAAATCAGGCACTTAGTGAATCAGGCACTTAGTGAATCAGACACTTAAGAATTGTGGTGAATCGGGCACTCTGTTTCCCTCCAAGTTCCACTTCCAATTGGAGACTGGAATCTGTCGTTAGTTAATTCTAGAACCATCTAGAGAAGATATGGAATATACCACATCTCGAATATATCTACTTCTGGAATATTCGCTGATAGGTGGCAGCGCGGATATAAAAGGGGCGCGTTGACAACAGAGATGTACAGTTGATTTTTAGCCCGCGATTGTTAAGTTCGAAAGAGTAATCGGTTGTGAGATAAATAAGTGAAAAGTAATACAGTGAATAAAGCGATTGGATTGAAACGTTCAAGAATTGATATAAGTGATATTTCTTTGGTACTTAATAAGTGAATAATTAGAAAGTGTAAATAAAGTGATTTTGTTGGAAGGTTGAACAGAATAGTGTTTTATCTTTTCGAATCCCAGCCGGAATGTAACAATATGTTAATTTAGAATCCGTGGCAAAAACATACAAAAAATAAAAACAAATGCAGCCAACCACAGCCAACCATTGGGAAATGCGATAGACTTCGGGAAATTGTCATCAAAACGAGATGTTTTATACACTAGAAACATATTAGGACAAATATGGTTGGGTATTTTCCGCCTTCGGATAGGTATCATTAACTTTGATTTCATGCGTAAATTGCTCTTAAATAGTTGAAGAATAATTGCCCAAAATGTTTTTATTTTCCCTCAATCAATCTACATTGTTCTTTTTTGATAAATATTTGAAGCAAAAGTACAGTTAAATCACTCATAAAAAAGCACTATCAACTCGTAACGAAAAATTTCAAATTTAACGGATAAAATTCTATGACCCGCAACTTCCGAGTTCCGACAGTGAAATATTTTGTGCGAGTTGTTGGTGAGCCGGTGACATTTGTCAGTACTAATTTCTATGTCACAATACTAGCGCACCAAATTGTGGCCACTCCATAAAAGTATAGCTTGTAGTCAAAGTAACGGGAAATCGACCGAAGTTGGTGGTCTCGTTTTGAGTTCAAGGTATTAAGAATCCATTTCGGGCAAAACCGAGAGAAAAAAAAAAACAACTTTAAAACTTGCTCAACTTTCTATAAAGTTAAAGAAAAACCTAAAATTGAAAACTATTTAATTTACGGCGCAATTGAGTTTGGGAGAAAAATGTTGTTTGGGCTATTTTTAGGTTGTATACGTTTAGTGTACTCAAAATAGTTTTTTTTTTTTGTTCATAAATAATAAAGACAAAAACATCCGCCTGAGGAATTTGGAAAAAACCCGACGTAGGAAAAATAATGAAATAGTTTATTACTTATTTTGTTTCGGAAACCACTGATCAGTAAGCTCATAAAAACAATTTAAAATATATATCTGACCACTTACAAATTACACTGAAAAAAAAAGTCGGCGTCGTATTGATGAATGGCGTTCATCAACATGATATTCATTGATATGACATACTTTTCATAAATATGATGAACAAATTCATGAAAACTTTTTGACAAATTTATGAACCGTTTTTCAATATGATGAAAATGCATTCATCAATTTTTTCAACAGGATTCTGAAGAGAATTTAGCGTATGTTCTTATGAACTACGTTCATTATTTCATCAAAACATTTCATCAATATGACGAAAACACTTATTTTGATTAAATTAGTCATTTGTTCATCCAGTTGATGATTTATTCGTCTTATTGATGAATGGAATCATCATATTCAAGTACGATTGCCAAGTTTTGAATTTTTATCATATTGATAACGATGTTCATCGTTTTGATGACGACTTTTATTATATTGATGACCGCGTTCGTCAAAAAACAGACATTCATTTTAATTAAGGAGAACGTTGATGTAAGCCTTCATCATATAGATGAACTTATTCGTTATATTGATGAAGAAAATTAAATTCACCGTTATATTCATCATATTGATGAACTTCTTTCATCGGTTTCTTCAATGTGATGCACAGATTGTTAATATGATGTATGCTGTAGGTGTACACACACGATGTTGGTACAGCATTTATACTCACACACGCATGCATTACATGCAGTGTAAAAATGGTGGAAATATAAAAAAGCTATAGTCTAACTTCGATTATTCACATTATAAAAAATGTTTTAAATTTTGTATAAATAGAAAGGTACTGTGCTTATCACTTAATTGAAAGTATTTTGGTAGCATTCAATTTGTCGCCGCAATATTACCATAGTTATGAATTCAAATATAAATAATCTTAGGTTAGAACCTATATCTTCGATGGAGCGCCTCATTTACCCAAAAAAGAAGGCAATTTACATACCCTTAATTAAATGTATGCAATTAATGTATAACTTTAATGTACATAGTTGCATAGATATATCTGGGAGGTGATGACCAACCGATTTCGTTACAATGATTTTACTATGTAAACGAACGTTTTTCGACGTATGTAAATTGTTTGCTCTAAATGTTCATAGCGACGTTTCAAAAGCTAAATCATGAGTACCTACCTAAGGATATTTAATTTTCAAAGGGGCATATTTTTCCGATATCATGATATAGCTTTTTCATTTCTAAAAAGTAAAACGTAAATACCGAAAAGTGTTGTACGTGTTTTAGTATACCTACTTCTAAAAGGTAGGTTAAGCTACGTTTCCACCGAACACAAATCCCCAGATTAAGTACAAGAGATTTAGAATTAATCTTGAACTGTCCATTTGAGAGAAGATGACATTTCACGGGAGAGAGGGAGAGAGACATTTTTCCATTTTTGATGTCTTTTCTTTCATTTTTTTTTCACTTTTGACTAATCGAGCTGTGCAAAGTTTGTTTGTTTTATTTCTAATCTCCCTTTTTATGAGATTACTTTTGTATGATAAATCCCGAGATTTTTGCGCGACTTACGGAAATTTTTCTAAATCTCGCAGTTATTCTCCGGTGGAAACTTAGCAGTAGGGTCGATTTTCGACCAAAGGCGAGACTAACGTTAAATTAATTTATGTCATAGAAATAAAGCTACCATTATCATGAATTTTCTACAACGAATTTCCTTTGGTAAAAAAATAGCTCGCTATATAAATATAACGTTGTTCAAGAATATTTTCAAAATGAATGTAATATTGTTATTTAATCAAACTTTTCTCATACATTGTTCTCTTACGCCTTAACATTATAAAATTCAACAGAATGGATCAATAAAACTATAACTAAAAAACAAAAAACGCAAAAACACATTTCAAACACAAATGTATGCACATGCACCCTGTGAACCTAAAGAAATGCATATGGCAGGCAAATGGTCGTTCTCTGATTCTCATTGGGATCCACTATGAAAAAAAAAAGTAGTCCCAGGAGTGATAAAAGTAACTCAGAAATAAAATTTATTTTTATAAATCTTCAATATTTCTTGAGCGCGTGAGTTTTTGCCACTAAACTTTATTGACATTCGTGGTAAAACTGATTTTCGTTTGAAAATTTTCCTTTCGGATGCGAAGAAATTCAATAGTTAAATTCACATAATATTACCACTACCATTTTCATGACATTATGCTCGTTTAAGTATTTTAGCATCCTCGTGAAAGTGGGAAGGCTATATCATTACTATTTATATTGGTGTCAGTGTTTTATTTCATGTTTTTATTTGTGTGAATAATCTTACAACTACATGAAAACAAATTTGACAGCACAGAAAGTGTGCATCATATTGATGAACAAATTGGTCAATATGATGAATACATTCATCACATTATGAAAGTAAAGGGGAATTTGGGTTCATCATATTGATGAATTTTTCATAATATTGATGAACAAAGTTGATGAATGATGAACAACATCATGTTGACGAAATCGGTTTCATCATAGTAATGAAAAAGTTCACTGGACTAAAATTGTTGATTTTTTCATTACATTGATGAACTTTTTCATTACTATGGTGTACCTTTTTTTTTCAGTGTAGAATACAAAAATTGTTTTTAAAACGAATAATGTGTGTACAATTTGTCCGAAGTTATATTTAAAGTTGGCAACCGTGGTTTCACTTTAAAAAAGGCACTGGGAGTGGTTAACGACAGATCCCAATTTATGGGGACACCAAGCGGAGGAGTTACATAGGTATTCATTAATGACAATAGGAACCGGTAAAAAATATTTACCCAAAGTATCAAAAATGAGCGACCCAATGATGAAAAAGCTGTTGTTAAGAAAAATTTGTACTAGTTTACTAATTAAAAAAAACAACAACTCAACTTTACCTGTTCATCTAGCGACCGTTCCTTAGTAAGTATTCCTCGCTTTCGTTGCTGAAACGCTGTGCTACTTCGTCGACCCATTCGACGACCTTTTACTGGCGGCACTTGTAAACTAGAGTCCATTGCTTTTCTACCACCTTCAGCATCGATAAAGCAATTCTCTTCCGCAACCTCTTCGGATATACTGTTCTTCTCGCCCAGCATAGCTAACGATTGTACTGTCAAGTTGCCCAAATCCAACAGGCCCATGCCAGACTGATTGAAATACTGCACTGTCTGACGTCGACCTGTATTCGTAAATTTCTTATCCAACGATGGGGTACTGTATGTGAAATTCGAAGGCAGCGAAGACACCTTCTCGAGTGGTCTCTTAGTTGGCTGCATTTCCGATTGCAGCTGCAAGCAGAGCGCCTGCTCCTCCTCAAACTCCTGCTCGCGTACTAGTTCCCGCTCGAGCTCAACATCCATGTCCATTTCGTCTTCCATCTGTTTGTGGCTCTCCTCGAGGTGTTTCATCAGTACAGCCACGACGACATTCACAAGCACGAATTGCGCCATCAAAACGAATATCACAAAAAATATCGGAGCTATCACTGAGCTGACGCAGCAATTACGTACGCAATCGGCTGCGTCATCACAGTTATCTCGCAGGGTATCTTTCATGATGCCGTTCCAGTTATCGCCAGTCGCTACGCGAAACAATGTAAGGAAAGCCATACCGAAATTGGCGAAATGAGCATGTTCCCCAAGGCCCTGACAAGGTATCTCATCAGAGCACTCCAGTCGGCCGAAGAGTTCAACGCCCAAGGCGGCAAATATGAAGAACAGCAGGAAGAAGAGGAGTCCCAAATTGCCGACTTGGGGCAGCGCTTGCATTACGGTGTCGAGAAGGGCTCGGATCCCCTTCGCCATCTTGAGCAGTTTTAGAACGCGAGCAATGCGTAACACTCGCATCACTCGAATTATTGTCGGATTGATCGGTATGATTTTAGTTTCGAGTTCTTCGAGTACGATACCAACTATGGAGAGCAGAACGATGCCGACGTCTAGTTGATTCCATTTGTCCTTCATGTAGAGCCGAACTCCGAGAGCGACCAGTTTCATAATGGCCTCCAATATGAAGACCGCAGTAAAAAAATAATTGAAAATTTTCAACGCGTATTCCAGAGCAACTGGCATCCTGTAGTACTCCATAGCCATGGTGACAACGTTCAGGCCAATTACCGCGGCAATCGCAAGGTCAAAGTACTTCGATGTCACAACGTTGTGCACAAACATTCGGGTGGGTGAGTAGTTGGTGTAGTAGGGCGGCTCATGCATGCGTCGGCGTTTTTTCTCCATTTGAAGAGCACGCTTTGCAGCGCGTCGGATTTTTTCTTCCTTTTCCTGTTCCTCGCGACAGCGATGGAAATTCTCGACAACCACTCCGACGAACATGTTTAGGACAAAAAATCCGACGAGCAGAATAAACGCGATAAAGTAGAGCAGCCGCCATTCATTATAATTTACAATAGGCTGCTGATCCACACCGACAGCATCCAGGCCGGTGTACATTATATTCACCCAACCGTCACGCGATGATAAAACAAACAGGGACATTAGTGCCTTGCCCAAGTCGTCAAAATTATATTTGCGGTTGATCCACGCGTTGCCTACTATCGACAGGCAATCGGTCATATTGCGTACGTTTTTGATGTTTTCGCCCTCACAGTAGAAGAATGTGCCCTTGAAAAGCTGGACGCCAAGGATCCCGAATATGATGAAAAATGTACAACATATCAGGACGATATTGCCGATTGGGCGGAGGGACGATAAGAGCGTTTGCACGACTAATTTCAAGCCCGGGGCCCGATTTATTACACGCAAGGGCCGGAGGGACCGAAGTAGTCGAAACACCTAAAATAGAAAATAACCATTAGTAATGTAGATGCAATAGGACTACCTTTTTTCGGAAATATGTGCTGTTCTTAAAAATATAGGACTCTTTTCCTCCCCAACTTCTCCTTCGCTACAGTCTCGTCAGCGTTGCCAGACGGTCAAAACATTCCCCCCCCAGATAAATCTGGAAAACCCCAAGATTTAACTATTTAAAGAAAAAAAAACCTTAAGATGGAATTTTTCGGGAATCGACCCTGAGAGCTGGGACCCTGCTTAGTAGTTCAACACACTAACCACTAAACCACTGCTCCTACGACTCAAAAGCTGGAATTTCGAATTTGAAACGCGGACATGTAAGTTTGGTTTTCCGAATGCTAGAGTATATACGGCAAATAAATACACAGCCCTTACGCAACTTTGATGAAATTGTTTTTTTAAAAAATTTACAGTTGAGGTTGGTAACTAAATCCTGAAATATATTTAAGACTTGTTTTGTAAATGCAAATAGTCCAAAAGACATTAGCACAACTAAATTGCACCGCCAAATATAGCTTTGGGGAATTGATCGATTATTCAACAAATAACACAGACATTGCATCCTCGATTGTCATGCTCGATTTTGGATCATTTAGTTCTGAATAGAACTAAGAATCTCTACGTTAGTAACTAACTTTATAATTCATAAGCAACATTTTAAGACCAATATTAAGTTAAACCATCATTTTTAAATGGTGAAAAAAAGCAAATGAAAATTTTATCGGTTTCGTTTTACGTTTGGATGGCTATAACTGGGGCCTTAGGTTCTCATAAGTTACGGAGCGGTTCTTCGTTCACAAAATGCCTATACATTTATTTTTTCAGCGGGAGCTCTTTTCAAGGTTACCAAAAGAGGATATTCACCCCTATCGAGGTATCCGTTCGGAGAAAATTCCGATACAAAAGTGAAATCCGATCGGAACTTAAATTGCGTTCGAAGTATCCGTTTCGGAACAAAATAAAGAAAGCATATAAACGCGTTTATTTCACATGAAAATATTCCGCAGCAATTCGTTGTCGGAGAGCTTCGGAAAAAATTCCCGTGTGGCTGTTAAAAATAAGAGGTATAACGCGGTTCCACGCAATGCGACAAGGTGCGCTATATGCCATCGGAGAATTTTTCCGAAAGTTGTATCGGAACGGATACCTCGAATGGAATTCCTCCGATTTCGTACATATCGGAGAAAATTCCGTTCCGAACGGATACCTCGATAGGGGTGATTATAACGAAATGCGAATAAAATAAAATTAAAAACAAAACCATAGATTTCCACCTAAACATTATCTCCCCCCAGATTTCCCCACGTGGACTAAAAAAAAACCCTAAATCTGGCAACGCTGTTAAGGAACCTCTCATTTTAAGATTTGTCTCGCAGGGTATTTTGCAGCAAGGGATTCCAGCACAGTGGATTGTGAAACAGGGGATTTTGGAAAGGGATTTTTGGAGAAGCAGATTTCATCACCAACCCGTGACATGAACAGGAAAGACTTCTGCAAAATGCAAAACTGCGGTGGAATAGCTGTGGGAATGAAATTTATATATGAAAGAGCTATTTCCTATAATAAAAAAATTTCTTCAGAAAACGAAAACAACCTGATTAAATTTTCCCAAAGCACGGCACTTTAAATCGCTACTATAGATACTTAGCACCACTACCAACATAAATTGCAAACTTCGCCTGAGTAAAACCCGCTTGTAGTACCCGTTATTCACTTCATCCCAACATCATGTTACCTAGCCATAAAGGTCCCATAGAATCCGTCAATATTGACGTATTTGACGGAACGAGCAGTCCAATAGAATCCGTCGCATACGGTGACAACCAGTGTTTTAAGTACTCTATCCTCATTTTCCCCAGGAAACGTGGCGATTTCTCCCTTTTAATTCCCTTTTGAATAATTACCTCGATGGGTATTTTTTTGTGAAAAATTCTAGATTTGAAAACTAAAATTTGTATTATATGCAGTTTGCAGTTTGTTAAATTATTATAATTACCTGTTGGTACTAGAACATTTTACATAAGCTCTTTTTAATGTACATTGAGTGTGTTAATAATCACTTCAGCAAAAAATTGTAGTTATTTTGCAGTTTTTTCTTTTTTTCCATGAAAGCCTTTTTGGGCTTCGAAATTCCCACAAAAAGGAAGAAATCCCACGATAAAAGGAAACTAGTGACAGTCGCTGACAGCAGAGACAATACTTTTCTATGTAACAATACACGCGCACTTAGCATGTACGTACCACCCCATAAAAATATAGCTTAGGCAGGTAACGGAAAATCGGCCGATCATGGGGTTCTCATTACCTATGGATGACAGTTTCTCTCATAATCTCAATATGTCTGTTCCTTTACTTTTAAATCATAGGAATTTTTACTAATTCTTACGAATTTTTACCCCGTGCTGTTCCTTAACTCGAAAAATTCGTTAAAGAGAGGGTCATCGAGAGAGCAAGATACCCTCCATCCAGAATCTTACGAATAATTGTTTACTCCACAAAGTTCTTGGTGTTAGAAAGTATAGTCAGTCACCTTACAGCTGATTCACTTTTTTTTATCCTATTTGGCATATGCGTGCATTTGATTTGGATTTTTTTCGTATTTAAATGGTATCAACTTTATTTAACTTTTATTACTACAAAAGCATTCCCTAACTTTTTCGTAAGTGTATCTCCCTGTGAGAGAATTTATCCCCTCCATTGCCATTTTGACAGTCTTTTTCATTCTTACTACAAAAGTAAAGGAACAGATCTATTATTTCCACCAATGAAAGTGCTTTCTCTCTCGCCGTGACAACTGTTATCTGTCAACGGACAGCGCGTAGTACAACCTACAACGGCCAGAAAAGTAGAAAGTGAACCTTTTTCATCCGCAGCGTCCGTTACGAGCGTTGCTTATGGGTAAGCTTCCATAAGCTGCCATGTATTCTATAAACCTGTCAGTCGAGTTCGTTGCCGCAATGGATGTGACGGATTCTATGGATTGGGACCTTTATAGTCGGCAAATGAATAACACCAAGAAACCCAATTAAACGAAGCTTCATCCTTCATCTCCATTCAACAATATTTGCCAATCGCCGGATGTCAAATGAATTCTGAATAGAAGTCATAAGATGCCACATAAGCAGTATTTCATCGGGTCGGCGCCAATGCCACCCACGCTGACCGGATGACGGCACATCACCCCACGCCTTTAACTTACCCTTAAAATCCCAAATATCCTTGGACTTGATTCACTTATTAATGACATTAGCAAATCAATTATTGATATTGTAACTAGAGATCCATCCATAATGTTCCATCCAGATGTGAAGTATGCATCCGGCCCATAGAACATTCCAGTGGCGACCACCTGTTAACGACATAAAATGAGAAACCATACATAGATGAGATGTCTTTGTCCGTGACCAATGGATATTGAAATAATAAATGTTACAACATGCTGTGTGTGAACGTATGTGCTGTGGTTCTGTGGAGGACATTCAAGTGGGCTCGGGCATTAGGATAGGAGGGAACAAACATAAAAATCCAATCAACTAGATATCCAGCTGAGTGAAAGCCAGTCACCGCCACCAGCCACTATTGCATAAACTCAGGATTCAGGATGAGAAGGATATCTTTTTCATGGTTAGTTTCACTCGCTGTCGTGGCAGGCTTTTTTATTGCTGTTCCTGCTGAGATTGGCCTGTACTTTGTCTGTCTGTCACACAAACTCTATACTATATATATACCTACACACACCATGTTGGGATATAAGAGGTTTTACCTTAATGAACATTTCCACCGTGAATACTACTGTGAACACGTAATTGGCCGTGGCTAAGAACACTCTTTCTTTGCTGTATGGAGGTATATTCGGTCTTTCCATTGCCAGTGTTATACAATTGAGTGCGATGAACAGCAGGACGACGTTGTCGAACCATTTTTGGTTTACAAACCACGAGCACACCTGTCGGAACCTGTTGAATGGAGAATTGCTTGATAATTGGATTGTATAAATACGCAAAAGAAATTCGAATGTACCTAATGATTAACGATGTAGATTTATGGGTCAAAAAATGATTGTCTTAGGCGAAGTCTCAATCAATAAAATAAAATACAGTATTTTGCACGAACTGATATAATGTATTTTAAAAGCAAACAAAAAAAAAAAAATGGTTACATTAGGCCATTTTCGAAATAAAGCGACATAAGGCCATGTTCGAACATATGGCCTTTTTTCGTCGTGCTAAAGCATCATTAGTCCATTATGGCCTTATGTCACGTCACTTTCAAGTTATTTTACTGTTCTGATAAGTCAATCTGTAGATAAACGAAGCGACAAAAGAATTTTTAACAATTATTTTCTTTCACAGAAAAATGACAGAAACATAGTTTAGAAAATAATAGTCAAAATTTGAATATGCTATCAACTATCGACTATGGGCTATAACTTTCTTTTGAAGAGAATATTAGTAAAAAATACAACCGTAAAGACAGGTTTTTGTTATTGACAACATAATCATGTCCTATAGGTTTTTGAAATATGGGCCTATGTCATAAAAAAATATGGCGTTATGACGCTTTTGCATAGTGACCATAAAGTCATATTTCCATATTTAGAAATATGGCCTTATGTCACGGCACCGAAAAAAATTTACCTTCAATTCTAAGCTAGAAAAAAGTCTCCCATAAAATAAACTAGCGACCCGCCCCGGCTTCGCACGTAGGGTTCAGCCTGCGTTTGCAATGTAAGCGGAAAAAATGTAATTATTTACGAAATCACATTAGAAACCTCAAAAAATAACAGTATTTCTCTTAATGGATGTTATTATACATATAAACCTTCCTCTTTAATCACTCTATCTATTAAAAAAAACCGCATCAAAATCCGTTGCGTAGTTTTAAAGATTTAAGCATACATAGGGACAGAGAAAGCGACTTTGTTTTATACTATGTAGTGATGATGAAACCGCTGGGTCCCACGTTAAAATGAATACATAAATAAATTTCTCAATCTACCCAATAGATTAAGAGAAGGGGAAAGATTTAATTATCTATAAATAAGTCCAGAAAACATACAAAAGTGGAGGTGGAAGGAAGGTAGCTACAAACATCCGTGCCTTGATTTTGTGCGGTTTTTTGCGCAATGTCGGTTCTCGATAGGGAACTTTCAACTTTCTCCATTACGTAGTAAGAGAAAGATATTCTTTTCGTACAAAATTTCGAACTTTAGATGCTAATCAATTCTGACATTATGATGATAGACGAACTCAAAAAAGTGGGTCGCAAAATTCTATCCGGTCTGTCTGTCTGTGCGTCCTACCACAGACCTACAGCCTAAATGGCTGCTCGGATTTCGTTCTAACTTCGGGTTTGGAGGTTGTGGGCTTACAGTTCGGAAACGTTTTTTTTGCAAGGTAACCTTAATATTAATGATACTTCCCATATTAAATATTCGTACCAGTTTGATTTGTTCGAAAACCGCTCCAACGATTTCAACAAAAATTGGTGACCATGACTGCATACCCAGTTTTTGGCTAAAAATTCGAATAGGTAACGGTACTTATAAAATTTCGACATATCTCGAAAACGGTCCATACGATTATAAAAAAAAATAATTTTCAGTGTTATATGGTCATTTCTAACTTAATGGCAAGGTCGGTTTTTCTCTGTATTATCGTAAAATGGATTTTTGAAAAAAGTAATTTTTTTAAAAATTTAGTTTTCTTTAGTTTGCCTGAAAACGGCAATAATGATTTTGACCAAAATACAAACTTAGAGTAAAGTTGATGACTTCAAAATTACTGCGTCCTTAGTTTTCAATTCGAAAAACCGAAAACGCTAATTTTAAAAACTGCTCAATCCCGAACACTCCATTTTCGATTTCGATAAAACTTTAAGAACCAAGTAATGCTTACATCCCGAACAACAAATTATAATAGGTTTTCAGCTATATAGTTAAGAAAATATGTAGTATTTTGCAAACTAAACATTGCAATATTTGGTACTGTCTTATCTGCCAAACTATACAGAAACCGCTCTAACGATTTTGATCAAAATACGTATTGAAGATAAGATCAGTATTCTAAACAAAATCCCGTACTTAATTTTTCTCAAAAAATTCGAATAAATCCGTTTTTTAATTGTTTCCCAAAAAACACCCAAAAGCCGATTTATGTTTAATTGTTCATACATCATTTTAAAACTAAATAGGTACCGCACTTTAAAATGAAAATTGCAACAGCCATTAAAAATGCAATAACAGCAACGGAAAACTTATTTTCAGCAATTATTGACCACTTCTACCTTTTTCAACCTTTTTGAATATGCACACACATTCATCGTGATATTCAGTTTATAACAACTGCTAATGCAAATTCAAAAACAAACCTCTGAATTCTTGCATATATAGGGAACAATTCCAATCATAGACAACTTAAACTAGCGTCATTAATATATTCCAGTCTAAAAGAAAATCATTCCCAAACAGATCAAAAATCATAAACTCCTACTAAGTGTATAAGCTTCTAAAATAGAACAGTACTTAACCAGTCGTGCACTTTACTTGAGTTCCACTATCATCGTGATGTCAGAATTGATTGAGATCTTGAGTTCGAAATTTTGTACGAGTACAATATCTTACTACGAAATCGAGAAAGTTAAAAAAGGTGGTAAAAAGTGCCAAATTGCAGCTTCAGTCGCACAACGGTCACGCTGCTTCCTATACCGGAATAGGCCCGACAAATTTTGGAAATTTAAACGATAACAGTAATTTCAATGTTTAAAGAGCGATGTGTTGTTTTTTTGCTGCCCCAATTTCGCATTTTCTTACCACAAAATATATCGCTTTGGAAGGTTTTCGAGAAAATTTATTGCTTCAACACGGGTTGAACTTATTCACGCGCAGCCCAAACTCCTCTATTTTATGCACATCCTTAAAAACAATGAAAAGCGCACAAATAATTCATAAATCCATTATGAACCTTTTATGGTCTCACACCTCGTGAAAACGAAGCCGAATTGAATGGTTTCCTTTTATCGAGTGTGCTATAAAACTGTCTAACGCCCGTGTCAACCCCAGTCCCAATCCCATTTGTATGCTTACCTATTGTCCTCGGGAAAGATGTACATCGAATAGGAGTCACGTTCCTCTGTAAAATTTGTAGGCTTTAGTCGTTCAATAAGAATTTTTATCTTTGACACTCTCTCCGAGTTGGCCAGTATGGAATGCGATTGCTGGTTCTGTAGGTACTTCTCCTTTTTCTTTGCCGCCTTCTCATCTTTGGCTTGTTGCAGCATTTCGGGCTCGTTGAGATTCGACAAAGACTTTTGCCATTTCTCCAAATCGATTTTCGAATTTGTATACGACATCGATTTGCGATTCGCTTCCAAGTTGTATAGATTTAAGTTTGACGCTTTCCCGAAGGCAATCTCGATTGAAGACATTCGTCGTCCGGAATAGTTCTTAATCGAGTTGTGACGGTTGAGGTTTTGGTAGAACTGGGAGTTGTTGTAAATGCACGAGGCTCGCCGCCCACTGGTACTGCTCGCCACCGATAGTCGACGAATGGAGTTTTGTGGACTCAGCTTATTAGTGTCCTTGGTATTGTTCTGAATGCGATTTGCAGACCGCAAGAATGGATCACCGCGTTGTGCACTTCCGCCAAGGAGTTGCGATGAGTCTCGGCCATTATTTAGAATAATATTCTCCTCATCGGCCTCTGTGCTGCCCTCGTTTGGTTGCTTTTTCATCTTCGAGCTCGAGCGTCGAAATCGTTTGAAGCTCGGTGAGCGCTGTTGGTTAATGCTGCTGGTTGTATTGAGAGAAGCAGCATCTAGCGAGGACTTCATCGGATGATGGTCATCGTCGCCGGCCGAAGGTGATGTGGAATTTTTTGAGATGTCATCTGTTAAATTACGACTACTACCTAATTGGTTAATACTAGTATTGCTTCCTAAGTTACTGGCACTCAATATGTTTACAGGCGCTTTGTGCGGCATCACCGGGGACGGCGGAATGAATTCTATTGATGGAATGCCTTCGTCGAAAGAACATTGGGCATTGAATAGAGTCGGTGGTTTTAGCAATGACGGCGAACTGTGACTTTGCTGTATAGGTGTATGAATTTAGATAGAGCTGTTGAATCGGAAAAAAGCTTAAGACTTACCTTTAAGACACTTTCCAACTTTGCTGTGGCTGCTTCGAATTCCTGCTGGTTCCAGTTTTTAAAAGTCGATCCCGACTCGAGAGTTGTATTGGGCGAGTCTTGCGGCGTAGCTGCAGTTGTCGTTATGATGGGCGGATCCCTAATCGGCCGTAATTTTGCCAGTTTTGCACTCTCACTGCGGCGCTCCTTTATTGAATATGTCTGGATATTGGCGAAACAAAAATATTGAAGTTATAGTAATGGGAGAGCGCAATATAGATTGTACTCGAAAGATGGTACGGTGGAAATACAAAATTCTGGCTCAGTATCACGGTATAGAAAGCAATGGAACTATGGAGCATACGTACCTTTTTTAAACTTTTTCTATCGTCTTCGAGAATCTTACTAATGTCCTTTTCAGATGATTTTTTTGTCGCCGCACTCGATTCGTTAACTTGGTAATCCAGACTCGGCTGCAGCAGACGTTGCTTTTGAATGTTGCACTTTGGATCGATTGTAATTTCAGTCGCATCGTTTAGCTGAAGATAATCAAACAAAAGTATTTCAG
Source organism: Cheilosia urbana (assembly GCA_946477585.1). Classification (NCBI taxonomy): domain Eukaryota; kingdom Metazoa; phylum Arthropoda; class Insecta; order Diptera; family Syrphidae; genus Cheilosia; species Cheilosia urbana. Next base: position 61,138,670 of record OX297854.1, on the reverse strand, counting down.
ACTTATATGTCTTATAAACATAGTTGGCTTAACTGTGAATAAGGAATGAGAAAGAATTTTTAAATAGAAAATGTCTAAAATTAGGACAAGTCTGTTTTTTTTTGTAATTAAAGACCCCATACATGACACAAACATGTTTTTCGTTGCTTTATAAAATTCAAACAGTTCGTTCGATTCTGGGTTAAATTAACTAAGTCTTTGTAGAGAATAAACGAGTATTTGTTGTTAAGAACTAGCGAGTTAAAAAAGTTAAATGCATCCTATTAAAAATAACACATAAATAAATTAGTTGAAAATAACATATTCAATTTGACGTTAAATTCTTAACCCATTAAAATAAATAAATAGTTGACGCAACAGGTCTGGCGGGACCCTAGGCCAAGCTTCTCACAACCATTCGTTTTGTGTGAGTTTTTCATTTATGGAACGAATGGAAGGGATCTACAATTTTATGCCAACTCCAAACGGCTTATTGATAAGCTCTTTCAGACAGTTATACTCTCAGATATTTGTCAGACGTTCGCGAGAGGTGGCGCAGTGGAAAAAACCCTAAGTTAGAATTTTGTTTTTTACGGTATTCGAACCTGGTCCCCTCGCTTACTAGTCCAACACACTAACCACTAAGCCACTGTGCCTTTTATCCCCTTTAAGTGTTTGTTAAAATCTAACAACTTCTCTGTTAAAAACAACCAATAAGTATTGTTTAAATATAACAAACCACTGGGTTGTTTTTAACTCATTTAATGTTCGCGCAACGTATTTGTGTTTCCTGAACTGTGAACAAACTCAAGCGGTTATGAATTATCCGAAACGACTTGGCAAATCCACCGGCGATGCCACAAAATTGCCTTTTCCAGTGAGGCTCATGTTTGCGTAGATGTGCATTCCTCTCAAAATCGACTTCTGACACAGATTTTTTTTCCCAAGCCTACGCAGTCTTAACAGTTAGTTTTTGATTTTCAAGATACAGAGCATAAATGTGTCTAGCTAATGATAAGTTTAATAAGTTAGTAATTTGTATAAAAAAAATACTGGGTACATGAACCTAGGCGCACTTCGAAAACAAAAAAAAAAAAAAAAAAACATTTTACAAAGCCTTGACACAAAGTACTTGACTTCTCAAAGCAGAATCACTGTACCATATTGCTGATATTTACCGACTTGATAAAGTGCATATTTCTGGAAAATGTCTAATAGTGGAAGTGGAAGTGTTACCTTAATATTACTTTTTTTTATTTTAATTAAGAACTGTTTGGGTAAAGTTAGAAAAAAAATATTTTGGTAAAAAAAGCACAAAATGTTTGTGTGGCAATGAACGACATAAAACATAATTATAGTGTTCCTTAATTATTTAGAAATATTTCAAAAAAAGTTTCATCGAAATTTGTTTAGTAGTTTTCACTTCATTAGGTAACCAGGGGGCCTATTCCAGAAAGCGTGGCGGGCGCACTGATGCCAACCCTACAGAATTTTCTGTATATCTACAGAATTTTCACCATGCCTACAGAAATACAGAATTCAAACTAAAATATACAGAAATCTCAGATTCCAGTAAAAATTTGAATTCCTTAGTTTCGCGTTGGTATATTTCACTAACCTAAACAAAGAAATGCAATCGGAGTACCCAAAACTCTTTCTGCTGTACGAGTAGGCACCTATTGACGGATGAAGATAAAAATGGAATCGATGATCAAGATTGAACAAGGCCAACACTACGACGAGTATTATCGATTCCAGCGATACCAGCGGTTAATAAGAATTATGTAATTGTACAAAATTAATAAATATAATTAAAGACTGTTATTTTATGCCATTCAAAACTTACATTTTTAGCACCTTTAGTATGTTCAAAAAGAAGGCTGGATTTCTACAGAATTTCGACATAAATAAAAAAGAATTTCGGCATAAATATAAATACAGAATTCTTAAGAATTTTTATCTCATCTACAGACTTTTAAAAATTAGGGTTGGCATCACTGCGGTGGCGGATCGCTTTGATGGCGGATTTGAATTTTTGTATTTCCAAAAGCGATTCGTTTTCCATTCAACCATACGGAAAGCGAAAGCACTTTCTCAACGTCATTTTATCACTGCATTGAAAGCGATAGTTGTTTATGTGACGGATTGTCTTTCGGACGTTATCAAAATGTAAATATTCAATAAAAACAAGAAGTTTAAAATTTCTGAAACATTCATTGTGCAGCAAAAAAATGTCGTATTAATTGAATTTGTTATATAAAGGGGGGGGGGGGGGGGGGGCATCTAGTCGTTTCTTTTTATCTCATTGGTTGTTTTGGCACTGAAAGTTATTTCCCGCTCGAAATCTTGACTGAAAGTCACTATCATACCTCCTCGGAACGAAATGAGTCGCTTTACACTTAAACAACGTTGGGAACTCTTGAAAACTTATTTCCAAAGTGATTGCGTAAGTTTTGGCCGAAAAAAAACTACCCACCGATCCTGCTGTAGGTACGCAAGTTTTTGCAAGAAGTTCGTGAGACTGGTATGCTATACTCTGTCCAAGAAAAATTGTCAGTACAGGGAAGATAGGATGTTTGTCTCTCAGTCTGGTTGCAATGACTCCATAAATCGGTCCCTTTTTAAAGCTCTCACAGGGTTGCCGTAGTGTGTATGATAAATCGCCATAACTCAGAGAGCAATACTGTTAGGGTTACCATCTTCCAATTTAGCCAGGTCTCATCAGTAAAATAAATCTTTCTTTTCTCTTGTCTAATTTTTTTTTACTACGCGTGGATATCTTCGTCTCCAAGAAATAATGTCACTTCTCTCCAACAACAAATTCTTTCGCTGACGTTTGACGAATTTAAGTCCGAGACCTTTCTGCAATGCAAAGTTGAGCTGATTAGTTTTGTTATATTTTTACTTTTTTGTACTTCCAATAATACCTTGTCTAGCGTTGGAAGGTCATTATCTATAAAAAACTGATGGACTATCCGCCTAATCGCACATTTGTCCAAATCATCCACCTTGCTCTTGATACCGGAATTATTTTTCTTCTTTGGTGGTGAATTGTGGCCTTCGATTGCTTTTTCCCTTAAAAGCCTGTATACAGTTTGTTCCGTAACAGGAAAAACAGTAGCGTTATTTCCTACGGCTTCCGATTTACTTTTAAAAAGGCCATAGAATTTTTCAGTTGCATCAACAATTTGTTGTTTCTTTTTTACACTTAGATCCTTTGAAGACTTTGTAGCCATGTTTCTGTTTATTCATATGCACAATAAGGTTAACCACTTGCTTAGATGCACTATCCGCTATTGAGATAACAACCATTGTTTCCGCCTTATATACACAATCAGGTAATTAGAAAAAATTATATAACCACGACGCAATGTCATATACCTAAACAGATGGTAAAAGGTCTACATACATTTTTTAATATAGACATAAAAAAAAGGGTCATAAGATCCTTTCAAGGCATTTGCTTTACTGGAGAGGAGTGACCGTATGTGGTACAACCCAATGACCGAAAATATACAGTATAGGTCTACCTGCTTCATCATTTTGATATTTCCGTGTGAAAAATATGCTCTACAAAGTGAAATATGAATTTATACCTACCAAAACATGCAGAAATATGCCCTAACGAATAAGGCTGAAAATTTATACTTAGTTTTCTATATTAAAATATTTAATCAAATTTTATCCCAAAAAATACCATGCTTTTGCATGAACCCGGTTGAGTTGCCCTAGTAATCTATATTAATTTATTGCAATATCTCTACAACGCACATATGTATGATCACTTGTTGCGTTAATGAAATGAATGCATTAAAACACCTCACGAATAAACCTTATTTCTAAAAGACAACATTAAAAAATATGTTTTAACTGAATATTATTGGATCTTTCAGAAATACAAATAATTAAAACCGAATGGCAACACCCCACATAATATGTCGCTCTCAAAAGCTCCAAAAAGCTCCAAAAAGCACCAAAACCGAAAGTTCTTTGACAAAATTCAAAGAAAAACCCTTAATGATGTGCTAACATTGCCATATGGTAACACTTCTCTAATGTGCTTCAGTCACTCACACTGCTTATTTTGATTGATGATAATAGCAAGCGAACACAAGCGATCGTGCTCATTCTGCGCGCGATTGTGTGACAGAGTGGTTGTGGAGGGATGTATGCGAATTGCAGGAAAATTACAACAACAAAATCCTTTGGAATGCCAGTGGTTTCGTTTTTATTTCAGTGGCAAATCTTGTGTTTGAGTGCCGTGAGAGTACTACAGGCACCCTTGGTAGAAAAAAGAGCTTCCCATAAGGCCTGTACTGACAATTTTTCTTGGACAGAGTATAGTGGACAACACTCATAGTTACAGTTAACATCTGTTTGAATTCCAAATAATGAACAAAAATAGAAAAAAAAAAAAAAAAAAAAAAAATTAAGCCCAGTTCTTAATTATTATTTTTTTGTTTAAAAAAAACCTCAATAAAAAACTATAACAAGGATTCAGTCTTTGCTTTATTTAGTTAAAATAAATATTACAGAAGGAACTCTTAATTTGTACCTATGTTAGGCAAAATAAATAAATAAATAAAACCTAGTCTTCAATTTAATTAAATGTTGTAAAAAAAAACGCTTAAAAACTGAACATATATCCTCATTATTTAAAATAATGACCTAATATTGTTCTATGTCGAGTTTTCCATGGTTGGCAATAGAAAATGTGGCCATACACTTGTGTTGCATTTCACATCGCCTTGTTATTTTTTCTTTTTTTTAAGAATTTATATTCTTTTTGTAGTTAAGACATTTTCCGAAAAGACGGTTCCGAAATGAAAGATTTGCATTACATTACCATTTTTGCAAATTCAGTAAATTAGGGCACGTTTGAATTATCATTTTGTTTGAAGAATTTTGGTTTGGTTAGTTTTTCGTTTTTGTTTCAACAAAATTGAATAAAATACTGAACATATAATGAACAGCTTTTGAAATAATGAACATTTTTATGTTTATGATTATTCATAATGAATATCGTAAGCATATAAAACTATCGATACTATTTAAATGTTAAATTATCGATGTTTAAGGAACACTACAATGCAGTTTATTGAATGTAAAGTATCATTAGTACGTATCAGCTGATCAATCGTGTAGTATTTGTTTTTTAGGTATCTGTTTATATAGTCAGGGCTATCGGCAATTCCGTGTAAATTCCCCCCCGAATATTTTTTTTCCCTGGAAAATATTCCTCCTATCGCGAAATTCCATCGAAAATTATTTCTCCCGGAATTTTTCAAAGGTATGTTCGAATCCTCTCTCGCGAATCTTCTCGCGAACGTCTGACAAACATCCAAGAGTATAAATGTCTTGTAAGAGCTTCTCAATTAGCCGTTTGGAGTCGGCATAAAACTGTAGATCCCTTCCATTCGTTCCAAAAATGAAAAACTCACACAAAACGAATGGTTGTGAGAAGCTAGGCCTAGGGTCTCTCCAGACCTGTTGCGCTAACTATTTATTTATTTATGTTCGAATCCATTGACAGTTGTCAATTGTGATTTATTCAATTGCCCATTAAACTCATATTTGGGAATATTTTGCAAATATTTGTTTTAAACCAATTCATTTCGTTAATTTGAGCAATTGCAAAGACGCGAATTGGATTTATCCGTATTTTAGTAAATAAAGTGTTCGATTCGGTAAAATAGAAGAAAAAATATACGGAGCTTATAAAATGGACAGCGCAGCGTTTAGATTGCTGGTCGAGGAACAAATTCAACAAGAATAAAGTTAAGTAAAACTGAACAGAAGAACTTTAAGATATAAATCCAAATCCAATCTCTTAGAGTTACTACAATCTTTGTAAGTGGAAATTAAATAGCGTTGTAATATAGTTATTACATATTCGTTCTTTATTAGCTTTCACCAATACTATACAGCAGCGGTTCCCAATCTTTTTTAGTCGCGAAGCACTTTTTAGGTGAAAATTTCCTCGCGGAGCACTTCGTTGCACTTATGCTATTTTCGGGGATTCCATACACATAATGTTGATATTGGGGACGTTCGGATTCATAGTTTAGTAAGTTGACAAGCTATCTGACTAGATGTCTTTCAGTTTTGATTGGCCCAGAGTGGTCACGTGATTAGTTTTTGTAGTTGACGTTTATGGAGGGGAAGCCGACAAATCTATACTCTGTCCAAGAAAAATTGTCAGTACAGGGAAGATAGGATGTTTGTCTCTCAGTCTGGTTGCAATGACTTACATAAATCGGTCCCTTTTTAAAGCTCTCACAGGGCTGCCGTAGTAAGTATGATAATTCGCCATAACTCAGAGAGCAATACTGTTAGGGTTACCATCTTCCAATTTAAAATAAAAATATTGCTGAACGAAATAAATTCCAACAACAAATTCTTTCGCTGACGTTTGACGAATTTAAGTCCGAGATCTTTTTGCAATATTGTATGCAAAGTGGATCTGCTTAGTGTTGTTATATTTTCACTTTTTGTACTTCCAATAGTATGTTATCTAGCATTGGAAGGTCATTATTCATAAAAAACTGATGGACTATCCGCCTAATCGCACATTTGTCAAAATCATCCACCTTGCTCTTGATACCGAAATTATTTTTCTTCTTTGGTGGTGAATTGTGGCCTTTGATTGCTTTTTCCCTTAAAGCCCTGTATACAGTTTGTTCCGTAACAGGAAAAACCGTAGCCGCATTTCCTACGGCTTCCGATTTACTTTTAAAAAGGCCATAGCATTTTTCAGCTGCATCAACAATTTATTGTTTCTTTTCTACACTTAAATCCTTTGAAGACTTTGTAGCCATGTTTCTGTTTATTCATATGCACAATAAAGTTAACCACTTGTTTAGATGCACTATCCGCTATTGAGATAACAACCATTGTTTCCGCCTTATATACACAAACAGGCAATTAGACAAAATTATATCTCGACTGAAAAGGTAAAACATCTTAAGTGGACTTAAGATGTAGTTGACTTAAGATGTTTTACCTTTTCAGTCGAGATATAACCACGACGCAATGCCATATACCTAAACAGATGGTAAAAGGACTGCACTTGTGCACATACATTTTTTTAATATAGACATAATACCTAGATTACATATTTGTTAAAAAAATGATTACCCGTCAATGCAGAACTTCGCGGAAACAGTAGCAAAAAAAGGATCATAAACACCTTTCAAGGCATTCGCTTTACTGGAGAGGAGTGACCGGATGTGGTAAAACCCAACGACCGAAAATAAACAGTATAGGTCTACCTGCTTCATCATTTTGATATTTCAGTGTGAAAAATATGCTCTACAAAGTGAAATATGAATTTATACCTACCAAAACATGCAGAAATATGCCCTAACGAATAAGGCTGAAAATTTGTACTTAGTTTTCTATAATAAAATATTTAATCAAATTTTATCCCTTAAAATACCATGCTTTTGCATGAATCCGGTTGAGTTGCTCTAGTAATCACTATTAATTTATTGCAATATCTCTACAACGCACATATGATCACTTGTTGCGTTAATGAAATGAATGCATTAAACACCTCACGAATAAACATTATTTCTAAAAGACAACATTCAAAAATATGTTTTAACTGAATATTATTGGATCTTTACAAATAAACTTAAACCGAATGGCAGCACCCCACATAATATGCCGCTCTCAAAAGCTTCAAAAAGCACCAAAACCGAAAGTTTTTTGACAAAATTCAAAGAAAAACCCTTAATGATATGCTTTCTTTGACATATGGTAACACTCTTCTGATGTGCTTCAGTGTTCAGTCACACACACTGCTTATTTTGGTTGATGATAATAGCAAGCGAAGAGCGAACACAAGACGATCGTGATCATTCTGCCCACGGCTGTGTGGAAGACTGGTTGTGGTGGGATGTATGCGAATTTCTTGTGTTTGAGTACCGTGAGAGTAGCTACAGGCACCACTGGTAGAAAAAAAGCTCCTCCATAAGACCTGTACTGACAATTTTTCTTGGACAGAGTATAAAAACTAAAAATCTCTCTCGATTTGTTTTACCGTTTTATTTTAGTTAAAAAAAAAAACAGTGCCAACAAAAAATCCCCTACTTACTTTTCTTACATCCTCCGCACTGTGCCACTTGTTTCGTATCTCGTAGTAGCTTTCATTTGTCGAGGACGAATCTGACGTACTTCTGGATTCATCGTACATAATGTCACTGTAGTTTTCAGCCAAAGTTTCTTCGCGGAGTTTCTTGACTAATTCTCTCTGCTCTCGCTCACGACGTTCATTACGCTACACATACAAGGAGTAAAAACAACACAATTACTGAAAATCTATCGACACAATTCCTGTAAATAAACACCTCTGAGCTGAATCCTTCAACAAGAATAGCAACTAGCAAATTGAAAAGAACATAATTGCCAAATGTCATCAATGCAACGAAGTACAGCGCTGCCCAATGGCTAGTTTTCTCCATGCCATTGAACAGGACAACGTTCCAATCCTCTTGTGTAAGGATCTAAAATTTAAATATCATTAAAATCGGCTTGAAACTACAATAAATTTTATTATTTTGCTATACAAAGAAAACAAAAGAAAGCGACAAATTCTGACGAAAAAAAAGCTACAATAAATATATTTTTGGCTTTTGATTGATTTTGATAGCAGCAAACCGACATGTGTTAGTATTATTTGTAAAAATTTATTTTGAATTTTTCATATTAACTCATATTACAATAAAATATTGAAAAGTTCTAGAACCAGGGTGAATATACTGTTCAGTGCGGGACAGTCGGGTATACTAATTTGGATAGTTTCAATAAACTTTCTATTTATTGCAGGGGTTTTAAACATTCTAACATCATAAATCTGTTATTTATTATTTTGAAAAAAAAAAAACGAAGTTTAATAAAACTACATAAATAAAAAAATAAAACATTCTCTTAAAGTTGTAATAATTATTACTTAGCCCTATCTTATAAATTGGTGTTGGCATTCCATTTTACATTAAAACAAAAATACAAATAGTTGCGAATTGATTTTTATTTCAGTACTGAAGCATTATTTTATGAAGTCTAGCTGAGCAAAATTGCATGTTAAGAAATGTATTTAGTTAGCCATGTGATGAGAACATGCTCCGGAAAAAAATGTATCTTACATAGAAAATGAATTTGATCGGTATTTGTGAGTAATCGATTACCGGAAGTATAGCTTAATGTTAACATGTACAGGTTTTATAAAATAACGATCCGCTGATGCAAACATAAGGATGTCAAATATAACTGAAGGAGCACATAAAAGGGGTTAAACTTCGGCCGATTTCCGGTTACTTTGCCTACAAGTTATATTGTAATGGATTGGCCACGATTTCGTGCGCTAGTTTCGTTTAATAAAAATTCGTATTGACAAATGTCACGTCACTTAAAAAATTCCGGCTCACCAACACACTCCAAAAATATGAGCCATTTTCGCTCTGAGCAAAGCTGCTGGCAGCGTTCATAGAATTTTATGCGTTAAATTTGAAATTATTCAAACCAAACAAGTCAAATTAATCGCCTTTTAAAAAATATATAATAACAAACCAAACGTAACGAATAATTTCAAATTTAACGGACAAAATTCTATGAACGCTGGCAGCAACTTTTTCGACAGCGGAAGTGGTAGGTACATGCAAGGTGCGAGTGTGTTGGTGAGCCGGAATTTTTGAAGTTACATGACATTTGTCAATACGAATTTCTATGTAGCAATACTAACGCACTTAGCATGTACCACCTCTCAGTATTGTCTCTGTCTATGATTGCGGTTATCCTCGCGGATTAAAAAAAAGCTATTTTTAGTGAACTGTCAGTGCCAGTCACTTTCATCGAGAAGGAACTAGGATAAATAAAATTTTAAGCCGAGACACACAAAAATACACCAGTTTATACCAATTTTTTAGAAATCCAACTGTTTTGTTACCCATTCGTCTACTTAACGGTACTTACGATTTTAAAATATTTTACTTTACTAATGTAGCTGTTCATAAAAACGGGCCTTTACTTTAGTCATATGCGTAACAAGTCATATATTTTTTTTTGCGTTGTGATAATCCTGATCTAGTATGTATTCAAGGGCATCACTGTACTTTTAATATTTTGCTACGATTATCAGAGCTACAGTGTTATTAAAAAATTGTGAGGCCTCCTTAAACCGGCAAGGGATCATATCCGAAAATTCTCTCTAAGTGCGCGTCTACGCAGCTATTAGCTTAAACCCATTGAGTTTCATGACTTCAAGATTACTCATTTCAACTGCTGACGAGTCAGTCAAAAGTCCTTAATAATTATGGAAATGCTGCCTGTACGGGTTCAATGTCATTGACTTGTTACTACATCTTGCTTCATTGGTCTAATTTTAATCAATAAGACACCAAACTATTAATATTTGACAATATTTGTACATCCTCACCCATAGAAGGTAAAAAACGGTACTCGATCTTTCGATCTTTCAAGCAGCAATACTAAGACTAACTCCTAATTTTTTAGCCGCCCTTTAACAACTGCAATAATTCAGCTCCAATGAATATTTTTTTTATTTCATTTTATAAACTGAACTTTTAAAAATGTTATATATTGGTTTGTACCCAAGATGTCTATCATCAGCAAATCAACTTTATCAAAAATGTAAAATATCAAAGCTAGTATGATAAGCAAAATTTAAAAATAAAATATAATTTAAGGGCAAGATATTATGAATACAACATTAAGTGATAAAATGTTTTTTTCTTTACAAATATCTCAATATAACATTACAATTTATGATTAAATACGTGCTAAAAAAATTAATAATTCCTTGCAAAATATAGGTAATAAGATTAGGCTTTATTTATACACTCAGGGAAAATCGAATGCTTTGGTTGGGTTTTGTTATATTTTATAATAAATACATTTTCTTAGGAAAATTGCTGCGCAAAAATTAATCAAATCTGAATAAAACTGGCATTTGCTGGCACTTATAAAATATAAAAGCTAAGTACATATATTTTTAATTTTGATAAGATTCGAAAAGAAAATTCTATTTACAAAGTGTTTTATGGCACAAGTGTAGTTTTCTTTGTTAAAATAAAATGACTGCAAATGAAAACGTTCAGTGAAAAATAAGAAACAAATCTTTATTAAAAGTGTAGTGTATGTTTATTGTATATACAAAGCAAGGTCCGTTGATTTGTAATGAGATATTTATATGTTTTCATTTTTTAACCCGAATTGATTATAGGGCCCATACACGACACAGACATGTCGTTGTAGACCAATATATTTGTCTCTATCTGTGACGCGTGAATACAAAACTTTTTGAATTTTCCTTGGTCTGCAACGATATGTCTGTGTCGTGTATGTGCACTATTAGGAGGCTTTGATTCCAAAGTGGCATCAGATTTGGTATCAGGCGGGACGAATATTATTATTAGGCCCGTTTTTTTTTAACTTCAATCTCAGCAAAGTAAAGTAGGATTTTCAGCATGTAATTACAACAACTACTGTGATTCCTCGAAGTGTCAAGTAGAGCGTAGTTGTTGTAATTGCGTGCTGAAAATCCTACTTTACTTTGCTTTGCTGAGATCGAAGCTCAAAAAACACGCCTGTTGTCAACGATAAAAAAATACGTTGCAAAAAACAGGCAAAAAGGTAAACAAAATCTAGAACATAAATATGAATTCAGTGCCTAGGATAGTAACTTTTAAGGCCATTGCGCCTTTATCGATGACAATTTGTATATGCTTCTCAGTACTCGCCGGATCCTTGTGTGTATAAATTAAAACTAGAGTTTACCTACTTGCTGTTGTTTAGTTGAGTTGTTTGTATATATAATGATTGATTGTAGTGTGTACATGTAAAACACAAAATTAAAACAAACTCATAAGGAACAAACGATATTGTGTTCTCTTAATATCCAATCCGGCACAATATATTGCTCTCAAAGGATTTTAGTTCTGTGATTTACAAAAGTCTAGTGCATTTTTTATATGAATAATAAATATTTTCCAAATCGAAAAATAATTAAACTATATAACATAAAAACATAAACCAAAAAGGGGGGGGGGGGATTATGTTTCGATGTAAAGCTTACTTGAAAAACGGTTACTGTCGCCCATAAAATGTTGTTGAAATGCTTGCGATCACATTCACATAGTGGATGCTTGCTGATTATTTCAGGACAAGTACATTCCCTTTCTTGTCCGGATTCGTCCATAAATTTACAAAACTTACCGCCAAATAGATACATGCCAAGAATGCTGTATGTATAGTATATATATGTATATTTTGTTTCTTTTTTTCTAAATTTTTTGTTGGCTTTTTATATATAATTTTTTAATGTTTTCTCTTTGTTATGTTATAAATATAATACGAAAAGGTAAATAAAACGCAATTGTTTTCTCTTGTTAAACAAAAAGATTAACTCAACAAAAAATGATTGTTATAAGAAATGAACAAATAAAAAAATAAACTCGTTTTCATACAAACTTAAGGATATTTTTTTTTTTTTATGAAATATTTTGGTTTATTATTATTTTTTTTTAAATGCTAAAAGAAAGTATAGTGGGCATTGATGATAGTGGTTGGGATGATGTTAATAAAAATAGGTTTCTTTTAGGTGTTGGCTTAGTTGTGTTTTATTCATTTTCTTATTTATTGAAGTAATTGGGGAGACGGCATTTAATTTAGATATTTTTTTTATTATAGAAACAAAACAAACTTTAAAATTTGAAAGAAAAATAAAGTTATTAATGAATTTGTCAAAAAGGAAAAAGAAAATAAATAGAATATTGTCATTCAAAAGCGATTGTGAGACGAAGTGAAATTTGTTCAAGCGAGTTATTTATGAAAGCGAAACATTAACATTAACTTCATGCATTGCATTCATTTTAAGAAATATTTACTAAGCTCAGGATAAATGACGATAACTGATGTAGCAGTTGGACTTTAAAATGCAGTATATTATGGGTCTTTATAAATTTGGACGCTTTCTCAGCAAGTATGGGTAGGAAGAGACTGCCATTCACTCCATTTTCAGCACTAAAAATTGACTGCCGATTAATTTATAAGAACATCGTTTAAAGGAGTTGAAGGGACTTTCGAGAATATTAAGTTGGTTAAAAGTACCGCCGTACTTGAACATTTTACGATTACAACGCTTACGGTCTACTTAAACAGATGACGAACAAAAGTTATGTCAATTGATTGGCGTTATCAAATATTATTTATTTATTTGATTTGGTAAATATTTTTGTATCACCAAAGGAAAACACAACAATTCTTGTTGAAGAAATATTACTTTTTAAAGATTTTGTATCACAATCGTATAGATGGTTGACGTGCTCTTTTCTTTCATTTATCGTTAGATTGAAAAAAATACCTTGTAGAGTGGAACGCCAGAGGTGGCAAAGAAAGACGGACCGAAAGGTCGGACTGGATGAAAAAATGTTAACAATGTGTCTTCAAAGTCAAATATCTTATCGCAAGCGTTACTGAAATCAGTTGCACTAACACCAACTGCATTGTCACATTAGAATGTGGTTAAACCGAATAATTTACTCGGCTTCCGCAAGTTAAGAAATACCGGAGAACGCGGTATTGACAATTCAAGAAGCAGTGCTGTGCCGGTTTGCTACATTCAGTTTTTAAAGTGTACAAAACTAGTTGTATAAAACTTTTTAAAAGTAGAATTTGTATTACACGGAAAGAAAATCAGGGTAATTTAACCTTAAGTATAAAAAACAGAATTTGTAACATTACTACGATCATTTTTTGGTACTTATCAATTTTGATAAAAAGACGATTTATATGAGCTGTTTTTATATGGACACTCAGTGTGTTGATAATCCTGGTAAAATGTAGGAGTTTTGTTGAAATTTCAGCAAACATTTATAGTTTGAATGTTTTTTGTTAGATTCTTGAAATGCCCATGATTTGGTGCTTTTTTACCCTATCCCATTGAAGGATTTTCGGCCATCGAAATTCCCACAAAGAGGGCTAAATCCCACAATGTAACAACACTGATCCATAGTGCTCCATTTGAATTATCAGAAAACTGCAAGATAAATTTAAATTTAATTTCAGTTGTCATCATTTGTCTAGCATTTAAATTTGTCAAAAAATATTTAAGAAAATGCACCTACCTACTGATAAGTCAAATAATACCGTAATTAGAGAAACTATAAATTCAATAATTTGATTTTTGATTGCAATTTTAAACTGATAAACCAACTTTATCTTATCCTACTTCCTTACCTGTTTCAAAAATGTGATTCTTGCCCAAAATGTCTTTTTGGCGAAATTAAAAATATAAAATAAAAAATAAGAACGTCATGACTTCCTGAAGCATGCAATGAAAAACAATACTAATTGCCTTATTCTCCTTAATGCATCCTCATATCTCAGACGACTACCAAACCATATATATAACTAATATCCACATATATACAAATATATATACATTATGCATAAGTCCTATAGTAGTTATTCATTTTATTTAACTTTCAGATCAAGCAGTTTAGATATTTACGTAATATTAATATGTTTAACTTGGTTATAATATAAGTCTTCTACTTGCGGGGTTTCCCTAAATACTCTCCAACACATTTCGGAGTAAAAGATGCAGTTTTTCTTTTTACAAGTACGCAAGCAAACTAAAAATGCATTCACACCTAGGTACGTCAACTAAAACTTCAGAAAACAAAAACTATACAAAAATCAATAACAAATTATAAAGTACAAATAAAATCATTACACTGTACAAAAAAAAAAAAAAAAATCAACTGCTTTTACCAAAACTATTTAAAATAAATTTTCATATAAAACACCAAAAAACGTTGTATTATACAGCTGATTCGGTTGCCACAAAAAATGCAAATTCGTTTGTACATCGTAAATAAAACTAATTAAAATAAAAAAACACAATTCAAACAAACTAAAGGATTTTTTTTTTAAAAAATATAAATAAAACAATAAACACAAACGGTTAATAACAAAAAAAAAAAGGTTTATGTTTATATTTCAATTTTATTCTACCTGAAATACTGTGACGAGCGCCCACAATAGGGTGTCGAAATTCTTGCGATCGCATATCATCTCTCCATTATCTTTTTCGCAGAATTTACATCCGAATAGATTCATGCCGAGGATACTAAAGTTTTTTTTTTTTTGTTTTTGTTTCGGATTTGTTTATATATATTATGTAGTTTTATATATATTTTAATTTTCAGTATTATTATTTTGATTTTTTATTTAGATTAGGATATAAGAAATTACAGCAGATTTGTAGAAGAGGAAAGATAGAAAGAGAATAATACAAAATAAATTAAACAAATCAAAGTGTAGAGATTATTTTTTTTTTGTATTAAGTTTATAAATTAAAATAAATTTAAACTAAAGCTGAGAGAATAAACGAAAGGAACTATAAAGAACGAGGCTAAAAGCTAGTTTATTGCACTAGGCCTAACAGTGTTTTCTTTTGTCATAAATAAGCAATTTTGGCGCAATATCATGTATTCTACAATTTTGTTGTAGGAATGGTAACTATTAATTTGCGTTTGTTTTTACAGTGGATTTAGTAAAATATTATGAAGACATTGTGACGGAAGTTTTTTGCTGTTTGTCAGATCACGTTTTTATTGACAAAATGGTTATTCTGACATTTCTTATGACACAGGCATTAGCTGTACAACAAAAAATTACTCTCACCGATAATTATTAAGAATACAAAAACTGTCTATTATTGGACAAAGAAAGTGAGGTTTCACGAAACATTTAGTAAAATTGAAGGCAGTGGTGTTTTGTTCGTAATAATGGTGAGAATATAGGGTTAGTTAGAAGTTTACTAGATGGAAAATACCAGGAATTTGCAGAAAGGTTCGAGTCTTTTTTTTGATTGTACTCAGTTGGTAAAGATCGCTTTTTTCAGCACTCCTTTTTGGTGTGTGAGCTGAATGGAACTGCAACATGTTTCACTGTTGTTAAACATTTTAAACCTTATTCAAGAGCTTGGTGAATTCAGAAGTAGTGGAGATTTTAAACAACATTTTGCCAAAACAAACAATGCAATTGCAACAAATGTCATCGATCAATACACGAGGTTTTTTTTTTTGATTAAATATCGGTTTCGTTAAATAATGTCGCTCAACAAAAAATTTGAGTCAGAACGAGGTGAGACATGGATAAAAAAAACATAGTAAAAGGATTGGGGTACAGTTATATTGGCAGCCATTAACCTTAAAAAGATGTGTCATAAATCTGATATGAGGTTGAGTTTATGTGGACTGTGCCTGCCTGAAGAAGTCCAAATTGCTTGCAACACTCAAACAGCAATCAACTATAAATTGAGTGAGTTATCCAGAACACCATATACCCAAACTGCTAAATAAGTTCCTAACAATAAAAACAATCAAAGGCTCAAAAGGTTAGTTTTTCGAAATGGCAACACATCTATTAGTGACAACCAAAATGACGATTTACATCAAAGGTATGCTCATTTGGGTTTGTCATTTTACCATGACAAGATCAATATTTGTCATTTTAGCAGGAGTTTAGTGACTGCAGCTGCTCAAAAACTAGTTGAACAATAGGCGTTTTCAATCCATAAAGATCATTGATTTTCATGGTTTACAAAGTTCGATTCCGTATTATTGCTGTAAACCATGGAAATCAATGATCTATATGGATCGTGCGGTCATAATAAAAAACGCCTAATATCTCTGACTTTGTGGACTTTGATCTAAAATTAAATTGCTTTTTATTCAATTTACATTATAGTTCTTAGATAATTTCTGATTACAGTCTTGATCTTGCTAAAACCGTTTCGTAGTTTTTTTTTTTTAACAATGTGTTAAAAATAATCGTACAAGAATCCGTTTGATGATTGTTTCTTTCCCGATTACACTACCGCAGCGAGGTCAATGTTCCTTAAAATGGCTGTGGGTTTTATACATTTCTTTGAATCACCCAAGTTTGAAGTGGTGCCAAAGAACACATAAATATGAGCGGCTAAGTTAAGCAATGACTGACAATGTAGCTCAGAGAAAAAATGTGTAACCCATTTGACAGTATTTCGCAACAGCATGTGCCTCAGTCCATCATATTTTAAGTTGGACAAAGTTATGTGTGCATTAACCACTGATTGACATATAAGATTTATAATCAAGAACTTGTTAGCAGCTATGATAAATTTATTTATTGCTAACATTTCTTCAGAAATTCGATTCAGTCCTAATTAGCAAAACAAAAAGTTTGAAAAATTTTGCGCTCGCTTTTTGAAACATTTAAATTTAAAAGTCACCATCCCATTTTCGTTGTATTTGTATTGATAACTAACGGGTGATTTTTTAGCTGGTTTGGTTTTGGCAACACTGGTTTTGACAACTGACGTGTGTTAAGTACCTTGTGTCACTGTCAAACAGCTTCAGTTTGGTTTGCAATTTAACCATGGATCGTCTTACAAATGAACAACGCTTGCAAATTATTGAATTTTACTATCAAAATTCGTGCTCGGTTCGAAATGTTCATCGCGCGCTGCTTCCATTTTATGATCGGCATTCTCGACCTTCTGAGCAGTCTATTCGGAAGATTGTGACCAAATTTCGCACCAAATTTACTTTGTTGGACATTAAACCACCAACACGTTTACGTATTGTGCGTAGTGAAAAAAATATTGCGGCCGTATCAGCTAGTGTGAAAGAAAACCGCGAAATGTCGATTCGGCGCCGTTCCCAGCAGTTAGGCCTTTGTTACAGCTCTACGTGGAAAATTTTGCGGAAGGATTTGTGCGTAAAGCCTTTTAAGATACAGCTTGTGCAAGAACTAAAGCCAGCCGACCTACCACAACGCCGAATTTTTGGTGAATGGGCTCTTGGAAAGCTGGCCGAGGATCCGCTTTTTTATCGAAAAATTTTGTTCAGCGATGAGGCTCATTTTTGGTTGAATGGGTACGTAAATAAGCAAAATTGCCGCATTTGGAGTGAAGATCAGCCAGAAGCATTGCAACAGCTACCAATGCATCCCGAAAAAGCCACTGTTTGGTGCGGTTTATGGGCCGGCGGCATTATTGGGCCATATTTCTTCAAAGATGATG
The DNA here is from genome assembly GCA_946477585.1 of Cheilosia urbana. Classification (NCBI taxonomy): domain Eukaryota; kingdom Metazoa; phylum Arthropoda; class Insecta; order Diptera; family Syrphidae; genus Cheilosia; species Cheilosia urbana. The sequence goes on along the minus strand of OX297854.1, from coordinate 61,120,600 downwards.
CGAATCGCAGCGTTACTGTCAATGGTGAACGCTACCGAGCGATGATAACAAACTTTTTTTGCCCGAAATGGAAGTTCTTGACTTGCATGATATGTGGTTTCAACAAGACGGTGCCACATGTCACACAGCACGCGAAACAATGGCGCAATTGCGAGGCGAGTTTGGTGAACAGTTAATTTCACGTTTCGGGCCGGTCAATTGGCCGCCTAGATCGTGCGATTTGACACCATTAGATTATTTTTTGTGGGATAATGTCAAGGCTAATGTGTATAGGGACAAGCCCGCTTCGATTGACGCACTGGAAGCCACAACAATGTGAGATACCGGCCGATATGTGTGAAAGAGTATGCCAAAATTGGACTCAGCGGATGGACTACCTGAGACGCAGCCGCGGTCAACATTTGCATGAAATTATCTTTAAACATTAAATTGCAAGGTTCAAACTATCGATTCAAATAAATATTTCATTAATTTTTTTCGAATTTTTTGTGTTTTTTTTTTAAAAAAAGTTCTAAACCTCTTAAAAAATCACCCGTTAAAACTCCCTTCTATTTCATAGATTAAAATAAATTGTAAGTATAAAAAAAAAAGACGTAAAGAATAGCAGCAAAAACTTTGAAAAGTTCTAGATAGAGTTGAACTATTTAAATAGCTTCCAATAAATTTCTTCTAAGCAATATCAATGTTATAGCGGGCATAAATATTACTACTCTCGTTATAAAGTTAAATTATTCATTTTATTTAAGAGATTTGTTTTGTTTAGACTTCCAGCTGTATCTAATTAATAACAATTATCTAAACTATTTGAGGCAAATACATAAGTCGCTACACAGAAATTAAAAGAAAAATATATTTATAGTACTTTTCTATAATATTAACTAACACATATAAAGAAGATGTACGTGGTATGTGAATGAGTTAAATAAAAAATGAGAATGTGGAAATGTTTAATTTTTTCGTGTTTATGATTTTATAAGTAAATGTTTAATTTTTTCGTGTTTATGATTTTATAAGTAAAAAATGTGTTACTTGTGAGTTCTGGAAGCAAAATGTGATTTTATTTTAAGATTGTAGTAAAAAGTATTATGTATAACTACGAGATAATATGAATTAACATTGTAAGCTTAATAGAAAGATATAAAAATTATGAAATGGTTTACTTAATTTGAATGGAATAAAAACAAAAAACAAAATCGAACTGTTTCGAATGGAAGAGAGATGCTGAGATGTTTCGTTTAAATTTGAAATAAATTTGAATAATGATGATTGTAATGGACACTTTAGTCTTCGTTGGCTTGGAAATGGAGGACGGGAGTAAAGAGTTTATAACATACACAGTTTTTGTTTGAAAATTGGGATCAAGTATTAGCTCTAGAAATATTGAAGATTTTCTTAAAAGAAATTGGTTAGGAGACAGATATTTGAAAGAAAATACCATAATACGAAATATACATGTTTTTTCTTTTAATTTTATATAAAAGTACCTTCTTAGTGAAATTATATAAAAACAAAAAAATTAAACAAAACGTTAAAACAAAAGGAAAAATTATTTAGTCAAGTTTTAATAGAACAAAACAAATGGTAGAACGACAAGGTAGAAGGCCGAACTTTCAAGCGCTATAGTGAGAAAGACGTTGAAATTGCCAATTTAGAATGAGAAAGTGATTGTACGAATTCCAGAAGAATCCCACAAGACATTTCTATTTTTGTTTTAATTTCCCAATGGGCAAATAAGAGCACAAAATATTTAAATTCAAACCCTCGGTTATCTGGCATTCTTTTAATCAGCAAACCTATTCACCGAGAAATTTCTTTTCAAAAATGTAGGTATCCTTACTATAATAAGACTGTTACTTTTAATCCGGCTATAGGGTGTTTGTTCGGAATAGATTACAAAATTACTGAACGGTATTGAATCCGGTTTTCACAGTTTCATTGAAAATTGTCGAGATTGGATTATAGGATATGTTTTCCCATTATCAGCTCTCCGGAAGTGGAAATCTAAGCTGATATATAAGAAAAGTTGTAATTCTCGAATGCCTTCTAGCTCCTAGCTTTGGAATGACTCATCCAAATGAATAGCATTTTTTTTATCATCTTTATACGTTATCCTGAAGTCGAACAATAAGCAATAAGCTTTAAATTTTATACAATTAATAGTTAAATATTCGATTGAAGCTATATCGTTGCAGTGGAGGAAATGTTGTGTCTGTGTGCGAAGTGGAACTCGGCGAAACAAGGCGAGCACGGGTTAGCTAGTATATTTATAAATCGATTATCCGGTATTCAACTCTATTATCCGTGATCATTTTCAATAACTTTCTTTACATTAGTTATCTTCTTACAAATAAATAGAAAAACCTAAATTTAAAGTTGGTTTCTTCTTTGAAAATATAATTTTCGATTATTCGGGATTTTTGATTTTTCAGTTTGAGCTTGGTCCCGAGCACCCCGGTTAATCGAGAGTTGACTGTATTACGAAGTTTAGCGTTTGCCAACAAGAAAGTTTAGAAGAGAAGTGTTGCCTTGAAATTCCGCACTCCAAAAGGGTCAGTAGATCACAAACTGCTTACGAATATGAATAGACGACGAGCTTAGGTAAGAAAGAGGCATTGCCCCTCCTACAATCTGCTAACAGTAAAGTATTTGTGCTTAGATAAAGTAGATAAATGGGAAATAGACCGCGGGAGAGGATTTTATTTCAAAATGTCAAATAAAATCAGGTTTATAAGATGTTTTTTTTTTGCTGTAGTCTGCAATGAAAGCTAGGCTGGAATCGACTAAGGTGATAGTTGATTGTCGCTTTTTTGAATTTCGTTTTTGATTATCAACTCTGCGTCAATCTCTAAAAAAAATATTGATTATTGGCAACACTTAGAGATTTAATCGTCACTTCCTTGCCGACGCTGTCATTCCGAGGTCCGAGCAGCTGATACACATTCGAAGTGTTTCTTTTTCATTTTGAAAAATGTAAGTGAATTTGGGATTAAAAATGGGGACTTTCGGATTCCTAGTTTAATAAGTCTGACAGCTGACTGAATAGATGGATTTCAGTTTTTATTGGCCCAGAGCGGTCACGTGTATAGTGTTCGCATAGTTGACGTTTATGGAGGGGAAGCCGACAAATCTATTCATGAAAATCCTGCCTGCATACTCAGCTGACATTTTAAAGAGTCAAATTTAGAATACCTAAACATAGCTGCCGCTGCAGAATTCTGAAGAGTCGAGAAAAGGGCCGGTGAGAGAAAAAGGAGTCGTTTCTAAAGCTGCTCTCCAAATTTATAATTTTCGCACGATATTTAAAAACCATTAGTTCGGATAACAACATAATAGTATTGTGTTCCTTTTTAAATGTATACTTATTTGAAAATAACAATTTTTGACAAATTTATGAAAGGCCTTTTCCAAATAAAAAAGGGTAAAGTTGATATTTTACATAAACTTTACATTTTTGGTGGAGTTGAAGCTGAGCCAACCTACATTGCTCACGAAAACGACATAAAATGTATGAAAACGACACCTAAATAGGTGTCACAAGCAAGCAGTGGCAAAAATGCGATAGTCAATTTAATAACCATCTTACGTGAAGCCAAAGAGTGAATCCTGATTATCATTTATCAACTATCACCTTAGCCGATTCCACCTCAGCATCTATTTGGGTGCATTGTGGGCGGCAGAAGGCTAGTATTGATAGCATCAAAGCAATGTTCGTATTAAACTGTGTAGACAACCAACTCGATATACAAATTTAAGGCTAGCAAGGACAAAGTTTCTTTTTGTTTTTGAGTTGCGGTAGGTGATTTGGCAAGGATTTTGGGCAGTAAAATATGGAACCTCCGTATGTAGCATACGATGCTGCGACAAGGTATATAGAATAACATGGTAAAACATTGCGCATGTCCGCATCCTATCTCACTCGCACACTGTTACGTCACGTGTATCACACTGTTTTGACATTTCAGTGCAAATTCAACGTTCTCTAAGGTTTTTGTGGAATATTTTTTAAACAAATAAAAATAAAATGTTTATATGTGCGATATTCGGCTGTAATAATAATAAAGACAAGAATCGAAAGCAAAACAGATTTCCCGGGCGCGAAAAATTGTCGTTTTTCAGAATTCCCAAGGATGAATCTATGAAAAAAGTGTGGTAGAAAAGACAAGTTTAATGCAAATAATGCATTTGTTTGCTCGAAACACTTTAACAGTGACCAATATGCGCGAAACTTGAAACATGAGCTGCTAAACTATTCACCCAAAAACAGTAGGAATTGCCTTTCACTTCCAAGGACTCTGACAATAATCGCCAGGAGAATTATGAAAGGCGGAATACAAAACAAAAAATTGTGCGCGAAATTTTGTGAGTTTTAAGTGTTAACAAATTATAAATACGTTTAATTTAAAATTTGTATTTTCAAAGGAAAACCCTTCCAAGTGAGCAAGTTACCCAGGACAACAATGAACCTACTGCAAAATTATGCTGAAGAACAACCGACCGGATCCTTCACATGGACAGATCAAGTCAGTGAAGGTGGACTTTTTTTTATCGAAAAAATACGACTTCTTGAAAGTATTTTTAATGAATATAACTCGACTGGTCTAATAACTGGACAAAATTACATAAAAACATTGTTAGACCTTGCCGAACCTATTGATTTAGATCGCGCGATCAAATAGTTGTTTTTCCGGGGCAAAATGTTCTTTAAGATTCGAATTCTTAACAAAACACTAATTACGAATATCACTGCAAAAAAAAGAAAAATGAATAAAACGCTGAACTAATTGTAAAACTGATATGTACTTGTTTTTATTTCTAATATTTTCGCAGATTATAAAGGACTATTTATACATTATGGTTATGAGGTTTGATTGATGAATAAAACTGCGAATAACAGCTGCCAACATTAGATTTCTTTGTTGTATTGCTGTTGAAACAAGTTGTATCGTACCACCATCATCTCACTTTAAAACAATTTCGCCACTATATCTTGCAAATCACATTTTTATTAATAAATAATCCACAACCCTAATATAAAGCACATGAATGTGAACTAATTTGATCTGAAGTGTCAAAATATGTGATACACGTGACGTACATGCGCAGAACTGAACCAATATTTTCCTCCGGAATATCATACCATGTATTCTATATACCTTGATGCTGCGATGTGGTAAACGGTCTAAGAAAAGTGACACACTGTCATGTCACTTCTCTGCCATTATTTATTAATGAATTGTATGAATCTTTCAACCCAAGAAAAAATTACTGAGAAAATGCCAGTTGGCCGTTAAACCTTTTTGAAATGGAGGTCTCGCATTATTGAGGAGAAAAGTAATTGAATGCTTTTGTCGTGAATTTATTTTTTTTAAATAGGTTACCCGAACAAAGAGTGACTATGGATAGAAATAACTCATAGAAGTCGGAAATCTTAGTCTGAACGGGCACCGTTATTGCTCGTAAGATTACACCGCTGTAGAAATCACTGCGAAATCTCTTGCAAATTGCTGTTTCTAAGAGGTAGAAACAAAAAATTGGTTAATTACCTTATCAAACCAGTCTTCATGTACGGTGCTCAACTGGTGACTTTTTTTTTTTTTCATAAGCCTACTCCACAGGCTATAAAGGTACGCTGATGTAGTTAGAAGATTTCAGACACAGCTGTAGGCGATTGTAGGTTGGGGTTTTGTTTATTGTGCTTTAGACGTTTTTTTTTTTTTTTTTTTTTTAGACGGTTAGAACCATTAATAAACCAAAATTTAAGTAAGAAATATAAATTTACAGGAAGGGAGCTTTACTAAACACATGAGACTTGTCAATTAGAACTCATTTCGTTTAAGCAACAGTTCAATTTTGTTCGTGGTAAATAAATTGCTGAATGAATTATCTCTTGAAAAAAAACCCTGCTTTTCAATTGCATTTTGAATTGTTGTGATTAAAATTTATTTGTATTCACTGCTTTGTTAGCAAAAAAAAAAAAAAACAACACATTATCCCCTATTCCTTTTATGTTATTATGTCTGTCCTTTTTTCCAACTACTTTGGTTTGAATACGCATTTTATTTCTTCAGGATAACTCATTCGAGTTTGGGTTTATTTTATTTTTTCCCTTCGATTCGGATTCATTGACGTGACATACAAAATTATTGAATATACGCGATGTACCATTAAAAGCAATATTTCTTAACTTATTCAAGCAATGTGCACATGCCCCTTAAGACTAGAACGTTCTCGAATGAAATCAAGTCCATAAACATTTGCAAAGATAGCATCATTTCACCCTTGTCGTTCGTACCATATTTATTTTATAAAAACACATAATTTAATTAGGAAACAAAAGAACCAACTAAAAGTTCACTTAAAACGCTTAATTAAAAACTATAATACGTTCAGTTGTTAAAATAGTATTCGATTATTTAAAATCCTTTTAAGTCTCAAGACCGTATAATATCGTCTACACGCAAAACAAACTTCAACTTACCTAAATATAAAGATGAATAACACGAGCAGTGAAAAGAACACTGCCACATTGTCCATTGTTCGCAGCATCACAAATAATTGTCGCCGGAGGTTTGGCATGAATCTCACCAACTTAAGGATACGCAACAGGCGAAAAGTTCTCAACACGCTGAGTCCGGAACCGCCGCCACCACCATTTCCCATGAATGTCTGACAAATTTCAATGGCACTGTTGAAGAAAAAGAACAAACAAATTACAGCATACGAAGGATGAAACAATGTGCTGGAAGGAAACACAAGAAAATCGCGTGGTGTACCGAATCGACCAGTGTTAAGTTCAAACCGGAGGGCAAGTATCTTAAATAGTATGCTGCCACCAGCACCATACCCGCCCTTCCACACAACACCACAAGGAACTCCAGCACAAGTACATAGCGACAGCGTTCTGCTAGAGAAATTCCTAATACCTACGTCGAGGAAGTCGATGGTATATGGTACTGTAACTGTTGGGACAAGGGACTCGTTCAATTTAGGAGACACTTGTTGGCTGGTTTAGTGGACGGATGGCACAAGTTTGCTTTCGTACACAAGGATGCATGGCGAACGACCTTCAAAGTTTACAATTTGAAAAGTAGATAAATACTTGAATGGGTTAAAGATACAGACATTTTCTGAATTGAATGTACGGTTCAGTGATATATTTATTTCCAAAGAAGTGCTGAAACTTTGGTGAGGTTTGAAATGGGTCTGAAAATAATGTGTCGCCACAAATGGGAATTGTTCCGTAGAATGCGTTCCCTAAAATAATGTAACATGGTACAAATAGGGTATTATTTTGGCCATTGTAGGTACTACGTCAAAATAAGGATATAAAGGAAAGAGAACATTTTGTAATTAACAGAAGTGGATCCTAATTAAAGATACCTATATAAGATTATTCCAATGACGGCATTTTCAATCAAAATAAAAGTATGTAGGAACTTTCCATTATCAATTGCTTTCAATCGGTATGTATAAAACCTTACTTTCCTAAAATGAGTTCGAAAATTCGAACACAGCATTTATTTAGCTGTAAATGTACTTGCCTTTGATTTTTTTTGAAAATTGAATAACAGTATTGAAATTGAAAAATGTAAACATAGGAATATATTGTTCCATAATTGCACAAGGAAACATAATAGCTGGTTAATTTTTCAATTTCTTCATTAGGTACCTCCTCGGACAGTCCATCTTTCTCGGACCATCGATATATATATACTTCACTCTAGACTGCAGCTACACTCCCAAAAAATGTTTTTACCACAACCGGCGTAATACTAACTGGGTCAAACACAACTCGATCCTTTCTGCGAATCTAGCAAGCCACACACCCTCGCCACCTAGCGATCAGACTGAACTAGATTTGCTCAACAACGTGCTCACCTCAGCCCTTGATAGGGCTTTCACGGGTTCCTGTCCTCCCACTCTTGTGAGAGAAGACAAGAAACCACCGTGGTGGTGCAAGTAACTCACTGCGCTTCGCTGCAAGAGCAGAAAGGCATTCAACAGAGCCAAAACAACGAAGCTAGACACGGACTGGGAAGCGTACAAAGATAGCCCAAGGGCCTTCAAAAAGGAAGTCCGTAAGGCAAAACGCAGCTCCTGGCACAATTTCTGTGAGAACATTAACAACACCAGTGAGTGCTCCAGATTGCGAAAAGTCATATCTAAATCCGCCCCCGTACCCTGCGTACTAAAAGACCTCAATGGCCAATGGGCAGAGTCAGATGTACAATCGCTGAATCTGCTCATGGAGGCCCATTTCCCTGGCTGCACGCCTGTCACTGGTAACCCTGACTTTAGCAGGGATACCCCCTTGGGTACCCTTCCAAATGCAATCACCATTTGCGAGGAAAATCTAAAGTGGGCTGTCAATAGCTTTGAATCGCACAAGTCCCCGGGACCTGATGGCATCTTCCCGGCGCAACTACAGAACGCCTTTGATATCGTCAAGGACAGTCTTAGGACGATTCTGGCTGACTGCATAAATCTGGGCAGAATTCCTTCATCCTGGACGATGGTTAAAGTTGTTTTCATTCCCAAAGCAGGCAAGGCCTCACACACACTTCCAAAGGACTTCAGACCAATTAGTCTGTCCTCCTCTCTGTTAAAAACACTTGAGAGGATCATCGATCTTCACATCAAAAGCACTGTTGACCAAGAGCTAATCTCTAGCTCTCAACATGCATATCAAAAGGGCAGGTCCACCGGGACCTCACTTCATTCAATCGTCGGCTCGATTGAAAGGTCCCTCTCTTTCAAGGAATATACTATGGCTATCTTCCTGGACATAGAGGGGGCCTTTAACAACATAGAGACCCGTTCGATTATCCAAGCCTTAAAAAAGCTAAAAATTGGCGAACAAAAATGCTGCTTAAAAGAAGGGTGACAGCTACGTTCGGCAGCAGCGCTGTCGAAAAACTTGTGCACCGAGGTACCCCCCAAGGAGGAACGCTATCTCCACTACTATGGAATCTAGTTCTCAACGAACTTCTGATTTCGATGGAGCTTTCCGGTTGCAACGTTGTGGCCTAGGCAGACGACGTCGCCTACCTCACTTCAGGAAAGTATCCGCAGACTCTTTCCGATATCCTACAACTCGCTTTACGTAAACTAGTAGTCTGGACCAATAGTTGCGGTCTAAGCGTCAATCCGACGAAAACGGAACTAGTTCTTTTCACTAGAAGGGTTAAGATACCTCGTATCACCCCCCCCTAATCTCAACGGCACTCCACTCGAGTTTGTCAAAAGTGCCAAATACTTTGAGGCTGATATTAGACAGCAAGCTTTTATTTAGGGAAAACATTGCCGAACGTGCTGGGAAATCCCTTGTGGCACTCTACACCTGCAAAAAGGCTGTCGGCTCGAGATGGGGCCTCCAACCCAACACAATGCATTGGCTTTACACTGCGGTAATCAGACCGATTATCCTTTACGGCATAATAGTATGGTGGCCGGCCTTGGACAAGATCTCCAATCTAAAGGCCCTTGAGAAGACTCAACGCCTAATATGTATTAGCATCACGGGTGCACTGAGGACATCTCCTACCGCCGCTCTACAGATAATACTCAATCTTCTTCCTCTGGACATCGTCAGCAAGGAATACGCCGCCAATGCGGCAATCAGACTAAGGGTGGGTAAACACTGGAGAGGACAACCAACTGGACATGCCAGCATCCTCCTGCAGACAAGCCCCTTACCTAATACTACTGACTACCTGCCTACAAAAATCGTTTTCGAAAAAGGCTTCACAAAGGAAATACCGGAAAGATCCCAATGGGACTCACGGAATGTCCTACATGTAGGAGCACTGTCAATATTTACGGACGGCTCCAAAACATTAGAGGGAGTCGGGGCTGGTGTATTCTCAGAAGAACTGAACTTGCGCCTCTCCTTCTCCCTTCCGAAACACTGTAGTGTCTTCCAAGCCGAAATCACAGCTATTCGTCAAGCCGCGGCGTGGCTGTCGATTAATAGTATATCACACAGGGATATTGTTATTTATATTGACAGTCAGGCTGCAATCAGATCCTTAGTCTCCAGCGAAATAAGGGGCCGAATTACCGCATCCGTGAGCTAGCTATACGTCACTGAATTTTGTGGATTTTACAAGCAAAACAATAACAAATTCAGTCACGTACCGTCAACTACCCTAACAATGACCGCGTCCGTAACATTGACCGAAATCAGGGAAGTTATTTCACACCCTCCAGCCATCAAACGAAACGAACAATCCCATTTTTCTCTTCAGAAAATTGTTTCCCTATTAATCTCTAGATGGCATTTTGAGCACTAAACTGATTTTCGAGCAGGAATGTATCTTTTGGCGGCAAATAGTAAACGTGGTTAAAAAGTTGCGAATTCGAGTGCGGGAAACTTTTAATCGTAAAATATTATTAGGATAGTTGGTGCAGCAAAAAAACTTATCAGGTATGTTATTTAAAATGTTTTCTCTCAGAAATATGTAAATTCCATGCAATAAAAGAAGTAAATTCATCTTAAAAGTGAAAATGAAAAATTACACCTTAATTTTTATTTGTTATTCCTAACATTGACCGAGTGTTGTCTAACATTGACCGCCGGTCAATTTTAGGGCACATACATATTGTAGACGGTTCCAATCATTGACCAGTTCTTTTTTCAAATATTTTTGATTCAGGATGCCAAAAAAAACCGAAAAGCGACGTTACAATAGCACTTCAGCTAGAGATATGGAGCTAGCATTAAAAGAAATAAAAAATGGAACAACCAGCATCAATGCATGTGCTAAAAAATATAAAATAGCAAAGGGAACATTAATGAACCGAATAAAGGGAATTAGAGAAAAAAAAATCGGGTGCCCAACGGTACTCTCAGATTTAGAAGAAAAGGAGATAGTTACATCATTAATAAGAGTAAGTGAGTGGGGCTTTCCGTTTACTGGGGATAATTTGAGGTGCCTCACAAAAAACTATCTCGATTCCTGCAATCGTGAGGTTCCTTTGTTTAAAAAAAATAATATGCCGGGCAGAAAATGGTTAAAAGGGTTCCTTACAAGACACAAGCATGATCTTTGTGTTCGAGCTTCGCAAAATTTAAAGCCATCCAAAGCCAAGGTCAGTCGTCAGCATGTAAGCGACTTTTTCAATAATTTAAAAACTACACTGACCCTGGAAAATGAGTTCATAGGCCCTCAAAATATTTTCAATTATGATGAGACAAACCTTTCGGATGACCCTGGCTCAAAAAAATGCGTTTTTAAGAGAGGAGTAAGGTACCCCGAAAACATTAAGGATTCAACAAAGTCGAACATATCGATAATGTTTTGTGGATCTGCGGCAGGGGAGCTCATTCCACCATATGTCGTTTATAAGGCGGAAAATTTATGAGCGTCATGGTTATTGGGAGGTCCTCCGAAAACCAAATACAACCGGAGCAAGTCGGGGTGGTTTGACGGAACCATATTTAAAGATTGGTTCTTAAACCATTTCCTTCCTCACACAAGGAGGTTAAGCGGTCCTGTCGTTCTTCTGGGAGACAATTTGGCAAGTCACTTTTCCCCAGCCGTCGTTTCAGCTGCTCAGGAAAACAATATACGGTTTGCTTGCTTGTCACCAAAAATAATGCCACCCATATTTGTCAACCGCTAGATGTCGCCTTTTTTGGACCGCTTAAAAAAGTTTGGCGTCGAATTTTGGACGAGTGGAAAGACAAGCGATCTCACAAGGCGCAAACGCTCTCTAAAGACGCATTTCCGGCACTATTGAAAAAATTAATAGAAGAAAGCCTGAACAAACAAAATCGATCTCCAAACCTTATATCAGGTTTTAAGAAATGTGGTATAGTGCCTTTTAATCCAAACGAAGTGATTTCACGTTTACCGGATCCAACACAAATAAATAGTGAGGAAGTACGGTCGAATGTAGCTGAGTCGGTTGTAACAGTTTTAAAAGAACTGCGTTTTGGTTCTGGAGAATCACCAGCCCGAAAACGGCGTACAAAAGTGAAAACACAGCCAGGACTTGGAATTACGCTTGAGGATATAGAGGGCTACGAAGCACCTGTAACCTCTGAAACTGTGGCTGTGGATCACGATGTTGCTTTCATCGATCAGGATCTCGTTGTTGCAAATACAGACGATGTTTCTTATGAACCTACTGAGACTGATACAATCCAAGAACTCCAAATTGAATTCGTGGGTTCCAACTATGACGATGACTCGTCAGTCGAAGACCTTTTCCAGCAAGTCTTACTTAGCTCCAAGGATCTTTACTAGATCAAAAATACAAGTTTCTTTTTATTTTCCTTTTTTCTAAATAACTAATTAATGTGATAATGTGATACACACTAGACTGGATTTAGATAGATGCAATGAATTAACTACCTACCTAGTCTATCTATTAATAATATTTTAAATTGTATTTATTTATTTATTTTTTAAGATACGGGTTTAAAATGAAGTGAAATAAAGAGCTGCCCGTCTGTATTTATTATTTTTAGTTTAACTGAATTATTTTTTTTTATATTAACAATACTAAAAAAAAAATTGAATTAAGATAGATGCAATGAATTAACTACCTACCTAGTCTACCTATTAATAATATTTTAAATTTTATTTATTTATTTATTTTTTAAGATACGGTTATGAAATGAAATGAAATAAAGAGCTGCCGTCTGTGTTTAACTGAATTAATTTTTTTTTTATATTAACAATACTAAATTTAAAAAAATAAACAGATAAACTATTGTGTTTTTATTATTTAGCCGGTGGTCAATGTTAGAAACATTGGGCGGTCAATGTTAGGCACAAATGGGATCTAACATTGACCACTATAGTTTTCTTAATAACTTTTTTAAAAAAAATTACATCTTCGTAAATTTTTGAGAAATGGTAAAGAACGACTGTCCCCCTAGCCTGCAATTGTTTTTACGCCGATAATGCTTCACAAGGGTGTTTTATCTGAATTTAAAGTTCAAAATCGGTCAATGTTAGGGTAGTTGACGGTATTACTCGATCACGGATGTGGTAATTCAACCCAAGATCTAAGGCGGTGGAAGATTGCCGCGTATCTCTTAACGAGATAGCTGGACAGTACAACCTTACCCTTTGCTGGGTTCTGGGACACTGTGATATCCCAGGGAACTGTGCAGCTGACGAACTTGCAAGATTAGGCTCCTCCGGTGTTGATAGCGTTAGTCTGTACAACGTACAGGCACCGCTATCATACGCTAAACAAATCATTAACGCGGACGCAACAAGAATTGCAAACCATAGATGGAAACATCTGGGATATTGCGACGTTGCCAAGTTTACCTGGCCGACCCTGGATACTAAAAAATCCAAGGAGCTTCTGCGACTAAACAGAACTAGCATCTCGCTGGTTGCTAATGTCATTACCGGTCATTGTATTCTGGGCAGACACGCGCAAAGACTTGGATTGCCATACAATGACTTTTGCAGAAGCTGCAGGGATGAGGAAGAGGATGAGTCCGTCACTCACCTTCTCTGCAGCTGCCCAGCTCTATCCAATCTAAGGATGGCGTACTTAGGAAACTACTTCCTCAATGATCTTAGTGATCTATGCGACACCAGCGCTGCTAACATTCTTAGCTTTATCAATGGAAGCAAATGGTTCACATGAGTAACCAGATAAGGAACCCCTAAACACCAGTGGTACGCACAATGGGCCGATTAACGGCCTAAGTGTTTCTCTCATCGAGAGCCACTTAAAATGACATAACATAACATACCTCCGCAGATTTAAGTACAGTCAAATACCTGAAACATACTTTATGTGTCCGGAAGTCTCAGGGCCATCTGTAGTTAAATCTCGGTGGAGTATATACCTGTTCCCGTATCCTTACCCCGTATCAGTATATACTATGATTTAATTTTTCGTCAAAATTAAGTTCCTATGCCAATCCTCTCGCTCAGTGTAAAACATATCGTAGATAAACGTAGGGTTTCACAAAATCAAGTGTACCAAGCTCAAGACTGCCGAAGACTTTCATCCGTTTTGTAAACAATCCATTAGCCATCAAATAAGTTCCAATTCCAATTGGAAACTAAAATCTGTCAAATATGTGGAGAATTAAGTGAGCTAATAAACTTCTAGGGAAGTACAACCTAGAAATATTCAAGGCATGTACCGGTCCAAGTAAAAACAACCTAAAAATCCTGACAAGTCTCCTAACGGGACACTAAAGAAACGAGGTTTTTTAGGAAAAGGTCTCTGCAGATGTTGCGATGAGAGCGCTGAAACCCCAGACCACATCCTGTGGAGCACTGACCCATAAGAGGATTAAACATCTGGGCAAGTAACTGGTTACTAGATAAGGATATATATATGGACCCACAACTCATTTTTAGATTCATAAAAGAAACTGGACTGGATGAAGTGCTCTAAAGTTGATATTATTTCCAAGGCTAAGACAGAGGAAAGACCCTCAAACAAGGTTCTCAATGGAACTGTGATACGATGGGACTCTGGAAAAGGGCATCAATCTTTCCAAGGAATAAGTAGGACTTGACGATCGTCTCTGGTGAAACAACAACATTCACTATAGCTAGCAGAAGTTGACTTTTGTTACATTTGTTTCATTTCTATGAAATGCTAGGTGGAATTAGAGGACACTAACAAAAATGTCTATTGCATTCCAAAAGCTAGAAAATCAGTTGTCTCCTCGTTTGTCTTACACATTTAGAAAGTGTGCTGGTCAGTTTTGACAGTTTTACTAGCTTGTACCTCCTTCTCCTTCTGGTCCCGTTTTTCATCTATTACTGAACATCGATGTCATAGAAGTATCAAAAATGCCAGTACAGCTTGAAAGTAATTCTAAAATCGGATGCTTTATAACTCACCTCAATATAACGATTATCCCGTCAAACACATTAAATCCATTGGCTACGTAATGAAACGGTCCTTCTGCAATCACCTTCAACAACATTTCCACAGCAAATATAACCGAGAAGACAATATTACTCGTTTCCACAATCGCTGTCAGCTCCTCCGGCTGATTGTGATATTCAATTCCCATGCTCAGTGTGTTGATGAGAATAGCTAGCAAGATGCCTTGCTGAAAGTACTTGTGTTCAACTAGCCGCTTAATGTGGCGACGTATGTAACTCAATGTCCTGTCGATGTACTGGTAGACACATATAATACCAGCCATCACCTTCGATCTGTGTTTTTTCTTCTTCTCCTCCAGCGGTGATAGGGCGTTTTGATATAGGTCATAACAGCATGAGTAGTCGTCGATGTAATTACCACCACCTCCGGAACCATTACCATTGGGAGCGTTTGCCGTCCTCAATATATTATTGCCATTATTCGAGTTTTCTAGATTTTGTTGATTTTTTAGCGCCTCTGCTGTATGTGGATCAAAACGTGCCAGCGAAGTGTAGAATGACTCAAGTGTACCTTGCCCTGTTGGAAGTGCAGCAGAAAATGCGACCGAGAAGGCTAGCAGCTCTTGACAAGTCATAGCGTCATGCAGACCTAATTCAGAACAATCACTGTAGGGATTGGCCAGAGCATGACTGGCAATTGTTTGCGGAAGATTTACCTGTAGATGAGGTAGTTAGAAGTTAACACCGGAAGCAGTTGTACGTGGTTGGAATATTGAAATATGCCGAACAGCAAGAGACCTACCTGCCAGATTGTGCCATCACCGGTTTGTGTCATTTTCTCCGATGAACAAACGTTTTTATCCTGCGTCGGTTCCGGTATGGAAGGAGGGGTGTGGAGTATAACGAACTCATTGAACATAACCGACGAACGTCGTCTGGCTGATGTCGGCGGGCTTAGGAAGCCTGAGGTGCATGGGTGGTTCTGAAATTTTATAATACCGGAAGAGTTTAGAAAATGAGAAGAAAAAAAAGGGAAAATTCTTTTTAGAAGTTTGGAAAAATGTTTATATAAAATTTGAATTAGGCGTCACTGCTATATAGTTTGGTATACTTTAAAAAAAATCCAAGCTAATGCAAAAGGAAGATTAAACGAAAAGTGTACGACTGGGTCAAATAAAACTTTCTTGCTCATCAAAATATTGGTAAGTTGGTTTATTATTTTATTATTAGGTAGAAAACCGGAAAGCGATCCTGGATAAAAGAATCGGTTCATAAAATATAGGAATGGTGTTAAAATTAAATAAATTTGCATTAGCAGTTATAAACTGAATATCCCGATGGACGTGTGTGGGGTGCAAATGAAGTGGGAGATTCTGATTGATATACGCTTCTAGTAATTGGTGCATATTCAATATGTTTAAAAAAAAAAAAAGAAGAAGAAAGAAGTGGGTAATAGTTGCTAAAAAGAAGTTTCGCGTTGCTATTATGCCGTTTTGGTTGGAAGCGGGGCATTGAGAATATTACAAAAATGTGCCTTACATATGTACGGGATCTTATCTTTCTAGAACACTTATGTATATGTATCAGCATTAATATGTATTTTGATTAAAATTGTCTATCTTTTTTTTGTAAAATTATGCAAGCGGAACAGTATCACATTTTGCAACATTTAGTTTGAGTCCTATTGCCGAAAAGTGAGTATTATAAATATTCTTGGGGATGTAAGCATTATCTATTTGGTTTTAAATTATTTGACCAAATCGAAAATTTCCTTTTCGAGATATGAGCAGTGCTTAAAATTATCATTTTCGGTGATTCGAATTGAAAATTAAGGACGGCATAAATTTGAAAATATCAATTTTACTCTGAGCATCTCTTTTGGTCAAAATCGTTATTGCCGTTCTTAGGTAAACTGAAGAAAACTAAATTGAAAATAAATTCCTTTTTTAAAAAATCCATTGTACGATAATATAGAGAAAAACTGAGTTTACTATTAACTTAAAAAGTACCATATTACCTTAGGAATGAGTTTTTGTTACAATCGTATGAACCGTTTTCGAGATATGGCCAACGATTTTTTTGCGAAAAAATTAGTACGCAGTCATAGTAACCTCAAATACTTAGCCTCAAATATCAATCGTTGGGGCCGTTTTCGAACACAAATCAAACTGGTCAGTAGTGGTTAGTGTGTTGGACTAGGTACTAAGCGAGGTTCGCATCCCGCAAAAATCCATATTCCAACATAGGTTTTTTTTTTCCACTGCGCAACCTCTCGCGAACTTATTACAAACATCCGAGAGTATAATTGTCTTGAAAGAGCTTCTCATTTAGCCGTCTGGATTCGGCATAAAATTGTTGATCCCTTCCATTCGTTTCAAAAATGAAAAACTCACAAAACGAATGGTTATGAGAAAGCAAGGCCTACGGTTTCTACGCGTCTTTTGCGATAATACTATTTTTTTATTTTTTTTTATCAACATTTTATATGGAAAGTACTATTAATATAGACGTTACCTACCGTATGCCCGCAATCTCTTAATCCGATATTTAAACCAAATCCGCGTTTAAGCAGTAGGCCTCAGAAGCATACGGACAGACACACTCGGATCCGTGTCATCGCGAGAAGCCGCGGCGGACATTAAAACCAGAGACAATACTGAGACCCCCATCTTCGGCCGATTTTCCGTTACTTGCCTACAAGCTATACTCTTGTGGGGTGGTACATGCTAAGTGCGTTAGTATTGTTACATAGAAATTCGTATTGACAAATGTCACGTAACTTAAAAAATTCTGGCTCACCTACACACTCGCACCTTTCGTGTACCACTTCCGCTGTCGGTAAAGTTGCTGTTAGCGTTCATAAAACTTTATCCGTTGAATTTGAAAATATTCATTACGTGTGGATAGTGTTTTTTTTTTTTTTTTTAGGGATAAGTAGTGTACTTTTGCTTAAAGTATTTATAAAAAATGAACAATGTATATTGGTTTAGGGAAAATAAAAAAAATTTGAGCAATTTTTCTTGGTTATTTAAGAAAAATTTACTCATAAAATCGAAGTTAATGATATTCAAAAGCGGAAAGTACACAACCATGTTTGTCCTAATGTATTTCTAGTACATAAAACATATCATTTAGATAGTTTTATTAACCAAACAAATTATATTAACCTTTTCAAAATATATAATAACCAACCAATAGCAGAGATGTTAAAATATCGTATTCTCGAACTCTATCACATTCCCCCACGGTTGGCAGCGGTTGGCAGCATTGATTTAATATTTTTTTGTATGTTTTTGCATGTCACACGGATTCTAAATTGACAGAACACCGATAGGTAAGCAAAATGGAGAATTAAAAAAAAAAAAAAAATTAGGGGGCCAGCGGCATGAGGAATGCGAGTTGAGGGTCTCAGTATAAATTAAAAAAAAAAAAAAAAAAAAAAATTTCGTTAATACTTCAAACAGAGCTTGTTTCATTCCAGGAAAGGGAATTTCCAGGATCCGAAAGAGTTTGCTCGATCAAAAAATCTTAATGAAATATATACAGGAAGTGAAATTTGTTTTGCAATTTACTAGTTGTAAAAAAGTAAAAGTAGTTCAATCTCAAACTAAAAATTGGAGTACAATTTTTCATTAATGAAAAAGCAGTACAATACTCCTAATGTAGTACTTTCGGCAGCACTGATAGAAACTCACTCGATAAACAAAAAATACATTTTCGTCAAAAACGCTCCCAAAAAGTAGGCGTGGCAATGAATGACATACAACTCTATTCTGCTATTCAAAGGTGGGAATTTTTCCTCAATTTTCACAACACTATTCTACTATAGAGCATGAGAAGCGCGCGATCGAGGATATAGAGAGGTGTTACTCCAGGAACAATGTTCGGAAGTTTTACCAAAAGGTAAAAAGAACGTGTCATGGCAACAAGACCCGAACGGAGACCTGTAGAGACGCGCAAGGAAACCTTGTAGTAGAGTCACAGTCGGTGCTGAGGACATGGAAAAACCATTTCTGCAGACTGCTAAACGGCGAAGACGACACAAATTCCGCTGTTAGGCAGAACGATCCATTCAACCTGGACGATGACAGCCAAGATTTCCGTCCACCTGACCAAAATGAAGTGAGGATAGCAATATCTAAGCTTAAATCCAACAAGGCTGCTGGCCCAGACGGCTTACCTGCCGAGCTCTTCAAGGCAGCCGGAGATGACTTGGTAGAGTGCATACACCAACTCATCTCCAAGATTTGGTTAGATTGCCTGATGAATGGAACCTCAGCATTGTTTGCCCGATCCACAAGAAAGGAGACCCTCTAAACTGCGCCAACTACAGAGGCATCAGTCTCCTGAACACTGCGTATAAGATTATGTCTGCTGTATTGTGTGAACGCCTGAAACCATTCGTCAACGATCTGATAGGTCCCTATCAGTGCGGTTTTAGGCCCGGTAAGTCCACGACCGATCAAATATTCACACTACGGCAGATCCTGGAAAAAACCCAAGAATACCAGATCGATACTCACCATCTTTTTATCGATTTTAAGGCCGCATATGACAGCGTTTATAGAGACGAGCTATACAGAGCCATGTCTAGTTTTGGCATCCCTGCCAAACTTGTCAGATTGTGCAGAATGACGATGGAGAACGCTCGCTGCTCCGTAAAGGTCGGAAACAATCTCACCGAGACCTTTGATGTCAAAAAAGGATTTAGACAAGGTGATGCGCTGTCATGTGACTTCTTCAACATCATTCTTGAGAAGATTGTGCGAAACTCACAAGCCAACACCAGAGGCACAATTTTCTATAAGTCTGTGCAACTGCTTGCATACGCTGACGACATTGACATTGTTGGTACAACACAGCGAGCTGTCACTGGTGCGTTTGCAAGTATTAGTACAGAAGCGGCAAAAATGGGTTTAGTGGTGAATGAGGGTAAAACAAAATATATGCTGTCAACAAGAAGGGACACACGACATCGACGAATCGGGCAGAACGTCACGATAGACAGCTATAACTTTGAGGTAGTTAGGGACTTTGTCTACCTCGGCTCCGCTATAAACTCTGATAACGACATCACATCAGAAATCAAACGAAGAATCACACTTGCCAACCGCTGTTTCTTTGGCCTAAGACGGCAATTGATTAGTAAGGCCTTGTCAAGAAGCACTAAGGAGATTCTATATAAGACTCTCATCATCCCTGTCCTGCTCTATGGCGCAGAAGCATGGACCCTAGCAAAAACGGATGAGGATCTTCTTAGTCGCTTCGAACGCAAAATTCTTCGAGTGATTTTTGGTCCCGTTTGCGTTGACGGGCTTTGGAGGAGAAGATTTAACAGCGAACTCTACGAGCTGTACAGCGACATCGACCTAGTCAGAAAAGTACGCATCAGTCGTCTAAGATGGCTGGGACATGTAGAGCGAATGGACACCAACGCTCCGGCCCGAAGAGTCTTCGATTCTAACCCGGAGGGACAACGCAGTAGAGGAAGACCTCGCCTTAGGTGGCGCGCGCAAGTGGAAGGGGACCTCAACCAACTTGGAGTGCGCAACTGGAGGCAGTTAGCCAAAGATCGCGCTAACTGGAGAGGCGTATTGGTTGAGGCCCAGGTCCACCCCGGACTGTAGCGCCACCTAAGTAAGTAAGTATTCTACTATTCTACTATACTCGAATTGAATTTGGATTCACCTCGTTAATGTCGGTAACGTCGGTAATACTGCGCGGTATTCTCTTATTCACGTTTGAACACAACATAAATTCAAAATTCAGATCCGCATGTCGAATGTTGCAGATTTGAAATTAAATGGATCGTCTGTCTGGTTGGTGGTTGATAAAATGTAAGTTAAAACTAATAAAAAATAAATTAACTAGATTGTTTGTTTGTAAATAAAGATTATTCATTTTTAGGGGTAGAACAGCAAACAGAGACCAATTGGCAACAATAATTTCCGCAAAGAATATTCATTACTGTTTGTACTTTTTTTTTTTTGTTTAAAATAGTTAACCAAAATAATTCATCCCACAAGATTTTCATAAATAGAGATCAAATTGAATAGGCACATTAATTTCCAAAAACAAACTTCTTATGATTTTCACATGAACACCGAATTCCAACAAATTTTCATTTCAACGAACAACTTGAATTTCAAATTGGTTTTGATAATGTAGTTCACCCGATGGAAGACAAAGTCAAAGGGAATCGAATCTACAATTCACGTGAATAGCAGAATAGCGAATAGGGCTGACAGCAGACAGCAGACAGCATATAGTTTTCTCGGAGTCGTTAGAAAGATTTCAAGAATAGTTTCATCGAAAATACGAAGAAACTTCCAATGTTACTTGGTTCGAAGGCGCAAATTAAAATTTCGACTCAAGCGTATAATTGAGGCTTCTAAGTTAACTGTTTGGATTGTGCGTCGCTTCCAATCGTTCCAAAAAAATCGCGAAATCGTCGGCTGAGAATTGGTTTGACGTAGGTATACGCCAAAATGTACTTTTTGGACTATAAATGCAGTCTTATGTTTTCAAGTGTGCTCTTTCCAAATAATGTTGTCTTTTGGTCCTATCTCTAGCCAATCCTGAGATATCTAGTATTGTTTTGACGTATATCCACCCAAATTAATAAGTTAGAATATTGACGTAAACGCCTTTTTTTTTGGATACGTCAAATTTTCTATGCAATTCCCATTTTCTTTTTTTTTAGTATTGTTTTGCCGTATGTCCACAGACTTCGATCATACGACAAGAAAACTAAAAAGTATATTCAGAATTGTTTTGACGTACGTGCATGTTATTAAGTAAATATGTGTATTTTATCGTATACACGTGCGCGTGGACAAAAACAAAAGGTTTAGTTTTGGTTTGCCGTATGTGCAGTGCATATCTTATACCTTTAAACGAGCAATTCTTGTATGTATATAAGGCGTTTTTCTTTTTTAGTTCAGAGCTGAGCACTGAACTGAGCCCGAGCTATATGAGCGCGAATTAAAACACTTGTTTCTTACTTTTAAAATTAAACAATATTTATTTGGAACTATGTCCTTTATTATTGAAATACTTTTTACTAATTCTAAAAGGAGCTTAAGGCTACTATGTAGTTACAATAAGACTGTTGATAAATTCATCATACAGTCGTATTTATATACTTTTCTTATCTATCTACAAGGAGACCCAAGCGTACAATCGTCTTGCTTGATAATGAAGAAGAGATAATATTCCAACATTGTATACAAACGATATTATCTCTTTTACATATGTTATCATTGTAGCGTTGTGTGCAAGACTGTACTAGAGACTAAAGATATCATTGAATACAAATAATGTTATCTTTTTTCTCAATATGTTTTGCTATGGATACTTAACTCCCCCCCTTGTTAAACGAAATCGTCCCGATTTTTCGACGCTATTTTTAACATTTCTCTTTCATAAGTTTTGTTATATGCGTCAATCTTTTTTTTGTTTTTGACGATCTGTTATACATTGTATAGTTTTTATCATTACGTACGTAAATGCTAGAATAACAATCAGTGTTACAATTGTGTATATAGTTGATAATATCGGTTTTTCTTCAAAAGGAATAATTAGTTTTTTTAAAGTATCTATGTTATCGAATTTGTACATTGTATCTTCTTTAATTATTTGGTCGATGTAAGACTCTGAATTATGATTTCTTAATATAACTTCTTTAATTTGCTTATGCATGTTTTTGTATATTTTATCGTCTAGATTTATAGTATTTTCATAAGTAACTAAGTTTATACCATTAATTGTTTGATTATTTAACTTATGCTTACCGCTTAATAACATAACACCGGATTCAATTTCTAAGTCGTAATCGTATTCTTGTTTAATGTTGCATTTTGAAGTTATATTCTTTAAAAGTGGAATAAGACAATTTTCTTCTTCAAAGTTAATTTCACAAATGTTTTTACTTAGATGATTTTGACAATTTCTTGTTCTTAAATAAGTTTGGTTACATAAGGCAATTGTTTTATCTGTAATGATTTTTCCATGTTTTGAATTATGTGACCTAAGTATTCTACTTCTTCTTGAAAAAACTTACTTTTCTCATCAGATATTTTTAATGTGGCTTTATTGAGTACGTCGAATACTTGACTTATGTGCTGTATATGTTCTTCCTCAGATGAAGAATATATCAATACGTCATCAATGTAAACGTGTACGAATTTACCTACAAAGTCTCTCAAAATGTCGTCCACGCATCTCTGAAATATGCTTGGTGCATTTTTGAGCCCGAAAGGCATTCGTTTAAAATGATATTTTGCGCCATTTATAGCAAAAGCTGTTTTTTCTTTATCATCTGTTTTGATTTTAATTTGGTGGAAACCTGACTCCAAATCTAATGTTGTAAAGTACTTGGCTTTACCTAAATTTTGAATTGTCATGTTGACATCCGGAATGGGGTATCTGTCTGTTACAGTGTGAGCGTTAAGTTTTTGGAAATCAACAACCATGCGCCGTTTTGGTTTTCCTTTTTCGTCCAAACCTTTTTTAGGTACTGTCCATATGGGACTGTTATAAGGACTATGGCTTTTTTCTATTATATCGTCATGTAAGAGTTTCTGTATTTCTTTGTTTACGAATTCGTTATCTGCTATGGGATATGGATATTGTTTAACATAAACCGGATTATCATTGGTCGTCCTAATGCTTGCTTCTATAGTATCTGTAAAGGGTAACGGTCCTATGCTGTTATTAATCTTCATCAGTCTATCTATGTCTGCTTTATAAATATTATTTTCCCCAATTATGTAATTAATTTTCTGAATAGATTCGACACTGCTTATGGTAGTTAGAGTCATATTACTGAAATTTATTTCCGCGTTTAGAACTTTAAGTCCTTCATATCCTAATATCATATCAAAAGACTGAATATCCTCTAATTCAAAAAATGTTATATTTTTCTTTAATATCCTAACTACTTTCTTTGTATCTACCATAGAATAACCATGCATTGTTTTTATTTTTATAGGTTTAATTTTAATTTTTTTGCTAGAATCGCATTTTCTATTAATGTAATTATGGGTTGCACCAGTATCAATAAGAATTTTATAAATTTTCTTAGAAATAGTACTAGTTAAATTTAAGCAGGGCAACCCGTCTACTAGTTTAAATGATCTATTCTTATGTTATTATTTACCATACATTCCGTTTCATCTGCTTCTGCATATGTACTGCTGACATCGTCTCTGCGTTGTTGTCGGGAGTTATTTACTCTCTGCTGCTTGAAGTTCTGCTGATAAGATCGTTGCGGTCTGTTGTGTGTGTTGAAACTCCCGCTGTGTTCACGTTTCGCTGGTGGATTATATACATCGGGTTTGTATTGATTCCAATTTTGTCGCTGTGCATGTACAATTTGTCTCGAGTTTATCTCCATCGGCTGTGGTCCTTGATTGTGTTGCTGCATATTATCGTATTGCTTCTGGGGTTGATAATTCGTTGTTTGGCTCGAATAATTTGGTCTTCTTTCGTTTCTGCGTTCATGTGGCATATTTTTGTGGTGCTTATCCTGAGTGAGATGTAAATGCCTGTGCACATTATCATGTTCTATTCTGCGAGCAATTGCGAATGCGTGTTCTAGATCATTTATTGTAGCTGAATATAATGATCCTCTTGTAAAGTTGTCACTCATACCATCAATGAATATACGAACTGCGTCGTCGTTAGCATTTTTAATTAGTCTGTCGATTATATTCGGCGGATCACCTGACATAGTGATTTTTGATATTATTAAATTGAGATTTTTATTTATCTCGTCGTGGTATTCAGACAGTGTGCTTCTTTTTTGCGTGATGGCTTTCATCATGTCTTGTAGCACGTATAGAGGTTCTTGATTAGAGTACGTATAATCTAATCTGTTACGTATCGCCTCAAAATTAAAAATTGTGTTATAATTAGTTAACACATTCGCGGCTGCACCCTGTATTTTACTTTTCACTATAGTCAATGCTGCTGCGTACTTACTGTGTGTTTTGAAGTTTTTAATGCTGTCCATTAATCTGGATGCTTCTTCGCGCCACGACCGATAATTTGATTGATCGCCGTTGAAAATAGGTAGGCTTTTAAATGCGTCTAACTGTATTTCACTACCATCTGTATATGTGGTTCTTATTTCCTCTAGCACAGGTATGTTTGGTACTATGCCTAATCCAGATTTTACTTCATTTAGTTTTGTTTCTAAATTAGTGTTTATTTGATTTTGGTTAGTTATTATTGCTGCTAACCTTGCATTCTCTGTGCGTGTGTGCTCTAGGGTTTGTGTTACTGTGTTGCTCCTGGTTTCTAAAGCTTCTAATCTTGCCATTAATACTGCGAGTTGTTCCATTTTGAACTCGTGTCTGTTGTCGTCGAATTTGTGTGTTTTTTTTCTCCACATATACACTTTCACTGAATTGCTTTGCTGCTTCGTACGAAGAAGCTATATTTGTACCTGCTATGCTAGGTAATTCTTGTAACCGGTAACGCGAGTGTTCTGTTTATACTAGATTTCACTACTTGTTCCCGAGGTCCGCTCGATTGAAGTTAAAAAGTATATTTAACCTCCTGGCAGGATCGCCAATTAAAACACTTGTTTCTTACTTTTAAAATTAAACAATATTTATTTGGAACTATGTCCTTTATTATTGAAATACTTTTTACTAATTCTAAAAGGAGCTTAAGGCTACTATGTAGTTACAATAAGACTGTTGATAAATTCATCATACAGTCGTATTTATATACTTTTCTTATCTATCTACAAGGAGACCCAAGCGTACAATCGTCTTGCTTGATAATGAAGAAGAGATAATATTCCAACATTGTATACAAACGATATTATCTCTTTTACATATGTTATCATTGTAGCGTTGTGTGCAAGACTGTACTAGAGACTAAAGATATCATTGAATACAAATAATGTTATCTTTTTTCTCAATATGTTTTGCTATGGATACTTAACTCGCGCTCTGAACTGAGCGTGCTCAGATCGTTCTGATGATTTTCTGTTTTTCCTGTTTTTCTTTTCTCTCAAATATGACTGGAAGTGTGAATGTATATGTGTAATCAGCATTTTACTCAGCCTGCTCAGTCAATTAATTCTGAGCTCATAGAGCGCGCTCTGATCATGCTCTGAACGAAAAAAGAAACACAAATTCGAGCTCTGATGTATCGGAGCTAAAAAAGAAACACAAACTTTTTGTATAACAGTTCAGGTTGTGCTCTGAACTAAAAAAGAAAAACGCCTATAAATTTATTTCTGTGATCTCGGAAACGTCTCTAACGATTTCGCTGAAATTTGGTATATTGGGGTCTTCGGGGGTAAACAATTATTGATCTAGATTAGTCTTATGTTTGGGAAAACGCGTGTTTTCGAGTTTTCATGCGTTTAATGGTGAGTGAGTTTATTTTTCTGACTTTGCTGCCTTTTACTCGCCATTGCCCAAACAATTCTTAATCAATGGAAACAAAGTAAAATACTTAGGAGAGCCAACACTTTTATAGTTATTTTAAGCTATCAATCAGCTTTCTATGTCCTCTAAAAGCTGAGCTACAACCTAAAATCTAACATAAAAAAAAAAATATTTTCTCAAATCGAACATTACTAGCAGCCGAGGTTCTTGATCGTTGTTCTGCTTTGGGGTGGTTGGGTGGCGCACATCGCACAAGCACGGTCATATGAAAAAAAACTGCGTGATGTTTTCTCCAAATTAAGTGAAACGAAAGAGAAGTGTGGGACGTGAATGTGTATGTAATCAACAGCGACAATGGGCCTTACCAACAACCAAACCGTAAACTCGAGTTTAACTAATTTCGAAACTAACTATAGTTTCGACTTTTAATTTATAGGTACCAACAATCAAAATAATCGAAACTTTAACTACATTTGACCTTATCGCAAAATTATAACAGTATAACTCAAGTGCGTTATAATTTGTTTCCAAGCTTTCAAATAATTTGCTGAAATTGACATTTTGTATTTTGAATATCGTATAGTTATGTACTTTTTCAATAATGTTGAGCAGCGATGAGTTTATTTTTGCGGATATATGACAAGAAAGAATTCTTTGGGCAATAAAGGTTTATTTTTTTTATTTATTTGCTGTCCATTAATTACATTTCACACACACACAAAATATTCATCAATATAGATTGGGAAGCAGCTTTAAATTAAGTCGATTTCCTGCACAAGACAACACAAAAAATTGATTTTGGGATAAGACATTTGTAACATAATTAAATAACTTACCAATAATTGAACTTACCTACCTCATTTAATTCAAAACGCCGAATTGACTTTTCTCCAGATCCAGACTGACGTTTAAACTTTAATAATGGGTTAGACTAGACTTTCTACGAATCGAAAGTTACAACCTCGATTACCTTAAAGTCAGAGATAACTTGATTGTTGGTACACAATTTATTTTAATTTCGACTTTTGCGCTAAAGTCGAGTCTAAATTTGGTTGTTGGTAAGGCCCAATGTGTTTCTGAGGAAGTGCGCAGATGGCTGATGACGTGCGCTGATTGACGTATGGTGCAATGGTGGTGTATATAAAAATTGAGTTCAAGGTTTTGGTTTTAATGGTTGTTATAGCAGGGATGGAACATCTTATACCTTTAAACGAGCAATTCTTGTATGTATGTAAATTTATTTCTGTGATCTCGGAAACGTCTCGAACGATTTCGCTGAAATTTGGTATATAAGGGTTTTCGGGAGTAAACAATTGATCTAGATTAGTCTTATGTCTGGGAAAACGCGTGTTTTCGAGTTTTCGACTCAGGACCAAGAAGATATTATTTTTGTTTAGTTTTTTCTATTACGTTTGTTTTTTTTTTTCATAGGAATTATTTTATGCTGTATAACAAAAAAAAAAAAATGCATTCATTAATAAACAAAAATAACAAATTCCATAAAAAAGGTCTTTTATTATGTTTCTGTGAAGGTAGTGTTCTGTTCAGCACCACCATCTGTGCTTACTATTGAAATGATGTACGTGCAGTTCTTTTGACGTACGTGTATGAACACAAAAAATAAGTATATTGTGTGGCGTATACGTCAAAACCATTCTGAGGAAATCTTTGAATAAATCATAAACTAGAAGAGACGGAGCTTTTATGTTATTATGATCAGAAAGTAGATTTATCCAAATAATACTGAAGAAAAAATGAGAAACTTCTATCGACCCATTTAGTTTTAATTGAACCGTAAACTTTCAATTGGGATTTCCCAAAAAAGTTGAAATGGCGGATACTTCAAACCAATTCTCAACCGACGAAATCTTATTTGCTTTAAGGATTGTGGTCTTGTAATAGCGGTCTTGTTGACGCACTTCTTTCAACACCTCCGCAAGGACAACTGCGCGATCAAAAGCAAAGCAATAAAAACAAATTCATTTCCGCTCATAGACTCCTCTATAGTAACGGTGATCAACCTTTAAAGAGCAAAACCCGGGGAAAAAAAAATTATAATATATAACAGCACACAAATGGCTAAAAATAACAAAAAATTGTATGTATGTAGGGATGTATAGTATATGTCACGTATTTCTTAAAAAAAAAAAACCGGGACAGGCTATTGAAATACGGTACTGTCGCGGGAAATACAAGACGTATGGTCACCGTATCTATAGTTTAAACACATTTCACACATAAATCAAAGAATTACTCACAATCAACTGCTCCGAGTCGATGCTCGACGGTATCTTCAGCAATATCGTCTTCTGTCCACTGCTGCAACTGGTGTTGTCGTCCTTCATGTGGTTCGTGTTGATCTTCTTTAAACTCGATGCCCTCGGTCCATGTGCGGATACCTCCACGGATAGCTCGGAGTTCTCGGATGACGAATTATGTGTCGCACCATTCGGCCCCAGCACCGCATGGTGCTGATGTATCTGATGATGGTGATTGGGGATTTGTGTATTTTGCATCAAACTGTTGTTGTTATTTGTTGGTGCGCCAGTACTGATGTTGTTGTTGTTGCCAACATTACCCATCGGAAGGGTATGGTGCATAATGGAATTTATCGATGAGTACGATAAATTCTGATTTAAGGATACAGGTCCCCCTCCAGCATTGCCGCCGCCGCCTCCAGCAGAACCACCACCACCGCCGCCACTAGTTGCTGCCATATGCATTGGCGCCAGATTGGCATGACCTGATGTTGACAATGTATTGCCAGCATTGCCACCTATGGTTGTGGCTGTTGACATAGTTGCTGCTGTTACGACAGACGTGTTGACATTGTTATTTGAATTTAATGGCACCATCACGGTTATCATTTGATCTTGGATGTTGGACGGCTTGCACTGGCTAAATTTGGGACATTTCGGATGATGGCACTTTATCCGGCTTGGCGAGAATGTCAAGTTGTCGGCATTCGGTAGAAGGCCTTCTTTTTTCTGTTGACGTTGGTATCTGTGTTTTTTTTTTTTTTTTTGTGTTTGAGAAATTGGTGTTGGAGAAAACAAATTTTGTTAGTAAGAAAGTTGTTCTTTAAAATGATTTAGCGTTTATTTTGTTTGCAATTTTATTTTTAGTTCCAATGAAATGAAATGATATGGTGAGCAATTGCAAATGCATGAGGTAAAAAAATAAATATTTTTTTTTCTCTGTGAATGTTAAGCTTGAGAGCAGTGTTACTTAAGGTTATTTGTGTTGGAGGTAAGTTCGAATCCTTGTTTTATATGACTTAGGCCTGTTTGTTGATACTACTTATAGCGATTTAAGTACCAATTTAAATCGTATGTGACATTTTATGGCATAGAGAAAGTAGCCCTTATGTATTTAAGTAGATTTTAAATTCCTATGGGTAGTATCAGCAAACTGGCCTTAATAGAAAAGAATAAATCGAAACTCAATGACTGTTGTGAAAATAAAAGAAGAAGTTAGAGCATAGGGTGCGCCATCTTCTATGTCGGTATGTAAACATTGAATAACGTTTATATTATCAATCGTCGACTTGAGACATGTTTTTGAAATGTCAATTCAGCACAATTTTAACCATGATTCGCTTGACGCCGAAATAGTGACGCTGTACATTGGAAAAAGTCGCTCAGTTGCGCTAACTCAACGTCAACGTGCATATCATTAAAAATATATTTAATAAGCACTATTCGTCGC
The DNA here is from genome assembly GCA_946477585.1 of Cheilosia urbana. Classification (NCBI taxonomy): domain Eukaryota; kingdom Metazoa; phylum Arthropoda; class Insecta; order Diptera; family Syrphidae; genus Cheilosia; species Cheilosia urbana. The sequence continues at coordinate 61,090,659 of OX297854.1, read as the reverse complement.
TTGGCGTCGAATTTTGTTCAGCACTTGACAGTAGGAGATCAACGATGTGCCGTTCGTGAACGTCCAAGACGTTCCAATCAACTATCATGCCACACTGTCAATTAAACAATGCAGTTTCTGGAACGAAAATTCTCTCGACGTGTGCTGCCAAAAAATGGCGACATTAACTGGATTCACAGATTTACAGATTTGACCCCTCGGGACGTCTTTTATAAGGTTATTTGAAAATCTAAGAGTGCACCAGCAAGCCTCAGACCATTGACGAGCTCAGGGGACGAGCTCAGGTCAATAGAGGCGGCCACTTGCTTAACATTGTACCTTTCCAAAAACTAAGTAGTCGAAGTAAATTGTAAAGGACCAAATTAAATAAAAAAGCGTAATTGAGATAGAAAGCGGTGTCTTTTTAGGGTTCCGTACCCAAATGGTAAAAAACGGAACCCTTATAGATTCGTCATGCCTGTCTGTCTGTCCGTCCGTATGTCACAGCCACTTTTTCCGAAATTTAAAGAACTATACTGTTGAAACTTGGTAAGTAGACGTATTCTGTGAACCGCATTGAGATTTCAGACAAAAATAGAAAAAAAAAAAATGTTTGGGGGTTGCCCATACTTAGAACTGAAACTCAATTTTTTTTTCATCAAACCCATACCATAGATAAATTAATATACAGATGTCTCATCCTAATGTAAAAGAATGCTCTACTTTTTGCGATCGTCCAACAAAGATCGTCCAACAAATGGAAGGTGAAAAGCAAAACCCACCACACCTCATTTGAGAAGGATTGAGTTTCTGTTTCAATGAATGCTACTTTCAGTTGAATTATGACCACAGGCCGAAAAGTATGTGTGCGGCGTGCTGTCGTATGGGGTATGGGGCAGGTAAATTTCCTTCCACACTGATACTGATAGTGGGTTAAAGGGTAAGGAGACAAGGTAATAAGAAAAGGGGAAAGAAAAAAATCGCCTTTATTTCTAAAATCTTTCTTTCTTTGGTATTGTCAATGCCTTATGATTGTACGGCGGCGGGGGTGTGTGCCGTGAGGAGATCTTCGGTTATGTAATGCATGATGGTTTTTGTTGGGAAGAGCCGCCGATTTACTTTTGGATTTGTTTTGCTGAAAAAAGTATCTCTTTGCGATAGGTATGAACAATTTATTTCATTTTGGCGATACAATTTTAATGTTTTGGTTTGGGTAGGTGCATTCGCATTATCTTTACGGTTTTCATTATTCGATACAAATGTATGTCAAATTTTATACTTTTATAATTTTCTTTTGAAATTAATTAGGTAGTTCATTAATAGGTACCCTATTATAGGTATCAACAATAATATATAATCTGAAAACTGTTCTTTATCACTTACTTATCTTATTTTTCAAAGACATGCTGTTGGGTTTTCTTCTCTGTTATTTATAATAAAGTGGGATAACGAAACGAGAATTCAAACTTTTGAAATTCCTTTTATAGGTAATAGGTAGATACGCAAGATTGGCTTGATAAATGACATACCCAAAAGAAGTACATTTTTGATTTTTTAACGTTAGGTACCAACCTAATGTCATTTTCGATTTGCCTTTTCATATTTTGATTTTATAACTCTTACAGTTTACAAGTTTTTGAGGATGAGGAAAATCGTAATAGGAATTTCTGTTTTTTATCATGCATGATTTTATTTTTGGCTTAAATAGATTAGTGACGATCGTCTATGACTACACAAATCAGAAATTTGTTTTTGAATTTGCATTAGCAGTCATAAACTGAATATCCCGATGGGATGCAAATAAAATAAGATTTTCTGGCTGGTTGGTATTATTTAAGGTGCATATTGAATATGCTTGAAAAAAAGAAGAACTTGCTAATATTTGCTAAAAATAAGTTTTACGTTGTTGTTATTGCATTATTAAAGGCTATTACAATTTTAATTTTAAGGTGCGGTATTGAGTTTTAAGAATATATATGTCGACACAGATCGGCTTTTGGGTAGTCGTTTTGGAGAAATGATTAAAACACTGATTTATTCGAATTTTATGAGAAAAACTAAGTACGGGATCTTATTAAGAATAGTGATAGTATCTATTTAAATCAAAATAGTTAGATCGGTATTTGTAAAATTTGGCAGACCAAATATTGCAATGTTTAGTTTGAAAAATGATATTGCTTAACTATTTAAAAAAGGTATTTTTCGGGGGGGGGGCGGGTTTCCATTATGCGCACTAAGCAAACATTTTTTTTTCTGGCTTAAAATGGCCTAAAAAACATAAATATTATGATGTGACAACCAGAAAAAGAGCGATTTTAATAAACGCGTGCGTATCTTCTTTACAAGTCAGAAAAAGCATATATTTTATGACACATTTTTACACTGAACTTAAACTTAAAGGCGCATGCAGAGGGACACAATGTACACTGAACTTAAAACTTAAGGGCGTATGCAGATGCACATCTCTGCCACAACCCAAAGGCACATGCATATTGCTTACAATATAATATTTTTTTCTTGAGGAAATGCATTTTTTTTTTTTTTAATTTTTTTATTATTATTATTTTTTTTTTTTTTTATTAAACTTTAATAATTTTTTTTTAATGAGACCATGTTAACGTGATTTATACACCGAGACTTAAAACCTTTTTTGCAAAATCTCCTGGTTTAATTAATATAAAAAAAAATAATTATTAAAATTTAATAAAAAAAAAAAATTCATTTCCTCAAGAAAAAAATATTATATTTATGTTTTTTAGCCCAGTTAAATAGTTAAATAAGTGTATACCAAAAACTGTCAGTGAAAACTGAAAACTTTAAAAATAAAAAAAAAAAAATAGAAAAAAAAGTTTCCTCAGAAAAATGCATCTTAGAATAAGTCAATTTAAATAAAAAAAATAAAAAAAATGAATTTGCTTGGTGCGCATAATGGAAACCTCAGCCTTTTCGGGATGTAAACTTTACCTAGGTATACTTTGCTTTTAAAGCTTTTTTTTTTTTTAAATCAAAATTGGGGTTTCGAAATATAAGTTTTTCTTTGAATAGGGACACAATAATTTTGAAAACATCAATTTTACTCTAAGTATGCATTTTGGTTAAAATCGTTAAATATCGCCGTTTTCCGATAAACTAAATAAAACCAAATTAAAAAAAAAAGTTTATTTTATCAAAACTCTATTGTACGAGTTTTCTAGTATATTAAGTTAGAAATGATTACATGTATTAGCTTAGAAATTAATTTGTGTAACAATCTAATATACCGTTTTCAAAATACATAAGTCACAAATTCAAAAGTATCGTTATTCAATTTTTTTAGTATGATTAAAACCGCCCGAACTTAAACTCCGAATCTGAAGCTATAACAAAATTATGGCAGCCATTTAGGCTCTAGGCCGCGGGAGCTTACGCACAGACAGGCAAGCAGACAGATAGACAGACGAACAGCATTTTACGACCCACTTCTTTGAGATCCTCGATCATCGTAATGTCAGAATTGATTAACATCGCGAGTTCTAAATTTTGTATGTATTTGCTCTTACTACATATCTACCTAATCGAGAAAGCTAAAAATACTGATTGTTTTATTATTAATGTTTAAATGAATTCATAATACAAAGTCAGACCTAGTCAAGTCAGAGCGTTTTGACAGACATGGAAACTTGAAAAGTTTGAATTCTCGTTTCGTTATCCCACATTATTATAAATAACAGAGAAGAAAACCCAACAGCATGTCTTTGAAAAATAAGATAAGTAAGTGATAAAGAACAGTTTTCAGATTATATATTATTGTTGATACCTATAATAGGGTACCTATTAATGAACTACCTAATTAATTTCAAAAGAAAATTATAAAAGTATAAAATTTGACATACATTTGTATCGAATAATGAAAACCGTAAAAATAATGCGAATGCACCTACCCAAACCAAAACATTAAAATTGTATCGCCAAAATGAAATAAATTGTTCATATCGCAAAGAGATACTTTTTTCAGCAAAACAAATCCAAAAGTAAATCGGCGGCTCTTCCCAACAAAAACCATCATGCATTACATAACCGAAGATCTCCTCACGGCACACACCCCCGCCGCCGTACAATCATAACGCATTGACAATACCAAAGAAAGAAAGATTTTAGAAATAAAGGCGATTTTTTTCTTTCCCCTTTTCTTATTACCTTGTCTCCTTACCCTTTAAACCACTATCAGTGTGGAAGGAAATTTACCTGCCCCATACCCCATACGGCAGCACGCGCGCCGTACACATACTTTTCGGCCTGTGGTCATAATTCAACTGAAAGTAGCATTCATTGAAACAGAAACTCAATCCTTCTCAAATGAGGTGTGGTGGGTTTTGCTTTTCACCTTCCATTTGTTGGACGATCTTTGTTGGACGATCGCAAAAAGTAGAGCATTCTTTTACATTAGGATGAGACATCTGTATATTAATTTATCTATGCCCATACGTGTGGGGTATCTATGGATAGGTCTTCAAAAATGATATTCAGGTTTCTAATATCATTTTTTGCTAAACTGAATAGTTTGCGCGAGAGACACTTCTAAAGTGGTAAACAAATTGCTAAAATTTGTGCCTGGAACAGGTGATGTTATTGCGAGGGGAGGTCACGAATTAAATGCTGCTGGCAGTTAAAATTGAACTTTGCACATGCAGAACTGAAATGTCCAGGATTTCTGTTCGTATGTATTATGCAGGCGTAGTGGCCTAATGGCTATTGTGTTGGACTACTAAGTGAGAGGTCCCAGGTTTGACCAACGAAAGAACACAAATTCCATTTTAATGATTTTTTTCCTACACCATCTTTCGCAAATGCCTGACAAACATACGACAGTATAACTGTTATGAAATAGCTTCTTAATTAACCGTTTGAGCTTGGCACAAAATTGCAGTGTATTGTTCTCCGCAGATGTCGTCTTTTTCTTTCATCATTGTGATAAACAATTCTACGGGCTACGGCACTGGCATAACCAGGGAACAGGGAGAAACGTATTAGAGATCATTGTATTTTCATCTCACGAGTCACGACAACTGTGCAGGTGCACTGAGTTCTGAGTAGCAAGAGTGAGTTAGTTAGTTTGGTTAGTGAGGCTGTCGTGCAGAGGCAATACTGAGATCACCAACATCGACCGATTTTCCGTTACTTGCCTACAAGCTATATTTTTTTGGGGTGGCAAATGGTTACATAGAAATTCGAGAAATTCGTATTGACAAATGTCACGTAACTTCAAAAATTCCGGCTCACAAACACACTCCCACCTTGCATACTACTTATGCCACTTCCGCTGTCGGCAAATTTCCTGTCAGCGTTCACAAAATTTTATCCGTTAGATTTGAAATTATTCTTTACGTGACCCCTGGTTTGACGAAGAGTGCCGGCAAGCACATGCAGCAAAACAAAGTGCCTACGAAGCGTCGCTGCATAGAAGGACGAGAGCAGCTCGTCAGCTCTACGAGCAAAAGAGGAGGGAAGAACATCGGCTTCTCCGGAGAAAAAACAGAGAGCATGAGAAGCGCGCGATCGAGGATATAGAGAGGTGTTACTCCAGGAACAATGTTCGGAAGTTTTACCAAAAGGTAAAAAGAACGTGCCATGCCAACAAGACCCGAACGGAGACCTGTAGAGACGAGCAAGGAAACCTTGTAGTAGAGTCACAGTCGGTGCTGAGGACATGGAAAAACCATTTCTGCAGACTGCTAAACGGCGAAGACGACACAAATTCCGCTGTTAGGCAGAACGATCCATTCAACCTGGACGATGACAGCCAAGATTTCCGTCCACCTGACCAAAATGAAGTGAGGATAGCAATATCTAAGCTTAAATCCAACAAGGCTGCTGGTCCAGACGGCTTACCTGCCGAGCTCTTCAAGGCAGCCGGAGATGACTTGGTAGAGTGCATACACCAACTCATCTCCAAGATTTGGTTAGAGGAAAGTATGCCTGATGAATGGAACCTCAGCATTGTTTGCCCGATCCACAAGAAAGGAGACCCTCTAAACTGCGCCAACTACAGAGGCATCAGTCTCCTGAACACTGCGTATAAGATCATGTCTGCTGTACTGTGTGAACGCCTGAAACCTTTCGTCAACGATCTGATAGGTCCCTATCAGTGCGGTTTTAGGCCCGGTAAGTCCACGACCGATCAAATATTCACACTACGGCAGATCCTGGAAAAAACCCAAGAATACCAGATCGATACTCACCATCTTTTTATCGATTTTAAGGCCGCATATGACAGCATTTATAGAGACGAGCTATACAGAGCCATGTCTAGTTTTGGCATCCCTGCCAAACTTGTCAGATTGTGCAGAATGACGATGGAGAACGCACGCTGCTCCGTAAAGGTCGGAAACAATCTCGCACCGAGACCTTTGATGTCAAAAAAGGATTTAGACAAGGCGACGCGCTGTCATGTGACTTCTTCAACATCATTCTTGAGAAAATTGTGCCAAACTCACAAGCCAACACCAGAGGCACAATTTTCCATGAGTCTGTGCAACTACTTGCATACGCTGACGAGCTGTTACTGGAGCGTTTGCTAGTATTAGTACAGAAGCGGCAAAAATGGGTTTAGTGGTGAATGAGCTGTCAACAAGAAGGGACACACAACATCGACGAATCGGACAGAACGTCACGATAGACAGCTATAACTTTGAGGTAGTTAGGGACTTTGTCTACCTCGGATCCGCTATTAACTCTGAAAATGACATCACCTCAGAAATCAAGCGAAGAATCACTCTTGCCAACCGCTGTTTCTTTGGCCTAAGACGGCAATTGATAAGTAAGGCCTTGTCAAGAAGCACTAAGGAGATTCTATATAAGACTCTCATCATCCCTGTCCTGCTCTATGGCGCAGAAGCATGGACCCTAGCAAAAACGGATGAGGATCTTCTTGGTCGCTTCGAACGCAAAATTCTTCGAGTGATATTTGGTCCCGTTTGCGTTGACGGGACTTGGAGGAGAAGATTTAACAGCGAACTCTACGAGCTGTACAGCGACATCGACCTGGTTAGAAAAGTACGCATTAGTCGTCTAAGATGGTTAGGACATGAAGAGCGAATGGACACCAACGCTCCGGCCCGGAGAGTCTTCGATTCCAACCCGGAGGGACAACGCAGTGCAGGAGGACCTCGCCTTAGGTGGCGCGCGCAAGTGGAAGGGGACCTCAACCAACTTGGAGTGCGCAACTGGAGGCAGTTAGCCAAAGATCGCGCTAACTGGAGAGGCGTATTGGTTGAGGCCCAGGTCCACTCCGGACTGTAGCGCCACCTTAAGTAAGTAAGTAACTTCGGAATGGGTGTAGGAAACAACAGAGCAATTTTTCTTCAATTATTTAAGAAAACTTTACTCATGAAAACGAAGTTAATGATATTTAAAAGAGAAAAATACACAACAGTATTTGTCCTAACATGTTTCCAGTATATAAAACATCTCATTTAGATAGTTTTGTTAACCAAACAAATTGTATTATTCGTCTTTTAAGGGTATATACTAACTAACCAATAGCATTGAGTTATGTTAAAATGTGGTATTCCCGAACATTCGCCCAGGCCCACGGCTTTTTAGTGGTTGGCAGCATTTATTTTATGTTTATTGTATGTTTTTGAATGTCACATTGACATAACACGGATAGGAAAACAAAATGGCGAATTTGAAAATAAATTGAGGGGGCCACCGCCAAGAGGATTGCGAGTTGGGGGTCTCAGTATTGTCTTTGCTGTTCGGTTGCGTTTAAGGCTCTAGTTGTAAATGTAACAATTTATAACTAAATACTAAGTTGAGTTTAAAGAATAAGCTTTGTGAATGTTTATTTTGAAAAACTGTTATTTTATTGGAATATAATAACACACAAGTTCCCATAAGCACCTACAGTAGAGCCCTTCCATTCGCTCCAAAAAATAAAAACTCGCACAAAACGAATGGTTGCGAGATGCAGCGTTGCCAAATGGTTGAAATATTTCCTCTCAGATTAATCTCAACCCAACTTTGAACTTAATGGTTTCTTCTTCATTTCGTCTAGCAAAAAAATTGTAAAACGCGTTCCATGTTTACGATAAGCTGAATATGAAAAAATGTGTTTTTGTTTCCTCTTGTGCACTCAGACGGTCTAATTTTTTTGACAAATACATATCAAGAGAAGTCATATGATTAGTTAGTAGTAAGATGTACTACTATTTTTATTAAACCTTCAAGTAACACTGCTCACACCATATTCTAAAAGCATGCGCATATTTAACTGAACTCAGAGGGAGAGAGAGAAAGGTACAGAGGCAGTGATAGACATAATGAGCAAATGTTGCAAAGGGAACCAAGGAGTTAACTCATCGATAACAATGTGTATGATACGAAAACCAAACAAAACGTAGTAGTAAAAAATAAATTAAAAAACTCATTTTCAACTTAAAGAGCCAACTAAAGGTTTGATTTTTTTTTCTTTTTTTTTTTGGCAACTACTGTAGGGTAGTAGAAAAGCAAGGCAATTTTTATGGAGGATGAGATCAAACATCTTTTTTGGTTCTGATATTTTTATGAAACATTTACTAGCTCTAAGGACTATAATATTGTTTTGAAAATTTGTTTTATATATATATATTTTTTTTGGTTTCAAAGGTTCTTTGCGTTATATACAACAGTGTTGGCCTCCTCGGGGTATAGGTGGTGGTGATTGGTTGGAATGCATATAAAAGAATTTTTGGTCATTTAATATTTCATTCAAAATATGCTATATAAGAAAATGTAATTCTTTTTATATACACAATTTAGTTGGGGGTTCTACGTCTCTTTTTTGTTTGTTATTGGTTGTTTTCCGTGGAATTTATTTACAAATAAAATTTAGTTTAGTAAGGATTTTTTTTTGTAATAACAAAATGGTGCTTTCTTACTTAGGGTTGCACAATAATAATAAAACGGAGAGAGAACCCAAAAGTTGAAAACAAAAAGTGTAACAAAAAAAGTAGAGAAAAAAAAAATAAATAAATAAATAAAAGGGAAAGGAAACTGAAATAACATCATCATACTTATATAATCTGTACTTCTTAAGTAGTCGTCTCTTGGAGCGCCTCCAAAGGTGAGCGATGTATTTCACGATTTCCGCATAGCAAGTGGCAGGCTCAGAGTTGTTCGTACTCGATGCTAGAGTCGATGTGGATGTGTAGCGGGCGCGTTCCTGACGCATTCGTTCCATTTCGCGCTTTTTCGTTTCGGAGAATTGTGTAGCGATAACTACGAGGCACAAGTTTATCATGAAAAATGAACCAATCTGCAAAGAAATATAAAATGAACGATTTTTTTATTATTACTTATAATAATGATTTCGAAGTAGAGAAAGTTTAAAAGTTTAAAAGCGAACTTCGTTACGTTACAGTAACAGGCGTCACTAAAATTTAATTCTCATTTGTGACTCAACCAAAATGTCTTCCAAATTGAATAAAAATAATTGTGAATCGAATCCTATTTACATAGACAATGCTCGTCCTTCTGCATCGTACTTTTAAAGAGGGAGACCGCACCTACGCGACTAATTACCTAAAAAAACGAACTTTTTTGTTGTTTGCTATCTCGCTTCCGAGATGTAGTCGGTTGGTTCAATTAGACTGTGTCTGTGCGTTTGTATTCGGTTGTTTTTTTTTTTTTTTTAACAGAATTTATTTAGTTTCAGCGGAAGAATGCACATAGGGTGAGATGGGGTACATTGATCCATGGGGCACATAGATACAACCGGCATTATTTGAAAACAAGTCACATCAGGCCACTCAACGAAGCACACAGCGCAACGTGTCTATCAATGCGCAATCGCAGATATATCTCGTTGACATCACTGTTCAGTCATCGCTTTGGACCTAACATGCACAAACGTGTTTCGTACGTCTTCAAGTAAATTTTTTGTCCTTTTTTTCGACTGAGTTTGTTTTAATAGGATTTCTGTTAACAGTTTCATATGAAGTTATTTGGTGAATATATGTCCTTCGTAATTTGATATTTACTAAAAATGTTGTTATAAAACATTGCTTTTACTGCATTTAATATATACATATTTTTTAAGTCAGTTGGGGCACATTGATACATACGACCCTGAGTTACATGTTCCCAAGATCCATACAACATGAATCTATGAAACATGAGCAAGCCACGTGACGGCCTGCACCTGCAGTAAACATATTTACCAATTTTGCACACGACCTGCACCTGCAAATCAGCAAGTGCGGCTGTATAACAGGACTAAGCAAATGTGGTAAATGTGTTTACCATATCCAAGCCAGCTTGCAGCTGCCTATATCAAAAAGTCATGTTCCAACAACGGAACTAATAGAAAGAAGCAGTGAACATGTTATAATATGCATGCACTGCCTGCAGCTGTATAACAGTACAAGCGAGGAGTCTAATTTCTGTTGTCTAGCTGTTGCGTGTTGTGTGTTACATATATATTCTTTGCTTTGTTTTGCTATTTTGAAACCAAGTATAAATATGAGCCAAGACTATTGGTTTGAGTCAGTTCAAGTTTGACCATCGATAGATGATAGTTATTATAAAAGTTTTAAGTCATTTAAAAATAAATGTAAAAAGAAGTGTTCAATTAATATTGAAGATATTTAAATAAAGTGTAAACAAAAAAGTTTTAAATATGTTTTATTCGTGTCACACACGTTACTGGCGCAGTCGGAAAAAACGAAAAAAAAAAACATTTAAAAATGGTGAAAAATATAAGACAATAAGTGAAAAAAAAAAAAAAAAAAAAAAACATTTTAAAGTGGTGAAAAATATAAGACAATAAGTGAAAAAAAAAAAAAAACATTTAAAAATGGTGAAAAATATAAGACAATAAGTGAAAAAAAAAAAAAAAAAAAACAAGAACTCATTCCATTTCAAAGAAAAGTCATCATCGGAATCAACAGCCTAGCAGAAACACCTTTAAGAAGCAAAATAAAATAAAAACAGAGGTATGGCAAATTTTAATTTACTTGAACTCGTAAGAGAAATCGCGGATTTCACGGGATTAGCAGAAGAATTAGATTTATTTATTAAGCAAATTGACTATATTTATACATTTATCAAACTCTAGATGAAAATTCAAGAGGCTTTTTAGATTTAAGAATACGACAAAAAATTAAAGGCAAAGCCAATTTAATTTTAATTAATAATAATAATCCAACTCATTGGCCTTTAATAAAAAATGTGTTAAAATCTAACTGTGGTGTAAACGAAAGTGTCGAAAATATTGTTAATGAAATAAAAGTTTTAAAATTTGAAAACTCAGTTGAAGAATTCTTTGAAAAAAATTTAAATCTTTTAACAAAGTTGAATATAAAATCTTCTTTGAGTTCGGATATCCCGACGTGGTTTAATAGCGGACAGAATGAGGAAATTGTTTTAAAGCCATTTATTAGCAAGTTACCTAGTGAACAAAAAATTAATTCTCAATGCTAGGAACCCATCAAACTTAGCAGACGCAAAAGCTATTCTTGTTGAAACTGACAATTTTTTTTTAAGCAGTTTTATAACAATTACCATACACAAATAAAAACTCAGAATCTTTTAGAAATAGAAATCAAAATATGGAAATAGACCACATACAGACAGACAGCTCTCATGAAGGTCAGTTGCAAGAAAATATCCAAGCTGAACATTTCAATGATTCACGATTTCAAAAATTTGCAATCAACCACCTCAGAGCTCTTCCTTGCATAATAGTGAGAACTAATTCAAGTCCATTAAAATTGCTTATTGATTCCGGAGCAACTACATCGGTTATACAAAAAGGTATATTTCATAGTTCCTACAAAACGGAACTTGAAAAGCCACTGATACTTAAGTCTATCAGTTCGAGGTCGTGTATTAACACAAAAATAACGATTCCACTTTTTAAGGAGTTCAACAGACCTTTAGCAAAAATCGAAATGCTTGAAACAGAATTATATAGTGATTTTGATGGCATAATTGGATGTAATGTTTTAAAGCCTTTACAATCAAAAATCCATTTTTCTAATTCACAGCTTATAACAAAAGAAGCTACAATACCATTAGTTTTTAGCAATCTTCCAACTCCATTTTCACAAGATGAGATTCATGTCATCAGTCAAAATGAAATTAATTTTGAAAAAACCCGATATATATAATATAATCTTAAGGTCCAAATCGACAAATATAACTTTTTAAAGCGTGAAACTGAGTATCTGGGACACATAATTTCCGAGGAAGGTATAAAGCCCAATCCTAATAAAATCAAATTGATTAAACAGATAGTAGTACCCCAGACCATAAAACAAATAAAATCGTTTTTATGAGTCACAGGATTTTATAGGAAATTCATTAAAGACTACTCAAAAGTAGTCCTCCCAATGACAAAATACCAAAAAAACAAGCAGTACATAGAGTCTTTTAACAAGCTTAAAAAACTCTTATGTACCTGCCCAGTTTTGGACAAATCACAATGGGAAGAACTGAAACAAAGAATTCATTCAAATAAAGAAAAAAAAAATAAACAAAATTAACAATACACGAGTAGATACAACACAGTATAGAGATCGTGAATTAGTTAAGAATTTAGGCTTTCATAACATTAAATACTTACCACGATATATAATAAAAGATGTTAAACGAAAAGACAAAACTTATTTTGAAGATAAAGATGGATTTAAACGTGATAGGCAAGTTGTAAAAAGAAATTATAAACACGAGAATCCAATCGAAAATATACAATTTGATAGAAGGCTTACAGGAAGAGATTACACCAAAAGAAAAAAAAAAAAATAATAATAACAATGTAATTCTTGTTTAATTCTTGCAAACAAAAAATAAAATTGTAATAATAAATTAATTTGATGTTAAACAGCCTCATATTATTATACTATAAGCCTTTATTATTGTTAGAATATAAACTTAATTTAGTTAACACCCTTCCGTGTACATTCGTTTTATTTGAATAATATCTAAAATTTAATTTAATTTAATTTAAATCTAACTACGTACTAAATATTTAGACTTATTAGTTAAGCACATGCATTTCCTAACAATTATATTAATACAAATAAATCTAAGAACATACATAAAATTCTAAACCAATAGCAAGCAAAGTAAAGAATTAAGGAAGAATAGTTACGCATACGCCACAGTAGCCCGTATGGTATACATAATAAATACCGATGCTGGCAATTAATAATTATAAACAAATCTGATCAACGTTGCAAAAAAAAAAAAAAAAAAATGATAATAATAATAACGTATGGACATTCACGTCTTATCAACACGTTCTCTCCATACTACGGTTGGAGGAGTTACATGTTCCCAAGATCCATACAACATGAATCTATGAAACATGAGCAAGCCACGTGACGGCCTGCACCTGCAGTAAACATATTTACCAATTTTGCACACGACCTGCACCTGCAAATCAGCAAGTGCGGCTGTATAACAGGACTAAGCAAATGTGGTAAATGTGTTTACCATATCCAAGCCAGCTTGCAGCTGCCTATATCAAAAAGTCATGTTCCAACAACGGAACTAATAGAAAGAAGCAGTGAACATGTTATAATATGCATGCACTGCCTGCAGCTGTATAACAGTACAAGCGAGGAGTCTAATTTCTGTTGTCTAGCTGTTGCGTGTTGTGTGTTACATATATATTCTTTGCTTTGTTTTGCTATTTTGAAACCAAGTATAAATATGAGCCAAGACTATTGGTTTGAGTCAGTTCAAGTTTGACCATCGATAGATGATAGTTATTATAAAAGTTTTAAGTCATTTAAAAATAAATGTAAAAAGAAGTGTTCAATTAATATTGAAGATATTTAAATAAAGTGTAAACAAAAAAGTTTTAAATATGTTTTATTCGTGTCACACACGTTACTCCTGGGGTAGTTTGATGAGTATCAATGCACCTGCAGAACAGCTTCCCTATTTAATTTTAAAATCAATTGTTGTCCTTACAACAAAAGGACTATAAATACCAAGTTTCTTGTTTTGAGTTCTTTAGTTTACGTTATTTATGTTAGAAGCTTAGGAAAGTATTTATTTATAATTAAAACTAATTTAAACTTAGGTTAACATGAATTATCAAATACCAAAACACTGTTTGTATTGTTATTTGTTATTAAAATACTAAATAATATTTTAATAATTGAAGTTTTTCAATAATAATACTGATTAAATTGCTATGAATCAAAGTGACTCGGACGTGTATCAATGTACCCCGTGAGTGGGGCAGTTTGAAACAAATTTCATTTTTTTTTAAATAGGTTCTTATATTTTTTGTGAATGGATTTTAGAGTAAATTCGTCTGATATTAGCTAGTTATAAGGACACTCAACACATTACATATTTTATTTTGTTATTTCTGTCATTATGCTGTTTTTTATTTGAGTCTCAAGCAAAATCGTATCAATGTGCCCCAACTCCCCCTACACATGCAGACGTTTGTTTTTGGCGGAAAATTTGCTGTTTTCATTCATAAATATATTCAAAACCTTCAGTTTGAGTGCGTAAGTCCGTTGGATAAGTGAGAATCAGTGTTACCAGAATTTCAAAAAATAAAATGCTAGACTTCAAAAAAAAAAAAAAAAATATGCTAGAATGTATGAAGCCAAAAAATAAAAATGCTAGACAAAACAAAATGTGTTTTCACCAGCTTAAAAAAAAAAAATTAATTTTGCACATCGGTATGTGGTTTCCCTGTAAGGGGACGTGGTATCAACCCACTTTTTCAGAATTATTGTCAATTATAAGGAAGACTTCCGATTGCTGTAGAATAATGAAATTTGGTTGATAGGTAGAGCTCGCAGTATCTGCCTATTATCATTTTGAAAATATACAAGCAACTTAAAAGTTCATGACTTTTCTAAGAACTTTTGTTTTCTTTTTATTACGCCAAATTCGAAACGTTTTAAAAGCTTGATCATTGAACCACCAAATTTTAGTCAGTAATGATTCAATAATAAAACTTCTTTCTTAATTTGAAGTTATTTCAGTATTGTTCTACTTTAAATATTTCGTATTAAACCTTAATAAAGTAAGAACTTGGTGTAGCTACTTTTAGATCTCGGTACTTTTCATGGCTGACTTTGTTACATAGAGGTTTTTATATAGAAGAAGTCTCTGGCTCTTTTTTTAACATTTATGTTTTTGGTGTGATCTACTTATCTCCATGTACCTACCCAATAGACACGATTTCACATTTCATATGCTCAGGAAAGTGGTGGGAAACATCTTAAACTTCGATGCACTGTATATCAGCTTAATGTACACGAATGACTAAAATTCCAGAGCAAATATCGAAAAATTCTACAATCCAAAAAAATGCTAAAACAGCATCTGGCATTTTTTTTAAACGCTTTCAAGTCTTCGAAAATGCTAGATCTGGCATTAAAAATGCCAGAATGGCATCACTGGTGAGAATGAAGAAAAATTAAATAAATATGGCATAAGTTCTAACGGGTGATTTTTTAGCTGGTTTGGTTTTGGCAACACTGGTTTTGACAGCTGACGTGTGTTTAGTACCTTGTGTCACTGTCAAACAGCTTCAGTTTGGTTTGCAATTTAACCATGGATCGTCTTACAAATGAACAACGCTTGCAAATTATTGAATTTTACTATCAAAATTCGTGCTCGGTTCGAAATGTTCATCGCGCGCTGCTTCCATTTTATGATCGGCATTCTCGACCTTCTGAGCAGTCTATTCGGAAGATTGTGACCAAATTTCGCACCAAATTTACTTTGTTGGACATTAAACCACCAACACGTTTACGTACTGTGCGTAGTGAAGAAAATATTGCGGCCGTATCAGCTAGTGTGACAGAAGACCGCGAAATGTCGATTCGGCGCCGTTCCCAGCAGTTAGGCCTTTGTTACAGCACTACGTGGAAAATTTTGCTGAAGGATTTGTGCGTAAAGCCTTTTAAGATACAGCTTGTGCAAGAACTAAAGCGAGCCGACCTACCACAACGCCGAATTTTTGGTGAATGGGCTCTTGGAAAGCTGGCCGAGGATCCGCTTTTTTATCGAAAAATTGTGTTCAGCGATGAGGCTCATTTTTGGTTGAATGGGTACGTAAATAAGCAAAATTGACGCATTTGGAGTGAAGATCAGCCAGAAGCATTGCAACAGCTACCAATGCATCCCGAAAAAGCCACTGTTTGGTGCGGTTTATGGGCCGGCGGCATTATTGGGTCATATTTCTTCAAAGATGATGCGAATCGCAGCGTTACTGTCAATGGTGAACGCTACCGAGCGATGATAACAAACTTTTTTTTGCCCGAAATGGAAGTTCTTGACTTGCATGATATGTGGTTTCAACAAGACGGTGCCACATGCCACACAGCACGCGAAACAATGGCGCAATTGCGAGGCGAGTTTGGTGAACAGTTAATTTCACGTTTCGGGCCGGTCAATTGGCCGCCTAGATCGTGCGATTTGACACCATTAGATTATTTTTTGTGGGGTTATGTCAAGGCTAATGTATATAGGGACAAGCCCGCTTCGATTGACGCACTGGAAGCCAACATCCATGCATTCATTCGTTAGATACCGGCCGATATGTGTGAAAGAGTATGCCAAAATTGGACTCAGCGGATGGACTACCTGAGACGCAGCCGCGGTCAACATTTGCATGAAATTATCTTTAAACATTAAATTGCAAGGTTCAAACTATCGATTCAAATAAATATTTCATTCATTTCATTCGAATTTTTTGTGTTTTTTTTTTTTTTTTTTAAAGTTCTAAACCTCTTAAAAAATCACCCGGTAACTTCATTAATGGAGAGGAACATTCATCTGGAAAAAGGATTCAGAAAGAGGTTAGATAAGATTGCGTATTTTATATAAACTTTTTATTTTATATTTAGGTTTGGGCAGATTCAAAATATAGTAAAACAAAAACTATTTCTTAACTGAAAGGAGTCTCGAGCAACCGGAGGGGGCAACTTTAACAGGGTATGCTTTCACCTCAATTTTTTTAAATCCGAAATTTGTGGCCATTGGAGCTTCAATAGTTCGGGTACAGTCGCCTGAATGTAATATAAACTATCCGTCGACATCGCAGACAGTTTTTACGCCAATCCCATCACAATAGGATGATTTCCTTATACCATTAAACTGGACTTAAAAAAAAAATAACACACTAAGGACTCAAACTAGTTTAAAAGAAAATCGAGAAATCCTTTTAATCAAACAAACTTTTTGCTTCTTCTTCTTCACTATCTGAACTGTAAAACATTTCAATTCATATTGTAAATCTTTTGAGAGCTGAAATCTCTCGAGAAGTCAAAACGTTTCCACAAAATGTATTTTCGGAATAAAAATAGACAGGGCCGGCATTCTTTTTTAAACGTTTTCGTGCGCACGAACGATTTGTTCATGTAACATGCAAAACAAAAGAAATTGTCATGGCCGCGAAAAAAAAAACGAATACAGTTTCTTGGACGTTTTCACTTTTTTTGCTTCATGTAACCCTAAAAACGAACAGATTTTATCGTCACCACGAAATAAAACAAACGACAGATATTTTCTTGACGTTTATCATTTTCCTATTTATTTATTTTTTGAATTTGGTGATGTTAAGATTGTGCTGAATATTTTATTATAAATGCTAGTAAACTATTATTTGTTGACCAGCGATAGCGACGAAAGTGAAGTTAAAAATGAGCATGTGAACTTAAGAACAATTTGAAAAAATCTGCGGGATTTTTCGAATCCTCTCACATTACCTGACAAAAGATTGGTTTATTTTAATTTGGTTCTTAGTTCAAAAGTCAGTTTTTCCTTTTAGTTTTGTGCAACGTTTTAGATTGAAAAAAAAACCGCATTTAAGTATATACGAGTACTGGACAATATTAATTTGCGTACAGGTACCTATACGAACGACAGATGTGGCTCCTATTTTAAAACTCTCCTCAACATTAGAGGTATTGGCTGGAGGATGACAGCAATGGTTAGTTGGAAATGGTTTTATTGTTATTTAGTTTTTTTAATTAATGTCGTTTTCCATTGGGACAGAAAACCATTTTTTTGATGTGTAAACATTTATGCGCGCGTTATTGGAATCTGGTATAGTAATTCCAAACATAATGCAACGAAAAATGCGACAGTTTTTTGATGTGTATTTTCTTCTAATGGACTTGGAGTTGGAGTTGGAGTTGGGAGTTGGAGTTGGAGTTGGGAGTTGGATTTGGAGTTGGAGTTGGAGTTGGAGTTATGCGCGCGTTATTGCGCGCGAAAATAATTAATGCAACGAAAAATGCGACAGTTTTTGTTTTATGTGTATTTTCTTCTAATGGACTTAGAGTTGGAGTTGGAGTTGGAGTTGGGAGTTGGAGTTCGAGTTGGAGTTGGAGTTGGAGTTGGAGTTATGCGCGCGTTATTGGAATCTGGTATAGTAATTCCACACATGATGCAACGAAAATACTTAATGCAACGAAAAATGCGACAGTTTTTGTTTTATGTGTATTTTCTTCTAATGGACTTGGAGTTTGAGTTGGAGTTGGAGTTGGGTGTTGGAGTTGGAGTTGGAGTTGGAGTTATGCGCGCGTTATTGGAATCTGGTATAGTAATTCCACACATGATGCAACGAAAATACTTAATGCAACGAAAAATGCGACAGTTTTTGTTTTTATGAGTTGGAGTTGGAGTTGGAGTTATGCGCGCGTTATTGGAATCTGGTATAGTAATTCCACACATGATGCAACGAAAATACTTAATGCAACGAAAAATGCGACAGTTTTTGTTTTATGTGTATTTTCTTCTAATGGACTTGGAGTTTGAGTTGGAGTTGGAGTTGGAGTTGGTGTTGGAGTTGAAGCTGGTGTTGGAGTTGAAGCTGGAGTTGGAGTTGAGAGTTGGAGTTGGCGTTGAAAGTTGGATTTGGCGTTGAGAGTTGGGTTGGAGTTGGAGTTGGAGTTAAAGTTGGAGTTGGAGTTGGAGTTGGAGTTGGAGTTGCAGTTATCAAGCCACACACATACCGCACGCATGGTGTTTACACATATTTCGGGACTGTTGTTTACAGTCAGTCGGGCCTTTTTTTTTAAGAGTCAGAGTAACTTTGCAAATCTTGCTTTCTGAGCGAGATTTACACCTAGTTGCACCAACACCAAAACAAAACAAGTATGTTTGCTTACGTTTTTACCAGAAGACTGTGAAAAATAGAGAAAAATTTGCATTTGGCCGCTGCAATGGGTACCTATCAAATTAACATAAATTGAATGGATTTTTATAAACACAAACAACAATTTGGGAACAGCTGATCCCAAATGGAAAACGATATAACTTACATTTTCATTCCAAACTTCCGCCTTCTTAAAGTATCAAATTCAACAAAATATTTTCAATTGTCGGCTATTAGTTGTCAAAGAACTTAAAGAAAGTAAAAGATTGCCAAACTAAAATTTTGTTGTCACACAGTTTATCAAACCTAAACGAGTATGAAAACAAAAAAAAAAAAAAACTCTTGGAGTTACAGAAAGCTAATTTTCGCTTTCGAGTGATTCGAGTGATTGAAATGCGAAAGTGGTTTTCGTTTCGTTTTTTTACAGAATCCCACCCCAGACTTTTTGAACGTTTCACATACGTGTGCTAGCAATCCTTCGAAGAGATTTTACCTGCTACATTCTATTCGTCTACAAATCTGATACAAATTCGGTGGGTCGTCTGTTTTAGGTAATGAGCATGGAAAACCGAGACGACTCAAGACAAGACAAATGTCGTTTTCTACAAACGACAACGGTAATCGAGGTGATTATAATTTTGTGTAGTAGAAGCCGATTCAACTTTCTGATTTTTTGTTTTGTTTTCTTTTTTCACATGTACTTAAACTCTACACAACCCCTATCTGCCTATATTCAAGCTTTAAATAAAAAAAATTAAAACCAACAAAGCTTCGCAAACAAAATCAAAATTGTCCATTCAATTCAATTTATGTAAAGTCACACTCTACACTTTTCCTTCGACACAGGGCAAATAGCAATGGCCAGGTTAAACCTATTTATTCCAGAAACGTTCCTGGAAATTGCTGAAAGTATTTCCTTTTTGAGCTTTCCATTATTTGTGTACTACTCGGAGTTTCCTCACATCCATAGGAACGACCTCCATCCATATACCTACTTTTCCACCTGTGGAAAGTAGTAGACGTAGAATACGAATGCGCTCTCAACAGTTGCAGTGAGTTACTTGCCATCCGCACTTGTTGTACCAGAGTGGATGTAGTTTTCCTTTTCGCCATAGTCATCGTATGATCCACATCAAAAACATCCTCATAATCGCATTCAAAATGTGACCTTTCCTCTTCAGCAACTTTATTGCAGTTTTACATATCTACATTTCCGCACATGCAATAGAGATAGAGAGAGATGTCTATACATGTACATGTGCATCAACAGGGTCGACCTGTACACTTCATATTGCAATTTCCACAATAAAAGCACAACAAATGGTGACGCACTGCACTGCACATCCATATGGAAATAGAATACATGAGATGTGAGAGCTCTTGTGCTGCCCTCATTCGCATATACCTAGTCTGGCACAAAGGATATTCATACGTTCAGTGCAACAGGGTGTTAACCTGTAAAAATGAGGAGCAAACAAAATGGAACGAATGGATGGATGGCTGCGCATATATGCGGTAAATCTATTTGATTTATCGTTGACATGCAGTCTACCTGTTTGTAATGTATGATCTGAGGTATAAACAATAAAAATGGAACAAGTCCACGTATTAACAGTACATATAATATCAACTAGGCCAAAAATAACAGCTCGATATCACCGTGTGCTTATGTATCTTGTTGCAGGTGTGGACGGCGATAATATACTTTCTTCAAACGTAGGTACAAATCTGTTGGAAAAAGTATGATGGTGGGTTTGGAAATATTCAAGTGAATGGCAGTAAAAGAAAGAAAGTTCTGAAAGAAAAATAACCAACCCAAAGCACCGCACCATTAGAACTCGATAAATGTAAAGTGTGTGAAACTGTTTTAAGTACTTACTTACTTAGGTGGCGCTACAGTCCGGGGTGGACCTGGGCCTCAACCAATACGCCTCTCCAGTTAGCGCGATCTTTGGCTAACTGCCTCCAGTTGCGCACTCCAAGTTGGTTGAGGTCCCCTTCCACTTGCGCGCGCCACCTAAGGCGAGGTCTTCCTCTACTGCGTTGTCCCTCCGGGTTAGAATCGAAGACTCTTCGGGCCGGAGCGTTGGTGTCCATTCGCTCTACATGTCCCAGCCATCTTAGACGACTGATGCGTACTTTTCTGACTAGGTCGATGTCGCTGTACAGCTCGTAGAGTTCGCTGTTAAATCTTCTCCTCCAAAGCCCGTCAACGCAAACGGGACCAAAAATCACTCGAAGAATTTTGCGTTCGAAGCGACCAAGAAGATCCTCATCCGTTTTTGCTAGGGTCCATGCTTCTGCGCCATAGAGCAGGACAGGGATGATGAGAGTCTTATATAGAATCTCCTTAGTGCTTCTTGACAAGGCCTTACTAATCAATTGCCGTCTTAGGCCAAAGAAACAGCGGTTGGCAAGTGTGATTCTTCGTTTGATTTCTGATGTGATGTCGTTATCAGAGTTTATAGCGGAGCCGAGGTAGACAAAGTCCCTAACTACCTCAAAGTTATAGCTGTCTATCGTGACGTTCTGCCCGATTCGTCGATGTCGTGTGTCCCTTCTTGTTGACAGCATATATTTTGTTTTACCCTCATTCACCACTAAACCCATTTTTGCCGCTTCTGTACTAATACTTGCAAACGCACCAGTGACAGCTCGCTGTGTTGTACCAACAATGTCAATGTCGTCAGCGTATGCAAGCAGTTGCACAGACTTATAGAAAATTGTGCCTCTGGTGTTGGCTTGTGAGTTTCGCACAATCTTCTCAAGAATGATGTTGAAGAAGTCACATGACAGCGCATCACCTTGTCTAAATCCTTTTTTGACATCAAAGGTCTCGGTGAGATTGTTTCCGACCTTTACGGAGCAGCGAGCGTTCTCCATCGTCATTCTGCACAATCTGACAAGTTTGGCAGGGATGCCAAAACTAATAATGGCTCTGTATAGCTCGTCTCTATAAATGCTGTCATATGCGGCCCTAAAATCGATAAAAAGATGGTGAGTATCGATCTGGTATTCTTGGGTTTTTTCCAGGATCTGCCGTAGTGTGAATATTTGATCGGTCGTGGACTTACCGGGCCTAAAACCGCACTGATAGGGACCTATCAGATCGTCGACGAATGGTTTCAGGCGTTCACACAATACAGCAGACATGATCTTATACGCAGTGTTCAGGAGACTGATGCCTCTGTAGTTGGCGCAGTTTAGAGGGTCTCCTTTCTTGTGGATCGGGCAAACAATGCTGAGGTTCCATTCATCAGGCATACTTTCCTCTAACCAAATCTTGGAGATGAGTTGGTGTATGCATTCTACCAAGTCATCTCCGGCTGCCTTGAAGAGCTCGGCAGGTAAGCCGTCTGGACCAGCAGCCTTGTTGGATTTAAGCTTAGATATTGCTATCCTCACTTCATTTTGGTCAGGTGGACGGAAATCTTGGCTGTCATCGTCCAGGTTGAATGGTTCCTTCTGCCTAACAGCGGAATTTGTGTCGTCTTCGCCGTTTAACAGTCTGCAGAAATGGTTTTTCCATGTCCTCAGCACCGACTGTGACTCTACTACAAGGTTTCCTTGTTCGTCTCTACAGGTCTCCGTTCGGGTCTTGTTGGCATGACACGTTCTTTTTACCTTTTGGTAAAACTTCCGAACATTGTTCCTGGAGTAACACCTCTCTATATCCTCGATCGCGCGCTTCTCATGCTCTCTCTTTTTTCTCCGGAGAAGTCGATGTTCTTCCCTCCTTTTTTGCTCGTAGAGCTGACGAGCTGCTCTCGTCCTTCTATGCAGCGACGCTTCGTAGGCACTTTGTTTTGCTGCATGTGCTTGCCGGCACTCTTCGTCAAACCAGGGGTTTCGGGGGGGTGGACTGGTGAAACCGAGCACATCAGTTGCGGCGTTTTTGATGGCTTCTTGGCATCGGCGCCACTGGTCTTCGGCACTTGATGCTGGCAGCATAGGACTTCTCGAGAGGTTGAGGGATACGCGATCGGCAAAGGTTCTGGCGGTTTGTTGCGTTTGTAGTCGTCCAACGTTAAATCTCCTCACAGTATTTTCTCGTTGTTGTGGCGTCTTGGATATCCGCATCCGTACCTTGGCTACAACAAGGTAGTGGTCCGAGTCTATGTTGGCCGCTCGGAAAGTTCGGACATCTAGAATACTGGAGGAGTGCCTTGCGTCGATCGCAACGTGATCAATTTGGTTGACGGTTTGATGATCAGGTGACCGCCATGTTCCTTTGTGTATATTGAGGTGAGGAAACCGTGAGCTAGCTATGGTAACATTACGTCCCGCAGCAAAATCAATCAGCCTAAGTCCGTTTCCAGATGTGGTGTCGTGTAGGCTGTGTTTTCCGATTGTGCTACCAAAGATGTCCTCCTTTCCTATTTTGGCGTTAAAATCACCCAAGACGATTTTAACGTCATGCTTAGGACATTGCTCATATGTTTTGTCGAGGAGCTCGTAGAAACACTCTTTGGTAGCATCGTCTTTATCTTCTGTGGGGGCGTGAGCGCATATCAGGCTGATGTTGGCGAATTTAGCCTTGATGCGGATAGTTGTAAGGCGTTCACTAACGTGTCGAAAGCTCAAGACTTCTTGCCTAAGTCTGCCGCTTACAACAAATCCGCATCCAAATAGACGCTGCTTTTGTTCTCTGTAGCAGTCACCGTAGTAGATGTCACAGTTTTTCATCCTCCTTTTGCCCGGCCCATCCCACCGCACTTCCTGGATGGCGGTGATACCTGCTTTGTAGCAGTCTAGGGCCTCCGCTAGTTGTTCGGCTGCACGCGGTCTGTTCAGAGTTCGAACATTCCACGTGCAGATCCGAACGTCATTGTCCTTTTTTCGTTTTGCAGGGTCGTCAACAGTGAATCCGTCCTTATCCGAGGCTTTTGGTTGCTTCGCAACAATTCTTTTTTTTTCCGTGGTAGGGTCGTTAACCCCACGCACAACCCCCAACCTGGAGGACCAGGCCCTTTCTGTAACCCCTTGGGCAAAAGGAGCCGGAATATTCCGGAGTCAGTAACCCGCTGCGGGGATGTGAGAGCTGCCGTTGACCCATTAAGGGCTCTTCCGCCACCATCTCTATTTCAACACCCTGACTAGTGCTGAAAAATCCTCAATGACCTCAGCTCCAAATACGTCAAAGTAGCTCATTGAGGTATATGTCATGTTGACTGTTGACGCCACCGTTGATTCAACCATGTGAATTCATCCGCCGTACGTCCTCTTTCTGAGGGGCTCATGTTTTAAGTAAAACATGCAAAACAAACAAGTAAACCTTTGAGAAACCGAATCTATTCCAAACGACTCAGTAGCGGGTACAGATAGTTGCAAGGGTCTTACTTTTGCACTTTAATGGTTGTGAGGAGTAGCCCTCTGTGAATATGTCCCCAGGAAGCTTCTATAATTTGTGTTTTCTTTAGCGAAAAGGGTTTTGGAAGAGTGTTATCAGCGGTTGGCGAATGCGCATTTAGAGGATCGGTTTACGGTCTTGTAGAGCCATTACATGAGCCACTTTTTAAGGAACAACTTCATGTTCATAGGAACATCAGCCTAGTACGTATACAATATGCCCGTTTGTTTGGGGATGGGTAGAATATCGAGAGTACAACAAACGTGAGATCGAATAATTGAGAAGAAGCTCCTCCAGGAATAATGTGTACTGATGAAATTTTATCAGAAGGTGAAGCGAACATACCAGGGCGTTAATTCCGGAAAAAAAAAATCGATAAACCTTGTAAAGGGTTCTTCAATTGGGGCGGAAAGATTAAGCAAAACTATTACCCTCGCGAAATATGTGAAAATATTACACAAAAGAGAAAAGCTAGAAAGCGTTGGCAACAGACAAGGGCGACAAGGGAAAAATAAACTCACTAAACAACCAAAGCAATAAGCTCAGAAAGTCTATAAAATAATTCAAGAATGAGTCTTTAAAAACTTACTTTACCGACTACTCGCGTTTGGAAGGCAACAAAGAAAATGAAAAACGACCAATAGCTCACATTCCTTCGGTAAAAACTAAAGAAGGTAACTGGGCATAAAGCACCTAAGAGAAAGCAAAGCAGAATATATTGAGGACGGCTTCCAATGAAGATAAAAGTTACCAAGGAATCGAAGAAAGGTAGGTATACGAAGAAGATTGACCTACATATACAACCGGTAACAATTAAAGAAACTTGAAAAAGAAATTAAAGAAAATATATTCTATTTCTTCTTCTTATTATTATTATTTTATATATATTATATATATATATTTTTTTTAAATATATAATTCTTTCGGGGTGAACCTCGATGAGGACGTAACTCGATAACCCCTGGGACGATTTTCATTATTTTTTTTTTGTTTTGTTCGTATTGCTGTATATCAAGTTTTTATTTACTTTTTGTCGCGAAAACAAAACTTGGAGGGGATGAAAGAGGTTATGAAAGTTTGTATGGGGAAATACACTTTGAAAAAAAAAAGAAACTGGATAGAAATCGAGTAGTGACACTTCAAATAAAAAAAAGAAACATTTTAAATTTTAAGGCAATTGTTGTTGTCAATTATTTTAATTATTTTGCAAGCAAATTGTTGTTGTCCACAATTTTGAAGTTTTTTTTTTTTTTTAATATACCTAAAAAGTTTGTTCTAATAAATTATGTTTACTATGTTACATTAAGTAACTTTTGGAAATGAAGTAGATAGGTACTTTGATTATACAAAGATGATATTATGGCCGGCGATATTTTGCATCGAATTCGCACTGTGACATCGGATTATGAACTGAATGAACTTCGATCGAATCGCATTGAGTCAAGCTGTTCGAACAAATGTGCCAATGTTGAATCAAGAACAAAAGAAAGATTTTTCTTCCTTGATGCGCCCGGTGGAACTGGAAATGCATTCCTGATTTCACTGATTTTGGCTACAATTCGTTCGAGATCTGAGATCGCTTTGGCCCTAGCCTCTGCTGGGATAGCGGCTACTTTGTTAGAAGGCGGTCGAACAGCATTGAAATTGCCATTGAATCTGCAAGTGGATGCAGAAACTACATGCAACATTTCAAAGAACACTGCGATGGCGAAAGTACTGCAGCAATGTAAGATTACCTATCATATGGGACGAATGCACCATGGCTTACAAACGCGCATTGGAGGCCCTGAATCGTTTACGTAATGATAGGCAACCCTTCGGTGGTGAAATGATCTTGCTATCAGGCAATTTTCGTCAAACGCTGCCTGTCATTTCGAGATCAACTCCGGCAGATAAATTGAATGCTTGCCTAAAGGCGTCTGCTTTATGGCGATACGTTAAGAAATTGCATTTGACAACAAACATGCGAACATCAGAGTTCTCCAGGCATATTGTTGGCGATGGGCAATGTTAATCACCGGGCTGATCGAGTTTCCACAAAATTGTTGCTGCTTTACCACCGGAAGAACTAATCATGAATGTTTTCCCGAATATCGCTCAGAATTTGTTGACCATGATTGACTGAGTGTAAGAGTGATTTTGGTTGCGAAAAACAAGAACGTCGATCATTTGAATTTCGCCATTCAAAACCAAATCGCTGGTGAGTTTCGTTCATACAAATCAGTCGACTCTGTGATGGATGAAAACGAAGCCACCAACTATACCACTTTGTTGCGCAACCTAAACGAACCAAAATCTTGTAACGGTACGCGTTTGATTGTGAAGAATTTAATATCAAACATTATTCAAGAAACGATTTTTATTGGAAAACTAGCTGACCCGGCGAACTTCGCTCCGCCCAAATCTATGTTATACTAGCTGACCCGGCGAATTTTGTTTCGCCCATATTCGTTAATGTAATGAAAATAATAATACTGAGCATGCACAATGCACATATCCTTTACGATACACGATGTATAAAGCGGAAGTTCATACATTTGACTTTAGGAAAAACATGGGAATTCAATATTGATTCCACAAAATTCCAGCGATAGACTTTGAGACTTATTAAATGGGAAATACGCTTAAAAACGAATGGCAAATCTTTCTGAATAAGCGGATTCCGTGGAATTAGAATGATTTTCTTTGAATTTTCCACTGAAAATCGTCGTTTATTCCATGACATTTGATTCGAGATTCTTCACAATCAAATCAAACGCGATCAGTTAAAACATTTAGGTGGATTGAGGTTGCGCAACAAAATTATAATTGAGCCGACTTTCAATTTCAAATTGTGTAGCGGTAAGCGCGGCGTATCAAAATACATAATTCAAAAATAAAGTTTTAAATTATTTTTTTCAATCTTCTTTTTTTTTTTAAATCCATCCCATCCCCGTAAACTTTTATTTTCACGACAAAAAGTATCATATGTCTTTCCTTGGGTCAATACGAATCCACGAAGCACGATCCATTCCCGAGTTATGAGTGCACATACGGACGACAGTCTCTTCACCTATCATGTCCAAAATAGTCCTATCTTTCAAACTGTAACCAACCAAACACAGCCACAAAATTTAATTGAAAACGGTTGAGTGGTTTAGGAAAAAAACAAAAAATTACTCAAATTCATGCTTTTTTTTTCCACGCACGCATAAGTTTTCCGATTCCAGCGTAAGAACCGTATAACAACCGACTGGAAATTCGAAAAAAGTGTTTTGACAAAACAAAATGTATTTCTCATAAGACCAAAAAAACAACATATTTTACAGTGCAAATATATTTTTTTTGCACCGTTTTTTTATAAACAAATTACACAAACATATTATTTACCAGTTGCAGCCAAACTTCACAAAAATCATATAAATGTACCAATACCAAAGATGTGAAAAAGTTTGGTTAAAATCGGTAAATGTGTTAAGGCGTGATTCGGCGACAAACGAACACAATTTTAAGGCCGGGAAGGTGTACTACTTTGTTTGTTTATAATTTTTGATTAAATGAAAGAGAATGGATCTTATATTGATAAATGTTTTATTTAATGTCGGCAATTATGTATGGAATACAATATCAGGTAAATGTCCGCCTCTGTTAGTCTCACAAATGCGAACCCTTTTGAGCACAATTTTCATTACATTCTTACACATTTCACGCGGTATTTCATTAATTTCATCACGAATATTTTGTTTGAGTTGCTCAAGCGTTTCTGGTTTGTTTGCATAAACCTTGCTTTTCAGATATCCCCACAAAAAGAAGTCCGGAGCAGTCAAATCAGGCGACCGTGGAGGCCAATCAACATCACCATTTCTTGAAATAGCTTTTTTGTGGAAAGAGGTCTCACTGTAATTCCATGGTTATCCTGGCTGTATGCGATGTGGCACCGTCTTGTTGATACCACATGTTAATCAAGACCAAAGCATGAAGTTGTGGCGTTAAAAAGTTTTCAATCATATCACGATATCGCTCCCCATTCAGAGTTACCGTTACGCCGTTTTCATTTTCAAAGAAGTAAGGTCCAATGATTCCTCCTGACCAAATTGCACACCAGACTGTAACTCTTAATAGATGCAATGGTGACTGATGAACAATTTGAGGGTTGGGCTTGGTCCTATCACCTACAGACCCTCTTTCTTCGAAATCATTCACTACACGCTAAATAGTGCGTTTTGTTGGCACGTTGTTCCTCCAAAAAATTTCACGTTGTTTCTTTCAAAACTTTCTCATCGTCACAGTAATCGATGATTGATTTTGATAAACTGTTTTAAAGATTAAAACACGTTGATTTATCGAATATTTTTCCATAATAAATTTGCCGCGTTTCTACTTCACGACTGCCAAATATGAACTGTCAAGACTAACGTTTACCAAAATGGCGCCAAAACAAAATAGTATACCATCCCAGCGGACACCCTGTGTAACTAAATGGCAGTCGGAGGCCGCGCATATTTTTGTCAGATTGTCTATTATTTATACTTGAAAGCGTCTTGTCTTAATCTCTTTTTTTTTTTGTTTTTAAATTACCTTTTTATATTTTTGGGTTTGTTTTTTTTTTTTTTTTTTTAAATTTATATTTTTATATTTATTTTTTAGGCGCAGTAGCTTAGTGGTTAGTGTGTTGGACTGCTATGCGAGGGGTCGAGGTTCGAATCCCGCAAAAACCCAAATTCCGACTTAGGGTTTTTTAACTGCGCCACCTCTCGCGAACGTCTGACAAACATCCGAGAGTATAAATGTCTTGAAAAAGCTTCTCAATTAGCCGATTGGAGTCGGCATAAAATTGTAGATCCCTTCCATTCGTTCCAAAAATGAAAAACTCACACAAAACGAATAGTTGTGAGAAGCTAGGCCTAGGGTCCCTCCGGGCCTGTTGCGCCAACTATTTATTTATTTTTTTTTGAAGTGAAACTTCTTATGCGACTTCCAACTCAAGGTCGCATTAAACGTTTAACGCTAATAATTGGATACCTACTCAAAGGTGTGAGCGAGGGTGAGGGTGGCGCACATTGCACAGCACGAGCACGTTCATATGAAAAAAAAATGAGTGGTGTTTTCTCCAACAAAAGTGAAACGAAAGAGAAGTATGCGAGGTGAATGTGTATAATCACAGCCACAATGGGTTTCTGATGAAATGCGCAGATGGCTGTTGACGTGCGCTGATGGACTTATGTGTATAGAAATTGAGTTCAAGGTTTTTGTTTTAATGGTTGTTATAGTACATACCTACATACGTTGATACCTACAGTAAAGAATTGAAGAATTCAAGAAGTAAAGACAATATAGGTGAATTATGTTGTTTGATTTATTGAAGTGAAACTTCTTAAATGCTTAATGCTACTATAAGCATTACATACTCAAAGGTGTGAGGGTACCGCTCACGCTTCAGAGTATGCAATGGTGAGTGAGTTTATTGGCACCAAATGCTGGGAGAAGAATATTCTGTGGTGAAGATTAATTTCCAAAAATAATGACTAAGTTGGCAATTAATGTCTTATTGAAGTGGAACTTCTAATGCGACTTCCAACAAGGTTGCGTTAAACGTTCAACGCTCCTGGGGAGGGGGAATAGGAGACAGAGCGAGAGTGAATGCGTGGCACTCGAACGCATGCGCGTAGTATACCTGTTACAGACCAGCGCGAGCGTTAGCAACGAGTAGCGTCCTCATTATTTCATTTACTTGTTTTAGTTTGTGTTGATACACATATAATTTAATAGGGTAGTATTTTTGAAGTGAAACTTCTAATGCGACTTCCAACATATCGTATCTTACTTTAGTTGTCATTATGCCATTGTAAATGTTAATGTAGATTTGGATATTTCTCCACTCGAAAATGATAATTAAAAGATGCGATCAATTGTGAATTGTAAGCAATGTTAATAAAGTTTGTCTTAAAGCCTAGTATCCTGCTCGCGCTAAATGTTATCTCCCATACAAAAATGTCTACAAAGATCAAATTGAGCGAGGCAGTTTAGCAAAGCATCAGTATACAGTTCGCACGCTAAATCCTTAACTTCATATAGATGGGCCGATGAAAAGTCTCCACTCATTTAGCTCGCGAAATAAATGTCCGGTGCATTAAATCGAAGATAAATTTTGACATAAAAAAACGGAGGAAAGTGTTTGTGTTGTGTTTGCAATGATTTGATTTTTTTTATGGAAAACGCAGACAATGTTTGCGTGGTAAATAAAAGAAAACGCAAAGCCAAACAACAGAGCCAAAACAGAGATACATATAAATATAAATAAAGCGAATCGATTTTCAGGGGGACTTATGCTCTCATTTGGCGTCGTATTTTGGGTAATAACAAGTGTTCTACTATGGTAAGGAGATTGTGGAAAGTTTGAGGACACATGTCGAACTTCTTCTTATAATTTCTAGGTTTCTTACGTCTTTCAAGTTTGAAATTCGAAAATTCTATTAAAATTACGTTTATTGATATCTGTCATGGATCATGGTTACGGTGACCATATTCGCCGAAAAAAAATAAAGGACAATAACTATTTTGCTTCCAATATTTTTGTAGGTATTTATTTGTTAAAAAAAAAAGTTAATATCGTTTTCGATTTTGGCTTTTCAGATGTTGAGCTGAGATTTCAAATTTCTGCTGCAAAATCGAACATCATAGTACATTTACACCGCACCTAAATTCAACATTTCTGAAAAAAAAAAAAAATCCGAAATTCGATTTTGCGTTCCCATTGAAACTTCGAATGAAAGCTAGTTTCAGAATTGATTATTCATCTTTTTTTCTGTTTAAAATCAGAAATGGTTGAACCTAAAGAATTAATTTTTGTTAGCTATATTATTGTGCTAGTTCAGACATACATATTAAATGTACCTATTGCTGACTTAATATAGAGGTATGCTATGCAACCACTTCCTTCTTCTTTGTTATAATAAGTTTTTCGTTCCATATTAATAATTTGAATAACTTGAAATAATTGATTTGTTGACAACAGTTTTTTTTTTTTTTTATGCTAGTCAGCGGACTGATAAGTCATCGTCTTCGATTTGCCAAAAAGATTAATTTTTTGGATAAAAAATCAATTTCTTTTTGTGATCGATATTGCTTTTGGGTCTACAGAAAAAAAAAAATAAAATAAAAATAAAATGTGGATAGATTTAAAAACATCTTCATTTTCACTACGAAAATCTCTAAATTCTAAGTAGGGTTTCACGGTTGCCAACACGGTACATTTGGGACAAAGTATTTGTCTTTCCCAATGTTTCTTTGCCCTTTGTCCTTCCCGACGATTTGTCAGTCCGAAAGTTAATTTAATTCAACAAATAACTAAATAAGAGGATAATGTACACAAATAACCTTGGTTATGGAAAACTTATTTTTTAGGTTATTTTAAGGTAGTACGTTTTGAGGTGTACTACAATACGAGTTGGTTGAGCAATTTATAAAGCTTTTAAAATTTGTTATTTCAGTTGGAAAATTAAATCTTTGTCCCAATGCTGATTTCTCCGCCCCACTCTTTCGGTATATTTGTCCGAAGTTATGTGTCAAGTTGGCAAGTCTGTAGGGTTTTCCGAAACTGCATTTAGTTATAAGAATAGCTTTAACAGCATATACATTCATTAATGATTTGGCACTGCTCCACCCTCCAAGAGTTATTCATGATTGAAAATACTCTTCAGTTGGTGCACCGTGCACTACAAACCCGGTAGGCACAAACTGAAATTTAAGGTGTGCAGTGCCTGCACTGAAGCACTGAGGGTGTAAACACAATTTCAAGTCATGTAAGTAATACTTTTAATTGAACTAAAGCAAACAATTTTTAGTCAGTGTTTTAAAGGACAGTTTCAAAAATAAAGGACAAAATCCGTCCTTTATTAAAAAGAAAATAATAAAGGACAGGGGTTAAAAAGAAAGGACTGTCCTTTTAAATAAAGGACGGATGGTCACCGTAATCATGGTACTCATGGTTCATAAGCATATGGGTTTTGTCCCATCTATATCATGTTTAATAATAATTTAGCGACCATTTATCTTTGGTGTGGAGAAACGAAGTGGAGACTAGGGGCGCTAAAATTTAGCGCGAGCAGGATACTTGGCTTAAAGAAACAATATGATTTCACTAAAAATCAATTTCTACCCCTTCCTATTTTCATTTCCACGTTACGAAATTTCACTTCTTCCGCGCGGAGGGACTCCACGCACTATTTTTTTTTATATTTATTTATTCAGCCTACGACACTCCGGAAAAGAATACCAATTTAATGGACTACAGGGCGTCACGTAGGAACGTACCTACATAGGATACGCGCGAAACACATATCTCGAAAATGGTCCATACGATTGTAACAAAAATTCATTTCTTAGGTAATATGGTCATTTCTAGCTTAATAGCGAACTCAGTTTTGCTCTCTATTATCGTACAATGAATTTTTGAAAAAAGTATTTTTTTTTTTAAATTCATTTTT
This sequence comes from Cheilosia urbana, assembly GCA_946477585.1. Classification (NCBI taxonomy): domain Eukaryota; kingdom Metazoa; phylum Arthropoda; class Insecta; order Diptera; family Syrphidae; genus Cheilosia; species Cheilosia urbana. Next base: position 61,057,763 of record OX297854.1, on the reverse strand, counting down.
ATTTAGTTTACCTGAAAACTGCAACAAATATTATGATCAAAATGCATACTTAGATTAAAATTGATTTTTCCACAAATTATTGCAACCCTAGTTTTCAATCCAAATCACCGAAAACGCTCATGTCTCGGTAACCCCAGTTTCGATTTCGATAAGACTTTAAAAACTCAGTAATGCTTACATCCCGAATAAAATCTTGTAGGTAACCGATTTTCAGATAAATAGTTCAGCAATACTATTTTTCAAACTAAGCATTGAAAAATTTCTTACTATTCTGTTTGCATCGTTTTACAAAAACCGCTTTAAAGGTTTTCATCAAAACCAATATTTAGGATAAAAGAATAATTCTCGCTAAGATCCCATACCTAGTTCTTCTCAAAAAATTCGAATAAATCCGTTTTTAATTATTTCTCAAAAACGTATATTTTACAAAAACTCGAAAAAATGCAATAGGAACTACGAAAAACTTCTTTTTGGCATATGTTTACCACTCCTTCTTTTTTTTCAACCAGTTTGAATATGCACCTTAAAATAATTCCAATCACTTGGAGTTTTAACAATCAGAAAATCTCACTTCATTTGCACCCCCATTCACGTCCATCGGAATATTCATTTTATAACTGCTAATGCGAATTCAAAGCCAAATCCCTAAATTTTTCAATAATACATTTATGTAAAGATGTCAGTCTATGGCGAACCCTACTTCAAAATCATACACACCTTAAACTAGCAGATCAGAAAATAGAAACTCCTACGATGTGTGTCCTTGTTGTACCTACTAACAAATCTTGTAAAATGTAAAAGCTTACAAAAGGCGACTATTGCTTGTCAATGATGGGTATAAAAACTCACCTTTAACGCAAAAGTTTATTTTATTCTTGCATTTCATGAGCCGTTTCTTTTATCTAGCATTGATTTTCAAATTTGTATCTACTTTCTACCTAATAAGAAAACATCCAACCAAACATTTGATGAACGAGAAAGTTTCGTTCGACCCAGTCGTGCACTTTATTTTGAATTTTTTCTAACAAGTTTTGATTTCTATAATCAAGCGTTATCACTGTTTCGCAATCTTTTTGTACGGGCTACATTAAATAACCCCTAAGAAGATTCGAAACATTTGCAGCACATACCTACTGTAGTGAAGAAAAACGTGAGAAAAGAAAATCGGTATAATTTATGCCAACCAAAACTAAAATGTCATGTTGTCCGAAGGCCTGAATAATTCAATTCTATGTGCTTACGACATGCTTCTTCTTCTTCCTCCCCAGAATCCATTAATTCCTTCAAAATAAGAAATTACTGTCGTAGCCTACCCCTACACAACCCCTAACGGAGTGGTTCGGTGACGGTTCATTATTCCACTAGTACGTAGCCAAAGATGCCACAATCCCAAATCAATTAAACAAATACTCCCGAATTACCCAATTATATTTCAGAATCTTTATGCCAAGAAATACAGTGCAGTTATGCCCGCGGTACCTATACACCCTAATGGAGCCCTTTAGATAAGCCCCAGTCTATATGAAACCGGATTTCATTACCATAAACGACAGATCCTTAACCAGGGAATTCCCACCAATATGAGATGAGAATTCTATTTTGCTGCTGACTTAGGTACTCTTTTATCTATCTCCCTTACTGCAACAAGTCGCAACTAGCTACATAAACGTGTCCTAAAGCCCCCTGGAGAACCCTCCAGTTGCAGGGTTTTTACCGATATAATAGTCTTCGCGTAGGTATTTCACCATTTGCCTGGGGTGAAGTTATTCCTTTCCGCAGAATCCCCGACATAAAAAAAAAACACACAAATAGAAACAAACTTGCACCCAACCGCCGAAAATTCTCACCGAAAGGAGCACCTTGAGGGTACAAAGCCCAGAATTTTCCTTTATGTGCTAATTTTGTTTGCAAGTTCTCCTCAATTTGTACGGTACCATGTTCATCGAATCGTGAAAAGGAATCTCAAGGATTTACCTACCAAAGCAAGCAAAGTTTGTGTTTTTTTTTTTCCATTCCGCGAAGGAATCAAATAAAACGACGGAAGCTTCTTCGCAAGGAAATTGAATTTTCACCTAAGTGGGGCTGAGAGAAAATTCCCTTTTCATTCTCATGCCAATGTGTTTTTATAGGTGAGTTTTCTTATCGCATCGGCCCTCTAGACAAATGCTGTGAAGTTTATATTCCTCTGAGGTCTGAGGTGTGTTGCATGTGGAAGTTATTTATTTCTTTGTTAGCACTTTTTTTTGGCGCAAACATTTCTGCAGGGAGTACAGATTTTTGGTGTCCTTAGTTATGATATTGTTTGCCACTTCGATGCTAGCAGGTTACGGCTAATGGCTTGAAAACTTTTTCGAGAATAGATTTCTAAAATAAAGTTCACCCTCACGAGTTTGTAACGAGGGAAAGCGAAGTTCTTGTGTTTGTGTGTGTGTTATAGTTTTTAAGTACTTTAAGTTTGTGTTGATTTTTCAATCAATGAAATCAGCACCGCTGCAACTTTGAGTAGTCCTCTATAGAGATGGAATAGTGGTTAGGTTTTTTGGGTTTGGTAGGGGTTTTGTTTTTGATCTGGAAAGTTTGTTTGTGGTTTGTACAATAAGGATCTTGATACAGATAATGGTATCAAGGAGAGATGATTTTTAAAAGTTATTAGCTCAGGCCTCTTAGGCGCAGTGGCTTAGTGGTTAGTATGTTGGACTACTAAGCGCAAAATTCTGTCTGGTCTGTCCGTCTGTCCATCTGACTGTTCGAAAAAGACTCTAACGATTTACACCAAATTTGGTATTTAAGCTTAAGTAGGTGAGGTTACAAACCTATACCCAGTTTTGAGCTTAAAGTTCGAATAACGGTACTTTTAAAGTTTGGACATATCTCGAAAACGGTCCATGCGATTGTGACAAACAAAATATGATCTCTAGGGTAATATGGTCATTTCTAACTTAATGGCAAACTCAGTTTTTCTCTGTATTATCCTAAAATGGATTTTTGAAAAAAGTTATTTTTTAAAAATTTAGTTTTCGAATAAATCCGGTTTTAATTATTTCTCAAAAATGAAAAAAAAATACGCACAGCAATCTCGCATGGATAGAAACCCTAATAAAATGAAAAATAACCGAACAAAAATACTTACTTTTGATAGTCTAAATAGAACATAGGCTCTCACTTACAACTGAACCGTCGAATGAATGATGCATTATGCCCAATTCACAATGTCGCGTTGACGCGCGCGTGCGTTGACAGATTATGTAGAAACAAAGCGTTCATATGGTGCCACACAAAATGCAGCTTCAGGCGTTGAGCCGATTTTAGACCGTAAATATCGTAAAGTTCAACGCGACGCGTGAGTAGAGCTACTTTCTACTATCACGCGCGTTTGACAACTTTAGAATTTCGAATTGTTCGATTTGAAGTCATAGAATGTGCCGTTTATAGATGGAGTGGCACAGATCCGCTAAAGTTTATTACACACAACTTTTAAAAAGCTATATGATGTTTTTTCAAAGCATAATTAATTAATTCAGTATGAGGAAATGAGGAATAACATTTTTTTTGTAGGGCAACTACTAATTTCTTTAGAATTTTTGTAAGAAAAATATTAATCAAGGGTCTTGTATCCGTATTAAGGTTGTTGTGTGCTTCGATATATTGTTAAATTTGATTTTCTTGTATTTTGGAGAATCGTTTTTCAATTCGTGCATAAAAATGACAGCTTCAAGAAAAAAGAGAGTAGACTTGAAATTTTAATTTTGCTCTGAATTTGTATTTTTCAGCCAAAAAACAAACAGAACTTTTAGTTTGTCAAAGTTTTCCCTGTTAACGCGTAGTCGCTTCAAAGCAGCATTTTGTTTTACAAAATTGTTGCTCGCGCGCTTTGGCATTTAAAATCGTAAAATTTCGATAAAGCGTGTCAAAGCGCGCCGACGCACGCACGCGTGCAACGCCGAATTGTGAATTGGGCATTACTGCTATTCGTCTACGGACTTGTTTTTGCTTCATTTACCCCTTATACTCATAGACGCTGCGCGTATGGCTCACGAGATATTCGTGTTGTTTGAACCGTCCTGTGTTTCAATCGTACCCAGTCTCCCCTACGTTTGAAGTAGTACCAACTATTTTTCGTCAACTGTTTTCAATTCACGGACAAGTTGACGGTCAAATAGTTCCATTGTTGTACTGCCTCATGTCCTCCAAGAGCTTAAAATGTTACACGGAATTTTTTTCCGATATTAAAGCCATAGCTGCCGAGAATGATAATGTACTAAGACCAAAATACATACTTTCTGACTTTGAAAAGGCAAGTGTGAAAGCCGCCATTAACGCATTTTCTGAGGCTGAAAGCAAGGGTTGTTTGTTTCATTTTGGGCAAATTATTTGGCGAAAGATTCAATCGTCTGGTCTCCAAAGGGAGTATGGAAATAATGAAGGTAAGTAGTACTCATATTTTATTAGCTATTTGTGTAATAATACCCAAGTTTTCTACAACTTCTTAGATTTCAGTTTACAAATGAGGATGCTAAAAAGCCTAGCTTTCGTGCCACCTGAAGAGGTTGCAGATTATTTTGATATTTTGAAGCAGAATTGTCTGCTAAAATTGTCAAGTGGTTTGGAGAAAATTATGTCAATGGTAATGATAAAAGCTGCAATTTAATTGGAAAATACGTTATGTACAATAAAGATTTCTTTGCAGGTAAGGAGAGTAGAAAAAGAAAACTTTTCGGACTTACAAATAGTCCTGCATACTCCCCTAATTTTTGGTCGGTTTGTGACCTTTTGGAACAAAGTCCGCCGCGTACACAGAACAACGTAGAGGCGTGGCACCGCCGGCTGAAAGTTCTCTCAGGGCGTTCACACATTGGTGTATATTCACTGATTGCTCTTTTATGTGAAGAGCAAATCCGTGTGAAAACATGTTTGGCTAAAATAATTGATAATTTGTTTTGATAATTTGTTTTTCGACCAATTTCTTGTTTTTATTATTGAAATTTCAGCTTAATGGCCTTATTATTTCTTATCTTATTATTGCAGGTGAGACGCAACAACTGAGAAAACGTTACGTTACGAAGGAAAAAAAAAAATTAAAAAAATTTACGCGGAACGTAACGAGCGTTCTGAAATAAGTTTTCTCACGGGAATTGCGTACAATATGAACTTGTATTAGAAATTGTTTTGTTATGGATCGTTTTTTATGTTTTTGTTAATTTGAACTGTTTTTGTAATGTTTAATTTATTTGAAGTTTGTTATTTTGTTAATTTTGTTAAATAAATTTGCATAATTTTTTTCGTTGCTGCAATCAAATTTTTAGTTTTACTTTCGGAATTTTGGCTTTTCGGGATTTTGGATTTTCGGGATATTGGCCTTTCGGGATTTTAGGTTTTCGGGATTTTGGATCTTCGGGATTTTAGTTTTTCGGGATTTTAGGTTTTCGGGATTTTGGATTTTCAGGATTTTGGGCTTTCGGGATTCTGTCCGACTCCCATCACGAACAGTACTTCCAATCATTGATAACTTAAACCAGCTTTATTGGGTACTCTATTCCAGTCAAAAAGAAAATTATTCCCAAACAGATCAAAAATCAGAAACTCATACACTTGTTCTCGTACTCAAAAACTTGTAAAGTGTAAGTGCTATAAAATCATACAGTAGGCGCTTATAACTCTCTAACAAGAACTTGCGACAATAATTGTCTGTTTCTAGAGCTTTTCTATGTTTCTTTTACCTTTACCTATCTAATAAAATAAGAAAACAACCAACAAAACTTTTGATGAACGAGAAAGTTTTGTTCGACCCAGTCGTGCACCTTATTTTTAAAATAATGTGGTGCTTTTACAACTATGAGGAAGTAGAGTAGGTATGTTGTCCAGTTGCAATCAACCAGTAATTATCTGCTTTGATCAATATACTAATTCCGTTCTCTGCCTGTACACAATATTGAGTCGCTCATCTGGCAGCCTCAATTCCCTAAACGTTTCGAGATTTTTACCTGGCGCTGATGAAACATCAACGCAAATTTCGGGAACTTCCATCAACTCCACAGCTACAATTCTATTATCATACTGATTTATGATTGCTTAACAACACTTGCAGCTTATTGCATTGCATACTGGTCCAAATCAAGTTGACGTGCTAGGTGCCACGCTGGATTTTTGATGTGTAAACATCCAAGCGCGCGTTATTGGAATCTGGTGGAGTAATTCCACACATTTAACTTCCGGGGACAGGGAATGCGACACTGTGTTTTATCATTGCACACATTTTATCATTGCATACGTTTTTATCATTGCATACATTTATGAGCTGGGGCATATTAATTTCAGCTTTTCGTTGATGTGAAATAAAATTTCTCCATTTCGTCCTTGCACCGTACTCAGAAGAAATTTCAAGAATTCTGCAGGGAGATTATCTTCTTAACAATTGCAAAAGCTGTTTGCAAGTACAACGTGTTAACGGGTAGGGAGAGAGAGAAAGTTGTTGGCATGGGTGGTGTTTGGTGTACAGATTCGTTGATTGCTGTGGCTGAGCTGATGACGTCATAATATTTTGTTCATTAGTCTTTTTAACGAAAGAGGGAACATCGTAATAGAATCGCAGTCGATGCTGAGGATTTGGAAGAACTACTTCTGCAGACTGTTTAACGGCGATGACGAACTAAATCCCGCTGTCAGGCAGAATGAACCATTCAACCTGGACGATGAAGACCAAAAATACCGTCCACCCGACCTAGAAGAAGTGAAGATAGCTATATCGAAGTTTAAGTCCAACAAAGTCGCTGGAGGAGATGGCCTAGCCGTCGAACTGTTCAAAGCGGCAGGCGATGACTTAGTTAGGAGCATGCAATATCTCATCTGTAAAATGTGGTCGGAGGAAAGGAAAGACCCTCCTTCACCAATTACAGAGGTATCAGTCTTCTAAACATTGCCTACAAGATCTTATCTGCCGTGTTGTGTGAACGCCTGAAGCCTTTCCTAAACAACCTGATTGGTCCATATCAGAGCGGCTTCAGGTCAGGAAAGTCTACCATAGACAAAATATTCACACTACGGCAGATCTTGGAGAAAACCCAGGAACTTCAAATCGATATACCCACCACCTTATCATCAATTTTAAGGCCGCATATAACAGCAGTTATAGAGACAAACTATACAGAACAATGTCTAGCGTTGATACAGCCTTGTCATTGTATTCAGCTATGGACTCCGCTTCCTTATCGACGTCATCTGATTTTATGGAAGATCGAGTATCGATGTTTGCTTTACGCAGACTTTAATGGGCCGCTGTCAAACGATCTAAAAAAAACGTTAAGCTTCTCCTCCAAGCTATCTAAGGTATGTGAAGAGCGTTGCCACTTAAATCTTTAGCGAATGTAGTACGTTAGAGCAAAAAAGTAGCATTTTCAAATAAAATGTAGTACCTGTTGTTTTTGTATTGAAATTAAATAGTTATATATAATATAATGTCTACTTAGATAGTTCTTCAATTAAGATTCCTAGACAATTTTTTTCACTGCGCCACCTCTCTCGAAAGTCTGACAAACATCCGAGAGTGTAACTGTCTTGAAAGAGCTTCTCAATTAGCCGTTTGGAGTCGGCATAAAATTGAAGATCCCTTCCATTCGTTCTAAAAGTGAAAAACTCACACAAAACGAATGGTTGTGAGAAGCTAGGCCTAGTTTCCCTCCGGACCTGTTGCTCCAACTATTTAATTATTTAAAAAAAAAATTTTTGTTTGTTTAATTCCATCAATATTGTCACAGTGTCGCTATTTCAAAATAAGATCCAAAGCCCTAATCAACAAGCGCCACTGCTCATTTAAAATTTCCAAATTTGCTTTCTTACAGGGAAACTCCTTAAATAAATTTAAAATGTAGTGCGAGTGGTAACGCTTATATGAACTCGCATCCTTCGTTGGACTTCAGAAACTCACTCGCACTATTCACGAGCGTCGTAACCTGTCCACGATATTTACCGCGACTTGCCAAGTACCTATAACCAAATGGTTTAAGCATTAAAACAACATTAATCAAGGATCCCACTCACCAGAGTTAATAAATAAGTTTTTAATCTATCGACTAAGCTATACTTGCTCTTAGACTATCCTGCGCTGAGTCAACAAAATGCTAACCATTGCTGGAGTAGGTGTACCTACAGTTTTTCTTCCGTCAGCCCAAAACGGATAAAACCTCTATTTTCAGTTGCCAAGGGTATTCGGATTTATTTACCACGAAAACAACTAATAAAAGATAGAGCAAGCACCCAAAAGTTAATTAAAAGCCGCCGTGTATGCCCTACACACACAACTCCATGTAAACCATAAAAAAAACAAACACCTAGTTTGACGTTTCATTGCCTTCAACTATACAACGTTGGGGTGGGCTGTGCCGAAAAATGTATACCAGCGGTGACCTTCACCACCCCTCCCACTCCCAAGATAGTTGATCCACTAAGTTAACAACTATGTAAGGTAACTTTCAGCAACAGGCCGATGAAAGCGAAAAGCGCCGTAGAAAAGTAAAACCAAAATCAACACAAAAGAGCCATAGAGAAAACTCCCCTAGTGATGAAACAATTTTTTTTTTACCTCCACCGTCCAACCCCCTGGTACGGTCTTGTCCATTTGTTTTCATTTTAACACTGGTTCGAGAGCTGCGATTCCCGCCCCCAATAAGGTCGTAGCATTTATCACTACCTATACCTACCTCGCTATTTAGGGTAACTCGAATGTTGTTGCTTTTGTTGTGGATGGCTTTTTTACCGGTTTGTACGGGGTACGCGTTTTTTTTTTTGCCCCATAACAATCGAACGAAACCAAGCGTCTAGAAAACAACTTGATACATGAAATTGATTCCAGTTGAAAAGATTGCAGTTCTCACCCTTTTTCAATCTGCTACCGCAGGTGCACAAGGGATTCGATTAGGATTGGAAATGATTGGGGGTCGAGAATTTCTCATCGGCTCATCACCGTTACATGGTAGCTTTGCAACTTGATTTCCATCAATCGAATTGTCTGCAAAAAGATTAACATTGAGGCAAAATCAATTCCAGCAATAATTGCGAGAGCAAATGGATATACATGTACATCTGTCGATGTCGTCTGTCAGGCAAGCTTCGAAATATTGTGTCGTTATAGGCGATGGATACGATAATGATGGTTACATTGTTTAACCATGACAAACTGAACAAGTACAACATGGATTCGGATTCTCGGTGCTACACCGAAGTTATCACTGTCATTCAAGGGATGTAATGCGGACGGGCATTGCGTAATTTGGACGATGGACATCTAGAGTAAACAGACCGCCAAGGAGACCATAATTCAGTGGATGCGAATTTGTCGAATTTTGATGTTGCTATTGTATTTTATGACGTGTGTTACAATTTAAATGAAGATCGTGGTCGTGTGTATGTACACTTTTAAAATGGAACATAGCAAATGTAGCTGTCCTCTAAAAATTGAAAGGAACAAATTGGGTAACAAAAAACAGAAAGTGTTGGTATTTTTACAGTAACCCGCCAGCTTCGCGTGGCATAAAATACATGCCAAGTGAAAGAAATATGAAATTGTGTTATCTAGCTGCCTAATTAATTATCATGAACGGATTTTATACGAAATTAACACACCCTTAACTACTTAGGGTAGGGTCTTATCGATTTACATGAGTTAAAATAATGAATAACACAGCTTTCCACATCACCATGGAAGTATACTGTGTCGTGCGATGCGTTCCCATTATTTTACATGGCGGGATCCCCAGGAGGCCTACACCATGGATCGACGTGAGTATCTATGCCATTAGGTTTAGAATTTGTTACACATATCAAATCCATATATAAATATAGATTGGATATAAACAACGCAAATATTTCCAACTTGATAGTTAATCTATATTTCAATCTATAACGCCAGTAAATACTTTCGTGGACTTTGGTTTGTTTCCTTAGTTTCAGCTTATCGCAAATAGCAGATTCTTATCAAATTTGGAGCTTTTAGGAGCTACAGCTCGGAAATTTAAAATGTTCATTGTTAACACCCCCACAATCCCCTGTGGGGTGGGATAACGTAAAATTCGTTCATAAATTATTTTTACATCACTTAGAGAAAATTCATACAAAATTAGGAGTCTGTAGGAGCTATAGCTCGGAAATTTTAAATTTTCTTTGTTAACGCCCACCCCCGCAATCCATATTGGGAGGAGATTGTCATAAAATCCGCTCTTAAGGACTCTACACATGAGAGCGAGCGAACGAATTGCGAAACAAACACTTTTTATAACAGACAGACAGTTTAAATAACGGAAACTGTTTATTAACTTGTTTTTTTTAATACATATTGGTGGGATAATTAATTATCCTCCTCTTGGAATAGTAAAATGTTAAATTGTCTGTTCATAAATACATCAAAAGTGTTTTTTCGCATTTCAGCAATTCATTCGCTCGCTCTCATGTGTAGAGTCCTTTAGATCATTTCTACATCACATATAGGAGGTTCCTACCAAATTCGTATTCGATAGGAGCTATAGGTTAAAGATGGAAATTTTTCATTGTTAACGCCCCCGAAACCCTCCTTGTGGGTGGAATTTCGTAAAATCCGTTCTTAGCTGACCTCTACTCGGCGAAAGGAGTATTCTACCAAATTTCAAGTCTCTACGCCTTATGGTTCCAGAGATATTGTGATGAGTCAATAGATGGTAATCTCTTTTATATATATATAGATTATTGTTATTATAACTTTATTATTCATAAATGAATAATATAAACAAAAACAAATTATAGCACTAGCTTTCAGGGCCCAAGGCTAAACCATTTTATATAATTCAGGGTGCAGAGGTACTATGCGAAAAATCTGTATTTCAATTAGTTTTCGTCGTCATTTTAGGGCGCATAGGTGCTATCAAGCAACAATTTTCGATTGAATTTATTAAGCAACTAACTGTCCAGATGGACTTCGTCCCGCTAAATATTTGGCGAAGATAAATAAATAGATTGAATAAAATTCAAGTAATAATGTAGATAAAGTTATGTTTATCACATCATTTTCTTTCCACCACTGACCGTAATGTACATAAATAACTATATCGGCCACCGTCCTCGTTTCGCTACATTCCATGATGGGAATCGTGTGACAACGAATTTACGAGGGCGATGACTGCGTGGTGTATTGGACGTCATCTAATACCTTCGACAAAAATAAAGAAAATAAATAATAAAAAAGTTAATTTACAAAAACCAAAAAAACCCGACTGACTGTAAAGATGATTTAAAAATATTAAAACAAGACACTTTCAAGTATAACTAATTGGCAGTCGCACTAATTGTGTAGGTATTAGTCTCCGACTGCCAATTAGTTATATTATTATATAAATTTTCTTGTTTTAGTATTATTAAATCTTTAAATTAATTTAAAAAACAAAAAAAACAAAAAACTCGACCGACTGTAAAGAGTTTTTTTTTTTTTTTAAATTAATTTGGGTTTTTTTCTTCAATTTAATATTTTTATATTTATTTGTTTAGCCTATAACACTCCGGAAAAGAAGATCAATTTAATGACACCTTGGTCAAGCGGTTTGAGCGTCACCTAAGAACGTACAAAGCATACGCGCGAAACACATACGCCGATTAGCTTCATTATGTGAATCTCAAAGAAAGTATATTTGGAGATATTTGTGTTCTTGATCTGGATGCGGCAACAGCGATCCAGCAAGATGAATCTGTATAGTTGGAGGGAAATTCTGTAATTTTTGTATTTTGTGTTGATTTGTTTAATATATCGTGATGTATCGTGTACCCAGTGGTCCCAGATTGAGGGGAAATGCGCCAATTTTGGCGCTTTTTGAATGAAAAAGAGGAAAAAAGGGGAATAATAGAAAATCTCTGTTAAACGTAAAATGTTTAAAAATAAAATTAAAACGTATTTACATTACGAAAAAATGTCAAAGAATGAATTGTTCATATTAAACATGAAAGAAAACAGCCCATCGCACGTCTACGTAGGACATTAAGGGCCGTTTTGTTCACTCGAAGTTGAACACAACTTGGGGAGTTTGATATATAAAAATCCCCAAGTTGTCTTCAACTTCGAGTGAATAAAACGGCCCTAAGTGTACCTGAATGCATGCACTCGGAAAAGCGGGATTTTTTGTTGGAATTTAGGGAAAAACTAAAGCTATTCTTGATAAAAAAGGGGAAAACAGACTTCAAAGTCTGGGACCACTGGTGTACCTATTGCTTGTGGTGTCTTAGGGTTGGCTTCAGCGTTGCCGTTTGGATCCATTTTTTGAGCCTCAGGACCCTTGGCCCCAACTTTTTGAAAAATGATCAAAATGTCCCCGTTTTCAGTTTAAGTAGGATTTTATTCTTTATGGAACGAAGAAGACTGCAAACATATGAAAAGAATGTTTCGTAAATAAAAATATTATTTTTCGTTAAAATAAATGTCTTTGTTGCTATAAGCATTTTACATAGAGGAATCTTTTTTCGGCTCGGGACCCTTTTAAGTCCCCTTTTTGAAATTTTCCAGCGGCAACACTCTTGGTGTATTAGTATTCATCGCTGATGTTGGTGAAGTTACCTTGAATGTTGGACTGTAATTTCGTTCATTTACAACTTCACCAATGGTTGCACATCTTCAATACTTCAATGTGTTGCAAGAAACGGTTCGAATTAATAGATTCACCGTAAAGAGCTTGGGCAATGGCTCTGGATCAGAGCCTCTGGTGGTGGAAGCAACTCTGGCAATTTCACTGAATTGAACTGAACTGATGCATGCGCATGTTTATTGAAAGGCTGTACCTGTACGTAGGGATCCCAGATTAATATAAAAAAAATCCCCCATTTTTAACGCCAAAACGAGATCTTTTCCCCTTTTTCAAAAATTAAAATCCCTTTTTTCCCCCAAAAACAAAAACACTTATGTAAGTTTAATTTTAACATTTTATTATGTATTTAAATATCTTAGAATTAAGCCAAAAAAAAAAAAAAAAAATAATAATAATAATAGGAACGCATTAAATTCAGTCATTATTATGAAATACTAATAAAAAACAAAAAAGAAAACTTACATAACTAAGTAGTTATTAATTTTAAAATCACATATTCATGATTAAATCAATAAACAGGTTATTAAAGTTTGTACATTGGGCTATTGTGAAGTTTTAAGCAGCCTTTTCCTACCACAAAGTCATAACAATTTTTTTTTAATAAATTTTTTGTGTACTAAATTCCAGCCAAAGTGGAAGTAGACAGTTGGCTTCGTGTTTTTCCTTTATTTAAATTTATTGCTGAAAAAGTTCTTTCAGCATTGCCTCCGCTGTGAGGAAGACAAAAAATAAACTCCATACGTTTTTTTCATGTTCGGAAACGTAATATCGTCTTCTTCAAGACTTGTTTTTAATATTTCCCTCCAAAATTCTTGAACATTGTCAGTTGAAATATTTTCGATGTTTAAATTTCTTAGTAGTCTATACTTCCTATCAATTTCAACCCAATTTGAAGAAGAAAAAATATGTCCGAAATATTTAGACAATTCGCAAAGTGAATGAACATTTCTGTTCTTTAGACAACGTGGACTTATAAGTGAGACGTTACATAGGCCTATATTTAAGATTATAATAAATAAATAAAATGTCTCTCAAAATACACAAAGTTCATTCGAACGAATAGAGACATTCGTTAGAATTGGTGATTCGTTCGAATCTCAAAATAAGCATGAGTGTAGTCTTTCGAAGACTTTATTTAAATAAAATGTATGTTAAATGTTTTTTTTTTTTTCCATTTAGATTGTTTTCCCCCCAAAAATTCTCTTCCCCCTTTTTTCCCCTTTTGTTATAAAAAGTCGGCAAAATTGCCTACTTTCCCCCTAATCTGGGACCACTGCCTGTACGTTGTATCTTCAATGAACACAGGAAGAGTTTCCTGTTATCGACGACGTCGTGATATTGCTTCATCACTAGGCGAATCGCTAACATCTCTTCTTCTCAATCGTTTTTGCTAATTTTACCTAAGCTTCGGTGATCTCTTCTGACTGTCGCGCACGATTTCCATTCATTCCGATTGGAATTGATTTACTTTTAATAGAATTTTCCTCTTCTATTTGACGTGCTGCGTCATCTCGGTCTCACGTTACGATCTTAGAAGGCCGACCAATGTTACCATGAACTCTTATCGGCGTCGGTGGTAGCAAATATCGAACTTTATATGATCGTCACTTATATCTATATAAATCGCACATAAAGTTTTCACTTATCAATAATTTACCTTTGAAATAGCCAAAGTGAAGGAAGCAAACGAACGAAAAAGACGTAATTAAAATTAAGAAACCAAATAGAAAAACAAAACAAATCGATTACCAATCTATTCCAATGGAAATGGGGTTAGGTTTTCGCCGACAAACAAAACAATGAACTCATTTTTTTTGTGATCGAAATATTAATAATACAGTCGAAGTCCAGTATAATGAATGATATATTGTTTGATGTCATTCACTATATCGAGCGCGTTCCGTAAATCGATCGACTTTTTTTTTTTTATAATTCACTAGTCAAGGGGTTTTCGTTCCCTTATAAGGACGGGTTGATAGGGAGGATAGAGAAGAGATATCGATCGACTATTCAAAAAAAAAGAAGTCGTTGAAAAATATGTTTATTTAAAAGATTTTGTTCAATGTCAAATGGGACAGATAATGGTCATGCAATTTAAATACATTCAGGGTTCATAAACCAACTTATATACATTTACGTGCCTTATGTCGGAATCAAATAGCAAATCGTAGGTACCATTCGCTATACAGAGATACTAATGTATATCTGAAAAATGTTCGTTATATCGCAAATTCCCTATATCGGTTGTTCCATTCTTTAAAATGGACGTCCACTATTAAAATCATTCAGAAATTGATAAGATTCGCAATGATATATTTCATACATTTTTTTAAGGTATTTCACTCGAAAAATCAATAAAAATATCATCAGACAGAACAAACGTCACATGTGTGACGGGGAGGAAAGATGGCCAGAGGAAATTCTAGACCGTACGTATAGTATCTGAACCTTATTTCTACGTCTATGCTTGGTTACGATTTGTCTTCTGGTAGAAGAAGGATGACCAAAACACTCCATTCCTCGCCAATTATCCTCCAACATAACCTTAAACGAACGGTGATTGTACCAACTCGGCCGTTAAACCGAAAATTGTCTATGGGTGGTTTTGAGTTGGTTAATGTAGATGTGGAGGTGACCGGTAGACAATTTTTCTTCGGGTAGAAGAATGTTGATCGAAGCAATTTCCATCAGCTTCTATGTTCTATAGTCTCTAACATCGCGCAGAAGCACGAGATTAAATCAGCAAGCCCTACGGCTTATGTCGTAGGGCCTGCTGTCGTGTTGTGTTGTTGCTCACTGAAGCCATTTAGACCGTGCACTTATCGGCAAAAGTATTTTGACAAAACTAAAAGTTAAATTTTATGAATCCTACGTTGAATTTAACAAAAATTAATACACAGTTTGTTTAGGTCCATAGCCGTTAGGAATTATTCGCCTTGAAAAGGGACTTACATTTCTGTATTGTACTAACTGTTACAGTTGTTCAGGTCTTCGAAGAAGTAACCCCCTAAGTTGGCCGTACCAAAGGGAACAAGAATTTGACATGTCCAAAGAAGGTGAACAATGGTTTCTTGTCGTAGGTCACTCCCGTTCCACGGGCATTCTTGCGGGCATTCTTACCTACCACACAGTGTTCCCACTATGGAGCTGATTTTTGTCCCACTTATAGAAGGAAGTTATGGGTCCTTTTGGAATTTTATGTTGGCCAAATTTGCCTTATTTTTTTTTTATTTATATTATTTCTATTTTTGTCGTTGTTTACAGTTTCTTCGAACAGTCCGTGCTGGTTCCAATTGTAAGATGTGTGTAGGCGGCTTCCTTATCTAGCTAGTTCATCCGCTTTATATAGTAGCCCGGAATGTCGCTGTGACCTGAAACCCAGCACAGGGTTACTGAACATCTGTCAGCAATCGATTAAAGGGATTCCCGGAATTTTTTCTACCAACTTTGATGATATACCTATGTCAACTTAAAAATGCCTGACACTCACCACAATTAACAGCACAAAATATATCCAGTCCCAAAAGCTGTGGGCATCTTGAACATAGTACATGATGTCGGTCCATCCTTCCAATGATATCACCTAAAAGGACAAATATATTCTATATTAATTGGCAAAAGATGGAGGGATTTTATGAATTTATTTATGCGAATCTTTAATTTAAAACACCGAGTTACCTCGTTGTTTTTTTTTTTTTTTTTTTTTCGGACCTATAAGAGTCGTTTGAACAAAATCCGGTTAAATATTTAAGTTTCAAGCAAAGATCTATATTTTTATTTAAAAATTATAAACATAATATACGCAGTGTTGTTGTGAAATGGACAAAAATTGCACTCATGGTTATTCTAAGATGTAGATTTCGTTACTCAACTTTAAGTCTATTGTGCCCCTGTCTTATAACATGGAAAGGTTCATGCACTTTTCTAGAGCCCCATCGTATCACATTTTTATTACGAACCGTTTTTGAGGGTTTTTGCTATGTTTTAGCCTTGGCAGGAATATCAACTTTAGAACACTTCATCCAGTCCAGTTTCTTTTATGAATCTGAGAATGAGTAGTGGGTCCATTGTTTGTACAGTGAAACCTGCGTAAGTTGGGCAGCTGCGGTGAAAGCATTTTTTGCCAACTTATAAGGGTATACATACTATGTACATACATATGTTTTTTTTTCTAACACTTGTTAGTAAAGAACTTCGTTTTTATCCATATTTTGCATTTACACTGAAGTCATTCACAAACTGTAGAAATGAAGTCATCTATATCTAACGCTCGTATCTTTTTGCGAACAGAAAAGGGGATAAATGCCCGAAATTTTGAGATTTCAAGGGATATCGCAATTCAAAAAAGAGGATAATATAGGGGATATGTTTTTAACTTGTTTTCTCACTGAAATTGACGAGAAAGCATAATATCAGCACAAAAAACTAATGTAAATTGTGTTTAATAAATTATTATTATTTTTATACTACATATCTGTTTAATAAATAACCAACGTGCCATCATCCCCATCGTCGTCATTCGCATCTGAATCGTTTTCGATACCAACAATTTCTCCACTTTTGGTTTCCTTCTTATATTTGTCTTCTGCAGCGATTGAACGAAGCAATTCAGGTTTTGTTTTCAAAAATGAATTCACAACACCGCGTTAAGTTGAATTAACAATGGCGAATAAGGTCGGTTCGCTTACAGTGTATGACGATATATCGTTAGAAATCTGCTGCTATGGTAAAAAGAGGAGTTTATAGGATAAAAAAGGGATTTTCGAAATTTTCAGGGGATAGTTTTTTTGACTTTGAAAAAAGGGATAATCCCCTAAAAAAGAGGATAGATACGAGCGTTATCTATATCCCAACAATAATTAACACGGACGTTATTTTACCGCTATGTCTGCCTCAACATAGTGTGCAGTGCATTTTTAAAAATGCTAACGCCAACCTGGCGACCAGCAGAAGACTAAGTTGCTGGCCAACTTTCGGAGGTTGTTTAGTGCGAAAGATTCAATAATATCTGAAAATGTGCGGTCAAGTTCCAAGATAGACAGGTGGCCAACATACAGAGGCATTCAGTGAAACATTTGTATTGAATTTTCTTGGTGCTACTATATATTGGCCAACTGCGGCAGGTGGCCAACTTACAAAGGTGGCCAACTTGACAGGTTTCACTGTATATCACTAGTCCTCTTATCCGTCAGTGCTCCACAGGATTCCAGAATGTGGTCTGGATTTTAAGCGCTCTCATCGCAAAATCTGCAGAAACCTTTTTCTGACAAGTCTATTTTCCTCAGGTGTTCCCTTAGTCTACTACAGTGTCCCGTTAGGAGACCTCTTAGGATTCTTAGGTTGTTTTTGGTTAGACCGATAGATGCCTTGAATCCTTTTAGGTTAGGTTAGGTTAGGTATATGGGTGGATACGGCAGAGTAAACCCTGCAGTACCCCACTTAGGTCCATGTGGACCCATTGTGATGCCCTTGTTGGGGGGTAAGCCGATGTTGTTGGCGATGGTGTTAGTTCCTTCTTAATTACTGGACCTTGTCCAGCCATCCTGATGTTTTTATAAACCTGTAAGGATTAAGTAAATTAACATCTGAAAGTTCTTGTATGTCATGGAAGTGGTATCTTCCAAGTGTTCTGTTCCTCAAGTGACATAGACTTGGGCAGTGACAGAAGAAGTGAGGTGTGTCCTCGTGTACCTCCTCGTCTTCGCAACCCCTGCATATATTGTCATTCTGGAGTTTTAATTTCATTGTATGGTTTCTCAGGAAGTTGTGACCTGTTAGGGCACCTACCAGTTTATTATTATATTTATTATTATAGCGACGTTCTATCAAACCGCATAAGCTTGCATTATATTCCGGCCATAGCTTCCGTGAAATTTCGCAGGTAGTTAATTCCTTCCACCTGTTGTTGGCTTTCATGCGAATCTTGTTTTCCACTATCTCTCTCTGAGATTACAGAGCGGTGGATTGATCGATTTGATCGCCCGATCTTGATCCATAGCAGATCCATTTCTTGCCAGTTTATCAGCCATCTCATTGCCGGCTTTGTCCCTGTGTCCAGGGACCCACCAGAGGCGCGTGGTATGCTGCGAGCAGAGAACCTTAAGCTCTTCACGGCAGCGGCGAACTAGCTTCGATTTTATTTCAATAGCAGACACTGCTCTTATAGCCGCCCAGCTGTCAATAAATATGGTAATATCATCATTTGGTATTGCCATCATTGAAAACATATGGGCAGCTTCGGCGATTGCCAGAACCTCCGCCTGATAAACACTCCTTTTAGGTTATAGTTGCCCAGAAGTTTCTTAGCTTGCCTCAGGCCTTGGATATTTTTGAAGAATGCGGTTATATTTTCTTTTTCCATTCTCCTGAACTCTTCTCGTAAAGTGTGTTACTCCGCTGCGCCCTGTCTTGCCAGATAATCTGCAGCCTCGTTGCCCGTGATGCGTATCCAGCACATGGTTACTCTGTTTTTCTTACAGTCATTCCCATACAAGCTTAGACCTTAATTTGGTGTAAAGTAATTTAAAGTATTTTTCAATTCTTGCCCAAACTGAATCTTGTCAGCTCGCAAGGCAAGATTTGTTCGCTAAGTTTTACAGAAAGTGGAAACAGCTGCAATTGCTTTGTACATATACGAAGTTGAATTGACCCATTCCGGTGAAAAAATATAGCAATGACCAGAGTTTACTTGAATATGGTACTAAAAATAAAAACTTGGGCACCTACTTCGAATAAATAATTCGGATAGATGATTATATTGTTGCGCTTCGTTAGTTTAACTAACCGAAGACTGAACCATTATTTTCGAAATAAATTGGAACGATTCTCATGATTTCCTTGTTCTGTACTGAGTACAAATCCTCCGTCACCTGTCAAACTGACAGTCTAGTACAAGCACCATGGTATATTAGAAACGACGATATCCACAGGGATCTCGAAATTCCAACAATTGAAGCTGAAACTGTACAATCCGACAAGTTTTCGACGAGAGCAATTTATTGCGCCGACTACAAAAGAACGAAACCGTTCGACTCGGCAAGATAAGATTAACCGCGTCTAAATTGCGGAACATGCAGGATCTTCCATTGGAAAGTAGCCTGTCAAAAGTTGTTATCTAATATATAAAATTATCGTGTCACGGGGTGCGTTGTTGAACTCCTCCGAAACGGCTCCACCGATTTTCGTAAAACTTAGTGTGCATATGGGCTAGGGTTGAGAATCGGACAACATCTATTTTTAATATCCCTAAGCGTTAAGGGTGGTCCACCACTAAATTTTTTATTTTTTTTATGGGGAAATACACTTTGAAAAAAAAAAAAAAAAAAGAAACTGGATAACACAAAGTAGTGACACTTCAAATAATAAAAAAAAATTGAATTTTAAAACGCGCATTGGGGGCCCTGAATCGTATTGTTTTAAATCAAAACGAAAACGTGTACGTTGCCCGCAAATGTTTCTGAGTTGGTACGACCAATTTTTGACAAAGGGGCGTGGCCCCGCCCATACAAAAAAAACCATTAAAAACCTTAAATTTCGAAAGCCATCGAATCGATTGAGTTGAAATTTACACACAATCTCAGATATTGGCCCAGGAGTATACCTGTGAAGATTGATCAAAATTGGAAAAAGGGGCGTGGTACCGCCCATACAAAAAAATATTTTATTTCAAAAGCCGCAATCGATTGAGTTCAAATTTAAAAAAAACATTAAAAACCTTAAATTTCGAAAGCCTCCAAATCGATTGAGTTGAAATTTACACACAATCTTAGACTTTGGCCCAGGAGTATACCTATGAAGATTGGTCAAAATTGGAAAAAGGGGCGTGGCACCGCCCATACAAAAAAAAAAACATTAAAAAAAAAACCTTAAATTTCGAAAGCCATCGAATCGATTGAGTTGAAATTTACACACAATCTCAGATATTGGCCCAGGAGTATACCTGTGAAGATTGGTCAAAATTGGACAAAGGGGCGTGGCACCACACCGAATTGATTGAGTTCAAATTTAGATATAATCTTAGGTATTGGCCCATGAGTATACCTGAAGATTGGTCAAAATTTAACAAAGGGGCGTGGTACCGCCAATACAAAAAAAAAAAAAATATTTTATTTCAAAAGCCACCATTGATTGAGTTCAAATTTACAGACAATCTCACGTATTAGCGCAGGATTATACCGGTGAAGATTGGTCAATATTGGACAAAGGGGCGTGGCACCACCCATAAACAAAAATCTTATATTTTGTAATCCACTGAATCGATTGAGTTCAAATTTATTGCCGTGACAGTTAATGCTGATTGGTGGGTGACATAAGAATTTATGTAAATTGTGAAATTCATTTATGGCTCACATTGAATAGACAATATTTTCGTTTTTCGAATAGTTTTGTGCCATTGTGAGTTCAATTAATTAAGATAAATAATTCAATCGAATTGAATTTTCGTAGTTTCCATGAGCTGATTTTATTCATTTTTGCCGGGTCAGCTAGTTTCTTTATAGAAAAATTGCTTGATAAGTTATAACTTAGTTGCAGTATCTAACAATCTTTCGAAGGGTGGTGTTTTTGGTCTGTAAAAATCTGACACTACTATGAGCACGCGCTTGCTATTCTCATAGTGTCTTTGGAAGATTTTCACCTACCCTCGGTATACAAAAAAAAAAAAAAAAAAAAACTGACAGTCACTTAAGACAAACATAATTGAAAATGCAAAGCCCTATAAAACTATAGCAATTGACAGCCGAAAAGTTTAACAAAAACAAAACTGCCAAATCAAAAGTTGAAAGCACTCGATTTATCTAAACTTTTCATTGGGGTCTTTTAAAAATGTAAATGCCTTTCTAGGTACATAAAAGTATAATCAAACAAAACAACCATAAGCAATATGTTTCCGGAATTACACAGCCAAACTTTCTCGTTTTCATTCTCTATAGTTATAAATATTGAAATTCAAGTCCTTAACCAATTTCATCTCTGCTTTGAAATTCATTTATTTTTAACTCAACATTTGTAGAGTCATACGCCATTTATGCACTGCAGAGTTTTCTAGCTCAGAGTGCTGTTGATGTTGTCGCAGTCCCAACTAAAACCGAAAAAGGCATCCTTGCTCTTCTGTCTGGAAGCAACAACTACAAGCAATGTAATGAAAATATTTCAAAACAAACTAAAATCCATTTATAATTGAATTAGCCAAACCCGCTGGCGTGGGTGGTAAATTCATTGTTGGATTACTGTTTCAACGAATGCGGTTCCGCGTATTTGGAACCAACAGGAACCGTACTTACATCCAGTGATGCAGATTCATACACTGATGGGTTTTATTAATTGAGAAATTGTTGGCAATTGCAACGAGTTTTGTCGTAACGAACTTAAGCTAAAAATACCATTTAGTTGGAATTTCTTTATTTAGTTTGAATTGGAAAATTTTTAATTTTGTAAAATATCACCCAATGTTAGTACCGGGGACTGAACGAAATAGTGTTAATAGTCGAATTGGCTTTGTTTTTCATAAACCGTCGAATTCTCTTCTTGCTTTCTTGCAAAACAGATTGTTCTGTTTTTTTTAAATAAACTTTTATTCCAGTTTTATTTGTGTTTCTAGGTACAATTTCAAATAGTAAATTCAAAAGGTCAATATGGAAGGCAATTAAAGTGTCTGTGAAAATACAGGCAGATGACGTGGAGAAAAAAGAAGATAGCAAGTGATGGTTCAGGGCAATTTGAACACAAATATGACATACAAATTAACGAAGTGTATGCGTTTGGCCGGGTGGCGCCTGGAATTATGCGAGTATTGCCCCATTGCTAAATGTAAGATAGGTAATTTTAAGTAAGATTGGTAATTTAATATTTATTTATTTCTATAAATAAGTTTTTAATCAGTATCCATCCACCAGGCAATGTTTTGTATGAGCGTGCTTCGTACATCCGAAATAATTTTCGCAAAAAGAATGACAGTATAGTTAAAGTTAGGTTGAGTGGGGTTGTGAGATCGTCACAAAAAGACCATGCCCCATAGCGGGCCCATCGCCATTCCCAGTGTAAGTCCATTTATGTCAAAATTGAGTTACTGTTACGATAGTACACTGTTCTGTAATGTCATTTTTGTTGTATTCAAATATCTCTGACGGTTGTTGTGTTATGGATCAGGAAAAAAACGCATAAGTTATCTTCCCACACATAGGCACACGGAAAACAGCATAAGCGAAGATTTTCTTTTGATTTAGCGGTAAATCGAAATAATGCAAACACAAGTAGACTTATGCACTTTTTCGAAAATTGTACCATTTCAATTATAGAAACAAACAGATTCCCTTTTTTTGCAGTAGATTTTGAATTCAGAAAAAAATGCGATAAAAATTAAGTTTTTAAAATGTATTAGTTTAAACATAAAAAAACTATAGTCGATAGCAGAGCAGAACAACAACAAAAACAATAAATTTAGAAACAGAAAAAGAGAAATAATCACTTGAGATTTGAGACTTGACTTCAGAATCAGTTCATATGCAAGGCAAATGCAGTGAAAACGAGATGGCATGCACATTTTCTTTTAAAATATATTTATTAAATTATTATAATAGATTGTACAATAAATAAACAGTGCTTCCAGTAACTGATTATTTGCAATGGGCTTATAAAAATATAGAAAGAAACGAAAATGTGTAAATATATTCAATTTTGATTTAAGATTTCCGAAATTCACATAAATTGCAGTAGATTGTCACGCGAGTGCTGTGGGTAGATCTTATTTTTTTCTTAAAATTGCAGTAGATCTACGATTTCGACCAAAATGCATACATAGAATAACCCATTCTCTCCCACTGTACTTTTTAAAGTACAAATATATTCAGTTTTTAAATGTGTCAATAAAAGTAGGCTCTGTAATTCAAATTAAATATTTAAACTGTTTATTGGCTCACTAGACCTTTTTACATTTTTTCCAGTATTTCTTTCTTTTTAAATCGTAGTAGGTGTATTTTAAATTGAATTTGTAGAGTGCCTCTTTTTAATAGTTTCCATTTTGCTCTCATCAAAGAAGTTTGTGTGTGAAAAAAAAATTCATGAAATCAAATATTTTATTTCTTTTTTTAAACATTAGTTTAAAATAAAGATAAAGTTAAGGGAAATATATATCTCCATATTCTTAATTACATATAGACTGAAGTAAGTAGAGCCAAAGTTAGTTGTACTTTAAAAAGTACAGTGGGCTCATGCATGCACATTTATTTTCTGTTTTTAGAATGGATTTCAAAGCGATTCCTAGCAAATATTTTTATGGAAAACGTTTCTATAATCCCGATTCCGCTCTAGATGAGCTATCGAATAATACAGAGTTAGTCAACGCTGACATCGTTGTGATTCCCCCACCGGTGGACTATGTAACGGATGAAGAGGACATAGATGAAGACAACATGAAGACATTAGGAATACCACAAGATGTTCCAGGCGAGGTAGAGATATTTGGAGAGACCTTTTTATTACCAGGTGATGATGGGTTCGACAGCGAGGATGACATCCCATTGTCCGATTTAAAAACATCATTAGCTCCTCCACTTTGGACGAAGTCTATTTCATCAACAATGGAAATCCAAGGAACAGAAAATTATTTGGAAAGAATCCAAAACTGTGCTTCAGAGCTAGTTGGACTCAACGAAGTTTAAGTATTTGAAAAACTGTTTGATGCCGAGGTAAGACAACTTATTGTAAGCCAAACCATATTGTATGCGGGACAAAAAAACCAACACAGCTTTGCTTTCAATGAAGAAGATCTCAGAGTTTTCATTGGAATTCTGTTATTTTCTGGTTACCACTCTGAAGCAAGAGAATATATGTATTGGAAACAGGCTCCTGATACACATGTTCCTATTGTAGCAAACAGTATGTCTAGAAACAGATTTCAAGAAATAAAACGATTCATACATTTTGCTAATAATAACAATCTCGATTTGAACGATAAAATGGCAAAACTTCGACCGCTCAGCACAATTTTATGCCAAAAATTTCAGAAATGGGGATATATGCACGAGCATTTGTCCATTGATGAATCAATGGTTAAATACTTTGGTCGACATTCTTCCAAACAATTTATTAGAGGAAAGCCGGTAAGATTTGGCTTTAAAAATTGGATGCTGAGCAGCAGAGATGGTTACATGTATCAATTTGAAACATACTGTGGAGCTAAAAATGTTAAACCTTCTCTAAAATCACTCCCGTTAGGGTCCAGAGTGGTCCTCGATCGTTTAAAGACTATTGACTGCCCAAGTGATCATGCAATTTGTTTTGATAATTTTTTTACTAGTTATGGACTAATGAAGATTTTGAAGGAAAAGGGATTTAGAGCCACAGGAACCGCTCGTGATAATCGGTTAAAAAAATGTCCTTTGCCTAACAATAAAGAATTTCAAAAACAGAACAGAGGAACTTATGACCACCAATTTGATCAAACACACAAATTGCTTTTTGTTAAGTGGAAGGACAATAGTATTGTTACAATGGCCACAAACTATGACAAAATCGAACCTTGTGAAAATGTCAAGAGGTGGAGCAAGGAGCAAAAGAAAAAAGTTAACATTCCCCAGCCTCTACTTTTCAAAAACTATAACATGAATATGGGCGGAGTCGACCTACATGACCAATTTATCAACACGTACCCAATTGAAATCAGAGGGAAGAAGTGGTGGTGGAACTTATTTACAACTATGATTTCATCTACATCGTCCAATGCATGGAAGCTTCACAAGCTTACAAACAATTTCAAAGGAGATTTACTTGAATTCACAAGAGCAATAACTCTACATTACCTAAGGTTCCATACATTAAAACAAGGATACCCTAAATTATCTGTACAACGAAGCATTGTTGAAAGCACAGGGTATCACTTTCCGAAAAAAAACCCAAACCAACTACGATGTCGCCAGTGTCATAATAGATCGAAATGGTGCTGCGAAATGTGCAATGTTACACTGTGTATTGGAAAAGACTGCTTCAAAAATTTTCATATAAATCAAACTTAAAAGGGTATGCATGACCCCATTGTACTAAATAAAGTACACCTTCATAACTCTTAACCGACAATTTTTTTAAATGTTTTTATTATGTAAATATCCTAATTTTGCTTTAAATAAACAGAATACACTATAATAATTTGAATTTTTTATTTTTAATACCCTTGGGTGTTAATGGGATAATATTGATACTGTCTAAATTATTGCGTCTTCCATTTTATTTTCAATTCGAATCACCGAAATCTCTAATTTAAAAAAAATGCTCATATCGCGATTTTCGACCCCATTTTCGACTTCGTTAAGACTTTTGAAACCAAGTAATTCTTATATCCCGAACAAGGACTGATACTTGGGTTTCAGTTGAGTATTAACTAAATATATAAGTAGTATTTTTCTAAGCATAAACTTTGCAATATTTGGTAGTACTGTTCTGTCTGCCAAATTTTACAAAAACCGCTTTAACGATTTTGAATAAAAAACTCGAATAAATCAGTTTCTTAAATATTTCTCACCAACCGAACTTGGTGTCAAAGCTAAGTCGCCGGTCTTTAATTCGCTGTTTGTTCCTACTCTTACCTATGGTCATGCTGGAAAGAGGTGAGGGTGGTCTTTATTCCCAAAGCAGGGAAACCCAGTCATTCCACGCCCAAGGATTACAGACCAATTAGCCTCTCATCTTTTCTTTTGAAAACACTAGAAAGGTTATTGGACCTGCACCTTAGGAACACTCTCGAAACAACCGGTGCTCTGTGTAGTGCACAACACGCATATGTCAAAGGCAGATCCGTGGAAACAGCGCTACATGCGGCTTTTCTGGACATAGAAGGTGTATTCAACAACCTGAATACAAGAACCATTACATCCTCACTTGCGGAGTCAGGTTCATCACAGTTTCTGACAAACTGGGTTAAGACTATGCTTAACAGCAGAGTTATTAACAGCAGCCTAGGGGACTGTGCGATTAAGAAAAGTGCTAATCGTGGAACACCACAAGGGGGAGTCCTATCTCCTCTACTGTGGAACATCTCGATTAACAAAATACTTACATCCCTTGTCAATAGAGGTATCAAGATAGTCGCCTACGCGGATGATATAGTAGTATTAATAACAGGAAAATACCTTTCCACCATTAGAGATATTATGGAATCTGCGTTATCCGAACTATCCAAATGGACGGAACACAACGGTCTTGCGGTTAATCCGGAAAAGACCGAACTCATTCTGTTCACCAGGAAATATAAGGTACCAAAATGGGACCCACCGAAGCTTAAAGGTGTCCGACTTAATCTTTCGACCGAGGCCAAGTACCTGGGTTTGATATTCACCTCCAAACTGAACTGGAAACGGAATACTGAAGAAAGAATGAAGTAAGGACTTAATGCCTTTTATGCATGTAGGAAAACCTTTGGTAAAAACTGGGGCTTGCAACCGAACATTGTGCACTGGATGTACACCGCGATTGTGAGACCCATTCTTACCTACGGCTCAGTTGTTTGGTGGGAGGCGGTTAAAACCAAATCCCATCTTAAGAACCTGAACAAGGTGCAGAGAATTGCTTGTTTGGGAATAACAGGCGCAATTATATCCACACCACAATTAGGTCTGGAAACGCTATTGAACCTGCAACCCATTGAGCTATTCACTAAGAACGTGGCAGCCAAAGCCGCTCTCAGATTAAGAGAGAACAAAACTTGGAAGCCTGGTTACTGCGGACACTCAAGCATACTTGAAATCTTCGATCAGAAGGGACTCATGTCACTCACCGATTACGAGAAACCCAGATATGACTTCGAGAAACACTTTAGAATCACTATACCCAAAAGGCAGGACTGGAAATCACCCAGTACCATCATTAAAGGTATAGCCGTCTATACGAATGGTTCAAAAACAGAGAATGGAACAGGAGCCGGCATATTCTCAGAAAGGCTTGCTATTAGCCAGTCGTTCCGACTGACCGATCACTGCAGTGTCTTCCAAGCTGAGATCTATGCGGTTAAAAAAGCAGCACAGACTATCTTATCGATGGGACTACCAGCAATGGAAATAACCATCTGTGTGGACAGTCAAGCAGCACTTAAAGCTATCGGCTCCAATCTTGTTAATGCGAAATGTGTTACAGATTGCCTCGTGGCGCTCAGGGCTATACGTCATCACTCAATTCTACTCTGCTGGGTTCCGGGACACGTTGGGGTGGAAGGGAACGAAAAGGCGGACGAATTGGCCAGATACGGCTCTGATATGAACCCTCAACTTGCGGACGGAGAGGTGTTACCGCCTTTCAACACTGTTAAGACTTTTATTGAAGGCGTCACCACACAACTGGCTAAGGAACAATGGAGCAACACCATTGGTTGCGTCATAACCCGAAGTCTGTGGCCTGTGGTTGACACCAAAAGATCAAAGTTCCTAATCTCCCTTAATAGAAGCCAAATCCGGATGCTCGTCGGGGTTTTAACCGGACACCGCATCATAGGAAACATGGCTAAAAGGCTAGGACTTTTTGCAAATGATTTCTGCAGAAGCTGTAGAGACGAAGAGGAAATAGAGTTCGTGGAACATCTTCTATGCCACTGCCCAGCCTTACAGGAACGCCGCTCATCCTGTATGGGAGCTAGGTTCTTCGAAAGTTTGGACGACTTGGCAGGGGTACCTCTATCAGGCATAAAACTATTCCTCAACAGATCGAAGTGGTTTTGTTAGCCACATGTCCTTGCATGTACAAACAGGATACTCATGGTCATGACATTTGGGTAATGACCGAAATAATAAGATCGCGAAAACAATCTGCCGAAATGAGATTCCTTTATTGTATTGCTGATGTGACTCGCAGAGATCGTATAAAGAACACCAAAATACGTGAGGAACCGAATGTCGAGCATCTACTGTTCCGGACGGAGCGTTGCATACAAGACGTGCTATGGAATCCGTGCCAACAGGCAGGCGTCCCCTACGAAGACCCAGGATGAGATGGTTAGATCAAGTCCGAAATCTCTCATACTGCAAGTTTGGCAGTACTCATTCAGTAGCGGCGTTAGGGTAGGGCGACCACGTAGGGCGCCGGATATAAAGGGGCGCCGCAGGCAAATGCACAGAATGCTGCACATTTTTGGGATATTTTAAACATACAGGCTTTAAAAGCACCACTTTAATTGCCAAGGAATTTGCTGATGAACTAGAATTTGAATCTATGTTTAAAGCCACAACAAAAATTCGAAGTGTTCAATGAAAGATTCGAACAATTAAATGAGTACTCGGAATCAGAGACAATTACTGAGACCCCCAACATCAGCCGGTTTTCTGTTACTTGCCAACAAGATATATTTTTATACGAACGCCTCTTCTGTAAGCACACTACTCGACTGAGTATGAAACCATAACTTTGCTTTCCACTTACCTCCCCTATTTATTTTGGAACTGTGTTCACATAGCTTTTATATTCATTTTTCTCTTTTGTTTATCCCTAAATAATAAAATGAGTTAAAAATGCATATGTGTTATGAAAAAAACTTATGTTTTTACTAAATAAACTGATTTTAGATCCCTGTTTCACTGTGTACCATGCATTGATTCACTGTGTACACCCAATTTACACAGTGGAACATACATATGGGAAGTTTTTTTTCCAAAAAAAAATTTCACTATCTCAACATTAATAAAGCTTTGTGATTTTGTGCTTAAAGTGAAGATAAAACATTGAAAAGGCTGTGGAAAAAAATGTCACGGCTATACTGTTATAAATGCGAGCTCCACGCCGCAAGATGTAAAAAATTATCCACTGTTGACACCTTTACCCTATGTACATGCATACTCTATACAACTCATTAGAGATAGACCTTCAACCCGGCCGCTATATCATCATTTAGGCTTTAAATTATTCGCTTGGCTCAGCAAAAGTTCAACGTTGCAAATTATGTTCTAATTACAATTTAATTACCCAAAATCAAACACCAAGCCGGCCGTATTGCTACCATTTTATTATGCACCCGCATACTACACTCGCAACTCATTAATGAGTCATCATCACAATCGTCCCCACCCCTCCCAATGTAAAACATTAACCTGAGGTAAACAACCTGCAAATACTATCATGTGTCCCAGAGCCGCTCCATTCCTCATAAATCCCAAGCAACAATAATTACTAACAAGGCTGAAGCAAAAACAAAATAAAACCCAGCGACCGACCCACCCAAAGCATTTTTTTCCCGCAGCATTCGATATACGGGTTTATAAGGGTGTTGCTGCAATTTCCATGATTAAATGCGGGCCAACTAGCAATTCGAAAAATTGCCAAATTGTCCATTAAACCAAATTGTGCTCATCACAACCACAGGACACATAAGCAAACAAAAACACGCACATAAAGGATCCTGAAATGGGTGCTTGAACTGGCCCTATACTCGTTTGCATGACCATCCCCGAAACGGTATCATCGCACCAAACACCTGAATTTTCATCGACTCCTAAAATGAGCATCCCCTTCTACGAAATAACAAGTATGATTCGGCCGAACCGCTCGCTGACGCTGTGTAGTTGGCGCAGTTAGGATTAGGAGGACTATTTGCGGAACAAACAAGAGGATCATTTTACAGAATTAACATTTAATTCGAGTGCCACACATAGGAGTCCATACGTGCTCATAAAAGTCCTGCCCCATAGAGCCTGGGCACTAAATTATCTATAGGATTCTAATGGAAGGACAAATAGCACCGAGGATAGTGTTGGCAGTGGCGAGGAGGCAGAATGTCAGAGACAAAGGACTCACACTCGGCCGAATGAATCTATTTGAATTGCTGGCGCTGAGGGTACCGACTCGTAAACAATTGAATATGATCCGACCTTAACTGGAGGCCGAGCATAGAGTTGGGTTGTGGTAGTATGGAGCATGGAGGCTATAAACAATTTTATTAAGTATATTTACCAGAAATATTGCAACCCAGGCCAGTCCAATGTTGTCAAAAGATATCGTTCCTTGGAATGGATTCCCGCCCAATTGCGTGCAATTAGTGTAGTACTGGTTCCAGTTGACACACGATCTGTTCGTTGGATGATTGTAGGAGAACGAGAGAGCGGATGCTGTAAAGAGAATAAAGCTCTTAGTTAATAAGTTTTATTTGTTGATTGCAGTTGTATGCTGTTTTATGAGGTATCATTATAAGGAAGCCTATCATGTTTGAAGTGGCGGTGCATTCGTTTTTTTTTTAGAATCTATCTCATGAAAGGAAGGTTAAAATGGGTAGAAAAATTCTTAATAAAACTATCGACAGTACGAGAGACAATCCGCATGAAGGTCTGCAAGAATTTTTGCTAACTCTTATGAAAATTTATACCGACGCATGAAACGCAGCCTACGAGTATGCTTTGTCTATACACTCTTTTTACGTTTTCGCATTTGATAAAAACATTTTAAGACTACCTACTTATTTTTACTTTGGAAAATTTTAATTTTTTTTTTTAAATTTAGTTCCTTAATTTAAAATTACTTGTATACTTTCTTAAACTTTTTTCGAGACTAAATTGGTGTGAAATTTTTTTTATGGACAAATATTCAATAATTTTTCTTAACAATAGCCGTATTTTATTATCAGCGTGATCTGATCCGAATCAGATCACAAAAATAAAACAATACGGATCATAGAAAAATTTAATTTTGAGTTGTGGCATTAGTTGCTTTCAAAACACGACAGATAATGCATGAGTAGGTATGGCAAACTTCATATTTTCACCAGCCATATTGCAAAGATTCGGTGCATCGTGACGTCAAAATATGATGTCAATGGACATGACACATGACATTTCATTTGCTTGGCGAAGGTGTTACCATTTGAGTTAAATTTTCATAGTTTTGATTTTCAGTATTGTTTTTTAAAAACTGATTTAAAATTTTGTGTTTAAATATGCCACAAATAAACAATATTTTGCAGCTAGTATTTCGGTTTTTCTTGACATATTAAGGTGTATCCAGACCAGCGAAAGATTTGTTCAGAAACTTTTTTTCTCAAATATTTCGGAAATGTTTTTGCCGTTGAAGACGTCAATGAAGTATTTATGAAATATGTATTATGAAATGTTTTTAATTATCATCACGGCCAGAGGCTCGAAAAAAAAAACACCGCTTCCGATATATACGGTGCGTTTTATTTCTAAAAGGAAATGGTTTGCAATCAGTCCGAAATGTAATAAAAATCTTACCGCTAATCTATTTTTGGGCGAAATAAATGACAAGAGCTTAAACGCGAAAACCAAGAAGAACAAACTGAAGTTAGTTACAAAAAACTCAGTGAAAACAGTTGCAATTACATTTCGTTGTACTATTTTGTGACAAAAAAAAGTGTTTCCCAATAATTAGTTTTAAAATTAATTTAAATTTATGCAGCCTGCCAGTTTCCATTTTTCATTATTCCAAGATTTTGTGGATATTTGCATTATATGATAAAAGCAAACAACAAAAACAATAGGGGAACTTGTGAAACAATAATTATTTACGATTGGGAAAATGTGAAACATTTCATAAAAATTTGTCTGTTAAATAAATGGTTATGAAACATTTACTTAAATGTTTATGGAATATTTCGTTCGTCTGGGCATACCTTTATAGAATGAAAAAAAAAAAAAAAACATCTCGAAAAACGGAGGGGAAATTTATTCGCATGTGAAATATATGCTTATTGATTGTTTGTGTTATGAATGGTGTTTCATATTTTAGTATGGCAACATGACTATGTGGCTTGGCTATCGTTTACAAGCACACCAACATTAAAGAATGGAGGGAGATATTTTTTTTTTTTTGACTTTGTTTTCTTCAGACGAAAAATTCGACTTAGAGAAAAAATGTAATAGGTGAAGAATCAGAACAATGTGTTCGAGTTAGAGGGATTTTCGACTTAGAGGGATTTCGACTTAGAGGATGACTTTGCTATGCAAAATTAAAGGGAATGCAAAAATTGGGTCGAAAAATTCGAGTTAGAGGGAAATTCGAGTTAAAGGCGGTTCGACTTAGAGGAATTCGACTGTATATTAAAATTATGTTTCTCTACTAAACATTAACTTGAAGAGTGTCTGCAACGATTTCCCGGCAGAATGGACATTTATAATTTTCCTCTCCATCAGCCGATGCTTGAGCCTGCAGTTTAGAGTTGCACTCAGAGCAAACTTTCATATGTCTGCATGGGAGCATTACAATACACAATACAATAGACACTGCGCCGAAAGTAATGACTTCAATAGCTGTTAAATTGCAACAACTGATCAAAGTGCAGTGTTCGGGTGTTTTGTCAATTATCAGATATGATATTTCTGATATGTAGGTATTTTCCAAACATTTTGAAAACTTCTTGAAAAGAAAAACCTGAAATTTCGGAAATTTCCTAATAGCAAAAAAGGCCAGACATGATGTATAGACATTTTTCTGGCATTTTTTCCTTTGGCGTAGTTTCCGGGAACCACATTTCGATACACAACAAATTTTACGTAGACGTTCGATAGACTGTTTTCTTTCAATGTTTAGATAGTAGGAACATTTCGTTCTGAGTATAAACTTTGTAATTTGATTGTTATGAAAATGCGGGTTTCTTTCTTTATTATAAATTCGCCAAAATTGGCTTACCCAGAACTATGTATAGGTATAGGTATAGGTAACGGGTGATTTTTTAAGAGGTTTAGAACTTTTTTAAAAAAAAAAAACACAAAAAATTCGAAAAAATGAATGAAATATTTATTTGAATCGATAGTTTGAACCTTGCAATTTAATGTTTAAAGATAATTTCATGCAAATGTTGACCGCGGCTGCGTCTCAGGTAGTCCATCCGCTGAGTCCAATTTTGGCATACTCTTTCACACATATCGGCCGGTATCTCACGAATGAATGCATGGATGTTGGCTTCCAGTGCGTCAATCGAAGCGGGCTTGTCCCTATACACATTAGCCTTGACATACCCCCACAAAAAATAATCTAATGGTGTCAAATCGCACGATCTAGGCGGCCAATTGACCGGCCCGAAACGTGAAATTAACTGTTCACCAAACTCGCCTCGCAATTGCGCCATTGTTTCGCGTGCTGTGTGGTATGTGGCACCGTCTTGTTGAAACCACATATCATGCAAGTCAAGAACTTCCATTTCGGGCAAAAAAAAGTTTGTTATCATCGCTCGGTAGCGTTCACCATTGACAGTAACGCTGCGATTCGCATCATCTTTGAAGAAATATGGCCCAATAATGCCGCCGGCCCATAAACCGCACCAAACAGTGGCTTTTTCGGGATGCATTGGTAGCTGTTGCAATGCTTCTGGCTGATCTTCACTCCAAATGCGGCAATTTTGCTTATTTACGTACCCATTCAACCAAAAATGAGCCTCATCGCTGAACACAATTTTTCGATAAAAAAGCGGATCCTCGGCCAGCTTTCCAAGAGCCCATTCACCAAAAATTCGGCGTTGTGGTAGGTCGGCTGGCTTTAGTTCTTGCACAAGCTGTATCTTAAAAGGCTTTACGCACAAATCCTTCCGCAAAATTTTCCACGTAGTGCTGTAACAAAGGCCTAACTGCTGGGAACGGCGCCGAATCGACATTTCGCGGTCTTCTGTCACACTAGCTGATACGGCCGCAACATTTTCTTCACTACGCACAGTACGTAAACGTGTTGGTGGTTTAATGTCCAACAAAGTAAATTTGGTGCGAAATTTGGTCACAATCTTCCGAATAGACTGCTCAGAAGGTCGAGAATGCCGATCATAAAATGGAAGCAGCGCGCGATGAACATTTCGAACCGAGCACGAATTTTGATAGTAAAATTCAATAATTTGCAAGCGTTGTTCATTTGTAAGACGATCCATGGTTAAATTGCAAACCAAACTGAAGCTGTTTGACAGTGACACAAGGTACTAAACACACGTCAGCTGTCAAAACCAGTGTTGCCAAAACCAAACCAGCTAAGAAATCACCCTTTATTTCAAAACAATTGTCACGCAAATGTCAGTCGTTTTTTTTTTTAAATTAATAACTATTATTTTAAGTATCTATTGAACTGTATTTATTACATAATACCTACTAAAAAAAATACAGAGAGTCTTTAATTCTTTCATTGGTTGATATGGATTTAACTTGCAATTGTTGTGAAAACAAATCAACAGCCAAAATTAACAAAATAAAGAGAAAAATAAATCTGTCGAGTTCTCAACCGGAAAAGGGTCGGAAGGACACCGTCAAGTGGGAAATTAAAACAAAAAACCCTAAAATGAGTGCAGATCTACAAAAGTACCTACCTAATAAAAAGAAAGCTGTACAGAGACTGATAAAAAAAGAACTTAAAACTCCAGCAATTAGAGCACCGAGCAGTACTATTAAATAAATTTGAAAGCTTGGTCAAATTAATGGGGGAAAACAAAATAAAAGCAAGTAGCTACAGCGCTAATTAAGAGAATAGATGTAAAAAGGAGCGGATTCCTAGATAAACCTCATTAAATGGTTGAATGAGGAAAATAGGGTGGTACTTGTTTAAGAACAAAAAAATGATATAACAAGGAAATTGGATTGCTCGCACTCACTTGAATGCATTAAAGAAAAAAAAAAAACAGATCAAGATAGTAGAATTGTCAATATGCTTTAATTTAAAAGTAAGGTAGTTACCACTTTCAATGTTTATAGTTATTTTATTTATTTATTTATTTATTTGTTACAACGAATGGTTTCACAGTAAGATTACCTACATCTTATAAATTGTGAAGGCTTTAGCTTTGAGCACCATGAAAGTACCAAGAAGGTATGTGTAGAATATCGTAAAACATATCTCTCTCCGCAGGCAATAACGACTTAAGTCAGCAAATTGGATTTTTCGTTTATGAACTGACTTTAAGTGTCTTTTATGTTTCGATTTAGATATAGTATGTATATGCTTTTTTTTAAACTTAGAAGTAACGCCCGAGCCTTAAAATAACTATGCATACTTAAATATAATTTTATTAAAGCAGCAATTTCCGAGCCCAAACCCCAAATATATGTCGCCTCGGATTCTCGGATGAACTTGCTGGCGTTTGTCATGACGATGATCATCTGAAATAGTTTTGATCGTCTGAAAATTTAGGGTCTCTGAACCCTTGTTGCGAACAAAATCCAAATTCCTGCCAAGTTTAATTGGTAAATTCTAGAAAACTGTTGTTGAAGTTTAGAACAACTAGAATTCTTCTAAAATAATAAGGACACACCTTTCGCGCTTAGAAACAAAGAAAATATTACGTTACTTTTTATAGGAAGAGGGAAGCTACGATTTTAAATTTGACTATCCAAAGAACATTAAAACATCAACGGGTGTTACCACATTACTAAAATCGTAAAATGGACATACAAATCGGTTTTAAAATAAAAGTCAAAATGATAAGTAATCGCCAAATATGTGGAGAAATTATAGCTTATCTATAAAGGTGGAGTGATATTTCAATACACATAGGACGTTAAAGAAATTGGCACAAAGAACGAGAGAACATTTTGACAAACATCCCCCTTAGACCCCACAATTTCCAAAATCGCTTTACCAATAAACAAATATACTTATTAGCTAAATAAAATCTCCCATAATGTCATTTTGAAGACGAGTGTTAACCAACCGTCCAAAATCACGTTGTTAAATTTCGTAATAGGAGTGAATCAAATACGCGGTAATTCAGCCTCAGCGTTTAAATGTTTTCTAGTTTTATTCGTTGTACGAAAACAATGCAAATGATTTTTAAGTCTAGCAAACACAAATTTGTACAATGTACCTATGCATAAAATTTAAAATTATTTTATTTTTGTTTTATTTCTTAACACTTGAAACATATATTTATGTGTTTTTTCTACTTTATCTTGTTTAACCGCTAGTTCTTGCTTTTTGATTGGTTTTTCTTTTTAAATAGTTTGCAAGTAACGAATGGACCTACTAAAAAAAAATAAAAAATCTGCCGACTTAAGTTTGGATGGCTCATTCTTAGTACCTTAGGCCAGCGGTTCTCAAACTTATTAAGCTGTGGAACCCTAAAAAATGCCCAAATATATTTCGGAACCCCAACTCTCAATACCCTATTCACACCGAACCGAAAACCAGGTTTTAGCGAAAACTTCGTTAAACAAAACAGAAGTTTTCCTATACATATTTCAGTTTTCAAAACGAGTCGTTTAATAGTACGTTTAAACAGCACCTACACTCATCGTTTCGGCTGAATTCAACATTTCAGGCCAAATGTCCAGCATTTCGCCATACATTTTCCAACATTTCCAAATGTTGAATTTCGTCGCTGCATTTGTAAGTTTGTCCAATCGAACAAACCTCATTACAAATTCCGAACGTCATTTAATGACTTTTCAGTCTGAATTACCACTTAAATTCATGTTTAAATTAATATAGCTAAAAAAAATTCTTTAGGTTCAACTACTTCTGATTTCTAAACAGAAAAATTAGGATCAATAATAAATTCTGCTGTCATTTGAAATGTTGAAGTTTCAGTGGGAACGCAAAAATGGATTTCGAAATTTTTTTTCCCCAAAATGTTGAGTTTAGGTGCAGTGTAGGT
This sequence comes from Cheilosia urbana, assembly GCA_946477585.1. NCBI lineage: Eukaryota > Metazoa > Arthropoda > Insecta > Diptera > Syrphidae > Cheilosia > Cheilosia urbana. The sequence goes on along the minus strand of OX297854.1, from coordinate 61,020,635 downwards.
AGGTATTATAAAGTCGATCTTACGAAAACGACTTCGAATCATTGGGTTGTTGAAACAAACACACCTTTTGCAATAATCAGCAAATTCAGCAGAGCAGCTGACCTAACAAATGTCATAGCTCACAACTTAAAATCATTTTCCACAATTATGTAATTGATGGACTCATACAGCCTTATCGTGAATTCCGAGGGAATATTTCGTTCCCCCGGATTTGTTTGTTCCCAGGAATAAAATCCGCCTATCGCCAATCTCCCTCGAATTCGAATTCCTTCGGAAATCGAAATCTCTCCTCGAAAAGAATAACAGCTAATTTCGAAAAAGTTCTGTCAATTATATTTGGTTAGAATCCAAGATTAAAATGTTATTTCGGTGACACAAATATTTAAAAAAAATAATGTTTAGAATTGCATTAAGAGTTGTGGCTGAGGAATTGGATGAAACGGAATTCAAGCGAATACGTTCAATTAGAAGACGCTTGAGATTGTTCAAATCCATTGGAAGGTTTTTTTTTTTTTTGTCATTCCAAACCTAACTCTTTTATTAATATGTTACAATAGGGAATCATGCAACAATTTACATTTTTCCACTCAAAAATTTTGATGGCGGCCCTACACTGTTCAGTTCACTTTCGACCATTTTCCGAAATCGAGCAATTTCATCCTTACTCCTTTTATGAAATCCTCTGACAATGTCTGGACTCGCATCCATTAAATTAATTAAAACATTGAATTGGTGTTTATTTGTTGTTTTTGACAATCTATTCACTTAATTTTTTTAATTTTTGAGAACCAACCAACTTGCTTTTCATAAATTCTCCAACTAAATAATGACGGAAATATCGGAGGGAATATCCAACAAAAATTCCCCCGAATTTTCATTCGCGATAGGTATTTTTTTCCCGGGAATTATTTTTCCTCATTCGAACATCATTCACGATAGGAGTATTGGGAATTGGGAAAAAATCCGAGGGAATTTTTATTCACGATAAGGCTGATAATATTTTTAAATGCAATCAAAATTTGTAGCCAAAATAGTTTGCATCGTTTAACGACTAAAACGATTGAAACGTCAAACTAGTTGGTGTTCCGTGTGAATGCATCGATGAATTGTCGACGAAAACATGGTTTTCGTTGAAGTGTGAATACCGTATTACGATATAAAAAAAATTAAAAAGAAAACATTTCAAAATATTTTTTTTTTTATTTAAAATATTTTATTCAAGGTGAGTGTGAAGAAGGAAATTGTCTCATCGTTTGATTTATAAATTTTAAAAAATGTACGTCTATCTCCGAAAGCTGTATTCGCATATCTGGGGCAGCATCCAATCTCGGTATGTATTTAGACTTTGCATAAGTATACGCTGAAAAGCCTGCTTCACAGCGATACGTTGTGACTTGTGACAAAAGGGTGGAGAAAATTTAATATAGTCTGTTTTGAAAGTACAGGCGTTCAAGGTATTCACTCCTAATAACAATCCAAAATTCGTTCAATAATACAGAAGCAAGTACCTGTTTTGATGAAGAAGAACTCTGCAGATCTATTTATATTTATAAGCGACTCGTTTTGTGGAATGCTTACGGCCATATTATTCACTCCGGGTGTAACTCAGGTTTAAGTTAATTTTACACCCGACCATTAATCCGAATTTTTCAAACCCGACAATTTAAACTTACGTCCATATTATTCACTGAAAAACATGCATTAAACCCGCTGGATTAAAGATGGATTTAAATGCGGATTTAAAAAACTTTAACCCGTTTTTAATCCGGTTTAAACCTACGTAATGTCAAATTTCACAAATAATGACTGTTGTTTTTTATTGTTTGTCACATTTTATGGGAAATTATTTTGGTTTTTCATTTTTATTAAAATAAATTGAAAAATAACCTAATGAAAGGTGTCGGCAAAGTGAATGATGAGGACTACAGCAGCAGTGACCAAAATTAAAGCCTGTCACCCGTCGACGATGAAGCAGAGAGAGAAGACGAATGAATGCGATTCTTATTTTTCCTTTTTTTTAAAAATAATAACAATAAAATAATTAATTCAAAAAACTATTAAATTAAAAGATGAAAAAAAAAAAAAACGCAACATATCTTTTTTTATTTTAATTATATTATCCGCTGACGACGAAGACATCAACATTTCGTCCATATCGAGAATGAAATCCATTTTTTTTTGTCAAAAATGTGACCTAAACAAAGGAGTGAATATTATCAAATTGTGTTTTAATCCGAGTTAAAGTACTTAAACTGGTCTCCGGAACGCAGTTTAAATCCAATCGGATTAAACGCTGTCAAGTTTAAAAAAATGGATTTATGTTCGGGTTTAACTACTGAATATTATGGACTTGGGTTTATTTTTTGGTTTAAACTCACTTAAATCCGGGTTTATACTTTAACCCGGATTAAAGTGAGTGAATAATATGGCCGTTAGTGTCGTAGGCTGGGGTTTCATTAGATATGGATTTTGTACCCACTTGATGTTTGTTTTCGTATTAAACGATAAACATTTTTTTGCGTAAAAATGTTTGTTAATTTATACTTACAAAAATTATTTTCATGTTTTAATATTCTTAATTCAAGAGAGTCGCGGAACCTTGATAACTCCAAAGATAGCCACAGTTGAAGAACCGAGGCCTTAGGCGATACAGGTAGGTATTTAGCTGCAACCAAACCCTTTTCAAACTTTTTGCAAAATTAGTTTGTTTACCGAGAATGAGGATCTCTGATGAAACAATGGTTGGTGTTAAAAGGTTGACTTCACGGAAAATATATATGAATAGACCTTATCAAAATTCAAGCCAATTAGCAAATTTAGGAACTTCTGGAGGAATAACTGGTAGTAGGTATTTGTGAATTCATCTAGCGGGAAACATGACAGTTTTCGTCCATACAGATTTGTGCAACGGCTTTATATTTTTCTGCGAGAATTAAGAATTTTGTCGGTTTCTAAGTTTCCCGAATTAAATAATATAATCTATAGGTATACATTTTTAAAAGATCAATAATCTTCTATATATATAAAAATAACTTGATAAATGTGTGTGTGACTGCCTACCGACTGCCACACACATCCGATTTTGATTAAGTTTTTTTTGTTGGTTAATAGACCATGCAGAGAAGGTTAATAAATATATTGGTATGACACATTTTTGAAAGAAGGCGCAACCGCCATTCCAATAAATTTATTTTATAAATATACTTTGAAAAAAAAAAGAAACTGGATAGAAATCGAGTAGTGACACTTCAAATACAAAAAAAAATATTTTAAATTTTAAAAGCAATTGTTGTTGTCAATTATTTTAATTATTTTCCAACCAAATTGTTGTTGTCAACAATTTTTTTTTTTTAAATACCTATAGGTAGGTACCTAAAAAGTTTGTTCTAATAAATTATGTTTACTATGTTATATTAAGTAACTTTTTGAAATGATGTAGATACTTTGATTATACAAAGATGATATGGCCGAAGATATTTTGCATCGAATTCGTACTGTGACATCAAAAATAACTTGAAAAATGTGTGTGTGACAGCCTACCGACTGCCACACACATCCGACTTTGATTTAGTTTTTTTTGTTGGTTAATAGATCATGCACAGAAGGTTAATATATTAGTATGATGAATTTTTGAAAGAAGGCGCAACCGCCATTCCAATAAATTCATTTTTGTACACTTTGGAAAAAAAGAAACTGGATAGAAATCGAGTAGTGACACTTCAAATACAAAAAAAAAATATTTTAAATTTTAAAAGCAATTGTTGTTGTCAATTATTTTTATTATTTTCCAACCAAATTGTTGTTGTCAACAATTTTGAACGTTTTTTTTTTAAATACCTATAGGTACCTAAAAAGTTAGTTCTAATAAATTATGTTTACTATGTTACATTAAGTAACTTTTTGAAATGAAGTAGACACTTTGATTATACAAAGATGATAATGGCCGACAGTATTTTGCATCGAATTCGCACTGTGACATCGGATAATGAACTGGAGATGTCAGATGGAATGCGCAACAAAGCTTTGATTTTGATCGAGGATATGTGTCTGCTCATGAGTGGCAATTTGTTGTGCAAATTGGGGATGCCACAGCCAAATTGTTCAATGCAGGACGCATTTAATCTAGAATTGGAGCGAGAAATGGACTTCGGTCGAATCGCATTGAGTCAAGCTGTTGAAACAAATGTGCCAATGTTGAATCAACAATAAAAGACAGTGTAGGTACGATGAATTGATGCAAGCAGTCGATAACGAAAATTCATGATTTCACTGATGTTGGCTACAATTCGTTCGAAATCTGAGATCGCTTTGGCCCTAGCCTCTTCTGGGATAGCGGCTACTTTGTTATAAGGCGGTCGAACAGCTCATTCTGCATTGAAATTGCCATTGAATCTGCAAGTGTATGAAGAACCTACATGCAACATTTCAAAAAACACTGTGATGGCGAAAGTACTGCAGCAATGTAAGATTATCGCATATGGGACGAACACACAATGGCTTACAAACGCGAGTTAAGTATCCATAGCAAAACATATTGAGAAAAAAGATAACATTATTTGTATTCAATGATATCTTTAGTCTCTAGTACAGTCTTGCACACAACGCTACAATGATAACATATGTAAAAGAGATAATATCGTTTGTATACAATGTTGGAATATTATCTCTTCTTCATTATCAAGCAAGACGATTGTACGCTTGGGTCTCCTTGTAGATAGATAAGAAAAGTATATAAATACGACTGTATGATGAATTTATCAACAGTCTTATTGTAACTACATAGTAGCCTTAAGCTCCTTTTAGAATTAGTAAAAAGTATTTCAATAATAAAGGACATAGTTCCAAATAAATATTGTTTAATTTTAAAAGTAAGAAACAAGTGTTTTAATTGGCGATCCTGCCAGGAGGTTAAATATACTTTTTAACTTCAATCGAGCGGACCTCGGGAACAAGTAGTGAAATCTAGTATAAACAGAACACTCGCGTTACCGGTTACAAGAATTACCTAGCATAGCAGGTACAAATATAGCTTCTTCGTACGAAGCAGCAAAGCAATTCAGTGAAAGTGTATATGTGGAGAAAAAAAACACACAAATTCGACGACAACAGACACGAGTTCAAAATGGAACAACTCGCAGTATTAATGGCAAGATTAGAAGCTTTAGAAACCAGGAGCAACACAGTAACACAAACCCTAGAGCACACACGCACAGAGAATGCAAGGTTAGCAGCAATAATAACTAACCAAAATCAAATAAACACTAATTTAGAAACAAAACTAAATGAAGTAAAATCTGGATTAGGCATAGTACCAAACATACCTGTGCTAGAGGAAATAAGAACCACATATACAGATGGTAGTGAAATACAGTTAGACGCATTTAAAAGCCTACCTATTTTCAACGGCGATCAATCAAATTATCGGTCGTGGCGCGAAGAAGCATCCAGATTAATGGACAGCATTAAAAACTTCAAAACACACAGTAAGTACGCAGCAGCATTGACTATAGTGAAAAGTAAAATACAGGGTGCAGCCGCGAATGTGTTAACTAATTATAACACAATTTTTAATTTTGAGGCGATACGTAACAGATTAGATTATACGTACTCTAATCAAGAACCTCTATACGTGCTACAAGACATGATGAAAGCCATCACGCAAAAAAGAAGCACACTGTCTGAATACCACGACGAGATAAATAAAAATCTCAATTTAATAATATCAAAAATCACTATGTCAGGTGATCCGCCGAATATAATCGACAGACTAATTAAAAATGCTAACGACGACGCAGTTCGTATATTCATTGATGGTATGAGTGACAACTTTACAAGAGGATCATTATATTCAGCTACAATAAATGATCTAGAACACGCATTCGCAATTGCTCGCAGAATAGAACATGATAATGTGCACAGGCATTTACATCTCACTCAGGATAAGCACCACAAAAATATGCCACATGAACGCAGAAACGAAAGAAGACCAAATTATTCGAGCCAAACAACGAATTATCAACCCCAGAAGCAATACGATAATATGCAGCAACACAATCAAGGACCACAGCCGATGGAGATAAACTCGAGACAAATTGTACATGCACAGCGACAAAATTGGAATCAATACAAACCCGATGTATATAATCCACCAGCGAAACGTGAACACAGCGGGAGTTTCAACACACACAACAGACCGCAACGATCTTATCAGCAGAACTTCAAGCAGCAGAGAGTAAATAACTCCCGACAACAACGCAGAGACGATGTCAGCAGTACATATGCAGAAGCAGATGAAACGGAATGTATGGTAAATAATAACATAAGAATAGATCATTTAAACTAGTAGACGGGTTGCCCTGTTTAAATTTAACTAGTACTATTTCTAAGAAAATTTATAAAATTCTTATTGATACTGGTGCAACCCATAATTACATTAATAGAAAATGCGATTCTAGCAAAAAAATTAAAATTAAACCTATAAAAATAAAAACAATGCATGGTTATTCTATGGTAGATACAAAGAAAGTAGTTAGGATATTAAAGAAAAATATAACATTTTTTGAATTAGAGGATATTCAGTCTTTTGATATGATATTAGGATATGAAGGACTTAAAGTTCTAAACGCGGAAATAAATTTCAGTAATATGACTCTAACTACCATAAGCAGTGTCGAATCTATTCAGAAAATTAATTACATAATTGGGGAAAATAATATTTATAAAGCAGACATAGATAGACTGATGAAGATTAATAACAGCATAGGACCGTTACCCTTTACAGATACTATAGAAGCAAGCATTAGGACGACCAATGATAATCCGGTTTATGTTAAACAATATCCATATCCCATAGCAGATAACGAATTCGTAAACAAAGAAATACAGAAACTCTTACATGACGATATAATAGAAAAAAGCCATAGTCCTTATAACAGTCCCATATGGACAGTACCTAAAAAAGGTTTGGACGAAAAAGGAAAACCAAAACGGCGCATGGTTGTTGATTTCCAAAAACTTAACGCTCACACTGTAACAGACAGATACCCCATTCCGGATGTCAACATGACAATTCAAAATTTAGGTAAAGCCAAGTACTTTACAACATTAGATTTGGAGTCAGGTTTCCACCAAATTAAAATCAAAACAGATGATAAAGAAAAAACAGCTTTTGCTATAAATGGCGCAAAATATCATTTTAAACGAATGCCTTTCGGGCTCAAAAATGCACCAAGCATATTTCAGAGATGCGTGGACGACATTTTGAGAGACTTTGTAGGTAAATTCGTACACGTTTACATTGATGACGTATTGATATATTCTTCATCTGAGGAAGAACATATACAGCACATAAGTCAAGTATTCGACGTACTCAATAAAGCCACATTAAAAATATCTGATGAGAAAAGTAAGTTTTTTCAAGAAGAAGTAGAATACTTAGGTCACATAATCAGACATGGTAGAATCACTACGAACCCTGAGAAAATAGCAGCTATAGAAAATTTTCCAGTCCCACAAACGGTAAAGGATTTGAGAGGATTTTTAGGTCTTACAGGTTACTATCGTAAGTTTATAAAAGGATACGCAAGCATAGCCAAGCCCCTGACATTATATTTACGAGGAGATAACGGTAAAGTAAACAAAAAACAAAGTAAAAATATTAAGTTAAATCTGAATGATTCAGCATTAGAAGCGATTAGAATTTTAAAAAATTATTTGAAAGAACAAGTCGAACTTTTTCAACCGGATTATAGTAAACCATTCGAGCTTACTACTGATGCATCCAACATAGCTATTGGAGCCGTACTAAGTCAGAATAAGCAACCTATACACTTCTTGTCAAGAACACTGAGTAAGACAGAAGAGAACTATAGCACAAACGAGAAAGAGCTATTAGCGATCATATGGTCCTTACAAAAACTCAGAAACTACATATATGGTATAGCAGACTTAACCATATATACCGATCACCAGAGCCTTATATATTCTGTATCAGAAAAAAATCCCAACACAAAGCTGAAACGTTGGAAGGGAATCATTGAAGACTTTGGAGCAAAATTAGTTTATAAACCAGGAAACCTAAATCTTGTAGCTGACGCATTATCACGTCAACGCATAAATACTTCTACCATAGAAACAGCACATTCAGCTGAAAGTTCTTCTAATGATATAATAAAAACTGTGAATCAGCCTTTTAATGCATACACTGCACAGTTCGAACTTATTGAAGATATAACAAATAATATCGAAACACAAATCTATTTTAGTAACAAAATAAGACTCATAATAAAGTTTAAGGACAAAGACTCTTTACTAAGGCAGATGAAAGAAGTTATACAACCCCAAAAGATTGTAGCTTTGCATACGAAATTTGAAAACATATACAAATATGGTGAAAACATAAAAAAAGAATTCCCACTAGTAAGATTTATATTCACACCAAGAAAACTTCAAGACGTGACAAATTTGGAGGAACAACTAAAACTTGTAAGGGTAACTCACGAAAGAGCACACCGAGGGTTACGTAACAATATACAAGAAATCTCAGAGAAATATTACTGGCCCGATCTAAATAAACAAGCAAAGAGTTTCAACAGAAAATGCATAGCATGTCTATTTGGAAAATATGAAAGAAAACCTATCAGAGAACCTCTGAATAATTCAGAAATACCAACACATGTGGGAACACACATTCATATGGACATATACTTCAACGACAAGTATACTTTCCTTGTAACAGTAGATAAGTATTCTAAATATACAATCCTTCGGGAAATCGAAACTCGAAACAGACTGTACGACGTTATGGAAGAGGTCTTATCTAATTATTTCCCAAAATGTGAACGACTCATGACAGATAACGAGAAGGGATTCAAAACAGAAATGGTGAACCAAATGTGTTTGAAATACAACATAACTAAAGTAGAAACTCCAGTATACAGATCGACAGCGAACGGTCAGGTAGAACGTGTAAACGGTACAATAACTGAACTGTCTAGAATATTCACAATTCAGAATAAAACAAGACTTATCGAAGAAATATTTAGAACAGTGCGTGAATTAAATAATTCTATACACTCAGTTACCGGTTTGAAACCTAGAGACATTTTCTTTAATCAAAATAAATATAGCAATAGTGAAATTATAATAAATAAACTAAACTCAGCATCCAAAAAAGTGATCGAACGTCTAAATAAAGGAACTCGACACAGAGAGTATAAAAAAGGAGATAAGATAATGGTAAGAATCACAGGTCTTAGAAAGAAATCTAACGCCAGATACATAACAAGAATAGTAGAAGAAGATAAAGGAGACACTGTAATCTCTAAAGAAGGAATAAAAATTCACAAGGATAACATAAAGAATTATCATTTTTCAGATGACGAAAATATTAATATTCCTAACATTACTAGGAATTGTACAGAGTCAAGAAGGGCAAGGAAACGTTCAAATAACTGAGTTACTAAACAAGAAGTTTATACTTACGCAAACAGATGACGTGTATTTATTCAAAGAACAAACTTATTTGTTACATGCCACCAACCTGACTTCGATATTTCAACCTTACGTAAATATCGTAACTAGTAAATATCAACCTACACAAGAAGAAAAAATTTGGTTAAGTAAAATTAAGAATTTAGCAGACCAATTACAAGAACATACTAGGCATACTAGATCAATTAACTTTTTAGGAACAGCTTTCAAATATGTGTTTGGTAATCCTGACCATTATGACTTAGTTAACATAGAAACGAGTATAAATAATCTCATAGAAAACAATAATAAACAAAAAACTATAAATTCTAGATTTGAACAAATTTTGCAACAATTCGAAGGTCAGAGCCTTAAAGAACATTTAGTAATAGAACAAGTGTACGAACAATTATTATTATTGACCAGAACAATTAATGCAGCAAAAAATAATGAATATTTATCAGAAAGCCTAGACTTAGATGACATTAAAAATATTATTCAACATGAAATAATTCAAGTACCCATAATAAATATACTTGAGTACTCTAAAATATTATTAGCTAGAACTGATGAATTCTTCATCACAATATATAAATATCCAGTTCTAATTAAATCATGTAAATTGTATAAAGTAACACCTTTAAATTCAAAACATGGAAAAATCATTACAGATAAAACAATTGCCTTATGTAACCAAACTTATTTAAGAACAAGAAATTGTCAAAATCATCTAAGTAAAAACATTTGTGAAATTAACTTTGAAGAAGAAAATTGTCTTATTCCACTTTTAAAGAATATAACTTCAAAATGCAACATTAAACAAGAATACGATTACGACTTAGAAATTGAATCCGGTGTTATGTTATTAAGCGGTAAGCATAAGTTAAATAATCAAACAATTAATGGTATAAACTTAGTTACTTATGAAAATACTATAAATCTAGACGATAAAATATACAAAAACATGCATAAGCAAATTAAAGAAGTTATATTAAGAAATCATAATTCAGAGTCTTACATCGACCAAATAATTAAAGAAGATACAATGTACAAATTCGATAACATAGATACTTTAAAAAAACTAATTATTCCTTTTGAAGAAAAACCGATATTATCAACTATATACACAATTGTAACACTGATTGTTATTCTAGCATTTACGTACGTAATGATAAAAACTATACAATGTATAACAGATCGTCAAAAACAAAAAAAGATTGACGCATATAACAAAACTTATGAAAGAGAAATGTTAAAAATAGCGTCGAAAAATCGGGACGATTTCGTTTAACAAGGGGGGGAGTTAAGTATCCATAGCAAAACATATTGAGAAAAAAGATAACATTATTTGTATTCAATGATATCTTTAGTCTCTAGTACAGTCTTGCACACAACGCTACAATGATAACATATGTAAAAGAGATAATATCGTTTGTATACAATGTTGGAATATTATCTCTTCTTCATTATCAAGCAAGACGATTGTACGCTTGGGTCTCCTTGTAGATAGATAAGAAAAGTATATAAATACGACTGTATGATGAATTTATCAACAGTCTTATTGTAACTACATAGTAGCCTTAAGCTCCTTTTAGAATTAGTAAAAAGTATTTCAATAATAAAGGACATAGTTCCAAATAAATATTGTTTAATTTTAAAAGTAAGAAACAAGTGTTTTAATTCGCGCATTGGAGGCCCTGATTCGTTTACGTAATGATAAGCGACCTTTCGGTGGAGCAATGATCTTGCTATCAGGCGATTTTCGTCAAACGCTGCCTGTCAATTCGAGATCAACTCTGGCAGATGAATTGAATGCTTGCCTGAAGGCGTCTGCTTTATGGCGATACGTCAAGAAATTGGATTTGACAACAAACATGCGAGTTTCTTTACAAAATTATTATGATGGGCAATGGTTTGATTCGAGCAGACTTAATCACCGGCCTGATTGAATTTCCACAACTTTTTTCAACTTTACAACGAGACCGGAAGAACTAATCATGAGTGTTTTCTCAAATATTGCTCTGAACATGATTGGCTGAGTGTAAGAGTGATTTTGGCGGCGAAAAACAAGAACGTCAATCATTTGAATTTCGCCATTCAAAACCAAATCGCTGGTGAGTTGCATTCATACAAATGAAATCAGTCGACTCCGTGATGGATGAAAACGAAGCCACCAACTATCCCACTTTGTTGCGCAATCTAAATGAACCAAAACTTTGTAACGGTACGCGTTTGATTGTGAAGAATTTAATATCAAATATTATTCAAGCAACGATTTTTATTGGAAAATTCAAAGGCGAAGATGTTCTTATTCCGCGGATTCCACTTATTCAGAACGATTTGCCGTTCGTGTTTAAGCGTCTTCAATTTCCCGTACTTCTCGCTTATTAATAAGTCGCAAGGACAATCGCTGTATGTGTGTGGCAAAAATCTTGAATTTCACGTGTCGGCAAAGCTCTCGCTTTGTACGTGTACACACCCGATAATAGAAATAGAACAAAAACTGTTGTGTACCATAAAGCATTTCAGTGAAAAAGCGGTAGGTTGGCCGACAAGTATTTTATTTTATTTATTTATTTAATTTTAATATACCTTTTGATTAAAAAATTTGAATTGACCGAATTACATGAAGCAGAATGAAGCGAAAGCTCGGAATTATTAATTTCATTACCTACATAAATGAATTTGGGCGGAACGAAGTTCGCCGGGTCAGCTAGTTGTATATATTATATTCTTAAAAATGGAAGCGATATGGTCTTAAAAGGCTTATAGCTTCCTATGTGAGATTTTAATTTGTTATGAAATGAACAGTCTATTATTTATATTTTCAAAAATATTCACTTGCTTACGATTCAATTCTTTAGACCACAAATAAGTTTTGATTTGCATCATCAGCCTACGAATAAATCAAGACATTCTAATAAATTGTGTTCCGTATGTTGAATAATTTGAAAGGGTTTTTTTTACGACCCAAATTCACACCTAAAACAGTCGTGAAGTAGTATTAGAAAAAAATGGAAAACCTACTACAAAAAAGTACCGTAGGGCATTACTGATTTGCTTATATGATATTTAAGATGTCAGCGGATATTTTGTGCATTTTCTACTTTGTGTTTTGTTTTTTGCTTTTAATAAGCTTCAAAATGCCTTTGAGTGATATCTGTTGGGCACAATTAATTGCAGTTTATATAGGTATAAGTTTTTTTTTTAGAACAAAATCCACGTTGTGAAACAAACCACTGGCCTTGTTTTTCACGAAAACAAATTATGAAATTCAAATTCTGCGATGATAACAAATATAATAGATTTAACAAAAAGTCTCCGTACTAGAAAAGGTGGTACCATTTTAAAAATGCTGTACATTTTAATTTAAACTGGCAGCTTAAGTAAGACCAACTAATTTTATTTTAATTTTGGAAATGATCCCTATAGTTCATAGATTTCCATTGTTTACAACCACAATGTAAACATCCTGTACTGTATGGATTACCAATAGGTAAAACAGAAGAAGTCCTTGTAATATTCGTTTTAATGAAATATAAATTGGTGCTAAATTCACCACCTTTTTTACCTAACCTGACAAGGAAAACTGCTTCTAGGCAAACTTTCTTAAGCGGGCGGAGCTGACGGTCTATTTAATCCTTAGTTTATGACATAAGCTTGCTATACCATAGGCGACTGGTAGTTAATTGAAAAAAAAAACATCATCCCTTCCTCTTCCTCGGATAGCATAAAATGAAAATAAATTCTTTCCCCTCGTTGAACAACATGTATGCCTATTCCATTTCAAACCAGTAAGCATCATACGTCATTCGTCATTATAATCAAAAAAATTTTTTTTCCTAAAGCCTTCGATTACAATAAGTATCATTGATATAATTGGAAACCATTTGACTTGAACTCACTTGCGATCTCACTGGTCTCCAATTATATTTTGCCGTTTTCCTTTCGTCGATTTAATTCATCACTTCAACGTTTTTTTTTTTTTTATCTTATACAACTTCAGAATACTAAATGAAAATATTTACTTCTTAAAAGAGAAATCTTGACATAAGCGGCAAATCAAAAAAAAAAAAAAAAAAAACATTTCTGTCGAATGACACTTGACATTTTAATTGGAGAGTCTAGAGCCCTGCAAGTGTTTCCTTCTGAAAGAAGACAGATAGGCTTCCATATAGAATCAATAGCTCTTTAAAGTTATTTAATCATCATCACACATACTTATTCTCAACAGAACAGCAGACTTACCATTACATAACATCGGTCCGTTGCGATATGGGGGCAAATCCGAGCACAGGTGCATTCCAGAGTCCTCGGGTCGTGAGCAAATGTAGTCCTGTTCCTTGGAGAACTCATAGTAGAATGAGACACTAGAAGAAATTTGGGTGACAAAGGAGTGAAAATTAGCCTTGACGCAATAAGATGCAGTTGAACAGATATCTTTCCCTTATGACATCTGAGCATTTATGACAAAACAAATAATTGCTATTCGAATATAATTATATGCTATAGACGTATTTATTATTATCTTGCAAAATGCAGACGCAGACATTTACACACTTTCATCTAGAACAACTTACGATACGAGCGGTAATTTTAATTAAATTTATCTTTTTTAATCATGATTTATTTTTTAAGCAGTTTGATTAGTTAAGCGCTGTAGTTTTATGTATGCCTTGTGCCCAAAATCCTGCAAACAGACTTTCATAAAAAGAAAATATAGCATACCACTAACAACTTAGTAAACAAAAAATATAGTTTTAAATTCTACAACTTTTATATTAAACTTAGTTTAAATAAATGTTTCAATATCCCTTATAACTTTGTTCTCTTCTGTTTGCGGTATATCACGCGTAAGTAACAGAAACAAAAGTGGCTCAGTAACGCTTTCCTGTGGTACTTTCTTTAAGCCACGAATATTGGTTTTCATGTTTAAGACGAAAGAGCCTGAAGCAGCTTAACTAGTTAAAAGTGTTTAACTAGCTTAAAGTGTTAAATTCTCCGTTTAAGTTTGTATTTGCAAGGAATAAAGTTGCTAACCATCTCTAACACACCGCCCGAATTCTACGCACGAATTGAGAATATCTCCCTATACCTATTTACCTTTTGATCTTGAAGGGCTTATGCAAATTTCTATTTGAAGGACTAAAATGTGGTATGGGCACTTTATCGGTATATATTCCTTTGAAAGAAAATGGACGCCATCGAATAAACGGAAATATGTCTTAAACCCTTGGAGCAGGCACTTCTTTAGAAGAATATAGCTCGTGGTATAGGTGGTGGTAGGTGGATAAGCATCTTAAATTTAGGACTTAGGACTATGAAGTTACAACAGCAATTTTGTCACAAGTCTGACAGTAAACCCTATACGGGTGGAATCGGTTGTAAGGTCTTTCAGTCTTCAATGCTAATATAAATATAAATAAATACTTTAAGTTGGTAAACATTTGGCTAAATTTCGAAACGCAAGTAAAAAAGAGCAATAGTTTAATTTTCCTTCGAAAATGACTTTGAAATTCTTGCTTACAAGAGTCTTAGAAGCCTTACATGATTGCGTAAGTAGCAGAACGTCTGGCGGATAAGTTCCATAGATTGAATGGAGTACGAAAAAGGTGGGTGCAAAAAACCGTTCTACAGCCATGGAGCCTACGGAGCGTGATTGAAGTACGTTGCGAAGGTTGTGCACGGAAAGGAGAACTCAAGTTTCAGGTAAGAGTTTACCGAACTGAGACTTCAAAAACTCCATTATTGCACCCGCCCTGTGGCTTGTGGCACCGTCTTGTTGGAACCATTTACATATATCACTGATGTTTCAGGTAAGTTTTGGTAAGCTCAGCTTCCCTGTAACAGTCAATTTCGCAGCCACTCTTAATACAGTTTTATAAGTTACCCGATGAAAGACCAAAGTGAGACGCTTCAACATCCTCAAGGGGAAAACATCGATTCATACCAATACTTAATCATCAGCAATAGCTGTTGCTGAATTCAGTTCTCGACTTGCGACAAAAAGGCTGCCCAGAAGACGATATACGACGTAGTCAAGATCTAATAGCGACGGAGGAAGTTGCATTCACATAGCATAGGCAACGAAAACAAGGTCATAGTATCGGCCTCATAAAATACCTAAGCCAAAACCGCTATAAGCTACCAGCTTAAAGGTGCACAGACGCTTCAGAATGAGACCCGGGCAGTGAGACAAAGGCAGCAAGGGAAAAACATCGATCCAACAGAATGAAGGTGAAGAAGATCCTGAATAGAAAAATAAAGTTTCTTTTACGAAGTGTTGGTCAGGCACATGGATGAGAAAAAATAGCCCCAAACGTTTTGAGTTCCAAAATTTGTGGATGTAGTCAAAATTCCAGAACACGTTGGCCACCTCTTATCGACTGGACAACAGGTTCGAAATGAGAAGGAGACTGAACATCTTTAAAAAAAAAAAACAAGGCAAAATGGCAAAGCCTGAACAACTGGACGATGAGTGCCTGTAATCAGCGTGACCGTTGCAGAATTCAAAAAAGTCATAAGAAAAAGGGTCAGTGAGGAATAAAAGTGTCATTCCTGAAGCTATTCTGCATATCTAGCATTTTTGAAAGATATTTAACAAGCATTGACATTTTAAAGGCTTTTATTTGAAAATAACAGCAATTGAACAATTTTTGAAGCGCTTTCTTCAAATAAAAAAACCGTCCAATTGCGAGTGTCACTCGCGCATCGAAGGCCGATCTTCTTTACAGCAAAATTTTTTTGCAGATGAGGTAAACTACATGAAACATGAATGTAAGCGCAAGAGTAGAGAACACGGTCTAATGATCGTCTTTATTAGTGATTGACTGTTTTTTTTTTAAATATCTTTTAAAATATTAACTTTTTGGCAAAACATTCTTCGGCACATATATAGCTACAACCACGATCTACAAAAAAGTAAATATCCATTTTTTTTTGTAAATCAAGAAATAAACGGTCTTTTGTGCGAATGAAAATATTTTTTTCCAACAAATTACTAATTAATCTAAAACCAGTCAGTCGATGTATCGCTACCATTGGTATTTGCCGTTTAACTAGAGGCTATACCTGATGTTGGGTGAAAATTGCAGCCATTTACGTCAATTAGCTTCTGAGATAGACCTAGGAACAAAAGTGGCCTAGTGGGTTCGGACACACGGACATTGTATAGCGAAACTAATAAGGTTCCGTTTTTCCCCTTTGGGTATGGAACTTGAAAAAGAGCGAAAATAGCAAAAAAGGGTGGCGGACTCTTAAAAAAAAGTGCCAAATTGCAACTAAAGTCGCATAACGGTAACGCTCACCCTGCCTGGGGTCGCAGGGGAATTGAACGTGGCTCTTTCTCAGCGGTAATGGCAGCAGAAGCCGGCAAAATAAAACTAAAAATGATATACTAGGTATTAATTATAATACATAATTATTTATTTTATCTATACATATTTTATTTAAAATGAATATTAACTCTTAGAAAGTCTGTTATTTTTCCATTTAAAATGTATGCCTGAAGAATTGGAAAGCACTTATTTTTATTTAGTTCTTTAGTTCTTTTTAATTCTTTTTAGTTAAAGAAAATGTATTTCTCTAAAAAAAATATTAGAGGTTCAACATCAAACGCATTTTGTAGTACGCTACAGTATCTACCTTTGCAATCTTTGCTTTGAGGGATCTATACGCAGTGCAGGGTATTGTTTGACTAAAATGTGTGTTATGCTGCCTAGGGCAAATCATGTGACTGGTGTTGAGTGTTCAATAGTAAAAGGTGTTAAAAGTTATTTTCTTTGATATTGATACCTTTCTTGTAGTCTGTATGTGTTTATCCTGCAAAGAGTTTTAATTTTTTTTTATATTTTTGTCAATTTCTTGATTTTTCTTCTCATGATTCCTCTAATTAAAATTAAACGAAACATAAGAATAAACAGCAAAATATTCATAAAATCAAATCAAAAGGATAAGCTATGAAATGTAGTAGAACTTCAGCTAAACCTACATCAGGGATATCCCTATTTGAAAATAAAAAATGTTTGCGTGTTCTAAAGACGTGAACTTATTTGTTTAATATATTTTGGGATTAGGTATGGAGTTTGGGTGCTCTAATAGGTATCTATTCTATGAATAGTATTCCTGTAATATATTTCTAAGCAATGATAACTAACTACTGAACTGACACACCAAAATAGAATCTGCTTACATCTACAAAAGGACGTTAGACGTGACAGTATAAGAAACGGTGGACAAAGTGTTGTACATATGGTGCAGTGTAAGTGGAATGAATGCATTTAATGGAGATGTGCGGAATAAATAACTGAAAATAGGCCGTCGTATTTATTTTGCAAATGATAGTAAATATTGGAATCGTAGTCACTAATTAAAATCATATAAAATGTTGAGAGTTCCTGAACTAAAATAACGCTGTGGTTTCGGCTGTTTGAAAAATCAGTCAGTCTTCAATTGATAAAAGAATATTAGTTCGAGTTCCAGCCTTAAGCCTTGGAGCTAGTGCTTCTACTTTTAAGATTAACCTGATCACTTATGTTTATTGGTAAATAAATAATAATAATTCGAATTACAGACAAATGTATGATGACTAAAATGCTGCGATAATGTTCAATAGGCCTTCAACCCAATAAGCTTTAAAATAAAACATTTTTTTTCCGTTCTATCTTTCCTAATGGTCCGTCCTCATTTATGTGATCTCTCTACTATAATCTATAAAGGGTGGGCCATCTAGTAGTTTATTTTTAAATTATATGTTTCCCGTTCGAAATCTTGACAGAAAGTCAGTATCATACCTCCGCGGAACGAAATGAGTCGCTTTACGATTGAACAACGTTGTAAAATACTGAAAACTTATTTTCAAAGTGAGTGCTTTGTAGCCCAAACAGTGCATTTTATGAAAAGTAGTTTTGACCTTAGAGCTTGAATTGGACAATGATTTTGCCCGAAAAATAATCTTTTCTGAAGAAGCGCATTTTTATCATGGCGGCTACGTTAACAAACAAAATTGCCGCATCTGGGGCACGGAAAACCCGCACGTTATTGTCGAGAAGCCAATGCATCCACAGAGAGTGACAGTTTGTTGTGGATTGTGGGGTGATGGCATCACTGGACGTTTTTGGTAAAAATTTAATTTTGTTCATTTTATTGTATTTAAAGAAAAAAATGTATTTAGCCCACCCTGTACATGAGCGCTTTTTATATCCGTCCTGGGTTCAATAATAGAATAGGATGTTTTCTGTTTATTTTTTTTTTTTTTTTCAGATATTGTTACTATCCGATGAAGCACTCAGACACAAATACTGGTCCTTTGTACTGCCAGACAGACGCCTTACATTTATGTCCTTAGTTTTCCCGTCATTCGAAGAAAGATGAGAAGGAGCTTTAGTGATGAAGAGTTTAGATGTTCGGCACTTACCACGTCAGCCCCAAAGATCCGCCACCTTATGCGAGCAAAGGCAGGACAGGTACTACAGAGGAAGTGATCCGCTTCTGTTTGTTACCGGTTGCCGTAAAAACTACTCAAAATATTTCGATGAAACTTTTTGTTAAACGTTTCCCAAAACTCCAAGAATACTATAGGCTATACTTTTCATTACTACACCCTTTTTGGGGGTGTTATTGACCAAAATGGCCTTTAACTTGTCATTACTCAAAAAGACGGTTCAGGAGTCAGGGACTGGCTCTAGAATCTACGGTGAGTCGACCTAAGTGAACTTGTCAGTCAGCTTTGGGAAAAACATATCCTCCACTGGATCCCAGCCTACAGAGGATTTGAGAGTAATGAATCGGCTGACTCAGTGGCTAAAATCGGAGCAACCACTCCAATCATCGGACTTGAACCCTTCTGCGGAGTAAGAACAAAACATTTCAAGAACGCATTGGCATCTCGCCGGATCATCCTATCTGCAGACGCTGTCTTGAGAGTGACGGATCCTCTCTTCACAGAATGCGCGGATCTATGTCCACATCCTTGGTGGCGATGAAATCGTTAATTCAGTAACTCTTGCTGACTTACACTCAGAGAAGATCCTTGTCTTCCCGACTGCCTGTGCAGTGAATTGAAACAGTATCTCTAGGAATTTACCAGGGAAGGCACAATTGGCTCCTTTAAGAAGCCGCAGTGCCAGAGCCCCTTGAAGGCTCTCCCGCTTCATGATATAAAAATATGAGGACCTGTCTAGAATATTTTTCATTTATAGAGTAATCTCCACAACATAGTGGTGCCGTGAAATAACGGCGAACATTCTCCATCGATGGAGAATGCTCTCTGCTCCGTAAAGGTCGGAAACAATCTCACCGAGACCTTTGATGTCAAAAAAGGATTTAGACAAGGCGACGCGCTGTCATGTGACTTCTTCAACATCATTCTTGAGAAAATTGTGCGAAACTCACAAGCCAACACCAGAGGCACAATTTTCCATAAGTCTGTGCAACTACTTGCATACGCTGACGACATTGACATTTTTGGCAGAACACAGCAAGCTGTTACTGGAGCGTTTGCTATTAACTCTGAAAATGACATCACCTCAAGCGAAGAATCACTCTTGCCAACCGCTGTTTCTTTGGCCTAAGACGGCAATTGATTAGTAAGGCCTTGTCAAGAAGCACTAAGGAGATTCTATATAAGACTCTCATCATCCCTGTCCTGCTCTATGGCGCAGAAGCATGGACCCTAGGAAAAACGGATGAGGATCTTCTTGGTCGCTTCGAACGCAAGATTCTTCGAGTGATTTTTGGTCCCGTTTGCGTTGACGGGATTTGGAGGAGAAGATTTAACAGCGAACTCTACGAGCTGTACAGCGACATCGACCTGGTCAGAAAAGTACGCATTAGTCGTCTAAGATGGTTAGGACATGTAGAGCGAATGGACACCAACGCTCCGGCCCGGAGAGTCTTCGATTCCAACCCGGAGGGACAACGCAGTAGAGGAAGACCTCGCCTTAGGTGGCGCGCGCAAGTGGAAGGGGACCTCAACCAACTTGGAGTGCGCAACTGGAGGCAGTTAGCCAAATATCGCGCTAACTGGAGAGGCGTATTGGTTGAGGCCCAGGTCCACCCCCGACTTACCTTAAGTAAGTAAGTAAGAAATAACGCCGAATTCCAAAATTAGTTTTGAACTATTATTTTCGTAAATTTTCCCTCTACTTATTTCGGTATTTAGAATTTAAGAACAAAATTAAAACTATTTCGGCAAATTGAAACTATACTAAAAGTTCTCGGGGACTTTAAAAACATTTGGTACGGCATTATTTCACTTTGTCAATGTGAAATAACGCCGAGTTCCGAAACACCTAATTAGTGCGGGGGTTGATGCCAATATTTTTAGCTCCTGGTACTTCAGGTATTAATAAATAACCCAATGAAATAAAACTAACGATCGAATTACAACCATGATGCGTGATTCCAATATATACTCAATCACAAAGCTAAGTACCGATTCAATTTTGTATCGCTTAAATTTCGTTGAATGGTGGTGCAGTGGTTAGTGCGCTGAACTATTGGGAATCTCAGATTCGAAAGCCTGGGATCGAATCGTCACGAGCTACACGTTTACGGAATTAAGTTGGTTTTACATGTGAAACAAAAACAAGTTCCGTCACGAAATGCTCGTTCACGAAGGACACGATTCGACCCCTGGTAAACCCAGGAATACATCTTAGCTTTTTTTCCACTGCCCCACTCTCGCGGACGTTTGACTTGTTAGTCAGTCTAGTTAATCTAGAAGACTGTCATGATATAACTTCTCAATTACGCTGTTCGGGCTTGTCATAAAATTGTAGGCTCGTTTCATGTGTTCCAAAAAAAAAGAAGACACAAAACGAATGTCAGAAGCTTTGCCTAGGTTTTTTTTTTAAAGAACGGAACTGACGGAGCTCAATGATCCTATTATTTTTAGCATCTACATTAATGTGCTTAGATTATTGGATATGGAATGGATGTATATAATTTGTTTGTCGACTTTTGGGCCAATTTCAATTTTAAATACGCAAATACTTGTCTTCAAAAAGCCGAATCCTGTAGCGCTATGTCTATAATTGGAAAGAAACAAGACCAAATTTCATTACTACTACATAATGGCATGCTAACGTTTCATTTGTGTAATGTGCTCATGAAAGTATTAACAAATAAAAAAATTTATCATACATAAATCATACAAACAATTTCGAAAGATAAATAGTATTTTACGAGTTTTACTGTACAACATCTAACTAGTGTATCCCAATCATAGTGTGTATGTGTATTCTAATTACTACATTCCAAGTGATCACATCACATTTACAAATAGGTACATTGTATTGGCCGATTATCATATTATGTACTTTAAAACATCAAACATTGAAACATAAAGGAATTATAGAGTTAACGTCGATATCTTTAAAGATGTCACTAATCTAATTGAAATTCTATAAGTATATTTATGTGGCAGGAAATTTATAAAAAAAAAAATGTTAAGTAAAAATGAAAAGAGTTTTGATAGTTGTTTGACAGTGATGCAATAGCAGAGTATATAGATGAATTTATTTAATTTTTTTTGTAATGTATAGTACGAGTACGAATATTGAGTTGAAAAAATAGGTAGCTTTATAGACAGTAACATGTAATATATATGTATTGATATATATTTTTAAATTCTTACGAGTTAACACGGACTCGAACTCTGTATTCGTCAGGTAGTCCCCTGTAAACAAAAAACCCGGAATGATTTGGATTTGTTTCGTTTTGTTTCGATTGTTTTTTTTTTGCTAAACATAAAATGTTGTTTGTTGTATTAACATTTTTAACTACCAAAAATAAATAAAAATAAATAAACAAAAAAACAATGTAATTTATATTTTATATGTATACAGCGATTATTTGTGGTATATGTACATTTGGCATTGTTTGTTAAAAATAAGTTTTGTATAATTTTGTCTATTTTTCAGCAAAATGTTTAATTGGAACTGGTTTCTAATTTATATACAAAATAAATAAAAGGGAACACAAATTTCTCGTGTGAATATGTTAGGAGTAAAAAGGTTAAACAACTCTTTGAACCATAACACAACTATCAACAACAAATAAAAAAAAATACATTTTCGTATTTACATGTTATTAAATATAGTAAAATGTTCTCAGCAAAACGAACTAAAAAATTGTGACTTGGTGATGTTTACCATTTTTAAATTTTGTATTTTTGATTTGCTTATTTTTTTTTAATGGTGCTATGTACACAGGTGTAACACACATATAAGGTAAGCTTACAGTAGGTTAGGCAGTGGAGGGTGTGATTGATTGAAACAATAATATATGGGGCAATATGAGCGCAAGTCTTACATCTATAACTTGGTCCGAGAAGTGAGGAGAAATGTTTGCAAGAAATGAGTTTTGTTAAATGTTTATGCGAATATTTTTAATATACATATAGTGTGGGCTAACTATTGCTACTCTCTAACTACTAAGTAGGCGCCTAAATGTTACATGTATGAGGAAGTTATATTATACTCTAAGATGGTGGAAGGATCCCTTTTAATTCGAATAATATAGGGAATTTCAGCAACCAGTACTCAAAATATACTTTTGCGAGGCGAGACGCGTAGTTGCCGAACCTTCCCATTGTTCGTACATTGTTCGGATCGGTTTTTGGGTCCAATATTTAATATAATATTTTTATGTCTGATATTCCAAGACTCCCTTATTGTGAATTAGCTATTTTTGCGGATGACAAGGCAATATATTCTTCGCATGAGTTAAGTCTTAACGTGGAGACAAACCTTGCAAATGGGATACAAATATTGTTAAGTTATTACAATAGCTGGAAAATTAAACTAAATGCTGAGAAGGTGCAAGCTATCTTTTTCAGCAGAAAACGAAAGACTTGTTTTCTTCCAAGCAATCGGCTAATTGTTAATAACACAAGTATTAACTGGGTCCCATCCATCAGATATTTAGGCATGCATCTGGATACAAAACTCACATTTAAGGAACATACTGCTAAAACAATATAAGAAGTGAGTATAGCAATAAACATGTTGTACCCCTTCATAAACAGAAAGTCCTTACTGAGCAAAGCCAACAAGATCGTAATTTTTAAAGTAATTTTTCAGTCAATCCTTTTATATGGTTGCCAAGTATGGGGTAATTCAGCAAAATGTCATCTCAAAAAACTTCAAGTTTCACAAAACAAAATCTTAAAAATGATGCTAAATCTTCCCCCGCATCACTCAACCACTGATCTTCATACCAGAGCAAATGTGGACTTGATTCAAGATCGAATTACAAAGTTAACCATCAAATTTCTCCGCAATTGTGAGATCTCCGAAAACCCTCTGATTCACGACCTAAATGTTTAATCATGTTCTGATTTGTTCTGAATGCTTCTTTGTAATCAAAAATTATTATTTGCTATTTATTATACCTATTATTTATTATTTGTTATTTATAATTTATTATTTATTATTTGTTATTTATTTTTTTGTTATTTGATATTTGTTATATATTATTTATTATTTGTCATACATTATCTATTATTTGTTATTTACTTATTTATCCATTTATGTATTTATTTATTTATTTATTTGTTTATTTTATTATTTATTTATGTAATAATTTTAATTATTTACGCTTATTTATCTATTATTTATTGTTTAATATCTATTTATTACTCATTTATTTATTATTTACCCATTACAATGTACCTGCTTAGTATAGATTTGTTACTTCTTATTATTTATTCACTACAATGTAACTGCTTAGTTTTTAAGGTTTCTTTTTCTTTCCCTTTTTCTAACTCTATTTTGTATTGAAGGTTTTTAACGTATTTTTCCTTCAAAGTATATCATTGCGTAGTATTATTGTTCGTAATCATGATTTAAAATTAATTGTTCAGTAGAAAGATATAATATAAATATCAAATCTCTGTATATAAACTGCGCGGTGGCCCACCAAATGTAAATCTATAATACGAAAAATAAATTATCTATCTATCAGTACTCAAAATATACTTTTGCGAGGCGAGACGCGCAGTTGGCGAACCTTCCCATTGTTCGTACGCGCAGACCCCCGAAACGAGCGCAGATTTCTTTTTACCCGACTGGACAAAGAGAGGGTTATTGTTTATTATTTCCCTGTTTCACAATTCAACGATCAATTTAAAGTAAGCGAAAAACTCACGAAAATAAAGCGACATAGCTACAAGTACATGAGCAGACCCTTTTCAATCGGATACATCTGTCAGCTGCCATTTAAAACTGTTAAGCGTGTGTAAATCAGAACGAGTTGGCCGAAGTAGTCCCCCAGGTTAATTGCGCCCCGTTTTATTGCGTTTCCCGTTTAATTGCGTTCGATTTACAACTAACAATTTAATAGAAAATAGCTAATATGGAACTCTTCCCGCTTAATTGCGTTCCCCGGTTATTATTATTATTAGTATTCGATTCTTTTTTAAATACGTTAATTTCCCCTCACTTAAATGGGTTTATATACAATTAATTAAGAACTAATTATTAAGCTCAATGCAAAAAAAAATGCATACCTATTTGTCAGCAATTTTTAAATAGGTATGAACTGTCTGTTTATTATTTTATTTTTAAAAAAATAATTTCTTAATTTTTCTTAAATAATTCGATGGCTCAGTTAACCGGGATTTCTGTAATTGAGCTTCCTGGTTTATTGCGTCGAAAATTTTGCAGTTTAGGTCAATGCAATTAACAGGGGATTACTGTATACATACTCATATTCATAACCTAGTAACCCCATTGAGGCTTTTGTGAACAAATAATAATTAATTTCATGATTTTAAAAATAAATAGGTAGTGATCACAGCGTTGCCAGACGGTCAAAATATATCCCCCCAGATAATTCTGAAAAACCCCCAGGTTTGGCTATTTTTTTCAAAATTTTTCTCATTATTTTAGTAGTAGTAGTAGTAGTAGTAGTAAGAGAAAGAGAAAGATATTGTATTCGTACAATATTTTTAACTCGAGATCTTAATCAATTCTGATATTCGATGATGGAGGAACTCAAAGAAATGGGTCGCAAAATTCTGTTGATCTGTGTGTCTGCCGTTTGTACCGAGGTTACATCCTAAACGGCTGCTCGAATTTCGTTCAAACTTCGGATTTGGAGTGTGGGGCTAAAAGTTCGGGTACGTTTTTTTTTTTTTTTGTAAGTTAACCTCAGTATTAACTTCCCATATACAATTTTCGTAGCAGTTTGATTTGTTCGAAAACGGCTCTACCGATTTCAACCAAAATTGATATTTAGGCTTCAGTAGGTAAGGTTATCATGGCTGTTTACCTACGTTTTGGTTAAAACATCGAATTAATACTTTTAAAATTTACACATATCTCGAAAGCGGTCTATATGATTGTAACAGTAATTCATTTTAAAGGTCATATATGGTCATTTCATTACTAACTGACTCAGTTTTTGCTTATATTAGCTATCGTGCAATGGATTTTTGAAAAAAAGTATTTTCCTTAGTTAACCGGAAAACTTGAATAGCGATTTTGACGAAATTGCATACTTAGAGTAAAAATGATGTTTTCAAAAGATAATATTAGTATTATAATAAGATCCCGTACTTATTTTTAAAATTAAATTAAATTCGAGTAAATCAGTTTTTTAATTAGTTTTCCAAAATGACTACCCAAAACCGATCTCTGTTGACATATATTTTTAAAATTTAATACCGCACTTTAAAATTCAAATTGCAGCAGCCATTAAGAATGCTATAACAGCAACGCAGAACTTATTTCTATGCAAATATTACCCACTTCGTCTTTTTTCAACCATTTTGAATATGCACCTTAAAATTAATAGCCAACCATTTGGAGTTTACACAATCAGAAAATCTCACTTCATTTGCAACCCCAACACTTTCATCGGTATATTCAGTTTATGAAATATGCTTATTCAAATTCAAAGACAGATCTATAAGATATTACATACCTATACAAAAAAATAACAAAAAATATTGCAAAGTGTAAGAGCTTGTAAAATAGTGCAGAAGGCGCTTATTACTCTTTAACCACAACTTGCGGAAATTGCCTGTTATTGAGAGTTGAAACTAAATCGCTGCGATTTTATTTTCATCAATAGATTTTGTACTTTTGTATAGCAATTCATTATAATTATGACTTACAAAACGATTTAAAATATTGCTTTAATTTGAAGGTAAATACTGTACCTTCAAAAAGTATCGTATGTTAAGCTACTATCAGACGGTTTGTGTATATGCCAAAATTTGTGAATAAATTTATGTATAATATACATAAACCGTCTGAACTACAAATTTGATAGCAACAAATTGAATACACAAACGGTTTGTGTATCATTTGTGAATAGCATACACAAATCGAATTTGTGTATAAACATAAATCGTCTGATCGGGTACACACATTTATTTATGCTTATTTGTTTGCATTTGTGTATCATTTGCGTACCTCATTTCATTTGTGTGTTCCTTAAATTAGAACATGCACAAATCATCATGTAGGCGCAGTGGCTTAGTGGTTAGTGTGTTGGACTACTAAGCGAGGGTTCGAGGTTCGAATCCCGCAAAAACCCAAATTCCAACTTTGGGTTTTTTTCACTGCGCCACCTCTCGCGAACGTCTGACAAACATCCGAGAGTATGACTGTCTTGAAAGAGCTTCTCAATTAGCCGTTTGGAGTCGGCATAAAATTGTAGATCCCTTCCATTCGTTCCAAAAATGAAAACGCACACAAAACGAAAGGTTGTGAGAGGCTAGGCCTAGGGTCCCTCCGGACCTGTTGCGCCAACTATTTATTTTTACAAATCATCATGCGAATACACAAATGGTTTTAGGAGTTCAGTTCAAAAAAATATTAAATAAGATTTCCTTTACGAGGACTTGGTAGGTATGTTGATGAAATATATGAAAAATATACTGGTTTTTATTTGAATATAAAAATATCCTGCAACCTGCAGTTTGCACAAGCCCGCATTGCTTGTTTGTTTGTGTTAAATAAACAAATCTATTCTTTTGGATTTCTCTTTTTTGATATGTATAGCTGTATACGTCTGTATTTAGAAATTAAATTAATATGGTTTAAAATCTATTGCTTTTTATGGTAGATTATTATTATTCTGAGACCCCGTTGGCCGTTGGATATATGGCTTCACGATGTTTGGCCGCAGAGCAAATGCATCATCAGCGACGAGAACATACGGAACGGGTTTTTCACGGCCGGGTAGTACTTTCGGCGGTGGCAAGCAAAGCTGTTGGGTGTATATCGCTTGTTCAAAAGTACAGCGGTTAAAAACGCCGCCATCGAACTTCCGGTGCGGCCAACATCGACGTAAATCAGTTTATATTCGGCGTTTGCGATACCCATTAGTACGATGCAGTGCGTGCCCTTATAATTATAAAAAACGCTACCCGAATTGGTGGTGCCACCATAGATTAGATTAGATTGTAGGGCGGGAGAGCTTTTAATGAGCTCTGGCACTGCGGCTTCTTAGAGCAGCCTATTGTGCTTTGCCTGGTAAATTCTTAGAGTCATATCTTCACTCCAGAGACCGTCAGGAAGACAAGGATCTTCTCTGAGTGTATATTCGCAAGAGATGCTGAATTAACGATTTCATCATCTAGGATGTTTTTCCTGAGACGACAAAGGGCCGGACATTCTGTGATTATGTGAAGAGAGGATTCTTCACTCTCGAGACAAAGTCTACAGATGGGATCCGGTGATACGCCAATGCGGTGAAGATGTTTTCTCCCGCGACCGTGGCCGCTGATTATTCCTGTTAGGATTTTCAGGTTGGTTTTATCCAGATCAATCAAGAAGAGTGATTTTCTGAAGGAGAATTTGGGGAAAAATGTTCTGGTGCAATTCTGCCCAGCTGTATTTTGCCAGATCTCGTTAGACTCTATACGAGATAGGTTCTTGATGTAGTTCCTGAAATGATTTTTGCTGACTCCGCAAAATGGTTCAGGTCCGATGAGTGGTGTCGTTGCTCCGATTTTAGCCAGTAAGTTAGTCGATTCGTTACCCTCAAATCCTCTATAGGCTGGAATCCAGTGGAGGATGACTAGGTTTTTCTTAGAAAGTTCATAGATGGTTGAGAATGTTTCTAAGACGAGTTTGGATTTGATGACAGATGAGTCAAGAGCTTTGAGAGCTGCTTGGCTATGGTGCCACCATAACGACGTGCTTGCCCTCGACAGTGCCGATGCAGTTGGGAAATTGCCACAGCTCATTAAATTGCTGCGCTATAGCTTCCCAACCAGCCGCTGTTGACAAAGAGTGTTAAATAAGAACTTTCAGGTAGTCGTCTAAAAGAACTATATATATTGCATCCAGCACTTCAGGAATAATGGTAGAAATTGTATTTTGTGGAATCCGAAAAAGATACTGTAGCGATCGCAAACTCTCCCCAGAGGCCAGAAAGCGCAGCGTCAATATCAATCGCACAGATGCAGGAATGCTGGTGCGCATAACTGTATCGGCCTTTTGAATGTACGGCGTTACCAATTGAAGCAAATGATTGAACCGAACTGCAGTCATTCGGACAAAATTCTGATACAATTGCGGCTTTTCGGCACGCAATTCTTAAAAGCCGTCTGTGTCGCGGTGGCCGAGCCAATTTTTTCTCCAACACGAACGGTGCTTGCGTGGTAACACGACGACATTTTGTTGGCTTTCGTGTTCCTTGTCGGTACCAAGTAAATACGCAGCCAAAGTAATTGAGGCACATTTTTTTAACTCTCATTTTAACGAATCGAAACGATGGCAGTAGGTATATTTATTCATTTAATTTTTTGATTTGATATATACGTCAAAATCAACACAGGAAAATAAAAACCAATTTGATATACATATACACAAATTCCATTTGTATAGAAATTTACAAACCGTCTGAACCACAAATCTGTATACACAAAATAATTTGTAGATGCCGTATTTGTGTATGGCAATAAGCAAATTGAATCTGTATATTTTTTCTCAAAATACACAAACCGTTGGAACCACAAATGTTTGTAGAATACATAAATGGCATTAGTGTACGAATTTGTATAAAATCAGTGTATGCGATATATAAATGAAATTTGTGTATATCTACAAACCGTCTGATAGTAGCTTTACTCTAACTAGTCAAAATCAACTTTTGTTTGCAAATATGTAGGTACTTTGTTAGTT
Source organism: Cheilosia urbana (assembly GCA_946477585.1). NCBI lineage: Eukaryota > Metazoa > Arthropoda > Insecta > Diptera > Syrphidae > Cheilosia > Cheilosia urbana. The sequence continues at coordinate 60,991,020 of OX297854.1, read as the reverse complement.
CTATCTAGGTATTTGTTTTCCAAATCTTTGCCTATACGAAAGACCGAATAAACCCTCAAATAAATTTCCCAGTGAATTCGAATTTCGTACGTGTGTGGTGTGTCCCCTTTTTCATTCTCTGGAAATGTCCCTTTAAATGCCGACATTCTCAACATTCTACGAAAGTTCAACAAATTTACTTGGATGGGATCCCTATTTTAGGTTCACAGCTCGTTAAATATGAATTCTAAACTCATTTTCGAATTCAAAGGCGAAACTTTCGGGAGGAAATGCCACAGCAATATAGTTTCGATGTAAACACAGTTACACACTTTTCCTGAATAGGTCTCGCATACGTTTCCGTTTCTGGCTTTTTAACATGCCTGACTTGAATGACCATTTAAACTCGTTTCGCGTTATCCCGGAACCAGAGTTATATGTAGTTTCTAGTTTGGTACCGCTGTGTGCGGTATTTTCAATCGTCACTCTCGGAAAATGCATGCGCCAGCTGTGACATTTTAATGGATCCTTTACGGATGTATATACATATGGCTTTGCCCATAGTAATTTGCATATTAAATGTGTGCGGTTACCCTCACATAATGTACACCTACAAATGAGATGCATATATTTAGTTTTCTGGATTGCCGATAGGATGTGGAGGAGCGTGTGCTTTTAAAGGGCGAATTTATGATACCACCGACGGAAACCTCACATATTGCTAAACACTACCCTGCCTGTTGAAGTGAGTGCGTATATCGCAGCCACCAATTTGGCACGTACCCAGTATAACAGTGTGGCGGAGAAGAACTAACTCGGCTTGCACCAGAAGCAGATGCTGGCATGACAGTGGATTTATTTTGAGGTAAAAAATAGCTTCATCTCTTATGCTCATCTATGTACGTACATATTTCTATAAGCGTGTGAGTAAGAAAACATACAAACAGACAGGAAGATTGTCAACATTTGGGTGATAAGTAATGCTCGGTTTATGGAATTGCATTTGTTTAATGTTTTGGAAAGCTCCCATTTCATTATTCAAAACCAGATGTACTCGCCCAGTTTTACTCGTGCCCAGTAATTATTTTATTGCTTGGATTATGTGTTTGTCTTTCTCTGGCTATCATCATCTTAATAAGAACGGTGCCTTACTTTTCGCATTAGTTTTCGTCTTTTGATTGTCTGTTTTTGTTTGTTTCAGTTGTTATAAATTGGGATATTCCATTCTCACAAAAGTAAGCTTGGCTGTGGTCTTCGCAGATGGCGAATTGGTACCACTGGTTTGATGAAACGATGATGCATACTTATAATGTTACAGCGAATGAAATAATACCGTTGTCAGACCACTATAAACTCATTTGATGAAGAGTCGCGGCAAGGGGATGCAGCAAAACAGAGTGCTTACGAAGTGACGCTGCATAGAAGATCCCGAGCAGCCCGTAAGCGAGCAATAAAAATGGGATAAGAAGAACATAGGCTTCTCAGGAAGATAAAAAAAGAGCATGAAAACCACACTACCGAGGAAATAGAGGGATGCTACTTCAGGAATATTTTTCGAAAGCTATACCAAAAGGTAAAGGGAACGTGCTATTGGTAACAATATCCGAAAAGAGACCGGTAAAGACTAAAAAAATCGGTGCTGAGGATATGAACAGTTGAGCGGCTAAGACGACACAAATACCGCTGTCAGGCAGAACGAACCATTTGTGGCGACATCCAAAAGACAATTAAAACTACAAACCTGAGCCGGACTTCGCGACCAACGAGACTCGAGTTAACACACAGTGGGAAGTAAAAGTTAAAAGAAAACAAAGATCGGAAGTAACTTTGTTCTGGAATTCCTTCACGGCGACACGTAGGTGGCCTGCTTCTAAAAGAATATTAAGTGCTTTACGTTTTACAGTATAATGTTACCTTTTGATTAATAAAACGATCTGTACATTAATCTGTACATTCAGCAAAAGTGATATTAAAGTCATGATTTCGAATCACCTGACCAAAATAAATTGAGGATGAGGATAACAATATCCATGTTGAAGTCCAAGAAGGCCGTTGGACCGGATGGCTTGTAACGAAACTCCCCCGTTCGTTGAACTTTCATGGCCGCTACTGAACACTTTCTACGGTCACTACTGTCCTCTCAGTGCACAACCAGGCGCAAACAGAACACTTCACTGGCACTGGGTGCTATTTCACCAATCCCTTGTGTGACATTGAGAATTTGCATTCGTCATTTAGAAGTCACACTCTCTTAGTGTAGTATAAACCATGAATACCCGAATTAGATTATCATTCATATCAAGATAATAGCAATACCGAAGAAAGGCGACCGTAGCAACGTTACTGGATACAGGCCAATATCGCTCCTATGTAGTGTGAGCAAAATACTGGAAGAGCTGATTCTGCGGCGAGTAAAAGATGTATGCAGCCAACTCAACATTATACCGGACAATCAATTTGGATTCCGCGAAAAGCACTCCACATTACACCCGCTAATGAATTTTCACCATGATGTCACAATGGCTCTCAATAACCATCAGGTTACAGTAGCATGCTTCCTAGACGTGGAGAAGGCATTCGACTCAGTTTGAATTCAAGGACTTGTCCACAAATTAAAACAGCTAAGTTTCCCTAACGCTCTAATTAATATTATTTTTAGTTTTCTGCATTCCAGGTCCTTTTTTGTGCAGATAGAAGACCGACAATCACAAGTGAAAAGCATCAGAGCTGGTGTCGCCCAAGGATCGAAGCTGGCATCACTGCTTTTCAACATTTTCACGTCCGACCAACCACAGCTAGAGAACGCAACTAACAGCTGCCTATTCGCCGATGACTCCGTCACATACAGCAACTCAATATCCCCATCCATAGCAACACGAAGAGTAGAAGCCCACGTTAGGAAGCTATTCCAGTACTACTTAAGATGGGGCATACGAATCAACACGAGCAAATCTGAACTTATCTGTATAAGAAGACACATCAGAGGAACCAGAGCTAGATCGGCCGCCAACTGCCGCAACATCAAAATTTACCTGCCTGACGGATCATCACTCTCAACCACAAACAACATAAAGTATCTTGGCGACTTAGATTCAACCCACACCTGAACGCTGTTCTCAGGAAGGCATCACTTGCATTTCATCGAGTTTACCCGCTGATGAAGAAGCAAAATGGACTAAGTAGAATAACTAAACTGCTGCTATACAAACAACTCATAAGACCGGTAGTAACCTGCGGATTCCCCATTTGGTATACCGTCTCCAAAACATACATGAGGAAGCTGGGAGTTTTCGAAAGAAAACTCCTGCGGATATACACAGGACTGCACTACGATCCAATCCGGAAGAAAAACATCAGAAGTTCAAGACTCTATGAAGAAGCCAACATCTTACCTCTGGAAAAGTAGGTATATGAAGTAGGTATATAAAGCTTGGAAAATGTAAAATGAAAAAAAAACCTAATGTCATACAATGCATAGGTGTTAAAAAAAAAAAAAAAAGTTTTAGTCGCAACCCGGGACAAACGCTGTTCCGGCGGCACAACCGAAATTCTGTCTTAAGAAACGAGTAGGGTTGTCCACGGAATTGTCTGCGTCTATACAGACAGGTCCAAAACGCAAACAGTAGTGCGGGTAGGTGTTGTCCCCCAAAATCTAAAATATCTGCTTCGTCCTATCCTATCAATATCAATGAAGTATTTTTCAAACGGAAATCATTGCGATTTAGAAGGCAGAGGTAAAATATAATTTATATATAGAGGATATCTGCAATTTTTCATGTAATCAAGCCACGACCAATTCGATCACTTTGAATTCCAAAAACAGCAAAATGGCGAAGCAATTTAGGATTGAATTGAATTGGGTACTCTGACTTTCCCGTCAATGCCTGGTAAGGGGCATGCCATATCTATATGCCGATGCTACCGGAGAAGGAGAATCTCCCTATATGTAGCGATAATTGCTACGAACCGTATGTTGCCGACGTTCTCCTCACGAAACAGATCCGACTCATGCTGAATCTCACGTGATTCAGTAGTGTAGTAAGAGAACAGAAAAACTTTATAAACGCTCTACCAGAAGATGTCATTCAAAGGTGCTTGGTGGATATTTTAGGTGACCATCACAAAAGCAAAACAAGTTTTCTTTGACATTTGACAGAGGCCTCTCAGCACGTACAAAATTAGAAGGCCATTGGAGATCATGCCCTCTGGTTGTTTTAAAAACGATTCCTGCAGAAGCTGCATGGACGTGGGGATTATTTTCCACTTCCTATATGCCCTTTCAGAACGTAGAAGACTATAACCTGTATAAGCAGCCCTGGCGACTTGTTTTCAGCTGTTGTTGCTTAAATGGGTATTGGTAGTTTCGAGATCTTTGGCCTGACCGCATCTGCATTCGTTGTGTCCTGCCCCTCGACTTAAACCTTGCGTTAAGTTAATCCAGCAACCACTTGCATATTAAGAACTTGAAATTCGAAGACGCCTCTGCCTCATAGAAAACTATCCAAAACCGTCCTGGCATTCTACTATAGGATATAATTATGACAACTCCCCTTTGACTCGATTTGAAAATAAAACTTCAAACAAAGTTAATTACCTATTAACTTTTCGTATTTCAAAATCGAACTAGTCCCCACTTAGCCCACATTTCCATGGCCTTTCCATTCTCACATCTCAAACTTCTTTGTATAGGAAATAGCTATATGCACGATTACATTAATCCCAGAGCAAACATCAAGAGCAAAGAAAAAAAAGGCCAAAACCACCACCCAACAACAAAGGATTCCCTTTTTCGCAGAGCATTATATACCCATTTCAAATACCCTCTCCACATTGGATCCTTCATTGGTTTAAAGTAGATACGACCACATGACAGAAAAGTAACTGCCGGTGCTGTGTGGAATGGTTACTTTGAACGGATTATTTTATACCTGCATCACCAGTGTTCCTGTTCCCATCTTCTGCATCTTTGTCCCTGTGAGAATTTCAAGAATTTAAAAACTGTTTGCACCGGAAAAATAAGAACAAACAACAGTTCACAATTTCATTCATTCAATCCGTCTTGGTGGCTCACCCTCTCATACATTGCCCACCCACACTTCGACGGGGAAAAAAGGACAAAACCAGAAAAAAGGGATCTCGTTCCTCAAAATGAGAAACAAATTGTTTTCTGCCGCTGTGGGTGTAGCTAGCGATGGGGGATATGGTATTTCAGAAGAATATGTGAAATCGTTTTTTATGTACCCTCATACCTACGTTTATATGACCCACACGATGACTGCATTGAGACAGATTGCTATCTAAAAAAAAGCTGACACTGCCAAGTGGGTTGTGGTGTAAGAGTCGGTCCACCTGTGGCTCCGGAGTGTCTCGGAGCTATTTTGAGTACGGTTGCTGTAATGGATTCTATGATAGAATGCTATGTTATGTGTGTACATCTCAATTGAATAGCTTATTTTGTTTTGCTAGATATTTCCGGTAGAGGATTATTCTTCGCTAACGATGTTCTTTCTTTTGAATAGAAGTTCTAAAATATAAGGGACAGTTTCTATTTTTGCTGAGCTTATAAATGTATTTTGTTTGTATTAAATATGCTAATTACTAGAACTACAGCCTAAGAAAACTTTATGCTTTACTTACAACTAAGTTAGTAACTAAGACTAGTTAGTAACTAATGCGAAAGTAACTGTAAAAAGCAAACTGAAGCAAAATAAATGATTAACCTAGAGTTGCTGCTTTACCATTGATATGTTTTAGGGATTTAAGTTTTAGCAACGCATTGGCTCGTATGTTTTGGAATTATTTGTTGCATTGACATTGATGTCGTCGGCTACTTAGGCGGCTTCGCTTTTGGGGTGCCAATGCAATGTAACAGCCGGAGGATTAAATTTTAAATGTATCACTTGTCTAGTGAAAGTATGTATTAAAATAGTGTTGCTGAGTTGGATTGGGTGGTGCAAAATTTATAAGCGCGAGGGTTGGCCAATCAATTGGCAACACTCATAATGTTCTGTCGACAATTACACGTCCGAATGAGCTTTGATGGTCTAACATGAACCTTTAAGAAGTGGGACTTTGGACGAATTTTTCTGACAGAATAGCCGGTATCGTCAACAGTCAGGGTGACAAAGTTATCATATTTGAAGTAAGTTAGTTGTAAGTACGCTTGATGAGGAAGGCTGATATTGTAGAACCCATTTTGTATACCTCTGGAGTCTAGGTATGCACTGATACACACTTCGTCGTGCTTTCTACAAAGCTTAGAATGAATGAATTACCAAATGAGCCTATATTGCTTTGTCGGATCATCCTTTATGTTTAAAGCATTGGCTGGCTTTGCCAATTGTGTGAGCAGAAATGATTTCTTTGACATGGAATCTCCAAGCGTTCGTAGTCGCAGTAGCTTAGTAGTTAGTGTGTTGGACTGCTATGCGGGGGTCCCAGGTTCGAATCCCGCAAAAACCCAATTCCGACTTAGGGTTTTTTTCCGCTGCGCTACCTCTCGCGAACGTCTGACAAACATCCGAGAGTATAAATGTCTTGAAAGAGCTTCTCAATTAGCCGTTTGGAGTCGGCATAAAATTGTAGATCCGTTCCATTCGTTCCAAAAATGAGAAACTCACACAAAACGAATGGTTGTGAGAAGCTAGGCCTAGTGTCTCTTCGGACCTGTTGCGTCAACTATTTTTTTTTTTTTTTATCTCCAAGCGTTCAGATGCATTTCCGGGAGACTTTTTTGCGACCAAGAGGTGATAAGATATGCTTGAATGATTTTGTTTCGTCCCTTGAAGCAGTACAACTCGTTTGTGTTAATTGTTTTTTTTTTTTTTTTTTTTTTTTTTTTTTAAATTTTCAATATAATTATGAAATGAAAAGAGTTAGTGTGCATACTGGATTTTTGAAGAAATGACGTGTGTTAATATTTTTACCTTTTAACACATTTAGAAAAGATCTATAGAGCGTCAAATTAATTTACTGAATGGGTTGATAGGAAGTGAATACATGCTTCTAATGAGCTATGTGGTATAAAAGGACTCGAACGGGATATACACTCCCATGCACATGAATAGGGACAAGATTCTCCAAGCTTTTCATGTTGTGCTTCTCTTTCTCATTCGTAATTATTACTATTTGCTTTGTGCTTTCAATAAGTACATAGTTATAGGCAACTTATAGGAACGGAACGAAATTCCCACAATTTTACCGTTAGATGTTATTTTCATTTTTTGTTGACCATGCAAAAAATGTGTAGTTTTTCTTGCAGCACTTGAATAGGGACGCAAGCAATTCTTTCACTGTGGGTCAAATTATTAAAGCTAAAGTTATTTTTTTTTATTTCGCGTATATTTTAATCATTTTTAAATTAAATGGGTCGTGGAAAAGTGCTAACAGCAGAAGAGAAAGGCAAAATACTTGCCTATAAGGAGTGTAATCTATCCTATAGAGATATTGCCGAAAAAATTGGAAGAAGCAAGTCAGTGGTTTTCAATTTTCTTAAAAATAAGTGCAAATATGGAAACAACATGAAAGGGAGGACAAAAACAGCTACTACATCTACAGAAAATAGACGGATTGTTAGAGCAGCATCAAATTCTCACTGTTCTGCCTCACAGATCCGTTCAAATTTGGGAATTACAGCTAGTGTTGACACGGTAAAACGAGTAATTCGGAGAGCTGGACATCTGAAAAGGTTGAAATTAAAACAAAAACCCCCTGTTACCATGGCTCGTAAGGAGGCTCGCAAGGTTTTTGCTCGTAATTGCATGTCATGGAATAGCGAGTGGCATCAAATAGTTTTTTCGGACGAAAAAAGATTTAATTTAGATGGCCCTGATGGTTACAATCACTATTTTCATGACATACGCAAAGAAAAACACTACTTATCTCGGCACCATAGCCGTGAAGGGGGTGTAATGGTATGGGGTGCGATCTCTTACTATGGCCAATGTGAATTACAGTTTTTGTCATCAAGAATGAACGCGAACAACTACAAAGGCGTACTGCAGAAAGCTTTTCCTTACTACAAAAACTTGTTTGGACCCGTGTCATGGACATTCCAACAGGATAACGCCCCTATTCATACCGCACGCGTGGTAAAAGAGTGGATTCAGAACCAAAACGTGCCTGTACTGGAGTGGCCACCTTATTCCCCTGATCTCAATATAATTGAGAATGTTTGGGGATGGTTGTCACGGAAAGTATACGAGTCCGGTAGACATTTTTCAAATGTTGAATCATTAACAGCAGCCATCAATGCCGCATGGAGCGACATTTCCTTGAATTACCTGGAGTCTCTGTATGATTCACTTCCAAATCGAATTTATGAAGTAATTTCCAACAAAGGCGGCTACACTCATTATAAATTAATCTTAAAAAAAAATAAAAAAATAAATTTGAACTGAATTTTGCAACGTTTTCTTCATTATCCTTGTTTCTAGTTACTGTCCCTATTCATGTGCGGCAATAGAATAACACATTTTTTAAACAACCTTTTGAGAACCATTTGTTTAAAAATAACGGAAAGATTTTGGTGCCTAATTTTTTTTTGTCTTTAATAAAAAATGAATTCCAAACATCAAAAAAATATATGGCAACACAAATGTTATGTTGTTTTATTGGAAAACCGCAAAAGAAAAACAAGAAATCTTGTCCCTATTCAAGTGCATGGGAGTGTATATGTCTTTTTTCAAATTTTCCAATTTTCGTAGACAAGGGATATATTTGGCTTTTTTTTGGCAAAGTGATCTTGTTAGCTTTTGAGTTTATAGGTATTGAATAGACGGTTCCTTTGATCTAAGTGGCTTGGTAGAATTTTAACGGAATCTATTATGTTATAATGTTTGTCCTTGGCCCATTTAGAGAAGAGCAACAAAGTATTCCAATTAAACGTATGGTATTCTAAAAATATACACTTCTTTTAAGATATGTGCCGTAGTAAAATTCGAATAGGCTCAATTTTTTATTCATTTTTTTCATAATTTGTTTGCTTTTCCTAAAAAAACAAAAGGGTTTTATAGCGAACTAGCCGTTACAAAAAAAATTCAATTTGAATTTGTGAGCAAAGGGCTTGTCCAATTGGACAAATTTGTGATTGATAAGCTAGGTCTGCCACAAAATCTCCCACTTCCCGAAGAGAAGAATCATGAATAGAGCAATTAAAGGGCAATTTAATTCCATTTACTTTGTATGGCGAAATTACAATGTGGCGGACCCAGCTTTACCCTCGTGAAATCACTGAGTTATCGCATTCCAAATGAACCTAGCAAAAGGAGATGTTTTAGTGCAGATTTTATTAAGAGCTTCGCTGTAGTCTTTTTCTGCTTTCGAGTATATTTCGATAGATAGTAAGTTCTGGATGACAGTTTACTTTCGATGTATATGACGAGCTTCTTTGGGGTACTGCATTAGTCAACAGACAGCTGTAGCTGTAGTATGGCGAATAGCTCGACTTTGGAATGGAACAAGGATATTCGCAGTTAAGACCTTTTGCAAAAATTGTCGGAGGTGGAAATGGATGCAGAAATGACCAGTATAGGTTAGTTTATCCAGTGCACACTTTGCTACTCGACAATATTTCACTGTCGATGTCTATAAAAAAAAGGTTTGTTGAACATGCCTAAATGCTCAGATAACTTTTAGTCTTAGGGCCCTTAATTACGGCCAGACCAGACCGTCGCATGTAACGATGCTTCAACAAAATAGGGAGCCTAGTTATCATAGTTGAGTGGAACGGAACCTCCATTTGAAGGAGAATGGCAGTAGTCTCAGATACTTGGCGCTGTCAACTTACCCTAGTGGAGCTTCATTTCGCTGCAAATCCATTTTGATCTTCTCGGTGAAGTAGTTCGATTTTGTCGGGCTGACGCTAAGATCGCAACTGTGGGGCCATGGTACTAGTTTGCTAAAAGGGAATTGAAAACGGATAACCGAATAAGTGGAGAGTCTATAATCTCGTAACATGGCTCCTTCCAAAAGGCCGATCAGTTTATCTAGAGAAACATTTTTCGTGAGATAATTGGTCCAATTTAAGCCGACGAGTTTTAGGGACTACACGATTTGACTATACGAACTACACAAGTCATATAGCGGACATCGACCACGTAAAAAACTGCACAACTTTACATTTAAGATGGCTGCGCCATACATTATCATCCACCCCTTCAGCCCGCAGAGTCTTTGATTCTAACACATGGTCAAAGCCGTTGAAGAATTCCTAGTCTAAGGTTTCTCAAGCAGAATACGACCTCAATCAATTTCAACTGCGCAACTTGAGAAAGTTGGCAAAAAACCGGTCAAACTAGACAGGCTTCTCTAGTTGAAGCCATAGTTAAACACGAATTGTAGAGCCGTCTAAGTAAGTAGGTAAGAATAAAGATGCTTCTTTCGCGTCATTTACGAAGGCTGCGATTTTACATCGAATCAAATACAAATCAAAGGTTTATAGAGAACTATTGAAAAGGGCAATGGAGTTGGGGTTACCATTTCTCACTGAGAATTTTTCATGAGCTTTTTGACAGACAAAGCTGCCAAAGACGTAAGAAGGTGACTGATGGTGCGGTATTTCGGTCTGATGCCATTGTGAACTAAAAGGCTTTTTCGATACGATCTACAATAAAGCTAAAAATAGTTTCAGTGAGTGTACAGGTCCTTGGGATATGAAGAGCTGAGGTCAGTAGGTTTTTTCTTTGGGACATATCAAGAGACTGAAAAAGAGATAGTGGTGGTCGAACCCTGTATTGACCCTAGAGTAAAAGCAAATGCTTAGTTTTCCAGGCTAGTACATTGAAGTGAATCTCTGACCAGGACTATATACACGAGCAGCTTTCGCAAATAGATCCGCTTATTCCGTAACCAGACTCAAAATGTCAACGGATTTTAAATGAGTGGCCTATACAGTCTAGACGACAGGTGCTATTTGAAAACTGATTCTGTTTTTCTCAGAACAATGCAGATTTCGATCTGGGAGAAAAGAAGGTTAGGATCAACAGCTGCCATTTGTAAATATTTGGATGCAACAACAACTGCCATTTGTAAATATTTGGATGCAAATACGTCGTGACAAACTGGCTTCGCACCAAAAAATTACTGACTCTCTGTTACCGCATCAAAGGTATTTCTAAGATTTTCAGATTTAAATGCGTCGAATCGAACAAAACGAAGCCTTCTTCAATGGTCGGAAGTTCGGTAAGCAATTAAATGGACCTTAACGCCATACCAAATAAGCAGTTGCTATCATTTAAGGCTGTTAAATGCAAGTTAGTTAGCTGTACAAACATAGAGACTAGCTCAAGTTGGTCATTCGACATGCATATACTATTTCGACAAGCAATACATTTCAATTAAATTTTATTTAATTTTAGCTTTAACCGGAAATGCTCTATTCATTTTATTTTTATAAGCTTTGTTATTATTCAGTAATATTACATAAATGTATAAACAAAACAAAATCAAAAAGCCCTAAGCAGGCACCATCGCTTAGTACACAATAAACAATAGTTAATCACATTATTACCAGACATTTCCATGAATTCTTAATTATTCTTGTTATTATAAAATATACTTTGACATTATTTTTGTTTTTTAAATAATAAATAAAGATGTCTTATTTATAAAAATAATTAAAGAAAATATCATATAGTGCGATAGTTCAGGTCAATGGAAATATACTCACTTAGGTGCTATGACATGCTGTGGAAGTTCTAGTGCGCAGCGTTGCCTCAGGATTCCTTCCCACAATTGTACACCGATGATGCCGAAAATGAAGAACACAAAGAAACATAGCAGGAGCACATTGCCCAGCATGGGAAGTGTGTCCAGCAACAGCATGACAAGAATTCTCATACCTGTGGAAAAATTAGAAAGCAAAAAATTAGCACAAGTGCATCCGAAAAGTTATAAGGCTACTTCATTATAAATAGTTTAATATTATCTTGCATAACCCTTCCACATAGGAGCATAATCCTATTTAACTTATTTTTTTCGTAAATGGAAGAAACCTACAATTGACTGCAATGATTTTAGACTTCTTCCATTTAATATTAACTTAGATTATGAGCGGTAAGTCGTTGATACTCTTGCCCAGCTTGACCTTCGTCAGATTAATAATTTTCCTAATGGATTTAGTAATATCCTTGATTTAGCCTTTGTTGATTCCAAACTCGATATTAGTATCAAGAACTTCACTATCGTGCTCTTTCGTAATTCTGTGTTTCATGTAGCATTATTCATGCAGTTTGAATTTTATGAATTTTTTAAACCAGGTTCCGGGGACAGTCATAAGCTCACAAACCAAAAGTCCGTAATGGTCAAACAGACCCAAGAACTGACAGTTTGAGAAACCACACCAAACACAGTTTGGGAAATTTTTTGACAGCAACAACACAAAATGAAGAGTAGCTACAACTTGCAAAAAGGCAGGAATGGAAAACCCGCAATTTGTTATAGGCTCTTGAATATTCAAATTTTCGATCAAGAACTGAACAGTCTATTTTATTAAATTTGTAGCGAGAGTGTAAATCTTCATCATAAAAATCTTCAAAAATATTTACTCGGGTTTTGAATTCTTTGTTTTTCCTAAAAGCCCAACATCTTTAAACATTTCGAAACTCCCACCTAATAAATACTCCATTGAAGTATTATCGCCTCTAGGCTCGTCAGACCACTGTACCATATCAGCTAATTTCTCGTACTCCGACCACAAAGTTAAAGAAAAGAACCGTATGGCAATACGAGAAAGCCAACTGGAGCGGACTCAACAGCTTCTTTAGGAGTTTTAACTGGTCGTTATGCTTCCCCGATAACGACGTGGATGCCGCCGCTGATATGGTAACAAATATAATCACCTTAGGTATGAAATCCTTTATCCCAAACAGGTTAAAGAGTATCAAACCAAAAGAAAATGCGTGGTACGACTTGAGCTGTAAAGAGGCTATTAGATTAAGGGAGTTGAGTTTTCGGTCCTACAAAGCCAACCCATCTGAGGAAAACCGAATGAAGTTTAAACGAGCCAGAAATGACTGCAATGCCCCACAAATTCTTATAAGGCAAAAAATACTACAATGTCCCAAGGGTAGTAGAAACTTTTGGTCATTTGTAAAAAATATTAAGAATTCGGCCTCGTCAGCAATCCCAACGCTCATTTACAATGACACTCCAGCTGACAAAGCTAATCTGCTCGCCGCACATTTTGCAGCCAGCTCTATGCTCCCAGATTGCGGTTTGTCTACACCTGTACTCGAGTGCATAGAATTTACCATGGGACCAATCCACTTTCGCACTCGTACAGTCGCAAGAGTACTTTACGATCTTAACATAAAAAAATCCGCTGGTCCAGATTGTATCTCCCCCATCGTTCTGAAGAGGTGTTCTTCCACGCTGGCAAAACCACTGCGTAAGCTTTTTCATCTGTCCTATTCTTCTGGACTCTTTCCGAGTAGGTGGAAAACAGCATTTGTCCAGCCCGTCCCTAAAAAAGGCGAATCTTCTTCTCCCACCAATTACCGACCCATAGCACTTACGTCCATTCTTTCTAAGGTCATGGAAACGCTGATAAACCGTCAGCTTATGAAATATAATATCACGGAAACTCCTCAATGACCGGCAGTACGGTTTTCGTGGCAACAGGTCCACTGGTGATTTGATGACTTATCTCACCGAGAAGTGGAACCAATCTCTCCATCACTTCGGTGAATCGAAGATTGTTGCGCTCGATATTTCAAAGGCATTTGACGGAGTTTGGCATCAAGCTCTTTTGTCGAAAATGCGTGCTTATGGGATCGATGCGTCTCTTATTCAATGGATTGGAAACTACCTTTCTGACCGTTCAATTCAAGTTGTTTTGGATGGTTTCAGTTTTCAGAACCCACCATATAAATGCTGGTGTTCCCCAAGGCTCAGTTTTGTCTCCGACTCTCTTTCTCATTTTTATAAATGATCTCTTGTCTGCAACTTCTAGTCCAATCCATTCCTTCGCTGATGACAGCACTCTTAGCTTTTCATATTCTTTCCAGGACTCACGTCCCTGCTCTTCGGCCGTAGAACTGGAACAGCAACGTATGTTAAGCTCATTAAATTCCGACCTTGACAGCATTTCAAAATGGGTTTCAGAAAATAGAGTGGAATTTAATGCTTCAAAAACACAATGCTGTCTGCTGTCTCTAAAGCGAAACCCGAATCTACAGCCATTATCCATGAATGGCACTTGCATTACCGAAACCGAAAGACTTTCTATTCTCGGTATGTGCGTTCATGACACCCTTCGTTGGAATGACCATGTACACGAAGTCGCCAAGAATGCAGCGAAATGTCTAGGTTTCCTCAAACGGTGCAAAAAATATTTTACCCCTTCTGATCTGGCTACAATATACAAGGCGTTCATTCGCCCAAAGCTTGAGTACAATTCCCACATCTGGTCTGGTGCACCGAAAACTATATTGCACTTACTAGATAGGATCCAAAATCGTGGGATGAATCGGAGACACGAATATCGCGAATTCTATCAATTCGCTTGAACATCGTAGAAACGTTTCGTGTCTCTCATTGTTTTATCGTTTTTTCTACAAACAGTGCTCAAATGAAATTGCCAACTGCATTCCTCCCCTTCAGAAATTCAACCGCAATACTCGCCATGCTAGGAATGCCCATCAGTTTACCATCCAGCCTATCTTCGGACGTACAATGAAATACAGAGACTCTTTCATAAGACGTAAAACGCGAATGTGGAATGCCTTGCCCAGCTCTGTCTTTCCTCCCCGGTACAATTTACAGACATTTAAGACCAATGTGCATCGGTATCTCCTATCTCCTCTATCCCAATTTCCTTAATGCCTGCGCTGTGAAAAAACACTATAAGAGTAGTCATAACCTCTGTAGCGCGTGTTAATTATAAAAAAAAAAACTACAATAATCTTAAAGTGGGCTTTATCCGACTATAATTTTGCGCCTTTAAGGACTCTAATTGTCATTGGACAGAATTAACAAAAAAACTGTTTTTCAGAAAAGGATAAAATATATTTCACAAAAATAATATTGAATAAAGTGTGTGTTCACACACACGAAGGTTCGTCTACTTTGGAGTTTTAGAACTTCCCTTCAAGAGAAAGGGTAGCGAGCAACTTTCTTCTGTTCAGCTGCTTTAAGCCTAGCTATGTTTCTATTTAAAGCAAAACGTACGCTTATAGCACTGGGAGTAATAAAAATAAAAACAATGACTTAAAACTACCCTTAGAAAAATCACTGTGGGTGTCACGTCGCCTTTCCTGTTATTTAGTAATACGCTCAGTATTATCAGTCTTGTAACATCTTTGTTTGCGGGTTGCTCAGTTGCTGAACTGGGTGGTTTGGCTAACCCTGGCCTGTCTGCAATGTCATACATCACAGAAAAGGAAAGGGTTGCAAGGAAAATCACTTCAAGACGTGGATTCGAAAATCACGTCGTGGGCGAACTCCACCATCTAAAATCGTGAGAAAATCCTAGTAGGAAGAATGAATAAAGATTTATGTGTCTGTGGCTGGGTGTGGGCTGGTGGAATGCACGTCCGACTGCTGAAATATCTTCTTTGTTGAACTCGTTTCCAGAGGATTTTGCTATTTTATTATGACTTTCATTGCCGAGAGAAAAATCCTGTCAAAATCATGTTCATCTGGTGCAATGACTTGCATTTTATGGACATGTTTTGACTGACTGAAGAGGAAGTTCTTGTTGAGTAAAAAATTATTTGTTCTCTATTTGTTTAGTGAATTGCTAAGATTGCACTTAAGTTTGCAGGTAGAATCGGTAGTAATTTCTCTTGTGATAGCAGTTAAAGTCAGTGTCCGATTAAGACAGCGCGAGGCCTGTAGCAATTTGTATCAAAGGACCCTCGGATTGCTATTATGGTTATTATGTTTATGGTATTAAATAAAATAAGTGTTCTTGTATGATTATTTCCACAGTGTTTGCTTTTGCAGAATTTCCGAGTTAAGTGCCTTCGTGTCTTAAAAATGATTTGAAATTAAGATTAAGAAATTTAACCGAATGAATGAATGAATAGCTAGCCCTATCTAGCTATTCAGTCTCATTTTTCGGTATCTAAATCGTTCGATAAACTGCAAACAATTACAATCGAAATCAGCTTCTTCAAGTTAACGAAAGCATTCTTGAGAAGGTGAGACTGTATTTTTTTAAATATACCTACACGTTTTTTGGAAGATGAGTTAAAAACCAGAGCCAAGAGGTACACTGAGAGGCAAAAATTTAGATTTATTTGAGTTTATTTTTAGTTTGTAGCAAACCCTGAAAAAACACCATATTGAAAGTTCAAAAACAAAACTCTTTAACTTATCAGATCACATAGAGGGATTCAACTTTAGTTTTAAAGTGATTCAAGTTTCGTTAAGTGGATGAGCGTATACAGTGTTAATGTTTTGATCACCCGATTATAACGAATCAATAGTCGCTAGAATTCCGTTCCACAATATTGTCATTATTTCCGATTCCAACTTACTCATCTTTGAAACTTGTCCGTAATCTTGATTACGGCACTCTGCCTTTGATCCACGTTATTGGAAATGTATTCCAAAATGAAAGTATTATAGGGAATGCTCCTGTTAGTGTTGCAGTCTTGTTCCCAACTTGGGAGTATTTTGGTTCAAAATATAATTTGTGGTGTGAACAGCGCTCACTTTTAGAAAATGTAGGTACTAAGAGTTTGAATTACAGTTGAACATTTTGCTACAACTCTTTCGTGGTAAGTATTGTACCTAAAATAAATAAATAGTTGGCGCCACAGGTCCGGAGGGACCCTAGGCCTAGCTTCTCACAACCATTCGTTTTGTGTGAGTTTTTCATTTTTGGAACGAACGGAAAGGATCTACAATTTTATTCCGACTCCAAACGGCTAATTGAGAAGCTCTTTCAAGACAGTTATACTCTCGGATGTTAGTCAGACGATCGCGAGAGGCGATGTAGCCACTGCGCCTACAAGTATTGTACCTTTATTGATATTAAAAAAATTTGTTCACGCTTCGATCTAAATAGATACCTTTTCTACAGTCAGAAAGGGCAAACAAATTATATTAATCGACTCTTGAAAATTTATAATAACCAACCAATAGCATTCAGTTATCTTAAAATGTGGTATTCCCGAACTCTATCACATTCACCCATGGTTAGTAGCGGTTGGCAGCATTGATTTTATATCAATGTTTGTATGTTTTTACATGTCACACGGATTCTAAATTGACATAACACCGATAGGAAAACAAAATGGCGAATTTGAAAAAAAAAAAAAAAAATGAGGGGCCAGCGGCAAGAGGATTGTGAGTTGGAGGTCTCAGTATTGTCTCTGCACAATACTTCAATGAAATCGGTAGAGCTGTTTAGGAAATCGGCGACAGCGCCACCTATCGGGTCGAAAAGTATTCTATCCTTCAAGCGGGGACGAACAATATACATCCACTAAATTTCATTAATATCGGTGGAATGGTTTCGGAGATCGCCAAAGCGCCACTTATCGTGTCCAAAATTATCCTATCTTTCAAGCGGGAGCCAGCCATACGCATCCAAAAATTTTCATTGAGATCGGGTGAGTATTTTCGGAGATCGACAACAATGCCACCTGTCGGGTCCAAAAGTATCCTATCGTTTAATATAGCTTAAGCCTGATATACAACAATACGTACAAAACAAAAGAAGAATCATGAAATTTGGCCCATTTTATCAATCTACTTTTTGAAAACAAAAACATAGTACGTAGTTTTGTAATTAATTTTTGAGATAGAAAAGTCAAAATAAATATTTAATAGGAAGAATTATTGGATGCCAAATCAGGACCGCACGGCGATTTTCCGGTATTTTTTCTCTTCCTAAACCTGATATACAGCAATACGAACAAAACCAAAAAAGAATCATGAAAATCGTCCCAGGGGTTATCGAGTTATAGCATCATCGAGTTTCACCCCGAAAGAATTATATATATAGAAGATAGATGATTACTTACTTACTTTACTTATATTTGCTACTCTTGCTACGTGGGTGATCCGCCACTGGTTATAGTGGGTTGATGGTTATGACATTTTGGTATTCTACTCAGGAAGTATTCAGAAAAGTATCGGTAATCATCGGTAGTATTATTGACCCAGATAAGGGGCACTGCCCAATTTTGAGTGGTGCCTTTACTGTGGGCATCGCCAAACTAAACAGTGCAAGAGAAAAATTGGTGTTGAGTTATTTTGCTTTCGCTAGTAACATTGAATTCAAGTTGATCTGTTCACCTGACATTTTTCAGAGGTACACCTTTCCTCGGATTGGTTTCGGCAATCAATTTAGCTCTCGGGTTACGAATGCTCAACCATTAGCTATATAGTGATACCAAGGAGATGGTGACAGCCTCTGTGCAAAATCTGGTGCAGCCCCATCGTTTGAGGCCTGGATTCGTGGGTGCGGTAATTTATTCCTCTCTCTCCAAAGTATTCGCATCACAGAAATACCCAATTTTAATCCAAAATGGGGCAATAAGAGACGTCTCCCAAAGCAATTAGTCCATTATAGAAAACTCCTCTATGAAAATCATTGTTTTGCGCTCAGGAGTGACCATGAAGCGATTAAAGTGCTTGCCTGAGCTTCATGGGAAAAGACGAACCCAGGCAAGCAACGTGGAAAAACTAGTTCTCCTAATCAAAGACGCATGAACTGATACAAACATTCACGACCGTGTGCGCTACTTTAATGTAAAAGAATAGCTAGCGGCAGAGGTGAACGATTATGATACTGGGAACTGTAGGTGGCGTAACAACAGGTTCAATTGTCCCTTGCTGTAAATCACGAGAAATATAGAGAAAAAAAGTTATGCCCTTTATTAATTTTTCTCGACGTTTTAGAAGTTTAGACAAGGCTTCAAAAAACGCTCTATTGGTCTAACAACCGGAGGTAAGAGCCAACTGGTGTTTTCGAAATTTTCGGGATGTCTTATAACCTCGATATAGAGAGGAACTGATGGTGCATGGATTCAAAACTGACGTTATTTCCGAAACCACAATTTTACATTTCATTACCATTTCATATACTCCTACCCATACAACTCATCAATGAGAGAACTAAACTCCAAAAAAAATCGTCCATGATTTGTCACCTAACTTTTATAATTTATCTATCTGACAGAAGTTGAACGTCAGGTCGGCTGCAGGAAATAAGGCCCCAAAAGATAGAATGAAATAAGGCCCCAAATTTGGGGTTTATTTCATAATGAAATTAAAAATTATGAAAACTACTTTTTATTTAATATTGTTGATATTGGATAAACTAATTTAGATTAAAGGAACTTTTTATTTACTCAATCCCAAAAAAGGAAATAACACACCTAATTCTATTAAAAATCATTGTTCTTGTTTAAATGCATAATTGTTTGGGGCCTTATTTCATTTTTTTGGGCCTTATTTCATTGGGGCCTTATTTCACAGAGCCCGTCAGGTCAACTCATTTACCGGACACTTCATCCACCATAATTGTTTTCAGTATATGTAAGTGGTCCGCTTTAATTTTCGAAATTCATCCTGTATGACTTATTTTCTTTAAAACTTTTATAAAAAAAAAAAAAAAGTATTCCTAAAGGACAAGATATCCGTGGATGAGTTTTCCAAAGATTTATTTGCCTCAGTTGTATGGTATTAAAGTGGTCGTAGACGACTTGTGAAGCAATGTCCACAAAACTGGAAATACAAGAATGAAGAGAAATAGCATCGATTCCATAAAATCAAATTAGTTTCGATTCAAAATCCGCGTGAAGGTGAAGGTCTAAAGTTAACCTTTTTTTTGCCTCAAAATGTAGTTCAGGATATATGCAACCAGCAACCTCTATATATCCATAACCTACCATGCGACCCGTGCGCTTTTTCAATTATTCAATCGATAGTAAACGAGTTGAGTAATTTAAATAAACATATCATGGTTTCCCCAATGATCCAGCTCTGACTTCAATATTTATGATAGTATTTGTTGGGCAAAAATAATTTATACTCACTTGGAATTCGATTGATGGCCCGCAGCGGTCGCAATACTCGAATCGTCCGTATGGCAGTTAAATTTAAATTCTCGACGTGCATCACATATTCCAACAGACCAGCTAGGACGATGAAAAAGTCCAACCGGTTCCACGAGTCGGCCAAATACGTGTTCTTTCCGTACATTCCCATGGCGACCATTTTAATGCTCATTTCCAGTGCGAAAAATGCAAAAATTATATCATCGAATATCTGCAAAACAAAAAAAAAAAAAAAACGACAACAATGAAATTAAGCTCACAATTAAATTTACGTGCAGATATACTACACGGCATACCTATATTTAGATAGATGCAGTACTGATAATGAAACTGAGGCTATATTTAACTGGAAAGCGTTTGAATACTTCTAAAGACAACAGACGGACTTGCAACGATTTTGTTTGAGAATAATTTACGAGTGATAAAATTGAGGTCAATCGTCTATCTCATTTGGCTTAATGGATTTTCAGAGCTAGATATGTATGTATTTTAATTGAGCCTAACGGCAGCGGATGGGTCCAAGTAGTTTCTGTGCATTTCTGCGAATACCTATATAGGTTTAATTAGAGTAAATGCGGCGGCGTTCTCTACTCAGATATATGGATGTAAATGGCAATCTTTCAAGGACGCTACCTAATTGAATTGCCAGAGACTATGAGACTGTGTATGTTGGATAATTACAAAAAAAAAAAAAAAAACTTTATGGCTTTGAATTGTTGCAATAAGTGCGCCAGTCGCATAATGGAGTATTTTTTGATGATGTGTTGTCCTCCTCTGGTTCAAACTTATGCAGACAACTTTTCTCAAAGCTAGTATTTTTTGATATGCAATTTTATTCTCTGAAAAGTTGCTATAACAAGCTCTTCCGATGAAGTATCCTTTGCCGACAAAAAATCGGTAAGAAATAAATTAAATTGATCAAAGTTTATATTTTACCCTCTTGACTGATTTAAACTATTTTCTTTGCATTTCTTTAAAGAAGTAATATATTTTCTTGCTTTCAGTGACTAGTGCTGGAATATTGGTAAACAAATTCCCCTGTATAAAATCGCATCATTTGAGGAAGAGGAACGAAGGACCGTGCGTTAACGAAAATTTGTGTTAGTTGTTTTTATTTTCAAATTTTAAAATTTGTCTTTTTGACTGGCTTTTAAGTGGAACTTGTAAAAACTTTCCGGTAAAGTAACCATAGTATTGGAAAAGTAAGACTGGAGACGTTGAACGCAAGAGTAACGATATTTACCGCTAATTGGGAGAAACATGTTGGGATAATATTTAGGTAAGTACTATTAGGTACACATTTGACGGGAGTTTATTAGTTTGTTTAACTCCTCAACTCTAAATGAAAAAAATGTGCTGGAAAAGCCATGAACGATAGGATCATTTAGAGGTCATTCTTGCCGATTTTTTTTGTGTTCGAGTTAGAGGGATTTTCGACTTAGAGGGATTTCGACTTAGAGGGATTTCGACTTAGAGGATGACGGTTCTATGCAAAATTGAAGGGAATGCAAAAATTGGGTCTAAAAATTCGAGTTAGAGGGAAATTCGAGTCAAAGGAGGCTTGACTTAGAAGGATTCGATTGTATACATCAATAAATCCGTGTAAATAAAAGAAAGTTGTATCCTCACGACCGCCCATAACTCGAGAACAGATCGACCGATTTGAGCTATCTTTACTTTGCTGTGTTTGTCTACGCCTAAGAAAGGTTCGTACGACGAGAAAATTGAAAAATTTTAAAAGGAAATTGGAAAATTCATAAAAATTACTTTGCTTAGGTACGTTTTGTACTGGGTTTTTTTTTTTGGTCGCAATATACAGTGAGAACTCGTATTTGTCGAAAATACTACATGAGTTTATTATTTTTTAGATTTTTTACCCGACTGTACACAGAGAGGGTTATGTGTTTCGCGCGTATCCTATGTACGTTCCTACGTGACCTCCTGTAGCCTAAACGGCTTGACCGATTTTAAAGAGTGAGGTGTCACTAGATTCGTATTCTTCCCCGGAGTGTCATAGGCTAAACAAATAATTATAAAAATATAAATTAAAAAAAAATAAAAAAAAATAATTGTCACACAGTAAGAAATGTCAAGAGATGGAATACACTGAACTGTGGAATGAATTACTTTCTGTGGAGTGTTAGGCCCGATTCGCCAGGGTGTTCACCATTTTCCTGTGAAGATGATTAAACTTACGTTAATCCTGAGTTTTTATTTTTATTGGACCGGGGCGGTTTTTTCAACTTCGGTCCATGCAAATATAAAGATTCCAACCGCTATAGCGACAGAAATATCAGATTGGTCCATTTTTGTTTGTTTTTGTTGTAGGACTTAAAACAAACATCCTATCTCAGCGAAAGTAAAGTACAATAACTAGTGTCACCTCCTCCAAGTCAGTCTGACATTATGCAAGCGTTTAATAAAGTGCTAGTTGATATCTCTGTTTTGTTTTTTTTATCTCAATTTGGGGAGAAATATCGTGAATCGTGTCCTTAGAGCTCGATTCAGTGTCAAATTATCTGGGTTACTGGTGAATAAATCCTTAAATATGTAGGTACTACAAAAAGTGAACTACTGTGATCTACAAAATTGGGTCGGGCATCAAAAAAATGTTGAGACTCATTGTGGCCTCATTTTCGCTGTTTGTAACACAAAAAATTACTAGCGAGAATAGTTTTTGAGACTGCGGAAAACGTAGCGGCTGCCCGGATTTCGTTCAAACTTCGGATTTGGAGTTATGGGCTTACGTTTCGTATTAAGGAAATATTAAGGAAAACAGTCATGAACTCAATTATTTTAATTGAAATAATTATATTTTTATTGCATAAACATATCGAACACTATTTGAGACCGGCAAGAAATAGATAGCTACAATCCTAAGACACTGACAAATAAATATACTGTACACCATTCACAAAAGAAACTTTTTTTGTGTATTCTTCTAAATATATTAAACTAAAAAGCTGGAAATAAAAAAGTTAATTTAAAAAACCAAAAAACCCGACTGACTGTAATTTAAAAAGATTAAATAAAACAAGACACTTCCAAGTATAACTGATTGGCAGTCGGAGGCTGCGCATATTTTTGACAGATTGTCTAGGTAGTCTCCGATTGTCAATCAGTTATACTTGAAAGTGTCTTGTTTTAATCTTTTTAAATTACAGCCAGTCGGTACATTTTGACAATATTCATCACGTCATTGTACACTCTGTGCACTCTTTGTGAGCCCACATTTTACAGGTGATACATTTGTATACCTAATTTTCACTAGGTCTGCTCCCTGAATACATTGACAAGCAGACAAGGCAATAAAACTTCTCTTCTTCTGAATAAAAAAAAAAAAATAATAGAGCACTGGAATGCTGCTTTTTTTTTTTTTACTTTCATAACGTTTATTTTCTTTTTTACACCTTCCAAACTTTTCTTAGCTTGCTCAGCTGGTTTGTTTCAGTCTTGCTTCATGCTCCTTCTTGATTTATTCTTTTTCTCGTAAATCGGTGTTTATTGTAGGCCTTCTGGTTCTTCTGATTTCGTTAAAATAATATATAATAATACAAAAATAATGGAACACATTGTTTCAACCGTCCCCTGAAAAATTGTTTCAACCGTCCCCAACCCGCCCTTTAAGTACAAAAAATCTATAAAGTAACGAAAACAACACTGACACGTTTAAACTAGTCACTATACTGTACTCTACACTCTTTACTGCATACAAAAAAATACGCTCAGCAATCTCGCATGGATAGAAACTCCAGTAAAATGAAAAATAACCAAACAAAAATACTTACTTTTGATAGTCTAAATAGA
Organism: Cheilosia urbana; assembly: GCA_946477585.1. Taxonomy (NCBI): domain Eukaryota; kingdom Metazoa; phylum Arthropoda; class Insecta; order Diptera; family Syrphidae; genus Cheilosia; species Cheilosia urbana. Next base: position 60,967,219 of record OX297854.1, on the reverse strand, counting down.
ACATAAGCTCTCACTTACAACTGAACGAAGGGGAAGAATGCATGACTGCTATTCGTCTACGGACTTGTTTTTGCTTCATTCACCCCTTATACTCATAGACGCTGCGCGTATGGCTCACGAGGTATTCGCGTTGTTTCAACCGTACCCAGTCTCCCCTACCTATCTTTCTCTTACTACGTACTACGTTACGGAGAAAGTACAAAAGCCTTCGACTTTGTGAGCTGTAGACACGCAGTGGAGCTTGTTTGCATTTAATTTTGGTTTTGTAATATCAGCAAAATTGGATCTCTCTATGTAGCACAAAAATTCTTAACTGTAATTGCTGTACTTTAATTTATTCTTAGCTGAGCTTTTCCAAAATTGCAGAAAAGCTGTAATAGTTTGGACCTCTTTTGCACTGAACATTTTTTAGATGCTCGACAACTATCTGCGTAGTATAATCAAATTTACAGGACGTTTATCTCAAAGGAAGATCGAAAGCAACAGCTCTTCATGAAGTAGTAGGCAAAATAAAGCAAACAATACACTTAAGTCACCTTGAATAACATAGCAATTCGAGAATACCTACTCTACGGAAACGGAGCTAAAGATAAAAAAAAAAAACTAGGAAATATCAAAATAACCAAATTTTATCCGCACACGTACAGGCCAAGATAGGGTTATGTAACCTATGGTGTGGCTCATAGTAGTTATCAAAATACACTTAAACCTACAGGATAAGATTGGCAAGATTGGCGGTTGAATAACAATCTACACAGACGGTTCATAAATGGGCTTTGAAGTAGAAGCGGGTGTATTTTAGGAGTCTGTTAACATCTCCTAAACATATGATAGTCTTCCGGATACTGCCAGCGTATTTTGCACAAGGCATGCCCTCAAATCGTAGGCGCAGTAGCTTATTGGTTAGTGTGTTGGACTACTATGCGAGGGGTCGAGGTTCGAATCCCGCAAAAACCCAAGTTCCAACTTAGGGTTTTTTTCACTGCGCCACCTCTCGCGAACGTCTGACAAACATCCGAGAGTATAGCTGTCTTGAAAAAGCTTCTCAATTAGCAGTTTGGAGTCGGCATAAAATTGTAGATCCCTTCCATTCGTTCTTAAAATGAAAAACTCACACGAAACGAATGGTTGTGAGAAGCTAGGCCTAGGGTCCCTCCGGACCTGTTGCGCCAACTATTAATTAATTAATGCCCTCAAATCAACCTACAAACAAATGCAGTTCCGGGCAAAAAAGAAGGGTTAATACGCAGAAATGAACTGATAGCCTTGCTTTATCATCTGGCCAGGCGAGGCTTTGTATTTTATATATCCAAAATTAAATTCTAAAGACATTTATGTCTATCTACGAGATGAAGTATTTTTCCATCTACAACTAATTGTGTGGAGGACTAAAAACAAACATGCCTGGTAGGTCTCACGTCATTTAATCGTTTAAATCTATTTAAGCTGCACCTTTGCATACTCAGCAAGTAAAACTGATTAGATAATAGATATACCTATGCTATGATATCTATGTTTATAAACCAGTGACAGTACCTGTCTGTCTAAATCATCTCATAGCTTTCAGCATAATATAGGAACTGTACAGACTCTCGTCCACTGATCCCACTTCATTTCCTGACTTCCAATTAAATTTCGAATCCACATCCTTCAACAACGACACAGAACCCATCAGTTCGGAAGTAAAAAAAAAAACACACTTACGGAATATTCTGCTGAAACTTCCTTGAGGCAAATACTTCATTAGAGCTGGCATCAAGTATATACAGCTCATTCATTACCACCGCCATCGTGACATTCTCACACGACAAAAAGGCACAACTCACGTTCTAGTTCTACACACTTTGAGATATTCCTTCTGCCCCGCCATCATGTTATCAATTAACATCGGAAAGCTTACGCTTACGAGCTCCTTCTTGGCACACGGGCCAGAGGAGACGCCATCAACAAGTGCATGCACTACTTCGCATACTTGAATGGAATACACAAACAGGTATATCTCCATCGACACCACCAAAACGAACATAAGATTGGGACGAAAAATTCCTCAAGCACTACATTCAACAGGTCGATCTTCGACGACAACACAGATACTCATTTGACAGTATTTCAGAGAAGATGTCATGCCGTATATATACATACAAACACACACAAACTCCGTTTACGTGCTCTCCATCATCAGGGGAACGATGTGTCTATTTTCATGGAACGTGTGCCCAACAGCGTTGCCGTTTGGCCCCTTTTTGAGCCTCGGGACCCTGCCTTTCATTTATTGAATTTCATAAATGAAATGAAAAAATATGGCCCCCACTATTTGAAAAATTGTCAAAATGGTCCCTTTTTCAGTTTAAGTAAAATTTTACTCTGAAAACTGAAAACATGTGAAAAGAAATGTTTCGTTGAAAAAAAAAAAAGTTTTTTGTTAAAAATAAATGTCTTTGTTTTTTTTTTTTTTTTTTTTCTATATTAGCATTTTATGTGGCGGCTATAGGTACTACGAGTATGAATCCGAAAAGACAGCTACAATTTAGGCAGTATGGATTTAAGAAAACAAACATTGAATAACGTTGGGCTCCTGTTATTGAGCCAACACCTTTAAATATTAACTATTCACCACCATTTGTTACCTAGCCTTTAGTCAAATTGTATATACAACAAAAAAGTTAATTTAAAAAACCAAAAAAACCCGATGGACTGTAAAAAAGATTTAACATATTAAAACAGGATACTTTCAAGTATAACTTATTGGCAGTCGGAGGCTGCGTATATTTTTGTCAGATTGTTTAAGTATTATCCAATTGTCAATTAGTTATCATTGAAAGTGGCTTGTTTTAATTTTTTAAATCTTGCTTAAGTTCAGTCGTTTTTTTTCTTTTTCTTTTTTTTTAAATTAGGTACTTTTTTTATTTCTAGCTTTTTAGTTTATTATATTTATAAGAATATAAAAAAACGTTTCATTTGTGACTGGTGTGCATTATATTATTATATTTATTTGTTAGCGTTTTAGGAGTGTAGATAGCGCACTTTATTAAAATATTTAAAGCACTTCTATTTCATTTGTTTATGTTATAAAAATAATAATATTTCAATGAAACTAAATGAATTCATAACTCCAGATACTCCACAAGACCGTTATTGTGAATACACCAGAAAGTAATATATCAGTTTAGTGTATTCCATATTTTGACATTTGTGTGACAATTGCTGTTTTTTTTTTTTTAATTTATATTTTTATATTTATATGTTTAGCCTATGACACTCCGGAAAAGAATACCCATTTAATGACACCTCGCTCTTCAAAATCGGTCAAGCCGTTTGAACTCCAGGGCGTCACGTAGGAACGTACATAGAATACCCGCGAAACACATAACTGTCCCTGTGTCCAGTCGGGTAAAAAGTTTAAAAAAATATTAAAGTCCTTTTTTTCGGGATCTAGTCCCCTTTTTGAATTTTTTCAGCGGCAACGCTGGTGCACAATAGTACTCATAGGTTTGGTGATTAATTAAAAGGTGGCGACGAATGACAACGACTTGTTATATTATATGACACTGCAAAGCACTTGTGCGACCAACCTAGATTAAGATTTCCATCATAATTGCAGGACTTCACTTTGGTAATTACGAGTATGTGAGGGTTTGTGTTCCGTTTGAAATTGTAACCCCTATTAAGAATCTCGATGTTCGAGTGATATTAATTATTCTAATTAGGTACACTTATCTAGATTTTATTTGGCCGTGAACGATCTTTTGTAAATGGAATCGCAATAAACTTGATTAGTCAGACCAACAGGAGTTTACGAATAGGTACTGTATTATATGGAGGGTACTTACCTGTAAAATTTTACATCGATTTGTGACACAAGCATCATCCACGCACGGCTGGTACATGCCAAGAGTTATACAGTTGAGTAGGATGACTAGAATCGATATCCGCTCAAACCACGTGCTTTGTCAAAAAATATCTTTGGTTAAGGAAAATTATACAATCGATTTGCTGGAAGGCTGTTTTAAATAAAATTCTTGTTATTGAAATAATTATTATAAATCGAAGAATATAAGTTTAATATGCTGGAAAAAAATATTTTAATATCAAATGCCTGTATGCATGGCCACTATCAGGCCAATGCAAAGACGTTAGACGTATATATCCAAAGATATAAAGATAAAAAAAAAGTTTGGCTAACTGTATGCTACAGCTACTCAAGAAGCCAAAGTTAGGACCATTTTTTACTCCACTAAAGGTACAAACAACTTCCAGAAAATGTCAGCTATAGTAAATAATTCCACAATGTTGTCCCTAGCTTGTTTAGACATTTCAAGAGAAAAGAAATGGATGTCTATTGTCCACGTGGTGACCATTTTCAATCGGCCTTATTAATAATCAAGCACTTATGTCGACAATTAGTTGGCTGGCAGCTTTAGTATAGATGTACAGCATTTTTGAAATGGTACCAATAAACAATTTGACCTCCACCTTTACTAGTACGAAGACTTTTTGTTGAATCTGTTACATTAATTTGTTGTCATGGCAGAATTTAATTAATTTTTTTTTTTCGTAAAAAACAAGGTCAATTGTTTATTTCACAAAGAGGATTTTATTCTAAAAAGACTAATACATAAATTGCAGTTAAATTTACCCAACAGATATTTTTTTAGTGGATTTTTATAAAATAAAAAAATCAAAATAGGAAATGCACAAAATATCCGTTATCTGTCAAATCAGTAATGCCCTGTCGTTCGTTCGGCCACAATTTTCGGTACTTTTTATAGTAGCTTTCCTCTGATTTCTAATATTTCATGATTACCTTATGAATACTTCAGAATACAGTTTATAGAATGCTTTGATGCAAATCAAGCTTTATTGATGGTCTACAGATCACAAATTATTTAATCGTTAGCAAGTGAATATTTTTGCAAATAGAAATAAAAGCCAGCTGATTCATTTCAGAAAGCTCACGTAGGAAGCCATAAGCCTTTTATGAACCTATAGCTTCCGATTTTTAATTTTAATTTGCAATGAGACAGTGCTTTACAAAGTAATTAGAAGTGTTAAAATAAATACAATTTGATCTCCTTAAAATTGTAGGTATAGTTAATTGGGCCTATTCTGCGAAATCTTTTATTCTGTCATGGATTTTCTGTTATCAATCATAAAAGATTTCGACAACCAAATATCTTTTATAAATCGTCTACTGGGTTTCGATTTTCGAACTTTTATGGAACTGTTATGAAACTTCGAAAATTGAAATCTGTTACGAAGCTTTGACAAATAGCTTCTTTTTTTTTTGTAAATAAATAACTTGGCGGGCGGAAAACGCAAGAGTATAGCACAAAATCTATGTGAACTTGTTCATTCAATGACAATACATAAATCATTAATGCCGATTACAGAATCCGCAAAAATTTGTTCTATCAAATCCGCCGGAAAAACATTGCCGATCCGTAACACTTCCTTATCATTTTCGAACTATTTTATCGATCCTGTTAGTTTTTGGCATTTAGGGCGGCATTCATCGACCAATATTAAACTAAGGGCGGTATTCATCGACCAATATTTAACTAAGAGCTTTGTAAACCTATTCATCAATGGTTATTGGTGCGTATTTAGGAGCGCTCATAAGACATAAGACGAGTGATCCCGACCACTCTTAAGTTGAGAGCAGTAATAACTTCGAAATTCGAAATCAGCTGTCGTTTTCAAAATATAAGGAAAGGGAAGGAAGCCAAATCTTTTCGATAAGGAAAAAGAGAAAATAATAATAATCAAACTCAAGAATAACTAATTGCAAAAAACTGACTGCATAAGCACAGTCGGAAAAAAGAAGTAGGTACTGCGAGCAATTAACGGATGAGTTTTATGCTTCCAGCAAAAGAAGTTCAAAACAATTGAAAGCATATTTTTAAAATTCCAAAAGTCAACTGAAAAAATATCTTGCTGCAAATAAAATGGAGGCATATCGCATTTCGCACTGGTGGAGGAACCTAAAAAAATGTAGATGAAAACAATCCTGGTCCTCTCAGAAACTACCCCAATCTGTAACTGCAACCCATAATCTGCCAGCAGTTGCAGTTATTTCAACAATAAATTTAATCGGAGAATACAATTTATTTAAATCTAATTTCAATCATCAATCAATTGATTTTGAAAATTAATATTTTCGAAAAAGAGTTCATAAATTCGTTTTAGAGCACGTTTGGAAATTCGAATTTAATTTTCGCATATTCCTTTCCCTCTTCTTCCAGTGGACAAATTCCTCTTCGCTGGCCGTACCACTCGTCGCGTAAAGCGAACGCTTGTTGTTGGTTAAATTATTTTATTGCAGACTTATAAAGTCTAACCAAACATATCGAAATTTACAGAATCAATCAATTTATTTTAGTATACTTATCATTTTTTATTTTTAAACTTCCTTTTTTACATTCCGAGACTTCTTTAAACGGAGGACCCAAAGAATTCAAATAATTCAATAAATCTGGCGTTTTTTTATTCAAAATTCAAAATTTTCACAATAACCGGCTCTCTCTTCATTACCTCACCCACTTTCTCAAATTGCACTCTGCATAAAACTAAAAACTATATTCAAAAACTTAAATGTATGTGAATTGACGTACTTTTTGGTGCTTTTAATTTTTTGTTTGTGTTGCATCCGCAATGATTTTGGTGCGAATTTAAAACGTTCAAAGTTATATGGAGTGCGGATGGGCTGCGTATCATAATCTAAACAAAACCAAACTACGTAACCGACATCCGTTCACTTTTTACAGCGGATTCTATAATAGCAAAAACTGAAAAAAGTTGTCGGAAGCCATCCGCAGACCATTCATCGGATTCTGTAATAGGGGTGATTATATTAATACGTGAACATCCGAGCTTTCCGTATACGCTTTTTTAGTATTTAATATGAAGTGAGGAGAATGAAACTTATGTTATTTTAAAGGTACTGTGCCGTAGATGTGCACAATCCTAAAATCGTGGGTATATGTCGCCATTAGGCCTGGTAAAATTAAGTTATGAATTCCCCATGCAAAATGCTTACCAGTTAATTGAATTGATGGCATTCAAATTGTCGCCGCCGAATTCCCATAGTAACGTATTCAAATATACCTATATCATCTTAGATTAGAACCTTTTTTCGAAGGAATGCACTTTGCGTACCCCTAAAAGTAGGTAATTGTGTACATACTTTATTGTAATTCAGGGGCATTATATGTATCTACGAGGTGTTGACGACGCGACGGTTGGTTTGAATGAAGTACTATGGAAACGAACATTTTTACCCGACTGGACAGGAGGGGAGGGAGGGTTATGTGCTTCGCGCGTATCCTATGTACGTTCCTAGTTCCTAGTGACGTCCTGTAGCCCAAACGGCTTGACCTATTTTGAAGAGTGAGGTTTCATTAAGTTGGTATTATTTCTCGGAGTGTCATAGGCTAAACAAATAAATCTAAGAATATAAATTAAAAAAAAAAAAAAAAAAAAAAAAACAATTGTCACAAAAATGTCAGTGAGATGTTTTTTAAAGTCAGTCGGGTTTTTTGTTTTTTTAAATTAATTACTATTATTCGATATAACTTTTCTGCTTTAAATTTTTATTGTGACATGTGACATCTCAAAATTTTAAACATGAGTAAAACTATTTTTAAAGGGGAGTATTTTTTTATATTTCCTGTTGATGTCTCTTTTTTGTTTATAAAAAAACGTTTTTTAAGTACCTACTTCATCTGTTTCGAGGAGGTACTGGTTTGCACCACCTAACAAGCAAAGAAAAAAAAAAAAAAGGGAACGAAGAATGGCCTTTTTTTTAACTCTGTGATCGCGACAAAAGTGATTTTAAACAGTTCTTCAGCTTATGTTTCAAGTTTTTTTTTTACATAGAAAGCGTTACAATGAGAGTGTTATCTTATAATAATTTTAAGCTTTTTACATTTTATTTTACTCTATGTATTTTAGGAGATTGTTTGTGAAGTGCTTTAGACTTTAACTCAAATACATAGTTATTTTTGTTGCTGCTGCGAGCAAAATACTTATATGAGGGATGGTCGATTATCGACCACAAGCGAAACTAGTATTGATTAATGATTGAAATTACAGATGATGATTTCATTGAAGTGCTAAACAGGAGTGAAGCCAATAAGCAGGTACAAGCCGATGGTGTTAACAAAAGGTTGGACAAAATTATTCCTAGTAACGACAGTTTGATTGCTGCACAAATGGCTGCTGTAGAAAATATTTTGCTAGTAATTATTAAATGTAACATCAAAATGTAATATACGAAGAAAAATTTGTTTGTTTTTGTAATTGTTGTAGATATGCATTGAGAGAGAATTGTTGACAAAAGGAATGAGCCGTCCAAACTTAAATAAAAATATATTTTATTCTCTTTGTGACGACTGCGATTGTCAAGAAAAGAAAGTCTTAAAAATATCCCAAACTTATATAAAATTATCTTTTTAGTAAGCATCATTTGCAAACTATTTAAAAACGAAAACTAATCAAAAAGCAAGAAGTCCTCGAAATTACATTAAGGAAGGATTTATTTATCAACCTACAGTTAGCGATATTCTGGCAACTATATTTGTTTATTGGTAAAGCGGTTTTGGAAAGTGTGGAGTCTTTGCGTAAACTGCCAGACTAAAGTTGATTATTTTTCCAGATCGTTGTTGTTGACAGCAACGATTTCGAGATAGTTAAGATGGTCTTGCAGTTTGCAGATGGACTAATTTTAAACTCAAACAAAAATGTTTACCCATAATAAATTGTAGCTACAGATTTAGCAGACTAAAGTAAATAAGTAGTAAACAAAACAGATCCTAGGCACCACAGGTCTGGTTTCTGTTAAATATGAAGAAAGTTTCTAGCGTCCTATTTGTTAAAAAAGCTGAGGTCAATATCCGCAAGAAACTAAAAGCAAAGCGTCCAATCTCCAATCTCTAATGTCCTGCTACTTAGGATGATGGAATTCCAAAAGGGCGTTCTTCACAACCTGAATGAATCTAATTAGCATATATTTCACCCGTCACCAAAGCGATGCATTCAAACCATTTCAATCACAGCGGACAAGTTTTGGCAACTCACATCCTGCGATACATTTTCCAGAAATGCCGATGACAGCCTTTCAATTAGTGCACTTACTCAGCTACCCCAACATGAGTCAGTGTGCAAACATTTTCGACATTCCTGCCAAGTGAGAAGAATAACGTTTCAATTAATCACTAAACTTTTCGAAATCCTTCTACACATACATATACTCGTAGTCGTAGTCGTATCTGCACCATAACTACATCAAACTACCGTCCCTAGTTGGCAGTGTCAGAGATATAAGCCCACCCATCCATTCGAGCGATATCGAATTAACGTCCATTGGCAAAATGCAGTAAAAAAGGACTAATGCTTGGATTTTATTGTCCTCTAATAGCTGGTGCATAGAAATTTCATTCATCGTCTAAACAGACCGAACAGCAAAAACTGTGTTGGTAAACTTTTTGACGTTGGCGCTGCTGGGATAAACTTGCCCCAGGCCAGAGATAAGGCTGCGCCGCGCCGGTCGGGCGGGTGTCTCACTGTCGAGCAGCAGCCTGCAATGGTTTTTGTGTAATTCAAAAACTTTCCATCTGATGCCTTTTCAATGGACCGTTTTGATGCCACAAAAAGCAACTTTTTGCGTTTTATTCATTTATGACAGCCATAAAGTCGGCTTTGGTCGCATCTGTATATAAGTATATGTTATATATCCCTTTTCGCCACTGTACCTACCTATTGGAAGGAGCGGCGGCCAAGGAGGGGAGAAATTTATTACGTTCAGATCAAAGGAATATACGGTGTGTTTTGTTCTTCGAATGTGACTTTTGCGTATATTCATGACTGATGGAACTGATGTTCGGACTTTACTGCAATTGGAGTAGATCTACCTACCTCGATTTAAAAAATAAAATCTACTCCAACGCTCTGCTTGACTAGCGGTCAACGGCGCAGGGACATAAGTCAACAATACATAAATCCATAAGTTCAAAATTTGATTGTGGAATTATGTCCCTCCAAAGGGGGATATAAGTCCATAATTTATTTTTCAAAGATGGGACATAATTCCAACATTTTGTAAGTAGAATGTGAATGTGTTTCATACATTTTCTTTTTGCAAAAAAACCCACATTCTAAACACATTAGTGTCATTGGAAATTTAATTTATACTAGTCTCGCTTGTGGTCGAAAATCGACCATAACTTTTAAAATATTTAATACCTATAAACTTTATAAACGACAAAGCGACATCTACATACATAGTTGGCGAAACAGGTCCGGAGGGACCCTAGACCTAACTTCTCACAACCATTCGTTTTGTGTGAGTTTTTGATTTTTGGAACGAATGGAAGGGATTTACAATTTTGTGCCGACTCCAAACGGCTAATTGAGAAGCTCTTTCAGGACAGTTACACTCTCGGATGTTTCATGTTTGTCAGACGTTCGCGAGAGGTGGCGCAGTGGAAAAATTCCTAAGTTGGAATTTGGGTTTTTTACAGGATTCGAACCACGGAACCCTCGCTTAGCGGTCCAACACACTAACCACTAAGCCACTGCGCCTACGCCTACTAAAGCGACATCTAGATATCGAAAAAATACGTCATGTGAAAATAAGTTTTACTCATAATTTACATTTTAATACGTCACTTTGAAAATTTAGAGCAAAATATTTATTTCGAAAAATATTTTCCATAGTGGGTACCTTCCTCACATCTTTGAAAGAAAATTATACAGTTGTCTACTTTTAGGGAGACGTAAATTGCATTCCTTCGAAAATAGGTTCTAATCTAAGATGATTTTTATTCGAATATGTTACTATGGTAACACGGCGGCGAAAAATTGAATGTCAAGAAAATGCTTTCACTTAACTGATAAGCATTTTATATGGGGAACTTTTAACTTAATTTGATCAGCCTTAATGGCGACATACACCTACAAAATTTTGCTTGTGCACATCTATGGCATAGTGCCTTCCAAATGATATAAGTTTTGTTCTTCTCACGTTCACGTATTAATAAAGGGTTTTTCAATAAGAAGTGTTATTGTGAAAGGATATGGTCCTGTATGCGTGCTCGTGGTGGCCATTTGGCTTATATTGTTTTTCATTATTAACGGCATACCTTCCTCTTTATTATGAAATAAACACACGATCGTTTATCTCAAAAAATGATCTGAAAATTAATGAAAATAAGACCACTTATTGGAAACCCCTTTATAATCATTTTAACGAAAAGGAACAAAAAATGCTGAAGGTATAAGTCGATTTATTTTTTCAAAAAAAGTTTTTTTTTTTTTTATCTTCGAACTTTTTTAGAAAATAAAAGTAAAAAATTCGCCCGAATTCTTTACTTTAATTTTCTAAAAATTTCGGAAGCTAAAAGTCAATTTATTTACTCAAACACCTTTTTGCTTTAGCTTCCGAAAATTTCAGAAAATAAAAGATCGCCCTAAATAATATTTTGCTTTCCATTTTAAATAATTTAGGCGATTATTCAATATGCAAAATAGCCCAAAATTAAAATTCACAAAATAGTCCAAGCTTAAATGAACCATCGGCAAAAACTACAATGGGCACCGCCGCTGGATGCTTAAGACTCTGGCGTGACCAGCTCTGCTATTAAATCCAATTAATTCAACTAAGCAACAGGTACAGCATTTCTTTAAAATCAAAATAATTATGTTAGAAGGGACATAATTCCATAAATTCATGATGTTTGATTGAAGTCCATAACAACATTTTAAACTTATGTCCCACTTCTGTGAGACAAAAGTCCATAATGGATTTATGTCTCGTGGACTTATGTCCGCAGATTAACACAGCGACAGGAACAGCGAATTTAGAATTAGCTCTAACGTTGACGTCGCTGTCGATCTTGCTGTGCTAGTGTTCAAAGTAAGTAAAATACATTGGTTCTAAAAAGTTGTCAAAGTTGCTGTGTTAATCTGTTTCTATAGGTAGCAGAGCAGCATACTCGCACAAGCCACCATGAATGATACCTGTTCTCTATTTTCTCTGTCCGGTTGACTGGTTCTGAATATTTGAATATATATTTAGATTTCGATAGATATTCGAAAGAACACTTTTGATTTTGTGCCATACTAAATAAAGCTGAGTAGGAAAGCGAGGAGTAATAACGATTCTCGCTAGTTTTTGGGTTAGAACTTGACAATTTCTGTTGGGAAATTATTGTCGAGTTGCATGAGTTATTGTTTTTGAGAGTATAACTTTTAACAACAACTCGTAGACACAGTCACTTCGCCTTTAGAGGGTAGTAATAGGCATTTGTACACTGTAAGAAATTGCATTTTTACCACCGCGTTGAATTACAAGCATTAAAAAATTGCACTAATTCGAGAATCATCAAAGTTATTTGTCGGCTGAAACTATTATTGTAACTAAAAAGAACATTTTGAAATATTATGTAACTCCTTGCGATGAAACGAAGTCGCGATTTTTGTTTCATGATAAAAAAGTTTATTTTCTACAATATTTCAACCCGACAAAAATTCGAGAAGGTGAATTGCCTTCTATATTGCAACTTGTCGAAGCATTTCGAAAACTGATTTAAAAGAAATTAAAGAAAATGACATAGTTCAGTTTTGGATGTCTCTGATGGACAAAACTAATATACTGGACGACTATATGTCTACGAATTTGGCAGCATAGATAACTTTAGTTGTTTTACCTCAAAGTAGCGCAGCGGCAGAGAGAACATTTTCTGAAATGATTTTAATTAACACCAAATATAGAAAGAACGATGATCTAACACAAACTTTAAACAACTAGGTACGCATTCCCATCTGGCGATGGACGACTCGGTCATTTATTCTCCAATAGGACAACTACTCTCCTTGTCACGAAAACCCAATGGTGATTTTACTTTTACGGGATATTGAACCAGAAACACAAAACTGACCACCCCGAGGCGCAGAGTTAATGGTATTGATGTGAATATGGTTAATGCATTAAAGGAAAAATAACTGTTTCTCTGACACAGAGCGGGAGAGGAGATCATTTTTGTAGTAACAAAGCTTTGCGATGAAGTTCCTGCAGATATGCTTCAAAAACTCGTCAAAATGTGCCCAGACAATTACAGAATGTTATTGGGGCTAAAGCGGATTTTTTTTTACTTAATAGCTAATTGCATTTTCTTCCTATTTACATTTCAAAATATATTTTTTTTAAGTAAAACAAATAAGTCAAAATAATTATTCCAAAGTAAAAAGTTAATTTTTAACGAATTGAAATTAAAGAAAAGGAAAGAGCAACGAAAGAAGTGAAATGCTTAAGTTTCTAAGCAAATACATATGTGTACATATTGGATTGAATCTAAATTTAACACCCACGCAAGGACGGCAAGAAATACACTCTTGACAAAATTCTTTCTATAAGTACGGAAAATTAGCCAGCAATTCCCGGTATTTTGTTTTGTGTTTCAAGTTGAAAAGCTAATTAAAATGAATTTGGTACCATTTCGGCAACAGAAGCCATGGTAATTAAATTGCTATCACAAAATGGTTCCATGAATAGATTGAAATATGTCAGTTATCTGCCTTTGTCGGCTGCACTCCAAGGGAGAACTCAAGTGATTAGTATTCCTCTCAAATAACTGAGAACCATTTGTGATATGTATGAAGTTGAACACACTTCAGCAATATCACTTGGAAAACATGCCATCAACAACCAAAATCAGACGCCCCGATCCGACAGATAGTAAAAATCGATAGAGCTACGAGTTCGAGTATTTGTAAATTCCTGCCGTGTCCTTGCGGTTTCTTTTCATTTATCACCTCTAAGCCAACATACAAGGCTACGTGTTCAATCCTATTGATGGCAAACTTTGAAAATATGCCACCCGACAAATTGAAATCCCTTTTCATACTTCATACCAGCGAAAATCGATGAGCCAAGCATTCTGTGATTGATAGAGGAATTATTCATAAAAGATGATAGTGCGCTAATGCACATGAATGTGAATCGTGAACGGTGCTACATCTCCAGCGATTGATAGACGACGTCAGGGTGGAAATCATTTGCCAAGTGCGGTGCATTCATATTCAATTGTGAGAAAAACTAACAAAGAGCGGTCACAAAAAAGTACCGTGGAAGTGCATTTACCATCTGAAAGGATATCGAATGTGCTCGAGTTATAGGTATTTTTTTCATAGCCTTCATGGGTCATAAACTCGACCGTCAGTTGAAAATCGTATGACATCTACGTAAACTATTTTGTTTTGGTAGGTATCTAAAATTGTAACTTTACTCGTAACAATTTTCTTAAAGGACCGTGAATCCCGTGCAACTTGCTTGCTTGAAAAAAAAAATCAACCCTGTGATGACGTGAATATGTAAAATGAAATACGAGTATGACAAAGTGGATTTTTTTTTCTACAGTGCCATTTGTGGGACGAAAACAAATGATGACCCATCTGCAGGGCATGGGCACGCAAACGACATAAGGATGTTGTCCACCAGAGTGGAAAACCTTACATGCAGGATCGAAAAAAAAAAACGGAAATTTGTATTCCTTTGCTACGTTACAAGGAATGCATTTTTATTGCAATATAAAATAAATGGAAACTGCATATTTTTTGTTATTCGCTTTAACTACTCTGTGTCCAAAACAGATGGGGGCGTATACGTATTTTTTTTTCTCGTTTGATGTAATGCATAACTTTTTCGAGGGTACTTGTGACTTCAGTGAACCATATTGTGGTTTCTTTGTATTCGTTTATATCTGCTGGGATATTTTACAAAACAAGGCCTATAGAGTGTGCTTTTTAAGGTGGAGCTGGACGCTGAGGGATACAAAGACGGTTATGGTCTTAATGAGTGCGAGGAAGTTTGCAGTTTTTTTTTTGTAAAGGAGAACGAAAAAACTGATTCATAATCACAGGGGACTTTTCTTATGTAATTCGAGAATGAGAAGAGCAAGAGAGTAACAAACTGATTGTGTGCTATGCAAAAGTGGATGCAACACATCTGGTTGTGTGTTTGGTTGTTATTTATACGTTTCCCGAATTTTTATTCGACCTTTTGTCCACGGGTCGTCGAGTATCAGTGCATTTTTCAACCGCATTTAAGGCGATAGAATAACGAATTTTGTATTAGGAGCTAGTGGGCGTGGCACTTAGACGCTTATCTTGGCCAAACAAACTATAACAATATATCTTGACACCTGTCATATTTACGAAATTCAAGCAAACTATCGCCCAATTCTGGCTTCTATTGGGAAGATTATGGAAAAAGTTGTAGCAGTAGGAATTTGTGACCCTTATCCAAATTTACTTTAAATTATAGTATTTATAGTTAGCACGGTATTTTTGACTCGGGTTTGTGTCGAAAAACTCGATTCCAATAAGATGGTAACTATTTGACATTCTTCTTACCATTTTACTTGTTTCAAAGATACAAATGTCCTTTACTGTAAAATTTCACAACACACAAAAATTGTGGGGTTGCTATTTAATGTTGCTGTTGTCTACGCAAAGCGACTAAGCACAGTCTAAAATCTAAATTGTGACCACTGAATCTTACCAGTATGTTGCCGCTTTTAATTACAAACAATCTTCACACATACTACCAGCTAATTTCAGATGTAGGTGTACGCACATGAAGTTGGAACAGCATTTATACTCGCCCACGCAACATGCTCCTTTCAATGGAGGCGTGCACGAAGAATTCTATTATATTGCGCACGAAGCGTAAAAGGGAATATAGGGTGGCATAAAATAAAACACCGTGGATGGTTTTATGAGGAACAATGAATTAATATTATTTTAGAATACGTATATCTTTTAATGAGTTTTCTTTCTAAAACATTAATTTTCATTTTTAACGATGAATTGAAAATCGTTTGCCGATGTAGTGCAATATCGAATAAACTTTTCGTTGTACTTTTACAACGTGCGCTGCGCTGCTTTCCGACGTTTTAATATTATTGTAGGAGCAAAATGAGAATGATTTCTAATTTTGCTATATAAACTCCAGCAGATTGAGTTGGAAACAATTAATGAAGTGCGAAATAATTAAATTTAAGTGTAAGAGAAAGTGGGAATATAAAAAGAAACAAGCAATATTCCAACTTCTATCATTTGCATTATATCAAATGGTATCAATATTTTTTAATAAATAGCATGTTACATCAGCGTTGCCAGACGGTCAAAATATTTTCCCCCAGGTAACTCTGAAAAACCCCCAGATAACTCTGACAAACACCCAGACTTGGCTACTTTAAAAAAAAAAATAGTGCGTGGAGTCCCTCCGCGCGGAAGAAGTGAAACTTCGTAATGTGGAAATGAAAATAGGAAGGGGTAGAAATTGATTTTTAGTGAAATCATATTGTTTCTTTAAGCCTAGTATCCTGCTCGCGCTAAATTTTAGCGCCCCTAGTCTCCACTTCGTGTTTCCACAGCAGAGATAAATGGTCGCTAAATTATTATTAAACATGATATGGATGGGACAAAACCCATATGCTTATGAACCATGAGTACCATGAGTCCATGACAGATATCAGTAAAGGTAATTTTAATAGAATTTTCGAATTTCAAACTTGAAAGACGTAAGAAACTTAGAAATTATAAGAAGAAGTTCGACATGTGTCCTCAAACTTTCCACAATCTCCTTACCATAGTGGACACTTGTTATTACCCAAAAGACGAAGCCAAATGAGAGCATAAGTCCCCCTGAAAATCGATTCGCTTTATTTATATTTATATGTATCTCTGTTTTGGCTCTGTTGTTTGGCTTTGCGTTTTCTTTTATTTACCACGCAAACATTGTCTGCGTTTTCCGCCAAAAAAATAATTGCAAACACAACACAAACACTTTCCTCCGTTTTTTATGTAAAAAGTTATCTTCGATTTAATGCACCGGACATTTATTTCGCGAGCTAAATGAGTGGAGACTTTTCATCGGCCCATCTATATGAAGTTAAGGATTTAGCGTGCGTACAGGATACTGATGCTTTGTAAGCTGCCTCGTTCAATTTTATCTTTGTAGACATTTTTGTATGGGAGATAAAATTTAGCGCGAGCAGGATACTAGGCTTTAAGACAAACTTTATTAACATTGCTTACAATTCACAATTGATCGCATCTTTTAATTATCATTTTCGAGTGGAGAAATATCCAAATCCATAACATTTACAATGGGATAATGACAACTAAAGTAAGATACGATATGTTGGAAGTCGCATTAGAAGTTTCACTTCAAAAATACTACCCTATTAAATTATAGGTATGTGTATCAAATCAAACTAAAACAAGTAAATGAAATAATGAGGACGCTACTCGTTGCTAACGCTCACGCTGGCCTGTAACAGGTATACAGGCGCATGCGTTCGAGTGCCACGCATTCACTCTCGCTCTGTCTCCTTCTATTCCCCCTCCCCAGGAGCGTTGAACGTTTAACGCAACCTTGTTGGAAGTCGCATTAGAAGTTTCACTTCAATAACACATTAATTGCCAATTTAGTCATTATTTTTGGAAACTAATCTTCACCACAGAATATTCTTCTCCCAGCATTTGGTGCCAATAAACTCACTCACCATTGCATACTCTGAAGCGTTAGCGGTACCCTCACACCTTTGAGTATGCAATGCTTATAGTAGCATTAAGCATTTAAAAAGTTTCACTTCAATAAATCAAACAACATAATTCACCTATATCGTCCTTACTTCTTGAATTCTTCAATTCTTTACTGTATGTATCAACGTATGTAGGTATGTACTATAACAACCATTAAAACAAAAACCTTGAACTCAATTTCTATATACACCACCATAAGTCCATCAGCGCACATCAACAGCCATCTGCGCATTTCCTCAGAAACAACCACCACTTTTCTTTTTCTTTTTTTCATATGAACGTGCTTGTGCTGTGCAATGTGCGCTACACTCACCCTCGCTCACACCTTTGAGCATCCAATTATTAGCGTTAAACGTTTAACGCGACCTTGAGTTGGAAGTCGCATAAGAAGTTTCACTTCAAAAAAAAAAAACCCAACTTTTTTTCATTCAGTGTCAACTCATTTTGCATTTGGCAACATCTTGTAATGGATTGATATTATTTAACTGCATTTTTAGACAACATAATTATATTATAACAAAATACAAATAAAAATAGAGTTTAAAAAAACCCATAGAATTCCCCCAAACAATTTTTTCCCCCCAGATTTCCTCGTCGACCAAAAAACCTCCTAAATCTGGGGGGGGGGGGGGGGGGGGGGGGTGATAAATGTGTGTGTGACAGCCTACCGACTGCCACACACATCCGATTTTGATTTAGTTTTTTTTGTTGGTTAATAAACCATGCAGAGAAGGTTAATCTTATACCTTTATACGAGCTAATCTTGTATGTATGTATTTATATAAATTTATTTCTGTGATCTCGGAAACGGCTCTAACGATTTCGCTGAAATTTGGTATATGGGGGTTTTCGGGGGTAAGCAATTGATCTAGATTAGTCTTATGTTTGGGAAAACGCGTGTTTTCGAGTTTTCATGCGTTTTGAGCTTATTTTTCTGACTTTACTGCCTTTTACTCGCCATTACACAAACAATTCTTAATCAATGCAAACAAAAAAAATACGTAGGAGAGCCAACACTTTAATAGTTATTTCAAGCCATCAATCAGCTTTCTATGTCCTCTAGAAGCTGAGCTACAACCTAAAATCTAACACGAAAAAAATAAATTTATTTTCTCAAATCGAATATTATCAGCAGCCGCGGTTCTTGATCGTTGTTCTGCTTTGGGGTGGTTTTGTGGCGCACATCGCACAAGCACGTTCATATGAAAAAAAAACAGCGACAATGTCTTTCTGAGGAAATGCGCAGATGGATGATGACGTGTGGTGTGGTGATGGACGGATGGTGGATGGTGGTGTATAAAATGAGTTCAAGATTTTTCATTTAATGGTTGTTCTTGTTATAGTGAATACGTGGCACTCGAACGCATGGGCGTAGTATACCTGTTACAGGCCAGCGCGACCGTTAGCAAAGAGTAGCGTCCTCATTATTTCATTTACTTGTTTTAGTTTGATTTGATAATACACATATAATTTAATAGGGTAGTATTTTTGAAGTGAAACTTCTAATGCGACTTCCAACATTTCGTATCATACTTTAGTTATCAGTACCTGGGCGACCAATTGCAATTTCAAAAACAATACAAATTAAAAAAAATATATGTAAACTTGAACATATCAAAAAAAAAAAAAAAAGTAAGTCACCGAGCGGGATTCGAACTCGTAACACTCGTTTCTTGCCGTCCGCGTCATAGTAAAAGGAAAGAAGTAAGACATCTACCGGCATTTAGGCGACATACATTTTTTTATACCTATGTTCATGTTTAAATGTATATATTTTTTAATTTGTATTGTTTTTAAAACTACAATAAATAGTAATAACCACCCAGATATTATATTAGTATGATACATTTTTGAAAGAAGGTGCAACCGCCATTCTAATAAATTCATTTTTGTACACTTTGAAAAAAAAAAAAGAAACTGGATAGAAATCGAATAGTGACACTTCAAATACAAAAAAAAAAATATTTTAAATTTTAAAAGCAATTGTTGTTGTCAATTATTTTAATTATTTTCCAACCAAATTGTTGTTGTCAACAATTTTGAAAGTTTTTTTTAAATACCTACATTAAGTAACTTTTTGAAATGAAGTAGATAGGTACTTTGATTATACAAAGATGTTATTATGGCCGAAAATGCATCGAATTCGCACTGTGACATCGGATAATGAACTGGAGATGTCAGATGAAATGCGCAACAAAGCTTTGATTTTGATCGAGGATAAGTGTCTGCTCATGAGTGGCAATTTGTTGTGCAAATTGGGGATGCCACAGCCAAATCGTTCAATGCAAGACGCATTTAATCCAGAATTGGAGCGAGAAATGGACTTTGGTCGAATCGCATTGAGTCAAGCTATTCGAAGAAATGTGCCAATGTTGAATCAAGAATAAAAGAAAGTGTACGTTGAATTGATGCAAGCAGTTGATAACGAAAATTGTGGAACTGGAAATACATTCATGATTTCACTTATTTTGGCTACAATTCGTTCGACATCTGAGATCGCTTTGGCCCTAGCCTCTTCTGGGATAGCGGCTACTTTGTTATAAGGCGGTCGAGTTTATCCTGCATTGAAATTGCCATTGAATCTGCAAGTGGAAGAAGAACCTGCATGCAACATTTCACTGCGATGGCGAAAGCACTGCAGCAATGTAAGATTATTATATGGGACGAATGCACAATGGCTTACAAATGCGCATTGGAGGCCCTGAATCGTTTACGTAATGATAGGCGACCTTTCGGTGGAGCAATGATCTTGCTATCAGGCGATTTTCGTCAAACGCTGCTTGTCATTTCGAGATAAACTCCGGCAAATGAATTGAATGAACTTAATCAGCGGGCTGATTGAGTTTCCACAAAATTGTTGCAACTTTACAACGACACCGAGGAACTAATCATGAATGTTTTCCCGAATATCGCTCAGAATTATATTGACCATGATTGGCTGAGTGTAAGAGTGATTTTGGCTGCGAAAAACAAGAAGGTCGATCATTTGAATTTCGCCATTCAAAACCAAATCGCTGGTGAGTTGCATTCATACAAATCAGTCGACTCCGTGATGGATGAAAACGAAGCCACCAACTATCCCACTTTGTTGCGCAACCTAAATGAACCAAAACTTTGTAACGGTATGCGTTTGATTGTAAAGAACTTAATATCAAATATAATTCAAGCAACGATTTTTATTGGAAAATTCATAGGCGAAGGTGTTGTTATTTCGCGGATTCCACTTATTCAGAACGATTTGCCGTTCGTATTTAAGCGTCTTCAATTTCCCGTACGTCTCGCTTTTGCTATGACAATTAATAAGTCACAAGGACAATCGCTGGATTTGTGTGGCATAAATCTTGAATTTCACGTGTCGGCAAAGCACTCGCTTTGTACGTGTACACACCCGATAATAGAGTAAGTGCGGCAAATATGGCCCATGTGGGTAATATGGCAGCGAAATAAAAAATGGTTTCACTGCGAACACGTTCAACTCGGTTTAGCCTCAGTCTTTTTTGGTGAGTGTGGCAGGGTTTGAAGATATTCGGCGCATTTTGTTTTTTATACTTTCGTTGTGATTTTTTGGTAAGTTTTCTTAAGTGTTTTTACATAAAATTCTGTGTTAAATTGCTAAGTTTTTTCTAAAATTAAAGGTATTAAATATTTTCTTAATTTGTGTGAATTTAAAATTTAAAAGAAAGTTTATGAAGTAAGTTGAAAATTAAAATGAGTAAAAAAATCAAAGTGTGCTTAATATGGCCCACCCCATGTGTTGGTAATATGACCAAGTAGGCCATATTTGACACGTTTTCTCGATTGAAATTTGATTTATTTATTTAATTTAATTTTTGTTTTTTTTGAAGGCTAAAATGTCTAAACAAAGTCCACAACCACGGAAGACTTGGCGGAAGAAGGACATGATGAAAGCCATATCAGCAATACAACAAAATAATGGGATCTTTGAAGGCCCACCCTGGGCCATATTTAAAACCAGGTGGGCCATATTAGCCGCACTTTTTTCAAAACTGAATTATTGAGTTCCTTTAAGTTTTTGTTTTTAACTTTTGATTATGTTAATTTTTTTAATTAAACTTTTTAAAGACTGAAATAAAAATAATTTGTGAGACTGTTTAAAAAAATAATAAATTAATTAGACTTAAATTTATGGTTTTATTTAAAAAAAACGTTAAGGGTGGGCCATATTTGCAGCACTTACTCTAGAAATAGAACAAAAAATATTGTGTACCATAAAGCATTTCAGTGAAAAAGCGGTAGGTTGCCGACAAGTATTTAATTTTATTTATTTATTTAATTTTAATATAGGTACCTTTTGAATAAAAAATTTGAATTGACCGAATTACATGAAGCAGAATGAAGCGAAAGCTCGGAATTATTAATTTCATTACCTACATTAATGAATCTGGGCGGAACAAAGTTCGCCGGGTCAGCTAGTATTAAATAAAATAGAAATAACTGAATAAGCAATTGATGTGTTTCCGCTTTTGCACCAAAGTGGTTTGCTCGCTCGTGAGCACGCCACATACAATTGACCATGAAAAAATTCCAGATTGATGCCATAAATATCCAGCGATTATCCTTGCTACTAATTATCTGTCATAGACGCTTAAATACCGATGGCAAATTGTTCTGAATAAGCGGAGTCCGCGATTTTAGATTTTAAATATTTTTTTGTTTTATTGGAAGTGACACTATCTTTTTCTATCCATTCTGTTTTTTTTTTTTTTTTTCAAGATGCTGTTCTATTATCAGGTTTGAAGACAAATCTGCGATTGTCTGAGTTTATTTTCTCTATCGCCGTTTTAAACTTCGTAATCAAAGAATTGTTTGCATTATTTTGTTGCAGTTGTCAAATGACGTTTTTCTTCACTCCTGTTTGTCCTCTGTACCGCCCATCGACTTGATCATCCTTCGCCGAAATGAAATACACCTGCGGATATCGATTATCGGTGTACGGCTTCATTTACTGACTTCATATTATCTTTTAAAGTCTATCCGAATTGTGCAGTTTTGAATCCCGTATCATTTTTAAAACATGTGTGTTTGCATGATAATAAGGAAAATTTTGCCTTGCAAGTCGGCATGAAACCAGGGGTGGTATCCCGTAAGGTGATAGTTGATAATCGCTTTTGTGATAGTCAAATGCGACAGTCACATCATTCTGCTTCTACGTAAGGTGATCGCAAAATAACAATACAACTTTGGCAACACTTCATAATTTTAAAAAATAATTTTGCTGTCAGTTATTATTTGAATGAAAACTGTCAATTTCGGAAAAATAATTTTATTTTGAAAAAAGAAAAACAATTCTTCAATACATAAATTGCAGAGAAAAAATGTAAGTAGAAAACAAATAAAATATATAATTATCTCAACAAATTGTAAAACAATTCACTTTTAAAGGACACAAGCAAATAAAAATCAGCAGCGAATATTATATGTATGCATTTATGGAGAAGAACCCGGATTTGGCTAAATCCTATAATACGCTTTCAAGTCTCGGGAAAGTAAGCAAAAAACACAAGTGGGAAAAACTAAAGGCATTCCTTAATACAAATGATCCACCACCAACGAAACTGTCGTGAGCACTTCCACCATATCTTTCGTTTACAGCCATTATTTTTGAATTTTCATCACAGATCTTAAAATTGTACCATTGTTTCAATGTTATTTCGTTATTATAAATGCATTAAAAACCTACAATCATACAGTTTATGCTATGCCTGCCCTTTCGGTTGAAAAAAATATGTTCATTTTCGTTCGGCCGAAGTATCATAATATGACTTCCTTCAATACAGCCTATAACTACGATATGTAAACAAAATAATCTTAGGACTGCACAATAATTGTACCTATAATGGCATGTAAACACATTATAACGTTCTTATATTACCTCCAGGTATTTTGTACTTTTGGAAGAAAAATTCTTTGGTTGATTCCAAAGGCACAAATTTGATTATAGTTGGGCATAGTTTTAATTGCATTTTTCTTACGACTCGGGCTGTAATTTTAGCTACAGTACTTTGACCCATTGGTGCAACCCAGTCAGCTCCAGCTTGCCTTTGGTAACCGCCACTTCCGAGAAGGTTTAACGTTGCAGCTAGTTGCAGAATTGGTGAAATATGCGTTGATCTTAACCCATCTGGCAAGTCAAGCAATCTCAAGACATTTAGAAAACATTGTTTTGATAAACGAAAGTTTTTTAAGAAACTAAAAAGATAAATAATTATGGATACCATAACGAAAATGTAATGAAACTCACATTGCATTTGGAAGTTGAAATATATTTGATTTGGTCCGTAAGTTTATTCTTAGGAGGCGTACAATGGAATAATTCCTATATTCTTCATTATCTCTTGAATGAGTAAATAAACGTAGCGAAGTAAACATACCTATTCACTTTTTGTGAAACCGAAATCACCAAAATTAATTTAATTTATTTGAAAATGATACATAAATAGGTGTCACGCGACAACGATCGAAAAAAAGCGATAGTCACAGTGATAATCAGCTTACGTAGAGCAAACAATGAGATTGCGACTATCAACTATCGCAAATCGCCTTACAGAATTCCACCCCAGTTTTTTGGATGATTTTTGTTCCGAACGAAGTCATACAGAAACAGTTGTTTTACTGTCAAACGTTTTTTTTAGAAAATCATCCGATTCCAACGATTTTAATGGCTCCGGAGGTGCATCGAAGGGACTCAATTTCACTTTGTCACTCGCAAAGCAAAGTTCGGTCATTTCGCCTTTAAATTTTAGCGCGTTTCAATGGTGACACATAATTATAGTCATCGCGTCAATATCCAAAATCCCATCACCGCCATAACTCTTCACAACTCTTCCATTTGAACTTGTTCCCATCCCAGCAACAGTACCTTTATTTTTTACCTTATCAATTGTATAAAAGAAATGGAACTGTTGGAGCTATGCACAAAATCAAAAACAAAACATCACTGTTGACCAACGTATAATACATATATTTTTTGAAAACAAACAAAAAATCCGCACATAGTACGTAGTTTTCTAACTTATTTCTGAGATAATAAAGTCAAAATAAATATATATTAGGAAGATTTATTGGATGCCAAATTAGGACCGCACGGCGATTTTCTGGAATTTTCTCTCTTCCTAAACCTGATATGCAGCAAAACGAACAAAACCAAAAAAAGAATCATGAAAATCGTCCCAGGGGTTATTGAGTTATAACATCATCGAGTTTCAGCCCGAAAGAATTATATATATAGAAGAAGAAGATAACTGAAACTTAATGACAAAAGTTAATTAGAAAACTAGCAAACAACGCTTTGATTACGATGTTTAATATGGCGATGGAGAAAACAAACTCAGATGAACACTAACAGAAGAAAGCTAGCAACAGATTTCTGCAACATTCGAGGTCTAGGACTCAACAATGTTAACGTCAGCTGTATGCGCCAGCATCTGCAAGAAAAAAAGCCAGACGTCCTAGTTTTAACAGAGACTCAAATAAACTCAACAACTGATTACACATATCTTCAATGTCCAGAATACGAACTACATCCTCGTTTTCGATATAAGGGGGGACTATGTGTGTTTGCCCGAGAAGATCTGGCGTGTGTAAGAGAAGAAGAGATGGAACCTACGGATCTCGACATAATATGGCTAAAGGTCGTTCTACAAAGTTGTACCAAATTCGTTTGCTGCCTGTACCGCTCACCAAACGATAACGAATCATCTAAATTATTTCGTCATTTATCCGATAAGGTAGACTGGATTCAAATTCATCATCCAACTGCTGAAGTTATTATACTTGGTGACTTCAATGCCCATAACATGGATTGGCTACGATATTCTAACCGAACGGACGAGGCAGGGAAACAAGCTGAAGACTTCGCCATTTGCTGCAATTTCACTCAGCTCGTTGATGAGCCCACGCGAATTCCAGACAATCCAACAAATTATGGAAACACTCTCGATCTGTTTTTCACAACAGAGCAATTTAAGTGCAGAGCAAACATACATCTGCAGGCATCTCGGGGCGCTGTTGAAGCGTTATAGGTTCGCCTTTCCCGGGAGATGTAAAAAAAAAAAAAAAAAAGTGTCTACTCCCTTAGGGAATTCGGATCATGCTCTAATATCTGCTATCCTCTCTATACCGATACCAATAGGAGCGAAAAAGGATCGTTATCGTTCGTTTTGGAATTATAGTAAATCTAACTGGGACGAGCTGCGTAATTTCTTCGCTTCGTTGCCATGGGCTGATATGTGCTTTAGAGATACTGATGTCAATATGTGCGCATAAGCCGTAACCGAAATTATTTTACTCGGTATGGAACTTTATATTCCACATTGCTTCAAATAAACCGTGGTTTAACAAAGAATGCAAGCGAGCTACCGCAGCGAAAAACAAGGCTTTCCGTGAATGGCGGTCAAACCCTTCAGAACTAAAAAGATCTGAATTTACAATTCTTCGAAAAAGATGCAACTTAATTATTGAATCAGCGAAGACAACTTGCAGCGAAAGAGTCACTAACAAAGTGATTGGATGTCCTAGCGGCTCACGCGCATTCTGGTCCACGGCAAAGGCAATCAGTAATAACTTTAGTTGCTCTTCTTTTCCAACTCTAGTAAAAGAAGACGGCATGCTAGCAACAACACCTAAAGAAAAGGCAGATCTTTTCGCTAGCATGTTTTCAAAGAATTCCACCCTAGATTCTGCACAGCTAGAGCCACCAAATATCCCGAGGTTACAATCATCGATGGCAGAAGTGAAATTTCGGCCTAGAATAATTCAACGCATCCTTAAAGAACTAGATTGCAATAAGGCAACGGGACCCGATGGAATTCCGGCTATAGTACTCAAGAACTAAGCACCAGAACTTGCACCTGTACTCTGTAAGCTGTTTAGCATGTTGTACTCCCAGAAGACGTTTCCTTCTTGCTGGAAGACCGCTCGCATTCAACCTATTCCAAAGAAAGGGAAGAAATGTCTGCCACAAAACTATCGTCCAATAGCGTTACTTTCAATGCTCTCTAAAGTAATGGAAAAGGCAATAAATGTCGAAATAATCAAATATCTAGAAGGCCATCGATTAATAAGCGACAGGCAATACGGATTTCGGAGCCGTCGTTCCACCGGTGACCTGTTAAGCTACGTAACGCACTTATGGACACAATCAATTGAACAACACGGCGAATCCAGAGCCGTAGCCTTGGACATATCAAAGGCATTTGACCGAGTCTGGCATAGAGCCCTATTAGGCAAGTTAGCGTCTTACGGATTACCACAACAACTCTGCGGATGGATGCAAAATTTTCTTCTGGAAAGATCGATCCAAGTTGTTGTAGATGGTGTATCATCCAATTCGTTTGCTATAAATGCAGGAGTGCCCCAAGGATCTATTCTTTCTCCAACTCTGTTTCTTCTCCACATCAACGATTTGCTTGGATCGACAAATAATAATATCTACAGCTTTGCAGATGACAGCACTCTTATATCCTCCATCTCGAACAATGGGCCTGTGAATACGGCTACATCACACAGTCAGACATGTGAACAAATTAATTCTCTAAATGATGATCTGGACAAAATCTTGAAGTGGGGAAAGGACAACTTGGTTGTATTTAATGCAAGCAAGACACAGCTCACAACATTTTCCAGAAAAAATGAATCAACAGTTCCTCAGATCCAAATGGATGACCATCCAATCCATCACAAGGACTCAATGCACCTTCTAGGAGTCACAGTCAACTCAGGAATCACATGGCAGAACCACATATCCTATATCGCAAAATCGGCGTCCGCAAAGTTGAGCTACCTATTTAGAGCAAAGAGGTACTTTAGCCCCAAGCAACTTCTCCTTCTCTTCAAAGCACAGATTAGACCAGGCTTGGAATATTGTTCCCATATATGGAGCTCGGCCTCAAAACATTCACTTAACCTGCTTGATAGCATACAGAGACGAGCAGTTCGACTCATTGGAGATCCTACACTCACATCGAATCTACAACCGTTGGTGCACGGAAGACAAGTCGCTGACCTATGCTTGTTAAATAGATACTTCCATGGTAGATGTTCTGAGGAACTCAAAGACATTATCCCTCGAAATGCAACTTTTGGGCGCCCAACAAGACAGGCTGCTAATGCTCATGACCATACAGTACACTTGACAACCGCGAGGACATCAACTTTCCGAAACTCCTTCTGTTACAGGACAAGCAAACTTTGGAACTCGCTTCCTGAGGATATATTTCCAGAAGACTCCAATTTGCAGCAATTTAAGTGCAGAACAAACATACATCTTCAGGCATCTCGGGGCGCTGTTGAAGCGTTATAGGTTCGCCTTTCCCGGGAGAAGTATATAAAAAAAAAACAACATTAAAATGTGAACCGATAGCCCTTAAATATTTATTTTATACCACAACAAGAAGCCATTGCAAGGAATCTCGAGTTGTGATACGCATCTAAATTAATATAATGTGTAATTTATTAACGAAAACCAAAGCCACGAGCGCAAAAATCCTGAATTTCCATTTTTCCCCCGACCGTTTTCGAATAGGTATTTCATAAATATTCATTTAACTTAAATTCGAAATAACACCCATAATGGGGTGTGCGGCGACCGAACTGAACAACACAGGACATTCATGAATCGGATATTCGTATCCCCCATTCTTATTTGTTCGCTGGTTCCATGTATTTATCCCCGAAAAACATGCCACATCATAACGAACGCCATCTGATTCAACTCAGCCCGCTTTCAGCAAAAATGATTCATTAAAACGGTATAGCGACAGTTATGAGGAAAGGAGGTTAGTTCTCGGATACTGGTGGCATAATGTGTATAGGCCGATAGCACACACGCTTTCGAGAGGTTCAGATTTATAATTCTAGCGTATATACGAACAAAATTTCAACTAATTGAAATGGGGTCTGCTTCTGTTGCGGCTGCTATGGCTTCGGCTTTCATCTCGGGAATTTGTGGTCCCATTTTTGGTTTAAAAACACATATTGGTAGAAAGTTTTCGATATATACAAATCGTTATGAGCTAGGGGTTTTCGAGATGTCCCCCGACAGGTACGAGCTGCGCGTTTGTATATTATTATGATTATGACGGTTAGATGATGTTGCGTACCCATGGCTATCAGGGATGGAAAATGCCAGTTTCAATTTGTACTGAAAACTGTTGTAAGATTGTACTGAAATGGAGCCAATTGTACTGAAAACATTTTTTCGTAAAAAGAAGTGAATTGAAAATATTTTATTTTGCATTTTCAGACTGACATTTTATTTTTAAATTCATAAACAAAAATCAGTTATCAATAAATTTACATTAATGACTTCATAAACAAAATTTAAACTGTACATACAAAAAAATAGCTTATCTATTAATCTATGAGCAGTTGAAGTTGAAACTCATAACAGGTTTCCCCAGAAACATTTTAATTAATTACAATATAGATACATCGTTTGATTTTTCGTTCAATATCTTCTTGAAGCCGCAGTGGCTTAGTGTTAGTGTGTTGGACTACTAAGCGAGGGGTCTCAGGTTCGAATCCTGCAAAAACCCAAATTCCAACTTGATGTTTTTTTCCACTGCGCTACCTCTCGCGAACGTCTGGCAAACATCCGAGAGTATAAATATCTTGAAAGAGCTTCTCAATTAGCCATTTGGAGTCGGCATAAAACTATAGATACTTTCCATTCGTTCCAAAAATGAAAAACTCATACAAAACGAATGGTTGTGAGAAGCTAGGCCTAGGGTCCCTCCGGACCTGTTGCGCCACCTATTTTTTTATTTATCTTCTTCAAGCCATGGACTTTCCATTCAGTCTGAAAATGCGCCTGATATTTTACAAGAGAGACTTTTGGAAGCAGTACTTATGTTTTGTCATTGCTATAACACTTAACCAACCATCCAACCTACACAAAATACTTACTCATCAACAGATTTTTCTCATTGTGGCTGAGTCGATGCATTTCTTGAAAAGTGAAAAGTAGAATCCAGCCAACGCTTTGTGTAAAACTTTAAAACAAATAGTTCGTTGGAAAAATACAAATTGCAAGAAAATTTGAAAGATACAGACAGATAAATTGTATCGAATAAACTCAGACTGTACTTGATACAATTGTATCGACTTTTCCATCCCTGCTACACATTTTTGTGTTTCGAACGATGGTAGCTTAAAAACATATTAAATCAAACAAAACGGTAGGTATACTGGCAACCGTGTACATAAGCACGCTGGGGATGAACAAGAACATACCTGATTAGGGAAATTTCGCCTTGCTGTTGGAATATGGATTAGAATGGAGTTATGGAAAAAGAATGCGTTTCTCGGTAAAAATTACGGTGGGAAATTAGATTTCGTAAGCTTTTGAAATTTCGGTCACTGTCACTACAAATACGGCCTTGAAAGAAATTCATTGCATATAAATCCCGAGTTCGAAAATTTGCAACAATAACCTCTTTTATACCAAAGACAATTGCATTGTGCCGGTACTTACTTATTGTGACCGAGTAGGTACTTCAGCTTACCTACAACAAATGGCATAGAAGTTCAAGGATAAGAGTTAAATAGTTGTACTATTTTTGCATTGCAAACTAACTTCTATATGAAGCTTGAAAGTCCGCAGCTTCCTGGCATGTCCGCACTTGAGAATCATCATCTACCACAATAAGCCGGTAATCAATTAAGAACCCTTACGCAGAGGACTCTCCTGGTCTACTTCGTGTTTTGTTGAAATCGTGATTTTTTTTTTATTTAGTTGCATATTATGCAGCAGGCATACACCTGGTCCATTGTTTTGTTCTATTTTACTCTAAATTAAACAAAAAAGAGAAAAGCAAGTAGAGAAACTCTCATACTATGGAACAAGGTCAGCTTTGTTAGCAGCCATTGTCAGTGCCAGTTGGATGAATTTAAAATGGATGTTGATACAATGGGAAAACAAAGCAAAAAGACATGAACTACATATAATTAAAGAGGATTATGGAAACGAAACCAAACTGCTTGAAAAGAGTTCCCTCGAAGATCCTATATATACGCTACATCTGTTAATAGGGTGTGTACGAGTATGCTACAAACTTAGAATGAACTAAAATAGCATGATTAGTTTCATTTGACAGATACGTGGAAATTTAAAATTTTTAAAGAGAGTACACAACATAAGACTGCTGGTTCAGTCTTATGCTTGACTAATGAGCTAGGGGTTTTCAATTGAATTCCTGCAAAGGCTCAATTTACACTTTTTTACTATCCCGATTACGTATAGTAAGAGAAAGATTATTCGTACAAAATTTCGAACTCCAGATGTTAATCAATTCTGACAAAAGTGGGTCTCGCAATTCTTTTTATCTGACCTTCTGTCTGTCTGTTCGTATGCTCCTGATGCCTACATCCTAAGCGGCTGACCTGATTTGGTTCAAACTCTGGATTCGGAGACTTATCTCGAAAACCCCACTTTCGATTTCGATAAAACTTTAAAAACCAAGTGTACCTAATATGCATACTTACAATCCCGAACAAAAACTTATACTGAGTTTTAAGCTAAGTACACGGAAAGAACTGCATAGTCACCAATTGCAAAATTTTGAGTTGCAAATCACGAATTATATATTTTTCACAAATCACAATGATTTTGTCTTGAATTGATACAAAAATTCGTAATTCGATATTGAAAACGGCGAAGAATATCAAAATCTGTTTTTTGAATATTACGATTAGAAGTATTACGTAATTGGAGCTTCATTTATTTGTAGTGATTTGCGACATATTTGGCGCAATTCACTACTTCAATAGGTCAATTTCTCAAACACCACTTTACAATCTCAAATTGCAAAAAATATTTCGTGATTTACCACCACTGAATGATGAATCAACAAAATCTTATAATTTCGCACATGTAAATTGAAAACGTAAATTGACGTAGAGAAGTCGTAAGTTGCAAATTGATAAAAATAAGTTGCAATTTAAGTAGTAAATCAACCCCTGTTGCAATTTAGGGTAAAACTTGGTAATGCCGCTCAGTCGGTAATACCGGTCACCCTTGTATCTCGAGAATGGGAACATTGAATCACCAACTCTTTGCATGGATTAGTGCTCCCGAAGATTGTTTTCATACCAGTCTGTTGTTTGTTAAGTTTGTCTGTGTCCTTTGGAAGTTTCAGATCTATTGGTGTTTTCGGTCAATTTACTATAAGAAAAGGTGATCAGAAAATAGAGAGTAAGTACTTTTCCTTATATGTTATAGATACAGTGATATTTTGCATACTTTATGTTGTTTTTTGTTATTAATCTGCAATGGTTTTACTTTGTTTTTCTTAACTTAAAATTTCATTTTGCATTTTTTTTTCCTTGGCGCTCCCGTGTGGGTAGTCCCGGTCAACTGATCGGCATTACCTATTCATATGGGTAAACCTAAGTCAAGAACCACTTCCAGAGGTTCGTGGTCAGAGGTGGCTATTAACAACGCCAAACAACTTATTGAAAAGGAAATGTCCATTCGCGCCGCGGCCAGGTCTACTAAAATAGCATTTTCGACACTGCCAGAACGTCTAAAAAAGAAAAACTTCTATGAGCCATCTCTGGGGTGACACACGCTTTTTAACAAAGACCAGGAAAATGAACTTGCAACACAGATCAAACATTTCGCGATTTATGTGAAAACTAAAAATAAATATAAGCATATTTTAAATAAACATTAATGACCGCCATTACCAGAATTGCTGACCGGAATTAACCGACCATGCGTCTAATACCGGTCATTTTTGTCCTTTTTTGTTTTTTGTATAACTTTTTTCTGTTTTGTTCATTTACCTTTTTTTATGTTTATAATAATACAAAAACTTATGAATTTAATAAAAAGTGAAGTAAAGGTATAATTTAAATAACGAATTTCGTTTTATTTGAGTTTTTGTTGAAATGACCGGTATTACCCAGTTTTACCCTACTAAGGGATGAAATCGTAATTGCAACAGGAAAGTGGTAATTTACGATTTTTTTTTTTTTTTGCATTTCACAACCACAGTAATATCAAATTGATTACTATTTGTGTCAAATTGCGATCAGTTATGGAAATTTGTATTTCATGCCGATCGCATTATTGACACTGAGAAGTGTTGATTCACGACTTTTGAGGATCAATATCTTCACTTTGTACAATTTCTAGAACTAAGAATAAAAAGTCGTGAATTCCATAGTAAATCCTTAGCTAAGCTCTAATATGAGACAAACTTTTCGTGATTCTGCGCTTATTTTTCTTGATTTGATCTTAAACTTCTTTCCGTGTAGTTATAAGCAATTGTAATTTTCAAATTAAACATTACTCTTTTGGCTGCATAGTTATTTAACGACCGAAATTAGCAGCAGTTCGTACCCAACTAGAAATTGATGGTTATAGTTTAGGTGCTGATCCTATACATTTCAGAAATGTTTCAGTAACAGTGTGTATAGGATATCAAAGTGCGTACTGTTTCCAGTGTTGGATGGAACGCTGAGTGGGGAATCAGTTTTAGCTCTTTAAATTACCTACTCTTTCGGTAACACACCTAATGTTATTTCGTCAAAAACTCACGCGCTCAAGAAATATTGACTATTTATAATGTTCAGTTTTATTTCGAAGCTAGTACCTACTTTTATTTTTTAAGCTGACAATTTTTTTTTTTTTGTCTTTTGACAATGCATTCCATTTAGAATCAGAAAGCGACCATTTGCCTGCCATTTGCATTTCTTGAGGAGGCAGCACAGCACATTTTTGGTATGCCATTATGGTTTGATAAAAGCGACATAAGAAAGTAAACATATTTACATGTTGTAACGGTATACATATAAACATATGTTACCCTTCCACCTTAGAGACACAGGAATCTCAATTTTGACTTTGATGGAAGGGCTGTCCGGTCAACAAAGCAAGGCAGGCATGCTTGTTTAAGACAGTGCTTAGCTCGTCGGAGGAGTGGGATCTTCTGCTCGTCTTGCGGACTACCGTACTTTTACATGCCTGCAAATTTTTGATGGGAAATTCTAAAATTAGGAATATTAAAGGGATAGGAAGAATGAAGAAAATAGGGAAAGGATTGACTCTAAACGAAATATATGTTAGGAACCTTATTAGCCAAGAAGAAAACAAACCACACCTTGGTCGGTTAGCCTTCTTCCTTCTCTCTCTACACCGGTACCGAAGATGTTATGGTACCTATGAGGTGCCCTCCCCATAACCCTACTCAAGGATGAGCAGAGTACCGTGGTTGTTACTCGCTCATGTTATTAACAACCCCTTTGCGTAAACTCAAAACGCTCGACAACTCTAGCTGTCTGTCATAAACTTACTCACCCCTAACTCAATTAAACACTAAAAGGAAAATTATAGTTTCAAACACCATCAAACAATTTTTTAAAACACTTCATTTCAAGAAGTTACTTAATGTAACACAATAAACGATTGACCAAAATTTATGATATAAAAAAAAAATAAAAATCTCAAAATTGTTGACAACAACAATTTTATTAAAAAAAAAATATATATTTAAAATAATTGACAACAACAAATGTTAAATTTCTTCTTTAACATTTGTTGTTGGAATTTAAATATTTACAGAGAAAAAAAAAATGTTGAATTAAAATTTACATAAATACTTACAAAGATTTTAAAACTACGAATTCGCTTTTAAAAGAAATAATAACAAGGATTAAAAACGTATCAAAGACAAAAAACAAAAAATTCACAAAACGCTAAAAACCAATAGGTATCACAACTAAGGTATAGAATTTAATTAAAAATTATGCAAGAAAAGAAATTTATACTTAATTAATGGTATGTAACAAAAAAAAAAAAAAAAAAAACAAACAAACAAAAATTTATGAAATGAGGTTAAAAAAAAATTGTATTAAAAAAAAATCTTGGCAAGGTGGAGGATCCGAAAAATGGTTAGGAAATTAATTTTGGATACATATTTTGTTCTTTTTTTGTTCATTATATTTCTTTTTCACTTCTTTCAATATTTTTTTTTTGGGTCAGCTATTATTATTGTTTTTGCTTTAAGATTATTTGAAAACATTTCAAGAGCACTTTAGGGTTGGGGTAGATTTGGTAGGATTATTTTGGGATATATTTAAGGAGGCCACAATAAATTGTTATTATTTATGTATATACTAGCTGACCCGGCAAACTCCGTTTCGCCCAAATTTGTTAATTTGTTAATAAATTCCGAGCATGCACCAAGCACTTGCTAATTTATGTAATTCGACCAATTAAAATTCTTTATTCAAAAGTTATATTAAATGCAATAGAAATAAATGATGAATAGCAATGTTGATTTTTTTCAATCAAACCGCAATGATTTTGACGTGTCGTCCAAACTTCCACTTTTTCACTAAATTGACAAACATCCATCGATTATCCTTGCAATAAATTATTGGTCATAGTGAAAGCGAGACGCACAGGAAATTGAAGTCGCACGAATGGTAAATCGTTCTTAATTAGCGAAATCTGCGGAATAAGGGTGTTTGCCTTTGAATTTTCCCCTTAAAATCATCACTTGTATGATATTTGATGTGAGATCCTTCACCATAAAACAAATGCGATCCGTTGTAAAGTTTCAGTACATTGATGTTTCGCAACAAAATATTAACTGAACCAACTTTCAAATCCAAATTATGTAGAGGTAAGGTATCATAATTTCCTTCCTTCCAACCAAAAATTGTAAAAATCGAACGATCCGTCCCCGAGTTATGAGTGCACATACGGACGTCAGGTCCAAAAGTATCCTATCCTTCAAGCGGGAACGAAGAATATAAATCTATAAAATTCCATTGAAATCGAAGTGGTTTCGGAGATCGATTACAACGCCATATAGCGGGTCAAAAATCCTATCTTTTAAGTTTGCGTTAACCTGAAATACAACAATACGAACAAAACAAAAGAAGAATCATAAAAATTGACCCAGTGGTTATCGAGTTATATCATCATCATCGAGTTTCATCCCGAAAGAATTATAGAAGATTATTATTTAAGAAAATTTAATTGAACTGAAAAACGACATACGCCTACGACGCCACATGTTGAGGATTGTCCGACGATGTGCACTAAGAAATTCAGTTTTTGTTAAAAATAATAAATTAATTATTTTATATGTATTTTATCAATATAATACCTCCGATCGAAGCATCTGTTTTAAACGATATTTATTTTGTTTACATCCTCGTTGACGATATTTGCAACACGCATTCTGTCAATGTTATGCCAACGCCATAAGGTTACATCAAAAAAGTTTGAATTGTAAAAGCGCTATGGTTACATTAGATATAATTTTATATGGTGGTTTAGTATTCTTAAATTTTTTAATTTTCCGCGAAATTTTCTTAATTTTTTCTTTCATACGATTCTTCTCCTGACAATAACAAACACATCAAAAAAAATTTAGCGAAATCGGTCCAGCCGTTCACGCGCGATGCCGTGACCAAGGGAAATAGGGATTCATTTTTATATATATAAGATTCAACATTGGCACATTTGTTCGAACAGCTTGACTCAATGCGATTCGTTCGAAGTCCATTTCTCGCTCCAATTCTCGATTAAATGCGTCCAATCAAAGCTTTGTTACGCATTTCATTTGACATCTCCAGTTCATTATCCGATGTCACAGTGCGAATTCGATGCAAAATATCGTCGGCCATAATAATATCATCTTTGTATAATCAAAGTATTTACTTCATTTCAAAAAGTTACTTAATGTAACATAGTAAACAATATGTATTAGAACAAACTTTTTAGGTATACCTATATTTAAAAAAAAAAAACTTCCAAATTGTTGACAACAACAATTTGCTTGGAAAATAATTAAAATAATTGACAACAACAATTGCTTTTAAAATTCAAAATATTTTTTTTTTATTTGAAGTGTCACTACTTGATTTCTATCCAGTTAATTTTTTTTCAAAGTGTAGGTATTTCCCCATTCAAACTTTAATTTTCTAATTTTCCGCGCAATTTTCTTAATTTTTTCTTTCATAACATTGTTCTCCTGACAATAACAAACACAACAAAAAAAGAATTAACGAAATCGGTCCAGCCGTTTGTGCGTGATGCTGGGACCAAGGGAAATAGGGGTTCATTTTTATATATATAGATATAGATTATATACATATTTTTATTTTTATCTGAGGTCTTTAAATGTCCATAACTATTCACGATCAAAATGAATTAATTTTGCCGAAAAACACATGCAACACATATCTTATAATGAATGGATTTTACATTTTAAAGGGGAAAGTCAGGGCTTTTATTTTTTTTATTATTAATTTTTATTAAAAATTTATAGATTGAATCAGATGTATCATTCTTATTTGACGACTTTCAGGATATCTCGAAAATTTTCTATTTTTGCTCATAAAAATAATTTCTGAATTTCACAGCCATCTATTCTGTGTATTGTGATAGTGTTTTTATGAGTAGTTTTTTTTTTTTTTTTTGTATTTTGTAACAAGTGTATAGTATTATGTAGATATGTTTAGTAATTGGGTGTAACTGTAATGATAAATGTAAGTAAGGGTTGTTTAATGTATATGTTGATCTGTTGGTGGTTATTGTTCGATGATATGAGTTGAGTGTATAGGTGTACCTACTGCGAGAGGTTCGTCAGCGCCCCTACAATGTTGATATCAGAGACAATACTGAGACCCCCAACTCACAATCCTCTTGCCGCTGGCCCCCTCAGTTTTTTTTTCAAATTCGCCATTTTGTTTTCCTATCGGTGTTATGTCTATTTAGAATCCGTGTGACATGTAAGAACATACAAAAAATATAAATTCAATGCTGCCAACCGCTACCAACCATGGGGGAATGTGATAGAGTTCGAGAATACCACATTTTAAGATAACTGAATGCTATTGGTTGGTTATTATAAATTTAAAAAAAAACGATTAATATAATTTGTTTAGTTAATAATGCGATCTAAATGAGATGTTTTATATACTAGAAACATATTAGGACAAATATTGTTGTGTATTTTCTGCTTTTGAATATCATTAACTTCGATTTGATGTGTACATTTTTCTTAAATAACTGAAGAAAAATTGCCCAAAATGTTTTTATTTTCATACAACCATTCTACAGTAATCATTTTTTATAAATATTTTCAGCAAAAGTGCACTAATTCCTAAAATGAAATACTATTTACACGAAACGAATAATTTCAAATTTAACTGACAAAATTCTATGAACGCTGGAAGCAACTTTGCCGACAGCGGAATTGGGACACGCAAGGTGCGAGTGTGTTGGTGAGTGACAGTTGTCAATACGAATTTCTATGTAAAGATACTAACGCACTTAGCGTGTACCACCCCATAGAAATATAGCTTGTAGGCAAGTAACGGAAAATCGGCCGAAGTTGGGGGTCTCAGTATTGTCTCTGGTTGATATGTCACGGAAATAATATAACGTTTGTTGGCCATTTCTTGCCAAAGAAAATCGTTGTACTAAATCGGTGCAGAAAGGTGGTAACATTAAATACCAATCTCACAGTTTTTGTGTGTTATGAAATGTTACAGTAAAGGACATTTTTATCTTTGAGACACGTAATGGCAACAAAAATGTCAAATAGCTACCACCTTATTGGAATGGAGTTTATCGACACAAGGACTATAATTTAATTCAAATTTGGATAATAGTCACAAATTTCTACTTGGGTACTTATACTTACTTACAGATAACTGCACAGTCCGTATAAGTACACACAAAATTGAAGTCCCGACGTTGTGCACTTATCCGTTCTCGACTCGACAATAATTCTGAGAAAGTAGGTGGATACCACGCCCCCTCATAGAAAAACCTCAAATTACAAGATTCTACGATGTCGGAAAGTGTGCCACATAATTTTGTTGATCAGTCAGTCAGTCAGTGAGTCAGATAAGGTTTCTGATTTTTTTATTTTTTTATTTTTGAAGCTCTATATTATCTATCTATAGGAAACAGTGCTTGCATTTTGTGAGGCGCCTGTGCTTGCTTAGCTAGCTATTCCGAATTTGAAGTTTCTGACTTCATTGGTTCTGAATATAGTGGGGGTCGGAAATCGCCTTATTATTATTATTATTATTTTTTTTTTTTTTTCTAAATAGGGTGTAGTGGAAACTTGGCAACTTTGATCCTATTCGAAAAAATAGGATGGAAATACAATTACTGAAAAGACATTAATGTACCTAAATTAGAATAAAACATTTTTTGCTGCAATCCGAGTTGAATCGGCAAGTTCGTATTGGTACAATTGACAGGTGCATATCCATTTTGTATCATCATGTGTGCGGAATTAACTAAATGCGGCTGATCCTCTATATAGACCGCCTGTCATTCAATGTTTTTTCTTTCTAATTAGATTCAAAAAGCTCATCATATGAAATTTATTTTACCTCTTACATGTACCCAATTAAAGGATTATCCCTTACAGTGGTTATTTGCCATGGAATTACTTTATTCGAAATGCCAACTAAATTCACAGTCGTTCTCCCATTCCATTTGAACGTCCTTGCAATTTGCGATTTTAAATCGAACCCATACAGACTTAACAGGGCGAAATGATGATGCTCTGCTTAGCTCAAAAAAAAAAAAACAAAAAACAACAAAAAAACAAAATTAAATAGAAGAGCTTCAGCTTAAGCGAATCATCATGTCCTTGCACTAGTTTCACATTTAATTGTAGCATGAAGCGAACGAATAGTATTACACAGCGGCACATGTAATGAAATATCAAGTGTTAGTGGTTGTGTAGTGAGACACTGCGTTGCGCAATTAGTGAGGATAATTGCATTTTCCGTTGCATGTGAGTGTGTATTTTTCGTTTTGGCCAAAAGCAACATCCCCATAAGAAGTTGTCTCCCTTTTGTTTGTAAATGGCGGCCCGGATATTATTTCAACTTCCCCGAAAACAAACTAAAGGATTAAATCTACTACACACACACACACAGCAAACACATTGTCATCTGAGAAACAGAAGCTCGATTTCCTATACACCATCTCTATAGGTACTTTCCTTCAGTGTTTACTGCTACTTCCGTCAGGGTATTCGTAGCTCGCGTACTCCTGCTGATTTCGTACAGGGGACGTTAAAGGATTATTTACAATTCCAGCGGAAATCAATTAGGTTATCAGGAAGTATGCTGGTAATGAGCGGGAGGGAAGAAGAACGCTGTTCTTGTATTTCGTTGTGGTATCTAATTGAATTAAGGTTGGTATGAGCGAACACAGGATAGTGGTTTTGGGCGTCATCGCATTAAATGTAAATTGGGAAACTTTCGGAATTAGAGTCGCTTTCTAATTGTTTTGAATAGTTGAAGTGAAAT
Source organism: Cheilosia urbana (assembly GCA_946477585.1). Classification (NCBI taxonomy): domain Eukaryota; kingdom Metazoa; phylum Arthropoda; class Insecta; order Diptera; family Syrphidae; genus Cheilosia; species Cheilosia urbana. Next base: position 60,927,292 of record OX297854.1, on the reverse strand, counting down.
TTTAACGCGATGTTAATTAGACGAGAGTTGGATGCTATTAAGGTGGAATGTTGTTTGCGGCAAATAACATTTGTGTGCGGATGCAATAAATGAGAGATGAGATGTAAAGGGTAGGACATCTAGTGGTTTCTTTTTAAATCATATTATGTTATTTTGACACTGACAGCTGTTTCCCGCTTGAAATTTTGTCAGAAAGTCAGTATCATACCTCAGCGGAACGAAATTAATCGCTTTACGCTTGACCAACGTTGGAAAATATTGAAAACTTATTTTCAAAGTGGATTTTTTTGAGAAAAATTGTTGGCCGAAATGAAGCACCCACCGCGCCTGATGCTCTACGCAAGTTGTGCAAAAAGTTTGTGAGACTGGAAGTAGACAACACTCTCGGTCACGGTCCCCTTTGTTGTGCGGTGCGTTTTTTTTTGTCGGAGGTTGTTACTATCCGATGGAGCAATCAGACACAACTAATGGTTCATTGCCAAAAAAAAAAAAAAATAACGAAATAAATCAAATCAAGAAAAATAAGCTCAGAACCACGAAAAGTGTGTCTCATTTTAGAGCTTGGCTCAGGATTTACTAATTCACGACTTTTTATTCGCAATTCTAGAAATCGCACGAAGTAAAGATATTGACCCTAAAAAATCGTGAACCAACACTTCTCAGTCCTCAGTGTCAATAATGCGATCGGACGTGAAATACATATGTATATATATATACATATTCCGTAGATCTTTGTTTTGAAATGTTTGAATTTTCTGTAAATTTGTTTTGCATGTGCATGCCCACAGCTGGAGCCCGTACGTCCATACTGGTTTTAGAATTTGCTTATAAAGCAGTAATTTATTGTAATTTGACAAACAAGAGTATTTCCCTATAAGCCAATACATTTTACTGTAGCGCATATTTAGTTCTTCTCTTTTTTTCTTTACATGTGCTTTCCAGCGCAGTTTTGCGTCTAGTGTCATGCCTAGATATTTGGCTGTGTTTGCGTAATGTACTTCTTTATCATTTATGAATACAGGTATGTGCTGAACATTTTTATTTGTAAAATTTATATGGACCGATTTTAGGTCATTTAGTTTAATTTGCCAATTTTTCGTCCATTTTGTTATATTGTTCACTGCAATCTGTAGTTTTTTTGTCGCTGCTTCGACAGTTTCTCCCACAGCAAGTACAGCAGTATCATCTGCAAATGTTGCCACAGTTGTTTCATCACTGTTCGGCAAGTCGCTAGTAAATAAGAGATATAATACAAGGCCTAACACACTTCCTTGTGGTACACCAGCTTTTATTTCTCTTAATGTGGAGTAGTCATTTCCTAGTTTAATTCTAAAGAATCTCTCTAATATATAGGACTCTAAAATTTCTGAAAATTGTTTTGGCAGATGCTTTTGCAATTTATAGATCAGTCCTTTGTGCCATACTTTGTCGAAAGCTTGTGCTATATCGAGAAATATAGTAGAGCATATCTTTTTTTCTTCAAATGCTTTTTCGATTTTATCTGTTATTCTATGCACCTGATCGACCGTGGAGTGTTCATTTCTAAAACCAAATTGATGGTTTGGGATTAGCGATTTTTCTTCGATTATTTTGTTCAGACGTTTAATCAACATCTTTTCGAAAAACTTGGACAACATAGGTAGTATAGATATGGGGCGATAGGAGGTGACTTCACCAGGCGGTTTGCCTGGTTTTGGTATCATAATCACCTCCGTGACTTTCCACATGCTAGGTACATACCTTATCCTGAATGCAGCATTTATGATCTGTGCTAGTTTCTTTAAGCCCTTTTTTGGGAATTGTTTTAGGATTTCCCCTGATATTAAATCAAATCCCGGGTCTTTTTTAGTACTGATACGCTTTTTTATTTCATTGGCAATTTCTTTAGCCGTTACCGGTTGGATGTGTCTTTCCTCTTCGCACAATTCTTCGCTTTCTTGACAGTCTTTATCTTCATATGGTTGAAAGACGCCTTCAAGATATTCAGCAAATAAATTCGCTTTTTCTTGGTTGTTTTTAGCCCAGTTACCTTCACTGTTTTTAACTGGTGGAATGTGAGCAATTGGCCTTTTCATTTTTTTTGTTGCCTTCCAGAGTGAGTACTCGGTACTAGCATCATTTGTAAGATTGGTAAGGTATTTTTTAAGAGACTCATTTTTAAATTCTCTTATCGATCTTTTAAGCTGATTGTTTAGATTATTCAGTATTGTTTTATCTCTGGGCGCCCTTGTTTGTTGCCAACGTTTTCTAGCTCGTCTCTTTTCCGTAATTATATCACATATTACTTTTGGATACGAGTTTTGTTGGATTTTAGTTTTCGTTTTAGGTGTTGCAGCCCATACAGCTCTTTGGGTATTTACAGTTAATATTTGAACAGCATCTTCTAATTGATCTTCTGTTCCAATTGTTTCTAAGAGCTGAATACTATCCTCTAGATGCTGCCTGAAGTAGCTCCAGTCAGTCAGCTTATTTCCTAGCCTTGCGCTATTTTCTTTAATAGTGATTTTATCGCCAAGTGTTAAAAGTATTGTGGAATGATCTGAGTCAAGATCTGGGATCAGGGATTTTGTTTCTATCTGTTGGCCAATACGTAGGTTTTCCCGTTGAGTGATACTTGCCGCTAATTTCGTTTATTGCTTCATAAAGTTCTCTTCCTCTTGTATTTGTTAATCTAGATCCCCAATACTTGTTTTTGGCATTAAAATCTCCCCCTGCAATAAATCTATTGCTAAATATTCGGAAGAGACCTAAAAAGTCATTTTTCTTTAGATTGTAACTGGGAGAACAGTAAATTGATGCAACTGATATAGTTTGTCCACTTTTCGTTCGAATGTTAACAGAAATTCCTTGTATCGCGCATGATTGGAACTTGGCTTCTATATGGTGATCGATCGTATTCTTTATTATAACTGCAGCCCCGCATTTTGCTGAATTATGGGGATGTGGGGAGTGATATAATTCATACCCTTGCAGTTTAAAGTTTGTATTAAATTTTAAGTGCGTCTCAGAGACAAGACATATATCTATTTGGTTCATGTCGAGGACTACTTGGATTTCATCCTTACGGTTCTCGATACCATTAGCATTCCATTCCAGGATTTTTAAACTTTCCATCATGTTCTTCTTTTTTGTGCAGCCTTGTTATTGCTGCTTTTTTTCTCAAGGAGCGAGATTCTTTCTAATATAGCTTTATTGCTTTTATCCATGCTTTCTATTCTACTTAGGATTTTTTCCATGAACGTTTCCATATTATTATTATTTAATTTAGTTTTAGTTCTAGTTATCGTTTTTGCGACATTATCTTTTTTCGATGCAGCCTGTGCATATGTCAATACTGTACCCGCTCCTGTTTTTGGTACTAACATCTTTTTGATATTTTTATCGGCTATGGGTACTTCTTTTGGCGCTCGCAGCTGCAAGTCCTTTACGTCTTTAGGTGCGTCCTTTTTTGTATTTGGCATAGCTTGTTTATGCTTTTTGTCTTTTGCTAATTGAATCTGTTTTGCAACTAAGCAGCCTCTATAGTTGGCTGGATGCTTTTCGTTGCAATTAGCGCATTTTGTTGGTTCGTCTTTTTTCTTCATACAATCTTTAGTATGGTGGTTTCCTGCACACTTTACGCATCTTGGATTAGAGCTGCAGTATTTATTCGTATGTCCATACTTTTGACAATTCTTGCACTGTGGTACAAGTTTTGATTTCCTTACGGCATGAATCTCTACCTTCATTCCAAGGATGTCTTTAATATCGTATATCTTTTTGATATTTTCGTCGTGCTCAAAAGTTAGCATAAACATAGGAAGCGGTACTTTGCTTTTAGATTTAAGCATATTGACAGCTTCTAGTATCTTTAGGTTTTTCCTTCTTAGATCTGTAACTACACTCTCTGGCGAGCATGAGAAGTGTAGTTTCTTTACAACAACCTTAATTGGCCTAGTTTGTTTATTCTCATAAGAGTACCATTGCACCTTTTTTTGGTTAAGTATTTTGGTAAGTCTCCTATAAGAGTCTTCTTCATCTATATTTTGACACAAGTAGTAATCAATTTAATATTACTATGGTTGTGAATTGCAAAAACAATTCGTAAATTACCACTTTTCTGTTGCAAATTACGAGTTCATCCCTTAGCAGTACCACCATTTAGTCTTGAATTGCAACTCAAAACCTAGTGTTAGTTTGCGAACTAACGAGGGTAGTTGGAATTATTTGTGGGTGCATATTCAATAGGTAGGTTGAAAAAAAGACGAAGTGGGTACTATTTCCTAAAAATAAGTTTTGCGTTGCTGTTATTACGTTTAATGTCTGTTGCAATATGGTAGCTTTAGGGTAGTCATTTTTGAGAAATAACTAAAAAACGGATATAAATATTCGAATTTTCTGAGAAAAACTAAGGATGTAGGTATATCCTCTTGTTTAGAATACAGATATTATTTTTAATATGTGTTTTGATCAAAATTGTAAGAGTAGTTTTTTTTTTAAATTACGCATTCAAATCCGTATCAAATTGTTCAAGGTTTGCTTTGAAAAATACTATTGGTTAACTAGTTAGCTGAAAACCGATTATATGTTATTATTTGGGATCTAAGCATTACTTGGTTTTTGAGGTTTTATCGAAGTCGAAAATGGGGTTCTCGAGATATGAGCAATTTTTAAAATTAGCGTTTTCGGTGAATTCAAAATTAAGGAACCTATAATTTTGAAAACATAAGTCTTACTCTAAGTAAACATTTTGGTCAAAATGTTATAGCCGTTTTCAGATAAACAAAAGAAAACCATACCCGAACTGTAGGCCCACAAACTAAAAATCCAAAAGTTGAACCAAATCCGGGATGTAATCCTCGGGAGCATAGGGACAGACAGACAGACGGATCGAATTGCGAGACCCACTTTTGAACTTCCTTTCATCGGTAATGCCAGAATTAATAAACATCTGGAAATGTTGCACGAATACAATATCTTTCTCTTACTACGTAATCGAGAAAGTTAAAAATCTAACTGCGCTTCAATTCAAAACTAGAGACTAGGTAAGTGGACAGATCTGTCGAATCGCACCATTTCAAGAAAGGTTTTGTGAACTCAGAACAAAGAACCTCTCAGAACATGTTTAGATGTCTCTATATTAATGGCAATTAACACAGGCCACTCTCTATTATATAGGAACGCAAGCAATATGGCCTGGGATCACCCCTTACCCGTTGCAACTATTGCAGTGTTTCACATCTTTTGTGGGATCCCGACAAAATTAGCCACCGCGCGCTAGGGAAGACGTTCTTTAATTAAAATTAAATAAATAACTGTGTCTGCGAGTTGTTGTTCAGAGTTGTCTCTCTCAAACAATAATTCACAAACTGAAATTCGACATAATTTTCCAACAGAAATTGGCAGGATAACCCCCAAACAAGCAAGAATCGTTGTTACTCCGTGCTTCTCCACTCAGTAAATAAATCAATAGTTGACGCAACAGGTCTGCATAGTATCCTAGGTCTAGCTTCTCACAACCGCTCGTTAAGTGGAAGTTTTTATTTTTGGGCCGATTGGAAGGCACCTTGACTCATGGAAACCAAACACTCCATGAAGATAATGCAGATTAAACTATTTTTAACCCGTTACAACTCATTGAAAAAGAACACTATGTTAGATACGAGTGACGAGTGAGACAATTTAAACACCTTGTTGAGTGCCAAATGTAGCTCAATGTAGGCCACCAAAAGCAGAAAATATTTCCATCTACATCGCTTTTCACATGTCCTACTGTTCTATTTCCCACTTGAGATATTTTCCAATAAAACCTTTCAATTTCAAATATATACAATTATTTTGACTCGGTATATATCTGCTGTCAAAATGCTCAATTGAGCGCAGCGATTCTTACAAAATGTTCGGTTGAATAAAACGAACCACTATTTAAAGATGAATGCTCCAGATATTTGCTTTACGGCGCCGACCCTCAGCGTGCATTCATACCTCAGCCCCCCCCCCCCATGATCTGGGCGCATCGTTTTTCTGCGAGCACATAATAATTCGGCGTTCGAAAGTCTCATCGGTTTGGCATTTGTTTATGTTGTTGTTCTTTTCATTGTTCGGACAATAGCACATGAGACGTCGACCATCTGCCAGGAAGCCGACGCGAAGGCGTATGGTATCTTAAAAAGGATTTTCTTTTCAGTTGGAACGTTGGCAAAAGTTGGGCGAGTGCCAGGAGCGATTAAGACTTTAAGCGGCAAACACCAATAAAATTTGCTGCTTTAATTTTTGTGGTGATGTTGGATGCGCCTATTTTCAAAATTTTAAGATTCAAGTGTTCATGTGTAGGACGAGGGAAGCCGAAATTCTACGTTTCATTTTATAGTTTCAGGTTATAAGCAGAATTTGCTCAGTGTGGCAATATGCAGACCATTAATTATGAAACAGACTTTAAGTGCAAATATATATGCGAAGTAGTGTTTAGTGGCTTCTGCGACTGATTAATCGTCTCATGCTTATTTAAAATCTAGAATGTGACTCAAATCGAAGAAGAAAATTCAAGTTTTTACAATAAGGTCTGAGTCAGGTTGTATAATTTTTGTGTATAGGAAAAATGGAAGTTATAAGCTATAACAGCCCGCATGGAAATAATAAAAACTGGCAGTTAAATTGCAGATCATTAATGCGCAAGCTATGCAAATTCGAATTGACTGAAAAGTCCTTAAAGAATCAAAATTAAGAAAATTAGCTATTAAGGATAGCGGCCATCCTAAGGTGTTTTTCATTACCGTATAGAGTAGAATAGTGAATAGAGCTCGGATATGTCGAAAATATGATCTACTACAATCTACTTTCTTTCTGTAAAAAGCTTTAACAGAGCCTTAAAGTTGTTAAATTTAATATATAATTCGTTTTAAGTCTAATACATTCAGAAGTTTTAGAGAATCTTACAGTATATGGGCGACCGTACATCAAAGCTGCATAATAGAAAGGGACTGTTGGGCGGTTATTCACTGTGACTGTAAACTGAAATGTCGCCTAAAGCTGCGTTGTTACTTGTGGAAATGCAATAACGTTTGTTCAGTCCAATTAACCAACTCAATCTATTACAATATATTTTTGCTAATGTAGTCTAACCCTCAGCTCCCACTTATATATTTTATACCAATCAAAGTAAATTGTTGATATAAACCTACTATTTCTTTTATATCTCTTATAAGCTGTCAATCTTTATTATAATATTCAATCTTAAAAATAAAGCCAGCTCTTGAGAGGACTTGAATTTTATACAATCTCTCTTCTTCTATCCAATCAGCAAGTAAAGTCGTATTTAACTACTGCTAAAGAACCTTACTTTCTCCCAACAATGTTAATAATTTACTTTCAATCTATTAAGATATTCTAAAATGTAACCGAACCAGGGCTGCCGTTTCAAAATTTCCTTTGGGCAGTATACCGGGGAGGTGCAGGGAAACGTGAGAAATAAACCCACTTTCGTGAAGTGGACGTAGTTACCATGTAAGGTTGGAAAGAGATTCCGAAAAATTTGAGTGGTTTTATTTTCCTTTTAAAATATATATACTAGCTGACCCGGCAAACTTCGTTCCGCCCAAATTTGTTAATGTAATGAAAATAATAATTCCGAGCATGCACAATGCGCTTGCGAATTTATGTAATTCAGCCAATTAAAATGCTTCATTCAAAAGTTATATTAAATGCAATAGAAATAAATGACGAATAGCAATGTTGATTTGTTTCAATCAAACCGCAATGATTTTGACGTTTCGGCCAACCTTCCCCTTTTCACTAAATTGACCATGTGAGAAACATGGTAATTCAAGATTGATACTACAAATGCACAAACATTCATCGATTATACTTGCAACAAATTATTTGTCACAGTGAAAGCGAGACGCACAGGAAATTTAAGTCGCTTAAATACGAATGGCAAATCGTTCTGAATAAGCGGAATCTGCGGAATGAGAGTGTTTGCCTTTGGATATTCCACTCAAAATCGTCACTTGCATGGCATTTGATTTGGGATCCTTCACCACCAAATCAAACGCGTTCTGTTACAAAGTCTCGGTGTATTGAGGTTGCGCAGCAAAATTATAACTGAGCCGACTTTCAATTGTATAGATGTAAGCCCGGAACATCCAAAGAATTCAAAAATTCAACTAATCCCCATAAAGTTTTGTTTTTACGACAAAAAGTAGCATATGTCCTTCCTTGGGCCCATGCGAATTTAAACCAAAAATCCTAAAAATTGAAGGATTTGTTCCCGAGTTATGAGTGCGCACATACGGACGATAGTCTTTTTTATATGTAGCTGTACCCACCCGGCTTTTCGCATACCTTTCGTATTAAGTCCTGCTCACATTTAGCAAAGTCCTATATTTTGACAATGTCCATTAATCATTTTAATGCTTCCATAACCCGTTCTCCTATCCCGCTTATGTTTTGCAAAGTACCATCTATAGGGTCCGAAACTATAGTATATTTCGGTAGAGCTGTTTCGGAGATCGGCAACAGCGCCACCTATCAGGTCCAAAAGTATCCTATCCTTCAAGTGGGAACGAAGAATATACAATCCACGAAATTTCATTGAAATCGGTTGAGCAGTTTCGGAGATCGACAACAACGCCACCTATCGGGTCCAAAATTTTATCTTTTAAGACTGCCTAAGCCTGAAATACGCCAATACGAACAAAACAAAAGAAGAATCATAAAATTTGGCCCAGTAAGAACATTTTCCTTGGTTATGTTTTTTGTGCCGGAAATTGAATGGAAATGTTATTTACCTACTTCAAATTGATTAAAAACTAATTTGGAGTTTTCGTCGAAAAATTGTACAGCTAAATGAAATATGAATTACTGAAATGTCAAATTCAAAAAAGTATGGACAACCAATCACGGTTGCCACTTTGGTAATAAATTACCAAATCTGGTCATTTTTTTCTTAGTTCATGATTTTTGGTAATTTGGTAATTTTTATCTGGTTTTGGTAACTTTTTGAACAGGAGCATCAAAAAGACGAACTCAATATCATCACATGGAAATGTTCCTAGTACTTCAGTAAGTAACGTAAAATACTATAAAATATTTATGTTAAAATGAATTGATATATGTCAACAGTTTTCTTTTAGTTTCTATGAAGACAAGGGAACTTCGGAAATTCAAATAAATTTCACGATTTCCTATAAATTATTTTCACGCCGAAATGTCAAAAATGTAATGCGACTGACAATAAAACCCAAGTGTCTGCCATGTCAGTCTTTGAAGTAAGTATCTTTCACTCGAACTGCGTACTGCCTACTCATATTTTCACGTGGAAAGTTAAATTTGACATTTCGCGGAGAAAAATTTGTATTAAAAATTGGATTCCACTTGAGAGGCTTTACGTGTTCTGCATGAAGTGCATACTAGGCTTAAACATAGGTGCATTTTTCTACTACCATGACATTTTTTTATATTAAGTTCGTAAATCAGAGAAAAATCAAACGATACCAAAATGTCATATTCATACTGGCTCAAGACGATATGTACGATTTTTTAGTGTTTTATCATTTTTCCAGATTTTTGGTAACTTTTAGCTTGGTGTGGTAACTTTTTTTTCCATTTTTGTTTGCTAATTTTTTTTGCAAGTGGCAACCATGCAACCAATGCCAACTATATTACTATAATTAAATTTAATGTTGTTGATACAAAATTGATGTGCAGGGAAATCTAACTTGTCGTAAATATCTCCCAGCGCCACCTATCGGGTCCATTTTGGCAAAAGCTTTCTATTTTTTTAAGTGTTATATGGTGTAAATTTGAGCCAAATCGGTCCATAAATAAGAATTTTCAAAAAAGCGACCCCAGCGCCCCCTATATGGTCTAAAATAAACATAAACCATCCGGAGCACCACACAAACATATGGTGTGAATATAAGGGGGATAGCTTCAGTGGTTCAGCCGTTATGGTCGGTCATACATACGCACGAACGTTTTTATATATTAAGAAGATATATATATGTATTTTTAAATTGTAGATTCAAGTTTTTGGAATTTTTATTAACAAAAGAAAAATGAACTCTTAACTTAGACAGAGTAATAGATACCAAATTAAATTAACAAAATTGTCGAAATTAAAATTCAGTTTGCAAGAATCTGAAAATAATCAAGAAAGAATCGCCGCGATTATTTAAAAAAAAAAGGTCCATTTCTAATTGTTGGAAGTTAGTTTCCTCTTCTTATTTTCGAATGTGTACAAAGTCCCATAAGAACTTCACTAATATTGTTTTACTTCCCACTAGGTGGGACCTAAGTCCCTCAGTGGATTTAGTTTCCGGGGACTTAATTCCTACCGGGGAGTACAGAATGAAAGAAATTAATTAATTTTTAGCTAAGCGTTTTTCAATTGGGACGGTTCCAATGATGGAAGCCTGCGGCGGCCATGTTGTTTTAGTAGGGCATGTCTAATCTGATGTTTATTATTCATTTACTAACTTAGAGTTCGTTAGTGAAAACGGGATGTTCAAAGTTGACGCTTCAACATTTGGTGGTCGAATTAAAAACAACCGGTTCGACAAAACTTATGTACCACTCAGATCCTTGCAAAGCCGGGGCGGATATTTAAACGATGTTATAATTCATAATTTAAGGCATGAATGGCCCTATTAAATGAAAAATATATTTTGTTAATACCTCACACACCTCACTTATTTCATTACATTTTAACTCTTTAAATACTGGCAGAAGAAACGGAATTTCCAGGATCCGCAAGAGATTGTTCGACGCGAATGTAAAAAAATCGAATCACGAAAAAAATTTTAATGAAATATTCAGAAAGTAAAATTTGTTTTGCAATGCACTAGATGGAGAAATGTCAAGGCAAAGTTAAAATAGTTCAATCCAAAATTAAAAATAGTTTTACAATTTGTCGTTGGGGAGTATAGGAGCACGGCAGCCAAAAAGGGGGAACATTACTCCTATTGTAGTACCCTCGGCAGCGCTGTACAAAACCTAAAACGAAACAGAGAACGCTACGATATTTCCATCTATGCATAGGTTACATCTCATCCGTTCATTCAAGTTTTGATACCGCATAGTCCGTAGTTGTCCTAACTAGGGAACAGTTGTGACAAAACAATACATACCTATAGGATTATAGCTACGGAAATTCACCTTTCATTTTTCCTATAAATCACAAAATACGGACTCGAAATACCTGCGTAGTCGTGTAGCCTACTAACTCTAAGACAATAATTTTTGAAAGAATGCTTTCACTGACAATGACAAACCTAAAGATTTCGTTACTTGTAGGTAGTTTTGAAAGGAGCACGCGGTGCAACTTGTAGGTACAACCACATAAAATCGTACACACAATGCACTGATGCGGATGCAAAATTGTTTGTAATGATTTCATGATTAGTTTCAAGTATTGCTCAGCTTTATAGTTCAAATGAATCAGAAAATAATTTACAAAAACAAGTTTTTAAATAAACTGAGTAATTGTTAAGCTAGGAATGGTTCTATTTAAACCCCTTTATGTCTCCTAGGCCTTGAGTTCCTCAGATGCTGTAAGGGATAGAACAATACGCACCAAAATCCGTTCACTGGTTGTCGAGATTAACAGGATCAACAATGATCATCGTTTTCCTTTGCGATATTTCGAATGCGCATAACAAAACCATCCAATACAAAGTGCAAAGTGAATTGTCAGTTTAGCAACTGACAAGGTTCAAAGCAGCTCAAGAAACTATTTTCAGAGCACTATCTATCTGAGACCCTTTATCTCATAATCTGTCAAAATAGTCTGCATTAGGTACTTTGAACGACTTTGTAAGCAACTCCGACCCTAATTCTTGGCACAAGACAGCCGGATAAACCACCTCACCAACTAAGTCCACAGTGACAGGTAACTTTCGAAAGTCGTTCTCCTTCTCTTCGTAAAGTGATTTTCTTATTTTCTCCGCTGCAACCACTCGTTTCTTTTGAACTGTGTATACGTCGAGTTTTCCTTCACATTTTCCTATGATTTTTTTTTCTCGCTCTTCGACTTCTTTGTCCTTTGTGAATTGTGATATTTTACCTCACCTAGAGGTGCATGAGGAAATACAAAAACAATGCACTCTTCGGCATTATTATCCCCGTTCGGTGGCTGCACTCTCCTGTTCATTTTTATTCTTATTCCATTTCACCTACTTTGCCCATTTTGACAATGACTTGATGTTTCCATAGAACTTATGACGGAAGTAGGAACAATTGTCTTACACCCGTGTTGCCGGGAGCAAAACATCCGCCATTGTAGGCTGCCAACTGCACTGGTCCAATGCAAATAATATTGTTTTTTTTTATAAATTCGTTCTCGTCGTCTCTTTAGATTTTATTTTCAAACGGAGATGGATACAGAAGGAAAAGCGAACAAAGGGAAAATATTTGAGTTCGTCATTTTGGTGGTTATACGGTGTGTCCTTCGCGCTTCGCAAATGCTTTTAACTGGCAAAAAAAAAAAACTGTCTTGCTCCGTATTTCCACTCATCCGCGAGAAAATTTTATTTGCATCCGCAGTAGATGATGATGATGACGGTCATTTACTCCCAGTTGTGTGTGTGGGTTGACTGGCATCAAAGGCGGAAAGTTTTAACGATGAAGGGTCTCATCCAAACACTAGGGATTTCTTTTGTTTCTCATAGTGGTGTTTGGGAAGAACTTCTGTGATGTTTTGTTTGGTGGGATTAATTGATTTCTTGGTGAGGGGTAATTGGAGGAGAATAAATATTCCTTATTTGATTTTTTTAATTATTCCTAGAAATTCAGAAATAGGGTGGAATAAGTAGAAAAGAGCTTTCGCACCAAAAGAAGAAGAAGTGCACTGGCTGCCTTTAAGGCCATTGTAGGAGCTTTTACTAATCTAAGGATTAAGGCGATTAAACAAGCCCTATCAAGGATAATGTCGAACGAAGCATTACCAATGAGTTCTGCCCTCTCATGATAGATGTTCGTTGGGAAAAACATAAATTTTACTTTTGAACCTAATTCAATAAGAAAAATCGGTTATTTAGGAATTTCCCAAGAGGGATTATAAAAAACCCAAAATTCGCTGATTCGGCCGCACATTTTGACCGAGAAGGCATTGACCAATGATTTAATGTAGCCCCATACAAAATCGACGGCTCTGTTTCTCGAGATAACAAGTTTACCGAACTGAGACTTCAATTACTAGATTCTTGCATCCGCTGTGTGGCTTGTCCAATTCATGCAATTGCTCAAAGAAATAACGTTCCAACATGTCTCTGATGTAGCAAATACCATTTAGGGGAGATGGGGTCACGTTAGGACACTTTTTACCAAAATCGCTCTAGATCCATTAAAAATCGGAGTATCCCTTCGGATCTTGAAAATTATTATTACATGTTGTTTTATCTTTGAATCTTATATCCAAATAAATATGTATAGTTATGATTTATATATTTTTTATTTATTTTAATAATCTCTTTAAAGTGTCCCATTCTGCCCCTCTGGGGGGGGGGCACATTAGGACAGCTATGGGACAGTTTTGGACATGTCTAAAAAAACGCTCATTAGGAGCGGTTTCCTTCTTTTTCTTGTAATTTCTGACCATTAGTGCAGAGATAAACCTAAACAAATAAAACCAAAAGCAATCACACTGAAATAGATTGTTCAAATTGATAAAAGGGGGCAGATTAGGACAGCCCAAAAGTTCCCCTCGCGCATTGTCCAAAAGTGCCCCGAGAGGTATGAAAAACTAAAAACTTCATATTTTTTTAAAAAAACAATGTAAATTGTTAATATTTTGGTTGAATAACATCGCTACACATATAAACATTATAATTGAACAGTTTTAATTTGTAAATTGAGCATAATGTAAGGATAATATGCTTACGTCTAGGAATAAAAAAATTACAACCGTCGTCTGGAAACACACTTTTCTTTTTGTTCTATTTTTTAAAGTTGGTATCGTTTCAATATCCATCAGATGTTTGTTTGAAGTGGAGTAGCCACTGTGAAATTTTATTAAAGCATTAAAAAGTTTTTTTTGTAGTACTTTTTCTTAAGTTGTCCTAAACTGCCCCCGTCCTAAGCTGGCCCCCTCTCCCCTACCATAACGTGACGGTCATTTTCATCGAAGAAAAAAAAAAAAAAAAACGACCGGCATGAAAACCGCACCAAACAGTGACTTGTTGCAGATGAAGTGCTGTTTCATGAAACATATAATGGGTCTCTTCTCACCTGTCCAGTAACGCATATTTTGCTTGGTTGATGAAGTCTTTTACCCAAAAATGCGCTGCTTCGCTGAAGATTGAAAATTGGCGTTGACGCTCTTAAAATTGCGACCATTCCAACTCGAAATTCCGGTAGTAAATTTTAATTATTTGTAAACGTTGTTCCTTCGTTCACTTCACCATGACAATAATGTTTATTTTACGTAATATTCTGAAATTGACAGTTCGGTAATCGGTTTAAGGGTGCGTTCACAAAGAAAGTTTAAAGTTGTCAGGTCGCTAATGAAAGAACCTTGAGGTATGACCCAAAAACCTTATTTACTTTTGCTTATGATAAAAGTACGAATGGAAGTACATCATGTAGAGAACAGCCAAATCAGAACCAGATCAGAACCGTAGATATGCGGAAAAGCTATCGTGTAGCCGAGCGGCATACTCTTTGGAGCTAAGTGCAGAAAGTAAATAGTAACATAACATCCCTCCACGAAAACTCTCTCCACCAAAGAACCGAAGAAAAAGACAAAAAAGGTCTTGTTATAGCCACATAGATTCAAAGCAACTTTTTCGGAGATAAGTCCATACCTTGCCACAAGAACCCTTACACTACCAGAATAAAAATATGTCAAACATATTTCGCATAACATTTTCTCCAGAACCACCACAGTAAATTCGTTAATTTCTCTAGATTTTCGCATTTTATCACTTTGAGACGGTTTTGGAGAATTTCCATCGCCATTCTTAGATGAACTCGCTGATGAACGTATAATATTCCTTCGGGAACTCTGAGCGTTTGAAATGCGATTCATGGCTTGCTGGAATGATTGTATTGAAACAAACGTAAACAAAAGAAGATATACAAGACCTCGCTTATAAAAGTCGCTGTACTTATAAGGTTATAAGCTTGTAATAATTGTAAGCTGAAATAAATCCAGTAGAATCTAATAGCAACACGTTACAAGTTTCGTCTGTTGTAGTTTTCTAAGACAGTCCCTCAAAACTCGCATTCCCTTGACAACAATTTGGAAGGAGTATCACTAAATCACCATTTCTACTCCCAGTGGGGTGCCTATCAAATTAAGCACAAATTCGTATGTTTTCCCAAATCCGAGGCATCGCGTCGTCTATTTAGATTAGCAGATAATAAAATCTCCAATAAACTGTTGGTGTCCCAAAGAGCCAAACACGCATAAGAAACTATTCCACTCTTCGTCTATAATATATTCTCAGTGAATTCCCATTGAGCGACATTTCATTAATTTTTTATTTTGTCAGAAAATGTATTTATTACTCACCGCAGGATAACGCCTCTTCAGGGAACCTGACAGTATCTGAATTAATGCTTTTCGCCTCTTCTACAGGAATTGTGAACCATTAATTGGTAATTTCTCCACCTACTTCGAAAACAGACGTTTTGGCGTTTATCTCGCTGCGGAGAAATAATTGCACCGTTAAAGGATGTGTGACTGAGTTTTAATGGTGACATTTATTCCTTTGGGGGTTTTGTGAATTATTTTGGGTTTCCCAACTAACCGATTTGTATATCGACTGTGTGAGGCGTAGGAGTAGAAGACAGGCGGCTACGGAAAGTTTGACTTTTGATTTAAAGTGCTTTATTATAGAATTTAAAGAGGTAGGAATATATGGATATCAAAATTTGTACTTGAAAAATTTGTAACTGAGTTCCTAATTAAAATAACTTAAAAATCGCGTTGAAGATAATTTTGATTTTTTATTCACCATTTTTTTTTCATCCCATAAAAAAGAACGCTTCCTGTACTATTTCAACTTCTATATGGAAAATTGGTATTTGTTAACACAAAATCGTAAAATATATTTCTTAAGAAACATGGACGACATTGATCCAGGACCAGAGTTGCATCCCGTAAGTTGATAGTTGATAGTCACTTTTGTGGTAGTCACTTTTGTGATAGTCACATCATTCTCCTTCTTCGTAAGGTGATCGCAAAATAATTATACAAATTTGGCATCACTTTGTTATTTCAAAACATAGGGGACGTTCAAGTTACTTGTTTAGTAAGTCTGACAGCTGTCTGACCAGATGTATAACGGTTTTGATTGGCTGAAATCGGTCACATGAGCAGCTGTTTCAGTTGACGTCTATAGAGGGATAGCCGAGGAATCTAATCAACAATTTGTGACTGAGTACTAAGATGACAGTTCGCATATTATGTGGATGACTTAGAAAAAGTGACGTTCCCGATCAATCTAGGTTACATCCTAGGATGGGGCCTAGGACATGCAAAATTTTCGAAAAAAGGAAACAATTAATATAATGTTTACATTATATAGTCTTAAAACATTTTTATTGAAGTGAAACTTCTTATGTGACTTCCAACTCAAAGTCGCGTTAAACGTTTAACGCTAATAAAAGCATTGGATACTCAAAGGTGTGAGGGAGGGTGAGGGTGGCGCACATTGCACAAGCACGTTCATATGAAAAAAAACTGAGTGGTGTTTTCTCCAAAATAAGTGAAACAAAAGAGAAGTATGCGACGTGAATGTGTATGTAATCAACATCGACAATGTGTTTCTAAGGAAATGCGCAGATGGCTGTTGACGTGCGCTGATGGACGTATGGTGGTGTACCTATATAGAAATTGAGTTCAAGGTTTTTGTTTTAATGGTTGTTATAGTACCTACGTTGAACGTTACTACCTACAGTAAAGAATTGAAGAATTCAAGAAGTAAAGACGATATAGGTGAATTATGTTGTTTGATTTATTGAAGTGAAACTTGTGTTAAACGCTTAACGCTACTATAAGCATTGCATACTCAAAGGTGTGAGGGTACCGCTCACGCTTCACAGTATGCAATGGTGAGTGAGTGTATTGGCACTAAATGGTGGGAGAGGAATATTCTGTGGTGAAGATTAATTTGCAAAAATAATGACTAAATCGGCAATTAATGTATTGTTGAAGTGAAACTTCTAATGCGACTTCCAACAAGGTTGCATTAAACGTTTAACGCTACCATGGTGGGGAGGGGGAATAGAAGGAGACAGAACGAGCGTTAGCAACGAGTAGCATCCTTATTATTTCATTTACTTGTTTAACTTTGATTTGATACACTTATAATTTAATAGGGTAGTATTTTTGAAGTGAAACTTCTAATGCGACTTCCAACATTTCGTATCTTACTTTAGTTGTCATAATCCCATTGTAAATGTTATAGATTTGGATATTTTTCCACTCGAAAATGATAATTAAAAGATGGGATCAATTGTGAATTGTAACCAATGTTAATAAAGTTTGTCTTAAAGAAACAATATGATTTCACTTAAAATCAATTTCTACCCTTCCTATTTTCATTTTCACATTACGAAGTTTCACATCTTCCGCGCGGGGGGACTCCAGGCACTATTTTTTTATTATGTTTTTCTACATTAATAATGAGTATTCCCGGCATTTTTCGATATGACCTCTGTAAGACGGTTTGGAATAGAATCATACAGTTTTTTTTTTAATAATCAAGAGAAATTTGGAACCAGGCATCACGAATAGCTTCGATTAAAGAGTCCTTGTCTTCGAATTATCTGCCGCCTTCATGCACTTTACGAGATAACTATACCCAAACATTTTCGATTGTCTTTAAGTCTAAGTCCGGTGAATAGGGCGGTCATGGCAAAAGTTCCACGTCTTCTGATTGAGTTCCACTTCTAACAACCCTGGAAGTCTAGATAGGGGCATTGTCTTGTTGGAACATCCAAGACAGGGGTCCGAAAATATTTTTCACTTTTGGAAAAGACCGTTCCAGCAAACATTTGTAGTTGTTTCCGCTCATTGTTGTGGACAAAAACTCCAACTCGATTGTGCCATAGTAGTTACATTTACCATTTACCATTACAAATAAAAGTTGTAAACATCGGGGCAGTTAAGGTGAAACTTTTTTTCATCTGAAAAGACAACGCGTTTCCATTCACTGCCCCAAGCAACATGTTTTCTTGCAAAATTTATTCGATGCTCCTTGTGTACTTGCCTCAAAACAGGTTTCTTCTCTGTATGGTACCACTTTTTCGTATTATCCTTCGTGTTGATATGCTGGCTGATATTCCGCTGTTGGCCCTTATTTTAGTCTCTGATACAGTCGAATTTGAGGCAAGCCGTAGATTTAACCGCTTTTCTCGCAAATTTGTTGCTTCTGTCGTGCGTCCTTTTTGATTTCATAATGTTTTGGATCCCCAAGATAAGCCTTCTTGCAATTTCTCGGCCTGAGTGTCCTAACTCCTTGAAAGCATCTATTTCTTCTCTTTCTGTCGCTGTCAAAGTCTTTCCGGTACCCATTTTTTGTTTAAACTAAATAAAAAGAAGTTCTTTTATCCGCTTTCTTAAACCAAACTTTACAAAAAAGTCGCTGTGATGTGATGTGAACTCCTGCAACGCAATATTCGCAATGGCCTCATCCTAGTGGCGCAATTTTTGTATACGATTTTAAAGTATTTCGTTGTTTGATCTTGGAAAAAAGAGTGAAAATCGATGGTCTCATTCTAGTGATCGGCAGTGTACCTACAACCCCAAATTTAGGGCCTTATTTCATTTTTTTTTTGTTGGGGCCTTATTTCATCGCAGTGGGGCCTTATTTCATATTTGAAATTGGGATATTATTTCATTATGAAATAACACCCCAAATTTGGGGCCTTATTTCATTTTCTCTTTTGGGGCCTTATTTCATTGGGGCCTTATTTCCTACAGCCTGATTATCACCGTATGGATAGAGTTCTTCACCAATTTGATGTTTATATGTAATTTGTGGAAATGGGTTCTCCTTACGTTAGAGTAAAAATGTGATTGTGACTATCCATTCCATACCAGACTCAGAGGGATATGACACAACAAAGTGGAACACGATTTGGAATAAAAACTTGTAAGAATAGGTTTATGTTAGGTTCGAGTGGCAGGCCACATCAAGTGCAGCCTCACTTAGGCCAGAGTAGACCCATTATAATACAAGCTACCATAATAGGCCGACAAAACCGAAAAGACTCGAAGGCAATTGATTTTTAAGAAGAATTTGGGATTTGTCTCTTGAAAACTTTGGGCGTTTGACATATTTGTCAGTAGTACAAAATTCCTTTAGCTGGTTCGGGCCAAGAGAGGAACTGCTTGTTTACTCGTTTTTTGCTAGTCTTCTCATTTTCTTACATTTTTAATGCGAACTTGTATAGACTTTGTGCCATAGACAATAGGCCTACTTAATATGGACTGCTAGTGAATTGTCATTTTCATATAGGTACTTTTGCGAGAAAAAATGTTCCAAAACAGCATAGGCGCCGTAGTGAGGTAGCCGTCGGAACGGAAAATTCTCTGATTTAATACGAATCGGAGGATTTTTGCTGCGAGGTATTCTTGGAAACAATACTGTTCGGAGAATTTCTCCGACATTTTGTAATGCATACGGCGAATTACGTTGAAGTGCGATAAGGGTCTGATAGCTATCCTCCGAAAGCGGAAGGTGTTTATTTCTCTTCCGAACTCGGACACCTCGAATGGAAATTGAGCCTCGGAAAGAGTATGCGATGCAGAGAGTTTTCTGTTCCGACGGATATGTCGCTAGGGTCGATTATTTTGAAAAATAAAACCAAAATAACAAATTATTTACCTCCTATTGACCCATAAACTAAAAACAAAAAAACATACAGGTACCTTCAGGGCCGGATTTAGGGAAAAGCAACCGGGGCTACAGCCCCGGGGCCTCCACAAAAGAGCGGCCCCCACAATAGAGACTACGGAAAAAAGAAAAATTCAAATTCAGACTAGTAAAAACTAGTAAACAACTTTTCCTTTCATATTTTTTTCGCGTTTTACCTTTACTTACAGTACTTTGTACAAACATAATTACATTAAATATTAACAGAAATAATCGATCTCTTTTTGCTCACAATCAGGCAATCAGTAAAATATCAAAATCTCAAATGGCCCTGATACACTTGCAATTTTCGATGACGCGCTTGCACGTGGGTCACGCGGCGGGCCGAAAGATTGCATGCCTATGAAGCTGTACATTCGAGATTTGGGTTTCTTCGTCACATCGAGAAGATGGATGTTGAAAATTTGCAAGCTGCAGAAGAGGCATTGGTAAAAGTTTATCAGGATGATTTAGAACCTAGTCTTGGTAATGAGTTGGTTCAACTTGTATCTTTGATCGACTCATGCGAAAAAGACTATGGAAAAGACCAATCTCCGGAAAAATTTTATTACCAAATTCTCAAAGATCAAAATTTCAGAGCTACATTCCCAAACCTTGAAATTTCATTGAGAATGTATTTGGTTTTGATCGTATCAAATTGCACTGGAGAGCGCTCATTTTCAAAAATGAAAATTATAAAAAACAGGCTTCGAACCACGATGGGACAAAACCGTCCATCAAAGCCTTCTCTCCTGTGCATTGAAAGGGATTTGCTTCGGCAACTGGATTTCAGCGAAATCATCAACGATTTTTTGGCGAAAAAAGCTCGGAAAGTTCCGTTCGTTAACGCTAAAATTGAATTTTAGATAATTATTGTTTCCGATTATATTTATATGTTCGTTAAACAATAAAAGAATCTATACTTGGTTTTCACAGTAAATTATTTATGGGAAAACTCGACTGAAAAAAATTTTTCATTTTATTTGAGAAATAATTTGGGAACAAGGGGCCTCCACTCCTTTGTTGCCCCGAGGCCTCCAGACCTTTAAATCCGGCCCTGGGTGCCTTCCATGTATCATTCAATAAACTAATAACTACTTATATCGCAGGAGGTAAATCTTCGGTGGAAATTGAATTACTGCCGTAGTCAATCGTACCGACGTTTTTTTTTTTTTTTTTAACTTCACCCCACTGAATGTGTTCTCTTATAGCAATTTTATTTATCATGAGATATGCGACTAGCTCCTTAGAGGAAGTCTACCGATTATGGAATACGCTCCTCATATGGAATAGTGCAATATCTAAGAACAAACGTAACGTAGGGGGAAAGCGGGAGACTTGAGCCACTTTTTGTTAAATCGTTCACTACAACTTTTCTATTAATCTTAGCCACATGTTCAATACATTTTTTTAAATATACATTTATCTATTTTAATGTTAGCCACATAAACTCTATATACACGCAAGAGATTTTTGCCACGTGCAAAATGTTTGGGAACAGATTTTTGGCTCAAGTCTTCCTCTCAGCCGGGAGACTTGACCACCCCCTTGGGGAGACTTGAACATACTTAAATTCTTCGGGTAAAACAATAGAAAAAAAATAATTTATTTAGTTAATATCTTATTAGAATTCATTTTTATTATATTTGTGGTATTATGTAAGAAAAAAAAACTGTTTAACGTTTTTTATAAAGAAAAACAAAAAACTAATACAAACTAAAAAACATAACTATATAATGTATACTAAAAGAAACATAAAAACTCAAAATTATTGAATTTTCAAACAATAATAAGATATTAGAGACTAAAAAGTAAAAAACAATATTAAAAAAAAACTTTAAAAACTTAACAAAAATAAGTAGATAACTTAATTTCTTTATAAACTACCACATCATTAAGGTATTTTAGCCATGTGTACGATTAGCCTCTAATTGCTTTCACAGTTAGGGCATTCAAAGATCTCATTGTCCCTTATGGTCAGTCCAACACATATCTCGTGCACGTATTTGTTACTAAGACGCAAAGTCGCATATCCATTATTTCATCAGAACCACTGATCAACTCTCCCCTTTGAAACCGGCTCAAGTCTCCCGTTCAGATTTTTTCACAATTAAAAGTTAATAACATTTGTGCAACACAAGCTAGCTGGATTCCGTTCTAATATCTACTAAGCCAAATAACTGTTTTATAACATAATGTTAATTATTATTACCTACCACGTCAAAAAAAAAAAAAAGTTATCACAAAAAAAAACAAAAAATTTTTTTTTAACTTCTTGCACCAAAAAACACATTTTCACTTCTAACAGCCAAAGTCAATTGAGTTTACCGTTGGAGGATTTGAGTGGATTTTGAGTGAATTATTGAGAGTGGTTCAAGTCTCCCATATGTTCAAGTCTCCCGCTTTCCCCTTATGTGTCCATAAATTTCATGAAAGGCTTTTCTTTCATGCGCATATTTATTGTCAGAACCCTTGTGCATTGCGATCAATGCAGACGTGAGTAGTTAAAAAAACAAGTTTATTGGTTAAGTGCGTACTATTTTTTGCAAATTGTGTATTCGCTATATTTCAAGCTCAATTTAACTTTATCCAATCATGTTTTTACCCATTATTAGAGAAAACAACAAACTTTTGAATTAGTGTGAATATTGAAGTTAGCTAAGTTAAAAAGTGAAGGTCATTTTTACTTTATTTGATGCTGCCTTGTTCCTAATATGGAATAGTATTTCATATTGGAAACCAGCTAAAAAGTTTATTGAAATTTTGTTTTAAGGTAATTTAACAATTTTCAGATGACGCCAAATCAAAAAAAAAAGCGTAAGGCCTGAGACAAATCGAACATGGTAGCTATCGCAGCCGTCAAGTCAAAAGAAATTGGCTTAAAAAAAAGGAATGTGATTCTGATGACTTTTCGTTTCAATCAGATTCTTCAACTGACTTGCCAGTAAACACTGTAGAATTTCATATAGAGATCATAATCATAAGTAATCCATATTAGGACCACTTTTTTCAATAGTTCCATTTGTGTTATTTTTCGTTTTTGTTAATTTAATGAAGTGTAATATGTTTTCAAGTTCTGTTTTTGTTTTTTTAATTAACAAATAGGTACTATTTTTATTCATATATATTACAAATACTGAGAACAAAAATGTTTTTTAGTCTTGAAGGACGAGTTTTTCGTTAGGTATTCCATAATCGGTGCACTTCCTCTATAATATATTTTCTTTGTAATGATCCAATGACTTTTTACTAAATCCAGCCGTCACTTCAGTTTTGGAGTACAATGATGCATGATCTTAGCGTTTTTTTATTGCATAAGAAAGTTGGAGCAACTAGCTAGATCAGGGCTTCCCAAAGTGGTCGATATCGACCCCTTGGGGTCGATACCGGTTTTTTAGGGGTCAACTTAAACGAAAACTGACTTTGGGGGTCGACGAGGTCTAAAAATCGACCCCTATTAATTAACAGAAGGTCTTATATAAACGTTCAGAATACTGTATAAGTTGTGTAACCTGTACCAACTTGTTTTAAGAATGACAAATATTTTAGTTGGGAATAGGTATCATTGTTCTACTTTTAAAAAACTCAACACGTCGATAAGCGTGCAAAAATTCAAACAAGATAAAAAAAACTCATCTGCTACGGCTCGAGGTAAGCTGGCACTGGCAGCTGTTCATATCTCATTGCACCGGTGTTGTTGTCGATGACGAGACGAAGAAAACAACAAAAATAAAATAAATTAAAAGTACTGTTAGTTTCATGTGGGCACAGACTCCATCAGCTTTTGTAATGATTTGTGGGCATTCTAGTCATCAACAATCAATGAATGCACTCATCTACTAATTTATTTCAAAAGATTACAAAGTGATTACAGAGCTAAATAAAGTGAATTAAAATAAAGTGATTGAAACAAAATTTACAAAATCCTTAGTTACCTACAGCGTTAATAGCGTAACCATACATGTCTGAAGCTTAAGCAAAAGTAAAAGGGTAAGTCCTAAAAAACGTTTTATGCCCAAAACACATGTGCAGAAAATTGTTCGACATGCATGCATCAGCTTCCATCATTCGCCGACTAAGCAGCTGATTTGTTTTTGTTTGTAATTAAATTCGTTAAAAATGAAAATTGAGAAATTCAACAAAATTCGCAAAATTGTATTGCATTTATCGGTTTAACAGTCCTAGAGGGAGTTTTTATACCTTTGCCGATTATAAAAAAATAAATAGTTGGCGCAACTATAGGGTCCGGAGAGACCCTAGGCCTAGCTTCTCACAACCATTCGTTTTGTGTGAGTTTCTCATTTTTGGAACGATTGGAAGGGATCTACAATTTTATGCCGACTCCAAACGGCTAATTGAGAAGATTTTTCAAGACATTTATACTCTCGGATGTTTGTCAGACGTTCGCGAGAGGTAGCGCAGCGGAAAAAAACCCTAAGTCGGAATTGGGTTTTTGCGGGATTCGAACCTGGGACCCCCGCATAGCAGTCCAACACACTAACCACTAAGCTACTGCGATTACTACCTTTGCCGATTAGCTGAAATAATATTTTCGTTGAAAATTCTATTAGTTTTTCTTCCATTTTTGTGTCAGCCGCAAAATATTTGAAATAAACGCCAAACGCAATGATGATGATTGATTACCATTAGCACAGACAAGGAGCTTAAATAGAATTTCAACCAAGGCTGTTAAAAGTTCTGGTTGCAACGCAACATTGAAACACAGTATCATGCATTGTGGAAAATTGCTGAAAAATACCTTATCGCTTTTCCATCATCATATATACTTAGTCGAAAAAGGTTTTAGTGTGGTTACAAATATTTTGACAAAGCAAAGAAACTGTTTGAAAATCAACGAACGCGGGGATTTAAGGTTGCAACTCACCAATATTGAACCGGATCTAACTAGATTGGTAGAAAGTCACCAGGTTCATCCATCACATTGATTTTTTTATCTATTCTTTTTTACTTTACTATTTTAATGTTTGTTCAATAAACAATTCCAATACTTAAGTATTTTTACTTAATTTATTTTAATAATTATTAATTAGGTACACTTGATACTTACTGAACTTTCTGTCTATATATTTTGATAAATTTTGATGAGAAAATTATGTCAAGTTTACTCACTTAACCAAGCGAAAAGTTTTTAAATTGGTAAGTATTTTGTTTCAATAGGAAGAAAACAAGAGATCGAGTTTTTAAAGTAATTTCGCTATAGGGGTCTAAGGTTTCAGTTCATTTTGGAAAAGGGGTCTTTTGCCCAAAATAGTTTGGGAAGCACTGAGCTAGATAAACGATTCAAAGATAATAAATAAATAAATATTTAGCGCAACAGATTTGTGTAGGTAAGGTACCTACCCTAAGCGCAGCTTCTTACAACCATTCGTTTTGTGTGTTTTTAGCTTTGTGACGAATGAAAGAGACAAGGGATCTATAATTATTTTATGCATGATATTTATTTTAGTAGCTACAAACGGCTGAATTGCTCTCGAAGCTCTTTCAGGAAAATTACCCTCGGGTAGAGATAAATGTACCTATGACTGATATCTTTCATATGTCAATCCCCGCATAGGTATGTTTACATTGTTGCTTTTGTAATTTCATTCCCTGTCTCAAAAAGCGTACTGTGATAAAGGACTTTATTTGGAAATATGAGCATTTGGAACATTTTCGAAGCGCCTTTTTCAATTAAAAAAGGGCCAAAATAGCAAAAAAATTGTGCCAGGCTCTCGAAAAAAGTGCCAATTTGAAACTTGAGTCGCACAAAGGTCACGCTGGCTGTGAGCTACAAAAAATCACGTTTCACCTGGCTGGCCACCAATCCTCTTCAGCCTCAAATATAATCGGTTTTACTGCTGACGATCCCAGCGCAAGGAATGGGGACAACTAAACAAACCTGCATACCGTCTGAGGTAATAAAAGCAAGACGTTGAGAGTTTTATAAAAAGGCGAAAACTTACCATGTCCTGGGAGAAGCCTAAAATTATCAAGAACAAATTTAAGTGCGATTTGAAAAGGATATGGATTAGTGATCAGCATTAGGCACCAATTCCTCGGTTTCGTATCCTGTGTCAAGTACTTAAGAGCCACCTCTGGAAATCCAGGATAGGGTAAATTCGGTTCACCAGATGATGTTGAGCCCGAATCACCATCTTCACTGCTGCACGACCCACTGCACGACGAAGACGATGACGAGCCGTCCGTTGACGAAGTTACACTACCACGACGGTGACTGGCGGCATGTTTCCGACGATTGTGTCCAATAGCACTCCCAGTTGCGGCTCCACCAGCCACACCCACTGAATGCATTGTCGACTGACTGCTGTAGAAGTTATCCTTCGGCCGTTGACCTGGCGAATTGTGTCGTCGGTTTCTCGCATGCTGTTGCTGAGAAGTACTACTGCTGGTTGTAGTCGTTGTTATGGCGCCTGTACGACGACGCCTTCCACCCATGGTACCAGTCTCACTAACACTTTCACTCGCCTGGCGATGCAATCTACTACTAGTACTTAAGCTACTGCTCTTAACATTAATAGGATTCTTAGCGAAACTTTGCGTTTCGACTGCACTACCCGCACTAGCAATCGCACCATTTGTACCGTTATCGTGTGCATTGACCGCATTTTCACTCGCATTTGCAATGCCACTGCCGCCATTACCGCTCACTCTGGCACTTGAGGAACTTAAATTTCTCGGGTTAGGTCGATCCTTGCTGCGAAAGCTACCACTTCCGACGGTGGCAGTAACACTACCAGCGCCGTTGCCGTTGCCATCCATAGCGGCCAGAGGGTTATCTACCCTTGATCGAAAAGTACTGCTGCTGTATGGTTTCGGTATCCGATATGCGATGATGTCGCCAGATTCTGATGTGGGCGGCTGTGATCGCCTTGCGTTGCCATTACTTGATGGGTCGCGTTCTGACACAATCACCGATGGATTCGAATTGATATTGATCGTTTGATGACTGCTGTTATTGTTTGTGACTGCATATGTTGGATGTCTTGACTCCCTTGAGGAGTGCAACATCTTATCGCACCTGCAACTGCTGCCCGTCGTTTGATTCTGCTTATTAGTTTTAAAAGTCCGACCAGGATTGAGTTTGCCAGATAGTTCTTAATGGATGTTTAGTTTCCACGGTGTTAGTTGGACGCCATTCTGTAACGAAAATTAAAAATGGAAAGCGTTACTACTTATGTGTGTAGTGCTTGGATACATATATTTTTTTATTTTCAAACAAATTCGCCACATTTAAGAAAATAAATAAAACAAGGCCGCCAGTTGCAGACGGTGACATGCTTATTGCGCATCATTCTCACAAAGTGATTACAAAGTGTAAACAACATTTACAGACCTTTTGTTGTTTTTCCGTAAATATAAGACGTTAAATATTAAAACAAATAAAAATTGTAATAAGTTCAAATAAACAACAATAACCAACACACGCAACAGCAATATCGTTGAAGAAACAACAATTTCCTAACCGTAGGTACATTTGATAAAAGAAAGCACAAACAAACAGACGAACAGTACTCATCCGAAAATCAATATCACATTCAAATATTTACTCAGAGCCGAAGAATCTCACTCTTGCCGCCGAATTTTTGTTAGGTTCCCAAAAAGAGCTTTACTTTAGATATACCCGCACTCGCAGGCGAGAGTATATCTGGATCAAGGGAAATGCCATTTAAAATTACGGTCACCCTCATCGTCATCACTTTACTCGATTAACGGAAAATGCCAAGTCCTACAGCAAAGTATTAAATACAAAAGCGAAAACAATTCGGACCGTGGCACTGTATCCACAAGTCGTTAATTTAAACAAGAAAGAATATGAAAAGTCTTACCCGGGTTAATTGACTTCTTGTTAAAAATAGCGAAGCATCGGACTTTCCATAAGGGAGAATGGTATAATTTGGGATTTAATAGTCCACCTGGCCCTTGTTTTGGGTTCTGCAAATTGAAAATGAGTGAACCGGCTGACAGAATAAAATCTGCTTTACATTTACAACCTAAAAGCTTTCGAATGGGTACATGATTGTAATGGCTTAATTATATACATAATGTTGCTACAGCTTTAGTTGTGTTTCTACTTAAGGTTTTCTCCTACAAGAGGGAAAAGGGATTTGCAAATTTGCCCCGTTACGTGGGAAATGGAATCTATATAGGTACCTTACTGTGGCAGACTTTTTTGTATGAAGTTTATTTTTCTTACACATTTCCTTTTTACCCGACTGGACACAGGGAGGGTTTTATGTGTTTGGCGCGTATCCTATATGTACGTTCCTACGTGACGCCCTGTAGCCCAAATGGCTTGACCGATTTTAAAGATAAATAAATATATGAAAAATATAAATAAAAACAAAAAAAAAGTTAAATTTCACCCAAAACCCCGACTGTCTGTAAAAAAGGTTTAAAAATATGCAAAAAATACACTTTCAAGTATAACTAATTGCGATTCGGAGACTATCTGCACAAACTGTCAAAAATATGCGCAGCCTCCGACTGCCAATTAGTTATACTTGAAAGTGTCTTTTTTAATCTTTTTTACAGTCGGGGTTTTTGGCTTTTTAAATTAACTTTTTCCAATACGTCTTTGTAAAAAAAAACTTGAGTAGTTCATGTAGAAAACCTGTTTGTGTAAATGCAAAAATTCTGGAAGCGTTTATGCATCTTTTACCGCTGGATTTACAATTACCATCAATAGCAGGTAATAGTGCGCTACGGCTCACTTATGCAGGGCTTTTTAAAAACAGTAGGATAGGACACAGTACTATTTTAAAGGAAGCATTCTCCGAAATCCCGCAAAAACCCAATTCCGACTCAGGGTTTTTTTCTTCTGCGCTACCTCTCGCGAACGTCTGACAAACATCCGAGAGTATAAATGTCTTGAAAGAGCTTCTCAATTAGCCGCTTGGAGTCGGCATAAAATTGTAGATCCCTTCCATTCGTTCCAAAAATGAGAAACTCACACAAACGAATGGTTGTGAGAAGCTAGGCCTAGGGTCTCTCCAGACCTGTTGCGCCAACTATTTATATATTCTCCGAAATCAAGGGAATGCTTAAGGCATTATGTTCGCAGAACCGTGTTAGATTAGGTTGGGTACCTGGGCATTGTGATATAGAGGGCAACGAAAGGGCCGACGTTTTGGCTAAAGAAGCATGCCATGAAACTAGGCTAAGCCAATACGGATACATGTAGGTACTGCGAGGACCTACAAGGTACGGAAGACATCTCCCACCTTCTATGCGCGTGTCATGCAATTGCTCGGAGTAGAAGGAAGCACCTAGGCAGGTTCTTCTTTAATAACTTAGAGGAGGTTGGTTCCTCAAATAATATTGGGACCATAATCAAATTCTGTAGGGAAATTGATTGTTTGAGCGATTTGGTTTAGGTTTTTGACCGTAATGGTTCCCTGGGGATGGCGATGGGCACGCTTTGGTGCCTGGTCTTTTGTGACGATCTCACAACCCTACCCAACCTAACCTAAATGTAAAAATTAGGCATCTCCTTTGTGATAACCAAAAAGTTAAAAATCCTTAAAAAACGCTGTAAATTAATGAGGTTTTTTTCTAAATTATCTTTAATTAAGTACCTACTTATAACTAATACGAATCGCGGACTTTATTTAGGTGTTCAATGACCAAAATTGAACAACGAGCTCCGTAAAACTAAAGCAAATAGTAGAGTTAAAGGAAAATGCTAGACAAAACAAGATGTGTTTTGATCAGCTTTCAAAGAAAAATATTATTTTGTCTTATACTATACATTCATAATGTATTTTTCCTTCCTATCTATACAAAATGAAATATAACTCTCCCTTTAGTAAGTACAACAACAACAACACGGAATTTTATTTTTATTGAACATTAAAGTATCATTCTTCAGAAAAAAAAAAACAAAACAAACAAACAAACAAATATCAACGGTAGCTACATATTTTTCAAATATTAACGATTTATTTGTTTGACTTTTGAGGTCCACCATAGATCCCAACTCCCAAGTAACAATTTGACTTCGGTAAGGTTCAAATTTGTAATTTCTGTAGGCAACCGCTTCGATAGAGCTTCTATAGTACTTGTTAACAGAAGTAGAAAGATTTTCTTTTCATATTTTAAGCTTTTATAAAGCTTCTATAAAGTTTATATAAAGCTTCGGTAATGCACTACCTGTTGCAGGAGGGGAAATAGCCTCAATAGCACCTTACCGAAGTAAAATTGTTACTTGGGATGAGATATAAACCCTTCACCGCACGTCTGCATCAGACGTATCTACTTATCTCCAAGTACTCAACAGACAGGATTCATCGCAATCAAACTTTATTCCCTCACATTATTCATCTGATGCGTGAGAAAGTGTTTGAAAACATCTTAAACTTCGATGCACTGTTTATCAGCTTAAGCACGAATGACTTAAATTCCCGATCAAATATCGAAAAATATGCTAAAAAAGCATCTGGCCAAACTTAAAAAAAAATGCTTTCGTCTTCGAAAATGCTAGAATGGCTTCACTGCGATGGACAGTAATATAATATTGAGGGAATTTTTTTAGTAGATACTTATTAATAAAACTCTAGTGAAAAAAAGTCGGCTTATGGGAGGATAAGAAACAAATGTAAAAGTAGAAGAGCAAAAAACGGTTGGCAAAATGTATTTTTTATTTCTTGCAAATTTTCCGAAGAAGCTTCTTAGTCTTAGTCCAGCCTTTGCAAACAAAACTACAAGTCGACGAATGCAAGAGTCTTCCAATTGGCCGTTTGGACTAAAAAAAAAAAAAAAGTTTGTTCAAATGTATCGTGCGGAGGAAGTCTTCCTGAATCTGTCGACATGGTGAGCTCCGAATTTTAAAAAAGTGGGTAAAATGAATTTTTTTTTTCTAAATACATATGTTTTTTAGAGGTTTCTACTATAGAACTTTGAAATGGAATAAAAGAATGATAATTTTTTTTAAATTGACATGAAATTTACTTTATTCAAAGATAATATTCTGGCATTATAATTTAAACTAGTTTCGCTTGTGGTCGAAAATCGACCATACCTTTTATAAGGATGTTGTTCGCAGCAGCAACAAAAATAACTATGTATTTGAGTTAAGGCCTCAAGCACTTTACAACAACTTAAAATACATAGTGTAAAATGAAATGTAAAAAGCTTAAAATTGTTATAAGATAACACTCTCATTGTTACGCTTTCTATGTAAATAAAACACTTGAAACATAAGCTGAAGAACTGTTTAAAATCACTTTTGTTGCGATCACATATAAAAATAAAGACCATTCTTCGTTCGCTTTTTTTTTTTCCTGTTAGGTGGTGCAAACCAGTACCTCCTCGAAACAGATGTACAACGTGGGCCAAAAGAAGTCATCCGATGTTGTTTGGCTCTCATTTTTTTTCTAAATGAAAAACTTTGATTCTGTTTTTTTTTTGATTACCTATGCTTATTTGAACCTTTAGAATTGTATTGGTCAAGTCGAGAAGATGATATCGGCCGTCACAATTGATTGCCATACGGGATCGTTATATGACATTTTTCATCACTTCGGGCGACAGATTCTTGCACTCGTGTCGAATGTCGTCCTCGTAACTCCGTAACTCCGAGCGGGTGCAACGGCTCCTCGTGCATTACTCGTGGATTTTCGGTGCCCCAGAAGCTATAGTTTTGCTTGTTCACGTACCCGCTGAGGTGGAAATGAGCCCCATCGCTCATTATGATTTTGGTCGAAAAATCGAAAATTCGAAATTATTCCGCGTTCTTGGGGAGTGTATCGCTCCATGGCTTGTGCACTTGTATTTTACATCTGTCTAGTCCACCAATGTCAAAACAGATTTGACATTAGGGTTATCTCTTTTGGCCCACGCACTGAGAAACGTAACACAATTTTCGATAATTTTGGTGTTTTTTTTTTTACAAGCAAAAAAGAGACATCAACAGGAAATATAAAAAAACGCTCCCCTTTAAAAATAGTTTCACTATGTTTGTTTGTTTCCATAGTTCTTCATTCAAACCAATCGTCGCGTCGTCAACACCTCGTAGATATAATGCCCCTGAATTACAATAAAGCAGGTACATAAATGCTTACTTTTAGGGGTACGCAAATTGCATTACTTCGAAAAAAGGTTCTAATCTAAGATGATATAGGTATATTTGAATACGTTACTATAGGAATTTGGCGGCGATATTTTGAATGCCACCAATTCAATTAACTGGTAAGCATTTTGTATGGGGAATTCATAACTTAATTTTAACAGGCTTAATGGCGACATATACCCACGATTTTGGGTTTGTGCACATCTATGGCACAGTACCTTTAAAATAACATAAGTTTCATTCTCTTCATTTCATATTAAATACGAAAAAAGCGTACGGAAATCTCGGATGTTCACGTATTAATATAATGATGATGATATGATTTCTGACATTATGACCGCCACGGCTGGCTCGGACGTATTCTAATCTGGAGGTACAATTTTCGATGACTTTTTCCAACATTTGTGGCCGTATATCGGCAATAACGCGGCGAATGTTGTCCTCCAAGTGGAAGGTCGTTTCGGGCTTATCGGCATAGATAAAAATAAATATAGCGATTTCACACATTCCCACAGAAAATAGTCAAGCGGCGTTAAATCGCATGATCTTGAACTCCGATTCACGGGACCGCAACGTGAAACTATGCGGTTACCACACGTTTCCTTCAATAAATCAATTGTGGCACGAGCTGTGTGACATGTTGCGCCGTCTTGTGGAAACCACAGCTCCTGATGTGCAGGATTGGTTGTTCAATTGATGAGCGAAAAAGTCAGTAATCATGGGTCATGGCTCTATAGCGGTCGCCATTGACTGTAACTTTCTGGCCAGCATCGTTTTTACAGAAGTACGGACCAATTATTCCACCAACCCCCATAATGCCCAAAACAAATGTGCAGAATTTCTGGACGCAGTGAAGCATGCAGTACTGAAAATTGTTTGACATGCATGCATCAGCTACTGTCATTCGCCGACTAAGCAGCTGATTTGTTTTTGTTTGTAATTAAATTTGTTGAAAATGAATATCGAGAAATTCAATAAAATTCTAAAAATTGTATTGCTTTTATCGGTTTACCAGTCGTACAGAAAGTTTTTATACCTTAGCCGATTAGCTGAAATAATGTTTTCGTTGAAATATTTGAAATAAACGGCAAACGCAATGATGCCAAATCCGTTAAAATTTATTGTTTTATTTTTCTGTGTTGTGGTGGCATTGTCTTTTGCAGTGGATTTATAAATAGCGGCATCTTGCAGTACTGCAACGCTTGCTGAATTTATATGTGTTCACTCCCATTTGAACGTGTGGGTTCTATTTCCACTGAATGCAAAATTCTGCACGTGTGTTTTGGGTATAAAGCTCACCAAACATTCCGTTTTTGTGAATGTAACGGTGTTTCAACATACACTTGAGGATTGCTATCACTCCAATTCGGCAGTTTTGTTTATTGACGTATTCATTCAACCAAAAGTGAGCTTCATCGCTTATGAAAATTGCGATCAACGGCAATCTTGTGGGCCAATTTCGAAGCGTTGTTCAGGCGTCAGTCTATTAATTTTAAAATGCCAAACCAGACTAAAAATAAATCACTTGACAGCTGACAAAATAGCCGCCAGTTAAAATAGTGTTGCCAACTTAAAGTTCTATACCTCTAAAAAAAAAAACATCATTTAAATATGTGTAATCTACATGTGTGTATGTACGTAGATATTAGACAACCGTTGAATGAAAGTTTAACTATAGATACCTACGGTGAGTAACTAAATACCATAGTAACTTGTTGTTATTAATAAAACTTTATAATTTCACAGTTCGTCGTAGGAAAAACAAATTAATAAGTACGACCAATGCTTCAAATTTCAATAAGAAATCATCCTCAGCCGATACAATATTATTTTATTGATGAGGCATCAGGCTATACTGAGACCCCCAACTCGCATTCCCTTTGCCACTGGTCCCCTATCATTTCGAGACCCGCCATTTTCCTTTCCTATTCATGTTATATAGTTACTTCGAATACATAGGTTCAAGAGAAAGTTAAAATAAGTACCTACCTAAGTTTCACTTAAAATAAATACAGATAATAATTTGAAATTTAGTTAATTAAAAAAAGAGACTATATTGGACCTCTAAAGAGACATAGGCCAAATTTTCGGCTTGATTAAGGTCACAGATAAACGGTGATTTGAGATTTGTTAGTGGAAGAAAGATTTAGTGTTCCAGAAAGTTTTTGAATAATAGTCTTTGGGTCTTGAAAGCCCTTTGGTCTTGAAAGCCTTTGCAATTGCTTAAGGACATATGGTGCGCTACATCAACGCTGCTCTAGAGCCATCGAATACACGTATCTAAGGTCTATAAGTTAAATACCTAACTTGTAAATTCTCGAACGGCTACCTTTGACTTAGAAGGGATAACTCAACCACAATTTGTGCACCCTCTTTAATATTCATGGCTTTTAAGTTATACCCTAATATAGCTAAAGACTGGAAACTGTTCGGAGAACGGGTCTTCTCTACACTTTATTTCGGAGTAGGGGGAAGGATTACCGGAGTTTGTACAGATAAACAAATTAAGCTCTACCGTGTCACGTTTTAAACAATAGTTGTCAACTTCTTTTGCGAATGTAAAAGTGAGACAACTTTTCAGCAGGAAGACCGGTGGTAATAGCTTCACTGTTTTTCTATGGAGGGTTCTAATAGTGGTTGTCACTCGCAGGTATCGAGTGAGTTGGTGCTTTCTAAAAAAACAATAAATGACGTATCTCAACATTTACCCCATTAGTCTTTAAATTGCTATACAAGTGAACAAAAAAAAAAAAAAAAACTCGGACGGAGGAGATAGTAAGTGTTCTCCCAGAAGGAGGGTAAAATGTCGCAAATCTCATTAATCGTAAAAAGTAATTAGTGTCCCCTTTTCGGTCTCGGCTTAAAACTACATTCTCCGAAGGGAATCAGTCAACTTTAGCCCCCATCGCTTTAGAATTCAACAGGAGCACAATCCCATTATCGATGTAGCTCCTTTTCCCCTAATTGCTGGAACTAATTAATTAATTCCATGGATTAAAATACCAAAGTCCTCGGCACTAGACTAAATTAAATTCTCCTCAGAAACTCACCGAGTAAAATTAATTCACCAAAGGATCCCGAAAACGACAAAAAAAATTATTAAAACCGAAAAACTCCAATCGCCCTTTATTTGATTACAAAAACAGCATTACGCATACATTGGCAATTTGCATTTAATTTCGAAAGTAATTTTTCGAAACGTGTGGTAAGAGCGGCCTGCCTCTCCGCGGAAAGATCGAATTGGCGATGTCGGCTTCAATACGTAAAAAAATGAACCCATGACGAAAGACAACTGTTGTTCCCATTGCCGCACCCCAAGCCGCAAATTAATTTAATTTTCAGTATCGTCCTTACGCAGTAAAGGATCCAGGAGCAACGACGACGACAGTACGACATACAATCGGTAACCAGTCCATAAGGATGAATTCATTAAGAAACCTCCCATTATCCTTCATTCAATTTAGTTTCACAGACAAGTTGGCATGGTCCATGGTGGTGCTCTTTTTTTGCCTCAACTGGATGCACACGAACGATGGATACAAAGAGCCTGAGAAGTGTTACGTTGATAAGATGCTGCCGGTTAGCTGGGTTGGACGGTGGCTGCGACGGAGTCGCTTTCAATGGTAGCTGGTTCTGGATGCAAATGAGTGATGGTGTAGAGCCAAAGTGAGTTTTGTACGTAAATAACAAATAAATGGCTGGCGAAGGGAAAGTAAGTGAGTTAGGCGGGGGCTAATGCCATTACAGCTAAGGGGTTCCGTAATTGTTCTCGAAACGAAAACAAAGTGTTCTCCTTGATATGTGTGTATCTTTTGGTGGATTAGGTATACCTACTCGTTGGCGATGTTTACCATTGTCATTGTTTTAGAAATTTGGGTTATGTAGTCGGGAGTAGGAACTTAGGTCGATACATTTTAGAGGTGTAATTTAAGGTAACCTGCTGCGGGAGAAATGGGTAAGTGGATGATTTATGGTTGGTTGACACATGAAAAGGCTCGCTAATGACGAGGTAGCAGTAAGAACTTTGTGCAAATGAAATGCTTAGAGGCTGTGGACAAAGAAACAACTTTCTAAATATTTAATTAACGATCAACGGAATGTTTTCGACATTTTTTAGGCGCATTGTCCTTGACGAACGTGAGGCTTATTCACAGCCATTGGCGGGGTGGATTTTAGAGACATCTGCTTAACCAGTATCTGCTTTTGACAAACGTATAAAACCATTGTTCGAATGAACAACAGCTTTGTTAGAGTGTCTTCTTTTTCTGTTCGATTAGAAATACCTTTTCTGGAATGATTTATTGTTAATTTTTGATAAATTAAAAAAAATATATATAAATATGTATTGCCACCTCACAATAAGCAGTGACTAAAAAATTTATTTTTATTAAATTATTTCTCCCTTTTCGAGGGAGGTACCTATCCGTTCAGAATAAATTCCGCAATACGAAAGTAAAATCTGATCGGAACTCATATTGTGTTCGAAGTATCCGTTTCGGAACAAAATAAATGAAGCAAATAAACGCGTTCTTTTCACATTTCACATTCCACAGCTATTACTTGTCGGAGTTAGTGTTATGCGTGATACAGATTAACACAGCGACAGCGACAGCGAATTTAGGATTGGCTCTAACGTTGATGTCGCTGTCGATGTTGCTGTGCTAATGTGTTCAAAGTAATCAAAATACATTGGTTCTAAGTTCGCTGATGCTGTTGTTGTTGCTTTCGCTGTGTTAATCTGTTCCTCGCATTATAACTTATACCGCGATTAAAGGGCCCAACCCATAGAATCCGTCGCGTCCGTTGCGGCAACGTTTTCGACTGACAGTTCAATAGAATACACAGTAGCTTATGGTAGGTGACCCATAAGCAGCGCACGTGCCGGTTGCGACGGATAAAGTAGGTTTACTTTCTTCTTTTCTGTCCGTCGCACCCGTTGACAGTTGGCACAGCATGAGAGAAATATTGAGAGAGAAACAGAAACTGTCATAGGCTGTCACTAGTGCTCTTATATCGTGGGAGTTCTTCCTCTTTTTGGGAATTTCGGTGTCCGGAGAAGCTTTCCGTGAGAAAAAAGAAAATGTTGCAATAAACAATCAAAATAGATTTTTTTTTTTTTTTAATTTCATAAAAAAATATGTCTACATTTCACAATGTAAACACCACATTAAAAAAGATCTTTTTTAAATCGCCTTTTAGCAAACATTTTTTGTATCAAAATTTTCTTGTACAAAAAGGTAGTCATAATAATATTAACAAACTGTGATTTTTATACCAAATGTAATTTAATGTGATAGTCTTTCCGTACAATATGAATTTTACTTTTAAAAGTAAGATTTTTTCACAAAAAAACACCTATCAAGAGAATTATGTAAAAGGGAATTTTATTACGATGGAAAGGGAAAAATTAACACATTTCGTGGGTCAAAATAATGATGGGGTAGGTATTCAAAATACTGCCTGTCACCGTATGCGACGGATTCTATATCTATGGGACTGCTCGTTCCGTCGAATCCGTTAATATTGACGAATCCGACGACGCGACGGATGCAACGGATTCTATGGGTTGGGCCTTTAATGCGACAAGGTGCGCTTTATTTCATCGGAGAATTTGTCCGAAAGCGCTTTCGGAATGGATATCTCGAATGGAATTTCTGCGAATTTCCATGATTTCCATGATAACCTGGAATAATTTACTGACGCTGGTTTAAGTTGTCAATGATTGGAATTTGGAACTATTGTTCGTGGTAGATTAATATCTTTACATATATACATATACTTACGTAAAGAACTCAGAGATTTGTTTTTGAATTTGCATGAGCTGAGCAGTTATACACTGATTATCCCGCTGAAAATTGACTATGAGTTATTGTTCGGGATGTAAGCAGTGTTTAGTTTTTAAAGTTTTATCGAAGTCGAAAATGGGGTTTTCGAGATATGAGCAGTTTTTAAAAATAGCGTTTTTGGTCATTCGAATTGAAAATTAGAAGGCAATATTTTGGAGAATATCAATTTTACTTTAAGTTTGTATTTTGGTCAAAATCGCTATTGCCATTTTCAGGTAAACTAAAGAATTTTTTTTTTTTAAATTCCTTTTTTCAAGAATCCATTTTACGATAATGAAGAGAAAAACTGAGTTTGCCATTTAGCAAGAAATGACCACATTACCCTAGAAATGATTTTTTGTTATAATCGTATGGACCGTTTTCGATATACATACCTACGTCCAAATTTCAAAAGTACCTATCTACAGTTATTCGATTTTTTTAGCCAAAAACTGTGTATGACTGCGGGTGGCCGTGGCGCAGTGATAGAGTGTTCGCTTGTTGAGTGGGAGGTTACGTGTTCAAATCCGAGCCAGTACCACGAAACATTTTTCACAAATAAAAACTGCGAATAAGTTTCAGTGAATTATAAGCGAACACAAATATCAACAATTCTCCCCTAGCTTCTAGGACACCACTCGTGGAGAATATCCACTGCGCCACAAACTCTTTCCTATCCCTCTTTCTCTTCCTAAAAACTTGAATGCCGCGCTGTGCCCAGCATTATAAGGGTAATCATAACCTCTTGAGCGCGAGTAAAATTATATAAAAAAAAAAAAAAAATGCAGTCATGGTAACCTCACCTACTTAAGCTTTAATATCAATTTTGGTTGAAATTGTTAGAGCCGTTTTCGAACAAATCAAACTGGTATGAACATTTTATATGTTGAGGTTACCTTGCAAAAAAAAAAAAAAAAACACCGCCACGAACTGTAAACCCACAAACTCCAAATCCGAAGTTTGAACCAAATCCGGGCTGCCGTTTGGGCTGCAGCTCTCGGGAGCATACCAACAGACGGACAGATTTTCAAAAATATTGAATACCCATATCATCGTAATATCAGAACTGATTGACATCTCGAGTTCGAAATTTTGAACCAATACAATATCAGTTAATTGCATTCATCGGCTCCGATCCGATCATGAAGTCCCATAGCACACTTGTACAATCTATTTCCATAGCACACTATATTATTTTCCCTTACACTGCATTTCCGTCACATTGATCTACATAACCGCTCTATCAGCACTTCCCAGCAGACTTAGCATAAACAAAACAACACACAGCACATTCACCCATTTTATTGACCTACCTTTATAAAGTTTACAACCAAGCGATTATAATGTAATGCAGATTTAAGAATGAAACCGAATAAACAGAATTGATTCACACACTGAAGTAATCGGTTGTATTTATTCATTTATCTTACTACGTAATTGAGAAAGGGTCGTTTTTGGTAGATTGGGTAGTTCAATGCACGTTTTTCTGAGTTTACGCGTAGTGATTAAAGATAGAATACGTTTACTTTTTTCTTATCCCACTGTCCAGAAGCCGAGGGTGTTTTACGGAAACCTTCTAGGTATCAGCTTTAAAATGTCTAGGAAGTTTAATGGGCCGCTTTCTCTTTTCTTAGTTTAAGTTACCATGTGACTGCTGAGATATATTGCAGTTATCGCATAATCGCACAGAAGGGTAAAGCCCTGTAAAATGTGTGGTCCCGATTTTTATAGTGCTACAGATAGGTTATAAGTAAGTAAGCCAATGGAGCTCTCCCGGAAATGGTGAAAGATTCCGATAGAAAAATAGTAAAAAAACAAAGAAGTAAAGTTTAAAAAATGCAAGTGCATTTACGGATTACTGTGCTAAGTTTTTCTGGAGCATTTTCAAAAAAATTACCTTCCACTTTTGATGAAAGTCTGATAAACATGTGAGATGCAAAAACAATTCAAGTTCCCTTAGTGTAAAATAACTCATACAAACTGAACCTTTTGTATTTTTTATTGTCAGTGGTAGGCTGTTCATGTTAACGATGGTGGCTCGAAACATCAAGAAAAAACTTGAACCGAAAAACAATGATCACCGTCATCTTTCTTCATAATAGTAACAAATAATTTAAATATACTACACTGTCACTGAAATATAGCCGACCCCGTAAATAAGAAGAACACCAGTATCATCGATTTAACTTACTTACTTATCATATATTAACTCTCGAAAGCATTCACCCGCAAAATTGTATCTCATAATTACAAAATAAACGAACTTCCACCCTAAACCTATGGCACCGACCCATGTAACTATCGCACGCTCTGACTCGTGCAACTCTCCCCAAAAATGCGAAGAACACGGTATAATAGAATATTAAATAGAATATTAAACATAATTATTTCGTACTTTAGATGGGAAAACTCGGCACAGCTTCTTGGCTGGATTGTTCGCGCCAGAATTCCCTTGAGACCGCCTACCCACCGGCTCTCGCTTGATGTCTGCATAAACTTTAATTAAAATATTATTTCATTGCCAGGCACCAAGGTGAGTGGCTAATTTTTCGAAAAAATCGCTTTTCACTCTTCCACTTGGATGTTGGATTATTTAATTAACCCCTCCCGTAGTGTAAGCCAGCTGTTGAGCTTAAGAGGATATCTTATGTTTCTAATGGCACGGACACGGACACGGACAACAAACGTAGTCTTGTTAGTTCAAAAATTGTATGATAAACTTTTAATTGAAATCTTAATGTCGAAGGAAACAACGATTTTTTTTTTGTTCGTCATGCACAGGATATCAAGTGTACAATAAAGATCGCAACTACTTTTGTTGGAAATTTACATGAAAACTCTTTTAGATGATCCCTGGGGGCAAACTTGAACAACTATCCGCCATCTGCTGCTCGATTTTATAAATTTAGTGCGGCACACAGTGAATGGATATATGTACCTAGTTTGAGTACTGTTTGGAATTGGAAGCAAAAATAAAGTTTTATCACAAATGGATACTGTTGAGTTGGTATTTCTGTATGAAATGCAGTGCCAATTAAAAGTTTATTGATTCCCAACTGAAAGGGGAACTTTTTTTGAACTTTCTCGTAAAACAGAAGGATATCGTATTCAAATGAGTTTCGAAAACGAGATGTTAATCCATTCGGAAAACTGCAGACAGCGTGACCATTGTGCGACTAAAGTTGCAATTTGACACTTTTTTCGAGAGTCTGCCACAATTTTTTTACTAAGTTGGACCTTTTTAACTTACTCGATTACGTATTAATATAAAGATATTGTTTTCGTACAGAATTTCGAACTCGAGGTGTTAATCAATTCTAACATTACGAAGATAGTGGACTCAAAAAATTGGTCTCGCAATTATGACCGTCTGTCCCGAAACCTAGACCCTAAACGGCTGCCCGGATTTCGTTCAAACTTCGGATTTGGAATTTGAGGGCTCACAGTTGAGGTTAACATGACTGCATACTCAGTTTTCCCTAAAAAATCGAATAACGGTACTTTTGAAATTTGAACAAATTTTGTTTCTGTTTAACCTACCTGAAAACGGCAATAACAATTCTGAACATGCAAACTTGGAGTAAAATTGATGTTTTCAAAATTAATGCGTCCCTAATTTTTAATTCAAAGCACCGAAAACGCTAATTTGAAAAACTGCTCATGTCTCGAAAACCCCATTTTCGATTTCGATTGAACTTAAAACAAATAGAAATTACATTTCAAACAATAGGTACCCAATACTCAGTTTTCAGCTTAATACTTAGTTTTTCTCAAAAAAATCGAGTAAACCAGTTTTTTTTAATTATTTCCCAAAAATTATAAAATAAAATAGCAATAGCCATTAAAAATACAGTAACAGCAACGTAAAACGTATTTTCAGCAAATATTACCCACTTCAACTTTTTCCCAACCATCGTCAACGTCATTGATCTATTCCAGTCTAAAAGAAAATCATTCCCTGACAGATCAAAAATCAGAAACTCCTACTACGTAAGTAAGAGCCTGTGAAATAGCAGAGTAGCCGCTCTCTAACCAGAACTGGCGACAATTACCTGCAAAAAGAGCTTCAACTTAAAAAAAACTCCAATTGTATACTGCCATATCAGATGAATAACCCAACAGTGAATTTTATTTAACACGATTCATTCTCCTATATTTTATGAACCGTTCTTTTATCTAGCATTGCTTCTCAAACCTTATCCTACCTATTTAATAAAATGAGAAAACAACCACAAGACTTTTGATGAACGAGAATGTTTTGTACGACCCAGTCGTGCACTTTATTTTAAAGTTCTTTCAAAAAGGATTGTGTAATAAAGTACAAACTTTGTTTGACCATATTTAACTTGCAAATTTTAATCCTAATTCTAGGTCAATCCAAAAACGTTTGAAATAATTTTTATGCAATACTTTCTGGGTCTTTTGAGCTATCACTAATTTACATTATGATTCTTTCAGAGGCTAAGTCACAAACAATTGAAAAAGTTGTTATTTAGACCAAAAAATAATCAAAATAATAAGCAGAGCTGACAGCTTTTAGGATGGGTTAGGTATCTCTATCTATACCTAAATGTCGAAAGATAGATACCTAAATAAGGCAAACCGCATACCACATTGGCCAACCGGCTGGGTCGCCTTTGGCAGTGGCTTACAAGTTGTGTCTTCTCTGGGTGGTTGTGTAAATGAGTTGAGTACCTATGATGCCATTATGATTTTTTTGTAATAATTGTGATCTTAAGACGACCAATAAGGTTTGATTTGCATCAAAGCATTCTAACAAACTGTGTTCCGTTAATTGAATAATTTGAAAGGTAGGTATCTTATAACGACACATATGGGCTCCATCAATCATTCATGAAATATTAGAAATGAGAGGAAATTGAACTTTAAAAAGTACCAAGAACTTTGCAAGAACGATCGGAAGGGCATTAGGTACTGATTTGAATATGATATTTGACAGATCGGCGGATACTTTGTGGATTTCCTATTTTGTTGGAATCTGGTGGAGTAATTCCACACATTTAACTTGCGGGGACGGAAATGCGTCACTGTGTTTTATCATTGCATACATTTTTTTTGAACTGGTGGAGTAATTGCACACATTCAACTTGCGGGGACAGGGAATGCGTCACTGCGTTTTATCATTGCATACATTTTATCATTGCATACGTTTTTATCATTGCATACATTTATGAGCTGGGGCATATTAATTTCAGCTTTTTGTTGATGTGAAATAAAATTTTGTTTTATTATTGAATATATTTTATCATTGCATACGTTTTTATCAAAGTTTGCTTGTCCTGTAACAGAAGGAGTTTTGGAAAGTTGATGTCCTCGCGGTTGTCAAGGGTACTGTATGGTCATGAGCATTAGCAGCCTGTCTTGTGGGGCGCCCAAAAGTTGCATTTCGAGGGATAATGTCTTTGAGTTCCTCAGAACATCTACCATTTTGAGTTCCTCAGAACATTTACCATAGAAGTACCTATAGAACAAGCATAGGTCAGCGACTTGTCTTCTGTGCACCAACGGTTGTAGATTCGAAGTGAGTGTAGGGTCTCCAATGAGTCGAACTGCTCGTCTCTGTATGCTATCAAGCAGGTTAAGTGAATGTTTTGGGGCCGAGCTCCATATATGGGAACAATATTCCAAGCCTGGTCTAACCTGTGCTTTGTAGAGAAGGAGAAGTTGCTTGGGGCTAAAGTACCTCTTTGCTCTAAATAGGTAGCATACATATATATAAGAGTGCTGTCATCTGCAAAGCTGTAGATATTATTATTTGTCGATCCAAGCAAATCGTTGATGTGGAGAAGAAATAGAGTTGAAGAAAGAATAGATCCTTGGGGCACTCCTGCATTTATAGCAAACGAATTGGATGATACACCATCTACAACAACTTGGATCGATCTTCCCAGAAAAAATTTTTGCATCCATCCGCAGAGTTGTTGTGGTAATCCATAACAGAGACAATACTGAGACCCCCAACTTCGGCCGATTTCCCGTTACCTTGCCTACAAGCTACAAGCAATACTTGTACGGAGTGTACACAATTTAGTGCGCTAGTATTGATACATAGAAATTCGTATTGAACAATGTCACGAAACTTCAACACACCAACACACCCTCAAAAAATATCAACAACTTCCGGTGTCGGCAAAGTTGGTGCCAGCGTTCATAGAATTTGGTCGGTTAGATTTGAAATTATTCGTTACGTG
This sequence comes from Cheilosia urbana, assembly GCA_946477585.1. NCBI lineage: Eukaryota > Metazoa > Arthropoda > Insecta > Diptera > Syrphidae > Cheilosia > Cheilosia urbana. The sequence goes on along the minus strand of OX297854.1, from coordinate 60,883,329 downwards.
TCAATAGTATTTTATTTTAGGAATAAGTGCACTTTTGCTGAAAATACTTATGAAAAATGATTACTCCAGAATAGTTGTAGGAAAATAAGAACATTTTGAGCAATTTCTCTTCAGTTATTTAAGAAAAATTTACTCATGAAATCGAATTTAATGATATTCAAAAGCGGAAAATACACAACAATGTTTCTCCTAATATGTTTCTGGAATATAAAACAACTCATTTAGATAGTATTATTAACCAAACAAAATATATTAATCGACTTTTGAAAATTTATAATAATCAACCAATAGAATTCAGTTATCTTAAAATGTCGTATTCCCGAATTCTTTCACATTCCCCCATGGTTGGTAGCGGTTGGCAGCATTGATTTTATATTTTTTGTATGTTTTTACATGTCACACGGATTCTAAATTGACATAACACCGATGGGAAAACAAAATGGCGAATTTGAAAAAAAAAAAACTGAGGGGGCCAGCGGCAAGAGGATTGTGAGTTGGGGGTCTCAGTATTGTCTCTGATCCATAAGACGCTAACTTGCCTAATAGGGCTCTATGCCAGACTCGGTCAAATGTTGTTCAATTGATTGTGTCCATAAGTGTGTTACGTAGCTTAGCAGGTCACCAGTGGAACGACGGCTCCGAAATCCGTATTGCCTGTCGCTTATTAATCGATGGCCTTCTAGATATTTGATTATTTCGACATTTATTTTCCATTACTTTAGAGAGCATTGAAAGTAACGCTTTTGGACGATAGTTTTGTGGCAGACATTTCCTCCCTTTCTTTGGAATAGGTTGAATGCGAGCGGTCTTCCAGCAAGAAGGAAACGTCTTCTGGGAGTACGACATGCTTAAGAGCTTACAGAGTACAGGTGCAAGTTCTGGTGCACAGTTCTTGAGTACTATAGCCGGGATTCCATCGGGTCCCGTTGCCTTATTGCAATCTAGTTCTTTAAGGATGCGTTGAATTATTCGAGGCCGAAATTTCACTTCTGCCATCGATGATTGTATCCTCGAGATATTTGGTGGCTCAAGCTGTGCAGAATCTAGGGTTGAATTCTTTGAAAACATGCTAGCGAAAACATCTGCCTTTTCTTTAGGTGTTGTTGCTAGCGTGCCGTCTTCTTTTACTATAGTTGGAAAAGAAGAGCAACTAAAGTTTATTACTGATTGCCTTTGCCATAGACCAGAATGCGCGTGAGCCGCTAGGACATCCAATCACTTTGTTAGTGACTCTTTCGCTGTAAGTTGTCTTCACCGATTCAATAATTAAGTTGCATCTATTTCGAAGAATTGTAAATTCAGATCTTTTTAGTTCTGCAGGGTTTGACCGCGATATGGGACAACCATCGATGCTGTCTTCCACAGCGAAATCTAGATAGATTACAGTCTCGAATGTACATATCTTACTTCAGCTACCACAATCCGATTGTATCTATTCTACCGAAACTAGCACACAACGAATAAAACTAGCACAGAACAAATAAATTGTTATTTCATAACATATTCTTGATATGTATACGGTTATATCAATTCCCACACATACCGCACGCACGTTATTTACACATACACATATTTCGGGACTGTTGGATACAGTCGCACCAATTTTTTGTTTGTTTTGTTTTTTGCTTACATATAATAAGCCTCAAAAGGCCTTTGAAAGATATCCGTTGTGAAAGAAACCGTTGACCTTGTTTTTCACGAAAACAAATTATAAAATTAAAATTCTGCGATGACAACAAATGTAATAGATTCAACAGAAAGTCTTCGTAAGTAAAGGTTGAGGTCAAATTGGTTACTGCTACCATTTCAAAAATGCTGTACATTTTAATTTAAACTGGCCGCCAACTAATAGTCCAAAAGGGTTTGTGATTATTAGTAAGGCCGATTGTCTATTGTCCTTCAAAAAAGTTTAAGTAACAATTACTCTGAAAAATTCCATTTTAAATAGAGCGGACGAAGTCGCGGGTAACTGCTGGTACCCACATTAAATTAGAACCCCACGTTCAGTTGAAACGTGTACTGCCTTTTGTCATTAAACACAAAGTCTAACATAGCTTTGGGAATAATCTAAAACGGATTCTAAGAGTCTTGAAAATAGTGACAATGGCTTGATTTGTCAATATAATAAAATATGAACAGCTAAAGTTATGAATGTGCGACATTCATCTAAGTGCGCGAAAAATTTTAATGTTTTTCACAGAAACGATCTTTGCCCGACATCGACCAACAACACAATTAGGTATAACCAAAAATGTTGGTGTCAATATCGACGACAATTTTCATGAATACTCTGAATGTATGCTAAATAATTAACACATAACAGATGGAACAACAAAAAAAGTTCCATCCAAGACTGGCATTATCCCAAAGACTTTAGCCAGGTAGGAATATAGGATTTTCGAGAATTACATTTTCAAACTAAAAGGGCCTTCTAGATATAGCGATTTTTCAGATATATTTATTGATGCTGAATCAGCCGGATCATTCCGGCAGTATTGATGGCGAGTTCGTTAAGCTTTTCTTCTAACACGTTTTAATGAAAAACGTCCTTTCTCGTGCTACTTTTAAAACACTATTTGTATCTTGAAAACCCTTGTTAGGATTATGATCAGGGTATAAATGTTTGGTAATGTGTACATTCTCAACAACGTACGCAATTTTCATTTCAACAGATGTGATTTTCGAACCAAGTATTCCAGTATTAATAGAAATAAAAATGAGTTTAAAATGGAAAACAAATTCCAGTATTTATAAGGTACCATTTCAATTGCTGATGGCTTAAGAATGTCATAAATTGTTACAAAAATTGGTGAGGTGCGTTAATTCTCCCAACTATATATGCGAGAAAAATAAGTCCTTATTATAAGTCACTTGGAAGACAATCTATAACTAAATCTCATGGATAATAGTATTAACAGTCCAACATATAAATTCATTGTTTATGCAAATTGTATTGATTTTCTTGCCTGATTTGCATATAGATTATTCAAATGCCCAGTCATGCGAACCCCAGCAACCGCGTTTGCCAATTTCATCGCTCAAGTGAGCTGCCATTAATTACATTTACATTAGTTGACGATAGGGGCTGATACGCTTTAATTAAAAGATACCTATCATCTCGACACATGTTGGTTGACCCAATACAATCACTCGTCTGTCATCGGTAACAGCTCTTGTGATACATCGGTAAACTTAAATTTATCTTAAAGAGCAGGCAAAGTTTTTTTTCAACTCTTTCCAGTTACCTATCTTCGGATTAAATAAATTCGAAAACTGAACTCACACAGAGAGAATCTAATTTAATATTTATTCGATTGACTACACGACGACTTATATTCTACTTACTCTCGCTACATTTCACATTCTAAATGAAAACCCGAAACGAGTGAAATTAATTTTCTCATCCTTTCTGGTGGTGCTGCGGGGACTGGATGTGCTCCCATGATGATTTAAAAGTTGAGCAGTATGGCATGTCGCCCACATCACGAGCAAGGATATCATATGCATACGGCACATACGACCCGTGCGATGAATATGTGAGTATCATACGGTGGCAGCGTTATCCAAGAAGAAAAGTGACAGTGCATCGGCTGCAGACGATGAAGTGCGGATAAGCATAGAACGTGTAGTTGTGATGCCGCTTTTGGCGGTGATCTAAACTTTTCCGTAACTAATGATCAATTGCACATTTGACGGACTTTTCGATTGATATTCCTACGTTTGATTGAATGACTTTAGGGCGGCTATTTCGTATGTATTAAGAAACAAGTTATATGAAAGGGAGGTGAGGGAAGTAGGTCGATAGATTCTAGTTACCAACGTAACGAAAGAAATGTTTCATAATTTTGAAGAGATATTTTTCATATTCAAAGACTACTGTCGTTTTCCATTTGGCAAAACGAAGCGTATTTCGAATGTTTTAACATAAAATTTAACCAGTGAATGGAAAACGCTTTGGAAAGTGTCGAAGGATACACATATTCGAATCCCACGAATATCAACACAAAAAAGACCTAGTGACGTTCTTATGTTCGGTTAGCCACACGAAATCTGCGAACGAATTAATATTAATATACGGCGAAGAATTACCGTAGAAAACCGTTGCTACTTCGGTTTGTTGGTTTGGATTATTAGAAGCAGCGTGCCCGGAATCACAGAGGATGCGCTGCGCATTTACAAAAAGTTCTGTATTCATGAAAGAGTTCGCATTCGCCTCAGTGATGGGACTTCAGGAAAGTGAAACGGTGGTAGATAGCCTTAAAAAAAAGGTGGTAGAAAAAAAAAATTGTCGATGGTAAATAATTCATTTATTTATACCGATGAAATAGTAATAATAAAAAAAAAAAAAAAAAAAAAAACAGAAATAAATATAAATCAGTCATTTCTAATTATTAATTTTAATTGTTTTTAAAAATCACATTTGTTGTTCAAAACAAAAAATTTAATTATTACTTCGTACGGCAACCGTCTGCAGCTTTTAAATTTTGAATTCAAATTTTAAAAGAACTACAGAAAAAACGGCAAGGATTCAACTCATCATTAAATACAAAATATCAAAACTTAGCAAAGCACCCTCGCACTAATACAGTCAAGAAATGAAGTATTGGCGCAGTAAATGGTGTATACTGGACTGGAAGTTTTTGCTGATGCAATTCTTCGAGAAAAATACTGATAGCTAGTAAAAGTAAGGGGAGTAGCATTGGGTATAGTAGGTACAATTTTCAATATAATGATGGCAAGTAAATATTACTAGCGAATAGCTTTGTTAAAAGGTGATAGATTTCGAGTTCAGGTTGGTAGAATTTCCGAAAGTGTAAAAAGTGGTTGAAATACCACTTAAGTATTAGAAGTCCCATCACTGATATGACAAAGTTGACGTAAATGTCACACTATATATATATATAGATTTCGAGAGATATTCGAATCAGACCACCATTGTCGGGTCTCTTTTCGTCTCTCTACCACTATAAATCTTACCCAGAGAGACTTTCTGGATTTCTCCAGAGTTCTTCCCTGAGCTCAATTCCTAGTGTTAACGCTAGCATCTGTTTATGGGAGATCTGTTTCATCGACTGGGTCTCGACCCAATGATGTCCCAAGATCCTCATTCTTTTGCCAGCCAACGCCGGACATTGACACAGTATGTGTGCCGCTGTCTCAGGTTCCTCCAGGCATAGTTGACAGGTATCATCCTCTCTAAGGCCCATCTTCCTTAAGTGATACCCGAAATTACCATGTCCTGTTAACAAAGCCACCACCCACTTCAATGTTCCTCGACTCATGCTTAGAACCCTTCTTTGAGTGGAGCAGGTCGGCCACTTAATTGCCATTTTAGCCTGTCTACACTGTTCCACGGTTGACCACCTTCTCAGGTGTTCCGCCGTGATCCATTTGTGAATGAGCTGTTCTACCATTCCTTTGCCAATTGAAGAGAATGGTTCTGGTCCCAGAAACTTATCAGTTGACCCCTGTTTTGCAAGGGAGTCCGCCTTTTCGTTGCCTTCGATCCCTATGTGTCCTCGTACCCAAGTCAGTGTTACTTCATTTTTAGATGAACACTTATTGAGCTTAAGTACACATTCCAATGCCAATGATGTTGTGATGTTTGTTTGTTCCATGCATCTGATCACCGCCTGATTGTCCAGTGCTATAAGGATGTTTCTTCCCTCCACCTGACTCTCAAGCAAGTAGTCCAACGCATGCAGCAATGCAATACATGCCTGGTATACAGAAGTGTAATTCCCGAGGCTAACGTGACGGGATAGTTCCAGCTCTGCTGAATAGATGCCGGCACCCGCTCCGTCATCCATCATGGATCCATCTGTGAAAATCACTATTTCACCACTCCTTTTTTCTGGAAGTAATCCGTTCTCAATACGAGTTTTGTGATTCCTTTCCATAATACGCACCCTTGTTATCCCATCCATAGGCATGTTCAGCTCCCTAATCTCGTTTTTGACAAGTTCCAGGATCTTCCTATGTCCATAGATGGTACCACGATTGTGCCATTTTGCATCTCGATGCAAACGAAGTGCCGCTAGGGCCGCTGTTTTCTTAATAAATAAGTCTAGCTGTAAGATCCCTAGGATCACTTCCAATGCGCATGTTGGTGTTGTCCTTATTGCACCTGTAACTCCTATACATGCTAAACGTTGGACCCTATCCAGGTGCTTCCTCACAGTTTTCTGGGAGGCTTTCGCCCACCATACACTGAAAAAAAAAGGTACACCATAGTAGTGAAAAAGTTCATCAATGTGATGAAAAAATCAACAATTTTAGTCCAGTGAACTTTTTCATTAGTATGATGAAACCGATTTCGTCAATATGATGTTGTTCATCATTCATCAACTTTGTTCATCAATATTATGAAAAATTCATCAATATAATGAACCCAAATTCCTCTTTAATTTCATAATGTGATGAATGTATTCATCATATTGACAAATTTGTTCATCAATATGATGCACACTTTCTGTGCTGTCAAATTTGTTTTCATGTAGTTGTAAGATTATTCATACAAATAAAAACATGAAATAAAAATACTGACACCAATATAAATCGTAAAGATATAGCCTTCCCACTTTCATGGGGATGCTAAAATACTTAAACGAGCATAATGTCATGAAAATGGTAATGGTAATATTATGTGAATTTAACTATTGAATTTCTTCGCATCCGAAAGGAAAATATTCAAACGAAAATCAGTTTTACCACGGAAGTCAATAAAGTGTAGTGGCAAAAACTCACGCGCTCAAGAAATATTGAAGATTTATAAAAATAAATTTTATTTCTGAGTTACTTTTATCACTCCTGGGACCATTTTTTGTTTTTCATAATGGATCCCAATGAGAATCAGAGAGCGGCCATTTGCCTGCCATATGCATAGAGTCACAGGGTGCATGTGCATACATTTGCGTTTGAAATGTGTTTTTGCGTTTTTTGTTATTTAGTTATAATTTTATTGATCCATTCTGTTGAATTTTATAATGTTGAGGCGTGAGAGAACAATGTACGAGAAAAGTTTGGTTAAATAACAATATTACATTGATTTTGAAAATATTTTTAAAAAGTAAATATTTATTTACATTTATGTGTGTAATGAAATCACAACGTTATAATTATATAGCGAGCTCTTTTTTTTACCAAAGGAAAATCGTTGTAGAAAATTCATGATGATTGTAGTTGTATTTTAATGACATATTTATTTAACGTTAAAAATCGACCCTATTGCTAAGTTTCCACCGGAGGATAACTGCGAGATTTAGAAAAATTTCCGTACATCCCACATAAATCTCGGAATTTATCATACGAAAGTTATCTCATAAAAAGGGAGATTAGAAATAAAACAAACACACTTTTCACAGCTCGATATGTCAAAAGAGAAAAAAAAAAAAAAAAAAAATGAAAGAAAAGACATCAAAAATGGAAAAATGTCTCTCTCTCTCTCACACTTTCTCGTGAAATGTCATTTTCTCTCAAATGTACAGAGCCATTTAAACACTTCGGGATTAATTCTAAACCTCTTGTACTTAATCTTGGGATTTGTGTTCCGTGGAAACGTAGCTTAACCTACCTTTTAGAAGTATGTATTTTAAAACACGTTTAAAACACAACATTTTTCGATATTTACGTTTTACTTTTTACAAATGAAAAAGCTATATCAAGATATCGGAAAAATAAGCCCCTTTGAAAATTAGATAGTCTTACTCATGATTTAGCTTTTAAAACGTCGCTATGAATATTTAGAGCAAACAATTTATGTCGAACAACGTTCGTTTACATAGCAAAATCATTGAAACGAAATCGGTTGTTCAACACCTCCCAGATATATCTACATATGAAACTGAAATAAAGTTATACATTAATTGCATACCTTTAATAAGGCTAGGTAAATTACATTCTTTTAGGGTAAATGAGGCGCTCCATCGAAGATAAAGGTTCTAATTATATAAGTTTCATTATACTGATAACATAATAAATACTTAAAATATATTAATGTATTAAAGTTATTTATGCAAAATTTATAACATTTTATATAATGTGAAAAATCGAAATTAGACTATAGCTTTTTTATATTTCCACCATTTTTACACTAGGTAATATTGAATTTTTTACACTTCATTAATTGTTTTTAAATTTTGTATGCTGCAGTTTATTTAGCAAAACCAGTCGCCAGTAGTAGAAGCAAAAATAAAAAAGTTTGTTCATCGGCAAGCAATTGTACAATCAGTACATTGTTTAAAATGCAAATGGATACTTTTGGGAGAACATTAATTAAAAGATAAACAAATAATTATGTGATGAAATTTCTAAATCACACATATCGAATCTTTTAAGATATTCATCGTTCATCGGTCAACCATACACAATTTTCTTCTCTGCCACCCTGTGTAGATATTTTACGCTTGATGAGCAATGACATATAATTATCTACGCATATATGTATACATTAAAAGATTCATCATGCGTATGTGAGTATAAATGCTGTACCAACATCGCGTGTGTACACCTACAGCATACATCATATTAACAATCTGTGCATCACATTGAAGAAACCGATGAAAAAAGTTCATCAATATGAGGATTCCATTCATCAATATGATGAATATTACGGCGAATTTAATTTTTTTCATCAATATAACGAATTAGTTCATCTATATTATGAAGGTTTACATCAACGTTCTCCTTAGTAAAAATTAATGTCTGTTTTTTGACGAACGCTATCATCAATATAATAAAAGCCGTCATCAAAACGATGAACGTCGTTATCAATATGATAAAAATTCAAAACTTGGCAATCGTACTTGAATATGATGATTCCATTCATCAATAAGACGAATAAATCATCAACTGGATGAACAAATGACTAAATTCATCAAAATAAGTGTTTTCGTCATATTGATGAAATGTTTTGATGAAATAATGAACGTAGTTCATAAAAACATACGCAAAATTCTCTTAAGAATCCTGTTGAAAAAATTGATGAATTCATTTTCATCATATTGAAAAACTGTTCATCAATTGTCAAAAAGTTTTCACGAATTCGTTCATCATATTTATGAAAATTACCTCATATTAATGAATATCATGTTGATGAACGCCATTCATCAATACGACGCCGACTTTTTTTTTCAGTGTACAACCGAGGCGTAGGTAATAATGGGTCTAGTTATCATCGTATACACATCCAGTATGCTGACCTAGGCGAGAGTCCCCACCTCTGTCCACATACACGTTTGCACTGATGTAGTACCCTTTTTGCCTTCCTGACCTTCTCCTCAACATGGTAGTTCCAAGTAAGTCTAGTATCTAGATAGACTCCGAGATACTTAACCTTCTTGGCCATTTTTAGTTCCGATCCGAAAAGTGTTAAGGGTCGAAATTCCAGATTTTTCAACTTCCTTGTGAAGATTATTAGATCTGTTTTCTCCGCATTAATGGAAAGCCCTTGTTCCAGACACCACCGTTCCACCACTTTGAGTGCATTTCTCATGATATCTGCGGTGAAGTCTATGAAACTGCCTCTGGCCATTATTGCTATGTCGTCGGCATATCCCACTGTGTGAATGCCAGTCGCCTCAAGTCTGTCGAGAAGAGAGTCCACAGTGATATTCCACAGTGTAGGTGAGAGAACACCTCCTTGTGGGCAACCTCTGCTAACCCTTCCTCTGAGTTTTTAGGTCTGAATATTTATCGCCCTTGTGTTCATCATATTGTCCACCCATCTTACCACCAATGGGTTAACCCTACATTTTTCCAAGGTTTGCCTCAGACTTTCAGAGCATATCTTATCGAAGACACCTTCAATGTCCATTATGGTGGTCATCGTAATGCCCCCGGTATTTACCTCTTCTTCTGCAACGCGTACTACTTGACGTAGCGCTGTTTCTGTAGACATGCCTGCCCTGTAGGCATGCTGTCAACTATTTAAGGGATATATCCTAAGCGCAGTACTCTCCATATAGTCCACCACCACCCTTTCCATTGTTTTTAACAGAAAGGATGTTAGGCTAACTGGTCTAAAGGACTTTTGCCTCGATATAATCCTTTTTCACCGGCTTTGGAAGGAAGACCACATTTGTCTCCCTCCATGTAATCGGGACCTAGTCTATTACTAGGCATGCAACGTATATATTCCTGAACCTTGGTGCAATTACGTCTACTCCCCATTGCATTAGACCTGGAAATATACCATCCGGCCCCGCGGTTTTGAAGGGTGAAAATGTTGCTATCGCACCCTTGACCGCTTCTGGTGTTACGATCCGTTCTGCTTCCGTCCTATCCATCCTGTTCGCTCCTTCTTTCCTTGGAGCCCAGGGCTGATCTGACTTATAGCTTCCTGGAAAGTGTGCCTCCATTAGGACCTCATTTGTCTGATCCAGTGTTTCCAACATCTCCCCATCTCTATTACGAACGAGTCCGATCTTGGAAACTGGATCCCTGGAGACAATCTTCTGTAGTCAGACGTACTCCTCATACTCGAGCAAAAGTCCCTCCATGACTCCCTTTTACGTCGTCGCAGAGTAACATTCATCTCTTTCTTTTTCGCCTTATACTCATCCCATGTTTCGGGTTCTCCCCTCCTCATGGCGTGATTGAAGGCCTTCCTCACATCCTTCTTTAGCTTTTCAAGTTCCCTACACCACCAAGGCGCTGGATCTTGTTTTTCCACTAAGGTAGGTGTGCAAGCCACTCGATACGCATCTTCAACAGCCGATTGCAGATGCTTCAGCTGTGATTCTACATGCCAAGTGTTTTTCGGTATTCCGAATCCTGCTACATTCAGTTTTTCCTCCAATACTCCAGGTATTTAGTCCTATCCGTATTCTTCGGAATTCTGATGTATTTCCGATCTTTTTTTCTTTTAGACCCGTAGCGAACATCAAATGAAATGGCTCTGTGATCCGACAATGTAGCCTGATCCCTTACCCTCCAATTTGATATTCTTTCAATTATCTGGCTACTGCACAGGGTAATATCGATCACTTCCTTCCGCCTCACATCCACGAAGGTTGGCTCTGTTCCCCTGTTTAATATAGCCAGATCCTTGCATGATACAAATTCGAATAATGCTTCTCCTCTGTAATTATCGTTGGTGCTGCCCCACACTGTGTTATGTGCATTGGCATCGCAACAAATTATTAAGTCCTCATTCCTGTTCCTGCATGCATTTACCAAAGACTCCAACTCTCTCGTCGGAGGAGGATCCGGATAATCATACGGCAGGTATGCAGATGCTACAACAAAAGTTCCCGCACCTGAACCTACTCGTACTGCTGCAAGGTCTGGGGCACACAGATCCGGCAATTTATATGCTTGAAATCCGCGCCTCACCAGGATACAGGACCTAACTCTTTCGCTGGTTTGCGCATAATGCAATTCAGCCATGCTATTTGGGAGTCCTCTAATCTTTCCTTTAAAGATCCAAGGCTCCTGTATGAGGGCTATATCAAACGAATCCCCATCAAAGCATTTAGTCATCATTGCCGATGCTGCTTTGCTGTGATGAAGGTTCAATTGAATCACCCTGAGCTTTTCCCGGTACGGGCCCACCTCCCGCCCGACTTGTGTTGATCCCATATCCATGGTGTCTATCACTTCGTCGCCCTACCGGGTGGCTTTCCATGTTGAGTCTTTTCCGATGATCCTTGGAACTTCACGAATGCTATGTCCAACCCGCAAAAGAGTCTATCTCCTGCTTGTCTAACCAGCCTCGCTTCCTCCCTCGGGCACCAGATCGTCAGCTTGGTTCCACCAATTTTGTGGTCGTCATATCTTCCGGCATGAATAACCCTCCATTTAGAAGTGTCCTTCACACAGGAATTTTGACGACAGAGTCTGGCAAGGATGACATCCCTGCTCACGGGTTGACCGGGAACGAAGATTATCAACTTTTCCACATCCTTTAGTATGTGAAGCCTGTCTATTTTAAGGTTGATTCCCTCCCATAGGTCGGTCATCTTCCCTACAGTCTCACATAGCCAATCCTTGGTTTCCTTGGTTACCGCATTTTATAGCTATAATCCCTTCCTCCAAGGTTACCTCCTTAACACCGATATCACCTGCATTTGTCGGAAGTAAGTCTAGAGCCCCCAGAAGAACATTTCTAAAAATACTCAAATGCGATGCATCTATCCCCCCTCACGACTCATGTCGGCAACACCCATTTGGAGATCGTTCGCCGCTGTTTGAGCAAAGGTTTTTACGCCCCCGCCAACTTTGGTTCTCTCACTCCTAGTGTATGGCTTAGCATTATAGGCTTGCTTGTCATGTCACACTAAATCACTTAAAGTTCGGTGGGGACGCGTTTCGTGATTTATAAATTACTTCGTCTAAATCACGTTGGTGGGAACATGGTATTAGATTGTTTTTTTTTTAGAGGTACATAGCAAGACCAAACGAACAGTAAACGAATAACACAAGAGAACCAGACATCTAAATAACAGACAATCGATATCGAACGATAAACGAATAAACGGAAATCGAGAGAATTCGCGTCCCTCATCTTTTTCTTTCCTTTTGTGCACTACAGCGCAATTTACATGCAAGCAGTTGAAGGAAATCAATCATTCAGAACTATCAGTAGTCACTTTTAACTGAGCTAATTGTCATGATAAAATATGGGAAAATTGTAGTGTTTTATTTCCTAAATTACCTATATATTATAATAGAGAAACTTTACAATTTTACTACATTTAATAGCTTTTAGTCGCGACTTAGTCGGACTAAAAAATCAATCGGACAAGCAGTTCGCCCACAATTACCATTCGAAGGTGTTTTTTTTTTTTCAAAACAAATATTAGAAAATTGAAAAAGAAAATTAAGCCATTTGATTTTCACTACGAAAAAGATCTTAAATGAAGAGTATATTTGTAGGCTCTATCTGTTTTTTTCGCTATTCTCAAATGTGTCAAAAAGTAAGAAGTAAATTGGAAAAAAAAAGCTAAGCTACTACCCCTTATACAATTATTAGGGTTATGTGTGGTTATTGACTTCATTAGACAGATAAATTTATGAAACACCTGGCATCCAGCAAAAGCCTTCATTCGCACATTACATCATCTAAGCTTTTGGAGCTTTGTGAGAAAAACGTTCTATCAATTAACATTACACTTTTTTCATTTCAGAACTTCCTCAACAAGCCCAACTCCAACTTTGGGTGGAGCCGTCGTTGGTCGTACTATATATTGTGTTCATATTCAGTCGGATTTGTCCTATGTACTACAAAAGCAGAGCATAGAGCACTGAACCAGTTATACTCACGCTTCGGAACGGAAGTAGAGATCGTTTTCAAAAACGACTGCCGGGGTGACAAGGATAAACAGGAAATGGAATAGCTATAGCAAACAATTTTATGATGGCTTTCCGCATTTATCTGATCTTAAACTCAGTATGACCACTCACTGTGCATCTTATTTGAACAGTTTTAAGCTGAGACTCCCTCCACCCAAAAAGTAACTCATTAAAACGGTCTTGAATCTGCCGATGAATTGGCCTTTGAAATTAAGTCTCGGTTAACCTTGTCACTTGGGCTCCAGATTAGTCGATCTTTGAATATCGATTCGAACGACCTAGCCGAGCCAATCGCAGTCGATGTTCTTTATGTTTATACTAGCTGACCCGGCGAACTTCGTTCCGCCCAAATTCATTCATGTAGGTAATGAAATTAATAATTCCGAGCTTTCGCTTTATTCTACTTCATGTAATTCGGTCAATTCAAATTTTTTATTCAAAAGTTATATTAAAATTTAATAAATAAATAAAATCAAATACTTGTCGGCCAACCTACCGCTTTTTCACGTACAAAGCGAGAGCTTCGCCGAGACGTGAAATTCAAGATTTATGCCTTTATGCCACACGCATCCAGCGATTGTCCTTGCGACTTATTCATCTTCGCCTTTGAATAAAAATCGTTGCTTGAATAATATTTGATATTAAAATCTTCACAACCAAGCGCGTACCGTTACAAAATTTTGGTTCATTTAGCATGCGCAACAAAGTGGGATAGTTGGTGGCTTCGTTTTCATCCATCACGGAGTCGACTGATTTGTATGAATGCAACTCACCAGCGATTTGGCCGGTGATTAAGTTTGCTGGAATCACACCATTGCCCAACGCCAATAATTGCCTGGAGAACTCTGCAGCGTTGTTGTCAAATGCAATTTCTTGACATATCGCCATAAAGCAGACGCCTTCAGGCAAGCATTCAATTCATCTGCCGGAGTTGATCTCGAAATGACAGGCAGCGTTTAACGAAAATCGCCTGATAGCAAGATCCTTGCTCCACCGAAAGGTCGCTTATAATTACGTAAACGATTCAGGGCCTCCAATGCGTGTTTGTAAGCCATTGTGCATTCGTCCCATGTGATAATCTTACATTGCTGCAGCACTTTCGCCATCGCAGTATTCTTTGAAATGTTGCATGTAGGTTCTTCTTCCACTTGCAGATTCAATGGCAATTTCAATGCAGGATGAGCTGTTCGACCGCCTTCTAACAAAGTAACCGCTATCCCAGAAGTGGCTAGGGCCAAAGCGATCTCAGATCTCGAACGAATTGTAGCCAAAATCAGTGAAATCATGAATGTATTTCCAGTTCTGCAATTTTCGTTATCGACTGCTTGCATCAATTCATCGTACACTTTCTTTTATTCTTGATTCAACATTGGCACATTTGTTCGAACAGCTTAACTCAATGCGATTCGACCGAAGTCCATTTCTCGCTCCAATTCTGCATTAAATGCGTCTTGGCTGTGGCATCCCCAATTTGCACAACAAATTGCCACTCATGAGCAGACACATATCCTCGATCAAAATCAAAGCTTTGTTGCGCATTCCATCTGACATCTCCAGTTCATTATCCGATGTCACAGTACGAATTCGATGCAAAATATCATCGGCCATATCATCTTTGTATAATCAAAGTATCTACTTCATTTCAAAAAGTTACTTAATGTAACATAGTAAACATAATTTATTAGAACAAACTTTTTAGGTACCTATAGGTGTTTAAAAAAAATAATTAAAATAATTGACAACAACAATTGCTTTTAAAATTTAAAATATTTTTTTTTGTATTTGAAGTGTCACTACTCGATTTCTATCCAGTTTCTTTTTTTTCAAAGTGTACAAAAATGAATTTATTGGAATGGCGGTTGCACCTTCTTTCAAAAATTTATCATACTAATATATTAACCTTCTCTGCATGGTCTATTAACCAACAAAAAAAACTAAATTAATATCGGATGTGAGTGGCAGTCGGTAGGCTGTCACACACACATTTATCAAGTTATTTTTATATATATAGAAAGATACCTACTATACATATACCTACATACACATCGAAGAATTTTTCTGTAGCGTCAACTCTATCTTTCTTTTTATAATTCATAGCTCTTTGAGATTAACAAAAACTGTCAAGATAATGTTTCTACAGAAGCATCGTTTCCGTATCTGAACAACAAGCGAAATCATATCGCCCCATCAGCCTTAGCTCCTTCCTCCTAAAAACCATGGAGAAAGTCCTAGACCAATATATAAGGGATCAGTTCCTTACAGGTAACCCACTCCATGCGAACCAGTTCGCATACCAAGCCGGCAAGTCTACCGAAACTGCCATACACAGCCTCACAACGACGATTGAAAAGGCTCTGGCAGCAAAGGAAACGGCTCTTTGTGCCTTCATAGACATCCAGGGAGCGTTCGACAATACCTCCTTCGATGCCATAAAGAAAGCTATGATAAGGAAAGGCATTGCCCCACTAATCATAAAATGGGTTCTAAACATGTTAGAAAGCAGAATTATTAATCTGGAGTATGGAGGCTCACAAAAGACTGTTAAGGCCACCAGGGGCTGTCCTCAAGGTGGAGTACTTTCTCCCCTTCTGTGGACTTTAGTCATAGATGAACTCCTATTCCACCTCACACAATCGGGGTACATAATACAAGGTTATGCAGATGATGTAGTAATCACTGTTAGGGGCAAACATGACTCCACGATATCGGAGATCATGCAAGGAGCCCTAAACTTAACCTATAGATGGTGTCAGAACAAAGGATTGACCATAAATCCCTCAAAAACAGTCATGATACCATTCTCAAGAAAGAGAAAACTAGAATTGAAACCGATCAAGCTAAATAACGAAGTTATTGACCTATCAGCAGAGGTAAAATATCTGGGAGTAATCCTGGACAAGACTCTCACCTGGAACTCACACCTTGATCAAGTCACCAAGAAGGCGACAAAGGCAATTTATATGTGCCAGCGTCTTCACGGCAAAACCTGGGGCTTAAAACCAAAAATGATCTACTGGTCATACAACACGATCATCAAACCAATGATCACCTATGCAGCGATATCATGGTGGCCAAAAACCGAACAATTAACGGCCCAAAAAAAAAACTAAACAAGATATATCGCTTAGCATGTGTTGGTATAACAGGGGCAATGAAAACTTGTCCAACTGCAGCCATAGGGGCAATGCTCAGCCTTCTGCCTTTACATATTTCTGTAAAGAAGGAAGCGAGTCTCAGTGCCCTTAGGCTCCCTGATATATCAAATCTCAAAGCAGGAAATCTGACAGGACACCTTCGAGTATTACAAATGCTTCAAGATGATCCTGTAATCAAAGTATCAGATACCATGCTTAAAAGACTTCGCTTCTCCAGAAAATTTAAGATAGTCATATCTGACAGGAGTACCTGGAGAACCAACCAATTCGTAACACGACCAGGATCACAAATCTGGTACACCGACGGTTCAAAGATGGAAGATGAAGCCACCGGTGCTGGGGTCTATGGGCCTAGGTTCCAAAGAGCCGTAGCACTAGGTAAATCACCAGACATCTTTCAAGCGGAGGTACATGCCATAGAGATATGTGTCCGGGAATGCTTACGGAGGCGCACTAAAGGTGCCCATATATACATCCTCTCAGACAGCCAGGCAGCCCTTAAGGCCCTAAGATCGTTCTCGATCAGATCAAAGCTAGTCTGGGAATGTTTCAATCTCCTCGAAGAACTGGCAAAGGACAACACGGTCACTGTTGCTTGGATACCAGGCCATGAGGGATTTGAGGGCAACGAACGAGCAGATTGTCTGGCGAGAAGAGGTGCATCACGTCTACTCACCGGTCCTGAACCCTACTTCGGGTTACCTTTGAGTTACATACACTCAAAATTCAGGAAATGGGAAGATGATCTCCTTGCCGAATACTGGACGGAATCAAAGGGACAGAGGCAGGCAAAAAGATTCATTAACCCAGCTCGTAGTAAAGCAAAAAAGTTACTTGAGCTAAGCAAAGAGGATCTAAGGATCCTAACGGGTTATCTTACTGGTCACTGGCCACTAAGATATCATCTCAAAAAAATGGGACTTTCCGACGATGACTCCTGTCGACTCTGCGGAGAAGAGGAGGAGACAACGGAACACATACTCTGCGAATGTCCTGCGGTGGCCAGGGGCAGAGCGATCCATATGCAAAGGGCGATTTTAAGTCCTGCAGATATTGGAAACATGGAACCAAGAAGGGTGCTGAGGTTTATAAAGAGCCTCAACAGCTCCCTGGGTTAAATAATAAAGGCCAACACAATAGATCTCTTCTGGTCGCAGTGTATAGGGCCTATCACTTACAATACAATACAATACAATCGTTTCCGTAGAACATGAAGTTTTGAACAGATTTTGTTCGAGGGAAAGTTTTCTCCCGATCTTATATCGCGGAGAGTTAAGTTAAGTCATCGCTCTCTTCAATTTGAAACCAACCCAATTCAATCACAATAATGAAGGCCAAGCGAAACTTACAGACCGAATTATGTGAGAACAAAAATCATGTTCGTCAAAACACGTCGATTGCCCACAACTACATAATAATATCTCAACAGAACGGAAGGCTAAATACTTGCTGAAATTGTTTAACAACAACACTTCCAACAGCATACCAAACGAGAACAATTAAATTAATTTCCTAAAAGTCTGACACAAGGACCCATTAACTCCCCTATCTTAATTGCGCCATCAGAACCGATACCACCGATGCGGTGGCCTTGGGCGAACCACACCACCATTCAACAGAATCTACTTTTGGTATGACTGTTCCCTCCTCGATGTCAAACTGTTGCTATCAGCCACATCTATAACCGCTATCATTACAGAAATAACGCTCAAGACCAAAAATTGAACCGCTGCGGTGTATCTCATGGTGGTGAATCTCAATCCTTGAAATGCTTGGCTTATCCCATCTCACTTTGAGTGCGAAAATATCTCTATTCACCCATCACTTATTTTTGTCTTACTCCGATGGGGTCGCTTCCCATTTGCCAAAGCAAATTGAAATGGAAAAAATCGAAGGGGGGTCGGGCGAAAGAAAAACAGGACAAAAAAAAAACTCTTTCAAGCAACGACACCAGGGAGCAAATTGACAGCTGACCTGAAAATTTCAATTTCAAATTGTTTTTCTTTTATCGAAGCAGACGAAGATGCATTTGCTTGACAGAATGTGATGCAACTTTATCGCATGCAGAAATATTCAGAAAGTTGGTGAAGAAAGGATTCCACCATTTGGACAGGAAAGGTAGGTGTTAACCGTGTGCGGGAAATATTTTTGAACATTTTATTGGTTAGGAATAGCATTTAGCTCGTCTGTGGGCTGTCGCCTATCAACGTCGTGGTTTTGCTGGAAATAAATTTAAATTTTAGAAATAATGATAGGTGGGGTAAATTATTTACAGAGGACAAGAGGCAGTCTGTGTGGGTGTTTTTTGGTTTTACCGCTTCATTAGAAAAGTGTTCTATAATGGATAAAGATGATATACTTCTCCATCAGAATTGTTTATTGACGATGGGGCTTTTTTTCATCATTTTCTCTGTCGATAGATGGAGAAGCGGTATGAAATATAGGCACGTGTGCAAAGTTGATGAGCATGGATATACTACAAGGTTTCTTATGAATTATTGAACTCATAAACTGACACAGGTAGAGTGTGTTCAGTGGTGGAGCGACGCCGACCGACGAGAGGAACATAATCGTTGATTAATATGCAGATAAACCCAGATACATGTGCATATGTAGGCGTAGAATTCAAGAGTATATGAATGAGGTCTGTAGGCACCCGATGCCACTGTGGAGTATTTGTATGAAAAAACCGCTCAAAAGTAAAAAAAATCAAGTTGTCATAAATTTCGGTAAGCACCGCTATTCTTCAAGCTTGATAACCGATCCATCACGCATTATGCAAAAAAAGTTGCACCGCCATTGCCATTCGCCACATTATCAGTCAGAACCTAGCCATTGTCGGAACTGCATTTATTGGTTATCTGCACTTTTGTTCGCGACTCATTTTTGATTTAGTTATTGTTTTTTTGTGTGGTGAAATTAAGAAAGAAAATTATTTGATTATGGAAGTGCAAGGTATAATCGATGTTAAGATATAAAATTAGATTTTTTTGTCTGCATGATTTTGTTGTATGCGTACGGTGTTCATGAAGTCCTAATTTAATGTTTAATTTTAATAAAATGTTTTAGATAATGGTGTTTTTGTTTGTGAGTATGTCATGATCGGGCAATAATATTCTTATGGGCACAATCCTTAGTTTCTTGGCAATCATAGACCGCAATAAAACTGTCCGCCTACGTCCGCCATTTTGTTTTATGTCACTTCGAAGACTATCATAGCTTATGGTAACTTAGACAGAATTTCGTACTTGCATTGCAGATTCGTCGTTTAGTGTCAAGAGTTTTACCCGAAGGGAATTATACGATATGCTAAAAGATTTTAGAGATAAAAAAGTTGATGAAAAGCTTTTGCTGTTGGAGGAAAAGCTTATCCAAATTTTAAAATGTCCAATCGAACAAAAAAGTTGTGTCAGCAATGCTTTGAAATATTTTAAAAGCGATTTCAAGAAAAAATGGGCTGCTGCGAGCTATAAGGATGAAAGATTCCTTAAAACCAATAAAAAGTGGCTTCAAACGAGCATTAAACTGTCCTTTGTTAAACCCTTGCACAAACCAGGGAGACCATCCAAACCGTTTGAAGAGCTTAGTGAGTAATAAAATTCAAGGCGCATTCAAAGAGCAAATGGGGCTCCTAGTAGATGTACCCAAAGCGGGATTTGGTAATACCAATGACGGCAACACGTCCAGAAGGTTTTTCAATGACCCGGAGTGTTCTTCTCGTATAACTGGGGTAAATATTAATTTGATAACTCGCTTTAAAACTATCTTGGAAGTGATTTCTAGTGGATATAGAATTGATGCAGACAAATTTAATACCTTCGCCCACGATACCGCTAAATTGTACATAGATCAGTACGGCTGGCATCCCATGTCACCAACTATACACAAAGTGTTGATGCATGGCGCAAGGTATAATCGATGTTAAGATATAAAATTAGATTTTTTTGTCTGCATGATTTTGTTGTATGCGTACGGTGTTCATGAAGTCCTAATTTAATGTTTAATTTTAATAAAATGTTTTAGATAATGGTGTTTTTGTTTGTGAGTATGTCATGATCGGGCAATAATATTCTTATGGGCACAATCCTTAGTTTCTTGGCAATCATAGACCGCAATAAAACTGTCCGCCTACGTCCGCCATTTTGTTTTATGTCACTTCGAAGACCCCCTTCGGGTAGGGGTTAGAATATACCCGAGGTAGGCATGCCTGTCGTAAAAGGCGACTAAAATCCAACCTCCGTATACCGAGCGAAATGGTGTATACAAAAAATGCAATGAACAAAACGAAAAGATTAACTACCCCAGGTGGCAGTCCAGCTTTACTGGAAAATCCACCCTCTTCGGAGGTCGGCTCTACGGATTCTGGGGAGAGCCGCTTATTGCAATCTATTAACCCTTTTATTAAAAGCTCAAGGGTATCTCGATCTCCTCCAACAAGATCGAATAACGCCGGGAAAAGAAGTCCGCCGGGAGCGCTAGCGCGTGAAAAACAGGACTCAGTGAAAGATAAAAGTCTTGAGGAAGAAAATAAAGAACTCCGAATCAAGCTTAAGGAAATGGATCTACTCTATCAAGATCTTAAGAAAGAGATAGAACTGTTAAAAGAACAAAATAAGGTTCTAAGGAACACTCACTTGCAGAAAGAACGCGAATGTACTCCACCACGCTTGGCTAGTCGGGAATACCACACCGACGAAGAAGAGCTAGCGCGCGAAACGAATTGGGTCACTAAAAAAAGACCTAGTAAGAAAAGGAGAGCCGGTTCTTCGCCTGAAGTCGAGCCCTTAAAAGAACAAACGCGTAAAGTACCGCAAGAAAAACAACTCCGAGGGCATATTCGCGCACCACCTCCAATAAACGTCGTTGGGGTAACGGAGTATAATAAATTGCACAGCCTCCTTAAAGGAACGATAATATCGAAATTTAAGGTTACATCTTTGAGGAATAATGCGTGGAAAATTAACGTCGATAACCACGAAGACTACCGGGCAGTGTCCCAAAAGCTAAATACCGAGAAGATCCAGTGGTATACTTTCGAAATAAAGTCAGAAAGGCCACATCGTGTTGTAGCAAGGGGACTTCACCCCTCATGCAAAAAAGAAGAGGTTATAAATGACCTCAAAGCCAAAGGGTTTAAAATTCTTGATGCTGTTAATATCATCAAGAAGGAGAAACAACAAACGGAAGAAGACAAGGATATCGTGGTAAGGCGTGGACTCCCGCTCTTTATGCTTACCTTCGATAGGTCTGACAATATCGAAGATATCTACCGAATAAAAACCATAGTAAATATCGTGGTTAAAATCGAGCCGATGCGCAGAAATTTGAAAATAATTCCACAGTGCAAACGTTGCCAGGAATTTAATCACACACAAATGTATTGCAAAAAAGAGCCGCGATGTGTGAAATGCGCCGGAAATCATTTCTCCCAAGACTGTGGAGCAAATAAACAATCCTCCGCTACTTGCGCTAATTGTAAGGGAAAGCACCCTGCAAATTATAGAGGTTGTGAAGTAGCTAAGGAGTTGCAAAAACGGAGAGATGCGCTCCTCAAGCCTCAAAATAAAAAAACAAAGCCGCTAACGAATACAAAGCGTAAGACCGCCCAGGAGGTAGCAGGCAACATAAAAACTCCGGTTCCAGAGCGTAATAATGTCAGAGAAAGAGAGACAACAGAAAAGCCCTCGAACTCTGTTGCCAAAAGAAACGCTACTGAAAAGTTACCATCAGTAAAGCCATCGAATAGTGGCCCTCGGCCAGCCAGAGTACTGCAGACCTACGCTCAGGCCGCGGCATACGACGGAGCAAGAAACGTTGAAACTTCGCCGGACCCTGCTTCACATGTTTTCTCAGTTATTCTCCAGAAACTTGAAGAACAAAGCAAAATAAATAAAATTATTCTCGATCGCTTGGTTACGCTCGAAAATAATTCACGGAAAACGCGTACATCAAATAAAATATGAATGAAGAACCAATGTTAAAAATATGCACTTGGAATGCAAACGGACTTTTGCAAAAACTCGACGAATTGGAAATATTCATACGCGAGAAAGATCTTGACATTTGCTTGATTTCTGAAACTCACGTGAAAAGGGGATCGAGCTTAAAAATAAAAGGCTATAATGACTTCCACGCTTGTCACCCTTCGGGAAACGCGAGAGGTGGATCTTCATTGTTTATTAAAGACTGCATTGAACAATACGAAGACCTGAAGATAGAACTTGAAACTATGCAACTGTGCACGATTCGAGTGAAAAATAGTCAACGTACTCTTAGAATTTCATCTATCTACTGTCCACCGCGTTCCGCACTTGAAAAAACTGATTATACTAACTTGCTTAAATCGCTCAAACCAAACTTCATTATTGGCGGCGATTTTAATGCAAAACACACGTTCTGGGGTTCTAGATATATCTCGCGAAAAGGAAGAATGCTATATGGGGCAGGTATGGAGTATAGTTGTGATTTCCACTCGACGGGCAAACCGACCTACTGACCAACTGATACTTCAAAAACACCTGACCTGATCGATTTTTTCGTCGTGAAAGGAATATCTACCAACCACATTAAAGTTGAAGAGAGCTTTGATCTGTCATCTGATCATTCACCGGTTATTTTAACATTGAGCGTAAAACTAGTAAATAACCTTGAGCCAGCGAGATTAACTGGTAGAACAACTAACTGGGAAGGCTTTAGGAACGAAATTGAAGAGAATGTTGAACTTAGCGTTCCACTTACGACACCCTATGAACTTGAGGTGGAAGTAGATCGCTTCGTTGAGATCGTACAGCTCGCTTCCTGGAATAATACGCCTAATCCAAGGAAAACGCCGGCCAAATACGGTCTACGATATCCTCCCGAAATAAAAGAATTGGTCAACGAAAAAAGGAAGGCGCGTAAAAAATGGCAACAGAGTCGCGCCCCACAACATAAAACACATTTGAATTATTTGTGCAATTTGTTGAAGACAGCTATCAAGGACTTTAAAAATCGTGCGATAGGTTCTTACCTTGAAAGCTTAACGGCTAAAAAAGATTCCAATTATTCACTTTGGAAAGCTGTAAAAGGCACCAAAAGGCCCAAAATCCCCGCGCCGCCAATTAAAATAAATCAAAATGAATGGGCAAGGGAAGATAAGGAAAAAGCGGACGTTTTTGCCGCCTATTTAGAAGAAACCTTTAAACCGTACGATGGTCGGGCGGTACACGACAGTGTTATTGGGACGGAATTACAATCCGACGATTCATTACTCACAAGTGCAACGCTAAGGGAACTAAAACGTGAAATTGAATCCCTAAAACCTAAGAAAGCTCCTGGTTATGATTTGATCACGGGAGAAGTTCTCAAAGTTCTACCAAGAAAAGCATTAATTAAGCTTCTTCATATAATAAATGCTGCGCTCAGACTAAAACACGTACCGAGCCAATGGAAAGTTGCGGAGGTCATAATGGTTTTAAAACCAGGAAAACCGCCAAATGAAGTAAAGTCGTATAGACCAATTTCCCTTCTTCCAGTCGTATCCAAAGTTTTCGAGAGAATCTTACTAACGCGCCTACAACCGGTTATAGAAAACAATAATCTTATCCCTGACCACCAGTGTGGGTTCAGAACCAAGCATTCGACGATTGATCAAGTGCATAGAATTACTGACGTAATTGAGAAAGCATTTGAAGAAAAAAAGATATGCTCAAGCGTATTCCTTGACGTCTCACAAGCCTTTGATAAGGTGTGGCATGACGGATTAAAGTTTAAATTACGACAAGTTCTTCCCATACACCTATATGATGTTTTAGAATCATATCTCGGGAATAGACTCTTCCGTGTTAGACATGGAAACGAATACTCTGAGCTTAAGGAAATTTCGGCCGGCGTGCCGCAAGGAAGTGTCCTAGGGCCCCTTCTCTATCTGCTATATACTCGCGATATACCAAGAGAAGATGGCACTACTCTCGCTACGTTCGCCGACGACACCGCTATCCTAGCAGTAGGTAACACTATTGAAGAAACGACTGCAAAACTGCAAATCGCACTAAATAAGGTAAATGAATGGACGAGGGACTGGCGGATCACCCTCAACGAAACTAAATCTGTTCACGTGAATTTCACGTATAAGAAAACAAATGACTTGCCAATTTTCTTAAACTTGGCCCGAATACCCTTTGCAAACGAGGCCAAATACCTGGGAATGACACTCGACGCAAAGCTGAAATGGAATTCGCACGTGAAAATGAAACGTAAAGAACTCGATATCAAATATAGAGAAATGTACTGGCTCCTCGGAAAATATTCCCAGCTCAGTACCGAAAACAAACTGCTTCTATACAAGCAAGTGCTAAAGCCGGTGTGGACCTACGGTATACAACTCTGGGGTTGTACCAAGAAAACAAATGTCAATATTCTACAAACTTTTCAAAATAAAGTACTTAGAGAAATTGTACAAGCACCATGGTATATTAGAAACGACGATATCCACAGAGATCTCGGAATTCCAATAATTGAAGCTGAAACAAAAAGCTTCGCGAGAAAGCATAGAAACCGACTAATCGGACATGTCAACAATTCAGTCCGACAAATTTTGGACGAGAACAATTTATTGCGCCGACTACAAAGAACGAAACCGTTCGACTTGGCAAGATAGGATTAACCGCGTCTAAATTGCGGAACATGCAGGATCTTTCATTGGAAAGTAGCCTGTCAAAAGTTTTTATTTCGTTATAGAAAAATTGCTTGATAAGTTACATCTTAGTTGCAGTATCTAACAATTCTTCGATGGGTGGTGTTTTTAGTCAGTAAAAATCTGACACTACTATGAGCACGCGCTTGCTTTTCTCATAGTGTCTTTGGAAGATTTTCACCAACCCTCGGTAATAAAAAAAAAAAAAAAAAAAAACTTCGAAGACTATCATAGCTTATGGTAACTTAGACAGAATTTCGTACTTGCATTGCAGATTCGTCGTTTAGTGTCAAGAGTTTTACCCGAAGGGAATTATACGATATGCTAAAAGATTTTAGAGATAAAAAAGTTGATGAAAAGCTTTTGCTGTTGGAGGAAAAGCTTATCCAAATTTTAAAATGTCCAATCGAACAAAAAAGTTGTGTCAGCAATGCTTTGAAATATTTTAAAAGCGATTTCAAGAAAAAATGGGCTGCTGCGAGCTATAAGGATGAAAGATTCCTTAAAACCAATGAAAAGTGGCTTCAAACGAGCATTAAACTGTCCTTTGTTAAACCCTTGCACAAACCAGGGCGACCATCCAAACCGTTTGAAGAGCTTAGTGACTGCAGTAAGCGGAGGAAAACTAAAGACCTTCGCGAGCAAGTATCAGTAGAAGAGTTGACGTTTGCAGCCAGCGTAAGTCAGCGTACTTTAGGGAATTCTGATACGTCCAAAATAATCAAAAAAGTTACTAACTCGCCAACCGATGCTAAAGAACTTTGTAAGCTGATTTCCTCTTCTGCGAAGCAAGTTGCAGTGAAAAAGTTTACACCTCAAGAGGCATTAGCAATATTTGTTGAAGGCGACTTTACAAGGAAGCAGTGGGAAGTGATACAAAGTGCCAGCAAGAGTATCTACCCCTGCTACTCATTGATAAAAAAGTCAAAAACTGAATGTTACCCTGATAAGGAATTCATCACAGTCACTGAAACCCGTGCAGAATTACAACTGCAAGCATTGCTGGATCACACTGCATTACGCCTTTGCAAATATGTCGAAAATGTATTAGAAACGTGTTCAGAGGAAGAAAGTAAGGCTATGGTTTTGATTTCAAAATGGGGCTGTGATGGGTCGCAACAGACGCAGTATAAGCAGAAATTTAAAAACAGCACTGACAGTGATGCTAATATTTTTCAAAGCTCACTCGTTCCTCTGCGACTTGCTGTAATGATTGATGGCGAACAGAAAAAAGTCATATGGCAAAACCCAGTCCCTTCTTCTCCTAGATTTTGCAGGCCCATACGCATAAGCTTCATTAGTGAATCTAAGGATGTTACCAGAGATGAAATCAATTTCATTGAAAACCAAATTGCGCATCTCAGAGAAACAGAAGTAATGAGTTCTAATAAAATAGCAAAAATAAAGCATACCATGTTGCTTACAATGGTTGACGGTAAAGTGTGCAATGCTGTTACAGATACTGCCTCTACTATGAGGTGCTATATTTGTGGACAGACTTCTAAGGATTTCAATAAGTTTATTAAAACTGAGCAAGTCAATGTAGAACCACTAAAGTTTGGACTCTCAATTCTTCATGCACGGACTCGCTTTTTCGAATCGCTTCTCCATTTAGCTTATAAAATACCTTTAAAAAAATGGCAGGCACGGTTGAAGAAAAAGCAATTGTGAAAGCTACAAAGGAGAAAATTCAAGGCGCATTCAAAGAGCAAATGGGGCTCCTAGTAGATGTACCCAAAGCGGGATTTGGTAATACCAATGACGGCAACACGTCCAGAAGGTTTTTCAATGACCCGGAGTGTTCTTCTCGTATAACTGGGGTAAATATTAATTTGATAACTCGCTTCAAAACTATCTTGGAAGTGATTTCTAGTGGATATAGAATTGATGCAGACAAATTTAATACCTTCGCCCACGATACCGCTAAATTGTACATAGATCAGTACGGCTGGCATCCCATGTCACCAACTATACACAAAGTGTTGATGCATGGCGCAGAGGTAATAAACCATGCAATTTTGCCTATCGGTCAGCTATCGGAGGAGGCAGCGGAGGCTCGAAACAAACACTTCAGGCAATATAGACTGAAATTTAGTCGAAAATGTTCACGTGTTTTTTGTAACAGAGACGTCTTAAACAGACTGTTGTTGAGCTCAGACCCGTACCTTAGCAGCCTTAGAGCACTGCAGCACAAGAGAACCAAACCACTATCCCAGGAGGCACGAACTCTTTTGATCCCAAGCGAACTGCCTATGCCTCTAGAAGACGATAACAACAGAAGTATGGAAGATATTGAAGAAGAAGAACATATAGACGACCTTTCACCTTCAGATTCTGAATAAACACATTTTCTTTAAAATTCTTCATAATATTTAAGAATAAATAATTAATTTTCATAATATGTTGTGTTTCAATTGATTTATTTACAAAACAAATCATAAAATAATTTTGAGCGGTTTTTTCATACAAATACTCCACTGTGCGATGAAAGTATTTTTAATTAGAAGTACCTAGTACCAAAATGAGTATGTGTTGTAGCTTTCGCTCTCGTTACTCAAGCGTCAATCGCCTGCTTATGTTTATATGCAGTATTAATGTTATTCGAAGGGAAAATGTAAACAGGAGACTTCTGTATATACTCGCGAATTCGGACACTACACTCACAACTTGCGAGGCTCACAAAAACAAACCATATTGGGATCTCCTATGAAGCATTTTACAAAATTCAAAACAAGTCATGATGCCTTAAGCCTAGTACGCACCTGTTTTGGTACAACATTTTTCGGTAGTCTCCAGATGTAAAGTCTGTGATGGGGCAGCGGAAAATAATCAGCTGATACACAAGTAGCAGTGTTACCAGCACTGCGGCTATTTATCTCGGATTTGGCTAATCGAACTTTTCACTAGATCTTTAAAATTGTCATTAGGGATCTATCTGAATTTAGACCAGTTAGTTTTATGACTTTTTATTTAAATGTAAATTATTAAAATAATTCAATACATATTACAATATTTTATGAGCATAAAGTCTTTAGGTTTGGCAATGGGCAGTCTACCAAATAATCCGAATTTAGACTATTTCACTTTAAAGTTTGGCGATTTTCATGCTCCTTAGAATCTATCTTCTATCTATCTATCTATCTATGTGTTTATATAAAAGGAAAACCTTAAAATTGTGTTCGTTTGTCGTCGATTCACGCCTTAACGCATTCACCGATTTGAACCAAACTTTCACACATATTTGCTATTAGTCTATATATCATTTGTGTGAAGTCTTGTCGCGAAAATAAAACTTTTAGGGGATGAAAAAGGTTATGAAAATTTGTATGGGGAAATGCACTTTGAAAAAAAAAAAAAAAATGTATAGAAATCGTGTAGTGACATTTCAAATACAAAAAAAAAAAAACATTTTATTTTAAAAGCAATTGTTGTTGTCAATGATTTCAATTATTTTTCGAACAAATTGTTATTGTGAACAATTTTGAATTTTTAGTTTGCACGAACACTTACTTAAAATGCCCCGATATTGGAATGCGTCGTCGAAGAAGTTCAAGCGGCGGAAACAAGGTGAAGTAGTTCCCACATTCCGTGGTGTAATCAAGATGACACTGTCAATTATCCGACGGAATTTCTGAATTCGTTGGACTTACCTGGATTGCCGCCTCATCGTTTACAATTGAAAGTTGGTGCACCAATTATTCTTCCTCGGAATATAAATCAGCCTCGATTGTGCAACGGAACAAGATTAGCAGTTAGAAAGGTTATGAACAATCTTATTGAAGCAACGATTTAAAAGGAAAATTTAAAGGTGAAGATGTATTGATTCCGCGTATTCCAATGATTCCACCAGATTTGACTTTTCAATTCAAAAGATTGCAATTTCCGATACGTCTTGCGTTCGCTATGACAATAAATAAGGCGCAAGGACAATCGTTGGAATTGTGTGGAATCGCCCTAGAGTGTTCATTCTTCTCCCACGGACAATTATATGTATCATGTTCACGTGTAGGAAAGTCATCAGTTCTGTTTATTATTTATACTACTACTCAGGACAAAACAAAAAATGTAGTTTATGAAAAGGCTCTGCGAAAATTAAAAAAAATGCTTTAAATAAAAATAATAGTGATTAAGTTGTCCACAACATTTTTGCTTTTTGTTTTTGACGAAACGTATTTTTTTTTTTTTAGTTTTTTTAGATTTGGCATCAAAAAATATGTTTAACACCAAATCTTCACCGAACCACGATCCATTCCCGAGTTATGAGTGCACGCACATACGGACGTCAGTCTCTTTTACATATAGCCGTACCCACCATACAAAAATAGTATCCTATCTTCAAACTGAACCAACCAAACACAGCCACAAAATGTCATTTAAATCGGCTGACTGGTTTAGGATATCGACAACAGCGCCACAAATATATTTTTTTTGCACCGTTTTTTGTAAACAAATTACACAAACATACGTTTACCATTTGCAACCAAACTTCACAAATATCACATATAGACCAATACCAAAGATGTGTTAAGGTTTGGTTAAAATCGGTAAATGCGTTAGGACGTGAATTGGCGAGAAACGAACACAATTTTAAGGCTCAATTTTTATAAACATAGATTTGGGCGAAACGAAGTTCGCCGGGTCAGCTATTTGAAAATAAAATTCACACTTCTATTGCAAACGTACTCTTTTTGTATAACTAAAAATCTCTAAACAGTCGTTTGGGAATGAGCCAGCTAAGTTCATTTTAACAGACTCTCACATATCAGCAAAAAAAATCATCTCACAAGATATGCATGAGTATGAAAACACACTGTCCAAGGATGCAAGATTGCAAGCATGCCGTCTTAAAGCAAAATGTTTTTTTTTTTTTTTTATATATATATATAACATTGGAAAATGGAAATTATGTCTTCATATTTGAGTTTGGATATTTTGGCTCCAAGATTTTTCTAATTTCACTTCATATCTCTACAAATGCTGGCAACACTGAGTAAAAATGTCAAATTTTCGCAAGCAATTAATGTGGAAATTGTACCAAGAAACCTATTACTACTATAATTACCCACCTTTTGCTAAAATTTTACAGCAGCAGCGTACCGCAATACACAAAGAAGAGCGACATTTTTCGTTCAAGCTTTCATTGTGTTTTTCACAGTTTCTTGATTGTCATTGGTCATTTATTTAAATACTTGAAGATGCGCCTCAGTGATTATGCCAGTACTCAATAAACTGACATTTTCCTAATTTTTCAACGTCGCCACTCCACGCCGTCGTCTGATGAATTTTAATTATATTTTCATAGAGTCCTGAATAGAATCTATCCAAGGTTTGTTGTCTTGAACATTTACATGATTGTCTAAGATCACCAATATGTACGAACATACACTGCATTGCGGATATTAGAGGTTTTTTCCGGATATTAGAGTCTAGATTAAACAAACATTTTCTTGAAAAACAATCCGAGAAAAATATTAGAGGTTGCCGGTTATTGGAGTTCCGGTTAAAAGAGAAAATTAAACGAATTTATTAAAACGGTTTATATTTCCAATTATCTATCTTAATGAGAAATAAAATATAAATTATACACAAAAATCTAAATCACGCATTTAAGATATCGATATTATCGATTTGATCGGGCCGATTAATTTTTTGCATCATTATATTTTCCTTTCGATACTGAAGTATCGATTTATCGATATTATTTTGGATTATTGCGCATCACTAGGTTCGACTTATTGTGTTTGGGCTTTAGAAATAATAATAATTTTTTTAAGAATTTTTTGTTGCGTTTCTCGGATAGGGAACTCCAGCACTCTTAGTGAACTATGCACAAAAAATGTTTAGAGATCAAATCAAGAAAATTAAGCGCCGAATCAGGAAAGGTTTGTCTCATTTTAGAGTTTGGCTCAGGATTTACTAATTCACGACTTTTTATTCGCAATTCTAGAAATTGTAGAAAGGTAAGATATTGACCCTCAAAAGTCGTGAATCAACAGTGTTAATAACGCGATCGGACGTGAAATGCATATTGCCATAACCGATCGCAATTTGGCACAAATAAGTATCAATTTGATATTACTGTTGTTGTGAATTGCAAAAAAATAATCGTAAATTACCACTTTTCTGTTGCAAATAACGATTCATCCCTTAGCAAATTACAAAAATTTTATTTTTTTATATACATATACTTCTCCCGGGAAAGGCGAACCTATAACGCTTCAACAGCGCCCCGAGATGCCTGCAGATGTATGTTTGTTCAGCACTTAAATTGCTGCAAATTGTAGTCTTCTGGAAATATATCCCCAGGAAGCGAGTTCCAAAGTTTGCTTGTCCTGTAACAGAAGGAGTTTTTGAAAGTTGATGTCCTCGCGGTTGTCAAGTGTACTGTATGGTCATGAGCATTAGCAGCCTGTCTTGTTGGGCGCCCAAAAGTTGCATTTCGAGGGATAATGTCTTTGAGTTCCTCAGAATATGTACCATGGAAGTACCTATAGAACAAGCATAGGTCAGCGACTTGTCTTCTGTGCACCAACGGTTGTAGATTCGATGTGAGTGTAGGGTCTCCAATGAGTCGAACTGCTCGTCTCTGTATGCTATCAAGCAGGTTAAGTGAATGTTTTGAGGCCGAGCTCCATATATGGGAACAATATTCCAAGCCTGGTCTAACCTGTGCTTTGTAGAGAAGGAGAAGTTGCTTGGGGCTAAAGTACCTCTTTGCTCTAAATAGGTAGCTCAACTTTGCGGACGCCGATTTTGCGATATGTGGTTCTGCCATGTGATTCCTGAGTTGACTGTGACTCCATTTTTTCTGGAAAATGTTGTGAGTTATGTCTTGTTTGCATTAAATACAACCAAGTTGTCCTTTCCCCACTTTAAGATTTTGTCCAGATCATCATTTAGAGAATTAATTTGTTCACATCTCTGATTGTGTGATGTAGCCGTATTCACAGGCCCACTGTTCGAGATGGAGGATATAAGAGTGCTGTCATCTGCAAAGCTGTAGATATTATTATTTGTCGATCCAAGCAAATCGTTGATGTGGAGAAGAAATAGAGTTGGAGAAAGAATAGATCCTTGGGGCACTCCTGTAACAAACGAATTGGATGATACACCATCTACAACAACTTGGATCGATCTTCCCAGAAGAAAATTTTGCATCCATCCGCAGAGTTGTTGTGGTAGGTAATCCGTAAGACGCTAACTTGCCTAATAGGACTCTATGCCAGACTCGGTCAAATGCCTGTGATATGTCCAAGGCTACGGCTCTGGATTCGCCGTGTTGTTCAATTGATTGTGTCCATAAGTGCGTTACGTAGCTTAGCAGGTCACCAGTGGAACGACGGCTCCGAAATCCGTATTGCCTGTCGCTTATTAATCGATGGCCTTCTAGATATTTCATTATTTCGACATTTATTGCCTTTTCCATTACTTTAGAGCAGCGGTTCCCAAAGTGTGCTCCGCGGAGCACTTGGTGCTCCGCGAAGGATATCCAAGTGCTCCGCGGAAAGATAAAAAAAAGAAATACCTAACAAAATTCCATTACACTAGTGACTAGTTAATTTTGTGCTTCTGAACTTGTCATCGTGATCGCAACAATCGAATTTTAAATGCTCATTTAAAAGAAATCAACACATCCAAACAAACTAAAAAAATAATTCGTGTAAAAATATGTGGTATGGGCAGTGTTGCCATGAAAATATTTGTACAAATCTGCAATTATGACAAAAAAAAAAAAAAAAAAAATCTGCAATGCAGTTCTCTATAGAAAAATCTTCCTTCACGATTTTTTTTTTATTTTTATAGCCGAATATGAAAATGACAGCATACAGCGAAATTAAGTGTGCAACAAATGTTGAAATTTGTTAAAAAGAACAAAATATATTATTGCGGATGCAGACAAAATCTGAAGCGCAGATTTCTGGTTTTTAAAAGTCTGCAGCAAGGTTGAAAATCTGCAAAATGCAGACAAATCTGCACTTATGGCAACGCTGGGTATGGAATGACAATATCAACATTGGGGACGTTCGGATTCATAGTTTATGTAAAACGTCAACTAGATTGGTCGTGACTAGGAATCCGAACGCGTTGACTGAGCAAGTTGAATTGTTTTTGTATTCTCGCGGTCAGCGTTGCCTTTGTTTGATTTGCCCTTTTTTATTCGGAAAAGACCCCTCATAATATTTTCAAAAATTGATATTTTCAAATAAGTACATTTAAAATGTAACACGGTTGCCTATCACAACTATATTACACTGTTATGCGAACTAATGGTTGTTAAATATCTTGCGAAAATTCGAAATTTGCAGAGTACCTTTAGAAATGGCACTCTTTTCTCTCACTGGCCCTTTATACGACACCTCAGAATTCTGCCACGGCCACTCTGTTTATTTTAAATCTCCAGCCGTAAGCCTTGGAGCTAGCGCTGTTATTTTTTTAAGATTAACTTGTGCATTTATGTTTACTGGTTAATAAATAATAATAATAATAATAATATTTTAAATCTGACTCTTCGAAATGTCAACTGATGTGGTTTTCCATTGGGACAAAAAATCAATCTTTTTTTTGATCTAAATCACTTTTTGCGTTCCATTGGGACGAAATATCAATCTTTTTTTCGATTCGGATCACTTTTCTCGATATTTTTTCAGATTTACGCATACCAATATACTTTGTACAGCTGTTTAACGTCAGTTTAAGAAGTTTCATTTCGAGGCATAATGCGCAAAGTTTCGTGAAAACCAAAATAACAAAATACATAAATAGCTATGGATACGATTTCGGAGGAATTATTATCTTTATTATCTCCCTCGTCATTTGAAGACTATAAACCACCAATAATACTTCATTTGTATCTACAAGAAGGAAAACATTTTTGAGGGCGATATCCATTTGTGATTTAGCCAAAAACGAATGCCATTTGAACAGCTGATATTGTTGTCAATTAACGCACTAATCCAATTACAAAAGCAGATCAATCTCGTTGCGCGTTCCATGAGCACAGTAAAATCTGAGATCTGAAAAAGATTTCTGGTGATCCCAATGGAAAACCACATGAGTATGCAGGCAGGATTTTCCTGACTAGATTTGTCGGCTTCCCCTCCATAAACGTCAACTGCAAAAACTAATCACGTGACCACTCTGGGCCAACAAAAACTGAAATACATCTAGTCTGACAGCCTGTCAACTTACTAAACTATGAATCCGAACGTCCCCATTATGTAGGTATAGGGAATCCCTGAAAATAGCATACGTGATACGTGCAACGAAGTGCTCCGCGAGGAATTTTTCACCTAAAAAGTGCTCCGCGACTAAAAAAGATTGGGAACCGCTGCTTTAGAGAGCATTAAAAGTAACGCTATTGGACGATAGTTTTGTGGCAGATATTTCTTCCCTTTCTTTGGAATAGGTTGAATGCGAGCGGTCTTCCAGCAAGAAGGAAACGTCTTCTGGGAGTACGACATGCTAAATAGCTTACAGAGTACAGGTGCAAGTTTAGTTTTTAACTGCAACTAAATAGTGTTTGTAAACAGCAAGGAGTTTGTAAATTGCAACTTATTTTTATCAATTCGCAATTCATATTTTGCAATTTACGATTCTTGAATCTTGAAATTAGAAAACTTTATTCTCAATTTACAACTCATACCTTGGGATTTGCAAAGTTTATTTTCGGATATACATATACCTATATAGTTTTACTTTTTCCTCTTGATATCCATGTGACTCATACGGCGCCATATATTCCGGAGGCAACGGAATTTGTCTGGGGTAGTTTTTATATCTATGCTTAAATTGTTTAGAAGAACTTGCCATTGATACGAACCTTAATAATCCTTATCGAGTACATATTTAACTCCATTCTATTTTACTTCGTTTCTAAAAGCGAAATGCACCTACAGTCTGAAAAAAATCCAGATTTATATATACCTACTTATTTTTTTTTTTTTTTTTGTTTATAATTAAATAGGTACTTACAAGATAATATTAAAGAATGCTTATAATCCTTTGGTTAGTACACTCACTATCACTGCAAACTAGTTAGATTGAATACCGACTGCCAACTGCCTGTCTCTGCCCATGATTGCAGCTGCCCAGTAAAACCACATCCATAAAAGAAAGGATTTAATTTTATGTCGGCATCAGGCATCAACAAAATCCACAACATGGAGATTACAAAAAATATTTTGCAATTTACGACTTCTCTACATCAATTTACGTTTTCAATTTACATGTGCGAAGTTATTATAAGATTTTGTTGATTCATTATTCAGTGGTGGTGGATCACGAACGTTTTTTTTTACAATTTGAGATTGGTGGTATTTGAGAAATTGACTTATTGAAAATGTGAATTGCGCCAAAAATGTCGCAAATCACTACAAATAAAATAAGCTCGAATTAATACTTCTAATCGTAAAATTCAACAAACAGAATTTGATATTCTTCGCCGTTTTCAATGTCAAATTACGAATTTTTGTATCAATTCAAGGCGATCGTTGTGATTTGCGAAAAATATAAAGTTCGTGAATTGCAACTCAAAATTTTGCAATTGGTGATTTTCAATTCTTTCCGTGTGTATTTTGCTGTTGTATAGTCCAAAAAATATTTTGTTTAGCGTAATTTGGCAATTAAAAAAAAAAAACTGAGGAACTCTAGAACTATGTTTTTTCTATGCGAAGAAAAACATTTAAGAAGAATTTAACATTTTCACAAATAGAGTGCTCCGTGAATTTAGCAATGCGCATTTAAAAATATTAAAATTAAATAATAAACGAACAGACATTTTCAAAATGTTTAGCAAAAACTCTAGAACTCTTGCTTTACCACCGAAACTTTTTTTTTTATAATTAACACACTTTAAAGAGGTTGTGACTACTCTTATAGTGTTATGTGATTACACAGCGCGGGCATTAAGGAAATTGGGATAGAGGAGATAGGAGATACCGATGCACATTGGTCTTAAATGGCTGTAAATTGTATTGGGAAGGAAAGACAGAGCTGGGGAAGGCATTCCACATTCGCGTTGTACGGCTTATGAAAGAGTCTCTGTATTTCATTGTACCTCCGAAGATAGGCTGGATCCTGGATGGTAAACTGATGGGCATTCCTAGCATGGAGAGTATTGCGGTTTCTGAAGGGGAGGAATGCAGTTGGCAATTTCATTTGAGCACTGTTTGTAGAAAAAACGATAAAACAATGAGAGACACGAAACGTTTCTACGATGTTCAAGCGAATTGATAGAATTCGCGATATTCGTGTCTCCGATTAGTTTCATCGCACGATTTTGGATCCTATCTAGTAAGTGCAATATAGTTTTCGGTGCACCAGACCAGATGTGGGAATTGTACTCAAGCTTTGGGCGAATGAACGCCTTGTATATTGTAGCCAGATCAGAAGGGGTAAAATATTTCTTGCACCGTTTGAGGAAACCTAGACATTTCGCTGCATTCTTGGCGACTTCGTGTACATGGTCATTCCAACGAAGGTTGTCATGAACGCACATACCGAGAATAGAAAGTCTTTCGGTTTCGGTAATGCAAGTGCCATTCATGGATAATGGCTGTAGATTCGGGTTTCGCTTTAGAGACAGCAGACAGCATTGTGTTTTTGAAGCATTAAATTCCACTCCATTTTCGGAACCCCATTTTGAAATGCTGTCAAGGTCGGAGTTTAATGAGCTTAACATACGTTGCCGTTCCAGTTCTACGGCCGAAGAGCAGGGACGTTAGTCCTGGAAAGAATATGAAAAGCTAAGAGTGCTGTCATCAGCGAAGGAATGGATTGGATTGCAGACAAGAGATCATTTTTTATAAAATTTTTTTTTTTTTTTTTTACCGAGGGTAGGTGAAAATCTTCCAAAGACACTATGAGAATAGCAAGCGCGTGCTCATAGTAGTGTCAGATTTTTACTGACTAAAAACACCACCCTTCGAAGAATTGTTAGATACTGCAACTAAGATATAACTTATCAAGCAATTTTTCTATAACGAAATAACAAATTTTGACAGGCTACTTTCCAATGAAAGATCCTGCATGTTCCGCAATTTAGACGCGGTTAATCTTATCTTGCCAAGTCGAACGGTTTCGTTCTTTGAAGCCGGCGCAATAAATTTTTCTCGTCCAAAATTTGTCGGACTGTATTGTTGACATGTCCGATTAGTCGGTTTCTATGCTTTCTCGTGAAGCTTCTAGTTTCAGCTTCAATTGTTGGAATTCCGAGATCTCTGTGGATATCGTCGTTTCTAATATACCATGGTGCTTGTACAATTTCTCTAAGCATTTTATTTTGAAAAGTTTGTAGAATATTGGCATTTGTTTTTTTGGTACAACCCCAAAGTTGTATACCGTAGGTCCACACCGGCTTTAGCACTTGCTTGTATAGAAGCAGTTTGTTTTCGGTACTGAGCTGGGAATATTTTCCGAGGAGCCAGTACATTTCTCTATATTTGATATCGAGTTCTTTACGTTTCATTTTCACGTGCGAATTCCATTTCAGCTTTGCGTCGAGTGTCATATTTTCCCAATTTATAAAAATGAGAAAGAGACGCAGCGATCCCATTATCACGCATTTTCGACAAAAGAGCTTGGTGCCAAACTCTGTCAAATGCCTTTGTAATATCGAGCGCAATAATCTTCGATTCACCGAAGTGATGGAGAGATTGGTTTCACTTCTCGGTGAGATAAGTCATCAAATCACCAGTGGAC
Organism: Cheilosia urbana; assembly: GCA_946477585.1. Classification (NCBI taxonomy): domain Eukaryota; kingdom Metazoa; phylum Arthropoda; class Insecta; order Diptera; family Syrphidae; genus Cheilosia; species Cheilosia urbana. The sequence continues at coordinate 60,845,508 of OX297854.1, read as the reverse complement.
CTGTTGCCACGAAAACCATACTGCCGGTCATTGAGGAGTTTCCGTGATTTAAGATATTTCATAAGCTGACGGTTTATCAGCGTTTCCATGACCTTAAACATTGGGGTGCCAAGTTCACGCACCCCTACGTCCTCAATAGGTACCTAAAGTTAAAAAAATGAGTTAGATAACTAAACCACACACTGACAATATTGATTTATTCCAACCATAAACAAATTTATATAACAAATAACGGCCATCATTTATGACACAAGTACAGGCTTTTTCATTTTGGGCAAAAACTGATTGATCAAAATAACATGACGTCAGTGTTTTATCACAAACATGACTACATTGATGGCTTGAATTATGAAAAACCATTTGCGTGCGAAAAATGCTCACGTCACTCACTTAATGTGACATATTTAGCTGTCACAATTCGAAATGATTACTGGAAATTTCATCAGTAATGTGTACGAGAGGTGTCGTGTAGAAGAAAAAACATACTTGTCTATACAGAAATTCGTGTAGTGAATTGATACTTTATTCTGTTGGTAGGTAGGGATGGCCCGCACCTATTATATGGATCAACGTAAGTTTTTGTTGTGTTATGTTTAGACTCCAGACAGTTGACACTCCTATAAACGCCACCCCGATAATACCTTTCTAGATATCCACACAAATATGTTACGACAGTTTAAGAAAGAGCAATATTATGTTTCAAGGACTTATTATTTTTGACATACAACTTATGAATATGTTCGAAATGACCCCAATTTATGACGAACTATTTTTATGCAGCTGAATCCACAATGGCCACCTCTGGGGTAGCCCACGCACTAGATGGGTTTATCCACCTATATTGCGCAGCTACTCCCGCTGTGGTAAATTACCTGTCCAACTTTTAATTGGATTTACTGATTTCTTTGCTGCTCTTCTGGTTAAATAATATTGTCAGCTGCTGGTGGATAGGTGGTAAAACATCAGGCCAATGTGAAAGTTTCCCTCTTACATTTTGTGAACTTTACCCAACAGATTTCCATCATCGTATTCTCGTTTTTATAGTTTTTGTCGTACCTTTACCTTTTGGAGGGATGAAAGATGAAACTCTTTTCCCCAACAATTCCACTTAGCCGAAGGCCAAGCAGAGTGATTCGTTTCATAGTCGCCCAAGAGGAAAATATTTTCCCAAAGTTGTGCTCGGAAAAGTGTTGGCCTATAGCTCTATGGCAAGAATGAAAGAAAGAAGAAACTTTTGTTTTTCATATTTCTTTTTCTTTTTAGGGCTACGTGACATCTCTCTTAAGGGCATGTTTATATGTTTACATGTCCTTAGGCGGAAAAACTGTGTCTGACCCGAAGGGATTTACAATCTTCAGTGGAGGGAAAAGGGTAAGTTTTTGGCTCAAATGGTTTTTTTCCTGTTGATTGTGTCATATTAGTCGGCGACAAATCTGCACCCTTGGGAGTAGTTCCAAAATTATTTTATATGTATAAACTTTGGAACTATCCCAACACCTTTTTTTTTTTTTTTTTTGGTTGGATATCCTTTAGTTGGTAGAACGAGTTTGTGTAGTTTATGGAATTCAATTGGCCACAGTTTTATATATATGTATTTTTTTTTTATCTTGGATATACAGACTTGCTTTAGACTGTTGGCTAAAAGTTATTTTTGGCAGAGATACTGGCGTCGCGTCGGTCGGTAACTGGTGCCAAGGGTAGGTACTTTAGATTATTTGTTTCAGCGTATATTCAATTTCCTGGGAGTACCTAACTGCTACGTTTAATGGGTAGTGGAATAAGCTGAGGTCGACAGAACTTCTCTGATATATGAACTTTTGAGTAGGAAATATAGAAGTCGCAATTGGTGTTGGAACTGAAAATGAAAGAAATTTGTTGGTCGACTAATTTTATTTAGGTATCTTAAGGGAGAGTATATATGTCTTGTAAGAGCTTCTCAATTAGCCGTTTGGAGTCGGCATAAAACTGTAGATCCCTTCCATTCGTTCCAAAAATGAAAAACTCACACAAAACGAATGGTTGTGAGAAGCTAGGCCTAGGGTCTCTCCGGACCTGTTGCGCCAACTATTTATTTATTTTATCTTAAGGGAGACCAGCAAGAAAACTGTTATCTTTGATCAGAGCAAAGTCTGAATTGTAATTTTATCTTTTTCTTATATAAGATATTGTTGTTTTCAAAATATTAGAAAAAAAAAATTAAAATTCAGTCCTTCTTTCTATCTTGAGACCAACCCTACTGCGACTGCCTGAACGACTGTACAGATTTATCTCATATTTAAGATTACAGGTCGGAGTCGGTTTTTTTAATTTCGAGTAAGTCCAACTATTTATCAGAAATTGCACTTATAGCACATTTTTTGGTTAACTAAAATTACACGAAAGTGAACGAAAATAAAGATTTTGGCTAGAATTCGTATATCTAAAAAGATTTTCCAAAATACAAAAAAAAAAAAAAATACTCGTAATAATGGAAAAAATGTATTGTTGAATCTCAACAAAAGCATTTTTGTTAAAGGGACACGAAACTGTTGTTACAAAGCTATAAGTTTGTTCGTATACTTTTTTGAAAATGTAAAATTATTAAAAATTTGCTAAGAAACTGTGCGAACGCGACCGCGGACTGAGAAAATTGGGGACGTTCGGATTCATAGTTTATTAAGTCTGACAGCTGTCTGACTAGATGTATTTCAGTTTTGATTGGCACAGAGTGGTCACGTGATTAGTTTTTGCAGTTGACGTTTATGGAGGGGAAGCCGACAAATCTAGTCAAAAAAAAACTTGCCTGCATACTCGGTTGATATTTCGAAGAGTCAGATTTAAAATAAACAGAGTGGCCGTGGCAGAAATCTGAAGAGTCGAAAAAAGGGCCGGTGAGAGAAAAAGGTGTCATTTCCAAGACTACTCTGCAAAATTCGAATTTTCGCACTACATTTAACAACCAATAGTTCGCATAACAGTGTAATTGTGTTGTAATAGGCAACCGTGTTACATTTTAAATGTACTTATTTGAAAATAACAATTTTTGAAAATATTTTGAGGGGTCTTTTCCGAATAATAAAGGGCAAAATCAAACAAAGGTAACGCTGACCGCGAGAATACAACAACAATTCAAGTTGCTAAGTTAACGCGTTCGGGTTCCTAGTCACGACGAATCTAGTTGACGTTTTACATAAACTAGGTATCCGAACGTCCCGATTGAAAACAAATGAGAGAGAAATCCATTTCCCCTCTTTTCATTTTTTACTCGCCGAATTTTGACTTACTGAAAAATGAAAACTGACAAGTAAGTGACAGAAGCTAAATGGCCCTTTATGAGCCACAGGGCCCTTGGTCCCCACTTTTTGAAAAATAATCAAAATGGCCCCTTTTTCAGTTGAAGTAAGATTTTATTATTTATTGAACGAAAGAGACTGGAAAGATATGAAAAGAAGTGTTTGTCATCAACACCCGGACTTGAACACCCTGAGGTCAACCCTGACAACGATGCATACTACGAGTATGAATCCGACAAGCCAAATAAATTATATGTAAAATAGATTTAAGAAAACAAACATTGTATACCGTTGGGCCCCTGTTGTTGAGCCAACACCTTTAAATATAAACTATTCACCACCATTTGTTCCCTAGCCTTAAGTCAAATTGTAAATACAAAAAGTTTAATAAAAGCAAAGAAGACGAAAAAAATGTTCTTTGTTAAAAATAAATGTCTTTGTTGTTGTTTTTTTTTTTTGCTATTTTCGTATTTTGTGTAGAGGCTCCTTTTTTCGGCTCGGTCCCCGGATTACCCATTTTAAAAAAAGCGGCAACGCTGCTCAAAAGATTGACAAGTAAAACTCTATTTATTTTCGTCTTCAACGATGTCGAAAGAAGAAGTTGTAGTTAAATGTTCTCCTAGAACAGATCAGCGCATTCAAAATAGCAAGTTTAATCTTATGAAAAATTCAATTTCAACTTTTTTTGTAGATGCTGCATTTTAAGTGAACGTTTGTTTATTTTACGATAACGTCAAAATGGCATTTCAAACCAGACAGTTACTTCTGTTGAAATCGAGAAATTTCTCTCTGAATTTTTGAGAAGAGCGAACCTTATGATTACACGTGCCATTTTTCGGGGAAAAATGTTTACATGCTGCGTTACAAAAAATCGGTGATCACTGATGTAAATGTAAAAATCCTGAAAAGTTAACGTTTAATCGGATACAATTATCTAAAAGACGACCGCAATCGGTGAAAAAGAAAAATGTTACAGAGATTATTTTTAAGCATTATTAAGATAAAGATAGCAATATAATATACTTGGTGATGCCAAGTCTTTACACTCAAAGGTATAAGTGAATACTTCATCTTCAACTAATTGTAAGGTATGGTTCTCAAGTTAAACAAACAATTTCAATAGCCACCCCTATGTCTTTCATGAGAGTAAGTACGCTGTGACAGCTCACGCTTAACAGGCGATCACACATAGTGATAAATTTAGGACACATGCTTGCTTACGTCATAATGACGTTGGCATGTCTAAATTTGATATGAAAAGTGTTATGTTTATTCGGAGTTTAAAAAATAGAGCTACATAAGTAATTCAAATAACATAACAAGTAACAAAATTATAAAATCAATATTTTTCAAAATGGAACATAATTTTTGTTGCATCAATGAAGTTTGGTATTTCTATTTCTGAATAAAAAATGTATTTTCTAAAGTACTTGGAGCATTTTGTGAAATTTTCGTAGTCTAACAAAACAGCAGCTATAAATAAGAATTTTTGTCAGTTTCAGTTTTGTAAAATTGACAGTCAGGCATTGAATCTGAATGCAGTGAAAATATATCCTAAGAAACTGTTATCTTCCAAATGCAAAGATAAAGGTCGCGTCATTTACATTTCGTCTCGTGAAATAATAAGATCTTAATTGTGTAGGGGAGAGGGGGTCACCTTAGGACACTTTTTACAAAAATCGCTCTAGATCCGTTAAAAAGTGGAGTATCCCTTCGGAACTTGAAAATTATTATTACAAGTTTTTTTATCTTTTAATCTTATATCCAAATAAATATGTATAGTTATGATTTATATATTTTTTATTTATTTTAAATATATCTTTAAAGTGTCCCATTCTACCCCTCTGGGGGGGCACCTAAGGACAACCACGGGGCAGTTTTGCACATGTCTAAAAAAACGCTCATTATGAGCGGTTTCCTTCTTTTTCTTGTAATTTCTGACCATTAGTGCAGAGATAAACCTAAACAAATAAAACCAAAAACAATCACACTGAAATAGATTGTTCAAAGTGATAAAAGGGGGCAGATTAGGACAGCCCAAAAGTTCCCTCGCGCGTTATCCAAAAGTGCCCCGAGAGGGATAAAAAACTAAAAACTTCATATTTTTTTTAAAAACAATGTAAATTGTTAATATTTTGGTTGAATAACATCGCTACACATTTTATTTGTAAATTGAGCATAATGTTAATGTTAGGATAATATTATGCTTACGTCTAGGAATAAAAAAAATTACAACCGTCGTCTGGAAACACACTTTTCTTTTTATTTTATTTGTTAACTAGTGACCCGCCCCGGCTTCGCAAGGCTATAAAATATATAGCCTATGTCACTCACTGAAAAAATGATTAAAATCGATGCAGTAGTTTTGATTTATTCATAACTGCCCCCCGTGGCCCGCACGCGTTAAATTTGGAGTAAAACAATTCCCCTGTCCCTATACCAAGATATTGTCTTATAACTTATAATTTCAATGTCAGGATAGACATCGTTGACTAACTCTTGGATGTTCTCTATCAAAACACGGGTTTCTAGGTTAATCCTTCCCTCAGTTTGTGTTAACTCTCCATTGCCAACTTTTAGCAGCATCTCTGGAAATAGCCTGTTCTCACGTGAAGATGACGAAACCCACATATTAGTTTTAAGCTCTAATTTGTTGACATGTGGCCAAAGGTTGGATCTTTTTAGGGAAGTATTTATTTCGTCAGCACGTGTTCCTCGAGTCACAACTGGTAGGAATTGACGGAAATCTCCTGAGAACAGAATTGTACATCCACCCATAGGTGAATTTTTGTTGCGCAAATCGCGCATTGTCCTATCCAGTGCTTCCACACACAGACGTCTTGTAAAAAATAATTTGCTATTTGTGCGATTAAAAACAAAAGATATGTATCAACAATCGCTAGAGAGCTCCGATAATAAACACGTCCGAACGCTGCTTAATTCAAAGTGCTATAGGTAGGGATGCAAACGATACATCGATGTTTGCAAAACATCGATGTTTCGTTCGTAAACATCGATGCTAACATCGATGTTTTGTTAGCCGATACATCGGCGATACATCGACGGCAAAATTGTTAAACATCGACATCGTTCAGTCATTTCATTGCCAAGGTGATGAAAATTAAAATGTGCTTGTATTTGTGTAATAGCATTATATGTGAAACCAACTATGGTTGTCCTTGTCCCCCTCACACCTGAACACTATTTTCAGTGTTCCGGATCAGTGTTGTTAGCACTCTCTCTTCATTTATCCCACGAAACGTGGTAATTTTTTCTCTTCTTCCAAAGCTTGAAAGATGGCAATGTTATATCTCCCCATCGTTGCCACTTCTGTTCCAAGCGAGCGTTTGTTCTCGGAGGCTGGTGCAACCATCACTCAGGATAGAAATAGACTTTTGGGGACTAGATTATCCAAGCTTCTTTTCCTCAACTCCATTTCGCAGTTCTTACTTTCCAACAAATAAATACGTTGAAACTGGTAAGACTAGTATATTTTGTTGTTTAGGTACAGTACACCGTAAATATAGGCCAAAATTTGTGTGATGGAGAAGATAAATAAAACATCGGAAAAACATCGATGTATCGTTGTTAATACCGATGTTTTTTAACGACGATGTTTGTCGTGGAACCATCGATGTTTTCAAACATCGATGTTTTTTAGGCCGATGTTGCATCCCTAGCTATAGGGATAGGGTATACATACGTATACGGTTCATTCAAACCGATTTACCTATGGACTCACTCAATTGACAAAAACCACCCTCGCTCATAATCATATCATAATCAGCGTTCCCACATGTACTAAATATGTAGTACTATGCTACATATTTGCTGGATTTTTTAACGCCGTACTACATACTACATTGTTACCCAAAAGTACTACATTTCTTAAGAGCCAACCATCTTAAATTAATTTAAGGAGTTTCCCTGTAAGAAAGCAAATTCGGACACTTTAAATGACCAGTGGCGCTTATTGATTGGGGTTTTCGATCTTATTTTGAAATGTGGACCTCAAAATAGCGACATTGTGGCAATATGGGTGAAATTAAACAAACAGAAAATAGTTTAGGAAACTTAATTACCTATTTGAAGAACTATCTGCATTATATGTTGGACTTCTGCTGTCTTTCACATAGTAGTGCTTCTGATGAGAGAAAGTTAATTTCAATTAAAAAAAAAAAATATGTACATACTACATTTTGTTTGAAAATGCTACTTTTTTTTTTCTCGTATGTACTACATTTGCTAAGGATGTAAGTGGTAGCACTGTTAATTCATAACACATGAGAGAAAACAGGAGTAAAGAGAAGAGCACAGCTTTCCAATTGGACTTTGCATTTGCATGCTCAAATGCTCATTAATGCCGAATTCACAATGTCGCGTTGACGCGCGCGTGCGTTGACAGATTATGTAGAAACAAAGCGTTCATATGCTGCTACACTAAATACAGCTTCACGCGTTGAGTCGACTTTAGATCGTAAATATCGTAAAGTTCAACGCGACGCCTGAGTAGAGCTACTTTCTACTATCACGCGCGTTTGACAACTTTCGAATTTCGAATTGTTCGATTTGAAGTCATAGAATGTGCCGTTTATAGTTGGAGTAGCACAGATCCGCTAATGTTTATTACACATAAGTTTTAAAAAGCTATATGATGTTTTTTCAAAGCATAATTAATTTATTCAGTGTATGGAAATGAGGAACAACATTTTTTTTTGTAGGGCAACTACTAATTTCTTTAGATTTTTTGGAGGAAAAATATTAATCGAGGCTCTTGTATCCGTATTAAGGTTGTTGTGTGCTTTGATATATTGTTAAATATGATTTTCTTGTATTTTGGAGAATCGTTTTTCAATTCGTGCATAAAAATTACAGCTTCAAGAAAAAAGGGAGTAGACTTGAAATTTTGATTCTGCTCTGAGTTTGTATTTTTCAGCCAGAAAACAAACCGAACTTTTAATGTGTCATACTCTTCTCTCTCAACGCGCATTCACTTCAAAGCAGCATTTCGTTTTACAAAATTGTTGCTCGCGCGCTTTGGCACTTAAAATCGTAAAATTTCGATAAAGCGTGTCAAAGCGCACCGACGCACGCACGCGTTCAACGCGACATTGTGAATTCAGCATAATGTGTTTATTTTTCTCTCATCTACGATCTACCCTCTATCGAACCAACCGAACCGAGATCCGAAACCGAGTCGTGTGTTGAAATCGGTTTGTGCGTGGCATTTTATATGTAATTATTTACGACATCACATTAGAAACCTAAAAAAAAACAACAGTATTTCTCCACTATTTAATGGATGTTATTATACATATAAACCTTCCTCGTCAATCATTCTATCTATTAAAAAAAACGGCATCAAAATCCGTTGCGTAGTTTTAAGGATTCAAGCATACAAAGGGACAGAGAAAGTGACTTTGTTTTATACTATGTAGTGAAGTTGGTATCGTTTCAATATCCATCAGATGTTTGTTTGAAGTGGAGTTGCCACTATAAAATTTTATTAAAGCATTAAAAAGCTATTTTTTGTAGTAGTTTTTCTTAAGTTGTCTTAAACTGTACCCGTCCTAAACTGGCCCCCTCTCCCCTAGTGTATTTTATAACAGTGATTGCAGTGGAAAGACATGGATGGATCCTACATAGCATTGGCTATGTTTTTAACTCTAAAACATGGAATAAACTTGTCTTCATTAATTAAACTTGCCTACATTTTACTTATATGAAACTGCCCACAAATAATATTTCATGACAAAATTTCGAATAAAAACTCCGTAAGTTGTTTTTTATTAAATAACTAGTTGACCCGGCGAACTTCGTTCCGCCCAAATTCGTTAATGTAATGAATATAATAATTCCGAACATGCCCGATGCACATGCTACTCAATTTCTTTCGTATCAGTCAGCCTTTCGCTTTTTCACTAAAGTTCCTTAAATGAATTTCATAATTTACATAAATTCTTATGTCACCCACAACTCAGCATTAACTGTCACGGCAATAAATTTAAACTCAATCGATTTGGTGGATTTCAAAATATAAAATTTTTAATTTTTTTTTTATGGGTGGTGCCACGCCCCTTTGTCCAATATTGACCAATCCTCACCAGTATACTCCTGGGCCAATACCGAAGATTGTGTGTAAATTTGAACTCAATCGATTTGGTGGCTTGCGAAATTAAAGGTTTTTTTTTTTTTTGTATGGGCGGTGCTACGCCCCTTGTCCAAAATTGGTCGTGTCAACTCAGAAACCTTCGCGGGCTCATGCACAACAACTTTGCTAAGGATCATCACATGATCAAATGCATAGTTTAGGAATATATTAAGGACATACAAACAAACATTCATTTTTATATAAGAGAGAAAGAAGAAGAAGATGAAATCTGCGCCCCATAAAAATACCTTTCGAAAATAATGAAAAAACAGGATTTATTATTGCACTATGTTCTTAGGCGAGAGAACCAGGATTTAAATTGAAAACGCCATCCCTTCTTCGAAAAACTTTTCAATTTAAAAAAAAAATTATAGAAAAATATTGGGATAGTCCGCGAATTTATAATTTTTTCAATTGATTATATTTGAACTTCAGTCAATTATTTTGAAAATGCCATAAACCAGTACAAAAATGAGAAGAAAAAACGAAAAAAAAAAATAAGAAAAAATCAGTCAACATTAAAATGAAAATGCCTGATGTTCTTATTCTTTATAGATGGTCCAAAAGCGAAAACAAACGAAAATGATCCAGTATCTGTCATATTATTATTACCTAAACATATTAGGAGTTCAGTGTTAGCTATATATTAATATAATTTTAAATGTTAATTCAATTTTTAATAAACATAATTATAGTGGCAACTACTTATTAAAGAAACGGAAACGAAAGCGGAAAATCATTTTTTTTTTTTTTAGAATCGGCATTTGTATTTGTATATCTAACAAAATACCATTTCTGGATTGACAAACTATTTCGGTAATTTTAACAATATTTTTGTGAGTTCACAAAATAAAAACAATAAAATTGACAGATATCTTTTTTAACTAACAGTTTTCTTGTTAGTTTAAGAAAATAGTATTGTAGCACCAACAATAAAACTTTTAATGCAAATAAAACTTTATTTAATATGTCAATGTGATGAATGCATTTTGTTGGACATTACAAATTTTTAAATTGAATTCTTTCTTTATCAAACATGTAGGTAGGTATACGCTTTTTTTATTTTCAGTGTTTACTCATTTTCAAAAATATGCTTAAACCATCTCTATTTCAACAACTAAAACCATGTTTTAATTTTGTAAAAAAGACAACTGTAAGTAGATTGCCTTTAACCAGGAGTATGTGATCCAAATACACCGACGTATACGAAGGATTAAAGAATCAATAAATAAATAAATACGAATGAAAACAACAAAATCAATAAAACAAACACTACACCATAAATCCAACAAATACAAACATTGAATAATATTTCTACTCCAATGTAGTCAGTAAGTATAAAAAGAATTCAAAGTATTACGTCCCACGCCCCAGCGCATATGATTACAAGTGATGTACAAACGGCAAATCCTCTTAAGCTACATCAAATAAACAGGGAAAGTATTACTGGGGGGATTATTATTGTTTTTGTGGCTCGATTGAATGAGAAATTTAAAAGATGTATCTGTTCACCGTATGTATGTATAATCATTTCCGAATTTTACAACCGTGAGCAACTCCGATGAACACAAGCTATACATGATGACTTATTGGGCATTAAGAAAGTGCCCAAGTATAAATTGTTGGTTATAGTTTAACCGTTGTTCCTTCATTTAAGAAATATTTCCGTAACAAAAACAGTATGTTACATTGTAAGGCGATCAAAGTGCGTACTGTTTCCAGTGCAGGATGGAACATTGACCAAAGTAGGTAATTAGTTGTAGCTCTTTAAATTACTATTTCGGAAGCACACATAATGGTATTTCTGGTTATGACATGTAACCGAATTTAAGTCAGCTGTCAAATTTTTGTTTTCATGTGTTTGTAATAGGGCCCATATACGACACAGACACGTCGGTGCAGACTAATATATTTGTCGTGTTATCCTTTGCAGCGACCGTCTGCGTGAATTCAAAACTTTTTGAATTTTCCTTGGTTTGCAACGATATGTATGTGTCGTGTATGGGCCCTATAAGTTGGTACATATACAAATGGAAAAGAAAATGTGAAATATAAATACTGATAGCAACATAAAACGTATCACATAAGCTTTCCCTTTTAATTGGGATGCTATTAAATTCTTTATCAACTTAGTTATTAAACCCTTTTTGTTTTGCAATTAAAAGAAAGAGTCACTACTCAAACTTTAGCAGAATCATCTAAAGCTTTTACATGTTTTTTAGTTCGTTTAATAAAACAATGAGATTCAACTATATCATTGAAAACAAAATGTGACACCGAACGTTATTGACACTTGTTATGTTTTGGCTATCATTCATGTGCGACTTAGATAGATTTTTGATTTTTCTTTGAGAAATATCTAGGGAAGTCTAAAATTTCATTAAAACCCTTCTTACTCAGTGACTGAACTATTCACCTGTACACGGAAATGGTAAAATGTAAATTTTTTTTTGTATATATTAGCAGTTTTTTTATTTATTTTTTTTTAATTTGAAGTTATTTTTTTGGTAGTGACCTTATCCACTTATGACTTCCGCTATTACAGAAAGGTTGTTAATTAAATAAAATGTTTGATGGTAACTCGTACCACACTGTTCTCTCAGATCGTACACGAACTTAGCACTGTTCTTCTGCAACAGTTGCGGTAGTCGGAGCTTTAAATTCGTTCACTATTTTTTTTTTTTTTTTGCTATTTGTCATTTTCAAATATTTATTTGCGAAAGAAGTTATTTCAAGTCTGAAAAGTGTTGAGTCCGCCCCACCCTTCCCTACAACTGAGTCATGTTAAAATGAGCATCAGTGCCACTGGATAGAGACAATCTTCTTGATTGAGTCTTCTATGCTGTACATTCAAATAAACAATTGTTCGTTAGGAAAATGCAACATTTTTTCTGCCAGTTATATAATGTAGTGCACCTAATCCACCCTATCCATTCTTGGGATTTTAAAGACGAGGATTATCCTTTTCCCTAATACAAGAAAAATGCAACGTATTTCAGATACTGCATATAGTACTAGTCGCTTAGAATCTATAATTAACAATAAAATACTACCACACTAAACAAATGATCGTATAGTAGATATCTCTTTTTGCTAACTTCATTTTCATTTTTCATTTCATTTCATTTATTTATTTTGAGATACCTATACACATTAAGATATAATATCTTATAAACTAGTGATAGGCTATACAGTTGACATAATAGAGCTTAAATCTAAGAAAAGGAGAAAAGGATTTACAAAACAATTTTCAGACCTTTGCAAAAAGAGAAGAAAGAGAAAAAGAAGGGACAGTGGAGATAGAAGATAGAAATAAAAGAAGGAGGAAAATTAAAGAAAGACATGATAGAAATTTTAGGAAATTGAAAAATAGTGTCTTAATTCAATTTGAAGTTTTAATGGATCACCTATTCTTTTAATGTGGTGCGGCAAAGAGTTCCAAAGACGAGTAGCGTTAATGAAAAATTGGCGTTCGGATGTCAAGGAATCGTAACGAGGCTGAATCAATTGGTCGGACCTTACCGAAGAAGCCCGCGTAAATCTTTCATAAAGGTATGATGGTTGGTGGGTAAGCAGTATATTAGAAAGCAACGTTAAAGTTCGAAGCTTAAAGTAGCTCTCAAGCGGAATATTGAGAAGACGAATAGAGAAACTCGACACTCTATCGTATCTACGGAGCCCAAAAATATAACGAGTAGCGCTATTAAAAACAACATTGAGCTTTCTTTTGCATACGTAACTGCAACTACTAAAAATTTCACAGCCGTAGGCCAATATCGGTAAAACTAAGGACTTCACAAGCATAGCACGCGTTCTTAAAGGGGTTAGGTTAGTTAGGTTAGGTTGAAGTGGCTGCCGACACACTTAGACCATTAATCAGGTCCCTTGTGATACCACATGAATCTATACTTATTCTTCCTACTCGTTGAACCAGTTGGAGCTTCTAATGAAGCGCAGGAGATTTCGAATATCTATCTTTGTGAGATCGTTCAGATCATTGAAGTAGAACGCTCCCAAGTGGAGTTTTCGTCTTTGTGAGAGAGCTGGACAAGTACAGAGAAGATGAAGAATAGTTTCTTCTTCCTCCTCGTCAAAGCAGCTTCTGCAAAAATCGTTGAATAATACGCCAAGCCTTTTTGCATGCCTGCCGATAAGGCAGTGTCCCGTGATGACACCTATTATAGCACTGATATGCTTCCTATCGAGGGAGATCATATTCTTAAAGGGGTATACCGCTGGGATACCCAGAGAGTGAGTAGCACTCCATATGCGCCTTTCCTACAGTAACGGAAATGTGCTGGTCCCATGTGAGGTTACGGTTAAAGACAACTCCGAGGTTCCTAGCCGTTTCGACATATTCAATACATGCATTATTTAAAACCCTTTGTTGACCGACGGTACTTGTAAGTACCACAATGTTTTACTTTAAATAAAATCTCTATATGACAAAAATATGGCATTGGTGCCCAACGAGACTTTTAAGTACCATTCGATTTTCATGTATTTTGTTGTTTAAGATTTTTTTTGTAGTTTTAGCCACGGTTATAACGGCTTTTTTTGACAGCTTACTAGACTTTGAAGCGATTAATTTTAGTTGATTTTGGTGTTTGCAGATCTAAGTAGCCATTGCGTTTTTCGTCAGTTTTTTTAACTATTTAGTTGCTTTGCATATTGACCTTTGGAAAACACGTGAAATCAATTGAAGTTACACGGATTTTTAATATATTTCCACTAAAAAACTACATTGGACTTGTAAGTACCGTTGGGCTGTGCGACAACGAGTGTTCGAATAGTAAATTTTTTCTTCTTGCTATTTTCATGTATACATAAAGTGCATTATGTCGGCTGTTCAGAATATTTATTTGAAGGATGATGAGATTTTGGCAATGATTGAGGAATTACCTTTGGATAATAGTGAAGATACTGATCTAGAATCCGAAGATGAATTGGATCTAATAACAATCCGTTCAAAAAGAAGTATGTACTGATGTCCCAATGAATGAGGAACCGGATGAAGCTGTGCTTCAAGAAGAGCTTGAGCAGCTTTTGGATGATGGCGAGGAAATTCCCGAGAATCGTCCAGGATGCAGTCATTCGGAAAAAAAATCCGACGAAGAACCAAATCGCCAATGGAAAGCTAGCGATTGTGTATCACAAATTCCTGAATTTGTATTGCCTGAGGGTCCAGTTGAAGGTTTATTTGAGACCTGTGATAGTCAGACAGATTTTTTCGTATCTTTTCTTGAAAGTGTGCTAGATCAAATTGTTTATCAATCTAATCTCTATGCGGTTCAAAAGAGTAAGGTGTTGGGGTTGAAGAAGGGTGAGCTACTAGCTTTCATAGGAATTAATTTTCTTATGGGATATCATAAACTACCCAGCTGGAGGCACCTTTGGAGTGAAAGTGAGGATTTGGGAGTTCCGTTGAAGGGTAAAACGATGAGCCGTAATAGATTTGATGCCATTTTGAGCAGCTTACACATAAATGACAACAGCCTTATGCCAAAAGATAATAAAGATCGACTATTCAAACTTCGGCCAATGATCGATTCTCTGAATGATAAATTCAGCACATCCTACCACGGAACAAGACAGCTTTCTGTTGATGAGTCAATAATTCTTTTCAAGGGCAGTAACTCCATGAAGCAATACAATCCCATGAAACCTATAAAGAGAGGGTACAAATTATGGTGCTTAGCAGATCAACATGGCTATATAAAGAAGTTTTCGATTTACCAAGGAAAAGACGTGCAGCTTGAAAATAAATACGAAAAATACGGTCTCGGTGAAAGAGTAGTTTTATCACTGACTGAAAAGGAGTGGGGAAAGCATAAAATAATTTTCTTTAGCTAGAGAAACTTAAAACCGAAAAAACTCTAGCTTGTGGTACGATTTCGAGAAAAGGAAACCCGAAAAATTTGAAAGATGATAAAAAAATGAAAAGAGGAGATTTTGACTATCGATCTTCCAAAGATGGGATCAGTTTTTATAAATGGAAAGACAACAGAACAGAATGACGATTCTCCGCAGTGCAGCAAAAATCGAAGGGGCAAAGGAGAATCTGTTTCGAAGGACGTGCGGCTAGGTAATCTGGGTGTTCATTGGCCAAAGTTTGTTGAAGCACGGGGAAGGTGTGAGCTATGTAGTATCAACAAAATACAGTCAAGGCCATTTTCGAAATGCAGCCATTGCAATGTATACCTTTGCTGCAATGACAAAAAAACTGCTTTTCCTTGTACCATGGAATACATTTTTAGTAACAAAAATTATCTTTTATTGATAAAATGCATTTCAATTATAATTACCATATCATATTCAAATAAAAAAGAATAAACCCCTTTCTTATGATTTTTTTTTTGTATCCAACGGCCCAACGGTACTTTTGAGTACCACCATTACTTTTAGTCCTTGGAGATCCTTTAAAAACCCGAAAATGAGTTATCCTCCTTAAAACACCGTAAAATAAAATATTATTAAAAAAAAAAACTTTTTTAAAAAGTTTTTAATAGCTTGGTCAACAAAGGGTTAATATAATGCGAGGGAAATAAGATAAGTCGAGTTTACTTTTGGATATAACCAAGCACTTAGACTTAGATGGATTTATAGCGAGACCGTTAAGTTGAGCCCAGTAAGCTACTTTGCCAAGATCCTCGTTCTTTGCTTCTTCAAATTGCTTGTCCATTTAATAGAGTCAATCATTTTTTTTTTTAATTCGCACTCCTGCTGTGAATTCTTCTAGTTCAATCCACAAGCCTTGATTTTATCAAAATAATTCCTACTTTTAACACGATCCACGTCCACGAGCTAGTCCACTGCACTGTCACATCGTCAATTGAATATGAATACATATTTCGAAACGAAAGGTAAACAAGAAAAAAGAAAAAATGGAACACGCATTCAATTAATTAGCAAGAATACGGAAGTGCTTACAGGTGTTGTCATTTAACAGACAATTTCACCCATTCTGTTTGACCACATATTTGCCGCAGCAGGATAAAAATAACACATCGCAGGGCCGCAGGGTAATAATTTTCATTTATACTATAATGTGACATAGGTTGAAATTACCTTCTCTACAGAAAATGCACTCCGCATGCATGTGCCCAGCGCTTTGTTTCAAACTCGGACAGTACAACGTATCACTGGGTATAGATTGAGTGTATTTTTAGTCACGTTACGCAGTGGACGTTCGTCTTATCCTTGAGTTGACATTATGAAGTTTGCATAGCTAAATCGAATCAGTATCGATTTTCTACAGCAGGGTGACCTATTGGAGTCATTGGAAATCGAGCCATGTGTTGCGTGCTTTTTGTCCTATAAGTGTAAAAGAATAGCATTGTCATCGATGCATGCAAATTATGTCCCCAGAGACAAGGTTTTTTTGCACAGACTTGTATTGTCTCATCATATAGGTTTCGTAATCATAAAACGTGCTCGTACGACTAGAACACTAGAAGTCAATAACCCCATGTACACATCAGCGAAATAAAACTCGCAAGCAGTCGTAACAGTCTTAAAGCGGAGTTATTCAAGAAAAGGAGCAATAAGGTGACCCTCAATCCAATATCACTTAGAACCCAAGCGAGCCGTAGCTTTATTTGCATACAAAACTTTAGCATCATCATCATCGTCATCTCCATTAACTTCGTTCCTGTTGGGGCAGTTGAATTGGGAAATTTCAATCGTTATCCTTGGTTGTTAAAGTACAAAAGTTGTAGTTTACAGTTTTTGGATTCGGATTGTAGTCCTCATGTTCCGAGTTGCAAATAAAATTGTAATGGACTTTGGATTTACGAAGCGCTTGTCGTGGTAACTCTGACGAGTTCGCCCTCTCGACAGTTGAAGATAACAATGACTGTAAACTGCAAATGGAATACCAATGAGGAGAAGAAAATTAATTTGAATACTTTTACAAATCATAGTGTAGGTACTGACAGTAAAATGGGAAACAAAGTTTATTCATGTTGTGGGGGAAGTGCGCAGAAGGTTTTGGTCATAGGTACGTGGGCCAGAAATTGTTTATTGTACCAAATTATTTTTTTTAGAGTTGGTCTGCCTAACCTTACCTTTTGGTGGTCTCAATTTTTTTACTTTTCTGGTGGGTTTTTTAAAAGTCCCATATCAAAGGATCCCACAGCAGCGTGACCGCTGCACAGTTCTGAAAAGTCGCAAGAAAAAGAGCCAATGATAAAACAGGTGTCATTTTTGAAGCTCTACTTGACATTTTGTCTTTTTGAACGATGTTTACCAAGCAATCTTGCTAACCACTATAACAATGTTGTGGTTGACAACTGCATTACATTTTAAAGGTTTTTATTTGGAAATGACAGTATTTGAAATATTTTTGAAGCGTCTTCTTCAATTAAAGAAAGGGTCAAGATTGAAAAAAGAGTGTGGCACGCTCTTCAATAATTTTCAACATATTAGTTGTCGATGAGAGAAGAGAGACTTTTATTGGAATAAACTGCAAGAGAATACAGTCATGTATGTGAGATAAGGCAGCGCTAATTTTGTTACGGATTTGTTTTCCATCATGTCTACGGTGACCATATTCGCCGAAAAAAAATAAAGGACAATAACTATTTTGCTTCCAATATTTTTGTATTTATTTGTTAAAAAAAAAAAAGTTAATATCGTTTTCGATTTTGGCTTTTCAGATGTTGAGCTGAGATTTCAAATTTCTGCTGCAAAATCGAACATCATAGTACATTTACACCGCACCTAAATTCAACATTTCTGAACAAAAAATTCCGAAATTTGATTTTGCGTTCCCACTGAAACTTCGAATGAAAGCTAGTTTCAGAATTGATTATTCATCTTTTTTTCTGTATAAAATCAGAAATGGTTATAACCTTCTTCTTTGTTATAATAAGTTTTTTGTTCCATATTAATAATTTGAATAACTTGAAATAATTGATTTGTTGACAACTGTTTTTTTTTTATGCTAGTCAGCGGACTGATAAGTCATCGCCTTCGATTTGCCAAAAAGATTAATTTTTTGGATAAAAAATCAATTTCTTTTTACAGGAAAAAAAAAATAAAAAAAAAATGTGGATAGACTTAAAAACATCTTCATTTTCATTACGAAAATCTCTAAATTCTAAGTAGGGTTTCACGGTTGCCAACACGGTACATTTGGGACAAAGTATTTGTCTTTCCCAATGTTTCTTTGCCCTTTGTCCTTCCCGACGATTTGTCTGTCCGAAAGTTAATTTAATTCAACAAATAACTAAATAACTGGATAATGTACACAAATAACCTTGGTTATGAAAAACATATTTTTTAGGTTATTTTAAGGTAGTACGTTTTGAGGTGTACTAAAATACGAGTTGGTTGAGCAATTTATAAAACTTTTAAAATTTGTTATTTCAGTTGGAAAATTAAATCTTTGTCCCAATGCTGATTTCTCCGCCCCACTCTTTCGGTATATTTGTCCGAAGCTATGTGTCAAGTTAGCAAGCCTGTAGGGTTTTCCGAAACTGCATTTAGTTATAAGAATATCTTTAACAGCATATACATTCATTAGTGATTTGGCGCTGCTCCACCCTCCAAGAGTTATTCATGATTGAAAATACTCTTCAGTTGGTGCACCGTGCACTACAAACCCGGTAGCCACAAACTGAAATTTAAGGTGTGCAGTGCCTGCACTGAAGCACTGAAGGTGTAAACACAATTTCAAGTAATGTAAGTACATTATACGTAATACTTTTAATTGAACTAAAGCAAACAATTTTTAGTCAGTGTTTTAAAGGACAGTTTCAAAAATAAAGGACAAAATCCGTCCTTTATTTAAAAGAAAATAATAAAGGACAGGGGTTAAAAAGAAAGGACTGTCCTTTTAAATAAAGGACGGATGGTCACCGTAATCATGTCGCATCAAGAGCTGATCCTATTCTTAACAATTCACGCGCCATTCACTTCTCTGTGCAAGGAACAGTGCTAATACATCTACCGGCCAGTTCGATCGCGCCTGTGATGTTTATTTTTAAGGGACATTTAAACTATACCTACCTACGAAACGATACGTTACGTATAGTTAGGCGAAGAGATACGTATTCTCTGTCTCTTATAATTTACTTATTTTATATTAATCACCGACACTATTTCTTTCAGAGATACGTATCAACCCTACTTAATGAAGATCACTCATATTTAGATCGGTTGAAAAGAATTATTATTTCAAAAGAGTTTTTGCTTTACCTTGGTTACAACCACAACACTGTAGGCATCAAAAGAAAGATAATATTATTTCGCCTTCGCTATCTCTGCGTCCGGTATCACAGTTCACAGATGAGATGATGGTGGCAGTTAAGCGAAGGAAGAGAAAAGAGAAAATGCGCAAGAGTAATTCTAATTCGATTAGTCAAATTTTTCTTTCACTTGGACGAAGTTCTGTCTCCTGTTCCTGTATGAATGTGAATCAGAAATTACAAAAGAGAATCACACCCAGAGAATGTTGCTATGCTGTTATTGCGTAAACTTTGTTCTCTATACCAATACCTTCGTGAGGAAGAATGGAATGGTGTGTGTAAAGCGAATGATGAAGAGAAGAGAATACGCGCAGGAGTGATTGGATTAGTTTGATGAATGAAATTACATTTCGCCTTCGCCATTCGCCCAGTCGATTCTCTGATAAGCCATAAACATTTTAGAAGTGCAAAATTTCCCAAATTTCCCTTTCCTCTGGAGTTGAAAAATGTGTATTCTTTGCACACGCCAGGGACGATGCTGTGAAGCTGTGTTGGAATCAGTCTTGTGTGTTGTGTCAAACGATAGAGGCATTTTCGGAGGTGAGGGTTCATTAATTGTTTAAAGTGCACACACGTTTTTGTTTAGATTGATTTGTTGTCGCAAGACCCTATTTTGTGTCGCAAATAGAGCTAAATATCTCCTGTAAACTTGCGCGTGCAAATTTCCATTAAGTTCGGACGGACTTATATAGTCCTAACTTAATTGTGCACTACAAACAATTAATATACCCCTACTTCCGAAGTTGTCTATCGATCTCCGATCGACACAAGACTGTAGACTGATTTCAAAACAGCGTCGTCCGTGGCGTGTACCAAGATCCAAGAGTATAGATATACATTTTTCCACCCCTGAGAAAAGGGAAATTTGGGAAAATTTGCACTTCTCAAATGTTTATGGATGAACATTTGAGTTTTGTTATAAGAATTGATTGAGAATTGAGTTGGTAGGAACCCACTATTAAAAAGGGTTAGCAGAAATCTTTTGTAGAATCACATTTTAATAGACTTCTGACGGAATAACCTTTCTTCAAAAGTGAAGTCAACAACAGGTAGATTTGGCGGGTGTTTATAATTTATTTTTACAAATAATGGTAAAAATGACAATGTGAAGAAAAGCATTACCAATTTCATTTCATCAAAAATTATCTAAGGGAAAATATGCCTTTAATTGTGCGCAGATATTTTCATTGCTATTTTTTCTCGATTTTCTTTTAAGAAATAAGGGATTAGTCTTTCAAGATTTCAACCGAAAGTCAACTACTCTTTACTTAATCGAGTTTCTGGCATCAACTCCAGCAGCATCAAATTCAGCTGCAACCACTTCAGCTGCTTTTAAGCAAAAACTTTAAAATATTCTTGAATAAAAAATATAAAAACACATGAAACAAAATGCAATAGGTACCTACCCAGATTTTCTTTAATTTTAGTTAGTGGAGAGGGGGGTAGTTTAGGACGGGGGCAGTTTAGGACAACTTAAGAAAAAGTACTAAAAAAAAAACTTTTTAATACTTTAATAATATTCACTTCAAACAAACATCTGATGGATACTAAAACGATACCAACTTTAAAAAATAAAATAAAAAGAAAAGTGTGTTTCCAGATGACGGTTGTAATTTTTTTTATTCCTAGACGTAAGCATATTATTCTAACATTATGCTCAATTTACAAAATAAAAGTTTTCAATTATAATGTTTATAATGTGTAGCGATGTTATTCAACCAAAATATTAACAATTTACATTGTTTCTAAAAAAATATGAAGTTTTTAGTTTTTTATCCCTCTCGGGGCACTTTTAGACAATGCGCGAGGGGAACTTTTGGGCATGTCCTAATCTGCCCCCTTTTATCACTTTGAACAATCTATTTCAGTGTGATTGTTTTTGGTTTTATTTGTTTAGGTTTATCTCTGCACTAATGGTCAGAAATTACAAGAAAAAGAAGGAAACCGCTCCTAATGAGCGTTTTTTTAGACATGTCCAAAACTGCCCCATGGTTGTCCTAAGGTGCCCCCCAGAGGGGCAGAATGGGACACTTTAAAGAGATGATTAAAATAAATAAAAAATATATAAATCAGAACTATACATATTTCATATAGGCCCACTCTTATTTATTTTATTCGTTAATGATGTTGTCAAATTTGTTCCACATTGCAATATCCTGATGTTTGCCGATGACTTTAAAATATATTCTTCATGCAATGATCCGAATAGTTTTCATAGATTGAATGCACATCTCCAAGATTTCGTTTTGTGGTGCAATAAAAACTACTTGTCCCTTAATGTTAGTAAATGTTCGGTCATTACTTTTTCCCGTCGTTCCTCGCCTTTCATTCACGCGTATTCCTTCATAAGTAGTGTTATTCCGCGTGTATCTTTGATAAAAGATCTAGGTGTTATGTTAGATAGTAAACTATCCTATATTTACCACTATGAATACATCACAAATAAAGCCAATAGAGCATGGGGAATGCTTAAACGTTATGCTAGGGTGTTCACCGAACCCTATGCGCTGAAAACTTTATATTTGTCGTTTGTTCGATCGCTGCTGGAATATACGTCTATTGTTTGGTGTCCATACTACAATACTCATATAGTAAGAATCGAAGCAATTCAAAAAAGATTTCTCAGGTTTGCCCTCAGACGTCTTGGTCAGATTTTAATAACTTACCCCCTTACTCAGCCCGATTACAACTTATTGGGCTCGAGTCTCTTGAGGTTAGGAGAAAGGTATCAAGAGTTGTTTTTCTTCACAGAATACTTATTGGGGAGATTCACTGTCCTGATATTTTAAGTCTTGTGGGTCTTAATGTTCCATCACTTAATTTGCGTAACAACAGATTCTTTTATATTCCTCGTTCTCGTACTAATTACGGGAGATCCTCCTCTTTAAATGGTTTAATGTTATTGTATAATGAATGTGCGTCTTTAATTGACATTAATATGACAATACCATTAATTAAATCCATCTTGTTTAATTATTTCCAGTTATAATTGTATTGCTCAGTTCGTAATTAGTTTTGTACTTGTTTTTTTTTTCTAAATTATATTTATTTACTTCATTTTTTCTTAATTTTTGTCTCTCATTTTATTATATTTTTTCATGTCTAAAAAAGGCCTAGTACTTTGTTGACAAACAAATAAATAAATAAATAAATAAATAAATAAATATTTATTTGGATATAAGATTAAAAGATAAAACAACATGTAATAATAATTTTCAAGATCCGAAGGGATACTCCGCTTTTAAATGGATCTAGAGCGATTTTTGTAAAAAGTGTCCTAAGGTGACCACCTCTCCCCTACTATCTTTTTTCAACATTAAAAAAGTTTAGTACAATATTCCAGCATTGACCCGACAGATAGTAAGATTCGCTTCAAGTCAAAATAATATTGTTACACCAATTTTATTTATATGATGATAATGTAAAAACTGTGTGTTCGATTTTCGACCACTGGGCGAACCTAGTTCAAATAATTGTTAATCAATACGAAAGAAAAATACTACTAAAGGTAGGTACTAAAGTAATTCCCTCAGTATTTTAAGCTATCAATCAGCTTTCTAAATAGCTAGTGAAATTGACAGTCAATAGCGACCTCGTTTTGCCAATTTTATAAGCGCTATCTTGACGCAAGTCTATGTATGCTATGACACAAAACTGAGCACAAATTACTAATAAGCTGTCGTTGGTATAAAGGCATTGCTAGTGCAAACTTCTAGAAAAACCGATTATCTGTTTATTATAATGCCCTATACAAGGGTTAATGATAAATTCAAATACATAGATGTTTACTTTTAGACTGTAATTGAAAAACATTTCAATTAAATCGAGCCTCAAATTAGGTTCCTATGCGTAATAGGTATCTGGAAGTACTTATTTAAATAATTATTGTTGCCTGTTTTATACATGTAAGGTATTAAAATGTTGCACGCATTTTTAAGTAAAAACCATCAAATGTTTAATTGCAGTCATTTTGCTACCCCTTTTTCCATTTAAGCTACTTCTGTATTGAAACCATCATCAAATTTAATCGAATTCAATAATATCCACTGTTAACATTTAAAATAGACTTCGTGGAAAGCAATTTTGTAAAATAAAATACCCCCCACTAATTGGAACCTATCAGACAAATAAAAACATACATGTATGCATCCATTTCCATTTCTGCATAACTGCAAACTAAAATAGAAAGAACCTCAATCGCCATACGTACGACTAAAAGTCCTGCCACCTATAAGGCTCTAAATTCGAACTCAACTACTAATATCATTTCTGTTGAAATCATATCAGCTACTAAATCAACCTCTTCAAAACATTAAACGCCAAATTTCCGGAAAGTTTACCTCGGCACAAAGGAGAGCGCGCCCATTAAAACGATTTGCCAATTTGACTGCACTAATCGTTGGCTCACTTCCAACCCACTTCCTTTGTTGGCAACAAACAAAAAGGGATTTCACAGAATCCGGCCGAAATCAGAAAAGGATTTTGTCTCAATGAAAATGCGCCCATTATTTAAATTTAGAAAATGGGTATATCCTTATGGGTCCAATAACACGAAAGTCGTAATCACCGGCCGAGGAGATGTCCGATTAGAAATAAATCGACGGCATCGTTCTTTTATTGACCCTTAATTTTAGCATCTATTTTTGATTATCTTCCATTTCAAAACGTATCCCAAATGCAAACATAGAAGAGGAGAATAAACAGACTTCCTTTCGCTGGACCAATGAATTTAATATTCCGTCTGAATTTGGATGTGATTTGTTGTCCTTTTCATGGGAGCTTAGCTTATTGTTTGAGCGTGTGTTTCTCTCTTGAAGATGGAAAAAATAACAATAATCGGTATCGGCACCCTACAATTTAAGTGGGTGATCAAATTAATACGGCCGCCTTAAAAAATATCATTTTTTCAGGATTTAGTGCTAATAAATGAATTCTATAACCCTTATAATAGACTTATTTTATTTTGAAATAGATTTATGGGTAATAATAAGCTTTTAACAAATAATAAGTGGTAACACATAGCAGTGCTTATTTTTGTGGCAGCCATCTTTCAAAATGGATGCCTCATTTTTCTATAGACTGAGCTTTTCATTTCTTGGGCTTTTTAACGTTTTTTTTACGAAAAATCGAAGGTTTCTGTTTCGGAATCGGTATTTGTGATAAAAAAGAGCTGTTTGTTTACTTATTTTTATGTTTGTGTGCATTTAGTTTGTGTCTAGAATTTTTTATAGAGCTCTTTTGGTAAAGACGCCGTTCAAGCCGTGGGCAGAAGAAAAGACCTTTCGCCGGCAAAAGTTTCTGAAATCAAGACCCTGCTATTAAACACTGAGCATTCGCAGAGGAAGATAGCAGTAATTGCAGGAGTGGCCTATGAGGGCCGGAAGATCTGGGCGAAAAGGAATTGCAACGCCACGAAATGACCGCAAAATTAAACAGATTTGAATTAACAATAGAAAGAAACCACATAAGATTCTAACAAGTTTGACCCAGGAGTCAGGAATTGATATTTATTATTATTATTGTTATTATTATTATAAATTCTTTATTAATCTAATTTTAATAAATGTAACATTGTGTTGAATTGACATAGACATGACATTTAAAGTCGTCTGTCGGATTAAACATTTCACCAAAATGACAAGAAATATGAACCGGAAGAAAAAAAGAAAGAAAAACAAAAAACGAAAGTCAGAGCAATACTTTTATACATTTATAACTCATAGGTACCTAATTTGATTTTAAGTTTATTTATTTAATGAGAAGAGGTTACACATAACTAAAAAGGTTGTTTTTTTTTAACGAGATCATAAGCATTTTAGAAACTGTTGCGGTAAGAGAGAGCATGTTTGCAGTACTGATGTAAAGTTGGCCAACTACTGGAGCCATTCAAAATGTCATACGCTTCGTCAACGGAGAGCGCGCTTACATTAAAATACAATCTCCGAATTTCCTGAAGTAGTGGGCAAATAGCTAAGAAATGGTAAACATCCTCTCTTTCGTTTCTATTGCAAAGAGTACATCTATCGGAGGCCGAGTTTCTATGTGGTAAAAAATTCAGATTGAGAATTTCAACCGTAGTTCTAAATACAGTTCCTATATCGCATCCACTGAAAGATCCCTGGAGAAATAGCGATTTTCCATACGATGCCTCAAATTTTTATATATATTTCTTGAATTGGATGAAGAAGCACGATCTAAGAAATGCAGATACCTTTTCTCATCAACTTTAGCTATCACATCAGCAAATATATCGCTCCATTCCCCGACGTTAGATACATTCAAATTGAAGTCTACTTCATGAGAAATCGCAAGTTTACAGATTTTAACTGTTGCATCGAACACGCGGTATTTGGACGCTACATCTATGTTCTGGTTACCCAAAAATTTTGGCCACATAACACTCAGGGCTGCCTTAGCTTCTGTACTTTTCTCCTTTACATGGTTCGAAAAATTTAAATTATATGTTAGCAGTACTCCCAGATATTTAAATTCTCTGACGACTTCAATGCATTCACCTTGATGAAACCAATTCTCTCCAGCCAATCTTCTACGACTATGACGTTATGCAAATATCATAATTTTTGTTTTTTGGACATTTACTTTTAGGTCCCGTTGGTCGCAATAATTTTGGAGCATGTTGATTTGTAATTGCAAAGTTCTCGGGTTATCCGTCACCATAACAAGATCGTAAGCATATAGCAGAACCTTAATGTATATCCCTGCAAACAGATGTCATCGAAGTAAAGAGCAAACAGAATAGGGCTTAAGATACACCCTTGTGGTATACCCGAGGTTGTGTCAAACCAGTTGGAAATCTCCTCATCGGCATACACCGCCGCTCTAGTCGAGGAAACAAGTTTTGAATAAATGGATAGAAATTTATTAGATAATCCAATTGTGGATAACTTGTAGATTAGGGCATTCCTATTCACCGTATCAAAAGCGGCCTTAAAATCTACAAAACAAGCATACAACTTTTTATTTTTCTCGAGGTACTTCTTGGCGATACTAGTGATTGCAAATATGTGATCGATTGTAGAAAAACTGGCCCTGAAACCCGCTTGGAACAAGCTAAGTCGGCTGTTAGCTTCAACCCAAGTTGATAGCCTCTCATAGAGAATACTGACAAAAATCTTTCTAATTGAGTTAAGTATTGAAATTCCCCTGTAGTTTTCTGCTTGGCTAGTATTCCCCTTTTTAAAAATAGCAAATATTAGTGCCGTGTTGAAGCCATATGGGACCATACAAGTGTTGTATAGCTTATTGTAAAAAAGTAATAGATATTGTTTAAATTGCATAGTCGCATTTTTATAAAACTCCATGGGAACTCCATCAGTACCTGGCGCTTTGTTATTTTTCATTTTTCTTAGCACAGATTCCAGCTCGAACATACATATTGGACGATCAGTCTCACCGACTGGAAAGTTAGGAATGGCATATTGGAAAGACTTAAAACCCACATCTGCAGTCAGTAGCGAATGAAAATGGGAAGCTAGAACGTCTACCTGGATCATGGCTTGAGAATTTCGGCTTCGCCCAGTCAGCTCGCGAACATTAGTCCAGAACATTTTTGAATTGTTGCAATGAATTAGCTTTCTACCAAGATCTTTAAAGTAGTTGGTGCGCTTTTGTAGACATACATTTTTATATTGTTTATTTACAGCGATATAAACATTTTTATAAAAATTTGAATCCGTTTGCCGAAATAATTTTAAACACCTGAATGATTTCTGTCTGAGTCTTCGGCATTCATTATCATACCATTTATTGGCAGTGCCCGAGATGTGCTTAGTGCCCAAAGGAACCGATGATTGTATAGCATCCACAAGGCTTTTCTCAATTAGATCGGGTGTACTCGAAGATAGTGGTGGAAGAAAAACACATTTTTGGTCAAGACGTTTTCTGTAAAAAGCAGCGTTGTTCTCAATCCACTTCAGCTTTTCGAGATTATCTGAGCTTCCCTGCGGCGAGCTTTGAAGTTTGCTTTGGTGTAGATAGGTAAAGGGCCAGAGTAGCTTTCACCGAGCACTGCAAAATTTTGTCCTGCGTCAAGCCATTTCCCAGTTATAGCACAGATATCAATAACAGAGCTTCCTTGTCCACTGACAAATGTGAATTCACCTTCTGAATCTCCTTCAAACATTCCATTTATAACGAGAAGTCCAGAGTTTTCTAAAAGTTCCTTCAGCATCCTTCCGTTTCTGTTGGTTGTACTGTCTTTAGAGCAACGATTGGAATTCAGACCTGTGTTCAGAAAGATTTGCCCAATAGATGTATTCTAGTAATTACCAATTCTCGCATTTAGATCACCGATGATCATTGTATTCTCAAAATTGCAATTGCTTAAAAACTCAGTAGCTCGTTAAAATCGTACAGCCAATTTGAAAAATTTAAATAAAGGGGCACTACTATATATTGTTCGTGATTATTGAAAATTTCAAATATCAATTTACCAATAAATACTTTAATTTTAGCTAATTTTCTTATATTCTCTTTAATACCACAAAGAATGCCACCACTGGCTCTACCATGGACATTAGATCTAGTGGTGAATTGAGATTTCTGATATGACAGTTCGACGTCGCCTAAAAGATATGGGTTTTGCTTGCCGCCGTCCAGCAAAGAAGCCACTCCTTACAAAGGCGATGATGGAAAAACGCCTTAAATGGGCTAAGGCTCATAAGGACTGGACATCCGAAGATTGGCCTAAGGTGAGAACTTATTATGTGGGTTTTCAATAGTTTTTTTTTTATCTTTCGGAGATATGTTTTCACGATTTTCCGGGCAAGCGTTTTTTTTTTTTTTTTCTGTAAACTGTGCAGGACTGGTTCCCAAACGGCAATTTAATTTTTATGCATGACTCTGCACCTTGCCTCAAGGCAAAAAGAGTGACTGCATTTTCGCAGAAAAAAAATGTCGGGGTTCTGGAATAGCCGGGAAACTCTCCAGACCTTAACGTCATACAAAATCTTTGGGAACTGATGAAGAGAGAAATAGGCAAGGGAAAAATTATAAATAAGTGAGTATTGATCGAACGTCCTATCGAAGTATGGCATAGGAACGAAAGTATTAAAACTAATTGCTTAAAATGCATCGAAAGTATGCCAAAATGGGTTAAGGCTGTTATAGCGGCAAAAGGCAATGTAACACAATACCATTTATTTTTAGTTTTACAGTACTCTTTCTTAATAAAACTGAGTTATTTTAGTAGTTTATAAGTCTCTTCTAAGATTAAAAAATAAATAAAGCTTAAAAAATATAAAACACTAATGTTATGTTGGTCTATCTTTCAAAAAGTTTTATTTTTCCTACGGCCGTAATAACTAATAAAGAGTGGGCCTACTTTTGGTGATAAACTAACTAATATCAGCGAGTGTTATTCCATTGTTATTGACCAACAGTTTGTCCTGCAGTGCGATTGGTTAGTGGCCATGTTTCACTTCAGTTTGCCTAAAGCTATATAAGTTCGCTTCATTTTGGTCGGGTGGACGGAAGTCTTGTCTTTCGTCGCGCAAATTTAATGGTTCGTGTATCCTGGCAGCGAAATTTTGGGTTTTTTGGTCCTCTATAGGCCTGTCATAACGTCGGTTTTACCTTGTCTAGAAGTCCTTTTGGTTAGCCTGCCGCCAACTAGATGAATTTTGATAAGGCACAAAAATATAAAAATGACCTCACTAGTAACTATCTTGAAATGAGCACATCCAAGAGAGAAATGTGGACAATCTTCTGTTAATATCTGTGTGAAAATCGCATTACCGCCCACAGCCCATTTGCACAAAATTCGATCCAAAAAACATGCCAATCAAATAGGACTTTTTGAAAAAACGACCATTCGAAGTTAAAACTTTCAATCGATAACACCAATCTGTTTCCCACAGAAATTATTCTCTTAGAATTGATCAATAAATTGGTCAAATTGGGCATCTCTGGAGATTAAAACAAAAGGGCACAGCAGCTGATTTCATCTCTTCAAAGCCGATTCTGCATTCCGAATATGTCTAACCTATAATATGAAAGGTGACCCTAATTTTTTCCCAATTTATTTGTTTACTTACTCTGATAATGACATCACATCAGAAATCAAGCGAAGAATCACACTTGCCAACCGCTGTTTCTTTGGCCTAAGACGGCAATTGATTAGTAAGGCCTTGTCAAGAAGCACTAAGGAGATTCTATATAAGACTCTCGTCATCCCTGTCCTGCTCTATGGCGCAGAAGCATGGACCCTACCAAAAACGGATGAGGATCTTCTTGGTCGCTTCGAACGCAAAATTCTTCGAGTGATTTTTGGTCCCGTTTGCGTTGACGGGATTTGGAGGAGAAGATTTAACAGCGAACTCTACGAGCTGTACAGCGACATCGACCTGGTCAGAAAAGTACGCATTAGTCGTCTAAGATGGTTAGGACATGTAGAGTGAATGGACACCAACGCTCCGGCCCGGAGAGTCTTCGATTCCAACCCGGAGGGACAACGCAGTAGAGGAAGACCTCGCCTTAGGTGGCGCGCTCAAGTGGAAGGGGACCTCAACCAACTTGGTGTGCGTAACTGGAGGCAGTTAGCCAAAGATCGCGCTAACTCGAAAGGCGTATTGGTTGAGGCCCAGGTCCACCCCGGACTGTAGCGCCACCTTAAGTAAGTAAGTAAGGGTTATCCACAACTAGCAACCAGGCTTGACATAGAACGTTAATAGTTCTTTCGAAGTCCTAAGAGATATTTCAAAGAAAGTTCCATCGACATCTGTCCAGACGGCTAATAAACGTACCTACCTAAGATCTCCTACATTTTACTATATTTTTAGATGATGCTAAATTTACTGTGACATAGTTTTTAAAATGATCTGGCATAAATAGTGTTGCGATCAATTTTGTATACTTATGCCGTAAATGCACTGTGTGAGCTTTAGATTGTGGCTTGTCCTCAGACCCGTGGATTTACAAAATAAAAATCCAAAGAAAAAAGTCTGGCAACGATGTGTATATGTTTGCATTGCACTATTCTGTTAAACCAATGGTCAATAAATTACAATCAAGCTTATTTGCTGGTAAATAACAACCCTAAAGATTTAAAAATTATGTTTGTATAAGCTTCGCTTTTAATTCATGTATTATAACTGTTCTTGACTCACATTCAAAAAAACAGAGTATAGACAGTGTCCTCACCTCGCTACGGAGGAAAACCGTATAGGGTAAAGGCACTAGTATCCGGACAGTTAACGTATTTGGTAACTTTGATTTCCAACAGTTCGGTCAATTTTAAGGCTACCGCAAAAAAATAAAATGTTTGTAGAAGTGGCGATATTTATTAATAATAATACATAAACATTTTTTTCGAATGTTACGTTCTGAATATTTATAAAAAACTAGCTGACCCGGCAAACTTCGTTCCGCCCAAATTTGTTAATGTAATGAAAATAATAATTCCGAGCATTCACAATGCATTTCCTAATCTATGTAATTCGGCCAATTAAAATTCTTTATTCAAAAGTCATATTAAATGCAATATAAATAAATGATGAATAGCTATGTTGATTTGTTTCAATCAAACCGCAATGATTTTGACGTGTCGGCCAACTTTCCGCTTTTTCACTAAATTGACAATATGAGAAACATGGGAAATCAAGATTGATGCCACAAATGCACAAACATCCATCCATTATCCTTGTAATAAATTATTTGTCATAGTGAAAGCGATACGCACGGGAAATTGAAGTCGCACGTGATATCCACATTATGTAGAGGTAAGCCCGGAACGTCTAAATAATTCAAAAATTCAACTAATCTCCATAACGTTTTATTTTCACAACAAAAGGTAGTATAATGTATTTCCTTTGCCCGTACCTTTCGTATTAAATCTTGCTCACATTTCGCAAATTGCTTTATTTGGACAGTGTCCATTAATAATTTTAATTATACAACTTTAGAAATAGCGTTTGATTTTATTTTTGAATGGGACTGAATGGGAAAATATCCCGCTTGTGTTTTTCAAAGTACCACCTATAGGGTATGTTATGTCAATGTTATGCCGTTCACGCGTGATGCCGTGACCAAGGGAAATAGGGATTCATTTTTATATAATTATATAGATTCAACATAGGCACATTTGTTCGAACAGCTTGACTCAATGCGATTCGTTCGAAGTCCATTTCTCGCTCCTATTCTCGATTAAATGCGTCAAATCAAAGCTTTGTTGCGCATTTCATCTGACATCTCCAGTTCATTATCCGATGTCACAGTGCGAATTCGATGCAAAATATCGTCGGCCATAATATCATCTTTGTATAATCAAAGTACCTATCTACTTCATTTCAAAAAGTTACTTAATGTAACATAGTAAACATAATTTATTAGAACAAACTTTTTGGGTATATCTACCTATATTTAAAAAAAAAAAAAGAAAAAACTTCAAAATTGTTGACAACAACAATTTGCTTGGAAAATAATTAAAATAATTGACAACAACAATTGCTTTTAAAATTCAAAATATATTTTTTTTATTTGAAGTGTCACTACTTGATTTCTATCCAGTTAATTTTTTTTTCAAAGTGTATTTCCCCATTCAAACTTTAATTTTCTAATTTTCCGCGCAATTTTCTTAATTTTTTCTTTCATAACATTGTTCTCCTGACAATAACAAACACAACAAAAAAAGAATTAACGAAATCGGTCCAGCCGTTTGTGCGTGATGCTGGGACCAAGGGAAATAGGGATTCATTTTTATATATATAGATAAATTCAAAAAAGTTCGATTTGCACTAGTATCCGGACAGCAGAATTTAGTTTCCGGACACTTTTTTTTTAGTATCCGGACAGAAAAGTTTATATGAAGTTTAAGTCGTTTTTTGCCTTTATTTGATTAAAAAAAATATATTTTTTTATAAAATATAAGTATTTTAACTATAAATATAATGTATCCACATTAAAATGATAACTTCTAAAACGATATTGGTATCAACTCCAACATTTCTTAATTGTTCTGACAATGCCTCAATCACATCGACAGCAATCTTTAATTTTGATGTTTTAGTCGATTGTTCTTCATCGAATAACTCTGGAGTTTGAGTTTGAGCTATTCTTAATCTCTCCACATTGTTTTTAGCGCATTTCGTATAATAAATAGCTGATGGGTCAAAGGAATACAAGCCACATCTTTAAATACATTTTGTATGGTAACAACCGTATCTTTTTTTTGACATTAGCATCATTCAAAAGGGGACAGAAGTTTCTCTTTGTTAAAGCCCGTCTCAAATTTTTGGATTCCCATTCACGATTGTTTTTTTTTTTTTCAATTGGACTTCAAAGGCTTAAAAATAGGGATGTGCCAAACCGATAATTTCCCAAACCGAGTTAAACCGGTTTAGAATTGAAGCAAACCGAGTTGCAAACCGAGCTGCAAACCGAGTTAGTCCACTCGATGTGCAAGTTGCAACTCATTAAGAAATCGAAATCCAACTCGACTTTACGAAAAGGTAAGGGTATACGTACGTATACGATTCATTCAAACCGATTTACCTACCTATGGACTCACTCAATTGACAAAAACCACCCTCGCTCATAAAAATCATAACACAAAGGTCACATACACAATGCACATGCGAGAAAACAGGAGTAAAGAGAAGAGCACAGCTTTCCAATTGGACTTTGCATCTTGCATGCTCATTAATGTGTTTGTACATTGTGTTTATTTTTCTCACACGCACACCTACCTTCTTCCTAACCAACCGAACCGAGTCGTGTGTTGAAATCGGTTTATGCATGCGTGGCATTTTATTATTCGGTTTTCGGTCGGTTCGTTTCGTTTCATCGGTTTTCGCCAACTCGGTTTGAAATAAAAGCAACTCGGTTTAACTCGGTTTAGTAGTAACTCGGTTTAAACCGGTTTACCAAACCGAGTCGACACATCACTACTTAAAAACACTAACGTCAGCCAGTTGCATGATGTGGGTGGTATTCGGTGGCAACGCATATAAACAATTATTTGGTTGTTGGTAAACTCACTGAGTTCGCAGGGTTAGCTGCGACTTGTGCCCATCTACGAACAATATTACAGGTCGTTCCACGTTCTTAATCAGCAAAAACCATGGTTTTGGCATGCTGTCAACAATGTCTTTTGGAGGACGCAAGTATGGAAACAGTTAGGTCAGGGGTTAGGTTTATGGGTGGATACGGCAGAGCGAGCCCTACCGCACCCCACTTAGGTCCATGTGGACCCATTGTGATGGCCTTGAAGGGGGTTAGCCGATGTTGTTGGCGGTGATGAGTGTTACTTCACAGATACTCGACCTTGTCCAGCCATCCCGATGTCCTCAGAAACCTGTTAAGATCAGATAGTGAGACATGAGAAAGTTCATGTACGTCATGGAAGTAATAGTTCCAAGTGTTCTGTTCCTCAAGTGACAGAGACTCGGGCAATGACAAAGGAAGTGAGGTGTGTCCTCGTGTACTTCCTCGTCAGCCCCTGCATATATCGTCATTCTTGAGTTTCAATTTCATTGTGTGGTTTCTTAGGAAGTTGTAACCTGTTAATCAGGATCAAACCGCATAAGCTTGCTAGTCCGACTAGGATTATATTCCGGCCATAGCTTCCGTGTTATTTCCCATGTGGTTAAATCTTTCCACCTGTTATTGGCTTTCATTCGGATCTTATTTTTCAATCTCTCTCTGAGATTGCAAAGTGGTGGTTTGATGGACTTAATCGCCCGATCTTGATCCATAGCAGAACCATTTCTTGTTAGTTCATCGGCCATCTCATTGCCGGTTTTCTCCCTGTGTCCAGGGATCCTGCAGATGCGAATGGTGTGCTGCGAGCAGAGAACCTTAAGCTCTTCACGGCAGCGGCGAACTAGCTTCGATTTTATTTCAATAGCAGACACTGCTTTTATAGCCGCCTGGCTGTCAATGAATATGGTAATATCTGTATTTGGTATTGCTAAATGGAAACAGTAATATGGGTTCAAAAAAAGTTCCGTCTGCTGAAAAAACAATTAGCACCGTTAACGTCTCTTTTTCATTTCTAGCAGCAATTTGGTATATGTTTTTGTAATCTTTTGGGGCTATAACCTTACCAGTTTTTGGACAGATGCTTTCGTTACTATTTAAATTTAATTCGTTTAGGCTCATTTATGATTTGCTCCAGACCAATGCTTTTCAAATATTCAATTAGTTCCCTAACATTTTAATATGGGTTCTGGGTGACTGCTGCCCTAACCTTGCTGATGTTTAACAGATCGTTGTAAAGATCGGCACACCACTGAGCAATCCGTTCCTGCTCTTCATTTGTCAAATAAGGATCTTATCCCATTTTCGTAGCTTTTTCACCAATCTTTTGCCCTTTAACCGGTCATGTAATGTTGAACGGCATAAACCAGCTTTACACGAATGATTAACTGATTTGTTCCTAGGTATATCGTCTAAAGCATTAGCTATACTTTCTGCAACCACTTCTTAAAAAATGAGTTAAAATAAAATGCCTATTACGATAATTAGAGCCTTGAAAACCGAAAATAACATTCAAAACAATAAGTTGTCCGGAAACTGAAACTAATTTTTCAGTATCCGGACAGACATATTCTCACTTAGTATACCCTGTCCGAATACTGAAAACCTGCGAGAAAAACACAATTCCTTTTCTCTCTCTCATTAGAAACACACATAAGTATGTTTTAGGAGCATTTAAACGAGGATTTGTATTTCCTCTCAAATTTTCAGTATCCGGACAGGTTGTCCGGATACCGAAAATGCTCTTTAATTTTAGTTTTAGTATCCGGACACTAAAAATTAGACCAAAAAAATAATTTTATTCAATTTTTTTTTTTAATTATGAAAGTGGGTTCTATTTAAAGGAAAACAGAGTACTTTCCATAAGAAAACGTTAAAAAATACTCTTTGAATAACTTACTTTTTGTAAATGCTCGCACTATTTTTTTGGTATGCAAAATGACAATAAAACCAAACTCTCGGAGCTCAGCCACAACACTGCCGCTTAACTCTTACATTATGCATCTGATTGATTTCAAACTTCGTATGGATATGAGTGACACATAAAGGATTATAATTATTGTTAATATTTGAGACTATTTATGTGTGATATTCCTATTTTTATCAAATAAACAACATAGCGTCCGGACACTAGCACTGTCCGGATACTAGTGCCTCTACCCTATCAATGACTTAAAAAATTACTCACACTGCCGTAAAACAAAATGAAGGTCCACAACTACGGCAGCAAGACCGACAACTTATCACCAGTTGCATCGAGGACCCTTCTTAGATCCTACATCTGACCACAAAAAAAAAAAAGAAAAAGAAAAGTAGATAATCCGTATCCACCACTTACTGTGTCATTCAATGAGAGTAACTCCTTTAAAACTTTAACAGGAAAAAAAAAAAAAAAAAAAAAACGAAAAGAAAGATTAAAAACCAGAAGGAATACCCACCAAGGCGCCAATTAAAAAGACATATTTTGGCAAGGTATCAGAAAACTGACTGCCAGTATAGTACCCACTCATACACGCTCACTTATAACATCGATTTGCACAAAAAAGTCAACACGTGTGCTCATATCTTAAGCCCAGAAGGAAAAGCCCGTCTAAGCCGAATACACACGTCTATATATGTCAGTTCGAGGGGGAACTCTGCCTTTAGAAACAACCCACGCCGTAAATCCTAAACAAGGATGAGATAGGAGGAGATACCAACCTCCCGAGCTGGGTATGTGCGTGATGCGCACAAAAAAAATACAAAATGCCTACACCCGCCTACGCCTACAAACCTGCGGACGACGACTGCTGTAATCTGTCGTATCATTTCACAAATATGACTATACGGGAAGTTCCTTTCAAGTCCTTGAAATGAAGAAAAACGGTACACAAAATGAAAAACACCTTATAAAACTCAGAAAACGGAATGTGTAAGGAGAGCTTAAAAAAAAGAAAAAAAAAAGAAGAAAATATGAAAAACTCAAAGCCAAATTAAGCCAAGGACCAAGCAGAAGAGCAGGTACAAAGAGACTAAATAGGATCCCCCAAGGATGTCTTGTATATGTGTAATATACGATACGGGATACCGGAATATGGCCTCACACTGCAGAACGATTATTATGAACAAGTGGCTGTGGGTTCTGCGACGACGATTCATTTTTCATGTAGTCGTAATATTTGTTTTTTTTTTGTGTTGTGCTGTTCAACGATTTAACTTCTTCATCGGGACCCATTTCATGCGGTGGTTTTCTATCTGGAAACGACATGACACAAATGGGTGGGTTGCATTTATGTCTTCTTAATAAAATTCAAGTTAAATTAGACGAGATACGAGTATTTCCGTTTCCTCCAACAGTGAGTGCGAGGGAGCTTGATCGATGTTGCCGAAGACTTTTCGCTCACAAAAAGGGAAGTGTCGGTGACAGTATAATGCCAAGGTGAAATTAGCAAAATTGTCTTTGAAAGGAAACCTAGATCTAAATACAGCTACATGGGCACTGAAACTGAGCAGACAAAAAATAAACACCACACTGGTACTCTGCGACAATAGAACAATTTCAATGGAACTGTTACTTGATGTTGACATTTTAATATGAACTCGGAGATAAATTGAATATAAGTTTAAGTATGCTTGTCAGTTTGACATATGAGTTTTTAACTTAAATGTTTTTTTTTTCGCATATTCTCTCATTTTTTCTTGCTACAGGATACCAGATTTGGGTGCGGCCTTTTGTCTTCAGGATCGCTGTGAAGTATCTTTTAGATTGGTGAAGAGGAAGTAATACCCATTTCAAAATGCTTTGTTAGCTGTAGATGATGTCGGTCCTGCAATTGATGTGAAAATAATTACAACGAAATGTGTTTGGCAACGTTGGGTGAGTGCCTTTGTGTGTCAAGCAAGGACGGCTTTTAGGCCAAAGGAATTGTAATTGTGGAATGTTTTTTATTGCCCATTATAAGTTTGTAAATAATTGAGATATTAGGCTCGTTACTTAATCATCAACTGATTTTTGTATTGGGATGACTTGTGATGGTACAAAAATTCAAAATGTGGTTATTTAAAGCGGTAAATGGAAACAACGCTCGTCAAACAATGCAAGACGCACGCACTCTCAATCACTTGGTAGCCGGATTGATGAAGCCTCGGCTTGAAGATTGCAAAGTAATCTAGCGAGAGGCATTCGCTCAAAAACTCCGGAAATCAACTTACAAAAACTACATCAAAAATTACCTCTTCGTCATAGGCAATCTCAAGGAAAATACCAAGTTCTTTAAACCTTGTTTTGGGGAATTCTAAGAAACTGGTTAAAGCTTCACACTACCAAACTGCAAGAACGCATTGTGTAAAACAGATATTCATTCCTAAAGTAAAAGTATTGATCAGGTATGGAATCAAGTATAGCAAAGCCTTCAGAGATTGGGTTGATGTGCCCCCTATCTGTTTGATTGGTTATGGAAGTGGTTATCAAGCAAAGAGTATATATAGTAAGAGGCCCTGTATCGGAAGTTGAAGGCCGTATATGATTTGCCTGTTGCACATGACAAGTAGTGACAAAATAAATTTATCAGGGGCAGTTGAATTTTAAAAAGCTGCAGAGGAAAGTCGAAATGCTAGGACAAGGTTCAGTGAGCCAGCCTCTTGTAGGTACCAGTGTTGGGAAGAACTTTTTTAATAAAAAGAAGTTGGCCGTGGGACGATCACTTTCAGATCTTTAAAACTGGAGCAGACGGGTTGAAGTCAAAATTCTGCTTTCAAAAATCAAATTTTAAAATTCTGCTTTACAAAATTCATTTTAGAAAACATTTCCTTTTTTCTTTTTCACTTGAAATTTTTTCAAATAGTTTTTTTTTTTTAATTTTTACTTCTCCTAGGTATCTTAATTCTGATTTTTTTTTTATTAATTCAATTTCCCATTTTTTAATAGATATGTAGGTAGGTATATCTAGTTTCCTTTTCTATTTTTAATATTTTATTTAATTTTTATTGATTCCTTCTTTTTTTTAATTTAATTTTTATACAAATGAAATCAAATTAATAGGTATATCTTTTAAATTGATTTATTTTAAAT
Organism: Cheilosia urbana; assembly: GCA_946477585.1. Taxonomy (NCBI): domain Eukaryota; kingdom Metazoa; phylum Arthropoda; class Insecta; order Diptera; family Syrphidae; genus Cheilosia; species Cheilosia urbana. The sequence continues at coordinate 60,806,790 of OX297854.1, read as the reverse complement.
TTTTTTTTAAGTTGCAAGACAAAAAACAGAATAATCAGAATTTTGTAAAGCAGAACTAAAAAAAAAAAATAGAATTTCGAAAAGCAGAATTTTTGTTTGTAAATAAAAAATTTTGCAAAGCAGAATTTTGAACTGCTCCCATCAGAACCTCATCAACAAATTTTTAAGACCTCACAACTGGAGCAATGCCTTATGAGAAGAAGAAAGTCAACTTTTTCAAAACTATATTATAAAACTGATCGGGTAACTATACGTAATGAACGGTCAAGTCCGAAAAACACACTATAGGGTTACCGTAATGAATTGACAACAGATACAATCCAAAGTAATAGGAAAATATCGTTATTCCTATAAGAGTTGAGCATGGGCATTTTTGGAAAAGGACCCACAAAAGCGAGATGACCCACCGTACTCACCCAATATTGACCAACCAAAGTTGTTGTAAATACAATAAAAGATAAGCATCGTAATTCTTTAGTATGAACCTATCTGCTTAAGGGTTAAAGCAAAGAACCCTTAAAGCACGCCAGCTTTTCTTTTCTAAAGATGAAGCCACCATAAGCTGGGTTCAAATGCCCATTTGGTAAGCCCTTGATGGTTATATGGTCGGCCATTCCTCAACAGAACCAGGTGGCAAGAGACTTCCATTTGGGATAGATATGGCGCAAATCTCAGAAGTGTTATAAGAGCAATGTAAAGGGTGTCCGCCAAAGAATTTTCGACTTTGAATTTGAATAAACGGCGAGCGGGGTATCGGCGGAGGGGGGAGGCGTATTCATTACACTTACGCGTCGTGCGGATTTTAGTAGCCATGGATCGTTGGTCGGCGGAGCATCGTGCGTTTGCTGTAGAGGCATATTTTAAAAATAACGATTCTCCCGTGGCTATTCGCAAGACATTTCAATATTCGGCGTATACGGGATTGTCCTAGTACGCAACTTATTGGCAAGTGGGTGCGAAGTTTTCGTGAACAAGGACCTGTAGTGGGACACGGGCCAAGTGTATCGCGAACTGTGAGAACTGACGAAACAATTGAAGCAGTTCGTCGTGATGTTATTGCAAATCCACGTCTTTCACTAAGAAAAAAAATTCCCAAACCTATTCGTCTATGTTGGAAAACTTTTTGGAACCTGAGTTGGAGAACAATGAATGGGTAAACGGATCGACATGGTTTCAACAGGATGGAGGCATCAATGAACATTGTAAGGCGCATTTTCCCCGAAAAAGTCATAAGTCGTTATGGTGATATCCCATGGCCCCCCAGATCGCCAGACTTAACACCTGCGGACTTTTTTTTTATGGGGATTTCTTAAATCTAAAGTCTACGTTAACAAACCGCGAAATTTATTGCAACTGAAAAGATATTCGCAACGAAATCAGAGGAATTTCGCAAGAAACTTGCAAAAAAGTTTTCACAAAAAATATGGTGTTTCGTTTAAATGAGTGTGTTCGTCTTCGTGGTAAACATTTAACTTCAATTATTTTCAAAACATAAATCCGCATTTGTATGTTTTATTTTAAAATAAAAACGATTATATAAAAACCTGTGAATCTTTTATTATTTAATTTTAAATTCGAAAATTGTTTCGCGAACACCCTTTATTTGTTATGATGCCGCACTGAAAATTCTCTAGATACTAAGAAAATTTACAATGAATACCCTTTCAGTACAGACAAATTTATTTATTTATTTATTAAATTCATCAAATGAGAACATTCACTGCTCTAGATAGATTACTTAAAACAAAATTTAAATACTTAAATACGTACGTAATCTAAGAAAGGCAACTCTAGGAAAACGTTTTTGAATCTTCTCAATTCTACTGGAATGTACTTCATAAAATGGATTCAATACTATACTACAGTATTCAAGATTAGACGTAAAAAAAAAAACAAAGAATAGACATTTAAGAGTATGCGGATCATGAAAGTCTTTAGAGTTCCGCAATATAAAACCCAGCATAGAATTACTCTTAGCAACCAGAAAGCCAATATGCTAACAGAAATCGATTTTTTTGCAAATATGACTCCCAGAGGTGACATAAACTGGTGCTGAAAGTACATTCTTTATACGAACATACTGAATGCGATCCGTGAGATAGGAGCGAATCCACTCTAGAAAGTTTGAATGAAATCCCAATCTTTTAAGTTTTGAAATTAAATCATGGTGATTAACGCTCTCAAAAGGTTTTGCAAAGTCAGTATAAACTTCATCACATTGTAAACCTTTCTCAAGGTCATTCAGCACCATGCTACAAAGGATTGCGAGATTTGTAGAGGTTGATCTACCAGCTACAAATCCATGTTGCAAATGAGAGATTACTCTTTTTACGAGACGTGAAAGTTTCTCATGAATAATTTTTGATGTGTAAACATCTAAGCACGCATTATTGGAATCTGGTGGAGTAATTCCACACATTTAAATTGCGGGGACGGAAATACGTCACTGTGTTTTATCATTGCATAAATTTTTTGGAATCTGGTGGAGTAATTCCACACATTTAACTTGCGGGGACAGAAAATGCGTCACTGTGTTTTATCATTGATAACATTTTATCATTGCATACATCTATGAGCTGGGGCATATTAATTTCAGCTTTTTGTGAAATAAAGCATGTTTTTCATATATGATGGTCTGACATTTCTTCCCTGTGACGGATATCTCGAGGAAATTCGGTGCCAAATTTTTCGTGAATTACCAGGCACACAGAAATCACAGCTGGACAACAACTAACAAAAATGTCGTTGACCAGCACCTCTTCAATATGCAATGCAAGCAGAATAACATTCCAATGACACTTTCATTTACTGTGTAACAGTTGATGTCATTCAACTTGAGGGGTTGGAAATGCAAACGGGTATTTGTTATTTCATAATATATCAAGAATACGGTTATTACAATTCCCTCTTTTCTCAATGACGTGTATCAAGCCACACACATACCGCACGCACGGTGTTTACACATACACATATTTCGGGACTGTTGGATACAGTCGCACCAATTTTTTTTTTTTGCAAATAGCTTAGGTATAATTGGTAATATCGTGCCTAGATCCTGATTTAAAAATTGGAGTTATGAACGAGTTCTTCCAAATTTAGAAAGCTTGGCCAAATAAGACATTCCATAGCCATCTCAAGATAATTGGAACATGTACCGGCTCATTTGGTAAACCACTACCCTAGAAAGCTAACGTTACCAGACTTCCATGAAAAGCTAACCATTCGTCTTTTTGACGACCATTTAAAAACATTTTTATTTTTTAAATAAATTATTAGTTTTATTCAGTTTTTTACCATAAATAAGAAAAGTAGGATATAGGTAAAAGATAATTATAAAAAAGAGAGTCCACCGGCTACTGAGTTGGCGCGAAAGCACGATTACGTAAGTCAAATAATAAAGAAGGGAGAGGAAAAAATTGATTTCATGTTCGTCGTTTTGACGAACGTTAGCTTTCTAGGGTTAAAGTACTCTTGATCACACAAATTTAAAAACACCATCATTGGTGTTTCAGTAACGGATTTGTTCTAAAACAAATACTTATATCTATGAAAATATGTTTTTTTAAGTCTAGTAATAAAGGAGAAGCTTGTAGTCGCAGTAGCTTAGTGGTTAGTGTGTTGGACTGCTATGCGGGCCTGCGGGGGTCCCAGGTTCGAATCCCGCAAAAACCCAATTCCGACTTAGGGTTTTTTTCCGCTGCGCTACCTCTCGCGAACGTCTGACGAACATCCGAGAGTATAAATATCTTGAAAGAGCTTCTCAATTAGCCGTTTGGAGTCGGCATAAAATTGTAGATCCCTTCCATCCGTTCCAATTCACACAAAACGAATGGTTGTGAGAAGCTAGGCCTAGGGTCTCTCCGGACCTGTTGCGCCAACTATTTATTTATTTTTTTTAATAAAGGAGAAGCTCTCGGTGGCACCAATTGACCAATTGGGCAGTAACTTCGTTGGAATGTTGTGATCCTTCTAATCAATATCATAGTCTAACAGCTGAAGAGCGAATAACACAAGTTGTAAATTCCGCTGATCTTATTTGCTGTAATATGACGCCTATCAGTCTCTCCTTGATTTAGTGGTTGGCGCTTTACAAATCGTGTACTCAGTAAAAAAAAAAAAAAAACGCAATCCAGTGATAGCTACTTCTAAATAAATGTTTTCCTTGATTCCTGTTCAAAAGTAACCTCTTAAGTTCCCTCTCTAAGAGTCTGTAAGACGGTAACGAAAATCAAAATGCCAGTGGCTTATTAGGCAGGAATCCGAAATTGCAGTGAGTCCAGCTTGTTTCTACATTTTATAACCATTCAGCAGGCGTTATGTCCAAATCACAATGGGAACGTTCGGATATCTAGTTTATGTAAAACGTCAACTAGATTCGTCGTGACTAGGAATCCGAACGCGTTGACAAAGCAACTTCAATTGTTTTTGTATTCTCGAAGTCAGCGTTACCTTTGTTTGCTTTTGCCCTTTTTTATTCGGAAAAGGCCCTTCATAAATTTTTCAAAAATTGCTATTTTCAAATAAGTACAGTCCAACACGGATATAAGAAACATATAAAAAACAACGTGATTTGTTTCTTATATCCGAGTTGTTCTTATATGAAAACAACGTTTATAAGAAACAAAGTTTCTTATACGAAAACTACTGATATGAGAAACAAAATTTCTTATATAAAAACATATGTAGGACGATTTGGCGGGCTTTTTCTACTGACAGTAGATAGCTGTCATTGTCATTGAAAGGTGTGTTCGCATTGTTCCCATCATACCTACCGTAATTCGTTTGCATGCATAGTTGAGCTGTTTTTGCATTTAAACTGAAATCCATCTCAACCAAGGAAAAAATTATGTTTCTTATATGTGTAATAATTTCAACATAATAACAAATTGTGTGAATAAAAATACGTTTTTTATATCCGAGTGTTTCTTTTAAGCGAGTTTCTTATATGAAAACATTTTTATATGTGCATATAGCAAAAAAATCTCCGTGTTTTCACATGCGTTTCTTAAAAGCGAGTTGTTCTTATATGAGTGTTTCTTATATCCGTGTTCGACTGTACATTTAAAATGTAACACGGTTGCCTATCACAACACTGTTAAACTGTTATGCGAAGTAATGGTTATTTAATATCGTGCGAAAATTCGAAATTTGCTGAGTAGCTTTAGAAATGACACCGTTTTTCTCACCGGCCCTTTTTTTCGATTCTTCAGAATTCTGCCACGGCCACTCTGTTTATTTTAAATTTGACTCTTCGAAATGTCAACTCAGTAAGCAGGCACGATTTTCTTGACTAGAATTGTCGGCTTCCCCTCCATAAACGTCAACTGCAAAAACTAATCACGTGACCACTCTGGGCCAATAACAACTGAAATAAACTATGAATCGCGTTGACAGATTTTGTAGAAACAACGCGATCATATCCTGCCAGCTGCCACACAAAATACATTTTCAGGATACCTGAGTGCGAGAGAGGTGCAGGGAAATTAGACCCCGGATTTCACTTCACTTCACGAAAGTGGTTTTACTTCCCACTAGGTGGGAACTAAGTCCACTGAGAGCCTTTTGTGAAGTGGACTTAGGTAGTTCCCATGTAAGGTGGGAACTAAGTCCTATTTCTTATGAGAACTTAGTACACATTCAAAAATAAGAAAACGGAACGAACTTCCAACATTTAAAATTGGATAATTATTTAAAAAAAATAATCGAACGCTGTACCTAATAATTTGTGGAACTTATTCTTTAAAAGCTGTAATTGTTAAACGAAAAACTAGTCAATGTTATGTTTTCGTTCTGTTTTTTTTTTTCCATTGAATATTTTTAAATTCTTGCAAACTGATTTCCATTTTTAATTTTTATTGTGTTCGATAAAATACTACTCCTTTCGAAACATAACTCCTTTGAATACATAAATATGGTTTCAATGTTGCGAAAACAATTGTGCTGAAACTAGAAGAGCGATATTGAGAATATGAATACGTCTACTAGGGATATAATAAACATTCATATAAGAACAAATCGCTTTTCTCTATAATATGTCCATAAAAAAGGAGCTGATATAAGAAACACGCTTATAAGAAACATGAGAATATAAGTAACGAACCTTCATTCACAAAATCCTCTATTGAAAAGAAAATCCCCCTCAAATAAGAAACATGCATTTTTTGTACATATATATGTGTAATAAATGAGTTTTCTTATAAAAATCCGTTCTTTTCATAATAAAAAACTTTGATTCGTAAATCAGTTATTTTCATGTAAGAAAGTTTGAAACTTGTGTATAAGAACAACTCGGATATAAGCAACCTCTTTTTTTTATTTTAAAGTTTTTTATATCTGTGGTGGACTGTAGATATTGTTATATGAACCTATTGTAATATCAGTAGAACTGCTTTAATTTTTTTATTATTTTTTTTTTTAGAAAAATGTGTAATACTAAACATTTTGAATAACTTTTTTATTTTACTGTGTTTTTGAATAAAAGGTTGTTAATAAAAAAGATGAAATCAGTTTTTCTTTTCAAAATTTTACCATCCAACTCCAAGCTTTTTTGCCTTTCAGATATTTGGGATGACAATAATTGCTTTTCCATATCCATTTTTTTTTTTTTTTTTTTTTTTTTGTATTCCAGTTTCAAAATTTATGAGGTGGGACACAAGTCAAAAAAGTAGATTTTTGCTTTAATTAACGTAGCATGTTAACGGTTTGGCAAAATACTTTGAAAATTGGTATGTGAACTCTTTATAAGACTGTCTTAAAGTTAGAAAAAAAAATCTTATCACACAGCTACGGAGTACCAAGTACGCAAACCATTTAAATAGGGTTTTCTCGAAAATGTGCCAATGGCGTATGGAACAAACCAATTCTCAGGTGACGAGTTGTTGATACAAAACTCACTTTTAGTAACAAATACTACTGCAACCCCTTTTCAGATGCTGCCTTCATTTTTCATAAAGCCGAAAGCCCTGTTATAGGGGGCATACACGCCCTAGACATGTCGTTGCAGACCGTAGTCTACGCAAACATGCCTTCGCCATACACGGTGCAGACAATCTACACAGATTTTAGTTTGTATCGTTTCGTCCTGGTCGAAAAATTCCACCCAGAATTGTCTTTCGCTTCTTTTATTCATGGTGATGCCTTGAATTTTCTCGCTCGTCTGTGTAAATTCACCATACAGGACACAGACACGTCGTTGCAGACCAAGAAAAATTCAAAAAAATTTGAATTCACGCAGACGGCCGCTGCAAACACTCGACATGGATACACACGACACAGACGGTTTGTGCAAACATGTGCACAACAACAACATATATTGGTCTTCAACGGCATGTCTGTGTCGTGTATGCCCCATTTTACCCAGGACTTTTTTTTTCGAGAACTTGAAGCTAGAGCGTAATTTATCTTACTCTGTAATATTTAATAAAAAAAAAGGAAAGTATTTTTCATAATTTTCAGAGTATAATAAAGAAATTGGCGGCACCTATAAATTATTTAAGGCTAGTTGCGGGGCTGTAATTATGTATTTTTTAAAACAATACATTAAGTTATCAGATAAGTAGATATTGCACTAAATAAGTTCAACAAAATACTGTACATACCTACCCCAAAATATATAAGTATAAGAATAAAACCAGTTTGTGTACGTTCACAGGACAAAATTTGGGGCTCACCTGAAAGAAAAAGAAAAAAGTTTTTTTTTTTAATAATACTATAAACAAAATACTAGCTGGACTTTTAAATATAAAGTTGGAAGGTTCATTATTCATTAATTTTAAAAAAAAATTAATTAGAAAGTTTGCCTGTATTTATTGTGGATTTGAACACGCAACATTTTAAGGCTACTCACTCATTCCCTATATTGAATTCTGAAACATAAGATAGAGCTTAACATGTGCAACATTTAGTTTGCAGTTCATTGCAATCGGCCAACTTATTTCGTTGTAAGTTTTCTAAAAAGGTGACCTGCACTTTGATTTTTTAAAGATTTACACTTCACAGGTGTCCCTTAGTCCCTTGGGAAATGTTTTGCGTACAGACTGGTATTTCATTTTCACTATGTCGTATTATTTTCTGTTGTTTATTGCTTCTTTTTTTGTCGCTATTTGAAGGTAAGCCGGAAATATTTGGTTACACTTTAATGTTAAAAACAGAGTGCACGACTGGGTCGAACGAAACTTTCTCGTTTATCTAAAGTTTGATTAGTTGTTTTTGAGTTCTTAATCTGGTGCAGGGAAATAAGTCCCCAGGAACTAAGTCCACTGAGGGACTTAGTTCCCACCTAATGGGAAATAAAACCACTTTCGTGAAGTGGACATAGTTCCAATGTAAGGTGGGAAATAAATTCCGAAACCTCTGAGTGGTTTTATTTCCCTTTTAATGTGAAGTAAATTCTCACTGTCGACTAAGAACAAAGTTAAGTTAAACAGTCAAGTTGGTACTTTGCAATTTTTATTAACTAAAGAGAAATTAAATTTTATCTTAGGCAGAGCAATATATGTAAAAAATTTTAAAAACGAAATTCGGTTTGCAGGACTCTGAAAGTAATCAAAGAAAAATCGACGCTCACCATGAACGGTTGTGCGAATTTTTTACTTTTATTTTCTCAAATTTTCGAAGGCTAAAAATGACAACTTATTTTCTCAAACAACTTTTTTTTTACTGAGTTGGGGAAGCGAGGAGTAACAACGATTCTCGCTTGTTTGGGATTCACCCTGACAATTTCTGTTGGGAAATTATGTCGAGTTTCAGTTTATGAATTGTTGTTTTTTCGATGGAAAGAACTCTTGACAACAACTTGTAGACACAGTCACTTTGGTAGGAATGATAGCTATTTCGAACTACACCACTAATTCATCATCAGACTCCTTTGAAGTGATTGTTTGAATAGTTTTTTTTTTAATTCTGACAGTCAATTCTCCGTGTATAATTCCATTTGGAAAGACATTTCTGTTTTTCCCCTGCCAGGAAATGAACTTGCATTTCGATTTTTCTGCAATTGACCAAGTGACTACCACTTGCGCCAACTGAGCGACGAGTACAAGCCCGACAACTGGTGATTAGAACGGAGGGGAAGACCTACCTCTGTGCGTTGTTGTTGCTACGAGGTGTTTATTTTGTCAATTGTCGTTCTCTCGGGCTTCTTCGCCTATTCGTCTCTTTTTCCCGCAAGCTGTGAGATTACACAGAATCATACGAGTAGAGAGGCTATTGTTGGGAAGAATTCGTTGGCTTACTGCCATTTGTTTTTGTTAATTACTGAGTTGGGGAAGCGAGGAGTAACAACGATTCTCGCTTGTTTGGGATTCACCCTGACAATTTCTGTTGGGAAATTATGTCGAGTTTCAGTTTATGAATTGTTGTTTTTTCGATGGAAAGAACTCTTGACAACAACTTGTAGACACAGTCACTTTGGTAGGAATGATAGCTATTTCGAACTACACCACTAATTCATCATCAGACTCCTTTGAAGTGATTGTTTGAATAGTTTTTTTTGAATTCTGACAGTCAATTCTCCGTATATAATTCCATTTGGAAACACATTTCTGTTCATTCATTCCTACCAAAGTGACTGTGTCTACAAGTTGTTGTCAAGAGTTCTTTCCATCGAAAAAACAACAATTCATAAACTTTTTTTTTAGCTTTCGAAAATTTTGGAAAATAAAAGTAAAAAATTCGCGTGAATTTAGTCTCGTGGACTTATGTCCCTGCGCCAAAAATCACCGCAATTTTTCTTTGATTATTTTCAGAGTCTTGCTAACAAAGTGTATCCAATTCTAAATGTTGGAAGTTAGTTCCCTCTTCTTATTTTTGAATGTGTACTAAGTTCCCATAAGAAAGTGAACTTAGTTCCCACTTTAAATGGGAACTTAGTCCACTTCACGAAAATGGTTTTACTTCCCACTAAGTGGGGACTTATTTCCCTGCACCTCTTAATCTGATATGGCACTTGAAGCTCTAGTAAAAGGCATTTGTCGCAACTTCTGTTTATTAGCTTTTATAACTTACACGATTTTTGGGTAAAGCGTAGGTATACTAGAAGAGTCTGTTTTCTGATCTGTTAGGGCATGTGTTTATTTTTGACTGTAATAAATCAATGACGCTGGTTTCAGGTGTTTATGATTGGAAGTAGGCTTCGTGATAGATCGATATCTTTCCATATAGATATACGTATATGTCAGAATGTAAGAGTTCAAAAATGTTGTTTTTGAATTTGCATTAGCAGTTATAAACTGAATATATCGATGGACGTGTGTGGGGTTGCAAATGAAATGAGATTTTCTGATTTTCCAATTTTACTGTAAGTTGCCGTTTTCCGAAAAACTTAAGTAGGTACCTAGTGTTTTTTTTTTTCAAAAATTTATTGTACTATAATCAGAGCTCGAAAATAACTCTCAACCTTTATTTTCAATTGGTTTCTCACTGAGAGATATAACATTCGGCTTCAACATTAAGGTCTTACTCTGAGATATATTTATATCCACTTGGCTTTTCGCTCTTTGGTTGATCTTTATTTTAAGAATTTGGATATATCACTCCTCAGTTAACTTTATCCATAAAATTTTAATGGAATTGATCAACCAAAGACCTCATTTGTCGAAAATAAGTAAAATAAAACTCAAACTTGTATTGAATTCTGTTGTTTTCTTTATTTAATATATTGCTATATTAAAAATATTTTAAGAATAAAGTTTGACTAAAAGTAAACTCTGAAGGGTTTTAGTAACTTAAAATGAAATTCAAAGCGGAAAAGGCTTTTTCGACGGATACTTACTGTATTCAACTTCCTTAGACGAGAGTTAAAGAAAGACTATTCCAATCACTAATGCAATTTCGCATGCGCTGCTAACTAACGGTAATAGTTAGCGAAAAATGTTCAAATGAGATTTATTTTTTTCTGTCAGTGATATCTCTCAGCGGTTGACCGAAACGATAAAAAAGCAAAATAAAGGTTTCGCTCTGAGCAGAACAGAAAAAAATACTGTGATAAAAAACTGGTCATTATGTGATCATATTTAAAAATCTCAAAAACTGAGTGTAATATTAAGACCTTTGAAAAGGTTGAGAGATATTTTCGAGTTCTAACTATAATATAGAGAAAAACTGATTTTGCTATTAAGTACATTTTTGGTACAATCGTAAATTTCAAAAGTATCTACCGTTATTCGAATTTTCAGCCCAAAACTGGGTATGCAGTCATGGTAACCCCACCTACTTAATCTAAAATATCAATTTTGACTTAAATCGCTAGAGCCGTTTTCGAAAGAATGAAACTGGTGCCAACATTTCATATGGGATGTGCCATTAATATTGAGGTTACCTTGCAAAATTTTGAACGAAATCCGGGCAGCCATTTAGGCCGCTGTAGGCCTCGTGGCAGATGGACAGAATTTCGAGACCCAATTTTTTGGAGTTCCTCTCTCATAGTAATGTCAGAATTGATTACCATCTCGAGTTCAACATTTTGTACGAAAATTATATCTTTCTCTTACTACGTAATGGAGAAAGTTAAAAAACATCAGGTCAGTAGTACAGTGGCGGTTGCACATGTCATTGTTATGTTCTCCACAAGAAGCAGGAATATAATCTTTTCAACCTCAAGCAACAAGTAGATAAGAGAGCTTAAATCAAGAAACATTATGCGTCTACGATTCGCTCCAATTCTACTTCGTTTCAAAATGGACTATTAAAAATTAAAGAAAAAATAATTTTGAGGTGTATATAATAATAGAAGATGTGCATTCTTCTAAGATCTTCAGAACATCAACACCCGGAATTGAACACCCTGAGGTCAATCCAGACAACGATGCATACGGCGAGTATTAATCCGAGAAAACAGCAGACACAATTTATGTAAAATAGATTTAAGAAAACAAACAGTGCATACCGTTGGGCCCTATTGTTGAGCCAACATATTTAAATATTAAATATTCACCACCATTTGTTACCTAGCTTTAAGTCAAATTATATACACAAACAGCCTTATTCTAACATTTAATTAAAGCTGAATTAGAGCTAACTTTGGTTTAATTGCAGAAAACCTTATTCATAAACTTTTGTTTAAGATATTTCACACTTAATCAAATGTCAAAAAAAAATAAATACCTCAATTCGCATTTAGCGGTGAATTAACTTTGCGACTTCCAACTCAAGGTCGCGTTAAACGTTTAACGCTAATAATTGGATACTCAAAGGTGTGAGCGAGGGTGAGGGTGGCGCACATTGCACAGCACAAGCACGTTCATATGAAAAAAAAAAAATGAGTGGTGTTTTCTCCAACAAAAGTGAAACGAAAGAGAAGTATGCGAGGTGAATGTGTATAATCAACAGCCACAATGTGTTTCTGAGGAAATGCGCAGATGGCTGTTGACGTGCGCTGATGGACTTATGGTGGTGTATATAGAAATTGAGTTCAAGGTTTTTGTTTTAATGGTTGTTATAGTACATACCTACATACGTTGATACCTACAGTAAAGAATTGAAGAATTCAAGAAGTAAAGACGAAATAAGTGAATTATGTTGTTTGATTTATTGAAGTGAAACTTCTTAAATGCTTAATGCTACTATAAGCATTGCATACTCAAAGGTGTGAGGGTACCGCTCACGCTTCAGAGTATGCAATGGTGAGTGAGTTTATTGGCACCAAATGCTGGTAGAAGAATATTCTGTGGTGAAGATTAATTTCCAAAAATAATGACTACATTGGCAATTAATGTCTTATTGAAGTGAAACTTCTAATGCGACTTCCAACAAGGTTGCGTTAAACGTTCAACGATCCTGGGGAGGGGGAATAGAAGGAGACAGAGCGAGAGTGAAAGCGTGGCACTCGAACGCATGCGCGTAGTATACCTGTTACAGACCAGCGCGAGCGTTAGCAACGAGTAGCGTCCTCATTATTTCATTTACTTGTTTTAGTTTGATTTGATACACATACCTATAATTTAATAGGGTAGTATTTTTGAAGTGAAACTTCTAATGCGACTTCCAACATATCGTATCTTACTTAAGTTGTCATTATCCCATTGTAAATGTTATGGATTTGGATATTTCTCCACTCGAAAATGATAATTAAAAGATACGATCAATTGTGAATTGTAAGCAATGTTAATAAAGTTTGTCTTAAAGCCTAGTATCCTGCTCGCGCTAAATTATATTTCCCATACAAAAATGTCTACAAAGATAAAATTGAGCGAGGCAGTTTAGCAAAGCATCAGTATCTTGTTCACACGCTAAATCCTTAACTTCATATAGATGGGCCAATGAAAAGTCTCCACTCATTTAGCTCGCGAAATAAATGTCCGGTGCATTAAATCGAAGAAAAATTGTGACATAAAAAAGACAACATTTGAAAACGCAGACAATGTTTGGACTCCACGCACTATTTTTTTTTCCCCTGTTTATTTAAAAAAAAATGTAAATATATTTTATAAAATTTTGAATAAGTTTTGTTAGTTAAGCAATTAAACCCGTTACATATTATAATACGAAAGTGAATGCGAAAACAATTATTAAATTGGCAAGGACAAAAATTAAACAAAAAAAAATGTCTGTACGCTTTCCTTTTCACACAACAGACTATTATGACCAAAACTGTCTAATGCATATTTCTTTTCTTATTTTGTTGTTAACGATTTCGCTAGGCACTGTTCAAATGTTTTCCATTTTTTTAATTAATATCCGATTTCCATACCCAAAAGTGGTGATGAAATGCGCGAGTACTGCCAGATTTTTAGTATAGTTTTGTTTAATTGATATAGGCAAATTAACTCATTATATGTGAGTTAGTGGAGACACTGATAATCTACTGGTTAAGGGAATCTAATGAATAAGGCTGAAAATGTTTAATAAAAGAAAATGCAAATGTAGGTTCATAATTCCCGATCTCCATCTGCAAATGGGAATGTGCATATATCACCACGATTCCAATAACACGTTCGATTACTACCAAATATTCGGAGCACACCACATCTATAAAGAACAGAAGTGAGTACTTAGTAGGTCCTGAAAATTTTGACAATTTTTCGGGCTTGGTGAATAATAAAAGACAAATCGATGGAAAAATTAAAGTACCTACTATGCAGCACAGCAATGACATCGTCCTTCCTAATATAAACATGTAAATTGCCAGCCATGTACCATGATCTAGGGAATTACTACCCTGCACCTGCATGAAAATTCAAGATCAACAACCGAAGAGTAGTAATGCCTTTTTTACCGTACGTATGTATAATGTATATGTATTCATTTAAACGGAGATGCCAGTCAAGGACTCTGAACAGCTTAACTACAATTGTCATCTAAATTTCAAATGTAGGCTGCCACCCTTATAAAAATGTATGCATACACAATTCGCATATATACAGTAAGTAGCTAGTTGGTCCGTGGCTGGGAGTAGCAGAGGTTTGGGGATATAAATGAAGTTCGAGTGCTGCTGTGAAGACTTGTACCAGAATGAATGAATGAATGTGGGACTATATTTGTTACTTTCATTCGCCCGTATAGGTAGCAGCTTCTGTATTCAACCTGTGCTGTCAAGTGTTTCCTTTAGGTGTTTATTTTATTTGTGTCCTTCCTGCGTGTAAAGGGAGGAGATTGGAGAGTATCTAAGGGATATATGTGTTTTTCGTTTTAAGTGCGATGGCGTAGACAGAGGTAAAACATACATATATGTGTGGACTCCTATTCTTATCCTTTTATTTAATTTTTGTGAGACAAGCCAGTAGATGGTGGTTTTGGGGAATGTTATTCTAAACACAGCGTTTCACATATTATCCAGTTATAGGTAGGTACTCTGTATAATCCGGCTATGTAGCGCATTCAAAACTTATTTGCAGAAGTCACGTATATTTTATAGTTAAAACGAGTGTTGGGTGTCAAAAGTAAATCCATTTTCATTATAAATATATGCTAACAGCAGTCGGTCAGTAACGAACAGAATAACTTTTCTTTTCGTTATCAAGAAAGTAGGGGCCAGATTCTGTAAGGCGAAACGATCAAACGTTTTCGTGCGCAGGAATATTTTGCCCTATGTTACACAAGCAAATTTCTTCCTGCAAACGAAAGCGTTTTTCGTTTCGTTTTTTACAGAATCCCACCCTAGATTTCTACGATAGAACTATTCGAATTTGATACGCTATTGAAAGGCTTAGAGACTAGATGGATGACGAAGGAATCTTTGGTCGATTTAGCAAAATTCTTTAGATCAATATTGACAGTCAATAGTTAGTTGCCTTTAATCCTTACGAAGTATTGCCCCTCAGTTATACCGAGATTTTTATGTTCAGCAATAAGTGTGCAATAAGTGAGTCGCAATTTTACTGAAGTTATTTTAAAAATTGTTTTATTTTATTTTTTTTCTTCGACGAACACATAGTCGAGGGTTTGTAAAATCGGTATATTATGGAATTCCGGTGAGTTTAGCCATTGAGAATCCGGCACTACCAAAGGAAAATTGACCGATCCAACTTCCAAATTAAATAAAAATAAAATCGCATCATGATTTCTGTGAAACTGTGACAACCAGTGGCGGCTTTGCAGTCCTAGCCGCTCTAGGCCCCAGGCCATGTGCCGCCCCTTTCTATGTAGCTACATAATTCATGAATTTACTTTATTCACACTTTTAATTGATTCAGAAAATTGTTGAACTAAAAGCTTGTTTATAATATTTTCCGAGGTTTCAGGGATGATTGGACATTTAAATAAAACATTAAAACCGGTTTAGGTTTTAAAACCATGCACCACTACAAATGCAAAATCTGAAAATCCCAAAGGAAAACGACATAAAGCAAAATGCATACTTGCATATTCATGTAATATTGTGCAAGTACTTATGCATTTTATGTACCAATTACGGATTATAAATGATGCTGAAACTGAAATATGTTTTTTGTTTTCAACATACAAAGAAAAGGTTTTCCATAAATTGTGTTAAAATATTGAAGTTAAAAGATTAAAATCAACGAAAAAAAAGTGTATATATATCAAAAAAATACAACAAAAGTGCAAAAAACCGTGTTAGTTAATATTTATTGCTATCATGAGATGGATTGCTGCTATATATTATTATTTGAAGGTACATAAGTATTTGGTATTATGGTGAAACTATTTCAGGAATTTCATTTTCCAACAATTTCATAAATTTAAAAAACTTTCAAAAAAGCGCCGTGGGCACCAAAATGACAAACACAGTCGCCCTCACTAAAGATTCCACCAAAAAATAGCCTCCCGATTGACAAAATGGCAACCGCAGAGGATTTCCTAAGTATGCGTGCGGCAGCAATGGCGCTCCTTTGATTTGTACAGGCACGAATACTAAGGAAATCATCTGCGGTTTTAGCAGCTTGTAGGGAAATGCGCCGTTTCTGCTCTCAGTTGACCATATAGTTTATATCATCGTTGACGCACACAGTTGACATAACTATCGCAAATCGCAGTCGCGAGCGGGCAAGCGGGTAAGGCCGTGGGTGGGAGGGCAGCGGCGGGGCGCAGGGTCACAACGGCGGCGCAACGCACCGCACTCAAGATCGCACGAACTTGACTGACACGTGCGTAATAACAATATGTACCTACCTATTCTTCCTAGATAATTTATATTAAATTAAACTAAACGTACGAACTATTTTATATGTACGATGTACGAAATTATTTATACTTTGATACGCAAAATAGTGATTTAGGAAGATTATAATCATATACGTTACGCGAGCCTTTAAAATATTAAGATACTTTGAATTTGAGTTATTTCTTGTTAATCTTGTTATCACCAGTGATTTTTTTTTGGCACGATTTTCCGCCCTTTATATCTGGCCGCCATATGCCCGGGCCTAATGGGCCTTAGGGCAAATCCGCCACTGGTGACAACAGCATAGGTGTAAACGAAGTCCAAACGAATTTCTTACTCATATTAACAAGGAATCCGCTTAAACGTAAAACATTGTTTTAATTTTTAAATGGCAATTTGTCCGCCGCTTCGAGTTGTTCGAAAGCAGATCTTATTCCCCGGCGAGTTCATCTAGCAATCCCAAAATATCGGGTGAAATGTTAGATACTGCGATAGCCGATTTCCAACATCTAGGCCAAACAAAAAATCCAAATTGGGAAAGAAATTTACGGACTTGCTTCTAATGAAATATCCATTTTGTTCAAGCAGGCAAAAAGTTTCTCCTTTCCCTTTAAGCTTCAATGCAAAACAATAAAGTTAAAGCCTCACTAAAAGTGTTTGAAAAAAAAATGACACAGTCGTTTTGAAGGTGACTAATTTTGTATTCCTACAAACTTTCGAACTCGAGATGTCGATTCTTCAGAACTCAAAAAATTGGGTCTCGAAATTTTGTCCGCTTAAGCTTAAACAGCTGCCCGGATTTCGTTTAAACTTCCGATTTGGAGTTTGGGGGCTTACAGTTCGGGGTTTTTTTTTTTTGCAAGGTAACCTCAATATTAATGGTAGGTACTGGTTCATACCAGTTTGATTTTTTCGAAAACGGCTGTAACGATTTCAACCAAAATTAATATTTTAGCATAAGTAGGTTAGGTTAACATGACTTCATACTCAGTTGTTAGCTAAAAAATCGAATAACAGTAGGTACTTTTGAAATTTGGACATACATACCTCGAAAACGGTCCAAACGATTGTAATACAAATTAATTTCTAAGGTAATAGGTATGGTCTTTTCTAACTAAATAGCAATAGTAATAGTTTTCGTCTATATTATCGTACAACAGATTTTTTAAAAAAGATTTTTTTTTTCATTTTAATTTCGAATTCTTTAATTTACCGAAAAACGGCGATAACGATTTTGACCAAAGTGCGTACTTAGAGTAAATTTGATGTTTTCAAAATTATTGCGTCCTTAATTTTCAATTCGAAAAGAAACGCTAACTCTAAAAGCTGTGCCTTTCTCGAAAACTCCATTTTCGATTTCGATAAAACTTAAAAAACCAAGTAATGTTTTCATCCCGAACAATAAGTTATACTCAGTTTTCAGTTAAATATTTAAGCAATAGTATTTTTAAAACTAAACATTGCAATATTTGCTACTGTTATTAAGTTCTAGTGACGATGAAAGTATAGAGCAAGGTCCTTGAAAATTCTGTTGAGAAAGTGCATGTTTCACCAGAGTATGTAAATCGTTTTGATATCGATGAAACACCTTCAACTCATGAAAACGAAAATATTGCTAACACTTTAAATAACAAAATAGAGTGGGCTAAAAATACCGACAGGAGCAAAGAAATAAAGGCTTACCTCACAACACTCTTAAAGAAAAGCATTCCGGCCAAACAATTAAGACCCTTATCGCCATGCCGAAATAATCAATGTAACAAGATATCTCTTCAAAATCAACAACTATTATTTGCAAACTTTTGAGCCTTAGGAAGTTACAATAAAAGGGTCCTTTATATTTCTCCACTAATTTGTATTAAACCCAAGTCTTCAACAACAATCAAAAAGAAAGTCTGGAACGGTTGAATCGGGCGATCTTGCGGGCCAGTGCGAATCGCCAAGACGAGAGATGAGGCGACTCGGAAACGCCACCTTCAGAATATCGGTTTTGGCTCGCGCAGTGTGTGCCGTAGCTCCGTCCTGTTGGAACCACATGTCCTCCAGTCCTAATTCGTCCAATTGCGGCAAAAAAAAAAACTCGGTTAACATGGCCCTATAGCGCACACCGTCCACTATTGTTTTTTGACCAGCGGCGTTCTCGAAAAAAAATGGCCCGATGACTCATCCAGCGTGAACAGCGCACCACGCAGTAACTTTAAGCGGGTGTAACGGATCCTCGTGCCCCAGAAACGAAAGTTTCACGTACCCGCTGAGGTGGAAATGAGCCTCATCGCTCATTATGATCTTGGTCGACAAATCGTCCATTTCGTCCTCGAGATTGAGGATGGCTTGGGCGTAGGTTACACGCGTTTGGCGGTCGACAGACAGCAGCTGATGCAAGGACTGGAATTTGTACGGGAACATGCGCAAGTCTTTGACCAAAATTCGCCTTAGGGACGATCGGCTGATGGCTAATTGCGAGGCACGGCGGCGTCTGGTCGATGTTTCCGTCGACGGCTCGACATATTCGTGTGGTCCCATACTCTTCAAGGTTGTTGGCCAAACGGCGCAGTGTTTGCGCAGTCGGTGTCGGACGGCCGTGGAATCGGCGACGGAATTCGCGCTACGCCAACACTACAGACGAATTGTTACGCAAAAAAATAGACACGATTATTCCGCGTTCTTGGGGAGTGTATCGCTCCATGGCTTGTTCACTTGTATTCTACATGTGTCTAGTCCACAAGTGTCAAAACAGATTTTACATTGGCGGCCATTTGCAAAAATAAGATCATCTTCCAATAAGGTGATCTCTTTTGATCCGTAATAAGTGAGCAATTAAGTTCACCTTCCACTTCTATGGTTGACACAAAAGGAAGTGCGAAACCCCCAAATGCACTCTCTACAGTACCTACACAAAGAGAAAATTAAAGCGCACATCCAGAAATTTCCAGCTTACGAGAGCCATTATACGAGGCGAGATACGTCAAAGAAGTATTTACAACCTGATTTGACAATTTCTAAGATGCATAGCCTTTATTGTTTGGAAAGTGAAGATCCAAAGACTTTAGCTCTAAGCTTTCTATTTACATTGCTTTAGTTTGAAAAAATGTTTATATGCTTCCTTGTGTTTGTTGTGTTTGTTAAAAAAGACTGTAAAGCACCACATTTCGTCCTAGAAGGGGGAGGATTCCCCTTCTTCCCGTTCAACCATTTTTTTTTATTTAAAGCCCCCACAAAAAGGCGAATTCCCCACCACCTGACAACACTGCTGAAAAGACAACAATTAGTGGCTGCAAAAACCGAATAAAAAATTAAGATAAAAGATTTCCTTTATTTCCCTTGCTTTTGTCTCTTGTTTTATTAATTCGATTTTTTGATTTCATAGTGGAAAAGGAGAATACAATGAAATTATCAACCGGGGTTTCTGTTGGTTGCAGTTCCTTCTGCTCTGTCCTTCGAGCTGCATGTGTTTCATCATTGCACTCAAAACGGATACATTGTCCTTTTTAATATCAGAACATTTTATATCCGTTCCCGTTAATGTAATGAATAGTATTAACACAAATACCAACAGCTAGGGATGTACCTACTGATGATGATGGCAACAGAAGAAAACCAAGAACAATTTAAAGCGAATTAAATGAAGGAGTAGTTACTTTACTGCATTTACCAGCTTATAATAACGATAAGTGAAATTTAATCAATTTTTATTTGAAATGGAAAGGGATCACTTATCTCTCTTTCCGCGAAAAGAATATCAGACTAAATGGAGCTCCAGATTAATAAAAGAATGAAGGGATAGGTACCGTGAATGGAAGTCAAGTTTGGCTAACCCAATTTCTGTATGTACCTATAAGAACTTGCTTTTAGTTTCACAATACAACAATAAACGAGAGGCATATTTCTCTGTGTCTAACTGTAATTGGTGGTCAAATACAAAACTCCCCGACTATCTTATATTATGTAAAGGGTTTTCCAATAAGAGGTGTTATTTTGGTATTCAAAGATTTTTTTTGAGATAAATGATCGGATGTTTATCTATATATATAAAAATGAATCCCTATTTCCCTTGGTCCCAGCATCACGCACAAACGGCTGGACCGATTTCGATAATTCTTTTTTTGTTGGTGTTTGTTATTGTCAGGAGAACAATGTTATGAAAGAAAAAATTAAGAAAATTGCGCGGAAAATTAGAAAATTAAAGTTTGAATGGGGAAATACACTTTGAAAAAAAATTAACTGGATAGAAATCAAGTAGTGACACTTCAAATAAAAAAAAAATATTTTGAATTTTAAAAGCAATTGTTGTTGTCAATTATTTTAATTATTTTCCAAGCAAATTGTTGTTGTCAACAATTTTGAATTTTTTTTTTTTTTTTTAATATAGGTAGATATACCCAAAAAGTTTGTTCTAATAAATTATGTTTACTATGTTACATCAAGTAACTTTTTGAAATGAAGTAGATAGGTACTTTGATTATACAAAGATGATATTATGGATGACGATATTTTGCATCGAATTCGCACTGTGACATCGGATAATGAACTGGAGATGTCAGATAAAATGCGCAACAAAGCTTTGATTTGACGCATTTAATCGAGAATAGGAGCGAGAAATGGACTTCGAACGAATCGCATTGAGTCAAGCTGTTCGAACAAATGTGCCAATGCTGAATCTATATACAGTCGAACTTCGATAACTCGAACCATCACTTGCCAGGAAAAAAATTCGAGTTATCAAGACTTCGAGTTATCAAGTAAAATATAAAATTGATAGGAATACAAAATATGTACATATTTATTTGCGAATATATACAGGAAATTAGCATATTTAATATTTAAAATAGTCTGTTATAAATAATGATTGAAAAGTAATTTTATTTTGGTTTTAAAAAAAATCTTCAATGGAATTTATATTATAAACAGAATCGGTTGTCTTTCATTAGTCTTTAAATATAAACGCAAAATGCTTAATAAATTTGCAACAAACTCGTTTGACGGCTGTTGAAGCAAATCATGCTCCAAATTTGATTTTGTCTTCCTCTTATTTTTTTCAATAATTCAAAAAAATATAGCAACCTGGAAGAAATTTTAAAATGTTTACTCACACATACGAAAATTCCGATTTTCTACACGGTATGTATAAGGAACATTCAAACTCAGTGCCCCCGAAAGCGATGCATTATAAAACGAACTTGTTAAAACACGCAAAATTAGGGAATTCCCCTTCAGAATTTGGGATTTCCCCCTTTAGAATTCGACTTATCGAAGGTGACGCCAAATAATCTCTTCGAGTTATCAAGACATTCGAGTTATAGAAGTTCGAGTTATCAAATACAAATTACATGCAAATTTTAGTGTTGGCGCTATTGCCAACCAATTTTATTCGAGTTATTAAATATTCGAGTTATCGAAGTTCGACTTATCGAAGTTCGACTGTATATAAAAATGAATCCCTATTTCCCTTGGTCGCGGCATGACGCGTGAACGGCTGGACCGATTTCGCTAATTTTTTTTGTTGTGTTTGTTATTGTCAGGAGAAAAATCTTATGAAAGAAAAAATTAAGAAAATTGCGCGGAAAATTAGAAAATTTAAGAATACTTAACCACCATATTAAATTATATCTAATGTAACCATAGCGCTTTTACAGTTCAAACTTTTTTGATGTAACCTTATGGCGTTGGCATAACATTGACAGAATGCGTGCTGCAAATATCGTCAACGAGGATGTAAACAAAATAAATATCGTTTAAAACAGATGCTTCGATCGGAGTTATTATATTGATAAAATACATATAAAATAATTAATTTATTATTTTTAACAAAAACTGAATTTCTTAGTGCACATCGTCGGAAAATACTCAACATGTGGCGTTGTAGGCGTATGTCGTTTTTCAGTTCAATTAAATTTTCCTTAATAATAATCTTCTTAATTCATTCCTATAAGTCTTTCGGGATGAAACTTGATGATGATGATATAACTCGATAACCACTGGGTCAATTTTTATGATTCTTCTTTTGTTTTGTTCGTATTGTTGTATTTCATCCGATTTCAATGAAATTTTGTAGATTTATATTCTTCGTTCCCGCTTGAAGGAAAGGATACTTTTGGACCTGATAGGTGGCGCTGTTGCCGATCTCCGAAACAGCTCTACCAAGTTGATTGAAATTTTGTAAATGGATATGGTTGCTTCCAGTTTTAAATTGCGGATAGTTTTTGACCCTATAGGTGGTACTTTGAAAAACACAAGCGGGATATTTTCCCATTCAGTCCCATTCAAAAATAAAATCAAACGCTATTTCTAAAGTTGTATAATTAAAATTATTAATGGACACTGTCCAAATAAAGCAATTTGCGAAATGTGAGCAAGATTTAATACGAAAGGTACGGACAAAGGAAGTACATTATACTACCCTTTGTTGTGAAAATAAAACGTTATGGAGATTAGTTGAATTTTTGAATTATTTAGACGTTCCGGGCTTACCTCTACATAATGTGGATATCACGTGCGACTTCAATTTCCCGTGCGTATCGCTTTCACTATGACAAATAATTTATTACAAGGATAATGGATGGATGTTTGTGCATTTGTGGCATCAATCTTGATTTCCCATGTTTCTCATATTGTCAATTTAGTGAAAAAGCGGAAAGTTGGCCGACACGTCAAAATCATTGCGGTTTGATTGAAACAAATCAACATAGCTATTCATCATTTATTTATATTGCATTTAATATGACTTTTGAATAAAGAATTTTAATTGGTCGAATTACATAAATTAGCAAGTGCTTGGTGCATGCTCGGACCTTATTAACAAATTAACAAATTTGGGCGAAACGAGGTTTGCCGGGTCAGCTAGTTTCATAATAAAGAGGAAGGTATGCCGTCAATAATGAAAAACAACATCAGCCAATTGGCCACCACGCAAGTGGCTGCCCTATAACACGGCCCGGAAACTTTTCCCGTAAAATATCAATGGTTTCGTTGCTTGTGTGGCACGTAGCGCCGTCTTGTTGAATGTAAACGTTGTCCAAATCAATACCATCCAACTCCGATCATAAAAAAATCATTAATCATCTCTCGATAACGCAATCCATTCACCGTAACTGTTGATCCAACCTCATTTTCGAAAAAGTAAGGTCCAATGACCCCGCCGGACCATAAACCGCACCAAACAGTCACACGATGAGGATGGAGAGGCTTCTCAACAATAACTCTTGGGTTTTCCGAGCCCCAGATGCAATTTTGCTTGTTGACGTAGCCACCGAGGTGGAAATGGGCCTCATCAGTCGAGATGATTTTTCGATGGAATTCCGGATCATTTTCATGCATTTTAAGGACCCAATCAACAAAGACACGTCGTTGTTGATGATCGGCCGGCTTGAGCTCTTGTGTTAACTGAACTTCATAGGCCTTAAGACCCAAGTCTTTATGCAAAATACGATGTAATGACGTTTGTGGAATGCCCAATCCCAAAGAACGACGAGGAATGGACAAACCTGGGTTTTCTTCACCACTTTGGGCTACAGCAGCAATATTCTCAGTTGTTCTTGAGCGACGTGCACGTGCACGACGACCAAAAAATGCTTTAGTTTTGCGAACTGTGACTGCAAGTTTTTCACCATTTTTGTAGTGAATTTTAATCATTTTAGTGCATTGTTGAAGCGTGTATCGTTACATTTTTAATAATGGCGTGGTTTCTGCTTGTCAAATGTCAAAGAATTAAAGCTTCAAAAATGACAGCTACCGAAATAACGGGTAATTCATAATAACACCTCTTATTGGAAAACCCTTTATATAAACAGGCGAAGGCAAATAGTTTAGAACCGCTTTCACTGCCTTCAACACAACATGTTCGCTTGATTTGATTTTTTCTAGTTGAGCAGAGTTGTAATGTTGTTTTAATTTACATATAAGCCCGGTCACTTTAATTGTAGAATTTCTACCACTGGCCAGTGTGACCAATTTACATATTATATATAGTTAAATTTAGCAGGATTATTTTATTTTTAGCCTCTTTTTTTCCAAATCATGCCAGCATTTTTTTTACCATGATTTCATGCTGTAACAGGAAAAATTAGCAGGATTTTGATTTTGCCAAACTATGAATTAACATAGTAAAATAAAATCAAAGCAGACGAACCTTAGCGTGAACAAGCCGTTACAATTTTCATTTGACAGTGAACACAGGTATTCAACGAATTCATTATAGTGCTACTGTTGAAAGAGTTTTTACCTTCATGAATTTGGTGAAAGATCAACGGGGAAGAGAATGAAAATATACATTCTTAAACATAAAATAAGTCGGAGTAACAATATGTTACTATCCACATGAAGAACAAAAAGATATGTGCGCTGTTTTTGAGGAGACTTTAAGCGAAGGCCAACAAAGACTGAGCTTTTTTTATTTAATGATATTTTTGTGAAATATAACTTATTTTTTTCGTACTTTTTTGTTAATTTTTTTAGCAGGTTTTGATTTAAAAAAAAAGAATTAAGTACGATTATTAGCACTTTCATATACAAAAAAAAAACATTCTATACTACTGAAAAAGCATGATTTCAAATATTAAATTGGTCACACTGCCACTGGCCGAACTCTATGGTTTTCATAAATATCACTGGGTATAAACGATTTTTTTCCTGTAAAGAAATATACCTCAGAAGCATACACATACATTATTTAAATACCATGAACCTTTAACAATGAAAAATCAAAGCAAACATTTTTATGTTAATGTACCTACATCTTATCTGTTATGTTTATGAGAGCAATTCATGAGAGAAGAAAATGACAACCATACAAGCAATACACAGGAACCATATAAAATGAACCCTGATATACGAGTTGCAAACTGGCAAACGAATGTAGGTTGTCCTGTTTAGGTAAATGATTAAATTCCAGGTACCTACCACAACAGCATTTACCAGTTATGCCGCGGGGCTGGCACTTTTAATTGAGAGCTTTTTTGCGAAAACCGTTTTTCTGTGCCAAACCCTAACAATATTTATTACTTGACATTCTCATATTGTTATAAATTAAAACTGGCATTCCTCCCCAAAGACATAGTCAAGAACGGTCGATAACCAACTTCCAGCTGTACAGGAATATAAAGGTAGACTTTGCTCCTGATTTTGATGCAGGGGGACACACAAAACTGATGAAATTTATCATAGATTTCGTATACCTTCCTTAATGTATTCATTGGGGATAATGGGCGAAGGGAAAAGGACGAAATCGAGGCTAAGAGCCGAATATGTGTAGTCAAAAAAATTGTCAAAAAATGTACAGTGCTAATGATAAAAGAGGACAGTAAATAGTATTTAAATTCAAAATATTATTTCCAAAAGAAGAAAAATAAAAATAAAAAATAAAAAACGCCGAGGATGCAGATGTTGAGTTTCTCTTGGTATATCGACAGGAAGAGGGGGAGAAAACAGTTTTCAATTTTATTAACGAAACTCACAGTGATAAAGGTGCTGCTTGTGTATTTTTAAATATTTTTATTTTTATTGGATTATGGAATAGGGTGGGTCAATTTTTTTTTTTTGTTTTTTTTTTTAATTGTGGGTTCTAAATTCAAATAATAATAATAATAATAACAAAAATAATAATAATTTTGCTAATATGATCAGTTATTTTTAATACGATCAGTTATTTTTGCTGAGCAATCAGTTATTAACATCGTATTCTTACATTTTTATTACTTACTTACTTAGGCGGCGCTACAGTCCGGGGTGGACCTGGGCCTCAACCAATACGCCTCTCCAATTAGCGCGATCTTTGGCTAACTGCCTCCAGTTGCGCACTCCAAGTTGGTTGAGGTCACCTTCCACTTGCGCGCGCCACCTAAGGCGAGGTCTTCCTCTACTGCGTTGTCCCTCCGGGTTAGAATCGAAGACTCTTCGGGCCGGAGCGTTGGTGTCCATTCGCTCTACATGTCCCAGCCATCTTAGACGACTGATGCGTACTTTTCTGACTAGGTCGATGTCGCTGTACAGCTCGTAGAGTTCGCTGTTAAATCTTCTCCTCCAAAGCCCGTCAACGCAAACGGGACCAAAAATCACTCGAAGAATTTTGCGTTCGAAACGACCAAGGAGATCCTCATCCGTTTTTGCTAGGGTCCATGCTTCTGCGCCATAGAGCAGGACAGGGATGATGAGAGTCTTATATAGAATCTCCTTATTGCTTCTTGACAAGGCCTTACTAATCAATTGCCGTCTTAGGCCAAAGAAACAGCGGTTGGCAAGTGTGATTCTTCGCTTGATTTCTGAGGTGATGTCATTTTCAGAGTTAATAGCGGAGCCGAGGTAGACAAAGTCCCTAACTACCTCAAAGTTAAAGCTGTCTATCGTGACGTTCTGCCCGATTCGTCGATGTCGTGTGTCCCTTCTTGTTGACAGCATATATTTTGTTTTACCCTCATTCACCACTAAACCCATTTTTGCCGCTTCTGTACTAATACTTGCAAACGAACCAGTGACAGCTCGCTGTGTTGTGCCAACAATGTCAATGTCGTCAGCGTATGCAAGCAGTTGCACAGACTTATAGAAAATTGTGCCTCTGGTGTTGGCTTGTGAGTTTCGCACAATCTTCTCAAGAATGATGTTGAAGAAGTCACATGACAGCGCATCACCTTGTCTTAATCCTTTTT
The DNA here is from genome assembly GCA_946477585.1 of Cheilosia urbana. Lineage (NCBI taxonomy): Eukaryota > Metazoa > Arthropoda > Insecta > Diptera > Syrphidae > Cheilosia > Cheilosia urbana. The sequence continues at coordinate 60,779,595 of OX297854.1, read as the reverse complement.
TGACATCAAAGGTCTCGGTGAGATTGTTTCCGACCTTTACGGAGCAGCGAGCGTTCTCCATCGTCATTCTGCACAATCTGACAAGTTTGGCAGGGATGCCAAAACTAGACATGGCTCTGTATAGCTCGTCTCTATAAACGCTGTCATATGCGGCCTTAAAATCGACAAAAAGATGGTGAGTATCGATCTGGTATTCTTGGGTTTTTTCCAGGATCTGCCGTAGTGTGAATATTTGATCGGTCGTGGACTTACCGGGCCTAAAACCGCACTGATAGGGACCTATCAGATCGTTGACGAATGGTTTCAGGCGTTCACACAATACAGCAGACATGATCTTATACGCAGTGTTCAGGAGACTGATGCCTCTGTAGTTGGCGCAGTTTAGAGGGTCTCCTTTCTTGTGGATCGGGCAAACAATGCTGAGGTTCCATTCATCAGGCATACTTTCCTCTAACCAAATCTTGGAGATGAGTTGGTGTATGCACTCTACCAAGTCATCTCCGGCTGCCTTGAAGAGCTCGGCAGGTAAGCCGTCTGGACCAGCAGCCTTGTTGGATTTAAGCTTAGATATTGCTATCCTCACTTCATTTTGGTCAGGTGGACGGAAATCTTGGCTGTCATCATCCAGGTTGAATGGATCGTTCTGCCTAACAGCGGAATTTCTGTCGTCTTCGCCGTTTAGCAGTCTGCAGAAATGGTTTTTCCATGTCCTCAGCACCGACTGTGACTCTACTACAAGGTTTCCTTGCTCGTCTCTACAGGTCTCCGTTCGGGTCTTGTTGCCATGACACGTTCTTTTTACCTTTTGGTAAAACTTCCGAACATTGTTCCTGGAGTAACACCTCTCTATATCCTCGATCGCGCGCTTCTCATGCTCTCTCTTTTTTCTCCGGAGAAGCCGATGTTCTTCCCTCCTTTTTTGCTCGTAGAGCTGACGAGCTGCTCTCGTCCTTCTATGCAGCGACGCTTCGTAGGCACTTTGTTTTGCTGCATGTGCTTGCCGGCACTCTTCGTCAAACCAGGGGTTTCGGGGGGGTGGACTGGTGAAACCGAGCACATCAGTTGCGGCGGTTTTGATGGCTTCTTGGCATCGGCGCCACTGGTCTTCGGCACTTGATGCTGGCAGTATAGGACTTCTCAAGGGGTTGAGGGATACGCGATCGGCAAAGGTTCTGGCGGTTTGTTGCATTTGTAGTCGTCCAACGTTAAATCTCCTCACAGTATTTTCTCGTTGTTGTGGCGTCTGGGATATCCGCATCCGTACCTTGGCTACAACAAGGTAGTGGTCCGAGTCTATGTTGGCCGCTCGGAAAGTTCGGACATCTAGAATACTGGAGGAGTGCCTTGCGTCGATCGCAACGTGATCAATTTGGTTGACGGTTTGATGATCAGGTGACCGCCATGTTCCTTTGTGGATATTGAGGTGAGGAAACCGTGAGCTAGCTATGGTAACATTATGTCCCGCAGCAAAATCAATCAACCTAAGTCCGTTTCCAGACGTGGTGTCGTGTAGGCTATGTTTTCCGATTGTGCTACCAAAGATGTCCTCCTTTCCTATTTTGGCGTTAAAATCACCCAAGACGATTTTAACGTCAGGCTTAGGACATTGCTCATATGTTTTGTCGAGGAGCTCGTAGAAACATTCTTTGGTAGCATCGTCTTTATCTTCTGTGGGGGCGTGAGCGCATATCAGGCTGATGTTGGCGAATTTAGCCTTGATGCGGATAGTTGTAAGGCGTTCACTAACGTGTCTAAAGCTCAAGACTTCTTGCCTAAGTCTGCCGCTTACAACAAATCCGCATCCAAATAGACGCTGCTTTTGTTCTCTGTAGCAGTCACCGTAGTAAAGGTCACAGTTTTTCATCCTCCTTTTGCCCGGCCCATCCCACCGCACTTCCTGGATGGCGGTGATACCTGCTTTGTAGCAGTCTAGGGCCTCCGCTAGTTGTTCGGCTGCACGCGGTCTGTTCAGAGTTCGAACATTCCACGTGCAGATCCGAACGTCATTGTCCTTTTTTCGTTTTGCAGGGTCGTCAACAGTGAATCCGTCCTTATCCGAGGCTTTTGGTTGCTTCGCAACAGTGCTTTTTTTTTCGTGGTAGGGTAGTTAACCCCACGCACAACCCCCAACCTGGAGGACCAGGCCCTTTCTGTAACCCCTTGGGCAAAAGGAGCCGGAATATTCCGGAGTCAGTAACCCGCTGCGGGGATGTGAGAGCTGCCGTTGACCCATTAAGGGCTCTTCATTTACATTTTTATTACTTAATCGAATTTTCCGCTGCAGGTGCAAATAAACCACCAGTACATTTTTTTCAATTTCAAAAAAGGTTTGGAAAGACTAATTTTAATTTTTTGTTTCTATAAGTGAAAAATAAATCATATGTAGTGAAAAAAGTTTTCAGAAATACAAATTTTATTCAATTTTCCCAAAATTTCAAGGCCAATCCAGAGGCAGAAGGTAACACATGGGCCGGCATTCTGTAAGGCGAAAACGTTTTCGTGCGCACGAGAGGTTTGCTTCATGTAACATCAAAACCGAAAGAAATTCTCGTGCCGCGAAAAAAAAAACAAACGAACACATTTTCTGTGACGTTTTCACTTTTCTTGCTTCTTGTAACCTTAAAAACTAACATATTTTATCATATCCACGAAAGAAAACAAACGACAGCTATTTTCTTGACGTTTATCATTTTCCTATTTATTCGTTAAGATTGTGCTGAATATTTTATTAGAAATGCTAGCAAACTATTACTTGTTGACCTGCGATAGCGACGAAAGTGAAGTTGAAAAGGAACATATGAACTCATGAAAAATTAGAAAAAATTTCCGGGATTGTTCGAAACCTCTCACATTAGGTCTGTTCACTTACTTTCTGGTTCAATACTGGCATTTGGCAATATGTCACATTTTTCTCATTGCGAGAGGATTCGCTCACCGAAATGAAATATAACCAAAAAGAAAAGGAACGCATTTAAGCACAAATTTGAAAAATGTGAATTTTTTCAAGGCGGGAATATTCAAATATTTGAAATTTGAATCGTTTTTATCGCGGAAATTATAAAGGTAAATTGCTTTGCTTCTTACATATATTTTAAATGCTATAGGTACATTGGTACAAGCACGAAATTTAAAAGAAATCAAATAAAGAGTCTGTTGCCAGATAAGCATTTGAACGATTTGACAACCATCTGTCAGTAATAACCAACTAGGCCAAAGAAATTTCTTGGGCTAATATTTGCAGGCGTCTTTATAAAGGGGAAACGTTTTGTGCTCTCTTTTTGGTTCTCTTCTGCCCAACTTTTGCATTTGACTAAATTTGGCTAGCGTGTTCAAATGCATTGTCGTTAGGGAAGAGACCTATTACCTGAAAAAATGTTGGTTTATTTTAATTTGGTTCTTAGTTAAAAAGTAAGTTTTTCCTTTTAGTTTTGTGAAACGTTTTAGATTGAACAAAGCCACCTTTAAGTGCCTTACGTGCCTCATATTTTAAAACGTCCCTCAACATTAGAGCTACTGGCTTGAGGAGGATACCAATGGTTAGTTGGAAATGATTTTATTGTTACTTTATTATTGCTATTTATTTATTTAATATCGTTTTTTATTGGGACACAAAAATCACTTCAGAGTCAGAGTAATTTTGCGAATCTCGATTTCTGAGCGAGGTTTACACCTATTTGCACTAACACGACAACATTTTTGTCAAACTTTAAGGTATGTTTACTTGCGTTTTTCGACGAGAAGTCTGTGAAAAATTAAGAAAATTTTATATTTGGGCGCTCAGTGGATACCAACATATAAATTGAATGGATTTTTATACACACAAATAACAATTTGAGAACAGCTGACTTTTAAAACGCGCACCACCACAAAATGCAAAGAAAGAAAAATCTCGTTTTATGTTCAACTAGCTGACCCGGCAAACTTCGTTTCGCCCAAATTTGTTAATAAATTCCGAGCATGCACCAAGCACTTGCTAATTTATGTAATTCGACCAATAAAAATTCTTTATTCAAAAGTTATATTAAATGCAATAGAAATAAATGATGAATAGCAATGTTGATTTTTTTCAATCAAACCGCAATGATTTTGACGTGTCGTCCAACCTTCCACTTTTTCACTAAATTGACAAACATCCATCGATTATCCTTGCAATAAATTATTTGTCATAGCGAAAGCGAGACGCACGGGAAATTGAAGTCGCACGAATGGTAAATCGTTCTTAATAAGCGAAATCTGCGGAATAAGAATGTTTGCCTTTGAATTTTCCCTACAAAATTTCAATCAACTTGGTAGCGCTGTTTCGCGATCGGCAACAGCGCCACCTATCAGGTCCAAAAGTATCCTATCCTTCAAGCGGGAACGAAGAATATAAATCTATAAAATTTCATTGAAATCGGGTGAGTGGTTTTGGAGATCGATTACAACGCCATATAGCGGGTCAAAAATCCTATCTTTTAAGTTTGCTTTAACCTGAAATACAACAATACGAGCAAAACAAAAGAAGAATCATAAAAATGTACCCAGTGGTTATCGAGTTATATCATCATCATTGAGTTTCATCCCGAAAGAATTATAGGTATGAATTAAGAAGATTATTATTAAAGAAAATTTAATTGAACTGAAAAACGACATAGGCATACAACGCCACATGTTGAGGATTTTCCGACGATGTGCACTAAGAAATTCAGTTTTTGTTAAAAATAATAAATTAATTATTTTATATGTATTTTATCAATATAATAACTCCGATCGAAGCATCTGTTTTAAACACGCACGCATTCTGTCAATGTTATGCCAACGCCATAAGGTTACATCAAAAAAGTTTGAATTGTAAAAGCGCTATGGTTACATTAGATATAATTTAATGGTGGCTTAGTATTCTTAAATTTTCTAATTTTCCGCGCCATTTTCTTAATTTTTTCTTTCATAAGATTTTTCTCCTGACAATAACAAACACAACAAAAAAAATTTAGCGAAATCGGTCCAGCCGTTCACGCGTCATGCCGCGACCAAGGGAAATAGGGATTCATTTTTATATATATAGATTCAACATTGGCACATTTGTTCGAACAGCTTGACTCAATGCGATTCGTTCGAAGTCCATTTCTCGCTCCAATTCTGGATTAAATGCGTCTTGCATTGAACGATTTGGCTGTGGCATCTCCAATTTGCACAACAAATTGGCACTCATGAGCAGACACATATCCTCGATCAAAATCAAAGCTTTGTTGCGCATTCCATCTGACATCTCCAGTTCATTATCCGATGTCACAGTACGAATTCGATGCAAAATATCGTCGGCCATATCATCTTTGTATAAACAAAGTATCTACTTTATTTCAAAAAGTTACTTAATGTAACATAGTAAACATAATTTATTAGGACAAAGTTTTTAGGTAGGTACCTATATTTAAAAAAAAAAAAAGAAAAAACTTCAAAATTGTTGACAACAACAATTTGCTTGGAAAATAATTAAAATAATTGACAACAACAATTGCTTTTAAAATTCAAAATATTTCTTTTTTTATTTGAAGTGTCACTTCTTGATTTCTATCCAGTTAATTTTTTTTTAAAGTGTATTTCCCCATACAAACTTTAATTTTATAATTTTCCGCGCAATTTTCTTAATTTTTTCAATTTTTCTTTTTTCCTAAACCTTCGCGGAGCAATTACGAACAAATCCGCAGAAGGAAGTATCCAATTTGGTCCAGTCGTTTTCGAGTTTTAAGCATCCGAACAAACCAAGATCCATTTTTATATATATAGATTGGGCACGAAAAATCTGAAATGTGAGAGCTAAGTCTGAAAATCCCATTGGAAAACGATATAACTTACATTTTACATTCCATTCCAAACGTCCGCCTTCGTAAACAATCAAATTCAACAAATAATTTATTTTCAATTATCAGCTGCTAGTGGACAAAATAACTTAACGAACATAAGACGACATACTAAAACCACCAAACTATAATTTTGTCGCCACATAATTTCTCAAATCTAAACTTTGTAAACGTTAGGTAGCGGTTAAGTGTTAAGGACTACTCATATGAGAGCGAATTGCGAACAGTGAACGCGTGTATATTCGTAGTTTCTGACACTTTATTGACATGAAAACTTTTTTTGGTCGTAGATAGTAGATACCCGCGTATCAGTTTAATTTTTAAAGGTTAAGTTCGAACGAATTTTTTATTCGTAGGTTTGCGGATCGCGATTGTTTTGTGTGGATTGTGAATAAAGTGTTACAGTTCGCGGCAAAAATGTTCAACTAGCGGGAAAATTGCATTAAGTGTTAATTTAGTCATGTTTTTCAGTTTACTTGTTAGATTAATAAAATAGAATTAAATTGATTAGTTCGCAATTCGCTCTCATGTGAATAGTCTTTTATATGAAGCAAATTTTCGCTTTCGCGTGATTTCTTTCCTTTTTTGAAATGCGAAAGTGGTTTTCGTTTCATTTTTTACAGAATCCCATATCCCATCCCTTTCTTGTGTTGTGTCGATCTGTCGATCGATAGAGACAATTTCGGAAGCAGGGATAGGTATATTAATTGTTTGACAATCTTGTATCATTGTAATCGTATGGAAAAGGAGACATATTCAGTATGCACAAGTTCATTCTAACTACATTTATTTTGATTGTGGGGAATCCATGGGGAATTCCACCACCAACAATGGGGAAAAAGGAGAATTCTAAGGTCTGCATTTTGTTTGGGAACAAAGGTAATACGATTGCCAGAGTTCGATTTGATTAAATTTATTACTGTAATAATAGTACAAATTCATTTAAACTATACAAAATAATTCATTTATTAAAACGCAAGTAAGTGGAGTTGTCGGTACCAAAAGATAAGAGAGTTGACCTTGGCGGAAAAAGGCTGGAGGAAAAGCTGAACGTCACACATAGTTGACAACTGGAATCTCCATTGGACGCCATCTAGATATTCGGCTGCGTTCAAAAACTACCAAGGATAAGAATCCGATTTGTAGACACAACAAAAGTTTAATACAAAATAAGTGAATAATTCAATGCTTTTATTTATTAATTAATTTAAACAAAATCGACAGAGAGCACGTTGTTCAAGAGCCGTAGAAATCGTGATGACCAGTACCAGTCGTTCTCCGTTGACAAATGCAGTAGGTAGGGTTGCATTCAGCTCAGCTTGACAAGTGTTTCCATAGTATAGTACATTACAGTCTGTGATGAGGAATTTCACTTAAAAAGCCTCGCAACAGTGCCACTGGGACGAAAATGAACCCAAAAATATTGTAGTCTGTTTCGAATATTTTCCAGTTTGACAAAATAAAAATACGCTTACTTGATTATACAGAGTATCATCCCTCAAAGTCAAATATAAAATTCAAAAGATATGTTTTCAACACACCTTCACTCAAACACTTTCAAACCACTTGTTTGCCCGACCTATTGGAGGCAACTCACAGCTAACCAAAAAGATATGCTAATGCACATATGGCTTAGTGCATGCGACGCGTATAGGACCATGTCTTTCGGCAAACCGAACTTCTGATTGCTAGATAAATGTCCTTTTATTTGAATATCATCAGATTAAAAGCGATTTTGAGTTCTCGTCAAATACCTACTCAAACCGCCCTTTCATATCGGTGAGTTATTATACCAACCTCTTTAATCCATTTCAAGAGCCCTTTTCTTATATACCTTTGGCCCGTAATATTTTTATCTGAACAAGCAAATATTCAACTTTGAAAGTGGTAATAAAATAAATTTATTTGATGCTTCGTTTGCGGACCGACGAGGACACTCCTATTTGTTTGTTTGTTGGTTCTTCACAAGAAGGAAAGCAATTTTTCTAATGGACTTATCTCGATTCCATAAAAAGGCTTTGAATAACCGAATGGCGTCATAAATATTATGCATCAATTGGTAAACATTTGAGAGTGTATGGGGTACCCATTCAAAAAACAGCGTCATTTGAATTGGTAGAAAAAATGTTTTTGAGTGTGTCATTCCATCAGTGGACCCATTCCGTAAATGCATCTCTGTGCAAGCGGGGGTAATTTTACTTTTATCAATATCCCAGATAATACAGAGGAAAACGGTTCATTGACTCACAAACGTACCTAAACAGTTGAAGATGGTGAACTAAAGGCTGGTCCAACCATAAGGAACGATGTTACTTGTGAGTAACACCTTAACGTCAATTTTTGTGCTCCTATATCTTCTAACTCCCGTCCAAACTATCCCATCTTCTTGTCCTCCCCTCCCAATCCAACATCAAAGCAGTTTATTCCCTCCTAAACTCACTGGACTTAATAGATAAATTATATTTTGTTAGATTTAGACCTAGCCGTTTCTTTAATACCAATTTTTTCATTATTATTTGTTAATAGTTTAAATAATAATAATAATAATAATGACACTTTTTGTTTGCCTCTTGTGACTTTTCAGAATTCTTCACTCTGCAGCAAACTGATTAATAACCGAAGCGAGGACGAGCGACGAGGACATTTGAATTTTCTTTATTCAGTGCAAATTTTGTTCTGAGTAGGTGTGGTTGTGGATGCGCTTGTTTTACAATTTTGTTGCACTTTTTTCAGCTCTAGCAACAAAATAATACTTAGAACTAGAGAATACGGATACGGTTTAAAATGTTCCATAAATTGTTGTTTAGCCCAGCGGTAAGCAAATTTAAGCAGATAGTTTTTTCTTTAAATTCCCAGCAAGAGAGAAAGAGGTTCTTTTAAGAAAATGGGGTGACGCTTGCAATTTAAAAGATGATATAGCTGCAAGAAATATGTATATAATGTAAAGTACATTTTGAAAAAGATTTGGTTATGATTCAAATTAAAAAAGGGGTCTGCTCCAGCATTGAATTTTGATAATGTTTGGAACAGTGCTGATGATTCAAATCACAAAGCATACGTATGTAAAAGGTGCGGTCAATTTAAGTCAACATTTTCAGATGCATGTTTGGAGAAACCATTATGCGCTGAAAATTCTGAGAACGTTAAAAATATATAAAAAATACTATTATAAAACGAATTAAGACACGGACTGAAAAATTAAAAACAGGAAGTTTGTCATACAAATCAAATAAAAAGACAACCTCAATAAACTTTGTAACGAAAACGCAAAAGTTTGCCAGGATGCTTCAAAAAATAACAAGAAAAATGGATTTCACAAAATTTATTTTTTAGAAATACTACTTTACTTACTTACTTAGGTGGCGCTACAGTCCGGGGTGGACCTGGGCCTCAACCAATACGCCTCTCCAGTTAGCGCGATCTTTGGCTAACTGCCTCCAGTTGCGCACTCCAAGTTGGTTGAGGTCCCCTTCCACTTGCGCGCGCCACCTAAGGCGAGGTCTTCCTCTACTGCGTTGTCCCTCCGGGTTAGAATCGAAGACTCTTCGGGCCGGAGCGTTGGTGTCCATTCGCTCTACATGTCCCAGCCATCTTAGACGACTGATGCGTACTTTTCTGACTAGGTCGATGTCGCTGTACAGCTCGTAGAGATCGCTGTTAAATCTTCCCCTCCAAAGCCCGTCAACGCAAACGGGACCAAAAATCACTCGAAGAATTTTGCGTTCGAAACGACCAAGAAGATCCTCATCCGTTTTTGCTAGGGTCCATGCTTCTGCGCCATAGAGCAGGACAGGGATGATGAGAGTCTTATATAGAATCTCCTTAGTACTTCTTGACAAGGCCTTACTAATCAATTGCCGTCTTAGGCCAAAGAAACAGCGGTTGGCAAGTGTGATTCTTCGTTTGATTTCTGATGTGATGTCGTTATCAGAGTTTATAGCGGAGCCGAGGTAGACAAAGTCCCTAACTACCTCAAAGTTATAGCTGTCTATCGTGACGTTCTGCCCGATTCGTCGATGTCGTGTGTCCCTTCTTGTTGACAGCATATATTTTGTTTTACCCTCATTCACCACTAAACCCATTTTTGCCGCTTCTGTACTAATACTTGCAAACGCACCAGTGACAGCTCGCTGTGTTGTACCAACAATGTCAATGTCGTCAGCGTATGCAAGCAGTTGCACAGACTTATAGAAAATTGTGCCTCTGGTGTTGGCTTGTGAGTTTCGCACAATCTTCTCAAGAATGATGTTGAAGAAGTCACATGACAGCGCATCACCTTGTCTAAATCCTTTTTTGACATCAAAGGTCTCGGTGAGATTGTTTCCGACCTTTACGGAGCAGCGAGCGTTCTCCATCGTCATTCTGCACAATCTGACAAGTTTGGCAGGGATGCCAAAACTAGACATGGCTCTGTATAGCTCGTCTCTATAAACGCTGTCATATGCGGCCTTAAAATCGATAAAAAGATGGTGAGTATCGATCTGGTATTCTTGGGTTTTTTCCAGGATCTGCCGTAGTGTGAATATTTGATCGGTCGTGGACTTACCGGGCCTAAAACCGCACTGATAGGGACCTATCAGATCGTTGACGAATGGTTTCAGGCGTTCACACAATACAGCAGACATGATCCTATACGCAGTGTTCAGGAGACTGATGCCTCTGTAGTTGGCGCAGTTTAGAGGGTCTCCTTTCTTGTGGATCGGGCAAACAATGCTGAGGTTCCATTCATCAGGGATACTTTCCTCTAACCAAATCTTGGAGATGAGTTGGTGTATGCACTCTACCAAGTCATCTCCGGCTGCCTTGAAGAGCTCGGCAGGTAAGCCGTCTGGACCAGCAGCCTTGTTGGATTTAAGCTTAGATATTGCTATCCTCACTTCATTTTGGTCAGGTGGACGGAAATCTTGGCTGTCATCGTCCAGGTTGAATGGATCGTTCTGCCTAACAGCGGAATTTGTGTCGTCTTCGCCGTTTAGCAGTCTGCAGAAATGGTTTTTCCATGTCCTCAGCACCGACTGTGACTCTACTACAAGGTTTCCTTGCTCGTCTCTACAGGTCTCCGTTCGGGTCTTGTTGCCATGACACGTTCTTTTTACCTTTTGGTAAAACTTCCGAACATTGTTCCTGGAGTAACACCTCTCTATATCCTCGATCGCGCGCTTCGCATGCTCTCTCTTTTTTCTCCGGAGAAGCCGATGTTCTTCCCTCCTTTTTTGCTCGTAGAGCTGACGAGCTGCTCTCGTCCTCCTATGCAGCGACGCTTCGTAGGCACTTTGTTTTGCTGCATGTGCTTGCCGGCACTCTTCGTCAAACCAGGGGTTTCGGGGGTTGGGCTGGTGAAACCGAGCACATCAGTTGCGGCGTTTTTGATGGCTTCTTGGCATCGGCGCCACTGGTCTTCGGCACTTGATGCTGGCAGCATAGGACTTCTCGAGAGGTTGAGGGATACGCGATCGGCAAAGGTTCTGGCGGTTTGTTGCGTTTGTAGTCGTCCAACGTTAAATCTCCTCACAGTATTTTCTCGTTGTTGTGGCGTCTTGGATATCCGCATCCGTACCTTGGCTACAACAAGGTAGTGGTCCGAGTCTATGTTGGCCGCTCGGAAAGTTCGGACATCTAGAATACTGGAGGAGTGCCTTGCGTCGATCGCAACGTGATCAATTTGGTTGACGGTTTGATGATCAGGTGACCGCCATGTTCCTTTGTGTATATTGAGGTGAGGAAACCGTGAACTAGCTATGGTAACATTACGTCCCGCAGCAAAATCAATCAGCCTAAGTCCGTTTCCAGACGTGGTGTCGTGTAGGCTGTGTTTTCCGATTGTGCTACCAAAGATGTCCTCCTTTCCTATTTTGGCGTTAAAATCACCCAAGACGATTTTAAATTCATGCTTAGGACATTGCTCATATGTTTTGTCGAGGAGCTCGTAGAAACATTCTTTGGTAGCATCGTCTTTATCTTCTGTGGGGGCGTGAGCGCATATCAGGCTGATGTTGGCGAATTTAGCCTTGATGCGGATAGTTGTAAGGCGTTCACTAACGTGTCGAAAGCTCAAGACTTCTTGCCTAAGTCTGCCGCTTACAACAAATCCGCATCCAAATAGACGCTGCTTTTGTTCTCTGTAGCAGTCACCGTAGTAAATGTCACAGTTTTTCATCCTCCTTTTGCCCGGCCCATCCCACCGCACTTCCTGGATGGCGGTGATACCTGCTTTGTAGCAGTCTAGGGCCTCCGCTAGTTGTTCGGCTGCACGCGGTCTGTTCAGAGTTCGAACATTCCACGTGCAGATCCGAACGTCATTGTCCTTTTTTCGTTTTGCAGGGTCGTCAACAGTGAATCCGTCCTTATCCGAGGCTTTTGGTTGCTTCGCAACAATTCTTTTTTTTCCGTGGTAGGGTCGTTAACCCCACGCACAACCCCCAACCTGGAGGACCAGGCCCTTTCTGTAACCCCTTGGGCAAAAGGAGCCGGAATATTCCGGAGTCAGTAACCCGCTGCGGGGATGTGAGAGCTGCCGTTGACCCATTTAGGGCTCTTCCGCCACCATCTCTATTTCAACACCCTGACTAGTGCTGAAAAATCCTCAATGACCTCAGCTCCAAATACGTCGAAGTAGCTCATTGAGGTATCTGCCATGTTGACTGTTGACGCCACCGTTGATTCAGCCATGTGAATTCATCCGCCGTACGTCCTCTTTCTGAGGGGCTCATGTAAGACCTCTGAGACTCGATCAGGCAGTCATTCCGACAGAGCATTATAGTGTTGCTATTTTCTTCGTGTTCAACACTCGCGCTTATAAGTTTAGCAAGTCATGCCCGGAAGGACAAGACCAGTACCCGGTGGCTACCACGCGGAGGTAAAATAAGCACAATTGATGTGTATGAACAGTTACAACGACTGGGCATCGCCAAGTTGACGCCAATCAGTGCCTACCCTATTCATACAACACCCAACCACCATTTTTAGAAATACAGCCTTATATAATTTTATGAGAGAAACTCTTGAATTCCATCTCCCTCATCCCACTTCTTTGAACTTTAAATTTTAAGGGCCGATGTATGTTGAATGTGAACCACACCTAAACGTCGAGATTTTTTCTGCATTTCATTTGAAATTTCTCAAATTCAGACTAACTCAGTTTGAACCATGGAAAGATACACAATCGAGCAACGCGTTAAGAAATGGCAAGAAATGGCAACAGTGGATGATCAATTTTCGAAGAAAATCATCTTCAGTGATGAGGCACATTTTTACCTCAGTGGATTCGTCAATAAGCAGAATATACACGTTGCAACTCTGCTTAGTTGCGTTGGAGTTGTGTTTTAAATTTTTGTGTGTGTTATGAGGGGTGAGTTCCGTGTTGATTTTTGCAACATTCGAGGCTTGAAAAGGAATCTCTTTGCTGCATATGTCCATGTCTTTCAATTCAGACCTTGATTAACACCCTAACTCAGCTTGTAAACGAGCCTACACGTATTCCGGATGCTGCAGATCATGCCGCTAACACATTGGACTTGTTCCTCACCTCTCATCCAGATAAATATTCTATTGACGAAACGTCGCCTCTAGGTTCGTCGGACCATTGTGTCATTTCAGCTAAATTCTCATACACAAACCACACAGTTAAAGAACAAGCTCCCAAGAAAACGAAATGGCATTATGAGAAAGCCAATTGGGACGGCCTTAACTTCTTTTTTGGGAGCTTTAACTGGTCACTATGCTTCCTCGATAGTGACGTGGATATCGCCGCTGAAATGATAACAAACACCATTCTCCTGGGTATGAAATCCTTTATTCCCAACAGAAGAAAGAGTATTATACCTAAGGAGAATGCTTGGTGCGACTCGAGCTGCAAAGAGGCTATCAGGTTGAGAGAGTTGAGCTTTCGGGCTTATAAAGCAAACCCAACCGAGGAAAACCGAAAAAAGTTTCGACGAGTCCGAAATGACTGCAACTCCGTGATACGACGTGCAAAATTTTCTCATGACCAAAACTTACGACAAAAAATACTTCACTGTCCCAGTGGTAGTAAACAGTTTTGGTCTTTCGTGAAAAATATTAAGAACTCCACCACGTCGTCAATCCCCACACTCGTTTACAATGACATTCCAGCTGTCAGCTCTTTGGACAAAGCAAATCTGCTGGCTGCGCAATTCGCCGCAAGCTCCAACATTCCAGATTGCATCATGTCTCCACCTGTGCTCGAGAGCGTCGAATATTTCATGGGACAAATACATTTCCGCACTCGCACAGTAGCAAGAGTATTAAAAGATCTTAACATTCACAAATCCGCTGGTCCAGATGGTATATCCCCCATAATTCTGAAGAGGTGTTCTTCAACGCTGGCAAAACCACTGCGTAAGCTTTTCCACTTGTCCTACTCTTTTGGACTCTTTCCGAGTAGATGGAAAACTGCATTTGTCCAGCCCGTTCCTAAAAAAGGCGATTCTTCTTCACCCACCAACTACCGACCCATTGCACTTACGTCCATTCTTTCCAAGGTCATAGAAACGCTGATAAACCGTCAGCTTATGAAATATCTTGAATCACGAAAACTTCTCAATGACCGGCAATACGGTTTTCGTGGCAGCAGGTCCACTGGTGATTTGATGACTTATCTCACCGAAAAGTGGAACCAATCTCTCCACCACTCTGGTGAAACAAAAATTGTTGCGCTTGATATTTCGAAAGCATTTGACAGAGTTTGGCACCAAGCTCTTTTGTCGAAAATGCGTGCCTATGGGATCGACGCGTCTCTTCTTCAATGGATTAGAAACTACCTTTCTGGCCGTTCAATTCAAGTTGTGTTGGACGGTTTCAAGTCTGCAATTCACCATATAAATGCTGGTGTCCCCCAAGGCTCTGTTTTGTCTCCGACACTCTTTCTCATATTCATCAATGATCTCTTGTCTGTTACTTCTAATCCAATACATTCTTTCCCTGATGATAGCACCCTCAGTTTTTCATATTCGTTCCCTGACTCACGTCCCTGCTCTTCGGCCGTGGATCTGGAACGGCGACGTATGCTAAATACACTAAATTCCGATCTTGACAGCATTATAAAATGTGGTACAATCAATAGAGTGGAATTTAATGCTTCCAAAACACAATGCTGCCTTCTATCATTAAAGCGAAACCTGAACCCTAACCCATTATCCATGAATGGGACTTGCATCGACGAAACCGAACGACTTTCCATACTTGGTATATGTGTCAACGACAAACTCCGTTGGAATGACCACATATACGAAGTCGCCAAAAACGCTGCGAAATGTCTAGGTTTCTTAAATCGATGTAAGAAGTACTTTACACCCTTCGACTTAGCTACAATATACAAGGCCTTTATTCGGCCTAAGCTTGAGTACAACGCTCATATCTGGTCAGGTGCACCAAAAACTTCATTGCACCTACTAGACAGAATTCAGAAGCGCGCGATAAAACTTATAGGTGATAGAAATATAGCGGAGTCTATTGACCCGCTCGAACATCGCAGAAATGTTTCTTGCCTTTCTTTATTTTATCGATATTTTCACCATCGATGCTCTGATGCATTCCGCCCCTTCAACAATTCTCTCGCAACACCCGTCACACATCGAATGCACATCAGTTCACCCTTAAGCCTACCTTCGGACGTACTGTAAAATATAGAGATTCTTTTGTGAGTCGAACAACACGCATGTGGAATGCATTGCCTCACACGGTTTTCCCCTCTCATTACAACCCACAATTGTTTAAGACCAATGTGCACCAGTACCTCTTCTCTATCCTCCCTATTAACCCTTCCACTCGTGCTGTGCATTAGCATTATAAGGGATTAAAAACCCCTTGAGCACTAGTGAATTATAAAAAAAAAAAAAAAAAAATTGCCGCATTTGGGCGAATGATAATCCAAGAGTGATTGTCGAAAAACCAATGCACCCACAAAGAGTGACTGTTTGGTGCGGTTTATGGGCTGGCGGCATCATCGGGCCGTATTTTTTCCAAAATGAGGCCGGTCAGTCAGTTACTGTGAATGGTGTTCACTATCGTGAGATGATAACGAACTTTTTATGGCCCAAATTGGAAGATATGGATGTGGACGATATGTGGTTTCAACAGGACGATGCCACTTGCTACACAGCTAACGAAAGAATGGCTCTTTTCCGCGACAATTTCAATGGCCGTGTTATCTCACGTGGTGGCGATGTCAATTGGCCGCCAATATCATGTGATTTGACACCGTTGGACTTCTTTCTTTGGGGTTATTTGAAAGAAAAGGTATTCGTCTATAAGCCAGCAACAATTTAAGAGCTGAAGAATGAGATACTTCGGCACATTAATGGCATAGAACCTTAATTACGCCTCAGCGTCATCGAAAATTGGGACCATCGGATGAAGGTGTGCCGCCGAAGTCGTGGCGGCCAATTGGCTAATATTTTGTTCCATATGTAATTGAACCATACCAATATTATCATAATTTCCTAAATAATTTGTGTTTTATTCAAAATCAACAAACGGCCTTTAAAACTTAACCACCCATTACAAGGCGATGGAATTAAAAAAAAATATGGCAACGGGTTTCCATGAATATAACAAATTTTTATCGAGAAAATGTAATATAAAATAATTTTAAGGACAGAATTGATGGATATGTTGACCACGGCGATGGAAGAAAAGAGACAACAAGAGGTAAAAACTTTTGTTCTTTCGAGCTGCAATTTTAAATATGTCTTAAATTATGTTGTGTTCTCCATCATGTCCAGTTTCACAGAATTATTAACATCAAATCGCAAATAGTATTTATATGCGTTAAAAAAACAGAGTTGTTTTGGTAGGAATGGTTTGAGGACACAATTTGTGATGAGCACCATGTAAAAGCACTTTCTTTTCCTTTTGTTGTTAAGAAAAAATTGTATTTGGACCAGCAAAAACGTTAAAAAATCCGAAACAAAAACACTAATAGCAAGGGACTTGAAATGGTTAAGTTTTCTTATAAACGGAAAGTTGTCTGGACCAAGGAGGAGAGGCCATCACCTCTCACCTTGAGTAAGTCACTTTCCGCAAAAGGAAACCAGGGGAACAGTGTTCCCAGGATCGTCATACGTGGTGAAGAGCCACAACCTGCAAGAGGTACCACTGCTTTCGACTGAATATGACGGATCTAGAGCGGAAACTCAATAAAACCCATAATCCCGGATGTCTAACAACCGTGTCTATGGGATGAATGGCACTACGTAAGTGTGTCTTAATAGGGTGAACTCCGGATAACAGGCGACCTCCGGTTTAAACTTGCCCTCCCGAGGTATGGAGCTCTGCCTCGGGTGATAGTCTTTCTCGCAATTTTCAAAAACAAATGGAAACAAAAAACACAAAAACAGAAAATAATAAGGAATGCACACCTTTCAAACTGCAACCAGAGGTCACTTTTGACCGCCCAGTTTCTACAGATAGGGAACTTGGTCCTGCTGCAGAAACAGAACACTATGCGTCATGGTGATTGGAGAAGACTCGGTCGTCACTACTCCCATGGATGTTATATCGGCGGAAGAAGAAGCTCCTTTACTCGCATCCCAGAAATCATAAACAGGTATAGACAAACCATCTGGGTCAATCAAGCCAAACGATGCTGACAAAGTCAAGCTATCAGGTTCTGGACGTAGGAAGACGCAGAGCATGTATTTTTCCATTGCCCATGCTTTACCAGAATGGATACAAATCTACCAGATGGAAACCACATATTTGGGGAGATGATCGGGTCAGATGAAATATGGAGCAACGTTAGCCAGTTCGTATCGTGACCAGCGTTCTAAAACAACTGAGGGAGATCGAGCGCATAAGACAACAGAACACCGAAGAGGAGAGGCTAACCAGCCCCGCGAAGTAGTGCCTAACGGCAGTCCCGCGGGAAGAATGGTTGAAGGAGGGACGGGTGTGGATTAGTACGCAGACGCACTACTGGCATCGATTATTCGGGTTTGCGAATCGTGCATGTTGGTAGCAAGGGCTACCGTATCTTTAGAAGATTAACACATCCATTGGCGCATCCAAAAAAAAAAGGAGCTGGACGTAAACGCCTGAAGAAACTACTGGACGCATGGATCAGATTGAGGAGGCGCGTTCAATGGCCTTGGAACCTATGCAGTGCAAGGACGTTCTTCCCAAAAAAGACCAAGAGCTAACAGTTCAAGCCCAACTAGCAACACTCCAAAACAGAAGGCTACTGAGGCTACACTTTCATCACCTCAGCAAGCACCCACCTTCCGGTACGTTGTTGGATGCAAAAAGATAGAGGTAATACCAACAGACTACCCTGCTACCATATAGTCCACAGACCAACTAAAATTGGTACAAAACAGTGTCCTGGACAGTATTATCAAACAACAGGATAATGTTACCAACCCCAGTTCCGTATGGTTGCACATTTAAACCCGGTTGGCTTGTATTCACGTGCAAGGACCAAACGACGAGCGACTGGCTGGCAAAAATAATACCAACGTTAGTACCATGGGAAGGTGCCAAACTCATTGCTGTGAACGAGGAAGAAGTTCCTCGGCCACAAATCTTTGTCGGCTACTTCCCTGGGGAGGAAACACCAACGAACCAAATACTGGGCCTCGTGAAAGGCCAAAAACAACGGTCTGGGAGTGGATGACTGGAGGGTACTCAACCGGGTGCGTAGGCCCCAAATGACGGCGCTCACCCAAAGTCTACAAACCCTTAAGGCTCTGAATGGCATCATTATGGTTTCGGTGATGTACACCTACGGCCAAGGAATAAAGACATCCCGAGACCAAGGGTCGAAAAGAAGGAGACTGCAATCAGAAGCGAAGGGATCACCCAGGACCCAAAAACAAAAACACCTGCTCAGAGCTCTCAAAAAACTATGGCTAATATATCGAAGGCCACAACGGATGATAACCCTAGCTGCTCGTACAGACGCCCGATGTCTAAGGTGCCATATACAAAAAATGGAACCACTGCAAGCCGAGAAAAACAGAGACGATAAACAGCGTGGTCGCCCAAGGGCAGCTTTAATGATAAATAAAAACTTAATTAAAATAACCTTCCCAATTTCAGAATTTATTCAAAGAGATTTGGTGGCGGCACTCATCGCAACACTAAACGCTGGTCAAAATGGAGGGGATTTGAAGGTTGTTATCGCCTCTGCCTACCTCCCTGGAGACACTTCGGAAGCACCAACTTCATAAGTGGCTTTGATTGGATATTATCAAGAAAGGATACTACAGTAGATTCTCAGCTGTGACGCCATCACTGTATGGAGGAGCACCAACATAAACAAAAGAGGTAAGTCACTTTTTAAATATATTTGTGCTAATAATTTGGTGGTGGTAAATAGAGGAGTAGAACCAACCTTCATAAATGCGATTCGTCAAGAGGTTGTAGATCTCACTTTGGCTAGTCCATTTATATACCTACAATATCATCACAAACTAGCATGTTTCAAGAGAAGCATCCATGTCGGACCACAATCACATCAGAGTCGATCTGGAAGCATATTACGTAAGAAACACAGTTTACAGGAACCCGAAATCCTCTGACTGGGAAACCTATAGGTTAATCCTCGAATCAGAACTAAATGGTTCTTTAGTTCCACTAGGGACCGTTCTGGAGTTGGATACTGAATCCAAACAACTCCAAAAAGACATAACCTTCGCCTATGAAAGCAGTTGTGCCCTCAAAAAATAGGAAAACACGAAGAGATGTTCCATGGTGGAATAAAAGACTTGACGCCCTTAGGAGCACAGCAAGAAAACTTTTCAATAGAGCTAAGAACAATGGCAATTGGTGCCAATACAGAACAGCCCTTACTGATTACAACAAAGAATTGAGGAAAACTGTGAGGGCATTGAAAATCTCCCTGCAGCTACACGACTCCAAAAAGTCCTTGCACGTGATCACTCAAATGGCATCTGCTCTCTGAGAAAGGACAATAGTTAATTTACAGAGACCCCTGAGGAAACCTGTCAACTTCTTGACACATACTTCCCAGAATGCATCCGCATGGACAACCCACTCGTACCGATGAGGCACCAGGATCTCAAGGTAACAAAATGGGATTATAGTCTATCGGGAAAAATATTTCAACGAGACAGGGTGAAATGGGCGATATCATCCTTTAGCCCTTTTAAATCACTGGGAACCGATAACATATACCCCTGTCTAATACAACAAGGTATGGATCTATTGGTTCCTCAACTAATTAGGATCTTCAGATCCAGCCTATCTCCAAGCCACGTACCATTGAGCTGGACTAAGGTCAAGGTGGTCTTCATACCAAAGGCAGGTGGGAAATCCGAACAACTAGCGAAATCATATCGTCCCATCAGCCTTAGCTCCTTTCTCCTAAAAACCATGGAGAAAGTCCTCGATCAATTTATAAGGGATCAGTTCCTTACAGGTAATCCACTTCATGCGAGCCAGTTCGCTCTGGCAGCAAAGGAAACGGCTCCCTGTGCCTTCATAGCTTTGATAAGGAAAGGTATTGCCCCACTAATCATAAAATGGTTTCTAAACATGTTAGAAAGCAGAAACATTAATCTGGCGTATGGAGGGTCACAAAAGACTGTTAAGATCAATTAGGGCTGTCCTGAAGGAGGAGTACTTTCTCCTGTACTGTGGACTTCAGTCATAGATGAACTCCTAGACCACCTCACACAATCGGGGTACGTAATACAAGGTTATGCAGATGATGTAGTAATCACTCTTAGGGGCAAGCATGACTCCACGATATCGTAGGGTGTCCATATACCTCAAACGAAAAAAGTGGACATACTTCACGTCACCAAACAATAATATATATATATATAATATCATCTTGTTATATGATCGTACAAAAACATGTGTGAACAAATTTGCTCACACTGGAAAAATTAAGATGACTAGTCGAATTCAGGAACAAGATGTACGACCATCATTCGATAACAGATTAATAACTTTCTTCTTTTCCCGCTGAAAATAATTTATTACAAAATAAGCTGTCAATGACCTTTATTTCAAAGAAAATGTAACCCCCTTCCATCGTCATTAAAACGAAAGCTCCGCCGTCAATCTAGATTCGCTGCATTAATCTTGCCAGTCCGTAGTTCCACACCTGACTTCCGCTAATATTTCTCCAATAAAACAGTAAAATATAATACTCGATGGACAAATATTTATCCATCCAACTCACAGAGATATAAAACTCGAATCTGAACACAAACATTAAATCTATACTCGTACTCGATTCCTTCCCCCAGTCACCTCGACTCGCACGAAACGTGTGTATCTCTGCCGAAAGAAAAATTTATATCTGATGATATCCTGCCGTCATTCTCATTCCTGGCAAAATAAAATAGAAATCAGTTTTTCTTTTTTTTTTGCCTCGTTTTCCCAATTTATGTGAAATACGTTTATCCAAGCACTCCTTTCCACTCGACCCCGCACGCAACGCACAGCACACCATCGATCCTCATGGGGATACACACTGACGGTATCAAGCTGGGCTTTATGGACTTATCCATCGCTTGGCAACTGACGGCTCTCGACTCGAGTGTGAAAACTGAATACAAATCACCTTTTGGCGAGATATTTGATGATATCCTTTTTTCACGAACGTAACAAAATCTAATAAATTATCCCAGCTAATATTCGGTGCGGAGAAAATGAGGAGAAGGTGCGTCGAACGCCTCAAAAAAATATGGGACAACAAAGGCTCATAAACCAAACAAAATCCAATTCCTTTTCAATTTCCATGTCCATGTCTGTCAATATGCTCTGTTCCCGAACGAATACTCGTACTTCTAGTTTGTTCGCTCCGTGTCGATGTGTATGGAGAGCTGTTTTTTTTTTGTTTTTATAAATTCACGCTTCTGAGCGAGGGATTATTAAGGACATGAGAAAAATCAATTTACACTAAACCATCCAGGACGGTAGGTGTATTTTATTTTTTTGTCTGAAGCCCGAAAAGTTGAAAAAAAGGAAACGAATCCCGAACCTGATGTGAATACGTGCCAATGGGTATCTGTTGATTTTATCCGAAGAACATACGTGTTCTAGAAAATAGTTTATTCGGGATTTTATGGAGTTTTAATGACGCCTGTTGGAGGGAGGACTTTGTAACGCGCTTTATGTTTGTTTTGGCACCGGGGGAGGATATAAGGCCACTTATAGAGGATATAAACCTACTCATGCAAATACAACCGATGCAAAGTTGATACATACGGCTTATTCCGACTGTCAGATATAGATTTGAGCAAATGTTTGTGGCAGCAGCTGAGCTTACTCAGAACAAAGGACTTAAGTGGCAGCTTATGCGAAACCACGCCACACGTAAAATATGAAACGGCCACTCTTCAAATAAAAAGAAAACACATATAACACACCTGCGACGTACACCACGATCCTCGTCGCCAGAGGATAAACATTTGGTTCGTCTCCACCAACTGACTGATAAGACGCGGTTTATTTTTTGCTCCTTCCAATTACAGCCAAGTCCGCTCGAGTTCAACCTGACATTTTGGAAACATTCAACTTGTCTCTCGCCGCAACAAAAGACCGCTGCATGTGCAAATGATTCAGTTTTTTGCGGAAAAGCAACAGAGGGAGCAGGACAACCTATGATGGTATATCCATATGAAAGCAGATGCTTTGAATTGTTTTGTTTCCGGCTGATGACAGCCCAGTTACATGGTTGCGACTTTCGAGGATGGGTGAGCAAATACGGCAACCGGGTGGTTGTGACAAGATAGTAGCTATACACTATCAAGTCAAGTCATGCTGGATACAGAGCAGCTTGCGGGTTGAAGGTTGCGGGTATCAACTTCACTAGTACACGGGGTGACAGAGAATAAGTTTCATGGATCATTTGTAGATAGGAAATGTCATCTGGTGCGGTTCATGTGCTCATCCATTACTCGCATGTGGGTGTGTGTGCCTCGGAAATGGTAGTGTTTTTTCGTTGCCACTATAGCACAAGGACCTCCACAGAACAGCATGCATTGTGAAATAAATGTAAGCTTTTTTTTGCCGGCATGCAAACACTGTGCTAGTTGTTTCATAGAACTAGCTACCTGCGGGATGTGGCATTGTTCATCTACATCAATCGGTGTAGTGGCCCTTTTGGGTGAAGAGAGCGATCCGTGAAAGTGTATACATCCTGTACGCTTTTACGTGCTTTTACGAATAACGAGTAGGGCATGTGGATGTGAGTGGTTCCGTGCTGCTGCTTTTGGTTTACTCTCACCAAATCGGGTTAAGTATCGGTGCACTGCTAAAAAACGGAGAAGTGCGAGAGGTAGACATAACTTTGAGCGGAAGATTTGTAGAATATTTTCTACCGATTTCCGAAATTACTGTAATGGCTTTCCGGAACAGCGTTGTTCCGACGAAATTTTGTAATTGAAGCAATTTACTAGTTAAAGTCCTACTAAACAGAGCCCTATCCACGGTCAATACCTGGACAAAGAAAAAAAAAAAACAGAATTAGTTCTCTTCACCAACAAAAGAACTGTTCCGGAATTTAGACTGCCAACAACTGAATGGATTCCGCTAATAATTTCTGATAGTGCAAAATATCTGGGAGTTATCCTAGATCGGAAATTAAACTGGAAACTTAACATTAAGGAAAGAGCCAAAAATGCAATGATAGCATTCTATGCCTGTAATAGAATATTCGGAAGAACATGGGGCCCTAATCCTAGAATAGTCATGTGGCTTTATACAGCGGTTGTAAGACCGATACTAACTTATGGTTGTTTATTCTGGTGGCAAGCGCTGTTAAAGTCTAACAACCTAAAAACCATGACAAACATTCAAAGAATGGCCTGTATTGGCACCACGGGGGCAATGAGAACCAGCCCCACAGCAGGTCTAGAGGCTATACTCCATCTCAAACCCCTAGATATCTTTGTACAAGAATCTGCTGCAAACAGCGCCCTTCGGTTAAGCCAGAACAAAAACTGGAAACACAGCCTAACAGGACACGCACAAATTCTAAACAAGTTCGCGGGCAATAATATATGCACGGACTATATCATTCCCCGACTAGACTTCAGAAGACCATTTACCACGTGTTTCCCCAGCAGGGACGAACGGAATGAGGACCAACCAACATCCATTGGACCAACCATACCCATATACACGGATGGATCAAAGATGGAAATTGGCGTTGGCGCGGGTTTCTACTCGGAACGTCTCGGACTATCCAGTTCAATCAGACTACCCAACCACAGCAGCGTATTCCAAGCTGAGGTATTGGCAGTGACTACAGCTGCTAAACGGGTTGCAATGATGGCAATACCTCATGCAGATATTACCTTTTTCATTGACAGTCAAGCGGCAATAAAAGCGATCGCTGCCGCTGAGATAAAATCAAAACTTGTAAGTCGCTGTCGCGAAGAGCTGCGGGTTCTTGGCGCGCAGCACAACGTAAGACTATGCTGGGTCCCTGGGCACAAAGGTGTGTCTGGGAATGAAAAAGCTGATGAGCTGGCAAGAAAGGGATCCTCCCTTGAACTAAACCAGGCCGACACCACAGTAATGATTCCCCCCTGTAATCTCAGACAGGCGATTGGGAACAGAATACTAAAGGCGACAATTGAGAGATGGAGCAAACTAATTAGAATCCTGTGTCATAACCAGGAAAATGTGGCCAATCTACAACAAACAGAAAACGGAGAAAATCCTACAATTGAGCAAGAAATCATTTTGTCCTTAGTTGTGGGCATTATCACCGGACACAATACACTGAAATACCATACCAAGAAGATGGGAATCAGTTCAGATGACCTGTGCAGAGGATGCGGTGATGAGGAGGTGCATGAGGACACCCCACACTTTCTTTGTCACTGTCCAGCACTCTGTCACATAAGAAATAAATTCCTTGGCATTTATTTCTTCGAGGATTTAGAGGAACTCTCAAATAGGTCCATTAACGACCTACTAAAATTTGCAAATAAAACGGACTGGTTTTCTAATCCGTAGGTTTTTCATAGGTTTCCAGTGTATGGGGGCAGTAAACCCCTAGGGCATCACAACGGATCTACATTGATCTAAGTGTGGCACGTACAGGTTCTTGTTCTGCCAACCCGCTAACCTAACCTAACCTACTAGTTAAAGTCACATATCACATTAGTTAAAAGAAAAGAAGGAAAGATTTTTTTTTTTTTAATTTCTTAAAAAAAAAAGATGCAAAATTTATGGTGAATCTTTTAACCAGCTTTTGATTTTGAGACGGCGGCGTTCAGTCGAGTAGGTTCTCATTTCCTGACCAGGTTTTTTTATTTTTCAATATTTTTTTTAAGAATATAGGTTATGAATGTAGCATTATATGTGTTAGAGGAAGTCAAAAATATGACAAGAAGTTGGTGTTTCTTCCAAAAAATATATCAAATGTGGGGGATTTTTAGATTTATGTGGGGGAAAATATTCTGACAGTCTGGCAACGTAGTGTTAGGCCCCAGTTATAGCCATACGTAAAATGCAACCGAAAAAGTTGGAACAGTATGAAAATTAGTTTTTTTTTCGTTTGGGCGGTCATAGCGAAAAATCTGTAAGAAAAAAGTTTCCGTACTAAGGGCCGGTCTATTCACAGCTGGTTAAAGCATTGGTAGGTTACCGCTGATTTAGCTTATAAATCAGTGATAACCAATGAGTGTCTTGAAAGTTCTTTCACTTCGATCACCAAACCATAGCTTTGCAGAAAATCGTTCCATTTTTCCAGTTTATTTGTCATTTAGTGATTGACCGAATCCATGGTTATATTTTTTTGTTTTTCGGGTCCGTTTGTTTTTGATAAGTAATTTATTTAGGTAGGTATTTTATTATTGTATTTATTTTTACTAAACTTAATAAACACAAAAATTAATATCATAACCAAATTATACAGGAATTTGTTAAGAACTAAAGAATGAAACTTTGTATTTGTTAGTCAATGATTTTTTGAGAACAAAACCGAAATAAAGCTAAATCCAATAAAATGTATTACAAATTAACAGGCCTCATGTTAATTTATTCAACAACAATCGCAATTTTCTCGTTCTCTCAATATATAAAAAATCTTGAACAAACGAAATTGCAGATAACAGTGGTTAAATCTCATTAACCGCTCAAAATCAGCTGGTTATCGATTTCACTGGTTAACTAACCAAACTACTGATTCTCTGGTTAAAATTTTGCTGAACAAACGCATTCGATGGTTATAAGCTGGAATAAACGATGATTAAAGATAACCAAAATTGAAGAAACCGGGCCTAAGACAATTACCTACAACAAACCAACCCCCACTGATTGGATTCCATCAGAAAAAATGTTCCTGACAGATGGAACAGTAAAGAAATGAAATACTTCATAGGAATGATTCAGTTTTCTTTAGGGGAATTGACTGAGAAGTTGATCAGTAAAACTTTTACGTACGTAAAAATGAATAAATTATTTTTCTAGAAAATTTAAAGATCATTTACATACTTTTTTTTGATAATCTAGTTTTATAATTCATAAGCAACATTTTAAGACCAAGATTGAGTTAAACCACCAAGTTTAAGTGGTCAAAAAAAGCAAAAGAAAATTCTTACGGTTTGGTTTTACGGATTGCTATAACTGGGGCCTTAGTCGACGTAAATTTGATGTTATTATACTATTGCCTATTAGACCAACGGTCTATTTGTATTCGATTTCAAGCAGTGTAAGGTTACTTACTATTGGAAAAGTAGATCTGCCAATTATTCTCGAATCGACTAGATAAATGACTCAAATTTATTTCATAGGAGCGGTGGGTGTGTACATTTTCATTTATGCTACAGATAGGTACATTTGCATTAAATGCAACGAATTTTTCCTGACTTCAAGATTTTGTCCAGATCTACATTCAGTTAACTTATATGATAGCAACTTTAACTTCTTAGCCCAGTGATTTTAGCTCAATAGATTTTCAGCAAATTTAACAGAGGTTTTTGAATGTGTAGATCCAAAAGATTTGTCAGGTGTGGTTAACAGCTTCTAAATTCTTATAACACATGGTGATAGGAAGTGAAGATGCAAGCTTCTGGAAAAAACTGACATAGTAGGTTGGAAATCAGTAACATCAACTTAATAAGAAAAACATTCGATCCTTGAAAGCCTTGAAACTTTTGATACGCTTTTGCCGGCTCGTTTATCTTCGCGTATGTTGACAAATTTTTGCAGCTGCTTAGCCACCTGAAGCATGATTTGCTCAGGTGTCTGGATTTACCTGAAATTTTTTGCAAAATATTCGAAGATATAACTAAGTATTATACATCGTTTTATGCAACAAATATTTGTAGCGAAGAAAGGTTAACTGCGATAAATGATAGGTGGCTCATTGACACATGTGCAACATCTCTTAATAAAAGCTTTTTCTTTTGCTACAAAAACACTGTCAAAAAGATTTTAGTAATTAATACAAGCATCTTCGTCTGCTGTATTTCAGCTCTGATATAAATTGTTTGTTCAAAGATCAAAGCGACTATCGAATTGTATGCAACGCCACCGCCAAAAATCTATTTCCTTTGAATTCTAATCCGAGGTAATTATGTACACGACACGACACGACTATGAAATGTCACTAAATGCATTCTTTATTTATCTTGGTTGGCTTACGCGGAGCATTACGAATGTCACCCATCAGTGGCGCCTCTGTGTCATTTGAATGAGACTCGTTTGATGACAATCTCCACAACTGTTGGATATTATGAGCATTGGCGATTTGCACGGGACGGAAATTTGGAAAAATTGTTTTGACAACATTTTCTTTCAATTATTTGTCAATATTGTTGTATGCACTCGCTATGAAACATCATGAGTGATGCATCCCTTTGATCAGGGTCAGATCACGAAAATAAAGTTGCATTTAAAACACGACAAATAATGTATGAGTATGTCAAAGTTATCATTGCCACCACCCATATTGCAAACATTCTGTTCAACGTGACGTCACAATATGATATCAATTGATTTTACGATCTTTTTTAAAAACTAATTTAAAATTGCAACAGATGCAAAACAAATTTTGCTGCTAGTATTTCGGTTTTTCTTGGAATCCTAAGGTGTATTGAGAAACAGAAACATTTCGTAAGCACTTGTCAAAGATTTCTAAAATGTTGTTGCCGGTGTAGACGCCGATGAAGTCTTTATTAAATGTTTAAGATATGTTTTTTTATTGTCGGAAATTCACAGCCAGAGGCTCAATAATAACAATACTGCTTCCGTAATATGGTGCCGGTGCGTTTTGTTTTTAAAAGAAAATAGTTTATACAATCAGTTCGAAATGTAATAAAAATCTTACCGCTGTTAGCACCTCGGGTCCGCTTAGATTGGAGTTTTTAGACAAAGTAAATTACAGCGGTTTCGTTTAAGCGCGAAATTCCAGGGGAACAAACTGAACTTATGTAGTTTTCCATTGGGACATAAAAAGCAATTTTTTACGTTTCCGCGAAAGCCTGTTCCACCATACAACCGATGCATATGAGAGAAAATTAATGTATGGAGTAGTGCATATCCGAAATTAATCTTTAAAAAGTGTTGTTTTTTTTTTTTCAATCTCCATGGGAATGAATCCCATTGAAGAACATGCAAATTATTATTATTTGCCATTTGGAGAAAGTTCTAACTTCTGCTGACTACCTACGGCGACTACACAATGCGACATCACCGCTGAAAGCCGTCAAAAATAATTCTCCTATAAATATTTTTTTAGGGACACTTAAAACTCGCACCACTATGCATGAAAAATTCCCAGAACTTGCAACATTTTGTAAGAACATTAAAATACGTTACAACTCGACAATAAAGGAGAGAGAATCTGGGGAAATTTAGCTTTTCCTTTTTACTGCATCCGGTGATGAACAATAAACGCGAGATTTCCATAGAATTTTAAGATCACATCCGTGAAGAGGGGAATGCTGATGAATGCAAATTCAACTAGAAGAGCGGTCCTGCTGAATTTCATTTGCTTATTCAGTGCAATCCACCGGAAAGAAGAATACTGGCGACACGAAAGGAGCAAGGACGACTTTCTATTACAACGAAGAATATTTTCATTTTCAATTCATTTGCTATCAGTATCATGGTCGTGATGTTTTCTTTAACTATCAATGGAAAGGGGGGAGGGGGCAGGGGGCAGTTTTGAATGAAATTGATCTGATTAAATATCCTTGAATTTGGGCACACAGCGAGGCAGAGGGTGCATCAACAAAGAGGCTTGAGGATTTCCGGAATCCAGAGCTGGGTTCAATGAAATATCGAATTATAAATTCCTCTTTAGGAGGACGTTATTGTGTTTAATTTATTCAATTACTTTACGTAGAGCGACTTCGATGAGCTTACGAAGTGATGAATGTTATTTATAATATATATTTTTGAAGGGGTTATAATTTCCTCGGGCAAGTAGCCATTGCCATAGCAAATTGTCAGATATCGATAATCGTTTATTAAAATACTAGCTGTACCCGCCCGTATTTGCCCGTTTCCTATCTTTCGTATTAAATCCCGCATTAAAATCTCAATTCTACAACTTAAGCGACGAGGAATAATGTTTAATTTTCTTTTTGTTTCTTTTTTTTTTTTCTTTTCTTTTTGTGGGAAGTGGAACGCCTTTTGTTTCCAAACGTCTATGTAACAAATTTCGTTTTGGTTCCATCCTAACTCACTTTTATGACGATGCGTTATGAATAGATACTGTGACGATGTACTTTGACTGGCATAGAATATATTTTATTACACTACTCCTACTGTATTGAGTCATACCATACACTAGTGATGCGCGATAATCCAAATATATATCGATACATCGATACTTCAGTATCGAAAGGAAAATATCGATGCAAGAAAATAATCGGTCCGAAAAAATCGATAATATCGATAATTTCGATATTTTTTTATTTAAAAGCTAAATATTTGTTTGCAGTTAATAATTCATACCAACAAATAGGTCACAATACAATATAAATAAAAACGTCAAAATTCCATGTTTCCTTACTTTATAGAACTTAAAATAACTTATTTTTATTAAATAAACTAGCTGACCCGGCGAAGACCGTTCCGCCCAAATTCGTGAATGGAATGAAAATAATCTCCCTTATTGCAGTTGTCAACTAATGAACCGATTGATAGTTGGTAAAATGTATCAATCAATTGATACTTTTGTACTCAGTTGATAAAGGTTTTGATCATTGTGACTGAAATTGACTATTTTGACATGAAAATTGAATTTGCTGTGAATATTTTTTGTTTTAATTTAAAAATTCCATTTTATTATGGAATGAGAATTGTGGTTTGACATTTATGAGAAAGAGGATACTTTTTTTTTTGGAAATAGCGAGAAGAAAGAAGCAACTAAGAGATGCTTTAAACCCCCTAGAATTAGAAGAATAATCAATTAGCTTAGCACAGTCCAAATTTTCAGTTACCTATCTTTAAGGTTATTTGTTAATGCACTGGAAGAATGTAGGTAGTTGTCGCAAATGGTATTTGAGCCATCAAAATAGTTAAATAAACTAGAAACTTTACAAACAATTTTTATTTTCAGTTGAAAGAAATAGATACAAAATAAAAGAAAAGTCAATGATAATTGACACTCGCAATACCGATTTTTGTATTCACAATCAAAAATTAATGGAAATTGACAATGAATCACCAATCCAGTGCCAATTGACAATCACAATAACGATTAAAGTAATTGGTTGACAATTCCGTAATTTTAATAGTTATTCGAATCCATCAAATCTGAGACCATCCAAATCGGTGCAGCCGTTCTTGAGTTATAAATGGTGTAACTATCCTGACTTTGTTTTATTTATATGAATATATGTAACATTAAAAGAAAACTTAATTAACTTCCATTATTTAATGCAATAACAACTAAATAATAATTACTTAGGAACTTTGATTGTATTAAAATACGTATTTAGTTTGTTTAAATTTATAAAGCGAAGGTTAACATACTGAAACAAGCACTTCCAAAATTATGTTTTTTTTTTTTTAGCTTGTTTTAATGACTGCACAATGCGCTGCAGTACATAACATCACTAGATGTGACCTAGAAAAATTGGTGGACTGAGAAAATGTCTTAAGTTTGTTGAGGCGCGTCGTCATGTATTTTAATAAATGACCGAACAATCAAAAAACTATGAAAGTCCCAGTTGTGTTGGAGTGCAAAAAATCGGTGGCAAATCATCGATGCATCGATAATATCGAGAATAAATTATCGAGTGAAATAATCGATATTTTTTTACGAAAATATCGATGAATCGAGTGATTCGATATTTATCGCGCATCACTACCATACACCTAAAACTACGCTCAAGGTGATATCCTGAACATTAGAAATGAAACGTTAGCGCGGAGAGCCCGACTTATTTATAGAAGTACAAAAAGTGTTAATCGATTCTTAATAATGACAGTCCTGGACACTATATCGCTATCTCATTTTGCCATGAAAATTTGTGCTGAACAACAGAGGTTGCTTCGCTAACGAGGCTAAGGCATTATAGGATACCTCGAATAAGTAACCTTAACGTGACAAGCTTATGGGAATCATTTGAAGGAGGTCAGTAATAAATATAAAGAGAAGAATGGGTTAGCAATAACCCACCTAACTGCCAAAACGGCCTGAAGTGGTATACGGATGGTTCCAAAATGGACTCGGGTGTGGGAGCTGGCGTACATGGGCGAAACCGCAATATATCAATACCTATGGGGAAAAGCCCCAGTGTATTTCAGGCAGATCTCAACATAACCAAAATATGGTGGGTTCCCGCGGACACGAGGGTATTGAAAGAAAAATGATCGTTATCGTTCGATTTGGAATTATAGTAAATCTAACTGGGACGAGCTGCGTAATTTCTTCACTTCGTTGCCATGGGCTGATATGTGCATTACATATACTGATGTCAATATGTGCGCAGAAGCCGTAACCGAAATTATTTTACTCGGTATGGAACTTTATATTTCACATTGCATCAAAAAATTAGCTTCAAATAAACCGTGGTTTAACAAAGAATGTAAGCGAGCTACCGCAGCGAAAAACAAGGCTTTCCGTGAATGGCGGTCAAACCCTTCAGAACTAAAAAGATCTGAATTTACAATTCTTCGAAATAGATGCAACCTAATTATTGAATCGGCGAAGACAACTTACAGCGAAAGAGTCACTAACAAAGTGATTGGATGTCCTAGCGGCTTACGCGCATTCTGGTCCATGGCACACGCAATCAGTAACAACTTCAGTTGCTCTTCTTTTCCAACTCTAGTAAGAGAAGACGGCACGCTAGCAACAACACCTAAAGAAAAGGCAGATGTTTTCGCTAGCATGTTTTCAAAGAATTCAACCCTAGATTCTGCACAGCTTGAGCCACCAAATATCTCGAGGATACAATCATCGATGGCAGAAGTGAAATTTCGGCCTCGAATAATTCAACGCATCCTTAAAGAACTAGATTGCAATAAGGCAACGGGACCCGATGGAATCCCGGCTATAGTACTCAAGAACTGTGCACCAGAACTTGCACCTGTACTGTGTAAGCTGTTTAGCATGTCGTACTCCCAGAAGACTTTTCCTTCTTGCTGGAAGACCGCTCGCATTCAACCTATTCCAAAGAAAGGGAAGAAATGCCTGCCACAAAACTATCGTCCAACAGCGTTACTTTCAATGCTCTCTAAAGTAATGGAAAAGGCAATAAATGTCGAAATAATCAAATATCTAGAAGGCCATCGATTAATAAGCGACAGGCAATACGGATTTCGGAGCCGTCGTTCCACTGGTGACCTGTTAAGCTACGTAACGCACTTATGGACACAATCAATTGAACAACACGGCGAATCCAGAGCCGTAGCCTTGGACATATCAAAGGCATTTGACCGAGTCTGGCATTGAGCCCTATTAGGCAAGTTAGCGTCTTACGGATTACCACAACAACTCTGCGGATGGATGCAAAATTTTCTTCTGGGAAGATCGATCCAAGTTGTTATAGATGGTGTGTCATCCAATTCGTTTGCTATAAATGAAGGAGTGCCCCAAGGATCTATTCTTTCTCCAACTCTATTTCTTCTCCACATCAACGATTTGCTTGGATCGAGAAATAATATTATCTACAGCTTTGCAGATGACAGCACTCTTATATCCTCCATCTCGAACAGTGGGCCTGTCAATACGGCTACATCACACAATCAGAGATGTGAACAAATTAATTCACTAAATGATGATCTGGACAAAATCTTGAAGTGGGGAAAGGACAACTTGGTTGCATTTAATGCAAACAAGACACAGCTCACAACATTTTCCAGAAAAAATGCATCAACAGTTCCTCAGATCCAAATGGATGACCATCCAATCCATCACAAGGACTCAATGCACCTTCTAGGAATCACAGTCAATTCAGGAATCACATGGCAGAACCACATATCCTATATCGCAAGATCGGCGTCCGCAAAGTTGAGCTACCTATTTAGAGCAAAGAGGTACTTTAGCCCCAACCAACTTCTCCTTCTCTACAAAGCACAGGTTAGACCAGGCTTGGAATATTGTTCCCATATATGGAGCTCGGCCCCAAAACATTCACTTAACCTGCTTGATAGCATACAGAGACGAGCAGTTCGACTCATTGGAGACCCTACACTCACATCGAATCTACAACCGTTGGTGCACAGAAGACAAGTCGCTGACCTATGCTTGTTCTATAGGTACTTCCATGGTAGATGTTCTGAGGAACTCAAAGACATTATCCCTCGAAATGCAACTTTTGGGCGCCCAACAAGACAGGCTGCTAATGCTCATGACCATACAGTACACTTGACAACCGCGAGGACATCAACTTTCAAAAACTCCTTCTGTTACAGGACAAGCAAACTTTGGAACTCGCTTCCTGGGGATATATTTTCAGAAGACTAAAATTTGCAGCAATTTAAGTGCAGAACAAACATACATCTGCAGGCATATCGGGGCGCTGTTGAAGCGTTATAGGTTCGCCTTTATATAAAAAAAAAAAAAAAAAAATTATTTTGGGGCCTTATTTCGCAGAGCCCTATAAAAAGCTGTGAATCCAAAATGTGTATCAAACAGTGGGAAGAAATCCAAGGCCTCACACAAACCAAAAGGGCAAGGGTGTAGGCTACCTACCACGGTTTGCGATACCTCCTTAAAAAATGCATATAGCCAATTCCCCGGAGTGCCGACTGTCTCGAAGAAGACAAAACATCTTAGCACATCATGTGCAAATTCCCAGCTCTATCCAGTACAAGAAGGAAATTCTTCTTCCTTGAATTACTATGTTCTGAAGAATTAAAGAAGTCCCCTGCTAAAAATATTATCAGTTACATTTGGTAAGTGGAAACACTGCTAGCCTAAATATATTTTCTGGCAATATTCGGCACACTATAGATCTTTTAGGTCGACGTGTCTCTTTATCACCTTGGTATATACAGGGTGTCCGCCGGGAAGGTATACTACTTTGTTTGTTTATAATTATTGATTAAATGAAAGAGAATCAATCTTATATTGATAAATGTTTTATTTAATGTCGGCAATTATGTATTGAATACAATATCAGGTAAATGTCTGCCTCTGTTAGTCTCACAAATGCGAGCCCTTTTGAGCACATTTTTCATTATATTCTCACACATTTCACGCGGTATTTCATTAATTTCATCACGAATATTTTTTTGAGTTTCTCAATCGTTTCTGGTTTGTTTGCATATACCTTGCTTTTAAGATATCCCCACAAAAAGAAGTCCGGAGCAATCAAATAAGGCGACCGTGGAGGCCAATCAACATCACCATTTCTTGAAATAAGGTCCAATGATTCCTCCTGACCAAATTGCACACCATACTGTAACTTTTAATGGATGCAAAGGGGACTGATGAATAATTTGAGGGTTTTAAATTGCCCAGAACCGGCTATTCTGTTTATTCACATATCCATTCAAATGAAAATGTGCCTCGTCACTCATTATGATTTTTTCATGAAAATCGCGGTTGTCATGGGCTAGCTGTAACATCCTATTGGCATATGTACGGCGGCGTAAATGGTCTTGTGTAAGAAGCTCTTGCGTCAACTGAATCTTACATGGAAACAAATCCAAATCCTTGTACAAAATTGTCGCCAAAGTTGTTCTTTGAAGACCAAGCTCCTGAGCACGGCGTCGAATTGAGGTTGATAGATTGTTTTGAACACATCCTTGACCAGCAGTAATGTTTTCAGACGATCTTGCAGTACGTTGTGGTCCAAGCTTGGGCCTATCACCCACAGACCCTCTTTCTTCGAAATCATTCACTACACGGTAAATAGTGCGTTTTGTTGGCACGTTATTTCTCCCAAAAATTTAAGGTAACTTTCTCATCGTTACAGTAATCGATGATTGATTTTGATAAAATGTTTTAACGATTAAAACACGTTGGTTTATCGAATATTTTTCCATAATGAATTTGCCACGTATCTACTTCACGACTGCCAAATATGAACTGTCAAGACTAATGTTTACCAAAATGGCGGCAAAACAAAGTAGTATTCCTTCCCGGCGGACACTCTGTATAATTTAATTACATAAGTTCGATTCTCACTGAACTTCACGTGTTTGACACGTATTTTGCGGAGATATTCGCGTGTTTGCGATACAATCTCTTTCTCAATAGAAATACTTTGTATAATGTATATATTGTGATTGTGTACAAATATTTTAGATCTGTCCGGCCTGCAATGGGAAACGCAAACCAATATACAGGGAGGACATGTAAAAAGTGTCGCCATTCACAACCACTATTTTATTTATTTTTTATTTCGACGGCGACGAACGGTCTGTTTCCTGGTTTGTATTGATATTGACGGTCGTTCGTTCTGAGCCTTAAGTGGACATCCGTCTCGTTTGTGTCTAATTTCCAAACCTATTTTAGAAAGATTCCAAACTTCTACAATGTCGTATCCGTATGTAACTTTAACTTCACTATGAACGTTGAAAAGTAGTTTGTTTGTCAACTTGGTGATGATCGATGAACACATTCAACGGCAGACGGCACTATAGGACGGTGGCCCAACATATTGTTTGTTTTAATCAATAAGGTAGGACCAGTGATGTCGCCTGTTAAAGTTTGTACGTCTTAAAACTACCATGTCTCTGGTTTGGGTAACCTTAAATTTGTAAGTGGAATAACCATCTCCCATCTTCCATATATATAATTATTTCGGGGTGAAACTCGATGATGATGTAACTCGATAACCCCTGGGACGATTTTCATAATTCTTTTTTGGTTTTGTTCGTATTGCTGTATATCAGGTTTGTATTTACTTTTTGTCGCGAAAACAAAACTTTAAGGGGATGAAAGAGGTTAAGAAAATTTGTTTGGGGAAATACACTTTCAAAAAAAAAGAAAAAAGAAACTGGATAGAAATCGAGTAGTGACACTTCAAATATAAAAAAAAAAAATATTTTAAATTTTAAAAGGAATTGTTGTTGTCAATTATTTTAATTATTTTCCAAGCAAATTGTTGTTGTCAACAGTTTGGAATTTTTTTTTAATAGGTATATACCTAAAAGGTTGTAGTCGCAGTGGCTTAGTGTTAGTGTGTTGGACTACTTAGCGAAGGGTCTCAGGTTCAAATCCCGCAAAAACCCAAATTCCAACTTATGTTTTTTTTTTCACTGCGCTACCTCTCGCGAACGTCTGACAAACATCCGAGAGTATAAATGTCTTGTAAGAGCTTCACAATTAGCCGTTTGGAGTCGGTATAAAACTGTAGATCCCTTCTATTCGTTCCAAAAATGAAAAACTCACACAAAACGAATGGTTGTGAGAAGCTAGGCCTAGGGTCCCTTCGGACCTGTTGCGCCAACTATTTATTTTTTTGTATACCTATAAAGTTTGTTCTAATAAATTATGTCTACTATGTTACATTAAGTAACTTTTTGAAATGAAGTAGATACTTTGATTATACAAAGATGATATGGCCGAAGTACGTAATGATAAGCGACCTTTCGGTGGAGCAATGATCTTGCTATCAGGAGATTTTCGTCAAACGCTGCCTGTCATTTCGAGATCAACTCCGGCAGATGATTTAAATGCTTGGCTGAAGGCGTCTGCTTTATGGCGATACGTCAAGAAATTGCATTTGACAACAAACATGCGAGTTTCTTTACAAAATGACCAGTCCGCTGCAGAGTTCTCCAGGCAATTGTTGTTGATGGGCAATGGTGTGATTCCAGCAGACTTAATCACCGGCCTGATTGAGTTTTTTCACAAAATGTTTGCAGCTTTACAACGCCAACGGAAGAACTAATCATGAATGTTTATTGGCTGAGTGTAAGAGTGATTTTGGCTGCGAAAAACAAGAACGTCGATCATTTGAATTTCGCCATTCAAAACCAAATCGCTGGTGAGTTGCATTCATACAAATCAGTCAACTCCGTGATGGATGAAAACGAAGCTCAGCCTAAATGAACCAAAACTTTGTAACGGTACGCGTTTGATTGTGAAGAATTTAATATCAAATATTATTCAAGCAACGATTTTTATTGAAAAATTCAAAGGCGAAGATGTTCTTATTCCGCGGATTCCACTTATTCAGAACGATTTGACTTTCATATTTAAGCGTCTTCAGTCTCGCTTTTGCAATGACAATTAATAAGTTGCAAGGACAATCGCTGGATGTGTGTGGCATAGATTTCACGTGTGTCAGAAAAGCTATCGCTTTGTATGTGTACGCTGTACGCACCCGATAATAGAAATAGCACAAAAAATGTTGTGTTGGTTGGCCGACAAGTATTTGATTTTATTTACCTATTTATTTAATTTTAATATAACTTTTGAATAAAAACTTTGAATTGACCGAATTACATGAAGCAGAATGAAGCGAAAGCTCGGAATTATTAATTTCATTACCTACATTAATGGATTTGGGCGGAACGAAGTTCGCCGGGTCAGCTAGTATTGTAATAATAATCAAACGAAGTCAAGGCTCGGGGCTTAAGCTCAGGTTTGGCGAAATCTTTTCGACTTGATTCGTGCACGAGAAAAGTACATCAATTGTTTTGACGAGGACAGTATTATTCGACAATTCATTGTCGTAGTCGTGACTATTTTCTGTCTCAAGTCACAACCCCCTCTGAGGGAAAATAACCACAATCAATTTTACATTCTTTACATCCCTAATCTATCGACTAATCTAAATGTACCTAAATAATAAATATTATTTCACACAATATTGGTTGACGGCAAAGTGGTGATGGTGACCCCAATTTGCAGGATGTTTTGCTATATAAACCCAGTTAATCTTATCTGTATATCGAATTGCGTGGTCATGATTTATGTTGTAGATTGTATTTAGACATGCCACGGAAGTGGATTTATTTTTCCTCTTTCCCCTTTAGATTAATTAGCTGCGGTATAGGGTTACGTTAGAACTAATTGGTATAGCAACAGTCAGACTTGTTCGAATTGAAAACAATGATAATAGTTTTGTGCACGTATATGATCTGAAGTGAAGTGGATGTGTTAACATAAAGTTGGCACTACATCACGTAAAAGGTTACCAACCTGTCAAATATAATGCTAGATACAATTTAATTAGGATTTTGACAATTGGGTTAATTTTATTCTACGGTTTCAACTAAATGAGATCAACTTGAGGACATTTCACATCTGCACACCCTCACGATATATTTTATGGAAATAAGTGAGTGCGGGCAGTGGTTTTTAATTGACTGGCCGACGAATATATTTAATGTCACAATTAATTTGTTTACTGCGAAAGGAAAGATTATATCTTATCTGATCATACTTTTATAATTCTGTGGCCACAAGCGAAAACCGCTTAAGTCGACTTAAGACAAAAGCAATTAAAAAAATAAAAAATTGTTCAAAAGAATACGATTAAAGCCCTCTATCAGAATCTGTAGTTTTTTTTTTTTCTGAAATGTGTCAGATTTTTTCCAAACTTAAAATTAAGTTTCAAAGTGCTTTTCCGATAGATTCATATTCAGACTTAAGCGGTTTTTGTTTGAGGCCACAGAATTTTGACCACAAACGAAACTATAAAAATAATGATAAAAATAGAGCCCACACGGCCAAACAAAACTAAAGAAACTAACCGGAAATGCAGGGGAGGTCTTATAAAAATTAAAGCTGTGGCAACAGAGGCCTACGAACCTTTTTGCGTCAACTTTTTTTTTCAAGATCTATTTATTTAGGCTTAGCGTAGCTTGTAGCAACCACTCGTTTTGTGCGAGTTTTTATTTTTATTTTTGAGTCTAATGATAGAGATCTACAATTTTATGCCGAGTTCAAACGGCTAACTGGGAAACTCCGTGGCAGTTAGTCTCGGATGTTTGTCAGATTTTCGCGAGAGGTGGCACAGTGAAAAGAATCCTTAAGTTGGAATTTGTGTTTTTTTTTTTTTTTTTCGGGAATCGAACCTCGCTTAGTTGTGCAAAGCACTAGCCACTAAGCCATTGCCCAAAATAAGCCCTTGAAAATAAGGTTTACGTTATTTTACGTTACGTTATTTTAATTTTTAAAGGCTATCATTCGGAAATATTTTAAATCCCCTGTAGCTATGTCGCTCCCTTTTCCTTTCCTTCTTAACTGCCCATCCTCAATACTTGTAGCTCATTATTCACTAAATCGAAACAGCTTAACTAATTAAGGAAAATAAAGTAAATTTAAATAATTTCGCGACTTTAAATAACTTCGGGACTAGCCAATGGGCTATATCCCACCAACCGTTTACAATAATATATTAAAGTAGAATTTGCTAAATGAGTTTAACTCAGTCGTAAATAAATAGGGAGGTGGTTTTAGTGGGTGGCGGGTCCCACACTACCAGCTTCACTAGTGTCTTTCAAGATTTCAACCGTCCCTCGGAAAAAAAAAAATGTATAAATTTGCTTGAAGAATTGTTTAAATTCGCCGATAATGTGGCACAGGGTCATAGTTATAATGGTTTTGCTCATTTATTCACAGCTAGGAATAAAACACAACTAACGAGGTTCTAAGTAGTCCCTAATCAATATTTGCAGATAGATACCTATGTATTACGAATGCGGTATGCCCAGCTCGGGCTATTGTTCTATCCATTATCTATCTGCAATAAAATAATCCATCAAACAAACATACAAAACTATGTAATACGTATCTATAAAAAAGGGCTATAGACAAGGGAGCGTGTATTATTATTTCAGCACCCACAGCAATATCACATATTGATATTTGCATTGTGGAAGCAATGTGGCTAATAAAGGGAGGTTTTTATTGCTCGCGGAACGAAAAGCAAAAACGTATACACGCGAACAATAAGTGTAGGTGGCTATAAGTGCCGGCAGCAAATATGAATCTTGTACCTACTGTACTGGTAAGTATGGATTTTCTATCATACACTTGTAGTTCTGTTCATTTTTATAGAACAAGCATGCGAAAAGGACATTGACTTGTTGGTTTATGTCAAACATTCGAATAATGCCAACTTTTATATAGATCATATAGATTTCGAGAGATATTCGAATCAGACCACCATTGTCGGGTCTCTTTTCGTCTCTCTACCACTATAAATACGGTGACCATTCGTCACCTTTCCTTTCTTTTTTACCCCTGTCCTTTATTATTTTCTTTTTAATAAAGGACGGATTTTGTCCTTTATTTTTGAAACTGTCCTTTAAAACACCGACTAAAAATTGTTTGCATTTAGTGCAATTAAAAATGTTATGTATAATGTAAATTACTTGAAATTGTGTTTACACCCTCAGTGCTTCAGTGCATGCTTACCTTAAATTTCAGTTTGTGCCTACCGGGTTCTAGTGCACCAACTGAGTATTTATAATCATGAATAACGCTTGGAGCACTGAAAAATCACAATTGAATGTATACGCTGAAACCCGTACTTAGATTTAGAGATTTTTGTAATTAAAATGAAGATGTTTTTAAATCTATTCACCCTTCTCAAAAATACGAAAAGTATTGTTTAAATGTTTAAATTTCATTCCGATTTTTTTTCCGAAATGACGTTCGATTTGGCAGCAGAAATCTGAAATATCAGCTCAACATCTGAAAAGCCAAAATCGAAAACGACATTAACGTTTTTTTTTTTAACAAATACGTAATAAATACAAAAATATTGGAAGCAAAATAATGATTGTCCTTTATTTTTTTTCGGCAAATATGGTCACCGTAACTATAAATCTTACCCAGAGAGACTGTCTGGATTCCTCCAGAGTTCTTCCCTGAGCTCAATTCCTAGTGTTAACGCTAACGCTGTTTATGGGAGATCTGTTTCATCGACTGGGTCTCGACAAGCCAACGCCGGACATTGACACAGTATATGTGCCGCTGTCTCAGGTTCCTCCAGGCATAGTTTACAGGTATCATCCTCTCTAAGGCCCATCTTCCAAGTGATACCCGAAATTACCATGTTCTGTTAACAAAGCCACCAGCTATTTCAATGTTCCTCGAATCATGCTTAGAACCCTTCTTTGAGTAGAGCAGTTCGGCTACTTAATTGCCATTTTAGCCTGTCTACATTGTTCCACGGTTGACCACCTTCTCAGGTGTTCTGCCGTGATCCATTTGTGAATCAGCTGTTCTACCATTCCTGCCAACTTAATCGATTATATTTCCTGCGGTCACTACAGCCAAAATGTCGCTTTATGATAAGCAAAGGAATAATCGAGATACATTTTTGTTTCTTTTTGGTTTTTCAAACAAAGAAACGGAAAATAGGTAACAGGTTTTGGTCTGCTGCTGTCCTATTGATTAGTTTATGTATCTATTCTGCTTGGCAAACAACTTTCTGCACCTTTACCCTTGAGAGATAACCATTTTTCATAGGTAGAAAAACTGAGTTGGCCAACAAATTAAAAATTATAATATTAGTTACCCTAAGCATGAAGTTTTGTTAAAATATTATGCACCGTTTTCGAGAAAAATCAAACTCTCAGAACTACTTTTATTCGCATTAACACAAATATAGAATTTGTTTGGAGTATTCAGAGCTCTTTTTCAAAACTCTTGTATGGAAATTTCCTTAAAAATTGGGACCAACGTTTAAAAACAAACTCGCCCTGAACCGTAAGCTTACAAACTACAAGCACTAAGGTTTAAACGAATTCGTCCAACCGTTTAGGCTGTAGGCCCCGGGACAGAAGCACAGGCTTGCGAGACCAACTTTTTTAAGTTTTTCTATTGCACGGGAAGGTGGCTAAAAAAACACTAGGTTCATAAGCCTAACTTACCAGAAAACTCATAAAAGAACCAAATTATGCGCTTTAGTAAACACAGTACGCAAACGAAATATGACAGCCGGCGGATCATTTTGTATAGATCAACAAAGTATAGTGGAGTGCAAAATTGAATTAAATTTTTTGTGATCATAAACGTTCCTTCTTTTAAGTTGGTGGCTGAATGGGAGTAGGGTAAGGTCGGGAGGATATGACAGAAGAATTGAAATCACCACTTTTCTGAGAAACTAAAACCTTGGCATCACTTAAAAAGATGAGAAAACGAAGTAAGTAACAATTGCTTTGAGTGATAAATAAACAATATTGGTCTAGGAGATAAGCAAAGTGGACGTCTTTTTTATTTTTGTTCCCATTTAATCTAACTATTATGGTTAGCAATCCAACTGCAATATTTTAATTATGTAGCTTTTGATATTGAAAGTGCATTGAGTACCATTACAACAAAAAAAAAAAAAATCCCCCCGCAGCATCGATGAAACAAGTATTGAGGATACCATTAAATACTTCAACACAAAACAGAGTCGATAAGCAGTGCTGCCCGAAAATTAGGTATTAAACGTTGGTACCACTTTAATATTCAGAATCAAAAAAATATATAAAAAAAAAATCGGTGCGACTGTATCTAACAGTCCCGAAATATGTGTATGTGTAAAAACACCGTGCGTGCGGTATTTGTGTGGCTTGATACACGTCATTGAGAAAAGAGGGAATTGTAATAACCGTATTCTTGATATATTATGAAATAACAATAATTTATTCGTTCTCTGCTAGTTTCGGTAGAATAGATACAATCGGATTGTGGTAGCTGAAGTAAGATATGTACATTCGAGACTGTAATCTAACTAGATTACGCTGGAAGACAGCATCGATGGTTGTTCGATATCGTGTTGTTGAAATTTTCCGGTTGGAGTTCATTTGAAAATTAAATTTGTCTTGCATAAAATCAATAAACGGTTGAGCTTCTGGAGTTGCAAAATTGATATTGAAGTCTCCGCTTATGATCATTGGTAAAAGATGATAATCTCCCTGCAGAATTCTTGAAATTTCTTCTGAGTACGGTGCAAGGACGAAATGGAGAAATTTTATTTCACATCAACAAAAAGCTTAAATTAAAATTTCCCAACTCATAAATGTAGTTAGCTCACACTTTTTCTAGAATATAAAACATGAAATGCAGCTCGATAGACATTCGTTTTTAGTTTTTTGTAGCGAATTTTTTTTTCGCAAAAATGTCTTATTTCGGAGATATAAGGACATTTGCGTTTGCACCTATAACTCTGAATTTCCAATAGGAAGAAACTACTTGGAAACATTGTTGCATAAAGCATATCCCAACTTAAGTAACTGCATTTAAAATTTCTGGATTCACCTAAGCGTTACTTAATAACATGCAATTAAAGCCAAAAAACACATCCCTTTAGAGTTGCATCCATATACAGATTTCCCACCAACAACAAAACAACGGTAAACACATTTTCGCAAAGCATTCATCCCTGTCCATCGATTCGATATGAGTCACTATTTGTCAATTACCAACAACAACCAGTCAATCAACCCCGATTTTATCCAACAAAATTTTCTATTCCTTCAAATAACATTAAAAACTAACCCCTTTAAACAATTTTTAACAACAAAGACACAATATTTGCAAAGTCTGTACTCCTTGGTAGTACGGAATCCGACTGCAAGATTACCTACCTCATCGACTTAAAGGTAATTCGCATTTCAATTGAAAGCTAAGAAAGGGACAATGATAAAACCACTGGTCGGACAGTCATTATCCTGCCGGGTTTCGAAGTAACGGGCCACTTCC
Organism: Cheilosia urbana; assembly: GCA_946477585.1. Lineage (NCBI taxonomy): Eukaryota > Metazoa > Arthropoda > Insecta > Diptera > Syrphidae > Cheilosia > Cheilosia urbana. The sequence goes on along the minus strand of OX297854.1, from coordinate 60,735,738 downwards.
AGTACAGTTTTTATTCGTTTACTTATGTCATAAGGTTGAAGCACAAAATTAGTTTTATTAGATAGACGTCAATTAGTGTTGCATAAAAAGCTTGGTCGGACAAAGTATATCCTGCCGCAACCTTCTGTCCGACCACTCAAAAGTCCTGTATTTTTTATGTTTACCTACCTCATCGATTTAAAAGATGAAACTGGTGTAAAATGATAGGTAACATCGTTCTCTTTAAAAATTCACTGGTCGGTCAAACCTTAACCTGCCGCAACAATGCGTCCGACCACTTTTTAGGTCATGAGCAATGAGCATATCATTTCACTGCCCTGCGCGTGTCTAACAAATTCAATTACATTAAATAGGTAACTTATAGACTACCAAAAGAAAACTAGTTTTAAATAAAAGTTTATAACACATTCATAAAAAATATAGTCATCTGCCAGACCACACCCTACTGTATCCGCTTATATCACACGTTTCTAAGGCATAAATTAGTTATTTTGGGGTAAGGACCATACTTTGTAAAGTAGCTAAAAAAAAAATACTTTTATGTAGAACCTACAAAATAGTCTCAAATTATTGCCTAGAACGTCGTTCTACGTTTTCTTTTACATTTTTTGTTTAAACAGGATTTGTTCTATTTTGGTAAAACGATACACTTCACTGAAAAAGGGTACACCATATTCATGAAAAAGTCCATCAGTTTTAGTCCAGCGAATGTATTCATCAAATTGAAAAATTTTTTCATCGATATGGTGCACACCTTCTATACTTTCAAATTTGTTTTCATGGATTTGTTAGATATTCACACAAATAAAAACGTGAAACAAAATTAAATAATAAAATAAAATACCTAAACAAATATTAATGTCATGGAAATGGTAATGGAGGCAATATTATGTGATTTCAATAATTGAATTCTCCGTATCGAAAGGAAAATATTCAAACAAAAATCGGTTTTACCACGAATGTCAATAGATGTTATGTTACGCGCGTATTTTCTTCAGAAATGTCATTAAAATTCTAGCCTTATTTCAATATTTACGTTTTTCTTTTTCCAAAAAAAATTAAAATTCAAATAAGCGACATTTAGATATCGAAAAATAAGCCCCTTCGAAACAAGTTCTACTCATGACTTAAATTTTGAAATTTCGCTATGAAAATTTAGAGCAAACAATTTATGCCGAAAAACGTTCGTTTACATAGTACATAGTAACATCATTGAAACGAAAGTGGTTGGTGAAAACCTCCCAGATATACCTAAGCACCTGAGTTAAAATTATAATATAATTGCATACCTTGAAGGGTAGGTAAATTGGATTATTTTTCGGGTAAATGGGTACACCCTTTTTTTTCGAATGATATAAGTTTCATTCTACATAATAAATACTTAAAATATACATATCTATGTATTAATGCTATTTACGAATTTGCAAATTTTCACCATTTTTACACTAATATTGAATTTTTTCATACTTCAATAATTGTTTTCAATTTTATATACTAGGTACATTTTATTTAGAAAAACCAGTCGCCCGTAGTAAAAGCAAAAATAAAAAAGTGTGCTCATCGCCAAGCAATTGTCAATACAATGTTTAAAATGGAAATGGATACTTTTGGGGGAACATTAATTAAAAGATAAGCAAAACATAATAATTATATGATGAAATTTCTAAATCACATAATATCGACTCTTTTAAGATATTCATTGTTCATCGTTAAACCATTCCTATTTTTTTTTGCTATGCCACCCTGTGTTTGCATAGGTACATTAAAAGATGCTTGTTGCATGTGTGAGTATAAATGCTGTACCAACTTCGTGTTTGTACACACACAGCATAGGTACATCATATTAACAATCTGTACATCACATTGAATATGATGGTGAATTAAATTGTTTTCATCAATATAACGAATAAGTTCATCTATAAGATGATTGCTTACATCAATGTTCTCCTCAATAAAAATGTAAGTCTGCTTTTTGATGAAAGCCGTCATCAATACGATGAACGCAGTTATCAATACGATGAAGATTCAAAATTCGGCAATCGTACTTGAATTTGATGATTCTATTCATCAGTTAGACGAATTAATCATCAACTAATAAATAACTAAATTCATCATGAAAAGTACTTCATATCAATGAATATCATGAACGCCAGTCACCAATATGACGACTTCTTTTTTTTTTCTCAGTGTAGTGAGCCATTTTATACAATTGAAGGTCACGGCTATAGACATTTTGAAAATCAATTGTTTTAAACACTTTTTGGAAATTCTGTTAACATATTATACATATTTGGGCAATTGGTTATTCAATTCTATGAATATACAGCTTGGAGTGAATTTCACTTTAGAACCTAGATATCGAGCAATTTGGTTAGGGTGTGCCATTTTAGGCCACCTTCCCCTAATGTCGCAATTAATTAACATTTCGATTTCGAATATTCGTACGAATACAATATCTTTCTCTTACTAGGTAAGCGAAAAAGTTTAAAAACGCGGGCTTTAGGGAGCTGTATCTTGTGTGCGTACTTGGATTCCATTTAGCAATTCACCTAAAATACACACTACAGTCCCCAATGTAACGCTATTCGTCTTTCTTTCAAACCAAAACACATACGGTTATGATCAAAAGCTTATTTACTCACTGAAGATGATCAAACAAAGTACAAATATCGAAGGCCACCTGGTAAGGTTAAAAAATTCCGACGTTAAGTACACACAAACTTTGTAGAACTGAGTCACATTTTTATTTTGAACATTTTGAGAATACCAGCCGGCTGCTTATTTAGCAGCTAATATAAATTTTAAAATGTTTACAATTACCTACATTAAAAACAAAAAGAAATAAACAAGTGAACAGGCATCAATGCTGAGCCTTCCGCAAAGTTATTGACTGTTGTGTTTGTGTACTCTGTGCAAAATACGAGTACACTGAGAAAACATATATTTTTTATTGTGCTCATTTTCCAATGCGACGTGATTCGTAAATTAAAATGTCCACTGCCTTGTCTATCAATATAGGTAGCCTAAAAGCTATAGGTAAATCAAATGAACTTTTTCTCTCATTTTGATGTTTAACGCAATACAAGCCAGTATATCTTATGGTAAAGGAAAAATGTCCTTTTGTAAGAATTTCAACCTCAGAAAGGAAAGGCGGGATTTTTTTTTTTTTTTGACAGTATTCCTATTCATAGTTTAACCCTAATTTTTGTTGCAATCATTTTTGTGAAGAAACGATTTTTGGTAAGCTCGCACATCAAAATAACACTCAGAATACGCATAATGCCTCAACAACTGTAACGACAGTTCCAGAAGGAATTATAACAGAGGACAAAATAAACTGGGCAATTGATACCTTCTCATCCTTCAAATCCCCTGGAGTCGATGGGATATTTCCGATTATGCTCCAGAAGGCAAGGACCATCATCACTCCGGTTCTTAAAAGGATTTTCATGCGCAGTTTGGAATTAAGCTATATTCCGAAAGCTTGGCGGGAAGTGAGGGTTGTCTTCATCCCAAAAGCAGGGAAAGCTAGCCAAACCACTGCCAAGGATTTTAGACCTATAAGTCTAACATCCTTTATTTTGAAAACCTTCGAAAAATTGATAAACGTCTTTATACGCAGTCGGATAGATAGCAATGTAATCTCCACTACACAACATGCTTACATAAAGGGCAAAGGAGTAGAAACAGCACTACACGAAGTCGTTGGCGTTATAGAGAAGTCATTAAAAGACAAAGAATATACACTAGCCGCATTTCTAGACATTGAAGGGGCGTTTAACAATGTCAAAACATGCGCGGTGAAAAGGGCATTACAAAATTCCAACGTTGAACAATCACTCGTTAAAGTGATCATGAATCTACTCAATGAAAGGAATATCAATGCAAAATTAGGTGACACTGACCTAAGAGTTACCGCCTCAAGAGGTACACCGCAAGGAGGGGTCATTTCCCCATTACTCTGGGTCCTTGTCATTAACGAAATACTAATGAAACTTGGAAACAGTGGGGTCAAAGTAGTTGCATACGCAGACGATGTAGTATTGCTTGCGACAGGCAAATTCTTATCGACCATAAGCGAACTGTTGGAGAACTCACTACGTGCACTCAACTTGTGGACAAAACAATGTGGTCTGGGAATCAATCCCCAAAAAACCGAACTTGTGCTATTCACAAATAAAAGGAACATACCGCAATTCGAGCCACCAGCTATTGAGGGAACTCCCCTAAGAGTGGCAGAAAATGCGAAATATCTGGGAATAATTCTAGATAGGAAACTAAATTGGAAACCAAACATCAAGGAAAGAGTAAAGAAAGCAGCAAATGCATTCTATGCATGCAGCCGTATCTTCGGCAGAAAGTGGGGACCAAACCCTAGAGTAATTCTGTGGATGTACACGGCTATAGTGCGACCGATACTCACATATGGCAACTTAGTCTGGTGGCAAGCCGCGGGCAAGGTAACCAATCTGAAAGAAATGACAAAAATACAAAGATTAGCATGTATAGGAACAACCAGTGCAATCAAAACGACACCAACCGCTGGGTTGGAGGCCATTCTCAACTTGCTCCCCCTGGACCTATATATGCAAGAATCAGCCGTCAAAAGTGCACTCAGGATTAGCCAAACACAAGGCTGGAATCCTAATGCTACAGGACATGCGCAGATTTTGAAGAGATACGTAGAGAACGATGTTAGCTCTGACTACATGTCTCCCTACCTAGATTTCGACAAGCCATTCTCCTGCTCCTTTCCGAGCAGTGAGGAATGGGAAACAAACGAACCCGCTAAAAGGAAATCTATCTATATCCATCTACACAGATGGATCAAAGATGGACTATGGCACTGGAGCCGGTCTATTCTCGGAGGAATTAAACATACGCCGCTCAATCAGGCTTCCTGATCATAGCAGTGTCTTCCAGGCCGAGGTTCTGGCAATTATGGAAGCGGCATGTATGGTGTCAATGAGGGCAATACCACGTAATGATATTACCATATTCATTGATAGCCAGGCAGCCATTAAAGCTATTTCGGCTACTGAAATCAAATCAAAGCTAATTCGCAGCTGTCGCTCAAAGCTCTTGGCTCGCAGCATAATGTAAATCTCTGCTGGGTTCCTAGACACAGGGACAAAGCCGGCAATGAGATTGCAGACAAACTGGCAAGAAAGGGGTCTGCAATAGACCATGATCAGGCACTACAATCGATCAAACCACCACTCTGTAACCTCAGAGAACGGGTGGAAAACAAGATCCGAATGAAAGCCAACAACAGGTGGAAAACACTAACAACCTGTGAAATATCAAGGAAGCTTTGGCCTGAATATGACAAAAGACGGACCAACAAACTCTTGAAGTTTCACAGATCATCACTGTCTAAGTTGGTAGGTGCTCTGACAGGTCATAACTTCCTAAGAAACCATACAATGAAATTAAACCTCATAGACGACGACATCTGCAGGGGCTGCGGTGATGAGGAGACGCATGAGGACACACCTCACTTCCTCTGTCACTGCCCGAGCCTCTGTCACTTGCGAAATAGAACACTTGGAAGATATTACTTCCAAGACATTCAAAAACTCTCAAACATCTCACTCTTTGATCTTCACAGGTTTTTGAGGACATCAAGATGGCTGGACAACATCGAATAAGGAGAAGGAAACGTGGCCGAAATACAACACGGCTATAAACCCCACAAATAAAGGGTATCACAATGGGTCCACAAGGACCTGAGTGTGGCGAAGCGAGGGTCACCCGCTTCGTCAGCCCAAAAACCTAACCTAACCTAACCTAAGCTCGCACATAAAAAAATGTTTTATGTATTTATTTCTATTCAATTTAAAATTCTTGTGGAGAAAGTATCCTTGGAAAGTTCGCAATGTCTTATGAGTTAATTTTGATTTATAAAAATGATATTCTGCTAGTAGGAAAATCCGCTAAACTTTTATTTTATGTATGAAAATCTTGATACAGAACCTGAAACAAGTGAAGTCTGTGAAGAACAATAAGAAATCAAAGATCTTCGTATATAAATCTGAAACTTTGGGAGATTTTTATTTGTTTTGTATTGTTTAAAGAATTCAAATACATTGCTGTGAGAATGTAAGGTTGTTTTTTATATTAGTGTCCTTTTTTGTGATCTAGTTCTAAAGACTGTAGAGGTTTCATGTTTTTGAGTTTTTATTAAAAAAAAACTCTTTCTTTTTGGGATGAATTAAGAGTCAACTATTCCAATCGTCAATTTCAAAACTCTTCTGTTCCAAATTAAATTGATTTTTTATAAGTTTAATGTTTGCCGTATAAGTCATTTTAGCAGCTTTTATCAGTTCTTTTTGTTTTACTCAAAATTCTCAAAAGCGGTACAAGATATTTGTTAAGAGAATCTCATATCATCTGTGTAAGTCTCCAGGTCTGAGAGTAAAATGACACGTACTACATCGTTTATTGTCAAATTAAAGATCAAAGGTCCGAGATGACTCCCCCGTGATACACCAGAGGACTCTATGACTGGCTTAGAAACGGAAAATCTAAAAAGGACACTATACTTGCGATCTTCTAAATAAGACTAAGTCCATAAAGAAAAGCGCGGTGGAAAACCGATCGTTTTTAGTTTGAGAAATAAAACATTGTGAGAGATCTTGTCGAACGCTTTGCTGAAATCGGTAGCCAAAACATCCGATACTTACCATTTTCAAAAGCACAAAATGTGTTAGAGACAAAATCCGTAAGGTTTGTGGTTGTAGATCTAGCCTTACAAAACCCATGTTGCTTCGAGGAGAGACTTGATTTACAATGGAAGAACATTGAATCGTAAACGTTGCTCTCAAAGAAGTTTGGTATAGAGGAGAGTTTAGCAATGGGTCAATAATTAGAGATATCGCTCTAGCAACCCTTTTTGTAGATGGGAATGATAAATGAGTCTTTCCACAATTTAGGGAAAATACCTTGTATAATTGAAAGCTGGAAAAGAGCATAAAGAGGCAGTGGTAGTTTGTAAACACATTTCTCTAAAACTATGGCAAAGTGCCCATGTAGACCGGAGGAATAGTCGTTCTTAAGAAGTTTTAATTGTGCTGAAGATTCGCTCAAATTCATTATGTGAAAGATGGTTAAGCGCAGCCATCCATGTAATTGAAATAGTTAGGGTGGGGTTCAACGTCTTCATTGTTCATATCTTTTTAGCTCTTTTTTTAGTCTATCACACTCCGGCGAAGAATACGAATCTAGTGACACCTCACTCTTTAAAATCGGTAAAGCCGTTTAGGCTACAGGGCGTCAGGTAGAAAGGTGCATAGAATACGCGCGTAGCTCATAACCCCCCTGTTTCCAGTTTTTCAACCTCCTCTTCTGTATACAAATACAATCTCATATTATTCTCTTTCGGTAATTCCTTTGGGAATGAAATGCCAAAAATATCCCTAAAAGCATACTAACCATATTTACAAGAGGTAGACACGAGGAGTTGGCAATTTGCGCGTTAATCCTTCCAGCTTGAAAACATAAACTTTCTCCCCTATAGCAGGCGATCAGGTTGATATCCATTTCTAATATTCAGCCTTAAGACAGTGTCCCTGTCTTCCTGTGCTTGCGCACCGGCTGGATAAATATTAATGAATTTAGCTCCGAAGTTTACTGTTTATTTTGAGCTTATCCGGACTCTGGATTTTCTTATTCCCTGCCCGCGTTTACTTGTATATTCCTTTTCTCTCGCCGATTGAAGTGATTTGTTTCAATATGAGGTCACGTCCTTTCGCCGAGCCGGCGGATAAATTGTATGTCCTCGGTGGATCAAGATGGTGCGATGTTTGTAATAGTATCCATTGAAAGGGATTCAACAAGAGTGCTGGTGTTTTGTGGGAATATTAATTACTTAATATTCTGTGTTGGGGATGAAAAGTCAAAGGACTTATTGGGGATCTAGTAGGTGACCTTTGGCTTAGAATAACAAGTGCGAAATTGTGTGTCTTGAAAATAAGCTAAAAATAGAAACTAAGAAGGTTTTTATTTTTCATAGCCCTGGTACAAAAAAAAAAAAAACGGTCAAGTGCGAGTGTCACTCGAGCACCAAAGGTTCCGTACATCTTCAGAGTTGGAAATTGCAAAGTTTTTTTTTTGCAGATGAGGTAAACTATACATGAATGTAAGCGCAAGAGTAGAGAACACGCTCTAATGGCCGAGAGTCTTTATGGAGTGATTGCCCGTTTTATTATTGTTAATATCTTTTAAAATAGTAACTTTTCGGCAAAACATTCTTCGGCAGATTTTCTTATTTTTTTTTAATACATGATCTACAAAAAGTATTTTATCCATCAATAAACAGCTTTTTGTGCGAATGAAAATATATTTTTCATCAAATTACTAATTACTCTAAAACCAGTCGATGTATCGCTACCATTGGTATTTATTGGTATTAACTAGAGGTTATACCGAAGGTTGTGTGCAAATTTCAGCTTTTTCCATCAACTAGTTTTTAAGATAGGTACAAAAATGTTCTGGGTTCTCTTATAAGGTTCCGTTTTTCCCTCTGTGTACGGAACCTTAAAAAGAATTAAAAGCCTTGATGGCAATTAATCTCTTGTTGTTCTCTCAACGGCTTACCCCAACTCTGCATACCCCACTGGGTTAGTTGAAAAATGAATTTAATACTCAGCTTTGTTTGTTTTTCCCATCAACCTAATGTTCACCTCGCATGGGGTTGATGTTTATGTACAACCTTTTCAAAAGTTCACAAAACCCATTTTCCCTGAATACATACCATCATCAATATTTACCAATCGATATTTTTTATTAACTTCAATTGAAAGTGTACAGCCAGACTTCTGCACTTCAATCCACTCAACGCAAAAGAAAATGGGAATTGAGAACCCAACTGTAAGATCCTTTTAATGGAATCAACAAGTTTTTTAGACTCAAGAGTCACCGCAAAAATTAGCTTAAAGAGTATACCTACCCAAACCTAAAGGAAATGATAATCCGGACCCCAAAACTCCACATTGTATAGGTGAACCCAAGCTGATGACTCCTTTGTCCTTTCCTTCATATGGCACGTGTATCAAGTCACAGACACGAATCCGTTTCGGATGTACCTATGCGAAAGTTAGCAGCAAACAAGGACAAGGCATTTTCGTTTTATTTCAGGTTACACATATACATAAAGCTGCGTAAGTAAAATGGTTTAACAGCAGGGATGGAAAAGTCGATACAATTGTATCGAATTCGATACAAATGAGTTTGCTCAAGTACAAAAGTACAATTTGCCTTAATTCGATACAATTCATTTATCTGTATCTTTAAAATGTTCTTGCAATTTGTATTTTTTCAAAAACAGAAAATCAAATCACTTAACGAACTATGTATTTGTTTTAAGTTTTGCACAAAGCGCTGACTAGATTCTGCTTTTTACTTTTGTCTGTTAATGAGTAAGCAGTTTGTGTAGGTTATAAGTGCTATCAATAAAACATAACTTTTTTCAAAAGTGTTTAGACCTGTTCAAACGATGTACGAAGGAAAAAAAGAAGAAATATGAGGTGTGTCTTCAGCCTGAACGGAAAGAAGAATACCCATGGCTTGAACAAAATGTTGAACGAAAAATCAAACGTTGTTTCTATTGTAATTCCAATGTTTCTGGAAAAACTGTTATGAATTTCATGTTCAGGGCAATATTTTGAATATGAATTTGCAAAATGAGTGTATTAGGCCTGAAGAGCTCATAGATTTTTCTAAGTATATTTTGTAATTCTTTTTTTTTTTACGTTTTTTTTTAATAAAATATTGTGAATTAAAACTTTTTGTATACGAAAAATTGTTTTCAATACAATTGACTCCATTTCAGTACAATCTTCCAACAGTTTTCAGTACAAATCGAAAATGGCATTTTCCATCCCTGTTTAACAGTTCAGCAGACCTCTGTAAAATTTAAATAAATTAATTTCTTTTCATTTTGAATTTGAATCGTCCATGGGTTTTCTTTTATTTATGTGTTTTACTTTTTGCTGGTTCTTTCTTTCATTAATGCGTTTTTTTTTTTTTCGGTTCCTTTCCTAGTCGTGCTTGACCTTTCATTTAGGTACGTGCACAGAACCAGGTGGGGTTGTTCACATTTTCGTTTATTTTATTTTAAAAGTATAGGCAGTAGAAAAGCATTGGGGTTTTTATATGGCGAGGATTTGCTTTTCGTTTTGTTTTAGAAATGGTCATGGTCCTGGTTTTCACTTTTTTCAGGATTTAGAAATATGAGGATAGAGATAAAAAATTCTGCAAGACATGTCTTTCTCTGAAGCTTTAGAAATTTGAATTTATAACAAATAGTCGCAGTGTAGTTAAAAATATAAAGACTGTCAATTTCGTAGTCGTCGTATTCGCATCAAACCGTAAAATGTAGCAAATGTCATTATGAGTGCTGTGCACCTAAATTCAGTTTGTTTTCTTTTTATATCTTGCAACCGTGGTCAGTGATGCCAACCCTAATTTTGAAAAGTCTTTAGATCATACAAATTCTGTGTAGTTCTGTATTTATGCTTGAGGAAATTCTGTAGAAACCCAGACTATTTTTTTAACATACAAAAAGTGCTTAAAATGTAAGTTTCTAATGGCATAAAACATCAGTCTCCAATTATTGTATTAATTTTGTACAAGCTCTAGCTCTAGCTTATTTCCAATTTCCTTACAAATTTAATGCACAATTAGAAAAACACAAAGCCAATTACAACGAAGGGATAATATCATCAGCCATATAAATAATGGTTAAATGGTTCAATCAATATGTCATTAATATAAAATCACAGTAGATTGACAAAGACGGTTGTAAATTTGAAATGAACAATGTGTGGAGAAATGTAGATAGTAGGTATTCAAATGCTGCACTCACACTTAGACCAAAGTAGCAAGCAAGAATGAGAAAATACTTACAACTGGGGGTTTGCATGTTAACATCATCACTACAGCTAAAGTACCTATTATGTTGTATTATTTTATTTTGAATTCTGTATTTCTGTAGGCAATTCTGTAGGGTTGGTATCCTGCTAATCGTCGCTAAGGTTGGGCACATCCGACTTCCGTCGGAACTAACTATAATTAACAACTACCTATATAAGCATTGCGATTGCTAGTGGAAATATAAATAAAGTGCACGACTGGGTCAAACAAAACTTTCTCGTTCATCAAAAGTGTGGTAGGTTGTTTTCTTATGTTATTAGAGTAAAGTAAAAATCTGAGAAGCAATTCTAGTTAGAAGAAACGGTTCATAAAATATAGGAAAATGAATATTGTGAAATAAAATGCACTCTTGGGTTATTCATCTAAAATGGTAATACTCATATCAAATAACAATGTCCGTTCCTAAAGGTTGAAGCTCTCAATAACAGGCAATTTTCGCGAGTTCTGGTTATAGAGTTATAAGCGCCTACTGTACTATTCTTTATAAGCTTTTATATTTTACAAATATTTTGATTACGAGGACAAGCGTAGTAGAAGTTTCTGTTTTTTGATCTGTTAGGATATGATTTTCTTTTGTACTGAAATACATTAATGACGCTGGTGTTGTCAATGATAGCAAGTAGTTTTCGCTGTAAATCAATAACTTTACATATAATGTATGTATATGTAAGAATTCAGAGAATGGTTTTTGAATTTGCATTAGCATTTTTAAACTCAATATGGCGATGATCGTATGTGGGGTAGCAAATGAGGTGGGATTTTCTATTTGTGTAAACTCCAAGTGGTTGGAATTTTTTGGTGCATATTCAAAATGGTTGACAAAAAGAAGAAGTGTTTACTATTTGCTGAAATTGAGTTTTGCGTTGCTGATATTGCATTTGAATGGCTTTTGCAATTTGTATTTTAAAGTTCGGTATTGAGTTCTAAAAATATACAGGTATGAACAGAGATCGACTTTTGGGTAGTCATTTTTGAGAAATAATTTAAATCCGATTTATTCCAACTTTTTGAGAAAAACTGAGTACGGGATCTTATGTAAAATACAGTACCAAATATTGCAACGTTTAGTTTGAAAAATACTATTGGTTAACTATTTAGCTGAAAACTGATCTTAAGTGAATAATAACTTAATGGAAGCACTAAGTTTTTAAAGTTTTATCGAAATCGAAAATGGGGTTTCTGAGATATGAGAGTTTTCAAAATTAGCGTTTTCGGTGATTCGAACTGAACATTAGGGACACAATAATTTCGAGAATATCAATTTAGTTCTAAGTTTGTACTTTGGTCAGAATCTTTATTGCCATTTTGCTAGAGCCACCAAATATCCCGAGGATACAATCATCGATGGCAGAAGTGAAATTTTGGCCTCGAATAATTCAACGCATCCTTAAAGAACTAGATTGCAATAAGGCAACGGGACCCGATGGAATCCCGGCTATAGTACTCAAGAAATGTGCACCAAAACTTGCACCTGTACTCTGTAAGTGGTTTAGCATGTCGTACTCCCAGAAGACGTTTCCTTCTTGCTGGAAGACCGCTCGCATTCAACCTATTCCAAAGAAAGGGAAGAAATGTCTGCCACAAAACTATCGTCCAATAGCATTACTTTCAATGCTCTCTAAAGTAATGGAAAAGGCAATAAATGTCGAAATAATCAAATATCTAGAAGGCCATCGATTAATAAGCGACAGGCAATACGGATTTCGGAGCCGTCGTTCCACTGGTGACCTTTTAAGCTACGTAACGCACTTATGGACACAATCAATTGAACAACACGGCGAATCCAGAGCCGTAGCCTTGGACATATCAAAGGCATTTGACCGAGTCTGGCATAGAGCCCTATTAGGCAAGTTAGCGTCTTACGGATTACCACAACAACTCTGCGGATGGATGCAAAATTTTCTTCTGGGAAGATCGATCCAAGTTGTTGTAGATGGTGTATCATCCAATTCGTTTGCTATAATTGCAGGAGTGCCCAAAGGATCTATTCTTTCTCAAACTCTATTTCTTCTTCACATCAACGATTTGCTTGGATCAACAAATAATAATATCTACAGCTTTGCAGATGACAGCACTCTCATATCCTCCATCTCGAACAATGGGCCTGTGAATACGGCTACATCAAACAGCCAGACATGTGAACAAATTAATTCTCTAAATGATCATCTGGACAAAATCTTGAAGTGGGGACAACTTGGTTGTATTTAATGCAAACAAGACACAGCTCACAACATTTTCCAGAAAAAATGCATCAACAGTTCCTCAGATCCAAATGGATGACCATCCAATCCATCACAAGGACTCAATGCACCTTCTAGGAGTCACAGTCAATTAAGGAATCACATGGCAGAACCACATATCCTATATCGCAAGATCGGCGTCCGCAAAGTTGAGCTACCTATTTAGAGCAAAGAGGTACTTTAGCCCCAAGCAACTTCTCCTTCTCTACAAAGCACAGGTTAGACCAGGCTTGGAATATTGTTCCCATATATAACCTTCTTGATAATATACAGAGACGAGCAGTTCGACTCATTGGAGACCCTACACTCACATCGAATCTACAACCGTTGGTGCACAGAAGACAAGTCGCTGACCTATGCTTGTTCTATAGGTACTTCCATGGTAGATGTTCTGAGGAATTCAAAGACATTATCCCTCGATATGCAACTTTTGGGCGCCCAACAAGACAGGCTGCTAATGCTCATGACCATACAGTACACTTGACAACCGCGAGGACATCAACTTTCAAAAACTCCTTCTGTTACAGGACAAGCAAACTTTGGAACTCGCTTCCTGGGGATATATTTCCAGAAGACTACAATTTGCAGCAATTTAAGTGCAGAGCAAACATACATCTGCAGGCATCTCGAGGCGCTGTTGAAGCGTTATAGGTTCGCCTTTCCCGGGAGAAGTATATATAAAAAAAAAAAAAAACTAAAGAAAACTAAATTTTTAAAAAAATACGTTTTTCAAAAATCCATTTCACGATAATACAGACAAAAACTGAGTTTGCCATTAAGTTATAAATTACCATATTACCTTAGAGATTAATTTTTGTTAAAATCAATATAGATACAATTCAAAAGTACCTACCGTTATTCGAATATTTAACCAAAAACTGAGTAACAACAAAAACATATTAACCTCACCTACGTAAGCTTAAGGTAAGGTTAAAATCGTTAGAGCCGTTTCCGAAAAAATCAAACTGGTACGAAAATTTTATATGAAATCCGGGCCGCCGTTTATGCTGTAGGCCGTGGCACAGATCAACAGACAGACAGACGGACAGAATTTTGCGACTCACTTTTTTGAGTTCGTCTATTATTGTTATGTCAGAATTGATTAACATATCGAGTTCGAAATTGTTTACGAGTACAATATCTTTCTCTTACTACGTAATGGAGAAAGTTTAAATCGTGGGTAAGGACTGATAAAATTAAGTTAAAAATTTCCCATACAAAACGTTTATTTTGATTTTACGAAGTTTTTTTCAGAATTTCAGTAAGTGGGAACATTTTAATGACGATGGACTTAAAACTGCACTGATAGCGGCCAATCCGACGTTCCCAGAAAATGCTAAACAGGATTTTGTATGCAGTTATGAAGTCGGATACCTTTATAGTTGGTTCAACTGAAATGTTCCCCGTTCATCAGGAATATAAGATCGACGAGCAAATCGTCGGACCCAATATTCTTCTCTGGGTTAAGCTTAAATATTGATATTCGATGACGTGGAAAAAAGTTTTATCTATCATCTTCGTCGTCCAATAGAAACGTATCACTCTGCCTAACAGCGGAATGCAGATCTTCGTTGCCATCATAGAGTAAGTATAGAATGTTTTTTATACTAACTTTTCGTTTTCGATTAAAGAACAGAATTGCCCTTTCCATGAAAAGAGCAAAAAATGTAGAAGTGCTCTTTTCATCGTTTTTGTATTTCTTTGAAAAAAAAAATGCACTTCCAGGTCAATTCTTCACGACAGAAGTAAACTTAAATTGAAATATATTGATTTAGCCTATTAAAGCATTCATATTTACTGTGAAGAAAAGGAATAACAGAATACCAAATCTCACATATGGTATCTACCACTATTACAAAAATGCTCCAACGAATTGCATTGAAAAAGAGCAATTCTGGGTTGCGGGGCAATTCTCGCGGATCTTCAATGAAACACGCCATAAAACGGCTCCTTCGTCATCACTTCATATTGGTAAATTTCTTTAAAATATTCTTTGAGTAGCATCTCTCAATAGCTTCGACCGCAATCTCTTCTTCGTGCTCCTTTTTTTCTAAGAAGCTATTTTTTCCCTCAAAAATAAAAACAAGACCCCTTACGCACTAAATCAACCGCAACACTGTTATCAGGCATCGCATATGGTTTATAGTTCATAAGCCTGTCCCAATAAGTCTCAACAACTCGTAAACGCATCTGACATACACAACCGAAAAACAGCGTCTAAAATTAGCCTGTACGCTTCAATTTGTCGAACATCATGCAAATTTTGGGAGCATATTTAAAATTCAGTTAACGTCACTCATCGAATTGACATTTTAAGTCAAAAAAACAATTTCAAGAATTCGTCTCACAAGAGCAAAAGTCCATTGGTACGAGTTCAACATTTATCTAACATCAGCACTCTCATAAATAATCCAAAATCACATATCTTAATGAAGAGCAGTATTCACGCCCGAAAAGCATTTACAAAATTTTCACATCCGTCGGCCGCAAATAGCTATGGGCTAAAAAAATTCTCACACCTATCGGCCAGTACATCGAGTTTGATTTAGAATCTGTTGATATTATTTTTTTGGGCGTTCCGATCCAAGCAATTTCGTTTTCGTATTTAAATTAACGAGTTGTTTCGAAAATAAATTTCAGTATAGGTATCTACCATTTTTGTGGATCGAATCAACGAGTCACAGCCAGCGAGTGACGGTTGACTGATGACGGCGCCTCTTCGGCACTCATCACAAATCAGTTTAATAAGAATCTCGTTGACTTTGCTTAAGATAATGAATGCGAATCGGCGATGCTGAGAGAAAGGGAAATACGTGAGGAAAAATTGTTCGGTCGAACTTATACATCCATCATTCTGATAGCAATGAATCATTGTAATCTCACTTGGTGTCAAATAAATCTTCGTGGCACGATGGCGGTCGGCCTGTCAGTGTCGGTGGCGTCGTTTATAGCGCCGCAGAAATGGCGGTAACTGATTGGTAATGGGGGTGGCCTCCAACAGAAAACGAAACGACTTAATGCGGCTCAATTGATGCCCATCTAGTACCTACATTATAATAAATCAAATTTCAGGTTGACTTATTGAAGTAGACGCGCAGGTTGTTCATTCCTTTTTAACTTTCTCCATTACGTAGTAAGAGAAAGATATCATTTTTGTACAAAATTTCGAACTCGAGATGTTAATGAATTCTGACATTATACTCTGTCCAAGAAAAATTGTCAGTACAGGCCTTATGGGAAGCTCTTTTTTCTACCAGTGGTGCCTGTAGTACTCTCACGGCACTCAAACACAGGATTTGCCACTGAAATAAAAACGAAACCACTGGCATTCCAAAGCATTTTGTTGTTGTAATTTTCCTGAAATTCGCATACATCCCTCCACAACCAGTCTGCCACACAGTTGCGGGCAGAATGAGCACGATCGCTTGTGTTCGCTTGCTGTTATCATCAACCAAAAATAAGCAGTGTGAGTGACTGAAGCACATCAGAGAAGTGTTACCATATGACAATGTTAGCATATCATTAAGGGTTTTTCTTTGAATTTTGTCAAAGAACTTTCGGTTTTGGTGCTTTTTGGAGCTTTTTGGAGCTTTTGAGAGCGGCATATAATTTGGGGTGCTGCCATTCGGTTTTAATTTGTTTGTATTTCTGAAAGATCCAATATTCAGTTAAAACATATTTTTTAATGTTGTCTTTTAGAAATAAAGCTTATTCGTGAGGTGTTTTAATTCATTCATTTCATTCACGCAACAAGTGAAAAGTGATAAATTCATATTTCACTTTGTAGAGCATATTTTTCACACTGAACTATCAAAATGATGAAGCAGGTAAACCTATACAGTTTATTTTCGGTCGTTGGGTTTTACCACATCCGGTCACTCCTCTCCAGTAAAGCAAATGCCTTGAAAGGATTTTATGATCCTTTTTTTGCTACTATTTCCGCGAAGTTCTGCATTGACGAGTAATATTTTTTTAACAAAAATGTAATCTAGGTATACCTATATGTCTGTATTAAAAAATGTATGTAGAGCTGCACAAGTGCAGTCCTTTTACCATCTGTTTAGGTATAAGACATTGCGTCGTGGTTATATAATTTTGTATTCTAATTGCCTGTTTGTGTATATAAGGCGGAAACAATGGTTGTTATCTCAATAGCGGATAGTGCATCTAAGCAAGTGGTTAACTTTATTGTGCATATGAATAAACAGAAACATGGCTACAAAGTCTTCAAAGGATCTAAGTGTAGAAAAGAAACAACAAATTGTTGATGCAACTGAAAAATGCTATGGCCTTTTTAAAAGTAAATCGGAAGCCGTAGGAAATGCGGCTACGGTTTTTCCTGTTACGGAACAAACTGTATACAGGGTTTTAAGGGAAAAGGCAATCAAAGGCCACAATTCACCACCAAAGAAGAAAAATAATTCCGGTATCAAGAGCAAGGTGGATGATTTTGACAAATGTGCGATTAGGCGGATAGTCCATCAGTTTTTTATGAATAATGACCTTCCCATGCTAGACAAGATATTATTGGAAGTACAAAAAGTGAGAATATAACAAAACTAAGCAGATCCACTTTGCATACAATATTGCAAAAAGATCTCGGACTTAAATTCATCAAACGTCAGCGAAAGAATTTTTTGTTGGAATTTATTTCGTTCAGCAATATTTTTATTTTAAATTGGAAGATGGTAACCCTAACAGTATTGCTCTCTGAGTTATGGCGAATTATCATACACACTACGGCAACCCTGTGAGAGCTTTAAAAAAGGACAGATTTATGTAAGTCATTGCAACCAGACTGAGAGACAAACATCCTATCTTCCCTGTACTGACAATTTTTCTTGGACAGAGTATAGAATGATAGACGAACCCAAAAAAGTGGGTTGCAAAATTCTGTCCGGTCTGTCCGTCCCGTCGTTCGTTTAAACTTCGGATTTGGAGTTTGTTGTTTTACAGTTAGGGGTAATTCCCTTTTAAAATGTTCGTACCAGTTTGATTTGTTCGAAAACGGCTCTAACGATTTCAACCAAAATTGATATTTAAGCTTAAGTTGGTGAGGTTACTAAGACTCGAATAACGGTACTTTTGAAATTTGGATTTTTATTTTATTTGCATGGACCGTTTTCGAGATATGAAAAACGGTCCATGCGATTGAAACAAAAATTAATTTCCGGCAAATAATGACCGGCCTCATTTTGGAAAAAAATACGGCCCGATGATGCCGCCAGCCCATAAGACGCACCAAACAGTCACTCTCATACTCAGTCACGAGCTGTACGAGCATGCACTGGTTTTTTCACATCTCCACAGATTCGGTTTGCTCAAATTTTTGCACGATTTTTCCGATGGATCATGGATGGACGATTAAATTGACCGAAAAAATCACGAAGTGCACGATATGATTAGATCATTGGTTTGCATGCAACACAAACACTGTACACACATAGTTGTTGGAATGCATGAAAATCAATAATCTATATACATCATCTGAGGAACATAAAAAACGCCTATTCTCTTGAAAACAATCAACCACGTGCAGTACCTAGATTGTCCGTGATGGGCGCTAGTTATCAGTTGTTATTTTATTTTTTATGTTTTTTATTTATTGATGAGTTTTTTGTTCTATTTTGACATTTTTTACTTTGTTTAGTTAGTTGTATTTTTGTATATACAAAGGTTGTAATTATGTATGTATGTACTCGATTTTGAAATTATTTTTTTTTATATAGTTACTTCTCCCGAAAAAGGCGAACCTATAACGCTTCAACAGCGCCCCGAGATGCCTGCAGATGTATGTTTGTTCTGCACTTAAATTGCTGCAAATTGTAGTCTTCTGGAAATATATCCCCAGGAAGTGAGTTCCAAAGTTTGCTTGTCCTGTAACAGAAGGAGTTTTTGAAAAGTGTACTGTATGGTCATGAGCATTAGCAGCCTGTCTTGTTGGGCGTCCAAAAGTTGCATTTCGAGGGATAATGTCTTTGAGTTCCTCAGAACATCTACCATGGAAGTACCTATAGAACAAGCATAGGTCAGCGACTTGTCTTCTGTGCACCAACGGTTGTAGATTCGATGTGAGTGTAGGGTCTCCAATGAGTCGAACTGCTCGTCTCTGTATGCTATCAAGCAGGTTAAGTGAATGTTTTGGGGCCGAGCTCCATATATGGGAACAATATTCCAAGCCTGGTCTAACTTGTGCTTTGTAGAGAAGGAGAAGTTGCTTGGGGCTAAAGTACCTCTTTGCTCTAAATAAGTAGCTCAAATTTGCGGACGCCGATTTTTCGATATAGGATATGTGGTTCTGCCATGTGATTCCTGAGTGGACTGTGACTCCTAGAAGGTGCATTGAGTCCTTGTGATGGATTGGATGGTCATCCATTTGGATCTGAGGAACTGTTGATGCATTTTTTCTGGAAAATGTTGTGAGTTGTGTCTTGTTTGCATTAAAAACAACCAAGTTGTCCTTTCCCCACTTTACGACTTTGTCCAGATCATCATTTAGAGAATTAATTTGTTCACATCTCTGATTGTGTGATGTAGCCGTATTCACAGGCCCACTGTTCGAGATGGAGGATATAAGAGTGCTATCATCTGCAAAGCTGTAGATATTATTATTTGTCGATCCAAGCAAATCGTTGATGTGGAGAAGAAATAGAGTTGGAGAATGAATAGATCCTTGGGGCACTCCTGCATTTATAACAAACGAATTGGATGATACACCATCTACAACAACTTGGATCGATCTTCCCAGAAGAAAATTTTGCATCCATCCGCAGAGTTGTTGTGGTAATCCGTAAGACGCTAACTTGCCTAATAGGGCTCAATGCCAGACTCGGTCAAATGCCTTTGATATGTCCAAGGCTACGGCTCTGGATTCGCCGTGTTGTTCAATTGATTGTGTCCATAAGTGCGTTACGTAGCTTAACAGGTCACCAGTGGAACGACGGCTCCGAAATCCGTATTGCCTGTCGCATATTAATCGATGGCCTTCTAGATATTTGATTATTTCGACATTTATTGCCTTTTCCATTACTTTAGAGAGCATTGAAAGTAACTCTATTGGACGATAGTTTTGTGGCAGACATTTCTTCCCTTTCTTTGGAATAGGTGGAATACAGGTGCAAGTTCTGGTGCACAATTCTTGAGTACTATAGCCTGGATTCCACCGGGTTCCGTTGCCTTATTGCAATCTAGTTCTTTAAGGATGCGTTGAATTATTCGAGGCCGAAATTTCACTTCTGCCATCGATGATTGTAACCTCGGGATATTTGGTGGCTCTAGCTGTGCAGAATCTAGGGTGGAATTCTTTGAAAACATGCTAGCGAAAAGAGCTGCCTTTTCTTTAGGTGTTGTTGCTAGCGTGCCGTCTTCTCTTACTAGAGTTGGAAAAGAAGAGCAACTAAAGTTATTACTGATTGCCTTTGCCATGGACCAGAATGCGCGTGAGCCGCTAGGACATCCAATCACTTTGTTAGTGACTCTTTCGCTGTAAGTTGTCTTCGCCGATTCAATAATTAGGTTGCATCTATTTCGAAGAATTGTAAATTCAGATCTTTTTAGTTCTGAAGGGTTTGACCGTTATATATCTGTTATTTTTATTTTGTTAAATTTTGATATTTTGTAGTTCTTTTCAAGATGATCTAGTTTTATCTTAAACTAGATAAAAAAAAATCTCGAATTAACTTTTTATTTTCCAGATAATAGTCTTTCGAGATTTTTGTAAATTCGAAATTTTTGTACATTCGAAATTTTTGCATTCGAGATTTAAAAAAAAATTCGAGATTTTTAGCCTTGGAGATTTTCGTCATTCGAGATTACGTCATGATCCCGAAAATTTGTAACTTAGTGAGAAAGAGCAGGAGAGCTAAATATTACACATGCAGCATAGCAATAGCATTGTATAGAAATGTGGTTGACGTGGTGGTGTGGGGGTTGAATTCTTTTAGCATTATGAGTTTCCTTATTTTGAATTTTCTTCATTCAACTTGCCATTATATTCATAAATCTCAATCAATATGAAAAAGCGTTTATGTAACTCCTTATAGCCAATACCTCCCCTAGTATTTTGAGCTAAAATCAAATCGCAGTTGGTCAAATTGCTAAATCGAAAATTTTCCATATTTGCTGTACTTTGGGGCTGGTAGGCGAACATCACAAGCATTAAAGAACATGTGTGATGTGCGCAGCGATTTCAACTAAGGCTTTTTCATGCCTTTTAGGCATTATTTCATTAGCTAAAGCTTTAAGGCTTTTTTTTTTCTCATATTATTTTTTGTCATGAAATTTAGAAGATTATTAGATTAGCACTCCAAGTTTTTTTTTTTAGAAATAAAAATTTGTTTGTTTATTGTTTGATATTAGTATTTAATTTTTGATTTATTGTTTCACTTTACCTAAAACAAATATTTGAGGCATTATTTTATTGAAAGTCTTTTATTTTCAAGTTAGGTAGTTTTTTTGTCAAAAGTGGTTGGCAACGCTGGATTTGCGGCCTCTATGTGTGCGTAGTTCAGTTCGTTGCTGTATGAGGCTAGGTTGGAGTCGGCTCTAGGGTGCTTGTGCATATCGCTAAGTAGAAAGAATGGAGAGGTACATTTTTTATTTACATCTCTATATATATAAAAATAACTTAATAAATGTGTGTGTGACAGCCTACCGACTGCCACACACATCCGATTTTGATTTATTTTTTTTTGTTGGTTAATAGACCATGCAGAGAAGGTTAATAAATTGGTATGATAAATTTTTGAAAGAAGGCTCAACCGCCATTCCAATAAATTCATTTTTGTACACTTTGAACAAAAAGAAACTGGATAGAAATCGAGTAGTGACACTTCAAATACAAAAAAAAAAAATATTTTAAATTTTAAAGGCAATTGTTGTTGTCAATTATTTTAATTATTTTCCAACCAAATTGTTGTTGTCAACAATTTTGAAAGTTTTTTTTTAAATATCTAAAGGTACCTAAAAAGTTTGTTCTAATAAATTATGTTTACTATGTTACATTAAGTAACTTTTTGAAATGAAGTAGATACTTTGATTATACAAAGATGATATGGCCGACGATATTTTGCATCGAATTCGTACTGTGATATCGGATAATGAACTGGAGATGTCAGATGGAATGCACAACAAAGCTTTGATTTTGATCAAGGATATGTGTCTGCTCAGGAGTGGCAATTTGTTGTGCAAATTGGGGATGCCACAATTTAATCCAGAATTGGAGCGAGAAATGGACTTCGGTCGAATCGCATTGAGTCAAGCTGTTGAAACAAATGTGCCAATGTTGAATCAAGAATAAAAGACAGTGTACGATGAATTGATGCAAGTAGTCGATAATGGAAATTGCGGAACTGGAAATACATTCATGATTTCACTGATGTTGGCTACAATTCGTTCGAGATCTGAGATCGCTTTGGCCCTAGCCTCTTCTGGGATAGCGGCTACTTTGTTAGAAGGCGGTCGAACAGCTCATTCTGCATTGAAATTGCCATTGAATCTGCAAGTGCATGAAGAACCTACATGCAACATTTCAAAGAACACTGCGATGGCGAAAGTACTGCAGCAATGTAAGATTATTATATGGGACGAATGCACAATGGCTTACAAACGCGCATTGGAGGCCCTGAATCGTTTACGTAATGACCTTTCGGTGGAGCAATGATCTCCGGCCTGATTGAGTTTCCACAACATTTTTGTAACCTTACAACGACACCGGAAGAACTAATCATGAATGTTTTCCCGAATATCGCTCAGGATTATATTGACCATGATTGGCTGAGTGTAAGAGTGATTTTGGCTGCGAAAAACAAGAACGTCGATCATTTGAATTTCGCCATTCAAAACCAAATCGCTGGTGAGTTGCATTCATACAAATCAGTCGACTCCGTGATGGATGAAAATGAAGCCACCTATTATCCCACGGAATTTTTAAATTCTTTGGATGTTTCGGACTTGCCTCCACACACACGTCTCAGTAATAATTTTGTTGCGCAACCTAAATGAACCAAAATTTTGTAACGGTACGCGTTTGATTGTGAAGAATTTAATATCCAATATTATTCAAGCAACGATTTTTATTGGAAAATTCAAAGGCGAAATTGTTCTTATTCCGCGGATTCACTTATTCAGTACGATTTGCCGTTCGTATTTAAGCGTCTTCAATTTCCCGTACTTCTCGCTTTTGCTATGAAAATTATTAATAAGTCGCAAGGACAATCGCTGGATGTGTGTGGCATAAATCTTGAATTTCACGTGTCAGCAAAGCTCTCGATTTGTACGTGTACGCACCCGATAATAGAAATAGAACAAAAAATGTTGTGTACCATAAAGCACTTCAGTGAAAAAGCGGTAGGTTGGCCGACAAGTATTTGATTTTATTTACCTATTTATTTAATTTTAATATAACTTTTGAATAAAAAATTTGAAATTACCGAAATACATGAAGCAGAATGAAGCGAAAGCTCGGAATTATTAATTTCATTACCTACATTAATGAATTTGGGCGGAACGAAGTTCGCCGGGTCAGCTAGTTTCTATAGATATTTTTTAACAAAATATAACCACTCGCTCAAGTGGTCCAGTATAATAAACAACACTGAGCCATCGTATCGTATATTAGAAACGACGATATCCACAGAGATCTCGGAATTCCAATAATTGAAGCTGAAACAAAAAGCTTCGCGAGAAAGCATAGAAACCGACTAATCGGACATGTCAACAATTCAGTCCGACAAATTCTGGACGAGAACAATTTATTGCGCCGACTACAAAGAACGAAACCGTTCGACTTGGCAAGATAGGATTAACCGCGTCTTAACTGCGGAACATGCAGGATCTTTCATTGGAAAGTAGCTTGTCAAAAGTTGTTATTTCGTTATAGAAAAATTGCTTGATAAGTTATATCTTAGTTGCAGTATCTAACAATTCTTCGGAGGGTGGTGTTTTTAGTCAGTCAAAATCTGACACTACTATGAGCACGCGCTTGCTATTCTCATAGTGTCTTTGGAAGATTTTCACCTACCCTCGGTGAGCCACTGTGTATATCTACTTAACACATTGACTGCCATGGCTATCATATATGATAGCCATGTCGCCTAGTGAACGAATTTGTATTAAAATTTCTTGAGGTGCCATGGCTATCCTATTAGATAACCAGAACTAAGTTCGTTCTAAAATTTAAGGATGCATTGCCTTTTTGGGGTATTCGTAGTCTTCAGATGATGAGGAAGAGAATGAAGATGGCTATATTTATGCATTTCTTAATTTTGCTTTTCACGGAACTTTGCGCATTTGATTTAAAACAAACTTCCTAAAATGGCGTAAGACAGCTGTATAAAGTATATATTTTTATTAGTGGCAGTATGTTGTGTAAAAAGTGAAAAAGTATCGAGATCTGCAACAAGTGATCCGAATCAAAAAAAAAGAAGATTTTTTTTTCCAACTGGAATAATGGAAAGTGATCTATATCCAAAAAAAAGATTGATTTTTATGGTAGGTATACGACGTAGGTAAAAAGCGGAAGGTTTTCTCACACGTGCCATACCTACAATTGACCATGTGAGAAACATGGGGATTCAAGATTGATGCCACAAATATCAAGGGATCATCCTTGCGACCTAAGGACCTAATAACCTTGAAAGGCCTCCCTTTTGTGATTCACAACACGCATACCTCAAGGGCAAGTCGATGGAGACCGATATTTATGAATAAGTGCATACAGTTGAAAGGTCACTCTCCCATCACCAATACACTTTAGCTACCTTATTAGATATGGAGGGCTACACTTCATGGATCATTACCATGCTCAAAACAAGGATCATTCAACAAAACTTGCTAACACACCAAATCAGTAAGCAGAGGAACACCTCAAGGTGGGGTGATCTCTCCTCTCTTATGGATTATGGTACTTAACAAAATCCTGTCAAGACTCAACAAGGAAGGTATTAAAGTCGTTGCGTATGCGGATGACGTGGTTATTCTAGTATCAAGAATGCTTCCAAACGTGATAAATGAAATCATGGAAAGAGCACTGTGTAAGACAAGCTCTGGTCTTAGCGTTAACTCAAACAAAACTGAACTGATGCTTTTCACCACCATAACCAAAATACCAACCTTCTCACTTCCCCGCTTAAATCACCCAAATTTTCATTTAATTACCAGCGCCAAATACCTTGGGGTCATGCTTGACCCTATAAACTCAACTGGAAGTCCAATATCGAACACCGAGTGCAGAAGTCAAGCATAGTTTTCTACGCCTGTAGTAAAACGTTTGTCAAGAAGTGGGGGCTTAGGATTAAAGAAAACTCTTCGTCTTCAAGCAGAAGTGCTGGCAATGAAGAAGGCGTGTTCAAATAAGTCAACATCCAAGCTTGTTGTGGAATGTAGGAACACACTGATCAGGGCTTGTCATCGGTTTGAAATCACTCTCGTCTGGGTTCCCGGCCATAGGAACACTGAGTGAAATGAGTAAGCCAATGAAATTGCCATACGAGGAGAGGATACGTAAAGAAAGAAATCTTCCTTAACTTCACCTCAAGGGCCGAGACTAGATGGACGAACCTGACGAACAGCGTCATTTCAAGGAAGATCTGGCTAACCTACGTGATGCCAGAACAAACAACCTCTAAGCCAGAACGCGTGTAAGTCGCCAGACTAACGGCATTGACCTTTAGGAACTCACGCAGCCAAGCGCTGAAACAAACAAGAGTTAAACAGTGTTTCATCTTCTTTGTGAGTGTCCGGCCGTAGCCAAAAACCCAAAGCAGTGCACTAGGTTATCCCTTTTATGATGACCTTTCGGCCATCCAAAGTATCGACTTCAATAAGATCATCAAATTTTTCCACAGGCTGGTTTTGAGTTCCCTTAATATCCTTCTCCCCCTTTGCGGTATCAAAACGGCGCTAAATGCGTTATTTGAATACATCCCCTTAAACCAACCAACCAACCATTCCTGCGACTTATTATTTGTCATAGTGAAAGGGAGACGCACGGGAAATTGAAGACGCGGAATCCGCGGAATAAGAATGTTTGCCTTTGAATTTTCCCCTCAAAATCGTCGCTTGGACGACATTCGATTTCAGATTCTTCACAATCAAATCCAACGCGATCCGTTTTAAATTTTCGGTTCATTGAGCTTGCGCAGCGCAGGAACACCCAAAGAATTACAAAATTTCAAATAATTTTTTGTTGCATTAGAAGTGACACTACCCGATTTTCTATCCATACCGATGAGCAAGCCGTTCACTGTCTACACTGTCAATTACGAACCGACGTCCTTGCTAAGAGAGCAACATCGATATATGTTAAAATAAGTTCTCTAAGGTCACCACAATTCATCCAGTCCTTACAAAAATGTACAAAATACCTGGCCTGACCGCAAATCATTCAAAGCTCACTCTAACTTATGTTCGAATTAGAACTACACGTGTCCGTTGAATTCAAAAACAAATTCCAGTCTGTTTACTTTCATTCTGTTAAAACTGTGAATAAAGAGAAAGACGCAATTGTAAAAACAACAATTTAAATCGGCAGAAATGCCCTTCGCCCGGATGTATCAAGTTCAATACAATAACTTTTTATTTAATCTACAATTTTTCTTTGTCAGAAAAAAAAAAAAATAAAAAAAAAAAAAACTCTCTCTACTTC
Source organism: Cheilosia urbana (assembly GCA_946477585.1). Taxonomy (NCBI): domain Eukaryota; kingdom Metazoa; phylum Arthropoda; class Insecta; order Diptera; family Syrphidae; genus Cheilosia; species Cheilosia urbana. Next base: position 60,708,918 of record OX297854.1, on the reverse strand, counting down.
CGTCAACCCTCAGAAGTCGTGAAGGGTTCTGAAATCTGAATCAGATTCATGCTCCGATACTCATGAAATTGCCCTAAAAGTACATTTGAAAAGAAAACTTTCTCAGTAAACGGGAATAATTGTTTCCGGCTATTTTCCGACGACCTTTACCTATACAGATATACTATAATCATTTTTTTTTCCTCATTTTATTGCACTTGACAAGTTCCACAAATTCACAAATTAATAAACTAAAAAAGAAAGAAAAAAAAAAAAAAACCCTGACGATACCCACCTCAGCCCCAATACGTTCGAATACAAAAGCAGCAGAAATACACACACACGGCAGAAACAAAGCAAAAGTCTAACAATAATTCTAGTTCGGAATTTCTCTTGCTCCTGTTGCTATTGTTTCTGTTTACGTTAGGAAAAGCAAGAGCAAACATAGTTTACTCTGCCTGTGGTGGTGTTCGTAGTTGTTTTAATTAAATCTCAGATGTGTATCTATCCACAAGTAAAGGTATATATTGATTTGTACTTTCTTTCCGATTATTTCGTTTTTATTGTGCAACTTGTACGGGTATCTCCTGTATATAGATTTTCAAATTATTGCGTTGGCTCATCAATAGTTGAATCATTGAGAGTAGGTACTGAAAGTTATTTGGGGGGAATGAATCTGTAGACGGTGGGAAATTTCCCAAATCTGTTACAAAGGATTTCCGAAAAAGAAAGTGCGAGCAGGGGAAATCGCGCACTCAAGTGGTGAGTCAGTTGGTTCTCGAACTTTTCACCAACATTTCACTAAATCCTTAGACTTCTCCAGACTTCAAAGGTCATCAAACCTTGCGGTATCACACAACAACCGTACATAGACCAAAAAAATATCTAAGTTTTGTATATTTTAAGATGATCTCAAAATGGTCCTGTTGTTATGTTGTGGTTTGTGTAATGATACTTTAAACTTAAAGCAAGCGATTTTGTCAGCTATTGTACAGTTATTGGCTACAATAGTCGATACAATTATTGTGTGCACGCAACTTGTACGAGTTATTGTTGTGTATAAACAAATGTAATATTTACGTGAAAAATTCAGAACAGAAATAACGTCTCACACAAACAATTGGATTCAATGCGAATAATTCGCTACCAACTCACACTTCACACGATAAATTTATCGATCGCACGAATAAGTCGACGGCAGGCGTTTGCTATAACAGAGGAAAATGAACTGCGACGAAAAGGCCAAAAGAAATTACAATGATTTTCTGAGTTTCCCCTATATATGGTAACGGAATAGGATTGATTAGAAAGTTGAAACCGTAGGTTTTCGATTTGAGATGATATTAAATAAGTGAGCGACAAACTTTAGAGGGAAATATTTGCGGACCAAAGAAGTTCGCATATTTTGAGTGATCGTTGATGTGGCTGTGTCTGGACAATTGTGAGAAGACTCATCATTATCATCTACACATCTATCAAAAACCTGGCTTGAGGTACTTTGGTTTCCCTCCGCAAATGGAGGTAAGCCTTGAAACAGCCAAACTAAAAACGTTATGCCAACAAATTTCCACAAACAAATCGGAACAACTAGCTGTTACAATTAATGTGGTTTTCCATTGGGACCACCAGAAATCTTTTTCAGATCTCAGATTTTACTGTGCTCATGGAACGCGCAACGAGATTGATCTGCTTTTGTAAATGGATTAGTGCGTTAATTGACAACAATATCAGCTGTTCAAATGGCATTCGTTTTTGGCTAAATCACAAATGGATATCGCCCTCAAAAATGTTTTCCTTCTTGTAGATACAAATGAAGTATTATTGGTGGTTTGTAGTCTTCAGATGACGAGGGAGATAATGAAGATAATAATTCCTCCGAAATCGTATCCATAGCTATTTATGTATTTTGTTATTTTGGTTTTCACGAAACTTTGCGCATTTGCCTCGAAATGAAACTTCTTAAACTGACGTTAAACAGCTGTACAAAGTATATTGGTATGCGTAAATCTGAAAAAATATCGAGATCTGCGAAAAGTGATCCGAATCGAAAAAAAGATTGATTTTTCGTCCCAATGGAACGCAAAAAGTGATTTAGATCAAAAAAAAGATTGGTTTTTTGTCCCAATGGAAAACCACATAAGTATAGAGGACAGATTCGACAGGTCGTATAGGCTTCCTCACAGGGCACTGCCAGCCGTGTAAAAAAAAATTGTATCCAACAGTCCCGAAATATGTGTATGTGTAAACACCGTGCGTGCGGTATGTGTGTGGCTTGATACACGTCATTGAGAAAAGAGGGAATTGTAATAACCGTATTCTTGATGTATTATGAAATAACAATAATTTATTCGTTCTGTGCTAGTTTCGGTAGAATAGATACAATCGGATTGTGGTAACTGAAGTAAGATATGTACATTCGAGACTGTAATCTATCTAGATTACGCTGGAAGACAGCATCGATGGTTGTTCCATATCATGTTGTTGCAATTTTCCGGTTGGATTTAATTTGAAGATTGAATTTATCTTGCATAAAATCAATAAATGGTTGTGCTTCTGGAGTTGCAAAATTGATATTGAAGTCTCCGCTTATGGCCATTGGTAAAAGATGATAATCTCCCTGCAGAATTCTTCAAATTCCTTCTGAGTACGGTGCAAGGACGAAATGGAGAAATTTTATTTCACATCAACAAAAAGCTGATAAAAATGATAAAAACGTATGCAATGATAAAATGTATGTAATGATAAGACACAGTGATGCATTTCCGTCCCCGCAAGTTAAATATGTGGAATTACTCCACCATATTCCAACAACGCGCGCTTAGATGTTTTCAAATCAAAAAAAGAAAGCAGTCGAACGATGACCATGGGAATAGTACAGGACAGTACCTGCAGATAGTGCAACGGGGACGTAGAAACAGCGGAACACATATAGGTTTGTTCCTTTACTCTTACAAATTTCGATCGCATTAATTAACAAATAAAATTAATTCAGAGCATTTAAAAATAATATGAGCCCAACAATTAGTGTGGGAAATGATTTTAAGTTCTGAGTTTTGACATATGTTCGGTCAGCTGCTCTGCTGAATGTTGCAAAAGGTGTGCTTGTTTCAACAACGCAACGATTGGAAGTCGTTTTCCACGAAAAAACAACACGTTTTGAATTGTGAAATATGTACCTAGATATGGGAAAACTTCTGTTTTCGAAGAAGTTTTCGAGTGATTTCGCGAAAACCAGGTTTTCAGCTCGGTGTGAATGGCGTATATGAAAACGGCAGATAAACAATTCAAAAAGAGGTAGAAAACAATCGTTAAAATGTCTGATAAACTCAAAGGAATTAGTAAATTTCTAACAAAATTCGTTGATTCATCCATACCATACCTAGCGATGAAAGTGATTCGAAATTGATCAAACTTCTTTTTGATAAATCCTACTCTGATGGAAGAGTTTCTACTATTTGAACTACAAGCATCCGAGGTGAGGAAAAAGCAACCCTCCATTGGGTCGTATGAATAAACGTAGCAATTGCTTTTAATCGAGAGAAATGTCAAAATCGAAGCATTTTCTAGCTTTCGTATGAATAAAAACCAATTTTAGTTTTGACATCTTCGAAAAGCGGCGCCACTGACTTTTTACTCACTTTGCTAAATATTTTGTTCGCACATCTCTTCTCTATATATATAAAAATCAATTGCTGTGCGTTTGTCGGGTAAAGGCTCCAGAACGGCTCGACCGATTTGAATGATTTTTATTTTGTTTTGTTCGTCTTGAATCAGGGATGGTATAGGAAAAAAGTAATATCGGAAAATTATCAACATATATCGCTTTTATCTGGTAGTCGCAGTAGCTTAGTGGTTAGTGTGTTGGACTGCTATGCGGGGGTTCAAGGTTCGAATCCCGCAAAAACTCAATTCCGCCTTTGTAGGGTTTTTTCCGCTGCGCTACCTCTCGCGAACGTCTGACAAACATCCGAGAGTATAAATGTCTTGTAAGAGCTTCTCAATTAGCCGTTTGGAGTCGGCATAAAACTGTAGATCCCTTCCATTCGTTCCAAAAATGAAAAACTCACAAAAAACGAATGGTTGTGAGAAGCTAGGCCTAGGGTCTCTCCGGACCTGTTGCGCCAACTATTTATTAATTTTTTTTTATCGCTTTTATCTTCAATAGCAATCTTCTAAATAATTATTATTATTATACCTATAATTCTTTCGGGGTGGAATTCGATGTTTCAAATTCAATTTCAATTTTCATAGTTCTTCTTTTGTTTTATTCGTATTGTTGTATTTCAGGTTTAGGCAGTCTCAAAAGAAATATTTTCCTCCAATACTTTGGACCCGACAGGTGGCGCTGTCGTCGATCTCCGAAACAACTCAATCAATTTTAATGAAATTTGGTGGATGTATATGGTTGGTTCCAGCTAGAAAGATAGGATACTTTTCGACCCGATAAGTGGCGCTGTTGTCGATTTCCGAAACAGTTTTATTGAGTTGATTGAAATTTTTGGGATAGGTATGGTTGCTTCAAGTTTGAAAGATAGGATAGTTATGGACCCTATTTTTGGTACTTTACAAAACATAATGCGGGATAGGAAAACGGGTTGTGCCGTTAAAAAATAACATGAAACGATATTTCTTAAGTTGTTTAATTAAAATTATTAATGGATGGATAAAATCGACTGACGTACGTATCTGCACTCATAATTCTGGAACGGATCGTTCGATTTTTATGATTTTTGGTTGATTGAAATTCGGCTCAGATATAATTTTGAGGGGAAAATTCAAAGGCAACATTGAACGATTTGCCGCTCGTATTTATGACAAATAATTTGTTTTTGCTGGATATTTGTGCATTTCTGCATTTGTGGCTCAATATTGAATTCCCATGTTTCTCATATGGTGAATTTTGTGAAAAAGCAGAAGGTTGATCGACACGTTAATTATTGCGGTTTGATTGAAACAAATAGACATTGCAGTACCTACTTCAGTTATTATTATGACCGTTAATATACGTTACGTCCTGTAGCCTAAACGGCTTGACCGATTTTGTAGAGTGAGGTGTCATTAAATTGGTATTCTTTCCCGGAGTGTCATAGGCTAAACGAATAAATATAAAAACATAAATTAAAAAATAAAAATAAAAAAGTTAATTTAAAAAACAAAAAACCCGTAAAAATGTAAATAGATTAACACAATACCTACACTTTTTATTTCTTATGCTAATACTTTTTTAAATGATAGTTTTGGAACAAGTGGAGGTGTTCTTTCGAATAACTAGAAAATTAAATCTTTTCTAAGGTATTTAGGAGATCCGGGCTTTCAGGCAAACGTTTCAAAATTCAGAAGAGAAGATCTTGGAGTTCATCAGTCAAACTTTTCGCTAGGTAATTTATTGGTATGTGTCTAAAAAAAATAGTTCAAAAAGCCAATGATTGCAAGCGTTTTCCCACAACTGAGGAAAAAATCAAACATCACAAAGCAATTTGGTAGATAAAATGTATGTTTCTAGCTGCAAAATTGAACATTTAGACAGTAAAAGGTCACATACCTATTTTAAGCGTAGATTTTTTTTTTAAAGTTTTGTTAGTTGGAGTTTTAGATTTGCTTAGCAAAATCTTTCGAATCGAATATAGGTGTACATATTATTTCATTAACCTGCAAACTTAAACCGTTATGAAGAATGATTCATTTTTGTAAAATTGTACAGTTTCTTTTCTCAGCGTCTAACTCGTTGTATGACCAAATAGGTACATAAATTGTAAGAATAAATTCATATTTTGTATGAAATAATATTGTTTGATTTTATGAATGTTTTAATTCGAATTTTTGTTGTCGTTTGTGACTTTTTCATAATCCGCATGAATCTTTTCATGCCTTGCATATTTACCTTACCTATTTTAAAGCACAAACTTAAACATTCAAAGTCTAATGCAAATTTGTTGCTGATTTTTATTCACTCGTAACTCATTCGGGATAGAAACATACACGAATTAACGGAGATACATCGATCATTGAACTTTAGCTCAATTTCAATGATTTTTTCATACTCTCTAGCATTTTCCATTGGCATCATGTAGGGGAATTGTGCTCAAGATGACATACTTTTCCTTGAAAGTGAAAAATAATAATATTTACAAACAAAATAAACCAAACCATGATGAAAACAAAGTGAATTCAATTAACTCATTTGTTAGTGACAAAAACTGCATTTAAATTTTGAGTGTAAAACAATGAATAGTATTTTTTAAATATTTATAAATTAAGTTCACAGCTTGTTTAAGATGGCATAGTTCGGTGTAAGATGACATATAGCCATGGCTAAATTTATTTATTTTTCCCTGACGTCTTGAACGGCATTAGGCATACGTCTTTCGACCAAGTACACCTGATTGAGGTTCTTTTTTAGTTATTTGGCATACTACAATGAAAAGATACACAAATTAAAATAAAAAACTACCTTTTTGGTAAGATGACATAGCTTGCGATCTTGGACGGTCGGGTATCATGTCATCTTGCCCGATATGAGTAAAAATGTTTAGAAGATTGTAGGAACCAACATTTTCTTATGCGGTAAAAATTTCGCATAGGAATTACTAAATATACAAATAAATGTGCCCACAAAACACCTCAGACACAGCACAACACTCACCTTATCAGAAATTTTGGAGCTAACACTCAATATAAAAAAAAAAAAATTAACGCACAAAATTCTTGACTTCGTTGTCATTTAAAGCACGTTGTTAACTAGCTGCCGAATTACTGTGGGCGTAACTAACATCGTAAAAGTGCATGTCCAGACATTTTTGGCAGAACTGTTATGGTTAAAGAGTAATTGCGAGTATGTCATCTTTTCTGGTTCAGTGTATTAAAAGAATAAACATGTAAAGAGCATATTATATTATACAAAACATTGAACATAATACATGATTGGATTTAGTGTACCAAATAAGTATACAATCAGGTTTTAAACTTAACATTCGAAAAAACTTATTATAACGTGTGGACGTGTTGTGTCTTTCAATTGATTTTTGATCTCTTTGTTTCACCAGTAAATATAGGTACATGCGTTATAGAAACTGTTTCAGGAAAATTGGTCAACGTTACCTGGGTAAATCTACCTCGAAGCAGCGGATATAGCTGCCATTCTAACAAACTGCGGCATCATGGAAAATGATATCACACTAATCACAGTAGCCAATTCGTTTTATTGCACTTGTACTTTCTAAAAAAAAAACTCTTCGCGCATTCGGTTCGACGTCTTTGACGAACTAGTGGGACATTTTGATATTGCTGAAGTTGGTACAACGTCCGTGAAGGAAGTTTATATAATCGACGAAGGGGATTGTACATCAAGAGAGGAATCTTAGAAATTGGTTTCATGTCATGGTCGTATCTAATGATTTTTCTTGGTTTCATTATCCGTCCTATGAATTTCATTTTTGCATTAAATGCCACGGCTTGTTGTTATAAGCCGCAGATCCTAATCTTGCGTTCACATCTTCCTTTTGCTTTTTGATACTTTTCTTTTAAAAACGTAAAACGTTTTTCGATTTCTAATGGAGTGCTGCCTGGAAATTGACATGATAACTTTATACATATATAATCTTTGCTTCTTAACGGTATCCCGGTAATCGCTTCTGTATGTTATCGGACACGCGTTGAATATAATTCCAATAATAATTTCGTTTCAATAATTGAAAACATATTGTCATCATCATAATCTATGCGCGGAAAATAATGTGGGTTCAAAAATGTTCTCGTTTCTAATAAGTTAAAAAATGAAATCCTCAGATCACTATCATCTTCCACCTCGGATTCCATTGTTTCTTATTTAATTTTAATAATTAGTATCTTGCGCTTAAAATAAAAGCTGCTGACAAAACATCAAATGTCAGAAAAAATTATGTTTAATCAAAATCGTTGACTTTCAGAGCCTCATGATGAGGAGAGTGTATAAACTATTCTAAGTGTGTGCTCCGTGATACTTTTTGCAACTTGCAAAATGCGAAGGCTCAGAGTATTTATTGAGCTTTGAAAAAAAATGTGTTTTGACAAAAATGAAAGAGAATGATAGAAAGAAGTTTATGTGATAAAGGGAGAAAAAGTATTTTATGATGTCACTTTTTCTACTTTTTGTACATTTTCCTGAAAGTTATTGTGCCTTAAATCAATACAATTTTATTCAAAACAAAATTATTCTTTCAAAAGCAGTTATACATACCCACTCAACTTTGAATAATTGCAAAATGTTCTAAATAAGGTTTAGTCCTAATATTTGTTTTAATAATTATAATGATATCCAATTTTCATAAGGAACAAAACAGTACAAATCATTGGTACACTAATTTGTCTCTACAATGCCGCAAATAGTTTCCCCGTTTCATACAGAATTATTTTCCAGTCGGGTCGTCGAGGTTGATCACAATAATACACGTCCCTTAGCACGACAAAAATTATATTAATTCCCAAATGGGATACCTATGATGCTATGATGTAAACATGTCTGTAACAAAAATTCAATAAACCATCGCAACCATGAGCAATGCAGTAGGTATTTTCCAAAATACGATAATTACTTCTGAAAAACCACATCCTAAAGAGAAGAGCAGAGTAAGATATAAATATCGCACCTTACCTTTTCTTCTATTGAAGATTAGCTGTTTCCTTCCTTCCTTCAACACTGCAGAATGTAACGGTATCGTCCAAAAATATCCACACCATCCAAAAACCAAAACTTAAACTAAACACAACACCAACACGAATATACCGATACCGATGCCGAAATGATTTTTTCCAAATGCCACCGCACACTAAATAAATTAGTGGGCAAAAAAAAGTAGAAGAAGCAGACGAATTTCCAGCAGCAAAAAACCCGACTCAATACGAAAACAAACCATTAAATATTAACATCACTATTTTGCACGCGTATCTATCTATATATATCCAAATAAACTTTTATACACTATGGCCACGTTTATTTTATATCACGTACCGAACTAAAAACACCGCCAGATACGCAAAGATATCGTAAATCGTGTATCAGGAGGAACGGCGATCTGTGATTTTTCCTCTTCACATTGAACTCGCGAGGGAAATAATTTTGCTGGGTTTCTTTTTTTCCAATCAAATATTCCGTCGAATCTGAATCTGAAGAGGAATTCCAAAAACGCAAATTTCAAAACGAAAAACGGTGAACACCCAGCAAACGGATCCGAAAGATTTACTATCTCAATGGAGGAGATATTTTCTATTATTTGTTCGTTCTATTTTCTAGTGTGCACGATTAATTTCAATTTATATATCTAGATGCAATTGCATCTGTGCGAATGGAGAATACACATATATACAGTCCGTCAGCAGTATTTTTATTTTCTTTACTATTATTTTTTTTTTTTTTTTTTTTTTTCACAAAATTAACATTTGTAGTGAAAGTACAATAGTTTTTCTTTAACTATGCATCTAGTTAATCTTTTTTCTCCGACTCTCCACTCAAAAAGGATATCCTTGGTGTAGAACGTAGAAGTTAAAATAACACGGACCGAACAAAAAACAGGAGAGAACACATTCTCGCATCCAACATCCACCCGGAGCTGGAGTAGTAGCACTAATTAAAATTTGCACAGGTGAAACAAAAATGTGCACTACACACGTTGATGGTGTTTTGTTTTTTCTACCTCGAGTTTCTGGAGAACATTATCCAGGTACCGAAGATACATAAAGTATTTGAAGCAGTGTCAGAACGTATGAAGCTGTTTTTTTTTTTTGGGTGGGTTGTTTTTTCCTTGATGTAGGTATTTGTTGGTCGAAAACACAATAGTGGCTGCGATATAAACAATTTAAGAGAGCAATGAATATTTTTGTTTGTTTTTTTACCGCTTGTAACTGAATATTTAAGCACAATTTTTTCAAAGAAACATCAATTAATTATGTACGCGGATACATACTTTTGGTAGATGTTCACTTATTTATAGAGAAATAAAAATTATAAATCAGCAACAATTTTCTTCAAGTACAACGGTTAACTGCAGTCTATTTGACTTCTCCAACACACAAGTTGGTACCCCGAATCTATCTGTAGGCTAGCATCGATTCGTAGGTTTTTTTTCCGCTCGGCTGTTGAATATTTTATAACGGCCAAAATACTGCTCTCTATAAAATTGTTGGAATACTGTTTTGAAATTTTTTTTTGGTAACAATTTCTTTATTTGAATAGAATCTTAAAATTTGTTGAAAAATCTTCACGAAATAAATATAAATATATGTATGGATTTTTTTGATGGCTTGAATAAAAATTGCAAAACAAATCCGAAGGATATATTTTTAAGGAAAACTTTTGTTATCCGCTCGGAGGCTGAGAGCCTACTGGATTTGAAGAAGTTATTTTCTCTTGGACGTATCGCATACGTTACGTAGGCCTTGGCCAAAGATGTAGATACATTGGACATTGGAGTGGAATAGGAACAGGTGAGTTTTCCACAGAATTTTGAATGAGTCTTTTACAAAGGGGAAACCTCGAAGGAACTTGTGCGACGACGCGAGCTCTCGCATTGGAATTTCCATAAGAAGAGCATGAACAGTGAGTGTGTGCCTTCTGGGTTCTGGTAGTGGGCTGGTGGCCGTGATGAGAGAGATTTGTTTATTTCGAAAGGAAAACAATTGGAGCAACAGATGAAAATTCCATGCGCTTTTCATTGGATTTAGAAAACATGAAAACAGGTAAATGAGAGAACGAGAGAGATAAGTGAATGTATTTTGTATCTGACGCTGGAGCAGGAAGCAAGTGTGAGGCGTGGGGACCAACCAGGTGAGTTATCGTAATAGCTTGGTTGGACGAGAGAGCTTGGAAATTTAGGAAAAGTATTCAACAGAAATCTACCTATGTCTTCCCTCAGCCAGCGTCATAGCACAGGGGTAGCAAACATTTAGGTGCCGTCTTTGGAACTTGATTTTATTATTGGTTTTTTTATTGCCCACCTAAAATTCGATCGGGCTCCTGTTTTATTTCTAAGTTTGATGAAGGGAAAAGGGGATTTCCCCAGTACGGACTGTCGATCTGCGGAAATATTGATGAAAAAAAAAATATTGGCTTAACAGGTCCATATAAGGTCCATCTATTGTTATTACAGTAAAAGCCCCTTAATTCGGGAAACTCGTTTATTAGGAAAAAAATCCGAATAAAAGATGCGGATTTGTTGTAAGCGGCAGACTTAGGCAAGAAGTCTTGAGCTTTCGACACGTAAGTGAACGCCTTACAACAATCCCCATAAAGGCTAAATTCGCCAACATTAGCCTAATATGCGCTCACGCCCCCACAGAAGAAAAAGACGATGCTACCAAAGAGTTTTTCTACGAGCTCCTCGACAAAACATATGAGCAATGTCCTAAGCATGACGTTAAAATCGTCTTGGGTGATTTTAACGCCAAAATAGGAAAGGAGGACATCTTTGGTAGCACAATCGGAAAACACAGCCTACACGACACCAATTCTGGAAACGGACTTAGGCTGAATGATTTTGCTGCGGGACGTAATGTTACCATAGCTAATTCACGGTTTCCTCACCTCAATATACACAAAGGAACATGGCGGTCACCTGATCATCAAACCGTCAACCAAATTGATCACGTTGCGATCGACGCAAGGCACTCCTCCAGTATTCTAGATGTCCGAACTTTCCGAGCGGCCAACATAGACTCGGACCACTACCTTGTTGTAGCCAAGGTACGGATGGGGATATCCAAGACGCCACAACAACGAGAGAATACTGTGAGATTTAACGTTGGACGACTACAAACGCAACAAACCGCCAGAACCTATGCCGATCGCCAGCCTACCCCCCCAAAACCCCTGGTTTGACGAAGAGTGCCGGCAAGCACATGCAGCAAAACAAAGTGCGTGCGAAACGTCGCTGAATAGAAGGACGAGAGCAGCTCGTCAGCTCTACGAGCAAAAAAGGAGGGAAGAACATCGGCTTCTCCGGAGAAAAAAGAGAGAGCATGAGAAGCGCGCGATCGAGGATATAGAGAGGTGTTACTCCAGGAACAATGTTCGGAAGTTTTACCAAAAGGTAAAAAGAACGTGTCATGCCAACAAGACCCGAACGGAGACCTGTAGAGACGAACAAGGAAACCTTGTAGTAGAGTCACAGTCGGTGCTGAGGACATGGATAAACCATTTCTGCAGACTGTTAAACGGCGAAGACGACACAAATTCCGCTGTTAGGCAGAACGAACCATTCAACCTGGACGATGACAGCCAAGATTTCCGTCCACCTGATCAAAATGAAGTGAGGATAGCAATATCTAAGCTTAAATCCAACAAGGCTGCTGGTCCAGACGGCTTACCTGCCGAGCTCTTCAAGGCAGCCGGAGATGACTTGGTAGAGTGCATACACCAACTCATCTCCAAGATTTGGTTAGAGGAAAGTATGCCTGATGAATGGAACCTCAGCATTGTTTGCCCGATCCACAAAAAAGGAGATCCTCTAAACTGCGCCAACTACAGAGGCATCAGTCTCCTGAACACTGCGTATAAGATCATGTCTGCTGTATTGTGTGAACGCCTGAAACCATTCGTCAACGATCTGATAGGTCCCTATCAGTGCGGTTTTAGGCCCGGTAAGTCCACGACCGATCAAATATTCACACTACGGCAGATCCTGGAAAAAACCCAAGAATACCAGATTGATACTCACCATCTTTTTATCGATTTTAAGGCCGCATATGACAGCGTTTATAGAGGCGAGCTATACAGAGCCATGTCTAGTTTTGGCATCCCTGCCAAACTTGTCAGATTGTGCAGAATGACGATGGAGAACGCTCGCTGCTCCGTAAAGATCGGAAACAATCTCACCGAGACCTTTGATGTCAAAAAAGGATTTAGACAAGGTGATGCGCTGTCATGTGACTTCTTCAACATCATTCTTGAGAAGATTGTGCGAAACTCACAAGCCAACACCAGAGGCACAATTTTCTATAAGTCTGTGCAACTGCTTGCATACGCTGACGACATTGACATTGTTGGTACAACACTGCGAGCTGTCACTGGTGCGTTTGCAAGTATTAGTACAGAAGCGGCAAAAATGGGTTTAGTGGTGAATGAGGGTAAAACAAAATATATGCTGTCAACAAGAAGGGACACACGACATCGACGAATCGGGCAGAACGTCACGATAGACAGCTATAACTTTGAGGTAGTTAGGGACTTTGTCTACCTCGGCTCCGCTATAAACTCTGATAACGACATCACATCAGAAATCAAACGAAGAATCACACTTGCCAACCGCTGTTTCTTTGGCCTAAGACGGCAACTGATAAGTAAGGCCTTGTCGAGAAATACTAAGGAAACTCTGTATAAGACCCTCATCATCCCAGTCCTGCTTTATGGTGCAGAAGTATGGGCGCTATCAAAGGCGGATGAAGATCTCCTTGGTCGTTTCGAACGCAAAATTCTTCGAGTGATTTTTGATCCCGTTTGCGTTGACGAGATTTGGAGGAGAAGATTTAACAGCGAACTCTACGAGCTGTACAGCGACATCGACCTGGTCAGAAAAGTACGCATTAGTCGTCTAAGATGGTTAGGACATGTAGAGCGAATGGACACCAACGCTCCGGCCCGGAGAGTCTTCGATTCCAACCCGGAGGGACAACGCAGTAGAGGAAGACCTCGCCTTAGGTGGCGCGCTCAAGTGGAAGGGGACCTCAACCAACTTGGTGTGCGCAACTGGAGGCAGTTAGCCAAAGATCGCGCTAACTGGAGAGGCGTATTGGTTGAGGCCCAGGTTCACCCCGGACTGTAGCGCCACCTAAGTAAGAAAGTAAGTACATTTTACGTATTATTTGCAATCTTTTGTGTTAATAAAATAATTTTTTGTTTTAAGTTATTGCATTTATTCATCTATAGGAAAACGTTTTAGTGCATACAAAAATCTCTCATTAATTCCGAAAATTCGTTTATTCGGATTGACCTTCCCCCCAACCATTCTGAACTAACGAGCTTTTACTGTATTATTATTATTTTTTTTTTTTAAGTAGATAAATGCCACTTTTATTTTTTATTCTTTCAAATTTCCGTCAAAAAGTGATTTTACCTCTTTCTAGATTGTTTTTGTTTTTCGTTGACTTCATGCAATTTTTATCTATCAGTTCGGTATTTATGTTATTGAGATTGTGGTTTGGTGGTTCTGTTTTTTTGTTTTTTTTTTTTTTTTTAATTCCGTGAAATTTTTGGTATAGCTCCATAAAATGAAAAGATTTTTTTAAATTATTGCTTGAAATATTGTTATTCCTAAGGCAAAAAAAAAAAACTGTTGTGTCTTTTTTTTTTTTTTTTATATATATACTTCTCCCGGGAAAGGCGAACCTATAACGCTTCAACAGCGCCCCGAGATGCCTGCAGATGTATGTTTGCTCTGCACTTAAATTGCTGCAAATTGTAGTCTTCTGGAAATATATCCCCAGGAAGCGAGTTCCAAAGTTTGCTTGTCCTGTAACAGAAGGAGTTTTGGAAAGTTGATGTCCTCACGGTTGTCAAGTGTACTGTATGGTCATGAGCATTAGCAGCCTGTCTTGTTGGGCGCCCAAAAGTTGCATTTCGAGGGATAATGTCTTTGAGTTCCTCAGAGCATCTACCATGGAAGTACCTATAGAATAAGCATAGGTCAGCGACTTGTCTTCTCCTACCAACGGTTGTAGATTCGATGTGAGTGTAGGGTCTCCAATGAGTCGAACTGCTCGTCTCTGTATGCTATCAAGCAGGTTAAGTGAATGTTTTGGGGCCGAGCTCCATATATGAGAACAATATTCCAAGCCTGGTCTAACCTGAATTGACTGTGACTCCTAGAAGGTGCATTGAGTCCTTGTGATGGATTGGATGGTCATCCATTTTGATCTGAGGAACTGTTGCTGCTGGATGTTCTAAAACAAACGAGTCCGCTGCTGTTCCTAAATTTTTAGTAAATAAAAATAACACTCCCCCACAAGTCCCTATACGTAATGTCTCAAAGTTTCATTTGACTTTGCCAATCTCCCTGTATAAAAGATGCCCTCTCCTTCTTCTACAGGGAATTATTTATTTTTTTATCCCTTTTTGCTCCTATTTCTCGACCAAGACTTTTCTCTACATCATTTTGGACACAACAAGTCTCTTGACTATTCCAACTGCACCTGCGATTCACTCAGGCCTATAAATCCCTCTATCAACGATATATAAACGATGTGCAAGCGAATCTTATAAGCGACCCTAAATATTTTTTTAACTATACAAGAAACAATCCGACCATTCATCCCTCTCTTAAGAATATAAAGCTTCAAGTGATCCACACTCCATTACTAATTTCTTTGCCACCTTTTTTAAACTCCTTTGTACCGCCAGTCACCTAGGTCCTCCTACTCTTCATCTTAGCTATTAACAATCTTGAAAGGGTCATTAAACACTCCGCTATCTCTCTTCATATGCCGACGATACCAAATTCTTTAAACACATATCTTCATCACAAGACCCGTGCTTACTGCAAAAATATCAAGATAGTTTTTCTATCTGGTGTCTCAAAAATTTCCTAGAGCTCAATATTTCCAAATTTCAACCCATCACCTTATCACGTGAGTACAACAAATCCCCTACCCGTCTATACCTACACTTATTGATCAACCTATATCCATCGTACAGTCTCTTCGTGACATATTTGGCATATTGTACGATCGCAAGCTGAATTTCTGTTCGCATATAGATGAGCTAATTCGTATAGCCAATTGATCTCTTGGATTCATTAAACGTAGGCTAAAGGAATTCTACGACCCCCATGTGACTAGACCGTTCTATACGACTTTGGTATACCCCCTCCTCAAATACGCCAGCACAACGTGGTCATCCTTTCAGCAAGTTCATGTAGGCAGAATCAAAAATGTACAGAGACGTTTTCTTCGATTTGCACTCCGCGATATTTCCTGGAACGATCTCTTTATTCTTCCTCCTTCTCTAGACCGCCTCAAACTCATTAAGTTGAATAGCCTTGAGGAGTATGAGGGATGCTGCAGACATTCTCTTCATTCATCGACTCCTATCAGGCTCTATAGATTTCCCGTCTCTTTCTTGAATACAAACCCTCATAATTTAAGATACCCTCTCCTCTTCTAACTACCAATCCACCGCACGTCCTACGGATCTAAACTCAACCTCCTTCACTCTAAACCCTAGCTTTAATTAATAGTTGTGTCTTAGTTTTTAGTTCTAGTAGTCCTTGATATAAGTATATGTAGTAGGTTTAAACCTCAGTTTAAGTTATTGTAATAGTGAGAATTCAACCAAAATTACTACTGAGCAAGGGGCCTCAGGTTCGATTCCCGGAAAAACTCACATTGTATCAGTTTTCTTTTTCTTCTACGTCAGTATAATTGCCATGAAAGAGCTTCGCAATTCAGCCGTTCGGACTCGGCAAACAATTAGTGCTGCCTTATTTGTCACAAAAATAAAAACTCACACGAAAAGTATATAACGTTGTGAGAAGCTCGGCCTAGGGTACCTATACAAACCTCTTGAGTCAACTATATATATTTTACTTATTGAGTGCTGTCTTTGCAAGTCAAATGCTCACAAGTTTACTTTGACTTCGATGCATTATTTGTTGTTGGGTTCTTGTATTAGACAGACGATCAAATAGTGCGTATGCACTATCAGCGATGTAGATCGATTCGAATTGAACAGAACTTTCAAGCGTATAGTCGGAACAGCTCTAATTGCTTTTAGTTAAAATTCCAAACTCAAGCTTCTCTCAATTTTGACGAATGTAATTGTAAATATCATTTAATCTTTTTGAACTAGCTATAAAGTTCGCCTTGTGGTAGAAATTCCAACATGTTAGTAGCCTGGCTTATACGCAAAATATTGAAAAACAAATTACACACAGCATGGCATCTTTGCACAATATTTCCAACAAACAAAAATCAAGCAAATATGTTGTGTTTATAAGGCATTGAGAGTGGTTCTTAACTATCTGCCTTCGCTGAAAATATATAAGATGACGAACTTGGATACAGGATCATGTTCTCATTCTTATGCTGCGGCGGCAGTTAGGTAGGAAATTGAGAAATCTCCAGGCAAAACATGTTCGGCTCTGCGAAATAAGGCCCCAAAAAGAAAATGAAATAAGGCCCAAAAAATTATACAGGAAACAACAACAACGATTTTTAATACAATTTGTGGTGTTATTTCCTAATGAAAACTGGGGCTTATTTCATTATGAAATAAGACCCCAAAAGAAGAAATGAAATAAGTCCCCAAATTATTTTTTTATTAATAATTGTTATCCTTCCGATATGGGATGCGTATGGGGGGGCATGCTGCCCCCCTACTACTCCCCTGCTTGAATTTACTGTTAGATTACGGGATGAGTGCGAGGTTGAGTATATAAAAAGTTTCTTTAATCTAAATTAGTGTATCCAATATCAACAATATTAAATAAAAAGTAGTTTTCATTATTTTTAATTTCATTATGAAATAAACCCCAAATTTGGGGCCTTATTTCATTTTGTTTTGTGGCCTTATTTCATCGTAGTGGGGCCTTATTTAATTGTTGAATTTGGGGTGTTATTTGATTATGAAATAAGAGTGATAAGACCCCAAATTTGGGGCCTTAATTCATTTTCTCTTTTGGGCCTTATTTCATTGGGGCCTTATTTCCCACAGCCAATTTGTTCACGATTTCTTTGGTTGTGGTGTAAAAATGATGACAAAAAAAATCATTGATTTGATGCGTATAGTAATTAAATACATAATTAAATTTATTTTTTTGAGCTCCGGAAAAAATGTAAAACATTTTTTTTTATCCCATTAATTAAAGACTGACAACTAAGCTTTGACCATAATTTCGGTCTTCCTAATGTTCCTAATGCGTGTCTTAACAATATGATCTGTCCAATCAGAAACAGCAACCATTCACCTTCCATCGCTCATGAATTAGGTACTTAAACTTGTCCACCCGTTTTAATACAGAACTCCACTAATGTTCAGATTCCATAAAACAGGCGTTTGCATTCGCGTTAACATTTCAACACGAACGCATTATACGAGAACAATACCATTTTAATTTTGCCCGGAATCGACCTCTGTGACCCTTCTATTATCTATATACGATATAGCTAAATAAGAGATGAATGGATGGACAAGGACGTTTCCTTCTTTTCTAGATAATAGAAAACAAAAAGCTAACAACGAAATAACTATTGCTAAATCCCTTGAGACCCATCGACTCAATCAAAAAATACAGTTTTCCATTCTCCCAGGTCCGAATTCATCAACGTAAGCTATTTTCGTTACATTACCGCACGATTATCATTCGCAATGGCTGTTAACCGCCCATAAAAAAAATAAACACATCTTAAATAGACATAATGGCTTTGCCAGCACACTCAACAATCCTAGCAATCCTCGAGGGAGCTTTATTGGATCAATAAAAGGAAATTGATTGAAGGAGGGAGATAAAATCCTGTGGACAGCAATATGCCACAGCAAGTACTCCTTCAATGAAATACCTACATCTCTGATTACACTTGATTGGGACATTTGCTTAATAAGTTTGCGAATTTAATAACCTACAATGTTTGTTTGAATTTTGCAAATAGTGGACCACTACACAACCGAATAAGTGATTCGTTTGGCCTTATTCTCCATGTTGATATCTTTACCAGAAGAATTTTCCAATTTTGGCACGGATAGAAGTTGTTCCCCATCTCCAAAAGTAATAGTAATAGTAAGTCGTTCTTCCCTAGCACACCTAACATTCAAGCCAGGAAACAATATCCCTTCCCAGTGAACAGTAACGACCTTCGGAATATTATTTTGAAAATCGGTTTTAATGTTTTCTGCCCGTTCTTGTCTAATCCGTGCCCACACGCGTTGAATCGAAGACTTATTGATTGCAAAATCCTCAAAGTTAAGCCCTATAGATTCCCCTGTAGCCTGAAGTATATAAACAGAGACTCTTATGCTCAACTGACATCTGTCTAAGGCTGAAACTCCTCCTCCAAGGACGCTAAAGAAGAAGATGGTATTGCCGATGACACGTACTTACTACGTTTTTGTTCTTTTTCTAATCGTCTTTGTCTAATTGTTTTATCTTCCTTTTCAGCTTGTTTTTTTCTCAACCCCCGCTAAGCAGCCCGGTCGTCCTGACTGTCTCTAACGCTGTAAAACGACTCTTTCCTCTTCTATTTTACTTTTTTAAAGAGGTCAACATGACCTATGTCAAATATGTTATCCAAATCGTCCTGGAAATCTGTTTCTCGCCGTTTATGCAACTCCTGGGTTTTCTTTGAATTTTTTTGCAATGCTCTCCAAGCTTGATACAAACTTATAAGCTTCTTCACAGAGTTGGGTAGTGCTTTTTAAGGATTCTTGACTTTTCCCAAAAAATAGTACACTCGCGAATAACAAGATTTTCGCTTTCGCTGACTGTCAATTTAACTTCCCGCATATTAAAAAATAAAACTTCAAGAACTTGTCGATTTGACGGTTATTTAGCACCCTTTATTTGGTGATTTACATCTCCCGTTAAGTAAATGCTTTTTGTATTGCTTCTTAATTACATTGACATCATTAACTGATTAAAAAATATGTGTTTACCGTTTAAAAATTAAAAATGCAATAAAAATTTGCTTAGACACGTGCTACTTTTTCAGTGTAACTTGTAACATACTCCAAATGACCTAATTTTTTTTTTCGGTTGCGTTTTAGAATCAAATAAATAAAATAAGAACATATGCGTTAAAAAAAAAAAAGTCGAAAAATAAGGGACACCCTAATATATATATATACTAGCTGACCCGGCAAACTTCGTTCCGCCCAAATTTGTTAATGTAATGAAAATAATAATTCCGAGCATGCACAATGCACTTGCTTATTTATGTAATTCGGCCAATTAAAATGCTTCATTCAAAAGTTATATTAAATGCAATAGAAGTAAATGACGAAAAGCAATGTTGTTTTGTTTCAATCAAACCGCAACGATTTTGACGTTTCGGCCAACCTTCCGCTTTTCACTAAATTGACCATGTGAGAAACATGGTAATTCAAGATTGATACTACAAAGGCACCAACATCCATCGATTATACTTGCAACAAATTATTTGTCATAGTGAAAGCGAGACGCACAGGAAATCTAAGTCGCTTAAATACGAATGGCAAATCGTTCTGAATAAGCGGAATCTACGGAATGAGAGTGTTTGCCTTTGGATATTCCACTCAAAATCGTCACTTGCATGGCATTTGATTTGGGATCCTTCACCACCAAATCAAACGCGTTCTGTTACAAAGTCTCGGTGTATTGAGGTTGCGCAACAAAATTATAACTGAGCCGACTTTCAATTGTATAGATATAAGCCCGGAACATCCAAAGAATTCAAAAATTCAACTAATTCCCATAAAATTTTGTTTTCACGACAAAAAGTAGCATATTTCCTTCCTTGGGCCCATGCGAATTTAAACCAAAAATCATAAAAATTGAAGGATTTGTTCCCGAGTTATGAGTGCGCACATACGGACGTCAGTCTTTTTTATATGTAGCTGTACCCACCCGGCTTTGCTCATACCTTTCGTATTAAGTCCTGCTCACATTTAGCAAAGTCCTTTATTTGGACAATGTCCATTAATCATTTTAATGCTTCCACAACCCGTTCTCCTATCCCGCTTATGTTTTGCAAAGTACCATCTATAGGGTCCGAAACTATAGTATATTTCGGTAGAGCTGTTTCGGAGATCGGCAACAGCGCCACCTATCAGGTCCAAAAGTATCCTATCCTTCAAGTGGGAACGAAGAATATACATCCACGAAATTTCATTGAAATCGGTTGAGCAGTTTCGGAGATCGACAACAACGCCACCTATCGGGTCCAAAATTTTATCTTTTAAGACTGCCTAAGCCTGAAATACACCAATACGAACAAAACAAAAGAAGAATCATAAAATTTGGCCCAGTAAGAATATTTTCCTTGGTTTTGTTATTTGTGCCGGAAATCGAATGCAAATGTTATTTACCTATTTAAAATTGATTAAAAACTAATTTGGAGTTTTCGTCGAAGAATTGTACAGCTAAATGATATATGAATTACTTGAATATCAAATTCAAAAAGGTTTGGACAACCAACGCCAACTATGTTATTACAATTAAATTTAATGTTTGTTGATACAAAATTGATATGCAGGGAAATCTAACTTTTCGTAAATATCTCCCAGCGCCACCTATCGGGTCCAAATTTTGGCAAAAGCTTTCTATTTTCTTAAGTGTTATATGGTGTTAATTTGAGCCAAATCGGTCCATAAATAAGAATTTTCAAAAAGCGACCTCAGCGCCCTCTATAGGGTCTAAAATAAACATAAACCATCCGGAGCACCACACAAACATATGGTGTAAATATAAGGGGGATAGCTTCAGTGGTTCAGCCGCTATCGTCGGTCATACATACGCACGAACGTTTTTATATATATTAAGATGTATATGTAAACACGCGTCTACCTATTGTTGCCTTGAGAAGAAAGACTATCCCGTTACAAGTTTATTAAAAAAGGATTCTACAAAAGATTTCTTTCAACCCTTTTTAATAGTGGGTTTTAATGCTGCACGATACCTACCTACTACTCAATTAAGGATTAATACAAAACTCAAATGTGCATCCATAAACATTTGAAAAAAAAAGAATAATCTTTACACACGACAGCGACAATGGTGTGTTGAAAATTGAAATCAGTCTTGTGTCCATAGACAAACCATACTGACACTGAGACCCCTAACGCGCAATCCTCTTGCCGCTGGCCCCCTATTTTTTTTTTTTAAATTCGCACATTTTGTTTACCTATCGGTGTTCTGTCAATTTATAATCAGTGTGACATGCAAAAACAATAAAAAAAAATTTAAAATTATTGCTGCCAACCGCTGGCGCTGCCAACAATGGGGAAACGTGATAGAGTTCGGGAATACGACATTTTAACATAACTGAATGTATAGCTTGTAGGTAAGTAACGGAAATTTGGCCGACGACGGGGGTCTCATTTCTCATTTCTCATAGTATTGTCTCTGCTTGTGTCGATCATAAACTAATGTGTTATTCGATTGGGCGTCTTCAGATTCGCTCTCAGATTTCAGATTTTGTGTGTCTATCGATCTTGTTTGGTAAATCTGAAGCAAATCTGAAATCTTAAGAACATGGCTTTTTTTGGTACCAAACGAACATAAAAATTGCTCTGAGAGTAAATAAAAGTATCTACCTACTTTGAGAGCGCCCAATTGAATACCACATAAGTATGAAATAGACCGTCAGTTCAGCCAGCTTAAGAGTTTGCCTACAAGCTGTTTTCCGTGTTGCTATACTATGTGCGAAAGGATGTGTGTGTGTGCTATGTTAAATTAAATTAGACGCAAGCATACACTAGACCATAGGAACCTCACAGATGACTGACAGTTCATTCTGTTGTGACATTGGAAGAAATTCAAATAATTGGCCGTTATCGGGATGTGTTAAGAAAACGGTGGGTGGTGTGGTGTTAAGTACCTAATTATAATATCATTAAAACGAATATTTATTACAATCGAACCCGCTTAAATGAAACCCATTTAATTGAAACACCCACTTATTTAAACACTATAATTATTAATCCCCTTGTATTAGGTATACAAATAACTCCGCTTTATTGAAGTCCGCTTAAGTGAAAATCTCGGATATCTTAAAAACAATTCCTTTAAAATGTTGTAACTTTTCATTTCTTTCATCTAAGAAATGAAAATGTGAACAGACCTACTACATGAATTGAAAAAAGGCAAAAAGTAGCGAGCAATCGTTGAATCCATTTTTTGCATTATTCCACTTTACCTCTAAAAATGACAGATGTAAATTCTTACATTCTAACATTTTTTTTTTTTTTATTATTAGTACAACCAATTCGTGATGATGAGAAACTTGTCCAGGGTAAGCTATACTGAAACTATTTTTGAGTTATCCGAGGTCCGCTTAACTATTTTTTTTTTTTTTTTTTTTTTTTTTTTCAGTTATCCGGGGTTCACTTCAGCGGGTTTGACTGTATTCTTTTATTTTACTTATATGGTTTAGGTACATTGTGGTTGCAAACAAATGATATCAATTAACTATAGGCATAATATGCAGAAATAAAATAAAATCAGGACCTACAAATAATTATTTGGAATTTTACTGATATAGCCACAAATTTGAGTTTTTAATGTCTGCCGTACCTACAGTTTAAAGAAAATAAATTCATTTTCATTGATTGTATCTATTTTTTGTTATTAAAGTGCAATGAAAATTTAGAAAAAGAAATATTTTAAAAAAGTTGAAAGAATTTTTTTTTTTTTTTTTTTGTCACCCATAGTCCTTTTTTTGTTATCCTTCATCTGCAAGACAAATACGATGAAATGATTGTCAACAACGTATTGGTTGGCTATTAGTATTTCTAAAAATTCTTTTTGTCATGGCCTATGAATGGTTAAGTTTTAAAAATGTTTTATTTCATTTTGGAAGGTAACATTTCACCCCACGCTTATTTCACAATATTTGTTTTATTTTTATTTTATTTTTATCACTTTATTTCTATTTTAGAATCATTAAAAGTGATTGAAGTAAATATTATTGAGTTAGACAGTGCTGCCGAAAGTACTCCCAAAGGAGTGTTGTACTCCTCTCAGCCTCTCCGTACTCCCTTACACCTTCTTTTACACTCGTACTCCTTTTCCTTTTTTTTTTTTTTAAAGATCTAAAATATCTTACACTTGCAGGAAAGTGTAATGTTCTAGTTTCTAGTTTTTTTTTTTTTTTTCGTTGGCTTCATGCAATTTTCAAATGTCATTTCGGTATTTATTTTATTGTTACCTTAGATTGTGGTTTGAACTCCTTGAACTTTTATGTAAAGTTCAATAAAAGTTTTGTTGAATTAATGCTTGAAATATTATTATTCCTATTAGAATGATTAAAAGTAAACTTATATTATAGATATTTAGTGAAATTGGATTTCTTTGAGACGGTAAAGGCAAAAGAAGCTGTAAATGTGAGAGCTGTTCCTATAAATTAAGCAAAATCACCTTCTGGAAAATCCAACGATAGCCAACGTTTGTTATTAAAATTAATAATATATTTATTTATGATTTTTTTTAATTTTAATGAAGGTAAAAAAAATGTTTGTGTCCACATTTACTTTTGAAGACTAAAAAATGTCTGGCAACACTTTAGTATACTTCCTATGGGCTTTGAATAAAATATCAATAATTAAAAATTATTTTCTGCTTTTTAGTTCAACAGCTTTCAACAATTCAATAAGAATAAGTCTAAATGGACGTAAGAAAGCCATATTGGAATCTGGGTCCAATTCCTGACAACAATTAGTTGTAAATTTATAAATCGTTTTACACCTGTTTGAATAAAAGAAAAAATTGTTGGCCCATTTATTACCGTCAGTAATGCCTTAAATTTAAATTCGTAATTCTTTAAATCTCAACCGACTTCTACTACCATCGACAACTTCCCGGAAGCCTAGGCACGATGTCGTGGTACATTAAAGAAGCGACTCTCTATCTATACCTGTTAATTCTTGCCTATATATGATTTTATAACGTTATATATAGAGTTGCATAAAATAGGGGGAAGCACCAGGGGGTCTTGCATCTCCTTGTACATAAACATTGTTTTGGCAAAGTCGACGTCAACCTTTTGATGCGAGTCAGCTACGAGGTTCAGAGCTCTCTAAAGCCAGTCTGAGCTCGATTCTTCAAATTTAGCTGAATAATTTGTATGCTGTCCATATATTTGTTCCAATGAAGCTCCATTCAGTAGGTTTTTTTTAAAAGCTCTGTGGAATCATTCACTGGAATCTTATTAACTCGAAAAATCTATTCATAAATAGTGTTAAAGTTCGCAATGAAAAACCGGAAAATGTTGTTTATTCAAAATCACCTTAAATTTTCTCGTGCACTCTTGAGCATAGCATTGCATTTTCAACGAAATGTATTAAACGAGTAGATATACCCCCAATCCTGCATCAAAATTTTATTAAACAAAACCCAACCCCAGCCTATGCCTCAACATATTTATGAGCTGGCTCACCCTGAAGTGTGCTGCTATCCTATTAATTAACTGTCGTTTTTAATTTGCTGAATTTGCCGATTCAAGTGAACTGACCCCTGTCGTACCTTACCACCCTTATTCCACTCACCCCAGTGACCATTATCCTTGATTTTAGTCCAGGATATGGTTAACTGAAATTAAATATACGAGTATAAAGAGGAGCTCCTGATGAAAGACAGAGAGTGAACGAATTAAGCAAAGCAGAAAAGAAAACACCTATGGCGATGACGATGGGGGGATGGTGATGTCTGTCGTAAATTATTGAAGGGGCACATCTGTAGCTTTTTGTCGTTACCTAGTTACCCACGCCACAAAATGAAGCTTTAGTGGGGTCAACAATGGGCGGCGTTAGTGAACATCGAACAGAATTGGATTTACAGGTAGAGATACTGTTGGTGCAGTATCCCCTTTTTACCCGACTGGACACAGGGAGGTCGCGCATATCCTAGGTATGTAATTTAAAAACAAAGAACCCGACTGACTGTAAAAAAAAAGATGTAAAAAGACCAAAAAAAGACACTTTCAAGTATAACTAATTGACAGTCGGAGACTTCCTAGATAATCTGAGAAAAATATGCGCAGCCTCCGACTGCCAATTAGTTATACTTGAAAGTGTCTTGTTTTAATCTTTTTAATCTTTTTTACAGTCAGGCGGGTTTTTTTTTAATTTACTTTTTTTCCATATTACGAACAAATTGCATGACAAAAGTGTGGTGACACTCTGAACAAAACAAAAATCGTGATTGATGGAGCAATCGGTTTATCTGAGGTGTGTCCATTTTTCAGGCTATATTCGCCTTCGAAATCTTTATAGTCAAAGTGTCATTGCCGTACATTTCTTTCGGGAGGCTTAATACTGTGTTTGATATTTCCTAATGAAGCTAAATGCTTGGGCCTTATTTAGAAATAAATTTGAACTAAAACCCAGACATACAGGAAAGAGTTAAAAAAGCTTCTGTTGCTTTTGTTGGAAAACTATCAACTACAATATATCCTAGCTTGATAAAAGCTTCCAAGTCTCCATTGTTTGATGACCAAAATACCAAATTCTTCACAGATGGATGTAAAATTGTTAGTAAGGCTTTTTATTCTCTGATAAACAAAATTTCGGTTTACGCCGATTTAGCGGATTTCGTAATCAATAACCTCTATAAGTAGCCCCAGACCAGAGAGTCGCTTGTCTTTTAAGGGGAAATGGAGCAGTTCAATATCAACATTTGCTGGAGCTCATCCTGTTCTGCCGGATGACGATACATTGGGCCTTAGTGTACATCGACTGCTACTTGCAAACTCATAAAACTGTATGGGATTAGGGCCCGTTTGCTGATACTACTTATAGCGATTTAAGTTCCACTTAAAATCCTATGTTACAGTTTATGACATAAAAAGTAGTCCATAAGGTATTAAGCTAGAACTTAAATCGCTATGAGTAGTATCAGCAAATGGCCCTAAAGGGACAAACCTTTCATTCTTCATCTGAAACTCCCTAACAGTTTGATCTCTCTTAACAGGCTGAAGATCATCGTTACAATATTCGTCATCACGGGACATTGTCTTAGAGAAGCAGGCAATGAGGCTTGGCGTAGTTTTAAACACAGCTGTCTGATAAAAGCCTGAGAGTTTTTTCCGCGACGATATTCATTGGAAGCTTAAACTTTAAATTTGATAGGCAGTTTGTACTAATGGCGACTTTGAATACTATAAAACTTTGAAGTTTTATGATTTTAGGCCAGTGGCGAACGCTGGTGGAATTTTAATTATTTGTTTAGATGGTGCATTCTTTTTTCCAAGCTGTAGTTTGGCCACAAAAAGAATTCCTCAAATGCACAGAAGTTGGCTTCTTTATACAATTAGCTTAGAAATAACCATCAAACAATTAAATACTGACAATGTTATCATTAAGGCGAATAAAACCTCTTCATTGATTAATGCAAAGAATACATAAAATATTTTCTACCAAAAACGTTCGGAAATCCGCCAAAAGGTGGATTTGGCTTTTTAATTGTACATAGAATTAAAAAAAAATAATTTGTCGATTAATCTAACAACTAGGTGCAATCTCATTTATGATGAAGAAAGTCTGTTTTTTAAGAAACATCCCTCGCGTTCTTAGTCTGCAATGTCATTCGATGGTTTTCCCTTTCAGGGAACCCCGAAACACAAACAAAATAAAGTGCACGACTGGGTCGAACGTAACTTTCTCGTTTATCATAAGTATTGGTTTAAATATTTGATATTGTTTGGCATATCATTACTTGTTTTTAAAAAACGTTTTCAAGTCGAAAATGGGGTTTTCGAGATATGAGCAGTTTATAAAACTAGCGTTTTCGGTGAAAGTTTAATATAAAAGTCTCATTTCAAAAATCCGTTGTACGATAATAGAGAGAAAAACTGAGTTTGCTATTAGTTTGGAAGTGATTATATTCCCTTAGAAGTTAACTTTTGTTACAATTGTATGGACCGTTTTCCAGATCTGTCCAAAGTTTTTGCGAAAAACGGATTTTGCAGTCATGTGTATCAAATATAAATTTTGTTTTGAAAGTCATTTTCGAACAAATCAATCTGGTATAAACATTTTACATGGGAAGTACCTACCATTAATATTGAGGATACCGTGCAAAAAACGGTCCCGAATTTTGTGCCCCCGAACTCCAAGTCCGAAGTTTGAACGAAATCCGGGCAGCCGTTTAGACTGTATACCTATCTTGGGAGCATACAGACAGACAAACGGACAGAATTTCGAGACCCACTTTTTTTAGTTTCTCTATCATCGTTATAGTGTAGGTTAAAATCAAAACCCCTTAAATCCACTTTAGAAGATTTCAAGTAAATCGAGAAAAACTTGTAACTTCTAAACAAAACATTTTTTATGACTTTTTTTTTTGCAGGATTAAGGGAATCCGTATTCCACACAGTTAAGGTGCAGAAATCGTGATCTGGAAGTTTCCAGTATTGAGCTAAACCGAACTTTGTTTTGGATAAAATGGGTTTTGAGAATTACATAACGATCAAAAGCTTAAATTTAAAGGTGCATGAATTTAAAACAATAAAAATATAATTTTAGAAGGTCAAAACAGTTTTAATTTAAATGTGTGAAAGTAAATAGTGAGTAAAATAATAATTTAAATGAATATTTTATGAGAAAAGATGCTTATTGCTACTATAGTTTGCTTAAATCCGAATTTCTTTCCCAAAATGCTGAGCCTCACAGACAGGATCATTTTCTTCGATTGTTGGCCTTGTACAATTTTGTTCTACAATATTTTTGTAAAATTTAAGCTCCTCTAAAGATCTCCAGTCTTCACCATAATGTTTGTTTAATAGATTGATAACATCCCGCAGCTTTTCTTGCTTGAGTTGTACTCCCATTTCAATTTGCACCGGCTCCATTGTCGTAATTTTTTTATGTTTTTTTAGTACCAATTTGGCAACTCCTATGTCGGAATTGTAAAATGGCTCACCACGCACTAAAACAGCCCCACTGCATTCTTTCGTTAGAATGAATCTCTTAGACTCATTAAATTTAAAGTGCCAGCTTGAGGTTGGTCGAATATACTCCGCTGTTGAACTTTTCCAGTCGAACACCGGGCAGCAAGCATCTCCAAGAGGAACGACAGTGGCGAAGTTTTGATGAATCTCTAGGTATTCTTCTGGCGTTATAATAGTCTGCTTTCGTTTGACCTGAAAAAAATACAATAATACTTGAAAATAATATGAAAATAGAAACCAACAAAAAAAACAAATTTACCTGCTTTTCGACAAGAGCAAAAGCTCGATCAGGTGGGATGTAAGAATGTCCTGGTATTGGGAAAATTATTTCAAGTGTTTTGATGTTTTGTGGAGCTTTCTTAATTCCAATCATCGTTGAATTTTTGTTCTGCCCTCCGCATCCATCACAGACCAAACGTGCTGTAGTAGCATGGTCCAAACTAAGACTACACAGGCGGTTGAAAACAGCGGAAGCAATTTGATTGGAGCCCTTCGAAAACTGATTTTCTGTCCATGTAAAGAAAAACACATTTTCTTTGTTCAAAGGGGCTTTTGAGCTCCCAACGACAACGCCGAAGTTGTAGATATAAAATTGCCTGGAGTAATAGGCCGCTTGATCTGGCACTTTTGGCAAAACCATGTTTTTTTGGCAGTCGAATGACATCGTTACGAGATCCTCCTTTTCTTCTCTTAAAATATTGAAAAAAGCTTTAGCTCTCCTTTTGTGAACCACCTTTTCAACCATAAGTTTACTCTTTTTTGCCTCGTTTTTTTCATATTTAATACGTTCAGTAAGCTCAATACATTTGGAACAAAGGTCGGTTGAAGGGGCTCTGAAACCAATGTTGAACTCGTTGTTAAAGATGTTACGAAAGAAGCTGGGCTTTACAGCAAGGCTGTCTTGTGTAACTTCGTTGCTATACATCCGGTACATCTTGGAGATCGAAAGTTCACTTGGAAGATACTGGCGTTTAGCTACGGTATTTCTACAGTAATGAAGTTCAAGCACTCTAAATTTTTGAATAAATTCGATAACTGCGTTTTTTTTTTGGGCGAATATTTTGTAGAAAACCTGTTACCACCCCTTTTTTCTAAGGGAGCTGTTCCAGTTGCTAAATGTCTCTTAGCAACCCCAATAACTCTGTCTCTCTTTATGCGCAAAATTCCACAGAAGGCTTTTTGGCAAACGCGAACCATAACGCCTTTCGAATTTCTGATGTGGTATTCAACGGCTATGTTTTTCCTCGTAGAGGTGGTTCTTCTCCGCTTAGGAAGTGCAGGGCAGCAATGCATAAGAATAAATGCATCTTGCGATAATTTCGTTGGGGTTTTGTAAAATGCCTTTGCGAATGTCATCGCCTCATAACTCTTCACTGTATTGCACAAATAAACGCTTTTACCTGGTTGGTGCTTACATTCCGGTATTATTGGAGGTTGTTTTTGTCGGTACCTGGTCAATAGTACCGAAATATGTAAAACATTGTTCAAGTAAATCACTAAAAGCTTAAACTTACCGCTCAATTTTTGCCTTTTCAGATTTCCAACCATCTCTTTTGGATTGCCTTTTCCTTGCCTTTCCATGATCGCCAACCAGCATTGGAGAGCTTGAACTTTCCATTATTCGAGTATTCCTTACTATCTTCGTATAAGAATAACTAAAACTAAAGACATTTAACACGCTAAAAACACACAAATGAGCACACTTTTCACAACTCTTTTAAAAAACACTTCCAACTGCAACGATTTCTCTGACAAATATGATCAAAACTGTGATTGACAGAACCGAACAATTCCAAAAAGGGAAGCCCCCTCAAAACTTTGTTTTTAGGGGGTTCCCCTTTTAACTTTCAACTACTACTGTACTGAACATTTTCTATAGTATAAAATGCAATCCAGCAATACAATATAATGTTACACGTTCAACTGCTTTCTTTGCATTCTCATCATAATCCCATAATATGGATATAATGGTTTTTGAATTGAAATTTGCCCCAGAAAATTTACTTTAAATGGATATAATGTAATTTGATAAACACAAAAAAGCTTGAATATGATGGGTTTTGACACTCAAACTGAAGTGGATATAAAGGATTTTGAATTTCAATACAGATTTTGAAGTCATTTTTCTAGGGGATTAAGTGGATTTTTGATGCAAATTTAGGCTAGACTATAGCCCTACACTACGCTAACAAAATCTCATACCAAAGTAGTTTTTTCTAAAAAGTGGATATAATGGGTTTTGCTTTTGATCGACACCAGAATTGATTAACATCTCGAGTTCGAAATTTTGTGAGAATATACGGTACACCTAATAGAGAATATTAAAAATCTGGCAATTACATCGTCTTTAAACTATGACAAAGTTCGTCAGCCTTCGCCATCTGATTTTGGGCTTTACTATATGAACTCCAATGCTAATTTATGCTTGAGCTATGCCTGGACAGCTACTCTTTAAAATGTTGATTAAAATAAACGTTGATATGTCCTGAAATCCAAACCCGGGTATAACGTTGAACTGATCAAGTCAGCTTCTTTATTTTAGCGCTAATTTTGTCAATGAGTTTATACGTATCTCTTATCTGGCTCGGGGTTGCGTTCGAGTTTATTATCAAAAAGCACCGATATAAAACACAGTGACGGTATTTTTAATGTGAAGCATCCAAGCGTCTGTGGTAACGATGCATGCCTTTCATTGAACTTTTTGCGTTTGGTTATGTTGAATGTTATTCACATGCCAAACCGCCATTTTTCACTATCCCATACTGAATTCAAAAAGCAAAACACTCTACTACAACTCGAACTATAACTATTCCATTCATCAAACATCACGTACATGTACACGTGTTGGCAAATCAAGTATACTGTTAAGTCCGAAGGTTTTTTAACCCACTCTAATGGCTACGTTCGTTATCTTACTCGCTGATAAACATTCCTTTAACGTTAATAGCTGTGTTAATCCCATTCGATTATTTATTAGAAAATACGATATGCAATGTGAAGTAGTGTAAGAGGTTCAATCTAAGGCAGTGCACTTAAGATAGTCCACAATAAATAAATAGTTTAAGGCAGAGGTACACTCAAAGGTCAAAGTGTTGTTATTTGTATAAAAGGGTACGTACGTATTTTTATCTGACTTAATATTCAACGATTTTTGTGCGAGTCCCCAAGTTTTACGGCAATCAAAATCTATGAGAGGGAAACAGGAATGCAGGTAATCTCAGTCTGATATAATAAACAAATAGAGCTTATACGAGCGAACTTTTCAATGTGTGCTGTAAATAGTTCTCATATTATCACGCTCTGGGTTTTTTAGCGAGCTCTTGCTCGTTTTACTGTGATATTTATTCAATTATTACACTAACAACGAACTAACTATCGAATGTTTCTGATTAAATAATTGAAATTTAGTCAGTAGCTATTTGTGTTGCTATTTTTATTTTGCTAAATCACTCTGTCAGTCGTATTGATCTAATCAAAAGCAAAAGTTAATTCGTTTCTATTAAACAACTTAATTAATTCTGTTAGCCATACGCCATCAGTTAGTTGAAATGCATATTTGAAGTGATAAGAATGCTGCTATTTAAACATTTTATATTAATCGGGCTAGTGATTAGGTACGCTGACCTTTCATCACAGGTGGGTTTTGGTTTTATTTATTTATTGAACTAATATTTTGGGGGCAAAGTGGATAGTAAGAGGGATTACTTAAGAAGTTTTAGAGTAAAGTAAGGATGAACTGCCAATCATAAAAAAAAGAAAATGTGACCACGACAAAATCAATCAATCATCTTGCAACTATTCGTAAGCTTTAGCACAAAACAGCGATCAGTCTCGATGGAATTTAAAAAGGGACAAATACCATAATATGGACTGCAACCGATTCGAATTATTTTTTGATTTTATATGTGGTTGTTTGTTTAATACAGCGATGAAAGAACTAATTCTTCGCGATAAATAGGTGTATGGCTCTAAAATTTAACACAGTTTTAAATGAGAAAATTAAAAAAAAAATCCTTTAAAATTAGTGAAAAAAATATGGAATACATTTTTTAGTTGCACAGTCTGGACTAGATAAAGTCACAACTTTCCTTAAGGAAGCTTAGGTTCACAAACTGAATTAAAATTGGAAAATCGCATTCAAAACGTGTACAACGTGGAGTCTGATCACACATCTATTCCTCTGAAACTGTCCCATGTTGGGCATCCATTTGTAAATAAACCTATCAGCCGCACGTTGGGCGCCATTTGTAACAAACCTACCTCCGTTACCAGTCAGTTAACGCTATTGGTTGATTATTAACTATTTAATTTGAAGGAGATTTTCTATATCCTAGAAACATATTGGTATTTTACGCTTTTGAATAGGTATCATTAACTTCGATTTCATGTGTAAATTACACTAGTTTACAAAAGTTAAAAAATTTCGTTTTATTTATAGTGACAAAAACTAAACGCAAACATATATTTGTTTTATTTTTATTACGTCAAAGAATCAAGTTTTAAGAACTTTGTCAAGGCTTTAGATAAAACTAGTAGCTTAGCTTTTAGACCTTTGTGCTCAATTTTTCCTAATCTTTCTGAGGCGAAACTGAAAGAAGGTATTTTTATTGGACCACAAATCCAAAAAATTTTGAAAGATGAGGTACCTATTTGAAAACAGTCTTTCGGATACTGAAATATCTGCTTGGAATTCACTACGACTTGTTATATAAGAGTTTTTGGGCAACGAAAAAAAAGGAAAATTACAAACAGTTGATTGCTGATTTATTACATAATTTTCAACGAATGGGTGTCATCATGTCTCTGAAAATTCATTTCCTTCATTCACACCTTGATTTCTTCCCTGAAAATCTCGGAGAAGTCAGCGACGAACATGGAGAGCGTTTTCAATCAGGATTTGAAATTTTTTGAACAAAATTATCAACGGTACTGGGACCAAGCCATGTTAGGTGATTGTTGCTGGTCTGTTATATGAGACAAATACTCAAATAAATACAAGAAAAAAGCTAAGGCAATTCATTTTTTTTTTTTAATATTTTTGTACGAATTTTTTTTGTAAAGCAAAAATATTTTGGAAAGTTGACGTGTTGGATTTTTTTCATATTTTTTTTGAAACTCGGTGCATCTCAAATGATAAGAAAAAACACTTTTCATTTCTAGGACAAAAACCATGTAAACTAGTGTTATCGTTCTTAAATAACTGAAGGAAAATTGCTCCAAATGTTTTTTATTTTAATACAACCATTCTGCAGTGTTATTTTTAATAAGTATTGTAAGCAAATGAACCTTTATCCCTAAAAAAATAATACTATCCATACGTAACGGGTAATATAAAATTTAGCGGATAAAATTCACACAGCGGAAGTGGCTCATATTTTTTGAGAGTGTGTTATAGAGTCGGAATTTTTGAGGCTACGTCACGTGCCATTTGTCAATACGAATTTCTATGTAATTTACTAACCGAAAGGAACATCAACGCGAAAATAGTTACCACTGAACTTAGACTAGCAAGAGGCACTCCGCAGGGAGGTGGGAGATGACCTTTTACTCTGGGTACTTTTTATTAATAAGATAGAATATGGGGTCGAACGAATGGTATGGATCTACAATTTTATGCCGACTCCAAACGGCTAATTGAGAAGCTCTTTCAAGACAGTTATACTCTCGGAAGTTTGTCAGACGTTCGCGAGAGGTGACGCAGTGGAAAAAACCCTCACTTAGTAGTAGGGTACCAAACCCCACAATAATCTTGTAGATGTACACGGCAATCGTGTGGCCAATACTCACATACGGCAGCGTAGTCTGGTGGCAAGCCGTGGGCAAAGCAATCTATCTCAAGGCAATGAACAAGATGCAAGGACTAGCATGTAAAGGGTGTCCGCCAAAGAATTTTCGACTTTGAATTTGAATAAACGGCGAGCGGAGTATCGGCGGAGGGGGGAGGCGTATTCATTACACTTACGCGTCGTGCGGATTTTAGTAGCCATGGATCGTTGGTCGGCGGAGCATCGTGCGTTTGCTGTAGAGGCATATTTTAAAAATAACGATTCTCCCGTGGCTATTCGCAAGACATTTCAATATTCGGCGTATACGGGATTGTCCTAGTACGCAACTTATTGGCAAGTGGGTGCGAAGTTTTCGTGAACAAGGACCTGTAGTGGGACACGGGCCAGGTGTATCGCGAACTGTGAGAACTGACGAAACAATTGAAGCAGTTCGTCGTGATGTTATTGCAAATCCACGTCTTTCACTAAGAAAAAAAATTCCCAAACCTATTCGTCTATGTTGGAAAACTTTTTGGAACCTGAGTTGGAGAACAATGAATGGGTAAACGGATCGACATGGTTTCAACAGGATGGAGGCATCAATGAACATTGTAAGGCGCATTTTCCCCGAAAAAGTCATAAGTCGTTATGGTGATATCCCATGGCCCCCCAGATCGCCAGACTTAACACCTGCGGACTTTTTTTTTTATGGGGATTTCTTAAATCTAAAGTCTACGTTAACAAACCGCGAAATTTATTGCAACTGAAAAGATATTCGCAACGAAATCAGAGGAATTTCGCAAGAAACTTGCAAAAAAGTTTTCACAAAAAATATGGTGTTTCGTTTAAATGAGTGTGTTCGTCTCCGTGGTAAACATTTAACTTCAATTATATTCAAAACATAAATCCGCATTTGTATGTTTTATTTTAAAATAAAAACGATTATATAAAAACCTGTGAATCTTTTATTATTTAATTTTAAATTCGAAAATTGTTTCGCGAACACCCTTTATATAGGGACGGTCAGCGCGATGAAAACTAGACACACAGTTGGTTGGAGACTGTTCTCAATTTGACTCGTCTAGACCTTTACATGCAATTTTGGCCACGCACAAGGGAAATGCGGTTGGGAAGATTGTCACTTCCGATTATATGTCTCCCCTCATCTGAACTTTTATAGACCATTCTCCTACTCTTTTCCAAGTAGAGATGAATGGAAGAGATAAACCCACAAAGCAGAAATCGGTATTTATCCACACAGTAATATTCTGTGAGCACTGGTATATTCTGTGAGCAATTAAATATACACTGCTCCATCAGGCTTCGTGATAGCAGTAGTGTCTTTCAAGCAGAGGTTTTAGCAATCGCGGAAGCGGCCCGAATTGTGTCATTGTTGGCAATACCACGTAATGCTATTACCATTTTCAGGCGGCTATAAAAGCAATTATATAGCTATAGCCTCTATCACTTAACGAACAGAACCCTTGGAAGCTATTACTTAGATGACTCACGAGAACTTACTGATGTAACACTTTCTAATCTTTACAGGTTTTTGAGGACTAGCGCACCAAATCGTGGCTTCGTGGCTACTCCGTTAAAATAAAGCTTTTACGCAAAGTAACTTGAAATCGGCCGAAATTGGTGGTCTGGTTTGTATAGTTTGTCTCTGGTTCCTAGTATGATTTCCAGGCAAGTTTGCGAATCGTATATTTGACTTCTTAGTATTTTGAAAAGGTGGTTGGGTGTTGTATGAATAGGGTAGACACTGATTGGCGTCAACTTGGCGATGCCCAGGCGTTGTAACTGTTCATACACATCAATTGTGCTTATTTTACCTCCGCGTGGTAGCCACCGGGTACTGGTCTTGTCCTTCCGGGCATGACTTGCTAAACTTAGAAGCGCGAGTGTTGAACACGAAGAAAATAGCAACACTATAATGCTCTGTCGGAATGACTGCCTGATCGAGTCTCAGAGGTCTTACATGAGCCCCTCAGAAAGAGGACGTACGGCGGATGAATTCACATGGTTGAATCAACGGTGGCGTCAACAGTCAACATGGCAGATACCTCAATGAGCTACTTCGACGTATTTGGAGCTGAGGTCATTGAGGATTTTTCAGCACTAGTCAGGGTGTTGAAATAGAGATGGTGGCGGAAGAGCCCTTAATGGGTCAACGGCAGCTCTAACATCCCCGAAGTGGGTTACTGACACCGGAGGAATCCGGCCCCTTTCGTCCAAGGGGTCCAACAAAGGGCCTGGCCCTCCAGGTTGGGGGTTGTACGCCGGGGTAACTGCCCGACTGCGGAAAAATGTTTCTAGTTACGAAGCAACAACAAGCCTCGGATACGGATGATTTTACTGTTGACGAACCTGGCAAACGATACAAGGACAACGAATTTCGGATCTGTACATGGAATGTTAGGTCCCTTAACAGACCGCGTGCAGCCGAACAACTAGCGGAGACCCTGAACCACTATAAAGCAGATATAACCGCCATCCAAGAAGTGCGATGGGATGGACCGGGCAAGAAGAGGATGAACAACTGCGATATCTACTATGGCGACTGCTATCGACAACAAAAACAGCGCCTATTTGGTTGTGGATTCGTCGTTGGCGGTAGACTCAGGCAAGAAGTCTTAAGTTTCAGCTGTGTGAACGAGCGCCTTACGACAATCCGCATCAAGGCTAAATTCGCCAACATTAGCCTAATATGCGCCCATGCCCCCACGGAGGAGAAAGACGACGACACCACCAAAGAGAGGTTCTACGAGCTCTTAGACAAGACGTATGAGCAATGCCCTAACTATGACATTAAAATTGTCCTAGGTGATTTTAATGCAAAGATAGGAAGAGAGGCGATCTTTGGTAGTACTGTCGGAAGGTACAGCCTACACGACACCACCTCCGATAACGGGTTTAGGCTGATCGACTTCGCGGCGGGGCGAAATGTTGTCGTAGCAAGTACGCGGTTCCCGCATCTCGATATTCACAAAGGCACATGGAGATCCCCGGACCAATCAACCGTCAATCAGATTGACCACATTGCGATCGACACAAGGCACTCCTCCAGTATTATGGATGTCCGAACGTTCCGAGGGGCCAACATTGACTCGGATCACTACCTTGTTGTAGCCAAGGTACGACTGCGGATATCCCGAACACCGCCAAGACAAGTAAATACTGTGAGGAAGTTTGACGTCGGACGGCTGCAATCGCAAGATATCTCCAGAGCCTTTTCCGATCGAGTCTCTCTCAATCTCTCAAGATGTCCTATGCAGCCAGCATCAAGTATTGAAGACCAGTGGCACCATTGCCAAATAGCCATTAGAGACGCCGCCTCTGATGTGCTGGGTTTCACCCGACCACCGCAAAGAAACCCCTGGTTCGACGACGAATGCCGGCAAGCACATGCAGCGAAACAAGAGGCATACAAAGCGGCGCTGCAAAGGAGGACAAGAGCTGCCCGTGAGCTCTACGCGCAGAAGAGAAGAGACGAACACCGGCTTCTGAGGAGGAAAAAGAAAGAGCATGAGAAGCGCGCGATCGAGGAAATTGAGAGATGCTACGGCAGGAATGAGATTCGGAAGTTTTACCAAAGGGTTAAAAGAACTTCCCAAGGATACAGAGCCCGAACCGAAGCCTGCAAGGACGAACAAGGGAACATCGTAGTAGAATCGCAGTCGATGCTGAGGGTATGGAAGAACTACTTCTGCAGACTGTTTAACGGCGATGACGAACAAAATCCCGCTGTCAGGCAGAATGAACCATTCAACCTGGACGATGAAGACCAACAATTCCGTCCACCCGACCTGGACGAGGTGAAGATAGCCATATCTAAGCTGAAGTCCAACAAAGCCGCTGGAGCAGATGACCTAGCCGCCGAGCTATTCAAAGCGGCAGGCGATGACTTGGGTAGGAGCATGCACCAACTCATCTGTAAAATATGGTCGGAGGAAAGTATGCCCGATGAATGGAACCTCAGCATTGTTTGCCCGATCCTCAAGAAAGGAGATCCTCTGAACTGCGCCAACTACAGAGGTATAAGTATTCTTAACATCGCCTACAAGATCTTATCTGCCGTGTTGTGTGAACGCCTGAAGCCTTTCGTCAACAACCTGATTGGTCCCTATCAGTGTGGCTTCAGGCCAGGAAAGTCTACCATTGACCAAATATTCACACTGCGGCAGATCTTGGAGAAAACCCAGGAAGTCCAAATCGATACCCACCACCTTTTTATCGATTTTAAGGCCGCCTATGACAGCATTTATAGGGACGAGCTATATAGAGCAATGTCTAGTTTTGGCATCCCTGCCAAACTCGTCCGTTTGTGCAGGATGACAATGGAGAATGCACGCTGCTCCATTAAGGTCGGTAAAGAACTCACCGAGACCTTCGATGTCAAAAAAGGATTTAGACAAGGCGATGCGCTGTCATGTGACTTCTTTAACATCGTTCTTGAAAGAATAGTGCAAAACTCAAACGCTAACACCAGAGGCACTATCTTCTATAAGTCCGTCCAACTACTCGCTTACGCCGACGACATCGACATAATCGGCAGATCGAAGCGTGATGTCACTGACGCGTTCGTGAGCATTGAGACGGAAGCGGCAAAGATGGGTTTGGCGGTCAATGAGGGCAAGACAAAGTATATGCTGTCATCAAGAAAGGACAACCAACACCGACGTCTTGGACAAAATGTCACCATAGACAGATATAACTTTGAGGTGGTAAAGGACTTTGTCTACCTAGGCTCCGCTATGACTTCAGACAATGACACCAGCGCTGAGATTAAACGAAGAATAACTCTTGCCAATCGCTGTTTCTTTGGGCTAAGAAAGCAATTGAGTAGCAAAGCCCTCTCTCGAACAACTAAAGTGACCCTTTATAAGACCTTGATCATCCCAGTCCTACTTTATGGTGCAGAGGCATGGACTCTATCAAAAGCGGATGAGGCTACTCTTGGTTACTTCGAGAGGAAAATTCTTCGAGTAATTTTCGGTCCCGTCTGCATAGACGGTGAATGGAGGAGGAGATACAACGACGAACTGTACGGGCTGTACAGCGACATCGACCTAGCCAGAAGAGTGAAGGTCCAACGACTGAGGTGGCTGGGTCATGTAGAGCGAATGGACGTCAATGCTCCGGCCCGGAAGATCTTCGAATCCACACCCGAGGGACGGCGCAGTAGAGGAAGACCGCGACTCAGGTGGCGCACGCAAGTGGAAGGGGACCTTAACCAACTTAGCGTGCGAAACTGGAGACGGCTGGCCAAAGATCGTGCTGGCTGGAGACGCTTGTTGGTTGAGGCCCAGGTCCACCCCGGACTGTAGCGCCACCTTAAGTAAGTAAGTAAGTATTTTGAAAAATGATATAATAAGCAATGGGCGTGGCAATGCATGGTACCTTTCGCACAGGTACTAGCGTACCTTTATCTAAACTTAAATCCTGTAAAACATTGAAAACAAGTCAAAGATTGCTCTGTATCATAATCTGGTACACCCTCCAGCCTCCACACTTTAAAAACGGGGTAACACTTGTCCCAACAATTTGCTATCAAATATTTACCCGGGTTCTTCTTAGCAGTAGGTACCAACGTTGTCAGAAGGTCAAAATATTTCAACAAAACCCAAGTTTTTGTAAGAATTGCGAATTTGAAACGCGAACGTTAGTTTGGTAGATGAGGTTGGTGCCTATATCCGGGAAAAATATTTAAATAATTATTAACGAATTTTCTATTTCTATTATTAATAACATTTAAAAAAAACACACATTTATTTCATTCTCGATTTTCATGCTCAATTTGTCAGATATGTGTCTGATGTTTTACCCGTTCCATACCAATGCTACCTCCATTGGATGCAAAAAAAAAAAAATTGTCTGCCTATTAGCTATTAAGTGCAAATCGCACTTGTAGAGGCTTTCAATAGCCGTTTTAATAAGCCCACATGATCTATATAGATCATTGATTTCCATGGTTTACAACAATAATACGAGATCCAACTGTTGCTGTTACTGGGGCACTGCCCAAATTTGAGTGATGCCTTTATTGTGGGCATCACCAAATTAAACAGTGCAAGAAGAAAATAGGGGAATAGGTGTTGAGTTATCTTGCTTTCGATATTAATATGGAATCCAGATGATCTGTTCACCTGACATTTTTCAGAGGTACACCTTTCCTCGGATTGGTTTCGGCAATCCAAATTGGTAGTAGCTCTCGGGTTGGGAAAGCTCTACCATCAGCTATATAATGGTACCACGGGGATGGGGACAGCCCTCTGTGCCAAATATGGTGCAGCCCCATCGTTTGAGTCCTGGATTCGTGGGGGCGTGGGTTTATTCCAAGTGCGGTGAATAGCAGCATTCTTTCAGAACGAAGGGATGTAATGATATGCCTCGCCCATACCAATGGGTCGGAACTGTTGCCAAACAATAACAGCCTCGGTAATTGCACCAGGGTGAGTAACTTGTATTGGCTCTGGGACGTTGGGCCAATGTCTCTCTCAAGGATTCTAATGTGGGTATGCCCACTGTCAAATATAGCGTTCAATGCAGCTGTTAACGTTAAGCATGCTTTTCGTTTCTATTGCTGTTGCTGTTGCTATATCAAGATTACACTTCTCATTCAAAATTCCATTTAAGATACAACCCACACGTTTGCCTCTCACCTCACTAAAAGGACTTGTTCTCAATTTCAGGTCTCAATACCATCGGACCCTCACTACGTCGCCGGGGTCGTGGAATTCCAACCCGCATCAAGTACCATCGATCCCATTAGCCGCGTTAACGAAAACTTGAATGAATACCTTAACATCGTCACATCCAAACAGGCCGCTGAAACCGATATAATCATATTTCCCGAAGGTACGCTCAATAACGTAGAGCAATTAAGCTACGTTCCCGATCCGAAAGCCAATTCTGCACCGTGCGACAGCTCAATCTATGCGGACTTCTTAAAACGACTTTCCTGTCAAGCACGGAACAGTAGCAAATATATTGTTATAAATTTGACGGAGAAAGAAAACTGCACACACGAATCTCAGGCGGCAAACAAAGATCCACGCCCCTGTGCACCTGACGGTCTCAATAAGTATAACACAAACGTAGTTTTCGATCGCAATGGTGTGGTCATTTCCCGCTATCGCAAGTGGAATCTTTACAAGGAACCTTGGAATATTACCCTTAGCCCAGAGGAAGGCATATTCGATACCGACTTTGGTGTTCGATTTGGTCATTTCATTTGTTTCGACATCCTGTTCTATACTCCTGCATCGGATATGGTGGCATCCGGGATAACCGACTTCGTCTTTCCAACCGAATGGTTCTCACAATTGCCCTTCTTGACAGGTAAGTTTGGGTGCTCTTCATTTTGGGTTTCTTTCAATAGCTGGATCCATTTTGAGGTGTACAAATCCAACAGTCTTGGGCATATTCCTATGACGTAAACCTGCTGAGCGCGGGGGCCAGCGATCCTTCGCTTGGTAACACTGGCACCGGTATATATGCCGGAGCTCAAGGACCATTGATCTCGGTAATGCATAGCTCCCCTGTGCGCAGGCTTTACGTTGCCAAAGTGACGAAAAGGGAATTGGCTCGCCTAAATCCTACTCCAGCACTTCAGTTGCAGATAAGGGATAAGCGGGCGGCTACAACAAGCACTTTGAATGGTCTTTTCTTAAAGAGG
This sequence comes from Cheilosia urbana, assembly GCA_946477585.1. Classification (NCBI taxonomy): domain Eukaryota; kingdom Metazoa; phylum Arthropoda; class Insecta; order Diptera; family Syrphidae; genus Cheilosia; species Cheilosia urbana. The sequence goes on along the minus strand of OX297854.1, from coordinate 60,666,897 downwards.
GACTATCGCATCGATGAGTACACGACGGAACTTGTAGACACTTCAAGACAGACGACTCGGCTTTGTCACGAGTCTTTTTGCTGTGACTATACTATAAAAACTGAATCGCTAACGACTCAACCTAACAGCTCGTCATATCAGTACCGTTTTGCTGTTTACAGTGGATTTAGGCCGTACACAAATATCGAACCGATTTACACGCGTATATGTTCGATGTTTGCGTGCATGGATGAGACGATGGAGAGTTGCGCCCTGGCTTTTGACGAAGATGTCATTGTTAGTCCGCAGTTTTCCTTCCAGAGTATTAATATCAAGGCGGACTTTGAGAAGACCAAGCAGCTGCTTCTGATGCCGAATAGTGTCGATGAGTTTCTTATGCCACTAACCGTGGACAGCTTTAGTTTTAATATCACTGATGGAGGGTAAGCTGATGGATGGACTTTAGTTCCTACTCTTCTAATGCAACTTTTCTTAAAGGCAAAGCAAGACGGTGCACATGGAGCTATTGACGCCTAGAGACAATCTCATCAACTTTGGTATATACGGAAATTATTTCCATGGATATTCATCGGCTACGATAGAGTTGTACTCAAAAATACTGACGTCAGTTATGTCGGTATTAGTTGTAGTGAAAAGTTATTATTAAAAAAATAAAATGGCGCCTTCAAATGTGTACCACATTTATAAGGGTAACGTTGTCTTGGCAGTATAGATCAACACAACCAATCAGTGCATTGGAGAGACCTACACCAATCACGGTTTATCACATTCAAAAATGTATAGGTATCAATCGCCATTATAGACAGGGCGCTTTGTCGTATTTTGGGCTATCTTTTTTCTTTAAAAATTATAGAATTGAAAAAGTGAGCGCCCTAAACAGTTTTGGGCTACATATCGTTTTACAAATTTGGTGTTAATTTTGTTCGTTTTATTCCTTTACAGAACTAAAAAAAAAGAAATATTTTCGAACAAACATGCACTTTTAAAACTTTGCTTAAATGGCGCTACTATTATGTTTGGATGTTTATATCTCGAGTTCGGCAGCACCGAATTTTATGATTCTTTTTTTGTTCAAAAGGTATTCGTTTGTAGCAGGTTTGTACGTAAAAAAAAAACAATTACTTTCCAAAGAAAAATTAATCGAAATCGAAAATTGTTTAGCCAATGAAGTGAGTGAATGGAGAAAGAACATCATTTCTCCGTTTCTACCATTCACACTTTTCTTTGCACTCATTGGTATAGGCAGCATCTCTGCTCTCTTTCTCATAATTCTTCGTCATAACAATTTTGGGCTACATATCGTTTAATAAATATTTGTGTTAATTTTGTTCGTTTTATTCCTTCAAAAAACTATAAAAAAAAAAAAAGGTTTTCGGCTTTTTTAAATCTTGGCAGCACTGCAAGAGTGATAGCCGAAATGTGACAAAGCGCCAAATTGCAGAAAATAGAAAAAAAAAAAAAATAGAAGTCAATTAAAAAAAGCGGAGTACATAAATGATAAGGGTAAGTGAAAAAAATACCAAATTTCAGTTTGTGAATTGCTGTTTTTTCGAGGGAACAACTCTTGACAAGAACTTTGGGCTAAATTTTTTAAGGTTTAAGGCAAACCAAATTATAGCAAACCTGTGCGTGTTGCATACAATTTAAGTAATTCTTTCTTTTGTCTAAATCTAAATCAAGTGCTATAATTAGCGTTTTTTTAGCTTTTTTGGCGAACATCATTCACTGTTAGATTTAAGATTTTTGAAACATTATGCTCAAATAGGTAATTGAAGTGAATTTTGTGAAAAAAGCGGCAAAGATTTTGGTTTTTAATTCATTTGCCTTTGTCATATTTTGGGTATTTTATTCTTTTTTTGTATATTTGACAGATTGGGATGAATAGCCACTTGAAGTTAGTGATAAATAATTCTGTAACGTTATTTGGATTAATCATACGTTTTTTATCGAATAAATCCAGCAACATACATTTTTATTTATTCTTATATTTCAGATTTAGCTATACGATGAGGCGGAAAGACTTTCTCAAATGCGCGGTTCATCAAAAAATCCATCGGCAGGCACATCGCAAGCATCTCTGAATTTTTCGCAAGGCACTTCCCAAGCATCATCATACCATTTGGCTGCTTTAAAAAGTTGAAAATCAACTCAACATATTAAAAAATGTCATTGGATCGTTCCAAACTACCGGAAAAACCAATGTTGTTTATAAAAAAGAATATTAGAATAAAATGTAAGATATTTAAAAAAACGAATTTTATTCAAAGTTTTCTTACTGCTCTCTTAGGTTTCAGCATTTCTAAAGCCTTAAGAATTGAAAGCATTTTAATTCTCTTAAATACAATTTTTTTTTACTTTTTTTTTTTTTTAAGGGAACAGACACTTGGAAATGTGCTCAGCGAAGCGGGTATGGGTTTGCTAGTTATTTTATATACAAAATTGAAATCTATTGCTAAACCTTAACCTGTTTCCGATGGAACTGCTCATTTACATATTTTTGCGGTATCTAGATGTCGCTCCTTTCGTTGGAGAGAATCATTTACCCATAAAGGTATGCAAACATTTTTCTTTCGAACAAACTTCTACCAATTTCTGTCAATGTATTTGTTTGTTTACACAGAGCAAAAGTTGTACAAAACTTCAAACTGCGAGTGGGAATGGGAATGAGAGGGAACGAGAAAAGACAACAATATTTTTCTGTCTCGCCGAGTCGCCGTAAAGTTCGTGAAATAGAAATTGAAATCTACTTCGATGGTCAAGAATATTGTTTCCTTTTTGTTTTTTTTATTTGTTGAACACAAAATGGACAGTTAGGTTAGGTCAATAAAGAGCTATTTTTTAAATGTGATAAAGAGTTCCTAATAAGGATTTTTTTCAGTTGAAAAACGATGATTTTATTATTAAAATTGCTTTCCAGTTTGTTAAATTTTTATTCCATTTGTCACACTTTTTGAAAAAAAATTGTTACACTTTAAAAAAAAGAATCTTACCTGGACAAGAACCTTTCGGAAATTTAGTGTTATACATGTCGAATGTCGCTGTTATACATGTCGGTGTTGCTAGTTTTTGCCCATCCAAATAGTGTCCAACGCGCCTAAAGAAGTTATCAATTCAAAAAGAAGAAGAAGAAAAAACAATAATGGAGATGTAAGAATATTTACAATAATATTTAATTCGTTAAACAGAAAAAAAAACGAACGAAGATTTAAGAATGTATAAATGTTTGAGAATGGCTGTGCAAAAAAGAAGTGTGAGTAATTATTATCCTTGGGGGCTGTCAGTATCGTTCAGTTTATTGATGTCATCAATGTGAACAGCTTCTTTATCAGGGTGACGTTTGACTTACACACGGCCGCGAACCGTAAACACGGAAAATAACAATTTTTGTTTTCTTAATTGCAGTGCCGCATGTAGCAGATTGTTGTTGCATTTTAAAAGACACTCGCGCAGGTAAATTGTCCAATCTGATTGTAAGAAAATAAAACCAAGGTCTGTTATATGCTCAGTTTGATCAGACAAACTGCAATTGATTTGCTCCACTAACAAAATTCAACTGGAAAAAAATAAAAAAACATTATTACATATTTCATTTACATTACTAACAGAAATTCCGTTCAGTGACTACAAGAAGGTATTCCGTAAAGTTTCCGTTTAGTATTTAAAAACGACCTAGAAACCTAGAATCACGTTTTATGTTAGTTTTAATAGTTGTAACATAGTTTTTGTAGACGAATTTCTTTAAAAAAAATCATTTTATTTTTTTCAAACGCCAAGACTCATGGCGCAGATATGGATCGTTTTTACTTTGTTTACACATCTTATAAGTATAATTCTTCAGTCTAATAAACTTCTAATAAACCATGCAGATTTATTGGGGCTTTTTACATGTTTTGTTGGCACAAACATAGAAATCGCAAGTTCAAGTACTTTTTTAAGTTCCAAAAACGCATTACTTAAATAACAAGTGTCATAATGATATAACCTAGCACTATCTGTGTCTATTAGTATCAAAAGGGCGCATTGGCATGTTAAGTGGAACTGAGAAAAACGTGGAAAACGTATTACGTCTAAACCGTTCCACGAGTCAAGGAAATTGTATTATAATATTTTGTATAAAGCTTTAGCAGATCCATTTTTGAAACAAAAATATATAGGTACATTAAACTTATCTAATTATTTGAAGCAACTAAAACTTTGGAAATTTTGAATGGTACACCTGGAAGAAATGTGACGTTTTAAAACAAAACTTTGGGAAAAGTACCTTTTTGAAAAATTATTATAAGCCTGTGTGTATATAGTTTAATACCATTTTATTGAAAACTTTAAAACCAAACTAAATTAAATTCATTAAAAAATTCATAAATACACAAATAAATAGTAAAAAAATCTTCACGTTGCATTTTCATTAAAAGTAATTTCAGATTTTTTACACTTGAAAATCAGTGTTCTCTTCCTGCAACTCACACAGCTCGTCGCAATTATTTTCAATATTTTTCACCAAAATCACAGTTATGGTCAATAACGGAAATGAGTCAGTTTGATTCGAACAAACAATTTTTTCGAAGGATATGTGACCTTTTGGTGCGAATAGTTTATTCGTGGGAAATGTTACTGTTTGATTCATACGTCCTCATGGAATTGGTACCGGTTTGAAAGTAATACCTGTTTTCGGTTAGCTATATCAGTGTGAAATGAGACCGTTCGTTATTTCAGACACAAATTTTTCTACAGACATTTGTATGGAGAATCGAATGACATTTCTAACTTTTTTTTTATAAAGAGTGGAGATGAGCCCTTTTGATATAATAGACATTCTTCCTATCGCAAACGAAAAGTCACTTAAGTTTTTAACATTTTTTATAATATTTTTCATTATTTATTATATGTGCAAAATTCTTAAACAACCTCCAAAATAAAGACTAAAAAAAACACAGTTTATAAAACACTGTATCTAGTTTCACATATGATTCGAGCGTTTGCAAAGTTGCAGTTGATAACAAAACCAGGCAACCAACACCAAGTTAACTCTTGCTCTTATCGCCTTTTATAGGTACTGTCAATGTTGACAAGATTTTTTTCGAATAAAGGTCAAAAGACTACATAAGATTAGTCGGGAAAACCTGATGGTTCCAACTTGTTAATGGTTTTTAAAAGAGACACTTTTTTTCTGTTGCTTGCTATACAAGTTTGTCATTGCGTTTTTTTGACTTGTTTTCGAACTCGATCTTCGGAACGACTTTACATGCATTTAGTATTTTTGGAATTGCCAATCAAGTCTATTAAATGTCAAAGTAAGGCCAAGAGACTTCCTCCTTCTGTGGGGTCACTGTACAAGTGTATGCACCGATCACTTGCTCCGACAAAATGCAACCTCCGCTAAAACCTACATTTTTCATCCATAGGCATAGGTTGATTGGTCATATTGTTGAGGAAGCCTTCTATTATCTAGAAATGATACCATCAAGCGTTGCTTGTCAAGCTTCGATCTTTCAATGGAACAACAAGTAAGTGCAAAGCTGTATCCAAATAGACTACACCGATGGCTGGAAGTTGGACAGCCAGTATTTTAGGTGGAATATAATTTAAAATAAAATAAAAATAGATGGCGCCACAGATCCGTATATTGCGATTCCTAGGTCTGTCTTCTCTTAATTTTAGGGGCAAATGGAAGGGATCTGCAATTTTATGCCGAGTCCAAACGGCTAAATGAGAAGTTCTGTCATGACAGTTATACTCTCGGATATTTGTCAAATGTTCGCAAGATATGTGGAATAAATACCTCAAGATGGGTTGGTTTTTTTGTTTTTTTTTTTTTTGTTTCGGGAATTGAATTCGCAATTAGTCCTTTAGAAACAAAAAGGTCCTTCGGCGAGAAATAAGATGCTGTGTCACTTTTTCATTAAAAACGGACGAATTGAAAAGAATACGGCTTATGTAACAGTCGTCATATACTTTTTAAAAGTGCCAGATTATAAATCAAACTGACCACATAGGACTATTTGCATGAAAAACCTGGCCAAACAAAATTTGTCGTTACCTTTGTTACTTTTTCAACTTAAAATTAATATTTATTAAATAAAATACAGTTTCTAATTGATTTGTATTAATTTTGGCATATATTTTTGAAAAAAGACCGCTTTTTTTCTATTTGATTTTTTTTTTTTTATTGTTCAAAAGCTATTCGCTAGATTTTTATCATTCTGGAGCCTCTGGAAGAAGCATTTCTAAAGTCTCTTTTCAAAATGGAATTCTTATTTTCGGTTGCGTCTATCTAAGAGAAGTGATTAGAGGATCAGAGCTGAGCAACAATCGATTTAGGACGTCTTTTGTTACAATCCTTTTTAGCTTTTTGAAGCATACTGTAACACGGAAAAAAATCTTTATTCGCTGCGGCCTCAATTTCATATTGCATTCGCGATAGTCCGGCTTCAATGAACATAGAAAGAGCCTTTTGTATAGGCAATTTTTCTTTTTTATCCGTAAGGCTGTTAGAATATGCCTCTTTGTACTTTTGCGCTCTTCCAGGAGATTTCAGGAATTCTGTAAATACTTTTAAGGCAACAGTGTCACCGGTTTCTCTTAACTTCATCTGAGTTGCAAAAGCTAGTTCTTCAGTTTGAACTGTTTCTCGAATATTTTCAGTTCTTCTTCTTTTAGTCGATTCTTCAAATGGCTTTGCAGGTCGCCCTGCTGATCTGACACTCATAACTGGAAGTGTGAAAATCCCTTCAAGCCACTCTTTATTTCTTTCTACAAACAAATCCTTTCTTCTGCTATAGGCTAACCATCTGTGCATCAAATCGAAAACAATTTTAGATACACTTGAATTATAAGTTCGAAGGTTTTCTTTTGAACAAGACATATCTAACAAAAACTGTTTTAAATAATTTAAGTTTTGGTTCATATCGACCTCTTCACTTTCTTCCATAATATTAAATAAATATTTTTTAGTCACAACTCTCGAACCAGATGATCCTAAAACAATGCGATGTATTAAGAATTGAACTTAAAAATGCTTACTTTTACACAATTAATTTTTTTTCACACGAAATCGAAAAACTAAAACGTTCATAAAATATCGGGTAGCAGCTAGTAGCAGCCAAATCTTTTTGCATTACAATGTTAAATATTCAATCTAACTTATTAGGCGCAAACAACCACAGAATAACACGTTATACTATACTAAAATTATTAAAACTTAAAAAAATTAAAAGAAATACGACATCTTTTTGCTTTATAGCGTTTGAACCCGTATTGAAACAAAAACAACTACACACGATTTCCAAAAATGCATTTAATATGTCAATACATACCCACAATAGAACTCCCCATTAAAAAAAATTAAGATTGATATCACAAAAACTTGAAATCACTTACAGAGGAAGACTAACGAAATTGCATGCATGCAAAGAAAAAATGCCAAAAATCCAAACCGTAAACTTTGAACTCAGTTTATCACAACACACGATGAAGAAGAATAAAAAAAGCTGCAGCGCGTTGACCCATGCATATTTTACTTCTTGATTTCACTTTTTAGTAAATTGAATTTTGACCAGCTTTTCGGTGCAATTACTCCTATGTGATGACGCGCGCGAGACTTAACGTAAACAGATTGTGTATAAATGTAAAAGTTGTAAAAATAACCCACACATTCGCAACGATATCAATCGAATATTGCTGCATGCTGCCTCTTTGAATTGAGGTTATCATTTTCGTGTCTACAGCAGGAGCTTTATTGATAGGCTTCTTGGTAAATCTTCGCTTGTCGACATAACGTGTTGTTTAATTGCAGTCATTTAATTTAAACTTGCATCGACTACAACTGAGTTTGGATCTTCAGTTTTTATTCTCCACGCAAATAGTCAGCATGTTCGCTAATCTACTGATTGCATTATTGATCGTCACTTCTGTCTGCTCATCATGGGAGGTTTGTCAATTCAAAAGTGAAGTGATTTTTATTGACTCGAAAAAATAAACAGTGCCTATAACATTTCACATGTTTTTGTCAAGTGGGAATTCAATCAAATATTCAGTTCGGCGGGTTACTTTCGACTTCCCTCAAACTTTAGATGGAAGTCGAATTATGGGTTGGCAGTGTCGCATAACTAAGATGGATTAGGTTTATCGGTGCCGAAAAGTTCGGTGGTTACTGGCCAGCATAACTGTGCCAGGACCTTATTGTCGTGACAGGGCTAGATCTTCGGAGGAGGTGGTACTTATGAGTGTTGTACCTCGTGGCAGGATTTACATAAAAATCGAAGACGTGCTGTGACCAATCGATGTCTAATGTAAGGATATGCTCTGCGCTATCTTTTCGTCTTCGTTGAACTAAACAATGTAATAAGTTCAAATATTAGTCACCGTCCGTAGAGTGTTCGCGTTTTTTGACCATGCCGCGTCTGGTAATCTAACCTATTGAAATTTTTGTTCACGAAAGTTTGTTGAACTCTACGAATGTTTACGGAAAATTATTTTAAAAATCAGTGCAATGGCTGCTTCACAATGCAGAAGCTATCCAAAGGCTTTACCTACTACATAGTAATGCAGCCGTTTTAAATTATTAATTAAAGAACTTTATAACTTTATTTCGTTTAGAATTAACAATGGGTTATAGCACAATTTACATAGTTTAATACAGAGATATGACAAATTTATGTCTTTCTACTGAATAAAGTTTACGATATACAAAAAAAAAAAAACAAGGAAAAAAAATGATTGTTCCTTTTTGAGGAAAAACAACGACTAAAAAACCTCAAATTAAGGGAAAAAAAAAAATAAATAAATAAATAAAAATAAAAATAGAATAAAAAATAATAATAAATAGAATATATATGAATGCATAGATAAATAAATAATTTAAATAAATAAATAATATAAATAAATGCATAAATAATATAAATAAATAAATAAATAAATAAATAAATAAATAAATTGGTCGGTAAATAAATAAACAGATACATGAATAATTAGGTAAATAAATAAACAAATAAAATAACATAAATGAATTGACAATGGAGAAACATATGCGTAAGTAAATAGATAGTATCAAATTGACAAACATTTATAGTAATGTAATTAAGAGATTAATAGATGATATACAACCAAATTAACAAAAGGTAGAACATTGCGTTAGTTAATATCAGTGAAGTATGTGATATTCAATATTTAGTTGATTTATAAGAGGATTGTCAGTGATATCACATCTGATCTTAAATTTGTCGATTAGTTTGCGTATTCTGAAGGAGATCATTTCAACATTTGCTCTTGCATGTAGATCTAGCGTAGAATGATGCCATGGGAGATTAAGCATCATTTTTAATAATTTGTTCTGTGCGATTTGTAATTTATTTATGTGACATTCAGCACAATGTCCCCAAACCGGGCAGCCGTACAGTAAGATGGATTGAAAAATTGTTTTATGGATTAGTATTTTGTTTTCGTTTGAAAGGGATGATTTCCTATTTATAAATGGATATAATGTTTTTATGCCAATATTTATTGAGTTATTAATTAGTTATTATTAATTAAAAAAACAAAACACCCGGACCCAGACTGACTGTAAAAAAGATCTCACTGACATTTGTGTGACAATTATTGCTGTTTTTTTTTTTTTTTTTTTTTATATTTTTATATTTATTTCTTTAGCCCATGAAACTCCGAGAAAGCATATCAATTTAATGACACCTCACTCATTAAAATCGGTCAAGGTCAAGGCGTTTGCGCTACAGGGCGTCACGTAGGAACGTACATAGGATAACGCGCGAAACACATAACCCTCCCTGTGTCAAGGCGGGTAAAAAGTAGGCGTGACATTAAACAACATAGTTTAACGTTTCATCGAAATCTGTAAAATAGATTTTACAAGTTAAGTACTATTTTACTAATTTTAATAAATTAAAATTAATGTAAAATAAAAATTGCCTATGTTAACCTGTTAATTAACTGAGAAAACTGTGTATTGTTATTTTTTTCCATTTCTTCTTTTGTTAAAATCTTATGGGCCATTTTCGATATAAGGCCGATTTTAAAAAGTACCGTTATTCGATTTTTAGCGAAAAAGTGATTATGCTGCAAAGTAAAATACTTAAGCTCAAACATCAATTTTATAGTTGAAATCGTTATCAAAGAAAAATTAAACTTACTTAAAACCATTATATGGGAAGTACCGTTAGTAATGGCGAAACATGCAAAAAGAATAGCGGCACCAAGGTATATAGAATACATGGTATGATATTCCGGAGGAAAATATTGGTTCAGTTCTGCGCATGTACGTCACGTGTATCACATATTTTGACACTTCAGAACAAATTAGTTCACATTCATGTGCTTTATATTAGGGTTGTGGATTTTTAATTAATAAAAATGTGAATTGCAAGATATAGTGGCGAAATTGTTTTAAAGTGAGCTGATGGTGGTACGATACCACTTGTTTCCACAGCAATACAACAAAGAAATCTAATGTTGGCAGCTGTTATTCGCAGTTTTATTCTTTCAATCAAACCTCATAACCATAATGTATAAAATGTCCTTTATAATCTGCGAAAATATTACAAATAAAAACAAGTACATATCAGTTTTACAATTAGTTCAGCGTTTTATTCACTTTTCTTTTTTTTGCAGTGATATTCGTAATTAGTGTTTTGTTAAGAATTCGAATCTTAAAGAACATTTTGCCCCGGAAAAAACAACTATTTGATCGCGCGATCTAAATCAATAGGTTCGGCAAGGTCTAACAATGTTTTATGTAATTTTGTCCAGTTTTTAGACCAGTCGAGTTATATTCATTAAAAATACTTTCAAGAAGTCGCATTTTTTTTCGATAAAAAATAATGTTGGGTTTTCGAAGTCCACCTTCACTGACTTGATCTGTCCATGTGAAGGATCCGGTCGGTTGTTCTTCAGCATAATTTTGCAGTAGGTTCATTGGTGTCCTGGGTAACTTGCTCACTTGGAAGGGTTTTCCTTTGAAAATACAAATTTTAAATTAATAATTAATTAACTAATTACGTATTTATAATTTGTTCACACTTAAAACTCACAAAATTTCGCGCACAATTTTTTGTTTTGTGTTCCGCCTTTCATAATTCTCCTGGCGCTTATTCAGAGTCAGAGTCCTTGGAAGTGAAAGGCAATTCTTACTGTTTTTGGGTAAATAGTTTAGCAGCTCATGTTTCAAGTTTCGCGCATATTGGTCACTGTTAAAGTGTTTCGAGCAAACAAATGCATTATTTGCATTAAACTTGTCTTTTCTACCACACTTTTTTCATAGATTCATCCTTGGGAATTCTGAAAAACGACAATTTTTCGCGCCTGGGAAATCTGTTTTGCTTTCGATTCTTGTCTTTATTATTATTACAGCCGAACGCTCCGGCCCGAAGAGTCTTCGATTCTAACCCGGAGGGACAACGCAGTAGAGGAAGACCTCGCCTTAGGTGGCGCGCGCAAGTGGAAGGGGACCTCAACCAACTTGGAGTGCGCAACTGGAGGCAGTTAGCCAAAGATCGCGCTAACTGGAGAGGCGTATTGGTTGAGGCCCAGGTCCACCCCGGACTGTAGCGCCACCTAAGTAAGTAAGAATATCGCACATATAACCATTTTATTTTTATTTGTTTAAAAAATATTCCACAAAAACCTTAAGAGAACGTCGAACTTGCACTGAAATGTCAAAACAGTGTGATACACGTGACGTAACAGTGTGCGAGTGAGATAGGATGCGGACATGCGCAATATTTTACCATGTTATTCTATATACCTTGTAGCGGCACCGAACTCCAAATGCGAAGTATGAAACAAATCCGTCCAACCGTTTAGGCTGTAGACCTTAGGAGCCGACGGACACAGGCGGACAGGCTGAGTTCCTCTATCATCTTAATGTTAGAATTGACGATTATGGAGGAGAGGCCGACAAATCTAGTGAATCATTTCGTGACTGAGTATATACATATGTAGGGTTGATCTATTCCAGACAAATCTAGTCGACTTCAACCAGATTCTTGAGAGCGCCCATTCTCTCTTTCAATGTGACTTTTGTATGAAAAGAAAAACCCTCTCTTTACAGGCATCTACTCCAACATCCCCTTACTACACAGCAGGAGTAGTAGAGTTTAAACCGGCATCGGACATTTTAACTTCTGCGGAGCGAGTAAATGACAACATGGCCGCATATCTTGAGATAATTACCTCGGAAGCAGCGTCCGAAACCGACATCATTGTCTTTCCCGAGAGCACCCTCAACAATAACTTACTGCTAACAAGCGTCCCTCACCCATCGGATGAAATTGCCCCATGCAATCGATCTGAATATGCTGAATTTTTCCAAAAACTATCGTGCCAAGCGAAGTACTCCCAGAAGTACATAGTCATCAATCTGTCGGAGAAGGAAAACTGTACAGACGAGGGACAGTCTGCCAAGAAAGACCCCAGACCTTGCGCATTGAATGGTCTAAGCATATACAATACCCACGTTGTGTTTGACCGAAATGGTGTTGTCGTATCGCGCTATCGAAAATACAATCTTTATTACGAACCATCGAATGTCACCTACACTCCGGAATTGGGATATTTCGACACAGATTTTGGCGTGCGATTTGGACACTTTATCTGCTTTGACATGCTCTTCTACAGTCCAACTACGGAGCTAGTGAAGATGGGCATAACTGACTTTATCTTCTCCGCCATGTGGTTCTCGGAACTACCCTTCCTAACAGGTATGTGCACTGACATGCCAAACACCTGTTTGGACTTATCTTTTACTCCAAGCGATATCGATGATAACTGATTTATTTTTGGTATTTTTCCAGCTGTTCAGACCCAACAGTCCTGGGCCTACTCGTACGATGTAAACCTACTGGCCTCTGGTGCCAGTAATCCATTGGTTGGAAACACCGGTTCTGGGATTTACACAGGCAAGCAAGGAGCCTTGGTATCGGTCATGAGCAGTGCCCCCGAGAGGAAGCTCTACGTGGCCAAAGTACCCAAGAAGGGATTTTCTCAAACATATTCAAAACCGATTCAACAGCTGCAGATCCGCAAGAAACGTGCCACCAACAGCTATATGAAAGAGCTTCTTGTCAAAAGGGATGCCCGCATTGATGCGTTTACCACGGCTCCCTTGAATCCTTCAGTCGATCATTCTCATCTCTGTCACGATGATTTGTGCTGCCACTTTACTTACAAAACAACGAAGCTAACTCCTGCTGCCAATGCGGCAGCCTATCAGTATCGTCTGGTGGCTTTTGATGGCCATCGCATATACCCAGGAATCGATCCACTAGGCTGGGCTGTGTGTTCGATTATAGCTTGTGTCAATGACACCATGCAAGGCTGTGGATTGTCCTTCGGTGAGGATGTCACTATTGACCCACAGTTAAGGTTAAATGATGTCCTAATCGAGGCGGATTTTCTGAAAACCGACAACGTACTACTGATGCCAAATAGCGTCGATGATCAACTGATGCCGCTGATGGTAGATAGCTTTCAGTTTAATGTGACTGACAAAGGGTGAGTGTGCTCCTTGTATTTCAATTTTCAATCTCTAAATTTTATAATCTTGCTCTTCCTTGCAGGAATAAGAAAAACGCTCGCATTCAATTATTAACTCCGAGGGATGATCTGATCAATTTTGGAATTTATGTCAACTATTTTCATGAGAGATCACTGGCGAGCAGCGTTTCCACTGAAAAATTTCAAAAAGGACATTAAAAATGGGCCCGAGACCAAAAAAAGGGGCCTCCCCATAAAACATAAAATACTTATAGCAAACAAAAAAACGGAGCAATACTTATTTAAAAAAAAAAAAAAAAAAACAATATTTTTCATTACGAAGCACATCTTTTCATATGATTGCAGTCTTTTCCGTTGAATAAAGAATAAAATCTTACTTAAATTGAAAAAGGGTCATTTGGATCATTTTTCAAAAAGTGGGGGCCAAGGGTCCTGAAGCTCAGTGCTTGTATCTAGTCTTCTGGCGGTCTCTGCGGTCATTTTTACTTTATTAATTTACTAGCTGTGCCCGTAACTTCGTACGCGGCGTGAGACTGTGTAACTTCCAATAAAAGAGATTTGACCGTTTTCTCAACGGCATATTTGTTTAAAATTAACAGTCTAGCTAAAACAAAGGTGAACATTGTCAATGTGAACAATAAATCAAACAAATCTATTTACCTAAAACACCAAAGTTTCACTTCCTTACTGTAGGTATCAACGTAGGTACTATAACAACCATAAAAACAAAAACCATGAACTCAATTTCTATATACACCACCTCCACCATACGTCATCAGCCATCTGCGCATTTCCTCAGAAACACATATTGTCGCTGTTGATTACACAGTGTTGCCGCTGAGGAAAAAAAATTGTCGCTAGACCATAACCTAAAATCCGCTAGAAATGTTAGTTTCTGAATTGCGAAAATCCGCTAGAAATCGCTAAAATATCAATTTGAATGTAAGTTCACAAGAATATGTATTTATTTTTAAAATAAACTGTAAATTATTAAATTATTAATCAAATTAAATACTGAATTAAAAAAAAAAAACAACCAATAAATTCAAGATAACAAAAAAAAACGTTTAAAAAAAAATAAATAAATTGAAATTTACAAATCAAATTCCAGCTCAAAATTGGAATCATCTAATTCTTCCAAGTTTGAAGTATAGGCTTCGGCTATATTTTCTTCAGATTTAGATTTTTTTGTTTCTCCTATTTTTTTATAACTTGGTCTGGCAGGTCGTAGTTACAGCAACTCCTGTTCATCACTTTTAGTTGATTTCTAATCAATATTATAGAATTCAACGTCAGGGTTGAAAGTTGATTCCGAAGTTTGTTTTTTACATGGTTCATTGCACTAAAAATTGGCTCAACTTCAGCATTTGAGTGGGGAAGAGATAGCACAGTGATTGCCAAATCAGTCAGTTCTTGCAAAGTATTTACACCTGCAGCATTTTTGTACTTGAAAAATTATATTCGAATGAGTCGGAGATGCCATTTGTACGGGATTCGTGTACGTGGTGGTGTAGTAATGAAAAGTAGCTAGAAATCGCCAATTTTTTGTTTTAGCGACAACATTTTATTAAAAATCGCCGAGAGCTTTAAAAATACGCTAGAAATAGCGACAAAATCGCTAAAGTGGCAACAGTGTGATTACATAGATATTCACGTCGGATACTTCTCTTTCGTTTCACTTAATTTGGAGAGAAAACATCACGCAGTTTTTTTTTTCATATGAACGTTCTTGTGCGATGTGCGCCACCAAACCACCCCTAAGCAGAACAACGATCAAGAACCGCGGCTGCTAATAATATTCGATTTGAGAAAATAAATTTATTTTTTTCATGTTAGATTTTAGGTTGTAGCTCAGCTTTTAGTAGACATAGAAAGCTGATTGATGGCTTGAAATAACTATAAAAGTGTTGGCTCTCATAAGTATTTTGTTTTGTTTGCATTGATTAAGAATTATTTGAGTAATGGCGAGTTAAAGGCAGTAGATAAAGTCAGAAAAAAAAAACACATTTTGGTCAAAAAGGGAATAGCCTATGTGCAGTAGTTTTCACGCCATTAGGTAACAAAAAAATTGCCTACAGTTTTATTATAAGTACCTATAGATTTCATCACAATATAAAATGATTTTTGCTTTTATTTGTGTAGTCGGCAACTGGTTTCTCCGCCAAATGTGTCACAACAAATACACAAAGCCAAAGTAATAATACCGTTTACAGATAACTAGGTAGGTATCTATCAGATTAGGTAAATATATCACGTCTGTCGATAAAAATGCCAAAGTACGATAACGAATCTTCCGAAGCTAAATTTGTTTGTGTTTAAATCAGCTATTTCATTTAGCGTAGGTATATCCTTATCAGCCTTTTGTTTACTTCATTCAATTTAATCTCAAAGTGTACCCGGAGCTTACGTTGAAAGCCTGCTGATGTTGCAGGTATCATTGAGGTGCTCCAATCGGATGTAAAATACATAGTAGGTAGGTCATCAAATAAATCGGAGTCTGATAGCGAACTTACAAGGTACCTAATACATTTGGCTGAAGGGGGAACGCTTGAATTTACATTGGTAAATAAGTGTCAATGATGTTGCTCTCCGAAACAACTCAACTGATTGTATATATATGGTTCAGTTCTCCGAAACCACATAACCGATTTCAATTAAATTTTGTGGATGTGTATGTATGATTGGTTGCAATTTGAAAGATAGAATACATTTGGACCCGATAAGTGGAGATGTTGTCGATTTCCGAAACAGATCTACTTTTGTGGATATAGCTATGGTTGCTTCCAGTTTGAAATATAGGATAGTTTTGGTCCCTATAGGCTATAGGTGGTACTTTGCACGACATAAGCGGGGTAGGAAAACAGGTTGTGGTACCTAAAGGGACTGACGTCCGTATGTGCACTCATAACTCGGGAACGGATCGTTCGAACGGATTCTATGATTTTTGGATGGAAGGAAGGACATTTGTATAATTTTTGAATTCTTTCAATGTTTCGGGCTTACCTCTACACAATTTGGAATTGAAAGTCGGCTCAGTTATAATTTTGTTGCGCAACCTCAATGCACCGAAAGTTTGCCACAAAACGCATTTGATTTGACTGTCGCATCGAAAAAGTATGTGTATAGTTCAGGAAATTTAATCATTGATAAATCTTCAAAATGAGTTGGCCGATTAGAAAGACGAGCATTTTAGTGCCGCTCAATATTAAGTCATACGATTTTCTGATCAAACCGATTAGGTGACTAGTTTCAACGCGATTCTGGTCTAAGCCCACTGTCAAACTTTAGCATTTCATTAAATATATAAATTAGCAGATCTGAATAAAGTAACAATAATTATTAAGGTTAAGTTTTTTATTTCAAATTTAAATACTCTTATGGCGATGACCCAGTAATCCGTCTTCGACTGGTACATTTTTAAATAAGGAAGCTCATGACTGTTTTTAACAAAAACTAATTTTTTTGGACTAATTGCACAGATAACTTTTATACCACACTCAGGGTTACCTTATAAATATGTAAATTGTGAAAGAATAAAACGAACAAAATTAACACAAGATTTGTAAAACGATATGCAGCCCAAAATTGTGTTGGGAGCTCATGTTTTCATTTCTATCGTTTGTTTCTTAAGAAGATAAAAAATAGCACAGAATACGACAAAGCACCCACTATGGCAACACTTTTTACTTTAAATTGAAATGATTCATAAATTTACGAAAAATGTTACATTTCGTTAATTAAAGGGCAATTCAACCTAAGAACACACAATTAATTATTTTCCTCTAAGTACTGCCCCAAATTGATTGCATTTTTATTTCCGTTATCCCTATATCCTAATTGTTTTACACATAAGCAAGACTAAAAGCTAGTACAACCAAAAATACCCCCAGGAAAGTAGATATTATGGAAACGGGTATTTTACCCGCTGCTGACTTTTCGTCATAGTAGTTGGCATATATTCCAAAGGTTAGCAAGTTGCCAGATTCAGCTAGTAGCTTATGCTTCACATGTTGACTATTCCTGGAAAATAAAAATACATTTCTTTCTTGCATTTGTTCACAAAATTCACACTCACTTGCTATCTGTCAGATGAAACTCAAACTGATCGACTTTCAGGGGATTCAAGTCCTGATCCAAGGTACTTGGCATTATAAGAACTTTCTCTGCTTTTGGAAAGTCACCCTCAATCGAAATACTCTCGAAAGCATATTCCGAGCTGACAATTATAATGTCGTTGAAAACTTGCCCGCAAGATTCCAACGAATCATCTAAACAAGCGCAAACAGCGCAAAGCCTGTAACGAGTATACCCGTTGCCACTGTACTGACGGTTTCCGTTAAATACTATCATGTGATATTGGTAGGATGTCGAGCTGTGGGGAGGAGAAAGCTTTTTCAACTTTATACTGAATTTGCAACAAAACGCATCATGACATATTTGCTCCTCAACTTCAGTTCCTAGTGATAGTTTCAAGTGTTGGGAGGTAAAGTTGCTTATACGGTACTCCTGCATTAGTTGGAGACCATTTAGGCTTCTTTTCATAGACTTGGTTTCCGTTATTTTGGCTGCCGGTTTTGACGTTCCCCAGCTCGAAGACTTAGTCACATTGGCCACGTACAGCTTTCGTTCAGCACTTCTCGCCATCACCGATACTAGTCGGCCCTGTTTCCCGGCATAGATACCCGAGCCTGTGCTTCCCACTGACGGATAACTACCACCAGCAGCCAACAGGTTAACCTCGTTGGCGTAAGCCCAAGACTCTTGAATTTGTGTGGCTGTTAAGAAAGGCAGCTCCGAGTACCAAAAGGCGGTATAAATGAAGTCTTTCACACCAAGCTTAACCAAGTCAATGGCCGGCGAGTAGAAGTTGATATCGAAACAGATGAATAAGCCGAACTTGACGCCGAAATCGGTTTCAAATGTTGATATTTCTGGGATGTAGGTGACGTTTCTTGGCTCGCCATAGATGTTGTATTTTCGATAACGCGACACTACCGCCCCGTCGCGATTGAGCACAACGTTGGTATTGTATGTGCTCAAGCCATTCGAA
Organism: Cheilosia urbana; assembly: GCA_946477585.1. Classification (NCBI taxonomy): domain Eukaryota; kingdom Metazoa; phylum Arthropoda; class Insecta; order Diptera; family Syrphidae; genus Cheilosia; species Cheilosia urbana. The sequence continues at coordinate 60,648,344 of OX297854.1, read as the reverse complement.
GCACAAGGCCGCGGATCATTTTTCTGTGCCTGCGAGTCAGTCGTGCAGTTCTCTTTTTCCAATAAATTGATGACAATATACTTGGTGACATTTCTGGCAGCACATGACAGCTCTTGCAGGAAGGGCTGGTATTCATTGTTGCTGCATGGAGTGATCTTGTCCGCTGGATCGGGAACATATGTCATATGTAGTACGTTATTTAGTGTGAGCTCAGGAAAGACAATAATATCTGTTGCTGCGGCCTCCGCAGATAATAGAATGTCCAGATAGCCGCGGACATTGTCGTTGACCTGATCGAGTGACGGTTGATTGGCTGCTGCCGGTCTGAATTCAACAACTCCTGCCACGTAGAAGGAATCGTCCAGAGTAGATGCCTGTTGTGGAAAATAGAACGCAGATTACTTTTTGAATCTATAATAAATGAACAGGGGGTGTAGGACTGTAGGGTGAAGATATGTATAATCGAGTTCAAGATGGAACCGGTACCACAAGTTCAGAGCTTCTTTTATTACAAAAGCTGTAGAAAGAGTGTTAATGCTGCAATTTTTACAGAGCTGATTTTACAGCAAACGCTTTAGCAACTATACATATATAGTTGGCGCAACAGGTCCGGAGGGCCTAGGCCTAACTTCTCACAACTATTCGTTTTGTGTGAGTTTTTCATTTTTGGAACGAATGGAAGGGATCTACAATTTTATGCCGACTTCAAACGGCCAATTGAGAAACTATTTCAAGACAGTTTTATTTTCGGATGTTTGTTAGACGTCTTGTATTGCGACAGTCCCTGCGGTCTTTACCCGCAGGTTACCAACAGCAAACATTTCAAATGTCAAAGACTTCTTGAAGACCAAATTCAGCGGTACAAGAGATTGGTACTATTCCACTTCTGAGATCTGCTCGATTGTTTGGAGCCTTAGCTGGTGGTCTAACGAAGTTACCACCAGCAAGCGGGTGTGAATTCTATAATGAGTAGAAATTATCGGTTGGCAAAGACCATATATTATTTCTACAAATACTAGACCCGTGCGGGGGTGGAGCCGTCGAATGCATCATTACAATATACCTAACTAACTCATTTGTTCCATATCGTATACCTTCGCTTTTAAACTATAAACTTCGGTTAAGGAGCTCATCAAAATGCCAAACATACTTCCCGACTACTCCCAACATAAGCCTTAAACATTTGTCGTCCGTAACACACATTTTAATGGCCAGGCTAAATTTTTCGAACTCAGTAGCCAAATTTTCCATACAAAATTGCGTATATTGTGACCTATGAAATATTAAGTGTTAAGAATGATTTTTAGTAAGGCATTAACTTAAGAATACTATTCGGTAGCAGAACCAATGGAGCCCTTAAGGCGAATGCTTACGACCAAATTTTGGTGGGGGCAATACCCTCATATATTTGGTTTAATATGATCAAGCTAAGATTAACATTTAGGCTTAAGGTACCTAACATCGGCTTTGACACAAAAAATCCAGAGCAATTTTCAGCTATTTCTATAAACGGCTTCCAACAGAATAAGTATACATCCATTTACCAATTTTATAGCTAAAACTGCTTTAAAAGTAAGAATACAACCCACTTTTAGGAAAGTCTTCTAGCAGACAATACACATAAATGCTTTAAACCGCTTTTTTTTTTAGAGGAACGCCCAGTGATGGGAACTTGGATACAATTGTATCTTTTTGGATACAATCAGAAAATAAAGTTGCACAGATACAATCCACTCGAAAAAGATACAACTTACCAAAAAATTGTTTTGCTTCAAAAGTTACAAAAGACGAACTTCTAGAATTATAGCAGGTAAATTTAAGCGAAAAACGATTAAACTTTGCATATCTAGTCTATGAACCCATTTCTAACTGTGATATAAAATAGAAGACAGCCCGCATTACTGGACACTTTTTATTCGCAATTTAAGGGAAGCCTGAAATGGTTTCGATTAGAGATGTAACGGATAGTGATTTTGCAAAATATCGGATACCGGATATTCGGCATACACTTTGGCCGGATAGCCGAATATCCGGCGGCCGAATATTATATATACTTTCGAGAGCAGTATACATTCATAGCGATTCAAGTTCAAACACGACACGTTGCAAGTTTTGCAAATGAGCTGCGACGACGATTCCACTGAAAGTGAAGGGGATTCTCCACCCAGCAAAAAAAAAATGAAAGCGAAGTTAATAATATAATTGGCGATACGCATGCAGCATTTTGGGACTGTTTCGATGAAGTGGCGAATGATAAAAAATATGAGGTTTCCGAAAAAAAAATGATACTGCGACTGAGCTTGAACTTTTTTTAAAAACAGTTCGGACTGACCGGAATAGCGACCCTTACGCATGGTGGTCAGTTAATCATCAACAGTTCCCAATTCTAGCAAAATTTGCGAAGGTCTATCTTTCATCACCAAGTAGCAGCGTATACAGCGAGAGACTGTTTTCTGAAGCTGGCTTAGTATATGAAAATAAACGCAACTGTCTTTTACCGGTTAATTCAGAAAAAAATATTTTTATTCATCATAATCTACCTTTAATTAATTATAAGTACTAATTTTGTTACTTACTTAAGTACCTACTGTTAATAAAAAAAAACTTTCAATCGACTTCTTGTGTTTATGTTTTATTTTAACTATCCGGTATTCGCCGAATACATACTCTCTATCCGGCAATCCGGCCAGATAGAAAAAAAGTGGCCGGATAGCCGGATAACGGATACTAACCGGATATCCGTTACATCTCTAGTTTCGATTGCCTATTTTATTATTGCCTATTTATTTCCCCTTCAAAAATGAACTTATAGAATAAATTGGTCGAATTTCGACCACGGGGCGACCCCTAGTTTCAAATAATACAAAATTTTTAAATCGAAATTTGGTTTGCAAGATTTCAAAAATAACCATGCACTTGGAATGCAAACGGACTTTTGCAAAAGCTCGACGAATTGGAAATATTCATACGCGAGAAAGATCTTGACATTTGCTTGGCTATAATGACTTCCACGCTTGTCACCCTTCGGGAAACGCGAGAGGTGGATCTTCATTGTTTATTAAAGACTGCATTGAACAATACGAAAACCTAAAGATAGAGCTTGAAACTATGCAAAAGTGCACGATTCGAGTAAAAAATTGTCAGCGTACTCTTAGAATTTCATCTATCTACTGTCCACCGCGTTCCGCGCTTGAAAAAACTGATTATAATACTAACTTGCTTAAATCGCTGAAACCAAACTTCATTATTGGCGGCGATTTTAATGCGAAACACACGTTCTGGGGTTCTAGATATATTTCGCGAAAAGGAAGAATGCTATATGGGGCAGGTATGGAATATAGTTGTGATTTCCACTCGACGGGCAAACCGACCTACTGGCCAACTGATACTTCAAAAATACCTGACCTGATCGATTTTTTCATCGTGAAAGGAATATCTACCAACCACATTAAAGTTGAAGAGAGCTTTGATCTGTCATCTGATCATTCACCGGTTATTTTAACATTGAGCGTAAAACTAGTAAATAACCTTGAGCCAGCGAGATTAACTGGTAGAACAACTTAGAAGGCTTTAGGAACGAAATTGAAGAGAATGTTGAACTGAACGTTCCACTTACGACACCCTATGAACTTGAGGTTGAAGTAGATCGCTTCGTTGAGATAGTACAGCTCGCTTCCTGGAATAATACGCCTAATCTAAGGAAAACGCCGGCCAAATACGGTCTACGATATCCTCCCGAAATAAGAGAATTGGTCAACGAAAAAGGGAAGGCGCGTAAAAAATGGCAACAGTGTCGCGCCCCGCAACATAAAACACATTTGAATTATTTGTGCAATTTGTTAAAGACAGCTATTAAGGACTTTAAAAATCGTGCGATAGGTTCTTAGCTTGAAAGTTTAACGGCGAAAAAAGATTCCAATTATTTACTTTGGAAAGCAGTAAAAGACACCAAAAGGCCCAAAATCCCGGCGCCGCCAATTAAAATAAATCATAATGAATGGGCAAGGGAAGATAAGGAAAAAGCGGACGTTTTTGCCGCCTATTTAGAAGAATACTTTAAACCGTACGATGGTCGGGCGGTACACCGTACACGACAGTGTTATTGGGACGGAACTACAATCCGACGATTTAATACTCACAAGTGCAACGCTAAGGGAACTAAAACGTAAAATTGAATCCCTAAAACCTAAGAAAGCTCCTGGTTATGATTTGATCACGGGAGAAGTTCTGAAAGTTCTACCAAGAAAAGCATTAATTAAGCTTCTTCATATTATAAATGCCGCGCTCAAACTAAAACATGTACTGAGCCAATGGAAAGTTGCGGAGGTCATAATGGTTTTAAGACCAGGAAAACCGCCAAATGAATTAAAGTCGTATAGACCAATTTCCCTTCTTCCAGTTATATCCAAAGTTTTCGAGAGAATCTTACTAACGCGCCTACAACCGGTTATAGAATATAATAACTTTATCCCTGACCACCAGTTTGGATTCAGAACCAAGCATTCGACGATTGACCAAGTGCATAGAATTACTGACGTAATTGAGAAAGCATTTGAAGAAAAAAAGATATGCTCAAGCGTATTCCTTGACGCCTCACAAGCCTTTCATAAGGTGTGGCATGACGGATTGGAATTTAAATTAAGATAAGTTCTTCCCATACGCCTATATGATTTTCTGGAATCATATCTCGGGAATAGACTCTTCCGTGTTAGACATGGAAACGAATACTCTGAGCTTAAGGAAACTTCGGCCGGCGTGCCGCAAGGAAGTGTCCTAGGGCCCCTTCTCTATCTGCTATATACTCGCGATATACCAAGAGAAAATGGCACTACTCTCGCTACGTTCGCCGACGACACCGCTATCCTAGCAGTAGGTAACACTATTGAAGAAACGACTGCAAAACTGCAAATCGCACTGAATAAGGTAAATGAATGGACGAGGGACTGGCGGATCACCCTCAACGAAACTAAATCTGTTCACGTGAATTTCACGTATAAGAAAACAAATGACTTGCCAATTTTTTTAAACTTGGCCCGTATACCCTTTGCAAACGAGGCCAAATACCTGGGAATGACACTCGACGCAAAGCTGAAATGTAATTCGCACGTGAAAATGAAACGTAAAGAACTCGATATCATATATAGAGAAATGTACTGGTTACTCGGAAAACATTCCCACCTCAGTACCGTAAACAAACTGCTCCTATACAAGCAAGTGCTAAAGCCGGTGTGGACCTACGGTATACAACTTTGGGGTTGTACCAAGAAAACAAATGCCAATATTCTACAAACTTTTCAAAATAAAGTGCTTAGAGAAATTGTACAAGCACCATGTTATATTAGAAACGACGATATCCACAGGGATCTCGGAATTCCAACAATTGAAGCTGAAACTAGAAGCTTCGCGAGAAAACATAGAAACCGACTAATCGGACATGTCAACAATACAGTCCGACAAATTTTGGACGAGAACAATTTATTGCGCCGACTACAAAGAACGAAACCGTTCGACTTGGCAAGATAAGATTAACCGCGTCTAAATTGCGGAACATGCAGGATCTTTCATTGGAAAGTAGCCTGCCAAAAGTTGTTATTTCGTTATAGAAAAATTGCTTGATAAGTTATATCTTAGTCGCAGTATCTAACAATTCTTCGAAGGGTGGTGTTTTTAGTCAGTAAAAATCTGACACTACTATGAGCACGCGCTTGCTATTCTCATAGTGTCCTCGGTAATCAAAGAAAAATCGCCGCACACCAAGGCCGGTAACCATCAAGAAAAATCGACGCAGGGACATGAGCCCACAATATTTATTCAACTTGTCGCTGTCAAGTGGAGTCTTTCCGATTATGTGGAAATCGTCATTTATCATGCCTCTACATAAAAATGGTAATAAACATAACATCGAAAATTATAGAGGAATTGCAAAACTGTCTTGTATACCCAAACTCTTCGAGAAAATTATTTGTAACTACGTGCAATTTCACTGCTCTAAAATATTTACTGATGAGCAACATGGATTTTGTCCCAAAAAATCAACTGTAACTAATTTAATAGAATTTACTTCCCATGTCAATGAGAGCATGGTGAATGGGTTACAAACTGATGTTTTTTATGCTGATTTTAGTAAAGCATTCGACAAAGTTAATCATGTTATCCTGTTAAAAAAACTTGAATCTTATGGATTCCCGCAATGGATTTTGAAATGGATTTGTTCATATCTATGTGATCGTACGCAAAATGTTAAACTCAATTACTGTTTGTCTAAAAATATTGTCGTCTATTCTGGTGTCCCTCAAGGCAGCCACTTTGGTCCACTCCTGTTCCTGTTATTTATCAACGATCTATGTCCTCTCATTACATATTCAAAGATTTTGCTATTTGCGGATGACTGTAAGCTGATCTATTCATATGGCAGCCAACAAGGTTATTTATTTTTACAACATGACATTGACACTATGCAAGAATGGTGTAAAAGGAACTATATGCAGCTTAATCTTAAGAAGTGTAAAAGCATGACCTTCACGAGACGCCAAAATTTAAATACGCCAATTTATTTTATTAATGAGGAAGCTGTAGAAAATGTTGATTGCTTTAATGATCTTGGTGTGGTCTTTGACAGAAAGCTCACCTTCAATCTCCATTTGGATTCCATTGTTAGCAAGGCAAGAAGCCGATTGGGACTTATAAAACGTTTCTCAAAGGAATTTAATGATCCCTATGTATTCAAAATTCTATACTGTTCTCTCGTCCGACCTGTTTTGGAATACTGCAGCCCTGTTTGGTGTCCGTCCTACGAATCTGGAATCTCAAGAATTGAAAGTATTCAAAAGCAGTTTCTTCTCTTCGCATTACGTGATTTGCCTTGGAACCCCGAAAGTCGTCTTCCACCCTATATAAGTCGATTAAAATTGTTGAATCTTCAGACTTTGGAAAAACGTAGAGAGACATCCAATGTTATATTCCTATTTTGCGTTCTGACTGGTACCGTCAACTCCACATATGTTCTCAATTCCGTAAACATCAATACCAGACCGAGGACAACAAGGAACACAATTTTCCTATACCAAAGGACGTCTCGATGTAACTATGGGAGTAATAGCCCCATCAATAACCTGACGAGGGATTTTAATAAGTACTATCATGTGATTGATTTCAATCTTTCAAAATTCAATTTAAAACAAATATTAAAAGAAATGTAAAAATGTACGTTCATTATTGATTAACTGTGACATTATGTATAGTAGTTAAATAAATAAATAAATAAATAAATAAATAAAGACATAAGTTTTTATGGGACTTTTGTCCCACTTCGGTGGGACACAACATAAATTCGGGCGATTTTTTTAGTTTTATTTTCTCAGATTTTCGGAAGCTAAAGGCCAATTTATTTTCTCAAATAACTTTTTGTTTCAACTTCCGCAAATTTGAGAAAATTAAAGATCACCCTAAATAAAATTTTGCTTTCCATTTTAAGCAATTTGGGCGATAGTTCAATATGTAAAATAGGTAGCCTAAATTTAAAATTCACAAAATAGTTCAAGCTTAAATGAACCATAGGCAAAAACTGCAATGGGTGCCGCTGGATGTTTAAGACTCTGACATCGACATGCCAGCTCTGCTTTTAAATTCAATTAACTTAACAGTATTTCTTTAAAATCAAAACATGAACATAATTCCATAAATGTTTTTAATGGACTTATCACTTCGGTAGGACAGAAGGTGATAACCAAATTTTAAACTTAAGTCCCACTTCAGTGAGACGACATGAGTCCATAATGGATTTATGTCTCTTGAACTTATGCCCCTGCGCCGAAAAATCGCGGCAATTTTTCTTTGATTATTTTCAGAGTCTTGCAAACTGAATTTCGAAAGGACTCTGTCAAACAGAATAAAAATTTTAAAAAAAATTGTTCAATTCTAAATGTTGGAAGTTAGTTCCCTCTTCTTATTTTTGAATGTGTACTAAGTTCCCATAAGAAAGTAGACTTATTCCCCACCTTACATGGGAACTAAGTCCACTTTACGAAAGGGGTTTTACTTCCCAGTAGGTGGGAACTAAGCCCCTCAGTGGACTTAGTTGTTAGTTCCCGAGGACTTATTTCCCTGCACCGCCCCATAAACCACTATCAACAACAGAAAGTAAAAAAAAAAAAACAATGAAACAATAATATTTGGAATAAGAAAGAAAACATTTATATCAAATGCCGATTTCGTTTAAACAAAGCAAAAGATGCTATTCCAATGACGCAATCGGGAAAAACACGCTTAGCTTCTTCAAACAATCTAAAGTGACTATGATTTTAAAGACGGCTATTTAGCTTTTGTTTGCCTTTCTTCATAAAACAGAACTGATTTAGCCAACAATCGTTGTAGAAAGTACTGTAAACAGTGTATGTACAGCTAGACCTTGTTGTCAAGTGGCTGTACTCAAAGCCGCAAGTTGAATATTTTTTATTTCACTTTTATGACATTTCTATGTCCGCTACAATCCGCAATGTTTATTTCTGATTCTACAAGTTTCTTAAGGTATCAAACAGCATTTTTGGAAAACTAGTACAAACAACATTCAAACACAAAAAAAGCGAAAACTTACCTGAAATGTCAGTCTGCTGAATCCGATTACACACAACACCCAAAAGAATCCCTTAGTGAACATATTAACACACCGAAATCATTGCGCTTACTAAGAGCTCAAGCGAATTAAAGTTTATTTTGTGAAACCTACTTACCCACACTGGAAAACCCAGCGAAAATAATCTCATTTCTCATAAATATGCGGCGATAATTTAATGACAACTGAAGAGAACCACTTGAGACAGTTGCGAGCGAACAAATTATTGTGTTGCTTTTGTTATCCACTAAACCTGAGCATTCTCCTGAATTAAGAGTGCGTGATATAATTGCATTAGAATTTCAAATCAAGTATATTACCGCCACTAATCTAATATTAGCCATACGATCAGTGACAGCGAACAGTGACAGCGATAAGTGTACAACAGGGCACTCATTCCGTAACTTTTCAGACGATTATCGTCGAAACGATAGAACCCAAAACTAGCAACTAAGTGCTAAAATTACAAGTTCAAGAGGTTAATCCAGTTCATTTCCCACAAATGTAATGAAAGCTGACGATATTAAAAAAAATTCGAGCAGATTATAACTTCTAATGGCGATTAAAGTTTCCAAAACAATATCGTTCAGACGATCATTGATATACGGAATCTGCCCCCAGTACAAATATAGTCGCAGCCTTTGTGGTTTAAGGTCGATTTTGTTATTTTGTTTAATATCAAGTTTGGAGCCAACTACATTTATTAGCAAACTACGGGCAAAAACAAATAATGGCGTAAAATTATATTCATCGTGTATTAAAAGAGATTTGTAGATCTAGATACTAACTAACAGCACTCTAACTTAAAAGCCGGTGCCTAACTTCTTAGTCCCTTATAAACTCTTTTTAGCCTATACCTGCAACTATTCCCAACCTTAGGGCGGGCGCGACGCAAATTTTTGTCAGATAGGATGCCTTTGACATTTTGAGAAACCAAACACAGTTTGCGGAATAAATAAATTTTAATGAAATAACAGCAAAGAAAAAATAAAGTGACCGACTGGGTCGAACGATACTTTCTCATTCATCAAAAGTTTTTTTGGTTGTTTTCTTATTTTATTGGAGGTAGGTACATATCTGAAGATCTGAGAAGCAATCCTATATAAAAGATGGCACTAGGTACATAATAATAATGAAAGTTTTTAGAAGTTGAAGCTCTCAGTCGCCAGTTCTCGTTAAAGAGTTATAAGCGCCTACTGTACTATTTTATAAGCTCTAACACTTTACAAGATTTTTTAGTACGAGAACAATCATACCTATTAGGAGTTTCTCAAAATTGATCTGTTAGGAAATGATTTTACTTTTGACTGGAATATATTAGTGACGCTGGCTTAAGTTGTATATAAATATCAAGTATTCAGAGATTTGTTTTTGTATTTGCATTAGCAGTTGTTATAAACTGAATATCACGATGAACGTGTGTGGGGTGCAAATGAAATCGGATATTCTGATTGTGTAAACTCCAAGTGGTTGGAATTATTATTTTAAGGTGCACTTGCGTTGCTGTTATTGCATTTTTAATGGCTGTTGCATTTTAAAGTACAGTATTGAGTTATGAAAATATATATGAACAGAGATCGGCAATGTTTAGTTTGAAAAATACTATTTGCTAACTATATAGCTGAAAACTGATTAAGAGTTATTGTTCGCAATACAAGCATTACCTACTTGTATTTTAAGTTTTATCGAAGTCAAAAATGGAGTTTTCGAGATATGAGCAGTTTTTAAAATTAGCGCTTTCGGTGATTCGAATTAAAAATTAAGGACGCAACAATTCTAAGAACATCAATACTTCTCTAAGTTTGCAATTTGGTTAAAATCGTTCATTCCGTTTTCAGGTAGAGCAAAGGAAACTAAATTTTTAAAAAATTACTTTTTTCAAAAATCCATTTTACGATAATACAGAGAAAAACTGAGCTTGCCATTAAGTATGAAATGACCATATTACCCTAGAAATGAATTTTTGTTACAATCGCAAGGACCGCTTTTGAGTTATGTACGTTGTTCGAATTTTTAGCCAAAAACTGGGTATGCAATCACGGTAACCTCACCAACTTAAGCTTAAATATAAATTTTGGTTCAAACCGTTGGAGCCATTTTCGAACAAATTGAACTGGTAGGAACAATTTATACGGGAAGTACCATAAATATTGAGGTTACCTTGCAAAAAAAAAAAAACGGGTCCGAACTGTAAGCCCACAAACTCCAAATCCGAAGTTTGAACGAAATCCGGCCAGCCGTTTAGGCTGTAGGCCTGTGGACGAACGGACAGAGAGACAGACGGACAGAATTTTGCGATAAATAAATGCATAAATTTCTGCAGTGCTTTTAGAGCACACCCCTCGGAAGTGTCATCGCGTAATTCCCTTAAATCGACGGTCAAGTCTCTTGTCAAACTCAGCTGTTCTTAGACTTTCCAAAATTATCGATATGCCGAAAGTAAGTGAAAAGTAAATGAGTTCCTTAAGGCACAATCACATTCAGGAAATTGTTAAAAAAGTTAGAAAAGTAGGCAAAATATAAAACCACACGCATATGCTAGCGACATCTATCGCGAAGAATTAAATCTAAAAGCTCTATTTTGAAACTTGAAAAATTTTCCATTTTTCCGTAAAGCTCTCTTTTGACACTTTGAAGATTTTTTGTTACGAATAAAATAATTATTGTGCTAAAAATAATTGGACTTCAATAAAATGTTTTCCAATCGCAACTCTGAAACTGTGAGTAGTTTTGTTATTACATACCTTAATATTTAACAACAAAATAAACTTTTGTGTACAATGTAGGTAACTGGATTGAACAAATTGGAAAGGTTAGCGGAAACTGTTTTAGCTATAGCCAAAGTAGTTGATGTAGTCGAAGGTACGACTAAAATACAGCGCAGATGGTGGGTTCATCCTTTGAATCAAAACCGAAAAGGTCAAGGAGATTACGACAACTTGGTAGAAGAAATAAGGCAGTACGATGAAGACAAGTTCTTTGCGTATACAAGAATGGGAATACCACAATTTGAATATGTTTTAAGTTTAGTGAAACCTTTTTTGACTAAACATAGCAATCGAGAAGGCTTGCCAGAAGCATTGAGGCTTTTTGTAACTTTAAGGTAACATTGACACTACTAAAAGCAAATCCTTTTAATGCTGTTTATATATTTCAGATATCTGGCTACAGGAGATAGTTACAGCTCCTTGGCATTTGCTTACCGCATAGGAAAATCAACCATTCAAGGAATCATTCCAGAAGTATGTAATGTGTTATGGAACGTTCTAAAGCCAATATATCTTCCAGCTAAATCAACCAGTTGTTGGATTTCTGATGAAAGAGAATTCTTCCGCAATTGGAATTTTCCGCACTGCCTAGGTGCTATAGATGGCAAACATATTGCTATACAAGCTCCAAGAAAAACTGGAACAGTCTACTTCAACTATAAAAAACATTATAGTATGGTTCTTCTTGGAGTTGCGGATGCCCAATATAAGTTTTCGTATGTCGATATCGGGGCATACGGATCTCAAAGCGATGGTGGCATTTTTACGAACAGCACATTGGGGATGTTATTACAGAATGGACAAATGAACTTTCCAATACCAGACCCTTTACCTGGAGGTAGGCAAACTATTTAATTTTTCTCTGGAAGGACATACTTTTACATTATTCAAAATACATATATAATATATGTATATTTTGTAAACATAGAAGTTCTAATTTCTTATTTCTTTTAAGGAAATTCGAACGTGCCATACTTTTTACTTGGCGATGAGGCCTTTCCACTCAAACAGTATCTGATAAGACCATTCAGTGGAAAGCATTTGGATGACAAAAAATATTATTTTAATAAGCGACTATCTAGAGCACGCCGAGTAGTAGAAAATGCATTTGGTATATTGGCTGCAAGATGGAGAATATACCATCGATCGATAATTGCAGAACCAACTGTAGTAGACAGCATTATCAAAGCTACTATTGTTCTTCATAATATGCTTTGTGAAAGTTGCCAGAATACGTATGCACCTGGTGTGTTCGTTGATAGGCAAAGCCGAGACGATGGAATTTGGATCAATGGGAATTGGAGAACTGAAGGGGCTACTTCAAATTTAAACGCGATCCCACCTACATTGCGGCTAGGAGCTAGGAATACAGCATCTTCCGCAATCGAGTTCAGAGACTACATCAAGGAGTGGATCTATGATAACTGATACTGAACCACTTAATTCGATATTCCACAATTTCAAGATTAATAAAACTACATACAACTTTTTTGTCTATAAAATATTTTTATTACTAATAGGTACCTATTTGGAGCGCTTTTTGAATAGATATGTAGTTAAATTCTTCGCCAAATAACTGCTAATTAAGTTTGTACTTCCAAAAAACATCTAAGATGTTACGAACGAATCTGTTTCTCATATCCGGTTCCATAGAAATGGATTCTTCTGCAATATACTCGAACACTTTGAAGTGACTTCTGTTCTCCGCTGCAGTAGGTTGAGCAGCAAGAATCGCTGCACTCGCGCCAATCCGTTTTATTGCACTTGCACTTTCTTTATAAAACTCTTCGCGTATTCGGTTCGATGATTTTGATGCACTAGAGGGACATTTTGATGCTGTTGGTACAGTGTCCGTATGGGAAGTTTGTGGAATCGGCGACGGTGATTGTACATCATGAGAGGAATCTAAGAAATTGGTTTCATGTGCTGTAGCGTTGTTAACGCGGGGGATTACTAATTGTTTTTCTTGGTTTCATTGTTTGTCGTAGAAATTCCATTTTGGGCATTAAATGCCATGGCTTGTTGTTATATGCCCCAGATCCTGATCTTGTATGCGCATCCTTTTTCCTTTCCCTTCGATACTTTTCTTTTAAAAATATAAAACGTTTTTCGATTTCTAATGGTGTGCTGCCTGGAAATTGATGCGATATCTTTGTGTACAATCGTTGTTTCTTAACGGTATCCCGGTAATCGCTTTTGCTTATGTTCCATAACGTTGGATTTTCTTCAACAATGAATATTAAACTGTCGTCATCATCATCTATGCGCGGAAAATAATTTAATTTAGGTTAAGGAATGTTCTCGTCTCTATTCAGTTATAAATACCAACCTTTCCAAATATATGTTTTGGGAGTAAAAATCAGATCGCTTTCATCTTCTTCTTCGGATTCCATTTTTTCTCAATTATAATTATAATTTTGATTATTTCGCGCTTGAAACAAAAGCTTCTGACAAAACGTCAAATGTCAGAAAAAGGTATGTTTCCTCAAAATCGTTGACTTTCAGAGCCGTCTGGTGAGGAGATTGTATAAACTATTTTTAGTGTGTGTTGGTTTTTGCAACTTTCAAAATGCGAAAGCTCAGAGTACCTTGAGCTTTAAAAGAAATTGTTTTAACAAAAATGAAAAAGAATGATAGAAAGTAGTTGATGTGATAAAGGGAGAAAAAACAGTATTTTGTCACTTTTTCTACTTTTTGTATAATTTCTTGAATGTGATTGTGCCATTATAGATATTGGAAGTTTTTGCGAAAACAAAGGCACATCATTATATGAATACGTGAACATCAAAAGTTTCCGTACACTTTTAGTATAAGAAGAATGAAACTTATATCATTCGCAAGGTAGGTACTGTGCCATAGATGTGCACAAACAACAAATTGTGGGTATATGTCGCCATTAAGGCTGGTAAAATTAAGTTAAATATTCCCCATGCAAAATGATTATCAGTTAAGTGAAAGCATTTTGTTGACATTCAATTTTCCGGCGCGTGTTACCATAGCAACGCATTCGAATAAAAGTCATCTTAGATTAGAATTTAGAACCTATTTTCGAAGGAATGAAATTTACCTCTCCCTAAAAGTAGACAACTGTACAATTTTCTTTCAAAGATGTTAGGAAGCTACCTCCTATGGAAAATATTTTTCGAAATAAATATTTTGCTCTAAATTTTCAAAGTGACGTACCTATAAGGTAAAATGTAAATTATGAGTAAAACTAATTTTCACAGGACGTAATTTTCCGATATCTAAATTTCGCTTTGTAGTTTATATTAAAAAAAAAACGTAAATATCGAAAATTGTGGTACTTAAAAGTTGTGGTCGATTTTCGACCATAAGGTCAGGCCATACACAACAAAAATAGAACAAGATTTTGGAAGAGTTAATTTATTCAACGACGATAACACTACCTTAAAAGCAAGTACGGGGTTTAAAAAAAATAATAACAAAAAAGTTCCATTGAGAAAACAATTTATCGAAGTAGGATACTAGAGGCTTCTAAAGGTGGCATTAAAAATTAACATTTATAGATGTGAGTTGGTGGCTGAATCATTCCTTTTCAGTTAAATTATCATAGTACGTGGTATGCATGGCCAATGAATCGTTGGCCACTAGTTTTGCATCCGATAGTTGTTCGTGGCGTTTGCTGTTATTCTTATTTAATTCTTTGCTATTGCCGATACAGTTTATTTGGAATCAGAATCCCAGGCCTATTTATGACCCTGTAACTCATGATGGTATATATTCAGTATATTGATTATTGGTAGGTACTTCCAGCTAGCTTCAGAATATTATTTAAACCATTCGTATATATCTACCTACTAAGAAATAGGTTATATTATATCATACTATTCACAAATTCTAAATAGGAGGTAGTTTCTTCAACTCTCCCTCGTGTTTACCCATAAAAATTGCAATTTAAATCGCTTACCTCCCGAGATAACTGGTCCGCATCGCCTCAGTTGTACCTATGAAAACTTGAAGCTCACTTAAGAGTGTACGCACGAGTCCCTTCAACAAGTAATAGCACAAGCTAAGCCCATGAATATAAATAGATTTCAAAAGAAAATGGGAACCTAATTCAATTGTCCCCCATGGGGATGAGTCTGCCTAAGGCAAAAGGAAGAAAAAAAAACTGATAAGCGATTAGATCTTCCGTTTTTGAATCCTTCCCCTTCATTCAGCAAAGAGAAATTAAATAAAAGGACTCCAAACAGGATACTCGGGCTCAATTTTATTCAAAGCACTTACGTACATAATTTACTCCGCACCCGCATAGAAAATAAAGGATTCCAATGACTTTCGCATAAGTAGTTGGCCGCCATTACAATATATATGTTAGAATACGACATATCCAATGCAAAAACCAACGACAATAACAATTCTCTGTCTGGAGCAGGTGTAGCACGTTTGTAACAGAAAAGGTCTGGACAGGGACAAAAGGAAATGAGAGTTCTGTGATCAAATCTGGCGGCCCACTCTCAGAGGTAAACAGAAAAAGGGATATCACAGGAAAGAAAAAGTCCACCCGGATGCGCTGGATTAAGTTTAATCGCATAGAATGACTTCAAAAGACAGGGAAAAAGAAACTGTAGAACTGACGGGTCAAGAAGAGAAACATTAAGACCGAAGCAGCAAAACGGAAAGACCGAAACGTGAAAAGATGTGATGCCGGAAATTGGACTTTGGTTCTAGGAAACCAGTTAGAGCGCTGTCACCACGTAGAATGGAACGTTGAGGATGATGGAGATTTAAAATGATTCCAATGGAGGTTCTGGCTGGTGCTATTACACCTTCTATTTACGTCCCATTGATTTTTATGCATATTTCGTGACAAAATTCTCATTTTGACTTGCTAAATGGAGCCTTGAATGTAATAGGTTCTGCAGACAGAAGGTGTTTCGCCAAATAGATGTAAATGAGGCGGGCATCAGACTAAAGAATTATAAGAAAGTCCTTGTGTGGTTATGACCATTTAAAACTTTGTATACCCGTGTTAATGCACGAACAAACATGTAGATCAAAAATTTTCTTTTCGGGCGATAACGATAAAATGATACAAAAAGTTGGAGCGTTATTTGAGACAAGTTTTTGGAGTTTAAAGATTCAGTGGTAGGTGTGCTGCACTATTGAAAGTGGAGTTCCAGGTTTGGCCTCACTGCAATATTTGACAAACAACAGCCAAAACATTTTTCAATTTAGCATCTGTTTGGATTTGACAAAAATGTTAGGTCCGTTTAATTCAAACACTCAAGCTAATGGACCTGTTGCGCCAACTAGTTGTAGTCCGAGAAGATTGTGTATGCTGCGACATTCTGGAAAAAATAAAATCTAAATACAAATCTAAGTTTAAAGGGCCGAAGCTGAATGTGAACCACACCTAAACGTCAAGTTTTTTCTGCATTTCATTTGACATTTCTCAATTTCGGACTAACTCATTTACAATAATCCCCGGATTGTTGTGTCGAGCAAAATGTAAAATTTTCAGAGGGTTGCTCAAAATGTTTTTGTTTTCTTACAAGCAATCTACAGTGTTAATTTTTTCATAAATATTTTAAGCAAAATTACAATTATTCCCAAAAAAGAAATACTATACACACGTAAGGAATAATTTCAAATTGAACGGATAAAATTCTATGAACGCTGGCAACAACTTTTCCCGTATCGGAAGTTGTTCATATTTGTTGAGAGTGTGTATGTAAGCCGGAATTTTTAAAGTTTCGTGACATTTGTCAATACGAATTTCTATGTATTTATACAAGCGCACCAAAACGAGAACGCTCCGTAAAAATATAGCTTGTAGGCAAAGTAAAGGGAAATCGGCCCAAGTTAGTGGTCTCAGTATTGTCTCTGTTAGTTATCAACCCGCAAAATAAAATAATTTGTTCACTTTGCCTACAAACCTTCTTTAGAAATATTTAGCAAATGCATATCTGCTAGGTTAAAAATTTGATTGTATGAATGTAATATGACACCAATTAATTAAACACTACCAACGGTCGGGTCTCCTATTCAGCTCGGTGATACCTCTGAATTTTTTTTAAAATAAAAAAAGAGTACCGGCTAAAAAAAGGAGTCCCATTGTGATCTTAACTTTTTGTTTTTTTTTTATTTTTTACTAAATATATGAGTGTCGAGATCTCACAATTGCGAATGTTATATGGAAAATATACCCATTGTGAACTACTTAAATTTAAAGTTGAAACTAAAATGGTTTATTTTTAAAGCCCGATGTGTGAAAACAATAAACAATTGAGCTGATGAGAAAGCATGCTCTAAACCACCTCTTTTTATACTAAAAGGTAAAATAAAAAACCGAAATCAAGGCCGATCTAAGGTGGTCAAACATCAGCACTTTGGCCACAACTCGACATCAAGAAATCTAGGGAAGTTCTAAAACTAGGTAGGCAACAACTCAGAATACTGGTAGGAATCCTGTCAGGGATCTGTCTTCTAAGAAAACATGCAAAAAGACTTAGACTGTCAGACACGGACAGATTGCAGATTTTGCGACGACCTGAAAGCCGATGAAGATATAACACACATACTGTGTGAATGCGAAGCAATATCTCGTGACTGAAGAAAGTTTCTGGGTCGGTACTTTCTCCAACAACTAACGGAATAAATAGACGATAGACCACACAAACTTTAAAGGGCTACTCAATTTCTGTAAGGAGAATAATTGTTTTTCAAGGGAAAATGTTTAGGTTTTTGTTCTTTCATTGTGGTTTACTGCAATCGGTTTCCTAGCGATCGCAATGGGGCCTATTGCCTATTGCCGTATGAGAACTTACTATGTGATACCTAACTTAACCTAATATTATAAAATATATGAAAAATAAAAAATCATCAAAATTACCGATAAATCCAATCTATATCTATATCTATACTTATAATAAAACTGTAGGCAATTTTTTTGTTACCTAATGGCGTGAAAACTACTGCACAGATTTCGATGAAACTTTTTTTGAAATGTTAATTAAGATTTTGTGCAACACATAGGCTACTCCCTTTCATTGCCATGCCTATTTTTTTTTAGTGTTTTTGACCAAAATGTGTCTTTTTCTTTTTTCTGACTTTACTGCCTTTAAAGATACCTAATTCTTAATCAATGTAAACAAAACAAAATACTAAGGAGAGCCAACACTTTTATAGTTATTTCAAGCCATCAATCAGCTTTCTATGTCCTCTAAAAGCTGAGCTACAACCTAAAATCTGACATGAAAAAAATAAATTTATTTTCTCAAATCGAACATTATCAGCAGCCGCGGTTCTTGATCGTTGTTCTGCTTAGGGTTAGGGGTGGTTTGGTGGCGCACATCGCTCAAGCACGTTCATATGAAAAAAAAAAAACCACGACAATGTGTTTCTGAGGAAATGCGCAGATGGCTGATGACGTGTGGTGTGGGGATGGACGGATGGTGGAGGTGCTGTACAGTGCTGCCGAAAGTGCTCCCATAGGAGTATTGTACTCCTTTCAGCCTCTCCGTGCTCCCGTACTCCTCCTTTCACAATCGTACTCCTATTTTTTTTAAAGACCTAAATATCTTAGGCTTCGACCACGCAATGAGCGACGAGCGACTGAGCGATTGAGCGACGAGTCATTGAGCGACGCAAAAAAATTAAAACACATGAAATCGTATGGAGGTGGCCACATAAGCCCTGAGCGACTGAGCGATTTTTAAAGCGACAGAGCGACGTCGCTCTGCAATCAAATCTGTTTTAATTTTTCAGTCGATCGCTGAGCGATGGACAGAATAAACACAAAAAGTATAATTTCAGCTGTCCAAAGCCGTCCAGTGCTATGACAGGACACCCAAAAAGGCTATAAAAATAAAACTGTCACCGATAAAGAGTGGAAAAAACAGTCATACGACAATATTGCCGAATTCGATCTGGAAATCTGCGAAGATTTTGATATAAATGATGAAATTCACCATAATTTGCGACGTATTCTCGATCTGTAAATATGAACGCGATTTTCAACTTATAAGCTACGACGAACCGCACTTGACGATGACATTTTCCCAACTATTTGCTCAGCGACGTCGTTCAGTAAATGGCCAGCAATCGCTCAGATCCGACGCTCAGCGACTCGTCGCTTAGTCGCTCATTCGCTCGTCGCTCATTGCGTGGCCGAAGTCTTACACTTGCACGAAAGTGTAATGTCAGCCTTAAGAAATCTAATTCACTTAAAATTTAATGCAAATTCGCATTTAACAGCACTTTTATCTGCCAAACTGTCTTTAAAAAGGGAATTTCCCTCTTTCTAGTTTGTTTTTGTTTTTCGTTGGCTTCATGCAATTTTCAACTGTCAGTTCGGTATTTATTTTATTGTTACATGAGATTGTGGTTTTGTGATTCTTGAATTTTTATGTAAAGTTCAATAAAATGGAAAGCTTTGTTAAATTGATGCTTGAAATATTATTACTCCTATTAGAATAAATCAAAGTAAATTTATTTTTAGCAAAATCACCTTCTGCAAGAGCCAACGATAGCCAACTTTTGTCATTACAATTATAATAAAGACGAATCCTTCTGAGTCTGAGTTAGAGGGATTTCTGGAAAAGTTCGAGTTGAAGGGATTTCCTTTATTTTTTTTAGCAAATTTACTTAACACACAAATAATATTGGACACCTGCAATTTTTTTTTTTACTTTTTTTCCCATCACTCTAACTAGAACAACAACACAAATGTTGCGCACCTGCAAATGTTGCGTATTTATATTTTTAAGCAGAATATGAATCATGTATGTACAAGTATATTTCTACGCATATTACATATTTTATGTAGAAATACGACGTATTGTCGCGACGCGACAAAAACTCAACTTAGAGCAATCTTGTAATAGGTCAAAATTCAAAAGAATGTGTTCGAGTTAGAGGGATTTTCGACTTGGAGAGATTTCGACTTAGAGGATGACTTTTCTATGCAAAATTGAAGGAAATTCAAAAATTGTGTCGAAAAATTCGAGTTAAAGGAGGTTTGACTTAGAGGGATTCGACTGTATATATATTTATTTTATTTTATTTTTTCTAATTTTTTTTTTTTTTTTTTCATAATTAAGTTTAAACAAAATGTTATCCCCACATTTATTTTTAAAGTTAAAAAATGTCTGTACTACTATTTCTTTCAAAATACTCCCATTTTTTGACTGCGGTACTCCCTTATAATATTTCTCTCCGGCAACACTGTGCTGTATATAGAAATTGAGTTCATGGTTTTTGTTTTAACGGTTGTTATAGTACCTACGTTGATACCTACAGTAAGGAAGTGGAACTTTAGTACTTACGCTGTTGAATTTAATTTTCTTAAATTGGTGTTTTAGGTAAATAGATTTGTTTGATGTATTGTTTCACATTAACAATGTCCACTGCTTTGTTTTAGCTAGACTTTTGATTTTAAACAAATATGCCATTGAGAAAACGGTCAAATCTCTTTTATTGCAAATTATACAGTCTCACGCCGCGTACGAAGTTGCGGGCACAGCTAGTTTTAAATAAGAACAAAAATCATTATCCGCAATACTTTTAACACTTGGCGATAAAATTACTAAGAAAATAGCCCGAGGCTAGGTAATAAACTGACTGATTGGAGCTATTTCAGACATAATCTAGAGAATAGTATTCAGCTCTTAGAAATTGAAACTGAAGATCAATTAGAAGAGGCTGTCAAAATCTTTACTGTTAATATTCAAAAAGCTGCGTGGGCTGCAACACCTAAAAAAAAAAAATTCCAACAAAACTCGTATCCAAACGTAATATGTGATTAAATTGCAGAAAAGAGACGAGCTAGAAAACGTTGGTAGCAATGAAGGGCGCCCATCGACAAAACAATACTTAATAATCAAAACAATAAGCTTCAAAAATCTATAAGAGAATTTAAAAATGAGTCACTTAAAAAATACCTTACCAATCTTACGAATAATGCTGGTACCGAGTACTCACTCTGGAAGGCAACAAAGAAAATGAAAAGGCCAATTGCACACATCCCACCTGTTAAAAACAGAGAAGGTAACTTGGTAAAAAACAACCAAGAAAAAGCTAATTTATTTGCTGATTATCTTGAAGGTGTTTTTCATCCAAATGAAGATAAAGACTGTCAAGAAAACGAAGAATTGTGTGAAGAGGAGAGATATATTCAACCGGTCACGGCAAAAGAAATCGCCAATGAAATAAAACAAGGCATCAGTACTAAGAAAGCCCCGGGATTCGACTTAATATCAGGAGAAATCCTAAAACAAATCCCAAAAAAGGGCTTAAGGGAAACTAGCACAGATTATAAATGCTGCATTCAGGTTAAGGTATGTACCTAGCATGTGGAAAGTCGCGGAGGTAATTAGGATACCGAAACCGACAAAACCGCCTAGTGAAGTCACCTCTCATCGGCCAATATCTATAGGTACTACCTATGTTGTCCAAGTTATTCGAAAAGATGTTGATTAAACGTCTGAACAAAATAATCGAAGAAAAATCGCTAATCCCAAACCATCAATTTGGTTTTAGAAATGAACACTCCACGATCGATCAGGTGCATAGAATAACAGATAAAATCGAAAAAGCATTTGAAGAAAAAAAGATATGCGATATGCTCTACTATATTTCTCGATATAGCGCAAGCTTTCGATAAAGTATCGCACAGAGGATTGATCCATAAATTGCGAAAGCATCTGCCAAAGCAATTTTCAGAAATATTAGAGTCCTATATATTACAAAGATTCTTTAGAATTAAACAAGGAAATGACTACTCTACATTAAGAGAATAGAAGCTGATGTACCGCAAGGCAGTGTGTTAGGCCCTGTATTGTATCTCTTATTTACCAGCGACTTGCCGAATAGTGATGAAACCACTGTGGCGACATTTGCAGATGATGACAAAAAAAAATGGCAAATTATAGTAAATGACCTAAAGTCGGTCCATATCAATTATACGAATAGAAATGTTCAGCACATACCGGTATTCATAAATGATAAAGAAGTAGACTACGCAAATGCAGCCAAATATCTAGTCATGACACTGGACGCAAAACTGCGCTGGAAAGCACATGTAAAGAAAAAAAAAGAAGAACTAAATATGCGCTATAGTAAGATGTATTGGCTAATAGGGAAATACTATTGTTTGTCAAATTACAATAAACTAATGAAAGCTATGGGCATGCGTTTGCAAAACAAACCTACAGAAAATACAAACATTTCAAAACAAAGTACTAAGGAATATAGTAAATGCACCGTGGTACATTAGAAACGCTGATCTACATAGAGATCTAGAGATAGAAATGATTGAAGATGAAGTCAAAAAAGTAGCTAATAGACATAAACTTAGGCTTCTCAATCACGTCAACTAAGAAATGACGGAACTATTAAATACTAGCAATCTGACTAGGAGGTTAAGAAGAGTAAAGCCTTTTGAACTAGCTACATATCTTAGGAAAATAAAACAAAAACTGTATTAAATCCTCTATGGACGAATACTTAACATATAAACTCTAAAATATGAAAGACAAATTGCTGATTGGTTTAACTACTAGGTGCAATATTTGGTTAGCTGACTATCCCCCGCCCTGCGATGATGAAATGCCAAGAAAGTTGTAGCGCAGGGAAAAAAACTATTGACAATATAATATGTAATTGTATTTTAAATTCAAATAAAAACAAATGCTTTCCAAGACAAAACAAACATAACATTAAATAATATGTTACCTACTACACAAAAACAAAATTATATGTTTTTAGTTAAAATGTCTGTGCATATTTCCTAAATTATCAGTTTCAATATTTGAGATGGAATTTTTTCGCAACAGCAATCTTTCGCAACTTAAGTCGAACTACGCAAATTCGCTTAAAACTTTTTCAAATTTTTTCAGACATGTTCAAAAGTTCAGTTTATATCGCCATTCGAAAAGCTACGATAACAGACCCTACACTTTTTCGATTCAAAGTTTTTTTTTTCTATAGCGATAAATAATAAATAAATAATCACACAGTGCCCGTACTACCTCTACTACTTTTTTTCGATTTTTATTTGATTAATGTAATTTCAGCTCATTTGTATTCATTAAATAATAATCTTTCTCTTTATAAAAATATCAGAAAGCAGCAAGCTCACCAAATTTATTATAAGGGCCATAAAGATCTAAACCAAAAATTTAAGGAACAACTTCGGAAATTGTCCTCGGGTATTAGGTTGCAGTCTTAAATGTTTATGACTTTTTGCAGCATTGACCAATAATATCTACACCAATCTTTGTAAATGGAGCACAATAAATCCTCCTGTGTCCTTTTCTCATAAAATGTAACATACGCTCACTTATGTTTATCGCTTCTTCAGATGAGCAAACTTCTTTGTTTTGTGTTATAGCCTAGGATTAGAGTCTTGCAACACACCAGACAGCACTTAATTAAATACCAACTAGCACTTTTCGTGCGTTGAAGAACTCCATGCCATAATATATAAACCTCGCTCATTGCATAAAGAGAACACCTTTTACGTTTGGCGAAATGAGCATTAGAATAAATTAGCTTAAGTTCAGCGGAATTTATCACTGTTCATCAAGATGAACGGTGGATACCCAAGGCTAAAGGACTCGAATATGTGGATTACTTCGTTTGTGATGGAAATACCCTTCTGGGTGCAAACCCCGGATGAGGTGGGATGATTACTCTTAAAAGATGAATCTTCCAGAAAAGTTGACTTTGGCCACATACACCTTTATACTTTGTTACGCATATATACGGGACGGATACGAAGTACATTTTATTCACCGGAGCAGGAAGTCATTTGATTAAGTATACACACAAGCGCACGCACACGTCTACGGTCGGAAAGGAATAGACGGTGTCTTTTACCCTTCTTAATGACTTAAATCCTCCCAAGTATGTAATAAGAAGCAGCTGTAGCACGAGTAGTCAACGCAAAGAAGGGGAAGTCGAACATAACCAGAAACCAGGAATACAACCAGCCAAGTAAGCAACATGGAGACAAAGTAGGGTTTCAGCTTTTTTATTCGAAAGGAACATACAACTCGGTGTCGTACTTAAGGATGACAACGCAATCAGTTATAAGCCTTAATCTTCTATCTGAATACGTTCCATATCCAAGCTGCATACGGTTGGTACAGAGATTTACGGTGAAGGATGAGCTTTTCAACGAACTGCAGACACAACACAACAAATTTATACACGCACGGGACAACATTTACTTAGCATTTCGTTTGCTACAACAGGCTTAGTTGTTATGACAGTGCTGAGAGAAATATGCTTTATGATGCGATTAGTAGGTGCTTAAGGACACCGAAGCCAGTGAATCGTTTCTTTTGCCTTGTTGTTGTGTTTTTGTAGCTGTCCTCACAAAATGATGTCACATGAGGTTCCAGGGCATAGTCAGTCGAAAGAAAAAAACATTTAGAATTAACACCGCCTCGAGGTGCGCGTGGTTTTTGTATATGGATGGAGGAAATTTGAATTTGATCTGACGGAAAATGCTTTCAGTGGGTATATTCAAAAATCTAGTTGACTAGATTAGTCGTTAATATAGGAAATCGTCGACCGAGAATTAGTTTGACGTATACGCCAAAATGCACTTTTTGAGCTTTGAATGTAGACTTATGTTCTCGCCAATATGTCATCTGTAAATGCTTCACATTAAATAAATTGTTTTGTTTTAAATATGAAAATACTGAAATACTTGTTTATATTTACAATTCTATTTCTCAAAAATATGAAGATGGTAACATCGACTTTTCTAAACTACAAGTACTAAATTTTGTCATGTTATCGAAATAGCTATCTTTGTAATAGTGTGGAATGTAATTCTATGAATTGATAAAAGAGCAAATAAAGACGGAAGAGGCCTCTTTTTCGTTGAAACCATTGCTAAGTCAGAACCTCTGCTTTTTATTTCGTTGGATTTTTTATCGTTTCAAAAAATAGTTGAAGTCCCAAAAAACGCTTGTGGACATTTTTTGGTGCCGAAACCCGGGATTATTAAGATATTTGAAAATCCCATCGTACAATTAAACTTAATTTAAATAAAAATAATTCATTTACGGTTGAATTCATACAACATTAATCCACACAAGTGAGCGATTTGGATCGACAAACCTGCCGCCATTCTGTTGGGAGAAAATACACGGAGGAACGCAAATCGTATTCGACAAGATTGCTGGAATTACATTCATTGGGTTGGAACATCGCCGCACGCCGCCACACGGAGAAACTTGTTGGTAAAATTAAAATATCATATCTCTTAAAACCATATTATATTACGTATTTTAATACTATATAATATACGTCTATTCAAATAAATAAGTGCAAATGCATATTTATTCGCCGCTAAAGCTTTTAACCCTTTGACGTATATGGGACACCGGTGTCCCTTGCATTAAATTTGTATTTTTTTCTAATCAAAGCATTATTTTGAATTACTGTCAACACGTACCCATTGTTTACATACGAATTTAGTTTTTTATTAAGGTTGGTACCCCCGCGCTCGAAAGAGAACACAATTAATTCGGTATTGCTTTTGGGTGATTTGGCGTGCTTCTGTGATTTTTTTCTAAAGTAAAATATAACGCATTTTTGTTGCAATTTAAATCATTTTGTGATATATTTTGTGAAAATGGTAAGTAATAATTACGATTTTATTGGTATTTATTGGAATTAACAATTTCAAAATTTAAAATACGAGACTTTCTGTAAGGGACACGGGTGTCCCAATATGCGTGAAAGGTCAAAAGTTCACATAATATTTTTCATGAAAAATATTATTTCTACAGTGATTTTCTTTGTCATAGGCTCGTAAAGGAAATAGAATATTTCATTTGACTGAACCAGCTGGAGATCCACCAGAGTCTACTGAAGATTCAGGTCCAACTTCAAGCTCTTCATCAACTAACGTCCTTGATTCACCATTGCGTATTCCTGTTCCTGAGTTCAAGTGAAAAAAAAATACTTATCGTCCTTATAATTTTTCTGACACTGATTATGAATTTGGTAAGATAAATATTTGTCAACAATCAGAATCTCTAAAACCTATAGACATCTTTGAGGAAGTCACAAATATGAAATCATTGATTGAGAAAATAATAATACCAGAATCTTTACGTTATGTTCATCAAAACGGCTCAGTTTTCACTACAGACCTTCAAGAAATGACAGCTTTCATCGGCATGAACTATGTTATGGGCTATCATGTATTACCTACTCTGAGAAATTACTGGTCCACTGAACCTGACATGGGTGTGCCTTACATAGCCAACGTTATGCCTCTATCAAGATTCGAGAAAATAAGAAGAAACCTACATGCATCTTCTGACCAATTTCTTGTCACCGATACATACTCAAAAGGTCAAACGCAAAAAAATTGGATCAGCCCAAAGTTTGGAGATCACATGTCCTGATATTGTTCAGCAGTACAATACAAATATGGGTGGGGTAGATCTCATGGATCAGAAGAAAGTCACATACGAGGTTGATAGAAAATCTAAAATAAAATACTATTTGCGGCTTTTTTCGATTTATTAGACATTGGGATAAATACATAATGCCTATATTGTGTATGAAAAACTGCATGCGGAAGATCGCATAGAAGGCCAGTTACTCACGTCGCTAGAATATCGACAAGTTGTGGCTAGGGCCATGATTGGCAATTATTCTATAAGAAAACATGCCCTGCCATCTACTTCTATGACAAAAAAAAGGATTCAAAATATAGGACACAAACAATCTTTACCGTCACACGTAATGATAAAAGGATCTTTACGTAAAAGATATGTGCAATGTGCGAAGAGAGGAGTAGAAAATCGTACCAATAATGTTTGTGACATTTGCAACGTCAATTTATGTTTCACAGCAACCAGAAATTGTTTTGCTGAATTTCATATTTAAAATTATTAATAAATTTACATTATCTTATTAAATTTTGTTTATATTTATCAAAAAATCATAGGAAATCACTCTAATTGTCAATACATTACAATCCTATAAATACCGCCCCTTATCGCATATTGGGACACATTTGTCCCAAGCGATTTCTAAAAATCTACTGAAATTTTTTACTTTTTTATAAAACATATATTTAAAACAACAATGAAGACACTACATAATGCACAAATATTCATAAAAACTTTAGCGTACTTGTTTTGTGCGTGAAAGGGTTAAGAGAATCGTAGAAAAGAGTACAGAATTGCATAGCTTCTTTGTTTCCCGAAAACTACAGACAAAACGCAGTTTTTACATTTCTCACTCGCTTCTCCGTTAAGTTGTTGTTGCTAGTTGCGGCATATGATCAAACGTTTGCGGTATACCATAGAAAAGGAAGAGAACTAGGTAGCCTATTGCTGATCTAATTCGCCGCAAATAATTTCTGGTTACTTGTTGCGAGCTGTGACAAAAGCTTCTATTCATTTTAATTGCATGCTGTCTGCTTGCACTGGTTGTTGAAGAGTTTGATGTGGATGTTTTGTTGGTACTGCTTGCTGCATTAAAAAGAGTGATTTATCGCTTCGCTGAGTGAAAGCGCTCACATACCAGAGTTATTAACTATTACTATTGCTGCTGCTTCTTGTTGTTGTTTCTAAACGCCGCTAATAAAAGCTTTGCATATTACTTGTTGCTGCTGATATTGATTGCTGATACTCGTTGGATTTATTTAATTCAAATTAAATTTGAAGAAAATCGTTGTTTCGTTGCTGATAAAATACCTTTTGCGTCTAAATATTAGAGGTTGTTGGTTTCTTTTTCTGTTGATTTGATTTGATAATAAGTAATCATCAAAATGCCCAACTCAGATAATGAAAGTGATATTGAGGTAGATGCTGGTGATCAGAGAGGAGTGGAGCAATCGAGTGTAAGGGGGTTAGATAGTCAGCGGAAAATGGAAAAGACAATTGCTGAATTGAAAGTTCTGCGATCTACAACAAAAGGAAATATCAGTAGAATAAAAAATCTGATACGCGAAAAGGGTTCTTCGATTTCTGTTACCGAGTTGGAATGTCGATTAGGTATTTTGGAATCCTATTTTAAGCAAAATTTAAACGTTCAGATGTCGTTGGAGAGGATGAATATCCCTGGCGAGGAGAAAGCGAATGCAAACAGTCGAGCCGAGGTCGAAGATTTGTACGTCGTTACAAAATCAAACATTTTGACATTGTTGGCGGAAAAAAAGCCGAGTGCTAGTGTTTGCGACAATCTTAACGCAACATTATTGCCTCAGCAATACCCTATTAGGTCGTCAAGGCTTGAACGAATTCAACTACCATCCTTTTCTGGGAAGTTCTCCGAGTTCCCGAATTTTATCGGGCTCTTTACTAGTCTTGTGGATAAAGATGATTCGTTGGATAACTTACAAAAGTTTAATTATTTGAGAAGTTGTCTGTCAGGAGCCGCATTAGGCGCTGTGAAGGAGTTTGATCTGACAGGTGGAAATTATTCTAAAGCTCTAGATCGGTTGAAAAAGAGATTCGGTAGCAAGGCAATGATGTTTCAAGAGCATGTTACTGGGATTTTAGAAATTCCAAAAATCTCAAAGAGCTCGTCTTT
The DNA here is from genome assembly GCA_946477585.1 of Cheilosia urbana. Taxonomy (NCBI): domain Eukaryota; kingdom Metazoa; phylum Arthropoda; class Insecta; order Diptera; family Syrphidae; genus Cheilosia; species Cheilosia urbana. The sequence continues at coordinate 60,619,430 of OX297854.1, read as the reverse complement.
CAATTTGCGCAATTTGGAAGACAGTTTCAATACGCATTTAGCCGCTATGCTTAGCATTGGTGACTATAAAGACATTGCGGAGGCAATTTTGATTTCATTTGCACTGGACAGGGTCGATTCGGAAACCAAAGCCAAATGGGATGAAACTGCCGATCATTCTAAGCTACCGTCATGGAAGGCGTTTTCAAAATTGTTGGATCGTCGTTGCCAAACTTTGGAAGCAAAGGAATCTAAGTTGTGTAGAGAGGAGTCGAATGCCAACAAAAACAATTCCCGTCCACGTTTTCGAAATGCGAATAGAAACCAATTTTCAAACACTTCCCTCGTGGTTAACAAAAGCAAATGCGAATTTTGTCAGGCTGATACACATGATATTGTTGGGTGTCCAGAGTTTAACCAGTTGCCAGTTTTGAATCGTTTTCAGGAAGTCAAGAAAAGGGTCCTCTGCATTAACTGTTTGGCAAAGGGGCATTCAGTAAGGAGGTGCAATCTAGCCAAGTGTTCGATTTGTTCACTACCCCATCATCGTTTATTACATAGATTTGCTGTAAGCAATTCACCTCAGAGCCCTGCAGTCGCAAGTACTAGTACCAGCTGTACAAGCTCTGTCATTTCAAATATAGCTGACAAAAATGGTTCTAGTGTGGTTTTGGCTACCGCTGTTGTTTATATAAGAGACAGGTTTGGTAAATTTCAACCAGTGCGAGCACTACTAGATTCTGCGTCACAACTGAACTTCATTACTGAAGATATGGTTCAAAAACTAAAATTGCATAAGGTTCATACACATACGTCAGTTTCTGGAATAGGAAAATCAAATGCTGTTGTCAACTATAAGACAGAAGCTAGTTGCAGATCAAGGACTTCAGAATTCGAACTTAATTTGGATTTGTTGATATTAAAGGGTATCACTAATGTGCATCCGGAAAAGGAGTTTGATGTCAGTGGTTGGAACATCCCTTCAAACATTTCTCTTGCCGATCCCCAATTTAATAGTCCTAGTCGTATAGACCTACTGATAGGTGCAGATAGCTTTTTTCAATTAATTTGTGTTGGACAGATTAAGCTTGGCCCCAATTTACCCGTTTTACAAAAAACGCTCTTTGGTTGGATAGCTTCTGGGCGATATGGTTTATCCGAGATTCCTCAGGCAGCTTGTATGCTCGTAGGGTGCTCCGATTTTGAGGAAGCGTCGCTAAATGAAACGGTGAACAAGTTCTGGGAGATGGAGGAGGTAACCCAGAAGAGAAGTTTTCATTCACCAGAAGAAGAGGAATGTGAAAAAGAGTTCTTGAGAAGCGTTAAACGGCAAGAAGATGGCCGTTTTGTGGTTAGCATTCTTTTCAATTCGAAAAAGGGACAATTAGGAGAGTCATTGTGCCAGGCAAAAAGGAGGTTTTTTAATTTGGAAAGGCGACTACAAAGGAACAATGATGTACGAAGCCAGTACAAACAATTTATGGAGGAGTACGAGCAGTTAGGTCATATGGAGGTCGTCCCGAAAAATCAAGCTTCGTTAGTACGATACTTTGCACCTCATCAATTCGTCCTTAGGCCTGAGTCGTTAACTACTAAACTTCGGGTTGTATTTGACTGTAGCGCCAAAACATCTTCCAGTATGTCATTGAACGATCTTCTGTTGAAAGGACCTGTGATCCAAGATGATTTATACGACATTATTCTTCGTTTTCGAATGCATAAATTCGTTATCACTGCTGACATCTCTAAAATGTATCGGCAGATAATGGTGAATAAGGAGGATCAGAGCTACCAATGTATGTATACTATGGAGATCCAGTGAGCAGCAAGAATTGTTGATCTACAAACTGAAAACAGTTACCTACGGTACCACATCAGCTCCGTTCTTAGCTACCCGGTGTCTGAAAATGTTAGCAGATGAAAGTGTTGCGAGGTTCCCTATAGGCGCGAAAGTAATTGGCGAAGACTTTTATATGGACGATTTGATAACAGGTGCTGATAGCGTCGAAAGTATCTTTCAAATCTATAATGAAGTCAAAGCTATCCTTCAAACTGCAGGATTTGAGCTGCGTAAATGGTGCAGTAATGACGTTAAGGTTTTGGAGAGGATCTCTAACAATGAAAACGTTAACGATTCTTTGCGTATCAACGATAAGGATGTCATTAAAACGTTAGGTATCGTATACAACCCAGTTTTAGACGAATTTCAATACGTTACCCCAGAGATCGATTTATCAAGGCCTATAACTAAAAGGATTGTTTTGTCAGAGTTGGCTCAAATTTTCGATCCATTAGGATTAATAAATCCGATAGTCTTGAAAGCAAAAATTATCATGCAGGATCTGTGGATTTCAAGGTGTGATTGGGATGAATCGGTTCCGATGCAGATACACTCACAGTGGGAAGAGTTTCGAAAGGACATAGCGAATCTTAACAGTATCAAGGTATCTAGATACATAATTGGGTCGAAATCGTCCAATAATAGAATTGAACTGCATGGATTTGCAGATGCATCAATTCGAGCCTATGGCTGTGCTGTTTATATTCGCTCCATAGATTCTTCTGGAAGAATCCAATATAATTTGTTGAGTGCCAAGTCAAAGGTAGCTCCGATAAAGACAAAGTCTTTACCGCGACTGGAGTTATGTGCTGCGGTATTGCTAGTCGATCTGGTAAAAAGGATTTTACCAAATCTCGTCGATAGCGTTGAGGGGATTCATCTGTGGTCGGATTCTGAAATTGTGCTTCGTTGGATTTCCGCATACCCTTCATCGTGGGAGATATTTGTTGCCAATAGGGTGTCAAAGATACAATCAGAGCTACCAACTGCCACTTGGAGGCACGTTAATTCAAAGGCTAATCCGGCGGATATTGTGTCTCGTGGCTCATATGCATCCGAGCTTCTTGAAAGTATGTGGTTTCATGGGCCACCATTTTTGTTTTTGACAATGGACAGTTGGCCAAAACAAAAAGTAAAACCCACACTCGTTGAATTAGAAACCAACAACTCAGTAGTTTTAATAGCGGAAGAAGTTTCAGATAAGTTCTCAAACCATTTCGAACGATTTAGCAACTACCAAAAAGTAATCCGTATCTTTGGATATATTGTCAGATTTTTTAACACTATTAATCGAAAAAGTACTAATACCAATTCTAACCCCCCCGTAAGCTCTAGGTCACCAGCACTAACGGCAGAGGAACTTGAAGAAGCCCTTAAACGAATCATCTGGAATCTCCAAAAAACTCATTTCCAGGAGGAAATTGAAGATCTAAGGAAAAAACAGAAGATAAGCCCAAAAAGTGTCATAAGCAACCTCAATCCTTTCCTCGCTGATGAACACTCCATAGAGCTCTTGCGAGTTGGTGGGCGTCTGCAGAATGCGGACATACCATATAATGCCAAATGTCCTATTCTCCTACCCAAAAATTCCCTTTTTGTAAGTAATCTTGTTGTCCATTTGCACGTTAACAATTTTCATGCAGGTATCCAAGCTTTGGTCGCCATTATAAGGCAGCGTTTCTGGATAATCAACGCCCGAAGACTAGCCAAAAAGACCGTGGATGCATGCTATCACTGCTTTCGATATAAACCCAAACTTATGAAGCAGATCATGGGTGATCTACCAACAGGCAGAGTGACGATATCTAGGCCATTTTCGAGATCTGGCGTAGATTTCTGTGGCCCTTTCCTGATCTCACAAGGACGTCGAGGTTACTGCACTCATAAGGCATACGTGGCAGTATTCATTTGCTTTGCGACGAAGGCGTCTCACTTGGAGGTCGTATCGGACTTGTCGGCTCAAGGATTTATAGCAGCGTTAAAGAGATTCGTTGCACGACGTGGACTGTGCGAGGAAATCCATTGTGATAATGGGACGAACTTTGTTGGGGCTCGGAACGAACTCAAGGAGCTTCATGCCATAGTTGTGGAGCAGCAGAAAGCGAATATCATCTCTTCATGGTGCGCTGCTCATCGCATTAAGTTCCTGCACATACCCCCAATGTCGCCACACTTCGGTGGTTTATGGGAAGCGGCAGTCAAGTCAGCCAAATCTCATCTTTACCGGACAGTGAAGCAAACATTCCTGACGTACGAGGAGTTTTCCACCGTAGTCGCTGAGATAGAGGCGATTATGAACTCTCGCCCCCTTTGCGTACTAAGCCCAGACCCCAATGATGAACAAGTTTTAACTCCTGGGCATCTATTAATTGGTGATGCTCTCAATTCCATTCCGGAGCCTTCAATACCTGAAGATGTTACTTTGCTAAAGCGATGGCGAAGACTTACACAAATAAAGCAACACTTCTGGACGAGATGGTCCAAGGAGTATCTACTAGAACTACAACGACGTACGAAATGGAAGACATCCTCCGCAAATGCTGAAGTGGGTACAGTGGTACTCATTAGCGACGACAACTTACCGCCTCAACAATGGCTCATCGGAAGAATCGAGCGTCTCATTACTGCAGCTGATGGCAAGGTTCGAGTTGCAGATGTCAAAGCAAAGGGAACTGTCCTAAGAAGACCGATCCATCGTCTGGCCCCCCTACCAAGCTGTTGAAGTGACTTCTTTCCAAGCGACCCTTCAAGGCGGGCAGTATGTAAATGCTTCACATTAAATAAATTGTTTTGTTTTAAATATGAAAATACTGAAATACTTGTTTATATTTACAATTCTATTTCTCAAAAATATGAAGATGGTAACATCGACTTTTCTAAACTACAAGTACTAAATTTTGTCATGTTATCGAAATAGCTATCTTTGTAATAGTGTGGAATGTAATTCTATGAATTGATAAAAGAGCAAATAAAGACGGAAGAGGCCTCTTTTTCGTTGAAACCATTGCTAAGTCAGAACCTCTGCTTTTTATTTCGTTGGATTTTTTATCGTTTCAAAAAATAGTTGAAGTCCCAAAAACGCTTGTGGACATCATCTATTTTGCTATATCCCTAGCCGGTCCTGAGATATCTAGGGTCTTTTTGACGTATATCCACCAAAATTAGCAAGTTTGATGATTATGATTTGACGTAGGCGACATTTTATTTTTTTAGTTTTTTTTTGCCGTAAAATGTTGCTTACTCGTCACAATATGAGTCTGAATTTCCGATGAAGAAAATAAAGGGTTTTCCAATAAGAGGTGTTATTTTGGTATTCAAAGAAAAATTCCATTTTTTGAGATAAATGATCGGATGTTTATTTCATAAAAAAGAGGAAGGTATGCCGTTTATAATGGAAAACAACACCAGCCAAATGGCCACCACGAGCACGCATACAGGACCATATTCTTTCACAATAACACCTCTTATTGAAAACCCCTTATTACTACACTAGACACTACTATGTCGATGAAAACCGAAATTGATCTTGAGCAATAGAATACAGATCCAACGCACGTAAAGGGTGTTTTTTTTTTAGAGGTTTAGAGAGTGATTTAATTTTAGTTTGGTTTGGCATTTCAACGTGAATAGATCGACGCCTGAATAACACTTCCAAATTGTGCAAATTTATTTTGAAAATCATAGTTCTGTTCGAAATACGTACCGCGCTATAAGTCCCTTTAACGGTCACAGTCACGCGTTGAAGCTCACTTTTAGTTGAATGAATACGTCAATAAGCAAAACTGCCGTTTTTGGAGTGATGATAATCCTCAAGTGTATGTTGAGAAACCGTTTCATCCACAAAAACTGACTGTTTGGTGTGCTTTATGGGTTGGAGGAATAATTGGTCCGTACTTCTTTAAAAACGATGCTGGCCAGAACGTTACAGTCAATGGTGACCGCTATAGAGCCATGATTACTGACTTTTTCCTTCATCATATTAAGGCATATAAAGGCAACTTTTCTTCGACAACACTAAAGTTGATTTCATCACGGTATGAAGTGAAATAAATTAGATAATGTCTACTACTGCTTGGCATTTTTTCAAAATTGCGGGAAGTTATTTTTTAGAAATTTCGAGTACCAATAGACCATTTTCTTATTTAGGAGGATTACTGTGTTCGCAAAAGAGAGACATCTTCGAAGTCTTGAAATATTCAGTCCGCTGTCGTTTTTAAGGCTTATACCCTTTTCACACCGCAGCGAAAACCGTGTTTTCGTCGAAAACTCGAAATTGCATTCCCACCCAATAGCAACTAATTTTCGTTTGACGTTTCAATCAGCTGTGAGACGCTAGTCATGAAACTTCTGTGTAAACTATTTAATTTACAAATTTTAATTCAGTATTCAGTATACTATATTAGCCCCTCAATTGGTGTGAAAAATGATTTTAAGTTTTGAGGTATGACATTTGTTCGGTCAGCTGTTGCAAAAGGAGTGTTTTTTTTTTTCAACAACCCAACGATTGGAAGTCGGTTTTGTGGACAACGACTTTAAACGACTCTTGAAAACTGAAATATGCATGGAAAAACTTCTGCATTACAAGGCTTACTCTACAAAGACTGCCTAAAACTTTAATATTTGCAAAAAATACGTTTATTACGATTGGTGGAAGTGCCGCCGCGATGTCCTAGGACATAAGATGAGTTGTAGATAATATGAAAGGTTGCTCATAGACATAGACAAGGCACAGAAGGTTGGCGGAAATTTGTCCGCATTTTTATTGATGCATTGCCGGTAAATTTTTAACATTTATTCCATACGTAGTATAAGAGAAAGTTATTGTTTTCGTACAAAATTTCGAACTCGAAATGATAATCAATTCTGACATTACGATGATAGAGGAACTAAAATAAAAAGTGGGTCTCAAAATTCTGTGCGGTCTGTCCGTCCGTTCTTCCACAGACGTACAGCCTAAACGGCTGCCCGGATTACGTTAAAACTTCGGATTTGGAGTTTGTGGGCTTACAGTTCGGGGCAGTTTTTTATTTTGCAAGGTACCTCAATATTAATGGTACTTCCCATATAAAATGTTCGTACCAGTTTGATTTGTTCGAAAACGGCTCTAACGATTTCAACAAAAATTGATATTTAAGGTTAAGTAGGTGAGGTTAACATGACTGCGAAGTCAGTTTTCCGCTAAAAAATCGAATACCGGTATACGATTGTAACCAAAAACAAATTTCTACGGTAATACGGTCATATCTTACTTGAATCAAACTCTGTTTTTATCTATATTAGGTATCGTAAAATATAGATTAGAGTATTTTTTTTAAATTTGTTTTTTTTTTAGTTTACCGGAAAACGGCGATTACGATTTTGACCCAAGTGTACAGTCCGTAACATATGGATAGCCTCACATACAACTTTTTTTTTTAATTACCTGTAAGAAAAGTATTTTTATTTATTTACTTTAGCTTACACCATTATTTTAGTTCTTTGTACAACCTCACTTATTTTGAATTACTTCAAAAATGCGGTCTTTTGAGGAATCATACAATTATTTTAAAAGATCAATGGAAATACTGGTCCAGGCAACTTTGATACCTTTAATAAAATTCTCTTTGTTGGTATACTGCTTCCAACCTTCATAAACCTTTCGTGTCAACCAACCCGACACATTTTCGATGATGTTCAAATCTGGGGAGTAGGGTGGCCAGGAAAGTTGTTCTATGTTTTGGTCTTGTAAACGTCTTTTAAAAAATCTTAATTATTCCAGCTGTGTGAATTGGCACATTGTCCTACTGGAAAATGATCGGCAGTGGTCCGAAAATATTCTGGAAATGAGGTAGAGCCGTTTCCAGTGCATTTTTGTAGTAAGCTGTTGTCATTCTGCAGTTCACAAAAACCAAATCGATCGTTCCATAATATGACATGGCGCCCCATACCTTAAATCCTCCCTCTCGGCTGTGGTGACGGTCCAAAAACAATTTTTCTTTCCTTAATTATTCTTATCCTTAAATCATGGTAGTAATAGTTGTATCCGTCGCATCGAGGTTGAACTTCTTTTCATCAGAAAATATCACTTTCCACCGATCGTTTGAGTGACTGCTGCCAACAGTGTTATAAGCCATGTACGATTTTGTAAAACTAAGCCGCTGTTGTTTTCGCGCTTTGTAAGGTGGTGTTTTTTTAGTTTTAGACGCTTTAGGTGTCCGGCACACTAATTAATCAACTTATGGTCATTCGACTTACTTCTAGCCCAGCTTCGTGTCTAATCTTACTTCGAGAATGGGTTGCATTTGAAGTTTATAATATGTACCTTATAATTGAGCAAGTTACAAAAAAAAATGTATATTAAAGCAAATGTAGGTATACAAAACTAGCTCAAAAAGTCCGGTTAACTTAAAAAAAAAGTGAGATAAATAATAATACCAAAGCATCGCCACGGAATATGAAGAACTATTACGTAGGTAAAACCATCAGAGCCTGCTTCCTTGTTCTTCTTAAGCTTTTAAATAGCCAAGTCAACTGTGCTACTCCAAAATAACGTTACCACTTCAAAAAAAAAGCGAAGTAGATTTGACACAAAAAGTGAAGCTATCAACAAAATGGAAATAAATTTCAAATTTGAAGTTTAATGATATACAGTAGTGTCCGCTTATAACGAACTCGAAGGGACCGACCAAATTGGTTCGTTATAACCGAAGTTCGTTATAAGTGATACGCTAAAAAATTCATCAAGTTTTGTTTTGAAAATCAAAAAAAGAAAAGAAAAAGTGTTCAAAATACATAAAAAATAAGTACATATTTCAGTTATAAAGCATTATATTTTTGTTATTTTTTTTATTTAAAAAACAAAAAACCCGACTGACTGTAAAAAAGATCTCGCTGACATTTGTGTGACAATTGTTTTTTGTTTTTTTTTTTTTAATTTTTATTTTTACACTTATTTGTTAAGCCTATGACACTCCGGGGAAGAATACGAATCTAGTGACACCTTACTCTTTAAAATTGGTCAAGCCGTTCAGGCTTAAGGGCGTCACGTAGGAACGTACATAGGATACGCGCGAAACACATAACCCTCTCTGTGTACAGTCGGGTAAAAAAGTCATGAATTTTAGATTGTTTTGTTTGAGAAGATTTCAATTCGCTTAAAAACAATTCGACGTCTGCAAGTCCATATATCGCTTTGTTTTACGCCTTGTTCTAAACGCTTTATTAAGTCGTTTGTCTTTTAGTGTGAAACATTTTCTTTTATTTGTTTCTAAATCTCCCATTTTACTTAAATGATTTTTAAGCGCGTCCCTTCACTCAACCTTTGGTTTGTAAACATAAGGTTACTCGGGGAAGTAGGTACCGAACAAATTATATTGAAGGACAAAATGTTGACGTTTGAGAATGTTGGTTCGTACGCAGCTATACAGTTCTCGGGAAGTCCCGAAAAGTTGGGAAAATCTGGATGAAAATGTAAAGCGACAGATTTTTGATTCATTATAACCGGACATTTTCTTAATTTCACGCGCAGAATGGGTTCGTTATATGCGAAAGTTCGCTTTAGGCGGGTTCGCTATATGCGAAATTAAAATTCATAATTCTTATGGGGCATTGAATGGGACTTCATGAAATGGTTCGTTAAAACCGAAAGTTCGCTTTAACCGGGTTCGCTTTAAACGGTAACTACTGTATTTAATTCAATATTAGTTTTATGTGTAAAACATGTCCAAAAAAAACTTTTAAGATCTAACTTTTTCTTATTAAAATAAAGTCTTGTCAGCAAATTGTAATAAATCTTGTGTTTAAAGTGAAGTTTGATGCAATTTATTCTTTTGAAATGTGAATCTGGGCTAACATGAAAGAATGTAAAACATTTTTTAAAAATTTTTTTTTTCTAGAAATACCTAGACTTAAAGATCAATAGTGCGAAATAGGGAGAAGATTTTTTTTTTTCCAGAATTAAGCAGTAGAATAAAATTGCTACTTAAAATTAGATGATGGTAATTGCGAAGATCGGCCCTTCTAAATATACTCTTTCTATATTATTTTCCCCTCTGTCTCAGTTACACGTAGGGTTTCCAGAACATCTCTTTTAAAGAGAACATGTCCTCTTTTTTGTCAGCGATCTATTTTACACTTTCTTTTTTCGCTTGGCTCTTTTTTAGTCCTCTTTATTTATTCTGTCCTCTTTTTGTTCTCTTTTTTAATATACACTGAACCAAATCGCGTATTCATATTGACGGAAATATTTTGTTAATCATTGAAGAATTTATTATTCGGATTGACAATTTTTCATAAATTTGTTCGTGTTATTGAAGATTTAATAATCAAAATAAATAACATTTCTTCAACTGCTGTCCGATTTCATATTGTATTCAAACCAACAAAATTTTGTCATTTTGACAAACTGAAGTTGTTAAAAAAACGGTATCCTGTATGTGATATTGACAAAAATTTGTTGATCATTTTTAGAAGAATCAGTTATTCAAATTAACAATTTTCCATCAAATGTTTCTTCATATTGAAGATTAAATATTCAAAACCAGTAAAGTTTCTTCAAATGCTGTATTATTTATTATATTACTCAAGCGAATGAATTTATTTTCATATCGACAAAATTGACAACTATTCAAATTAAAAATTGTTCATCAAATATTTCGTCTTATTGAAGATTTAATACAGATTAAAAATAAATGATTAGACGCGATTTATCAGATTGACGAAAATTCATCGATTTAATGTTATTTAAATAAAACACAATACCTATATTTTTTGATACAAAGAAGGGGAGAGTGGGAAAGGTTTTTTTTTTTTCAAAATTAGTGCTTGAAAAGCAAGGTATTTTTTCTCTGTTTTTTTAATTCGATTTCAATTTTTTACAGTTGTACCAGTTTACATTTAAATGTCTGCATCGAATTTATTTAATTTAAGGAAAATAAAAGCCAATAGTAGGCATATCAAATTTTAGACACTTAAATGGATTATTAGATATTTCATCTGTTATACAACCTATACAAATGTATTCAGAAGTATCAACAAATTTGATTTTCGTGTAAACATAACACTGGAACGATCAACGGTTTGTCCGTAATTTACGTAATACATAAACTATACAATACATAAAATAATTGTATTTGTCATAATCTATTTATGATTTGCAAACAAAAATCTTACTCGAGGTCAGATTCAAGTATTTATTTTATTAGGTATTGGATTTTTTTAAAGCAGTAAGTAAGGTTTAAACCAAGTTTAAAAGAAATCAACCAAACAATTTTTTTTTAATTTAAAAGAAATAGTTTAAGACAGTTATCAGAAAGTCGATATTTAAAAATAAATTGCATTCAGAAACCATTATACAGCACTTCCTGCAGAACATATAGAGGGTATTTATGAACGAATAACTTATCAAATTATTCATCACTTATTCTAATGTCAGTTGAAATCACTGAAGCCATTTTCAAAAATATAAGCTTTTTATAAAAGAATCTGAAGAAGGAAAGTACCATATTAAAAGCTTATTAAAACCGTTGACTGCATTTAATGCGCAGAAGAGTACCAGAGTAATCTCAATTATTTAGAGCAAAGAGCTAAGAAAGAAAGAAAGAAAGAAAGAGCAAAGGTTAGATCAGATCAGGACAGTACTCAAAGCTCAAACATTACATTTATATGTAGAGCTTGGCCCAAAAACATTCTCTCTACTATCTAGCAAACAGTTCTAAAAACATTAGGTCATATACATGATCTAAAACTGTTCGAAACAGAAGACTAACCGCTAACTTATATGATCTATTCCATAAGTATAGATCCACATCACCTATCAGTATAGGTACAAAGAACCGTAAGGCATCACCTTTTCGAAACTCCAACGTTCTAGTAATTACATTGAATATAGCACCACATTCCCCTAAATTGCCAACAAATTTATATTATTCCCACATCTTACATTTTTTCAAGTTGAATAAATTTGTTGAAATGCTCTAAAGTGTTCTTCACATTGACAAATATAGTCAACTTGAATAAGTTTCTTCAATATGTTATTATCAAACCATTAAACCATTGCAATCTTAAAATTTTTCTTCGTAATATCTTTAACTTGAAGAAATTTCATTATATGATGGAAAGTTTTTCTTCAACTTGACGAAATTTTCTTCATACTGAAATTTTTTTATAATCATTCAATTATATTTTTTTCAATTTTAATAAATTTCTTTAAATGGAAGAAAACGGTGTCTTCAAATTGGAAAACAATTAATCAATGTGAAGAAGTTTCATTAAAATGTAAATATTTATTGTTGTCCTAGAAGTAGTAGGTTTTATTCTTATAAGTGAACGTGAAGTGGTGCAGTGCGAATTAATAAAATCGTGTTCCTGAGAAGCTATTAACAAATTAATAAGCTAAGAACGTTTCATGAGTTATTGTCCAGAAACACATTCGTGTGATAAAAATGTAAGTATTAAATATTCAGATATTCTAACAATTATATAATTCATTCTCCAATTTTAGTTTGGACGTTTATCCAGTCTTGTTTTTACGAAATCAAAACGAATTTTTACAAGAACCACCCTGAGGTAAATTCATTAATAAATCAATTATAATTTATAAACTACTTTCTTATTTATTGTTGTACTAAATATTTTGTTATTGTTAATTATTATCTACAAATAACTAACAAATTTTGAATTCTTAATTATCTTATCACTTTATTATAATTAATTATTTTAAATCGATTGCAAACTTTAAATTTCATAATTACTTATTATTATCGCAAATTTCTTACTATTATTATAATTCCATTAAATACTTTATTTATAATATTAATTTATAATACTTATCCTAAAATATAAATAAAAAAAATATTTTTACTTAAAAATATTTGTTTGTGTTTTATTTACTTGAATGGGGCTTGAATATTCTGTTTGAAGAAAATAATACATGAAATTTAAGAATATTTCATGCATTTCAAAAAATATTTGTCAGATTGACTAAAAATTAAGCGTGAAACCGAAGAAAAATCTTCAATTTAAAGGAAACTATGCATCACATTGAAGAAAACGATGCGTAGAATTGGTGAAAATTATTCAGCTTGAATAAAGTAAGGGTTAAAACGAAGATTTTTTTTTAATTTGAAGAAAATAATACGTTTAAATGAAGAAAAGTATGTTAATTTAAGAGTATTTAGCGTCGATTTGATAAATGATTTTCAATTTGAAGAAACGAGTACGTTAATATGAATATTATTTTTTAATTTAAAGATAAAAAATCGTAAAATTAAAGATTTTCCTTCAATTTAAATAAAATATTTAGGTAAAAATGAAGATTTGTTTTTTCAATTTGAAAAATATTTTTTCAAAATGAGGAACATTTTAAGTTAAATTGAAGAATGAGTATTCAATAAATTTTACGAAATAATAATTAGACTTATTCAATGTGACAATTTTTTGTGGATTTAACACCACAATGAAAATTGTTATGTATTTCATGAAAATGACAATATTTCTTATAAAGGACAAATTTTTCATCAAAACAACGGACAGGAGTGGTTGACCTTATATTGATCACCGTTTCTTCAATTCTACATGCTTTTTTATCAATATGACTACCAAATTTGGTTCAGTGTATACTAGGGGTCGTCCGTGGTCGAAATTCGACCAATTTATTCTATTAGTATTGAAGGGGAAAAACCTATCGGAGCGCTTAAAAATAGGCAATCGAAACCATTTCAGGCTTCCCTTAAATTGCGAATAAAAAATGTCCAGTAATGCGGGCTGTCTTCTATTTTATCACAGGTAGAAAAGGGTGCATAGAATAGATATGCAAAGTTTCATCGTTTGTAGTTCAACGGTTTTAGAGTTGGACCTTAAATTAGAAGCCAAAATTTTGCTTAAATTTCATATAAATCATAAACCGCTAGGCCGATTGGCACAATTTGAATTTTATTAGATTAGTAATTTCGAACACTTTCGAAAATAGATTTTAGAAATTTTATCACGTTGCTTGCTGCGGTTTCAGAAATAAGACGGTTTTAAGGGATTGGGATTTTTTTTTAAATGGTTCTAACTTTCTAACGGTTGAACTACAAAAGAAAATAATTTTACTACAAACGATTGTCTATCGAACTGCATTTCACGTTTTTCATTCTAGAAAAAGTGCGAATTAACTTCACGTAGGTGCGATGGCTTAGTGGTTAGTGTGTTGGACTACTACGCTAGGGGTCGAGGTTCGAATCCCGCAAAAACCCAAAATTCCAACTTATGGTTTTTTTCACTGCGCCACATCTCGCGAACGTCTGACAAACATCCGAGAGTATGACTGTCTTGTAAGAGCTTCTCAATTAGCCGTTTGGAGTCGGCATAAAATTGTAGATCCCTTCCATTCGTTCCAAAAATGAAAACTCACACAAAACGAAAGGTTGTGAGAAGCTAGGCCTAGGGTCCCTACGGGCCTGTTGCGCCATCTATTTGTTTATAAATAAACAGGTGCGATGTTGTTGTTATTGCAATTTCATAGAATTCGCTGTAATTCATAACTTGTGGATAATTTTTGTATTGTGCACTTTTATGTATTGTCCCTTACCCAAACATATATAGGTACATATATTGTTGGCATATTTATGTGACGTCAGTACGCCCATAAAAACTAGCAGTGTCAGCACTTTTCCGATGTAATTTATTTCTTCTTCGGTTCCAGGTTGGTTTTTTTTTCCCCAGATTTAGGGTTTTTTTTTTTTTTTTGGTCGGGGGGAAATCTGGGGGCAGATATTGTTTAGTGTTTTTTTTTTAATTCTATTTTATTTGTATTTTGTTATAAAAGCCTTAAAATGAGCTTTCACTAACAAAATAAAATTATAGGCGTTCTGTGAACGTAAGAGATTATTTGGTGATCGTAAAGTATGTCCTCTTTTTTCGTTTGAGGTATATAGACACCCTAAGTTACAGATATCTGCCACCGCCGATGAACTCCAATATTGAACCATTCAGCTAAGGAGGAGTAAGGCAGATCAACTTGATATCGCTGACTAATAAAACTAGTGCAGTTTTTGTCAATTGAAATTAAGCTCCTGGTACCGTAGACTAGTTTATGGAAATGAAAATGCGGAATATCGGAAAACCTTTGAGGGTACTTCCCCGCAGCGGGTAGGAAGAACTGCGTCAGACGTCAACAGTGGCTATAGTATAATGTATCCAGTATCCGGTATTCGGTATCCCCAATGAAGCTTGGAATGTTTTGGTAGCTAAATGCCATATCAGGGAGATAAACACTCATCCTCTTTATTTACCATCTCATTTTGAAAGAGGTAGGTTATGAATTAGCATTGATTTCTTCAATGCCGAACCTTCGCAAACGTATATATATCGATATTATTGAAGACGTACCCTATATTTTCTATAGGTGTTCCCGTCCGTCCTTGGCCGTGCTAAAAAAAATTGTTTATATAAAGAAAAGATACTAAACTGGCTGTTCCCGCCCGACTTCGCCCGTTATACAATTGATTCAGTAGTCTAAAGTCTGTGTAAAACCAAGCTTTATCAGTTCACTCCCCAGGGCGAGCGTGCCCATATAAGTCTTCACTTTAAGAAGTAAGTTAAACGAATTGAAAAAAATGATTTCCTATCTTTCATACTACACTCAATCATATAAGATATACCTAGGTACTCCATAAAATTTCATTGAAATCAGTTGAATAGTTGCGGAGATCAACAACAGCGCCATCTATCGGGTCCAAACCTACCCTATCTTCCAAGTTGCAAGCAACCACGCACAACCACAAAATTTCATTGAAATCAGTTGAGTAGTTTCCGAGATCGACAACAGCGCCACCTATCGCGACGAGCCAATTTCCGCCGTCGCCACAGAATTTAAGTCTTGGTAGAGTCGATTTTACTCCCAAGTCACGCCTGCGCCTATAGATGTGTCACATCACATAGATTCAGGTAGAATTTTTAACAAACACGATCTCGCTGTATATTGCGATGAAAATTTAGAACTAAAGTTCCCCCTCCAAAATGTAGGTATGGAAAATTAATTTTTACGAATTTTCCAATTTTCTTTTAATATTTTCAAATTTTCTCACCGTATGAACCTTCCTTAGGAGGGAAAGACAGCCCAAATCGGACGATTCGTTCTAGTGTTATGGGCGGTCTTACGGATGCAACTTTTTTTTATAAATTAAGATTTCTTGATTGAAACGGATCTTTTAATTGAACTCACAGCAGTCTCGACGGACATATTATGTGATATTATATATAGAGGTTTATGATTTTCTCATTATAGTTTTGGGAAGAAATGATGACTCACTAATTATTGATCTGATGTCCCTAAAAGTACATTAAAACGTTTGCCTCCCATGGGAAACCACTTTGGCTATTATCCAAGTTGACAGGGTTGTACCTTAGAAATAGCCCTGGAGTTCCAACGAAAATATTTATATCATCGAATTGCGTCGCCTTGCAGTACCAACTTTATCACTTAAGAGTGCCGCATCGCAGATTGTTAACGATGTATATTAAACGGGTTTCCGTCAATAATTTCACCAATAATAACCCGATACCAGTAACGAAGAACAAACCTACAACCCAACCACAATTCTCATTACGACTTAATAATATGACCAACAAAATAAAAACGCAATCCACCTCAACAACGCCAAACCGCAACCGCAAAGAATAATAAATTAATCTATTATTTCATTACTTTCCCGCACCTATTGCTGCAAGCTTAACAAAATAATTAACACCAGCCCCTGTTGCACATGCATAATGCATGCGTGGCTGCAAGTGTAAATGTAATCTTGTCAATATGGCATGGCATTGGTTGTGATTAATTGGGACCCGAACTAATTCGCAACGTCTGCTTGACCACTGACCGTTGAGCCTCACTATAATTTAACCCCCGGGGTTTAATTTACGACCCCCATGGTGTAAGCATGTCGTTAAAATAAACCCTAAGCAGTTATATACCAAAAATCAGTCAACAAACATCAACAGGCACTGTGCTAATGATGAGTGCGAATGGTCACTGTTATTTATGGACCGGTCGTAGCTCGCCCCTGCGCCAAGTGTGAATAATTATTATTTATTACAAACAATTTTCCACTTTTGCTTGTACTTTTTATCCGACTTTTGCATGCCTATATACACATAGTTACATCACGATTCACCAGCCCTCATCATCCCATTTTGTATCTGAGTTTTCCACAGAATTGTTTCCCAACTGCCTTCTGGTCTGGCACAATACTTGAAAAATGGCTCCCTCGGGGTAATAAACCTCTTCTGGAAATGAGGCAACTGAATTTGTGTTTAATGCAGTCGTTATGCTGGAGGAGTTCTATCAGAAACGTTAGGGAATGTTTAACGTGATTTAAATAGGACTGTGATTTATAGCAATGAAAAATAAATCCGCAAATATTGAAGCCGGATAAATTATTACTTGTTGGTGCCCTCGTTCACTAAGTGTATTCGATACTAGGTGTTCAAACTATATTGATACGCATCCATTAAGGGTGGATTGGTAAAAGTATGTTTGATAGCTCCCTGCAGCCTAGGGCCAATACAAAGAGCAAAGCAGAAATGGATAATGTGTTTGCCTGTTGGTTTGAGTCAGTTCAACTCTGACCATCGAAATATTACATAAGTAATTATTAAAGTTTTAAGTTTAAGTCTTGGACACGACGTGTCAGTTTAAAATAACAGATAAAAATATATAACATATACACATACATTAACATTTAATATACCTATTTTAATAAAGTGTAAAAATAAATAAAAAGTTTAAATAATTGTTTTACTTGTGTTACACACGTTACTAGCGCAGTCGGAAAAAAACGAATAAAAAACAACATTTAAAAGTCAAACAAATTTACATATTTAAAAAAAAAAAAAAAGTGGTGAAAAATATAAAACAATCAGTGAAACTAAAGAGCTAATATTCATCCCATGTAAAGAAAAATCATCATTGGAATCAACAGCCTAGCAGAAAGCATCTTAAGAAGCAAAATAAAATAAAAACAGAGGTATGGCAAATTTTAATTTACTTGAACTCATAAGAGAAATCGCGGATTTCACGGGATTAGCAGAAGAATTAGATTTATTTATTAAGCAAGTTGACTATGTTTATACATTGATAAAAACTCTAGATGAAAATTCAAGAGGCTTTTTAGATTTAAGAATACGACAGAAAATTAAAGGCAAAGCCAATTTAATTTTAATTAATAATAATAATCCAACTCATTGGCCTTCAATAAAAAAATGTGTTAAAACCTAACTGTGGTGTAAACGAAAGTGTCGAGAATATTGTTAATGAAATAAAGGTTTTAAAATTTGAAAACTCTGTTCTCTCTGACTCTTTGAAAAAAAAAATGAAATCTTTCAATGAAGTTGAATATAAAATCTTCTTTGAGTTCAGATATCCCGGCGTGGTTCAATAGCGGACAAAATGATGAAACTGTTTTAATGCTATTTATTAGCAAGTTACCTAGTGAGCCAAAACTAATTCTCAATGCTAGGAACCCATCAAACTTAGTAGAAGCAAAAGCTATTCTTATTGACACTGACATATTTGCTAATCATTTTAATAACAATTACAATACTGAAATGAAAACTCAGAACAATCTAAACTTTCCCATCAATAGCAATTTCATATATAGGTAAGGTATTCTAACTCTTATCCACAAAACTTTAGACCGATAAATAGAAATATACAATAGACAGAATCAGTAAAAATATTAACAGATAAGATTATCCAAGAAACGCAGGAACTCTTCGAAATTATCGGCCAGAACATTTTCAACAGAATACTTACTTACTTAGGTGGCGCTACAGTCCGGGATGGACCTGGGCCTCAACCAATACGCCTCTCCAGTTAGCGCGATCTTTGGCTAACTGCCTCCAGTTGCGCACTCCAAGTTGGTTGAGGTCCCCTTCCACTTGCGCGCGCCACCTAAGGCGAGGTCTTCCTCTACTGCGTTGTCCCTCCGGGTTGGAATCGAAGACTCTCCGGGCCGGAGCGTTGGTGTCCATTCGCTCTACATGTCCTAACCATCTTAGACGTGTAATGCGTACTTTTCTGACCAGGTCGATGTCGCTGTACAGCTCGTAGAGTTCGCTGTTAAATCTTCTCCTCCAAATCCCGTCAACGCAAACGGGACCAAAAATCACTCGAAGAATTTTGCGTTCGAAGCGACCAAGAAGATCCTCATCCGTTTTTGCTAGGGTCCATGCTTCTGCGCCATAGAGCAGGACAGGGATGATGAGAGTCTTATATAGAATCTCCTTAGTGCTTCTTGACAAGGCCTTACTAATCAATTGCCGTCTTAGGCCAAAGAAACAGCGGTTGGCAAGTGTGATTCTTCGCTTGATTTCTGAGGTGATGTCATTTTCAGAGTTAATAGCGGAGCCGAGGTAGACAAAATCCCTAACTACCTCAAAGTTATAGCTGTCTATCGTGACGTTCTGCCCGATTCGTCGATGTTGTGTGTCCCTTCTTGTTGACATTCACCACTAAACCCATTTTTGCCGCTTCTGTACTAATACTTGCAAACGCACCAGTGACAGCTCGCTGTGTTCTGCCAATGATGTCGATGTCGTCAGCGTATGCAAGTAGTTGCACAGACTTGTAGAAAATTGTGTCTCTGGTGTTGGCTTGTGAGTTTCGCACAATCTTCTCAAGAATGATGTTGAAAAAGTTACATGACAGCGCGTCACCTTGTCTAAATCCTTTTTTGACATCAAAGGTCTCGGTGAGATTGTTTCCGACCTTTACGGAGCAGCGAGCGGTCTCCATCGTCATTCTGCACAATCTGACAAGTTTGGCAGGGATGCCAAAACTAGACATGGCTCTGTATAGCTCGTCTCTATAAACGCTGTCATATGCGGCCTTAAAATCGATAAAAAGATGGTGAGTATCGATCTGGTATTCTTGGGTTTTTTCCAGGATCTGCCGTAGTGTGAATATTTGATCGGTCGTGGACTTATCGGGCCTAAAACCGCACTGATAGGGACCTATCAGATCGTTGACGAATGGTTTCAGGCGTTCACACAATACAGCAGACATGATATTATACGCAGTGTTCAGGAGACTGATGCCTCTGTAGTTGGCGCAGTTTAGAGGGTCTCCTTTCTTGTGGATCGGGCAAACAATGCTGAGGTTCCATTCATCAGGCATACTTTCCTCTAACCAAATCTTGGAGATGAGTTGGTGTATGCACTCTACCAAGTCATCTCCGGCTGCCTTGAAGAGCTCGGCAGGTAAGCCGTCTGGACCAGCAGCCTTGTTGGATTTAAGCTTAGATATTGCTATCCTCACTTCATTTTGGTCAGGTGGACGGAAATCTTGGCTGTATCGTCCAGGTTGAATGGTTCGTTCTGCCTAACAGCGGAATTTGTGTCGTCTTCGCCGTTTTCAACAGAATACGGCACATAACTTCCAAAATATAAATACAAATGGCTCAAATAGAAATCAAAATATGGAAGTAGACCACATACAGACAGACAACTCTTATGGAGGCCAGTTGCGAGAAAATATCCAACCTGAACATTTCGATGATTCACGATCTCAAAATTTTCAAGACAACTACATACATCGGTTATACTTTATACAAAAAGGTTTATTTCATAGTTCCTACAAAACGGAATTTGAAAAGCCACTGATACTTAAGCCTATCAGTTCGAGGTCGTGTATTAACACAAAAATAACGATTCCACTTTTTAAGGAGTTCAAGAGACCTTTAGCAAAAATCGAAAAGCTTGAAACGGAATTGTTATTCTCAAATAAGTACATTTAAAATGTAACACGTTTTCCTATCACAACACTATTACACTGTAAGGCGAACTATTGGTTGTTAAACATCGTGCGAAAATTCGAAATTTGCAGAGTAGTTTTAGAAATGGCACCTTTTTCTCTCACCGGCCCTTTTTTCGACTCTTCAGAATTCTGCCACGGCCACTCTGTTTATTTTAAATCTGACTCTTCGAGATGTCAACTGAGTATGCAGGCAGGTTTTTCTTGACTAGATTTGTCGGCTTCCCCTCCATAAACGTCAACTGCAAAAACTAATCACGTGACCACTCTAGGCCAATCAAAACTGAAATACAGCTGCCAGACGTACTAAACTATGAATCCGAACGTCCCCAATGTCTTTAAATGGAGGAAAACGTTTGCTTCAAATTGAAAAAAATAATAATAATCAATTTGAAGAAGTTTCATTGAAATGTGAATGTTGATTGTTGTCCTAAAAGTGATAGCTTTTATTCTTGTAAGTGAGGTGGTGCAGTGCAGGTTCAAAGTATCGTGTTCGTGTCAAGTATTAACCAAATTCAAAAAATTCAAAACGTTTGATAATTGATTTTGCAGAAACACATTCGTGTGATAAAACTGTAAGTATTAAATATTCAAATAATCTAACCATTATATAAATTCATTGGCAATTTCCCTTATTTATTTATATCATCGTTATATTAAACTATGTATGAAACTTACTGTGCCATACATGTGTACAAATTAAAAAACCTTTTGGTCTTGTCGCTGTTAGGGCTGGTAGAATTAGGTAGAGAATTTTAATTGAAAACATTGTGACATTCAATTCAATTTTCCGCCGTTATAATATTATCATAGTAACGTATTCTAATATTAATCATGAATCATGACCCCCCCATTTAAGCCGGAACCACACAGACACAACCACACTTGTAACGTGTGTTGTGATGTGGAGTGGCGTGTCGCTATCACTCCAATGGATTTCATATGCGTAGAAACAAATTTTTTTCGTGTGTTGTGTTGCAGTGCGTCGCGTTGTGTTGAAATCGCTCCTGTACCGATTGCGCCACATTGCTCTATGGCGCAATTAAACGAGACATAATGTATTGTCTGAAATTGCATGTGAAAGAAAGAGTACACATGAACTAGGAAATCAATAACGTCAAAAAAAAACAAAACAAATAACAAACAACATTTGCATTAAAAAAAAAATGACAGCACAATAAATAACTGAGCACAGAACACGAAACGACAGACCACACGTTACAAGTCTGGTGCCGGCTTTCCCCATAAAGTTCGGGTTCGATGCTGTTACTATGGAAACGAACGTTTTTTTAACATCCAACTTTCCGTACTTTTTGTTAGTGCTTATTAAATATAAAAGAAAGGGAATAAAACTAATACTTACCTATTTAATAACAAACAAAAGTGTCACATACTTTTAAAAGGTAGGTTCGATTACCATTTTTTGTACAAACCATCTCTTTACTTCCAACATAAAATTGTACGTATATTGAGTAAAATAAATTCTTCGAAAGTATTTTATTAAACTAAGAAAATTACGGAGTATAACGCTAATAGATAAGGCATCTTTTAAGTCTTAGAAATCAAGTTAAATATAAAAAAAAATACGTATAATTAGGATATTAATGTTGATAACGTGGTCAAATTTAATAAATACAAATGTAGTGTAGATAAACGAAAAAGTGTTTAGTTTCATTTAATTTAATCTATACTTATAATAAAACTGTTGGCAATTTTTCTGTTACCTAATGGCGTGAAAACTACTGCACAGATTTCGATGAAACTTTTTTTGAAATGTTTCTTAAGATTCCGTGCAAAGGCTATTCCTTTCATTGCCATTCCTATTTTTTGGAGCGTTTTTGACCTAAATGTGTTTTTTTTCCGACTTTACTGCCTTTAACTCGCCATTACTCAAATAATTCTTTATCAATGCAAACAAAACAAAATACTTAGGAGAGCCAACACTTTTATAGATATTTCAAGCCATCAATCAGCTTTCTATGTCCTCTAGAAGCTGAGCTACAACCTAAAATCTAACATTAAAAAAATAAATTTATTTTCTGAAATCGAATATTATCAGCAGCCGCGGTTCTTGATCGTTGTTCTGCTTGGGGGTGGTTTGGTGGCGCACATCGCACAAGCACGTTCATATGAAAAAAAACAACAACAAAAAACAGCGACAATGTGTTTCGCATCGGAGGAAATGCGCAGATGGCTGATGACGTGTGGTGTGGTGGTGAATGTATGTTGGAGGTGGTGTATATAGAAACTGAGTTCATGGTTTTTGTTTTAATGGTTGTTATATACCTACGTTGATACCTACAGACTACAGTAAAGAATTGAAGAATTCAAGAAGTGAAGACGATATAGGTGAATTATGTTGTTTGATTTACTTATTGTTGGTGTAGATACAAATTTCCGTTCAGGCTTTTGTTTTAGTGGTTGTTTTGATATT
This sequence comes from Cheilosia urbana, assembly GCA_946477585.1. Lineage (NCBI taxonomy): Eukaryota > Metazoa > Arthropoda > Insecta > Diptera > Syrphidae > Cheilosia > Cheilosia urbana. The sequence goes on along the minus strand of OX297854.1, from coordinate 60,596,405 downwards.
ACCTACGTTGATGCCTACAGTAAGGAAGTGGAACTTTAGGACCATAGAGGAACCAAACTAGAGAGCCAACTGAGAGCAGAAACGGTACATTTGCCCACAAACTTCCTATGACCTTGTACAGCCTAGGAATTTCCTAAGTATTAGTGCCTGTACAAATCAAAGGAGCGCCATTGCTGCCGCACGCATACTGAGGCAATTCCTAGGCAGGAAATGGACTGTCAATCGGGCGGCCATTACTAAGTTGGATTTAAGTGGGGGCGACTGTGTTCGTCATTTTTGGTGCCGATTAGTTACACGGCGTTCACATCGCAGTTCAAGTTAAACATTTTTAAAGTTTATGAATTTGTTGGAAAATCGAATTTCGAATATAATATAGGTACCTAATATAATTTCATCACAATGTCAAATACCTTTTAATAATCAATTATTTGTCAATATCAATGTAGGGGAAACAGTTTGTACCTATGCCGTGGGAAAAACATATTCCAGTTTCAACATATTTTACAATCTCTAATTGATGCGTAAAATGCATACTTACACAATATAAATATGTGCAAGCATGAATTTGTTAAATTCAAAAAATTAATTCAATATTTTTGTTCCGTTTATAGGTACTATTGCTCTCAAATTAATCTTTAACTTTTTTTCAGAGTCTGGATAAATTTGCGAATCCTTATTTCTGAGCGAAATTCACACCTACTTACACTAACTAACACCAAACATTTGTCAAATTGAAAGTGTGTTATTTTACGTTTTTACAGACGACAAGTCTCTATTTTTCAAAAAAAAATTTTTTTTTGCAATAATGAGCTACCATAAATTTAATGTCGAGACTGAAATTTGTTAAAAGTACTGCGCTATATCTACAAAACACGAAATAGAACATGAGAATACCTACAATAAACAAAATTATTTGGATTCTCACGATTGAATACGCCAAATCCGAAATCGGAAATTATATCGCAAAATCCAATTAAATACCACATTATTAGGCGTGTTTTTTTGAGCTTCGATCTCAGCAAACCAAAGAAAAGAAGGATTTTCAGCACGCAATTCCAACAACTACTAAGAGTCCTCATAGTGTCAAATAGAGCGTAGTGGTTGTAATTAAGAGCTGAAAATCCTACTTTACTTTGATTTGCTGAGATCGAACCTCAAAAAAACAGGCCTATTGTATTTTTGTTAGGAGTTTAAAGACATAGCTACTTGTATTTTTATGATATTAATACGTCTTTTTTTTTTCAAATATGAAAAGCTTTGTTCCTATGTAACATCATTTGACACTGTTCAGTGTTATTCAACTACAATTTCCAATCGCACTTTGATTGTGTACAAACATGGTGCTAAATAAACGAATTTGAAAACAACCAAGCCAAATGGAAATTTATTTTCGGGAATACATTTTCTAATGTGGTATTCGTTTGGGCTTCTTCAGATTCGCACTCAGATTTCAGATTTCGTGTGGCTAATCGAACATAAAAATGTCACTTGCTCTTTTTTGTGATAATATTCGTGGGATTCGAATATGTGTAGCCTTCAACACTTTTCAAAGCGTTTTTCATTGGGTTAAATTTTAAATTAAAACATTCGAAATTTGCGTCCCGACTGATTTTTAAATATTTATACATAAATAATTTACAGAAATAAGATCACCCGATGCAATGCCTTTCTTTGCTTTAGAAAAAATTCACAAATACCTAAACGCCCTCCACCAGTTGTCAAACTCAAACGCGCTTATATTGGTAGATCTAAGAAAATATCTAGATTCGCAAAAGTGCTCTGAAATCTGAAAAAGATTGCTTTTTTGTACCAAACGAACATAAAAACTCTGAGAGCAAAAAAAGTGCTCTGAGAGCGCCCAATCGAATACCACATAAAGTTTACTTTTGCCCTAGTGGAACCTTGGGCTTAACTTGCATGTTGTTAACCTATTTATGGAACAACCCCCAAGGTTCAGCTGCATGAATTCTGCTGTCAAATATGTAATTCATATAAACAAAATTAAAAAGATTTGAAATGTGAATGGATGAACTTTTTTTGGAACCGAATATGGATAGAGAACAAGTAAAGTTATCTAAAAAAACATTCTCAACATTTATTCGTGCTACATTTATTGTTATAAATGCATTTACAAATTATTTTTAATTGAAAAAGTTCCACCGGGCGGCCATTAATTACACGTATTCACCGACAGGAAAAATAAGAGCGCGCGAGAGAGGGCTGTCATTCAAAATTTGCGGGGAAAATCGGGTAGGTGCACGGGAGTTGGCTCTCTAGTTTGGATACTCTCTGTTTAGGACTTACGCTGTTGAATTTAATTTTCTTAATTGGTGTTTTAGGTAAATAGATTTGTTTGATTTATTGTTTCACATTGACAATGTTCACCGCTTTGTTTTAGCTAGATTTTAAACAAATATGCTGTTGAGAAAACGGTCAAATCTCTTTAATTGGAAAGTACACAGCCTTACGCCGCGTACGAAGTTGCGGGCACAGCTAGTTTCATATAAATTTCGCCTAGGTAGGTATGTAGGTAGATTAATTTAAAAACAAACAAAAATGATATATTCGATTTAAAAAAGAATTTGCTTCTCCAAAGTCATTAATAAGTAAATAAATAGACGAATAGTATAGGTATATTATATTTTATAAATAAATAAACAAATAAATAGATACACACATAAATCCATAGGTAATTATATAAACAGTTAAATAAATATTTTTAAGTTAACGAAAACAAATAGATAAATAAAACATGAAAATATATCGGTATTTAGTGAAAACACACAAATATTTTGAAAAGGATAATATCCTGAGCACTTTTATTAGAACGATTGAAAATTCGCCATCAAATAAATATGAATATACAAGCTTAAGTCATGGAAAGTTATGGCAACAAAAAATTTGAAAATATAATAAGGGTGAAATGTGTATTCCTTTTTTTTTTCTATTTCGATGATTTTGAAATAAATAATCCCTTGGGTACTCCCTGCCAAAGTATTTGTGGAAAAATATTCCCAGCTTGCTCATATTTTCGCTGCAGGTTTTATAGAGTCGCAAGATTTTAAGGAATTTGGTAATGACGCATCACTCAAACTCCTGATCAAAGAAATAAATGAAATAATGGAGAGTGATAAGTTTTCTGAATCAGCAGATTTGTATATACCTATCGACGTGACTTCTGATTCAGAAAACCTTGGTTCAAGGTTTGAATTTCAAGACGTTGTAACTGAAATATTCAACGATGACAATGGAGTTCAAACAGCATCCGCACCTGTGGATCAATCAGCCACTCACAACTGGCATTTACACTGAGGAGTACTGAATTCCACAAGTTCTATTTAGCAACTCCAAAAACTGTTGAATGAAGGGAAATTTGAAGGTTTTTTTTCAAAATCCTTTGCGGTAAATTACTATTTAAACATTTCTTCTTTTTAATTATCGTATGCTATTTATTTCTATAAAGAAAAGGAAGACATCGAAACATTTAGCATAATTAAATCCCATCATATAAAGCAATTGGCAGAAAAATAAAGCCTTAGCCTAGGTACTCAGATAAGATTTGAGCACAAGCTAAATCAGTGGATTAAGTCCGTTAAAAATACTTCCGGAGTGCGGTCTGAGCCAAGTGTCACCAATTTAAGCACAAATGGCAATGAAGAATTTGCCTCGATATCAATATCAAGTCCTAAGAGCCCAAATGATGTTCAAATCGATGTATAGCAAAATTTAAATATGTCACATCAAGGAAAAACTAAAATGTCTGTCCACATTGCTAAATTAGTAGCAAAAAATATAGTTAATCTTTTGAAAACAGAATATTTGGTAAGTAACGTTTAATACGTTATGTTTGGCATTACAAATATTACTACTTCAATTGTTTAAAGGTCGTGTGTTTTGAATACATAAATATGAACTATGAATTCCGATCTGCATCCCGACGCGCACGCACGCAACTCTATTCACTATCGGCCGTCCCTTGTAAAATCGCGCACAATAAACAAAACACCACGCAATACAATAATAAAATAACAGCTCGACTAATTAATCTCCCGCGCGCCGCGCACTAATTAATCGATCATTAAAAAAACAAAAAAAAAAAAAAAACAAAAAAAAAAAAGTATATATATATATATACATCTAGTGCAGTGTCGCTAAAGTGCAATATCAACACAAAATAAAAAACAACAACAACAATAACCAAAAAACGGTCGTGCTGTGTTTAGCTAGCGTTGGGCAATCCCTCCTGTCCCACTCCAATTCGTTTGCTGTTAACCTTACTCGGTCATTGCGGGCGCTTTATGATATTTTTTTCATTTAAGCGTTTGCAATGACTGAGTGAGTGCAGCATCTGGCGAATAGCGGGTCGTGAGTGAAGGTTTTGTTGGTGGACCAAAGCTGACTATCGTATGGGCATAACACCTACGGTAGTTTGTTTTGGAAATCTTAACTTGAATCTTCACTTCACGGCTCTGCTTAGCAGTAGCGTCGGAGTTGTGTCTTTTGTGTCTGTTTTTGGTTTGGAGGATGAATTTTAGGGTTGATATGTGCAACATTCGTGGGCTGCGATCGAATCTCTTCTCTGCGTACGTCCATGTTGCTAAATATAAACCAGCTGTTTTGGCACTGGGGGAGACCCAGGTAGGTGTAAACTCTGACATATCAGAGTTTGATCTGCCTGGGTATCGCCTGGTGCCATTATTCTTCTTACATCGCGGTCTCGCCATCTATGTGCGTAATGATGTAGCCTACCAAACTCCTGTCGATTATGGCCAGTGTTCCAATCCGGAATTTAACTTCAAATGGCTCAAATTCCATGTCCGTAGGCAAATTATTCATTACTGTTTTCTTTACAGAAGCCCTAACTTTGACAGCAACTCGACTTGCAACGAGTTCGATGTGCTGTCTGATTCCATAACAAGAATTGTCTCCCTGTATCCTCATACTGAAATCGTCATTGCGGGTGATTTCAATATCCACAATTCTGACTGGCTTCGACATTCTGGACAGACAACACCCGAAGGAATTTATGTTCAGATCTTTGCTGAGGTAAACCAATTAACCCAGCTTGTAAATGTGCCAACACGTGTACCAGACATTGACGGTCAAAGCGCCAACACACTGGACTTGTTTCTCACCTCCCACCCTAATAAATACTCCATTGAAGTATTATCGCCTCTAGGCTCGTCAGACCACTGTACCATATCAGCTAATTTCTCGTACTCTGACCACAAAGTTAAAGAAAAAACTCCGAAAAGAACCGTATGGCAATACGAGAAAGCCAACTGGAGCGGACTTAACAGCTTCTTTAGGAGTTTTAACTGGTCGTTATGCTTCCTCGATAACGACGTGGATGCCGCCGCTGATATGGTAACAAATATAATCACCTTAGGTATGAAATCCTTTATCCCAAACAGGTTAAAGAGTATCAAACCAAAAGAAAATGCGTGGTACGACTTGAGCTGTAAAGAGGCTATTAGATTAAGGGAGTTGAGTTTTCGGTCTTACAAAGCCAACCCATCCGAGGAAAACCGAATGAAGTTTAAACGAGCCAGAAATGACTGCAATGCCCTCATAAAGCGTGTCAAATTCTTATATGACCAAAAGTTGAGGCAAAAAATACTACAATGTCCCAAGGGTAGTAGAAACTTTTGGTCATTTGTAAAAAATATTAAGAATTCGGCCTCGTCAGCAATCCCAACGCTCATTTACAATGACACACCAGCTGTCAGCTCTTTAGACAAAGCTAATCTGCTCGCCGCACATTTTGCAGCCAGCTCTATGCTCCCAGATTGCGGTTTGTCTACACCTGTACTCGAGTGCGTAGAATTTACCATGGGACCAATCCACTTTCGCACTCGTACAGTCGCAAGAGTACTTTACGATCTCAACATAAATAAATCCGCTGGTCCAGATTGTATCTCCCCCATCGTTCTGAAGAGGTGTTCTTCCACGCTGGCAAAACCACTGCGTAAGCTTTTTCATCTGTCCTATTCTTCTGGACTCTTTCCGAGTAGGTGGAAAACAGCATTTGTCCAGCCCGTCCCTAAAAAAGGCGAATCTTCTTCTCCCACCAATTACCGACCCATAGCACTTACGTCCATTCTTTCTAAGGTCATGGAAACGCTGATAAACCGTCAGCTTATGAAATATCTTGAATCACGGAAACTCCTCAATGACCGGCAGTACGGTTTTCGTGGCAACAGGTCCACTGGTGATTTGATGACTTATCTCACCGAGAAGTGGAACCAATCTCTCCATCACTTCGGTGAATCGAAGATTGTTGCGCTCGATATTTCAAAGGCATTTGACAGAGTTTGGCATCAAGCTCTTTTGTCGAAAATGCGTGCTTATGGGATCGATGCGTCTCTTATTCAATGGATTAGAAACTACCTTTCTGGCCGTTCAATTCAAGTTGTTTTGGATGGTTTCATTTCTGAAACTCACCATATAAATGCTGGTGTTCCCCAAGGCTCAGTTTTGTCTCCGACTCTCTTTCTCATTTTTATAAATGATCTCTTGTCTGCAACTTCTAATCCAATCCATTCCTTCGCTGATGACAGCACCCTTAGCTTTTCATATTCTTTCCAGGACTCACGTCCCTGCTCTTCGGCCGTAGAACTGGAACGGCAACGTATGTTAAGCTCATTAAATTCCGACCTTGACAGCATTTCAAAATGGGGTTCAGAAAATAGAGTGGAATTTAATGCTTCAAAAACACAATGCTGTCTGCTGTCTCTAAAGCGAAACCCAAATCTACAGCCATTATCCATGAATGGCACTTGCATTACCGAAACCGAAAGACTTTCTATTCTCGGTATGTGCGTTCATGACAACCTTCGTTGGAATGACCATGTACACGAAGTCGCCAAGAATGCAGCGAAATGTCTAGGTTTCCTCAAACGGTGCAAGAAATATTTTACCCCTTCTGATCTGGCTATAATATACAAGGCGTTCATTCGCCCAAAACTTGAGTACAATTCCCACATCTGGTCTGGTGCACCGAAAACTATATTGCACTTACTAGATAGGATCCAAAATCGTGCGATGAAACTAATCGGAGACACGAATATCGCGAATTCTATCAATTCGCTTGATCATCGTAGAAACGTTTCGTGTCTCTCATTGTTTTATCGTTTTTTCAACAAACAGTGCTCAAATGAAATAGCCAACTGCATTCCTCCCCTTCAGCAATTCAACCGCAATACTCGTCATGCTAGGAATGCCCATCAGTTTACCATCCAGCCTATCTTCGGACGTACAATGAAATACAGAGACTCTTTCATAAGCCGTACAACGCGAATGTGGAATGCCTTGCCCAGCTCTGTCTTTCCTCCTCAGTACAATTTACAGACATTTAAGACCAATGTGCATCGGTATCTCCTATCTCCTCTATCCCAATTTCCTTAATGCCCGCGCTGTGTAAAAACACTATAAGAGTAGTCATAACCTCTTTAGCGTGTGTGAATTATAAAAAAAAAAAAAAAAAAAAAAGTCTGTTTTTTTACTACTTACAAGGAAAAATTTATGACAAATACTACAATGCCAGTCGACTGCTCAAGAACAGTGGTTTATTAACAAAAAGGTCTTATACAGCCAAATCTCCAGCTCCTACAGACAAACGAATCTTAAACCTTGGTAAGAGCTATTATATTTAACCCAATAATTTTTTGACAGGCGTTTAATGTACAAGTAGATCCCCCAGAATCAGATGTTTCCGAAAACGTTGAGGAAATTTAAAGGGACAACTGTACCTGGGTGGAAAAGGAGAGACATTGGGCTGCATCAAAGAACTTCATAGTTCAGACTTGCTGAACTTGCGAAAGCGAAGAGTACAGCAGATATATTAAATAAATGGAAACAATATAAAAACCCTATGGGGTTTAAACTGGTGAGGCTATTCAAGTTGCCTCCAAAACTATTAAATAATTTCATTTCTCTCAGATTGATGTGGATTTTAAACACTTGTTTCCAAAAGCTGAGAGTCTTATTTTAAAATAATGTCAATTTATGAAGATCAAATTAAAGGCCCAACTAGTCGTTTAATCCTTAACGAAATGAAGGAGAATGAAAATATAACGGAAAGTAAGTTCCAAAGTGAATTAGATGAAGTATAAATCATTTTAAAAGAAATTTATATATAAATACTTACCTCATAAATTATGTTAAATTAATCGTAATACAAATTTCTTTAAAACAAAGCTATCTTTTCGACAATTATCAACCGATTGCCTTGACAAAATATGTTTCTAAGAAGTCAATTCAGTACAATTTTTACCATAAATCGCTTCATACCGAAAGAGGGACCCTGTACTTTCCAAATCTTTCAGTTTTTTTAACTCAACGTGCATATCCTCAAAAATATTTGAGCCAAAAAGCACAGTCAAAAAACACTACACGCCGATTGGTGCCGAATTTTGTTGAGCACTAGACAGTTAGAGATGCACCCTTTATATAATACACTAGCTGACCCGGCAAACTTCGTTCCGCCCAAATTTGTTAATGTAATAAAAATAATAATTCCGAGCATGTACAATGCGCTTGCTAATTTATGTAATTCGGCCAATTAAAATGCTTCATTCAAAAGTTATATTAAATGCAATAGAAATAAATGACGAAAAGCAATGTTGATTTGTTTCAATCAAACCGCAACGATTTTGACGTTTCGGCCAACATTCCGCTTTTCACTATATTGACCATGTGAGAAACATGGTAATTCAAGATTGATACTACAAATGCACAAACATCCATCGACTATACTTGCAACAAATTATTTGTCATAGTGAAAGCGAGACGCACAGGAAATCTAAGTCGCTAAAATACGAATGGCAAATCGTTCTGAATAAGCGGAATCTGCGGAATTAGAGTGTTCGCCTTTGGATTTTCCACTCCAAATCGTCACTTGCATGGCATTTGATTTGGGATCCCTTACCACCAAATCAAACGCGTTCTGTTACAAAGTCTCGGTGTATTGAGGTTGCGCAACAAAATTATAACTGAGCCGACTTTCAATTGTATAGATGTAAGTCCGGAACATCCAAGGAATTCAAAAATTCAACTAATCCCTATAAAATTTTGTTTTCACGACAAAAAGTAGCATATTTCCTTCCTTGGGCCCATGCGAATTTAAACCAAAAATCATAAAAATTGAAGGATCGGTTCCCGAGTTACGAGTGCGCACATACGGACGTCAGTCTTTTTTATATGTAGCTGTACCCATCCGGATTTGCTCATACCTTTCGTATTAAGTCCTGCTCACATTTAGCAAAGTCCTTTATTTTCGTTTTGTGTGAGTTTTCATTTTTTGGAACGAATGGAAGGGATCTACAATTTTATGCCGACTCCAAACGGCTAATTGAGAAGCTCTTTCAAGACAGTCATACTCTCGGATGTTTGTCAGACGTTCGCGAGTGGTGGCGCAGTGAAAAAAACCCTAAGTTGGAACTCAGGTTTTTGCGGGATTCGAACCCCGACCCCTAGCATAGTAGTCCAACACACTAACCACTAAGCCACTGCGCCTACCTAACCCAACAGCGCCACCTATCAGGTCCAAAAGTATCCTAGCCTTCAAGTGGGAACGAAGAATATACATCCACGAAATTTCATTGAAGTCGGTTGAGCAGTTTCGGAAATCGACAACAACGCCACCTATCGGGTTCAAAAATTTATCTTTTAAGACTGTACCTACCTAAAATACACCAATACGAACAAAACAAAAGAAGAATCATAAAATTTGGCCCAGTAAGAACATTTTCCTTGGTTTTGTTATTTGTGCCGGAAAACTAATGGAAATTTTATTTACCTATTTAAAATTGATTAAAAACTAATTTGGAGTTTTCGTCGAACAATTGTACATCTAAATGAAATATGAATTACGGAAATGTCAAATTCAAAAAAGTGTAAACAACCAACGCCAACTATATTAATACAATTAAATTTAGTGTTGTTGATACAAAATTGATGTGCAGGGAAATCTAACTTGTCGTAAATATCTCCCAGCGCCACCTATCGGGTCCAAATTTTGGCAAAAGCTTTCTATTTTGTTGAGTGCTATATGGTGTAAATTTGAGCCAAATCGGTCCATAAATAAGAATTTTCAAAAAAGCGACCGCAGCGCCCCCTATAGGGTCTAAAATAAACATAAACCATCCGGAGCACCACACAAACATATGGTGTGAATATAAGGGGGAAAGCTTCAGTGGTTCAGCCGTTATCGTCGGTCATACATACGCACGAACGTTTTTATATATTAAGATATTACATAATATATAAAATATAACTTTTTTTTTTAACTTTTCTTTACAAATCTTTTTCGTAAAACATAGAGTTTAGATAAAATAAAAAATATTTGTAGTGTGTAGTTGTTTTGGTGTACTCGATGAGAGACAAGTGAACTCGATGAGAGACAAGTTGACTGTCACTGATGCGTAGTGCGCCACTTCCCTTCTTACACGCTGCAGAGGCTGAGGCACTCTACCGTACTGCAGGCGTAAGTAAGAAAACGAAACGAGAAACGAGCCAACGAGGTGACGTGACGAGTCCTGGGTTGCGCAGAGTCTGTTCTGGGAAAAATAAAACGCTGACGCTTTGAGTTGATTTACATACAAGTCGTTCTTGGTGGTGGTGGTGGAACAGAGGCTGAGGAGAGGTACTCTACCGTACTGTTCACGTCGCAAGTTCAACTGCTTCATTATAAATTTTCAACTTCCTTATATATACACTCATGATAATATGACATCTAAAGGTATTGTATTCCCATATATATATCTATCTCTTTTCATAGATTGTGACGTCATGCGGTGAACAAATATATTTTTTAGCATTACTAAATGCCTGTAAATTTTAACTCTTGCATGTTCATCAGACATTTTTTTAAATGTATGATGTACCTATAATTATATAAAAAAGATAACAAATGAAAGGTTTTATTTTTTATTTGCTAAAATGTAATGCTTTATTTAGTATTTTATATGCCCTTGGCCCTCCAGCGTGCAGCGATATTGCCTTGGAAATATCTTCTACGTCCCAACATGTTCTCTTACTAGGTATTTCTAGTTTCCTTATTTGTTTTTTTGTGAAGATTTGTTCTATCGAAATTTGTTCTTTAAAATTTCGACCTCGGTTTCCAGATGGCACTCTTTGGTTGTTTTTTCACCTTTCAGCACAGCAATCTCCTGCCTTAAACTTTGTATTTCTGCTTCCAGCTTGTTTAGTTTTGAATGCATTAATTTTTTTCTGGGAGAGTATTCTTTCATCACCGAACTTGATTCGGTTCCTGTATCCATAGTTTCATTTCCTGCGTCGCAACTGTTATTCGTTAAAGTTTCCCTTAATAAAACAAAATACCTATATAGGTCCTTTGTTTATTAATGACATTTAAATACTTACAATAGTTCATTTACCATATTTTGAATGTATCTCTTTTGCATTCGCGCGACTCTAGCTTTTGCTTTCACTATACTAGACAATACTGGCTTATTGTTTTTAATATTCTCTGTGGGAATAGCATCCGACTTCAACTTTCGACCATTGCAACGCTCATACCCAAGAAGTTGTTCTTGTAGGCTCAATAAAAAACAACTTTGAAGGAAATGTATAGAGCAAATTCGTGTATTTTTGATATTAAATTTGTCCTTCCTCCCATATTTGTTAATCCATATTTGTTTAATAAGCTCTTCGGCTGGAAATCTGTAGTAGTGAATTACCTACATTTTCTTCGGCAGAATAGTTTTTTTGTTCTATCATGGTTATTACAACCAAATACTGCACAACACACCATTTTAAAATTATATTAATCAAAAATACAAAAACACCCTAAGGAAAAGTACAATCCACAATCGAATCCAATAAATTTTGTTCACCGCATGACGTATTGTCTCAATGACAGAAAACGGGAAGGCAATACCTATATAAATGTCATATTATCATGATATACACTAATATACAAAAGAGCTTTTGTTTGTTTATGAATTATGAATATGGTATGATCGGCCCAGAGAGAGCTTTCGAAGCTTTATTTATTTTATTAACAGCGTTGCCAGATCGTACAAAATTAGCAATATTGGTTTAAATATATAAGGGCTTGATTAAGCGATAACACTTATTTTATTATTCATATTATGATAACTACAAAAATTAATAAATTTATGTTGAGTAGGTGCTTGCTTCATATTGACATATACCTACGTAGTATAGTAATAAATATAATGTATTTATATAATATGCAATACCTAATGATTTATTTTTATTTCAGTAGCCTCCATGTGCCAACGGCTAAGGTGATCATTGGCACTGGTGAAAAAGGGACCCATACACGATTTTCCATACGCAACTACCAAGCTAGTTTTGTCCTAGCTAGATCAAGCGTAGTTGCATGCGAGGAGGCGATGCTCCGGTGGCAAAAAGAAAACGGAAACATTCAACCAATAGTGATAATAGCAGGAACAATTTTGGATCCCAAAGAGTTTATAGTATATTTCGATGGCTGAAATATAAACAAAAGGCTTTTATTTCGGGCATTGACTTATGTTTTAAAATGTTTAATTTGTTCAACTTGGAATATCCAGTGGCTTCAATTTTAGTTTGGACGTTTATCCAAATGCATTTTTATAATATCAAAACTAATTTCGACAAGAACCACCCAAAAGTCAATTCACTAATTAATGAAATAAATAAATTCTAAACTACCTACTTAATTATTTATTGTTTTATTCAATACATTGTTATTATTTATTATTAAAAGTTACTTAGAAACTTTAAATTTGTAATTATTTAATCTATTATTAGGTATTAATTAGTATTATTATTCATTATTTAAAAGCATTTGTTATTATCTTAGTTACATTTTTATTATTATAATTATAATAAATCGTTTGCAAACCTTTTATTGCATAATTATTTATTGTTATTTCAATTACCTTACTATTATTATAAATCCAAACGGTTGTGTAAAAATTAAGATTTCTTTTCTTAATTTTAAGAATGAGTATACATTGAATTTAATGAAAGAATAATTAGTTTTAATCAATGTGACAATTTTTTGTCAATGAAAAATGGTGTGCATTTTATGAAAATGACAATATTTCTTACATAGGACAACATTATTCATTAAAACAACGGACAGGAGTTGTTGACCATATATTGATCACAGTTTCTTCAAATCTTCATGCATTTTTATCAATATGACTAGCAAATTCAATTCAGTGTAATATTGAATTTTTTCACATTAATTTTTTTCAATTTTATATACTGCAGTTTATTTAGCAAAACCAGTCTCCCGTATGGAAATGGATACTTTTGGGGGAAAAATTATTAAAAGATAAACATATAATTATATGATGAAATTTCTAAATCCTAAATCCTCTTTTAAGATATTCATTGTTCATCGTTAAGGCATTCACAATTTTTTGCTATGCCATACTGTGTAGATTCTTTACGCTTGAGCTTGATATGCAATATGTCATGTTACCTTACATCAACGTTCTCCTTTATAAACATTTGAAGTCTGTTTTTTTGATGAAAACAGATATCAGTATGATGAAAGTTCAAAACTTTGCAATTGTACTTGAATAGGATGATTTCATTCATCAATAAGATGAATAAATTTTTGGGTGAAGAAATAACTAAATTCATCAAAATAAGTGTTTTCGTCACATTAATGAAATGATGAACGTAGTTCATAAGAAAATACGCCAAATTCTCTTCAGAATCCTGTTGAAAAAATTGATGAATGCACTTTCATCATATTGAAAAACGGTTCACCAATTGTCAAAAATTTTTCATGAATTTGTTCATCATATTTATGAAAGTATATGTCATATCAATGAATATCATGTTGATGAACGCCATTCATCAATATGTTGACGTCTTTTTTTTCAGTGAAACTTTCTAATTCCGCGGATGAAGGAATCAATCTTGAATTCCCATGTTTCTCATAAAGTCAATTGTATGTGGCGTTATGAGTTCAATTGCATATAATATAATTTTTTAATTAAGAATTTGAGTAGCATGTGTATTGTGTATGCTCGGAATTTTTATTTTCATTACATTAACCTTAACAGAATTCGCCGGATCAGCTTTAAATCCCTACGCCTACTCTGTATGCACGATTTTTAAACGTAGCCTAGCGTAGTGCTCGCACATCTTAAATGTGGAAAACTGCAGCTCAAAAAAAATGGTAAAATGCCCTTCATAAATCAAAATATGTATGTAGGTACTACCAATATCCATCGCCCTATGCAAGTCCTAAAAGGGAAAGGATGGAACCAAACTACAAATCCCATAAACCTTAAAAAGAAATAGAATCCCAGCAAATAGCTACCGAAGTCGTTAGCGCCCACACCTACAGGTGGATTCAATTGAATCCTCATCCGAAGGACACTGCATGGTAAATATAAATGAAAAATGGTGAGAAAAACAAAACCATATATAATAGCACACCAGCACAGGATGTTTGTGCCTGTGAGTGAGATCGATATATTGAACGAATGAAATCAGGAATGTAGTGTATTTTGTTTCTATGCAGTGGCTGCAAGGATAATGTCTATTGAATTACATGGAAGATGGGTCCCCGTAAATTGACGTCTATTATTGTGTTTATCGTAGGGGAATTTTTTTGTTTTGTTCGAAATGCGACAAGGATATTGACTTTGCTGGCACACGAAGTAAATAAATAATAAATGTGATTGCGGAATTGATTTGTAGGTTAAGTAGGATTTCTGATTGAGTTGTTCCTTGAAATGCATTGCGTGCGTTCATGCACATACCTTACTTTTACCTTTTTGATATCGGTACAGGGCAGACTTAAGCCTCAACCAAACTCGAAATAATTAGATCCATAATTGATTGTCTACAATAGTGGAGTATGAAGGATTTTTACATTAGGTACCCTAATTGGGCTGCCTCTTTTTGACGTCTTCAGACGAGAGTGGAAGTGTTTGTGGTATTTTATCAGGTTGACTGGGCCAGTTTTTTTAGATATCTTTTCAAATTTATAACTTAATCACTTGTGAAAATGCATTTGACTATTTTTCTCAAATTAAAATGATGGTTACTTACTTACTTACTTAGGTGGCAGTCCGTGGTGGACCTGGGCCTCAACCAATACGCCTCTATCCAGTTAGCGCAATCTTTAGCTAACTGCCTCCAGTTGCGCACTCCAAGTTGGTTGAGGTCCCCTTCCACTTGTACGCGGCACCTAAGCAGAGGTCTTCCTATACTGCGTTGTCCCTCCGGGTTGGAGTCGAAGACTTTTCGGGTCGGAGCGTTGGTGTCCATTCGCTCTACATTTCCCAGCGATCTTAGACTGAAGCGTACTTTTCTGACTAGGTCGACTAGGTTGTGCCTCTGGTGTTGCCTTGCGAGTTTTACACAATCTTCTTAAGAATGATGTTAAAGAAGTCACATGACAGCGCGTCGCCTTGTCTAAATCCTTTTTTGACATCAAAGGCGTTCGCACAGTACGGCAGATAGGATCTTATATGTTGGCGCAGTTTAGAGGGTCTCCTTTCTTGTGGATAGGGCAAACAAGGTGATAGTTAGAACATGTAAAAATTTTAGAACACTTTCGGTTCACGCTTTTAAGTCACAAATAACACATTTAAAACGGGAATGTTAGCATCTCCTCAGAAGAGCTATCCCTCAAATCTAAATCATATTAAGGGCATACAATAATATGCAACAGAACTACTGATGAAATCCTCAAACATAGCACGTACAAAGACGCTATGTCTATTGACTAACTCAATTTGGAAGCGCCCCCCTGCGCACGCGGCCATATACCTACCTAATTAAATTCAATTTCAAAAGCCAAAAAAGAAAACCAGGCGTCAATCCACTTATATCATTAGTAGCTACACTGCCACATCCAGATCCAGGCACTCTTCGTATTAGCAATCCAAAGTGCGCCCCCAACAAACACTAACAAAGAAAAGATTTGAGAAATTATTAAAAATAACAACGTTTGCTTTTTCCTACGGACATATACAGACGCCAACGCCACCAACGAAATAACATAAAACTCCCGGTTCCAATTCCCAATGAGCGAAAGAAATCCATCTTCAAACAAGGTTGTCATGGCAATGTCCTTCAGCCATTCAACACAGGATGAATGTCATTTGAATAAATAAATACCAATTCACAAAATGTACACACAGAAACGTACAAGCCAATTGCTGCCACCATCCGCATCCGGGGAAGCAAAAAAAAAAAACGATAAAATTCAAAGACTGACGCCGCACTCTGAAATCTGAAGTGGGAGTATTGCAAGGACGAAAATAAAACGAGTAGGAGCAGAAAACAAGCAAAATAACTCAGGAGATACCTAATTTAATAATCCTGACAACGAGATGCATTACATTAAATTGGCAAAATGAACGAGAATATTCTGTGAACAGAAATCGAATTCAGAGATATACATAGAACCGCACGGATATATCCTCCATCCGGACAGCGTTATGCCAAAATGTGTAAGGAAGACGAGGTGGTATCCTCCGCACTCTGCGGAGCAGATGGAAACTTTAAGAACGCGGGAGTGTCGGCATAAAATGTTTATCTTCTCTGGGATAGCACCAATACCAATATATTATTTGTATCGTTACTTAGTAAAATGCCGGTCTAGAGAGAAATATCAATATAGCCATTAAAATGATATAGTCAATAAAGTTTTTTTTTTTTTTCAAGGTAACCTCAATATTAATGGTACCTACTTCTCATATAAAATGTTCGTAGCAGTTTGATTTGTTCGAAACGGCTTCAAAGATTTCAACCAAAATTGATATTTAAGCTTAGGTTACCATGACTGCGTAACCAGTTTTTGGCTAAACATTCGAATACAGGTACTTATGAAATTGGGACATATCTCGAAAACGGTCCATACGATTGCAACAAAAATTCATTTCTAGGGTAATATCGTCATTTCTAACTTAAAGACAAACTCAGTTTTTCTCTGTATTATCGTGAAATGGATTTTTGAAAAAAGGTATTTTTTTTTAATGTAGTTTTTTTTAGTTTACCTGAAAACGGCGATAACGATTTTGACCGAAATGAAAACTTAGAATAAAACTGATGTTCTCCAAGTTATTGTGTCGCTAATTTTTAATTTGAATCACCGGAAACGCTATATTGAAAAACTGCTCATTTTTCGAAACCCCCATTTTCGACTTATTAAAACTTGAAAAACAAGTAATGCTTACATTTCGAATAATAATCTATAATCGGTTTTCAGCTATATAGTTAACAAATTTTTTAAAAATCGCAATACCGATTTTGATTAAAATACATATAAAACTGTAGGCAATTTTTTTGTTACCTAATGGCGTGAAAACTACTGCACAGATTGCGTTGACACTTTTTTTTGAAATGTTCCTTAAGATTTTGTGCAACACATAGGCTATTCCCTTTCATTGCCATGCCTATTTTTTTTAGTGTTTTTGACCAAAATGTGTTTTGTTTTTTTTTTTTTGTTCTGACTTTACTGCCTTTAACTCGCCATTATTCAAATAATTCTTAGTCAATGCAAACGAAACAAAATACTTAGGAGAGCCAACACTTTTATAGTTATTTCAAGCCATCAATCAGCTTTCTATAACCTCTAGAAGCTGAGCTACAACCTAAAATCTAACACCAAAAAAATAAATTTATTTTTTTCAAATCGAATATGGTGGTGTATATAGAAATTGAGTTCATTGTTTTTGTTTTAATGGTTGTTATAGTACCTCGCCTTAGGTGGCGCGCGCAAGTGGAAGGGGACCTCAACCAACTTGGAGTGCGCAACTGGAGGCAGTTAGCCAAAGATCGCGCTAACTGGAGAGGCGTATTGGTTGAGGCCCAGGTCCACCCCGGACTGTAGCGCCACCTAAGTAAGTAATAGTACCTACGTTGATACCTACAGTAAAGAATTGAAGAATTCAAGAAGTAAATACCATATAGGTGAATTATGTTGTTTGATTTATTTATTGTTGGTGTAAATACAAATTTCCGTTAAGGCTTTTGTTTTAGTGGTTGTTTTGATATTGCCTATACGTTGATACCTACAGTAAGGAAGTGTAACTTTAGTACTTACGCTGTTGGATTTAATTTTCTTAAATTGGTGTTTTAGGTAAAAAGATTTGTTTGATTTATTGTTTCACATTGACAATGTTCACCGCTTTGTTTTTGCTAGACTGTTGATTTTAAACAAATATGCCGTTGAGAAACGAGCCATTCAACCTGGACGATGAAAGCCAAGATTTCCGTCCACCTGACCAAAATGAAGTGAGGATAGCAATATCTAAGCTTAAGTCCAACAAGGCTGCTGGACCGGACGGCTTAACTGCCGAGCTGTTTAAGGCAGCGGAAGATGACCTGGTAGAGAGCATACACCAACTCGTTTCCAAGATTTGGTCAGACGAAAGTATGCCTGATGAATGGAACCTCAGCATCGTTTGCCCGATCCACAAAAAGGGAGACTCTCTAAACTGCGCCAACTATAGAGGCATCAGTCTCCTGAACACTGCGTATAAGATCATGTCTGCTGTACTGTGTGAACGCCTGAAACCATTCGTCAACGATCTGATAGGTCCCTATCAGTGCGGTTTTAGGCCCGGTAAGTCCACGACCGATCAAATATTCACACTACGGCAGATCCTGGAAAAAACCCAAGAAATCCAGATCGATACTCACCATCTTTTTATCGATTTTAAGGCCGGATGTGACAGCATTTATAGAGACGAGCTATACAGAGCCATGTCTAGTTTTGGCATCCCTGCCAAACTTGTCAGATTGTGCAGAATGACGATGGAGAACGCTCGCTGCTCCGTAAAGGTCGGAAACAATCTCACCGAGACCTTTGATGTCAAAAAAGGATTTAGACAAGGTGACGCGCTGTCATGTGACTTCTTCAACATCATTCTTGAGAAGATTGTGCGAAACTCACAAGCCAACACCAGAGGCACAATTTTCTATAAGTCTGTGCACCTGCTTGCATACGCTGACGACATTGACATTATTGGCAGAACACAGCGAGCTGTCACTGGTGCGTTTGCAAGTATTAGTATGGAAGCGGCAAAAATGGGTTTAGTGGTGAATGAGGGTAAAACAAAATATATGCTGTCAACAAGAAGGGACACACAACATCGACGAATCGGACAGAACGTCACGATAGAAAGCTATAACTTTGAGGTAGTTAGGGACTTTGTCTACCTCGGCTCCGCTATAAACTCTGATAATGACATCACATCAAAAACCAAGCGAAGAATCACACTTGCCAACCGCTGTTTCTTTGGCCTAAGACGGCAACTGATAAGTAAGGCCTTGTCGAGAAATACAAAGGAAACTCTGTATAAGACCCTCATCATCCCAGTCCTGCTCTATGGCGCAGAAGCATGGACCCTAGCAAAAACGGATGAGGATCTTCTTGGTCGCTTCGAACGCAAAATTCTTCGAGTGATTTTTGGTCCCGTTTGCGTTGACGGGATTTGGAGGAGAAGATTTAACAGCGAACTCTACGAGCTGTACAGCGACATCGACCTGGTCAGAAAAGTACGCATTAGTCGTCTAAGATGGTTAGGACATGTAGAGCGAATGGACACCAACGCTCCGGCCCGGAGAGTCTTTGATTCCAACCCGGAGGGACAACGCAGTAGAGGAAGACCTCGCCTTAGGTGGCGCGCTCAAGTGGAAGGGGACTTCAACCAACTTGGGTGCGCAACTGGAGGCAGTTAGCCAAAGATCGCGCTAACTGGAGAGGCGTATTGGTTGGGGCCCAGGTCCACCCCGGACTGTAGCGCCACCTTAACATGCCGTTGAGAAAACGTCTCACGCCGCGTGCGAAGTTGCGGGCACAGCTAGTTAAAGATAATATCTGTATTATAAATAAGTTACCGTACTTAGTTTTTCTCAAAAAAACTCGAATAAATTAGTTTTCTAATTATTTCTCAAAAATGAATCTCCAAAGCCGATCCCTGTTCATATAAAAGGGTTTCCAATAAGAGGTGTTATTTTGGTATTCAAAGAAAAATGTCATTTTTTGAGATAAATGATCGGATGTTTTCATAATAAGGTATGCCGTTAATAATGAAAAACAACATCCAGCCAAATACCCACCACGAGCAATTTACAAAAAAAATTGTAAAGTGTAAGAGCTTATAAAAAATAAAATAGTACAGGAGGTGCTTATAACTCTCTAGCGATAATTGCCTGTTACTGAGAGCTTCAAGCTTCAACTTTCAAAAACTCGCATTGTTATAATATGTACTGCGAAATCAGATGAAAAACCCAAGAGTAAATTTTATATTACACTATTTATTATCCTATATTTTATGAACTGTTCTTTTATCTAGAACTGCTTCTCAAATCTTTACCTAAATATCTAATATTGCCTAAGAATGCACAAACCTATATGCTACATATACATACCTGGTCATTTTACATACAAGCTGCGCAACAATTTCCCAGTCTCATTCATTTCTTCCGCACAATTTACCCAGCGCTCTGCTTCGTGCTCCGAGTTAAGTTTTCCTCTCAACAAACTTCGACGCAAATGTGCATAGATAAAAAAATAAATATCTTTTTCAAGATGTATACAAGCATAATTCTTTTCTCCGACTTCCATCCGCCACACTTTTTTTCCCTCCTTTCCGCTGCTGCCCAACGAAAGGAGGAAACAAAAAATGAATGAAAACTCCGCCAAATGGATATGCAATAGAATATTTTATAATGTTCCTCTTCCTTTATTTATCGGAAAGTTTTCCCTCGGATTATGTTGAAACACTGCTTCTATTTCCAATCTCGCAGAAAGCAGTCGGCAGTCAGACTAAAAAAAATGCAAACCAACAAACAAATAAAAACATAAAATAGTCAGCCTCCCTGTCATCCGCCATGATGAATCCCCTGATGCGGCAAGTGATTACACGAATAATCCATCCTTGGGAAGGGAATGAAAAAAAAGGAGGAAGGTTAAAACTACTTCCCATGCCTCTTGAGCATCAAGTACGTTTCCTTTTTTTTTTAAGTGAATATAGTGGCAACCTTGAGCTTGAAGGGCTTCTACATCCAGTTAATCCACAGCTTAGCGACTGTTACTACATCGATCCCAGCCAATCCCTTCAAACCACCCATCCCCAACAGAAATAAATCGCACTGAACAAACTCTCTAACTGATTATTATCGCTTAGGGTTTTTATAAGGAACTGGTCGGGCCGGGACTTCGGACAATCTGTTGTTTTGCAACTGCGACCACGAGCAAGTATAGGAGATCCATATTGCGAACTCGTCGTGTGTTCATGACCGAGAGGAATAGGGCCAGGGAAAGTGCTATTATTATTCAATTGAAGTCATAGAGATTTATTAGTTGTGGGTTGGTAACCCTTACATTGGACTCTTTGGCTGCGGAATAAGGTCGTCGGGTTAAGTGGGGCAGCGGTTCCGGAAGAATTGCGCTCATCGAGTGAGTGGTGTGGAGGAGACATTGGTAAAATATTGTTCCACCCCGGAGAATTGTCGCTTGAGTGGAAGGCGGATTTATGATTGTTATTAACATTGTCATCGACTTCAGTTGTAACATATGGCCTTGGCGGATGTTGGTGGCGTTGGTCGCAATGCAATAATAAAATGGTCCTCATTCGATGTACCAGCTGACCTTGGTTTATTATGACTAGAAAATCGATGGGGTCCTTTTCGTATGTTCAAGTCAATCTGAAAATGTATCCACAAGATTGTAGTCGAATAGGTCCGTCGTGAAGTTTGTTTATTTCAAAAACTGTGTCAGTATTTTGCAAGTCTCAGTCACAAGCTTTTGAGGTATCAGAGGTTACGGCTTTGGATTCGTCATGGTGGTCACCCACAAATGGGGCACATGGTTTAGTAAGGGAGGTACAACCTAGATAATTCAACGCGTCCATTGCGGCAACGTATCCAACTGACAGATGGATAGAATATACTCCAACTTATGGAAGGTGACGTTTAAGAGATTAGGTACGTTTATTGGTAGACAAAATGAGAGCAACCGGTATCATCGATCTGCGTGACCGCTGCAGAATTCTAAAAAGTCGCAAGAAAAAGGGCTAATGAGAAAAAAGTGTCATTTCTGAAGCTATTCTGTCATTTTGTATTTTTAAACGAGAAGCATTTGCTAACTAAATACTTTAATAGCGGTGTGATAGGCAAGTGCGTTACATTTTTAAGTTTTTTATTATATGTAGTACCATTTGAAAAAGTTTTAAAGGGCCTTCTTTACCTAAACACTTCAAAAAATCGGCCAAGTGCGATTGTCACTCGCACACTGAAAGTTCTGTACTTCATTAGAGTTGAAAATTGCGAAGTTTTTTTTGCAGATTATGTAAACTACATGAAAAATGAATGTAAGCACAAGAGTAGAGTTCTCGCTAACTTTATATAGTGATTGACTGTTTTTGTTTGGCAGGTTCTTAAGAAAAGGGCCAAATTGCAATTTTAGTCGCACAACGATTACGCTGATTCATCGTTGTATAAATTGAGTTACGCACAATCATTGGTGGAAACTTTAAAGCCCCGATGACAGCACAAGGCACAACCATAACACATGCTAATACTTAAATAGCTTGAATTGAATTGTCAACTTAATTTTCACTATTCAAAGTCTTGACCAGGTTTGTTGGATACTGTAGAACTCATCGAACAAACCCTAGTACCAAAACTATCGGCGCGGACGCGAACTCGGGAAGACGCCCTTCCTGATTCCTGGTGATGCAAAAAGTGATATCAGTCCAATTTGCCTGTCACATCCACCCAACTGCGTTCCTACTCTATGCTACCTTATAGAGTGGGAGGGATTTCCCTGCTCTTTCTCTCATATGATCAATGTCTTCGTTTAACAATACTACCTAGAATACGCGAAAAAGATTGTGAATGCGATCAATCTAGTCACTAGTGCAATAAAAACTCTGACACATCGCGTCAGCTCTGAATCGTCTGTCGAACTTAATTACCTGGTGTTTTAACGCGCCCTTTTAGTTATGAGTTTCTCTTAGCTGTTTACATATTTCTGGCATTTTTAATTTCTGCTTGGTTTTGTTTATTGACCAAGCCCTCGAGCGAAGCCTCGAGTGTCTTCAAATAATTTATACAGTCGAACAAGTCTTACAGAATTAAAATCAACTATCCACTACCCACTTGCAACCCCGTTTTGTTCACTGTGAAAGCTATCTATTTCCCTTGAATATTTACATATTTCTTCAATTAAGGTTTCAGTTGAAACATTGACTTTATTTGTTTCCTTGAACCCTAAGTTTTTCTTTCCTTCTTTTAAACTCATCCGAACTTCTTTAATTATTTCGTCGTCTTTCTTCAATTTCAATTATTTTTTCATCACAATTAAATTGTTTTCTTTTCTCGGTCATTGGGTGTGATTGTTTTTCTTTCTATTTTACAAGGGGTAGGTTTGATGATGACTTAAGGGTTCATGTCTTATGGTTTCAATTTTTGGGGGAGACCATTAGTTCGAGGAAAATAATGATGTTTGGGTGTGCTTCTTTATGGATAAACGGACACACTTTTATTGTCTTTCTGGGTGTTTTGGATTGTGCCACACATCCACAGCCGTACTCTGACTGGCGTTGGTTTATTTTTGCTCTCACTTGTTGCCTGTAATCTCCTTTTGATGAAAAAGATGTGACAGAGACGGACGAACAACTAACTTTGAGTCTCGACTTTAAATTTGCGGAAGCTCAAATTGCGAAGTTTGTATGGAAAATATAGCCACTGTGAATTACTAAAATTAAGAGTCGAAACTAAAAATATTTATTGGCAAGACTTAATCAGGGCTATCGGCAATTCCGAGGGAAAACAATTCTCCCCGAATATTTTTTGTTCCCTGGAAAATATTCTTCCTATCGCGAATCGCCATCGGAATTTATTTCCCCCGGAATTTTTCGAATCCATTGACAGTTGTCAATTGTGATTTATTCAATTGCCAAATAAACTCATGTTTTGGAACATTTTGCAAATTTTTGTTTTAAATTTCATTAATTTGAGCAATTGCAAAAACGCGAATTGGACTTATCCGTATTTTAGTAAATAAAGTGTTCGCTTCGCTAAAATAGAAGACAAAATAGGTATATGAAGCTTACAAAATGCACAGCGTAGCGTTTAGATTGCTGGCCGAGGCACAAACTCAAAAAGAATAAAATTAAGTAAACCAATGTTCAAGTATCTGCTGGATTTTCTCTCAGACAACCTGTCAACAATCAAAAAATCATTCGCCACTCCAAAGTCCAAATGTGCCATCGTTAACAATGTCACGATTTCATCGCCGATACCTAATTTAAAAAAAAATGGGAAATATTTTGGGGGAACGTTTGTTCATATCGTGAAAAGCCCTGAATGTGTAAATAATATTGGATTCGTTTTTGTTATTCACGATCCGGTAGTCGCAGTAGCTTAGTGGTTAGTGTGTTGGACTGCTATGCGGGAGTCCCAGGTTCGAATCCCGCAAAAACCCAATTCCGACTCAGGGTTTTTTTCCGCTGCGCTACCTCTCGCGAACGTCTGACAAACATCCGAGAGTATAAATGTCTTGAAAGAGCTTCTCAATTAGCCGTTTGGAGTCGGCATAAAATTGTAGATCCCTTCCATTCGATCCAAAAATGAGAAACTCACACAAACGAATGGTTGTGAGAAGCTAGGCCTAGGGTCTCTCCAGACCTGTTGCGCCAACTATTTATTTTTATTCACGATCCGGTGCAACTGGTCTTGTGTCCATTGTGAAAATGCGAAAGTGCAACTTTTTTTTCGCACTACAAAAACAAAATATAATGACAAAAATTTCGCTCCACTTTTGCACTTTATCTATACCCTGTAGCCTTATTAAGTTGACAGTTCGCTAAATTATTAATTCCTGTGTACAGCTATCGGAAAAAACAAAGGGAATGGAATCAAAAATAAGTGCCGCCGAAAGGAAATCATAATTTTTATTATGTATAATATTAATTAATTAACATAATTTTGTCTCCATTATCTCCCAATAAACTTTGAATCGTTCTTTTTCGCTTTTTAAACGTTTTTTTTTTTCAGAACAAATGTCAATTGTCAAATTGAATCTGTCATTTGTTTTAGTTTTGCTATAGATGAGAAAAAGTATGTTTACGATCTGATAAAAAAAATCGCAATTTTACTAGGTCTGTTACACCGAATCGTGAATACCCCTATTATTTTTGTAATCTAGTAATTTAACTCCAACGTATTTCTGTCAAAAATGATGGAAATTAAATATTCTAAATATATTAGGGCGGAGACTTAATTTTGTGATGAAATGTTAGCCATGGAATCCATCAAAAGGCTACAAATTTGGGGCCCTGAACAGCATTCTAAGTTGTTTGAAATTGACCTTGCTACGGTAAAACTAAATGTGAAGAAAAAAAAAGTCCGCGTGAAAACTGAAAAGTCATCGCAAGAATATAGCAAGCTTGACTGAAACATTCTATCCCATTTTTGTTTTTATTTTTAACTTTCTCCATTAATTCTGTCCATCTTTGACGAGGACTTCAGACTAAACGTCTGCCCAGATTTCATTCAAACTTCGGATTCGGAGTTTGGGAGCTTACAAGATCATAAATAGATATAAGATCGAATCAAGAAAAAAAAAACGCGGAATCACGAAAAGTTTGTCTTGTCTTAGAGCTTTAACTCAGGATTTACTAATTCACGACTTTTTATTCGCAATTCTATTAATTATACGAAGTGAAGATAAAAAAAAAAAAATAGTTGGCGCAACAGGTTCGGAGGGACCCTAGGCCTAGCTTCTCGCAACCATTCGTTTTGTGTGAGTTTTTTTCTTTTTGGAACGAATGGAAGAGATCTACAATTTTATGCCGACTCCAAACGGCTAATTGAGAAGCTCTTTCAAGACAGTTATACTCTCGGATGTTTGTCAGACATTCGCGAGAGGTGGCACAGTGAAAAAAACCCTAAGTTAGAATTTCAGTTTCTGCGGGATTCTTATTAATATATTAACCCTTAAAAGTCGTGAATCAACACTTCCCATTGTCAATAATGAGATCAAACGAAAAATACATATTGCCATAACCAATCGCAATTTGACACAAATAGTTATCAGTTTGATACTCCTATGGTTGTGAATTGCAAGAACAATTCGTAAATGACCACTTTTCTGTTGCAATTATACGATTTCATCCTTTAGCAAATTGCAACCATTTAGTTTTGAATTGCAACTCAATAGGGTTGATTTGCTACTACGTTAATTAAAGCCTATTTTTATCAATTTGAAATTTATATTTTGCAATTTAGGACTCCTGAGTAGGTAGTGAAAGTAGGAAACTCACTATCACTGCGAACTAGTTATACCTAAACAACTTTAACGCGACTACTTTAAGCAAAGATTGAATACCGTACCGACAGCCTGTCTCTGCCCCTGATTGCAGCTGTCCAGAAAAACCACATCCATTTATACTTACTTACTTACTTAGGTGGCGCTACAGTCCGGGGTGGACCTGGGCCTCAACCAATACGCCTCTCCAGTTAGCGCGATCTTTGGCTAACTGCCTCCAGTTGCGCACTCCAAGTTGGTTGAGGTCCCCTTCCACTTGCGCGCGCCACCTAAGGCGAGGTCTTCCTCTACTGTGTTTCCCTCCGGGTTAGAATCGAAGACTCTTCGGGCCGGAGCGTTGGTGTCCATTCGCTCTACATGTCCCAGCCATCTTAGACGACTGATGCGTACTTTTCTGACTAGGTCGATATCGCTGTACAGCTCGTAGAGTTCGCTGTTAAATCTTCTCCTCCAAAGCCCGTCAACGCAAACGGGACCAAAAATCACTCGAAGAATTTTGCTTTCGAAACGACCAAGGAGATCTTCATCCGCCTTTGATAGCGCCCATGCTTCTGCACCATAAAGCAGGACTGGGATGATGAGGGTCTTATACAGAGTTTCCTTAGTATTTCTCGACAAGACCTAACTTATCAGTTGCCGTCTTAGGCCAAAGAAACAGCGGTTGGCAAGTGTGATTCTTCGTTTGATTTCTGATGTGATGTCGTTATCAGAGTTTATAGCGGAGCCGAGGTAGACAAAGTCCCTAACTACCTCAAAGTTATAGCTGTCTATCGTGACGTTCTGCCCGATTCGTCGATGTCGTGTGTCCCTTCTTGTTGACAGCATATATTTTGTTTTACCCTCATTCACCACTAAACCCATTTTTGCCGCTTCTGCACTAATACTTGCAAACGCACCAGTGACATCTCGCTGTGTTCTGCCAACAATGTCAATGTCGTCAGCGTATGCAAGCAGTTGCACAGACTTATAGAAAATTGTGCCTCTGGTGTTGGCTTGTGAGTTTCGCACAATCTTCTCAAGAATGATGTTGAAGAAGTCACATGACAGCGCATCACCTTGTCTAAATCCTTTTTTGACATCAAAGGTCTCGGTGAGATTGTTTCCGACCTTTACGGAGCAGCGAGCGTTCTCCATCGTCATTCTGCACAATCTGACAAGTTTGGCAGGGATGCCAAAACTAGACATGGCTCTGTATAGCTCGTCTCTATAAACGCTGTCATATGCGGCCTTAAAATCGATAAAAAGATGGTGAGTATCGATCTGGTATTCTTGGGTTTTTTCCAGGATCTGCCGTAGTGTGAATATTTGATCGGTCGTGGACTTACCGGGCCTAAAACCGCACTGATAGGGATCAGATCGTTGACGAAAGGTTTCAGGCGTTCACACAGTACAACAGACATGATCTTATACGCAGTGTCAAGGAGACTGATGCCTCTATAGTTTGGCGCAGTTTAGAGAGTCTCCTCTCTTGTGGATCGGGCAAACGATGCTGAGGTTCCATTCATCAGGCATACTTTCCTCTAACCAAATTTTGGAGACGATTTGGTGTATGCACTCTACCAAGTCATCGCCGGCTGGCTTGAAGAGCTCGGCAGGTAAGCCGTCTGATCCAGCAGCCTTGTTGGACTTCAGTTTGGATATTGCTATCCTCACTTCATTTTGGTAAGGTGGACGGCAGTCTTCGCTTTCATCGTCCAGGTTGAATGGTTCGTTCTACCTGACAGCGGAATTTGTGTCGTCTTCGCCGTTAGGCAGTCTGCAGAAATGGTTTTTCCATGTCCTCAGCACCGACTGTGACTCTACTACAAGGTTTCCTTGTTCGTCTCTACAGGTCTCCGTTCGGGTCTTGTTGGCATGACACGTTCTTTTTACCTTTTAGTAAGACTTCCGAACATTGTTCCTGGAGTAACACCTCTCTATATCTCGATCGCGCGCTTCTCATGCTCTCTCTTTTTTCTCCGGAGAAGCCGATGTTCTTCCATCCTTTTTTGCTCGTAGAGCTGACGAGCTGCTCTCGTCCTTCTATGCAGCGACGCTTCGTAGGCACTTTGTTTTGCTGCATGTGCTTGCCGGCACTCTTCGTCAAACCAGGGGTTTCGGGGGGGTGGGCTGGTGAAACCAAGCACATCAGTTGCGGCGTTTTTGATGGTTTCTTGGCATCGGCGCCACTGGTCTTCGGCACTTGATGCTGGCAGCATAGGACTTCTCGAGAGGTTGAGGGATACGCGATCGCATAGGTTCTGGCGGTTTGTTGCGTTTGTAGTCGTCCGACGTTAAATCTCCTCACAGTATTTTCTCGTTGTTGTTGTGTCTGGGATATCCGCATCCGTACCTTGGCTACAACAAGGTAGTGGTCCGAGTCTATGTTGGCCGCTCGGAAAGTTCAGACATCTAGAATACTGGAGGAGTGCCTTGCGTCGATCGCAACGTCATCAATTTGGTTGACGGTTTGATGATCAGGTGACCGCCATGTTCCTTTGTGGATATTGAGGTGAGGAAACCGTGAGCTAGCTATGGTAACATTACGTCCCGCAGCAAAATCAATCAGCCTAAGTCCGTTTCCAGACGTGGTGTCGTGTAGGCTGTGTTTTCCGAATGTGCTACCAAAGATGTCCTCCTTTCCTATTTTGGCGTTAAAATCACCCAAGACGATTTTAACGTCATGCTTAGGACATTGCTCATATGTTTTGGCGAGGAGCTCGTAGAAACACTCTTTGGTAGCATCGTCTTTTTCTTCTGTGGGGGCGTGAGCGCATATTAGGCTAATGTTGGCGAATTTAGCCTTTATGCGGATTGTTGTAAGGCGTTCACCTACGTGTCGAAAGCTCAAGACTTCTTGCCTAAGTCTGCCGCTTACAACAAATCCGCATCCAAATAGACGCTGCTAATATATTAATGACGCTGGCTTAAATTGTGTATGATTGAAAGTATTGTTTGTTATAGATAGATAGGTATCTTTCCATATAAATATATATATATATTTATGCAAGTATTCAGAGATTTGTTTTTGTATTTGCATTAGCAGTTATAAACTGAGTATAACGATGAACGTGTGTAGGGGTGCAAATGAAGTGGGATATTCTGATTGTTAAAACTCCAAATGGTTGGAATTTCTTAAAGGTGCATACATAAAATGGTTGAAAAAAAAGTGGAAATACTTGCTAAAGAAAAGTTTTGCGTTGCTGTTGTTGTATTTTTGATGGCTGTTGCAAATTTGAATTTTAAAGTGCGGTATTGAGTTTTAAAAATATATATGAACAGAGATCGGCTTTTTGGTAGCCGTTTTTGAGAAATAATTAAAAAACTGATTTCTTCGAATTTTTTGAAAAAAACTTAGTACGGGATCTTATTTAGAACACTGATATTATCGTTAATATGTATTTTGATCAAAATCGTTAGAGCGGTTTTTGTAGAATTTGGCAGACAAAACAGTACCAAATATTGCAATGTTTAGTTTGAAAAATACTATTTGTTAACTATGTATATAGCTGAAAACCGATTATAAGTCATTGTTCGCGATTTTAATTGAGTTACTAAGTTTTTAAAGTTTTATCGAAGTCAAAAATGGGGTTTTCGAGATATGAGCGATTCCTAAAATTAGCGTTCGGTGATTCGAATCGAAAATTAAGGACGCAACAATTTTAAGAACATCAGTATTACTTTATGATTGCATTTTGGTCAAAATCGTTATTGCCATTTTCTGGTAAACTTAGAAAAACTAATTGTAAAAAAAATGACTTTTTCAAAAATCTATTTTACGGTAATACCGAGAAAAACTGAGTTTGCCATTTAGTTGGAAAGACCATATAACCTTGCAAATTAATTTTTGTTACAATCGTATGGACCGTTTTCGAGATATGTCCAAATTTCAAAAGCACCGTTACTCTTATTTTTAGCCAAAAACTGGATATGTAGTCATGGTAGCCTCACCCACTTCAGCTTAAATATCAATTTGGCTGAAATCGTTAGAGCCGTTTTCGAGCAAATCAAACTGGAGCTAAACTATTGTATGGGAAGTACCATTAACATTGAGGCTAACTTGCAAAATAAAAAAGGGCCCCGAGCCCTGAGCCCACAAACTCTAAATCCGAAGTTTGAACGAAATCCGGTCAGCCGTTAAGGCTGTAGGCCTGTGGGACAGACAAACCGGACAGAAATTTGCGACCCACTTTTTTGAGTTCGTCTATCATCGCAATGTCAGAATTGATTAACATCTCGAGTTCGAAATTTTGTACGAAAACAATAATCTACGTAATGAAGAAAGTTAAAAAATGAAATATTTCAGTGGAATGACTCGGTTATCTTTTGTGAAATTGACTGAGTTGATCAGAAAAAGTTTTTCGTATGGAAAAATGAATAAATTATTTTTCTAGAAAATTAAAATTAATTTAATTTAAATTAAACATTGTCTATGCTCGCCAATACCTACATACTTACAGCATGAACAAATTTGGTATGCAGTTAAATGTATTAATTAAGTTGCTAATGTTACCATATCTTGGATTGAATTGCTTTGTCGGGTGGGGTTGTTCTGGTATCTGGTTGTATGCGGTTCGGTGTGAAATGTCTGAAAACCATAAACTAATTTATTATACGCTAAAGCTAGGAGTGAATTGCGGCAGTGTACTAGCAACACGATGTAGATCGTAGATGTGTGTACTTTTGACGTACCTAATTTATAATTCGGCAAGGGTTTGATTCTCGCACAAGGACTGCCAAGTTGTTGGTGCAGTGGTTTGTTGCGTAATCTTAATGCTTGCAGAGGAATATATTTAGCGAAATTCTCCATGCTGCAGTCGTTATTTAGTTTCCTGCTCAAGATGCGGTTTTTATGGGAATATTTGCAAGGCAGTGCGTTGTATTGTAATCTTTGTATGCTGTAACTCTATTAAGAGGTAGCTACCATATCCCATATACATCAAAGGATAGCATAGAAAATATAAAACAAAGTGGTGCATAATGCAAAATAGTTTTAAGAAATTTTCGCAAGCTGCAGTATACGCATAAAGGTATTGAAGTGGTTGGTATATTTGCATGTTCATTGGAAATTCAATACCTAGCACGGACAATAAGTGGATATTTTGGTGTTAGGTTAGGTTAGGTTAGGTTGGGTGGGGTGGTGAGATCGTCACAAAAGACCAGGCACCACAGTGGGCCCATCGCCATCCCCAGGGAACCATTACGGTTAAAAACCTAAACCAAATCGCCCAAACAATCAATTTCCCTACAGAATTTGGTTATGGTCCCAATATTATTTGAGGAACCAACCTCCTCTAAGTTATTAAAGAAGTACCTGTCTAGGTGCTTCCTGCTGCTCCGAGCAATTGCTTGACACTGGCATAGAAGGTGGGAGATGTCTTCCGTAGCTTGTAGGTCCTCACAGTACCTACATGTATCCGTATTAGCTAAGCCTAGTCTCATGGCATGCTTCCTTAGAAGGCAGTGTCCAGAGAGTATTCCTACCGTTAATCTTAACTTTGTTCTACTGAGTTTGATTGATTCTTCAGATTTCTTTCGATTTAAAGCAGGCCACAGTGCCCTTGAGACCCTGTGTCCCTCTAGTTGTGACCATCTTGTGGATGCTTTATTGGTGGTTTTCTCAAAGATAACCCTTCTAGCAACGGCCATAGGTGGTCTGATGCCCTCAATCATTGTATTTACTGGGAGTGCCGCTCTTTCCTTAGCCAAAACGTCGGCCCTTTCGTTGCCCTCAATATCACAATGCCCAGGTACCCAACATAATCTGACACGGTTCTACGAACATAATGCCTTAAGGATTGTGCGGCAATTCCTTACTAGCTCAGATTTAGTGGTTTGTTACTCTAGCGCTTTAAGCGCAGCCTGACTATCAATGTAGATGGCGATATTCTCATTGGATATCGCTCTCATCTCAAGTACCTCCGCAGCTTTGAGTACGGCCAGAATCTCTGCCTGGAACACACTGCATGTGTCCGGAAGTCTCAGGGTCATATGTAGGTCCAACTCGTTGGAGTATATACCTGACCCCGAACCCTCACTGGTTTTCGATCCGTCAGTATATACTGAGATCTCATTTCCTCTCGAAACTAAGTTCATATGCCACTCCTGTCGGTCAGGGTACGACACATCGAACGGTGTGTCAAAATCAAGTGTACCAAGACTTTCATCAAATTTTCCCGTCATTTCGGAGAATGATTCCTTTAAAATAGTACTGTGTCCTATCCTACTGTTTTTAAAGAGCCCTGCATTAGTGAGCCGTAGCGCACTATTACCTGCTATTGATTGTAATTGTAAATCCAATGGTAAAAGATGCATAAACGCTTCCAGTGCAGCCGTTGGTGTGGTACGTAAAGTACCCGTGACGGCAATGCAGGCTGTTCTTTGTACCCTGGTCAACATATCCCGTACATACTTCTTGTTCGCGGCTTTCCACCAGATAAGAGCCAGATAAGAACCCCTGGGCCTTACTACCATTATAGTTACTAACCGTATCAGGGTTCGGACTTTACTGCAATTGCAGTAGATCTACTGCAATTTTGAGAAAAAGTGTGTCTTTCTCTTTCTATGTTTCTAAATTTATTGTTGTTGTTGTTCTGCTCTGCTTTCAGTTAACGCTTTTTGTATGTTAAAATTTTAAAACTTCATCTTAATCGCACTTTTTTCTAAATTCAAAATCTACTGCAAAAAAAGTTAATCTACTGCACTTTTTCTTAAGATCTACTGCGAGATTTTATAACTGAAGTCCGAACCCTGAACCGTATCCTTGATATATTATGAAATAACAATAATGTATTCGTTCTGTGCTAGTTTCGGTAGAATAGATACAATCGGATTGTGGTAGCTGAAGTAAGATATATTTTTTTTTTTTACCGAGGGTAGGTGAAAATCTTCCAAAGACACTATGAGAATAGCAAGCGCGTGCTCATAGTAGTGTCAGATTTTTACTGACTAAAAACACCACCCTTCGAAGAATTGTTAGATACTGCAACTAAGATATAACTTATCAAGCAATTTTTTTATAACGAAATTACAACTTTTGACAGGCTTCTTTCCAATGAAAGATCCTGCATGTTCCGCAATTTAGACGCAGTTAAACCTATCTTGCCAAGTCGAACGGTTTCGTTCTTTGTAGCCGGCGCAATAAATTGTTCTCGTCCAAAATTTGTCGGACTGTATTGTTGACATGTACGATCAGTCGGTTTCTATGCTTTCTCGCGAAGCTTCTAGTTTCAGCTTCAATTGTTGGAATTCCGAGATCCCTGTGGATATCGTCGTTTCTAATATACCATGGTGCTTGTACAATTTCTCTAAGCACTTTATTTTGAAAAGTTTGTAGAATATTGACATTTTGTTTTCTTGGTACAACCCCAGAGTTGTATACCGTAGGTCCACACCGGCTTTAGCACTTGCTTGTATAGAAGCAGTTTGTTTTCGGTACTGAGCTGGGAATGTTTTCCGAGTAACCAGTACATTTCTCTATATTTGATATCGAGTTCTTTACGTTTCATTTTCATGTGCGAATTCCATTTCAGCTTTGCGTCGAGTGTCATTCCCAGGTATTTGGCTTTTGC
Source organism: Cheilosia urbana (assembly GCA_946477585.1). NCBI lineage: Eukaryota > Metazoa > Arthropoda > Insecta > Diptera > Syrphidae > Cheilosia > Cheilosia urbana. The sequence continues at coordinate 60,562,559 of OX297854.1, read as the reverse complement.
AGTTTTGCGACTTGCAGTTTTGCAGTCTTCTTCAATGGTGTTACCTACTGCTATGATATCGGTGTCTTCGGCGAACGTAGCGAGAGTAGTGCCATCTTCTCTTGGTATATCGCGAGTATATAACAGATAGAGAAGGGGCCCAAGGACACTTCCTTGCGGCACGCCGGCCGAAATTTCCTTAAGCTCAGAGTATTCGTTTCCATGTCTAACACGGAAGAGTCTATTCCCGAGATATGATTCTAAGATATCATATAGGCGTACGGGAAGAACTTGTCGTAATTTAAATTTTAAGCCGTCATGCCACACCTTATCAAAGGCTTGTGAGACGTCAAGGAATACGCTTTAGCATATCTTTTTTTCTTCAAATGCTTTCTCAATTACGTCAGTAATTCTATGCACTTGGTCAATCGTGGAATGCTTGGTTCTGAACCCAAACTGGTGGTCAGGGATAAGGTTATTATATTCTATAACCGGTTGTAGGCGCGTTAGTAAGTTTCTCTCGAAAACTTTGGATATAACTGGAAGAAGGGAAATTGGTCTATATGACTTTACTTCATTTGGCGGTTTCCCTGGTTTTAAAACCATTATGGCCTCCGCAACTTTCCATTGGCTCGGTACGTGTTTTAGTCTGAGCGCGGCATTTGTAATATGAAGAAGCTTAATTAATGCTTTTCTTGGTAGAACTTTGAGAACTTCTCCCGTGATCAAATCATAACCAGGAGCTTTATTAGATTTTAGGGATTCAATTTCACGTTTTAGTTCCCTTAGCGTTGCACTTGTGAGTATTGAATCGTCGGATTGTAATTCCGTCCCAATAACACTGTCGTGTACCGCCCGATAATCGTACGGTTTAAAGGTTTCTTCTAAATGGGCGGCAAAAATATCCGCTTTTTCCTTATCTTCCCTTGCCCATTCATTTTGATTTATTTTAATTGGCGGCGCTGGGATTTTGGGCCTTTTTGTGCCTTTTACAGCTTTCCATAGTGAATAATTGGAATCTTTTTTCGCCGTTAAACTTTCAAGGTAAGAACCTATCGCACGATTTTTAAAGTCCTTAATAGCTGTCTTCAACAAATTGCACAAATAATTCAAATGTGTTTTATGTTGCGGGGCGCGACTCTGTTGCCATTTTTTACGTGCCTTCCTTTTTTCGTTGACCAATTCTTTTATTTCGGGAGGATATCGTAGACCGTATTTGGCCGGCGTTTTCCTTGGATTAGGCGTATTATTCCAGGAAGCAAGCTGTACTATATCTCAACGAAACGATCTACTTCAACCTCAAGTTCATAGGGTGTCGTAAGTGGAACGCTCAGTTCAATATTCTCTTCAACTTCGTTCCCAAAGCCTTCCCAGTTAGTAGTTCTACCAGTTAATCTCGCTGGCTGAAGGTTATTTACTAGTTTTACGCTCAATGTTAAAATAACCGGTGAATGATCAGATGATAAATAAAAGCTCTCTTCAACTTTAATGTGGTTGGTAGATATTCCTTTCACGACGAAAAAATCGATCCGGTCAGGTATTTTTGAAGTATCAGTTGGCCAGTAGGTCGGTTTGCCCGTCGAGTGGAAATCACAACTATACTCCATACCTGCCCCATATAGCATTCTTCCTTTTCGCGAGATGTATCTAGAACCTCAGAACGTGTGCTTCGCATTAAAATCGCCGCCATTAATGAAGTTTGGTTTGAGCGATTTAAGCAAGTTAGTATAATCATTTTTTTTCAAGCGCGGAACGCGGTGGACAGTAGATAGATGAAATTCTAAGAGTACGCTGACAATTTTTTACTCGAATCGTGCACAGTTGCATTGTTTCAAGCTCTATCTTCAGGTCTTCGTATTGTTCAATGCAGTCTTTAATAAACAATGACGATCCACCTCTCGCTTTTCCCGAAGGGTGACAAGCGTGGAAGTCATTATAGCCTTTTATTTTTAAACTCGATCCCCTTTTCACGTGAGTTTCAGAAATCAAGCAAATGTCAAGATCTTTCTCGCGTATGAATATTTCCAATTCGTCGAGTTTTTGCAAAAGTCCGTTTGCATTCCAAGTGCATATTTTTAACATTGGTTTTTCATTCATATTTTATTTGATGTAGGTACGCGTTTTCCGTGAATTATTCTCGAGCTTAACCAAGCGATCGAGAATAATTTTATTTATTTTGCTTTGTTCTTCAAGTTTCTGGAGAATAACTGAGAATACATGAGAAACAGGTACCGGCGAAGTTTCAACGTTTTTTTGCTTTTGAAGTAAGATATGTACATTCGAGACTGTAATCTATCTGGAAGACAGCATCGATGGTTGTTCGATATCGTGTTGTTGAAATTTTCCGGTTGGAGTTCATTTGAAGATTAAATTTGTCTTGCATAAAATCAATAAATGGTTGAGCTTCTGGAGTTGCAAAATTGATATTGAAGTCTCCGCTTATGATCATTGGTAAAAGATGATAATCTCCCTGCAGAATTCTTGAAATTTCTTCTGAGTACAGTGCAGGGACGAAATGGAGAAATGTTATTTCACATCAACAAAAAGCTGAAATTAATATGCCCCATTTCATAAATGTATGCAATGATAAAATGTATGCAATGATAAAACACAGTGACGCATTTCCGTCCCCGCAAGTTAAATGTGTGGAATTACTAGATTGCAACAACGCGCGCTTAAATATTTACACATCAAAAATGTTTTTGTGATTAATACGACTTTAAGACATATGTAGATATTTATGATGGCAATTGGATGAGCATTGCTCTAGAAGCAGTGTGACCAATTTAAAATATTTGCAAAACTGAGACATATTTTGCAGAGTTCGACAAAACCTATTTTTCGGAGGGTTTAACAAAGTTTGAATATGGTTGGGTTAAGTGTGTCGATGTCAGAGGAGACTATGTCGAAAAATAAAATAAAATTGTCTAAAAAAAAATGTTTCCTTGCCTAACACAGGTACTAATCAGTGATCCCTCGTATATCAGAGGAGCCGCGAATCCCTTATTGGGAGACTCTGCACGAAATCTTGCCCGATCAGGCCTATCACTTGAAAAAATTATCGCGTCAAATCGACTTACCATATTTCATTGACTTTAGGTGGCTTTGAAAATGAAAAAAAAAATCGATACAGCCGCGTGACGCTGGAAAACACGTCAGTAGTCAGTACAATTTAAAATCAAATGTTCTGAATTCCACTGTTTCAAAATATCGACGAATTTTGGTTTGGAAAGTTCTATCCCGTGACTTGTTTTATATCTTTTTGGAGCAGTTAGTCCGAGGGGTGTCCACTGGTTTTTAGAAGCTCACAGTGGCGATATTACCCATTATGACCCACAAAATATTTAGTGTGAAGATTACATATTATTATTAAGTTCAAATATCTCTTATGTCAAGCCGCTGAGGTGTACTGCCGACATCCACATTATCGTTCAAAATGGACTTTAGCAGAGGCTTTTGAAGACCGAAATTGGTCAAACTTCTTAAGCAAACTAGTGCAGGACTAAAGACAGGCTATAAACAAGCAACACCTGCCCCCAACTTAGGTCAAAACGTAGCAGCAATTTCAAAGTGTGTATATGTACTTGTCACATAGTTCAAAAGGATATAGACAAGGCGATGCGCTTCCATGTGACTTCTTCAACATTGTTCTTGCAAGAATAGTCCCAAACTCAAACACCAACACCAGAGGCATGATCTTTCAAAAGTTTGGCCAATTACTCCCGTACGCCGACGACGTTGATTGATAATGATTAATGAGGGCAAAGGCGCGTTTTTGAGGGAGAGTCAAAATATATACTGTCAACTAAAAAGGACACCCAGTTTCAAATAACAACAGACGATTTGTTTGCTACGATGGCGAAATGCATTTTATTGTCATCTCTAAATGATTCAAGCTGTCTACTCTATCAAATAGAATAAACAACTCTCCACTACAGGTTTAAATTCCACCATAAATTCCGCCATAAGGATATGCAACACCGACACGAGCGCCAAGAGCTGGATATCCCACAGAGGCGTATCCAGGCACAAGAAGGTCAGGCCTAGCTGCAGCCATTGCCACCAGAAGTGGCAAGACCAAGATCAACTGTCAACGAGAATCGTATTTTTTTTCCAAAGGTTGTTACAAACTCTATGACAACTTACATATTTCAGCATGATGAGGATGCGACTTTGAATTTCTTAGTTGAAAACCTTTGAATCGATCACAAGTGACTGATAGCCAACATCGACTGGCACTGCAGTATTTATATGAATTGACGGGCATAGTACATATCTCCGGGGTCACCCTGACAATAGATTCGCAGTCCATCGCGTAAATCACGCTTCGCTGCAGGTGATTTACACCATCGACTTCTCATCCATTATCCATGACATTCACTGAATGCAGTGCAATGAGCTGTGAATTCCCCTGATTGAGTGAGTTCGCGAATCATATTTCAAGAGAGGGTAGCTCTGCAGTTGTTAAAACCAGCATCCACCGCCACCATCGTCCCAATCGTCCCAACTGAATTTTTCAAAAGGCATTGGCAATGAAGATGATGAAAAAAAAATATGTACGGAAACGTCGGAAATAAACTTCGACCTAGTTAGACTTTGGGGACAAAACAGGAGACATTCGATTTTACACTCTCACTCTCTAACTCGGTGTATCTCTCTCCGGTGAAAAGCGCATGCCTTGGAATTGCGATATGGGGCAAACGCTTAGAGCTATCGACTGGAAGGTCATACATTAGTGGCAAAGGTTCATCATAAATAATTTAAAATTATTCGTTACAAATAATAACATTACAGCTAAAGGGGGTGATATGTGTCGTAGGCAGCCACCCCAACCTTAAAATCTGTTTTGCTTTTACGAACTTCGATTCGGTTCCGTGGCATGAACACTGCCCTTCTGGAACACTGGCTAAAGTGCAACAGTTGAATTTAATTTCCAGACTAGTTGATACAGGTATTAGATACTTGTTACTTCATGCTAATGCAGTTCGTTTGTGAATCAAGATGCTATAGGGAGATATTTACTTGTTTTACTTGTTTGAGTTGGGTTGGGTTCAGGGTTGTCAGGTGTGGCGATTTATCTCCAAATTGACGATTTCAAGTCTCATTTGGCGACATGAAAATCAGATTGGCGACATACCCAAAAACGTGCGATTTTTGGCGATATTTCATTTTCGAATTAAAATTTTAATAAATTTCTATTTCCCCCTTAATTTAAAAAAAAAAAAAACGAAATGTTATCGGCTTCGCAAAAAAATATCGATTTCCGATTTTCAAATTGGAAATTGAATAAATCGAAGTAAATTGCACATCCCTAAAATTAATGACATGTGTGAAACTGATAGATTCTGTCACAATAAATTTCTAAACTTGTACTTGGCCATTTGATTGTGTAAATAAACAATAAAGTATAAAAAACAAACAATAAAATGAGTACAAAATCAAAAAAACAACGGATTTTTAAGTACCAAAGAGAGTGGGAACAATTGAATGTGTTTAAAGGTACGAAAAATAGCTCCGATTTCCTTAAAGTTATTGTTTTACAATTTTGTTGCTAACAATTTCGTATCCTCTTCCTCTACCTCTTAAAACATTACAGGTTGGCTAACAAAATCCAATAAAGAAGGATTCGCTCATTGCAGGGTATGCGATTGTTATTTACGTTCCCACAAAGCAGACCTTGAACGACACGCCGAAAGATCGAGTCATGTTGCAAAAGCAGCAAAAATAAAAACGAAACCGATGATGGAAAGTTATGGTAAATGTTTCAAGTTTTTTCTTAGTTTTTGATGTTTTTGTACTTATGCGTTTGTATTAAAGTTTCAGTAAAGAAAACTAACAAACACTCAAAAATAAGTGAACTGAAGCTTGCTTACTTTACCGCCTGCCATAGTTCTTTTCGATCAGTTGACCATCTCGGCGAAATTTTTCAAAGCTTTTGCATATCAACAAATTCACCTAGTGTGAAAATTCATAAGACAAAATGTTCAGCCTTAATAAGAAAAGTTATAGCTCCTGCATTTTTGGCAGAATTATTAAATGATGTATCGGATACAAGATATTCCCTTATAATAGATGTATCAACAAGTAAATTCTTATGTATTTGTATCAGATACTTCTCCAAAAACACAGGTTCTGTCGTGACGAGCTATCTTGGTATAGTTGAAGTTACAGAGTGTACAGGTAAAATACTTGCCGAAAAACTTGTAACTTTTATTGAAACAATGAAACTGAGCATAAGTGATCTGATTGGCATTGGAACTGATGGCGCTAGTAACCTTGTTGGGAAAAACAATTCTTTGTTCACTCACTTAAAGCAAATGGTACCAAACCTGGTACTAGTTAAGTGTATTTGTCATAGCATACATCTATGTACATCTAAAGCATCAAAAGTTCTTCCAGCCGAACTGGATTACATAGTTCGCGAAACCTACAATTGGTTTGCACATAGTCCTCTGCGTAAAAGCAAATACCAGGAAATTTACAAGCTAATAAATGATGACAAGAAGCCACTTAACATTATAGCGTTATGCAACACTCGTTGGTTATGTCGTTTTGATGCTTTGAAACGAATATACGATCAATTTTTAGAACTGAGAACTCATTTCGGTGTTTGTGCCATCAGGGAAAAATGTTACTCGGCAGAGATGTTGCATAAACAATTTCAAGATAGAAAAATTTATCTATTGCTTTCAGCGATTTTGCCCTTAATAAAAGAAATGAATAATCTGAACGCATATTTTCAAGCAACAAATATAACCTTTTTAAAGGCACAAAAAGAAATAGAAATTATTGCACGTTGGCTTGCACAGAAGATTTTGTCGACTTTACCACCCCTAAATATTGACTGTGATGAAATACTGGATTTAGTTACAAACCCAAGCAACTTGAAAGCTACCACAGACATAGATTTAGGGTCCGAATTCGAAAAAAATGCTAGGGGATGCAATATTGAAATAGTGGATGAAACAAAGGAATATGTTCAGAAGTTTATTCTTGTTTTGCTAGCAGAAATGCGAAAAAGGTTGTCTGAGTGCAATAAACTTTTTGTTTCTATTGGATATTTATCACCGGAAGTTTGTTTGAGCCAACTGCGACCCCATTTTGAAAGTCTGCCTATACACTTGATACCACAAAAAAACTTACAGCTTGCTAAGTCTCAGTGGGAAAAATTGATTTTAGTAAAATGGTCTGAAAATTTTTATCCAGAAAATATTCCCAAAGACGACGCTGTTAAATTTTGGAATAAGGTTCAGAAGACAACAAATGCTTTGGGACAACCAGAGTTCCTGGAGCTAGGAGAATTCGCCCTCAGTACACTATCCCTGCCTGCAAGCAATGCAGTTGTTGAGCGAGCATTTTCCTATATGAATGCGATAAAAACAAAAAGTAGGTCGAGGATGCAAATCGATTCTTTAAATGCAATAATGCGAGTACGCATACATTCGAAAGTTAAAGAAATTTGCTGCAATAATTTTGAGCCTTCTGCTGAAATGCTTTTGGCATTTAATGGCAAGATTTATGAAGATGGTGAAGGTGATCACGATGAAATAGATGAGTACATTGAGTACATACAAGACTGATCTTTTGGTTTTTAAGTTGTTTTTGTTTTATTAACAATATTAGCTGACGTTTGTGTTAAATGAATTGTTTTCGTTTTGTTTTTTTAATAAATGCGTTATTTTTGTGTTTTAAATAATATGTTGCTTGGTTTAATTATATTTTACAACACTTCAAATTTGGCGATTTATGGCGACGGAAATTTATAAATTTGGCGATTTTTGGCGATTTTCAATTTAAGATTGGCGATTTCGATTAAAATAACCTGACAACCCTGGTTGGGTTGAAAATTCTGGATGGGTCTAAATTCTTTTTACAAAATTCTGCTTTTCAAAATTCTGCTTTACAAAATTCTGCAAACAATGAAAAAAGGTTTGGAAAGGGTTAAAAAGCGCGCGCTTTTGCAGAATTTTGTAAAGACAATCCTCCCACTTATTTATGCATAAAGTGTAGATATTTTTTTTAAGATTGCAGTGTTGTTTTAGACAATTACTCTTCTAGGTAGTGTTTTTTGCTATCCCTTCGTGAACGTGTGTTGATAGTGTTATACTCATAATGAATGTTTAAATCGTTAAATCCAATAAAGGGAAAGATAAGTTGTGCGTGGATGGATGGGAATGGGGAGAAATTGAAAAACGAAAGGAAATTATTTAAAAAAAGAGAGCAGATCTTAGGCATACTGGTTTTCTCAAACGAATATAAAAAAATGTAGCTTTGTTTTGTTTCTTTATTTTTTTATAATTACAAATTTGAAATAATTTTCTTCTTTTGGGTTTTTTTCTTGTAATTTATTTACCTGTAAACTGTAATAAAGGGTTTTTCAACAGGGACGCTACAAGAGTAGAGTGACAGGGACAGCAAACGACGCCGAATTTCTTGCCGCTCTTTTGACATTTTTCTTTAGTAAGTTTTGCCATTTCATGATGAAAAGATATACGAGCCAACAATGAGTTGAAATTATTAAAATTTACTACCGAAATTCGGAGTCAGTGGCCTCAACGTTAAGAGCGCTACGTCCAGTTTATGGTCGTCATAATCGTCCTAGCAGATCAACAATTGAGCGTCTAGTAGAAAAATTTGAATCCACAGGCACAGTAAAAAATGTTCCCGTGCCAGTGAGATAAAGAAGTGCCCGTAATATCGAGAATATTGCTGCCGCTGAGGCTTCAGTTGAAGAAAGCCCAAATGTGTATCTCACACGTCGTTCTCAAGCGTTGGGCATGTGCATCTCTGTGCCGTCGTTATGGCGAATTTTGCGAAAAGATCTTAGCCTACATCCTTACAAGATTAAATTGACGCAAGAACTGAAGCCGCGTCGTATGTTGGTGAATTGGGCTGAGCAACAACTTGAAAATGATTCGGATTTTCATCGAAAAATCATCTTCAGCGATGAGGCTCATTTCTGGCTGATTGGTTCGTCAATAAAGAAAATATGCGGTATTAGTCAGGCAGCAATCCACACGTACTCCATGAGTCATCATTGCATCTCCCGAAAAAATTACGGTTTGGTGTGGTTTATGGGCCGGCGGCGTCATTGGGCCGTACTTCTTCCGTGATGATCAAGACCGGCACGTTACTGGGAATCGCTACCGTTCAATGATAACCGAATATTGTTGGCCCCAATTGGATGATATGAACTTGGAGGACATGTGGTTCCAACAGGACGGCGCCACAAGCCACACAGCGAATGTCACAATCAATTTATATTGAGAACGTGTTATCTCACGAAATGGTCCAGTCGCTGGCCGCCTCGGTCGTGCGATTTGACGCCGTTAGACTATTTCCTGTGGGGCTACGTCAAGTCTATGGTCTATGCCAACAAGCCAGCGACGATTGATGAACTTCGTACGAATATCGAACGTGAAATTGCAGCAGTATCGGCCGATTTATGCTTGAAAACCTTCGAAAATTGGGTTCAGCAAAAGAAATCGAGTTCCATACATAATGGCATCGCACGTACTTTCACAGATATAAAGAATTTCATTGATATCCAAAACCGCTTTTGTTTTATTTAAAAAAAAAATCTTTTTTAGCGCTCTTATTGAAAAACCCGATATATTATTAAAACTTGAAATACATAATCAGTCTGTTCCTTTACTTTTAAATCTTACGAACTCTTACGAATTTTTAGTCAGCGCCGTTCCTTAACTCAAAAAATTCGTAAAGAGAGAGAGCAAAATACTTCCCCTCCAGTGAGAATATTACGAATTTGTACTCAACAAACTTCTTGGTGTAAGAAGTGAAAAAGCTGTCAGTCATCTTACAATAATTAATAGCTGATTTGAAATTTGTCGTTCTATTTGACATAAATGCGTACATTTATCTTGATTTGTTGCGTATTAAAACAGGCGGAAAAATAAAATCAAATGTTCTTCTCCAGATTCATTTTGAAAGTGACGACGAAATTCTTCCTCGCTGGAATAAGGACACGGCCCTAGCGAGGTATCCGTCGGAACGGAAAATACTGCGATTTTATACAATTCGGAGGATTTTTGCTGCGAGGTATTCTTCGGAATAACTGTTCGGAGAATTGTTTCGACATTTTATAACGCATATCGGCGAATTACGCTGAAGGGCATTTTTTGGTTAAATTTTTGACAGCTAGGTTCCGATATCCTTCGACAGAAATTGGTTGCGGAAGCCTCCGAAAGAGTATGCGTTGCGGAGAATTTTTCATTCCGACGGATGCATAGGTACGTGGATTCATCAAAAATAAGTTCGATTCGATTCGGAGTTTATCAGATATTTTAACGACTTTTCGTACCACTTTTTTTAATATTTGAATAATGTATCTGTCATTTTTCATAGATTACTACAAAAACGAGGAGGTACACAAGGACACACCTCACTATCTTTATCAAATCTTTACAGGTTCATAAGCACATCAGGATGGCTGGACAAGGTCGAGTAACTGAGAGGGAACACGCATCACCGTCAACAACATCGACTACCCTCCAACAAGGTCATCACAATGGGTCCATGTGGACCTAAGTATGGGGTGCGGCAGGGTTCGTTCTGCCATATCCACCCATAAACCAAACCTAACCTAAGGTATATAGCAGATCCGGGCTGTTAGGTTGAAAGTTCAAGACCTCTCGGTAATTCATAATTCTTCTTTATCCAATTGGCTGGCGCATCAACAATAATTATTTCCAACAATCCTATGACCTGATACAATTCCCGATACCTGAAGGCGAAATAAAACATCAACAACCTATTTGGCGAACAAAAATCCTATTTACCAGGTATAATTGGAGCTATAGATTGCATTCATACTTCTGAATTTAATCTATATACTAATCGCCGACACGATTTCTTTCAGAACATATTTAACCTACTAAATGAATACCAATTGGATTTATTTGTTCACCAATTTGAAGCGTGCCACTCATAGATCGGTCGAAAAATGTAATAATTTCCAAAAAAGATTTGCAAAATATTTAAAATAGTGTTTTAAAATACGTTGAATACAACGACAACAATAATCTCTGCGGGCGGCGTCACCGACGAATGGTGGTAGTTAGGCGAAGGAAGAGAGAAATAATATGAATATAGAATACGTATTCTCTGTCTCTTATAATTTACTTATTTATATTAATCACCGACACAATTTCTTTCAGAAAATACGTGTTAACCCTACTTAATGAAGATGTCATAGATCGGTTGAAAAGAATAATTATTTCAAAAAAGTTTTTGCTTTACCGTTATAACGACAACACTGTACGCATCAAGAGTAAGATAATATTTCGCCTTCGCTATCTCTGCGGCCGGTATCACAGATGAGATGATGGTGGCAGTTATGCGAAGGAAGAGAAAAGAGAATATGCGCAAGAGTAATTCTAATTTGAGAAGTCACATTTTTCTTTCGCTTGGAAGAAGTTCTGTCTCCTGTGTCCTGTTCCCAGCGATGCCGTATCTGACGATTTATCGTCATTTTGACGTTTTTCAGTCTCAATGACGATTTGACGTTTTTGGCTTGCCAAAAGACGATTTTCAGGTCTCAAGCAAATGCCCAACGAAAATTTGACGATTTTTCACTAACTCATGTCAAAGTAAACGACACACTTCTTAAGAAGTTCAATTCCAATATGTATTTGAAATAAATAAAAAGTAATATAAATTTTTTGTGATTTTTTATTATATTTATTTGTTTCTATAAGTACCTACCATGCAATGAATTTAACATTTCAAACATCACAAGACTGAAAAATGTGTTACTTTTTTTTGTACTTAGCAGAAGGCTAAGTTAGTTTTTTGTCGGAAAATTGTCGCCTAAGAACAGTTTTGTCCCATATGCAATGTTTTTTTTTAGTTAGAAATTGATTCTATGCTAAAATGCTCTTTTCAAATCTGCAATCCGTTTTTCACTGAGCCTTACCAAAGCTTAGATATCCAGCATCGACTTTGCCCCATATTCACTCAAATCAACGGTTTATAAAATTGGGCTGTACCATAAACCATCTTTTGGGGTTTGTATGTTTCCATACAATTTTTATTAAACATTTCAAAATCCGTCCTTTATTAAAAAGAAAAAAATATAGGACGGGGTTAAAAAAGAAAGGAGTGTCATTTTAAACAAAGGAAGGAGGGTCACCGTAGGTATACTCCAGAAATAAGTATTCAAAACATTATTTCTAAATCAGATGCTAAGAAATATGTAATATGATTATGACTAAATCAACAGGTATGATATTTTTCAATCTACAAAGGTATTAGGATGTCGATAAACCAGAAACCTGGCATATACAGAAAATATTGGAAAACAAATTACACAGAGCGATGCATCTCTGCACAATCTTTAAAAAAAAGAAAAGAGAAAGTGGTTTCTATTTGCATTCGCCCATTAATATGACGTATAAGATAACAAGTTAAAACTCGAAAACTAAATTGAATTTTCTTTTAAAATTTCTTCTCCAATTTTCAGTATGGTATTATCCCACTCTTTGATGTCCCATGTGTATGGGCATATATAAAAAGTTGACTTTTACGTAAACTTATGTAGCAACTGAAGGGTATGGCAAAACGACTTGAAAATTGGAACGTAAGCTAATAATAGAACAAACTTTATATGGAAAACATTTTTAAAAACAAAAACCTGTGATACAGATTTTGAATAATAAAGGCACAAGCTTTTAACTTCTCGAAACGATGTAAATGGCGTATGGGACAAAACAATTCTCAGGCGACGAAATAAGGAAAGCTTGAAAAATCGTGTTTTTATCATTATTATAATTATTATTACAATTCCTTGCTTTTATGGTAATGACGATTTTTTAAGCAGAAAATGCAGGTTTTGGAAAATTTTATCTGGCACCACTGCCTGTTCCTGTATGAATGTGAATCAGAAATTACAAAAGAGAATCACACACAGAGAACGTTGCTTTATGCTGTTATTGCGTATAACTTATACGCAATATACCAATACCTTCGTGAGGGGTGAATGGAAAAGTGTGTGTAAAGCGAATGATGGAGAGAAGAGAGAAATCGCCTTCGCGATTCGTCCAGTCGATAAGCCATAAACATTTTAGAAGTGCAAAATTTCCCGAATTTCCCTTTCCTCTGAGTTGAAAAATGTGTATTCTTTGCACACGCCAGCAACGATGCTGTGTTGAAATCAGTCTTGTGTGTTGTGTCAATCGATAGAGACATTTTTGGAGGTAAGGGTATATTAATTGTTTAAAGTGGACACACGTTCTTTTAGATTGATTTGTTGTCGCAAGACCCTATTTTGTGTCGCAAAGAGAGCTAAATATCTCCTGTAAACTTGCGCGTGAAAAGTTCCATTAAGTTCGAACGGACTTACATAGTCCAAACTTAATTGTGCACTTCAAACAATTAATATACCCATGCTTCCGAAATTGTCTATCGATCGCCGATGGCCGATCGACACAAGAACAAGACTGTAGACTGATTTCAAAACAGCGTCGTCGCTGTTGTGAACAAAGAGTAGATATACATTTTTCGTCCCCTGAGAAAAGGGAAATTTGGGAAAATTTGCACTTCTCAAATGTTTATGGATGAACATTTGAGTTTTGTTATAAGAATTGATTGAGAATTGAGTTGGTAGGAACCTACTATTAAAAAGGGTTAGCAGAAATCTTTTGTAGAACCACATTTTAATAGACTTCTGACGGAATAACCTTTCTTCGCAAGTGAAGTCAACAACACGTAGATTTGGCGGGTGTTTATAATTTATTTTTACAAATAATGGTAAAAAATGACAATGTGGAGAAAAGCATTACCAATTTCATTGCATCAAAAATTAGTTTAAGAGAAAATATGACTTTATTTGTGCGCAGATATTTTCATTGCTGTTTTTTCGCGATTTTCTTTTAAGGGATAAGGGATTAGTCTTTCAAGATTTCAACCGAAAGTCAAATACTCTTTACTTAATCGAGTTTCTGGCATCAACTGCAGCAGCATCAAATTCAGTTGCAACCACTTATAAAAATACAGAACTATGAAACAAAATGCAATAGGTACCTACCTACATTTTCTTTAATTTTAGTTACTATCTTATTTCAACATTAAAAAAGTTTAGTACAATATTAGCTACTAATGTTTGTTCCAGCATTGCCCCGAATACGATCAGTAATTATTACGAATTGTTTATTCAAAGACAGATAGTAAAATTCGCTTCAAGTCAAATATTGCTACACCAATTTTATTTATATGATGATAATGTAAAAACTGTGTGGTCGATTTTCGACCACTGGGCGAACCTAGTTTTTATAATTTCAGTTTCCACAAAAGTAGAATTTCAAGGAAAATTGAAAAAAAATCAAATTTACTACATGTACAGCGAAGTAATTGCTATGCTCGAATTTTTGAACATACTTTAGCAAAGTACCTAGTTTTTCAAAGCAATTGATTAAGTCCGTACGACACTACATTTTTTTCTCATTTTTATCACTTTAAAACATTGTAATGTGTCTTTTGTCTGGGCTGAGGTAAGCTCGCCGGCTTGCCAAGGTCCTTCCTAGAGAAACACAAAACTCTAGGTAACAAAACAAAGTCCTTTATTATGCCTTTCTAAATTATTACGTTACAGATTCAAGTTTACAATTCAATGGTTCGAATTTATCTAACTTTATATAATTCAAAACAGTTCTAAGGTTCTCAACTTTTAATGATTACAAATGAACTTACAATTGGTATAATTATATAATTCAAAACAATTCTACGACTTATATAATTTCAGAACAATTCTACGATATGATTTTATGTAATGTCTCAACACAATTCTACGGTTTTCTACCAATGACACCTACACTTCCACGGCGGTGGTTCGGTCCTCGGTTGGCAGGAAGATCGGGGTTACGGCGGTTGTTCTGCTTCAAGTTTGGGTTTGCGGTCTAAAGACCACGTTAGCTCTAAGCCTATCTTGCGACTAGCTCGGCGTTCCACGAGCCTATCTTGCGACTAGCTCGGCGTTCCACAAGCCTATCTTGCGACTAGCTTGGCGTTCCACAAGCCTATCTTGCGACTAGCTTGGCGTTCCACGAGCCTATCTTGCGACTAGCTCGGCGTTCCACGAACCTATCTTGCGACTAGTTCGGCGTTCCACAAGCCTATCTTGCGACTAGCTTGGCGTTCCACAAGCCTATCTTGCGACTAGCTTGGCGTTCCACAAGCCTATCTTGCGACTAGCTTGGCGTTCCACGAGCCTATCTTGCGACTAGCTCGGCGTTCCACGAACCTATCTTGCGACTAGTTCGGCGTTCCACAAGCCTATCTTGCGACTAGCTTGGCGTTCCACAAGCCTATCTTGCGACTAGCTCGGCGTTCCACGAACCTATCTTGCGACTAGTTCGGCGTTCCACAAGCCTATCTTGCGACTAGCTCGGCGTTCCACAAGTCTATCTTACGATTGACTTGGCACTTGCTAATGCCCAGCAGGCAATTAGCAACAAAACTTTTGTCAAGTGTCTGCAGACCCCTTGAGGAACAATATCAGTAGTACACGAGATTGGTACTATTTCCACTCTGAATTTGCTCGATTTTCTGGGGCCATGGCTGGGGGTCTAATACAATTCATGACCACGAGCTGGTGTGAATTCTATGATGTATATAAATTATTGGCCCATTGTTGTTGGTGGGAAAAATATGCCGAACAAACAATTCATGTAGCAGCACTGTTGTGCCAGAGAATAGCAAGTACTGGGCCATTGCGGGGATTTGTTTGTGTATCGGTATGGGAGGGGGAAACAGTCGATCGGCTGTTGAGTAAGAAAAACAGCATGTAACGAATGCATCGTTACAACATATCGAAATGTCAGCTGCGAGTAAAAAAAAACTAATGCGAGAAACAGATTAACACAGCGACAGCAACAGCGAAATTAGGATTAGCTCTAACGTTGACGTCGCTGTCGATGTTGCTGTGCTAATGTGTTCAAAGTTATTAAAATACATTGGTTCTAAAAAGTTGTCAAAGTTGCTGTGGCTGTGTTAATCTGTTTCTCGCATAAAAGAACTATACGGAAGAAGTAGCGATTGTTTGCAAAGTAATTTATTTTCAAATAATCTTGAAATGTCAAAAAAAAAAAGCAGCTGAAAAATGTAAATGTATTCATTATTAATGCATTTTTTTTTTTACATCTCTACATTAATGCTGGCGTGTAAGCACTCACTCCAATTGGGAATTTTCGTTCTAATTTTTCGTACTGCTCTTGTTTCATTTTAAAAGTAAAAAAATATAGTGTCATACGGACTCTAGGTCTATTACTTTGCTACAATCTTTGGCTCACAACAAATGCAAGTTTTTGTTCACACGATCCCATAAGAATGTTGCTACGAGTATGCCCCTCTTCTTCATTCATTGTATATCGATATCCAATTCGTTTTGCTTCCGCTGGATTCAATTATGCCTACCGTTTTAGACAAAAAATTCTAAGGATTTTTTGAATTTTTTCAACACACTATGGCCGAATATATTCGCGCCTGGAATCTATTCAATTTGTCAAATAATCAAAAATCTATTTCCATCTGCCACAGTGTCAGCCAGGTCAAAATTTGATACAAAAATGTGAATCATCCGGACAGGATACACAGTCAGTTTCAAAACATAAACCGGAAATAACAGCCAAATTGAAAAACTAATCGAAAAACGTCTCTTAATCCTTCATCTAAATGGGCATCAGTCTGTCTATGTCTATGAATGGCCAGGGCCACCCATTCATCATAGGCGGACACATCTCTAATCACCATAGCATCCTTAATATCAGTCCATAAATTCACTTTCAACAAAACGTGGAGGCGAATAGAAAAGTCAATAGCCCCACAATAAATGATCCCATAGCAAATAACCTTTTATCCTGTAAATTAATTTGATAACGAAGAAAAGCTTACGACTGCCAGACCAAAATATATCGACAGCATCAATATTATCCTGGAAATAGAAACACAAAAGATATAAAACAATGGCAATCACACACAGTTGTCACAAATACGTTCGGTAATCCGGAAAAAGAACAATGAAAACAAAAAGAAACAACGCGCTGTGCTGTCCAGCAGATATGAACTTTGCCTATATCTGCTCTCTCGCATCACTAGCAATTAATTGTCAACGTAAGGCCGGCTCATTGCCCGTGGGGATGATATGTAAGCTCCATCCACCGCAATAGACTCCTCGATAGGCTATCGCATTGAATAGATACGAGCAGGAAAACAACCAGCAGTTCGTCTCAATGTCCGTAGAAATATATATACACCGCTATTGGCCCGTAGTCATGTTGCACAGATGAGAGTGTGAAGTGCAAAGTCCTGCTACAACCATGAACGAGCGCTTAAATGGATGTTTTCTCCCCCTCCCCCACCTCACAACTCGATGACAATTGATTAGAAATGTCCGCCGCCCAAGGATTGGAATTGGAAAACGAGAGGTAAGTGTTTCGATTTATGAGACTTAATTAAAGCAGAGCAAAGAAAAATTTTAGTTTTTCGATTCGGATTGTCCCTGTGAATCATCAGGTTGTAAATTATTAATCTATTTTTCGAAAATGTATATGCAGATGATACCGAGTTTCATTTGATGCCGGGCATTATGCCCGAAGGAGATTTTGTCAAACAACGACCTCTGACTTCGCAAAGCTTAAGGTAATTCAGATTTTATATCAAATGGAATGTTGTAAGGAATTTCTACAGGGCAGGTCCACAACATAACACTGTCATCTCCACCCTCTGGTTTCTCAATAAAAGCAGGATAATATTAAATCTTATGCTTGGATCAACTTGTGTCTGTTATGATAAGGGGGAGGGGCGGAGCGGTTGTCGGTGACTTTCTATGGAACATCCTCATCTGTTCTTGGCCATTCAGTAGAATGATTTCAAAATATTTTCTGATCTTGCCAGTCAGTGATGGGGCTTGAGGCAACTTTACGCAGTTTGTATCGTGTTATGCTTTAAGGAAATATCCTTGGTCTGGAAAGCGTTTTAATGAAAAGATGTTTTTGAACTCAATAATATGACTTGGATAGAACATCATCGAATTGCGGTCCACGTTTGAGTAGGGCGTGAAGTTCGCATTTAAGGATGTAACTGCTTGTTACTTGTATGTATATAGATGAGGATGTAATAGATGGTCGACGACTTTAGCGGCAAGAAATTGTGTAGGTATTCTTAATTGAATTTGGTTGAAGCAGGTATAATATTTACTCATTCGCGTATAGAGCGGAGGTTATACATTGCAGCGATTTTTTTAAGAGTTTTACAAAATTGGCCTGTAAATTTGAGAAATACCCATCGCCAATCCGTCCGTACGAAAGCAAAACGCAACTAATCAAATAAAAAAAGAGAGTTTTTATTACTTATAATGTTAGGGAGCCGAACAACTGCTCGCGTCGACTTCTCATGTAATATTAATCGGTATTTTCAAAAGTAAATATGCGTTGGAAGACTCCTACTCGCTTGAAAGAAGTTTCCAGCCAAATATGATCAGTTCAGAGGTTACCTTCCTATATCAAAGGAGCGCTTGGAACAAGCAATTGACCTAGTCGAGAAGTTGCGAATTATTAAGATAAAATAGTTTAAGTAAATTAAGTTATTGGACAGCATCGCAATCTTCTGCTCTACTTCAAGAACTTTGACAAAGAAGCAAAATTAATAACAGAAATATTACGTATACGCCGCAGTTAACCTGGTGTCTTCAAAATATGTTATCCCTAGTGAACAAATTCCCTTAACCGGCGCTAACTATTTATTTAGATATCTTCGGGAGGACTATGAACTGGATGTGGAAGTAAAGCTGAGTAACGGGCTCTTAAATCGGTGTTTGTTCCGACTTGTTCCACACCTATTGGGTTTTACCCCTTGATGATGAGTCCTCCAAACTATGTACTTTTATGACTCCTTATGGAAGATACCGATTTTTAAGATTACCTTATGGCGTTAATGTAGCCCCCGAAATCTTCCAATCAGAAATGGAAGCAAACTTTAAAGATATTGAAAACATTTTTATATACATGGACGATTTTCTAATATTGGGATCAACCATTGAAGAGCATAATAAAACGCTCAAGATTGTGCTTGAGAGAGCAAAATCAATAGGGCTTAAGTTTAACTTAACTAAGTCGAAATTTCTCCAAAACGAAGTTAAATTCATTGGTCATGTGTTCAGTCCGAGAGGTGTACGTTCGGATGAGAATAAATTAAAAGCCGTTTGCGAAATGTCACGCCCCGAAAATGTGTCTGATCTCCAAAGATTTTTGGGAATGGTCAATTATCTAGGATCATTTATTAAAAATTTGTCCACGCAAACTTCTAATCTGCGTCAACTGTTGAGAAAAGATGTGCAATGGCATTGGTCATCTAAACATGATGAAGAATTTGAGAATCTGAAAAATCTTGTCTGTAAAGCACCAGTTCTCACATACTACGATCCTAAAAAACCTCTTTCCTTATCTGTAGACGCATCTAAGAACGCACTAGGAGCAGTCATTTCTCATGACTCCTCTCCGATCGCGTATGCATCTGCGACATTGACTTCATGTCAACAAAATTACGCCCAAATTGAGAAAGAGCTCCTTTCTTCGGCTGCACAAAATTTCATCAATACACTTTTGGTCGACACGTAGTTGTTGAGACGGACCACAAACCCTTAGTTCCTTTATTTGATCGTCCCCTCTACAAAATATCTGTGCGACTGCAGAGGTTCATGCTTCGGCTTCAGTCCTACGATTTAGAGGTAGTCTATAAGCCTGGGAAATATCTCTATGTTACCGATACTTTGTCAAGGGCAGCACTTCCTGAAAATACTTTGACAAATTTCGACCAAGAACTACGTCTACACTGCAATCTTCTCACTAAAACGTTATCAGCAACTGAATCAAAAATAAACGAAATTCGTTGTGCGACATTGAATGATAAGGTTCTTTGCCTAGTCAAGAAATACCACCAAGATGGTTGGCCGATCTCTAAGAAGACGGTTAATGAACTAGCTATGCCCTACTTCAATATAAGGAACGAGCTTCAAGTCATAGACGAGTTAATCTTTAAATGTAACCGTTTGGTCATACCAAAATCAATGCGTCACGAAATGCTCCTACTGCTACACGAGAGTCATATGGGCATCGAACGTTCTAAAAACCTAGCTAAAGATTATATGTTTTGGCCAAACATATCTCATGATATTGAAAACGTCGTCAGCAATTGTGAAACCTGTATTCGTCACAGCAATGCACTTTCAAGAGAGCCTCTAAAACCTCACGAGGTCATCTCAATTCCTTGGTTTAAAATCGGCATTGATTTATTCGAATTCAAAAAAAATACCTACCTATTAGTAGTGGATTATTTTTCGAAGTATGTAGAGATTGCACTTTTGAATAATGGCCGTTCAAGTCACTTGGTTATCACCCAACTAAAGTCCATTTTTGCCCGGCATGGTATACCAGAGGTTATGATAAGTGATAATGGTCCACCATTCAACTCTGAAGAATTTAAGAAATTTGCTCTGTCATGGAATATCGACCACTTTACGTCAAGCCCATATCTGGCTCGCTCCAATGGACTTGCAGAAAGATCTGTCCAAACCATTAAAAAGTTTTTTCTCAAATATGAGGAAACAGGTTCTGATCCCTACATCGCGCTTTTACATTATAGAACTACTCAAAAAGGAAACATGTGTTCTCCGTCAGAATTGTTAATGTCACGCAAACTACGAACAAAATTCCCGGCTATTCAGGATATTTTCAAGGCCAGGTTGGTTGACGTAAAAAGGTATGAAAAGCTTGCGAAAGAAAGGCAAAAGAAAGTCGAATCGTATTATAACCAAGGCACGAAAGCAAAAAAAACCATTGAATGAAGGTGAGCGTATATTTTACAAGAAAAATTTAAGTTCGGAATGGTATCCAGGCACAGTTGTATCCAAATGTCGAGAACCTAGATCTTATGTGGTAAGTGATGAGAATGGTACTCATTACAGGCGATCTCGTCAACATATTTTTGAATCTCCTATCGATGTTAACAATGAGGAGAACAAAGCAATCAATCATCGGAAGAAACATCGGGTACTCAAAAGCAAACTTCATGTTCTCCAAAAACATCCGCGAATAATAATCTTGTCACAACTCGCTATGGAAGGCAAGTAAATCCTCCTGACAAATTTACTCATTCAAACTATAATTGAAAAAAAAAAAATCACTTTTACCTTTCTTCTTAAATACATGAATTCTGTATATCTGTATTTATATTATATTTTTAAATCTATATATATATTATATCTGCAAGGGAAGATGTTGTATAATATGTAACAAAACATAATACTCACTTATGTGTATTAGTATGCCTAAAAACATTGCTCTCTTATACCATGTTATTGTAATGTATATACTTCGATATCTAAGGTGTCTTTTACCAATAACTAGCTCTTAACAGCCAGTCTATAATAAACTATTGAATTAAACAGACGTCTTTCATTAATCTAACAACCAGAAGAATAGTAATTTTGCTTGGGTGATCTGGAGTAGGTATAGTGATGTGAGGAACACCAGAATGTGTAAAATGCCGGCGACGATAGAGAAGCTCAGAGCTAATGTTGAATGAGAAATAGCGGCCGTATCGGTCGAAATATGCGGCCGAGTCATCGAAAATTGGGTTCAACGTATGGACCGCTGCATACGTTCCTGTGGTGACCGAAGTCGAACTTCAATCATAAATGTTTTTAATTTCGACAAATTTTGAATATAAAATTATAGACACAGATACCTACTGTTGGTGTTGCAACAAAAGAGAGTTTGTGTTAAATATGTACTTTGATCGTGTCGGAATATTTTGGTGAAAAATGTGTGGTTATCCTTTTGTTGCTGTGATTGCCTACTAAAAATGCTTGGCATACTTATTTTTAGGATTGTATAAAATGTACTTCAAAAATATGCAACGATATAATTTAATTTAAAGTTGTTTATTTGGCAATGAATTATTCTACTGATTCTTTCAACAGACAATACACCGAAGTACCAATCTTTTTTTATAAATAACCTACTTTTGATGCATTCCGATTTTCATTGCATGACGTCTTTTGCTCACATTTCTTGATTTTAAAACACTTAAAACTATACCGATATCCACCACTACGGCAAAAGCAAGAAAATTGTAAATAGATATAGGTTTATAAATCCAAACAAGGTTGATATTTAGAAAGTTTCTGCAATGGGTTGGGTATACACTAGGGTGGAGCACGGATGTATGAACATTTTTTTTTTAAGATTCGGAATTGTAATAGGGGGGGATTGGTGCCTTATGTTAAAAGAAAAATTAATGCAGTTTTCAATTAATTTGGTTAAGATCTTCTGCCTCCGCACTGACTTCAAAAATCAAAATTTTATACAAGATTTTAGAAAATAGATATGGCTGAAAATAATATAAAAGTAAATAGATAGATAAATTTGAATTTTAATTCAAAATAAACAAAAAATAAGTTCGCTCTCGTAACAATAAACATTAGGTATTTTATAATTAAGATGCTTGAAAATCTTGTTTGGTCTCAAATTTAGGCATTATCTTCCGTTATTCTATTTTGACCTTTATTGCGCCTATTCTGGACTTTTTTGTGTACTGAGAAGTGGCAGCTTCCGTCGTTATCTTTACAGCTCGTTCAACAGCCTGGGTATGGCACGGAAGCCTTAACAAGAACAATTCACCTTCACCACTAGATTCCACGATGCTCCGAATTTCTTGGTCACACAAGTTTTGCATAATCGGTGGGTCAGAAACCTTTTCTTGCCAATTTATTGAATCGATATACGTTGATGCATTGAAGTTAATAAGCGGTACTTCGAACAGCCTGGGTGTTGAAGACCGAGGCATAATACGTGCTTTTAATATGCGCCGAGCTGCCAGTTCCCTAATGTGTTTATTTTTATCTGTAACCATAGCAAGCAGAATGTTTTCAGGATGCGCAAAATAACCATTCCTCTGAATGACAGGATCGATTACTTTCTTAAGTTCTTCTGGAAGATATCTGGAGGCCATAACTATGTTAAAAAGATGGTGTGTACCATCCTTGCACGTTGGTTTATTTTTTATGGAGAACCAAGATGGCGCGTAAACCTTAACAACAAACGTGGCCAAAGTGATCAAGTTTTCCGAATGTGTCTCTGTTGTTACATATAAACGCATTATGCGGTTGGCCCGTGTGAGCCAACGCGCATGAGACATTTTGCCTGTAGATTTATTTGTGAGATCTTGTGGGAACTCACCTGATAAAACCGCTGACACAATCTTGTGCAAATACTGTTGATCTGTACTTAAATGATTAGCCATTTCTGGTAGAACATTCCCTTTAATACGTCGAAAAGGTTTAACAGGTAATTGTTCACAATTTTCAAGTGCCTTTCCCAAAGGTCCAGTGTAACTCTTAGGTCCAGAAGTACATCCATCAAGATGTTGAAATAAGTGTCTTAAAGGTAGTTCATTCATGTGAAGTAAACATATAATCCATTGAAGTGGTTTTTGGAGTTCTGTCTCAAGTAGTCTTATAATGCCGCCCGACTTCCCTGTATTCACGTTCGTACCGTCACAACCGATAGCCATAAGATGATGTTGAGGAATGTCTTCATCTGATAGAAAACTTCTTATTCCATTTTGTATTCCCTTGGCCGAACCAGTCTTAGGAACTACATATCCCATGTATATGGATCCTGGCTCTTGCAGCAAAGAGATGTGCTCTTCAACAATTGTAGTTTTGTATATTTTACCATTTTTTTCCTCAATTTTATGGTTTTGTCTTTCCTGCCATCAAAGTATAATGCAAATAATTCTGCAGTTGCCTTTTCTTTCATTAACTTCTCTCGGGTTTTAGTTTTCTCTCTTCGTATTTTATGTCTGTCGATGACCCCGACTTCAGACCCAATATCAAACAATACAGACGATGCTATCGCTTCTGCTGCCCTATCTGATACTCCATACCTGTCACACGTCTTCGATAATGTAGGTAAATCAACGCTTGAGGAAGGTATTCTTTTCTTCTTAGAAATGTGTTTTTCTTTGGGCTGAATGAAGTTGTCCGTACTTTTTGAATATTCAGACGCTGACGATGAGGATGTCGAAGAAGTACTAATCTCCAAAACAGCAGGCGTAGAAGTATTTAAAGCACTAACAGTTTGGCATTTCTCTCGAGTCAGATTTCTTACCAAACTCATTCGCAGTCTTTTAGTGACAGTAGCATCAATTCCACCGATTACCATACTTCGTACGTTTCTTTGGTCAATTAAAAATGCTTGCTCTTGTTTCGGAACCTTTTTGTCTTTGGTACAGATGCACTGATTGAATTCCTTGCATTTGCATGCCGTAATATCAAAAAGGAACTTACCACTTTGCTGAAAACTTTTTAATTTTTCTGAGGAGAGTCTCTTGACAGATTTTAGTAAATTCTTGTATTTTAAATGATATTCTTTCAACATCTGTATGATTCTGGTTCTTGTTACAGTCGGAATAGATGCAGATCGCCATATATCTTCTATTTTGGATGTTACTATAGCTGCTACTTCTGGAAAGATGGGCTCTTTTGCAGTTTCCAATTCGAATTTAAGTTGATGTCTCGTCCATTCATAGTACGTTATTGCATCCGCATAAGTAGGTAGAACGTTTTCTTTCATTTCACGAGAATCACCAAAAAAAGGACATTTAAATATACTTCGCGTTCTTTGCATGTTTTTTTTTTTAAGAATTTAGTTTAATGTATTTGTAAAAGACAATTATATGACTGATGCACTCGGAAAACAATAGTGAACTGATATGAAATAAAAAGCGTGGATAACTAGATATTCAAAAAAAGTTATGAAATTTTACAGCATACACTCCGTCTCACTTGATTACGAATAGGTAGATTTTTTATTGTGTTTGCGGAGGCAGTTATCGTTACCCAAATCGAATAATATTTTGCATTTATATATTTAAGCCTATAAGGCACCTTTTTTTTACTATTAGATACCAATTAACAAAAATAAAAATTTTCGCTCCACCCTATACACTCCACTTTCTAATAAATTGATTTCAATCCGAGACGATAGATATTCCGGATTCCTGCGACACACCGGAAATGAATAACGTCCTTTGGCTAAATTGAAATGGGTGATGTGAATGAAATTCTATTTGACCTTGTGTGCTGAGCTCACTTCTAGTTGATCTGAGGATAAGTGTCTACTTTCGACCAAACATACATGCACATTTCATAATCGACACTCGTCCAAAGGTTAAAAGCAGAAGCAATTTCTGAAACTGTAACGTTCTCATATCCTATTGGTGTTGATGAGCAGCTATACATAAGTCGTATACGAAGGAAAGGGCAGTCAGGCGGTGTGCTGGTGTTGTCCGACTCCAATTCATCATCCCTAATGAGGATACTTCCTTCGGCCAAATTGGGTATATCTCACTTCGATTCGAGCCCAATTTATGCTTGATCATCATGGTCGCCATGTACAGATGTAGGTGAATGCGAAAATGTACCTTTAGAATGTGTTGATTCTTTCAAGAAAGATAATGAAAACATTTTTCCCTCCAAAATAGGAGAGAGATGTGATGTCTTTTTGGCTAACTGCTGTTACGTGCTGTATTCACCGACGAATACGAATACGAATAGTGTCTTCATTTTTGAGGAAGCTAAACAGTTCTGCTGCGATTATAAATCTTTTTAACTAAACTATACTCTGGCTTTGAAGGGAAAAGTTGCAGCAACCGAATTTATTGGTAAGTTGTGTACGACAAAAAGTTACGAAGAAGTCAATCATCTAATGCATAAACTGAAACTCCAACTCAACCCTGGATTTGTCAATAGGCCATATAGGCCGCGGCCTATGGGCGGTAGCGTCCTAGGGGCGGCAGATTTCAGAGGACACTGTCAAACAAATTTACTTTTTTTTTTTTTGGTTTTTTATATCTAAAGCCAAACCGATTTAAACCAGTTTAGAATTGAAGCAAACCGAGTTGCAAACCGAGTAAGAAGCCGACTCAACTTACAAGTTGCAACTTAGTAAGAAAACGAACGAAAGATATTGAGGTTGCTGCAACTTGATTTGATTCGGGATAACTCGGTTTGTACGGGTACGGTATACGGTTCATTCAAACCAATTTACCTATAGACTCACATAACTCGTGAGAGAAAACAGGAGTAAAGAGCACAGCTTTCCAATCGTACATGTTCTTTTATGTGTTTGTTCATTATGTTTATACTTATCTCACAACTACCTAATTTGTGAGATAAGTATAAAAACAATGGAAAGATTAAATAAAGTGAATGTTCAGATTCAGAGCTCATCTGTTGATGTATTGACGGTATCTGATCCCTATCAAGGTATATAGAATACATGGTATGATATTCCGGAGGAAAATATTGGTTCAGTTCTGCGCATGTACGTCACGTGTATCACATATTTTGACACTTCAGAACAAATTAGTTCACATTCATGTGCTTTATATTAGGGTTGTGGATTTTTAATTAATAAAAATGTGATTTGCAAGATATAGTGGCGAAATTGTTTTAAAGTGAGCTGATGGTGGTACGATACCACTTGTTTCCACAGCAATACAACAAAGAAATCTAATGTTGGCAGCTGTTATTCGCAGTTTTATTCTTTCAATCAAACCTCATAACCATAATGTATAAAAAGTCCTTTATAATCTGCTAAAATATTAGAAATAAAAACAAGTACATATCAGTTTTACATTTAGTTAAGCGTTTTATTCATTTTTCTTTTTTTGCAGTGATATTCGTAATTAGTGTTTTGTTAAGAATTCGAATCTTAAAGAACATTTTGCACCGGAAAAACAACTTTTTGATCGCGCGATCTAAATCAATAGGTTCGGCAAGGTCTTACAATGTTTTTATGTAATTTTGTCCATTTTTTAGACCAGTCGAGTTATATTCATTAAAAATACTTTCAAGAAGTCGTATTTTTTCGATAAAAATAGTGTTGGGTTTTCGAAGTCCACCTTCGCTGACTTGATCTGTCCATGTGAAGGATCTGGTCGGTTGTTCTTCAGCATAATTTTGCAGTAGGTTCATTGGTGTCCTGGGTAACTTGCTCACTTGGAAGGGTTTTCCTTTGAAAATACAAATTTTAAATTAGCAACTAATTACGTATTTATAATTTGTTCACAC
The DNA here is from genome assembly GCA_946477585.1 of Cheilosia urbana. Lineage (NCBI taxonomy): Eukaryota > Metazoa > Arthropoda > Insecta > Diptera > Syrphidae > Cheilosia > Cheilosia urbana. The sequence continues at coordinate 60,535,432 of OX297854.1, read as the reverse complement.
TTAAAACTCACAAAATTTCGCGCACAATTTTTTGTTTTGTATTCCGCCTTTCATAATTCTCCTGGCGCTTATTGTCAGAGTCCTTGGAAGTGAAAGGCAATTCCTACTGTTTTTGGGTGAATAGTTTAGCAGCTCATGTTTCAAGTTTCGCGCATATTGGTCACTGTTAAAGTGTTTCGAGCAAACAAATGCATTATTTGCATTAAACTTGTCTTTTCTACCACACTTTTTTCATAGATTCATCCTTGGGAAATCTGAAAAACGACAATTTTTCGCGCCCGGGAACCTTGTTTTGCTTTCGTTTCTTGTCGTTGTTATTTTACAGCCGAATATCGCACAAATAACCATTTTATTTTTATTTGTTTAAAAAATATTCCACAAAAACCTTAGAGAACATCGAACTTGCACTGAAATGTCAAAACAGCGTGATACACGTGACGTAACAGTGTGCGAGTGAGATAGGATGCGGACATGCGCAATGTTTTACCATGTTATTCTATATACCTTGGATCCCTATAGATCTATAGTTCACAATAGCAGAGCGAGACAACTTTGACTAATTCGAATTATTAGACTTAGGGCTGAGGAACAGGAAACATAAGCTTATTTAAACGTTAAAGAAACATTTTCATTTTTAACAAAAATTACGGAACTTTCAACACAAAGAATTATCGAAAAAGTCCAGTCTGTTTTTGCTGTTTAAAATGCGTGAAAAATTATCAAATGTCTTCATTGTCTCAAGAAAAAATGAATTCTTTAGCTCTTCTCCACATAGAACCAGGGATAATGAACACCATAAACTAAATAATTTTTGTATTAAAAATCCTCGTAAAAATTTTTAGTTCTTGTTTCTTTTTAACGCTCTTTTTTAATGACTAATTCATTCTTTTATTTAACTTTAGTGCCTTTTTAACTACAAATGCAAAATTATTATTTTACACCCAGAGAAAAAACAACGTAAAATCAAAGAAAACCACTTCGATTTAAATATTTTTCGGAAAGATTTAGCTTAGGCATGACATTAATTCAAAGGGTTTTTCTACTCTAAAAAGTACATATTTTTTACTTGATCTAACCACGTATGTACTTTGATTTGATGTGGAATCCTGCTTATTTCAAATTAATTTATCTTTAAATCAATATATTATACATTTCGATTCAACAACAGTGCATCGTAGATTCAAATACGTTCAACTTTGAAAATACTATGCTCTAACTTTAATTTGACTACGACTCATCGTACAATCAAATGGTTTTGACGTTAAAAACACTACGAATGCATTTTGAAGTAACCACTGTGCATTGTGTATTCAAACAAATTCAACTTTGAAAAGACTTTGTTTAGTATTTAATTTAACTTCGCTCAAGTATTGATTTAAAGTGAGCCCATTTTGAATAAGCCTTTATATATAGTTCACCTCTTTCCTTGTTTTTTTAATAAATAATACAGCAATTTAAATTTGTAAACAATTTTATTTTCAATGACATGAAATTATTTTATAACCTAAAGATACAAAGAGTTTATTTTGATCTATAAATAAAATTATTTTTAACATACGTTTTCACATTATTTACTTACTATAAATGTAAATAATTTTGTGGAATCTGGGACTGCTTAAAATTATTTTTCTGCCAATTCAGGACAATTGAGTTGAGGAAATCCGAATCGTCTTTGGATGCTATAATGTATTTGATATTAAATGCGGTTATAATTTCAATTTTGTTAATACTAATTCTTACCTCTGCATTTCTCCACTTAAACAATTTACCTCTAATTTCTGCTCTCCGTTTGTTAAATATGGTGATATCTTCTGTCATTTGGTGAAATAAAACTCTTCTCTAATAAGTAAAAAGCTATTGCAAACAAAGAGTAACAAAAATAAGTTCATGTGTAATCCTTTGACAACAAATATGGAAATAATTTTTGTTTGCAATCATAATATTACATTTTAGTTTACATTTTTTCCCTGAGTGTAGACAGGTACATGGGGTGGCGGAAATAAAGTGACCTACACTTATAAAAAATATAAATCCGGCACTGTACCAACTGTGAACCGCAAAAACATATTACTGAAAACACCACGTTATTTGAAAAGCGCATCCTTTCGTAAACACGTCGGGCCGATTTCGTTCTTTTTCATGCTCCGTCAATGGATTTTGTTCAATTAGTTAACACCCCACATAGCTAAGTGCCAGTGTAGACACATTTTCCGAAATTTCCCAAGCGTTAGGCGAACTTTTTAGCGAAAGCTGGTCTACTAGCTATACCTACGTATATAGGTTGACATGCAGATGACCATGTTCTACCTCATAGACCACTAAGTGCATATTCAGCAATTTGCTTTTCCTGTATCCTTTATCCAAAGCATTTGATTGTTTGTCTTCATAAACATATACACGACACAGTGTAGAAAGGACGGCGGAAATGTGTAGGAACGTACGGGAGGATGGAGTAACGGCAATAGAAAATATCCGAGCCGTGGGTTGATTGGAATACTTAGCCAATTTGTTCAAATGATTTGCAACACGATACAATGTTATATACGTTTATTTACCAATGATACATGTATGGTTATGGTATAATTAACCAAATTAAATTACTTGAATTATTCTGAAATTAGTTAACTATGTACTTGTGTAAAAGTTGGCGCAGTGGCTTAGTGGTTAGTGTGTTGGACTACTAAGCGAGGGGTCGAGGTTCGAATCCCGCGAAAACCCAAATTCCAACTTAGGGTTTTTTTCACTGTGCCACCTCTCGCGATCGTCTGACAAACATCCGAGAGTATAACTGTCTTGAAAGAGCTTCTCAATTAGCCGTTTGGAGTCGGCATAAAATTGTAGATCATTTCCATTCGTTCCAAAAAGAAAAAAACTCACACAAAACGAATGGTTGCGAGAAGCTAGGCCTAGGGTCATTTAATGCTAATTGTTTTGATTTTAAGATCTGGCATAGTTATCACCGCAGTAAGATCGAGTTACATACCACTACATACAATTGGGCCTCTAACGTCGTTGGCTTTTTTTACCCGACTGGACACAGGGAGATTATGTGTTTGGCGCGTATCCTATGTACGTTCCTACGTGACGCCCTATAGCCCAAACGGCTTGACCAATTTTGAAGAGTGAGGTGTCATTAAATTGGTATTCTTTCCCGGAGTGTCATAGGCTAATATGTTAATATTATATTGTCCTTCACAGACGGATTATTATTCGTTTACAAGCGGCAAATCAGTGTACTTGCAAATTCGGCTGCCAGCTGTAACCTGTAATCACTAGCACTTTCCGTAGTTGCTGGATGTTATTGGCCCACTAAGACTGTTTTTTTACTAAATTATCTCATGCCCTGTTGGCTCACACTGCGACCTAAAAGGTCTATTGTATCAATTGAGAAAGGTTATTAGCAGGTCTGCTTCTGCTGGTGTATTGAAGATACTGCCGGCTATTGTAGGTACCTGTTGGGAGGGCACGATTCCAGGGAACGGACACGGGATTCTTATCGATGCTCTTAGGAATTAACTTAATCGGACCAAAGTGGTATGAGACCTTTCCCTTCAGCTCAAGAAGTTCGACCATGGAAGCGTCGTCGAACACTAGGTAACCCGCTAACAATTCTCTTCCGACACCCTGACTCAGCTCAGGAAATCCCTATACGTTAACCGCTCCGTTCGAAAAAATATCCGCTCGATTTACATCAAAAGTAAGATAGGGAGAGCAAAATAAATTATCTCTGCTGATTCTACCGTAAGGACAACGAAATAGTACGTCAATAGCTACATGTAACCATTCTCCATTATCCATTTAACTACCCTGCCTTGTCCGAACATAGAATACTTAGCCTTGGAACCTTGGGCCTTGATTATCTTTCTGATTTGGCAACCATAAAGCTGTATGTAGATTCACAACACCCGACCGGCACCCCTCAAATCTCAATTGAATAGTTTGCCAAAAATTGTACACAGCAAAACGCAACCAAATGAATACAACGAATTCAATTGCCAGAATCAAGCGCAAGCCTGACCTGGAATCTATTTCATTTTACAGTTATTGCATCCGGTAAATAAAATATTTTGTTTGTGCATAAAAAATGCATTATTACTACAGTTATAGTGAATCTATAAACACAAAAAAAAAGAAGAGTCCTCTACGAAATGTTATCCCTCTTCAGACTTCACCTCAGAAGCATCCATTTTTGTTCCGGCGGCGACATCTTCCACATCACCAGCTTCACCTTCACCTTCATCATCCTTTGCTTCAACGGAATCGCCTTCTACTTTCTTGAACTTATTCTTTTCTATAAAGGAATTGATTCTCAAAATAAGCCCATACATCCGGTCACAATTCGAAAACTTACCAAATTTCGATAGATCTGCCCCCAACAGCCGCAATATGTGCACAGATTCGTTTGTATCTACATACGCTCTGAGGCTCGAGGTACCACGCCAGCCCACAACAAACAATGTAAACCGTTTGTCCACAAACTTCAAGATGCACGAGCCAACACCTAAGGAGCAGAGAATTGTGTTTAGTCGTTTTCAATTTAAGTTATTGTGAAAGTGTTTATACCCAATTCCTTGGCTCGTATCTGTGTTTGCTCACACAATTCTGATGTTGATGGGGGCTTGGTGGGATCGGTGCATTGCAACAACAATATGAGATCTTCCTTACTCACTTCAATGCGACGTGTGTCACCCATAAAGCCATTCGATGTTTGAAGACCTTCTTGGGCCAAACGATATGAGTTGCTTGAGTGACGATTCTCGCAACGAACAAAAGTCTTCACTCCTGTATTGATGATCTTTACTGAATCCTCGTTGTGGAGTACCAAATCACGAATTGGATCGGAGCAGTAGTAGATGTTCTTCTTTTTGTCGGCATGACAACGGGTTAGAAGGCAGCGTTTGTCGAAAGCGGCATCCAGATCGTAGAATTTTTTTATTTCTTCATAAACTTCTTCGTTATCTTTGAAGAATACATACGGATCCTCTTTGTAGCCGTGCAAACGACGGCGTTTGCGTTGAGGTCCCCAGGGGGCAGTTTTTGGCTCCTCTGTGGGAGTTCCTTCTTCGGCCTCTTCGGGTTTTTCCTTGGGTTTAGGTGCCTCCAAAGCTTCCACATCGTTCTTCTCGAAGGGCAGCTTCTTTTTCTTCTCAATAACGGCTACGAAAAATGCACCGGTCTCTTGCAGGTGGGGTAGTATGCGCATACTGACGAGAAGGAAAGATTTTAAAATGTTGAAGCAAATACAACGCTCTATTCTGAACTGTAGCGACACTTGGTAACTACACAACTACTCGCAGCTACTTATACAACTTACTAATGCAATCTAATTACTTTTTTTCAGTGAAGGTATTATGTTCTTACCATTTATCCAAGCCGATCTTCTCCATCTCTCCAGGTGGCAATGGGAACATGGTCGGCCTAATAACAGTGTGATACTTGTCTGGAACCTGATCAAAGCTGGTGAAAATCTCCAAGTCCTTAGATGCCACGACCCAGTCGGTCATTCCGGGATTATGCTTTAAGCCAGGCACTAAGTGTGAGGCGTCCACAATCTCTAAAGCTCCATCCGAATCATGGATAATACGCTGCAGGACAGCTTCATTCTCAATGGGATTCATCGAACAAGTCGAGTAGACTAAACGCCCACCTACTTCCAACATTTCGGCGCCACGTCGTGTGATGCGATACTGAATACTGAACAATAACACAATATCGTCAACTTTTGTCAGTTGAATTTTGTCCATGGCGTACTTACCCATGTAAATTATTTCCCTGTGCTGTGTTCCATTTTGTCCAAATATCCGGATTCTTTCGCATGGTACCATCTCCCGAGCATGGAACATCACAAAGGATTTTGTCAAACTTCAGCACCGATTTACTACCGTCTGGATTTGTTTGCTAATGGCCAATCTAGTCAGAAATCATTCCAAATCAATTGAGAAAACTCTTACCAGCAAGTTCGGAAAGTGACTGCTATCATGGTTGGTAACCACAAAGCACGGAGAATTTAATCTCTTTGCCTGGTGAACCAACATGTAGCATCGATTGTTGTCTACATCATTGGCCACGACATATCCTGGCGGGATCTTATTATCGGAATCAGCGTGCAATGCCTCAATCAATTGAGCAGTCTTCGAGCCCGGTGCAGCGCACATATCCAAAACTTTATCAGTTGGTTTTACATTCAGCACCAATGGTGGAATCATTGATACGGCCTCTTGGCGACTTATGCTTCCCGCACTTGTCTCCACGATTAAAAAGTTATGCAACCGAAACAGAGGCTCCGAACGACGAATATCCTTGCGAGTGAGATGCAACTGCCAAGCTAGACCCTCTGGATACCAAGGCAGGCAGAGCGGACGTTCAACTTTCTCCTTCGGAATTTGATGCAATTCGGACACACCATCTACGTACGACTCAAAAAGCTGAGTCTTTATCAGCTCTAGTAGTGCTTTAGCTTCGTCTTTAAATCCAGTCACACGAAATGTTGTCGGCAGGTTGTCTTTGATTGCGGCAAGAAATGTCTGCCACTCACCTTCGTCTTTGCAGATTTTTTGTGCCTAAATTAAAATAGATGAATATCTTTTACCTGTGATGGACTAAGAGCTTATGTATCACCTTGTAGTACGTGACAAAAGATTCATTTTCTCGGACAATCTCTTGGTAGGGCTCTGATCGACGGTCTGGTATAACACCCTAGGAGAAGAACATGATTTGAGGAAAATTGTATGTAGAAGTTTGACTTACATTCATCCTCAGCTTCCTCTTCTTAGCCGCAAAGGGATTTTGTTTTCTACCCCGAGCCATATTTTTTAATTTAAGAAAAATCTGCGATTGGGAGATTTAAGAAATATTTTCCTTCGTGCCTCGTTGCAGTGTTGTATTTGAAATGTTTTGCCGAATATGTCAATGTCAAATTCGTAAGGTGCACACGTGTTGGTATGGTTTGGTTCGATTGGATACTTTACGATAGGTAACGGGCTGTCATGTTCTTGTACAATTTGGTACAATTTTAAAACTGTAATTTCATTTTACGAATAATGATCACAGGCCTAGTAAAAATTTTATTGTTTTTTATCAGATCGCGAACACACTTTTTCTCATCTCTAGCAAAACAATGAATTTATAAAATTAATTTAATAAAAAATTTGCTATTTATTTCAGTTTCAAAAGACGGCGAAGAAGATGGGAAAATCCCCGCATTCGTTAGAAAGCACACTTTTTCTCATCTCGGGCGGGTTTCCATTATGCGCACTAAGCAAACATTTTTTTTTTATTTTTTTTTCCTGGCTTAAAATGGCCTAAAAAACATAAATATAATATTTTTTTCCTGAGGAAATGAAATTTTTTTTTTTAATTTTTTTATTAGGTATTATTATTTTTTTTTTTATTATTAAATTTTAAAATTTTTTTTTTTTAATGAAACCATGTTTACGTGATTTATACACCGAGACCTTTTTTGCAAAATCTCCTGGTTTAGTTAAAAAAAAAAATTATTATTAAAATTTAATAAAAAAAAAAAAAAAAAAAATTACAAACCGCCGGAAGAACAACATTGCCGACCCAATTTTGTAGATCACAGTAGTTCATTTTTTGTAGTACATAGTTAAGGATTTATTCACCAGTAACCCCGACAATTTGACACAGAATCGGGCCCTTAGGACACGATTCATGAGATTTCTCCCCAAATTGAGATAAAAAAAGCAAAACAGAGATATCTAACTAGCACTTGTCAATCGCTTGCATATTGTCAGACTGACTTGGAGGAGGGTGACATTAGTTGTTGTACTTTACTTTCGCTGAGATAGGATGTTAGTTTTAAGTCCTACAACAAAAACAAACAAAAATGGACCAATCTTCAGAATTTTATATTTCTGTCGGTGTAGCAGGTAGAATCTTTACTTTTGCATGGACCGAAGTGCAAAAAACCGAGGCGTCCAATAAAAATAAAAGAAGAAAAAAAAATCCGGATTGACGTAAGTTTTATCGTGTTCTCCAGGAAAATGGTGAAAACCCTAGCGAATCGGGATCTTACATTAGTTAGGACTACTGTGAACAGTTGCAGCCGATCATGTAGCGCCCCCTACATCTGTGTTAAGTGCTGAACGATAGATGTCACTAAAAGCCACCATGAAAAATCCATCCCATCCATTCACGATTTGACAGTCATAAGACATTTGTCAGCTGACCTACCAAAAAATTTTCTTTTTCCTTGCAACGAAGTAAGATTGTCCCTTCTGTCTGAAAAAGAGAATTTGTACAATAATTCAGCTGCAAAATGTCCGGAAAAGATAGGCTTGCTATTTTCCCATCTCGTGGGTAAGTAAGAATTAAATCATTCCAACAAAATAAGGAGGAAATATCGATAAACCAAAAAAAAAACGACACCCTCCCAACAGTAAATTTGCAGCTCACTTTACTGTATATGTACTTTTTTTTATGTTTTACCCCAAAAAGTGCTCAGATGTTGATGAAATCTCGATTGGCTGGTGCACAAAAAGGCCATGGTCTGCTGAAGAAGAAAGCCGATGCTTTGCAAATGCGCTTCCGTATGATTTTGGGAAAAATCATTGAAGTAAGTTGAGTATACACATCGTGCAAGAACTCGTGACTTATAGAAATCTCTATTCAGACCAAAACCCTGATGGGTGAAGTAATGAAGGAAGCAGCGTTCTCACTAGCAGAGGCAAAGTTCACCACTGGTGACTTCAATCAGGTCGTCCTTCAAAATGTGACCAAGGCTCAGATCAAGATTCGCACAAAGAAAGACAACGTTGCTGGTGTCACTCTGCCAGTGTTCGAGTCCTATCAAGATGGCGTGGATACCTATGAGTTGGCTGGTTTGGCTCGTGGTGGCCAACAATTAGCTAGGCTAAAGAAGAACTACCAGAGCGCTGTTAAGCTACTGGTAGAGTTGGCTTCGTTGCAAACATCTTTCGTTACCTTAGATGAGGTCATCAAAATCACAAACAGGAGAGTTAACGCTATCGAACATGGTATGATAAAAGAAAGCTGCTTGTGCAACACATTTATGTTCACGGTTTCCTTTCAGTTATCATTCCTCGCATTGAACGCACTTTGGCTTACATCATTTCCGAGCTCGACGAATTAGAGCGTGAGGAATTCTATCGCCTTAAGAAGATCCAGGACAAGAAGCGTATTTCTCGTCAAAAGGCCGATGCTAGGAAAGCCGCACTTCTGCAAGCCGGCATTGATGTTCGTCACCAGAGCAATATCCTCGACGAGGGGGATGATGATGTTCTGTTCTAAGCCGTGCTTTGTTTACCCCGCTCTGTTCATCCTCGTTCTTCTGGTGTGCAAAAGACAAAATTTACACATACAAATATACTACTATGCTAGCATTGTAAATACGATTAACAACAAAACTTAGCAGTATTTTACATTTAAATCTTGGTCGTTCCACTGTTGCAGGAATGTCCTATGATTCTCGTTTATTCGAAAGTTTGTGTTTTGATATACTTTTTTTTTTTTCTTTATTCTGTTACGTCCGTCTTCATGTGTTTATTATTTCCTTTTTAATTGTTGTTAGTACATTGGGCGGAAAATGCTGCAGTATACGTCTTTGGTTGAATTGTATTACCTTTTTTTTTTAATTTTTTCTTTTGATTAAACTATTGAGAAATTGAAAATACAAAAAAGTAGTTTACATATATTCCATAGCTGATAGTTAATGTTTACAATAATGAAATGAAAACTATAACCATAATAATGAATATTGTCTTAAAAATTCGTTCGAAATACAATTACAAATATTTAAAACCCAGCTGATGTCCATCTCCTGTTGTTGTTTCATTGGTTTCATTGGATTCCTAAAGCGTATGCTATATCAACAAACTTCGATTAGATTAAACAATTATAATTGGAAAAGATGAAAAAGATACAAATTTACGAAGGAAATATTCCGAGGGGAATCCGATCCAGATTTCATGGCAAAATTTTGTTCGCGATACCGATTGTTGGGTGTTGTATGAATAGGGTAGACACTGATTGGCGTCAACTTGGCGATGCCCAGGCGTTGTAACTGTTCATACACATCAATTGTGCTTATTTTACCTCCGCGTGGTAGCCACCGGGTACTGGTCTTGTCCTTCCGGGCATGACTTGCTAAACTTATAAGCGCGAGTGTTGAACACGAAGAAAATAGCAACACTATAATGCTCTGTCGGATTGACTGTCTGATCGAGTCTCAGAGGTCTTACATGAGCCCCTCAGAAAGAGGACGTACGGCGGATGAATTCATTAGACTGAATCAACGGTGTCGTCAACAGTCAGGATGACAGCTACCTTTCTTGAGCTACTTCGACATATTTGGAGCTGAGGTCAGTGAGGATTTTTCAGGACTAGTCAGGGTCTTGAAACAGAGATGGTGGCGGATGAACCCTTTATGGGCCAACGGCAGCTCTCACATCCCCGAAGTGGGTTACTGACACCGGAGGAATCCGGCCCCTTTCGTCCAAGGGGTCCAACAAAGGGCCTGGCCCTCCAGGTTGGGGGTTGTACGCCGGGGTAACTGCCCGACTGCGGAAAAATGTTCTAGTTACGAAGCAACAACAAGCCTCGGATACGGATGATTTTACTATTGACGAACCTGGCAAACGATACAAGGACAACGAATTTCGGATCTGTACGTGGAATGTTAGGTCCCTTAACAGACCGCGTGCAGCCGAACAACTAGCGGAGACCCTGAACCACTATAAAGCAGATCTAACCGCCATCCAAGAAGTGCGATGGGATGGACAGGGCAAGAAGAGGATGAACAATTGCGATATCAACTATGGCGACTGCTATCGACAACAAAAACAGCGCCTATTTGGCTGTGGATTCGTCGTTGGCGGTAGACTCAGGCAAGAAGTCTTAAGTTTCAGCTGTGTGAACGAGCGCCTTACGACAATCCGCATCAAGGCTAAATTCGCCAACATTAGCCTAATATGCGCCCATGCCCCCACGGAGGAGAAAGACGACGACACCAAAGAGAGGTTCTACGAGCTCTTAGACAAGACGTATGAGCAATGCTCTAACTATGACATTAAAATTGTCCTAGGTGATTTCAATGCAAAGATAGGAAGAGAGGCGATCTTTGGTAGTAATGTCGGAAGGTACAGCCTACACGACACCACCTCCGATAACGGGTTTAGGCTGATCGACTTCGCGGCGGGGCGAAATGTTGTCGTAGCAAGTACGCGGTTCCCGCATCTCGATATTCACAAAGGCACATGGACATCTCCGGACAAATCAACCGTCAACCAGATTGACCACATTGCGATCGACACAAGGCACTCCTCCAGTATTATGGATGCCGAACTTTCCGAGGGCCAACATTGACTCGGACCACTACCTTGTTGTAGCCAAGGTACGACTGCGGATATCCCGAACACCGCCAAGACAAGTAAATACTGTGAGGCAGTTTGACGTCGGACGGCTGCAATCGCAAGATATCTCCAGAGCCTTTTCCGATCGAATCTCTCTCAATCTCTCAAGATGTCATATGCAGCCAGCATCAAGTATTGAAGACCAGTGGCACCATTGCCAAATAGCCATTAGAGACGCCGCCTCTGATGTGCTGGGTTTCACCCGACCACCGCAAACAAACCCCTGGTTCGACGACGAATGCCTGCAAGCACATGCAGCGAAACAAGATGCATACAAAGCGGCGCTGCAAAGGAGGACAAGAGCTACTCGTGAGCTCTACGCGCAGAAGAGAAGAGACGAACACCGGCTTCTGAGGAGGAAAAAGAAAGAGCATGAGAGGCGCGCGATCGAGGAAATTGAGAGATGCTACTGCAGGAATGAGATTCGGAAGTTTTACCAAAGGGTTAAAAGAACCTCCCAAGGATACAGAGCCCGAACCGAAGCCTGCAAGGACGAACAAGGGAACATCGTAGTAGAATCGCAGTCGATGCTGAGGGTATGGAAGAACTACTTCTGCAGACTGTTTAACGGCGATGACGAACAAAATCCCGCTTTCAGGCAGAATGAACCATTCAACCTGGACGATGAAGACCAACAATTCCGTCCACCCGACCTGGACGAGGTGAAGATAGCCATATCTAAGCTGAAGTCCAACAAAGCCGCTGGAGCAGATGGCCTAGCCGCCGAGCTATTCAAAGCGGCAGGCGATGACTTGGGTAGGAGCATGCACCAACTCATCTGTAAACTATGGTCGGAGGAAAGTATGCCCGATGAATGGAACCTCAGCATTGTTTGCCCGATCCTCAAGAAAGGAGATCCTCTGAACTGCGCCAACTACAGAGGTATAAGTATTCTTAACATCGCCTACAAGATCTTATCTGCCGTGTTGTGTGAACGCCTGAAGCCTTTCGTCAACAACCTGATTGGTCCCTATCAGTGTGGCTTCAGGCCAGGAAAGTCTACCATTGACCAAATATTCACACTGCGGCAGATCTTGGAGAAAACCCAGGAAGTCCAAATCGATAACCACCACCTTTTTATCGATTTTAAGGCCGCCTATGACAGCATTTATAGGGACGAGCTATATAGAGCAATGTCTAGTTTTGGCATCCCTGCCAAACTCGTCCGTTTGTGCAGGATGACAATGGAGAATGCACGCTGCTCCATTAAGGTCGGTAAAGAACTCACCGAGACCTTCGAGGTCAAAAAAGGATTTAGACAAGGCGATGCGCTGTCATGTGACTTCTTTAACATCGTTCTTGAAAGAATAGTGCAAAACTCAAACGCTAACACCAGAGGCACTATCTTCTATAAGTCGGTCCAACTACTCGCTTACGCCGACGACATCGACATAATCGGCAGATCGAAGCGTGATGTCACTGACGCGTTCGTGAGCATTGAGACGGAAGCGGCAAAGATGGGTTTGGCGGTCAATGAGGGCAAGACAAAGTATATGCTGTCATCAAGAAAGGACAACCAACACCGACGTCTTGGACAAAATGTCACCATAGACAGATATAACTTTGAGGTGGTAAAGGACTTTGTCTACCTAGGCTCCGCTATGACTTCAGACAATGACACCAGCGCTGAGATTAAACGAAGAATAACTCTTGCCAATCGCTGTTTCTTTGGGCTAAGAAAGCAATTGAGTAGCAAAGCCCTCTCTCGAACAACTAAAGTGACCCTTTATAAGACCTTGATCATCCCAGTCCTACTTTATGGTGCAGAGGCTGGACTCTATCAAAAGCGGATGAGGCTACTCTTGGTTACTTCGAGAGGAAAATTCTTCGAGTAATTTTCGGTCCCGTCTGCATAGACGGTGAATGGAGGAGGAGATACAACGACGAACTGTACGGGCTGTACAGCGACATCGACCTAGCCAGAAGAGTGAAGGTCCAACGACTGAGGTGGCTGGGTCATGTAGAGCGAATGGACGTCAATGCTCCGGCCCGGAAGATCTTCGAATCCACACCCGAGGGACGGCGCAGTAGAGGAAGACTGCGACTCAGGTGGCGCACGCAAGTGGAAGGGGACCTTAACCATCTTAGCGTGCGAAACTGGAGACGGCTGGCCAAAGATCGTGCTGGCTGGAGACGCTTGTTGGTTGAGGCCCAGGTCCACCCCGGACTGTAGCGCCACCTTAAGTAAGTAAGTAAGATACCGATTTATTCCGGGAGGAATCTTTCCCCTTTTTCGAAATTCAATGCCGATACCTATTTTGGAAAAATGGGAAATATTTCGGGCGAAATTTGTTCACAATAGCCCTGAGTATGTACATAAGTTTCCCCGTCGCTAAACGAAATATCCATTCACGGAATTAAATCGAGAATTACTCGTTCAACGCTTGGACCCCAGATTCGATATAGGAACCTACGTCATTTGAGATCAGTACTGATTGGACAAATTGGCGTAAATTCCTGTATTTGGTTGGTGGGATATTCTCTAGTTTATGTAATATCGTTATCGGCCATTTTTAGTTTGTTTTTGGACCCATTTCCATGGCTCTTGAATTTGAAATGGAAGGTATAAAAGCAAAATATTCTTTCTCCCAAAGGCAAGTGCAGTATGCAAGTACAGGACGTATTATTTTGTTGTTAGATCGCATACCGCAGACACCTCATTCTATTTTGTTGCGTTCGTTTTCAGTTTCTTGTTTTGCAGACTAGGTGTTACTAACAAAATTTGCTTCTTAAAAGAAGTATGTATTCTATTTGGATATTTGTAATGCAAATTTGAGTTTGGTCCTCCTTTGAGGCTTGCCCAAGAGCATAATTCGTTAAAAGAAAATTCCATTAGTTTAACAGGAAGACATTTGCGACTCTATTATCATCTGTAAATAGACTCCGCAAAATCATAACATGGGTGGAATCAAATGGCCTGGGTGTAAATCCAAGTAAAATGGGGATGGTGCTTTTCACAAAGAAAATCAACATAAGTGACTTCCATGTCCCGGTAAAGGGAGGCATTAGCATGCCACCTCGTGACAGTGTCAGGTATCTTGGTCTAGTCATAGACAGGAAACTGACATGGAGGAAAAACTTGGAAGAACGAATAAACAAGGCCAAAAAAACGTATTGGATATGCAGGAGGGATTTCGGGATGTCGTGGGGATTAAAACCTAAACAAGTCCACTGGATATACAAATGCGTAGTGAGACCCATAATATTCTATAGCGTAGTTGTCTGGTGGCCGATTGTGTACGTAAAAATAAGCAATAGGTACACTTAGTAAAGTGCAACGGATGGCGTGTTTGGGAATTACAGGCGTGCAGGCATCAACACCATCGAGGCGATCCTAATCAGTACATCTGGAAGCGAAAAGGCTAGCAGGCGCTTCTGCAATAAGATTGCATGCATTTCGATTCTCGAATGAAAATTGGACATCGGAAAATCAAAGGCCTGACCAAAGAAATAACACCTCTTATCGATCAACCCAGTGATCTAACAAATACATCCATACATTTCGATAGACACTTCGAAACTGCTTTTCCCTCACGAGAACATTGGAAGCAAACTAGCTCAACAAGAAATCACAGGCGAATAACAGTATACAGCATACTACAGTGTTTCAAGCAGAGGTCTTTGCCATACTAACTAAGGAGTGGAAACACTAACAGCGTTTATATCTGTTCCGATAGTAAGGCAGCCATAGGCGCCGTCACGAAATCTATTCTGGTAAGGGCGTGTAAAAAAAAAAAAAACATCCTAGCTAGTAAAAATAATGTCTCTCTAATTTGGGTACCGGGAAACGAAGTTATCACGGGCAACGAAAGAGCAGATGAACTAGCAAGGGACTATTAAAACATAAATAATATTAGTAACACCAACTAATAAACTGGCAAACGAGCGATTAAGCGATTAACTCTGGAAGAGCACAATTAAAACTGATGGTGGGACTTATTTCAGGACACATCAATCTTAATAACATACAAATAGAATGGGCGTTTCAGAAACATGGATTCGCCCAAACTGCCAGGAGGAGGAGGAAGATATAGAACACTTTCTATGCCACTATGTCAAGCTTCAGCGAGGCTACGTAACAAAATTCAGGTGCACATTTGATACCAGACCTTAGATGCCTCAGAAATGGGGAACTAAGTGACATCATGGAAACAGATTCGCTGACAACACAAACCCTACATACAGTGGCTAGCCATAATTTAACCAACACTTTACCCCCTATCCTTTCACACATCCTAATAGCAATATTTCCGACCGTTTCTAAAAAAACAAGAGGGGACCACAACGGGCACATCAGAGGCGTCAGTGAAAAGTGGAAAGCTCACCCTCACCAACCAACCAACCAACCATCATCTGTGTATATCGAATTGTTGCCCCTTCTCATTTAAAGATTTTTGGGTTCATTGATCTCTTGGAGTCATAAAAGGGAAAAATCCCACCATAAGGCAGTTGCAATAATTGAAAACTAGGTAAAAAAAACAAAACTTATGGCCCCTCTGGTGAAATGGATGATTGTTTTCTGTATGTTTATGCATCATTACTTCATCCAGCATTTTTGTCTGAATACGACTACTTAGGTACCTATATACAGATTTCAGTACAAATATTATTCAATCATGGATCCACTGATCGTTTTTAGATTTGCTGGTAATATTGGAAATTGGTATGGTTCCCGAAAGAAACCAGGAGAGCTACATGTGGTAAAGAACCGCATTATGTATGAAGTGCCACCGACGATCATTTTTTGGCAGCATCATTCAGATTGTAGGTACAAAGAAGTGTTTGGTGTCGTTTACGGAGGATTTACTAAGGTCGTTTGTTGGCGCGTTTTCCCACATTTTTTTGAATGCAGTTTTTGGGCACTTACCAATAATTTCAATATTCTTCGTTTAATCTCACCGCTGGTTTCATTGTCTAAGTTCATAGCGGAGCCTATAGGTAGACAAAGTGACATTCTGTCCAAGACGTCGGTGTTGGGTGTCCATTCTTGATGACAGCATATACTTTGTCTTGCCCTCATTGACCGCCAAGCTCATGCTCACGAACGCGCCAGTGACATCACGCTGCGTTCTGCCGATTAGAGTTTTGCACCATTCCTTCAAGAACGATGTTGAAGAAGTCACAATTCCAAAAAAAAAAACTTTTTCATAATCATCCCCCCTGGGGAGGACTGGGAAAAATATAAACCCAATCCATCACGACTTGACATCATCATAAGATGGAGTCAGGGACTGGCTCTGGAATCTACGGTGAGTCGATCCAGGTGAACTTGTCAGTCAGCCCTATTGAGAAAAAAGTATCCATATTTCGGGCTATTTTTCTTTTCAGATAGCCAGGCTGCTCTCAAAGCTCTTGACTCATTTGTCATAAAATTTAAACAGAGGATTTGAGGGTAACGAATCGGCTGACGCACTGACTAAAATCTGAGGAACCACAACACTCATCGGACCTGAACCCTTCTGCGGAGTCAGCAAACACAATTTCAGGAACTAGGTATTGTCTTTGCTAGGTATATCAAGAACCTATCTCTCATCGATTCAAACGAGATCTATAGCACAATACTGCACCAGACAGTTTTTCCCCACATTCTTCTCCAGAAAATCGCTTTTCCTAATTAATCTGGACAAAAATAACATGAGGATCCTAACAGGAATAATCAGCGGCCATGCTCTTCATCTACATCTTCATCGCATTGGCGTCTCCTATCTGTAGACTCTTTCTTGAGAGTAACGAGTACTGTTCTGATAGTTTCGAGGTTAAGCTCGCCAGCTCTAACGCTGGGATCGTGGTCTTCTTTTTGGATACAACCCATAAGCTTTGCTTTACAATCGACAATGACTCGCGGTAACCAATTAAGAATGTATTTAGCCATTTTTTTTTTTTTTATTTAAGTATAAAAGCATTTTCGTATAATCTATTATTATTACAATTCCTATTAACACTGGATTTATATTATATTTTTTTATTTATTTGTTGCATACATTTGGTTGCATTTTCTAAAATTAATCATAAGCTTTAAGCTTTACAGGGTAAAACTTAAATTAATATCCATCACCTTGGGGAAAACTTATACCCGAAGAGTTATCCATTATATGGAACACTTATACTTATATTTTTTAATAGAACTTCCCACAGATATAGCTTAATAACTTAGAAAAGCCCAGCACCAATTACATAGTTCTATTTTTATTATGTTAAGTACCTACTACATAAAACATTTATACATGGTTTTAAGGAACATGAAGTAGAGGCTTTGCATTTGAATTGCGGATCTTATCCTAAGTCGAGCGTAAATATAACATAATCTCCTGCTTTTTGTGAGTCGACACATTCCATATATGATAAAAGGATTTACTTTTCTGTACTAAATTCATGTGAAAGAAGTTGAAATAACAAAACGCTTAATATCAGGTAAACATTTCAAAGCATCTTTCGCATAAATTCTAAAAGCCATTCAATGAAGGCGTACCCTATATGAGAAAGCACGTGATCAGTCTTAAGAGAATCTTTAAAATATTCGTATTCTTAAACATGAAAATTAAAGTAATGTACTCTTGAGCTAATATAGCTTTTTGGTCTGCTGTGTAATGGACGGGTTTGTATGGATACTTTTAGTAAACTCTTCCATATGGTAATCTGCCCGGCTGGTAAGGGATAAAGAGTTTGCTGCCGAATCTTGCAGATTGGGCTGATTCGCTGCTGCAATGAAAGATAAGACAATTAGTTTTCAAATAATGTATTGCTTAAGACTACTTTACCATGATGAAAACATGCTCGTTGTGGAGTCCCTATTGATTCTCATGATGGGATTTCGCCTCCTCGACCGGATAAGGCAGCAGATTGCTACCACTATTGCAATGAGGAAGATCATACCGAGAATACAGAATGATATCGCCAATTTCGAAATAGACAAACAAAGTGTACCCTCGGATGGGAGGCTTCGAACTCGAGGTGGATGTTCTTCAACTGAAATGAGGGAGTTATATAAATATGTATATTTTTTTAAATGATTTTTTTTTTTTTTTGTAATAAACACTGAAAAATTAGAATTGTGGAATCTCAAGTATATTGAGAGCGCAATCTTGTTCCTATAATTTAAGTTATTTTACAAATCGGTCAGGGAATGCTCTCGTATAGGGAAATGTACGAGGTACGACACCCACAATAAGCCCCAAAAAGGCTACTAAAAACTCCCGGAAATCGCAGCGAAAACTGTTCCGAAGAACCCCTCTATAAAACCATCAAAATTCACCCAGAAAACCCCTGGAAAATGCCACGAATCCGATGAAATACCAGATACCATCCACTAAAATTGGAATTGATCTGAAGAGGAGAAATCTTTGCTTCGATCCGCAAGGTTGTTGTGATAGTTCATAAGTGGCTAACTTGTCTTTGGGATATTCAAGATTGAGGCTCCATTTTGTTCGATTGTTTTTGTCCGCTTTTTTTTGTCACCGTCTATTGCTAGAATGTCCTCTTACCCACATTAGTGCTAAGTTGTATTTATTAACACACTTCTTGAACTGCAACACAAGTTCCTGTACAAATGATGTTGTTATTGTTATGTTGATCTGTTCCATATGCTGCTAATACCTGCCTGATTGTATAGTTATAAATGGATATGTGGATTCTTTCCCATCTAACCCCCCATTTATTAGTCCAACGAGAAATCACCTCAGCATTTTATGAGGGTCGTTTTTTATCGAGCTTGTATGACGGGCTAGTTCCAGTACTTTTTCTTGAAGTGAATAGGTAGTGTAGTAGATTGAGAGAAATTACAGATTTTTAACGAACTTTAAATCATCTGTAACCTCTCAAGCATTTTTAGCAGAAACCTTTTTTGCAATTATTTGATGAAAAATACCAAAACAGTACGGGAACGCTTGTGTCCTATGTTTTCTCGAGAAACATGCATTCTGATGCAAGGAAAACACGGACGACTATTGCATTCACAGACAGTCAAGCAGCTATAAATGCCCTCAACTCACCAATCATTATCTCAAAATCAGTCATGCACTGCTTCATAGCCCTCCAAACTCTCGGCTCCCAGAAACAAAGCCCAAATATTATGGTGGATTCCCGGAGACGAGGGTATTGAAGGAAATGAGAAAGCTGACGAACTTGCAAGGAAATGGTCAGAGACTTCTTTTATAGGACCAGAGCCTTTCTGTGCCGTCACTAAATCAACAATTAACTCCACTATAAAAAGCTGGGAACACAAAATGTGTATCAAACAGTGGGAAGAAGTCCCAGGCCTCAGACAAGCCAAAAGGGCAATCCTGCCATATAAAAAAAATACCAAAAAAAAACCTAAACCTTGGAAGGCACGATATCAAAATCCTTGTAGGATAGGTAGGGGAGACTGGGTACGGTTGAAACAACACGAATATCTCGTGAACCGTACGCGCAGCGTCTATGAGTATTGGGGGTGAATGAAGCAAAAACAAGTCCATCGACGAATAGTAGTCATGCATCGTTCGTTCGGCTGTTCAGTTTTAAGTGAGAGCTAATGTTCTATTTAGGCTATCAAAAGTAAGTATTTTTGTTTAGTTATTTTTTGTTTTACTGGGGTTTCTATCGATGCAAGATTGCTGTGCCTATTTTTTTTGTATGCAGTAAAGAGTGTAGAATACAGTATGGTGACTAGTTTAAACGTGTCAGTGTTGTTTTCGTTACTTTATAGATTTTTTTTACTAAAGGGGGTTGGGGACGGTTGAAACAATTTTTCAGGGGACGGTTGAAACAATCAGCCGTATTAATAAAAAACCGATAACTATTCTCTAACTCATATGTTACCCAGCACCTAGTTAAATAAATAACACATTAGTTAAATTTTCTTATTAATAAATGAAAATAACTCATATAACAACTAACTAATGTGTTGAGAAACACATTTATTAATTTTGTATCGTTATTAGCATTCTTTAATTTTGATATGCTTTCTTCATTTACTTCATTTAATTCATCAATTGTTTTCCTTTTTTTTTGATATGTAACTTAATTTTGTATAATTTAATTTTTGGTTTACCAAACATTACATAAAGTTCCTTATTGTTCGATCGAAATGATTGTAATATATAACGTCAGTGCTCTCACTAGATAACTAGTGGTACTTCCGTTAAATGGAGATCATATTCGCTTGCAAGCTGGGCTTGTCATCTCTTGATGGTAAACTCGGTTGCATTCGCCTATGAGAGCATTTAACGGAGCATTCTTTGGAGACTTTTTATGCAAAGCATACGAGCGGTGCAAGCAATTCTTCACATTTGTAGCAACCACCGAGCAGAGCAGTCGTGCCGCGATCGAACAATAAAGAACCACGCTTACAGTCCGCATAATTTGTATGATTGGAATAATAAATAATTATAACGTTTGATTGTTGCGTTTTAATCAACTGTTCGTCGATTCCATATCATAATTGGTCCTTCGAGCCGGATTTGTTCGCTTTCGATACCCGTTTTTTTTATTCGCTCGCTGGTGGTTGCTAGACTTTGCTGTGGATCCCATAAAGGTAAAACAAACGTATATTTAATTGTATCGTTGCCTGTTCCTGCCGATGACTGCGTTAGTTGCTGCTGGGAATACTCGCTTGTCTTAATTGAAATTGGCTGTGACCCTGAAATTGTTGCTCAGGGGCAAGATTGTAGTGCATACGAGTTAGGAAGCACGTGGTCGGTCGGTTTTTTTCTACTCGACAAAATGGAAGCCTTAAAGCAGGCTCGCGGATACATTAAAGGTTCCATTACTCGTTTGCTTAATTTCGTGCAAAATATTCCCGCTGATACTGCTGATACTATTGCTCTAGAAATTCGATTAGAGCGTTTGGAAGAGTCGTGGAAAGATTTCTGCCGAAACCAAACTGAACTCTTTCAATTCCACGCGGAGGCAGGATATGTAGATGCTGAAGCAGATTTCGAGGTGGTTGAAGCCAAATATTTATCGGCTAAATGTGAATTTGTTAAGGCTATTAAGAATAGCAGACAGCTTTCCGCGCGCGATGAAGCTTTGAACTCTACATTAGCCACGCAACAAGTACCGCTAATTGAACCTTTGGGAAAGTCGGCTTCTCAAACCGGTGAGTCAGACTTAAGCCTTCCGATACTGCGAATACCTTCGTTTTCGGGTGACTATCGTGAGTGGCCAGGTTTTCGGGACATGTTCCTTAGAAACATAGACTGTAACAGCAAGCTGTCCGGTGCAAGTAAATTTCAATATCTGAAATCCTATCTTGGTGTTGAACCGTTAAAGTTACTTAATAATTTGACTACGTCTGACAGTATTTACGAGGAAGCGTGGGAAAAGCTAGAGCGTCGATATGACAAGCCGTTGTCTATTATAAATGCTTACATCGAAAGCTTTCTGAAATTGCCTAACGTTTCTTCAGGTGATTATGTACAACTGCGTAAGTTAGTGGACAGCGCGGACGAAGTGCTTAGAGGGTTATCTTCCTTGAGGGCTGAAGGCAGGAACCCGTGGCTTGTATATTTGTTGCTCGGAAAGTTAGATAGTGATTCGCGTCAGGCTTGGGCTCTAGAAAACAAGGGGTCCGAAGACTCTACAATCAAATCGTTAATAAAACTCTTAGAGGATAGGTGTAATGCTTTGGAATCCAGTGAACCAAAAGCTCGTGTCTACAAAAACCCTCGTACCGCGAATCATTCGAACATTAAGAGTTTAAATATTGTCAAATCGTCGTGTCCAAAATGTAAAGAAAACCATTCCCTGCCCCAATGTACAGTTTTTATATCTATGTCTGTGAGTTCCCGTCGTAATTTCGCTCGCGACCAACGGTTATGCTACAATTGTCTTGGTACTAACCACTCGTCGGTAAGGTGTCGTGTTAAGGCTCGCTGTTCGATTTGTAATGCTCGTCATCACAGTTTAGTACACCCTGAGGACATTGAAAGTGCTCGTGCTAATAATCGTGAGGAGGTTCCTGCCGAAGCAGGTCCTAGCACATCAGGTGTTTCTGCGTCGGTCGTTTGTCATCACATCAAAAATGATTCCTGTTCTTCTGGTATTTTACCCACTGTCATCGTGAAGGTATTAGACGCTAGCGGAGGTTATCACTTTACTCGTGTTCTTCTCGATACCGGGTCGCAAGTTTCGTTCGTGACCGAAAACTTGGTAAAGAAATTAGGCCTTCGTCGTCGCCACGTGCGGTTACCCATCTCGGGAATATCTTCGTTCGAAGCAGGTGTTACACAGGGTGTTGTAACCTTGACTTTAAATTCTCGCTTTGACACCAATAGCATTGAGATTGATACATATATTTTGAAGACAATCACCTCGCTTACTCCATCATTTGCCTTCGATTGTAGCAACATAGAATTTCTGAAGCATCTTCCTCTAGCTGATTCAGCTTTTGATACGCCAGGACCTATTGATATACTGCTGGGAGCAGATAAAGCCTGGAGTATTCTTCGAAATGGTCATCGTACTGATGAAGGTGAAAACATTGTTGCTCATGAAACGATATTTGGTTGGGTGATTACTGGCAAAATTCCAGATAACAATATAGTATCGCTGCATGTAGGGATTGACCTGGACGTCATGTTAAAGTCATTTTGGGAAATCGAGGAACTGCCGCATAGGCCTTCCCTATCTCAGGAAGAGGACGAAGTAGACGCTCATTTCTCTCAAACCTTTACTCGATCCTCTGACAGTAAGTACATGGTTGAACTCCCATTTCGCCAGGAAATTGTTTCGTTTGGCAACACTATCTCGGGTGCTTTGGCTATGTTGTTTGCAATGGAGCGTCGTCTTTCGCGCAATGAGGATCTTCGGTTGGAATACTGCAAATTCATGAAAGCTTACGAGGACTTAGGGCATATGGAACGTATCCCAGATCATGAGGTAGAACCAACAACGGGCCCTGTGTTTTATTTGCCACATCACGCGGTTGTGACCAACAAGCTACGTGTTGTTTTTAATGGGTCACATAAGGATGCAAATGGCGTTAGTCTCAATGACATGCTTTACATAGGGACACCACTTCAACGCAACTTGGTTAAAGTTTCGATTCGTTTTCGCCTGTATAAATATGTTTTCTCCGCGGATATTGTAAAGATGTTTCGCCAAATTTGGGTTCATCCACAGCACAGAAACTTTCAGCGAATAGTGTGGAGACCAACTCCTCAAGACCCAATTGCCCACTATCGTTTATGTACCGTAACGTACGGAACATCTTCGGCTCCTTATTTGTCCATCAAAGTGGTTCGCCAATTAGCACGGGACTATCGACATAAGTTTCCACTCGCTTCTCAGGTGATTCTGGAGGAAATGTATGTCGATGATATATTGACAGGCTCCGATTCCATTGACCAAACATTGGAAGTGCAAAGGCAGCTAGTGGATATGCTAGCATTAGGAGGCTTAGAATTAAGCAAATGGCGCTCAAATTGTTGGCAAATCTTACGTGAGACTGAAGGTGATGAAAGGATTGGTATGGATTTCAATAGTGCATCTCAATTCACTAAAGTTCTTGGTCTGATTTGGAACCCTCACAGTGACGACTTTACGTTCAAAATAGCCTTAGATGACCAGTTGTTGTTGCCAACCAAGCGGAAATTGTTATCAGAGGTCGCAAAGATTTTTGACCCTATGGGTTTCCTGGCTCCGTCTACCATTTTGTTCAAAATGTTGTTTCAGGAGTTATGGGTTGCGGAAGCAAAAATAGGTTGGGATGATTTCTTGCCCAATGACATTGCAACAAAATGGAAATCCTACCGGAGTGATCTATCCTGTTTTGAAAAACTTAGAATTTCGAGGCGGTTTACACTAAATTCTCAACGTTTTGAACTAATAGGATTCTCCGATGCTTCAGAAAAGGCCTATTCCGCAGTAGTTTATAGTCGTAGTTTCTCCGAGGATGGTGCTATTGAAATTCAATTGGTTGCAGCTAAAACTCGCGTCGCTCCGGTTAAGCAGCTGTCCATTCCAAAATTGGAGTTGTGTGGGGCACTGCTCTTGTCACGATTGGTGGAGGTTATTCGGTCATCGGTGGACGTGAACCCGGTGCACGTGTATACATTTTGTGACTCAAAAATCGTTTTGAATTGGTTGTCCTCTCCTCCAAAAAGATGGAACACTTTCGTCGCGAACCGCACCTCAGAAATTTTGGACACATTGCCGCGATCGTCTTGGAAACATGTTTGTTCTGCTGACAACCCCGCAGATTGTGCTTCGAGAGGAGTCGAACCTAAACGGCTATTGGAGTTAGAGATATGGTGGAAAGGTCCAGTTTGGTTGCGCCATGACTTAGGTCAGTGGCCGATGAATCATTCGTTCGAGATGGAAAATATCCCTGAAGAAAGGAAAAGGCAAATTGCTGTTCATTTCTCTTCGTCCACAGAACATTTTGTCGAGCGTTTAGCAGCGAAAACTTCATCTTTGCTAACTTTGTTTAGAATTGTTGCATTTGTCCTTCGTTTTGTTCGAAATTGTCGAGTTCCATGTGATCGTATGTATGGATACGTTAGGTTTGAAGAGTATCACCTCGCTAAGGAGACATGCGTGCTTTGGGCCCAGGGTGAGTTTAAAACCGAAATATACGCTTTAAAAGGTGGTCGTCATGTTTTGAGAGGATCGAAACTATCGTCGTTATCACCCTTTCTTGATGATAAGGGTCTGTTACGAGTTGGGGGAAGAATTGCTAATGCTAAGGACGTCCCCTTTGGCACAAAACATCCTATCATTCTGCCAAAGGATAATCGTCTTACCCAGCTTATTCTGAAGGATGCTCATCACAAGTTTTTGCACGTCGGCGTGTCAGGACTTTTCGCTTTGATTCGACAAGAATACTGGATACTTGGTAGCAGAAATCTCAT
Organism: Cheilosia urbana; assembly: GCA_946477585.1. Lineage (NCBI taxonomy): Eukaryota > Metazoa > Arthropoda > Insecta > Diptera > Syrphidae > Cheilosia > Cheilosia urbana. The sequence continues at coordinate 60,510,213 of OX297854.1, read as the reverse complement.
CCGGAAAATTGTATTCGAATGTCCCGTTTGCTTTGTTCTTAGACAGTCAACAACAACTCAAATCATGGGAAATTTACCGTCTTCAAGAGTGGATCCATCCTTTGCCTTTGCTCATGCAGGTTGCGACTACGCGGGCCCCATAACTCTTCGGTTGTCCAAAGGTCGGAATCCAAAGTTCGTGAAAGGCTACATCGCCCTTTTTGTGTGCATGGCAACCAAGGCACTACACCTGGAGATGGTCAGCGATCTCACCACCGATGCATTTTTGGCTGCACTCAAGCGATTCGTCGCGAGACGTGGCAAATGTAGTGTGATACATTCAGATAATGGTACCAACTTTCAAGGAGCTGCTCGTGTCTTATCTGAATTATCAAAGCTGGTGCGTTCCAAGAATCATAACGAGAAGATAGCGGAGACATTGGCCACTGAGGGTATTAAATGGGAGTTCATTCCTCCACATAGTCCTCACTTTGGAGGACTTTGGGAAGCGGGAGTAAAACTTGTCAAGCAGCATCTTCGTCGTGTTGTGGGGAATAACATTCTTACATTTGAAGAAATGTGCACTTTACTTGCCCAAATCGAAGCTCTATTAAATTCCAGGCCTCTTTGTGCTATTTCCGATACTGATCTTAACCCTTTAACCCCTTCTCATTTCCTCATAGGCAGACCATATGTGGCGATAGCTGAGCCCAGTTATCTTGAAGTTCCATCAAACCGTTTGAGTCGTTGGGAACTCATCCAAAATATGATGCAAGGCTTTTGGAGGCGATGGCAAACGGATTACCTGACCTCCCTACAGCAGCGTCCGAAATGGAGAGAAGCTACACGAGAATTTCGAGTTGGCGACCTGGTGGTCGTCAAAGAACCAAATCTACCACCCTCCAAATGGTCTCTAGGCAGAGTAGAAGACGTCCACCCAGGCAACGACGGTCATGTACGAGTGGTAACGTTGCGAACCAGCAGCGGAGTGTTTAAGCGCCCGATCGTCAAATTAGCTTTGCTTCCATGTTCCTGAAGTCCTTCAGGAGGGGCGGCATGTTGAGAAACACATTTATTAATTTTGTATCGTTATTAGCATTCTTTAATTTTGATATGCTTTCTTCATTTACTTCATTTAATTCATCAATTGTTTTCCTTTTTTTTTGATATGTAACTTAATTTTGTATAATTTAATTTTTGGTTTACCAAACATTACATAAAGTTCCTTATTGTTCGATCGAAATGATTGTAATATATAACGTCAGTGCTCTCACTAGATAACTAGTGGTACTTCCGTTAAATGGAGATCATATTCGCTTGCAAGCTGGGCTTGTCATCTCTTGATGGTAAACTCGGTTGCATTCGCCTATGAGAGCATTTAACGGAGCATTCTTTGGAGACTTTTTATGCAAAGCATACGAGCGGTGCAAGCAATTCTTCACATTTGTAGCAACCACCGAGCAGAGCAGTCGTGCCGCGATCGAACAATAAAGAACCACGCTTACAGTCCGCATAATTTGTATGATTGGAATAATAAATAATTATAACGTTTGATTGTTGCGTTTTAATCAACTGTTCGTCGATTCCATATCAAATGTTTTCTCTAAAACAGCTGGCATCACCTAACCAAATTGTACTAAAAACTATTACATATGTCATCACGGCTGGCTAATACATTTCAATTGTGACAAGTGAAAAAAAAAAAAAAACAAGAAAATAAAAGAAAATCGAGCAAAAAAAAAAAAAATCAAAACAAATGTAATTTGTAAACATATTCATAGGGTTTTCTCGTTTTTTGTGCACTTTTTTTCAAGTTGAAGCGATGGTAACCGAATCCTCCCCTAACATGTTAACATTATTCAAAAACACTGAATAACGTTGAGCCATTTTGTTCTCCAATTTTTTTCAAATTTAAATTTAATTTATTTTCTCATTTTGACAGGAACCTTGTTTCTAATACCCTTTTCACACCGCAGCGAAAACCGTGTTTTCGTCGAAACATCGAAATTGAATTCACGCCCGAAAAGTAACTAGTTTCCGTTTGAGGTTTCAACCAGCTGTAAGACACTAGTCGTGAAACTTCTGTGTAAACTATTTTGTTTACAAATTTCGATCGCATTAATAAATAAAATTTATTCAGAGCATTTCAAAATAATATTAGACCATCAATTAGCGTGGAAAATGATTTTAGGTTGTGAGTTGTGACATTTATTCAGTGTTTTCGTGGAAAACGACTTTAAACGACTCGTTTTGAAAACTAAAATATGTATAGGAAAACATTTTGTTTTCGATGAAGTTTTCGCGAAAACCAGGTTTTCGGCTCGGTGTGAATAGCGTATTAGAGTTATAGACTCGCTAACAGACCTCCTACCGTAAGTTAGTTATGTGATAGTTACGAAGCGTTAGTTATCTTCTAAAAATGTTTATTAATAGGAATTTCAGTTTAACGAATGTGTTTGCCATTAGTTAGGCCTAACATGTAGTTACGCGAGAATTATTAATACGGCTGAATATGTTTAGTTATTTTTTTATTCTTATATATTATTTTAACGAAATTAGAAGAACCAGAAAGTCTACAATATACACCGATACACCAGAGAAAGAACAAATAAAAAAGGATCATGAAGCAAGACTGTAACAAACCAGCTAAGCAAGCTAAAAAATGGTTGGAAGGTGTAAAAAAGAAAATAAAAGTTACGAAAGTAAAAAAAAAAAAATAATAATAATAATAATGCAGCATTCCAGTGCTCTATTATTTTTATTTTATTCAGAAGAAGAGGAGTTTTATTGCCTTGTCTGCTTGTCAACGTATTCAGGGAGCAGATCTAGTGAAAGTTGGATGCAAATGTGTCACCTGTAAAATGTGGGCTCACAAAGAGTGCACAGAAGGTTGCAATAGTTATGTTTGCCACAATTGTGATTCGGAATATTCCGATAACTGAATTTTATCGATTGTATTATCGAAATTAAAGTAATTTTCCTTTTGTTTAGTTTCAATTAATTTAATGAATTAAGATTTTTTTTTTTTTTTTTGATTTTTGTTTTCCTTAATTTTTTGTTGTTTAGAAATACTGTTTATCTTTTTTTAAATTCTATATAAAACAATGACGTGATGAATATTGTAAAACAAAACTATTATTTTAAATAATAGTTAATTAAATACATATGTAACAATGGAAGATTGTGTTCATGTTTCAACTGACCCCAACAACTGTTTCAACCGACCCTGGTATGGGTACGGTTGAAACAAATCTTCATTTTTGTTTTAATATGATGTACTACGCAAAATATCACACCGAGTTCTCAAAAAACACTTTCCATTTATACATAGAAACATGCTCCTTCATTTCACGTAACTTCATCACCGATTAGCTTATAAACGGCAATGGTATGGAAGGTATAAGCGAAATTGTTTCAACCGTATCCAGTCTCCCCTACCTAACAGGTCACGATACAACCCATACAAAATGCATATACTCAACGGAGTGCCGACTAAGTCTCGAAGAAGACGAGACAGCTGAGCACATCTTGTGCGAATGCCCAGCTCTATCAAGTACTAGAATGAAATTATTTTTCCGTGAATTACTAAGTTCTGAAGAAGCTAAGAAGTCCTCTGCTGAAAACATTATCCAGCTACATTAGAAAAGTGGAAACCGACTCTGCTAGCCTAAATTCATTTTCTGGCAATCTTCGGCACAATAGATCTTTTAGGTCGAGGTGCCTCTTTATCGCCTTGGCGAGCCAGAGTTAAAAAAAAATGCATTTGTTATAAATTGAGAAGTTCGGATACCTAGTTTATAAAGAGCGTCAACTATATTTGTCTGGAATAGGTTTACGAATGCGCAAAATTGACTTGTCAACTAGGGTAACGTTACATGTTAAAAATAGTTTAATATTATCTGGAACAACAACAAATAGTTTTTTAGTTACTTGGAGTTCTATGCAAAAAGGCCACAAAAGAAGAAATGAAATAAGTCCCCAAAATTAATTTTTTGTTATTAATTGTTACCCTTAGGGAATGCGTATGCAACCCCCTGCTTGGGTTTACTGTTATATTACGGGGTGGGTGCCAGTTTGAGTATATAAAAAGTTTCTTTAATTTAAATTAGTTTATCCAATATCAACAATATTAAATAAAAAGTAGTTTTCGTTATTTTTAATTTCATTATGAAATAAACCCCAAATTTGGGGCCTTTTTTCATTTTGTTTTGGGGCCTTATTTCATCGCAGTGGGGCCTTATTTCATAGTTGAAATTGGGGTGTTATTTCATAATGAAATAACACCCCAATTTTAGGGCCTTATTTCATTTTCTCTTTTGGGGCCTTATTTCATTGGGGCCTTATTTCCTACAGCCTTTCGAAATAGCTATCATTCCTACCAAAGTGACTGTGTCTACGCGTTGTTGTGGAAAAGTTATTCTTTCAAAAACAAGTCAGATATTGTTTTAGTACAAAATTTCTAACTCGAGATGTTAATCAATGACATTAAGATGATAGAAGAACTCAAAAAAGTGTTTGCAAGGTAACGTCAATATAAATGATACTTCCCATATAAAATGTTCATACCTGTTTGATTTGTTCGAGAATGGCTCTAACGATTTCAAAATCGATATGCAAGCTTAATTAGATGGGGTCACCAAGACTGCATACCCAGTTTTTGGTTAAAAATCGAATAACGGTACTTTTGAAATCTGCACATATTATGTATGTATCTCGAAAAACGTTCCATATGATTGTAACAAAAATTAATTTCTAAGGTAGTATACCTAGTCATTTCTAACTTAATAGCAAATTCAGTTATTGTGTATATTATCGCAATAGATTTTTGAAAAAAGTATTTTTTAAATTTGGTTTCCTTTAGTTTACCGGAAAACGGCGATAAAGATTTTGACCAAAATCGATAGTTAGAGTAAAATTATTGTGCCCCTAATTTTCATTTCGAATCACCGAAAACACTGATTCGCTGATATCTCGAAAACTCTAAAAACTCTAAAAACCTAGTAATGCTTCCATCCCGAACAATAACTATAGGTATACTCAGTTTTCAGCTAAATTGTTAAGCAATAATATTTTTAAAGCTATACATTGCAAAATCTGCTACGGTTTTGTAAGCGTAATTTTTCAAAAATTGCTCTAATGATTTTGATCAAAATACTCATATTAAATGTAATATAAGTAAATAAGATTCCCTTCTTAGTTTTTCTCCAAAAATTTGAAGAAATCAGTTTCTCAATTATTTCTTAAAAATTGCTAGGTACCCCAAAGCCGATCTGTGTTCATATTTTTTTTTTGAACTCAACTCGAATCACTTCCATTACAAATGGAATAACAGCAACGCAAAACTTATTTTTAGCAAATATTACGCACTTCTTTTTGTTTAACCATATTTAATATGCACATTAAAATAATTCCAACGAACCACTTTGGAGTTTACACAATCAGAAAATAGCACTTCATTTGCACCCCACACACGTCCATTGGGATCTTCAGTTTATAACTGCTAATGCAAGTCCAACAACAAATCTCTGATTTCTTACATATACATATACAAATATATATATATAGGTATGTATCAATCATTGACAGCTTTAACTAGCGCCACTAATCTATTCCATTCAAAAGTAAAGACACGTACTAAAAGATCAGAAAACCGAAGCTTCTACTACGCTTATCCTTGTATTCTAAAATCATGTAAAGTGTAACGAACGATTTGGCTTCATGGGCGACTGCGGTTCGAAGAAAATGTCCTTTTTAGGGTTCCGTAGCCAAATGGCAAAAATCGGAACCCTATTAGATTCGTCATGTCTGTCTGTCTGTCTGTCTGTCCGTCCGTATGTCACAGCCACTTTCCTCCGAAACTATAAGAGCTATACCGTTGAAACTTGGTAAGTAGATGTATTCTGTGAACCGCATTAAGATTTTACACAAAAATAAGAAAAAAAACAGTAAATTTTGGGGGTCCCCATACATAGAACTGAAACTCAAAAAATTTTTTTTCATCAAACCCATACGTGTGGGGTATCTATGGATAGGTCTTCAAAAATGATATTTAGGTTTCTAATATCATTTTTTTCTAAAGTTAATAGTTTGCGCGAGAGACACTTCCAAAGTGGTAAAATGTTGGTCCCCCCCCCCCCTAACTTCTAAAATAAGCGAACGATAAAACTTAAAAAAATATATGATATACATTACCATGTAAACTACAAACGATAATTTTTTGAACGAGATCTAGCGAGTAGTTTTTAAAATATCGATCAAAGTTACAACGAACTACAAGAACTTTTATGTTATGCTACTTGCTGTTTCGGAACCCTTCATGAGCGAGTCCGACTCGCACTTGTCTTACTTTTTCTTTTTGGAAGAACCAAAATCTGTACCTAGATGTATGGTAGGGAAGGGCTTTTCTAAGCTGTTTATACAGATTATCTAATTCATCTAGTCGCATAGTTGACTGCGAGTGCGAACATGATTCAGTTAACGTTTGTTTACATCAGGCAGGAAGTAGACTCTGTCGGTTACCCTTTGCTTAATCAAATACAAATCGTCACCAGCATAAACGACGAAGTAATGCGCCCATTAGTATGTCCTGCTAAGATATCATTCTGGTCTCTCCTTTCCTCACTCGTATGATATCGCAATGGACCCACATTAATATGGTCTAAGTGTGTCTATCTAAACAGCAACCTCATCTAACCTCACACCCCTTACAGCTTTTGCAGTATGCCAGTGTGTGAATGTATTTCAGTTCCGATTCGATCATCAATTTGAACCTATTTTTGCTTGCTGTTGGTCAGATTTCTTTAGAATGTCCGACCCATCTTTGACTAGTTATTTGTTGTCCCACTGTAGGATATTTACCCCATGTCTTCAGACATATCAATCAACGACCGAGCAAGTGCCTCCGTGGCGCAATTGGCTAGCGCGTTCGGCTGTTAACCGAAAGGTTGGTGGTTCGAGCCCACCCGGGGGCGTACTGCCTTTTTGCTTGCTTATAATTTACAATGTGCACACAATAATTATCTATATACATATAATCGTACTTACCACTCATATTGTACCGACGATCGTATCTCAATCGATCAACTTCGATCTGTGGCGCCGTCACAGCCAACGAGTTGAAAACTTCAATACGCGCTAAATGTTTGTCTGACGAAAGCACCAACTTCTCTCCCCTCCGACAGTTCACCTGTGAATTACGAATCAAAAGAAAGGCAAATGTATCAATAATTAATTGTTTTAATTGTTTTGCAGTACAATATGCACAGAAAAAAAAAACGAAGGTTCGCTTATTTTCAACGCTTCGTTAAATAATGTTTATTTGCCAGCCGGCAGCTGCACAACATATTCGAATGCGAGCTTTATGCTCGCAGGAGTGTGCGCAATGTGCGCGTAATAAGCACCAGTGCGCAGGTACTAACGGTTGTAATTAATTAAAAAATGAAACGCTCTTGCCGACCAGCGGGTGGTGCAGATCATCAAAGTTGTGTTCAATTGCTAATAAGTGAGGTTACACAATCCCGATGTTACGTCGAGTCGAGTGTATATTGTTTATAGGCAAATATGCGTACGGTATATGGTTTTGCGAAATACCTAGGTATGGGAATTTCTGAAATAACATTTTTTATTACAACTCACTCACCTGTGGACACTTTCCTTTGCATATCTGAACACCGCAACTAACATGCAATCGTTCGCGGTCTGGGAACTTGAAAGCGGGAAAGGTTGCAGTGAACAACTTTTCAACGAAATCATCTTCATGTGGCTTAGACCATCCTTCTTCGGCGGGACTTGAACGGGTACGGAGCGCTGGCATTACCTAAAACGAAATGAAAAGTTGAATAAATGTTAAATTTGGTAACTGTCTTCACAGGCGTAACAAAATGTCTTATTAATAATTCCTACTTTAGATTGGCAGTTGCTTATTTTAGCAATTTACTATAGTCGTTCATTTAAAATGCTAATACATGAGTGGAAGGATTTGTAGGAAGGACTAAGTAAAGGCACTGGTGAATTGTACTACCAAGGGAAAACCACTCGAGGCAATTCCATAAGCTTTTATAGTTCGGCTTTTAGACGAATCTCTATATGTTACAGTAAGTCCGAAGGTGGGCTCAAATGCACATCGCTGTGTATTCAATATGTTTGAAGAGTGTTGCGAGAGATTTTGCCGAAATCTAAATCAATGTGTCTTGTTCATATCTTTTTAGCTCTGTTTTTTCACAGTCAGTCGGGTTTTTTGATTTTTTAAATTAACTATTTTTACCTTTTGCAGACGATATAGTATTGATTGTGAATCTTCCGACTCATGATAACCATTTGTACGAGTTTTGTAAAATGCGATGTCATAGAGTAAACCTGGAAAAATCAAAGATCAAAGATCCTTAAAGGTGGGGGAAAGAGGTGTTGTAGCCAAGAATGTTTATTGAACGGCGAACAGATCGAAATTGTTATTAATAACGTTCAATCTTAACCCTATATATTTTGCAGGTCACAATATGCAATTTTGAATGGAAAATGTTGCCATAGTAAGTTCGAAAAAATTAGTCTGGAGACTAAAAATGATTATTAGCTCGGGGAAAGAGTACAAATACCTCTTGGCATGCAAACTATACAAAAAATGTTTGCACAAATTAAGGTTCTACATCAAAAATTATATTTCATTTACCACTCAACTATGTGTAACTATAGCTAAGATTAAAATGTATGCCAATTGTGCATATGAATGCCAACAGGCAAATGACCAGATTATCTGCCAAATGACCAAAATGTAAGGATTATCAAAACCGTATATTAGACTATATGACCAAAATTACCAATATTCTCATATTTGCCTTGATGGCCATTTAAGGCATTTGTTATTTTTTACCAAATGTTGTAGTAGGTTTCCACAAAAAAGAACAAAAATGAAAATAAATCACATTTCCAAGAACTCAAACACCGATGACAACATAAAAAAAGCCTGAACGAAATTTCAATAAATTGCATATGGGGATATAGGGCTTTATTCTGGCATTCGTGCTTATTTTCCGATTACACGACATGCTATTTAGTAATTTTTATCTGTCAAAATCAGCTTGGTCGTTATGTGGCATTTATTTCATTTGAGCATATGAGATATGCCCATTACATTGAATGACCATATTTTGACAGGAGAACTGTCACAAATTGTCAGAAATTTTGCATTAAAAATGTTGAATTTAAAAAAAGAAAAACAATCTGCAGGCATGAAGTCAACCATTTTAGAAGTACCTATTCCTTATATGCGCGATACTAATAATAATCATTAAGTGTTCAGGCAACTTTGCGGTTGGTATTTTAGCGACAGTTTCGGCTCGAAGTTTAAGCACATCTGCAGCGTTGTAATTTTTTGTATTTGTTGGAATTTGTCCCTTTTTGTGGGAATTTCTATTTTCGAAGAGCCTTCCGTGGGCTAAAGGGAAAAAGAAACAAAATCGTGGAATTTTCTGGAAACTTACATTTTATTATGATTATCAACACACTGTCCATAAAAAAAAAATCATAGTAATCACAAACTCAGATGTTTATACTAAAGGGTAATTTAACGTGATTTTCTCTCTGTGTAATATAAATTTTACTTTTAAATTTGAATTTTTTTTTTTTTTTTTTTTAATTTAAATTTGGATGCAAACAATTATCGTGGGATTTTAAAAGGTGAAAAGGAAAAAATGACTAAGCTTCGTGGGATAAACGAAGAGAGAGTGCTAACAACTGGCAATGGGATAACATGACGGACTACAGCCACCCAATTCTGTTATTTGCGTGAAATTATCTTTCCATTAAAAAACTTACTTTGGATCTTATTTTTAATAAGAAACCAACTGTTGTCAACATTTTCAGTTTTCACTTAACCTTTGCTGTATCATACGGCTGCAGAAAATAACCCCCCAATGATGTATCCCCCAAATGGAAAATGAAATAGTAATTCGTTGGGGGGTTATTTCCTGGAGCAGATGTGAATACGATAACGATGTATACCGAACAATACTTTCATTGCTGAAATAAAGCATCACGAGTATGCTATTGAATTTCCAGATTGCACAGACAGGTAAAAACGAAAACTATTTATTAAGTTGAATGAACTATTCGCTTTGCATTGCTATAGTGTGTACAATATAACTAAAAAAAGTTTTGATTTAATAACGATAACTTTAATTAGACAGTGAATGAAATAATCAGAGCAACATCTAAAGTGTTGCGTATACATACAATTTCACTGATGCGAAAATTCCCACAGCCGGGCAACCGACGCGCCGCCACGATGAACAATTGAATTACCACGTCTGACTGCCTAAGGTGATGTGTAATTGCGGTCATAACCAAGTTAATTTTCTTAATCACAATCAATGTGTACTCTTCTTCATAGTGGCTTCTATTATTTTTATTGTTTTAACATTGATCGCGTTGGGTACACGCTTGTTACTTAATTCTGTATGTATTTACTTATTTACTGTATGGTCATTTGGGGAAAAAGTGCGCAGCGGTTAAAAGAAATCCCCAAATGAGGAAATCAAGGCTATTGTAACCTATAACGAAGAACAACTTTCACGGTTGTATTCCAGCTAACAGTCCGACGAAAATTAAACATAATTTTTATTTTAAATAAAGTGCAAGACTGGGTCAACCGAAACTTTCTCGTTCATCAAAAGTTTGGTTGGATTTTTTTATTATTTGATTGGGTAGGTAGGTAAAGATCTGAGAAGCAATAGTACTAGATGAAAGAAACAATCCATGAAATTTAATTTTTTTTTCATTTCATATTTATTTATTCATATCATATATCATAAGCTTAGAACTATTTAACATTGATTATTGAATAATCGTGTTCATTCTTTAACTTAGAAGTTAGTGGTGAATGACACATCAAGATTAATATTTCTATTTTATTTTTGATGTGGGGTGACAATCAAACAATAATTTAATTCATATTATAAATAAGATGAAGCAAAGGGGGAAAAAAGTCAAAAATTTAATTGATATTAATAAATCATAAACGTAACAATTCATAAAATTGTGTGTTGTTGATGAAAATAAATGATTTAAACAAGGGATTCAATAAAATCATAGCTTAACGTGAATAACCAGTCTGTGACCTTATTGGTGAAATGTGAAAAACGTAGCGTATCTCTTATAAAAAAAGGCAATTTATTAAATAAATTTGGAGCAGTATATGTGTAAAAATGTGTAAAATGTGTTTTATGTGCGAAAGGTACATTTACTAAGTTCATATTGTTTACACGTAGATTGTACATTTGGATATTCCTACTAGGAATATTTCCGCTCTGCTTAAAGAATTCTTTTAAAACTTTAAAAACATATAAATGCCTGATTGGCAGAATATGCAATTTTTTGAATAAAGGCCAACTTCGAGCTAGACGATTTTGATTTAAAATAATTCGTATTAAATGTTTTTGTGCAGTTAATAAGGGTCTCATAGTATTGGTATACGAACCTCCCCAGCTTGTTATGCCGTATTGCAACCTCGAGTGGGCAAGGCCATATTAAATAATTGTTAAAACTTTCTGAGAACAAAAAGGCTTTAACAAATACATTTTACGTGAGACCAATAACAAATAATTTTTAATCGTTTGAATATGTTTTTTCCAATTTAAATTGAAATCAATTACTACACCTAAATATTTAAAATGTTCAACCGATTCGATTTTGACACAATGTTCAGTGCAATGCGCACCACCTACAAAATTACCCTTTCCACACTTATGTATAGGTAGGTAAGGAAAAATGTTTACAATCGTGAGCGTGAAACCACAAATCAAAATCATTCAGGCTATTTTCAGATACCTTAAAACACATCAATTTAGTTTTCTCGCTGATGACCAATTTATGATAAGTAAACCACAATCGTAAGATTTCAAGATCTTCATTTATCTTTACTATATTTTCGAAAATAGTATCAGATTCATACGTAAAAACTATGTCATCCGCAAAAGCAGTTGAAGTACCATTTAACTTGAGTTTGAAAATAGAATTTATGTATACCAAGAAAAACAGAGGGCCAAGAACAGATCCCTGAGGAACACCATTCTTTAATTGTCTTGGTTCACTTGAGATCCCTTCAATAATAACACTTTGTGTTCTATTCCTTAAATAAGAATTCAGCCAATTGAAAATGTTACCACGAAAACCAACTTTATAGAGTTTAGCTAGCAAAATATCATGGTTGACCAGATCAAACGCTTTTGTCATATCAATAAATAGTCCAATAGTTGATTTGTTGTTATTTAAACTTCCATAAAGCTGACTACACACCCGTAAGATGGCATCCTCAGTTGACAAACCAGCTCTAAAACCAATTTGATTGTTACAAAAGAAGTTATACTTATTCAAAAATGAGACAATTCGAACCTTGATTAACTTCTCAAAAATTTTGGAAAAGGTCGAAAGTAGTGATATTGGTCTGTAATTCGAAACATTTTTTCTATTCCCTTTTTTGAAAAGGGGAAGAACTTCAGCACATTTTAGATGGTCAGGAAAACAACCCTTATTTACACTTTTATTAAAAAGGAAGGACAATATATCAACCACATACCAGGAAACATTTTTTAATAAACTGCTTGAAACACCATCACTTGTACAAGAAGTTTTGTTTTTTAGGTGCGAAATAGCATTGTGAACTTCTATGGGTGTAATCACATCAAACACAAAACTGTTTGATTGAAAATCATCCACAAAAATGCCTGAAGAAGAGGAACAATTGCAATTTATGCAAGGTTCGACATCTGTGTTCAATTTTTCAGAAATTTCGGTAAAATACTCATTAAATTTATTTGCAATTCTGCCTAAATCGTTTTCAATTTTGCCCTCATCTTCAATAGTATCAAATTTAACAGAATTCCTTTCCTTTCCCAAGATGTTATCAACTACTCGCCATTCTTCGCGTACATTACCTTCAGCTCTAGCAAACATATCACCGTAGAAATTATTGCGAGTATCTTCAATCTCTTTGTTTAAGGATTTACAAAAAGTTTCGTAATGTTTCTTAAGTTTTTTATTATTTTTATGTTTCTTGCATTTTAAACTCAATTTTTTCTTTTTTGCAATCTTATTAAGGAGATTATTATTCATCCATGGTTTTAAATGTTTTTGAAAAGTGTCCATAAATAGGTCAAAAGCAATAGAAGGATTACTTTCGGAATAAACTGTTTCCCAACCTTCAAAGATTAACAATTCTTTTAGCATCATATAGTCTATATAATGTTTTACTTTAGCGGTTGCGGATTTAAGGTTTTCAGGACGACTGTAAACAGCAGAGTAATTAAGGGTAACCATGCAGTGATCTGTCAGCTTCAAATCGTGTATTTGGCCACTAAAAATATTTTTATTGTTCCTTTGAGCTCTAAAAAAAATGTGGTCAATACAACTCGAAGAGGAATCGGTCAAACGGGTAGGCTCGTTTATCAAACTTTTGAGACCATTCGAGGCCATAGCAAACAAGTAGCTTTCAGTTTCAATGTTACATTCATTTAGAATATCAATATTGATATCTCCTACAACAATTAAATTTTTAGCTGGAATCGTGCTAAGAATTTGGCTTAGTTCATCAATAAAATAACTTTAGCAACATTGTGAAGTCGGTAAATGCACAAAAAAGTGTAATCAATATTCTCAAAAATAAAAGATAATTTTAATACATCAGCGCTAGATATTTTAAGGCAAAGGCTATCACACGCATACCCATCTTTCACATACACGGCAACACCACCAGCACAATACGATTCATTACAATTTGCCAAAGGAGAGTTGTAACCCTCTATCTTATACAATTCTAGTTCATTTTCATATATCCAAATTTCGGTCAAGACTATTACAACGGGTAAATTCAACAACGAATCAAGATGAGCTAAGAAAATTGAGAAATTTTTTCTCATGCTACGTATATTTTGATGTAAACAAAAACAACATTCTACAGGATTAATGAGATTAGCTGGATATAGAAAAGGGTTAGTGTTAGTGTTAAATAAAACCCACTTTTAGATTATCCATCTGCTTCGGCAGTACATATAATAATGCGAGTTTTTAAAAGTTGAACCTCTAAGTAACAGGCAATTGTCTGGTTCTGGTTAGAGAGTTATAAGCGCTGACTGTACTATTTTATAGCGCTTATACTTTTAAAAGTTTTTGAGTACGAGGACAAGCGTAATACGAGTTTCTATTTTTTGATCTGTTACTATTAAGGCATGATTTTATGTTTGACTGGAATAGATTAATGAAGCTGGTATACCTAACGTCGTTTTCGATTTGCAAAATCAATCCTTCTTTTTTTCTTTTTCTTTTTTTTTTTTGATCTGAGGCACTTTTGAGAAATCTCGATTTTTTCTCAGATATACACATACTTTCACTAACACCAATATTTATGGCACACAGCTGGCGTAATAGATAGATATCTTTACTCAGATTATTCAGAGATTTGTTTTTTAATTTGCAGTTATAAACTGAATATCCCGATGAACGTGCGTGGGTTGGTTAAAAAAATAAGGAGTGGATATTTGCTAAAAATAAGTTTTGCGTTGCTGTTATTACATTTTTTATAGGTATCTAAAAATTAAAAAAACTGATTTATTCGAATTTTTTGAGAAAAACTATGTACGGAATCTTATTAAGAATACTAATATTAGCTGGTTTCGTAAAGATTATTCCACAGTCGACAACATTTTCTCTTTAATAAGCTTCGCTTGAATGTTTTTGGATAAAGGCAAAAAACTATATGTTTTCTTCTTAGATTTTAAAGCGGCTTTTGATTGTATCGACAGAAGAGCTCTATTCTTTAAATTGAGCAACCTGGGAGCTTCAACAATAGTGCTACCAAGATAACGCCACAGCGGTCTGGGATGGAAACGTGCCATCAAGTTGGTTTCCGTTCAACTCAGTGGTGAAGCAAGTATGTCTATTGCGCCCTCTTCTGTTCTCAATTTTTCTGGACGATCTTGTCGCATATCTCCCAAGGTGAATATTACTCGATAGATTAAGAATTAACCTCCTGCTATGCTGACTGACGATATTAAGTATTATACTCGCAGAAACATCAAACATATTACAGATCATGATAAATAAGCTGCAAAAATATTGTCAAATTTGGAACTTGCAACTTAATACCAATAAATCCAAAGTTATGATTTTTCGTAACGAATTGGGGCGCAAAATGAAGAACTGGAGGAGGGAGTCAAGGAATACAAATACTTCGGAGTTCCTACTTATTTGCTCACATTTATCGCTCCAAAAGCACCTCTAAGAGAAGCTAAAGGAAGATGAGCAATTAATTGTAATTGGAAAGTAATCTTGGAAAAATTTAAATCACGCCAAGTGTACCTGGAAACTGGACTACCACCGCTGTATGTGTTTACGCTTAGGTTACACTTCCTATATGTTCTAAAAATGTGATCGCTACCAAGCAAAATTGCAATGCACCTTAAAAATAGAAATCTCCATTTCTTTGCCTTAAATTACATACCACATAGAACTGATATCGGAAGTGACGAATGAACAATATGCAACCATCGGACAAGAGAAGACTGTCTTTACTTCATTGGATCAGGAGATCCTTTTATGGAAAAAACATTCTCTCTTCGAAAGAAGTATTTCGCATTCTTAACGGAGAAAATTGGACTGTACCTACTATTTAAATTTGTAAAACCTTTAGAAATTAATTTTTGTTATAATTGTATGGGCCGTTTTTGAGATATGTCCAAATTTCAAAACTACCGTTATTCGAATTTTTAGCCAAAAACTGGATATGCAGCCATAGTAACCACACCTACTTAAGCTTAACTATCAATTTTGGTTGAAATCATTAGAGCATTTTTCGAACAAATCATTCTGGTATGAACATTTTATGTGGGAAGTACCTTTAATATTGAGGTTACCTTGGAAAAAAAAACGGCCCCGAACTGTAAGCCCAAAAATTCCAAATTCGAAGTTTGAACGAAATCCGGGCAGCCGTTTAGGCTGTAGGTCTGTGGAAGGACGGACGGACAGACAGACAGACAGACTGGACAGATTTTTTTTGAGTTGGTCTATCATCGTAATGTGAGAATTAATTAACACATCGAGTTCGAAATTTTGTAAAAAAAAAACAATATCTTTCTCTTACTAAGTAATAAGGAAAGTTAAAAATGTTTGCTTAGTCCGAAAAGGAGTATAATACTCCTAATGTAGTACTTTCGGCAACTTTGATTGTTCTACTTTAAATAATTTCTATAAAACCTTCATGAAGTAAGAAGCATTTTTCACTGCGGACTTGTTACATAGAGGTTTTTCTTATATAGAAGAACTTGGCTTTTTTTGTAACATTTGTTTTTGGTCTGATATTAATTTATTAGTAGATAGGACTAGGCCTATACGCTACCTCCCACTTTTTCGTAGATATCAAAATGTAGAACTTCTCTTTATATTGCATGTTTGTCCATCGGTTTTCACCAATCCTCGATAGTATAGTGGTCAGTATCCCCGCCTGTCACGCGGGAGACCGGGGTTCAATTCCCCGTCGGGGAGATGAGAGTTTTTTTTTTTAACTTTTATGTATGGCTCATAAATTATTAAAATGATGCGGTTTATTTGGAAGGGTTTTGTTTTTCTAGGTAGAAATATTGTACAAGGTATACGAACATTCAAGTCTTGAGATCTCGAGAATCCTTATTTATCCGGTCTCTCCAGCTAGTTCGATTCCTATAAGTCGATCCAGCCAATGTACGTTGTCAAAGATTCAATAACTTTTTGGGCTGGTATACGTTGATATGTTATCCATACGAGCCACTTCTCCTGGCTATCGCAATCGTCCATCATGAAACTTAGTTTGAGTCGCCAACGGTGGGAGTCCTTTGTCGAAGACGTATAAAGGTACTTTTATGTTAAATGTTATCCTGATTAATTCTTACATTTTAATCATTCAATACTGGCAGCATTAATGACAGCTCGCCGCCGTATCTCGATATCAACGATATCATCAGGAAATGGAAGCAGTTTAATAGACTTCTGAAAAAGTATATCTCTTGCGCTGGGGCTTGTAGGTTTCGTTAAATTGATGCTAAGGAGTTTCCCTTTATCGCTTCGCCTTTTCTTTAAACTTTTTCGACACCAATATTTACGGTCCTATTGTTACTGACTCCAGCTGCTGAACTAGAAAGATAAGTCCATTTTGAAAATTGAATGCACTAAAACCAACAGTGATAAAGGCATAATGACTCCTTTTGCACGCGAAACAGTTTGGCGCAAGAAACGGATCACTCCAGCGACTCAATGGACTTCTAAAATACCCTTCAAAATAAAGCATTTCTCGTACGAAGATTCCAACCTATATTTTATAGCCAATCATATACCTATCCCGAATAACCACAATACGGTAACAAAGAATTTCGGAAAGAAAAGAGAAAAGTAAGGTTTAGGTACTTAATATCCCACAGCAATGTCCAATGGCACTATCTACCTTCATTAAAATCTTTCAAACTTAATTTTTGTAAGCCTTCATAGGGCGCCGTGCGCCTGCCCTAACCGCTTATTATTATTATTATGACATTTGCCCATAACAGAGCATACATCAGAACGAGACATGGCGTACGTGGGCCTTACACGGAACACAAGCTAAGTGGAACAGACAACAACACAAAAAAAGTGAGCATCTTCGAACCTCGTAGCTGTATCCATTCATTTATGACTCATTATAAAAGTACTGAAAACAATTAACCTCGAACAAAGGTGTCCCATTTGAATGTAGGTCAGAACCTGGAAAAGTAGGCGAGTAGGATAGGAATTGAAACTGACTCTCAAAAAGAAAATCAAAATTCGTAAAGTCATTTTAATTACAAAAACACTTAAGAGGCGTTGCCGCCGAAGTCGAAAGATCTCCCGCCCGCTCCCATTACCCGAGAGGCCGAGATATGCTATTTTATTCCCCGTAATGTCATTACATTATTATACAGTTACACTCATTCCTTAATTGTTTCTGGTGATCTGCACTCTGCACAACGGGTAGTACATCTAAACAAGATTTTCACCACAGATTCTATCTGAATCTCTGCTGCGGTTTTTCGTTCTCACTTTTGATTTTCCTTCTTGTGTGCAGGCTAACATTTATAAATTTATTTATTACTCAGAGCGACATTAATTATTCGTATTCCGTATCCGTAGTCTGAGGGAGAGGAAGTCACAAAAAGCCAAACAAACACAAAAAAAAAAGTATCCTAAGCTTGAGTAACTTTAGAGGTCATCATCGCCACTATCGGCGAAGAGTGAAACGTGCATAATAAATCATTTTGTTTGAAAATGAAATTTCTTCTTCTTAAGATTTAGAATTTTAAGTAGGTAAGTGAGGAATTTCGCGATGAAATTTGTTTGCGCATTAAAATTCATTAGATCTTTGTCATTCTAAACAATTACAATGGGAAAGAAGAAAGGAAAACATGGGATTATGGTAATTTTAAGTTTCTGGGGCATGCCAATAAAAATTTTGTAGGTCAAAGGTGGATTCAGTGGAGATAAGTAATCGTATCTATTATAAGAATTTATATGCAACCGACAACGCACTGATTTTAGTCTCCATTTATTCGCTTTCACTAATTAAAACTTCCGATTTATTAATTTGCTTTATGTCAAACTCATATTTTTAATAAAAATATTTTATCTCCATCTCTATCTCTCTATATATAAAAATCAATTGCTGTGCGTTAGTTGGGTAAAGGCTCCAGAACGGCTGGACCGATTTGAATTATTTTTGTGTTGTTTTGTTCGTCTTGAATCAGGGATGGTTTAGGAAAAAAGAAAATTCGGTAAATTCTCAACATGTGGCGGTGTAGGCGTGTATTTCGTATTTTCAGTAAAATTCAATTTCTATCTTCAATAATAATCTTATAATTTCGTTGTGAAACTTCAATGCACCGAAAGTTTACAATATCAAAAGCATTTGATATGATTGTGAAGAATCTCAAACCGAATGTCATGCAAGCGACGATTTTGAGGGGGAAATTATAGGGCAAAAATTCTCATTCCGTGGTTTCCGCTTATTCAGAACGATTTGTCATTGGTATTTAATTTCCCGTGCGTTTTGCTTTCGCTATTCCAATCGCTGGAAATCTGTGACATCAATCTTGAATTCCCATATTTTTAGACGTCAATCATTGCGATTTGAATGAAACACATCGATATGGCTATACTTCAGTTATTTCTATCGTATAAGTATTGAATTCATTGTGCATGCTCGAAATTATTATTTTCATTAAATTAACAAATTTGGGTGGAACTAAGGTCAGATAGTTATTTATAAATTTATGTTCGTTCATTTGAAAATGTAATTGAAATTTTAAACACAAATGTTTGCATAGGTAATGCATAGTGGGCACATTCAAAACTCACCCAATCGATTAGACTTGATTGATTTGTCTGGACTACATCTCTCCTGAATGAAAAAACTGTAATTGTCGGTAACGAGTAGGTACTACGTCGCCCATACATTCGAACTGTCAACTTAGTAGATACTCAGTCAAGCATTTGGTGACTAGATGTGTCGGCTAGTCCTCCATAGCCATTTTTTTTTTTTTATTATCAGCCATGATCCATATAGATCATTGATTGATATGTAATTACAACAACAGCATATGATCCTGCTTTTCATCGAGATCACAAATTATCATCTGAAAATTTATTCTACTATTTCTGGCCACGTTGTTTGGCGCTGTTGATTCATTCTTAAATGTTGGTGTGCCTGTAAACGATAACCAAGCCACACAGTCATGTTGCCAGAATAAAATATTCAACACCAACACTGGCCGTGAATTTTCGACAGTAAAAAACACTTCATAAAGATTTAATAAATACTTCATCAACGTCTACACCGGCAAAAACATTAAGAAATGTTTGACAGATGTTTATGAAATATTTTTGAAGCAATCGAAAACATTTCATTAAAATTTAAACAAATCGTTCGCTGGTCTGGATGCACCTTAATATGCCAAGAAAAACCGAAATAGTAGCCCCAAAAGATTGTATATTTTTTGCATATTTTATTTCTGACTTCATAATAGAAAAGACTACTTATGCAGGGTCTCAGCTCAGATACATAAATCCTGAAAATGACATCACCAGAGACAACATTTCCGCTTTTGAATATCATTAACACCAGTAAATTTTTGAACGCTGACAGCATCTTTGCCGACAGCGGAAGTGGCTCATATTTTTTTGCGAGTATGTTGGTGAGTTCAGAAAGCCACCACGGCTCTGTACTGCTGTAAAAAAGCCATTGGAAGCAGATGGGGACTCCAGCCTCGAATTACATATTGGCTATATCTATCCGTTATCAGACCTATACTCACTTATGGCGTTATTGTATGGTGGACTGCCCTCGAAAAGGCCATCCATCATAATCAGCTTAGCCGCGTCCAAAGAACGGCATGCATATGCATAAGTGGAGCCCTTAGAACCACTCCAACAGCGGCCATGGACGTAATGTTCCACTTGCTACCGCTGGACATCTATTGCAAACAAGTGGCAGCAAATGCAGCCACTCGGATGAAAGCAATTCAGTTGTGGACCAGTCGCCAAACTGGTCACTCATCTATTCTAAATACATTGGAATGCATTCCAAAAGATACTGATTACACCCTCCCTCAGTTTCAATTCGAAAAGAACTTCGAAACTTACATACCCTCCAGGAGTGACTGGGAGAACGAAATAGTACCCCGCAAGGAGTCTGTCTGTTTCTATACAGATGGGTCCAAAACTGAAACAGGAGTAGGGGGGGGTATTTTCTCTTTTGATCTAAATTGTAAAATCTCATTCAGCCTTCCTAATCACTGTAGTGTATTTCAGGCGGAGGTCATGGCGATCAAAGAGGCCCTGTCGTGGCTTCGGTAAATGTAATATCTGTAAAGGATATCACCATCTTTACCGACAGTCAAGCCGCGATTAAATCCCTGGATTCTGTCGTCTTCAATTCAACAACTGTCCTCAATTGCCGACTATCTCTGAACGAGATGGCGAAACAATTCAAAATTCACCTTATATGGGTGCCGGGCCATAGAGACATTCCAGGTAATTGCATCGCCGATGAGCTCGCCAGACAAGGCACTACTATGTCGACTCTACCAGAAAAAAGGAGTCTCTATATGCCTCTTGCTACTTGCAAGCTCCTAATTAAACAAAACGCATTAAGCGCTACTAATCGCAGGTGGTCTAGCTGCTTAACGTGCCACACCTCGAAACAGATCTGGCCTCAGCTGGATTCCAAGCGCTCAAAAAGTCTCATTACACTGAAAAGACCCATAATAAGCACTCTAGTAGGTGTCATCACGGGACACTGCATCATAGGGAGACATGCTCTCAGATTAGGCCTCCCTTCAAATGATTTCTGCAGAAGCTGTATGGACGAGGAGGAGAAGGAGACTATTCTTCACCTTCTCTATACGTGTCCAGCACTGTCACTCCGTAGAAAACTATACCTCGGAGAATATTTCTTCGACAATCTCAGCGAACTCGCAAACATAGGTATCAACTGCCTCCATCGCTTCATTCTTAGCTCCGGCTGGTTCAACGGGTAGATAAGGAGTCGATATCGATCCTGTGGTAACACAATGGGCCTAATTTGGCCTAAGTGAGGCTGCACTTGAGGCGGCCTGCCACTCTAACCTAACCTAACCTAACTTGGTGAGTATTTTTGAAGTTTCGGAACATTCGTAAATATGAATTTCAATGTAACCGTGGCCACTCCGTAAAAATATGAAGTTCGGGATCTCAGTAGTCAGACATCAAATCAGAAACTATGAAAAGAGTTAAGCTTGTCAATCGCTGTTTTTGTAATTTCCCTTAAAAGGAAATTAAGAAATTTAGGTTTGTTAAGAAACATAAAAGGTGACTGTTGGAGAAGAAATAATAAAACTCTTTGGCCGGGTTCCACTGCCCGCTAGACGTCTAGCAAAAAATATCCCAGATGAAGGAACGCTCGCGCTAGAACAATAGCGGCAGCGGCAAAGTCCCCACTACAATTAAAGAAATAATACAAATATTATAAAAATAATATCTGAATTGCTATTTTATTTACATTAATACCAATTTTATCACAATTACACTTGCTCTGCTTCGTATTTACTTTTATTTTGTAAATGTGTGAACGATTTCCTGAAAGGTCGTTGTTTTTTTTTTCAATGCAGATTGAGAAATTTCCCTGAAAGGGATATTTCACAAAAAGTGCTAGACGTCTAGCACTTTTGGTGAAATGTCTATTTTTTTTTATATGGAGATTGACATGCCGCTAGTCATCTAGCGGGCAGTGGAACGCGGCCTTTGTAAACTCAAATATGGCGCCCTAATTTGTTTGCTCTTGCCAGTTTCAGCGCGAACCAAATTTTAAATTGTCTTCTAGTTTTGTTGGCCAAACTGTAACTGCGTTAAAACCATTAACAGCTTGCTGTAAAGCACGAAACTTTATGCACCTACTTTCTTTCTCTCAATACTTTTCATAGTGCATGCAATTAAAAACGTATTAGAATAATTTAAAAATTCAGCACCAAGTAGGAAAACTGGCTGTAGGAAATATGGCCCCAATGGAATAAGGCCCCAAAAGAGAAAATTAAATAACACCCCAATTTCAACTATGAAACAAGGCCCCACTGCGATGAAACAAGGCCCCAAAACAAAATGAAATAATGCCCCAAATGTTGGGTTTATTTCATAGGTAATTAAATTAAAAATAATGAAAACTACTTTTTATTTAATATTTCATTTCTTCTCTTGGGGTCTTATTTCGTTATGAAATTTTCATTAGGAAATAAGGTCCCAAAAAAGGAAATAACACCCCAAATTTTATTAAAAATCGTTGTTGTTGTTTCCTGTATAATTTTTTGGGGCCTTATTTAATTTTCTTTTTGGGGCCTTATTTCATTGGGGCCTTATTTCGCAGAGCCAGATACGATTTAAAAAAATAAATAAAATATTGGACACTTTTCATATGCAAATCTTATTAAACGCTATGATGGTCATTGTTTGACAATATATCTACCACTGTCAGTGTCAAACTGCAATAAACAATGTCACTTTCATTATAATTTTATCCCTTCAAAAACACTTATCTCTATCTCGTGCTGCTAGTCTGTCAACAAACAAGTATACTTTGCTGTAAAGAGAGCTCTTAATGGCCCGCCCGTATGTCACAATGTGTGCATATACAGGTACACTATTGCTTATAGTTTTATTGCCATTGGTTTGTGTTTTTTTTTTTTATTTAATATTGGGCCTGCTTTTTGAGCTTTCATCTCAGCAAAGCAAAGGAAAGTAAGATTCACAGTAGTTGTTGTACAAACATCTTAATCTTAGTCTTTAAAAACAATTTAAGCAGAATAAGTGTGCCTATGAATTACCAGAAAATCGCAGTTTTAATTTTCAAATTTGAGGTTGGATGTTTTCGACTTCAAAATTTCTCAATTTGGCTCCACACCTCTTATAAAAGCTGGCAACACTGCAGTACAAATGCCAAATTTTCGCAAGCAGTTAATAGGTTTGTTTGACGTGGCTAGCCCTAGTGTCCACTAGTGTGCACTGAGAAGTGTCAGCTAATTTTTACGCCTGACAAAAACCCTGCACAACCCAGAAAATTCGGCTACTATATCGAACACAATATATTATGTTGCCCTGAAGTTTCTCAGTTTTTGAAATTGAAAAATAATTTATTTAGCTCTGATTCCAGCATTTTTCCATTCCATTTTCCTATTACAGTGAAACCTGTTAAGTTGGGCACCCTTGTAAGTTGACCACCTGCCGAAGTTGGCCAATAGGTATATAGTAGCACCAAGAAAATGCAATACAAATGTTTCTCCAAATGCCTCTGTATGTTGGCCACTTGTCTATCTTGGAACTTGGCCGCACATTTTCACATATTATTGAATCTTTCGCACTAAATAACCTCCGAAAGTTGACCAGCAACATAGTCAACTGCTGATCGCCAGCGTGGCGTTTGCATTTTTTAAAATGCACTGCGCACTATATTTAGGTAGACATCCGTGTTAATTGTTGTTGGGATATAGATGACTTCATTTCTACAGTTTGTGAATGACTTCAGTGTAAATGCAAAATATGGATAAAAACGAAGTTCTTTACTAACAAGTGTTGAAAAAAAAAAACCTATATATGTACATAGTATGTACCCTTATAAGTTGGCCACCTCTCTAAGTTGGCCAAAAATGCTTGCACCGCACAGCTGTCCAACTTACGCAGGTTTCACTGTATATACAATTTTAATTCATAAACGTGGTTGTTTTCAAACAATTCACTTTTGAATATCAAATTTATTGTATTTACCTACCTTTATCACGATATCACAACAATTGAATGACAGCAAGCGAAATGGCAGTGAAACTCAGCACTGAGTTCTTGCCCCGACTAATTAACTGGGGTCAGTTCAGGGCACAACTAGGGCGCCATAGAAGTCATGTCGAATACAGGTTTTCAGTACCAGGGTGCTCGGCGCAGGGACATAAGTCCCAATTTTTAATTTTGGGACTTATAACCCACTTGAGTGAGACATAAATCCCAAATTCGATTTATTATGTCCCACACCATCGGGACATAAGTCCCAAACAAAAATGTTGGGCATTATGTCCCCCCCAACTCAAATATAAAAATTAAAACTGGGATTTTCTGGTAATTCATAGGCACACTTATTCTGCAGGAAAATAAGTCCAACTGAGGGACTTAGTTCCCACCTAATGGGAAATAAAACCACTTTCGTGAAGTGGACTTAGTTCCCATGTAAGGTGGGAAATAAATTCCGAAAACTCTGAGTGGTTTTATTTCCCTTTTAATGTGAAGTAAATTCCCACTGTCGACTAAGTGCAAAGTAAAATTAAAGAGTCAAGTTGGTACTTTGCACTTTTTATTAACTAAAGAGAAATTAAATTTTATACGAGGCAGAGCAATATATGTAAAAAATTTCAAAAACGAAATTCGGTTTGAACGGTCGTGCGAATTTTTTACTTTTATTTTCTCAAATTTTCGAAGGCTAAAAATGCCAATTTATTTTCTCAAACAACTTTTTTGTTTTAGCTTTCGAAAATTTCAGAAAATAAAAGTAAAAAATTCGCGTGAATTTAGTCTCGTGGACTTATGTCCCTGTGCCAAAAATCACCACAATTTTTCTTTGATTATTTTCAGAGTCTTGCTAACTGAATTTCGAAGAGAGTATTTTGTCATACCTACAGAATAAAACTTAAAAAATTCAGCTTGCAAGACTCTGAAAATAGTAAAAGAAAAATCGCCGTGATTATTTAAACAAAAGTGTATCCAATTCTAAATGTTGGAAGTTAGTTCCCTCTTCTTCTTTTTGAATGTGTACTAAGTTCCCATAAGAAAGTGAACTTAGTTCCCACCTTACATGGGAACTAAATCGACTTCACGAAAGTGGTTTTACTTCCCACTAAGTGGGATCTAAGTCCCTCAGTGGACTTAGTTCCCGGGGACTTATTTCCCTGCACCGTGGAAAAAGGGGTTGGATGCCTAATGGATTTCACAATATTTTTCTAACT
The DNA here is from genome assembly GCA_946477585.1 of Cheilosia urbana. Classification (NCBI taxonomy): domain Eukaryota; kingdom Metazoa; phylum Arthropoda; class Insecta; order Diptera; family Syrphidae; genus Cheilosia; species Cheilosia urbana. The sequence goes on along the minus strand of OX297854.1, from coordinate 60,484,699 downwards.
ATTACCTATGCGAAAACTTGGGACTTATGTCCCATCTTCGGCAAACAATTTTGGGACATCTGTCCCGATGGTGTGGGACATAAGTCCCAAATCGAATTTGGGATTTATGTCTCACTCAAGTGGGTTATAAGTCCCAAAATTAAAAATTAGGAGTTATTTGTCCCGGGGACTTATGTCCCTGCGCCTATCGAACACCTTAGGGTTAACTAGGGCCCACGTCAAACAAACCTAATATGTCCGGACAATAATTAACGTGTGCGAAAAGAAAGTGGAGAATTGTACCAATTCCACCAACATTTCGCAGCAGCTGCGTACTGCAAAATGAAAAGAAGAGCAAAATTGTTCGTTCATGATTTCGTTGTCACTTTTGTATGGGATTTTTCATTTCGAAACAGGATCGTTCTACATACTTAAGTGTATAAGTCATCGATCATATTATACAAGTTTATTATGGCAACGTATGTTAGTTAGGTGATATAGAACTTGCAGGTTGCAATCGACCCATAGAGTTCACACTGCCTTACTGCTGCAGACTATCTAATGGGCAGTCTTAATGTATGTGTCTCAGTCTTTGGCTTTAATAAAAGTACCAAAATATATGTGCCTAATCTTATATTGTGATTTGTGAGTTATGATTGTGGCGTATCTGAGCAGGGTAAGAGAAAATGTAAGCATTTGGCGGCGGAATTTAAATTTTAAATGCAAATCAACGTCATCCATTGCTTTCTTTTTTGTCCTATATTCGAGAGAAAAATAGAACATTTACTACAAATTGAAATTGAAACTGATTGTCATATACTAAAAAATACTAAAAAATATATGTAATCTTATATGTGCCTATTCTTTATCACTTTAAGTTCAAATTCAGGAAAGCTGTGTCGACAAAAAGCATTTTACATTGTGAAATATTGCTATTAGACGCGCATTTTTATATAAGTAAACTACCTTCTACCTACCTATGGATTAGTGACCATACGAAAGTACCAATGTATCAGGAAAATAAGCTGAAAACGAATTGCCCTCAAGTGAATACTATTGACCCTGCTCTGGCACTTTTCATTTATTATGCACCAATTGAGCAGATAATATTAGAAATCCTCACGACTGTTGAGTCTTCGACAAATTGCCACTAAGCAATCAAATCAAGTTGCCGATGGTGTCTTCACACGTTATGTACACCTCACATTGTCTTCATAATAAAGATGACTTCCGACTCTACCAACTCCGGAAAACAAACAAAATACTTCCCCTACTTCTACGGTAGGTAGGTGTGCGTGGGTGAAAATGCATTCAGTGAAATTGAGTTAACAGAAAAATTAAAACAATTTCCATTTTCTTCGCATGCAGATGATAATCGAGTGCAATGGCATCACAGACAATGCGTTTACAACGTGTAGAATTTCCCATCAATGTTTTGATGTCGCGGGGTAGATAGTAATTTTTGCATTAATAATATCGTATCAAAAAGCGGAGGTAATATATGTATAGTAAGTCAGTTGTTTTTATTAAAAAAAAAAAAAATTGCCTGTTATTGTAGTACTATGCGTCTTAGGCCCGTTTGCTGATACTACTCATAGCGATTTAAGTTCCTTAGTCGTCTAAATTCACTTTTTTATGATGGGAATAATCATGTTACTAGATTTATCAAATGCTATATTGGGATACACTTGCTGGAGAGACGGTTTGTTGTATGGCACTTGAATCAGTTTGGGTTGTGCTTTACCACTTTTCACCTTACTCCGACTTGTTGACATCCCCAACGTGTACAGCTTGTGTGTTCGAGGTGCATGCACTAATGCTACGATTACACATGTCGCTTTTTATGCGGACGTCATTATGACTTAAGCAATTATCCTAAATTTGTCACTAAGAGTAATCGCCTGTCAAGCGTCTGGTCACGCAGTGTCGCGATCAAGTGACAAATTTTAATCACCGAGTGATCGGCTGTTGGGACTGAGTGACCAATAAAATGTCACGGTTTTTGACTTTATTTCACGAATTTCTGCATTGTCACGCGTCTTTCAATTGATACATTTTCTCGCAGTTGTTTTTCTCGTCTTAGGAAATGACCGCTCTATCGAATTTTAAAAAGCAGTGAGCAAGATGTGTGTTGTGTGAAAATAGATTTGAAGTTAAAAAAAAAACATTTCTTTTTTTCGAGGGTTGGAGGGAAGACATTTTCCTTATTATTGTTTACAATGAAACTCGTCTCGGAAAAACCAGCCATAAAAATATCTGTGCACAACTATCAACAGACAGTGGCCATAAATAAGGGTCATAAAATAATAGCAATTCATCTTCATCATTGACGACAAAAGTCCAGATGTGGAAAAAAGGGTTTAAGGTTACCTACCTGCAACCAACTTCCGTGCAGCAGTATCTAAAGCTGAAGTGCAACTGAAATTGAATTTGTAGGAAAACTTTAACGGACACAAACGACACGACGTGAGAGAAAACAACAAAGATGTTCGTTGGTACAAATGGCTTCAATTAGTGATATCGAACTGAGTGGAATAGTAATCCGAATGTCTCCATCCGAAACTCTGGCAGTCATCAGCATATACAATAAATGCAATGCTAACGCTTTGGACATTAAACACGATATGCAGATACTGAACGGACACTTAACCCAACACTCATATGGTATAATAGGCGGGGACTTTAACGCCAGGCATCATATGTGGGGGGATACCGTGGATAGCAGCGAAGGTTCGGCAATAGTCAACTGAATGGAAGACAACACCGACGTTCACTCGCTCGTGGTAATATCCCAACCAAGACCGACCTTTCCCAGGACACCATCAGTATTGGATTTCTTTTTGGCAACATCGAGCCTTGTTAATGTTCTCCAAGAGATCCAAAACTACGAATGCAAGACTATCACCAGCGACTCTGATCATGAAGCGGTTCAACTAATCATCAAGCTTAACTATCCCATCTTCACGAATGAACAACCATTAGCTGACTTTATTAATTTTCAGGAACTGGATGTCGACCTATTGCAAAGAGAAGTCGCAAACAACATTACTCTGCCCCCAGCAACAAGAAATCTCACCAATGATGAGATAGATGCAGCCGTTGAAGGCTTCGAGAATGCAGTCAACAATGCACTCAATATCGAAAAAAAGCCAAGGACATCACGAGACAGATATAGCCATCTCCCAGTGTACATCCAGAACCTTTACCACCATTGACAGCGCCTTAGGAAACTTCTTCAAAGAATTCACAACCGGGAATGGAATACGGTCAACAGCGATTATCAGGCCGTGTCAAGCGAACTAAACTACACCAACATCATGCTCAGGAACGCAGTAAATCACTTCAACTGCAAAAGAGGCTACAAGGAAGAAAGCAGCTTTTCAACGGCTGAAGAAATCGCTGAAATAATTCATGGCAGTCACTCCAAGAAATCAACCGGACCGGACAACATTTCAAATTTCGTCCTGAAGTTTCACCATGATGTCACAATGGCCCTCATTAACCATCAGGTTACAGTCGCATGCCTTCTAGACGTGGGGAAGGCATTCGACTCAGTTTGGATTCAAGGACTTGTCCACAAATTAAAACAGCTAAGTTTTCCTAACACTCTAATTAATATTATTTTTAGTTTTCTGCATTCCAGGTCCTTTTTTGTGCAGATAGAAGACCGACAATCACAAGTGAAAAGCATCAGAGATGGTGTCGCCCAGGATTCGAAGCTGGGACCACTGCTTTTCAACATTTTTACGTCCTACCAACCACAGCTAGAGAACGCAACTAGCAGCTGCCTATTCGCCGATGACTCTGTCACATACAGCAACTCGATGTCCCCATCCATAGCAGCACGAAGAGTAGAAGCCCACGCTAGGAAACTATTCCAGTACTACTTAAGATGGGGCATACGAATCAACACCGACAAATCTGAACTGATCTGTATAAGAAGATCCATCGGATGAACCAGAGCTAGGTCAGCCACCAACTGCCGCAACATCAAAATCAACTTGCCTGACGGATCATCACTCTCAACCAAAAACAACATAAAGTATCTTGGGGTCAACTTCAATGAGCGACTTAGATTCAACCCACACCTGAACGCTGTTCTCAGGAAGGCATCACTTGCATTTCATCGAGTCTACCCGCTGATGAAGAAGCAAAATGGACTAAGTAGAAGAACTAAACTGCTGCTATACAAACAACTGATAAGACCGGTAATAACCTACGGATTCCCCGTCTGGTATACCGTCTCCAAGGCATACATGAGGAAGCTGGGAGTATTCGAAAGAAAAATCCTGCGGATATGTACTTGTACAGGACTGCACAACGATCCAATCCGGAAGAAAAATATCAGAAGTTCAAGACTCTATGAAGAAGCCAAAATCGTACCCCTGGAAAAGTATATATGGTCACACTTTTCCAGAAAATACTCAGGAATACCTCCAGTCATCCAAAACCCTCTAGTCCGAAGAATTGCGGACCTTCCACACATCCCAGAGCATCGGTACCTTCATGTACTGGCTCTGCTTAACGAGGAGTTATTCCCAAGCGACACAGACAGTACAGCCTTGTCCTTCTACGAATTGACCGAGACAACCCACCATCGAGGATAATTCCAAGATGACCAACCATCTCAAAACACAAGAACATCAACACCCGGACTTGAACACCCTGAGGTCAACCCTGACAACGATGCATACTACGAGTATGAATCCGAAAAGCCAAATACAATATAATATGTAAAATAGATTTAAGAAAACAAACATTGTATACCGTTGGGCCCCTGTTGTTGAGCCAACACCTTTAAATATTAACTATTCACCACCATTTGTTACCTAGCCTTAAGTCAAATTGTATATACAAAAAGTTTAATAAAAGTAGTTATTATTATTATTATTATCGAACTGAGTGAACAACTCTCTGTTAGACTATAGTACAGTATAGTGTAGTCTATAAATCGAACTGGAAGTAGTTCTGTTAGATCAGTGGTTCTTAACCAGTGGTCCCTGGAAGCACCCGAAGTGGTCCACGAAGTCATCCAAAAAACATTAAATAAACTGGCCTTTCCTGTCCTCAGTAGCTGTCTGAAAACTCGATCGAATCGATTTTCCGGAGTTATAACGTGATCGAATTTCACCTCAAAGGAATTACACGTTGAGAGCTGGCGCGGGGGTCACCGCGTCAGCTCATTGCTCCATTGACTTTTTGTTTTTGTTAGTTAGGAATAGAGCCGACGCATGTTGGTGTTTTTGTGTGCCTGCTTTTTTTTTTCAATTTTCGACAGCAAAGTTCAAATATCGTTAATCAACGAAAGCCTTTATATACCCGTAGTTGTTATAAAAAGTCCAGAGTTTAATACATAAGTACTCTAAATCTTGTTTGTTTTGTTAATGAATTCACTCGTTATTTTCATGATTGGTATTCCGAAACTGATTCCCAATCCTTTCATTGTAATGTAAGCGTTTCTGAGGTGCCTGATGAAATTCAAAAGGAAGTTATTGAGAAAGTTACTTGAAAGATATATTCGAGACAGGAATAAATATTGAGAATTTCGGAGCCAAAATGCAATTTCTTTCCCAAATATTTGAGAAATTGCTTTAAGGTACCTAACTTTGTTTTCATCGACATATTATATATGAGAGCAGGGTTTCTCGGTGCTTTTAATAATTAAAAACAAGCACCGAAATCGGTTGGATGCCAGTGCCCAGTGCCGATATGCGTGTGACTGTAAGTAACACTGATCCAAGGATACAGAAGTTAGTAAAGAGCATGCAGTCAAAAAAAATCTCATTAATATCTATAGTTATTTCTTTAATGGTAAATTGACGTAAGAAATATACTAAGCTGCTGATGGCTTTAAAAAATTGTATGCGTGTTTTATGTACCTATAGATAGTGCAACATTTTATTCAGTTGGTGGTCAATGGCGAGACAGAAATTTTGTCAAATGGTCCCTCATCACTAAAAGGTTAAGAACCATTGTGTTAGATCATTCGTCGGCTACCCTTCCATAAACGTCAACTGAAACTACTGCATATATATAAAGGAATAGCCAATCAAAACCGATAGTCGAACTTACTAAAGTAGATACGTCATACCATTATTCTGCCAAGCCAGTTTGCCTTCACCGTTTTTGTTGTGACTAACTAAATTTTGATTATATACACCTTTTTCCAGCAGAATTTCACCAATCCTCGATAGTATAGTGGTCAGTATCCCCGCCTGTCACGCGGGAGACCGGGGTTCAATTCCCCGTCGGGGAGTATTTGATTTCTTTTTTGTTTGTTTATTGAATAATTTTATTTCACGAATGTTAAGTTTTTGCTATAGGTATATGTACTTCCCTCCCATATTTATCTATTCGCCTACCCAAACCTTGAGCTTTCGATTACTAAGACAAATAATACGAACTAGAGTTCACCTATAACGCTGTCCAACAAAAATTGTCAGTACATGGAAGATGGGATGTTTGTCTCTCAGTTTGGCTGCAATGATTTACATAAATCGGTCCCTCTTTAAAGCTCTCACAGGGTTGCCGAAGTTTGTATGATAATTCGCCATAGCTAAGAGAGTAATGCTATTAGGGTTATCATCTTCCAATTTAAAATATAAATGTTTCTGAACGAAATAAATTCCGTTTATCTTTTTCCTTTTCCGGTAAGATAATAGGCGCGTTTTTTTAAGGGTATCACCAGTAGGCTTAATCGCTTTAGTTTGTTTTCCAACAAAAAAATATGCGTATATAGACAAACAGGCAATTAGAATACAAAATGATACAACCACGACTCGATGTCATATACCTAAACAGATAGTAAACGGACTGCACTTGTATAACTGTTAATACATTTTTGAATATATTATTAGATACCTAGATTACATATTTGTTAAAAAAATGATTACCCGTCAATGCAGAACTTCGCGGAAACAGTAACCAAAAAAGGATCATAAAATCCTTTCAAGGCATTTGCTTTACTGGGGAGGAGTGACCGGATGTGGTAAAACCCAACGACCGAAAATAAACAGTATAGGTTTACCTGGCTTGTCATTTTGATGTTTCAGTGTAACAAAAATTCTAAAATATGCCAAAAACATGCTCTACAAAGTGAAATATGCATTTATACCTAAATATGCCCTAACTAATAGGGCTGAATATATGTACTTAGTTTTGTATAGGTATTTAAATATTCAACACAATATCCTCAAAAAAATCCATGCTTTTGCATCAATCCGATTGCCCTAGTAATCACTATTAATTTATCGCAATATCACTACAACGCACTTAATGATCACTTGTTACGTTAATGAAATGAATGCACTAAAAAACCTCACGAATAAACCTTTTTTCTAAAAGACAACATTTAAGAAAATGGTTAAGCTGAATATTATTCGATGTTGGATCCTTCAGAAATACAAAAAAAAAACGAATGGCAACACCTCACATAATATGTTGTTCTCAAAAGCACCAAAGCTGAAAGTTCTTTGACAAAATTCAAAGAAAAACCCTAATGACATGCTTTCATTGACATTATGGTAACACTCTTCTGATGTGCTTCAGTCACACACACAACACACTGCTTATTATGGTTGATGATAATAGCAAACGAACACAAGACGATCGTGCTCATTCTGCCCGCATCTGTGGGGCAGACTGGTTGTGGTGGGACGTATGTGAATTTCAGGAAAATTACAACAACAAATTATTTGCAATGCCAGTGGTTTCGTTTTTATTTCAGTGGCAAATCCTGTGTTTGAGTACCCTGAGAGTATCTACAGGCACCATTGGTAGAAAAAAGCTCCTCATAAGGCCTGTACTGACAATTTTCGCAGATCCGTTAACTTGCTTCCATAATCTTCCCAGATGTATTGCGATAAACTTTTTCTAGGTGTTCTAAGTGTGTTTCGGTGAATCGCATCTTAACATTATAAACATACAAAAATATCGACCGGGATTCTTAGATGAACTTACCGGGGAACTCAATGCAAACGAAATGCGAAACTCCTGGTTAGACGATTTGATTAATTTCATCGTGCGATTTCTTTTCTTAGCAAGATTTTTTTGCAGCGTTATTTATATATTTATAAGCTATAAGGATAATAAAATAGTCCATTTCGAAAATAAAATGGGACGAAGCTAGTTATGCCAACAATTTTTTGTTTTTTTTTTAAAGGGAAAATGATCTAACCGCAGTACTATAACTAGCTAAAACAGGACCACCAACTAAAGACTATGGAAATATAATACTAGGAGCTTGGACCGAAGGCTTAATTCAAATAGACAAGTTGAGTAGAGAAATTTCTCCTATATCTTATTAATTATAGTTCCATGTTATTTCAACTCACCTGCTCATCAATAGGACACCCCCGTTCGTCCAGTAGCTGTTGCATAGAATCCCCCAGCCCATCCAATGCAGCGCAATCCACAACTCGTACACCCATAGTACCTGGTACAATGGCACGCACTGTTAGTGTGGTTGCTTGCCCAACTTCGACTGCACCAGATCCATCGGGGCCACCCAGTTCCAACCAGATGCGGACACGCGGTGTTGATGTAGGAGCGTCATCTAGTGGCCTCATACGACCATTTCTACAGGTAGATATACAAAGTTTGACAATATAAAAAATATGTGCCGAAATAGCTCAGTTGGGAGAGCGTTAGACTGAAGATCTAAAGGTCCCCGGTTCGATCCCGGGTTTCGGCATCCGACTTTTTTTTTAATTTTTCTTTTTAATTCTCATTACTTACCTTACACTTTTTATCGATCCATTTGCCACATTCATTCCAATCGCATTCGAGGGCAGAACACACTTCACCCGCTTCAGAATATCCGAGCTCTGTCGCAACTTCTCATCTATCTGTAGCATAACATTCACTGACATTTCCAAGCTACCATCGGCTTTTGGTTCGGCCCGCACTCCGCAACCCGAAGTGGGTATCTTAAGGGTGACATTGGGTTGCTGCGTCCCACGCGACCGACATTCGAAGGGAAAATCTTGGGCATACAACAACCCGCGAAAATTCTTGCTCAAGTCTATACGCATCTCAAACATATCTCGTGTGCAATTCGTTTTAACGAATACAATTTTATTCTTAGGATTCTTTATAGATTTATTAACAGCATCTGATTTTATTGTTGTTGCATCAAAGTCTATTGCTGAGCGTTTCTTTTGTTGTTGCTGTTGATAAGGTGCTGGAAATAGGCTCGATGTCAGCAAGGTGGCCTCCGAGAACGAAACTAATGGCGTCAACGGAGGTGTGGATGGTGTTGTAGCTGTCGGTCTTAATGCCCAGCCAGTGGAACAGAAGAATTGCTGATGGATTAACAAGATTAGAGGCAATTTGTGGATAAACATGTTTGTGGTGTTGCTTCAGTTTGTTTGCTTGGCAAATGTGTGGTTGCTGTTGCTGCTGTTGTTATAACGAAGAGGCCGATTGTGTTGATGGTTGATTGCCTCGTCACTGGCAGTTCTTTGTTGCACATCTGCAATGGTAATGAACGCGAAAAAATAAATATACAGTTTTTGTTTTGTTGTGGGAAATTAAGTAATTTTCAGAGGTAAAGAGTTGAATTGAAGGTTATGCATGTGCACGTGCAACGGTTGATGCACTTGGGTATATCTTTCAGTGCAGATAGTGATGGGACTATGTATTTTGATAAGGTGCATTATTTGTTACACCGAAACGAGACTGACAGCGTCACACATATATCTTAACCTATTTAAGAATTAATGAAACTATTTATGCTCCTTAATTAAATTGAAAGGAAAGAACAGCTCTTAACAAAAGTCGTTGTTGAGAACCCAAACAGATTTCCCTTAATTTTTCAGGTGCGGTGAAGCTAATCGATCATCTGAAAGACCGCCGAACAGAAACCAACATTTGAATATTCATCAACAGCATAGCAAAATATTGTCCCGTGAATCAATTTTATACAGAAAAGCAAGCAACAACAAGCTCATACCGCTGGGTTTGTTTATGGGTTCGAATCAATTAAGACCTGGAATTAGACGTTGGAGCCTTGGAGGTAGTAGGTATACCTCTCTATAACTTGCTGCTTCGATTGTTTGGAATTTATGCAAATGTTGTAAAAGACCGTCAGGGGTCTTTTTCATTGAAATCATCACAATCGGAGCAATGGGAGGGAGACTGTTTATAGATTTCGTCTAGTATAAATCGTAAATTTATACAATACGTAGTAGCCATGTGCAATCGAAATGGAAAGGTGATTGGAATATGAATATTCTGTTACTGGCTAGTTGTTGAGGTTATTTTATAATTAATGATATAAAAATTGACACTTTACGTAAAGATGCGGTCGAACAGTAAAATCATAGATGCGAATTTGACAATATATCAAGATGACAGTATAAATTCAATGTGAATTGATGAGCATCTATCATTTTTTACTTGTACAACAATATTTGCCGATGAATATGCATATCTTATGTGATATAAATTTTAAATTGGAAAATAACCAAGTAAAACAATGTGGACTAACATCAACAGCTAAAGAATCGACTGAGGTTTAAATTTATGGTAGACGTGCAATATTAAGCTGTTCCACCCACAGAATTAACAACTAACTGCAAATATAACTACACCAAGTATATGGTGACTGACGGCCCATATACTTGGGTGTATAACCAATAATATTTTTAACTTTCTCGATTACGTACCTACTTAGAGAAAGATATACCGTAAACTGGGGTTACTTTGTGCCAGTTTTTGAGGTTTTTGTAAAAAAAACTTTTATTTCTGTATGAATAAACAAAATAAGATATAACATTTTGATCTTAAGCATTAAGCAATAAAGGCAACGTTCTCAAATTCTCGAAAGGGCTTAGGATTTTAAACATGTAAGCCTTTAAAGTGTGGCACAAAGTTTCCCCACGTTTGGGGTAACTTTGTGCCACTGACGAAATCCTTCGCTAATCTTTATCAAAATGTAAGTTTGGTTGAATTTTACCCCATATACCATTAAAACACATGATAACAATATTTTTTTAAGAAACAAGTGAAGGATTTCTTGTATATTTATTATTATTATATATAAAAAAAAATAAAAGCGTTAAAAATAAAAATTTTAAAAAGATATTTCGGGGACGCTATAAAGACTATAAAGCTTTGTGTCGGTTCAGAAATGATATTCTGCATTCAGGGCCAGGCATGTTGTTCTGGAAAGGAGTTTATTTCCTCCATAATTATGTCGTAATAGCTTTTGCCAATTCGTCTTGGATCAAGAAAAGTGACTGGAAAACCATAAGCGGATGTAACGGGTGATTTTTTAAGAGGTTTAGAAATTTAAAAAAAAAAAAAACACTAAAAATTCGAAAAAATGAATGAAATATTTATTTGAATCGATAGTTTGAACCTTGCAATTTAATGTTTAAAGATAATTTCATGCAAATGTTGACCGCGGCTGCGTCTCAGGTAGTCCATCCGCTGAGTCCAATTTTGGCATACTCTTTCACACATATCGGCCGGTATCTCACGAATGAATGCATGGATGTTGGCTTCCGGTGCGTCAATCGAAGCGGGCTTGTCCCTATACACATTAGCCTTGACATACCCCCACAAAAAATAATCTAATGGTGTCAAATCGCACGATCTAGGCGGCCAATTGACCGGCCCGAAACGTGAAATTAACTGTTCACCAAACTCGCCTCGCAATTGCGCCATTGTTTCGCGTGCTGTGTGGCATGTGGCACCGTCTTGTTGAAACCACATATCATGCAAGTCAAGAACTTCCATTTCGGGCAAAAAAAAGTTTGTTATCATCGCTCGGTATTGACAGTAACGCTGCGATTCGCATCAACTTTGAAGAAATATGGCCCAATAATGCCGCCGGCCCATAAACCGCACCAAACAGTGGCTTTTTCGGGATGCATTGGTAGCTGTTGCAATGCTTCTGGCTGATCTTCACTCCAAATGCGGCAATTTTGCTTATTTACGTACCCATTCAACCAAAAATGAGCCTCATCGCTGAACACAATTTTTCGATAAAAAAGCGGATCCTCGGCCAGCTTTCCAAGAGCCCATTCACCAAAAATTCGGCGTTGTGGTAGGTCGGCTGGCTTTAGTTCTTGCACAAGCTGTATCTTAAAAGGCTTTACGCACAAATCCTTCAGCAAAATTTTCCACGTAGTGCTGTAACAAAGGCCTAACTGCTGGGAACGGCGCCGAATCGACATTTCGCGGTCTTCTGTCACACTAGCTGATACGGCCGCAATATTTTCTTCACTACGCACAGTACGTAAACGTGTTGGTGGTTTAATGTCCAACAAAGTAAATTTGGTGCGAAATTTGGTCACAATCTTCCGAATAGACTGCTCAGAAGGTCGAGAATGCCGATCATAAAATGGAAGCAGCGCGCGATGAACATTTCGAACCGAGCACGAATTTTGATAGTAAAATTCAATAATTTGCAAGCGTTGTTCATTTGTAAGACGATCCATGGTTAAATTGCAAACCAAACTGAAGCTGTTTGACAGTGACACAAGGTACTAAACACACGTCAGCTGTCAAAACCAGTGTTGCTAAAACCAAACCAGCTAAAAAATCACCCGTTAGTAACAACTCTTCTTCGGCACTGAAAACGGTTTGACATCCCGCAACATTTGAATGAGCATCTTATCCTATATTTATTAGAGTATTCCTATGAATACCGTACTTTTCGCTCGCTTTTTGAATTGAAATTCGTCCACTTCGGACTTCCTGCACAGATTTTTTCAAAGCTTCCTGGGTGAAATTGCTGTAGGGCCGTGCTCCTATCTTTTTTATATACTTTCGAGGCTCAATTCTAGAACTTTCAAATTTAAAATTAAAGACAAGGGGTTTCTTTGGACCAAGAACGTTGTACGTGCGAAAGAAAATCATTACACAGGGGGTAACTTTGTGCCAAGTTAAACACCAAGATGGTGGCACAAAGTTACCCCATGAACTTGCGACCTTATTGAAAAGGGTACGTAAAAATGAAAACAATAGGTTTTACTAATATTAACTTTAATATTATTTATCACAAATAAATCATAAAATAATATAACCCACCTTCAATTCCGTAGCGATTATAGTTTATTGGTTGTATATGAAATTTGTCGCAATAGAATTTTTTCGGCAAAAATTTGATTTTGAATCTTATGTCATTATTCAAAAACGGAAAAACAAAGAAATTGATGAATATAAAATATTTACTGGAAAGCTTTTCCAGCAGCCTTGCACAGTGAAAAAACGTTCATATTTTATGTAAAAGTATTGGTAAAGTGAAATTGGATGTGCAAAAGTACGGTTGGCACAAAGTAACCCCAGCTTAAGGTAGTTTAGTTTAGTTTTAGTTAATTAGACTATTTATTTATTGCATAAAATACTTAATTTAAAAAAAAAATACAATCCCTTAGTCTTTAGCGGTTTGGCCGTAGGCCGTCTACCAGACTGACATTTCTAACATTTATATATATTTATACCTATTATTACAACTGTATTAATAGTTTCAATTTGAATTTAAAAGTTTTCAGCAAAAATACAGTTTCGGTAACGTAGGCAATCGTTGTAAACCTATGTAATGCGTCCCAACCTCTGTCACCGTTGAATATCCTTATAGCTTCATCTAACTCAAGCGTACGTACTCCAAAGATATTTAAACGAAATTCGTTTAAAATGGGGCATACTGCTGGGAAGTGGTACACATCCTCACGTTCTTTCTGGTTACATAAGGAACACAGTATAGGAAGTTCTGGGCGATGTGGGATGTAATTAAGGGGTAAGAGCTCCCCTCTTATTCTAAAGATGGTGCTCATCATATCGATGGATGTGCCATCCAAGAAATACGTTTTGTTCCGTAGATAGTGGCTCAGTCTGCTATAGTATGACCTGTGTTGAGATATCAGCGCTTCGCTTTCAAATTGATCATATAATCTTTGACCTGTTTTCTTCAGTAGGGTTGTGAACATGTTCTTCAGAGATACTAATGGCTCATTGGGCGCAACAGATAGATTGTACTCGCATGCAGAGGCCAGCCTTTCCCACTCTTGCACGCAAATTCCCTTGGTGGATAACATGTGTGTGATAAAACAATTTTTGGTAATCTGTGCTCGCTCATTGCCATAACTCTTAACACATAATCCAGGTGGAGTTTGAGTGTGTCCAAAAACAGGGGGGCTATACCTGTCTCCAAATGGAGCATGTAGGTAGGTGAACTGTTCGGCAGTCTAAGTGTCCTTTTTAAAAAATAACGAAGAAACTTTTCTACCTCTTCGAATGCTCGATACCCCCATACTTGTGCTCCATAAAGAACAATGGAAGCTGCAGTTGCGCGGAATATTTTCTGCTTCGCGCTGTGCGATATGTTTTTATTGTTAATGCAACTTCCCCAAACTGCACCGATTGCTCGCTTTGCTTCCGCTAATTTCGAAGTTAAGTGCCTCTTCATATTCAGGAGAAAGATATTGTATTCGTTTTCGTACAAAATTTCGAACTCGATATGTTAATCAATTCTGACATTACGATGATAGAAGAACTCAAAAAATTGTCTGTCTGTCTGTCCGTCTGTCCATATGTCCCGAGGCCTACAGCTTAAATGGCTTCCCGTATTTCATTCAAACCTACTATTTGGAGTTCGGTGGCTTACAGTTCTTCTTCCTCTGTATAATTTTTATACCAGTACGATTTGTTCTAAAAGGTCTCTAACGATTTCAACCAAAATTGATATTTATGCTTAAGTAGGTGAGGCTAGCATGACTGTATACCCATTTTTTCGCTACAAAATCGAATAATGTTACTTTTGAAATTCGGACATATCTCGAAAACGGTCCATAATATAGTCATTCCTAACTTAATAGCAAACGCAGTTTTTCTTTATATCGGGCAATGGGTTTTTGAAAAAAAACTAAATGTACTTTTCTTTAGTCTACCTGAAAACGGCTCTAACAGTTTTCACCAAAATGCATTAAATTTGTTTTGTTTTTTTTTAATTTTCAAGAAACTTTAGAAAACTTGAATTCTTTATTATTGTTTTGTTTAAAACTACTTAAAACTACCTAAGCTACTTAACCTACATTACCTATAATCAGGGTGGTGAGCAATCTTATCGATTGGTCACCGTCCTGATCGCGTCCATGGTTGCCTGTCAGCCGCCAACAGGGGTTCATCCGCGCCACCGACACTCGATCGAGGCCATAAGCGTTGGTCAAGTCTCGGAAGCACTCTTTCATGCTGGCTAGCCCGGCCCCTCCCAAAGACCCCCTTTTCTAAACCTAAGTCTACTAACTTATATCTAGCTTAAAGCTAAGGAGGAATGCTACAAAAGTAGCGCACCGGCCCGGGAGAGCGTATCAGCTCTCACGTCTTCGTCAAGCCACCAAAATTCGGTGAACTGCTTTACCGTATCGACCCTGTCCCGTTCCGCAAATGCGGTACTAAAACAATTTTGATCCAAATATTCAAGATAATCCCCTACTTAGTTTTTCTCCAAAAATTCGAATAAATCAGTTTTCTCCTAAAACTAACTACCCAAATGCCGATCTGTGTTCATATACCTATGTCCTATAGGTAGGTATTTTGTAAGGCTCAAAATCGCACTTTAATTTAAAATTGCAATAGCCATTCACAATGCAATAACAGCAACGGAAAGCTTATTTTTAATAAATATAACCGACTTCTTCTTTTTTTTCATCTGTATTGGTTATGCACCTTAAAATAATTCCAACCACTTTGAGTTTACACAATCAGAAAATCTCACTTCAATTTCACCCCCTTACAGGGGGATCTTTAGTTTATAACTACTAAGAAAACAATTTTACACTTGCCAACAAAAAATATTAAGTATATTCTAATACTGTATACTAAAAAAAAAACATTAATTGGGTGCATACTCCCGTCGACGAAAAACCCTTAAATTTCAACCAGAGTGGGCTTATTCCAACTTAAAATATCACTAACAATCTGCCACAAAAAATTAAAAAAAGGGATTGGCACCCTTTTCAATATAATTCTTGATTTAAAGGTAAATAAAGTTTTAAAAACAAAATATCCCCTTAAATAAATTGCTACTGCGCATCGAGGGAAGTTTCAACTCCTTTTGGACGGACTATACTAAAGTCTTCAACTAGCAATTAGCAATCCGCTTGGCGCTGGTCTCCTTATCGTAAAAGTAAAACTTATGGCGTTTACGATTGAAGAATAGAATTGCCCTTTCTATCTAGAAGAGCTCTTTCTATGTTTTCTATGTTTCATTGAAACAGAAAGTGCACGTCCAGAGAATTCTTAGCACGACAGAAGTGTCCGGATTATTTTTGAAAAATTTCCCTGGACTCACTAATCAACACTCGCAAAATGTCAGATTGAAATGTTTGTCGTGTTGTTGGAAACAAATTTTAGGCTATGTAAAATTTCTTCTAAAAAATTGAGGAAAAGCTTGATCTCCTCAGTCCACACGTTCAGTTGTCTCATAATCCATCTGTACATTTCTCATCCACTATCCACATCGCATTTTTCTGTTTTGACTGCTGTAAGAAATAAAACGACACACATTGCCCCCATATCTCCCCAAAGCAGATTAAGAACAATCGTTGCATCATACGAGATACGAGTATTTGCAATCGATTGCATCAAATAAATGTAATTTGAGATCATGGCAGAAATGATTTTTTTTTATACCGAGGATAGGTGAAAATCTTCCAAAGACACTATGAGAATAGCAAGCGCGTGCTCATAGTAGTGTCAGATTTTTACTGACTAAAAACACCACCCTTCGAAGAATTGTTAGATACTGCAACTAAGATATAACTTATCAAAGCAATTTTTCTATAACGAAATAACAAGGCTCCTTTCCAATGAAAGATCCTGCAAGTTCCGCAATTTAGACGCGATTAATCTTATCTTACCAAGTCGAACGGTTTGGTTCTTTGTAGTCGGCGCAATAAATTGTTCTCGTCCAAAATTTGTCGGACTGTATTGTTGATATGTCCGATTAGTCTGTTTCTATGCTTTCTCGCGAAGCTTCTAGTTTCAGCTTCAATTGATGGAATTCCGAGATCCCTGTGTATATCGTCGTTTTTAATATAACATGGTTCTTGTACAATTTCACTTTATTTTGAAAAGTTTGTAGAATATTAACATTTGTATAAACAGGATAATAGTGTGCACTGCGCGAACTCGTCAAGCGCCCTTGAAAGTCAGATACGAACTGCGATCTTAACTCAATACGTCTGACCCACTTGACGAGCTGCATTGTGCAGTCCTATACTAATACTATCATACCTTTGAGCAGGAGGGATTTCCCTGTTCAATGAAGCTATACCAAAACTACAGGTTAACATTTGTTTTCTTGGTACAACCCCAGAGTTGTATACCGTAGGTCCACACCGGCTTTAGCACTTGCTTGTATAGAAGCAGTTTGTTTTCGGTACTGAGCTGGGAATGTTTCCGAGTAACCAGTACATTTCTCTATATCTGATATCGAGTTCTTTAAGTTTCATTTTCATGTGCGAATTCCATTTCAGCTTTGCGTCGAGTGTCATTCCCAGATATTTGGCCTCGTTTGCAAAGGGTATTCGGGCCAAGTTTAAAAAAATTGGCAAGCCATTTGTTTTCTTATACGTGAAATTCACGTGAACAGATTTAGTTTCGTTGAGGGTGATCCGCCAGTCCCTCGTCCATTCATTTACCTTATTCAGTGGGATTTGCAGTTTTGCAGTCGTCTCTTCAATAGTGTTACCTACTGCTAGGATAGCGGTATCGTTGGCGAACGTAGCCAGAGTAGTGCCATCTTCTCTTGGTATATCGTGAGTATATATCAGATAGAGAAGGGACCCAAGGACACTTCCTTGCGGCACGCCGGCCGAAATTTCCTTAAGCTCAGAGTATTCGTTTCCATGTCTAACACGGAAGAGTCTATTCCCGAGATATGATTCTAAAATATCATATTTTCCAACGTTTTTCAAGCGTTAAGTGACTCATTTCGTTCCGCGGATGTATGATACTGACTTTCTGCCCAGATTTCGAGCGGGAAACAGCTATCAGTGTCGAAATATCCTTATGATTTAAAAAGAAACCACTATGTGTTGAACGTTGGTAGTTTCATTTGATTGGTTAAAGCGTTTTATGGGAGGGAATTTCCACTGCATTTTGCCTGCGTTCCGAATGATATACCTAAGTTTATTTCTCCTCTTTTTATTATAAAATAAAAATACTAAAAAGGTGCACGGACATTTTTGACATTCACGTACTCGACTCGTATTAATATATTATGATTCAAGTCGACTGAATAATTTCAGCACCCTCCGTACCAATTTTAGCTTTCTTGAATTTCGCTGTAACTTGTCATTTATAACACATCAAAAAATGGGATGTGTAGTCCCAAATCTATGAACTATGATTAATAAATATTTCTTTATCTTTATAATATCTTCACAAGTCCATTAGCAGACTTGCAAAAAAAAAGGCTAACCGCACCTACATAATGTAGGTCATTAAGACCATAACAAAAATATTCTGCGCATGAACAAAGTGTTTTATGTGAATTATGATTATGTGAATTGTGACCTCAACTATAAAAAAGATACTATGAAACGAAATGACAATCAATAACTCAGTTGTTTATTATTTAATTACAATCAAAATGGCAGTTGATTGGACCGAAAAGCGGCAGGTTTTTTTTTTTTTTTTTCAAATTTCTTTTCCAAACCGATGTGGTGTGAATATTGTCGCGCATTCAAAAATGAAACATTATGGCAATTTAATTGATCTAACCGCTGTGCCGATCAAATCAAAACTGGGTGTGGGTCTAAATTACTTTTACACAAAAGAATGTCCAATAAACTTGTTCCATCGAAATAAATCATTCGAAGCAGTCAGATTTGAAATCCTCGAATTAAAAATCGGTTTCTACCGACTCAACCTCAAACTATAAATTGCAACTGCAAACTGATGGTTGAAATTCTTAAATAGATCCGAAGGCACGAGGGGCCACACAATCTTAAACGTTTTTTGTAGAGGTGTTAAATGCAAAAATTAAAAAAAAAGAATGCTTAAAATACTAAAAATACTATAGCATTTTTGAAAGTCCA
This sequence comes from Cheilosia urbana, assembly GCA_946477585.1. NCBI lineage: Eukaryota > Metazoa > Arthropoda > Insecta > Diptera > Syrphidae > Cheilosia > Cheilosia urbana. The sequence continues at coordinate 60,465,668 of OX297854.1, read as the reverse complement.
TTTCCTTCATTTTTTTTAATTGACTTATTTATGTTAATGGTTTGTGAAATGAAATACTTTCAAACTTGAATTTTAAGGTAAAAATTTTTTAGAAAAAGTCTGTATGCCTATTTTTCCAACAAATGTATTGAAAAACCAAGTTTAAAGAGAGTTTAAGTACCTATAGATGATCTACATAGCAAACTTAAAAAGTAATCCAGCCTCCAGCCAGCATTGTAACAGTTTGTCAGATAATATTGATTTGGTGGTAGATACAAACGAAATTGAAATTTAAAACTGCCCAATGACAGTTGCCATAATTCATATCAATTTGCTTATGTTATTTGTGGTACAAACAATTATAAAAAACAAAATGCACCAATCTAAAGAGTTAGTTGTAACGCCGATTTTTGAAGCACGAACTGTTGTTGTGAATTGTGAATAGGCATTTGGATATTTTCGAAAAAGTGTAATAGTTGTTCGCTTAACCAGTTTCTTACCCTAGATACCACCGCTTTGAACCAGAAGCTTTATCAAAATAAATAATTCTTCACACATCTACTCACACATTTTCAGAAGTCGATATGTAACCAAAATCAAATTCCATATCCCTCTATAAACCTACCAAATTATTACTTCCAAATTGCTCTACTTACTTTTACCGAAGCTAAATTGTCTATCCATTCCATTAAAAGTGACTTGCTCACATTTTGCATATTTGTTGCAGTTACTACAAATCAAGGCCAAATGCCGATAACCCTTTTCTTTGATATTCTCACAGTCATGTACATCATCAATAGGAAATCAATCAAAGTATTATTTTGCTTATTCCTCCAAACAGAACGGAAAAGGGTTAACAAGGCCTTTAAGCCACTTTCAATAGTCATATTGATTTACTCACTCAATCGTATACCACACTGAGATGCGCATCACTAAACACCCTTTCAATGGCAAACAAATAATGTGTCCCTGAAGTACTGGTCAGAAATGAACCGCATCGAAGGCACACCTCCACCTGAAATTTGAATCTTCTCAGTTTGATCATATTTTTCGCACGAATTTCCATCGCACGTAAATACACAAGATTTGATTTCCTAATATTCAAACATTTACACATTCAACAAATAACAGCAAATATTACTAAAGTAATATCCACTGCTCATACCATAGTCGCTGTCAAATTCAAATATACCACATAAGATACGCACCCAGTATTCAGCATCAGCTTCAGTTTCATCTGTACCCATCCCAGTCCGCAATCGACTTGGAAAAGACGTTTTGCTTAGATAAGCATACAAACAAAAATATAGTTTTTTTTAATGTGAACAAATAAAAAAAAAAACACACACACATAATCTTTGTCGAGTTATAAAAGATAAATTCATTACCAATCACGTCTTGTAACGAACGCGCATCGGTCGCTTGTGTGATGTAACTTGATAAATGACGCTGCCGCCATTTGCACATCAAGTTGAATAAACTTGTCAAAATACTGACCAACCAGATAACCTCATTAGGTGATCGCAATGCATATTGTTGTTCAATTAGCATAATGCTGTAATGTGATCAGCGAGATATACCTACCATAGGGCAGACTACTTTCAGTTTTATTTAAATTGGTTTCAATCAATTAGGGTTTGGCCGAGGGGGACTTTGATTTGGAGGTTTCTGTCATTTCTAAGAACTTGAGCGTACAAATTCTAAGCCAAAGACAGATTTTTTTTTAGAATAGGTGCGGTTGTAGGTGGGAGCTGCTCATTAAGGGCGGCAAGCCGCAAACGTCTAAGGGCTCTTCTGTTTTGTAAGCTGATCAGAGACATTACGGTAAACAGATATCACAGTTTTTGGTAGCTTGTCAAGGCGGTGAGGGCTGATACGATCCTTCGGGCAATGGTTTTACTTATGTAACATGTCTCCTTTATCTTAGTTTTAAGTTAGATTTAAGTTGGTTAATGGCACCTTGGGGGATAGCAAATTTATCGTGGCTTGACTGCAATAGGGCCTTGGAGGGATATGGGGAGCTTTCATCTCATTAATTGAATGTACAAAGCGATCATCATCAAATCAATTACCTCAAACTGGCACAGAAATCTCTATGAATGAACAAAAAGGCTATAGCTGCACTTGACATTTTTTTTTTTTTTTTTTTTTGTTTTTTTTTTTTGTTACTGAAGGTGAAAATCTCGAAAGACACAGTGGGGTTAGAAACCCAGAGTAGTGTGGGACTCTAACCGCACTAAAAACACCTCCTTAATCATGACCAATCAAAGAAAGATCGACAAATGATTTTAGTTTCAACGTTCAGTTGCGTTTGAGAAAGTATTACAATTTGAATACGGGTTCTCATTATTTAGATTATAAGGTCGTGAGGTTTAATTCTTCTCAATCTACGAATATTGTATCGTACATTTAAGACGTCTTCTATTTCAGGATTAATATGCATCTGCAGACGCTCATTGTGACGAATTGCGTACTTTTTAATTACCTCCGTTACAAGATCAGTCTGCAAATCACGATGCAAGTCATTATTTCTAATATACCATGGGGCATTTACTATTCCCCGAAGGACTTTGTTTTGGAATGTCTGTATTATTTTTACATTTGCCTTCCTTGTACAACCCCATAATTGGACACCATATGTCCAAACAGGCTTCAATATCTGGTTATATAATAAAATTTTATTCTCAATGGACATTTCCGAGTTATGTCCTAGCAACCAATAAAGTTTTCTATATCTAATATTTAACTCTTCTACTTTCTTCTTCACATGTTCCTTCCATTTCAGCTTAGCATCCAGATACTTAGCTGTGTTAGAGTAAGGAACTACTTGGTTATTAATAACCACCGGAACATTTATAATTTTTTTATTTGTAAAATTGATATGAGTGGACTTTGACTCATTGAGTCTAATTCGCCATCTTTGTGCCCAATCACATATTTCGTTAACTGAATTTTGCAGCTTTTCTGTTGATTTAGTCACGCATCTATCAGTTGATAGAAGAGCAGTGTCGTCTGCGAATGTGGCTATCATCGTGTCGTTTCTATGTGGTATATCACTAGTATACAATAAGTAAAGGGTTGGTCCCAGAACACTTCCCTGTGGAACTCCTGCTTGTATTTCCTTAAGTTCAGAATACGCTGAACCATAACGAACTCTAAAGAATCTATTTGAAATATAAGATTTAAGTATTTCATAGTATTGTCTAGGTAGGTCCCTATGAAGTTTATACTCTAAGCCCTTATGCCAGACCTTATCAAAAGCCTGAGCAACGTCTAAGAACAATGCAGAGCAAACTTGTTTTTCTTCTAATGATTTTTCTATAATATTTGTTATACGATGTACTTGGTCTATTGTCGAGTGCTTATTTCTAAACCGGAACTGATGGGTGGGAATAAGCCTTCTCTGCTCTATGATTTTATCTAGTCTTTTAAGAAACAGTTTCTCAAAAATTTTTGATAGTACAGGTAAAAGTGAAATTGGCCTGTAAGAGGTGACTTCTGATGGAGGTTTACCTTGTTTAGGTATAACTATAATTTCTGCTATCTTCCAGTGATGTGGAACATATCTTAGCTTAAAACAAGCATTAATTAAAAGCTTAAGTTTAACCAATGCTATGAAGGGTAGCTCCTTCAGGATTTGGGCAGTTATTAGATCATAACCTGGTGATTTTCTATTAGAGAGCTCATGAATACATGTGCGGATCTCTTTTAGCGAAACGTAAGTGATAACGTCCTCATCAATTCTATCAGAGAATTCAAGGCATTCGCCTGCCACGCTAGGTGGATAAGGTTTAAAAACATTTGTCAAATGTTCTGAAAAAAGTTTGACCTTTTGTTTTGGGTCGCCGATCCATTTCCCATCAGATGTTCGTAACGGGGCATCTTGCGTTTGAGGTCTTTTTAAATATTTGGCAGCCTTCCATAGGGAGTAGTCTGTGACTTTGTCAGCAGTTAGGTTGGAAAGGTATTTAGTTAGAGATCTATTTTTAAATTCACTAATACTCTTTTTAAGTTTATTATTAAGTCTATTGAATATAGTTTTATCGCCGGGATATCTTGTCATTTGCCATTTTCTCCGGGCTCTTCTCTTTTCTAATATTAGTTCCCTAATTTCTATGGGATATTTTACCGATGCTTGTTTACGTTGCTGACCAGTTGGTGTACTATCTTCTGCTGCCTGTTGTATATCGGCAATGAATTGTTCCACTTCAATGTCAATATGCCTTGTTGTGACCAGTGGAGATCTAAGGTTTATAAAACCTTCGAGTATTTTTTTAAAATTACACCAGTTTGTTCTTTTGTTGGTAAGTCTTTCATTGCTTATCTGCTCTACTAACATGCCGTTGACCGTTAAGATTACGGGTGTATGATCCGACGACAAATCATCACTGCTTTCAACTTTAAGTTCTTTTCTATTGATTCCTTTCGTTATGAAGAAGTCAATAAGGTCTGGTATTTTTGATGGGTCGCATGGCCAATAAGTAGGCGATCCAGTCAAAATAAAATTACAATTAAAATTTCGCCCTGTTTTGTAAAGCTTCCTGCCTTTTGTCGTTACTAATCTAGACCCCCAGTATGTGTGTTTTGCATTGAAATCACCTCCAATGATAAAGTTATTACCTAGAGATCGAAAAAGGTCGTTAAGATCTACCTCTGTAGGCGAATGTCTAGGTGGACAATATATAGCAGCTACGTTAAATTGCTTGCTTTTAGTCAGAATGTTTACTATCGCTACTTGCATGGTTTGTTTTCCTATTTTGGGCATTTCATAGGGTTTTAAAATACTTTTTACAATTACAGCACTACCTCCCCTGGCACTGTCAGAAGGATGGGGAGAGTGGTAACAGAGGTACCCAGGAATTCTAATCGTTGTTTCCTGTTTGAAGTGGGTTTCAGAAATCAGGCAGACGTCAATGTCTTCATTGCATAGAAATACCTGAAATTCAGAAATATGCTGGTGTAAACCGTTTGCATTCCAGGTTGCGACTTTCAGATTTTCAATCATTGTTATTTTGTTGATTTTTTCCTTTGGACACTTCTTTGGTTAGAAGCTTAATAACTTTATCTTGATTGTCCAATCTTTGAATAATAGTAGTAAGCATTTCCTTTACTGATATTTCTTCTTCTTTACGTGTATTTTTCACAATTTGGGAATACGATTTGTTATTAACTACTGGCGTGTTTATTTTTGTCGCAATTGGTATTTTGTCTTTTTTATTATTTTCGACATTTACCTGTTTCTTGTTTGTATTTTTAAGAGGGTTCTGTTTGTGTTTGGCAGTACCTCTCTTTCTCTTTTCTTGATATTCTTTTGCTGCCGGACAGCCTCTATAATTAGCTGGGTGGTTTCCGTGGCAGTTGATGCATTTAACTTTCTCTTCTCTTTTTTGTGGACAACTATTTGTTGAATGTTTTCCTTCACATTTAACGCATGCAAAATCTCTTTTGCAATATCTTTGCGTATGTCCGAAAGCTTGGCATCGTTTGCATTGAGATATAGTGTTGGATCTTCTTCGAAATGGCTCAATCTTGACAACAATATTCATTATTGATTTAATAGCGTATACCTTTTCAATATCTTCTTGATTGTGAAAGGCGAGCATAAAAAGGGGTAATTTTCTATTTCTTGTAGTTTTTTCCCCTTCATTAACTGTTGCTTTTTCTTTTTTAATTAAGTTTTTGGCTTCTATAATTTTGAATTTTTTATTAGTCAAGTCCTCAACAATATCATGTTCATCACAAGAGAAGTGAAGACCTCTGACGACTACCCTAATTGGTCTAGTAGCCTTATTTTCATATGTGTGCCATTGCAACTTCATTTTTGTTAACTTATCAGTGATATCTCTATAAGTGTCACTGTCATCGACATTTATTTTCCAATTGTTGTTGCTATATGACGTGAGCTTGCACGCTTTCTTAGCTTTTTGCTCAATAATACTTTTTAGCTCACCAAATCGGTCTACTCCAGAGATCATTATTGGTGGTGGTAATGGCTGTCTTTTCGAGCCAATGATTGTCTTTTCAATCCTTTTATCATTCGTCTTAGCTTGCAAATTTGCATGTTTTGGGGTAGCCACATTGTCAAAATTTCTGGCAGATGTTTCAGGACTTTCTTCTGCCTTTCGTTTCTTCGTTGGCCTTTTGCTTTTAGTCAGATGTCTTTCTGTCTCTAGTGCAAGCTCCTCTTCATCAGTGAGGTATTCTTTTTGTTTATCTTGCTGTATTGATTGGATTGGTTGGACAGTACGGTCCAAAAGGCTAACCTTTATTTCAAGTTCTTTTATCTGTTTTTGTAAGCTTAAAACAATTACTTCTAGATTTTTCCTTGCTTTAAGTTCAGCTTGCCATTCAGTGTAATAGCTGCTTGTTTTTAATTTCGCTTGTGAATCTGTTGTACGTTCACTTTCAACTATATTGGTTTCATTTCCACATTTTACTTTTTGTATGTTCGGAATGGTTCCAATTATAGCACTATCGTAGGCCGTAAGTTGTTTTGGCACGACCATTTTTGGTGGAGTTCTCGGCGTGAGTGAACTCCTTTTGGAGCTTTGTTGTGGAAGCAATAAATGGTCCCCCCCAGAATCCATGGGACCGACCTCCGAGAAGGGTGGATTTTCCAGTTTACCTGGTCTGCCACCTGGGGTACTTATATTTGTTGTTTTGTTCATTGCCATAATTTTTTTTTAACTGAATTAGTTTTACTAGGTAGCTCAGTAGGTTCTACACACAAACCCCCTGCCAGGAGGACCGGGTCATTTGTTTTACTTTTTTGCCGCATTGTTTTTGCGAAGTTTTCGTCTCCGCTTTTGTGGATTTTAGTCGCCTCTTACGACAGGCATGCCTACCTCGGGTATATTCTGTCCCCTACCCGAAGGGGAAACATGATTTTTTTCCTATTCGTTGGTTGGACTTTTCGTCAAAGGTGCTGTCGGATAAGAAGCTTTCAGATTTCGAGAGTAAAAACCTGTGGAAACAGACCACTTGTAGAGACATGCAATATATTAGATATCGATAGAAAATCTAAATCACGGTGACAGTAGAATGACTGTCCCACTGTATGCTCCTATGGATCACCGTCATCATCTATCTCAAAAATTGAAATGGGTTCGAAATGAGCAAATTTTTACTCAGGAACACTGTACGACCATAAATCTCTTTCAGATTATCAGAAGCATGTTGTGTGTTCCAAGCTGAAACTCTGGTAATAGAACAAGCTGCTAGATAAATAAAAGACAGTCACCCATAACTATCTTCGCCCTGAGCCTGACTAGTTCAAACAATCAAATCAAAGATGATTAGAAAATGTCGTGATGCATTTATCACGATTCGGTCAAACTCTGCTCGATTACCGGACATAGAAATGTAGAAGGTTAACAAAATGAAAATGTTTTGGCAAGAACACCCATACTGCGTTCGATTGGAAAGTTGTTTAGCACAATCCATAGCATAACAGAGAATGAGGTCAGCTCATCCTGGTTTTATAAGGAGAACTATGCCCCTTTCTCTTCAGTGATGGCCAAGACTTGTTTTAGTAAGACAAAAAAAAACCTTCTGACACATTGAATTTTTTAGATCTCAGACTAGTCGTGTATGTGATGATTTTTCTTCCATCCCATACCCCTTTATTACCTACCCTAACCTTACCTAAGTGAATAAAAGATACCAAGAAAAATTCATTTAAATGTAAAAAAAAGTATAGTTCAGCTCCTTTTTTTTCAGGTTCAACCCTAAAACATTACTTACACCACCTAAGGTTATTTTGCACTGAGAATTTTTATCAATTCGGATTTAGCATAAAAATGTAAGTCCTTGGTATTTGTCCCAAACCAAAATACCACAAGCAATGTAGATACTTGTTTGAAAGTACAGTGTATGGCTCTGCGAATTAAGGCCCCAAAATAAAAATGAAATAAGTCCCCAAAAAATTATACAGAAAACAACAACAACGATTTTTAATAAAATCTGGGGTGTTATTTCCTTTTTTGGGCCTTATTTCCTTCAGGTTTTCCAAAGTCTGAAGATTCAACAACTTTAATCGACTTATGGAGGGTGGAAGACGACTTTCGGGGTTCCAAGGCAAATCGCGTAATGCGAAGAGAAGAAACTGCTTTTGAATACTTTCAATTCTTGAGATTCCAGATTCGTAGGACGGACACCAAACAGGGCTACAGTATTCCAAAACAGGGGTCGAATTACCGCATCCGTGATCGAGCCATTCGTCACTGAATTTTGTGGATTTTACAAGCAAAAAAATAACAAATTCAGTCACGTATTACTCGATCACGGATGTGGTAATTCAACCCCAGGTCGGACGAGAGAACAGTATAGAATTTTGAATACATAGGGATCATTAAATTCCTTTGAGAAACGTTTTATAAGTCCCAATCGGCTTCTTGCCTTGCTAACATTGGAATCCAAATGGAGATTGGATTTTGGCGTCTCGTGAAGGTCATGCTTTTACACTTCTTAAGATTAAGCTGCATATAGTTCCTTTTACACCATTCTTGCATAGTGTCAATGTCATGTTGTAAAAATAAATAACCTTGTTGGCTACTATATGAATAGATCAGCTTACAGTCATCCGCAAATAGCAAAATCTTTGAATATGTAATGAGAGGACATAGATCGTTGATAAATAACAGGAACAGGAGTGGACCAAAGTGGCTGCCTTGAGGGACACCAGACTAGACAACAACATTTTTAGACAAACAGTAATTAAGCTTAACATTTTGCGTACGATCACATAGATATGAACAAATCCATTTCAAAATCCATTGCGGGAATCCATAAAATTCAAGTTTTTTTAACAGGATAATAATATGATTAACTTTGTCGAATGCTTTACTAAAATCAGCATAAAAAACATCAGTTTGTGACCCATTCACCGTGCTCTCATTGACATGGGAAGTAAATTCTATTAAATAAGTTACAGTTGATTTTTTTGGGACAAAATCCATGTTGCTCATCAGCAAAAATTTTAGAGCAGTGAAATTGCACGTAGTTACAAATAATTTTCTCGAAGAGTTTGGGTATAAAAGACAGTTTTGCGATTCCTCTATAATTTTCCATGTAATGTTTATTACCATTTTTATGTAGAGGCATGATAAATGACGATTTCCACATAATCGGAAAGACTCCACTGGACAGCGACAAGTTGAATAAATATGTTAACGGTTTACAGATGAAATTTACAGACGATTTGACAAATAAACTTGGAACACCATCAGGACCAGGAACACAGTTATCATCTAAAGTCTTTATATATTGCACAATTTCATCTTCAGTCAGTCTTATGCTCGGAATATCACAGTTTGTTTTTATAATACAACCGGAATAACTCGGAGTCAACGAATCAGGCCTTGAATAAGTTGTCTGAAAGAAGTCAGCAAACATATTACATATTTCGTTGTCATTACAAGACACACAATTATTATATTCCATATTCTTTGGAAAACGTGAAGAGTTCCGCATTGAATTAATATAGTTCCAAAACTTCTTTGGATTCTTTTTAATATTTTGTTTAGTTTTAAGTATTATAAGCATCATAAGAACATTTTAAAGCAGCCTTAAGGAGTTGTCTATAGTTAGCAAATAAAAGGTAATCACAGTAGCAATTAGTTCGTTTCCATTTTAAAAAAAAAATATTTTTCAAGTTCTTAAGACGGCGGTCATCTTTATTTATCCATGAAGGTGTTCCTTGAGACACGTAATGTTTTTTTTTTCCAACGGCACAGAGTAACGAATACAATTATGCAAAATATGATAAAATGTTTTTACACATTCGTCAGTGTCAGATCCATTAAATGTATTAGTCCATGTATTTGTATCTATATGAGTTAAAAAAGTTTTCCATTTTATTTCTGTCAATTCTCTTAAGGTCCGGTATATATTTTTTGTTAAATTTGATTTAGTAGCTGTCATTTTAAAGTCAAGAATTATTGTACAACATATTGCACTATGGTGAGGTACTTTCGGAAGTAGCCATTCGTCAGCAGGAACAACACTACATATATCAGGACAGTCAGTAAAAATCAGATCAAGGAAGCGCTGGTGTTGATTATAACGGGTGATTTTTTAAGAGGCTTAGAACTTTTTAAAAAAAAAAACACAAAAAATTCGAAAAAATGAATGAAATGTTTATTTGAATCGATAGTTTGAACCTTGCAATTTAATGTTTAAAGATAATTTCATGCAAATGTTGACCGCGGCTGCGTCTCAGGTAGTCCATCCGCTGAGTCCAATTTTGGCATACTCTTTCACACATATCGGCCGGTATCTCACGAATGAATGCATGGATGTTGGCTTCCAGTGCGTCAATCGAAGCGGGCTTGTCCCTATACACATTAGCCTTGACATACCCCCACAAAAAATAATCTAATGGTGTCAAATCGCACGATCTAGGCGGCCAATTGACCGGCCCGAAACGTGAAATTAACGGTTCACCAAACTCGCCTCGCAATTGCGCCATTGTTTCGCGTGCTGTGTGGCATGTGGCACCGTCTTGTTGAAACCACATATCATGCAAGTCAAGAACTTCCATTTCGGGCAAAAAAAAGTTTGTTATCATCGCTCGGTAGCGTTCACCATTGACAGTAACGCTGCGATTCGCATCATCTTTGAAGAAATATGGCCCAATAATGCCGCCGGCCCATAAACCGCACCAAACAGTGGCTTTTTCGGGATGCATTGGTAGCTGTTGCAATGCTTCTGGCTGATCTTCACTCCAAATGCGGCAATTTCGCTTATTTACGTACCCATTCAACCAAAAATGAGCCTCATCGCTGAACACAATTTTTCGATAAAAAAGCGGATCCTCGGCCAGCTTTCCAAGAGCCCATTCACCAAAAATTCGGCGTTGTGGTAGGTCGGCTGGCTTTAGTTCTTGCACAAGCTGTATCTTAAAAGGCTTTACGCACAAATCCTTCCGTAAAATTTTCCACGTAGTGCTGTAACAAAGGCCTAACTGCTGGGAACGGCGCCGAATCGACATTTCGCCGTCTTCTGTCACACTAGCTGATACGGCCGCAATATTTTCTTCACTACGCACAGTACGTAAACGTGTTGGTGGTTTAATGTCCAACAAAGTAAATTTGGTGCGAAATTTGGTCACAATCTTCCGAATAGACTGCTCAGAAGGTCGAGAATGCCGATCATAAAATGGAAGCAGCGCGCGATGAACATTTCGAACCGAGCACGAATTTTGATAGTAAAATTCAATAATTTGCAAGCGTTGTTCATTTGTAAGACGATCCATGGTTAAATTGCAAACCAAACTGAAGCTGTTTGACAGTGACACAAGGTACTAAACACACGTCAGCTGTCAAAACCAGTGTTGCCAAAACCAAACCAGCTAAAAAATCACCCGTTACAATCCATTGATTTGGTAGAGGCCCACACTCAATACATTTTCTAAAAATAACTTGCCATGCAAAAGTCCAAGTTCTGATGGATTATAATAGGAAGGAGATTGCACTGCATCTTTCCATCCCACTTTATATGCAACGTTTTTTTTACAGCTACTACGTAAATGATTTATTATGCTACTGTGAAACATTTTAATGAATTTCATTTAATTCTGTGAGAATTTGAATTCAACATGCCGGCATGCATGCAAATTATCTCATAAGCGACCCAATTTTTTTTTTTTCGTTGGGTTATGTCGTTGATCGCATGCGATAAACTGACTAAAACGTTTCACTTTCGTACATGTATCTGGAGGTGGTACCTATTGAAACCATTTTTTTTTTTTTTTTTTTGTGACAATAATTATGGGAAACTACCTCGCAAAGTTGAGATATGTTTCTTTGTATTTATAACCTGGAGGAGGAAATTGAAATTGAAAAAATGTGATCAAGAGGTCGTTATTTCAAGTGCGGCATAAATGACTTAGGTTGCGAGTACTCTTTGGACTGAACAGCGTATATACTTGAAACTGGGTGGCGATAGGATTCTAATTGCATGTGTATGCGCGATACTAATAATCATAAATGTATTATCCAGGCTAGATTCTGCAAACTCATAATTGCGAAATTTACGATATAAAAGTACCCATTGTGATCTAAAAATATTAAGCATGATTAAGATTAGATTATTAGCAAGGCCCTACATACATTTTAAAAGTAATTATGTTTGCATTATGCAACTATGAGAATTTATACAGTGAAATAACAGCATCTGGTATTGACTTTAAATAAGTCTGATCAGTCGCAATCTATATTTTTTTTTTTAACAAAAACGTCAGCATCAAGTGTTTCCTATATCTTCTTCTATATATACATACAAATAAGGTGTATTGTGTTTGAAATTCATGTTCTCTGTAATGCGTGAACTGATTTTGTTTCTGGAAATTTCGCATGAAAGTTGACGCCAATACCAAGGTTTTTATGTGCATTACATATTTTTATCTGTATTGGTTCATGAGTTATATGTATAGTAAACATACGTGGATTTGTTCATATAGGGCGTACTATGATGTTGTGGATATCTGCAACTGTTCAACTTATTTCAATCAAAATTTTGTGGGTGTTGGTTGCAGCATGAAAGATAAAATAAATTTGGAACCGATAAGTTGCACTGGTGTTGAGATATAAACATTTTTTGTAATTTTTTCAACTTAATTTTTGAAGTGAATATCTAGTTCTATGGACGCGCTGAAGCCTAGTGGGTCCGTTATTGTTTTTATATAACTAATCAAGAGCCAAGGCCTGCGACATCTCTGGTCTTGCATTAAGCCCTACTAAGCAAGTATAGTTAGCTTAAAATACTCTGCGCGATTGGTTTAGATGTTATACCATTGAATTTATAATTTCATCGACCCTAATATCTTCTGCATATTAACTCGCTCATATGAAGCTCAAAGAATTCAGCTGTCAAGTAGGTTCACAGCGTACAAAGACGCGGAGTTCGTCAAATAAGATGTCCTCTACCAACATCTTTTGGAAGAAGACTAATCTCTCAACTATGTTACTTATATAGGATATAGGATGTTCCAGGACCCAAATGAAATCTTTCCCCGAAATGCTACTTACAAAAAGATACTCAATCCACATCACTGAAAACTTAAATATCACTTACTCGAAACCCTTTTGGCTACATGACAGACCAATTTAAGTAAAAGCTATCTGCAAGTGTCTCAAGACGCCTTTGAAGCGCTATGGGTTTGTCTGTCCCAAAGCATATTTAAAAATAAAGTGTTCAACTGGGTCGAACGAAATTTTCTCGTTCCCCAAAAGTTTTTTCTTGTTTTAATTGGTAGGTAGGTAAGAATATGCGGCTTAGTGGTTAGTGTGTTAGACTACTAAGCGAAGGGTCCCAGGCTCGAGTCTCGTAAAAAAAAAAAAACTCTATCCGAGAGTATAACAGTCTTGAAAGAGCTTCTCAATTAGCCGTTTGAAATCGGAATAAAATTGTAGATCCCTTCCATTCGTTCCAAAAATGGAAAACGAATGGTTGTGAGAAGCTAGACCTAGGGTCCCTACGGACCTGTTGCGCCAACTATTTATGGAATTCATTTATGAAATTTCGAAAATTGAAATCCGTTACGAAGCTTTAAAAATTAGCTATGTTTTTAATGTAAATAAATAAATTTTGTTTGCAAATAAATGAGTGGGTGACTAGTTGAAAATATAATCATTAATTTTTAAGGTCTTTTCGAAATCGAAACTGGGGTTTTCGAGATATTAACGGTTTTTAAAACTTTTCGATGGTTCGAATTGAAAATTAAAAACACAATAATTTCGAAAGCATCAATATTACTCTAAGTAGATATGCATTTTGGTCAAAATTGTTACCGCCGTTTTTTTGCGGTAAACTAAAGAATTATTTCAAAAACAAATTTTTCAAAAATTCGTTATACGAAAATATAGAGAAAAACTGAGTTTTCTATTAAGTTAGATAGAAATGACCATAAATTACCTTAGAAGTAATTTGTGTTACAATCGTATGGACGGTTTTCGAGATGTGCCGATATGTCAGAATTTCAAAAGATTTGGGAAGAACCATTAATATTGAGGTTGCCTTGCATAAAAAAAGGCAGCGGACTGCATGCTCCCAAACTCCAAAAGTTTGATAGAAATCCGGACAGCCGTTTAGGCTGTAGATCTCGGCACAGACGGACAGGATTTTGCGATCCACTTTTTTGAGTTCCTCTATGATCGTAATGTCACAATTTAATAATATCTCGCGTTCGAAATTTTGTTCGATTACAATATCTTTTTTTTAATAATCGAGAAAGTTAAAAATATATCCACAATAAGAAATTTAATTCAAGTACAATTCGTTAAGGTATTCCAATAAAATTGCCAATGTCAAATGACTTGACACTTTAACCATTGCAAGAATATCCGTCCGTAGATTGGCCTCAGACGCAGCACCCATTCAGTTCTAATAAATCTGTCCCATATGCATCAAATTTCCTACCGCAACTTTTTATACCACATCGATTTACCGTGATTGCACATAGTCATAACACTTAAAATCCGACCCAGTTAATAAACGAGTAGATAAAGTGTATTCTCGTTTTTCAGTAAAAAAAAAATCATTTACATATAATCTCTAGACACATCAACCAGCTTAAAAATAAATTCAAAATATACCTGATGAATTGCAAGCTCCGAGGTACTGTATCCAAGAGCAAAATTTATCCTCACTCACTCTCCAACTTCAAAGCAAAACACACTCAATGCTCGTGAATTAAATTAACTTTACCACAGCATATCCTTTTCAACTAATTAACACTGGAATTCCAAATGCACACATCCGTGGTCGATTTATTTTTTAAACATCAAAGGTAATTTTCCGAAAATCAAAAGAACCGCCGTAACGATATGAATGAACCGAACAGCGAAACACTTCTGCAATGATATAGATACCGCATAGAGAGCTGGTGCGCGCGCGAAAAATCTCAACCAACCTCCTTACCCGAACAAGTGTTATCAGGTAATAACCTAGCGCTTCGCATGAGAAATCACACAAAGTGTGCGGCAGCAGTTGGTCTACCAATAAGATCAACGAAGATGAATGGGCCGGTGTGTATAAGACAAATAAAAACCGAAAATTCAGAGAAGACACACTATTTCCCCGCGAAAGCAAAATAAAAATAAAAACAAAAGACAGGAACAAAAACAAAACGCAGAAAAAAAAACAGTAGCACTTCACTGCCACCAACAGCGTGTATAGTTAGTAGTAATCCAAGTCTGACGGTTACCTTCCTTCCTATTACCAATCTACCACACTTCCGAAAGACGATAGCCCGGGAAGATGGTGGTAAATGGTAACCTCGCACAATCAGCCACGCCATTCCGGCAGCGCAGTGTTATGGTAGCACCAACTTACAATGGCTCTATTACTTTGGCTGGGATTATTACCAAGCAGCCAAGCATTTCGAGTTCAAGTGGTGAAGATAGATTTTCCCTCAGATGATTCACAACAAATTGCGAACGGCGATGAATGGAAAACAGGTGAAACAAAACCGAGAAATGGACGGATTAGTAGAGGCTTGATAAAGGTGTTTGCACTGTCCGTTAGGAGATTTATTATCTTGTGCCTAATAAAATGTTGATATTGTCGATAATAATAATTGCTTGCTGGGGGGTATTAGCGATAAGTACCGGGTGTTGAACTAAGATTATGAAAGGTGAGTATCTGACGAGTGCGGGTACACAAATAATTTTAGATCTCTTAATTGTAACAAGGGGCACTGCATTTGGTGTGAGCTTGCAGCCAGTGAATACATGCAAACATTTTAATATTGTCTGAAAAATATACATTTGCGGAGGCGTATACGCAACTTTTTTGCGAAACAGGACTATTTAAATTTATTCGTACGTTTACAGTCCGGGAAATGCTGTTCGGCATACTTTGGAAAATATGGACTACGTGTCCATTACTTACTTACTTACTTACTTACCTAGGTGGAACTAAAGTCCTCGAGGATGACCTAGACTTTTCTAGTTAGTGTGATCTTTGACTAACTTTTTCGAAGTTGCGTACTTCGAATTGGATCCGCTTGAGCGCGCCACCCAGCACCGTCAATGCAAATGGCACCGAAGGTTTTACAAAAAAATCGTTCTTTCGAACTGATCGAAGATACTTCATCCTCAATATTTTTATAATATGTTATAGTTGAAAAGTACTTTGTAGTAAGCAACTCACTGTATTACGGAAAAGTATAAAAAAAGAGAATGTGTTCTCCTGGAGTTGAATCAGTTTTGAACTGTGAAGGGAGTAAAAAATAAATAAATAGTTGGCGCAACAGGTCCGGAGAGAACCTAGGCCTAGCTTCTCACAACCATTCGTTTTGTGTGAGTTTCTCATTTCTCTCGAATGGAAGGGATCTACAATTTTATGCCGACTCCAAACGGCTAATTGAGAAGCTCTTTCAAGACATTTATACTCTCGGATGTTTGTCAGACGTTCGCGAGAGGGAGTAAGCCAAGTATATATTTGGCACAGAATCTGATTTCTTTATACCTTTGTATCTTAGATAAAACAGCTTCACTTACTAGGTTAGATTAGGTTTTGTAAGGTTGTGAGATTATCACAAAAAAAATATGCACCATAGCGGGCCTCTTTTCTTCCCTAGGAAACCCTTACGGTTAAACCCTGTACACTGTAGGGCCTACAGAATATATAAGTATGATCTCAATTTCGATTGAGAAGCCATCATCCGCCGTAGGTGCTTCCTTCTACTCCGAGCAATGGCTTGATTTTCATAAAAAAGGTGGGTCATATCCTTCGAGAATTGCACATCCTCAAGAATTACATAATTACTTACATTGCTCGTGACTCGTAAGGTGGATAAAGGTTAGAGAATTTATTGGATCAGGACTAGTTAAGCAAGTGATGAGTTCCCATTAATATGTGAATGAGGCCTTACGTCTCATTATATATGCCAGTGAAGATATTGAACGTGGGACATTTTCTGAGCGTGTAGAAGGCAAATTCGAATAGAGCACTTGTGTTCCAAGGAAAAATCTTGAATACGAAACTAAAGTAAGGGCCGTACCAAGTCGTAAAAGAAGCAGAAAGAGCCTTGAATAGCTTATAATTTCTTAAGTTAGGCCCCAGTTTTAGCCAAACGTAAAACGAAACCACAAATTTACAAATTTTCTTTTGCTTTCTTTGAACACTTTAACTTGATGGTTGAACTCAATCTTGGTCTTAAAATGTTGCTTATGAATTTTAAAGTGAGTTTATCAAAATAAAATTAGCAAATTATCCTTAAATTTTCTAAAATAACAATTAATACAATTTTTCCTACCAAAAAGTTTTTTCCGATCACGGAAAAATTAACAAATTATTTTAGCTCTTTTTTTGGAAAGGTTAAGATAATTTGCCTTTTTTTTTGATAAACTGGATCTATTCATTTTTATCTATTTATTCTAAATCCATCATTATTTAATGGGTAATTTGTTTATATTGAAAATTAAAAAATATCATCCCGTAGGTTGTGTCCAGCTTCGCAAAGTTAGGCTCTTAAAAAGACTTTCTTTATGACTGACCGCAGATTTTCACTTGTTATCACTCGAGTTCCTTCTCGAATATTGTTCTTTAGTTGGAGTACAGTTCCTGGATTTTTCATGTATATATAGATACACGTTACTTGAAAAATACATTAAAGGATAAAGAAAATGCGCCGTCCAATTAAAATTGGTCCTTTTTAAAATAAAGTAATCATGTACATTAATTGTTCGGTCAAGAATTTCTTCTTTAAATGTCCCAAGTCGTCTCTAAGCAAATCACAAATCTGACTATTCAAACCCTTTCCCCACTTTTGCACCATACTGTTGTTCTTGCTAAACATATTACGCCTGAGACAGCCGCTGTATTGATCAAGGCAGATACTAGTACAGCTAATTCTCTTACCTAATGCAAAATGCACGCCGTAGGTCACAAAACTCTACTTTAAAAGGATCTTTAGGCTTTTTAGTATAGTCGCATAACTTTTGAAAAAAGTTTCGATGTGGATCCGAGCTAGACGATCACTTACAGGTAAGGTACGAGTGGAAGGCTAGCAAGTTCGGCAACACTTGGGTGAGGGTATAGGACCATTGTGAAAACACAGGATCTCAAGACTAGCATAAGGATCATAATGGCCTTTCGGCCATCAAAAGCATCCATTTCAACAAGATAATCAAATTGCTCAACTCCACTGGCTGGTTTTGAGCTCCGTTTGTGGTCTCAAAACGGCGATCAATGCGTTATTTCTTTTCATTCGCTAGGACACGGGGAAATACAGTCACTTAAACCAACCAACCAACAAAAGGACATGATATCAATCGCGAATATGACATTGTACCTTAGCCACAACAGGCCACATTTATCTCATCTGTAAAACGACGAATACATGCTAAAATACATTTATTTGCGCTCTTATTTATGGGCTAATAGATTTAAATACGTCTACAGTAAGTTTTTGCCCCTAATTTTGTTTCCAGTTTTAAATGGGATTAGAAAGGAATGATACCTTTCAATTTATAATTAAGGTGAATTGATTGGTTGCTTAAAAGAGGAACCCATTATTGTTTTCTATTGTAAGTAATAGGCCCTGTATACTGCGACCAGAAAAGATCTATTGTGTTGATCAGGCTTGCCAACTTGAAACATAACTTCGGACAAATATACCTAAAGAGTGGGACGGAGAAATCAACATTGGGGCAAAGATTTAATTTTCCAACTGAAATAACAAATTTTAAAAATTTTATAAATTGCTCACCCAACTCGTATTCTAGTACACCTCAAAACATACTACCTTAAAATAACCTAAAAAATATGTTTCCATAAAACCAAGGTTATTTTTGTACATTACCCTATTTTTTAGTTATTTGTTGAATTAAATTAACTTTCGGACTGAGAAATCGTCGGGAAGGACAAAGGGCAAAGAAACATTGGGAAAGACAAATACTTTGTCCCAAATGTACCGTGTTGACAACCGTGGTTGAGAGGAATCCATTAAAGAAAGTTACTATACAACTATGACCTATGCGTTGAGCCAATTACCCTAATTCAACGGTATACTGATATCAGGACAACAAGAGTGGTAATGGAATTTCAATCTCATATTATATGTCAGGCAAAAGCATATAGATTCACATAGACCTACTGGTAGCAAGCATCCGAATGTTTTATTGAAGCTGCGTAGCTGTAATAATATATGCCTTGTTTCCCATGAGGATTCACTCATGTGATCAGCGGTCTTCGGTGTAGAGAGCCGACCGATTTCTTATTGACACTTAAATTAATTCATTCCACCTCGTAACTAAAGTACTAAAGTCAATTTGTATTTTAAGCAATTTATTTAATACCTGATGAAGTGCATCCATTTGACTGTTGAAATTCCACTGAGGTAGTTGTCCAATTTATAAATAAATAGAAACGCAACTCCAATCAAAGAAAAAAAAAAACCCAATGAAATAATTGAATTAAACATCCATCCAAATCTAATGTGATCAGTCTCACGTTGACTTTATTCAGCAAGCTACTTCCTGGCCAAAAGATTACCTTATCATGCACTCCATAGCCGCTTTTATTTCCCACTCAACGTAATACTCCCTACCATGCCCCCTCATGCCCTCATATAGGTAGATGTACTCGAAGAACTTCCCGATGCGGTCATTCAATCCTCGTTTACCTGGCGCGCCCGCAGTTCACGTTTAAAATCACTCATAGTGCGACTTAAGCGAAGTTCCTCTTGGCTTTGGCTCGCACGTGTGAAACGAAAACGAGATGCCTTGTGCAATATGATATACAAAACAAATACATTCGTTTTCGTTTCCACACTGGGAATTTAATATCTGTCTAATTAGAACATTAGCCTAAATAAAGTCATTCGGCAAGACTCACTAATTGAAAGGTTTTATAGAGGCACTACATCAACTGATGATAATTAAGACAATTAAGGCAACATACTCGTACGAATTCTTCGTTGGCCATCTCTAAATATACTAACTATGCCGGAAAACGGGAACAGACAACCCTAATGAATGTGTGGCACAGATTCCTAGATTTCTTGCTAATGATTACAGAAAAATCTATTACGTATGATTGATTAACTGTTGTACAAACATTGAAATTGGGATAACAAATGGCTGAATTGATCGACCTATCGCTCTCGAGTAAACGGATGTTTTCGTACACTGAACGTGCTGAAATGAATGTATTTGCGCCTTAAGCTATGGGCTAATGGATTTAAATACGTCCACAGTAAGTCTCAATTTTGTTTTCAATTTTAAATGGAATTAGAAAGGAGAGATACCTTTCAATTGATTAGTTTGGATAAAAGAGAAATCCCTCAAGGAAAATAACCACAAATATGACCCATGTGTTTTATTAGGACAACAAGAATGGAATTTCAAACACATATAATTTGTCAAGCAAGAGGATTCACATAGCCCTATGAATCCAGCCCACTTGTAGCAAGCATCCGAATGTTATATCCTTTTAATTTTTGCCACAAAGCCATATGGGACCATTTCCCCACTAAGGTCAAGATTTATCCCAACCAGAGAACCCACAACTCGCAATCCTCTTGCCGCTGGCCACCTCAATTTTTTTTTTTTTTTTTTCAAATTCGCCATTTTGTTTTTCTATAGGGGTATCTCAATATATATCTGGGCTCTCAGAGCACTTTTTATGTTCTAGATTGTTTCTCAAATTTACCAATGCTAGTACGTTTGAGTTTGACAACTGGTGGAGTTTGTTTACCTATTCGGTAGAATCTATTTTTGTAAATTATTTATGTATTTTTTTTTCGTGATGCTAATTGAAAATCGTTAAAAGAAATCGCTTGCGAGCTTTGCGATAGTGTAAGACTTGAAACACCCACTAAAAATACCTAGGGAAGGCATGATGTTACCATCCTTCCAATAATCGCACCTAGTCGTCAGACTAATTAGCAATTTTGTTCTAATATGTACTTATGTACTATTTTAAGGAGCTAACGTTGGTTTGCTCCCTTTTGTCTTTTAAATCATTACCACTTTGTTCGTGTGATTATGTTGTCAAATATATATTTCTTTTCTTTTTACCTAGGTAACATTTCGGGTTTGAGCTGCAGTGCGGACGGTTGTCGGATTTCTGAACTTTTTTGGTAGAAAATATAACCTAATTTCTATTTTTAGTTAATTTTTATAGACAAGCGGTTTTATCCGCCTTAATTTCCTGATTACATGGTCTGTATTTAATAATTCGGTTATTTCTAAGCTTACGTGGTTGAGAAGCCTTTTTACGTCTGTGCAATCGAGCAACTTTTTAATTTCGTCCTCAACCATTTCGATATTTAGATCTCTATTAAGATCAGCGTTTTACCAAGGTGCATTGACTATGTTCCTTAGTACTTTATTTTGGAAGACCTGCATTTTTTGTAAATTTGTTTGACATGTGCATGCCTACAACTGGAGACCATAGGTCCAAACTAGTTAGAGAATTTTCTTGATTTTCTTGTATAGCAATAACTTATTGTAGTTGGACAGGAATGAATATCTCCCAATAAGCCAATATATTTTACTGTATTGCATGTTCAACTCATCCTTTTGTTTTCTTTACGTGCGCTTTCCAACGCAGTTTAGCGTCTAGAGTCATGCCTAGATATATGGCTGTGTTTGAATATTCCACTACATTGTTGTTAATTTAGACTGGAATATATGGTACGTTTTTATACGTAAAATTAATATGGACCGACTTAAAGTCATTTAATCTTATCTGACACTTTTTAGTCCATTCTGAGATACGGTTTATTGCTATTTGGATCTTTTTTGTTGCTATTTCAACAGTTTCTCCTACAGCAAGTACAGCAGCGTCATCTGCAAAAGTTACTATAGTGGTTTCTCCGCTTTCAGACAGATCGCTAGTGAATAAAAGGTATATCACTGGCCCTAAACCACTGCCTTGCGGTACACCAGCTTTAATCTCTCTTAATGTTGAGTATTTTGTATCTTGTTTAACTCTGAAGAATCGATCTGATATATAAGACTCCAGAATTGTCGAATACTGCTTCGGCAGTTGTTTTTATAATTTGTGTATCAGTCCTTTGTGCCAGACTTTATCGAAAGCTTGTGCTATATCAAGAAATATTGTAGAGCACACATTTTTCTCTTCAAATGCTTTCTCGATCTTATCTGTGATTCTATGCACTTGATCAATTGTAGAGTGCTTATTTCTAAATCAAATTGGTGATTTGGGACTAGCGATTTTTCATCGATTATTTTTTGCAGGCGTTTTACCAAATAACTTTGACAATATTGCTAGTATCGATATTGGGCGATTATGAGGTTACTTCGCTTGGTGATTTGCCTGGTTTTGATATCATCATTACCTCCGCGACCTTCCACATGCTTGGCACATATCTTAACTTAAATGCAGCATTTATAATCTGCGCTAGGTTTTTTTAGACCTTTTTGTGGGAATTGTTTTAAGATTTCCCCTGTAATCAAATTTTATCTTCATAGGATTTGAAGGCGTCCTCAAGATAATCTGCAAAAGTGTTTGCTTTCTCATGGCTGCTTTTTGCCCAGTTACCTTCTTTGGTTTTTACTGGAGGAATATGGGCTATTTGGTCGGTTCATTTTCTTTGTTGCCTTCCAGAGCAGTAGTCGGTCCTAGCATCATTTATGTATGTTATGTATATAAATTTAGAAATCAATCGGATCGCAAGTTTCGAATGTTTGAATATAAAATGTAACCAGTGAATAAAAAACGCGTAGAAAAGTAGCGAAGGCTACACATATTCGAATCGCACGAATAGCAACACAAAAAAGAGCAAGTGACATTCGTTTTTATGTTCGATTAGCCACACGAAGCTAGATTTGGCGCTTTTTTAGCAGTCTTAGCGTGCATTAAAAATTTTAGCTCCTAGCGAAATTTCTAACGCTTTTAATTTGATAATTTATTTTAATATATTGGTGTTACACTTGACCTGGCAACGTCGTAAAATTCATCTGAAACTCTGGTGACGGTGCAAATTTTGTAGCCTTTTGCAAAAATGGAAGGATATTATTTGTAAAAACACGAACGAATTGATTGGCATTTAGATGATATAGACGAACTGTTTGATTGTAATGTGACCAAGACCAAGAATCTTTTAAAATTTTCTAATAAAATAAATACCTTACAGCTTATCAAAATATGTCAGAGTTTCAGTAATGGTGCTAAGTTAACCTCTTAATAATTTTCAATGAATTTTCTTTTTCCTAATCTAGCGCAATTTAGGGCTTTTTGTTCAGGTTTTTATCCCCCTGTGGTGTTAACTACCTGGGAGCATTGACACGAAAGAGTCTTATTGCTAGATATGATTCAAGAACCTTTGCATAACCATTCGGGGAGAACTTGTCTTAATTTGCACCTGAGGTTTTCCTACCAAACCTTATCAAATGCTTGCGAAACGTCCAAGAATATGGCAGTGAAGATTTTATTTTCTTCCAGAGCTTTCTCTATTACGTCAGTTATCCGATGCACTTGATCGACTGTCGAATTTTTGCTTATAAGTCCGAACCGGTGGTCTGGTATAAGACGCTTTTCATCTATAATTGGCTGTAAGCGTCTGAGGAATTTCCTCTCAAAAACTATGGAAATAATTGGAAAAAGCGAGATAGGTCTATAAAACTTTTTTCCATTCTGTGGTTTGCCTGGTTTTAGAACCATAAAGACTTCCGCGATTTTCTCTGTTTATTACTACATTTATTATTTTGAGATGTTGGTGTGTCATTAGGTTCTACATTTTTGTTTGGGAATTATGTCCCGGCTCCCGGGGCTACTTAAGTGGGTAATAAGTCCGAAAACTAAAAATTGGTACTGCGGACTGTGGCGATTTTTACATCTAGGTACTTATACTAAATTGTTCATACAGGTTAGGTTCTAGACTTCCAGATATGAAACAGAAAAGAAAAAACCAAATAGGCCTATTCAACTATTTGAGTGAGCTGGGCACTTATTCCGTAACTTTTCAGACGATTATCGTCGAAACGATAAACCCAAAACTAGCAACTAAGTGCTAAAATTACAAGTTCGAGAGGTTAATCCAGTTCATTTCCCACAAATCTAATGAAAGCTGACGATATTCAAAAAAATTCGAGCAGATTATAACTTCTAATGATTAAAGTTTCCAAAACGATATCGTTCAGACGATAATAATTGATATACGGAATCTGCCCCCTGGTAAATCTTTCGAAAATCGAAAATTTCTCTTGCGCCATTCGAAACGCATTTTACTAGCAAAATGTTCACCTCCTTGCTGACTTCATGATTTAAAAACTCTACATTTATGTCGGTAATGAATTTTTTAAATCTATAATGCGAGAAACGGATTAACACAAAATGCTGTTGCTGTGTTAATCTGTTTCTCGCATAAAAGAAGGAGACATTCAATTATCTAGTTTAGTTAGTCTGACAGCAGGTTGACTTGATGTGTCTCAGTTTTGATTTTCCTAGATCGATCTTATGAACAGATTTTTCAGTTGAAGCTTATGGAAGTTTAGCCGAAAAATCTAATCAAGAAATCATCAATGAGTCCTAAGTTAACAGTTCGCATTTATGGCTGACGAAAGATAAGTAGCGTAACCGTCTAACCGACCAATCTAGGTTTTGCCGAATCCATTCGACTTAAGATAACTATGTAACTGAATGTGCCCAATTTGTTCAGCCCTTAAAATGCATATACCTAGGTATGGCTTTTACTGCTTAACAATATCCCTTTATAGATTATTTTTTCACGGCTGACTTTTACTCCACCTTTACAAAATCGAAAAAATAAATTTTTAGTTGAATGAAATTCAAAAACCTATTGAATACCTATTTATTTTAGCAAATGCACTATTCTCATGTAATAAGCATGATAACAATTTGACGTTAAAAAAATGATAACTCTATTTAATAGACCGGAACCTAACTACAATCATACATTCTCTCAACCAAATTCGCAAATTTTTAAAAAGGAAATCCCGCTTAGCGGTCAGCGGCAGTCTATGAAATTAAAATCTAACGATGAAATTAGATTCAAGATGTGTATCTTATATCTACCGCAAGAGGGCTACGATTCTTTCATCACATTCTGAGAAGCGCTTCAGTCGTTCGTTTAATTGCCCTACACTTACATAATTATGGTGGATCGCGCTAATTGTTGTCACATAACGCACTCAAACGATACCTGTTACCTTTATAGTACGAGTACCGGTCGGTAGTTTGCCTTTGCCGATGTTCTATTCTAACTGCACAATGTGTGAAAATGCGAAAATAATACATAACGTTTCGTCTCAGTCTAGAGACGATTAACACTTTTCTCTGGATCATAAACCACGGACAGTGCGAATGGATGTCTGAGTTGTACGACGCGACGTTTTATGCCCGTTGTAATTAACTTTGAAGAAGAATAAGAGGCAGATTCATTCAAACTCAGATGGGTATTTGTAATGAAGGTTCATTGCTGCATTTTTGTGTGAGTCTTGTACCTCTTTCTTTAATCGAATTTTCCATGAGAACAATTACTTCTTGTAGCATTTTAGTAAAGGTTAACAGGACATTAAAAGTTACAAGTTACAAAGTAACAAAAAGGGTGAAGTATTATTAGTATACCTATATGCCAATACCTACTATCGATCTTAGAAGGTATAACTATAAAATCCCAAAGCGAGCTCGCAAAAGGAATTTTCTGTAGTAGAACAAATGTTATGTTATTAAACAGAATAAGAATCAAATAAAATTCGATTTTACTGGATATACCTACCTTTAAAGAAAAAATAAATTGTATAATGTTCAAGTGTGAGAGCTGTCAAATAATGTGGTTTTCCATTGGGACCACCAGAAATCTTTTTCAAATTTCAGATTTTACGGTGCTCATGGAACGCGCAACGAAATTGATCTGCTTTTGTAAATAGATTAGTGTGTTACTTGACAGCAATATCAGCTGTTCAAATTGCATTCGTTTCTGGCAAAATCGCAAATGGATATCGACCTCAAAAATGTTTTAGTTGTTGTAGATACAAATGAAGTATTATTGGTGATTTGTAGTCTTCAGATGACGAGGGGGATAATGAAGATAATAATTCCTTCGAAATCATGGAAAAATATCGAGATCTGAAAAAAGTGATCCGAATCGAAAAAAAAAGATTGAGTTTTCTGCCCAATGGAACGCGAAAAGTGATCTAGATCAAAAAAAAAAAAGATTGATTTTTGGTCCCAATGGAAAACCACATTAGTGGAGTAGAAAAGAAAGGTGGTTATTATTAAACTAAAAATAACTTGAACCCAGATTTTTTGTCAGATCTGAGATTTTACGCTGCTCATGGAACATGCAACGAAATTGATCAGCTTTTGTGAATGCATTAGTGCGTTACTGACAGCATTATCAGCTGTTCACATTGCATTGGTTTTTGGAAAAAGCAAATAGGTACAAATGGTGTAGTTTTGGTGATTCGTAGTCGTCAGTGAAACAAACTTGCATACATCACACATATATTACATATAATACAAAATAAAAATAAACACCACAAAACACAAAAACAATAACAACTCAAAATACGTTTAACACAACACCTAATAATAATAATAATTGAAAACAAAAAATAAAACAAATCAATCAAATATTGTGTGTATTATGAGGGGTGAGTTCCGTGTTGATTTTTGCAACATTCGAGGCTTGAAAAGGAATCTCTTTGCTGCGTATGTCCATGTCTTTCAATTCAAACCAGCTGTTTTGGCACTTTGTGAGACACAGGTGGATAGAAATTCGATTCCCTCGAATTTTGATTTACCAGGATATCACTCAGTGCCATTATTCTTTTTACATCGCGGGCTCGCCGTTTACGTCCAAGATATTATTGCTTACGAATTTCCACCACTATATAACCATTGCTCCAATGCGGAATTCAATTACATATGGTTAAAATTCAATGTCCGTAAGCAAATAATATACTCCTGTTTTATTTATAGAAGTCCAAACATTGACTGTTCATCTATTTTTAACGAGTTTGATGAGCTGTCTAACTCCATCTTAGGAATTGTTTCCCAGTATCCTCATACTGAAATTGTCATTGCGGGCGATTTCAATATACACAATTCAGATTGGCTTCGCCAGCTTAACAGCTTAACTCAGCTTGTAAACGAGCCTACATGGATTCCGGATGCTGCAGATCATGCCGCTAACACATTGGACTTGTTCCTCACCTCTCATCCAGATAAATATTCTATTGACGTAACGTCGCCTCTAGGTTCGTCGGACCATTGTGTCATTTCAGCTAAATTCTCATACACAAACCACACAGTTAAAGAACAAGCTCCCAAAAAAACGGTATGGCATTATGAGAAAGCCAATTGGGACGGCCTTAACTTCTTTTTTCGGAGCTTTAACTGGTCACTATGCTTCCTCGATAGTGACGTGGATGCCGCCGCTGAAATGATTACAAACACCATTCTCCTGGGTATGAGATCCTTTATTCCCAACAGAAAAAAGAGTATTATACCTAAGGAGAATGCTTGGTGCGACTCGAGCTGCAAAGAGGCTATCAGGTTGAGAGAGTTGAGCTTTCGGGCTTATAAAGCAAACCCAACCGGTGCAGGGAAATAAGTCCCCGGGAACTAAGTCCACTGAGGGACTTAGGTCCCACTTAGTGGGAAGTAAAACCACTTTCGTGAAGTGGACTTAGTTCCCATGTAAGGTGGGAACTAAGTTCACTTTCTTATGGGAACTTAGTACACATTCAAAAATAAGAAGAGGGAACTTACTTCCAACATTTAGAATTGGATACACTTTTGTTTAAATAATTACGGCGATTTTTCTTTGACTATTTTCAGAGTCTTGCAAGCTGAATTTTTTAAGTTTTATTCTGTATGACAAAATACTCTCTTCGAAATTCAGTTAGCAAGACTCTGAAAATAATCAAAGAAAAATTGCGGTGATTTTGGGCGCAGGGACATATTAAGTCCACGAGACTAAATTCATGCGAATTTTTTACTTTTATTTTCTCAAATTTTCGAAGGCTTAAACAAAAAAGTTGTTTGAGAAAATAAGTTGGCATTTTTAGCCTTCGAAAATTTTAGAAAATAAAAGTAAAAAATTCGGGCGAATTTATTACTTTTATTTTCTAAAATTTTCGAAGGCTAAAACAAAAAAAGTTGTTTGAGAAAATAAGCTGGCATTTTTAGCCTTCGAAAATTTTAGAAAATGAAAGTAAAAAATTCGCGCGAATTTATTACTTTTATTTTCTAAAATTTTCGAAAGCTAAAACAAAAAAGTTATTTGAGAAAATAAGTTGGCATTTTTAGCCTTCGAAAACTTGAGAAAATAAAAGTAAAAAATTCGCACGACCGGTCATGGTGAGCGTTGATTTTTCTTTGATTACTTTCAGAGTCCTGCAAACCGAATTTCGTTTTTAAAATTTGTTACATATATTGCTCTGCCTAAGTTAAAATTTAATTTCTCTTTAGTTAATAAAAATTGCAAAGTACCAACTTGACTCTTTAACTTAACTTTGTTCTTAGTCGACAGTGAGAATTTACTTCACATTAAAAGGGAAATAAAACCACTCAGAGTTTTCGGAATTTATTTCCCACCTTACATGGGAACTAAGTCCACTTTACGAAAGTGGTTTTATTTCCCATTAGGTGGGAACTAAGTCCCTCAGTGGACTTAGTTCCTGGGGACTTATTTCCCTGCACCAACCCAACCGAGGAAAACCGAAAAAAGTTTCGACGAGTCCGAAATGACTGCAACTCCGTGATACGACGTGCAAAATTTTCTCATGACCAAAACTTACGACAAAAAATACTTCACTGTCCCAGTGGTAGTAAACAGTTTTGGTCTTTCGTGAAAAATATTAAGAACTCCACCACGTCGTCAATCCCCACACTCGTTTACAATGACATTCCAGCTGTCAGCTCTTTGGACAAAGCAAATCTGCTGGCTGCGCAATTCGCCGCAAGCTCCAACATTCCAGATTGTATCATGTCTCCACCTGTGCTCGAGAGCGTCGAATATTTCATGGGACAAATACATTTCCGCACTCGCACAGTAGCAAGAGTATTAAAAGATCTTAACATTCACAAATCCGCTGGTCCAGATATATCCCCCATAATTCTGAAGAAGTGTTCTTCCACGCTGGCAAAACCATTGCGTAAGCTTTTCCACTTGTCCTACTCTTCTGGACTCTTTCCGAGTAGATGGAAAACTGCATTTGTCCAGCCCGTTCCAAAAAAAAGCGATTCTTCTTCACCATCAAACTACCGACCCATTGCACTTACGTCCATTCTTTCCAAGTTCAGAGAAACGCTGATAAACCGTCAGCTTATGAAATATCTTGAATCACGAAAACTTCTCAATGACCGGCAATACGGTTTTCGTAGCAGCAGGTCCACTGGTGATTTGATGACTTATCTCACCGAAAAGTGGAACCAATCTCTCCACCACTCTGGTGAAACGAAGATTGTTGCGCTTGATATTTCGAAAGCATTTGACAGAGTTTGGCACCAAGCTCTTTTGTCGAAAATGCGTGCCTATGGGATCGACGCGTCTCTTCTTCAATGGATTAGAAACTACCTTTCTGGCAGTTCAATTCAAGTTGTGTTGGACGGTTTCAGTTCTGAAACTCACCATATAAATGCTGGTGTTCCCCAAGACTCTGTTTTGTCTCCGACACTTTTTCTCATATTCATCAATGATCTCTTGTCTATTACTTCTAATCCAATACATTCTTTCGCTGATGATAGCACCCTCAGTTTTTCATATTCGTTCCCTGACTCACGTCCCTGCTCTTCGGCCGTGGATCTGGAACGGCGACGTAAACACATTAAATTCCGATCTTGACAGCATTATAAAATGGGGTACAATCAATAGAGTGGAATTTAATGCTTCCAAAACACAATTCTGCCTTCTATCATTAAAGCGAAACCTGAACCCTAACCCATTATCCATGAATGGGACTTGCATCGACGAAACCGAACGACTTTCCATACTTGGTATATGTGTCAACGACAAACTCCGTTGGAATGACCACATATACGAAGTCGCCAAAAACGCTGCGAAATGTCTAGGTTTCTTAAATCGATGTAAGAAGTACTTTACACCCTTCGACTTAGCTACAATATACAAGGCCTTTATTCGGCCTAAGCTTGAGTACAACGCTCATATCTGGTCAGGTGCACCAAAAACTTCATTGCACCTACTAGACAGAATTCAAAAGCGCGCGATAAAACTTATAGGTGATAGAAATATAGCGGAGTCTATTGACCCGCTCGAACATCGCAGAAATGTTTCTTGCCTTTCTTTATTTTATCGATATTTTCGCCATCGATGCTCTGATGAAATAGCTAACTGCATTCCGCCCCTTCAACAATTCTCTCGCAACACCCGTCACAAATCGAATGCACATCAGTTCACCCTTAAGCCTACCTTCGGACGTACTGTCAAATATAGAGATTCTTTTGTGAGCCGAACAACACGCATGTGGAATGCATTGCCTCACACGGTTTTCCCCTCTCAGCTCTCATTACAACCCACAATTGTTTAAGACCAATGTGCACCAGTACCTCTTCTCTATCCTCCCTATTAACCCTTCCACTCGTGCTGTGCATTAGCATTATAAGGGAACGAAAACCCCTTGAGCACTAGTGAATTAGGTATAAAAAAAAAAAAAAAAAAAAAAAAAAAAAAACACGGTACATTTGGGACAAAGTCTTTGTCTTTCCCAATGTTTCTATTGCCCTTTGTCCCGACGATTTCTTAGTCCCAACCTTAATTTATGAAAAAGAAAATGAATTCAACAAATAACAAAATAAAATGCACGACTGGGTCGAACAAAACTTTCTCGTTCGTCAAAAGTTTTGTTGGTTGTTTTCTTATTTTATTAGATCTGAGAAGCAATACATAGGGTTAAATTAAATTCATTTTTAGTTTTTAAACGTTAAGGCTCTAGAAGTAGACAATTGTCGCAAGTTCTTTTTAGAGAATTATAAGCGCCTACTGTTCTATCTTATAGCTTTTACACTTTACAAGTTTTTGAGTACGAGACAAGTGTAGTAGGAGTTTCTGATTTTTGGTCTATTTGGGAATGATTTTCGTTTTGACTGGAATAGGTAAATGACGCTGATTTAAGTTGTCAATAATTGAATACTTCCAGATAGATCGATATCTTTACATATGATATACCTAAATATGTATAGGAATTCAGAGATTTGTTTAAATTGGGTGGGTGTGCAAATGAAGTGGGATATTCTGATTGTTGGAATTACCTATTTTAAGGTACATATTCAAAAAGGTTGAAAAAAAGTAGAAGTGGGTAATATTTGCTGAAAATAAGTTTTGCGTTGCTATTGCATTTCTAATGGCTGTTGCAATTTTAATTTTAAAGTGAGATATTGAGTTTTAAAAATGTGTATATTTGAACAGAGATCGCCTTCCGGGTAGTCTTTTTTGAGAAATAATTAAAAAACAGATTTCGTCGAATTTTTTAAGACTCAGAATGATATCATCTGATACTGATATTATCGTTAATACGAAATCCGGGTAGGCGATTAGGCTGTAGGCCTGTGGAATGACGGACAGACAGACCGGACAGAATTTTGCGACCCACTACTTTGAGTTCGTGTACCATCGTAATGTCAGAATTGATTAACGTGATTGATCATTGATGACGAGCACAATATCTTTCTCTTACTACGTAAAGGAAAAAGGGTAATATACAGAACGTACACAATTAACACTATGATTCTTTTGAGATTCGAACGAATAGCCAATTCTAACGAATGTCTATCAAAATAAAGTTCATTCGAACAAATAGAGACATTCGTTAGAATTGGCTATTCGTTCGAATCTCAAAATAAGTTATGCGAGAAAATATTTGTTAGGTTATTTTTAGGTAGTACTAAAATACGAGTTGGGTGTGCAATTTATTTTAGTTGGAAAATTAAATCTTTGTCCCAATGTTAATTTCACTGTCCCATTCTTTCGGTATATTTGTCCGAAGTTATGTTTCAAGTTGGCAACCGTGATTTATATTGGTATTGTGGCAGTTTGAGTGAATCTAAAAAAACAACGAGATCTGCAAAAAGTGATCTGAATCAACAAAAGTTTGTTCCCAATGGAAAACGACATTAGTTACACTCATTTTAAACCTCCATCTTAAATTTGTATTTCGCTGATAATAATCGATAATAATGATTATTTTTAATTTACTCTTGCATCGGCTGCATACATAAAGCTGAGGTTTTTCATATAATATTTTTTCCTGTATGAGACATGCAAGGTAACACCTCTAATGATATACCTTATCAATCTTTCTCTAAGAAAACTTAAACGCATAGAATTTCATCCAAATGCGCTTATTTAATCTTTATTGAACTCAAGCATATGTGATATGTTGTTAAGGCGGCAATTACTACCATTCACCATTTAACCTCCTTAATGAAAGAACCCTCCTTCATATCGAACAAGATGTTAGTAGAAGTCTTTTGTTACCTTTTTATATTAAAGCTTCGCGGTCCAATTTGAGAGGATAACTCAAACATAATTTGAAGCTTAAAATATGCGACTCTATACGCTTAGTAAAATAACTTGTTTATTTCAAACGCTCATAAACGCTCGCTTTTAATAATCATAGGTGATGCTATTTTTGCAAATTGAACGGTTTGATTCTGTTTGTGATAGCAATAAGAACTTTATATTATTGTGGTAAATCAGGCACTTAGTGACAGGCACTTAGTGAATCACACACTTAGGAATTGTGGTAAATCGGGCATCTGGTAACAATCTGTTTCCCTCTTAAAGTTCCACTTCCAATTGGAGACTGGAATCTCCAATGTCAAGTTATTCTAGTACAATCTGGATTGGAGAAGATATGGAGTATACATCTGGAGTCTATCTACTTCTAGAATATTCGCCGATAGGTGGCAGCGCGGATATAAAAGGGGCGCGTTGACAACAGAGAGGACAGTTGATTTTTAACCAGCGATAGTGAAGTTCGAAAGAGTAATCGGTTGAGAGATAAAAAGAAGTAATAGAATAAAGCGAATGGATTGAAACGTTTAAGAATTGATTAAAGTGATATTGTTTTGGTACTAAATAAGTGGATATTTGGAAAGTGTAAATTAAGAGATTTTATTGGAACAATTGCACAGAATAGTGTTTTATCTTTTCGAATCCCAGCCCAGAATGTAACATTATTCATTAAACAGATAAGCTCCAACTCTACACTAAGGTAGAGAAATACTTATTTCTTAATTGAAAATTAATTGCACATGGAACTATGTAGTTGGTTTTATATTTTTTTTGTATGTGGATAGCAAGCATAAACGATAACGTACCGTATTTATGTATAATGATTAAAAAGCCTACGGGGCTATTTTCTATAATTTAGCTAGTTATAGCCAGGAGCCTGATTCATAGATCATACATCACATTCAACATACATTAAAATTATTTTGATACATCACATACAATTTTCTGTTTCATAGATTTCACTGGAAGTATTGTATGAAATATTATTTTGTTTTATGTGATGTATTATTTTGACACTTAAAATTAATGAGTTTTTGTTCGCATTAGAGCGAGTTTATTAATAACCAATATTTGAAAAGGGATGTAATTGTGGGTCAAGAAAATGTACTTTTTGATGGTGTCGAATCTTATACATAGGTATAAATACGCGATGGCGACGAACCACTTTCACTGCCTTGAACACAATATGTTCGCTTTATTGGAAAGATTGTCCAGAGATGCAATGCCATGTACAATTTGTTTAACAATATTTTGCGCTACTAAAATAGTTGAATTTCTATCACTCGGCGAACTCTAGTATCGTATAAGAGTTGTAAGACATCCAAGAACAGTACATTTTATTAACTTGATTACTATCAAGCTAATTTTCCGTGAGTAGCTTAATTTTGATAACACGCCCACAATTTCCTTTGCGAAAATTCTTTACTGTGGTAGCTAACAGAGCTAGCAAGGCTAAAATATGTCGATTTGATGATTCTCAAATATTTATTACTAACTGGTTTGTTTTTTTGATGTTAAAATAAGAGATTAATTAGTTTAACGTTAATTCGATTAGTTAAAACCAGACGTAAATAATTTATTAATTCGATTATCTTCGGTAAGAACATTTAAATTGCTCAAGTTTCCAGCAATACAACATAAATTTAATAATAAATAAATTTGTTACATCACGCATTAAAAGTTAAAAAATTACTCAACTATATTTAGCAGAGTCAGAGACATCATGCAATCCTCTTGCCGATGGCTATCTAAATTTTTTTTTTTTTAATTACCCATTTTGTTTTCCTATCGGTGTTATGTCAATTTAGAATCTCGTGTGACATGCAAAAATATACAAAAAATATAAAATCAATGCTGCCAACCGTGCAATGTGATAGAGTTCGGGATATCACATTATCATAATTCAATGCTATTGGTTAGTTATTATAGGTAGGGTTGCCAGATTATTCTCGCAGCTCAACGGGATAATTGGCAGAAATATGGAAAAAAACCGAGATTTCCAAATTTCTCCCGGGACAAAATTAAAACTTATAATATGAGATATCTATTAAAAATTGTTGTTTTTTTTTTTATATTTAAATAAGTGACTAGTACGACTTTGAACATAAACATGGGTATGTTAACTAGGTACGATTTTTTAATTCATAGACCATTTTTTTTATTTTTTATATGGAGCTTGACATGCCGCAAGTCATCTAGCGGGCAGTGAAACGTAGCCAATGGGTCGTATGAATCTATGAATAAAGTGAAGCAATTGCTTTTACTTACTTACTTACTTAAGGTGGCGCTACAGTCCGGGGTGGACCTGGGCCTCAACCAACAAGCGTCTCCAGCCAGCACGATCTTTGGCCAGCCGTCTCAAGTTTCGCACGCTAAGTTGGTTAAGGTCCCCTTCCACTTGCGTGCGCCACCTGAGTCGCGGTCTTCCTCTACTGCGCCGTCCCTCGGGTGTGGATTCGAAGATCTTCCGGGCCGGAGCATTGACGTCCATTCGCTCTACATGACCCAGCCACCTCAGTCGTTGGACCTTCACTCTTCTGGCTAGGTCGATGTCGCTGTACAGCCCGTACAGTTCGTCGTTGTATCTCCTCCTCCATTCACCGTCTATGCAGACGGGACCGAAAATTACTCGAAGAATTTTCCTCTCGAAGTAACCAAGAGTAGCCTCATCCGCTTTTGATAGAGTCCATGCCTCTGCACCATAAAGTAGGACTGGGATGATCAAGGTCTTATAAAGGGTCACTTTAGTTGTTCGAGAGAGGGCTTTGCTACTCAATTGCTTTCTTAGCCCAAAGAAACAGCGATTGGCAAGAGTTATTCTTCGTTTAATCTCAGCGCTGGTGTCATTGTCTGAAGTCATAGCGGAGCCTAGGTAGACAAAGTCCTTTACCACCTCAAAGTTATATCTGTCTATGGTGACATTTTGTCCAAGACGTCGGTGTTGGTTGTCCTTTCTTGATGACAGCATATACTTTGTCTTGCCCTCATTGACCGCCAAACCCATCTTTGCCGCTTCCGTCTCAATGCTCACGAACGCGTCAGTGACATCACGCTTCGATCTGCCGATTATGTCGATGTCGTCGGCGTAAGCGAGTAGTTGGACGGACTTATAGAAGATAGTGCCTCTGGTGTTAGCGTTTGAGTTTTGCACTATTCTTTCAAGAACGATGTTAAAGAAGTCACATGACAGCGCATCGCCTTGTCTAAATCCTTTTTTGACATCGAAGGTCTCGGTGAGTTCTTTACCGACCTTAATGGAGCAGCGTGCATTCTCCATTGTCATCCTGCACAAACGGACGAGTTTGGCAGGGATGCCAAAACTAGACATTGCTCTATATAGCTCGTCCCTATAAATGCTGTCATAGGCGGCCTTAGAATCGATAAAAAGGTGGTGGGTATCGATTTGGACTTCCTGGGTTTTTTCCAAGATCTGCCGCAGTGTGAATATTTGGTCAATGGTAGACTTTCCTGGCCTGAAGCCACACTGATAGGGACCAATCAGGTTGTTGACGAAAGGCTTCAGGCGTTCACACAACACAGCAGATAAGATCTTGTAGGCGATGGAATCTGTCAAGTTAGTTAAGCAATTGCTTTTACTCAAGAGAAATGTCAAAGTCGAAGCATTTGCTACGTTTCGTATGAATAAAATCCAATTTGAGTTAGTTCCAACTTTTGACATGTTCGAAAAGCGGCGGCACTGACCTTTTACTCAGATCGGTATAAATAAAACTTATCAGACAAAGCAAATGCTTTACAAATTCTGAGTCTGCTATTTAGTTGACTCAGACCTTTTGCTAAATATTTTGTATGCACATTTTTTACATAAAAAAAAAAAGGAAGCAAAATTGTAATTTTTCGATGGTCTGCCTATAATAGTTAAATTTTTTCGTGCAGGAAAATCATCAAAATAGGAACCTGTGACAAAAATCAATTAATTCTTGTCATGGGCACATGAAGAAGAAATAAAACATCAACAACCTATTTGGCAAACAAAAATCATATTTCCAGGTGCAATTGAAATAATAGCCTAGAGATTCAGCCAGTACCATCGTGGTCAACAAAAAAGCGTTTGGTTTTTAGTTTCCAGTATATTTTGATAATATTAATTTAAGCAATTTTTTCTTAAATTTATTAATTATGTGGTGTGGAGTGTCGAACCTAAATTGGTGAAACGGTCACTTAGTCACCTTCCAAGTTCCACTTCCAATTCCAATTGGAAACCCGAATTTGTCAAATAAGTGAACTTTCTAGTTTATTCTAGAACCACTCTCTCTATAGCTCATTGTAGAACCATTCAGAATAGTTGGAATAACTAACACCTAGGTGGCAGAGCGGATATAAAAAGGCATGTTTGAGAAGAGGGAGACACAGTTGATTTTTAACCAATGATTGTTAAAATTCGAACGAGTAATCGGTTGTGAGATAAATAAGTGCAAAGTAATACAGTGAATAAAGCGATTGGATTGAAACGTTTAAGAATGGATTTAAGTGATATTGTTTTGGTACTTAATAAGTGAATAATTAGAAAGTGTAAATAAAGTGATTTTAATGGAAAAGTTAAACAGAATAGTGTTTTATCTTTTCGAATCCCAGTCCGAATGTAACAATAATGAACAAAAATCACGTGTATTGAAACTTTTTGAAAAGAGTTCCAATTAAAAGTTTACTTGTAACAATGTACCAAAAGTACCTACAAAACAATTGGAAATACGTAGGTACTTCAAACTGAACTGCCCATTGAACCCGTCATCCGTTTGGATGATTGTTACAGAAATGTAGCATTTGCGCAAGAGTGAGCAAAAAGGGTTAAACGATTTTGCCGCCGGGCTACATTCAAAATATTTAATAAAAAAAAAAAAAAAAAAAATTAATTTTAAATTTTCGGGTTATCGATACTATAGTTACTATAGTTATAGATACTGTGGTGAATCAGGCACTTAGTGAATCAGACACTTAGGAATTGTGGTGAATTGGGCACTCGGTTTCCCTCCAAGTTCCACTTCCAATTGGAGACTGGAATCTGTCAAGTTAGTTAATTCTAGAACCATCTAGAGAAGATATGGAATATACATCTGGAATATATCTACTTCTGGAATATTCGCTGATAGGTGGCAGCGCGGATATAAAAGGGGCGCGTTAACAACAGACAGTACAGTTGATTTTTAACCCGTGATTGTGTGAAGTTCGAAAGAGTAATCGGTTGTGAGATAAATAAGTGAAAAGAAATACAGTGAAATAAGCGATTGGATTGAAACGTTTAAGAATTGATTTAAGTGATATT
This sequence comes from Cheilosia urbana, assembly GCA_946477585.1. NCBI lineage: Eukaryota > Metazoa > Arthropoda > Insecta > Diptera > Syrphidae > Cheilosia > Cheilosia urbana. The sequence goes on along the minus strand of OX297854.1, from coordinate 60,427,932 downwards.
GTTTTGGTACTAAATAAGTGAATATTTAGAAAGTGTAAATAAAGTGATTTTATTGGAAAAGTTAAACATAGTGTTTTATCTTTTCGAATCCCAGACTGAATGTAACAATACGATAGTTTTTTCGGAAAACATCGATATTATCGAAACTGAAACTATCGATGTTTAACGAACACTAGCCAGCTGCAATAATTTAGCGAATCAGCTATTAAACCGCATTTACACTATCACGCACGCGTATTTTTGCACGAGACGGGACAGAGAGATCCGTTTGTCCGCAGTCAATGCTAATAAAGGCGAAGGAATGGGATCACAAATCAGACGCCTAAGGTGTCATGGATGTTCTACCCATAATTATAGATACGTAAAGCGGAAGTTCCGGCGACTAACATTTCTGCAATCACATGAAAACATTTCTATTTCCGATTTAAAATATGTGAAATGAGAGTGTTAATTAGTTTCAGTAAATTAAACCAGCAATTCATCAATCATTTATACGAAATTAATAAATAAATGTACCTTCATCCCTTCCGGAATCCATTTTGTTTTATAGGAAAACGAAATTTCGTAAGCCATCGCTATAAAAATATCAACATGCATAGCTTTCCCATAATTCCTACCACGCAAACAAGATGGCCGACCAAAAAACGTATCACGTTTTTTTACGTGTTAGGTAATGCTGTCCCTTTCAGTCAGACGACTGTTCAGTATTGGACATCCCTTTAATTTTCCGTGGTAGGAATGTGTGACCGTGTAAATGCCCCATTATAATACATTATACATACAATTTACCATCAGCAAAAGAGTCGACAGCGCCATCTTTAAATTTCAAATTGCGTCTAATCAAATTCACTATCGCAAAATACAAGTATAAGCTTTATTCAAGACGTTTTTTTTTTTTTTTTTTCAAATAACTACGCATATGATTGAATTTTGTCTTAATTTTGATCCAAAATTACATTGAAGCTGAAACTTGCAGTTTATTTTCGTAAATTAAATACATTTAATAATAATTTTAATCTTTTAAAAAAAAAAATCGCGCATGACAATTCTATTTGCCTATTGTGAACAACTTCGAAAATTCAGTCTTCTATTCTATTCCAATTTCCATACCAGCCTCCACTCCAGCTCCACGCGATGAATTATTATACTACGACTTTAAATTAAAGTTTAAAGAAAAAATATCTCAATTTTTTTTTTTTTTTTTTTTTTTTTTTCATTTCACTTTTCATCGACGGCTGGAGCAGACGTATATTGCTGAGTATGGAACAATTCAGATTTAATAACTAAGCGAATCGGCTTATAAAATTGTGTTAATTCAAATTAAACAAACAAATTACAATTGCGCCATCTTTTAATTCCCGGCAGTGATATATGTATGTACAAGCAATACCTAATAGGTATCATACAATATCAGGATCAGCTTTATCGCAACAACTGTAATAAAAATTGGATAAAAAAAAAAAAATTAAATTGAGGTAAGTGTTTCAACTATTGCGTTATAAGAGTCTTTGAACACCCACTGACGGCAATTTAAGTAATCTTGAAGTGAGATCAAAGTTTCTGCTTTTTTGTATGTGGATACCTTTTGCTGCAGGTTTTGAAAAAAATCTCATTGCGCAGCAAAGGATTAAAATATATAATGTTGCAGAGTTCTTCAAGTTCATAATGCGCAATAGATTTTGAAATCCATTTGCATCAATCTTTTTTCTATTGGGTTTTGAACATACGCATAAACAAAATAATTCTAATTTAATAATTAAGCGAATCAGTTTATAAAATTTTGTCTACTCATATTCAACAAGCAAATTACAACTGCGCCATCTTTTAATTCCCGGCAGTGATATTGTACAAGTTAGCATGCCTAATAGGTCCAACACAATATCAGGATCAGCTTTATCGCAACAACTGTAATAAAATTTGGATAGTAAAAAAAATTAAAAATAAAACGAGGTAAGTGTCCATCTATCGTGTTAAGATTTTTGAACACCTACCTGAATGTTATTTAAATTTATTAAAGTGAGTACCTACATACCTGGTTTTTATACATTACCACTTGCAGGGTTTGAAGAAATAACTCTGCGCAGTAGAGAAGTAAAATAGATATTTTTCGCGCGATTCTTTGAATAAATAAATCTCATTGCGTAGTAGAGAAATAAAAACTAAAAACCCCTAGTTTTGTGTATTTAACCAAAAATAAAAAATAACTTTAATTTTTTGATTGCGATTGGCGAATGCCTACCTTGAAGAAAGAAATAACTCTCATTGTACAGTAGAGAAGTAAAATAGATATTTGTTGCGTGATTCTTTAAATAAATAAATCTCATTGCTCAGTAGAGAAGTAAAAACTAAAAACCCCTCGTGTTTAACCGAAAATAAAAAAAACTACTCAGCCCTATTGCGAAGATCAACCATCAATCGGTTACACGATTGACAAATTTATCAATTAAAATTGATGTTGGTATTGCGAAACGTGCCGCAAAACAGGGATAGGTAGGTATCTAACTAGAACTTATGTGGTTTTCCATTGGGACCACCAGAAATCTTTTTCAGATCTCAGATTTTACGGTACTCATGGAACGCGCAACGAAATTGATCTGCTTTTGTAAATAGATTAGTGCGTTACTTGACAACAATATCAGCTGTTCAGATGCATTCGTTTCTGGCAAAATCGCAAATGGATATCGACCCCAAAAATGTTTTCCTTGTTGTAGATACAAATGAAGTATTATTGGTGGTTTGTAGTCTTCAGATGACGAGGGAGATAATGAAGATAATAATTCCTCCGAAATCATATTCATAGCTATTATATGTATTTTGCTATTTTGCAAACTTCTTAAACTGACGTTAAACAGCTGTACAAAGTACATTCGAAACTCGATTTACCGGGATTCTTTTAACCGCGACATTCTATTAACCGGTATTTTTTATATAATTTTATTTTCAGATAATTTCCAATTAGTAACTCTACTAACCGGAATGTACCTACTCTATTATCCGTAGAAACCAAAACAGTGCTGTTGTTACTTTTAATTACAAAGAAATTTTGAATTGTTTTTTAGACACATTTATCCGGTATTACCTCTACTATCCGTGACCGCCGCCGTCGTAGGTACAAGTTTAAAACTAACGTTGTAGTTTCTTTCATCGTTAAATTGATTTATTTTAAATGAATTGTTGTTTTTATTGAAGAATTTAATGTTTGTTTTTGTTTTATAAGATAAAGAAATAAAGTGTCATCAAGCTAAGAGCTTTTTTTTTTTATAAATTTAGAGAAAAATCTATTACCCGGAATTTTTGATTATCCGTTATGGGCTCGGTCCCAGCCATTCCGGTTACTAATCGAGTTTCGATCGAAAAGTGATTTAGATAAAAAAAAAGATTGATTTTTGGTCCCAATTGAAAACGACATTAATCAAACGCTTGCATAATGTCAGACTAACTGGAGGAGGTGACATTAGTTGTTGTACTTTACTTTCAAAAATCAAACAAATTGACCAATCTTCAGAATTTGATATTTCTGTCGGTGTAGCGGTTGAAATCTTTATTTTTGCATGGACCTAAGTGGAAAAAACGGGCGTCAAATAAAAATACTTACTTACTTACTTAAGGTGGCGCTACAGTCCGGGGTGGACCTGGGCCTCAACCAATACGCCTCTCCAGTTAGCGCGATCTTTGGCTAACTGCCTCCAGTTGCGCACACCAAGTTGGTTGAGGTCCCCTTCGACTTGAGCGCGCCACCTAAGGCGAGGTCTTCCTCTACTGCGTTGTCCCTCCGGGTTGGAATCGAAGACTCTCCGGGCCGGAGCGTTGGTGTCCATTCGCTCTACGTGTCCTAACCATCTTAGACGACTAATGCGTACTTTTCTGACCAGGTCGATGTCGCTGTACAGCTCGTAGAGTTCGCTGTTAAATCTTCTCCTCCAAAGCCCGTCAACGCAAACGGGACCAAAAATCACTCGAAGGATTTTGCGTTCGAAGCGACCAAGAAGATCCTCATCCGTTTTTGCTAGGGTCCATGCTTCTGCGCCATAAAGCATGACAGGGATGATGAGAGTCTTATATAGAATCTCCTTACTGCTTCTCGACAAGGCCTTACTAATCAATTGCCGTCTTAGGCCAAAGAAACAGCGGTTGGCAAGTGTGATTCTTCGCTTGATTTCTGATGTGATGTCATTATCAGAGTTTATAGCGGAGCCGAGGTAGACAAAGTCCCTAACTACCTCAAAGTTGTAGCTGTCTATCGTGACGTTCTGTCCGATTCTTCGATGTTGTGTGTCCCTTCTTGTTGACAGCATATATTTTGTTTTTCCCTCATTCACCACTAAACCCATTTTTGCCGCTTCTGTACTAATAATTGCAAACGCACCAGTGACAGCTCGCTGTGTTGTCCAATAAAAATATAAAAAAAAAATTTCGGATTAACGTAAGCTATCGTGTTCACCAGGAATATGGTGAAAACCCTGTCGAATCGGACCTTATTGATAAAATTTAAAACCTATTGTGAACAATAAATGCTTCGACTATTGTGATTTGTGAACTAGCTGTACCACACTGCTTTTGACGTTTATCATGGGTGACATTTCTCAGCATTCTCAGTTTGTTTGTCGTGCTGAAACCAAACTGTGTTAAAATTATTTTTAAATGTCTTTAGGAAACCATTGTTAATCTCTTTAAAATGAGCCTAATTGATACGAGTATTTATTCAGAGGAGTTGTCCAATAAAAACGATTATTACGATCAGCTGAATGTGCAGTTGGCAGACGACGATCAAATCGAATCGCGCTGCGGTGAAATCTTTATTTCTCGTCGGAATATCCTTGTTTTCGTGTGTACCGAGTGCAAAGATAACTTTTTTGGCTACGATGATTTCTTCACACATCTATGTGAACAACATATATCCAATGAGGAAGACATCAAATACGAACCACTGGAAGAGTGCACCAATGAAGAAGCCATTGACGAAAATCTTATGATCATCATGGATCAGGACGACGATGAGGACGATCTTAAGCCGCAGCTTGTCTACTCAAATCAAGAAGCTGAAGCTGCCGATGGATTCCCTGAAGAATTGTTCGATACATTTGAAACAAAAGATGAATTCGACGAGGCACTAGATGAATCCGAAGTAAGTCGCCATTTAGATTGTGTGCATTCGTAAAAATCAAATCATTTATTATTCTCACACATTGCATTATGAAGTACGGTAATCTGTAAAATTATTTTTAGGGAAACAGAACGGTAACATTCCTTAGTGATTTCTCTAAACTTCTTGATAAAGAAAAAGACTACGTTAGCGAAGATCAAGTGCGAGAGGACGATTCAAATTCGACCGACAACCTGACTAGTGTTGTAATGTCTGCAAGTTTACCCAAAACGACTGCTGAATGCGGGGAATGCCACAAAGTTTTCCAAACACGGGCCAAACTCCGTGTACATATGAGGTGTCACAATAGAGAGCGCAAATTCAAATGCTCCATCTGTGGATTTGCTTTCACTGAAGAATTCAATTTACGATCACATATACGACGCCATAATGGCGAAAAGCCACACGCTTGTGAACATTGCGGGAAACGTTTTACGACTAGAACTGAAGTGAATGCCCATCGGAGATCTCATACAGGTGAACGGCCATATATTTGTGAGATTTGCGGTCAATCATATATCACATCTGGTTCATTGAATGAGCATAAAAAACGCCATACCAACTATCGACCGCACAAATGTACGCTTTGTGACAAAAGGTTTTTCGATACTGGTCTCTTAAAGGAGCATATCGTGATGCACACAGGAGAACGTACTCATATTTGTAAGATTTGTGAAGCGACATTCACCCGACGAAAAGCACTAATACAGCATCTCAAATTGCATTCTGCTGTTAAAGAATACAAATGTAGTTTTTGTGATAAGGCGTTTGCCCAGAAGCCGGGATTGGCCTCGCACTTGAAAACGCATCGAAATCTTTTCAAAACTAAAAATGACCCTAGTGAAAATATATTTGCTGACGACCCAGACAGTAATTTTATGTAAATGTGAACTGAGACTTGTGTTTTCGTTTGCTTTTCGTTACTGAGAATAATAAATGAATTGGTTTTGAACAAATTGCATATATTTCGGTTGTTTGTTTGGAGCTGCAAATGTAAATGTCAGTGCATTGCAGGTTCTGATAAATATAAATGGCGGACGATGACGTTTGATTTGTTTGGTAGGTTAGGTACCTGCTATGAGCGACATCTATTACATTGTGTCGACTGACAGATTGTCGCTGGTGGCAGTTTACAGAATCACAAGCACAGGGTGCTATGGGAATATATATTTTTTTTATATTTTACCTACATAAAAACTGGTTTCTGTTCAATAATCCATTGATATCCAAAAAAAAATGTCTGCATAGCCACTTCACCATTTTGTTAAATTTTCTTTAAGGTCATAGATATTTTATCAAAATTAAAAACATTTTATAAATATTGCTCAGCTCATAGCACGCGATGGGTAGGTAACTGTTTTTTGGGCTGTAATTTTTAGTCTGACGTGTGTTTTCACGATAGGTACCTATTTCGTCGGCTGAGTTCTATCTTGTCCAATGTCCATTTTTCAAATTTTTGGGAAATCGATTTTAAAAGTTTAGGCTCAAAGCTTTTATTCAATTAACCAGATTTCTGTTCTGAAGTAATTTTTTTATGAAAGCTCAAACAATTTTATATTTAATAATTCAAATATTTTTGTATTTAAAGTTTCTTCTAATTAATTAAAAATAAAAATGTATCACCAAGTCATTTTGGATATTGGACAATGATGTATGGGATGAGTTAAAGTTAGTTCAAATGTTGGATATTGAACAAAAAGAAGTTAAATTCAACAAGATAGAAAATAAAGAAAACGTAATAAAGAAACCAGTGTTGCTAATAGTAATATTGAACAAAAAGTCTTCCAACTTAACTTTAAAAAAAAGTTAAATTAAAGTCTTTTCTTTTATTATTCTTTTATTACAAAAAAATTTATAATACTTTTATTAAAACAAATACAATTCAAGACATTTATTTCTTTATAAGAAACTAGCTGACCCGGCGAACTCCGTTATAATGTAATGAAAATAATATTTCCAAGCATGCATAGCGCATGGTTCTTTATGTAATTCCATCAATTCAAATTCTTTATACCAAAGTTATATTAAATATAATACAAATAACTGAAGTATAGCAATGTCGATGTATTTAAATCAAACCGCAATCATTGACGTGTCGGTCACCCTTCCGCTTTTGCAATAAATTGGTTTGCTCACACGTGAGAACGCCACATACAATTGACCATGTGGAAAACATGAGAATTCAAGATTGATGCTACAAATATCCAGCGATTATCCTTGCGACTTATTATTTGTCATAGACGCTTAGATGCCAAATCGTTCTGAGTAAGCGGAGTCCGCGATATGACAATGTTTGCCTTTTAAACTCTAAATCGTCCTTGCATGACATTTGATTTGAGATTCTTCACAATCATATCAAACGCGATCCGATACAAAGTTTCGGTGCATTAAGGTTGTTCAACAAAATGATTTTTGAGCCGACTCTTAATTTCAAATTGTGAAGCGGTAAGTCCGGAACATCCGAATTAAAAAATTAAAAATTTTAAATAATTTTTCTTGTATTGGAAGAGACACTACTACCCCTTTCCTATCCATTCTATTTTTTCCAAAGTGCGGTTCCTTTATCAGGATTGAAGACAAATATGCGATCTTCTAGGTTCATTTTCTCTATCGCCGTTTTAAACATTGTAATGAAAGCGTTGGTTGCATTATTTAATGGTAGCAATTGTCGAATGATGTTTTTTGTCACTCCTGTTTGCCCTCTGTAACGCCTATTGACTTGATCATCCCCCGACAAAATGAAGTACACCTGCGAATATTGCTACCCATCCCATCCGATGGTAAATCTGTTAATCCGAATAATGGTGGCACACAATTAAAGTAATCGCTCCAATATCGAAAAGCAGTTCTCATTACTTGCACTCTTAATTTTCTTGCCTGTTGATTTTTTTCCTCTGGTAATTCGGGCTCGGGAGACGATAAGTACTCAATTCCTTGCATTAAATATTGATAATTCAAGCATATTGGACAAAATATCCAAATATAAAAAAATAAAGCGTTTCTCTTTATCACGTATTAAATCTTGTCCAATATACTACAAAAATTATTTTTAAAGGTTTATTGAACAATTAATACATTCAAAGTTCTAAGAAAAGTGGTTTATTGAACAAAATAGATCTCTATAACTTGAAAACTAAAAGAAATAGAACGAAATGGATTTGACCAAACGAAAGAGGGTCCCCAAATTAGTAAGACTGCGTACTTAACTCAATTTCACTAAAAATGGTCTATTGGACAAGATAGAACTCAGCCGACGATTTGTAAATGTAAGCCATGAGTTGCCCACTCTACATTATTGTTTATGCCATTCGGACGTAGCGAGGTATCCGTCGGAAAGGAAAATTCTCAGATTTTATATGATTCAAGAGGTGTTTTGCTTTGAAGTATTCTTCCGTACAGCATTATTCCGATGCGATAATGTTAAGTATTCAAGCGTTTTGCGTTGCAGTGCAGTTTTATGTATCTTCATAAGAATTGTTTTCCAAAAAATGAAGTTTATTTATTTTACTTTTTTTTACGAAGTGGCTATTCGCACGTCATTAAAGACACGGTTTATGTATTTACATTAAAAATATTTGTTTAAGATATAAGTTGAGCCTTAAAACGTACAGGCTTGTGCCCGAAAATGTAATACTGGAATTGAGTCCTTTTTGCGAGCGAAGCGAGCCCTTATACCACTGTTACGCGTTTAACCCTAGCCGTCAACCTAAGCAGTGTCTCTAACGACGTGCGAATAGCATCAGCCTTTTTTTTTAATAAAAAATTGTAAGTTCACATACATAAAAAAATATAATGTAGCCTTTATTTTGACTTCGATTTTCTACGATCGATACTAGCGAAGGAAAAATCGTATGAATGGGGACGTTCGGATTTCAATTCTAGTGTCAAACAGTCCGACAAAATTTCTCTCTTTTTTTGGTTGACCTAGATTGATCACTTGGCAAATCTATGCCAGAAAATTCAGTCTGAATACTCAGTTGACGTTTCGATGCGTTTAAATTACCTATGAATTGAACCGAATCATCTCATTCGAAAAAAAAAAAACACTCCCGAAGGCAATTCAGAAACTTTCAAATCCAAATTTAAAAAATTCAAATTGAAGTATAATTGACAGTTCAAGTGGATGCATTATAAGATCTGTTCCCTTAATATGATAATGCATTCGAATATATATTTGTCAAAATTAGTTCCCTTACGAAGAACTTGGGTAGAAGTGAACAATAAGGTAGGTATCTGTCTGAACATCCCCAATGACAAAAGCCGTTTTTCTTTTTTAGCTCAGAGCTGAGCACTGAACTGAGCTCGAGCTATATGAGCGCGCTCTGAACCGAGCGTGCTCAGATCGTTCTGAGGATTTTCTGTTTTTCCTGTTTTTTTTTTTCTCTCAAATATGACTGGAAGTGTGATTGTATATGTGTAATCAGCATTTTACTCAGCCTGCTCAGTCAATTAATTCTGAGCTCATAGAGCGCGCTCTGATCATGCTCTGAACGAAAAAAGAAACACAAATTCGAGCTCTGAAGTGTCTGAGCTAAAAAAGAAACACAAACTTTTTGTATAACAGTTCAGGTTGTGCTCTGAACTAAAAAAGAAAAACGCCTAAAGAAAGGGGCAAAAGCTTCAGATTTAGTCCGAGAATACATATTTCCAATTGAAATTTCTTTCAAAACATATTCGATTTGCTTACAATTAAATTCGAACGATAACAGTTTTAGCGATCTCTTTACCAATAAACATTTTTAGATTCGACTTAAAATTTAAGTATGTAGTTCATTCACAATTGGTATATTTTCCATCGAAAAGGTGTGCATTGCACGCCCTGATCTATCAAAATAGTCCCTCATCGAACACTAGGTCTGTTCCTTTACTTTTAAATCTTACGAATTTTTACGAATTCTTACGAATTTTTACTCACTGCCGTTCCTTAACTCAAAAAATTCGTAAAAGAGAGCGTCATCGAGAGAGCAAGATATTACCCCTCCACTGAGAATCTTACGAATTTTTACTCAACAAATTTCTTGGTGTAAGAAGTGAAAAAGCTGTCAGTTACCTTACAACTAACAGCTGATTTGAAATTTGTTGTCCCATTTGAAATATGCGTTGATTATTTGTTGACTTCTTGCTTCTTAGAATGGTATCAACAGGAGGCAAAATAAAATTGAATGTTCTCTTTAAGATTCTTTTCGATATTGGCGTCGAAATTCTTCGTTACTGTAACAAGGTACAATCTCTTCCATGTAATTCTTAAAGCAGTGTCGCTTTTTCCTTTCTCGAATGCTTGTAGTTCAATCAGTACAAACTCTTCCACATGCTCAGATTCATTAAAATAAAGCTAAAAATAAATGATAGAACTAATTTTCTTAGTTAATTAACAAATTCCTCGAGTTAATCAGACATTTTAACGACTTTTCGTACAATTTTTTGAATATTTGATTTATGTATCTGTCATTTTTCATAAATTACTACAAAAGCGTTCCTTAACTTTTTCGTAAGCGTCTCTCTCTGTGAGAGAATTTATCCCCACCACTGCCATTTTGACAGTCTTTTCCATTCTTACTACAAAAGTAAAGGAACAGACCTATTGTAATAATGAGAATAATACACGCACAATTCAGTTGCACAACCTATAATGCGAGAAACAGATTAACACAGCAAGAGGGACGCAAACGATACATCGATGTTTGCAAAACATCGATGTTTCGTTCGTAAACATCGATGTTTTGTTAGCCGATACATCGGCGATACATCGACGGCAAAATTGTCAAACATCGACATCGTTCAGTCATTTAATTGCCAAGGTGATGAAAAATAAAATGTGCTTGTATTTGTGTAATATCATTATATGTGAAACCAACTTGGGTTGTCCTTGTCCCCCTCACACCTGAACACTATTTTCAGTGTTCCGGACAGTAAAGTTTTTCACAACAGCTTACCTTCAGCCACCATTGACACATCCGATGAGTCTGATCAAGATGATTCAGAGTTTGATATCTGGAAATACCACAAACAACTGACGCACAAGAACATGAAAATTAAATCATCTGCTACAACTTCAACAGAGACCATCAGTGAAACAGAAGTTCAGATGTACCTGTTGTCTCCTGTTACACCAATACAAAGAGACGCCATTGAAATTTGGGAGGATATGAAATCTCTTTTTCCAAAGCTTTCAAAGATGGCAATGTTATATCTCCCCATCGTTGCCACGTCTGTTCCAAGCAAGCGTTTTTTCTCGGAGGCTGGTGCAACCATCAGCCTTATCGTGAATTCCGAGGGAATATTTCGTTCCCCCGGATTTGTTTGTTCCCAGGAATAAAATCCGCCTATCGCCAATCTCCCTCGAATTCGAATTCCCTCGGAAACCGAAATCTCTCCTCGAAAAGAATAACACCTAATTTCGAAAAAGTTCTGTCAATTATATTTGGTTAGAATCCAAGATTAAAATGTTATTTCGGTGACACAAATATTTAAAAAAATAATGTTTAGCATTGCATTAAGAGTTGTGGCTTTGGAATTGGATGAAACGGAATTCAAGCGAATACGTTCAATTAGAAGACGCTTGAGATTGTTCAAATCCGTTGGAAAGTTTTTTTTTTTTTTGTCATTCCAAACCTAACTCTTTTATTAATATGTATGTTACAATGGGGAATCATACAACAATTTACCTTTTTCCACTCAAAAATTTTGATGGCGGCCCTACACTGTTCAGTTCATTTTCGACTATTTTCCGAAATCGAGCAATTTCATCTTTACTTCTTTTATGAAATCCTCTGACAATGTCTAGACTCGCATCCATTAAATTAATTAAAACATTGAATTGGTGTTTATTTGTTGTTTTTGACATTCTATTCACTTAATTTTTTAATTTTTGAGAACCAACCAACTTGCTTTTCATAAATTCTCCAACTAAATAATGACGGAAATATCGGAGGGAAAATCCAACAAAAATTCCCCCGAATTTTCATTCGCGATAGGTATTTTTTTCCCGGGAATTATTTTTCCTCATTCGAACATCATTCACGATAGGAGTATTGGGAATTGGGAAAAAATCCGAGGGAATTTTTATTCACGATAAGGCTGCATCACTCAGGATAGAAATAGACTTCTGGGGACTAGATTATCCAAGCTTCTTTTCCTCAACTCCATTTCGCAGTTGTTACATTCCAACAAATAAATACGTTTAAATAAATAAATCCATTGAGAAAATGTGTTTTATTTCGCAGATGAATTTTATTGTTTTGTGGTCTAGTTCTACGTAGTTGACTGGAAATTAGTTAAGGTTTTTGGGTTGAAACTGGTAAGACTAGTATATTTTGTTGTTTAGGTACAGTACGCCGTAAATATAGGCAAAAATTTGTGTGATGGAGAAGATAAATAAAACATCGGAAAAACATCGATGTATCGTTGTTAATACCGATGTTTTTTAACGACGATGTTTGTCGTGGAAACATCGATGTTTTTTAGGCCGATGTTGCATCCCTCAGCAACAGCAACTTTGACAGAACCTCTAGAACCAATATTTTAATTACTTTGAACACGTCATTAGCACAGCAACATCGACAGCGACATCAACGTCAGAGCCAATCCTAAATTCGCTGTTGCTGTTGCTGTCGCTGTGTTAATCGTTAATCTGTTTCTCGCATAATAAACTCACTATACTCTGTTCAATTCGTATTTTCAGTACAGGCGACAGGCCTTATGGGAAGCTCTTTTTTCTACCAGTGGTGCCTGTAGCTACTCTCACGGCACTCAACACAAGATTTGCCACTGAAATAAAAGCGAAACCACTGGTGATTCCAAAGAATTTGTTGTTGTCATTTACGAAAAACCCACCAAATTTTCCTCAAAGGCGCATACATCCCACCATGCCAGGCAGTCGCGAGCAGAATGAGGATGACGACGAGGGTGATATTCTCGTGTGCGGTTGCTATTTTATCGCAGAAAATAAACATGTGTGTGTTTTAAGCACCTCAGAAGAGTGTTACCATAATCTATTTGCAAAAATATCTTTACGGGTTTTTATATGGATATTTTCACAGAACTTTCGGTTTTGGTGCTTTTTAAAGCTTTTGAGAGCGAATAAATGAATTTGATTATGTGGGATGTTGCCATACAGTTTTTAGGTACTCCTTTAATTATTTTGTATTTCTGAAGGTTCTGTTAATATGCAGTTAAACCATTTTTTCTTAATAAAGAGTTGGTATTTGGTAACCCTACCGATATTTGAGAGAGAATTATGCCAATTTATAGTGCTCACTATGGCAACCATGTGAGAGCTTTAAAATGGAGACAGCTTATTAAAATCCATAATAGTTAGGGTGAAAGGCAAATAGCCTATCTTCCCTGTACTGAAAATACGAATTGAACAGAGTATAGGTACTCCAAGATAACCCCAGTCAGTGTTGCCGGAGAGACATATTATAAGGTAGTACCGCAGGATAAAATGGGGAATATTTTGGAGGAAATAGTAGTACAGACAATAAATAATGTTGCCACAACATTTTTTTTTCAACTTTATTAAAAAATCAAAAAAAAAAAAAAAAAATACAATAATAATTTTAATAACAAAAGTTGGCTATCGTTGGCTCTTGCAGAAGGTGATTTCAATTTCACTAATGCAGTATTCGATTGGGCGCTATCAGAGCACTTTTTAAGTTCGTTTAGTACAAACAAAAACATTTTTTTTTTAGATTTCAGAGCACTTTTGCGAATCTAGATTTTTTCTCAGATTTACCAATACAAGTGCGTTTGAGTTTGACAACTGGTGGAGTTTGTTTACCTATTCGGGAGAACATATTTTTGTAAATTATTTATGTATAAAAATTTTGAAATCAATCGGGACGTTAATTTCGAATCTTTTAATGTTTAATTTAGCTGGTGAATGGAAAACGCTTTGAAAAGTATCGAAGGCTACACATATTCGAATCGACACAAAAAAGTGCAAGTGACGTTTTTGTGTTCGATTAGACACACGAAATCTGAAATCTGAGAGCGAATCTGAAGAAGCCCAATCGAATACCACATAAATATCTTTTACTTTCATTTATTCTAATAGGAATAATAATATTTCAAGTATTAATTAAAAAAAAAAACTTTCATTTTATTGAACTTTACGTAAAAATTCAAGTTCCAACTAAAAAAACAGAACCACTGATCCACAATCTCAGTTAATAATAAAATAAATACCGACTGACACTTAAAAATTGCATGAAGCCAACGAAAATCAAAAGCAATAACAAACTAGAAAGAGGGAAATTCCCTTTTTAACGAAAGTTTGACTGATAAAAGTGCTACCAAATTTGCATTAAATTTTAAGTGAATTAAATTTATTAAGGTTGACATTACAGTTTCCTGCAAGTGTAGGATATTTTAGGTCTTTAACGAAATAGGAGTAAGAATATGAAAGGAGGAGTACGGGAGTATGGAGAGGCTGAAAGGAGTACAATACTCCTATGGGAGTACTTTCGGCAGCACTGACCCCAGTATTCATCCTCATTCGTCAGTCGTCACCCGCACGCTGTACCAAGCCCTATGCCGATGCCCTACATAAAATCACTTTAACTTTAATAAACTTGTAGTGGTAGAGAACTCTTGAGACGGTATTCTGTGCACGGGATGTATGTAGTATGTATAATGCGAGAAACAGATTAACACAGCGACAGCAACAACAACAGCAACAGCGAATTTAGGATTGGCTCACGTTGATGTCGCTGTCGATGTTGCTGTGCTAATGTGTTCAAAGTAATTAAAATACATTGGTTCTAAAGGTTCTGTCAAAGTTGCTGTTGCTGTGTTAATCTGTTTCTCGCATAATTACGGTGACCATCTTTTTGAATTCCAAATAATGAACAAAAATAAAAAAATAAAAATTTAGCCAAGCCAATTATAATTTTCTTTTATTTTAAAAAAATAACTCAATAAACCAAATATAACACAATGCACCTAATGTTGTTCTATGTCAATTGTTGGCAATAGAAAATGCACTTGTTGCATTTCACATCGCCTTCTGTTGTTTTTTTTTCTAAGAATTTACATTCTTTTTGTAGTTCTTCATTAAAAAGTTTCTTCTGGGTGGCATCAGTGAACTTAAAGATAATTATTAATGTTTAATTAGATATTTTTGAATTAATAATATCAAATAAAATTTACTTTTTTTAATTTTTATTTTTAACTAGCTGTGCCCGCAACTTCGTACGCGGCGTGAGACTGCAATTTCCAATAAAAGAGATTTGACCGTTTCCTCAACGGCATATAAGAAAATCAAGTTTCACTTCCTTACTGTAGGTACAACGTAGGTAATATCAAAACGACCACCAAAACAAAAGCCTTAACGGAAATTTGTATCTACAGCAACAAACATAATTCACCTATATCGTCTTTACTTCTTGAATTCTTCAATTCTTTACTGTAGGTATCAACGTAGGTACTACGACCCAAACGCAAAATAGTTGGTCCACCCACTTTCTTGCACTTCGAAACTTCTTTATTATTAGTTTAACACACATACATATTTAATTTTTAAAAAAATAAAAAAAAAATTTTCATAGAAAATTATACTCTTTGATTTAATTACTGACACAAATAAGCAATATCACAAAAAATACCGTTAAAACTGTGTGCTTTCTCATTTGGTAATGAGTGCAAAATAGTTGGTCTACCTCATTCGCGATGCAAAAGAGTTGGTCTACTCCACATCATCGTATGATTAAGTTAACCGTTAGGAAAAATTAAGAAAAAACAAGTGTGCTCTTGCTTTGGCAGGTTATAAGTGTACCTGTGTAATAAGTTGGAATTCATTTGTTGGGTTATCATGGCGCGTGGTGTTCCCTTATCTAAAGATCTTAGGGAATCAATTATAAAAGCTTTTGAAAATGGCTTTTCAAGCTACAAAATCTCAATTTCTCTCGTTCATGAGTACAGAATATTATTTCGCTCTTTACTAAGATGGGTAACATTAAAACCCGATAGAAAACTGGGCGGCCACCGATAGCTAGAGCCCGCGATTGTAGGGTATTAAAAAAAATAATTAAGGAAAATCGTCGTCAAACTGCTGCTGGGGTAACTGTAGAGTGGAAAAGCCGCATCAAAAAAGAAATATCCATCGACACTTGTAAGCGCAACATGAAGAAAATGGAATATAAATTTTACAAGGTTTTTTTAAAAATATTTTCTTTGTTTTGCATTGTTATTTTTTCAACCCATATTAATAGGCGAAAGAAAAGCCTCTTCTTACGCCAAGGCAAAAGAAAAGGCGACTTGAATGGGCTAAAGAGCACACAAATTGGACCTTACATCGATCAGTGGCGGGAAGCAATTTGGAGCGATGAATCCAGATTTGAGGTTTGTGTTGGCGATGAGCGAAAGCGTGTACTTCGCACCTCCAAAGAAGCTTTCCATAAAGACTGTATGAAACGAACGATAAAGTTTCCAGAATCGCAAATGATATGGGGGTCATGTCTGGGCGTGGTGTTGGTAGATTATGTTTTGTTGACGGCCTTGTGAATTCTGCGAAATATCGCAACATCTTGGAAGATCATCTGCTTCCATCAATAACACAACTTCAGTCAACCGAGGGAGTCTACGTATTTCAGCAAGACCACCAACTTGCCACACGGCAAAGGAAACTAAAGCCTGGTTATCTACTGAAGCCATTCCATTAATGGAATGGCCATTCAGCAGCCCTGATCTTTCGCCAATCGAAACTCTATGGCACAAAATGAAACAAAAGTTAAGACAGCAACCAGCAAGGACCCGCACAGATCTACTATAGACTATCAATGATATTTTACAATCATTTACAATCGATGATTGCCAAAAACATGTGAACACAATGCCACAACGAATTCAGCAGTGATAGCAAAGAAAGGTGTTGTAACGCAGTGGTAAAATCACATTTTTAATTCTTAGACCAACTATTTTGCACTCAAACAAAAGATGAAAAAAATATTACTTATGTTTATTCAGTAATAACTTTAAGTGTAACAACTTGTTGATTAAACTTTTATTTTATTTGCAACAAAAATATAAATAAAAATTTATTTTCGTAAACAAAACTTTTTATTTTAAGAAACAAAACAAGTTTGAAGTTATAAACAGAATGTATACGTAGTCAAACAGCATAGACCAACTATTTTGCGTTTGGGCTCGTATAACAACCATTAAAACAAAACCCATGTACTCAATTTCTATATACACCTCCACCATACGTCCATTACCACACCACACGTCATCAGACATCTGTGCATTTCCTCAGAAACACATTGTCGCTGTTTTTTTCATATGAATGTACTTGTGCGATGTGCGCCACCAAACCACCCCAAAGCAGAACAACGATCAAGAACCGCGGCTGCTGATAATATTCGATTTGAGAAAATAAATTTATTTTTTTGGTGTTAGATTTTAGGTTGTAGCTCAGCTTCTAGAGGACATAGAAAGCTGATTGATGGCTTGAAATAACTATAAAATGTTGGCTCTCCTAAGTATTTGGTTTTGTTCGCATTGATTAAGAATTACTTGAGTAATGGTGAGTTAAAGGCAGTAAAGTCAGAAAAAAACACATTTTCGTCAAAAACGCTCCAAAAAAAAATAGGCATGGCAATGAAAGGGAATAGCCTATGTGTTGCACAAAATCTTAAGGAACATTTCAAAAAAAGTTTCATCGAAACCTGTGCAGTAGTTTTCACGCCATTAGGTAACAAAAAAATTGCCTACAGTTTTATTATAAGTAGGTATAGATTTTAATAAAGCTTTCGAATTGATTATTATCTGAATGCTCGATTTTTACGTTTTGACATAAGCTGAGTTCCGAGAATGATGTAGGGAGTGTTCCGAAATGAAAGATTTGCACTACATTACCATTTTTGCACATTCACTAAATTAGGGCACGTTTGCATTATCATTTTGTTTAAAGAATTTTGGTTTGGTTAGTTTTTCGTTTTTGTTTCAACAAAATTAAATAAAATACTGAACAAATAATGAGCAGCTTTTGAAATAATGAACATTTTTATGTTTTTCAATACAAAATAATTCATAATGAACATCTACTTCAAATAATGAACAGTTCATTATAATAATTGTATCAATTTTGTTCCGTCTTCCATTTCCGTAAAGCGCCATACTCATATCATAGGTCAAACTCAAATGTGAAATCGAAATATATTACATCGACGCTCGTTAAAAACAAAAACTGCACGGCAACCGAAGAATGAATGACTGAACTTTGCTTTTCGTTTAGGTTTTGTTTTCAAGCGGCTACACCGCACGAATTGCTTTTGATTTTGAATGCGAAGGTTTTTTTTTTTTTTTTCAGATTTACCTAATTTGGATAATAAGATGTCAATAACATCAGAAAAATGAGTAAAAGTAAAGTCGAAAATCGTGTGAATAATTTTGTTACGTTTTTATTTTAGTGGTCTTTCAAGACATTTTTTAAAATTTTAATTGACAAAACAATAAATGGGAAGTGTTTTCAGGTAATTAATTGATATTTCTCAAAAATATAATCATTTTCAAGAGTTACACACCCATCTAAATAATTCACTCGACGCCACTACTGTATTGTGTTCATTTTATATTTTCAGTACAGGCCTTATGGGAAGCTCTTTTTTCTACCAGTGGTGCCTGCAGCTACTCTCACGGCACTCAAACACAAGATTTGCCACTGAAATAAAAACGAAACCACTGGCATTCCAAAAAATTTGTTGTTGTCATTTACGAAAAAAAACCCACCCAATTGTCACCAGAGACAATACTGAGACCCCCAACTCACAATCCTCTTGCCACTTGCCCCCTCAGTTTTTTTTTTTTTCTTTTTCAAATTCGCCATTTTGTTTTTCGGTGTTATGTCTATTTAGAATCCGTGTGACATGTAAAAACATACAAAAAATATAAATTCAATGCTGCCAACTACTACAAACCATGGGGGAATGTGACAGAGTTCGAGAATACCACATTTTAAGATAACTGAATGCTATTGGTTGGTTATAAATTTTTAAAAGACGATTAATATAATTTGTTTAGTTAAAAATGCTATCTAAATGATATGTTTTATATACTAGAAACATATTAAGACAAATATTGTTGGGTATTTTCCTCTTTTGAATATCATTAACTTCGATTTCATGTGTACATTTTTCTTAAATAACTGAAGGAAAATTGCTCAAAATGTTTTTATTTTCCTACAACCATTCTGCAGTAATCATTTTTCATAAATTTTTTCAGCAAAAGTGCACTTATTCCTAAAATAAAATACTATTCACACGTAACGAATAATTTCAAATTTAACGGACAAAATTCTATGAACGCTGGCAGCAACTTTGCCGTCAGCGGAAGTGGGACACGCAAGGTGCGAGTGTGTTGGTGAGTGAAGTTACGTGACATTTGTCAATACGAATTTCTATGTAACAATACTAACGCACTTAGGGTGTACCACCCCATAGAAATATAGCTTGTAGGCAATTAACGGAAAATCGGCCGAAGATGGGAGTCTCAGTATTGTCTCTGGCTGTCAAAATGAGAATGACCAGAGACAATACTGAGACCCCCAACTTCGGCCGATTTCCCGTTACCTTGCCTTCTCATTATCATAAATAATATAATTATAAATACCATCAGTGTTCGATGAGGGACTATTTTGATAGATCAGGGCGTGCAATGCACACCTTTTCGATGGAAAATATACCAATTGTGAATGAACTACTTAAATTTTGAGTCGAATCTAAAAATGTTTATTGGTAAAGAGATCGCTAAAACTGTTATCGTTCGAATCTAATTGTAGACAAATCGAATACGTTTTGAGAGTATGTATGAATATGTATTCTCGGACTAAATCTGAAGCTTTTACCCCTTTCTTTGTCATTGGGGATGTTCAGACAGATACCTTATTGTTCACTTCTACCCAAGTTTTTCGTAAGGGAACCAATTTTGACAAATATATATTCGAATGCATTATCGTAAGGGAACATATCTTATAATGCATCAACTTGAACTGTCAATTATGAATTTCAATTCGAATTTTTTAAATTTTGGATTTGAAAGTTTCTGAATTGCCTTCGGGAGAATAAGATGATTCGGTTCAATTCGTATAGAGTCTAACGAGATCTGGCAAAACACAGCTGGGCAGAATTGCACCAGAACATTTTTCCCCAAATTCTCCTCCAGAAAATCACTCTTCTTGATTAATCTGGACAAAAACAACCTGAGAATACTAACAGGAATAATCAGTTGCCACGGTCGAGTGAAAAACATCTCCACCGCATTGGCGTCTCACCGGATCCCATCTGTAGACTTTGTCTCGAGAGTGACGAATCCTCTCTTCACATAATCACAGAATGTCCGGCCCTTTGTCGTCTCAGGAAAAAAGCCCTTGGTGATGAAATCATTGATTTAGCATCTCTTGCTAATGTACACCCAGAGAAGATCCTGGTCTTCCTGACGGCCTCTGGGGTGAAAATATGGCTCTAGGAATTTATCAGGGAAGGCACAATAGGCTCCTCTAAGAAGCCGCAGTGCCAGAGCTCATTGAAAGCTCTCCCGCGTTACAATCTACATCTACAAGGGCTCGCTTTGCTCGCAAAAAGGAATACAAAAAAAAGATTTGTGTTTTGCACTTGTGTTGCAGTTTGCAGACGCAACTTGAGAATGATTTTGTGTCTCAGTGATGCCAACCCGAATAGAAGTTTTTATGCCTTAACTCGAAAAGAAAATATAAAAAAAAAAATATATATACAGTCGAACTTCGATAACTCGAACCATCACTTGCCAAGAAAAAAATTCGAGTTATCAAGACTTCGAGTTATCAAGTAAAATATAAAATTGATAGGAATACAAAATATGTACATATTTATTTGCGAATATATAAGACAAAAAAGTACAGGAAATTAGCATATTTAATATTTAAAATAGTCTGTTATAAATGATTGAAAAGTACTTTTATTTTGGTTTTAAAAAAAATCTTCAATGGAATTTATATTATAAACAGAATCGGTTGTCTTTCATTAGTCTTTAAATATAAACGCAAAATGATTAATAAATTTGCAACCAACTCGTTTGAAGGTTGCTGAATCAAATCATGCTCCAAATTTGATTTTGTCTTCCTCTTATTTTTTGTCAATAATTCAAAAAAATATAGCAACCTGGAAGAAATTTGAAAATGTTTACTCACACATACGCGCCGAATGAGGGAATTCCCCTTCAGAATTTGGGATTTCCCCCTTTAGAATTCGACTTATCGAAGGTGACGCCAAATAATCTCTTCGAGTTATCAAGACATTCGAGTTATAGAAGTTCGAGTTATCAAATACAAATTACATGCAAATTTTAGTGTTGGCGCTATTGCCAACCGATTTTATTCGAGTTATTAAATATTCGAGTTATCGAAGTTCGACTTATCGAAGTTCGACTGTATATATATATGTCTGAACTAGCACTTAAATTCATAACAAATAGGATAAAATTTTCATATTTTGCAAAGGAACTGTAACGAACCTACCATGTGATGAAAATTTGTTAACAGAATGTTGGTCGATCGACAGGTAATTAAACCTTTTTTGATCTCTGTAATCCAAAGCTTGGGTTTCTTGAGTAAGTCAAGTAGAGAACTCGAATTTAAGTATTAAGTATTAAGAATTTATGCGACTTTGATCAAAAACGGTACCAGATTTACCAAATTCAAATTGTAATTGTATGAATTGATGGTAAATAAAAATTCATAAAAAATTATGCCTCTTTTCTGAAAATTATTCCTCAATGCCTCAAGCATCGGAATTATGTATGACTAAAAGGTATAATTATGCCTCAGTTGGGAACACTGGCTGTCAGCGTTCGACTAGACTAGGGTTGAGTAAAGTAGAAATAGCTTTTCGCTTGAGTGAAACTTTCAGCAAATCCATTTAATGCAATATGCAAAATGCAATACGCATTTGGGCACAACTTTACTCGATCATGTAGGATGTAGGAGTAGGTATAGGTACATGAATGTCGTGTCGTCTCTTATTCAATCTTTTATGCTAGAAACAGATTAACACAGCGACAGCAACAGCGAATTTAGAACCAATGTATTTTAATTACTTTGAACACATTAGCACAGCAACATCGACAGCGAAGTCAACTAAAGCTGTCAAAAATTCGCTGTTGCTGTCGCTGTTTTTAATCTGTTTCTCGCATTATACTTTTATACGAATTTTTTTGGTTTACACGTAAAAGCTTTCTATACTCTGTTCAATTTATATTTTCAGTACAGGGAAGATAGGCTATTTGCCTTTCACCCTTACTATTATGGATTTTAATAAGCTGTCTCCATTTTAAAGCTCTCACATGGTTGCCATAGTGAGCACTATAAATTGGCATAATTCTCTCACAAATATCGGTAGGGCTACCAAATACCAACCCTTTATTAAGAAAAAATGGTTTAACTGCATGTTAACAAATCCTTCAGAAATACAAAATAATTAAAGGAGTACCTAAAAACTGTATGGCAACATCCCACATAATCAAATTCATTTATTCGCTCTCAAAAGCTTTAAAAAGCACCAAAACCGAAAGTTCTTTGACAAAATTCAAAGAAAAACCCTTAATGATATGCTAAAATTGACATATGGTAACATTTCTCTCATGTGCTTCAGTCACTCACACTGCTTATTTTGGTTGATGATAATAGTAATAGCAAGCGAACGCAAGACGATCGTGCTCATTCTCCCCGCGGCTGTGGGGCAGACTGGTTGTAGTGGGATGTATGCGAATTTAAGGAAAATTACAACAACAAAATTCTTTGGAATGCCAGTGGTTTCGTTATTATTTCAGTGGCAAATCTTGTATTTGAGTGCCGTGAGAGTAGCTACAGGCACCACTGGTAGAAAAAAGAGCTTGCCATAAGGCATGTACTGAAAATATAAATTGAACAGAGTATATTATACCGTATAAAATTAATTATGTGGGAAAGGGAAAAAGTTTGGATATCCAATCAACTGCGTACCGTATTCCGTATAATATGAATTGCTACATTATATAGGAACAAGTTTAGGTAAGGTTAGGTTAGCGGGTTGGCAGAACAGGAACCTGTACGTGCCACACTTAGATCAATGTAGATCCGTTGTGATGCCCTAGGGGTTTACTGCCCCCATACACTGGAAACCTATGAAAAACCTACGGATTAGAAAACCAGTCCGTTTTATTTGCAAATTTTAGTAGGTCGTTAATGGACTTATTTGAGAGTTCCTCTAAATCCTCGAAGAAAAAACTGCCAAGGAATTTATTTCTTATGTGACAGAGTGCTGGACAGTGACAAAGAAAGTGTGGGGTGTCCTCATGCACCTCCTCATCACCGCATCCTCTGCACAGGCCATCTGAACTGATTCCCATCTTCTTGGTATGGTATTTCAGTGTATTGTGTCCGGTGATAATGCCCACAACTAAGGACAATGATTTCTTGCTCAATTGTAGGATTTTCTCCGTTTTCTGTTTGTTTTAGATTGGCCACATTTTCCTGGTTATGACACAGGATTCTAGTTTGCTCCATCTCTCAATTGTCGCCTTTAGTATATTCTGTTCCCAATCGCCTGTCTGAGATTACAGGGGGGGAATCATTACTGTGGTGTCGGCCTGGTTTAGTTCAAGGGAGGATCCCTTTCTTGCCAGCTCATCAGCTTTTTCATTCCCAGACACACCTTTGTGCCCAGGGACCCAGCATAGTCTTACGTTGTGCTGCGCGCCAAGAACCCGAGGCTCTTCGCGACAGCGACTTACAAGCTTTGATTTTATCTCAGCGGCAGCGATCGCTTTTATTGCCGCTTGACTGTCAATGAAAAAGGTAATATCTGCATGAGGTATTGCCATCATTGCAACCCGTTTAGCAGCTGTAGTCACTGCCAATACCTAAGCTTGGAATACGCTGCTGTGGTTGGGTAGTCTGATTGAACGGATAGTCCGAGACGTTCCGAGTAGAAACCCGCGCCAACGCCAATTTCCATCTTTGATCCATCCGTGTATATGGGTATGGTTGGTCCAATGGATGTTGGTTGGTCCTCATTCCATTCGTCCCTGGGGAAACACGTGGTAAATGGTCTTCTGAAGCCTAGTCGGGGAATGATATAGTCCGTGCATATATCATTGCCCGCGAATTTGTTTAGAATTTGTGCGTGTCCTGTTAGGCTGTGTTTCCAGTTTTTGGTCTGGCTTAACCGAAGGGCGCTGTTTGCAGCAGATTCTTGTACAAAGAGATCTAGGGGTTTGAGATGGAGTATAGCCTCTAGACCTGCTGTGGGGCTGGTTCTCATTGCCCCCGTGGTGCCAATACAGGCCATTCTTTGAATTTTTGTCATGGTTTTTAGGTTGTTAGACTTTAACAGCGCTTGCCACCAGAATAAACAACCATAAGTTAGTATCGGTCTTACAACCGCTGTATAAAGCCACATGACTATTCTAGGATTAGGGCCCCATGTTCTTCCGAATATTCTATTACAGGCATAGAATGCTATCATTGCCTTTTTGGCTCTTTCCTTAATGTTAAGGCTCCAGTTTAATTTCCGATCTAGGATAACTCCCAGGTATTTTGCACTATCAGAAATTATTAGCGGAATCCCTTCAATTGTTGGCAGTCTAAATTCCGGAACAGTTCTTTTGTTGGTGAAGAGAACTAATTCTGTTTTTTGTGGGTTTACTGCCAGCCCACATTTCTTTGTCCAGGTATTGACCGTGGATAGGGCTCTGTTTAGTAGTTCACTGATGGTGGACAGAAATTTTCCTGTCGCGAGCAGTGCTAGGTCGTCGGCATATGCCACTGCTTTAACTCCACTGGATTCAAGTTTAATCAGGATCTCGTTTACTACAAGAACCCAGAGTAGGGGTGATAGTACCTCGCCTTGAGGAGTGCCTCTTGATGTAGATACCTTCGTTTCTACACCTCCTAGTTCTGAGATGATTATTCTATTTTTGAGCATACACATTATCCATTTGATGATAGCGGTATTCACTTTAAGGTTTGTTAGAACTCTTTGGACTGCTTCTGTTTCGACATTGTTAAAAGCTCCTTCAATGTCCAGGAAGGCTGCTAGAGTGTATTCTTTAACTTTCAATGTTTTTTCCACCGTGCAACAAGTTTGGTTTTACAGTCAACTGATCAGGGGTCGAATTACCGCATCCGTGATCGAGCCATACGTCACTGAGCTTTGTGGATTTTACAAGCAAAACAATAACAAATCCAGTCACGTATTACTCGATCACGGATGCGGTTATTCAACCCCAGAACTTTTATGGGTAGGTATATTTTTTTTTTTAGAATTTGAACTTATGGGAATCACGGGATCTAAAATACAAAATTTGAAACTAACTTCTTTTTTTTCAAACGCTGAATGTGTGTAGATATTGTAGGGATGTCTATTAAAGCTACATGTGCATAAATAAATACGGTTCCAGTTCCCATAAACGCGCATTCTGTTACATTTAAGTTGCGGCAATAAGAAAAGTTTTAAATAATGAGTAGGTACTTGGGAAGGTAGTTAAGTAGATACAGTATATAAATATGCACATAAATTTGTCAGTGGGGGTGGTTAGGTTCGTCATTCGTCTCGTTGTTCGATTAACCTGAATGTTTTTTTCTTTTTTCGTTTCTAGTTGTATTCTTTGAGTTGGCTTTGTTTTTACTTAGCAGAGTGTACTTTTAATAAGCCTTAAACATACATAATTATTATTATGTAAGTATAGGTAATGCATTTATAAATCATAATGTTGCATATTTCTTACGTAATAAAAATGTTGTTATTGGCGAACATATTTTTAGGACGAACATGCATAAATTTTAGGTAGGTAGGTATAGGTACCTAGGTACTTATAACTCGGAGTTGTTGTTCGTTACTGGAATTACAATAGGAATAGACGCAGGCAAACGTAACCTTTGTAAATTCCAATAGCAAGCTTTCGGACAAACTCTGTCTCTTTGCCGGACGTCTAACAAATAATTCCCTACCTAGCAACGAAATCTAAGTAGGTATCTATACCTATTGGCGAAATTATTTATGAAATGGATAGGCGTTTGATGCCCGGTTTGTTCAATCTTGGTTAACTTTAATCATCGGTTATTCCAGTTGGTAACCATTGTATCTGTTTGTTCAGCAAAATATTAACCAGAGAATCCATGGTTTGGTTAGTTAACCAGAGAAATCGATAACCAACCAAAATCGGCTGGTTGTCGTTATTTAACCAATGATATTCTGGAATTTTGTTTGTTCAAATTTGTAGCATTTTGACACAATTCAACTTTCTGTGAACAATATGGTTAGTCTGTGCATAGGACAACCAGTTGCGAACGTCTGCCGCACATTTGGGAGTATATAAGATAGCTTTCTTATGGCGCTGAATAAAGCTTTTTGTAGGTATACGATAATAAATTGAAGGTCCAGATTTAAAAAAACAAAAAAGATACAGCTAGGTTCCAGAATTCGAGTGAAATGAAATCGGAATCGAAATTGCAAATCGAGTGAATTAATTTTCAGTGTTCTGCATTTCGACCGATTTGGTCACTTCGAATTTTTTCGAAATCACTTTTCGTGAAATTGAAAAGGCTGATATCTGCATTTGAAACGTTGCAAAAATATAGGTTTGAAAAAAATAGTTTTTAATTATGAGTGCTGTGTTAATTGCCGTGCTGTTGCAAACCGAAAAAGAAAAGTATGCAGAAGAAAAAATTAAAAGACGTATGCTGAGAGACCATTCTAATCCATTGGAAATTGCAGATGCTGCGTACATAATTACAATTATTGCAAACGAAAGTTAAAATTTCTTAGGTATACTTATTTTTCATTCCATAGATTCATATCATTCTACCGACTAAATAAATGTGCTTTCCTAATGGTGTTGCAAACTGTTAGGCCGCATCTTAAATAATCTTCGATTCCTTGTACGTTGCAGTTAGCTGCAGCTCTTCGTTTTCTTGCCGAAGGAAACTTTCAAAGATCGGTTGGAAAAGATGCAGATGTTGGTTTGGGCCGAAGCACAGTCTCAAAGATTTTAACACAAGTTCTTAGAATTTTGGAGAAAAAAATGTGCCCAATATGGATAAAACTTTCTATGACAGATGAAGAACGAAGCAAATCGAAACATTTTTTGGACAAATTTCATATACCCGGCTTCATAGGATGCGTCGACGGTACACATATTAGAATGTCGCAGCCACATCAAGATCCCACCTTGTTCTATAACAGGAAAGGTTACTTCTCAGTGAATGCAATGATTGTAAGTGTAAGCATCAAAAATAATTATCTTTTTCAAAGAAAGTAAAGTATTGCTATTTAAGCAGATATGCGATTACAACATGGTAATAAAAACAGTCGATGCTCGTCGTCAAGGATCAAGCCATGATGCCCTTATCTAGAGCATGAGCAAGGCTCGGCGTTAAATTAAACATTCCTCTGCTCGGAACGTAATTGAGAGAACAATTGGGGTTTTAAAAAAAACGTATTAATTTATGCTTGCCCCTATTTAAATATAATGTTTTAATAAATTTATTGAAGGAAACTCTAATGTAATTACAGTTTCAATGACGCCTGTAGTCTGCTTTTCACTATTTCACACTGATGGAGTTGATCGATTTGAAATCACTTTCAAATCGATATAATCGAATTGTGGAACCTGTCAATTTCACTTTGTTTCAATTTCGAAAAATTTGAAATCGATATCGATAAAAGTGAAAAGTAGAACACAAAAATTTATTTTCGATCGATTTCGATTTCATTTCGAGTGAAAGTGAAATGTGGAACCTAGCTGATAATAGATAGGTAATTTATTATTTTAATGCTTTTGGTATTCGAATCTAGAATATAAATAGGTATTAAACCAAAAACATAATGTTAATAAAACATTAACTTTGTTATAAGAATATGCACTGAATTGTTGAGCAACTCTTTCACAAGCTGCATCCTTTTGTTTGGATGTAACGGCATCAGTTTTCATCATTTCAAACATGTTTTTCTTCACCAACACCACTTTCACTAGCATGTCTTCTTCACTTTTTGTACAATTCCATGACCTCTTTGGTTTTGACATTCTTTTGCTAATTTAAAAAAAAAGGTAACTAATAAAGTTTAAAATATATTTGTACCGCAAACAATCACGTCCAGTCAAAACAAAATTAATCACAGATTTAGTTTGAAAATTGATTTGACAGAAAAACTGGAAAAATGGAACGCTTTGTTGCAAAGATATGGTTTGGTGACCAAAGTGAAAAAACGCTCAATAAACACTTATTGGTTATCATAGATTTATTATCATGGGTTAACCAAAATTTGTGGTAACCTAACTATGGATTTAACCATCTGTGAACAGACCGGCCCTGATTATAACAAATAAATGGACGGTTAAGGTTAAGTAGCATAGCATAGAACAAGGAAATGGACTGTAAAATATTTCGACGCATGTTGCCTAAGTGGTTGATTTTCTTACGAAGCTATCGTAGGTCGATGATACAAGTTTTCTACTACAAATAATATAAAGGGGGATACGGCGGAAGGATTTTTGTTTAAAGCAGTTAATATGCTCATGGTGCTAACGCATAGAGGGAGTTTGGTTGAACCAGGAATCTTTAGAATGACTTGCAGTCACGATACCACGTTGTTGACATTTGTCGGTTTATGGTTTTGAAAATTGTACCTACTTAAACTAACTGATAAACTGATTGTGTTTTTTGTTGGGCTTTTCCAGTTGATACCAAGGGTACATTTATAAATCGACTTCCAAATCGGCTCTGAAGTCATTAAGAGCAAAAATGCGGTGAGGTATCTAGGATTGAGGCTCAACACAAAACTAACTTTCTGGCAACAGATAAAGTTGGCAGCGGAACGAGCCTCTAAAGATACAACAGCACTCAGCAGATTAATGGCGAACATAGGTCGTCCAACGCCAAGCAAGCGCAGGCTATTAATGTCGACAACGCATGCAATTCTCCTATATGGAAGCGAGATTTGGGCAGACGCGCTCCGACAAAAAAAGTACCGGAAGTAGATGGCGGCAGTGCAAAGACGTGGAGCCCTACGCATGGCTAGCTCCTACCGAACGGTGTCGGAACCAGCCGTTCTTGTAGTCGCAGGAGTGACTCCCATCGATCTCCTAGCGGCACAAAGGAAGTACGTCCACGACAAAAAGGCGGAAATTGGATTGGAAACGGCAATCGATCAAGCAGCGCAACAGACGATAAGGAAATGGCAAGAGCTCGGAAACCGGAGGAAGGTGGACAGCGAGACTCATAAGAAACGTGGCTGAGTGGAACGACCGGAAACACGGTGAGGTCAACTATTTCGTCACCCAGTTCCTCACCGGACACGGAAATTTCAATGCCTTTCTACATAAGATTGGTAAAAAGGATAGCCCAGCCTGCCAGTACGGTGACTCTCCAACAGACGACGCACAGCACACGTTTTTTGCCTGGAAGATGGGAAACGCAACGCACAGTTCTGGAAAGCAGCATTGGTACCCTCAATCCAGAAAACATAGTCGACAAAATGATGACGAGCGACTCAAATTGGAGAAAAATTTGCCAGTATGTGGAAGATATTCTCAGAAGAAAGAAAAGAGAAGAAGAACAATTCCGGGAAAGCACGTGAGCCCGAAAGGGCGTATGATTACAGCCCCCTGAAGTAATGCGAAGAGCGGTCCCAGGGGGGTGTGTCAGAAACCACAGGGTTGGGAGGAGTTTTAGTCCGTACGCCCCGTAGCCATGCGGAGAGAGCCGGACACACGGGGATGGTCATAACAAACAAGCTTCCTTATGGTGCGTAAAGCATTTCTCCTCCCCCCAACAGGAAAAAAAAAAAAAGGGTACATTTATAAATACCTATAAAATTTGTAGTTTTGTTGATCGACACAACATGTATATTTGTGACTTATGATGAAGGCATTTATTATATTTGTTATGTTGCTTTTTTGACACATCTATTTCTTTACTTACTTACTTAGGTGGCGCTTCAATCCGGGGAGGACCTGGGCCTTAACTTAAATACCTACGCTTCTCCTGTTAGAGCGATCTTTGGCTAACTGTCTCTAGTAGCGCACTTCAAGCTGGTTGAGGTCGCCTTCCACCTAGGATATAGGGAAGTCTAGAGAATAATATTTTCGAGGACAGGAAACTGTATACTGCTGTTGCAGATCAACGTTTGTGTAGAGTAGGTAAACGCAAGCCAATAAGTTTTGGAAAAGTAATGTTCCCATGATTCCCCATGTGCATTAATTGTCAATTATTTTGTTTAGTTCCGATAAACATCTGCTACTGTAGGTAGAATAGGAATAGAATAAGTACGAGTATAGGTAGCGATTAGTTTTCCTTAACTGTTAGTCTGTGAACGCTGTATAGTAGGTTATGCCTATATTTTCGAACCGGTTTCGATATAGAAATATGATAATGTCAAAAAGTGTACAGTTTAACCAACGTGGAGTTTTGATTTTCTGCTCAAAATGAGGATACAAGGGTGACGTTTTAGCTATATTTAGATTTAGATTTAGATTGTTTGAGGGAGGTGGAATCAAGTTGCCATATCACTGCGGCCACGAGTGGGCCTATTGTGATTTCCTCCACTTAGAGCTCGCTCATGATACTGGACTTAGTTATGAATCTTAGTAGATCTTTGAGCGCGCTGTCAGATATGTCCTCTGCCCCAAGGTAAGGTTTACCTAGGTGGTGTTGACGTAATCTGACTAGACATTCACAGTGACACAGTATGTGTTCTGCTGATTCTTCGTCCTCGTTGCATAGTCTGCAAGTGTTATTTTGTATTATTCCCATAGTCATGAGGTGTTTTTTGACTTGGCAGTGCCCTGTGAGGAACCCTGTGACTGTTCGAATCTGACTCCTTGTTAGGTTTAGGAGTTGTTTTGTTCTTGAACGGGAAGTAGTTGGCATGAACATTTTAGCTTGTCTGTTACCTTCAGTGTTTGTCCAGTAATGATTTGCTTTGTTTTGTCAGCCAGGTTTTAATGTGGAATTCAGCGGTGCTAAGGGGTAATCCACAAAATGGTCTTGGCATCATAAAGGTAGATGCTGATCCTTTTCTGGCTAGTATGTCTGCTATTTCATTGCCCACATATATCCGCTGTGTCCTGGCACCCAAATGAGATGTACTTTGTTTGTGCTGGCTAGCGATGTGAGTAATTGTAGGCAATCCCATACTAGCTTTGATGTGATTTCATAGCTATTGATAGCCAGTAGTGCAGCTTTGCTATCAGAGAGAATGTATATGTTCTTGTTTGTTATGGATTTTTTTAGATTTTCTCTGAGACATAGTTCTATTGCAAAGATTTCTGCTTGAAATACGGAGTTGCATTTGTCCATGCTTTTATGGATGAACGTTTTTGTGTCGAACCCGTATACTCCAGCTCTAACTCCTTCATCTGTTTTCGATCCATCTGTGTACCATACATGAGAATCTTTGGCAAATATGGGTTTATTCTGTTCCCAGTTCTGTCGATTTGGGAATGTAACTTTGAAGTTTCGGCTAAAGTTGAATTCGGTAGACAGTTGTCTATTATGGTAATTCCAAGTATTTCATCTTTTTTCAGTTCCATAACGATGTCTGGAAGGATGAGCTTGGAGTTTTCGGTGTTTTCAGATATGAGCATGAAGGCATTTGTCATAGCTTCTTTCTGTATCTGAAGATGGAGGGGTGGAAGATTTAGGATAACTTCCAACGCTGCAGTGGGAGTTGTTCTCATTGCGCTCGTAGTGCATACACAAGCTAGTCTTTGGAGTATTGAGCCTGACTTGTGTTGACTTTTGTTTGGTTTTTTGCCACCATACTGGAGCTGCATAAGTGACAATTGGTCTTGTTATGGCTGTGTAAAATCATAGCATGATTTTGGGGTTTATACCCCAGCTTTTACCAATCAGACTTCTGCTGGTCCACTTGCTATATTATTATTATTATTTAAACTATGTACCTATTAACAAATCCTTTTTCTTTTTTTTTTCTCCGATGTAGGTGGAAATCTTCTAGAAGACACTATGAGGAAAGTGGCGCGTGCTCATAGTAGTGTGAGATTTTTACTCACTAAAACCACCTCCTACAAATTTCGTTTGTACTGCAACTAAGTTATGACTTATCAAGCAATTTTTTTATCACGAAGTTTTACACGTTTGGCAGGCAACATTCCGGCGAAAGTTCCTGCTCGTTTCGCAATTTTAACGCGGTTGATATCGGGCTAAGTCCGAAGGTTTAGTTCGTTGTAGACGCCGCAATAAATTTGTTTCATCGAGAATTTAACGGACCGAGCTATTAATATGTCCTAATAATCGGTTTCTATGCTTTCGAGCGCATATTTTCGTTTCGTCCTTAACGGTGGGAATTCCGAGGTCTTTATGGAGATCTTCGTTTCTAATGAACTACGGTGCACTGACGAATGATCTTAGCACTTTGTTTTGAAAAGTTTGTAAAATGTTTAGATTTGTTTCGCTGGTACAGCCCCATAACTGTATACCATATGTCCATACAAGCTTCATCACTTGCTTATATAATAAAAGCTTGTTCTCGAGGGTAAGCTTGGAATATTTTCCGAGTAACCAAAAAAGTTCTCTATATTTGATTTTAAGTTCTTCGCATTTTTTTCTTTACATGCGGTTTCCATTTTAATTTGATGTCGAGAGTCATTCCGAGATATTTGGCCTCGTTTGGAACTTGTACCGTATTTATAAATACAGACAAGTTATTTGTTTTTTTTTATATGTAAAATCCACGTGGACCGATTTCGTCTCTTTAAGAGCGATCCTCCATGATTTTCGGTTAGGCACGCCTTGTAATACTTTGTTTGTTTCTTTGGTCGTTGTACCCACTGCTAGTATAGCAGTGTCATCGGCAAAAGTGGCTACGGTACCTAGTACCTTCTGTTTGCGGAATATCACGAGTAAATAGCAGGTACAGGAGAGGTCCAAGAACGCTGCCTTGCGGCACACCTGCCCTTATTTCTTTAAATTCCGAATATTCGTTTCCGTGTTTGATACGAAAGAGTCTATTCTCTAGACACAAGTCTAGAATTTTCCATAACCATTCGGAGAGAACTTGTCTTAATTTGCTCTTGAGGCCTTCATGCCACACCTAATCAAATGCTTGCGAAACGTCCAAGAATACAGCAGAGCAAATCTTATTTTCTTCTATAGCTTTCTCTATTACGTCAGTTATCCGATGCAATTGATCGATTGTCGAATGTTTGCTTCTTAACCCAAACTGATGATCGGGTATAAGACGGTTTTCTTCTATAATTAATTGTAAATACTGAGTAATATCCTCTCAAAAACTTTGGAAATAATTGGAAAAAGCGAGATGGGTCTATAAGACTTTTTTTCATTGGGTGGTTTGCCTGGTTTTAGAACCATTATGACTTCCGCGATTTTCCATTGACTCGGAATGTATTGTAATCTGATCGCGGCGTTTATAATGTGGAGAAGCTTAGTTAATGCTTTCCGAGGTAGCATTTTTAGGCGTTCCCCCGTGATCAGATCATAACCCGGAGCTTTTTTGGGCTTAAGTTTTTTTATTACTTGTCCGAGCTCGGTGAGTGTAGCGTTTATTACTATATTATTTTCAGATGTTCGTCTGTCTGACGCATAAATATTTCCATCAAGCGCTTGACCATCGAACGGCTTAAAAGTTTCTTCTAGATGAGCGGCGAAAACATCCGCCTTCTCTTTGTCGCTTTTTGCCCAAACACCTTGGGTTATTTTAATAGGCGGCCCTGCGATCTTCGGCCTTTTTGTGGCTTTAATAGCCTTCCAAAGCGAGTAATTGGATTCTTTTTCCAGACTCGTCATTTTTAAAATCTTTAATCGACTTTGTTAGCAAGTTAGTAAGTCGATTTAAGTTCGCTTTATCTTGCGGGGCTCTAGTTTATTGCCATCTTTTTCGCGCTTTTCGTTTTGTTCTGACCATATTACTTATTTCCTGCGGGTATTTGACGCAGTTTTAGTTCGACGTTCTCTGCTGGCGAGGAGTATTATTCCATGCAGCTTTCTGTACGATATTGACGAAGCGGTCGACCGCAACTTCTAATTCGTAAGGCGTCTTGAGTGATTCACGCAGTTCAGTATTGTTCTGGACATCTTTTTTGAAGCCTTCCCATAGTCTGTTTTGCCACTTGTTAGCTGTTGTCGGCGGTATATAATTTTTTATAAATGTCTCAGTCGTTGTTAAAATTACCGGAGAATGATCAGAAGAAAGATCAAAACATTCTTCAACTCTAATACGATTGGCTGGTAGTCCTTTTGTAATAAAGAAATCAATCAAATCGGGTATTTTAAGTGGCCCACAGACATCACACTTGTGCGCACACCGGTGTGCGGTGTGCGGAAATGTGTGCCGTCTGTGGGCTGGTGTGCACACCGATTTTTGGTGTCACACACGGTGCGAGTAAAAATCAAAACTTTTTGATTTTTGGTGTCGGTGTCTCGATCGGTGTGATGTGTGTGGGGATGCACGCGCACTTTCAGTTCTCAGTTGCATCCGAGTCGTTGATATGCGAGGAACGTCGGCATTCGGCCGTTTTTTGGAATGGCACTAAAGTGTGTATGATTTGGTGTGGCGTGTGTGGCGGAATGTCACACCGGTGTCATCACACCGGTGTGCGCACAAGTGTGATGTCTGTGGGCCACTTTAGCGACATCAGTCGGCCAGTATGTTGGTTTGCCTGTCGAATGAGAATCGCAATTACTGCATACACACTTCGTAAAGTATTCTTCCCTTTCGCGATATGCATCTAGATCCCCAGAAACTATGTTTGGCGTTAAAATCACCTCCAATTATAAAATGTTGTCCGAGGGAATTGATTAGGTTCGAATAATCATTTTTCTCTATCTTGCATCTTGGTGGGCAGTAGATAGAAGATATTTTTAAAAATGCATTTCGATATTGGACCTGTACAGAGCTCACTTGTATTGTTTCGAGTTCTAATTGTAGATCGATTGAGTTTACATTTTACATTTTGCTTTTATTAAACTTTTAGTATATACAATTTGACTTAAGGCTAGGTAACAAATGTTGGTGAATAGTTATTATTTAAAGGTGTTGGCTTAACAACAGGGGCCCAACGGTATACAATGTTTTTTTTTTCCTTAAATCTGTTTTACATATATTGTGGCTGTCTTCTCAGATTCATACTCACAGTATGCATCGTTGTCAGGGTTGACCTCAGGGTGTTCAAGTCCGGGTGTTGATGTTTTGTGTTTTGAGATGGTTGGTCATCTTGGAATTATCCTCGATGGTGGGTTGTGTCGGTCAATTCGTAGAAGGGCAGGGCTTTCCTGTCTGTGTCGCTTGGGAATAACTCCTCGTTAAGCAGAGCCAGTACATGAAGGTACCGATGCTCTGGGATGTGTGGAAGGTCCGCAATTCTTCGGACTAGAGGGTTTGGATGACTGGAGGTATTCCTGAGTATTTTCTGGAAAAGTGTGACCATATACTTTTCCAGGGGTAACATTTTGGCTTCTTCATATAGTCTTGAACTTCTGATATTTTTCTTCCGGATTGGATCGTAGTGCAGTCCTGTACATATCCGCAGGAGTTTTCTTTCGAATACTCCCAGCTTCCTCATGTATGTCTTGGAGACGGTATACCAGACGGGGAATCCGTAGGTTATTACCGGTCTTATCAGTTGTTTGTATAGCAGCAGTTTAGTTCTTCTACTTACTCCCATTTTGCTTCTTCATCAGCGGGTAGATTCGATGAAATGCAAGTGATGCCTTCCTGAGAACAGCGTTCAGGTGTGGGTTGAATCTAAGTCGCTCATTGAAGTTGACCCCAAGATACTTTATGTTGTTTTTGGTTGAGAGTGATGATCCGTCAGGCAAGTTAATTTTGATGTTACGGCAGTTGGTGGCTGACCTAGCTCTGGTTCCTGTGATGAGTCTTCTTATACAGATCAGTTCAGATTTGTCGGTGTTGATTCGTATGCCCCATCTTAAGTAGTACTGGAATAGTTTCCTAACGTGGGCTTCTACTCTTCGTGCTGCTATGGATGGGGACATCGAGTTGCTGTATGTGACAGAGTCATCGGCGAATAGGCAGCTGCTAGTTGCGTTCTCTAGCTGTGGTTGGTCGGACGTAAAAATGTTGAAAAGCAGTGGTCCCAGCTTCGAACCCTGGGCGACACCAGCTCTGATGCTTTTCACTTGTGATTGTCGGTCTTCTATCTGCACAAAAAAGGACCTGGAATGCAGAAAACTAAAAATAATATTAATGAGGGCGTTAGGGAAACTTAGCTGTTTTAGTTTGTGGACAAGTCCTTGAATCCAAACTGAGTCGAATGCCTTCTCCACGTCTAGGAGGCATGCGACTGTAACCTGATGGTTATTGAGAGCCATTGTGACATCATGACTAAACTTCATTAGCGGATGTAATGTGGAGTGCTTTTCGCGGAATCCAAATTGATTGTCCGGTATAATGTTGAGTTGGCTGCATACATCTTTTACTCGCCGCAGAATCAGCTCTTCCGGTATTTTGCTCACACTACATAGGAGCGATATTGGCCTGTATCCAGTAACGTTGCTACGGTCGCCTTTCTTCGGTATTGCTATTATCTTAGCAGTCTTCCATTTTCCAGGAAAGTAGCAGTTGTTGATGCAGTTATTCATCATTATAGCGAGCAGGATCATAATGATATGTGGCAATTTCTTAAGGACGAAGTTTGAAATGTTGTCCGGTCCGGTTGATTTCTTGGAGTGACTGCCATGAATTATTTCAGCGATTTCTTCAGCCGTTAAAAAGCTGCTTCCTTCCTGGGGGTCATCTGCTGGATTAGTTTCGCTGAATGAGGTGCTTGCAGGCCTCAGTTCAGCAATACATCTGACCGTCGCATCAACTTCTGCGAGAAATATTGGGTCGACGGGAGGTGACGGTTTGAAGCTTCCTTCGAAGTAGTCCGCTAATGCTTCTGCCTTTTCGTCTGCTGAGGTGGCGGTTCCTGAATTTGTGTTGAGAACGTCCGGCATTTTTGGGCCTTTTCCAATAATTCTGTTGATTTTTTTGAAGGTGTTGGGGCCAGGTCTGATATCTTGTAGCCTCTTTTGCAGTTGAACATCGTTGAAGTGCTTTACTGCGTTCCTGAACATGATGTTGGTGCAGTTTAGTTCGCTTGACACGGCCTGATAATCGCTGTTGACCGTATTCCATTCCCGGTTGCGAATTCTTTGCAGTCGTTTCCTAAGACGTTGTCTATGGATCGATTGAGTGGCCGATACACTCCTTTATGTACAAGGATGCTCCACTTGTAGCCTTATTCGACGGGTGTACGGCGTGATAGTCAATGTAACCTTTGATCTTTAGATTTGATTTCTCCTTTATATGGGTTTCTAATATCAAACATAAATCGATATCTTTTTCCCGCAAGCACAATTCTAGCTCTCCGAATTTTTGCCAAAGACCGTTGGTATTTTAAACATTCGCTTCACATTTGGTGGTGTCTCTGTTGCGAATTATTACTTTCGAGCTTAAATAGCCTGTCAACAATAATTTTATTCGTTTTGCTTTGTTCCTCAAGTCATGAAAGAATAATCGAAAAGACATTTGAAACAGCGTCTTGTGAGTTATTAGTTTGGGCGCTAACCGATTCTGCAGCTTGCGCGTATGTTAGCACATCTGTTTTTTGATGTACGATGTCCGATGGCGTTTCTGTTGCCCGTTTTACTTTTTTATTGTTGGGCTTATTTAATTTTGCCGGTTTCGAGGTACTGATTAACACGGTTTTAAGCTTTGGATTGTTTCGTTGCTTCGGTGGCTTCATGGATTGCGTCCGTCTTTTTTGGAGCTCCTTAGCTACTTCGCAGCCCCGATAATTTGCAGGATGGTTACCATTACAGTTGATACACTGCGCGTGAGCTTTATTTTTTGAATTGCAGTCAGTCGTCAGATGACTACCGGCGCATTTTACACACCGTGGCTCTTTATGGCAGTAGGTTTGCGTGTGGTTATATCCTTGGCACCGTTTGCCCTGTGGAACCAATTTTTTGTTCTTAAGCATAGGTTCATCATAAATTTTGTTTAAGTCCTCAGTCTTATCAAAGGTTAGTATAAAGAGCGGGAGACCACGGTTTATCATAGTTTCATTTCCCTCTTTTTTCTGTTTTCACGTTTTACGATATTGACCGCATCCATAATTTAAAAGTGCCTGTCCCTTAGGTCATTTATTACATCATTTTTCGAGCATGATGGGTGTAACCTTCTAGCTACAACGCGTATAGGTCTTTCCGACTTATTCTCATAAGAATACCATTCGGCTTTGTCTGTATTTAGCTTACGAGACAGTAGACGGTAACTTTCGGGGTCCTTAACGTTGACTTTCCACGCATTGTTCCTAAGTGATGTTACTTTGTAGTCTGTTGGCAACAAAGTCTTTAACGTGGTATGCGACTTGTTATAGTCCGCTATACCGATTACATTAATTGGTGGTGGTGGCCGCTGTTTCGGTTTGACTTCACTATTTGATCCTTTCTCCCGATTCATTATCTCAGGTAAGGAAACAGCTTTCCTTTTTTTTTCCCCCCGGTCTTTTTT
Organism: Cheilosia urbana; assembly: GCA_946477585.1. Lineage (NCBI taxonomy): Eukaryota > Metazoa > Arthropoda > Insecta > Diptera > Syrphidae > Cheilosia > Cheilosia urbana. Next base: position 60,389,280 of record OX297854.1, on the reverse strand, counting down.
TTTAGCAACCAATCGGTTTCATGACGGAGTTCTTCTTCGTCCGTATGGTAGTCAGTTTTTTTGGGACTGCTAGGGCTAGGGTTGGATTCATCCCCTACTTTCGTTAAGTTCTTAATAGCCATATTTTCGGCTTTAAGTTGACTGATTTCATTGCGAAGCTCTTCGCATAGCCGTTCCATGTTTGATAGCCTTGTTTTAAGTTCATCGTTTTCATCCTTAAGGCTTTTATTTTTCACTGGGTCTCGTTTTTCTGGAGTAGGCACTTTTGTTGCCGTTGAGCTCCTAGAGACGCACGGATAAGTTTGAGATGCCGATGGTGGTGATCTCGTTACCCTTCGGCTTTTTCCGAAAGGGTTACCTAAACGCAATAAATGGCTCTCCCCAGAATCCGTAGAGCCGACCTCCGAAGAGAGTGGATTTTCCAGTAAATCTGGACTAACACCTGGAGTATTATTTCCTCTAGTTTTGTTCATTGCATTAAATACAGCATAATAACTTTTTTGTAGAAAGGAAAGGAAAGGAAAACTATTCTTTGATGATTTCAGCCGCCTCTCTGGAGTCAGACGCTGACCGGTGTGCATCACAATATGCATCAGACGCTCCTGTATTTAACCTTTAGTTTCATCTTTCAGCTATGAACTTACTGCCAAGGGTGGCCCTACCAGGAGTACAACACTCCAGAAAGTATCGCTCATGACGTCATTAAGACTACTTCTTCGGCTGGATTTTGATCGCCTTGCACGACAGGCATGCCTTACCTCAGGGCTATTCTATCCCCGTCCCTGCAGAGGGAGTTCGACAGATTCGTCCAGCCAAAAAGTTGTGAACTTTTCCACTCCAACAATTGATAGCGCCACAGGTGCAATTGAAGCTACATGGGCTTTCACGGTATCAAATAAAATCAGTTTTAAATCGGTGGATTGTGCCACTTTGGTTTAATTTAAATATTCGCTCATTTATATTTATCCTGTGTTATCTACACACTGTTTTTTTAATATTAAAACCCGTGAAATGAAGAAATGTCTTTGAGCTTTCCTGTTTTTTTTTTTTTTTTTTTTTGTTTTTTCTTTAAAAAAATGGCATGATAACTTATGAGAGCGATTAGTGTACAAGAAAAAAAATACAATCTTATATATTAGCTCATAGGTTAGTCAGTAACTGGAAAGGAAATGAAAAATCCTATCCATCTGTTAAAATCATTCATCTGGTAAAATTCTTTTAGATGCAATTTTAGGACAAATCCAAGTCACTTACACTTTGTATGATTTATTTTTATTGACGTTTGCCTATTATTGCAAAGTTCAAGACATTATCAGATTTAACAATTAATAGTAAAAACAATAGTTCCATTTCTGCGTCATGCAAATTGTATTTGGTGGCTTTGATCGACGTTAATATTTAAATTTCTGTTAGCGACAATCTTTCTCACTGACAAGGCAATTTATGTAAAATGTGACAATTTTTATCCTTGAGGGTAGTAGGTAACACACATTCAGTCTGAATGTGGTACCCAGAACCCAGTGGTAGCTATATGAAAATATATCTCCTTATTGATGCAACCACTACTATGTTAGGTATGGGATAGGGCATAGTATCTAATCTACTTCTATTCAATTCATATAGATATCGATGCCGTTCAGTGTGTACATAAAAGAAATCCGCAATACAGTGGTAGGTCGATATAACTTACACCACTTTTAAATGAAACGTACAATAGCTAATTTTCCAATCCATTCCAATATATATATATATTTTTTGTTTGTTCTGAACCAAACATTTGTCTCCCATTCTGTTAATTTAGGTGCTCAATAATATGAGTACGAGTAGGCACCCCAACGCATCTTTACTAGTGTCGTTCTCCATTGGGACAGAAAAAGCACTTTTTCATATTCAGAGCAGTTTTTCTATACCTACTATCGAAATCATCTGGCTGTTAGATTTCATTTCCATTGGCCGCAAAAAAAAAGCGGAGCAATTTTGCGAATCCCGATTTCTGAGCGAAATTTACACCTACTTACACTAACACCAAAAGATGTGTCATTTGTCAAACTTTTAAGTGTGTTATTATTTACGTTTTTAGATGAAAAATCTGTGAAAAATAGAGAAAAATTTACATTAAGCCGCTGCAAGGGATAAAAACATAAATTTTATTGGTTTTTATAAACACAATTACAATTTAAGAACAGCTGACTTTTAAAACCACGCACCATCGCAAATGCAAAGAAAGAAAGATCTCGTTTTATGTTCCATTGGGCACGAACAATCTGAAATCTGAGAGCAAAATCTGATTATTCCAATGGAAAACGACATAAATTTCGAAACTTGAAATACCAAAAACCGTTTGTTACATTTTACGACCCGACCACTGTACTATCATCTTGTGTGTACATGTATTTGCCGCGCACGTGGCCTTTTCTCATATGCCATTTACATACCAATTCCACCCCAAGTATGTGTAACAAACACAACACGAGCAACAAAACGAAACACAGACAACACATTCATTGAAAACAAAATGCTCGTAGACAAAACGCATCAATGCCATATAGGTTTTATTTTCGGGATGCTATGAACCATATTTTGTGCATACTTATCATGTGTACGTACACATGACTCGTATGACAGTTAAGTAAAAGTAAAGTTACGCTAGAGTGATTCTGCTTCACATGAAGGTATTACACGTACACGTTCGCTGTTTTAACATTGGCCGAATCGCATTCTAATGCGAGAAACACAGTGACAGCAACAGCAACAGCGAATTTAGGATTAGCTCTAACGTTGACGTCGCTGTCAATGTTGCTGTGCTAATAGGTCTGTTCCTTTACTTTTAAATCTTACGAATTTTTACGAATTCTTACGAATTTTTACTCAATGCCGTTCCTTAACTCAAAAAATTCGTAAAAGAGAGCGTCATCGAGAGAGCAAGATATTACCCCTCCACTGAGAATCTTATGAATTTTTGCTCAACAAATTTCTTGGTGTAAGAAGTGAAAAAGCTGTCAGTCACCTTACAACTAACAGCTGATTTGAAATTTGATGTCCTATTTGGCATATGCGTTGATTATTTTTTGACTTCTTCCTTATTAAAGTGGTATCAACAGGCGGCAAAATGAAATTGAATGTTCTCTTTAAGATTCTTTTCGATATTGGCGTCGAAATTCTTCCTTACTGTAGCAAGGTACAATCTCTTCCATGTAATTCTTAATGCAGTGTCGCTTTTTCCTTTTCTCGAATGCTTGTAGTTCAATCAGTACAAACTCTTCCACATACTCAGATTCATCAAAATAAAGTTAAATATAAATGATAGAACTAATTTTCTTAGTAAATTAACAAATTCCTCGAGTTTATCAGACATTTAAACGACTTTTCGTACAATTTTTTGAATATTTGATTTATGTATCTGTCATTTTTCATTAATTACTACAAAAGCGTTCCTTAACTTTTTCGTAAGCGTCTCTCTCTGTGAGAGAATTTATCCCCACCACTGCCATTTTGACAGTCTTTTCCATTCTTACTACAGAAGTAAAGGAACAGACCTAATGTGTTCAAAGTAATTAAAATATATACATTGGTTCTAAAAAGTTGTCAAAGTTGCTGTTGCTGTGTTAATCTGTTTCTCGCATAAGCCTCCCTCCTGTCCTATTCCTATCCTTTGAATTCAAGAGATTGCCTTGCGCGAGCTTCGTTTCTGTACTTTTTTGTAAAAATTATAAATTACTTATAAAAAATGTTTCCGGCAACATTTTGTGCGTTTTTCTTTGAAGGCTACTTTTTGATTACTTAATTAGTACTAAACTAATCATATGCAATATGGGATCCGAACCCACATTTGTCACTATACTCTGTCCAAGAAAAATTGTCAGTACAGGGAAGATAGGATGTTTGTCTCTCAGTCTGGTTGCAATGACTTACATAAATCGGTCCCTTTTTAAAGCTCTCACAGGGTTGCCGTAGTGTGTATGATAAATCGCCATAACTAAGAGAGCAATACTGTTAGGGTTACCATCATCCAATTTAGCCAGGTCTCATCAGTAAAATAAATCTTTCTTTTCTTTTCTATAGTTTTTTTTAATTCGCGTAAATATCGCGAGATCTTTTCGCAATATTGTTTACAAAGTTGATCTGCTTAGTTTTGTTATATTTTCACTTATTTGTACTTCCAATAATATCTTGTCTAGCGTTGGAAGGTCATTATCCATAAAAAAACTGATGGACTATCCGCCTAATCGCACATTTGTCAAAATCATCCACCTTGCTCTTGATACCGGAATAATTTTTCTTCTTTGGTGGTGAATTGTGGCCTTTGATTGCTTTTTCCCTTAAAAGCCTGTATACAGTTCGTTCCGTAACAGAAAAAACAGTAGCCGCATTTCCTACGGCTTTCGATTTACTTTTGAAAAGGTCATACAATTTTTCAACTGCATCAACAATTTGTTGTTTCTTTTCTACACTTAGATCCTTTGAAGACTTTGTAGCCATGTTTCTGTTTATTCATATGCACAATAAAGTTAACCACTTGCTTGAGATAACAACCATTGTTTCCGCCTTATATACACAAACTGGCAATTATAAAAAAATTATATAACCACGACGCAATGTCATATACCTAAACAGATGGTAAAAGGACTGCACTTGTGCAGCTCTACATATATTTTTTAATATAGACATATATACCTAGATTACATATTTGTTAAAAAATTATTACCCGGCAATGCAGAACTTCGCGGAAACAGTAGCAAAAAAAAAGGATCATAAAATCCTTTCAAGGCATTTACTTTACTGGAGAGGAGTGACCGGATGTGGTAAGACCCGACGACCGAAAATAAACAGTATAGGTCTACCTGCTTCATCATTTTGATATTTTAGTGTGAAAAATATGCTCTACAAAGTGAAATATGAATTTATACCTACCAAAACATGCAGAAATATGCCCTTACGAATAAGGCTGAAAATTTGTACTTAGTTTTCTATAATAAAATCCTCTACAACGCACATATGATCACTTGTTGCGTTAGTGAAATGAATGCATTAAAACACCTCACGAATAAACATTATTTTTAAAAGACAACATTCAAAAATATGTTTTAACTGAATATTATTGGATCTTTCAGAAATACAAACAAATTAAAACCGAATGGCAGCACCCCACATAATATGGCGCTCTCAAAAGCTCCAAAAAGCTCCAAAAAGCACCAAAACCGAAAGTTCTTTGACAAAATTCAAAGAAAAACCTTTAATGATATGCTAACATTGCCATATGGTAACACTTCTGTGATGTGCTTCAGACTTCAGTCACTCACACTGCTTATTTTGGTTGATGATAATAGCAAGCGAACACAAGCGATCGTGCTCATTCTGCCCGCGACTGTGTGGCAGACTGGTTGTGGAGGGATGTATGCGAATTTCAGGAAAATTACAACAACAAAATTCCTTGGAATGCCAGTGGTTTCGTTTTTATTTCAGTGGCAAATCTTGTGTTTGAGTGCCGTGAGAGAGCTACAGGCACCACTGGTAGAAAAAAGAGCTTCCCATAAGGCCTGTACTGACAATTTTTCTTGGACAGAGTATAGCAGCAGACAAGAGGTGTTAGACATCACGCTGGTCTCCGACACCATTTACCATCATGATGTCAGAGACTGGAAAGTTTCTAAAGCACACTCCTTCTCTGACCACAGATACATTCAATTTGGCATAAACTGCCCTCAAGTCCAACCCGTTTTTAGGAATTACAGGAAAACGGATTGGAGCAAATATAGGAACAGTGTGGAATCTTCCATAATTAACAGAATACCTGTTCCCCCTACTAATACAAATGAATTAGATAGCATGGTTGAGGAACTCACTAAGACTCTCAACCGGGCTATGTCTTTCTCCTGTCCAATAAGTAAACCTCGGGGCAAGCCTAGACCACCGTGGTGGAATCAGGAGATTTTATCTCTACGTCAAAAATGTAGGCAGCTCTTCAATCAGGCCAAGCGATCCCGCGAAGTCGCTGACTGGGCCTAATAAAAAAAAGGCCTCAAATTCTATAAAACCGTAGTTAGGAAAGCCCAACGGAATTCCTGGAGACTCTTCTGTGAAAAGATAGAAGAAATCTCTGAGGCCTCCAGGCTCAGAAAGATACTCGCATCCAGTCCTAAAGTAGCGAGCTACCTTAAGAGAGCTGATGGATCGTGGACCACCTCAAGTGCAGAATCTCTGGATCTACTACTGGATTCTCACTTCCCTAATAGCTGTGAAGCTGCTTCGATAACAGCTAGGTCCTCTGAAAGACCGATAGAAAGCAGCTCTTCAAGTCTTATTACCAAGACCAAAATTCTTTCGGCCATTAAAGGATTTAAGCCATTTAAATCTCCTGGACCGGATGGTATAATACCGGCCGAACTTCAGAGGAACGCTGACCTAATCCTCCCTTGGGTAACTGTAATCTTTAAAAGTTGCCTCTTCTTTGGAACCTAGTAGTGAATGAACTACTACTAATACTGGAGGGGGAAGGGTGCAAAGTAATTGCCTATGCGGATGACGTTGCCATCGCTGTCTCAGGAAAACACCTAAACACGCTTAGAGATCTCATGCAGAATGCCCTCTCTAAGCTCTCTAAATGGACCCAGAAAACTGAACTGGTCCTCTTCACAAGAAAATACAAAATTCCCAATTTTGTACCCCCAAAACTAAACGGCACACTCCTGGTGCTCACCAATACGGCTAATTATTTAGGCCTAGTTTTAGACAGCGAATTGAGCTGGAAACCCAATATCCTGCGGAGAGTTCAGAAAGCCACCACGGCTCTGTACTGCTGTAAAAAAGCCATTGGAAGCAGATGGGGACTCCAGCCTCGAACTACATATTGGCTATATGTATCCGTTATCAGACCTATACTCACTTATGGCGTTATTGTATGGTGGACTGCCCTCGAAAAGGCCATCCATCATAATCACCTTAGCCGCGTCCAAAGAACGGCATGCATATGCATAAGTGGAGCCCTTAGAACCACTCCATAAGCGGCCATGGACGTAATGTTCCACTTGCTACCGCTGGATATCTATTGCAAACAAGTGGCAGCAAATGCAGCCACTCGGATGAAAGCAATTCAGTTGTGGACCAGTTGCCAAACTGGTCACTCATCTATTCTAAATACATTGGAATGCATTCCAAAAGATACTGATTACACCCTCCCTCATTTTCAATTCGAAAAGAACTTCGAAACTCACATACCCTCCAGGAGTGACTGGGAGAACGAAATAGTACCCCGCAAGGAGTCTGTCTGTTTCCATACAGATGGGTCCAAAACTGAAACAGGAGTAGGGGGTGGGTGTTTTCTCTCATGATCTAAACTGTAAAATCTCATTCAGCCTTCCTAATCACTGTAGTGTATTTCAGTCTTGCTACTTGCAAGCTCCTATGTAATTAAACAAAACGCATTAAGCGCTACTAATCGCAGGTGGTCTAGCTGCTTAACGTGCCACACCTCGAAACAGATCTGGCCTCAGCTGGATTCCAAGCGCTCAAAAAGTCTCATTACACTGAAAAGACCCATAATAAGCACTCTAGTAGGTGTCATCACGGGACACTGCATCATAGGGAGACATGCTCTCAGATTAGGCCTCCCTTCAAATGATTTCTGCAGAAGCTGTATGGACGAGGAGGAGGAGGAGACTATTCTTCACCTTCTCTGTACGTGTCCAGCACTGTCACTCCGTAGAAAACTATACCTCGGAAAATATTTCTTCGACAATCTCAGCGAACTCGCAAACATAGGTATCAACTGCCTCCATCGCTTCATTCTTAGCTCCGGCTGGTTCAACGGGTAGATAAGGAGTCGATATCGATCCTGTGGTAACACAATGGGCCTAATTGGGCCTAAGTGAGGCTGCACTTGAGGCGGCCTGCCACTCTAACCTAACCTAACCTTCATTGAAGATCCGAGAGAATTGCCCCGAAATTCAGAATTGCTCTTTTCAATGAAATTCGATGAAGTTGTAGAAACTAGGAGACTCTGTTTTCTGTTGCTACTTTTTTTACCTATGAATGTTTATAGGCCAAATAAATATCTATATTTCAATTTAAGTTTACGTTTTGCACGCATAATTGTATATAATGTTCGGATCACATAGCGGAAAATTTGTTTCTAAAGCGTGATAGGTAGGTATGCAGTTCGTCTTAAATGAGATGGACAGCGAAATGTCTACGAAAAGGCAGCGGAAAATAATTTGTGTAGATTTCCATCAGCTGATACACAGATAGCAGTGTTACCATCACTGGCTATTTATTTCCAATTTGGCTCCTTAAAATTGTCATTTCGGATTTATTGTGATATACGCTAATCACTTTATAGTTTTGCGATTTTTAGGATCCTTAGAAATTTATAATTCTATTGCGAACTTACTCTTTTCGTATAACTAAAACTTTCTAAACGGGTATGCATTTCAGATTTTGATATGATTTCAAATTTCTGCTGCCAAATAGAACATTAAATCAGAATTTGGTTTCTTTTGTGAGTTGGCCGCCAAAAAACATATTTTTCACTTGCACTGGAAATCCATTGCAATTGATTTTCATACATTCGAAGTAGGTAGTCTAATATAAAAACTCATTTACATTTGCGTTTTTCTTGTTTTGTTAACATTGCAAAATGGAAACTAAAAAAAAGTCTCTCAATTGTTTGTTTTTTTTTTTTAGTTTAATATTACCTACCAAAAAATGTGCAGTTTTAATTTTCATTTCGGCTTCAAAATTTCTCATTTTGGCTCCGCCCTCTTATAAAAGCTGGCAACACTGCAGCACAAATGCCAAATTTCCGCAGGCAATTAATGTCCCGGACAAAAAACGAGTGCGATGCGAAAAGAGAGTGGATAATTGTACCAAGCAGTCTACTACAGCTTCCCACTTTTCCGCCATGATTTCGCAGCAGCTGCATACTGCAAAACGAAAAGGAGAGCGGAATTTTTCGTTCAAGATTTCGTTGTGTCACTTTTGTATGGGATATTTCGTTTAGGAAGAAGTCCGTACTACGCTTAAAACTGCATTTACACTATCCCACACGCGCATTTTTGCACGAGACTGGACAGAGAGATCCGTTTGTCCGCAGTCAATGCTAATAAAGGCGTAGGAATGAGATCACAAATCAGACGCCCAAGGTGTCATGGATGTACTACCCATAATTATAGATACGTTAAGCAGAAGTTCCAGTGAAGAAGTAGTCGCAGTGACTTAGAGTTAGTGTGTTGGACTACTAAGCGATGGGTCTCAGGTTCGAATCCCGCAAAAACCCAAATTCCAACTTATGGTTTTTTTTCCACTACGTTACCTCTCGCGAACGTCTGACAAACATCCGAGAGTATAAATGTCTTGTAAGAGCTTCTCAATTAGCCGTTTGGAGTCGGCATAAAACTGTAGATCCCTTCCATTCGTTCCAAAAATGAAAAACTCACACAAAACGAGTGGTTGTGAGAAGCTAGGCCTAGGGTCCCTCCAGACCTGTTGCGCCAACTATTCATTCATTCATTCAAGCAGAAGTTCCGGCAACCAACATTTCTACAATCACATGAAAAAATTTCTATTTCTGATTTAAAATATGTGAAATGAGAGTGTTAATTAGTTTCAGTAAGTTAAACCAACAACTCATCAATCATCTATACGAAATAAATAATTGTACGTACATAACTTCCGGAAGCCATTTTGTTTTATAGGAAAACGAAATTTCGTAAGCCATCGCTATAAAAATATCAACATGCATAGCTTTCCCATAATTCCTACCACGAAAACAAGATGGCCGACCAAAAAACGTATCACGTTTTTTTGCGTGTTAGGTAATGCTGTCCCTTTCAGTCAGACGACTGTTTAGTATTGGGCATCCCTTTAATTTTCCGTGATAGGAATGTGTGACCGTGTAAATGCCCCATTAATGAACTCTTAAACCGCATTTACACTATCACGCACGCGCATTTTTGCACGAGACGTGACAGAGAGATCCGTTTGTCCGCAGTCAATGCTAATAAAGGCGAAGGAATGAGATCACAAATCAGACGCCTAAGATGCCATGGATGTTCTACCCATAATTATAGATACGTAAAGCGGAAGTTCCGGCGACCAACATTTCTGCAATCACATGAAAACATTTCTATTTACGATTTAAAATATGTGAAATGAGAGTGTTAATTAGTTTCAGTAAATTAAACCAACAATTCATCAATCATTTATACAAAATATATAAATAATTGTACGTTCATCCCTTCCGGAAGCCATTTTGTTTTATAGGAAAATGAAATTTCGTAAGCCATCGCTATAAAAATATCAACATGCATAGCTTTCCCATAATTCCTACCACGCAAACAAGATGGCCGACCAAAAAACGTATCACGTTTTTTTGCGTGTTAGGTAATGCTGTCCCTTTCAGTCAGACGGCTGTTTAGAATTGGGCATCCCTTTAATTTTCCGTGATAGGAATGTGTGACCGTGTAAATGCCCCATTAAAGAAGACGTTCTTCTTTTTGTGTGTTTTTTTTTTTTTATTTTTATTTGATCAAATTCTCAAAAACATCGATTTAATGCTTTTTCTCAGTAGGTACTTATGTCTATTTCTGAAATTGATGTTTTTTAGAATTGCAGTTGAAAATTACATAATTGTTATGCCCTTTCTGTCGACAAGTTATAAAAAACACTTGTTTTATTTATTTTCTAATGACCAAGTTTTGACGGTTTGTTGAAAATGTTTGTTTCATTTTTTTTTTTTTTTTTTCATTGATTAAGTTTATAAACTTATGAACATTAATAAAATGTAAAATATTTCCAATTGTCTAATTTCATTCGGGACTTATGTTACATTTTCAAAGATAAAAATTCGGGGCTTATGTCCCGATTGGGTGTTAAACGAAAAAAAGATTTTTAAACGGACGCCGTAATCGACCCATGTTCTTTCATGAGTTCTACATAAAAGTTTCCTTGCGAGTCTTCCGCTGCTTGACAGTGCTATAGGTTAGGTTAGGTTAGGTATGTCGGCTGGCGTGGAGTACTCCGTGCCACACTCAGGTCAACATTAACCCTTTGTGACAGCGCTATAGATAAATAAACTATCATGACAAAGAACTTAACTACATTGCTCGTATTCCCAATCTTAAGGGTATATCCTTTTTCACTTCTTTAATAGGCTTCAAAACATAGATTGATAGATTGAAAGCAACAAAATGTAACATTGATTTGATATAAATTGATCCATTTTTAACTCATGTCTGAGGTTAAGCAATTTGCTTGCAGAATGCAGACTAAAAGATGCGTCGTCATTTAGTTGGAAAAAATTATTGAACTCAATAGTAACAGCTAATTTAAGTCTATTCTATTTCAATTAAATTCATTTACATTTCTCACATTACTATCATTCATCCTCTGTCTACTAGATATACTGCAACCTGCTGCAATCGATTTTTTTACAATGTCGTCGGTCTAAAAATTCAAACTGGAATTCATCAATCCAGTTTCCCCAAAAATCCGTCATTGTAATATAAAATTGATTCGACAAAAAAAAAAAAAAATAGTTGGCGCAACAGGTCTGGAGAGACCCTAGGCCTAGCTTCTCACAACCATTCGTTTTGTGTGAGTTTTTCATTTTTGGAACGAATGGAAAGGATCTACAGTTTTATGCCGACTCCAAACGGCTAATTGAGAAGCTCTTACAATAAATAAATAATAAAATTGATTCGACAAACATCAATAAAAAGAATAATCCAGCAGTTTCTGTCCTTAGCCACTCGAATTTAATTTAAATTTTCAATAACAATTTTTCCTTTCAGAACTTATGACGACGAAAACTAATCAAAGAACTGTTCTGGTTCTGGCTCAATTAAGCAACTCAAGAAGCCACATGAGATGCAACTGTTACATACACAAATTGTAGGCCAACCAACCTTTCAGCTCTTTGCACATGCATCGACATAAACTAAATTCCTATTACCACATTATTTTAAAATCAATTTCTCTTGCAGACGTAAGAAAAAAAAAACTCCAGAGAGCTATTCCGGCTCAGAAAGCCACAACTGATGCCACAACAAAAACACTGCAAATCTTAAGTAAAATTCATCAATATCACCGGCATCAATTATAATTAAGTTATATGCATTTAAAATTAGCTTAGTTTACATTTGCGACTCATCATGTGATCGATAGCCTTTCCCAAATCAAGAGTTCTGCACTTACCCGATGTTCTGCACTGACAGCTTAAATTAAATTCATAGCTCTTTAAATACCTTATTTTAATCTAATACAATATACGTAGCTTGTCGATACCCCATCACAACACCATAAGACGCCAAAAGATTCGTGCTTAAAAAATCAAATTGAATAAAGTATGTCAGACCAAGAATTGTATCACCTAGCCGACGCCATTCTGTATCATCTAGCCGACGGCATTTAAACATGTCATTATAGACTCCGCCAAATGCGTTCCATTCCTGTTATGTTACACTTTCTTGTCATTATAACCAGAGACAATACTGAGACCCCCAACTTCGACCGATTAACAGTTATTTGCCTACAAGCTAAATTTTACGCTCCCAAAAAGTTTAGGTGCGCTAGTATTGTTGCATAGAAATTCGTATTGACAAATGTCAAAAATCCTCTCAACCAACACATTCGCACCTAATCTTTTTACATTTCACTGTGGGCAAAGCAAAACGGATAGGAATTGCCGTACACGGATAGGACAACAAAATGGCGTATTCCTGGCAAAAATTGAGGGGGCCAGCGGCAAGAGGATTGTGAGTTGGGGGTCTCAGTATGATTTGTTTATGATTATAACCCTTGCAGCTTTGCAAGTTCTAAATGTTTAAGTCCCAAAATTCTTAGGCTTTTCCTCTTATAAAAATAGAGCTGTTACTTTTAAAACCAATGCTTGAACCGTATACAGTAGTCTTTCTAAAGCGACCGCTTACAATTTCAATCTGGTAGTGGTCAATACCATAACCCTAATACAATATCTCTTAATAATTGCGCAATATAGGACTGCTCTCTCTATATGAATTCACTTTAAGGCGCTTGCATTACGATAGTATGCAACCTACATAGCCTTGCTTTATGGCGTTTTCAATTGAAGAAACGAATTTCCCTTTCTATGAAAAGACAAAAGAGCAAATCTAGAAGTGCTCTTTCTATGTTTCCTATGTTTCATTGAAATAAAAAGTGCACTTCCAGGTCAATTCTTAACACGACACTAGTGTCCCGGATATTTTGAAAGAATTGCCTCGAACTCACAAATACCTACATACTAGCAAAATGTCAGATTGAAATGTTTGTTGTGCTGTGGAAACAAAAGGTCTGTTCCTTTACTTTAAAATCTTACGAATTTTTACGAATTCTTACGAATTTTTACTCAGTGCCGTTCCTTAACTCAAAAAATTCGTAAAAGAGAGCGTCATCGAGAGAGCAAGATATTACCCCTCCACTGAGAATCTTACGAATTTTTACTCAACAAATTTCTTGGTGTAAGAAGTGAAAAAGCTGTCAGTCACCTTAGCTCAAACAATTTTGAAATTTGATGTCCCATTTGGCATATGCGTTGATTATTTTTTGACTTCTTCCTTATTAAAATGGCATCAACAGGCGGAAAAATAAAATTGAATGTTCTCTTTAAGATTCTTTTCGATATTGGCGACGAAATTCTTCCTTAATAAGGAACAATCTTTTCCATGTAATTCTTAATGCAGTGTCCTCTTCTATTATGCTTGTAGTTCAAGTAGTACAAACTCTTCCACATACTCGGATTCATCAAAATAAAGTTAAAAATAAATGATAGAACTAATTTTCTTAGTAAATTAACAAATTCCTCGAGTTTATCAGACATTTTAACGACTTTTCGTACAATTTTTTGAATATTTGAATTATGTATCTGTCATTTTTCATAAATTACTAAAAAAGCGTTCCTTAACTTTTTCGTAAGCGTCTCTCTCTGTGTGAGAATTTATACCCACCACTGCCATTTTGACAGTCTTTTCCATTCTTACTACAAAAGTAAAGGAACAGACCTAAAGTTTGCGCTTTGTGATCCCAAAATATACAATTATGCGTGCAAAATTTTAAATTAAAATTAAAACATTCATATTTACTGTGAACAAAAAAAGAGTAGTACCAGAAAACTGAATCTCACATATTATGGTGTCTACCACTATTTCAAAAGAGCAATTCTATCGGTTTTTCAATGAAAAACGCCATTAGCTTCTGTTTCAGCTCGGCCTGCCTTATAGTTAAATTCAACACCAAAAATATTGCTTCCTACTCGAATGCTTTCTCTATGTGGTCTTCGATGAATGCTTTCACTTGAACACACTCCTTTCGTCCTAAAATTGACTGTATCCCCAAATCACCCGCATAATTGTTGCGATTCAGCGTTATTCCAATGTTTCATTAGACTGATCATCACTCAGAAAATTTGTAATTGTTTTCAATGCAGTCTTATATGTGACTGTGAATCTCATGTGGTATTCGCTTGGGCTTCTTCAGATTCGCTCTCAGATTTCAGATTTCGTGTGGCTAATCGAACATAAAAACGTCACTTGCTCTTTTTTGTGATAATATTCGTGCGATTCTAATATATTTGTAGCCTTCAACACTTTTCAAAGCGTTTTCCATACACTGGTTACATTTTAAATTACAAAATTAGAAATTTGCGTCTCGAATGATTTTTAAATATTTATACATAACCAATTTACAAAAACAGATTCACCCGATGTAATGCCTTTCTTTGCTGTAGAACAATTTCACGAAAGCCTAAACGCCTTCCACCGGTTGTCAAACTCAAATGCACTTGTATTGGTAAATCTGAGAAAATATCTAGACTCGCAAAAGTGCTCTATAATCTGAAAAAGATTGCTTTTTTTTGTACCAAACGAACATAAAAACTTCATCGAATACCATACATAAAGCGCTTGGATAAAATTCCTCAGCAAATACCTCGACTCCGTTTTTGATTCTTAAGGCACTACTTCTAGCACGTGTCCCCACTATATAGTCCTTATTTTATCTTGCAAATGATCGTGGTTCATAACGTGCTAGTTTCAGCGTCTCCAATCTGTTATATAAAAATACATGCTGTAAAGGTTTTTACATACAAATGTATTTCAGGCAGATACCTTTGACCTTTGGTCATGTACGCAAATCCATCCTTCCATCTCTAAATCGGCTGTAGGTATATTCACATTGAATTTGTCATCATTATAATTTGACTGAGCATATCCTATATGAATGAATGTACATTAATCCCGTTGTCTTACGTGAGCACATCGCACTACAAAAATGTGACTTTAAATTTACGGCTTGTTCTTGTATTGATTCGTAACTAGTTTAGTTCCATATAAATATTTGTGTGACACGTTACAATTTACGTCTTACAAAAATTTGCGCATACCTACGCATTTATGTAAAACCTTAATCAATGTAACATGTATCAGCAAAAAGCTGTTCGATTTCAGATTCACATAACTCCACTCCATTTATTAGTAGTACACGGTTGAGGTAGTTGTTTTGTAATTTAATATTCAGTTGAAAACAAATCGGCAAATAACGTTTGAATATTATAATCTCTGTTTTCGATTTTAAATGTTGACTGACGAAGTCACTTTGTCTCTTTGTAAACTAGTTACACTACAGCTAGGCGTTCTACTACGTTGGTAGATAGATTACTATTGAAGTAACCATATTCCTACATATCGCATTTAATTTTCTGCGAAATTGGCAAAATATGAACGAATCGCGCAGACTCACAAACTGCCACATTCAATAAACTAACCACTCTTTGACCTCCAGTCAAATTGCTTCACATAAAGTTCACGATTCACATTGAGTCGACCTTTCTTGTTTGTTCAAATTAAATTCAACTTTTAAAACTTTACCAAAAATCTGCATGCATTCTTGCATACTTTGCTTTCATACAAACAAAATTCGCAGTTTTCTGCGTCTTCTTTCCCATAATTTAGAATTTTCTAAACCACCAGATTTACCTTACAATAGGGCCCACGTGTTTTATTATTAATTAGGAAGGACTGTCGTCAAACTCCTCATCTAAAGTTGAATTTCGATGCAATGCTATGAAAAAGTTGTTAATTTGATAGTGTGTTGGCCTGCCAACTTAACCGCAGTGATGACAGACTACAAGATATATCTTGTTTTCAAGATTTGTGAGCTCAAAAATATGTACAAGACTTCTTACCTCAAATTCATCAAATTTCAAGATTTTTGAGATTAAGAATTTTCTATATCTAACAAATTAAAACAACCTTTTCTATCGATTCCATTATAATGTGCAGAGCCCATAAGGAAGGAATATTTTTTGCTGTAAATTTAAATAGGTAAATCAGAAATTCGTAATCGTTCGAGTATTTAAACAGTTAAAAGTTTAATCTGTACAAAGGATTTCTTGCGCTTTAATAAACCGAATTGCTATGACCTTCATATAAGGTCTGTTCCTTTACTTTTAAATTTTACGAATTCTTACGAATTTTTACTCAGTGCCGTTCCTTAACTAAAAAAATCGAGAGAGAAACATATTACCCCTCCACTGAGAAATTTACGAATTTTTACTCAACAAATTTCTTGGTGTAAGAAGTGAAAAAGCTGTCAGTCACCTTACAACTAACAGATGATTTGAAATTTGTTGTCCCATTTGACATATGCGTTGATTATTTTTTAACTTTTTGCTTATTAAAATGGTATCAACAGGCGGCAAAATAAAATTGAATGTTCTCTTTAAGATTCTATTCGATATTGGCGACGAAATTCTTCCTCACTCTAACAAAGAACAATCTCTTCCATGTATTCTGCAGTGTCGCTTTTTCCTCTTCTCGAATGTTTGTAGTTCAATCAGTACAAACTCTTCCACATACTGTGATTCATCAAAACGAAGTTCGATTAATTCTAGGTCAATTTCATCTCTAGGTAAATGATATAACTAATTTTCTTTGTTAAATTAGCAAATTCCTCGAATTCATCAGACATTTCAACGGCTTTTCATAACACTTTTTTTCAATATTTGAAATATGTATCTGTCATTTTTTAAAGATTACTACAAAAGCGTTCCCTAACTTTTGCGTAATGTGGTATTCGTTTGGGCTTCTTCAGATTCGCTCTCAGATTTCAGATTTCGTGTAGCTAATCGAACATAAAAACGTCACTTGCTCTGTTTTATGATAATATTCGTGCGATTCGAATATGTGTAGCCTTCAACACTTTTCAAAACTTTTTCCATTCACTGGTTGAATTTAAAATTAAAACATTCGAAATTTGCGTCTCGATTGATTTTTAAATATTAATACACAACCAATTTAGTAAAAGAAATTCACCCGATGCAATGCCTTTCTTTGCTGTAGAACAAATTCACGAAAACCTAAACGCCCTCCACCAGTTGTCAAACTCAAGCGCACTGGTATTGGTAAATCTGAGAAAATATCTAGATTCGCAAAAGTGATCTGAAATCTGAAAAAGATTGCTTTTTTTTGTACCAAACGAACATAAAAACTGATCTGAGAGCAAAAAAAGTGATCTGAGAACGCCCAAACGAATACCACATAAGTGTCTCTCTTGGTCTCTCTTTGTGATAGATTTCATCCCCACCACTGCCATTTTGACAGTCTTTTCCATTCTTACTACAAAAGTAAAGGAACAGACCTATAAGCTCTAAAATTATATGTCATACATAAATACGTTCCAAAATTTCCAAAAAACAATAATATACATATTTTGAACAGTTTTTTTTTAGGGATATTAATGTAATTTATGTATTATGTATGTATATATATTTATCTACCTACTCCAATTTTGCGAAAAAGGAAATACATATAAGTTTTATTTAAAGTATAGACACATATATTTTGAAAAAAAATCTTGAAAAGAAGATATTTTATTTCGGAAAAACAAGATTTTCAGCTATTTTATCGGGCAACACTGGTTACCTTCGCGCTTCGCTTTGTAGTGACGATGAGCGATGAAAATGGATACACACACACAATAATTATTTGATGGTTTACGTGTGTGTACCATTTTATGAATAGAATGTGGTTTTCCATTTGGACCAAAAATCAATCTTTTTTTTGATCTAATGTCGTTTTCCATTGGGACAGAAAAAGCACTTTTTTTCAGAGTCAGAGCAGTTTTTCTGCTCTCGAAATCAGCTGGCTGTCAGATTTCATGTTCCATTGGGCGCAAAAAAAGCACTTTTTTTGAGAGTCAGAGCAATTTTGCGAATCTCGATATCCGAGCGAGATTCACACCTATTTGCACTAACACCAAAACATTTGTCGTTTGTCAAACTTTAAAGTGTGTTTACTTACGTTTTTAGGCGAGAAGTCTGTGAAAAATAGAAAAAAAATTACATATGGCCGCTGCAATATTTATTAAAATAAATTGAATGGATTTTTATTTACACAAATTACAATTTAAGAACACGTGACTTTTAAAACACGCACCACCACAGATGCAAAGGAAGAAAAATCTCGTTTTATGTTCCATTGGGCACGAAAAATCTGAAATCTGAGAGCAAAATCTCGAAATCCCAATGGAAATCGACATTAATCACTTTTCGCGTTCCATTGGGCAGAAAAATCTTTTTTTCGATTGGGATCACTTTTTGCAGATCTCGATATTTTTTCAGATCCACACACACCAATATAATTTGCACAGCTGTTTTACGTCAGTTTAAGAAGATTGCTTTCAAGAGAAATGCGCAAAGTTTCGTGAAAACCAAAACAGCAAAATACACAAATAGCTATGAATATGATTTCGGAGGAATTATTATCTTCCTTATCTCCCTCGTCATCTGAAGACTACAAACCACCAATAATACTTCATTTGTATCTACAACAGGGAAAACATTTTTGAGGTCGATACCTATCCATAAGTGATTTTGCCAAAAACGAATGCCATTTGAACAGCTGATATTGTTGTCAATTAACGCACTAATCCATTTACAAAAGCAGATCAATCTCGTTGCGCGTTCCATGAGCACAGTAAAATCTGAGATCTGAAAAAGATTTCTGGTGGTCCCAATGGAAAACCACAAAAAAATCATTTGGAAGGGTTTCATGTACCTATACCTATTTGGTTTTTGGTAGATAATGTTGACTGGTGGAAATTAAAAAGGGAAGCCGGTAGAAATCGGGTTATATGGACGCCACGCCACTGGGACCGGATCCAGCCGCGAATAGCATAGTCCAAATCCAAACCATTCAATTTGTTGATTTAAATTCAAGTGTTCTAATCGACGCCGCTTTGTGCCAACTGACTCAGTCGTGAGTCACTTCACTTACGACTTCAAGACTGAGAAAGATTTCGCTTTCTATACCAATCTATAGTCCTTTAACGTTTAGCTTAACGAAACAAAAATGATCATCTCCATGATGTATCACTATCATAGAAACAGCCTCCGAATTGTTTTAACTTCAATTGGTCAGGTGTCGGAAGCAAAATGCTTACAGCCTTATGTCGTTTTCCATTGGGACAGAAAAAGTACTTTTTCCAGATTTAGAGCAGTTTTTCTGCTCTCGATCTGGAAATCAGCTGGCTGACAGATTTCATGTACCGAAAAAACACTTTTTTCAGAGTCAGAGCATTTTCGAATCTCGATTTCTGAGCGAGATTCACAACTAATCACTAACACCAAAACATTCGTCATTTGTCAAACATAAAGTGTGTTATTTTACGTTTTTAGTGACGACAAGTATGTGAAAAATAGATAGGCCAGTGCAATGGATATTAACATAAATTTAGTAGGTTTTTATAAACACAAATTACAACACACGCACCACCACATTTAATAAACTTGGCTGTGTAGTTACTTGTAAATTATGCTCGCATTTCATCCCTACAAGCTACAACCAAGTCATAACTTTTATTTCCGCTTATGTTAGGTCATTAAAATGTAACCGAAAAACCACTTAATTGTTTAAGCTACTCCGAAATGCAGAAACACGGATTCCGATACTATATATACCTACTGCGTTCACTCATATAAAATTAAACTTTAGCCCTCAAATATATTACTAAAGTGGCCGCGAGTTACTTGAATCCACTCCTCTCCGCTATGAGGCAGTTTCTTTTCTTTGAATTCCATATTATCTATAAAAACCCTACAAATTAAATTCAAGTAAAGACAAATCGATGATATCTAGCAGACAGCGTTCTGCTGCAATTTGCATAAATGCACCCGACTACTATATCAGTCGAAGTTTCATTTCTAAATCTCAATCCTTGTACCGTCACATTAACTAAACTATTCCAATGTATAAATAATATAGCCCACTCTCTATTTTCTGTTCTCCTCGCTGGCATGTCATACGAATTTTACATCAATGCTAAAACCTTGATTAAATTGAATCCTTTCAGCTTCTCCCCCTAGAAATTTAAGCCACATATTATACCTATGAATGTTTCTGTAAAATTTGTATATTCTCATCCAATTCATATAATCAAAACAAGCTGAACCCGGCCGGCTTCGCCAGGCACTGATAGAATTCAAGTGTTTTTTTCTTGTTTTGCCTATCAACTATTAATCACCGTAATTACCGACATTTAAAAAAAATCAACTCAATTGGTTGAAAATTTCGGGCGACAGAGGGAAACATACACTTTCTGCCACTTTGTTTTATATTTATAGAGATTTAGGTTATATTTTCACTTGAAAACGTCAGCGGCAGCATTCTGCTAAATCTTTTAATCTTTGATTTCTTAAAAAAAAACTGCGTTCGTTGTTTTATAAGCTCTGATCGCATTCCTTAAAAGTTGTTCTTAAACGCTACTGTTACTACTTATCTACACTTTTATCGGTGCCATTGGCTCTATGGAGTTGACCAACATCCTTTTGTTCTGTACTTATTGCATTAGCAGACAATTTGACAATGTTACACACCTACAATACTCATGCTCGTCAATTAAATTACCTACGGGGACAATGTCGTAACTGCGCACTACTAATCATACAGGTTTTACACTGTACCATCCTATAGACCATAAGCCTAAATTCAGCTATCATTCCTACAAAAGTGACTGTGTTTACGAGTTCTTGTTAAGAGTTATTCTCTCAAACAATTATTCATAAACTGAATTTCCCAACAGAAATTGTCAGAGCAAAACCCCAAGAGCTAGCGAGTATCGTTCTTACTCCTCGCTTCCCCATTCAGTAACATATGCCAAAACGCCAAATCCTTGTTGCCCATATAACACTCTTCAGAATATTGATGTAGGTATCTCATTCAGATGCGATTTCATAACCGTTTTAACCGCGGAAGCGTAGTTGCGTTAAAGTAGTCTTTCGGGCTTCAACCGAACCTACGTGTTCTGTTTATAGACAGGTTTTCCCACACCTACCAATGAATTGTTTGATCTTCCAGTCAGATTTTTTTTAAAGGATTACATAAAACATACCTATCCCAAATTGACATGCTTTCTTCGATTTGTAAAATGTAATCATACTAATAATACCTACCAAACAACTCCATAATAATTCAATACGGAAATCTGCAATCGAAGCTAAAGAAAACGCATAAATTTAGAGATCCCAACCCCAATAAGTTTCACGACCCTGTCCAAAATGAATTCGATTCCGGCTTTTAAAAATGAACCTACAAATCAAAAAAAAAAAAAAGAGAAAAAAAACTTTAAAATCGATTCTTGTTCAATCTTTGAAGGTATTTTATTCGAAGACGAATAAGAAACCCGATGGCTTAAACAAAATCCCACACAAACAAACCGTTCTTGTCCTTTTCCAAATTGATTTCGATTCGAAAATAAAAATTACATACCTTCACAAATCCAGAAATAATTTCCCAAAATTTGAAAGCAAAATTAAAAAAGCTTTTTCTGCTCTATGCAGCTTTCCCGCCTTTCAAAGATTGTAATCGATCAAGCAAAGAAGTCAAAATGTACCGCCTTCACAACCCAGCATCATTACCTACTACGAAACCGTAGGTATCCCACATTGGTTCTATATTTCAGCTCGATTTGTAAGTTGTACCTCAAAATCTATCAGTCGCAATAAGACACTCTTACTCTATCTGCGAATGTATAGGTATGAATCGAATCGTTTATACAATAATGAACTTTCCTGTCCCCCGAACCAGAATGGCCATCCTTATCCATACAAATTTATTTCGATTCAAAATACGCCGAAGACAAATAAAACAAATAACCGATTATTATTTGGCCAAATGTAGCTTTTATGTCCACTTGTCACTTTTGCGGAACATCCCACAAGCCCCCTCCAAACCGCGAATCATAAATAGGTACTGCAAAAATAATCATAGTTGGCGCAAGGAA
Organism: Cheilosia urbana; assembly: GCA_946477585.1. Classification (NCBI taxonomy): domain Eukaryota; kingdom Metazoa; phylum Arthropoda; class Insecta; order Diptera; family Syrphidae; genus Cheilosia; species Cheilosia urbana. Next base: position 60,366,993 of record OX297854.1, on the reverse strand, counting down.
CCTAAGAGTGCAGTCACAGAGTGAGCGACTAGCGCTCTAAAAAAAATTTAAAATATAAAATCGTATTGCGGTAGCCACGTAGGTTCTGAGGCTGAGCGACGTTGATCAAACGCTCAGTCTCTAGTCACTCACTGCGTGTCAGCACAACACCCTAAGCCTACAAGTCGCAAGTCTCATATATTGCTCAGCAGTTATTAACCCATCAGCTGGGATCTTTTACAATAGGTATTAATTTAAAAGCATATAGGTAGGTACCTAATGTTTAACAGTCAGAGTCACAGTTTTATTAAATTTTACCAACCGCTCCCGCTCAAAAAAACAAATTGGTATCCCTGCGAAATTTCCGCAACCCATTTTATTTTAAAAGCACAACGTGCGTTCCACGCATGATTTTGCTAATCTTGTCATAGTTGCTATCAAGAAAATTATCAACTAAAATTCGCCCCACGCATACCTATTAGGTAGTGCTCCCCTTATTGAAAATAGAGCTATTAGGTATCCTACCCGTCTTATGTAAAATTTCCTATTATGCAACTCAAATATCCCCCGTAATTCTGAAATCACCTATGTAGGTATTTCCTACTGTAAGTGCCCACACCTACCTGATTAAATTTGATGGTATTTTTCGTCTTATAAATCCTCCCTTAAAACTAGATCTTAACTCTAATGCGAAACAACAACCCTTACGTTTACTGGTTCTTTTCCATAATGCTCATAACCATATCTTTTCTATTCTCATATAACCTATGTTCAATACATTATCTATTACTTTCTCTTTCAGACATATAAACCCGAAGACTATTCAGAAAGCTGTACCGGCTCCATCTTCGAAGGCAAGAACCCACCCGACAAGGAAACGCCGACATACAATCCCCCATCGAACGTGACGACACCACCGATACAACAACTTGATCGGCCTCTAAGTCATATCTCGGAGGAGTACCTAAATCCTTCACCCTCATCAACTACTACTACCCTCCTTTTTGAATGTCCCGAACCCGATTGTCCTGAAAACTTCAAAATTGAGTTTGATTTGAAAAATCATCTAAAACTGCACGAATCGAAACGGAAATACAAGTGTGAAATATGCGGCTTTCGCTTTACAACGCCTTTTAATCTACGTGCTCACGTGCGCCGCCATATCGGCGAAAAACAATTTGCCTGTGATGAATGCGAAAAGCGTTTTTGGACTACAACCGAATTGAACACTCACCGACGAAAGCACACCGGTGAACGACCATTTGTTTGTGAGTTCTGTGGAAATGGATTCAAAACATCCGGTGCTCTAACAGACCATGAAAAACGACACACTCAAAAGAAACGTCACAAATGCAGCGAGTGCGATCGTAGCTTCCTCCATTTGCAAGTATTACGCGAGCATATGAACACCCATACTTTGGAACGTCCGTCGTCTGCAAAGTCTGTAATGCAACCTTTTCGCGAAAGAACAGTTTAACGCAACACTTGGGCCTTCATTCCATCGAAAAGAAGTACAGCTGTGACGTATGCCTGAAGGATTTCGCCCAATTACCGGGTCTATTGTCCCACAAGAGACTTCATGAGCGCTGAGTCATCAAACAAATGAAAATAATAAATATAATTAAAAAAAAAAAAAAAAAAAACTGTCTGCGAACATAATATCTCCGATAGCAAAGCTATCTGTTTCGATCAAGCGAGAGAGAAACGAGAGCTTGGCGATTACCAATAAACAAATATTCGCAATCTGAAGAATTTTGTTATTTTTCAACATAAAATCGCATTTGATATGTATTCTTTCGGTATTTACCATTTTAGTATTATAAAACAACAAAAAAAATACTCATTGAGCAATCTCTAAACTACTCCATTGTTGTCTTTGATTTTATTTACATTTTACAGATTAAAGCGGAGTAATCTCAACCTACCTATACTATATCTTCGAGTTGTATCAAACACGTATGATTGGTTTCAAATTCGAACACATTCGCGTTAGACCGCGCAGAATATAAAAATTAATTTATTCGGAGTCAACGATACGAACACCGAAAAAAAATTCCGATTGCACCTGCACGGACTACTTTGAGTTTAAATCCAAAAGCGGCTACGCCTTCTGCGATGGTGTTGAACAGCGCTGCCACTTTGCTACGATCGTAGCAAAATTGCTACGCGATTTCCAATTTGCTACGCTGCTACGCACTCTCCCTAAAAACGTCTATTTTGCTACTTTTTTTTAAAGCATGAAATGTCAACATAAATCTTGGAATTTTTCTTTAAAAAATATTAAAAGAAAGTATATTCAACTTTTACTCACTTTCCCACACCAACTTATATTCTTTTCTACCATACCCAACAAGTACCCATTTCTTCGGATGGGATAGGTTTGAATTTGAATGGAATCTGGCAAGCCACTGTTTTTAAAAGTTTCCAATTTAACGAAAAGACTTCTTTGTTCTGTCACATAGCAGCGCAGCTGCTGAAAGATTTTTTTAAGATTTAAGCTGGACAAAGAACAAGAAGACGAACTCATTTAGAATAGAGACAGTAGATAAAATAATGGCTGCAAAATGTTTGGTTTCAAAAAGAAACGAAATATGGGTGTCGAATCGAAAACTTAATTTTTGAACTTAAAAAAAAAACCGTATTAATGTAAAAAGACCGGAATTTCTATGTGATATTAATTCTGCTATTGGTACAAAGATCCTACATTTATAATCTTGTGATATGAAATATTTTTTTTTGAGGAATACTTGCATGCAAAGCGCCTTTAAAGTGAAGTTTTTAATGATATTTTTGTTTGTTTGTTTGTTTACAGTTTTGTAAAATATATAGTTCACCAACTATACTGGTACTAGTCTTTAAAAACATATTTACTTTGAATAACGAATTAAGGGTTTTTTTGTTTGTTTTCGAAAAAAAAAAAATGATATTTTTAACTTTTGAGTTTTGCTACGCAAATTAAGTTTTGCTACTCAAATTTGCTACGCAAATTTTTTTCCTTGTGGCAGCACTGGTGTTGAATGAACAAAAATTAACTCGAGTCTCAGATTATTCGATTAAGCTATTTTATGCATCCATGAATCATGATTTCATGATCCATCCGCAACATAATTTCGAAATCGGAGAATTGAGAAAATAAAAACACAAATAACAATAACAACTCGTTCCAATCCAACTCCGACTCAACTCAAACATATCCAACGAGCTTTTTTCAAAGCTTGTCTGTATTAGCAAAGTTGGGAGAAAGAGCACCGAGAATAGATGATAGGTAATAGAAATAATGTATCTATGAACTTACAAGCAGCTTACAAGTACAGGAAAGAAAACTAGGCAATTATTTAGATAGTATTATTAACCAAACAAATTGTATTAATCGCCTTTTAACAATTTATTATAACCAACCAATAGCATTCAGTTATCTTAAAATGTATTCCCGAACTCTATCACTGACATAACACCGATAGGAAAACAAAATGGCGAATTTAAAAGAAAAAAAAAAAAAAACGGTGCCAGCGGCAAGTAGATTGTGAGTCTGGGGTCTCAGCATTGTCTCTGCTTACAAGTATAGGAAAGAAAACTAGGCAAAAGTACGGAACCGGAATTACACGATCGTGCAGATTATAAACTAGAACAAGAAGAATCTTTCTTTTCCAATTCGAATTCAATTTTCTTTTAGTTTCAACATGGGATAAAGTAGGTTCCGCACGGGAGCAGTAAATCACACTTCGTTATAATGTATAAAGAAATTGATTACACAAACAAAGAATATTTTGTTTGTTTTTGTCGCTGTGTCGAAAGTCGTTACAAGGCGATCAAACATAAAGTACCTAGATCGGAAAAGTTGTGCAGGAACTTGAAACAATTTCATATAGGGAGATATTAGTTGCATGCAAGTTCATGCAAGTTGCATGCAAGTTCACAAAATAACAGAAGCTAGATATACAGTGGAACTTCCATAACTCGAATTTTCCACAACAACAACTTTGATAAATTTTTTTAAGGCTTCTGTTACTTAAAAAACTTTTTCTCTCTTTGAAATATGTATCCTTATAACAAAATAAAAAAAAATCAAGTTTTTGTTTTTATTTCTCTAAATCGAATTTTGTTTCTTACATTTTGAGAGTTCGACTTATGGAAATCCCAAACTTCGGACATATTTACAGTGGAAAACACTCGGTGCGCTTTCTTACCACATCTACGGATTTCTTTGAAAATAGATTTTTACCCTCTTCTTCAAGTAAGTAATTTTGCGGTAAACAAAGATATTTAAAGATATTTCCCTGAGTGAGCTTAAAGCTCTAGCACAAATTGTACTGTAGCCATACACATTACACATGCATTATGTAAAGTGTGAGACAGTCATGGTAGGGGTGTTACTCTACAGAAAGGGATGGAGACTGAAGAATTTGTGACGTGCTTGAAATTTCGAGTCATATGTCAAAACGAATGTCTAAATAATGGAGGCAATGGGGACCAGTGTTGCCGAAAGTAATCGCATAGGAGTATTGTACTCCTTTCAGCCTCGCCGTACTCCAGTACTCCTTTCACATTTGTACTCCTATTTTGTTAAAGACCTGACATATCTTATGTGGTTTTCCATTGGGACAAAAAATCAATCTTTTTTTTTATCTAAATCACTTTTTGCGTTCCATTGGGACGAAAAATCAATCTTTTTTTCGATTCGGATCACTTTTCGCAGATCTCGATATTTTTTCAGATTTACGCATACCAATATACTTTGTACAGCTGTTTAACGTCAGTTTAAGAAGTTTCATTTCGTTTCATTAACAAAATACATAAATAGCTATGGATACGATTTCGGAGGAATTATTATCTTCATTATCTCCCTCGTCATCTGAAGACTACAAACCACCAATAATACTTCATTTGTATCTACAACAAGGAAAACATTTTTGAGGGCGATATCCATTTGTGATTTTGCCAAAAACGAATGCCATTTGAACAGCTGATATTGTTGTCAATACGCACTAATCCATTTACAAAAGCAGATCAACTCGTTGCGCGTTCCATGAGCACAGTAAAATCTGAGATCTGAAAAAGATTTCTGGTGGTCCCAATGGAAAACCACATTACACTTGCGGGAAAGTTCAATGTCAATGTTCAATGTAAGAAATTTAATTGCTTAAAATTTAATGCAAATTTGGCAGCACTTTTATCTGCTAAACTGTCGTTAAAAAGGGAATTTCTCTCTTTCTAGTTTGTTATTGCTTTTCGTTGACTTCATGAAATTTTGAACTGTCAGTAGGTATTTATTTTGTTGTTACCTGAGATTGTGGTTTGATGGTTCTGTTTTTTTAGTTGGAACTCCTTGAATTTTTACGTAAGATTCAATAAAATGAAAAGTTTTGTTCAATTAATGTCTGAAATCTATTAGAATACATCAAAGTGAACATGTATTAAAGATATTTATATCGTATTCGATTGAGCTTCTTCAGATTCGCTTTCAGATTTCAGATTTTGTGTGTCTAGTCGAACACAAAAACGTCACTTGCTCTTTTTTGTGTTGATATTCGTGCGATTCGAATAAGTGTAGCCTTCGATACTTTTCAAAGCGCTTTCCATTCACTAGCTAAATTTTATACATAAATAAATTACAAAAACAGATTCTCCCGAATAGGTAAACAAACTCCACCAGTTATCAAACTCAAGCCCACTTGCATTGGTAAATCTGAGAAAAAATCTATATTCACAAAAGTGCTCTGAAATCTGAAAAGGATTGTTTTTTTATACCAAATGAACATAAAAAGTGCTCCGAGAGCAAAAAAAGAACTCTGGGATCCCCCAATCGAATACCGCATTAGTGAAATTGGATCTCTTGGAGGCGGTAAAGGCAAACGAATATGTAAATGTATCTTGTGCTGGAGATTCCAATACAAATGAGTCTGCTGCTGTTCCTATACATTTAGCAATATCACCTTCTGCAAGAGCCAACGATAGCCAACTTTTGTTATTAGAATTAATAGGTATTATATATTTATTTATTTTTGTTTTTATGATTTTTTTGTTTAATAAATTTAAAGTTTTATAGTCTGTACGACTATTTCTTTCAAAATACTCCCCTTTTTTTGGCTTATAATATTTCTCTTCGGCAACACTGATGGGGACCTTCGTTCAAGTATCTAGTTTAGTAACAGCCTTATTATGGCTATCAAAAAATATCAACACGATATTTGATAATAATTGATACGTAACAACAAAATGCATGAATCGGTATTATGGTTATCACCTATCAAAATTGTTGATGAATTATATTAGATTTAAGATCTGTGAGTAGTTTTATCGAAACCTAAACTTGTTATTACTGCTGTCAAAAAAATTGATATTCATCAAATTTTCTATCAATCACAAATTTCTTGTTGCTACGTGTCAAATATTCGCCCGGTTAAAAATATCTATTAACACCAAATCATAAAATGTATTTCCTTGTTTTTATTGTTGAAAAAATAAACTTCTTTAGACCGAAATGTCATTGGTAGAGTTATTTTTAGAATCGTCTAACTTCAAAACCGCCCCATTTCTCAATGATATTTTGATTAGCATTCACAATAGGGTAAAAATTACCAATTGATTACTCATAATACCAAATTATCGATGAATTGAGAGATGTTATCAAGTATAAAACAATTGATATTTGGTGGCCATAATACGGCTGTAAGTCGGACAGCTGTCTGATTAGATTTATCGCGGTTTTGATTGGCTGAAGTCGGTCATATGAGCAACTGTTTCAGTTGACGTTTATGGAGGGGTAGCCAACGAATCTAGTCAAGATATTCGTCACTGAGTACTAAGTTACCAGTTCGGATATGTGGATGACGTAGGAAAAGTGACATTCCCGACCAATCTAGTTTTTACTTTCAGGTTACATCTTATCCAGACCAATCTAGTCGACTTAAGATAACTAGATTCTTAAATGTGCCCAATAATAAGACTCCCTACTCGCAATCCTCATGCCGCTAGCCACCTAAATTGTTTGTCAAATCCGGCATTTTGTTTTCCTATCGGTGCAATGTCAATTAGAATCCGTGTGACATGCAAAAACATATAAAATAGATGCTGCCAACAGTCGGGAATATCACATTTTAACGTTACTAAAAGCGATTTGTTAGTTATTATAATTTTTTTTAAGGCGAATAATACAATTTTTTTGTTAATAAAACTATCTAAATGAGGTGTTTTATATAATAGAAACATATTAGGACAAACAAGGTTATGTATTTTCCGCATTTGGATATTATTGACTTTGATTCCATGAGTACCTATATTTTTCTTAAATTACTGAAGAAAAATTGCTCAAAATGTTTTTATTTTCCCTTATCCAATCAACATTGTTCATTTTTCATAAATATTTCATGCAAATGGCACTTATTACGAATAATTTCAAATTTAAAGGATTAAATTCTATAAATGCTGACAGTAACTTTGCCGACAGCGGGATGGGCTCATATTTTTTGCGAGTGTGTTGAAGAACCGGAATTTTTGAAGTTACGTGACATTTTTCAATACGAATTTCTATACAATTCTACCGCACCAAATCGTGGCCACTCCGTAAAAATATAGCATGTAGACGAAATAACGGGAAATCGGTCGAAGTTGGCGGTCTCAGTATGGTTTTTCTCTGGTGTTACTCTACAGAAAGGGATGGACACCTTCTGGCATGTCTTGAAATTTCGAGTCAAAATTAATGAGAACATTCCATCTGCTTGAAGTTAGTGGCAAGGGGTTAAATATTCGCCTAAAGAACGACTATACGATTTTAACAAAGAAAATGTCAAAAAACAAAGAGCTGACACTTTTGCGGACTGAACAGTCTAAAGAATACAACAAATATCTAAATCAGAGAAATGATGGTGTCATTAGTACGTATTAGTGTTATTGGAGACGTTCAAGGGTCTAAGTCGGTCAGCTGTCTTACCAGACATATCTCGGTTTTTATTGGTTGAGAGCAGCTGTTTCAGTTGACGTTTGTGGAGGGGTAGCCGACGAATCTAGTCAAAAAATTCGAACTGCAATCTACTACACACCAGCGCAACGTATTCTCCTTTGGTGGGTGAGGAATCTGCAACATGTTGTGTCTTCTACATCCAGCTGATGATATTTTCAGAAACCTTGAAAAGAAAGTCACTTGTAGATTTTCTATCAGTTTCATCTGAATCAAAATCGGCGTCTACAAAGCCCATCAGAGGTTTCTCTCCTTTCTTCGTATAAACCAGCTCATGATCCATCGTAGCCTTAAAATAACGAACCAAACTCTTTCCGCACTGTTCTAAACCGGGAGAATCTTGGTCATTAAACATGGCGCCCCCGCGCACATACCCGATTCCCCACGCAGTGACTGTAAATCCATGTGAAGCAGCGCAAAAAAAAATGCTTAATGGCACCGAATGAACTGTCAGGTTACTATTTGCAAGTGTATGAGTGTGGCTAGTTTTCTTTTACATGGCACCCATCCTTTCCCACATAGTAACACGGAAAATAGCTTGAAGGCAATTTCTCTTATGTCGTTTTCCATTGGGCAAAAAGAAGCGTCCGGGAGAGTCCGGAATCGAAAAATTCCCTTCTGAAACTGTTCCATTGGCACAAGAAATACCTACTCTTCTGCTGATTCTGAGAAGAGAATTTCGCTTCTCGATTTGAAGTCAGAATCCAGAAGATTATTTTTTGGCATTTCACCAATACCTTTGTGCTTTGTGGATTCAACCAGAAGCAGTTTTCTTGTTTCATTGGATTTCAGATTGAGTCGATCCCCGAGTGAAACCAATGGAAAACGACATTAAGTTGTCTGAGCTGACGGGGATCCACTCATTCTGTAATCCAATGGAACAAATAATCTACGTCAGCTGTCAGCCGACTTGTATAAAATACATAACTTACACTTGTGTGAGTGCTTCTTGAGTGGATTCCGTTTTCCGACTTAAAATCGAGAAGCGAAATTCGCTTCTCAGAATCACCATCAGAGGAGTATTTTTTTGTGAAATTGGAACGGTTTCAGAAGACTCTCCCGGACGCTTCTTTTTGTCCAATGGAAAACGACATTAGTTTATGGCTTTAATAGATTTCTTTTGGAACACACTCAAGCATGATTCTTCAGCGTTGGATGTAACATGCAATCCCTATGCCAAGGAACTGCTCCAGCTCTTTCGTTTCCTTCATCTCAAACTCTCTTGTCAACAACTCTTAACTTAACAAATCTGAGCCCTATGAGCCCTAAAATTAATTCCGTATCGAACCATCATCATAGCCTTTATATATACATAGATTTTGAGATATATTCGAATCAGACCACCAATGTCGGGGCTCTTTTCGTCTCTCTACCACTATAAATCTTACCCAGAGAAACTCTCGAGATTTCTCCGGAGGTTCTTCCGTCTGGGTTCGATTCCTAGTGTTAATGCTAATAATTGTTTATGTAAGATCTGTTTCATCCAATGGGTTTCGACCCAGTGATGTACCAACTCCCAAGATATACTCATTCTTCTGCCAACCAATGCAGGACATTGACACAGTATATGTGCTGGAGTCTCAGAATAGTTTACAAGGATCATACTCTCTAAGGCCCATCTTCCTTTAATGATACCCGAAATTACCATGTCCTGTAGTCAACGCCACTACATATTTCAATGTTCCTCGACTCATGCTTAGAACCATTCTTTGAGTGGAGCAGGCCGGCCACTTGGTTGCCATTTTAGCCTAATCTCTACATTAATGCATCCGACACTAGTTTTTTTTAACTAAGGGATGTTTCTTAAATTCCTCAATGTACATTGACCTAATGCTAATATCTGTAAAGTTTAATAATGTTGTCATTGCCTGGAATAAAATGAAATGAAATAAAAAAAAATGAAAATGAAACATTGTGCCACCGTTGACTATCTTCTCAGGTGTTCTGCCGCGATCCATTTGTGAATCAGCTATTCTACCATTCAACGGTCAAGTTGACCCCTGTTTTGCAAGGAAGGCCGCCTCTTCATTGCCGTCGATCCCTATTATTGTTCTCGTACCCAAGTCAGTGTTACTTAAATTTTAGATGAACACTTATCGAGTTTCAGTACACTTTCCAGTGCAAATGATGTTGCGATGTTTGTCTGTTTCTTACGTTTAATCGCCTCCTGATTGTTCAGTGCTATAAGGATGTGGCTTCCTTCTAAATGGCTCTCAAGCAAAGACCTCCAACGCATGTAGCAAAGCAATCATCTCAGCCTGGTATGATGAAGTGTATTTTCCGAGGTTATATATACCGGCCCCCGCTCCGCCATCCATTACGGATCCATCCGTGAGAATCACTATTTTACCATTTCTTCTCTCTGGAAGTAATCCGTTCTCAATACGAATTTGTGATTTCTTTCGATAATACACGCCCTTGTTATTCTATCCATTAAGGCATGTTCAGCTCCATAATCTCGTTTTTGATAAGTTCCGGAATCTTTCTATGTCCATAGATGGTACCACGATTCTGCCGTTTCGCATATCGATGCAAACAGAGTGCCGTTTGTACCGCTGTTTTTTTTTAATAAATAAGACCACATTTGTCTCCCTCCATGTAATCGGAATGTAGCCTATTACTAGGCATGCAACGTATGTAATCCTGAGCCTTGATGCAGTTACGTCTACTACCCATTGCATTAGACCTGGAGTTCCTCAACGCCTTCTTTAGTTTTTCAAGTTCCCTACTCCACCAAGGCGTGGGATCTTATTTTTCCACTAAAGTTAGTTATGTGCCAGCCACTCGATACGCATCTTCAACAGCTGATTGCAGATGCTTCAGCTGTGATTCTACATGCCAAGTGTTTTTCGGTATTCCGAATCCTGTTACATTTCGTTGTTCCTCTAATACTTCCAGGTATTTTGTCCTATATGTGTTCTTTGGAATTCTGATGTATTTGCGATCCTTTTTTCCATTTACATCCATAACGAACATCAAATGAAATGGCTCTGTGATCCGACAATGTAGCCTGATCCATTAGCCTCCAATTTGATACTCTTTCAATTATCCTGCTACTGCATAGACTCACATCAATCACATTACTCCTTCTCGCATCCACGAAGGTTGGCTCTTTTCGCCTGTTTCAGGTTTAAGATACCTAGATCCTTGTATGATACAAATTCGAAAAGCGCTTCTCCTCTGTAGTGATGCCCCACAATGTATTATGTACATTAGCATCACAACCAATTATTAGATCCTCGTTCCTATTTCTGCATAAATTCACCAAAGACTCTAACTCTCTTGTCGAGGGAGGTTCTGGAGGAACTCCTCGCACTGCTCAAGGTCTGGGGCGCACAGTTCCGGCAATTTATATGCTTGTAATCCGTCCATTGTGGGCGCAGTAGCTTAGTGGTTAGTCTGTTGGACTATGTGAGGGGTCGAGGTTCGAATCCCGCAAAAACCCAAATTCCAACTTAGGGTTTTCTTCACTGCGCCACCTCTCGCGAACGTCTGACAAACATCCGAGAGTATAACTGTCTTGAAAAAGCTTCTCAATTAGCCGTTTGGAGTCGGCATAAAATTTTAGATCCCTTCCATTCGTTTCAACAATGAAAAATTCACACAAAAAAAGGCTAGGCCTAGGGTCCCTCCGGACCTGTTGCGCCAACTATTTATTTATTTTTAATCCGTTCATCACCAGGATACAGGACCTAGTTCTTTCGCTTGTTTGCACATACTGCAAGTCCTCTAATCTCCTCTAAAGAACCAAGCCTCCTATATCAGGGCTGTTTAAAACGATTCCTCATCAATACATTTAGTCATCATTGCTGATGCTGGCCTTGCTGTGATGAAGGTTCAATTGATCCCATATCTATGGTGTCTATCACTTCGTCCCTCCTAGTTGAATCTTTTCCGATGATCAATGGAACTTCACGAATGCTATGTCCAACCCGCAAAAGAGTCTATCTCCTGCTTGTCTAACCGGCCTCGCTTTCTCCATCATACTTTTTTTCATCATATCTTTCCACATGAATAACCCTCCATTAAGAAGTGTCCTTCACATAGGAATTTGATATTCTGGCACGGATGACATATTAGCTAACGGGTTGACCGGGAACGAAGATTATCAACTTTTCCACATCCTTTAGTATGTGAATATTCTGTCTAATTTAAGGTTGATTGCTTCCCATAGGTTGGTCATCTTCCCTAAAGTCTCAAATAGTCAACCCTTAGTCTCTTGGGTACCGCATTTTATTGTTATAATCCCTTCCTCCAAAGTTATCTCCTTAATACCTGCATTTGTCTGAAGTAGGTCTAGCGCCCCCAACAGAGCATTTTCAAAAATACGCAACTGCGAAGCAACAATCCCTCCCTCTCGGGTCATGTCGGCAACACCCATTTAAGTTCGCCGCTGTTTGACCAAAGGTTTTTAATCCCTTGCCAACTTTGGCTCTCTCACTTCTAGTGTATGGCTTTGCTTCATCTCCTTGCTTTGCTCTCCTTCCCATAGCTTGGTTCAGCCTTTCTTGGTACATGTTGCTCGGCCTTGCACCATTTCTGCTTTTCGGGCTGATTGATAATCCGTTGTACATGTTGTACATCCACATAACCACTGCAGTGTGATACCTGACCATCCTCCTTTCCGCCTTCCGTCCCCTTCTTCTCATTTTCGGGTGGATTCATGGTCCGGCACAGTTGAACCGTTTCCTATAGTTTTCTGGTGAGATTTGGATCAGATCTTGGTCTTTCAGTTCACATTCAGCTCTACCAGAGGAGTTGGGCCGCACTATACAGATGTAACATCCTTTTCCTCTACTTAAGCCGAATCTTCGGATAAAGGTAAATGAACTTACCGACGAAAAAAATGTGGCCCATTTTTCCTTTGGTACAATTTCAAATGCTTTGCAACCAAAAATTCTTAACTTTTTAACACCTCTGCTCGGCTGGAGTTTTACCAACAATACACCTCGATAAACAGCTATTCCTTAAATAGTTTGTAATTAGTACTAGCTACACATTTCCTTCTTAACGGCAGAATCAATCATCATAGTCCTAGCTCTATCTACTACGCAATAACGCACTGTAGGTTGAATAACTTTTTCCATATAAAATTGCTTTTGCTCATTCGAAAAATATTCAGGACCCTGATTGTCACATCTGAAGTAGACTATTCCGCACACAAACTCTGCTGTCACATGACTTTCGACAGTTTTAAAGCACTGAAACTAAAACACCTTCGAATCTGTTCACATCAAAAACATCTGAGCCAAATAGTTATAATCGTCAATGATGGTCACAGAGTAGGTACCTTTGACCTTCATATGTACTTGGCATGATGTGTCCGCACACATTGTTCAACAGCCCTCGGTCTTTGCTTTGAGAAAGGCAATTCGGTTTACATACTTTCCTTTAAATCATGTTTAACACGTAACCGTCTCCTCACCACCTTCCATATACTTGTGACCATGTTTCCATACTTCATTTTCTCCACAACATGACCCAGCCTTCGATGCTATATACACCATCAAACTTACACAAATTTAGATAAGTTTTTGTGGGATATAATCTGAACGTTTGACAATGCACCGACAGCACCCATTAACTCCATTAGATTTAAAAAAAAAAAAAACGCTTTGGGTCCACGAATAAAATACATTTCGAGACCTTTCTCTAGGAGTGCCTTTATCAAAAGCAAGTTTACTCGGAGCTCTTTTGCATGCACCACTTCCTTCACCTCTATTGCTATTCTCCTTCGAACAACAACAGTTTACCCTTTTAACACTCCATTGCACCGCCCTCTTCAGTGGTACTAATTACCAAATTATTATTTTATTTAAAACTACATACTTATAACCACTTATTCTACTTAGCTACCTATAATCAGGGTGGTAAGCAATCTAATTGATTGGTCACCATCCTGATCGCATCCATGGTTGCCTGGGAGCCGCCAACAGGGATTCACCCGCACCGCCGAGACTCGAGCGAGGCCTTAATCGTCGGTCTAGGGAGCAGTCTTTCATGCTGGCTAGCCCGGCTGCTCCCAAAGATCCCCTACTCTAAACCAAAACCTACTAACTTAATATCTAGATTGAAACTAAGGACGATGTTACGTTAGTAGCACACCCGGGCCGGGAGAGCATAACAACCCTCAACTCTTCATCAATCCACCGAAATTCGGTGAACTGCTTGGGAGTATCTGTTTTGTCCCGTTCGGCAATTGCGGTGCTAAATCGAAGCAGCTCCTGAGCATTCGCGGCGTACCCGTCGTGGAATCACCTTAATAAGGAAATTGTCAACCCTATTCAGTCGAGCGCCATTGTATAGCACTGTTGCAAAAAGAGGCTTACTATTGTACTGATTTCTGTACTATTTGACTTTCCCGAGTACGCAAATAACACTTCTTAATTTTGAGTACTATCTGTACTGTTTTTAATTTGTTAAATTGAATATAATAGGTTATTTCACTTAGTACGTCCATATCATTCACTCCAAAAATTGATCCGAAGTCCATAATATAATATTCCATAATACAGGGTGTCCGCCGGGAAGGTATACTACTTTGTTTGTTTATAATTTTTGATTAAATGAAAGAGAATTAATCTTATATTGATAAATGCTTTATTTAATGTCGGCAATTATGTATGGAATACAATATCAGGTAAATGTCGGCTTCTGTTAGTCTCACAAATGCGAGCCCTTTTGAGCACATTTTTCATTACATTCTCACACATTTCACGCGGTATTTCATTAATTTCATCAGGAATATTTTGTTGGAGTTGCTCAAGCGATTCTGGTTTGTTTGCATAAACCTTGCTTTTCAAATATTCTAACAAAAAGAAGTCCGGAGCAGTCAAATCAGGCGACCGTGGAGGCCAATCAACATCACCATTTCTTGAAATAACTTGTTGTGGAAAGAGGTCTCGCAGTAATTTCATTGTAATCCTGGCTGTATGCGATGTGGCACCGTCTTGTTGATACCACATGTTAATCAAGCCCAAAGCATGAAGTTGTGGCGTTAAAAAATGTTCAGTCATATCACAATATCGCTCCCCATTCACAGTTACCGTTACGCCGTTTTCATTTTCAAAGAAGTAAGTTAAAAATTGCACACCAGACGTCTGGCATCCCTAGTTTTGCCGGGATTCCAAATTCGGCCATCGCCGTATAGAGCTCCTGACGATGTATGCTATCATATGCGGATTTGAAGTCAATGAATAGGTGGTGATTTTCGACTTGAAATTCGTTGGTCTTATCCAGAATTTGCCTCAGTGTGAAAATTTGGTCTATCGTCGATCTGCCGGGCCGGAAGCCATACTGGTACGTGCCGACTAGTGTGTTGCAGAACGGTTTTAGACGTTCCCACAGTACGTTGAATAGGATCTTGTATGCGATATTAAGCAGGGATATGCCTCGATAGCTCTTGCAAGACATAGGATCGCCTTTTTTGTAGGTGGGACACATGGAGCTGATAGTCCAGTCATCGGGCATGTTTTCTTCCAACCATACTTGGTTGATGATGAAGAGCTCCGCTGGTAAGCCATGTTGGACTTGTGGGGCTTTAGATCATATTCGCATGAATTGTCCGAAGTTCAATAAGCTACGAGAAGAGCCAAAGGACAAGGCACATATTGCTAAAGCTGATGATCGTAGTGATGAAGACGTAGTTTTCATGGCTAAAAACAAGCGTTTTGATGAAGGGTGGTACTTGGACTCTGGTGCAACCAAACATATGACATTTGAGAAGGACATTTTTGTCAAAATTCGTCGGGCAAAGAAAAAGGTTGTTATGGCTAATGGGTCAACAGTCAATGAAGAAGGCGTTGGTGGAGCAGTCATATACGGTCAGAATAATGAAGGCATTGAAAGAAAAATCAGAATAGAAGAGCTTCTATTTGTTCCCGACCTTGATACGAATTTGCTTTCGGTCAGTAAACTGGTAAAGCATGGGCTGACTGTCGTATTTGATAATAATTGCGCAGAGATTCGATCCGGAGATCAAGTTATGGCTGTTGCCGATCATATTAATGGACTTTTTCGACTTCGACTTCGTGACAAAGCACTTTTATATGCACCTAGTGGTCACAACCCAAATTGCCAGCATCAATGGCACCGTCGCCTCGGTCATCGTGATCCACAAGTATTGAAGAGAATCGCAAAGTATGCAATGGCAACCGGACTAACAATAAAGAGTTGTGGATCTGATGAAATATGTGAGTGTTGTCTTAAAACAAAAATGACTGAAAACTTGATAACAAAAAGCATAGTGAATATAAAGTAAAATCGTACAGTGTTAATATCGCTCATGTTGAACTCAACACTCCTCCTCGATATTTTCTTCTACATATGATGGCTTGAGTCCGATGCGATCCCTGAACTTTGAAGCCTTAGTTGCACCAAGTGGCTTCGTGAGAATATCTGCAATCATAACTTCTGTTGGACAATATTCAAGCTTGATAACATTTTTAGCATAAGGGTCTCTAATAAAATGAAATCGAGTATCAATGTGCTTTGACCTTCTCCCAGTTCTCCCAAACTTAACGAGCTTTATGGCACCTTGATTATCTTCTTTGATTATTTGATTACAATTTGATCCAGTTTAAAACATTTTAATTCATCGAGAAGTCGCTTTAATGGAAGCAGTTGCTTGCATGCTTCAGAGAGTGAAATGTACTTTGCTTCAGTTGATGACAAAGAAACTGAGTCTTGTTTCCGACAGCACCAATCTATGGCTGATCCTTTGAAAAACGTAACAAATCCAGTGTTTGATTTGCAATCTGATCTATCTCCAGCCCAATCTGCGTCTACATATGTTTCACATACTAAATCATTCGGCCTAGATCCCAACTCCAGTTGTAGATTTATTGTACTCTTGAGGTATCTCAATACTCGTTTTGTCTCTGTCCAGTCACGCTGAGTTGGTTTACAAATTTTTCGGCTTAAAATGGAAGTTGCTGCTGCGATGTCTGGTCTAGTATGAACTGAAATATAAAGTAAAGCCCCAATCAAGCTGCGGTATAAATCGTTTGATGGAAGTTGTGGAGTAGTATCTTCTTCACTTAAGTAACTCGGATGTCGGATCTAATGGAATTTTCGATGGTTTTGCTTCACACATATTGAAATTTTGCAACACCCTTTTGATATATATATCCTGAGACAAACCAAAAACTCCATCTTTAGTTCGTGTTATTTTCATGCCAAGAAAACTGCTAACTGGACCCAAAGATGTAATAGCGAAATGCTTATCGAGTTCACTTTCGATCTGTAGGGCCTGCTCTAATGTAACCGTCACCAACAACATATCATCTACATAAGTCAGTAAATAAATATCTCCTTGATCACTCTTTTTAAAGTACAAACATTCATCTTCTTTAGACTGCACGAAATCAAGCTTCACAAGTACATTTGAAAGTTTTGTGTTCCACGTCCGAGCAGCCTGTTTAAGTCCCTTAATGCTCCTCCTTAATCGGCAAACTTAATCAGGGTAATATTTATCTTTAAAGCCTGGCGGTTGCCTCATATAAATTTCTTCCTCCAGTTCCCCATTTAAGAACGCAGACTTTACGTCGATATGCCTAACTATACTCTGTCCAAGAAAAATTGTCAGTACAGGCCTTATGGGAAGCTCTTTTTTCTACCAGTGGTGCCTGTAGTACTCTCACGGCACTCAAACACAGGATTTGCCACTGAAATAAAAACGAAACCACTGGCATTCCAAAGTATTTTGTTGTTGTCATTTTCCTGAAATACGCATACATCCCTCCACAACCAGTCTGCCACGCTGCCGCGGGCAGAATGAGCACCATCGCTTGTGTTCGCTTGCTATTATCATCAACCAAAATAAGCAGTGTGATGTGTGAGTGACTGAAGCACATCAGAGAAGTGTTACCATATGTCAATGTTAGCATATCATTAAGGGTTTTTCTTTGAATTTTGTCAAAGAACTTTCGGTTTTGGTGCTTTTTGGAGCTTTTGAGAGCGGCATATTATGTGGGGTGCTGCCATTCGGTTTTAATTTGTTTGTATTTCTGAAAGATCCAATAATATTCAGTTAAAATTTTTTTTGAATGTTGTCTTTTAGAAATGCATTAACGCAACAGCGTTGTAGAGATATTGCAATAAATTAATAGTGATTACTAGGGCAACTCAACCGGATTCATGCAAAAGCATGGTATTTTTTGGGATAAATTTGATTAAATATTTTAATATAGAAAACTAAGTACAAATTTTCAGCCTTATTCGTTAGGGCATATTTCTGCATGTTTTGGTAGGTATAAATTCATATTTCACTTTGTAGAGCATATTTTTCACACTGAAATATCAAAATGATGAAGCAGGTAGGTGTTTATTTTCGGTCGTTGGGTTTTACCACATCCGGTCACTCCTCTCCATCTCCAGTAAAGCGAATGCCTTGAAAGGATTTTATGATCCTTTTTTTGCTACTGTTTCCGCGAAGTTCTACATTGACGGGTAGCAATTTTTTTAACAAATATGTAATCTAGGTATATATGTCTATATTAAAAATGTATGTAGAGCTGCACAAGTGCAGTCCTTTTACCATCTGTTTAGGTATATGACATTGCGTCGTGGTTATATAATTTTTTCTAATTGCCTGTTTGTGTATATAAGGCGGAAACAATGGTTGTTATCTCAATAGCGGATAGTGCATCTAAGCAAGCGGTTAACTTTATTTTGCATATGAATAAACAGAAACATGGCTACAAAGTCTTCAAAGGATCTAAGTGTAGAAAAGAAACAACAAATTGTTGATGCAACTGAAAAATTCTATTGCATTTTTAGAAGTAAATCGGAAGCCGTGGGAAATGCGGCTACTGTCTTTTCTGTTACGGAACGAACTGTATACAGGCTTTTAAGGGAAAAAGCAATCAAAGGCCACAATTCACCACCAAAGAAGAAAAATAATTCCGGTATCCAGAGCAAGGTGGATGATTTTGACAAATGTGCGATTAGGCGGATAGTCTATATGTTTTTTATGGATAATGACCTTCCAACGCTAGACAAGATATTATCGGAAATACAAAAAAAGTGAAAATATAACAAAACTAAGCAGATCAACTTTGCATACAATATTGCAAAAAGATCTCGGACTTAAATTCGTCAATCGTCAGCGAAAGAATTTATTGTTGGAAAGAAGTGACATTATTTCTTGGAGACGAAGATATCTACACGAAGTAAACAAATATAGAGAACAGAAAAGAAAGATTTATTTTACTGATGAGACCTGGCTAAATTGGAAGATGGTTACCCTAACAGTATTGCTCTCTGAGTTATGGCGAATTATGATACACACTATGGCAACCCTATGAGAGCTTTAAAAAGGGACCGATTTATGGAAGTCATTGCAACCAGACTGAGAGACAAACATCCTATCTTCCCTGTACTGACAATTTTTCTTGGACAGAGTATAAGCATTTTCTTAATGCTGCGATTGTCAATATAAGTCGAATTGTAGTTGCCTGCACAACTGGCGCAAACACTTCATCATAATCGACACCATATTTTTGAGAGTACCCCTGTGCCACAAGTCGAGCTTTGTATCGAGATACTTGTCCGTCAGCTGCAGTTTTCACCTTGAAAACCCATTTACTTCCCACCAAATTTCTACCTTTAGGCATGTCCACTAGATCCCAAGTTCCGCTATTCTGCATGGATGTAATCTCTTCCTCCATTGCTTTGATCCATTTATCAGATTCAACATCTTGAACTGCTTCATCAAATGTACGTGGCTCTTCGTTGTTTTCACGGGCTGCATAAACGACGTAGTTTTCACGAAGGAAAGATTCCATTTGTCCAGCATTTCGTCGATTGGATCTACGCAATTGTGTCAATGATTGCTCCTCCTGAATTTCGGTTGTCTGGACCTGCTCAGAATCATGCAATGCGTAATGCTCATCAGGAAGAAATTCTGTTTGATTCTTATCGACCTGGCTTTGGTCGGTGTCACTAGCAATTATTAATGCATGGGAAACTGGCGCGATTGTCGATGTAACTTGAGATGATCCATTGTCCAGTTCAATAAATACAGCATCTCGACTAGTGACAACTCTCCTTGCAACAGGATCCCAGAAACGGTGGCCCTTTTGCTCGTTAGCATAGCCGATACAAGTCATACTTTTCGCGGTACCATCCAGCTTTGACCGTTTAACACTTGGCGTTTGCACCCATGCTCGACATCCAAAAATGCGCAGGCTACTATAGTCAGGACGACGTCCATACCAGAGTTCATATGGAGTCTTTTCAGGCAGCGCATTTGAAGGCAAACGGTTTTGTAAATAGTTAGCGACATTCATAGCTTCGCCCCAAAAATGCTTAGCAAGACCAGCATCCCTTAAAAGACAACGAGTCATTTCGATAAGATATCGATTTTTTCGTTCTACAACGCCATTTTGTTGAGGAGAGTACGGCACAGTATATTGAGCGACAATGCCCTCTTTTGAGTAAAAATCGCGCAACGATCTCCCAGTGTACTCGCCACCGCGATCCGACCGAATAGCTTGCAGCTTATTACCATATTTGGTTTCCATTTCACGAACAAATTCTTTTCCCAAAGCAGTATCCTAGTTTGTATGGAAACATCCTGGGCCCATAACCTGTTGAGAATTTAAAAGGCCAGCGAAAAAACACATATGTGTTATCCTTTTAAATACAGAAGTTTTAATAAGCGAATAAAGAAATTATAGTAGGAAAAACAAAAATGACTGAAAACTTGATAACAAAAAGCATAGTGAATATAAAGTAAAATCGTACAGTGTTAATATCGCTCATGTTGAACTCAACACCCTGATGACCACCTATGCCATCAAGCCATCATATGCCTTTCCAGTCTACTTGTCTGTCTATCCGTTTTTCACAACACTTATCCGCAGGTTACAGTGTAGGTTCCGGTTCAGCAGATCGATCACAGATCAAATTCAAAAATCAATTCAGTACTCACCACCATTTTACCGACTTCGAACTTCGAAGCTACATTTGATAGCATTTACACATAATCAAATACTGATGCAGCTTTGTCGCATTACGCTGCGGTGAAGTATGGAAGTGGCTTTTTCGAAAAACACAACCCATACACCGAAGCGCCACCATTATTACTATTTTCATATTTTTCTCGTACATATAGTGCCCAGATAAACACGATTACGATTACAATTACAATCGACGCATCTCGATTAAAAAAATTAAAATTTTCCATTTTTAACAAAGCAGTACAAAAATTAAATCATGTGCCTCATATCAGACAGATCGCAACCTCGATACACGAATAATTCCTTCAAATGGGCTGTGTTTATTTATATCCAACAGTCTTTTAAATACCTACTTACATTATAACTAACTATACATACCACAACCAAACTCATGAAATGAGTTACAACAACTACAAACTGTCAATGCCTGACACGATAAAGACCAAGCAAAATGAGAACTCGATAAGATAACCCTCAAGCTGGGCTGTCATTATTATTTATTTACTTCTATATCTCATGTGCGTACAAACCGCCGAACACGGGATAAGACCTGGAATAAGCAGTGTTATCTAATTTGCTATGAAGACTTCGAGCTAATGGTAGGAAGAAGTTAGTGTCAATCAGCGATACCACTTTACTTCTATTGAAGTAGATTTAAATAGTTCAATTTTAGATATGCTCCCTACTTCGCACTATTATTAAATTCTTTACATCCCTTATTTAATCCGCTTCAGTTTTAATAAAAAAAAAAACTTATATCTACTTAAAAAAAAACAATTATTGAAAAAAATGTTAACACTCTTTCATGTAAGCTCATATTGTAATTTAATTTGCTGTCAAAGAGTTTGATTCGTCGATCTGTCATGTTTTCGGTGCCTTTTAGACTTGTTTTTTTTTTTTCTATCGAAACCATTATGGCCCTGAATGAATCAAAATATAACGAGCTGTAAGCGAAGAAGATATTTACTACCGATGTTTAAAAAATGTAAGCTTTTGCCAATCCGTTATAGTTTATGACAACTGTCCTGCTCTCCGAAACTCGAAGCAAAACGCAGTTTGTCATTTGCTTGGCAGTCCGACGAGGCATTTAGCTTGATCTTCTCCTACGGTCTTGAGCTTATCTAGCCGGATTTCATTCAATCCGGCAGATTTATTATCTTTTAACAATTTCAAAGCAAGCTGACTTCCTCTACCGTGGGAATATTTTTTACCTGCTTAAAGCAATGTTTTCCCTAATGCCCTTTTCTGGATTAAGCAACACAAAGAAGGGGTGTCTCCTTCTATATATGTATGCAGGATGTCCTTCTCATTGGGAAGAAGTAGGTACATTTTTTTTTTACTCCTTTATTGAAGTTATATACTTCCCTCTTCTATGACAGAAGGCAGTCTGCGGGACACTTGGTTGTATATCGTTAATCATGGTATATAGCCTATACCTAGCATAAGGGAGTTTAATGTAGAAGTACCTACCCAGTTTAGTAATACGCATAATCAATTACTCCACCTACACAGTAGAAAAAAAAGTCAACCAAAAGAGGTTTACCTACTTAATAGGATTACTGTGGTTCATGCTTTGTAATTTCAGATGCAAAAAAAAAGTGCATTTGCGTTCATACTTGGCACGAAATTGATCCCACATAATCCTATTATGGTTGACCTAATGGACACACACTCGCGCTTGCTCAACAAATCAGCAAAATCGAGTCTGTCGCGCGGAACAATAGGACCACCGGTTCAGGTTGATTTACATATATGGTATAAATCGAGGCACTATTTTCATTGCTATGTACTTTAAATAAAACGCGTCTAACCAGTTTAAATATAGGTTTTAACCATAGCGTGGTTACAACGTACCACTTTGCTGTGCTCGAAACTTTATATTAGGTACAGCACGCCTCCTTAAATAATTTTAAAAAGTATAACAGGATTTGTATGGACCTACCTACAGTTTATAAAAAGTGTTTCCAACACAGGATATTATTTCCGACGCCATACAAGACAAGGAGAATCTATGTAGCTACGCAACAGCGATCAAAGAATTTAGGGGAAAAGCACCAATTTACATTGATCGTATAATTAAGAATTTTTGTGTGTCCGAATGCATTCACTCGTTTTGATGTTATATCTAATAGAAAAGGAAATCAAAAGAAATGTTTATTTTAAGCTTGGTAATGAAATCATATCATCCGACAGTATAACTGTCTTCATTTCATTTATTTCAAATAATTGGTTTGTACATTAAGATTTATAATCTTTTATAGTACATTGACTTTTTATAACTTTCATGCAGTTATCGTATCGTATAATTTAAATTTTATCTTACGATGGGGTCGCGGTGAGAATCGAACATGGGTCCTGCTGCGTAGTAGTCCTATACACTACCCCCAGGCTAATTCGTCATAATGTTGTAGCAGTGGTAAATCTGAACTACTTGATACATTTTAGAGTTTCATTAAGACTTCCAATCGTAAGTTGTTGATTGCATGACATTTCATTGCTTCCATAATGCTTCCTGTCAGGAGTTCTAAAGAAGCTTCTCGAAAGCGCTTCAAACCACAAGCTTTATCGAAGCAATTCACTTTCCAGACATCTGCTCACACATTTCCAGATGTCTAATAGTAATCTTACCGAAACTGAGTTTCATATCGATTTATAAAGCCTGTGTATTTATGATTCGCAAAGGACGTACAGAAGTTATATTTGAAACAATTACTTCGAAATCGGTATACTTCGGTTAACAAGTACTAAAGAACCTCTATCGAGGTGGTTGCCTACAGAAATTACAAATTTGAACCTTAGCGAAGTCAAGTTGTTACTTGAGTTGTCAGTACAGGCCTTAAGCTGCGATTACACGTTCATTTTTTGTGTCATTTAAATGGCTCCTTTTGTTTGCTACTGTTTCCGCAAAGATCTGCACTGCCGGGTAATAATTTCTAAACAAATATGAAATCTATGTCTATATTCAAAAATGTATTTACAGCTGCACAAGTGCAGTCCTTTTACCATCTGTTTAGGTACCTGTATGACATTGCGTCGTGGTTATATCATTTTGTATTATAATTGCCTGTTTGTGTATATATTTTTCGTTTTGATTTTTTTTTTTTTTTTTTTTTTGTGTTACGAAATTTTCATTTTTTGGTGGAAAACAAACTAAAGCGATTAGGCTTACTGGTGGTACCCTTACAAAAAAACGCGCCTATTATCTTACCGGAAAAAGAAAAAGATAAACGGAATTTCGTTCAGCAATATTTTTATTTTAAATTGGAAGATGGTAGCCCTAATAGCATTACTCTCTGAGTTATGGCGAATTATCAATTTATCATACAAACTACGGCAACGCTGTGAGAGCTTTCAAGAGGGACCGATTTATGTAAGTCATTGCAATCAGACTGAGCGACAAACATCCTACCTTCCCTGTACTGTCAATTTTTGTTGGAAAATTTAGTTGAAAAATTATCATGACCAGTTTCATATGTCGAACACTTAAACCACGGCCTCCTTGTCCCATTTTAGGAGTATACAATTTTCTTTCGGTATATAGGCCAATATTTTACTTGGACCTATTATTATTTCCAAACCCTTATTTGGTATGTTATCGAAACTATCTACTATCTTGAGCTCAACGAGTTTTAACCCTGTTTTTGGTGGTTTTAGCAGTTCGGTAATTAGGCTCTGTTTTTCTTTGTCACTCAAGTTGCCTTTGGTAATAATCGTATTATCTGCAGGTGTTGTTTTTGATCTGGTGGTTACACATATGTAAAGTTTCCTTAAATCTTCAGCATCTAGCTGTATTCGGCTAAGAGCATCCGCGGTACAGTTATCTTTTCCCGGTGAATATTCCACATAGAAATTATATTCTTCCAACAATAATCTGAATTTTGTCAATCTACTTGATGGTTCTTTCAATGAAAATAAGTATACTAGTGGTCTATGGTCAGTGAGAATCTTAAAACGTCTTCCGAAAAGATACGGTCTATAGTGTTTGATTGCCCAAACTATAGCTAGTAGTTCCTTTTCTATCGTACTGTAGTTTCTTTCGGCATTATTTAAGGTTTTACTAGCATAAGCTACGGGTCTATCATCATAGTTGGATAAGACTGCTCCTACTGCGAATCCTGAGGCATCAGTTCTTAGGATGAATTCCTCCTCAAAGTTCGGAAATTGTAGAATTTGCGGACTTGCTAGTATTTCTTTAAGCAAGTTAAAGGATTCTAAGCAATCTTGGTTGAATTTGAATTCTGTATCTTTTTTTAGGAGTTTATTTAATGGAATGGCTATTGTTGCAAAATTAGGGATGAATTTACGGTAATAATTGGCAAATGCAACGAATCTTCTTACTTCGTCTGCGTTGGTGGGGGTGGGAAAATTTCGTATAGCTGCGGATTTAGATGGGTCGGGCACAATGCCTTTGTCTGAGATAATATGACCCAGGTATAGTACTTCTTTGCGGAGAAAAGTGCATTTTCCAGGGTGTATTTTTAAGTTTACTTCTCTTAGTCTTTGGAATACGTCCATTAGGTTTTTGTTGTGTTGATGTAAACTGTTGCCAAAAACAATTAGGTCGTCCAGGTAGACAAAACATCTTGAATAGGTCAACCCGGATAACGCGATAGACATCATCCTGGAAAAAGTACTTGGTGAGATCTTGAGTCCCATGGGCAGTCGTTTTAGCTGGTAGTGCCCGTTTTCCGTCGAGAAAGCTGTACATGGTCTGCATTCAGCGTCTAATTCCATCTGATAGTAGCCTTGACTTAAGTCTATGCACGAAAACCATTTGGCTCCTCCTACCATATCGTAGATATCCGTTATGTTAGGCAACGGGAACTTGTCGTCTTCTATGACTTCGTTTAACTTTCGATAATCGATCACAATCCTAGACTTTTGCAATCCGGTTACTGGATCTGTCTTTTTTGGTACGATAAGGATAGGTGAATTCCAAGCGGATACAGATGGTTCTATGATATCGTTTTGAATCATTTTGTGTATTTCTTCTTGTATATTCTGTTTCTGCGAGTGCGGTAACCTATAAGGTTTTGTATATTTTGGGATAGTTCCTTCCTTAAGTCTTATATTCGCGCTTCCTATGTGTGTATAGGTAAGTTTATCGCCGCTGAGATGAAAGATATCTTGAAACTTTGTGCAGATGGATATGATTTCGGATTTTTCTTCCTCGTTTAATGTGGTAAGATCCATTTCTTGTATAATTTCTTTTGTTCTTTTCGTCTTTAACTCCTCTGATCTTTCGTACTTTAATATGTAATAATCGCATGATGGTGCTGAAATTGGTTCTACCCATTTTAATGTTGCTTCAGTTTCTCGTGTATTAAGAATTTTGATTGGTATTTTTCCATCTATTGGTTTGGAAATCGAACCTGCTATAAAGATTCCTTCGCAGAGTTCTTGCGGGTAGAATATGCGATCGTCTGCATGTTTGGTATCGAACCAATAGGTAGCTTCGCATCTCGGAGGAACGGTAACGGAATTATGGTGGTCTGAATTTACTATGGGTATGGATACAGGCGTCCCCTTTCGGAGTTCTAACGTGAAGTTTTCTAAATTTATAATTGCTCCATAATCTTGCAAAAAGTTGGCACCCAAAATACCATCAGTTGGTACCGGGAATGAATCTGGTACTACATGGAAATTATACTGAATTTTCCGTTCTCCGAGAAATAATGTATTAGTGCAGGTACCCTCAGATTGTATATATCCAGCTATTCCCATAATTGGCGTACGCGCTTCGTTGTTAATACGCGTTCTTCCTCCGAGTGCTTGTTTTCTTAAAGTGCATATGGATGCTCCTGTATCTACCAAGAATTTGACTTCTTTATTGTCAGTTGTTTTTAAGATGACATATAGGCCGTTCGCGATTCCTCCCGTGCAAATGGCAATGGGTGGTGGCGTACTTATTGTACCCCCGCCGACGGGTTGGCTTGCCCGTCGTGGGGTAGGTCGTTTCCCGAGTCAAACGCTAAAACTTGGATTTGACCGTTGTTTTGGTTGTTTCTCCCATTGTAGTTATTACCGTAGTTGTTGTTTCTTCCATTACTATTATTTGGAACCTGATTTGCATGTTGGCGGTTACCTCCTCGATTTTGGTTTTGATGGTTTTGGTTGGTATACCGTCTATTGTTGTAGTTATTTGTTCTGGGTGGATTTCGGACCGGGTGGTTGTTATTCCGGCCTTGTGGGGCATTCCTCGTATTAGTATCTTGATATGAGTTCTGGTTGTTGGGGTGGTTTTGGGACCCTCTATGTCGGTAGTTTGATGGGCGATAGTTATTTGTATTTTGCCCATATTGGTAGTGTTGGCGAGGTGGTCTATTTGAGTTATTAGTGTAACGGATTGTCTCGGCTTGCGGCATTGTGTTGCCAGGGTCAAGTTCTAATAGGTGTTGAACGGCATCTTTCAGTTTTGTATGCCTTGCACTATCTAAGACTAATTTAAACCTATCGTTAACTCCCTTTTTTAAAAACGCGAGACCTCTTCGTTCATTCGCTTCTGTCAGAATCACCCTAACGCTTTCGCCTTGAGTATTAACTTCTAAATCGGTCATTCTGGTTATCAGATTTTCGATATCGTTAGCGAATTCCCTAATTGTTTTCTGACCTTGCCTTATATTGCTTAGTTTATTCTGTAATTGTTCTATGGTGTCTTTTGGTCCGCATCTTTGCTTCAATTCATTTTTTAATTCTTGAAAGGTATTGGGGTTAGAAAACCCTAGTTCTGTTAAAGCCTTCCCTTGTATTTTGCATTTAAGAAGGAATTTTACGAGAATTGGTTTTGCCTCATCCTTTAGTAAATCGTGATAGAACTCTATACTATTAATAAAGTCTCTCAATTCGTCTGCTCGTTTGGATTCCTGCTCTATGCTCAGTATCGGCAATTTTTGTGCCATGTTAAAATCAAAATCGGCCATTGTGTAATTATTTGAGTGCAGGGTGGGTTTCGAAATTTCCTGTGGTTGTGGTGGAGTAGTGCTTGGTGTAATACTTAATGTTAGCCTATCTATTGCCTCGCTTCTATACCTATCTTATTTCCCGTAAAGTACCTGTAGGTATTTTTTCTCGTGTTCCAACAAGACTTCTTCCTCTAATTCTTGTGCTTCGGCACATGCCCTTCTAAAAATATTTTCCACTAATTCTAGCTTAGCGTCAGCCGACTCCTTAGATCGTTTTCTATTAGGGCCATCTTTTCTCAGGTTTTTTAGGACGGTGTAAAGTTCTTCGATAAGTGTATTTAATTCATCCATAGAGCGAACATAAGCCTAGACTGAAACCCTTCTATTTAAGATATTGTTCCTAATTACTTGTTTCTTTGCCTTATTAAATTTATTTCTTAGCATTTTAGCTGCATATTGCAGTGCCAGTAAGATTCCTATCACTGTTATTATTAAAACAAAATCGAAACTATAGTCGCTATTGTTCTTCAAGCTGTTTTGTTGAGGACCGTTGTTATTAATAACGACCTCGTCCATTTTAGATTGGGTTTTACCCATCTTGATAAAATTTATAGTATATATATTTTTTTTTGTTTAATTTTAATTTATTATTCCAACTTAATCCTACTAACTATCTAAGTTATTCTAAGAAAATTCTAAAAAGTTATATAAAAAAAAAATTTCCATTTGTGGAGTTCAAGTCCCTTATTTGAATATGTTCGGTACCAGTCATCGCCAGAAGCTCTGCATGTCGGTGTTTATGGTTTCTTGTGGTTCTCTCTCGTCTTTCCTTTTGAGGTAGATTCGGCTCGTTGTTGCCGTCGCAGCTCGCGGAGTTGTTTGATGAATTTTTCCCGTATGGCAGCGGGTTGTCCGGGTATGCCGGCTAACCTTTTCAACTCGATTTGCAGCAACCTTCGTCGGTGTTGTGCGCCTCCTCGTGATTTTGGTTTGGGGACTTCCAGCTGCTGGGGTTTCGGCGGCTGTTTACTTTTTTGCCGTTGCCGGTACTGATCAATAGTCAGTGGCTTTGGCCCCGCAGTTTTTGCTGTCGGCTCGTACACCGGAACGTCGCAGGGGAGGTTACCCTCAGGAACGTATTCTTCCACGGTGACGTAGCTGGCATCTAGACACTCGAACAGTGCATCTAGTTCTCGTTTGTCGTAGGGCATCTGATCTGGAGGTAGAGATGAGTTTAACGGTCGTACGGTCAGTTGGAGGATGTGGTTTCGGTATTCTGTCCTCCTGGCAGGATCGCCATGTAATGTGTCCGCTAGGACCAGTCCTGTGGAGAGGTAATAGGTCGCGCTACCCTCACCCGGCTATTCCGCCCTGGTTCAGACTCTAAGCACGTATGCAGCAGAGTGGGTAGTTCGAGTAGAGTCTTGGGCTGTAACGCCAGTAAAACGCTATTCGATTGACTCTCGTTTTGAAAGTGAGTTTATTATAAATATTTGGGGGGTTTATATACAATTTCAAATCTTAAAATCTATACCTATTTCGATTCTTGAGCCATTGAACCATCAACCATATTTATTGCATATTATGCAGAATGTTATTATGACCGAGGCACTTGACTCGTACCTACGTGAAACATTATGCCTAATCGGCATAATGTTGCCTAATCGGCATAATGTTGTAACAGGCAAACGACTCTCATCGCTGTCGTTGCCGGCGCTCGGTAATATGAGCGCTTTTCACGTCGTCTGTTTTGCACATGTTCTTCCAATCCCTGACTCCAAAAAGTTATTCCATAGTTCCAAGAGGACATTTTTTTGTATCGTTTGCGCATAAGACGTGTAACTAAATTTCTATACAATAAAAGCCGTTTAATTCGGAAAACTCGTTTATTTGGAAAAAAAAAATTTCTGAATAAATGAGAGTTTTAAATTGTTTTATGTAAAAATTAAATAACGCAATGATTGACACCGTATACCTAGGTACCAAATAGACCTCAAATATATACCAAGAAGTTGGAACAAATTATCAAAACGTCTTTTGGGGGAGTCCCGGCAATTCACATATAAAAATCGGGATAAATTACCTATACAATAATAAATTTTATGCATTATTTGTGTTAAGAAAATAATTTTTCGTTTTAAGTTCTTGCATTTTTCATCAATAGGAACCCGTTTTAGCGAGAGGTGGCGCACTGGAAAAAACCCTAAGTTAGAATTTGGGTTTTATACCAAAACTAGCTGACCCGTGCTCGCCTTGCTTCGCCAGAGTTCCACTTCTCAGATTTAAAACAAAACAATTAGCGTTATACAAAAAGATCCTTACCCGAAAAAAGAGAAGAAAAACTGTCAGTAATGCGAGAAACAGATTAACACAGCGACTTTGAAAGCAACAGCAACAGCGAATTTAGGATTAGCTCCAACGTTGATGTCCCTAACTAACTTCTAACTTCTATTATTCCCTCTTAATCTCATTTACATTCTACTTGTTATTGTCAGTTGTTACAATTTATACCCCATCCCTCTCAATCCCATAACCCATATGCGCCACACTCGTTCACTTACTACTCAAACACAAACATCCTCAAGTTCAAATTAAAAAAAAAAAAAAAAAAAACAGAAAGCAAAACATAAAGTAAAAAAAAGGTGCAATTGCACAAACAGGTTTTGGCATGCACATGAATCACTATGAAATCAGAATCACTATAACGCATTTTAAATCACAATTACAAATTACAACTGAGTGTGACTCCCTCTCAATCTCAATTACAGACCTATCTCTCTCAATCCCATGCTCCATGCACCATGCATCTCATTTACTCTACTACTCAACTCATTATTCATTAATGCGAGAAACAGATTAACACAGCAACAGCAACAGCAACTTTGACAGAACTTTAGAACCAATGTATTTGAATTACTTTGAACATATTAGCACAGCAACATCGACAGCGACATCAACGTTAGAGCCAATCCTAAATTCGCTGTTGCTGTTGCTGTCGCTGTGTTAATCGGTTTCTCGCATTAATCTGTTTATCAGTTATCACAACACAAAGCCTTAAAGCAAAAGGTGCATAAAAAAAGAGAAAGAAAAAGCGCACCGCAGAAAGTGTACAGAGAGAGAAACAGGTTTTGCCGCACACACACACAAAATTTCCTCCACTCAACGCTGGAAAAATCCAACGATCTAGCTTCAATCGAACATTTTGCTTTTTTCAATTGTATTAAATTTATAGTTTATTACTTATTGTTCGACTTCAGGATAACGTACAAAGATGATTTATATCTTAAAATCTTTGTACATAATTGAACTTTGTATTAAAAAAAATCCCATTTCATTTGGATGAGTGATTCCGAAGCTAGGAGCTAGAAGGCATCCGAGAATTACAACTTTTCTTAGTTATCTGCTTAGATTTCCACTTCCGGACAGCGAATAACGGTAAAACATATCCTATGTTCAAATCTAAACAATTTCCTATGCAACTGTGAAAACCGAAATCAAATTCGTGCAGTACTTTTTGAATCTATTCTTAGCCACAGATTACAGCCGGAAAAAAAGCTACAGTTTTATTATAGTAACTAGCTGACCCGTGCTCGCCTTGCTTCGCCAGAGTTCCACTTCTCAAATTTAAAACAAAATAATTAGCGCTATACAAAAAGTAGCTTACCCGAAAAAAGAGAAGAAAAACTGCCAGTAAAACAATCCAAACAAATACTTTGGTAGGCTAACTTCTATTATTCCCTCTCAATCTCATTTACATTCCACTTGTAGTTGTTACTTGTTACATTTTATTCCCCATCTCAATCCCATAACAACTCACTCACTTACTACTCAAACACAAACATCCTCAAGTTCAAATTAAAAAAAGAGAAAAAAAAAACATGAAGCAAAAAAAACTGCAAATGCACAAACAGGTTTTAGCATGGACGTGAATCAGTATCACTAATAAGATCAGAATCACTATAGCGCATTTTAAAAATCACAATCACAATTAACAACTGAGTGTGACTCCCTCAATCTCAATTACATAGCTATCTCCCTCAATCCCATGCACCACATTCGCTCTACTACTCATTGTCATTATTCACTAATAATTTAAGAACGTGAGCAAAAAAAAAAAAAAAAACAACACAAAACCCAAAAGTTGCATAAAAAAAGAGAAGCACACGGCAGAAAATGTATAGAGAGAGAAACAGGTTTTGCCGCACACACACACAAAATTTCCTCCACTCAACGCTGGAAAAATCCAACGATCTAGCTTCAATCGAACATTTTGATTTTTTCAATTGTATTAAATTTATAGTTTATTGCTTATTGTTCGACTTCAGGATAACGTACAAAGATGATTTATATCTTAAAATCTTTGTACATTATTGAACTTTGTATTAAAAAAAATCCCATTTAATTTGGATGAGTGATTCCGAAGCTAGGAGCTAGAAGGCATCCGAGAATTACAACTTTTCTTAGATATCAGCTTAGATTTCCACTTCCGGACAGCGAATAATGGTAAAACATATCCTATGTTCAAATCTGAACAATTTCCTATGCAACTGTGTAAACCGAAATCAAATTCGTGCAGTACTTTTTGAATCTATTCTCGTCTCACAGATTACAGCCGGAAAAAAAGCTACAGTTTTATTATAGTAAGGATAAGGATAAGGATAACAATGGTGGGTTTAAATTAGAGCTCTCTTATTTACGTTGAAATTATGAAACTTCTCTGGTTTAATATCTGTGAGTCATTTCCGAGTACACAACAACAACTTACCAAGCGTTTTCCATGTGTCTACGACCAGTCTCTATCCACCAGACGATTAATCGGATATTCATTTGTAGCATTCGCAACATTACACAGATATAACTAAAAGTCCACACCTATGTAGTTCATTTGAATATTTGCTGTATAGTGGATTCCTAAACTGACCAGTGTACATTCTTTACTTCCTGTTTCTATACGTGAATTCAAATTCTACGGCGCGAAGTACCTACATCCCTAATAGTGAAATCTAATCAATCGATAGCGGTGCGAGCGACTGGTATACTACATCAAGGACCTATGATGTTATAGAACAAAAAATTGCACGCAACCATTAAAATGAAAAGGAGAACGAGAGCTTTATTTCCGCTACCACTACACGGGCTGAATTGGTTCTGTCAACAATTAATTTCCCTTAACCCCATTTAAAGTCGACGAATGTGGTTGTATGGTGTGGCGGTCGCACAGCTATTAACACTACAATAGTCATATTATAGTTAAACAAACAAACAACAGTTACCTGAGTTGGGGAAGCAATTGACTAGCTTGTTTGCTTGGCTTAGGCAGGGTTGCCGTTTGATTTTACTGCGGCAGCGGCATTGCCAAAGTATTAAACGAAATTTACTAAAATAAAGTGCATGTCTTGGTCGCATGAAGCTAATGCAAAAACAATAAAAGAAATCAAAGTTTAGATGGGGATAAAATCAGCAAGGAATGCAACACTAAGGAGATGAAAATGAACTCTCTGACTGGATGATATAAATTCTAAATTTGTGAAGCTTCTTCTTCCGATTATTTTGAAATACATTAATTATACTTTTAATAACATACTTACCACTTGCGAGTACTCTCCTTTATCGAAAACAGCCAAAATACTTCCAATACCTAAGCCCAAAAACGGGGTGAACACAGAATACCGTTCGAAAAAGCCTAAGTATGGCTAAGCAGCTTCAAGGCTATCTTTTTACAAACAATCTGTTGAGTTCTGCTCAGTCCGGTTTTCGTGCAAAAAGAAGTTGCAAAACGCTTTGTTGCTTATTGTCGATGACATTCGTAAAGCCATGGATAAGAGCTGTTGTACATTTTTAACACTGCTTGATTTCTCAAAAGCGTTTGACACTGTAAACCACATTGAACTCTGCAAAAAGTTGTTAAATAATGTTGGCCTGTCTCCTCTTGCAGTAAAACTGTGTACTCCTACTTGACTGGGTGTCAACAATGTGTGGCAGTGGGCAACAGATTGTCTTCATTCCTAAGGGTAACAACAGGTGTACCAAAGGGGTTCAGTCCTTGGTCCACTGCTGTTCTCCCTATATGTTATTGAACTTCCTACATTAGTCAGACATTGCTCAGTTCACATGTTCGCCGATGATGTCCAGTTATACCGTAGCTGCCCGTTAAATAACATTACAAGTACAATAGCTAAAATTAATGAGGACTTACAAATTATTCAGCAGTGGGCACTTAAGCACAGCCTGTCCTTGAATCCGGGAAAGTCAAAAACATTATGCATAAGAACCGCTTAAACACCCCCAGATTTCCTGCAATAAAACTGGGAATATCAGTGATTGAATATGTCCATACTGCAAAGAATGCGGGTCTCGTTTTCAATGAGATACTAACCTGGACTGATCACATAGCAACACCTGTTAGCAAAGTCTATAATGGTCTTCGATTGCTTTGGCGTACCCAAAGATGTATTCCAACTGCTACCCAAATGCTGCTTGTAAAATCTTTACTTCTGCCTATATCCTCACATACTGTTCGGAAGTGTTTTGTAGTGTCGATTATAACACTAAACGGAAATTAAATTTAATCACATCACACTATTATATAAAGAGGTAATGTTTGTTTGGGGAAGGTAATCTCCGGAACTACCGAACCGATTTCAAAAATTATTTTACTAATAGAAAGCTACGGGATAGAGTATTGCGATAGGCTACTTTATTTTTTAATTTTCCCATTTTAGATTTTTTTGATTTTCTGCGCTATTTATTTTGACTTTTCTATATCAAAAATTAATTAGAAACGTAGATTTCTAATTAACCTACAAACTATGTGCGGATTTTTTTTTTTTTTTTTTAAGTAGATTGATAAAATCGAGATAAATTTAATGTATTATACGTTGGTCAACAGTGATGGTTTGTTTTTGATTTTGTGCATCGCTCCAACAGTTTCATTTCTTTTACACAGTTGATAAATTAAATGTAAAAAGTTTAAACGCGGACAAAATAATTATTGAAAATCAAATTTCAGTGATTTTAAAAAAAATGCCAAGACGAATGCGCGCACATATTGGCAAATGAACAAGGCAAGCAAGTCAATATCAACGAAGCCAAACTACAGAAGAAAGCGATAAGTGGGACATCACATGGCATAGGACCAGATCAAAAGTCAGGAAAATTGAGAGTGCAAGTAATGAAACCTGCGTCAAATCTTACTGCTGCTGGGAGTTCAAACAGCCGCTGATCTCTGGTCACGGTTTTGAAAGATATTTCGTTTTGATTAGACCGCTATTCGGCCGATTTTCCGTTACTTGCCTACAAACTAAAAGTTTATGGGGTGACAAATGCTAAGTGCGCTAGTATTATTACATAGAAATTCATATCCAGTGACGAGTCAAGTAACTTCATAAATTCCGGCTTAAAATTTTAAATTTAGAAATTTATCCGTTATATTTCAAATTATTCGTTAGGGTAAAACTGGGTAATACCGGTCATTTCAACAAAAACTCAAATAAAACGAAATTCGTTATTTAAATAATACCTTTACTTCACTTTTTATTAAATTCATATGTTTTTGTATTATAATAAACATAAAAAAAAGGTAAATGAACAAAACGGAAAAAAGTTATACAAAAAACAAAAAAGGACAAAAATGACCGGTATTAAACGCATGGTCGGTTAATTCCGGTCAGCAATTCTGGTAATGGCGGTCATTAATGTTTATTTAAAATATACTTATATTTATTTTTAGTTTTCACATAAATCGCGAAATGTTTGATCTGTGTTGCAATTTCTTTTTCCTGGTCTTTGTTAAAAACCGTGTGTCACCCCAGAGATGGCTCATAGAAGTTTTTCTTTTTAGACGTTCTGGCAGTGTCGAAAATGCTATTTTAGTAGACCTGGCCGCGGCGCGAATGGACATTTCCTTTTCAATAAGTTGTTTGGCGTTGTTAATAGCCACCTCTGACCACGAACCTCTGGAAGTGGTTCTTGACTTAGGCTTACCCATGAATAGGAATGCCGATCAGTTGACCGGGACTACCCACAAGGGAGCGCCAAGGAAAAAAAATGCAAAATGAAATTTTAAGTTAAGAAAAACAAAGTAAAACCATTGCAGATTAATAACAAAAAACAACATAAAGTATGCAAAATATCACTGTATTTATAACATACTAGCTGACCCGGCAAACTTCGTTCCGCCCAAATTTGTTAATGTAATGAAAATAATAATTCCGAGCATGTACAATGCGCTTGCTAATTTATGTAATTCGGCCAATTAAAATGCTTCATTCAAAAGTTATATTAAATGCAATAGAAATAAATGACGAAAAGCAATGTTGATTTGTTTCAATCAAACCGCAACGATTTTGACGTTTCGGCCAACATTCCGCTTTTCACCATATTGACCATGTGAGAAACATGGTAATTCAAGATTGATACTACAAATGCACAAACATCCATCGACTATACTTGCAACAAAATATTTGTCATAGTGAAAGCGAGACGCACAGGAAATCTAAGTCGCTTAAATACGAATGGCAAATCGTTCTGAATAAGCGGAATCTGCGGAATTAGAGTGTTTGCCTTTGGATTTTCCACTCAAAATCGTCACTTGCATGGCATTTGATTTGGGATCCCTTACCACCAAATCAAACGCGTTCTGTTACAAAGTCTCGGTGTATTGAGGTTGCGCAACAAAATTATAACTGAGCCGACTTTCAATTGTATAGATATAAGTCCGGAACATCCAAAGAATTCAAAAATTCAACTAATCCCTATAAAGTTTTGTTTTCACGACAAAAAGTAGCATATTTCCTTCCTTGGGCCCATGCGAATTTAAACTAAAAATCATAAAAATTGAAGGATCGGTTCCCGAGTTATGAGTGCGCACATACGGACGTCAGTCTTTTTTATATGTAGCTGTACCCATCCGGATTTGCTCATACCTTTCGTATTAAGTCCTGCTCACATTTAGCAAAGTCCTTTATTTGGACAATGTCCATTAAGAATTTTAATGCTTCCACAACCCGTTCTCCTATCCCGCTTATGTTTTGCAAAGTACCATCTATAGGGTCCGAAACTATAAAAAAAAAAAAAAATAGTTGGCGCAGCAGGTCCGGAGAGACCTTAGGCCTAGCTTCTCACAACCATTCGTTTTGTGTGAGTTTTCATTTTTTGGAACGAATGGAAGGGATCTACAATTTTATGCCGACTCCAAACGGCTAATTGAGAAGCTCTTTCAAGACAGTCATACTCTCGGATGTTTGTCAGACGTTCGCGAGTGGTGGCGCAGTGAAAAAAACCCTAAGTTGGAATTCAGGTTTTTGCGGGATTCGAACCCCGACCCCTAGCATAGTAGTCCAACACACTAACCACTAAGCCACTGCGCCTACCTAACCCAACAGCGCCACCTATCAGGTCCAAAAGTATCCTAGCCTTCAAGTGGGAACGAAGAATATACATCCACGAAATTTCATTGAAATCGGTTGAGCAGTTTCGGAGATCGACAACAACGCCACCTATCGGGTTCAAAAATTTATCTCTTAAGACTGTACCTAAAATACACCAATACGAACAAAACAAAAGAAGAATCATAAAATTTGGCCCAGTAAGAACATTTTCCTCGGTTTTGTTATTTGTGCCGGAAATCGAATAGAAATATTATTTACCTATTTAAAATTGATTTAAAACTAATTTGGAGTTTTCGCCGAACAATTGTACAGCTAAATGAAATATGAATTACTGAAATAACAAATTCATAAAAGTATGGACAACCAACGCCAACTATATTAATACAATTAAATTTAATGTTGTTGATACAAAATTGATGTGCAGGGAAATCTAACTTGTCGTAAATATCTCCCAGCGCCACCTATCGGATCCAAATTTTGGCAAAAGCTTTCTATTTTTTTAAGTGCTATATGGTGTAAGTTTCAGCCAAATCGGTGCATAAATAAGAATTTTCAAAAAAGCGACCCCAGCGCCCCCTATATGGTCTAAAATAAACATAAACCATCCGGAACACCACACAAACATATGGTGTGAATATAAGGGGGAAAGCTTCAGTGGTTCAGCCGTTATCGTCGGTCATACATACGCACGAACGTTTTTATATATTAAGATAAGGAAAAATACTTACTCTCTATTTTCTGATCACCTTTTCTTATAATAAATTGACCGAAAACACCAATAGATCTGAAACTTCCAAAGGACACAGACAAACTTAACAAACAACAGTCTGGTATGAAAACAATCTTCGGGAACACTAATCCATGCAAAGAGTTGGTGATTCAATGTTCCCATTCTCGAGATACAAGGGTGACCGGTATTACCGACTGACCGGCATTACCAAGTTTTACCCTACGTGTGGATAGTATTTAAAGATAGAAAATAGAAACATTTTAAGCAAACTTCCATCAGTTATTTAAGAAAAATGTATACCTAAAATGGAAGTTAATGATATCCAGAAGCGCAAAATATACAACCATATTTGTCCTGTTATTTATTTTATATATATCTTATGAAGGGTGTGTTTTTAGTGGCGTAAAACTTTGAAGTAGAATAAAATAAAGATGATTTTTTTTAAATTCTCATGAAATTTACTTTATTCGAAAGATAATCTTCTGGCATTGTAATTTAAATATGATTTCTGGCATATGACCGCCACGGCTGGCTCGAACGTAGTCTAATCTGGAGGTCCAATTTTCGATGACTTTTTCCAACATTTGTGGCCGTATATCGGCAATAACGCGGCGAATGTTGTTTCGGGCTTATCGCCGTAGATTAGCACATATCCCCACAGAAAATAGTCAAGCGGCGTTAAATCGCAAGATCTTGGAGGTCCGCAAAGTAAAAATATGCGGTTAACAAACGTTTCCTTCAATAAATCAATAATTGTGGCACTAGCTGTGTGACATGTTTCGCCGTTTGTTGAAACCAGCTCCTGCACATAATGGTTGTTCAATTGATGAACGAAAAAGTTAATAATTATGGCTCTATAGCGGTCACCATTGACTGTAACGTTCTGGACAGCATCGTTTTTAAAGAAGTACGGACCAATTAGTCCACCAACAGTCAGTCTTTGTGGATGTAACGGTGTCTCAACATACACTTGAGGATTATCATCACTCCAAATACGGCAGTTTTGTTTATTGGCGTATCCATTCAACCAAAAGTGAGCTTCATCGCTAAAAATAAAAAATGGAAGTAGTGCGCGATATACGTATTTCGAACAGAACCATGATTTTCAAAATAGATTTGAACAATTTGGAAGCGATGTTTTATTATTGGGTCGTATGAATAAAGCGTAGCAATTGCTTTTACTCAAGAGAAATGTCAAAGTCGAAACATTTGCTTCGTTTCGTATAAATAAAAACCAATTTAAGTTATAGTTCCAACTTTTGATATGTTCGAAAAGCGGTGGCAGTGACCTTTTACTCAGATAGGTATGAATAAACAAAGCAAATGCTATGCAAATTCTGAGTTTGCTATTTAGTTGACTAAGACCTTTTGCTAAATATTTTGTACGCACATTTGTCACACACAAAAAAGTAAGCAATGTGAATATTCGATGGTTTGTCTATAAATAGTTAAATTAAGTTTTGTTCGTACAGGAAAATCATCAAAATACATACAAAAATCAATTATTTCTTGTCACCTGAAGAAGAAATAAAACATCAACGACCTATTTGGCAAACAAAAATCATATTTCCAGGTGCAATTGGAGCTACAGATTGTAATGATATTTCTAAATTTAATTTTTTTAATTTCCATTTCCACAAAAGTCGTTAGAATCTCAAGGAAAAATCAAAAATTCAAATTTACTGGTCAGGTTTGACAGAAATTGCAAGGCAAGTACACGTGTAGCGAAGTAAAGCTATGTTCGAATTTTCAAACTTACTTACTTTAGCAAACTAGGTTTTTATTCATACCGACTCAAAGCAATTGCTAAGGGCTTTTACTTTGCTAAAACCTTTTACTCAAAGCAAATGCTAGGTTTTATTCATACGACCCATTATAAAGGGTGGTTAAGTTTTAAGGGCCGATGTTGATTTTGAATAAAACACAAATTATTTAGGAAATTATCGTCATTTATTTTTATTATGATAATATTGGTATGGTTCAGTTATGTATGGAACAAAATATCGGCCAAATGGCCGCCGCGACATCGGCGGCACACCTCTATCCGATGATCCAAATTTTCGATGACGCTGAGGCATAATAGGGGTTCTATTTCTATGCCGTCAATGTGCCGAATTATTTCATCCTTTAGCTCTTGAATTGTTGCTGGCTTATCGACGTACACCTTTTCTATCAAATAACCCCAAAGAAAGAAGTTCAACGGTGTCAAATCACATGATCTTGGCGGCCAATTGACATCGCCACCACGTGAGATAACACGGCCATTGAATTTGTCGCGCAAAAGAGCCATTGTTTCGTTAGCTGTGTGACAAGTGGCACCGTCCTGTGGAAACTACATATCGTCCACATCCATGTCTTCCAATTCGGGCCATAAAAAGTTCGTTATCATCTCAAGATAGCGAACACCATTCACAGTAACTGCCTGACCGGCCTCATTTTGGAAAAAATACGGCCCGATGATGCCGCCAGTCCATAAACCGCACCAAGCAGTCACTCTTTGTGGGTGCATTGGTTTTTCGACAGTCACTCTTGGATTATCATTCGCCCAAATGCGGCAATTCTGCTTATTGACGAATCCACTGAGGTGAAAATGTGCCTCATCACTGAAGATGATTTTCTTCGAAAATTGATCATCATTTGAACGCCCATTTTCATAATAAGCCTGAATAACTCTTAAGCTGTGATTACAGGGTCTTTCTTTTGTGTCATTTAAATGGCGCTCTTTGTATTCTGGAACTGAGCTCCCGTAGCTTTTGCACCGTCACAATCAAACGCGATTCCTCTTCGTCGATCCACGAGTGCCTAATTTACCTATCCTGATTCAATCCTATTTTCTGCGTTTTACCTAATTTTTTCGACTTTGTTGTACATTGTGTATTCAAACTCACAACACAGTTGACGGAGTAGTCCAAATTTTCGGCACTTAAAGGCGACGCGACGGTTCGTATTCCATTTCTCTCAATAGGTACCGAACAACACAACTACAACAAAACAAATAAAAAACAGTTTATTAATTATTTAATCGTCCTTTCGCCACGAGAAAAACACCAAATGAAAGCTTAGATATCGTATTAAATGCTGCGTCATTTGTCATTTGCAAAGAAAAATGGCAGGGCATGAATTTCGTGCCTGATCATTTTTTGGAGGCTGACATTTAAATGGCACATCCTCCGAAAAGTTCTGTCATTTGTCCTAAGCGCCATTTAAGAGTGATCACACGGCCATTTTTTTCTGCCATTTAAATGGCACA
Organism: Cheilosia urbana; assembly: GCA_946477585.1. Classification (NCBI taxonomy): domain Eukaryota; kingdom Metazoa; phylum Arthropoda; class Insecta; order Diptera; family Syrphidae; genus Cheilosia; species Cheilosia urbana. The sequence goes on along the minus strand of OX297854.1, from coordinate 60,325,824 downwards.
AAATTCATGGCATTTGGTCCGCCATTTTCCTAGTCATTTAAATGACGCCGAAAATGTTGTCCCAAAAATGGCGGCCACACGGAACGACATTTAAATGACGGCATTGTGACGCGATTTTTACGTCAGAGCGCCATTTAAATGACACAAAAAAATGAAACGCGTTGTGTATCTTTCCATGGTTCAAATTAAGCTAGTCTGAAATTGAGAAATGTCAAATGAAATGCAGAAAAAAATTTGACGTTTGGGTGTGGTTCACATTCAACATCGGCCAAACATTAAACTACTGAATCAGTTGATTAATGTCGTTTTCCATTGGGACAGAAAAAGCAGTTTTTCTGCTCTCGAAATCAGCTGGCTGTCAGATTTCATGTTCCATTGGGCGCAAAAAAATCACTTTTTTTGAGAGTCAGAGCAATTTTGCGAATCTCGATATTCGAGCGAGATTCACACCTATTTGCACTACCACCAAAACATTTTTCGTTTGTCAAACTTTAAAGTGTGTTTACTTACGTTTTTAGACGAGAAGTCTGTGAAAAATAGAAAAAAAAATTACATATGGCCGCTGCAATATTTATTAAAATAAATTGAATGGATTTTTATTTACACAAATTACAATTTAAGAACACGTGACTTTTAAAACACGCACCACCACAGATGCAAAGGAAGAAAAATCTCGTTTTATGTTCCATTGGGCACGAAAAATCTGAAATCTGAGAGCAAAATCTCGAAATCCCAATGGAAATCGACATAAATTAAATCTAAATGTAAACAAAAACTATAAAAATAGAAAAAGGTTGATTGGATTGCGCTATGGAAACTTTTTTAATTAATTAATACTATCTACTGCGCTGTATTAAGATTATAATATTATATAAAGATTTGGTTTTTGAATTCAATTTCTTAATACCATTCAACTTCAACACAATACAATTTAACATCCCCATTTAGCGAGAGAAGTTTCACATCTGGTGTGTGGTCACTGTTCACAAGCACACTCTGAGTGTTATTGTTACACGGGTTTTGGATAGTTTTATTAATTAAACAAATAATATTATTAGCCTTTTAAAAATATGATGTAACTAACCAAAAGCATCCAGTAATGTTAAAAACTTGGTGATCCCGAACTCTATCACATTTCCCCACAGTTGGCAGCATTTATTTTTATTTTTTTGTATGTTTTTGGATGTCACACGGATCCTAATTGACATTACACCGATAGAGTGGGACGTTCAAGTATCTAGTTTAGTAAATCTGACAACTGTCTGACAAGATGTATCTCGGCTTTAATTGACTGAAATCGGTCTTACGAGCAGCTGTTTCAGTTGACGTTTATAGAAGGGTAGCCGACGAATCTAGTCAAGAAATTCTTTACTGAGTGCTAAGTTGACAGTTCGGACACGTGGATGACGTAGAAAAAGTGACATTCCCGACCAATCTATTTTTTCCGTTCAGGTTACATCTTATACAGACAAATCTAGTCGACTTAACATAACTAGATTCTTGAATGTGCCCAGTAGTTCGCGACAACATCGGTGTCAATGAAGCCAAAAAAAAAGTGACATCTGAGAACTTGTATAGGAAAAAAAAAAAAACCAAGTCTTATATGGCGGGAGATAGGCTTATATTTTAAGTTTCGCCCCCGAAAATCTAAATGCCCAGGATTTTTTTCAATTATCACTCTAGTCGTTGTAAGTTGACTAGATTTGACTTCACTGGATTTTCCCTGAACGTTAAAACTAGATTGATTGGGTATGTCACTTTTCGGGGAATTTATAGCTATAGATTTCTCGATTACCCCTCCATAAACGTTACCTTCAAAAATACCTAATTCACGTGATCAACATAAACTCAGACCAACACATCAGCCTCCAGTCAAATTTAGTAAACTAGAGTTTCGAACGTTCACATTTTCCTCGTTCCGTTGGGAGTTCAGAATTATTGAAACCTCAAGAGAAACCAAAGAAAATCGGCAATCATTTGTCATAAGTACATGAAGTATATTATTGGGGACGTTCGGATTCCTAGTTTAGTAAGTCTGACAGTGACAGCTGACTGACTAGATGTATATCAGTTTTTATTGGCTCAGAGTGGTCACGTGTATAGTTTTTGCAGTTGACGTTTATGGAAGGGAAGCCAAAAAATCTAGTCAAGAATATCCTGCCTGCATACTCATAGTTGACATTTCGTAGATTCAAATTTAAAATAAACAGAGTTATCGCTGCAGAATTCTGAAGAGTCGAAAAAAGTGCCGGTTAGAGAAAAACTTGTAATTTCTAAAGCTACTCTGCAAATTTAGAATTTTCGCACGATATTTAACAACTATTAGTTCGCATAACATTATAATAGTCTTGTAATAGGCAACCGTGTTATATTTTCTATGTACTTATTTGGAAATAACAATTTCTTGAGTATTTTGTGAAAGGACTTATTCAAATAAAAAGGGCAAAACCAAACAAAGCTAACACTGACCGCGAGAATACAAAATCAATTCTAGTTGCCTAGTTAACGCGTTCGGATACCTAGTCACGACGAATCTAGTTGACATTTTACATAAACTAGATATCCGAACGTCCCCATTGTCTCTAGTTTGTTGCTACAATACCTGTAACTGTAACCACATTACAACTGCAAATATATCTGCCATCTATGTATCTATATGTTTAACTGCTAACACTAACAAAGTCATTACGTCCATTTTACTAAATTTCCCCCGAACTTTTCTCATTTTAATTCATAATCAAAAGGACAGCCGTTAATTCTTCACGCAATTGACTTTTGACCGGGTTCCCCTGACGGTATCATGTTTACAAATGCGAAACAATTCTACTCAAGAATGAATAACGTACAGTTTCATTAACTAAGCTAAAATGCAGGCCAACAAGCATCGAAAAAAAAAGAAGAAAAAAAAACAGCATATACGCCAGAGTATTTTACTCTTGTTGTTGTTGCTTGATGAATACATGATGGTGTCAATATAGACAAATTAAAGCGTCTACAATCGCCATTCATTATTTTGCCTGTACATCAGAAAAATGTTGAATCAATTTATTGATGCTGCACGCAATGTTTACAAAGTTATAGTCGACGCTTTGTTGCTCATCCGAAGAAGTCGCGTCACCAATTTCTGATTTTTATATGTAGGTACCTATATTTAAAAAAAATATCATCAATTAAGAAACGGGGATTCTATTTTGATCGAACTCTTCACTGCACATACAGTGTGGTGTATGGTATACGGAGCAAGATACACATTTTTGGTCAGACCTGTTGGCGGAGTTTTGCTTAAACAAAAAGGAAAAATTCGTCAAAGTATTGCTTCCGAAATATGTCTGTGTGAAACACAACACTCATCTACAAAAGACCTACGGCATGACATCTATCACTGTTCACTGCGATTGGGCTGCTGGCAGGCAGCTGAAATCTTTGAATGGTTGTAAATAGATAACAACTCAAGAGCAAGGCAGCGATATGGTCACATCGAAACCAATCACAAAACCTCCCGTGGTCCAAGAACTACCCCAGAGAGTAAAAGGTACGCTTACTCTCCCATTTTAGGATTCTTTAGTTTTTAGAATAACAAGAACTACCCTGCTGCCTGCTCCATTTTATAAGTGAATTCTTATATCTTTCTCTGTGTATAGACTCTCTACCGCATTTGCTGATAAACATCGACAGCAGCCTCTTAGGCAGCCGTCCAACCGAATGGTAAACCGAATTATTAAGCATAATTTCCTTCTTTTTTGAACAAGTTAGATTGATTTTCGGGAAGCAGAAACATATTAGGGGTTATCGCGAAGAAATTCCGTGGGAAATGTTTCCCTTGTCAGCAATGTAAGTCAGATTGCTGAATAGAAAAGGTTCCCGGGGAAATCTTATTCCCTATAGGGGTTATTAACTCGCAGTCCTCTCGCTATTTTGTTTTCCTATCTGGTGTTATGTCAATTAGTAACCGTTGTCTATGGCAAGAACCAGCCCATCCAGCGAGCAGAGCTTTGGCCAAATCGAATGTTCTACTAAATTGTTCTTTTCTTTTCATTATCTGAACTTTTTTTTTCAAAATTAGAGTCAACTGTCAACTTCCAAAGTGCAAAACCTTAGCTCAGAGTATCCTCTTTTACAAATGGTTTTCATAACATTTTAATTGATAGTCCAGAATGGTTAGAGCCAGTCGAAAGATAGCTTTCTAAGCTTGTAGCACCTATTTTCCAAGGACTAGAACAAACTTTGTCGAATAAGTTTAGGTCATTTCAATAATTTTAATATGCGTTTCTTAAAAAAAAAAAAAAATAGTGCGTGGAGTCCCTCCGCACGGAAGAAGTGAAACTTCGTAATGTGGAAATGAAAATAGGAAGGGGTAGAAATTGAATTTTAGTGAAATCATATTGTTTCTTTAAGCCTAGTATCCTGCTCGCGCTAAATGTTAGCGCCCCTAGTCTCCACTTCGTTTCTCTATATCAAAGATCAATGGTCGCTAAATTATTATTAAACATGATATAGATGGGACAAAACCCATATGCTTATGAACCATAAGTACCATGACAGATATCAGTAAACGTAATTTTAATGGAATTTTCGAATTTCAAACTTGAAAGACGTAAGAAACCTAGAAATTATAAGAAGAAGTTCAACATGTGTCCTCCAACTTTCCGCAATCTCCTTACCATAGTGGAACACTTGTTATTACCCAAAAGACGACGCCAAATGAGAGCATAAGTCCCCTTAAAAATCGATTCGCTTTATTTATATTTATATGTATCTCTGTTTTGGCTCTGTTGTTTGGCTTTGCGTTTTCTTTTATTTACCACGCAAACATTGTCTGCGTTTTCCGCCGTTCCGCTTTTTTATGTCAAAAGTTATCTTCGATTTGATGCACCGGACATTTATTTCGCGAGCTAAATGAGTGGAGACTTTTCATCGGCCCATCTATATGAAGTTAAGGATTTAGCGTGCGAACAGGATACTGATGCTTTGCTAAACTGCCTCGCTCAATTTTATCTTTGTAGACATTTTTGTATGGGAGATAAAATTCAGCGTCAGCAGGATACTAGGCTTTAAGACAAACTTTATTAACATTGCTAACAATTCACAATTGATCGCATCTTTTAATTATCATTTTCGAGTGGAGAAATATCCAAATCTATAACATTTACATTGGGATTATGACAACTAAAGTAAGATACGAAATGTTGGAAGTCGCATTAGAACTTTCACTTCAAAAATACTACCCAATTAAATTATATGTGTATCAAATCAAACTAAAACAAGTAAATGAAATAATGAGGACGCTACTCGTTGCTAACGCTCGCGCTGGCCTGTAACAGGAATACTACGCGCATGCGTTCGAGTGCCACGCATTCACTCTCGCTCTGTCTCCTTCTATTCCCCCTCCCCAGGAGCGTTGAACGTTTAACGTAACCTTGTTGGAAGTCGTATTAGAAGTTTCACTTCAATAAGACATTAATTGCCAATTTAGTCATTATTTTTGGAAATTAATCTTCACCACAGAATATTCTTCTCCCAGCATTTGGTGCCAATAAACTCACTCACCATTGCATACTCTGAAGCGTGAGCGGTACCCTCACACCTTTGAGTATGCAATGCTCATAGTAGCATTAAGCATTTAAGAAGTTTCACTTCAATAAATCAAACAACATAATTCACCTATATCGTCTTTACTTCTTGAATTCTTCAATTCTTTACTGTAGGTATGTACTATAACAACCATTAAAACAAAAACCTTGAACTCAATTTCTATACACACCACCATAAGTCCATCAGCGCAGGTCAACAGCCATCTGCGCATTTCCTCAGAAACACATTGTGGCTGTTGATTATACACATTCACCTCGCATACTTCTCTTTCGTTTCACTTTTGTTGGAGAAAACACCACTCATTTTTTTTTTTGCATATGAACGTGCTTGTGCTGTGCAATGTGCGCCACCCTCACCCTCGCTCACACCTTTGAGTATCCAATTATTAGCGTTAAACGTTTAACGCGACCTTGAGTTGGAAGTCGCATAAGAAGTTTCACTTCAAAAAAAAAAAAAAATATGCTGATGAACTGTACAAAACCACTCTTCATATTGGTCGAGCTATAGATAGGTATGTGATATAACGCAGTCTAATCGTATGACATTCGGCATTAGCAAGATAAAAACAAAATGCAATGGCAATAAAAATAGAGAACCGCTGACAGATTGACATTTAACGATCGATGAAACATTAATCTTACAGGAAAAAAAAAAATGAAAGTCAATTTAGCGAAGACCGAAATATCCATCGCCCCCATAGAGAGTAAATTTATTTAATGTCAGATCGAAATACCACACAAACGAGAAACCCTTCACCTTTTCTTTTCTAAATAATTAAAGCAGAATGTCATTTCATTACATATTCCCCGAACCGTCTGCATGGTTTTAAAAATACCTAATATTAATAATTTTATTCGTGATTTTCGCGATTTAAGAATAGAATTAAAAATTGCTGACGTAATTGGTTATCTTGCGCACAATACTGTACGTTGCATGGTAGTAGCACACAAAACCATTTCATATAGAGACTACTAATGTTTATAAACAATGACAAAACGCACGCAATGTTTCCGAAACATTGTATCAGCCTGTCAAACTGTAGGTATTTAAAAATTTAAACAGAATATCGATACAGGACAATCGATCTGGTTGATACTGGATACACATACGTGCATGGCAACCCTTATTGCTACCACACCACTACGTCGATTCAATTAGTCATCAATAATCAATATGTTGCAAATCCACCTACCTAGCCATGTATTCGCACTCCTTTACTCTATTTATCGAATGGATGTATAAACATCAACACAACATGATAGACATATCAAGCCCCCAATTCCTTCGATGACGATGACTATCGGCTTCGGCTATCGGGTCGTGAGCGTGAGTACTGTCACTGTAGACTGTATTTCTATTGTATGATAAAGATACTTGTTGGTTCGGTATCGATAGTCGCAGCGCAGCGTTACTTATCTCAAAAATGTACCCCCCAAGCCCCAACACCCCAACCCGAAACGGTTGTCAGAGTTCCCAGCCCCCGTGCCCGTGCGCCGTGCCCGTATATTCGTATCATATGTGCCATGTGCGAAAGTGCGATTGGAAAAAGACATATTTTTAAAACATTCCCTTCGTTGAAATACTGGGATTTAGTTGTGCGCTAGCTTCCAAGGAAGTAACATTGATTTGGAGCTCTCGCAAGCAATAAGTCCTTAAAGTGATGGACGACTACTTTGGCGATACGTTTGAGAATAGCAATTACTTTTATGAACCACGAACGTTTGAACATTATGTGAATCATGATCCACAACTACGGAAGTGCACAGAGATACTTAATTGTTCGCAATGCGATAGTGAATTTGAAAATACAGAGGGTTGTTGTATTCATCAAATATTGGAGCATCAGCAGTTGCAATCTCAGGCTGATAAGGAATTGGATACCTCGTATGAAAATGAGCTACTGGATGACTTTTTGCAACAACCCAACACCATACCTCAATTTAAGGAATTTTACGATAATGTCGATAAGGTAAGAAACAATTTAAAAAAAAAAAAAAACTGTGTAAAGTTAAAATGTAAACAAACGCTGACAGTGGAATGGACACATGGCCAACTACATTATTATGGATATGTACGATTGCAATGTAATGTAATGTAGAGAAAGTGAGGGTAGGTGCGCGGCATACAGATACAGCATACCTATGGCTCAGCTGTTTTTGTTTTTGTCGTCATTCATTCATTCAAAACGATTCGATAAAACGTGCCGGTATATCGGTAGGATAACGTCGAGCTGTACTTATTTATCTTATGATTGTTGTGGGTGTGAATGAACGTGCGTGTAAATACATGCACTGCCAACCGAAGGTCGATAGATCAATTTCGTGTGATATCATTTGAACTGTGGATTTAAAAGTGAAAAGTGAAAACGAATGAGTTGCCATTTTGCGCATAGTGTTGTTGAATATGAGTAGTGGTATCTTTTTATCGGTTTGTGCGAACGGTAAATCGCTGATAAACAGCTGATAAAATTTGCGGCTGTATGGTCTATTTGTTCTACATATCGCATGTGATACAAAGATAAGCTTTCTGATTGATCGAAGTTTTGAAAGACTTATATAAGTCTTGCACGCGTGTATTTTCTTTTCTAAAATAATTTGTATGGATCGACCTATCCGATGATACATGTTACATACATATATGGCAATGCTAGTGCGGTGCAGTAATTAAAGTTTAATGGTTTCATGCATAAATCGTTGTTGTATGTAGGACCGAGGTATCAATTGATGACGCAATTGATTAACTCTTATGTCGTTTTCCATTGGTTTCACTCGGGGATCGACTCAATCTGAAATCCAATGGAACAAGAAAACTGCTTCTGGTTTAATCTACAAAAGTATTGGTGAAATGCCAAAAAATAATCTACGCCAGCTGTCATCTGACTTGTACAAAATACCTAAATTGCACTTGTGTGAGTGCTTCTTGAGTGGATTCTGACTTCAAAACGAGAAGCGAAATTCTCTTCTCAGAATCAGCAGAAGAGTATTTTTTGTGCCAATGGAACAGTTTCAGAAGCGAATTTTTCGATTCCGGACCAGCGTTGCCACAATGTTACAAGTGTAACAAAAGTGTTACACTTTTTAATTATTTTACAATTTTGTTACAATGTTACTTTCTTTTTCGCTTTGTTACATTTTTTTCCATTAAAATCCTTTTTTGCTTTTCTCATTAAAAATATTGAAAGTTAAACTGGCAGCACTTTTTTCTTTCGAGCAAACTTTTACCAATTACTGTCACGCTGTATCCAGCGTAAGCACGGGCACTTTTTTGGCGTGCGATGCGATTCCCCTACGCACTGCAATTGTTTGCGATGAATACGTGTGTGTCTAATTACAGTACGATAGTGCGTTCATGCGGGTTCCACTAACAATCATTTTTTATTGTATAAAATAGCTTTTTTCGGTTTTTTCCTATTAGAATAAAATTGGTGCGATGCGGAGAAGTCGCAATGCACGCATTGCCGCAATATCGTGCTTACGCTGGACATCTACATTAATTTGCTAGCATCTGTTTGAATTTGACAGCTGCCCGCATTAGCCGCACCGCAACGCATGCCCGTGCTTACGCTGGACACAGCGTCAATATATTTGTTTGTTTACACAGAGCAAAAGTTGTGCAAAACATTAAACTGCGAGTGGGAATGGGATATGGGAATGGGAGGGAACGAGAAAAGCCATATAAAGGACTATTCACATGAGAGCGAATTGCGAACTGCGAACGTGCGAATATTCGTAGTTTCTGACACTTCATTGTTCATTCACATGAAAATTTTTTTTGGTCGCAGATACCCGCGTATCAGTTTTATTTTTAAACGTTAAGTAGAAACCAATTTTTCATTCGCGGGTTTGTGGATCGCGACTGTTTTGTGTGGATTGGGAATAAAGTGTGACAGTTCGCGGCAAGAATTTTCAGTTCGCGGGAAAATTGCTTTAATTGTTAATTTAGCTATTAAAATCAATTGAGAGTCAGGTTTCCTTAGACTAAATGTTAGATAAATTAAATATAATGGTTTTGTGATAGAACAAATAGCAATTTTCAATTCATAAATACTGTTAAATTGATTTGTTCGCAATTCTCCTATTCGCAGTTCGCTCTCATGTGAATAGTCCTTAAAAACCATATTTTTCTATCTCGCCGCGTCGCTTTTGAGAATGTTCTACATCTTGTGGTAAATAAAGTTTATGAATTAGAAATTGAAATCTGCTTCGATGGTCAATAATTTTGTATCTTTTTTTGTTTTTTTTTATTTGTTAAACAAAAAAAAAAAAACAGGCAGGTTAAAAATTTTTTTTTTTTTAAATATGATAGAAGATACCTAAAATTTGTTTCCAGTTTGTTACATTTTTTATCCATTTGTTACACTTTTTGAACAAAATTGTTACACTTTTAAAAAAGCTTGCGGTAACACTGTTCCGGACTCTCCCGGACGCTTCTTTTTGCCCAATGGAAAACGACATTAAGTCAAAGGCCTGAAGTCTGTATAAAGTAAAAAGTGTTTAAGAAGTAGATTTTAAAGGGCAGCATAGAGTTGAGCGGACAATTTTAGAACTGTTTAACAAACAATATAAATTGTAAATGAAATCGCACACCACTTCCAAGAAGGATGCCATTTTTTGTCCGGGTTTCAATTTGAATAAACAAACAAAGTGCAAGACTGGCTGGCACGATACTTTCTCGTTCATCAACAGTTTAGTTGAGTCAATTGTTACCAGGGATGAAAAATTACTTTTTTTTTTCTTTCGGAAGTTGTTACTATCCGATGGAGCACTCAGACACAACTACTGGTCCATTGTACTGCCAAACAGACACCTTACATTTATGTACTTAGTTTTCCCGTCTTTCGAAGAAAGATGAGAAGGAGCTTCAGTGGTGAAGAGCTTAGATGTTCGGCACTCACCACGTCAGCTCCAAAGATCCGCCACCTGTAAGTGTTTGGCAAAAGCTTGGTGGCCCGAAAGGACGCCCACAAGCAGTCTACAGTCGCTTCTTCTGAGAGACAGAAGGCAGACCGCCGACCTTTTGCAGATGTCCGGACGCAGTCGTTTGATCTGTCCACACCCAGCACAGCCACGCCACCGACACTCGTGTTCGCGAGAAACCCAAGTATCAGTGGATGACTTAACCACCGATGTAGGCAGACCCAACGCATGTTCAGGTCCTAAGAATTATTCCTCTGAACCCAGCCTGGCAAGCTCATCAGCAATCTCATTTCCATTTAAAATGGGGGAAAAATTACTTACTATTGTACTTTTTCGGTACCATAACATGGCGTTACTGTGCTCCATTGTTTGCACTATTTTTTTAAACCTCTTACAAATACTAGGCATATAATTTTGATCTATTCTTTTTCCACCCTGTTTCATTAATAAGATGTAAGATAATTTATTTATGCTATGAAAACTGTTTAAATAATAATTACAATAATTTTTAATTTTTTTATTATTGAAAAATGGAGCAAAGGACGGGGTTACCTTACTTCATCTGAAACTTTTAACTATATTTCCCTTATAGTTAGCAAAGTTAGTACCCTGTTTCAATTCCACTGATTCAAAGAGTCATAAATGTAAAAAAAATTAAATAAAATAAAAATTAAAAATCCAATTTTTTTTTTTTTGTTCAAAAAACAGAACAGCCTTTTTTAATCCTAACTGGAGTTGCTTATAAATTAAGGATTAAGAACAAAAAAAAAATCATTAATTCTATGTGAATAAGTTTCAAATAAACATAAATAACATTTTTTACCAAAACAAAAAATAATTCACTTTTAAAAAGAATAAAAACAACAACAGGTACCTAGTTATATAGAATACAAAAAAGTGATTTTAGGAACTCAAAACAGTAATTATAAAAATGTAAAGTTTTAGTAGAATATGGAATTAAGCTCCTCGATGGAAAATTGACCCTTTTAGAACCCCGTTTTGGTGGTTTAATAGACAACTCATAGGGTATGTTAGTTCATCTCTTTGAGAAGGCCATTTCCAAAGCTTAAGAGATTTGCCTTCTAGTTCATAACATCCTTGTATGGTTCCTTGGCATTTCTAGTAGCAACTTTCAATAAATATAAACATACAAATACAGTAACCATACATTTTGTTATCATAAAGTATTAACAGCATAATATTATAAACAGAAAAACTGTACTTACTTTGTTAAAGCTCACACAACTGTTTGTATACACACCAAATTGTCCACTTACAAAATTTAACAAATTTGCTAAGTGAACTAAACTGGTCAATTACTGCTTACCAACTGCCGGTAGACGGTCCGTTGCAACATGTGGCAGATGGATATATGTGTGCATTTACACTAGGATGGGTTTGGTTTATAGAATGTTTCATGCCTGAGCGTGAATCACGAAACCAACTCGTAGTCCCATGGTACGGTACAATTGATTTCTAAAAGTACGCAAGTATACAATTGTCCAAAATTTAGTACACCCAGGCAAATATATTTTACTTAAAAAAATACACAACTACAATTCATTAGTATTTAATACATTTTTCTACTCGCCTACCTTAATTTAATTTTGACTGCATCTACGAACGCATCCGAAAATGCACTCGACTTAAGATGACGTTTTGTATAATATCTTCGGCTTGCGGCTCATAATTTACAAATTCATCGTGTAAATTAGATTGTGTTGTATTATGTGTTGTTCTTGTCATTGTCAGTTGTGTGAGTTAAATAGCGAACTATTGTTTATTATGTTTATTATTTTAAAACGAATGAAGGTGCACTACATTGCACTTTCAATGTCAACAGATAAACATTGTAAATGTTACAGTTGGATAGCTTAGCTGAAAGTTAGATGAAATGGGCACAAACATAAAAAAGACGTCCACTTCGCTTATCTCCTAGACTTTTTCCCCAGAGTTCTTCCCTGGGATCGATTCCTAGTGTTAACGCTAGCATCTGTTTATGGGAGATCTGTTTTTTCGACTGGGTCTCTACCCAATGATGTCCAAAGATCCTCATTCTTCTGCCAGCCAACGCCGGACATGGACACAGTATATATGCCGCTGTCTCAGATTTCTCCAGGCATAGTTATAACAGGTATCATCCTCTCTAAGGCCCATCTTCCTTAAGTGATATCCGGAATTACCATGTCCTGTTGACAAAGCCACCACCCATTTCAATGTTGCTTGACTCATGCTTTAAACCCTTCTTTGAGTGGAGCAAGTCAGCTAGTTAATTGCCATTTCAGCCTGTCTACATTGTTCCACGGTTGACCACCTTCTCAGGTGTTCTGCCGTGATCCATTTGTGAATCAGCTGTTCTACCATTCCTTTGCCAATTGAAGAGAATGGTTCTGGTCCCAGCAACTTTTCAGTTGACCCCTGTTTGTCCGCCTTTTCGTTGCCTTCAATCCCTATGTGTCCTCGTACCCAAGTCAGTGTAACTTCATTTTTAGATGAACACTTATTGAGCTTAAGTACACATTCCAATGCCAATGATGTTGTGATGTTTGTTTGTTCCATGCGTCTGATTTCCGCCTGATTGTCCAGTGCTATAAGTATATTTCTTCCCTCCACGTGACTCTCAAGCAAGTAGTCCAACGCATGCAGTAATGCAATCATCTCAGCCTGTTATACGGAAGTGTGTTTCCCCAGGGCTAACGTAACGGGCTACTCCCAGCTCTTCTGAATAGACGCCGGCACCCGCGCGGCATCCATAATGGATACATCTGTGAAAATCATTTTTTCACCACTCCTTTTTTCTGGAAGTATAAGCCCTTCTCAATACTAGTTTTGCGATTCAAAAATTGTTTGTACTTACGTTAATATATACAAAAACTGAGCCTGCATTCAGTTAGAAATTATTATATTACCTTAGAAATTAATTTTTGTTGCAATCGTATGGACCGTTTTCGAGGTATGTATGACGAAATGTTAAAAACTACCGTTTTTCAACTCGAGTAGGCGCAGTGGCTTAGTGGCTAGTGTGTTGGACTACTAAGCGAGGGGTCGAGGTTCGAATCCCGCAAAAACCCAAATTCCAACTTAGGGTTTTTTCACTGCGCCACCTCTCGCGAACGTCTGACAAACATCCGAGAGTTATAACTGTCTTGAAAGAGCTTCTCAATTAGCCGTTTGGAGTCGGCATAAAATTGTAGATCCCTCCATTCGTTCCAAAAATGAAAACTCACTCAAAACGAATGGTTGTGAGAAGATAGGCCTAGGTTTCCTCCGGACCTGTTGCGCCAAACATTTATTTTTATTTATTCGGCTCGAGAAATTTTACTAAGTTTATTGACATACATTATGTATAACTGGCTGATGAAATCGTAAACAAAGTTTTTTTTAGTGTGTGAACAAATTACTAGGCGCGGCATAAATTGGATCTGCCCCGGGCGGCCCCAACCCACGCTACGACACTCACTGAGTGTCCTAACGAATGTATAAATCTAATCACCTAACTTGTTAAAAGATTATCGTCGACGATAAACCTCCAAACAAGCTATACGTAGTTCTTAAGGTAAAACACTGAGTGAAGGTACTTTTGCCTTGCGATAATCGAAAATAAATCATAAGAAAACGGCTTATTAACTAAAGAACCTAAAATTTCGACAACGATATGGTCAATCAGCCGGTATAGAAAATGAATATAGCTAAATCAATGGTCAAAGATTTTCTACAGCAGTGAATGTACGATCATAAATCTCTTCTGAGTTCTAACTTATTAATAAGTGAGAGACACTAATGGACGCAGTGTGAAAAAAGAAAATTTAACTCTATTTAATATAGACCAAAAAAAATGCACCTACTGTACCACAAAGTTAAAGAAAGGAACAAGCCTAACCTTTTTTAAATCAGCGAGTCAATTCGGTAATAAATGGCAAGATCGCACATGGCAAGCTCAGCGCAGCCTCGAATTGACCTAATAAATAATATAGGATATCGTTCAGCCCGAAGGAACTCAAATGCCTTTATTTATTGCCCACATCATATACCCCCTTCATGCTCAGTGTGTCAGAAAGGCATATGGCATCAATCACCTTCTGCCTTGTTACATCGGTCACTTTCCTCTCATTTTCGCCTACAAGGTTAGGTATATGAAACGCAACTTACATTGGATAGTTATACTTTCTTAGCGCTTATCAGTGTATACTAAGCCTATTGCAATAAGCCTTCGTCTCCCAACGACCACCCTTACTCAATTGGTATCACAATGAACTCAATAACTCTGGTCTAAGTTTGTCTTTCAAGAGGGACACCTGACCTAGCCTAACCTAAAAAAAAAGCTCAAATTGCGATTTAAAAAATTAAAATCAACAGCTTTATAGTTCTTCGCCCATATTTGATTCCAGCCGAGGTGCTTCATGACCTCCATAGTTTGCTTGCGCATTTTCGTTTCATCAGTTTCCGGAATTTCAAAAAATTAATATAATGCTGTAGCATGATTATACTTATTTGTTATTTATGACAAGTTTTCCGGAATGGGTTTATATCAGGCTTTGATTTTGCAAGCTTTGCTATATGAGATGCATTTCAACATTAAGGTTCTTTGTAGAGTAAAACCCCGAAGTACTTGAATTCATCAACAATGCCAATAACATTAATAATGATAAAAATGAATGAAAGAGTTTAATACACAGCTCCTTTATTCTCTTATTGGATCGTAGACAACAGGATTCCATAATGTGATTTGGAGCTTCTCCTTCTCATGGCAGAATCTGTACACTCATCGTCGGCGATGTACCTATTTTCCTCAGGAGATTCCTGAGTCTACAGCGCCCTGAAGGATCTGTTGATCTCAAAGTACTCCTGAGATTCATACTTAAATCTGTGTGGTTCTAGGAGATAAACAGACTTCTTATCAGTAGTCACTAACTCGTAGGAAGAACTAGAGGATCAGGTTACAACGGAGCTTTAAGAACCCATGAGATTCACACTAAATCTATATGGCTCCAATACAAAAGCGGTATATTTCTTTTTCTCGACAGGCTGCACTGGATGGTTCCCGTAACTGGACACAATGGACCCAACTAATGGTCTAAGTGAAGCTGTGGCAATCGCCACAAGAGCATCCATTTACCTACCTACCTTACCTATCCCGCAGAATAGTTCAAGCCCTATAAAGGGTTCGGCTACGCCCTGACTTTGCAAAGCATTCTCCGACTCGTTATCAATGGTATCCAGTAGACGGTTGCTCTCTTGTTAAGCTTTATGTATGCATTACCACGAAAGGACTTAGACTCAATTTTATACAAGTCAAGTGCCTAGATGGCTGCTTGGCTATAATACATTTATCAATAGTTTATCAAAACTGAAATCAAAATTGCTCACAATGGGCACATTCAAGACTCTGGATCCCATGAATAAAATTGGCCGGGAATCTCTTTTATCTTCTGTAGGTATGCTGCAAATGCAAAACCACTTCAGGAAAAGATCACAAAATACAAAAAACAACACCATTGCAAGTTGCAGGGCCAATTTGACAAATCAACTGAAAGAATACAAAACTGATGGCAACTGGTTTTGTCATCGGAGACCACCTAAAATACTTGGTCACGAAAGAACAAACACACCCCGCCTTAACTTATAACTTAATACCCTATCCAAACCGAGCCGAAAACTGGGTTTGCGAAAACAATCGAAAACTTAATGAAAACAGAAGTTTTCCCATATACATAATATTTCCGTTTTCAAAACGAGTCGTTTAAAGTAAAACCGACTTCCAATCTTTGGGTGGTTGAAACAAACACAACGTTTGCAATATTTAGCAGCTGACCGAACAAATGAAACAGTCTCAACTCATTTTGCACACTTAAGGACTATTCACATGAAAGCGAATTGCGAACTGCGAACACGCAAATATTCGTGGTTTCTGACACTTCATTCACATGAAAACTTTTTTTGGTCGCAGATACCCGCGTATCAGTTTCATTTTTAAAGGTTAAGTTCGAACGATTTTTTCATTCGTGGGTTTGTGGATCGCGACTGTTTTGTGTGGATTGTGAATAAAGTGTGACAGTTCGCGGCAAGAATTTTCAATTCGCGGGAGAATTGCTTTAATTGTTAATTTAGCTGTTTAATTCAATTGAGAGTAATGTTTTTTTAGACTAGATGTTAGATGAATTAAATATAATGGTTTTGTGATAGAACAAATACAAATTTTCAATTCATAAATGCAGTTAAATTGATTTGTTCGCAATTCGCCTATTCGGAGTTCGCTCTCATGTGAATGGTCCTTTAATTGATGCTCTTAAGTCTGAATTCATTTTATTTGTTAATGCGTTCGAAATTTGTAACCAAAATAGTTTACACAGAAGTTTCACGAAAACTAGTTGGTGTTCGGTGTGAATGCATCTTCGGGTTTTCGACGAAAACACGGTTTTTAGTGTGCTGTGAATAGGGTATAAAAGCTGCGATTACACGGCCATTTTTGTGTGTCATTTAAATGGCGCTCTGACGTCAGGAAAAAATGTCGCATTAGAGAGACATTTAAGCTACGATTCGTCATTTGCCATTTGCAAAAAAATGGCGATCACACGAAATGACTATCACCGTCATTTTTGTCCCAAAATCAAATGACGGACACTGCGCGTCATTTAAAATTTTCATTTGGGATGCCATTAAATGTCTAGCGAAAAAATGGCGATCACACGGTAATGACATGCCTCATCAAAATGGCAAATGTCACCTTTCCTATTATTTCAATTTCGCGTCATTTATCTGCTTTGCGATCAGACGGCAATGACCAATGACAAAAATATAGCTACTGCCATTTGGTGTTTTTCTCTCGGCGAAGACGCGTATGTGTGCTACGACTTTATTAAATTAAATAGCAGTGAAAAAAAAAATATACCTATATATATATAATAAATACAAAATGTCGAAAAGGAATTTTGCGATGATGGTGGAAATTGCGGAGACGGCGTATTTGGCAGCGTGTATACTGGAAAGCAGTGACGACGATCTTGATTACGAGCCAACGCGACGAAAGCAGAGTATTTGACAAAAGAGGTAGTTGAGCCGTCGCGAGAAGAGTGGATTTTGTGCTTAATTACTGCTCGAATTGCGCGAAGAAGAACCTGAACTTGTATATCGCAATGTCCTTCGTAGGTATGTCAGCCAATCAATTCGATTATTTGTTGAGGTTGGTGAAGCCACACATCGAAAAACAGAACACAAATATGCGAGAGGGTGAGTGTTTCAGCGGAAGCACGACTGGTGATCACACTGCGCTACCTGGCCAGTGGTGAAAGTTTTCGATCGCTGCGATTCCTTTTCCGCGTATCGCAGCCAACGATAACGTGCATCATTCTGGAAGTTCTCAACGCTATTTACAAAATTGATTCGACTCTAATCTAGAGATAATCATATTTATTCGAATAAAATTTTAATTTTTAATTTTTTCGACTTTTTTGTAGATTGTGTTTTCAAACTCAGAAGTTGACGGAGTAGTCCAAATTGTCGGCACTTAAAGGCGACGCGACAAAACAAATAAAAAACAGTTTATTAATTATTTAATCGTCCTTTCGCCACGAGAAAAACACCAAATGAAAGCACAGATATCGTATTAAATGCTGTGTCATTTGTCATTTGCATAGAAAAATGGCAGGGCATGAATTTCGTGCCTAGTCATTTTTTGGAGGCTGACATTTAAATGGCGCATCATCCGAAAAGTTCTGTCATTTGTCCTAAGTGTCATTTAAGAGTGATCACACGGCCATTTTCTTCTGCCATTTAAATGGCACAAAATTCATGCCATTTGCTCCGCCATTTTCCTAGTCATTTAAATGACGCCAAAAATGTCGTCCCAAAAATGGCGATCACACGGAACGACATTTAAATGACGGCTTTGTGACGCGATTTTTACGTCAGAGCGCCATTTAAATGACACACAAAAATGGCCGTGTAATCGCAGCTTTGGCACCAGCAGGAAATTGCAAAAGCACCCAAGTTAAAAACAAAAAAAAAAATAGGGGGAAAGCGGTAGACTTGAACTTGTGGGAGACTTGTACCACTCTGAATTATTCACTCAAATTCCGCTCAAACCCTCCAATGGTAAAGTCAAATGTCGCAAAGCATGATCCATACTGTTACTTCCACACAAAAATAGTTCTCTGGCTGGGCAGAAGACTTGAGCCAAAAATGCTTATAAAGTTTATGTGACCAATCTTAAAATACACGTACTCGTATATTTAAAAAGATGTATTCAACATGTGGCTAAAGATTAATACAAGGTGGCGCAAAAATAACCTTCCGATGTCGACGGCGCTTCCATGACATCTTCGGCTACAGCAGCAATATTCTCTGCAGAACGACTACTCCGGGGTCTGCCACGCCTGGCAGCATCTCGTGTTGTGCCAGTCTCTTGGAGGCGAGCGGCTAAAAGTGGCTTGAACTTGCACCAGCCAAATCAGCCCACCGCAACGAAACATAATACATCATTTTTTACACATTTATTACAATTTATTACAGTTAGTCCGAATTTTATTACACTTGCCGTTCTCGAGATATCGCGTGCTGGTGTAAGTTTTATTTGAACCTACACCACCACTCTATAACTCTTGATGCAGTTGATATATTTGGTTCAATCCTAAACCAGAATTTATTACAAATTTATTACAGCTGCACCAAATCAATTTACAGTTCAAAAATCAGAAATTTACAAAACTACAAGCTTTAGAAGATACCCATGTAAAATTCCAAAACATAGGATTTTACATTAACATCGAATATTTTATTACACCACACCGCCTGATGTAATATTACTTTTTTTGACTAAAATGCCTTCAGAAGATTACAATAGACAAACATTCACCATATGGATGTGCATTTTTACCCCTACATAGAAATACAGACATTAGAAAATTGTCACTGTCACTTAGTATACTTATTTATACTTAAGTATTATACCACACCTCCTTAAGAAAAAATATCTTATTAAAACGCTTTTAGAGGGTAGCAATAGGCATTTCTATACTGTAGAAAATTGCATTTTTACCACCGCTTTGAATTACAGGCATTAGAAATATCTAATAAAAATTCAAAAATATCACATTTTCCTGAAACATAGAATAATTTATTACACCACACCGCCTACTGTAATAAAAGTTATTTCGGCTAAGATGTCTTTAGAAGGTTCCAATAGACTAGCCTTCACAAGGGCGATGTGCACTTTAACCCCCGCCTTGAGCTACAAGCCTTAGAAAATTGCACTAAAAATTCAAAAACATCTCATTTTCCTGCAACATAGAATAATTTATTACACCACACCGCCTACTGTAATAAAAGTTATTTTGGCTTAGATGCCTTCAGAAGGTTCCAATAGACTAGCCTTCACAAGGGCGATGTGCACTTTAACCCCCGCCTTGAGCTACAAGCCTTAGAAAATTGCACTAAAAATTCAAAAACATCTCATTTTCTTGCACCATAGAATAATTTTTTTTTTTCAATTTACTAAGGCTTGTAGCTCAAGGCGGGGGTTAAAGTGCACATCGCCCTTGTGAAGGCTAGTCTATTGGAACCTTCTAAAGACATCTTAGCCGAAATAACTTTTATTACAGTAGGCGGTGTGGTGTAATAAATTATTCTATGTTTCAGGAAAATGTGATATTTTTGAATTTTTATTAGATATTTCTAATGCCTGTAATTCAAAGCGGTGGTAAAAATGCAATTTTCTACAGTATAGAAATGCCTATTGCTACCCTCTAAAAGCGTTTTAATAAGATATTTTTTCTTAAGGAGGTGTGGTATAATACTTAAGTATAAATAAGTATACTAAGTGACAGTGACAATTTTCTAATGTCTGTATTTCTATGTAGGGGTAAAAATGCACATCCATATGGTGAATGTTTGTCTATTGTAATCTTCTGAAGGCATTTTAGTCAAAAAAAGTAATATTACATCAGGCGGTGTGGTGTAATAAAATATTCGATGTTAATGTAAAATCCTATGTTTTGGAATTTTACATGGGTATCTTCTAAAGCTTGTAGTTTTGTAAATTTCTGATTTTTGAACTGTAAATTGATTTGGTGCAGCTGTAATAAATTTGTAATAAATTCTGGTTTAGGATTGAACCAAATATATCAACTGCATCAAGAGTTATAGAGTGGTGGTGTAGGTTCAAATAAAACTTACACCAGCACGCGATATCTCGAGAACGGCAAGTGTAATAAAATTCGGACTAACTGTAATAAATTGTAATAAATGTGTAAAAAATGATGTATTATGTTTCGTTGCGGTGGGCTGATTTGGCTGGTGCAAGTTCAAGCCACTGCGGCTAAACGTCGCTGACTGACATAAGGGGCCAACGCAAAATTTATAGCATTTTCTGATAGGAGGATTACTTTTGCGCCTCCTTGTATAAACATTTTAATGAACGATGTTGTAGGCGCAGTGGCTTAGTGGTTAGTGTGTTGGACTATTAAGCGAGGGGTCGAGGTTCGAATCCCAACTTAGGGTTTTTTTCACTGTGCCACCTCTCGCGAACGTCTGACAAGCATCCGAGAGTATAACTGTCTTGAAAGAGCTTCTCAACTATAGCCGTTTGGAGTCGGCATAAAACTGTAGATCCCTTCCATTCGTTCCAAAAAGAAAAAAACTCGCACAAAACGAATGGTTGCGAGAAGCTAGGCCTAGGGTCCCTGCGGACCTGTTGCGCCAACTATTTTTATTTTAAATGAACGATGTAGCAAAAAGTGGCTCAAGTCTCCCGCTTTCCCCCTACATATTTCCACAGCTGACTTCCTCGCATTTCTGTTGTCCGATAAAAATAAAACTCATTTCACTTTCATAATGATTACTGAGTGCTATTCAACAGTTGATGCCGTTATCTATCCAAGCAAAATATTATTATGTCATACACATACACAACTTATGTGCAGTTAAGTGTGTTGTATACTGTATTGTATCGTATTGCATGTACTACTTGTACAGTTAGATGGATTACTATGACCGGGCACCAACGATTATTCATCCAATTAAAAGCTATGTACTTCTATGACGTCTAGCAGCCCTAGTCAATCGATACCAGTATACACTCGACATTCAAGGTTTCAGCTAGTTAATCAATAAATATTACTGTGCACTATATATATACGTGAACTGTGTTCACACTATAGGTATGCGAGTGTGTATTCTTAGGCGAAAGACAACGCGGTGTGCTCGAATTTGTTTTAACGACGACTTTGATTAGATTAAACTAAATAAATAGAATTCTATGACCTGTTTGGAAGGTAATCACTACGCCGAATGCGTAATTTATCGTGTTTTTCAAGTGGGCGATAAGTTTATATTTACTATGTCATTGCTTACACAAGAAATCCGCTTTTTTTGGATATTTCCATGGCGGAAATATTTCAGATAGTTCAGCCACAGTGCTCCTCGGTTCTTGCTGTTTTAACTGAAATGCAGACTCAGCTTAAATTTGAAATGACGCGACCGAGACCACGGTTCCAATAAGTAGTCCGATTGTGATTTATTTTCGGTTTTGTTTTCATAAACCTACTTACCTGCCTATTGTCAGATTTAACCCTGAAATGAAGAAAAATATCGGTTCGCAGGTAACGGAAACGTGCTGTCGCTTTGTCAAATATTGACACGATACACTCATGACTTCATGGATGTGCTGTGATTGTAGAGTTGATACGCAATTACCTGTTGTTAAAACCAGTTAAACCCAGGTTAAAACCATGCTTTTATCTCAACATTAATGGGGCGTTTAGTGATTTTCGTATGAGGAAAATTAATTGCTGTGCCATTTAATCTGTATATTTTGTATGAAATGAAGATATGAAATGTACTTATACCCATTTCGCAAGACGCGGTCGTAATCGTAAGAATAACCCAGTGACGATAAAGCATTCTTCCATCGGTGATGAAGATGATGGTGACATAGGTACCTGTCAACCCTTTAACATTGTGATTTAATGTGTATTTCACCGGTTGATAACCATTTGAAATATAATGCTATAGACGGAATTGCGTTTTAGTCATTGGCATTGCAAAACATAGACCATCTGTAGTTTCTTTTTGAAAATGTTATAGTTATAATATTTTTCTGTGTATTAAAGAGAGTACACTTTCCGACTATAGAACTCTATTTCTCGAATAGCTTGATCAATATTGACACTTGGCCACACCGCATCTGATGATAACTTGCGCTATTAGGTGTCATTTGTCATATCGTATGAACATTTCGTGTTACTGTAAATGATATCAATACAGTGTGTACCATCTGAAATCTGAATTTGGGCAGGCACAAGGCAAATATTGGCAAGTAACCAACTATTAAAAAGTGGGAATAAATTTACTTTCATTTCTTATAATTAGTTGTGTTCTATAAATTAAAATTGTGAATATTATAGAAATTGTAAAAAATGTTGGTATGTATAATGTATATGCACATACAGCCTTATTTATAAACTCACCGTAGAGTTTGTTTATCTTTACGCACCCTCTAAAATGCCCTTACGCAGGAAAATGTGATTAATAATTTGTAAACATTTTTCGAACTTAAGCAACGTTACTTTAGAGCTGTGTAAGTTAAACGCGAAAATTTGCGCTTAGAGCTTACGTAAATATGTCTTTGCATCAAATGTCATTTGGTTGTAGTCGAATTGTAACCAACCAACTTGTTAAATTTCAAAAATGTATCGGCTAAGATAAAATACTAAATAAATGAATATTGTAAACTTGTAATGTGAATGTCTGAACTTCAATAGCTCAGAAGGTGCTAGTAATTAATACTACTACCAAAACAAAAAACTGGAACTAATTTTTGTGTGTGCATTCATTCCGCAGTTTTGTAAATTTGCGCCAAACGAATTTTGTTTTGATTTTACGTACGAAGCTAATCACATCTGATGTTGGTTTCAGAGAAAAAAGTAATAGATTTCAGTGTTTTCTTTAATAATTTTTCGAAATTCTTACCTTTTTAGACACAAAGCTCGTTTAGTAATGTTAGCGAGGAAAAATGTTTATAAATAACAATTTTAGGAGAGCCACGTAGAGGCTGCGTAAATCCTTACGTGATGTTCAACTAAACAACATCGTAGAGGCGTCGTAAGGGAATCTTATAAATACGGCTGTAGTATTTAATGACTGATTTTTACGTCTAATGTAATCATGAGAGATTGAGGGCGTTCAAGTATCTAGTTTAGTAAGTCTGGCAGCTGTCTGACTAGATCTATCTCGGTTGTGGTTGGTTGAAATCGGTCACGTGGGCACCTGTGACATTTGACGTTTATGGAGGGGTAGCCGACGAATCTAGTCAAGAAATTCGTGACTGAGTACTAAGTTGACAGTTCGGGTATGTGGCTGACATAGGAAAAGTGACGTACCCGACCAATCTAGTTTTTGCGTTCAGGTTACATACTATCCAGACCAATCTAGTCGACTTAAGATAACTAGATTCTTGAATGCGGCCATTTATAAGGTTCAGTTAACGTTGACGTAACTAAAAACCCGACCGTAATAATCCGTCGCGTCCGTTGCGGCGAAATATTCGAATGACTGGTTGATTGAATTCACACGTGCCGTATGCGACGGATAAAGTAGACTATACTTTTTTGTACGTTGCAGGTTGCAGCCATTGTCAGTTGGTACAGCGTGAAAAAAAGCACTTTCATTGGTGGAAATATGAAAGAAGAAGAACTGTCACTGAATAACCTCAGAATAAAGTTCAATCAATTCCAACCACTGCCATCCAACATTACTTTTATGTATTTAAAAGATTCACATAGAATAATACACGAAAAAAATTCAAATAGAAATGATAAATTGCAATGAATGTCATCGGTTGTGCGACGTATTTTATGGGACTGTTTGTTCCCTTGAATGCGATAACATTGACGTATTCGTCATCACAACGAAATCGTACAGACTGTGCCTTTTAGTCATTGGGTGTTATAATTAAAACGTAGCAATTTGCTTTTACTCAAACGAAATGTAAAAATTGAAGCATTTGCTACGTTTTGTATGAATAAAAACTGATTGGAGCTAACACTAACTTTTGACATGTTCGAAAAGCGGTGCCATTTACCTTTTACTCAGATCCGGATATGGATAAAATATATCAATTGCTACGAAATTCGAAGTCTGCTATTAACCTGACTCAGGCCTTTTGCTAAATATTTTGCATGGACATTTTTAACATAAAACAATCCTAGCATTGTGTATTTTCTATATTTTTTTATAAATAGTTAAGTTAAATTGTGTTTGTACAGAAAAACCAATAAAATACCTATGAAAAAATCAGCAATTATTTCATGTCACGCGAACTATTTGGCAAATATTTCGTTCAGATGAAAATGATCAGAAAGAATCATTTCTAAGGTACCTATATAGAAGACAATCCGGGCATTTAGGTTGACAGTTCAAAAACCTCTCGGTAATTCATAGTTCATCTTTATCCAATTAGCTGGCGTGTCAACAAAAATTCCAACAAGACTATGATCTGATACAATTCCCGGTACCTAAAGAAGAAATAAAACATCAACAACCTATTTGGCAAACTAAAATCATATTTCCAGGTGGAATAGATTGCATTCATATTTCAGAATTTTTTTTTTTTTAAATTTTAATTTCCACAAAAGTCGTTAGAATCTCAAGGAAAATTCAAAAATTCAAATTTACTGGGCAGGTTTGACAGGAACTGCAAGGCAAGTACAAGTGCCTCAGCGAAGTAATTGCTATGTTCGAATTTTCGAACATACTTTAGCAAAGTAGGGTTTTTAACCATACCGATTCAAAGCAAATGCTAACGGCTTTTACTTTGCTACAACCTTTTGTTTAAAACAAATGCTAGTTTTTATTCATAAGACCCATTGACTTATTATATAATGGACTGCTAGTAGCCAATTTCCTGTCGTTGTTATGTCAATTGAGAATCCATGTGATATGCAAAAACAGAAATTTAAAATAAATGCTGCCAACCGCAACCACATTTTCACATTACTGAATGTCATCGGTTAGTTATTGTATATTTTTAAAAAGCGAATAAATTGATTTGTTTGGTCAATAAAACTATTGATTTTGTATACACTTTTCCGCTTTTGGATATCATTTACTTCGATTTCATGAGTAAATTTTTCTTAAATAACTCAAGAAAAATTGCTGAAATTTTTTTTATTTTCCCTCAACCAATCTACATTTTTTCATAAATATTTTAAGCAAAAGTACACTTATTCCTAAAAAAAAAAACTACAATACACACGTAAAGAATAAATTTCAAATTTAACGGCCCATATTTTTTGCGAGTGTGTTGGTCGGCCGGAATTTTTTAAGTTACGTGACATTTGTCAATATGAATTTTGTTGTAACAATACTAGCGCACCAAATCGTGGCCACTCCGTAAAAATGTAGCAAAGTAACGGAAAATCGGCCGAAGGTGGTGGTCTAAGTATGGTTTATCTCTGGTATAACTCTGTTCTAGAATAGCTTCTCAATGCAGCCGTTTCGATCTCGGTTTAAAATAATTATATATAGGTCCCCTCTATTCGTCACAAAAATAAAAACACACAAAACGAATGGTTATAAGAAGCTATAGGCACCTGCGTGAATCTGTTGCGCTAAGTATTATTTTTATTTATTTATTTATTATCTTTGTATAGCTAGTTGTTTAAACTTTATAATTCAAATAAAAACAAAAACTCTTAGATCATGGTACTCTTTAAACTGAAGTGACGGCTGGATTCACTAAAATGCCAAAGGATGCATTAGATCTTAAAACTAAATCATTAGCAAGAACAAATAAGACATAAGTCACATATCTTATGATGGATGGCTATAAGGAACCACACTCAAATCCACCGAAGATTTACCTCTCGCGATATAAGTATTAGTGGGATTGAATGATACATGGAAGATAGCTATTTTTTTTTTAGTTTATGGGTAAAGATGTTTTTATTTTCGTTTTATTTTTTTTTTTTTTTTGTTTTAATCATAACATAACAGATATAATTGACAGGCATATATTATTTTGGTTTTGGCCTCATTTATCACCACACAAATTTGGCCCCTTCGTTTGAACACCATCAGCGAACGCTGCAGTGTTTTACGTTATGAGGTTAAGAATTATCACAATCGAAAACTTATAACATACGGAATTTTGACGATTATGCAAGTGTTATTTTTTGTTAGATATTAAAGTTGTAAATTTGTATAGCAAAACGTTATGTTTTGATGCTTAGGCTTAGAATTTTCCGTTCAGTCACTGTCACTCATCTACTACTAATATATATTCCTCGGTTGGAAATGTCTACTTTTCATTTACCTCTTCTCCATATTAGGCGTTTTTCTTTTTTAGTTCAGAGCACAACCTGAACTGTTATACAAAAAGTTTGTGTTTCTTTTTTAGCTCAGATACATCAGAGCTCGAATTTGTGTTTCTTTTTTCGTTCAGAGCGTGATCAGAGCGCGCTCTATGAGCTCAGAATTAATTGACTGAGCAGGCTGAGTAAAATGCTGATTACACATATACATTCACACTTCCAGTCCTATTTGAGAGAAAAGAAAAACAGGAAAAACAGAAAATCATCAGAACGATCTGAGCACGCTCAGTTCAGAGCGCGCTCATATAGCTCGAGCTCAGTTCAGTGCTCAGCTCTGAATTAAAAAAGAAAAACGCCTATTTATGATCCCAAGATACCCAAATACTATTTGTTTCCCATTTAAGGCGTTTTTCTTTTTTAGTTCAGAGCACAACCTAAACTGTTATATAAAAAGTTTGCGTTTCTTTTTTAGCTCAGACACATCAGAGCTCGAATTTGTGTTTCTTTTTTCGTTCAGAGCATGATAAAAGCGCGCTCTATGATCTCAGATTAAATTGGCTTAGCAGTCTGAGTAAAAAGCTGTTTACACACATGCATTTACACTTCCAGTCACATTGGACAGAAAAAAAAAACCAGAAAAACATCATAGCGCGCTCATTACATCGAGCTCAGTTTAGTGCTCAGCTCTCAGCTAAAAAAGAAAAATGCATTTTTGCATACATACAGGGTGCACCATTATTTGTGTCGGTACTCGGTATGTACAAATTTCAATTATTTCATTTCAATTCAACTCAGTACAATTTTAATAGTAGGTTTGTTTCACGTATGCTAATTGAGCAACTGAAAAGTGTCAGCTAATTTCCACGCCTGTCAAAAACCGTGCACAACCCTGAAAATTCGGCTACTATATCGAACGCAAAATATGTTGCCCTGAAATGAAGACTCTCAATTTTTGAAATTGCAGAATCACCCCTATCAAGGTGTCGGGTCGGAAAAAAATCCGATACGAAAGTCAAATCTGATCGAAACTCAAATTGCGTTCGAAGTATCCGTTTCGGAACAAAAAAAAAATGAAGCATATAAACGCGTTCATTTCAAATTAGTTGTCGGAGAGCTTCGGAAAAAATGTGCCGTGTAGCTATCAAAAGTAAGTGACATTATAAGACTATTCCTCGTACGGCTTCGAGGTAGCGATACATCGACTGGTGTTGATCGTATTCTGCAAAGGAGTGAGCAATAAAAACTCCACAATTTTTCCTTATGTGCGATTATTGTGCGTTTTTATTTCAATTGTATCCTCCTTGTTAGGCTTACAGAACAACGATAAAATGGTTAATTGACATAATGACGAATTGAAATAAAAAATTCTGTTTGACAGATAAGGTAAGTACAGGCTAATACAAAATAATCTTATTTAAAGGCGGAAACACCATGAGTCCGCAACATCCCGGCCCCCGTGAATCGCTCCCATCAAGATTCACTAACATCCAGTTTAGCAAGCTTGGACACAGGTCGTTTCAGCAATCCCATAGACGTTTGTACCTCGGCCACACGAACTTGTCCATCACTCCCTGGAAATACGCTCACTATTCTTCCTCTACGCCAGCAGCTTCTAGCCACATTTGAGTCGCAAATTATGACCAAGTCTCCCACAGCCAGTGGTTGGGTTTTACCATACCACTTCGTCCTTCGTGTCAGATCCGGCAAATATTCGGCCACCCAGCGCTTCCAAAAACGATCCTTGACAATTTGTGCAATTTTCCATTGCCTCCTCAGGCAAATTGGTTTGTCGTCAACAGGTCCAGGTGTTTGCGTTGAATTCGCACAGCCCAAAATAAAATGGTTAGGGGTAAGAGGTTCGTCTTCATCGCATGTTACGGGCAAGTGTGTAAGAGGCCTCGAATTAACGATGTTCTCTGCTTCAATGATTACGCTTCGAAAAGTGTCTTCCTTCGGAATTGTATCCTTCAACGCCACAGAAAGTACTCTTTTGATGGATCTCACCAATCTCTCCCAGCAGCCACCAGCACTTGGATTCGATGGGCAGTTAAATAACCACTGGATGCCTTTTGTTGAGAGGTACGTCTGAATGACTTCGTGATCAAACATCTCCAATCGCTCCTTCAACTCTCTTGCTGCCCCGACAAAATTTGTCCCGTTGTCACTGCGAATGCGTACAGGAACCCCTCTTCTATTCACGAAGTTTCTGAGACATACGATGAATGCGTCGGTAGATAAATCGGCGGCTACCTCCAAGTGAACAGCACGCATTGTGAGACAGGTAAACAGAGCGATCCAACGTTTTTCTCTGCGTCTGCCTATGGCCACTAAAAAAGGTCCCATATAGTCCACCCCTGTGAACGTGAACGGCCGCACGAAGGGCGTGAGCCGATCCTCCGGAAGTTGACCCATTTGTGGCGTTGCAGGCTTCGCGGACCAAACCTTACAGAACTGGCAAGAGCGAGCAAGGGTTTTGGCAAGAGCCCGTAAGTGCGGAATCCAAAACTGACGACGAACTTCACATATAATTGTCTCCATATTTTGGTGATGAAAGCGCTCGTGGAAGTGTCTAACAATTAGTCGAGATAGCCAACAATCTTTTGGGAGTATGATGGGTCTCCTAGTTTGCGATGAAATACAAACGGCGGAGTCAATACGGCCAGACAATCTGATGACACCCGACTCGTCCAAACACGGAGTCAGCTTAAACAAACAGCTTGATTTTCCGACCTCCTGACCACATGACAATGCTGCATACTCATCGGCATAATACTGCTTCTGTACCATCCGGCATAGGACATTCTCGGAATGCTGAATTTCATAAGCTAATAGCGACTTGTTGTTTGGCGACCTTTGACATCTACATCGCCAACGAAGGACCCATGCTATCACGCGTTTTAGCTTTAAAAAGTTCGAAAATTTAGTTAGATCAATTTCATGACTACTCACATGGAATATCTCGTGTCGGTGGAGTACTCGTAACTCTGCGTCATGTGTCTGGCTGACGTCGACATCTTCATCTGAGCTCGTTGGCCAAGTTGACTCATCTGACGGCAAGAAGTCTGGTCCCTGTATCCATCTTCCTGGCTGGTAGTTGGACAAATATTTGGCTCTTGTGGCCAAATCGGCAATGTTAGACTTGGTGGGTACCCACCGCCACTCCTTTGTGTCGGATAGCTCCAAAATTTCTGCTATTCTGTGACCAACATACGGTTTGTACTTTCTGGGATCGGCTGCTTTGATCCAATTGAGTACAGTTCGCGAGTCGCTCCAAAGTGTGCACTTAGTCGGTTGCACGTTATGAGATTGAAGTATTCTTTGACGTAGTCGTACACCCAAAACAGCTGCTTGCAACTCAAGTCGCGGAATTGATATGAGCTTGAGCGGCGCACATCTTGTCTTGCTTGCGATGAAAGCTGTGGAAACAGACTTGTTTTGACTAACGACTCTCCAATACGCAACTGCCGCAAATGCCTCCTCGCTTGCATCCACAAATATATGCAACTGTATGTCGACGGATTTTGACATTTCAACTGAGTAACACCTTGGAACACGAAGTCGTTCAACCGCATCGAACGTCAAAATCCACTGCCTCCACTTGCGATGCATTCCCGTTGGTATCTGCTCATCCCATTTTGTCTTCGTTCTCCACAACGACTGTAACATCAGTTTTCCATGAATCGTAAAGTCTGCCACCAGTCCAAATGGATCATAAATGGACATAAGAATACTTAGACACTCCCTCTTGGTTGGATAACGTTCACCGCTCACTATGCTTGAGCTGGTTCGATGGAAGTTCAAACGAAAAGTAAATGAATCTTCCGCTGGTATCCAATGCATGTCAAGTACTTTCTCCGATTTGGCTTTAATATCCATGTTGGCCGTTCCGCTTCCTGTGTTGCCCTCTTCCAGGCAATTCAGCAACTTCGAAGAGTTGGACAT
The DNA here is from genome assembly GCA_946477585.1 of Cheilosia urbana. Taxonomy (NCBI): domain Eukaryota; kingdom Metazoa; phylum Arthropoda; class Insecta; order Diptera; family Syrphidae; genus Cheilosia; species Cheilosia urbana. Next base: position 60,295,070 of record OX297854.1, on the reverse strand, counting down.
GAATTTCCGAAGTCGAAATCCTCCTTCCATATGAATCCAGACAACGTCCTTTGTCACAGATAATGCCTCATCTTCGTTGTCGAAACTGCAGACAAAATCATCGACATAGTGATTTTCTAAGATAACCTTGACGGCTTGAGGATACTGGTCAGCATAATATTTGGCATTCAAGTTTTTAACATACTCGGCTGAGCATGGTGAGCACGTTGCACCGAAAACCATCACCTTCATCACGTAAGTATCCACTGTCGCAAAACTTTCACCACATTGCCAAAGAAAGCGCTGCGCGTCCTGATCCTCTTTACAAATGGCGATCTGATGAAACATTTCACAAATGTCTGCACAAATTCCGATCGGCTTTTCCCGGAATTTGTACAAAACAGTCAGCAAATCCTGGCATTGCTCCGGACCTTTGAGTAAGGATGAGTTCAGCGAAATGTTTCCGACTCCAGCGGCGGCATCAAACACCAAACGTAGTTTATCTGGTTTATGTGGGTTGCGAACGCAAAAGTGAGGAAGATACCACGTTCTTGGACCTCTCTCCTTGGCTTCGTCGGCTGACAACTTGCGTGCGTAACCCTTGGCAACATAATCATTGATAATCTCCTCATACTGGGCAGCGTAAGAATAATCCTTACTCAAAGCGCGTTTGACGGACATAAGACGACTTTTTGCCATTGGCAGGCTATCAGGCAACACGATCCGATCACTCTTCCACAGAAGTCCGGTCTCGTAACGGCTCTGCAATTTCTTGGTGGTAACTTGAAGTAAATTCCTGGCTCTCACGATCTCATCTGTCTCCTTGGAACTTGACAATGAATCAGCATCCACGCTGTCCAGTAAAAAATAATCGGCGACTAACTGAGACAAGGTGTCATTAGTGATGCTGTTGTTATATTCGGAAATGTGATAGATGGAATCGGACATCTCTTTACCGCTACTGTACCCACCATAAACTACCCATCCAAGCAACGTCTCCACGGCAACGGGTCCATCTTCTCCACAAGGAACAGTTGTACTTCCCAAGGTTAACCTCCAGTTATCCAATCCAATTAAGATTTGCGGCACGGCGTTTTTAAATTCGTAAATCGGCAAAGATTTCAACTCATTTCCAACTGTCAACTCATTAATATCCATAGTCTGCATCGGTAAAGAAAGGTTGCTGTATGTACGTACATTCTTCATCACGTAACGAGTACTGCCACTGGCAACTCCACTGATCTCCAAATTAACTAGACTCGATGCTTCTGACGTTTCCTTTTGACCGATCCAAGTAAGCGACATTTTGTGTGCCGTTCCAGTAAGACCCAATTGTGAAGCAGTATTTTTGTTAATAATGGTCACAGACGATCCGTCATCCAAAAGTGCAAATGTACTCACGACGCCTTTTGGCCCATATAATTTGACAGGAAGAACACGAAATAAAACCTTTTTCGCATTGGCCGCATGTGCATGGTGGTTCAATTCTAACTGAGGACTCGCATTTATTACAGCTGTTTCTGACATTCGCTTTTCATGAAGCAGAGTATGATGAAATCGACTGCAACCATCCTCTTCACAACGCCTTTTAGATCGACAGGAAGAAACATTGTGCCCTGGCACCAGACACGAAAAACAAACCCGTTTCCCCTTGACTAAATTCCAGCGATCGGCTAGGCTCATTTGTAGAAATGCTGGACATTGTGACAATTTATGTTTTTGCGAGCATATGACACATACCTTGGTCAACTTGGCTGTAGTTGAAACGGTGTTATTCTCCACGGCATGTAGAATTGAATCTTGGCGATGACCTCTGTTCGGCTTATTTGGCTGTTGATAGTGAGAGAATGATGCAATACTGGCGAACTTAGCATACTGCTGCAACCACACACAAAAATGTTTTACGCTTGGGTATGGTTGGATGTCATTTGAAAATTGCACCCAGTCGATTCGTTTTGCGATTGGTAACTTTGAAACCAACTCATCCAATAGCATTGGATTTGCTAGATGGTGTTGACTTTTTGTTGATTCGAGCAGTGTACATAAGTTTTGTACCTTCGTTGCAAACGATACAACCAGATCCATACGAGTGTCCGAAATTGTCGGCAATAACCTTACTTTTGCCATCTGGCTTCGGATGAGATGTTCCGGACGGCCAAAACGGAATTCCAACTGGTCTATTACGACTTGTACATTGCTCGGATGAATAAGCATGGTCTCCACTGCCTCTCGCGCCAAACCCTTGAGGCTTTTTTGAAGTCGTAGCATATTTTCAAAGGCGGTATAACCATATGCAATCGTCGACTCTTTAAACGAAGCGATGAACATCGGCCATTCCTCTGGTGTTCCAGTGAATATTGGTAAATCGTATAGTTTTGGTCGATGTAAAGGTTGTGAAATATTCCCTGATCCCACATACATATAACTTTGCCCTGGCTGGGCGGTTGCTTCGACACGAACTGGTTGTGGCTGAGCTGCATTGGAAGTGAATAACCCTGATGGTGTGGCTGGAGGACAATGATGCATATTCGGTTCCATTTGCGACATTAAATTAGCTAATTGCGTTTGCATTGCGAGCAACTGCGCTTTTAATGTGGCATTCGATGATTCAAGAATTCTCATTCGTCCACTTTCGGCATCAAAGAAATGTGGCTGGTGGTTGTTGGCGGCTGACATATGCATATACGTTGTAGCATCTGTCGAGAAGGTACCAGTATTTGGTTGTTTTTGGGTACTGCGGAAAACTGGCTGGTAAGCGGCTGACGTCTGCAAGTAGGCGGTTGAGTTCGTCGAAGTACTAGCTGGCATCGGCAAATTGGTGACGGCATTCATTGACGTATTGGCTGGCGTCTGTAAATTGACAGTGGAATTTATTGAAGTATTGGCTGGCGATATAATTGCACTGTTATCAGCGCTGAAAAGACTACATAAATTGGCTGTGGTAGTGGCGGAAGAATCTGAGACGGTAGTCGGCGGCTGGCTAAAAGACATATCATACTCGTCTAATCTGGCTGGCGGAATTCCCTTTGTGGAGCGGCTGCTCCGTCTTACATTTGCATTTCCTTCTATCGGTGCATTTTCCCCGTTATCAACCGTTGGTAACGTGACTATGTCGGCTTGTGCTGGTAACGGGGCCTGTTGCGTTTGGATATGCGGCGGTGAATGTAAAACCATGGCGACAATTGAAATAAAAAATTTGTTGATCGTATTCTGCAAAGGAGTGAGCAATAAAAACTCCACAATTTTTCCTTATGTGCGATTATTGTGCGTTTTTATTTCAATTGTATCCTCCTTGTTAGGCTTACAGAACAACGATAAAATGGTTAATTGACATAATGACGAATTGAAATAAAAAATTCTGTTTGACAGATAAGGTAAGTACAGGCTAATACAAAATAATCTTATTTAAAGGCGGAAACACCATGAGTCCGCAACAACTGGTTTTAGAGTAATTAGTAATTTGGTGAACAAAATTATTTTATTCGTACAAAAATTGCTTATTTCTTTATTTACAAAAAATTAATACAATAATTTTTTGTATATTATGCTCGTAGCTATTATATGTGCCGAAAAGAAAATATTTTAAAAGATATTTACAAAAAAAAAACAGACAATCACACTCGCACTTGGCCGGTTTTTTTTTTTTTTTTTTTTTTATTGTTGAAAATGAGTGCTTTTAATTCTGATCTTGTGCTTTCCATAATGCAAATAGTTTATAAAAGTGTATGTAGAAATAGCTGATGATTTTGAAAATATATTTAGCTCTGATTCCAGCTTTTTTTCCATTCCTAAGTGGGGAAGCGAGGAGTAACAACGATTCTCGCTTGGTTGGGAGTTAACCCTGACAATTTCTTTTGGGAAATTATGTCGAATTTCAAATTGTTGTTTTTTTCGAGGGAACAACTCTTAACAACAACTCGTAGACACAGTCACTTTGGTAGGAATGATAGCTATTTCGAACTACACCACTGATTCATCATCAGACTCATTTGAAGTAGTTGTTTGAATAGTTTTGAATTCTGACAGTCAATTCTCTGTATATAATTCAACTTGGGAAGACATTTCTGTTTTTCCCCTGTCAGGAAATGAACTTGATTTCGATTTTTCTCCAATTGACCAAATGACTACCACTTACGCCAACTGAGCGAAGAGTCCATTTTCCTATAATATAAAATTTTAGTTCATAAACGTACCGTAAACTGGAGTTACTTTGTGCCAGTTTTTGAGTTTTTGTAAAAAAAACTTGTATTTCTGTATGAAATAAACAAAATAAGATATACCATTTTGATCTTAAGCATTAAGCAATAAAGGCAACGTTCTCAAATTCTCGAAAGGGCTTAGGATTTTAAACATGTAAGCCTTTAAAGTGTGGCACAAAGTTGGCCCACGTTTGGGGTTTTGGGTTGTTTTCAAACAATTTAGTTTTGAATATCAAATTTATAATATTTACCTTTATCGCTGTATCTAAACGAATGAATGACGGCAAGCGAAATGACGAAACTCAGTACTGAATTATTGCCCCGATAAATTACATCAAATAAATGCTGATTTCAAGAACTATTCAAAACAAAATTGTAAAGGGCTAAGTTCTTCAATATTCACATACCGACATAAAAGATGACACACCCATTACAGACATTATTGTGTATTTTTTTTAATTTTCCACTATATTCATTTATTATTCATAAAAAAAAAAATTAATTTCAATTTCAGATGATAGACGTGAATGAGATCAATACAACAGCTCCCCAAGCGGAAGACAACCTAGAAGATGTATGTGACTACATTAACAGTATGGAAGTTAATCAGTCAGATCTCACACCAATTCCATTCCCATGCTTTGACGACGGAGAATCAATAGAAATAGGCCAGCTAAGCCCCTTATTTGAACTGTCAAGCTCATTTGGTGACCAACAGGAAAATGAATTCACTTCCGAAGATGAAAAACAAACTACAACAAAGAAAAGAAAAAAGAAACGTTCACCGGGTCAGTGTGACGTATGCAATCGTTCCTTCAACGATAGCTACAATTTGCGTATCCATAAAATGATTCACACCGGGGAAATGCCCTTTCAATGTGAGCACTGTGGCAAAGGTTTCCGTCAGTACAACAAACTCAAAATCCATGCCATTATCCATACGAATAAAAAACCGTTTGTCTGCGATCTTTGTGGTAAGGGATTTCGATTTCGAAACTATTTGGCCATTCATAAGCGATTGCACACTGGCGAGAAACCCTACAAATGCAAACTGTGCGATGATCATTTTCATTCCCTGCATAATCGGCGTTTACATGTAAAATCGGTGCATTCGCAAAAGGTGGAAAATTTGCAATGCACATTTTGCGGAAAAACCCTTTCGACCAAGTTCTACCTGCAAGTGCATATGAAACGTCATAACAGCCAAAGAGATTTCAAATGTGAGAACTGTGAGATGGCATTTTTCACAGTGACCCAACTTAAAGAGCACATGACAACCCATGCAGCAGAAAAACCTTATAGGTGCGAGATTTGTCAGGCGACGTTTCCTCAAAAGTCCAGTTACAACCATCACATTAAGTTTCACTTAGATGTGGACTAAAGCTGGCGAATGTATAGACGTGGCACAAAATCAAGAACACGCATGCGCTTGTTTTATTTTGTTTACCGACAGTATTCAATGAGATTTTCAGAAATCATCGTTCAATAATTGTGCACGGCGAATACGAAAGTTAAGTCTATGTTAATTTCTATTTTAAAGCATAGATATAAAAAAAAACATTCGAATGTACAATGCAATACAGGATTTCTTGCCGTCCTTTTCAAAGGAAAACTTTATGCATTTTATAGTAACTAAGTACTGCAAAACTCGCAGATAATTACTGTTATTTGGTATTAGCTATGATCGAAAATTATTTTCAAATTCGTATTATAAACAATGTGATGAATGTTATTATTTAAATTTTGTAATATTTGTGTGTAAAAAAGCCTATTTATAAGATAAATAGATGATATTATACGAATTTCCACTCTCCATACAAATTTGTGAAATTATTTTTAAATCGATTGACAGATCTTAGTCCATAAAGGTTTTCTTTTTCCATTTTCCTAACCAATAAAATGCTATTCTAATGGCAAAGAACTACTTTTTGTTAAGTCGTATGAGAGTTGTGAATAGGTATCAGACCATCAAATGGCCCGTTATGTCAGAAGTTAATATGCGTTACATTCAACCCTATCGAGGTATCCGTTCGGAACAAATTCCGATACGAAAGTCAAATCGGAATTCAAATTGCGTTCGAAATATAAGTTTTGGAACAAAATAAATGAAGCATATAAACGCGTTCATTTCACATTAAAATATTCCGCAGCTGTCAAAAGTAAGTGGTATCGTATAACGCGGTTCCACGCAATGCGACAAGGTGAGCTACATGCTACATCTTAGGCCCCAGTTATAGCCATACGTAAAACGAAACCGTAAAAATGTTCTTTTGCTTTTTTGACCACTTAAACTTGATGGTTGAACTCAATATTGGTCTTAAAATGTTGCTTATGAAATATAAATTTAGTTTATAGAAAAAAAGAAGCAAATTATCATTAAATTTTCCAGAAAAAGAATTTATTAATTTTTTCGTTATGGGAAAAAGTTTTTCGTACGGAAAAAAATATATAAGTTCTTATTTTAGAAAATTTAAAGATAATTTGCTAATTTTCTTTTGATAAACTAAATAAATATTTCATAAGCAATATTTTAAGACCAATATTGAGTTCAACCATCAAGTTTAAGTGGTCTAAAAAAGCAATTGAAATTTTGTACGGTCTCGTTTTACGTATGGCTATAACTGGGGCCTTACATGCTATCGAAGAATTTTTCCGAAAGTTGTATCGGAACGGATATCTCGAATGAAGTTTCTCCGATTTCGTACAGATCGGAGAAAATTCCCTTCTGAACGGATACTTCGATAGGGGTGAATATGGATTAAAGTGAGCTTAAGAATAGTTACTTATTTGTCAATTTATATATGTGATCTACAGTTGCACGGATTCAAAATCAGCCAACTCATCCAAACCCAACTTTTACACCTGTGTTTGGTTGTCTTTGAAATGTCATATCGATTTTATTCACCACTATTTGGCAGCTCGTGCAAACTGCAGCTGGGGAATCCATTTTGTTCAGGCAGTGAAAAAAAGAGAATGTTTCCGGCAGGAGACAGATTCCAAAGACAGCTAAAAAACTTGTATGACAGCAATATAGTATACCGAACCAAAACCCGGTTTTCGGGAAAATACTCGAAAATTTAATCGAAAACAGAAGTTTTCCCACACATATTTCAGTTTTCAAAACGAGTCGAAAACACCACGAAAACGACTTCCAATTCCAAGGATGGTTGAAACAAACACACCTTTTGCAATATTCAGCAAATTCAGCAGAACAGCTGACTGAACGAACGTAACAAAACAACTCAAAACTTAAACTCATTTTCCACAGATGGGCTAAAATAATTATAATATAATTTATAAATGCTCTGAATTCATTTTATTTGTTAATTATTGCGATCGAAATTTGTAACCAAAATTGTTTATAAAGAAGTTTCGCGACTAGTGTCAAACGGAAACTAGTTGGTGTTCGGTGTTAACACATCTTCGACGAAAACGCGGTTTTCGGTGCGGTATGAATAGGCTAGCACTAAAAATAATTTTTAACCATCATCTTATATATTTTGTAGTTCACAATATGCAATTTTGTATGGAGAATTTCGCGATTGTGAGTTCGATAAATTTACCCTTGTATTGTAACTAAAATTGATTATTTTATTAAATATCGCGGATTGTCATTGCCTTAATTCATTTTAACAATTTTCGAAAAAACTGCATCTGCTTTAATTTTCGTACACTTTTCACACCCATGTCTTTGTATGTTTAGTTAAACGAAATATTCAGTTCCTACGTCGAAGTATAAGGATTTCTTTTTCTTCATTATTAAACCAAGTTGTGTCAAAAGTGGAATACCTACGATATTTTCATCCTTATCGACTATTTGTTATGTAGGTAGATGAATAAATAAATATAAATTATAAAATATTTTGTTGTATTTTGTTGTGTAAAATAAATGTTCCTATTGAACAAAGAAACTATGTGCTTTTATTTTAAATGTTATAACCAACCGGGATCAACCAGGGAACAAATTCCGATGGAAATGTTTCCGTTTGTCAGCAATGTAGGTAAATCAGATTGCTGAAGGGAAAATATTACGGAAAGATTATATATAGTACAATTTTATGCTGAATTTTGAAGGATTTTCAGCATAATTATCAATTATGATATGCACAGAATAGCCCACGATCTACTGCGAACACGATCATTGGCTGGGTCCAGGACATTAAAAAAAAACTAAAGGGTTGGTAAAGGAACCCAACATCAGGAGAAACTTTCGAAAATGCAATGGATGTGGCATACAAAGTCTCGCCCCAGTTAAACGTAGTAAGGAAACATCTTCCCCATAGTGCGGAACAAGGATCTCTCCAATATCAGATAGATGATCAGAGCGATTTTCAATATATACCACAAACACAGATTCTGTCAGCCTTATAGGGACTGTCTGTCTTTATACGAAAGCCATTAAGACATCCAAAAATGAAGCCTGGATGGATCACTGCCAGTCTATAGAAGCCCTTAAGGACTCTGCCATCACGCTAAGCGAAATTCTATCCAAGGAACACTCCAACCCTTCCTTTCTACTAAAATCAGATAGAGGTTGGACTAAATCTTGCGCAGAGACCCTGGAACTCCTGATTCTTACAGACTTTCCTAGATGCAGCGATATTAGCACGGAACCCGGGAGGTCTCTGCAAGTACAACCTGCTTCCCATTGTAAAATCACTTCAATAATTTCCAGGGAAAAGATTTCCTGTACTATTAACAGATTCCTTTGGGAATTAGGCTTTAGGAACTCACACGGCCAGGCTTGGCATCCCCCATAACACCCACTGCCGTAGCTGCGCCGACACAGACAAGAGTGAAACAGTGTTTCATCTTCTTTGTGAGTGTCCGGCCCTAGCCAAAACCAGATGCAGTGTACTAGGTCACCCTTTTTATGATGACCTTTTGACCATCCATTTCAATAAGATCATAAAATTTCTCAATTCCACAGCCTGGTTTTGAGCTCCATTTACTCCCTTTACTCCCTTCTCCTCCTTTTTCTTCAGGTTCCATTAGTTGTGGTCTCAAAACGGCGCTCAATGCGCTATTTGTGTTTTTCCTTCGTCAGAAGACGGGAATACAGCCGGGAATACAGAAGGCGTACACTCATCCATTCCTTGGCAATGACGACCTCAGCGACATCTCAAATATCTTATACCTTTAAACGAGCAATTCTTGTATGTATGTATATAAATTTATTTATTTATTTCTGTGATCTCGAAAACGGCTCTAACGATTTCGCTGAAATTTGGTATATGGAAGTTTTCGGGGGTAAACAATTGATCTAGATTAGTATTATGTTTGGGAAAACGTGTGTTTTCGAGTTTTCATGCGTTTAATGGTGAGTGAGTTTATTTTTCTGACTTTACTGCCTTTTACTCGCCATTACTCAAACAATTCTTAATCAATGCAAACAAAGTAAAATACTTAGAAGAGCCAACACTTTTATAGTTATTTTAAGTCATCAATCAGCTTTCTATGTCCTCTAAAAGCTGAGCTACAACCTAAAATCTAACATGAAGAAAATAAATTTATTTTCTCAAATCGAACATTATCGGCAGCCGCGGTTCTTGATCGTTGTTCGGCTTTGGGGTGGTTGGGTGGCGCACATCGCACAAGCACGTTCATATGAAAAAAAAAAACTGCGTGGTGTTTTCTCCAAATTAAGTGAAACGAAAGAGAAGTATGGGACGTGAATATGTATGTAATCAACAGCGACAATGTGTTTCTGAGGAAGTGCGCAGATGGCTGATGACGTGCGCTGACGGACGTATGGTGGAATGGTGGTGTATATCGAAATTGAGTTCAAGGTTTTTGTTTTAATGGTTTTTATAGTACCTACGTTGATACCTACAGTAAAGAATTGAAGAATTCAAGAAGTGAAGACGATATACCTAGGTGCATTATGTTGTTTGATTAATTGAAGTGAAATTTCTAATGTGACTTCCAACAAGGTTGCGTTAAACGTTCAATGCTCCTTCGGAGGAGGAATAGAAAGAGACAGAGCGAGAGTGAATACGTGGCACTCGAACGCATGGGCGTAGTATACCTGTTACAGGCCACCGCGAGCGTTAGAAACGAGTATCATCCTCATTATTTCATTTACTTGTTTTAGTTTGATTTGATACACATATAATTTAATTGGGTAGTATGTATTTTTTGAAGTGAAACTTCTAATGCGACTTCCAACATTTCGTATCTTACTTTAGTTATCATAATCCCATTGTAAATGTTATAGATTCGGATATTTCTCCACTCGAAAATGATAATTAAAAGATGCGCTCAATTGTGAATTGTAAGCAATGTTAATAATGTTTGTCCTTAAAGAAACAATATGATTTCACTAAAAATCAATTTCTACCCCTTCCAATTTTCATTTCCACATTACGAAGTTTCACTTCTTCCGCACGGAGGGACTTCACGCACTAATTTTTTTTTTTTTTTTTTTTTTTCGCTGAGTAATGTGTATGGGCAATTTTGGACATGAGGAATGGCGAATGGGGATGTGGCTATGAACAAAATAACACGCTTTTCTTCGAGTTATTCGATATTCGATTTCATTGTCCTGGCAGGTAGTATGTTGTGGTAGATAAGGGTAAGTGTTTTGGTTTACATTAAAAATTTAGTTGACTGATTGCAGTGCACGACTTAAAGTCAATTTAGTATTGTGAACCCAATTTGCAAAATTTGCATTTAATGTTCAATGTAAGGTTTTGTTTCAACAGATGTAAGGTTTTTTACTTTTGTATAGGATTAATAATTTTGCTTCGACTTCCCACTTGAAAATGTTCACGCCACGCCACTGTTGCATACCTCTATACTGAGTCCAGCAACATATTTAATTTGCCTAAACTAGCACATAAATTCTTTACAATATCTAATATAGCTAAAAAAATAATTCTTTAGATTCAACCATTTCCGATTTATAGACAGGAAAGAGATCAATAATCAATTCTGAAACTAACTGACATTTGAATAGTTGAAGTTTCAGTGGGAACGCAAAGTCGGATTTCGGAATTTTTTTTTCCAGAAATGTTGAATTTAGGTGCGGTGTAAATGTAATACAATGTTCGATTTGGCAGCAGAAATTTGAAATTACAGCTTAAAATCTGAAAAGCCAAAATCGAAAACGACATTAACATTTTTTTCTTTTTTTGTAAACAAATAGGTATACAAAAATATTGGAAGCAAAATTATTATTCCCTTGTTTTTTTTTTTTCGGCGAATATGGTCACCGTAGGCATAGAAGAAAGGAGACCCTCTAAACTGCGCCAACTACAGAGGCATCAGTCTCCTTAACATCGCACTACGGCAGATCCTGGAAAAAACCCAAGAAATCCAGATCGATACTCACCATCTTTTTATCGATTTTAAGGCCGCATATGACAGCATTTATAGAGACGAGCTATACAGAGCCATGTCTAGTTTTGGCATCCCTGCCAAACTTGTCAGATTGTGCAGAATGACGATGGAGAACGCTCGCTGCTCCGTAAAGGTCGGAAACAATCTCACCGAGACCTTTGATGTCAAAAAAGGATTTAGACAAGGTGACGCGCTGTCATGTAACTTTTTCAACATCATTGAGAAGATTGTGCGAAACTCACAAGCCAACACCAGAGGCACAATTTTCTACAAGTCTGTACAACTACTTGCATACGCTGACGACATCGACATCATTGGCAGAACACAGCGAGCTGTCACTGGTGCGTTTGCAAGTATCAGTACAGAAGCGGCAAAAATGGGTTTGATGGTGAATGAGGGCAAAACAAAATATATGCTGTCAACAAGAAGGGACACACAACATCGACGAATCGGGCAGAACCGCTGTTTCTTTGGCCTAAGACGGCAACTGATAAGTAAGGCCTTGTCGAGAAATACTAAGGAAACTCTGTATAAGACCCTCATCATCCCAGTCCTGCTTTATGGTGCAGAAGCGTGGGCGCTATCAAAGGCGGATGAAGATCTCCTTGGTCGTTTCGAACGCAAGATTCTTCGAGTGATTTTTGGTCCCGTTTGCGTTGACGGGCTTTGGAGGAGAAGATTTAACAGCGAACTCTACGAGCTGTACAGCGACATCGACCTAGTCAGAAAAGTACGCATCAGTCGTCTAAGATGGCTGGGACATGTAGAGCGAATGGACACCAACGCTCCGGCCCGAAGAATCTTCGATTCTAACCCGGAGGGACAACGCAGTAGAGGAAGATCTCGCCTTAGGTGGCGCGCGCAAGTGGAAGGGAACTTCAACCAACTTGGAGTGCGCAACTGGAGGCAGTTAGCCAAAGATCGCGCTAACTGGAGAGGCGTATTGGTTGAGGCCCAGGTCCACCCCGGACTGTAGCGCATAGGTGACGCCCCTCCAGTGATGCATTCAGCGAGCGGGGGAATTCAACCAACAGTCGAGAGTCGAGTCATAAACCAAAATAACCTAAACATCGGTGGTCTCTCTCTCTTTGTACTATCACAAATACGTTTGCATACCGGCAGGCAAAACTACAATTTAACAATTCTACAACCACTTGTTAAATATGCCGATTTACCAAGTAACAAGAAACATTGGCTAGACATTGCGCTGGCAAATTACCTTAGATGGCAAACAAAGCCTGCTAATAAAAATCCAAATGGATGGATAAATGGCAGAAGTGACTTCAGCTACACAACGACAAGCAGTATTCTTACCAACGCCATGCCTATCAGCTATAGTGTGGTATTGAGCTCCAGTAACCGATGTAGAGCTATTAAATTTTTTTGTCGAACACTAACAGCTTTGTTTCGGTTTGTTGGTGATATTAATTTATATGTTAAGTCTTTTAGAAGCGAAAAGTTTGACAAACTAAAAGTTCTGTTTGTTTTTTGACTGCAAAATACAAATTCAGAGCAGAATTAAAATTTCAAGTCTACTCCCTTTTTTTCTGGAAGCTGTAATTTTTATGCACGAATTGAAAACGATTCTCCAAAATACAAGAAAATCGTATTTAACAATATATCAAAGCACACAACAACAAGACCCTAGATTCATATTTTTCCTCCAAAAAATCTAAAGAAGTTAGTAGTTGCCCTATAAAAAAAATGTTATTCCTCATTTCCACACACTGAATTAATTAATTATGCTTTGAAAAAACATCATATAGCTTTTTAAAAGTTGTTGTGAATAAACATTAGCGGATCTGTGCCACTCCATCTATAAACGGCACATTCTATTACTTCAAATCGAACAACCTCGATTGTAAACCACAGACAGACAGTCTAAGAGATGCGGGTGGAGCAAACAGTAGTCGATAGGAACAACTGCTGGCGCTTACTATATGCGGAAGATCATTGAAGCCATTTGGTCTTTGTAATGTATTTGCTGATACAGCGTATGTCTGTGCGAGACAAGTCACTGAGGTCATCAAAGAAGTAGTCTCCTAAGCTGGTTTTGCGCAAATTTGCAAGAGCTGGACGGTTACAAAGAGGATGAAGAACGGTTTCTTCCTCCTATTTATCCACGCAGCTCCTGCAAAAGTCATTGTAAGGTGTACCCAACCTACGAGCGTGCCTACCTAATGCCTGTTAATGCCCCAATACGGAGCTGATTCTGTTTCTACCTATAGAGGAAAGTCTCTGAGTCCTTTATGGGGCATTTACACGGTCACACATTCCTATCACGGAAAATTAAAGGGATGCCCAATACTAAGCAGCCGTCTGACTGAAAGGGACAGCATTACCTAACACGCAAAAAAACGTGATACGTTTTTTGGTCGGCCATCTTGTTTGCGTGGTAGGAATTATGGGAAAGCTATGCATGTTGATATTTTTATAGCGATGGCTCACGAAATTTCGTTTCCCTATAAAACAAAATGGCTTCCGGAAGGGATGAAGGTACACTTATTTATTAATTTCGTATAAATGATTGATGAATTATTGGTTTAATTTACTGAAACTAATTAACACTCTCATTTCACATATTTTAAATCATAAATAGAAATGTTTTCATGAGATTGCAGAAATGTTGGTCGCCGGAACTTCCGCTTTACGTATCTATAATTATGGGTAGAGCATCCATGACACCTTAGGCGTCGGATTTGTGATCTCATTCCTTCGCCTTTATTAGCATTGACTGCGGACAAAGGGATCTCTCTGTCCCGTCTCGTGCAAAAATGCGCGTGCGTGATAGTGTAAATGCGGTTTTAAGCATCTTGTTTTGGCCAGATTTGTTTGGATATGACGCAGGTATCTTCGTTTGTTCGTTTTATAATTGACAGAACTTACTTTCTTTTTCGTTGTTTGAACGAGCATCAAATAAAATTCTCGATTCAATTGTTCAGGCGACAGACGTCCAAGCAGTCCATATATATGTTTAAAATGTAATACTGGCAGTTCCACATTACAAATAAGCACTTTATGGTGAATAACTTATCTATTATACTTAACTTTTATACTTAGCCTTTGTACTTTTAACTTGTCACAACTTTTTTATATATAAAGTAAACGTCATTGAATTCGGACGGGTTTTGACCTTTGCCCTTAAAACCCCAGCAGTCCTTAAATCGTATGCTCTAAAATGTTGATTCGTCATTTCACCATGACATTCTCGTTTTGTTGTTTTCCACTAGGCCGAACCGATGGGTATAGTTCTTCCACGCTTAAGATTTTCGGATCGCTAGTGTCGAAGCTTAAGGTTCATAGTCCGACCAAATTGCTTCTAGCCATTTCGTTATGAGGGTTTAATTGAAATGTTGTATAGATACTTTCCAATTGTCAAAGTTTGTTATTTTCATCCGATTTCCAACTTTTTTTTTTTAGTTTACACAGCAATAGCAAAAAAAAACGAATTCGTGTACATTTTTATTGGATATTTATTACATACCTTTATATTAATATTTAATATTAATAATAATAATAATAATAATCAAAGAACGCAGAGCATACAATATATTTTTATGTGGATATATCTCTTCCTTATGGAGAAAGGTATAATTTCATTATTTTGTTTCTCCTTTGTTTTAATGGTTACTCTATCGAGTGGTTGGCAAACCCAACATTTCATCATCTTATAGACTTTTATTTAGACCTTAAACTTAATTGCTTTATTTTATTTTACTTTTCACTTCTACTCGATACTATAGTTCAAATAAAAAACAATATTAATTTCGAGTTTGAGTAAAAATTAACATAAAACTACTAGAAAGAAATAAAACTCATACAAACAAATGACTGGATTACACATAATTGTTAAAGAAAAATTAAAAAACAAAACGTTTGGTTTCAACTGTTCTTTAGTGACAGTTCACAGTTTTACTATTACATTGCAGAGAGCACTTTGTACCCTTTTATTTCTTACAAATACAATATGCGCAGCTACTGTCGAAAGTTAATTGATGGTGGCGCAGCGAAGCAACAACAATACATATATATAATGTGATAAGTTACCTTCACCAATTAAAAAAAACAAATTTAATTGATTCGATTAATTTCGGTTTTGATTGCCGAGAGAATAAATAACGTGTCAGTCACCACTCACCAAATTCAAAATTACAAAATGATGGTTATGAGCCGACAAACAAAGTGTACACTACCTTCTCAAACTGCGGGCTTATTGCTGATACAACCCTACAATTCGATATCATCATGTGACAGTGTATGCCTTGCAAAAAGAATCACGTACAAATTATGAGTCGTTATGAGACGCATCAGCAACCGGCCATAGAAAAGACTTCGAAATATTTGTACTTATTACTTAGTTCGGTCTATGGTAAAACGGTGTATTATACAATAATTTATAATTCTGCATGAACTAAAAATACACTTTCTTCACTGTACTCTAGTTATGCCCGGCAACGATTTTGACATGGCGTATTTAGCCAAATTGTGAGAAATAGTTAAGTTTACGTACGACAACGCAAGCTTGGTTAGACTCGGTGAATCATATAATTTCAAGATTATAGCTTGATTTATTGCTTTTGTTGTAAAATTTCACAGTTTGTCCATATACCGAAATGTAAGGAAGCGGAAGCGCTTGTGGCGGAACTGTTTAAACAGCACGACGCAGATGATGACCCAAATGACCATGGATTGGATTAAAAATCATATCGAGCAAGTCTCATCGGTCTTCGTTCATTGCGACGGTGTTTCATTTAGGATTATTGTGTCCAGTGCAATGGCTCAGGAGTTCTTGTGGCATTGGTTTGTGAGGATCTATATTTTGTATGGTTTTAGCCAGACCAGACAGATTGTTAAGATCGTGCGATCTAATGCACAACGAACTCTACTGAGACTAAGCCAAAAGCGCACTTTCTTAATTAAAAGTCTTACAAAAATTATTCCGTAGATACGACGAAAGAAAAAAAAACGATTACCGCAACAGGTCTATTAGGAACACTAGTTCTAGCGAACATTTGCGGCGAACAATTTTATGTCTTTATGAGAGCTTTCTCAGAACATATGAAACATTTTTGTCGGACGTTCGCCAGATGGGCAGAGGAAACCACCTTTAGGTATTAGCGATTCATATTCTAGCGAATCGTTTACAAGTCCGAATGGAAAAGCACACAGAAATTTGCGCAAAAGGATGTAAATAGAAACTAATCAACATTACGCATATTCAATTGTTCTTTTCTACTCAGCAAATGCTTTCTTTATACTAAAGTGTTTGCATGCTGTCGTTATTATTACAGAATGTGGATGTATAGCGGATAATACAATTAAAAGCCTTACTTCTACGAACCCATATTAGAATCCACTTTGACTATAGGTAAATTCATCAACCACGCAGGCAAATTGTCGTTGTTTGTTTCTAGTCTTGAGTTACAATGAATGGTTTAAAAACTACCAAACTCAAAACGAATCAAACAAACCAAATGTCACACGATATACTGTACCAATTACCCGCGCTAAATGTATTTAAAGTTTCAGTTGCATTTTGTGATAAGCCACTGTCAACAACTCAAGACAGCTTACAAACTACAGAATCACAATACTATATGAAAATACTAAAAAAAAGAAAAAGTTAAGCTGCACGCACATCGAATTAATCGCAATGAACTTTACAACTATATGAAAATATCATTAAAAAAAGTTAAATCGTATGTTTAAAGACACCTCAGAGGGGTCCGACCTTAGTGCCTAGTTCTAAATTTTTAAAAACTCTTCGAGCTTCGTTTTTACTTTCACAAAAGTGTTTGTTCTTCTGTCTCTTTAAAAGATATATATTTATGATACGTTCAATTAATGTGTTTTTTCTTTTGTGTGTGTGTGTGTTGGATCTCATATTAAAATTATTTCTTTAGATATAAAACAAAAAAATATATATATTTATGACATAGAACTGCATGGTAAACGCGGCGAACCCATCTGCGTAAGCACTCGATCGAGCCACTGCAACGGTCCATTCAAATGCAACTCAATCCAACACGGGGTCGAAGTGACAGTCTGTCGTCGATACTCTGCTCCCCAGCCCTTAACGAACGACATTCGTATGGTGCACATACGTGTCAACTGATAGACCGCCTCAAATCCTTGTGACACCGATTGTGACAGCAATGCTGCGAATTCTTGATTATTGAAGATTTTCAAATTACATCCGGGTGGTATTTTGCAAACTGTAGCCGGATGCCATCCGTAGCGTTGATTGCAATTTGGACTTTGCACGAAAATACTCGAATCACTGAGACATTCGGCGAATACCTCACCGCCAATGTAGTACAAGCGCACACCCTTGCCGATGTGACGTCTCGTCTGTTCCACTACCTCATTTCGGTTGACATTCGACAATAGACCCAAGCAAAATCGCTCCGAATTCGAAGGATCGGTAAAACCATCGACTGTGATTGAGGGCTGGGAGGCGTGAAAAGTCTCACCCACTCGCGTGTTGAGCTCGTAGTAACTAATTGAACACCAGAACGCCGGTTCGTGGTACATAACAGGCGCCGCATCAACTGGCGGCGTTAGACGCGACATATTCATATTATCGTTTTGATCCATGGGATCACCGTCCTCAGACATGTAGCCAGGTGGTGGTGTGCCTGTATTTGGTATACTACTACCAACTGAGAGAGTTCCACCGCTCGAGTCCATAATGGTGGCGGTACACGGCATTTGCTGTCCTATCGCGGTTGCTTCCATGTACGGAGGTGTCAATGAGTTGCTTCTTATAGCATTATAATCTGTATTGTTTGGTATTTGATTGCTATGGTTGTCCAATGGGTAATCGGCTATAGAGTCTGGTGGTGTAGGCAGCGACTTTGGTACTAGAATTGAAAGCTCCACTTTCTTGTAGTGGTATGGATTAATGCAGATTTCGTCCTTTTTGTATTGGTAGGCGAATTCACAGTGATCGAGTGCTTTTAGTTCATTTTGTGATTGCAAGTCGGGCCAACGCCAGAGGCGGCAGTAAATTACGTGTGGCAAGCCCTTACGGAGATTCTCGGAGCCTGCAGTTGGTTTGATTCGTGGTATGGTTACGCACTTTGTATTGCAGTTTTGTGTTGAAATGGCTTTCTCAAGTTCTTCTAGGGCATGGGACTTTTTTAGTTTCTTGACGAGATTTTTGACCGCCTTTTCGGACCACTTCCCTTCGACAGAGTCTTCGTTGCCTTTCTTTAATGCTAATAATCTTTTGACAATTTGTGGAGTGAATGGCAACATTTCAATTTGAACGACGGGCGGGTGTTGTTGTTGGCGCTAATGGCGGCTCTTTTTTTGTTTAATTCCGTTCTTTTTTGAGTTGCTTATGGCGAAGACGCTAGTAATGCAATTTATGCTTGTTGTACGAAGAAGTCAGCTGTGTTTCGGATATGAAGATCTATTGTAATTTGGATTAAGAGGGTGTATTTATTTTCAAAATAATTTTTTTTTATATAGCAAAAGAATGAAATACAATTTACAAGTATAAAACAGAAATTTAGTGATTGGATTGATAGAGATGTAGGAATATGAAATGAATATCTTCTGTGGAGCAGAATAACAAGTTTGTGGGCAGTAGGCAATAGTCTTCTTGGTCTTCTGTCTAGCCACTGACATACAAAAAGAACGGCCTTCCGATCAACTACTGCGTGTAAAAATATTCCTGCTGCTTTCGAACTGAATTCCATCACCGTGTTTGTTTTCCAAATATTTGGGAGAATTAAAGGGTCAAAGGACATTGAATACCCCGCACATCACGACTCCAAACAACAGTATTAACTGTTGTATAACTTGTGACACAATCAGTCTTCGAAACTTATTCAAGTCGGTATGATGGTATGAAATGATTCTAAAGACAGCGACCGGACACTGAAATCAAGCGGCATTTCAAGAATAGTAAACCGATGCCTACGGGAACAAGAAAATAAGTAGCTAACGTGAGCTTCAACAGATGGGGTTGATTCAAGACTTTTCTAAGGAATAAGAAAATGATGCCCACGCATTTGCGATTGTAGGCCGCTATCGGTATTTTGAGAATCAACGATTCTAGCATCCTTTCATGGAAACTTAATACTTGTGTGCGTTTAACCTCACTATTAGAAAAATGATTTGGTAGGGAAACTCGGAACTTTTCTCCTCTTCACTTAGATTTATCATTTGCAGATTAAGATACTTTCCATAAAAGTCTGATTTCGTATTGCATACTGAAAAAGCCTTATATTCGATATGATCGGTCAATCAATATTGCAGTTGATAATATGAAGCTAAAATTATCAACTGTGATTCACTTAGTTACCTCCGTACGTACCTATTATACGATTGAGTTAATATACTCAGTCAACTATCTACTGAAATGTTCGGTAATGTTACTTATGTGGTATTCGATTGGGCGCTCTCAAAACACTTTTTATGTTCGTTTGCGCGAATCTCAACACAAACAAAAAGCAAGTGACGTTTTTATATTCGATTAGACAGACACACGTAATCTGAAATAGCCCAATCGAGTGCCACATTAATTTAAACCAAATAATATTTTTACATAAAAAATACCTGCAACCCTTATTTCATCATTCTTATTTTCTTTCCATGTTTAGTAAATTGATAAAAAAACAGATTTTATTTTCCACTAGGTTATTGAAGTTTGTTGTGCAAGCTGATATTTCTAGGAAAGATGTATGCCCCCTTTTAAAATAATATGGGATGGGGACATCGAATACAGGGCTTAGTATAGCAGACGACATTGTGAATGAAAAGAAATACTATCTAGGTAGGTACCTATCCAACCTATCACTATCATCCCCAATTGGCATTGCTTTTTTTGTATTTTCCCTTCGTTAATATGGAAGAGCAGGATTAGAAAATAAGAATGGAAAAACAAATCATACAATGCTGGTAAAAATGTATTACTATCGGCACTCACCAGGAGCTCAGCTCAATTTCTGGGTTTATTTTTTTTTTTTTTTTTTTACTTATTTTACAAAATCATCAGCAAAAATGGTAAGGGAGATGCGTTCAACTGTAGCAAAGTTTTAGAGACAAGACACCTCTGAATGGCAGCTCCTATGTATATATCTATTTCTATTTTTTGTTTTGTCTGCTGACCTTTTACACTTTTTTTCTTCTTGCAGTCGCCGTCGTCGTAGTCCTGGTTATATTCTTTGTCTGATGGTTTGTCACCAATTTACACAAATGTAAAACCTACAATTCAATTAGGCACTTGTAAATGTCGATTTATTGGATATATAGCTTTCGAAATTTACCATTAAATAAAGGTTTTGAGTACTTGGGAAAATTATAGAAAAAAAAGTTATTTTCAACGAAAAAAAATGAACTCCGTCGCTAATTAAAATCAGAAATGTCAGATGTGCAGACGAAAATCTGAGCTTCCCTGAACGCGTTTGCTATAATCATAGGGTTGGTTCACAATAGGTTGATAAAGTGAGTTGTAGGCCCCGATTCGCCAGGGACTATACCATTTTCCATTTTTTTTTTTTCCACTTCGGTCCATGCAAAAATAATTATTCCAACCAGAGACAATACTGAGACCCCCAACTCACAATCCTCTTGCCGCTGGCCCCCTCAGTTTTTTTTCAAATTCGCCATTTTGTTTTCCTATCGGTGTTATGTCTATTTAGAATCCGTGTGACATGTAAAAACATACAAAAAATATAAATTCAATGCTGCCAACCGCTACCAACCATGGGGGAATGTGAAAGAATTCGGGAATACGACATTTGAAGATAACTGAATGCTATTGGTTGATTATTATAAATTTTCAAAAGTCGATTAATATAATTTGTTTGGTTAATAATACTATCTAAATGAGTTGTTTTATATTCCAGAAACATATTAGGAGAAACATTGTTGTGTATTTTCTGCTTTTGAATATCATTAACTTCGATTTGATGTGTACATTTTTCTTAAATAACTGAAGAAAAATTGCCCAAAATGTTTTTATTTTCATACAACCATTCTACAGTAATCATTTTTCATAAATATTTTCAGCAAAAGTGCACTAATTCCTAAAATAAAATACTATTTACACGAAACGAATAATTTCAAATTTAACTGACAAAATTCTATGAACGTTGGAAGCAACTTTGCCGACAGCGGAAGTGGGACACGCAAGGTGCGAGTGTGTTGGTGAGTGACAGTTGTCAATACGAATTTCTATGTAACAATACTAACGCACTTAGCGTGTACCACCCCATAGAAATATAGCTTGTAGGCAAGTAACGGAAAATCGGCCGAAGTTGGGGGTCTCAGTATTGTCTCTGATTCCAACCGCTTCATCGACAAAAAATATCAAATTTTAAAGATTGGTCTATTTTTGTTTGTTTTTGTTGTAGAACTTAAAACAAGCATCCCATCTCAGCGAAAGTAAAGAACAACAACTAATGACACCTCCTCCGAGTTAGTCTGACGCTAGCAAGCGTTTGATTAAGTGCTAGTTAGATATCTCTGTTTTGATTTTTATTTTAATTGGGGGGATATCTCATGAAACATGTTTTTAGGGCCCGATTCTGTTTCAAATATCCGGGTTTACTGGTGACAAAAAGTTGATGAACAACTGTGATCTACATCTATTTATTAGTAGTTACAGTAGTTACAAAAACAAAAAACTACATTTTTTAGTAGTAGTAACAAAGAAAGTAAATTCAAGCTATTCTGATATGGATAAAAGTGTGTGGTAAAATGTAAAATTTAAAATTTTAAATGTAAAATGAGGATGTGTAAATTTATTTTCCCACTATTGTTAAAATTTGCTATTGAATGCTTTTCTAAACTTTGCGTCGTACTAATTGGTACTAATAATACATTTATTGTCGTTTTCGTTTTCTCAAACAGATCAATTTTTCTTTTTTGGTCGAGATTGCTTTTCATGTTTGATTTGCCAAAAAAAATCTTCTTTTTTTTTATCTGAGGCACTTTTGAGAAAACTCGATTTTTTTCTCAGTTTTACATGTAGGGGAGACTGGGTACGGTTGAAACAACACGAATATCTCGTGAGCCATACGCGCAGCGTCTATGAGTATTAGGGGTGAATGAAGCAAAAACAAGTCCGTAGACGAATAGCAGTTAATGCATCGTTCGTTCGGCGGTTCAGTTGTAAGTGAGAGCTTATGTTCTATTTACACTATCAAAAGTAAGTATTTTTGTTCGGTTATTTTTCATTTTATTAGGGTTTCTATCCATGCGAGATTGCTGTGAGTATTTTTTTTGTATGCAGTAAGGAGTGTAGAGTACATCATGATGACTAGTTTAAACGTGTCAGTGTTGTTTTCGTTACTTTATAAATTTTTTTCACTTATTAATTAATTATTTTTTTATTCTTATATATTATTTTAACGAAATTAGAAGCACCAGAAAGTCTACAATATACACCGATACACCAGAGAAAGAACAAATAAAAAAGGATCATGAAGCAAGACTGTAACAAACCAGCTAAGCAAGCTAAGAATTGTTTGAAAGTGGTAAAAAAGAAAATTAAAGTTACGAAATTAAAAAAAAAAAAAAAAATAATAATAATAATGCAGCATTCCAGTGCTCTATTATTTTTATTTTATTCAGAAGAAGAGGAATTTTATTGCCTTGTCTGCTTGTCTTCAGGGAGCAGATCTAGTGAAAGTTGGACACAAATGTGTCAATTGTAAAATGTGGGCTCACAAAGAGTGCACAGAAGGTTGCAATAGTTATGTTATGTTTGCCACAATTGTGATTCGGAATATTCCGACAACTGAATTTTATCGATTGTATTATCGAAATAAAAGTAATGTTCCTTTTGTTTAGTTTCAATTAATTTAATGAATTAAGATTTTTTTTTTTTCTTTAATTTTTTGTTGTTTAGAAATACTGTTTATCTTTTTTTAAATTCTATATAAAACAATGACATGATGAATATTGGCAAACAAAACTATTATTTAAAATAATAGTTAATTAAATATGTAACAATGGAAGATTGTTTTCATGTTTCAACTGACCCCAACAACTGTTTCAACCGACCCTGGTATGGGTACGGTTAAAACAAATTTTCATTTTTGTTTTAATATGATGTACTACGCAAACTATCACACCGAATACTCAAAAAACACTTTCCATTTATACATAGAAACATGCTCCTTCATTTCACATAACTTGATCACCGCTTAGCTTATAAACGGCAATGGTATGGACGGTATAAGCGAAATTGTTTCAACCGTACCCAGTCTCCCCTACTTTCACTAACACTAATATTTATGTTTACGACATTCGGTTACAAATTGTTTATCGTTGGAAGGATAAATCAGACTGAATCCTTGTACTAAATAACCAAGATTGTGTATTTTTTTCGGCTATGTGGTTAATTTAAAGACCCACACATTTTTTTAAAACAAAATTAAGCCAAGTAAACCATTTACTAATGGTTACTTTTCCCTGCGTTAGGGTATTGTGGTGTGGAATGCAGCATTGAAAATAAATAATGGTAAAACGGTCACTTAGTCACCTTCCAAGTTCCATTTCCAATTCCAATTGAAAACTCGGATTTGTCAACTCTCTCGCTATAGCTAATTGTAAAACCATCCAGAATAGTTGGAATACTTGATACCTAGGTGGCAGAGCGGATATAAAAGGGGATACTTCAGCAGAGGGAGACACAGTTGATTTTTAACCAGTGATTGGAAAAGTTCGAAAGAGTAATCGGTTGTGAGATAAATAAGTGTAAAGTAATACAGTGAAAAAAGCGATTGGATTGAAACGTTCAAGAATTGATATAAGTGATATTGTTTTGATACTTAATAAGTGAATAATTAGAAATTGTGAATAAAGTGATTTTATTAGAAAAGTTGAAAGGAATAGTGTTTTCGAATCCCAGCCTGAATGTAACAGTATTTTTAGAGTTGTGTTAAGTAAATCTGACTTTACAAACTCTATATGTAAATAAAACAAAGTGGCAAAAAGTGTATGTTTCCCTCTGTCGTCCGTAATTTAATACCGATTTAGTTGATTTTTTTTAACATGTCGGTATTTACGGTGATCAACTGATAGGCTAAAAAAAAACATCAGTGCCTGGCGAAGCCGGCGGGGTTCAGCTAGTGTGTTTATTAATAAACCTGCTGGTTCTTTGACAGGGAAATTTAAATCGGTGTAACTTAAAGACTTAGAACATAGGTACAGACTTATGTGGTATTCGATTGGGCTACTTCAGATTCGCTCTCAGATTTCAGATTTCGTGTGTCTAATCGAACATAAAAACACGGATAAAAATACTGAAATTGTGTTGATATTCATATACTTTTCTACGTGTTTTCCAATCACTGGTTAAATTTAATATTAATATTTCGAATAGTGGTTAGTGGTTAGTGTGTTGCGAGGGGTCGAGGTTCGAATCCCGCAAAAAACCCAAATTCCAACTCAGGGTTTTTTTCACTGCGCCACCTCTCGCGAACGTCTGACAAACATCCGAGAGTATAACTGTCTTGAAAAAGCTTCTCAATTCGCCGTTTGGAGTCGGCATAAAATTGTAGATACCTTCCATTCGTTCCAAAAATGAAAAACTCACACAAAACGAATGGTTGTGAGAAGCTAGGCCTAGGGTCCCTCCGGACCTGTTGTGCCAACTATTTTTTTTTTTTTTTTTTTTTTTTTTTTCTTCGAATTGTAAAACATGACGTGGCAAAGGAGCATTAACGACCAATGTAGTATTTTTCAGTTCAAGCTCAGGGTGATTACACCAGGCAGATATTGAATATGAAAACTGAAAAGCTGCAAAGTATTACGAGTACCAGCACAGGTTACCCTCAAATCCCTAAAAATGGGGCGAACTCCCGCATCCGTATCTGCAAACGAACACATACACCCATTGGTATTTGTGTTTGCTTGGAATTGTAAAAGCGATATAATTCCGAGACGTATTAATCGATAATGAATGCCGTTAATTCAACCCAAGATATGCTAAGTTATCAGTTTATTTTCCTTTGTCGTTGGTCATTTTCCCTTGCCAATATATATTTTAAAAATTTCAACGTTCACCATGTTCGTGGACTGTAAAATCCATAACGAAATAAGCATTTTAGATAAAGACTAAATACCACTTAACGTAGAATTTCAGCGTCTGAAATTATTTCCAATTCGATTCATTAAGAATTTTCCTCATTTCTTTCAAAAAGATTTTGAGACCTGGCCACACACAAAACACACATTTTGAAAGTTATATTATATTTTCTGTATTAGTTAATAACTGCAACTATTTTTTGACAAAATTCAAGCACAAAATAACAAACGTTTCCGAAATAATACTTAATTAAAGAAATCGTACCAGACAATAAATTTACATTGCACATTTATAAAATAAAAAGTTTGTCGCTAACGCTTTTACTACTTTGTATATAAATATATAAAATAAAAAAATAAAACAACATTTGAAATAGTAAATTAAAAGAAGTCTTAAATATTGGAATGTATCTGATAAGTACATTGTAACTTACATGTCTAAGAAGATTTTACGTAATACACAATTTACTAAAAACTGATTTGCCTTACAACTACTGTACTCAGTTGCTCTCAAAATAAAAATGTGAAAATGCCGAACTTCTTCATTTTAGATGGAATGTTTAGTGGAAATGTGCACACTTAGGCCTCTCTTGTTGGCATAAGTTTTATGGCATATCTTGCAGGTATGCGGTTTCATTGCTTCCGGATCGCGTGGAGAAAGTACGGGATGAAATGTAACATCTTTCTCTTCATCATCAGAATCTTCGATTTCACGTTGTTCGTGTTTATTAACGGAACTTTTCGGCGTGCTATGAACACTGGCTACGCAGTCTGGGCAAGCGTACGGCTTCTTCAAAGGTACTCCGTTGCTAAACTGTGTGCGACAGTAATCACAACGATAAGTAAGATGTAGCTTCAGGTGGTTGCTCAAATGATGTCGCAGTCGAAAACGTTTTAGACAGAACTCGCAACCAAATGGTCGATCGCCGGTATGTGTTCGCATGTGGACGTCTTTATCGAATTTGGTGCGATTTATTTTGCCGCACACTTCGCACGGATGGCTGTTCTCACTCCTGTGCGTTTCCATATGTGACACAAACTGCCATTCGTGGTAGAATCCAGCTTCACATATTTCGCACTGAAAGTTTTTTTCACGCTGATGAGTAGTCATGTGATAGCGGATAGCTTGTTTTGATTTGAATCCCTTCTTACAAATCGTACACTGGAATGGTGTTTCGGAGGTATGCTTAACCATATGATTTCGATACAGCGAATAGTATTGGAAAGCTCGATTGCATATTTGACAAAAAGCAGGACCCTTAATTTGCTTTCGACGCAAACGACTTTTCTTGTTTCTTTGCCGTCTGGGTTTAGTTTCAGCTTGAAATGAGGTTTCCCTTGCAAGCATAGCTCGGGAGGAAATCATCAGAGGTGCTGGTTTTGCTTTTGTGCGTTTGATGAGTTGAACATCTTCTTTTTCCGAATCCGGTTCACGTTTAATATGAGTCTGTGGAATTGTAGGATGAAATTGCATTTTATTTGTCAAGTTTTTTAGCTGTGTTCCGGTCAAAAACAGGAAATAAATTAATTTCCTTTGGCAGCACAATGTCAAAAAAAAAACACACTAGCGGAAAAGACCGGACTCCTGCACTACAAAAAAGCTATCACAATGACAAGCTTGATGCGCTTTTTTTTGGCAATGTTTTTACTAACAAAAAGATACTGCAAATGCTAACTAGAGCTGCCTACTACAGAAGCAGAATTAGCATTTTAATGCCGCCACAATTATCATGGCTTTTACACGACCGCTACCACGAAAAACCTAGTTTGATGAACTAAAGTATTAAATCAAAAATCTATGTCCAATATTTGGTCGGGCAAAGAAGAACATCGACGTCGACATCGTTTGTACAATACATTTAAATAGCAAACTCTAACCCAATGCCGTTATTTGATTGAGTTATTTAGGAATATTGTGGAGTGAGTGCATGAGGAAACATTTGACTTCCTATGCCATCAAGTATTTAAAGAAAGAGCGCAAGAACCTTCGTCTGAGAAATTAACAACATAACATCAACCCACATCGAATGCAGACAAGCGCTTTTTGGGGACTTCGTAACATAGGTACTACATGATTGAGTTTATTTCAAATTTAATTTTTCAAAGTAGTTTCACGAGTAGTAATTGAAATTTAGTGAATGTTGTTGCTGTCAAGTTAAAATGCCTAACTAGCAAAAAACAAATAATTTTTAAAAAATAAAGCCAAAATGAAAATATAAATAAAATAAAAACTCTTTTTACCTCTTCCAATAGCATATCCTTGGGCCCATTACTTTCAGATAGAATTACTTCAGGGACAGTTTGAACATTCACATCCAAGAAATCATTATAGTCTACATACTGTATACAAAATGAATATGTTTTTATTATGAATGTGAGCTTATTTTGTTTTCAAAATCAAACCTCAGTCATTGTTTTATCCAATGGATTGAACGAAGGAACTTCATGTTTCATAGAACTGCTATGTTCAATTGGTTCACTATATTGTTCGGCCTCAGTTGGTTCAATTGGAAGCGGTGGTGGAAGGTTCACATGAGCATATTTTATATGTGTGATAAACTCATCGATTTCTCGGACGCTTTTATCGCAAAATGTACAAATAAATGTCCACTTTTTTGCATTATTTCCAACATAGATTTCGCCACACCGTGAGCCAGGATCATCGTCGTCATGGAGATTCTCTGTGCCATAGTTATCGTACATAATGGGTTCATTTTTTATAGTAATTCCTTGCATATAATTCATCTTTAATACATTTTAAAGTTTCGTTCTAATGAGAATATTTAAATATATACTAGATAGTCAAAGATTTTAAGTAAAACAATTTCTTTTCTTTTTTCCAACTAGTTTTTTTCTTTTTAATGTTTTTGTTTAATGTCAAATATTTTGACAGGTTTTCGGGGTTGACTTTAACCTGGGAGTTGCATGGGTAATTGGTGGTTGTAAAATTTTGTTGGATGATGTCATTTTACTGATGAATTTATGCAGAAATGGCTGAATTCAGTTCAGTTCAGTTTATTCAATCAATATTTGTTTAATCGAGATTGTTTTTTATGTTCGATTTGTGAAAAAAAAACAATTTTTTTTATATGAGGCATTTTTGATTAAACTTTCTCAGATTTACACATACTTTCACTAATGCCAATGCTTTTGACACATAGCTGGCGGTTACGAATTGCTTATCGTTGGAAAGATTGTTTTTTTAGTTGAATTATTCATTTCACGCGTATGGAAACGGGTTTTTATTAATTTATTTTGAAATGCGTTCAGCCCTAGCGAGGTTTTTGTCGGAACAGAAAATTATCCACAACGCATATACCTTTCGGAGGCTCAAATTCCATTCGATGTGTCCGACCTAAGAAGAGAAATAAAAAATTGCGATGCCGCACCGCACCGTACCCCAAATTGTAAATAAATTCAGCAACCAATTTCTGTCGGAGTATATCGGAACCTAGCTGTCAAAAATTTAACAAAAAATGCTCTTCATCGCATTTCAACGTAATTCACCGATATGCGTTACAAAATGTCGGAACAATTCTCCGAACAGTTGTTCCGAAGAATACCTCGCAGCAAAAATCCTCTGAATCGTATAAAATCGGCTAGGGCCTATTGAAATGTGTGAAAATGAATTGAAACGGATTTTCTGGGCAAGTGAAAAAAAAAGTTTTTTCCGGCCAACCCAATACACACAAAAACAGATAAAATTCGTATTTCAAAATCGAAAACGACTTTAGACAATTATTAAATTAAAGACGACTGATTATGGCCACAAAACCACAATACATACTTGTAGCCACTGAATTGAACGCGTCCAATTAATGCATGAGACTTGCGTTCAGTTGGATTTCCCTGCATACATCGTCTCTGCACAAACAAACAGCTAGCTAAACATCAATTCAGTGCACATTAGAGAAATTAGCTTATTTTTGTTGAAGCATAAACAAAAAAATGAGCACAATTAATTTAATATGCGAACCAGTACAAGACGACGGCATATTGGAATATAAAATTGAGCCAGTTGAATATGAGGAAACTCAGCAAGATCAGTCAAGCAACACAGCGGAATGTGGTCGAATAATTCTACACTTGGAAAAAAATTCCTGGACTTTCAGCTGTTTCTTTTGCACATTATCCTTCAGCGATGTGTCCGATCTTATGCATCACGTTTCTGCTGATCACATCGAATTACTTAACCAAGATGATTGGGACAACGTTTCTTCAATATCTAAGGTATGTTATTTCTCTTTGTAAAATTCCTGTTTCTATAAGAATTCGACAACTTTGCATTTGCAGGCTACGCATATGGATATAACACAGTTAAAAGTGAAGGAAGAATGCACTTCCGATGAACTGGAATTTCTAACCACTGTTGAAGAATTCGAAGAGGAAGAATATCTTAATGAAACCCATGAACCACAACAAGACCATCCGCATAAATGTGAATATTGTGAGAAAAGCTTCCCCTACAGGTCGAAACTTCGTGATCACCTTACAATCCATACAGGTGAACTTCGTTTCAAATGTGATCAATGTCTGAAAGCTTTTCGTACAAATGATATCCTTCGCTTTCATCGTGCCATACATAATAAGGATAACCCTATCCAATGCGATCACTGTGATCAGACATTTAATCAAGAACGTTACCTGAAAATGCATTTAAAGTATCATTTAGGCGAGCAAACGTTTACCTGCACTATATGCGGGAAATCGCATCGTACTAGCAGTCAGCTAAATGCACATGTTGCCACACACAACTCCAAGAAGGAATATATATGCGAGATCTGCGGAGCTACCTATAGACTTCGCCAGCATCTGGTGGTTCATATGAAGCAGAAGCACGAGAACAAAAGGAACTTTAAGTGCAGTGAATGTTCCAAGGCATTCAATACCATATCCTTTCTCAACCAACATAAGTTATCGCATCTGAAACAACGAACTCATGTCTGTAACGTATGTGGAATGGGTTTCGTTTGGCGAAAGAATCTACTCGAACATATGAAACTGCATACGGGCATAAAGAGCCATAAGTGTCAGTTGTGTGACAAGGCGTTCTCCCAAAAGTCCGGACTGATAACACATATGAAAACTCACGCTAGTTAGCCAGATTGATCAAACAACCTCTTTCTTTGACAATTTCCATCAAATAAAAATCAACACCTCAAAACTTAAGAAGGTAAATAATTAGTTGTGGGGAAAAGATTTCTCATTAGAGATTAGACAAATGGATATTAGAGACAACTTGTGCTGGTGGCACGTTCACGTAGGTATCTATGACAATAAAAATATGAACAGAGTGCTTTATAACATCAGTGTTTTTGACCCCAGTTTGAAATGGCCAACTTAAAATAACGCACAATCCTTACAGCTTGAGAAAAAAAAGATTGTCGAGAAGTAACTTAAAATTCGATTTATTGATGTCATTCCAAAGTATTGCATGTACATCTAGATTATTCGTCCTCCCATCCTAAATCTTCTTGTTCTTGTGATATTTCATGTGGGAATATAGTCCGGCGTATTGTGCAAAATCTTTATCGCATATCTTACAAACATATTGCTTGACATCGGAATGCAGTTTTTTGTGTTCCACTAGGGTCCTTCGGCGAGCGAATTTCAATGGGCAAACATCACAAACGTGTTTTTTCTCGTTCGAGTGGCACGCCATGTGTCGCACAAGAGTAGATTTATCGTAGAATTTCTTATCGCATTCTTTACAGCAAAAGTCTCTTTCGGCTCGATGTCTCCGTAAGTGATTGTTATAGTGGCATTTGGCAGTATAACTCTTTCCGCAATCGTTGCAAACGTAAGGTTTTTCTCCAGTGTGTTGCCGCATATGGATTTTGCGGCTACTACTTGTGACAAACCCTTTCTCGCAGCGGTCGCATTTGTAGGGACGCTCACCCGTATGCAGATACCGATGTGTTTTCAGAGAGTTGGGGTGCGCGAAGCCTGCATCACATATATCACATTTGAACGGTCTGGTTCCGGTATGGATAATCAAATGTGCTCTTAAGTTGAATGAATTCTTATAAAATTTGCCACATTCTTCACATTGGTGTGGTGCTTCACTAGTGCGCAAACGTTTATGAATGGTTAGCGATTTGCGATCATTGAATGTGTTTTTTTTACGGTTTTGTCGCTTTTTTCGGGGTTCATTCGACAGTGAAAGCAAATCCTCAATGTCCTCACAATTGGATTCATTGGGCGGACCATTTCCCCCATTTTCTTCGTCAGGCTCAGTTTGATAGCTATTGTCGTCTTCTTTTTCGAAAGTCAGATTTTCAATTTCGATCTCATTTTGTTGTACATCAAGGTAAAGTGGATCATTGGTTATTGAAGCGACATCAGATTCTGGAATGTGTACTTCTTTAATGTGATTAACAAATAAGACAATGTTTAAGAAACGTTCATCACAAAAAGTGCAAACAAACCAAAAATTTGCATTGGTCAGTAAAAGAATTTCTCCACATTTGGTTTCTGGGATTATGTGTTGGTGTACGCTTTCCCTGCATTCGGTGTTCTTTTCTCTACCTTCTTCAGATTCCGTTTTGAAGTCATTGAATTCAATAGTTTCAGTCATTGCGAGTGTTTGAATTATTTAAATATATTATTATTTGTTGTCCAAAAAATTTGGAAATGAAAGAAAATTGTTGATGAATTTCCACCCAGCTGTCGTTTTATTTCTGACAGTAGTCGTGTCCTGATGATTGTGAATTCGTAATTATTGGACGCGTTCAAAAGTGGTAATTGGCGGTATAATGAAGTCTAGTAGGTACTTTGACAATGAAGCAACAACAAAGCGAGATATTGGGTGCATTCAATAACACTAATCTCCGGAGTGCAGTTTCAATTCAATAGCCTAGTATCCTGCTCGCGCTAAATTTTATCTCCCATACAAAAATGTCTACAAAGATAAAATTTAGCGAGGCAGTTTAGCAAAGCAGTATCCTGTTCGCACGCTAAATCCTTAACTTCATACAGATGGGCCGATGAAAAGTCTCCACTCATTTAGCTCGCGAAATAAATGTCCGGTACATTAAATCGAAGATAAATTCTGACATACAAAACAGAGGAAAGAGTTTGTCTTGTGTTTGCTATGATTTTTTTGGCGGAAAACGCAGATAATGTTTGCGTGATAATAAGAGACAACGAAAAGCCAAACAATAGAGCCAAAACAGAGATAAAAATATAAATAAAGCGAACCAAATTTCAGGGGGACTTTTGCTTTCATTTGGCCTAGTCTTTTGCGTAGGTAATAAGAAGTGTTCCACTATGGTAAGGAAATTGTGGAAAGTTTGAGGATACATGTCGAAGTTCTTCTTATAATTTCTAGGTTTCTTACGTCTTTCAAGTTTGAAATTCGAAAATTCTATCAAAATTACGTTTACTGATGTCTGTCATGGTACTCATGGTTATAACCATATGGGTTTTGTCCCATCTATATCATGTTTAATAATAATTTAGCGACCATTTATCTTTGGTGTGGAGAAACGAAGTGGAGACTAGGGGCGCTAAAATTTAGCGCGAGCAGGATACTAGGCTAATCGGATTAAACGCCGTTCAGTTCCGGAGTGCAGTTTCAAACTGTTTTTATGTTCGGGTTTAACGACTGAATGTTATGGACTTAGGTTTAATTTTTGGGTTAAAGCCTAGTATCCTGCTCGCGCTTAATTTTAGCGCGCATAGTCTCCACTTTGTTTCTCCACACCAAAGATAAATGGTCGCTAAAGTATTATAAAACATGATATAGATGGGACAAACCCCACATGTTTATGAAACATGAGTACCATGACAGATATCAGTAAATTAAATTTTAATAGAATTTTCGAATTTCAAACTTGAAAGACGTAAGAAACCTAGAAATTGTAAGAACTTCGACATAGTGTGTCCTCAAACTTTCCACAATCTCCTTACCATAGTGGAACACTTGTTATTACCCAAAAGACGAGGCCAAATGATAGCATAAGCCTCCCTGAAATGCGATTCGCTTTATTTATGTTTATATCTCTGTTTCGGCTCTGTTGTTTGGCTTTGCGTTTTCTTTTATTTATTACACAAACATTATCTGCGTTTTCCCGCCAAAAAAATCATAGCAAACACAAGTCAAACTCTTTCCTCCGTTTTGTACGTCAAAATTTATCTTCGATTTAATGTATCGGACATTTATTTCGCGAGCTAAATGAGTGGAGACTTTTCATCGGCCCATCTATATGAAATTAAGGATTTAGCGTGCGAACAGGATACTGCTTTGCTAAACTGCCTCGCTAAATTTTATCTTTGTAGAAATTTTGGTATGGGAGATAAAATTTAGCGCGAGCAGGATACTAGGCTTAAGCTCACTTAAATCCGGTCGTAAACTTTAACCCAGATTAAAGTGCTTTGCCAAGATCGATGCTTAAAAACACGCTGATTTTTAAATCATGCACCAAAATCAGACTTCTCTTACAAATCCTTTCATAAATGAGCTACCTACCTTTTTTTTTTTTGGTTAAAACTTAAAACTTAAAACTTGGTTTGTTTAAATTTTTTCAAGCAAGCGCGAAATTCCCATAACTTTAATTCTCAGCTAAGTATTACCAAATATATTTGATAAGCATCATTTTCAAATTCTAGAGTGTTTTTGTCCTGTTTTTTTTGCACTGTATTATAAAGCTTTCAATAATTTTTAAACATATTAAACATGTCACTTGGTTTTTTCTTCTACTTATTTGACACTGACGTTGCCTTGAACTATCCTGTATTTGATTTATCTATCTATATATATATAAATGTATTGCTGTTCGTGAGTCTCGCTAAAACTCGAGAACGGCTGGGACGATTTTCATAATTCTTTTTTGGTTTTTGCTGTATATCACGTTTATGTATACTTTTTGTCGCGAAAACAAAACTTTGAGGGGGCGAAAGAGGTTATGAAAGTTTGTATGGGGAAATACACTTTGAAAAAAAAAAAAAAAAAAACTGGATAGAAATCCAGTAGTGACACTTCAAATAAAAAAATATATATATATTTTAAATGTTGTCAATTATTTTAATTATTTTCCAAGCAAATTGTTGTTGTCAACAATTTTGAATTTTTTATTTTTTTTTAATCTGTTCGAACAAATATTGAATCAAGAATAAAAGAAAGTGTACGATGAATCAATGCAAGCAGTCGATAGCGAAAATTGCGGAACTGGAAATACATTCCTGATTTTACTGATTTTGGCTACAATTCGTTCGAGATCTGAGATCGCTTTGGCCCTAGCCTCTTCTGGAATAGCGGTTACTTTGTTAGAAGGCGGTCGAACAGCATTGCCATTGAATCTACAAGTCGATGAAGAACCTATGCACATGCAACATTTCAAAGAACACTGCGATGGCGAAAGTACTGCAGCAATGTAAGATTATCATATGCCTGCCTGTCATTTCGAGATCAACTCCGGCAGATGAATTGAATGCTTGCCTGAAGGCGTCTGATTTATGGCGATACGTCAAGAAAATGCATTTGACAACAAACATGCGAGTTTCTCTACAAAATGACCAGTCCGCTGCGGAGTTCTCCAGGCAATTGTTGGCGATGGGCAATGGTGTGATTGCAGCAAACTTAACCACCGGTCTGATTGAGTTTCCACAAAATTTTTGCAACTTTACAACGACACCGGAAGAACTAATCATGAATGTTTTCCCGAATATCGCTCAGAATTATATTGACCATGATTGGCTGAGTGTAAGAGTGATTTTGGCTGCGAAAAACAAGAACGTCGATCATTTGAATTTCGCCATTCAAAACCAAATCGCTGGTGAGTTGCATTCATACAAATCAGTCGACTCCGTGATGGATGAAAACGCCACCAACTATCCCACTTTGTTGCACAACCTAAATGAACCAAAACTGTGTAACGGTACGCGTTTAATTGTGAAGAATTTAATATTAAGTATTATTAAAGCAACGATTTCTTTTTGGAAAGTAGAAATAGAACAAAAAGTGTTGTGTATCATAAAGCACTTCAGTGAAAAAGCGGTAGGTTAGCCGACAAGTACAGGCTGTCTGCCGGGAAGGTATGTTTTGCCGCCATTTTGGTAAACATTAGTCTTGACAGTTCATATTTGGCAGTCGTGAAGTAAACGCGTGGCAAATTTATTATGGAAAGAAATTCGATAAACCAACGTGGTTTAATCGTTAAAACATTTTATCAAAATCCATCATCGATTACTGTGACGATGAGAAAGTTACGTGAAATTTTTGGGGGAAACAACGTGCCAACAAAACGCACTATTTATCGTGTAGTGAATGATTTCGAAGAAAGAGGTTCTGTAGGTGATAGGCCCAAGCATGGACCACAACGTACTGCAAGATCGGCTGAAAACATTACTGCTGCTCAAGGAAGTGTTCAAAACAATCTATCAACCTCAATTCGAGGCCGTGCTCAGGAGCTTGGTCTTCAAAGAACAACTTTGGCGACAATTTTGCACAAGGATTTGCATTTCCATTTAAGATTCAGTTGACACAAGAGCTTCTTCCACAAGACCATTTACGTCATATGCCAATAGGATGTTACAACTAGCCCATGACAACCCCGATTTTCAAGAAAAAATCATAATGAATGACGAGGCACATTTTCATTTGAATGGATATGTGAATAAACAGAATAGTCGTTTATGGGCATTGGAAAACCTCAAATTATTCATCAGTCACCTTTGCATCCATTAAAAGTTACAGTCTGGTGTGCAATTTGGACCTAACTTCTTTGAAAATGAAAACGGCGTAACTGTAACTGTGAATGGGGAGCGATATCGTGATATGATTGAAAACTGAAATGGGGAGCGATATCGTAATATGATTGAAAACTTTTTAACACCACAACTTCATGCTTTGGGCTTGATTAACATGTGTTATCAACAAGACGGTGCCACATCGCATACAGCCAGGATTACAATAAAATTACTGCGAGACCTCTTTCCACAACAAGTTATTTTAAGAAATGCTGATGTTGATTGGCATCCACGGTCGCCTGATTTGACTGCTCCGGACTTCTTTTTGTGGGGATATCTGAAAAGCAAGGTTTATGCAAGCAAACCAGAAACGCTTTAGCAACTCAAACAAAATATTCGTGATGAAATTAATGATATACCGCGTGAAATGTGTGAGAATGTAATGAAAAATGTGCTCCAAAGGGGTCGCATTTGTGAGACTAACCTGGTATTGTATTCCATACATAATTGCCGACATTAAATAAAACATTTATCAATATAAGATTAATTCTCTTTCATTTAATCAAAAATTATAAACAAACAAAGTAGTATACCTTCCCGGCGGACACCCTGTATTTGATTTTATTTAGTTATTTAATTTTAATATAAGTTTTGAATAAGAAATTTTATGAAGCAGAATGAAGCGAAAGCTCAGAATTATTAATTTCATTACCTAAATTAATGAATTTGGGCGGAACGAAGTTCGCCGGGTCAGCTAGTTTGGTTAATACAAATAGATTCGCTTCCTCTTGTTCAAGTTTTGCAAAACAAGGCAATGCGGATAGTGTTAAAAAAAGATAGATACACCACAATAATATCCATGCTAAATACCCTAAACTGGTTAAGTGTAAGTCAGCAACTTTTTGTGAGCGCTATGTGTTTTATTCACAAAATAAAAAACGGGACGTGTCCAGTTTACCTAAGAGAAAATGTTTCAATGAGTGTCAACTCAGCTTACAACCTAAGGAGTGCTGGAGACTTTAGAATCCAAAGAGCGAGAACCACTAGAGGTCAACGAACAATCAACTATACTGGACTTCAAAAATTTAATAATCTTCCATCAGAAATCAAGAACGAATCTAACTTGTTTGTATTTAAAAGAAAAATTAATGAATATGTAAGAAGGAATATAATAGATTGAGTTTAAAAAGATAATGAAACAGATAGCTTAAAAACGATACTATTGTAAAATATACATTGTACAACAAAATGGCTTTTAAAAGCCAAATAAATAAATATCATTCATTCATACACTCTTGTGCGCGACTCAATGTCTTTCTCTGGATACATCCATCTCGACTTGTAGCGGTTGAAATTGCGCACACTATTGTGAACCAAACCAAACAAAATCGGTTTTTACCTGTCAATTGACAATAGTATAGTGAATAGTGATACGCAACAAAAACTCTCCTGTTTTATTTTTGATACATTTACTTATTTTCTAATTCTGTGTTTATTTTTATAAATTCATACAAAGTGTAAAACTTCAATCAGATCATTTATCAAATGAATATCTCAAATAACGATACTCATCGACTGTCGGCGGGGCAAATTCCAACCAACCACCAATCATCTGAACAAACAATTCTCTTGGATGCGATAAGGAATAAATTTGCAAACAACAATGAAAATTACTTGGGGACTAGTCCGCCCGTGTTTAGTATCCCAAGTCTTAAGCTACCCCAGTTTTCATCTGGGAATGCTCTTGAAAATGATAAAACTCCATCAAAATTAAATCAGTTCATTTTGGGTCAACTGAGTGAAAGTAAAACTGAAATGAATGACAACGGTTTTGCTATTCCAAATCTACAAAATCTAAACAGTACAAAGCTTTCATTGGCTGAAAAGTTGAAGAGCGCAGGTAGTGAAACTACTATATTATCTATAAACGACAGCATACGAGACCTTCGCCTCAGTGAGGACACTAAATTGCATGTAATAGACTTGACGACGGCTCTTAATAAAACACCAACTTTAACCGCTGCATCACCAAGTAGACAACCAATATTAACCACACCGAATCCCATAGATTTTAAAATTCCTTTCATTGAGTGTGATCTCAGAGAGACAGCCACAAAGCTTCCACTAGCCGATGAATATTGTCAAATTGATGTAAACAGCTTTGTAAATAGTAGCTTTGTTACTGCACCATCAAGATTTGGCAAGATTACTTGTTTAAGATACAGACTACCAAAGAGGACATTGCGGGTGGATCACGGCTTTAAGCCCAAAAATAAAATCACAGTCTTTTGTTTCGATACCAAATCACCTGACGACATCGTTCTTGCTTCCTTACGAAAGTTTAATAGAATTTGAATGGATAAAGAGAGTTGACTGCATTATATGTAAATTGTGTACACTTTGTTTGGACAATAAATTTATGTTTGTGAGAAAATAAATTAAATTAAAAGAAACTTAATTTGTACCTTTTATTTACAATAATAGGCCTGTTTTTTTGAGCTTCGAACTCAGCAAAGCAAAGTAAAGTAGGATTTTCAGCATGCAATTACAACAACTACTGTGATTCCTCGAAGTGTCAAGTAGGGCGTAGTTGTTGTAATCGCATGCTGAAAATCCTACTTTGCTTTGCTTTGCTGAGATCGAAGCTCAAAAAAACACGCCTAATATTAAACTAAAATTAAATTAAATTACGAAGAATTGGATTTATGAAGTGTTTAGGGTAAAGCTGAGCTACTCCCGTTAACTATTATTTTGCTATACAAACAAGCAGTAGTTTCGGTACAACAGACCGCAGTCTCAAAAACTTATTCTCGATTTTGATGCGGGACCCAATTTTGTAGATCACAGTAGTTCATTTTTTTTAGTATATGGTAATATCCAGTAACCCGGATAATTTGACACAGGGACACGATTCATAAGATTTCTCCCCATATTGAGATATCTAACTAGCACTTATCAAACGCTTGCATGTCAGACTGACTTGGAGGAGGTGATACTAGTTGTTTTACTTTACTTTCGCTGAGATAGGATGTTTTTTTTAAGTCCTACAACAAAAACAAACAAAAATGAACCAATCTTCAGAATTTGATATTTCTGTCGGTGTAGCGTTTGGAATCTTTATTTTTGCATGGACGGAAGTGGAAAAAACCGGGCGTCCAATAAAAATAAAAAAAAAACTCCGTATTAACGTAAGTTTTATCGTGTCCACCAGGAAAATTGTGCAAACGGCGAATCGGGCCTTATTGCACGATTTTAGGAGCACTTGAAAGTTCCCGCGAACACGAACCAAAAAAATGTTTGATTCGAATATAGTTTGGCAGCACTTATGCACCCGCAATTCATGTATCATGTTACACTGTCTCTCTCGGAACGTACCCTACAACATTGGTGGAGCAAAAGGGAGATATATAGTTGTATCTTGTATGGACCATTCAATTATCTCTTTGCTTATTTACATTTTTTTTTGTTTATTTATCTTGCGGCCCGGTGCGTGCCCGGTGCCATCACACCACCTGTTTTGTAGTGCTGCAGCATCTGTTTTAAATAAATTGAATACTAATTCTTAAGTAACGTGTTAAAAGCATGAAACATGTTCTATTGTTAACTCCGCTAAACAATTTAAGTATAAATTCGTAAAAACAGGTAAAATGTGGTATGTTTTTGCTGTAATCTAGTGTTTTGTGCTGAAAGGTCACGACATGGTTAATGTGATTTAAATTTAATTAGACCAAAAATGCTTAATGATATTAGCTTGGATGACTGGTGGAAGGTCAGTGATATAGGCCTTGGTGTGGAGGAATCCTCAAATAACGCGACACAGGTAAGCGTCCGAAGCTCCTTCAGTCGGTAGATTGTTATTCTTGATTCCTTTTATGGCATTAGTAGGTAACCTGTTAGATTAGATTTGTTTCCGGTTGAGTGAACGGTAAAATAATAAAATGTTTGCATGGGAAGGGCACAGAGTTCGAAGAGAGATGGGGTAGACGGTAGAAAGCAAGCACAAATGTGTTGAAACTTGAAACATTTATAATATGTACTTCTTTTTGTTTTTAATTTGGAAATGATGCCTTGGCAAATGACAAATTGATCGTCAATCAATTATTTATATAATGTCAGAATGAATATCTACATACATATTTGCAAAAGGCTATTTTCTATCTTCTAAAACAACCGATTCATAAGCTGGCAGTAAAAGTTTATATTTAACGTATTGTAGTTCGTGTCCATTACCGCTTCCACACAAGAAATTCCTAGCTTCTCGCAACTAAAAGCAGTCTTCACTGATTATGGATAACATTTTTGCCTGAGTTAACCAATTGAGACGGTCTTTATTTATTTTTTAAGACCTGTTACTGGTCATAATGATTCTTCGTAAGTGGCATGGATGCGACCACTAGAATGATTAGAAACACCATGACCCTACATTCCTACTTTTCCCAAGAAGAAGAATGTAGAATTGTTTGTACAACTCGAGCGCATCATATATGAGGTCAATATAGTTGAGTTGTTGGTCCTATAAACCGAACCAAACAACAACAAAAAAAAAAAAAAAAAAAACAAAAAAAAAAT
The DNA here is from genome assembly GCA_946477585.1 of Cheilosia urbana. Classification (NCBI taxonomy): domain Eukaryota; kingdom Metazoa; phylum Arthropoda; class Insecta; order Diptera; family Syrphidae; genus Cheilosia; species Cheilosia urbana. The sequence goes on along the minus strand of OX297854.1, from coordinate 60,254,244 downwards.
CTTGAAAGGTGTTGGAAACTTCACTGCTTCATATATCCCAGCATTCAATATCATTCCAGCTGTCGTCTCTTTTGAAATATAAAATCGGATCTCTGGGCTATTCGCTACTAGCTTTAATCTTCTGGGTTGCACCATGTCTTTGCTTTAGATTTTAACAAATACATTTTTGGATTCCCATAGTAGAAATATCTTAATGTTCACAAATCCTGATTGCTTGACTATGTACATAGAGCGAATGGAGAATAATGTCTCAGCAAAGGGAAATATCGTGATAAATAGAATTATTCACTACAAATCCTTAAAATAAAGACACTAGTCGAAAGCCCTGGCAGCTAGCACCAGATAATAATAATAATAATAAAGAAGACATCGTCGAAAGAAATACAACAACAGAAAACAGGTACACAGGAAATATTTACAGGACCCATTTGTTTTTAATTAGTTTAATGTTTCCACTAAGTGGTAAGCATCATCTTTTTGTAAACCCTTGATTCCTTAAAATCATACTATTTTTTTAGATATATATTAAAATGTTGTGTCCATCTCCGCAGGTAGATAACGCCAACTTGGGAAATTTTCTGGATAACCTGTTACATATTTCTGAGGAGGCGGAAATCCTAATCGCTGAACAATATCCGTATCTAAAGATTGACTCCATATCGCCAAAAATAAATCCACTGAATAAACTTCAAATACAAATCACAAATAATTCCAACGACAAAGGTAATCAAAAAATATACAAGTGCGATCAATGTGCAATGGAGTTTTCGCATCGTTACAAAATTGCCAGACACCTTAAAACACACGGTCGCACTGAAGTACTGCGCTGTCATCACTGTGATAAGACCTTTACTCATAGAAACTCATTGGTTCTGCATGTAAAGAGTCATACTCAAGAATGCCGCGGCAATAAATGTGATTTCTGCTACAACTTACTTGTCCACAGGTGCAGTGTATGCAACATGGAATTCTTTGCCAGAGAACAGCTTAGAAAACACAAGAAGTCTCACGAAAAAGAATCCACCTTGAAATGTGAATATTGCTGTAAAGAATTTACATTGCCACGGTACCTGACGCTGCACAAGAAGGTGCACTTCCTAACTAAGGAATTTCGCTGTGATCAATGTTCAAAACAGTTTAGCAATCGAAAGACGTTTAAGGCTCATCTTATTTGTCATTCAAGGGAAAGGAGCTACTCCTGTGACGTGTGCGAATCAAAGTTTCAAAGAAAGAATGCTCTCATCGAACATAGAAAGCTACATAGTAGTGCAAAGGAATATACATGCATGATTTGTGATCGTGCTTTTGCACAATTTGCTGGATTATATACTCACATGAAGCTTCATAAAGAGGAAGAATAATTAGGAAAGGAATAAGGAAAGCTGAGAATTTACAAAGTTGTGGAACTAAATTGTTTGTGCACACGATGACGTTTGAACGTTTCGCCTTACAGAATGCCGACTCTGATTTCTGTTTAACATACATACCTATATTTAATTTGTTTATTTAACAAAAATATACTAACGTGCAATGGAGGTCGTTATAAATATTACATAATACGTTTCATTTCTCACCATTTTTGTTGCTTTGATTGCTCTTATTGTAAGTCACCTAAACCGGGTCTTATTTTTGATAGAAAGTTAACCTGCAAGCCCAAAATCCAACAAAGAATTAAGAAGGCCGATGTGGCACTTTTCTCTTGCCAGAAAGCCAAAGGGAACAAATGGGGCTTACAGATTCGTATCACTCACTGGCTATATGTCTCGGTCTTAAGACCGATACTCACGTGCGGTGTGGTTGTCTGGTGAACTGCTTTGGACAAAGCGATTATTCGCGATAAACTAAGCAAAAGCATAGTCCAAAGAAAAGCTAGCTTGTACATCGGCGGAGGTCTTCTCACCACCCCCTCCTCTGCACTTGACATCCTGTATCATCTGACACCCATTGACATCTTCAGCATGAAAACGGCAGCTTCTGCAGCCGTACTAGGTTTCTAGATTATTCTGGGACGAGGAAGCATTCCTGGATGATGAATCCATCCATTTATTCACAGATGGTTCGAAAACTGGACGGTGTTGTTGGCGGTGCCTTCTCTGACAGACTAAATCTTAGTCTCTCCCTGATCACTGTAGCGTTTTCAGGCGGAAATAATGGCGATAAAAGACGTCTTATCTTGGCTAAGGGAAAACATGATACCTGCTAAAGATATCCGTATCTTCTCGGATATTCAAGTTGCTATCAAGTGCCTGGAATAAGGATTCCTCAGGTATTCCAATCGCTACTTAAAAACTCACAATAAAGTTAGATGGTATCGAATGAACAAATCTTAGGTGGACAACTGACTCGACATGTCTAGCGACAAAACAGATCTGGCTAAAGCTGGATCTAAAACGTTCTAGGCATCTAATCTCCCTCGATAGGAAGCATATCAGTGCTACAATAGGTGTCATCAAGGGACACTGTCTCATACGCAGGCATGCAAAAAGGCTTTTAGATAGTTTTATGATCCAAATTAATTATATTCGCCTTTTAGATTTAGATTTCAGTTTCAGCATTCAGTTATGTTAAAATGTGGTATTTCCGAACTCCCTAATCACATTCTGCAGCACTGATTTTATATTTCTTTGTATTTCTATGTCACACGGATTCTAATGTCGTTTTCTATTGGGCAAAAAGAAGCGTCCGGGAGAGTCCGGAATCGAAAAATTCGCTTCTGAAACCGTTCCATTGGCACAAAAAATACTCTTCTGGTGATTCTGAGAAGAGAATTTCGCTTCTCGATTTGAAGTCAGAATCCACTGAAAAAGCACTCACACAAGTTTAATTTATGTACTTTATACAAGTCGGATGACAGCTGCCGCAGATTCTTTTTTGGCATTTCACCAATACTTTTGAGGATTCACCCAGAAGCAGTTTTCTTATTCATTGGATTACCTACAGATTGAGTCGATCCCCGAGTGAAACCAATGGAAAACGACATAAATTGACAGAACACTGTTAGGAAAACCAAATGGCGAATTTGAGATAAATGTTAGAAGCCAGCCGCCAGCGAAAAGAAGATCGTGAGTTGGGGGTCTCAGTATAGAGTATATACCTAGTATTGTCGCTGGTCTTGAGTATCGCTGAACAGACTATGGCTACCAGAGACAATACTTGAGACTCCCAACTGCGGCGAATTTCCCGTTACATTGCCTACAAGCTATATTTTTACGGAGCGGCCACGATTTGGTGCGCTAGTATTGTTACATAGTATTGAACAATCAAACTACCACAGCGGGACAAAAGAGACAATCCTTCGTCCTCTACCACTGCCAGGTCTAGCTGCAAACCAGTCCAACCAGGTTCCAGACAGCTATTGTCTGGCCCTGTGCGAAGACCTCCAGGAAAAAGCCGGCCCATACAAATTCGAGACGGCGGAAAAAGAGGGGACTCACATAGAAAGGTCCCCCCTAACCCCTTTAAAACATGAAGGTTGTTCAAATCAACCTTCACCACGCTAAGGCAGCCTCGGCAGTCTTAACCAAGACCATGAACTCATACGGTCTAAACGTTGCCCTTGTGCAGGAACCATGGACTAGCACAGAAGGTAAAATTCTAGGACTCTCAACACCTACAGGTAGAATTATTTATTCCACTTCATCCAGTAGACCTAGAACTTGTATTATTTTCGATAATAATATGAATTTCTTCCCATTGACAGAGTTCATTTCCAGTGACCTCACAGCTGCCATCGTGAAGATAAACAACACCAGAGAGATAATTATAGCATCAGCTTACTTCCCTGGTGACACATCTGCATGCCCCCCAGTTGAGGTAGAGAATCTCCTTCAGCATGCGCAACGCACCAAGACAGATATTGTTCTCGGTTGCGACGCAAATGCACATCACACAATTTGGGGGAGCTCGGACATCAACAATAGAGGTGAGTCCTTAATTGACTTTATAACGTGCAACAATTTACATATATGCAATATCGGGAGGGAACCAACCTTCATTAACGTAGTTAGAAGAGAAGTTTTAGACATCACTATAGCTACATCGTCATCTAACGACCTAATTTCCAACTGGTACGTGTCTACCGAACCGTCGTGTTCAGACCACCGACATATCAGGTTCGAAATTAACGAACCCAATTCTAAAATTGCGTCATACCGTCCTAAGAGAAACACAGACTGGACCTCTTATAAAGAGCACCTCTAAACGATAAAATATCCCGAATTGATACTAAAGATAAACTAGAGCACTCTGCCGAATTGGTAAGATCTTCTATAATATCTGCATTCGAGGAAAACTGTCCCTTAAAGACTAAAAAGTACAAAAGGGAAACCATCTGGTGGAGCAAAGATCTCGAAAAACTAAGATCTAGAGTAAGGAAACTATTCAATAAAGCAAAACGCAATGATGACTGGCAAACCTACTCCAGTGCTCTAACCAACTACAACAAAGAAATTAAAAAGGCCAAAAAAGAATCATTTAGACGGTTCTGTGGAGATATTTCTGATATTCCTTCCAGCTGCCGTCTCCATAAAGTTCTTGCCTCTGATAGGACTATCTCTCTAGGCACACTGGCCGATGAGAACGGTCGTCAGACACAAAATAAGAAAGAGACACAACTCTTACTTAAAACTCATTTTCCCGGTTCAACTATTATTGATCCTCTCGCAACAAACCTATCCCCCCAACTCGAGCGGATTTGTCTGCCGACGAAAGGGGACTGGAAAATTGCGAAACAAATCTGCAACCAGAACGCCATTAAATGGGCCATAAACTCCCTGAAGCCTTATAAAGCAGCAGGTGAAGACGGCATATTTCCTGCACTTTTGCAGCAAGGAATTGATGTACTGGTACCCATACTCACCAAACTGTTCAGCTGCAGTCTAGCCTACGGTCACATACCGGAAGCCTGGCGGAAAGTAACAGTCATATACTTACCTAAAGCAGGGAGGAATTTGGATTCAAGCCCGAAATCCTTTCGCCCCATCGATCTCATGTCTTTTATTCTTAAAAGCATGGAAAAACTCATTGATAGACACATAAGGGATGCAGCGCTAAAACATTTTCCGCTCAGTAAGTCTCAGCATGCCTATCAACCAGGTAAATCCACCGAGTCAGCACTCAATGACTTAGTAACAAAAATTGAATCCTCCATTAATTGTAAGGAAATCTGTCTTGTCGCTTTCCTTGATATTGAAGGAGCTTTTAATTACACGTCCTATGAGTCCACCCACAGGACTCTCAACAATAGGAATCTATCTCCCATTATTGGAAGATGGATAATGTCAATGCTGAATAGCAGAATAATTCAGTCCCGCATCGATGATGTGGAAATCTCGGCACTCACAACCAGAGGGTGTCCTCAGGGGGGTGTACTCTCGCCCCTCTTATGGTCCCTTGTCATTGACGACTTACTTCAGTCCCTGACAAATCAAGGGATCTATGCCGTAGGATATGCCGACGACGTTGCAATCGTCGTCAGTGGTAAATTCGAAAGCACGGTCTCAGAAATACTGCAATACGCTTTATCTGTTGTTCAGAGATGGTGTAATAAAGAAGGTCTTTCTGTTAATCCAAAGAAGACAACTATAGTCCCCTTTACTAGACGGAGGAAACTTGATCTCCTGATTCGCCCTACCTTGTTTGGCGAAACCATTGAATTCTCTCGAGAAGCAAAATATCTGGGAATTATCCTTGACAGTAAACTATCATGGAACCAGCAGATTGAACGTACCGTAAACAGAGCCACCAGATCTCTATGGATCTGTCGTCGTGTCTGCGGTAAAAACTGGGGTCTTAGGCCTCGGATGCTTTACTGGCTCTATACGCTCGTCGTAAGACCAGCGGTTACCTATGCCGCCGTGGTCTGGTGGACGAAGACTAACGAAGTCACCACAGTCAAAAAGCTAGAACGAGTCCAACGTATAGCTGGAAACTGTATGACGGGCTGCTTACGCTCCACACCGACTATGGCACTTAATGTCATCCTTGGTCTAACACCTCTTCAAACTTATATTCAAATGGAAGCCAGACTGGGAGCTCACCGCCTGTTCCATTCGAACAACTTTGACCCCTATACCAATCAAGGAGGTCATCTGTCCTTATTCGACACCATTGAGCCTTCAAGCTCATTCAGCATGCCTCTTGATGACATGCTACCGGAATATGTCTTCCATAAAAACTTCTCCACAATCATCCCCCCAAGGGAAGAATGGGAGACATACAAACCTAACCCATCTCAACTCGACATCATCTGGTACACAGACGGGTCTAAGATGGAATCAGGGACTGGCTCTGGAATTCACGGTGAGTCAAACCAGGTGAACTTGTCAGTCAGCCTTGGGAAAAACTTATCCATATTCCAGGCTGAAGTCCTTGCAATCAACCATTGCGCTAGAATAAATCTTAGTTCTAACACACGTGGAAAAACCATATTTATATTTTCAGATAGCCAAGCAGCTCTTAAAGCTCTCGACTCATCTGTCATCAAATCCAAACTTGTCTTAGAAACATTCTCAAACATCTATGAACTTTCTAAGAAAAACCTAGTCATCCTCCACTGGATTCCAGCCCATAGAGGATTTGAGGGTAACGAATCGGCTGATTCACTGGCTAAAGTCGGAGCAACCACTCCACTCATCGGACCTGAACCCTTCTGCGGAATCAGCAAAAGCCATTTCAGGAACTACATCAAGAACCAATCTCGTATAGAGTCTAACGAGATCTGGAAAAACACAGCTGGGCAGAATTGCACCAGAACATTTTTCCCCAAATTCTCCTCCAGAAAATCACTATTCTTGATCAATCTGGACAAAAACAACCTGAGAATACTAACAGGAATAATCAGTGGCCACGGTCGAGTGAAAAAACATCTCCACAACATTGGCGTCTCACCGGATCCCATCTGTAGACTTTGTCTCGAGAGTGATGAGTCCTCTCTTCATATAATCACAGAATGTCCGGCCCTTTGTCGTCTCAGGAAAAAAGTCCTTGGTGATGAAATCATTGATTTAGCATCTCTTGCTAATGTACACCCAGAGAAGATCCTGGTCTTCCTGACGGCCTCTGGGGTGAAAATATGGCTCTAGGAATTTATCAGGGAAGGCACAATAGGCTCCTCTAAGAAGCCGCAGTGCCAGAGCTCATTGAAAGCTCTCCCGCCTCACAAAAAAAAATTGTTACATAGAAAATCGTATTGAAAAATGTCACGTAGGTAACTTCAAAAATTCCGGCTCACCAACACAATCGCAAAAAATATGAGTCTCTTCCACGTTCCGCTGTTACCAAAGTTGATGTCAGCGTTCATAGAATTTTTATGTCAGTCCCAATAAATGCGTAAGAATGAGATCACAAATCAGGCGCCTGTGTCACATGAAAACATTTATATTTCCGATTTAAAACATCTCAAATGAGTGTTTGATTCGGCGCTTTCAGGGCACTTTTTATCACATTTTATGTTCGTTTGATACAAACAAAAAAAAAAAAATCTTTTTCAGATTTCAGAGCACTTATGCGAATATGGATTTTTTTTCTCAGATTTACCAATGCAAGTGCGTTTGATAATTGGTGTAGTTTGCTTAGGTTTTCGTGAATTTTTGCTATAGCAAGAAAAAACATTGCATCGGTTGAATCTATTTTTGTAAGCTATTTATGTAGGTATAAATATTTAGAAATCAATCGGTACCTACGCAAATTTCGAATGTTTTAATATAAAACACGTAGAAAAGTATCGAAAGGCTACACATATATTTGAATCGCACGAATATCAACACAAATTCGATTGACTTTTTTTTTTAGTTTTTATGTTCGATTAAACACACGAAATCTGAGAGCGAATCTGTAGAAGCCCAATCAAATACCACATAAGTGTCTCTCCCTGAGAGAAAATGTATCCTGCCATTTTGACAGTCTTTTCCATTCTTGCTACAAAAGTAAAAATAGGTACAAACTTAAATCTACTTGAAATGTGCTACCTATATTTTTTTTTAATCGATCCTAAACGTCCCTACTGCGTATTGTAAACCCATCGGCGTCCAGACTGTCAAAATATGACAGCTGCTGCCATAATTCAAGCCTTCAAATTGTCGTAGACGCACATTTGTTTTTATTAAAAGTGTTTTAAAAACTAGCCGCGTCTTTTTGTTAAAGAAAATAAATTTGTGCTTGTAAGATTTTATGTTAATTCTAAAAAAAAGATAGACAAATATGGCATGCCTAATCAAACTGGAAGAGCAAGATGCCTTTAGTGAAAAAATCGAAGATGACAATAATCTGAAGTGCGGAGAAATTGTCTTCTCTAATAATATACAATTTTGCTTCTCGTGCATATTTTGTCAGCGAGTTTGTGATAAAATTCAGGAGTTCCTTCGGCATATTCTTTATGATCATTTTAATTATCTCGATGAATATCAGTTTAGCGACAATGAGGAGTATTCGGTGCCAAAAATATTGCAACGGAGTAAAAAATGTAAACCAAGTAACGAATTTATTCCTGTTGCTTTGAAGGAGGAACCTGGAGTAAAAGTAAGTCACGCAAACTTCAGAGAACCATTTTTTTTTAGTTTGAGCATCTGCTACGCATTTTATTGTCAGTGAAATGCATAGTTTTTTTAAGAGCTTTACATACTCTTCGAGTATGCAGCTAGTTAAGTTTCCTCAGCTATTTTATTGTGTATATGTTCCCGGAGGATCTTACCATTACTTTCTTTTTACAGATCGGCTTTGGCAAGCACTTTGAAAACTTTGTCTCCGATGACACTCCAGACAGTTTAATTAAGACTGAAATCGACGAAGAAGATGCATTCGATTTTGGATTTCGTCGGGACGATGATCCCCCTTCCAACGCAGATACTACTCAGCTGGACGCGTCACAAAGTACTCTACAAGATATACTCCACATTGAAATTCTCGAGGACCCTAGCGATAGCGGTGAATATGAATTTGAAAAAGTTACAACGCTTTCAATCGAAAACACAAGTGACAACCAGATTCGAGACACCGATGAAGAAGATGACGATGCTAATAACTACCTAGACGAATACCATGAAAATCATCTTCACAGTGAAGGCGTGGGGAATTCTGCTAATGAGAAGAAAACAGTAAAACCCAAAGAAACTATTTACAAATGTTCGCAATGCAGGAGAGTCTTTTTAACTGAAAGGGGCTTACATAGCCACACTGTTAGCGTCCACATTGGGAAACCCGAACACGATGAAAATCACCTTCACAGTGAAGGCGAGGAGAATTATGCTAATGAGAAAAAAACAGTAAAACCCAAAGAAACTATTTACAATTGTTCGCAGTGCAGGAAAGTGTTTTTAACTGAAAAGGGTATGAAAAGGCACATTGCTAATGTCCACAGTAGGCGCATTGTTAATGTCGACAATACGAAACCCGACCAACTTGCTTGTGATCAGTGCTCGAAGACTTTCAAAAACGAAAACCAGTTGGACCTGCATGTGAAGAGGCATATGGGCGTAAAACCACATTCATGTGATATATGTGGCTCGTGTTTCTCAGACAAATCCAATTTGAATGTCCACATCTTGCGACATAAGGGGATCAAACCACACAAATGCACCCTTTGCGAAAAGCGTTTCCATTCGACAACAGAGCTGAAGCTCCACATGCGGTCGCACACAGGCGAACGACCTTTTATATGTGAAGTATGCGGTCGAAATTTTTCCAATTCTGGTCATCTATGTAGCCATCGAAGGCGGCATTTCGGCGAGAAGCGATTCCAATGCGAACATTGCGAGAAGAGATTCTTCGACCGGAAACTGCTAAATGATCACAAAGTGATGCACACGGACGAAAGACCGTTTTCATGTGATATATGTGGTGCTACTTTTCAAAGAAAGAAGGCGCTACTGCAGCATGAGAAGCTGCACAGCGATGTAAAGCAGTATGTTTGTAAGATATGTGGGAAATCCTTTGCACAAAACGCCGGCTTGTATTCTCATATGAAGTACCACTAACCGGCGGACTAATAATGTAAATCTGTGTTCAATAATATGGTAGAGTACATTTATTAAAAAAAAATTAATTATTTAAAAAAAAAAATGGAATCACAATGGTTTTCTTTTAAGAAAAATACAATTTCTGTGTTTTTTTTTTCTTAGATCTATATATAACTACATCTGCTCTGAACTACGGTTTGGTATTGACAAAAATATCATGAAACGGTCATGTCTTGGTCATTTGGCATAATACTATGCAGGTTAGGCTTTCGAAAACAAAACAAAAACATTCAGTTGATGAAGAGATGACACAAGACGCTGAGGGAAATAATAATCTAGTCTTATAAGGATGAACGCCTTGATTAAAATCCTTCCAAATTATGTAGGTAATTTCCAGTACTTGAAAAGGAATGTGAGGATCTTGTATTTAAATGCATAACTCTTGAATAGCGTCCAGGACTGCTTGCAGGTACGTGTAAGATGTTCTATGTTATGGTCCTTTTGGATGTCAAGTGTACTGTTCGGTGCTTTGCATAAGTAAAGGTCATTGGAATATAGAAGTACTTAAGTTTAAAGCTCACAGACAAGAAAACATACAGAGGTGATTGAAATGTCTACTTATTACAAAATTATTAGCTGCGTCTACTGACGATGTAAGGTGGTTGGTGGAGATTTGTCTACCTATAAAGCGTTAACGCAAAATGCCGTTTTTGGAAATTATTATTTAATGTCTAATACTGTTAAAAAATAAGAATATACCAATACCTGCATACTTTGTCTCAAAACCGACATCCACTCCTAACGCTTAAACAATATTTACTTGTATCTTAATAACCAGTCTATCGTTTTCAATGAATCCCTTGCGGAAGATCTCAGTAATATGAGCATATTCGAGATATCCAAAGCCACGTGGACTCATGCGCTCCTTTGGTCGATGAAATGCCAGAAAGTCTGATTTGGACATAATCGTATCTTGCTGCGAGAGTTGTTGCTCTTTTGGATGGACCATGCAAAACTTAAGACGCCCATTGAATGGCCAGTCCAGATGAAAATCGTTTTCTGACTGCATCAAGTGTACATGCAAGCTTAGATGTTCCATGCGATGGACATTAATGCGTGCACAGAATTTGTAGCCATGTGGTGATGTGTAACACTCTCGGCTGTAGTAACGCGTGTTAATATTCAGCCGCATTTCATCGACTAGTTTGGTAAAATTGTTTATTTCCCAGACTATAACGCCATTGCTGTATCGAGGATCCACGAGTGGATTGGGTTTTTCTCGTGCCGTTACTTGTTTTGTTAGATTTTCGATTCGCACATCCTGTTCTCGACATCGCTGTTCCAAGACAACAATCCGCTGGTACATTGCTGTTATTAGATTCTCGTCAGCTTCGTTGGCATACTGAGCTGGTGGTGGGGGCAGCGCAGATGTTGAACATTCGTTTTTCACCTTTTGCGGTGGAACCCATTGCGCAAATGATTGTTGTTGCACTGCTTCCAGAATTAGATTCATATGTTCATCAATATCTGTCTTAATATGATCCTGAATACTCGGTCCGTTGTCAGTGGCCACAAAAGTACATTTTATTGAAACGAAGGGGCATCTTTGCTCCACGGGAGATGGCAGCTGATATGGACACTCTAGAAGATGTTTATCAACTTCTAACGGTGAAGAAACAACATCACAACCAAGGGGACTATTTGGGCATTTCCATTTGATTTGATCGATTTCGCGTCTTGTAAAATTGTCCGGGAATATATCACTCTCGGCGGAAAGCTTTTTATTGTCAAGAGGACAACATTGGTTCTCATTTTTAAGCCATGATTGAATGCATGATTTACAAAATCGATGTCCACATGAAGTCAGAACAGGTTCATTTAGCCAGTGAATACAAATGGGACATTCATAGCGTGCGTCTAGAAGAAAACCCGAATCATCGACCAATGCTGTACAAAATGATGTTGATGTGGTGCGTGACTGTGCTTTGCTTGAAGGTGTCGGGTTATTGGTTCCAACCGGAGATGGTGGCGAAGACATAGTTCAACTAATTGAAAAGATTATAGTAAAGAATATGTGCGAAACTTAACAAAACATGAATAAAGTGCTAATAAGGAGAACAAAAAACTTATTTGTATGATGATAAATCTGCGTCCGTTTTTAACTGTATATTGACATTTGTAGGAGAAGTGTCAATTTGCGACTTGTCAGACATGTCAGTTGTGACTTGTGAGTGAGCTCATTTCGCTCAGATAAGTGTTCATGATAGTGGGAAATCTTTGGCGTTGGCAATCTTAATGGGGCATTTACACGGCCACACATTCCTAAAGCGTAGTATCCAGCTCGCGCGGAATTCAATTTTCCATACAAAAATTCCGCTAAGATAAATTACGCAAAGAAATTTCGCTAGCCGGTATCCAGTTCACGCGCTTAATTTGTTCAAACGAAATGTGTTGTCACCTTCAAAGTCTCCAAAAATTCCGCGCAGAATTTATTGCTCGACGCATTTATTTCCGGCTGAAAATTGACAGAAGCAAATTAAATTCGCATTTGGCAAGTAGGTACTCAAAGTCAAAGGTACAATGGACTATTTCGAAGAATACCTGGAAAAGAATATTTAGAAGAAAAAGAAAATTTGATGCCAAAAAAAAAAAAAGAAAAAAACAAATTTTTAACTTTAACTTTCCCATGTTCCTAAATTTGGACAAACTCCTACAAAGACTTCCAAAAAACAAAGTGGCAGAATTAAATATAAAATACCAGCAAATGGCTTTAGAAGAAATTATAAAACATGAAGACAGTTTAAAATAAATAAAATATGAATCCATTTGTGTTTATTTCTTTAGTTCGCATAAATATAACTATCAGGAAGTTATCACTTTCAGACTTCCGATTGCTGATTCTATATTGGATTTATTATATTATAGAAACGCTGCTGTGTTTTGCCATGGAATGGACCCAATTGGAGAATTCACAAACTCTTTTAATTTATCTCGTAAGTACTTCCCATCATCACTTTGCCTCCCTACCGTTGATTGCAACGTGGAGTGAAGTAAGGCGTCTTGTGAGACATACTTTCTCCATTCCCCATTAACCAAGCATCCACTGTCATCATAGAAGTCTGAATATTTTGGGGGGCAGTACGTAAGCTTCGATGTTCGTATGAGGTAGTTGTGTAAACTGTAAATAACAACAAGCACCGATGATTTTTTGTGCCTTGTCTGGACTGCAAAACATAGTTCTTCCTAGACAAATCCACTTGGAGCATAAAATTCCAAAAGAATTTTCAACGCAACGTCTAGCTCTACTGATTCTATAATTTGCGATGCGCTCTTTATCCGAAAGTTTCTTAGGCTTCCTTGGTGCATATGGCTTAATTAACCTTTTTCTAAGCGGGAATGCATCATCGCCAACGAAAAAGTATGGAAGCTTTTCGTTTCCAACTTGCATGTTTTGTGGAAACTGCAAACTATCTTGAAGAATGCCTCTCCCAAGCTCTGTTGACGAAAACACACTTGCATCTCCTTCACTGCCATATGCACCAATATCAAGATACACAAACTTGTAGTTTGCGTCAGATATAGCCATAAGAACTATACTGTGGAATCCCTTTAAGATAAAACCAGAAATGACAACATATAAAAACGTATATACGGAGCTAAATTCACTATTAATGTACCTTATAGTTATAAAACAATGATCCTGCACTTGGTGGACCCTTTATAGCAACGTGTTTCCCATCAATTGCTCCTAAGCAGTTCGGTAAATTCCATTGAGCATTAAACTCATTTGAAATTCTGACGAATTCTGCTTCGTTTAGTGCTGGAATTTCGTCGCACAAAGTATTACATATCGCAGAGCAAACTTCGTTAATAATCCTCCCAAAATGCTGTTTACTGATTCTATACACAGACGCAACATGCCTTTGAATAGAACCACTTGCTAGGTACCTAAAAATAAGAATAAACTTGTATGATTATTGAAATAAGTTGCATTGTTTATAAAACCATACTCTATTACGATCGCGAATTTCTCCAAATGACTTATTTTGTCGTACGGCCTTGTATTTCGCTTGGGTGTTAATAATGGCTCGACTCGTTTAAATAGTGCCTGAAATGTTGGTAAGCACATGTGGAAATTTTCCCTAAACACACTGGGATTTTTAACCATATCCATAAACTATAAATTATGCATGTTAATACACAAATTTAATTTCAAAAACCATACATCTGTTGCGAAACGTCCTTTTACTTTTCGATGCTGCAAATATGGTGTTACCCTCGTCTTCGGTGAATTTCTTTTCGCTGAATTTGCAGCAATGATTCCTATTAATCCGGTTATAATAACCAGCTCTTCCTCATCATGTGTAGTACTCATTTTTCTGTATTTATTTAAAAGGAAGGTATTTTGAAAAAGCAAAAGAAACACAAACAAACGCTAAAAGTTGTCAGCTGTTATGCGTCAATTTTTGTCTACAACACTGTCTACACTGTCAAAATTCCGCGAACTCGCGGAGAGATAAATTTAGTTGTGCGCTCCGCGTGAACTGGATACTACGCTTAACACGGAAAATTAAAGGGATGCTCAATACTAAACAGCCGTCTGACTGAAAGGGACAGCATTACCTAACACGCAAAAAAACGTGATACGTTTTTTGGTCGGCCATCTTGTTTACGTGGTAGGAATTATTGGAAAGCTATGCGTTGATATTTTTATAGCAATGGCTTACGAAATTTCGTTTTCCTATAAAACAAAATGGCTTCCGGAAGTTATGAAGGTACAATTATTTATTTATTTCGTATAAATGATTGATGAATTGTTGGTTTAATTTACTGAAGCTAATTAAAACTTTCATTTCACATGTTTTAAATCGGAAATAGAAATGTTTTCATGTGATTGCAGAAATGTTGGTTGCCGGAACTTCCGCTTTACGTATCTATAATTATGGGTAGAACATTCATGACACCTTAGGCGTCTGGTTTGTGATCTCATTCCTACGCCTTTATTAGCAATTGACTGCGGACAAACGGATCTCTCTGTCCCGTCTCGTACAAAAATGCGCGTGCATGATAGTGTAAATGCGGTTTAAAAATCTCAAATCTAATTTTTTTATTAGCTATTAATTATAACAAAACATTACAATGTAAATAATTATTTTATAAAACTAAATTTAATCGCCTAGCCTTCTTTGTTGCGAATAGGGTGTTCCAACCATAATACACGATTTTAATTGTAACTACAACAAAAAGTTTTCAGAGAATTATCTTAATATTTTTTATTACCGTAACATGGAGTTACTTTGCTCCGTTTTCTTGCCCTATTTTTTGAAACCTTAAAAATGGTAGACAAATAATTTCGACATTTTTTTTCCATCCCGTTCCATTAATAAGATTTGAGATAATCTATTCATGCTATGAAAACTGTTTAAATAATAATTACAATACTTTTTTTTTGTGATTGAAAAATGGAGCAAAGTTGTCCAGGGGACGGGGTTACTTTGCTCCATCTGAAACTTTTAACTATATTTCCTTTATCTTAAGAACTGGAGAAAAGCTAGTACTGCATTTCAACTCCACTGATTCAAAGAGTTAAAGTTAAAAATGTCAAAAAAATAAAAAATTAAAAATCCAACTTTTTTTATTTAAAAAAACAAAACAGGCTGTTTTTTAATAGTGCTTATAAATTAAGGAATAAAAACAAAAAACTTCATTAATTCTATGTGAATAAGTTTCAAATAAACATAAATAACAATTTTTACCAAAACAAAAAATAATATACGTTTAAAAACAATAAAAACATAGGTTATAACATAGAATAAAAAAAAAAGAAGAGATTTTAAGAAGTCGAAATAGTAATTATAAAAATGAAAAGTCTTAGTGAAATATGGAATTAAGCTCCTCGACGGAAAATTGCCCTATTTAGAAACCAGTTTTGGTAGTTTAATAGACCACTCTAAGGGTATGTTAGCTCATCTCTTTGAGAAGGCCATTTCCAAAGCTTAAGAGATCTGCCTTCTTTTTCCCAACATCCTTGTATGGTTCCTTGGCATTTCTAGTAGTAAGTTTCAATAAACACAAACATAAAAATACAGTAACTATCTATTTTTTTATGTTTTGAACTTACTTTGGCCCCGGGGGCAAAGTACCCCAAAATCCAAAAAAAAAAGATTATTTATTTATTGAACAAACAAACGTCATTCATAAAGTATTAACAGAATATTATTATAAATAGAAAATCTGTACCAACTTTGTTAAGGCTCACACAACTGTTTGTACACACCAAATTGTCCACTTAAAAAATTCAACAAATTTGCTACGTGAATTACACAGGTCATTTAATGATAACCAACTGCTAGTAGACAGTCAATTGCAACATGTGGCAGATGTATATATGTGTGCGTTTACATTACGATAGTTTCGGTTTATAGAATGTTACATGTCTGAGCGTGATTCACCAAACCAACTCTTTTCGTCAGTGGCGCAAAGTAACCCCTGCTGGGGCAAAGTAGCCCCATGTTACGGTATGACGTATGATAGAAGGATCTATGAAAAAATACTCTGAGACATTGACTTATTATATATATATATAGTATGTCAATGCTCTGAGACATGAGTGCGTTAATTGACAACAATATCAGCTGTTCAAATGGCATTCGTTTTTGGCAAAATCACAAATGGATATCGACCTGAAAAATGTTTCGCCTGTTGTAGATACAAATTAAGTATTATTGGTGCTTTGTAGTCTTCAGATGACGAGGAAGACAATGAAGATAATAATTCCTCCGAAATAATAATCCATAGCTATTTATGTATTTTGTTATTTTGGTTTTCACGAAACTTTGCGCATTTCTCTCGAAAGCAAACTTCTTAAACTGACGTAAAACAGCTGTGCAAATTATATTGGTGTGTATAGATCTGAAAAAATATCGAGATCTGCAAAAAGAGGTTGATTTTTCTGCCCAATGGAACGCGAAAAGTGATTTAGATAAAAAAAAAAGATTGATTTTTGGTCCCAATGGAAAACCACATTAGTTAGCAAATGTCAGATAATAAACTTTTACACAGTGTTTATTAATTAATTCATTATGAATTAAAGAAGTGGTGAAGGCTGCCCAAACCGCCCAAGAGGGAAGCCAGCGCTCTAAGAAGATCGTTTTGATGGCAACCCTGGATGTAAGAAATGCATTCAATTCAGCTAGGTGGACTAAATGCTTTGGAAAATAGATTCAACATCCCAGCTTATCTACTAAATATGGTGAAGGACTATCTCAGGGATCGGGAGCTGATCTACAAGACCACAGAAGGCCCACGAAGGAAGGAAGTAACATCTGGAGCAGCACAGGGATCAATTTTGGGACCAGATCTCTGGAATATTTCCTATGACGACATATTATGGATGGAGATGCCCGAAGACACCTTCCTCGTTGGATACGCAGACGACATCGCAGCAGTGATAACGGCAAGAGACCCTGAAAACGCGCAAAGAAAGTTGAATCAAGTCATGCGACGAACAACCTCCTGGATGGATGAACACGGTCTATGTTTAGCAACAGAGAAAACTGAGATAGTCCTTCTGACGAAGAAGAGAATCCCCACGCAAATCGATTTTCAAATCGGCTCTGAAGTCATTAAAGAGCAAGAATGCGGTGAGGTATCTGGGATTGAGGCTCGACACAAAACTAACTTTCTGGCAACAGATAAAGTTTTCAGCGGAACGAGCCTCTAGAGTTACAACAGCACTCAGCAGATTAATGGCGAACATAGGTGGTCCAACGCCAAGCAAGCGCAGGTTATTAATGTCGACAACGCATGCAATTCTCCTATATGGAAGCGAGATTTGGGCAGACGCGCTCCGACAAAAAAAGTACCGGAAGCAGATGGCGGCAGTGCGAAGACGTGGAGCCCTACGCGTGGCTAGCTCTTACCGAACGGTGTCGGAACCAGCCGTCCTTGTAGTCGCAGGAGTGACTCCCATCGATTTTCTAGCGGCACAAAGGAAGTACGTCCACGACAAAAAGGCGGAAATTGGATTGGTAACGGCAATCGATCAAGCAGCGCAACAGACGATAAGGAAATGGCAAGAGCGCTGGAGCTCGGAAACCAGAGGAAGGTGGACAGCGAGACTCATAAGAAACGCGACTGAGTGGAACGACCGGAAACACGGTGAGGTCAACTATTTCGTTACCCAGCTCCTCACCGGACACGGAAATTTCAATGCCTTTTGTAGGTACATAAGATTGGTAAAAAGGATAGCCCAGCCTGCCAGTACGGTGACTCTCCAACAGACGACGCACAGCACACGTTTTATGCCTGCAGAAGATGGGAAACACAACGCACAGTCCTGGAAAGCAGCATTGGTACCTTCAATCCAGAAAACATAGTCGACAAAATGATGACGAGCGACTCGAATTGGAGAAAAATTTACCTGTATGTGGAAGATATTCTCAGAAGAAAGAAAAGATAAGAAGAACAATACCGGGAAAGCACGTGAGCCCGAAAGAGCGTATGATTACAGCCCCCTTGAAGTAATGCGAATAGCGGTCCCAGGGGTGTGTGTCAGAAACCACAGGGTTGGGGGGAGTTTTAGTCCGTATGCCCCGTAGGCATGCGGAGAGAGCCGGACACACGGGGATGGTCAACGCAAACAGGCCTCCTTATGGTGCGTAAAGCATTTCTCCTCCCCCCAACAGGAAAAAAAAAATGTCTAATAAGAAAAGATGAAAAGAGTCCAAAAGTTGTGGAAAAAAAAATACAATTTAGAAGCCAAAATGTTCTTACAAATTGCTATCCTAAAACAAATATATTAACTCGAAACATAGATGAAATGGCTCCCAAATCAGTACTGATGAAATGAGTTCTAATTTGCACTCATTTCATCTGCATGCCTTTGGGAGTTACAACTTTATGAAATAACACCACCTAACACTAAAAGGTGTTATTAATAAAGGGTGATTTTTTAGCTGGTTTGGTTTTGGCAACACTGGTTTTGACAGCTGACGTGTGTTTAGTACCTTGTGTCACTGTCAAACAGCTTCAGTTTGGTTTGCAATTTAACCATGGATCGTCTTACAAATGAACAACGCTTGCAAATTATTGAATTTTACTATCAAAATTCTTGCTCGGTTCGAAATGTTCATCGCGCGCTGCTTCCATTTTATGATCGGCATTCTCGACCTTCTGAGCAGTCTATTCGGAAGATTGTGACCAAATTTCGCACCAAATTTACTTTGTTGGACATTAAACCACCAACACGTTTACGTACTGTGCGTAGTGAAGAAAATATTGCGGCCGTATCAGCTAGTGTGACAGAAGACCGCGAAATGTCGATTCGGCGCCGTTCCCAGCAGTTAGGCCTTTGTTACAGCACTACGTGGAAAATTTTGCGGAAGGATTTGTGCGTAAAGCCTTTTAAGATACAGCTTGTGCAAGAACTAAAGCCAGGCGACCTACCACAACGCCGAATTTTTGGTGAATGGGCTCTTGGAAAGCTGGCCGAGGATCCGCTTTTTTATCGAAAAATTGTGTTCAGCGATGAGGCTCATTTTTGGTTGAATGGGTACGTAAATAAGCAAAATTGCCGCATTTGGAGTGAAGATCAGCCAGAAGCATTGCAACAGCTACCAATGCATCCCGAAAAAGCCACTGTTTGGTGCGGTTTATGGGCCGGCGGCATTATTGGGCCATATTTCTTCAAAGATGATGCGAATCGCAGCGTTACTGTCAATGGTGAACGCTACCGAGCGATGATAACAAACTTTTTTTTGCCCGAAATGGAAGTTCTTGACTTGCATGATATGTGGTTTCAACAAGACGGTGCCACATGCCACACAGCACGCGAAACAATGGCGCAATTGCGAGGCGAGTTTGGTGAACAGTTAATTTCACGTTTCGGGCCGGTCAATTGGCCGCCTAGATCGTGCGATTTGACACCATTAGATTATTTTTTGTGGGGGTATGTCAAGGCTAATGTGTATAGGGACAAGCCCGCTTCGATTGACGCACTGGAAGCCAACATCCATGCATTCATTCGTGAGATACCGGCCGATATGTGTGAAAGAGTATGCCAAAATTGGACTCAGCGGATGGACTACCTGAGACGCAGCCGCGGTCAACATTTGCATGAAATTATCTTTAAACATTAAATTGCAAGGTTCAAACTATCGATTCAAATAAATATTTCATTCATATTTTCGAACTTTTTGTGTTTTTTTTTTTTAAAATGTTCTAAACCTCTTAAAAAATCACCCGTTATAAATGCAAAACTTGAGGAAAAAAGTCCCAACACTTTGGAGTTCTTTGTTCTTTCACCTGTAACTCCTATGTGTGTTTGGAAATTCTTGGGACTTATTTCATTTAATTTTTCTTGGAGTTAATTCCTTTGCTTTAATTCGTAGAACCTTCACGGTAACTGCTTGGCCGACCTCATTTTCGAAGAAGTACGGCCGATGACGCCGCCAGCCCATAAACCGCACCAAATAGTCACTCTTTGTGGATGCATCGGTTTTTCAACAATCACTCGTGGATTCTTGTTTGCCCAAATGCAGCAGTTCTGCTTGTTAACGAATCCACTGAGATAATTCGGTACATTAAAGACATTGAACCTCAAAGTCATTGAAAATATGGACCATCGTATAGGGGTATGCCACTAGCCGGTCGCTTTTCCGGCTTATATTAATAATTTTGATAAAATCTAGGTCCGACTTCAAAGCTCTGAGTTGAAACCGCTTTTTAGTTGCACAACATTCCTGAGTTGCATACGCACACGCTTCTTTGATTGAAGGCGTGTCAGTCAAAAAGAGTGTGGTTTGCTACCAATACCAGCTACCTCCTTCTTCATAAAAGGGGGCTTATCGTGTGGTAGAGCTTCAATAGCGGTATTGTGAATGGAAGATCTTCGTTTTTTTTGTAGCTCCACAAACTTCAAAGTAACTCAAAACATAAATACGTCTACGTCACTAGCATGAAATTAATGTCGTTTTCCATTGGTTTCACTCGGGGATCGACTCAATCTGAAATCCAATGGAACAAGAAAACTGCTTCTGGTTGAATCCACAAAAGTATTGGTGAAATGCCAAAAAATAATCTACGGCAGCTGTCATCTGACTTGAATAAAATACACAAATTAAACTTGTGTGAGTGCTTCTTGAGTGGATTCTGACTTCAAATCGAGAAGCGAAATTCTCTTCTCAGAATCAGCAGAAGAGTATTTTTTGTGCCAATGGAACAGTTTCAGAAGCGAATTTTTCGATTCCGGACTCTCCCGGACGCTTCTTTTTGCCCAATGGAAAACGACATAAGCTTAATAACAATAACAACTCAATCATTTGCATATATTTACGTCGTCAAATTAGGTACATTTGTTAAAAATGAATCGTATTTGCCGATTACAAAGTAGACTACGTCAGTAAATATTGCTAAACGTTATAAACAACAATAAACGGTCCAGTTGATAGTGTTGTTTATAATATTGGAGTATAATTTTTTTTTTCCACATTTCAGAATCATCAAAGTATGTCTGTTTCTTTTTTGGGTAGCTACACGTTTGACCAATTTCACCCAAAAAAATGGAGACATTTATATTGTTAGACAAGAATGACGCTATCTTTTCGCTGTTATCAAGCTCGAGCCCGTTCGGCTTTAAGTCAAGTTGAAAGGTTGCGATAATGCTACGCTTATGAATGACTTGCTTTTGAGGTGTGTCATTGTCTTTAATAGCAAGGGGACTATCGCCTATACTAAGTTTTGGTGGTTCTGAGTACAGATTTGGTTAATATATTATTTGTGCTAATACTATTTTTAGCAGAAAACAACGAGTTCCAAAGCGAATATACAATGGTCGCGTTTTTCACGGTGGTTAAAGCAAATCCCTAGCAAAAAAATGTTTTTTTTTTTAATCCTCCATGAATTCGGTATTGGTGTAATAATATAACACAAGCATTTATATAGCTATCGAGTTTAGATTTGTTATTCATATTTATCTGATAAGAGACTAAAATAATTCTACTACGTTGATCCACTGCAGACTCAGTCACTCTAAAGTATTAAATAGCAATAAAAACGGCCGATAGGATTTTCTGCATAATCAACGTAATACTTGCATGATGTCTCCATCTGTAGTGACTAGTAAGTAATATTCTTGTGAATAGTGGAAATATGACTTCATGTTTCCTGTAGTTGGCAAGACCTGCAATTGTATAATATCTCCGCTATTTTGGCTTTTTTTTTTTGGGAATATTCCTGCCTTCTCTATAGACTTAAGTGTTGTATTTTGTTTGGTCTCCTACGTGACCAAAGAAATTGGCTTTTAATGTTATACTTGCTGCTGGTAGAGAACATACAATATTGCACGGTATGTATGTAGGTATAGGGTAGAGTCGCCTAATTGCGGCCGCCGCCAGTTTTCGGCCACCTCTCAGAAAAGTCGTTGTAACTAGTGACTTCGTATATATTTCTCTTCCCAAATTTTTGTCTTATATTGGTCTCTTAAACTTCTCTCTGAATCTGTCACAAGTCTTGTTGAGTTTGCTCTGTCGCTGTCAAGAAATGAACTCTTTTACCTCGTGTTGCATTGGTGAAGGTTTTGCATGAAATTACTGTTCTGAAACTGCTTTCGGGAATTAGTGTTTTGTGTGGTAACTGTGCGGGTAAGTGTTTTCAAATGTTGTTTTTCTAATAAAATATATTGTTTTTAATTAAAATTAGCTTTTAAATGCGAAAAACTTTTGTATTTATTGCTGTTTTTAAAGGGGCTGGGTATAGGGCACCAAAATAAACGCGGTTGCCTGTTGTCGGCCAGCCCCGGCCGGATATAGGCAACTCGAAAGGACACACGTATCCTAACTCCGGCCCCATCTTTTATCTTAGGTCTAAAAGGTTCCCATTAACTTTTTGATCCTAAAATATTCAAATTCTTGTCTTAAGCGACTTAAATATGACCCGGGCAAATGAGAAACATGCTAAGGAACAGAAAAACCGCGTTATTCTGTACCTTAAAAGAAACCGATTTAGAACAAGCTTTATTTGAAATCCGTGAAAATAAACTTACAATCAGGACAGCGGCAAGAAGGTTTACGATTCCAAGGATGACTCTTCAGGACCGAATTCACAAAAGAACCTTAAATAACCTTGGGAAATTTAAACCCTGCCCTGTGCTCTCCGCATAAGAAAATAAGTGTTGCTGATGTGTTGGCAACGTCGGACGAACGATAGGGTCGTCTCTTTCGCTGGCGAGGTTGTCTGTGGCAGATGGCTGGCTGAGTTTGGAATTTGCTGGAAGAATTTGGATTGTGACAGCGAGATAAGAAAAAACATTAATTTTTTAGTTTTCCTTTGCATTTTATTAAAATTTCCTTTTCCAATAAAGAAATAAAACTCAAAAAGCTGTTTTAGTCAACGTCGGTCACCAACAATTCTAAAAAATTAATTGTAAAGAAGAAAATGTCGAAGAAAGCAGATTGTGATATCTGCACGGAACCAAATACGGCGGACAACATGGTGCGTTGTGATGGTTGCAAGGCTTGGTTGCACTATGGATGCGCAGGAGTGGATGACTCGGTGAAGAGTCGACAATGGGTCTGCGAAAAGTGTCGACCAGGTACTTCGGCGATGGCAAGTAACGTTGGGTCTGCGGGAGGTACACCAACGTCGGTCGCCAACATCACATTAGTACCAGCAAGTAGGAGTGTTCGCAGTGGTGCTTCTTCGACTTCCCGAAGCCAACGTGTACTGGATCTCGAGTTACTTCGTCTGAAGGAGCAAAAAGATTTGGAAAAGCAATTCTTGGATAAGAAATATGAGCTACTCAAATTGAAAGAACAGCAAGACGAGGACGATAGTAGTGTTAGTAGCGATGGGCGTTCGGTGGTGCAACGTTCGAATGTCGGCGACGTCAAGGGTGGTGGTGGCTCAATTGTTCGGCGCACCAAGGACTGGGTCGCACAATCGAAGATGGAAGTCCAAGCTGAGGCGACGAAAGGGATGTTAACACAAAACCAGGTAGCGTCAAGAAAGGGTCTGTCGAAGGAATTGCCTATGTTTTCTGGCAGGTCAGAAGAATGGCCTATTTTCATAAGCAATTATCGCAACAGCACGTCGATGTGCAACTATTCAAATGATGAAAATCTGATAAGACTGCAAAGAGCATTGAAAGGCAAGGCGTTCGAAGCGGTCAGCAGCCAGTTACTGCTTCCTGCATCCGTGCCTGCGGTTATATCTACTCTCGAAATGCTCTTTGGTCGACCGGAATTCATTATCGAAGAGCTCATACGAAAAGTGGAGAATTTTCAGGCTCCGAAAATTGAGCGTTTAGAGTCAATCATATCATATGCGTTGGCAGTAAGGAATTTAAGTTCCACGATGGAGGCGTCGGAAATGTTTGACCATTTAAATAACCCTGTGTTGCTCAAGAAAATGGTTGATAAATTACCGTCCACTATGAAAATGGAGTGGGCAATGGGTGCAACGACAAGCAATATCCAAAGAAACATTAAGGGTTTCGGAGAGTGGATGTTTGCACGGGCACAGGCAGTTGCAACAGTCACCAGGTATGCGGATGATGGCAACAGAGCAGACAAACGTTCAGGGCATGTCCATGCACACGTTCAGGACAGTGGGTCCGAGCCAGCGCCAACGAATGTAAGAAGGGATTCCAGAGTTAAGTGTTACATGTGCCAGCAGAGTCATCGCTTAGTAGACTGCAGCGCCTTTAACGAACTCTCTGTTCAAGATCGGCGCAAACTGGTTGCAGAACAGTCACTTTGCGATTGTTGTCTTAAGCACTCGAGGCGAGCTAAGTGCAATAGAATGAAGGAATGTGGCATCGCAGGGTGTAGACTCAAACATCATTGGTTGTTGCATTATGGAGGCGGAAACAATGTCGGTGCATGCTATTCTCATCAGGACAACAACGAGAAAGGAACGCTTTGTAGAATTTTGCCGGTTGTTTTGTACGGTAATGGCAGGAAAATTAAAACTTATGCCTTTCTAGATAGCGGGTCCGCACTTACCCTGTTAGAGGAATCCATTTCGAAGGAACTCAGGTTGAATGGCACTCCCAAACCATTGTGCCTCAGATGGACGGCCAATTCCACTCGTCGTGAACAGGACTCGGAGGTTGTGTCACTAGGAATCTCAGGATATGGTAACGATAACGAGGAGTTCCAGACGATGCAGCTTAATGGAGTGAGGACTGTCAAGTCGCTTGCTTTGCCATCACAATCAGTGTCAAAGGAATTATTGGAGAGTTACCATCATCTAAAGGGGTTGCCGGTTACGCCATACACCAACGCTGAATGCGGTATTCTCATAGGTCTCAATAATGAGAAAGCAGCAGTGGGAACGAAAATACGCGAAGGCAGATGGAATGAACCGATCGCTCTCAAGACAAGATTGGGATGGTGTCTCAGCGGTGGAGCAGAACGTGAAAGGGAGTCTTATGGTAACTTCCAGATCTGCGAGTGCGATGAGGATTTGCACGATTTAGTGAAACAACATTTTGCGTTAGAGGAGAGTGGAGCTGCTCAGGTGCGGACGGCATCGAGTGATGATATGAGGGCGATGGAGATTCTCGCAACTACAACGAAGCGAGTTGAAGGAGCTTTCGAGTGTGGCCTTCTGTGGCGTCAGGATGAGTTCTCTATGCCGAACAGTTATCAGATGGCACTTAAGCGTTTATGCTGTTTAGAGAAGAAAATGCACTCTGATCCAATGATCATTTCCAACGTTAACAACCAGGTGGCTAGTTTGCTGCAGAAAGGCTACGCAAGAAAGTGTAGTAAGGAAGAAGTTGATGCTTTGTCACCGAGAACTTGGTTTTTGCCAACATTCATCGTAACCAATCCGAACAAACCCAACAAGGTACGGTTGGTTTGGGACGCAGCGGCTTCAGCACAAGGCGTTTCATTAAACAAGATGCTGTTAAAGGGTCCCGACCAACTAAGGGATCTTCCTGAGATTCTTTTTGGCTTTCGATCAAACAAGGTGGCCATTACTGGGGACATAGAGGAAATGTTCCACCAAATACGAGTGCGCGAGGAGGATCAGTGCGCACAGAGGTTCCTTTGGCGTAATGGTGAAAGCGACCGTAACCCAGATATATATCAGATGAAAGTACTCACCTTTGGGGCTTCCTGTTCGCCAAGTATCGCTTTATATGTCAAGGACACCAACGCTGCTGAGTTCTCGAAGAAGTATCCAAGGGCAGTCGAGAGCATATTGAAGCACCATTATATGGACGATCTGTTAGACAGCGTAGACACAATTGAAGAGGCTATTCAACTGGCTACTGAGGTACGGGAGATACATTCCAAGGCTGGATTTCGGATGAGAGGCTGGATGTCGAACTCGACAGAGGTGCTTCAGTATCTTGGGGAATCTGTTGAAACTGAGGGTCGGACAATAGACTGTGGCAAGGAAAACAATATTGCTAAGGTCTTGGGTCTGTGGTGGAAACCAAGCGACGACGATTTCACCTTTTCATTGCGGTTTATCAAAACGCAAAAGGATATTTTGTCTGGAGAGACATTACCGACAAAGCGTGAGTTACTCAGAATCTTAATGTCTATCTTTGATCCTCTAGGGTTCTTGGCTTTTTATCTGGTGAGAATCAAAGTACTGCTGCAAGACGTGTGGCGAAAGAACATTGGCTGGGACGAAAAAATTGATGGCTCGTTGGCAACAAAATGGGAGTCTTGGCGGCGATTGCTGCCGAATGTGGAGCTCGTTCGCATTCCAAGGTGCTACAACATGTTTACGATGAGAGATGTTTCTTCGGTGCAACTGCACATTTATGTGGATGCCAGTGAGGAAGCTATGGCAGCAGTGGCGTATCTGAGGTTCTCCAATGGTTACAAAACAGAATGTTCACTGGTCGGAGCAAAAGTTAAAGTATCACCACTGCTCCCAGTATCCATTCCCAGGCTAGAGCTCCAGGCAGCTCTCATCGGTTCACGTTTTGCTAAGGCGATCGTAAAAGCTCATGGGTTCAGGATCGACAGGATATTGTTCTGGACGGACTCGAAGACCGTATTACAATGGATTCGGTGCGATGCAAAGATGTACAAACCGTTCGTGATGTTTCGTATCGGGGAGATACAGGAGCAGACTAATGTTAACGATTGGCGATGGATACCCTCCAAACTAAACGTCGCAGACGAAGCGACAAAATGGACAAAGGAGCCTTGCTTTGACAAGGAAAGCAGGTGGTTTAAGGGACCTAGTTTTTTGATGCAGTCAGAGGAAACTTGGCCTGATGAAGTTACTTGGAGGCGAAATGAGGTCTGCGAAGATGAACTGCGAGTGAAATACGTGCTGGTGTTGAACGAGGATGTGAATCAATTGGAGAAGGGCATACACTACCTGGTGATTGATTTTGAGCGTTTTTCCACATGGGAGCGGCTTCGAAGAGTGGTTGCATGGATCGTAAGGTATTGCAGAAATCTTCAAGCAAGGGTGAAGGCAAATGTTATGGAGGCCGATCCACTTTCGTTAGAGCCGACAAATTTAGTCAGTGGTCCTATCCGGTCCGAGGAATTGCAGATGGCGGAGGTGATCTTATGGAGAATGTCGCAGTGGGCAGAATACGCTGACGAGTTGGCAATGCTGAAACGTGGGAAATCAATTCCAAAGTCCAGCCATATTCGCAAACTCAACCCCTATATTGACGAAAATGGAGTTCTGCGTCTTCAAGGGCGAATTGACTACGCCGACTTTGTCAAAGAAGAGACCAGGCGACCAGTACTGCTATCAAGGAAAAATAGGGTGAGTTTTCTTATTGTCGATTACTATCACAGACAGTTTAGACACTTATGCGATGCCAGCGTGTACAACGAGGTTAGGCAAGAATATTTTATCCCGGCATTACGTACTTTAGTAAGGTCAGTTAGATCACAATGTGGACGTTGCTGCATAAAGGATGCAGTTCCGAAAATTCCTCAAATGGCGCAATTACCTCGGGCCCGACTTGGACCATTTCGAAGGCCATTCACTTTCACCGGTATTGACTACTTCGGACCGATATTGGTCGTGCAAGGCAGAAGTCAGGTCAAGCGATGGGGAGTTTTATTCACCTGTCTAACTAGCAGAGCAATTCATCTTGAGGTGGCGTTTTCCTTGTCAACCGATTCCTGTATTTTGAGCATCCAGCGTTTTGTTGCCAGGAGAGGAACACCATCCGAGATTTATTCGGACAATGGTACAAATTTCGTGGGTGCCGAAAAAGAGTTACGAGAACAGTTCCAGATGATCAACAAGGAGGTACTTGCTCGCAAATTCACGACCTCGCGTACGAAGTGGTTTTTTAATCCTCCAGCAGCGACTCATCGGTACTGTAAAGAAAATCCTGAAAGAAGTTACGGGAAACATGCGACTAAATGATGAGATGTTTCAATCAGCTTTAGTCGAAATCGAAGCAGTGGTCAACTCGCGTCCGCTTACTTATGTAACCTTGGGACCGGAAGACGATGAAGCATTGACTCCGAACCATTTCCTGCTCGGGTCGTCAAATGGAAATAAGGGTCTAATCGAGTTCCAGGATCGGGAGCTCATGTCACGCAAAGATTGGAGAAAAGTGCAGCAAGTCGCAAACGTTTTTTGGAAGCGATGGGTACGTGAGTACCTTCCCACACTTACGAGGCGGAGTAAGTGGTTCGAGAAGGTTCAGCAAATAAAGGAGGGTGATGTAGTACTCATCATCGATGAAAATCTACCGAGATGTACTTGGCCTAAGGGGATCATTATCCGTACCATCACAGCCCAAGATGGTCAGGTTAGAAGGGCGACGGTTATGACGGCGAATGGGATATTTGACCGCCCAGTGGCGAGACTTGCAGTGTTGGACATCAGCAGTAGAGTCGAAAGCAAGGCAGCAGATGGAGCTCCCTTGCTGGGGGGGAGAATTGTTGCTGATGTGTTGGCAACGTCGGACGAACGATAGGGTCGTCTCTTTCGCTGGCGAGGTTGTCTGTGGCAGATGGCTGGCTGAGTTTGGAATTTGCTGGAAGAATTTGGATTGTGACAGCGAGATAAGAAAAAACATTAATTTTTTAGTTTTCCTTTGCATTTTATTAAAATTTCCTTTTCCAATAAAGAAATAAAACTCAAAAAGCTGTTTTAGTCAACGTCGGTCACCAACAATAAGCTTAAAAACTGACTTATAAATCTATTTAAATTCGGCTTTCCTTACACGTCTTGAAAATGGTGCGGGATATTCTTCAAGAAGAAGGCCCCAAAACTCCTTTCAAGGACAGGTATTACGGTCTTCTGTGACGCCATTCCGATTTAGGCCCTGAAACTTTATTTAAAGCCGCGCTTATATAACAGGGGATGGAACAAGAAAATGATTTACAAAGTTCAAAGAATAATTTTCCCAAGAAGATGCTTTAGACATACTTGAGGATTCTTATAGAATATTTTTAATGCCGATGAAACGGGATGGCTCCAGAAATTAGAAATGTCACTGCCCCAAAAAGAATTAAAAATCTTTACGAAGTCAAGGCAGCAAATGAAAAAAATAACTTAACTGTTCTGATGACTTTTTCAGCGATCTCCCTACTGGCTGAAATCAGGGGTTGAATTACCACATCCGTGATCGAGTAATACGTGACTGAATTTGTTATTGTTTTGCTTGTAAATTCCACAAAATTCAGTGACGTATGGCTCGATCACGGATGCGGTAATTCGACCCCAGTCCAAAGTAAGTAGCCTGAATGGGTTTTTGGCAAGACGGAGAGCGGAATGATGCGAGGAGAAACTTTTCTTCATTATCTGAAAGAAGGTCAATTTCATCTCAGGCTTGGAAAATGTTCCAAAAAGGGGAAGAATATAAAAAAATTAAAACCGCCGTAATTATGAAAAAAGGAAGCTGTCCCAAAATGTCCTTACGGACGTGGAACAAGAAGAATTTAAGAATATAGGCTGTGATAACTACGAAAATTGGTTTCACCTCCAATGTACAAATCTTTCAACCATGTGTTTTGCAGATGCCGAGCTGGAAGACTTTATTTGTCTAAACCGTGATATTTTTTTTTTTTCAATTATAAACATTTGTTTATTACTAGATACAGTGTATTAAAAAATTAATTATTATAATTCCCATTATCTTTAACAAAAAAAAAAATCTTGCCTGAATTAAATTTAAGGATTTTTTTTTTTTTTTTTGGCTTAGCCCTCAAATGAGGAATAAATTAATTTATTTTTTTTTTATTATTTATTTTTATTGATACAAATTACTTTTTTTAAACTTTTTTATAGTAAAACATTTACATCAAAAAAATAATAATAATTAAAGCCCTTTATTTACTGGGTGGCCGAATATGGGACACCAACTGGTCGGAAATGGGAACCAAGGGGCCGGCTACTGGAAAAAATGACTTTTTTTACAAACATCTAAATAAATGTTTTGTTCCAAAAACCAATTAATGTTCAGTTTATTTTACCGATGAAGAATTCAATAAAGAATTATTTATTTCAAGAATTATTTGAAAATGTTAATATTTGTGGTTACTGTGCTATATTTTGTGTGGAAAAGTCCTTAAGGGGCCGGCAACTGGCGACTCTACCCTATAATCTGTATTGAGACTTCAAATTGTTTACATTAAATTTCGAATTACATAAAGAATGAAATAAAAAAAGACGACTTGGAATTGGTCTGGCTGTCACAGAAGTACAAATATTGCACGTTAATAATATTAATTTTAAAGAAAACCCAGAAACTCCTCCGCATATGATGCACTAGCTACTACTTGAGCTGAATTCTTGACAAAATGGATAATGACAACATTCAAACTGGTAAACTAGCGATTTAAAATAATTTCAAAGTCATTATAAGTGATTTGCCCGATTTGTGTTACAATATTTGCGTCACAAGTCGTGTTATTTTTTACTACAAATGTTTACAGATGCAAACATACAGATTGTCAAATTTGACTTCTGTCTTTAAGATGTTACAATATATAAATCAGAAAAGCTGTTTGAAATGCACAATCCAACGTTTATACGCTTTTAGAGTCAGGGGTTTTGCGTCAGATTAGCTCTCGTTCAAAGTTCTATCAAAATTTTAACAAAAGATAGAATAGATAGAAACAATATCAACACATGCACACTGCAATTGTTTGATAAGGACTATTAAAATCCATTCGTTATTGTACTGCAAGGAAATACATTAGCGTAAGTAGTCATTACCTCACATTACCATTTCTGTATTAACTTAATTAAAAAACAGTTATGCGATGTTCTTCAACAAGGAACCAATTTTTTATTAAATGCTCAATTGAAATCAATCTAATTCTATCAGGGACAGCGTAGATCGATACAATTACAGTCCTCTTAAACTAGGACTTCGACAAGAATACCTACGTCAGTTACAGCGAATGCCTTTAAGAACCCAACATGAAGTAATACGCGTATCTCCAGACAACTAATAAATAATTAATCTGCGTGTGAATTCCAATCATCGCTTATCACTTCGCGACGATTTGTTGTGGTTGTTTAATTTATTTAAAATTCTGCTCCTTGGCCTTTGTACTGTCTCCTCAGGTCGATTGACGACAGAGGAATCATTTTAAAATTGATAAAGCAATCGCATAGTGTTGGAAGTTTTTGGTATTTTATTCAAGTAGGTATGTATGTTTCAAAATTATTTATAAATAAGGAGAACAAAAAATCACATTTTTATTTTAGACTATTGCTAACAGGCTCGAGTACATCACTACTTAGGTTTAACTTAAATACTATCATTTTGATTATAATGCTTTATGTATTGCTTACGTAAGTAAAAGTGAGCAAGTTTGTTCTACACAATTTCGATTATTGCTTGCATCTAGTCTTGTTATAAGTACGATCGATAAATAACATAAAAACATGTAAAATGCTGTCTGATTTGGCTGTGTACATACGAATCAGTGACATCGTTTCACCAGCATGTCGTATATTTGTCAGGTGGACGCGACAGCCCAAATCTTCTATATTTCTAATAACTCGTTATTTTTTGTACTTACAAACTACGAATACATAATAAAACAACTGCCTCTATTTATTTTGGCACGAATAACTCTTCTTCTCGTTGACGTAATACGATTTAGAATTTTAAATTGTCCCTGAGATAGGCCTTCTGCTTTACCTCTTCTTTTTCGCAACTGCCCTCTGTAGATCGTCGCAGACAAACCTTTTCATGTC
Organism: Cheilosia urbana; assembly: GCA_946477585.1. NCBI lineage: Eukaryota > Metazoa > Arthropoda > Insecta > Diptera > Syrphidae > Cheilosia > Cheilosia urbana. Next base: position 60,222,124 of record OX297854.1, on the reverse strand, counting down.
TCAAAATAAAACATTGCGTTTGTACAACATTAAAGAATAACCTTCCAACCATATTGGCATCCGAATCTTCTGCCATTTTTAGGCAAGTACGGAAACGACGATCACAGCTACAGTGACTTAGAGTGAATGGACGGTAGTTGAAGAGATCGTATTTCTTCGACATGCCAGGTATGTGGATTTGGCAATGATCGTGACGACGACAGCACTTGTCCGCACTCGTTGCACCGCCTAGGTGATTGTAGTGACCAGCTGTATTCCCACGACCGCACCATCGCGTGTTCGGTGCGATTAGCCAATCAGAGAGCTCACGTCGTTTTCTTAAATGAAAATCATCTTGAATACCTGCTACCGCTGTCGCTGGATCACCTTTATAGTCTTCACTTTGTGAAATAGACTTTTCTAGACTGTCTAGAGTCTGTTGCGGCGGAGATACTACTGACGCACTGTTACAAGCGTTGAAGCAAATCAATAGAAAACATAAAAGAGACGTGTATTCTGTGCACATATTTATGGTGTTATTGGATTATTGTCAAAATAAATTAAAACAGGCGAAAAAGCGAACACAAGACTCTAGGTCGTATCAGTTGCGCGAAAAAATGCTAACTACTGCTCGTTGACGTTTTGCCCGTCATTTTATATTGACCACTTCCGTGCCTAGAGAAATTCCGATGACCGATTTATATTGCAAGAATGCTAGGGGTATACTTCTAATTTCTGAATGATTAACCATGTTTTCATACTAATGTATGATTAATTTTAATATTGATACCAAGCGAGAATTGCTTGTATTTGTGACGATTTAACGATAATAGATAACGCGAACTTCGGACCTGCTTCGGACTGACTGCATGCAAAAAGTAAACAAACAGAGTCAATTCACAGTGGCACCCCGATGTCAACTCAACGTCATGCATTTTTGTATTGTGAATGGCTTCGGAAGTGTTCAGTAGGCGTTTTTCTTTTTAAGTTCAGAGCACAACCTGAACTGTTATACAAAAAGTTTGTGTTTCTTTTTTAGCTCAGATACATCAGAGCTCGAATGTGTTTTTCTTTTTTCGTTCAGAGCATGATCAGAGCGCGCTCTATGAGCTCAGAATTAACTGACTGAGCAGGCTGAGTAAAATGCTGATTACACATATACATTCACACTTCCAGTCTTATTTGAGAGAACAAAAAAAACAGGAAAAACAGAAAATCATCAGAACGATCTGAGCACGCTCGGTTCAGAGCGCGCTCATATAGCTCGAGCTATACGCCTATTGGCGTTTTATTTTTTTTATGTTATATCCGATTGGGTGCTCTCAGAGCAGTTTTTATGTTCGTTTGGTACAAAAGAAAGCAATCTTTTTCAGATTTCAGAGCACTTTTGCGAATCTAGATATTTTCTCAGATTTACCAACACAAGTGCGTTTGAGTTTGAAAACTGGTGGAGGGCGTTTAGGTTTTCCTGAATTTGTTCTATTTTAGTAAATTGGTTATGTATAAATATTTAAAAATCAATCGAGACGCAAATTTCGAATGTTTTAATTTAAAATTTAGCCAGTAGATGGAAAACGCTTTGAAAATTGTTGAAGGCTGCATATATTCGAATCGCACGAATATTATCACAAAAAAGAGCAAGTGGCGTTTTTATGTTCGATTAGCCATACGAAATCTGAGAGCGAATCCGAAGAAGCCCAAACGAATACCAGATTAGTTCCGAGTTCAGACAGAGCAGAGACGTAACTGTTATACAAAAATGGTGTGTTTCTTTTTTAGCTCTCAGACACAATCAGTGCTGCCATAAGGAAAAAAAATTTGCGTAGCAAAACTCAAAAGTCCAAAATATCACTTTTGATTCCAGTCAAATTCAAACACTAACACATCCGAAGAAATGGGTACTTTGTTGGGTATGGTAGAAAAGAATATAAGTTGGTGTGGGAAAGTGAGTAAAGAGTTTTGCTATCGATCGTAGCAAACAGGCAGCGCTGGACACAATAGAGGAATAAATAAATTGACTGAGCAAGAGAGCGTGCTAACGCTGAGTAATAAGTAACCTACTTATACACACTCAGTCACATTGACAGAAAATCTAGGAACGTTCCGAATCGGATTTGAAAAACTGAAACGTTGTGCAAAAATTTGACACTTTTTTCGAGGACTCTAATACAATGTGTTGGTAGGTACTTTTTCCCTATATTTAGTTGAAAAAGGAACTTCGCGAATTCTTTAAACAACTGTAATTTCCAAATAAATATGTTTAAAATGTAACGCGGTTGAGTATCGCAATACTATTATAACGTTAGGCGAGCCAATACTTGTGAGAATATTGTGCGAAAATTGTAAAATTTACAGAGAAGCTTTAGGGCTCAGTTATAGCCGTACGTAAAACGCTTTTGCTTTTTTTCATCACTTAAACTTGATGGTTGACCTCAATCTTGGTCTTAAAATGTTGCTTATGAATTATAAAGTTACTCCCCTTTTAATAAAAAAATGTACACAAGTTAGTTAGCTAGCAAACGTCAGATAGCATACAAAAATTGGACATAACTGCTGAGTAACAAGTTGATAACTTTAACACAGTGTTTATTAATACGGGGGTTAGTTTATCAAAAAAATAAGCAAATCATCTTTCAACGTTTTTCGTACGGAAAAATGTATAAATTGTTATTTTAGAAAAACGAATTTGATAAACTAACTTTATAATTCATAATCAACATTTTAAGATCAAGATTGAGGTAAACCATCAAGTTTAAGTGGTCAAAAAAAGCAAAAGAAAATTGGTACGGTTTCGTTTTACGTATGGTATAGTATTGGACCTTAGGGGTCACCCATAAATTACGTCACACGAATTTCGTGATTTTTTGCCCCTCCCCCCGTCCTTTTCACAGCTGGTCACATTTGTGAGACCCCCCCCCCCCCCCCCAAGTGTGACGTCACATATTTTGCAAATTTACATTTAGAAATTATTGGATGATAAAAGCGGTTTCGAAATCAGTTTTATTTCCATTTTAATTAATTTTTAATACAATTAAAATCTAATCAATTAACAAAACAAAAAACGATTAGTTATATTCAGTTGTGAATAAGATCCAAAGAAATGGGAAATGGGTGAGCGTGAACGCCGGTATTCTCGCGCCACTGAGCGCTCAGCGGTTATATGGTTATAAATAATTATAATATTAAGAGCGTGAGTGCCACTGCCGAAAAACTTTGAATTTTCTCTAGGCCATATAGAGTTGGGGGTCAAGATGAAATTTTTCGCACCTAGTAAGATTTGTATGAAAAAAGTCATCTTGGACCCCCGCTCTATGGCCTAGAAAAAACATAAGGCAACGAGTCGTCTGATCGAAGTTCCGCGCCGTTCAAAAATCAATAATAATTTTTTAATGTGGAATTTAAACAATAATCGAATGTAATCGCTTCAATCGTTTTCACCCTGTGTACATACATACACCAGCAATACCTACTCAGTTTAGTTATTAATACAAAATGCAAACACCAGGGTTACCTTCGAAAATATTGGGAAAGGGTCCGAAAAGGGGTCCCTGGCCTTTAAAAAGGGTCCCGTAATAAATTCAAGAAAAACAACAGTATCGAAACAGTATCCCAAATATTTTTACTTCATTTAAAAAAAAAAAAACCTTAAAAAATCATAGGTCATATAAAATCATAAATAAATCCATTTTATAAAAAGCAAAAAAAAAAAAAAAAAAATAGTGCGTGGAGTCCCTCCGCGCGGAAGAAGTGAAACTTCGTAATGTGGAAATGAAAATAGGAAGGGGTAGAAATTGATTTTTAGTAAAATCATATTGTTTCTTTAAGCCTAGTATCCTGCTCGCGCTAAATTTTAGCGCCCCTATCTCCACTTCGTTTCTCCACACCAAAGATAAATGGTCGCTAAATTATTATTAAACAAGATATAGATGGGACAAAACCCATATGCTTATGAACCATGAGTACCATGACAGATATCAGTAAACGTAATTTTAATAGAATTTTCGAATTTCAAACTTGTAAGACGTAAGTAACCTAGAAATTATAAGAAGAAGTTCGACGTGCTTCCTCAAACTTTCCACAATCTCCTTACCATAGTGGAACACTTGTTATTACCCAAAAGACGACGCCAAATGAGAGCATAAGTCCCCCTGAAAATCGATTCGCTTTATTTATATGTATATGTATCTCTGTTTTGGAGCTGTTATTTGGCTTTGCGTTTTCTTTTATTTATCACGCAAACATTATCCGCGTTTTCCGCCACAAAAAATTCTTTGCAAACACAACACAAACACTTTTCTCCGTTTTTTTATGTCAAAAACAAAATTTATCTTCGATTTAATGCACCGGACATTTATTTAGCGAGCTAAATGAATGGAGACTTTTCATCGGCCCATCTATATGAAGTTAAGGATTTAGCGTGCGAACAGGATAAAGATACTGATGCTTTGCTAAACTGCCTCGCTCAATTTTATCTTTGTAGACATTTTTGTATGGGAGATAACATTTAGCGCGAGGAGGATACTAGGGCTTTAAGACAAACTTTATTAACATTGCTTACATTTCACAATTGATCGCATCTTTTAATTATCATTTTCAAGTGGAGAAATATCCAAATCCATAACATTTACAATGGGATAATGACAACTAAAGTAAGATACGATATGTTGGAAGTCGCATTAGAAGTTTCACTTCAAAAACACTACCCTATCAAATTATAGGTATGTGTATCAAATCAAACTAAAACAACTAATTGAAATAATGAGGACGCTACTCGTTGCTAACGCTCGCGCTGGCCTGTAACAGTTATACTACGCGCATGCGTTCGAGTGCCACGCATTCACTCTCGCTCTGTCTCCTTCTATTCCCCCTCCCTAGGAGCGTTGAACGTTTAACGCAACCTTGTTGGAAGTCGCATTAGAAATTTCACTTCAATAAGACTTAATTGCCAATTTAGTCATTATTTTTGGGAATTAATCTTCACCACAGAATATTCTTCTCCCAGCATTTGGTGCCAATAAACTCACACACCATTGCATACTCTGAAGCGTGAGCAGTCCCCTAACACCTTTGAGTATGCAATGCTTATAGTAGCATTAAGCATTTAAGAAGTTTCACTTCAATATATCAAGCAACATAATTCACCTATATCGTCTTTACTTCTTGAATTCTTCAATTCTTTACTGTAGGTATCAACGTTTGTAGGTAGGTACTATAACAAAAATATAGACCTGAGCTTCCGGACTAAATCGGAGAGAAACTGTATATATTTCCGAAGAAAATTATGGATATATGTAATATATTTTTTAGCGCTGATTCAAACACCATAAAATCTACAAAAAGTAGTTACGTGTAAATGTGAAAACAATATTTATGTCGATTCTACGTCGATAGCCGATGGCTGTGTAAAGAGAGAATATGTTTTGCGTCTTGTAAATAACCAATTTTGAAAAAGGGTCCGAAAGCGTTAAAAAGCGTCTTAAATTTTCCGATTTGGACTATTTTGGAAAAGGCGGGTCCTGGGGTCCCAGTTTGCCAAAAAGGGTCAATCGGACCCTAAGGGGTCCTAAAGGTAGCCCTGTGCAAACTTACTTTTACGACTTCGGACTCCAGTTTAGCGATGTGCCAAACCGATAATTTCTCAAACCGAGTTAAACCGGTTTAGAATTGAAGCAAACCGGTTTGCAAACCGAGTTGCAAACCGAGTTAGTCAACTTGATTTGCAACTCATTAAGAAATTGAAATCCAACTCGACTTTACGAACGGGTATACGTACGTATACGGTTCATTCAAACCGATTACGAAACGATTTACCTATACACTCACTCAATTATTGACAAAAACCACCCTCATAATCATAACTACATAACACATGAACATGAGAGAAAACAGGAGTAAAGAGAAGAGCACAGCTTTCCAATTGGACTTTACAATTTTCCATGCTCATTTATGTGTTTGTAGTACCTACATTGTGTTTATTTTTCTCACACCTACCTTCTTCTACTTAATCAACGCAACCGAACCGAAATCCGAAACCGAGTCGTGTGTTGAAATCGGCTTATGCGTGGCATTTTATTATTCGGTTTTCGGTTGGTTCGTTTCGTTCCATCGGTTTTCGCCAACCCGGTTTGAAATAAAAGCAACTCGGTTTAACTCGGTTTAGTAGTAACTCGGTTTAAACCGGTTTACCAAACCGAGTCGACACATCACTACTCCAGTTGTATTTGTGATGTTGAAGACGAAGGAGCTTTAGAAAAAAAAATTCATTAGTGTAGCTTTCGTTTTCGTCATTTTTATTTGCAATTCTTTGATTTTAGATTCCACTTTACCTTCAACATCGTCACTACTTTTTAAACTTTTCCATAAGTTGTTAACTTCTTCTTGTACAATTTGTTTTTTTTTATCAGCATAAGCTGCACTGTATGTTTCATATAGTTTACGGTAAAGATTACCTAAATCAATTTTTTTGTTCATTGTAAACTTGTTTCGTAAGTTAAAAATCACGAAATAGCAGAACTAAGAACGACGTTATTTAAACGAAAATCAGTGGTGAAATGAAATCACCGCTAGGCGCAATGCGTTAATGGCGGCATTAATCAAAGGGCGCCTAAGCGGTCGGTGCGTATGTAACACTAGCAGAGTGAGTGGTCGTCAAAACAATTGGTACTTATGTTTACACAGATATAGTTGTTTATGTTTTTGAAGTTTTCGTACGTAAAAAAGTTTGTGTTTTAGAAGTTAGCTTATACCTAATAGATTTTGAAATGTGACGTCACGAAATTTAAGACCCCTCCCACCCCCTTGTCACACAATGCCACACTACGTCGACACCCTCCCTCCCCCTTACCGTGTGACGTAATTTATGGATGGTCCCTTAGTAATATTGCCCTTTATTGTTTCACCGCCCTGAGAGTTAGAGAAAGGTTATAAATTATTTAAAAAAAATGGTCATTTTCATAGAAATTTTTATATAGGTATAAAAAAAAAAACACATTAAAGATTTTTTTAAGATAGTTCAAAAAATAGATGCAATTCGTTTTCGAATGACAAATTTTAAAATGAAAACCTTAAAGCCTTGATTTTGAACTATATATACATAGAAATTAATTAAAATTGGTTGTAAATATATCAACTCATATTTATATTCGCATTTTAAGATCTCGTTCAATTTAGTTTTAAAAAGTTGCACAGAAAAAAAAAAAAATATGCAAGAAAAAAGTGCCTTTTCTGAAGCTCTTCTGCAAATTTAGAATTTTCTCACAATATTTAACAATAATTATTGTGATAGGGAACAGCGTTATATTTGAAACATATTTATTTTGAAATCACAGTTTTTGAAAACTCTCCGAAGTGTCTTTTCCAACTAACAAAAAGGAACAAATTAGCAACAAATTGAATCAGGCTCCTCGAAAAAAGTACCAAATTGTCGCACAACGGTTACGCAGTTGTCAGTTGTTCTCATCCGATCCGACATCCTTTCGCAACCCATACGCCATACCCAATGTGGTATTCGATTGGGCGCTCTCAGAGCACTTTTTTTGCTCTCAGAGCAGTTTTTATGTTCGTTTGGTACAAAAAAAGCAATCTTTTTCAGATTTCAGAGCACTTTTGCGAATCTAGATATTTTCTCAGATTTACCAATACAAGTGCGCTTGAGTTTGACAACTGGTGGAGGGCGTTTCGTAAATTTGTTCTAAAGCAAAGAAAGGCATTGCATGGGGTGAATTTTTTTTTGTAAATTGTTTATGTATAAATATTTGAAAATCAATTGGGACGCAAATTTCGAATGTTTTAAAAAATTTGGCCAGTGAATGGAAAACGCTTTGAAAAGTGTTGAAGGCTACGCGTATTGGAATCGCATGAATATTATCACAAAAAAGAGCAAGTGACGTTTTTATGTTCGATTAGACAATCTGAGTCTTCAGGGCAACATATTTTGCGTTCGATATAGTGCCGCATTTTCAGGGTTGTGATTGTGTCAGTGCGCACTAGTGGGCACTAGACACTAGTGCTAGCTACGTCAAAAAAACCTATTATGTGCATCTTCCAACTTCACTTGAAGTTGATGGAACTGGGTCATTGATTCCGACCTCGCATTCAGTTACATGACTTTACCTTACACAATGTCATCTATTATCCATTAAAAAGCCAACAAAAGATACAGCAGAAAAGTACCTAAAACAGAACTAGAATAAGATCGCACATCAAAAAATCATATCAATGTCATCTGGCACGCTGTAGCGCAGTTCCAGTAACTTACAACGCTTCCTTTTCACCTACAGCCCGGTAACAGTCCAATTACTATCAATTGTTCTACGCCATATTGTATCTCTATAGATACTTTATATATATGCTGTTATGCAAGTGCAGTGGCGATAGTGAGAAACAAATCCCACCGCCAGAGATAGCCATCGGCAGCAAGGGGTGAGGAAATCCCGACAAAAAGAAAACAAACCGCATCCACTTCCACACCATGTACTCGAACACATGTGTGGCAAGTGGCAACAGAAAAGCAATGCCATAACATGGCTTGCAATAATTTATTATGGATTTTATATGTGTCTCCTGGTCGCCTGATGATAAAGCTGGAGCTGGCGTACTATAGGCACCTACGGGGATAGAAAGAGATTGTCTTCGGCAACAACTGCCTGCCAAAGTCATCGTTGCAGCCACAGAACTGCCACCGAAGAGAAGAAGCACTCAGATTATGGCCTAAAGCTGTAGCTATGAAAGAACTGTTGCTGTACTACAGATTAACTTCTTCTTCTTCTGGATTGTCTTTCGCCCGTTAAAAGATGTCAAGTTTTGCGTTTCTTTATTGCCAAGTATTAAATCTGTCTTTACAACTTCTTTGCTTCATTTTTGCGTCGTCGCCGTCGTCGTTGTATTACATTCACCGATAATCTCTGGGTTCTGGTAACTGACTTCAGATTTGAGATCTTGGGCGCAGAAACTAGAAGACGTTGCTGCAGGTTGAGTGCAAAAATTAGGCCACCGTCCATCTAGTGCACTGTTTTTTTTTTTTTTTTTTTTCAGTTTTCTTTATTGTGCAGCGGCTCAAGCCAGTTTGTTGTTGATATTTCTCAAAGTTGATTTGCTACTCCTGTTCTATATATTTCGCGGGACGGAAGAGATTAATTGCATTTCCAGTTGCATCCGAATGGAGATCACTTGCTCAAGATTCAATTCATTATAATTTATTTGCTCTAGGGAGATGAGTGAGTGCGATCTGTGTTTTTGCTCGAAGAATGGAACTCGCACTCGTATAGTCAGATTTGGGTCAGTGGTATTATGGTATAGATGGGGGCTGAAGCTGGATAGTAATTTAGGCCATTTCAGCATAACCAGAATATTTTTAAATTTTTGCGCACAACCGGATCCAGGCTGTGTGATGCTAATGCCTTAGCATACCGCAGTGGTTAACGAGGAAGAGAACGCATTAGTGGTGCAAGCTCAGTTTGGAAAGGAGGAATGTTGCTTTGATGTAATGGTCTTCATTTGTAAGCGTAGTTGATTTTGAGAAGAGAGAAAAACCTTTGATGCTTTACATGGGAATGGCATTTGGAGAAAGGCGTGCTCTATAGCTAACAAAGAAGAATCTATTAGTGATGGATGAAATGCATGAACTGTGTACCTAGAGACCAGCGGTTACATGAGATATCGCTTTCTATTTGTGGGCATTGTATGGGAAAAATTCAACTGTTTGCAATGTCCTTTGCCTTTTGTGACGCAGAAAAAAAAGGTACAAAGTACAATATGAATCTAAGGCGAGGTGTTGGAGTTGTGTAAAAAGATTTGAACGTTGATTATAGAAGCCTAGAAGCCATGTTTTTACGGGGTGGAAAATGCTAGGTGCGCCATAGTATTGTGTATTTTTTGTATATATTTGCATGCCAAACGGTTTCTAATTGACATTACATCAATAAGAAAGCAAAGTGGAGAAATTTCAATAAATGTAAGATTATTTAAATTCTGTTTTCACAGGAAATATAACAAAATTAAAATACCTATCTATGACGTCCGTACAAAAAGGAGCAATTGGGGACATTCGGATACCTAGTTTATGTAAAACGTCAATTAGATTCGCCGTGACTAGGTATCCGAACGCGTTGACTAGACAACTTGAATTGGTTTTGTATTCTGGCGGTCAGCATTACCTTTGTTGTATTTTTCCCCTTTTTTAGAAGAGCCCCTTCGAAATTTTTTCAAAAATCGTTGTTTCCAAAAAAATACGTTTAAAATGTAACACGGTCGCCTATCATAAGACTATTATAGTGTTATGCGAACTAATGATTGTTAAATATCGTGCGAAAATTCTAAATTTGCAGAGTAGTTTTAGAAATGACACCTTTTTCTGTCTCTGGCCCTTTTTTGACTCTTTAGAAATCTGCAGCGGCTACTCTGTTTATTTAAAATTTGACTCTTTGAAATGTCAACTGAGTATCCTGAGGTCTGTTCCTTTACTTTTAAATCTTACGAATTTTTACTAATTCTTACGAATTTTTACTCAGTGACGGTCGTTAACTCAAAGTTCATAAAAGAGAGCGTCATCGAGAGAGCAAGATATTACCCCTCCACTGAGAATCTTATGAATTTTTACTCAACAAATATCTTGGTGTAAGAAGTTTAAAGGCTGTCAGTTACCTTACAATTAACAGCTGATTTGAAATTTGTTGTCCTATTTGACATATGAGTGTATTTGTTTTGATTTCTTGAGTATTAAAATAGTATCAACAGACGGCAAAATAAAATTGAATGTTCTCCTCAAGATTATTTTCTTAAGTGGCGGCGAAATTCTGGCGCAGGGACATAAGTCCCCGAGACATAAGTCCCAATTTTTAATTTTGGGACTTATGACCCACTTGAGTGGGACATAAATCCCAAATTCGATTTGGGACTTATGTCCCACACCATCGGGACATAAGTCCCAAAATTGTTTTGCCGAAGATGGGACATAAGTCCCAAGTCTTCGCATAGATAATAGTTAGCAATATATTGTGAAATCCATTAGGCATCCAACCCCTTTTTCCACTACACACACCAACAATAATTGTTCTTAATAATTTAGAAAATTAGACTAACAGTTTGGAGCAAACCAAAAATATAATCTAACCAAACATTTTAATTTTATTTTCTTAAATTCTCAAAAGCTAGAGTTTTATATTTTCTTTTGAGGATATGAGAAAATGTATTAACAAAATCTCTTTCGTTTGAGAAAAAAGCTTATAAAATTTTAGGTTTTGAGAATTTGAGAAAATAAAACTAAAAAAATCGCGCGATTTTTTTAGTTTTATTTTCTCAAATTCTCAAAACCTAAAATTTTATAAGTTTCTTTTCGCGCGCGATGCAAAGTCTGAGCCCTTACATAACATTTGCAGTTATTATAGTCTTACTTTCCATTTCCCCGAAAGTAGCTTATAATATTAAAAACTGGACTAACTAAGAAACCAATTACTGAAATGCTTACTGTGTGTTCCACAAATTGTTAGTAAACTCATTGCGTTTGACTTTCTTCTGAGAAAATCTGTAAGCTTATCAAAACAAAAAAAAAAAAAAACAAAAAGTTGTTGGGTGGGGCATAAGCCCCAACATTTTTGTTTGGGACTTATGTCCCGATAGTGTGGGACATAAGTCCCAAGTCGAATTTGGGATTTATGTCCCACTCAAGTGGGTTATAAGTCCCAAAATTAAAAATTGGGAGTTATGTCTCGGGGACTTATGTCCCTGCGCCCGAAATTCTATCGTCGCTGTAAAAAGGGACAATCCCCTCCAAGTAATTTTTAATGCAGCGGCGCTATTCCTCTTATCGAATGCTTGTAGTTCAATCAGTACTTACTCTTCCACATACTCGGATTCTCTTCCAGAAACTTGAATTCATCCAAAAGAAGTTCGATTACTGCCAGATCACTTTCATTGCTATGTAGATAATTTAACAAATTTTCTTAGAAAATTATCAAATTCCTTTAGTTTATCACACATTTTAACGACTTTTCGTACCAGTTTTTTGAATATTTGAATTCTGAAATCTGTCATTTTTCATAGAGTAGGTACTCCAAAAGCTTTCCCTACCTTTTTCGTAAGTGTCTCTCTCTGTGAGACAATTTATCCCCACCACTGCCATTTTGACAGTCTTTTCCATTCTTACTACAAAAGTAAAGGAACAGACCTGAGGCAGGACTTTCTTGACTAGATTTGTCGGCTTTCCCTCCTTAAATGTCAACTGAAAAACTATACACGTGACCACTCTGGACCAATGAAAACTGATATAGATCGAGTCAGACAGCTGCCAGGCTTACTAAACTACAAATTCGAGCGTCCCCATCGTCAAAGTTACATGTAGTGTTGGCTGTGGACTATTCGTATTATATTTCTTTTAGATAAAAATGTTTAGACACACTCATTCCTAAGGTTAACATAAAAGATTCGTGTATTTTAATTTATTTGAAGAAGCTTTAAATTACTGACATAGTTCGTTATCAAGGTATGAAAAATTAAATAAGTGATTGATATAAATAAAAAATAAGACATATTTGTTTTACTTTTTTCAATGTATTTTTTTCTTAGTGCTTGCTTCAATAAAACTGGTGCACTTTCCAATTACAAAATTATCTCAAATTTAGCAGAAATATGTTTACCTGTTTACAGACATCTAAAAGATGTTCACAAGCAAATCGAAATATCTGACCTTGTTAAAAAGGAAAATATTGGATAGCGACATTTCAGTATTAATGTACATTTTCCCATACTCGCACAAAAATTCCCTTGCAAGAAGGCATTCGCAAGTTACGTAATGTTGTGTTTTCTCGAACGTAAGCTTACCAAAAATAAGTCTGCATAATGCTCGATTACTATTTGTAATTCCGTTCTTTAAGTAAAAAGGGGTGCCGTGAAATAAGGCCAAATCTTAAAATTTGGCCTTATTTACCTTTACAATATTGAAATAAAGCCATTTTTCAACATTTGGCTTTACTTACAAGTCGGTTTTAACGATATCGAAGGGACCTTACAGCCCTATTGTGGCTATCTAATATCAATTATTTGATACTTACAGCCCTATTGCGAAGATCAACTATCAATTGATAGTTGATACTTATCAATAAATTTCTTTAAATGGTATTGCGAAGATCAATTATCAATTAAGTGTTGATCGACTGTGAACGTGCAGCAATTGTCGGTTGACAAATCGGTATTGTGAGTGTCAATCTTGAACAATTTTATTGGTAGTTGTCAATTTTTCTATCAATCGCAATTTCGGTGTTGATAAGGACGACTCTTAAAAGAAAATGTTAAACATCAACGTTTTTATTTGTTATTGTTGTTATTTATTAGAGACTAGATATATATATAGATATTTCTTCCTATGTGTAATGAATTTTATCCATTTTGGGCACATGTTATTTTCCATAACACGTTTAGCAGTTCACTTAGAATAAGGGACACTGGTGTTGCTGTTGACTGCGCGAGACCAAGCAGAGCTGCAATTAATCCGTTAAAGTTTGTGTCCAATATCTTCCAACAAATCAACGAATGCAACTCAAAAGCATTCCTTGGAAATTAAATTAGCTACCTTCGGTTTTGCAGTTCCAAAGGATAAGATGCGACTCGCAAACTCCTCCGTATTGCAGCCAATTCCGCGTACTCTGTCTCGTCTTCGTCATCATCAAAAAATGATTCCACCGATGACATGATTTTCAATAAATTTCACAGATTTAACACTCGTAATTATTGTTAAATTAAATAGTTTGCAAAAATCGTAACAATCAAGTCGTTTTCCATTGGTTTCACTCGGGGATCGACTCAATCTGAAATCCAATGGAACAAGAAAACTGCTTCTGATTGAATCCACAAAAGTATTGGTGAAATGCCAAAAAATAACCTACGGCAGCTGTCATCTGACTTGTATAAAATACATAAATTGCACTTGTGTGAGTGCTTCTTGAGTGGATTCTGACTTCAAATCCAGAAGCGAAATTCTCTCCTCAGAATCAACAGAAGAGTATTTTTTGTGCCAATGGAACGGTTTCAGAAGTGATTTTTTCGATTCCGGACTCTCCCGGACGCTTCTTTTTGCCCAATGGAAAACGACATCACTCTCTTCGAATCAAAAATATTTTAGAACTGTCAAAGTTGAGTTTTCATTCACAATAACCTTATTTTTTGGCGTTATGTTCACAATAGGTTATATTTTTATCAATCGTTTTTCGCAATACCAAAATCAATTTTAATTGATAAATTTGTCAATCGTCAACCGATTGATAGTTGATCTTCGCAATAGGGCTGTCAATAACATCTATCAATTCATCGATAGTTTGGTATTATGAGTAGTATCAATTGATAAGTTTTACCCCATTGTGAATGATAATCAAAAAATCATTGAGGAGTGGTTCTGTTTTGAGGAAACGTCAAATTCTAATTTGTATTTTTTTTTTTTCATCATAATCCCCTTCAAATAATAACCCTACCGATGACATTTCGGTCTAAAGTCGTTTTTTTTTTAACAATAAAAACAAAGAAATAAATTTTATGATTTGATGTTAGTAGACAATTTTAGCCGCGCGAGTCATTTGATACGTATCAACAAGAAATTTGTGGTTGATAGAAAATTTGACAATTTTTTTGACAACCGTAATACCAAGTTTTTTGATAAAACTATTCACAATAGATCTTAAATCTTATATCATTCACAATTCATCAAAAATTTTGATAGGTTGATCCATAATACCGATTCATTCATTTTGTTGATGCGTATCAATTATTATCAAATATCGTGTTGATATTTGATAGCCATAATAGGGCTGTTAGAGTTTTATCGTTATAACCGATTCATCGTTATATCCGGTACATGAATTCTTACGCCACTTTCAATTCTTGAAATAATGTCATATTTTTGGGCAATGGAAAATGATTTTCGCTTATTTATTGTCACCATCTTAACAATAATTATCTACACTCAACTTGTTTCAAAGAAAATTTAACACTTAATGAAATCTTCAGAGATATGGAAATCGAGTCACAGTCACTGTAGTGGCTACAGAAAATTTAACAATAGTCTATATACGAGTATATGTATAGTATGTGTATGTGCATACATAATATCGATACATATTTAGAAGCAGAATGAAAATTGGCTATATAGGCATGTAAGAACACCTTTTTTACCATCGCTATAAACAGTTTTTAGACTTAATTACGGTGAATTTTCATCGCTATAACCGATGTCATCGTTATATCCGGCATTGTTATATTGTTATATCCGGTTCATCGCTATATCAGGTATTGTTATAACCGATTTCTACTGTATTTCACTTTGGTAAATAAAAAAAAAAAATAAAAAAATTTTTGAAAGAGATATTCCACAAAAAGAGCTAGACGTCTACCGCAAATGGTGAAATGTCTAGCGGGTTGTGGAACGTGACCAGTGTACTTTACGTATTCGGGTCTATCACAGAATCCGTCGTATTCGGAATTTTGCTACGAACCCCGAAAGAACTATCACAGAACCCGTCGTAGGGTACATTTTTTGCTTTCGAAATTCGTTGAACGTGGGTTATTCAGTATAACACTTTCTACGAATTTCAAAATTCCCCTACGACTGATTCTGTAACAGTTCTTTCGGGGTTCGTAGCGAAATTCCGAATACGACGGATTCTGTGATAGACCCGATTATATTTCTCGCACTTAACTTAAAATCTTTAAAGTATAGTGTAAATTCATGCTGATGCGTTGGTGATTGAATGTGTCGTTTGGGTTTTAGAACGTATTGTTTGTGAAAAAATTAATATAACGACTTCAACAAAAATTTATAAATTTGTCTTTCAAAAGCATAGTTTATTTACTTATTTTTCTTTCACTTCCGGCATTTTACTTTTACTTTTTTGCCGGCGATTCAACAGCGCATCAGGTATTTCTGTGATGCTTTTTTGCGTTATGTTTGCGCATCAGTTCGATCAACTTTGCAATAATGAACACTTGACGTTAAAAGTGATGCCAATAGTTTGCATTACTGAACATGATGCAAAGCATCATCAGCATCATGATCATGATGCGAGTGATGCGTTACTGAATTGACACATAGTTCCAATAGCAAGCAAAATCAATGATCTCTTGCACCTCTAAAAATGCGCGTCAATCCAATTACCACAATTACTGATCTTCGTCGCACATAATGATAAACGACTTCTACACTTAAACCGCAGTCGCAGCCTATACCTCACTAACTGTATATAATCAAAGCCACACGTCTGTCTGTACCTAGACTCCTCTCCCGGCAACTTCATTGTATTGCACTTTATTTTGACTTGTTTCACAGCCGATGCCGATAACACCACCAAACACCGTCACAGCGTATAAGGAGAATTTTTCCATCGAAGATAATAACTCCAACCGACTACGATCACTTGCAACTTCTGCAAGGACCGCTCAATTCGTATAGGCACAAGCTTCATCGGAAAAGCTAAATGTCAGGAAGCCAATAATTAACTGCCACCGTGTTCACTTAGTAATCAGCTATCAATGACTATCGAAAAGGGAATTCTTAACACAGTTTGCATTACTTAATAACTTAATCTTAGCCAATACGTCAGATGGCAACGCAATTGATATACCATTCCAATGAGTCAATTCAAACGTCAGGGACAAAGAAAATAAACGTCACATAATGTTAGCGCAATTTTCAATTCGTCACAAAAAACAAGCATCACATTTACCAAGCATCAATTTTACTTTGCTATTCTTCCGGTTGGTCCAGTTTTGATTGAAGCAAAATAAGCGCAATGTTTCGTGACGTTTGATTGAGTTTGCGTTGTAGAAAATATTATCCATCCCCGATGAGGGCAACGTCAAAAATGCTTATCTTCTGGTTCTCTAACAAAGTTGTGTTCTTTTCTGCCACAATGGCGCTGTGTAGTGTAATTGAGTGTGGTTAATGGTTTAGCATAACTTGGGTCAGTGGGTCAATGCACAAATGCCCGAACAATTTGTGCGGATTTCTTTCATCTTTTTGCCTATCATTACCATCACCTTTTATTTATATTATTATGATCTCTTTATTCTGCATTTGCACAGTTCTAACCAATTACATAAAACTGCACTCTAATTGACTTGGTAAAGTGGCAACACAAACAGGTTAAATGTACAAATACAGAGATAAATATTACCTGCTTGCAATTGAAGGGTATAAATGGAATGACACCTACGTAGAAATGGTACAGACAAGCTGGAGGATGTTGATATTTTTTAATGGCTGCGTTCATATAGCACATAGAACTGCGTTAGGGGGACTTTAAACAATTTTTGGGACTGTACTTGGTTTATTGCTTGTTAAAAGTTTAAGCGAGCAACAATTTTTCTTTTTAAGCATATAGTCGCTTTAAAAGCAAAGTGACATAAGTCGAAATTTGTCATTTTTTAGTTAAGTATACAAAAATGATCACATTTTTGTTTTCTGCCTGAACGGCTTAATTCTATCTCTTCTACTTTCCACTAAAAACCCCACGTTTTTTTGGGGCAAAACCGCGTATTGCGAAAAATTTCAAGCGACAAAACGACACTTTTGCAACTCATTTGAAAATAAAAACTTAAAAAACTATCAGATTTTTGGCAAAACGTCATATCTTTTGTTAAAATATTGCCTTTTTGTACTTCAATTGTATGTAAGCGCACTTTGTATATTGATTTAATTAACTAGAAAACAATTTTTTTGTGTGACGCAAAACTTTCAACATCGCTCCTGAAAATCATACATTTTGGACTTATGTCACTTTGCTTTTAAAGCGACGATATGTTACAGACATTTTGTTAAGCCCGTATGACACTACATTTTTCTCTAATTTTTTCAACATTTTTATCACATTAAAACATGTTGAAAAGTCATCTGCGTGTAAAAGTGACTAAAAGTGTATTACGATAGAGGTAAATAGCAATTGTTTGCAAAGCAACCACAAATTTTCAAACGAATTTATTTTCAAATAATCTTGAAATGTAAAAAAAGCTGTCAGCAGCTGAAACTGTGAATTGAATACATTTTTTGACATCTCTACATTAATAAGTTTTAAGTGTACGCACTCACTCCAATCGGAAATTTTCATTCTAATTTTTCGTACTGCTCTTGTTTCATTTTAAAAGTAAAAAAATATGCACAAAAATGTAGTACGAACTTAACGAATTTAGTATTGTCTTATTATTACTGTCGCTTATTAATCGAAAAACCACTTCAATCGATAGTTGATCATCAATTTTTGATTTTATTATTGCAAGTCTCGATCGAGATCTTCGGGAGTGTATTTATTTAGATCAGCAACTGGTTGTGTGCAAAGAATAAATGTTGTTGTTTGCAAACACAAAATTTATTGAAATAAAGTTAAAAAAGAAATTACTCGAATAACAATACATTAATGAAACTTTCAAGGGTTAGAGACCACAATAACTGCTAAAATCGTGTGTAGATGCAAAGGAAAATAATCAAATCCAGTGCTACTGACGTTTCTGTCAACTGCTCGAATCGACTGTCAGACTTGTATTTTTTACAATGTGAATTTCATCCAACTTAGTTTTTAAAGTAAATTTAAATTTCTGGTTTAGTCTCCGCAAAATTATAAACTACGACTTATGGCTTATTTCACTGATCCACTTGTTGGAATATGCGACAAATATTCGAAACTGCAACTTAATAAGAAAGTTTCCCAACTCAGACCTTTGAGGAGAGTTTATCAGTCTAGCGCAAAATTACCTCCTAGATAAGATAATAGTCCTCTTGGATCTACAATGAAAAACGCCGACAGCGGCATCACAGAAATCAGAAACTAGCGGCAGCTGAGAAACATACCAAGAGCGAGTACCGAATTGGTCGCACACTTTAAAATTTGATGTCCACGACTATACTTATTTGTTAAAATAAGCTTGATTATTTACAATGGTTATATAAGATTGTAATAATGCATTCGTTACATTACATTTTTCTTCAATTATGCACACTGTGGAAACGTACCAATCTGGTGTACCGGTGATTTGTTCCTCAAATAGTTTTGTTTTGAAACTACTCGAAATTTTTGATGCTAGCAAGCCTGCGGGTAGCTAGCGAATTGCCGAGTCCTCCGTAAGGAAGAATCGTAGGTTGCCAGGACTGCCGCAAGGCGGACCTGTAGGTTGCCGGGACTGTCGCAAGACGGACCCGTAGGTTGCCAGGACTACCATAAGGCGGACCTGTAGGTTGCCGGGACTGCCGCAAGACGGACCCGTAGGTTGCCAGGACTGCCATAAGGTGGACCTGTAGGTCGCCGGGACTGCCGCAAGACGGACTCGTAGGTTGCTAGTACTGACGCAAGGCGGACCTGTAGGTTTCCAGGACTGTCGTAAGACGTACCTGTAGGTTGCCAGGACTGCCGCAAGGTGGACCTGTAAGTTGCCAAGACTGCCGCAAGGCGGACCTGTAGGTTGCCGTGACTGTCGCAAGACGGACCTGTAGGTTGCCAGGACTGTCGTAAGTCGGACCTGTAGGTTGCCCGTTATAATAGAATGAATTGTGAAATTGTAATTAGCATATTAAAGTTGGTTGAATTGTAATTAAAATATTAAAAGGATAAATTAAAACCCCGAATTGTATATATTGTAATTAACAGATTAAAGTAATTTGAGTTGTGCCGATATTGTAATATAATCAAAATATTAGAATTGATTAAAAACCTCGAATTGTAATATTGTAATTGATTGAAATAATTTTCATTGTAAAGTAGAAAATGGATTTAAAGTAATAAAGGAAACTCCACTATAACCAAAGTAATGGGGCATTTACACGATCAAACATTTCTATCACGGAAAATTAAAGGGATGCCCAATACTAAACAGCCGTCTGACTGAAAGGGACAGCATTACCTAACACGCAACGTGATACGTTTTTTAGTCGGCCATCTTGTTTACATGGTAGGAATTATGGGAAAGCTATGCATGTTGATATTTTTATAGCGATGGCTTACGAAATTTAGTTTTCCTATAAAACAAAATGGCTTCCGGAAGTTATGAACGTACAATTATTTATTTATTTCGTATAAATGATTAATGAATTTTTGGTTTAACTTACTGAAACTAATTAACACTCTCATTTCACATATTTTAAATCGGAAATAGAAATGTTTTCATGCGATTGCAGAAATGTTGGTTACCGGAACTTCCGCTTTACGTATCTATAATTATGGGTAGAACATCCATGACACCTCAGGCGTCTGATTTGTGATCTCATTCCTACGCCTTTATTAGCATTGACTGCGGACAAACGGATCTCTCTGTCCCGTCTCGTGCAAAAATGCGCGTGCGTGATAGTGTAAATGTGGTTTAAGTGTTTCTTTGGGAAGAACCTTGGCGATCCGGCGAGCTAACCCCAGCCCAGACAAAAAGCACATCAAAAGATGATGCAAAATTAAATATTTGTACTTACTACAATTTGATTGGATATTTTTATTATAGCATCTCCATTAAATGAACGATTAAATGTGGGTCATTGCGTTTCCGCAAGATGCCAACTGATTTTGTGTCCCACTTTTGGGAACTTATTAAAACTTAATTTATTTCTCAAAGTCACGACACACAAGACAAAGTAATAGCTTTTGGATCTCCAAAGGAAGTATTCAGTGGTGTTTGTTATCGTTGGGTCATACATGCATTCATTGTTGCATGGATAAAGGAATCAAATAGTCATTAAATAAACAACAATGCTAAGATCGTGATGATCTTAACTTGAGAATCTAGGCCAGTGAAGATGACCAAGAGATGTGAAGCTGCACGGTCGGAGGACATGAATGATGTATAAAGTCATAGGTTGCATGCAAATAACATTCAACTATTAGACAACACTTAATAACATTCAGTTCAATTTTCTTTGCCATCCACTCCATCGGTGGTCATTTTTGAGTGTGAGATGAAATAGCAGAGATGAAATGGATAGATCAATTAAGGCAAATTTGGTTATAAAAATTTAAATCTGACAGCAAATATCCCTACGAATAGATCTTAATTTTGAATAATCAAAAATCGGGTTGCCATATCCATTCATTTTTTACTTTATTGTGAAGCATGAATAATGAACTGAACAAGATATCGTTTACCAGAATACTAGGCTTGTTATCTTATACCATATTTATTTCGGAAAATAACCGAAAACTTAATCGAAAACAAAAGTTTTTCCATACATTATTTCCGTTTTCAAAATGACTCATCGTTGGGTCGTTGAAACAAACACACCTTTTGCAATATTCAACAAATTCAGCAGAACAAATGTCACAACTCAAAACTCAAAATCATTTTCCACACTTAATTGATGGGCTAATATTATTTTTAAATACTCTAAATTCATTGTATTTGTTAATTAATGCGATCGAAATTTGTAACCAAAATAGTTTATACAGACGTTTCACGACTAGTGTCTCACAGCTGATTAAAACGTCAAATGAAAACTAGGTGTGAATTCATCGATGAGTTTTCATCGAAAACACGGGCGACACGACGTAGCGCATTGGAAAAATATTAAATTTGTGTGTTTTCCTGAAATTGAACCTAATTCCTTGCTCAGTACTCCAGGAAATTACCAACGGAGCCACTGTGCCACTAAATAAAAGCAGTGATAAACAGAAGCAATCTTTTGAACCTTTAAGGATTAAGGATTGCTCTCTTTCTTGTTGACATACGTGCGATTGGATTTGTTTTAGCATGTAATGATGCAATGTATTTCATTGCAGTTATTCAGAAAAACTTAAACGAACTTCACTATGTCAAACTCAAACTCACTTGTATTACTAGATCTCAAGTAAAAATCCACTTTCAACCGAGTGTGCTCAGATCGTTCTGATGTATTTATGAAACGCCCAGCACATAGCTGTCATTATTGCTATTAATAACTGGTTTACCTTCAGTGCCAGAACCCAGAACAACAAGGTTCATCAGTCATTTCAACAATTTTGTTTTTTTGTTTTTTTTTTCCTGTCAAATGTGACTGGAAGAAGTGTGTATGAAAATAGATTTGCTCCCTTACGATAATGCATTCGAATACATTCGAATAGGTATATTATTCAAACTTCGTTGACTTCTACCGAACTCTTGCGTAAGGGAACGACGTTTGACTAATGTATTCGAATGAATTCTCGTAAGGAAACAGACCTAATGTGTAATCGCAGCTTTTACTAGCCTGATTAGTCAATTTATTCTGAGCTCATAGAACGAAAAAAGAAACGCAAATTCAGAGCTCTGGTGTGCCTGAGCTAAAAAATAAACACGAACCTTTTGTATGTCAGTTCAGTCAGGTTCTACTCTGAACTAAAAAGGAAAAATGCCTACAGGATTCAAGGGGCTCACAAACATTAAACGCTACACAAATAATCATACTTCGTGTCCAGGGGTCCATGCTAGATTTTACGAACTCACAATAGCGAAATGTCACACTGTTTATAAGGTCACAACAATGACGCCATTGTAACCTCGGGAAATTGAATGATTATTTGTTTCCCGCTTTTGCTAGACACATTTGCTGCGATATCGAGTGATTTGAGTCACCTTGTACTACCTATTGTTCAGATGAAACGCGTCTAGTATTTAGTTTTGTACTTAAGCCCAATGGATTAAAATTTTGGATAGAAGGAGACTTCCCACTTTAACATAAGTAGACACATATTTATTCCAATTTTTAACGACTTCGGCTTGCTCACGTGTTACAAGACATTTCATTGTCATAGACATAAAAAAGAGCAGTGGAGTAATATCATTTCGCATCTTCATTTGACACATTCACTTTCATAATTAAAAGTCGCCTACGAATGATATGTGTACTACGTGCTCTATCTACATTCCATGAAAGATATCACCCAAAAGTGTAATTTGTGCTAAGTACGCACTCAGTGTTCGTCTTCTGAGATGCTGTTTGAAACTAATGTACCGGTCATGTGTAACTATGGCGGATGTGTTGAGTAGTTACACTTTTAACCTGATTGGAGGAAGGAAAACTACACGTAGCTGATATTATAATAGTTTGTACGAAAGAGACGTAGTTACCTGTTGCACTATGCATAGTAATTAAACATTCAACTAGAAGACCTGTCAGAATAGACTTACTAGACGTTTCGCGGTACTATAATAATCCTTTTTTAGAAAAATTGTTTTGGCCATGCTTGTTTAAAATTAAGAGATCTATAAAATCGTCGTTGTACCTTGTATTGTAAAAACGAATAAAACGGGAAGAAGCAACAACAATTTGATGTTGTTACAAACAAACAAATAAATTTAACAATGCATACCTACAAATTATGTTTAAAATGACGCGCGAACACAGCTGATGTCTATGTAAATAAATAAATAGTTGGCGCAACAGGTCCGGAGGGACCCTAGGCCTAGCTTCTCACAACCCTCCGTTTTGTGTGGATTTTTCATTTTTGGAACGAATGGAAGGGATCTACAATTTTATGCCGACTCCAAACGGCTAATTGAGAAGCTCTTTCAAGACAGTCATAGGGGACGTTCGGATTCATAGTTTAGTAAGTTGACAGGCTGTCTGACTAGATGTATTTCATTTTTAACTGGCCCAGAGTGGTCACGTGATTAGTTTTTGCAGTTGACGTTTATGGAGGGGAAGCCGACAAATCTAGCCAAGAAAATCCTGCCTGCATACTCAGTTGACATTTCGAAGAGTCAGATTTAAAATAAACAGAGTGTCCGTGGCAGAATTCTGAAGAGTCGAAAAAAGGGCCAGTGAGAGAAAAGGGTGCCATTTCTAAAGCTACTCTGCAAATTTTGAATTTTCGTACGATATTTAACAACCAGTAGTTCGCATAACAGTGTAATAGTGCTGTGATAGGCAACCGTGTTACATTTTAAATGTACTTATTTGAGAATAACAATCTTTTTTAAAAATTATGAGGGGTCTTTTCCGAATAATAAAGGGCAAAAACAAACAAAGGTAACGCTGACCGCGAGAATACAAAAACAATTCAAGTTGCTAAGTCAACGCGTTCGGATTCCTTGTCACGACGAATCTAGTTGACGTTTTAAATAAACTAGGTATCCGAACGTCCCCATACTCTCGGATGTTTGTCAGACGTTCGCTAGAGGTGGTGCAGCGGAAAAAACCCCTAAGTTGGAATTTGGGTTTTTGCGGGATTCGAACCTCGACCCCTCGCTTAGTAGTCCAACATACTAACCACTAAGCCACTGCGCCTACGGCTGTCTATGTGGTTCGACTAAAAAGAATCAAAATAAAAACAAGGCCGATGTTACATGTCCACTAAAATGAAAAAAAAAAAAAAAAAAAACCTAATTGTAAAGGGGGGTTCATTACGGACTTGACAACTTTTTTTTTTTAAATAAAATGCAAACTACTTGAGATATATAAAAAAAAAGTTAAAAATGAATTGGCTTGAAATAGGTACTATCAAAATATTTATGAATGGAATTCGACTTTCTTTATATGTCCAACAAGGGAACGTATGCAGCGGTCGATACGTTCAACCCAATTTTCGATGACTCGGCCGTACAATTCTATTTCTCGTTCAATATTGGCTCCGAGGTCCCCTAAATCGCCGGATTGTTGCCATAGATCAATGATTTAATGTAGCCCCATAAAAAAAGTCTAGGGTTGTTAAATCACACAATCTCGGCTGCCAATCAACGGGTCCGTTTCTCGAGATAACACGTTCACCGAACTGAGACTTCTATGGGTCGTATGAATAAAACCTAGCATTTGCTTTGAGTAAAAGGTTTTAGCAAAGTAAAAGCCCTTAGCAATTACTTTGAATCGGTATGAATAAAAACCTAGTTTGCTAAAGTAAGTTCGAAAATTCGAACATAGCTTTTACTTCGCTGCAAGTGTACTTGCCTTGCAATTTCTGTCAAACCTGACCAGTGAATTTGAATTTTTGAATTTTCCTTGAGATTCTAATGACTTTTGTGGAAATTGAAATTAAAAAAATTAAATTCAGAAATATGCATGCAATCTATAGGCTATAGGGTATAGGCTATTATTCCAATTGCACCTGGAAATATGATTTTTGTTTGATAAATAGGTTGCTGATGTTTTATTTATTCTTCAGGTGCCCATGACAAGAAATAATTGATTTTTTCATAGGTATTTTGATGATTTTCCTGAACGAACAAAACTTCATTTAACTAATGGGTGATTTTTTAAGAGGTTTAGAACTTTTTTTTAAAAAAAAAAACACAAAAAATTCGAAAAAATGAATAAAATATTTATTTGAATCGATAGTTTGAACCTTGCAATTTAATGTTTAAAGATAATTTCATGCAAATGTTGACCGCGGCTGCGTCTCAGGTAGTCCATCCGCTGAGTCCAATTTTGGCATACTCTTTCACACATATCGGCCGCTATCTCACGAATGAATGCATGGATGTTGGCTTCCAGTGCGTCAATCGAAGCGGGCTTGTCCCTATACACATTAGCCTTGACATACCCCTACAAAAAATAATCTAATGGTGTCAAATCGCACGATCTAGGCGGCCAATTGACCGGCCCGAAACGTGAAATTAATTGTTCACCAAACTCGCCTCGCAATTGCGCCATTGTTTCGCGTGCTGTGTGGCATGTGGCACCGTCTTGTTGAAACCACATATCATGCAAGTCAAGAACTTCCATTTCGGGCAAAAAAAAGTTTGTTATCATCGCTCGGTAGCGTTCACCATTGACAGTAACGCTGCGATTCGCATCATCTTTGAAGAAATATGGCCCAATAATGCCGCCGGCCCATAAACCGCACCAAACAGTGGCTTTTTCGGGATGCATTGGTAGCTGTTGCAATGCTTCTGGCTGATCTTCACTCCAAATGCGGCAATTTTGCTTATTTACGTACCCATTCAACCAAAAATGAGCCTCATCGCTGAACACAATTTTTCGATAAAAAATCGGATCCTCGGCCAGCTTTCCAAGAGCCCATTCCAAAAATTCGGCGTTGTGGTAGGTCGGCTGGCTTTAGTTCTTGCACAAGCTGTATCTTAAAAGGCTTTACGCACAAATCCTTCCGCAAAATTTTCCACGTAGTGCTGTAACAAAGGCCTAGCTGCTGGGAACGGCGCCGAATCGACATTTCGCGGTCTTCTGTCACACTAGCTGATACGGCCGCAATATTTTCTTCACTACGCACAGTACGTAAACGTGTTGGTGGTTTAATGTCCAACAAAGTAAATTTGGTGCGAAATTTGGTCACAATCTTCCGAATAGACTGCTCAGAAGGTCGAGAATGCCGATCATAAAATGGAAGCAGCGCGCGATGAACATTTCGAACCGAGCACGAATTTTGATAGTAAAATTCAATAATTTGCAAGCGTTGTTCATTTGTAAGACGATCCATGGTTAAATTGCAAACCAAACTGAAGCTGTTTGACAGTGACACAAGGTACTAAACACACGTCAGCTGTCAAAACCAGTGTTGCCAAAACCAAACCAGCTAAAAAATCACCCGTTATTTATAGACAAACCATCGAAAATTCACATTGCTTACTTTTTTTTTGTGTAAAAAATGTGCGTTCAAAATATTTAGCAAAAGGTCCGAGTCAACTAAATAGCAGACTCAGAATTTGCAAAGCATTTGCTTTGTCTGATAAGTTTTATTCATACCGATCTGAGTAAAAGGTCACTGGCGCCGCTTTTCGAACATGTCAAAAGGTGGAACTAACTCAAATTGGTTTTTATTCATACGAAACGTAGCAAATGCTTCGACTTTGACATTCCTCTTGAGTAAAAGCAATTGTTTCGCTTTATTCATACGACCCAATAACTCGATTGTTGCACCCGCTGTGTAGCTTGTGGCACGGTCTTGTTGGAACCACATATCACTGATGTTTAATTCATGCAATTGCTCAAAGAAATAACGTTGCAACATGTCTCTGTAGCGAATACTATTTACCGTAACGGTGCGGTCATTTTTATCGACGAAAAAAAAAAAAAAAAAAAGGCCCAATGACGCCACCGACATGAAAACCGCACCAAACAATGTCTGCGGATGAAGTGCTGTTTCATGAAGCACATGAGCGTCTCACCTGTCCATTAATGCATATTTTGCTTTTTGATTAAGCCATTTAACCAAAAATCCGCTTCATCGCTGAAGATTGAAAATTGAAAAAAGTCCACTTCCAGGTCAGGAAAATGAAGCAAATTGAATACAGCTGTAGCATTATTTTGTTATAAAATTGCTAAAAAATGTTTATAATAGTATGGAATTCAAGTAGTCTGTAGTATCTAGTAATACTGTAGCAAACCATCAAAAATAAATTTTTTTTTTTTTTTTTTTTTTACCGAGGGTAGGTGAAAATCTTCCAAAGACACTATGAGAATAGCAAGCGCGTGCTCATAGTAGTGTCAGATTTTTACTGACTAAAAACACCACCCTTCGAAAGATTGTTAGATACTGCAACTAAGATATAACTTATCAAGCAATTTTTCTATAACGAAATAACAACTTTTGACAGGCTACTTTCCAATGAAAGATCCTGCATGTTCCGCAATTTAGACGCGGTTAATCTTATCTTGCCAAGTCGAACGGTTTCGTTCTTTGTAGCCGGCGCAATAAATTGTTCTCGTCCAAAATTTGTCGGACCGTATTGTTGACATGTCCGATTAGTCGGTTTCTATGTTTTCTCGCGAAGCTTCTAGTTTCAGCTTCAATTGTTGGAATTCCGAGATCCCTGTGGATATCGTCGTTTCTAATATACCATGGTGCTTGTACAATTTCTCTAAGCACTTTATTTTGAAAAGTTTGTAGAATATTGGCATTTGTTTTCTTGGTACAACCCCAAAGTTGTATACCGTAGGTCCACACCGGCTTTAGCACTTGCTTGTATAGAAGCAGTTTGTTTTCGGTACTGAGCTGGGAATATTTTCCAAGGAGCCAGTACATTTCTCTATATTTGATATCGAGTTCTTTACGTTTCATTTTCACGTGCGAGTTCCATTTCAGCTTTGCGTCGAGTGTCATTCCCAGGTATTTGGCCTCGTTTGCAAAGGGTATTCGGGCCAAGTTTAGGAAAATTGGCAAGTCATTAGTTTTCTTATACGTGAAATTCACGTGAACAGATTTAGTTTCGTTGAGGGCGATCCGCCAGTCCCTCGTCCATTCATTTACCTTATTCAGCGCGATTTGAAGTTTCGCAGTCGTTTCTTCAATTGTATTACCTACTGCTAGGATAGCGGTGTCGTCGGCGAACGTAGCGAGAGTAGTGTCATCTTCTCTTGGTATATCGCGAGTATATAACAAATAGAGAAGGGGCCCAAGGACACTTCCTTGCGGCACGCCGGCCAAAATTTCCTTAAGTTCAGAGTATTCATTTCCATGTCTAACACGGAAGAGTCTATTCCCGAGATATGATTCTAAAATATCATATAGGCGTACGGGAAGAACTTGTCGCAATTTAAATTTTAAACCGTCATGCCACACCTTGTCAAAGGCTTGTGAGACGTCTAGGAATACGCTTGAGCATATCTTTTTTTCTTCAAATGCTTTCTCAATTATGTCAGTAATTCTATGCACTTGGTCAATCGTGGAATGCTTGGTTCTGAACCCAAACTGGTGGTCAGGGATAAGATTATTGTTTTCTATAACCGGTTGTAGTCGCGTTAGTAAAATTCTCTCAAAAACTTTGGATATAACTGGAAGAAGGGAAATCGGTCTATACGACTTTACTTCATTTGGCGGTTTTCCTGGTTTTAAAACCATTATGACCTCCGCAACTTTCCATTGGCTCGGCACGTGTTTTAGTCTGAGCGCGGCATTTATAATATGAAGAAGCTTAATTAGTGCTTTTCTTGGTAGAACTTTGAGAACTTCTCCCGTGATCAAATCATAACCAGGAGCTTTCTTAGGTTTTAGGGATTCAATTTCACGTTTTAGTTCCCTTAGCGTTGCACTTGTGAGTACTAAATCGTCGGATAGTAATTCCGCCGCAATAACACTGTCGTAAATCGCCCGACCATCGTACGGTTTAAAGGTTTCTTCTAAATGGGCGGCAAAAACGTCCGCTTTTTCTTTATCTTCCCTTGCCCATTCATTTTGATTTATTTTAATTGGCGGCGCGGGGATTTTGGGCCTTTTGGTGCCTTTTACAGCTTTCCAAAGTGAATAATTGGAATCTTTTTTAGCCGTTAAACTTTCAAGGTAAGAACCTATCGCACGGTTTTTAAAGTCCTTGATAGCTGTCTTCAACAAATTGCACAAATAATTCAAATGTGTTTTATGTTGCGGGGCGCGACTCTGTTGCCATTTTTTACGCGCCTTCCTTTTTTCGTTGACCAATTCTTTTATTTCGGGAGGATATCGTAGACCGTATTTGGCCGGCGTTTTCCTTGGATTAGGCGTATTATTCCAGGAAGCGAGCTGTACTATCTCAACGAAGCGATCTACTTCAACCTCAAGTTCATAGGGTGTCGTAAGTGGAACGCTCAGTTCAATATTCTCTTCAATTTCGTTCCTAAAGCCTTCCCAGTTAGTTGTTCTACCAGTTAATCTCGCTGGCTGAAGGTTATTTACTAGTCTTACGCTCAATGTTAAAATAACCGGTGAATGATCAGATGACAGATCAAAGCTCTCTTCAACTTTAATGTGGTTGGTAGATATTCCTTTCACGACGAAAAAATCGATCAGGTCAGGTATTTTTGAAGTATCAGTTGGCCAGTAGGTCGGTTTGCCCGTCGAGTGGAAATCGCAACTGTACTCCATACCTGCCCCATAGAGCATTCTTCCTTTTCGCGAGATGTATCTAGAACCCCAGAACGTGTGTTTCGCATTAAAATCGCCGCCAATAATGAAGTTTGGTTTGAGCGATTTAAGCAAGTTAGTATAATCAGTTTTTTCAAGCGCGGAACGCGGTGGACAGTAGATAGATGAAATTCTAAGACCACGCTGACTATTTTTTACTCGAATCGTGCACAGTTGCATAGTTTCAAGCTCTATCTTCAGGTCTTCGTATTGTTCAATGCATTCTTTAATAAACAATGACGATCCACCTCTCGCGTTTCCCGAAGGGTGACAAGCGTGGAAGTCATTATAGCCTTTTATTTTTAAGCTCGATCCCCTTTTCACGTGAGTTTCAGAAATCAAGCAAATGTCAAGATCTTTCTCGCGTATGAATATTTCCAATTCGTCGAGTTTTTGCAAAAGACCGTTTGCATTCCAAGTGCATATTTTTAACATTGGTTTGTCATTCATATTTTATTTGATGTACGCGTTTTCCGTGAATTATTTTCGAGCTTAACCAAGCGATCGAAAATAATTTTATTTATTTTGCTTTGTTCCTCAAGTTTCTGCAAAATAACTGAGAAAACATGTGAAGCAGGGTCCGGCGAAGTTTCAACGTTTTTTGCTCCTTCGGATGCCGCGGCCTGAGCGTAGGTCTGCACTCTGGCTGACCGAGGGCCACTATTCGCCACTATTGGCTTTCCTGATTTTAACTTTTCAGAAGCGTTTCTTTTGGCAACAGAGGTCGAGGGCTTTTCTGTTGTCTCTCTTTCTTTGACATTATTACGCTCTTGAAGCGGAGGTTTTATATTGCCTACTACCTCCTGGGCGGTCTTACGCTTTGTCTTTGTTGGCGGCTTTGTTTTTATATTTTGTGGCTTAAGGAGCGCATCTCTCCGTTTTTGCAACTCCTTAGCTACTTCGCAACCTCTATAATTTGCCGGGTGCTTACCATTACAGTTGGCACAGGTAGCGGAGGATTGTTTATTTGCTCCACAGTCTTGGGAGAAATGATTTCCGGCGCATTTCACACATCGCGGCTCTTTTTTGCAATACATTTGCGTATGATTAAATTCTTGGCAACGTTTGCACTGTGGAATTATTTTTAAATTTCTGCGCATGGGCTCGATTTTTACCACAATATTTAGTATTGTTTTAATTCGGTAGATATCTTCGATATTATCAGACCTATCGAAAGTAAGCATAAAGAGCGGCAGTTCACGCCTTACCAGGACATCCCTATCTTCTTCCGATTTCTGTTTCTCCTTCTTGATGATATTAACGGCATCAAGAATTTTAAACCCTTTGGCTTTAAGGTCGTTTATAACATCTTCTTTTTTGCATGAGGGGTGGAGTCCCCTTGCTACAACACGATGTGGCCTTTCTGACTTTATTTCGAAAGTATACCACTGGATCTTCTCGATATTTAGCTTTTGGGACACTGCCCGGTAGTCTTCGTGGTTATCGATGTTAATTTTCCACGCATTATTTCTCGAAAATGTAACCTTAAATTTCGATGTAATCGTTCCTTTAAGGAGGCTGTTCAATTTATTATAATAAAAATAAATAAAAAAATAAAATAAAATATATCGTCACTTGATCGACATACACGAAAATAGAGCAGACGTATAATTTTACATAGGTAGTCAATATTTTTCAGATTCACAATTTAGCATTTAATGAACGAATTTGTGAAAGCTGAAATGATTTAGTGGTATGTTACCGTGCACTGTGTAACAATATTTCAAATTTTCATTGTTTTTATTGAACTTTATTGGTTACTCGGAAAATATTCCAAGCTTACCCTCGAGAACAAGCTTTTATTATATAAGCAAGTGATGAAGCGTGTATGGACATATGGTATACAGTTATGGGGCTGTACCAGCGAAACAAATCTAAACATTTTACAAACTTTTCAAAACAAAGTGCTAAGATCATTCGTCAGTGCACCGTGGTACATTAGAAATGAAGATCTGCATAGAGACCTCGGAATTCCCACCGTTAAGGACGAAACGAAAATATGCGCTCGAAAGCATAGAAATAGATTATTAGGACATATTAATAGCTCGGTCCGTGAAATTCTCGATGACACTAATTTATTGCGGCGTCTACAACGAACTAAACCTTCGATCTTACAGCCCTATTATGGCTATCAAATATCAACACGATATTTGATAATAATTGATACGTATCAACAAAATGAATGAATCGGTATTATGGTTATCAACCTATCAAAATTTTTGACGAATTGTGAATGATATAAGATTTAAGATCTATTGTGAATAGTTCTATCAATAAACTTGGTATTACGGTTATCAAAAAAATTGATACTAATCAAATTTTCTATCAACCACAAATTTCTTGTTGATACGTATCAAATTACTCGCGCGGCTAAAATTATCTATTAACATCAAATCATAAAATTTATTTCCTTGTTTTTATTGTTCAAAAGAAGACTTTAGACCGAAATGTCATCGGTAGAGTATTATTTGAAGGGAATTATGATGAAAAAAAAAGAACAAATACAAATTTGAAACGTCAAACCTCAAAACAGAACCATTCCTCAATAATTTTTTGATTAGCATTCACAATGGTGTAAAAATTATCAATTGATACTCATAATACCAAATTATCGATGAATTGATAGATGCTATCAAGTATCAAATAATTGATATTTGATAGCCATAATAGGGCTGTTAGCCCGATAATTATCAACCGCGTTAAAATTGCGGACCGAGCAGGAACTTTCGCCGGAATGTAGCCTGCCAAACGTGTAAAACCTCGTGATAAAAAAATTGCTTGATAAGTCATAACTTAGTTGTAGTACAAAGGAAATTTGTAGGAGGTGGTTTTAGTGAGTAAAAATCGCACACTCCTATGAGCACGCGCCGAGTGTCCTCATAGTGTCTTCTGGAAGATTTCCACCTACCTCGGAGGAAAAAAAAAAAAAAAAAAAATTCTCAACTTACATTACAACAGATTGTTGTGTAAAAGTCTCAGACACATTAAATGGCGAGTATCTAGATCGGCGAAATGAATCGCCATTAGAAAGCAAGGCCATTTAATTAACACATTTCCAACAGTTATACAGTAGTTAAGAAAGATTCGTCGTTGCAGCGATTATAAGGAAAAATATATTTCAATTATAAAATGCTAGATGTAATATAATTTGCTGAATAGGGCTCTAAATTTGTACAGTGAACATAAGGCAAGTAAGCACGCGAGGAAATAAATAATCTCATTGTTATTCTCTGCTACGATCAGGATTGGCACCACCGCGGTCAACCAACGTATTTTAAAACCACACGGAAGATGAATAAGTATGTCCTAAAAGAATTGGATAGCTACTCCCACTTGCTGCAAATAATATGAAAATAAAAATTTGTAATTCCAGAAAGAGTGACACTTTTGAGATTTTCTTATAAAGGGTGTCCGCGAAACAATTTTCGAATTTAAAATTAAATAATAACAGATTCACAGGTTTTTATATAATCGTTTTTATTTTAAAATAAAACATACAAATGCGGATCTATGTTTTGAAAATAATTGAAGTTAAATGTTTACCACGGAGACGAACACACTCATTTAAACGAAACACCATATTTGTGAAAACTTTTTTGCAAGTTTCTTGCGAAATTCCTCTGATTTCGTTGCGAATATTTCTTTTCAGTTGCAATAAATTTCGCGGTTTGTTAACGTAGACTTTAGATTTAAGAAATCCCCATAAAAAAAAGTCCGCAGGTGTTAAGTCTGGCGATCTGGGGGGGGCCATGGGATATCACCATAACGACTTATGACTTTTTCGGGGAAAATGCGCCTTACAATGTTCATTGATGCTCGCGAAGTGTGTGGTGTAGCACCATCCTGTTGAAACCATGTCGATCCGTTTACCCATTCATTGTTCTCCAACTCAGGTTCCAAAAAGTTTTCCAACATAAACGAATAGGTTTGGGAATTGACGGTTATTGTTTGGTGTCTATCGTCTTCAAAAAAATAAGGCCCGATAATTCCTTTTGCACTTATTCCGCACCAAACGGTCACTTTTTCTGAGTGCAGCTGCTTTTCATTCAATTCTTCTGGATTCTCGGTGGCCCAATATCGACAATTTTGTTTATTTACCGACCCGTCCAGTAAAAAATGTGCTTCATCCGAAAAGATTATGTTTTCATAACCCCGAGGACGAGGAAATCTGCCGAGCATGGTTCTAGCGTATGTCAACCGCAATCCATAGTCACTTTGTTTAATTTTTTGAGTGATTTGAATTTTGTAAGGATGAAATTCCAAATCTTCCTTAATAATTTTGTGCACAGTCGTTTTTTTCAAATTCAGTGCTGCAGAACGTTTTCTTAGTGAAAGACGTGGATTTGCAATAACATCACGACAAACTGCTTCAATTGTTTCGTCAGTTCTCACAGTTCGCGATACACCTGACCCGTGTCCCACTACAGGTCCTTGTTCACGAAAACTTCGCACCCACTTGCCAATAAGTTGCGTACTAGGACAATCCCGTATACGCCGAATATTGAAATGTCTTGCGAATATCCTGCGCGCCGCCACGGGAGAATCGTTATTTTTAAAATATGCCTCTACAGCAAACGCACGATGCTCCGCCGACCAACGATCCATGGCTACTAAAATCCGCACGACGCGTAAGTGTAATGAATACGCCTCCCCCCTCCGCCGATACCCCGCTCGCCGTTTATTCAAATTCAAAGTCGAAAATTCTTTGGCGGACACCCTTTACAACACTTTTGCCGATTAGTTGAACAACTAGGTGCAATCACATTCGGGATGACGAAAGGCAGTCTCCCAGGGAGGATTTTTAGATGGGTAAAAGTCCCTGCAATGTCTTTCGATGATTTTCCTTTTCACCACAGAAAAAAACTATATATAAATAACACTTAAAAAAAATATACTAGGCATCACTCCAAATATCCGCTTATTTTTTTAACATCAATTAAAGGTTTTGAGAGAGCACCACAGGTACAAGACCTACGTACATAAATTCATCCTTTTAAAAATATCACGTATCCGCCACAGTAAACATACCTTAAAATCTACCACTTACCCAACTTTCTATATGCAGTTCAATGCCTTAGTTCCAATTTATGCCTGTAATGCTTGTGTATCCTCTTGCTGTGGGTAATTTGTCTTACACCAAAACACAGACAGCACACGTTAAACAATTTTTGTGCAAATCACAATTAACCTAACTTCAAGAAAATTCACTCACTAAAACCGCACTAGGATTTGAATTGGAAATCTTTTTTTTTTCGCGCCAAATTTTGATTTTCTGCCAAAATGACCGTTAGCGAAATAAGAACAGAATCAGAAGTATATTCAAATAACAATCGAACTACGAGAACGGCGAAACACGAGTGAATTGGTCACCACCAACGACTGGAATAAGAACCGGGATAGATATCACAGTTCCTCCAACTCCAGAGAGGTCCAATGCAACGAAGAATAAGAATAAGAATTCTTTCATCACAGTTCGGACGTAGAAGAAGAAAGGTGGATAGAGAACAAATGCAGCGGCAGAATAACCAAAACAGAAAAAAATACTACCCAATGGAATGGATATGGCAATGAAAAAGCCCGGCAGTTTGCGTCCTTATCCCGTAATAGATACCTCAAGTCATTTGGACACTCCACTGGCGAAAGAAAAGAAAACAACTTCTAAAAGAACAACAAGTAAAAGATCCAAGAGAGTCCAAGAATCCGCCGATTCGAATGGAACCTAGCACATAAGTGGAGATGATAATGACGATCGTGCGATGAGCAAAAACAAAAATAGTTCTTGATGAGCTCTGGCTGCAATGACGACACACAAGAACGAGACTTGCCGGAGAAGAGGAGATAGTCCAAAGAAATGCAATCACATTGCGACGTCAACGTCGGCACCTTTTTGCTTTTGATACCAATTACTAGGCGAAAGGAAGTTCGGTTATTCTTGTATCAGAACAGATTGGGGGCTAGGGGTTGCCGTGGAATGATCTCGTTGATTTAATTTTCCGACAGATGTTTCGTCGGTGGGCGTGTTAAAGACGAGGTGTAGGTAGCTTCAGTGGCGTAGCGAGGGTTGGAGTCGCCCGGGGCAGACCCGATTTGTGCCGCCCCCATAATTTTTTCACACATTAAAAAAATACCTTTGTAAACTTGGTAAAATTTCTGGAATCGAATAACGCTACTTTTGAAATTTCGAAATATCTCGAAAACAAAAATTCATTTCTATGGTAATTTATGGTCATTTCTACCTGAATAGAGGGCTCAGTTTTTGTCTATATTTTGCAAAATTCATTCGGTTTTATTTGTTTGCCCTCAGTCGTTAAATATTTCCTTTATTTTGCAATCCTGAATTTTGAATTTGGTTTTTTATTCCTTATATATTTCAATCATTGCGCGATTACTAATTGGCGTTTTTATCTTTCGTATTTTTTTGAAATGATTTTTGATCATTTCGCAAAAATCATTTGGCAATTTGCTGATGTTGTTGTCAAGTAATTTTTCAACGAAATATCGTTTCCACGTTTTACTATTTCCCAGATTGATCATTTCGCCACCCCGGCGAAACGGGAATTTTCCCAACAATTTAAGCGAAACGTACCGTACCCGTTATCGTACATTAGATTTTTGAAAAGAAGTTTTTTCTTTTAATTTCGTTTTCTTTAGTTTTCTAAGAAAATGCGATAACGGCTTTGACCAGAATGAGTAGTTACAGTAAGATTTATGTTTCCAAATTATTGTGGCCTTAATTTTAAATTCGAATCACCGAAAACGCTAATTTTAAAAACTGCTTATATCTCGAAAGTGTAGGCGCAGTGGCTTAGTGGTTAGTGTGTTGGACTACTAAGCGAGGGGTCCAGGTTTGAGTCCCGCAAAAAACCCAAATTCCAACTTAGGGTTTTTTTTCACTGTGCTACCTCTCGCGAACGTCTGACAAACATCCGAGAGTATAACTGTCTTGAAAGAGCTTCTCAATTAGCCGTTTGGAATCGGCAATAAATTGAAGATCCCTTCCATTCTTTCTAAAAAATTAAAAAAAAAAAAAAAAAAAAAACTCACACAAAACAATGGTTGTGAGAAGCTAAGCCTAGGGTCCCTTTGACCTGTTGCGCCAACTACTTATTACAGTACAGTTTTTTCTTCGTAATTTTACAAAAACCTCTCTAACGATTTTGATCAAAATACATATTAAAGATAATACAGGTATTTTAAATAAGATCCCCTACTTAGTTTTTCTCAAAAATTCGACTAAATCAATTTCTTTAATTCTTTCTGAAAAATTACTACCCAAAAGCCGATCTGTGTTCATATATTTTTTTAAAACTCCGCACTTCCATTAAGAATGCAATAGCAGCTAGGTAAAACTTATGTTTTGCAAATATTACCCACTTTTTCACCGCAGATCTTAAAATAATTCCAGCCACTTAGATCGTTACACAATCTGAAAATCCCACTTCGTTTACACCCGTCCCCCACACACGTCCATCGGGATATTCAGTTTATATAACGTGTAATGCAAATTCAAGAACAAATCTCTGAATTCTTAGATATACTCGTACATAATGTAAGGATATCGATCTATCACCAACACTACTTGCAATCAAAAAACAGAAACTCCTACTACGCCTGTCAACTTGTAAACTGTAAGAGCTTATAAAATAGTACAGTAGGCGCTTATAGCTCTCTAACCAGAACTTGCCAAAATGATATTAATAAATATATATATAAATTATTTATTTAAAAAAAAAATGAACTGCTCCAAATTGCCGCCCCTAGCAAAGTGCCGCCCGGGGCCTGTGCCCCCCTTGCCCCCCCCTTGCTACGCCACTGGGTAGCTTAGTAGGTCAGTAGTGTGAACGAATCTAGATGTGAAGTGATGATTCTGGACTGAGTGTTCTTTGTATACATACGAGTACCAGGGATGGGGTTACAAAAGATTACATTTGACAACTTATTTTAATGATGATGATGACGACGATGATAATGGGTTCGCCGGAAAGGTGTTTTTTTTATGGACATTGTGATGTCACATATCTTTGTAATTTTGTAGGTGATTTTGAACACTTCTCGAGTGAATGACAACAAGCGTTCTCGACTTAACCTCTCAAAAAGACTCATATTTTAGTATTTCGATTGGAGACTGGGCAGCCAAATTCTTTTGGAGGTCCTTGTAGGTAGAGACGAAGTTGCACAGAGATATGAAAGTAGTAGTGAGCTTAACGACTTTGGCGGTGGTGTAGGAACAGCGACACTCTCGGAAAAAAGGAGCATAAGAAGTATGAGCAAATTAAAAGTTTTTGACAACAGGTGGAGAGATTGCGTTATGTCGAAAAGAGACCTATATAGCCCTGTAAAGATGAGTAGCCAAATTTGTATAGCATATTCACAGTTCGGTGTTGAGAATGTGGAAAAAAAAACTCCTGCAGACTATTATGTAGTGAAAGCAACTCAAAGTACGTTATCAAGAAGAACGAACCAGCTAACCTTAGACTACAAAAGTCAAGACATATTTATATCAATACATTTACAACAAAACGCACAAGCATTTTTGCACGAGACGGGACAGAGAGATTCGTTTGTCCGCAGTCAATGCATTAGAAAGAGATCACAAATCAGACGCCTAAAGTGTCATTGATGTCCTACCCATATTTAGGATAGGTTAGGTTAGGTAAACGGGTAAGTAGAGCAGAGTGAGCCCTGCAATACCTCACTTAGATCCTCGTGGACCCATTGTGATGCCCTTTTTGGGCTTAACCGTTGGTGTTACATCGGTGGTCTGCATCGCTTCTGACCTACCTGACGCTGTCTAGCCATCCCGATGTCCTCAGAAACCTGTAAAGATCAGACAGTGAGACATTCCGTTTTGTTTCAATGACAAATGAAGTGAGGTGTGTCCTCGTCGTCATCTTTGAGATTTAGTTTCAATGCGTGGTTTCTAAGGAAGTTATGACCAGTTAGAGCTCCTACTAACTTAGATAGCGGTGACCTGTCAAACTGTGGTTGTTTGTTGGTCCGGCTTCTGTTATATTCTGGTCAAAGCTTCCGTGATATTTCACAGGTGGTGAGTTCTTTTCACCTGTTGTTGGTTTTCATTCGAATTTTGTTCTCCACTCGCTCTCTGCGATTGAAGAGTGGTGGCTTGATCGATTGAAGTGCTCTATCAAGATCCATTACGGATCCCTTTCTCGCCAGTTCATCCTCCATCTCATTGCCGGTTTTGTCTCTGTGTCCAGCGACCCAGCAGAGATTCGTGGTGTGCTGCGAGCAGAGAACCTTGAGCTCTTCTCGGCAGCAGTGAACTAGTTTGGATTTTATTTCATTAGCAGAAACTGCTTTTACCCATAGTTAAGATACGTAAAAATAAATTTATGTAATCATTTGGTAAATGGTGTCAGTAAATTAAACCTACAATTCTCCAATTAGTTATACGAAATAAATAAATATTTGTCCGTTTATAACTTCCTGATGCCATTTTGTTTCATAGGAAAACGAAATTTGGTAAGCCATCGCTATAAAAATATCAACATGCTGAGCTTTCCCATAATTATTACCACATAAACAAGATGGTCGACCAAAATGTCACAAATGGCGTGTTAGGTAGTACTGTCCCTTTCAGTCACACGGCTATTTAGTATTGTAACAAATGTTACAACTCACAACTTAAAATCATTTTCCACACTTAATTGTTGTGTTAATGGTATTTATAAATGCTCTGAATTAAATTTATTTGTTAATTAATGCGATAGAAATTCGTTACCAAAATAGTTTACACAGAAGTTTCGCGTCTAGTGTCTCACAGCTGATTGAAACGTCCAACACTTTCGCATTTCGCAATGATACAAAACCAGTTGCATCGGATCGTGAATACCCCTATATTCTTCCGGTCAAAAAAGGTTTTACCGGTTAAAGAATTTGTTCGTTCCGGTTAAAAATCGGTAATACCGGATTTCCAAATTCAGAGTGAAGAGATTTAGGTCTGATATAACCGGAATCCTGTCAGAATGGCAAAACTGATTTTAGGGTCTCTTAGTTGGTCTCTTTAATTAGGTATGTAGTATTCGATTGGGCGCTCTCAGAACCCTTTTTAAGTTCGTTTGGTACAACAAAAGAGCAATCTTTTTCAGATCTCAGAGCACTTTGCGAATCTAGATTTTTTTGCAGATTTACCAATACAAGTGCGTTTGAGTTTGATAAGTGGTGGGGTTTTACTTAGGTTTTCATGAAGTTTTTCTACTGCATAGGGTGAATCTATTTTTGTAAATTATCGGAACGCGTCAGAAAAGTATCGAAAGCTAAACATTATTCAAATAGAACGAATATCAACACAGAAAAGAACAAGTGAAGTTTTTATGTCCGATTAGAAACACGAGATCTGAAATCTGAGAGCGAATCTGAAGAAGCCCAATCGAATATTACTAATGTGTAATATAAAAATATTTCCGCATTTGAGGCTTAAAAAGGCAGGGTGTTCTTTTTTAAATAAATATCGCGACTAATACAGGCTATGTACATACTCGTACAAATTTCATTACAATTATTGTCAGATGTTAAAGTTTGACCGTTCGCGCAGATCTCTTAGCCAGCGGACATATTCAAGGTATGTTCCCTTTAGTTTTCTCATTTGTAGATACCTACTGAACTTTGTACAACCAATCTTGAAATAAGAACCACACAAATTAGCACGTCTAAACTCTGCAGACAATATTATACGTACTAATGCTCCTGAAAATAGAGGCTTTTATTTAGGAATGCCGAAGGACCTTAAGTAAATCGATTTCGGGAAGTCATTCCAAAATTTCGTGACGTCCTGATTCAGAAATATGTAAATCCATCAGTCTTCTTATTCGGCAAAACGGCCAAACATTTTCAACCATCGCTTAAGGTGCTCTGCCAGTAAATATTCTTAGCCATCAATCGCAATCGCAATGCTACTCGACTCGTACATTATGCAATTTATTTAAAAAAAAAAACATGCCGACTCCAACAAGCTATTGCCACTTAAACGGTTCTCGCAACTTCCCAATCATAACTTATAATCGATTACAAAACGAACCTCAAGAACTGCAACCCCATTCGAGCTGTGCACGGCACCGGTAACATAAACCGGTCAATTAAACCGCATTCGCAATACCTGGATTGACACATATTTTTCCAGAATCCTTCATCTCCGAAACAATTTTTACGCACTAGTATTGGCCAACCTGTTTCCGCTGCATCACAACATCCACCGAGTACAAGTTCCTCTGTGATAAGTTGTTCGTGGCGATTCTCCGTCGGTCGGTCGTCCGCAATATGTCTACAGTCACAATTGATAGCCCCATTATGCGCAATCAACACACTCTGCTGCCCGAGGTAGAAAAAGTGCACGCTGCGCGTTGTCCAGTGAATGCGCCACGAGGTGCAACCGAGGAAACGGGATACGTTCCACACGATTAGACGCTTCGACGATGGTGCAGTACATCGGAGTGCGCGCAGAGTAGCATATATCGGCCAATGTCGAACGCTAGTAACAGTTCTAAGGCTTCACCTATCGATCATGTGTCCTCCTACCTGCAGACGGCAGCGCGGCGCACTCCCTTTGCCAGGTTGATGGGTATTTAGCGAGGGTTCCATTTGCACGCGTTACACACGCTGTGGTGATCAAAGCAAGACAATTATTAACTTGCTTTCGATGCGCCAAGTGACACGGAGACTGCCAAAGAACGCTATTGTGGTTGGGGCACCGAGCCAAGTCACATGCACACTGCACAGTTGGTAGAAGCTGCAATGAAGGAAATATCTACCTACGTCGGAGGCTCATGGCAATGGATGTCTTGCTATGCGATGAGGATTTGTTGGTTTTTCCAGATGGGAGCATCGTTACTTCATGTCCTCGAGTTGTCGAGTATAAATTGAAAATTGCAGTTTGGAGGTCTACATGTGGAGCCACGATCTTTGCCGGTGATCGTTTATGGATTTTAAATTGGACAAAGGCGTTGAAGAATTAACGAGTGGGCAGATAATGATTGTTGGTAGGAAATTGGGCCAATGCGAGTTGCTAATTAGGTCAGGTTATGGTCGAAGATGTGTTACAACTTGTGCATGAATTATGTTGTGTAGAAGTGGAAATAACTCAATATAAACAGATGGGAACTCAGGCGAATGGTGTTTTTTTCGAGGTATGCATTCCTAACCATCTATATCTATCTTCTTATAAAATTGTGTTCGTTTATCGCCGATTCACGCCTTAATACATTCACCGATTTAAACAAAACTTTCACACGTCTTTGGTATTGGTCTATAAATGGTTTTTGTGAAGTTTGTTTGAAATCGGAAAACGTAAGTGTGTGTTATGCGTGCGTGAAAAACATTTGAATTTCAGTTAATTTTTTTTTTTCGGTGACGTTGCTGTCGAGGGCTCTGCGAAATAAGGCCCCAATGAATAAGGCCCCAAAAGAAAAATGAAATAAGGCCACAAAAAATTATACAGGAAAAAACAACAACGATTTGTAATAGAATTTGGGGTGTTATTTCCTTTTTTGGGGCCTTATTTCTTAATGAAAGTCATAATGAAATAAGACCCCAAAAGAAGAAATGAAATAAGTCCCCAAAATTATTTTTTTATTATTAATTGTTACCCTTCCGATATGGAATGCTTATAGGGGGTCATGCTGCCCCCCTGCTTGGTCTTACTATTAGATTACGGGCTGTGTGCGAGGTTGAGTATATAAAAAGTTCCTTTAATCTAAATATCAACAATCTATCTTCTATATTATATATATAAAAAGAAAACCTTAAAATTGTGTTCGTTAGTCGTCGATTCACGCCTTAACGCATTTATCGATTTGAACCAAACTTTCACACATATTTGCTATTGGTCTGTATATCATTTGTGTGAAGTTTTGTCGCGAAAACAAAACTTTGAGGGGATGAAAAAGGCTATGAAAGTTTGTATGGGGAAATGCACTTTGCAACAACAAAAAAATGGATAGAAATCGAGTAGTGACATTTCAAATACAAAAAAATAATAATAATTTTAAAAGCAATTGTTGTTGTCAATGATTTCAATTATTTTCCGAGCAAATTGTTATTGTGAACAATTTTGAATTTTTTTTTAAATATAGGTACCTACCTAATTAGTTTGTTCTTTTAAATTATGTTTACTATGTGACATTAAGTAACATTTTAAAGTGGAGTAAATACTTTGATATTATTTTGTTTGATGGTGTTTGAATCCATTATTTTCAGGATCCTTGCATTAGTACGAGTGAGTAAGTTGAAATGTAGGGGTGATTGAGATGCGTGGACAATGATGTTGTTCAGCGTTTTGAGTTTTCACGTAGAGGTTGTTACGAAAAATGAGCGAGTAACAATCTTGGTACTCTGCTCATTCGTGAGTAGGGTTATGGCAACTGCAACAACATTAACCAATTTTCGTTCGAAGCGTTGCGAACTGGTGACGGTGTGTTGTGTGCTATGGCCGACGATATTTTGCATCGAATTTGCACTGTGACATCGGATAATGAACTGATCGAATCGGATAATCATCTGATGTGAGATGAAAAGCGCAACAAAGCTTTGATTTTGATCAAGGATATGTGTCTCCTCATGAGTGGCAATTTTTGGTTTAAAATTATGACACAAAGATATTTTCAGGAATCTAGATGGTTTTGGCGTTCATTAAGATTATATGGCCTTTTATAGTGATTTGACGTCTCAAGATGACGTTCGAGAAGTTAAAAACTACAAGTTGGAAGATTTTGACAATTTTTTTTACAAAAAACGGTGCAAAAAAAAAATGTTTTTTTTACTGTAAAGTAGTTTTTTTTTTGGTGGAATTGTGGCAGAGTTATCGTGACTATATGACCGAAGATATCTTTAATAGAATGCATCGTATTTCTAGAAATCAGGAATTAATCATTTCACTCGAAATTTATAATGAGGCATTAGTTATAATTGAAGATATGTGCTTAGCAATAGCAAATAAAACACTGTCACAATTAGGTTTGCCAGCTCCTAATTGACCATTGCATGACGTATTTAATCAAGAAATGCAACGTGAATAACAATACGATATAAATGAACTGAACACATTTATTAATTTGAATCTGCCGAAATTGAACCGAGAACAAAGAAATGTATATGATACAATAATTCAAGCTATACAAAACGAAAGCGGAGGAATGTTTTTTTTATACGCGCCAGGTGGTACCGGAAAAACGTTTTTGATTTCCATGCTACTAGCTA
This sequence comes from Cheilosia urbana, assembly GCA_946477585.1. NCBI lineage: Eukaryota > Metazoa > Arthropoda > Insecta > Diptera > Syrphidae > Cheilosia > Cheilosia urbana. Next base: position 60,178,205 of record OX297854.1, on the reverse strand, counting down.
CTATAAGATCACCGAAGAATATAGCATTAGCACTTGCATCGTCTGGAATAGCTGCTACATTGGATGATGGTCGTACAGCGCACTCCGCACTTAAATAACCTACCATTGAATACGCAAATTAATGAAAATCGTGTAATATTTCTAAAAATTCTGGAATGGGAAGAGTTTTGCAACAATGCAAATTAATAGTATGGGATGAATGTACAATGTCACATAAGAGATCGGTGGAAGCCTTGGATAGGACTTTGAAAGATTTACGTAATAATCAAGAAATATTTGGTGGCGCTTTCATATTATTGGTTGGTGATTTCCGTCAAACACTGCCAGTGATACCTCGTGCAACTCCAGCAGATGAATTAAAGGCATATTTAAAGTCATCAAATTTATGGAGAAACTTTAACAACAAATGTGAGAGTACAAATACAAAATGACTCATCGGCTGAAGAATTTTCTAGGCAAATACTGTCGATAGGAAATGGAAAAATTCCTATTGATAACACTGGATTAATCACTTTGCCAGATAATTTTTGTAATTTCGCACATACAAAACAAGAATTGGTTTCAAGTGTTTTTCCAAACATTGCGCAAAATTATAAACATCACAATTGGTTAGCTGAAAGAGCAATATTGTCTGCCAAAAATAAGGACGTCGGCCAATTGAATGCGGATATTTTAACTGATGTGCCTGGTGAGATTGTAACGTATTAATCAGTAGACACGGTCACAAATCAAGATGACGCTGTCAATTATCCGACGGAATTTTTGAATTCGTTGGATTTACCTGGATTGCCGCCTCATCGTTTACAATTGAAAGTTGGTGCACCAATTATTCTATTTCGGAATATAAATCATCCTCGATTGTGCAACGAAACAAGATTAGCAGTAAAAATGGTTATGAACAATCTTATTGAAGCAACAAATTTAAAAGGAAAATTTAAAGGTGAAGATGTATTGATTCCGCGTATTCCAATGATTCCACCAGATTTAACTTTTGAATTAAAAAGATTGCAATTTCCGACACGTCTTGCGTTCGCTATGACAATAAATAAGGTGCGGACAATCGTTGGAATTGTGTGGAATCGACCTAGAGTATCCATGCTTCTCCCACGGACAATTATATATATCATGTTCACGTGTAGGAAAGCCATCAGTTCTGTTTATTTATACTACTAACTCAGGGCAAAACAAAAAATGTAGTTTATGAAAAGGATCTGCGATAGTTAAAAAAACACATACTTTAAATAAAAATAATAGTGATTAAGTTGTCCACAACATTTTTGCTTTTTATATTTGACGAAACATTTTTTTTTTTTAGTTTTTTTGATTTGGCATCAAAAATTATGTTTAACACTAAATCTTCACCGAACCACGATCCATTCCCGAGTTATGAGTGCACATACGGACGTCAGTCTCTTTTACATATAGCCGTACCCACCATACTAAAATAGTATCCTCTTTTTCAAACTGTAACCAACCATACACAGCCCCGAAATTTCATTGAAATCGGTTAAGTGGCTTAGGAGATTGAACACAGCGCCACCTATCGTGCCCAAAATAGTCATATCTTTCACACTGTAACCAACCAAACACAGCCACAAAATTCCATTGAAATTGGTTGAGTGGTTTAGGAGATCGATAACAGCGCCACAAATATTTTTTTTTTTTGCACCGTTTTTTGTAAACAAATTACACAAACATACGTTTACCATTTGCAACCAAACTTCACAAAAATCATAAAAAGACCAATACCAAAGATGTATGGAAGTTTGGTTAAAATCGGTAAATGCGTTGAGACGTGTATTGGCGACAAACGAACACAATTTTAAGGCTCAATTTTTATATATATAGATTTGGGCGGAACGAAGTTCGCCGGGTCAGCTAGTATTAAATAAAATGTAGTTTTCATTATTTTTAATTTCATTATGATATAAACCCCAAATTTGAGGCCTCATTTTAATTGTTTTGGGGCCTTATTTCATCGCAGTGAGGCCTTATTTCATATTTGAAATTGGGGTGTTATTACATTATGAAATTGTATTAGGGTCCTCAGAAAATGTGTCGGAAAAGTGTCAAATTGTTACACAACGTTTACGCTGGTCCAGCACGCGGTGCACTCACACATTCAAATCCGATTCGGAACGTTCCCAGTTCCACAATTGCGGAAGAAAAAAAAAGCAGGCATCTTTTTGTTCCATTACAATTTTTTTGTTCTATAGTAACATGCTTTTCAATGAAGACTTCATCACTGAAAAAAAAAATGTAATTTTTCTGACAATGGGGACGTTCAAGTATATCTAGTTTAGTAAGTCTGGCTAGATGTATCTCGGTTTTGATTGGCTGAAATCGGCCATAAGAGCAGCTGTTTCAGTTGACGTAGCCGACGAGTCGTTACTGAGTACTAATGTCGTTTTCCATTGGGACCACCACAAAAACAACTATTTTTTAGATCTTAGATTTTATGCTGCTCATGCAACATGCAACGAAAAACGAAATTGACCTACTTTTGGAAATGAATTCGTGCGTTACTCGACAACAATCAGCCCTATTGCGAAGATCAACTATCAATCGGTTGACGATTGACAAATTTATCAATTAAAATTGATGTTGGTATTGCGAAAAATAATTGACAAAATATAAAACCTGTGAACATAACGCCAAAAATAAAGTTATTGTGAATGAATTTTGATTTGAAGAGTGATCGTTAAGGATTTTGCAAACAATTTAATTAAACAATAATTACGAGTGTTACAAATCTGTAAAAATTTATTGAAAAATATGTAATCAGTGAAATTTTCGAATGACAAATTGTACATACATAATAGCCCTTAAGAAATAACAACAATAACAATTAAAAACGATGATGTTCAACATTTTCGTTTAAGAGCCGTCCTTATCAACGCCGAAATTGAGATTGATAAAAAAATTGACAACTACCATTAAATTGTTCGAGATTGACATTCACAATACCGATTTGTCAACCGACAATTGCTGCACGTTCACAGTCGATCAACACTTAATTGATAATTGATCGTCGCAATACCATTTGAAGAAATTTATTCTGGTTTAATTTAATTTGTTTTTATTTATTAACTAGCTGACCCGGCGAACTTCGTTCCGCCCAAATCTATATATATAAAAATTGAGCCTTAAAATTGTGTTCGTTTGTCGCCAATACACGTCTCAACGCATTTACCGATTTTAACCAAACTTCCATACATCTTTGGTATTGGTCTTTTTATGATTTTTGTGAAGTTTGGTTGCAAATGGTAAACGTATGTTTGTGTAATTTGTTTACAAAAAACGGTGCAAAAAAAAAAAAATATTTGTGGCGCTGTTATCGATCTCCTAAACCACTCAACCAATTTCAATGGAATTTTGTGGCTGTGTTTGGTTGGTTACAGTGTGAAAGATATGACTATTTTGGGCACGATAGGTGGCGCTGTGTTCAATCTCCTAAGCCACTTAACCGATTTCAATGAAATTTCGGGGCTGTGTATGGTTGGTTACAGTTTGAAAAAGAGGATACTATTTTAGTATGGTGGGTACGGCTATATGTAAAAGAGACTGACGTCCGTATGTGCACTCATAACTCGGGAATGGATCGTGGTTCGGTGAAGATTTAGTGTTAAACATAATTTTTGATGCCAAATCAAAAAAACTAAAAAAAAAAAATGTTTCGTCAAATATAAAAAGCAAAAATGTTGTGGACAACTTAATCACTATTATTTTTATTTAAAGTATGTGTTTTTTTAACTATCGCAGATCCTTTTCATAAACTACATTTTTTGTTTTGCCCTGAGTTAGTAGTATAAATAAACAGAACTGATGGCTTTCCTACACGTGAACATGATATATATAATTGTCCGTGGGAGAAGCATGGATACTCTAGGTCGATTCCACACAATTCCAACGATTGTCCGCACCTTATTTATTGTCATAGCGAACGCAAGACGTGTCGGAAATTGCAATCTTTTTAATTCAAAAGTTAAATCTGGTGGAATCATTGGAATACGCGGAATCAATACATCTTCACCTTTAAATTTTCCTTTTAAATTTGTTGCTTCAATAAGATTGTTCATAACCTTTTTTACTGCTAATCTTGTTTCGTTGCACAATCGAGGATGATTTATATTCCGAAATAGAATAATTGGTGCACCAACTTTCAATTGTAAACGATGAGGCGGCAATCCAGGTAAATCCAACGAATTCAAAAATTCCGTCGGATAATTGACAGCGTCATCTTGATTTGTGACCGTGTCTACTGATTAATACGTTACAATCTCACCAGGCACATCAGTTAAAATATCCGCATTCAATTGGCCGACGTCCTTATTTTTGGCAGACAATATTGCTCTTTCAGCTAACCAATTGTGATGTTTATAATTTTGCGCAATGTTTGGAAAAACACTTGAAACCAATTCTTGTTTTGTATGTGCGAAATTACAAAAATTATCTGGCAAAGTGATTAATCCAGTGTTATCAATAGGAATTTGTCCATTTCCTATCGACAGTATTTGCCTAGAAAATTCTTCAGCCGATGAGTCATTTTGTATTTGTACTCTCACATTTGTTGTTAAAGTTTCTCCATAAATTTGATGACTTTAAATATGCCTTTAATTCATCTGCTGGAGTTGCACGAGGTATCACTGGCAGTGTTTGACGGAAATCACCAACCAATAATATGAAAGCGCCACCAAATATTTCTTGATTATTACGTAAATCTTTCAAAGTCATATCCAAGGCTTCCACCGATCTCTTATGTGACATTGTACATTCATCCCATACTATTAATTTGCATTGTTGCAAAACTCTTCCCATTCCAGAATTTTTAGAAATATTACACGATTTTCATTAATTTGCGTATTCAATGGTAGGTTATTTAAGTGCGGAGTGCGCTGTACGACCATCATCCAATGTAGCAGCTATTCCAGACGATGCAAGTGCTAATGCTATATTCTTCGGTGATCTTATAGTAGCTAGTAGCATGGAAATCAAAAACGTTTTTCCGGTACCACCTGGCGCGTATAAAAAAAACATTCCTCCGCTTTCGTTTTGTATAGCTTGAATTATTGTATCATATACATTTCTTTGTTCTCGGTTCAATTTCGGCAGATTCAAATTAATAAATGTGTTCAGTTCATTTATATCGTATTGTTATTCACGTTGCATTTCTTGATTAAATACGTCATGCAATGGTCAATTAGGAGCTGGCAAACCTAATTGTGACAGTGTTTTATTTGCTATTGCTAAGCACATATCTTCAATTATAACTAATGCCTCATTATAAATTTCGAGTGAAATGATTAATTCCTGATTTCTAGAAATACGATGCATTCTATTAAAGATATCTTCGGTCATATAGTCACGATAACTCTGCCACAATTCCACCAAAAAAAAAACTACTTTACAGTAAAAAAAACATTTTTTTTTTGCACCGTTTTTTGTAAAAAAAATTGTCAAAATCTTCCAACTTGTAGTTTTTAACTTCTCGAACGTCATCTTGAGACGTCAAATCACTATAAAAGGCCATATAATCTTAATGAACGCCAAAACCATCTAGATTCCTGAAAATATCTTTGTGTCATAATTTTAAACCAAAAATTGCCACTCATGAGGAGACACATATCCTTGATCAAAATCAAAGCTTTGTTGCGCTTTTCATCTCACATCAGATGATTATCCGATTCGATCAGTTCATTATCCGATGTCACAGTGCAAATTCGATGCAAAATATCGTCGGCCATAGCACACAACACACCGTCACCAGTTCGCAACGCTTCGAACGAAAATTGGTTAATGTTGTTGCAGTTGCCATAACCCTACTCACGAATGAGCAGAGTACCAAGATTGTTACTCGCTCATTTTTCGTAACAACCTCTACGTGAAAACTCAAAACGCTGAACAACATCATTGTCCACGCATCTCAATCACCCCTACATTTCAACTTACTCACTCGTACTAATGCAAGGATCCTGAAAATAATGGATTCAAACACCATCAAACAAAATAATATCAAAGTATTTACTCCACTTTAAAATGTTACTTAATGTCACATAGTAAACATAATTTAAAAGAACAAACTAATTAGGTAGGTACCTATATTTAAAAAAAAATTCAAAATTGTTCACAATAACAATTTGCTCGGAAAATAATTGAAATCATTGACAACAACAATTGCTTTTAAAATTATTATTATTTTTTTGTATTTGAAATGTCACTACTCGATTTCTATCCATTTTTTTGTTGTTGCAAAGTGCATTTCCCCATACAAACTTTCATAGCCTTTTTCATCCCCTCAAAGTTTTGTTTTCGCGACAAAACTTCACACAAATGATATACAGACCAATAGCAAATATGTGTGAAAGTTTGGTTCAAATCGATAAATGCGTTAAGGCGTGAATCGACGACTAACGAACACAATTTTAAGGTTTTCTTTTTATATATATAGATTTATTTTTATATTGATAAGTATCGACACTTAATTGATAGTTGATCTTCGCAATAGGGGTGAATATCAGCTGTTCAAATTGCATTCGTTTTTGGCAAAATGCCAAATGGATATCGACCTTAAAAATGTTTTCCCTGTTGTAGTTTGTAGATACAAATGAAGTATTATTGGTGATTTGTAGTCTTCGGATGACGAGGGAGACAATGAAAATAATAATTTCGCCGAAATCACATCCATAGCTATTTATGTATTTTGTTATTTTGGTTCACGAAACTTGCGCATTTGTCTCGAAAGCAAACTTCTTAATCTGACGTAAAACAGCTGTGCAAAGTATATTGGTATTGTGGTGTGGAGTGTCGAACCTAAATTGGTGAAACGGTCACTTAGTCACCTTCCAAGTTCCACTTCCAATTCCAATTGGAAACTCGAATTTGTGAAATAAGTGAACTTTCTAGTTTATTCTAGAACCACTCTCTCTATAGCTCATTGTAGAACAATCCAGAATAGTTCGAATACCTAACACCTAGGTGGCAGAGCGGATATAAAAAGGCATGTTTGAGAAGAGGAAGACACAGTTGATTTTTAACCAGTGATTGTTAAAGTTCGAAAGAGTAGACGGTTGTGGGATAAATAAGTGTAAAGTAATACAGTGAATAAAGCGATTGAATTGAAACGTTTAAGAATTGATTTAAGTGATATTGTTTTGGTACTTATTAAGTGAATAATTAGAAATTGTTAATAAAGTGGTTTGATTAGAAAAGGTGAACAGAATAGTGTTTTATCTATAAAATCCCAGCCTGAAGGTAACAGTATGTGTAAATCTAAAAAAAACTTCGAGATCTGCAAAAAGTGATCAGAATCAAAAAAAGATTGATTTTTCTGTCCAATGGAACGTGAAAAGTGTTTTAAATAAAAAAATTGATTTTTGGTCCGAATGGAAAATGACATAAGTTGACAGTTCGCGTATGTGGCTGAAGTAGAAAATGTTACGTTCCCGTTTCCCGACCAATCTTTTGCGTTCAGGTTACATCTTATCCAGACCAACCTAGTCGACTTAAGATAACTAGATTCTTAAATGTACCCAATGCCTGCAAACGTATCTGAAAATATTTTGTAAGCCGTGTAAACTGGCAACTTTTTACGTGACAACGTTGACAGACAAACCATCTGCAAATGAAATTGTCAGAGTTTGGGACAAAGCCTGGCAACCGTGTGAACTGGCAATTTGGTATTGTAAGGTAGTTCGCTATTTTCAGGTCATTTGCAGCTCATTGCCAGATCATTCGTAGAACTGACAATATTGTTAGATCTGGCAATCGTCTGAACATGGGTTAATTCCAAGAATTGGAGCTCCTGAAAGACAAAAAAAGTTTGAACAGTATTTTGGCCAGCACTGTACAAATACATTTCTCCATTTAGCTATTTGTCATGCATACTTTTTAGCGGATGCAGAAATTCTGATTATAAAATTGCATATTTTTGTACAGAAACATTGAAATACATTGCAGAAGCCCAGGCATGAATGGATTTCATCTAGCAAATTTATTACCTACTTAAACAGTAGCAACGCTTATGCGACCGACTGCATGTCGGTAAATTTCTGCCGGCTTCATTTTGAATTGGTTTTGTAGGTCTTTTGTAGGTTTTAAGGTCCCGATTCGCTAGGGTTTTCACCATTTTCCTGGAGAACACGATAACTTACGTCAATCCGGAGTTTTTTTTTTTTTTTTTTCTTCTTTTATTTTTATTGGACGCCCCGGTTTTTTCCACTACGGTCCATGCAAAAATAAATATTCTACCTGTTACACCGACAGAAATATAAAATTCTGAAGATTGGTCAATTTTTGTTTGTTTTTGTTGTAGGACTTAAAACAAACATCCTATCTCAGCGAAAGTAAAGTAAAACAACTAGTGTCACCCTCCTCCAAGTCAGTCTGATAATATGCAAGCGTTTGACAAGTGCTAGTTAGATATCTCTGCTTTCCTTTTCTTATCTCAATTTGGGGAGAAATCTCATGAATCGTGTCCTTAGGGCCCGATTCTGTGTCAAATTGTCCGGGTTACTTAACTATGTATGTACTACAAAAACTGAACTACTGTGATCTACAAAATTGGGTCGGCAATCTATCTATCTTTCATTTCAAGAGTGTCTCTGTAACTCTGTGTCTCTGCCGAACAAAATTAAAACCGCATTTACACTATCACGCACGCGCATTTTTGCACGAGACGGGACAGAGAGATCCGTTTGTCCGCAGTCAATGCTAATAAAGGCGAAGGAATGAGATCACAAATCAGACGCCTAAGGTGTCATGGATGGTCTACCCATAATTATAGATACGTAAAGCGGAAGTTCCGGCGATCAACATTTCTGCAATCACATGAAAACATTTCTATTTCCGATTAAAAATATGTGACGGCTGTTTAGTATTGGGCATCCCTTTAATTTTCCGTGATAGGAATGTGTGACCGTGTAAATGCCCCATAAAAATTTTTGTATTTATTATGTATTTGTTACAAAAAAAAATTCAAAATTCGGCGTTGAACGCGTGCGCGTGGGGGTTAGGTGGGTGGATGGGTCGGTCGGACACGCTTTATTGAAATTTTTATGCGAGGAACAGATTAACAGAAAGTTATGGACAGATTATTAAGAGATTTTTTGTGTACGGATGAAGGTAATGAAAACAAATCTTTTGGAGGTAAAACTATTGTTTTATGCGGTGATTTTAGACAAATTTTATCGGTGGTGAAAATATTATTGAAATACCACAACAATTAGATGGTGATCTTAATAATATAATTAGTGATACTTATGGTAATATTGCAGAAAATTTATTATCACATCGAATTTTAGATTCAGTTGTCTTGGCACCAAGAAATGAATGCGCTTTAATAAATACCGATTATATTCAATCGTATGCCAGGTGAATCAAAAATGTATCTTAGTTATGATAAGATAGTTTGTGTAAGTTAATAATTATCCGGTAGAGTTTTTGAATCCCTTATCTGTTAGTGATGTCTGTATTTTGAAAATTAATGAACAAAGTTCATTGACATACAGATGCAGATTTCAGGAGTTGAATTACCGAATATATGGGTTCGGGTTTGCCTGAGGACCGGATTTCTGACGTATCCTGCCTACTACGATCGTTTGATTTGACACTATTTATGGATTTTTATTCACTTTCTATGCCTCTGCCTAGCTACCTACTCACAATCATGCCGAGTCCAAACGGCCAATGAGTGGCTCTTTCGTATACTCACGGTTCTCGGATATTTATGTCACGTTCGGCGGAGTGGGAAAAACCTTAAGATGGATATATTAGTTTCAAGAATCGAACCTGGTACCCCTCGCTTAGTAGTCCAACACACTAACCACTAGCCACCACTCCTACACAATTTACCATTGATTCCATTTCACGTTTTGGAATCGAAAAACTAGCCGAAGATAATTTAAAAAAAGCAGCGGAAGTGTGCTTACTATTTGGAGATCAGAATAATTTGATTTTGATGGAACTGGGGCGTTAATTACTTTTTTTTTAATTACTGTGGCTCGATAAGGTGAGAAATATGCCTTTCAGTGGGTACCAAGCTTACAGGAAATAAATCTTGTGCAAAACGTATAGGGATCAATTTGAATACAAAGAAATATTTCTAATTGCGGACATTTAATTAACTTAATGATAGATTTTACTGGTGTACGAAGTATAACACGTCATTTTTCAGTACCCGGCTGACGTTTAATGGGTCTGTTCCTTTACTTTTGTAGTAAGAATGGAAAAGACTGTCAAAATGGCAGTGGTGGGTATAAATTCTCTCACAGAGAGAGACGCTTACGAAAAAGTTAAGGATCGCTTTTGTAGTAATTTATGAAAAATGACAAATACATAATTCAAATATTCAAAAAATTGTACAAAAAGTCGTTAAAATGTCAGATAAACTCGAGGAATTTGTTAATTTACTAAGAAAATTAGTTCTATCATTTATTTTTAACTTTATTTTGATGAATGTATGTATGTATGTGGAAGAGTTTGTACTAATTGAACTACAAACATAATAGAAGAGGACACTGCATTAAGAATCACATGGAAAAGATTGTTCCTTGTTACAGTAAGAAAGAATTTCGTCGCCAATATCGAAAAGAATCTTAAAGAGAACATTCAATTTTATTTTTCCGCCTGTTGATACCATTTTAATAAGCAAGAAGTCAAAAAATAATCAACGCATATATGCCAAATGGCACAACAAATTTCAAATCAGCTGTTAGTTGTAAGGTGACTGACAGCTTTTTCACTTCTTACACCAAGAAATTTGTTGAGTAAAAATTCGTAAGATTCTCAGTGGAGGGGTAATATCTTGCTCTCTCGATGACGCTCTCTTTTATGAATTTTTTGAGTTAAGGAACGGCACTGAGTAAAAATTCGTAAGAATTCGTAAAAATTCGTAAGATTTTAAAGTAAAGGAACAGACCTATTAAAACGGATCTATATGAAGTTACGATTGGCAGCCACACAACCTAAACGAAATTTAAGATACATCCTCCAAGCCAATTTACTGTCACCTAGACTAGTCAGTCAGAAAAAAACTTCATTTTCTTTGAAAAGACTTCTCTCTTAGTTTATATTTATTAAAAATAAATATATAAAAGCAAAAAAACAAACTGAATTAGTTCATTAAAACAAACCAAAAAAGTAAAACGTAGAAACACTCACAAGACAACAGCTGTTTTTTCAACTGCGGTATACAAATTATTTAGAACTTAAAAAACTATATTAGACATGTTACGAAGCCAGCCAAATGCAATAGTGAAACTTCAAAACTTCGTTGCAACTCCAACTTCCTATGATATGACTACAAAAACGCTCAAGATACAAAAAAAAAAAACAAAAAAAACTACAAAAATATATTTGTTCTCAATTCCACGAGGTCCATGTGGTTTGTAATAGGTTGGGAAGGCTCTTAAGCTTTTGTCCTTTGTTTGGCATAGTCTAACGCATTCGTAAGGATTCTCTTCTCCAGGATTCGATATTGCAGAATCAGTGCTTTTAGGTAGCCCACTTTGGCTTGACCTTTGTCGTGATTCTGCAATGCTATTTCATCCTCTTCCAAGGTAGTCGGGAAAACCCGTAGCAGTAAAGTGAGACGAGTCTGCAGGAACAACCATGTTTTCGACTCAAGACTAGTTTCCAGCGCACAGTCAATATGAAAGAGATCTGCTGCACGGTTTTCTATCCAATGTTCGAGTTGTTCTCGATTCATGTTGAAGATGCGAACGAATGCGAGCAGTTGCGGTGAGATGAAGAGTGGCGCCTGAAAAACCTTCAGTTCTGCGTTCTTTGGTATCTCTAGCAATTCTAAAAGTTTGGTACGTTCGGCCAGCAGCTTATCGGAACTGTTGAGACCGAGTTTGATGCTTACGCTGTCTTTCTTATTGTTTGGATACACGAATCTGAAAAAAGCGAAATTTAGATGAGCAAGTGAAATTCCCTACGAATGGTTAGCAACTTACCCGTTGTGTACGAGAAGATCGGCGTTTGAACGATCGCCATAGTAGATAAAAATTTGCTCGCCCTTTTGGAAGTCTGTTAGAGCTGAGCTCTCCAGCTGACTGAGCTCCATGTTGAAAAAGGAAGTGATTGTGCCGTCTTTGTGGTTGGCCATATCCCAGAACGGGATAAGTGACGCAATGGTGTCATATCCGTGTGTTGAGTCTTCGTCTTCCGGTTGATCCAGTCGGGGTATGATATTTTCTCGCGTCATCACTGTCGAAACGGCCCAACTGAAAAGAGAAGAAGATGTCAGCTATTAGCGCGTTTCAGACACAATCACATTATATGGAAAAAAGACCAAGATTTGAGTTCCATCAAGTTAAAGTGGTTAAAAAAAGCAAACGAAAATTTGTACGGTTTCGTTTTACATATGGCTATAACTGGGGCCCATAGTTCATCAGCGGTTTGGGCTTATTGACAGAGGTTAGAAAACCTGTCAAACTCAACGAGCTTTATATATGCTAAAAGGTGTTAAATATGATGTTCAACTATTAAATCCTTGCGGATGTATCTATTCGGTGGTTGGGTTTTAAATGAATAGGGTAGACACTGATTGGCTTCAACTTGGCGATGCCCAGCTGTTGCAACTGTTCAGATACACAAATTGTGCTTATTTTACCTCCTGGTGGTCACCACCGGGTACTGGTCTATGTCCATGCGGAATTGACTTGCTGAACTTATGAGTGCGAGTGTTGAACTCGTAGAAAATAACAACACTATAATGCTCTGTTGGAGTTGACTGTCTGCTCGAGTCTCAGAAGTCTTACATGAGCCCCTCAGAAAGAGGACGTACGGCGGATGATTTCACATGGTTGAATCAACGGTTTCGTCAACATTCAACATGGTAGATACCTCAATGAGCTACTTCGACGTATTCGGAGCTGAGGTCATTGAGGATTTGTCAACACTAGTCAGGGTGTTGAAATAGAGATGGTGGTGGAAGAGCCCTTAATGGGTCAACGGCAGCTCTCAAATCCCCGCAGCGGGATACTGACTCCGGAATATTCCGGCTCCTGTTGCCCAAGAGGTCGCAGAAAGGTCCTGGTCGTCCAGGTTGGGGGTTGTGCGTGGGGTTAACTACCCTACCACGGAAAAAAAAGCACTGTTGCGAAGCAACCAAAAGCCTCGGATAAGGACGGATTCACTGTTGACGACCCTGCAAAACGAAAAAAGGACAATGACGTTCGGATCTGCACGTGGAATGTTCGAACTCTGAACAGACCGCGTGCAGCCGAACAACTAGCGGAGGCCCTTGACTGCTACAGAGCAGGCATCACCGCCATCCAGGAAGTGCGGTGGGATGGGCCGGGCAAAAGAAGGATGAAAAACTGTGACATTTACTACGGTGACTGCTATAGGGAACAAAAGCAGCGTCTATTTGGATGCGGATTTGTTGTAAGCGGCAGACTTAGGCAAGAAGTCTTGAGCTTTCGACACGTAAGTGAACGCCTTACAACGATCCGCATAAAGGCTAAATTCGCCAACATCAGCCTAATATGCGCTCACGCATAGAAGAAAAAGACGACGAAGAGTGTTTCTACGAGCTCCTCGATAAAACATATGAGCAATGTCCTAAGCATGACGTTAAAATCGTCTTGGGTGACTTTAACGCCAAAATATATGAAAGGAGGACATCTTTGGTAGCACAATCGGAAAACACAGCCTACACGACACCACGTCTGGAAACGGACTTAGGCTGATTGATTTTGCTGCGGGACGTAATGTTACCATAGCTAGTTCACGGTTTCCTCACCTCAATATACACAAAGGAACATGGCGGTCACCTGATCATCAAACCGTCAACCAAATTGATCACCTTGCGATCGACGCAAGGCACCCCTCCAGTTTTCTAGATGTCTGAACTTTCCGAGCGGCCAACATAGACTCGGACCACTACCTTGTTGTAGCCAAGGTACGGATGCGGATATCCCAGACGCCACAACAACGAGAAAATACTGTGAGGAGATTTAACGTTGGACGACTACAAACGCCGCAACTGATGTGCTCGGTTTCACCAGCCCACCCCCCCGAAACCCCTGGTTTGATGAAGAGTGCCGGCAAGCACATGCAGCAAAACAAAGTGCCTACGAAGCGTCGCTGCATAGAAGGACGAGAGCAGCTCGTCAGCTCTACGAACAAAAAAGGAGGGAAGAACATCGGCTTCTCCGGAGAAAAAAGAGAGAGCATGAGAAGCGCGCGATCAAGGATATAGAGAGGTGTTACTCCAGGAACAATGTTCGGAAGTTTTACCAAAAGGTAAAAAGAACGTGTCATGCCAACAACACCCGAACGGAGACCTGTAGAGACGAACAAGGAAACCTTGTAGTAGACTCACTGTCGGTGCTGAGGATATGGAAAAACCATTTCGGCAGACTGCTAAACGGCGAAGACGACACAAATACCGCTGTCAGACAGAACGAACCATTCAACCTGGACGATGAAAGCCAAGATTTCCGTCCACCTGACCAAAATGAAGTGAGGATAGCAATATCTAAGCTTAAATCCAAAAAGGCTGCTGGACCGGACGGCTTAGCTGCCGAACTGTTTAAGACAGCGGGAGATAACCTGGTAGAGAGCATACACCAACTCGTCTCCAAGATTTGGTCAGACGAAAGTATGCCTGATGAATGGAACCTCAGCATCGTTTGCCCGATCCACAAGAAAGGAGACTCTCTAAACTGCGCCAACTATAGAGGCATCAATCTCCTTAACACTGCGTATAAGATCATGTCTGCTGTACTGTGTGAACGCCTGAAACCTTTCGTCAACGATCTGATAGGTCCTTATCAGTGCGGTTTTAGGCCCGGTAAGTCCACGACCGATCAAATATTCAAACTACGGCAGATCCTGGAGAAAACCCAAGAAGTCCAGATCGATACTCACCATCTTTTTATCGATTTTAAGGCCGCATATGACAGCATTTATAGAGACGAGCTATACAGAGCCATAGTTTTGGCATCCCTGCCAAACTTGTCAGATTGTGCAGAATGACGATGGAGAACGCTCGCTGTTCCGTAAAGGTCGGAAACAATCTCACCGAGACCTTTGATGTCAAAAAAGGATTTAGACAAGGCGACGCGCTGTCATGTGACTTCTTCAACATCATTCTTGAGAAAATTGTGCGAAACTCACAAGCCAACACCAGAGGCACAATTTTCCATAAGTCTGTGCAACTACTTGCATACGCTGACGACATTGACATTGTTGGCAGAACACAGCGAGCTGTTACTGGAGCGTTTGCAAGTATTAGTGCAGAAGCGGCAAAAATGGGTTTAGTGGTGAATGAGGGTAAAACAAAATATATGCTGTCAACAAGAAGGGACACACGACATCGACGAATCGGGCAGAACGTCACGATAGACAACTATAACTTTGAGGTAGTTAGGGACTTTGTCTACCTCGGCTCCGCTATAAACTCTGATAACGACATCACATCAGAAATCAAACGAAGAATCACACTTGCCAACCGCTGTTTCTTTGGCCTAAGACGGCAATTGATTAATAAGGCCTTGTCAAGAAGCACTAAGGAGATTCTATATAAGACCCTCATCATCCCAGTCCTGCTTTATGGTGCAGAAGTATGGGCGCTATCAAAGGCGGATGAAGATCTCCTTGGTCGTTTCGAACGCAAAATTCTTCGAGTGATTTTTGGTCCCGTTTGCGTTGACGGGTTTTGGAGGAGAAGATTTAACAGCGAACTCTACGAGCTGTACAGCGACATCGACCTGGTCAGAATCGTACGCATTAGTCGTCTAAGATGGTTAGGGCATGTAGAGCGAATGGACACCAACGCTCCGGACCGGAGAGTCTTCGATTCCAACCCGGAGGGACAACGCAGTAGAGGAAGACCTCGCCTTAGGTGGCGCGCTCAAGTGGAAGGGGACCTCAACCACCTTGGTGTGCGCAACTGGAGATAGTTAGCCAAAGATCGCGTTAACTGGAGAGGCGTATTGGTTGAGGCCCAGGTCCACCCCGGACTGTAGCGCCACCTTAAGTAAGTAAGAAACGTAGTTACATCGTCAAGTCCTGCAAGGTAGCGCAAATTGGAAGATCAGAAATCTGCGGTTTGTTGATACTGTGGGATTTCTTTTTTTTGCCACCACTTACATAAGGGAATGTCGTCCCTACAACCCACATTACTAATGCCTTTGTTTGGGGCAAGTCCATACCACTACGCACTACCACTTGTCTGTCAGTCAGTCTGCATGTTTCTTTTCCCCAGTTTTGGGACGTGTGATCTAGACTCAAATGTTAAAATGTTTAAAGACGTGAATCTATCCGCTATATACATATGACCAATTTCTGTGGGGCTGAGAATTGAATATAACGGGACGGGACGCGTATAGTCATTTCCGATGTAATACAGCTAATTTCTAATTGCTCATCACTCGCGCTTAGAAGTATCCAAAGCAATGTAAGTTCCACTGGACGAGAACCGTACGTTACCCACCTGATGACTACCACGAGGAGGTAGACCAGCAGTTACAGCTCCGGCGGGTTGCTGGACTAATGCCAATTAGTGCTTACCCAATCCCTACAATACACAACCACCAAAATAAAAAAAATACTTTGAACTGCTTGTAAGCCACCTGCTTCCGTTTCGATGTACGTTGCACCGTAAACCCAAGTACAAATCCGTATACTCACATTTGTATCTATATTTGCCAATTGCAGATTGTTACCCGCAGCATATTATTATAACCACTTCCCTGAAGAAGCAATTTAAGGAAAGCCATAAATAATTTACACAACGAATAACTCGCATTA
Organism: Cheilosia urbana; assembly: GCA_946477585.1. NCBI lineage: Eukaryota > Metazoa > Arthropoda > Insecta > Diptera > Syrphidae > Cheilosia > Cheilosia urbana. The sequence continues at coordinate 60,161,444 of OX297854.1, read as the reverse complement.
GTGCTGCGAATCCTTTAATGTCTTCAATTTACCAAACCACAGATTGGCGTTATTTTTAAATCTATTCCACCTTTTGCTGGTCCACCTCCGTCATCTCTTAGGGGAGTTGTACTTGTTCGCGTGTACACATCCGTTTCCACGCCACTCCTCTGTTTCGTATATGAGAAACCGCACAGAGTTTTCGAGGCAAGAAAACAATATTTCTTCCTCTCCTTAATGCATGGCGGATTTTGTTCTCTCCTAGTACTCACCCCCTGCCTCTAGGTGAAGGATCTTAACCCTTAGCTATATGGAGTGGTAATGAAAGTAAAACGTCTCTCTTCAACCAGCAACCGAGCAGCGAGCACCGAACATCAGGATTTCAAGCTTGGCATCTTTCTTTTCGAGGGGGAAAAAAAGCAAAACATTGGCGGCGAGTGAGAACGAAAGGAAACGGAAATGAATGTGGTTAAAAAGTTTGCTATACGGAAAGTGGGGATTATGTTCAAAGTATTTGACATCTGTGTCGGAAGGATTTTCATTTTTTTTCTATTTTTATTTTTTTTTTTATTTTTTTGTTCGCCTGTCTTTGGGTGTCAAAGTGTAAAGATTTAAGGATATTAAGGGGTTATTTTGAAGTGGATATATTATTCAATGATATTGTTCGGGGTGTTGAGTATTTCGTTGTGAAACTTTTGGGAGGCGAAGGCATTTGTAAAATGGGGCTGGCGCTGGTTATATTTTATATAATATTGCACGCGATTCCTCTGGGGGTTAAATTTTCACTCAAGGTGTTCAATTTGTATTCCAATGAATAAATTAGGGATTTGCGGAATTTTGTGGTCGTATTGGCGTGGGAGGCTTTCGAAGGATTTAAGTGGGTAGGCGCAAAGATTAATTACAAATGAAACTTCCAATCAGCAGTAGGTGAAACGAAAAGAGATTGCGTTCCAATTTCAGTGTTCACATTTCTCTGTATGTTAATTTGTTTTATGTAAATAACCTGTATAGTTAAAATGGAGTTTGAAGAAAGTTAAGAACTTAGATGTGGGCGCAACAGCTGAGTTGTTAGTACACTGAGCTACTGAGTGAGGGTCCTAAGGTTTGATTCCCGGAAAGCACAAATTAAATCTTTGTTTTTAACTTTCTCCATTACGTAGTAAGAGAAAGATATTGTTTTCGTATAAAATTTCGAACTCGAGATGTTAATCAATTCTGAAATTACGATGATAGAGGAACTCAAAAAAGTGGGTCGCAAAATCCTGTCCATCTGTCTGTCCATACTTCCACAGGCCTACAGCCTAAACGGCTGCCGGATTTTGTCAATACTTCGGATTTGGAGTTTGGGGGCTTACAGTTCGGGGAGGTTTTTAACTTTCTCCATTACGTAGTAAGAGAACTCAAAAAAGTGTGTCGCAAAGCTCTGTCCGCCTGTCCGTCTGTCTGCCCGAATTTCGTTCAAACTTTGGATTTGGAGTATGTGGGCTTACTGTTCAGACCCTATTTTTGTTTTTGCAAGGTAACCTCAATATTAATGGTACTTCCAGTATAAAATGTCCGTACCAGTTTGATTTGTTCGAAAACGGCTCTAACGATTTCAACTAAAATTGACATTTGAGCTTGAGTAGGTGAGGTTAATATGACTGCACACCTAGTTTTTGGCTAAATGTTCGAATAACGGTACTTTTGAAGTTTGGACATATCTCGAAAACGGTCCATTCGATTGAAACAAAAATTAATTTCTAAGATACCATGGTCGCAGTGGCTTAGTGTTAGTGTGTTGTACTACTAAGCGAGGGGTCTCAGGTTCGAATCCCGATTTATGTTTTTTTTCCACTGCGCTACCTCTCGCGAACGTCTGACAAACATCCGATATAAATGTCTTGTAAGAGCTTCTCAATTAGTAGTTTGGAGTCGGCATATAACTGTAGATTCTTTCCAATCCTTCCAAAAAAAACTAAAAACTCACACCAAACGAATGGTTGTGAGTAGCTAGGCATATGGTCCCTCCGGGCCTGTTGCGCCAACTATTTTTTTTTTAACATGGTCCTTTTTAAGTTAACAGTAACTCAGTTTTTGTCTATATTATCGTACAATGGATTTTTGAAAAAAAAAAAAAAATAGTGCGTGGAGTCCCTCCGCGCGGAAGAAGTGAAACTTCGTAATGTGGAAATGAAAATAGGAAGGGGTAGAAATTGATTTTTAGTGAAATCATATTGTTTCTTTAAGCCTAGTATCCTGCTCGCGCTAAATTTTAGCGCCCCTAGTCTCCACTTCGTTTCTCCACACCAAAGATAAATGGTCGCTAAATTATTATTAAACATGATATAGATGGGACAAAACAGAAAAAAAATCCGATATGTCGGAACTTCCGGTTTAAATTGCACCTCCGAATCCGGCTTCGGTTCCGATATAATCACATCGGAGGTTTATCGGAGCACCATCATGGGTGACGAGGCGACCGATGAATATGAACAACAAAGAATTATCGAGTTGCGACATTTTACAATACGACTGTCTTTTCACTCTTTTATGTATTTTACATAACTAGGCGAGATTTGCATTGAAGTTGAGAGTGCGTGTGTCAATTTTACATTTTCAAATTTTATATAGATATTAATAATTTGTGTCTGCGTGCGACCTCCGCCTCCGACTCCGATTCAACTCCGACTCCGCGGAGGTTGGTATGGCGCTTCCGACTCCGACTCCGGTAAAACCACCTCCGTAACACCCCTAGCACAAAACCCATATGCTTATGAACCATGAGTACCATGACAGATATCAGTAAACGTAATTTTAATAGAATTTTCGAATTTCAAACTTGAGAAACGTATATAAGAAGAAGTTCGACATGTGCCCTCAAACTTTCCACAATCTCCTTACCATAGTGGAACACTTGTTATGTATTACCCAAAAGACGACGCCAAATGAGAGCATAAGTCCCCCTGAAAATCGATTAAAAAAAAAAAAAATCGATGAAAATCGATTCGCTTTATTTATATTTATATGTACCTATCTCTGTTTTGGCTCTGTTATTTGGCTTTGCATTTTCTTTTATTTACCACGCAAACATTGTCTGCGTTTTCCGCAAAAAAAAATAAAAAATCATTGCAAACACAACACAAACACTTTCCTCCGTTTTTTTTATGTCAAAATTTATCTTCGATTTAATGCACCGGACATTTATTTAGCGAGCTAAATGAGTGGAGACTTTTCATCGGCCCATCTATATGAAGTTAAGGATTTAGCGTGCGAACAGGATACTGATACTGATGCTTTGCTAAACTGCCTCGCTCAATTTTATCTTTGTAGACATTTTTGTATGGGAGATAACATTAAGCGCGAGCAGGATACTAGGGCTTTAAGACAAACTTTATTAACATTGCTTACATTTCACAATTGATCGCATCTTTTAATTATCATTTTCAAGTGGAGAAATATCCAAATCCATAACATTTACAATGGGATAATGACAACTAAAGTAAGATACGATATGTTGGAAGTCGCATTAGAAGTTTCACTTCAAAAATACTACCCTATTAAATTATAGGTATGTGTATCAAATCAAACTAAAACAAGTAAATGAAATAATGAGGACGCTACTCGTTGCTAACGCTCGCGCTGGCCTGTAACAGGTATACTACGCGCATGCGTTCGAGTGCCACGCATTCATTCTCGCTCTGTCTCCTTCTATTCCCCGTCCCCAGGAGCGTTGAACGTTTAACGCAACCTTGTTGGAAGTCGCATTAGAAGTTTCACTTCAATAAGACATTAATTGCCAATTTAGTCATTATTTTTGAAAATTAATCTTCACCACAGAATATACTTCTCCCAGCATTTGGTGCCAATAAACTCACTCACCATTGCATACTCTGAAGCTTGAGCGTTACCCTCACACCTTTGAGTATGCAATGCTTATAAGAAGTTTCACTTCAATAAATCAAACAACATAATTCACCTATATCGTCTTTACTTCTTGAATTCTTCAATTCTTTACTGTAGGTATCAACGTATGTAGGTATGTACTATAAAAACCATTAAAACAAAAACCTTGAAATCAATTTCTATATACACCACCATAAGTCCATCAGCGCACGTCAACAGCCATCTGCGCATTTCCTCATTGTGGCTGTTGATTATACACAGTCACCTCGCATACTTCTCTTTCGTTTCACTTTTGTTGGAGAAAACACCACTCATTTTTTTTTTTCATATGAACGTGCTTGTGCATATGAATGTGTGCCACCCTCACCCTCGCTCACACCTTTGAGTATCCAATTATTAGCGTTAAACGTTTAACGCGACCTTGAGTTGGAAGTCGCATAAGAAGTTTCACTTCAAAAAAAAAAAAAAAAAAAAAAATAATAATAAAATTAAGTTTGTTTTAGTTTACCTGAAAACGGCAATAACGACTTAGACCAAAATACAAACTTAGAGTAAAATTGATGTTTGTAAATTTATTGCGTCCTTAATTTTCAATTCGAAATACCGAAAATGCTAATTTTAAAAACTGATCATATCTTGAAAACCCGAAAACCCCATTTTCGACTTCGATAAAACTTTAAAAACGAAGTAATGCTTACATCCCGAACAATAACTTATAATCGGTTTCCAGCTCAATAGTATAGTATTTTTCAAACACAACATTGCAATATTTGGTACTGTTTTGTGTGTCAAATTTTACAAAAACAGCTCTAACGATTTTGATCGAGATGCATAAAAGATAATACTAGTATTCTAAATAAGATCATGTACTTAGTTTTTCTCGAAAAATTCGAATAAATCCGTTTTTTAGTTATTTCTCAAACATGACTACCCAAAAGCCGATCTGTGTTCATGCATATTTTTAAAACTCAATACATATCTGCCGCACTTTAAAATTAAAACTACAGTAGCCATTAAAAATGCTAACAGCAACGCAGAACATATTTTTAGCAAATATAACCCACTTTTTCTTTCCTTTTTTTAGGACTCCCTTCATTTATCCCACTAAGCGTAGTCGTTTTCCCATTTTCACCGTATATGGTTTAAAATTCCCTCGATAATTTTGTGTGTAAAAATTGATTTTTTAAAGTGAAATTTGTACTACAGGGAAAGTAATTAAAATTAAATTAAACTTTAGTATACAAATCGGGTGTTAAAATTGTTAACATTACTATAAAATAAATATTTTGGTGGTACCTGAAAATTTTGATAGAAGACCGTTCACATGAACACTTATTTATGCACATTCAGTGTGTTGATAATCATGGTGACATGTAATTTTGATGAAATAGCAGCAACAATTCATAGTTGAAATTTCCACAACGTTGCCGCTTTTCTCTTTATTCAACGGAAGGATTTTGGGTTACCGAAATTCCCACAAGAAGGGATTAATCCCACGATACAACAACGCTGCCTTTAAAAAAATCCAAGCACTTTGAGTTTACACAATCAGAAAATCCACACACGTCCATCGGGATATTTAGTCTATAACTGCTCACGCAAATTCAAAAACTAGTCTCTCAATTCTTACGTAATGTGCTCAGCGTCAGCGTCACTAATCTATTCCATTCAAAAATAAACACATGCCGTAACAGATCAGAAAACAGAAACTTCTATTATAGGTACTCTTATATCCCTACTTCATCCAAAAATCTGCTAAAGTAAAAAAGCTATAAAATAGTACAGTAGGCGCTTAAAACTGTTGATAGAGCTTCAACTTATAAAATCTCACATGGTTATAAATAAAGTGTCCGAAGCGATGTAATCCTATAACTCGAGATTGGCCGAACCGCTTTTGATGATTTATACTTTGTTGGAAAGGTATTTTCTCAGTACGGGTTAAAAAAAAAAATGTATACCGATGACGATATAACTCGATAACCACTGGGCCAATTTTTATGATTCTTCTTTTGTTTTGTTCGTATTGTTGTATTTCAGGTTTAGGCAGTCTTAAAAGATAGGATTTTGGACCGGATAGGTTGCATTGTTGTCGATCTCCGAAACCACTCACCCGACTTCAATGAAATTTTGTGGATGCGTATGACTGGTTCTAGCTTAAAAGATAGGATAGGTACTTTTGGACCAGATAGTTGTCAATGGTGTCGGTCTCCGAAACCGCTCATCCGATTTCAATGAAATTTTGTGGATGTATATACTTCATTCCCGCTTGAAGGATAGGATACTTTTGGACCTGATAGGTGGAGCTATTGCCGATCTCCGAAACATTTTCATCGAGTTGATTGAAATTCTGTAGATGGGTATGATTGCTTCCAGTTTTAAAGTTCGGATAGTTTTTAACGCTATAGGTGGTTCTTTGCAAAACATAACTGGGATAGGAAAACGGGTTGTGGCACGTCTACGATATCAGATGAATAACTCAAAATGGATTTTATTTAACCCGATTCCTAGCATCGCTACTCAGATTTTTTCCTTCCTACCTAATAAAATAAGAATACAACTAATCAATCTTTTGATCAACGAGGAAGTTTCGTTCGATCCAGTCGTAGACTTTATTTATGGTTGTTTTAAAGATAAGTAATATGTTATCCTGTTCGTGGTCTAAAGAATTCTCCGACCCTTATATGACTAGATCTCTCTAAGTCACATTAGTTCGCCCCCTCCTTGAATACACTAGCCAAGTGTGGTCTCCCTTCCACCGAGTTCATGCAGACAGAATTGAGAACGTCCAACGTCGCTTTCTTCGTTTTGCCCTTCGAAGTCTGCCTTGGGATGATCCTTTTATTCTGCCACCCTACATAGACTGGCTCAATCTCATCAACCTGAATACCCTTGAGGAACGCAGAGACGCTGCAGACATTCTTTTCATTTATCCTCTTCTCTCAGGCTCCGTCGATTGCGCGTCTCTTTACAACTCTATTTTCTTTAACACAAACCCCCGTAATTTACGTTGCCCTCGGCTCTTTTATCTACCAAACCATTTTACCAATGAACCGATATCCCGTATGCTGCGAAAGGTTAAATCCAACCTTTCAGTTTTCGATTTCAACCGCAGCTCTACCCACCCCAAACTTGATCTCCTTCACCACTCTCCTTATCTTTAAGTCTACGTTTTAAGGCTTTTCTTGTCTTAGTTTTAAGTTGTTATTTTAAGCCTAAATGTTAGTTATAGCTTGTATTAAGACAAATATATGGGGGTATTGCTCCCACTGAAATTAAAATTAAAATAGCCGTGGGACACGTAAGCGCTGGCCCATCATTCTCGATTGCCGATGTAAAGAATATTACACCATAACTATGTCAGACTTGTCGCCCAGAACTTGTCTTACACTGACAAACGCAGACCACAGGGAATGCGTACAACATTCCGAAATTTACTATATCAATCAATGAACACGGCACACATTATGGCCGAGTTGCTTCTGAAGTAGTCTCATCGCTTTTCGATATCAAATTTGAGTTCATATTGGCATTGAATAGATCATATCCCCAGGCGCATGCTCTCCTTGTTAACCCGACAACTTTCGTTCCCATACACAAGTTTCACATGCGAATATCAATGTATTGCTCGAGTGAAAATCCATCAAATTTATCCGTCTGCTGCGCTAGTCAATCATCCCGACATACATTCGATCAACCAATCGCGCGTAGACACTGCAACTGGAACCTATCACTCTCGATATGGTATAATAGATACGACCATCGGATACATTTATATAGGTATTATCCATAAAAAGAAAATGAATACGACGACAACGCGCAATGTTTACGGCCATAAGTGGATTGAATTTTCAGAGAAAGTTACCAAGCAGCCAACCAAACAAACGCACACGCTACACTTCTTGCAAAACACCCAGCAAGTGGTAGTTGCAACTCGCAACTAACTGCTGCTTATGATTTTTACCGCAGCTAATTGAAGTTTTCCTTTACGTGTCAAGCCGCGACGGTCCACGGTCCATGACATTGCTTTGCAAAATAAAATAAAAATGGAAAACTATGAAATTTTCGAAATCTCTTCTCGATGCTGTTAATTACTGGTGTGTAGCAAGTGCAAGTGCAAGTAAATGTATCTGCTTTCTGCATACATTGAGTGCCTTGCATCGATGGGCAATCGAATATTCAAACACACAAAAAGATCGACTAGCGGGAAGGAGAAATATCTCTCTGTGATTCAGATTCAGATGGAGTCCACATCCGTGAGGCAGACGATGCTGATTGCTGACCATCATGGTTATCGTCATCGTTGTGTTGGTCGTGGTAGAACGACGATAAGACAATGTTGGCCGTACTTACCCATTTGAATGGGCAGGCGGTTTCTATTCGAAGGGGGGAAAAAAATAGCAGTCACTGGCTGGCGCACTTTCACAACACACGCCGAAAGTGCACGACTTTCCAATTTGTACCTAATGGCGAGATGATGATGCGCTGCCAAAGATCTGACTGAAGAGTGAATCGGCAGCAAGACCATTGGCTGTGTACACTTTTTGGCCAAATGGCATTGTGCACAAGTTGTCTCATTAGTGTGTAATAGTGAAGCTGTGCCGGGGCAATGCCCCGTAGAGATCCTTGACGATAAAATCTTTCCCATCGCTGGAGCCGCGCTGGCTCATTTGCATGCCAAAGTGTTAGTAAGTGCCAAATGTTGCAATTTGGCGTTGGTTGGCAAAGTGCATCGTTTTCAACATGCGAACGAGTTAATAAACCTTGGTCCTTTACATATATAGCCATTTAGTGCTGTATTGGAAGACAGATGCGAAATGGGTACGGTCCTGGGTGGAGAATAACTTAAATATGAGCTGACAGTGCTGTAGGTCTTTCCGCAGGCGAAATGTGTTGAGTCTTTGTGAGCAAACTTATACTGTTGCGCTGGCGAGCGGTAATGGCATGTCCTGGCTATCGAATTAATTTAATTATTCAAGTATTTCCGCAAGCGTATGTACTACGTAAGGTACATATTATTTAGGTACATCTGCGAAAATTGTCGCTCACTAAAATGGTTACTCGAATTTAATCGTCCCCAATATTCCATGTGAAATCTTTTCGCTTTTATCGTCATAGACTAACAGAGACCCAGCATTGAATTAGGGGCTAAGGCTTGTAGCCTTATGTCGTTATGTGGCCGAGGCATAGGTGAAGGTCAAATAGCATGGATTTTATGCACAAGGGTATACAATTGGTAACAATTTGCAACAGTGGACACTCTAACAAAATAAGCCTCTCTCACGGCCCGACCATCTAAAGTAGCACTTTATGAAAATCGGCGGCACAGATTTTCAAAATCACAATATTCGCAAGGCAGCTGACAGTTCGAGTAGTTCAACAACAAACTACTAATAAAACAGTTGTCGGGCTTGTACTCGTCGCTCAGTTGGCGCAAGTGGTAGTAACTTGGTCAATTGGAGAAAAAATCGAAATGCAAGTTCATTTCCTGACAGGGGAAAACAGAAAAGTCTTCCCAAGTGGAATTATATACGGAGAATTACCTGTCAGAATTCAAAGCCATTCAAACAATCACTTCAAAGGAGTCTGATGATGAATTAGTGGTGTAGTTCGAAATAGCTATCATTCCTACCAAAGTGAGTTATACGAGTTATTATTGAGAGTTGTTCCCTCGAAAAAACAACAATTCACAAACTGAAATTCGACACAATTTCCCAGCAGGGTAACTCCCAAACAAGCGAGAATCATTGTTACTTCTCGCTTCCCCCACTTACTAATAAAACGACCGGGACAAAAACCGAGTGTAAAAAAGAACCAGTGCTGGAAGGTGTAAAGGGTGGGCCATCTAGTGGTTTAATTTTAAATCGTAGGTTATTTGGACATTGACAGCTGTTTCCCGCTCGAAATCTTGACAGAAAGTCAGTAACTATCATACCTCCGTGGAACTAAATGAGTCGCTTTACGCTTGAACAACGTTGGGAAACATTGAAAACTTATTTCCAAAGTGAGTGCTGTGTGCTGAGTACAGTGCGTTTTTTGAAAAGAAGTTTTGGCCGAAATGAAGCACCCATCGCGCCTGCTGTACGCAAGCTACCTTAACAAAATTGCCGCATCCGGGACTCGGAAAAGCCGCACGTTATTGTCGAGAAGTCAATGCATCCACAGAGAGTGACAGTTTGGTGCGGATTGTGGAGTGGTGGCTTCATTTAAACGTTTTCTTCTTCGAAAATGAGTGTGGAAACAACATTTTGATCAACTTTGGGCGTTACAGAGCCATGTTAACCGACTTGCTTTTTCCTGAAACTGAAGACATGGATTTGGACGACCTCTGGTTCATGCAGGATGGAGCGCCATGCCACACAGCCGCCTTGGAACTGCGATTTGACCACTTTGAATTTGTTTTCATCGAAGCAATCCGTAAGCTACAGCTCAAAACCATCGACAAGGTTTTGGAAAATTGGGGTATGTAACAAAATGCGCTATTGCGAAGCCAGCCGAGGCAGCCACTTGAACAATGTTTTGTTCCATAATTAATGGGAATGTTTGATCTAACTAATAAAGTCATAATACATACATGGAAAAACATAATTTCGTTTATTTTATTGCATTTTTATAAAGAAATTTTTATCTGGCCCACCCTATATTTGTTTGAAAATTTTGATGATATAAATGATACTACATTTTTCTCTCATTTTTTTACATTAAATCATGCTGAAAAGTCAGCTGCGGGTAAAAGAGACTAAAGTGCATTACAAAAGGCGTAGCAATTGTTTGCAAAGCAATAATCACAAATTTTTCAAACAAACTTATTTCAAATAATCTTGAAATAGCTATATAAAATAAAAAAAACTGCCAGCAGCTTAAAAATTTAATTTGTATATATTTTTAATGACTTTTATTTTTTTTTTGTTATGCCTACGTTAATAAGGTTTGTGGAGTTCTTTTTTGACGCGTTTTGCAACAATTTGAGTTTTATTTGACGAATTTTTCGATGAGTTTTTTGATACGGTCTTGTGGGACTTTTTGATTTGTTTTTACTACGTTGTGGCGTGTATGTCGACATGGTTTTAATGAGGTTTTGACACATTTTCGACTATTTTTTTTTACAAGTTATAAGCGCAGATTTCGATGTGTTTTTTGTAGCACGTGTTTGAACAGATTTTTAGAAAATTTTTCGGCATGTTGATTTTTTTGACAACTTTTTGTGGTGTTTTTCGATGTGATTTTTTACATGTTATGGGGCGTTTTCAAGTCGTTTTTTGAAGCAATTTTCGAAAAGTATTTTGATACGTTTTTTACCGCTTTTCCGAAGTGATTTTTAAAAGTTTCCGGCGCCTATTTCAATTCATTGTTTGTCATGTATTTAGGCCTCTACGTTTTGCAAAATTTGTAGGCACGTCTTTCAAAGAATTTTCGACACGGGTATAGTGACTTTTTGAGTGCGTTTTTTGACTCGTATTTTTCGACGTGTCATTTGTTGCGTTTCTCAATATATTAATGTTTTTCAATTGTTTTTGTTAGGTTTTGACGGATTTTTGATAAGTTTTTTTGACACGTTTTTGGAGAACGTTGTGGTGCCTATTACGACGCATTTTCGACACGGGTATGTTGTATTTTTGTTTTTCTTTTTCAACATTTTCAACAAAGTTGCAAGTTATTCCTCTTATTAGAGTTGCGGAACGGCTCATCCGCCAGTAGATGCCGCATTCCACGAATATTTTCACATCGTTTTCTCAAGTGTTAATTACGTACTACGATTTACGAAGTCATAAATTTGTTGGAAAGTCAAATTCCAAGGCCGAAGCTTGAAATATATCGGATACTTTCTTAGTCAAATTCCATCTGCCTTTGTCAGGGTTTGTAATAATGAGTAGGTACCCAAAAAGTACACCCACTGGAAAATACCCAAAACCGAACTTTTGTCTGGTATGAGCTTTTGCAGAAAATCCCATAAATCTCCCCAAGGTTTATGCCAAATAAATACGAGTAGCCCTTGTGTTGGTCAATACCTGCTTGCTGCCAGGCAGGCAACTTTTTTAATCTAAATTTTCCTTTATTGCCCCAGTGTGGAATTTTAAATCGATCGACACCTCGTCTCTCCCCAGTTCGTATGTCATTAATTCTGCTGACTTTGTATACGAGTACAACAGATGACAGAGTTAGCTTTGTTTTGTTTGCCATCGTCATCGTCCTGAGTTAAATTAGCAGGATAACACCACGCAAATGGTGCATTAATTTTAACCTCCAATAAATATTGAAGTAGTTTGAAACCGCAAATGACATAACACAATACCGCCCACACTTCGGGCTAATTGAACGCCACACGCCTCCTTTAATTGTGAACGCGTTAGAGGGTAATTTTAATTAAGATAAATTTTGCTCTGTTAATGCAGGGTTGGGTAATTCGCCAGTGAGAAAGAGAGAGAGAGAGAGACAGAGTTAAATAAACACAACGACGCCAAACGGCCGAAGGGATAAGAGAGTGAAAAGAAACTGGCGAAACCTGGTCTAGAAATCCCGTTCCGTTTGCTACTTTCACCAGACAATAAATATTTAACCTCACCCTGCGTCGGTCCTACTCCTATATGAATGCGATGCACTGCTCGGGAATGCAGCAAGAAGGTCGTTAGGTTACAGGAACTGAAACTGAAATACTTTTGTTAGTTTTCCACCCTCTACAAGAATTTTCACTCCCTAGGTCTTTTGATTTTTTATTTCTTTTTTGTTCTGCTCCCCTCCCATTTTACTTTTAATGGGTAAAAATTTGTAAGAGTTAGCACAGCAGAGATGAGGACAGGGGTTAAGAGTGGCAGTAGGTAGTTGGGGGGGCCCTTAAAGTTGTTCAACTCTTGGCAATGAAATTCACAGCAGGAACAGTGCAGTGTGCAGTCACTGTAGTAAAGTGTTCCACATTTCCTGTCGTCTTTAGGTTTTTAACTTTTTGAGTTTTTCTCCCTTTTTTTTTATTCCAGCCGGAGGAAACGCATTGCAAATTCTATTAGATTCTTAAACTGGGATGTTGTCGGATAAATGAGGTTAGAGTTGGTAATTCTTTGAAGTGCTTTGGGGTTAGTTTCTGGGATACTGCGTATCTGTATATTCAGTAATTGAGACGAATTAAGTTTGAAATTAAGCAGCAGAGCGATATTTATCAGTGGGGAATATTTAAATAAATACTAAGGGACTGGCTTTACGTTTGGACCAATTTAAACCGCATTTGTCTGTGTTGTTTGACGTTTCTAATTTATTGGATTGCACAAATTTCTGTCGGAACAGAACACTAATTATAATAATTATCTAATCTCCGCTATGTTATCTCGATCTTCCACTTCGAATATCACAAGTAGAAATTGATGGTTATAGGTACTTTAGGCGCTGTTACTACATTTCAGAAATGTTACCGTAACAGTAATAGAGTGTATAGTTTATTTTGGCTACGACTTGTAAACAATGTGACCGTTAAATTTGTTTTCATGTGTTTGACAGTTGGTTCACACGAAAAAGAAAATGTGAAATAGAAATACTGATAGCAAATATTTAATAAATTCATTTCTTTTCAATAAAAACAAAAATCTAAATAAATTACGACGATAAGCTTCGAATGGTTGTTTTGGTTTGAAATTTCATCTCGTTAATATGTGTGCGATTAGTTGAGATTTTCACCATAGATATGTCAGTTTATGTAATACAGTTTAGGGAAATAAAAAATAAATTAAATTCAGATATTTGGATGAATTTTTTCTAAACATGAAAATATTTAATTCGATCGTAGGTAGATTAATTTTTTTATTCTTAAAAAGTGCGCCCGGCGAACTAAAAAAAATCATTCAAATAGGTTGAGCCGTTCTGGAGCCTTTACCCAACTAACGCACAGCAATTGATTTTTTTATATATAGAGATAGGGATAGAGATGAAACTAGCAAATTAGCAACAAAAATTGACCAAATAGTAAAATCACTTTTTTTTTTGTACTATGAGGTTTGAAAAATCGTTTTGAACATTTTAGCTTATTTTAAGAGAGCAAATCCCGCAATAATGGGTAAATCCCCCGATCTGGCATCACTGAATGCTAAAACATCTAAACGAAAATAATGCCAGAGAAATGGTAATGTAGGTAATATTATGCGAATTTAAGTTGCAGTTCTTCGTATCAGAATGCAAAATATTCAAATGGAAATCTGTTTTACCATAAGTATCAATAAGTTGTTGTGGCAAAAACTCACGCGCTCAAGAAATATTGAGTATTTATAATATTCAAATTTATTTCGAAGCTAGGTACTTTTGTTTTTGCACTGACTATTTTTCGCTTTCTCCATTTCGTAGTAGAGATAGAGAAAGATATTGTTTTCGTACAAAATTTCGAACTCGAGATGTTAATAAATTCTGACAATACGATGATACACGAACTCAAAAAAGTGGGTCTCAAAATTCTCTCCGGTCCGTTTGTCTATCTGTCCCACAAGACTACAGACTAAGCGGCTGACCGGATTTCGTTCTTCGGATTCGGATTTGGAGTTTGTGGGCTTAGGGCTCCGTGCCGTTTAATATTTTGCAAAGTAACCTCAATATTTATGATACTTCCCATACAAAATTTTCTACTTTTTACTTTTGGACATATGTCGAAAACGGACCATGCGATTGTAACAAAAATTAATTTCTAAGGTAATATGGACATTTCCAACTTAATGGCTAACTCAGTTTTTCTCGGTAAAATGGATTTTTGAAAAAAGTATTTTTTTTTTAAATCTAATTCGAATTACCGGAAACGCTAATTTTAAAAGCTGCTCATATCTCGAAAACCTCATTTTTGACTTTGATAAAACTTGAAAAACCAAGTAATGCTTGTATCGCGAACAATAACTTATAATCGCTTTTTAGCTATATAGTTACGGTGACCATATTCGCCGAAAAAAAAATAAAGGACAATAATTATTTTGCTTTCAAATTTGTTCATTTGTTTACAAACAAAAAAACGTTAATATCGTTTTCGACCTTGGCTTTTCAGATGTTGAGCTGAAATTTCAAATTTCTGCTGCCAAATCGAACATCGTACTACATTACACCGCACCTAAATTCAACCTTTCTGGAAAAAAATCCGTAATCCGACATTGCGTTTAGTTGCGACATTGCAGTTAGTTTCAGTTGGACCACTAAGCGAGGGGTCGATGTTACAATCCCGCAAAAACCCAAATTCCAGCTTAGGGTTTTTTCCACTGCCTAACCTCTCGCGAACGTCTGACAAACATCCGAGAGTATAACTGCTAACTGCCCTGAAAGAGCTTCTCAATTAGCCGTTTGGAGTCGGCATAAAAATTGCAGATCCCTTCCATTCGTTCCAAAAATGAAAAACTCACACAAAACGAATGGTTGTGAGAAGCTAGGCCTAGGGTCCCTCCGGACTTGTTGCGCCAACTATTTATTTCTTTTTAAATCGGAAATGGTTGAACCTAAAGAACTAATTTTTTTAGCTTTATTATTGTAAAGAATTTAAGTGCTAGTTCAGACATAGTAAAGTATTAAATATATTGCTGGACTCAATATAGAGGTATGCAACCACTTCCTTGTTCTTTGTTATAATAACTTTTACAATTCATATTTATAATTTGAATAACTTGAAAGAATTGATTGGTTGACAATTTTTTTTTTTTTTTTTATTAGTCAGTGGACTGATAAGTCATTGTCTTCGCTTTGCAAAAAAGATAAGTTTTTGTCGAGAAGAAATCAATTTCCATTGTGATCGGTATTGCTTTTTATGTTCGATTTGCCAAAAACCTTAACATTATTATTTAGGTCAACAGGAAAAAAAAAAAATATATAAAATTTCTTTCTTCATTGAACAAAGAGTGTAAAAGGTAAAGGCAGTCTAACTTTTCGTATTTTGAAAGGGATAGATTTAAAAATATCTTCATTTTCATTACGAAAACCTTTAAATTCTAAGAAGGGCTTTCCCAAACTACATTTAGTTATAAGAATAGCTTTAAAAGCATAATACATTTGTGATTTGCCACTGCTCCAAGGGCTATTCGTGATTGAAAATACTTTTCAGTTGGTGCACAGTGCACTAGAACCCGCTGGCACAAACTGAAATTTAAGGTGTGCAGGCATGCACTGAAGCACTGAGGGTTTAAATTGTTTTAAATGCAAACAATTTTTAGTCAGTGTTTTAAAGGACAGTTTCAAAAATAAAGGACAAATTCCGTCCTTTATTAAAAAGAAAATAATATAGGATAGGGGTTAAAAAGAAAGGACTGTCCTTTTAAATAAAGGACGGATGGTCACCGTATAATATAGTTAACAAATAGTATTTTTTAAACTAAACATTGCAATATTTGGTACTGTTTTGTCTGTCAAATTTTACAAAAACCGCTCTAACGATTTTGATCAAAATACATATTTACAATAATATCAGTATTCTAAATAAGATCCTGAACTTAGTTTTTCTGAAAAAATTCGAAGGAATCTGTTTTTTAGTTATTTCTCAAAAATGGCTACCTAAAAGCCGATCTCTGTTCAAATATATTTTTAAAACTCAATACCGCACTTAAGACTTCAAATTTGCAACAGCCATTTGAAATGCAATAACAGCAACGCAAAACTTATTTTCAGCAAATATTACCTACTTCTATTTTTTTCAATTGTCTGTTCCTAGAGCTTCAACGTTTAAAAACTAAAAGTGAATTTTATTTAACACTATGTATTCCTTTTTCTATATTTCATGAACCGTTTCTTTTGCCTAGCATTGCTTCTCAGATCTTTATCTACCTATCTAATAAAATGAGAAAACAACCAACAAAACTTTTGACGAAAGAGAAAGTTTTGTTCGACCCAGTTGTGCAATTTTTTTTTTGATAGTGGATCCAAATTAGAATCAGAAAACGGTCATTTGCCTGTCATACGCATTTCTTTAGGTAGGAGCACAGGGTGCATGTACTGTACATAGTAACGGGTGATTTTTTAGCTGGTTTGGTTTTGGCAACACTGGTTTTGACAGCTGACGTGTGTTTAGTACCTTGTGTCACTGTCAAACAGCTTCAGTTTGGTTTGCAATTTAACCATGGATCGTCTTACAAATGAACAACGCTTGCAAATTATTGAATTTTACTATCAAAATTCGTGCTCGGTTCGAAATGTTCATCGCGCGCTGCTTCCATTTTATGATCGGCATTCTCGACCTTCTGAGCAGTCTATTCGGAAGATTGTGACCAAATTTCGCACCAAATTTACTTTGTTGGACATTAAACCACCAACACGTTTACGTACTGTGCGTAGTGAAGAAAATATTGCGGCCGTATCAAAGATGATGCGAATCGCAGCGTTACTGTCAATGGTGAACGCTACCGAGCGACGATAACAAACTTTTTTTTGCCCGAAATGGAAGTTCTTGACTTGCATGATATGTGGTTTCAACAAGACGGTGCCACATGCCACACAGCACGCGAAACAATGGCGCAATTGCGAGGCGAGTTTGGTGAACAGTTAATTTCACGTTTCGGGCCGGTCAATTGGCCGCCTAGATCGTGCGATTTGACACCATTAGATTATTTTTTGTGGGGGTATGTCAAGGCTAATGTGTATAGGGACAAGCCCGCTTCGATTGACGCACTGGAAGCCAACATCCATGCATTCATTCGTGAGATACCGGCCGATATGTGTGAAAGAGTATGCCAAAATTGGACTCAGCGGATGGACTACCTGAGACGCAGCCGCGGTCAACATTTGCATGAAATTATCTTTAAACATTAAATTGCAAGGTTCAAACTATCGATTCAAATAAATATTTCATTCATTTTTTCGAATTTTTTGTGTTTTTTTTTTTTAAAAAGTTCTAAGCCTCTTAAAAAATCACCCGTTACATACCTTGAGGAACATTTTTGTTTTATTATTAAGTCGTAAAGGACTATTCACATGACAGCGAATTGCGAACTGCGAAAAGGGTAATATTCGTAGAATCTGACATTTCATTCACATGAAAACCTTTTTAAGTCGCAGGTACCCGCAAATCAGTTTCATTGTTAATGTTTAAGTCCGAACGAATTTTCATTCGTGGGTTTGTGTATATATAATTCTATTGAATTATAACTTTTAACGTATGAGAACATTAAATAAAAGTTTGTTGAAAATAATAAGAAACGGATGTGCAAATTTTAAGATGTTTTCGCCTCCAATTTTTGGTACTGCTATTCTGGTTTGTTAAAAGCGACATAATCACGTGAAAATATATACATGTAGGAATGTTACGAAGGCATAACTTAATAAATATAACTTTTGTAGCCCATATGGCAATATTTTCTTGCGAAGGGAAAATTGGTGAACCAAATCGGCGTAGAAAGTTTATTTTACTTCTAGCAATACTTCAATAACATATTTACGTAACATGCTATTTATTAAAAAAAATATTGATAGCATTTTATGTAATGTGAAAAATTAGAATATAGCTTTTTCTTAAATTTCCACTATTATTACACCAACATTTTCGAACTTCCAATTAAATCTACTTCAGTTTATTAAGTAAAATCAGAAAGCATTTTCATTTTTCTCCGACTGTAAAAGGAGGAGTTTTTTATTTTGTCCACATGATCTATTCCACGAATCTATATAAATCATGTGGGTAAGAAAAAAAAACGCCATATATGTAGTAAAAACACGGAAATCGCGTCGCAAGTATCTACTAAAAATAAAGTTAAAAATGAAAACGAATATATATGGGGGAACATTAATTAAAACATAATGATATAATAATTTTATATATGTATATAAAACTAACTCGATATTTTGTGTGTTTACGTATAACACGTAATTTTCAACCAATTTTCTTGTTTTTTGTTTTAAACTATTCAGAAAAAGAATGAGAAGGACATAGGCTTCTTTTTGTCGCGAAAGCAAACTTTGAGGGGATAAAAGATGTTATGAAAGTTTGTATGGGAAAATGCACTTTGAAGAAAAAAAACGGAATAGAAATCGAGGAGTGACACTTCAAATACAAAAACATTTTTTTTTACTTGAACGAATTACTTAAAGCGGCATGTTTATTGTGCATGCTCGGAATTATTTTTGCATTACATTAACGAATTTGTACGAAGTTAGCCGGGTCAGATAGTTTTATATACAAAACAAATAGGCGAAGGCAAATAGTTAAAAACCACTTTCTCTGCCTTAAACACAGGATTTTCCCATTAATTTTTTTTTTTTTTGTTTTTTTTTTGTTGGGAAGTTGTGCAGACATATAATGTAATTTGTTTTCCAATATTTATAAGCCCGGTCTCTATAATGGTAAAATTTCGACCACTGAGCAAACTTTAGTAAAAAGAAATTTGTAAATTAAATATATTATATTGACTCTTTTAAGATCTTCTTCAATAAACCATTTCCGATTTTTGTTCAATACTGTGTAGATCGTTTACCCTTTATGAGAAATCTTTATATATAAAACAAAGTGGCAAAAAGTGTATGTTTCCTTTTGTTGCCCGTGATTCTCAACCAATTTAGTTGATTTTTTTTTAACAATTTGCAAAAAAAAAAAACACTTTGATTCCGGTGGGTTCAGCTAGTGTCCTAGAATTCTTCCTGCATACCTACATTAAGGACCGTTTGCTGGATACTATATACTCATAGCGATTTAAGTTCCACTTAGAGTCTTATGTGACAGTTTATGACATAGAAAAAGTAACCCATAAGTTATTTGAGTAGTACTTAAATCGCTTATGAGTATAGTAGCAGCAAACGGTACTTAGACTTCGAACCTCAATTCCTATAAGTGATGGAAACAATTTTGCATACCTTAAGAGATATGCAGATCTTGAGAGTGAAAACTGCATCCGATTTCGTTCAATAGTGGCTCGCAGTCGTAATGATTGATGGTCCCTCATTAAGAGGAAGACACTGTAACACGGTAAACAAAACGGCGCCACCTATTCGATTTCATTCAAACTACACTGCCGACACTTACAGAAAAAAACTGTGTCAGCGAAAACGGTTAAGTAGTTTTTGAGTGACACGTCATACCCACATTATCTTTAAAGTAACATTTTCCATAGAGCTATTTCTTATGTTTTTACTTCATTCCTTTACAATTTACATAGTTAAAATCATAAAAGGAGTTACCTACCTAACAAACTAATTAGACGTAGTACACAAGCATTCAAAATTAGTTTCCTCAGTAAAAAGAAAATATTTTCAAGTTTGAAGAATTTTCTATGGTCCACCCTGTGAAAATGCGAAACGACGTACGAAAATCTCAATTCCCATGCCTCAATTAGAACACGGCAGTTGAATGGGATCAAGGGGTACCTATCTTTCGAAAATGAGAAGAATGTCCATTTCATCACAATGGCTATAATCCTCTCCCTATTTTATAATCCCATTGCTACCATTCCTATTCAAATTTATTTTCCGAAAAATGAAAAAAAAAAAAAAAAAAACACCACAGCCAGCACACTGCCTTTTTAATCCAGCAATCTCCATGAACAAGCAAAGCACCACATTGTTTACATTAAACCTGATTTAATCAAATTAATTAATTTATCTAAATAAAAAAGGATTGTATATATTTATCTGACCTGGCAGAATCTAGACTCCTCTGCTAGGAAGGCAGAGCAAAACACACGCAACCATAACCAATACCACAACCGACACCGCACCCTTTGTTGTTGTGGTCAAACTATTGCAACGGAAAATTAAAGTATTCCTGTGTTTTCTCGTCCGTCCACTGGGTGCAATTTTTTTTCAAGCGAAAGTTTCACTCTTCAACGAACTTCTGTTCTTTTTTTCCTCCGCGAAGACCAGGAAGACTAGCCATTGATGGTTCAAATCTTTCCACCGATAGCGCACACCGGCATCTAACAAGGCACAGACGGAAATCCACAGCAGCAGGGATGGCCTTAAGTCTGAGGAGAAAATAGTTTTTCATAAAATTGTTCACCCGAAAAAAAAAAAACAACACAAATTCACATCCCGTCTCTTTACGTTTTCTGTAAACAGAAAGTGAGAACCCGACTAAAATAGGAAAGGATAACTTTTTCGTTTTTTTTTTTTTTTTAACATAACCTCTTCGTAACCATAGTTTTTGCTTATATATTTTTTTTTTGATACTTTTTTTTTTGTATTTACGTCCACTGCACTGTAGGGGTTAAAATGGGGCAACCTAATGGGGTGTCTGTGAACGCCTTTCGCAGTCAAGCGTACGATTTTTAAGTGCCCCTAACTGAGGCTGTTATATGGGTATGTGTGTGTGTGTATACGTCGTAACTTTAACAGCACGGAGAGTGCAATGAAAGACCAAAAGTCGTATCGTTCTTTGTAAAGTTTTCGTTTGGTTTTTTTTTTTCTGTGGTAATATAGAGACTCTAATAATAATTGAACAGAGAATAAACAGAACTACAAAAGAATGGACCTCCCGGGCATAAAGTTTCCCTTTGGACAGCCAACAAGAAGAGTTTTATTTTCACAAAACCCCCTCTCAAAAAAAAAAAATTCATACATATCTATATATATTTGAGAAATCGTTTTGAAATGCAGGATTTACGGTTTAGGTTTCGTTTGGCTTTTTCCATGTTTGATTTCAAGAAAGTTTGAAGCCAAGGAAATCGACGTGCTCTGTGATAGCACAACGAGTGTGCATTCGAGGGCACCAGGGCAGATAAATGCAAAAGCGCTATGGAAAAGTATGATTCAATATTCAAGTGAAGTCGGTCTAAAAAATATATATAAACATGTGCAATTCAAAACTGTGTACTTCTGCTAGATTGATCTCTTCATATATTTCTTCTTCGATAATATTTATTTTGTGTGCTCCGTTGACGATGGAAAAATAAAGTGAATCCTTGCACTTTTCGAACTGTCGGGCAACAGATTATGGGTAGCTGAGCTGGTATTCACCTGCCATGCCAACCTACTAAGCTAATACGTTTTTATCGATTTATTCGGTAGTCGTATATATTTGTTAAATTAGGTAATTGAGTCAAATAGAAAGGATAACAAAAAAAGATTTTTAAATAGTGGTGACTACGCACCACGATGAATGGCGGTCGGTGGCGGTAGGACATAAGACGCGAAATGTATTCGGGACATTTCATTCCCAATCGAGACATAAGTCCCGAATGACATTAGACAATTGGAAATATTTTACATTTTATTAATGCTCATAAGTTAATAAGATTCAAACTTAATTAACGAAAAAAAAATTAAAAATAAATTAAAAAAACATTTTCAACAAAACGTCAAAACTTGGTCATTTTACAAATAAATAAAACAAGCGTTTCTTACAATCTGTCGACAGAAAGGACATAAAAATTAATTTTTAAGTGCAATGCAACAATCGCCTCTTCATTCAGCTTCGAGAAACAGCAGTTACAAATTTTAAAATGATTACAAGGCTTCAAAAGTATGTTTCGAGAATTTGAAAATTTGATCAAATATAAATATAAAAACGAGCGATTTGTCTCTAGGCATGTATTTAGGAAAATATGTTTGGTGGGACATAAGTCCCGAAATTTGTTAATGGTTATTTGTTAATTCCATTGGGGACTATGTCCCATTAAAGTGGGACATAAATTCCGAAAAATAAATGAATTCGGGAAACATCCGAGATCTCTAGACTGCTTTGAACAAATGGATCTATTTCCGAACATATGTAACTATGTCAATGCGAAGGGATACCATTCAATAAGTAATTTCATTCAAATAAATTCGATTCTTATTTTCTCACACACAAATCAAAAAACAAAACATTTTATTAAGTAGGTATCACTATCAAACTCATGAGATGCAAATCCGCATGGAAAACACAGACGAGTAACATTCGAAGTGAAATTCTCGTATTTTCGATATATTTTGACCGATAAACGTATGCGATAATTTTTGAGAATTGGGGTCCTGATATTGCGTTGGAAATTTCGCTTAGCATATGTGTAAATAAAATCTTTAAACTAAACTAAAATTAACCAGTAGGGTGTTTTATGGGTGCGTTACTCGTTGACGCGAAAACTACTGGACCTATTTCGACGACATTATTTTTAAAATGTAGTCTAGGTTAGGTTAGGTTAACAGGTTGGTAGAGCAGGGTGGACCCTACTATATCACACTTAGATCCTTGTGGACCCATTGTGATGCCCTTTGTTGGGGGTTTATCGTTGGTGCTGTAGATGGTTAGCACATGTCTCTCCTTTATGTATCTACCCGACGTTGTCCAGCCATCCTGATATCCTCAAGAACCTGTAAATATCAGAGAATGTAATATCTATGCGTCGCTGCATAGAAGGACGAGAGCAGCTCGTCAGCTCTACGAGCAAAAAAGGAGGGAAGAACATCGGCTTCTCCGGAGAAAAAAGAGAGAGCATGAGAAGCGCGCGATCGAGGATATAGAGAGGTGTTACTCCAGGAACAATGTTCGGAAGTTTTACCAAAAGGTAAAAAGAACGTGTCATGCCAATAAGACCCGAACGGAGACCTGTAGAGACGAACAAGGAAACCTTGTAGTAGAGTCACAGTCGGTGCTGAGGACATGGAAAAACCATTTCTGCAGACTGTTAAACGGCGAAGAAGACACAAATTCCGCTGTTAGGCAGAACGAACCATTCAACCTGGACGATGACAGCCAGGATTTCCGTCCACCTGACCAAAATGAAGTGAGGATAGCAATATCTAAGCTTAAATCCAACAAGGCTGCTGGTCCAGACGGCTTACCTGCCGAGCTCTTCAAGGCAGCCGGAGATAACTTGGTAGAGTGCATACACCAACTCATCTCCAAGATTTGGTTAGAGGAAAGTATGCCTGATGAATGGAACCTCAGCATTGTTTGCCCGATCCACAAGAAAGGAGACCCTCTAAACTGCGCCAACTACAGAGGCATCAGTCTCCTGAACACTGCGTATAAGATCATGTCTGCTGTATTGTGTGAACGCCTGAAACCTTTCGTCAACGATCTGATAGGTCCCTATCAGTGCGGTTTTAGGCCCGGTAAGTCCACGACCGATCAAATATTCACACTACGGCAGATCCTGGAAAAAACCCAAGAATACCAGATCGATACTCACCATCTTTTTATCGATTTTAAGGCCGCATATGACAGCGTTTATAGAGACGAGCTATACAGAGCCATGTCTAGTTTTGGCATCCCTGCCAAACTTGTCAGATTGTGCAGAATGACGATGGAGAACGCTCGCTGCTCCGTAAAGGTCGGAAACAATCTCACCGAGACCTTTGTTGTCAAAAAAGGATTTAGACAAGGTGATGCGCTGTCATGTGACTTCTTCAACATCATTCTTGAGAAGATTGTGCGAAACTCACAAGCCAACACCAGAGGCACAATTTTCTACAAGTCTGTGCAACTGCTTGCATACGCTGACGACATTGACATTGTTGGTACAACACAGCGAGCTGTCACTGGTGCGTTTGCAAGTATTAGTACAGAAGCGGCAAAAATGGGTTTAGTGGTGAATGAGGGTAAAACAAAATATATGCTGTCAACAAGAAGGGACACACGACATCGACGAATCGGGCAGAACGTCACGATAGACAGCTATAACTTTGAGGTAGTTAGGGACTTTGTCTACCTCGGCTCCGCTATAAATTCTGATAACGACATCACATCAGAAATCAAACGAAGAATCACACTTGCCAACCGCTGTTTCTTTGGCCTAAGACGGCAACTGATAAGTAAGGCCTTGTCGAGAAATACTAAGGAAACTCTGTATAAGACCCTCATCATCCCAGTCGTGCTTTATGGTGCAGAATCATGGGCGCTATCAAAGGCGGATGAAGATCTCCTTGGTCGTTTCGAACGCAAAATTCTTCGAGTGATTTTTGGTCCCGTTTGCGTTGACGGGCTTTGGAGGAGAAGATTTAACAGCGAACTCTACGAGCTGTACAGCGACATCGACCTGGTCAGAAAAGTACGCATCAGTCGTCTAAGATGGCTGGGACATGTAGAGCGAATGGACACCAACGCTCCGGCCCGAAGAGTCTTCGATTCCAACCCGGAGGGACAACGCAGTAGAGGAAGACCTCGCCATAGGTGGCGCGCGCAAGTGGAAGGGGACCTTAACCAACTTGGAGTGCGCAACTGGAGGCAGTTAGCCAAAGATCGCGCTAACTGGAGAGGCGTATTGGTTGAGGCCCAGGTCCACCCCGAACTGTAGCGCCATCTAAGTAAGTAAGTAATATCAGAAAGTTCTTCTAAGTCATGGAAGTAATAGCTTCCAAGTGTTCTTTTCCTCAAGTGACAGAGGCTCGGGCAGTGACAGAGGAAGTGAGGTGTGTCCTCATGAACCTCTTCTTCCCCACAGCCTCTACATATATCGTCATCTTTGAGATTTAGTTTCATCGTGTGGTTTCTTAGAAAGTTATGACCCGTCAAAGCCCCTACCAGCTTAGACAGCGATGACCTGTCAAACTGTAGAAGTTTGATGGTTCGGCCACTGTCATATACTGGCCATAGCTTCCGAGATACTTCACAGGTATTTAGTTCTTTCCACCTGTTATTGGTTTTCATACGAATCTTGTTCTCCACTCGTTCTCTGAGATTACAGAGTGGAGGCTTGATCGAAATGTAGTCTAAGACTCTGAGAAGTGTATAGGTCTGTTCCCTTACCATAATGCATTCGAATACATACATTTCGCTTCAACTGAAGAAGCACAAACACTTTTTAACATTCGTTGTCCACTTTCTCAAAACCTTGTGCCGTAATATATCATTTGTTGATGCTAACTGTTTGCTTATGATGTTGAGAAAATAAATCAGAAAGAATAACTCAAAAAGTACCGCCATTTTTTCTCTGGCTCTCTTGCAAAGTATTCTATATGGAAAAATGCAATTTTATTCTGCGTCAACTGAATAGACACAAGGTCATTATTTTCACTGCTTATGAGTATTCTGTGGAGATTGACACATTAGATCAACAGTTAAAGTGCCTTAAGTGCATTTTCTTTGATTAATTGTATTTAAAAAAAAAATGGGTAAATCAAAATCTCTAAATAGTAGTGTTGAAAGAACAAAAATCGATTTACTAAAAGGACAAGGACTAACCGGGCGTTCTATAGCTGACAAAATTGGACGAAGTTTTAGTGTGGTCTATTCGTATTTAAGAAGCAAAGATTCGTACGGAAAAACATGAAAGGAGGTCAAAAAACGGCAACGACAGCAGTTGATCGAATATCAATTTTAAGATGTGATTCCAATTCCTGCGACTCTGCGGCAAAAATAAAGCAGAAAGCCGGTGTTACTGCAAGCGTTTCCACAGTGCGAAGGGTTATTAATAGTGCCAAGCATCTAAAACGGATGAAAATTCAAAATAAACCAACACTTAACGAGAAACGGAAGTGTATGCGCGCTTGGAATTTTCTAGATTCCATATGAGTTGGAAAAATGAATGGCGTCACGTAGTTTTTTCGGATGAGAAGAAGTTTGATTTTGATGGCCCTGATGGGTTTAGTAATTACTTCCACGATGTGAGGAAAGAAGAACAATTTGTAGCGCGAGTTAAGTATCCATAGCAAAACATATTGAGAAAAAAGATAACATTATTTGCATTCAATGATATCTTTAGTCTCTAGTACAGTCTTGCACACAACGCTACAATGATAACATATGTAAAAGAGATAATATCGTTTGTATACAATGTTGGAATATTATCTCTTCTTCATTATCAAGCAAGACGATTGTACGCTTGGGTCTCCTTGTAGATAGATAAGAAAAGTATATAAATACGACTGTATGATGAATTTATCAACAGTCTTATTGTAACTACATAGTAGCCTTAAGCTCCTTTTAGAATTAGTAAAAAGTATTTCAA
This sequence comes from Cheilosia urbana, assembly GCA_946477585.1. NCBI lineage: Eukaryota > Metazoa > Arthropoda > Insecta > Diptera > Syrphidae > Cheilosia > Cheilosia urbana. Next base: position 60,134,796 of record OX297854.1, on the reverse strand, counting down.
TAATAAAGGACATAGTTCCAAATAAATATTGTTTAATTTTAAAAGTAAGAAACAAGTGTTTTAATTGGCGATCCTGCCAGGAGGTTAAATATACTTTTTAACTTCAATCGAGCGGACCTCGGGAACAAGTAGTGAAATCTAGTATAAACAGAACACTCGCGTTACCGGTTACAAGAATTACCTAGCATAGCAGGTACAAATATAGCTTCTTCGTACGAAGCAGCAAAGCAATTCAGTGAAAGTGTATATGTGGAGAAAAAAAACACACAAATTCGACGACAACAGACACGAGTTCAAAATGGAACAACTCGCAGTATTAATGGCAAGATTAGAAGCTTTAGAAACCAGGAGCAACACAGTAACACAAACCCTAGAGCACACACGCACAGAGAATGCAAGGTTAGCAGCAATAATAACTAACCAAAATCAAATAAACACTAATTTAGAAACAAAACTAAATGAAGTAAAATCTGGATTAGGCATAGTACCAAACATACCTGTGCTAGAGGAAATAAGAACCACATATACAGATGGTAGTGAAATACAGTTAGACGCATTTAAAAGCCTACCTATTTTCAACGGCGATCAATCAAATTATCGGTCGTGGCGCGAAGAAGCATCCAGATTAATGGACAGCATTAAAAACTTCAAAACACACAGTAAGTACGCAGCAGCATTGACTATAGTGAAAAGTAAAATACAGGGTGCAGCCGCGAATGTGTTAACTAATTATAACACAATTTTTAATTTTGAGGCGATACGTAACAGATTAGATTATACGTACTCTAATCAAGAACCTCTATACGTGCTACAAGACATGATGAAAGCCATCACGCAAAAAAGAAGCACACTGTCTGAATACCACGACGAGATAAATAAAAATCTCAATTTAATAATATCAAAAATCACTATGTCAGGTGATCCGCCGAATATAATCGACAGACTAATTAAAAATGCTAACGACGACGCAGTTCGTATATTCATTGATGGTATGAGTGACAACTTTACAAGAGGATCATTATATTCAGCTACAATAAATGATCTAGAACACGCATTCGCAATTGCTCGCAGAATAGAACATGATAATGTGCACAGGCATTTACATCTCACTCAGGATAAGCACCACAAAAATATGCCACATGAACGCAGAAACGAAAGAAGACCAAATTATTCGAGCCAAACAACGAATTATCAACCCCAGAAGCAATACGATAATATTCAGCAACACAATCAAGGACCACAGCCGATGGAGATAAACTCGAGACAAATTGTACATGCACAGCGACAAAATTGGAATCAATACAAACCCGATGTATATAATCCACCAGCGAAACGTGAACACAGCGGGAGTTTCAACACACACAACAGACCGCAACGATCTTATCAGCAGAACTTCAAGCAGCAGAGAGTAAATAACTCCCGACAACAACGCAGAGACGATGTCAGCAGTACATATGCAGAAGCAGATGAAACGGAATGTATGGTAAATAATAACATAAGAATAGATCATTTAAACTAGTAGACGGGTTGCCCTGCTTAAATTTAACTAGTACTATTTCTAAGAAAATTTATAAAATTCTTATTGATACTGGTGCAACCCATAATTACATTAATAGAAAATGCGATTCTAGCAAAAAAATTAAAATTAAACCTATAAAAATAAAAACAATGCATGGTTATTCTATGGTAGATACAAAGAAAGTAGTTAGGATATTAAAGAAAAATATAACATTTTTTGAATTAGAGGATATTCAGTCTTTTGATATGATATTAGGATATGAAGGACTTAAAGTTCTAAACGCGGAAATAAATTTCAGTAATATGACTCTAACTACCATAAGCAGTGTCGAATCTATTCAGAAAATTAATTACATAATTGGGGAAAATAATATTTATAAAGCAGACATAGATAGACTGATGAAGATTAATAACAGCATAGGACCGTTACCCTTTACAGATACTATAGAAGCAAGCATTAGGACGACCAATGATAATCCGGTTTATGTTAAACAATATCCATATCCCATAGCAGATAACGAATTCGTAAACAAAGAAATACAGAAACTCTTACATGACGATATAATAGAAAAAAGCCATAGTCCTTATAACAGTCCCATATGGACAGTACCTAAAAAAGGTTTGGACGAAAAAGGAAAACCAAAACGGCGCATGGTTGTTGATTTCCAAAAACTTAACGCTCACACTGTAACAGACAGATACCCCATTCCGGATGTCAACATGACAATTCAAAATTTAGGTAAAGCCAAGTACTTTACAACATTAGATTTGGAGTCAGGTTTCCACCAAATTAAAATCAAAACAGATGATAAAGAAAAAACAGCTTTTGCTATAAATGGCGCAAAATATCATTTTAAACGAATGCCTTTCGGGCTCAAAAATGCACCAAGCATATTTCAGAGATGCGTGGACGACATTTTGAGAGACTTTGTAGGTAAATTCGTACACGTTTACATTGATGACGTATTGATATATTCTTCATCTGAGGAAGAACATATACAGCACATAAGTCAAGTATTCGACGTACTCAATAAAGCCACATTAAAAATATCTGATGAGAAAAGTAAGTTTTTTCAAGAAGAAGTAGAATACTTAGGTCACATAATCAGACATGGTAGAATCACTACGAACCCTGAGAAAATAGCAGCTATAGAAAATTTTCCAGTCCCACAAACGGTAAAGGATTTGAGAGGATTTTTAGGTCTTACAGGTTACTATCGTAAGTTTATAAAAGGATACGCAAGCATAGCCAAGCCCCTGACATTATATTTACGAGGAGATAACGGTAAAGTAAACAAAAAACAAAGTAAAAATATTAAGTTAAATCTGAATGATTCAGCATTAGAAGCGATTAGAATTTTAAAAAATTATTTGAAAGAACAAGTCGAACTTTTTCAACCGGATTATAGTAAACCATTCGAGCTTACTACTGATGCATCCAACATAGCTATTGGAGCCGTACTAAGTCAGAATAAGCAACCTATACACTTCTTGTCAAGAACACTGAGTAAGACAGAAGAGAACTATAGCACAAACGAGAAAGAGCTATTAGCGATCATATGGTCCTTACAAAAACTCAGAAACTACATATATGGTATAGCAGACTTAACCATATATACCGATCACCAGAGCCTTATATATTCTGTATCAGAAAAAAATCCCAACACAAAGCTGAAACGTTGGAAGGGAATCATTGAAGACTTTGGAGCAAAATTAGTTTATAAACCAGGAAACCTAAATCTTGTAGCTGACGCATTATCACGTCAACGCATAAATACTTCTACCATAGAAACAGCACATTCAGCTGAAAGTTCTTCTAATGATATAATAAAAACTGTGAATCAGCCTTTTAATGCATACACTGCACAGTTCGAACTTATTGAAGATATAACAAATAATATCGAAACACAAATCTATTTTAGTAACAAAATAAGACTCATAATAAAGTTTAAGGACAAAGACTCTTTACTAAGGCAGATGAAAGAAGTTATACAACCCCAAAAGATTGTAGCTTTGCATACGAAATTTGAAAACATATACAAATATGGTGAAAACATAAAAAAAGAATTCCCACTAGTAAGATTTATATTCACACCAAGAAAACTTCAAGACGTGACAAATTTGGAGGAACAACTAAAACTTGTAAGGGTAACTCACGAAAGAGCACACCGAGGGTTACGTAACAATATACAAGAAATCTCAGAGAAATATTACTGGCCCGATCTAAATAAACAAGCAAAGAGTTTCAACAGAAAATGCATAGCATGTCTATTTGGAAAATATGAAAGAAAACCTATCAGAGAACCTCTGAATAATTCAGAAATACCAACACATGTGGGAACACACATTCATATGGACATATACTTCAACGACAAGTATACTTTCCTTGTAACAGTAGATAAGTATTCTAAATATACAATCCTTCGGGAAATCGAAACTCGAAACAGACTGTACGACGTTATGGAAGAGGTCTTATCTAATTATTTCCCAAAATGTGAACGACTCATGACAGATAACGAGAAGGGATTCAAAACAGAAATGGTGAACCAAATGTGTTTGAAATACAACATAACTAAAGTAGAAACTCCAGTATACAGATCGACAGCGAACGGTCAGGTAGAACGTGTAAACGGTACAATAACTGAACTGTCTAGAATATTCACAATTCAGAATAAAACAAGACTTATCGAAGAAATATTTAGAACAGTGCGTGAATTAAATAATTCTATACACTCAGTTACCGGTTTGAAACCTAGAGACATTTTCTTTAATCAAAATAAATATAGCAATAGTGAAATTATAATAAATAAACTAAACTCAGCATCCAAAAAAGTGATCGAACGTCTAAATAAAGGAACTCGACACAGAGAGTATAAAAAAGGAGATAAGATAATGGTAAGAATCACAGGTCTTAGAAAGAAATCTAACGCCAGATACATAACAAGAATAGTAGAAGAAGATAAAGGAGACACTGTAATCTCTAAAGAAGGAATAAAAATTCACAAGGATAACATAAAGAATTATCATTTTTCAGATGACGAAAATATTAATATTCCTAACATTACTAGGAATTGTACAGAGTCAAGAAGGGCAAGGAAACGTTCAAATAACTGAGTTACTAAACAAGAAGTTTATACTTACGCAAACAGATGACGTGTATTTATTCAAAGAACAAACTTATTTGTTACATGCCACCAACCTGACTTCGATATTTCAACCTTACGTAAATATCGTAACTAGTAAATATCAACCTACACAAGAAGAAAAAATTTGGTTAAGTAAAATTAAGAATTTAGCAGACCAATTACAAGAACATACTAGGCATACTAGATCAATTAACTTTTTAGGAACAGCTTTCAAATATGTGTTTGGTAATCCTGACCATTATGACTTAGTTAACATAGAAACGAGTATAAATAATCTCATAGAAAACAATAATAAACAAAAAACTATAAATTCTAGATTTGAACAAATTTTGCAACAATTCGAAGGTCAGAGCCTTAAAGAACATTTAGTAATAGAACAAGTGTACGAACAATTATTATTATTGACCAGAACAATTAATGCAGCAAAAAATAATGAATATTTATCAGAAAGCCTAGACTTAGATGACATTAAAAATATTATTCAACATGAAATAATTCAAGTACCCATAATAAATATACTTGAGTACTCTAAAATATTATTAGCTAGAACTGATGAATTCTTCATCACAATATATAAATATCCAGTTCTAATTAAATCATGTAAATTGTATAAAGTAACACCTTTAAATTCAAAACATGGAAAAATCATTACAGATAAAACAATTGCCTTATGTAACCAAACTTATTTAAGAACAAGAAATTGTCAAAATCATCTAAGTAAAAACATTTGTGAAATTAACTTTGAAGAAGAAAATTGTCTTATTCCACTTTTAAAGAATATAACTTCAAAATGCAACATTAAACAAGAATACGATTACGACTTAGAAATTGAATCCGGTGTTATGTTATTAAGCGGTAAGCATAAGTTAAATAATCAAACAATTAATGGTATAAACTTAGTTACTTATGAAAATACTATAAATCTAGACGATAAAATATACAAAAACATGCATAAGCAAATTAAAGAAGTTATATTAAGAAATCATAATTCAGAGTCTTACATCGACCAAATAATTAAAGAAGATACAATGTACAAATTCGATAACATAGATACTTTAAAAAAACTAATTATTCCTTTTGAAGAAAAACCGATATTATCAACTATATACACAATTGTAACACTGATTGTTATTCTAGCATTTACGTACGTAATGATAAAAACTATACAATGTATAACAGATCGTCAAAAACAAAAAAAGATTGACGCATATAACAAAACTTATGAAAGAGAAATGTTAAAAATAGCGTCGAAAAATCGGGACGATTTCGTTTAACAAGGGGGGGAGTTAAGTATCCATAGCAAAACATATTGAGAAAAAAGATAACATTATTTGCATTCAATGATATCTTTAGTCTCTAGTACAGTCTTGCACACAACGCTACAATGATAACATATGTAAAAGAGATAATATCGTTTGTATACAATGTTGGAATATTATCTCTTCTTCATTATCAAGCAAGACGATTGTACGCTTGGGTCTCCTTGTAGATAGATAAGAAAAGTATATAAATACGACTGTATGATGAATTTATCAACAGTCTTATTGTAACTACATAGTAGCCTTAAGCTCCTTTTAGAATTAGTAAAAAGTATTTCAATAATAAAGGACATAGTTCCAAATAAATATTGTTTAATTTTAAAAGTAAGAAACAAGTGTTTTAATTCGCGGCATCATAGTCGAGAAGGTGGTGTTATGGTATGGGGAGCTGTTAGCTACTATGTCACTGTTGAGTTTGAGTTCCAAACCTCAAAAATGAATGCATTGATTTGTAAAGGAATTTTAGAAAGATATTTCCCTAAATTTTCAGGCATTTTTGGACCCATAAACTGGACTTTTCAGCAGGACAACGCCCCCATCCACACGGCGCGCATAAAAAAAAAAAGTGGAATTGCTTCAATGGCCGCCGTACTCAACGGACCTGAACCTTATAGAAAACGTTTGGGGATGGTTAGTAAAAAATAGCGGTAGGTACTTTTTGAATTAATCTTTCCGATTTATGTTCTCAACATCATAAGCAAACAGTTAGCATCAACAAATGTTATACTACGGCACAAGGTTTTGAAAAAATCAACAACGTAGCTTAGAAAATGTTTGTGCTAACTCAGTTGAAGCGAAGTGTAAATCAAATTTAGTCAAACTTCGTTCACTTCTACCCAACTTTTGCGTAACGGAACAGACCTTATATAGGATAAGTTGTTCATTGCCATGCCTACTTTTTGTGAGCGTTTTAAAATGTTTTGTTTTTCTGACTTGAGTGCCTTTAATTTTTCATTATACATACTCAAATGATTCTTAGTCCAAAAGGGTTGGTGAAAAAAAAAAAAAACAAAAAAAATATATATACACAAACAGGCAATTAGAATACAAAATTATATAACCACGACGCAATGTCATATATCTAAACAGATGGTAAACGGACTGCACTTGTGCAAGGCATTTGCTTTAGGAGTGACCGGATGTGGTAAAACTCAACGACCGAAAATAAACGGTATGGGTTTACCTGCTTCTTCATTTTGATATTTCAGTGTGAAAAAAAATATGCTCTACAAAGTGAAATATGAATTTATACCTACCAAAACATGCAGAAATATGCGCTAATGAATAAGGCTGAAAATTTGTATGTACTTAGTTTTAAAAATTAAAAAATATTTAATCAAATTTTATCCCAAAAAATACCATGCTTTTGCATGGTTGACCTAGTAATCACTATTAATTTATCGCAATATCTCTACAACGCACATATGATCAGTTGTTGCGTTAATGAAATGAGTGCATTAAAACAATTCACGAATAAACCTTATTTCTAAAGTATAACAATAAAAAGTATGTTTTAACTGAATATTATTGAATCTTTCAGAAATACAAACAAACTAAAACGAATGGCAGCACCCCACATAATATGCCGCTCTCAAAAGCTCCAAAAAGCACCAAAACCGAAAGTTATTTGACTAAATTCAAAGAAAAACCCTTAATGATATGCTAAAATTGACATATGGCAACACTGCTATGATATGCTTCAGTCACTCACACGTCACACTGCTTATTTTGGTTGATGATAATAGCAAGCGAACGCAAGACGATCGCGCATATTCTGCAAGCGGCTGTGTGGCAGACTGGTTGTGGTGGGATGTATGCGAATTTCAGGAAAATTACAACAACAAAATTCTTTGGAATGCCAGTGGTTTCGTTTTTATTTCAGTGGCAAATCTTGTGTTCGAGTGCCGTGAGAGTAGCTACAGGCACCACTGGTAGAAAAAAAGCTCCTCCGTAAGGCCTGTACTGACAATTTTTTTTTGGACAGAGTATAGTTTTTGTTTGAAGTTTTAATCAGCTGTAATACATTAGTCGAGAAACTTCTATTTAAATTATTTTGGTTACAAATTTCGATCGCAATAATTAACAAATAAAATGAATTCAGATAATTTAAAAAAATACTAACGCATCAAAGAAGTGTGGAAAATGATTTAAAATTTTGAATAGTGACATTTGTTCGGTCAGCCATTTTGCTGAATGTGCTGAATATTGCAAAAGGTGTGTTTATTTGTTTTAACAACCCAACGATTGGAAGTCGTTTTCGATGTGTTTTCGTGGAAAACGGCTTTAAACGAATCTTTTTGAAAACTGAAATATAGGATGGGAAAACTTCTGTTTTCGATGAAGTTTTCGAGTCTTTTCGCGAAAAACCCGGTTTTCGATTCGATGTGAATAGGGTATAAAGTACGTGTCACGTATTTTTCCAGCTTAGATAATGTTGTCTCTTTCACACAGACGGCTGTTTGGTATTGGGCATTCCTTAAATCTTCTGTGTTAGCAATGTATGATGGTGTAAACGCAGTACAAAATTAAACAACTGAACCTACGGTTTTCAGGGTACTACTACATTGTAACTTGTGAAAAAGATAGAATGCATAAATTGCGCAGTCTTCCTTTTACTGGAAAGAATAACTTCAAACGAGTGAACAATCCACCATTTGCACGACTTTAACTCACAATAGGCGTTTTTCTTTTATAGTTCAGAGCTGAGCACTGAACTGAGCTCGAGCATTTTGAGCGCGCTCTGAACCGAGCGTGCTCAAAATGTTCTGAAGTTTTTCTATTTTTCCTGTGTTTTTTTCTGTCAAATGTGATTGGAAGGATTTTGTGGATATTTACGTGTAATCAGCTTTTTACTCAGCCTGCTAAGTCAATTTATTCTGAGCTCATAGAGCGCGCTGTGATCATGCTCTGAACGAGAAAAGAAAAACAAATCCGAGCTGTGTCTGTACTAAAAAAGAAACACGAACTTTTTGTATAACAACGAACCCTCATTCCCAAATTGATGATCTAAATACGTTATTCGGGAGAAAAGTTAATCATGAGAACTAGAACTTTCAAATAGTTCAATGGGAAAGAAGGCGGTGCGTGTATGTAGCACACGTTTCCAAATGCATTCCATAAATGGCTTTGTCCCTGGGTCAGGTATCACCTGTTACATAAATAAATTCTTTAATTTCAAACGAATTAGAAGTAAAAAATATTTTTGAACAAACGAGCACTCGTTTACCAATTCAAACAGAATGCCTAGTCTACCCTCATAACTCACTTTTGCATAAGTGCTTTCTTTTGAATTCACTTCATTTTCTAACACACTGACCCAGAAAATGTTGGACTTAGCAAACTCATACCTTCCCATTCAAACGCCAGCAGAACGAGTTGGTCCTTTTTTCCACACCAAGTGATTTAAAGTAGATTAGTTGTTCTTAACTACGGTGCGATCGCATTTTTAGACGTAGGAACAAAAAAAAACTCCTCTGAATTTATGGCCTCAAACCACAAAATCGACCATAAGGCACACGCCTTTGTCGCATTCAACTACTTATACGTGCGTGTAACCAGCGAATTCGTTCAGATATGATTCCCCAATTAGGGGAGACTTGCAAATCCCATACTTGTCCTTTATCCGAGCAAAGTCCCTCCGTTCATTCTGTTTGCTTTGCACAAACACAAACCACAAATTAAAAAGTCCTTCGGCTCTCTACACACTGGAAATTTTCCACTGCAAATTTAGGGTGGTATAGGCCCTAATAGGTTTTCGGACCAACAAAAAAGGAAATACCGCACTCCAGAGCAAACCAACCGTAGATGCTGCCCAGAGAAAAACTTTCCCTAGGCCTTCGAGGAAACAAAACCAAACTTCAGCCAAGCGATTGGGGCATATGAATGCTGTTTAAAGACATGAGGACTGTGCGGAGAGAGGACGAGACTGAAAAGCGGAACAATGCAACTACACACGTAAAATGTCGCTCCTCTCATCCAACGACAGAAGGAAACAAAGGCCGTCCCTGCATATCCATGTTTCGTCCACCGCCTGTTTGTCCTGCCATCGGATAAACTTTATCTTCAGCCATGGTCAACGCACATTGTGCGAAGTCAGAGAAGAGTTGCGACACACACAACGAAAATGCTATTGCGGGCGAAATGTGTCTAAGCCGTGTGAACCTGGACTGTTAAGCCAAGACGAGTTAGACACACATATCTTTTCCCGTATATGGTTATGTAAGGTACACAAATTGTTAATTCGACTTTCGTCTGTGGCCAGGCTTGTTCGGGTGAGAAGGGCGAGTTCCCTCGCAAGGGAGGCTACACCTATCCACCCAGACACTGCGCTGGATATAAATGAGCAAAAGTTGGCAGCTGCCGGCTGTTCACATCTATCCAACAGGAAAAATCTCAAAACGGATTTCCTCTGTCATGTTCGAATGTTATCCCGGCACTGTGTCCTTAGTAGTGTGCATATAGTAAAATCCATCGTTTTGTAGTTATTGGTCCAGAGTTACTACGTTGCCATATGCATCTGGATCTGGATGCATTTGTGGATTTCCGACGAATGAATTGATGTTGCATGGGGGTGGGGGTGGACGTGTTGCGGGTCGTTATGTGTGCTCTAGTGTGCAAGGAGGAAATTCATTCTGATTTTTTTTTATGCATAAAAATAGAAATACCCTTTTGAGGTTTAGGTAGGAATTCAGATTTGCAATGGTACAGTAGCGGGCAGGAAAAAAGTAATTTTGCAATGCAAATATTGATTTCAGATTTGACAAACTATGTGGTTGGTAATGTATCTCTTATCTATGTCTAGAAGGGGATGGATCGACTGCCAGGCGGTTGAGTAACTTTCTGATAACGTTGATCAAACATCTTATTATGAACTAAATTTTAATTGGAAAGCGAGGAATTGCAAAGATTCTCACTTAACGGGAGCTTTTCCTGACAATTTGTGTTGAGAAATTACTGCCAAATTGTCTGTGAATTATTCTTGAGAGCATTACAACTTCAAATATGAATATCAACGGGGTAGCGATAAATAGCAAACATCATTTATCACGAAGGCGGACAGCCCGAGGTGAGGCTGAGTGTTCACGAAAATTAAAGTTTAAAATTTCAAAATCAGTACCATATAAATACTTAATATTGCCATCTGGCAACTCCATTTTCTAAACTTGGCTAATAAAATAAAATTATGTACGCCCTTCCGGCCATACCAAGTGAAAAGGTTTTTATATTTACTAGGTTCGCCCAGTGGTCGAAAATCGACCACACAGTTTTTACATTATCATCATATAAATAAAATTGGTGTAGCAATATTTGACTTGAAGCGAATTTTACTATCTGTCTTTAAATAAACAATTCGTAATAATTACTGATCGTATTCGGGTCAATGCTGGAACAAACATTAGTAGCTAATATTGTACTAAACTTTTTTAATGTTGAAAAAAGATAGTAACTAAAATTAAAGAAAATGTAGGTAGGTACCTATTGCATTTTGTTTCATGTATTTTTATATTTTTTATTCAAGAATATTTTTAAGTTTTTGCTTAAATGCAGTTGAAGTGGTTGCAGCTGAATTTGATGCTGCTGCAGTTGATGCCAGAAACTCGATTAAGTAAAGAGTAGTTGACTTTCGGTTGAAATCTTGAAAGACTAATCCCTTATTTTTTAAAAGAAAATCGCGAAAAAACAGCAATGACAATATCTGCGCACAATGTTCATCCATAAACATTTAAGAAGTGCAAATTTCCCCAAATTTCCCTTTTCTCAGGGGTAGAAAAATGTATGTCTATACTCTTGGTATACGGACGACGCTGTTTTGAAATCAGTCTACAGTCTTGTGTCAACCGGCGATCGATAGACAACTTCGGAAGTAGGGGTAGGTATATTAATTGTTTGTAGTGTAGTTGTAGTTTGTAGTGCACAATTAATAGAAATTTGCACGCGCAAGCGTGTGCAAAGAATACACATTTTTCAACTCCAGAGGAAAGGGAAATTTGGGAAATTTTGCAATTCCAAAATGTTTATGGCGTATCAGCTGGGCGAATCGCGAAGGCGAAATGTACTTTCATTCATCAAACTAATCCAATCACTCCTGCGCGTATTCTCTTCTCTTCATCATTCGCTTTACACACACCATTCCATTCTCCCTCACGAAGGTATTGGTATAGAGAACAAAGTTTACGCAATACAGCATATAGCAACATTCTCTGGGTGTGATTCTCTTTTTTAATTTCTGATTCATATTCATACAGGAACAGGAAACAGAACTTCGTCCAAGCGAAAGAAAAATTTGACTAATCGAATTAGAATTACTCTTGCGCAGTTTCTCTTTTCTCTTCCTTCGCTTAACTGCCACCATCATCTCATCTGTGAACTGTGATACCGGACGCAGAGAAAGCTAAGGCGAAATATTATCTTTCTTTTGATGCCTACAGTGTTGTCGTTGTAACCAAGGTAAAACAAAAACTTTTTTGAAATAATTATTCTTTTAAACCGATCTATGAGTGATCTTCATTAAGTAGGGTTGATACGTATCTCTGAAAGAAATTGTGTCGGTGATTAATATAAATAAGTAAATTATAAGAGACAGAGAATACGTATCTCTTCCTTCGCCTAACTACCACCATTCATCGGTGACGCTGCCCGCAGAGATTATTGTTGTTGTTGTAATCATGGTAATTTAAAAACACTATTTTGCAAATCCTTTTTGGAAATTATAATATTTTTCGACCGATCTATTAGTGGCACGCTTCAAATTGGTGAAAAAATAAATACAATTGGTATTCATTTAGTAGGTTAAATATGTTCTGAAAGAAATCGTGTCGGCGATTAATATATAGATATAACTAGCTGACCCGGCAAACTTCAAGCCGCCAAAATTTGTTAATGTAATGAAAATGATAATTCCGAGCATGCATATGCATTTGCTAATATGTAAATGTAATTTTGTCAATTAAAATTCTTTATTCAAAAGTCATATTAAATGCAATAGAAATAAATGACGTATAGCAATATTGATTTTTTTTTTCGATCAAACGGCAATGATTTTGATGTTTCGGCCAACCTTCCGCTTTTCCATTAATGTGGTTTTCCATTGGGACCACCTGAAATCTTTTTCAGATCTCAGATTTTACGGTGCTCATGGAACGCGCAACGAAAAACTGAAAAAATGTCGAGATCTGTAAAAAGTGATCCGAATCGAAAAAAAGATTGATTTTTTGTCCCAATGGAAAACCACATAAGTTGACCATGTCATCCACATTTTTATTCTTACCCGCTAAAATTACTCGCTTACTGATGTAAATGATAAATGTCAAACAAAAGAGAATATGAAATAAACGTGTACAAATCAGTCTGCAATCAAACGTCTTTCTATTCGGTCGGATATAACATATTGGCGACGAGAAAAGAAAAAATAATTAAATTTGTATAATACGTTACGGTGGATATCAACAATTTAATTAGAAATGACGAACTCAGTATTCAGTTTTGACTCTTTTGACGGTAAGACAACGACTTGGAGTCGTTGGGTAAAGAGGTTCGAAACAGCAATGAATATCTTCGATGCAAACTCAGCGAAGAAGCGAGAATTCCTCTTACATTACATGGGAGCTGCAGCCTATGATACGCTTTGCGATAAGGCATTACCGTTGGCCCCAGAACGCATGGAATACGCAGTCATTGTTGAACTGTTAGAAGAACATTTTACTCCAAAGCGAAATGAAATTCTGGAAAACTACAGATTTCATCTACGCAAACAGAGGGGGGAGGAAACATGCGCGGAATTTTTGGTGGCACTACGGAGGTTGGCGGCTGGATGCAATTTTGGAACCTATCTCGATACGGCACTTCGAAATCAATTCGTTTTTGGCTTGCAAAACCAAAAAATTCAGAGCCGGTTACTGGAAAAAAAAGGGCTAAAATTAGATGATGCAATACACGCGGCTACCGCTTACGAAGTAGGGGAAAAAGAAGGAGGAGAATTGCATCAGCAGATGGCCAGCGGAATGGTTAATAAATTGACAGATAAAAGGGAATGCGATAACAAGAGGAGAGAGTGTAGATTTAATAAAGCCAAGCCGGCAACGTTAAAGGGTGAGAAGGAAAGAAAATGTTTCCGTTGTGGTAACACTTCGCATTTGGCAGACACATGTAAATATAAAAAAAGCATCTGTCATTGCTGTAAGAAGAAAGGGCATTTGAGGAAAATGTGTTTGGAAGAAAAAAAATCGTTGAACCAAATAACGGAACGAAATCAGTTAAACTGCAATGTTGAGGATTTATTCCAAATCAATGGTAGCACGAGCACGGAAGGCATCCGCAGAAAAATAACCTGTCAATTGATTGTGAATGGTGTGCGCATGAACTTCGAAATTGACACTGGAGCTCCTGTCACGATCATTTGCTTGTCGGATGCTAAGAAATACTTTAGTAAATGCAAGGTGGAACAAACAGACACACAATTCTTCAGCTATTGCAAGACCCCAGTGGATTGTGTAGGCTACATTTGGGTCAGAGTTTCAGCAGGGTCAGCAGCGAAAGTTAAAATGTATATCGTACGATCGGATCGAAAACCCTTGCTGGGTAGGGAGTGGTTGCGTGAAATTAAATTGGATTGGCCAGGGATGCTTGGGGAGCAACTGAAAGCACCGAGAAGCATCAATAAAATCCAAGTCGAATCGGGTGACAACAATAAGTTAAAAGATGTACTAAATAAATTTCCTCATTTGTTTTCAGCCTCGACGGGCAAAATTACTGGCTACCAAGCAAGACTGTACGTGAAACAAAATATAAATCCAAAATTCATCAAGGCGAGAAGAGTGACTTTTCCGCTTCCATTCCATTCCATTCTTTATTTTTGTGGTTATCATTGATGTTCAGGAATACTTTGTTGAAAAGCTCGTCTTTTGATGAGACCGAATTGCAAAATTCGAAGGAAATGAAATCAATCCGCTCAATTCGTTGATAGGAACACGGCCATTTCTAATAGCCAGCAATTGTTTCGACAAATCTTAGGCAGATGGATCGTTCAGCAATGCAACTCTCATGTTTGCTATCAGCTGATGTTTCTCACATAGCGCCACAGATTTGATGATTTGAGGAAAGCAAAGTCGGATTTCTTACGAACACTACATTCATTTGAACTCATGTGTCTAATCCAAGCCAATAAGATTCAAAAGTTATATTAAATACAATAGTAATAAGAATAACATTGTCGATATTTTTCAATCAAATTGCAATGATCTACGTGTCGGTCAACCTGCCGCTTTTTCACTGAAGTGCTTTATTGTGCTTTATTGTGCACAACATTTTTGGTTCTATTAGATATATGCATAGTGCGTACACGTACATAGCGGGAGGTTTGCCAACACGTGACTTGCCATGCAATGTCGTTTTCCTTGGGACAAAAAATCAGTCTTTTTTTTTATCTAAATTATTTTTCATGTTTCATTAGGCAAAAAATCAAATCGTTTATCGATTCGGATCACTGTTTGCTGATATCGATATTTTTTTCAGATTTACACCATTGCCCATCGCCAACAGTTGCCTGGAGAACTTTGCAGCGGACTGGTCATTTTGTAAAGAAACTCGCATGTTTGTTGGCAAATGCAATTTCTTTACGTATTGTCATAAAGCAGACGCCGTCAGGCAAGCATTAATCTTATGTTGCATGTAGGTTCTTCATCCCCTTGCAGATTCAATGGCAATTGCAATGCTGTTCGACCGCCTTCTAACAAAGTAGCCGCTATCCCAGAAGAGGCTAGGGCCAAAGCGATCTCAGATCTCGAACGAACATTTCAAAAAGTTACTTAATGTAACATATGTAGTAAACATAATTTATTAGAACAAACTTTTTAGGTATATTTAAAAAAAAAAAATTGTTTCAAAATTGTTGACAACAACAATTTGCTTTGAAAATAATTAAAATAATTTACAACAACAATTGCTTTTAAAATTAATTTTTTTTTGTTTGCTTTGTATTTGAAGTGTCACTACTCGATTTTATCCAGTTTCTTTTTTTTTTTTCAAAGTGTATTTCCCCATAAAAAAATAAAAAATTTTAGGATATGAAAAACAGATGTTGTCCGATTCTCAACCCTAGCCCATATGCACACTAAGTTTCAAGAAAATCGGTGGAGCCGTTTCGGAGAAGTTCAACTACGCACCCCGTGACACGATAATTTTATATAGATAAATAATATATTGTCTCTTACTATATATTGTCTCTTACTTTAGAATAAATTCACTTTTCCTGTTGACTTCATATTCGTTGGTTAGGCTTATCACGTAAAAAATCGCAATTATATCTCAACATTGTTGTTCATAAACATAATTGCGAACACTGAGGTTTAATCGAAATCCGTCACACGATAGTGAGGTCTGGACGCCGAGTTCGCACTGGGCGAACTCACTTGAAAAACGCCACTTTCTTCATATGGTAACCAGTGCTCCCAGACTTTGAAGATTGTTTTCCCCTTTTTTTCAGGAAAAGCTTAAGTTTTCCCCTAAATTAAAAAAAAAATCCCCTTTTTCTCCCCTAAGTGAAATTTTCACTGGTTTTCATAAGAAACTTAAAAACTGTATCTGTTTTTATTAACAAGCTTAAAAGAAGCATATCACATAAAAATATACATATTATAAAATAACTTCCTTTTCTACTAAACATAATACCAAAATGAGTTAATGCATTCAGATGCACAAATTGTCCTATGTATAGACGTTCGGTGGACTGTTTTCGTTGATGTATAATATGAAAGAATATTAATTCTTTGACATTTTTTTCGTAATGGAAATACGTTTTAATTTTATTTGTTAATATTTCACATTTCACAAAGATTTTTTTAGGTTCCCCTTTTTTTAAGATTTTCCCTCTCTTTCCCCTTTTTGATTCTAAGAGAGCCAAAATCTGGGCTTTTCCCCTCTATTTGGGACCACTCATGATAACAAGTTTAACTACATTTACGCTCCCTATGTTAGGTAAGGTTAGGTAAGGTGGCTGTCTAGAAAGACACACTAAAACCAAATTCGCTTACATTCCCCAAGTTAGTTTTCAAAATAAATGAGTGAATTTTGAATCTAAATAACTTTTTATGCCTACAATGAATTTTGACAAAACTAGTTATGTTAAAAATGAAAATTAAATCCAACATTTTGGTTTTCCAATACTTTTGGAATTGGCGATTCAAGGCCAATGTTCTCACTGTTCTTTTTCAAGTCTGCAAGAACATGATAAATATTTTCTTAAACCTATCTATATATTTATTTATTTATCTAGATATATTAACGTACTCCTAAACCAATTAAATTGATTGAAGTTTACGATGTTATTTAAGATTAGTTTATTAAAATAAGAACAATTCAGAAAAAAATAAATAATAGAAGTGAGGTTACGAGAAGCTATTTAATGTGTTGGGGTAATTTTTGTGACAGACGACAGATGTAAAAGAATCTAAAAAAGTTCTTAAAACTAAGTTTAAGGGTATGATAACATTTTTAAGTTTTAACCCGGATAAGTGACCCTCGCTTAATTGCGTTCGGTGTTCCTCGTTTAATTCATCCGAAAACTGAGCAAACAAAGCATTCCATAAGAAATGTACAAAACTTTTCCCGTTTGAATGCGTACCGCTTAAATCCGTTATCCGGTTATTTGCGCTACTAAAAGTAAAGCTTCTTTAAATGCACACATACAGCAAGAGCATTGAAAGTTTCTCGTTCTTACAGCTTGAATAAAATCAAATGCTGTTGTCAAATTAAGTCGACAACGCACTTAAGCGGGATTCTCTTAACTGCATTTCTCGGATAAATGCGTTGAAAAGTGTACATTTTTCCGACGCAACAATCCGAGGATTATTGTAAAACAAAGTTGCATCCGTAAGATCGCCCATAACTTGAGAACGGATCGTCCGATTTGAGCTATCTTTTCTTTGTTGTGCTTGTCTCATACTAGGAGAAAAATGGAAAATTAGTTATCCCATAGGAAGAACATGTAAAACAGAAATGTCGTACAATGGCCGCTGTTCTGTCGATCTGCGATCAGCGTTGCCACTTTAATATTAAACAACTGTGGTACGTTAGAGAAAAAAAGGAGCATTTTCAAACAAAATGTAGTAACTGTTTTTTTTTTTTTTTTGTATTGAAATTAAATAGTTATATATAATACTAGCTGACCTGGCGAACTTCGTACCGCCTAACGGTCAATGAGTTTAACTAAACTTAATTCATTATTTTAATTAAGTTCAATAGTTCATTAGGAAATAAAAATTCAATAAAAGTACAAAAATCAAGTATTTCAATGGCTTTTCTCCATACAAAATGTATGGGAAAATTAGTTTTCTTCATAAATTTTGTTTTTCGGGGATTTTTCGAGAATTTTCTTTGATATTCTTCTTGTTTGGCCGGAGACCATTCCGAATTGATGCGAATCATCGAAATCTGTCCAGGCTTTCTTGAGTTATAGGATTAGATACTAACATCACTTTCTTTTATATAATATTTGGATAATTTTTCAAATATTATGTTTCCTAAACTATTTTTTTGTTTGTTTAATTCCACCCATATTGCCACAATGTCGCTATTTTGAGGTCCACATTTCAAAATAAGATCGAAAGCCCCAATATCAAATATAATTGATAAAATCGAGTGGAAAATTTCGTTGAACCAAATGCTCTCTCACATTAGGCGTTTTTCTTTTTTAGTTCAGAGCTGAACACTGAACTGAGGTCGAGCATTATGAGCGCTGGTCAATCAATTTATTCTGAGCTCATAGAGCGCGCTCTGATCATGTTCTGAACGAAAACAGAAAAACGCCTATTGGAGATTTTTAGGTGCTGTTATAAATTAATTTACAAATTGTCTGTTATTCAAATAGCGCCACCCGGCGGCCATCAATTAAACGAATTCACAGACCGGACAAATTAGAACGCACGAGAAAGGGTTTTCGGTCAAAATTTGCGGGGAAAATCGGGTATGTGCACGGAAGTCTAGTTTGGACAGTCTTTTGTATCCACTAAAGTATCCTACGCGGCAACTCTTATAATGAATGAACGGGACAACTGAAAATGAATTCTATTTCATACATCCAGAAGACAATTGGGTTCATAGCGCGATTTTTAATGTGTCAAATAGAGCGTACTTGTTGTAACTGCGTGGCGGGTTTAAATCAGATCTCATAAATAAAAACGACGTATCATAAAGTTTGATAGCGATTTCAACTAATTGCTCCCCCTACTGTAAATGTCCCATCATTTTGTAAATCAATTGTCCGAAACGTGTGGGCGCTCGCTCCATGGAGAATCACACAACAGCCGGCACACGGCCGATGGCCAGCACAACGTCTGCTCTCTTTATCGACACAGCTTAGTCCTCTTGTAGCTCTTCTGTGCATTCATATGGACTCCAAATCCAATTGTATTGCTTTTGTATCCATCATAATGTCCTTTTACAATTGTCAGAGCAGAACACCATACTGTTACTTGAAGTAAACCCATACTTCCATAAAGACTATGAGCCATCCGCATCCCGATGGCAGCAAACGGACTAAATTAGTTAACCCCCATCAACAATGTCACATGGCTTGCGGGCATTCCAATACACACACGGTTTCGTTCAACCTATAACACCCGTCAATGCAGAGGCAGACCAGAAGGACCTCAGGCACTGAGGAATGCCTTGCAAGTGCAAGAAAATGGAAAATTGCACCCTCGAGATGTAGAAAGGATATATAAAATCAAGCTATGCCTTGTGGCATCACCGGAACAAAAACACACATACACACAAAGATGACGAACCAAAAAAAGAAAAAGCTCAATTGTCAGATGGAAATTTTTCAACAGACAACAGACAGGAAGATGAGGAGCACTACGACGAAAAGTTATTCTCTAGCTATAAAATATCTCGGCCAGACAAAAAGCGAGATATTTTTTGTTCTTCTTCTATCGAAACATGAAAGGACCGCCGCGAGTTAAGTATCCATAGCAAAACATATTGAGAAAAAAGATAACATTATTTGTATTCAATGATATCTTTAGTCTCTAGTACAGTCTTGCACACAACGCTACAATGATAACATATGTAAAAGAGATAATATCGTTTGTATACAATGTTGGAATATTATCTCTTCTTCATTATCAAGCAAGACGATTGTACGCTTGGGTCTCCTTGTAGATAGATAAGAAAAGTATATAAATACGACTGTATGATGAATTTATCAACAGTCTTATTGTAACTACATAGTAGCCTTAAGCTCCTTTTAGAATTAGTAAAAAGTATTTCAATAATAAAGGACATAGTTCCAAATAAATATTGTTTAATTTTAAAAGTAAGAAACAAGTGTTTTAATTGGCGATCCTGCCAGGAGGTTAAATATACTTTTTAACTTCAATCGAGCGGACCTCGGGAACAAGTAGTGAAATCTAGTATAAACAGAACACTCGCGTTACCGGTTACAAGAATTACCTAGCATAGCAGGTACAAATATAGCTTCTTCGTACGAAGCAGCAAAGCAATTCAGTGAAAGTGTATATGTGGAGAAAAAAAACACACAAATTCGACGACAACAGACACGAGTTCAAAATGGAACAACTCGCAGTATTAATGGCAAGATTAGAAGCTTTAGAAACCAGGAGCAACACAGTAACACAAACCCTAGAGCACACACGCACAGAGAATGCAAGGTTAGCAGCAATAATAACTAACCAAAATCAAATAAACACTAATTTAGAAACAAAACTAAATGAAGTAAAATCTGGATTAGGCATAGTACCAAACATACCTGTGCTAGAGGAAATAAGAACCACATATACAGATGGTAGTGAAATACAGTTAGACGCATTTAAAAGCCTACCTATTTTCAACGGCGATCAATCAAATTATCGGTCGTGGCGCGAAGAAGCATCCAGATTAATGGACAGCATTAAAAACTTCAAAACACACAGTAAGTACGCAGCAGCATTGACTATAGTGAAAAGTAAAATACAGGGTGCAGCCGCGAATGTGTTAACTAATTATAACACAATTTTTAATTTTGAGGCGATACGTAACAGATTAGATTATACGTACTCTAATCAAGAACCTCTATACGTGCTACAAGACATGATGAAAGCCATCACGCAAAAAAGAAGCACACTGTCTGAATACCACGACGAGATAAATAAAAATCTCAATTTAATAATATCAAAAATCACTATGTCAGGTGATCCGCCGAATATAATCGACAGACTAATTAAAAATGCTAACGACGACGCAGTTCGTATATTCATTGATGGTATGAGTGACAACTTTACAAGAGGATCATTATATTCAGCTACAATAAATGATCTAGAACACGCATTCGCAATTGCTCGCAGAATAGAACATGATAATGTGCACAGGCATTTACATCTCACTCAGGATAAGCACCACAAAAATATGCCACATGAACGCAGAAACGAAAGAAGACCAAATTATTCGAGCCAAACAACGAATTATCAACCCCAGAAGCAATACGATAATATGCAGCAACACAATCAAGGACCACAGCCGATGGAGATAAACTCGAGACAAATTGTACATGCACAGCGACAAAATTGGAATCAATACAAACCCGATGTATATAATCCACCAGCGAAACGTGAACACAGCGGGAGTTTCAACACACACAACAGACCGCAACGATCTTATCAGCAGAACTTCAAGCAGCAGAGAGTAAATAACTCCCGACAACAACGCAGAGACGATGTCAGCAGTACATATGCAGAAGCAGATGAAACGGAATGTATGGTAAATAATAACATAAGAATAGATCATTTAAACTAGTAGACGGGTTGCCCTGCTTAAATTTAACTAGTACTATTTCTAAGAAAATTTATAAAATTCTTATTGATACTGGTGCAACCCATAATTACATTAATAGAAAATGCGATTCTAGCAAAAAAATTAAAATTAAACCTATAAAAATAAAAACAATGCATGGTTATTCTATGGTAGATACAAAGAAAGTAGTTAGGATATTAAAGAAAAATATAACATTTTTTGAATTAGAGGATATTCAGTCTTTTGATATGATATTAGGATATGAAGGACTTAAAGTTCTAAACGCGGAAATAAATTTCAGTAATATGACTCTAACTACCATAAGCAGTGTCGAATCTATTCAGAAAATTAATTACATAATTGGGGAAAATAATATTTATAAAGCAGACATAGATAGACTGATGAAGATTAATAACAGCATAGGACCGTTACCCTTTACAGATACTATAGAAGCAAGCATTAGGACGACCAATGATAATCCGGTTTATGTTAAACAATATCCATATCCCATAGCAGATAACGAATTCGTAAACAAAGAAATACAGAAACTCTTACATGACGATATAATAGAAAAAAGCCATAGTCCTTATAACAGTCCCATATGGACAGTACCTAAAAAAGGTTTGGACGAAAAAGGAAAACCAAAACGGCGCATGGTTGTTGATTTCCAAAAACTTAACGCTCACACTGTAACAGACAGATACCCCATTCCGGATGTCAACATGACAATTCAAAATTTAGGTAAAGCCAAGTACTTTACAACATTAGATTTGGAGTCAGGTTTCCACCAAATTAAAATCAAAACAGATGATAAAGAAAAAACAGCTTTTGCTATAAATGGCGCAAAATATCATTTTAAACGAATGCCTTTCGGGCTCAAAAATGCACCAAGCATATTTCAGAGATGCGTGGACGACATTTTGAGAGACTTTGTAGGTAAATTCGTACACGTTTACATTGATGACGTATTGATATATTCTTCATCTGAGGAAGAACATATACAGCACATAAGTCAAGTATTCGACGTACTCAATAAAGCCACATTAAAAATATCTGATGAGAAAAGTAAGTTTTTTCAAGAAGAAGTAGAATACTTAGGTCACATAATCAGACATGGTAGAATCACTACGAACCCTGAGAAAATAGCAGCTATAGAAAATTTTCCAGTCCCACAAACGGTAAAGGATTTGAGAGGATTTTTAGGTCTTACAGGTTACTATCGTAAGTTTATAAAAGGATACGCAAGCATAGCCAAGCCCCTGACATTATATTTACGAGGAGATAACGGTAAAGTAAACAAAAAACAAAGTAAAAATATTAAGTTAAATCTGAATGATTCAGCATTAGAAGCGATTAGAATTTTAAAAAATTATTTGAAAGAACAAGTCGAACTTTTTCAACCGGATTATAGTAAACCATTCGAGCTTACTACTGATGCATCCAACATAGCTATTGGAGCCGTACTAAGTCAGAATAAGCAACCTATACACTTCTTGTCAAGAACACTGAGTAAGACAGAAGAGAACTATAGCACAAACGAGAAAGAGCTATTAGCGATCATATGGTCCTTACAAAAACTCAGAAACTACATATATGGTATAGCAGACTTAACCATATATACCGATCACCAGAGCCTTATATATTCTGTATCAGAAAAAAATCCCAACACAAAGCTGAAACGTTGGAAGGGAATCATTGAAGACTTTGGAGCAAAATTAGTTTATAAACCAGGAAACCTAAATCTTGTAGCTGACGCATTATCACGTCAACGCATAAATACTTCTACCATAGAAACAGCACATTCAGCTGAAAGTTCTTCTAATGATATAATAAAAACTGTGAATCAGCCTTTTAATGCATACACTGCACAGTTCGAACTTATTGAAGATATAACAAATAATATCGAAACACAAATCTATTTTAGTAACAAAATAAGACTCATAATAAAGTTTAAGGACAAAGACTCTTTACTAAGGCAGATGAAAGAAGTTATACAACCCCAAAAGATTGTAGCTTTGCATACGAAATTTGAAAACATATACAAATATGGTGAAAACATAAAAAAAGAATTCCCACTAGTAAGATTTATATTCACACCAAGAAAACTTCAAGACGTGACAAATTTGGAGGAACAACTAAAACTTGTAAGGGTAACTCACGAAAGAGCACACCGAGGGTTACGTAACAATATACAAGAAATCTCAGAGAAATATTACTGGCCCGATCTAAATAAACAAGCAAAGAGTTTCAACAGAAAATGCATAGCATGTCTATTTGGAAAATATGAAAGAAAACCTATCAGAGAACCTCTGAATAATTCAGAAATACCAACACATGTGGGAACACACATTCATATGGACATATACTTCAACGACAAGTATACTTTCCTTGTAACAGTAGATAAGTATTCTAAATATACAATCCTTCGGGAAATCGAAACTCGAAACAGACTGTACGACGTTATGGAAGAGGTCTTATCTAATTATTTCCCAAAATGTGAACGACTCATGACAGATAACGAGAAGGGATTCAAAACAGAAATGGTGAACCAAATGTGTTTGAAATACAACATAACTAAAGTAGAAACTCCAGTATACAGATCGACAGCGAACGGTCAGGTAGAACGTGTAAACGGTACAATAACTGAACTGTCTAGAATATTCACAATTCAGAATAAAACAAGACTTATCGAAGAAATATTTAGAACAGTGCGTGAATTAAATAATTCTATACACTCAGTTACCGGTTTGAAACCTAGAGACATTTTCTTTAATCAAAATAAATATAGCAATAGTGAAATTATAATAAATAAACTAAACTCAGCATCCAAAAAAGTGATCGAACGTCTAAATAAAGGAACTCGACACAGAGAGTATAAAAAAGGAGATAAGATAATGGTAAGAATCACAGGTCTTAGAAAGAAATCTAACGCCAGATACATAACAAGAATAGTAGAAGAAGATAAAGGAGACACTGTAATCTCTAAAGAAGGAATAAAAATTCACAAGGATAACATAAAGAATTATCATTTTTCAGATGACGAAAATATTAATATTCCTAACATTACTAGGAATTGTACAGAGTCAAGAAGGGCAAGGAAACGTTCAAATAACTGAGTTACTAAACAAGAAGTTTATACTTACGCAAACAGATGACGTGTATTTATTCAAAGAACAAACTTATTTGTTACATGCCACCAACCTGACTTCGATATTTCAACCTTACGTAAATATCGTAACTAGTAAATATCAACCTACACAAGAAGAAAAAATTTGGTTAAGTAAAATTAAGAATTTAGCAGACCAATTACAAGAACATACTAGGCATACTAGATCAATTAACTTTTTAGGAACAGCTTTCAAATATGTGTTTGGTAATCCTGACCATTATGACTTAGTTAACATAGAAACGAGTATAAATAATCTCATAGAAAACAATAATAAACAAAAAACTATAAATTCTAGATTTGAACAAATTTTGCAACAATTCGAAGGTCAGAGCCTTAAAGAACATTTAGTAATAGAACAAGTGTACGAACAATTATTATTATTGACCAGAACAATTAATGCAGCAAAAAATAATGAATATTTATCAGAAAGCCTAGACTTAGATGACATTAAAAATATTATTCAACATGAAATAATTCAAGTACCCATAATAAATATACTTGAGTACTCTAAAATATTATTAGCTAGAACTGATGAATTCTTCATCACAATATATAAATATCCAGTTCTAATTAAATCATGTAAATTGTATAAAGTAACACCTTTAAATTCAAAACATGGAAAAATCATTACAGATAAAACAATTGCCTTATGTAACCAAACTTATTTAAGAACAAGAAATTGTCAAAATCATCTAAGTAAAAACATTTGTGAAATTAACTTTGAAGAAGAAAATTGTCTTATTCCACTTTTAAAGAATATAACTTCAAAATGCAACATTAAACAAGAATACGATTACGACTTAGAAATTGAATCCGGTGTTATGTTATTAAGCGGTAAGCATAAGTTAAATAATCAAACAATTAATGGTATAAACTTAGTTACTTATGAAAATACTATAAATCTAGACGATAAAATATACAAAAACATGCATAAGCAAATTAAAGAAGTTATATTAAGAAATCATAATTCAGAGTCTTACATCGACCAAATAATTAAAGAAGATACAATGTACAAATTCGATAACATAGATACTTTAAAAAAACTAATTATTCCTTTTGAAGAAAAACCGATATTATCAACTATATACACAATTGTAACACTGATTGTTATTCTAGCATTTACGTACGTAATGATAAAAACTATACAATGTATAACAGATCGTCAAAAACAAAAAAAGATTGACGCATATAACAAAACTTATGAAAGAGAAATGTTAAAAATAGCGTCGAAAAATCGGGACGATTTCGTTTAACAAGGGGGGGAGTTAAGTATCCATAGCAAAACATATTGAGAAAAAAGATAACATTATTTGTATTCAATGATATCTTTAGTCTCTAGTACAGTCTTGCACACAACGCTACAATGATAACATATGTAAAAGAGATAATATCGTTTGTATACAATGTTGGAATATTATCTCTTCTTCATTATCAAGCAAGACGATTGTACGCTTGGGTCTCCTTGTAGATAGATAAGAAAAGTATATTAATACGACTGTATGATGAATTTATCAACAGTCTTATTGTAACTACATAGTAGCCTTAAGCTCCTTTTAGAATTAGTAAAAAGTATTTCAATAATAAAGGACATAGTTCCAAATAAATATTGTTTAATTTTAAAAGTAAGAAACAAGTGTTTTAATTCGCGCCGGTACAACTGGACAGTGTAGCTGTGTCCTGTTTCGAGAGTTTTGTCTGCCTGCTCCAGTTTTTCGCTGTTAATCTTCTCAATTTTGTCCCGGTCCGTTGTGTTATATATGCATTTGTCGGGAATTTCTGTGTCTTTTATTAGTTTCGGTGTTGTTATTCTTTTTGAAGGAATTTTCTTTTCTCTCTTTTGGATTTCCTTTCTGTTTCTTTTTTCTTTTCTTTTTTCAGCGCACAGTTTTGTTTAGTGAAACGGGTGCGGATTTTATGCTAACCATTGGGACAATTCTGGAGAAGTTTCCTTGGGCGAGTCCAACAAAAAAGTGGAACGGAAGTGAAATAGTTGAAAGGAGATGAGAAAATGAGATGTAGGTATTTCACGGAGCACTTTGAAACAAACACTTAACTTAATGCTAATTATAGTTATACAAGTCTTTGGAGGTATTTCGGAAACGGAATACTTTTGAATCCGTTGGCAATAATCGCATGGATTCTTAGATGAGAATCTGTCTTCTTTTTTTTTGGAGATTGACTAAATTATCCTAATTTGCACGGTGATTTACTGCAATTGGACTATTAAGCAGACTACAACTTTCTTGGACCCATTCGTTGATCGATGATCAAAAGTGATCAGGCATCAATGATGGCCTTGGGTGGGATTCTGTAAAAAAAACGAAACGAAAACCACTTTCGCATTTTAAAAAAACGAAAGAAATCACGCGAAAGCGAAAATTTGCTTCATGTAACTCCTAACGTTTTTTTGTTCACATTCGTTTAGATTTGAGAAACTGTATGACAACAAAATTATAGCTTGGCAGTCTCAGTATGTCGTTTTATTTTCCTTATTTTGATAACTAACAGCTGACAATTGAATTTTTGCACATATTTCGAGAGATATATTCGCTTGCACATAATCAATGTCTAGCCTAATGTGTATTTAAAAATTAGCACACCAATTAGCCACTGAAAACCAACAATACCGAGGAAATATAACGAATCTACACGACACGAAATGAAAACCAACGACCACCGGACAAAATGAAAAACACGAGAAAACTAAACGTCATCAGATGTGCAACGTGCAACAACAATCAAATCACGTCCTTTGCTTTTGTCCTGTATTTGCTCGGATCAGTTGTTGTCATGGGCACTATCGAATGAATACGCATATAGATGTTGAACGAAAAGTTGAACGAGTGAAATCATTCAAACCTACTATCGAAGGAAAATATCAGTTGAACGAAAAACTGAATGAGTCAATGGAATCGTTCAAACGTACTATTGAGTGAAAAATGTAGTTACTAACTTTTCGTTCCATTACTATCTTCATTCGATAGCAGTTCGAATGATTTATCGGCTACTATCGAATAAGTCGATAGTTTTTATTCGATAGTCCCCAACACTAATCAGTTGACAGATCTTGAGTGCTGAAGTGGTAAGTGCTTGTACTGTAAGCTCCCCATCGCTGAGTTGCATTTTCGGCTTTTCAAGAAAGTCGAGGAAATTCCAGTAAAATGGGTTATACCAAAAAGAAATAGAAAAAAACAACTACCATAAATATTCCTCAAGTCAAGGTTCTTAAGCCATAGTTTGTCTCCTCCACATTGAACGCCACAGTTAAAATAAATGTAAAAAATAAATAAATGCTGAGTATGGTTTTTTAGACAGCTTTACTTGTTCTCTATCCATCAGCGGTGCCAAAATATGTTCATAGATTCACATTTAATTTTTTTTAAATTTCGTTGTTACTACTGTTTTGGACTAAGTTGCTGCCCAAAGCGAATTACGTCCTTGCTTTGTTGAAGCAAAGGACAAGAAAAAGCCGTGACCATTTACAAACGTTATAAAAAATGATTTTATTTTTTACTCTTATATGAGTTTACAACAACTTTTATGTGTTAGGGGTGGTTATCAATCAATCCAGATTAGTTTGCATCCTTTCAAGAAATCCCTATTTTCAATTTGTTTCGCCTAGCTGATCACGGCTTTCAGGGTCTATGAACCTTTACATGTTTAATCTATACTTATAATAAAACTGTAGGCAATTTTTTTGTTACCTAATGGCGTGAAAACTACTGCACAGATTTTGATGAAACTTTTTTTGAAAGTTTCTTAAGATACTGTGCAACATATAGGCTATTCCTTTCATAGCCATGCCTATTTTTTGGAGCGTTTTTGACCAAAATTTGTTTTTGAAGTTGTTGTAGTACGCAGTAAAAGACGTCCGTTCCAAATGAGTATTTATTAGCAACTGCTTAGATTTGTATATACCTAACTGACATGAGCTGAGTATATGATGAAGACATGTATGTATTTGTATACCATACTATAACATCTCCCCTTCTTTATAACATTACTACCAAATTTAGAAATTCTTAAACAATTGTAAATTCAAATATGTATTGATATAACAGTAAGGAGATTTATGTAAATGAGAAGTAAATAGTAAGTAAAATAAAATTGGGAATTCATTAAACTTGTGAAATTCAAATTCTAATTCTAATGGGTTTGTACAACACTTTGTATCTTACTCCAGATAGCGCTCTGGAATCTTAACATTCCTTTTGCTTTTTCTTTGAGCTATAGGGAGCTCCTGCGGCTCGTCTGGCAATTCGGTGGGTGATAGGTGATTGCGTTCACTTTGCTGGTCCAGTGCAGTTTCTTCTACTTGTGGCTCGGAATTGACTGGAATACTATGTATATGTTGGCGGTTACGTAGGTACTCGGTATCTCCTACTCGTACAATAGCTGCTCTTTCCGTCACGGGATTGACCACGGTTCCTTTTGACCACCTACTATCTCCGGATTTCTTAATTTGTACCATAACATCCTGTCCCTGTTCTAGTTCTGGTAAATAAGCACTTTTCCTGTCAAAGTACTTCTTAGTAACGCGCCGTTGATGAACGATATTCTGCTTGACATTATACTGAACTTCTGGGTGTAATTTTGCGGGTATCATCGGAACTGAGCATCTAGTTCTCCTTGACATCAATCGCTGTACCGGACTAGACCCAATATGGTTCGAGGTAGTGATGTGTCGACTCGGTTTGGTAAACCGGTTTAAACCGAGTTACTACTAAACCGGTTTAAACCGAGTTGCTTTTATTTCAAACCGAGTTGGCGAAAACCAATGAAACGAAACGAACCGACCGAAAACTGAATAATAAAATGCCACGCATGCATAAACCGATATCAACACACGACTCGGTTTCGGATCTCGGTTCGATTGGTTAAGTAGAAGGTAGGTGGCATGTGAGAAAAATAAACACAATGTACAAACACTTTAATGAGCATGCAAGATGCAAAGTCCAATTGGAAAGCTGTGCTCTTCTCTTTACTCCTGTTTTCTCGCAAGTGGAATGTGTATGTGCTATGATTTTTATGAGCGAGGGTGGTTTTTGTCAATTGAGCGAGTCCATAGGTAATTCGGTTTGAATGAACCGTATACGTACGTATACCCTACCCGTTCGTAAAGTCGAGTTGGATTTCGATTTCTTAATGAGTTGCAACTTGCAAATCGAGTCGACTAACTCGGTTTGCAGCTCGGTTTGCAACTCGGTTTGCTTCAATTCTAAACCGGTTTAACTCGGTTTGAGAAAATATCGGTTTGGCACATCGCTAGTTCGAGGTGTTGCGTAGATCTAGTAACATCTTCCAAAAACAGTTTCCAGACTGCGTTGCTTTATTCATCAGACTTTTTGCTATTTTTACAGCAGATTCCGCCTTGCCATTGCCTTGCTGATGGTGTGGAGAACTTCTGGTATGCTTGAATTCCCATTGCTTGGAAAAATGTGCAAAGCTTTCACTAATAAACGGGGTACCTCCATCTGTCGTGACAACCTGTGGGACTCCATGTCTGCTGAAGTTTTTCTTGCAGGTATCTATGATAGAAGATGTCTTGATCGAGGATAGCTCATCGACTTCAAAGAAATCTGAAAAGAAGTCTACAGTTACTAAGAAGTATTTTCTGTTGTTACCTTTAGGATATTCGAATATGTCGAGACCAACTCGTTGAAAGGGTATGTCAGGTAAAGTGGGGCATTGCAGGGTAAGGTTCGGGTGATTCGGTCTGTTTGCCAAACATACTTCACAAACAGACCACATGTTATTTATATGATTATTGATATTAGGCCAGAATACTGTGTCCCTCGCTTTTTTCATGTACGCTTCCATTCCCTGATGGCTATAGTGCAGTCGCTTTAGGATTGATTGCCGTAAACTTTTCGGAATGATCAACCTGTCTCCTTTGAGAATAAGTCCATTTTGTATTGTTATTTCATCTCGATACGTCCAGTAGTTCTTGATTTCCAAGTCTAGTTTATTGGCGACCAGTGGCCAACCCTCACTCACAATCCGAATTAACTTTTGCAGATTGGGATCTTTCAATGTTTCGGCTCTTATTTCTTCGATGCGTTGTTCTGTGATAGTGACGTTCTTCATTTCTTCTATTACATTAATTTCTTCAATCTCTGCCAGCACGCTCTCTAGGTCGTCCATGCGATAGATCTCTTCCCTTTTAGTGGACTCTGCACTGTTTAATTGAAGTGCCGCTCTAGATAAGGCATCCGCGATGTACATTAATTTACCTTTTTTGTATATCAGGTTAAAATTATATCTCTGCAGACTAAGCCTCATTCTCTGCAAACGCCTGGGAGTATCGAGTATTGGTTTCTTGAAAATCGTTTGTAAGGGTAAGTGATCGCTTTCTACTATAATATTGCGCCTTCCGCAAAGATACTGGTCAAAACGTTTGCAGCCAAATAGAACTGCCAGGCACTCCTTTTCTATCTGTGCATATTGTTGTTCCGTTTTTGTAAGAGTCCGAGATGCAAATGCTACTGGGTGTCCTTTCTGCATCAGCACAGCTCCTAGTCCCTTTTGGCTTGCGTCACATTGCAGAGTCACGTTTTCCTCAATGTTATAATATTGCAATATTGGTGCTTTAACTATCATTTGCTTTAAAGATCGGAACGCAGTCTCTTCGTCGGGTCCCCATTGCCATGTTTCATTGACTTTACAGATTTCTCGTAAAGGAGCTGCAATGGAAGAGAGATTAGGTAAAAATCGTGAAAGATATGTACATAAACCAATAAATGTTTGAGTTTCTGCTTTGTTCCTCGGTGCCGGCATGTTCATAATTGCTTCAACTTTGCTGCTATCAATTTTCAGACCTTCGTTTGTCAGCACGTGTCCAAAGAATGGTACCTGTTCCACCAACAGTTTCGTTTTGTCCGGGTTTAATTTTACGTTGTGTTTTCTTAATCTGGAAAGTAAATTTACAAGATTCTTATTGTGGTCTTCCGTTGCTTCTTCGATAGTATCGCCTTTCCCAAATACCAGGATGTCGTCCGCGATAACCTCTATTCCAACTAATCCATTAACAATTTCATGTAAAATCTTTTGCCAATATTCAGGAGCTGGAGAAATACCAAAAGGCATTCGATTCCACTAGTATCTGCCAAATGGAGTCCAAAACGTAGTTAGTGCTCTGCTCGTCTCATCCAAGGGTACCTGCCAAAATCCGTTTTTCGCATCTAAAGTGCTGAAAATTTTAGCTTTTGATAAGTTCGGTAGCATTTCGTCAATTGTTGGTATTTGATAGTTAATACGTTTAAGAGCTTTATTCACTTCAGTTGGATCAAGGCATATACGAATTTTGTTGTTTCGCCTTACCAAAACTAAATTACTGTTCCAAGGAGTGTGATGATCTACCTTGCTTATAATTTTGCGGCTTTCCAACTCATCTAATTTCCGTTTGAGTTCGTTTCGTACTTTTACCGGTATTCGTCTGGGTTGTTGCTGTTTTGGGTGAATACTCTCATCGATTTCCAACTTAAGAGGTGTTCTTATTTCTCCGTCGCCGTCAAAAACATCCTGATATTCCTTTAGAATATCAGATGCCGTGGGATTTACATATTTGATCCTGTTAACTTGGATGATGTTCATTGCAATAGAATCTTTAGCACCAACTATAACTTCACACTCAGAGTTAAGCAATTGAAAAATGAGGTTATATTTCACGCCGTTGAAAACACAAGTCAATCTACCTTCGCCGATTGGTTTTAATATATGCCCACTGAAACTTTTTAACTTTGCGCTACTTTTATTCAATAAATGTCCCTTTAACTTCGAAAACAACTTGTAGCTCATAATATTGCACGATGCTCCTGTGTCAATTACGCATTTTACTCTTTCTAATTTCTGACGTTTTCCTGTTATTTTGACGAACTCTATGGATTTCCTGACTATACTTTTCTTACTCACACTGTCAATTGATTGCACAAGCAAAATTTCATCGTCCGTTGTGCTATTGTCATCTGCAACAGCATATATATAACCCTTTTTTCCGACCATATTACCGATTTTGTTGTTTTTTTGTCTGTCATCATATGTATTGGGATGAGCGGAGCAAACGGAACTAAAGTGATTTTTTCCGTTGCAATTTCTACATATTTTTCCATATGCTGCACATTTGCCTCTTTGATGAGAGTAACCACAGTAACTGCATGCTTGTTTTTGTGTGTATGTAGACGATTTATGAGACTGCTGATTTTTTTTATATATTCGATTGGCGTCATGTGTTTGTTGATCGTTTTCTTTGTCAGCGTTTGATATGCTTTTCATTCTTTCCGTTGTCTGTTCAATTAGTTTGCATGTTTCTATGGCCTTTTGCAATGTTAAATCTTCTGTCATCAGAAGTTTCTTTCTCATCTCGTTGCTGATAATCCCTGGTATTATTCGATCACACACAAAATCATCTTCTTGGTTTTCTGTATATGAACAGCTCTTTATTAGATCTCTCAAGCGGCACACATATGCTTCAACGCTTTCATCTTCCTCCTGTTTTGCTGTATTAAATAAAAATCGTTCGTACCTTTTGTTGACCCTCGGTTTAAAGTACGCCTCCAACGAATCGAGAATACCTTTGACCGTTCCCTTGTTTGAATCTGATATTTTTAATTGAGATAATACTCTGAAGCACTCATCGCCCATGCATGCTTTTAAAATTGCTACCCGTTGTGGATCTGTTTTGCTTGTCAAATCTGCAGCTATCTCAAAATTTTCCCACTGTTCTCTAAAAATTTTCCAATTCTCGACCTGATTCTCCTTTGTGTTCATAGCCCGGGGCGGCGGTATGCTCATGACGGTATTCATTGACGATTCTTCTTTCTTTTCTAGGGTTTCCAACTCCTTTTTAACTTCCTGTTGCTCTACTTGACTCGAACTTTCTTCTGAGTCGCTATCTGCGTAATACATATGTAATTATTGAAATTCACGTTTTTAATTCGTTAAATTAAGTTTAAATGTTGTAACATCTGACACCATGTTGTAGTACGCAGTAAAAGACGTCCGTTCCAAATGAGTTTTTATTAGCAACTGCTTAGATTTGTATATACCTAACTGACATGAGCTGAGTATATGATGAAGACATGTATGTATTTGTATACCATACTATAACAGAAGTGAAACTTCTTATGCGACTTCCAACTCAAGGTCGCGTTAAACGTTTAACGCTAATAATTGGATACTCAAAGGTGTGAGCGAGGGTGAGGGTGGCGCACATTGCACAGCACAAGCACGTTCATATGAAAAAAAAAAATGAGTGGTGTTTTCTCCAACAAAAGTGAAGCGAAAGAGAAGTATGCGAGGTAAATGTGTATAATCAACAGCCACAATGTGTTTTTGAGGAAATGCGCAGATGGCTGTTGACGTGCGCTGATGGACTTATGGTGGTGTTTATAGAAATTGAGTTCAAGGTTTTTGTTTTAATGGTTGTTATAGGACATACCTACATACGTTGATACCTACAGTTAAGAATTGAAGAATTCAAGAAGTAAAGACGATATAGGTGAATTATGTATGTTGTTTGATTTATTGAAGTGAAACTTCTTAAATGCTTAATGCTACTATAAGCATTGCATACTCAAAGGTGTGAGGGTACCGTTCACGCTTCAGAGTATGCAATGGTGAGTGAGTTTATTGGCACCAAATGCTGGGAGAAGAATATTCTGTGGTGAAGATTAATTTCCAAAAATAATGACTAAATTGGCAATTAATGTCTTATTGAAATGAAACTTCTAATGCGACTTCTAACAAGGTTGTGTTAAACGTTCAACGCTCCTGGGGAGGGGGAAGGCGTGGCACTCGAACGCATGCGCGTAGTATATACCTGTTACAGGCCGGTGCGAGCGTTAGCAACGAGTAGCGTCCTCATTATTTCATTTACTTGTTTTAGTTTGATTTGATACACATACGACCTATAATTTAATAGGGTAGTATTTTTGAAGTGAAACTTCTAATGCGACTTCCAACATATCGTATCTTACTTTAGTTGTCACTATCCCATTGTAAATTTTATGGATTTGGATATTTCTCCACTCCAAAATGATAATTAAAAGATGCGATCAATTGTGAATTGTAAGCAATGTTAATAAAGTTTGTCTTAAAGCCTAGTATCTTTGTAGACATTTTTGTATGGGAGCTAAAATTTAGCGCGAGCAGGATACTATACTCTGTTCAATTCGTATTTTCAGTACAGGCCTTATGGGAAGCTCTTTTTTCTACCAGTGGTGCCTGTAGCTACTCTCACGGCACTCAACACAAGATTTGCCACTGAAATAAAAGCGAAACCACTGGTGATTCCAAAGAATTTGTTGTTGTCATTTACGAAAAACGCA
Organism: Cheilosia urbana; assembly: GCA_946477585.1. Taxonomy (NCBI): domain Eukaryota; kingdom Metazoa; phylum Arthropoda; class Insecta; order Diptera; family Syrphidae; genus Cheilosia; species Cheilosia urbana. The sequence continues at coordinate 60,099,536 of OX297854.1, read as the reverse complement.
CCCAATTTTCCTCAAAGGCGCATACATCCCACCATGACCAGTCTGCCAGGCAGTCGCGAGCAGAATGAGGATGACGACGAGGGTGATATTCTCGTGTGCGGTTGCTATTTTATCGCAGAAAATAAACATGTGTGTGTTTTAAGCACCTCAGAAGAGTGTTACCCTAATCTATTTGCAGAAATATCTTTACGGGTTTTTCTATGGATATTTTCACAGAACTTTTTGTTTTGGTGCTTTTTAAAGCTTTTGAGAGCGAATAAATGAATTTGATTATGTGGGATGTTGCCATACAGTTTTTAGGTACTCCTTTAATTATTTTGTATTTATGAAGGATCTGTTAATATGCAGTTAAACCATTTTTTCTTAATAAAGAGTTGGTATTTGGTAACCCTACCGATATTTGTGAGAGAATTATGCCAATTTTGAGTGCTCACTTTGGCAACCATGTGAGAGCTTTAAAATGGAGACAGCTTATTAAAATCCATAATAGTTAGGGTGAAAGGCAAATAGCCTATCTTCCCTGTACTGAAAATACGAATTGAACAGAGTATAGGCAAACAATATGATTTCACTAAAAATCAATTTCTACCCCCTCCTATTTTCATTTCCACATTACGAAGTTTCACTTCTTCCGCGCGGAGGGACTCCACGCACTATTTTTTTTTTCTGACTTTACTGCCTTTAACTCGCCATTACTCAGATAATTCTTAATCAATGCAAACAAAACAAAATACTTAGGAGAGCCAACACCTTTATAGTTATTTCAAGCCTTCAATCAGCTTTCTATGTCCTCAAGAAGCTGAGCTACAACCTAAAATCTAACACCAAAAAAATAAATTTATTTTCTCAAATCGAATATTATCAGCAGCCGCGGTCCTTGATCGTTGTTCTGCTTTGGGGTGGTTTGGTGGCGCACATCGCACAAGCACGTTCATATAAAAAAAAAAACAGCGACCAGTTTCTGAGGAAATGCGCAGATGGCTGATGACGTGTGGTGTGGTGTGGTGAGGGACGTATGGTGGCGGTGGTAGAAATTGAGTTCATGGTTTTTGTTTTAATGGTTGTTATAGTATCTACGTTGATACCTACAGTCAAGAATTGAAGAATTCAAGAAGTAAAGACGATATAGGTGAATTATGTTGTTTGATTTACTTATTGTTGGTGTAGATACAAATTTCCGTTAAGGCTTTTGTTTTAGTGGTTGTTTTGATATTACGTACGTTGATACCTACAGTAAGGAAGTGGAACTTTACTACTTACGCTGTTGAATTTAATTTACATTGGTGTTTAAGGTAAATAGATTTGTGTGATTTATTGTTTTACATTAACAATGTTCACCGCTTTTTTTTTAGCTAGACTGTTGATTTTAAACAAATACTATGCCGTTAAGAAAACGGTCAAATCTCTTTTATTGGAAATTACACAGTCTCACGCCGCGTACGAAGTTGCGGGCACAGCTAGTTTTCTGTAAAAAGAATTTTTTCATTTTTTGTGATCGGAAAAAGTTTTTCGTACGAACAAATTTAACGTTTTAATTCATAAGCAACATTTTAAGACAGGGATTGAGTTCAATAATCAAGTTTAAGTGGTCAAAAAAAGCAAAAGAAAATGTTCACGGTTTCGTTTTACGTATGACTATAACTGGGGCCTAATCTGCTTGCGACTTCAATGTGCTAGAGGGAGACAACTAATCCGATCAAATACAGGATAATAGCAAAGGACGTGATTTTATGTATAGTCGGCCTCTCCACGCCGCTAATTTCTTACAGACCATTGGGAACATACTGAGTTCGCACGAAAACATGAGAAAATTCCTCTGAACTTAGCAATTTCGGAATCCCAGTCTGACGTGGACCTAAACCCCTACAAACCCTTGAAAAGTAGATGCATTCTTGTACTGAAGTTTAGTGTTGTCTATTTACGATTTATTTTTTATTTGCATTTTTTAATATGTTTTTCGATCAAAATCGTTAGAGTAGTTTTGGTAAAATTATGCGGAAACATAGAAATGTTTGACTCGAAAAGTACCTACTGTTCTTCAACTGTTTAGCTGAATACACGATATTGCCCAGGATGTAAACATTACCAACCATTTACATTTTCAAAAATCCAATTCCAAATCAAAAATGGGGTTTTCGCGAATTGAGCAGTTTCTATATTTAAGTACTATTGATGATTTGGGCTTAAAGCGGGAGGACGCAGTTATTTTTGAAAACATAAATTTAGCACCAAGCTTGTTAATACAGAATTGACCATGGAAGTGGTTCACATAAAACCACTTTCTTTGAGAATAGATCACATATCTTCAAATATTTTAACGTAATTGTTGGGTTTGTTCACTAATGCATGGAATTAAAAAAAAAAAGAAGTGGCGCATTTATGTACACTATCCGGCACACGCGTTTTTGTATGAGAAGGGACAGAGAGATCCGTTTGCCAGCTATGTCAAAGTGAATAAAGGCGCAAGAATGAGATCACAAATCAGACGCCTAAGGTGACTTGGATGTTCTACCCATAATTATAGATACGTAAAGCGGAAATAAATACAAAACATATCTATTCAAAACATGTGAAATGAGTGTGTTAATTAGTTTCAGTAAATTAAACCAACACTAGATCAATTATTTATACTAAAAAAAAGAAGATAATTGCCCGTTCATCACTTTCGGAAGACATTTCACATGTTTCACACTATCTTGCCCCGACGCAAAATTCGCCAAGTTGTATAGCCGAACCTATTGTTTCGAATTTGGTCACCAGACGTTGGAGAGCCGACTACAAAGGGCCACCGCGTCTGCTGTAACATGGGAGCAACGCGAGCAATGTTTGCACTGACGTTTACACTCATTTTGTTAATAAAATTTATTTTATCATTTGGAGGTTCTGCTCATGATCGTGTCACTTGCCATGGTGATTTGGCATCAGTGGCTGAATAATACACTGAACAAAAAGTCGGCGTCGTATTGATGAATGGCGTTCATCAAAATGATATTCATTGATATGACGTTCTTTTCATAAATATGATAAACAAATTCATGAAAACTTTTTGACAATTGATGAACCGTTTTTTAATATGATGAAAGTGAATTCATCAATTTTTTCAACAGGATTCTGAAGAGAAATAAGCGTATGTTGTTATGAACTACGTTCATTATTTCATCAATATGACGAAAACACTTATTTCGATGAATTTAGTCATTTATTCATCCAGTTGATGATTTATTCGTCTTATTGATGAATGGAATCATCATATTCAAGTACGATTGCCAAGTTTTGAATTTTAATCATATTGATAAAGACGTTCATCGTTTTGATGACGGCTTTTATTATATTGATGACCGCGTTCGTCAAAAAACAGACATTCATTTTTATTAAGGAGAACGTTGATGTAAGCCTTCATCATATAGATGAACTAATTTCACACACGCAAGATGCATCTTTTAATGTATATATGCCATTGCTCATCAAGCGTAAAGTATGTACACAGGGTGGCATAGAAGTAAATTGTGAATGGTTTCTATGTGATTTAGAAATTTCATCATATAATATGTTTATCTTTTAGTTAATGTTCCCCCAAAAGTATCCATTTGCATTTTTAACTATGTATTGACAATTGCTTGCCGATGAACAAACTTTTATATTTTTGCTTTTTCTACTGGCTTTGCTAAATAAACTGCAGCGCCTATATAAAATTTAAAACAATTAATGAAGTGTGAAAAATGCAATATTAGTGTAAAAATGGAGGAAATATAAAAAAGCTATAGTCTAACTTCGATTATTCACATTACATATATAAAATGTTATAAATTTTGCATAAATAGCTTTAATACATTAATTATATTCTAAGTATTTATTATGTTATCAGTAGAATGAAACTTATATAATTAGAAAGCAGTGGCGTCTCGTCAGGGTGTGCAAGGTGTGCATTGCACACCCTGATCTAACGAAAATAAGTCCCTCATAAAACACTGTGTAATAATAATAACACACAAGTAATGATATGAACAATTCCATAACCCATAAAACCTCCATAACACAGCCAACAGCTTCAGCCTACACCATACCTATTCATATTCATCCTTTATAAATTATAAATCTTCTCTCAAAATTCCTTCACCGCTGAGAAAAAAAAAATGAGCTCGTACAAAAACTCGCTGTGCACCATTCTGTTGATTTCATCAAATAAATTCATCCAACTCCAAACTATATCCCTCTTCAAAATTTCTCCAGTATTCATCCCCATCGTCATTCGTCGGCCGCACGCCGCCGTACTTAAATCGCTTTACTTTGATGAACTTGTAGTGAACTCGTGCGAAGGTTTTCGGTGCACGGGCTGTATTCATTTTCTTTTCTTTTGCATCTGTTGTTCTGTTCTGTTTCCGTAAAGCGTCATAAGTCAAATATACAATGTACTACATCGATACTCGTGCAAACAAAAGCTGTGCACGAAAGCCGACGAATAAATGGTTGAACTTTGCTTTTCGTTAAAGTGGGATTGGGGTTGCAGTTTCGTGCGGTGCTTTTGATTTTGTATGCGAAAGTTTTATTTTTTTTTAATTTATTGTGGTAAAACAAAATAAGATATCAAAAACAGCAGAACAATAATTGAGAAAACAATAAAAGGAACGTGTTTTCAGGCAATTAATTGATATCTATTTCTAAAAAAATATATGATTTTAAAGAATTTGCTCACCCATCTAAATAATTCACGCGACGCTGCTGTTAGAAAGGTACTGTGGTTATCACTTAATTGAAAGTATGTTGGTAGCAGTTATGTATTCAAATATAAATAGTTTTAGGTTAGAACCTATATCTTCGATGGAGCGCCTCGTTTACCCAAAAAAGAATGCAATCTACCTACCTAAGGGTATGCAATTAATGTATAACTTTAATTCAGTTGCATAGATATATCTGGGAGGTGTTGACCAACCGATTTCGTTTCAATGATTTTACTATGTAAACGAACGTTTTTCGACATAAATTGTTTGCTCTAAATGTTCATAGCGACGTTTTAAAAGCTTAATCATGAGTAAGACTAGTATACATACTTCTAAAAGGTAGGTTAAGCTACGTTTCCACCGAACACAAATCCCAAGATTAAGTACAAGAGGTTTAGAATTAATCATGAAGTGTTTCCACCAAATAAAAGAAGATTAACTTGACATATTCTCTCTGGCTCTGTCCATTTGAGAGAAGATTACATTTCACGAGAGAGAGAGAGAGAGAGAGAGAGAGACATTTTTCCATTTTTGATGTCTTTTCTTTCATTTTTTTTTCACTTTTGACATATCGAGCTGTGGAAAGTGTGTTTGTTTTATTTTTTAACCTTCCTTTATATGAGATTACTTTTGTATGATAAATCGCGAGATTTATGCGGGATTTACGGAAATTTTCTTAAATCTCGCAGCTATTCTCTGGTGGAAACTTAGCAGTAGGGTCGATTTTCGACCACAAGCGAGACTAATAATAAAATATGTAATATGTCATTGAAATAAAGCTACAATTATCGTGAATTTTCTACAACGATTTTCCTTTGGTAAAAAAAATTGCTCGCTATATAATTATACCTAACGTTGTTTAAGAATATTTTCAAAATGAATGTAATATTGTTATTTAACCAAACTTTCTCATACATTGTTCTCTCACGCCTTAACATTCTAAAATTCAACTTGGAATGGAATGGATCAATAAAATTATAACTAAATAACAAAAAACGTAAAAACACATTTAAAACACAAATGTATGCACATTCACCCTGTGACTCTACCTAAAGAAATGCATATGGCAGGCAAATGGCCGTTCTCTGATTCTCATGGGGTCCATTATGAAAAAAAGTCCCAGGAGTGATAAAAGTAACTCAGAAATAAAATTTATTTTTATAAATTCTCAATATTTCTTGAGCGCGTGAGTTTTTGCCACTACAACTTATTGACATTTGTGGTAAAACTGATTTTCGTTTGAATATTTTCCTTCCGGATGCAAAGTAATTCAATTGTTAAATTCACATAATATTACCATTACCATTTTCATGACATTATGCTCGTTTGAGTATTTTAGCATCCACATGAAAGTGGGAAGGCTATATTTTTACGATTTATATTGGCGTCAGTATTTTTATTTCATGTTTTTATTTGTGTGAACAATCTTACAACTACATAAAAACAAATTTGACAGCACAAAAAGTATGCATCATATTGATGAACAAATTTTCAATATAATGAATACATTCGTCACATTATGAAATTAAAGGGGAATTTCGGTTCATCATATTGATGAATTTTTCATAATATTGATGAACAAAGTTGATGAATGATGAACACATTTTTAAATTTTCGAAGTTCATCATATTGACGAAATCTGTTTCATCATAGTAATGAAAAAGTTCACTGGACTAAAATTGTTGATTTTTTCATCACATTGATGAACTTTTTCACTACTATGGTGTACCTTTTTTTTCAGTGTAAGCACCAGATTAGACTGGTAATAGCGACCCGTCTTAATTACACTTAATAAACCGAAAGCTACCTGAAGAGCTTTATACAATTTTTGGACACGTGTCGAGTGGTTACAACAAGTAAAATAGATTTATCGATTTCTCATACAAACAAACACTTTATGTCAGAACGAGTCCAAATCTCTCATATGCAGGTAAATGTGATATGCTGTTTCGGAAATGCATTCGCTTTTCATTTAAAAAGAAGAGTGATCTAACGACCTATGCATCCTTCAGAAAGCTGGAGCAGTACTTTATCACTCTACAGAGTAAACGGACTGCTGCTAAGTATAAACACAAATACAAACTTTGGGCGTTGTAAGTTTATTTATCAATTCAAGTGTAGTATTTATAAACTCGGTGTTCCCATTTCACTGACAGTCGACCATATTATCTGCTCTTGAAAAGGTCCTGCTGGAATTCTATTGCACAAAAACCAAGTTACAAAACAATCCGCACCCACAGCACTACAGGACTTCCTTGTGGACATCCAGTTAAAGTCCTTATCATATCACTTTGTAGTTTGCATAACTTTCTCGGGTACACAACTTGCAATTAAGAAGATTTTCCTCTTAAACAACCACAAGAAGCACAAGGACTTAGTTATACCACAATCACATCAAATTCATAAACAATAGCAATAACAACAACACTACCCTCATCATCAACGGTAGGTATCCCACATCCGACTCCACATGCGGTGCTGTGCCATCACCTGGACGGTGATGCACTTTATCGATCAACCCCTTGCGCTAGACGTTCACATATTTGGTGTAGCTCCTGCAACTTTGTGCAAAACGATGATGATGACGAGCTATAGCTCTTATCTGTGCCTATCGTTCCACATTGCTGTACCCAATTATTATCTTCCTGTGTATAGTTTCGAGAGCAGTCATTAAACGAATATACACACCAGCAAGGACACACTCAGATGGCTACATATTTTATGCAAACGGCTTTAAGATTAATGTATCAACATGATGAAATATCCAAGTCTAGAGCAAGTGTTTCTGCAATTGCAAATAAATGGCAGCCAAGAGGGACAAAGGACGAAAAACAAATTAGCTATGTAAATGGAATTAAATGTGTGCCTAAAAGGATTTTTATTTTTGAAGGCGAGCAAATAATGAGAAAGCGTCCAAATTGGAAAGGGTTGGCGGCCAACCAATGAAAGTCATTCCAGAATTTAGGACAACTTCTTGAATGACTTGTGTTCCTGCTCTTTATAATATCTGTTGTTGTCGTTCTTCTTTAGTGAGGAAAGGATAGTACATATATTTCTGCAGCTCCTGGAGTCGACTTAATTAGGTTAACTGAATTCTGCATCAAAAAAAACGAACGAAAGGAAAACGAAACGGAGATGGAAACAAAAACCAGGTCAACCTACGGAATAATGGAAATGCTTTTCCTGAGCTTTACAAATTTGAATTTCGTTTTGTATAGTATATACCTCCTACAGTTTTCAAATTATGCATTAGCAATGATCCAAATGCGAATGGGATTCTCCTGTGTGAGCACTTTGAGATCTTCGTTATAGATTTCAGCTGTCAGTTGATTTGGGTCTTGGCACTATCCAAATGTGTCTCCTATCCTTGCCGTACTATATAGTCATGTAGAGGAACAAAATACGAGGAAGATCATTATCCGAAATCTTTAATTTTTTTTTATTTTGAACACGAAATTCTGACAATTTCAGTAGAAACATCCTGGTTTACTTCTTGGTCAACAGTTTTCAGATCATTATCATAATGGAATCATATAGGAAAAGACATGCAATGGTGGTGGTTGATTCAACCCAGGTGCACCAAACGCACCCACTGAGACAGAAATTTCCCAAAGGGAAATTATAACAGAATAATGCAAATCTGTCAGCAATCAGCATGTAAACAAAAAAATATGTAGAAACGAGCTGACCTGGTGAACTTCGTACCGCCTAACGGTCAATGAATTTAATGATAATGAAAGGCATTGCCCCACTAATCATAAAATGGGTTCTAAACATGTTAGAAAGCAGAATCTTTAATCTGGAGTATGGAGGCTCACAAAAGACTGTTAAGGCCACTAGGGGCTGTCCTCAAGGTGGAGTACTTTCTCCCCATCTGTGGACTTTAGTCATAGATGAACTCCTATTCCACCTCACACATGGATACATCGGGGTACATAATACAAGGTTATGCAGATGATGTAGTAATCAGTGTTAGGGGCAAGCATGACTCCACGATATCGGAGATCATGCAAAGGGCCCTAAACTTAGCCTATAGATGGTGTCAGGACAAAGGATTGACCATAAATCCCTCAAAAACCGTCATCATACCCTTCTCAAGAAAGAGAAAACTAGAACTGAAACCGATCAAGCTGAATAACGCAGTTATCGATCTATCAGAAGAGGTAAAATATCTAGGAGTGATCCTAGACAAGGCACTCAACTGGAACTCACACCTTGATCAAGTCACCAAGAAGGCGACAAAGGCACTTTATATGTGCCATCGTCTTTACGACAAAACCTGGGGCTTAAAACCAAAAATGATCTATTGGTCATACAACACGATCATCAAACAAATGATCACTTATGCAGCGATATCATGGTGGCCAAAAATTGAACAAATAACGGCCCAACAAAAACTAGATATATCGCTTCTACATCTACATCATCTCAGACAGCCAAGCAGCTCTTAAGGCCCTAAGATCGTATTCGATCAGATCAAAGATGGTTTGGGAATGTTTCAACCTCCTTGAAGATCTGGCCAAAGACAACACAGTCAGCGTTGCTTGGATACCAGATCATGAGGGATTTGAGGGCAATGAACGGGCGGATTGTCTAGCAAAAAAGAGGCGCATCACGCCTGTTGAAATCATCGGTATCCTCGGAATGAGAACTTCCTTCTTTAAACCACATTGATCATCACTTTTCTTATCACCAAACCCGTTCCATTCCATAGTTTTGGCTGGTTTAGATTTCGAAGCATGATGACTCCTGAGCCAATCTTGAGTTGTAAATTGTGCGGTGGTAAGCCAGGCATATCCAAGGAGTATACAGTTGGATAGTTGGATGCCAATAGATTTGAATGAATGCAGATTACCTACTAAATATCTAAACCTGAATTAGAATGTTTAAGTCATCCACATATTTATTTTTAGCCGCTAAAATTGCTCGCTTACACAACCATTCGTTATTTTTGTGGTTCGCAATGATACTAGGGAATACTTTGTTGATGAGCTCGTCTTTCAGGTACACAGCCATTACCGATAGTCAGCAATTGCTTCGACAAATCTGGAGCAGATGGTTCGTTCAGTAATGCAACTCTCATGTTTGCCGTCAGCTGAAATTTCGCACATAGCGCCACAGATTTGCTGATTTGATTTGAAGCAAGCACAGTCGGATCTCTTACGAACAGTACATTTATTTGAACTAATGGGTCTAATTTAAGCCAATCATATTCAAAAGTTGTATTAAATAAAATAGTAAGAACATTTTCGATGTTTTTTAATCAAATTGCAATGATTTAAGTGTCCAACCTGCCGCTTTTTTACTGAAGTGCACTTTATGGTACACAAACTTCTTTTTTTTCAATTAGATATATGATATATGTATAGTGCGTACACGTACAAAGCGGGAGGTTTGCCAACAAGTGTGTCGCCACATACAATTGACCATGTAATGTCGTTTTCCATTGGGCAAAAAAAGCAATCTACTTTGCACAGCTGTTTTACGTCATTTTAAGAAAATGGCTTTCATGACACCGCAAAGTTTCGTGAAAATCAAAAATAACGAAATACACAAATAGCTATGGATATGATTTCGGAGGAATTATTATCTTCATTGTCTCCCTCGTCATCTGAAGACTACAAATCACCAAAAATACTTTATTTGTATCTACACCAGGGGAAACATTTTTTACCTCAATTTATCTCAATTTATGTTTGTGATTTTTTCAAAAACGAATGCAATTTGAACCGCTGATATTATTTTCAAGTAACACACTAATCCATTTACAAAAGCAGATCAATTTCGTTGCATGTTAAATAAGCAGCGTAAAATCTGAGATCTGAAAAAGATTTCTGGTGGTCCCAATTGAAAACGACATTAGAAACATGGGAATTCAAGATTGAAAAAACATCCAGATCATACTTATCAAGAGCCTGAATCTCAAACACCGCCATATCACTGCCTTTAGTCACGTATTTTTACACACACAAATTTAATTGACCAAAATACCTCAACATTGATATGAGTCCAAACAAAAAATGCCAGATAATCCAACTATTTGCTCCTCTCACCTTCATGGTGAATGTTTTTCCATTATCCGCCGGAAATTTTAAATATTTAGTTTGGTGTTATTTGAAGCGAGTGTTTTTCTCTCCAGTTTATTTTTTTTAAAGTGCGTTTCCCCATATAAACTTTCATATATATATGAATGCCAAAACCCAACCCCGGAAATTGAACATGATCCCATGTTCAACAGAAAACCATCAACTGGACGTGAATAACACATGGTTTGGAAGTGTTATCAGCACCAGCCAGATGCAGCTGTGACCATAAGTCGAAGTGCATATATTTTTAAGATAACAATAATGTAAGTAACACTTCGGTTCGGCCGTACAAATGACAGCATTGACAAACATCAAACCAACGAAATAATCTGGAAACCATAAATATCGTGAGTGGGGGAAGCGAGGAGTAACAACGATTCTCGCTTGTTTGGGATTCACCCTGACAATTTCTGTTGGGAAATTATGTCGAATTTCAGTTTATGAATTGTTGTTTTTTCGAGGGAAGAACTCTTGACAACAACTTGTAGACACAGTCACTTTGGTAGGAATGATAGCTATTTCGAACTACACCACTAATTCATCATCAGACTCCTTTGAAGTGATTGTTTTTTTGAATAGTTTTGAATTCTGACAGTCAATTCTCCGTATATAATTCCCAAGCCCGAGAGAACGACAATTGACAAAATAAACACCTCGTAGCAACAACAACGCACTGAGGTAGGTCTTCCCCTCCGTTCTAATCGCCAGTTGTCGGGCTTGTACTCGTCGCTCAGTTGGCGCAAGTGGTAGTCACTTGGTCAATTGGAGAAAAATCGAAATGCAAGTTCATTTCCTGACAGGGGAAAAACAGAAATGTCTTTCCAAATGGAATTATATACGGAGAATTGACTGTCATAATTCAAAACTATTCAAAAAAACAATCACTTCAAAGGAGTCTGATGATGAATTAGTGGTGTAGTTCGAAATAGCTATCATTCCTACCAAAGTGACTGTGTCTACAAGTTGTTGTCAAGAGTTCTTCCCTCGAAAAAACAACAATTCATAAATATCGTTGTTTATGACCAAGCGATACATACGTAATCTAAGAAACCACTTGAGCATCGGAATGCCATTTAAACATGTGCATCAGTTCATATTTCAACCCCCATCCAGATCACATCAGACACAAGATGACGAGGCGACTTACTCCGGTCAGCATCTCACCCAAGATCAGACTTTAACCAACCATCAAACTATGCAGTAGTTATGATCTTGCATAAATAAAGTTTTAATAAATGTTAAAAAAAAGAACAAAAAAAAATTCTTTTTTTAGTTTTAATAACAAAATTTATATATCTTAATCTTTGTATATATTAAAAATGACTTTGATATTATGTTTGTCCGTTTATATCTCGAGTTCGGCAGCACCGAATTTTATGATTCTTTTTTTTTTGTTCAAAAGGTATTCGTTTGTAGCAGGTTTGTATGTAAAAAAAAAACAATAACTTTCCAACGAAAAAATCATCGAAATCGGAATTGCAAAACTGGAGATAAAAATCAGGTCCGTTTAGCCAACGAAGTGAGTGAACAGAGAAAGAACATCGTTTCTCCGTTTCTACTACTCACACTCCGTTCGAGTGGATGCATGCACACATTGGTATAGCCAGCATATCTGCTATGGGCGTGTTCAGGGTTTCCAGATTGGGCGCATTGTCGTATTTTGGATTACCTTTTTTTAAAAAGCTATAGAAATGGAAACATTTTGTGCTTCTGATCGTTTTACAAATATTTGTGCTAATTTCGTTCGCTTTATTCCTTCACAAAACCAAAAGAAAATAAATATTTTCGGCACTTTTAAAACTTGGCAGCACTCTTGAGTATTTTGGGAGCCCTGTGCGTGTTGCATGCAATTTGTGTGATTTTTCTGTTGTGTAAATCTAATCTAGTAAAGTGTGTTTGTATGTTCATGGTTAGTGTTGTGCGAGTTCGTACATAATATCTGAGCATTCAATATTTCTTTTGGAGTCCACGCTGTAATGAGCAATTAACTTGCAAATTAATTCTTTATTTGGCGTTCGTTTCTACCATTCACACTCCATTCGAGTGGATCTTTACACTCATTGGTATAGTCAGCATCTCTGCTATGGGCGTATTTAGGGTTGCCATAGTTGGCGCTTTGTAATATTTTCGGCCATCTTTTTTCAAAATGCGATGGAAATGAAATTCCTTCACAAAACTAAAAAAAATAAATATTTTCGGCATTTGAAAAGTCGTTCAATTTGCATGCGCACTAATTTATTTTGCAGGCCACAAAAGCAAAGTTTTTTTTTCTGCTCTCTTAAGTTGTAGCATTTCTCAAGCCTAACGATTTGAAAGAATTTTACGCCTCTTAACTAAACTACATTTCTTTTAGAGGGAACAGACCCTTGGAAATGTGCTCAGCGAAGCGGGTATGGGTTTAATAGTAAATATTTATATAAAAGAGGGTTGCAAAAGCGTTGTGACTTTATAACTCACGAATGGTCACACCGAATTTGATAACATTTTTAGGGTTTGTTTGCATGTTCGTGTAGTGTAGTTGGTTTGAACGAAATTAGTCAACGAGCTCGTGACATGTTCATATAAAAAAAAAAAAAACATAGGCGCCTATGAGCGTGGCTGATGTCATTTTGGAAATTCCGTGGCGACGCCGGAAATTGGCCTATCGCGATAGGTGGCGCTGTTGTCGATCACCGAAACTATTCAACTGATTTCAATGAAATTTTGTGGATGTACCTATATAATTGCTTGTTAGGTACATATAATTGCTTGTAGTTTGAAGGATAAACATGAGGAAATAAACAGTTTTTTTTTTCAATTCATTAAGCTTAATTCTTAGCTGATAAAGTTTGGTCTTACACAGACTCTAGACTACTGAATCAGTTGTATCACGAGCGAAGCTGGGCGGGAACAGCTAGTCTTAATATATAAAAACGTTCGTGCGTATGTATGACCGACGATAACGGCTGAACCACTGTAGCTATCCCTATCCCCCTTATATTCACACCATATGTTTGTGTGGTTCTCCGGGTGGTTTATGTTTATTTTAGACCCTATAGGGGGCGCTGGGGTCGCTTTTTGAAAATTCTTATTTATGGACCGATTTGACTCAAATTTACACCATATAACACTTAAAAAAAATTTGGACCCGATAGGTGGCGCTGGGAGATATTTACGAAAAGTTAGATTTCCCTGCATATCAATTTTGAATCAACAACATTAAATTTAATTGTAATAATATAGTCGCGTTGGTTGTCTATACCTTTTTGAATTTGACATTTCAGTAATATTTCTTTTAGCTGTACAATTGTTCGACGAAAACTCCAAATTAATTTTTAATCAATTTTAAATAGGTAAATAACATTTCCATTCGATTTCCAGCACAAATAACATAACCAAGGAAAATGTTCTTACTGGGCCTAATGATTCTTCTTTTGTTTTGTTCGTATTGGTGTATTTCAGGCTTGGGCAGTCTTAAGAGATAACATTTTGAACCCGATAGGTGGCGCTGTTCCCGATCTCCGAAACAGCTCTACCGAGTTGATTGAAATTTGTGGATGGGTTGGTATAGTTGCTTCAAGATTGAAATATTCTATAGTTTCGGACCCTATAGAAAGTACTTTGCAAGACATAAGCGGGATAGGAGAACGGGTTGTGGAAGCATTACAATTATATATGAACACTGTCCAAGTAATGGACTTTGCGAAATGTGAGCAGGACTTAATACGAAAGGTATTAGCAAAGCCGGGTGGGTACAGCTACATATAAAAAAGACTGACGTCCATATGTGCGCACTCATAACTCGGGAACCAATCCTTCAATTTTTATTATTTTTGGTTTAAATTCGCATGGGCCCAAGGAAGGACATATGCTACTTTGTCGTGAAAACAAAACTTTATGGGGATTAGTTGCATTTTTGAATTCTTTGGATGTTCCGGGCTTACAATTGAAAGTCGGCTCAGTTATAATTTTGTTGCGCAACCTCTAAGCACCGAGACTGTAACAGAACGCGTTTGATTCGGTGGTGAAGGATCCCAAATCAAATGTCATGCAAGCGACGGTTTTGAGGAAAAAAAATCAAAGACAAACATTCTCATTCCACGGAATCCGCTCATGGGAACGAATTTGTACGTCGTGTACTGTAAACCATTTTAGTCAAAATGCGGAAGGTTGGCCGACACGTTAATCTTCTTTGTTGTGTTTGTCTACGCCTGAGGAAGGTTCATACGGCGACAAAATTGGAAAGTTTGTGAAAATTGATTTTCCATACATTTTCTACGGGGAGTTTTTTTTTTTTTTTTTTTTGTAATTTTGATCGTAGAATACAATGATATCGTATTTCTCAAAAGCTATAGTTGGGATCAATAAAATTAATTTCAGGTGGAAGTGAAATTTTTTTTTAGTTAAAAAGTCAATTTTGGGCGGGACGAAGTTCGCCGGGCGCACTAGTACTTATATATATTTTTTTTTATCTACGCGAATCTTTCCGATATTTTAATAGTTATTCTGGTATTCGGGGCGAAGACAAATCAGAGATGATCAAAATCAGTCCATTTGGAATCATGAAAAAATTGCTACAAAAACACTTGCCACATAAATTTAGTAAAATAACAACTGTCGCCAAAAATTGTAAAAAAAAAATTGTCACAACGTAACGTAAACATAAACTTCATCTATCGTGAAGATGGCTCCGTAAAATCGCTCCCTACAAAATGTATGGGAAAATGAATTTTCTTCCTAATTTTTTATTTTTTTTTTTCGAGGATTTACTTGGGCATTCTTCTTGTTTGGTGCGACTCATCGAAATCGGTCCAGGCATTCATGAGTTATAAGGGAAGTAACTAACGTCACTCTCTTTTATATATATAGATAAGAAATCATTTCGGCCTGTTAATAAGTATTTCTTTTATAACGTTTGGAAGCGATTATTCTTAATTACGAAATATTTTAAAGCGTTTCTGTTTTACAAACATTCAACGCCCGAACATTTGTTCCTAACGAGACGGATTTTAGCTTTTTTTGCGATTTACTTTTTTACTCAACACTGTTTTGTGAGAATTTGTGGAGTTCGCAATGATAATTTAATTAAATTTTGTGTGCTGTGTATTCGCCATCGCGGGATTTCACAATTTGTTTGATCGTGAGGATTTCATCATCGCCATTTGGTAAAATCGTATGTGCAACTTGGACTTGGACTACAATATGGACTTGTACTGCAACTGCGACCTGGTGGCATTGGGACTGTCATCTGAAAAATCATTATTTCACAAGTAAGTGAATTTTATTTTTCTTTGTGTGGCATTTATACATTTTAAAACGGTTATGTCGATATGAAATCTACCAAATTATCTCGAGTATACTGTCGCAACTCGAAAAGGACGTCACGCAAATTTCTCCAAAAGGGTACTAATAATCACAACTTTTTTTTTCTTTATATAATATATCCCGTTCGACACTGTAATATTCGATTTCAATTGGAACTACGTTGCTCAACGTGAACAACGTGAAAAATTAGTTTGTTCAACTGAATACCTACTTGAACCACATTTTTTAGGAAGTTTCGCATAAAGAGGGCGACATTACACTTTACTTTTGACCAATTTTTAAAAGAACTCAAAAGAAGACGCAACCTCCATCAATATGAAACACGAAAACATCTATAGTCCATTAAAATCAACTTAAACAGCTTGCATAGTTTTGTTTCGCTTCAGTCTGCATTTCTACCATCTGTTACCGCATACGAATAAAATTTGAAGTTTTAAAAATGCACACAATTTCGACTGCACGTCTTGAAACTTTCTACTTTTGAAAATCAAAACAAATACTACAAAATCAGCGAAACTCACATTCGGAATATATGAAACATCACCTCATATAATAACCGGCCCACTATAAGGACACACTATTCCGCCAACTTCCTTTCTATCATCTAACGGCTTGTATCTATGCATGTACTATATTCTACATCCTGCAAACTTTTTTTCGTTGCAAGGTATAGGTATGTATATCCTGCATATCCCAGTTCACACAAAACAGGTAGGACGGACACAACTTCCGTCGAGAGGAAGAAAAAACAAACGAACACAACTTCAACTGTGCCCAAGAAAATGTTTGTGCTATCCTCTGTCTTGGAGTTGCTCCTTGTTCCTTCACAAAAAAAAAAAAAAATTCTTCAGCAAAGTTAAATGGACTTTGACG
Source organism: Cheilosia urbana (assembly GCA_946477585.1). Taxonomy (NCBI): domain Eukaryota; kingdom Metazoa; phylum Arthropoda; class Insecta; order Diptera; family Syrphidae; genus Cheilosia; species Cheilosia urbana. Next base: position 60,082,555 of record OX297854.1, on the reverse strand, counting down.
TGAGAAATATTAGGTGCACATTGGCTATAAGATAACACAAAAGTTATTTTTGGCACGGATCATATCCTAAGCGTTCACTCATTATAAATCAATCAGCCAGGACATTCACACACGGATTAAGTGTCTGTCGACGTTATTTATCACCGTATTTCAAGGTTTAGCCACGTCAAATGCGTCACATGACATCGTTTGTAAAACTTTTCCCACTTTTCGAATAGTTTTGCGCGCCCGTTAAAAAATAAATGCACTCAATATGGCAATCAATATAATGCATTGCACCTGCATGCGCTGGGATTTGGAATCTATTTTTCCTATATACAAGTGTGTATGTATTTATGATGTTGTACGAACATTCAGTTTCAGTTGGGAACGTTTCGGTAGAACACCGCCAGTGTGGAGTGGAGATTTGTTATGCTATTCGGTGTTGATTTTTTTGTTTACATTTTATTATTTTTGTACACTTTGTCGAGGTAGAATTTATGGTATCTGATTAAAAGTTATAAATTCGTCCTTTTTTATCATTGGACAGGATGCACTGTTCAATTTGTACAGAGACCGAGAGGTATAACGTGGAAACGTTTTTATGGCTGGCAAAGTATTGCTCGTTCGGGGCGCTGCGAGTTAAGCACGGCACCCAGTGGTAATTTGCAAGTTTTTTTTATAGCAAAATAATATTCCAAGTGGCTGGAAATATGTCGGATGATTTCTGATACACAAGTGGGTATACGTATACTTTGTATGGTAACTTTCAATGGGCCATTATACGATGCAAACGAATTTGTGTTTTAAATTAAACAGCAACTTTATGTTGCTCTGGGGATGGAGTTTTAATTTGAAGAGGATCTTTCTCTTTGGCGTGGTATTTGATATGTTGTTTATAATGGTGAGTGTTTTCCCTTAATTGCTGCAACTAATGTCTTCATATCTCCAGTCGCGAAAACAAGCCGTCTCAGTGGGTCATCATTTGTCTGAATTTCTTTTTAATTGTAGAGGGGTTCCACAGGGTTCCATTCTTGGACCTCTCCTCTTTTCGCTGTATGTAAATGAAATTCCCTCAATAATATCACCGTCATCTTCAGTGCACATGTATGCTGACGATGTCCAGCTGTATCAGAGCTGTCCCCTCGGTATGATAGAAGACTGTGCAAATTCTATTAATATTGACCTTAAAAGGATATCCAACTGGTCAGAGAAGAATGGACTCTTCCTTAATCCCCTCAAATCAAAATGTCTTGTAATTAGTAAAAAGCCTTTAGATCTCTCCTACTTTCCCGATGTAATGCTTAGTGGCTCCAAAATCGAATATGTCGACACTGCCAGGAATTTGGGGATGGTTTTCAATAGGAAGTTGACTTGGGATACACACATAAATGCAGCAGTTGGCAAAGTGTATGGTATGCTACGTCAGCTGTGGATATCACATTACTATACTCCCCTGAGAACACGTATGTAGTTAGCGAAAACACTCATTACTCCAATTCTTATTTATGGTTGCGAAATTTTTTGTAATTATGATGCAAATAGCAGGAGAAAACTTAATGTTGCATTTAACAATACCGCGCGTTATGTTTTCAATCTTAAACGCTTTGATCGAATCTCAAGCTACGCGAAATTACTTTAAAACATGTCCTTTAACAACCTTCTTCGCTATAGATCTCTTGTTTTACTGTCTAATATTATTCAAACTAATCAGCCTAGTTATCTCTTTACCAAGGTGAGTTTTAGTGCGTCAAACAGATCCTTTAAACTCATACATCCGCGTTTCTCTTGTCTTACGTCCGAACGACAGTTCTTTGTAAACTCCATCCGCTTATGGAATTCCTTGCCACGGCATGTTAGAAGGTTAGGCGGCACAAAACGGTTCGGCACCGAGCTAAGGTCTTTTTTCCTCTACGAGCCTGACTAGAGGTTTAGCTATGTGAATTTTATTTGTTTTTCTATAAGTTTTTAAAAAGGAGATATATAGCTAAGTATATTGTAAGCTTTCTCAAAATTTTTGTAATTTTTTTTTTCAACTCTTTCTATTTTTTTTTTATTAATATTTCTTACCTATCATAATAACGTTTGTTATGTAGCTCGAAATTTAAAGAATTGTAATCTTCACTATCTTATAAGACTGTAGTGTCTTAATGTGTAAGTTTCAAAGAAAATAAATAAACTAAACTAAACTAAAAAAAACTAAAACTATGGAGTTTTCCTTAGAATTTAAAATCAATCACAAAGTTTATGACATTCACGCCTATCGAGGTATCCGATCGGAACGGAATTATCCTCGATTTTTACAAAATCAGAGAAATTCTATTTGGGATATCCGTTCCGAAACAACTTTCGGAAAAATTTTCCGATGACATATAGCGCACCTAGTCCCCATTGCGCTCTACCGTATATGTACATATATACTAGTCGACGAAAGTAGATAGAAATGCAAATTGTTTTTCAAGGCGAATAATTTCTAACTGCTACGGATTAACTGGCTACAGTTTTCACTCAGTAATTGCATATGCTGTGACCTTGTTTGTATAAATGAGGTCATTTGAGACCCATAGCTGGACAGCTCGGCCTCAGGTTTAAGTGCGATTTTTTGAGTGGCAAAAGTATTTTGACAAATTCATTTTTCAAGGTTTGTTTGGCGAAAATGATCTTATTGTTTGAATTTAATTTAAATTAAGTATGGAAGATTTATTGTATGAAGGACACTTATTCCGTAACTTTTTGAATGTTTATCCTCAAAAAAAAAAAAGAACTCAAAAACTAGCAACTGAGTGCTAAAGTTACAAGTAAGTTTGAGATATTAATCAAGTTCATTTTCCACAAATGTAATGAAGGCTGACGACGTTCACGAAGATTCGAGCAGAATATAACTTCTTATGGAGATGTAAATTTCAAAAACTATATCGTTCAGACGATCGTTGATATACGGAATCTACCCCCAGGTCCCATTTTGATTAAAATATGTGGGAAAACGACAGAGTTAAATATGGAAGATCGAGTAGGTATAGCTCTTGTCGCAAAAGGCAATTGCGGTTTTCCTGTTAAAAAACAAGGGAAGAATTTTATTTGTCGAAGCAAACTGTAAATATCCAAATCAATAATCACAAAATAACGAGCTCTGCGCAAAATTTACCCCGCTCGGGTAAAAAACGGAAAAGTTATACCGAAGAAGGTAAAAGTATGGAAGATATATTTTGGGAAAGTTTGTCGAAAATCCAATTTTCACTGCTAAAATTCTCGAGCTTAAAATAACAAAAATGCTGAAACCCCTTTGATCGAAAGGATAATTTTTTGAATATGAATAATTATTTGGATACATGTATCCAATATGAAAATTAGTAAAATTAAATTAGTTAAATTATAATTATTTAACTACAAACACAAAATAAAGAGGCTACAATTTGCCCAAGAGTTAAAAAATAAACCTATAAGGTGTGGAAACGGGTTTTATAAACGGTAGAGAGCTCATTTGATCCTCATGGATCACCCCAAAGAAGATTTGTTCGGATGCCGAAATTATGTCGTGAAAAATATGCACCAGTCGTTCAGACCAGAAAGCATCGGTGCGAGTCCACCGGCTATGCAGATTTTCTTCCATTCCATTCCCATCTGGCGATAGACTAATCCGGCAGCCATTTATTCTCCAGCAGGATAAAGCTCTTTGGCACAAAAGCCCAATGGTTATTTATCTTTTAGGGGATATTGAACCAGTAACACACAACTGGCCTCCCCGAGGCGCAGATTTAATGTTATTGAATTTTGAATATGTAAGAGGTTGCATTAAAGGAAAAATAACTGTTCCTCTGACACGGAACAGTCTTGGCTACACAATAAACCGAATCTTGTCTGGTTATAATCATACCAACGTGATAATTGGTCGTATATTTCAAGTTGCCTTTAACATATCTCTTTCCTTGCTAGGGGTTTAATTGGTTCCACCTTGCAAGAATATGTCAATGCCAGGAAATGTGTCCTTTTACATACAATTATAAAAACTCAAATGTCCGCCTAACTTGTATAACAGACTTAATTAACATCGCCATTCAAAAACTATCAGCCTTATTCCCTCTTGTTGTGACTACCATATTTCTTCACATTTATTTTTCATTCATACTGTCGCACTTTGGAACTATTTACCCTCCCAAATTCAAAATATTTCTAAATAATCATATTTTAAAAGTGCAATCCTACAACATTTTTCCAACCCATTCCACCAAAATTGAACCTTCGTTATTACCCCCCTTCCTAAACTCAACCACTCCCTCCATACTTCACCTCTTAGATTAAGTTCCATAAATGTTTAATTAGATTTAAGAGTTTTCTATTTTCTTGAAGTAAACGGATTAAGTACTATAAAAGACTAGAAGACCCAGCCACGCGTTGCTGTGGTCATGCCATTTAAGACTGCCTAAACCTTAAATACAACAATACGAACAAAACAAAAGAAGAATCATGAACATTGGCCCAGTGCTTATCGAGTTATATCGTCATCGAGTTTCACCCCGAAAAAATTATAGGTATAAATAAAAAAAAAAAAATATAGTTTGCGCAACACGTCTGGAGGGACCCTAGGCCTAGCTTCTCACAACCATTCGTTTTGTGTGAGTTTTTCATTTTTGGAACGAATGGAAGGGATCTACAGTTTTATGCCGACTCCAAAGTCCAAACGGCTAATTGAAAAGCTCTTTCAAGACAGTTATACTCTCGGATGTTTGTCAGACGTTCGCGAGAGGTAGCGCAGTGGAAAAAAAACCATAAGTTGGAATTTGGGTTTTTGCGGGATTCGAACCTGAGACCCCTCGCTTAGTAGTCCAACACACTAACACTAAGCCACTGCGACTAAGTATAGATATAGCAGATTATTATTGAAGATACTTGAATTGAACACATATTGAGAATCCTCCGGATTTTTCTGTTTCCTAAAAAACCATCTCTGATTCAAGTCGAACAAAACAAAACAAAAATCATTCAAATCGGTCGAGCCGTTCTGGAGCCTTTACGCCACTAACGCACAGCAATTGATTTTAATATATATAGAGAGAAATAGAGATAGAGATAGAGATAGAGAAGAGAAGAGAAGAGAAGACGATTCTACCTCTTTGTTAAATAATAAACAAATAATTTGTATTGGAACAATAATGCGGCTATAAATTGAGTTATATGCTATCCTATCTCTCAAGTTAGATCAAACTGTATGTAAAATTTGATTAAAATCGGTTCAATAGTTTTCCAGGATTCCATCGCGGAGTAACCTGTGACACGTTTTTATATATAAGATAAAAAGCTTTAAAAAAAATCATTAATGAGTTCAAATTTACACACAATCTTAGGTATTGGCCCAGGAGTATACCTGTGAAGATTAGTCAAAATTGAACCAAGGGGAGTGGCACCGCCCCTAAAAAAAAAAAAAAACGTATATCTCATGAACCTATTCACCTACAAAGACCGTATATACGTACGAACCATCGTATTAACGTCAACTTTCAACAACTTATTTTTATATATATAGAAGAAGATAGATAGATTATTTATCTTAATGTACAAACCAATTATTTGAAATAAATGAAATGAAAATGAAACAATTAACAGAAACGAAACCACTTTTGAAGCTCTGGGATGACGTGCCTGAAGAAATGGTACAAAATTGCGTCAAAACGATTTTAAGAAAATAATAAATTGTTATTGAGGCTTAAGCAAATAAAAGATATAAAAGATAATATAAAATAATTTCATTCTGTTCCTTTTTTAATTTAAAAATATTTATCTACATATATATGTTTTTAAGTAAAATTTATTTGTGAAAATAATAATGCGAAAAAGTTAATTTTATTAATTTTAATAAAAATAAATTCATGTATGTATTTAAAAATAAAAATTGTCTGTGTTCACCTGTTGATTAAGTAAGCAAACTGAGAGAGGAATAGGCGAATAAAACCAGAGAGAACGACAATTGACACAAAAACACCTCGTAGCAACAACAACGCACAGAGGTTGGTCGTCTCCTCCATTCTAACTTCTAATCACCAGTTAGTGGGTTTGTACTCGTCACTCAGTTGGCGCAAGTGGTAGTCACTTGGTCAGTTGGAGAAAAATCAAAATGCTAGTTCATTTCCTGACAGGGGAAAACAGAAATCTCTTCCCAAGTGGGAAGTCTGAATTCAAAACTATTCAAACAATCACTTCAAGGCGTCTGATGATGAATTAGTGGTGTAATTCGAAATAGCTATCATTCCTACTAAAGTGACTGTGTCTACGAGTTTTTGTTAAGAGTTATTCTCTCAAAACAATTATACACAAACTATGTACTATTTTTTTTGCATTTCTTTCTAGAATTCGTAAAATTTAACTTTTAGTTTTGTCAACATACTTTTGCTGATGAGTGTAGTGTAATAAAGAGGCAGATACCTTTACTACTGGCAGCAAAATTTTGAACAAACATTACACACCCTAAGCTTAATACCGAACCACGAAGCAGTACCCCTTATTAAATCTAAGCACCTGCAGCCTACATATTTGCCTCCTTAAAGAAGTAGACCAACAGTTTAAAGTGGTCGCTGAAAAACGCCAACTCGCTTAATGAAGTATTCAGCTGTGCCCAGCTATAAATCGTCATCCAAACTTGATATATTTGACGCGAAAACCTGCACACAATCAACCCGCGCGCCGATTAGGCAGGCAATTCTTCATTTCATATCTCTGTGCTGCATTTGCCAAGGCCCACGGGATGCTGCTCCATCCCTACAGTCCATTAGTTATTGTATCGCTTAAAAGTATAGCCAAATACTGTGCCACTATCTCGACCTAGAAATGTCACCTGAGTCGAAAAACAAAAATAATAAAATATCTTCATTTGAGCTCGATAAAATGAACAGGAGATTTATGTCCTTCTTGCCTGAGGAGGTGAAAATTTATTCACCAGCCAAAAGGTTGTACACCTTTGGCCTCATTCTATGCCAGAGACGCGGCACTAAAAGATACACAGCAGCCTATACCTGTGTCTAAGCGGTCACGAAACGAAAATGCACTTTGACACGCGACCTATACTGGAACAAGAACATCCCACTCAGCCGAATGACAGTAGTTTACCCCTACCATGAGTCCCTGTACGGCTGGCAGTGTTTTCGATGTTCAACACTTTCTTTCAGGTAAAGGAAGCAGGCACTCTGTGATGAACTCCGAGGTGTAATGTAGAGTTGCAGCATGGACGGGAAATTATGTTACCAAGTGAGTGCAACAGCAACTACAACAGGTAAAACACGACAGGTGAGTTGAGATCAAACAACGAGTGTGTCGGTGAGGAGAGATAGAGCTGTGCTCAGGCAACCACAGTGGTGACAGAAACGAGTAAGCTGACATCGCAAGTGCACTCTACCAAAGTTGACTAAATAGGAGAGCAAGGAGTGTCCGGTGCAGTCAATTCTGTTTTTCATTACCACAAGCTGCTGTACAGCGACTGGTTTTTTCATTGCTCACTCTCGTGCGCTGCAAAGTTTCTGTTTGATTTCTTGGACATTTTCACTTTTGGCTAAGTGGCAAATTATTAACACTGGGGCTTGCATTTTTGTCCAACTAAGGCATGTTGTCGGTATGGGCATGCGAATGGAAAGGAGTCGTACTACTAACTAATATGAAGAAATTGTCACTTGTAACTGAAATTGGTTGGGCTCAACTAGTTCAAGAGCAACATGGGTATCTCAGTACCCATACACGGAACCGCAACAAGGTGTATACGTGGTTGGAAATTGAAAAAGAAACCTATATCAGGAAATCAATTTTGATGATGGACTGAACAGTGTTCAGTGAAAATATGTGTTTTGTTGACTGCAACTCTAATTTGGTTTATGATAACTAGGGTTCGGATTTTCATGCACTAAAGATCTCAAAATATGCGCTTAAAATATGCGTTTAAAAATGCAAAATATGCATTTAAAATATGCACTTAAAATTAGTTAAACTTAATTTCGGTTCAATTTAAATACACATTTTCTTCAGTCTATAAGAATAGATACGTTCAATTTTTTATTTTTATTATTTAATAAAATAATAACTTAAAACGAGATCAACATTTAATAAAAAAAAAACAAAAACACAGTTAACGTAAGCATAAATATCTTCCTTTGTTTAATAAAAATAAACAATTTAAAATAAATTGCTTAATTCCTTAATTCATTTTGAAAAGTTTTATTTGCATAGATCATGAATTTTTTTTTTTTTAATTTTCGAATTCAAAACGTTGGCGAGCCGGTCTTAACAGTGCCTTATACAACGAAAAAGATCTCTCGACGTCAACTGAAGTTAGTGGAGCATTTTTGAAAGAACAAATCTCATCGCCGGTAAAGTTTTTTGTGTAATTTTCATCATTGCTCCAAAAATATGAATTAATATTATAAAAAATATGCAAAATATGCAAATATAGTAAGATATGCACAAAAATTGCAAAATATGCATTTATAGTAAAATATGCAAAAATATGCACTAACGGTTAAATGCCATTTTAAAGGAAATCTCATGATACGTATACATAATAAGTTACCTTGCATCCAAAGTGTTCATAAAAAGACATGCATTTGCATGGAAATCCGATCTCTAATGATAACTTACAGCTTGTTCAACGAATGAGGCAGTGAGGCATATATTTGGGTTTGAAGACCGGCCAATTTGAGGAAGAGGTGCAACTTGAGGTGCTATTCCAAAATCAACATCTACTATTGGTCCATTGTACATAAGATCCATACCTAGCTTTTAGGAATCATTCGTTTGTGGGATCAGCAGAGAGCTTAAGACTTATATCGAATGTTTTGCAGGCCAAATTACACCTTACACCTTGGTATACATTGGAGATCCTTTCTTTTCGCCGCAAAAGTAAAAACTCACTCAATTGTTGTGAGAAGTTCGGCCTAGGATCCTACTAAATAAATGGACTTACTTATTTTGATTTTCTCTAAGCCAATGGAATGACGAATGTTTTCCACACGACCTTAAGGTGACATATCTGTTAAACCTAAAACTATGGGCCTTACCAGTAAACATTTTTAGTTTCGACTCTAAATTTTAGCATTTTACAGTTCCTATATTTTTCATACAAATTTCGCAATTGTAAGCTTCCGTAAATTTAAAGTCGAGACCAAAAATTTGTTATTAGTACAGCGGTATATTATTTAAGGTAGAATCAAGCTAGCTATAAAGCCACCATTTTTCTGGTGCTTAAAGAACTAGAGCAGAGTCCGAAGAAGCTCCTCATTCTTTATAAAGCTAAGGTTAGAGTAGACCTCGAATGTCGCTTCAAAACTTTTCAAAATAAAGTGCTTAGAGAAATTGTACAAGCACCATGGTATATTAGAAACGACGATATCTACAGGGATCTCGGAGTTCCAACAATTGAAGCTGAAACTAGAAGCTTCGCGAGAAAGCATAGAAACCGACTAATCGGACATGTCAACAAAACAGTCCGGCCAATTTTGGACGAGAACAATTTATTGCGCCGACTACAAAGAACGAAACCGTTCGACTTGGCAAGATAAGATTAACCGCGTCTTAATTGTGTTGTAACATGCAGGATCTTTCATTGGAAAGTAGCCTGTCAAAAGTTGTTATTTCGTTATAGAAAAATTGCTTGGTAAGTTATATCTTAGTTGCAGTATCTAACAGTTCTTCGAAGGGTGGTGTTTTTAGTCAGTAAAAATCTGACACTACTATGAGCACGCGCTTGCTATTCTCATAGTGTCTTTGGAAGATTTTCACCTACCCTCGGTAAAAAAAAAAAAAAATATATATATATACCCACATTATAATAAATTAACCGATGGCCTTTATTTTTATAGATTTTATTATGACTTTATAAAACACGAACACGTTGGTTCTTTACAAAAATTGCGTTCTTCTATATATCCTGTCAACGACGAACACTCTCATCGTATCTATCTATCCCTTTCCAATTCCCTACAAATACATTTTTCATGGCATTTCTTTTGGTGATACCAAACCACCTTCTACTACAATCTACTACAATATATATATATTATATTATATACAAATATATAAGTGTGTCCCGGCAAATTCTCTTAACATACTTGACATAATTTCACAGGACTAAAACTTACAAAAAAGTTACACTTCCTATCTGCAAGCATATTGAAGCGCTAGAAATAAGCCTTTCTAAAAATGGTTAGAGTTTAAATAAATCGTCCTTTATTGACCTATGCTAGGATTACGAAAATGTGTACGACATAGATTTAAAAATATCCCCGAGTATAAAACAAAATGTGTGTGTTTTTTTTTTATTTGAGAAAATTCTGTACACGATAAAGCTCACAATATGGATAGTGAGCGTCCCAAAAGTTGTTGAAAGTTGGAACGTGTTCGAAAGACCTGGGCCTCAACCAGCAAGCGTCTCTAGCCAGCGCGATCTTTAGCTAGCTGTCTCCAGTTTCGCACGCTAAGTTGGTTAAGGTCCCCTTCCACTTGCGTGCGCCACCTGAGTCGCGGCCTTCCTCTACTGCGCCTTCCCTCGGGTGTGGATTCGAAGATCTTCTGGACCGGAGCATTCGTGTCCATACGCTTTACATGACCCAGCCACCTCAGTCGTTGGACCTTCACTCTTCTAACTAGGTCGATGTCGCTGTACAGTTCGTCATTGAATCTTCTCCTCCATTCACCGTCAATTCAGACGGGACCAAAAATCACTCGAAGAATTTTCCTCGTTTTACGTAGTCGGGCAGTTACCCCGGCGTACAATCCCCAACCTGGAGGGCCAGGCCTTTTGTTGGACCCTTTGGGCAAAAGGGGCCGGATCTTCCGGTGTCAGTAACCCACTTCGGGGATGTGAGAGCTGCCGTTGGCCCATAAAGGGTTCATCGGCCACCATCTCTTTTTCAGTACCCTGACTAGTCCTGAAAATTCCTCACTGACCTCAGCTCCAAATATGTCGGAGTAGCTCAAGTATGGTATCTGCCAAATGACTGTTGACAACACCATTGATTCAATCTAGTGAATTCCCATTTGTCCTCTTTCTGAGGGACTCATGTTAGACTTCTGAGACTCGTTCAGTCAGTCATTGCGACAGAGCATTATAGTGTTGCTATTTTCTTCGTGTTCAACACCCGCGCTTATAAGTTTAGCAAGTCATGCCCGGAGGGACAAGACCAGTACCCGGTGGCTACCCCGCGGAGGTAAAATAAGCACAATTGATGTGTATGAGTCAGTTACAACGCCTGGGCATCGCCAAGTTGACGCCAATCAGGGCCTACCTTGTTCATACAACACCCAACCAACGCCAAACTAAAGGTAAGAAATAAGAATCCTAAAAATTGGATTGAATTATGGGAAAATATTTATCAAAAGTGTGTGGTATTCAACATCAATTTAGCGCTGCAGAAAATTAGTTGAAAGTTTGTCAAGGCGATTTCAAGCTGTTCTACAATACAAACAAATGATTAACTTCATTTCCAAGAATTCAAGTAAAATTAATAATTTCTTCGTATGTGCTAATTATATGTCCAAGTAAAAATGTGAAAATTTGTGAACTTTTTTTTTATTATTTTTGTTCTTCACAGAAATGCCTGATGATCTATTTCAATATAGATTATTGAGTTCCATGTTTTACAATAATACGAGATTAAACTGTTGCTGTAAGCCATGAAAATCATTGATCTATATAGATCATGTGGGCATAATTAAAAAACGCCTAATATATGGAATGTCATAAGCCACAAAATAAAGCAAATTTACTAAAAAATAAATAAATAAAATTTTTAAACTCAATCATAAACTTATTTTTTCCTTACTATACCTACCTAAATAAATTATATTTCCAGTGCCTTGATTTTGTGCGGGTTTTTTCCGCAATTGCGGTGGCGGAAAGAGTTCACGTATAGGTGGATTTTATAAATGTGTGAGTTATATCGAGAACTGACAACTTTCAATATTTCCTGTTCTAATGTATCTACCCTTGTTCCTGGAAATTCCAGGCGTGCTTTCCCATAGGCAACCTATTTAGGTTTCGAGAAGGATGCCGAATGAGAACAACTGACAACAGGGTGACCGTTGTGCGACAATTTGGTATTTTTTTCGAGGATCCTGATACAATTTGTTGCTACTTTGTTAATTTTTGTTAGTTGGAAAAGGCACTTCGGAGAGTTTTCAAAAACTGTGATTTCAAAATAAATATGTTTAAAATATAATGCGGTTCCCTATCACAACACTATTTTCGGTTTTACAATCAATGTTTAATTAATTTCTATATGTTTATAGATCAAAAGGGGTTTTTCAAGGTTTTAATTTTAAAATTTGTCATTTGACAACAATTCAAACGAATTGCATCTATTTTTTCGTAATTGTGTCTAGCTCACCCGCAGAACTATCTTAAGGACATCTCTAATGTGATTTTTTTTAAAAAGCTTTTTCTATAAATGAAAATTTGTATAATTTATAACCTCTTCTCTAACACTTAGGCCGGTGAAACAAAAAAGTGCCATTACTAAGGTCCCAGTTCTAGCCATACGTAAAACGAAACCGTACAGATTTTTTTGTTTTTTTTTACCATTTAAATTTTATGGTTAAACTCAATCTTGGTCTTAAAATGTTTCTTATGAATTAAAAAGCTAGTTTATCAAATTAATTTTTCTAAAATAAGAATTTATAAACTTTTTCGTTCGAAAAACATTTTCCGGTCACAGAAAAATTAATAAATTCTTTTTCTAGAAAATAAAATATGCCCAGCGGTTCAGAGTAGATGTCACCCCGTTATCCATGTTTGATCCGTCTGTGTACCCGGGAACGGATCGCGTGTTAGGTTAGGTTAGGTTCATCTCACCATACTTTCCTGCTGGGGTAGGCGCTCGAGAAGGGTCTTGTGAATCCTAAATATGGCCTGATGTAATCCGTATTAGGTACACCGCCAAAGTATTTCTGTAGAATCGTTGAGTGATCCGCTTCATCGTGTTTCCAGTCTATTGATTGGCTAATTCTCATAGCACTTGTTGCTGCCATTAATAGCATAAAGATATGTAGCAGAAGTAGATTGCGGATAGCCTCAAGTCCGGCGGTTGGAGTTGACCAAAGTTAAATTAACTAAACAAAGAGCCAGCTTTATTCTGTTTCTTATTCACGGGTGACAACAACAAATGTCTCACAAGTAATTACCATATTTTGTATTTTTTATTAAAAAATAATATTAAAAAAAACAAACAAACAACCTCTACTGTACCTGCAATTCACCCCTTATTCTTGTCACCTGCAATATAATCTCAAAAGAACGCTGTAGCTTTAACTTCTGCTTATGTTTTCATTCTACCAACCACCTCGCACACTAATGGTTGAGAACTTTTCCGAGCTTTCCCCCATCAATCCGTTTTCAGTCATTTCCCACCCGCATATGTAATCATCATCATCATCATCATCAACAGCAGCAGCAAGCAGCAACCTTGCAAACTTCATGAATGAAGAGCCAAAAAGAAACTTTTGCATCGGTATGAGCAGGTCCCAATGCGATGAGAACCATCCAACACTCCAACCAACCATCTAACCAGCCAACAGTGCACCAGCAACTATTTCCACTCACAGACGCTCACTGCTCAGTCGAATTTTAAACTTCGACGAATTCACACGGTTCGGTCCAAGTACTGGCGCATCGGTACAGCAGCTCACTCGGAATATTCGGAAAACATTAGGCACGTTTATTTTCTTGTTTTCCGTTCAGTATTGGCCACATTTTCCCGCCAAAAAAGTACACAGATAGATAGATAGGTACTCGGCGGATGAATGAACGCGTAAAGCATAGATATTGTGAATAGATACTTTTTGCAAGGCAAAAAATACACACAGCATGAATTGTCGGGTGTGAGAGTGTTTTGTTTACAGTCCTGTTCGCTTTACTTTGTGTGGCTGATGCCAGCGAAGTTGGCCAATTCAAGTGTAAGGGATACCTGCACCCTGCAGCAGCAGTTGAAGTTTATTTCTCGTTTTTTTTTTTTTTTGTCGGACGTGTGTTAACCATTACATTTTCTTTTTGTTTGCTTGAATCCTTTTTTTGCGTTTTTTACCGTTAATTGCAGAGCTGTTCACCCGTTTTATAAGGTTGTATAAGTCATTCGGTCAGTTTGTCGTCGGTTATTTCAAATGCACGGTAGCGGTTAAAGTCCTTTGAGTAGGGGATCGTCACGTTCCAATTTTTGTTTGTAATTACATATATCGCTCCGTTGCAACAATTCGCGTGGAAAATAAAAGCACAGTTAAAAAAAAAAAAAAAAACGTGTGCAGTCAACGGTGTTGAGAAAAACCCCTTACATGCGTTGAAAATTTATCTCAACAAAATTTAATTTTCTTTTCGAGAAAAGTACGAAAAAAAAAAAAAATATAATTAACACGCAATGGGTGGCATCCAAGTGCAACCAGAACCATCAGCAGAACAGCAGTGATATATTGTGATGGCAATATGATGGCGATTAAGATCGCTCATGCGATGGAATAGTGAAACAAGTTCAAAAGCAAACGCTTTTCATTTTGAATGTCATTTTGGTGTTTGCGCGATTTTTAATTGAATTTCAACTCGCCATCGCGAGAGTGTAAAAAAAAATATTAAATAATAATTTAATTAGTGAAAAGTGAAAGATATAGAAAAGGCGTGCAATTACATTTTGTTTTCCTTTTGTTTGCAACAGCCATCAATAATGGGCGCAAAAGCGAAAGTCGTCTGTGGAGTAATACTGTTTTTCATCGTGTTTGGGCTGCGATTTTTCTGTGCAACTTGCCAGAGATATCCACCGCAGCAGCAGTTGCAAATGCAAACGTACCAGCAGCAGTTGCAGGCGGTGACAATTCCGATACAAAAGGATTTACTCTCGAATGAAAATCGATTACAGTCTCAGGTGGGTTTGAAAGAGCGATAATATAAAAGAATTTCAGATAATACCACCTATGCTTGTGGAATATTTCTTTTTTGTTTTCTTTCGGGGGAGATTATCTTATCACACGGAAGCAGTGGGTACTCGCAGTCGTGCCTCGTAGCTCGTACTCGTATATTGTTTCTGAATTGATGCTGATTTGTTGTCAATGGGGAATGGCGAATGTTATATCTCCGGATCCGGATTAGTATAGTGGTATGCGAGGGATGGGTTTTTTTTTTTATTAAAAACTGGAAAAGGGGCAGATAAAAGTTTGGATTATTCCAAGTTTTGATGAGCTCGTGCTGGGGTTGTTTCGGATTTTCTATTTATCTTAGTTGAAGTTGAATTGATAAGCGTGAAAGTTTTGTAAACTGGAAAAGTATTTGGCGTTGTATACATTAAAGAGAATGTGCGTGTTCCGAATGCCGGGGTGTTGGGGTAAGGGCTATTTCCATAAAGTGTGTCATTGGCTTTTCAATTAATTTGTCAGTTCGTCTTCGAAGCTAAATTGTTTGCTGGGGCTTTGAATTCTGTTTACGCATTGTTTCATGCAAGTTCATCAAGTTCATAATGTAGATAATAATAAGATAAGTTGTCGGTCTTTAATTTGTGTTTGTTGCAACTGTTGCCCAGGGTCATGAGATTTAGGTAGGAAATCACCGAAAGAATAAGATCGCGAAATGAGCTGCCGAAATGTGATTCCTTCCTTGTAGCACTGAAGTGACTCGCAAAGATCGCACTAGAAAATGTGAGGAACTCAATATCGAGCAGCTACTTTTCAGGACTGAGCCGTCTATGCTTCGGTGTTCGGTGGTTTGGTCAAGTTAAACGCATTTAAAATGCTATGAAATTCGTGCAGTCGGGCAGGCGTACTCTAGGTAGATCCATGGTGAGATGGTTCGATAAAATCACTCACATGGGATATGCTCTTAATGAGTTAGAGTCGGTTGTGATGGATCGAGAGTTTTGATAGGTTCACCTGAGCATTCTACAACTGCGAACCTTTTCATCGATAACTGGGGAAAGGAATGAATGAAAAAAAAAAAAATGTATTTAATATTTTTAATAAAAACAAAAGGAAATACCTTTTTAAACACTTCTAATTACATACACAGTTGTCCCTATTTTTCGAAATAATTTTTCCTGACTATCCCTGACCATTTTTTTTTTTTTTTTAACAAATAGGTATATTTCAAACAAAAAAAAACTTAAATAATATCTAATATGTAGATAAGTATTGTATTCAAACTGGAGACTCTGTCTGAGACTCTGGAGCCAGTCATTACACAGATAGCCTTTTGTAATATGGTGGACTATATCAAACCAAGAGGTAGCAATATTAAAGCTTGCAAGGGTACAACGTCTCGCATTCTCTTATTTTCTTTAGATCCATGCGAACCTGCCCCAAAGCTGCCATAGAATCCAAAAAAGACTAACGCCCCTCTACATGTGTAAGTTTGAGATAAGTCGTGGTGAACACCCAGAATGGACTTTTTCTCCGAAATTGAAAAACTTATCAAAAACCTTAATTTAATAAACGTTTTTCTTTGGAGATTCCCAACAGAGTTGCATGGCAACAGCCTATTAAACTTCCAGATTAAAACGGTATGGTTCTAAAATGGAATCACACAATCAGATATATGAGCCGATTTTCATGAATCGAACAACGGCGTCATGAACGATACAATTGCTGATTTTTCACGAACGTTTATGTAAGAGTATAATGTGCCAACTTATCGCACCCACGTTTAGTCGGTTTTTCCGCACAAACAAATTTTAACTGAACTATTTGTTATATTATATTATCAAGTTGAATACTTTTCTCCGTCACTGTATAATGAATACTTACATAATGAAATTATATAGCTAACATTACATGTGTGTGTTACACTTTGAATTCTGTAATAAACCAAACTTCACTTGTCTATCAGCATCCAAAGTGAGCGGGTCTTTTTCTTAAATACGGCTCTGATTAACACTATTTATAAAAAAAATATCGAAAATTCACAATCCTTTGATAGTTTTTTGTAAAAAATGTGAGTTCAAAATATTCTGATTCAGCAAAATAGCCGACTTGGAATTTTCGTAGAAATTTCTTTGTGTGATACCGATCTGAGTAAAGTCAGTGGCACCGCTTTTCGAACATATCAATTTTCATTCATACGAAGTTTTGCAAATTCTTCAATTTAAATTTTTTTTAATTCCGAATTAGAAAAAAATTCTTTCTTCAAAGACAGTTCCTTTTTTTTTCCTTTTTCTATTACAATCCATGACATTCCCTGACTTTCCAGACCAGTGGTAACCATGTAATAGGGGTTTGATAGAGCCACGAAAAAAATCGGGAGAAATTTCGGGCCAAAAACTACAATTTCATTTACATTTAGGGAGCTTCCACACCGGGTGGACAAAACGCCCTAGACAAACAAAACTGTTTTTCTGGGTGTTTCTGAAATTTAAACACACACATTTAAATACGCGCGCCCACATTGAATAAGGCAAAGCAAAGCAAGACGAAAACAAAATATGGCGTTTTGTTCCATCATGTGTGGAAGCTACCTTACTATTTCTTAACCCATGTTTAAAATTGTAGCTGCTTACTTTTACACCCTTCTGAGATAGTGTAATGTGTGTAAGAAAAGACGTGGCTTCGCTGATTAACTTTTCTTAGTTTATAAGAGTTTATTTTTCATTTCTCACAAGAGCTACGAATGTGAAATTTTGTTCTTTTATTTTAACTAGAATGCGTTTTATCATTATCTTGATTGTTAAAAATATCAACGCCCGCTTCCATGCACCTCTTTCAGTGAGTTTCCCTAACACAAAGTAGTAATATTAAATAGTTCAGACAACTGTCAGCAAAGTACGCAAAGGCCTGACTCCTTTGGTACAGGGAGTGACACAATTTCGTCCTCTTCATCATTGTCCGTTTCAATTGCATCAATTTCGGCATCTCTGAATTCACTCGAATTTTATTTTATCAAATTTTCTAAAGCTTAAAGTTAAAAATAAATTAAAAAGCCAGCTCAGCTTCTCAAATTGAAACAAATTTTAGTTCTAGCTTTAACATTTTTTAAGAATTTCCAAAAATTAAATGAGGCACATTAGGCGTTCTGCGTGAAAAAAAAAAAACTAATTAAAGACGTATCTTTTCAAAATATTCGACATCCCTTCGGAACAACCTTACAAGTTGCATCCATTAAAACCCGGCGCTGACCTTCAGGAAGATTTTCTCGATCGTTTTGAAATATAAGAAAAGTAAGACAAGTGCGAGTCGGACTCGCTCATGAAGGGTTCCGAAACAGCAAGTAACATACCATAAAAGTTATTGTAGTTCGTTGTAACTTTGATCGATATTTTAAAAACTACTCGCTAGATCTCGTTCAAAAAATAATATACAAATCATATATTTTTTTTAGTTTTATCGTTCTCTTATTTTAGAAGTTAGGGGGGGGGACCAACATTTTACCACTTTGAAAGTGTCTCTCGCGCAAACTATTCACTTTAGAAAAATATGTTATTAGAAACCTAAATATAATTTTTGAAGACCTATCCATAGATACCCCACACGTATGGGTTTGATGAAAAAAAAAATTTTGAGTTTCAGTTCTATTTACTGTTTTATTTTTTATTTTTGTGTAAAATCTTAATGCGGTATACATCTACTTACCAAGTTTCAACGGTATAGCTCTTATAGTTTCGGAGAAAAGTGGCTGTGACATACGGACGGACAGACAGACATGACGAATCTAAAAGGGTTCCGATTTTTGCCATTTGGCTACGGAACCCCAAAAATGCATAATTTTCTTAATATTTACATGCCGTAAAGAAAGGAGGTGGATCGGCTTAGTCTCGCCTTTGCAACAACGAAGTATGCATTTGAAATGGTGGACTTTTGGTTTGATACCAAAATAAGAAAATGAAAAATGGCCCCAAATTTTCCTTGAAACAGTTTGCACTAGATGAAAAATCATTCAAAAAAAAAAAAAAAAAGAAAAAAGAAAAAAAGGCCCCAAAAATATGTACGAAGACCCCAAATTTTTTTTTGTTATTTGCCATGCATTTTGTTATTTGCCATGCATTATTTTGGTGCGATTTTTCATTTTTAATGCTAACAATTTCGGCCTATTCTGGGGCAATACTGGAGTCATTTTGCAATATGAAATATTACCCCATTTTGTTGGGACCCTTTTTCATTTATTTTTTGGGCCATGTTTCATTGGTGCATAATTTCATGGAACCCTTCCTGAAGGAATTGAGCTCAAAACCCTGCGGGTTTACAGTGCTAAATATACCATTGATGTGGACTCAAAGTTCAACTATCTTTTTCGAGTTCTTATTTTCGTTATCAGTGTCCCGATAAGAGTCACAATAATGACAGATGTTAGGTTAGATAAACACAATAGGAACACCACCATCGGCACTTAAATATGTGCTCATACATAAGAAAGTAAACATTAACAGAGTGTTCATGTTCACAGATACTTGTACTTGTACTCCTTTGTGAATCGTGCAGCGAGGAAAGATGGATATTGCATTTATTGAAATAGAAGCTGCACCCTTCTGCGCTATCATAGCAATAAAATAGTATTTCGCTGTGAGTTCGCTGTGTATCTGGTGGCCCTGGCCCATCAAGTGCAGAGAATTAATGTTTATATCCGGATAGGCGACAGACAGCACATATCTCGGTATAGAAGACACTTTTTTTCGGGATGCAAGAAAAGCTCTGACATTCCAGTTATGTGCATAAACCGAGGCATATACCAACATAATTCCACCAACAACCACAGGCACCAGCATCTGGTGCACCGCACATTCCTTTTATTGAGCGCTTCATCACTCCCCGAAAATGGCAGTATTAGGAAAGTTTATCACACTGAACCATTCCTGTCTGAAGGTGCGAACAACAAAGCGACATAGTTACGATGATTTAATAGTTTCAAATTTGATGATGTAATAGACAATTTATAATTATCTCCATACCCAACTTCACTTTAGCTTCAACAGATAAAAATGAAAATAAAGCTGCCCGGTATAATATACATAAAACACTTGCTAAACAAAACCGTGAGCTATAATCCCCAGAAATGTCACTTAATTCCCATCAAAGTAAGGCGTCCATCAAGCTAAACCTCTTATAGCGCTCACAACCTCATCAGCTGAAGGGTTGCGATATTAAAATTTACATACTAACTAAGATAATCCCCAGCTCTGGGCAAACACGTGTATCTGTACATTCTATCCATAATTCCATATCCGTTGGCTTTAAGGCTTATTGTATGCAGTATGCATATACCTATTCCCTTATCCCTATTCCCGCACACAACGAGCTGTACTATTCGAAAAAAAAATTTAGAGAAAAATGTTTGCATGTGTGCTACATTCAACTTCAATTAATTTGCCTATATGCCATTCCAGATACTTTGTGACTGCGAGCACAAAAGACGAAAATTATAGTAGCAAACAATGGATCCTTTCCTCTAAGAAGACGCAGACACTAGGAACGAAGAATTACCATTCAAGTGTCTGGCGCTGTGCCAGCAAGTTTCTTCCATTGAAGGTCAAAATTAATTGTCAGTGTGCTGTTCGTCTTTTATTGTCTTAAGGACGAAAATGACTTTCGCCAAAGAGAAGATGCATCCAATGCCTTGCAACAAAGAAGACAAACTTTTAGAAGAATCCTTCGTGCAAATTATTAACAACATGAAAAAAAGAAAAAGAAAAAAAAAAAAAAATCATTATATCTTAAATGGAAAATTAATGAGCAATTTTTTAGGCCAATTTTAGGTCGCTTTCATTGCCAAGTTACATTATAATCAGGTCGATACTGTCAATTGACTCGAGAATAAACGTGGCACTGTACACTGCATCGAAATGATGCACTCTTTGCAGTTTTACTTTTGCGTATACGTGTTGGAGTGAGCATCAGTAAGTGGGGAATAGTAGCTGGGTCAAGGACTGTCCTTATCATCGTATTGGCTGCCATCGAATGTGTGCCATTTCTTGGAGTGTCACAAGTTACTCTTGTGGCTTATAGAAATTCCAGTGAAAGAACTTTTATTATAGGTGGACAGAGTTTAAATGGGAGAAAATTTGACAAGTTTTATCAAGACCTTGTGGGGACATTCTGGTGGAATACTGTAGGAAACGAAACGAAAAGCACTTTTGCATTTCAAAAAACGAAAGAAATCATCCGAAAGCAAAAAATTGCTTCAAGTTAATTCTTTCGTATCCCTATTTGCACACGTTTAACAAGCGGTATTGTTTGAATTGCATAGTATTAGGATAATTTTCAAAGTTCGAAGAGCTTTAGTTTTTTACAGCACCACATGTACCTTTTTCAAACTTTTTCTTTTCGGACTTGCATCACATTTTAAACTTTCTCGATTACTTAGTAAGACAAAGATACTGTATTCGTACAAAATTTCGAACTCGAGATGTTAATCAATTCTGACATTATGAGATAGAGGCACTCAAAAAAGTGGATCGCAAAATTATGTCCGTCTGTCCGTCGGCTCCTGTCTACAGCCTAAACGTCATTTGTTTCAAACTCCGGATTTGGATTTTGTGTGCTTACAGTTCGGGCCACTTTTTTGTTTGTTTGTACGATAGCCCCAATATTAACGGTAGTTCCCATATAACGGTTTTGAACAACTTTGATTTTTCCGAAAACGGCTGCAACGATTTCAATTAAAATTGATATTTGAGCCCAGTTCTTAGCTAAAAAAATCGAATAATGGTACTTTTGAAAATCAGAATTATCTCAAAAACGGTTCAACATTTTTTAACAAAAATCACTTTTCTATTCTTAATAGTCATTCCTTACTTTTATGTTTTCGATTTTTATAAAAAGAAAACAAGTAATTCTTACCAATACCAATTGTATTTAAAAAAAAAAAATTGTTTTCTCCGAGCCAGGTAAAAATCTTCTAGAAGACACTATGACGACAGTCGACGCGTGCTCATAGTATTGTGCGATTTTTACTCACTAAACCACCTCCCACAAATTTCTTATATACTGTAACTAAGTTATGACTTATTAAGCATTTTTTTTATTACGAATTTATACACGTATGACAGCTGGCAGGCAACATTCCGGCGAAAGTTCCTGCTCGTTCAGCAACTTTAACGTGGTTAATAATTATCGGGCTTAGTCCGACGGTTTAGTTCGTTGTAGATGCCGCAATAATTTTGTTTCATCGAGAATTCCACGGAACGAGTTATTTATGTGTCCTAATAATCGATTTCTATGCTTTCGAGCACACATTTTCGTTTTATCCTTAACAGTGGGAATTCCGTGGTCCCTATGGAGATCTTCATTTCTAATGTAGCCCGGTTTGTAAAATGTTTAGATTTGTTTGATTGGTACAACTCTTTATCACTTGCTTATATAATAAAGGGTGGTTAAATTTTAAGGGCCGTGTTGAATGTGAACCACACCTAAACGTCAAGTTATTTTCTGCATTATATTTAACACTAGCTCTGGCCGCAACTTCGTACGCAGCGTGAGACTGTGTAATTTCCAATAAAAGAGATTTGACCGTTTTCTCAACGGCATATTTGTTTAAAATCAACAGTCTAGCTAAAAAAGCTGTGAGCATTGTCAATGTGAAACAATAAATCAAACAAATCTATTAACCTAAAACACCAATTTTAGAAGATTAAATTCAACAGCGTAAGTACTGAAGTTTCACTTCCTTACTGTAGGTACCACGTAGGTAATATCAAAACAGCCACTAAAACAAAAGCCTTAACGGAAATTTGTATCTTCACCAACAATAAAAAAATCAAACAACATAATTCACCTCTATCGTCTTTACTTCTTAAATTCTTCAATTCTTTACTGTAGGTATCAACGTAGGTACTAACGGGTGATTTTTTAAGAGGTTTAGAACTTTTAAAAAAAAAAAAAAACACAAAAAATTCGAAAAAATGAATGAAATATTTATTTGAATCGATAGTTTGAACCTTGCAATTTAATGTTTAAAGATAATTTCATGCAAATGTTGACCGCGGCTGCGTCTCAGGTAGTCCATCCGCTGAGTCCAATTTTGGCATACTCTTTCACACATATCGGCCGGTATCTCACGAATGAATGCATGGATGTTGGCTTCCAGTGCGTCAATCGAAGCGGGCTTGTCCCTATACACATTAGCCTTGACATACCCCCACAAAAAATAATCTAATGGTGTCAAATCGCACGATCTAGGCGGCCAATTGACCGGCCCGAAACGTGAAATTAACTGTTCACCAAACTCGCCTCGCAATTGCGCCATTGTTTCGCGTGCTGTGTGGCATGTGGCACCGTCTTGTTGAAACCACATATCATGCAAGTCAAGAACTTCCATTTCGGGCAAAAAAAAGTTTGTTATCATCGCTCGGTAGCGTTCACCATTGACAGTAACGCTGCGATTCGCATCATCTTTGAAGAAATATGGCCCAATAATGCCGCCGGCCCATAAACCTCACCAAACAGTGGCTTTTTCGGGATGCATTGGTAGCTGTTGCAATGCTTCTGGCTGATCTTCACTCCAAATGCGGCAATTTTGCTTATTTACGTACCCATTCAACCAAAAATGAGCCTCATCGCTGAACACAATTTTTCGATAAAAAAGCGGATCCTCGGCCAGCTTTCCAAGAGCCCATTCACCAAAAATTCGGCGTTGTGGTAGGTCGGCTGGCTTTAGTTCTTGCACAAGCTGTATCTTAAAAGGCTTTACGCACAAATCCTTCCGCAAAATTTTCCACGTAGTGCTGTAACAAAGGCCTAGCTGCTGGGAACGGCGCCGAATCGACATTTCGCGGTCTTCTGTCACACTAGCTGATACGGCCGCAATATTTTCTTCACTACGCACAGTACGTAAACGTGTTGGTGGTTTAATGTCCAACAAAGTAAATTTGGTGCGAAATTTGGTCACAATCTTCCGAATAGACTGCTCAGAAGGTCGAGAATGCCGATTATAAAATGGAAGCAGCGCGCGATGAACATTTCGAACCGAGCACGAATTTTGATAGTAAAATTCAATAATTTGCAAGCGTTGTTCATTTGTAAGACGATCCATGGTTAAATTGCAAACCAAACTGAAGCTGTTAGACAGTGACACAAGGTACTAAACACACGTCAGCTGTCAAAACCAGTATTGCCAAAACCAAACCAGCTAAAAAATCACCCGTTATAACAACCATTAAAACAAAAACCATGAACTCGATTTCTATATACACCGCCTCCACCATACGTCCATCACCACACCACATGTCATCAGCCATCTGCGCATTTCCTCAGAAACACATTGTTGCTGTTTTTTTTTTTTTTTTTTTTCATATGAACGTGCTTGTGCGATATGCGCCACCAAACCACCCCCAACGATCAAGAACCGCGGCTGCTGATAATATTCGATTTGAGAAAACAAATTTATAATTTTCGTGTTAGATTTTAGGTTGTAGCTCAGCTTCTAGAGGACATAGAAAGCTGATTGATGGCTTGAAATAACTATAAAAGTGTCGGCTCTCCTAAGTATTTTGTTTTGTTTGCATTGATTATGAATTATTTGAGTAATGGCGAGTTAAAGGCAGTAAAGTCAGAAAAAAAAAACACATTTTGGTCAAAAATGCTCCAAAAAATAGGCATGGCAATGTAAGGGAATAGCCTATGTGTTGCACAACATCTTAAGGAACATTTCAAAAAAAAGTTTCATCGAAAACTGTGCAGTAGTTTTGACGCCATTAGGTAACCAAAAAATTGCCTACAGTTTTATTATAAGTTATAGATTTCTCAATTTCAGACTAACTCAAATTGAACCATGGAAAGATACACAATCGAGCAACGCGTTAAAGTTAGTCAGGGTTATAATGAAAATGGGCGGTCAAATCAAATCAAAATGCATATCGTGCACTTCAATCGTCCAAATGTGCGTACAATCGGAAAAATTGTGAAAAAAATTTGAGCAAACCGGGTCTGTAGGAGATGTGAAAACACCAGTGCATACTCGTACAGCTCGTACTGCAGAAAATATTGCTGCTGTTCGCGATAGTGTGGCTGAAGAGCCGTCCACCGCAACTCGTCGTCGTGCCCAACAATTGCACCTCTCGCGCTCGTCCTTGATGAACATTATGCATAAAGACTTGCATTTACGCGCTTACAAGGTGCAATTGACTCAAGAACTAAAACCTCTTGACCATGGTGGCAAGAAATGGCAACAGTGGATGATCAATTTTCGAAGAAAATCATCTTCAGTGATGAGGCACATTTTCACCTCAGTGGATGCGTCAATAATCAGAATTGCCGCATTTGGGCGAATGATAATCCAAGAGTGATTGTCGAAAAGCCAATGCACCCACAACGAGTGACTGTTCGGTACGGTTTATGGGCTGTCGGCATCATCGGGCCGTATTTTTTCCAAAATGAGGCCGGTCAGGTCAGGCAGTTACTGTGAATGGTGTTCGCTATCGTGAGATGATAACGAACTTTTTATGGCCCGAATTGGAAGATATGGATGTGGACGATATGTGGTTTCAACAGGACGGTGCCACTTGCCACACAGCTAACGAAACAATGGCTCTTTTGCGGTGTGATTTGACAACGTTGGACTTCTTTCTTACTTCTTTCTTGGAGGTTATTTTTATTTTTTTGAAATAAAAGGTGTACGTCGATAAGCCAGCAACAATTCAAGAGCTAAAGGATGAGATAATTCGGCACATTAACGGCATAGAACCTCAATTATGCCTCAGCGTCATCGAAAATTTGGACTATCGGATGGAGGTGTGCCGCCGAGGTCGCGGCGTCTATTTGGCCGATATTTTGTTCCATACATATGTAAGGCAACCCTATTGAGCAACACTCAAGCTCCTCTCATCCACTTGTAAGGCAACCCTACTGAGCAACACTCAAGCTCCTCTCATCCACTCAAAAACCTCTAAATGGGTAAACCTCTTTTACCCATCCTATCCCCTCCTACCTACCTACCTTTGTTGTTTGTTCGTTTTTGCCAGTCAGTTGGTTGATATTGTTACGCGAAAGTGGACTTGACTTCGATATATTCTAATAAAGTATTTACAAGGATAAGAAACCGGCTTTTCATTTATTGAGGAATACAACACATATTTGAACCATACCAATGTTATCATAATAAAAATAAATGACAATAATTTCCTAAATAATTTGTGTTTTATTCAAAATCAATATCGGCCCTTAACCACCCTTTAGAAGCTTGTTCTCGAGCGTAAGCTTGGAATATTTTTCAAGTAACGAATAAAGTTCTCTATATTTGTTTTTTTTTTAAGCTCTTCGCATTATTTTTTTTCATGCAGTTTCCATTTCAATTTTTTGTCCAGAGTCATTCCGAGATATTTGGCCTCATTTGCAAACGGAACTTGTACCGTATTTGTAAATACAGGCAAGTTATTATTATTATTTTTTATATATATACAGAGTGTCCGCCGGGAAGGTATACTACTTTGTTTGTTTATAATTTTTGATTAAATGAAAGAGAATGGATCTTATATTGATATATGTTTTATAATTAAGACATTAAGTCGGCAGTTATGTATGGAGTACAATATCAGGTAAATGTCCGCCTCTGGTAGTCTCACAAAAGCGAGCCCATTTGAGCACATTTTTCATTACATTCTCACACATTTCACGCGGTATTTCATTAATTTCATCACGAATATTTTGCTTGAGTTGCTCAAGCGTTTCTGGTTTGTTTGCATAAACCTTGATTTTCAGATAATCCCACAAAAATAAGTCCGGAGCAGTCAAATCAGGCGACCGTGGAGGCCAATCAACATCACCATTTCTTGAAATAACTTGTTGTGGAAAGAGGTCTCGCAGTAATTCCGTTGTAATTCTGGCTGTATGCGATGTGGCACCGTCTTGTTGATACCACATGTTAATCAAGCCCAAAGCATGAAGTTGTGGCGTTAAAAAGTTTTCAATCATATTTCATATTTCGTTTTCATTTTCAAAGAAGTAAGGTCCAATGATTCCTTCTGACCGAATTGCACACCAGACTGTAACTTTTAATGGACGATGTGGTCCATGCTTGGGCCTATCACCTACAGACCCTGTTTCTTCGAAATCATTCACTACACGATAAATAGTGCGTTTTGTTGGCACGTTGTTCCTCCCAAAAATTTCACGTAACTTTCTCATCGTCACAATAATCGATGATTGATTTTGATAAAATGTTTTAACGATTAAAACACGTTGGTTTATCGAATATTTTTTCATAATAAATTTGCCACGTGTTTACTTTATGACTGCTAAATATGAACTGTCAAGACTAATATTTACCAAAATGGCGGCAAAACAAAGTAGTATACTTTCCCGGCGGACACCCTGTATATGTTGACAAAACCTTGCAATATTTTTTTAATATTTTGTCTGCCAAATTTTACGAAAAACCGATCCAACGATTTTGATCAAAATACATATTCAAGATAATATCAGTATTCCAAATAAGATCCCGTACTTAGTTTTTCTCAAAAAATTCGAAAATTCCGGCTTTATAGACCCTTTTCTCGCCAGTTCATCAGCCACCGCATTGCCGATTTTGCTTGCAGAGATTCGTGGTGTACTGCGAGCAAAGAACCTTGAGCTCTTTGCGTCAGCGGTGAACTAGTTTGGATTTTATTTCATTAGCAGAAACTGCTTTTATAGCCTGACTGTCAATGACGATGGTAATATCGGTACAAGGTATTGCCAATATTGACGCCTTACGGGCCGCTTCAGCTATAGCCAGAACCTCCGCCTGGAAGATACTACTGCTATCAGGTAGTCTGATGGAGCAATGTATATTTAATTCCGGAGATAATATGCCGGCATCGGTTCCACAGTCCATCTTTAAACCACCTGTGTAGATGGATATTGATTTTCTTTTTGTGGGTTCATTTGTGTTCCATTCTTACCTACTCGGAAAGGAGCAGGTAAATGGTCTGTCTAAGTCCAGATGGGGAGACATGTAATCATACTGCTACCCTTAGGGGTATTTCTTCCAGAGTTGGTGGCTCGAATTGCGGTATTATTCTTTTATTCGTGAACAAGACAAGCTCGGTTTACTGTGGATTGACCCCTTTGGCAGTGGTGTGGCTGGACTTTCCTAACTTCGGAATGAAGACAACCTTGACCTCTCGCCAGGCTCTGGGAATAATAGACTAAGAATATATTCGCTATAATATGCACCTTAAAAAAATCCAACCATCTTGAACTTACACAATCAGAATTTCCCACTCCATTTGCACCCCTACACGTCCATCGGGATATTCAGTTTATAACTTCTAATACAAATTCAAAAAACAAAGCTCTAAATTCTTTTATATGTAAAGATATCGATCTATCATGAGCACCACTTGCAATCAGTGACAACTTAACCTTCACATGGACAGTATCTACCCGGGTAGATATTTCAATTTTTATCTCTAAAAATCTCTTCGATTCGTCAGTGGATTCTGGTATGGGTCCGACTCAGTGACTAACTTTATGATTTATTTCAGATTATTAGCATGTTCATACTTTAAAAACATTTTTATGTATAATTTTTGAAGTTAAGTGTTTTTTTTTGGCTTACATGGACAGTATCTACCCAGGTAGATATTCACCGAATTTAGATGAAATATGCTGGTTTGCTTGGATATAACATGTGTCTTTTACCTGTTACAGCTGAAAAGTCCACACTTTTGTGTATATGCAAATAGACATAGCAAATAATAAAAAGAATAAAACAGTTTTTGTACCATTAATTAGGCAAATAATATAAAGTTATTCATTTTTTCAATTGACACTTTTCACATTTTGTCTGGGTGAGACTATGTTCAGCGCAGGTTTTTTGCAGCTGACACAGGCTTGACGCGTAGCACGTTTTTTTTTTATTTAGTTGGTAGCACATAAAGCACACACCTTTTTGCCGTAAACGACCACTGGAATCCCGCTCTTCTGGATCGTCAGGAGTAAACTCGTCATTAGAATTGTTTGTATTTACTGGGTGACCTAACAAACACTCCATAGCATTTCTTATGGTAAAAATACCTGTCACTCTATGATTTTGTGCCCGAGAGCTGATATGTGGGATGCATAGATTCTCGCCCAATCTTTCCAGAAAATTTCGCCTTTGGCTTTGCTTCACAGCTGCAGGACCCAGCGAATTGTTCTTTGAAAAAATGATATACGCTGCAAGTCCTGAAAGGTCAATCAAATTATAAAATACAGCCTGTGGCTATCTATACGTTTTTCTTTTAGTTGTGTATTGGCTCAACATGGATATTTCGTCCAATATTTTTGTATGGTGCAACCAGTTCTTTCACTATTCGCTCACCTTGATTCACATCTCTGCTGCCATTCACCTTACAGGTATAAATTTGGCCGTTGAGAGGGTATTCTGTTGATGAGTCACAAGCCCACCAAAATTTTATTCCATACTTGGCCGGTTTCGAAGGCATATATTGGGTAAACTTTATGTGACCTCTATAGCGAAACAACTGCTCATCCACTGTAAGTGATTCGTACGGTCTAAAATTGAGCGTCAAATTTGAGTTGATCATATCGAAGATATCACGAATAGGAGCTGCTTTATCAGTGGCCATCCGAGATGTTCGTGTGGCATCCGAATCAAACCGTATAAATCGCGAAATCGCCTTGAATCGCCTGACCGACATTGTTGCTCGATATAGAGGAAGCGCATTGCTTTTCCAAAGTTCAGCCACTGTCTCGTAATTAGATCGGTGGCAGCCCATGACCAACAAAATACCCAGGTACCTAGGCACAAAATTCTTGTTCGTTGATAGCTTTCCATTCTAGAGGAGCTTTTTCGGGATGTTTTTCATTCCACTTAGCGAAATCCCTGAGAGCTCTTTTGTTAGTGTGTCGACAAATTATGTCTTGAATGGAAGGGCTCATTATACGGATCTGTTAGAACTTTGGTAGCTGGATGTGGACCCACAAATGTTGTTTCTCGGAATATGTTATGCGCCCCTTCACGGCGCAAATTTGGTGCACTTTTTGTCCACTTTGTGCCATCCTTACACAACTATTCACTGAAAAAATACCACGTATAGTGTTTTACCAAAATTAACTTTGCGTGCAAATTTTAAATAGGAGTGACTCTTCATTTGCGGTAAAAACCTAGCTTCAATGAGTAACGCATTCAAAACAAAGAGAAAGAGTGGCAGTAAAGAAAAATAGAAGAAAAAAAAAAGAAAACAAACAAATTGAGCGAAAAAGTTAACTTTAAATGGCACAAAAAGAGAGATGCACTCAAAACCTTGGAAAAAACCGTTATCTAGAGAAAAAAAACATTATAGGTAGTAGTTAAATAAAGAGAACGAGTGAAAAATGACAATTTAGCAAGTAAATCAGCTGTCAAGCAGAAATAACTCATAGGAAATGCATGTAATATTCTGTTATCTACCACGGTAGATACTGTCCATGTAGGTACATTAAAATTTCTGTTCATGTGAGGGTTAAACCAGCGTCATTAATCTATTCAACTCAAAAATAAAATCATACCCTAAGTAGATAAAAAAAACAGAAACTCCTGCTACGTGGGTCCATGAACTCAAAAATCTTGTAAAGTGTAAGAGCTTATAAAATAGTACAGTAGGCGCTTATAACTCTCTATTTGATATGTACCTTATGTACCTACTGCCATATATCTATGAATAACCTAAAAGTGAATTTTATTTAACACTACCTTCTTACGTTTTATGTACGGCTACTTCTGAACTTTTTACCTACTTACCAATTGATTCAACCAAACTTTTGATGCACAAGAAAGTGTCGTGCACCACAGTCGTCCACTTTATTTAACCAAAGATGAGTGTGTAAACATCAATCTTTTCTATGAAAGAATTATATCAAACGATGACGTAATGTATGTCATGCGGTGACATACCTCTTAGAAGCTATTTGAATTGAAACGCGGCTTATATCGCACGTATGAGGTACTGCCGCCAGCTGTTCATTAAGAAGAAGTTGCAATTAGTGGGATTGTCATGCAGCATTTGTCCCGAAAGTTCTCTTTCATCTGTTCATTAATATGCGTATTACCTCTTTATGTATATAATTTCAACTTTCCCTGCTGCACCAGCCCTTTTACCCATAGGCACCTCATGAACATGACATGATTAATGTGGTCTATAGAAATCTGGTTATAACGCTGCCTATTTTGCTTGGAAGTTACATAACCAATTTTAGAATGACTGGATAATACTCTTACGGAGCAATAAAGTAGCACGATTAAAAGCTGTTAAGACGCAAGCATTGTGTGTATTGTTTTCGGAAACTGTAGACCCAGTAGGTACTGTCAACGGGGTTTGGTTTGCAATTTGAATAATGATGGACAACATTTAAGTGGCATGGAACGTCTCGTTGCCTCTCTTGCCAGAATACTGTATCATCACAAACAGTTCTGACCACAAATGTCAACTTCGTCCAACACAAAATTAAACGCATACTCAAATCAAATGTAAGGAAAACCCAAATTTGGCAAACCTTGCACAGAGTAAAGCCCCCCAGCCAGCTACAGAACAGCTAACTTAATAGTATAATCACACCCTTAATCCAACGGATACGGCAGCAGCAAATTAACAGGATACACCTTGGCCACAATTTGGGTAATAAACACAAATTGACAAACTTTGCCAAAGACGAAGACCACTCCCACCGCACACTGCCGTCGAAATACCCTTTTGTCAGCCACAAGTTCGCCCCCTCCCCATATACAATTTTGCTAATTTGGAAAATTGAATTTTATTGCATTGTCGGCCAACAAAGTCGTGGCTGGCTGCTGTTGTTGGGGAACGACCCACTTCCTGCCTTGAAATAAGAAGGATGAAGGAGGCACCACGAAATGTATACAGCCGACTGACTGCACGACACAAATTTCATTTCTCAAAGGATTCAATTGAAGAGACACCCAATGTCGTCGTCGTCGGTGTATAGGGGGAGAAGCTGAGGTTCAGTTATATGTCAATGATAATCTCATTAGGATGTGCATTCGTTTCGGGCAGGTGGTGTGGGTTTCACCATCATCGTCGTCGTTGTCGGTGTTTGCTGCCGTATCAGTGGTTGCGGTGCCGCCGACGACGAGTCTGCAAACAACGAACATGCACATGTGAGCCATAAACCATTTGGTGGTTAAAGTGGTTAAGGGTGACTATGTCGGCCTAGGAGAGTTGCTGTTGGTAGCTACAAATTGCAAGTAACAATTTAAAACTGAGAAGCACATGGGATGCGAGCGAGCATACAAGGGAAGCCTGCCAATAACTCTCGTCCTGGTTTCTTTGAGGATTTGATTTGTAGCAGGAGGTGCGCCCCGGAAACTAGGACGCATGTATAATTACATTTGTCCTTTGGATAATAGAATTCAAACGAATTCGCTTCGTTTGGACGAACAGATGGTGGAGAAATATAATTCGATATCGCTAACATTGAATTACGAGTAGGAAATTATGGATTTGTCAATGTGGGATAATGTGGCTGTGTAGCAGCTGATGGTAGAGTGTTATCATTAAGTAGATTATGAACAAGCCTGTAAAGGGGAGGCGTTGGATTTAATATGGTACCATAATAAGGATGATCGGGAGTTTAAATACGAAAGGCAACTTTTATGAGCATATGAACATTTTTGCGATGGTAAAAGCAAGGTCGGCATTCTGTCGGGCAAAGGGTTCAAACGATTTGGTGTGCACGATCGATTTACTTCTGCAACTTAGAGATAATCATTTGTGCGTTAGTCGTTACGATACAAGCACTGCGGTACGGCAATGACAGCTCTTTTTGTACAGTTCTGCTTAGGGTAATGTTGTTCTGGCTCGTAGAATAAGTGACAACTGAGTCGTTTTAGGTATAACAACTGACATGCGGCTATGACAGCTCTATGTTGGTCCAAGCAATCCTCTATCTTCGTTACTACTGCTATTAGTATCGAAGAAATCGTGCCGTTCAGACGTGTTATTAATTTCACCAGGTAAGATTTTTTTTTTTTTTTAACTGTTCCAAAAATTTGTATTTTAGAAAAGTTGAAAAGAGATACCGATACTTTATGAATTTTATTTTTTTATTTTTCATATTCCCTCTTCAAAAGATAAGGACGAATATATGTAGGATGTAGGTATTAACCGGTTTTCAAGAGAGCTGTCAACCTGTGAGATATCCAAACTTCTAAGAATTCAGGCTAAGTATGAATGGCTTATTCTGCTTCAAAGAGGCTAAAACATTCACCAATTTTCTTTTTATGAGGGTATTAGAATACTTTTACTAGGCTACCTCAGCTTCCCATTTGGGTTCACAAGCTCACTATGAGGTTCTGACAGCTCTGTATATGGGTGCTACAAATCTTTTGAGAGGCTGTGACAGCTTTCGTGAGAATCTGACAGCTCTGCATATGAGTATCAGAAATCTGTTGAGAGGCTGTACCCAAGTAACTGAAGGCATCACACTTTACTTTTGGTTGTAGCAGCCACAAAGGTAGCAGTTGATCGCCACTTTTTAAATTTCTTGTTGGGCAGTAATTCTAAACTCCGATAAAACGAAAATGTGAAAAAGCGTGAGACGACGGATTCGGATCGGAGAAGGGAACTCTTTCTCTGTATATTTACGGTAAGAGAACATAAAAAACAATCAAAACTACAAATGAGAAAATCATTTCAATAGAAGAGTAATTCTACAAGCCACCTCACCATTTGAATCCGACCACGTAACTAAGGTCCGGGACTTCAATATTAAGCATTAAAGCAGTATCCTCAAGTTACAACTGACAGCAATGGAAATGAAATACTACTATTGACGGCAACGCGCTAGAAATATACACAGACGGGTCTAAGACATCACGGACAAAATTTTAAGATCAATTCAAGAAAAATAAGCGCAGAATAACGAAAAGTTTGTCTAGTTTTACAGCTTAGCTCAGGATTTACTAATTCACGACTTTTAATTCCTAATTCTAGAAATTGTAAAAAGTAAAGATATTCGGCTTTAACAATAATCAACTTTAGTCTGACAGCTTACGCAAATATGTCGGACTTTCCAAAATCGCTTTACCAATTAAGAAATATATTTGGCAGAATAACGCTGTAGGGTCAAATTTAATGTTGAGACAGCCATGTTTACCTCGGACATTAGCTAAATAAGTCCTCCCTTAACGTCATTTTGAAGAGTAGTTGGTCTCAACCGTCCAAAATCACGGTGTCAAATTTCGTAATAAGAGCGAATTTAAATAAGCTGTTCAGCAGCAAACTGAAATTAAAAAACAGAAGCGCTAGGTTCTCAAAACGCGTATGGCTTCCTACGTGAGATTTCTTAAATGAATAAGCAGGCTTTTATTTTCTATTTGCGAAAATATTCATTTGCTTAAGATTAATAATTGTGATCTTTAGACCACCAATAACGTTTTATTTCCATCAAAGCATTCTAATAAACTGTGTTCCGTTTAGACCAGGCTTGGAATATTGTTCCCATATATGGAGCTCGGCCCCAAAACATTACTTAACCAGCTTGATAGCATACAGAGACGAGCAGTTCGACTCATTGGAGACCCTACACTCACATCGAATCTACAACCGTTGGTGCTCAGAAGACACTGACCTATGCTTGTTCTATAGGTACTTCCATGGTAGATGTTCTGAGGAACTCAAAGACATTATCCCTCGAAATGCAACTTTTGGGCGCCGAACAAGACAGGCTGCTTATGCTCATGACCATACAGTACACTTGACAACCGCGAGGACATCAACTTTCAAAAACTCCTTTGGAACTCACTTCCTGGGGATATATTTCCAGAAGACTACAATTTGCAGCAATTTAATTGCAGAGCAAACATACATCTGCAGGCATCTCGGGGCGCTGTTGAAGCGTTATAGATTCACCTTTCCCGGGAGAAGTATATAAAAAAAAAAAAAAAAAAAAAGGAAAGTGTCTATAAAAAGTGCCGAAAATTGTGCCGGAACGAATGATAGGGCATTACTGATTTGCATATGATATTTGACAGATGCGGATTTCCTATTTTGTTTTTTTGTTTTTTTTTTTGTTTTTGCCTTTGAAAGATATCTGTTGGGCAAACTTAATTGCAATATATATATTGTTTTTTTTTTTTAATTCAAATATTGCGTTACAACAAATGTAATAGACTCAACAGAAAGTCTTCGTACCTATACTAGTAAAGGTGAAGGTCGAATTGTTTATTGGTACCATTTCAAAAATGCTGTACATTTTAATTTAAACTGGCAGTTAACTAATATTCGACATTGATGTTTGATTATAAGTAGGGCCGATTGACACTCAAAAGTCACTTCTCTTTGTCAATAATGCGATCAAAAGAGAAATACATATTGCCATAACCGATCGCATTTGACACAAATAGTTATCAATTTGATACTCCTATGATCGTGAATTGGAAAAATTTGCAGCAATTTAATTGCAGAGCAAACATACATCTGCAGGCATCTCGGGGCGCTGTTGAAGCGTTATAGATTCACCTTTCCCGGGAGAAGTATATAAAAAAAAAAAAAAAAAAAAAGGAAAGTGTCTATAAAAAGTGCCGAAAATTGTGCCGGAACGAATGATAGGGCATTACTGATTTGCATATGATATTTGACAGATGCGGATTTCCTATTTTGTTTTTTTGTTTTTTTTTTTGTTTTTGCCTTTGAAAGATATCTGTTGGGCAAACTTAATTGCAATATATATATTGTTTTTTTTTTTTAATTCAAATATTGCGTTACAACAAATGTAATAGACTCAACAGAAAGTCTTCGTACCTATACTAGTAAAGGTGAAGGTCGAATTGTTTATTGGTACCATTTCAAAAATGCTGTACATTTTAATTTAAACTGGCAGTTAACTAATATTCGACATTGATGTTTGATTATAAGTAGGGCCGATTGACACTCAAAAGTCACTTCTCTTTGTCAATAATGCGATCAAAAGAGAAATACATATTGCCATAACCGATCGCATTTGACACAAATAGTTATCAATTTGATACTCCTATGATCGTGAATTGGAAAAACAATTCGTAAATTACGACTTTTCTGTTCAAATAACGATACTATCCCTTAGCAAATTACAACCATTTAGTATTGAATTGCAATGGTATCGATTTGTAACGAAAACGCCAATTTAAAAAAAAAAAAAAACTGCTCATATCTCGAAAACCCCATTTTCGATTTTTATAAAAATTAAAAAAAAAAAGTAATTCTTACATCCCGAACAATAACTTATATTCGGTTTTCAGCTATATATTTAACCAATAGTATTTTTCAAACAAAACGCTCTCTTCGGCCTAGAAATATGTAAATGTCAAGCTTGTGAAGTAAGGTACCTAATAAAGTCTCGCAGCGAAAGAAGAAGGTGTGTTTTACACTTTTTTTTTCAGAATTCGTCGGTCATTATATATTTATTTTTAGATATTTTTTATTCTTCAATATAAAGGGTGTCCGCGAAACAATTTTCGAATTTAAAATTAAATAATAAAAGATTCACAGGTTTTTATATAATCGTTTTTATTTTAAAATAAAACATACAAATGCGGATTTATGTTTTGAAAATAATTGAAGTTAAATGTTTACCACGGAGACGAACACACTCATTTAAACGAAACACCATATTTTTTGTGAAAACTTTTTTGCAAGTTTCTTGCGAAATTCCTCTGATTTCGTTGCGAATATTTCTTTTCAGTTGCAATAAATTTCGCGGTTTGTTAACGTAGACTTTAGATTTAAGAAATCCCCATAAAAAAAAGTCCGCAGGTGTTAAGTCTGGCGATCTGGGGGGCCATGGGATATCACCATAACGACTTATGACTTTTTCGGGGAAAATGCGCCTTACAATGTTCATTGATGCCTCCATCCTGTTGAAACCATGTCGATCCGTTTACCCATTCATTGTTCTCCAACTCAGGTTCCAAAAAGTTTTCCAACATAGACGAATAGGTTTGGGAATTTTTTTTCTTAGTGAAAGACGTGGATTTGCAATAACATCACGACGAACTGCTTCAATTGTTTCGTCAATTCTCACAGTTCGCGATACACCTGGCCCGTGTCCCACTACAGGTCCTTGTTCACGAAAACTTCGCACCCACTTGCCAATAAGTTGCGTACTAGGACAATCCCGTATACGCCGAATATTGAAATGTCTTGCGAATAGCCACGGGAGAATCGTTATTTTTAAAATATGCCTCTACAGCAAACGCACGATGCTCCGCCGACCAACGATCCATGGCTACTAAAATCCGCACGACGCGTAAGTGTAATGAATACGCCTCCCCCCTCCGCCGATACCCCGCTCGCCGTTTATTCAAATTCAAAGTCGAAAATTCTTTGGCGGACACCCTTTATTTTTTTCGATTTAAAGAAAGACAATTAAATTTGACAATCGGAAACATAACGAATAAGACCCCTTATCTGTTGGGTGACCCAAAAAAGGCCTCCGTTATAGTTTTTCTTGTGCAGCTTGACATTGCTATAAGTT
The DNA here is from genome assembly GCA_946477585.1 of Cheilosia urbana. Taxonomy (NCBI): domain Eukaryota; kingdom Metazoa; phylum Arthropoda; class Insecta; order Diptera; family Syrphidae; genus Cheilosia; species Cheilosia urbana. Next base: position 60,045,226 of record OX297854.1, on the reverse strand, counting down.
TTTATAAAATTATCCATATAAAAAACACCGTGTTTAATTGTTAAAAAACAAATTGAAACATTTTGTGTGGATTCTTTTACAAGCACCACCTAGGGCCTTATTAAGAACACCTGCTCCAATTAAGGCCTTTACATAATTTTGCTCAATTACTTTAGTTCTCCTGCTTAGATAAGACGTTTTTCTCGCAGTGATCACCGACGATGTGTTTGTTTAGCTTGCGCTCTTGCTGGATTTATTATTTGCAACATCCAAAAATAGAGAGTTCTGCGTGCATCTTTAAATAAAGCCATTTCCTACAACCCTCCAGTTCAATCAGACTTCCTGACTGCAGCAGCGTTTTATAAGCCGAGGTACTGGCAGTAATAACAGCTGCCAAACAATTCGCACTAATGGCAATACCTCATGCTTATGATATTACTTTATTCATTGACAGCCAAGCAGCAATAAAAGCGATCTCTGTCGTAAAAATAAAGTCGAAGCTTGTAAGCCGCTAGCGCGGAGGGATCCGGGTTTATGGCGAGTAGCACAATGTAGAACTTTGCTGGGTTCCCGGACCAGAGGTGTGCTCGGAAATGAAAAAGCTGATAAACTGATAAGAAAGGGATCTTCACTTGAGCTAAGCCAAGCCGATACTACAGTAATGATTCCTCCCAGTAATCTCAGACGGACGATCGAAAATAAAATACTGACAGCGAGAAATGAAAGAGGGAGAAAGCTTGATACCTGCACCATTACCAAGAAAATGTGGCCACTCTATAACAAGCAGAAAACAGAAAGAAGAAGAACTTATAGAAAGATCGTAAATGCCTCGGTATGGCTCGCCAATGCGTAGGTTTCTCATAGGTTCCCATAGTGCGGAGGTCACACTCGTCTGTGGAACTCTTTACCCCGATCTTTAAGGATGATAAGCTGTGCTAGGCTATTTGGAAGGAGGCTTAGGGCGTACTTGGAGAACTTTAAGGTAGTGATGATTTTTCTTTCTTATTTCTTACATAATTTTCATAACTGGTTTTCTCTTTCTCTAATATATACTGATGTTTGATATTACAATTTTTTTTTCCGTTTTTTTTTTTTTTGATTTGCTTTCCTACTGTCGTTTTTGTTGTAACTTATAAACACAAGTGAATTAAATAATTAATTAATTAATTAATAATTTTATACTGTCTAAGAAGATATTGTATCTTATTTTATAAATCTATACGAATAAGTATATTATTATTATTCGTATTATTAAAGCACATCAGATTACGAATTTTCCTTATTTAGTTATCCTGCCTTTAATCGAGATCACAAATCATGATCTGAAAATGTATTCTAGTATTTCTCGCTGCGTTGTTTGGCACTGTTTGTTTCATTCTTAAATGTTGGTGTGCCTGTAAACGATAGCCAAGCCACACAGTCATGTTGCCAGATTAAAATATTCAATACCATTCATTGATAACACAAATAAGCACCTTTTTCACATGTGAATAAATTTCCCGTCCGTTTTTCGAGATGTTGTTCATTCTATAAAGGTATGCCCAAACCAGCGAAATATTTCATAAACATTTGAGTAAATGTTTCGCATTTTCCCAATCGTAAAATAATTACAGTTTCACAAGTTTCCCTGTAGAAGGGTGAGAGTTGTTTTTTGTTGTTTTCTTTTATCATAAAATACAATAATGTCCAGACAATCTTGGAATAATGAAAAATGGAAACAAGCAGGCTGCATAAATTTAAATTATTTTCGAAATTAATTAAAATAAATGCGGAAACACATTTATACAAAAAATATTACAAAGAAATGTAATTGCACTGTTTTCGCCGAGTTTTTTGTAACTAACTTCAGTTTGTTCTTTTGGGTTTACGCGTTTAAATCGCTGTCATTTACTTCGTCGAAGTTCTAATAATTCCAAATGCGGACCAGAGCCCAGAGGTGCACACTGCGGTAAGATTTTCATTACATTTCGAACTGATTGTAAACCTTTCCTTTTAGAAATAAAACGCACCATATCCCTCTGGCCGTGATAATAATTAAAAACATTTCATAAACATTTAATAAATACTTCATCAGCGTCTATGCCGGCAAAAACATTTCAGAAATGTTTGATAAATGTTTATGAAATGTTTCTGAAGCAATCGAAAACATTTCATAACCGTTTAAACAAATCTTTTGCTGGTCTGTATACACATTAATATGCCAATAAAAACCGAAATACTTGCCGCAAAATATTGGTTATTTGTTGCATATTTGGACGTAAAATTTTAAATTTGTTTTAAAAAAACAATATCGAAAATTAAGCTATGCAAATTTGACTCAAATGGTAACACCTTCGACAAGCAAGTGAAACTTCATGTCCATTGACATCATATTGTGACGTCCGTCACGTTGCACCGAATGTTTGCAATATGGCTGGTGGCAATATAACGTTGGTCATACTCATACATACATTTACATTAGGTATCTATCGTGTTTTGAAAGCAACTGTTGCCACAACTCAAACATTAAATTTTGAAATATTTATTTGAATCGATAGTTTGAACCTTGCAATTTAATGTTTAAAGATAATTTCATGCAAATGTTGACCGCGGCTGCGTCTCAGGTAGTCCATCCGCTGAGTCCAATTTTGGCATACTCTTTCACACATATCGGCCGGTATCTCACGAATGAATGCATGGATGTTGGCTTCCAGTGCGTCAATCGAAGCGGGCTTGTCCCTATACACATTAGCCTTGACATACCCCCACAAAAAATAATCTAATGGTGTCAAATCGCACGATCTAGGCGGCCAATTGACCGGCCCGAAACGTGAAATTAACTGTTCACCAAACTCGCCTCGCAATTGCGCCATTGTTTCGCGTGCTGTGTGGCATGTGGCACCGTCTTGTTGAAACCACATATCATGCAAGTCAAGAACTTCCATTTCGGGCAAAAAAAAGTTTGTTATCATCTCTCGGTAGCGTTCACCATTGACAGTAACGCTGCGATTCGCATCATCTTTGAAGAAATATGGCCCAATAATGCCGCCGGCCCATAAACCGCACCAAACAGTGGCTTTTTCGGGATGCATTGGTAGCTGTTGCAATGCTTCTGGCTGATCTTCACTCCAAATGCGGCAATTTTGCTTATTTACGTACCCATTCAACCAAAAATGAGCCTCATCGCTGAACACAATTTTTCGATAAAAAAGCGGATCCTCGGCCAGCTTTCCAAGAGCCCATTCACCAAAAATTCGGCGTTGTGGTAGGTCGGCTGGCTTTAGTTCTTGCACAAGCTGTATCTTAAAAGGCTTTACGCACAAATCCTTCCGCAAAATTTTCCACGTAGTGCTGTAACAAAGGCGTAACTGCTGGGAACGGCGCCGAATCGACATTTCGCGGTCTTCTGTCACACTAGCTGATACGGCCGCAATATTTTCTTCACTACGCACAGTACGTAAACGTGTTGGTGGTTTAATGTCCAACAAAGTAAATTTGGTGCGAAATTTGGTCACAATCTTCCGAATAGACTGCTCAGAAGGTCGAGAATGCCGATCATAAAATGGAAGCAGCGCGCGATGAACATTTCGAACCGAGCACGAATTTTGATAGTAAAATTCAATAATTTGCAAGCGTTGTTCATTTGTAAGACGATCCATGGTTAAATTGCAAACCAAACTGAAGCTGTTTGACAGTGACACAAGGTACTAAACACACGTCAGCTGTCAAAACCAGTGTTGCCAAAACCAAACCAGCTAAAAAATCACCCGTTATGATCCGTATTGTTTTATAGTTGATAATAAAATAAGGCTATTATATTCTTTGATGACGATGCATATCCAAATTCCATTAAATTCAATCTCTTTTTGTTGATCAAGTGAGGATTTAACAGAGTAAGCTCACAAAATTGTTATCACGCCTTCATTGGCAGAATTCATGTACAAAAAAAAAAAACTGCGGATCCTCATTCACATAAGGATCAAAATTTGAAAATTTGAATTTCATTCAAGAAGCTCCTTTTATTTGTAACACGAATGCATGCAGGATACAAGTGACTAACATGTCTGCTTTCGATTTATTGAAAAAGCATATTCCAATTAATTAGTTCAAGAGCGAAAAGGGGTTGAAAATGATATAAATAAAGACCTACGTACATATGTCGTTCATTTATTTATAGAAGGCCACTTATAGTTCTTAAAATTAAAAAATAAAAAAAAAAAAAAAAAAACACCAAAACACTACAACCCCATTATAACAGTATACAAAAGCCATCTGAAATTGATTTTAGTACGGACGTGACCCATTTCAACTTTTTTTTGCAAAATATTGCCTGTAAATAAAAAAACAGACACACGAGTTGCAATTAACCCCGTTTCTGTGTTACATATTCTCAGAGATCACTGCTGTCACACTGATTGACGTCAGACCTTTTACATAATTTAGCTAGGACAAACGAGTCGCCGAATGTCAACTGGAAAATCGCAACAAAGTGCAAAACAACAAAATAATCCCCCAAAAATCGAAACTAATTAAGGGTAATTATCCCAAAATTGAAAACGGAATGGCAGGCGAGTACACAACATGCCTGAGAACTTTTCTATCAAAACAACAACAAAAAAGTTCAATAAATAATGAACGGAGTTTTCCTCCCCTTTGTATCATCAGTCTTTATCGTGAAATTTGAAAAGTAAGAGGATTCCAGGATGTTGGAGCTTCAAGTGAATCATGTTCAATTAATACTATTTTTTCCCCCGATATTTAATTAAAAATTGGAAATCCATTTCTTTCACATGCAAGCTGTTTATTTATTTAAGAAGCTTAAAGTGTCCGATTCTTCGTCCTGCGGCATGAAAGGAAAATCCTACTGCATGCCGGTGGCTATGGCAGTTGCGAGGTGATGGTGTAATGACCTGGTTTGGATTTCTTTTTACTGCTCTAGAGGAAATTATTAAACTCACCTGCATATAAATGTTTTAACGGCAGGATTTTTGGTTTGGTGCTTGCTTCGGGTTTGTGTTTTTTTTTCTCTCTCTTCTCGGTTGCGCATTTAATTTTTTAATGGCCGCAAAAAGTACAAGTTTTCATGAGAGACGACACTGCCAATGGATGGAACAAAAATTAAATTTCAAAGTGGTACGCTGACATATTAACAGACACGGAGTTTTGTGGAGAGCAGGTAAATCCATCTTAGATGGGGGAGCCTTACAAAGAGACAAGTATGGCAAAGGTATACACTAGAGAAGTTAAAGGTTGAGTTTCGCATACAAAAATCGGATGCTGAATAATTTTAAAATTAATTGAGTTTTGCAGCTGAATACGATAATTACTGGAGGCGCAGAAAAGGTATACCAGAATTATTTATCTACCAGGAGAGAGGTGTACATAATGTCTTTGAATTGACCTGTCGAAAAAAGTTGCAAGTGTTTAAATGTTTTTATGACAACTCTTAATTAAACTATTTGTCAAAACTGAAAACTGAACAGCTGGCTACCGCAGCGTACTCTTACGAGAGAAACCCGAGTGACACTAGAAAGAGCCAATCTTCGTTCCGGCAGCATGTAAAAATTTAAATCGAAAATTAACACATATAAGCTTAGCTTGAATAACATGCTGTTACCAAAACCGGAGAAAAAAAAAAGCCGCTGTGCGAAGTTTTTTTTTCCAAACGTTTATCCAACCCAACCGACTCATAACTAAATATCGTTGGCGATCATGAGGTTTTATTTACGACTGCCTCTAAAGTTAAGCGCGAACTTTAGGGCTACGAAACTCTTTTGTTTTTCATTGCTTCGTTGTGGATTGATTTTCGTCATCCAACTTGCCTAAATTAAGTGCTTCTTCAGCAAAAAGCCGGCAACAAAACAAAAACCTAATGCAAAACTATGAAAGGAAAAGTTTTCGACGATCTCTACTGAAGGTCCAGAAATAAATGAACATATGAACAGCGGCTGAAGTCTAATCTATCTTCGAGTTGAGGGTCCATACGCACTGAAGCAACTAAACCTATAAATTACAAACATCCAGAAACTAGAAATCTTTGGACTATAGCGTATGCTTTAATCATGAAGCCTATAGTTCTGCAAAGACAAATGGTTGCCACTTTACGGGCTTTAGGCTAACCAAGACGCCTGGTTGCTGTGTAAACTTTTGCGGAGATCGTGCTTTGTCTTGTGTTTTTTTAGTGGTTCTACTTCGCAGGCGGATTGCTTTGATGCCTGGCTTCTATCACCTTTTGATTCGAAGTCCGGTATGCTGAACAATTCAACCTTCGTTTACGTAACTAGAGAAACGAAAAAAAATTGTTTTGTGTTTTTGGACCACTCAATAAATTGAGTAGTTCTCCCCAATATTTGTCTCTCAATACAACTTTTGAATTAAAAAAAGAATAATAATAAACGATACTTGTCCAGAAAATGAACAAGCTCCAGCTTCTCAGTCGATTCGACAATTTTTTACATGGACCATTTCTTCTGATAGCTAAAAACAGCTTTCCGTAAAATGTTTCGATTTTCTACTGTTTTGTGTTTTGACATATGTAGGTACTTTTCTGATGGCTATAACTAGTGCTTCACGTAACGTCTTCGACATGCCACACGACCATTTTTTACATGTTGTGTTTAAAAATAGAGAAAATTAGAGACTCCGAGAGAGAATTCTATTGATAGAAATACTGAAGCTAGCGGTCTATTTATTAGTAATTTGTATTTTGAGATTAAATACTATCAGTCTGTTGTGTTTTTACCCCACAGTCAGTAACCAGAAACGAGCAATCTTTCGTCGACAATCGACATTGCGGACAGTAACTTTTCCAAAACGTAGGAGCAGTAGTGGCTTAATGGTTAGTGTGTTGGACAACTAAGCGAGGGGTCGAAGTTCGAATCCCGCAAAAACCCAAATTCCAACATAGGGTTTTTTTTCCACTGCGCCACCTCTCGCGAACGTCTGACAAACATCCGAGAGTATAACTGTCTTGAAAGAGCTTCTCAATTAGCCCTTTGGAGTCGGCATAAAATTGTAGATCCCTTCCATTCGTTTTTACGGCAATTGTAGTACCTCCCTATTGCACTTTTCCACTGCATTTGTTTCGATTTAGATCAAAATTTATATCTAACCTAATCGAAGCCAACAATTCACAAAATATGAAAAGAAAAAGTTGTATATCTTCCCTGAACACAGTCTGCTGCGAAAATTGATATAATGGATTTTATATTTGTTTAAGAAATCTGATGCGACAAAATTTTTGCCCAAATGGCAGCTCTGGCAAGAATATTTTTAGCTCGTTTGCTTAAGGCTTGATCTTCAAATGTTTTTTTTTTACATGTTTTTGTGTTTTTCTCACAAGTAGATTTTTGAGCAGAAATTTCTGTAGAAAAAGGATACAGTAACACTGCCCAAATACAAAGAAAGAATTAAATTTGAGAAACAAGTTAATATTGCCTGTTGTATTTCAAACAAAGCAAAATGGTAGTGGGCGTTACAGAGCCATGTTAACCGAATTTTTTTTATACTGAAATTGAAGGCATGGATTTGGACGACCTCTGGTTCATGCAGGATGGGGCGCCATGCCACACAGGCTATGCCGATCTTTTGTGCACCAAATTCCAAAATCGTGTCATAAGCCGTCTTGGCGATGTCAATGTCAATGCCAATTTGAACCCTTATGGGTTTTTTTTTTTTTTTTTTTTTTGTGGGGAACCGTGAATGACCGATGTTTTTCCAACAATTCGGAAACGATTCAGCACTTAAGGCCAATATCACCCAAGTAATCCGTGAGCTACAGCAGGAAACTATCAACAAGGTCTTGAAAAATTGAAGGGACAGAATGCGCTACTGCCAAGACAGCGAGGCAGCCACTTGAACGACGTTATGTTCCATATTTAATGGGAATGTTTGCTCTTACTAATAAAGCCATATTACATGGACGAAAAGTTAATTTTGTTCATTTTATTTCATTTCCTAAAAAGAAACTTGTATTTGGCACACCCTATATGGAACCGCCTTGGTTCTGCTTAAGCTTAAAGTTGGGCCTCACTTACAAATTTGCCTACTCTAGCCAAAGAAAGGTTAATTATTCGCTTGATATCTACAACGAAATTACTAATTACTGCCATTTCGTTCGGTACAGTTTTACTCTATAATTCACTTGTTGATGAGCTTTGCCAATGATATCAATACTATCCGTGTATGATACAAGTACATTACAGACTTTCGAAAAATGTTACCCCTGGTGTGACTTTTTTTTTTTTTTAGGTGCGAAACATGGTTCACTGAGCAACACCGATCTATTCTATCGGTTGCGCCCTTTTCAAGACCCCAATCGTCCTTTCGTGTAACACAGAGCGCACTACCTCCTACATTACAAACTTTCTGAATCAATACTTTCCCTGACTGAGATATCGTCATCACTCAAGGCAATTCCATCTATGCTACTGAATAAATAAAGTAAATAAAGTGCAATGACAACTGCCACTGTCCGCTTCCAGATCATTGCACGCTTCCCAATCCCAGTCACTCAGTAGTTATATTCGAAACCAATTCATCCCATCAACTGTCAGAGGGACATATTATTTGTTTTTCCACTTTCAATACAACTGTCAAGTGTTTCTGACTTGCATCCACGTCACTTAAATCGGTTGAAGTGTTCTGACACTCCCTTGATTTACAATTCATTCGTGTACCTAACCGTCATGTCACACAGACGACTAGGTCATCGAGTGCCGTGCTCACCAAGAAGCAAGAACCGATATGCCCTAGTTCCTTCGATGAAAACTCGCATACATATTACTTAGGTGGCTTACCTATCAAAATTCAAAAATAATACCCCAACTCTATACGTCATGCATGTATGAAAAACGTCCGTAACCTATGGCTATGGTGTGGGAGAGTAGGGATGAAAGCAGATCCTCACCAGCAAGGATAATGATGGAATTTCTGTATAAAATAGCCCTAACCCATATACTTGTGTGCAATTATGAACTTATAGCGAACCGCGGGCGGGATACCGTATACGTCAAAATATGTAAAGTCACGGTTTTATGTTATAAGGATGAGTGGATGAGAGCGAAAAAGGGAAGGCGGAATGCTAATTAGATCAATGGAGGTAGGCCAAGGAAGTCCATGCAATGAACAAAATACTGAGGCTGACTTACCCGTACGACAGCAGTTCGAACGAACTATAAAATGACAGCTGGCGGGTGACTGGTTTACCTGAGCCGCAAACTCACAAATTGATATCGCAACTGCGCTTGTTAGAAAGTTGGCTGTGGTTGCGAGTTGCGGCGCCGGCAGGCATTATCCAAGCAGTGTTGCCAGATTGCGCGCTTTGTCATATTTTGGGCTATATTTTGCCTTAAAAAAAAACGATAGAAATTCTTCCATGAGGGGCACATGGTTATTTTTTGGGCTATATATCGTTTTACAAATTTTGTGTTAATTTTGTTAGTTTTATTCCTTCACAAAATTAAAAAAAAAATAATATTTTCGAACAAACCCGCAGTTTTAAAACTTGGTGACCAATTTATCATATTTCCTGCTAAATTAGCAGAATCATTTTATTTTTAACCTCCTTTTTTTCAAATCATGTCAGCATTTTTTTAGCATGATAGCGTAGCTGCTGTAGCAGAACAAATTAACAGGATTTTAATTTAGCCAAATAATGAATTAAGATAATAAAACAAAATCAAAGCAGAGTGTGAATAAGCCATTACAATTCTCATAATGCTGCTGTTGGAAGAGATTTTAGCTTCATGAATTTGGTGACAGATCAACGGAGGAATAAAATGAATATGTATATGCTTAACAGTATTCTTCTAATGAGAGGTAATTTGCCAGAAGTGTGTTGTCACAGTTTTACCATTCCAGACAAATCATAAAATAAGTCGGAGAAACAGAATGTTATTATCCACATGAAGAAGAAAAAGATATGTGCGATGTTTTCGAGGAGGCTTTAAATGAAGCCCAACAATATTAATTTATTTTAAAACTAATATTAATATTATTTATTTTTATTTAACGAACAAGGACTGAACTTAATTGAATTTAAATATTTTTTTTTATGCAGTTAAGCGTCACGAAGAGATTTATATTTACTGATTTTTTTTTGTGAAATATATCGGGTTTTTCAATAAGAGCGCTACAAAAGTTTTTTTTAAATAAAACAAAAACGGTTTTGGATATCAATTAAATTCTTTATTCATGTGATTTTTTGCATGGCCACCACGGGCACGTTTGTAGAAGTCCAGACGCTGAACCCAATTTTCGACGGTTTTCAAGCATAAATCGGCCTATACTGCTGCAATCTCACGTTCGATATTCGTACGAAGTTCATCAATCGTCGCTGGCTTGTTGGCATAGACCATAGACTTGACGTAGCCCCACAGGAAATAGTCTAACGGCGTCAAATCGTACGACCGAGGCGGCCAAGCGACTGGACCATTTCGTGAGATAACACGTTCTCCAAACTTGGTTTCCAATAAATTCATTGTGACATTCGCTGTGGGGCTTGTGGCGCCGTCCTGTTGGAACCACATGTCCTCCAAGTCCATATCATCCAATTGGGGCCAAAAATATTCGGTTGTCATTGAACGGTAGCAATTCCCATTCATAGTAACGTGCCGGTCTTGATCATCACGGAAGAAGTACGGCCCAATGACGCCGCCGGCCCATAAACCACACCAAACCGTATTTTTTTCGGGATGTAATGATGACTCATGGAGTACGTGTGGATTGCTGCCTGACCAATACCGTATATTTTGTTGATTGACGAAGCCATTCAGCCAGAAATGAGCCTCATTGCTGAAGATGATTTTTCGATAAAAATCCGAATCATTTTCAAGTTGTTGCTCAGCCCAATTCACGATCATACGACGCTTCTGGTGTTCAAGCGGCTTCAGTTCTTGCGTCAATTTAATCTTGTAAGGATGTAGGCCAAGATCTTTTCGCAAAATTCGCCACAACGACGTCACAGAGATTCCCAACGCTTGAGAACGACGTGTGAGAGACACATTTGGGCTTTCTTCAACTGAAGCCTCAGCGGCAGCAATATTCTCGACACTACGGGCACTTCTTTGTCTCACTGGCACGGGAACATTTTGTACTGTGCCTGTGGATTCAAATTTTTCCACTAGACGCTCAATTGTTGATCTGCTAGGACGATTATGAAAACCATAAATTGGACGTAGTGCTCTTAACGTTGAGGCCACTGACTCCGAATTTCGGTAGTAAATTTTAATAATTTCGACTCGTTGTTGGCTCGTATATCTTTCCCATATGAAATGGCAAACCTTACTAAAGAGAAATGTCAAAAGAGCGGCAAGAAATTTGGCGTCGTTTGCTGTCCCTGTCGCTCTACTTTTGTACCGTCCCTGTTGAAAAACCCTTTACCTTATTTTTCGTGAAAAACTGTTTTTTTTTTGTTAATTTTGTGGGTCTTTAGCAGGTTTTGATTTCCAAAAAAATATTTAACATGATTTTTGGCACTTTTTTTTATAAAAAAAAATATTAAATTGGTCACACTGATGACATCGAACAGTCGTTCAACTTGCACGCACAGGAATTTATTTTGCAGGCCTTTTGATTTCACACCGGTCACGAAAGTCACTTGCATTCGATAGAAGTCAAATAAAATTCGCATCGCGAATAAGTGAAAAAAAGAATACCAAGATTTTCAATGGTTTTTTGCTTCTTTCTCGGCATCTATTTTGTGTATTTTTTTTTTTATATATTGGTCGCTTAAAGCAAACTTAATGATGGCAACCCTGGGCCCAAGCTGCCTTGTGATGTGAGTGCAAATGTGTGCTTGATTTCGGTTCACCGAAAGTTAATGATTTGAAAAGTTTACCGCGAAAGGGGAAATGTAACTGGAAATTTGTAATTGTATTGTTTCTGTGACCGGAAGCGCAGACCGTAATAGCTGGTCGTTTTATTGGCACATATATGAAATCAACTAAATATAACCCAGTGAATTTTACCGTTAAAGTATTTTTCTGTCATTTTCTCGTTCATTTGTGACTTATGTCGACCTTCGAGTTTGACACTAATTGGTTAAAAGATACCTATCATAAGATTCTTGCCTTCGTTTGGGATCGTCAGACTTCAAGACTATCAAGAGAAATAAATATTTTACGGCAGTTAGTGGTTTGTACTTGCAAGCAACCAAATCTTATTACATACAGGCGTCCCCGCCATAAACTAGATGTATAAGCCACATCAACTGAGCACACTCTCAGCCCCTCCTTGATAGCATTTTCCGCTTTCACACCTGCCTCCTGTGCAACATGTTTGAACTATAAAATATCTAACTGGAGCAGGACGCAATAGTGCTGGTTTAATGTAGAAAGGCTTATGGCAGATGTGAGTGCAACATTTCCATTAAAAGTGAATTTCTTGTGCCATGCCCCGTTAGCAGTAGTGCTACTGCGAGACTGCCACTGCCAATAGTGGAAGAAGCGCATTGTTGCATTAAATTGTTGAAAGTGTAAATGTGTTCTTTTTACTCTCCTGTTTGTCTTAATGTGTTCTCTGGCTTTTGTAATGGCTACAGTGAATCCATTAGTGTTGGTTATATTTACCACGTATAAGTTTATACTTTTAAACGACAGAATTGGATTACGTCGGACGGCAGACCAGGTATAGGGTTGCAGAAGCATTACATACTTAATTGACAGTTAAATATGTAACAGAAACCGGGTGGTTTAGACTGTTAGGGTATAGTATCATATCATGTGAAGTGGTCAAGAGGACAAGGTCACTTGGATATAAAGCATACGTTTGGATTTTAAAGACGTAGGGTTTCAGAAGCGAATGATAGTGCTTTATCGTATAAGGAGGGTTCATTAAGGAAAGATGTTGGAATTTTCATTTACAAACCCTGGAGCGTAATTCTTTCGCTCTAATAAAGCTGGTCGGAGTCGGATATATGGCAGAAAAAAAAAACAAGATAATCTCACTTAAAATCCTCGGTCTTTAAATATATCCTTTGGTTAGGGTTTCAAAAAACTATGAAGAGCATCTTCTTAAACCATCTGCAAGAGAATCTAACTTAAGATCCTCGGTCTTAGAATATATCCTTAAGAAGGTGGTTAGGGTTTCAAAAAAGTATGAAGAGCATTTTTTTTAATCATCTGCCCTTTAGACAGAGTTATAAGAGTACGCTCACAAGCTTTAAGATGCAATTTGTGCGCCTTTGCGGGGATCGAAGCTGATAACCCTCCGTACTGACTATGGCCAGCACATGAGCCTTTAAAAGGAATGCTGTGTTGACCTAGTCTAAAAAGTGGGTCACAAAATACTGTCCGTCTGTCTGTCTAACTGTCCGTATGCTTCCAAGGCCTACAGCTTAAACGGCTGCCCGGATTTCTTCCAAACTTAGGATTTTGCACTGAAACATCATATTAATGGTACCTACTTCCCATATAAAATGTTCATACCAGTTTGATTTGTTCTAAGACGGCTCTAACGATTTCAACAAAAATTAATATATAAGCTAAAGTAGGTAAAGTAAACATGACTGCATACTCAGTTTTTTGCTTAAAATCGAAATAAAACGGGCCATATGATTATAACAAAAATTCATTTCCTGGCTGCTGGGTAATAGGATAATTTCTAACTTAACGGAAAACTCAGTTTTTTCCTGTATTATCGTACTCAGAGTAAAATTGATGTTTTCGAAATTATTGCGTCCTTAATTTTCAATTCGAATCACCGAAAACGCTAATTTTAAAAACTGCTCATATCTCGAAAAAAAAACATCATTTTTGACTTCGATAAAACTTTAAAAACCAAATAAGGCTTTCATCCCGAACAATAATTTATAATTCGTTTTCAGATAAATAGCAAACCAAAAGTATTTTTCAAACTAAACATTGCAATATTTTGTACTGTTTTGTCTGCCAATTTTTACAAAAACCGCTCTAACGATTTTGATCAAAATACATATGTATTTGGGGATAGTAAAATAATACAAATTCGGATCCCATACTTATTTTTTTATCAAAAAAATCGGTTATATCCAATTTTTAGTTATTTCTTAAAAATAATTACCCAAATCCCGATCTGTGTTCGTATATTTTTTTTGAACTGCCAATAAAAATGCAATTACAACTAAGAAAAAAACTTAATTTCAGCAAATATTTCCCACTTCCAATTTATTTTAACCATATATTAGACATTTATCTTAGAATAATTCCAACCACTCTTAGGGCTTACACAATCAAAAACTCTCACTTCATTTGCACCCCACACACGTCAATCGGCATACTATTCAGTTTATAACCTTAAAGTGCATTTTATTCAACACTATACTCTGTTCAATTTATATTTTCAGTACAGGGAAGATAGGCTATTTGCCTTTCACCCTTTCTTTTATGGATTTTAATAAGCTGTCTCCATTTTAAAGCTCTCACATGGTTGCCATAGTGAGCACTATAAATTGGCATAATTCTCTCACAAATATCGGTAGGGTTACCAAATACCAACCCTTTATTAAGAAAAAATGGTTTAACTGCATATTAACAGATCCTTCAGAAATACAAAATAATTAAAGGAGTACCTAAAAACTGTATGGCAACATCCCACATAATCAAATTCATTTATTCGCTCTCAAAAGCTTTAAAAAGCACCAAAACCGAAAGTTCTTTGACAAAATTCAAAGAAAAACCCTTAATGATATGCTAAAATTGACATATGGTAACATATCTCTGATGTGCTTCAGTCACTCACACTGCTTATTTTGGTTGATGATGATGATAATAGCAAGCGAACGCAAGACGATCGTGCTCATTCTCCCCGCGGCTGTGGGGCAGACTGGTTGTGGTGGGATGTATGCGAATTTCAGAAAAATTACAACAACAAAATTCTTTGGAATGCCAGTGGTTTCGTTATAATTTCAGTGGCAAATCTTGTATTTGAGTGCCGTGAGAGTAGATACAGGCACCACTGCACAGTGTTCAGTTTAGCCCATCTAGGTGGACAAAATTCAAATTTCGAAATGTGTTCTATGGTCAAAAAAACCAAAAATTTTATTAGAGAAATACTCCTTCTCTGATATCCCAATGTATAAAGCAAAAAAACATGCACACGCTAACGGAATGCCATCTCAAAGTTGCCGTTGATTGCTTTGGGGAAACTGCACTAGCGAAAAATTATATTCTGGTGCTCCATTTCTCTTGATCAGCGCAAGTTTTCCGTGGTGCCTAGAGAACTCATTTTTTTTTTATTCTTTTATTGTCAAACAGACTCTGCATAAAGTGATAAAATTCTTAAAAATAATTATTTGTGGACTGCAATTTTTCTTGTTAAATCGGTGAGTGATTTTGAAAAGATAAAATTTGAAGGTTCAAAGTTTAAAATAGAGTTTTACATTATTATATCGCAGAATATCGATGGCAGCTTAATCAGATTGAGTGACTTAACATTCAAGGTTAAAGAAAAACATAAATTACTCTGCGAAAGTGTGCGAAGCAACAAGTTGTGAACGATATATTGAATGGCTCTTGAAATTTCTTATCAATCAGTTTTTGATGTTTGGACCACAAACTCAAGTAACAATAGATTCGATGCCATCATTGCTCATGTTTTACAAGCCATTAATAATATAGCTCTACCTGATGAGGCACTTAAAGAAATTAAAGTGAAAATGAGAGGCTTGTGCCAAAAAATAGAAACAAAATGGGCCAAAGTTGGCAGGTCGCGCGATCGCTTTTTGCACTATAATAGTTTGTGGCTTCAGAAATACATTCAATTTTCGGAAATTGTGACTGATGCAATTCCCAGTTCTTCTCAAAGTAGACCAAGCAATAAACCAGGAAGACCACAAAAAGATTTCACTACATGTGTTCATAGGTCAAAGAGGCGAAAAGTTCACGAACTTCTCCAAAACAGAAGTCGAGAAGAATTGGCGTTGGCAACCGAAATGAAACTGAGAAGCGAGGGTAAAAAAGATTCGGCTTCAATTGTGAGAGAATTATCTGAAGCATCTCCTAAGAGAGGTACAAAATTAAAAAGAGCTCACGAGTCGTTTTGCCAGAAGCCTGCAGTGTTATCTGCAGACCAAGCACTTGCCCTCATAGCTGATGCTAATCTCTCAACGCATCAGTATAAAATCATGTGTCAACAAGCCAATAACCACAATTTTAAATTCTATCCTTCTTACAATAAAGTACAGGGTGCTAAACAATTATGCTATCCCTCTGACATAATTATTACAGAACTATCAGCCGAAATAGGGCTTCAATCACTTATAAACCATACTATCATGCGGCTTTGTGATGTTCAAAAGGAAGTTTTTCGAGCTTTAGATTTAAACCAAAACCATGATTTTCAGATAATTATAAAGTGGGGATGTGATGGAGCTGAACAATCCAGGTATCGACAAAAGTTTTCTGAAGATCAATATATGGAAGAAAGCCTATTTAGCATTTCCATAGTTCCTATACAATTGTACTCTGGCACTGCCGACCACAAGAAAATTATTTGGCAAAACCCATCGCCATCTTCTACGAGATATTGTAGGCCAATAAAATTTGTATTTGCTAAAGAATCAGTCGATGTTATAACTTCAGAAGTAAAGCATGTTGAAAACCAAATTGCCATTGCCAAAAGCAAATTGAATTTTTCGTTAAATCCATAATGATATTATGCATGATAGATGGAAAAGTATGCAATGCTGTTTCGTCTTGTGCTTCAACACAAAGATGCTATTTGTGTGGAGCAAAGCCAAGTGAAATGAATAATCCCGAATGTATTTCAGAAAAGCCTGTAAAAAGAAACTTCTTTTCTTTTGGATTGTCTCCGCTTCACTCCTGGATACGATTTTTTGAGTGCTTGTTGCACATTTCGTATCGATTGGAAATTAAAACATGGCAGGTTCATGGACTTGAAAGCAAACAAAAATTTGCAGAAAAAAAGAAGCTTGTCCAGGACAGATTTAGAAGGAAGTTGGGCCTGCTTATCGATGCACCAAAACAGCAAACAGGTAATACGAATGATGGAAATACTGCTCGTAAATTTTTTAGGAATGCTGAAATATCTTCTGAAATAACTGGTGTTAATTTAGAGCTTATCAAGCGCTTTCACACAATCTTAGAGTGCTTGAACTGTGGTTTTCAGATAAATGTCAGTAAGTTCGATGAATTCTCAAAACAAACATGTGCCCTATATCTTAGAGAATATTCTTGGTATTCGATGCCTGTCAGCGTACACAAAGTACTTTATCATGGAAAGGATATAATAGCATCATCTATTGTTCCTATTGGCCAATTATCCGAAGAAGCGCAAGAGGCACGAAACAAACATAAAAATAAATAGTTGGCGCAACAGGTCTGGAGAGACCCTAGGCCTAGCTTCTCACAACCATTCGTTTTGTGTGAGTTTTTCATTTTGGGAACGAATGGAAGGGATCTACAGTTTTATGCCGACTCCAAACGGCTAATTGAGAAGCTCTTACAAGACATTTATACTCTCGGATGTTTGTCAGACGTTCGCGAGAGGTAGCGCAGCGGAAAAAAACCCCAAGTCGGAATTGGGTTTTTGCGGGATTCGAACCTGGGACTCCCGCATAGCAGTCCAACACACTAACCACTAAGCTACTGCGACTAACGCACGAAACAAACACAACAGGAAATATAGAGAACTATTCACCAGAAAAACTTCACGAATTGCAACAAACACTGATTTATTTCATAGGCTTTTATTCACATCGGATCCAGTTATAACAAGCCTACGTGCTCCTCCAAAAACAACAAGAAGCAAGATAACTTCAGAAGTACTGATGTTATTAGAAGATACCACTCCCCAGCAGCATAACATTTTAGATACAGATAGTCAGGACCCGTTTTCTTCAGATTTGTCGGGTTCAGAGGACTCTGATAGTGAATAAAGTCAATAAATATTTAAAAAAAAGTTGCTTTTACTTTATTTGCATTTAGTTACAACCATCCAAGAAGTTAATATTATCATATAGCACGCGCAATAGTTTTGTCCACCTAGATTGCTTAAATTACACACTGTGCACTGGTAGAAAAAAGAGCTTCCCATAAGGCCTGTACTGAAAATATTAATTGAACAGAGTATACCTATCTTACATTTTATGTTGCTTCTGAACTTTTTACCTACCTAGCAGATGACTCAGTCAAACTTGTGATGAACGAGAAAGTTTCGTGCGACGCAGCCGTGCACTTTATTTGTTCCTGAAAATCAGTTACTAACTCTGACACTGAATGGCTTGAACGACAGTGCGTAGGTACTCCCAATTTGTAAAAATTAAACTTTAATCAGCTTATTAATCAAAAGAAAAAGGGCTTTGTTAAAGTTTATTTTCAAAATCCTTTTAACCGGTTCTTTGTTAAAGGCCTTCCTGTGCAGTTGGCACAACCCCCAAAGCTAATCAGTGTGTCTTCATCAGTACCTACGAGTAAATGAGATTGAATTTAAAATGTTGCCCTCTAATGCCAATGAATGCTTCCCATTAAGAAAATAATACCTTAGGGTTCTGACTTCTGACTAATCTTGCCATCTACAACATTAAACGGTTTTTTCTGTCAGTAAATATGTGTAGGCACTCAAAATGGTTGAGTGTGTTACTCTCAACTATATATCTGTTCAGAATCACTGTTGTAGATGAAGAAGTAGTCAGCAATATATCTTCCCATTTTCATTTGTTTACAGTTGTTGTCGGTCGTTTACAACCGACAAATTCGTATTTGTTATCTATCACATTGAAGAGTAAATTCATTCAATTGGTTGTTTGCGAGACTATTTATTATAACAGCTGTTTCAAAAACACTAAATTAAGCACTGTAGTAAGAATCCCATTCACCGGGGTGATAGTAAAACACAATAATTCGAAACATTCCAATTTAATAAGAGCCAACCGATATACACACGCCAGACGCGTAACCAACAACTAGCACTTGGTTCTGCAAATATTTATTGGATGAATTAACATAATTCGTAATAAAACAATCATAATAATGTTTTTCGACGTTAATTTATTGCCATTTCATATGAGTGCGACACCGACCAAAATGTGAGTCCAAACGAATCCACTTGGACACACTATGCACAAGTGCTGTCGTCCTGTCGTTAGCGGTGAGAAAAACGTTTTCAATTAAAAGCAGTCTGCACGCAGATGCAGTCCCAGTGCATTTATTGAATTAATATCACTCTTTTATGGGGCGAGTGGAGGGGGAACTGTTTCAATTATAATTCGCAAAGTGGTCAGGGTCACTTTAAATCGGCGGGACTGTATATCTTTGTTTAAACCATTTCTCGAATTATTATTTTTAAACATCGGATCGGAATTAATTTAAAACCAGACAAATGAATTATTATTACGTGGGAGTATAATCGGATAGACCCGCGGATATTTCTAATTACACAAACATAAATAAATACGAAACGATTTTTGGGATAAAATTCAATTAGAAAGAAAGCAATTAGTTGACAAACAGCAACGAAGTATTTGCAATTAAATCCAACCAGTGACAGAGTGTTCAGTTTGCCCTTTTAGAAACGTTTCGTCAACAGATTAGAGTTTTAATTGAATAATAAACTGCACCATTGCATGGTGATTTGATTACAGATTGCATTTTCGGCCAACAGGCGTATTTAAGTCGCGTGAGTAACAATTGAATTGCTAAAAAAAATACTGAATTAAAAATCGATCCGGGAAGCAAATCATCAACTGTGTTTAGTTTTCGTTATTCCAAGCTAGTATTTAGAATGAAATTGTGTTAACATTGTAATTTGGCTATATTTGAGAAATTGCATTCTGTTGCTTGTCGCTTTTTGTACAAGTTTTCTCAAAACTCAAGAGGCAACCCTTACATTGGTATGATGCAATATTTTTCGATCGGATTTACTTAAAACTTAGTTAAAGTACTATATACGATGCTAATGATTTTTTTTTAGATTAAATTAGATTTTATTAATTAACTAGCTGACCCGGCGAACTTCATTCCGCCCAAATCTATATATATATATAAAGAAAGCCTTAAAATTGTGTTCGTTTGTCGCCGATTCACGCCTTAACGCATTTACCGATTTTAACCAAACTTTCACACATCTTTGGTATTGCTCTATATAAATTTTTGTGAAGTTTGGTTGCAATTGGTAAACGTATGTTTGTGTAATTTGTTGACAAAAAACAAAAAAACTATATATATTTGTACTGTAAAATATGTTGTTTTTTTGGTCTTATGAGAAATACATTTTTTTTTTGTCAAATCAGTTTTTTAGAATTTCCAGTCGTTTTTTCTTTTAAAGTTTTCTCAAAATTTTGAAAAATTGTAGTTGTACGGTTCCTACGCTGGAATCGGAAAACTTATGCGTGCGTGAACAAAAAAAAAAACATGAATTTTTCCGGTGGCGCTGTTGTCGATATCCTAAACCACTCAACCGATTTCAATTAAATTTTATGGCTTTGTTTAGTATGAAATGAAAATGTAAAAAAATGATCCCTTATTATATTTGTTGCTCCAAAAGATGTCATTTGGAAGCATGAATTGTACATTTGAATGTTATCCAAAAAATGTTTTGATTCAGCTGTTGCGCCAGAAATTAATGATCGTAATGGTTCAGGTGGATATTGTAATTCTGGTAATCGAACTTTCGAAAAAAACGTATTTTGCAGTACAACAAATATTTTTTTGTTGCACCGTTTTTTTGTAAAAAAAATTGTCAAAATCTTCCAACTCGTAGTTTTTAACTTCTCGAACGACATCTTGAGACGTCAAATCACTATAAAAGGCCATGTAATCTTGATGAACGCCAAAACCATCTAGATTTCCTGAAAATATATTTTTGTCATTATTTTGGACAACAAATTACCACTCACGAGCAGACACATATCCTCGATCAAAATCAAAGCTTTGTTGCGCTTTTTATCTGACATCTCCAGTTCATTATCCGATGTCACAGTACGAATTCGATGTAAAATAGCGTCGGCCATAGCACACAACACACCGTCAACAGTCCGCAGCCCTTCGAACGAAGTAGGACCACAAACATTGACCAAAAGCATTCTCAAATAGAAGCATTCGTTGTTTTTCGGGTGAACTGTGTATATTCTACCAATTGCATCACTTGCATAAACACCACGGAATCCGGGAACTAAGTTAAGTTTTTTTCTTTTCAAAGTGCATTTCCCCATACAAACTTTCATAACCTCTTTCATCCACTCCAAGTTTTTTTTTTCGCGACAAAACTTCACAAAAATCATATAAAGACCGATAGCAAATACATATGTGTGAAAGTTTGGTTCAAATCGGTAAATGCGTTAAGGCGTGAATTGGCGACAAACGAACATAATTTTAAGGCTTTCTTTTTATATATATAGATTACAAATCTTTACATTAATCGAAAGTCAAAGAAACCATGCTTATAGGCCGCCTGACGATTGACAATATTTTTTACAATAGCCACTTCTTGCTAACGATTACTGAATAAAATTCGGTGGGTTCACTGGTCAAGTTTTTAAAACCTTTCGAATTGGGCTTGTTAAAAAGAAAAACTGCCTGAAGTGGTTACAAATCAGGTCTATAGGGACTTCCCAATCTAAAATTAAAATAGCACTTTCTTGGGATTTTATTTGACTTGGGTCAAAATTAATTATGTACACACCATTAAGAGTTTTACTACAAAGCGCTACGTAAGTCTGGCACAAAATAAGGATGACCCAATAAGAGCATTTTGGATACTGAGCCCGTGGCTTTTATTTATTATGCGAGGCAGATGGGAAACTTCTCCTGATATACGAAAGCTCCATTTATGACTTCAAATTTGGTTTTAACAGGCATTAAATCATAAACAATTCCATGACTAAATTTAACGGTTACCCCCATGGCTTTTTTCTTGTCATCAACATTCCATGAATTTTTTTTAACTCTTTCTATGGACCCGATGACCAAACGTCAATAAGTCCAGCAGTCATAGATGAATCATCTTCATTTTTTCTTAAAGCTTCTTGGGATTTCTTAGACAAGTAGCGGGGGTAATCTATTGTGTCAATAGCAATAAGTTTAATTTCGGGAATCGAAATAGTGCTGGGCATGGCAATATTAAGTTGATGATATATATTTTTGGAAGAAGAAATTTCGTTCAACCTGTCGGTGGTGGACCTAGAACAAAGGGAAATTATGCGAGTGAATAGGGTATCCCGATCTTGTTTTCTTGTTAGCCCTACTCTTATTCTTTTAAGCATTTCAACATTCAGGCTGGGATTCGAAAAGATAAAACACTTTTATGTTAACGTTTCTAATAAAATCGCTTATATTACACTTTTATGGATTATACCAATAATTCACTTATTAAGTACAAACACGTCTGCAAAAAGGTAGCGGAAAATAATTTGTGTAGATTACCATCAGCTGATACACAATTAGCAGTGATACCAGCAGTGAAAATTTATTTCCAATTTGGCTCCTTAAAATTGTCATTTCGGAATTAACGTTATTTACGCTATTCACTTTATTTAAAGTTTGGCAATTTTTAGGATCCTCATTTATAATTCTACTGCGAACGTACTCTTTTCGTATAACTACAACTTTCTAAGAAGTTATGTCTTTTTCGATTATTGAGCATTTCAGATTTCTGCTGCAAAATCGAACAGTTCGAAATTGGTTTCTTTTGTGAATTGGCCGCAAAAAAACATGACTAGTACTTTTTAGTGTTTGTTTTTTTTTTTTGTTAACATTGCAAAATGGAAACTAAAAAAACACTCTGAATAAGGTGTTTGTGTTGTTTTTTTTTTACTTTAATATTACCAAACAAATTTTAATTTTCATATTTGAGTTTGGCTCCACCCTCTTATTAAAGCTGGCAACACTACAGCACAAATGCCAAATTGTCGCAAGTAATTAATGTAACGGATAATAAACGAGTGCGAAAAGAGAGTGGAGAATCGTAAGCAATCTACTACAATTACCCACTTTTCCGCCATCATTTCGCAGCAGCTACGTACTGCAAAACGAAAAGGATAGCGAAATTTTTCGTTGTGTCACTTTTGTATGGGATATTCCGTTTTGGAAGAGATTCATACTACGCTTAATGCGTTGTTTACACTTCTCCATTTTAGGTCTTAGAAAAGTCATGAATTTTCAAAATGAATGTGGAATTTAAAAAAGGCAAAAAGCACATTTCGAATGAATGAATGAATGAAAAATCTTAGATTTTCAAGCTCTACACCGTTCTACCAAATTTCGTTATTCTACATCGGAAAACCGAGTTTTTTCCTGTAAAAAGGGTGTAGTGCCAGAATGTGGCTGGGCACTACCGTGCCCTTTGATTGACTGATGGAAGGCCCACGCATCGTAAATCCACAATGGTGAAATGAAAGTGCAGTAAATGAACACAAGCCAGCTGTCCGTTGTTGAATTCGCTGTCACTAGAAAAAGTGTTGGCAATTCGAAAGGCTTTCTTTGTCCATTTACCTACTACTTTTACGATAAAATATGATAAACAAATAGTTAAAATATAGATGAAAGAGACTAAGAGACAAAGTCAATAAAATCGGATGATATATGACACTAATTAAACGCAAAGTAAAGAAACTTCGTTCGCATCGTGCTTGCCTGCAATGCACAGATTAGCGCGAAATGCCGGCAAAATGTTTACCAAAGAACCATTACCCACATTCTTGCTGTTATTGCCCTCTTCATGCTTAAGGCAAAGATTAATTACCAGACACGACAAAAGCCATTTCGTTAACTATAAACTAGCATCTCATTATAATTCAGAAACCGCAACAACTCTTAATCGAATCAAATTATAATCCCCACCACCAGCTCAGTCAATTGCAGTGAAAGCACCCAACCCCAAGGACTGCATAACTCAGTAATTTTCTTTAATGGTCGTCGCCTCCGATAACTCCTCCTCGTGTAAGACCACCATGAACAAAAAACACAAAAGATCGCATCACATTCAGTGCAATTTACGTTTCGAAGACGTCGCTAAGATACCATAAGGACTCACAAAAAAAAAAAAAAAAAAATAATAATAATAAAAAATCTCGAATACCCTTCCATGAGAATCAGTTGCATACAGTGGTAGCAGCAGCAGCAGCAAACTAAATGTATTCCTCTATAAGACCATTCTTATTTTGACTCCATTATCCTAGCTGTCGCAGGATCTTCTAGTAAAATGTAAATGTAATGGAATTCGCGATGCAATGAATAAGAATCACAATGCATATCCTCATATTTCTCTCTCACATTTTCGCTTGAATTTTTTGTACAGCTTCTCTAATCCCTTTCTTTGAGTGTGTTCGTCGCTTCTTCCAGCTCGGGCGGATGCGGATCCTTGTTTTTGACTCTGGGAAATTTGAATTTATTCCTAATAGCACAGCAGTGTACTGCACCATGGAAATAAATACGGCCTCTTCTTCCACCCGGGTAGGGGTGAGTTGCTGGCATAGTGCTGCGGATGGTTGTGTTAAATACAATAAAAACCCAACACGGATTGCAACTGTAGACAAGAGAGATTTCTGTCGCCCCCACTTACAACACTCACCCACCAAATGGATTTCTTCTCGAGCTAGACTGTTATGACTGTTGTGTACATCAGGGCTTCGTGCTAGGTGGAACTTGGTGTTTAATTTTATTAATATTGTTGGTCGTTTAAAATGCAAAAATCAGAGAATACTTTCAACAAACGGATTATATTGTGCCATGGAATAGTCGCCGAGCATTGTGGCAACGGAATGAATAGTGAGACTGCGAGAACAGTGAGCTCAGCGCAGAGAAAACAATATCAGCACATAAAATGCAAAGTTGGGGACAATAATGGTTTCGCCGTAACCAGTGTTTTGTGAGATCATGTATTTTTGAATTGCTCTTCGTTGTTGTATTCGCCTGTTTGTAAGATGCAAATTTTACAAAAAAAAAAAGTGTAAATACTTGGGAGGAGTTTGCATTGCATTGCATTGCATATGATTATTGCAGGGCGACAAGAGTTGCCAAATCGTTATGCAAATTAATCTGTGTTGTGTTGTTGTATACGTTTTGGCTGTTCACTTCTCAGACAGGCGTTGTTGTAGTTAAGGGTCAAGTAAAGAACACAGATTTGTGGGACGACTAATACGACACAAATATCGTTAGGAAACTGCTCTTAAAAATGTACTTACGTGCGCTTTAAATTTGAAAATGCCAAATTTCCGATTCTCATTCTCAACGAAAACATGTGCGAAAAACACTGAATGTGTAATGCTGAATATAAAATTGCTTTAAAAACAACAAACAGAAAATAAGTTAAGGTACAAGGTCAAACGGTATAGCAATGGAATTTTTTAAATACAATTATTCGGTCTTTAATGACATTTTTTTTAAATTTGGCACTCCCCCGGATACCTTTTACGATGCACTCATATGGCCTATCTACAAAAAAGGGGATCCAGAAGATCCTATCAACTAAAGAGGGATTTCATTCCTTAATTCCACTCTTAAAATATAAACGTCTTTGCTTTTCAAAAGATTGAATACTTGGGTGCAAGCTAATCGTAAACTGAGTGAATTTCAGTCAGGTTTTAGTAAGGGGTTTTCAACGATAGACAACATTTTTGTCTTATGCCATGTTCCCACCAACCGAAATCGCGAGGTTTCGTAAAATGTGTCCAAATCTCCGAGCTGGTTTCGCCATACATTTTGAGGTGTCGAAACCTCGTCGAAACCTCGAGGTTTCAGCGAAACCCCTTTGAGTTCATCCGTCCGTGACAGGTTATCAAACCGAACAAACCTTTAGCGTGAACTTTGGTTTATTTTGCGTTCATTTGTGGATGTCAAAATATTAAACGCCAAAACAATAAAAAAAAATAATAATAAAAGATCTGAAACTTTCTTAATAGATGTAAGAGTTTAAGAACTTGTACATTTAGCATTGTATTGAATTTATTTCTTTGTACTGCGAAATCACCTACAATTGATGCAATTATTTTCTTATTTTGTTCAGAACTCATTTTTGTGGTAATTCCTCTTTCCAAAACTATTATTTTGCGTCAACAAACAGCTGTTTTGCCAGCCACTTCAAAATTGGCAGCTTATATGACTTTTGAAATCACTTTCAACTCGTTGGGAACGACTTAGCACGAGTTCGGCTCTCACAAAAAAAAACTAAATAGAACATATATTTCGGCGTGTTTATGGGTAGACGAAAGGTTTTTCTTACATAAAATCGCAGCAAGCTTTCCACTTCGTCGAATTTCTTTGTACCCCAGAATTGTGCTCCATAAAAGAGAATAGCCCGTGCCGTAGCATTAAAAACATTATGCTTGCTTTTAGCGGATATATTAGCAGGTTATTGTTGAAAATACGATTCCAATTGGCGCAAATAGCGGACTTTGCTTTGTCGCGTTTGTTATTAAGATGCTTATCCATCTTCATATTAAACGTTATTTCTATTCCCAAGTACATATACTCCTTAACAATATCAAGGGTAATTCCATTATATTTCCAGGTTTAATTTTTTGCAAGCTTTCCTGAACCGTTTTTAAAAACTATAATTTTCGATTTGGACGTGTTGACCTCAAGACTCCACAACTTACAGTACTCAGAGAGTTTTTTAATCATTAGCTGCAGGGAGTGAGGCGAATTTGCGAGAATAACTATATCATCCGCATACATTATCAGCTTTATTTTGATTGAACCAAACTCCACTCCACACTGAAGAAATTCACCAAGGTCGTCGAGGAAGAGGGCAAACAATATGGGGCTGAGATTACAACCTTGCCGTACACCGCGGTTAATCTCGAAAGATCCCGAAATTCTGCTACCATTGTAAATATTAGCCGTCGTTTGCTGTTACAGTTTCTCAATAGCTTTGCAAAATTTGGATGATACACCTAGGTTGTAGAGCTTGTAGAATAAGGCGGTTCTATCTATTGTATCAAAGGCCGCTTTGAAATCAACAAACGATCTAGGCGGCCAATTGACCGGCCCGAAACGTGAAATTAACTGTTCACCAAACTCGCCTCGCAATTGCGCCATTGTTTCGCGTGCTGTGTGGCATGTGGCACCGTCTTATTGAAACCACATATCATGCAAAAAAAAGTTTGTTATCATCGCTCGGTAGCGTTCACCATTGACAGTAACGCTGCGATTCGCATCATATTTGAAGAAATATGGCCCAATAATGCCGCCGGCTCATAAACCTCACCAAACAGTGGCTTTTTCGGGATGCATTGGTAGCTGTTGCAATGCTTCTGGCTGATCTTCACTCCAAATGCGGCAATTTTGCTTATTTACGTACCCATTCAACCAAAAATGAGCCTCATCGCAGAACACAATTTTTCGATAAAAAAGCGGATCCTCGGCCAGCTTTCCAAGAGCCCATTCACCAAAAATTCGGCGTTGTGGTAGGTCGGCTGGCTTTAGTTCTTGCACAAGCTGTATCTTAAAAGGCTTTACGCACAAATCCTTCCGCAAAATTTTCCACGTAGTGCTGTAACAAAGGCCTAACTGCTGGGAACGGCGCCGAATCGACATTTCGCGGTCTTCTGTCACACTAGCTGATACGGCCGCAATATTTTCTTCACTACGCACAGTACGTAAACGTGTTGGTGGTTTAATGTCCAACAAAGTAAATTTGGTGCGAAATTTGGTCACAATCTTCCGAATAGACTGCTCAGAAGGTCGAGAATGCCATTCATAAAATGGAAGCAGCGCGCGATGAACATTTCGAACCGAGCACGAATTTTGATAGTAAAATTCAATAATTTGCAAGCGTTGTTCATTTGTAAGACGATCCAATGGTATCGCAACAGTCCTGACACTTTCACTTAATTATGGAACTCTGTTCAATAGTTGACTAGTTGTTTTTTTCCTTTGCTTCTGACAGCAGCTTAATCTAATTGCAACTACTTACATACACAAATCAGCAAAGCTGTCTTAGATTTCGAGAGATAATCGAATCAGACCACCACAGTCGGGTCTCTTTTCGTCCAACCAAACTGTCTTGAAGATGGAAAATATTTGTAGCAGAGTAGCTCTCGCGGAGGTAGAAAGCTTTTTAAATGGCTTAGTTATCGAAAAAAAAAACACTTGGAAAATTATTTTCGAGGACATAGCTTAAATTTGTAAATGCCTCGGGATGGTTCGCCAGTCCGTAGGTTTCTCATAGGTTCCCATAGTGCGGGGGTCATAAACTCCAAGGGCATCACAAAGGATCTACATTGATCTAAGTGTGGCGTGTACATGTTTTAACATGTCGCGCCGACCCACTAACCTAACCTAACCTATCGGAAGTATTGTCCAAAAAGGCCCAAATTTTGCAAGAGGTTTGATACACATGTTATGCATCCATGTACCAAGTTATAGGGTTTCAATTGTTTTTTTTTTTTTTTTTAGGGAATGTGTCTAATGCTGCACACAACAAAATACGTTAAACTGGCAGTACAACATCAATTTTTCAAATTTTTCAAATTTCAAAGCTAACTACCGTCCATTTCTTTTTAAAGTGCTGCAACATTACT
The DNA here is from genome assembly GCA_946477585.1 of Cheilosia urbana. Lineage (NCBI taxonomy): Eukaryota > Metazoa > Arthropoda > Insecta > Diptera > Syrphidae > Cheilosia > Cheilosia urbana. The sequence goes on along the minus strand of OX297854.1, from coordinate 60,016,812 downwards.
CATATTATAGTGTTTTTACTATAATAAGGTACCGAAGAACTTAATTAAGTATTTTTCTATTTTTTTTTTTTTTTTTTTAGGATAAATTCGACAGTTTGGGAAAAGTTTTTCGAAATTTAAAACAAAAACTAGAATCAAACCATCTTTCATTGTGATTTAAAAAAAAATTAATAATAACCTTATAATAAATAGGACATATATATAAAAATGGTATGAAAAATGTATAATGATTCATCAAATTAGAACGGCTATTCTTAAATAAGATAAATACGATTTTTTACGAAATAACATTTTGGGAAAACCCTCCGGAAAAGTCGGGATATTGAAAAAATCGAAAATTGATTTTTTTTTTATTGAATTTTATTTGCAATTGTTCCGGAAACTCGGAAATTTTGGAAAACGCGAAATATTAAATTTTTTCTCGACGAAATTTTGCATTTTATCGCATTATTTGATGTAAACTTGGAAAAATCGTTGTGAAGCTTGGAAAATTTCGGATAATTATGATATTCATTGTGATAAAAGACGTTTTGCATGCATTTTGGTTGGGGAAGTTAACGAGATTTTGGGCTGTGCTGCGATTAATGTCACAACCTGATTTTAGCCCATTCAAATTACGATCCATGGATAGTATTAAACACTGCAGGGCGGTAACCACTGAGCGTGCCTCAGGGCGCCGAGAAGTTTAATCCGCCACTGAACTCACAGGTACGTCTCTTATCGATAAATAATGTTCGTAGATATACTACTCCAGCAGACAAAAATGTAAAATAAATAAATAGTTGGCGCAACAGGTCCGGAGGAACCCTAGGCCTAGCTTCTCACAACCATTCGTTTTTGGAACGAATGGAAGGGATCTAAAATGTTATGCCGACTCCAAACGGCTAATTGAGAGGCTCTTTCAAGACAGTCATACTCTCGGATGTTTGTCAGACGTTCGAGAGAGGTGGCGCAGCGGAAAAAAATGTATTTGATTTAAAAATCGCTTCTTCCACTTCTTTCCCCTCTTAATTTCCATTCATCTGTCATGCATACAAAAACACAATCAAATTGCATTAGAACGTTCAAATATCCCCACCCAACCTTGAACTGAAACAAATCAATAAACTTCAACAAACGACAGAATTAGTGCAACAGAAAGCGTGTATTTCATTTGCCAGTTCTGACTCATTTCCAATTTAGTGTTGTTCTTTCGATAATAACAAGAAGACAACAATAAAACAAATTCACCATCTGAAGTTATCAGTGATAGTATGGGGTGAAGTGACCTAAGACTCTCATCTAAACCCATGCAATGGCTACCCCAAATGCATAAGCCAGGAGCAGAGAGGTAAACAAAATTGTCTGATAATCCCAACTTTAACTAAAGGGAGGATCATCCTATCTTATCTTATATACACCCCGGGAAGTCCAGAGAAGAGAAAGCAAGGACAATAACACAAAAAAGGAACGAAGAATAAAATTTATATAAGAAAACCGGTTTGTAGTTCGACCCTTTTGAAACAAAAGCAAATATATTCATTTCCACGCTGACTTCTAGCTTGTGCATCATTGTTGTACCAGCAGCAGTAGAAGGATCCAAGGAAACGAAAACAAAAATCCCAAAAGAAGAGACCACCCAACGCAACCAACCCAGAATGGATGAGGTTTATTTGTGCTTCCTTTTCTTCAGTTTTCTTTGTGTGTGTGAATCTTTTATTTGCTATGAGTGCTTTTTTCCTTTTTTTTTTTTTTTTGTTATTATTCGTCTTTCAAGTTTTTGGGGACACACCGTAGTTGAGAAGTGCAATGTACACTCACAATTTCCAACACTTGACAGCGGGGTAGAAAAAATAAACCTAATATGAAACAATGAGCATTTTTATGCACGTCGTGGCAAGTGATCCTTCCCTACATTTTATGCAGCTTTTCTTCTAGTGCTTTGTAATTTATAAGTGGGTAAAAAATGAGGGTGCATTTGACCGGGTCAGACAGATGTTATCAAGGAGTTTAAAAATAGCAAACTTACTTTGTTCATCAGATAAATTAGGTCGTACGTACCTGCAAAGAGAGAACAAAAAAAAAAATGTTTAAATGCGAGAAGTAAATTGTTAGACGAGTGTACAAGTAAGTGACTATGATTTTTCTGGTTGGCGAGCTCATCCAATAAGTACAACAGCTTTTTTGGAGCGAAATGTGAAAAAACTAAGGACCGTCTGCTGATACTACCTACTCTTCTACTTTTTCTATGTCAGAAACTCTCACAAAAGATATCAAGTGGTACTTAAATCGCTATGAGAAGTATCAGCAAACGGGCCTAAAAGGTTTTAGCTCTCATAGGGTTTCCATAAAGCATCCAAAAGAAACGCGGTCTTTATCAAAGCTAAACATTCTCGTTAGCTTTTGAAAATACTGTCAGAAAACTTAATGAAGCATTCAACTGTCATCGCATCAGGGTAAAAACAAACTTCGGTAAATGTATTAATGGATACTAGGAAAACTTTAAGAAACAAGTAGTGCAATGTTAAGTTCGAAAAATACTACAGGGTGTCCGCCGGGAAGGTATACTACTTTGTTTTGCCGCCATTTTGATGAACATTAGTCTTGACAGTTCATATTTGGCAGCTGTGAAGTAGACATGTGGCAAATTTATTATGGAAAAATATTCGATAAACCAACGTGTTTTAATCGTTAAAACATTTTATCAAAATCAATCATCGATTACTGTGACGATGAGAAAGTTACGTGATATTTTTGGGAGTGCCAACAAAACGCACTATTCTAAGTCTGTAGGTGATAGGCCCAAGCATGGACCACAACGTACTGCAAGATCGTCTGAAAACATTACTACTGCTCAAGGAAGTGTTCAAAACAATCCATCAATCTCAATTTACGGTAACTGTGAATGGGGAGCGATATCGTGATATGATTGAAAACTTTTTAACGCCACAACTTCATGCTTTGGGCTTGATTAACATGTGGTATCAACAAGACGGTGCCACATCGCATACAGCCAGGATTACAATGGAATTACTGCGAGTCCTCTTTCCACAACAAGTTATTTCAAGAAATGGTGATGTTGATTGGCCTCCACGGTCGCCTGATTTGACTGCTCCGGACTTATTTTTGTGGGGATATCTGAAAAGCAAGGTTTATGCAAACAAACCAGAAACGCTTGAGCAACTCAAACAAAATATTCGTGATGAAATTAATGAAATACAGCGTGATATGTATGAGAATGTAATGAAAAATGTGCACAAAAGGGCTCGCATTTGTGAGACTAACAGAGGCGGACATTAACCTGATATTGTATTCCATACATAATTGCCGACATTAAATAAAACATTTATTAATATAAGATTCATTCTCTTTCATTTAATCAAAAATTATAAACAAACAAAATAGTATACCTTCCCGGCGGACACCCTGTACTTATGGTTTAAGGTGTAATCATTCCATGGTTTTTAAAGTTTTTACAAAATATGTACCGAATGGGGTTTTCGAGATATGAGCGATTTTTAAGAGTACCGTTTGCGGTGATTTTGAAAATATCAATTTTACTCCAAGTTTGCATTTCGGTCGAAATCTCTGTTTGCGTTTTCAAGTAGGTAAACTATAAAAAAAAGTGCACGACTGATTCGCACGAAACTTTCTTGTTCATCAAAAGTTTGGTTTAGAAACAAATTTAATGGGCTATTCAGTTAGAAATGATCAGATTACCTAAGAAATGAATTTTTGTTACAATCGTATGGACCGTTTTCGAGATATGTAGGTGCAAATTTCAAAAGTACCATTATTCGAATTTTTAAGCAAAAGCTGGCTTAAATTTCAACTTTGGTTGAAATCGTTAGAGCCGTTTTCGAACTAATCAAATAGGTATGAAAATTTTATATGGGAAGTACCACTTATATTGATGTTACCGTGCAAAAAAAAAAAAAAAAAAAATCGTCCCTGAACTGTAGGCCCACTAACTCCAAATCCGAAGTTTGAATGAAATCCGGGCAGGCCTCGGAACTGACGATCGTAATGTCAGAATTTATTTACATCTCGAGTTCGAAATTTTGTACGAATACATTCACCTCTATTCTGAGATTCGAATTGAATAGAAAGTTATTCGATTTCCTCCAACTGACATTCCTACTCTCGATTTCGATAGAGATTCATTTTTTGTTCATTACTCCCTGCATTCTCAGTCTCGATTGCATTGAATTAACTGTCAAATTCTATTCGAGTGGAAATTTCTGACCGAAAGCTGTATTGAAAAATGTAAGTTGAATTGTTTTTTAATAAATTGAAAAAAATGTTGCTACTTTTATCACAAAATGTATATAAAAAGCATATTATTAACTTGGAAGCAACATTTGTTTGTCGTATATAAAAAAAAAAAAAATTATTTATCATTATTTTAATACGTGAACATTTTTCTTTCCGTACGCTTTTTTAGTATTTAGTATGAAATGAGGAGAATGAAACTTATGTTATTTTGAAGGTACTTTGGCGTAGATGTGCACAAACCCAAAATCGTGGGTATATGTCGCCATTAAGCATGGTAAAATTAAGTTATGAATTCCCCATACAAAACAGGTAATTGATAATTTTGGTGACAATCAATTTGTTGCCGCCGTAAATTACCATAGTAACTAAAGTATTCAAATATAAATCATCATAGATTAGAACCTGTTTCCGTAGGAGAGAATCATTTACCCATAAGGGTATGCAATTGGCCTGACCCTAATAGTGAGCAATTGTAAGAAATTAATTTAGGGGCATTATGCCCAATTCACAATTATGTTTTGAACGTGTGTGGTGGGGTGGGGTGGGGTCGGTCGGACACGCTTTATCGAGAATTTCAAGTCTTTTTTTCTTCCTTTTTTCTTTAAGCTGTAATTTTTATGCATGACTTGAAAAACGTTTCTACAAAATACACGAAAATCATATCTAACACTATATCAAAGCAAAAAAATCACTTTAATACGGGTAGAAAACCCTTGATTAATATTTTTTCTCCAAAAAAGTCTAAGGCCCGGTTTGTTCAATCTTGGTTATCTTTAATCATCGGTTATTCCAGCTGGTAAACATCAAATGTGTTTGTTCAGCAAAATATTACCCAGAGAATCAGTAGTTTGGTTAGTTCACCAGTGAAATCGATAGCTAGCCGATTTTGAGCGGTTAATGAGATTTAACCACTGATTTTCTGTAATTTCGTTTGTTCAAGATTTTTTAAGGACTACATAGGTATTCATTTTGACGTAGCTGATATACAAAACTTTTGAACAAAAAGGAAAATGCAAATAGTAGAACGAAGGAATATATAACGCAAGATGGAGTGAACCAATAAAATCGTTCATATCGGTTTCGTTGAGGTTTTCAACTGATACATATTTATATTGAATACACAACATGCCAAAACAATGGATGCAAGGGATGAAGTAAGATTATTTTCAACATTTTTTGGACAATGGCAGTTCTCATAAATTGAAATAAAGCACACGCGTTAGGAAAAATATTGAGAGAACGAGAAAATTGCGATTGTCGTTGAATAAACCAACATGTGGCCCGTTAATTTGTAATAAATTTTATTGGTTTTGGCTTTATTTCGGTTTTGTTCTCAAAAAAACATTGACTAACAAATACAAAGTTTCATTCTTTAGCTCTTAAAAAATGCCTGTATAATTTGGATATGACATTCATTTTTGTGTTAATTAAGTTTACTAAAAATAAATACGTTAATAAAATACCTACCTAAATAAAATAAATAAACAAAGGGACCCGAAAAACAAAAAATATAGGTAACTATGGATTCGGTCAATCACTAAATGACAAATAAACTGGGAAAATGGAACGATTTGCTGCAAAGCTATGGTTTGGTGACCGAAGTGAAAAATCGGTCAACAGACACTCATTGGTTATCACTGATTTATAATCATGGGTTAACCTAAATCTGTGGTAACCTAACCAAGGCTTTAACCAGCTGCTCTAAAAAAAAAAAAAAAAAAATGGTATTCCTCATTTACACACACTGAATTAATTAATTTGCATAGAAAAAAAAAAATAAATAAAAACAAATAACTCTTCAAAAGTTGTGTGTGATAAACATTAGCGGATCTGTGCCACTCTAACTATAAACGACACGCTCCATGATCTCAAATCGAACAATTCGAAATTTCAAAGTTGCCAAAAGCGCGTGACGTGATAGTATAGAGACAAGAGAGTAGCTCTACTCCAGCGTTCCCAGACCGTCAAAATAGTTCCCCCCAGATGAATCTGGAAAACCCCTTCTTTTGCAAAAAGTGTTTTGTTAATCAATTTTGCTTAATTTTGAATTTAGTTGTGAACAGAACGAAGAATCTCTACGCTAGGTACATATACTTAAGAATATGTTACTCAGCGTTTCTTACGTTCACCGAATGCCTATAAATTTCATTTTTCTGCGAAAGCTCATTTTTAGGTTACCAAAAAATATTTTATAACCAAATATCTACAAATAAAGCAGAATTTTAAAAATCCCCAGATTTCCCCCCATCGACCAAAAAAAACCCTAAATTTGGGTGGAAAACCCCCAAACTGGCAACGCTGCTCTATTCAGGCGTAGCGTTGAACTTTACAATATCTACGATCTATGTAAAGTCGATTCAACGCCTGAAGCTGTATTTTGTAACATTTGAAAAAGTTGGGATTTTGAATTGGAAAGATGAAAGAGATTTTACGAGAAATATAGTTTATACAGAAGTTTTGAATCGTTAAATCTGTTTCATAATTATTCAATCCTTTCAAATACAATTATTATTTATCTTAATTTATTTACTATTTTAATCTACTAATTAATTTACTTACCTACTTTAAATTACTAACTTAATTTCTTTTAAATAATTTTAATAATTTCTTTTAAACGAAAAAATTACCTTTATTTATTTTCCATTTTAATCTATCATTAATTAACCTGCCTACTTTAGTTACATATATCTTTTAAATAATTTCATTTGCTTACCAAATTGTTCTCATTAATTTCCCCATGCTTTGTCCTTTTCCATTGATTTTCCCATAGCGGAAAGGTATATGAAATAAGTTTAGTTTAGAAATAAATTAAAATAAATAAATTATGTAAAAAACCAGTTGCCTTCATTAGTTTATATTCAGACAGAATTGGTCGAATTTCGACCGCAGGCGATACTAGTTTGTATTAATCGCAGGTCGCAATCCAAATGGACGAATCACGGGCAATTTGAAATGTTGATTAAGCTAATGGAGATAAATCCGGATATTGCAAAGGGTTTCAGCAGCAACAAAGATTTACAATCTGACAGCTAAGACTTTAAACAGCTGAATTCAAAAATCAAATTCATACAGTGAAATCATTCGATAATTAATTCCTTTCCCTCGAAACCTGGAATGTGAGGAGTTCAATCGGGTGAAACTTTTAAATTCGAGGAATACTCTATTCGATCGAATCTCAGAATAAGCGTGATTATCTTTCTCTTATTACGAAAAAGTTACAAAATGTAAATGCCATTTTTCAAAAAAGTATTGTACGAGAGCTAAGCGAAAAACTGATTTTTCCATCAAGTAAGAAACGACTTACCCTAGGAAAAGCATTTTTGTTACAATCCTAGACCGTTTTTGTGATAATTCGGACTTTCAGAAGTAGCGTTATTTGATCTTTTAGCGAAAATCTGGGTATGCAGCCATGTTAACCCCACCCAAGCCGTTTTCATGTAAACGTCGCTGATGATGGCGAATTCAGTTTCATGAAATACTTTAATCTACAGAAGAATGAGCCTAAAAAAGGGAAAACATTTAAACAACAACTTTCAAGAGCAATAATTTTTCTACAATAAAATCCGCTACCTTACAGTGCGAAGATAGATACTTGAAAACGTCTGTGCTGATTAGAAAGTTCAAGCAAAAGTCTCCAATGAATGGTGGGAATTCACCTACGGAAATTCACCTTACGTTTCGTCCAAATCGGAAAAAAAATCGGTTTGGAAATAACGACGCAATCGGTGCGACAAAATGAAACGTGTACTCTATTGATGAAAATAGGGGGCCATTTACAGCTTTTAAAATAATTTGATTACACTCCTAATTGTGATGAACATCAGCCTTATCTTTCTACCTGCAAAGTTCAATAACCTCAAGCAATGCTTAAATTAGCATTTTCAAAACCAAACACCCATCAATTTAAATCACGTTATCAATAGCCTGAAGAAAAAAAATATTACCGCAACCATTATTTTATGTCTCCGCTTGAAAGCCGACAGCTCAGACATTACCCTTACATCTTAAGGATTTCCTTGTGAGGAAATCTCTCAGTCTTCACACATTTCAATCCCAAACTGGATACTTTCCTCGTCATCTCTCTCCGGCAAAATCAGCCGGCCCCTTACACGAAACCATTAATCACATGCAGAGTATAAATCAAAATCGAAATATTCATACATAATTATAATTTATGACTGCTCGGCAGCATAACATATACACGCACGGCGAAGACCAGCACACACATACAGGATATCAAAGGCTATGTGATGTACTATTTAATTCCCCAAACAATGTCCCTTTTGGCAATAAGAAAATTAATTATATGAGATTATAGCCGGCATTTCATCTATACACCTACGGTGCGACTCCTTGTGGGATGACAAACTTAACCAAGGAACTCAATTCCCGCAACTTGAGTAGATATGTATGCAAATAGGGTAAGGAATGTGCAGGTTACGAGAAACTGGGCGTTCTATGAATATTCAAATTCATAATAATTCACACCCTTATCGTTCCGAGTGCCAGTTCTTCTGTGTGCTACTTTCGTTTTTGGTTGTCTTCTTCTGAGGATTTAAAACCTAAGGGCAGATACGAGGATATAAAAGGAATGGCTGTAAAATTGTAAAATTAAATCAAATGAAAAAGAGAGAACATAAATAAGTGAAACGAACGAGAAGAAGAAGTAGCTCTTAAGGTCAGATTTGTAATGGAACATTGCGATTGCATAGAGATGGCTTAGCGGTGGACGGCAAGCGGATTGTAGGTTTAATTAAAAATGGATATTTAACAGCTTAATTCGTCTCGGAAATGCTTTTAATCCGACTTAAGTCAAGTGACCTACATTGATGTAAAATAAATGCTATACCGGACAGGTTTCAATATGAGGACGGAATCCCTGGAATAGACGTCGAAAAATGTTATTTAATTTTAAATCGGATTGGTGTCTTAGGAAAAGGTATAGCTCCCTGAAATCGTAAGTGGTCGATAAGGATTATTAGCGACCTTAGCTAATTATTTACCATCAAGATCTGATGGAAATTACATTTGGAAAGTGCTGGAAAATCCGCGAAAAATGGTGACTAATGACAGTAGGTATAATAAATAATGAAGATATGAGTCGATTGCGTCACCAAGTGGACGAGGGATTTTCTTAAAAGTTGGTGCTAGGTGGGGTGCAATTTACATTCAGGATGTCAATCAAATCCTTCAGTTACTTAACTCAAGATTTGAAGAACAGACGCTTACTCTGATATATGCTGTTTCGAAAAGGTGGCAAAGGTAGTCGATAAAATTACACATTTTTTGAAATAAAGTTCGAGGTGGTTCATGTATTTTTTTGTTTACTAAAATAAATGAAATGCAGAAACGCTGCGCCGGTGCCTTAAAAATGCAACATGAAGACACATCATCACCTCTTTTAATAATGACTGTCTCAAATATTATATAATATAATAATTTTATCAGTTCATCAGTTGCTCGATTCCTGGGTTTAAGAATATTAAGGCACCATCCTTAGGATTCTGTGAGCACCTTAATTATGAATGGGCAAAATTTGGAATTGGAACTGAAGAAATTTCAAGCTCTTTTATATCGAAAAATCTAGTCAAGTCTCACTTTGGCACAATGGGTTTGTGAACCAGCTAGATTATAGTTTTTGGAGTGGGGCAAATCCACAAGAGGACGCTGTTTGGTGTAGTTTTCAAGTTCATGGCAGTCTCGGTTATTTTTGCCAAAGTAATGATTAAGCTGATTTCAGGAACTATATTAAAAGCCTATCTCGCATCGAATCCAATGAGATCTGACTCAAGACAGCTGGGCAGAACTGCAACCAAAAATTTTACCCAAATTATGCCCCAGTAATCACTTTTCCTGGTTAATCTGGACAAAAATAACCTGAGAGTCCAAACAGGAATAATCAGTGGCCACGATCTTGTAAAAAAAAACATCTCCACCGCATAGTCGTCCCACCTGATCTCTTCACATACTCAAGGAATGTCCAGCTCTATTTCGTCTCAGGAAAAACATCCTTGGTGTCGAAACCCTTGGTGACATACATTCAGAGAAGATCCTTGCCTTCCTGACTGCCTCTGTGAAAGTAAAAAGATGGCTTTAGGACCCTACCATGGAAGGCACAATAGGATCTTTCGAGAAGCCGCAGTGCCAGGGAACCTTTAAGCGGAATATTAATCAGGTGAAGATTAAAATTGGACGGAGTGGACGCTAAGAGATAGACAAAACAAATTATTGAAGTAATTGGCGAAATCAATTTCGTGCAGTACTTTTATCTATTCATAGCAAACAGTTTACATCCGGAAAAAACGTTATACAGTTTTATTATAGTAATGATAACAAAAACCGTTCTTTACGGTTGAATTTTTTACTAATATTCTCTTCAACAGAAAGTTGACAGAATTCGAATAGGCTATCAACTTTCTGTTGAAGAAATTAATAGTTAAGAATTATTTTATCGCTTTGACTGTTAATCAGAACAGTAAAATAACTTGAAAGTGACATAAGGCCATATTGGAAGTGTCTCTCGCGCAAACTATTCAGTTTAGAAAAAAATTATATTATAAACCTAAAAATCATTTTTGAAGACCTATCCATAGATACCCCACACCTATGGGTTTGATAAAAAAAAAAATTATTGAGTTCAGTTCTAAGTATGGGGAACCCCCAAAATTTTTGTTTGTTCTATTTATGTGTAAAGTCTTAATGCGGTTCACAGAATACATCTACTAACCAAGTTTCAACAGTATAGTTCTTAAAATTTCGGAAAAAAGTGTCTGTGACATACGGATGGACAAACAGACAGACAAACATGACGAATCTATAAGGCTTCCGTTTTTTGCCATTTGGCTACGGAACCCTAAAAAGATGTACACGAGTACACAATTTATAAATAGTCGCCATTTTTAACAAAAATTATACAAAAAAAGTTCTGAAAGTTCTGAAATTTACAATATAAAAAATAATAGCGGCAGAAATGGCACCGGTGCCACATATATCGCACTAATATTACAATACTGTTGTAAGTCAAAATGTGACTTTTTTCAGAAATGGCGAAAAACTGATAACTCACATCCTGTTACAGATTATAAAGAAATTAATACTTTATTACGATTGTTAATAAAAATAAAGAAATTATATAATTACTTATTATTTTAAATATTGCAGATAATAAATATATTTCCAATTTTTGAGTAAGGAATGTATTGCTCCCAAGAAAAGTTTTTAGAGAGATGAATTATTTTGAATTTTGTAGGACTCATAGTGTCATATCTTTTTCCTTCTTGCACTATGCTAACGACGGTTTTATTGATGTGTAGAATATTGAGTTTTTTTTGACAAATTTTGAGTTACTACAGTATTGTAATATTAGTGCGATATGTCGAACTTGGGGATGCCATATCATCTCCCAAATGATGTTCTATTTTTATTTCACGAAAAACATGAATAAAAGCGTACATGCAGTAATAATGGTAAATGAAAATAAGCACACACGTAAGGCTTTTAACTTTTGTTGTAACGATGAATACTGGACACCGAATACTTTTCTATCTCTACACTTCTTTCACTCATACACACAACAACTTTTTGTTCGTATTTACTTTTTTTTTTTTTTTTTTGGTAACTAGAAATTTCACCTGCAAATCAGGTCACGACTACACACTTCCTTGTTTTAAAAATAATCGTTAAGTAAGAAATATTGAGAGGTTGCCATATCTCCATCGTGGCATATCACCCGACTTTATCCTAATCGTAAAAAAAAAAATCGAAAATCAATTTAATTTCCAAATTTGTAAACTGTATTGAGTAGGATTCAAAACTTCAGAAAAGAAAATAGATCCGAAAACTGTTAGTCAAATTCGTAATCCTTTAACCGCCAAATCCATGCAAGTTCGATGTAATTGATATTATTGTGAACGAACTTTGCAACTATTCTTACAACAATCCCGGCACAGAATTGCCTGCTCGTCAAGTAGTCCAACTCCAAGGTAATGCTCAACGATTACAAAGTTTGCTATCTCCCTAGCGCACTCAGTAAAGTCAATTTCCTACAGTCGCAATCAGGTTTTTCTTTTCTTTGTCAGCATTTCAACAACACCAAAGGGAGAATTAAATAAAGATAAAAAAGGATTCGAAAATGGAAAACATGAAACATCCTGAAAATGACAACTCAATTGCAGCTTCTTTTAAAAATGAAATCATTTGCATTCATTCTCGCTAAACCCAGAGATCTACAACAGATAGCAAATTATTGAGAAAAAAGTAAATAAAAAAAGAAGTCCCTAGTGAGTGCTTATCCTAAGGAGGCCATTTCCACGACCGAAGAAGAATTTCCGAGAGAAGTCTACTTTACTATCATTATATTGGAGTCTTACTTCGATTGAGTTTTCGTTTGTTTTGTGCTTACATTCGCGTAATTGAAGAAAACACTCAGCTGAAGGAAGTCTTCCACGACTCGATTATACACTGCTCCGTTCTTTATACAATCGTAATTTCCTTGCGTTATTTTACGATTTCCTCTTTTAGTCACCAACTGGTGCGGTGAAAATCATGTCCCGCAGGATATTCATTTAAAACAAACTGATATCTGGACCCGGAAGCGAAAAAGAAATCGAACTGGCAAGGAAATTAAATTATCTCTCACCAATCGTTTCCTTTTTTCGCTCGTACTCGTACTCGTCCACTTTCTTCTGCAGACGTTTAAAAATTGTTTCCTTTCGAATTCAACACATCCGCGTTTACCTGTGATTCCAGAATGAAACGTGAAGCAAAATCTATTTAACTTACGGGCATGTGTGCACATCCTATGACACCTGACTGAGAAAAAAATAATAAAGTGCACGACTGGGTCGAACGAAACTTGCTCGTTCATCAAAAGTTTGAAATAGTGTTAAATAAAATTCACTGGCTTATAAATCTGATATGGCAGTACATATGACAATGTGAGTTTTTAAACGTTGAAGCTCTCAGTAACCGGCAATCGTCGCAAGTTATGGTAAGAGAATTATAAACACCTAGTGTACTGTTTATAGCTCTTCCACTTTACAAGTTTTTGAGTACAGGACAAGCAACGAGCGTAGTAGGAGTTTCTGTTTTTTGATCTGTTAAGTAGGGCATGATTCTATTTTAGACTGCAATATATTAATGACGCTGGCCTAAGTTGTCAATGATTGCAAGTAGTGTTTGTGATTAATCGATGTCTGTACATTGTATATGTAAGAATTCAGAGATTTGTTTTTGAATTTGCATTAGCAATTATAAAATGAATATTCCGATGAACGTGTGTGCATATTCAAAATGGTTAAAAAAATAGGCTGTTGCAATTTAATGTTTTGAGTATTGAGTCTTAAAAAAATATATGAACACAGATCGGCTTTTGGGTAGTAACTTTTTGAGAAATAATTCAAAAACTGACTTATTCGATTTTTTTAAGAAAAACCAAAAACCACGGGATCTTATTTAGAATACTGATATTATCTTGGATATATATTTTGATCAAAATCGTTAGAGCGGATTTTGTAAAATTTAGCAGACAAAACTGTATCAAATATTGCGATGTTTTTAGTTTGAAAAATACTATTGCTTAACTATTTACCTGAAAACTGAGTGCAACAAGTTATTGTTCGGGATGTAAGCATTACTTGGTTTTTAGAGTTTTATTGAAATCGAAAATTTGGCTTTCGAGATATAAGCAGTTCTTAAAATTAGCGCTTTCGGTGATTCGAATTGAAAATTGAGAACGCAATCGTTTTGAAAACATCAATTTTACTCTAAGTTTGCATTTTGGTCTAAATCGTTATTGCCGTTTTCAGGTAAACTAAGGAAAACTCAATTTTTAAAAAATGACTTTTTTTTTTTTGAAAAATCCATTGTACGAAAATACAGAGAAAAACTGAGTTTACTATTCAGTTAGAAATTACCTTAGAAATTAATTTTTGTTGCATCTTATCTTATGGACCGTTTTCGAGATATGTCCAAATTTCAAAAGTTAAGCTAAGTAAGCATGCAGTTATGTTACTACTTAAGCTCAAATATCAATTTTGATTCAAATCGTTAGAGCTGTTTTTGAGCAAATCAAACTGGTATAAAAATTGAATATGATAGGTACCTACCACTAATATTGAGTTTATCTTCAAAAAAAAAAAAAGGGCCTGAGCTGTAAGCCCCCAAAACCCAAGTCCGAAGTTTGAACGAAATCCGGACAGCCGTTTAGGCTTTTGGCCTCGGCACAGACGGACAGAATTTTGCGACCCACTTTTTTGAGTTTGAGTTCATCGTAATGTCAGAACTGATTAACATCTCGAATTCTAAATTTTGTACGAATACAATATCTTGCTCTTACTACGTAATCGAGAGAGTTAAAAATGGATGAGGACAAACTTTGAATTTCCCCCCAGAACCGAGCATAAATCGAATCAAATGCAGAACCAAGTGTAATTTATCCGATGATACACTTAACTCGCACAGACTCAATTCCAGCAACAGGTGGAAGGGGTGAAATCTAACGGTAAATTATACACCCACACTGACAGTCTAGCGGTAGTAATTATTGCTTCCAAATCGAACTTTGTCAATGCACTCCTTTGCCAGGGGGCTGTGGCAAACTTAATTGGATGGAAACATTGTAATTTATTCGCCACTCACTCGATAGGGTAAACTATGTAAACTCTGCATATAAGCCGAAGTGATGGAAAATTCAAATTGATGACAAAATCCGTACCAGCAGATGAAAATTAACTGGAGTAAAAGTTTTTCGATGGGCTGAAGTGATTTTCGCCACCAGCATGTAATTGAGAATTTCGCGCCTTGGGGAACAGATTTAATCACGTGGTTATATGTTCGTATAAGACAATAAAAGCAATTTGCGAGCTATTACGCTGTTGAGGGTTTACGGCAATTTGAATGGATAGACAAACATTTCACTTTTAATTATTACTGTATAATTTGCAATCGGATTGCGTCTACGGTGGCGTATACGTAACATTTTTTTCGGATTATTAATTATTGTTTTTTTTTTTCTTGTTGAGTTGCTGCTTCCATTTGTCATGTTTCATTATTAGACGTATGTTGACTTGAATTGATTGATTAATTGATGCAATTGCTGCTGCAGATTGTCCCTCCCTCCTTTTAGGTACAAGGCTGGCCTATGGCTCATGATTCGAACACAACACTGTGTACAATTGGCTTAAACTATCTGCTGCTTTCGGAGTAACTCATCTGTGTACTGCACTTTAGCAGCACTCGTCCCACGGTCTGAGTGCTCTGTAATCAGTAGAGCTCATCAGACAGGACTTTTAATTAAAACTGTTAAGTGGGCATTTAAATTCCAGCCGGAATCAACCCATAGACAATGACATACTTAGGCCTAATATGCAATTACTTTGCCACGACGATCACAATTCACTCCTCCCGGAAACATTTGAATAGACAATCAGTTTAATTATACATTTTAAACACAATTGCGAAACAGCTATCAGGATATGAAAGTACAAAAAGAGGCGAACAACAGGAGCAAATGCTAGTTAGGCTGATGCGTAAATCACGGCTATAATGATGAGAAGCTAAAATGGTATTTTCGACCCCTATTAATCACACTTCAAGAAGGTCATGAATCCTATAATGTAACAGAAGGTTAATGGTTGTAGGCCAGCTTCTATGACGACTAATATAGAGATTTCAATTGCATTGACTATTATCAGCTGGAGCTTGATGCCCGTAATATTGAATGGGGTCGTGTGTTCATCATGTCCTCTCCTTGTGACCAAATCGACTTCCTCCATCTCTCTGCCTCTCGTGACTAGAGGTGTCTTTGAGTTCGCTTGTGTTGATAATGCAGAAATTGTCGCTTGTTTGTTTTCCGTTTAATCGAATGCCGTTGCTTTTGACGAAATACATCCCAAGTTTGTTAAAATAATTCTTCCAGTCATTCTTCCTTCTCTAGTAGACGTCTTTAATTTTATTATTACCACTGGTATTCACCCCGAACAATGGAGAACTACAAAAATGATACCCATTCCAAAAAGTTCTAATAGTAACGATTATCGGCCGCTCTCTATTGTCTATTCTACCATATTTGTCTAAGATATTTGAGAAGGTACTGCAAAAAACAAATAAAATAAATAGTGGGCGCAACAGGTCCGGAGGGACCCTAGGCCTAGCTTCTCGCAACCATTCGTTTTGTGTGAGTTTTTTTCTTTTTGGAACGAATGGAAGGGATCTACAATTTTATGCCGACTCCAAACGGCTAATTGAGAAGCTCTTTCAAGACAGTTGTACTCTCGGATGTTTGTCAGACGTTCGCGAGAGGTGGCGCAGTGAAAAAACCCATAAGTTGGAATTTGGGTTTTTGCGGGATTCGAACCTCGACCCCTCGCTTAGTAGTCCAACACACTAACCACTTAGCCACTGCGCCTATCAAAGCAAAAAACAAATAAATTCAATAAATCCAATGCAATCTGGTTTAGGAAAAATCATAGCTGCATAACAGCGATTATTAATGTTGTGGATGGCATTAGGGAATCGCTGGATGATGACAAAGTGACATTTTCAGTTCTTTGTGATTTCTCGAACGCCCTTGATAACGTGGATCCCATTAATTTATGCAACAAATTATCATCGTTATTTAGTTTCTCAAATTTATCAGTTACCATAATGATCTCATATCTTCCATTTCGAAAGCAAGCCATCTCAGTGAACCATCATTTGTCTGACATAATCTATACTTGCAAAGGGGTTCCACAGGGTTCGAGTCTTCGGCCTCTACTTTTCTCACTTTATGTAAGTGAAATTCCCTCAATAATATCATCATCATCGTCAGTCTATATGCATGCTGACGATGTCCAGCTATACCAAAGCTGTCCTCTTAGTATGATAGAAGACTGCAGAACTCTATCAAAAATGATCCTGGGCGGATATCCTCCTGTGGTCAGAGACGAACGGACTCCTCCTTAACCCCCTAAATTCCAAGTGTATTGTAATTAGTAAAATGTCATAAGATCTCTCATACATCTGTAGGCATCTCGGGGCGCTGTTGAAGCGTTATAGGTTCGCCTTTCCCGGGAGAAGTATATAAAAAAAAAAAAAAAAAAAAAATTTAATTCTTAGTGGTTCCAAAATTGAATATGTCGAGACAGTCAAAAATATGGGAATGGTTTTTAATCGCAAACTGACATGGGATACTCACATCCATGCGACTATTAGTAAGTGTATGGTATGTTACGTCAGCTTTGGATGTCGCATTTCTATACTCAAAGAACTTATTACTGCAATTCTAAGTTATGGTTGCGAAATTGTTTGTAATTGTGATGCTAATAGCAGGAGAAAGCTTAAGTTCGCTTTTAATAATACCAGGCGATATGTTTTAAATCTATTTTCAACTATTTAATCAAATCTCTAGCTTCGCGAAATTACTTTATAATATGTCTCTTGACCATCTGCCTGACCATCAGGGGCCGAATCACAGCATCCGTGATCGAGCCATACGTCATTGAATTTTGTGGATTTTACAAGCAAAACAATAACAAATTCAGTCACGTATTACTCGATCACGGATCCGGAATTTCAACCGCAAATCTCGTGTATTGCTGTCTAATGTGACCCAGACTAACCAAACCAGCCCAGTTATGTCTTTAGCAATCTAAGCTTTAGTGTGTCAAACAGATCCTTTCAATTTATACATCCACGTCATGTTCGAAGGTCAGGTGGCACTGCGCTGTTGCGGACAGTGCTTAATACCATGTTCCCACCAACGTGATTTAGCTAAATCCACTTGAATTAGCTAAATCATTTCATAAATTACGTTATTTATCATACATTTTCGTGATTAAGATTTACGTGATTTAGACGTGTTTAAATTTTAATTACGTATCTGTCCACACAAAATAAAATCGAACATCTATTATGTTCAGCACTTCATTCAGCAAACGAAAAGAAAGTGATGGGACTTGAGGAAAGTGAAACGGTGGTAGAAAAGTGTTAAAAAAAAAAATTGTCCATGATAAATAATTCATTTATTTATACCGATGAAATAGTAATAATAACAAAAAAAAAGAAAAAAAACGGAAATAAAATAAATATAAACATGTCATTTCTAATTATTAATTTCAATTATTTTTAAAAATCACATTTGTTGTTCAAAAAAAAAACAAAATTAATTATTACTTCGTATGGCAACCGTCCGCGAATTTATATTTTGAAGCATATTTTACCAATAATTTCGGGGTTCAAAATCGTCCCCGTTCTCCAAAAGTTCCTGGCAGCTTTTAAGTTTTGAATTAAAATTTTGAAAAAACTACAGAAAAAATGGCATAGATTCAACTCATCATTAAATACAATATATCAAAACTTAGAAAAACACCCTCGCACTAATAAAGTCAAATAATGAAGTATTGGCTCAGTAAATGGTGTATACTGGACTGGAAATTTTTGCTGATGGAATTCTTCGAGAAAAATACTGATAGCTGAGTTTGTATGGGTAAAAGTAAGGCGAGTAGCAGTACCTAGGTAAAGTAGGTACAATTTTCAATTTAATTATGGAAAATAAATATTATTAGCAAATAACTTTGGTAGAAGGTGGTAGATTTCGAGTTCAGGTTGGTAGAATTTCCGAAAATGGAAAAAGTGGTAGAAATACCATTTAAGTGCTAAAAGTCCCATCACTGATCACTATCACATCACTAAAACACGTACAGCCTTATTTATTAGAATTTTCTAAACGCCCCAAAACACCTGTATAGTTATGCAGTTTATAAGTATTTATACATCCTCTATACACACTCCCAAAAATTCTTATTTATAAAACATTTTCCCATGCATATTAGTCACGGCTTGTATCAGAAAAAGTACTAAAAAGGAGATGTCTAACATTTATCTGTCCAAAAAGATAAAATAAAAACTTAGCAGCTTGTGAAAAATACGAATTCAATTCAAAATGAAAAAAGGTAAAAAAGGAAAATGATAACGGTCGGGGAATTGGTAGGTAATCTTATAAAAAAATATTCACAACACATAATGTATAGCTATTAAAACAATATTTAAACAATGCAAACGTCCATAATAATGCATCCAAAATAAAAAGCAAATTTTTTTTTTGCTCAATAATATGAAGTCAAAATGAAATTTCGATACTATTCCACCTCTATACAGGCACTAAACAACCTCCAAACGCGTTTAGCTTATCCAGCGGTTCCCAATCTTTTTTAGTCGCGGAGCACTTTTTAGGTGAAAAATTCCTCGCGGAGCACTTCGTTGCACGTATCACGTATGCTGTCTGCATTTTGCAGATTTTCAACCTTGCTGCAGACTTTTAGAAACCAGAAATCTGCGCTTCAGATTTTGTCTGCATCCGCAATAATATATTTTGTTCTTTTTAACAAATTTTAACATTTGTTGCACACTTAATTTCGCTGTATGCTGTCATTTTCATATTCGGCTTTTTTTTTTGTGATTGTGAGGTACATAAATAAAAAAAAAAATCGGGAAGGAAGATTTTTCTATAGAGAACTGCATTGCAGATTTTTTTTTTTTTTTTTTTGTCATAATTGCAGATTTGTAAAAATATTTTCATGGCAACACTGCCCATTCCACATATTTTTACACGAATTATTTTTTTAGTTTGTTTGTATGTGTTGATTTCTTTTAAATGAGCATTTAAAATTCGATTGCTGCGATCAAAATGACAAGTTCAGAAGCACAAAATTAACTAGTCACTATACTCTGTACAAGAAAAATTGTCAGTACAGGCCTAATGGGAAGCTCTTTTTTCTACCAGTGGTTCCTGTAGCTACTCTCACGGCACTCAAACACAAGATTTGCCACTGAAATAAAAACGAAACCACTGGCATTCCAAAGAATTTTGTTGTTGTAATTTTCCTGAAATTCGCATACATCCCACCACAACCAGTCTGCCCCACAGCCGCGGGCACGGGCTGAATGAGCACGATCGCCTTGCGTTCGCTTGCTATTATCATCAACCAAAATAAGCAGTGTGAGGTGAGTGACTGAAGCACACCAGAGAAGTGTTACCATATGTCAATGTTAGCATATCACTAAGGGTTTTTTTTTTTTTTAATTTTGTCAAAGAACTTTCGGTTTTGGTGCTTTTTGGAGCTTTTGAGAGCGGCATATTATGTGGGGTGCTGCCATTCGGTTTTAGTTTATTTGTATTTCTGAAAGATCCAATAATATTCAGTTAAAACATATTTTTGAATGTTGTCTTTTAGAAATAAGGTTTATTCATGAGGTGTTTTAATGCATTCATTTCATTAACGCCACAAGTGATCATAATGTGCGTTGTAGAGATATTGCGATAAATTAATCGAGATTACTAGGGCAACTCAACCGGATTCATGCAAAAGCATGGTATTTTTTGGGATAAAATTTGATTAAATATTTTAATATAGAAAACAAATTTTCAGCCTTATTCGTTAGGGCACATTTCTGCATGTTTTGGTATATTTCACTTTGTAGAGCATATTTTTCACACTGAAATATCAAAATGATGAAGCAGGCAGACCTATACTGTTTATTTTCGGTCGTTGGGTTTTATCACATCCGGTCACTCCTCTCCAGTAAAGCAAATGCCTTGAAAGGATTTTATGATCCTTTTTTTGCTACTGTTTCCTCGAAGTTATGCATTGACGGGTAGTAATTTTTTAACAAATATGTAATCTAGGTATATGTGTCTATATTAAAAAATGTATGTAGAGCTGTACAAGTGCAGTCCTTTTACCATCTGTTTAGGTTATGACATTGCGTCGTGGTTATATAATTTTTTCTAATTGCCTGTTTGTGTATATAAGGCGGAAACAATGGTTGTTATCTCAAATTTGTATTTTTTTTGGAGAACAAACTAAAGCGATTAGGCGTACTGGTAATACCCTTTAAAAGAAGCGAATATTAAAAAAGGAAAATTAAAAAGATAAACGGTATTTATTTCGTTCAGCAGCATTTTAATTTTAAATTGGAAGATGGTAGCCCTAACAGTATTGCTCTC
This sequence comes from Cheilosia urbana, assembly GCA_946477585.1. Lineage (NCBI taxonomy): Eukaryota > Metazoa > Arthropoda > Insecta > Diptera > Syrphidae > Cheilosia > Cheilosia urbana. The sequence goes on along the minus strand of OX297854.1, from coordinate 59,995,571 downwards.
TGAGTTATGGCGAATTATCATACACACAACCCTGTGAGAGCTTTAAAAAGGGACCGATTTATGTAAGTCATTGCAACCTTACTGAGAGACAAACATCCTATCTTCCCTGTACTGACAATTTTTCTTGGACAGAGTATAGTGTAATGGAATTTTGTAAGGCACACTTTGGGAACCGCTGTACTATACACCGTTAAGATTTTTTTATAAATAAGATTTTTGCGTTTAGAGGCATTTTAAAGAGTGCATAACTTTATACACTCTCTATAATACGTTTATAAATAAGGCTGGTAAAGTTCGGTGGAAACGCGTTTCGTGATTTATAAATCACTTCGGCTAAATCACGTTGGTGGAAACATGGTATGTCTCTTTTCCTTAACGACTCCCACCAGTAGTTAACCATTATGTGAGTCCTGGATACATTAATTTTCAAGTATTGAAAGTATAATGAAGATGTATGATTTTTTTTTTTTTTTTATTAGTTCTTTTTATCCGAATTTTATCTTGTAGCTTCTTTCAAATTTATAATATTCACTAATCTATGAGACTATTTGATCTTAAAGCGTAAAATTCTAAGGGCCTACTAATAATCATTTTTAACCTTCACACTAAATATTTTTTTAGGTCACAATAGGTAACTTTAGATGGAAAACTTTTCCCTTGTGAGTTTGAAAAATTTAGCCTGGACACTAAAAATTATTATTAGTACCGCGGTAAGTAAATAAATAAATAAATCTAAAACTAAATCTATCTACATGAGTCCCTGAAGCCTTCCAGACTCTTCGATCCATAATATTTATACAGACAAAGCGCGATGGATTTGTCTTAGTTTTAGTCTTTTAAACATGGATGCGATACCCTGAGGCCACCGCCTTTTTCTTCGCAGAATTTCAGCAAGAGTGTCATTCGCAAAGTTTATATTTCTTCTCATGTAGATCAATTTAAGTATACGCATTTTACAAGAAAGGATACAGAACATCGACGATATAAACAGCTTTAACTTTGAAGCACTTCGAGACTTTATCGTCTCCCTCGGGTCGGCTATAAACTCTAAAAATGACATCAGAAATGCGGCGGAGAATTATGCTTGTAATTGCTTAGAATGCCATGCCAACAAACACTACGGAGACAGTCTATAAGACCCTCATCATCACAGACCGGATATAGGAAAAAAGTATGGATATTAGCGAAAGCGGATTATCACAAGTACGAATCCTTCTAAACTGGCTAGGACAAGAAGAGCGAATGAAAATTAGCGCCCCAGAGGGAAAACGCAATGAGGAAGACCTCGACTTACGAACTGCTTCAGAACGGGATGGAGGAAGTTAGGCGACAGCGCATATCCTTACTGAAAACCGTTCGTGGTTGTAACAGTTAAATTTATCTATCGCCATTTTGATCTGATTATGATAAATGCTGTCATATCGGGGTTTGAAGACGGGTAAAAGGTAGTGGGTCTCGTTGATCATTTCCTGGATTTGCTGAATACACAGTTCAATGGCTAGAATATTGTATTCGACATTAGGAAGGCAATTGCCTCCATAGTTACTGCACGACATGTGACCACTTTTTCAGAAATCGATTTAGGCTTCTGGTATGAATCCCGTATTTGGTTAATTATTTGTTTCACGAGCTCTTCAATGATATAAGTAACGAGTATCACAACAGTGCGAGCGGCCATGTTATTTTCAAGCTTTGTTATAGATAACCTACTAAGTTAAAAAAAAAAAAAAAAAAAAAAAACTACCACTTCATTGACTGGACTGGACGTGGGTTCTTTCTTTGGTATAATACTGTCCCTAACATGTTGCCCATTTAGGCGCTGTTGGAAATACTCCTTAAAAATAATTACTGTCAACCCCGCCTGCAGACCCTATCTACTCTAGGAGTGCTTACTTACTTCAAATTTATTATTCTGGGCGGTTTGCGGGGTCATATAAGCCGAAACCGGTCCAAGTCTACGTTTGCCTCTCGGAATGTATGCACGCGTCGAGCAAATTGGATGCGTGCCTACATCGATTGGCCCATGATTAAAGGTTGAACGTTCGACAGTCTGTAGATCTCCAAGTCGAAATCATAGTTAGACTTATCACCGCATTACGCATACGTGCCAGGCTGAGTCCCTAACAGTTGGATCTATGTTTCAGTTGTGATATTTAACACTGACTGATAATCAAATCAATGGCGGGACAAATGCAATACTCAAACTAAAATAATTGCGACCGCATGAATAGAAGTTGTTACCACGCTTATGCTCTCCATTGTTCCAACTATATGTCAAACTTAGTGGCAGGGTATAACAATAAACAACGTACTCAATTTGCACACCAATTAAAACGGATAAACGGTACCATTGGGATTAACATGGATTTAACAAGCTCCATACTTGTTTAAACTGGTATAAAGTTACCACATAGCAAACTCCTTCAACTATCATCAGAATACACACCTGTAAAATGATCCGGAAGAACTTTCCCAACAACCACTATCAACTTTATCATAAATGCATTGCATAATGCAGCACAACGGAAGGTATCAACAAGCCATAATATTTGCTACATGAAACTTTCTTAATCCTCCCTTGTTATCGTCGGAACACGACTATACGTAAATGTGCAAATATGGGAACAATCCCCTAAAAAGTTAGTTCGAAAGTTTTTCAATCGTTTAAAGCACACAATTTAAGATACATGACCTGTTTCCGGCTTAGAAGGTTGACAATTTAACGACACCTGTCTGGAGGAAAATTCTTGGCGACAACCAACAGTGCTATCGACATGCAATGTTTAAGTTCAATGTTAAATGAGGTTATGCTCGTATACATACGTGTGCATATGCCGAAATAATTTATAAACTAACAGACATGTGAACGATAACAACTGTGGAATATGCAGGCCAGATGGAAGATACTTCATTCTATCCGATGTTGACATGTTTGTGACTTAAGATTTTCACAACAGAAAGAAGGGACTGAGATAAAGGAAATATGGAAGGACTCACAGGCACACAGGTGGTCTACTTTTTATATATATATAGATTAATCTTGGAAAAAGCTAGATGTGGATATACAGTGCACCGGCATATTGTGCTTGTGTCAGTTTCAATTTCTGAGACTGACATCATTCGGTGGAGTGGTAGATTCAGATAAGAATTTTTACTTTGTAAACACCGGCACCGCATAAGGATCAAGATACCCAATCTATATGTAAAGTGGCCACTATGAATTCTCGATTGAGAATAAAGCAGTAGGATGATGGGGAACCTCACATTATACGTACTTGAGCGACGCATAAACATAGTCCCATCGTCGTTGTTGGCATCCGAACAGTGGGGTTTGGTTGTTAAAAAGGAGCCAGAGAAAAGTATTAATTTTTGCATTTTGTTGTTATTGTTCCTGGCCATGGATAGGCAACTTAAATGTCTAATCGGCCAGAGATGTGTTTTGTATTGACAAAAAAAATATAATAATAATAATAATAATAATTATAAAGTACACGACTGGGTCGAACGAAACTTTCTCGTTCATCAATAGTTAGTTTGTTTGGTTGTGTTCTAATTTTATTACGTAGGTAGGTAATTAAAAATCTGAGAAGCGATACTACATAAAAGGAACAGTTATAATATATATATAGTTATATATACAAATAAAATTGTAATAGTTTTAAATTTATATCCCGATGGACGTGGGTGGGGCTGCAAATGAAGTGGTGGTGCATATTCAAATTGGTTGATAAAAAATAACTGGGTAATTTTTTTTTAAATAAGTTTTGAGTTGCTCTTATTGTATTTTTAATGGCTAAAAAAAAAAATGGCTGTTGCAATGTTAATTCTAAAGCGGGGTATGGAATTTTAAAAATATATATGAACACAGATCGGTTCGGTAGTCATTTTTTGAGCAATAATTAAAAAACTGATTTCCTCTTTTTTTTTGAGAAAAACTAAGTAGGTACGGTATTCATATTATCTTAAATCAAAATTATTAGAGCGGTTTTTGTAAAATTTGGCAGACGAAATTGTAGGTACCAAATATTGCGATGTTTTTAGTTTGAAAAATACTATTGCTTAACTATTTACCTGAAAACCGATTACAAGCTATTGTTCGGGATGTAAGCATTGTTTGTTTTTGAGATATGAGCAGTTTAAAATTAGCGTTTTCGGTGATTCGAATTGAAAATTAAGAATACAATAATTTTGAAAACATCAATTTTACTCGAAGTATGCATTTTGGTCAACATCTTTATCACTGTTTTCCTGTGAACTAAAGAAACCCAATTTTTTTTAAAATCAACTTTTTTCAAAAATCCGTTTTACGATAATATAGACAAAAACTGAGTTTGCTGTTAAGTTAGAAAAGACCATGTTATCTTAGAAATACAATTTTGTTACAATCGTATGGACTGTTTTCGAGATATGTCCAAATTTCAAAGTACTGTTTTCGATTTTTTAGCCAAAAACTGGGTAGGCAGTCATGGTAACTCCATCTATTTAAGCTTACAAATTATTTTTGTATGATATCCATTGAGCCTTTTTCGAAAAAATCAAACTGATATGCAAATTTCATATGGGAAGTACCATTAACATTGAGGTTACATTGCAAAATAAAAAATACAGCCCCGAACTCTAAGCCCCTAAACTTCAAATCCGAAGTTTGAACGGAATCCGGGCAGCAGTTTAGGCTGTAGGCCTCGGGACATATGGACAGACAGACAGACAGACGGACAGAATTTTGCGACCCACGTTTTTGAGTTCCTCTCTCATCGTAACGTCAGAATTGTTTTGGTAAATCGCTAAAACCTACGCGAGGGACCTTCATACGAATATATAGCGGAAGTATTTACGAATAATACACAATTTTCCATTAGTGAAATACACAAACAGAGGTAAAGAAGTAATTTTGCTGACCCACGGTTCGGTCATGGACGAAAAATATTAATGTTGCACTTGTTCACCTAGCCAAAAATTTATTTCAAGGTAGACTTCAGCTTATGACTACCAAACAGCAATTATGAGAACAATGAAATCTTCTTCATGGCGGATCAATTTTTACGAAAGGTTTCAAAGGCTCCAATAAATTTAACTTCCGGTTCATCTTCAGAGGTGTTTGCCTTCCGGAGGAAATTTTTCTTTAAAAAATCGGAAAAGGCGAACCTTTAATGCCTCTAGAGCATTCCAAGATGCCCGAAGATAGGTATTATTGAGTAGGCGCAGTGGCTTAGTGGTAAGTGTGTTGGACTACTAAGCGAGGGGTCCGAGGTTCGAATTCCGTAAAAACCCAAATTCCAACTTAGGGTTTCTTTCCGCTACGCCACCTCTCGCGAACGTCTGACAAACGTCCGAGAGTATAACTGTCTTGAAATAGCTTCTCAATTGGCCGTTTGGAGTCGGCATAAAATTGAAGATCCCTTCCATTCGTTTCAAACTTGGAAAATCCACACAAAACAAATGGTTGTGAGAAGCTAGGCCTAGTTTGAGAGACGAAAAGAGACCTGACAATGGTGGTCTGATTCGAATATCTCTCGAATCTATATACTTTACTTTACTTAGGTATTATTGAAATGCCTCTTGATAAGAGCAATATCACAAACGAACATTGACGTATATGTCGAGGCTTAGCTACTATGAAATGCAAAAATTTAAGTTAAGGCCCATCTCATAATCTGGATAGATGGATGCATATTACATCCCGTCGCTTTTCTGGCTTCTGCGATACGGCCAAGGTACATCAAACAATTGCAGTCCCTAACAAAACCGACTCAAAAGACTCGTCGTCTCCTAAAAAAAACCGTCAGTGTCATCAGATCATCACTTTGGGAACTGCAGTGTAGGCAGATATGTAAATTTCACCTCGAATTTCAAGGTACAAATATAAATACACTTGAAACCAATCTGCACGAAATCTATCGTGTCAGCAAGACTTTATATTAAAACAGCACCTAGTAGCACAGATGACAGTCCTGCTACAAGTTTCAATTGGATTGACCCCACTGTATTGAGGGTACTGTCTCTCACCATTCACACTGTTTTTAATTCTCCTTATCTGTCTCTCTTGTCAAGGATAATGGTTATGGAGAATTAATATTAAATGGGTATTTTCATGCGAAAGGGTACACTTTTCAGAATATTTTGATTTTCATTTTCTGATTGTGCATGTGGTGGACACTCATCTCATAAATATTTAAAAAAAAAAAAAAAAACCTAAAGGATAGCCTACACACAGATTTCAAATGTTACGAATGGGAGTCACTTCCGGATGTTTGCGTCGGTCTTTTTATGTTAAAACTAATAAATATATTTAACAGTCAAACGTACATAAATAATAAATGCACTTGGCTCTTGGCTTTAAAGAGGTCATCGGATTGTTTTTGACATACATATTCCTACGTGTACTAGTTTGTGTAATTTTTGTGTATACGTTTTTCTTGGGGGAAACGTTGTCTCTATATACGACAACTCAAAGCGCCAGTAGTTTAAAAGAAATTCTCTTTTAGTTCAAGTCCCCCTTTGACGATAGCTAGTAAAGAGAATTAATTAGTTGGCTCTTTCATGGAACGCATTTAGTCGCATCAGAAGTCAATGCTTCCGGCATTTTTTTTTTACTTTTGAACGCACTCAAATAATGAACGGAGTCAGATGTGTTTTCTCATGGTTATTCATGTACCTACTAAGTAATTGGGGTGACGAAGGAAAATACGTCGCATGTGGCTATCAGGCTGCGGGCATTATTTACGTTGTTTTCACTTTATTTACTATTTTACAAAAAGTCAGCTGTTGCTTATTGGCAGTACTTTAAAAGAAGGTGAACAAATTTCTTTGTAAACTGTTTTGCTCGATCGATTCGAGTAAATCACGAGTTTGAATGGAGATAATCAACTTTTGCCGCACAAATAAATATATGTTGCTACCAGAAATCGTTAACTATGGGTAAAGACAACACTGAGACCCCCAAATCGCAATCCTCTTGCCGGTGGCCCCCTCAATTTTTTTTTTTTTTTTGTTCAAAGTCGCCATTTAATTTTCCTATCAGTGTAAAAGTGTTATGTCAATGTAGAATCCGTGTGACATGCAAAAGCATACAAAAAAAAATATAAAATCTTGCCAACCGCTACCAACCATGGGAGAATGTGGTTGAGTTCGGGAATATTTTAACATAACCGAATGCTATTGGTTGGTTACTATATATTTTAAAAAAGGCGATTAATATGATTTGTTTGGTTAATAAAACTATCTAAATGAGATGTTTTATATACTAGAAACATATAAGGACAAACCTTGTTGTGTATTTTCCGCTTTTGAATAGCATTAACTTCGATTTCATGAGCAAATTTTTCTTAAATAAATTAAGGAAAATTGCTCAAAATGTTTTCATTTTCCTTCAAAATATCTGCAGTGATCATTTTTCATAAATATTTTAAGCAAAAATACAATTATTCCTAAAAACAATACTTTCCACACGTAATGAATAATTTTAAATGTAACGCATAAAATTCTAGCAACTTTTCCGGCAGCGGAAGTTGTTCATATTTTTTGAGGGTGTGTTGATGTGTTGAAGTTTCTTGACATTTGTCAATACGAATTTCTATGTATCGATACTAGCGCAAAAAAACGTGACAAGTCCGTGAGAATAGAGCTTGTAGGCAAAGTAACAGGATATCGACCGAAGTTGGGGGTCTCAGTATTGTCTCTGGTAAAAACAGTGTAAAAATAATAAAGGGCATTGACCCCAACTGCTCACAGCTGATCCTTATAAAATGACTTGGTTAGAGGATATGGAAAATGTCTGTAAGCCTCTTACTTACTTACTTAAGGTGGCGCTACAGTCCGAGGTGGACCTGATCCTCAACCAATACGCCTCTCCAGTTAGCGCGATCTTTGGCTAACTGCCTCCAGTTGCAGTTAGCCAAGAGTGAATTTTATTTAACAATATTCCTTTTCCTATATTTTATGAACCGTTTCTTTTATTTTGCATAGCTTCTCAAATCATTACCTATCTTTCTAATAAAATAAGAAAACAACCGACCAAACTTTTGATGAACGGGAAAGTTTTGTTCGACCCATTCGTGGACTTTATTTTTTATGGCTCCAAGAATTTTCGAATTCAATTCCATCCGTCCATTTGATAAGTTCGTTTTAATCTTTATCTCTAGTGTTGATGTTCTCAAAATGACTAGAATTGCTAGTATTGGTACTTTAAACAAAAATCGGATTGGAACTATCTTAATACCATGTTTCCACCAACGTGATTAAGCTAAATCCACTTGATTTAGCTAAATCATCTCATAAATTACGTGATTTATCATACATTTTCGTGATTAAGATTTACGTGATTTAGACGTGTTTAAATTTTAATTACGTATCCGTCCACACACAATCAAATCGAACAAACCTCTTTTATGTTCAGCACTTCATTCAGCAAAAGAAAAGTCAGTGATGGGACTTGAGGAAAGTGAAACGGTGGTAGAAAAGTGGTAGAAAAAAAAATTGTTCATGATAAATAATTCGTTTATTTATACCGATGAAATAGTAATAATAACAAAAAAAAAAAAAAACGGAAATAAAATAAATATAAATTAGTCATTTCTAATTATTAATTTCAATTATTTTTAAAAGTCACATTTGTTGTTCAAAACAAAAAAACGTAATTATTACTTCGTATGGCAACCGTCTGCGAATTTATATTTTGAAGCAGGTTCAAAATCGCCCCCGTTCCCCGTTCTTGGCAGCTTTTAAATTTTGAATTAAAATTTAAAAAAACTACAGAAAAAATGGCATAGATTAAACTCATCATTAAATACAAAATATCAAAACTTAGAAAAACACCCTCGCACGTATAAACTCAAATAATGTATTGGCGCAGTAAATTGTGTATACTGGACTGGCAATTTCTGCTGATGCAATTCTTTGAGAAAAATACTGATAGCTGAGTGTGTATGGGTAAAAGTAAGGCGAGTAGCAGTACCTAGGTAAAGTAGGTGCAATTTTCAATTTAATGATGGAAAATAAATATTATTAGCAAATAGCTTTGTCAGAAGGCTTTTTCCGAAAGTGTAAAAAGTGTTAGAAATGTAGCCGACGGAAATAAAACGCGCAAACTTTCGCTTTAAAATTAGTCAAATTACTTTATTCTTAAAATTACTTTAGAATTAGGGAAAACGCTGGAAACGTGGGTAGTCCGTCTCGCTTGACGTCCGAATAGCGAATGCTTCAAATGCCGCTGAAATGCGACGTTGCCGGCGGGCGTCGACGTGGTGGACGTTGATTGGCTGGCCCAGGCGGCTTCTATCGTCCGTGGCAAATGTCAGATTGCCTGACCGGCGTTGCCAGGAGTAGATGCTCGGCGGTCTAACACCCCCGCCACAGAGGCCCCCCAGAGAACTTCCGCTCTCTACAGGTAGCGTGCAGGAATCCGGACGCGGCGACCTGTACGGGTGCAGGAAGGATGAATTGTTGTAGGTTGTGGCGGTTGCTTGTTGACCGGCGAGGGTGCGGGCGGCGCTGTGTCTTCGTTCTGGGCGACGTCCATGTATGCAGGTTTCAGTCGGTCCGTTGAGATTTTGATGTGTTTCCCTCGAACGTTGAGGGTGAAGAATTTGTCGTGTCGCTCAGTTATCTTATAGGGTCCCTCATATGGAGGGACTATCGATGCTTTGACCGAGTCGTTGCGGATGAAAGCGTGACTCGACGTCTGCAGGTCTTGGTGAACGAATGGGCGCTGTCGTGTATGCCACGCTGTCTGCTGGGGCCTTGTCTTCCGCATCATAATTCGAAGGTCTCGGATGAATTCGCTTTGCTGGCGGTTGTCGATCGTTGGCGCTAACAAGTCGGCTGGAAGTCTCAGGGTAGTGCCGTAAACCAACTCAGCTGGCGTGGCGTTGATATCTTCCTTGAGAGTTGATCGGAGGCCTAGTAGTGTGAGCGGGAGACACTTGGTCCATCTTGTGGCATCGTTGCAGTTGATCGCGGCCTTCAGTGTTCGGTGGAATCGCTCGACGATTCCGTTGGACTGAGGGTGGTACGAAGTTGTCATCGTGTGGTTCGTTCCCATGCACCGACATAGTTCGGTGAAGATTGATGAGGTGAACTGCCTTCCTTGGTCGGACGTAATTTGTGCTGGGGATCCGAATCGGGCGATCCAGCCGTTGATGAGAGCGCTTGCGCAGTTAACGGCTGACATGTCTACCATTGGGTAAGCTTCCGGCCACCTTGTGTAACGATCGATGACTGTCAATAGATAACGATAACCGTCGGAGGGCGGGAACGGGCCTAGGATGTCGATGTTGATATTGGCGAACCGTTCGTCAGGCGTGGCGTACCGTTGGAGTTCCGTTTTCGAATGGCGGTGTACCTTCGTTTGCTGGCACGGAATGCACGTTTTGGCGAAATTTGCGCAGTCCTGGCGGATTTTAGGCCAGATGAATCGCTCGGACATAAGGCGTGCTGAGGCGCGGCGGCCTGGATGTGAGAGGTTGTGTGTCGCGTCGAAGAATGCCTTACGCAGGTCTTTTGTTATGAACGGTCGGACTCGGTTGTGTGACACATCGCAGTAGAGTGGCTTGTCTAGGTGAGGAAAAGAAAACAAGGTTAGTTGCATTGAGTGCATCGGATTACCTTCGAGGAGCTGCCGAAGCTCGCCATCGTTTTCCTGCGATTCAGCCAGTTTTGAATAGAGGTCTTCCCTTGCGTTGACAGCGCCAATACGTGACAACAAGTCTGCTGCGTGGTTATCCTCTCCCTTGATGTACCGAATGTCCGTAGTGAACTCGCTGATGAAGGATAGGTAGTTTGTTTGACGCGGTGATGATTTTTCGGGTCGTTGTCTGAAGGCGAAAATTAGCGGCTTGTGGTCTGTTAGGATGTGGAATCTCCGTCCTTCTAACAGATCTCGGAAGTGGCGTACGGCCAGATACATTGCTGTGAGTTCTCTGTCGTATGTGGAATAGCGCTGTTGCGTCGGGGAGAACTTCTTGGAGAAGTATCCAAGCGGCTCTGCTACGTCGTTGACTAGTTGATGTAAAGCGGCGCCCGCCGCTAAGTTCGATGCGTCTGTTACCAGGCTCAATTCTGCTTCCGCGACGGGGTGTGATAGGCGCACTGCTTGGGTAAGGAGTTGGCGACAGTCTTCGAAGGCTTTGTTTGTAAGTTGCGTCCAATTGAGTACGGATTTGTCGTTTTTCTTGTTACCTGGCATTAGTGCCAATAACGGAATTTGTACGGTGGCAGCGTGGGGTATGAATTTGCGGTAAAAGTTTATCGTCGCGATGAAACCTTTCAGCTGCTTTACTGTGTCTGGTCGTTTGATGCGTTGGAGGGCGTCGACTCGTGACGGGAGGGGGGTTATCCCTTCCTTAGTGATCAGATGGCCGAGAAACTCCAGCTGTGGCTGTCCGAGCACACACTTGGCTACGTTGATTGCCAGGTTGTGTTTAGCGAGCCTCTGTAACACCTCGGTCAAGTGTTGACGATGTTCCTCGATGTTCGAAGAGGCGATACAGATGTCGTCCATGTAGGGGAATGCGAACTCGACCCCCCGTAGCACCTCGTGGATAAGCCGCTGAAGGGTTTGGGCTGCGTTTCGAAGCCCGAATGTCATATGGGTGAACTCGTACAGACCGAAAGGCGTAATGATGGCGGTCTTAGGGACGTCGTCCGGGTTGATCGGCACCTGGTGAAAAGCTTTTTGTAAGTCTATTTTTGAAAATATGGACCTACCTCGGAGTATATTGCTGAAGTCGTGCAGGTACGGGAGTGGATAGCGATCGGGTAACGTGATCGCGTTAAGGCTTCTGTAGTCTCCGCACGGTCTCCACGACCCGTCAGCTTTACGCACCATGTGAAGCGGGCTGGACCAATTTGATTTCGAGGGTCGGCATATCCCTGCCCGCATGAGTAACTCGAACTCCTTCTTGGCGGCAATCAGTTTGTCAGGCGGTAGGCGGCGCGCTCGTGCTGAACATGGTGGGCCATTTGTTTCGATGTGATGCAGCGCTTCTGAGTTGGTAGATGCCCCAGCCGGTGCGAGGCGTGTGATGTTCGGGAATGCCATTATTATGTCTGCGAAGGGTGCATTTCGATCGATGAGCTGGGGGGACGGTTGGTTACTGGATATCGCGAGAAGGGATTTCGAGAGCGAGTTGGTGCGCGAATCGATTAGACGTGCTCCTTTTACGTCGACCATTAGGTCATGCGCCTGCAAGAAATCGGCTCCGATTATTGGAGAGCTGACGTCGGCGACGATGAAAGTCCAGACGAATGAGCGGCGAAGACCAAGATTGAGATCATGAGTGACCTCTCCGAAGACTTTGATGGGCGAGCCGTTTACGGCGAACAGTTTCATGGTGGTCGGGCGAGGTTTTTTTGACGAAGACGATGGCGGGATGCAGGAGACTTCGGCACCTGTATCGATTAAAAAAGAAAGATTAGTGTTGTTTTCACGTAAGCATAGTCGGTTGATGGAGGCTGGGGACCGTTGATGTCCCGTCGTTTTATCCGAGGCGGCTGTTTGGAGTCACGTTTGTGGCTGCCGGGGCGGCGTGGTTGGTGGCTTTTGGCGAAAGCAGCATGGCGGACGACAGTTGGTTGCCTTGTTCCCGAAACTGCGATGGAACCAGCAGTCGTCGAACTGTTCGATAGATAGCTCCCGCCTGCGTTGACTCGAGATACGGGGCTGAGCGGGCCGGGATGGTGTGCGAGCGCGTGGTCGTGATGGTCGTTGGCGTTGCTCTGTTAGCAACTTTGAGAATTCCTTTACCAGGTGTGCGACTTCGGGTGCGGGCGAGGGCGTTAGCGTGGATGAACTGGATGCGACGGCGTTAAGTTGCCGGAGCTCTACGTTTTCCATCACGGTGTCTGCGATTTGTGTTTTGTCCGCCGCAGAGCCTTTTACCATGACGGTCACTGCGTGGACGGACTGCGGTAAGCGCGATGCCCATAGGTCGAGTAACACCGGCTCGCTTAGCGAGCCCTTGGCTGCCTGCACCATCTCATAATAGAGCTGGCTCGGTTTTTTGTCGCCGAGGGGCATGTCGTGAAGCACGCGGCGAAGTCGTTTCTGCTGGCTGTCGGCAAAATACTCCGTGAGCTGTGTTCGAATGTAGTCGTATCTGTCGCGCTCCGGGGCAGCCTCGATTATTGGGCGGAGTTCCGTTATCCGAGCAAGCGGTAGCTGCGAGCAAACGGTGTCGAATTTTCGGTTGTCCTGTGTAATTCCCGATGCTCGGAAGAAAAAATTTAGCAGGAAGAACCAGTTGTCGATGTCGGATTCTGCGAACGGTGGCATTTGGAGGCGGGCGTAGTAGTTTGCGGAAACATCCGCGTGCTCGCTTGCATCTGCTTGCGGAGCACTCTGTTTGCCGCTAGCACTTGGGGTTTCATGTCCTTCGGTGGACATCGTGTCGGGGGTCACCACTGTAGCCGACGGAAATAAAACGCGCAAACTTTCGCTTTAAAATTAGTCAAATTACTTTATTCTTAAAATTACTTTAGAATTAGGGAAAACGCTGGAAACGTGGGTAGTCCGTCTCGCTTGACGTCCGAATAGCGAATGCTTCAAATGCCGCTGAAATGCGACGTTGCCGGCGGGCGTCGACGTGGTGGACGTTGATTGGCTGGCCCAGGCGGCTTCTATCGTCCGTGGCAAATGTCAGATTGCCTGACCGGCGTTGCCAGGAGTAGATGCTCGGCGGTCTAACACCCCCGCCACAGAAATAACAATTAAGTGCTAAAAGTCGCATCACTGATAGGGCAAAGTTGACGTAAATATCACACTAAAACACGTTAAGTTCGGTGAAAACGTGTTTCGTGATTTATAAATCACTTCGGCTAAATCACGTTGGTGGAAACATGGTATAAAACCCTTAAACCCCGATAATTTGTCTTCCTCTTACCCATTATCCTCTTTTGTTAATAAATATTTGAATTAATTAAAACTAAACCAAGAAGCGTTTTCTTTAATAAGTATACCGGAAGTACTATATAAAGGTGTTTTCAAAAAACGGTCTACCCAAATCCTGCTCTGTACTCTATTTCAGTTTGGAACGTTACCCTGTTTAAATAATATTTTTGGTAATTGTACACTCGTCTCCTATGATATAAAATAATTAAAATAAAATTGTAAATTTGTTCCCTACCTAAGGTGTTTGTTTTGAATAAATCTAAAAACTACTGCACGATATATTTACTCCGTTTTTCACAGTTGTATTGCAAAATGTCCCAATTAAAAGATAGACCTTTTCCGAGGCGGAGATTTAAGCTGATATGCGAACTGATTTCAATGCGGAGAGAGTTGTATGGATAACTTTTTGCTCATAGGTTTGAAATGCTTTGGCCAATTGAAATAGAATTTGTTTTATTTATAAATTTCAATTTCATACAAAGATTTCATGAATATTTGCAGTTAGGTCGGTGGAGATTATTAACGAACAATGGCCATAAATTTGAGTGTGCGGCCAGATGCTTGCAGAAAACCCAGCACTTTACGTTTTAGAAGTTTAGAATGGTTAGGATACTTTTAAGAGTGATGCGGTTTTTTCAAACATAAATAGAGAAACACCAAACCGCAAACACCCAGTTCAGTTCTATAATAATTATTCAGCACATAAGACCCAGAAAGTATACTGCACAGATGGATGTTTGCATCGAGAAAAGCACTTTCCTTTGATGGCCTCCACTATACGTCTGTTTGAACAACCGGATGCTGTCGACGAAAGCCAAGATTCCGTTTCAATCTGTTGTGCATGCAACATATAGCTCCGATTGCGGAAATGGATATACGCTATATTGATGAAAAGCACTATATCATCGGACAGACAATTAAATCGAGAACAACAATTGCACACAATAAACGCCCGAGTGCACGATGCTCTTACGTATACGAGGACCCCAACCCCAAGTGTTACATATCATGGTGTACAATAGAAAGTGCAATGCAGCACAGCTCCTTCGCTTTTGTTTCCTGCTCCCTGCATGCTGCAGCACCAGCAGTAGAGAAAAGAAGTAATAAAATTATTGCTGGATTATAAGTGGACAATGTTTGTGTTAAACTTTTGTTGCGTATAAATATGGCTTTCTAATAAAAGTTTAATTATTGCGTAGATAGATAGAAATTGGATGATCATGAGCGATGAAAAACATTTCGACTTGGCTTGCTATAATATGGCCTATACCTACTGATTCCCTTTGAATAACGTACCTTCCCTTACTTACCCGTCTTCCAATCAAATCTGTTTCAAGCCAAGGTTTTCAAAACAATAGAAAGAAAAGTGAGACCTAAACTTCGCGCAGAATGACAGTTGGAACTTGGAAAGTAACCTTCTTTAAATTTGTAGATGCGCCTGTATTGTTACACAATGAAAGTTGATTTGAGAGATGTTATGCAATGTCAAGAATTGTCTTTCACTAATGCAAACACAGACCCTCAACTTCGACTAGAATGACAGCTATTTTTCTACGAACTGCAACGTTGCTCTCTTAAAATTATCGGCAGCGCCAGTTATGCTACATAAAAATTCGTATTGACAGCTGTCATGAAATGTCGAAAATTCTATTTCACTTTTTCGTGTTTCTAATACATATGCCACGAGAAATCTAGGATCTCTAAGATGTGCGCAATAGAAAACTACATGAAAGAATAACCGAAATTATTGAAACAGCCAAATGAAGAAAGTTGAGCATGTGGACAGTGGACTCAGTATACCCTCTGTTGACTTATGTCTAACAAAAAATGGGAAAAAAGTTCTCTCACTAACTCATTTGGAGCTTATCTATATATATAAAAAGAAAACCTTAAAATTGTGTTCGTTAGTCGTCGATTCAGGCCTTAACGCATTTACCGATTTGAACCAAACTTTCACACATATTTGCTATTGGTCTGTATATCATTTGTGTGAAGTTTTGTCGCGAAAACAAAACTTTGAGGGGATGAAAAAGGCTATGAAAGTTTGTATGGGGAAATGCACTTTGAAACAACAAAAAAATGGATAGAAATCGAGTAGTGACATTTCAAATATGTACAAAAAAAAAAAAATATTTTAAAAGCAATTGTTGTTGTCAATGATTTCAATTATTTTCCGAGCAAATTGTTATTGTGAACAATTTTGAATTTTTTTTAAATATAGGTACCTACCTAATAAATTTGTTCTATTAAATTATGTTTACTATGTTACATTAAGTAACATTTTAAAGTGGAGTAGATACTTTGATATTTGTTTGATGGTATTTGAATGCATTATTTTCAGGATCCTTGCATTAGTACGAGTGAGTAAGTTGAAATGTAGGGGTGATTGAGATGCATGGACAATGATGTTGTTCAGCATTTTGAGTTTTCACGTAGAGGTTGTTACGAAAAATGAGCGAGTAACAATCTTGGTACTCTGCTCATTCGTGAGTAGGGTTATGGCACCTGCAACAACATTAACCAATTTTTTGACACTTGCCGAAGCCACGAGTTTGCATGAACACTTTCTTATTGCGAGATGCCCCGATATTGGAATGCGTCGTCGAAGAAGTTCAAGCGGCCGAAACAAGGTGAAGTAGTTCCCGCATTTCGTGGTGTTTATGCAAGTAATGCAATTGGTAGAATATACACAGTTCACCCGAAAAACAACGAATGCTTCTATTTGAGAATGCTTTTGGTCAATGTTTGTGGCCCTACTTCGTTCGAAGCGCTGCGGACTGGTGACGGTGTGTTCTGTGCTATGGCCGACGATATTTTGCATCGAATTCGCACTGTGACATCGGATAATGAACTGATCGGATCGGATAATCATCTGATGTGAGATGAAAAGCGCAACAAAGCTTTGATTTTGATCAAGGATATGTGTCTGTTCATGAGTGGCAATTTTTGGTTTAAAATGATGACACAAAGATATTTTCAGGAAATCTAGATGGTTTTGGCGTTTATCAAGATTATATGGCCTTTTATAGTGATTTGTGGTCTCAAGATGTCATTCGAGAAGTTAAAAACTACGAGTTGGAAGATTTTGACAATACAACAACACTCGAAATTTATAATGAGGCATTAGTTATAATTGAAGATATGTGCTTAGCAATTGCAAATAAAACATTGTCACAATTAGGTTTGCCAGCTCCTAATCGACTATTGCATGAAGTATTTAATCAAGAAATGCAACGTGAACAACAATACGATATAAATAAACTGAACACATTTATAAATTTGAATCTGCCGAAATTGAACCGAGAACAAAGAAATGTATATGATACAATAATTCAAGCTATACAAAACGAAAGCGGAGGAATGTTTTTTTTTTATACGCGCCAGGTGGTACCGGAAAAACGTTTTTGATTTCCATGCTACTAGCTACTATAAGATCACCGAAGAATATAGCATTAGCACTTGCATCGTCTGGAATAGCTGCTACATTGGATGATGGTCGTACAGCGCACTCCGCACTTAAATAACCTACCATTGAATACGCAAATTAATGAAAATCGTGTAATATTTCTAAAAATTCTGGAATGGGAAGAGTTTTGCAACAATGCAAATTAATAGTATGGGATGAATGTACAATGTCACATAAGAGATCGGTGGAAGCCTTGGATAGGACTTTGAAAGATTTACGTAATAATCAAGAAATATTTGGTGGCGCTTTCATATTATTGGTTGGTGATTTCCGTCAAACACTGCCAGTGATAGACCGTGCAACTCCAGCAGATGAATTAAAGGCATATTTAAAGTCATCAAATTTATGGAGAAATGTACAAACACCCACTTTAACAACAAATGTGAGAGTACAAATACAAAATGACTCATCGGCTGAAGAATTTTCTAGGCAAATACTGTCGATAGGAAATGGACAAATTCCTATTGATAACACTGGATTAATCACTTTGCCAGATAATTTTTGTAATTTCGCACAAACAAAACAACAATTGGTTTCAAGTGTTTTTCCAAACATTGCGCAAAATTATAAAAATCACAATTGGTTAGCTGAAAGAGCAATATTGGCTGCCAAAAATAAGGACGTCGGTCAATTGAATACGGATATTTTAACTGATGTGCCTGGTGAGATTGTAACGTATCAATCAGTAGACACGGTCACAAATCAAAATGCCGCTGTCAATTATCCGACGAAATTTCTGAATTCGTTGGATTTACCTGGATTGCCGCCTCATCGTTTACAATTGAAAGTTGGTGCACCAATTATTCTTCTTCGGAATATAAATCAGCCTCGATTGTGCAACGGAACAAGATTAGCAGTAAAAAAGGTTCTGAACAATTTTATTGAAGCAACGATTTTATAAGGAAAATTTAAAGGTGAAGATGTATTGATTCCGCGTATTCCAATGATTCCACCAGATTTAACTTTTGAATTCAAAAGATTGCAATTTCCGATACGTCTTGCGTTCGCTATGACAATAAATAAGGCGCAAGGACAATCGTTGGAATTGTGTGGAATCGACCTAGAGTATCCATGCTTCTCCCACGGACAATTATATGTATCATGTTCACGTGTAGGAAAGCCATCAGTTCTGTTTATTTATACTACTATTCAGGGCAAAACAAAGAATGTAGTTTATGAAGAGGCTCTGCGATAGTTAAAAAAACAAATAAGGAAAAAATAAAAAAATAAATAGTTGGCGCAACAGGTGCGCAGGGACCCTAGGCCTAGCTTCTCGCAACCATTCGTTTTGTGTGAGTTTTTTCTTTTTGGAACGAATGGAAGGGATCTACAGTTTTATGCCGACTCCAAACGGCTAATTGAGAAGCTCTTACAAGACATTTATACTCTCGGATGTTTGTCAGACGTCCGCGAGAGGCACAGTGAAAAAAACCCTAAGTTGGAATTTGGGTTTTTGCGGGATTCGAACCTCGATCCCTCGCTTAGTAGTCCAACACACTAACCAATAAGCCACTGCGCCTACAAAAAGTAAAAAAAAAAAAACACATACTTTAAATAAAAATAATAGTGAGAAATAATAGTTGTCCACAAAATTTTTGCTTTTTATTTTTGGAGAAACATTTTTTTTTTTTTATTTTTTAGATTTGGCATCAAAAAATATGTTTAATAGCAAATCATCACCGAACCACGATCCATTCCCGAGTTATGAGTGCACATACGGACGTCAGTCTCTTTTACATATAGCTGTACCCACCATACCAAAATAGTATCCTATCTTTCAAACTGTAACCAACCATACACAGCCCCGAAATTCCATTGAAATTGGTTGAGTGTTTTAGGAGATCGACAACAGCGCCACAAATATATTTTTTTTTTGCACCGTTTTTTGTTAACAAATTACACAAACATACGTTTACCATTTGCAACCAAACTTCACAAAAATCATATAAAGACCAAAACCAAAGATGTATGGAAGTTTGGTTAAAATCGGTAAATGCGTTAAGACGTGTATTGGCGACAAACGAATACAATTTTAAGGCTCAATTTTTATATATATGGATTTGGGCGGAACGAAGTTCGCCGGGTCAGCTAGTAATTACTAAAACAAAACAACAACAAAAATCTGCCTACTCTGTACCTCATATCGATTACTTCAAATGCCAATTGTCATAAAATGAATGTCGCAAATGTGATATTTCAGAAAAAAAAGTTCTCCCTCTCTTAAGAACAACCACCCTCTATGCCACTTATCAGAATTTGGTTCTTAAGTGACACAACCCCAAGGCCTTTATACTACACGAATCATATATTAAGAGCGAAGCCAAGCATTTTACTTTTTTTTTTTGTTCTCAAATAAAAGCAACGACACTCAAGATGCAACTGTGTCAGCAATGCACTTGTTCGTTTTGCACACCCCACACACTGCATTTTCAATTCAATTTGATTATTCTACACCAAACGACCTGTACGACATGTTCCTTGAACTTTTCCATTCCTGGGGTTCACTTTTGAAAAGCATGCTCATGCACTTGTATTCCAAGTATCAACTTGAGCACCCCTGCTCCGGGTTCGCCCAGAATTTGAATACTTCTAATTAGTGCGTGTCAAGAGACTGAGACGACGACTACAGTGAAGCTCACTGTTCAAATGTCTTCCACACTTGACCTTAACTCGGAGCAAAGGAAATTACATAATTCTAGAAAAGTTTAGTTGTTTTGATTCTGACAGTCCTATGCCCACAAAGTTGTAAAAAAATACTCTGCCAAAATGTGGAATAATCGCCTGAATGATGTCCACAACAACGCCATTCGAAAAAAGTAAATAAATCACAGCTCGTCACATAATCTGACAGCGTACATTTTGGGTAAAACATAGCACCAATTGAATAAAATATGACAGCCAGACACTGTGGCCCATTGTTTTTGCTCATTCATTCGAGTATGCCGATATGGTTGGATGATGCTTGCTTTGCACGCTGCTGGTGTTATCCTTTTGGTTAATTAACTCCAACGGATAGCACAGCGTTTTCGAGCGATGTGGTAACACAATCGCCCTCCAATGCCTCGCGATTTCTTCTTCCATAATTCATACCGCATGACAATAGTGCGGAAGAATAAATGCAGTGCCCTTGATGCCAGTCCAACAACAGAAAATGTTGTTATTTAGTTTATGTGTTCAATTTTATGTCTGATAGCCGATGGTTACAATGCGTGTAAATAAACAACGGGCCTTCACTTCTAAATCCTTGAAGTTGAACGCTTTCACTACTGAAACTTGTAAATCGAATGCGTGTATAGTGAAACTTTTTGTGTGATTGGATAAATGGTGAAAGTGGTTCACGGTAAAGAGGTCGAGGTGGGTATCATTATCTGACAGTTGAAACGTGGCAGCTGATAATAGACAAGTTTTTGCATTGTACAAATGTACACTTACGTCATCTTTTGTTTTGCAGACTCGAGGTAGTGTTGAAAAGCAGGTTACAAGTTTAGTTCTAAGAACAACTTTGAATTCAGAAATAAAAACCATTTTTCAGAAAAACTATACAGGAATCCTTTTAAACGTGAGGTAAAATAAAGTGTAATTATTTAAAATATTGTAAAAAAAGTTGCATTTGGGGTATATAGCGAATCATTTCCAGATGAAGAACATTCTTTGACGTTGTGTTGAAAATTAATATCTTTTCAATGTTTTTACTGCAGAGTTTTATAGCTTTACAAGTTTTTGGGAACGAGGACAAGCGTAGTAGGAGTTTCCGTTTTTGATCTCTTAGGGCATGATTTTATTTGACTGGAATTTATTAGTTGTCAATGATTTAATGATTGCTAGAAGTGTTTATTATAGATCGATATCTTTACACAGTGCCGTACCAATAACAAATTTTAGTTTCGACTTTAAATTTACGGGAGCTCACAATAGCGAAATATGTATGGAAAATATAGTCACTGTGAACTAATAAAATCTAGAGTCGAAACTAAAAATGTTTACTGGCACCGCCCATAGAGACATATTATGTAAGTTGTATTATCAGTTATAAACTGAATATCCCGATGGACGCGTGTAGGGGTGCAAATGAAGTGAGATTTTTTGATTGTATACCTAAAGGCTAAGCTCCAAGTAGTTGGAATTATTTTAAGGTGCATATTGGGTATATTTATATAGCAATAAAAAGAGGGAAGGGAGCGCTCTTAAAACTTTTCTTCTATATATCTATCTATATATATAATTCTTTCGGGGTGTAACTCGATGATCATGTAACTCGATAACCCCTGGGACGATTTTCATAATTCTTTTTTGTTTTGTTCGTATTGCTGTATATCAGGTTTATATTTACTTTTTGTCGCGAAAAAAAAAAAACTTTGAGGGGATGAAAGAGGTTATGAAATCTATATATATAATTCTTTCGGGGTGTAACTCGATGATCATGTAACTCGATAACCCCTGGGACGATTTTCATAATTCTTTTTATTTTTTTTTTGTCGTATTTCTGTATATCAGGTTTATATTTACTTTTTGTCGCGAAAACAAAACTTTGAGGGGATGAAAGAGGTTATAAAAGTTTGTATGGCGAAAAACACTTTGAAAAAAGAAAGAAACTGGATAGAAATCGAGTAGTGACACTTCAAATACAAAAACAAATATTTTAAATTTTAAAAGCAATTGTTGTTGTCAATTATTTTAATTATTTTCCAAGCAAATTGTTGTTGTCAACAATATTGATTTTTTTTTTTAGTAACTTTTTAAAATGAAGTAGAAATCGTTCAATGCAAGACGCATTTAATCGAGAACTGGAGCGAGAAATGGACTTCGATCGAATCGCATTGAGTCAAGCTATCCGAACAAATGTGCCAATGTTGAATCAAGAATAAAAGAAAGTGTACGATGAATTGATGCAAGCAGTCGATAACGAAAATGGCGGAATTTTCTTCCTTGATGCGCCCGGTGGAACTGGAAATACATTCATGATTTCACTGATTTTGGCTACAATTCGTTCGAGATCTGAGATCGCTTTGGCCCAAGCCTCTTCTGGGATAGTGGCTACTTTGTTAGAAGGCGGTCGAACAGCTCATTCTGCATTGGAATTGCCATTGCAAGTGGATGAAGAACCTACATGCAACACTTCAAAGAACACTGCGATGGCGAAAGTACTGCAGCAATGTAAGATTGTCATATGGAACGAATGCACAATGGCTTACAAACGCGCATTGGAGGCCCTGAATCGCTTACGTAATGATAAGCGACCTTTCGGTGGATCTTGCTTTCAGGCGATTTTCGTCAAACGCTGCCTGATATTTCGATATCAACTCCGGCGGATGAATCGAATGCTTGCCTGAAGCCGTCTGCTTTATGGCGATACGTCAAGAAATTTCATTTGACAACAAACATGCGAGTTTCTTTACAAAATGACCAGTCCGCTGCAGAGTTCTCCAGGCAATTGTTGGCATTGGGCATTGGTGTGATTCCAGCAAACTTAATCACCAGCCTGATTGAGTTTCCACAAAATTTTTGCAACTTTACAATGACACCGGAAGAACTAATCATGAATGTTTTCCCGAATATAGCTCAGAATTATATTGATCATGATTGGCTGAGTGTAAGAGAAGAGTGATTTTGGGTGCGAAAAACAAGAACGTCGATCATTTGAATTTCTTCATTCAAAACCAAATCGCTGGTGAGTTGCATTCATACAAATCAGTCGACTCCGTGATTGATGAAAACGAAGCCACCAACTATCCCACTTTATTGCCCAACCTAAATGAACCAAACCTTTGTAACGGTGCGCGTTTGATTGTGAAGAATTTAATATCAAATATTATTCAAGCAACGATTTTTATTGGAAAATTCAAAGGCGAAGATGTTCTTATTCCGCGGATTCCACTTATTCAGAACGATTTGTCGTTCGTATTTAAGCGTCTTCAATTTCCCGTATACGTCTCGCTTTTGCTATGACAATTAATAAGTCGCAAGGACAATCGCTGGATGTATGTGGCATAAATTTTGAATTTTACGTGTCGGCAAAGCTCTCGCTTTGTACGTGTACCCGATAATAGAAATAGAACAAAAAATGTTGTGTACCATAACGCACTTCAGTGAAAAAGCGGTAGGTTGGCCGACAAGAATTTGATTTTATTTACCTATTTATTTAATTTAAACATAACTTTTGAATAAAAAATTTGAATTGACCGAATTACATGAAGCAGAATGAAGCGAAAGCTCGGAATTATTTATTTCATTACCTACATTAATGAATTTGGGCGGAACGATGTTCGCCGGGTCAGCTAGTATGGAATAAAAAGGAATCTAATCTTTGAATCTAATAATTAAAACTGATTTAGTCGAATGTTTTGAGAAAAACTAAGTACGGGATCTTATTAAGAATAGTTACTTATATTATCTTTAATACATTAGAAGGGATATTGTGAAATTACGCAGACGAAACCGTACCAAATTTTGCAATGTTTAGTTTGAAAAACACTATTGCTTAACTATTCACCAGAAAACTAAGTGCAAGTTACTGTTCGGAACGTAAGTATGTACTTGGTTTTAATAGTTTTATCGAAATCGAAAATGGGGTTTTCGAGATATGAGCTGTTTATAAAATCATTGTTTTCGGTGATTCGAATTGAAATAATTTTCTTAATTATTAAGTACATAATAATTTTGACAACATCAATTTTACTCTAAGTTATTCGATTTTTTAGAGAAAAACTGTGTATGCACTCATGTTAACCTTAGCTACCTTAGCTTAAATTTTAATTTTGGTTGAAATCGTTAGATCCTTTCTCGAACAAATCAAACTGGTGGGCAGAAGTTTAGGCTGTAGGCCTCGGCACAGAAGGACAGAATTTTGTGACCCACTTTTTTGACTTCCTCTATCATCGTAATGCCAGAAAAGATTAACATCTCGAATTCGAAATTTTTTAAGTACATATACAATTTCTTTCTCTTACTGTGTTACTACGTAATGGAGAAAGTTAAAAAAAATTGATCATGGTAACAAAACCTACATACGAAACTTAATGTTTTTCTATTTAGTTTTTGAATATTTTTGAAGTGATAACTTCTTTAGGCGCGTTGGGCACTATTTGGATGGGCAAAAACTAGCAAACTCGCGACACCGACACCGACACCGACACCGACTCCGACACCGACACCGACACCGACACCGACACCGACTCCGACACCGACACCGACACCGACACCGACACCGACACCGACACCGACACCGACACCGACACCGACACCGACACCGACACCGACACCGACAGCGACACCGACACCGACACCGATTGCATACTTTTAGTTGTAAACTTTTGTACTATTGCTTACTTTTAGGGGTAGGTAATTTATAGCTTAATCTACGATGATTTTTATTTGAATACGTTACTATGGTAATTTATGGTAGCGACAAATTGATTATCACCAAAATTATTTCAATTACCTGTTTTGTATGGGGAATTCATAACTTAATTTTACCAGGCTTAATTCCGACATATTATATCCACGATTTTGGGTTTGTGCACATTTACGGCACAGTAGCTTGTGTTATAATTACCGAAACAAGAAATAGAAAACTCTGGTAAACTTGCCACCCTAAGAGTAGGTATACTATATAAATAATTGTAATATTCATGTCGCCTTAGTGTATACTGTAAAATATGATTAGTAATTTTTGTGTAAAATAATGAATATAAAACTACAATTAGAGATCTAGAGCATTATCAATGGCGATGCGGCAAGACAGAAAAATATTGTTGTCTTTTCTCGTTCTTTTTCTTTTAAAAGTAAAATTTGTATTTTTCGGAAAGAAATTCATATTCAATTAAGCTTCAGTATAATTATTATTAATTTATTCGTTCTGTACTAGTTTCGGTAGAATACAAGTAGATACAATCGGATTGTGGTAGCTGAAGTAAGATATGTACATTCGAGACTGTAATCTATCTAGATTACGCTGGAAGACAGCATCGATGAAATTTACTTATATATGCTAAAGATAATTCTGCATTACTTCAAGATAAAGTTGGGAAGAGATTTGATGATATTCCAATCATTTTGAGTGGGGATTTCAACATCAACTTTGCAGATGATAAAAATCTACCATTAATTGAATTTTTAAATAGCAAATTTGATTTAACGATGAGCAATGATCGCAATCTTAGCACGACTAGACATAAAACTACAATTGATGCCATCTTTACAAGATATTTAAATAGATTCGAATCAAAATTGTTTGTTTCCTACTTTAGTTACCTACCATAAACCTATAGTATCCGTTTTCAAATATAATGATAATAATGATGATGATGATGGAAGAGTTTGAAGTTGTTGATGAAATTTCATGAGTGTCATTGGTATTCATTTCAAAGAATACCCATTAATTTTTAAATTTAATATTTCATGTATCTGTAAATTTATACATTTTAAGCAATAGATTGCAATTTTGTATGTAAAATAATATGTATTATTTTTGATGTAAAATACCGCATTAAATGAAAATGAAAAATGTAACATAATTTTTGTAGTAGTAGTAGTTTATATAATAATGAATAAAAAAACACTTTATTTAAAAGTACTTCCTACACAATAATATATTTTCTGACGATTCGAAAAATACACACGTAATTGTTCAAGTTATCACTTCTGTCGGCACTCCCGGAGTGCCTTTTAATTTTTTTTTATTTATTTTATATTCAGTCATTTTAAACGCATATTTTAGGCTCATATTTTAGCTCTATAAAATTTGTACAGCCGCTTTCTTGTTCAACCACTCTCACCCCCACCGCTGAATAGCTGCCAGGTGCCCCAGTCAATTAATAATGATAGTGTGGCACACTTACTAGAGGGATTTCGATGTGCTATAAATTACAAACGTATTTCCGTAGTTAGCTCTCCGGCTATAACGTAATATTCTTAGAACAATTCAAGCTTCTTGACGCTATCGCCATTTTTAAAAGCAAACAGGGACTTTTCCAAATCTTAGCCTTCTTTTACAACTTTGGCAAAAGGCGACGAAGCTACCTTATGCCTTCATTATTGAACAACTAATACAAAATTTGAGATACATTGTGAACTATAAAACACGAATAAACAGCTAAAAACGGATTCTCTTAGTTTGACACATTTTTTTGAAACATTTTCATCAATTGAAAATTCTTCTATTCTATTTTAAAAAAAAAAATCTACCTGTCAATCCTTTTTTCTTTTCTGTCACTGAGGCAGTCACTTATTCCGGGAAAGGTAAATTGAATCAACTTCTTTGCAACGGTCTTTTAAGGCATGTTTGCTGGGATTATGTTTTGTCGCATATTTAACCTTTCAATATGTGTGACCAAATAATGACTTTCACTAACTATGGGTTCGATATAAGTATTTTTTAAACTATGCACAAAATAAATTTCGGAGGCGTATGTGCAACTAAATTATATAACTCAATCATATTTCCATCTATTCAGTTTGTCCAGCAATCAACAAATCACATTAACTAACTAAACATACACAAGAACAGAATGTCCAGTGGCATTATTTTGCGGACCACTTTTTTTCTAAAAGATATCCTCACGTAGTCGAATGGGGGACACATGGTTAAAGCACTTCGTGACTAAAGTCCAGCACCAGTCTGCCCCATCTGTGTGGCGTGTGGCGTTTGTTATGCATTGCATATTCTATTGGCGCAGCACATACACTTAATTGCCAACAAGAGGCAAGTTTGCACATGGTAGCGAAACAAGCTGCTTTGGACTAGTTGTAAATTTAATTTGTTAATAAAAAAAGCAGAGCGTACATACATTTATGTAGATGCATTTATTGTACGTAGAATTTGTATTTTTATTTTTAGAGCAAAATGGTTACGCTTTTGTTGCAGTCATTGTCAGAATGTTTATTTTTGTTTTTAGATATTTCATTCTCATCCCTGATAAGGATAAATTGAATTTTGTGGCAACCCCTCTAGGAAAACCGTAGCACTACTGGTCAGATGCATCAGATGCGGATAGGTTTTGAAGTTTTTTTTTTTTTTTTGTGGTATAAGCGTCAATAATTCAATTTAATTTTGGAAAAAAAGGATTTTCACATCTCTCGATTTAAAGTGATAAAATCTTTTTAAATGGAAAATATATAGACAACTCGGGTATATGAAGTTTTATTGAGCGGAGTGGAAGTATCTGTTACAGTTAAAATGATGGACGATGTATGGCGGTACCGATGGAGCAACTATTTGTTGTGCTCGTGGAGAGGTTTTTGTTTTTTGTGCAATGGCAGTCTGAAAGACCGTAGTGTGAAGGCCTTGTGTGAACATTTAAGGGTAGGTTGAGAAAAATTACAACACAGGTTTTAATATTTATAAAAAAAAAGTCAATTTCATGGAATTACATCCATATATTGTTTTCTGTTAAATATAAGCTGGTTGAATAATCCAGGCTCAAAGGGGCCTCAACTGACGCTGGCTGGAAACAAATACATTTTCAGATTTAAACGGGCACCTTTGGTTTGGTCTTTCTTGCTTTTGGCGCAGTCACTGTTGCATAGAATAGAGACTTTTCCTTTTGCATAAGGCCTGTACAGAATTACTCAGTTCGTGGTGCTTTGAAAGGCTAAAAGGAATTTATTGCAAAGTCGATCATCAACTAAGCAATATAAAAGCGGCAATCAACAAGCCAATTAGAGGCTCCCAAAACAACCTAGCATTTGGAGTAGGAAGTTGTTGTTTCGAATAGAACCCATATGGAAACGGTCCCGCAATCTAGATGCGGTGGTTGGTGGAGCAGGTGGCCGATAATGGACTGATTTTTTGATGTGTTCACATCTAACCGCGCGTTATTGGATTCTGGTGGAGTAATTCCACACATTTAACTTGCGGGGACGAAAATGCGTCACGGAAATGCGTCACTGTGTTTTGTCATTGCATACATTTTATCATTGCATACGTTTTTATCATTGCATACATATATGAGCTGGGGCATATTAATTCCAGCTTTTTGTTGATT
Source organism: Cheilosia urbana (assembly GCA_946477585.1). Lineage (NCBI taxonomy): Eukaryota > Metazoa > Arthropoda > Insecta > Diptera > Syrphidae > Cheilosia > Cheilosia urbana. The sequence goes on along the minus strand of OX297854.1, from coordinate 59,967,238 downwards.
TGAAATAAAGCATGTTTTTCATATATGATGGTCTCACATTTCTTCCCTGTGACGGATATCTCGAGGAAATTCGGTGCCAAATCGTTCGTGAATTACCAGGCACGCAGAAATCACAGCTGGACAACAACTAACAAAAATGTCGTTGACCAGCACCTCTACAATATGCAATGCAAGCCGAATGAAATTCCAATGACACTTTCATTTACTGTGTAACAGTTGATGTCATTTAACGGGGATGGAAATGCAAACAGATATTTGTTATTTCATAATACATCAAGAATACGGTTATTACAATTCCCGCTTTTCTCAATGACGTGTATCAAGCCACACACATACCGCACGCACGGTGTTTACACATATTTCGGGACTGTTGGATACTGTCGCACCAATTTTTTTTTTTAAGTGTTTTCTTTGAAGACAGCCACAAATGCGACAATGTTTGCTCGCAAAACACTAATCAGAAATCGACCCTGCATTGGAGTTTGACAAAATGCTAAATTATACTGTCAGGTGTCAGAAAGACACTGGTAAGGCAAAAAATACGTCTTGGCCGCGCATTTTCCGACTTAATATCAACCGAGGCAACTCTACTTTGAGATGGTTCATTTAGATTAGCACTTAGACATCGGTGTCCTCCGATCACAACCCCTAGCTCATGTCGAACCTTGCTCCTTTCGTGCCGGAAATTAAAAAATCTGAGAATCACCGTCGAGTGAAAAAGAAATATATGTAGTTGATAAAATCTCCCTCACCTGAGAACTCATTTGGCTCAATTTGAAAGTGAGTTTAAAAATAAAAACATTGAGGAAATGTACGAAATCCTCTTAAAAATGAATTTGTATGTCCCACTGAACAAAAAAAAAAAAACGATGAGAAAACATCTTCCGTGGTATAATAAAACCCTTCTTAATTAAAAATAAAAAAATGCTAGAAGTAAAATATTTGACATTGAATGTCAGATTAAGTTGAATAGTAAACAATTTTGGGTTTACTTTATTAATAAAAGAAAAACAGCAGGTATACTTTTATCTTAATATAAAAAAACGTTCTTGCGTATGTATCACCGACCATCACGGCTGAACCACTGAAGCTATTCCCCTTATATTCACACAATATATTCGTGTGGTGCTCCGGAAGGTTTATGTTTATTTTAGCCCCTTTAGGGGGTGCTGGGGTCGCTTTTTTGAAAATTCGTATTTATGGACCGATTTGGCTCAAATTAACACCATATAACACTTAAAAAAAAAAAAGTTTTTAGCAACATTTGAAGCCGATAGGTGGCGCTGGGAGATATTTACGACAAGTTAGATTCATATCATCCCTGCATATCAATTTTGTATCAACAACATTAAATTTAATTGTAATAATATAGTTGGCGTGGTTGTCTATACTTTTTTGAATTTGACATTTCAGTAATTCATATTTCATTTAGCTGTCCAATTGTTCGAGGAGAACTCCAAATTAGTTTTCAATCAATTTTAAATAGGTAAGTAACATTTCCATTCGATTTCCGGCACAAATAACATAACCAAGGAAAATGTTCTTACTGGGCCAAATTTTATGGTTCTTCGTTTGTTTTGTTCGTATTGGTGTATTTCAGGCTTAGGCAGTCTTAAAAGATAAAATTTTGGACTCGATAGGTGGCGTTGTTGACGATCTCCGAAACTGCTCAACCGATTTCAATGAAATTTTGTGGATGTATATTCTTTGTTTCCACTTGAAGGATAGGATACTTTTGGACCTGATAGATGGCGCTGTTGTCGATCTCCGAAACAGCTCTACCGAGTTGATTGTAATTTGTGGATGGGTAGGTATGGTGGCTTCAAGATTGAAATATATAATAGTTTCGGACCATATAGATGGTACTTTGCAAAAAATAAGCGGGAGAGGAGAACAGGTTGTGGAAGCATTAAATTTATTATTATTACACTGTCCAAATAAAGGACTTTGCTAAATGTGAGCAGGACTTAATACGAAAGGTATGAGCAAAGCCGGGTGGGTACAGCTACATATAAAAAAGGCTGACGTCCGTATGTGCGCACTCATAACTCGGGAACAAATCCTTCAATTTTTATAATTTTTGGTTTAAATTCGCATGGGCCCAAGGAAGGACATATGCTACTTTTTGTCGTGAAAACAAAAATTTATGGCGATTAGTTGAATTTTTTAATTCTTTGGATGTTCCGGGCTTACATCTATACAATTGAAAGTCGGCTCAGTTATAATTTTGTTGCCCAACCTCAATGCACCGGGACTTTGTAACAGAACGCGTTTGATTTGGTGGTGAAGGACGGTTTTGAGGAAAAAATTCAAAGACAAACATTCTCATTCCACGGAATCCGTTTATTGGGAACGAATTTGTACGTCGTGTACTGTAAACTATTTTAGTCAAAAAGCGGAAGGTTGGCCGTTAATCTTCTTTGTTGCGTTTGTCTACGCCTAAGGAAGGTTCATACGGCGACAAAATTGGAAAATTTCAATGGGAAATTGGAAAGTTTGTGAAAATTGATTTTCCATACATTTTCAAAGAAGAGATTTTTTTTTTTTTTGATCGTAGTATACAGTGAGATCGTATTTGTCAAAAGCTATAGTTGGGATCAATAAAATTAGTTTCAGGTGGAAGTGAACATTTTTTTTAGTTAAAAAGTCAATTTTGGGCGGGACGAAGTCCGCCGGGCACTCTAGTGAATTATAAAGGACTAGCTGACCCGGCGAACTTCGTTCAACCCAAATTCGCTAATGTAATGAAAATAATAATTTCGAGCATACACAATGCACATATTTATGTAATTCGGTCTATTCAAATTCTTTATTCAAAACTTATACTTACACAATAGAAATAACTGAAGTATAGCAATGTCGGTGTGTTTCATTCAAACCGCAATGATTGACGTGTCGGCCAACCTTCCGCTTTTTCACCAAAGTGCTTTATTTATGGTACAAGACGTACAAAGCGGAGGGTTTGCTCATACGTAAGCACGCCACATACAATTGACGATGTGAGTAACATGGGAATTCAAGATTGATGCCAATTCTGCGAAAGCGAAACGCACGGACAATTGAAGACCAATGGCGAATCGTTCTGAATAAGCGGAATCCACGGTATAAGAATGTTTAACTTTCAACAGTCCCCTCAAAATCATCGCTTGCATTTGATTTGAGATTCTTCACAATCAAATCAAACGCGTTCCGTTGCAAACTTTCGGTGCATTGAGGTTTCACAACAAAACTATAACTGAGCAGACTTTCAATTTCAAATTGTGTAGCGGTGACCGGTGAGCTCGGAACATCCAAAGAATTAAAAATTAAAAATGTTGAATAATTTTTGTTGTATTGAAAGTGACTATCCGTTTTTCTATCCAGTCTATTTTTTTTAAAGTGCGATTCTCACATTTCGCAAAATGCTTTAATTGGACAATGTCCATTAAGAATTTTTGTTATGCAACTTTAGAATTAGCGTTTGGATTTTTTTTTTCGAATGGGAGGTGCCATAACCTATTATCCCCCGCGCTTATCTTTCGCAAAATACCACCTATAGGGTCCAAAACAATTCGGGGATCAATAAAAGCGCCACCCATCCTAAAGAATCCTATCTCTCAAGCTGTTTAGAACAAACCATACACATCCACAAAATTTCATTATGAAATCGATTGAGCGGTTTCGGGACCACAGCGCCACCTATTGGGTTCGAAAGTATACAACTTTTTAAGCGGGTACATCTACAAAATTTCGTTGAAATCCGGTGAGTGGTTTTGGAAATCGACAACAGCTCCAGGTATTTTCTCCGTAGATGGAAGGTGTCGTAAATTATAATATTTTACCAATTCTTAAAAATGGTTCCAAGCTACGCGATGAAAGTTACAGGGGCATCTCAAAGATCCTTAAAATCCAAAAATTATTTGAGTCCATCATCAAAGACAAACTATTTTTTCTTGTTAAAGAACTAATTTTACTAGAACAGCATGGCTTTTTAAGAGGAAAATCAACTGCTACTAATTTGATGCAATTTTCTTACTTTTTGCATTGCAATATAGAAGCCGGGTATCAAGTCGACACGGTTACACTGACTTCTCAAAAGCTTTCGATAAAATCAATATTTTTTTTATCAACCCATGAACAAAAATCGTTAGGGTTTCACGCAAGGATGTTTGATTGGGTGGAATCCGAACTTTCCAATAGAAAACAATGTGTTGCAATAATTGGAATCTACTCCAGGCATTTGTATCTCATGTCTGGAGTTCCCCCAAGGAAGCTACCTTGGACCGTTTCTGTTCCTTCTTTTTATAAATGGCATCGTAACTGCCTTATCATTCTGCAAGTATATACCTACTTTTCGCGGATGACATCAAGTTATTTGCCAAAATTAAATCTCCCGTCGATGCAGTCCTATTTCAAAATGATTTTAATGCATTCTTTATATGGTACGGTAATAATCAGTTGCTAAACCTTAAAAAGGGTAAGCAAATTTCCTTTTACAAATATTGCTCCCCTATTCAAACTCAATATTTCTTTCCTAATTATGCTCTTAATATATGTAAATACCAATGTTAATGACTTGGGTGTAACCAGCGTTGCCATAAGTGCAGATTTTTCTGCATCTAACAGATTTTTAACCTAGCTGCAGACTTTTAACAACCAAAAATCTGCGCTTCAAATGTTGTCTGCACTCGCAATATTATATATTTTGTACATTTTATAAAAATTACTTTAAGCTATCATTTTCGTATTCAAAAAAATAATAATTGTGATTAATTTTTCCATAGATATCTGCATTGCAGATATTTTTTTTTTTCATAATCGCATATTTGTCTAAATATGTTTATGGCAGCACTGGGTGTAACGTTTAACGGAAAACTTAACTTCAATATGCACATTGGTCAAATTTATTTAATTATTCTTATTAAGAGAACTAGAAAGGAAAATTTTAATCAACTTGGTAGCGCTGTTTCGGCGATCGGCAACAGCGCCACCTATCAGGTCCAAAAGTATCCTATCCTTCAAGCGGGAACAAAGAATATAAATCTATAAAATTTCATTGAAATCGGGTGAGTGGTTTCGGAGATCGATTACAACGCCATATAGTGGGTCAAAAATCCTATCTTTTAAGTTTGCTTTAACCTGAAATACAACAATACGAACAAAACAAAAGAAGAATCATAAAAATTTACCCAGTGGTTATCGAGTTATATCATCATCATCGAGTTTCATCCCGAAAGAATTATAGGTATGAATTAAGAAGATTATTATTAAAGAAAATTTAATTGACCTGAATAACGACATACGCCTACAACGCCACATGTTGAGGATTTTCCGACCATGTGCGCATAGAAATTCAGTTTTTGTTAAAAATAATAAATTAATTATTTTATATGTATTTTATCAAAATAACTCCGATCGAAGCATCTGTTTTAAACGATATTTATTTTGTTTACATCCTCGTTGACGATATTTGCAGCACGCATTCTGTCAATGTTATGCCAACGCCATAAGGTTACATCAAAAAAGTTTGAATTATAAAAGCGCTATGGTTACATTAGATATAATTTAATATGGTGGTTAAGTATTCTTAAATTTTCTAATTTTCCGCGCAATTTTCTTAATTTTTTCTTTCATAATATTTTTCTCCTGACAATAGCAAACACAACAAACAAAATTTAGCGAAATCGGTCCAGCCGTTCACGCGTCATGCCGCGACCAAGGGAAATAGGGATTCATTTATATAAAAAAAAAACTTCAAAATTGTGGACAACAACAATTTGCTTGGAAAATAATTAAAATAATTGACAACAACAATTGCTTTTAAAATTCAAAATATTTTTTTTTTTATTTGAAGTGTCACTACTTGATTTCTATCCAGTTAATTTTTTTCAATTTTTCTTTTTTCCTAAACCTTCGCGGAGCAATTACGAACAAATCCGCAGAAGGAAGTATCCAATTTGGTCCAGTCGTTTTCGAGTTTTAAGCATCCGAACAAACCAAGATCCATTTTTATATATATAACGGGTGATTTTTTAGCTGGTTTGGTTTTGGCAACACTGGTTTTGACAGCTGACGTGTGTTTAGTACCTTGTGTCACTGTCAAACAGCTTCAGTTTGGATTGCAATTTAACCATGGATCGTCTTACAAATGAACAACGCTTGCAAATTATTGAATTTTACTATCAAAATTCGTGCTCGGTTCGAAATGTTCATCGCGCGCTGCTTCCATTTTATGATCGGCATTCTCGACCTTCTGAGCAGTCTTTACTTTGTTGGACATTAAACCACCAACACGTTTACGTACTGTGCGTAGTGAAGAAAATATTGCGGCCGCGAAATGTCGATTCGGCGCCGTTCCCAGCAGTTAGGCCTTTGTTACAGCACTACGTGGAAAATTTTGCGGAAGGATTTGTGCGTAAAGCCTTTTAAGATACAGCTTGTGCAAGAACTAAAGCCAGCCGACCTACCACAACGCCGAATTTTTGGTGAATGGGCTCTTGGAAAGCTGGCCGAGGATCCGCTTTTTTATCGAAAAATTGTGTTCAGCGATGAGGCTCATTTTTGGTTGAATGGGTACGTAAATAAGCAAAATTGCCGCATTTGGAGTGAAGATTAGCCAGAAGCATTGCAACAGCTACCAATGCATCCCGAAAAAGCCACTGTTTGGTGCGGTTTATGGGACGGCGGCATTATTGGGCCATATTTCTTCAAAGATGATGCGAATCGCAGCGTTACTGTCAATGGTGAACGCTACCGAGCGATGATAACAAACTTTTTTTTGCCCGAAATGGAAGTTCTTGACTTGCATGATATGTGGTTTCAATAAGACGGTGCCACATGCCACACAGCACGCGAAACAATGGCGCAATTGCGAGGCGAGTTTGGTGAACAGTTAATTTCACGTTTCGGGCCGGTCAATTGGCCGCCTAGATCGTGCGATTTGACACCATTAGATTATTTTTTGTGGGGTATGTCAAGGCTAATGTGTATAGGGATAAGCCCGCTTCGATTGACGCACTGGAAGCCAACATCCATGCATTCATTCGTGAGATACCGGCCGATATGTGTGAAAGAGTATGCCAAAATTGGACTCAGCGGATGGACTACCTGAGACGCAGCCGCGGTCAACATTTGCATGAAATTATCTTTAAACATTAAATTGCAAGGTTCAAACTATCGATTCAAATAAATATTTCATTCATTTTTTCGAATTTTTTGTGTTTTTTTTTTTTTTAAAGTTCTAAACCTCTTAAAAAATCACCCGTTAGATTTGCCCAGAGCTTCTACTGGATTTTGGTCTCTACACTCCACAGCGATCCCTACGCAATAGAACCTTACTCTACATTGAAGCACACAGAACAGTTGATACAGAGATGCTGTAGAAAGGCAATTAAATAATATTTTATAGCTCAAAATTAATTCAGATGTAAGTTATTATTGAACTTTAGGCTAGTGTAGTCTGTAGGAACCTTGTATTCGGTAGACAAAACAAATAAATAAATAAATAAATAAATAAATAATTAAATAAATAAACCAATTTAGCAGGTAGCCGGTAGCATACTGAATGGCAGATATGTCAGGAACTTGTTTAACATCTGAAGGGGAGGGGCAAGTCGCCTCGTCTGTCATGATGGTGCAAACTATGTGATGATTTGTCAAACAAATCGTTGGGTGATTGATAACAACGAACCCTGAAGGCTGCTCTCAACCGCATTAGTTCCTTCACATATTTTAAACCAATCGCTATCATACTGCGTCTTCTCGAGATCCTTAAGGCAGTCACCAAAGCCACCATCGAAATAAGTCTCCCGTACAGCTTTCAGGACCACCAGCCGACTCGCTGCCACTAACACTCAATCGCTACCAAAGCAAACTAGTCAAAGACCTCGGATCCTATCAGGTTCCAGCTCACAAATTGCCATGCGAAACAGCGTCCAGTCTTTTCATGAGGAATCACAAAAGTTCTACAACGCATTCGTTAGCACCAACTGCGTCCATAATAGCGAGGAGCTCTTCTAAATTAATGTCCTGCTCTAAGGCTTCTGCAGTTATAAAATTTTGCAGAAAATTGTATTCAGTGTCGGGTTAAAGAGGTTTTTAGAATAATAGCACTCAAGTTGTTTCCTAATTCGTCATCATATCCTGTGCTCTTTCTCTGAGTTGCTTAGTTGATTATGCCGCGATATTGGGACCACTAGCTGTTGGGCGCTGTGGTAGTATCTCATGCAGGTGCACTTTTAAGACTCTCGCCACTTCCAGTATATGCTATAGTGCCCAACGTTCAATTTCGTATCCAATTCCAAGTGAACTGCAGCTTCTTTCTGAATTCGTCAATCGAACTCTAAGTCTTAAAAATAATCGTTAGTTGCACAAAGAAAAAAAGCACCCACCATTTACTATAAACACTTGTTCTACATTTCTACAGTCCATTTTTTCATTTAGAGCTGATCAGCAGCCGACAAGGTGCACGTCACATCACTTGACACTTGGCATTCATAAATGTAACACATAAATTCCAACTATATTCAGATGTAATTGCAGTCGCAGCGCAATGACAATTTGACATTCGGCAACACCCTGGTCCGTGTCAAGGGACTACTTTTAAATTGGATATCGCAACATTTTATTAGGTAAACATTTTCCAACCGGGGAAATGGGTCATTTCCATTCTGAAATAACGAACCAATCAATGGATACGGTTGTATGCACGCCCCCCAGGACACGTTCCAAAAAAAAAAGGTAAACCATCTGCAAAACTTTATCGAATTTATAAACGTTCTCCCGCAGGAAACAATTCAAATGTTCACATATAAATGCAGCCATAAAATATTGCAATAAAAGTCCATATACACGAGTATGCGAAAATACGCGATGCAGGTGTACGAGCATACATATTCCCAGAACGGTCATCACTCGAAAACGAGATGTGTGAGGCCCAGAATTAAAAACAGAACTATACCCGACGGACAGCCGGAAAGATACAGACCCACAGTACATGTATCTTTCCGAGGTGGGAAAATAAAATTAACGGTAACGATGAAAATTTCCAAACTGATGATGAGCCGTCATGATAAATTTTCTGCCTCGCATAAAGGTGATAGACGAGCCGGTATTGTGGCATTTTAAGCAAATACACTGCGGTATGCATGTGTGAGGGGGAATGAAATTCGAATGGTGGCCGTGCTAGTTCCTGCATACGGTGGTAAATATTTCACAGTAAAACTAAAATTGGAATTTCAAATTTCACTTGTACTAGCGCAAATATCGAAGAGCACACATGACGAAGCGGCTGGCATATTGGCATCGGTGCTGGTGGTGACAAAGCCGTATTTGTGTGTAGAGTAGCGATAATATTTTTTTATGGAATTTGTCAATTCCTATTTCAATTTGAGCAGTTGGTTCCATAAAAATGGAACCATTTTATCACGAGGGAAGACCATAAATCATTTAGAAGGGCGAATGTTTTAGGCACGCCAACAGAGAGGGAGAGAGAGAGAGAGAGAGAGAGAGAAATTGAGATAGAAAGAGTTCACACTCACAGATCTGTGGAAATGTATGCATATTCCAATGCATATCAATCTCGTGATGGTTTATGCGGGTAGTCATGATTTCAAGGATGTAACTGAGGACATATGGAACAATCGGGAAAGTCGTATATATTGTTTTTGTTGTTGTTCTTCTGTGCGTTCAACATGGAGATGACATATATAGCGAGGAAGGGCGGGGGATACTAGAGGCAAATACAAACATCAGTGATAAATTAGGCAATGAACATTTTTGACGAAAAAAAATATTTTTTATATTTGATCTACTGATTGTCATTTGTATTAGATTTTTGAACAATAAATTGAATTTGCTAATGGTGGTTGGATAAGAGTCATTGTCACTTACATAATCAGGATTTGTTCAATGGATTCGGACAACAACTTGGTTACCGTTTTTTTACATTTTCAATTGATGCTCTGATCATGGATGTGCATTAATTGGTCAATTAGGGAGCTGTAATTCCTTAAATGCGCGTAATTACAATACAACTATTACATTTTATTTGATCCTCACTAAAAATGTGCTTCCTTTTTATGGTCCCGAAAATGTTAAACCCTACGTAGAGCACCTGATTTATGCACTTAATGATGCAACTTGAGTGAAGTACACGACTGGGCCGCACGGAACTTCTGGTTCATTGCATGTTTGGTTGGCAATTATGATTTTCAAATATGTATAGATTTTAGTAGAAATTTGTGAATATCTCAATTAGTTCTCTGAATCGAAAAAGTTTTCTGAGGAAATTAATTTATTGGCCTGTTTGTGTTGGAATTTAATTTTCAGGTATCGTACAACTTAACAATATATAGCGATTAATGTGTGTGAGGTGAGTGGAAAAGAAGTAGGCGTTCTTTTCTCAGTATCTCAATGACACTTTAGTAAATGAAGGTCCTTAAAGTCGATTCGTATAATATTCAACTCAATTCAATTCAACTTATTCTTTATTCAATTATGTACAAAATATGAAAAATGAGTTTATAAAAGATTTTTGTATGACAGTAAATTGCTGCAGCTTAGGTACTAAAATATGCGCCACCCCTATTGCAGAGTCTATACTGCAATCTTGAATGGAATAAGCCATAAAAGACAATTGTCATTGTGTTAGAACAGCAGTGCTTTCTAAGCCGAAAGAAACAACGAGTAGAGGAAAGAAGATAAAATGTTTTTCTGTGTCTGATTTATGTCGTTTTCCATTAGGATTTTCAAATTTTTCGTGCCCAATGGAGCATAAAATGAGATTTTTCTTTCTTTGCATTTGAGGTCGTGCGCGTTTTAAAAGTCCGCTATTCTTAGATTATGATTTGTGTTTATAAAAATCCATTCAATATCCATTGCAGCCAAATCCAGTCCAAATGTAAATGTTCCTCTCTATTTTTAACAGACTTGTCATCCAAAACGGAAGTAATAACACACTTAAAAGTTTGACAAATGAGAAATGTTTTGGTGTTAGTGGAAGTAGGTGTAAATCTCGCTCAGAAATCGAGATTGGCAAAACTGTTTTTTTTTTCGGCCAATGGAATATGAAATCTGACAGCCAGCTGATTTCGAGAGCAGAAAAACTGCGCTTAATCTGAAAAAAAGTACTTTTTTTGTCCCAATGGAAAACGACATTAAAGAAATGACGATCATAATCGTGCTCATTCGTATTTACGATTCGGTGTAACAGACTTAGTAAAATTGCGAAATTTTATTTTTTTTTAGGAGTTCGTGAACACACTTTTTCTCATCTATAGCAAAACTGAAACAAATGACAGATCCAATTTGACAATTGACAATTGTTCTGAAAAAAAAAATTTCAAAAATCGAAAAAGAAGATTTTCCCTACGGCGGCACTTATTTTTGGTTTCCATTCTCTTTACTTTTTCCGATAGCTGCACACAGGAATTAATAATTTAGCGAACTGTCAACTTAATAAGGCTACTCTGTTGTATTTTACGATTACAATGGGGTCAGGGTATAGATAAAGTGCAAAAGTGTAGCGAAATTTTTGTCAGTATATTTTGTTGTTTTAGTGCGAAAAAAAGTTGCACTTTCGCATTTTCGCAATGATACAAGACCAGTTGCACCGGATCGTGAATACCCCTATAGATTCCTATAAATCCTCTGTGAGTAAGCTGATTGCGATGAAATACAAAATATGCTCCATTAATCCCTATGTCATGTTTAACAAAACCATACCTATACGGATTTGGAGAGTAGTTTTGATGTGATGCGTTACCAAATCACAACAATTTCATTATATACAGACAACCGGTTCAGTCACCGAACGTCCCTCGTGCAGATCCAGAAATGATCTTCCTTGACACGTTTGCTGGGATAATTGTCATTTATTTTAGTCTCATCCGAGGAATGATAGGTTTTCGCCCCTTTAGGGGCCAATTAGTCCTTGGCCCCCACTTTTTGAAAAATTATCAAAATGGCCCCTTTTTCAGATTAAGTAAGATTTTATTCGTTATTAAACGAAAAGACTGCAAACACATAAAAAGAAGTTTTTCGTAAAGAAAAAAATTGTTTTTGTTAAAAATAAATGTATTTGTTGTTCTGTTTTTTTTTTTTGCTATATTAGTATTTTATATGAGGTCTCTTTTTATTCCCCTTATTTGTCAGCAGCAACGCTGCCAGACAGTTCTTGTTTTCTGTTTTTACATAGCCTTTCAAAGAGTGTTTCATTAGCGACTTGACAACTTCAAACTCTCATTGTGAACGCACCGTTAAACCGATTATCGAACTGTCAATGTCAAAATATTAAGTAGAATCAACATTTTCAACATGGTCAAGTTCACGAAGGAGAAACGTTTACAAATAAATAAAATTTATTACCGAAATTCCGAGTTGGTGGTCACAACTTTAAAAGCGTTAACGCCAATTTTCAATCTTCAGCGGTGAAGCGGATTTTTGGTTAAACGACTTCATTAATAAGCAAAATATGCATTACTGGACAGGTAAGAACCCTCACGTGCTTCACGAAACAGCACTTCATCCGCAAAAAGTCACTATTTGGTGCGGTTTTCATGCCAGTGGCGTCATTGGGCCGTTTTTTTTTTTTGTCGATGAAAATTGCCGTCACGTTACGGTAAATGGTATTCGCTACAGAGACATGTTGGAAGGTTATTTCTTTGAGCTTACGTGAAATGTACATCAGTGATATGTGGCTCCAACAAGACGGTGCAGCAACAAGCCACACAGCGGGTGCAACAATCGAGTTATGGAAGTCTCAGTTCGGTGAACTGACCGAACGATTGGCAGCCGAGATCGTGTGATTTAATGCCTCCAGACTTTTTTTATTTGGCTACATTAAATCATTGGTCTATGCCAACAAGCCGGTGACGTTATAGGAGCTCAGAGCCAATATTAAACGAGAAATAGCGGCCGCATCAGTCGAAATGTGCTACATGAAATTTGGCCCCAATGAAAAATTGCCCCAAAACAAAAATGAAAAATTGCCCCAAAATTGGGGCGTTTTTTCATAATGAAAAATGACATTTAAAACTATGCTGCTTAAAGTTGGAATAGCCTCGGAGTGTCATTTAAAGCTTATTGGAGATGCAATAGAATAATAAGAAAAATCTTAATTTGACATTTAAGACTGCGGGGACTATAAAATTCGGTTTGTTTGGATATACGATTAGTCTGTATCAATTTAAAATGAATTCGAAAATGAAAAATGACCCCAAAAAGTTGGGGGAATTTTTCAGAATGAAAAATCACCCCAAAATTAAAAATTAAAAATGGCCCCAAAATATGAAATATCACCCCAATAAACAAAAATTTTATAAATTCATTATTGTTTTTGGTTTTCATATAAATATTTGGGGCAATTTTTCATTTTTGTTTTGGGGCCATTTTTCATTGGGTCCAAATTTCATGTAGCCGTCGAAATGTGCGGCCGAGTCATCGCAAAATGGGTTCTACTTATCGATCACTGCATACATTCCTGTGGAGGATATATGAACGAAGCCATTCATAAATGTTTTGATAGTAATTCAAGCCAATAACTTTTTTTCAGATATCTCAAGGTGTTTGCATTTTATTTAAAAAAAAAAAAGAAGTTGTCAATTCCTAAGTGAAAGACCATTTACGTCTTGAGAATATAACTAATCAAACTCAGCTCTTGGCTTATACAAAACCAATGAACAAACCATGCAGAAGAGGCAAAGCGTGTTCGTGTTTTCCTCTGGTTATAGTTTTCAGCCACTGAAGTGTAACTTGAAATTTCAATTACAGCATACAAAATAATATTTCTATTTCACTGTCCACAAGCCACTACTGTCTTCCTATGCACGCACTCAAAATAAAATTGAACTCCGTCTCATACGTAATACATCTCCTTTCAGATACGACTGTGCAGTAGAGGTCGTTTGGTATTTCCGTGTGCGAAACGTTTTCGAAATTCGTACTTCTTTACGTTACCTGTTCCTGTGCGAAGTACAGTACCGACAACAACCAGCATTCCCCGACTTATGCCTGTTCCTATGAGTAGTACAGTACAGACAACAACCAGCGCTCCTCAGGTGGTATGTGCATAATTATGTCGATTTATTTATTCAACTATACATACTGCCACTCTACGGATCTATCTTTCACTCTATCTGTACTGGACTTTTATTTACGTATTCCATAGTTTCACTTTCGGTTCTTTCTGTTTCTACAATTTACAAGCACGTATACTCGTACGTTGTACAGGGTGGGCCAACAATATAAAATAAAAATGCACAACTGTGAAATAGAAAACTTTGTCTGCCTCTTTCTTTTAGAATAAATGTATTTCTATTTTAATTTAATTAAATTTAGCACAGCTCTTCAAATGTGAGTATTCGACGAAAAAATTGCCGTGATCGGCGATAAGATAATGTGCCATCGCGTCCTTTTATAAGGACACAAGAGTTGAATAAGCGACTGTAGACTGTAGACCGTAGACAGAAGAGTATAGCCAGGGCCGGATTTAAAGGTCTGGAGGCCTCGGGGCAACAAAGGAGTGGAGACCCCTTGGCCCCAAATTATTTCTCAAATAAAATGAACAATTTTTTTCAGTCGAGTTTTCCAATAAATAACTTATTGTGAAACCAAGTATGGATTCTTTTATTATTTAACGAACACATAAATATAATCGGAAACAAGAATTATCTAAAATTAAATTTTAGCGTTAACGAACGGTTCCCGAAGCAAATCACTTCCAATGCTCAGGAGAGAAAGCTTTGATAGACGGTTTTGTTCCATCGTGGTTCGAAGCCTGTTTATTATAATTTTAATTTTTGAAACGGGAGGAAAGATAGCGATTGTAATTTTTTAAATAGTTTTTAAACCTGAGAGGCAATGTTGCACTTTCGTCCCTCAAAATAGGGATGAAATTAAAACTTTCGGTATCAGTATGATAAAAAAAAATTTCTTAATTGCACAATCAACTATGACATCCGGTCATCGAAATGCCAAAACCACGTTATTATTATAGAGTATAAGTCAAAAAATGTTTACTCATGATTACTTATTAAAATTATTAACGCGATTTAGTATATTTACAATGACAGCATTTAATAACCGAGAAATCAGAGAAGGAAAAAATGTGTCTATCATTTTTTTAAAACCCAAACATATTTAAGATAATGTAAATTACGTTGCTATTCCGCGACAAAGGGTAAGTAGACTAAAAAAAAAAATCTTATGTACGCACACAGGGAGTTGAGATTGTTTTGCCCGCCGCGCGACCCACGTGCAAGCGCGTCATCGAAAATTGTACAAAGTACTGTAGGTAAAGGCAAAACGCGAAAAAAATATGAAAGGAAAAGTTGTTTACTAGTTTTTACTAACCTGAATTTGACAAAAAAAAACTTTTCCCGAAGCCTATTGCCGGGGCCCCTCTTTTGTGGAGGCCCCGGGCTGTAGCCCCGGTTACCCTCCCCTAAATCCGGCCCTGAGAATAGCTGTATATCGCAACGCAATAGCCAAATAAAACAGATTTATAACCAATCCAATTAGTGTTTTTTGAGAGCCGTAGTATTCAATTCAATAATGTTAGAAGGGACGTTTGCCTGCATTTACCGTTACGGAAATCTTGGCGTTAGCGTTTTTGTATTTAGAAATAAAGTGGAATATTGCTGGCAATTAAGTCGAAAATTCATTTTTATGTTGGTAAATAAAGTCGATTACTGAAATTAGCTTCAATTTAACAAAATGAAAATTAAACCGGTCGACATTATTACTCTTTTATACCGCTATAATTGGAAATAAGATCGAACGTAGAAACTGACAAAATTCGACATTACTTCCAGTATTTTATGGAAACAAAGTCGATCGACATTATTTCCATCAAACTTATTTCACGGCACCAAAATAAACTGTTACTTATAAAGTGAAGATAATCTAAAATTATTCCAAGACTCACTGCGTACATTAATTTCAGTCTTCTCTTCTTTCTTTTCTCGCTTTTTGTCTTATTTTTAAATTTATTACTGTTCACCCCACTTATAAATATTACTTTTCATGAAGTGACATTATCACTATTCTAACTTCCTTGTCACTACTTACTTTAAAATATAATTTTGTGAGACTAAGTATGTAGGTACCTACCTATGTAGCAATTGTTAAATTAAAAGTACTGACATTTAAAAAAAAAAAAAAAAAAAACAGAGAAACAGATACGAAACTTCTTTTGCTAAATGTGGATGTTAAGTTCACTCCCAGGTCCAAGCAAACATACACACCCACAAAATGTCACTGAAATCGGTTGGCCAATTTCCGCCGTCGCCCCAGAATTTCCGTCTCATTCGAGTCGATTCTACTCCCAAGTCGCGCCAATAGATGTTCCACATAAAAAATTTAGTCGAGTACATTTGTTGGGACTGGATTTCTTCTGAATACAAATCCAAGATTCTTTGTAAGCGTAACTTTTACAAACGTCAGACATACAATCGAAATGGCAACTCAGCCAAACTAGATTTGTCGACAACTCCGTAGACGTTAACCGAAAAAAAATCTTCACGTGATCGGTATAGACCAATAAAAACTCAGAGACATCACACCATTGTAAAGCGCTCTGTATGGGTTGAGGCTTGAGGGAGTCATATTTCATTTAAAACGATACCGCCCAAAACTCGACAGTCAATGAAAGTCGTTATAGATTCATTATTAGTGCCTTTTTCGTTTTCATTGAATGACATTAAGAACAAAATTGGCACCATCATTTCGCGCAACTAACCTGCCTCCAAGGCTGCGACATTTGACACACCTTTAGATTAGTTTCTGTGGGGATAAATTCAGTAATTTACACTGGACATTCAGCACGTTTTGGCTGTCATACAGGACGCAACAACAGCCATCCAAATGTACCTTGACACCACAAAGCGCGAACTTTGGAAAAAATTATTACATGAAAAATTAAAACTAAGTACTCTTTCACTTTTTTGTGTTTCCAATTCCTTAATTGAATACAACCCCATTAAAATTTAATAAATTTATGGATAAACCCGTATATCCAGATTTTATAAATTGCCATAATGTCAACAATTTTCTCAGTTTATCTTGTAATTAATTGAGGCTAAATGCACGGTTTAAACTAAATGCAATAACCACTGAAAGTTTTCAATAATAAAAATATGAAATATACTTTCAAATCCATTATCTTAAACGTACACAAAAACACACTCTGTCTAACCAAGCATCTGCTCTCATAAAGTAGAATTACTCCGCTGAAGCACGTGTAGGGTTCAGTGGAGCTTAATTTTTCGATTTCTGTTTTTGTTGTTATTTTCTATTTTTTGCTTAACCACACACACAGGAAGCATTTGAAACACCTCACCAAAATCGAGGTAGATAAAAACCGAAAGCCATAATATCTGTCAAAGTGAGTTTATAGCGTAGTAGGTATGCGCGCTGCTCCGGCAAGTATCTCGATCGTTTTTCCTTCGTAACGTTACCGGAATGAAACTGAACCATCCACCCCCTGGCAGTGTATACTTGCACACGGTTAAAGGGAAAATAAGCAAACAAAAAATGCATTCCATCGTCGCAATGAATGCAGATGCATACCATATCGTCCTCGACCCTGCATATTGCAGTTTATCACTTTCTGCTGGCTTTTTTTTGGATATAATCTCCGCCAAACCATCTTGTTGCTGTAAAAGGGTTTCACGTTGTTGGAGGAATATTTTGTATTTTTCGGTCGTTGTTGGCACAGAAGGTAACAGCAACAAATACTAAAAGAAGATGAATCAAATATACAAAAACAATAAATTTGCAGAAGGAAGCAGGAAATTTTACACACGGGCCTTGCTCGATATTTTCATTGAAATAATTTAAGTATTATTTGCTTGGAAATACACCATATATATATGGTATATATTTATTTTGAAACATGTTTTTAATAAAACAAAAGACAATACTGTAAACTATCAGATAGATTAAAAGCCTAATAAGGATGACATTGCAACAATTTGGATGAGTGCATTCACGACTTGCTATTGATTTAACTGTTATCAGTGGGGAAGGTCCGGCTGTAAAACTTGTTGGTCCATTCGACTTCAGTGTCGGACAGTTGTTTGCAGTCAAGCGGCAAGCGCTTTTCCCCGATTTTAAATAATTTGGCTGGATTGAACTACTATAGCTGCTCTTCCCTGAGAATATCGCTGCCAAAAGGCTAAAGGGTGGAGTGGCTCAGTGGTTGTACTGCGACCTTTTGGTCTACTGTACACCCTGCTTTCGCCTCAGAGACATATATCACCTCTCACATTAGAATTCCTTTCGGAATCATTTTAGAGGGTCCTGTACTCTTGATTCTTCTTATCCAAAGAAATCTATCTTAGAACATTCTCTCTAGCCCAGTTTCCTTTAAGAATCTAAGGATGAGAACTGGCTCCAGTGATAATATTTACTTGTCAGATAATTCTCTGATAGAATTGATGAGGACGTAATCACTTACGTTTCGCTAAAAGAGATCAGCACATGTATTCATGAGCTCTCTAATAGAAAATCACCAGGTTATGATCTAATAACTGCCCAAATCCTGAAGGAACTACCCTTCATAGCATTGGTTAAACTTAAGCTTTTAATTAATGCTTGTTTTAAGCTAAGATATGTTCCACATCACTGGAAGATAGCAGAAATTATAGTTATACCTAAACAGGCCAATTTCACTTTTACCTGTACTATCCAAAATTTTTGAGAAACTGCTTCTTAAAAGACTAGATAAAATCATAGAGCAGAGAAGGCTTATTCCCACCCATCAGTTCGGGTTTAGAAATAAGCATTCGACAATAGACCAAGTACATCGTATAACAAATATTATAGAAAAATCACTAGAAGAAAAACAAGTTTGTTCTGCATTGTTCTTAGACGTTGCTCAGGCTTTTGATAAGGTCTGGCATAAGGGCTTAGAGTATAAACTTCATAGGGATCTACCTAGACAATACTATGAGATACTTAAATCTTGTATTTCAAATGGATTCTTTAGAGTTCGTTATGGTTCAGCGTATTCTGAACTTAAAGAAATACAAGCAGGAGTTCCACAGGGAAGTGTTCTGGGACCAACCCTTCACTTATTGTATACTAGTGATTTACCACATAGAAACGACACGATGATAGCCACATTCACAGACGACACTGCTCTTCTATCAACTGATAGATGCCTGACTAAATCAACAGAAAAGCTGCAAAATTCAGTTAACGAAATATGTGATTGGGCACAACGATGGCGAATTAGACTCAATGAGTCAAAGTCCACTCATATCAATTTTACAAATAAAAAAATTATAAATGTTCCGGTGGTTATTAATAACCAAGTAGTTCCTTATTCTAACACAGCTAAGTATCTGGGTATGAATCTAGATGCTAAGCTGAAATGGAAGGAACATGTGAAAAAGAAAGTAGAAGAGTTAAATATTAGATATAGAAAACTTTATTGGTTGCTAGGACATAACTCGGAAATGTCCATTGAGAATAAAATTTTATTATATAACCAGATATTCCAAAACAAAGTCCTTCGGGGAATAGTAAATGCCCCATGGTATATTAGAAATAATGACTTGCATCGTGATTTGCAGACTGATCTTGTAACGGAGGTAATTAAAAAGTACGCAATTCGTCACGATGAGCGTCTGCAGATGCATATTAATCCTGAAATAGAAGACGTCTTAAATGTACGATACAATATTCGTAGATTGAGAAGAATTAAACCTCACGACCTTATAATCTAAATAATAAGAACCCGTATTCAAATTGTAATACCTTCTCAAACACAACTGAACGTTGAAACTAAAATCATTTGTCGATCTTTCTTTGATTGGTCATGATTAAGGAGGTGTTTTTAGTGCGGTTAGAGTCCCACACTACTCTGGGTTTCTAACCCCACTGTGTCTTTCGAGATTTTCACCTTCAGTAACAAAAAAAAAAAAACAAAAAAAAAGATAATTGGTACTTGCTCTAGTATTTCAGCCACCTGTGGGTGAATGCTCCAACTTGATATCAGCACATGTTCTGGGATTTCACTTCCTGAGGTGTTCCTTGAGTGTACATTGCGCCGTCAGGAAGCCCGTTAGGATACAAAGGCATGAGCTAGCCGATGAGTTTCCTATTACCCAGAATGGTTTAGAACCTATGAAAGCTTCTGATGCTCCCCTCCTTGCTGGGGATTCGGCCATTTTATTACCCTCTATTCTCATATGAAAAGGCAACCAATAGAGGGTTATTTTGTTTCTCCCACTCAATTCATTAAGTTTTTGTAGGCAGTCCTATAACAGTTTCGATTAAACGACGTATAGGAATCAAGGCCGTAATAGCAGCTTGGCTGTCTCCCAGTATAGCTATATGACGGTTGAATTTGTTTCTGTTGAATTTAATTTGGACACATCTATGTATGTCATAGATTTCCGCCGGAAAGATGCTGGGTACTTTTGCCCATTGGTTCAAAGGTTCTAGGCCCGAATATTCCCGCTTTAGTTTTCTCATCGGTTCTTTACGAATCTGTGTACAACTTTGTTGTGTTATTGCTTAGTCTGTGGATTTATTGCTCCAGATCTTTTTGTTGTTGAGCTTTCTTTAGGAAATTTTGGCTCAGTGATAAGTTTGCTGGACTTCTCAGCAACGAGTCTCAGGTTCGGTCCCCGGGAAACATAAACTACATCTTAGGATTTTTCAAGACCGCGCCATCTCCCGCAAACTTCAGAGAAATATCCGTCTTGGAAATTCCTTTTAAATAAGACGTTTGGATTCGGCATCAGATTTTAGGTTCCTTCCAAATGAATGGTTGCGAGAAGATTACGTCTTATTACTGAATAGATATCTTAAAAAATCGTTTATATAAATAGGCGAAGGCAAATAGTTAAGAACCACTTTCTATGACTTAAACACGACATAGGCGCTTGATTCTTTTTTTGGTTGGAAAAATTGTGCAGATGCAATGTTGTGTAAATTGTTTTTCCAATATAGTCATTAGTCAGGTTACTAAAATGGTACATTTTCAGTCACAGGGTGACCTCTATTGTGTACTTAAACTCCTAAAAGGCTTTTCGCGTCATTGTTTTTGGCAAAAATCCATTTTTTTTTTTCTGACTTCATTGTCATTGTAACTTGTCATTACTTACATAAGGCGTTTTTCTTTTTTAGTTCAGAGCTGAGCACTGAACTGAGCTCGAGCATTATAAGCGCGCTCTGAACCGAGCGTGCTCAGATCATTCTGATGTTGTTTTTTTTCTCTCAAATATGACTGGAAGTGTGAACGTATATGTGTAATCAGCATTTTACTCAGCCTGCTCAGTCAATTAATTCTGAGCTCATAGAGCGCGCTCTGAACGAAAAAAGATACACAAATTCGAGCTCTGATGTATCTGAGCTAAAAAGGAAACACAAACTTTTTGTATAGGTAACAGTTCAGGTTGTGCTCTGAACTAAAAAAGAAAAACGCCTATAGTTCATAATCAATTCAAACAAGAAATAATACAGGGAGGACCACAAGCAAATTTATTTTTTAAAATGCAAAAAAATTATCAAAATTAAATTTGTTCCATATATATTACTCTATGACTTTATTAGTTAGAGCCAGTGGCGTCTCGTCAGGGTGTGCAAGGTGTGCATTGCACACCCTGATCTAACGAAAATAAGTCCCTCATCAAACACTGTGTAATAATAATAACACACAAGTAATGATATGCACAATTCCATAACCCATAAAACCTCCATAACACAGCCAACAGCTACAGCCTACACCATACCTATTCATATTCATCCTTTATAAATTATAAATCTTCTTTCAAAATTCCTTCACCGCTGAGAAAAAAAAAAATTAACTCGTACAAAAACTCGCTGTGCACCATTCTGTTGATTTCATCAAATAAGTTCAACCAACTCCAAACTATATCCCTCTACAAGATTTCTCCAGTATTCATCCCCATCGTCATTCGTCGGCCGCACGCCGCCGTACTTAAATCGCTTTATTTGATGAACTTGTAGTGAACTCGTGCGAAGGTTTTCGGTGCACGGGCTGTATTCATTTTCTCTTCTTTTGCATCTGTTGTTCTGTTCTGTTTCCGTAAAGCGTCATAACCATAAGTCAAAAATATACAATGTATTACATCGATACTCGTTCAAACAAAAGCTGTGCACGAAAGCCGACGAATAAATGGTTGAACTTTGCTTTTCGTTTAAGTGGGATTGGGGTTGCAGTTTCGTGCGGTGCTTTTGATTTTGTATGCGAAAGTTTTATTTTTCTATATTTTATTGTGGTAAAACAAAATAAGATATCAAAAACAGCAGAACAATAATTGAGAAAACAATAAATGGAACTTGTTTTCAGGCAATTAATTGATACCTATTTCTAAAAAAATATATGATTTTAAAGAATTTGCACACCCATCTAAATAATTCACGCGACGCTGCTGGTTAGAGCAAACATGTTTTTGGAAGACAATGTCGTTCAAGTGGCTGCCTCGCCTGGCTTCGTAGTAGCGATTCTGTCATTCCAATTTTCCAAGACCTTGTTGATGATTTCGGGTTGTACTCACGGATTACGTGGATGATATTGGCCTTAAATGCTTGAATCGTTTCCGGATTGTTGGAATAACATCAGTCCTTCACGGTTCTATACAAAAAAAAACGTCCAAAGTCTTAAAATCGCAGCTCCGAGGCGGCCAATTGACATCGCCAAGACGCTGATAACACGATTTGGGAATTTGGTGCGCAAAAGATCGATTGCGACATGGGCTGTGTAGCGTGGCGCGCCATCCTGCATAAACTGCAATTGTCGTCCAAATCCATGTCTTCAATTTCAGTAAAAAAAAAAAATGCGGTTATCATGGCACTGTAACCAAAACGTTATTCCCAGCCTCATTTTCGAAGAAAAATGGTGCCACCACTCCACAATCCGTACCAAACTGTCACTCTCTGTGGATGCAATGGCTTCTCGACAATAACTAGTTTTCCAAGCCCCAGATGCGGCAGTTTTGTTAAGGTAGCTTGCGTACAGTAGACGCGATGGGTGCTTCATTTCGGCCAAAACTTCTTTTGAAAAAACGCACTGTTTGGGCTACACAGCACTCACTTTGGAAATAAGTTTTCAATATTTCCCAACGTTGTTCAAGCGTAAAGCGACTCATTTCGTTCCGCTGAGGTATGATACTGACTTTCTGTCAAGTAGCAGGAAACAGCTGTCAGTGTCAAAATAACCTATTATTTAAAAAGAAAACACTAGATGGGCTACCCTTTATATTAAAGGGAGCCAAAACTTCCACAAATCTTTTAAATTATCAATCAGCTTTCTCCTTCATTCGTTTAGAAGCTGAGCTACCGATCAAAATCTAACGTGATCAAATGAAATGAATTCTTTCAATTGTTCTTGCCCCTTGTTCTGCTTTGGGTTAGTGGGCGCAGGGGCACACATCCAAAGGTGTTTGACTTATCATTTAAGCAGCAGAAGCTCAAGGAAACTTTGATTAAACTTATCCCACCGATGGCTCCATGTTGAGCATCCACAACTTGAATAATTTCTAAACGGTCGGGAAGCGTCAAATGCTGCATGATAAAATCGCAAATTCTATGGAATTTTTTGATACCTAAGTAGGAAAAAAACATTTTAGTTCTTTACCCCATAAATGTTCGGCTTATCTCACATATCTTGCAAACTCTTTGTGTTCTCTTCTTACAAATATGTTGATTTTTCTTTGCAGGTTCTTCGAACTGGGGCATCCCTTCAAGTCCAAGATGCATCCGTATCTGCTGGCGGACAGAAGGAATACTACACTAATTGGTCTGCCAGAGACAATGCACAGCCGGATCTGCAGCAAATATTCCAGCCACAACGACGTCCGGGTAAAAATTGTAAACGAAAGCGTCGCCCGCAAGTACAAGCACGTACAACTGCATTGCCACCACCTGTACCTCAGCAAGAATACTGGCCTGGTCGCGTCGAAGACGAACAACCAATTTTCCAAGAAAAACGTCCGCCATCCGAAGCAAGCCCAACTCAAACCTCTGAACGCTTACATGAGCCCAGCACAACAAAGTTCTCGGAGAGAATTGGAGAAGCCTACCCCAACAGATCGGCGGAAATATTTCAAGAGCCTCCACCTACTCAAGTCTTGGAAAGAAACCGAGAGTTACATTCCTTGGGTTATTCTGAGCCACTTCGAAGGCCATTGCCTACGATTTATTCAGAGAAAATCAGAGAATTCAATCCAACTATGGAGTCACTGATAGCCCGCCACCCGATTACGAGCACAGTTTTCGACAGAATCCAAGAGCCGTCACCAACGAAAATTTCCGAACGCAATCGGGAATACTTTTCGACAAAAGCGTCAAGCAAAATTCCCCAGGAAATCAGTCCTTCTAGGGGGTATGAGAGAATTCGTGAGTACACACCAAGACGAGAACAGGTTCCGATTAGAAACTCTGAAAGAATCCGAGAACCGCTGGCGGCCTTAGAGAAAGAACAAAAGCTCTTTGAATTGCGGCAGGAGTTTGTAGTAGATGCCAATGCTGGGGATAAGTCTTATCGGCGACCCTATTCGCAGGCCAAGAAAGAGAGCACCCAACAGCCATATCTTAGCAGAGTAGAGCCGGAGAGCAAATCACCGTCAGCTAGATCACCAATAGATTTGAAAAAAATTCTTAAGAACTCTGGAGGCATGAGCTTGAGCGAGATTCTACAGCAGAAAAACCTTTCGCTGGATGATTTACTAAAGGGCAAGCAAAATGCCTTGCTCGCCCTGCAAACGACCGCTTCGGCCCCTCAAAAGTCAGAGGAAAACACGTCCAGAGAGCGGTTTTCAAAGCCCATAAGGAGGATACCGCCAGTGAGCTCAACTACAACAACCACTTCGACAACAACAACAACGACGACTACTACTACGACGGAGGAGCCCACCATCCACAATTCATCAGTCGATGAGAACTCCTTCCAGTCGGGGGAAAGCCAAGAGCTTCTCTCCGCAGAGGCAACATCGAAGGAAAATGAGGACAGCAAGTTAGCCAAAGATACATTGGCAGTGCGGAAAAATCTTAAATTCCCCTCCAGAATGCGAATGAGTCCGACAACAAGGCGACAACAGCACTTAGACACAACGATACAGCAGAAGTTCTCTACAACAACGACAACCGTAAAGCCTAAAACGACCCGAGTCTCGCTTTACAAGAACCGAAAACACACTAGACCATCCTTTATGCGAACTGCAAGCTTTAAGACGCCCGATTCAACATCTGCTTCGGAATCATTAGAGTCAAAGGAGTCCCGCGAGTCCGGTGATTCGCAGGAGGATTCATCAACCCTAAACTATCCCAAAAGAACAAGATACCGACCATCATCGACAACAACCACGGAGTCGATAATCGATCAAACCGATCCTGCTTCAAACCTCGTCGAAGATTCCGGAGAAAACGAAGTCCTACTGCAGACACCAGGTATAGAAAATAACATCTTTGTTGTTGAAAATAAGTCAGTGAACGAAGCGTTAAGCGATCAGCAGGAATCTGATACCAAGGATCAGGAGGAACCCACAACCGATCATATATACCGGTATAACTCACTGAAAAACTACATTGACAACAATCTGCCACATGCAGTCTTCATGGACATTGATCTAGCAGACATTGATCCCGTCGATGATCGCACCGATCTGCTTGAACTCATTGAAGATCGGCGATCGGGCAACCGACTGATCAAGATTCTCGAGCAGCGAAACATGACATTAGAACAGCTCATTGAGCACCGAAAACGCGGATCCAGCCAACTACATCTAGCAACGTTCGTACAGAACCGATCGGGCGTCTTTCCGGGTAAAAAGGTCGTTATGAACGATGACATGGACATTGTGACCGCTTTCGAGAACTTCCCTCACTTCAATCTGCTAAATTTGAAAAGCGTCAAGCCCGATGAGATTAAAACCGACTCACAGGGATCGAGCTATTTTACCTCAATCATCGATATCGAGCCTACCGACGAGGCTTATAAGGACGGCAGTGGCTCCGGCGCTTCCCCAAAAAACTCTATACGTAGTAAGTGAACAGATCAGATACTTCGTTTTCGTTTTGTTTTTCAGTTTTTTTCGTTTTGAATTCAGATTACATTGAAAAAAAGGTACAAACTTTGCTTGAACTCTATTTTGACAGATCCCAGCAGCAACAACATCCAACGACAACCGTTTTATCCGTCATGGAAGAGCTTAGCCCTAGCCAGTCTAACAACAACGGAGAATGCAAGAAGATTTCTACAGCGCTCTGATCCTGAACCAGTCCAGCAAACAGCACAACGACACCAATCGACAGTGGTCGATGAGGGCCCGATTCTTCAAATCGAAGATGAAGTTGCCCAAGCACATGATTTAGTTGATCTCGAGTTATCTGGGCATGGGTTCAAACGCAGCGCAATGAATCTCATGCATACACCACAAATGCCACCCGGTGTACGATCGGCGATCGTAGCGAGTGCGGCTATTGTTTTGACATCTCTGGTGACATTTATGGTGATATTTGTCGCCTGCCGGTGGAAACAGAGAAGGCGTCGTCATAAATTGGACTACATGCAGACCTACAATGCAATGAAGAGTAAGATACCAGTGATTTCATCGCGAAATACAGATCTAGCCACATCGATGACTAGTTTAGGGGTGGAAAGTGCGCCATCTAGAAACAGCAGAAGCAGCAGCCGCCAGAGTCAGCGTCATCAGATTTCAATAATCATCCCCGGTGCTGCGAGTAGGTTTCCATCGACGACATCACTATCGGCACCGAGCTCGAAACTGAATACAATGGATCCAAATTCTCCAGAGGTTCAAGATTATCTATTTGATGCGTTGCGCAAGTCGTTTTAGTGCGTGTGCAAAGGTAAAGGTCGGTTTTGAGCTGTGAAATTTTTTTATAAAAAAAAAAAAAACTAAAAAAAACATACAAATAAAATACATTTAAAATGTAATCCAATAAAATAAAACAGAAGTGCTACTTGGGATTGCTGGAAATTGGTTAAAAAAAAACTGTAATAAATAATCAGTAAATAACAGAGTAGGATGCAAATGTGACATAATGCCAAAATTCATGAACAGAGTCCGAATTTACATCCGAACGTTCGCGGAATTAAGTTGAATTTACACAAAAAAAAAAAAAAAACTAATTCAGTCATATTGAATTTGAAAATAGGCGGTATTATATTATAAAATATTCATCCTAATCTAAATTAAGAATCTGTCACATTCATGTTGGCAGCGCTTCTAATTTTTACAGTCGAATAGAGTCCGAGAGGCAATAACTCAAGATCAGACGCACCAATTTCTTACAATTAATCCTCTTACATGAGAATAGGCCAATAGGGGTCAGGTTTGGTTGATATTTAAATAAGAAAGTCGACACTATAGCCTTAGGTCAACATTGAACCATTGTGGTGCCGATGGGGAAAAAGGTTGTCCCTTACCCATAATAACCCAGTCTATTAACAATTGCAATTAATTACTCACTATACTGTTGCACAAAAACCATCCCGTTGATTTGTTAAAGCACATTATCTTGTCTACGAGTTTGCCGGAAAGCTCGTCTAGGTCGTGGAAGAAGAGTGTCTCCCTAGGAATCTGGGTTGTGTTGGAGACCTGGGCAGCGACATAGGAAGTTGATTTTGTCCTCAAGAGCTTCCTCATCGCCACAGCCTCTAGCATTCGCCTCTCGTACGGCCTTTCTTCCTGGTTCAAGCTCGAGTGAGCAAGGCGGGATGTTCGCGGAAGGATCAGCTTGTTCTGATGCTGCTACCGAACTTTGTCTAGCTAATTCTTCCGCTTTTTCATTGCCTGGAATACCTTCATGTCCCGGAACCTAGCGAAGCAATAATTTGTGCTGATTACCAAGAACCTTGAGCTCTTCGCGACAGCATTTCACAAGCTTCGATTTTATTTCTGTTAGCAGTTAAGCCTTTTATTGCTGCCTCGCTGTCGATAAGGAAGGTAATACCTTCAGGTGGTATAGCCCCTACCGCAGATTCACGGGCTGCTGTTGTCTCTGCCATGACATCTGCTTGGAAGACACTGCTGTGGTCGGGAAGGCGTATCGATTTTGATATACCCAACGATTTGGAGAAGACGCCTGACCCCGCCCCGGTTTCCATTTTAGATCCGTCTGTGGATTGTGTGTTGGGTACGAGTCCGTCTCACCATTCTTCCCTCCTGGGATAGGCGCTCGAGAAAGGACTTGTAAACTCTAAGTATGGCGTAAAGTAGTCCGTGATCGGTACTACACACAGCCAAAGTATTTCTGTAGGATCGACGAATCACCTATTTCGATCAGTTTCCAGTTTACTCATGGCACTAATGGCGGCTGATCATTTTACAAAGATTTCTACCGGAAGCAAATTGAGGATAGCCTCAAGACCTGCGGTTGGGGTTGTCCTCATTGCTCTGGTGGTGCCGTTACACAAAGACTAGCTTTGTACTTTGGGAATGGTCTTTAGGTAGGTGGCTTTGTAGGTTGCCGGCCACCATACGAGACTGTCATAGGTCAGTATGGGTCTTACTATAGCCGTGTACATCCACCATCCAATTTTAGGAGATGGTCCCCGGGTTTTTCTGAAAATGTTGCTGCAGGAGTAACAGGCTACTGTGTTTTTTTTTTTATTCTTTCATGGGTGTTCATTTTCCAATTTAGTTTTTTATCTAGTATAAGTCCCAGGTATTTTGCGCTGTCAGAGATTCTGAGGTGTGTACCGCAAACAGACACGCCCCTATTGCGAAGATCAACTATCAGTTGATAGTTGATACTTACCAATCATTTTTGTAGTCGCAGTAGCTTAGTGGTTAGTGTGTTGGACTGCTATGCGGGGGTCCCAGGTTCGAATCCCGCAAAAACCCAATTTCGACTTAGGGTTTTTTTCCGCTGCGCTACCTCTCGCGAACGTCTGACAAATATCCGAGAGTATAAATGTCTTGAAAGAGCTTCTCAATTAGCCGTTTGTAGTCGGCATAAAATTGTAGATCCCTTCCATTCGTTCCAAAAATGAGAAACTCACACAAAACGAATGGTTGTGAGAAGCTAGGCCTAGGGTCCCTCCGGACCTGTTGCGCCAACTAAAAACTGTTCATCGATTGTGAACGTACATCGATTATCGGTAGTCGGTTGACAAATCGGTATAGTGAATGTCAATCTTGAACAATTTTCTTGGCAGCTGTCAATTTTTCTATCAATCGCAATTTCGGTGTTGATATTTTAATCCACTTTGGGCAAATCTGAGCAGAGCCCCAAGTTTAAAATTTTTCGGTACTGTTCTTTAACTTTTAATCGGTTTAAATTTGGGTCCAATGCCTTTCAACAAGTCAACGAATGCAGCTTTAGATAGCCGAAAGTTTTGCACAAAACTGGAATGCAGCTCAGAATAAGGTTAATTTCATTCCCTGGAAATTAAATTAGTTACCCTCGGTTTTCCAGTTCCGAAGGATTAGATGGATCTCGCAAACTCCTCCGTATAGCAGCCAATTCCGTGTACTCGTGTCTCAGCTTAGTCATCGTCAAAAATTAATTCCACTGATGATATGTTTTTCAATAAATTTTACAGATTTGTGACACTCATGGTTATTGTTAAATTAAATTGTTTGCGAAAGTGGTAACGATCACTCTTCAAATCAAAAACATTTTAGAACTGTCGACGTTAAGTTTTCATTCACAATAAGTTTATTTTTTGCGTTACGTAGGAGAGGATACAAGCGAGGGTTGTACTGATACGGTCACCTATCCGAGGGCATACTGTCGACCGGTCACCTACTCCTTGACCAGCCTTAACAAATCTCCCAAGTAACGCACACAATGAAAGGGCCGATTTATTAATCACCAATGGCGCACACGGCTACGCCACCATGACGAGACGTTATAGGATTACAAGCGAAGGGTACACTGTTTCGGTTTACCCGGCGCTTGTATCCGAAGACATATCGTCCAGTTAGTTATCCCCAGTCTCTCCCTTCAAGGAGTTGTCTGAGGATTACAGGCGAGGGGACGACTGTTTCGGTCACCCCTCCCCTATCCGAGGATAAACTGCCCCAACTCTCTACACGAGACGTAAGAATTGCTTTTTATAGACAAAGAAGACAAAAGTCACAGGCACAAAGATAGCAATACACCCACTAGTATGTCCGGCCTAGAACACTCTGGCCTTATCCCCCCCCCATTCCCTTAACGTGTGGTTTCACAAAGGGCCGAAACTATATACGGCCGAAGTGTGTCTTTCTAGAAAGCCACCTTACCTAACCTAACCTAGCCTTACCATCCGTCCGGGTTTTCCCGGACATGCACTCTTTTTTGCTTCTGCGGGGAACGTCCGGTATAGTTTTAATAAAATGTCCGGGATTATTTTCACTTATCCACTTAATTTAGAAATTAATCGAAAAATCAGTCGGAGATAATTAACCCTTTGTATCGCAATGTGTCCAAATTAAAAAAAATAAGGATTTTCAGCTTTCTTTGGTATTATATATAATAATCTTATAAAAGAAAACGAAATAATTTTGATATTTTGTATTTTATTTATAAAAAAAGATTGGTTGCATATCTACAACATTGCGTTATAGAGGCTTCATTTTGCTAAGATAAAAATCTCTTAAGCAAGTATTATTTATACTCACTTGATTAGTAAAGCAAATTGATTTCCACAAACATTATTTTTAATTATATAAAAAAATTCCAAAGTTGCATTCCTCACTTGATTGTTATCTGAATGGACTAAACTGACAAAAAGGGAAAACTCTCCCCTATAAAAGCCTTTTTTGTCAATCATAGTAGTAGATATGGGAAAATTCTTAAATCACTCTCTTAAATGATATCTATTAATTTGACAAATACTTTTGCAGTATTTTGCATTTCTGCAACACGGTGATACAAAGGGTTAAAATCTAGTAAACGAACAGAACTAATAATGTATACTTGAGATTCTAAGAATCATAATAAAAATTTTGTTTTTTTCGTCCTTGTTTTGTACTCTTTTTCTGATCGTCATTTGTCCGGGAAAGTTCGGGACTTGGAGCCCCATGAACTACTTTCATCAAAAACCATCTGGCAACACTAACCTAACCGAACCTAAGTTTATATTTTTATCAGTTTTTCGCAATACCAACATCAATTTTAATTGATAAATTTTGTCAATCGTCAACCGATTGATATATGACCTTCGCAATAGGGGTGAGAAGGTGTGACAAAATTGTGGTATTTTCCTTGCGTACTATCTTTCTTTCTTTCTATGGAAATTGACAGATAGCAAGCTATGAAATATTGCTCGTGGAGACACGAGGTCTGTTCCTTTACTTTTAAATTTTACGAATTTTTACTAATTCTTACGAATTCTTACGAATTTTTAATCAGTGCCGTTCCTTAACTCGAAAAATTCGTAAAAGAGAGCGTCATCGAGAGAGCAAGATATTACCCCTCCAGTGAGAATCTTATGAATTTTTACTCAACAAATTTCTTGGTGTAGAAGTGAAAAAGCTATCGTGACAAATGACAGCTGATTTGAAATTTGTTGTCCCATTTGGCATATGCGAGGATTATTTTTTGATTTCTTGCGTACCTATTAAAATGGTATCAACAGGCGGCAAAATGAAATTGAATGTTCTTCTCGAGATTCTTTCGAAAGTGGCGACGAAATTCTTCTTCGCTGGAACAGGGAATAATATCCTTCATGTAATTCTTCATGAAGCGTCGCTTTTTTCACTTATCTCTTCCACATACTCGGATTCATCAAAATAAAATTCAAAATAAATGATAAAACTAATTTTCTTAGTAAATAAACAAATTCCCCGAATTTGTTCGACATTTTAACGACTTTTCGTATCATTTTTTGAATATTTGAATTATGTATCTGTCATTATTCATAAATTACTACAAAAGCGTTCCTTAACTTTTTCGTAAGTGTCTCTCTTTGCGAGAGAATTTATCCCCACTGCCATTTTGACAGTCTTTTCCATTCTTACTACAAAAGTAAAGGAACAGACCTACGGTGTTACTTACAATCACTTTTAACCTTCAGATTAAATATTTTGCAGGTCACAATGGGTCATTTTATTATGGATTCGTAAAATCTAGTCTGAACACTAACTATGTCGTTTTCCATTGGAATAGAAAAAGTTTTTTTTTTTTTCAGCGTCAAAACAGTTTTTCTGCTCTCGAAATCAGCTGGCTGTCAGATTTCATGTTCCATTGGCCGCAAAACAGCAGACACCTCGAAAAAGCTAGGCGGGGTTGACAGTAATTATGTTTAAGGAGTATCTTTTTTCAGAGTCAAAGCAATTTTGTAAATCTCGATTTCTGAACGAGATTTACACCTACTTCCACTAACATGAAAACATTTGTCATAAGTCAAATTTTAAAGTGTGTTAATACTTACGTTTTTAGACGAAAAGTCTGTAAAAAATAGAGAAAAATGCACATTTGACAGCTGCAATGGATATCAACATAAATTGAATGGATTTTTATAAGCATAAATTACAATTTAAGAACAGCAGATTTTAAAACACGCACCACCACGAAAAGTCTTAAATCTGACAGCAAAATCTGAAAATCCCAATGGAAAACGACATCAGATTGCATGTTCGACGATGTAAATGTCCCATAAAACCTTACAAATTCAAATAAAGTTTTTATTCACAATAATGTACCAGCAATCCCACAAAGATGAATTTTTATAAAAATAAACAATAAAATGTAATGTGTTACAAAGAAATAACGAACAAACAACAAATGCTCAAAGAACAATATACGAAATAGTTTTAAGGACGATAGAATTAAAACAAAATGTAGATCGTAGAATGAGTTTCCAAAGCATTCGAATATAAATATAGAATCACTTTGTAATTAGAGCATTACTTGTTTTCAATATAATGTTACAGGAAATGAATTTACATTTATATGTTATTGTATTCTTTTGTTTATTACATAGCTGTAGCGTGTGTAGACTGTTTAGGGAAGCTACTCAAATACACATTTTGTTAATTTATATGGGTAGTTATACATAAGTAATACTTATTTATTTAAATAATACAAATACGAGGATAAATATATATATATATTTTAAGAAAGCAGACCCTAATAACTGAATTATACATTGATTTACCCAAAATGAGTTTGTTTTATTTATGGAATGGCATACAACATATAATAAATGCAAGTATTTTATATAACTCATCATCCCGCTGACTAAATAGACTAAATAAAAACGCAGGCTCAGATGTAAGCCGAACCTCTATTGTTGTATGAGAGCCCTCATAGTCATACCCTACTTAATATCCTCAGACTCTTTCCGATATCGTTTAACTCGCTTTATGTAAACTAGTAGCCTGAACCAATAGCTGCGGTCTAAGCGTCAAACCGACGAAAACGGAACTAATTATATTCATTGGAAGGGTTAAGATACCTCTTATCAGCCCGTTACCTACTATTACCGGCTACCTGGCTACGAAAATTGACTTCAAAAAAGGCTTCACAAAGAAAATACCGGACAGATCCCAATGGGATTCGCGGAATGTCCTACACGAAGGAGCATTATATATATTTACGGACGGTTTCAAAACATTAGAGGGAGTCGGGGCAGGGGTATTCTCAGAAAAACAGAAATGGGCCTCTTCTTTTCCCTCCCGAAACACTGTTTTGTCTTCCAAGCCGAAATCACAGCTATTCGTCATCCGGCGTTGATAGTGCTGATCTGCACAACGTGCATGCACCGCTGTCTTACGCTAAACAAATCATTATTCATGCTTATTTTGAGATTCCAACGAATAGCCAATTCTAACGAATGTCTCTATTCGTTCGAATGAACTTTGTGTATTTTGATAGACATTCGTTAGAATTGGCTATTCGTTCGAATCTCAAAATAAGCATGAATGTGTACTCAACAAAAGCAAACCATAGATGGAAACATCTTGTATATTGCGACGCTGCCAGGCTTACTTGGCCGACACTGGATGCGAAAAGATTCAAGGAGCTTCTGCGACTCAACAGATCTAGTATCTCGTTGGTTGCTAATGTCATTACCGGTCATTGTATTCTGGGCAGACACGCGCAAAGACTTGAACTGCCATACAATGACTTTTGCAAAAGCTGCAGGGATGAGGAAGAGGATGAATCCGTCACCCACCTTCTCTACAGCTGCCCTGCCCTATCCAATCTAAGGATGACGTACTAAGGAAACTATTTTCTCAATGATCCTAGTAATCTATGCCACACTATGGTAAATGGTTCACATGAGTAACCAGCAAAGGAACGGCTAAGCACCAGTGGTATGCACAAAGGGCCGATTAACGGCCTAAGTGTTCCTCTCATCGAGAGCCACTTTAACATACATCCGTACATACCCTATTAAACATTAGATTTTACTTTGGAAAGAATAGACGGTAAATGATCAGATAATACCCCGAATTCTTAAAAAAGAAAAAACACAAACACCACTGTCAAGCTTGTATAAGGCTATGTGACCAGACTAATGATTCCAGCATTCATTCAATGTCGTTACCTAATATCTATAAAATCAGCAAGCACATTATTAGGTTTTGTGAAACCCCTTGAACCCTACTTTGTGCCTGTTAAATAGTAACCACGGCTTCAAAGAGCTTACAAGAAGCCAGATTCACCCATTCATGGAAGACATTAAACTATATCAAGCCAAAAACCTAAATCAACCTCTAAAGTTTGTTCAAAAATTCGCAAACGAAAATGGATAGAGTTAGCATCAAGAAGGGCAAAGCAATCTATAACTGATAAAAGAAAAAGAGGTCTGATTATTATTTAATCACTGATTAAAGAATAAAACGACAAACTTTTTTTTTTTCTCCATTTTTAAGGAGTTGCAAAAACGGAGAGATGCGCTCCTTAAGCCACAAAATATAAAAACAAAGCCGCCTACAAAGACAAAGCGTAAGACCGCCCAGGAGATAGTAGGCAATATAAAACCTCCGCTTCAAGAGCGTAATAATGTCAAAGAAAGAGAGACAACAGAAAAGCCCTCGACCTCTGTTGTCAAAAGAAACGCTACTGAAAAGTTAAAATCAGGAAAGCCAATAGTGGCGAATAGTGGCCCTCGGACAGCCAGAGTGCAGACCTACGCTCAGGCCGCGGCATCCGAAGGAGCAAAAAACGTTGAAACTTCGCCGGACCCTGCTTCACATGTTTTCTCAGTTATTATGCAGAAACTTGAAGAACAAAGCAAAATAAATAAAATTATTCTCGATCGCTTGGTTAAGCTCGAAAATAATTCACGGAAAACGCGTACATCAAATAAAATATGAATGAAAAACCAATGTTAAAAATATGCACTTGGAATGCAAACGGACTTTAGCAAGAACTCGATGAATTGGAAATATTCATACATGAGAAAGATCTTGACATTTGCTTGATTTCTGAAACTCACGTGAAAAAGGGATCGAGCTTAAAAATAAAAGGCTATAATGACTTCCACGCTTGTCAGCCTTCGGGAAACGCGAGAGGTGGATCGTCATTGTTTATTAAAGACTGCATTGAACAATACGAAGACCTGAAGATAGAGCTTGAAACTATGCAACACGATTCAGTTGAGATCGTGGAGCTCGCTTCCTGGAATAATACGCCTGATCCAAGGAAAACGCCGTCCGAATACGGTCTACGATATCCTCCCGAAATAAAAGAATTGGTCAACGAAAAAAGGAAGGCGCGTAAAAAATGGCAACAGAGTCGCGCCCCGCAACATAAAACACATTTGAATTATTTGTGCAATTTGTTGAAGACAGCTATTAAGGACTTTAAAAATCGTGCGATAGGTTCTTACCTTGAAAGTTTAACGGCGAAAAAAGATTCCAATTATTCACTTTGGAAAGCTGTAAAAGGCACCAAAAGGCCCAAAATCCCCGCGCCGCCAATTAAAATAAATCAAAATGAATGGGCAAGGGAAGATAAAGAAAAAGCGGACGTTTTTGCCGCCCATTTAGAAGAAACCTTTAAACCGTACGATGGTCGGGCGGTACACGACAGTGTTATTGGGACGGAATTACAATCCGACGATTTAATACTCACAAGTGCAACGCTAAGGGAACTAAAACGTGAAATTAAATCCCTAAAACCTAAGATAGCTCCTGATTATGATTTGATCACGGGAGAAGTTCTCAAAGTTCTACCAAGAAAAGCATTAATTAAGCTTCTTCATATCATAAATGCCGCGCTCAGACTAAAACACGTGCCGAGCCAATGGAAAGTTGCAGAGGTCATAATGGCTTTTAAACCAGGAAAACCGCCAAATGAAGTAAGGTCCATAGACCAATTTCCCTTCTTCCAGTTATATCCAAAGTTTTTGAGAGAATTTTACTAACGCGCCTACAACCGGTTATAGAATATAATAATCTTATCCCTGACCACCAGTTTGGGTTCAGAACCAAGCACTCCACGATTGACCAAGTCAGAATTACTGACGTGATTGAAAAAGCATTTGAAGAAAAAAAGATATGCTCAAACGTATTCCTTGACGTCTCACAAGCCTTTGATAAGGTGTGGCATGACGGCTTAAAATTTAAATTACGACAAGTTCTTCCCGTACGCCTATATGATATTTAAGAATCATATCTCGGGAATAGACTCTTCTGTGTTAGACATGGAAACGAATACTCTGAGCTTAAGGAAATTTCGGTCGGCGTGCCGCAAGGAAGTGTCCTTGGGCCCCTTCTCTATCTGTTATATACTCGCAATATACCAAGAGAAGATGGCACTACTCTCGCTACGTTCGCCGACGATACCGCTATCCCAGCAGTAGGTAATACAATTGAAGAAACGACTGCAAAACTTCAAATCGCACTGAATAAGGTAAATGAATGGACGAGGGACTGGCGGATCGCCCTCAACGAAACTAAATCTGTTCACGTGAATTTCACGTATAAGAAAATAATGACTTGCCAAATTTTCGAAAAACTTATTAAAAAAAGAATAGTAAGTTTTCTGAATCGTACAAAGTTTTTAACCCAAATCAATTTGGCTTTCAGAAAGGTAGATCGACTGAAGACACACTTTTACAGTTTTGTGCTCAAGTAATGTCAAACCTCGATAGCAAAAAGTGCACGGCTGGTTTATTTATTGATATTAAAAAAGCTTTTGATATGGTGAATCACAATATTTTGTTGGGGAAACTGGAAAACGCTGGATTTCGAGGTTTCGTACTAGACTGGTTTAGGTCTTACTTAAAAGATAGGTCGCAAAGGGTAAAGATAGATGAAATTAGAAGCGATAATACAATTTTCGATTTGGGAGTACCCCAAGGCTCTGTTTTGGGACCAATTCTGTTTCTCATTTACATCAATTCACTACTTGCACTCAATTTTAAAGGTTCACCTACTGCCTTTGCGGATGATATTGGTTTTTCGTATGGGTAGAACAGTTCTTTGGATCTAGTTTCCGACATTAATTGGGATCTACATTTACTGAGAAGCTGGTTTTCTGAGCACAACTTGATCACAAGCTCCAAAACTAAAATAATGTTTTTCAGTTTCTCGTCACTAAATAATTTTGGAACGAATGTTTTTTATCACGCACCTGAATGCCTAAAATACAAGCTTTCTGAATGCAATTGTACGTTTTCTCCCACATTCTCTGAAAGTTTAAGTTGCAGTGATAATTTATTTTTTGATTCAGGAAGTAACTGAATTTAAATACTTGGGACTTACAATTGATTCTAGAATGAGCTTTTCGAACCACGTAGAAACTCTGCGGAAGTATTTTCGTTGCACGCTAAGACATTTTTTCCATTTGCGAAATATATGCTCGACAATGATCCTAAAGAACATTTATTATGGAATCTTCCATTCCATACTGCAATATGATATTGTTTGCTGGGGAGGCGTTTATGTGAACAAAATTAAATCACTTTGTTCTGCAGAAATATATTTTACGAAAAATATGTCGCAAACCTAGTAGACATCCGAGTTTTCCATTATTCTGCGACCTGAAAATTCTGCCAGTCCGACATTTATACTGCTTTAAAGTTTTAAAGATATTCTTTATGAAATCTGGCAATCGTAACTATCGATTAATTTCAAATTATAATTTACGTGGAAATTTTTCTCACTTAGTATCTGTACCAATATTTCGCACTTCTGCATTTCGTAATTTTTATACAGTTTCTTCATGTCGTTTATATAATAAACTTCCTCATTCGATCAGGACTATAACAATGCCTGGAACGGCCTTAAAACGTATAAAACCATGACTTTATAATTTAAATCAAGCTAATATAGAAGCATTTCTTTCCGATATTCTGGTTTAATTCTTAATTTTTAAGTTTAACTTTAATATCAGTAAAACTTTTTAATTGTATAATAATTATTATTATTTATTTGTAGTAAACCATTATTTTTCATTTTTCTGAAACAACGTAAATTGTTCAGTCAAATTTGTTTCTCTAGTTCAGTTTTGCTTAATTTAATATTTTGATAATGGCAATTGTTTTAAATAGGGCTACCCCACCCAAAAATAATATTTTAATTTGTTTAGAGCCCATTGAAGTGGCATTCAAAACTTTTTTTTATACTTAGTATACAAAAAATATAGAATGTCTTTATATTTCTTATTGATATACTTAAAGTAATAATTTAATTTAAGTTTTTGAGAACTATTGTTATTTTATTATCAATTCATAAGAAACAAAATATATATCTATCTATCTATCTATATCTATCTATTTTACTAAACTTGGCCCGAATACCCTTTGCAAACGAGGCCAAATACCTGGGAATGATACTCGACGCAAAGCTGAAATGGAATTCGCACGTGAAAATGAAACGTAAAGAACTCGATATCAAATATAGAGAAATGTACTGGCTCCTCGGAAAATATTCCCAGCTCAGTACCGAAAACTGCTTCTATACAAGCAAGTGCTAAAGCCGGTGTGGACCTACGGTATACAATTTAGGCGTTGTACCAAGAAAACAAATGCCAATATTCTACAAACTTTTCAAAATAAAGTGCTTAGAGAAATTGTACAAGCACCATGGTATATTAGAAACGACGATATCCACAGGGATCTCGGAATTCCAACAATTGAAGCTGAAACTAGAAGCTTCGCGAGAAAGCATAGAAACCGACTAATCGGACATGTCAACAATACAGTCCGACAAATTTTGGACGAGAACAATTTATTGCGCCGACTACAAAGAACGAAACCGTTCGACTTGGCAAGATAAGATTAACCGCGTCTAAATTGCGGAACATGCAGGATCTTTCATTGGAAAGTAGCCTGTCAAAAGTTGTTATTTCGTTATAGAAAAATTGCTTGATAAGTTATATCTTAGTTGCAGTATCTAACAATCTTTCGAAGGGTGGTGTTTTTAGTCAGTAAAAATCTGACACTATTATGAGCACGCGCTTGCAGGAGCATAATTTGCAGGAGGATTTCTCACGTTACCTATCCCAGCGGAAGGAAGACTTCCTCCGCCTGAGACACGCAAAGAGCAGACCCACGTCTGGTTAGTTCATCGGCTTTCTCCTATCCCTCTATGTTCCTGTGGCCGGCAACACAGACGAGAATGATTTCAAACCGATGATGGCACGTACTGGACAGTGTCTTCCTGCATTGCGCAACAAGGACGGACATACTTCTCCGCTTTTTAATAAATTTCCAGAAACGACAGCAGGTGACCTATGGGTATTTGCCCGACACTATGCCTTTTATTAACCTTAGCGCGATATGCTCAAGTCGCACCACCATTATAGAAGATAGTAAGGAAACGGAGTAACAAATATCAACGCCAAGGCTGTTTATCATTGGAGTGCTCTTTGGTATTATTTTTCCAAGCATCTGCCTGGATGTACAACGGGCCATACCTTTAGTCTGGGAATGATCATGACAGATTTTATTATATTAGATAGTCATGGACATGTTTCTTCTGTTTGTGGCACACACAAAAAACATAAAGATGCAACAAGCAAACCTAAGCCAAGCCGAGAACATAATACTCACCGCAACTCTTATGAAATATTGTAGCGAGAAAGACAAACTTTTCTAAAAACGCTTGACGAGGCTGTAGCACAGTAGGTAATTTTTGGATTTATAACCTCGGAAGCTATATGAACATTGATCGGCTCATTCGGATATTCTATTAGTTAGGCTTTCCTATGTGACACTCAACACAAAAAAAAAACGATTGGATTGGGTCACATCAGATAAATCAGACACCCTTTCAGGAATGTACCTACCTTAGATTGTAGGGCGGGAGAGCTTTCAATGAGCTCCGGCACTGCGGCTTCTTAGAGGAGCCTATTGTGCCTTTACCTACCTACCTACCTTACAAAATTTAAAGAATAATAACGAAAAATAAACACTCACCGATACAAGTCATAACAGAATCTCTCTGCCAGCAAGCTCGTCTGCTTCATCTGCTGCAAATTCTGATACATCATAGCGTACTGTCTGGCAATGTTCTTGCATTGTCCAATCGCCTGGGACAAGGCACTAGTGCCTTTCAGCTCCTGCATATCGTTTACCGAGTAAAATAACACGGTTGAATATTTTTCCGGCAACAGGTCAATATACGGCTTCCAGAAGCTCTCTGGATTTACTTTTTCCCACATAAGGACATACGTCAGCTTCAGATTCGACATCATTTTCGGCTCAAATGGCAACAAGTACATTTGCGACCCCAATAACTCTTCCGATAGAATAAGTTTACGGGGCACAATGATTATCGGATCACCTTTCTTGATGTCCTTGGTTGCCTCCAGTCCCAAATCAAAGCCAGGAAACTCAGCAATCCTCACACCATCGTGCTTTACGCCATGGTCATCGGACCATTTGTTAAACGCATCTACATTTGCTGCACGATTTTTACCTCCCAATCCCTTGAACTTCAGACCACTTTCAATGGTCTGAATACGCTCGAGGATTCCCTGTATCTCCACATAGTCCTCCCACTGTTCGGTTGGATTGGTTTTACGTAATAATGTTATTTTACGTAGATTCAACACCAATTCGTTGAGTTCATTGCGTTTTTGTGCAGAAATCCTCTTGAATCCCCCAGCATCCTTTGCCGTTCCCGATGTAGTCGGCTGTTGCTGTTCGCCAGTAGTTGATGCTTGTTGTTGTGGCTGTTGTTGCCTTTTCTTTTGTTGT
Organism: Cheilosia urbana; assembly: GCA_946477585.1. Classification (NCBI taxonomy): domain Eukaryota; kingdom Metazoa; phylum Arthropoda; class Insecta; order Diptera; family Syrphidae; genus Cheilosia; species Cheilosia urbana. Next base: position 59,926,170 of record OX297854.1, on the reverse strand, counting down.
TGTTTTCTACCCATTTTAACTCGATATTGGAATAATTATTTAATTTCTTATAAGACAATTGCCGCCGACGAATTTGTCACACCCAATTAACGAGCGCAAAGTTAAATGAAAATTATGTGGGAAGGAGAAGTGTCACTCAACAAAAGTTAAAAATAGAAAACCGAAGCAGAATGCAAAGGTTAATTTTCTAAATTTTAACAAATTTATGACGATAATTCCAAAACGAAAGAACGCATTCAAGTTTGTTAGTAGAATAATAACAAAATCAACGATAGTCGGTAAACTACACGTGCAGAAGAGGGTGGGAAGTTGGTCTTTTATTTCCTTTTTTTTTGCAAGGGTTTGACAGAACAAAAATGACAGACGTCACTTCATTCTTCTTTTTTTTTGGCATTTGAAAAAAAATGTAGAAATGAGAATAAACAGGGTGGGTTGGTGTTTGTAAGCAGGTCTGTTCCCTACGATGCATTCGAATTATATATTATTATTATTATTAGTATTAGCTGTTATAAATACTATTAAGATTTTGTCATCACATTATTAGATACATGTTTCTTTTCTATTATTACATTGTCATTAGAAGTTTTTATATGTCATTATTTAATCTATAATACATAAAATAAATTTATTATAATTTGGCAAAGTCTAAGCACTGTTTTCAAAATAAGTTACAAATAGTATAAGCCTCCCCCATAGTTGTCCACAAATCTCTGTTTTTTGAGTCATTTAACCAATAGACATTAAATTGGTTATTATCAGGCCACAACTACAACTACTGTGATTGCTCGAAGTGTCAAGTAGGGCGTAGTTGTTGTAATCGCATGCTGAAAATCCTACTTTACTTTGCTTTGCTAAGATCGAAGCTCAAAAAAAAAAAAAAACATATCACAATTTTACTTTTTTTTCTACTGAATAAATAACAGTTGTTCATCAACTTTTTGCTCTCCAACTTTTTTCTCCAAACATTTGATAAACTCCCAGCTAAATTTTAACAAAAAGCACGCCACGGATAAGTCTCACAGAAAACAGCTGTTCTTTCAAAATAATTTACTTCAAAAACTCAACACTCTCTGATTTTGACCATTTTCGATTCTAGGGGCTCCGCAATACAAAATTGCAACAAAACAACAGAACACAACGATCAACGCTTAATTTTGACAAATTTATGTAGTAGATTCTGAAACAAAAGTTTGATTATTTAGCTCGAGCAGATTACCTCTCAGCTAAATGAGTTCGCTTAAATCTAGCCCAGCTAAATTTTGGAGAGAATTTTGTAGATATGTGAACGAAAATTTAGCTCGAGCAGCGTACTAAGCTTACCTAGTTAAGAATTAGTAAGACCCGATACATCCCCAAATTCAGATAAAAAACAGCAAAACAGAAAGATCTAACTAGCACTTAATCAAACGCTTGCATAATGTCAGACTGATTCGGAGGAGGTGACATTAGTTGTTGTACTTTATTTTTCCTGAGACAGAATGTTTGTTTTCAGTCCTAACAAAAACAAACAAAAATAGACCATTCTTCAGAATTTGATATTTCTGTCGGTTTAGCATTGGATGGAATCTTTATCATTATTTTTGCAGTGAAAAAAACCGGGGCGTTCAATAAAAAAAAAAAAAAAACGATTAACGTAAGATTTATTGTATGCACCAAAAAAATGGGGAAGTCCCTGGCGAATCGGACACTTTATTACCTTGTTGAAAATCCATTGTGAACTGCGACCATGTGAATTGATCACAGTGTTGGAGGCACACCTCTGCACATCTCTAAGAATATTGAAACCTGTCAAACTGGTAAACATAAATTTATTTGTTTATTTGTACAATTTTAACTCAACTCCTTACGATTTAAGTTAAATTCGTATGCAAAAATGATAATACGTGGTCGATTGGTTTACAAAATTCTATCGTGCCTCATCGCAGTAATAGTTATCATCATTTTGTATTCAAAGTTCAACGAAAATAATGAATACCACGACGAGTTTATCTCTGTTGAGACTGTCCACCAGATTGAAGAGGAAATTAGTAGAGATTCGATAGTGGATTTAAGAAATTTTCAGTATAAAATCGAGAATACACTCTGCAAGAAATACGCAAAGGATCTACTAGGTGCGATCTGGGTAAGTTACCTTCAATGAGCATCCATCGACTTATGTAATTTCGCACACCTACAGGCGTCATCATAGTTACCTCATACGTTGGTCACGATGAACTAAGAGCTTCTCACCGCCAGGCGATACCACAGAGCAAGCTTATTGAAATGGGTTTCATTAGAGTGTTCCTATTAGCGGAAATCCCCGCGAAAGAGAAATACATCAGGCAGCCACAAGTGGTAGACGAGAATAAAAAATTCGGTGACCTGTTGCAGGGAAATTTTATGGAAGCCTATAGGAATCTCACTTACAAGCACGTGATGGGCTTAAAATGGGCCGCAACTAATTGCTTCAGAGTAAAGTTCATCGTTAAAATCGACGACGATGTTGTTTATGATGTCTTCCATTTAAAGAACTACCTTGAAGGCCTAGAAATTAAAGGCTTTCCAAAAAGCTTTCTCGCCGGCTATATTCTAGAGAACAAAATACCAGTTCGACTTACGGCCAGTAAGTGGTCTGTCTCTCTGGAGGAATATCCTGGAAAACTCTATCCAGATTACCTCTCGGGATGGTTGTACATTACAAACCCTAATACGGCTCTTCAACTGGTTCGCCAATCGCAGTCTGAGAAATTCTTTTGGATTGACGATACGTGGATAACGGGTGTGCTACGTGACAAACTCGATATTCCGCTGATAAAGCTCAACTCGTGGTTTTCCGCCAACGCAGAGTTTCTCGATTGTTGCGTTCGTGACTTAAAAGATTCCTCATACGAGTGCGAATACTTTGTCGGCCCGAATGGCGGCGACACAAAGCTGATTGTGGAGTTTTTGCATAACATCGAGAAATGCTACTTCGATGAATGCAATAAACGATCGCCAGAGCATTCACTAAAGCAGACATGTGTCAGTACTGCCAAACATCTGATACCTGACCATGGTGATGCACTTGTGCGAGAAGTAAAATTATGATTAAGAAAAGCGCAGCCATAACGAGCCGTCCAAACAAAAATCGAAGGTACCTGAGCTGCCCACAACGATAAAGAACAATTATCTCCTCAGCCAATACTGTCTGTGATTATCAATCCCCTTGAATATTTTTATTATTTTTGAATAGCTTTTTTTGTTAGTAAACTTATTTTTACGTATGTAATTTAATTCTTAAATATGTAGTTTAAAATCATTAAACAGTAACATCACTTTTGTATCAGACATTCTGTTTCAGTAAATAGCTTCGAGTGTATCAATTAATTGGCTTTTTTATTTTTCGGCGAACACGCAGCACGGACATAGTGTATTTTTTGGAACGGCCAAGTATACGGATAATCAAAAGGTTGTTGACAGTCAATTACGTCCTTTTTCATTTGAGCTAAATGGACACAATACCTTGGACATGTCTTTTACGGTTGCACTTGAGCGATGCGTATGACCCTTCTGTTCGACCTAATGAACTATCTATGAATGAATTCTTTTATGTCCAATTCCGTTTTTTTTTTTAACTCAATGCAGACAACCGCGTGACACGTGAAATAATTAGACATCTTCGCGAAAGTTTCAAATGCTGTAACATTTTTGTTTATTGAGATCCATACCGAACTTCTAACAACCAATCGGTTTTCATTTTATGTATTTCGGGGCAAAGATAGACTGAATAGCATTTTTTTCAGGGACTGAACTTAAAGCTCATCAATCTGAACAGAGCACTAACGGGGCGCAGTAGCTCAGTGGAGACGTTCAAACTGTAGTTTAATAAAATCTGACAGCTAGCTGACTTGATGTGTTTCAGCTTTTATTGCCCTAGATTGGTCAGGTGAACGTTTGTTTTTTTTCAGTTCAGACGTTTAAACAGAGGTAGCCGACAAATCTAGTCGAGAATTTCATGGCTGTTAGTACTCAGTTGACAATTTTTATTTCGTAAAAGTGACGTTATTTACCAATCTACTTTTTATATTTAGATAATATCTAGAAGAGATAAGTCTGGTAAGCTTAAGAGAGCTAGGGTTGAGTTACCGCATCCGTGATCGAGTAATACGTGACTGAATTTGTTATTGTTTGGCTTGTAAAATCCACAAAATTCAGTGACGCATGGATGCGGTAATTCGACCCCTATTTTTTTAGATTACTGAGACAGGGGTCTCAGTCGCAGCTTCGATTCTCGATCCTTATTGGTTTATTTTTAAACTCTTGGGCGAATTGTGACCGCTTGCGTTAAAAAAAAAAAAATAGTTGGCGCAACAGGTCCGGAGGGACCCTAGGCTTAGCTTTTCACAGCCATTCGTTTTGTGTGAGTTTTTCATTTTTGGAACGAATGGAAGGGATCTGGTGGTTGGGTGTTGATGAATAGGGTAGACACTGATTGGCCTCAACTTGGCGATGCCCAGTTGTTGCAACTGTTCAGATACACCAATTGTGCTTATTTTACCTCCTAGTGGTCACCACCGGGTACTGGTCTATGTCAATCCGGAATTGACTTGCTGAACTTATAAGTGCGAGTGTTGAACACGTAGAAAATAGCAACACTATAATGCTTTGTTGGAGTTGACTGTCTGCTCGAGTCTCAGAAGTCTTACATGAGCCCCTCAGAAAGAGTACGTACGGCGGATGAATTCACATGGTTGAATCAACGGTGGTGTCAACAGTCAACATGGCAGATACCTCAATGAGCTACTTCGACGTATTTGGAGCTGAGGTCATTGAGGATTTTTCAACACTAGTCAGGGTGTTGAAATAGAGATGGTGGCGGAAGAGCCCTTAATGGGTCAACGGCAGCTCTCATATCCCCGCAGCGGGTTACTGACTCCGGAATATTCCGGCTCCCTTTGCCCAAGGGGTCGCAGAAAGGGCCTAGTCCTCCAGGTTGGGGGTTGTGCGAGGGGTTAACTACCCTACCACGGAAAAAAAATTATGTTGCGAAGCAACTAAAAGCCTCGGATAAGGACGGATTCACTGTTGACGACCCTGCAAGACGGAAAAAGGACAATGACGATCGGATCTGCACCTGGAATGTTCGAACTCTGAACAGACCGCGTGCAGCCGAACAACATACGAATCAGTTTTGCTAGTCACTGCAAGCTGGGGAAAGTGAATTTTCATCTCTCGACAATCTCGTTGAATAGTTGCTGGGTCGAGAAGAAAAGTGAACACTTCCCAATTTACCGGTCGTAATTCGTGCGAACGTACAAAATAAATTCACTCAAAAGAGTTTAAAAATTATTTAAACGGCTCAATCGTCTCGGAATACACATGAACAATGAAGATTAACTATTCAGTTGACGTAAAAAAAAAACTGATTTTTCCGTATGAAATGCCAGAGAAAAAATAACGGCGCTTTTTGAATTATCCTTCCTCATTTCTCTTGGTAACATCATAGACAAACAGTTAGCAGCATACAATGATATAGATGAATGGACATTATGTGCAAATAATGAGCCACATAGATTTGAAACAGCTTGTACCTATTCAGTATTCAGTTGGAACTTGGAACGGACTGTATATAACTTCAAAATGAAAACAAAAACAGTTCCGGCGGTAAGTGGTATCCTTGCACCGACTTTAGCCAGTGAGTCGGACGCTCTTGAGAACTGAAATCCAATTGAGAATGACTTATGTGGTATTCGATTGGACTTCTTCAGATTCGCTCTCAGATTTCAGATTTCGTGTGCCTTCAACACTTTTCAAAGCGTTTTCCACTCACTGATTAAATTTTAAATTAAAACATTTGAAATTTGCGTCCCGATTGATTTTTAAACAATTATACATAAATAATTTACAAAAATAGATTCACCCGATGCAATGCCTTTCTTTGCTTTAGAACAAATTCACGAAACCGAAACGCCCTCCACCAGTTTGTCAAACTCAAACGTACTTGTATTGGTAAATCTGAGAAAATATCTATATTCGCAAAAGTGCTCTGAAATCTGAAAAAGATTGTTTTTTGTACCAAGTAAATATAAAAACTGCTCTGAGAGCAAAAAAAAAGTGAAGTGAAAAATGAAGAGCTCCCAATCGAATACCACATTAGAAAATTCGTAGATGGCTATATGTATGTTTCTAAGACAAACTTCGTTTTTATGACAGACTAGTCAAAGCTTTGAGAGCTGATTGGCTGTCTGAGAAGATGAATATAGTTTTGCAACGTGTATTAGGACTTCTACTTATTCTAGCGCAGAGGTTAATGGCAACGAGGATGAACGTTTGCGAAGGCGGACCCAATAGTTCTCTTAATGCAGCTCTCAGTAGATGCCAGAACCAATCCCTGAATCCCTAAATCCTACCAAACAAGGTTAAGTCGCGATGGATTGGATTGGGTCTGTATTTATGTAAATCCTCCCTATGAAGGAAGGAAAATTAAATAGCAGTTTTTACGGAAACTATATTTCGGTAGCATGTCGTGTATAATGTATGCTGTATGGGCTTTCAAGCTCCACAACGTCATCATTGTTGTTCGTTTGAATGTTTAGTCTTGATGCCTTACCTAATTAAAAAGTGCATTTGAATAGGTGTTATAACGTTATCCGTGCTGTAGTCGGGGTGTTGCGTGTAAACAGCCCGTCATACAGTTTCCGGCTATAATTTGGACCCGTCCTAGACTGTGGTGACTTCGTTAGTCTTTGTCCATTGCCTATGCCGCCCGCTGGTCTAACTACGAGCGAGTATAGCCAGTATATCATTCAGGGTCAGGGTCCAAGACCGGGTTCTTAAGTAAGTAAGTAAGTAAGTCCAAGACCGGAAAACTCATCGAAAGACATTGCAGAGCTATTACGCGAGGGATGCCTCTAGTGAGGGACTTTAACCCGACCTAAATACCCTCCCCGGTGGGACTGAAATTCGTCATCCCGAATGGGATTGCACCTAGTCGATCGACTAATCGGCAATTTATTTTTCATGTATGTAAATTGAAAAATTGAAAAGAAAAATCCATCGTTTGACGGATCTCTAAACTTTATTGTTTGAAAGTAATTTCTTGACCTAAGCTAACTCTTATAGATCAAAAGGTTTTAACCGCCTGAATCTTCTGATTACATTAACAGTTCTAAGTTTTGTGCCCTTGAGAAACTTTTTTAACTTCATCTTCAACCATTTCAATATTTAGAATTCTATGTAGATCAGCGTTGCGTATACACCAAGGTGCATTAACTACTATGTTTCCTTATTACTTTATTTTGGAAGACTTGAATTTTTTTGTAAATTTGTTTGGCGTTTTTATTTTTTATTTTTTTTATTTTTTTTTATACCGAGGGTAGGTGAAAGTCTTCCAAAGGCACTATGAGAATAGCAAGCGCGTGCTCATAGTAGTGTCAGATTTTTACTGTATAAAAAGACCACCCTTCGAAGAATTGTAAGATACTGCAACTAAGATATAACTTATCAAGCAATTTTTCTATAACGAAATACATAACAACTTTTGACAGGCTACTTTCCAATGAAAGATCCTGCATGTTCCGCAATTTAGACGCGGTTAATCTTATCTTGCCAAGTCGAACGGTTTCGTTCTTTGTAGCCGGCGCAATAAATTGTTCTCGTCCAAAATTTGTCGGACCGATTAGTCGGTTTCTATGCTTTCTCGCGAAGCTTTTAGTTTCAGCTTCAATTGTTGGAATTTCGAGATCCCTGTGGATATCGTCGTTTCTAATATACCACGGTGCTTGTACAATTTCTCTAAGCACGTTATTTTAAAAAGTTTGTAGAATATTGGCATTTGTTTTCTTGGTACAACCCCAAAGTTATATACTTGAGCTAAGCAAAGAAGATCTAAGGATCTTAACGGGTTATCTTACTGGTCACGGGCCACTAAGATATCATCTCAAAAAAATTGGACTTTCCGACGATGACTCCTGTCGACTCTGCGGAGAAGAGGAGGAGACAACGGAACACATACTCTGCGAATGTCCTGCTGTGGCAAGGGGCAGAGTGATCCATATGCAAAGGGCGATTTTAAGTCCTGCGGATATCGGAAACATGGAACCAAGAAGGGTGCTGAGGTTTATAAAGAGCCTCAACAGCTCCCTGGGTTAAATAATAAAGGCCAACATAATAGACCTATTCTGGTCGCAGTGTACAGGGCCTATTACTTACAATACAATACAAATATATACCGTAGGTCCACACCGGCTTTAGCACTTGCTTGTATAGAAGCAGTTTGTTTTCGGTACTGAGCTGGGAATGTTTTCTGAGTAACCAGTACATTTCTCTATATTTAATATATTTGATATACCTATATGTTTGGCGGGGAGCCCGTAGTTCCATACAGGTTTTAAAACTTGCTTTTATAGCAATAGCTAATTGTAGTAAGCCTATACCCAACGCAGTTTAGCGTTTAGAGTCATGCCTACATACATATGGCTGTATTTTAGTATTCTAATATATTATTGTCTATGTATACTGGAATGTGTGGTACATTTTTATACGTAAAATTAGATAATTTATATCATTTTAAGCACAATAGCCTCCTTTAAGAAGCCGCAGTGCCAAAGTCCCTTGAATGATCTCCCGCCTTACAATCCAATCTTAGATCATTTAACCTGCCACTTTCTAGTCGATTTTGTGATACGGTTTATTGCTATTTGAAGCTTCTTTGTTGCTATTTGAACAGTTGCTTCTACAGCAATTACACAGTGTCATCTGCAAAAGTTGCTAAAGTGGTTTCTCACGCTTTGAGGCAGATCGCTAGTGAATAAAAGGTAAAGCACTGGCCCTAGCACACTGTCTTGTGGTACACCAGCTTTGATTTCTCTTAAGGTTGAGTACTCTGTCTCTTGTTTAATTCTGAAGAATCGATCTGATATATAAGACTCCAGAATTGTCAAACACCTGTGCTATAGCAAGAAGTATTGTAGAACACGCATTTTTCTCTTCAAATGCCTTTTTCGATCTTATCTGTGATTCTAAGCACTTGATCAATTGTAGAGTACTTATTTCTAAATCCAAATTCACTGTATTACTTTGCACTTAATTATCTTCTTAATTATCTGCTTAAAAATAAACTGTCTCTCCCTCTTCTCAAACATGCCCTTTTATATCCGCTCTGTCACCTATCGCGAATATTCCAATTATTCTGGATGGTTCTAAAATTAGATATAGTGGTTTTAGAATTTGAGTGTGGTGAGTTACACTTTACAGATGACAGATAACATTGAGATTTGACAGATTTGAGTTTCCAATTAGAACTGGAAGTGGAACTTGTTTGGTGACTAAGGGGTTGTTTTCATTTCACCATTTAAGGTTCGACGCTCCACACCACAATACCCTGGGGCCTTTTTTATGTTTATGCTTTCCTTAAATTCTTCGGCAAGTTCCTTAACTGTTTCGGCCGAAAAGTTTTTGCTTTTTCTTTGCTGCTTTTTGGTCAGTTATCTTCTCTGGTTTTTACTGGCGGAATTTGAGCAATTGGCCTATTCATTTTCTTTGTTGCCTATACCAGATATACCTATACCAGAGTGAGAAGACTAGTAAAGACTCATTATGAAATTCTCTGACAGATTTTCTGAGCTTATAATTTAAGTTGTTAAGTGTGGTCTTGCCGCTTGGCGCCCTTGTGTGTTGCCAAGGTTTTCTAGCTTTCATCTTTTCTGTAATGATTTTACATATTTCGCGAGGAAAACAGTTTTGTTTAATCTCTTTTGTTCTTACGGGAGTTGCAGCCCACACAGCTTTTTGTATATTCAGTGTAAATATTTATACTGCTTTTTCTAGTTGGTCTTCTGTATAGCTAATGATAGTTGGATACTTTCTTCCAACTCCTGTCTAAAGTAGTCCCTATCAGTCACTATATTAACTAGTTTGGGCTATGTTTTTTGATTATTATCTTATCACCATAAGTGTAAGAAGTATTAAGTTATGATCTGATTGAAGATCAGGCCCTTCTTCTACTTAAATTTCATTTGAAGATATATTTTAGATATAAAGAAGTCGACAAGATCTTGGGTTTTATTCTTATCTATTGGCCAGTAAGTAGGTTTTCCCGTTGAGTGACATTTGGCGCCTTCTTCTTTAACAGTTTCATATAGTTCTCTTCCTCTAGTATGTGTTAATCTAGAATCCCAATTTATTCTTGGCATTAAAATTCCCTCGGAAAAGGCTTTTAAAATAATTTTTCTTTAGTCTATAGCTATTAGAGCAGTATAATGCTGCAACAGATATTTGGCCAATGCTCGTTTTTATTCTTATGGAAATTCCTTGCATTGCACATGATTGGAATTTGGCTTCTATATGGTGTTCAATCGTATTCTTTATTAACACTGCAGCCCCACCTTTTGCACAATTATTAGGAGGTGGGGAGTGATACAAATCGTATCCTTGCAGTTCTGACTTTAAACTGCAATTTTATTTAAAGTGCGCCTCTGAAATAAGACATATATCTATGTTGTTTATATCGAGAGTCACTAGCATCTCGTCCTTTCGATTCTCGACACCATTAGCATTCCACTCAAGAATTTGTATTTTATTCATCATGTTTGTCATTTCGTTACAGCCGTTTAGTTAGCAGGATGATTTTCGTTGCAGTTTGAACTTTTAAGATGCTCATCTTTTTTCCTTGTACATTCTTTGGTGTGCTGATTTCCTGCACACTTTACACATCTTGTATTTGAGCTGCAGCTGTAAAATATGATTCCCAGGTACTTGGCTTCCCATGAGAGTTCAATAGTTTCGCCAAAAAAAGTAAGATGAAAAGGGGGTTTCATTTTCTCTCTTAGGGAAAACGCGCGATAGTCGTTTTTTTATGGACGCACAGAAAATGTAATGAAGGGCTTAACGTGTACGCCTGTCTTGACGGCTCAATAACATAGTGGGCCTTTCCAAAGAAGGGGTCAAAATAAAAGCGTTGACCACGCCCCAGGCTATTAGAAGTACCTAATTCCCCAGTACAAATTTGTAGCCACATATAAGGCATGAGCTACACTCCTTGCTAAAGACCGAGGCCTTTCTAACACCTCTTGTGCTCAAGGGCACTTGTGTTCCCGCGATTTCGGCCAGCCACCACGATGCTCCCACCAGGGGCTACCTCTTTAACAGGCTGCACCAAGCCAAACTGATGAAAAGTCACCAGAAAATCAACTTGACACAGGGGCTCCGCAGTCTCCCGTGGTACCAGAATATAGCTTCCGTTGGAGCTTCCCAACCGTAAAGGTCACTTCCAGATGGACTCCTTATAGTCCGATACCTGGCAGACTCATCCCACAATGTCTACCTGAATAATAACAGCAAAATAAACAACAACCTACTAAAATTAACCTTATCATCACCTACACTATGCACCGGTCTTCGTCTTTTGAAGACTTCGTCAGCAAACCTACCAAATCTGTCAGCAGTGTCTCGAGAAGACAAGATCCTACTAAGAACTCGAGTGTTAGCTTTCCACTTAATACCCAAAGCAGGGAGGTCCCTGATATCAGCATATGCGACATAGACAGTCACATAAAACATGCTCGCCGCATGCACACACTTCAGAACCAAAACTAGCCATCAGGTGTCTTTTATGGAAGCACAGAAAAACATTTTTCATTCCATCTTCTCCGTACGACAGATAGTGCGTACTGCTCTATTTCTGAAGCATATTATTTGCATAGACCTATATGGTTAACATCTCATGGATCCAACGGAACAAGTTCTTAACATACTATGAAGTCTTGAGGAAATTATTGATTGTACCTCGAGCTACCCTGGTCAGTTATAGTTCAAGTCCTTGAGGTTATATTTATTATATATATGTAGAATGTAGATATATAGATTTCGAGAGATATTCGAATCAGACCACCATTGTCGGGTCTCTTTTCGTCTCTCTACCACTATAAGTCTCACCCAGAGAGACTTTCTGGATTTCTCCAGAGTTCTTCCCTGAGCTCAATTCCTAGTGTTAACGCTAGCATTTGTTTATGGGAGATCTGTTTCATCGACTGGGTCTCGACCCAATGATGTCCCAAGATCCTCATTCTTTTGCCAGCCAACGCCGGAAATTGACACAGTATATGTGTCGCTGTCTCAGGTTCCGCCAGGCATAGTTTACAGGTATCATCCTCTCTAAGGCCCATCTTCCTTAAGTGATACCCGAAATTACCATGTCCTGTTAACAAAGCCACCACCCATTTCAATGTTCCTCGACTCATGCTTAGAACCCTTCTTTGAGTGGAGCAGGCGGCCACTTAATTGCCGTTTTAGCCTGTCTACATTGTTCCACGGTTGATCATCTTCTCAGGTGTTCCGCCGTGATCCATTTGTGAATCAGCTGTTATACCATTCCTTTGCCAATTGAAGAGAATGGTTCTGGTCCCAGCAACTTTTCAGTTGACCCCTCTTTTGCAAGGGAGTCCGCCTTTTCGTTGCCTTCGATCCATATGTGTCCTCGTACCCAAGTCAGTGTTACTTCATTTTTAGATGAACACTTATTGAGCTTAAGTACACATTCCAGTGCCAATGATGTTTTTATGTTTGTTTGTTCTATGCATCTGATCACCGCCTGATTGTCCAGTGCTATAAGGATATTTCTTCCCTCCACCTGACTCTCAAGCAAGTAGTCCAACGCATGCAGCAATGCAATCATCTCAGCCTGGTATACAGAAGTGTGATTCCCGAGGCTAACGTGACGGGCTAGTTCCAGCTCTGCGGAATAGATACCGGCACCCGCTCCGTCATCCATCATGGATCCATCTGTGAAAATCACTATTTCACCACTCCTTTTTTCTGGAAGTAAAAATAATTTATTATTATATTGACATCCACTATTTCACCTCTGTTTACAAGAAAAATCTCCATTTGCGACAAGACTAACATTCGCTTTAAATTAATTTCCAAGAAAACAACTTTGACGTTACCAAAGTGCATAGGTCGTAAACATGGATGACTATTTACACATAGAAACAAACAATACAAAAGGGTTCCTTGGCCTATAATCTTACTCCCCCGGGATTAATTCAATAAAATGCCACATAAACATAGACATTTTTAGCAGGATACCCTCATAACCATTCAAAATAAATTGACTCCGAACTTATGATAGATAAAATCGGAGCTGCCTGCCATGGCAATTGTCGTAAATATAAATTGCTACTGCGGTTTTCAGACAGGATGGATTTCTGAAATCGACATGTCATGACATCGCAGCAAAGTCCTACACCTTTCGCATCAGGAACACCCTGTACATATATCCATTAATCTATAACCACGATTACAACTATTATCAGACAATTATTCTATATCTCCGAATAGAGCCGCTTAATTGCCTATAAAGAAGGATACCAATGGAGCTGCCTGTGGTTTAGCTACTTTTTCCATTCAAATGCACACCTTCGTCAATGGGTATAGCTGAGGAAAAAAGCTCCCACCAATGCCCATGTGCAGAGAAAAAGCTCAACGCTCACATTCCTTTGGATAAACACGGAAGCTGTAACTGTGACAAAGGTCGGGATGTGTTGCTCTTCGCTGGAATGCTCTCGCCTTCCTCTCGAAATAAAATGTAATCGTTTCTAAATTTATCCATGGCAAAGTTATAAATTGTGGTTAATTAAGTTTTGCAAAGTTAAAACAAAAAGTAAAAATACAAGGCCCCCCCCATATATTATCAGAGGGAAATTGTTGTTTTTCCCAAAAGGATATACTATCGAACACTAAAACTGGGATCTCCAGCATGCGCATAGGCCTTCAAATGATGTTCCTTCCATTGGTGTACAAAAATATCCGAGTAAGAAATCCTATTGCAGTAGTGTAGTGCGTGCTGTTAAATAAATTATTATCCTTTCTTCAAATAAATGTGTCGTCCCTCCAAAAATCAAAGAGAAAGTGTTCAGGCTAAGAAGTGTCTAATGCGAATCACTGCAAGATGTATCCGTGCAAGGCAAACGTGTATTTTTATATGTGTACCTATATTCGAAGCATAAATCTCAGCTCAAACTACCAATCGTCGCAATCAATTTAAAACAAAAGGAACTCATTACTGTAATGGTTCCGAACTGTGAGTTGAACAGTTGGCCGAGGTCAGGGCTACAGCCGTAGTAATGCACCCAAAGTGCTTCGATTCTAATTCAATTTGAAAATACGTGAGTGAAACTGCAAACAAAAGTAGAAAAGTTAATAGAAATACGAGTGGGTAAGGTACACGAAATCATGTTGACCTGAGTGTCGGCAGTAGGTACCTACTACTTACTTTTACTTGTACGTACGAGTAAATACGTGACGTGAAAATAATTTGACAAACCTATCGAACTCTTGGAGCCGAGGATACCGAATATACCCGAGGATATCAATTAATTATAATGTAAGTCATCTGTTCTATTTATGCGAATGCTTCTTGGTATATAAACAGAGAAAATTTGGCACAAACTCCATGTAACGCATTAGTTAAATGAAGGAGTGTTTGCCTGCCATGTCAACTTGTATACCCGGACATATAAATCTATCTGGAGGAAGAATTTAAAGGGTCGAGTCATTCAAATACGTTTGTCTACGAGTATTTATTGTGCACTGAATATTTAATTTCCAATCGAAATGGAAACTTCTCAGCCAAATTGTTTATTTGTTTCGTAAATTAAGCTCCTTAGAAGTTTAGGTAAACAACTTTTAATGAAGAATAATTGTGTTTTTGTTTATATCCTTGATCGTCGCCTATATATGTACTTGTACATATATATACGAAGTCATCCCCTTGGTTCGTATTCTATCTTGGCCTATTATTTAGCTGAGCACTTTGGCTGGCTTTCTACGGCTTTGTTTTGTTATGGTGAATTCAAAGCGAAATGGGGGAGAGCAATTGTTTTTCATCCACTTAAATTTGTTTTGCTTAATTTGGGTCACTATGGAACATGGCTTAGTTGAATATGGCCTGATTGTGCAAGCCTTTGGCATTTGTTTTAAGGATTCCTTAACGAGCCATATCTAGCTTCCGTATGCAGGCGGGTACTAATTTGACACAGGATGGCGGAGACGTCCTGCGGAAGTATAAGTTCATGGATGGTGTACAAAAAAAAAGTAGCTCCAGCTCCCTGTGTTTTGTTTTTGGGAAATCTTTTGGAAATGGCGGTCATTAAAAACCAACCAAAATAGTAGGCGGCGGCTTTATGGGATAAACTAATGTCGTTTTCCATTGGGACAGAAATTCAATCTGTTTTTCATCTAAATCACTTTTCATGTTCCATTGGGCAGAGAAATTCATCTTTTTTTTCATTTCGGATCACTTTTTTTCAGATCTCAATATTTTTCAGATTTAAACATAGGTAGGGTAGAGTCGCCTATTCTCGAACAGTTTACCGACATTGAATAATGAACAGACTGTAAAAAATGCTTACAATGGGCCTACACATTTAGTTTTGATTTCATTTGAAAGAAAAACTCAAATATTCTTAAACCTCATACAGTTGATTTTGTTAATTATTGCAATTTATTAACAAATGAAGTAAATGTGAAAACTAACCATTTTCCCCTATTTTCGAACACTTGTTTCCCAAAGCCGAACAACAGGTTTCCTCCTTTCGAACACTTTAATCATACCTATAATTTTGTCTTAAATGTTAATTTCAACTAGGTACATACGAAGTAAAAACGAAATTAAGGAAACACTTTAGTGCTTGCACAGATTTTATTTTAAGATAATAAGATTACCAATTAAAAAAGACTTAAAAAAGATAAATATTCGGTTAAGAAAATAACAAAAACAATTCATTTTATTTAAAAAAAATAGACTTAAAGACATAAATAACTAGTTATCTATAACTATTACAATAACTATTTATTATCAGTCATTTCGTTATTACGTAGGAACAAAAATAATCACAGGTAATTCATTTTTTTAAATAATAATTTAAAAAAAAATTATGAATAAATATCACACACATAGTCTTCCATCTGTGCTTCTTCAAATGTGAATATCCTACATTTCTTATATGCATTCTGTATAATTATGGAACGATCAGATTTATCCAGAACTAGTTTCAACAGTTGGCAAAAGTTCGTTTTTGTAACTGTTTTATCATGGTTTTCTGGTAAATTATTCCAGTCTCTAACAGTTTTCCTATAGTCACTTTTTAGGCCTTTAAAGGCTCCATAATGTGTGTTGTATTAGGTGGCAGCGAATACAAGATAATTTGGTTGTTGGAGCAGTTATCGCTAATGTGCATCGATATTTATGCGACTTATGCCCATCTACTAAGAGAAGTACTGGCCTTTTAATTTGGTGCTGATCGAGCCAATTTGAAAAATCGTTTGCGATGTATTCATAAAAGGTTTCAGTCCTCATCCAACCTGTTTCTGAACGACCAACAACCCAGTCTTCAGGCATGTTGCTCACAACTTTAAAGGGCACATTTTGGTAGGGAAATAGGTACTATAACGGGTGGCAATGTTTCACCACTCGCGCTGAAGACTAGAAGGACTGTCAAGTTATCTTTCTCATTAGCAAACTTACTTACTTACTTAAGGTGGCGCTACAGTCCGGGGTGGACCTGGGCCTCAACCAATACGCCTCTCCAGTTAGCGCGATCTTTGGCTAACTGCCTCCAGTTGCGCACTCCAAGTTGGTTGAGGTCCCCTTCCACTTGCGCGCGCCACCTAAGGCGAGGTCTTCCTCTACTGCGTTGTCCCTCCGGGTTGGAATCGAAGACTCTCCGGGCCGGAGCGTTGGTGTCCATTCGCTCTACATGTCCTAATCATCTTAGACGACTAATGCGTACTTTTCTGATCAAGTCGATGTCGCTGTACAGCTCGTAGAGTTCGCTGTTAAATCTTCTCCTCCAAATCCCGTCAACGCAAACAGGACCAAAAATCACTCGAAGAATTTTGCGTTCGAAGCGACCAAGAAGATCCTCATCCGTTTTTGCTAGGGTCCATGCTTCTGCGCCATAAAGCAGGACAGGGATGATGAGAGGCTTATATAGAATGTCCTTAGTGCTTCTTGACAAGGCCTTACTAATCAATTGCCGTCTTAGGCCAAAGAAACAGCGGTTGGCAAGTGTGATTCTTCGCTTGATTTCTGAGGTGATGTCATTTTCAGAGTAAATAGCGGATCCGAGGTAGACAAAGTCCCTAACTACCATTAGCAAACTTAACTTGATAAATATTGCGATATCCTTTGGGTCCAATTACATTCCCAGTTTTTGGTGCAAGGCTAAATGATGTTTCGTCCCCATTGAAAATACGTGTAGGGTCATCCAATATGTCTCTACAGTTTTCCTCTATTATTATATATACCCTACTTGCTGGCCTTATACCAATTGAATCATTGCGGATATCTCTCAACGCGAATGCTAATGAAGCCTCAGTATATTTTTGTTTTTGAGTCATTATTTGAACCTATAAAATGAAAACCGTTAAAATATTGGGTGATCGAGAATAGGAAACCATAAAAGTGTCAGTTTCCTTATTCCGAACACCAACGATTATTGTGTTCGAGAATAGGAACACTAATTTTTTATATGCGGTTTGTGACACAGAAAGAGAAACAAAATGTTTTCCAATAAGATAAGGTAGTAAACTGGTAAGAATTTTTTTTTTCATAGTTGCCTATTTGCGAACAGTTGTGTTCGGGTTAGGAAACTCGGTAAAAATTAGGTTCCTTTTCCCGAACAACCCAAAAACACTAGTTCAATTTTAATGTACCTACAAAACTTAATTTAATATTACAATTAATTGCACTAATATCATAAAAACACAGTTTAAATAACTTAACTGATCAATATTGCATTAAAAACAACTTTTCCTAGACGTTCACTGAAACTTTTTTTTTTTAAAGAAAACAGATCTACCGCACTCACTGAAACCCATAAGCAAACTATGAATTTTGTTGACATAAGATACATTAGTACGAATGCGATATTTATGGTAAGTGAAAAGGGAATATGCATACGTATAAGTGTGCTGTGACGGAAAGCAGAAACTGTAAATTAACGATAATATAACGGATTTTGCAAAAAGTGTTCGAGAACTGGGGATGTTCGGAAACAGGCGACTCTACCCTACCTACCAATATACTTTGCGCAAAGTTTCTTGAAAACTAAAATAACGTAATACATATGTAAATAGCCATGGATGTAATTTTGAAGGAATTATTACCTTCATTGTCTTCCTCTTCATCTGGGAGAACATTTTTCAAGTCGATACCATTTGTGATTTTGCAACAAAAGAATGCAATTTGATGGCTTATATTGTTGTCAAGTAACGCACTAATCCATTTACAAAAGCAGATCAATTCCGTTGCATGTTCCATGAGCAGTGTTGCCAGAATTTAAAAAAAGAAAATGCTAGATTGAAAAAAAAATATGCTAGAATGTATGGAGACAAAAAATAAAAATGCTAGACAAAAAAAAAGTGTTTGCACCAGCTTTTTTAGCTTCAATTTCATCTGAATGCATTTTTTTATATTGAGTTAGGAATTTCGACCCTAAAAATATCTCAGAAAATAAAAAATATAAGAATCATGTTTTTTTAAACAATGAATTTAATTTTTTTTTAAGCATTAAAGTATCAGTCTTCAGAAAAAAAAACAAAAGAAAAAAATATCAACAGTAGTAACTACAGTGGGTGCATTTTTTTTTTTTTTTTTTTGTGTTTGAGGTCCACCACAGATAAATAAATCCTTCACCACATATCTCAATTAATAAGCCCAAAGCTCAAAGGGCATGGTAGTACCCAGCGAAGTTCTAGCACTACACCCTTTTTACAGGAACAAACTTAGGCGATTTTGACCCTCCTCTATCTGAAGTCAGAATATTCAAATTCGAAATATTTGCTAAGTTGATCAAGCACAAGCGCCCCAGTAAACTTTTTAGCATAAGTGGTTCCTGAAATATAGGGCTTAGAAATCACAAAAACCGTAACCGACTGACTGACAGATCATCAAAATTATGGAGTACTCCCCGACATCGTGAAATCTTCTAATTTTGCACAGCGGTATGTCTGGTGGTGCAATCAAAGGAATAATTGAGGTTTCTTTATAAGGGGACGTGGATCCATCCACATCTCAAAATTGTTGTCAATTATATGGAGGACTTCCGATGGCTGTTGATGGCTGTAGAATAATGAAATTTGGTTGATCGGTAGAGCTCATAATCTAAGATTTTTCATTTGAAGTGTCTGCCTATTGTCATTTTGAAAATATACATGCGACTTAAAAGTTCATGACTTTTCTTAGAACTTATTGCTGACTTAAATTTGGTGGGCTTACTTGGGAAGTTTTCTTTTCATTACGCCAAATTCGAAAGGTTTTAAAAACTTGACCAGTGAACCCACCAAATTTTAGTCAATAATGATTAAATAAAAAAATGTCTCTCATAATTTGTCGTGTTCTACCTTAAACCTTAATAAAGTAAGAACTTAGTGTACTTTTATATGTCGGTACTTTCCACGACTGACTTTGTTACATAGATGCTTTTTTTTAATAGAAGAACTCTCTGGCTCTTTTTTTAACATTTATGTTTTTGGTCTAATACTTATCTCCACGTACCCAATAGACACGATTAATCGTATTCACACATTATCCGTTCGCACGTTTCACATTTCATATGCGTGGGAAAGTGGTGGGAAATATCTTAAACTTCTATGCACTGTAAATCAGCTTAATGTACAAACTCCAGAGCAAATATCGAAAAATACAAAAATTCGAAAAAATGCTAAAACAGCATCTGGCATTTTTCTTTTTTAAAAAAATGCTTTCAAGTCTTCGAAAATGCTAGATCTAGCATTAAAAATGCCAGAATGGCATCACTGTCCATGAGCAGCGAAAAATCTGAGATCTGTGCCTTGATTTTGTGCGGATTTTGTCGAAATTGCGCTAGGGAACGTTCCGAATCGGATTTTAACGTGTGAGTGCACCACGCACTGGACCAGCGTGACCGTTGTGCAAAAATTTGACACTTTTTTCGAGGACTCTAATACAATTTGTTGGTACTTTTCCCCTTTTTTTAATTGAAAAAGGAACTTCGCAAATTCTTTAAACAACTTTAATTTCCAAATAAATATATTTAAAATGTAACGCGGTTGAGTATCGCAATACTATCGTATTATAACGTTAAGCAAGTAGCAAGCCAATTGTGAAAATATTGTGCGAAAATTGTAAAATTATCAGAGAAGCTTTAGGCCCCAGTTATAACCATACGTAAAACGAAACCGTACAAATTTTCTTTTGCATTTTTTGGCCACTTAAATTTGATGGTTGACCTCAATCTTGTTCTTAAAATGTTGCTTATGAATTATAAAGTTACCCGCTTATTAATAAAAAAATGTACACAAGTTAGTTAGCTAGCATACAAAAACTGGATATAACTGCTGAGTAACAAGTTGATAACTTTAACACGGTGTTTATTAATACGGGGGTCAATTTATCAACAAAAAAAAAAAAAAAAAAAAAAATAAGCAAATTATCTTTCAATTTTCTAGAAAAAGAATTTATTAATTTTTCTGTGAACCAAAAACGTTTCTCGTACGGAAAAATCTACAAATTCTTATTTTGGAAAAACGAATTTGATAAACTAATTTTATAATTCATTAGCAACATTTTAAGATCATGATTGGGGTCAGACATCAAGTTTAAGTGGTCAAAAAAGCAAAAGAAAATTGGCACGGTTTCTTTTTACGTAGGGGAATTATGCTTAAGATGACATACCCGATAAGATGACAAACTTGTAATCAGCTTGTAATTACTCTTTAACCATAAGCGCTACAGTTCAGCGAAACATGTCTGGACATGCAGTTTTACGATGTTAGTTACGCTAACAGTAATTCGGCAGCTAGTTAACAACGCGCTTTAAATGACAACGAAATCAAGAATTTTGTGCGTGAATTATTTATTTTTTGGTATTGAGTTTTAGCTCCAAAATTTCTGATAAGGTGAGTGTTGCGTTGTGTCTGAAGTTGTTTTTTGGGTACAGTTATTTGTATATTAAGTAATTCCTATGAGATTTTTGTACCTCATAAGAAAATGTTGGTTCCTACAATCTTCTAAACATTTTTAGTCATATCGGGCAAGATGGCATGATACCCACCGTTCAAGATCGCAAGCCGTCATCTTACCCAAAGCAGTGCTGCCAACCGTGAGGTACAGTTCTGCGCTGAAATTACATGAAAAACCGAAAAAAATTAAGCGCTAGATTTCGCAAACTTGCGCTAGATTTATGTTTTGCTAAATATAATTATTATATTTCTTGAGAGTGAAGAGTAAATACTTTTTTCCCATACATATGTTATGTTATGTAGGCATACATTTACATATTTCATTTAAAAAGAAAAAATATGTAGGTATAGACAGATTCAAATATGACATAAAGATCCAGTCTTCGTCTTCGCTGTCGATTTCGTCTGCTTGAAAAAATAAATCACTCACTTATGTAGGTTTAGGTACACTTTCATTAAAAAAATGTATTGAGTGCACATTTGAGGATGGACGCATTCTGTGATTGTCAAAGGACAAATTAACAAAATACCTACGAAATTTCTGGTATAGGTATTTCATTTTGCGCTGTGCGCTAAATATATTTTTTACGCACTGTCGGACCCGAAATTCCGCTAGATCTGACGCGTTTTCCGCTAAGTTGGCATCAGTGCCCAAAGGTAGTATTTTATTTTAATTTGTGTATCTCTTCAATGAAGTATGCCAAATAACTAAAAAAGAACCT
This sequence comes from Cheilosia urbana, assembly GCA_946477585.1. NCBI lineage: Eukaryota > Metazoa > Arthropoda > Insecta > Diptera > Syrphidae > Cheilosia > Cheilosia urbana. The sequence goes on along the minus strand of OX297854.1, from coordinate 59,904,487 downwards.
CAATCAGGCGTACTTGGTCAAAAGACGTATGGCTAAAGCTATTCAAGGCGTCAGGGAAAAATAAATAAATTTGGTCATGGCTATATGTCATCCTATACCGAACTATGTCATCTTAATCTTGCTGTTGAATTTTTTTTAAAAATATTTAAAAAATACTATTTATTGTTTTACACTTTTAATTTAAATGCAGTTTTTGTAACTTACAAATGAATTAATTGGATTCACTTTGTTTTCATCCCTATGATTGGTAAATATTTTTATTTTTCACTTTAAATAAAAAGTATGTCATCTTAAGCACAATTCCCCTATGGCATTTGGACCTTAGTTATATTGCCCTTTATTGTTTCACCGCCCTGAGTGTTAGAGAAAGGTTATAAATCATAGGTAGTTTAAAAAAAAAATTGATAATTTTCATAGAAATTATTATAGGTATATAAAAAAAACCCTTGGGGAGATTTTTTTAAGATAGTTCAAAAAAGAGATGCAATTTGTTTTCGAATGACAAATTTGAAAATGAAAATCTTAAACCTTGATTTTGAATTATAAATATATAATAATTAATAAAACATTGGCTGTAAATATATCAACTCATATTTATTTCCACTTTTTTTTTAAGATCTCGTTCAATTTACTTTTAAAAAGTTGCACAGAAAAATAAATGCAAGGAAAAATGCCTTTTCTGAAGTCTTCTGCAAATTTTAAATGTTCTCACAATATTTAACAAGTATTGCCTCGTTTTAACCGAAAATAGTGTTGTGATAGGGAACAGCGTTATATTTTAAACATATTTATTTTGAAATCACAGTTTTTGAAAACTACCCGAAGTGTCTTCTTCAACTAACAAGAAGGAACAAATTAGCAACAAATTGTAGCAGGGTCCTCGGAAAAAGTACCAAATTGTCGCACAACGGTCACGCTGTTGTCAGTTGTTCTCATCCGACATCCTTCTCGCAACCTAAATAGGTTGCGTATGGGAAAGCGCGCCTGGAATTTTCAGGAACAAGGCTACAATAGAACAGGAAATATTAGAAGCTGTCAGTTCTCGACATCACGCACACATTTATAGAATCCGCCTATACGTGAACCCTTTCAGCAACCGCAATTGCGACAAAAACCGCACAAAATCAAGGCACTGAAAAATATTTCTGGGGTTCTCAATGAAAAACGACATAAGTATGAAATAGACTGACAGCTTTCCTTCGTCTCCCCGAATTCCCCCGCATATTTTTTCAATACTATCCCCTCCCTCTCGCTCTCAAATGTACTGTCTGTAATTTGAATACATGTGAAACAGTGCTGCCAGTTTAGCGCTTTCGGAGTTAGATCTGGCGCTATTTTAACAGTTTTAGAGCCCATTAAACAGTTTCTAGCGCCTTTTATTCGATAATTTATTTCAACATATCTGTATTATACTTTGATTTAGCACCGTCGTAAAATTCATCTGAAACCCTGGTTAGGGTGCACATTTTGTAGCCTTTTGAAAAAATGGAAGAATATTTGTAAAAAGTCGTAAAAGTTGCATTTTCCTATGATATCGTTCAATAAATTTATCTGATATAGATGCTCTTTTTGATCGATTTGTCATCAGCCTATATTATGTAATAGATACTTCTGAGAGTTGCAGCCTTGCAAATTTCCTAATATAATAAATACCTTATAGTTTATTTATATATGTCAGAATTTCAGTACTGGTGCTAAATGTATCTCTTGATTTTGAATAAAAAAAAAAAAATAAATAAATAGTTGGTGCAACAGGTCCGTAGGGACCATAGCTTCTCGCAACCATTAGTTTTGTGTAAGTTTTTCATTTTTGGAAGGAATGGAAGGGATCTACAATTTTATGCCGATTCCATATGGCTAATTGAGAAGCTCGTTCAAGACAATTATACTCTCGGATGTTTGTGAGACGTTAGCGAGAGGTGGCGCAGTGGAGAAGAAAAATCCTTAGTTGGAATTTGTTTTTTTTTGCGAGATTCTAAACTATGACTCCAGGCTTAGTAGTCCAACACACTAACCACTTAATTTGTTTTGCGTTAACGCAATTAGAGGCTAAAACGACCTGGCAGTACTGGTGTGAAGCAGTACAAAAAGTAAAATTCTAAATTCTACTGACTGTGAATTGTTTATTACACCTTCCGCAATTTAGAATTTTACTTCTTGTTCCTACAACGTGGTATTCCTGCCTTTTTGTGAAAATTTCGAATTTCAAAAAACTTTCCGTGCGTAAAAAGAAAAAAAAAAACATCAAAACTGGGGGAATATCATTACAATACATTTACCAAACATTTTTAAGGCGTTTTTCTTTTTTATATCAGAGCTTGGCACTGAACTGAGGTCGAGCATTATGAGCGCGCTCTGAACCGAGCGTGCTCAGATCGTTCTGATTTTTTTCTGTTTTTTTTTTTTTTTTTTTTCTGTCAAATGTGACTGTAAGTGTGTTTGTATGGATAGGTGTAATCAGCTTTTTACTCAGCCTGCTCATACAATTTATTCTGAGCTTATAGAGCGTGCTCTGATCATGCTCTGAACAAAAAAAAGAAACACAAATTCGAGCTCTGAAGCTGATGTGTCTGAGCTAAAAAGGAAACACGAACTTTTTGTATAACAGCTCACAAATAGTCAAATGAACAAACTGCGACTGAGATTATTTGTATTTGGTGAGTTTCTATCAGCTGATGTATGCGTTCTGAGAGTTTTATTAATTCGTTGTCAATTAGTTCACCACGAAATTATGTATTCTAGTGTTTCAGCCGAGAATGTTAATAATGCTAATCTTAATAAACTTCTCCTTCGCAATTGCGAACAACTGACAAAAAAAAATTTGAGCCATATCGGCCCATCCGTTCTCAACTGATGAACTACTATACATTTTTCACACCATTTTTATATAGAGGGAAAACCCTCCGGAAAATACTGGAAATTGATTTTTTTTTTTTTTTGTATGGAATTTTGTGTGCAATTGTTCCGGAATGACTTTTCTAATGGAGAAAAAGATAAATTTTAGTGGCAAATTCGGAAAATTCCGGGAAAACGCGAACAATTTTAATATTTCTTTTTCGACGAAAATTTGAATTTTATCGCATGATTAGATGTAAAGGTGGAAAATTCGCTGTGAAGCTTAGAAAATTTATAGCACCCATCTTTGCAGGCAACCGTCTTTCTGGTAAATTAAACTATCCGCATTCTCGTTGGTGTTGTTGTAACTTCGAAAAGGCGTACAATTTTGCCCCCATTGTGGTCGGTAAGAGATAATTGAGAACTAGATGCCATAGCGGTAAAGGTATCACTATTTTGACAGAGATGCCAAAAAGGTAGACTCAAACTTCATCCACTGAATATTTGGCACATTCGTTAACCAATGTTGGTTGTAGCTTCATAATCCAATGTGCTTACCAACGAATCCAGACGGTATAAAACTACTGTTTGAGGTTAAGTCCAGCGAATCGAGTCCATCATATTATGCACAAGATCAGTGGATATCCGGTGGGTGGGTATCACAGGTTGATGAAAAGTTGCTTACCTACTTTAAACATAAGACCCAGCATCATATTAAGTCTTATAAAAATTGGAACAATGTCTACGGAATCTACTTTTTATTTGTGCGAAATAAAACCTTTCTCATTGTGGTGAGTTGTGTACTCTTCCTCTTCCTTGCTATTTGTTCGCATGTCACACAACAGGGAATTGTCTATTATCCAACTTCCAAATCTCTAATTCGTAGCATATTTGTTTGCTCCCATTTCACAGACGGTGTTTTGTTGTGTATGCTTTGAAAATTTCCCAGAAGTTCATATGGATGTTTTTGTATACATGCTGAAGTAACAAATAAGATACTATGTACCTAGGTACTATGCGTATGCCCTTGCCCCTGGCTCGCATACACATACGTTTTATTAGAAAGTTTCAGCCACTTAACTGTGACAATACCACAAAGAATTGACAGGAATAAAATACTTTTGCAATAAAAAATACCACGCGACTGTCAGCGCCCATAGTGGGGGAAGGATGGAAGTAATTACGACAAGGTTTGAATACAACGCGCCCACGGATCAATCAAAAATTAATTATAGCCAAAGAAGACTGGGTGTCACGTAACACGAAACCATTTCCGACGAATTTAGAAAACAAAGAAAAGAATGGACGTATAGCTGCAACGAGAACAAATAACCTCTTCTTATTTGTTTGGCCTCGAGCTTATTCGTCGAAGGCAAATCTCATAGCAGGGTGAGAAGCAGCGCTGCCGAAAGTACTACAATAGGATTATCTGTTGTACCTACACCCGTACTCCTCAAAGCCCGATTGTAGTCCTATTTTTTAATTTAGGATTTAAATATTTTCACATGAATTGAAATTTGACTCTACCCAGTTAATTGCAAAACAAATTTTACTTTCTGGATTTTTATTACGATATTTTTTCATTTTCGATTGTGTTGTATTCGTTTCGAGCGGATACCTACTGGACATTAATTTTCTTCATTTAGGTTTTTTCAAGAAGCACGGGTAGATATTGAAACGAATTTAAGCACACTGAGTGTTAGGTATTAACGAAATTTGTTTTTTATTTGTAAAAGCCATGTATATGCCATTATGCAATATAAAAAGGTATCACGGTTCCTATAGTGATTCAATTTTTAGATTGAATATTTACCGAACAATTTGCCTTGAATTTTGCCACCAAACGTTGGAGAGTTGAATTTGAAGGGCCGCCGTGTCTGCTGTAAAATTGACGCAACGTTTGCACTGACGAATACTCATTTTGATAATAAAGTTTTATGGCATGGTGTTTTGGCATCAGTAACTGAACAATAAGGAAGTGATTAGACAGAGGTCACAAATACAACATGGTCGTCACAGGCTGGCAACATCGACTCGTCCCAATTGAAAAACTCTTATACCCTATTCACACCGAGCCAAAAACCGGGCTTACGCGAAAACTTTTGAAAACGTCATAGAAAATAGCAGTTTTCCCATTTGGATTTCAGTTTTCAAAACGAGTCGTTTAAAGTCATAATCGCTGGGTTGTTGAAACAAACACACCTTTTGCAATATTAGGCAATGTCAGCAGACAGCTGAACGAACAGAAGTCACAACCCACAACTTAAAACCATTTCCCACACTTTATTGATGGGCTACTTGTAATTATTTGGTGAATTACAAAATAAAAACCACTTTTCTTCGTTTTCCAACCCTCTTGGTTTTCATCTTCTTGCAAACAGGAAACATCTCACGTGGCACCCAGTCTCCACGAGGCTTAATTTCAATCAAGACTTCAATCATGACAACAATATTGTCTCGTGTAGACCACGATTTTGTCGACATGACAGAAATCCAGACTTTTCAGTCCGATTATTTTTTTTCCTGACATCTCTGCAGACATATCTTTGGACTGAAATTTGACATTTGAAGTTTAGACCAGCGTTTGACAGCAAAACATAATTTTGTTGGATTATGTCGTTTTCCGTTTGGACAAAAAACCAATCTTTTTTTTTTTTATCTAAATCACTTCATGCTCTATTGGGCAGGAAAATCAATACTTTTTTCGATTCGGATCACTTTTTGTAAATCTCGATTTTTTTTTCAAACTTACACAGACTGCCACAATACCAATACACTTTGCACAGCGATGTACATCATTTTTTGAAGTTTGCTTTCAGACAAATGCGCAAAAATTCGTGAAAACCAAAATAACGAAATACATAAAAAGCCATTGATATAATATTGGAGGAATTATTATCTTCATAGTCTTCCTCTTTCTGAAAAAAATATCCGGAGGTCACAATGGAAAACATTTTTAGACACACGAAAATCTGAGAGCGAATCTGAAGAAGCGAGAGCCGCCTTCACTTGTTTCGTCGTTGATGACATCTTGTGATATGAAATGTCATAATACGATCTGCAGAACCAAACCAATGCAAAAATGGCGGACAAGAGGTCTGACTTAAAAGTCTGACATAATTCAGACTCGTGGAGACGCGGTGGAACTACAGAGGGCGTATTAACCAACAGAGCCATTCTTCTTATTTATAATTTAAATATTAATCGTTATAATTGTGTTACATAATATTATTTTTAAATGCTCTGAGTTAATTTTATTTGCGACTGAAATTTCTAAACAAAATAGTTTATACAGAAGTTTGCGACTAGTGTCTAACAGCTGATTGTAAAGTCAAACGAAAAGCAGTTGGTGTTTAGTGTGTGTGCATCGAAGAGTTTTTAACGAAAACACCATTATAGGTTATTAGCTAAAAATAAATTTCCTAGCTTTTGTTCTGTAGTCCCCGGTACTGGCCTCTGGCCACAAAAATTCTATTATACTCCCCAAAAAAAATATGAAACGACAACCCTAGTAAGAAGATATCTCTATTCTCTAATCATTCTCCTAAAAATGAATAAATCACCATTAATCTCTTTTGGCACAATGTCGCGTGTCGCCGTACGTTGTTTTCGTCAATTTGTTTTCTTTTTTGTGTTGGTACCTACTCTTAATTTTTGCACAGAGGAATTGAGTAAAAAATGCGTATGGAATTGAAATGAGTTCGAGTACAGAGATGATATTAAAGTGTTAAAATTTAACTAAAATTTTAAATATTTAATATCCGAAATGGTTTATCTTTATAATGGGAGTTTTAATTTATCACTCGTCCATCGTCCTCATCGGTCAGACGGTCAGTTGTATTCGTAGTTCGTATTGTTTTTCATTTTCTTCTCGCGTGTGTGTATTGCTTTTTATTAAATTCAAGTGTCACTGCCCAGCGTGACCGTTGTGCGAGTTAAGGCCCAACCTATAGAATCCGTCGCGTGACCCATAAGCAGCACACGTGCCGGATGCGACGGATAAAATAGGTCCACTATCTATTTTTCTGTCCGTCGCACCCATTGACAGTTCGCAGTTGGCACAGTGCACAGAGCGTTAGGTGAGAGGACGCTTTTTCATTGGTGGAAATATTGAGAGCATAAGAGAAACTGACATCGGCTGCATCAGTGCTCTTATATCGTGGGATTTCTTCTCCTTTTTTTTTTGGAAATTTCGTTGTCTTAAAAGCCTTCCGTGGGCAAAACATTAAAACTATTTTTTTGGTTTTTAGCAAGATTTTTTAGTACAAACATTTTCTAGTACAAAAAGGTAATCCTAATAATATTAACTAACTGCTATTTTTATACCAAAGGTAATTTATGTTAAAGATTATTACAAACAACCTGTTATATGAATACCTGTTTATAATTATTCTTTATAGACTTTGTATTTTTATAAGCTTTTCAATAATTTAATTTTGTTCATTCAATATACATTTTCAATTCTGCTCTGCAAGAGGTTATGGGCCCAGCTTTATGATGGAATTTCTAAAATCATTATTTGCAAAACTTAATGCAGATAATTACCATCTGTGGAAGTATAAGTTGGAACTCATATTGAAAAAGGATGGAGCTTGGAAATGTATTGCGGATCCCGTCCCGGAAGTGCTAGATGTAGCGTGGAAGAAACTTTATGATAAAGCGACCGTGATTATCGGGTTATCAGTGGAGGATAGTCAACTTCTGCTCATCAAGAAATCGAGGTCAGCACGAGAGGCTTGGGAGATATTACGAAATCATCATAAGAAAAATACGTTAGCAGCGTTCGTCTCATGAGGAAGATTTGTGGAATGAAGATTTTCATAGACTCCAACATATCGGATCATATTATGGAAATGAAAATTCATTTCGAAAAATTGGAAGCTTTGGGTGAGCAATTTTCAGAGCGTTGGTTAGTCGCTATGTTGCTCAGTAGTCTTCCATCTTCTTTTGATACGTTGGTTACTGCACTAGAAGCTCGAAAACAAGAGGAATTGACGCTTAAGTTTGTCGAAACCAGTTTGCTTGATGCACACCAGCGCCAGACGGAAACTTGCACTTCAAACGCGATTTTAAAATCGTTTGATAAAAGAGAGGAACGCAACGTTAAAACATGCCACTATTGCAAGATCAAAGGACACATTAAAAGGGATTGCTGGCAGTTGAAGAAATTAAAGACCAAAAATCAATCTGGTGCAACTTGCCACATAAGCACAAGAATATCAGATTTCGTTGAAATGAATACCTCAATTCGTGAGAAAGTAACAGTAGCAAACCGAGATACAGTGGTTTCAAGTGGAAAAGGACTGTGTCGTATTAAAATTCTTAATAGTAATGGTGAGAAAACTACAGTTAAAGTCCAGGATGTATTATTCATACCGTCATTTCATGGAAATATATTATCAGTTAGACAAATTTTAAAAATGGGTTTTAAGTTGATGTTTGCAGACTCAATATGTAGTATTCAAACGAAGACAGGAAAAGAAATTGGTGTTGCTGACTTGGCATTCGGCTTATTTCGTTTACGGCAACAATTGGAACAAAAGACCTTAGCTGTGGAATGCAAATTACAAAATTGTCAGCACTACTGGCATAAACTATTTGGACATCGAGACATTGATGCTGTTAAAATCATGCAAAAAGGAAAAACGGTAAGTGATTTTCATATTACCGATTGCGGGATTAAGAAAAATTGTGAAATATGCATTCAATGTAAGATGACCAGGACACCATTTAACAAACAGTCCCATACAAAATCAAAACGTGTACTGGATTTGATACACACTGATGTTTGTGGTCCAATGCAGACAATTACACCAGGAAGAAAACGATATTTTCTTACATGCATTGATGATTATAGCCGATATACTGCAGTGTATCTTCATCATGATAAAGAAGAAGTATTTGAAAAGCTAAGAAACTATTTGGAATTATACTCTGTCCAAGAAAAATTGTCAGTACAGGGAAGATAGGATGTTTGTCTCTCAGTCTGGTTGCAATGACTTACATAAATCGGTCCCTTTTTAAAGCTCTCACAGGGTTGCCGTATTGTGTATGATAATTCGCCATAACTCAGAGAGTAATACTGTTAGGGTTACCATCTTCCAATTTTAAATAAAAATATTGCTGAACGAAATAAATTCCGTTTATCTTTTTAGTTTTCCTTTTCTAATATTCGATTCATTTAAAGGGTATCACCAGTAGGCCTAATCGCTTTAGTTTGTTCTCCAACAAAAAATACAAATTTCGTAAATCAAAATGAAAAAAAAAATATAGAATACAAAATTATATTACCACAACGCAATGTCATACACCTAAATAGATGGTAAAAGGACTGCACTTGTGCAGCTCTACATACATTTTTTAATATAGACATACATATATACCTAGATTACATATTTGTTAAAAAATTACTACCCGTCAATGCAGAACTTCGCGGAAACAGTAGCAAACAAAAGGATCATAAAATCCTTTCAAGGCATTTGCTTTACTGGAGAGGAGTGACCGGATGTGGTAAAACTCAACGACCGAAAATAATCAGTATAGGTCTACCTGCTTCATCATTTTGATATTTCAGTGTGAAAAATATGCTCTACAAAGTGAAATATGAATTTATACATACCAAAACATGCAGAAATATGTCCTAACGAATAAGGCCGAAAATTTGTACTTAGTTTTCTATATTAAAACTAACTTTTGCATGAATCCGGTTGAGTTGCCCTAGTAATCATTATTAATTTATTGCAATATCTATACAACGCACATTATGATCACTTGTTGCGTTAATGAAATGAATGCATTAAAACACCTCACGAATAAACATTATTTCTAAAAGACAATATTCAAAAATATGTTTTAACTGAATATTGCTGGATCTTTCAGAAATACAAACAAACTAAAACCGAATGGCAGCACCCCGAATAATATGCCGCTCTCAAAAGCTCCAAAAAGCTCCAAAAAGCACCAAAACCGAAAGTTCTTTGACAAAATTCAAAGAAAAACCCTTTATGATATGCTAACATTGTCATATGGTAACACTTCTCTGATGTGCTTCAGTCACTCACACTGCTTATTTTGGTTGACGATAACAGCAAGCGAACACAAGCGATCGTGCTCATTCTGCCCGCAACTGTGTGGCAGACTGGTTGTGGAGGGATGTATGCGAATTTCAGGAAAATTACAACAACAAAATTCTTTGGAATGCCAGTGGTTTCGTTTTTATTTCAGTGGCAAATCTTGTGTTTGAGTGCCGTGAGAGTACTAACGGCACCACTGGTAGAAAAAAGAGCTTCCCATAAGGCCTGTACTGACAATTTTTCTTGGACAGAGTATAGTCAAATATAAATTTTTAAGGTATCCCAGTATCATTCGGTCAGATAACGGTGGGGAATATACGTCTCAAGATCTTAAAAATTATCTTAATATTAGAGGGATTCAACAGCAGTTTACAGTACCATATTCTCCGGAGCAGAACGGTGTAGCTGAAAGAAAGAATAGGTCCCTAGTCGAAATGGCTCGTTGCTTATTAGCTGAATCAAAATTGACAAATGAGTTTTGGGGAGAAGCGCTTATCACATCTAATTATTTACAAAATCGATTAGTATCTAGTTCAATTCCATCAACTCCTTTTGAACTTTGGGAACTGCTCGTTCCGTCGAATACGCCAATATTGACGAATCCGACAACGCGACGGATTCTATGGGCTAGTCAATTTTTATTCTATTTTGGCCCTTTTTTTTTAGTTGAAGAAGGCGCTTCAAAAAATGTTCAAATACTGTTATTTCCAAATAAAAACATTTAAAATGTAACGCAGTTGCCTATCCCAACACTATAACCCCCGTATTAATAAAGGCTGTGTAAAAGTTATCAACTTGTTACTCAGCCGTTATATCAAATTTTTATATGCTATCTGACGTTTGCTTACCAACTTACTTGTGCACATTTTTTTATTAATAAGGGGGTAAATGTTTAGAGGGCCAATCCTTATTAAATATCGTTCAAAAGTACTAAATGTGAAGAATAGCTTCAGAAATGGCACCTTTTCCTCATTGTCCCTTTTGCTTGCGACTTTTGAGAATTCTGAAGCATTCACGCTACGTCGACAGCTGCGTCGCATTTCTTCATCTCTCCGGGTGTGAACTTGGGCAGCCAACGGTTTTTGATTTAATTAAAAACCTACCTTATACCTTAGCAGCATACTAAAGAGAGTTGAAAACAATTGGTTAAAATTTAATGGTGGAACCTAGAACTGTATCTTCTGGCTTTCATTGTAACGAATCATTAAGCGCGCTAGTCGTTATCGTTATCCATCATTAGTGCACTGGCATTAGATGGAAGAAGTCAAATGACTGCTCACATGGTTGCTTGGTATGCGCAACGATGATAGCGATGATCACATTTTCGGAATGGCTGAGACTGCCCAATGCCAGCGTGGCCAGATGCAGAAGTGAATGCGAATAGGGGCTAAGAAATAGGCGGCAAAAGTCATACAAAGGAGGGTGGCATGGAGTTCCGTAACAACAACTCTGTTTAAACGCTGTATTCCTGTGCCTCACTGACCTAATTTATCTAGTAGTTTACGTTTAATGTATATATGCAATTTATCTTGGCTTCGTGAACCCTAACTGGTATGGAGGGAAACAGACGGGCCTAAACCTATATTGCCATTTTGAAAATTGTTACAGTACACATGCTGCAGAGTGATTTGATCAATTATTCCCTGATGTACAATAACTGGATTGCGAATAAGGACATGCATACAGCAAATTCCTACCTACTTTATAAAATGCGCTATGGATTTGTGTATAGAATTCGTCTATGTCGCAGTATTCCTTATTCGAGTCATGGTCGTGACGGCACTTTTTCCGTAAACTATATTTGTGCGATACCAGTCGGAGATGGCATTTAAAATTTAGTCACTGTGTGTTTAGCGATTCATGTTTGGATACAACATCGAATCCACTCTAGATCGTGCCCCCTGGGTTACTAAACAACGACGAAGGTTGCTGTGACGTGACAGTGCCACCGTAGTGCCCTTAAGAGGATTCGCAAAATCAGTGAACCGAGCGGAAGAATAACTATTATGAAGGAGGCTGTCACAGATACAAGCTATGTGGCATGGGTTGCAACTTGCAACTGAAGGTGGATGGAGTGAATGGAAAAGCTCAAGTGGCGAACGGGGTTAACAACAGCATCGGATATTTGGAATTACAATTATTTGGACGACAAGGACAACCGCTTTAGGATGTACAAACTCGCTAGTAATGTTTGCGATATTATCAAGCGAAGTGTAAGCGATGTAAACAGATCAAACTGCGATGTGAGTTGGGATGAGCTATAGACGGAGATAGGATAAACTGTACAGTGAGATTTATAAGAATATGCGCTTAGCAGGAAGATATAGCGTAACAGAAACTCAAAAATTATTCGGGAAGGTCGTCGTTAACGAGAATGCAGGAGATACGAGGGGAGCATCACAAATGTGTATAAGCATTAGAGAGGAATGCTGTTTTGTACTAACTTAGAAGTATCTATGTGGAACAATTGAATGCAGAGGAATACTCGAGACGCAGCATTGCCAACCACTTTTGACAAAAAAATTCATAACTTCGAAAAATATTTGCCTTTTTCAGTAAAATAATGCCTAAAATATTTTTTTTTTAGCTAAAGTGAAAACATTTAATCAAAACTTAAACACTAATATCAAAAAATTAACAAAAAAAATTGTCATTTCCAAAAAAAAAAAAAAACTTAAATCATTTAAATCATCCATTTGTTAAATGCATTCGATATAAAACCATAACTCAACTCCACTATTCAATCACAGTAATTAGAGAAAGAAGTGAGGGAGACCCCATGTTCACGGTTGCCAGATTGGGCGCTTTATCGTATTTTGGACTATCTTAACGATAGAAATTTCTTCCATGAGCGCCCAACACAATTTTGGGCTACATATCGTTTTACAAGTTGTGTGTTAATTTTGTTTTTTTTTTATTCTTTTACAAAACTAAAAAAAGGAAATATTTTCGAACAAACCCGCACTTTTAAAAATTGTCAGCACTCTTGCAGTCAAGTGACATCGAACAGTCGTTCAAGTTGCACACACACCAATTAATTTTGCAAGCCTTTTGGTTTGACACAAGCCACAAAAGCCAATAGCAGAAAAAAAATCAAATAAAATCCAAGGCGTAGAAGTCAAAAAAAAAAAAAAAAAACGCGGTGAGAATAAGTCTAAAAAATACCAAAATTTTCAACGATTTTTCGGGCTTCTTCCTGAGCAACGATATTGCGCAAAATTTTTAAGATTTGGGCGCTTAAAGTGAACTAAATTCTGTCGACCCTGCCCATGTCCCCATCTCATTAAAGGATCTTTCTCGTTTGAGTAAAAAACGATTTGCTTAACGTGATTTTTGATTGAATGTCAGTTCGTTCGAGACTTCCATAAAGTAATAAGAGAAATTTTTCTAATATTATCGTATTTATAACATTTTAGAGTGATAAATAATAATCTGTTGAAAAGAGTTCTAAATTTCAAGACAAAATAATAAAATTAGAGTTAATGCCCTACCGGGGAAATAGAAAAAGAAAAAAAAAAAACCCAAACGTATGCTCGGAGGCACACCCACTGTTCGATTTACGCAAACTAAACAATCGGCCCTAGCGAGGTATCCGTCGGAACGGAAAATTCTCTGCGACGCATAATCTTTCGCATGGTTAAAAATTGCATTCGAGGTGTCCGACTTCGGAAGAGAAATACAAAATTGTCCCTTGCGCACCGCATCACACTCCAAATCGTAAACAAATTCCGCAACTAATTTCTCTCGGAGTATATCGGAACCTTTAAATAAAAAAATAAATAGTTGGCGCAACAGGTCCGGAGGTACCCTAGGCCTAGCTTCTCACAACCATTCGTTTTGTGTGAGTTTTTCATTTTTGGAACGAATGGAAGGGATCTACAATTTTATGCCGACTCCAAACGGCTAATTGAGAAGCTCTTTTAAGACAGTTATACTCTCGGATGTTTGTCAAACGTTCGCGAGAGGTAGCGCAGAGGAAAAAAAACCTAAGTTGGAATTTGGGTCTTCGCGGGATTCGAACCTGGGACCCCTCGCTTAGTAGTCCAACACACTAACCACTAAGCCATTGCGACTACATATATATAGGAACCTAGCTTTCAAAAATTTAACAAAAAAAATGCACTTCATCGCACTTCAACCTTATTCGTCGATATGAGTTCAAAAAATGTCGGAAAAATTCTCCAAACAGTTGTTTCATATTCGGCCTTAGCAAGGTATCCGTCAAAACGAAAAACTCTCCGATTTTATACGATTCGGAGGATTTTTACTGCGAGCAATATGAAAACCGTCGGATAAATATTCAAACGTCTTTATTCTACAACCGTCCAATTAGAAACCTCCGTCAACTTGGCAGAGCACTATGTCAAAAATCAATTTCGAACAGCTCTGAATTATGTGATCATTTTGTGCTAAGTTTTTGATTTTTGTGCTCCAACCTCTGCCAAGTTGACGTCAAGCCAGCAGAGCACGTAGTCAAATCGGCAAAAAAAAAAAAAAACTAATACTCCATACTGATGCCTTATTTACGTGTTTTTTGGAGCTCAAGCCGTAGCTAGAAATCGTATTACTAATCTCTATTCTAGTAAGTTAATAGAAAACTGTTAACTCAAATCCTAAAAACGGATGAAAATCAAAAAAATAAAAGGCACATACATATCTCTGGACCCCAATTCTAAAAAATTCTCGCATACGTTTATATGTCAAAGTCTCCGATGCGATGCGAAAACCTGAAATTTGCAATTCTCGAAATCCGAATACGAGAATTTCTCTTCGAATGTTATACTCGTCTGTGTTTTCCATGCGGATTTGTATCTCGTATACGGAATAATGAGTTTGATACTTCATAAAAAGTTTTGTTTTTTGATTTGTGTGTAAGAAAATAAGAATAAAATTTAAATGAAAGCACTTATTGAATGGTATCCCATCGTGTGCATGATGTTCGGAAATAGTTCAATAGAACAATTTCAATTGAAATATTTTTTTTGTTTTTTCACAAACTGTGTGTACGTAAAATTCTACCTCGTTCGAAAGGTGAATAGTATTTTCGCATAGGTGGAAATAAAACCCGTACTGCCTTGAGAGTACCAATTTTTCTGCTATGCTAACATTTCAGGCGGATTTGCTCGTATACGAATTATCCTATGCGGAATTTGAGAATTGAGGTCCTGATTTATGTGCTTTTGATTTGCTCAGTCATTCATTTTGTTGCTTTCCTTATTTAGCCTCTTATCCAACTTTTAGGACTAGCTCTGTTAGTAAAAGCCCTTATACAGCTCTGCTAAAAGTCAGCTGAAAGAAGGCAAAACTACAATGCAGGACGGTCGACATTGTGGCACCATTATCGAAAATGAGTAGTAGGAATAGGTTGGTCCTGGCGCAGGTAAAGTGGTGCATTTGGGTGGTGCAAAGTTTCCGGTTGTTGTCTTTGCTTAAAAGTTAGCCAGTACACTGAACTTCCGGTGGGATATGATTGTTGCATTAGCTTAAAGTTACCCAGGACACTAAACTTCCGGTGGGTTATGGTTTGTGTATAGTGTAAATGTTGTATTCTAGACAAGACCCACCTAAGATCAAGTTGGGATAGTTGGTTTTTGTGGTAAGATCCAGTTGGTTTTCTAGTCAAGACTTACCTCTATTCCTTAATACAACAAAATTCCCCACCAAAGATCCAGTTGGGATAGTTGGTTTCTAGCCAAGACCCACCTCGATTCCTTAATACAACAAAATTCCCCACGTAAGATCCAGTTGGGATAGTTGGTTTTCTAACCAAGACCCACCTCAATTCGTTAATACAGCAAAATTCCCCAAGATGGCGCTGCGTTCTTTGTGCTAAAATCCAGTTGGGATAGTTTGTTTTCTAGTAGTCAAAACCCACCCCGGTTGGGATAGTTTGTTTTCTAGTAGTCAAGACCCACCCCGATTCCTTCATACAACAAAATTCCCCACGTAAGATCCAGTTGGGATAGTTGGTTTTCTAACCAAGACCCACCTCGATTCGTTAATACAGCAAAATTTCCCAAGATGGCGCTGCGTTCTTTGTGCTAAAATCAAGTTGGGATAGTTTGTTTTCTAGTAGTCGAAACCCACCCCGGTTGGGATAGTTTGTTTTCTAGTAGTCAAGACCCATCCGGATAGCCAAGGCTGCTTTAGATGGCGCTGTGTTCTTGGAATTTTAAATGATCTAAAAATAGTATCGAAACGAATGCAGACAGTTGTAATGCTTTTGAACATGTTTCGATTTGATTGTACGAATGCAGACAATTGTAATGCTTTTTGATGGCGCGGTGTTCTTATCGCGTATCTACACCGAATTTAGCTATATACTGATTTCGGATGAAGTGGAGAGCATTTTTTTGCTGTTTGCTTTGTAATATTAACTGATCTAAAAATAGAATCGGTACGAATGCAGACAGTTGTAATGCTTTTGAACATGTTTCGATTTGATTTGATAGAAATCTGATTCAAATATCATGGCACTGGATGTGAACAGTTTGTATAAAAACGCTGCGTAAGGTCTTTGTTCAATCAGTCAACGCAAAATGTCAACCTCAAACATCTTAGAAGAACTCGAAACCCTTGCTTTGGGATACCCTCCGACTCATGCAATTAAGTCCTTGGTTGAAAATATGCCCTACGACATACGGGGCATGAAAAAAGTGACGACCAAATATGGTCTGAGAGTTATCGCGGACCTGGGAGAATTTCAGGTATATTTTTTCTTAATTACGCAATATATTATCGAAAATAAGAACATTTTTTTTTTTTCAGGTTTTCCTGCCTGAAAGATACACGGCAATGAGCCAGGAGACTCTAGATAGACTGAATTTAGGGGGCTGGACCCTGACCTATCAAGGTCTCTGGCATAAAACCGTCAAGCTGGCAATCAAGACAAAATAAGCTAAAAATAAAACGATTTCATTTAAATTAAAGATTGTGTATTTTCTTTTATTGTTTGCTTGGTGATTTTCTCATAGAAAGAAGAAAACATGTTTAAACATGCTGATTCAAAAAATTATTTGCAATAGCTTCATGAAAATAAAAAACACTCTTTGTTGTTAATTATGTTTCAACTTTTATTTTTATTCGCTTCCATATAGGAATTTATGTAATAGGTAAACATTTTGCAGTGCACAGCATTTGTCATGGTATAAGCACTTCTTTTCATTTGGATAGATACGCTTTAATTCTTTTAGACAAGGACAAGCAGCTTCTTCAATATTCGTCACGTCAACATTTTCATCCTGAAGCAATTCTCTGGTCCATAGAGTTTTTTCAGTTCCCTTAACATAAACAATTGAATTTTTGATAATTTTTCGAAGATATTTTTTAACTTCTTGAAATTCTGTGAGTCCGCCATCCCAGTTTAAGCCATGATGATTCTGATATAACCATCGAGCTTGTCTTCTTAGAGATGGTGCAAGTTGATCAGAGTTATATGGAGGCTTTAATATGAAATGGTGATGGTGACCGTTGTGCAGTAGAGCTATTTCCTTTGCGATAAATCTATTATTTCTTCCTTTAAAGCCTTGAACATCGAGAATAAAATACATTTTTGCGTGTGTGTGTGTATGCGTGTTTCCTCTACAAAATCTTGACTTCAACTAACGATTACATTTCTCGAGAAACTATCTGACTCAAGGGATTATAGTTTATAATGCGATCGTGTAACATCAAACAGTAAGCTGACGTATTGTCAGGGATTATTTTCGATGTTTTGATTTCAATGCGAATATCAACTGGACCGTTCTTTATTATTTCATTTTGATGTCTGCAGTCAATGACGAAAATTGTCGCCTGGGATTTAAGGGAGTCTCTGGATAATAACGGTTCAGCAAAGAGCCGATTGTAGTAGGTTTTTTGAAAGTCACAATACATATTATATAGTAAACTGTAGTTACTTTTGTCGAAAGATAGATTTAAATCTTCATATGGGAAAGAATCTGAGTTTAAATATGCCTTTACATTAGTAACATCACAATGATCGAAATTTGTTGGATTTCCCTTCAGTAAATTACGTTTATTGGTTTGTAGCGCAATTATAATGTAGCGTGGTTTCTCCATTTGCGATGTTGTTTTGACATTCCAAATATGATGATAGGTACTAGGTAATACCGGGTATTCATACAGGTCCCAGCTCCGAAAGGCAATCTTAATGGATTCACCATTACTAATAGATTTATATAGCTTCAATTTAAAAGAATCAGATAAAGAAATATGAGGAATTTTCCATTGTACTTTATTCAAGTTTATATTTGCTGTTTCATTTTCGTCTGCAATCAAAGAATTCGTATCCGTACGTGAACGTGTTAAGATCAAGTCATGTCGTCCGTTCGGAATTATTCTCTTATAGTCTTCAGCGAATCCCAGCAATTTACTCAGAGGTATGCAAAAATTAAAATACTGTGCATTAACATTGATTGAAGAATTGGGAGACCAAGATGCATTGAGCAGCATATCACTTTCATTTTTGTTTAAAGAAATGTAATTTTTAATGGTAGATGTGATTCCGACGTTGCGGATACTATCAATTTCAACACCATTGAATTCATAACGAATTTCATCAAACAGGAAGGCTATTCCATTATTTGCAAGCTTTGTTTTCGTTACAGCAGATTCATCAGCTTTCGATACAGTACCCTCAATATAAATGTAACTTTCTGAAGGTAGCACATTAAGATTTTGATGCTGGACACAAATTTGAATGATATCATTTTTCCCGAAATTATTCAAATACGGTGAGTATGTATGATATTCAAATTTTGAGATATTGTCCTCAAACGTTGGCTCTTCAAAAATATTCAGCATTTAGTTTTTTTTTTCAATCTGTATCCCAGTGACAATAGAAATTGTTGATTTCGTACAGTAAGTTGAGATGCTTTCCCCCCGGGTGTCGATCGGATATTGAGTGTCTTAGTGACCCGTTCGGTTCTTTTGTAAGGATGTGGATGATATATTATCATTACTGAGGTTTAAGATGCAATCGAACAGTAACGGTTTCACCACGAAAATTTATAATACGTCCGTCTTGATCAAATAGATTCAGTGTTATAGAACTTATCCTCTTAGCGTTTAGAGGCAAATAGATGACATTTCGAGGAACTTCAACTATCTTATAGCCTGGACTTACATTAACAGCGAATTCATGAAGTGTATGTGCTAATTCATTATTGATATATGTACCATCGATTAAATTACAGTCGATTCGGATAATGTTCACTCGATTGATGTTAACGTAAAGGTCAGATTCGTGTAATTTGTTTGGAGCTAACTTTTTTTTGCTGAACCCCAAAAGCGATCCAATAGAGTTAGTTTGTGAAAAATCGATTTCTATTGTGCTATAAATTTCGCATTTTAGAGTATTATTATTTGCTTTTATTTCGATTGATAGTTTGTTGGTAGGATGATCCGTATTGAATAATTTTACAATCCCTTTTACATAGTTATTAATGTCCTCAATCTCATAAGAGCCAGTAGGAAATGTTATTACAGTATCACCAAAATGAAGTAAATTATTCAACACATCCACATTAGGTATAGAATTATAGGTCTGGAAGTCAACTAAACCACACACGTATTCTGAATTTAGGGTAATCGGAGGAAAATACTCCGTAGTTAGAGTAGATTGGTTACCGCTCAACGTCAGTGTTAACGACATTGTGGTTGAAATAGAAATGAAAAAACATCTTTCAGTTTTAACTATTTATTTGATCTAATAAAAACTTTAAGCACAAATGACCACATACATAGGTATTAAAATGTTGACAGTTGTCGTAGTTGTACGTCATTTTTTTACCCAAATATTTAACAACTTCTAAAGGTGGCTTAAGATTACCAAAACTATCAAAATACTTGACAATTTTCTTATTTTTAATGTATGCTACCCAATGTGTACCAGGTCCACTGTCAGTGTCCAAATTAATTATTCCACATTCTTTGTTTAGTGGTTTCGCCGGCAATGTATCTCTCATGTAGACACCACGAAAATAAGGTATATTGCTTGTTCCGAAATGCATAATATCAATATTGGTGAGAGGACGATTAGGTAGCGATTTTATTAGTTTTTTGAATCTTGTGGTTTAAGAAAAAGTCCAAGTCCACTTTTATATGGTTGCAGATAAAGTCCTTTGCCATGTTGGATTTTCATTGCTTCCATGGCTTGGTTGTGACGTTTATTTTCTTCCAATCGCTCCCTAGCAAATTTTGTATCCTTTATTGCTTTTGCAATTGCAGCAGCTCCTCCAGCTAGAGATCCAATCGCTGATAGTCCAGCAAAAATAGGTAATAATGGTAAGAAACCACCAATTTTTTTTGGTAATGGTATTACACGAGGAGATGTAATGTCTTTTCGTTTATTTCTTAATACATGTTTAGCAGCTTTTAAGGCAATAACTGCAATTGCATTTGGATCTTTGCTTTTCGGTTCTCTTATAGCACTTCTTGCTTCTCTAACTGCCTTCTTGAACAAATTAACTTTCTTATGTGATCGTTTAGTTTTTTTCGGTTGGACGCTCATACCAAGCTTCGTTTTAGCCTTCATCGTATTCGTGACTAGCAGACTATTCAATTTTTCAGATATTGATGAATCCTTAGCCTTTACTCTATTCCAAGCTTTTTCAGCTAAAATTTTGTCAGCAATATGTCGATCGCTCAAATTATTATTGTTTGAATATGCAATATCGTGCTCACGACAGGCTTCATCCAAATGATTAATTCCACGGTCTCCCCTAGCAAGACGCTCTTTTAATTTAGTTCCGGGTCCACAAAAGTTGTACGAAGGTAGATGTAATTCAAATGGTAACTTATTGATTAATGAATTTACTAGTCCGTTCCCCTGGAATGTAGATTTCCGACTGATAGGATTAGCTTCAAAAACTATCATTTTTATATCGCACCGTGCTGATCTATTATGAAGTGATTGTCTATAAAGCAAGATGTTTTATACCGATTACCATCATTTGATGAAATGAAGTTTAAAAAGCAAGAAGGTATTATTAAAGTAAGGAATTTCGATAGCAAAATCGAAAAAACGAGCAAACACGGTGCACTGTTTCCCAATAGCATTCGAGGAATTATTGTGGGACCATCAAACTGTGGGAAAACAAATGTTATGTTGAGCATTCTTCTCGATCAGAATGGATTAAAATTTGAAAATATTTACATATATTCCAAGTCTTTACATCAACCCAAATATATGTATCTAAGAAAGCTTGTGAAGTCAATTAAGGGAATGGAGTACCATGAATTTTCAAATAATTGCGAAATTATGTCTCCATCTAAAGCAAAACGAAATTCAGTTTTTATATTTGATGATGTGGCCTGTGATAAGCAGAATAACATTCGGGATTATTTTTGTATGGGTCGACATAATGGTGTAGACAGTTTTTATTTATGCCAATCGTATACACATATACCAAAGCATTTGATTCGCGATAATGCAAACTATATGATAATCTTTAAGCAAGACGCACTAAATCTAAAACACATATACAATGATCACATAAATTCAGATATGACATTTAATCAGTTCAAGGAGCTATGTTGCAAATGCTGGAATGATAAATACGGATTCTTAGTAATCGATAAAGATAGCAGCATAGAGAGAGGACGCTACAAAAATGCATTTAAAGAAATTGCGGTGTTGTTAACCTAGCAGTTGTAAGACTTCTGTTTAAGTGGTTGCATCCCGTTGCGAAAACCGATCTGTTTGGAACTGCTCTGTTTGGAACTGCCCTGTTTGGAACCGCCTTGTTTGGAACTGGCCTGTTTGGAACTGCCCCGTTTGGAACTGGCCTGTTTGGAACTGCCCCGTTTGGAACCGATCTGTTTGGAACTGCCCTGTTTGAAACTGGCTGTTTGGAACTGGCCTGTTTGGAACCGATCTGTTTGGAACTGCCCTGTTTGTAACTGCCCTGTTCGGAACTATCCTGTTAGGAATCGCACTTTCTCCACTCAAATATGGATGTCAATGAAAACGTACTAAAAGATCTTATCAAAACCAAGAAAGCCCTGAGAAAAAAGTATTTGTTTCTAAAAACTGGAAAAATTACAAAGGAAGCAGAACTAGAAAACACTTTAAAGCCAATTGTTGAACCTTTAAAAGAAATTGTGAAAAACGTAAGAACTAAAAACACTGATAATGAAACAGTTGTTGTACGACGAGAGCGAATAGAAAGCCCCCCAAAAGAAAGACTCGCTTTAAGGAAGAGTTTCCAGAAACAGTTTTCATCTCAAGAATCTAGTTCTTCAGAGTCAATTCTGTCCACGGAGCAGGATATTTCATTTAGAACACCCACAAATAGCCCGTATCGAAGTACACCGGTCAGCCGATCATCGCCATCAGATTCAAATCTTGACAAGATCTATGGTCCATATTTTGATGTTCAGTCAAATTCCACGAAATTAGGTGCATCAAGTTTTCTAATAAACGAAGAAAAAAACTTTGTCATTGATGGTGAAATCTTCACTGGAACGGATGGCCTTTTTGAATTAATTTTTCGAAAGAACCCCAGAAAAAATCGATACGCCAATGAAGACTTAAATGAATATCTTAGGATATTACAAAAAACAAGAGCACACCTAAAAGGCCATGATAGTAACTCACAAGTTAAAGGTAATAGGGGTCATAAGTATCGTCAAATTATTCGACCTCTTCTACAACGACTAACACAGAAATTTATAAAGAAAATTGGAAAAACATATTCATCTGATATGGCGTACTCCAATAATCCTATCGATTACGTGTATTGGGATGACCCCAATGAGCTCACTGATAGACTTAGACTTTTGATTGCATCCCAAGCAGCCGGCAATAATAATCTTCAGAATGAAATAAACTCAATTGTGGAAGAGCTGCGTGAATCAAATATCATATATTAACATATTAACCTCTGCAACCAACAGTATACCATTAATAGCAAAATGAGCGTAGACAAGTTTGGAAGAAGTTCCAGCCGCTTTCCTAGATTAGTGATTGGCCCTCAAGGACCACCTGGTAATGGCTTTAAACTATTACCCATTGGGGATTTTGACATTGAAGGAAAATGTATAAACAATGTTGGAACACCTACCACCTCGCACCAGGCAGCCAATAAGGAATATGTAGATAAGAAAATAGAGTCTCAAGGCAAAGCCATACACAATCATCGGCAATATTCAAACAACAATTTTAATGCACTGATGGGGACTATAAACGATTTGACTTTGAAGTTAAAAATCATCGAAGATAAACTGGAAAAGATGGATACGGCTTTGCGGTCATACACTGATGAACAAAATTTAAAAACACTTGAACTACTCGATAAGATTAGAAAGTATATGTTGGATGTTTTCGAGAAGTATAAAAATGAGGGAGAGCCCGCTAGCAGGACAACAATTGGCTTTTCACCAATTTAGTACGCATTCGGAACTCGACTTGAAATCATGTCTGCAGTAAATACTTCTACGATCTTCGATGAGATTTTAAAATTTCTAAAAACTAATAACCAAACTCTTTTGGAGGAACATTTCAGTGAATTTATTGACTGTATTAGTTTTCTGAGGAACTTTGAAAACGTATCATCCACCACCTCTGTTCATGGCTGCCATTTTATAAACTGTCCCTGGTCTGCAAATCTTTGTCAAGAAGGACCAGATACCTGCGCATGTTACATGGTTGAAAGCAGATTAATTAGAATTAAGAAGTTAATGTCATTGTATAAAAGAATTGAGAAATAAACCTATTTTTATTTGAATTTATTGTGATTTTTATTCATTCTATTGCGATATGAGTAAGAGAAATGTTGTTGAGGAACTACACAAGCCTGCTCGAAGAAATTTCGCTCGACGTCGTGTCATCATTAAGGGCTTTGACGACTTGTGGCAAGCTGACTTGGTTGAAATGATACCTCACAGTAAACAAAACAACGGATACAAATATATCATGACTGTGATTGATACATTTTCAAAGTATGCATGGGCTATTCCATTGAAAAATAAAACCGCGTTATCGGTTACACAAGCTATGAAATCGGTTTTTGACAGTTCACACCGAACACCAAAGAACTTACAAACGGACGATGGTACCGAATTTTTCAATCAACACTTTAGAAAATTAATGACGCAACACAAAACTAATCATTACTCAACATATAGTTCATTGAAAGCATCGATAGTGGAACGTTTCAATCGGACACTCAAGGAGAAGATGTGGAAAGAGTTCAGTTTTAATGGCACCTACAAGTGGATACCGATTTTAAAGCATTTAATGCGTGCATACAACCACTCTGTGCACAGAACTATTAAAAGACGACCAGTCGATGTGAATAAGAAAAATGAAAAAGAATTATTATCAACAATTTATAATCATATAAAAGTTGCTCCCAAAGGAAAATTTAAAGTCGGCAGCAATGTTCGAATCAGCAAGTTTAAACATGTTTTCGAAAAAGGCTACACACCCAATTGGACAACGGAAATATTTAAAATAAGAAAAGTAAAACTGACAAGTCCGGTCACGTATCTCCTTAAAGATTTTCAAGATCAACCAATCAGGGGTAGCTTCTACGAAGAAGAATTACAACAAAGTAAATTTCCCGATACATTCCTTGTGGAAAAGGTTTTGAAAATAAAAGACGACAAAGTCTATGTTAAATGGCTTGGTTTTCCAAGCACTCATAATTCCTGGATAAATAAAACACAATTGTTGTAAAAAAAAAAAAAAAAAAATCTTTTTATTTCATCGCATGGGTAATAATTTTTTTCTCTGAGTACTGGGTCGTAAAACCAATAGCTCGCATTGATCTGAAGTGTATTTCTGAACCATGCCGCATGCAAGGTCATAATTATTGTCACCACGCGCCTGTCATCGTGATCATAGTCGTATAGCAGAAGACCTTTGTATTTTATTTCACATGGCTTATCTTCTTCAGCGTCAACGTTATAGATTTTTGTTTATAATATCTCTCTCAAAAAAAAAAAAAAAAAAAAAAAAAAGAAAAAAAAAAAAAAAAAAAAAAATATATCTTTAACTGTTAATAGGTACACTTGACTTAACGGTTGGCATCCAAAATGTAAAAAAATATTGGTCTGATTTTTTGAATGTATGTTGATAACGATGAATATTCAAATCGTGATAGGAACTAGATTTTGTTTAGAATTTATGTTATGTCCTCCCACCCCTTCCCCTATAAATCCTTCACTGTTAATAGGTACACTTGACTTAGCGGTTGGTTTGAATGCAAAATGTAAACAAAACATTGGATCGTGTGAGTTAAAATGAATGCTGATAACGCTGGATGTCCACCAGAAAATTTGTGGATAAAGACATGAGCATTTAAGGAAATAATTTCATTGAGCTAAGCATCTGTGCAGTGTTAAGTTTGTTTGTTAAAAATACTCAAAAAATTATCAAAAAATAATTATTAACGGTGCAGTAGTAACTATTTTGCAGAATATTCTTAAACATAAAAAGACGGTAAAATCATAAAAAAAAAAAAACGCGGTATTAGATAAAAGTGATTTATAGTTCTTCAATCTTATACATACATCAATTTAAAAACAGTGCCAAAATGAATTCAAATACAGTGTGTGCAATTTGCAAAAAAAGCTTCTCCCGCGTATTTGCTTTAAAACGCCATATAAGGTCAGTGCATGATGCATGCAAACATCATTGTGTTTTTTGCGGTAAGACATTTACGCGCATAAGCAATCTTCAGCAACATATTGTGATCTGTGGGGAAAATCATGCAGCCCAAAATATAGATCCGACAGGTGCTTCAACTTCTTCCACCAACACTGATCGGGCAGAATGTTTGCAAGAAAAAAGAATGTGCCCTGTCTGTAATGTTGAAGTACTAAGCAAAAATTGGGCACAACACCAAAGGAACAACGTTCACAAAGCCAGAGTGCAGGAGCAATACGGTGAAAATGTTTACGCGATCAGAACCTCGTTTCGTGGAAGAATAATATCTTTTGCAATAGTGAACTCTGATGAGTCCGAATTGGATGCAAGAAATTTTATTCGAGACAAAAAAAATATTATTCGTAATCTGGTGGAGCAACAAATGTCTACACACGGTTCAGTTAAATTTAATTTAGAACTGTTTGGCGAATACATAAAAATTCGTGATGAAGATGATATTATCTCTGAAATAAAATCCATGGCAACAGAAATGCAGCCGGTTTATTTGCCTGAGGAAATCGATGTAAAACTTGACGAAATGCAGGACAAAATATTGAAAAAAATGGATGAATTTCAAGAGAAAGACAGCGGATGGGCTTTGGTTCGAATCGTCAATATAGAGCTAAATGTCAACAAACATCAACCCTTAAGAGGTTCTGCGCACCATATCCTGCCCACCTATATATCCAACAAAAAAGCTGTCATAAATGTGCAGAATAATGACATCTATTGCTTTAAATGGGCCTTAATATCTGCTCTGAAACCGAACGTAACCAATCCATATCAAACGTTTTCATACAATATATCAACAATAACAGCTGAAGTAATACATTTGGATGGCATTACTTTGAATTTCACCGGACTCAGGTTCCCTCTGAAACTGAAAGACATAAGGACATTCGAAGAAATGAATAACGAGGTGAGCATCAATGTGTTTGGCTTTTCGGGTAAAGAAGATAATTGCGAAAAACCCCATATCGAAGGCCCATATTATATGACATCAAACGAAAAGCAACACCACGTCAACCTATTGCTTCTTGACCAGCATTACATGTGGATTAAAAATATAAGCAGTCTACTAAGGAAAACAGTCTTGCAAAAGAAAGAAGTCAGGCTATTCTTCTGTAACAGCTGTTTGATGCACTTCTATAGTGAAGCCAGTCTGCTCAAGCATAAGAAGGAATGCAAACAAATTGTAACAAATATGCCCAAGGATGATAATAGAATCCTAAAATTTAAAAATTTCGAAAGGCAAATGGTTGTGCCGTTTGTAACATATGCCGATTTCGAATGCATACTTAAACCGCTTGCTGGATGTGTTCCGGATCCTTCAGCTTCATCAACGACGACTGTTCAGCAACATGTTCCGTGTGCCAGCTCTTATTTTATGAAATGTTCCTTTGACGAAACAAGGAATCGTATGAGGACATTTACAGGTAATATTGATTTATTATATTTCATTTGAATAGAAGTAAAACTTTTTTTTTTTTTTTTCTTTATAGGTCAAAACTGTACCAGGGATTTCGTGCGTGGTTTAGTTGAGGACACCACCAAAGCATACAATGACTGTATAAGGAATCCTGTACCGATGAGGCAACTTACTGAAACGGAAGAGGTACTCCATATCTATTCGGATTGTTGTATATGTAAGCAAACATTTAATGACTTTGAGTATAGGGTAAAAGACCATTGCCATTTAACTGGTAACTATAGGGGTCCTGCACATAACTCATGTAATCTTAAATACAGAGTTCCCCACTTTTTCCCTATATTTTTACATAATATGACAGGGTATGATAGTCATCTTTTTTTTACATCCCTTCAAGAGATTGAAGGTGAAATTAAAGTTTTAGCTATAAATAAGGAGAAATATATCTCCATATCTAAGAGAATAGCTGTAAGTAGTAACAAAACTATAGAGTTGCGATTTTTGGATTCCTTTCGCTTTTTAAGTGAGAGCATCGATTCGCTTTCAAGAAATCTTTGTGCTGAAGATTTTAATATTACAATGTCTCATTTTTGTAATGATCAAAGCATTGACTTAGTTAAAAGAAAAGGGGTCTTTCCATATGATTATTTGAACTCTTGGGATAGGCTCAATGAATTACTTCTTCCTCCTAGATCGGAATTTTTCAACAAACTTTCGAATGAGGAATGCTCTGAGGAAGATTACAATTTAGCATTGAGAATTTGGAATCACTTTAAGTGTACCAACATCAAAGACTATTTAGAAATATATTTGCAAAGTGATGTTGTTCTGCTGGCAGATATATTTGAAAACTTTAGAAAAGTCTGCCTAAACATATACGAGTTAGATCCCTGTCATTATTATACCGCACCCGGTTTATCTTGGGATGCCATGTTAAAAATGACCAGAGTAGAATTAGAGCTCTTAACAGATTTGGAAATGTTAAACTTTTTCCAAAAAGGAATAAAAGGAGGCCTAACTCAATGCAGTCACAGATATGCAAAGTCAAATAATAAATTTCTTTCCTCATTTGATCCTAATATACCTTCACAATATACTGTATATCTGGATGCTAATAATCTGTACGCTTGGGCAATGTCTGAGTTACTACCTTATCAGGCATTTGAATGGGAAACTCCTGATATATTCACAAGTGATCATATTAAAGTTCTAGATCCTAAAGGGGAAAATGGATACGTATTAGAAGTAGACTTAGAGTATCCACAAACTCTGCACGATATCCATAACGATTTACCATTCTGCCCTGAAAATATTTCCACTCCAGGGACTAAATCCAAGAAATTGGTAGCTAATCTTTTGCCCAAAACAAAATACGTTATACACTTGAGAAATTTACAGCAAGCTCTTAAACACGGTTTGTTATTGAAAAAAGTGCATCGTGTATTGACATTCAAACAGTCCAATTGGCTTCAAAAGTATATCTCTTTGAATACATATCACCGTATGAACTCAAAGAATGCATTCGAAAAGAACTTTTTCAAATTAATGAACAATGTCATTTACGGGAAGACAATTGAAAATATTGAAAAGCGCACTGATGTCAAAATTGTCATGCATTGGGAAAATATTGGAAAAACCCCAGGAGCACGAACTCTAATTGCAAGACCAAATTTTCATAGCCGCTCGATATTTGATGAGAATATGGTTGCTGTACAATTACGAAGAGTCAATATAACCTACGATAAACCCATATATTTAGGGTTTGTTGTGCTTGAACTATCAAAGCTATTGATGTATGATTTTCACTATGATTACGTTAAACCCAAATTTGGTGATAATGTTCTTCTAAATTATATGGATACTGATTCTTTTATATATACTTTCAAAACCGATGACTTCTATGCAGACATTTTGAATGATGTTCATTTGAAGTTTGATACCTCTGAGTATGAAAATACAAACCCTCATAATTTTCCACAAGTCAATGGGAAAGTCTTAGGTATGTTCAAAGATGAGACAAAGGGTAAAAAAATAATAGAATTTGTTGGCTTAAGGGCAAAAATGTATTCTTTTACGGTTGATAATGGCGCGACTGTGAAAAGAGCGAAAGGAATCAAAAAATCTCTTACAAAAACACTTAGTATAGGAAATTATAAAGACTGTTTATTCAATAAAACAAAATTATATGGAAATATGTTAATTTTTAGAAGTAAGCTACATGTTATTTATACCCAAAATTTAAACAAATTATCTCTAAGCTGCAATGACACCAAGCGATATATACGTTCTGACGGTATAAGTACTTATGCATGGGGTCATCATAGAATACCATCCAATGAACAATAGGAAAATAAAATTTGTATTTAACATAAGTATTATTGAACTTGCACGTATCGATGTTAAATGTTATTTAATAAAAATTAATAAATGTTATTATTTAATAATAATAAAAAAAATTATTTATTTTATTTGAACGCTGTTTGATGTTACACGATCGCATTATAAACTATAATCCCTTGAGTCAGATAGTTTCTCGAGAAATGTAATCGTTAGTTGAAGTCAAGATTTTGTAGAGGAAACACGCATACACACACACACGCAAAAATGTATTTTATTCTCGATGTTCAAGGCTTTAAAGGAAGAAATAATAGATTTATCGCAAAGGAAATAGCTCTACTGCACAACGGTCACCATCACCATTTCATATTAAAGCCTCCATATAACTCTGATCAACTTGCACCATCTCTAAGAAGACAAGCTCGATGGTTATATCAGAATCATCATGGCTTAAACTGGGATGGCGGACTCACAGAATTTCAAGAAGTTAAAAAATATCTTCGAAAAATTATCAAAAATTCAATTGTTTATGTTAAGGGAACTGAAAAAACTCTATGGACCAGAGAATTGCTTCAGGATGAAAATGTTGACGTGACGAATATTGAAGAAGCTGCTTGTCCTTGTCTAAAAGAATTAAAGCGTATCTATCCAAATGAAAAGAAGTGCTTATACCATGACAAATGCTGTGCACTGCAAAATGTTTACCTATTACATAAATTCCTATATGGAAGCGAATAAAAATAAAAGTTGAAACATAATTAACAACAAAGAGTGTTTTTTATTTTCATGAAGCTATTGCAAATAATTTTTTGAATCAGCATGTTTAAACATGTTTTCTTCTTTCTATGAGAAAATCACCAAGCAAACAATAAAAGAAAATACACAATCTTTAATTTAAATGAAATCGTTTTATTTTTAGCTTATTTTGTCTTGATTGCCAGCTTGACGGTTTTATGCCAGAGACCTTGATAGGTCAGGGTCCAGCCCCCTAAATTCAGTCTATCTAGAGTCTCCTGGCTCATTGCCGTGTATCTTTCAGGCAGGAAAACCTGAAAAAAAAAAAATGTTCTTATTTTCGATAATATATTGCGTAATTAAGAAAAAATATACCTGAAATTCTCCCAGGTCCGCGATAACTCTCAGACCATATTTGGTCGTCACTTTTTTCATGCCCCGTATGTCGTAGGGCATATTTTCAACCAAGGACTTAATTGCATGAGTCGGAGGGTATCCCAAAGCAAGGGTTTCGAGTTCTTCTAAGATGTTTGAGGTTGACATTTTGCGTTGACTGATTGAACAAAGACCTTACGCAGCGTTTTTATACAAACTGTTCACATCCAGTGCCATGATATTTGAATCAGATTTCTATCAAATCAAATCGAAACATGTTCAAAAGCATTACAACTGTCTGCATTCGTACCGATTCTATTTTTAGATCAGTTAATATTACAAAGCAAACAGCAAAAAAATGCTCTCCACTTCATCCGAAATCAGTAGATAGCTAAATTCGGTGTAGATACGCGATAAGAACACCGCGCCATCAAAAAGCATTACAATTGTCTGCATTCGTACAATCAAATCGAAACATGTTCAAAAGCATTACAACTGTCTGCATTCGTTTCGATACTATTTTTAGATCATTTAAAATTCCAAGAACACAGCGCCATCTAAAGCAGCCTTGGCTATCCGGATGGGTCTTGACTACTAGAAAACAAACTATCCCAACCGGGGTGGGTTTCGACTACTAGAAAACAAACTATCCCAACTTGATTTTAGCACAAAGAACGCAGCGCCATCTTGGGAAATTTTGCTGTATTAACGAATCGAGGTGGGTCTTGGTTAGAAAACCAACTATCCCAACTGGATCTTACGTGGGGAATTTTGTTGTATGAAGGAATCGGGGTGGGTCTTGACTACTAGAAAACAAACTATCCCAACCGGGGTGGGTTTTGACTACTAGAAAACAAACTATCCCAACTGGATTTTAGCACAAAGAACGCAGCGCCATCTTGGGGAATTTTGCTGTATTAACGAATTGAGGTGGGTCTTGGTTAGAAAACCAACTATCCCAACTGGATCTTACGTGGGGAATTTTGTTGTATTAAGGAATCGAGGTGGGTCTTGGCTAGAAACCAACTATCCCAACTGGATCTTTGGTGGGGAATTTTGTTGTATTAAGGAATAGAGGTAAGTCTTGACTAGAAAACCAACTGGATCTTACCACAAAAACCAACTATCCCAACTTGATCTTAGGTGGGTCTTGTCTAGAATACAACATTTACACTATACACAAACCATAACCCACCGGAAGTTTAGTGTCCTGGGTAACTTTAAGCTAATGCAACAATCATATCCCACCGGAAGTTCAGTGTACTGGCTAACTTTTAAGCAAAGACAACAACCGGAAACTTTGCACCACCCAAATGCACCACTTTACCTGCGCCAGGACCAACCTATTCCTACTACTAAAATGGCATTTCAAAATAGAAATTGTCGACATTTAAAGGCAAATACAATCCATATAACCAGGCGAACAGCAATTATAATAGGTATGGGTAGAATAATCCATGCAAAATAAATACATTCCATTGCGTACTGACTTTTAGTATGCGTGAATAAATTCATCATACATATATGAACTCAACACTATGTTGTTATGGCTATACTCTGTTCAATTCGTATTTTCAGTACAGGCCTTATGGGAAGCTCTTTTTTCTACCAGTGGTGCCTGTAGCTACTCTCACGGCACTCAACACAAGACTTGCCACTGAAATAAAAGCGAAACCACTGGTGATTCCAAAGAATTTGTTGTTGTCATTTACGAAAAACCCACCCAATTTTCCTCAAAGGCGTATACATCCCACTATGACTAGTCTGCCAGACAGTCGCGACTCGCGAGCAGAATGAGGATGACGACGACGACGAGGGTGATATTCTCGTGTGCGGAGTGCGGTTGCTATTTTATCGCAGAAAATAAACATGTGTGATGTGTGTGTTTTAAGCACCTCAGAAGAGTGTTACCATAATCTATTTGCAAAAATATCTTTACGGGTTTTTCTATGGATATTTTCACAGAACTTTCGGTTTTGGTGCTTTTAAAAGCTTTTGAGAGCGAATAAATGAATTTGATTATGTGGGATGTTGCCATACAGTTTTTAGGTACTCCTTTAATTATTTTGTATTTCTGAAGGATCTGTTAGTATGCAGTTAAACCATTTTTTCTTAATAAAGGGTTGGTATTTGGTAGCCCTACCGATATTTGTGAGAGAATTATGCCAATTTATAGTGCTCACTATGGCAACCATGTGAGAGCTTTAAAATGGAGACAGCTTATTAAAATCCATAATAGTTAGGGTGAAAGGCAAATTAGCCTATCTTCCCTGTACTGAAAATACGAATTGAACAGAGTATAGTTTGATGGGTAGCCATGCAAGGAGAAAAAGACAAATTGCGTGAATATGTGAGGGTGAGGTAGAGAAAGTTAGTTGAAAATTAAGTTACGGTAGGTTGCAAGTATTATGTTTGCCTGCTGTATTAATATTTATAGCATCTGAATGAGGATCGTTTGCCAGTGAAAGGGGGAAAGGAAATGAATCCACAAGAAAATGACCATGACTTTATAATAATTATTTAATGCCGGTTTCCCAAAGGGAATACAGCCGCCAAAACTTAGAACAGGGACCAAAGTCACTTTCTATGCTGGAGCCTTCTCTGGTACACAAGATTGCTGCAAATCACACCTCAGACCTCACACTTAGACAGGTCTCCCCGGATGCTACTCTCATTCGGGTACTCACCAATGACCAATGCAAATTCTCGATCTCACACAAGGGATTGGTGCAATAGCCTTCAGTGGAGTGTCTGCGGCTGGCTATGCACTGCGAAGACAGTAGAGGCCATATAAAATAAAAAAACAAACAGTAGCGGCCATGAAAGTGGGGACGAACGGTGGCGTTTCGTTACAATATAAATTATCCAAATTAAAATTAAACGTCAGCCGGGTATTAGAATACCGGTTTGATGCCGTAGTATTGTATTTTAAAACAAAAAATAATTCTGTCGAAAATAAGTACAGAAATAAAGTAACTAAAATCCATTACTTTTGTAGTAAGAACATAATGGAACGAGAGAGTTACGAACATTTTTTTGTAGTAATTTTGATGAATCCGAGTATGAAGAGAAGAGTGGAGTGTGTACCTAAGACTGTAATACAAACAGCAGAGAAAAGGAAAAAGCGAGGCTGCATTCAGAATTACAACAAGTTTCAAATCATCTTTTAATTATTGTCAGGTGAAGGTGACTGACAGCTTTTCCAATTTTTCTACCTATACGAGAAATTTGTTGAGTAAAACACAGTAAGAGACTCAGTAGACGGGTAGATAATATTGTGGTGAATCGGGCACCTGGTAACACTCCATGTTCCACTTACAATTGGAGACTGGAATCTCCAATGTCAAGTTATTCTAGTACAATCTAGATTGGAGTTGGAATATACATCTGGAATCTATCTACTTCTAGAATATTCGCCGATAGGTGGCAGCGCGGATATAAAAGGGGCGCGTTGACAACAGAGAGGACAGTTGATTTTTAACCAGCGATAGTTGAGTTCGAAAGAGTAATCGGTTGTGAGATAAATAAGTGTGAAGTAATAGAGTGAATAAAGCGATTGGATTGAAACGTTTGAGAATTGATTTAAGTGATATTTTTTTGGTACTAAATAAGTGAATATTAGGAAAGTGTAAATAAAGTGATTTTATTAGAAAAGTTGAACAGAATAGTGTTTTATCTTTTCGAATCCCAGCCGGAATGTAACAATATCTTGCTGTCTTTTACGAATTTTTGAGTTGGGGAAAAACGGCATTAAGACAAAATTCACGAGTTAGTTAAAATTCTTAAAACTGAAAAGTAAACTAACAGATCTAACAGTATGTCTTTTGTGTTAAACGCACTAACATCAGTAAAGTGTTGTTGTACCCGGCCCATGATAATTCTGCACCAAAATTTAACACTTCAAATGCGTAGCTATTCCACAAAAAATATAACTACAATTGAAAAGGATTCTTTTATATCCCCACATTTTGACAGCTTGCATAATTATGTGTATCCCCACAACCTTCTACTTTAGATAATGTGTTCACCTTTTCACACGCTCGATACTTGTTTTTGAGATACTTTTGAATTATGTATTAGCCCATCATGATGGGCAGATTATCCTGCTTACCACAAGGAATTTCAACAGGTAATAATAATACCAACGGGTACATTATCCCCTTGTGGTTTTGGTTTCGCACATCGACTTCCTGTCAATTATTGTTTTTGTATGCGAATTTTACTGGAACACAACAATTGGGTGTGACAATCACCAGATTTGCATGTCAAATAGTCAGATATTTTCTATTACTCCAAAGAGTAATGAAAATGGATGCAAATAAGATGTACTTATGCATGTATACATAAAAAAAAAAACTTTATCTTTATGTTCCGTTGATTGCGTTTCTTTGAATGCAAACAATTGCCATTCGAAACAACGAATAACTTTTGCCTTGGGCGAGGTCATACTAAGTTCACAGGTACGCGCGATACGCGAAAGTTGCACAGCTATATGGATATATATTTATGTACTTTCATTAAATTCCTTTTGGCAAAATCGAGGATATCAAATGGAATGGAACTAGTTTCATTGAACTAGAATTCAATAGAAATTAATTACATTTTCAGGATTTCGTTATTTTGTTTGAATGTTTTTTGTTCGGAGGTTTTTAATTTGCAAAGGTTTTGTTTTTTAATGAAAATGCTTCATTGTCTATATAGTTTGATATTACAGGTAAGAGGATTATCTTGCAAAAAGCTGCAAAGGCAAATGCTTAATTTAATTTTCGAATTTGAATTCAAATCATTGGAAATTTTCCATTTACCATTTCCATTTTACCATTCCTTTTGAAAGTTTTCGAACTTATTTTCAAAAAGCAGATGTTCGAATTTCTTAAGGCGTATAATTTGTTAACCTTACAACAGAGTGGCTTCCTTGAATAACATAGCTGTGTTACTGGTCTACTAAATGTCTTAGAAGATCTTCGGCAAGCACTCGACGAGGACAAGGTAAGCTTCCTTGTTCTCCTTGATTTTTCGAAGGCATCTGACAGAGTGGTACATATAGCAAACTTGCAGATTAACTTCATCAGGATTACAATTTTTCGCCTGAAGCTTTAAAGCTTACAATATCCTATCTAACAAATAGAATGCAGCTTTAAAATTAGGTGATAGCCTATCAGACTTTCTTCCTTCTGATTCCTTGACATCCTATCGCCAATTTTCAATTAACGCTATTCGTCTTTGGAACTCTTTGCCGCGCCACATTAAAAGAATAGGTGATCCATCAAAATTTCAAATTGAATTAAGACATTATTTTTCAATTTCCTGAACTTTCTATTGTGTCTTTCTTTAATTTTCCTCCTCCTTTTATTTCAGTCTCACAATATCTACCCCTTCTATCTTCTATCTCCACTGTCCCTTCCTTTTCTGTTTCTCTTCTTTACGCTAAGGTCTGAAAATTGTGTCGTAAATCTTCTTTTCTCTTCTCTTAGGTTTGAGCTCTATTATGTGAAATATATAGCCTATCACTGGATTATAAGCTATTATATCTTAATATGTGTATAGGTATCTCAAAATAAATAAATGAAAATGAAAATGGAATAATTTTTAGGTTCCAGATAATTTTTGTTTTTAAGGAATGGAAGTGGGTACCTGTGGGTACTATGATATTACTCTGATTGCTGGGCTGTTATTTAAAACAGGACATAACTTTAAATGGAACTAGAACATTATATTATTAATACAAAAATGTAGACTCAAACATACATAGACAGCTGCGATTTTTATAATAAAAATAATTCTATTTGGCAGTCCTTAAATTGAAATTCGTAAATAAAACTTAATATTAGTAATATATTGATTGTGAGCATTTACAGTTCTTATAAAACTGCATCAGTTCAAACCCCGGTATAATGTAGGAATGAGCATTAACCCTCCAACGCTTTTAGGGATTTTCGGATGATATTGATATCCCAGCACAACGATTTTGGATAGCGATATGCGCACTCTTTTATCAATAACTATTTTGCATAAATTTGGTTGAATTTCTTCGACAACACTGCAATACCCCGAGGTTAACCCAGACAACCGAGAAAACAATCATAATTTATGTAAATTGGAATAAGAAAAACAAACAATGTACACCTGTTGGGCCTCTGTTGTTGAGCCAATACATTTAAATATTAATTATCCGTCACCACTTGTTACCTATAGCCTTAAGTCAAATTGTATAAACAAAAGTCCAATAAAAGCAAATGTATGTAAATGATACTGCGCTTACTTTACATTAGACTTCAAAAACTCAAAAGAAAAAAAAAGCCCAACGGTATTAGATCTCATGATCTGGTGGCCAATTTTGATCACCAATGCAGGAGTTACACAACTTTGAAATGATTCATGTAGTAATTGAATTTTTCCTCGAACTGTATGACATATTATGATACCGTCTTGTTCAGTTGTCGTCCAAAGCGATATCCTGCAATTAAGGTGGCAGAAAAGACTAAATTATCATTTCGCGATAGCTTAATTACAAAACCCTCATTACTTTTATAGCGCTCTGCGAAATAAGGCCCCAATGAAATAAGGCCCCAAAAAGAAAATGAAATAAGACACCAAAAAATTATACAGGAAACAACAACAACGATTTTTAATACAATTTGGGGTGTTATTTCCTTTTTTGGGGCCTTATTTCCTAATGAAAATTGGGGTCTTATTTCATTATGAAATAAGACCCCAAAAGAAGAAATGAAATAAGTCCCCAAAATTACTTTTTTATTGTTAATTGTTACCCTTCTGAAATGCAATGCGTATGCAACCCCCCTGCTTGGGTTTACTGTTAGATTGCGGGGTGGGTGCGAGGCTGAGTATATAAAAAGTTCCTTTAATCTAAACTAGTTTATCCAATATCAGCAATATTAAATGAAAAGTAGTTTTCATTATTTTTAATTTCACTATGAAATAAACCCTAAATTTGGGGCCTTATTTCATTTTGTTTTGGGGCATTATTTCATCGCAGTGGGGCCTTATTTCATAGTTGAAATTGGGGTGTTATTTCATTATGAAATAAGACCCCAAATTTGGGGCCTTATTTCATTTTCTCTTTTGGGGCCTTATTTCATTGGGGCCTTATTTCCTACAGCCCTTTTATAGTACCTACTGCTTCACAATGGAAACGTGTTGTTTTTTCGAGCAACGCTCTATTTTTACCCGACTGTACACAGGGAGGGTTATG
The DNA here is from genome assembly GCA_946477585.1 of Cheilosia urbana. Classification (NCBI taxonomy): domain Eukaryota; kingdom Metazoa; phylum Arthropoda; class Insecta; order Diptera; family Syrphidae; genus Cheilosia; species Cheilosia urbana. Next base: position 59,866,835 of record OX297854.1, on the reverse strand, counting down.
TGTTTCGCGCGTACCTATCCTATGTAGTGACAGTGAGGTGTCATTAAATTGGTATTCCTTCCCGGAGTGTCATAGGCTAAACAAATAACATGGGTCTCAACCAATACGCCTCTCCAGTTAGCGCGAACTTTAGCTAACTGCCTTCAGTTGCGCACTCCAAGCAGCGCTGCCACTTTGCTACGATCGTAGCAAAACTGCTACGCGATTTCCAATTTGCTGCTGCTACGCACTCTCCCTAAAAGCGTCTATTTTGCTACTTTTTTTTGAAGCACGAAATGTCAACATAAATCTTGGAATTTTTCTTGATATACAATCTTTACTCACCTTCCCACACCAACTTTTTTTTTCTTTTTTACCATACCCAACAACTACCCATTTCTTCGGATGTGTTACGCTGTGTCCAGCGTAAGCACGGGCATGCGTTGCGATGCGGCTAATGCGGGCAGCTGTCAAATTCAAACAGATGTTAGCTATTGTAGATGTCCAGCGTAAGCACGATATTGCGGCAACGCGTGCATTGCCACTTTCCCGCATCGCACGCTTTGTTTGAAAATCAAACTGGTTTGATTTTGCCCGCATATATCGTGTGTACATTGAACATTTTTGTATCTTAAGTGCAAAACGAAACATTTCTTATGGAGATTTCTCAACATTATTATTTAGGAAACTGTATTCCAATAGTAAGAAACCGAAAAAAGCTATTTAATACAATAAAAAATTATTGTTAGTGGAACCCGCATGAACGCACTATCGTGCTGTAATTGGACACACACGTATTCCTCGCAAACAACTGCAGTGCGTAGGGGAATCGCACCGCACGCGAAAAAAGTGCCCGTATTTACGCTGAACACAGCGTTAGTGTTTGAATTTGACTGGAATCAAAAATGATATTTTGGACTTTTGAGTTTTGCTACGCAAATTAAGTTTTGCTACACAAATTTGCGACGCAAATTTTTCCCATTATGGCAACACTAACTCCAAGTTGGTTGAGGTCCAATTCCGATTGTGCGCGCCACCTAAGGCGAAATATTCCTCTACTGCGTTGTCCCTCCGGGTTGGAGTCGAAGACTCTTCGGGCCGTAGCATTGGTGTCCATCCGCTCTACATGTCCTTGCCATCTTAGTCTGCTGATGCGCACTTTTCTGACCAGGTGGATGTCGCTGTACTGCTCGTAGAGTTCCCTGTTCAATCGCCTTCTCCAAATCCCGTCAACGCAAACGGGACCGCAAATCACTCGAAGAATTTTGCGCTCAAAACGTCCGAGGAGATCTTCATCCGCCTTTGATAACGTCCATGCTTCTGCGCCATAGAGCAGGACTGGGATGATGAGGGTCTTACATAGAGTCTTCTTAGCGTTTCTTGACAAGGCCTTACTTCTCAGTTGCCTTCTTAGGCCAAAGAAACAGCGGTTGGCAAGTGTAATTCTTCGCTTGATTTCTGATGTGATGTCGTTGTCAGAATAATAGCGGAGCCGAGGTAGAAAAAGTCCCTAACTACCTCAAAATTATAATTGTCTATCGTGACGTTCTGTCCGATTCGTCGATGTTGTGTGTCCCTTCTTGTTGACAGCATGTATTTTGTTTTGCCCTCATTCACTACTAAACCCATTTTTGCCGCTTCTGTACTAATAGTTGCAAACGCACCAGTGATAACTCGCTGTGTTCTGCCAATAATGTCAATGTCGTCCGCATATGCAAGTAGTTGCACAGACGTTTGGAAGATTGTGCCCCTTATATTGGGTTGCGAGTTTCGCACAATTTTCTCAAGTCACACGACAGCATATCGGCTTGTCTAAGTCCTTTTTCCACATCAAAGGTCTCGGTGAGATTGTTACCGACCTTTATGGTGCAGCGATCATTCTCGATCGTCATTCTGCAAAAAAAAAAAAAAACCCGAATGACTGTAAAAAAAGATTTAAAAAGATAAAAACAAGACACTTTCAAGAATAACTGACTGACAATCGAAGACTACCTACACAATCTAATAAAAATATACTTGAAATTTCTAACATCCGAATAAGCTCGAGTACCTATCGGTTTAAATTTATAAAACCTGTTTCGAGAAAAACTTTTTCATAAAATTTTATTTGAAGAGTACCATTCGATTTCCAACCAACCACATAGTACAAAATTTAAGGATAATCGATTCAGACCAGAATTCCGAGACCCACATTCTCCCAGTATCACAAAGCATCACATGTGTATCAAATCTTGTTGATAGCCATTTTCAACTAACCTTACCTTCATCGGACAGTGTTTAGTGTTAATTAAACTTTAATTTGTGAACCACTTTACTGACCTGGCATGTGGCCGGATCGCGAACATAAAAACTTGCATACACTTTAAAATACCTCATATACAAAGAAGAAATGATTTATTCAGTTTTCAATCGTTGTTCGCTAGCCAAAGCTATTATATTTGCCGCTTCGAGGCTTTCATATTTTTGCAAGTGAAAATCGAACCGTACGTTATTTTATTGGCACAGCCAACATGCAATTCATCAAATATCCTTCCCATGGACGTGGAAAAGGATCATCTGTTATTTTCTCATTACTCTGCAAATTGGTTGATATTACCTACCTACCTTTATGAGTTTTTTTTTTTCTACCCGTTCCTTACCCAAGAATCCAAGCGATCCAATTTCGTTGAAATATAATTGAAGAGCCGGTGCAGTGGAAGAAAAATATCACACTCCGAATCAATTAATATAAAGTGGGGGTTTCGAAAACAACTACCCACCCCTACCCACCCTACGATGACTTTGTGAAATCCAGAAAGTTCTACTGCCATTGCCATCGAGTTCTAGCAAAATAAAAGATGACTCTTTGAAATGTCAACTTTGAAGTGTTGATTAATGCAACCTATGTATGTGTTTCCCATTGCAATGGCATAAGGCATACGGCATACGCATACCGGATACCGCATACCCTATATAAAGTAAGAGAATTTTCGGACTGTCGTCGTCGGTATCCTTTGCACAGTATATCCCTTTACGTATATATATTTCCAATGGCAGACCCATAATGGTATAAAGTGCAGCGATACAAAAGAGCATGATAAATCGAAGAATCTATTCAAGGCTGCAAAATTAGGTTGCCACATCGCTCTGGCTTACGAATTTATTGCCAGAATATATCTTCACCTATTTAATCTCATTCGTTTCCAGAACTCAATTTACAACCACTTTGTAGTTTGTGTTTTGTACTACAAAAATATATTAACTAGGTAGATCAGAAGTAGGTGGTGCCTACCTTTGCTGTATACAGTAAAGGCAAATCAAAGGACTAAATACATATCCCACCGAACGGATGAGAAGACTTGTGACATATGGTTGAATGAAACTAAGCTGTTTGATGAATTTCAAATTTCTGTGTCAGTATAGATATTAAGCCATAAGCTGAAAGGTAGTAAGGGTTTACTTTATCATATTTATTACTACAACTCGGAAGAGAAGATGGCAATTTAAATATTTTCCATTGAAGTAGACAGCTTCCACATACAGGGTTAAATTGTGTAAATATATTCTATGAGTTCAGTACCTATGAGGCTCATATTTAACATCCATCAGACTATCTAATACCATATTCACACCGCACCGAAAAAATCGTCGATGCATTAACACCGAACACCAACTAGTTTTCGCTTGACGTTTCAATCAGCTGTGTGAGACACTATAACTCTGTCCAAGAAAAATTGTCAGTACAGGCCTTATGGAGGAACTTTTTTTCTACCAGAGGTGCCTGTAGCTAAGCTCACGGCACTAAAACACAAGATTTGCCACAGAAATAAAAACGAAACCACTGGCATTCCAACGAATTTTTTGTTGCAATTCTCCTGAAATTCGCATACATCCCCCCACAACCAGTCTGCCACACAGCCGCGGGCAGAATGAGCATGAAGCATGATCGTCTTGTGTTCGCTTGCTATTATCTTTATCATCAACCAAAATAAGCATTGTGTCTGTGTGTGACTGAAGCACATCAGAAGAGTGTTACCATATGTCAAAAAAAAAACATTGCAGTAAGGTTTTTCTTTGAATTTTGTCAAAGAACTTTCGGTTTTGGTGCTTTTTGGAGCTTTTGAGAGCGGCATATTATGTGGGGTGCTGCCATTCGGTTTTAATTTGTTTGTATTTCTGAAAGATCCAATAATATTCAGTTAAAACTTTTTGAATGTTGTCTTTTAGAAATAAGGTTTATTCGTGAGGTGTTTTAATGCATTCATTTCATTAACGCAACAAGTGATCATATGTGCGTTGTAGAGATATTGCGATAAATTAATAGTGATTACTAGGGCAACTCAACCGGATTCATGCAAAAGCATGGTATTTTTTGGGATAACATTTGATTAAATATTTAAATATAGAAAACTAAGTACAAATTTTCAGCCTTATTCGTTAGGGCATATTTCTGCATGTTTTGGTAGTTATAAATTCATATTTCACTTTGTAGAGCATATTTTTCACACTGAAATATCAAAATAATGAAGTAGGTTAAACTATACTGTGTATTTTCGGTGGTTGGGTTTTACCATTTCCGGTCACTCCTCTTCAGTAAAGCAAATGCCTTGAAAGGATTTTATGATCCTTTTTTGCTACTGTTTCCACGAAGTTCTGCATTGACGGGTAGTAATTTTTTAACAAATATGTAATCTAGGTATATATGTCTATATTAAAAAATGTATGTGGAGCTGCACAAGTGCAGTCCTTTTACCATCTGTTTAGGTATATTACATTGTGTCGTGGTTATATAATTTTGTATTCTAATTGCCTGTTTGTGTATATAAGGCGGAAACAATGGTTGTTATCTCAATAGCGGATAGTGCATCTAAACAAGTGGTTAACTTTAATGTGCATATGAATAAACAGACACATGGCTACAAAGTCTTCAAAGGATCTAAGCGTAGAAAAGAAACAACAAATTGTTGATGCAACTGAAAGATTCGATGGCCTTTTTAAAAGTAAATCGGAAGCCGTAGGAAAAGCGGCTACTGTTTTTTCTATTACGGAACGAACTGTATACAGGCTTTTAGGGGAAAAAGCAATCAAAGGTCACAATTCACCACCAAAGAAGAAAAATAATTTCGGTATCAAGAGTAAGATGGATGATTTTGACAAATGTGCGATTAGGCGGATAGTCCATCAGTTTTTTATGGATAATGACCTTCCAACGCTAGACAGGATATTATTGGAAGTACAAAAAAGTTAAAATATAACAAAACTAAGCAGCTCAACTTTGTATATAATATTGCAAAAAGATCTCGGACTTAAATTCGTCAAACTTCAGCGAAAGAATTTGTTGTTGTTAGATATCTACGCGAAGTAAAAAAAATTAGAGAAGAGAAAAGACAGATTTATTTTACTGATGAGACCTGGCTAAATTGGAAGATGGTAACCCTTACAGTATTGCTCTCTGAATTTTGGCGAATTATCATACACACTATGGCAACCCTGTGAGAGCTTTAAAAAGGGACAGATTTATGTAAGTCATTGCAACCAGACTGAGAGACAAAATATCCTATCTTCCCTGTACTGACAATTTTTCTTGGCCAGAGTATAGTTATAAATATTTTATTTTTATTGGAAGTGGCACTACCTTTTTTCTAACCAGTCTACTTTTTTCAAAGTGCGGTTCCCCATATAAAGTTCTATCCACAATCTCATCCAATCAAACTGTTACTTATAAATAAAAAAGAAACGCATGTCCTTCCTTCGGCCAATATATATAAACGAGAATCGTTATTACTCCTCGCTTCCCCACTCAGCTCTTATATAATAGCGGTACCCACCTGGTCTTGCGCGTTGGTTTCATATTAAATCCCGCCCACATTTCGCAAAACGCCAAATATCCAATAATAATTTTGATTATACAACTTTAGAAAAAGAGTTTGAATTTTATTTTATTTTTAATGGCAGGTGCTAAAACGCGTTTTCCTATCCCGCTTATCTTTTACAAAGTATACCGCCTATAGCATCCAAAACTTTCCTATCTTTCCAGCTGAAGCCAATCATATGTCCATATCCACAAAAATCCATTGAAATCGGTTTCGAAGATCGGCAACAGCGCCATGTATCGGATAGCCCCGTCAACTCCTACCTAAATATTCTCTCTTAGATTTGCTAGCTGTTATCAGTGATGTCATTCTGGCATTTCTAATGCTAGATCTAGCATTTGCGAAGACTTGAAAGCTTTTTAAGAAAAAATGCTAGATGCTGTTTCAGCATTTTTTGGATTTTAGTATTTTTCGATATTTGCTCTGAAATTTTAGTCATTCGTGTACATTAAGCTGATATACAGTGCATCGAAGTTTAAGGTGTTTCCCACCACGTTCCCACGCATATGAAATGTGAGCGGATAATTTGTAAGTGCGATGAATCATGTCTATTGGATGCGTGGGAATAAGTAGATCCGACCAAAAACATAAAATATGTTAAAAAAAAAAAAAAAAAAAAAAGAGCCAGAGAGTTCTTCTATATAAGAACCTCTATGTAACAAAGTCAGCCATGAAAAGTACTGAGATTTAAAAGTACACAAGTTCTTACTATGTTAAGGTTTTACGAAACCGTAAAAAAAACTAACTTTTTAATTCAAAAGCAACATTTTAAGACCAAGATTGAGTTCAACCGTATGGCTATAACTGGGGCATTAGTTTATGGGTAAATACACAATACAGACATAATCAGCACCGATCATTGAATCCGACGGATTCTCTGCGGAGGGAGTACCTGTTTTGAACATTTCCCCTATCATTGAAAACGCCGGTAGGTAAGTGAGCGGAAGTCGGCAACGAAGTTCACATTTCATACCTATCACCCTATCACTGAAAATGCAACCGATCCGCGGTTCATACAAATGTTCATGTCGATTACAGAATCCGCAAAAATGTATTCCCGGGAAGTTGACTCGATCCACAGCCTATTCACATCCGCGATAAATATAAAAATCAAATCCGCCGGAAGAACAACATTGCCGATCCACTTACTTATCATTTTCGAACTATCTTATCGATGATGTTAGTTTTTGGCATTTAGGGCGGTATTCATCGAACAATATCAAACTAAGAGCTTCGTATTCACTGGTTAAATTTTAAATTAAAACATTCGAAATTTGCGTCCCGATTGATTTTAAAATATTTATACATAATTAATTCACACAAATAGATTCACCCGATGCTATGCCTCTCTTTGCTTTATTGGTAAATCTGAGAAAATATCTAGATTCGCAAAAGTGCTCTGAAATCTGAAAAATATTGTTTTTTTTTTGTACCAAACGAACATAAAAACTGCTCTGAGAGCAAAAAATAAGTGCTCTGAGAGCGCCCAATAGAATACCACATTATAATCGATTTAAGAGCGCCTGATAAATACCGCCCTTAATGCCAAAAGGGTATTCAAGTAAATACAATTTCAAACGAAATAAGAAATAGAAAAATAATGGATTCAATTTCCTTTCATTTAGTTGCTTGAGAACATTTTTGTGGTGGACCGGGTGATGGGACAATGTTCGGGTTTTCATTTTCGGCATCGAATTCATCCAAAATGTCCATTTCAATAGTTTCATGTTCGTTTAACACATCTCCAGAACAGGCGGGTGCAGAAGATTCAGAGGTAGCTATTGTTGTTGCTTCGCGTTTTATTTATTTTTTTTTGCGATTCCGACATCTAACGTTTGAGAACGCCATGAACAGCATCTCTTAAACTAACTAATCTTCTTCCAGTGGACTAAAAAATTGCTCTTCGCTGGGTGTACCACCCGTCGCGTAAAGCGATCGCTTGTTGTTGGTTAAATTATTTTATTGACTTAAAAAGTCTAACCAAACATGCCGAAATTAACAGAATCAATCAATTTATTTTAGTATATTTATACATTTTTTTTTTACACTTCCTTTTTTCCATTCCGAGACTTCTTTAAACGGAGGACCCAAAGAATTCAAATAATTCAATAAATCTGGCGTTTTTTTATTCAAAATTCAAAATTTTCACAATAATCGGCTCTCTCTTCATTGCCTCACCCACCTTCTCAAATTGCACTCTGCATAAAACTAAAAACTATATTCAAAAACTTGAATGGATGTGAATCGACGTACTTTTTGGTGCTTTTCATTTTTTGTTTGTGTTGCATCCGCAATAATTTTGGTGCGGATTTAAAACGTTCAAAGTTATATAGAGTGCAGATGGGCTGCGTATTTAATCATAATCTAAACAAAACCAAACTACGTAACCGACACCCGTTCACTTTTTACAGCGGATTCTATAATAGCAAAAACTGAAAAAAGTTGTCGGAAGCCATCCGCAGACCATTCATCGGATTCTGTAATAGGGGTGGTTGTTGTTTTCAATCCACATCAAATTCGATGCGGACCTCGAAGAGATAACACACATACACGCACTAAAAGTTTTATTTTTCGAAAAAAAAAGGATAAATTTAAAAGTTTACGAACAGTTAATTGATCTTTCCGATTTAGAAAACAAACAACCCGTCCTCAGTTCCAGGCAATGGTGTAAATGATGAAAAAACATCCAGACATCTTTTCCTCGCATTTTAACACCTTTCCTAATGCTCCTAGTATCACTATTACTAGCTATTTCTTCAAAGTTTAAGAAAAATCCAATGCTATCCAAGTGTTCGTACAATCGGTAATGCGGTTTTGCGGACCGATAATGTAGTCCATCCGCCGTTTTCAATGTTCAAAGGGCCCGATTCGCTAGGGTTTTCACCATTTTCCTGGTGAACACGATAAAACTTACGTCAATCCGGAGTTTTTTTTTATTGGACGCCCCGGGTTTTCCACTTCGGTCCATGCAAAAATAAAGATTCTACCTGCTACACCGACAGAAATATAAAATTCTGAAGATTGGTCCATTTTTGTTTGTTTTTGTTGTAGGACTTAACACAAACATCTTATCTCAGCGAAAGTAAAGTACAACAACTAGTATCAGGTGTCACCCTCCTCCAAGTAAGTCTGACAATATGCAAGCGTTTGACAAGTGCTAGTTAGATATCTCTGTTTTGCTTTTATCTCAATTTGGGGAGAAATCTCATCTCATGAATCGTGTCCTTAGGGCCCGATTCTGTGTCAAATTATCCGGGTTACTGGTTAATCGAGCTTACTACAGAAAATGAACTACTGTGATCAACAAAATTGGGTCGGCAATGTTGTTCTTCCGGTGGTTTGAATTTTTGAAATAAAAGAAAGATAACTCCGGCGGATTTGATAATTATATTTATCGCGGATGTGAATAGCCTGTGGATCGAGTCAACTCCCCGGGAATACATTTTTGCGAATTCTGTAATCGACATGAATAAGTTTTCACTTGTGAAGTGATCAACTGCGGATCGGATTGAAATTGAATTCGTCCGCAGAGCATCCGTCGAATTCAATGATAGGCCTGAATATAGAGTGGATGGAGATGTGATGGTGTGTTTGTTTCAACAATCTTACGATTGGAATTCGTTTTCGTGATGTTTTCGTGGAAAACGACTTAAGCAACTCGTTTTGAAAACTTAAATATGTAGGAGTATGTAGAAACTTCTGTTTTCGAGTGTTTTCGGCTCGGTGTGAATAGGGTATAAGATACGACCTTGGGCTAATCGAAAAGACACAAATTACATTTGCTAATTTTAAATCATTTGCGCCCAGCAGCACAAGTGCAAAACATATAAATTTTAACGGATAAATCAGTTAGTAATTAAATGTGAACGCAGTTCATTGTATGTCTGCACGGATACGCAAACTTACCTATCCTACATACTCGTAATAAAGGAATTTCTGCTAATTGATTGAATTAATTACCGAAAGGGGAATAGTTTTAACGAAATTGCTTCCTTAATAGAAGTGGCTTCATGTTCACTATTTAAAGCGAAGAAAAGTTTTCCAATTTACTTTCAAATAAAAGGGTACCTAGTTAGTGTATATGAACGTTGAAACAGAAGTATGTGTGCTGTACCTAAAGCTGTTATTTTAATTCGCTCAAGTTTGAACTTGTGAGGTTCCAAGTTTATTTAAAACCAAGCTAATGCCTTGAAGTGGCAACTGCAGGCACTGGCACTGCTTAATATGGTTAGTGGCCTTCATACTTGGTGAAGTAAGTTTCTATATTTCTGAGAGCACTATGCCATGGCACAAGGGTTATGAAGGCTGTATTTAACAAACTTGTAAACCTACTTAATGAGAATCAGGTAGGATAAAACTTGTACCAAGGCACATTGATTGAAATTTCTGGAAAGTACTTTGAGAGACTTTTGAGGATGTTATTGCATGCTTACCGCAAACACATAGAAGCGATGAGTAAGTCTACTTAGTATGCATGATTGAGAGTTCCAAACATGATGCAATCTTTTTGCCATTATACTTGCATATAATCGGGGTGTTTACGAGGCTGTTTCCACGCTCTAGTTTTTGCTTATCGCAGTAAGTAATAGGACAAAGCGATGTAATACGCAGATATTAACAGAAACTGAATTTTAGGGGTTCGTCAATTGTGAGAAATAATTACTTTCGGCCAATTTCTATCTGGGGGTGGTAGAAAGAGAGCGAGGAGTTTACCAAACTACATCTTAAAAATATAACACTAGGTTTCTGGGGAATACTAGTGTTACCTATCCCACAACCTCAGTCCAACGCCAAGACAAATCACCGCTCACAAGTAGATGGAGGCCGTTAATAATAAACGCCAATACATTATATTCTTTATAATATTAATTTTACTATTAGCTCCGATCAGAAACGTTAGAGCAGAGGCACCCATCAGACACTGGATAAGGCACTAAAAATATACATTTTTATAACACCAACAATAATGGTACAAATAAGAGTCATAAATTATGGTTAGTGTAGTTCTTTATTTATTACAAAATAACTGATTGTCTTTCTCCCGGGAGAGGATCATTTTTTAGCATCTGGAATTTTTCACCACGATAATGTCAGAAAATTAGCTGGGGATAATTATTTCCGCGCAAGTGATACGATAACGTTAAAGTCAGTCTTAGATTGATTACCCGTTCACAAAGTGAAGAAAACCCCTATACAGAAACCGGTTTTGGAAAGCAACCCCCATATTAAAATTGCCAGCAAGTTCCAACCACAATTTGTTATTAGCTTCACTCGACTATGCGAACAACGAAAATAAAAAAGTTTGGCAGTTGGTCCACCGGATTTATAGTTCAGTATCAGTATGTGCACTGTGTAGTCTATGGAGCCTGTCAAACCCTTTTCGATGGTTTAGTGTAACATTTAATGAAAACACAAACCATTTTTATGCATCGTTGTAAACTTCACTTTGTTTTATTAAGACGATGTGCGTGATTTTAATTGTTACAGTCGAATGTATTATATAAATTCAGGAAGGGTAAGGAAGAGATTGGTTTTCGATGTTGTGAGCTTAGATTGGATTTTGGAGGTAGGGAGAATATTATATATATGTATATGGCATTTCGAATAGTTTCTGCTGCTTAGTAGACCATAGATTGTGGTGGGAAAGTTAAAATTGTAAAATGAATGAACACACGAACCATAAAAAAAATGTTTGAAAAATATGTTATGTATCTATTTGTTTATGATTTATCCAATCGAATGAGGGTAGAGACACACACAATGTTCATACGAAAAAGCAATTATGCTATTCATATAGTCATTTATCTTTCTTTTAGTTGAGATCGATTTACCTAGTAGGGTTCGGTCGGACTTCAACAATCCATCTGTGCAGTAGATTTTTCGAAAAAAAATCCGAATTTTGCGGAGCAGATTTTTGTACCTACGTGAAGTTAGCCCGCACTTTTTCTAGAATGAAAAACTTGAAATGCAGTTCGATATACATTCGTTTGTAGTTGTTTGTAGTGACCTTTTTTTCATTTGTAGTTTAACCGTTAGAAAGTTAGAAGAATTAGAAAAAAAATTAAGCCCGCAATTTTGGATTTTTGAAATAAATACTGGCCAGTTGTATTCGAAGTCGTTTTTAGTTGTTTTTAAGTAAAATTATTTTTTCTCAGAAATGTCTTATTTCGGAGATATAAGGACATTTGCGTTTGCGCCTATAACTCCGAATTTACAATAGGTAGAAATTATTTGAAAACACTAGTGCATAGAACATATCCCAACTTATATAACTGCATTTAAAATTTCTAAATTCACTGAAGTTTTACTTAATAATACGCAATTAAAATAAAAAAAACATATCCCTTTAGAGTTGCATCCGTATACAGATTTCCCACCAACAACGTCCATCGATATGAGTCACTGTTTGTCCATTGGCAACAACAACCAATCAATCAACCCCTATTTTATCCAACAAATATTTCTATTCCTTCGAATAACATTAAAAACTTACCCCTTTTAAACAATTTATAACAACAAAAACACAATATTTGCAAAGTCTGTATACTTCTGGCTATCTAATGCAATTCAAATTTTGTGATTTTATCACAAAGAAGTAGATTTAGATGCAACTTTAGCAAACACTATTTTGTCATACAAACTCATATCAATATTTTGGCTACTAAGCAACTCAAAATAGTTAAATCTATTTTTTTCTAATGCTTTCTATTAGATGTATCTAATGGAACAAAAAAAAAAGGTGAGATTTTATCAATAGATAATTATTTATTCAAGATTTAAGAAAACGGTTTACAATTTATATGAAATTTAAACGAAATGGGAGGTTAAATTTGTTTGTGAAGTTAGCCCGCACTTTTTTCTGTAATGAAAAACGGAGTTTACAGTTCGGTAGACAGACATTCGTTTGTAGTTGTTTGTAGTGATTTTATTTTTTCGTAAAACCGTGCTATCTCCGAAACCGTAGGAAACAAAGTGATACAATATTCTATTTCGGAAAGTGTTTAACTTTATCAATCTAATAAAATACAAATTATACCAATCGGCCTAACTGTTTATGATTTATCTGAAATTTAAGCAAAACTAAGATCCGCATAACTCAAAAACCGTTGAACTACAAAACGATGAAACTCTCCACATCTATTTTTATATACCTACTTAGAATAGTACAAAAATACTTTTTATTCACAATTTAGAGGGAGCCTAAAATGGTCTAAATTTGCTCTTTTTTAAGCGATCCGATATTACGAAAAACTCACTACAAACAACTGCAAACGAATATCTATAGAACTGCAAACTCCGTATTTCATTCTAGAAAAAGTGCGGGCTAACTTCACGTAGGTGATTTTTGTAATTATAAAAAAAAGTCTCGTTACTATAACGGAGTTTGAACAAATATGTCCTTATCATTGGCTGCCAAAGCAATTTTGGGTAAATTTCTTGGGGTGCCGACACAAAATATTTGTTTATTTCCCATATTTAGGACAAATAAAACAATAAATAAATGCCATATTCATTATTGGCAATGCATCCTTAAATTTTAGGACGAACTTAGTCCTGGCTATCTAATGGGATAGCCATGGCACCTCAAGATATTTGAATGCAAATTCTTTCACTATACAAACAACTCAGAATTTAATATAAATCGCCATCGATAAACTTATTTGTGTAGGGACTTGATTATTTGTAACGAAAATTTGTAAATGTCGGCCCATTTTTCTATTAGACATTTAGTAAACATTAAGTTTTCAACAATTTAAAATCTAGTTTTTAAAAGTAAAATTAGTATACACGGAAAGAAAATCAAGTTAAAACACTATACTACGATTAGTTTTTTAGTTTTTGGTACCAGAAAATTTTGAAAATACGATTTACATCATCGGTTTTTACCCGACTGGACATACGCATAATCCTCCCATTATGCGTATCCTATATGTACGTTCCTACGTGACCCCCTGTAGCGCAAACGGCTTGACCGATTTTGAAGAGTGAGGTGTCATTAAATTGGTATTCTTTTCCGGTGTGTCATAGGCTAAACGAATAAATATAAAAATATAAATTAAAAAATCAAAAAAACATTTGTTATAAAAATGTCAGTGAGAAATGTTAAGATGTGGAATACACTTAACTGTGAAATAAATTACTTTCTGATGTATTCACAATAGCGATCTATTGGAGTCTGCATCTGTTCATAAAATAAAAAATTTAATTTAAAAAACCAAAAAACCCAACTGACTGTAAAAAAGATTTAAAAAGATTAAAACAAGACACTTTCAAGTATATAACTAATTGGCAGTCGGAGGCCGCGCATATTTTTTGGTTTAATAAATTAACTTTTTTATTTTATGAACAGTTCAGTGTGTTGATAATCATGGTAAAATGTAAGTGTTTTGATGAAATTTCAGCAAAAATTGGTAGTAAAAATACAGTCGGAACAAATATAATTGAATGTGTTCAGTTCAATATCAATTTCAGATGAAGGTTCAAAATACGGGCAATCGAAAAATCGCACTAAGAAATCGCATTTGTAAGAAAGGATTCATATTATCTTCCACTTAGAATTCAATAGATTCCAATAAATACGTATACGTACCAGGGTCTTCACAAGTAGGTAATTATTAACCCGCTGGTTAAAAAAAAATCAACTAAGACCGTAATTTGTTTTAGAAATAGATTGACTTTGAGGAAGTTTAAAAATAAAATTAAAACATCTGATGAAAAAGACTGTCAATCTAAAAAAAAAAGATTATATAATGCAGAACTACGACCATTTGTCTGTGGGTGTTTTTCATTGGTAGGGCGCCTCTTACGCCCCTTCAGGATGGCATTTTCAGGACAAATGCACCTTCGAATGTTTGTTTGACATTCGCCAGAGTTTGCGTGAAAATACCATCAAATGTCGTTGAAGATGATTGTATGAAGATGTCTAGCGATATCATATTGTGAATAGCCTCAAGTCCTTCGGTTAGGCTTCTCTTCATTGCACTGGTATGGTATTTTCCTTTTGTGAAAATTGCCTGTAGGTATACAAGTTTTTTTTTGTTGACGGTGAGACCGCAGATTCTGGTTCAAGTCTCTCAATAGTTCCGTCAATTTTTTTGTCAAAATTGTGGAGGAATTTGTCTGTTCTCAGTAACATAACGTCACCAGCATTCACAGCGGCTCTGACTTTGCTGTTTATAAGCTGCTAAGGCACTGCATCTGAGTTCCTCGGAATGGTTAAGCGTCTAGTTTCGAACCCCCTATTAAAGTTTTTTCTGTCTCACTTTAAGTATGCTGTCATTCCATAAGAGTATTACCTATATTCAGCTTATCTACCTTCTTACGGTTTCAGTATTGATATTTTTTAAGTCCCACTCTATCTTAATGGCTAAGAATTCAGCTCTTTGTCTGAAAAAAAAAGTCGGCGTCGTATTGATGAATGGCGTTCATCAACATGATATTCACTGATATGACGTAATTTTCATAAATATGATGAACAAATTCATGAAAACTTTTTGACAATTGATGAACAGCTTTTCAATATGATGAAAATGAATTCATCAATTTTTTCAACAGGATTCTGAAGAGAATTTAGCGTATGTTTTTATGAACTACGTTCATTATTTCATCAAAACATTTCATCAATATGACGAAAACACTTATTTTGATGAATTTAGTCATTTGTTCATCCAGTTGATGATTTATTCGTCTTATTGATGAATGGAATCATCATATTCAAGTACGATTGCCAAGTTTTGAATTTTTATCATATTGATAACGACGTTCATCGTTTTGATGACGGCTTTTATTATATTGATGACAGCGTTCGTCAAAAAACATACATTAATTTTTATTAAGGAGAACGTTGATGTAAGCCTTCATAATATAGATGAACTAATTCGTTATATTGATGAAAAAATTAAATTCACCGTTATATTCATCATATTGATGAATGGAATCCTCATATTGCTGAACTTTTTTCATCGGTTTCTTCAATGTGATGCACAGATTGTTAATATGATGTATGCTGTAGGTGTACACACGCGATGTTGGTACAGCATTCTCACACACGCATGATGAATCTTTTAATGTATATATGCGTAGATAATTATATGTCATTGCTCATCAAGCGTAAAGTATCTACACAGGGTGGCATAGAAGAAAATTGTGAATTATTTTACGATGAACGATGAATATCTTAAAAGATTCGATATACATATGTGATTTAGAAATTTCATCACATAATTATTTGTTTGCTCTAAATGTTCATAGCGACGTTTTAAAAGCTAAATCATGAGTAAGACTATCTAATTTGCAAAGGGGCTTATTTTTCCGATATCTTGATATAGCTTTTTCATTTGTAAAAAGTAAAACGTAAATATCGAAAAATGTTGTTGTACGTGTTTTAGAATACATACTTCTAAAAGGTAGGTTAAGCTACGTTTCCACCGAACACAAATACCAAGATTAAGTACAAGAGGTTTAGAATTAATCCCGAAGTGTTTCCACCAAATAAAAGAAGATTAACTTGACGTATTCTCTCTGGCTCTGTCCATTTGAGAGAAAATGACATTTCACGAGGGAGAGAGAGAGAGAGAGAGAGAGACATTTTTCCATTTTTGATGTCTTTTCTTTCATTTTTTTTTTTTTTTCACTTTTGATATATCGAGCTGTGAAAAGTGTGTTTGTTTTATTTCTAATCTCCCTTTTTATGAGATTACTTTCGTATGATAAATTCCGAGATTTATGCGGGATTTACAGAAATTTTTCTAAATCTCGCAGTTATTCTCCGGTGGAAACTTAGCAGTAGGGTCGTTTTTTGACGTTAAATAAATATGTCATTAAAATAAAACTACAACTATCATGAATTTTCTACAACGATTTTCCTTTGGTAAAAAAAAAGAGCTCGCTATATAATTATAACGTTGTGATTTCATTACATACACATAAATGTAAATAAATATTTACTTTATAATATTGTAATTTGACCAAACCAATTGTTATTTAACCAAACTTTTCTCGTACATTGTTCTCTCACGCCTCAACATTATAAAATTCAACAGAATGGATCAATAAAATTATAACTTAACTAGCTGACCCGGCGAACTCCGTTCCGCCCAAATTCATAAATGTAATGAAAATAATATTTCCAAGCATGCACAGCGCATGCTACTTTATGTAATTCCGTCAATTTTAATTCTTTATTCAAATGTTATATTTAATACAATAGAAATAACTGAAGTATAGCAATATCGATGTATTTGAATAAAACCGCAATGATTGACGTGCCGGCCAACCTTCCGCTTTTGTACTAAAGTGGTTTGCCCACAGGTGAGCACGCCACTTATGATTGGACCATGTGAAAAACATGGGAATTCAAGATTGATGCTACAAATATCCAGCGATTTTCCTTGCGACTTATTATTTTGTCATAGACACTTAAATGCCAAATCGTTCTGAGTAAGCGGAGTCCGCGATATGAAAATGTTTGCCTTTTAAACTCAGAATCGTGATTACATGACATTTGATTTGAGATTCTTCACAATCATATCAAACGCTATCCGATACAAAGTTCCGGTGCATTAAGGGCCGTTTTATTCACTCGAAGTTGAACACAACTTGAGGTGTGTTTAGAAAATCCTCCGATTCAAATTGCTCCGCAGGTGCTACTTTTACTTTGCCACTCGGACAGCAGTTTTTTAGCGCGTTTTAATGGTGGCACACAATAGCCGTATTTTATTATCAGCCATGATCTATATAGATCATCGATTTACATGCAATTACAACAACAGCACATGATCCTGCTTCTCATAGAGATCACGAATCATGATCTGAAAATTATTTCTACTATTTCCCACTGGGTGGCTTGTTTTATTTTTAGATGTTGGTATGCCTGTAAACGATAGCCACACAATCACGTTGCCAGACTAAAATGTGGATTGTCATTCAAAACACACAAAATATTGATTAGTGTTTTAGCATTTTTCCACACTTGAATGAATTCCGTATAATTCGACATAAATGGTATTGGGTTCAATTTCTAAAAAACGCTCTCCTAATGGGTTTATTATGTTTAACAAATGCGTTGAACAAAAAGGAAGTTTTAAGACTAAGAAAACCAATTATTTTGAATTATGTATTTTCAAAACTAGTCGAAAGACGCTGTTTGTTCATAAAATATTAGACAAAAATTTATTGTGGTATTTGTTCGATTTTGAAAATAGTTTCCATTCATCACTTTTGACAAAATTCCTTATTTGGTCTATGGGTGTAGTACCAGTGAGTAATACTATGTATAGAGAAGTATCGTGGCATTGCATATTTAAACCTTAAATTATGTCGTTTTCGATTTGGGTTTACAGATTTTGATCTGAGATTTTAGATTTCTACAGCCATCGAACATTAAATCCGAATTTTATTGGTTTTGGTGTGTATACTAGTTGACCGCAAAAAAAAAACTTGTCACTTGCACTGGAAACCCATTTAAATTGATTTTCATACATTTATAATAACGCATTTCGAAATAATTTAATATAAAGACCCGTTTCCATACGTGTAAAATAAATAATTCAGCTTAAAAAGCAATCTTTCCAATTAACTATTCGTAATTGCCAGCTGCTTGTCATAAACATTGGTGTTAGTGAAAGTATATCTGATCAACAAAAAGATTGTTTTTGGGTAAATCAATAAAAAACAAATTTATTTTTTCTCAAAAAACAAGTATCAAACCGAAAACGAAATACGATTCTAAAAAAAATGTTTGAAAAGAAAAATTATGCAAATTTCAAATGGTAACACCCACGATACTGCAAGTGAAATGTCAAACTGAGATGACAAATTTCGTAAACAAAAATAAACAGCGATAAGCAATGGATAGAGCCGCAGATGATTCGTAAGTCTTTTTTGAATAAATTCATTGTTTTTTTTACAAAATAATATTTTCTCTTAAGCCCAAGAAACTGGACGAAGGAAGAAACAAATGCTCTTGAGGATTACGACAGGATTCAAGTCGAATTTCAGCACACAAGGAAGAAAAAGTACGCGATGAAATTTGTGCAATGGAAGTGATGAATTTGTGCTTTTCTTTTCTGTTATTGAAAATACTTGATGTGCTATTTTCGTTTATTTAATGATCACTTTGAATAAGAAACTTTAAAATAAAGAAATCGATGTCAGAATAACTTATAATTCAATAAATTACGTGTGCCTACATTTGCAATTGCTTACATTTTTCGATTCTTGTGCTTTTTTTTTACAAATGTCATCACGTTGTGACGTCTTATCTGTGTTTGTAAACAACACTGTAGCCACAACTTAAAAATAAAATTCTTCAATGATCCGCATTGTTTTATTATCGTGATCTGATCCGGATCAGATCACGCTGATAATAAAATACGGCTAATTATAGTCATCGCTCCAATATCGAAAATCGCATCACCGACATAGTTTTCTGTTCTTTCTACTGAAATGCCAGTCCTTCGAATGTCAGCAACCACGTGCATCTTGCCACTCCGATTTGAACTTGCTCCCATCCCAGCAATGGTAGGATTTGGCGCAGTTCTCATTACTTGCACTCTCAATTTTCTTGACTGTTGATCTGGTCTTATGCCATGCGATGTGCCACTTTTCGCTTTCTTCTGTAGTTTGGCTTCGTTGATATTTGTTGTTGAATTACTTGCCTCGTCGGCCAATATTTGTGCGCATACGTCTTGGCATTTTTAAAAAATAACTGAAATTTGCTTTTCAATAACTATTTTGTCCGCGTTTAAACTTTTTACATTTAATTTTTAATTTATCAACTGTGTAAAAGAAATGAAACTGTTGGAGCGATGCACAATATCAAAAACAAACCATCACTGTTGACCAACAAATAATACATTAATTTCATCTCGATTTTATCAATCCACTTTTTGAAAAAAAAATCCGCACATAGTAGGTACGTAGATTTCTAATTAATTTTTGATATAGAAAAGTCAAAATAAATAGCGCAGAAAATCAAAAAAAATTAAAATGGAAAAATTAAAAAATAAAGTAGCCTATCGCAATACTCTATCCCGTAGCTTTCTATTAGTAAAAGAATTTTTGAAATCGGTTCTGTAGTTCCGGAGATTACCTTCCTCAAACAAACATTACCTCTTTATATAATAGTGTGAAGTGTGATAACAAAAAACGCAAAAACACATTTCAAACACAAATGTATGCACATGCACCCTGTGACTCTATGCATATGGCAGGCAAATGGCCGTTCTCTGATTCTCATTGGGATCCATTATGAAAAAAAAAAAAAAAAATTGTCCCAGGAGTGATAAAAGTAACTCAGAAATAAAATTTATTTTTATAAATCTTCAATATTTCTTGGGCGCGTGAGTTTTTGCCACTACACTTTATTGACTTTCGTGGTAAAACTGATTTTCGTTTGAATATTTTCCTTTCGGATGCGAAGAAATTCAATAGTTAAATTCACATAATATTATCATTACCATTTTCATGACATTATGCGCGTTTAAGTATTTTAGCATCCCCATGAAAGTGGGAAGGCTATATCTTTACGATTTATATTGGTGTCAGTATTTTTATTTCATGTTTTTATTTGTGTGAATAATCTTACAACTACATGAAAACAAATTTGACAGCACAGAAAGTGTGCATCATATTGATGAACAAATTTGTCAATATGATGAATACATTCATCACATTATGAAATTTAAGGGGGAACTTGGGTTCATCATATTGATGAATTTTTCATAATATTGATGAACAAAGTTGATGAATGATGAACAACATCATATTGACGAAATCGGTTTCATCACACTAGTGAAAAAGTTCACTGGACTAAAATTGTTGATTTTTTCATCACATTGATGAACTTTTTCACTACTATGGTGTACCTTTTTTTTTCAGTGATGCTAAAGTTATCGATCTATTGGTTCGACAGAACAGTGATTAGCTATTTCCGCATACTTTTGGTCCCCGTAATGAATATTGGTATGAATGTATGGAGGTTTAGGCTGTTTGCTGCAAACTTTTAGTGATAACTGATAATAAACAACTTTATTTAATAATCAATTAACTTCACAAAAATGTTTAAAATAAAAAGAAATTAGGAATAAATTTAATTTAGGATCGAGTTATCTGCAACTGCTGTTCTTGTCTAAGCTTGCGCCAATACTGGACAAGATGGAGAACTTCGAAATATAGAAAAGCGATGGTGCTTAGGTAGAGTTTGCATCGAGAAGTGTTGCCACAAATGTATATGATGATCAGTTGTAGTTGCCAGCCTGGATGTATACCTACCTCTTAACACCTCTCTATAGGAGAATGCTAACGTATAACTTCTTGCTTAGGAATAATTGTATTGACAGACCGCAAAGACACACCGAAAGTTAAAATTAACTAATTGAGCTTGTTAACAGTAATTCGAAGAGCTATAACCCCCCATTAAATAAACAAACGATCCTTGAGAAATCTGTCTACAGAACTTGAACAACTGACAATAATAAGCAAGCAAGTACATGTTATTGTTAATTTTTTGTTAACCATTCAAAGTAAAAGTATTCAAAGCAAATTGTACTTGTTAATTAATCATCCTAGCATCATCGAGAGCATAAATATTGCCATTAACTATATGGGCTATCTGACTATCGAAAGAACAAAGATAAAATTCCCAACGTGAATTTACCCAAAAATTAACATTTAAATAATATATTTGCGCAATCTAAAGTCTATTGAAATACTTCTTTCTTTTCAGCAACATGGGACTAAGACTTCTTTGCATCATGGCAATATTTTATCCTGTAATTCCACCAGCTCGTTCCTCGACGACGCCATGTAAGTAAATGCCAACCGAAGCAGAGATACTCATACATCAGCCTTAAAAAATGTTAGCCCCTTAATATTTTATATCTTCAAGGAATAATCGAAAATAAGCTTACACAAAAATCAATGGCATGTAAATTATTTGCATTAACGAAACGCATGTTCTTGTTGCTGAGTTATTTACATTTGCCATAAAGCTTAATTGAGACATAACTGCTGGTGCAGGTTATTCAACTGAAAGGCAAATGTAGTCGGAAAATATTTCCTTTTCTTGAAAGTTTCACTTATATTCGATGTAGGTGTAAGTTGTACATATTTTCCTCTTCATAGCCATCCACTTTCTTCGCACGCCGTGCAGAACTTTCACAGGATCTACAGATTCCAAAGGTCTTACATAGTTTTCGATTTACCTTTATTATTTGAAAGCACTTTGTCCAGAACTTTGCCAGCATTTAATGAAACTCCTTTCAGGTACAAAGAACATTCATCTAACTTTCGTTTCTTTATTCTTTGTGCCTTTATGGACTAAACTCTTGTTAGCGTATAATACTTGTTCCTGTAGAACACGAATGCTTTTAACCAACACAAACCAGCTATTGTTTACACAGATCGCAAACTTTTCGGGTAATAGTATTTCGAAGAATATTTCGATTGTTAATGCAAGGAATTGATATTAAGGACTGAGCCAAGTTCATTACATTAAATAACAATAGATCAAAATAGCGGCCAACTAGGTTAAGACTCGATAAAACAGTCTTTTATAGATCGAATAAGATGTTTAAGAAAAAGCGAATATCAAAACTGCCTCCAAATGTAGATAGAACGTGAAAATGACTATACAAAATATCAGCTGGCGATTATTTTTATTGCATTTTGTAGCAATGGGATCCGGTCGAAATTCTGCTTTCAAAATTTTGCCTTGCAAAATTCTGTCTCCTCACACAAAAATTCTGCTTAACGAAATTCTGCTTTTAAATTTGTAGGCAATAAAATTCTGCTTATAATAATGGTACATTTGAGTTTTGAAAATATCTCGAAAGCGGTGCATAAGATTGTAACAAAAATTCATTTCTAAGATATAGGTACCTAATATGGCAATTTCTAAATTAATAGCAAACTCAGTTTTTCTCTATATTATCGTACAACGGATTTTTCAAAAAAGTCCTTTTGTTGTTGCTTTCCTTAGTTTACCTGAAAACGGCAATAAACGGTTATGACCAAAATCCATACTTAGAGTAAAATATATGTTTCCAAAATGATTGCGTCTTTAACTTTCCTATATCTAAAACCCCATTTTCGAGTAGGATACAATTTTAAAAACCATGTACTTAATGCTTATATCCCGAACAATATCCTGTACTCAATTTTCAGCTTAATATTTAGTTCAGTATTTTTTTACTAAATATTGGAAAATTTGTTACTATATATTTTGTCTGCATAATTTTACAAAAAACGCTCTAAAAATTTTGATAAACATACCTACATAATTAGGATAGGAAAATAATTTTAATTGAGATCCCATACGACAAAAACAGCGTTAACGACTTACGACAAATACAGCGTTAACGCGAAATTTTATTTTACTCACATTTTACAAGTGTTATCTATTGTAAACTTAATACAGTCTAGAAATAAAAATTTGTCTAAAATTTATATAAACTTTAAAAAAATATTAATAGTTCAAAATTTAATGGAAATATATTGTTCGTCAGTTTTCACTTAACTTAATTTGATTGGTTGGGGTGTACCTACAAGATGTCAAGAAGTAAAAAACAGGACAGGTTGACAACATTCCAGCGATATAACGAGCTTCCTGGACAGCTGCTGGGACCGTTTATTTGCACATTTTCTTACTTTGATTTCAGCTACACCCAATCAAATGTCAATTTTAATTGCTTTGATGGATGAGCATGACGACTTGTCCAAGGGTTATAAGCGAAATAGCTACCAAGAAAAGTGAGCTAATTATTTTGTCCCTTAATTTTGAAACCAACTGTTTCATCCGGTTGTTTCCACTCCGTATTCTTCGATTGCTGTTATATCACTGTGAATAGACCTGCTGTGGAGGGCAGCACAAACATTTGCAAAAATCGCAATTTTTTCGGGGGACATAACTTTTTCCTTTTTTCCTTTTTTCAATTATAACTATACATCAACCTGAGGATTATGACAATATGTAATTTAATGTTATAGGCAATTATTGATATAAGTTTTGTACCTTTGTAAACATTAATACACCTTTCCAAAATAATTCTTGCTCTTGCGTTCATACAAAATAAGTCTGAAATGTAGATAAGTCCTTATTTATATATTTGGTATCATTTGAAAGATATCTAAAGTCAATTATTCTTGTTGAAAATTGATAAAAAATCCTTAGCTATTTGCAAAACATACAAATCAATGCAAAACGATAGGTACTTTATTTTATTAGGTATCTCTCGAATTGTATTGTCTGGACGATAGCGTTTCGACGATTATTGATTTACGTGAAGCAAATGTTCGTTTGTATTTAAGCAGTCGATTTATGTCACTATTATAGATACGTATTATGAAGAAGCACATTGATCATTTGGGAAATTCTATGATTACCTGTGATTCAATACTGTATTTCACTTAATGCAAGAGCATTCCCTAAAAGATTAACAACACGTAAGAAAAATACTTTACGAAGTGTGTATGTAGTACAGTTGCGATGCTCATTCTACACGCAAATAAACATACTGGCCGACTGATGTTTCTAAACTATTAGATTTGGTTGATTTCTCTACAAAAAAAAAGGATTACCCGCCAATCGTATTAGTTGAAGAACGTTTTGATCTTTCTTCTGATTACTATCCTATAATTTTAACAACGACTGAGACGTTTATAAAAAATGAAGTACCGCCGCGGCTAACAAACATCAGAACAGACTGGAAATGCTTCAAAAAATATGTCCAGGATAATACCGAACTGCGTGGATCACTTAAGACGCCCTACGCACTAGTAATCGCGATCGACCGCTTCGTCAATATCGTACAAAAGCTGCATGGAATAGTACTCCTCACTAGCAGAGAAAATCGAACTATAACTGCGTCAAATACCCGCAGGAAATAATTAATATGGTCAGAACAAAACGAAAAGCGCGAAAAAGATGGCAACAAACTCGAGCCCCGCAAGATAAAGCTCACTTAAATCGACTTACTAACTTTCTAACAAATTTTATGAAAGATTTTAAAAATGACGAGGCCAGAAATTACCTCGAAAGCCTAACAGCTGAAAAAGAATCCAAATACTCGCTTTGGAAGGCCATTAAAGCCACAAAAAAAGCCGAAGATCGCAGGGCCGCCTATTAAGATTACCCAAGATGCCAAAAAGCGACAAAGAGAAGGCGGCCGTTTTCGCCGCACATCTAAAAGAAACTTTTAAGCTGTTCCATGATCAAGCGCTTAATGGAAATATAAATGCATCGGACAGAACATCTAAAAATAATATAGTAATAAACGCAACACTCACCGAGCTCGGGCAAGTAATAAGGAAACTTAAGCCCAAAAAGGCTCAGGGCTACAACCTGATCACGGGTGAACTAATAAAAATGTTACCTCGAAAAGCATTAACTAAACTTTTTCACATTATAAACACCGTGATCAGATTACAATACATTCCGAGTCAATGGAAAATCGCGGAAGTCATAATGTTTCTAAAACCAGGCAAACCACCGAATGAAAAAAATGTCTTATAGAGATTCTCGTTTCTTCCAATTATTTCCAAAGTTTTTGAGAGGATATTACTCAAACGCTTATGGAAGACAACCGTTTTATACCCACCCACTAGTTCGGGCTTAGAAGCAAACGTTCAACAATTGATCAAGTGCATAGGATTACTCACGTAATAGAGAAAACTCTAGAAGGAAATAAATTTTGCTCTGCCGTATTCTTGGACTATTCTTTCCCAAGCATTCGATAAGTCGTGGCCTGAAGGCCTCAAGTGCAAATTAAAACAAGTTCTCTCTGAAAGGTTATGGAAAATTCTAGAATCGTATCTAGCTAATAGACTCTTTCATGTCAAACACAGAAACGAATATTCGGAATTTAAAGAAATAAGAGCAGGTGTGCCGCAAGGAAGCGTCCTTGGGCCTCTCCTATACCTGTTATTTACGCGTGATATACCGTAAACAGAAGATACTACCGAAGCCACTTTTGCCGATGATACTGCTATACTAGCAGTTGGTACAACGACCAAAGAAACAAACAAAATTTAACAAGGCGCGCCCAACAGGGTCTATGAATGGACAAAATCATGGAGGATAGCTCTTAACGAAACGAAATCGGTCCACGTGGATTTTAAATATAAAAAAATAAATAACGTGCCTGTACTTATAAATACGGTACAAGTTCTGTTTGCTAACGAGGCCAAATATCTCGGAATGATTCTCGATACAAAATTGAAATGGAAACTTAAAAACAAATATAGAGAATTTATTGATAAATATTCCAAGCTTACCCTCGAGAACAAGCTTTTGATGAACATGTAGGTGTATGAGCTTGAGCATATGGTATACAGTTATAGGGTTGTACCAGCGAAACCAATCTCAACATTTTACAAACTTTTCAAAATAAAGTGCTAAGATCATTCATCAGTGCACCGTGGTACATTAGACATGAAGATCTCCATAAGGACCTCGGAATTCTCACAGTTAAGGATGAAACGAAAATGTGCGCTCAAATAAAGCATAGACATCGATTATTAGGACACATTAAAAATTTGTTCCGTGAAATTCTCGATGAAACAAATTAATCGCGGCGTATACAACGAACTAAACCTTCAGACTTAGCCCGATAATAATTATCAACCGCGTTAAAATTGCGGAACGATCTTGATAAGTCATAACTTAGCTGCAGTACAAAATAAATTTTATGGGAACTGGTTTAAGTGAGATTTCCATCTACCTCGTAAAAAAAAATACACTTTGCAGGCACAGGGTCATAAGTCCACAGGCCAAAAGTCAATTGTGGACTTATAACCCACCCAGGTGAGCCAAAAGCTCACAATAATTTGGGTCACAGGTTCACAATCTTGAAACGAAAGTAGGCCATAAGTCCATAATTATCCATATGACTATAAAAAATAAATTAAAACAACTCAAAAAGTATGGGAATGTTTTATAATTTAATGGCGCACGCGAATTGCTACCACTATATTATGAAATGTGTATGGGGGGGTATGCTGCCCCCCTGCAACCCCCCTGCTTGGGTTTCTTTTGGATTACAGCCTGGGTGCGCGGTCTTTTGCTTGTAGTTTGTGTTTAATTTTCAAATTGCAAATACCACAAATGAGGTCATTTGCCCATGCTCCCCAGGGCGTTTCCTTTGCAGCTCATGCCTCTTTTCGACCGAGTTAGTACCTCACTGAGGGGACTATACCCCTTCTCACAAGTTTCTTACTCCGAGTTAATCCTTTTATCCTTTACTTCCTCTACAATGGCTCGCTCCGAGCTGCATTAACACACTCGTTAACACGAGGTACCTAACCATTCTCGCCATAGACTAAGCCCCAACTCACAGTCTCAATCCTCCACCATTTTGTTTTCCTCTCGGTGTAATGTAAACTTGAATCCGTGTGACTGTGTGAGCGTGACATGCAAAAACATACAAAATATAAAAAAAATGGTGCCAACCGTGGGGGAATGTGATAAGAGTTCGCAAATACCACATTTTAACATTCCTGAATGCTATTGGTTAGTTATAAATTATAAGGCGAATAAAATAATTTGTTTGGTTAATAAAACTATCACTCAGATGTTTCATATACTATAAACATATTAGAAACTACTATCCACACGTAAGAAATAATTTAAAATTCAACGGATAAAATTCTATGAACGCTGTCACCACATTTTCCCACAGCGGAAGTGGCATATGCAAGGTGCGAGTGTGTTGTTGAGTCGGCATTTTTGAAGTTACGTGACATTTGTCAATACGAATTTCTACGTAACATGGCGACGTTCAAGCATCTAGTTTCATATGAGCATCGGTCATATGAGCAGCTGTTTCAGTTGACATTTATGGAGGGGTAGTCGACAAATCTAGTCAGTTCGGGTGTGTGGCTGACCAAGCAAAAGTGACGTTCCCGACCAACCTAGTTTTTACGTTCAGGTTACATCTTATCCAGACCAATCTAGTCGACTTAAGATAACTAGATTATTGAATGTGCACAGTGCTAGCGCAGTTAGCATTTAATACCCCATACAAAATAGGCTGGTAGGCAAGCAAGGGCCTAGTTATATCCATGCGTAAAATGGAACCGAAAAAATTGGATCAGTGTGAAAATGAGTCTTTTTAAGTTTGGTCAATCATAGCAAAAATTCTGTCAGAAAAAAATTTCCCTATGAAAACAATGTCCGCGTTCCACTGTCCGCTAGATGAATAGCGGTATGTCAAACTCCATATAAAAAAACTGACATTTCACAAAAAGTGCTAGACGTCTAGCGCAAATGGTGAAATTTCAGTTTTTTTTATATGGAGTTTCACATAGCCGCTACTCATCTAGCGGGCAGTACCCGGTTAGGTATGCACGGAAACTGACAGTCTATAAAATGTGGTATATAAGGCTTTAAATTACTGCCAAACGATATTTCAGTTTTCCATTTCATCGGATTGCTTTCTTTATTTCATCGCCCTTGGGAATTATTATCCAATAACAGATTTCTCTTCAAAAATGATTTTTAAATAGACCCAACAATTTTCAAGTCGATCTGCCAAACAGCACATTTTTAACAGTTTTTTGTTTATTCATTAATTCTCATTCATACATGCTCCTTTTAAGTAAGAGCTTTTGTTTAATATACAAAAAAAAAAAACTGTTTGCAAACTTTCCTCAGTCCCCAATTCCCATCAATAACTATTCGAACGAGTTACATTTTCGTACACCCACAAATTCTACTTATTTCCTAGACAGTTTCATATTTTATTTAATTATATTTTATGAGCACTCAACGCAGAACTTTGAAAGAAACTTATTGTGGTTAATGGATGAATTAAAAGCTGAAAAGGTTTTTGTACTCGTTAATTTCGTTACCCAAATAAAAAAAAATATTCTTTGCAGCAACATAAGAAGGGACCATCTAAAGCCTTTTCACTGTGCTGAAGAAAATTCAATGTTTAATTTCCTTAAATAAAATCATTTCAATTAGTGTCTACTGCCGACTCATTTTTGTGTGGTTTATTTGCCACCAGAGGAACTTTACATTCACTTCTTTTTTTACAGAAAATGTCAGGGCTCTGAGAAAAGTCAATGATAATTTTCTTTTACTACCGAAGATTGATATATTTATGCTCTACATAGAAATTGATTAAACTGTCAACCGCATTAAAGTCAAACTGGAAATTATTCTCGTAAAGAAAGTATTAAATTGAATTGAAATTACGTAATCATTGTTCGTCAAAAATCTATTACGGCATTAAAGAGCTTACATTCAAGAAATAATGAAAAAAAATGTTCAATGATTTCAAAAGAAATCTTGTCATATGACAATTAATGGGTCATGTCGAGAAAAGTGTTTTTCTTGAGCAGAGAGACTTAACGGCTGGCAAAATCAATGTAAGCAGATTAAACTTTGGATCCCCTGAAAATATCAATATTTTTGGCCTTGAATGCAGCAAAAAGTGATTTCCAAGAAATCCTATAATCGTTGGTAAACAGAGTATTGTAGGGCGTACGATAAGGAATATTCTTTGGTCGATTCAAATATTAAAAGGGAGGCAGCGAAAAATCATGCAAAGCATTTAGCTAAAATATTTTTAAAATCGATGAACAATCGCGGAAGGGGAAATATCCAGGTCCCCCCCCCATTTTTGCAATCATTATCGTACATCATCTGTTGAATTTATTTTCTAATATGTATGCGTTATCATAGGGGTGGTTGGAAGTTGTACGAATAAGGTAAGGACTAATTGATGGT
This sequence comes from Cheilosia urbana, assembly GCA_946477585.1. Lineage (NCBI taxonomy): Eukaryota > Metazoa > Arthropoda > Insecta > Diptera > Syrphidae > Cheilosia > Cheilosia urbana. Next base: position 59,837,273 of record OX297854.1, on the reverse strand, counting down.
AATCTGACAATGCTGATGTACGTATATTCCAATCTTACTTACTTACTATACCGTACGATTACTGGTGTCATCCAACCAAAAGAAATTAGAAACAATCTGTCTGAAGCGACTAAATCTCGTTATCTCTAATGTGGACGTTTCGTAACCATCTCTTGCAAGATTTTGTTTATTTATTACAACATTTACTTAGTAATTCATTCAGAATCTTAATTAAAAAAAAATCATTGTGGCGGGTGGTGACACTATGTGATTTCTGCCCAGTGTAAGTGATAAGTCAGGAAGATAACACATATTCACTTAATGGAGGTCTAGATCCACAAACTATTATTCAGCAAATTTATCTAATGTCTAGAGGTTTAGGCTTAGATGATTGTGTCTATGGAATTCGTTTCGGTCATTTTTAATACAAATTTAAGGAACAAAGAGGTTGCAGATTTTGTACAACAACATGTTTAGATAAGCTTTAGATTATAATTCAATGCGTTCCCTACTTCAGTGACCTGCTGTATTAAATTTTCACACAGGAATTAATTTGAATTATTTTAAAGTCAGTTTATTAAAAAAAATATTTTTTTTCTTTCTTTCAGTAAAACGCCCAAAAGCCGGTGATCCATTCGATCTATTTCCAAAAAACTTTTGGCAAGAGTTTTCATCGCCCTTCACAGACACTCCCGAAGATGAAGAATTTCAAGTACTTGAAACAACAACACACGAACCATTTCCTTTCTTCGCCGATCCGTATACAACAGTTAATATAAGTGCTCAGTTGGGAACTAACGTATACCTTCATTGTCGAGTTAACGATCTGCAAGGGAAAACCGTAAGTTAATAAGTCTTTGATTGTTAAACTTTTCCGTTAGTACACATTTTATACAATTTAAGGTATCTTGGATGCGAAGAAAGGGAGATGATTTAACATTGATAACATTTGGAAGGCATACCTACAGCAGTGATTCGAGGTACTCTTTCGATTTTGAGGAACCAAATGATTGGAAGCTACTTATCCAATATGCCAACGAACGGGACGAGGGACCTTATGAGTGCCAAGTTTCCTCCCATCCCCCTTTAGTGTTATTGGTTTACCTTACAGTTATCGGTATGAAATTTAACTCACAGCCCTAGAAATATTTACGACTTTTCATCTTACAGTTCCACATGTACAAATAGTTGACGAAAGAGGATCTTCGACTCCGGAAAAGTACTATAAATCGGGAAGCACTATTGAACTTCAATGTGATATTACTAAGATTCCACAGCCATCATCGTATATTACCTGGAAGCATGGAAATCGAATGTTGAACTATGATACTAGTCGGGGAGGAATCAGGTACAAATAGGGAGAATCTCGGAAATTTTCGGTTTCAATTTAATCAATATTGCTGAACACTGACACTTCGACCTCGAAATTTATTCTTTTTCGGAAGTCTGTCACAAACGCCAAGTAATAATATTTTTTTCATGCAGTTTAAGTTGGTGTATTTCATGATTTGGCACATTGTATCTTTTAAAGAAGGATTGAAGCAAAAAAATGTTTGATAAATTGTAACTTTTTCAAGTGGATTGTATCTGTGTAACTTTATTTTCTGATTGTATCTAAAAAGTGACAATTGTATCTGCTTTACCATTACTGGTTTGTAGTATTCTGACAAAAATGACAGCTATATATTTAAAAAATCAAAGTGAGAAACTCGAAGAATTTGCATATTAATCAAAAATATTAGTTGATTCGTCTAGCAATGAAAGTGATTTAGTATTTGTCGAACTTCTTGATGATGAATCCGAGTATGTTTAGCAGAGACAATACTGCCCCCAACGTCGGCCGATTTCCCGTTACCTTGCCTACAAGCAATAGGTACTTGTACGGAGTGTACACAATTTAGTGCGCTAGTATTGATACATAGAAATTCGTATTGACAACACACCCTCAAAGAATATCAACAACTTCCGGTGACTTCCGGTGTCGGCAAAGTTGCTGCCAGCGTTCATAGAATTTTGTCCGTTAAATTTGAAATTATTTGTTACGCGTGAATAGCATTTTATTTTAGGAATAAGTCACTTTTTCTGAAAATATTTATGTAAAATGATTACTGCAGAATGGTTGTAGGAAAATAAAAACATTTTGAGCAATTTTTCTTCAGTTATTTAAGAAAAATTTACTCGTGAAATCGAAGTTAATGATACTCAAAAGCGAAAAATATACGACAATGTTTATTCTAATACATTTCTAGTAGTTATATAAAACAACTCATTTAGATAGTACCTATTATTAACCAAACAAATAATATTAATCGACTTTTGAAAATTTATAATAATCAACCAATAGCATTCAGTTATCTTAAAATGTCGTATTCCCGAACTCTATCACATTCCCCCATGGTTGGTAGCGGTCGGCAGCATTGATTTTATATTTTTTGTATGTTTTTACATGTCACACGGATTCTTAATTTACATAACACCGATAGGAAAACAAAATGGCGAATTTGAAAAAAAAAACTGAGGGGGCCAGCGGCAAGAGGATTGTGAGTTGGGGTCTCAGTACTGTCTCTGTTTAGTGTGTGCAAGCATTATTTACATTTTCAGCACATTCGCAATTATTGCTGCTGCTCGTTTTTCCTAAAGTATACATTAGCAATTGTCTATATAAAGACTCTTTGCGTAGTAAGAACTGGATACTTAACAGCAGAGACAATACTAAGACCCCAGCTTGCAATCCTCTTGAATTCGCTGGCATCCTCAATATTTTTTCAAATTCGCTATTTTGTTTTCCTATCGGTGTTAGGTATTTCAATTTAGAATCCGTGTGACATGCATGAACATACAAAAAATATAAAATAAATGCTGCCAACCGTGGCGGAATGTGATAGGGTTCGGAAATGCGACATTTTAACATTACTGAATGCTATTAGTTAGTTATAATACATTTTTCAAAAGGCGAATAATATAATTTGTTTGCTTAATAAAACTATCTAAATGAGATGTTTTACATAATAGAAACATAACTATATGCGTTTTCTGCTTTTGAATATCATTAACTTTGATTTCATGAGTAAATTTTTAATTTTTCATAAATATTCTAAGCAAAAGTACAATTATTCCCCAAAAAAATACTATCCACACTATCCATACTATCCAAACGAATAGTTTCAAATATAACGGATAAAATTCTATGAACGCTGACAGCAACTTTTTCCACAGCGAAAGTGGCATAATATGCAAGATGCGAGTGTGTTGCTGAGGCCGAATTTTTGAAGTTACGTGACATTATTTGTCAATACGAATTTCTCTGTAACAAAACTAACGAAGTAGCATTTGCCACCATAAAATGATAGGTTATAGGCAAGTAACGGGAAATCGGTCTCAGTATTGTCTCTGCTTCAAAGTCCCCGTATATAAAATTTGAATAATTTAAAATCGAAAGATGCGCCAATGTACGTCTCAAACCCGGTTATTTACAGTCGGAGCAACTGTGCTTTTGCAATCGTCAGGACGAACGATAATGGCATTTATTTCTCTCTTTTTCATGTCATTTTTTAAAAAAAATGTTTCCGCATTCCGCTCCTATTTATATAACAGAATAATTTGTTTTCTTTTTCAGTGTTAAAACCGACATATTACCAGGCCGGGTCCTGAGTCGACTATATATTGCAAATGCTAATAAGCACGATACTGGTAACTATACATGTATGCTAAGTAATGTCATTGCTGTAACTGTTGCGGTACATGTTTTAAACGGTAAGTAAATTTAATTTGTATAATGTTGGTTGGTATTTGTTTTCATTCCGTCCTGCAACGGCTGTTCGCATATACCTACCTTTATTATTAAATACTTAGTTTATGATAGCTAGATCAGTGATGGGACTTCTACCACTTAAATGGTATTTCTATCAATTTTTACACTTTCAAAAATTCTACCAACCTGAACTGGAAATCTACTACCTTTTACTCATCGCGTCATCGCTAATAATATTTTTTTCCATCATTTGATTAAATTAAAAACTGTACCTATACCTACTCACCTTACTTTTACCCATACACATTCAGCTATCAGTATTTGTTTTGACATTTTGTGTTTAATGATGAGTTGAATCTACATATCTATGGTGTTTTTTTTTTTTTTTTTTTTTTTTTGAAGTTCTTTCGAAATTTCAACATCATTGATATATTAAGCTGAATATGCATGGTATATAGAAGATAGACTTATACTCGGTTCTGAGCTGACGATATAAAGTATAGTCATCATTCGACACTTTCCTATAGGCTCTATTTTTAGGAATTTTAAGTCTACGTGTTCTATCATTATCCCAAGGACAAAATATCATTAATAACATTTTTATTTTGAACAACCGGGACAAAACCAAAAATTAAGTTCTTTAAAACGCGATCAAATACCGAGCAGAGATTTTATTCCTAGAGTTAAAAATGGACCCCAGTTAAAATTGTTAAGCTCTTTACAGATGTTATTATAATAAGCGTTTTTAAAATCAAATTTATAAGAAGTAGAAATATTTAAAACATTAAACTCTATGTGACAAAACAAATATAATGAGGGATGATAGGTGTCTTCAGGAACCAGCGGAGTTAGACTTCTATCAAGGTTATAATTTGAGAATATGAGGTCCAACGAGCGATTCTGATGGTTTCTAATTGGATTTAGTTGAAAGAGTTCAATCGATTGAAAGCAGTCAGTGATTTCGGCCTCAATCAAGGTTATTATTTGAGAATATGAGGTCCAACGAGCGATTCTGATGGTTTCTAATTGGATTTAGTTGAAAGAGTTCAATCGATAGAAAGCAGTCAGTGATTTCGGCCTCAATAGGTGATAAGGTATTGACAAGGGTAAGATACGTAAAATGGTACAATCAATATCTCCGGGAGTCCAATAAATTTTTGGTTGGTTAAGGTCACCAAAGACAAAGTCTGTCAGAAGCGGATGTAAGATTTTCAACGTAGCGAATGGCATCCAAATATCTAATCACTAAGGCTGACAGTGTTCTGGAAGGTATATAGACGCACACGATGAAGACTTTTGAAGATGCGAGATCAAATTTACTGCCACATATTTCGATATCCGAGAAATCGTCAAGATTTAGTTCTTTAGGATTTAAATCATTTCTGATTGCTATAAGAACACCACCAGGATATCGATCGCTTCGATTTACTGAATAGTAATTTGGTAAAATAACAGCATCGGAAAAGCTGTTATCTAAACCAGTTTCTGTGATGACTATTATATCAGATGAGGAGCTGTAACAAGAAATTAGTACATTTTGTCCTCAGCCCTCTCACATTTTGATAGAAGAAGGCAAGCTCGGTAAGTTTTTTGGATTCCTGTTAGAGTTGTTAGGGCGGTGTGTAAACTCCTCTACAATCATATTTTTCGGACAAAAATTAGGCTCTATTTAAACCTTTCCAATATCTGAGCGAGCAATTTGAATGAGGCTGATATTCGGTCCGGCATGTTTCAGTAGTTTCAGTAGGTGTAAGGCTATGACATCTGATACTATCGGTATCAATGCCGTTGCTAATTATAAATCTTTGGCTAACTGCCTCCAGTTGCGCACTCCAAGTTGGTTGAGGTCCCCTTCCACTTGCGCGCGAGTTAAGTATCCATAGCAAAACATATTGAGAAAAAAGATAACATTATTTGTATTCAATGATATCTTTAGTCTCTAGTACAGTCTTGCACACAACGCTACAATGATAACATATGTAAAAGAGATAATATCGTTTGTATACAATGTTGGAATATTATCTCTTCTTCATTATCAAGCAAGACGATTGTACGCTTGGGTCTCCTTGTAGATAGATAAGAAAAGTATATAAATACGACTGTATGATGAATTTATCAACAGTCTTATTGTAACTACATAGTAGCCTTAAGCTCCTTTTAGAATTAGTAAAAAGTATTTCAATAATAAAGGACATAGTTCCAAATAAATATTGTTTAATTTTAAAAGTAAGAAACAAGTGTTTTAATTGGCGATCCTGCCAGGAGGTTAAATATACTTTTTAACTTCAATCGAGCGGACCTCGGGAACAAGTAGTGAAATCTAGTATAAACAGAACACTCGCGTTACCGGTTACAAGAATTACCTAGCATAGCAGGTACAAATATAGCTTCTTCGTACGAAGCAGCAAAGCAATTCAGTGAAAGTGTATATGTGGAGAAAAAAAACACACAAATTCGACGACAACAGACACGAGTTCAAAATGGAACAACTCGCAGTATTAATGGCAAGATTAGAAGCTTTAGAAACCAGGAGCAACACAGTAACACAAACCCTAGAGCACACACGCACAGAGAATGCAAGGTTAGCAGCAATAATAACTAACCAAAATCAAATAAACACTAATTTAGAAACAAAACTAAATGAAGTAAAATCTGGATTAGGCATAGTACCAAACATACCTGTGCTAGAGGAAATAAGAACCACATATACAGATGGTAGTGAAATACAGTTAGACGCATTTAAAAGCCTACCTATTTTCAACGGCGATCAATCAAATTATCGGTCGTGGCGCGAAGAAGCATCCAGATTAATGGACAGCATTAAAAACTTCAAAACACACAGTAAGTACGCAGCAGCATTGACTATAGTGAAAAGTAAAATACAGGGTGCAGCCGCGAATGTGTTAACTAATTATAACACAATTTTTAATTTTGAGGCGATACGTAACAGATTAGATTATACGTACTCTAATCAAGAACCTCTATACGTGCTACAAGACATGATGAAAGCCATCACGCAAAAAAGAAGCACACTGTCTGAATACCACGACGAGATAAATAAAAATCTCAATTTAATAATATCAAAAATCACTATGTCAGGTGATCCGCCGAATATAATCGACAGACTAATTAAAAATGCTAACGACGACGCAGTTCGTATATTCATTGATGGTATGAGTGACAACTTTACAAGAGGATCATTATATTCAGCTACAATAAATGATCTAGAACACGCATTCGCAATTGCTCGCAGAATAGAACATGATAATGTGCACAGGCATTTACATCTCACTCAAGATAAGCACCACAAAAATATGCCACATGAACGCAGAAACGAAAGAAGACCAAATTATTCGAGCCAAACAACGAATTATCAACCCCAGAAGCAATACGATAATATGCAGCAACACAATCAAGGACCACAGCCGATGGAGATAAACTCGAGACAAATTGTACATGCACAGCGACAAAATTGGAATCAATACAAACCCGATGTATATAATCCACCAGCGAAACGTGAACACAGCGGGAGTTTCAACACACACAACAGACCGCAACGATCTTATCAGCAGAACTTCAAGCAGCAGAGAGTAAATAACTCCCGACAACAACGCAGAGACGATGTCAGCAGTACATATGCAGAAGCAGATGAAACGGAATGTATGATGACGAAAATATTAATATTCCTAACATTACTAGGAATTGTACAGAGTCAAGAAGGGCAAGGAAACGTTCAAATAACTGAGTTACTAAACAAGAAGTTTATACTTACGCAAACAGATGACGTGTATTTATTCAAAGAACAAACTTATTTGTTACATGCCACCAACCTGACTTCGATATTTCAACCTTACGTAAATATCGTAACTAGTAAATATCAACCTACACAAGAAGAAAAAATTTGGTTAAGTAAAATTAAGAATTTAGCAGACCAATTACAAGAACATACTAGGCATACTAGATCAATTAACTTTTTAGGAACAGCTTTCAAATATGTGTTTGGTAATCCTGACCATTATGACTTAGTTAACATAGAAACGAGTATAAATAATCTCATAGAAAACAATAATAAACAAAAAACTATAAATTCTAGATTTGAACAAATTTTGCAAAAATTCGAAGGTCAGAGCCTTAAAGAACATTTAGTAATAGAACAAGTGTACGAACAATTATTATTATTGACCAGAACAATTAATGCAGCAAAAAATAATGAATATTTATCAGAAAGCCTAGACTTAGATGACATTAAAAATATTATTCAACATGAAATAATTCAAGTACCCATAATAAATATACTTGAGTACTCTAAAATATTATTAGCTAGAACTGATGAATTCTTCATCACAATATATAAATATCCAGTTCTAATTAAATCATGTAAATTGTATAAAGTAACACCTTTAAATTCAAAACATGGAAAAATCATTACAGATAAAACAATTGCCTTATGTAACCAAACTTATTTAAGAACAAGAAATTGTCAAAATCATCTAAGTAAAAACATTTGTGAAATTAACTTTGAAGAAGAAAATTGTCTTATTCCACTTTTAAAGAATATAACTTCAAAATGCAACATTAAACAAGAATACGATTACGACTTAGAAATTGAATCCGGTGTTATGTTATTAAGCGGTAAGCATAAGTTAAATAATCAAACAATTAATGGTATAAACTTAGTTACTTATGAAAATACTATAAATCTAGACGATAAAATATACAAAAACATGCATAAGCAAATTAAAGAAGTTATATTAAGAAATCATAATTCAGAGTCTTACATCGACCAAATAATTAAAGAAGATACAATGTACAAATTCGATAACATAGATACTTTAAAAAAACTAATTATTCCTTTTGAAGAAAAACCGATATTATCAACTATATACACAATTGTAACACTGATTGTTATTCTAGCATTTACGTACGTAATGATAAAAACTATACAATGTATAACAGATCGTCAAAAACAAAAAAAGATTGACGCATATAACAAAACTTATGAAAGAGAAATGTTAAAAATAGCGTCGAAAAATCGGGACGATTTCGTTTAACAAGGGGGGGAGTTAAGTATCCATAGCAAAACATATTGAGAAAAAAGATAACATTATTTGTATTCAATGATATCTTTAGTCTCTAGTACAGTCTTGCACACAACGCTACAATGATAACATATGTAAAAGAGATAATATCGTTTGTATACAATGTTGGAATATTATCTCTTCTTCATTATCAAGCAAGACGATTGTACGCTTGGGTCTCCTTGTAGATAGATAAGAAAAGTATATAAATACGACTGTATGATGAATTTATCAACAGTCTTATTGTAACTACATAGTAGCCTTAAGCTCCTTTTAGAATTAGTAAAAAGTATTTCAATAATAAAGGACATAGTTCCAAATAAATATTGTTTAATTTTAAAAGTAAGAAACAAGTGTTTTAATTCGCGCCACCTAAGGCGAGGTCTTCCTCTACTGCGTTGTCCCTCCGGGTTGGAATCGAAGACTCTCCGGGCCGCAGCGTTGGTGTCCATTCGCTCTACATGTCCTAACCATCTTAGACGACTAATGCGTACTTTTCTGACCAGGTCGATGTCGCTGTACAGCTCGTAGAGTTCGCTGTTAAATCTTCTCCTCCAAATCCCGTCAACGCAAACGGGACCAAAAATCACTCGAAGAATTTTGCGTTCGAAGCGACCAAGAAGATCCTCATCCGTTTTTGCTAGGGTCCATGCTTCTGCGCCATAGAGCAGGACAGGGAAGATGAGAGTCAAGCGTCGCTGCATAGAAGGACGAGAGCAGCTCGTCAGCTCTACGAGCAAAAGAGGAGGGAAGAACATCGGTTTCTCCGGAGAAAAAAGAGAGAGCATAAGAAGCGCGCGATCGAGGATATAGAGAGGTGTTACTCCAGGAACAATGTTCGGAAGTTTTACCAAAAGGTAAAAAGAACGTGTCATGCCAACAAGACCCGAACGGAGACCTGTAGAGACGAACAAGGAAACCTTGTAGTAGAGTCACAGTCGGTGCTGAGGACATGGAAAAACCATTTCTGCAGACTGCCAAACGGCGAAGACGACACAAATTCCGCTGTCAGGCAGAACGAACCATTCAACCTGGACGATGAAAGCCAAGACTTCCGTCCACCTGACCAAAATGAAGTGAGGATAGCAATATCTAAACTGAAGTCACACAAGGCTGCTGGACCGGACGGCTTAACTGCCGAGCTGTTTAAGGCAGCGGGAGATGACCTGGTAGAGAGCATACACCAACTCGTCTCCAAGATTTGGTCAGACGAAAGTATGCCTGATGAATGGAACTTCAGCATCGTTTGCCCGATCCACAAGAAAGGAGACTCTCTAAACTGCGCCAACTATAGAGGCATCAGTCTCCTTAACACTGCGTATAAGATCATGTCTGCTGTACTATGTGAACGCCTGAAACCTTTCGTCAACGATCTGATAGGTCCCTATCAGTGCGGTTTTAGGCCCGGTAAGTCCACGACCGATCAAATATTCACACTACGGCAGATCCTGGAGAAAACCCAAGAATACCAGATCGATACTCACCATCTTTTTATCGATTTTAAGGCCGCATATGACAGCATTTATAGAGACGAGCTATACAGAGCCATGTCTCGTTTTGGCATCCTTGTCTTGATTGTGTAGAATGACGATGGAGAATGCTCGCTGCTCCGTAAAGGTCGGAAACAATCTCACCGAGACCTTTGATGTTAAAAAAAGGATTTAGTCAAAGCGACGCGCTGTCATGTGACTTCTTCAACATCATTCTTGAGAAAATTGTGCGAAACTCACAAGCCAACACCAGAGGCACAATTTTCCATAAGTCTGTGCAACTACTTGCATACGCTGACGACATTGACATTGTTGGCAGAACACAGCGAGCTGTTACTGGAGCGTTTGCTAGTATTATTACAGAAGCGGCAAAAATGGGTTTAGTGGTGAATGAGGGTAAAACAAAATATATGCTGTCAACAAGAAGGGACACACAACATCGACGAATCGGACAGAACGTCACGATAGACAGATATAACTTTGAGGTAGTAAGGGACTTTGTCTACCTCGGATCCGCTATTAACTCTGAAAATTACATCACCTCAGAAATCAAGCGAAGAATCACACTTGCCAACCGCTGTTTCTTTGGCCTAAGACGGCAATCGATTAGTAAGGCCTTGTCAAGAAGCACTAAGGAGATTCTATATAAGACTCTCATCATCACTGCCCGGCTGCTGGCGAGTAATATTATTAGATTCCTTAGTATTGTCTGTTGGCAAAATTCGTAAAGGCTCATGTAGTAATTAAGGACTCAGAAAATTAACAATATGATCCTTAGATTGTGGTAATTGTTGGTGTAAGGCATTCTCAATATTATGCTGTATCCTATCCATATTCGCAGAATCAAAATCCAAAGTCTCCTGCAGTTCACCAAATATAGATGAAATATTGTTCTCATACAAAAAATGATTTGTTCGCAGCTCGCAGTTCCCTTTTATATAGGCGAAACGGCGGCTGCTGCAATCGCGTTATAAAATTGAACACGATACTGTTTTTATGCATTTTTATTTTGATTAGGACAAACGAACATGCATTTCACAATTGTATAAATATGATTGAAGGCGTATTGAATGAGAATTACTTTAATTAGGTAATAATAAATCCTTAAATATTAATGTGGCATTCGATTGGGCGCTCTCAGAGCACTTTTTATGTTCGTTTGGTACAAAAAAAAAAAACTTCCAGATTTCATAGCACTTTTGGAATCTATATTTTTTCTCAGATTTACCAATACAAGTGCGTTTGAGTTTTTTTTTTTTTCTCTTCAGCAAAGAAAGTAATTTCATCGGGTGTATCTATTTGTGTAAATTATTTATGTATAAATATTTAGAATTCAATCGGGACGCTAATTTAGAATGTCTGAATATAAAATTTAACCAGTGAATGGAAAACGCTTTGAAAAGTGTTGAAGGCTACACATATTCGAATCGCACGAATGTCAACACAAAAAAGGGCAAGTGATGTTCTTATATTCGATTAGCCACACGAAATCTGAAATCTGAAAGCGAATCTGATGAAGCCCAATCGAATACCACACATAAACTTAGGCAAATAAGAATACAGCAGTATAATTCACGGATCTTTCAAAAGGTGTATACTGTATACTCTCTATATACACTCCTGATTGTTTAAATGTGATACACTGGTCTTATGTTAGAAATCGGAAATGATTGCCAAAATTAAATACAATTACTAGTATGGACAAAAATAAAACAAAGTTCGCAATTTCTTTCCTATTTTCATCCATCTGTTTTCATTTTAAGTAAAATAAGAGTGCAAATTGTATGTTTATTATTATTTTATTGTGGCAAGAAATTACTATTTTTTTCATACAATTTTAGGGATACAGAGATTTGGTCTGGTACCATGCTACTAAAATATTTGTACAATTTTTTACTAAATACAATATCACAGATTAATATGCAATTCGAAGGAAAAGCGACTAAAAACCTTCATTAAAACTAGTATATAATAATATAAAAAGTATTTTTATTTTATAGTACAGCTATCCCAAACCTAATGGAATTCCCAGCAGAAAAAAAAAACTTTTAAGCTCAGTCACCCTGCATTAATTTCTCTACGAAAATCTCCAAAAAAAATATTTCACTTTCGATTTCACAGAATTTTTTGGAGAGCAATGAAAATTTCACTTCACTTCACAGCGCACCGGGCTTAGCATACTCTTTTGTTTACACTCCCCATTAAAATTTCGAATTCGAACAATATTTATTTAATTGAAAAGCTCTCTGATATGTTAAATTAAGTTGATAGGGAATTTCAGCAAAGGAATTGGTAGACAATTCCGACTATCAAAGGGATGTGAATTGTCAAAATCGACTCGAGAAAATTGCGAGATTAGTTCGTTCTAATGTTTCAGACGTTTCAGCTTTCAGATCGATTTACTGTTGATGAAAAATCCGCTTAAGGATTTGAAAACATCGTTTAAGAAAATCATCGAAAATCATCCATTCGGCTTCAACTACTTTTGCGATGTTATTCTTAAGAATGTTATTGTATTATATCCTCTATTACTTCGGTGAAAATTTGCGGACAAAAAAGGACATTGATAAAATATTGCAACGGCTACCTATTTCAACATTCTCCATTTCACCGTGAGCTTTTAATGGTAGATGGTGGCAAAGGAGAGTACACACGGGATTAAGGACAATAGAAAACAATTTTAATCGAAATATATACACAGTTTATTTTGCAGCTAAACCAAACAAAATCAATTTCGCCTCTAGCACAAACTCGCCGTATTCACAAAAACGTGAGGCAGATGGAATTTCTGACCCTCTTTGGTTTTTAAAACGCGTTTAATTCGGCGAATTGGGAGCGTATCATTAGCTGTCTCTATAGCACTGGAATACCGGACTATCTTCGTAAGATAATAACGAGTTACTTTTCGAACAGAGTTCTCCTCTACGACTCTGATAAAGGAATAAAAGAGTATGAAGTAACGGGCGGTGTGCCACAAGGTTCAGTTCTAGGCCCCTTGCTGTGGAACGTTATGTATGACGAAATTCTGCGTATACCGATTCCAAGAGAAGCGTCGATTATCGGCTTTGCAGATGACATAGCCGTAGTAGTTGTGGCAAAAACAATAGAAGAAGTCGAACTACACTGTAATGAGACAGTTGCAAATGTACGTGCATGGCTATCTAGCGCAGGTTTGAAACTCGTGGACCATAAAACGGAAGCAGTACTTATTACGAGTGAAGTAGTTTCCCAACCATTCATTAAGTACCCCGGAGTGATTATAGACGCTCGCCTAAGCTTTAAACATCATCTTGAATATATATACAAAAAGTCATCAAAAACTGTTAGCGCGCTTTGAAGGCTGATGAGAAACATCGCGGGCCCGAAACAAATAAAGAGACTTCTTCTTGCAGGAACTGTCATCTCTATTCACATGTATGCGATAGAAATATGGTCAAGTGCAACGAAAGTTAAGTCCTACTTGAGGGGAGCCAAATCCGTCCACTGTCTTAGCGTACTAAGAGTCGCCTGTGCGTTTCGAACAGTTTCGAACGATGCTATACTTGTCGTATCTTCTATACTACCTATCGATATACTCGCTGAAGAAATGGTAAAATTAAAAAGCGAACGAGCTCGAATGGTCGGGTAGATTATGACAGAAGGAAATATGAAAGAAGACTGAGTATAGCAACCTGGCAACAACAATGGAAAGAATCGTTAAAGGGAAGATGGACGCGCAGGCTTATACCAGTGATCGATGTACCTATGGATTAAACGGGAGCATGGTGAAACATATTTCTACCTGACTCAGTTCTTGACTGGGCATGGCTGTAACAGAGAATATCTCTTCAAAACGGACATAAAACCAGCCCAAACTGTCATATTGCGAAAATGTATCTGAAAACGCGGAACACGTGTTTTTTCATTGCCAACGGTACGCAACCGATAGGATCTCCCTACGGGACCAATTCCGAGAGTGGCCCACTCCCGATAATGTCGTAAACTACATGCTTCAGAATGACGAAAACTGGACCATTGTAAGTAACGTGGCGGTGCGTATACCTACTCAGCGACCTTAGACGCCTAGAACGCCAACGGAAAGCTAATAGTTCCAACAATAGAGCAACAAGCTAAGTCTTCATACCGACCCCCGCGAAGTAATGTCTTACGGCGGTTCCGCGGGGGAAACAAATCGGCCTGTTCGGGAAGGGAGGTGGTTTTAGCCGGTAGGAATCCGGCACTATCAATGGACGTCGGACCATTGATGCCTCATGCAAGGTTTCCACCTTCCATCGCAAAAAAAAAAAAAATTAAAAGGCACTCTGGGAGTGCCCACAGAAGTGATAACTTGAACAATTACGTGTGTATTTTTCGAATCGTCAGAAAATATATTATTGTGTAGGAAGTACTTTTAAATAAAGTGTTTTTTTACTCATTATTATAAACTACTACTACTACAAAATTTATGTTACATTTTTCATGTTCATTTAATGCGGTATTTTACATCAAAAATAATACATATTATTTTACATACAACATTGCAATCTATTGTTTAAAATGTATAAATTTACAGATACATGAAATATTAAATTTAAAAATTAATGGGTATTCTTTGAAATGCATACCAATGACACTTATGAAATTTCATCAACAACTTCAAACTCTTCCATCATCATCATCATTATTATCATTATATTTGAAAACGGATACTATAGGTTTATGGTAGGTAACTAAAATAGGAAACAAACAATTTTGATTCGAATCTATTTAAATAGGTATCTTGTAAACATGGCATCAATTGTAGTTTTATGTCTAGTCGTGCTAAGATTGCGATCATTGCTCATCGTTAAATCAAATTTGCTATTTAAAAATTCAATTAATGGTAGTTTTTATCATCTGCAAAGTTGATGTTGAAATCCCCACTCAAAATGATTGGAATATCATCAAATCTCTTCCCAACTTTATCTTGAAGTAATGCAGAATTATCTTTAGCATATATAAGTAAATTTCATCGATGCTGTCTTCCAGCGTAATCTAGATAGATAGAGATAGAGCTACCACAATCCGATTGTATCTACTTGTATTCTACCGAAACTAGCACAGAACGAATAAATTAATAATAATTATACTGAAGCTTAATTGAATATGAATTTCTTTCCGAAAAATACAAATTTAATTTTAAAAGAAAAAGAACGAGAAAAGACAACAATATTTTTCTGTCTTGCCGCATCGCCATTGATAATGCTCTAGATCTCGTGGTACGGCATTAATTGTAGTTTTATATTCATTATTTTACACAAAAATTACTAATCATATTTTACAGTATACACTAAGGCGACATGAATATTACAATTATTTATATAGTATACCTACTCTTAGGGTGGCAAGTTTACCACAGTTTTCTATTTCTTGTTTCGGTAATTATAACACAAGCTACTGTGCCGTAAATGTGCACAAACCCAAAATCGTGGATATAATATGTCGGAATTAAGCCTGGTAAAATTAAGTTATGAATTCCCCATACAAAACAGGTAATTGAAATAATTTTGGTGACAATCAATTTGTCACTACCATAAATTACCATAGTAACGTATTCAAATAAAAATCATCGTAGATTAAGCTATAAATTACCTACCCCTAAAAGTAAGCAATAGTACAAAAGTTTACAACTAAAAGTACCTATTTTCTTGGTCCAATTTGGCCTATCCTATCATTACGATGCCAGAGAAACGAAAGAGGGTTTTTTTTGAAGTGATAACTTCTTTAGGCGCGTTGCACTATTTGGAAGGGCAAAAACTAGCAAACTCGCGACACCGACACCGACACCGACACCGACACCGACACCGACACCGACACCGACACCGACACCGACACCGACACCGACGCCGACACCAACACCGACACCGACACCGACACCGACACCGACACCGACACCGACACCGACACCGACACCGACACCGACACTGATTGCATACTTTTAGTTGTAAACTTTTGTACTATTGCTTACTTTTAGGGGTAGGTAATTTATAGCTTAATCTACGATGATTTTTATTTGAATACGTTACTATGGTAATTTATGGTAGTGACAAATTGATTGTCACCAAAATTATTTCAATTACCTGTTTTGTATGGGGAATTCATAACTTAATTTTACCAGGCTTAATTCCGACATATTATATCCACGATTTTGGGTTTGTGCACATTTACGGCACAGTAGCTTGTGTTATAATTACCGAAACAAGAAATAGAAAACTGTGGTAAACTTGCCACCCTAAGAGTAGGTATACTATATAAATAATTGTAATATTCATGTCGCCTTAGTGTATACTGTAAAATATGATTAGTAATTTTTGTGTAAAATAATGAATATAAAACTACAATTAATGCCGTACCACGAGATCTAGAGCATTATCAATGGCGATGCGGCAAGACAGAAAAATATTGTTGTCTTTTCTCGTTCTTTTTCTTTTAAAAGTAAAATTTGTATTTTTCGGAAAGAAATTCATATTCAATTAAGCTTCAGTATAATTATTATTAATTTATTCGTTCTGTGCTAGTTTCGGTAGAATACAAGTAGATACAATCGGATTGTGGTAGCTGAAGTAAGATATGTACATTCGAGACTGTAATCTATCTAGATTACGCTGGAAGACAGCATCGATGAAATTTACTTATATATGCTAAAGATAATTCTGCATTACTTCAAGATAAAGTTGGGAAGAGATTTGATGATATTCCAATCATTTTGAGTGGGGATTTCAACATCAACTTTGCAGATGATAAAAATCTACCATTAATTGAATTTTTAAATAGCAAATTTGATTTAACGATGAGCAATGATCGCAATCTTAGCACGACTAGACATAAAACTACAATTGATGCCATCTTTACAAGATATTTAAATAGATTCGAATCAAAATTGTTTGTTTCCTACTTTAGTTACCTACCATAAACCTATAGTATCCGTTTTCAAATATAATGATAATAATGATGATGATGATGGAAGAGTTTGAAGTTGTTGATGAAATTTCATAAGTGTCATTGGTATTAATTTCAAAGAATACCCATTAATTTTTAAATTCAATATTTCATGTATCTGTAAATTTATACATTTTAAGCAATAGATTGCAATTTTGTATGTAAAATAATATGTATTATTTTTGATGTAAAATACCGCATTAAATGAAAATGAAAAATGTAACATAATTTTTTTAGTACACCGAAAAAAAAAATTGTAAAAAACAGCCGTAATATTGATATTTTTCATTGACAAAATCGAGCTGATGTTGAAAATATCAATTCTGATATGACTCCAATATTAATTTCAGATACGTTTCGAATGTAATTTTAACAATGAATTCATGTGGAATTGATATTAGAATTTTATAATATTTTAATATTAAAAATGTGAAATTGATATGATACGCATTTACTTTTGATATTGAGAACATCGATTTTTGATATTAAAATTGTGTAATCGATATAATAAAAACGTAAAATGAATATAGCTTTCATTTTTTTTTTTTGAAAAGAATAATTTTGAATTGTGATATTAGACATATTTAATTTCATTTGATTTCATTTATTTCTGATAAGAATAATTTAAGTTTTGATATTAAAATTGTTTAATTTATACGAAATAAATGTAATCAATTTTATATTAGAAATGTAAAATCAATATTAATTTTTACTTACTTATTTTAAACATCGATGATCTAATTCTGTCCAAGCGGTGTATTTCAAACCTTAATTCATAAGTTGACCTATTTTGCAATAAGGTTTTGTATTTTTTTTTTATATAGTCCTAAAATAGGTTTAGACGACTTTGTACGTCTTCAGTAATAAAACAATTAATTTTAATATTTTAAAATATTTTATTTCTTATTAAACATGTTCCATCTGGAAAATAGTAAACATGAATTGGAGGACTTTTAAAATCGGCAATAGCTATTATTTTCAAGGAGATACTTTTGGAACCTACAGAGTAAAACTGATCGTGATCTATAAATTCTCTATGTTTCGATTCATATCGATAGCTCAGAGGCCCAGACTGCCTTATTACGGTTACATAATGGGTTAATTATTATATATTGGTTGAGGACCAGGTCCACCCCGGACTGTAGCGCCACCTTAAGTAAGTAAGTAAGTAGTGGGTTAATTTCTGGTTTTCTGTAATTAAATGATTTACACGATAAAGTTACAAAGATTTCCAAAATACGTAATAAAAACTTACACAAAAGAGCAGTAAAAGCTAACTCCAATCGAAATTCCCTTAACAGCTCAAATAATACACGATTCTTCCGGAAGGGATTCTACGGATTCAAAATCCAAAGAATCCGGAAAACTTTGAGGGTTTCCGAGATCATCATCCTCTATTATTTAACTAATGTATGCAAAAACAAACTGGTCTTGATGTTCATCCATTAGCTCTTTTTTTTAACACAAATTCACGAAATTAATCGAACTGATGTTTATTATCACTGTGTTTTTACAGATTTTTGTTAACACTAAATATTACACAAATTGCAAAATTGCACATTAAATTATAAGTTAACACGGAAAACACTCTACAAACAAACCGATCGCTACGAGTAAACCACTGCAAGTGTAACTGCAGTTTCAATTTCAGGCTCGTTTATTTCGTTAGCAACTGCCTTTTTACATTATTCATATCAAATGTGTTGGTAATATCAAAAATTGCACCTTAGGGTACCGGTATTTTGGGGGTTCGGCTTATTTTTACATGTCTCACATAAACAGTACATTTTGTCAATATTAAAAACACATTAAATCATATTGGTTTTTAATTTGTGAAGTATATTAAAATTAAAGCTTATCAATTTTACATTTTTAACATCACAACAATACGCGTAATGTAGAATTGACATTAAATCTTGTAAACATTATATTACAGAACATCATACAAAATTTGATATTGCTTATTGATATGGGAATGTAAATCGTAATTTCAAAAAATGTAATTTGTAAATCTGCTATGAAAATTATTAATGTGATATTTTTAATATTAAAAAATACGTTTTTATTCAATTTTTGAAATTTTCGCATGAAATTGAAGTTGATATGACAAAAATATCAATTTGAAATTACATTTTTTTTGGGTGTAGTAGTAGTTTATAATAATGAATAAAAAAACACTTTATTTAAAAGTACTTCCTACACAATAATATATTTTCTGACGATTCGAAAAATACACACGTAATTGTTCAAGTTATCACTTCTATCGGCACTCCCGGAGTGCCTTTTAATTTTTTTTTTAATTTAGTGAAACGGTATCATATCTATCGTTTCTCTGAAATAAAGAAACAAAAATAATAATAACATTTATAAATATTAGCATAAATTATATCCTACTCTAAAATTTGTAAATAAAATTCATACCCATCTTGACATTTTCGATAATTACGTCTATTTTTTTTAATATTTTTAGGAGAGGAACCAGCAGCTATGCAGCACTCCTGTGGAACTAAAGGGGTTTCTCTAATCTGGGTTGTGGTATTTGTATTATTATTGGGCTTATTCCCACTTCGATGACAGCTTTAAGGTTCACTATAAATATGAATACCACAATTTTATCTCCAATAGGTTGTTTTATACACACAGATATAATAAATTGAACTAACTCTTAATATACAAAAAAAAAATGAATAAAAACCAAAAACTAATTAGGATATATTTACATATATAGAACGAAAAAGGACGAGGAGGATGAATGAAACCTACATATGAATTATTACGAATTATTTTATATTGAGATTTTAAGAAAAGTGTTTAGAAACAATTATTTAACGATAATTAAAATTGCTAAGCATCAAAACATATTTACTAGGTATAAAACTAAATTCATTAATATTTTAACTATATCATAATCAAATGTACTTACATAAAAATAAGAAAACCAAAAACGAACCCAACCCTATTGAAATTAAATAGCAAGGGGACGAAGTCAAACTTTAAGCACGCTCCTTAGTATAGTATTACATGAACGTAAAAAAGCTAAATATACTAAACTTAAATCTGAACAAAAGTTATTATCGAAACAAATATTTTAAATACTTACTTAATTATAATTTTATATTTATTATTGATGGAAATTTGTTTTTTTTTTTAATAGAATACGATTTCTTGCGGGGAACATAGTTAAACATAAAATTCGATCTTATTGTTGTCACTCGTGTGTCTCTCGTGAGAGTACACTGTGACCCAGCGTGACAACACGCTTGACAGGCGACACGTAGTGACACATTTAGTACAAGTCAACTCGTCTCAACTGCGGCGACCGAACTCTAGCTCTAATTGTTACTTGACTGCGTGAAATGTATGCCCCGTTGCTAGTTCCTGATTGGTTCGTTGTTTTGTGAGCACTTTAAATCTAGTACGAATTACCGATCGAATACTACGTGAACAACATTTTTTGTTGTTTTGCATGTACAATCCACGTAACTCAGTGACGTATTGCTTGCTTCTTTAGTCTGTTGATGTTCGCGCATTACGCGTGTTATAGTTGGCGATCAAATGATGAAGCTAAATATTTATTCTTCTCAATTCGATTTAGTTATACGTAACTACGAAAAGGCTTTACCATAATAAAATTATATGGGCGCAAGCTAGTGCCAAAAAGGACAAAAAAGTTGAATTCTTAATATCCGCAAGAAAAAAAAAATCAAATCGTCTAATGAAATTATTTATACTTCTTTCAGCAAAGCTGCGTTCTGTTTTTATATTTTTGTATATTATTATAATTGTTATAAGATTTTAGGTGCAAGTATATATCTACAATATAATTTGCTTATTAAATAAAAAAATTAAACTAAGAATAATGTTTGAGTGAGAAAATAAACAATACTTATAAATATTAGATTATAGATAAAAATATTTACATTGTACCATTATGATGTATATCAAAATATGCATTTTTAAGAAAAAAAAAATATTTGAACAAAAAAAATATTAAAATTTTTTGAACTCAAGTGGTTGTCTACCTAATTCCTTAACTTATAAATAAAAGTTCCAATTTTAGATTTTGCTAGCTGCAATAAACCTAAAAAAAAAAATGTTTAATTATATCATAAACGGAATGACATTTCATCTCAAGCGTTCTTGACTGCTTCAGAAAGATCGTAGGCTAATAACGACTTGAAACAAGGTGGGTATAAAATCGTAATTTAGCTGTGTAAGAATAACATAAATGCAAAATAGCATATTCAGCGCCATGGCGGCATATTATCAAACTCCTGCTGCATCTAGCTACAGCGGTACACATAAATTAAGTAGGTGACTGTCCCCTTTTTAAGAAACACTGCGTAAAGGTTACCAACTTTTTACTTAGCAGTTAAGTCAAACTTTTCTATCGCTGTTTGACGATTCGGATCACTTTTTGCAGATCTCGATATTTTTCAGATCTACACATACCAATATAATTTGCACAGCAGTTTTAAAGTTTTACGTCATTTTACGATGTTTGCTTTCAAAACAAATGCGCAAAGTTCCGTGAAAACGAAAATAACGAAATACATATGTAAATAGCCATCGATGTAATTTGGGAGGAATTACTATCTTCATTGGCCGCATTCAAGAATCTAGTTATCTTAAGTCGACTAGATTGGTCTGGATAAGATGTAACCTGAACGCAAAAACTAGATTGGTCGGGAACGTCACTTTTTCTACGTCAGCCACATACCCGAACTGTCAACTTAGTACTCAGTCACGAATTTCTTGACTAGATTCGTCGGCTACCCTTCCATAAACGTTAAATGTCACAGGTGCCCACGTGACCGATTTAAACCAATCACAACCGAGATAGATCTAGTCAGACAGCTGTCAGACTTACTAAACTAGATACTTGAACGCCCTCATTTTCTTCCTTGTCATATGTCATCTGAAGACTACGAATCAGAGACAAACTGGTTTGGGCATGTTCACTAGGAAAACTTGAATTTTGACGGTTGGCAGTTAATTTGCTTGCAGTGAATATATAATTAATACGTTTCTAACACTTTGACACTGCCTTTTATCAAGCATGGTCAATACACTTACGAATAACAATTCAAATTCCATTTACATTAACAGAGTAATTAAAAAAGTTTCTCGTAAAATTGAGCACAAGCAAAATCAAATTCAATTAGTTTGCATATAAATTTTAAATGCAAAATGGATAAAGTTTTAGTCAAGTAGTAATCTTTCAAGGCTGCTATAATTCCATTATCTTTGTCGAGAACTGACAAAACAGATTTCTAGAAAATTTAAAGATAATTTTCTTACATTTTTTGATAAACTAACATTATAGCCGTTTTTTATTATCAGCGTGATCTGATCCGGATCAGATCACGATAATAAAACAATACGGATCATTGAAGAATTTTATTTTTAAGTTGTGGCTACAGTTGCTATGAGTATGTCAAACCTCATTTTGCCACCGGGCCATATTGCAAGCATTCGGTGCAACATGAAGACAAACTTCATACTGCCACCAGCAGTATTGCAAACATTCGGTGCAGCGTGACGTCACAACATGATTTCAATGGACATGACATTTCACTTGCTTGTCGAAGGTGTTACCATTTGAGTCAAATTTGAGTAGTTTTGATTTTCGATATTGTTTTTTAAAAACTAATTTTATGTTGAAATATGCAACAAATAAACAATATTTCGCGGCTAGTTCATATTTGGGTTTTTCTTGGCTTATTAATGTGTATCCAGACCAGCGAAAGATTTGTTCAGAAACATTTTTTTGTCAAACATTTCGGAAATGTTTTTGACGTTGAAAACGCCGATGAAGTATTTATTAAATATTTATGAAAATGTTTTTAATTATTATCATGGCCAGGGGCTCGAAAACAACAACACCGCTTCCGTTACACCTTATACGGTGCGTTTTGTTTTTAAAAGGAAATGGTTTACAATCAGTTTGAAATGTAGGTAATGAAAATCTTACCGCAGTTTGCACTTCTCGTCGGTAATTGGAATTCTAAGACGAAGTAAATGCCAGCGGTTTTAACACGAAACCCCAAAAGAAGAAACTGAAGTTAGTTACACAAAAATCGGCGACAACAGTTATTGCAGTTACATTATTTCTTTGTACTATTTTGTGATAAAAAAGAAATGTGTTTCCCAATAATTAGCTTTGAAAAAATTTAAATTTATACAGCCTGCTAGTTTCCATTTTTCATTATTCCAAGATTATTTGGAAATTCGTATTTTATGATAAAAGAAGACAACAAAAAACAGCTCTCATCTTTCTACAGGAAAACTTGTGAAACAATAATTATTTACGATTGGGAAAATGCGAAATATTTCATAAACATTTTTTTGTTAATAAATGGTTATGAAACATTTACTTAAATGTTTATGAAATATTTTGCTCGAAATACGGACGGGAAATTTATTCGCATGTGAAAAATATGCTTGTTGATTGCTTGTTATGAATGGTGTTGAATATTTTAGTCTGGCAACGTGTGGCTTGTTTGGTGGTTGGGTGCTGTATGAATAGGGTAGGCACTGATTGGCGTCAACTTGGCGATGCCCAGTCGTTGTAACTGTTCATACACATCAATTGTGCTTATTTTATCTCCGCGTGGTAGCCACCGGGTACTGGTCCTGTCCTTCCGGGCATGACTTGCTAAACTTATAAGCGCGAGTGTTGAACACGAAGAAAATAGCAACACTATAATGCTCTGTCGGAATGACTGCCTGATCGAGTCTCAGAGGTCTTACATGAGCCCCTCAGAAAGAGGACGTACGGCGGATGAATTCACATGGTTGAATCAACGGTGGCGTCAACAGTCAACATGGCAGATACCTCAATGAGCTACTTTGACGTATTTAGAGCTGAGGTCATTGAGGATTTTTCAGCACTAGTCAGGGTGTTGAAATAGAGATGGTGGCGGAAGAGCCCTTAATGGGTCAACGGCAGCTCTCACATCCCCGCAGCGGGTTACTGACTCCGGAATATTCCGGCTCCTTTTGCCCAAGGGGTTACAGAAAGGGCCTGATCCTCCAGGTTGGGGGTTGTGCGTGGGGTTAACGACCCTACCACGGAAAAAAAAAAAAAACTGTTGCGAAGCAACCAAAAGCCTCGGATAAGGACGGATTCACTGTTGACGACCCTGCAAAACGAAAAAAGGACAATGACGTTCGGATCTGCACGTGGAATGTTCGAACTCTGAACAGACCGCGTGCAGCCGAACAACTAGCGGAGGCCCTAGACTGCTACAAAGCAGGTATCACCGCCATCCAGGAAGTGCGGTGGGATGGGCCGGGCAAAAGGAGGATGAAAAACTGTGACATTTACTACGGTGACTGCTACAGAGAACAAAAGCAGCGTCTATTTGGATGCGGATTTGTTGTAAGCGGCAGACTTAGGCAAGAAGTCTTGAGCTTTCGACACGTTAGTGAACGCCTTACAACTATCCGCATCAAGGCTAAATTCGCCAACATCAGCCTGATATGCGCTCACGCCCCCACAGAAGATAAAGACGATGCTACCAAAGAGTGTTTCTACGAGCTCCTCGACAAAACATATGAGCAATGTCCTAAGCATGACGTTAAAATCGTCTTGGGTGATTTTAACGCCAAAATAGGAAAGGAGGACATCTTTGGTAGCACAATCGGAAAACACAGCCTACACGACACCACGTCTGGAAACGGACTTAGGCTGATTGATTTTGCTGCGGGACGTAATGTTACCATAGCTAGCTCACGGTTTCCTCACCTCAATATACACAAAGGAACATGGCGGTCACCTGATCATCAAACCGTCAACCAAATTGATCACGTTGCGATCGACGCAAGGCACTCCTCCAGTATTCTAGATGTCCGAACTTTCCGAGCGGCCAACATAGACTCGGACCACTACCTTGTTGTAGCCAAGGTACGGATGCGGATATCCAAGACGCCACAACAACGAGAAAATACTGTGAGGAGATTTAACGTTGGACGACTACAAACGCAACAAACCGCCAGAACCTTTGCCGATCGCGTATCCCTCAACCTCTCGAGAAGTCCTATGCTGCCAGCATCAAGTGCCGAAGACCAGTGGCGCCGATGCCAAGAAGCCATCAAAAACGCCGCAACTGATGTGCTCGGTTTCACCAGTCCACCCCCCCGAAACCCCTGGTTTGACGAAGAGTGCCGGCAAGCACATGCAGCAAAACAAAGTGCCTACGAAGCGTCGCTGCATAGAAGGACGAGAGCAGCTCGTCAGCTCTACGAGCAAAAAAGGAGGGAAGAACATCGGCTTCTCCGGAGAAAAAAGAGAGAGCATGAGAAGCGCGCGATCGAGGATATAGAGAGGTGTTACTCCAGGAACAATGTTCGGAAGTTTTACCAAAAGGTAAAAAGAACGTGTCATGCCAACAAGACCCGAACGGAGACCTGTAGAGACGAGCAAGGAAACCTTGTAGTAGAGTCACAGTCGGTGCTGAGGACATGGAAAAACCATTTCTGCAGACTGCTAAACGGCGAAGACGACACAAATTCCGCTGTTAGGCAGAACGATCCATTCAACCTGGACGATGACAGCCAAGATTTCCGTCCACCTGACCAAAATGAAGTGAGGATAGCAATATCTAAGCTTAAATCCAACAAGGCTGCTGGTCCAGACGGCTTACCTGCCGAGCTCTTCAAGGCAGCCGGAGATGACTTGGTAGAGTGCATACACCAACTCATCTCCAAGATTTGGTTAGAGGAAAGTATGCCTGATGAATGGAACCTCAGCATTGTTTGCCCGATCCACAAGAAGGGAGACCCTCTAAACTGCGCCAACTACAGAGGCATCAGTCTCCTGAACACTGCGTATAAGATCATGTCTGCTGTATTGTGTGAACGCCTGAAACCATTCGTCAACGATCTGATAGGTCCCTATCAGTGCGGTTTTAGGCCCGGTAAGTCCACGACCGATCAAATATTCACACTACGGCAGATCCTGGAAAAAACCCAAGAATACCAGATCGATACTCACCATCTTTTTGTCGATTTTAAGGCCGCATATGACAGCGTTTATAGAGACGAGCTATACAGAGCCATGTCTAGTTTTGGCATCCCTGCCAAACTTGTCAGATTGTGCAGAATGACGATGGAGAACGCTCGCTGCTCCGTAAAGGTCGGAAACAATCTCACCGAGACCTTTGATGTCAAAAAAGGATTTAGACAAGGTGATGCGCTGTCATGTGACTTCTTCAACATCATTCTTGAGAAGATTGTGCGAAACTCACAAGCCAACACCAGAGGCACAATTTTCTATAAGTCTGTGCAACTGCTTGCATACGCTGACGACATTGACATTGTTGGTACAACACAGCGAGCTGTCACTGGTGCGTTTGCAAGTATTAGTGCAGAAGCGGCAAAAATGGGTTTAGTGGTGAATGAGGGTAAAACAAAATATATGCTGTCAACAAGAAGGGACACACGACATCGACGAATCGGGCAGAACGTCACGATAGACAGCTATAACTTTGAGGTAGTTAGGGACTTTGTCTACCTCGGCTCCGCTATAAACTCTGATAACGACATCACATCAGAAATCAAACGAAGAATCACACTTGCCAACCGCTGTTTCTTTGGCCTAAGACGGCAACTGATAAGTAAGGCCTTGTCGAGAAATACTAAGGAAACTCTGTATAAGACCCTCATCATCCCAGTCCTGCTTTATGGTGCAGAAGCATGGGCGCTATCAAAGGCGGATGAAGATCTCCTTGGTCGTTTCGAACGCAAAATTCTTCGAGTGATTTTTGGTCCCGTTTGCGTTGACGGGTTTTGGAGGAGAAGATTTAACAGCGAACTCTACGAGCTGTACAGCGACATTGACCTAGTCAGAAAAGTACGCATCAGTCGTCTAAGATGGCTGGGACATGTAGAGCGAATGGACACCAACGCTCCGGCCCGAAGAGTCTTCGATTCTAACCCGGAGGGACAACGCAGTAGAGGAAGACCTCGCCTTAGGTGGCGCGCGCAAGTGGAAGGGGACCTCAACCAACTTGGAGTGCGCAACTGGAGGCAGTTAGCCAAAGATCGCGCTAACTGGAGAGGCGTATTGGTTGAGGCCCAGGTCCACCCCGGACTGTAGCGCCACCTAAGTAAGTAAGTAACGTGTGGCTTGGCTATCGTTTACAGGCACACCAACATTTAAAAATGAAACAAACAGCGCCAAACAACGCAGCGAGAAATAGTAGAAATAATTTTCAGATCATCATTCATGATCTCGATGAGAAGCAGGATCATGTGCTGTTGTTGTAATTGCATGTAAATCGATGATCTATATAGATCATGGCTGATAATAAAATACGGCTTATAATTCATAAGCAACATTTTAAGACCAAGATTCAGGTCACCCATCAAGTTTAAGTGGTCAAAAAAAGCAAAAGAAAAGTTGTACGGTTCCGTTGAGCAAAATTATCTTTCAATTTTCTAGAAAAAGAATTTATTAATTTTACTGTGATCGAAAAACTTGTTCGTCCGGAAAAATTATAAATTCTTATTTTAGAAAAATTAACTTGATTAACTTTATAATTCGTAAGCAACATTTTTATACCAAGATTGAGTTTAACCATCAAGTTAAAGTGGTCAAAAAAAGCAAACAAAATTTAGTACGATTTCGTTTTACGTATGACTATAACTGGGACTTTAGTAATTGCACTTTTTTGTTTCACCGCCCTGAGTGTTAGAGAAAGGTTATAAATTATAGTTTTTGTTTTACGCTTTAAAAAACAGAAGCAGTTCGTTTTCGAATGGCAAGAAGTTTTAAAATGAAAACACTAAAGCCTTGATTTTGAATTACAAATATATAATAATTAATTAGATATTAGCTGTAAATATATCAACTCATATTTATATCTACATTTTAAAATCTCGTTCATTTTAGTTTTAAAATGTTGCAAAAAAAGATGCCTTTTCTGAAGCTCTTCTGCAAATTTAGAATTTGTTCACAATATTTAACAAGTAGTATTGGCTAGATTTCACCGAAAATAGTATCGTGATAGGAAACAGCGTTATATTATAAACACAGTTTTTGAAAACTCTCCGAAGTGTATTTTCAAACTAACAAAAAGGAACAAATTAGCAACAAATTGTATCAGGGTCCTCGTAAAAAGTACCAAATTGTCGCACAACGGTCACGCTGTTGTCAGCAGCGTTGCCACAATGTTACAAGTGTAACAAAAGTGTTACACTTTTTAATTATTTTATAATTTTGTTACAATGTTACTTTCTTCTTCGCTTTGTTACATTTTTTCCCATTAATACTATTATTACAAAAGAAAAAAAATAAATCTCAAATAACTAATAAAAATAAATAAATAAAATAAGCTAAGCAGTTTACATATGTGATCTTATATAATTACTAAGTAATTTCATTTCATTTCATTTATTTCATTTCATTGATTAGCATTACACTTTAAGATACAATATCTTATAAAATAGCGTAAGCTTCAAAAAGCAATATGACAAATTTGACTCGGTTGGTAGGAAACAATTAGAATTAGATATTTAATATTTAATACTTAATAACTACAATTTTATTGAATTTCAACTCGTTGAAAAAAGAAAAGTAGGTAAAATAAGGATACAAAAGGATGAAAATAGAAAGATAATAAAAATAAAGGTAAAAAAAGACAAAAAAAAAAAATAATAATAATACAACAAAAGTTATACGAAATCTCTTCGTCATAACCACTAAAGCGTTTCCAAATACCGTCGGAGCGCCTCCCTAAACAGAGTAGCACAACTTGTCAATCGAACAGAAAGGGGGAGGGAATTCCACAACCGGATTGCAGACACAAAGAATTGTTGGGTTGATACAAGGTACTTATAGCGAATTGGTACCAGGTTGCATGATCTGTTTGAGCGCGGCATATAAATCTTATTATAAAGGTTCGTCGGTTGATGTGTTTGCATTACATTATTAAGTAAGGTCAAAGTTTTAAATTTAAAAAGGTTTTCGAGCGTTAAGCCATTTATTTGTTTAGAAAAATGAGATATGTGGTCGCGTTTTCTCAGACCATAGATATAGCGCGCGATACTATTATATGCCACATTAAACTTTCTTTTATGTTCATAATCGCAATTACTAAAAATCTCACAACCGAAAAGCATTATTGGTATGACCAAGGTTAGGTTAGGTTAGGTTAGAGTGGCAGGCCGCCTCAAGTGCAGCCTCACTTAGGCCAAATTAGGCCCATTGTGTTACCACAGGATCGATATCGACTGCTTATCTACCCGTTGAACCAGCCGGAGCTAAGAATGAAGCGATGGAGGCAGTTGATACCTATGTTTGCGAGTTCGCTGAGATTGTCGAAGAAATATTCTCCGAGGTATAGTTTTCTACGGAGTGACAGTGCTGGACACGTGCAGAGAAGGTGTAGAATAGTCTCCTCCTCCTCCTCGTCCATACAGCTTCTGCAGAAATCATTTGAAGGGAGGCCTAATCTGAGAGCATGTCTCCCTATGATGCAGTGTCCCGTGATGACACCTACTAGAGTGCTTATTATGGGTCTTTTCAGTGTAATGAGACTTTTTGAGCGCTTGGAATCCAGCTGAGGCCAGATCTGTTTCGAGGTGTGGCACGTTAAGCAGCTAGACCACCTGGGATTAGTAGCGCTTAATGCGTTTTGTTTAATTAGGAGCTTGCAAGTAGCAAGAGGCATATAGAGACTCCTTTTTTCTGGTAGAGTCGACATAGTAGTGCCTTGTCTGGCGAGCTCATCGGCGATGCAATTACCTGGAATGTCTCTATGGCCCGGCACCCATATAAGGTGAATTTTGAATTGTTTCGCCATCTCGTTCAGAGATAGTCGGCAATTGAGGGCAGTTGTTGAATTGAAGACGACAGAATCCAGGGATTTAATCGCGGCTTGACTGTCGGTAAAGATGGTGATATCCTTTACAGATATTACATTATACCGAAGCCACGACAGGGCCTCTTTGATCGCCATGACCTCCGCCTGAAATACACTACAGTGATTAGGAAGGCTGAATGAGATTTTACAATTTAGATCATAAGAGAAAACACCCCCCCCCTTACTCCTGTTTCAGTTTTGGACCCATCTGTATAGAAACAGACAGACTCCTTGCGGGGTACTATTTCGTTCTCCCAGTCACTCCTGGAGGGTATATGTAAGTTTCGAAGTTCTTTTCGAATTGAAACTGAGGGAGGGTGTAATCAGTATCTTTTGGAATGGATTCCAATGTATTTAGAATCGATGAGTGACCAGTTTGGCGACTGGTCCACAACTGAATTGCTTTCATCCGAGTGGCTGCATTTGCTGCCACTTCTTTGCAATAGATGTCCAGCGGTAGCAAGTGGAACATTACGTCCATGGCCGCTGTTGGAGTGGTTCTAAGGGCTCCACTTATGCATATGCATGCCGTTCTTTGGACGCGGCTAAGCTGATTATGATGGATAGCCTTTTCGAGGGCAGTCCACCATACAATAACGCCATAAGTGAGTATAGGTCTGATAACGGATACATATAGCCAATATGTAATTCGAGGCTGGAGTCCCCATCTGCTTCCAATGGCTTTTTTACAGCAGTACAGAGCCGTGGTGGCTTTCGAACTCTCCGCAGGATATTGGGTTTCCAGCTCAATTTGCTGTCTAAAACTAGGCCTAAATAGCTAGCCGTATTGGTGAGCACCAGGAGTGTGCCGTTTAGTTTTGGGGGTTCAAAATTGGGAATTTTGTATTTTCTTGTGAAGAGGACCAGTTCAGTTTTCTGGGCATTGACCGCCAGACCGCATTTTTTGGTCCATTTAGAGAGCTTAGAGAGGGCATTCTGCATGAGATCTCTAAGCGTGTTTAGGTGTTTTCCTGAGACAGCGATGGCAACGTCATCCGCATAGGCAATTACTTTGCACCCTTCCCCCTCCAGTATTAGTAGTAGTTCATTCACTACTAGGTTCCAAAGAAGAGGTGAGATAACGCCACCTTGAGGCGTACCCCTACTAACGAACCTCCGGACCGATGCATCGCCCAGCTGTGAGTTGATATACCTGTTGGTGAGCAACTGGTTGACCAATTCGCCAATCGATTTCTCAATTCCAAGGCCCGTCAGTGCGCCGAGAATTGCCTCTGCTTCGACGTTGTTAAACGCTCCCTCAATATCCAGGAAAGCAACCAATGTGAATTCTTTGCAATCGAGAGATTTTTCGATGGTAGATACAAGTGAGTGAAGGGCCGTTTCAACCGATTTCCCTATACTATACGCGTGTTGGGACGTTGACAAAAGATTTGAGTTGACACTGCAACGTATGTGGATGTCTATCAGTTTCTCTAAGGTTTTTAGAAGAAATGATGACAAAGTAATTGGTCTGAGATCTTTGGGGTTAACGTGTGAGCTTTTACCAGCCTTAGGTATAAACACCACGTTAACTTCTGTCCACAACTTGGGAATATGAGCAAAATCCAGGCAACTTTTAAAAATTACAGTTACCCAATGGAGGATTAGGTCAGCGTTCCTCTGAAGTTCGGCCGGTATGACCAATGTTTTAGCTAAAATAATTCTAGTTTTCAAAAGGTGTTATTTTTTGACTTGCCCATAGCATACGTAGGCTTCCATAAACCCTTCCAAGAAAGAGTCTTGTTAAAAGTAATACCCAGATTTTTCGCTGAATCAACGAATGGAATAGGCATGTCGTTCAGGTATAAATTAGGAAAATAAGAAGTATCAAGGCATCTTCTTGAGATAACCAGACATTTTGACTTGCTGGGATGGAGGCAGAGACCATTTGAACGCGACCAGCACAGAATCCTGTTTAGATCTCCATTTAATTCAAGTGCAGCATTTTCCACAAGGCCCAAAGGAAAACTTTTCCTCACCTGAACATCATCTGCATACATGTCTATCAAAGAGTTAACTGTACACGAGGGGATATCATTAATGTACATTGTGAAAAACAACGGGCCCAATATTGAACCTTGTGGAACGCCTTTACTCAGTGGAAGAAATCGCGAAACACTATTATTTGACACAACAGCCTGGTGTCTGTTGTGGAGATAAGATGATATCAGATTCAGGGAGGATGGCGAGAAGTTGAATTCGCTTCTGAGCTTGCTACATAGAACAGGTAATTGTTTACCTATTCCAATACTTTTGATGTTCTTCCAAAGCTTATGCTTGGCCTGGACGGATTTAGTCGCGTAGCATAAGAACGTATTTTTGCTTCACGTATTTCACAAGTTACCCTATTTCTGAGAGATTTATAGACATCGTAGAGTACATCTAGACGAAAACGCCTCCAACGCTTGTAAGCCTGATCACGCTCATTGATTAAACACTGGATTGTGCGTGAGAACCAACCGGGTTTACCTGATTTAGATATGGTTATGAGCGGGACATGGATATTGAAGAGATTGGATATATTTCCTTCGATGAAGGCTAATTCGTCATTGTTTAAATCTTATTAAGACTGATTCGTTTTTAATCTCACTTGGTAATTCATTAAATTGTTTAAGCCCTTTATACATACGCATTTTTTGAGTTCTTTGGTCTCTATAAAATTGCAATCTAAAATTTGAATTTGATCTTAAATTATATGGTTGAACATCTTGTATATATTGTAAGTTTGAATGTAGATAACTAGGAATCATTCTATGCTTCATTTTAAATACAAATAATATAACATTGTAGGTTATCCTTTGTTTAATATTTAATCACTGTAGGCATGATAACATCCACTGGATCGAGGTATTAAAGCTGCACTTCAGGATAATCCTCATGGATCTATTTTATAGAATCTGGAGTCGGTTTATATTATTCGTATTCCCCATATATAGAATTGTAGAAAAAAATTCAAAATGGGGTTTTATAGTCGTGTTGTATATATTAATTGCGCACATTATTGTAATATTTTTACGAATTCGTTTAAGAAAGCCAATTTTTTTAGATATTTTTTTCCCAATGTAATTTAAATGGCTATTGTTCCAGTTTAAACACTAGGCGGCAACTCGGAATGTCAGATTGACAGACGTCAGCTGGACAGAGTACGATTGACAGACGTCAGCTGGACAGACGCCAGTTATTCCGCGTTTTTTACTTTTTTTATTCATTATTATTCCACGGACGTTCGCCAAAGGAAGCAAATAAGTAAGAGGAATTTTTATTTACGTTTATCTTTACGCTGTAACTTTGTAAATTAATTTTTTATTCAGATAATAAACCCTCCCCAAACAAATTCGGTTGCGTTTGTTATTTTTGCTGAATTTATTATTTTGCCGAGAACATCTTTATTATTTATTTGGAGAAAACGACTCGTGGAACAAATTTTGCCGTCGCCATTTTGCCGTTGCGACAAATAATTTTAGCCGAACGTGGCTTGATGTCCGCCATTTTTTTTGCACATGCCAAGGAAAACAAGAAATTCCAACAAAAAAATGACTTCAACGCCACTGAAGTCGAAATCATCCAGCGAGGATGAAGCCGAAACAACACAAATTGAGAGTGGCATCACAGCTGCCGATTTGTGCAAGCAAATCAAGGATCTACAATCGTCTCTGGCCAAGTCAGAGCACGAAAAAAGCGAACTCCAGCAGCAGCTATTTATCTCTCAGGAGTCTCCAGGTGCCACAGCCGGAAACCAAACGCTCGTTTCCACAAATCCAGTCGTCGCCAGCATATTTTCGCCAAGCAGTAGCAATGTCTCGCCGCCTCGCCACACTGCATCGTTTTCCGCCACCACAGCTTTAACTGCCTCGACAGCCGCTTATGTTACAACGCCTCATCACACCGCTTCGTCGTCTGCCGCCACAACTTCAATTGCTCCGCCAGCCATCAGCAGCCATCCAATATTCAGTGCAACATACGCCGCAACAAACAACTTTGGAGCTGGTCCTACAAACCAATATTTGCCAGGTACGTACATAAATAATTATAATTCTTTGCCAAACTATGTCGATTACCCTTTACAACGAAATCAATCTGCGCCGCCCGAGCCAACACTATTGCCGCCAACAACACACTCAATGCCTCTTCCTTCGAACCAACATTACCACCCCAGAAAATTGCAAGATTTGCCTGAGTTCTCTGGTTCGCCCGAACAATGGCCAATGTTTGCGGTCGCGTATAGCGAGACAACAGCTGCTTATGGCTGTACAGACTTGGAGAACCTCACTCGCCTTCAGAAGGCACTAAAAGGTACTGCCAAACAACTAGTTGAAGCCCTACTTATACATCCAAGTAGTGTCAGTACGGTCATGAGCACATTGGAATTCCGATACGGCCGTCCGGAAATTTTAATCAGAAGCCAATTAGCAAAGGCGCGGGCCTTTCCAATGATATCGGATTCCAAGATCAGCGAAATCGTGAACTTTAGCACAATGGTCTCAAATTTAACAATGTTCCTGGCGAACGCAGGTGCGACACCACATCTGTCAGATCCAACATTACTGGAAGAATTAGTCGGTAAATTGCCACTCAGTAAGAGAGAGGAATGGGCAAAGCATACGTTTGCTATTTCGCCAGCCTACCCGAACATATGCCAATTTAATAATTGGTTGAAACAAGTTGCCACATTCGTTTCTATGGCAACAGAGATGTATCCTAATACCTACGAGAGGAAACCAAAGCATAGTAGTGCTGTATACACTGTATCGGAACAGGAAAATAAGAAAAGAGCAAACTGCATTGCATGTGAACAGAGCCATCGACTGTATCAATGTCCGAAATTTAAAAACATTCCTGTTTCCGAACGGTGGAAATTAGTGAAAGATAATCATATCTGCTTTTGTTGCCTGCGTTCGGGTCACGCAGTTTCGAAATGCCTCAATCGACGAGAATGCGGAATTTCATCCTGCCGCAAATGCCATAACCGTCTTCTGCATGACTCATCCCCGTCTCACACAGCCATAGAAGTCTCATCAAATGAATCTTCACTTGCACCAGAAAGAGCAACGATAAGCACAATCGCAAACAAGCAATGCAATAAGAAAACGCTTTTTAAATTTCTGCCTGTGCGTTTGAGTGGCCCAAAGGGTTCTTGCACTATAATGGCATTCATCGATGACGGAGCAAAGATTTCGTTGATTGAGGAGAAGGTAGCAAATTCTATTGGTCTCAGGGGCAAGTCAGACATATTATCACTCAGGTGGATCGGCGACCAAACCACAAGCGAATTATCCCAGCACGTAGACCTGGAGATATCAGGGTCGTATAACAATGCCATCACGCATCACATGCGA
This sequence comes from Cheilosia urbana, assembly GCA_946477585.1. Classification (NCBI taxonomy): domain Eukaryota; kingdom Metazoa; phylum Arthropoda; class Insecta; order Diptera; family Syrphidae; genus Cheilosia; species Cheilosia urbana. Next base: position 59,801,813 of record OX297854.1, on the reverse strand, counting down.
AACATCCGAACGACAAAAAAATTGTTATTGCCAGCCCAAAGCTTAAACTTGGAAGATTTTCAAAAACGATTCGCTGCATTGAAGGAAGTGCCAATTGAAGATTATGCAGACGCCGTGCCTCGAATGTTGATCGGCATACCACATACAAATCTCGTTCGACCGATAACTGTACTAAACTTTGACGAGCGATTTTCTGCCCATAACACCAAATTAGGCTGGACACTATTCGGGTCGAATGACGAAAGTTATTCAGAAGCCGTCGTCAGCTATATCGGTTGTGAAGAGCAATCAACCATAAACGATTTGCAGCGACAAGTTTCTGAATATTTTGCGATCGAGAATATTCCGAGCAAACCGACGAAGTACATCGTGTCCGAAGCCGACAAAAGAGCCGAAAAAATTCTTGAGGAATCGACAACCAAAGTAAACGGACAGTATGAAACTGGTCTTCTCTGGAAAAACGATGATGTAGAATTAGAAGACAGTTACGGTATGGCCCTTAGGCGATTGCAACTGGTCGAACGAAAACTTGAGAAGGATCCTAGGTTAGCCGAGTGGTACAAACAAAAAATTTTTGATTATGTGTCAAAAAACTATGCTAGAAAGCTTACGCGAGATGAATTAGCCATTACTTCTAAACGTACTTGGTATTTACCCCACTTCGTTACTTGTAACGTCAACAAAGGGAACAAGCTGCGACACGTTTTTGATGCTGCCGCCTCAGTCAATGGGACGTCGCTTAATAATATGCTACTGAAGGGTCCAGAATCGTACCAGCCAAAGCCACTTTTATCAATTTTGTTGAGATTCCGTCAGAAACAAATAGGCGTATGCGCAGACATACGTGAAATGTTTCACCGCATAAACATTCGGAAGAAAGACCAAGACGCCCAAAGGTTTCTATGGAGGGATGGAGATGTACTGAGGCCCCCAGACATATACGTTATGAGTGCGATGATTTTTGGGTCAACAAGTTCGCCATGCTCCGCACAGTATATAAAAAACTTAAACGCAAACCAATATAAAGAAACTTATCCGAGAGCGGTCAAGGCGATCGTCGACTGTCATTATGTCGATGATTATGTGGATAGCTTCGATACCGTTGCCGAAGCCATTACAGTATCAAGAACAGTAACACAAATTCATAGTGAAGCCGGGTTTGAATTAAGAGGGTTTGTTTCCAACTCGCAAAACTTAATTGACGCCGTTAATGGGTCTTCCTCTCTTACGTCACCATCAGATCTAACAGATATATGCCGCAGTGACTCAAGGGAAAAAATTCTCGGCATGTATTGGGATTCAAACACCGACCAGTTTTGCTTTATGCTTAAATTTGGAAAAACGCCAAAAGCGATCCTAGAGGGAAGAACTAGACCCACAAAAAGTCAAGTGCTAAGCATCACTATGTCGATTTTTGATCCTTTTGGATTTCTGGCCAATATTATTATAAAATCAAAATTGTTATTACAAGCTTTGTGGAAATCTAACATCGGTTGGAATGAACCGATTCCAGAAGATACTTACCGCGATTGGTATGAATGGTACAAACAACTCGATGCCGTAAAGGAATTTAAAATCAACCGATGTTACCATCCACGGTTAACTGATTGCGCAGACGTGCAGCTCCATATTTTTGTTGACGCCAGCGAGGTAGCCTATTCCGCCGTCGGGTACTGGCGCATAGCTCATGAGGATCATGTCGATGTCGAGTTCGTTTTGGGAAAGACAAGATGCAGTCCCATCAAGGCCTTATCCATCCCCAGACTTGAACTGCAAGCGGCAGTGTTGGGTGTGAGGCTGAAATATATGATTCTAGAGGCACACGATATTAAACCAAACAAAGTTATGTTATGGTCTGATTCCAAAACCGTTATCCATTGGATAAGATCTGACAGCCGTTCCTATAAACAGTTCGTCGCGCATCGGATATCCGAAATTTTGGAAGACTCGGAAATCGAAAGCTGGAGATGGGTACCAGGAGCACTAAATCCCGCCGACGATGCTACCAGACCCAAAAGAAAAGCATCAATTAACTCAATATGGATAAAGGGCCCCTCGTTTTTAAAAGATCCCGTCACAAAGTGGCCAGCAGAGCCAAACGATATAGCTGTCTTCGACGAAGTGAAGGAAAGGCGAACAAAGTGTGTTTTCTCGATTTCAAAGGATAATTATACGTCCATAAACTTTGGAAATTTTTCAAATTACTACAGACTGCTGAGAGTAATGTGTTGGGTTCGGCGGGCAGTTTTGAGATTCAAGGGCAAAACCAAGAGAAATTTCGAAGACAAATGGACTTCATCCGATCTACAATTGTCAATTAAGGAAATAAGACTAGCTGAAATACATATTTGTCGATTGGTTCAAGAGGAATCATTTAAAAAGGAAATGTCCCTCCTTTTGTCAAACGAAACAATCCCACGAACGAGTTTGATATATCGACTGAACCCAATTCTGGACGAGCATAACGTAATGCGGTTGGGTGGTCGCATCGATAACGCTACGTGTGTACCTATAAATGTGAGAAGACCAATCATCATGCCCAAATACCATTCGGTGTCGAAAATTATAGCTCAGTACTACCATGAGGTATTTCAACATCAGAATCAGGATGCAATAGTCTGTGCTATACGTACGAAGTTCTGGATCCCAAGCATTCGGCGACTAGTAAGGAAGACTAAGTTAACTTGCCAGCTTTGTAAGAACCTGTCGGCAGTTCCAGACCCTCCGTTAATGGGTCAATTACCTGCCGATCGACTTACACCCTACGTTAGACCATTTTCGTATACAGGGGTGGACTATTTCGGGCCTGTCCAAGTCACTATCGGACGCCGATGCGAAAAGAGATGGGTCGCATTGTTTACGTGTCTGACAGTGCGAGCCATCCCCTTAGAGCTTGCAAAAGATCTATCGACCGATGCAGCCATCCTGTGCTTGCGAAATTTTGTGAACCGCCGAGGAGTACCGGCACGAATTAGAAGCGACCGCGGCACAAATTTTGTGGGAGCGAGTAAGATAGAATGGCTTCTTACAGAGAAAGGGTTAGCACAAGAATGCACACGTCGTGGTATTGAATGGGTTTTCAATGTTCCAGGTAATCCAACAGCCGGAGGAGTGTGGGAAAGGATGGTGCGGTGCGTAAAAAATGTATTAGCTTTCACGCTAAAGGAGAAAGCTCCCCAATTGGAAACACTCCATAGCTTGTTGATTGAAGCAGAAAATTTAATAAACTCGCGTCCTCTCACACACTTGCCCATAGAAAGCGATACAGCCGAACCACTCACACCCAATCACTTTCTGTTGGGCTGTCCAAACTATGTTCAAACACCAGAAGTCGATACCAGAGTTCATCTACGTAAACAGTGGCAAATATTGCAGCAGTTGAAGCAAACATTTTGGAAGCGATGGGTATTGGAGTACCTTCCAACTCTTATACGTCGTACCAAGTGGCATAAGCGGACGAGGCCGTTGGAGGTGGGCGACATTGTTATTGTATGCGATGACAACGAAACCAGAGGCGAATGGAAACGGGGCAAAATCATCGAGGTGAGGACTGCGCCTGATGGTCAGGTTCGATCAGCTATCGTCAAAACATCTACAAGCACGCTACGAAGGCCAGCGTCTAAACTGGCCAAACTGGATGTTGTTGGTGAATCTCGCGCCTCGACTCACGGGGGGTGGGATGTTCCAGTTTAAACACTAGGCGGCAACTCGGAATGTCAGATTGACAGACGTCAGCTGGACAGAGTACGATTGACAGACGTCAGCTGGACAGACGCCAGTTATTCCGCGTTTTTTACTTTTTTTATTCATTATTATTCCACGGACGTTCGCCAAAGGAAGCAAATAAGTAAGAGGAATTTTTATTTACGTTTATCTTTACGCTGTAACTTTGTAAATTAATTTTTTATTCAGATAATAAACCCTCCCCAAACAAATTCGGTTGCGTTTGTTATTTTTGCTGAATTTATTATTTTGCCGAGAACAGCTATTAAAATTTAGTTCCTTATCTAAAACAACTCCGAGATATTTGATTTCTTGCACTTGTTCCACTGGTTCATTAGCGATTTTTAAGTTTGCGTTGAATTCACTGTTTATGACCATACATTTTGATTTACTAATGTTCAGTTTTAGCTTATTTACACTCAACCATATACAGAGATCGTTTAAGTCACGACTAATATTTTCTCGCAGTAGGTCAATATTTTTACCGCACACAAAAATAAGAGCATTATCAGCAAACAGAGATATTTTACTATGTTTAATCACTTCACATATATCGTTGATGTAAATCAGAAATAGTAAAGGACCGAGAATGGTGCTTTGTGGGACACCAAAAATGGTTTGTTGACTATCCGAAAGAATTGTGTTTATCTTAGTACGCTGCGTTCTTTCACTTTAATATGATTTAAGCCACTCAGTTCAGCATTTTGCGCACCATATTTGTATAGTTTTTCTACAAGGAGCTTACGATCAATGGTTTCAAAAGCTCTTTTAAAATCTAGAAATACTGCAATTATTCAATTCAATTCAATGATGTTTCACAGGAATGACCCGGTCTAAAACCCGATTGATTATCGACTAATAGTTTATTATTTAGCACATACTTATAGAATTGATCATACGCGACTTTTTCAATTATTTTTTGCAAAATTGGAAGCATATTTCGGACAAATATACCGAAAGAATGGGATAGAGAAATCAATATTGGGGCAAAGATTTAATTTTCCAACTGAAATAACAAATTTTAAAAATTTTATAAATTGCACACCCATTTCGTATTTTAGTACACATCAAAATAACCTAAAAAATATTTTAGTATAACCAAGGTTATTTTTTTATTTTCAATTGTAGGTATACTTTACTTTTACTTTTACTTTCCAACATCTGTTATTTGTAATGAACAATTGTAGATGAATAAATAAATATTCAAATTGTGAACGTTCTGTACATTACCGTATTTTTTTTTTTCGTTATTTGTTGAATTAATTTTCTTTTTTATAAATTTAGTTTGGGACTGAGAAATTGTCAGGAAGGACAAAGGGAAAAGATTATATTGGGAAAGACAAAGACGTTGGTCCCAAATGTACCGTGTTGGCAACCGTGACTATATCTATTTCTAGAACCATCCTTAATAATTGGAATATTCGCGATAGGTGGAAGAGCGGATATAAAAGGGCATGTTACAGGAACATTTTTATTGCGCATTCGTCTAGGCTCTTTACTTTGCTAAAATATACATTCAATCAAACAACGCGCGTATTAAACCGCATTTACACTATCACGCACGCGCATTTTTGCACGAGACGGGACAGAGAGATCCGTTTGTCCGCAGTCAATGCTAATAAAGGCGAAGGAATGAGATCACAAATCAGACGCCTAAGGTGTCATGGATGTTCTACCCATAATTATAGATACATAAAGCGGAAGTTCCGGCAACCAACATTTCTGCAATCACATGAAAACATTTCTATTTCCGATTTAAAATATGTGAAATGAGAGTGTAAATTAGTTTCAGTAAGTTAAACTAACAATTCATCAATCATTTATACGAAATAAATAAATAATTGTACGTTCATCCCTTCCGGAAGCCATTTTGTTTTATAGGAAAAATTAATTTTGTTAGCCATCGCTATAAAAATATCAACATGCATAGCTTTCCCATAATTCCTACCACGCAAACAAGATGGCCGACCAAAAAACGTATCACGTTTTTTTGCGTGTTAGGTAATGCTGTCCCTTTCAGTCAGACGGCTGTTTAGTATTGGACATCCCTTTAATTTTCCGTGATAGGAATGTGTGACCGTGTAAATGCACTATTAGCTCATCTACAACATTGGAGCAAAACGCGTCGTTTATGAGACAGATAGAATTGGAATCAATTGTTTCTAATGTGGTATTCGTTTGGTTGCTCTCAGATCACTTTTTTTGCTCTCAGATTAGTTCTTATGTTCGTTTGGTACAAAAAAAAGCAATCTTTTTCAGATTTCAGAGCACTTTTGCGAATCTAGATATTTTCTCAGATTTACCAACACAAATGCGTTTGAGTTTGACAACTGGTGGAGTGCGTTTAGGTTTTCGTGAATTTGTTCTACAGCAAAGAAAGGCATTGCTTCGGGTGAATTTATTTTAGTAAATTGGTTATGTATAAATATTTAAAAATTAATTGAGACGCAAATTTCGAATGTTTTAATTTAAAACTTAAGCAGTGAATGGAAAACTTTTTGAAAAGTGTTGAAAGCTACACATATTCGAATCGCACGAACATTATCATAAAAAAGAGCAAGTGACGTTTTCATGTTCGATTAGCCACACGAAATCTGAAATCTGAGAGCGAATCTGAAAAAGCCAAAACGAATACCACATAAATTGGTAGGTAGGTATACGCAATTCTACCCCACACAAAGAAATATTGTGTGTGAAGTGTAAACTCCGCCTTAAGAGGTTATTCTACCAATAATTTTTCTCCTTTTTCAATGTTCCCATACAATCAGGTAGTGTAAGCGGGATAAATATATTGTCGGTTGTCGCCATTTTTTTTTTTTTTTTTAAATGTTGTTGAAGAACAAGCAGTTCAGTCACTGTGACACTGACAGCTGGTGGACAGTCAAGAAAAAACACGTGTGTTTGATGTGAAGAAAATCCTTCCTTAGATTTGTTTTGAATAATAATTACCTACCAAATTTGCTATAATAGTAATATAAAGTTTTCTATTAACATGGGAAAAGCAAAGAAAATTAATAAAGTGAAGCAAAATACAAATATTCCCCTGGACAAACAAATGACACAGGGTAAAGTTAACAAATATAAGAAAGACAAACTTAAACTCCGTGCGGAAGAAAATTCGGTAAGCAATTTTGTCAAATTTTGAAGGGTCAATGTTTATTTATGTTTATTATGTTAAATTTAGATATAAGATTCTAAACTCTAAAGCGTTCGAACACTACTTAAATTTGTACCCAAAGTGAGAACAGGTTAAAATGTTCGCCGTTCATATTCGACAAACAAAGTGGCTATTCGCACGTCGTTAGGGGTACGGCTTAGGTCGACGGCTTATATATATTCATTAAAAATAGTGTTTTAAGAAATAAGTTGTGGTTTAAAACGTAGAAGCTCGTGCCCGAAAATGTAATACTAGAGCTTAGAGTCCTTTTTGCGACCAAAGCGAGCCCTTATACCACTGTCTTACGCGATTGGCATTTCGTTGGCCGTCGACCTAAGCCGTGTCCCTAGCGACGTGCGAATAGCATCAGCATGGGCAATCAAAACAAAATGATGCCGAGTGAACAATTTGATTTTTCCCTGCAGAGACAACCATCGCCATGTCTCCCGTGGACATTTGGTTAAAAAACCTTGTTTTTAATGTAAAAGCATTTCGTCGTGCATACAACTCAATTATTGCCAAAGTGCGTTTCCAGAGGTATCCATTAAAAACTCAGCCTATACTTTCCAAATGTGAGTCCAAGCGTTCTTTGGCTATTCTCACAATTTGGTTTTGCATAACCGATTATTCTATCATTATACGAAGCTTGCAATCTTTTGCGACTACGTCCAACCGACACAAAGAAAAATAGATAAAACGATCTCTTTCAAAACACTGTCTCAGAATCAAAAACGTTCCAAATGCACTTCATAGCAATTCCACTTAAATGGAGTATACAATACATGCCACTCACTGATCTAGACCGCTGCTGCTGAAGGACGATGGTAGGGAAATTATGTGGTTTTTGACATTAACAGAGTTGGAACTTTATTTAAAAACGTTTCCTGAATTCTACTAATAATACTCACACTTCTTTCAGGTTGTAGATAGTAGAACTAGCCAAAAGATTCTATTAGCCGCAAAGCAACAACAACTCGACCTCACTGAAGAGAACTTCCCCGACACATTGGGGGCACCCAAGAAGAAGACTAGATTCAATTTGGGTACATCGATTCCTGGATCCAAGGACAACGATGAAACCACCAACGTAACAGCTGATGATTTCATTGACGATCTGCAAATCGATGATGACGACACAGAAGCCTTTGAACGTTTCCAAAACACTACCGGTTCCAAACGTACCCTAAACTTGTCGGAAATCATAAAGCAAAAGATTGCCGAAAAACAAGGCGACATCCAGTCAAAACTAAGTGATCAGGGATCACTTAAAATCGAGGATATCGATCCCAGGTAATGGGGTACAAAATGCTTTATAATAAACACCAATTCAAATCAAATTTCACAGAGTTCGCGAAATGTACGAGGGTGTTAGGGACGTAATGAAGCGCTTTAAAAGTGGAAAGGTGCCCAAAGCGTTCAAAATAATACCCAAGCTGCGCAACTGGGAGCAAATTCTTTTCATCACTGAACCTCACAATTGGAGCGCAGCTGCTATGTTCCAGGGCACAAGGTGACACATTTTATCAAATACCCATTGTCCGTATATCTGACCAAATGATTTTGTTTAGAATATTTTGTTCTGTCCTATCGCAGGCAATGGCACAGCGCTTCTATAACTTAGTTCTACTACCACGTGTCCGAGATGATCTCTGCGAATATAAGAAACTGAATATGCATCTGTACAATGCGTTGAAGCGAGCCCTCTTCAAGCCAGCGGCTTTCATGAAGGGTATAATTCTGCCTCTTTTGGAATCCGGCGACTGTACCCTTCGTGAGGCGATTATTTTTGGCAGCGTGATTGCGAAAAATGGAATTCCTGTTCTTCACTCTGCGGCGTGTCTCCTGAAGATCTGTGAAATGGGCTACACTGGAGCGAATTCGATATTCATACGGATATTCCTCGAAAAGCGTTACGCCCTACCATATCGAGTTGTCGACGCAGCAGTTTTCCATTTTCTGCGTTTTGAAAATGACAAACGAGAAATGCCCGTTCTGTGGCACCAAAGTTTGCTCACATTTGTGCAGCGTTACAAAAACGATATATCATCCGAACAGAAGGAAGCACTGTTGGGACTTTTAAAGTAAGTTGTTGGAAGCTGCATCTTGTAACGGAGTTTGTCTTAATAGTTTTCTTTCCTTATATTATTAGGAAACATTCGCAGCCAAAAATTACACCAGAAGTGAGACGAGAGCTGTTATCGGGTGCATGTCGTGATGTGGAAGTGATGGAAAGTGAAACCGCACACGGGGCTGTGTCCATGGAGCAGTATACAGACGCTGATGTAGAGTTCTCATAAACGTGTTAATACTTATGTTTCACAAAATATATATGTACATATATGAAATGTTTACATGAAAATGTGGTCTCAACTACTGTTTGAAGAAAATATATATCATCCACGCTTCAAGGAACTGAAGTGTTTAGTAAACTGACTATAAGTGTCATTTAAGGTTTCAGTCAAGAGTTGGAACACATGTTTGGAACCCACATAGTTGTCTTTACAGAATACATATACTGTGTGCGTCATGCCAACGAATTGGAATGCCCCATGAGGTCCCTTTCAGCCACTGATAATCACTGGGCCATAGCATCTTTGGCACCCGTGACGACCTAATTTTTAAAACTAAAGTTAGTATTCAAATATTGCTACAATAAAAAATTGTCTAAATCCGTTTTCCATTGCGACGTAGGCGCAGTGGCTTAGTGGTTAGTGTGTTGGACTACTAAGCGAGGGGTCCGAGGTTCGAATCCCGCAAAACCCCAAATACCAACATAGAGTTTTTATTCCACTGCGCCACCTCTCGCGAACGTCTGACAAACATCCGAGATCTGTCTTGAAATTGCTTCTCAATTGGCCGTTTGGAGTCGGCATACAATTGTAGATCCCTTCCATTCGTTTCAAACTTGAAAAACTCACACAAAACGAATGGTTGTGAGAAGCTAGGCCTGGGTTTGAGATACGAAAAGAGACCCGACAATGGTGGTCTGATTCGAATATCTCTCGAATCTATATACTTTACTTTCCATTGTTACGTCGTTCATTAAATTGAACTCTTGAAATTACTTCAAATGTGATGCATTGAAACATTGACGTCTTGAAGAGGACAGATTAATTTTTGTTGGTTATGCATTAATGTCTCGCTACCGATAATATCGAATTGGTCCTTGTATTTTTGACAGAGTTGTTGATGACGATTCCTCGGTTGCTTGGGCCCAATCTTTTTAGCACTTTTTAGTTCGAGTGGGTTGTTCTTAAACCGACGTAAGGCGGTAAAGCAAGATGAGCTTTCTATCTTTCCCGAACTTGACCCAGAGCATATAGAGCTAAGTAATATAATACACGCCGTCAAAGTCAAAGAGGTAAAAATAAAGAACTGAAATAGAAATCAACACCATAATCTATGGAACATCTGGTAAGCATTAATAGTTTGATTTATCTTGGCTGCCTGCTGATCCATTTTACTCAAACCAAATTAAAGGGCAATTCTTTTAAAATATCCCGGACACTTCTTTCGTGATAAGAACTGACCTGGAAGTGCACTTTTTATTTCAATGAAACATAGTAAACATAGAAAGAGCATTTCTGTATTTGCTCTTATTCTAGAAAGACAATTCTTTTCTTCAATCGAAAAAGACAGAAGTTGAAAAAAAAAACCCCGCACAAAATTTGGATGAATCATTCGATTTATTCGTTCATTTGTAAAACCAAATGTGCATCTAATTGCTATTACTATTCGCATGATGTCTCTTAATGTGAATTTGCAAATTAACCTTCTGAGCAAAACACTTGTCACAGAATTCGCATTTATATTGCAAACTAATATCGTGAACTTTTTTATGCTTACACAGATCGGAGGAACTTGTGAATCCCCTACTACACACCAGACAGGTGAAATTCCGTTCTTGGGTATGAGAACGAATGTGTACTTTAAGCGTACTCGATTGGGTGTATGTTTTTCCGCACAGGGTACATTGAAAGGGACGCTCCTTTGTGTGGATTCGCAGATGTGTTCGGTAGTTTCCCACTTGAACAAAGCTCTTGTCACAATATGAGCAGGCGAATTTCTTCAGGTTCGCATGAAGCCGAAGATGATCGACAAGGTTTGATTTTTTACGAAAAGCTTTGTCGCATACATTGCACTCGTATTGCTTTGAGGTGTTCCTTTTTATATGGGTTGGTCTTCTATTCGTGTTTACCCAATCGATGTCAATATCGTCAAGTTCTTCGTCGAGTTGCGCTTCTTTATAGCTTTTCTGATGATGTTCTATAAGAAAGGTGGCTGCATCTGTTGACATGTCAATCGGTGGAAGTATATCAATGTTAAGCTTTTCTGATTTGTTTTCGTCGCCTGTATCGTTGTCATCCACTTCAATAGATTTTCGATGTGTACTTATAGAATTTTGATCAAAGAAAGAATTCAGAGCTTGATTTTTAAACTGATATGCATTTAACAGTCGTCCGATGCAAGACGGGCACAAGGATTGGCCCAATCCATCTTCAGGGTCAACCTTATCATTGTGGATTTATAATAAAAATTTAAAATAAATCTTGATTATTTTGAGAGTGTACTTACTTTTAGACATGTTATGAACTCCAGTGCCTCGTGCAATAAAACTCCTTCATCCTGTAACTCCGCGGAGAATATATCCATGACTCCTTCTACTGAACTGCATATTCTGCAGGGACTAACTACCATAATGTCAAACTCCTCCATTGGACAAACTTCCGTGTTAGCTATCCCCCGTGGTACTACTTGTTTACGATTTTTTATATAAAAACCAAACGGTCAAGTAATATACATAAAATATCATTGCAATCCAAAACAAAACAAATAAATCTGTGACCAGCGTTGCCACTTGTACTACATATGTAGTACTGTGCTACATATTTGCTGGATTTTTTAACGCCGTACTACATACTACATCGTTACCCAAAAGTACTACATTTCGTAAGAACCAACCATTTAAAATTTATTTAAGGAGTTTCCCTGTAAGAAAGCAAATTTGGAAATTTTAAATGAGCAGTGGCGCTTGTTGATTGGGGCTTTCGATCTTATTTTGAAATGTGGACCTCAAAATAGCGACATTGTGGCAATATAGGTGGAATTAAACAAACAAAAAAATAGTTTTGGAAACTTATAATTTGAATAACTATCCAAATAAATATTATATTATATATAACTATTTAATTTCAATACAAAAAAAAAGAGGTACTACATTTTGTTTGAAAATGCTACTTTTTTTTCTCTAATGTACTACATTTGCTTAAGATTTAAGTGGCAACGCTGTCTGTGACTAGAAATTACAGATGTGTCCATGTGTTGTTATTTTTGTTTTCGTTGATGGGTGCGAGGAAAACTATAGTCTTGTCAAAAAGAGATAGCAAGCAAACTTTCTTCGGAATGTCAAATCTTGAAATACTGACAGTGATTCCACTTAAAGAAAAACTGCAATATTTGTTTAATACTACTTAAGTACTAAGGTATTGTCAGAATTAGGTAGGTACCGTGGTCATGGTGGGTATATACTATTTATAATATCCACTACCGGAGATTTGAAGTAATTTCGTAGCTTTTGCCATGAAGTGTACACCAGAGAAAAACCTGAAAAAAAATTGAAACAAACTTCCAAGTTTAAAATTATTCCCGTCAGTCTACATTACGACAACAAATCAATAGACACGTTCGCCTTTGTGGATGATGGGTCGTCAGTAACCCTTGTAGATGAGGATATAGCACTGGCACTTGATGCTAAGGTGATAACGATCCCTTATGTTTAAGATGAACGTCAATACCCAAAGGTGTGAAGAAACGTCCGTGAGAATAACTTTCGAAATATCAGCACAAGGTAGCAAAAAGAGATTCCTGCTTCCAAATGCATCCCAATGGAAAACCACATTAGATAGCGATGACCTGCCAAACTGCAATAGTTTGTTGGTCCGGCCTCTGTTATATTCTGGACAAAGCTTCCGTGATATTTCACAGGCAGTGAGTTCATTCCACCTGTTGTTGGTTTTCATTCAAATTTTGTTCTCCACTCGCTGTCTGAGATTGCAAAGGATTTTTGCTGCGAGGTATAGGTACTTCGGAACAACAGTTCGCATAATTATGAATTACGTTGAAGTGCGATGCAGTGCATTTCTTTGTTCAATTTTTGGCAGCTAGGTGGCGATATCGTCCGACAGCAAATGCTTCCGGAATTTGTTTACGATTTGCAGTGCGCCATCGCAATTGTTTATTTCTCTTCCGAAGTCAGAGACCTTGAATGGAATTTGAGCCTCCGAAAGGTCCGAAAGAGTATGCGTTGCGGAGAATTTTCCGTTCCGACGGATACTTCGCTAGGACCGATTATAAGCTGTACAAAATAAAAGAAAATGAAACTAAACGTAATAGGGCCCATACACGACACAGACATGTCGTTGCAGACCAATATATTTGTCTCTATCTGTGTCGCTTGTATCTATGTATGTCGATCCTTTGCAGCGACCGTCTGCGTAAATTCAATTTTTTTTTAATTTTTCTTGGTCTGCAACGACAAATTAATGTCTGTGTCGTGTTTGGCCCTATAAGTAAATTATGAAAAGAAATAAAATATATTATTGAATAAATGTTCCTCACAGGAAATTTGAGGGTGAGATGGAGAGTTGCATCTCCAAATTACGGAATTATTTTTGTCATTTTTTCGCCGGCGACAGAATCGTCTCAACATAAATCCTTATTAAAACCTTAATTAAAAAATAATAATGAAGGAAACACTTTTCGTGATAAGTATCGACTGATGTTGAATTTTTTTTTTTTTTTAAACTAATAAAATATGAAAAAAAAAAAAAAAAAAAAAAACGTGTGTAGGTATTTTTGGGACTAATGGATGAAACCTACAATCGAGACCTTCGAAGCAGGACAACAATCCTCGGATACTCGTCAGACGGTCACGAAAAGTGACGCAACGGAAATAAAAGCCAATCCTCCTTATTTGTAGTCCAACTTGTATGCACTTTAATCTATATTTTCAACTTAACTACATTCATCACATTATGTTTTATAATTCGCAGAGATTATATTTGAACTGTTTGCTCAGTCGTCATCCTCATCTAGCGTTATCATGACTTTTTGCAGATCTTCCCTCTCGAGTGCGTCCGGATCTTGTTGGTCTGCATTAGTTATCGAAACAATCTCATAGTTGCTACTATCTTCCGTCAGTTCGGAAATTTCAAATAGTACAGGCGACAGAATTTGTCTGGTTACCTCAAGACTTTCTATACGTGTCGTCTCTAGACTGTAGAATCCATTTTCATCGATCCGGTAGGTGAAACGCTTGTGGCCCGAAGGCAGCTGAAAGTTATGCTTCGTAATCAAATGCTTTGACAGAAGTTTTCCGTATTTGAAAAGCTTATCACAGCAGTGGCAGAGGTAAATGAAAGGACTGTTGGCGTGGACTTCAAGGTAATGCTGGAATAACACAAAGTTTATGAATATAGTTCGCAAACCGATCGCTGGATAGCATACCCTTCGAAGACAATTGTACGTTTTCACTGTGTAATTGCAGCCTACCTCGACGCATCGCTGCACCACTTTACTGTGCGCGTGCCGCTTGTGTTTCGTTAAATCTGATTTTGTAACACATCTGTGTTCACATTCGGGACATTTGATTGGGCGGTCTTTCAAGTGACGATAACGAATGTGAGTAGCCAAGGAGTTGGACGAGTTACACGTCATATCACACATTGAGCATTTGAAGCAGTTGACATGAATGACGAAGTGGTTTCTTAAAAGTTTCTCTGTTGCATAGAATTTGAAGCATTGGCGGCACTGATATTTGTGCGCTGCAGAGTAGTAATTTAGAAAATCAGGGCTGCAAACTGAAGAAGCATACTTACTATTGTTAATTTCCTGCCGTCGACAGTGGTCAAATAGTGTAGTCTTTGTGCGAAATAGTTCACCACATTCAAAACAACCGAATAACTTTTGATTGGAATGCATACGGGTGTGCTCAGACAATCGGTATTTGTTTTTGAATACTTTCTTACAGAATTGCCAGTTGCATTTGGCATTGGGTTGGTTTTCATCTGGTGTTTTCAGCATATCATAATCAAAAGAAGAATGGAGGGCAATGTGGTCTTGGAACTCTACGACCGACACGAAAAATCGTTTACAATTCAGCCACATACATTCGAAATCATGTTTTAAGTCAGGCAGTGAATTTTTGTTCGCCACCGTGTGGGAACAGACAGGAACCTCTGCTTTTTTGCACTCTTCTCGACCTATCGTCATTAATGATGTATGGTATCCGTGATAGTAGACGTGTCGATGTAGTTCCGTTATACAGCCGGAGGAAAAATTACACGCGTCCCAATGACACCGGTATGGATCTAAAAGTCGTAAATTTTTTTTAAGTTGAATTTTAAATGGACGGCAGAATGAACTATTTACCATCAACCACATCACTTTCTAAGTGGTCTCGTAAATGTTGATCCAGGGCCATGGCAGAATTGAAATTTGTGGTGCAACTTTTCCAACAGCAATTAAACAATAGCTGAAATATAAGCTTTGTATACAACTTCTGCCTAGTGGAATTTAGTTTGCTTACCTTTGCATCATTGTCAGGTTTTTTATGTGCTTTTGTTACTAATTTCTTTCTTGTTACTATCCTAGATCTTACTTTCATTTTCAACTTCGGCGGTATTTCTGGCATATATGGATTTTGCACAAACCAAAAATCAAATCACTCCGCTAAGGTGTGTTTGTTAAAGTTTTATGTCAGTCAAAATCATATGAGGTGTTTGTTCGTACATAAACTAGGATGAAGTCTTAAGGCTGGCGCAGAATGGAGTTCATATAGGGAAACATTAAGACTGGACTTACACTATCACGCACGCGCATTTTTGCTCGAGACGGGACAGAAAGATTAGTTTGTCCGCAGTCAATGCTAATAAAGGCGTAGGAATGAGATCACAAATCAGACGCCTAAGGTGTCATGGATTTTCTACCCATAATTATAGATACGTAAAGCGGAAGTTCCGGCAACCAACATTTCTGCAATCACATGTAAACATTTCTATTTCCGATTTAAAATATGTGAAATGAGAGTGTTAATTAGTTTCAGTAAATTAAACCAACAATTCATCAATCATTTATACGAAATTAATAAATAAATGTACCTTCATCCCTTCCGGAAGCCATTTTGTTTTATAGGAAAACGAAATTTCGTAAGCCATCGCTATAAAAATATCAACATGCATAGCTTTCCCATAATTCCTACCACGTAAACAAGATGGCCGACCAAAAAACGTATCACGTTTTTTTGCGTGTTAGGTAATGCTGTCCCTTTCAGTCAGACGGCTGTTTAGTATTGGGCATCCCTTTAATTTTCCGTGATAGGAATGTGTGACCGTGTAAATGCCCCATTAGGCGTCTGATTTGTGATCTCTTTCCTACGCCTTTATTAGCATTGACTGCGGAGAAACGGATCTCTCTGTCACGTCTCGTGCAAAAATGCGCGTGCGTGATAGTGTAAATGCAGTTTGAATCCCGAGATTTATGCGGGATTTACGGAAATGTTTCTATCGCAGTTAATCTGCGGTGGGCATAAATAAGTGACTGAGTAGACTACTAAGTTGACAT
The DNA here is from genome assembly GCA_946477585.1 of Cheilosia urbana. Lineage (NCBI taxonomy): Eukaryota > Metazoa > Arthropoda > Insecta > Diptera > Syrphidae > Cheilosia > Cheilosia urbana. Next base: position 59,785,312 of record OX297854.1, on the reverse strand, counting down.
AGGTGGCTGAAGTAAACAAAGTGACGTCCACGACCAATCTAGTTTTTACGTTCAGGTTACATCTTATTCAGACCATAAGACAGCAAATAGATTCTTGAATGTGCCCAATGCGATTTTTCTTGGTTTGACGTCTTCTTTTTCATTTCCGGCAAATGCAATTCTGTCTGTTCTACGCTTCTGCCATCCCGATTTGGGAAGAGTGTGTTCACAAACCAGACTCTAATGTACCTACCTAGGTACCTAATTACGTAAAAGCTGTGTGGAAAAGCTAGATCCCAATGTACATGCACCATAGGTGACTCGTTTTCCGTGTGCTGAACGCAGCCGTTGTGTTATCGATAATCGATTATTTTGACTTTACCCAATCTGCTTATCGAAAATGGCGAGTATGCAAAATGTCTGACAACATCTCTTTCCGCCAATTGACGTCTTGAGGTAATGATCTGTTATTCTATTCTCAGTTCTTTTTCCGTGAAAAGTGATTCCATCTCAAGTGTTTTTACAGAGTTTTCTTCCAAAACTTAACAAATATTAAACGGTGAAGCTGTACATTTGATTCTAATTCAACTTTTTCTCTCAACTTTTCCAGCACAATGGCTGTTCGGTACGAACTTTGCATAGGTCTCAACCGGGGACATAAAACAACAAAAATAAAGAATGTTAAATACACCGGCGACAAAAAAGTCAAGGGTCTGCGTGGTTCCCGTCTAAAGAACGTGAGTTATATCTTCAAATTCCACGAGTTTTATTTTGTTCATTTCTACCTATGATGATCCATAAACCATTCGTAGACACCCATGACAGCTTTTATTGTCAGGTGGCGACTCTTCAATATTCTTTTGCGGGGTTTAAGCCTTTCAATAAAACTATGGGCACTGGTTACAAACTGGCACTGAGCAAATTTTTCCTAACACCTCATTCTGCTCAAGTGATAAATGGCATTTTTGTACTAATTTGATTTGTTTTTGTTTCAGATTCAAACTCGTCACACCAGATTCATGAGGGATCTCGTCCGTGAGGTTGTCGGTCATGCTCCTTACGAGAAGAGAACCATGGAATTGTTGAAGGTGTCGAAGGATAAGCGTGCGCTGAAGTTCTTGAAGCGACGATTGGGAACACACATTCGCGCCAAGAGGAAGCGTGAAGAACTCTCCAACATCCTCACCCAAATGAGGAAGACCCAAGCTCATGCTAAGTAGATTTCCTTTTTTTAGTCTGAACAAGTGAAAATAAAAATAAAAAACTTGAAAGAATTTGTGGTTTTAATCGACGCAGTTGGCAACTGTTTTTGGAGCTAGAGTGCAGATGATGACTTGTTGTAGTGCAGCCTAGTATGCAGTATGAAGCATATTTGGGTTCCCCGTTTCTTTACCCAGAAAATGGGGTTTCACTTCAGCTGTCTAGTTCGGTTGGGTGTAGACTTTCCGGCATTGTCCATGCTCTTGTCTTTCAAAATGGCTGGGGCAATTGAAACACGACTGGTTGACTTAAGACGACTAAATGCAATGGCAGAAGTATTCCTAAACTCTCGTCGAAGCGATGGACAGGGACAAATTTTTTAAAGCAATGTCCACTTCGGTGGACATGAATCGGAACATAAATGCTGTGAATTGTGAACTTATTCAGATTGCATAGGATTACAATTTCCTAAATTGTTCTTCAATTGAAGCCACAATTAACTACACACTCGCAAGTATCAATATCCCGGCATACGTACTGATACAATCCATTAGCGATTGATACAAGAAGCAGCATCAAACATAGGATATTCACCCCTATCGAGGTATCCGTTCGGAATGGAATTTTCTCCGATCTGTACGAAATCGGAGAAATTCCATTCGAGGTATCCGTTCCGATACAACTTTCGGAAAAATTCTCCGATGGCATATAGCGCATTGCGTGGAACCGCTTTATACCACTTATTTTTGACAGCCACACAATTTTTCCGAAGCTCGTAGACAACGAATTGCTGCGGAATATTTTCATGTGAAATTAACGCTTTTGTATGCTTCATTTATTTTATTCCGAAACGGATACTTCGAACGCAATTTGAATTCCGATCGGATTTCACTTTCATTTCGGAATTTTCTCCGAACGGATACCTCGATAGGGGCGATTGTTTACAGACACGAACATCAATTCGCAATTGAATCGTCAGGAAGCATAATCCGTTCAGAATCTTTCCCCAAATTCTATAGTCTACAGGAAAACACAAAACTACCGAATCTGGTTAACTTAGTTTATTCAAATCATGTGGTAAAAAGACCGTCACATTACTTCGCGCTTGAAATGGAACTCTTAGATTCCCTGACTGAAGCCGAACGCCTCCTCTTGGCTTCCTCCCTCTTGACCTTAGACTCCTTCTTCCTCTGGGCCAACAATTTAGCATAATCAGCAGCAGCCTCCTTGGAAGCAGTTTGACGCTTCTTCTTCAATGCTAAACGTCTGCGTTTCCTTTGCAGAACCACAGGTGTAACCAAACGTTGGATTTTGGGTGCCTTGGAAGTGGCCTTCTTGTTGTCCTTTGCTGGCAATGGACGACGAACAACGAAACGACGTACATCGTCTTCCTTGCTCAAGTTGTACAATTTGCGGATTTTGCTGGCCCGCTTTGGTCCCAAACGACGTGGTACAGTGGTGTCGGTCAATCCGGGAATTTCCTTCTCTCCCTTGCGGACAATGACCAAAGCCAACACTGACATATTGGCATCGACAATGCAACCACGGACTGATTTCCTTTTACGTTCACCAGTACGACGTGGACGATAGCATGAATGTCCCTTCTTAAGCAACAAACGAACACGACCTGTGAATAAAGTAAACAATGTTGAGTCTCGCAATTCGGGTTATCATATATCTAAATATCAAACATACCGTGTGTGAGGACACCTTGCTTCATGGGGAAACCTTGTTTATCGTTTCCTCCAGCAATACGAAGGATGTATCCAACCCATTCATCTCCAAGAACATCGGCTTCCACCTGAGTTCCCATGCGCTTTTCATAGAAAATACGCAACTTATGCTCATCGACAACTTCAAAGAGTTTCTGGCATCCCGTAGCCGGGTATGAAATATTGAGCTGCAAATATAAAAATATGTCACCCACAGTTCACAGCACAAATTTAATCTCAGAAAATATCAGCCATCAATACACAGAATGATATGCATTTTGATTATTTCGATAGCTGCGATTATCCCGAAACATCTTCGAAAGTATTTTCAGTAATTACGGTAATAATTTCATAGAAATTTATAATTATTTGCACACACCTTCATTTTGTAAGTCTAGTCCCGCAGAACACCAAACTAAAAGGAACTGAAGACATTTCGAATTCAGGCGACAAACATAAGTGACGTTTTCGTTTCTCTTAAGGGGTGATTACATTGCCCTAAAATAGGTACCGAATGGGAAGCGCTACTTATGTTGTTTGTTGTCGTTTTCGATGTGGCAAAAATATCATTTTTTTTTGGGAAAAAATCGATTTATATGTCGTTTTCCTTTGGGACAGAAAAAGCACTTTTTTTCAGAGTCAGAGCAGTTTTTCTGCTCTCGAAATCAGCTGGCTGTCGGATTTCATGTTCCATTGGGCGCAAAAAAAGAACTTTTTTTGAGAGTCAGAGCAATTTTGTGAATCTCGATATCCGAGCGAGATTCACACCTATTTGCACTAACACCAAAATATTTGTCGTTTGTCAAACTTTAAAGTGTGTTTACTTACGTTTTTAGACGAGAAGTCTGTGAAAAATAGAAAAAAAAATTTATATTTGGCCGCTGCAAAAGTTATTAAAATAAATTGAATGGATTTTTATAAACACAAATTACAATTTAAGAACAGGTGACTTTTAAAACACGCACCACCACAGATGCAAAGGAAAAAAAATCTCGTTTTATGTTCCATTGGGCACGAAAAATCTGAAATCTGAGAGCAAAATCTGAAAATCCCAATGGAAAACGACATTAGTTTCTGATCGAGATTGCTTTTCATGTTTGATTTACCAAAAAAAAATCAATCTTTTTTTTTTTTTCATCAGACGCACTTTTGAGAAAGCTCACACACAGCTGGCTTTTACGAATTGTTAACCTTTGGAAGAATTGTTTTTCTAGCTGAATTATTCATTTTACGAGCGAGTTTTTATAAAATTAATTATTTTTTTCTAAATTACGTATTTCGAAATGCGTTATTATAAATGTGTTTAATACCACACATTCCTATCACGGAAAATTAAAGGGATGCCCAATACTAAACAGCCGTCTGACTGAAAGGGACAGCATTACCTAACACGGAAAAAAACGTGATACGTTTTTTGGTCGGCCATCTTGTTTGCGTGGTAGGAATTATGGGAAAGCTATGCATGTTGATATTTTTATAGCGATGGCTTACGAAATTTCGTTTTCCTATAAAACAAAATGGCTTCCGGAAGGGATGAAGGTACATTTATTTATTAATTTCGTATATATGATTGATGAATTATTGGTTTGATTTACTGAAACTAATTAACACTCTCATTTCACATATTTTAAATCGGAAATAGAAATGTTTTCATGTGATTGCAGAAATGTTGGTCGCCGGAACTTCCGCTTTACGTATCTATAATTATGGGTAGAACATCCATGACACCTTAGGCGTCTGATTTGTGATCTCATTCCTTCGCCTTTATTAGCATTGACTGCGGACAAACGGATCTCTCTGTCCCGTCTCGTGCAAAAATGCGCGTGCGTGATATGTGTAAATGCGGTTTAAATCAATTGAAATGGTAGTAGGTATCTTGTGTTACCTACCTACTTCTGTTAATTTCCTTGGAGATTTTACAAAAGAAAAGAAAATGCAAAAGTAGTAGAAACAGCATGATTTATTTATTTTTACTCGACAGTCACTAAATAATGACTGAATGGCTTCTAAAGGTAAGATTAGACGGTATGCCAAGTGGTCATAAAATGACAATTTCTGACAGTTCTCCTGTCAAAATATAGTCATACAATGTAATGGGCATATCTCATATGCTCTAATGACCTAAATGCCACATATGACCACGTCGATTTTGACAGATAAAAATGCCCAAATAGCATATAGTGTAATCGGACAATAAGCACGAATGCCAGCATAAACCTAATATGCCCATATGCACTTTATTGAAATTTTGTTGTGGCATTGCTGGCATTTATGATCGAACAAGAATAATTTTGTTGTCATCGGTGTTTGAGTTCGTGGGATTGTGATTTGTTTTCAGTTTCATTCCCTTTTTTTCTGGAAAAATATGCCAAATATGAAATGAAAAAATAGCAAATGCCTTGAATGAACACCAAGGCAAATATGACCATATTGGTAATTTGTGTCATATAGTCTAATATACAGTTTTGATAATCCTGGCATTTTGGTCATTTGACAGCTAATCTGGTCATTTGCCTGTTGGCATTTATATGCATAATAGGTAGGTAGGTACCTGCTTGTAAGAAAACTAAGAAAGTGTCATCCCATGTTTCAATTACTTTTTTCGAACGAATCCATTGAAAACCTGGCAGCACTCTGAAAATAAAATCGTTCCTTCAACCTGTCAGTGTAAACTTCGAATTTTTTTTTTGTCCAATATAAATTTTTTTTGTCGATTTCTTGGTGGTGTACCAGTGGTATAGTTCAAGAAATATATTATATTTTCCTGATAAAGATTACACATTATTCCCATATCGCAGTCCAACAAACAAAATCATTATCGAAACTAAAAAAAATTGCATATACCTCAAAAGATTGCACAGCCACCCACTACGTGTAAAATAGAAAAACATGTCTGGTTTTAATGACAACCCATTTGGAGAGCCATTGGTGGATAATCCCTTCGAGGTAGTACATAATTTCAAAAGATTCCCTTATCACTCTAGTTGCAATTATTGCTCATAAACAATGAATGACGATGACTCACTTTTAATTTAAAAATCGTAGGATCCATCCATTCAGCAGTTAACTAGAAACACACCGAACGTTCAAAGTACATTGGAAGACTACAATCCATTTGAAGAGCAGGCAACTAAGCCACAACTGCAACTTAATTCGGCTAATAATGCAGCAGTTGTCCAGCCATCGTCTCAGAATCTGATCCCAGCGGCAGCGGCCATCAACAACAGTAGAGCAGCTGCCAGTACGAGTGTACAGATAACCACAGAGGAGCTACAGGTAAGTTTTGTTAAAAAAAAAAAAAAAAAATTATGAATCAGCTAATTTAACTATTGGTTTTTTATTTGAAACCTCGGCTTGGATCAAAAAAAGTAGATATTATGCTTATTTAATTTTGTCTCATTAGCTATTTGGCAGTAATGTTGTTAGTGTGATCTGCCGTAGGTAGGGTAAGAATGACTGCAATATGGTGGACTAACCGCAAGAAAATATGGAGTATCTTGTATCTATGACGTAAAGTACAAAAATAAATGTTAATATTTAGCGCATCATATTTTCACGCAAACCAAGAAGCAGAGGATTAAGCTAATGGTGTTTCATGTATTTTGCGTCGAATTAATTTTTTTACCGGCATTTTGGCCCTGAGGTGTTTATGTGGTCGTTGCTATCAATTCTGTTTGTTGTTATTATTTTCAAACTGATTGCAATTTAATCTTCCAGAAATTTAAACTGAATATTCACGCCGTTGAGTATGTGCTTTTATATACGTGGCTGCATTCTGTGCGGAAAAATATTAAGAAGCCATACGATGATGGGTGACCTACTTTTTGGAAGTTAATACATATCAACAACAGCATTTCTCTTCCCAGTAGCATTCACTTTACTGTTTAAAAGAAGGTTTGTTATGCCAGTAAATATTCCATAAATGTGTATCTAGAGAATATGCATACCTACTATAAAAAGGTAGTCCGCAATATACAGAGTTATGTCGACGCACTTTATGGGGTTTTCACTAAGAAACTGCATTGCAACTACATTATGCAACTTTACGTTTTTGCACATGCTCAGCGAAGTACTATAAAACGTATTTTCGAATCAGAGTTCCTCTGGTAAAGCTCGTTACTTCATCTGCAGTTCTGGCAAGTTGCCTCTGAAACTGATTCCACCAAATTCGATCAAACTCTATGCAGCCATTGAGCGATGATTAACAAGTGGCAACAATTTTTTTCTTTCTGTGTAATGCAGTTATTATCTTCTCAATGTTTATTTGCTCTATTCCAGATTCAGACGCTGTTCACTCACCTGGTGAAACGTTTTGCATGGTACATTCCGTTTTTTTTAGGAAAGCTCTTGGCTTCCCAATATCTCTGGTTCGTGCACATCAGTCTGACTTGCGTCGAATTCCTCCTTTCTCCTTTTCATCTGATCCTCAACTCCCTACCCCAATACCGCTTTCGGTTGTTTCCGTTTGTCTGTCCATCTATCCTACAAAGAATCGTGTACTAGACTTCTCAGCGATCAACCGACAGCGACTGCACTGTGTAATGAGGAGGGGGGGGGGGTAAGGTTTAAGATTGAAAAAAAAAAAAGTAGAATCCAAGAAATAATAAAAAAAAATAATAAGAAAAAAAAATCAAATTTATAATGGTGGGCGTATACGTACTATTTTGATAGTATATACGGTAAATAGGACGAGAAAAAAAAAATCATAAAAGTGATAGATGGACACTGAATGATGGATGATGGACGGAGGCATGCGGGTCGCACGTCATAAATTCCAGCTGCGTCAGTGGGTGGGGGGTGTTCTTTTGCATGACCGATCCATTTTTACATTTCCCTCCTCATACATGATTAAAGTAATTAACGTGCTTGGACAACCAAAATAGGTATGCTGCTTTATTCCAATTTCAATCCTAAGCTGAGGCGTTATGGCTTAGGCAGCCCTCCCATCCAGGATAGACTGGTTCCTACAAGAGTCGCGTGTCTATCTCCCTATAATTGTATACCCTTACTTACGAGGTAGAACCACCTAAAAATTTACGCAGAATATCGCAACTAATTCATATTTATGAATCCAATATCAAACAGCTCGGATAATATACGCAAATCCTCATCAGACTTTTATTGTAATTCTTTGAATAAAACAAATAGAGGTAGGTATTTCATATAGGTAACAGTTCTCAAAACAAATTCAAAAAAAAGTAAAGGATTTGATAAACATTAATAGATATAGGGTCCCGAATCAGTATACTAGTATTTTGGCATAAACGATACGCGAAATACGACATAGTATATATATGGCTATTATATGATTTGAGGTCGGAACGTGTCTTTCTTTTAAATAATAATAGGAAAAATCAAAAAAAAACTTACCCAAGAAAATTCCTCGAAGAAGGGCCCGCCGTCGAGTTGATGTAGTTGATGTATCACCTGATCAAATTTACAAAAAAAATACAAAAAAAACACACTCCTCTCCAATTCATTACGAAGCCTGATCACCGGTATATGTATAGGTATGGTAATGCATATGTAAACATAATAAACATTAGAATACTTTTTTTTTTTTTTGGTTAGGTTTGCCCCATAATAAAATTCACTGGTATACTAATTCGCGATATAAACAGGAATTAAAAGAAGAAAAAAAGAACTTATATATGAACTTAGGTATCAATTTTGATAATGTACCACAATGTACATAGATTAAAAGAAATACTATAAACTCTTCGGAAGGAAAATGAACGGTTACGAACACGCGAGCGTAACAAACTTTGTTTTTTTCGTTTTTTTTTTTTTTCTTTTTTTTTTGTTTTTAACGCGGTAGCTCGTTACACTTTTGATATATATAAATATGTATATATATATATATATATATGTATTCTTCGGAAACACTGATATCCAAGTGGTGAAGATCAAGATCGTAGGAGGTTAACTGCCGGGTGTTCCTGGCCGCACGTGGGTTTTTCCTCTCCGTCCCACTATGGCTGGAGTAGCGCAAAATTACGGCCAGCGTACGTTGATGGAAATTGGTGGTCAACAACCAAGCACTCGTTCTAAAGAAATGGGTCTTCGATTAATTTCGTCCCCACGGTAATCCCCTATGAATACATATGTTCTGATATGTTTCTTATGACCAAAGAAAAAAAATTGCTTACCCAGGCTATGGGGAACGTAGAAATTATTTTCTGGTACGGGGATATGGATGATTCGTGACCTCTAGGGATCCGACAATATTACATCCAATATTCCATACACTAATTTTAATTCACGCACTACCCGTATCACTAATTTTTATTTTTAAACGGATGCTTTACCGGGTAATACTAAAAAATGCGATTTATGTCAAGTTAAAGAAAATTGAATCACTTTTGGCTTCTGCTACCTTCACTTGCCCTTTGACGTATGCCAAATGAATTATGACTTTCCCATGGAGTTGCACAATCGTTCGGTCGTGCTTGCTAAGTCAACGGTGCCTTATGTGTTCTCAGAGAGGAGACCACCTCATGCCATAATACGGTATGCCACATCGAACCATTTGTACCGCTATTGGATGGTCTGAGCTAAACAGAGGTATATGACATATTATATGATGGGTATATGGCGTTTCAGTCATACAGTGTCGTATGCAAGAATATCTATATTTTTTTTTTTTTTTTTTTTTTTGTTATAAGTTTTAATAAACGGTACAAAACAGGGGATGTTGAGAGTGTTACGAATCAGCATTACCTGAGTCTAATTATGGCTGGATACCCTCTTGCTAGTATTTATACCCATCTATGCCCGTATATCTTTCGCATGATACCGTCCCAACGGTTTCCCCTTCAGATTTACGAGATCGTAATAGCAATTGCCGATTTTGCCTGCAACTCGACATTTTAAAAACTTCTTTGCAAGCTTCGCACTAAACTGTTTAGCCGCGTCACTGTTTTTGAAGTTACGACAAAATACCTCCTGTCCTGGTTTAAAGTTTGTGGGTTTGCTTCTGGTGTCATATCTCTTCTTGCTATTTTCGTAAGCTTTTAATAGGTGCGATTGTATTTTGGATCGAATAATAGTGAGTTTATCTGCCGGTGAAACGGTGTCTACTTCTTCCCCCAGGGACTGCAAATTTCGCATAAGAGCATAAGTACTGGCATGAGTTATCATTTGATGTCCGATTAGCGCATAGTAAGGTGAGCAGTTTATTGATTGATGAAATGAGGAACGAATAGCTGCAGCGATGAAATTTATTTGTTCATCCCATCGAGTCTGATCTTCTCCCAGGTATGAACGAATAGCTGAAATAATCGACCTGTTCACCCTTTCGGATGGGTTGGCCTGTGGGGAATAGATAGCTGTAAAGGTATGATGTACCCCAAATTTTTCGAGGAATCGATTAAATTCATTCGACCTAAATTGTGACCCATTGTCGCTGCGAAGGTCTTCTGGTATTCCAAAAGTGCAAAACGCGTCTTCCAGTATGTTACAAACAATCGCAGTTGAAAATTTTTTTATTGGTTTAAGGATTGGAAATCTCGTCAAGCAATCCAGCATTATAAAAATGCCAATATTTCCCGATTTACTGCGAGGGTATGGCCCTAATAGGTCAATGAAAACCTTTTGGAAGGGACGACTAGCCTTATTTTGCTCTCCCATGGGTGGCCGGAGTACCCTATTCGGGGCTTTACACTCCTTACAGATGTCACATTTATCAATAAAGTCTCTAACATCCTTAGCCATGTGCGGCCAATAAAAATGCCGCCTTAAATGCTCTAATGTTTTCCCGATTCCACCATGAGCAAAAGTAGGAGGACAATGTGCCTTCGCGATCGTGGAAGCTATTAACGCGGTTGGAAGCCACAGTTTCCAGCAATTGGCTTCTTGCTCGAGATTACCATCATAGTGCTGGGTGCGTTTATAAATATATTTGTCTACTACCTTAATATCGTTCAACTTGGCAGGATTAGTTAGAACCGCTGCCTTAAGATTTTGGTAGTCCGTACTTAAAAAGTGGTCAGAATTCAGATCTATTTCAGGTGATGGATAGTCTAGCGAAGCGACTTCATTCTCACCCACCCTTGATAACGCATCGGGTACGATGTTAAGACTACCCTTACGATGTTCTATGGTGAAGGTATATCCCTGTAATTTCAGTGACCAACGGGCTAGACGCCCTGATAGATCAGATTGGTTCATTAGCCATTTTAGGCTGGCGTGATCTGTAACGATCTTAAAGGAAGTACCCTCTACGTATGGTCGGAATTTTTTTAGGCTTATTAAGGCCGCCAAGCACTCCTGCTCCGTCACACTATAGTTTTGTTGGGCTCTATTTAATTTTTGTGACACAAAAGCTATTGGAGCTTCAAAGCCATCGTCGTTCGCTTGCAACAACACACCACCTACACCATACTGGCTGGCATCGCACTGGATCACAAACGGTTTATCAAAATTAGCAGTTGCTAGGACAGGGGCAGTCGAAAGTTTTTCCTTTATCACTTTGAAGGCTGTCTCTGCTAATGGCGTCCACTTAAAGCACTTCGACTTTTTGAGTAGGTCCGATAATGGTGCCATGATTGAAGCGAAGTTTTCGATAAGGCGTCGGTACCATCCGGACATCCCCAAGAAACGACGCAACTGTCGAACGGTTGTCGGTTTTGGAAAATTGGTAATAGCGGAAACTTTATCCGGGTCAGTCCGAATCCTTCCGTTGCCGACTATGTACCCAAGGTATTTCACCTCTCTCAGACAAAACTTGCTCTTTTCAATATTCAGGGTCAAGCCCGCCAGACGAATACGATTAGATATCTCCTTTAGAAGACTCAGGTGACCTTCGAAATCCTCCGAAATAAGGAGAAGATCATCTAAATATACGAACACTCTGCCTTGAAGAGAGGGCGGAATTATTCGGTCCATAAGTCGGCACAGAGTCTGTGGCGCATTACAGAGACCGAACGGCATAACTTTAAATTGGTAAAGTGGCCGATTCGGTACCGTAAAAGCAGTCTTTTCACGCGATTTTTTTTCAAGAGGTATCTGCCAAAAAGCTTCCTTTAAATCAAGGCTTGACAAAAATTCCGCTTTTGGCAGGCGACTGATAATTCCCTCTATGAGGGGCAAGGGATAAGCGTCTTTGACAGTAACGTTGTTCACCTTCCGCGCATCAAGACATAGCCTTAACTTCCCAGGTTTCTGCAACAATGCCACAGGACTACTCCAGGGGCTCTGTGACTCCTCGATGACATCTTGCGATATCATGCGGTCAATTTCACCGTGTAAGACTTTCTCTACTGCGGGGGATATGGGGAAGTACCTTTGTTTGACTGGTTTAGCACCCTTCTCTATTTCAATAACATGCTCTAGTAACGAGGTTTTCCCCAGTCCTTCCTTCGAAAAAGACGGAAAGCTGTTGATGACTTTCTGAAGACGTTCTTTCTGACTACCGCTTAGAGTGTGCCTGTTTGGATCAGAATCGACAGAGGCCGTTTGGGCCACCTCACTTATAATGTCTGGAGCAATTTGGAATACAATCCAGAAGTCTACTCCCAGATACACATCCTGATTAAGGCTGGGAATTATATATAGTGTCATAATATGAGACTGGTCACGAAAACGAACTTCCGCCTGAAAGGATCCTACCACGTACTGAGCCTTGCCGTCAGCTGTCTTAACACAAGTGTTGAATTTTTTGAAAGATTGCTTGGTTTTTAAGAATTCTTTAGCGGCATTTCCCCCTAAGCATGATATGGAAGCTCCACTATCAAGCAGTCCACAATAAATTTTACCCAGGATTTCGACTTTAGCAAATGGTCGGACGTCGTTTTCCTTCGAACAAAAAGAGGATATAGTATGGCTTATTTTCTTCCGGTCATCAACTACCTTTTGCCAAAAAGTTCGCAATCGCCTTGTCGAGTGTTTAGGTTTGGATTTTTGATCTACAGTATTTAAGGAAAGGTCATTTGATTTTGCATTCCCTGAAAGGGCATTTACAACAAATTTTTGGTGGTACAAAAGTCCAGGATTCTGGGGATTTGGTAACACCTTATTGTCGGTCGATGCACTGTCTAGGCTGCAACAAGGTTCTTTTACATTATTTGGATTGTTTGGTGGATAGTCTATATTTGGGGCCTCGAACGTGAGATGGTGTTGGTACTCACGCCCCGTTTCGAGTTTCCCGAGTTATTGCACTTTTCACAATTGGGCTTATAAACGTTCTCTGCTCCACAGCCGTAACAGAATACGGTGCGTCCTTCTAAGCAATCGTGGTACCTATGGCCTTCGACTTTACAGTTCCAGCAAATTAGCTTGGGTCTTTCAACTTCGGAAATCTGGTTTGATTCTTCTTCACATGATGGGTTATTCAGGTCAGTTTCTAACTCATGCACTGCTCTGCCCGACGACCATAGACGAGAACCAATTGCCGCTGGAAAAAGGGCTTCTCTCTTGTGGCAAAAGTTTCGTAATTGAGAGACGGACTGAAAATCAAAGCAAAATGATTGTTGTCGAATTTCAGTTTTTAGATTTCTTTGAAGTACTTCCACCAACTCCAGTTCACTCAAGGGACTATTGAGACGATCGGAGAGCTTCAAAATGGAGTGATAAAATTCTTCAAAGGATTCTTTGTCTTTTTGTTTTCTTTCTCGTATACTTTCACGGATATCAGTATCGGACCGAAAATCCTGGAAATTTTGTCGCAAGGCGTTACAGAATGACGGCCAATACAATCGCGGAACCGTACGCCTGTATCTCCAATACCAATCTATTGCACGATCAGCAAGTAAGATATGAATACTGTCGCACAACAGCTGAAAATTTCCTTGCAAGCAATCATTGGTCAAAGCTGAAATTTGATAGATGAAGTTCTCTACCGGTAACCCGGACCTCCGACCATCAAATCGGATATTCCAGGTTTGTAGCAAACTTGCGATTCGAGAACTATCAAAGTTATTATAGGATGAGTATCCGGGGTTCAGTGGTTGCCTAGAATTTCTACGATATTCATTATCGTACGAGTGGTATCGATTAGAATTACGTTGAGGTATAAACGGTTCACCTTGTACGTTCGAATTCCGTTCGGGTCGTTCGATGCCGTGGTTCGTTCTTGTTTCAAACGGCATATCGGTTGGCCAGTCCGGTTCGTTACGTGGTTGCCCCAACCTATTCGTGTCTATACCAGGTGCGCTTGGAGTAGCGTTAAGATTGAGGCTGAGATCTAATCGTTGAGAGAGCGTATTTATGCCTGCTTGAAGCTGAGAAATAGTCTGGGCAAATTGGTTGTCTCTCACCGACATCGCCGACGTTATGAGGCGTTCAATTGAACCCAGGGATGGCATTTGGGTGCTTGTAGCAGCGCTGTTTGATTCCCTATTTGCACCTGTATTTTCAGGATTTGGTAAAGACGATCCACTAAGTACGGGTAATGTAACCGTCGGAACCATTATCGTACTAGGAGGTACCGCCGGGGGTAACGAAATAGGAGAAGCTGCCATCGACCAATCCAAAGGATCTTGCTGAAGTGAATGAGAGTTTGTCTTAGCTTGTGATCGAGTAGTGATCTGGCTGGGATGGTCGGGTATCGCTGAAGTAGTTTTCCTAATAGCACCAGTGGATTCACCAGACAGCACATTAGTCCTGGTTCCACAAGTATATTTTGAAAGATCGTTTAAGTATATTTTAGTTCGGCATTGTGGACAAGTGGTAGCTTTACTAAGCCAATTTAGGATACAATCTTTGTGAAATGCATGTTTACACTTGGTAACCACTACAATTTTTGCGTTGAGAGATTCTTGACAGATGGAGCATTGTTCGCATGGTTTTGAGACCACACTTGGAAGATTATCACCACTATGCCTTATAGACATCTTAATTTATATCGAAAGATATTTCAAATACGAAAAAAAAATTACGAAGGAAAGTAACGAAAATAACAGTGGGGTGCCTGCGTAAATTTTCAGGTGCTTGGTTTCGTTTCGTTTTCAGGGTATTATAATATATTGCTTAAAATCGGAATAAAGCTGCATGTATGTAAATAAGAGGAAAAAAAAAAAAATATGATAAAGGCATTTAGGTAAGATGCTTAATGTTAGCCATTTCTGCCCTCATAGCACATTCCTAGGACAACTTGTAGCACGAACTTAATTAGTTGATACTCCCTAGTCTATACTAAGTCAGAAATAACCACGCGGTTTACGAGAGAATTTATTTTATTAATGCGGTCGTAATATATGCTCTTGTCAAACTATATATTTCGAATCTCACGCAGATGAAAGTAAACTCTGTAGTTTGAAAATATCCGCGGTAAAATAGGTATTAGAAAAACGTTGCTTATGCTGGATGACTTTACTGATTAGTTCGCCAATGGAACAGCAAGACATAACTCGCACATACAATGAATGTTTGTCTAGTCTAGGACCTCAGAATTTAACAGCGAATGTGTTTTTCTGGGCCCCACGTTGGGCGCCAAAATTTGTAATGAGGAGGGGGGGGGGTAAGGTTTAAGATTGAAAAAAAAAAAAAGTAGAATCCAAGAAATAATAAAAAAAAATAATAAGAAAAAAAAATCAAATTTATAATGGTGGGCGTATACGTACTATTTTGATAGTATATACGGTAAATAGGACGAGAAAAAAAAAATCATAAAAGTGATAGATGGACACTGAATGATGGATGATGGACGGAGGCATGCGGGTCGCACGTCATAAATTCCAGCTGCGTCAGTGGGTGGGGGGTGTTCTTTTGCATGACCGATCCATTTTTACATTTCCCTCCTCATACATGATTAAAGTAATTAACGTGCTTGGACAACCAAAATAGGTATGCTGCTTTATTCCAATTTCAATCCTAAGCTGAGGCGTTATGGCTTAGGCAGCCCTCCCATCCAGGATAGACTGGTTCCTACAAGAGTCGCGTGTCTATCTCCCTATAATTGTATACCCTTACTTACGAGGTAGAACCACCTAAAAATTTACGCAGAATATCGCAACTAATTCATATTTATGAATCCAATATCAAACAGCTCGGATAATATACGCAAATCCTCATCAGACTTTTATTGTAATTCTTTGAATAAAACAAATAGAGGTAGGTATTTCATATAGGTAACAGTTCTCAAAACAAATTCAAAAAAAAGTAAAGGATTTGATAAACATTAATAGATATAGGGTCCCGAATCAGTATACTAGTATTTTGGCATAAACGATACGCGAAATACGACATAGTATATATATGGCTATTATATGATTTGAGGTCGGAACGTGTCTTTCTTTTAAATAATAATAGGAAAAATCAAAAAAAAACTTACCCAAGAAAATTCCTCGAAGAAGGGCCCGCCGTCGAGTTGATGTAGTTGATGTATCACCTGATCAAATTTACAAAAAAAATACAAAAAAAAACACACTCCTCTCCAATTCATTACGAAGCCTGATCACCGGTATATGTATAGGTATGGTAATGCATATGTAAACATAATAAACATTAGAATACTTTTTTTTTTTTTTGGTTAGGTTTGCCCCATAATAAAATTCACTGGTATACTAATTCGCGATATAAACAGGAATTAAAAGAAGAAAAAAAGAACTTATATATGAACTTAGGTATCAATTTTGATAATGTACCACAATGTACATAGATTAAAAGAAATACTATAAACTCTTCGGAAGGAAAATGAACGGTTACGAACACGCGAGCGTAACAAACTTTGTTTTTTTCGTTTTTTTTTTTTTTCTTTTTTTTTTGTTTTTAACGCGGTAGCTCGTTACACTTTTGATATATATAAATATGTATATATATATATATATATATGTATTCTTCGGAAACACTGATATCCAAGTGGTGAAGATCAAGATCGTAGGAGGTTAACTGCCGGGTGTTCCTGGCCGCACGTGGGTTTTTCCTCTCCGTCCCACTATGGCTGGAGTAGCGCAAAATTACGGCCAGCGTACGTTGATGGAAATTGGTGGTCAACAACCAAGCACTCGTTCTAAAGAAATGGGTCTTCGATTAATTTCGTCCCCACGGTAATCCCCTATGAATACATATGTTCTGATATGTTTCTTATGACCAAAGAAAAAAAATTGCTTACCCAGGCTATGGGGAACGTAGAAATTATTTTCTGGTACGGGGATATGGATGATTCGTGACCTCTAGGGATCCGACAATATTACATCCAATATTCCATACACTAATTTTAATTCACGCACTACCCGTATCACTAATTTTTATTTTTAAACGGATGCTTTACCGGGTAATACTAAAAAATGCGATTTATGTCAAGTTAAAGAAAATTGAATCACTTTTGGCTTCTGCTACCTTCACTTGCCCTTTGACGTATGCCAAATGAATTATGACTTTCCCATGGAGTTGCACAATCGTTCGGTCGTGCTTGCTAAGTCAACGGTGCCTTATGTGTTCTCAGAGAGGAGACCACCTCATGCCATAATACGGTATGCCACATCGAACCATTTGTACCGCTATTGGATGGTCTGAGCTAAACAGAGGTATATGACATATTATATGATGGGTATATGGCGTTTCAGTCATACAGTGTCGTATGCAAGAATATCTATATTTTTTTTTTTTTTTTTTTTTTGTTATAAGTTTTAATAAACGGTACAACTGTCGTCCGATTATATCGACAACATGTGGAAGAAGATCCCTTAATTACTGACGCATCGCTGTCAAACATTATTCCTAGGCGTTCTGTGAAATGCTAAAATCTTAGTGGGAACAATGGAAGTGTCTTGTTGGACCATTTCAGGAAAGCTTTGGCTTCCCAATCTCTCTCTGGTTCGTGCACATCAGTCTGACTTGAGTGCATGTCACTGGAAACCTTGCAAATTCCTCCTATCTCCTTTTCATCTGATCCTCAACTCCCTACTCCAATACCGCTTTCGGTTGGTTCCGTTTGTCTGTCTATCTATCCTACAAAGAATCGTGTACTAGACTTCTCAGCGATCAACCGAGAGCGACTGCACTGCACAAACTATTGCTTAGAATAGCGACAATCCGTATGTGTCCGATTATTTCGACAACATGTTTAAGAAGGACCCTTAATTACTGACGCATCGCTGTCAAATATTATTCCTAGGCGTTCTGTGAAATGCTAAAATCTTAGTGGGAACAATGGAAGTGTCTTGTTTGACCATTGCTATCTAAGATGGTGATAAGTTTTCATCCCTTTATCAGCTAAACGTTCATCACTCTGGTTTCAGACTACTCGTAACATTTATTCATCGCTTACCATCTAAGCATTCAAATAGGGCGCTGCCATGAAAGGCGTCGTATAGCTATGTACATAAGGTGCCCTTCTTGTTATCACACGAATACCTTTAAGGGGCGTAACACTGTATCATAGTCATAGCCACTTACATTTTGCTTTAATTTGATGGCCATTCGTTCTGTCCTTTAAATATGCATTTACTATATCAAAATCACTTGTGTTTACAAACAAACAACCGAACAATGCCTTGTTTGTAAACATAAACCTTTTCTCGACAAAATAATCTACTCTGTTAAAAACTCTAGATAACAACACAGAGTACACAGAAATTTATGTATTAATCTCCTTTCTGTGCAAGCTATGTCATGCTTGATATTATTTTTGTATGTGTAGAAAATAGATTTATTTTTAAGTGGAATTACGAAAATAGTTTGACATTTGAATGCTTACTCACATGAATGTGGTCAGACTTTCAGGTCATTGACTGGTGACGTTCGCAAGTAACGCAATTGTGTTTCCATTGCGCTGAAAATCAATATTTATACATATTTCCAAATTTTGTTCCATGTTCCACAGCGAATTTAGTCAATTGTTTCTATAAAATACCTCTGCCACCCGAGCCAAAAGTAGTTGAGATGTTCGGTAAATACCATCCCAGAGTGCCCTGGTATAGGAAAAAAACACAGAGGGAGATTCTAAGGAGCCTTGCCTTACTGGCTAAGCATATACAGGGTGGGCCATAACGGGTTTCTTTTTAAAAGTGCAATAAAATAAACAAAAATTATTTTTTTCTCTGTATTGTGGCTTTATTAGTAAGAGTTGTGCCCTACATATTCGCCCTACAACACATGACATAGACGGTTGTGGCCACTTGTGCCCTAGAATTCTAAGGGCCATTTACTGATACTACTCATAGCGATTTAAGTTCCACTAAAAATCTGTGAGTCGTATCAGCAAACGGGCCTACATGTTCCAAGTGTGATTCATAGAATTGCATCGTAAAACAATCGAGTGTCTATTGAATGCGTCAAAATGTATAAAACATAAAAGCAACACGACAAACTGCGGTG
Organism: Cheilosia urbana; assembly: GCA_946477585.1. NCBI lineage: Eukaryota > Metazoa > Arthropoda > Insecta > Diptera > Syrphidae > Cheilosia > Cheilosia urbana. The sequence goes on along the minus strand of OX297854.1, from coordinate 59,766,164 downwards.
TGATATTTCGAACCTAGCAATACCGATCCACAGCGATTGGAGTCAACAAGGTGGCGAAGACGATGAACAGAGGGCAGTTGAGAAAGATACGAACATACGTCCAGTATGGAACACAACGTCGTTTAAGTGGCTGAATCGGCTGGCTTCGCAGTAGCGCATTCTGTCACTCCAATTTTCCAAGACCTTGTTGATGGTTTCGGGCTGTAGCTCACGGATTGCTTGGATTATATTGGCCTTGAATAGTTTCCGGATTGTTCGCGTAACATCGGTCCTTTACAAAACAAAGTCGAAAGGGGTCAAATCGCAGCTCCGCGGCGACCAATTGACATCGCCAAGACGGATGATAACGCGATTTGGGAAATTAGGTGCGCAAAAGATCGATTATGGCATGGGCTGTGGCATGGCGCGCCCACCAGAGGTTGTCCAAATCCATGTCTTCAATGTCCGTAAAAAAAAAATCGGTTAACAAAGCTCTGTAACGCCCACCGTTGCCCGAAACGTTGTTCTCAGCCTCATTTTCGAATAAAAATGGTCCAATGATGCCACCACTCCACACTCCGCACCAAACTGTCATTCTCTGTGGATGCATTGACTTCTCGACAGTAAATTTTGTTGCACAAACTTGCGGACAGCAGGCGCGTTTTCCTGATGTCGTTTTCCATTGGTTTCACTCGGGGATTGACTCAATCTGTAATCCAATGGAACAAGAAAACTGCTTCTGGATGAATCCACAAAAGTATTGGTGAAATGCCAAAAAATAGTCTACGGCAGCTGTCATCCGACTTGTATAAAATACATAAATTGCACTTGTGTGAGTGCTTCTTGAGTGGATTCTGACTTCAAATCGAGAAGCGAAATTCTCTTCTCAGAATCAGCAGAAGAGTATTTTTTGTGCCAATGGAACAGTTTCAAAAGCGAATTTTTCGATTCCGGACTCTCCCGAACGCTTCTTTTTGCCCAATGGAAAACGACATTAATGAAGGATGTCTATAACTCTGGGGGAGAGTGACGATAATGTTTGCGTAGTGGGAGTGTTTGACTCTTGTTGAAAGAGTTCATCTAGCAATTTTACCGGTGCACGGTACTGTACGGTGTACTAACTTGTGGTAAGTTTTATTTGGAAAGATTAGATTCTACAAGGAGCCTTAATGAAACCAACATCACACATTCTTTCGATGCGGATGCATTCTCGAAATCTCATCAGTTGATCTCTGATAATCGGTTATTTACTGTCTTTATTATGTTTATGAGTTCATGAAGTTGTCGTTCACAATCTGAAAAATTCTCAAAAAAAAAAAAAAAAAAAATCTAAACAAATCTGCAAGTCCATTGGGTTCTGTTTAATTGTAATTTGAACTAACTACCTATTTCTGCAAAAATGATTGCTACAGTACCAAAAGCCGGCAAAACTATTAATTGCACCATTAAATGCGTTTTAAGTATTGTTCACCATTTCTGAGCAGCACATTTGTTGAACTTCAGTTAGCACTCCAACGCCCGATCACCGCTTGTTCAGGGCTATATTAATATACTTTCCTTGCACCGCAATCTGCGCTAAGTGATCCAGCTCACACAGCGGAGCTTTCAACTCGGTTTGGTGGTTTCTAGACTCAGTGACATGGCGACACTCCTGAGTCCTAGCTTCGATGAGAATAGATATATTCTCTCAGTTTTTCGTCCTGTATTCTGCTTGATTGATTATTTAATCCTACTGTTTGCTTTCCGTCTAAATCGAGGACGCAATTTATTTTCAGCCACTCTTTTTGCGTCGTTTTTTTTTTACAATTGTTTTCCATATTGCATCCACGTCGTCTTCTAATAAAAAAGGGAAAAAAAAAGAAAAGAGAATCGTTATCGAAATGTGAATGTCAGTAGCTCACCGTACTCACTACCTTACTTTGAACATTACTTTCTGTGTACTTTACCCTAACAGTTGTTTTTCAAATACCTAATTCACATGATATTTATTTTGTTTTTTATCTACAGCGGCGACAAGATGAATTGGACAGAAAAGCGGCTGAATTAGATAGACGTGAACAACAGTTAAAGGGCGCGAATGTGCCACAACTTAACAACTGGCCGCCTCTGCCTGACAACTTCTGCATTAAGCCATGCTTCTATCAAGACTTTAATCTAGAAATACCATCAGAGTTTCAACGACTAGTGAAACATCTCTACTACGCATGGATGTGTATGTATAACACGTACTAAACCATTATCCATATCCTAATAATCTATATCGTTTACAAATAGTTTACACTCTGACGATGATGGTGAATATAATTGGCGGCCTCATAATTGTCTTACATAGCGGAAAGTTTACGAATTTCGGGCTCTCGATCTTTTATGCCTTTCTCTTTACTCCTGCGTCGTACATTTGCTGGTAGGTTTGCGCGAAAACGTTTGCACTGGCACAATACATCACAACTTTGTTACGCTTTTCCAGGTTCCGTCCAGCGTATAAGGCTTTCAAAAACGATTCAAGTTTCAACTTTATGGTGTTCTTTTTCGTGTACTTTTTCCAAACGATTATGACCGTTTTCCAAACCATCGGCGTTCCCGGTACTGGATACTGTGGCTTCATCGTTGCCATTAGTCAATTTGATTCCAGTGCCGAGGGCATAATTTGCGGCATCCTGCTGTTGGCAGTGGCGTTCTGTTTTGCTACCACCGCTGCGGCTAACATCTTGATGCTTACCAAAGTAAGTTGACTGTCATGCAAAGCTGTTCTCTATACTAAACTAACATCTTGTCCCCTCGTAGATCCATACAATTTACAGAAGTAGCGGCGCCAGCATGGCCAAGGCACAAGCTGAATTTGCGACTGAATTCATGCGTAACCAAAACGTTCAGCAGGCTGCGTCTTCAGCAATGAACTCGGCTGTTAATTCTCAACTCAACAGCAACCGATACTAAAGTATAAATAAAATGTCATAACCTATATTTAGATGTCCCTACGGTGGACAGAGAACATCATTCTTTACGACTACATAAACTGAAATTTTAAGTAAATATAATTTAATACGTCCTTGACATGCATATAAAAAATACTAAATAAAAACTACAACTAAAATGATAATCTGTCACTTGAGTGTATCTTTAATTTAGTTTTAAGAGTTGTTCGGTTTAAGTGTCGGAAAATGATACAAATCAAATAAAACCTTTACAAGCTTCACTGTAACAATATTGTTTTTTGTAACTTACTCAGATTTGGCGTCCAAAGTTTCAAAGTTAATTTATACATAATATATGAAATATTCATCATTTGTTTTTCTGTTAAAAGTGTTAAATTTTTAGATTAAATATTATTTATAACGTGGAAAACATTCTGTAAACTCAATTTACATTTGTTAGATTGCATATATTAAAATAATTTATGTTTCATTGTATTCATTATGAACAAGAAAACTTAACTGAAATACATTAGTCTGTATTAAAAGGATGGTTTTATTTCTTCGTAAATACTCGTAAATTTATGTTATATGAAGGGTCTTTGGCGACTTGACAGCTTCAAACTTTCAGTGTGATGGGAACGCACCCAGATTACCGAACTGTCAATGTAGAAATCGACATTTTCATCATTTAAAATACACGAGAAGCAACAACGTTTACAAATAATTCAAATTTACTACCAAAATCGGTATCGAGTCGGTGGTCGCAGTTTTACGAGCGTTAACGCCAATTTTCTGGCCAACAGGCCGGCGACGTTAGAGGAGCTCAGACTCAATATTAAACAAGAATCAAGAAATAGCGGCTGTATCGGTTGAAATGTGCGGCCGAGTCATCGAAAATTGCGTTCAACATAAAATACGTTCCCGTGGTCGACATATGAACGAAGTCGAATTTCATTCATAAATGATTTGAATGAACGTCGAAAATCTGCGCAAGTACAATCGTCTTTCTTTTTTGTTGCATTAATGAACATACCTATTCTGCAGCACTTGTGCAGGCCTGCTTTAGTACAATTTTAAGAAGTCGCTAAATTTTCATAAACGTCAGTCAAAAATCACAAAAAAATCATTACAAGTCACGAATTTCTTGACTAGATTCGTCGGCTACCCCTCCATAAATGTCAAATGAAACAGGTGCCCACGTGACCGATTTCAGCCAATCACAACCGAGATACATCTAGCCAGACAGCTGTCAGACTTATGTGGTTTTCCATTGGGACAAAAAATCAATCTTTTTTTTTGATCACTTTTTGCAATCAATCTTTTTTTCGATTCGGATCACTTTTCGCAGATCTCGATATTTTTTCAGATTCACGCATACCAGTATACTTTGTACAGCTGTTTAACGTCAGTTTAAGAAGTTTCATTTCGAGGCAAATGCGCAAAGTTTCGTGAAAACCAAAATAACAAAATACATAAATAGCTATGGATACGATTTCGGAGGAATTATTATCTTCATTATCTCCCTCGTCATCTGAAGACTACAAACCACCAATACAAGAAGGAAAACATTTTTGAGGGCGATATCCATTTGTGATTTAGCCAAAAACGAATGCCATTTGAACAGCTGATATTGTTGTCAATTGACGCACTAATCCATTTACAAAAGCAGGGGCCCTACTCTGTATTTCGTTCCGAAAGGCAATCCTATTCGAAAGTGCTTTTCGTTCCGCTTTTGATTTTGTACTCTGTAAAATATTCGAAACGGAAAAAAATAGTACTTAATACTTTTCCCTTTTACGGATTGGTGTTTTCAAGTCTCGAACTATTTCTCATGAGATCTGTCAAATCAAGAAATCAAAACAAATAACAAACAAGCCGGATAATAACAAATTACAATTTTTAAAGACAAATTAAACAAAAGAAAATGGATTGGTTGCACTTTGGATGAAACAAAACATTATACGGGTCAAATTAAACATTATGGAAATGTGTGATGAAAAAAAAGTAAAATGTTATTATTGGTGGGAAGAATTTAGTTCACTATTTAACAATTGTTTATTATTTAAATTTTGTACAGAACTTTCGCTTTCGAAGAACGTTTTTTGCATGTTTTAAATGCCAAGATGAACTGTTTGCTCCTTTAAGATCAACTGCAATTCCAGCCATCTTATACCTAACTCTTACCTTAAAGTTTTTAGGGCAAGGAGGCTATAATGACTAGATGCACAATAAAAAACATCAAGTTGTATTGCAAAGGTAGATAGAAAAAATATTGCGTCCAAAACACATCAATTTTCTAAAAAAAACTTACATTTTAAAACATTCGTAATCACTTCCGTGATCACATTGGTTGTAGAAACAAATTTTCCGTTTTTGAATGCTTTTGACATTCGAAAACGAGTTGCCAGGTACGAAAATTCCGCTATCGGAATTGTCTATCCGAAAGTAGTAGATTTCAATCCGTTTTTGAAATAGAGAGTACAAAAGATTCGTTTTCGGAGATTTTCACTATCGGAACGAAATACAGAGTAGGGCCCCAGATCAATCTCGTTGCGCGTTCCATGAGCACAGTAAAATCTGAGATCTGAAAAAGATTTCAGGTGGTCCCAATGGAAAACCACATTACTAAACTAGATACTTGAACGTCCCCAATAATTTGGTTTTCGCCACATTCCACGCCGCAGCTTATTTCTCCATTAAAAAAAGTTAAATTTAGTTCTCAAAACACATAAAAAATCCCAATAAAACTTACATTTTTCGCACTTTAAATTTGTTTACCTTCCGCGCTGCTGCAGTCAAAAAAATGTGGATGCACAATCTGCCAGACGCTGATGACATTTATGACGTTTACGAACATATCTTCTGCAATTCATCTGCGTTTGTTCGATAAAAAATCTGAATTTATGAACACGTCTTACGCAGATCTTAGTTAGGCAGACGTTTATGAAAACACCCTAATTCAAGCCAATGCAATTTTTTTTTAGATATCTCAACTAACCTATAGGGGACCATGCTATCAGACTATGAGACTATGGGCAACCATCACGAAACAACTGCCGCAGTTTTAATGGAAAAAAAAAACGAGACTGTCATGCTTCGGTCCGTTATTAGCTAGGACAAGCAAGCGATCTCTATTAAAACCTGTCTTCGCCTCTGGCTTGGAGAAATCTCGAAGAATAGTATTTGAGAAACAATAACCTTCTTGGATTCCACAGGCGTTGGCGTTGTGGTAACAAAACGGATCCAAGTAGCAAAATAGTGGACAAATGTCCTCGCAGCGTTGTACGAGTAAATACGAAAACTAGTATTAAAAAATGTCGGATAACTTATTTCGTTTACAATATTCGTTCTCGAACTGAATTATCAGGTTAAAGTACTTTTGTGTAGAATAAATAAAAGAGTTTGATGTATCATTTGCCAGTGTGATAGATAGATAGCTAACTATTTCGGGGGCGTATACGTAACTTTTTTTTTTAAATTTCGATATTTATGTTGATAACGTTATATTTGTATTTTCCCTACTTACTTGTCTTGGCAAAGCTTAACACATCACACATTCATGCATTCCACTTCACTACGGATAACCGAGTTGCCCAATTCGTTGTCCATAAGTAAGGCTGCGGGCTACGAGATTGGCCGTAGCGGGGGCGAAATGCCGATTGCCTTTCACCCCGTCTGCGACTGATCCAAAGTGTTCTGGGGCTGTCTAAGGTAAATATTCGTGTACACATGGGAACGCATCGGTAGTTTCCAAAAGAGGTCGCAACGACGACACCATCTCCCCGGTAGTAGGCAGGCAGGCAAAAAGGCTGAAATTCGCCGAAAAGGTGAAAGAAAGTCTACGCCCCACTATGGTCGACTATGGCAACACAGAACGAAATATCATCTAACCAATGGGAGATTTTAGAACAACGAATCCTTGATGGTGTCAACGACGCTATCGTGAAGGCAGAAAGCAGGCCTCCATTATTTGGCCAGCTGTCTACCTTCAAAGGTTTCAAGACGATAGAGTGTGACAATAAAGAAACACTAGACTGGTTGAAGGGTTTCATCGCCAACACGAACGCACCTTGGTCAAGTGCTGAACTGCGCGTTGTTGATAGGAAAGAAGTCCTGGAAATGACCTGACCGGAGGGAATTATCCGTATGAGAGGGCCTTATTAACCTGTGGAAAGGATAGAACGGAACCTGCAATTCCTCAACCCGGAATTACAAAGCAGGGAATGCAAAGTCCTGGAAAAGGGTGAATATACCCAGAACGGTATGGATGGGACGATACAATTGAGTCACAAATCATTGCCGCTACTCCGTGAGCAAGAGTTCAAAGTCCGCGTAGGCATAACGCGATGCAAACTCTGGCTGTTAGCGGTTAAAGACAAGGGAGAGCAACCGACAACTCGTGATGAAGATAGTGCAACTAAATCTTCACCACAGTAAGGCGGCTAGCGCCAACCTCGTTCTCCTCATGGAAACGAAACGAATAGATGTCGCTTGGATTCTCCGGGGAAAGATAAGGGGGCTGAATTCCAAAGATCTGACAACTTACCATACACCGAATAATGGTAAGTCTCGAACATGTATTGTAGCTACAAAACAGTTTAAACTTTGTCTTTTACCTATTCTCAGCGATTCGGACCAAACGGCTGTCAAGTGGGACAAGGCAGGAAAAGGCGCCTTGATACTGGCATCAATATATATGCCCCACGAGTCGGACAATCCACCATCAGAGCTATCCTGTTCACTAGTCAGAACATTTGAAAAGGAAAGATGGGACCTGATTGCTGGCTGCGATGCCAACTCCATCCACACGATCTGGGGCAATACGGACATCAATGTACGCGGTGAGTCCCTCTTAGAATTCATTATTAAAAATAATCTCCTGATAGCCAATATCGGCAGTGAGCCGACCTTTATAACTAGAAATAGACGTGAGGTGCTAGACGTAACACACTACAGTAACTCACAAACGCTAACTGTGAAGGAATGGAGGGTCTCCTCTGAGCCATCCTTCTCGGATCACAGAATTATAGAATTTCTAGTAGACGAAAAAGCAGTAGTTGTAGGGAAATTCAGAAATCCAAGACTCACCAACTGGGACTTATTCGTCTCGGAGGCCGTGAAAAATGGTCAAAATCTGAAAGATAAAGCAATAGGGACACCAGACGAAATCGATGCATTCACAGAGAGTTTAAACAAAATTCTAAGTAATGCATACTTATCGTAGCCTGTCCTCTACGGACAATCAAGAAAAGAAACTCTCCATCGTGGTGGTCTAGGGACCTCCTTGAAATCAGGAGGAAAGCCAGATCTTTGTTCAATCTGGCCAAGCGCACCAACTCCCAGTCAGACTGGGATACATACAAAGCCGGTCAGAGGAAATTTAAAAGTGCTGTCACTAAACGCACTGTCTGGCATACCTTCTGTAACGAAATAGAAGATACTAGGGAATCAGCTAGACTTAGGAAAATCCTATCAAAAAAACCTGTCTACCTACCTCCTGTTCCGGGACAGACAAAGACAATAATGGCAACTGGACACAGTCTTCGGAAGAGACTTTAAGTCTCCTTCTCCTCACACACTTTCCGGGTTGTATCCCCAATACAACCATCCAGTCTGCACCAAGCACCGCAACTACCATTGCAATTCCAGATGGTATAATAACCGAGGAAAAACTTAACTGGGCGATTGAGACTTTTTCTCCATTCAAATCTCCTGATTTGGATGGGATTTGCCCAATCATGCTCTAGAAAGTCAGGTCAATTATTGTACCAATTCCGATGAGACTCTTCACGCGCTGCCTAGAATGTGGACACATTCCCAAGGCATGGCGAGAAGTAAAGGTTGTCTTCATTCCGAAGGCAGGCAAGTCCAGACACACGACTGCTTAAGACTTCAGGCCTATAAGTTTAACATAATTTATCCTGAAGACCTTGGAAAAGCTTTTTAACGTTTTTCTCCGCAGTCGACTGGACGATAAACTGATCTCAACGGCTCAGCACGCATACATTAAAGGTAAAGAAGTTGAGACCGCGCTGCATGAGGTCACTAGCATCATAGAAAAGTCCTTACAAGACAAAGAATACACACTAGCCGCGTTCCTCGATATTGAAGGAGCATTCAACAGTGTTAGGACGTGTGCAGTGAAAAGAACACTACTCAATAACAACGTAAACTAAAAGCTTACCAATGTGATGGAAAGTTTGCTCAATGAAAGAAATATTAATGCAAAACTAGGTGACATTCAGCTTAGAGTGACAGCCTCAAGAGGTACACCATAAGGTGACAGCCTCAAGAGGTACACCATAAGGAGGATTCATCTCCCCCTTACTCTGGGTCCTTGTCATAAATGAAATATGTACAACTAAAATTCGAAAATAGAGGGGTCAAAGTAGTTGCTTGTGCAGATGACGTAGTAATACTTGCTACAGGCAAATTCCTACCGACCATAAGCGAAATACAAGAAAACGCATTACGAGCACTTAATATGTGGGCAAAACTATGCGGTCTTGGAGTCAATCCACAAAAAAACTGAGCTAGTCTTGTTCAGTAACAAAAGAGTGATTCCAAACTTCGATCCTCCAACTATTGAGGGTATACTTCTCAGGGTAGCGGAGAGTACTAAATATCTGGGTACGATCTTGGATAGGAAGCTCAATTGGAAATTAAATGTCAATGAGAGAGTAAAAAAGGCTGCAAATGCATTTTTCGCATGTAACCGAATCTTCGGCAAAAGGTGGAGACCAAACCCTAAAATAATTCTGTGGATGTATACGGCTGTTGTGCGTCCAATACTCACATATGGAAGCTTAGTCTGGTGGCAAGCCACAAACAAAGCATCGAACTTAAAACCAATGACCAAAATACAAAGACTAGCATGTATAGGTACAACCGGCGCAATAAGGACAACACCTACTGCTGAAATGGAGGCAATCCTCAACCTGGTACCCCTAGACCTACACATGCAAGGATCTGCAGCCAAAAGTGCCCTTAGGAGCAGCCAAACCAAAAGCTGGAAACCCTACAGAAGTGGACATGCACAGATTCTGAACAAATACGTGGAAGACTCTATCACTTCTGACTACTTATCCCCCAACCTTGGCTTTGATAAACCATTCTCTTGCTATTTCCCCAGCAGGGAGGAATGGAGCACAGACGAACCCACAAATAGGAAATCGATATCCATCTACACAGATGGATCTAAGATGGACTGTGGAACAGGTGCTGGAATTTTCTCCGAAAGCTAAATATTCACCACTCGATCAGACTGCCTGATCACAGTAGTTTTTTTTCAGGCGGAGGTTCTGGCAATCGCCGAAGCTGCCCATATGGTGTCAATGATGGCAATACCAAATGACGATATTACCATATTTATTGACAGCCAGGCGGCTATAAAAGTAGTGTCTGCTATTGAAATAAAATCGAAGCTAGTTCGCCGCTGCCGTGAAGAGCTTAAGGTTCTCTGCTCGCAGCATACCACGCGTCTTTGCTGGGTCCGGCAATCAGATGGATGATGAACTGGCAAGAAATGGATCTGCTATGGATCAAGATTGGGCGATCAAATCGATCAATCCACCGCTCTGTAATATCAGAGAAAGAGTGGAAATCAAACCTAACCTAACTTAACCTAACCTAAGGCTGCGGGCAGTAGAAAAATGGATCGACATCTGCGCATGGATAGGGAACATAAAAAATAGAGCTTCTATGACCCGATACAATTAGTTAACTTATAAGCTCAACCAGAAGAATCAACAGATCACCAGAAAATGCGAATAATATAACCTAAGTTAACAAATCCTGATGTGGGGTTAGTGAACTAGACTACGGGAGGAATGAGAATCGATTCCCAGTAAAAAAATTCATTTGAGGGTTTTTTCCACGCGAACTTCAGGCAAACATCTGAAAGTATAACTATTTGTACTCGCCATAAAATCAGAGTTCTGCACAAAAACTAAAAGCCCACAAACGAACGCTTGTAGAAATTTAAAAGCAGATCAAGAATTTACATTTGGCTCTCTTTAGAAGGCCATTGGACAGTAGAAACACATTTAGCATCTTTAATATTAATACATTCCGAGCTAAACTACAAAATAAAATAAAAATGGTTGAAATAAAAATTCCCCGACGTATTTATGGTCTAGTTCTAGAGTGCAGCGAGGTCAATTATAGAAGAACATATAGCCGAAAGCTCTAATAAACATTTTCTCCGCCTCCATTTTTCTTGTAGCTACATTCTTTAAATAAGGTAAACGTTAAATGCTACAACAGCGCACTGAAATGCGTGCATAGAGGTGTAAATTCTGCACATAAAGTGTTGTAAGTTCGCTGGAAATATGCCTACAGGAAACAAATCCCAAACCTTACATATAGTGCTGTAACAAAAGGAGTTTAAGAAACGTAATGTCCCTAGCGGTTGTCGGCTAAAACGATGTAAATTGGTTATTGTCATTCCAGGGTTCATTTTTAAATTCTTAACTTATGACTTTATGATCCGACTATTCGACCCTATTCATTTCTGTATGCTTTCAGGTAGGGTAAATGAATGTTTTGTGACCGATTTCCATATATGGGAGCAAGATTCGGGGTCTAGTCCAACCTGAGCTAAGTGGCCCTGCTATTTTATTTTCAAATTGTCTGAGGCTCAAAGAAGGATTCTTTGGGGTGGATAATTTGGTCGTGGATTGTAATTGTCGTAATCCATAAGATAAATACAAAAAAAAAAAAAAATTCTATGTTAAAGTTTTTTTCCACTGCGCCAGCTCTCGCGATCGGCTTACAAACAGCCAACAGTATAACTGTCCTAAACTAAGTACTAAATAGACCGTTAGGGTTGGAACTACATTGCAACAAACTAAATGTCAGTAAAACAGCGATTCGCCTTTCAACAAAAAATCTCTAGTGCCAAGAAATAATCATTAAAATGTTAACAAACTGCGATTTTTTATACTGAATTTAATTTAATGTGATTTTCTTTTTGATTTTTTCATATACAAATCGAGGGAATTTGAGTTCGATGAGTTTATAGAAATAGATTTTCCATACATTTTGTACTGAGAATTTCCATTTTTTTAAATTTTAATCATAATATACAGTGAGATTGTACTTGTCAAAATTTCTGCCTGATTTTCATGATTTCGGAAAGTTCTTTCCAATATGAAATTATTAGCCTGTAATTAGCAGCGGCAACAACAACGTTGTTTTAACGTAACCTCGAGTTTAAGAACATTGAAAACGATCTTTCTCGACACTAATGACAGCTAAGACTCTGCACTGTCAAAACAAAGCAAAGATATTTAATCAACAAAGTTCCTTAGCACGGACAAAGCCGGTCGGGAACAGCTAATTTAATATACCTACATAAGAATTTCAAACTAGCGGAATTAATGAAAACAATTGAGTCATCCGAGAATAGCTGTTATATTTTGAATAATGTTTATTTAGAAAATAACTTGTTTGTCCTTACTTTACTTTACTTTAGGTGGCGCTACAGTCCGGGGTGGACCTGGGCCTCAACCAATACGCCTCTCCAGTCAGCGCGATCTTTGGCTAACTGCCTCCAGTTGCGCACTCCAAGTTGGTTGAGGTCCTCTTCCACTTGCGCGCGCCACCTAAGGCGAGGTCTTCCTCTACTGCGTTGTCCCTCCGGGTTAGAGCGTTGGTGTCCATTCGCTCTACATTTCCTTACCATCTTAGACGACTAATGCGTACTTTTCTGACCAAGTCGATGTCGCTGTACAGCTCGTAGAGTTCGCTGTTAAATCTTCTTCTCCAAAGCCCGTCAACGCAAACGGGACCAAAAATCACCCGAAGAATTTTGCGTTCGAAACGACCAAGGAGACCTTCATCCGCCTTTGATAGCGCCCATGCTTCTGCACCATAAAGCAGGACTGGGATGATGAGGGTCTTATACAGAGTTTCCTCAGTATTTCTCGACAAGGCCTTACTCATCAGTTGCCGTCTTAAGCCAAAGAAACAGCGGTTGGCAAGTGTGATTCTTCGTTTGATTTCTGATGTGATGTCGTTATCAGAGCTTATAGCGGAGCCGAGGTAGACAAAGTCCCTAACTACCTCAAAGTTATAGCTGTCTATCGTGACGTTCTGTCCGATTCGTCGATGTTGTGTGTCCCTTCTTGTTGACAGCATATATTTTGTTTTACCCTCATTCACCACTAAACCCATTTTTGCCACTTCTGTACTAATACTAGCAAACGCTCCAGTAACAGCTCGCTGTGTTCTGCCAATGATGTCGATGTCGTCAGCGTATGCAAGTAGTTGCACAGACTTGTAGAAAATTGTGCCTCTGGTGTTGGCTTGTGAGTTTCGCACAATCTTCTCAAGAATGATGTTGAAAAAGTTACATGACATCGCGTCACCTTGTCTAAATCCTTTTTTGACATCAAAGGTCTCAGTGAGATTGTTTCCGACCTTTATGGAGCAGCGAGCGTTCCCCATCGTCATTCTGCACAATCTGACAAGTTTGGCAGGGATGCCAAAACTAGACATGGCTATGTATAGCTCGTCTCTATAAATGCTGTCACATGCGGCCTTAAAATCGATAAAAAGATGGTGAGTATCGATCTGGACTTCTTGGGTTTTTTCCAGGATCTGCCGTAGTGTGAATATTTGGTCTGTTGTGGACTTACCGGGCCTAAAACCGCACTGATAGGGTCCAATCAGTTCGTTGACATATGGTTTTAGGCGTTCGCACAGTACGGCAGATAGGATCTTATATGCGATGTTAAGGAGACTGATGCCTCTGTAGTTGGCGCAGTTTAGAGGGTCTCCTTTCTTCTGGATCGGGCAAACAATGCTGAGGTTCCATTCATCAGGCATACTTTCCTCTAACCAAATCTTGGAGATGAGTTGGTGTATGCACTCTACCAAGTCATCTCCGGCTGCCTTGAAGAGCTCGGCAGGTAAGCCGTCTGGACCAGCAGCCTTGTTGGATTTAAGCTTAGATATTGCTATCCTCACTTCATTTTGGTCAGGTGGACGGAAATTTTGGCTGTCATCGTCCAGGTTGAATGGTTCGTTCTGCCTAACAGCGGAATTTGTGTCGTCTTCGCCGTTTAACAGTCTGCAGAAATAGTTTTTCCATGTCCTCAGCACCGACTGTGACTCTACTACAAGGTTTCCTTGCTCGTCTCTACAGGTCTCCGTTCGGGTCTTGTTGCCATGACACGTTCTTTTTACCTTTTGGTAAAACTTCCGAACATTGTTCCTGGAGTAACACCTCTCTATATCCTCGATCGCGCGCTTCTCATGCTCTCTCTTTTTTCTCTGGAGAAGCCGATGTTCTTCCCTCCTTTTTTGCTCGTAGAGCTGACGAGCTGCTCTCGTCCTTCTATGCAGCGACGCTTCGTATGCACTTTGTTTTGCTGCATGTGCTTGCCGGCACTCTTCGTCAAACCAGGGGTTTCGTGGTGGTGGGCTGGTGAAACCGAGCACATCAGTTGCGGCGGTTTTGATGGCTTCTTGGCATCGGCGCCACTGGTCTTCGGCACTTGATGCTGGCAGTATAGGACTTCTCAAGAGGTTGAGGGATACGCGATCGGCAAAGGTTCTGGCGGTTTGTTGCGTTTGTAGCCGTCCAACGTTAAATCTCCTCACAGTATTTTCTCGCTGTTGTGGCGTCTGGGATATCCGCATCCGTACCTTGGCTACAACAAGGTAGTGGTCCGAGTCTCTGTTGGCCGCTCGGAAAGTTCGGACATCTAGAATACTGGAGGAGTGCCTTGCGTCGATCGCAACGTGATCAATTTGGTGGACGGTTTGATGATCAGGTGACCGCCATGTTCCTTTGTGTATATTGAGGTGAGGAAACCGTGAGCTAGCTATGGTAACATTACGTCCCGCAGCAAAATCAATCAGCCTAAGTCCGTTTCCAGACGTGGTGTCGTGTAGGCTATGTTTTCCGATTGTGCTACCAAAGATGTCCTCCTTTCCTATTTTGGCGTTAAAATCACCCACGACGATTTTAACGTCATGCTTAGGACATTGCTCATATGTTTTGTCGAGGAGCTCGTAGAAACATTCTTTGGTAGCATCGTCTTTATCTTCTGTAGGGGCGTGAGCGCATATCAGGCTGATGTTGGCGAATTTAGCCTTGATGCGGATAGTTGTAAGGCGTTCACTAACGTGTTGAAAGCTCAAGACTTCTTGCCTAAGTCTGCCGCTTACAACAAATCCGGATCCAAATAGACGCTGCTTTTGTTCTCTGTAGCAGTCACCGTAGTAAATGTCACAGTTTTTCATCCTCCTTTTGCCCGGCCCTTCCCACCGCACTTCCTGGATGGCGGTGATACCTGCTTTGTAGCAGTCTAGGGCCTCCGCTAGTTGTTCGGCTGCACGCGGTCTGTTCAGAGTTCGAACATTCCACGTGCAGATCCGAACGTCATTGTCTTGACTTGTTTGTCCTATCCATTAATTTCGGCCTGTTGTTTTTTAGACTTCTTTTTGAAATGTTACCTTCCAAAATGATATACAGTGATCCCCGGATAAGTGACCCTCGCTTAATTTGATTCCTCGTTTAATTCCACCGAAAACTGAGCCAACAAAGCATTCCGTAACAAATGTAGGTAGACAACTTTTCCGGTTTTAATGCGTACCGCTTAAATCCTTTACCCGGTTATTTGCGCTACTAAAAGTAAAGCTTCTCGTAAATGTCTATAAAAAATCTCCAGGTTAAATGCACAAATTCAACAAAAGCATTGAGAGTTTCCTGTACTTATATGTTGTGTTTAGCAGTGAAAGTGGTTCTTAGCTATTGAATTTTGTTCAATGTAACTACAGAATGAACTGTCTTTCATCTGTCAGCGGTTGATATGTGCAAGTGAATGCGTGCGTGTGTCTAATTTACTTTAACATGCCATACATACTTTCGTACCTAGCAACACGGAAAAGAGCTTGTAGGCAAGGCTATGATAACTGTCATGAAAGAGGTTTTCAATTAGCCCTTTGAACTTGGCAAAGAATTATATTCATTTGTCCCAAAAATTAAAAACTCATACAAGACGAATGGTTGTAAGAAGACAGTCCTAGGGTTCCTACGGAACTGTTGCGCAAACCATTAATTAATTAATTAATCCATAAGATAGTAACATGCATGGGTTGGAAAGAATCCTTTGTGATGTTGTAACTAGTCTTTTCTGATTCTAAAATTTATTTCCCAATAAATATCAAGGACCTACCTAAATTAGATCTTTTCTATTCAGATTGGTGGCAAACATAATGGCTTTGAACTTCGCCGAACACCTTGCTGTTTGCTGCCGCAATCATGATTTTTGGTAATATGAAGAATGAAAAGTTTAAGGTATTTCTATTAATTAAAAGAGCGTGTAGAGACTTTGTGAAACCCCAACATAGATTGAAAATTTCGAATTGTGATTTGAAAATTGTGACTGTAATCACATCACATCACATCATCACATCACATCATCATCATCATCATCATCATCATCATCATCATCATCATCATCATCACACTATTATATAAAGAGATAATGTTTGTTTGAGGAAGGTAATCTCCGGAACTACCGAACCGATTTCAAAAATTTTTTTACTAATATAAAGCTACGGGATAGAGTATTGCGATAGGCTACTTTATTTTTTATTTTTTTATTTTTTATATTATATAAAGATGTAATGTTTGTTTGAGGAAGGTAATCTCCGAAACTACCGAACCGATTTCAAAAATTCTTTTACTAATATAAAGCTACGGGATAGAGTATTGTGATAGGCTACTTTATTTTTTAACTTTTCCATTTTAGATTTTTTTGATTTTCTGCGCTATTTATTTTGACTTTTCTATATCAAAAATTAATTAGAAATCTACGTACCTACTATGTGCGGATTTTTTTTTTTCAAAAAGTGGATTGATAAAATCGAGATGAAATTAATGTATTATATGTTGGTCAACAGTGATGGTTTGTTTTTGATATTGTGCATCGCTCCAACAGTTTTATTTCTTTTACACAGTTGATAAGTTAAAAATTAAATGTACAAAGTTTAAACGCGGACAAAATAGTTATTGAAAAGCAAATTTAAGTTATTTTTAAAAAATGCCAAGACGTATGCGCACAAATATTGGCCGACGAACAAGGCAAGCAAGTCAACAACAAATATCAACGAAGCCAAACTACAGAAGAAATCGAAAAGTGGGACATCGCATGGCATAGGACCAGATCAACAGTCAGGAAAATTGAGAGTGCAAGTAATGAAAACTGCGTCAAATCTTGCTGCTGCTGGGATGGGAACAAGATCAAATCGGAGTGGCAAGATGAGCGTCGTTGCTGACATTCGAACGACTGGCATTTCAGTAGAACGAACAGAAAACTATGTCGGTGATGCGATTTCGATATTGGAGCGATGACTGTAATTGTGTGCCACCATTAAAACGCGCTAAAAAAAACTGTTGTGCGAGTGGCAAAGTCAAATTAGCACCTGCGGAGCCATTTGAATCGGAGGATTTTCTAAAGAACATTTGACAGTACAACAACTGTTTTCGTATACTTCATTGGAAACAAAAATCATTCAAAAAATGTTTTCATATACATCATGCAAACACACATTTTCTAACAATGGCACGGGATTCTACGCCGCAAAATTCGGATTAACAGATTCAAGGCCAAATTTACCATCGGATGGGTGTCTTCTTGCCAGTAAATGAGGACGTACAGCAATGTTCGCAGGTGTACTTCATTTTGTCGGCGGATGATCAAGTCGATAGCCTGTACAGAGGGCAAACAGGAGTGACAAAAAACGTCATTCGAGAATTGCAACCATTATAAATGCAATCAACGCTTTCAATTACAATGTTTAAAACGGCGATAGAGAAAATGAACTTTGAAGATCGCAGATTTCTTTTCGAACCTGATAATAGAACCGCACTTTGGAAAAAATAGAATGGATAGGAAACGGGTAGTGTCACTTCCAATACAAGAAATATTATTTAAAATTTTTAATTTTTTGATTCGGATGTTCCGGACTTACCGCTTTACAATTTGAAATTAAAAGTCGGCTCAATTATTATTTTGTTGAGCAACCTTAGTGCACCGAAACTTTATATCGGATCGCGTTTGATATGATTGTGAAGAATCTCAAATCAAATGTCATGCAAGGACGATTTTGAGTTTAAAAGGCAAACATTGTCATATCGCGGACTCCGCTTACTCAGAACGATTTGGCATTCTATTGTGTTTATTATAACTTTTGAATAAAGAATTTGAACTGACGGAATTACATAAAGTAGCATGCGCTGTGCATGCTTGGAAATATTATTTTCATTACATTTATGAATTTGGGCGGAACGGAGTTCGCCGGGTCAGCTAGTATATTTATATTTGAATAGGCCACAGCAACTAAGGACTCAGCCTTCAATTTACTACTCATAGAAAAAGAAAAAATCAAAACCAAAAGCAAACTTAAAGAAGAAAGGCTCTCAATTACATGCATGGCCTTCACTACGCCTACGTACTATATCGTGTAAGACCTATGGCCTACTTATAAATATGCTTCAGATCTTTTCCGTCCTTTCCAGCACACTGCGATGTCATGTATTTGTCAAAATTAGTTTCAATTTCAATCCTCACAAGACTTTTCCCTCTTTCAATGTCAAAGTCATCGAACAGACCTTATAACTCATTTGGGCATAAAATCTCTTTTACTTGTCGAACAAAAAAGAACAGAAAATAAAAAGAATAACGACAAATCACTCATGAACTACCGACCGACAGCACACAAGACGAGAGCTTTTACGATGAAAAGGATGTCACCCTTAGATACTCGCAGTGATAAAGCGAATTTCCTAATTACATACAGTTGAGCGCTCTCTTGTGCTCCTTTTCATTTTCTTTGAACTTAACATTCACCTGCGTCTAACGAACGGTCTTTGAAACTGATTTACAAGTCAGAGTGCACAATACTGGGTATTGTGTGTACATTACAGTAGTGCATGGTGCCTCCTCCTCCCTGTTTTACAATTTTACAAACCAAAAGGGGGGATGGATGGATTGGATATGGATGCTCTCCCAGCATGCGCATTTCTGAATGAACAATGCGAACGGTCTTTTTGTCGATGGGTTTTCTTATTCATTTTTTTTTTCTTTTTTGGACTTCTTCAGCACATTTCAGCTCTCACTTCCGGTGGCGGCGATGAGCTTTTCTCCGTCACAGATAGATAGAGAGATTCGTAGTACAAAACGAGTCCGACATCCTAAGGATAGTTAGTATAACTTGCTGATAAGTTCAGTGCCAAATAACAAATCGTAATGTTCGGTAATGAGTCGTCTGCTCAATGGGTCATCACCTGAATGTGTTTGTGTGTGTGTTTTAATTTTTTCTTCTTAGTTTTAATAAAAACTCAATAAAAAAAAAAAAATATATGTATAAATATTTTAGTGATTCCCAAGGAATACATAAAATTTGATTCTTTTCGCGTTTTGTTGTTTAAATATGGCCATCAGATGAAAATGTATTCTCTAGGGTCGGATGGAGAAGTATCCAGTATCCTGTATCCTATATTTCTGGCCTCGCGCACATAGGAATGTAATGTGATTATTATGCTTTTGGTTTGGTCCTTAAAATTCCAGCAGACATTGTGATGTCTGACAAAAAATGAAGGCAAAAATTATGAAAATTGCTGTAATCACTTTACGGATTAGTTAATCGCAGTAGGGTATTGTACATTAAGTGCTTTGCTAGCTCCCGTGTGGCAATGTGTAATAACAAATGCGCGCAATAAATTACAACCAATCACACAGTGACGTGAAGGTGATCAATCTCCTAGTCTTATGTAATGATAAAAATGGAATAAAGTTTAAAACAAGAAGGAGAGAAAAGAAAATTATAGTACATGTCGATTTTGTGTGGCTTAATTTCTTACATCTAAATGTTTATACGTATTTGGCAGTATTCATACGTGTATATACGGGTTGTGCGATACCGTGGTGTGTGTATAAATAAGTTTTGGAGAAATGTGCTTTCTTTCTGTTCGTGATTTTGACTTAAACACGTTATGTAACATCTTTTTGGATAGTGACATTCTTTGGTTTTCTTCTCCTGGTATGTACCTTAATTTTATTTTTCTTTCAGTTATTTTATTAGTACATAAGAACGAAGACGGACACTTTTGCAATGTAAAACTGAATATGTGTTTCACTTAAACAAACTTGACAGGCAGGAAAAAATAACCTCCAAATCTAATTAAAGGTATACGTTCTCTTAATTGGGCAGGTACCTAGTTGGAGTTTCAACTGGGAGAACCGTCAGTTATTTAGAGTCGACCTTGCAGACAACTAAGACAATGGTTAGTTTGCAATTGAATCGTTTGAATAAATAATTCAGCCCTTGATTACCTGTGTCATTAAAGCAAAGGAGTGAAAAAGAATAGTATTTAATTTCGCTGTATACTCGCACGTACTCGCTTTTCATCCTTAGGTAATGAATTCTGTTAAAATGACGCCGTCAACCCTTGGCTATAATTGCATCCGGTCGTCGTGTTATGGGCATCCTTTTCCTGTACTTTAATGGTTATCACTGTGTTATCATTCCCTCTGATGAGTGGTTTTAGTCATGATACAGTGGTTTCATTGGGCCACTTAGAGGTTGAGATAATTAACATTTCGGTGGACCGCTTTTGTGAGCGCTCAAGTGTTTGTTATGCACTCATAAACGCTGGGTTTGTTTGAGGAATTTCATAATTTACTTTGATAATGTAATTTGTAATCTGTCGGCGAGATAAAGATGTCAGACATACTTGTTAGGCGAATGGACATTGGGAAAAAGATGAATCAAGTTGGTATATGGCTGTACTTCATTATAGTTGACTAGCGGACCCCGCTTGCTTTGCTAGGCGTTAAAATTTAAATTTGAATAAATGTTGATGGTATTTGATACGGATTTCTTATTCAAAAATATAAATCACTTTCATGTTTGTGAACTTGATTACACGTATGTATGTATGTTGTATTTTGTATTTAACCATATCCCAGAAAGTTGTTGAATGTCAATGGTTGTTGAGCAATGAAGTGAATATTGAGACTATCGCTCCAAACAATTTCACGAAGGTACAGTAGGGGTATTCACGATTCGGTGTAACAGACCTAGTAAAATTGCGAAATTTTTTTTTTTTTTATCAGATCGTGAACACACTTTTTCTCATCTATAGCAAAACTGAAACAAAGTCAGACCCAAACTGACAATTGACATTTGTTCTGAAAAAAATCTTTTAAAAAGCGAAAAAGAAAAACGATTCAATTTATTGGAAGATAATGGAGACAAAATTATGTTAATTAATTAATATAACATAACAAAAATTATGATTTTCCCTTCGGCGGCACTTGTTTTTGTTTTCCATTCTCTTTGTTTTTTTTCCGATACCTGCGCACAGGAATTCATAATTTAGGGAACTGTCAACTTGATAACGCTACTCTGTTGTATTTTTCGGTTACAATAGGGTCAGGGTATAGCTAAAGTGCAAAAGTGTAGCGAAATTTTTGTCAGTATATTTTGTTGTTGTTGTGCGAAAAAAAAATTGCACTTTCGCACTTTCGCAATGATACAAGACCAGTTGCACCGGATCGTGAATACCCCTAATGTGTAACAAAAAAGAGAGTGTACTTGTGATCACACACCAGCAGTGTTGCCACTTAATAAAATTGAATCCGGTCAACTCTGACCAAATGACCAATTTTTTTTTTTAATTTCTGTCAAAAAATCCGGTAAAAAGTAGAAATAATAATTTTTGACCAAAATTCCGGTCAAAAATAGAATATCTCTTTTCTTCTCTTCTCTTCTATATCTATATATATAAAAATAACTTGATAAATGTGTGTGTGACAGCCTACCGACTGCCACACACATCCGATTCTGATTTGGTTTTTTTTGTTGGTTAATAGACCATGCAGAGAAGGTTAATATATTGGTATGATAAATTTTTGAAAGAAGGCGCAACCGCCATTCCAATAAATTCATTTTTGTACACTTTAAAAAAAAAGAAACTGGATAGAAATCGAGGAGTGACACTTCAAATAAAAAAAAAAAAATATTTTAAATTTTAAAAGCAATTGTTGTTGTCAATTATTTTAATTATTTTCCAACCAAATTGTTGTTGTCAACAATTTTGAAAGTTTTTTTTTTTAATACCTATAGGTACCCAAAAAGTTTGTTCTAATAAATTATGTTTACTATGTTACATTAAGTAACTTTTTAAAATGAAGTAGATACTTTGATTATACAAAGATGATATGGCCGACGATATTTTGCATCGAATTCGTACTGTGATATCGGATAATGAACTGGAGATGTCAGTTGCATCGAATTCGTACTGTGACATCGGATAATGAACTGGAGATGTCAGATGGAATGCGCAACAAACCTTTGATTTTGATCGAGGATATGTGTCTGCTCATGAGTGGCAATTTGTTGTGCAAATTGGGGATGCCACAGCCAAATCGTTCAATGCAAGACGCATTTAATCCAGAATTGGAGCGAGAAATGGACTTCGGTCGAATCGCATTGAGTCAAGCTGTTGAAACAAACGTGCCAATGTTGAATCAAGAATAAAAGACAGTGTACGATGAATTGATGCAAGCAGTCGATAACGAAAATTGCGGAACTGGAAATACATTCATGATTTCACTGAATTTGGCTACAATTCGTTCGAGATCTGAGATCGCTTTGGCCCTAGCCTCTTCTGGGATAGCGGCTACTTTGTTAGAAGGCGGTCGAACAGCTCATCCTGCATTGAAATTGCCATTGAATCTACAAGTGGAAGAAGAACCTACATGCAACATTTCAAAGAACACTCCGATGGCGAAAGTACTGCAGCAATGCAATATTATTTGATGGGAAGAATGCACAGTGGCTTACAAACGCGCATTGGAGGCCCTGCATCGTTTACGTAATGATAAGCGACCTTTCGGTGGAGCAATGATCTTGCTATCAGGCGACTTTCGTCAAACGCTGCCTGTTATTTCGAGATCAACTCCGGCAGATGAATTGAATGCTTGCCTGAAGGCGTCTGCTTTATGGCGATACGCCAAGAAATTACATTTGGCAACAAACATGCGAGTTTCTTTACAAAATGACCAGTCCGCTGCAGAGTTCTACAGGCAATTGTTGGCGATGGGCAATGGTGTGATTCCGGCAACTTAATCACCGGCCTGATTGAGTTTCCACAAATGTTTTGCAACTTTACAACGACACCGGAAGAACTAATCATGAATGTTTTCCCGAATATCGCTCAGAATTATATTGACCATGATTGGCTGGGTGTAAGAGAAGAGTGATTTTGGCTGCGAAAAACAAGAACGTCGATCATTTGAATTTCGCCATTCAAAGCCAAACCGCTGGTGAGTTCCATTCATACAAATCAGTCGACTCCGTGATGGATGAAAACGAAGCCACCAACTATCCCATTTTGTTGCGCAACCTAAATGAACCAAAAATTTGTAACGGTACGTGTTTGATTGTGAAGAATTTAATATCAAATATTATTCAAGCAACGATTTTTATTGGAAAATTCAAAGGCGAAGATGTTCTTATTCCGCGGATTCCACTTATACAGAACGATTTGCCATTCGTGTTTAAGCGTCTTCAATTTCCCGTACTTCTCGCTTATTAATAAGTCGCAAGGACAATCGCTGTATGTGTGTGGCAAAAATCTTGAATTTCACGTGTCGGCAAAGCTCTCGCTTTGTACGTGTACACACCCGATAATAGAAATAGAACAAAAAATGTTGTGTACCAGAAAGCATTTCAGTGAAAAAGCGGTAGGTTGGCCGACAAGTATTTGATTTTATTTATTTATTTAATTTTAATATACCTTTTGAATAAAAAATTTGAATTGACCGAATTACATGAAGCTGAATGAAGCGAAAGCTCGGAATTATTAATTTCATTACCTACATAAATGAATTTGGGCGGAACGAAGTTCGCCGGGTCAGCTAGTATATATATATAAACGAGAGTTGCAAAAACGTTGTGACTTTATAACTCACGAACGGTCAAACCGAATTCGATCAAATTCTTAGAGTTCCTTTGCTAGTCGTGTAGTTGGTTTATCTCAAGTTTGAACGAAATTAGTCAACACGTTCTTGAGTTATGTCAACACCTAAATTTGTCCGTATAAAAAAAACGTAGAAGCCTATGAGCGTGTGCTGTATGTTTACTGTGTGCTGATGTCATACACACGGCAAATACACGTTGCAGCGCATACATGCATACAGCTGTCAGTGAGTTATTATCAGCCCTATTCTGCTATTCATCGGGGGGAATTTTTCTTCAATTTTCCCTGAACACTATTCTACTCTTCATTCGAATTGAATTTGGATTCACCTCGTCAATGTCGGAAATACTGCGTGGTATTCTCTTATTCACGTGAACGCATACATCCTATACAATTCAGATCCGCATGTCAAATGGTGCGGATTTGAAAGTAAATGGATCGTTTGTCGTTGTCGTTGGTGGTTGATAAAATGTAAGTTAAAAACTAATTTATTGCGGGATTATTTGCTTACCTATGAATAAAGATTATTCATTTTTAGGTGTAGAACAACAAACAGAGACCAATTTACAGCAATAATTTCCACAGTGAATATCCATATCTGTTTGTTTATATTTTTTGTTTTTAGTTACCCAAAATACTTTATCCAACTTCCAAAGATTGTCATAAATAGAGATCAAATTGAATACATTTATTTCAATTTCAAAAATAAACTTCTAATGATTTTCACATGAAACCACGTGCGTTATCACTTCCCATTTACTGTCTCTTCTTCGTTTTATTGAAGCTTGAAATTGCTACTAAATGAACTATCGCTTTTTCGTTCCATTGGAGTTCGTAATTATAAAGGGTCTTTCATTAGCGAATTTACAACTTCAAAATTTCAGTGTGAACGAACCCTTAAACCGATTACCGAACAATATCAAAATATTAAGTGAAATCAATATTTTCATCATGGTGAAGTACAAGAAGGAACAACAACAACACCGAGTCGGTGGTCGCAACTCTTAGAGCGTCAACGCCAATTTTCAATCTTCAGCGATGAAGTGCATTTTGGTCAAAAACCAAAATATGCATTACATGTAGGTAAGTAACAGCACTTCATCCGGTGGCGTCAATGGGATCTTTTTTCCCTCGTTTTCGCTACAGAGATATGGTGGAACGTTATTCCTTTGAATCATTGCATGAAATGAACATCAGTGACATGTGGTTCCAACAGTCACACAGCCTGTGCAACAATCGAGTTATTGAAGTCTCAGTTCGATGAATGCGTTATCTCGAGAAACGGACCCGTCGATTGGCAGCCGAGATCGTCTGATTTAACGCCTCTAGACTATTTTAATGGGGCTACATTAAATCATTGGTCTATGCCAACAAGCCGGCGACCTAGGAGGACTCGAAGCCAATACTGAACGAGAAATAACGGCCGTATCGGTCGAAATGTGCGTCAGAGTCATCGAATATTATGTTTAACGTATCGACCGCTGCATATGTTCCCGTCCCGTGGCAGACATGTGAACGAAGTCGAGTTCTATTCATAAATGTTTCGATAGTTATTAAAGCAATCTGAAAAAGCAGTTGTCAAGTCCTTAATGATCGACATGGTATTACCTGGTCTGTCAAAAGTGCTTAGAAAAGTACTAGCGAAATTAAATCAAAAGTTTTCCATCCAATATGACCGGAAAACTCAAGAAGAGTCTCGATCTTTGGAATGTCATAGTTGCTCTACAGCATTAGTAGAAAATGTTCTTGGTGATCATTTTGCGAATCAGGACAACACCACATTATATTGCAGATCGGCGAAAACTTTGAAAAAAGGCACGGCGGCGTATGATAGTTGAAATACTTATCAATACTCGGTTCAATTCTCTTTTGTCTGTAAACAAATTTCTAGTATTTCTGTCCATCTTTTTGCAGATGAATATCAAACTTTATAGTCTATAACATTTTGTGTAATTAAACTCTTACTGTAGCGAGTGCATAGCAATTTATCGGAGACTCATAAATGACCTCTTAAGTCAAACCTATTTCAGTCCATTATGATTTTAAGAAAAAAATATTACAAGCTTTGATTACTCCCAAAAAAACTCGCAATATCCCAACGTGGATATTTTTACCGGCCTTCGATTCAAAGCCAATAGTTCAATCTCTATCCACTGTTGCATTTATGGTGGGAAGCGTTGTACCCTTTTCACATCGCAGCGAAAACCGTTTTTTCCTCGAAAACTCGAAATTGCATTCACACCGAACAATAACTAGTTTTTGTATGACGTTTCTATCAGCTGTGAGACACTAGTCTTGAAACTGCTGTTTAATACCATGTTCCCACCAACGTGATTTAGCTAAATCATCTCATAAATTACGTGATACGTTTATCATACATTTTCGTGGTTAAGATTTACGTGATTTAGACGTGTTTAAATTTTAATTACGTATCTGTCATCGCAAATCCACACAAAATAAAATCGAACATACGAACATACCTCTAAACGAAAAAAAAAAAAAAAAAAAAAATCTAAAATCAGTGATGGGACTTGAGGAAAGTGAAACGGTGGTAAAAGGAAAAAATGTCGATGGTAAATAATTCATTTATTTATACCGATGAAATAGTAATAATAATAAAAGAAAAGAGAAAAAAACGGAAATAAATAAATTACATTTGTTGTTCAAAACAAAAAACTTAATTATTACTTCGTATGGCAAACGTCAGCGAATTTATATTTTGAAGCATATTTTACCAATAATTTCGGGGGTTTTCCAGAACTTCCTGGGCAGCTTTTAAATTTTGAATTCAAATTTTGAAAGAACTACAGAAAAAACGGCATAGATTCAACTCATCATTAAATACAAATTATCAAAACTTAGCAAAACACCCTCGCCCTCGAAATACCACTGAAGTGCTAAAAGTCCCATCACTGATATGGCAAGGTTGACGTAAATGTCACAAGAAAACACTTTAAGTTCGGTGGAGATGCGTTTCGTGATTTATAAATCACTTCGGCTAAATCACGTTGGTGGGAACATGGTATAAACTATTTCGTTTACAGATTTCGATCGCATTAAATAACAAATAAAATGAATTCAGAGCATTTAAGAATAATATTAGCCCATCAATTAGTGTGGGAAATGATTTTAAGTTGTGAGTTGTAACATTTGTTCGGTCAGCTGCTCCGCTGAATGTTGTAAAAGGTGTGTTTGTTTCAACAATGCAACGATTGGAAGTCGTTTTCGTTGGTGTTTTCATGGAAAACGACTCGTTTTGAAAACTTAAATATGTATGGGAAAACTTTTGTTTTCGATGAAGTTTTCGAGTGTTTTCACGAAAACCAGGTTTTCGCCTTTCGGCTCGGTGTGAATAGTGTTTTAGCTTTGACTGTTCGCAAGACTTCACTCAAATGGAAATAAAACTGATTTCTTACAACGTCACTGGCCCTAAAGATTGTTTATAACTAACTTATCTTTTGTTTGTCAGCTTGATTCTAATTACCCTATTTCTTTTTTAACATACATGATACATGAAAAGTTTTGCGTGTCGTTTTCTCTGTTGGAGTGGAACTCCAAGTAAGTTTCTCTGGACTGGATTTCCGCTGAATGGAAAAATTATACCCTATTCACACTGCACTGAACCGTGTTTTCGTCGAAAACTCATCAATGTATTTACACCGAACACGAACAAGTTTTTGCTTGACGTTTCAGCTGGGAGACGCAAGTCGTGAATCTTTTGTGCAAACTATTTTGGTTACAAATTTCGATCGCAAATTCTATTAACAAATAAAATGAATGAACAGAACATTTAAAAATAATATAAGCTCATCAATTAAGTGCGGAAATGATTTCAAGTGGTGAGTTGTGACTTCTGTTCGGTCAGCTGTTCTGCTGAATTTGCTAATTATTGCAAAAGGTGTGTTTGTCTCAACAATCCAATGACTGGAAGTTGTTTTTTGTAGGAAAAATGAAATATGTATGGTAAAACTTCTGTTCGCGCTGAAGTTTTCAAGTGTTTTCGCGAAAGTCCAGTCACGAAATTCTTACATTGATTTTTCGAGTACCCTGCCAGTTGGAAAACAAAAACTGTTCACGTCAAAAAGAACTGAAACACCAGCCAGCTCTCTCTCTCTCTTAGAACAATGTTTTGTTTTTCTGAGGAAAAGATAAAACCAAACCACGCGTTCTGTTTCTCAACAAATTTTAATATGGTTGCGACTTGATGTTCCATATTCCAAACTGTACCGAAACAACGGTAAATCTGCTGCCCGATTTGTTTTATTATTGTTTACACACGCAGAGATAGAAAGCACGTTAGTTGTCAAAATGAAAACAAGCAAAAAAAAAATAAAGGCCAATCGACGAACGCATGTATTTGGACTGAATTTTGTAACCTGATCCTTCGAAAAGATAAAACACTGTTCTGTTGAACTTTTCTAATAAAATCACTATTTATTTTTTATATTATTTACCTACACTTTTATCGATTATTCTAATTATTCACTTAGATACAAAACAATATCACTTAAAGAATTGTTAAACGATTCAAACCAATCACTTAATTCTCTGTATTACTTTACACTTATTTTTTTTTGTAATGCCGTCTGCCATAGTAAAAATAGTTTTGCAAATGTTTCTGAAGTAAATAATAATTATAAAGCTTTTGAGTATAAAATACTTTCGTATAATATTTCAGGATTGAGTAATAAGCATATATTTATAGAATTTTATAAATTTGTAAGCCAGTTTGAATTTGTATTTCTGTATGAAACCTTCTTAACGGAAAAGTACTTTAGTAATTATGAAAGTAAATTTAGTAATTTTGAATTTAAGTGGATACCAGTTATCAAAGTACAGTCAAAGGGTAGAGCCAGTGGGGGATGTTTTTTTGGTTTCAAACAGGGTATGAAGGGTATTGATTGCGAATTTGGAGTACTAGAAGGCGTTACATTTATAAATATAAAAATAGGCAAAGAAAGCTACCGAATAATACCGACAAACATCAATTGCAACCAATGGAACAAGGACTTTGAAAAAGTAGAAGGCTTTATGGCGCATGGTAAAACCTCGAATACGCTGGTGGTGGGAGACTTGAATGCGAGGATTGGAAACGAAGCGGGAAGGGAAAATATGGCAGCGGGTATTGAACGGAGATCCAAAGATTCAGTCTGTAATGTAAGAGGGCGCAAATTAATAGATTTTTGTAACGCGTTTGGGCTAAGAATACAGAATGGAACAAGTTTGTCAGATTTGGAAGGAGAATGTACATTTGTTGGAAATCAAGGTAGCTCTGTTATAGATTATAGTCTCTGCGGCAGCGAATGGAACAATCACATTGCTGATCTTAAAGTTGAAAGTGTCCCATTTTCGGATCATCTCCCTATAGTTCTGACTTTTGTTCTCACGTCGATGGAGCCTGAAGTGGCAAGGACTATGAAGCCTTTGCCTAAACTTAAATGGAATAAATCAAAAGCGGTTATATATCAATCCCGACTTAATAGCTCTCTGCATACAACACATCACCTCAACCTCAGCCAGCTAGACGAAATCATCAAAGCATCATACCCAGTCACCTGTACCGACAGGAACGTTCGAAATAACTGTATTGCCCCTTGGTTTGACGGGGAATGTAAAAGAGCCAGAGAGTTATCATTTGGTTGGTTGCGGGCATATAGGAAGTCATGTGACGGTTGCTTCAAAAACCAATATCTGCAGGCGAATATGGAATATAAAACACTGTGTAACCGAAAAAAGGCAGCATTTTATGAAGCCGAGTCTAAGCGGGTAGCCGGTTGTAAAAGCTCGAAAGAATTCTGGAGACTAGTAAAATATTTGAACGGTAAAAACTTTACTATCCATTGCACTCTTAGCGCGAATCTTCTAGCTACGCACTTTAAAAATTTATTGAATCCTGTTCAGGAAAGAGTTAATTTCCACTATGCTCCTCCTGGGATTACCAATCAAATTCTGGATGCTGACATCACACAACAAGAGGTCATTTCAGCGGTGGCAAGGTTGAAGGACGGCGAAGCAGCAGGTTCGAATGGGATATCAGTTGAGTTTTATAAGTATGGCACAATGGAGGTGATTAACAGGTTAACATTAATATATGGAACATATGGGAAACTGGCTTTATTCCTCAGGAATCCAGAGAATCTGTAATTTTTCCAATCCATAAAAAAGGTAGCTTATCAGAACTGTCCATTTACAGAGGTATTTCCTTTTTAAATGCTTCGTACAAAATCTTCACCGTAATCTTACAAAGACGACTAAATAAATGGATTGATGGTAATAAGCTATTAAAGGAGTACCAGGCAGGTTTTAGACCAGGCTATTCAACGATTGACCACATCTTTGTTTTAAAAAGCATTGCGGACTCTTTTCTCTGTAAAGGGAAGAAGTTGTACACGTTCTTTGTGGACTTTAAGGCAGCATTTGATACAGTGGATAGACAAGCTCTTATATTTAAGCTATATGGTATCGGTATGTCGCGGAAGTTTGGAAGGGTCAGAGAAAATCTTTATGTGGACACAGTGGCGTCGGTTTGGAATGGTGAAGATATGTCCAGTTGGTTTAGAACGGAATCAGGTGTCAGACAAGGTTGTACAATGAGCCCAAGTCTGTTTGCGTTATTTATTGAAGACCTGGTAGACTTTCTACCTAGCGGCATTGAATACGCAGGTCATACAATAAAGGCATTGCTTTTCGCTGATGACATTGTTCTTTTCGCATCAACACCTGAATCATTACAGCTAATGATAAACCGGCTGAGTCGAAATTGTTAATGAATTCAAATACCTAGGAGTTCACTTTACAAAGAACTTAAGTATGGACAGGCATCTGAAGGAGAAGCTGACTAAGGCGAAAAGTGCTATCAGCGCAGTATGGAATAGATGTTTTTACAACAAAAATATTGCGCATAGCAGCAAGTTCAGAATATTTGAAGCCGTATCGGGATCCATTTTACTTTATGCAGCACACATATGGGGAGCAAAACAATATGAAACCGTGGAGATGCTACTGCGATACTTTATTAAGCGAATTTTTCGACTGCCACCCAATGTGCCTAACTATATAATTATGTTGGAAACAGGCTTATCGCCTCTTTTCATTAGAACGCTTAAAATGCAAATAGACTACGTTCTGAAAGTTTTGAAGATGGGAAATCACCGGCTCCCGAAGATAGCGGCTCTCCAAGTCATACGTTCAAAAACAAGTTGGTTTGCTGAATGGATAAACCTTGCTAGGGACTGCGAGATGGACCTCAATCTAGATGATATAACCAACTACGATGATTGGAAAAGAATGCTTTATCAGCTTATTTCTGCAGTTGACTTAAGGTGCAGAGAAACATTTTTGAACAACGAATCTATTTTGATAAGATTTTATTTCACGGTAATGTATTTTTGTTTTGTCAACCAGGCAGACGGCATAAAAGCCATGCTTTTTAATTTTTATGTAAACATTGTAAGGAATATTCTAACAATTGAAATCAAATAAAAAATCCCATCTATCTATCTATCTATCTATCTATCTTTACACTTATTTATCTTCGCAACCGATTACTATGTCGAACTTTATCAATCACTGTTTAAGATATCAACTATGCTGTTCTCAAATCTGCCTTTCATATCCGCTCTGCCATCTATTAAGAAGTTTCTAGTTTATTCTGGTTGTTTCGGCTGGTTCTAGAATTATCTCACTTAACTCTCCACTTATTTGACAGATGCGAGTCTCCAATTGGAAGTGGAACTTATTTGGTTGCTAATGGGTTGTTTACACTTCGCCATTTTAGTTTTCACACCAGATTATTATGAATCCATAATCAGAGTCTACGCACTACCCTACTCATCAATT
The DNA here is from genome assembly GCA_946477585.1 of Cheilosia urbana. NCBI lineage: Eukaryota > Metazoa > Arthropoda > Insecta > Diptera > Syrphidae > Cheilosia > Cheilosia urbana. Next base: position 59,734,427 of record OX297854.1, on the reverse strand, counting down.
ATAGTTTACAGCTGGATTACCTTCGGCGTGCGCTTAGGGTAAACCTGTCACCAACGCCGAATATGCAGCCAAAATTGCTCTTTTCCATTTGTATTCTTCTTAGCATAATTCATCACGACCCTTGTATGACAGCGGACTGTGTTTTTGTATTCCTTCCAAACATAATTATTTTCCTAGGCACGTCGTGTATATAATAGCAATTGCTTTGAATTTCTCTGACATCATACCCCCCGGTATCAGTTTCTTTGACTTCGCACGAGGGATTACTTTTCTTTGGTGCGATACCATTGACCCATAAAGGCTTTACTTGCCACATCTCTCTTCCAAGTCACCGACTCCATCTTGCAATTACCCCCCAAATAATATGTCAAAGCAGCTGAAATAACCTCCGAAATAACCCCCGTTGAGTCTATGCATGAATTAATCCAAAACCGCCAGAGGAATAAGGTGAAGGTGAATGCGAACACACAGTTCCGTCCCCCCCCCCTCCATGTATTCCATACCAAAGCGCATTAAGTTTCAATTATTATTTAATATCTGTAGTAAGTATACAGGTTTGTTTCTAAATCAGCCAGATAAACATCTCCTACGCGATGATATCAGCTATTAATAATAAAACAATAATAATCAATCTCAGCATGTGGAAAAGGTTCAGCAGTTCAGCACACATTATCCATCTAGGACAGTATCGATTTTGTTTCTTTATATAGCGTTGCTTTCAAAACCATGGCTGGGGTGTTCGTATTCAAGATATTGCATTACCTTTTAGCGCGTGTGTGTCTGTATCCGCCTTCAATACATATGACATTGAATGAAGCCTTGAAAGTAACAAATCCATACCTTAATTAAAACAAATTTAATAGAACATGTTTGATTGCATCTCAGTAGTTCAGTGTGACATCAATGGAGTATCAAATTCAATTGCATTCATAGAGGCACCTTGGAAGTGCACATGTGTTTGTGTATACCTATACATATCTTGCTCTTGACACAGTTTACGCTTCTGAATGGGCCTTTCAAAGCCACAATGAAGAAGGAAGTGTGAGTAAAACTAAAGTGCTGATTCTGATGTAAGCCTTATCTCTCATGCACATCCTGAGAATATTTCTTTTCGCTTCCCGTTCTCAGGTAGTATGTGGGTGGAAGTTAACGAATTTTGAATAAACCAACAATTTGTATGTGACCCTTTTTGATGCATAAAGGAAATATTACGATTCTCGTTACGAAAATGGCTTTCGGAGATTTTCTCACTATTTAATTGAAAAAGAAGCGAAGAAAAAAACTGTTTTTTACTTCGTGCGCAGAATATCTTCAACAGCACAGGGTACGTGAATTTCTTAAGAGAGCTTTTCATTGAAATTGTTGAACTTTTCTTTTATTTTTTAACGTATTTCTCGGTTGGGCATCAAAATGGGAGATATTCGATCATTGCTTTTACATAAATATTCCTTAGACTTTTTAACAAAAACTTTTAAAAATGGATATAATCTTTGTTCTTTTTTTCATTATTTAAATTAGGCTAGATGTAAGTGATAAAATACTTAAGCCTCTACCATTTGCCAATATAGTGGTTTAACCGGTGAGTTCGTTTTCGACATCTATGGAGCAGCTCACTATGACAATTAATAAGTCACAAGGACAATCGCTGTTTGTGGCATCAATCTTGAATTCCCATGTTTCTCACATGGTCAGCTGTATGTGGCCTGCTCACGAGCGTTCTCCATCGTCATTCTGCACAATCGGACAAGTTTGGCAGGGATGCCAAAATCAGACATGGCTCTGTATAGCACGTCTCTATAAAAGCTGTCATATGCGGCCTTAAAATCGATAAATAGGTGGTGGGTATGGACTTGGACTTCCTTTTTTTTTTTTTTCAGGATCTGCCGTAGTGTGAATATTTATTCGGTTGTGGACTTAACGCATGACTGATAGATTCCAATCAGTTCGTTGATATGGTTTCAGTCGATATGACCTTATATATATATATATTTTTTTTTTATATATACTTCTCCCGAGAAAGGCGAACCTATAACGCTTCAACAGCGCCCCGAGATGCCTGCAGATGTATGTTTGTTCTGCACTTAAATTGCTGCAAATTGTAGTCTTCTGGAAATATATCCCCAGGAAGCGAGTTCCAAAGTTTGCTTGTCCTGTAACAGAAGGAGTTTTTGAAAGTTGATGTCCTCGCGGTTGTCAAGTGTACTGTATGGTCATGAGCATTAGCAGCCTGTCTTGTTGGGCGCCCAAAAGTTGCATTTCGAGGGATAATGTCTTTGAGTTCCTCAGAACATCTACCATGGAAGTACCTATAAAACAAGCATAGGTCAGCGACTTGTCTTCTGTGCACCAACGGTTGTAGATTCGATGTGAGTGTAGGGTCTCCAATGAGTCGAACTGCTCGTCTCTGTATGCTATCAAGCAGGTTAAGTGAATGTTTTGGGGCCGAGCTCCATATATGGGAACAATATTCCAAGCCTGGTCTAACCTGTGCTTTGTAGAGAAGGAGAAGTTGCTTGGGGCTAAAGTACCTATTTGCTCTAAATAGGTAGCTCAACTTTGCGGACGCCGATTTTGCGATATAGGATATGTGGTTCTGCCATGTGATTCCTGAATTGACTGTGACTCCTAGAAGGTGCATTGAGTCCTTTTGATGGATTGGAAGGTCATCCATTTGGATCTGAGGAACTTTTGATGCATTTTTTCTGGAAAATGTTGTGAGCTGTGTCTTGTCTGCATTAAATACAACCAAGTTGTCCTTTCCCCACTTTAAGATTTTGTCCAGATCATCATTTAGAGAGTTAATTTGTTCACATCTCTGATTGTGTGATGTAGCCGTATTTACAGGCCCACTGTTCGAGATGGAGGATATAAGAGTGCTGTCATCTGCAAAGCTGTAGATATTATTATTTGTCAATCCAAGCAAATCGTTGATGTGGAGAAGAAATAGAGTTGGAGAAAGAACAGATCCTTGGGGCACTCCTGCATTTATAGCAAACGAATTGGATGATACACCATCTACAACAACTTGGATCGATCTTCCCAGAAGAAAATTTTGCATCCATCCGCAGAGTTGTTGTGGTAATCCGTAAGACGCTAACTTGCCTAATAGGGCTCTATGCCAGACTCGGTCAAATGCCTTTGATATGTCCAAGGCTACGGCTCTGGATTCGCCGTGTTGTTCATTTGATTGTGTCCATAAGTGCGTTACGTAGCTTAACAGGTCACCAGTGGAACGACGGCTCCGAAATCCGTTTTGCCTGTCGCTTATTAATCGATGGCCTTCTAGATATTTGATTATTTCGACATTTATTGCCTTTTCCATTACTTTAGAGAGCATTGAAAGTAACGCTATTGGACGATAGTTTTGTGGCAGACATTTCTTCCCTTTCTTTGGAATAGGTTGAATGCGAGCAGTCTTCCAGCAAGAAGGAAAAGTCTTCTGGGAGTACGACATGCTAAACAGCTTACAGAGTACAGGTGCAAGTTCTGGTGCACAGTTCTTGAGTACTATAGCCGGGATTCCATCGGGTCCCATTGCTTTATTGCAATCTAGTTCTTTAAGGATGCGTTGAATTATTTCACTTCTGCCATCGATGATTGTATCCTCGGGATATTTGGTGGCTCTAGCTGTGCAGAATCTGGAGTGGAATTCTCTGAAAACATGCTAGCGAAAAGATCTGCCTTTTCTTTAGGTGTGGTTGCTAGCGTGCCGTCTTCTTTTACTAGAGTTGGAACAGAAGAGCAACTAAAATTATTACTCATTGCCTTTGCCATGGACCAGAATGCGCGTGAGCCGCTAGGACATCCAATCACTTTGTTAGTGACTCTTTCGCTGTAAGTTGTCTTCGCCGATTCAATAATTAGGTTGCATCTATTTCGAAGAATTGTAAATTCAGATCTTTTTAGTTCTGAAAGGTTTGACCGCCATTCACGGAATGCCTTGTTTTTCGCTGCGGTAGCTCGCTTGCATTCTTTGTTAAACCACGGTTTATTTGAAGCTAATTTTTTGATGCAATGTGGAATATAAAGTTCCATACCGAGTAAAATAATTTCGGTTACGGCTTCTGCGCATATATTGACATCAGTATCTCTAAAGCACATATCAGCCCATGGCAACGAAGCGAAGAAATTACGCAGCTCGTCCCAGTTAGATTTACTATAATTCCAAATCGAACGATAACGATCCTTTTGGTATCGGTATAGAGAGGATAGCAGATATTAGAGCATGATCCGAATTCCCTAAGGGAGCAGACATTTTTATTTCATAACTATCTGTCTCTGTTGTGAGAAACAGATCGAGAGTGTTTCCGTAATTTGTTGGATTGTCAGGAATTCGCGTGGGCTCATCAACGAGCTGAGTGAAATTGCAGCAAATGGCGAAGTCTTCAGCTTGTTTCCCTGCCTCGTCCGTTCAGTTAGAATATCGTAGCCAATCAATGTTATGGGCATTGAAGTCACCAAGTATAATAACTTCAGCGGTTGGATGATGAATTTGTATCCAGTCTACCTTATCGGATAAATGACGAAATAATTTAGATGGTTCGTTATCGTTTGGTGAGCGATACAGGCAGCATACGAATTTGGTACAACTTTGTAGAACGACCTTTAGCCATATTATGTCGAGATCAGCGTTGCCACTTACATCCTTAGCAAATGTAGTACAAACGACAAAAAAAAGTAGCATTTTCAAACAAAATGTAGTACCTACATGTTTTTTTTTTAATTGAAATTAACTTTCTCTCATCAGAAGCACTACTATGTGGAAGACAAGTCCAGCATATATGCAGATACATAGTTCTTCAAATAATTAAGTTTCCTAAACTATTTTCTGTTTGTTTAATTTCAACCATATTGCCACAATGTCGCTATTTTGAGGTCCACATTTCAAAATAAGATCGAAAACCCCAATCAACAAGCGCCAGTGGTCATTTAAAGTGTCCAAATTTGCTTTCTTACAGGGAAACTCCTTAAATAAATTTAAAATGGTTGGCTCTTAAGAAATGTAGTACTTTTGGGTAACAATGTAGTATGTAGTACGGCGTTAAAAAATCCAGCAAATATGTAGCACAGTACTACATATGTAGCACAAGTGGTAACGCTGGTCGAGATCCGTAGGTTCCATCTCTTCTTCTCTTACACACGCCAGATCTTCTCGGGCAAACACACATAGTCCCCCCTTATATCGAAAACGAGGATGTAGTTCGTATTCTGGACATTGAATATATATGTGTAATCAGTTGTTGAGTTTATTTGAGTCTCTGTTAAAACTAGGACGTCTGGCTTTTTTTCTTGCAGATGCTGGTGCACACAGCTGACGTTGACATTGTTGAGTCCTAGACCTCGAATGTTGCAGAAATCTGTTGCTAGCTTTCTTCTGTTAGTGTTTAGTCTCTTTTGTCTTTGTGTTCGTTGATGTCTGACGTCATGCAAGTCTTGTGGGTGATTATTTGCATGTTGAACCCCCTAAGATAGTCGCCCCCGGAGATCCGAATGGGAGACTAGTTTACCTCCGGAATTCTTTATCTCAGGAAGTTGCATCTTGGCTTTTGTGTCCCATCCGTGTTGCACCGGCCCATCTGCCAAACTCCGAAACGTAGTCAAGATTACTTCACGGAGCCTATAGCATGATGTGGTGGTATCTCACCGGGCGACAGGTGGATGGGTCCCTGTCTACCACCTGGCGATGTTAAGGAGACTGACGCCTCTATAGTTGGCGAAGATTAGAGGGTCTCCTTTCTTTCTAAAAAAAAAAATCTCTGAATTCTTACATGTATATTATCTATGTAAAGATACCAGTCTAATACGAACCTTACTTCCAATCATAGGCATACCATAAACGAGCGTCACTAATTTATCCCAGTTAAAAATAGAAACATGCCCTAAAACATTCAAAAACCAAAACTTCTATACTTCTTCTGTAAAGTATCAAAGTCTATAAAATAGTAGGCGCTCTCTAATCAGAAGTTGCGACAAATGCCTCTTACTAGAGCTTCAACTTATAAAAATGCTATTTGATATAGTATACTGTGTTGGTCGAGAGAAGATCTCGAATTTTCGGCAACAAGCTTGAATTCCAAAAAGAGATCACAATTATGTGCCACAATTAAATTTTTTTTTTTGTTAAAAAAATCATGCAACTACGTATAATACGTGATTATCCAATGATTATTATATATTACTAGCTGACCCGGCGAACTTCGTTCCGCCCAAATCTATAATTATAAAAATTGAGCCTTAAAATTATGTTCGTTTGTCGCCGATTCACGCCTTAACGCATTTACCGATTTTAACCAAACTTTCACACATCTTTGGTATTGGTCTATATATGATTTTTGTGAAGTTTGGTTGCAATTGGTAAACGTATGTTTGTGTAATTTGTTTACAAAAAAACGGTGCAAAAAAGAATATATTTGTACTGCAAAATATGTTTTTTTTTGGTCTTATGAGATACCTATTAATTTTTGTTTTGTCAAATCACTTTTTCGAATTTCCAGTCGGTTTTTTTCAGTTTTCTCAACATTTAAAAAAATTGTAGTTGTACAGTTCCTACGCTGGAATCGGAAAACTTATGCGTGCGTGAAAAAAAAAAAAAACTGAATTTGAACAATTTTTTGTTTTTTTTTTTCCGGTGGCGTTGTTGTCGATATCCTAAACCACTTAACCGATTTCAATTAAATTTTGTGACTGTGTATGGTTGGTACCTTAAATGTCGGCATAAAACTATCCCTTCTTATACTTGTTGCTCCAAAAGACGTCATTTGGAAGCATGAATTGTACATTTGCAAAAAATATTTTGATTCAGGTGTTGTGCCAGAAAGTAATGATCGTAATGGTTCCGGTGGATATTGTATTTCTGGTAGGTAATCGAACTTTCGAAAAAACGTATTTTGTAGTACAACAACATTTTGTTTTTGCATCGTTTTTTGTAAAAAAAAATTGTCAAAATCTTCCAACTCGTAGTTTTTAACTTCTCGAACGACATCTTGAGACGTCAAATCACTATAAAAGGCCATATAATCTTGATGAACAACAAAACCATCTAGAATTCCTGAAAATATCTTTGTGTCATCATTTGGGCGACAACAAATTGCCACTCATGAGCAGACACATATCCTCGATCAAAATCGACATATCCAGTTCAATATCATTATCCGATGTCACAGTGCAAATTCGATGCAAAATATCGTCGGCCATAGCACACAACACACCGTCAACAGTCCGCAGCGTTTCGAACGAAGTAGGACCACAAACATTGACCAAAAGCATTCTCAAATAGAAGCATTAGTCTTTTTACGGGTGAACTATGTATTATCTACCAATTGCATCACTTGCATAAACACCAAGGAATTCGGAAACTACTTTACCTTGTTTCCGCCACTGGAACTTCTTCGACGACGCATTTCGCAATAAGTAAGTGTTCGTTCAAACTCGTGGCTTCGGCAAGTGTCGAAAAAATTGGTTAATGTTGTTGCAGGTGCCATAACCCTACTCACGAATGAGCAGAGTACCAAGATTGTTACTCGCTCATTTTTCGTAACAACCCCTGCGTGAAAACTCAAAACGCTAAACAACATCATTGTCCACGTCATCTCAATCACCCCTACATTTCAACTTACTCATACTAATGCAAGGATCCTGAAAATAATGGATTCACAATCAAACAGATATCAAAGTATCTACACCACTTTAAAATGTTACTTAATGTAACATAGTAAACATAATTTAATAGAACAAACTTATAAGGTAGGTACCTATATTTAAAAAAATAAATTCAAAATTATTCACAACAACAATTTGCTCGGAAAATAATTGAAATAATTGACAACAACAATTGCTTTTAAATTTATTTATTTTTTGTATTTGAAATGTCACTATTCGATTTCTATCCATTTTTTTTTTGTTTCAAAGTGCATTTCCCCATACAAACTTTCATAACCCTTTTCATCCCCTCAAAGTTTTGTTTTCGCGACAAATCTTTACAAAAATCATATATAGACCAATTGCAAATATGTGTGAAAGTTTGGTTAAAATCGGTAAATGCGTTAAGGCGTGAATCGACGACAAACGAACAGAATTTCAAGGCTTTCTTTTTATATATATAGATTTCAATTTGCTTTAATATTCTCAAATACAAAATTCTGCCAAAGGTCTTAGACAAGTCTTTTTCCTAATCGCAATCAAAGTAACTAAAACTCGTGGCACGCACTCTTGACAGTTGACAGCTTGTTAATCTGATACTTCCGACGTTGCCAGATCCATCTCAACACTGCAATATAAGATGAATAACTCAAAAATTGAAATGGACACTATTCCTGATTTTTATCTACCTACCTAATAAAATAAGGAAACAACTAATCAAACTCTTGATCAAGGAGAAAGTTCCGTTCGACCCAGTCGTGGACTTTATTTAAATTTGAAATTATTCGTTCCATATGGATAGTTTTTTTTATGAATAAGTCTACATTTGTTTGAAACATTTATGAAAAATTAAATTAAGTAGGAAAATAAAAACATTTTGAGCAAACTTTCGTCTATTTTTTAAGAAAAATGTATTCCTTAAATCGATGTTAATGATATCGAAAAGGGGTAGATACATAACCATGTTTATCCTGTAGATAGTTTTAATAACCAAACAAATCAAATTATTCGCCTTTTAATAATACTTATACTAACTAAAGTAAAGTAGGTAAGTAATGCACAATACCTGCCCGTAGTTGATATCACGAAACACAACTTATAATGCATTTGATGGGCGCCTGCCATGCGGGAGACAATTAACGGAACCTGAAGATAAAGGGGGAAAAGGAAGTTAAGGGAGCTCAAAACCAGCCTGTGGACGTGGAGTTGAGAAATTTGACACGCGGCCAGATCTTCCTCGAAATGACGGAGTTCGTCGGGTTCATCCATCTATTCTCTTGAGGTGAAGTGCAGGAGGATTTCTCTCCTTACGTATCTCTCCACATGAGATATGCACAGTGCAGAGCCTCGTCTGGCAAGTTCATCGGCTTTCTCATTCCCCTCAATGTTCCTGAGCCCAGACGAGATTGATTTCAAACCGATGACAAGCCCTGCACACCAAGCTTGGACGTTAACTTAGTTGAACCGACAGCCTTAATCGCGGCCTGACTGTCGACGAAGATACCTATTTCTTTTTCTGGGTGTCAATATGTTAAGGAGCAGCCTACACTAAGAGTTTTAGAGATATCTAATTCTGTTGAGAAAATGCCCGCTTCAACTCCACATTTCATTTTGGAACCATCCTTGATCACGTAAGATTCGATTTGAATTTATCTCCATCTCTGGATGGCGTTGAAAGATGAATGATAGCTCAAAATAATCGAAGAAGCATTGACTAAAAACGTATTGTAGTTTTGTATTGATTTAGCGGGATCTTAAAGAGTAAATTCGTCATAAGAAGCCGTTGCTTATCATGTAAAAAAAAAATATTCCTTCAGATCCAAAAAGGCAGACATCAAGTTTTATCTTTACTATTGCACAAGCCCCGCTTTGTGGTAAATCAAACGAAGCTATATTAAAAAGCGTCTTGATTTGATCTAATACCCGCTAATAGTTCTTTCCAACACAGTTATTGACGTTCCTGTTTTTTTTAATTGACCCACAGAACCCCGAGATATTGGTCTTATAATGTGGACATTTGAGTTCTGGTCTGTTGTCAAAGGGGATTGCTGTGAATGCTGTTATTGACTCTGGTCTGGACGCACCTTAAGGCTAGTTGCGATTTTTATTTTGTATTATTCAAAGTGAATAAAGCTAAGATAATATACTTTTGGATTACGTTTTCCTTGGAATTGAAATATAAATCCCCAAGTAACATTTGTGTTGGCCTTTAATGTAATTTAAAACGAAAATAAATGATGAATATCTGCGAATCTCATGACTGAGAATGATTATTTTTCCACGACAAAAGAAGACAATCTCTGGAGATATCTCACTGACAGCCCAAGTTACATTTTCGGTATCTTAATTTGAAAGTATACCACTACTTGTTTCGCATTAAATAAAGCATAGGAATATGCAGGGCAGTGTTGCCACGAGGACTAAGTTGTTGTGTGCGTATTAATTGTTTTTATTATTCCAAACTGCCGCAAAGTAATGGGTAGGTATTTGTTACAATTTAAAGATAGAGGAACTTTTGAAAAACATAACGAAAGGGTACACACTATTGCCTCACTTTATTAATGATATCTAAAAAGGAGAGCGTTTTTTGTTGTTTATTTTACGCGTTTTTTTTTTATGTTTTGCAAGTGTTTTTCACTCTTTTCCTGACGCATTTTTTGACAGGTTTGTAAATACATTTTTCTGGCGATTTTCTTGAGGCGTCGTATCACGCGGTTTTTGATGCCATTTTATTTTTCACACACCAGCTTCCCCAAAAAATATCTTCCCTCCAACTTTTTTTTTTTTATATAATTCACTACTGCTCAAGGGGTTTTTGCTCCCTTATAATGCTAATGCACAGCACGAGTGGAAGGGTTAATAGGGAGGATAGAGAAGAGGTACTGGTGAAAATATCGATAAAATAAGGAAAGGCAAGAAACATTTCTGCGATGTTCGAGCGGGTCAATATACTCCGCTATATTTCTATAACCTATAAGTTTTATCGCGCGCTTTTGAATTCTGTCTAGTAGGTGCAATGAAGTTTTTGGTGCACCTGACCAGATATGAGCGTTGTACTCAAGCTTAGGCCGAATAAAGGCCTTGTATATTGTAGCTAAGTCAGAGGGTGTAAAGTACTTCTTACATCGATTTAAGAAACCTAGACATTTCGCTGCGTTTTTGGCGACTTCATATATATGTGGTCATTCCAACGGAGTTTGTCGTTGACACATATGTATACCAAGTATGGAAAGTCGTTCGGTTTCGTCGATGCAAGTCCCATTCATGGATAATGGGTTAGGGTTCAGGTTTCGCTTTAATGATAGAAGGCAGCATTGTGTTTTGGAAGCATTAAATTCAACTCTATTTATTGTACCCCATTTTATAATGCTGTCAAGATCGGAATTTAATGTGTTTAGCATACGTCGCCGTTCCAGATCCACGGCCGAAGAGCAGGGACGTGAGTCAGGGAACGAATATGAAAAACTGAGGGTGCTCTCATCAGCGAATGAATGTATTGGATTAGAAGTAACAGACAAGAGATCATTGATGAATATGAGAAAGAGTGTCGGAGACAAAACAGAGCCTTGGGGAACACCAGCATTTAAATGGTAAATTGCAGACTTGAAACCGTCCAACACAACTTGTATTGAACGGCCAGAAAGGTAGTTTCTAATCCATTGAAGAAGAGACGCGTCGATCCCATAGGCACGCATTTTCGACAAAAGAGCTTGGTGCCAAACTCTGTCAAATGCTTTCGAAATATCAAGCGCAACAATCTTCGTTTCACTAGAGTGGTGGAGAGATTGGTTCCACTTTTCGGTGAGATAAGTCATCAAATCACCAGTGGACCTGCTGCTACGAAAACCGTATTGCCGGTCATTGAGAAGTTTTCGTGATTCAAGATATTTCATAAGCTGACGGTTTATCAGCGTTTCCATGACCGTGGAAAGAATGGACGTAAGTGCAATGGGTCGGTAGTTGGTGGGTGAAGAAGAATCGCCTTTTTTAGGAACGGGCTGGACAAATGCAGTTTTCCATCTACTCGGAAAGAGTCCAGAAGAGTAGGACAAGTGGAAAAGCTTACGCAGTGGTTTTGCCAGCGTTGATGAACACCTCTTCAGAATTATGGGGGATATACCATCTGGACCAGCGGATTTGTGAATGTTAAGATCTTTTAATACTCTTGCTACTGTGCGAGTGCGGAAATGTATTTGTCCCATGAAATATTCGACGCTCTCGAGCACAGGTGGAGACATGATGCAATCTGGAATGTCGGAGCTTGCGGCGAATTGCGCAGCCATCAGATTTGCTTTGTCCAAAGAGCTGACAGCTGGAATGTCATTGTAAACGAGTGTGGGGATTGACGACGTGGTGGAGTTCTTAATATTTTTCACGAAAGACCAAAACTGTTTACTACCACTGGGACAGTGAAGTATTTTTTGTCGTAAGTTTTGGTCATGAGAAAATTTTGCACGCCGTATCACGGAGTTGCAGTCATTTCGGACTCGTCGAAACTTTTTTCGGTTTTCCTCGGTTGGGTTTGCTTTATAAGCCCGAAAGCTCAACTCTCTCAACCTGATAGCCTCTTTGCAGCTCGAGTCGCACCAAGCATTCTCCTTAGGTATAATACTCTTTTTTCTGTTGGGAATAAAGGATTTCATACCCAGGAGAATGGTGTTTGTTATCATTTCAGCGGCGGCATCCACGTCACTATCGAGGAAGCATAGTGACCAGTTAAAGCTCCCAAAAAGGAAGTTAAGGCCGCCCCAATTGGCTTCGGTATACGTTTTTTGCTACAAAAGCTACTCGATCCTTCATATTAAACTCTGTCGTTTTCCCCATATTTTATTCAAAATGAACCTGTACACAATAAATCTATCATATTAGTTAACTTAAATTCAAACAAGTTTTGGAAAATGAGTCAGTCAAAATACTTTTACCAGTCAAAAAATCGTACTTAAACCACATATAGGCCAAAGCTATCCAGTGACGGGGATCAACTGGTCTCATTTACACACCCAACCATAGGTCACACCTTATGCAATCACAGATTGGAAACTGTAACTGTTGTTGCGGTCACCTGGATGTGGGTTTTGGTAGACTTGAATCAATATATACGAAAGAAAATGCAAAAAAAAAAAAAAAAACAATCAGGGTTAATTACCACATCGAGTAATATGTGACTGAATTTGTTATTGTTTTGCTTGTAAAATCCACAGAATTCTGTGAAGTATGGCTCGATCACGGATGCGGCAAATTGGCTGTTGCGTTAAAGTTAACGCTCAAAACGTTGGTCCTTTCCATTCCTCCTATACCTGACCCATTTTCATTTTATTTTGCCTTACGTACCCTTTTATTCTGGTATCCTTCGGGGGCTTCCCTTTCGCCCCGGGAGGATGACAAAACAGGTTGTGTTAGAGCCCAGACGGACGGTCGGGAATCTCTCAACGGGTGGACGGACGGTCCCCAATTCATAACTAAAAATAAGGGGCAGGTGATCCCCAACGAAATACAAACTGGAAAAAAACTAAACAATATTGTGAACGATAACTTCCAACTACATGGATTCTGTTACCCTTTCTGTGCGGAAACTCACTCGACATTAGTATGGGGGCCGCGAATTACATATCTTTCCGCTCGTAGCGTTGTTTTATAAATAACAATAATAATATTAATTAGTTTGGTAGGGGTTGATAAAGGCGAACTTAAGGACACAGAGATGTTAAATCCAGCATGGCGAAATCGCTTTTGTGAACACTACTAAAACTACTAGCAGGGAGCTTTTGACAACCCCAATCCCCAGTATAAAGGACGTTAAGGCGTTTCCTTAGGAGAGGAAGGATAAGTGAACAAAAAAACAGATACCTAAGTAGAGTGTTGTGAATTCGTAATAGGTTTTTAGTTTCGGATAAATTGTGAAAAATATAGTCGAGTTAGGTTTCGTTCCGTTTTCTTTAACTGTCGCAATCTACGGCTAATTGATACTTTCGCGACCCGTTGTGTCGTTTTGTGACCGTTATTCATCGAGCCGTATGGTAATCGGAAGTTATCCGTTGTCCTAAAACCGCAAAGGGAAATAGTTGTTTCATAAAGTTTGGTTCATTTTCCCATTTGGAAATCGCGTGCTTCATATATTTTTTTTTTGTCTAACAATTTGCGTTCCAACTTCTCGTTCTTGTTTCGAACAGGGGAGATTCAAAGTCACGCAACAAAAAACAGTTGTCTAAAGCGATACTGAGAGCATCCAGTCCTGTGATGTTTATCTAAAACAATCCGTGGCCATTTCCCCAATTGAAAACCAATAAACCATACGTCATCGGGTGACAATTCTTACTGTGACATTTTACTAGTGCATTGTTTGTTAATTTTGAGCGCGGAATTTAATTTTGCAACTAAATATGGTACAATGTGCAATTTTCGGTTGCAAGAGCAATAATAATACAAAGGTCGCAAAGACAAAATAAATGTGAAATATGCTGCAAATTTGTATTTTTTTTTGCGGAGTGTTATTATCGTAATCTCCAGCACGAGCTCCTAAATTATTCACCCAAAAGTAGCAAAAAGCTTAAAGAAGACGCCATACCAATAGAAAACCTCCCATTTCCTGAAAAACAGTCCAAAGGGCGGGAACAAAGACAAAAAAAACGAGAATCAAAAAAAGTTCTACGTGAATTATTGTAAGTTCTTGAACTGCATGAAAAGCAATAAATAAAATGTTCCTTCTGTAGAGAAAACACAATTTCAGACGAAATTGTTCCTGATAGCTCCAAGAGTCCTGAGCCATGTATTGCCCCAACACCACTGACAATAATTGATAAATCAACAAATACAGAAGATGAATATGAAAGGTAATATTAACTCCGCTCATCTTTCAATTTCGTATAATATCTAAATATATTTAGACTTCTGAAGACACAGCAGACCTGGAAGAGCTACTCTTAGAACACAAGAGAGTTCTGGCCGAAAACTACAGTTTAAAACAGAAAATGACGCTGTAAACAAAATCTTTTCACCAGGCCAAAGGAAACTGTTGCAAAAAGCTAAACGTGTTAGGTGGCAAATAGACGACGTATCTCGAGCAATTGCCATATACGCAAGTGACCCAAAAGCGTACAGGCTTCTTCTTAAAAAATAAAAAAAAAAAAACACTTCCCAACTTTAAGAGCATGGGCAGCAAAAATCGATATTAGCCCAGGCATCTTAAGAGTTGTTTTCAAATTGATGAAAAACGCTGATTTGACTCCGTATCAATAAGTTTGCGTATTGATGGCCGACGAAATGAAAATTCAGAGATCATATGAGTATGACCAAAAAACCGACACTTTGTTGGCCCCTACAAATTATGTACAGGTTATAATGACAAGAGGTCTATTCGAGAATTGGAAGCAACCACTATTTTATAATTATGACTGCAATCTTACACCGATAATTTTTACAAAATTAATTCAAAAGCTCCATGCAATCGGATATGATGTTATGGCTATTGTGTCCGATTTGGGTGGTAGTAACAGATCACTCTGGAAAACTATGGAAATAACTGAAGACAACCCGTTTTTCAAGCATCCCTGTGATCTCACCAAAAATATTTATGCATTCAGTGATATTCCACATCTAATAAAACTTTTAAGGAATCATTTTTTAGACTTTGGGGTCCTAATCGAAGATAAACTTTTGACTAAAGAACCGCTCGAGGAACTGCTGGCACTTCAATCGAATGCTGACCTCAAAATTGCGAGCCGTTTAACTCCTACGCATCTTTCAGTACAACGTGGTAAAAGACAGAAAGTAAACTATGCTACTCAGCTATTGCCAGCCAGCAAGCTCATTTTTTTTTTGGACCGATCAGCTGTCTGATGGAGGACTTCAGAAACAGAATGACAAGTTTCTTCAAAGTCTGAAGTACCTAGAGGACGTATTCAATGAAATAAATGGAAAAACACTTAAAACTGGTAAACATTTCATTCAAAAGTTAATGATCGCAATGAAAAATAGATTATTTTATCATTAGATCATTAGATCACGAGATACAAAAATTATTCTTTCGTTGCAAGATGTTTTTTAAAATCAAAATACTAAATGCACAGTCACATTTAAATGTAAATTCAAAAAATGGGAAACTGAATAAAACAATCAGTTAAAAGCTATCAAGTAGATCTTTGTTTAGTTACAGAAATAAAAAGCAACACTTCTTCTTTTCTTATACATATTTATATAGCAATAGCAAGCTCATAACAACTTTTTGAGTAAACATAACACATCATGAAACCAACAAAATGAGCGAGTTACATGATCATCGAGTTACTCCCCGAAAGAATTATATATATATATAGAAGAAGATTGACTAGTGCTTTACTGCTGTTTTAACACAGTAAAGCCATATATCTAAATATTACAGGCAAAATGCACCAAGTCAACTTAGTGCGTTTTTGCTGTATTATTTATTATTTTGTAGACTTAGTGCAAAGAAACACTTCAAATAATTCAGTAATGGCCTTGAATACGACTTTCGGACTACTTGTTGTGTGAAGATATATAATCATCCTGAACCGTTTTGCATTAAAATGTCAAAATCGAAAAAAATGTGCTTAGTGCCTTCTGCTTGTAAACGTACGATATTCGAAAATTCGGGTCTAACATTAAACACGACAGAACCTATGTTTAAGTTGTTTTTAACTCCATTGAAAGTCAAAACCAAGTGCATAAGAAGAAAATTTAAGAATTTAGAAAATGATGTGATATTTAGTTTACAATAAATACTACCTTATTTTATTTAAATAATTAACTAAAAAAGTAAAGGAAAAATTTCGGTCGGTTACAACATTGAGTACGATTTTGATATTTTGGAGGATATTGCTATGGTCCCACCATCTATAAAATTGAAGCGCTACAGAACCAAAAATCATTTTGACATCGTTTCTCTTATCGTCCACAACATTTAAATGCCTTCGGACCATTTCTGCGTTTCTTTTTCTGCTTCCGACCAGTTTGTTATCTTGCTTTTTTAATATTTTCTTTGCCGCTCATCTGCAATTTTATAATTTTTGTTCATATCACAAAACATAATTATATTTGCACTAAAATGCATACCTACCTTTATTTTGTTTACAAAAAAAAAAAAAAAAATGCAGAACCCCAACAAAACTCAAATTACTACCTAGTTTAAATCCTTTTGACTTTTTGCTGTCAGAAACTATTTATGTAATAGATTTGTAGTAGAATACACGTTAGACTCGGATCTAATTAAACAGAACTGCCAAATTCTTTATGAATAGCATTTGTGTTTTACCTGTGGGTTAACTTTAGATTCCAGTTTAGTTAGACCCAGATTTATAGTATAACTATGAATATGCCCCATTATCTTTAAGATAATTACACTTTTAGGGTAACATTCAGTAGACATACGTGAAGTATTTAACAGTTATCTCGTTATCTTTTAAGACCAGTGGCTCTAACAAATACATTTCTCTTATCACATTATGGTTATCAGAATTGTTTGAATTTTTGAAGTGATAACTTCTTTAGGCGCGTTGGGCACTATTTGGATGGGCAAAAACTAGCAAACTCGCGACACCGACACCGACACCGACACCGATTGCATACTTTTAGTTGTAAACTTTTGTACTATTGCTTACTTTTAGGGGTAGGTAATTTATAGCTTAATCTACGACGATTTTTATTTGAATATGTTACTATGGTAATTTATGGCGGCGACAAATTGATTGTCACCAAAATTATTTCAATTACCTGTTTTGTATGGGGAATTCATAACTTAATTTTACCAGGCTTAATTCCGACATATTATAACCACGGTTTTGGGTTTGTGCACATTTACGTCACAGTAGCTTGTGTTATAATTACCGAAACAAGAAATAGAAAACTGTGTGGAAAACTTGCCACCCTAAGAGTAGGTATATTATATAAATAATTGTAATATTCATGTCGCCTTAGTGTATACTGTAAAATATGATAAGTAATTTTTGTGTAAAATAATGAATATAAAACTACAATTGATGCCGTACCACCAGATCTAGAGCATTATCAATGGCGATGCGGCAAGACAGAAAAATATTGTTGTCTTTTCTCGTTCTTTTACTTTTAAAAGTAAAATTTGTATTTTTCGGAAAGAAATTCATATTCAATTAAGCTTCAGTATAATTATTATTAATTTATTCGTTCTGTGCCAGTTTCGGTAGAATACAAGTAGATACAATCGGATTGTGGTAGCTGAAGTAAGATATGTACATTGTACATTCGAGACTGTAATCTATCTAGATTACGCTGGAAGACAGCATCGATGAAAATTACTTATAACTATATGCTAAAGATAATTCTGCATTACTTCAAGATAAAGTTGGGAAGAGATTTGATGATATTCCAATCATTTTGAGTGGGGATTTCAACATCAACTTTGCAGATGATAAAAACTACCATTAATTGAATTTTTAAATAGCAAATTTGATTTAACGATGAGCAATGATCGCAATCTTAGCACGACTAGACATAAAACTACAATTGATGTCATCTTTACAAGATATTTAAATAGATTCGAATCAAAATTGTTTGTTTCCTATTTTAGTTACCTACCATAAACCTATAGTATCCGTTTTCAAATATAATGATAATAATGATGATGATGATGGAAGAGTTTGAAGTTGTTGATGAAATTTCATAAGTGTCATTGGTATTCATTTCAAAGAATACCCATTAATTTTTAAATTTAATATTTCATGTATCTGTAAATGTATACATTTTAAGCAATAGATTGCAATTTTGTATGTAAAATAATATGTATTATTTTTGATGTAAAATACCCCATTAAATGAAAATGAAAAATGTAACATAATTTTTGTAGTAGTAGTAGTTTATAATAATGAATAAGAAAACACTTTATTTAAAAGTACTTCCTACACAATAATATATTTTCTGACGATTCGAAAAATACACACGTAATTGTTCAAGTTATCACTTCTGTCGGCACTCCCGGAGTGCCTTTTATTTTTCTTTAAGCATACTTTTAGGACGTTTGGCAAGGCTTTGGCTGCACGTAAATCGTCTAGGACCTATATTTTTGTGATCACGACAGTTTGCTCTTTCATTTAATACTATATTCAAGTGGTTATACATATAAAAAAATCCAGATTTTGGAAAAAAAAACACGTTTTCAACCTACTATTACTAAACTCAGCTGCAACTAATCGCTGCCAGGCTTCGACATTTGAGTTTACTTTTTGGATACCTTTTTATTCATATATCAGTTTTTTGGTTAGACTTAGACTATTTTAGTTGCAGCCTTAAGCAAGGTTTGCTACATTAGAAATGATAAATTTGAAATCATGATTGCAACAATAATTTACGAGACACATTGTCGAAATTTTAAGTGGCTTGTTTCGGAGTGTTGTTGTTTAAAACGATTCCCAATCAATAATAATCAATACTTTCGTTTTCTTTGATATAAATGTACTCGTATTTTACTGGTTTTCGATATGCCTTTCAGCATTCCAAGATTTTTCAAATTTATCGAATACAAAAATTCATTTGCAAAATTCGCCGACGCCGATGCCAAATTTCGTAAGATAAGTACCTAACCTAAATTTTGAAAATATTTTTTTCTGAACCTCGATCTTCAATAGATGTAACAGTTTTTGGGAATGAATTCGTTAATGAAAAAAATCATTTTTGAAGTCTTATCACTTCCGAATTCACCTGCTATCGTTGAACGTATATTTTCGGCGGTTAACCTAAATAAAACGAAAACAAGAAATTCGTTGGCCACAGAAACCTTGCAAAGAATTTTGCATACCAAAGATTTACTAAGAATGCAAGAGGTTTCTTCTACAATTTGAATATAAATAGCAGCATTTTGAATCAATTTATTTCAAGTATGTACATATGTGTAATGAAGTCGACTGTAGTAGATAGTAGAAACATCTAACATACATAAGGTTTTTTCTTATTTAATAAATTAAAAATGTTAATTGAAAAATGTTAATATTATCCAAAATAATTTATGTATTTTTTTTATTTCCAACAAAATCGTATTTCCACGATTTTGAAAGCTAATAATTACGATTTCTGGTGAAAATATCTGGCAGCGCTGATGCCTTTGCATAAACGTTCCATTGATATTTGGTGGTGTCATTGCCAGACGGTCAAAGTATATCCCCTCAGATAAATCTGAAAAAAAAAACACAGATTTGCTAATTTTTTATCCAAAAACAAACTTCAACTTTTTGTACATAAATTTTTTATGTAATTTTGGTTTCCCTAATGCAGAAGTGAGTGGGAACTAATCACAACGCAAAATGTTAGCCTATTGTGCAGTTTGAAACCATATTGATAGAAATTACGTAGCAAAGTTGCGTAAGCTTTGATGAATTGTAGGTTGGTGCTTAGATCCGTCTGTTTTTTTGAATACATGTTGAAGAAAAAAATAATTCTCACTGCAAATACAGTTTTGGAGGATCGTTCTTTAATTAAACAGCATTTTAAAATAACACACACATTTATTTCATTCTCGATTGAAGATCCATTTCGAAGAAGATCCAACACTATATCTCAATGCAAACGATGCCAAGCTTTCGGACATACGCAAAGATATTGCAAAAGAGATTTTGCATGCGTTAAATGTGAAGGAAAACATTCAACAAATAGTTGTCCACAAAAAAGAGAAGAGAAAGTTAAATGCATCAACTGCCACGGAAACCACCCAGCTAATTATAGAGGCTGTCCGGCAGCAAAAGAATATCAAGAAAAGAGAAAGAGAGGTACTGCCAAACACAAACAGAACCCTCTTAAAAATACAAACAAGAAACAGGTAAATGTCGAAAATAATAAAAAAGACAAAATACCAATTGCGACAAAAATAAACACGCCAGTAGTTAATAACAAATCGTATTCCCAAATTGTGAAAAATACACGTAAAGAAGAAGAAATATCAGTAAAGGAAATGCTTACTACTATTATTCAAAGATTGGACAATCAAGATAAAGTTATTAAACTTCTAACCAAAGAAGTGTCCAAAGGAAAAAATCAACAAAATAACAATGATTGAAAATCTGAAAGTCGCAACCTGGAATGCAAACGGTTTACACCAACACATTTCTGAATTTCAGGTATTTTTATGCAATGAAGACATTGATATCTGCCTGATTTCTATAGGAAAACAAACCATGCAAGTAGCGATAGTAAACATTCTGACTAAAAGCAAGCAATTTAACGTAGCTGCTATATATTGTCCACCTAGACATTCGCCTACAGAGGAAGATCTTAACGACATATTTCGATCTCTAGGTAATAACTTTATCATTGGAGGTGATTTCAATGCGAAACACACCTACTGGGGGTCTAGATTAGTAACGACAAAAGGCAGGAAGCTTTACAAAACAGGGCGAAATTTTAATTGTAATTTTATTTCGACTGGATCGCCTACTTATTGGCCATCCGACCCATCAAAAATACCAGACCTTATTGACTTCTTCATAACGAAAGGAATCAATAGAAAAGAACTTAAAGTTGAGAGCAGTGATGATTTGTCGTCGGATCATACACCCGTAATCTTAACGGTCAACGGCATGTTAGTAGAGCAGATAAGCAATGAAAGACTTACCAACAAAAGAACAAACTGGTGTAATTTTAAAAAAATACTCGAAGGTTTTATAAACCTTAGATCTCCACTGGTCACAACAAGGCATATTGACATTGAAGTGGAACAATTCATTGCCGATATACAACAGGCAGCAGAAGATAGTACACCAACTGGTCAGCAACGTAAACAAGCATCGGTAAAATATCCCATAGAAATTAGGGAACTAATATTATAAAAGAGAAGAGCCCGGAGAAAATGGTAAATGACAAGATATCCCGGCGATAAAACTATATTCAATAGACTTAATAATAAACTTAAAAAGTGTATTAGTGAATTTAAAAACAGATCTCTAACTAAATACCTTTCCAACTTAACTGCTGACAAAGTCACAGACTACTCCCTTTGGAAGGCTGCCAAATATATAAAAAAGACCTCAAACGCAAGATCCCCCGTTACGAACATCTGATGGGAAATGGATCGGCGACCCAAAACAAAAGGTCAAACTTTTTTCAGAACATTTGACAAATGTTTTTAAACCTTTTCCACCTAGCGTGGCAGGCGAATGCCTTGAATTCTCTGATAGAATTGATGAGGACGTAATCACTTACGTTTCGCTAAAAGAGATCAGCACATGTATTCATGAGCTGTCTAATAGAAAATCACCAGGTTATGATCTAATAACTGCCCAAATCCTGAAGGAGCTACCCTTCATAGCATTGGTTAAACTTAAGCTTTTAATTAATGCTTGTTTTAAGCTAAGATATGTTCCACATCACTGGAAGATAGCAGAAATTATAGTTATACCTAAACAAGGTAAACCTCCATCAGAAGTCACCTCTTACAGGCCAATTTCACTTTTACCTGTACTATCCAAAATTTTTGAGAAACTGCTTCTTAAAAGACTAGATAAAATCATAGAGCAGAGAAGGCTTATTCCCACCCATCAGTTCGGGTTTAGAAATAAGCACTCGACAATAGACCAAGTACATCGTATAACAAATATTATAGAAAAATCACTAGAAGAAAAACAAGTTTGTTCTGCATTGTTCTTAGACGTTGCTCAGGCTTTTGATAAGGTCTGGCATAAGGGCTTAGAGTATAAACTTCATAGGGACCTACCTAGACAATACTATGAGATACTTAAATCTTATATTTCAAATAGATTCTTTAGAGTTCGTTATGGTTCAGCGTATTCTGAACTTAAGGAACTACAAGCAGGAGTTCCACAGGGAAGTGTTGTGGGACCAACCCTTTACTTATTGTATACTAGTGATATACCACATAGAAACGACACGATGATAGCCACATTCGCAGACGACACTGCTCTTCTATCAACTGATAGATGCGTGACTAAATCAACAGAAAAGCTGCAAAATTCAGTTAACGAAATATGTGATTGGGCACAACGATGGCGAATTAGACTCAATGAGTCAAAGACCACTCATATCAATTTTACAAATAAAAAAATTGTAAATGTTCCGGTGGTTATTAATAACCAAGTAGTTCCTTATTCTAACACAGCTAAGTATCTGGGTATGAATCTAGATGCTAAGCTGAAATGGAAGGAACATGTGAAAAAGAAATTAGAAGAGTTCAATATTAGATATAGAAAACTTTATTGGTTGCTAGGACATAACTCGGAAATGTCCATTGAGAATAAAATTTTATTATATAACCAGATATTGAAGCCTGTTTGGACATATGGGTTGTACAAGGAAGGCAAATGTAAAAATAATACAGACATTCCAAAACAAAGTCCTTCGGGGAATAGTAAATGCCCCATGGTATATTAGAAATAATGACTTGCATCGTGATTTGCAGACTGATCTTGTAACGGAGGTAATTAAAAAGTACGCAATTCGTCACAATGAGCGTCTGCAGATGCATGTTAATCCTGAAATAGAAGACGTCTTAAATGTACGATACAATATTCGTAGATTGAGAAGAATTAAACCTCACGACCTTATAATCTAAATAATGAGAACCCGTATTCAAATTGTAATACTTCTCAAACGCAACTGAACGTTGAAACTAAAATCATTTGTCGATCTTTCTTTGATTGGTCATGATTAAGGAGGTGTTTTTAGTGCGGTTAGAGTCCCACACTACTCTGGGTTTCTAACCCCACTGTGTCTTTCGAGATTTTCACCTTCAGTAACAATAAAAAAAAAAAAAATTCTCGATTGGTATGCTCAAACGAAGAATCTCGCTACGCTACCTCATTCTTAGGTTAAAGCTTCTCAGCGTTTTTTTACGTTTCCAGTACGCCTTCAAGTTAAGCGGAAGCACATTATAAGGTTACCACAAAGGTTTATATAACGAAATACAAATAAAAAAAAAAAAAAAAAAAACAGATTTTCCCCCGTCGTCGACCAAAAAAGACACTTAATCTGGGGGGAAAACCCCCAAACTGACAACGCTGGGTGATATATAGAAGCAGATTTGTATGACAAATTAAACAGCTGTAAAAATTAAGACCACGCAATAACAGTTAATCGTGTAGAATGTTTGTCTGTGTCAGTTTCAGTTACCCATAAAGTTGCAAATGCAAACAAAATAAAAATAGTTTTCCTGAAAGAATGTGAATGTGAATAGAGTGCGATTTGGTTACCGAAAAAGGGAATGAACAAAGAATCATCCGCTTCGCTTAGTTGTTTGGTAGTTGGTACGTGTAACACGGCTATTTCACATATCCATTCGCATTTAGGTATAGTAAACCATTTACTACAGAATTTATATATCTACTAATAACCATTGGAAGGCACGCTTCCAACATGTACGCCCAAGGCCCAACATCGGCACATTGCACCAGAAGGAATGGGAAATTTATTTTCATTCAGTTGTCGGCATAGCTGTTCGATTTTCTTTTTTATTTTTGCACAACAACAAATTAACGTACCACTTCAACGTTCACCGTTGCTTCAGGCGATTTGGGCGTTGCGCATTGGGCCGCATTCCGAAAATGAGAAATCCATTCAAAGGAAATCGTTTCGTAATCTCAAGGAATATTGAATAGGCTGTTGAAACACTGAAACACTGAAAGAAAACGATGTAGAAAAGGATGTTTCGAAGAGCGACATTAAAGATAGGCGAAGTTATAGAAAACAGAAGTAGGTGGTATACCTATAATCTACACGTGTATGCTGGGACTGGGAGAGCGGCGCATAGTTTTGTGCAAAGTCTGTGCTCTTTTGTTTGTTTCCTTAAATCCTCCTATTTATACATTACACTCAATAAATATCGACTTATTGACATTTTTTTTTGGGATGGGGGGGAATTATTCACTCGGCGTTAAATTTTATCTGCAGAAAATAGGTATATCTCACATCTTCAAATGGAGAATTTTATCGTAAGTGCGCGTGAATAGGTTTGAATTATTAACCACGAGATTATGCCCAAGGAACTTTAAATATAGAAAGCGTTATTTCTGTGTTAAGGCCCTCCACGCGTTTGGATTCGTTTGTATGAACCTTCTTGAATTTGAAATGTGATTTAGCTCGTGGTTGCGGTGAGATAAAAAAAAAAAACTACCGCAGAAGAAAGTAGATCGCATGTTTTAAATAGATAGAAATAATATGAAAAACTACTAAGACTTAGGTATGTAGATAGGGTAGGGGTTTTCTATTTTTATAAGCAATCGTTTTTCGTTTATACATGTTTGTCAAGCAAACATTAACACGAAAAGCTGAATTTTATTAAGTACCTACATGGTATTTTTTCATCAACTGGCAGTGAGACGTGAGAGCGACGCACGTGCAGGCGTTGCCGGAGAGAAATATTATAAGGTAGTACTGAAGCCAAA
Organism: Cheilosia urbana; assembly: GCA_946477585.1. Lineage (NCBI taxonomy): Eukaryota > Metazoa > Arthropoda > Insecta > Diptera > Syrphidae > Cheilosia > Cheilosia urbana. Next base: position 59,709,420 of record OX297854.1, on the reverse strand, counting down.
AAAGGAGAGTATTTTGAAAAAAATTGTAGTACAGACATTTTTTAGTCTTCAAAAATATATATGTGGGCATAAACATTTTTTTTAACTTGATAAAAAAAAATTATAAAAAACCAAAACATAAATAAATAATTTATGAATTCTAATAACAAAAGTTTGCTATCGTTGACTCTTGCAGATGGTGATTTTGGTGCTAAATTTATAGCAACAGCAGCAGACTCATTTCTTTTAGAACATCCAGCAGCACAAGATACATTTACAGTCTTGTTTTGCCTTAACCACTTCCAAGGAATTCAATTTCACTAAATAACTATACCTAATACAAGTTCACTTTCACTTATTCTATCAGAAATAACAATAGTAGGTAGGTATATCAAGCATTAATTTAACAATTTTGTTGTTCATTTTATTTAACTATACAAAAAAATTCAAGGTGTTAAAAAAAGAACCACCAAACCACAATCTCAGGTAACAATAAAATAAATACAAAACTGACAGACGAAAAATGCATGAAGCCCACAAAAAACAAAAACAAAAACAAAGATTAATAAAATACTACCAAATTTGCATTAAATTTGAAGTGAATTAAATTTATGAAGGTTGAAATTGCACTTTCCTCAAGTGTCAGATATTTTGGGTCTTAAAAAAAAAAATAGGTGTACGAATGTAAAAGGGGAATACTCCTATGGGAGTACTTTCGGCAACACTGACCAACGTTTCAGTGGAAAGAGGTATTTCAGTTCAGTCTCTGGGAGAACACAGTGTACACTTTTAATACGTTAATTGGTTTATAGAAGCAGAGACAATACTGAGACCCCCAACTCACAATCCTCTTGCCGCTGGCCCCCTCAGTTTTTTTTTTTTTAAATTCGCCATTTTGTTTTCCTATCAGTGTTATGTCAATTTAGAATCCATGTGACATATTAAAACATACAAAAAATATAAAATCAATGCTGCCAACCGCTAACAACCATGGGGGAATGTGATAGAGTTCGGGAATACCACATTTCAAGATAGCTGAATGCTATTGGTTGGCTATTACACATTTTTAAAATACGAATAATATAATTTGTCTGGTTAATAATACTATCTAAATGAGTTGTTTTATATTCCAGAAACATATTAGGAGAAACATTGTTGTGTATTTTCCGCTTTTGAATATCATTAACTTCGATTTCATGAGTACATTTTTCTTAAATAACTGAAGAGAAATTGCTCAAAATGTTCTTATTTTCCTACAACCATTCTGGAGTAATCATTTTTCATAAGTATTTTCAGCAAAAGTGCACTTATTCCTAAAATAAAATAGTATTGACACGTAACGAATAATTTCAAATTTAACCGACCAAATTCTATGAACGCTGGCAGCAACTTTGCCGACACCGGAAGACAAGTTGTTGATATTTTTTGAGGGTGTGTTGGTGTGTTGAAGTTTCGTGACATTGTTCAATACGAATTTCTATGTATCAATACTAGCGCACTAAATTGTGTACATTCCGTACAATTATTGCTTGTAGGCAAGGTAACGGGAAATCGGCCGAAGTTGGGGTTGGGGGTCTCAGTATTGTCTCTGCTCAAAACGACGCTAATGCGTTATTTGTGTTTTTTCCTTGTCAGAGTACGGGGAATACAGCCACTTAAACCAACCAACCAACCAACATGGAGGTGTTCTAGATTGACTAGATCGATCTATCTATGTTGTATCTAGTTTTTTAAATACTAGGTTCGCCCAGTGGTCGAAAATCGATCACACAGTTTTTACATTATAATCATATAAATAAAATTGGTGTAGCAGTATTTGACTTGAAGCGAATTTTTATCTGTATTTAAATAAACAATTCTTAATAATTACTGATCATATTCGGATCAATGCTGGAATAAATATTAGTAGCTAATGTTGTACTCAACTTTTTTAATGTTGAAAAAAGATAGTACGAAAATAAAAGAAAATGTAGGTAGGTACCTTTTGCATTTTGTTTAATCGTTCTGTATTTTTAAGTTTTTGCTTAAGTGGTTGCAGCTGAATTTGATGCTGCTGCAGTTGATGCCAGAAACTCGATTAAGTAAAGAGTAGTTGACTTTCGATTGAAATCTTGAAAGACTAATCCCTTATTTCTTAAAAGAAAATCGCGAAAAAACAGCAATGAAAATATCTGCGTACAATTAAAATCATATTTTCTCTTAGATAATTTTTGATGAAATGAAATTGGTAATGCTTTTTCCACATTGTCATTTTTTACCATTATTTGTAAAAATAAATTATAAACACCCGCCAAATCTACCTGTTGTTGACTTCACTTGCGAAAAAAGGTTATTCCGTCAGAAGTCTATTAAAATGTGATTCTACAAAAGATTTCTGCTAACCCTTTTTAATAGTAGGTTCCTAACAACTCAATCTTATAACAAAACTCAAATGTGCATCCATAAACATTTGAGAAGTGCAAATTTTCCCAAATTTCCCTTTTCTCAGGGGTGGAAAAATGTATATCTACTCTTTGTTCACGCCAGCGACGAAGCTGTTTTGAAATCAGTCTACAGTCTTGTTCTTGTGTCGATCGGCGATCGATAGACAATTTCGGAAGCAGGGGTATATTAATTGTTTGAAGTGCACAATTAAGTTTGGACTATGTAAGTCCGTCCGAACTTAATGGAACTTTGCACGCGCAAGTTTACAGGGGATATTTAGCTCTATTTGCGACACAAAATAGAGTCTTGCGACAACAAATCAATCTAAAAAAAAAACGTGTGTGCACTTTAAACAATTAATACACCCTTACCTCCGAAAATGTCTCTATCGATTGACACAACACGCAACCGCAAGACTGATTTCAACACAGCATCGTCGCTGGCGTGTGCAAAGAATACACATTTTTCAACTCCAGAGGAAAGGGAAATTTGGGAAATTTTGCACTTCTAAAATGTTTATGGCTTATCAGGAAATCGCGAAGGCGAAATGTACTTTCACTCATCAAACTAATCCAATCACTACTGCGCATATTCTTTTCTCTTTATCATTCGCTTAACACACACCATTCCATTTACCCCTCACGAAGGTATTGGTGGTATAGAGAAAAGAGTTATACGCAATAATAGCATATAGCAACGTTCTCTGAGTGTGATTCTCTTTTTAAATTTCTGATTCACATTTATACAGGAACAGGAGACAGGACTTCGACTAAGCGAAAGAAAAATGTGACTAATCGAATTAGAATAACCCTTGCTCAAATTCTCATTTCTCTTCCTTCGATTAACTGCCACCATCATCTCATCTGTGATACCGGCCGCAGAGATAGCGAAGGCGAAATATTATCTTTCTTTTGATGCGTACAGTGTTGTTGTTGTAACCAAAGTAAAGCAAAAACTTTATTGAAATACATAATTATTCTTTTCAACCGATCTATGAGTGATCTTTATTAAGTAGGGTTAATACGTATTTTCTGAAAGAAATGGTGTTGGTGATTAATATAAATAAGTAAATTATAAGAGACAGAGAATACGTTTTCTCTATTCATATTCTTTCTCTCTTTCTTTGCTTAACTACCACCATTCGTCTGTGACACCTCACCCGCCACAGAGTAAAGAAGGTGAAATATTATTATTATTGTTGTTGCAACCAACGTAATTTAAATCTCTATTTTACCTATTTGGCAAATCATTTTTTGAAATTATAATATTTTTCGACCGATCTATGAGTGGCACTCTTCAAATTGGTAAAATGGAATAAATGGAATTCGTATTCATTAAGTAGGTTAAATATGTTCTGAAAGAAATCGTGTCGGCGATTAATATATAGATATAAAAAATCATATAGCGTCATCATTACCTATTGCGCTCGTAAGGCAATCAAAAAGTTTCCAGCAGTTCGTAAAATATGTGCGAGCGCACACTTATTCATAGTCTCATTCCTGTACTGAGGCGGAAAATAAACTTTCTGAAACTTTCGAAAATCAATTGATTTTTTAAACACAAGGACATTCACTTCAGGTTTAATAAATTAATAGTCACCGATCGAATTAAAATTGATTTCTTCAAATACTACCGCATGTATGTATACCTATTAATTTTTAAATATTACACAGACCTCTGGGTAATTATTTTCCCCCGAATGCATAGAGTATGACTGACTATTCTAAACCAGAGACAATACTATATTGTCTCTGTTCTAAACGTTTATACCCCTAATAAATATTACACAACACTCTATTCGGTTTATTATATTTTCAGCAACTCCCGGCCGTGATGAGTTCATTGTCTACTTTGCAGACAATTTCAAATTCCTTGCCAATGTACTGATATAAAATCTGAGGAATTGGATGTCTGCGAATACAGAACCAAATCATTTTAACAATGAAACTTAGTGTTAGCGCGTATCGCGCACATGCATCTGCACATAAGAAGATTCTATCAAATAGTTACCATTCACAGCACAATTACGGCAGTACATCGGCATCGGCATCAGCATCCACACCAACTAATTTCTTTACGGTAAGTCTACCTAACATTAACATTTTTATGTCTTTCGTGGCTCGTGAGTATCAAATTACTAATTCATATCGCAGCTATATAATTACATAGATAATAGAATTCTATTAACCTTATGTGCCGGTCTGGGATCTGAAGACGGTTTATAATGTGGTACATTGCAATCCCTACAAACTCAGCCGCAAAGGTAGATAATTAGATACTTGTATTTTGAGGTGATACGAGTAGATCGTTGCGAAGGCTTGATAATTTCTCTGAATTTGCAGGCCAAAGTTTTTCTATTCCCTATTTAACTTTTGCACTCTTAAGGTCAAAGGGTACAGGTGTCATTTGTTTTGCTAAATTGCTAGAACCCTTCTCCAAGCATTTGGGTATACCTATTTATATAATGCTTGGCTGTGCAGGATTTAATACAGTTATCTTCTTGTTACCCATTAGGCTTAATAGTAATCATTATACTGTAAACGACTTGAGGAGTAGGCACGTAAATATTAGCAATGGGAGCAGAAGCAAATACAGCATACCATCATGCTGGGCGTATACATTTACACAGTGCACAACCCTGTTTGGAGACGGTTACATGGAATAAGAGGCGTGCTTTTTCTCTGTCACTGAAAGGGCATTTATCACATTTAAACATTATAATTAATAATCAACTTTAGTCTGTCAGTTTACCCAAAGACACACAACTTTCCAAAATTTCTTTAACAATAAAGCGAAGTAGGTACCGGAGTTTTTCTGAAACGAAATATCCCGTACAAAAGTGACAGAACGAAATCATTAACGAAAAATTTCGCTTTCTTTTTTCGTTTTGCAGTCCTGTTTTTTTTTCAAAAACTCAAATTCCAAAAAAAAAAAAGTGTAATCTCAACCAAAAAACTGTATAAGCTTCAAAAACGAAGAGATTTTTGTGAAATTACATTTTTTTTTATTAAACAAAAATAACAAAAAACAATTCATTTTAAATAAAATAACTAACTTTTTTTTGTAATTAAAGAAAAAACCAAAAACATTTTACTTTATTCTTTCAAATCTGAAATTAAAAAAAAACTGTAATTTGTACTAGGAGGTAAATTTACCTCCTAAACAACGTTGCCATATTTACAGTTTAAACTGTAAATATGGCAACGTTGTTTGCAGTACGCAGCTGCCAGCTGCTGCGAAATGATGGCGGAAAAGTGGGTAGTTGTAGTAGATTCCTTGGTACAGTTCTCCACTCTCTTTTCGCATACGTTTATGGGACATTTACACGGTCACACATTCCTATCACGGAAAATTAAAGGGATTCCCAATACTAAACAGCCGTCTGACTGAAAGGGACAGCATTACCTAACACGCAAAAAAACGTGATACGTTTTTGGTCGGCCGTCTTGTTTGCGTGGTAGGAATTATGGGAAAGCTATGCATGTTGATATTTTTATAGCGATGGCTTACGAAATTTCGTTTTCCTATAAAACAAAATGGCTTCCGGAAGGGATGAAGGTACATTTAAGCGTAGTACGGACCTCTTTTGAAACGAAATTTTCCGGTGGTCTCCAAATGGACAGCGAAACGTCTACGAAATGGCAGCGGAAAATAATTTGTGTAGATTTCCATCGGCTGATACACAAGTAGCAGTGTTACCATCACTGGCTATTTATTTCCAATCTGGCTCCTTAAAATTGTCATTTCGGATCTATCGTAATTTACGCTATTCACTATTTAAAGTTTTGCGATTTTAGGATCCTTAGAAATTTATAATTATTCTATTGTGAACGTACTTTTTTCGTATAACTAAAACTTTCTAAACAGTTGTCTTTTTCGATTATTGGGCATTTCAGATTTTGATCTGAGATTTCAGATTTGCTGCCAAATGGAACATTAAATCCGAATTTGGTTTTTTTTGTGAGTTGGCCGCAAAAAAACATATTTTTCACTTGCACCGGAAATTCATTGCAATTGAATTTCACACATTTACATTTGCGCTGTTTTTTTTTTTTGTTAACTTTGCAAAATGAAAACTAAAAAAAACTCTCAATTACGAGTTTGTATTGTTTTTTTTTTTTAATTTAATATGTATTACCAAAAAATATGCAGTTTTAATTTTCATATTTGAGTTTGGATATTTTCGTCTTCAAAATTTCTCAATTTGACTCCACCCTCTTATGAAAGCTGGCAACACTGCAGCACAAATGCCAAATTTTCGCAAGCAAAGAATGTCCCGGACAATAAACGTGTGCGAAAAAAGAGTGGAGAATTGTACCAAGCAATCTACTACAACTACCTACTTTTCCGCCATCATTTCGCAGCAGCTGCGTACTGCAAAACGAAAAGGAGAGCGGAATTTTTCGTTCATGATTTCGTTGTGTCACTTTTGTATGGGATATTTCGTTTGTGAAGAGGTGCATACCACGCTTGATTTATTAATTTCGTATAAATGATTGATGAATTGTTGGTTTAATTTACTGAAACTAATTAACACTCTCATTTCACATATTTTAAATCGGAAATAGAAATGTTTTCATGTGATTGCAGAAATGTTGGTCGCCGGAACTTCCGCTTTACGTATCTATAATTATGGGTAGAACATCGTCGGCTTTCTTTCAAAAACTCGTAAGTTGAAAATGGAAAATTTTTGAGGAGGCGCAAAAAACCGATTTAAAAAATTGAAAAAGGAAACTGTTAAAGTGAGACGTGCGAGGGACATACGAGCTTTTAAATGGAAATTTTAGACTTAGGAGGTTTTGAAACTGGTTGATAGAGGCAAAAGGAATTATGATGGAGCTACGAGGTATTGATATTTAAATTCAGTAATTTGTTTTCCTCAGGATTCCATTAAATGTAATTTTTCCATAAAATTCAGACTTACGAGGTTTTGAAAGAAAGCCGACGACATCTATGACACCTTAGGCGTCTGATTTGTGATCTCATTCCTACGCCTTTATTAGCATTAACTGCGGATAAACGGATCTCTCTGTCCCGTCTCGTGCAAAAATGCGCGTGCGTGATATTGTAAATGCGGCTTTATTGGCATTTGTGCTGCAGTGATGCCAGCTTTCATAAGAGGGTGGAGCCAAGTTGAGAAATTTTGAAGCCGGAAATATCAACTCGAAACTCAAATATGAAATTTAAGACTGCACATTTTTTGGTAATATTAAATGAAAAAAAAAAACAACACAAACTCCTAATTGAGAGACTTTTTTTAGTTTCCACTTGGCAATGTAAAAAAAAAAAAAATCAAATGTAAATTATTATATTAAACTACTTACTTCGAAATGGGTTGGTATAAATGTGTGAAAATCAATTGCAATAGATTTCCAGTGCAAGTGAAAAATATGTTTTTTTGCGGCAAACTCACAAAAAAAAAAAATACAAATGTTCGATTCGCCAGCAGAAATCTGAAATCTTAGATCAAAATTTGGAATGCCCAATAATCGAAAAAGACATAACTGTTTAGAAAGTTTAAGTTATACGAGAAGAGTACGTTCTCAATAGAATTATAAATTCCTAAGGATCCTAAAAATCGCCGAACTTTAAATAAAGTGAATAGCGTAAATTACGATAAATCCGAAATGACAATTTTAAGGAGCCAAGTTGGAAATAAATAACCAGTGCTGGTAAGCCTGCTACTTCTGTATCAGCTGATGGAAATCTACACAAATTATTTTCCGCTGCCTTTTCGCTGACGTTTCGCTGTCCATTTCGAGACCACCGGAAAATTTCGTTTTGGAAGAACTGCGTACTACGCTTAAACAAAAAATAGTTGCCAGAATATCGCTAACTGTAGGGTCAAATGTTAATGTTAAGAAAGCCATATTTATCTCAGGCAATAGCTAAATAAATCCGCCCTAAATGTCATTTTGAAGACGATTGTTGCCCAACTGTCCAAAATCACGTTATTAAATTTCGTAATAGGAGCAAATTTAAATACGCTGTTGTTCAGCCTGAGCGTTTATAATTACAAATTAATTTTAGTAAAATGTAATTTTTTTTCTAGTTTTATTCGTTTTAATACAACAATGGAAATGGTTTTACAGCCATGGAAATGGACAAATTAATTTAATTTAATTTATCTATGGACTAACAAACATAAATTTGTACAATGCCTAAAATTGAAAAATTTTGCATTTTTGTTTTATTTTTAAACACTTGAGTATATATTTCTGTATTTTTCTCTGTTTTATCTTTGTTGAACCGCTGCGCGTGCAATTTTTTTTTTTAAAGATCAAATTGTGTTTATTTTCACACTTCTATATACTTTTGCAAGTCTCGTTGCATGATAAATTTAAATTCTGAAACGGAAGCGATAGGTTCGTAAAATGCTTATGGCTTCCTACGTGAGATTTCTGAATTGAATCAACAGGCTATTTTTTCTACTTGCAAAAATAATCACTCGCTAACGATTAAATAATTGTGATTTTTAGACCATCAATAAGGTGAAATATCACACTTTATTTTGTTAAAATACTTTATTTCGTTTTTATGACAAAAAATGGCTGTCTTCTTTTACTTTAAATGAAAGCAATTAATTTACAAAAATGCCGGAAATTATAAAAAGAGAATGGGAGTGGGAAAACTTCACAAAATAGTAAATTTCATTGGGGCTGAGAATCATCCGCAATTACTTAGGGCGGAGGCAAAAAAATTCAAAGTCTACAAATGTTTTATTTGCATCAAAGCATTCTAATAAATTGTGTTTTTTTTGTTAAGTAATCTGAAAGACATCTTATTACGACACAAATGCACTCATCAATCAATCATGAAGTATTAGAAATCAGAGGAAAGCGTACTATAAAAAGTACTGAAAATTGTGCCCACATTACTGATTTTCATATGATATTTGACAGATCAGCGGATATTTTGTGCATTTCCTATTTTGTGTTTTGCTTATAATAAGCCTCAAATTTAATTAATTAAATTTAATTGCAATTTATACATTGGTTTTTTTTTTAGAATAAAATCCTTGTGAAATAAACTATTGTCCTTGTTTTTCACAAAAACAAATTATTAAATTCAAATTCTGAAATGACAACAAAATGTAATAGATTGTAAAAAAGTTGTCGCACTAGGAAATGTGGAGGTGTATTTGTTTATTGGTAGGTAATTGTTGACATTAGTGTTTGATTATTAGTAAGGCCGATTACCTTTGAAAAAATAAAATTCGACTGGACATTAACCTACAAAAAGTAGTGCGTTTTTCTGTTGTCTGTGACGTTCGGATACCTAGTTTATGTAAAACGCCAACTAGATTCGTCGTGACTAGGAATCCGAACGCGTTGACTTAGCAACTTGAATTGTTTTTGTATTCTCGCGGTCACCGTTACCTTTGTTTGATTTTGCCCTTTATTAATTGGAAAAGACCCCTCATAGTTTTTTCAAAAATTGTTATTTTCAAATAAGTACATTTAAAATGTAACACGATTGCTTATCTCACCACAATTACACTGTTATGCGAACTATTGGTTGTTAAATCGTGCGAAAATTCGAAGTTTGCAGAGTAGTCTTAGAAATGGCACCTTTTTCTCTCACCGGCCCTTTTTTCGACTCTTCAGAATTCTGCTACGGCCACTCTGTTTATTCTAAGTCTGACTTTTCGAAATATCAACTGAGTATACAGGCAGGTTTTTCTTGAGTAGATTTGTCGGCTTCCCCTCCATAGATGTCAACTGCAAGAACTAGTCACGTGACCACTCTGGGCCAATCAAAACTGAAATTCATCTAGTCAGACAGCTGTCAGACTTACTAAACTATGAATCCGAACGTCCCCATAGATGTTCAAATAAGAAAATGAGGGCGTTCAAGTATCTAGTTTAGTAAGTCTGACAGCTGTCTGACTAGATCTATCTCGGTTGTGATTGGTTTAAATCGGTCACGTGGGCACCTGTGACATTTGACGTTTATGGAGGGGTAGCCGACGAATCTAGTCAAGAAATTCGTGACTGAGTACTAAGTTGACAGTTCGGGTATGTGGCTGACGTAGGAAAAGTGACGTTCCCGACCAATCTAGTTTTTGCGTTCAGGTTACATCTTATCCAGACCAATCTAGTCAACTTAAGATAACTAGATTCTTGAATGCGGCCAATGCTTCTGTTGTTCAAAAATTTGAATTTTGCACTTAAACAGGAAAAAGTCTTTTTGCAAAATTCACCAAATTGAAGTCAAGTATTTGAGCAACATATTCGGTAAACACACGCGGTTGACATATATATGTAATATATAAAACATATATAGATAGATTTTGAGAGATATTCGAATCAGACCACCATTGTCGGGTCTATTTCCGTCTCTCTTTTACTCAGACGCTTACAACAAATTATAGAAGAAAACCGTCTTATACCCGACCACCAGTTCGGGTTTAGAAGCAAACATTCGACAATCGATCAAGTGCATCGGATAACTGACGTAATAGAGAAAGCTCTAGAAGAAAATAAAATTTGCTCTGCCGTATTCTTGGACGGTTCGCAAGCATTTGATAAGGTTTGGCATGAAGGCCTCAAGAACAAATTAAGACAAATTCTCCCCGAACGGTTATGGAAAATTCTAGAATCGTATCTAGAGAATAGACTCTTTCGTGTCAAACACGGAAACGAATATTTCGGAATTTAAAGAAATAAGGGCACGTGTGCCACAAGGAAGCGTGCTTGGGCCTCTCCTGTACCTGTTATTTACGCGGGAAATTCCGCAAACAGAAGGTAGGTACTACCGTAGCCACTTTTGCTGATGCCACTGCTTTACTAGCAGTTGGTACAACGACCAAAGAAACAAACAAAGTATTAAAAGGCGCGCTCAACCAGGTCTATGAATTGACAAAATCATGGAGGATCGCTCTTTACGAAACGAAATCGGTCCACGTGGATTTTAAATATAAAAAAACAAATAACTTGCCTGTATTTATAAATACGGTACAGGTTCCATTTGCAAACGAGGCCAAATATCTCGGAATGACTCTCGACACCAAATTAAAAAGGAAACCGCATGTAAAGAAAAAATGCGAAGAACTAAAAATCAAATAAAGAGAACTTTATTGGTTACTCGGAAAATATTCCAAGCTTACCCTCGAGAACAAGATTCTTTTATATAAGCAAGTGATGAAGCCTGATGAAGCGAGAGGTCTCAGGTTCGAATCCCGCAAAATCCCAAATTTCAACTTATGGTTTTTTTTCCACTGCGCTACCTCTCGCGAACGTCTGACAAACATCCGAGAGTATAAATGTCTTGAAAGAGCTTCTCAATTAGCCGTTTGGAGTCGGTATAAAACTGTAGATCCCCTCCATCCGTTCCAAAAATGAAAAACTCACACAAAACGAATGGTTGTGAGAAGCTAGGCCTAGGGTCCCTCCGGACCTGTTGCAAGCAGTTTAAACCACCAAAAAATCGCACGTGCAATCATAAAACAATTAGTACATATAAATGTAAAAAAAAAAAACACCAGAGCAGATGCTCTACGTTTTTGTGAATTGTTTTACAACCTTAAAACGAAACGAAAATTGAACAAGATGCTTTTATATTATCTATGAATGCCTCAGGGGTTACTATTGCAGAAGCTAAAAAGAATGATGTTGACAAACTCCTTGAACTTCATTGAGGGTGAAAACTGGAGAGAAATCGAAGATTTTATAAAGGTATTTTTATGCAGATGTCTTGCAAGATCCTGAGGATCAATCTGATCTGTGTGAGTTTCTCGAAGAAACTCAGTACTGCTGTGTTTAGTTCTCTTTTTTTTTACTTTATTTTAAATTTTTTCCATGCTTTCTTTGTATCTAAAGTTCCTATGATGAAAACAAAAGTAAATTGCTGTGAATACGTTTATGATGAAATAGTTATTATTTTATTTATTTTATTTATATTCCTTATTATCGCTGTCAAATAATTTTTAATGAATTCCAATAAAAGGAAACTATCCGTTACTTAATTTTTCTCTTCTTTTCTTAATTTTACATATTGTATGTATCTGAGAATCAAAAGGATACCATTTAAAAAACTTATTTTCAAAATGCACTAAATATAATTTTAATAAGCAAAACTGCCTAAAAAATAAAAAGTTTCTACCAAAGGACGAAAATGAGAGGTCCTTATATTTTGTTTTTTGATAAATCTTATAAAAAAAAACTTAAAAAAAACACAAAATTTACTGTATTTAATTCTCTACAATATTTTAGAAGTTATAGGTTTTCGCCCTTTTACTATAGGCCTGTTCCCTAACGATAATGCATTCGAACACATTCGCCAAAGTTAGTCAAACTTCGTTCCTTTACGCAAAAGTTGGGCAGAAGAGAGCCAAAAAGAGAGAGCAAAACATTTCCCCTCCATAAAAAATCTGCAAATATTAGCCCAAGAAATTTCTTTGGGCTAGTTGCTTATTGCTGACAGATGGTTGTCAAATCGTTCAAATTCTGATTTGTAACTGTAATTTCTGCAACAAAAGCAATTCAAATCCTGGTCTTAAACATAAATTTGTGCTTTTTTCTACTTAAATTTGAATATTGCCGCCTAGAAAAAATTCACATTTTTCAAATTTGTGGTTCAACGCGTTCCCTTTCTTTTTGGTTATATTTAATTTCAGTGAGCATATTCTCTCGCAATGAGAGAAATGTGACATATTGCCAAAAATGAACCAGAAAGTAAGGGAACAGACCTTATGTTTCACGTTCAATTTTTTTTAGCCTCTGTTTGATTGTTAACGTCACAAATGTCAATTGTCAAACTAGATTTGTCATTTATTTCAATTTTAAAAGTCGCATTTTCAATCATAGACTCAAATTTGTATACAAACTACTGCCAACTGACATCAGTAGTATATACAGACTCCCCATTTAGGTGGCGTCAATTTGCAAGCTTCAGTTGTCAGTCTCCCTATAACCAATCGGCCGATTAGTAACAGTATAATGGACGTTTTTAAGAACGAGCAAAATGTAGCGCAAAGGCAATTGATCACTCCTGTCGGGCGAAGCGTGTCGGATTCAATCAACAAATAATTTCACTCCTAAAATATTAAGGATTGATTACCTATCGCTCATATATCATAAGTCCATACATTTGAACATAGACACGCCAGGCGTGAATATCTGACATTCGATTTTTATTTTGCTTCGCTTTGAAAGGTTAAAAGCCAAGTTAACTGGGCCAAAACACAGCCTTTTAAATGTATTCTGTTTCGCACTCTATTTCAGACGGACCTTCTGAACAATTAGAATGAGAATAAAAAAAAATTCCGATCGATTTAATACTGCACAATTATTCAAACTTTTTTTCCCTGCATTTTATGTAAATGGATTTAACTAACTTTCCGAATCAGAGGTAAAAAAAAGAGTGTCGTTTGTAATGTACACTTATGTCACATTGCCTGATTTGCTTATAATGGGTGATTTTTTAGCTGGTTTGGTTTTGGCAACACTGGTTTTGACAGCTGACGTGTGTTTAGTACCTTATGTCACTGTCAAACAGCTTCAGTTTGGTTTGCAATTTAACCATGGATCGTCTTACAAATGAACAACGCTTGCAAATTATTGAATTTTACTATCAAATTTCGTGCTCGGTTCGAAATGTTCATCGCGCGCTGCTTCCATTTTATGATCGGCATTCCCGACCTTCTGAGCAGTCTATTCGGAAGATTGTGACCAAATTTCGCACCAAATTTACTTTGTTGGACATTAAACCACCAACACGTTTACGTACTGTGCGTAGTGAAGAAAATATTGCGGCCGTATCAGCTAGTGTGACAGAAGACCGCGAAATGTCGATTCGGCGCCGTTCCCAGCAGTTAGGCCTTTGTTACAGCACTACGTGGAAAATTTTGCGGAAGGATTTGTGCGTAAAGCCTTTTAAGATACAGCTTGTGCAAGAACTAAAGCCAGCCGACCTACCACAATGCCGAATTTTTGGTGAATGGGCTCTTGGAAAGCTGGCCGAGGATCCGCTTTTTTATCGAAAAATTGTGTTCAGCGATGAGACTCATTTTTGGTTGAATGGGTACGTAAATAAGCAAAATTGCTGCATTTGGAGTGAAGATCAGCCAGAAGCATTGGAACAGCTACCAATGCATCCCAAAAAAGCCACTGTTTGGTGCGGTTTATGGGCCGGCGGCATTATTGGGCCATATTTCTTCAAAGATGATGCGAATCGCAGCGTTACTGTCAATGGTGAACGCTACCGAGCGATGATAACAAACTTTTTTTTGCCCGAAATGGAAGTTCTTGACTTGCATGATATGTGGTTTCAACAAGACGGTGCCACATGCCACACAGCACGCGAAACAATGGCGCAATTGCGAGGCGAGTTTGGTGAACAGTTAATTTCACGTTTCGGGCCGGTCAATTGGCCGCCTAGATCGTGCGATTTGACACCATTAGATTATTTTTTGTGGGGGTATGTCAAGGCTAATGTGTATAGGGACAAGCCCGCTTCGATTGACGCACTGGAAGCCAACATCCATGCATTCATTCGTGAGATACCGGCCGATATGTGTGAAAGAGTATGCCAAAATTGGACTCAGCGGATGGACTACCTGAGACGCAGCCGCGGTCAACATTTGCATGAAATTATCTTTAAACATTAAATTGCAAGGTTCAAACTATCGATTCAAATAAATATTTCATTCATTTTTTCGAATTTTTTGTGTTTTTTTTTTAAAAAAAGTTCTAAGCCTCTTAAAAAATCACCCGTTAGTTGAGAGGATTTAAATAAGCCTCCTATCAATTTACAAATAGTCACATTGCGTTAAAAAAATGGGCAGGTAAGCATACTTGCTAAAAACTAACAGGGAAATACGAAGCTTAAAAAGCAGTGACGTTGACAAAGAAGAGAACAAAACCCTGTGCGACAAAGTGATTCTGCATTTAAAAATATAATAGAAAACAATAGTCCTTGTAAATAGAACGTAGAATTAGTGGTATTTAATGACAACTGGGATAGATGAAAAAAAGAGCACTTTTTTGTGACATTGTTTTTTTTTTTTTGTATACGGGGTAGGTTTATACGTTCTGTTCGCTTTTTCATATTTGTAAGAAAATATAGGGCAGCGAAATTTGTTTTTTCCTTATTGATTGTGAAGTGGCTTTGGTCTTATTCAAGTCTTAAAAGTATTAAGCAAGATTAATTTACAGCAAAAACCCAACACTGTTGGGGTTGGCCCTTGGGCGACGGAAATTCACTGCCAGATATTCAGTTTTAAATGATAACTTTTTAAAATCCTTTATCCATATATACCTATCTCCCCTAAAAGTGAGGAATATGGAGTAGTCATAGTTACTTATTATTTATTTTTATATATTTTATTTAGTAGTTATTTTATTTTTATGCCAAAGCAAGTCACACTTATGCTAAAGGCTTTGGCCCATAAGCATCACCTTCTTTATAATGTAAGCCTTAGAAAGGCTGAATAGTATATGCAGATGCAGTCGTAGGTTACTTTAAAGGGAAATGTATTTGAGATTAGTAAACTCTAGCCGAATTTATAAACATCAAAGATTCTTTCAACAATGTCAATACTGGAAAGATGAGACATTGACAGTACTTTTATTATTTTCTGGTTTGTCAGCATACCTGAAGCAAGACAGATTAAAGCCGAAGTTGTGGGTGTTCTAGGCTAAGAGCTTATCCCCACTCCTTGGGCAGTTTTTCAAACTACTTCCACTACACATCCTTATACGATCACCGGCAGCTTTTCGTGTCATGAGAATCGGCGATGCTTTAGATACAATACGCTTCGGGAGCGAGTATCCCATTTCCTTGTATATAGGCGCCTTCACTGAATCCCGAGGTATACTTACTTTAATTTAGGTGGCGCTACAGTCCGGGGTGGACCTGGGCCTCAATCAATACGCCTCTCCAGTTAGCGCGATCTTTGGCTAACTGCCTCCAGTTGCGCACTCCAAGTTGGTTGAGGTCCCCTTCCACTTGCGCGCGCCACCTAAGGCGAGGTCTTCCTCTACTGCGTTGTCCCTCCGGGTTAGAATCGAAGACTCTTCGGGCCGGAGCGTTGGTGTCCATTCGCTCTACATGTCCCAGCCATCTTAGACGACTGATGCGTACTTTTCTGACTAGGTCGATGTCGCTGTACAGCTCGTAGAGTTCGCTCTTAAATCTTCTCCTCCAAAGCCCGTCAACGCAAACGGGACCAAAAATCACTCGAAGAATTTTGCGTTCGAAACGACCAAGGAGATCTTCATCCGCCTTTGATAGCGCCCATACTTCTGCACCATAAAGCAGGACTGGGATGATGAGGGTCTTATACAGAGTTTCCTTAGTATTTCTCGACAAGGCCTTACTTATCAGTTGCCGTCTTAGGCCAAAGAAACAGCGGTTGGCAAGTGTGATTCTTCGTTTGATTTCTGATGTGATGTCGTTATCAGAGTTTATAGCGGAGCCGAGGTAGACAAAGTCCCTAACTACCTCAAAGTTATAGCTGTCTATCGTGACGTTCTGCCCGATTCGTCGATGTTGTGTGTCCCTTCTTCTTGACAGCATATATTTTGTGTTGCCCTCATTCACCATCAAACCCATTTTTGCCGCTTCTGTACTGATACTTGCAAACGCACCAGTGACAGCTCGCTGTGTTCTGCCAATGATGTCGATGTCGTCAGCGTATGCAAGCAGTTGCACAGACTTGTAGAAAATTGTGCCTCTGGTGTTGGCTTGTGAGTTTCGCACAATCTTCTCAAGAATGATGTTGAAAAAGTTACGTGACAGCGCGTCACCTTGTCTAAATTCTTTTTTGACATCGAAGGTCTCAGTGAGATTGTTTCCGACCTTTATGGAGCAGCGAGCGTTCTCCATCGTCATTCTGCACAATCTGACAAGTTTGGCAGGGATGCCAAAACTAGACATGGCTCTGTATAGCTCGTCTCTATAAATGCTGTCATATGCGGCCTTAAAATCGATAAAAAGATGGTGAGTATCGATCTGGACTTCTTGGGTTTTTTCCAGGATCTGCCGTAGTGTGAATATTTGGTCTGTTGTGGACTTACCGGGCCTAAAACCGCACTGATAGGGTCCAATCAGTTCGTTGACATATGGTTTTAGGCGTTCGCACAGTACGGCAGATAGGATCTTATATGCGATGTTAAGGAGACTGATGCCTCTGTAGTTGGCGCAGTTTAGAGGGTCTCCTTTCTTGTGGATCGGGCAAACAATGCTGAGGTTCCATTCATCAGGCATACTTTCCTCTAACCAAATCTTGGAGATGAGTTGGTGTATGCTCTCTACCAAGTCATCTCCGGCTGCCTTAAAGAGCTCGGCAGGTAAGCCGTCTGGACCAGCAGCCTTGTTGGATTTAAGCTTGGATATTGCTATCCTCACTTCATTTTGGTCAGGTGGACGGAAATCTTGGCTGTCATCGTCCAGGTTGAATGGTTCGTTCTGCCTAACAGCGGAATTTGTGTCGTCTTCGCCGTTTAACAGTCTGCAGAAATGGTTTTTCCATGTCCTCAGCACCGACTGTGACTCTACTACAAGGTTTCCTTGTTCATCTCTACAGGTCTCCGTTCGGGTCTTGTTGGCATGACACGTTCTTTTTACCTTTTGGTAAAACTTCCGAACATTGTTCCTGGAGTAACAGCTCTCTATATCCCGAGGTATATTCAAATCAAAAACAGTTTTCTTCCAAGCAAAGATCCCAAGGTATTTCTGGAAGGCACACAAGATGGATACAAGATGGATACAACTTCCTTGTATCACTGTTTCTCTGGGGTCAAATCGCATCTCGGAATTAAAGTCCTCCCTTCAAGGACCTGTTATACAAGATTTTAATCACCTCGCCTCTACTGTTTGCTGGAGAATATGGACCTTTTGCAAAGTGCATGAAATGGTCTTGTGACGCTCTGTAAGAACGATTTTTCGTTAAAGTGCAGAAGAGGAAATCTATATATTAATACGGAGTTGCCTAAAACGTGTTTCCCCCCTTTTTTCCTATTATAAGTCACATAAATATGCCAACACTGTATATATTTGGGTAGGGGACAATACATAGAAGTGCACAATACAAAAATTATCCACAAATTATGAATTAAAGCAGGTAAATTTAAGCGAATTGCATGAAATTACAACAACAACAACATGGCACCCGCGTGAAGTTAATTCGCACTTTTTCTAGAATGAAAAACGTGAAATGCAGTTCTATAGACAATCGTTTGTAGCTGTTTGTAGTGAAATTCTTTTCGTTTGTAGTTCAACCGTTTGAAAGTTAGAACCATTTGAAAAAACAAAATCCCAATGCCTTAAAACCGTGTTATTTCTGAAACCGCAGCTAGCAAAGTGATAAAATTTCTAAAATCTATTTTCGAAAGTGTTCGACAATACTAATCTAATAAAATTCAAATCGTACCAATCGGCCTAACGGTTTATGATTTATATGAAATTTAAGCAAAATGTTGGCTTCTAACTTAAGGTCCCCATAACTCTAAAACTGTTGAACAACAATCGATGGAACTTTGCATATCTATTCTATGCACCCTTTTCTACCTGTAATATAAAATAGAAGACAGCCCGCATTACTGGACACTTTTTATTCGCAATTTAAGGAAAACCTAAAATGGTTTCGATTGCCTATTTATAAGCCCTCCGATATTTCCCCTTCACTTCCCCTTCAAAAATTAACTTATAGAATAAATTGGTCGAATTTCGACCACTGGGCGACCCCTAGTTTATATTAACAGCAACTCAAAAAAAAGGGTCGAATAGATTTGTCCGTCTGTTCGTCTATCTGTCTATCTGTCGATGCCTATACAGCCTAAACGTCTGCCCGGATTTCGTTCAAACCTCGGATTTGGAGTTTAGGGATTTACTATAATACAATACAATAAACAATATTAATGGTACTTCCCATATAAAATGTTCATACCAGTTTGATTTGTTCGAAAACAGCACTAACGATTTCAACCTAAATTGTTATTTGAGCTTAAGTAGGCGAGATTAACATGACGTGCATATTCAGTGTTTTGCTAAAAGATCGAATGAAATTTGGACATATCTCGAAAACGGTGAACATGATTGTAAAAATACTAATTTTTAAGGTAATACGGTCATTTATAACATATCGTACAATGGGTTTTAGAAAAAAGTTTTTTTTTTCAAAATTTGGTTTTCCTTTAGTTTACCTGAAAACGGCCATAACGATTTCGACCATAATGGATACGTATAATAAAATTGATATTTACAAAGTTATTGCGTCCTTAATTTTCAATTCGAAGCACCGAAAACACTAATCTTAAAAACTACTCATATCTCGGAAAGCCCATTTTCGATAAAACTTTGAAACCAATATTATTTTTCAAACTAAACGTTCCAATATTTGGTTCTGTTTTGTCTGCATAGTTTTACAAAAACCGCTCCAAAGATTTTGATCAAAATAGATGTTAAGGATTATATCTGTACTCTAAATAAGATCCCGTACTCAGTTTTCCTCAAAAAATTCGAATAAATCATTTTTTGTATTATTTCTCAAAAATTACTATCCAAAACCAATCTGCAACATCCATTCAAAATGCAACAACAGCAACGCAAATCAGCCGTATTGAATATTTACCTTAAAATAATTGCAACCACTTGGAGTCCACGCAATCCAAACATTCCACTTCATTTGCACCCGCGCACACGTCCATCGGAATATTCAGTTAATAACTGCTAATGCAAATTCAAAAACAAATCAAAACAATCCAAAATTGAGAGCTAAAACTTATAAAAACTCACATTTCTATTTGATATTGTACCTACTGCCACATCGAACGAATAACCTAAAAGTGAATTTTATGACGGTTGCTTCTGAACAGAGGTAGTTAGGGACTTTGTCTACCTCGGCTCCGCTATAAACTCTGATAATGACATCACATCAGAAATCAAGCGAAGAATCACACTTGCCAACCGCTGTTTCTTGGGCCTAAGACGGCAATTGATTAGTAAGGCCTTGTCAAGAAGCACTGAGGAGATTCTATATAAGACTCTCATCATCCCTGTCCTGCTCTATGGCGCAGAAGCATCGGCGCTATCAAAGGCGGATGAAGGTCTCCTTGGTCGTTTCGAACGCAAAATTCTTCGTGTGATTTTTGGTCCCGTTTGCGTTGACGGGCTTTGGAGAAGAAGATTTAACAGCGAACTCTACGAGCTGTACAGCGACATCGACCTGGTCAGAAAAGTACGCATTAGTCGTCTAAGATGGTTAGGGCATGTAGAGCGAATTCCAACCCGGAGGGACAACGCAGTAGAGGAAGACCTCGCCTTAGGTGGCGCGAGTTAAGTATCCATAGCAAAACATATTGAGAAAAAAGATAACATTATTTGTATTCAATGATATCTTTAGTCTCTAGTACAGTCTTGCACACAACGCTACAATGATAACATATGTAAAAGAGATAATATCGTTTGTATACAATGTTGGAATATTATCTCTTCTTCATTATCAAGCAAGACGATTGTACGCTTGGGTCTCCTTGTAGATAGATAAGAAAAGTATATAAATACGACTGTATGATGAATTTATCAACAGTCTTATTGTAACTACATAGTAGCCTTAAGCTCCTTTTAGAATTAGTAAAAAGTATTTCAATAATAAAGGACATAGTTCCAAATAAATATTGTTTAATTTTAAAAGTAAGAAACAAGTGTTTTAATTGGCGATCCTGCCAGGAGGTTAAATATACTTTTTAACTTCAATCGAGCGGACCTCGGGAACAAGTAGTGAAATCTAGTATAAACAGAACACTCGCGTTACCGGTTACAAGAATTACCTAGCATAGCAGGTACAAATATAGCTTCTTCGTACGAAGCAGCAAAGCAATTCAGTGAAAGTGTATATGTGGAGAAAAAAAACACACAAATTCGACGACAACAGACACGAGTTCAAAATGGAACAACTCGCAGTATTAATGGCAAGATTAGAAGCTTTAGAAACCAGGAGCAACACAGTAACACAAACCCTAGAGCACACACGCACAGAGAATGCAAGGTTAGCAGCAATAATAACTAACCAAAATCAAATAAACACTAATTTAGAAACAAAACTAAATGAAGTAAAATCTGGATTAGGCATAGTACCAAACATACCTGTGCTAGAGGAAATAAGAACCACATATACAGATGGTAGTGAAATACAGTTAGACGCATTTAAAAGCCTACCTATTTTCAACGGCGATCAATCAAATTATCGGTCGTGGCGCGAAGAAGCATCCAGATTAATGGACAGCATTAAAAACTTCAAAACACACAGTAAGTACGCAGCAGCATTGACTATAGTGAAAAGTAAAATACAGGGTGCAGCCGCGAATGTGTTAACTAATTATAACACAATTTTTAATTTTGAGGCGATACGTAACAGATTAGATTATACGTACTCTAATCAAGAACCTCTATACGTGCTACAAGACATGATGAAAGCCATCACGCAAAAAAGAAGCACACTGTCTGAATACCACGACGAGATAAATAAAAATCTCAATTTAATAATATCAAAAATCACTATGTCAGGTGATCCGCCGAATATAATCGACAGACTAATTAAAAATGCTAACGACGACGCAGTTCGTATATTCATTGATGGTATGAGTGACAACTTTACAAGAGGATCATTATATTCAGCTACAATAAATGATCTAGAACACGCATTCGCAATTGCTCGCAGAATAGAACATGATAATGTGCACAGGCATTTACATCTCACTCAGGATAAGCACCACAAAAATATGCCACATGAACGCAGAAACGAAAGAAGACCAAATTATTCGAGCCAAACAACGAATTATCAACCCCAGAAGCAATACGATAATATGCAGCAACACAATCAAGGACCACAGCCGATGGAGATAAACTCGAGACAAATTGTACATGCACAGCGACAAAATTGGAATCAATACAAACCCGATGTATATAATCCACCAGCGAAACGTGAACACAGCGGGAGTTTCAACACACACAACAGACCGCAACGATCTTATCAGCAGAACTTCAAGCAGCAGAGAGTAAATAACTCCCGACAACAACGCAGAGACGATGTCAGCAGTACATATGCAGAAGCAGATGAAACGGAATGTATGGTAAATAATAACATAAGAATAGATCATTTAAACTAGTAGACGGGTTGCCCTGCTTAAATTTAACTAGTACTATTTCTAAAAAAATTTATAAAATTCTTATTGATACTGGTGCAACCCATAATTACATTAATAGAAAATGCGATTCTAGCAAAAAAATTAAAATTAAACCTATAAAAATAAAAACAATGCATGGTTATTCTATGGTAGATACAAAGAAAGTAGTTAGGATATTAAAGAAAAATATAACATTTTTTGAATTAGAGGATATTCAGTCTTTTGATATGATATTAGGATATGAAGGACTTAAAGTTCTAAACGCGGAAATAAATTTCAGTAATATGACTCTAACTACCATAAGCAGTGTCGAATCTATTCAGAAAATTAATTACATAATTGGGGAAAATAATATTTATAAAGCAGACATAGATAGACTGATGAAGATTAATAACAGCATAGGACCGTTACCCTTTACAGATACTATAGAAGCAAGCATTAGGACGACCAATGATAATCCGGTTTATGTTAAACAATATCCATATCCCATAGCAGATAACGAATTCGTAAACAAAGAAATACAGAAACTCTTACATGACGATATAATAGAAAAAAGCCATAGTCCTTATAACAGTCCCATATGGACAGTACCTAAAAAAGGTTTGGACGAAAAAGGAAAACCAAAACGGCGCATGGTTGTTGATTTCCAAAAACTTAACGCTCACACTGTAACAGACAGATACCCCATTCCGGATGTCAACATGACAATTCAAAATTTAGGTAAAGCCAAGTACTTTACAACATTAGATTTGGAGTCAGGTTTCCACCAAATTAAAATCAAAACAGATGATAAAGAAAAAACAGCTTTTGCTATAAATGGCGCAAAATATCATTTTAAACGAATGCCTTTCGGGCTCAAAAATGCACCAAGCATATTTCAGAGATGCGTGGACGACATTTTGAGAGACTTTGTAGGTAAATTCGTACACGTTTACATTGATGACGTATTGATATATTCTTCATCTGAGGAAGAACATATACAGCACATAAGTCAAGTATTCGACGTACTCAATAAAGCCACATTAAAAATATCTGATGAGAAAAGTAAGTTTTTTCAAGAAGAAGTAGAATACTTAGGTCACATAATCAGACATGGTAGAATCACTACGAACCCTGAGAAAATAGCAGCTATAGAAAATTTTCCAGTCCCACAAACGGTAAAGGATTTGAGAGGATTTTTAGGTCTTACAGGTTACTATCGTAAGTTTATAAAAGGATACGCAAGCATAGCCAAGCCCCTGACATTATATTTACGAGGAGATAACGGTAAAGTAAACAAAAAACAAAGTAAAAATATTAAGTTAAATCTGAATGATTCAGCATTAGAAGCGATTAGAATTTTAAAAAATTATTTGAAAGAACAAGTCGAACTTTTTCAACCGGATTATAGTAAACCATTCGAGCTTACTACTGATGCATCCAACATAGCTATTGGAGCCGTACTAAGTCAGAATAAGCAACCTATACACTTCTTGTCAAGAACACTGAGTAAGACAGAAGAGAACTATAGCACAAACGAGAAAGAGCTATTAGCGATCATATGGTCCTTACAAAAACTCAGAAACTACATATATGGTATAGCAGACTTAACCATATATACCGATCACCAGAGCCTTATATATTCTGTATCAGAAAAAAATCCCAACACAAAGCTGAAACGTTGGAAGGGAATCATTGAAGACTTTGGAGCAAAATTAGTTTATAAACCAGGAAACCTAAATCTTGTAGCTGACGCATTATCACGTCAACGCATAAATACTTCTACCATAGAAACAGCACATTCAGCTGAAAGTTCTTCTAATGATATAATAAAAACTGTGAATCAGCCTTTTAATGCATACACTGCACAGTTCGAACTTATTGAAGATATAACAAATAATATCGAAACACAAATCTATTTTAGTAACAAAATAAGACTCATAATAAAGTTTAAGGACAAAGACTCTTTACTAAGGCAGATGAAAGAAGTTATACAACCCCAAAAGATTGTAGCTTTGCATACGAAATTTGAAAACATATACAAATATGGTGAAAACATAAAAAAAGAATTCCCACTAGTAAGATTTATATTCACACCAAGAAAACTTCAAGACGTGACAAATTTGGAGGAACAACTAAAACTTGTAAGGGTAACTCACGAAAGAGCACACCGAGGGTTACGTAACAATATACAAGAAATCTCAGAGAAATATTACTGGCCCGATCTAAATAAACAAGCAAAGAGTTTCAACAGGCATGTCTATTTGGAAAATATGAAAGAAAACCTATCAGAGAACCTCTGAATAATTCAGAAATACCAACACATGTGGGAACACACATTCATATGGACATATACTTCAACGACAAGTATACTTTCCTTGTAACAGTAGATAAGTATTCTAAATATACAATCCTTCGGGAAATCGAAACTCGAAACAGACTGTACGACGTTATGGAAGAGGTCTTATCTAATTATTTCCCAAAATGTGAACGACTCATGACAGATAACGAGAAGGGATTCAAAACAGAAATGGTGAACCAAATGTGTTTGAAATACAACATAACTAAAGTAGAAACTCCAGTATACAGATCGACAGCGAACGGTCAGGTAGAACGTGTAAACGGTACAATAACTGAACTGTCTAGAATATTCACAATTCAGAATAAAACAAGACTTATCGAAGAAATATTTAGAACAGTGCGTGAATTAAATAATTCTATACACTCAGTTACCGGTTTGAAACCTAGAGACATTTTCTTTAATCAAAATAAATATAGCAATAGTGAAATTATAATAAATAAACTAAACTCAGCATCCAAAAAAGTGATCGAACGTCTAAATAAAGGAACTCGACACAGAGAGTATAAAAAAGGAGATAAGATAATGGTAAGAATCACAGGTCTTAGAAAGAAATCTAACGCCAGATACATAACAAGAATAGTAGAAGAAGATAAAGGAGACACTGTAATCTCTAAAGAAGGAATAAAAATTCACAAGGATAACATAAAGAATTATCATTTTTCAGATGACGAAAATATTAATATTCCTAACATTACTAGGAATTGTACAGAGTCAAGAAGGGCAAGGAAACGTTCAAATAACTGAGTTACTAAACAAGAAGTTTATACTTACGCAAACAGATGACGTGTATTTATTCAAAGAACAAACTTATTTGTTACATGCCACCAACCTGACTTCGATATTTCAACCTTACGTAAATATCGTAACTAGTAAATATCAACCTACACAAGAAGAAAAAATTTGGTTAAGTAAAATTAAGAATTTAGCAGACCAATTACAAGAACATACTAGGCATACTAGATCAATTAACTTTTTAGGAACAGCTTTCAAATATGTGTTTGGTAATCCTGACCATTATGACTTAGTTAACATAGAAACGAGTATAAATAATCTCATAGAAAACAATAATAAACAAAAAACTATAAATTCTAGATTTGAACAAATTTTGCAACAATTCGAAGGTCAGAGCCTTAAAGAACATTTAGTAATAGAACAAGTGTACGAACAATTATTATTATTGACCAGAACAATTAATGCAGTAAAAAATAATGAATATTTATCAGAAAGCCTAGACTTAGATGACATTAAAAATATTATTCAACATGAAATAATTCAAGTACCCATAATAAATATACTTGAGTACTCTAAAATATTATTAGCTAGAACTGATGAATTCTTCATCACAATATATAAATATCCAGTTCTAATTAAATCATGTAAATTGTATAAAGTAACACCTTTAAATTCAAAACATGGAAAAATCATTACAGATAAAACAATTGCCTTATGTAACCAAACTTATTTAAGAACAAGAAATTGTCAAAATCATCTAAGTAAAAACATTTGTGAAATTAACTTTGAAGAAGAAAATTGTCTTATTCCACTTTTAAAGAATATAACTTCAAAATGCAACATTAAACAAGAATACGATTACGACTTAGAAATTGAATCCGGTGTTATGTTATTAAGCGGTAAGCATAAGTTAAATAATCAAACAATTAATGGTATAAACTTAGTTACTTATGAAAATACTATAAATCTAGACGATAAAATATACAAAAACATGCATAAGCAAATTAAAGAAGTTATATTAAGAAATCATAATTCAGAGTCTTACATCGACCAAATAATTAAAGAAGATACAATGTACAAATTCGATAACATAGATACTTTAAAAAAACTAATTATTCCTTTTGAAGAAAAACCGATATTATCAACTATATACACAATTGTAACACTGATTGTTATTCTAGCATTTACGTACGTAATGATAAAAACTATACAATGTATAACAGATCGTCAAAAACAAAAAAAGATTGACGCATATAACAAAACTTATGAAAGAGAAATGTTAAAAATAGCGTCGAAAAATCGGGACGATTTCGTTTAACAAGGGGGGGAGTTAAGTATCCATAGCAAAACATATTGAGAAAAAAGATAACATTATTTGTATTCAATGATATCTTTAGTCTCTAGTACAGTCTTGCACACAACGCTACAATGATAACATATGTAAAAGAGATAATATCGTTTGTATACAATGTTGGAATATTATCTCTTCTTCATTATCAAGCAAGACGATTGTACGCTTGGGTCTCCTTGTAGATAGATAAGAAAAGTATATAAATACGACTGTATGATGAATTTATCAACAGTCTTATTGTAACTACATAGTAGCCTTAAGCTCCTTTTAGAATTAGTAAAAAGTATTTCAATAATAAAGGACATAGTTCCAAATAAATATTGTTTAATTTTAAAAGTAAGAAACAAGTGTTTTAATTCGCGCTCAAGTGGAAGGGGACCTCAACCAACTTCGTGTGCGCAACTGGAGGCAGTTAGCCAAAGATCGCGCTAACTGGAGAGGCGTATTGATTGAGGCCCAGGTCCACCCCGGACTGTAGCGCCACATTAAGTAAGTAAGTAAGTAAGTAAGCTTCTGAACTTTTTACCTATCTAGCAATTGACTCAACCAAACTTTTGATGAACGAGAAAGTTTCGTGCGATCCAGTCGTGTACTTTATTTGAATTCCAATTTCCACAAAAGTCGTTAGAATCACAAGGAAAATTCAAAAATTTAAATTTCCTGGTCAGGGTTAAGTTAGGTTGGTGGGCTGGCGGGGAGTGTCCCGCGCCACACTCAGGTCAAAATTGACCCATTGTGATACCCTGGTACCTGGTCAGGTTGGATAGGCATTGCAAGGCAAGTACATACAGCGAAGTAATAAATGCTATGTTCGAATTTTCGAACTTACTTTTATTCATACCGATTCGAAGCAATTGCTAACGCTAAGGGCTTTTTCTTTTCTACTATCTTTTGCTCCAAGCAAAGGCTAGTTTTATTCATACGAAAAATTACCTGTACTATATAAGAAAGGCAAATAGGGCTTTGTTTTTCACGAGATATCGAAAAACGACCTCCTTGGTCTTGCCTTTCTCTTTGCATACTGTTTAAGTACAGAGGAGAAAGGTACTCGTCCATTTATCATCAGCTTACGACTTATCCTAACGCTCTTGGAGTTAATCGTGATACCTCATCGATGGAAAATAAAACAGCTTTTTACAAAATATGTACTCATTTCTCGCACGATTCCCGTATCATAACAGTCAACGGGAATATAAAATATATTGTATATCCTTCTAATACTCAAAAAAAAAAAAAAAAAAGATTGCCTTCGACGGAACAACTCAAAGATACCCGATCTGCCATCTAATCGTGATGGAGTGTGAGCGAGTAAACAAGCCAAAGCGCAGATTTTTATATTTATTTTTGTGTTTAAAGCCGTAGGTATGTACACACTTTATATACCCCTTGAAGCAACGAAATATAATAATGCACATAGCCTTGGATACAGCTGAAAGAGAATCGAAATGTATTACGAACCAAAGGCAAGAACTTCCTCGATTGACATTGACAGTAAATTAACTTCCCCAAACGGTCAGAAGAGTTTTGTTTGTGTTAATCAGCTTCAGTGTTGTTAGCACTCTCTCCTCATTTATCCCAAGAAGCATGGTAATTTTTCCCTTTTCACCGTACCCAAATTCTTTTAAAATCCCACGATACTTTTTTGCCTCAAAATCCAGTTTTTAAAAGTAAAATTTGTATGACAAGGAAAGACAATCACGGTTACTAGAAATTTGGATGAACACAATTTATATGATCAGTTTTTTATGCACATTCAGTATGTTCATAATCATGGTGAAATGTAGGAGTTTTCATGAAATTTCAGCAAAAATTTATAGTTTGAATGTTTTTTGTTAGGTTCCTCAAAATCCCTCGATTTGGCGCTTTTTCCCTTTATCCCTCGAAACGCTTTTCGGACATCGAAATTCCCACAAAAAGGGATAAACTCCACAATATAAAAACACGGATCAGCTCCTTTACCACATGACTGACGCTAAGTGTATGCCTATACCTACAGCTCCTCTCCTACCTGTTGGAACTAAATGACAGACTTGGAGAAAATCAACTATTCGATTTATCAACTTTATCCCTGATTAGGCATTTGTATCGATTACTGAAGCATATTGATAGGTATTGATTTTTCATTTATGGATATTGGATACTGTGCCCATGTTCTGTAATTATCACATCGATATATTTTTCACTAAAACAACTGAAATTGAAAAAAAAAAAAAAAAAAAAAATTCCAATGTTTTCGATGCTAACTTTTTTTTTTTTTTTCAATTTCAGTTGTTTTAGTGAAAAATATATCGATGTGATAATTACAGAACATGGGCACTGGTTACATATCGAAAGGTGTTTATGAGTTACCATAACTTTTACCCGCGGCTTCGCTTGCGTTAATGTCGATTTTGTCTCAAGTACACTAAAGGTATCCTATGCCCTTTGTTGTAGTGTTTATTAAAAAATTATTTTCACAGGAAGAAAATAATGTTTAATGTATACATATTTCAATTTATGTTAATACACTTCTGCATACAACATTGTACGACTCATTGATTTCTGTCAGCATGTGTAGGTTTTATGCACTCGATACTCTGGAGCAACCGACATAAAGCTGTCCATGTGAGAAGCACGGAGTGCCCAAATTAATTCCTGACACTTTAAGCGATCTGGAATTTTGTATAGTCATTAAAAATGCCAACTTGCAATTGAAAGTGCAGTCTTTTAAACTGAAAGGACAAATTAACTGATACTATTGGGATCCGTGGAATCAAAATGCACTCTCCTTTTGCTGCTCCGTTAGTAATACTGGCCGTTATGATATTATCCTCCCCAACTCTGTGACACGTAGCTTGGACCAGTGCTGTTGTTTTAGAAACAACCAAAGCAGTACATTTAAGATTTTGTTTGCATAATTTTGAGGCAAAATCACAAACAAATTTGTAAAAATATGTTGAAATACGTTTTTTTTTTTTTAACAAGTAGGGGGAGTTGGGGAACATTGATACGATTTTGCTTGAGACTCAACTAAAAGACAGCATAATGACAGAAATAACAAAATAAAATATGTGATGTGTTGAGTGTCCTTATAACTAGCTAATATCGACGAATTTACTCTAAAATCCATTCACAAAAATCATAAGAACCTATTTAAAAAAAAAAAGAAATTTGTATCAAACTTCCCCACTCACGTGGTACATTGGTACACGTCCGGGTCACTTTGATTGATAGCAATTTAATCACTATTATTATTGAAAAACTTCAATTATTAAAATATTATTTAGTATTTTAATAACAAATAACAATACAAACAGTGTTTTGGTATTTGATAATTCATGTTAACCTAAGTTTAAATTAGTTTTAATTAGAAATAAATGCTTTCCAAAGCTTCTTACATAAATAACATAAACTAAAGAACTCAAAACAAGGAACTTCGAATTTATAGTCCTTTTGTTGTAAGGACAACAATTGATTTTAAAATTAAATAGGGAAGCTGTTCTGCAGGTGCATTGATACTCATCAAACTACCCCAGGGTCGTATGTATCAATGTGCCCCAACTGACTTAAAAAAATATATATATTAAATGCAGTAAAAGCAATGTTTTATAACAACAGTTTTAGTAAATATCAAATTACGAAGGACATATATTCACCAAATAACTTCATACGAAACTGTTAACACAAATCCTTTTAAAAAAAACTCAGTCGAAAAAAATGACAAAAAATTAACTTGAAGACGTACGAAACACGTTTGTGCATGTTAGGTCCAAAGCGATAACTGAACAGTGATGTCAACCAGGGGTCGAATCGCCACTTCCGTGAACGAGCCATACGCTCACGGAATTAAGTTGATTTTACATGTGAAACAAAAACAAATTCCGTCACGTAATGCTCGTTAACGGACGACGCGATTCCACCCCAGATATATTTGCGCATTGATAGACACGTTGCGCTGTGTGCTTCGTTGAGTGGTCTGATGTGCCTTGTTTTCTAATAATGCCGGTTGTATCTATGTGTCCCATGTATCAATGTACCCCATCTCCCCCTAAGTAAGTTAGTTATTTATTCATTTATTTACATTTCAATATATGTACACATAGGACCTTGCCAATAAACAATAAACGACTCTAAATTTGAGCAGTTCACAGTGGCTATATTTTCCATATTAATTTCGCAATTGCGAGCTTCCGTAAATTTAATGTCGCCACTAAAATTTGTTATTAGTAGGTACGGCGTTATGGTTGGCATATTTATAAATGTATATTTTATTAATAGATTAAATTTTCGATAAATAACGAAATGTAAAGATAGGGATAACAATTTTAAAATTATTCTGTTATTAATAGCATTCTATACATGCATATTCTTTTTAAAAAGTTACCTACTAAAGGTTTTCCAGTCCCACTCATTTAGACGGTGGATAGTTTCCTGCATAGTTAATGATTGTTTTCCAAAGAAAATTGTCCTCTGCGGTTTGAATATAGGACATATACTAATGATACGAAAGCAATCTTCTTTCGATTTTAGGTTGCAGAGCGTAGGTACAGAATTGATTGAAGCTTCCATTGTAAGGGTTACCATTTAAGGAAAGAAACTCACACCTTGCTTTGAATAATAAGGATATATCATCATAGTTAAGTGAGTCGTGGAAGTAGTTTTTGTGGTTTAGATTAAAGTTAAGCTGTTTGTATAATAGCATACTTACGGAAATTACGTCGGTGGTTCATATCCACCTTTCTTTCATTTTTTTTGAAAGAGGTTTAGGAAGTCCGGTTTCCAAGTATACGGCATAGCTGGTTGTATTTAGAGGTAGATTGAAGAGTTTCGTTTAAAAAGTTCCTGCGGAACTTCTTGATTACCTCGTACTCATAAGATCCCCAAACTTGAGAAGCATAGCAAAGTGTTGATTTGACAACTGAATTAAATACCTTATAATTTGGAGATAAAATTATTATTTTGTTTGAGAACACAATCGGAAGAACTCCCGGAAAAATCTCAATACGTTCAGCAGTTTTTTAGTTATTTAACCACAAGCATACAAACTTTCACATTTATAATATAGCATTGGTATGGACCATCGAGGAATTAATGATTTTTTGGTAACCGGCGGTAAACTTGATGAAAACGTCTTTAAGGGAAAGATTGTACTGAACCCCAAAGACGGTAGCTCGTCGAAGAAATATAACCAGTTCGTCACTAATTTTGCGAGTGTCCAACCCCTATTAACAACCTTCTGCGGACTCTAAACAGTTACTCTTCTGATGAGCTGGATGATCTGGACTTCTGGAGAGCATAGATCTAAAAAAAAGTCCTGAGATTCGTACTGAAATCTGGGTGATAAGAACCACCCAGATTTCAGATAAAAAGGAATCATCTCCGCAGTAACTC
The DNA here is from genome assembly GCA_946477585.1 of Cheilosia urbana. NCBI lineage: Eukaryota > Metazoa > Arthropoda > Insecta > Diptera > Syrphidae > Cheilosia > Cheilosia urbana. Next base: position 59,677,094 of record OX297854.1, on the reverse strand, counting down.
CTGGGGTGGTGTCTGTGACGTTAAAAACCCAACTGAATACTAAGTGAAGCTTTGGAAACTGCGACAAGAGGACCTCTTTACCTATATCTATATGACTGATGCGTCTTATATTGATAAGGTCGAAGTTACTGAACATTGTGCAAGTCGTATAGTTTGCCGATAAGTTTTTGCCCGCCAATGCAGTCGGGAGCAATAATTATTTGCAGAGAATTTGCAGTCAAACAAGGCTTATGCTTAGAGTACGTTGTTCTGCAGGGCTGGCGAGGATTTTCCTTATACTATTGCTTTGACAATGTCCTACTTTAACTAATTTTTCTTTCTTGCTTCCTTACGATGAAGAAATAATTTGATTGATAGAGGTAATTGCATTTCTCCAATTCTGACATTTTTAATGTTATAAGAGTTCATAGCTAATCTTAGCCCTCAACTAATGCTTGAGGCTCAGCTTCTTATTGCGATGTTACGTACAACAGTATAAACTTCATATTGTCCCTCAAATACTTATGTCAAATATGTCATAATATTTAGTTGCTCAAACTTACCGAGGATTATTCCACTGGGGTTGATTTTCAAGTCTAGAAAGCTTTTTTTAAAGTATGATGCTGCAAAAGCCACATGACCTTTTATCCAAAATTAAAAGTAAATGGTCGAGCTGCAGCGCTTTACCTCAAACTCACGAGTTTAGAAAAACTATACTCCGCTTTGTTTTAAAAGCCCCCCCCCCCCTAAACGCTGTAATGTGACGCCTTAAATTCGATAAAAAGATGCTGAATATGAAGTTGAACTAAAACACTTTTTTGAAGGGTCTGTGCACTTTCGGGGACTCAAAATTGCACGTTTACATAATATAGGAGAAATAAAAGATCTTAATGCCTCTGTATTTGATTTACTTTTGAAGCACGGAAACGATACTGATCGTTTCTCGTGATCATTCGTTTTCTTTCTAAGGAGCGCAGACTAGCTGAAGTTCTGAGGATTAGTGCGTAGCATGCTTTGGTATACTTTGGCCTCAGTGAGTTCAAAAGGATTTATCCACTCTTGGATATTAAGTCAGTGTTCATCATTCCCTCAAAATAACTTGTCAGCTCAAGTCTTGGTTGTAACTTATGATAGACGATGAGTCTGAGAAGAGTGCGGTCTGCGTTTTTACAAAAGGCGTTTCTAAAAAGACTCCTTTTAGACTCATCGTCTAGGAAGCTGCGCCTACGACTTGCTGTGCTCTGTGACATCTGCTACGGTAATTGCTACAGGGAACGGTTTTTATTTTTAGCGAAAAACTCACCTATTTAGAGAGGTTAACATGGCTGCATATCAATTTCGATGGAAATCGTTGGAGCCGTTTCGAATCAAGCTTGTTTGAAAATTTTATATGGAAGTACCATTTAAATTAAGGTTACCGTGCAAAAGAAAAACGTTCCCGAACTGTAAGCCCACAAACTCTAAATCTAGTAAGCCAGTAGCGCTGGAAACAAACTTAAGCCGTCATATGTCGTTTTTCCGAGAATGGAACCTGAGAACTTTCCCTCAGTAGTCAACCACACTACTCACTGATAGCGCCCTTTTATCGAGTTAATTAAAATCCAGCTATCTATCTTTCCCATCTTTGAACGATTGTCTAGTGCGACCAATAACACGTCAAAGTCATTTACTCAAAGAATCTTTGCGAATGCAATCTTCCTATAATCTTTCTTTTAATTCAACGTCTTCTCTCAGGCTTCAAGGATTAAAGCTCTTTCTTCTTTGACATCAATGTATGTAATTGAGTTTAGTCACATCTTTTCTTTCTACCGATCAACTGCTGCAGAAGCTTCCGTTCGTGATTTCAACTGTATAGCAGGCCCATCATTGAATCCAACCGCTTTTATAATTCTTAGCTTTTAGCCTTAGAAATCTTATATTGAAATTGGGTTGGGGTCAAAATTCTGGATGCCTCAAACTTCTTTTTTTCTAAACATTTTTTTAAACATTTTTTTTATTGTTTGCAGAATTTTGTAAAGCAGAACATTTTACTTTTTGAATTTGTATTTTTTTCAATTTTAGCTCATTCTTTCTTAATTTTTATCTTTCTTTATTAAATTTTGCATTATTTTTTATATTTTCATTTTTTTTTTTTCAATATTGTGTAACATTGTTTTTTTGTCATTTAATATTTTTTTTTTTCGGTCAAATATACTTTTTCTTGTTTCTTTTTAATTTTATTTTTATTTTTTTTTAATTTAAAATTGATTTTTATAATAATATCTATTTTTGTTTTCGTTTGCATTTATTAGTTGGAAAAAAGCAGAACAAAATAAATAAATGAGAAAATCAGAATTTAAAAAAAGCAGCATTTTTGTGTGAGAGCACAGAATTTAGCAAAGCAAAATTTCGACCCGCTCGCATTGAAATTAATCAACTCATTTTATTGATCAACATAAAAGTATGTGACTGCTAAAAAAGCGCCTTTAGAAAACGTGCTATATATTTGTCTGCCCTCATCTATGAACAATATAGCATTTGCAATTCTCTCTTACCATCAAACTTTCATAATTTCAGATGAAGACTTCCCAGTGCAAAAATGACAGCGCTATCGAAGACAACGTCAGTCCAACGTTAACAGTCGGTTCTCCAAACGAGCTGATAATTGCAGAAAGTACTCCACCCAAAGAGGACAACGACAGCAGCAACACACTCCTATCCCCAGAGAATAAAAGCCCCTGCCAGAGGTAAGCGTCTCTCAAGCGGATTGTAAATATCACATATCCATTGAAAAGGATAAAAAAATAAGAAAGGCTAAGCCTTCTGTATATACAGCTAGTTCATACATTTACCACATTCAATCATATTCATTAACTAAACGTAATTCATTAGAAAATTATTTTTGTATAAAAAAAAAACTTTTTGTTATTATTATATGCATAATTATTTAGGAAAAGAAAAATGCGTAAGTTAAATCACCGTCAACCACCGGTTAAGACACTAGGTTCACCTTCATCATCCACATGTTCACAAGCTAACGACACAATCAGATACGACTTAATAAAGCGACGCAATGAAGCTCAGAAATTGAATACAATACGTAGTCTTAGAGCTGACTCCACAGAAAGAGACAGACTTAATCGAGAGCACCAATACCAAAGCTACTGCTCCGAAACCAACAACAGTGTAAATAACATCAATTTGAATTCGAACACCAGTGCCGCTGAGAACCCGACCAGTTCTCAACGTCCTAGCACCTCATCGTGCAACAAAGGTGTACAAAGTTGGCGTAACATTCGGGCTGTAATGCTATACTATTGCTCTCTGAGAAGAATCAAAAGGAACGGTGCCAAATATAAATCTATTTCTGTGTTTTATATATCGCAACAATTCGTAGCATTATGAATATTTATTTTAAATGTTTAATTTAAATTTACTGAGTGTGTATATACGAGTCGATGTATTAAATGGAATTATTCTTCTCCTAACAGATGTTTATAATTGGGTTTCCGAGTCTATATGAATTTGTAAACGTATATCTTATAAATGTGTTGTCCTCTTTATACCTTAGACATTTTGATCAAATTTTCATATATTCATAAACTATAGGTCTATAGGTGATGTTTTGCATATATATATATTTTTTTTATACGGTTTTGTTTTTGGTGTTCGATTTATTTTAATAGGCATAATTTTCATTGTAGTACAGCTCTTTTGAAATGACTATAAAACTAGATACCTTTCTTAGTTAGTCTTTGAGTAATAATTTCTACGTAAACTTTCTCCAATATAGTCGCATGGTGAATCTCTGGTTAAATGTGTTGTCCAGTCCTTCCTTTCGTAGATACTAACTATTTGTCTTTATACCTTGTAGCTTCTACTAGGCAATGCGTACTCGAAATACTTTCGATCCTCTATAAAAGGTAAATTATTCTTAGTTTCCGAAAAAAAAGATTTTTGAATTTTGCCTAGACTCTAGTCCTCGCAGAAAGTGGAACTTAATTTTGTACTAATTTTTGTTTAGTTAACGCTCACAAGATGGCTTTACAATGACCAGTCTTAAAAAAAAAACTAGTTCCTCAAGTCACGCAAGAAAATATTTACAACACCGAATTGAACTTGAAACTCTGTGTTACAGATAATATTTGTAGCTTTCAAGTTAAGATTATACGTGCCATTTTTCGTGGCAAATTTTGACATGCTGACGTCACCATAAATTCGTTCTTTCTATTGTCATTCTTGTGTCTTTCGTGAGAGTGTTACCTGCTCTGTTGCGCGTGTCATTTAGTCCTAAAATCCGTAACTAAATAGAATTGTCATGCCGTGACAATGTTATATGACAAAATCACGGTGGAACACGCGTGACAAAATAAGGCAAACTGGCTTGGCAGTATAATTAGATTTAATACATCATGTATAGGGTCATTCATTTCGTGGTTGCAAGTTGGTAGCTCTGGCATTTGACACCTGTCAAACTCAGCTGTCATTGGAAGTGTCATAATATTAGTTGAATGTTAACAATCTAACAACGCGTTAAAGTTATTAAAACTTACTACAAAAGTGATGATTCAAACGTAGCCACTTTTCGCGCATTACGCGATGATTATGGTCGTCATAATCGATCGAAATTGTAAAGAAATTTTAAGAGAGTGATAGCATTACTGATGTCGTAAGCAGGGTTCGGACTTCGGACTTCAGTTATAAAATTTCTTAAGACAAAGGGCAGTAGATTAACTTTTTTTGCAATAAATAAATTTAGAAACATAGAAAGAGAAAGACACACTTGAGACTTGACTTCAGCGTTCAGCATCTCAGTTCATGCAAGGCAAATGCAGTGAAAACGAGATGACATTTATTTTTTAAACATTCTTATAATTGATGACATTTATTTTTTAAACATTCTTATAAAAAAACTTGGCCAAAAAGAATTTTATAGGTAACCTTGGTCTTAATGTGAATGTGAAATTACAAACTTAAACTCTGCCCATTTTCGGAACGTTTTGTCTGTCATTCTTTAAACAATAATTCCAACTTCCACTTCCAGTAAGGGAGCTTCCACACCGGATGAAACAAAACGCTTTAGACCAGCGGTTCCCAATCTTTTTTAGTCGCGGAGCACTTTTTAGGTGAAAAATTCCTCGCGGAGCACTTCGTTGCACGTATGCTATTTTCAGGGATTCCCTATACCTACATAATGTTGATATTATCATCCCATACCACATATTTTTACACGAATTATTTTTTTAGTTTGTTTGCATGTGTTGATTTCTTTTAAATGAGCATTTAAAATTCGATTGCTGCGATCAAAATGACAAGTTCAGAAGCACAAAATTAACTAGTCACTAGTGTAATGGAATTTTGTTAGGTATTTCCTTTTTTTTAACTTTCCGCGGAGCACACTTTGGGAACCGCTGCTTTAGACAAACAAAACTGTTTTTCTGTGTGCTTCTGGAATTTAAATACACCCATTTAAATACGAGCGCCCACACTGAATAAGGCAAAACAAAGCAAGAAAACAAAATAAGGCGTTTTGTTCTATCCGGTGTGGAAGCTCCCTAAGTAGAATGAAACTGGAAACACATTTGGAAGCTGTTTGTTATTTGCTTTTTTTTTTTATTCGCTACGTTACCTCGGCTGCGTTGTTTTGTGTTCAAGAAATAGTTTTTTGTTAAATAAAGAAAGTAAGTAAATTATAGACTCATTTGAAATTTAGAACTCTATTCAACAGATTATCACTCTAAAATGAACGTTTTAAATGATTTAATTTTTTTTTGAAATAAAAATTGTATTTGTTTATTTTTTTTATAAATGAATGTTTAATTTATTGTCTCACTTTACCTAAACCTTTTTTTAAGTTGGGCATTTTTTCGTCAGAAGTGGTTGGCAACGTTGCTTCGATTGTAAATAAGGTTTAAGGTAATTTTATACCCCACCATTCTATTTTTTTAACCCGATGCTTTCTAATATTCACTCAAAAACATGCAGTAAGCCCGCTGGATAAAGCTACATTTAAACGCGGAGTAAACACCGACTTTAGCCCGACTTAAAACCTACGTAATGTTAAATTTCACATACAACGACATTTTATTTTGTTATTTGTAACTTGGCAATTGTTGTGTGCTGAGTTTCATTTTTATCCTATTAATTATGAGCTTAGCCTCCAATATGCCTCTTTTTTTAGTCCGCAAATATTTCCGAAAATCCACGACATCGTAATCGTTGACTCAAGCCCTAGCCCGCTTGTGCATTCAATATAAGGCCTGTTTTTCGAGCTTCGATCTCAGTAAAGAAAAATAAAGTATTACTTTAAACATGCAACTACAACACCTACGCTCTGCTTTACATTTCGAGGACTCACAGTAGTTGTAATTGCGTGCTGAAAATCCTACTTTACTTTACTTTGCTGACTTAACTTTACAAATAAAATCCATTTTTGTATGTAGCTTGTTGTTTCCTAAACGAAGAAATTTCAATATCTTGAAATTGGGTTCTAACCCGAGTTAACTTAAACCGGCCTCCGAGGTGCAGTTTAAATTCAATCGGTTTTAACGCCGAAACCGACATGTTTAAAAAAAAAATGAGTGCAAATTATAATATGGCCGTAAGTGAAATAAACTCATATATGTTCGATTTATTTCAAAAATTAAAAATAGTACATAATAGTACTCAAAATTGAGAAGTGGTACTTACGTACTTGGGAAAGTCAAATAGTACAGAAATCAGTACAATAGTAAGCCTTTTTGCAACAGTGACAGTTCATGCAAGGCAAATGCAGTGAAAACGAGATGGCATGCACATTTTTTTAAAAATTCATTGTAATGGATTGCAGAATCAATAAACAGTGCTTCCAGTAACTGATTATTTGCAATGGGCTCTTAAAAATATACTAAGAAACAAAAAACTGCAGTAAAGTCCGAACCCTGGTCGTAAGGCCAGTGCATCATCGAAATGCACGCTCAGTCGAAAATAATGCTGCTGCAAGTGCATCTTCGAGTATGCCAATGGGCAGACAGTTGCAGTCAATTCGAAGCGATATGGTCGAATGATAACAGATTTTTTTTCGGCTGGATTTTGATCATCACTTGGAAATGTGACGGGACAACAGGCCGAATATCACAACCAATTACAGTCGAACTTCGATAACTCGAACCACTTGCCAGAAAAAAAATTCGAGTTATCAAGACTTCGAGTTATCAAGTAAAATACAAAATTGATAGGAATTCATAATATTATGTACATATTCATTTGCGAATATATAGGACGAAAAAAGTACAGGATATTAACATATTTAATATTTAAAATAGTCTGTTATTAAGGATTGAAAAGTATTTTTATTTTGGTTTTAAAAAAAAAATCTTCACCGGAATTTAAACCGTTATAAACAGAATCTTTTGTTTTTTTATTAGTCTTTAGATATAAACGCCAAATGCTTAATGACTTTGCAACCAACTCGTTTGAAGGTGGTTGAATCAAATCATGCTCCAAATTTGCTTTTATCTTCCTCTTATTTTTCAAAAATTCAAACCAATATACCAACTTAGTCAAAATGATGTGTTCTAACCCCTATTAACAATAAATTTGATAATTTTTACTCATAAATACGAAAATCACGATTAACTACACGGTATGTATACTAGGTCATAGGAACATACAAACACAGTGCCCCCGAAAGTGATACATTATAAAACGAACTTGTAAAAACATGCAGAATTTGGGAATTCCCCCTCAGAATTCGACTTATCGAAGGTGAAGCCAAATAATCTCTTCGAGTTATCAAGACATTCGAGTAATAGAAGTTCGAGTTATCAAATACAAATGACATGTAAATTTTAGTCTTGGTGCTATTGCCAACCAATTTTATTCCAGTTATTAAATATTCGAGTTATCAAAGTTCGACTTATCGAAGTTCGACTGTATAGCTTTATTTATTGCGTGAGAAGTTTCCTGATCGCGTAATTTCACGTTTTGGCGACGTCAATTGGCCATCATCATACAATTTGACACCGTTAGATTTGTTTGCTATGGGGCAAAAGACCGTGTCTACGCGAATAATCAAGTTAAAAAAAAAAAAAAAAAAAAAATAGTTGGCGCAACAGGTCCCGAGGGGCTCTAGGCCTAGCTTCTCACAACCATTCGTTTTGTGTGAGTTTTTAATTTTTTTTGGAACGAATTTAAGGATCTACATTTTATGCCGATTCCAAACGGCTAATTTCGAAGCTCTTTCAAGACAGTCATACTCTCGGATGTTTGTCAGACGTTCGCGAGAGGTGGCGCAGTGAAAAAAACCCTAAGTTGGAATTTGGGTTTTTGCGGGATTTGAACCTGAGACCCCTCGCTTAGTAGTCCATCACACTAACGCTAAGCCACTGCGACTCAAAAGTTAATCAAGTTATATTATTATAATTTAGAATCGCATGCTACGAATATTCCCGAGGCGGCCATTTGACTGATATCGTTTATCACACTTAATGGCAAAGTCCAAACCTTATAATGAAATCAAATTGTCGTCAAAAATGTATCGCTGTGTGTTTTATTTAGCTTTACTTTCAAAACCGAAAAATGAATGACCCTTTGTATTTGCATTTACTGCAAAATTATTGCAAACAGAATTTGAAAAAAAAAAAAAAAAAAAAACATTTTTCTTAAATTTTTTTGTTTTTTTTTTTTTCAATTTGGATTATCAGATTTTCCTTTCAAATTTCAGATTTCGTATGTCCAATCGCATAAAATAATCTGAATTTCTCTGTTTATTGTTGTTTCCCGGCGTTTTTTTTGTGTGTTCTGCAAATTTTGAAAAGAAACCGATATGTGTTCGGGAAGTGCTAAAGTGCTATCAATTCCAAGAAAGTACGAGATTGTTTTTGATCTAGTGTTAGAAAAAGTGCTCAAGTGCACTCTATTTCGTAACACAAGACAGAACTACGTGGTTTTGTTTTTCGAGGGTTGGTGGAAATCTTGAAAGATAATTTCCTTATTATTATTTGTACAAAAGATTGGAACTCCAAATCCACATATACTCACAATATTTGTCCACTCTGTCATCATCTTTATATGAATACGTGAACATCCTTTTTCGTATTTAATATGCAATGAGGAGTATCAAACCTATGTTATTTTAAAGGTACTGTGGCGTAGATGTGCACACACCCAAAATGGTGGGTATTATGTCGCCATTAAGCCTGGTAAAATTAAGTTATGAATTCTCCATACAAAACAGGTAATTGAAATAATTTTGGTGACAATCAATTTGTCGCCGCCATAAATTACCATATTCAAATATAAATCATCTTAGATTAGAACCTTTTTTCGAATTTCAATTTGCGTACCCCTAAAAGTAAGCAATTGTGTACCTACCTGCTTTATTGTAATTCTACGAGATGTTGACGACGCGACGGTTGGTTTGAATAAAGAACTATGGACAACAAATTTTTTTAGAACTATGGAAAGGGAAACTTTCTTCCCACCAACCCTCCAAAATCAAATTGTTTTTTTCTAATAACAAATCAATTTTTACAACAAACGTCTTGCCCACTGCTTTTCAATTCAATTCAAATTCGAAAGAGCACAGAAAACAAAAACAACATGGAAAAATGTAAATGTGACAGTGCAGAAATTCGTGAAATGTCACTGAAAATTATTTTATTGGTCCCAACAGCGGGTGACAGCCGATCACACAGTAATTAAAATTTGTCACTTGATCGTGAAATTTTAGCGATTTCACTTGTATCAAGCGCTGTGACAGCCCGCGTAACCAGACGAATGACCAGACGAATGACAAATTTGGGACAGATGTTTACGTCGTAATGACGTTGGCTTGTCAAAATTTGCCATAAAAAATGACACATGTAATCTTAGCTTTAGAACTCCACGGAGGAACTTAGCGCGAACAGCTGGACGAAGTACATATAAGCGAATGCATGGTTTACATATCGTTGGCTTTGAGTTTAAACCTGCTCAATCCAATATGTACACTTAAAGCAAGGCCAAACAAAAGTGCATCTTCTGGTAATGATTTATTACAACATTCAATACATTCACCTCATAGCGTGTGAAGAAAAATCGATCATTTAAAAACCTATCACAACATATGAGCATTCCAGCTAAAAGTTTGACTGCCAGTTAAGGACAGCACTACCTACAATGCAAAAATGTGCAACATCTGTTTTGATCGGCCATTTTGTTCACGGTGAACAATTATATTACGGCATTTCGAACTATAGCGGAAAGATCAGTATGCTGATTTTTTTGTAGGACTACAGAATACTGATTTTCTAAAAAAGAAAATGGCGGCCGGACTCCGGAAGGCGTGAAAGAACAATAATTTGTTTATTTTGTTTAGTTTATAAATGTATAGATGGTTTAATGTCTTAAATCAGTAATTGAAATATTTTCGGGTGATTGTAGAAATGTTTTTTCGAACTTGGGCTAGCTTCCGTTGTCTTTACCTATTATTATGGTTACAACCATGACACTTTAAAGTGATCATTTGGGATCACATTTTGATGACTATTTTATAATTAAATGGCAGACTAATGGATCTCTTTTTTGCAAGTGTGCGATGCGATGTTAGTTGCTTAACTCATCAATGTGATGTACAAAAAACTACTTTTAATGATAAATTTATTCGTGAAGATTGTTATGTAAAAGGTTAAAAGAAATAGAAGAGATAGAATATACACGGAAAAAAATATTTTCTAGACTGGAAGTATAAGCTTCTTAAAACAAGAACTTAAAGAACGGTTGTAGTCCAAGCCAGTTATTTCTTGCTTTTAACAATTTTATTTCGTTAGGAGAGAAGGAGAGAAAAATACTAAAATTAGAACATTTTTCTCGATTTAAGAAAGCAAATCTTTAAGAATGTTTATTTTTTTCTTAAAATTTTCATAGGTTTTCTTGACTCAAAAAAAAAAAAAAAAAAACGAAATGTTTGCTTAGTTATATAATTATGTGAAATCAGAAACAATTTGCTTAAACCAATAACTTATTTCTAAAAACAAGAATAATTATTCTTGACCATAGGAAAGATAATAATTAGTATGTTGAATACTGCATGTGACCTTGTATGTAGGTATGTATTTATTTCAACACCTAATTTTTTTCTTAAATCATGCATTTATTATTCACAATAATCTATGCGAAATAAAATATTAATATATCTTGAAAAATTAATATTAGGCTAGTTTTCTGATCTCAAGCAGGTACTTACTTCTTTTTATTTTCTTAGAAGTAATTTTCTTAAGTCAATTTACAACTGAATGGGAAACAAATTAAGAAGGACTTACTGTTTTTTTGTAATTAGGTATTTTTATTTATAAATCAAGCTGTGAAGTTATTTAAATAATTTTATATGTTACCTTTCGTCACAGCGTTCTTGTTTTTATAAATTTCATGTTGGACTTCCTGCTTTGCAGGAATTATTTTCTTTGGAAAATTCGTCTGTTTTTTCTATGTAGATTTAAAAAAATTAATAAAAAGTACATCAATGACAAAGTAAATAAATAAATTAATTAATGTACATTAATAGTGACCGTATGACATACGCAGGAAACACAGCTTCTCGCAATAATATGCTTCTTATATCCTAGTTAGGTATAGAGGAATACATGGAACAACAAAAATATAACATTTTCCAAATGAATACAAGATATTGCAAATCAAAATTACAATAAAAATTATTATAATTTTAAAATTAAACAACTTACCGAAACTATAGACAACACTTTTTGAAGTAAAACCTCTTAGGTGCCAGTGAAATTTCAAGGTCATGGTAACGTTTTGAAAAATTTCAGTCTACTAGAGAGAAGATAATTTGTAACGTATTGAGAAAGAGCAGGAGAGCTATATATTATACATGCAGCATAGCATTGTATAGAAATGTGGTTGACGTGGTGGTGTGGGGGTAGAATTCTTTAAGCATTATGAATAATGAGTTTCTTTATTTTGAATTTTCTTCATTCAACTTGCCATTATATTCATAAATCTCAATCAATACGAAAAGCGTTTATCTAACTCCTTATAGCCAATACTTCTCCTAGTATTTTGAGCTAAAATCAAATCGCAGTTGGTCAAATTGCTTAATTGAAAATTTTCCATATTTGCTGTGCTTTGGGGGTGGTAGGCGCACATCACAAGCATTAAAGAATATGCGTGATGTGCAAAGCAATACCAACTAAGGCTTTTTCATGCCTTTTAGGCATTATTTGATTAGCTAAGGCTTTAAGGCTTGTTTTTTTCCAAAAAAAAAGCTTTTTTTATTTCAAATGCTTTTTTTTAATACATACTGACTTTATTTTTGAAAACATAAAAAATCTTGGCCACAAAGAATTTCATATTTCGCTCTTTATCTGTAGTTCTTTAAAATTGATTCCAGCTTACACTTCCAGTGGAAACAAATTTAAAAGCTGTTCGTTGTTTGTTTTTTTTGTTCGTTGCTTTGCTTCGATTGCGTTTTTGTGAGTTCAAGAAAGAGTTTGTTGTTAAATAAAGAAAGTAAGTAAATTATAAACTCATATTATTATTTAGTCACGAAATTTGAAAGATTATCGGATTATCAGATTATCACTCTAAGTTTTTTTTTGGAAATGAAAATTTGTTTGTTTATTCCTTTTTATATTAGTGTTTAATTTTTGATTTATTGTTTCACTTTACATACAAAAAAATATTTAAGACATTATTTTATTGAAAGAGATATCTTTTATTTTAAAGTTAGGCTTTTTTTGTCAAAATTAGGCTATACGGCGCATAGCGCTTGGTAAAAAGAATGAGAGGTACCGTGTGTACGTTATTCATACTATAAGTATCTCTTTCTTGCAAAATTTCATTGCTGTATGAGGCTATGTGGGAGTGGGAGTACGCTGTAGGGTGCATCTGCATATCGCTTAGTAGACAGAATGGAGAGGTACATTCTTTATTTATATTACCTATACATTTTTTTGAACAAAAATAAAACCACTCGCTCATGTAGTCCAGTATAATAAACAACACTGAGCTACTGTATGTATCTACTTAAAAAATATTTAATATTCTATACGAGCACCTAAATAGGCACATCGAAAGTAAAGTCCTAGATAGGAACGTGATTGAATTCCTTTAGTTATGCAGAAAGTAGTAGTTATCGTCACCTGAAAGTAACACAGTTCTATGTGAGTTGACTAATGTTTCGAGATTATGAGCATAGTCTGTTTTGGCATTTTAAATTAATATTTTCAAAATATAACTATGCAGAATCATAAAAACGTAAAAAAAGTAGGTAATTCTAAATGTTAAAATTTGCTCCCACGGTCAATAGTTTTCTTTAAAAATTTAATTTAAATTTTGGTACAAAGTGCTATCAGCTAATACGGTTTATTGAAAGTTAAAAAAAAGTTATAATTAGATATGAAAACCTCCATTAAAAATAATCTTTTAAATAAATCAATTATTGGATACCAATTCGTCAAACAGGAGCCATTAAGAAAAGGGCAATTATAAAATCCCTTATTTACCTTGCCTGAAACCTGTAACCTGTATTTGTGATGGACATAGAACTTTTTTATTTTATTTTTGAAGTTACGTAGGTAGTTAAAATTACAAAATTCTATAAGAGAATTTCAAAAAACACTAAGTTCTATCACCCTATATCATAATGTTAATAAATTTTCAATATGATTGAATGACAAGGTTCTATGTACTAATATTGTTGCATAGAACTTTGCTACAGCAAAAAGTTTTAACATTTTGTGAGATAGAACTTCGTTTTCCTTCAGATTTGGTATAGAACAAAACCTTAAGGGCCCGTTATTATACTCAAACGAAAGTGTTCTCGAAGACGAATCGTTTAATACGAAAAACTCATTTTTGACAAAAATGGCTTATAGGACGGTGTTACTTTGAGGTGACGATATTGCGAAAACGCATAATCAATATATTAAAATTAGGTATAGCTTCGAAGTTTTACTTCTGATGTGTGGTCACAAGCACACTCTCTCTTTCTTTTTTTTTTAAATACATCTACTTCTACACTCGGACTTACTTAGTAAAAAGTTGACAATAGACTAGACTAACTGTTTATTGTATGGTATGCATTTGCTAATTCGAAGTAAGGCAACAAAATGTGTTGCGCGACTCCTTCGAAACAGAAAATCTTCTTCTCTATACATAAAAGAGCAGCGTGATTGAGCCGACAGACATCGTACAGGCCACACCGCTAATCGTAGGTTCATTAAATTTGCAGGATTTGTACCACTATACTCTGTCCAAGAAAAATTGACAGTACAGGGAAGATAGGATGTTTGTCTCTCAGTCTGGTTGCAATGACTTACATAAATCGGTCCCAATTTAAAGCTATCACAGGGTTGCCGTAATGTGTATGATAATTTGCCATAACTCAGAGAGCAATAATGTTAGGGTTACCATCTTCCAATTTAAAATAAAAATATTGCTGAGCGAAATAAATCCCGTTTATCTTTTTCCTTTTCGGGTACTATAATATGCGCGTTTTTTTATACCTAAACAGATGGTAAAAGGACTGCACATTCACTTGTGCAGCTGTACAGGCATTTTTGAATATAGACATAGAAACCTAGATTACATATTTGTTAAAAAATTATTACCCGTCAATGCAGAACTTCGCGGAAACAGTAGCAAAAAAAGGATCATAAAATCCTTTCAAGGCATCATCTTTACTGGGGACGAGTGACCGGATTTGGTAAAACTCAACGACCGACAATAAACAGGTATAGGTTTACCTGCTTGTCATTTTGATATTTCAGTATGAAAAACTATTTGATGAAATAATAGACAAATATGCAAAAATATAACAAAAATTCTAAAATATGCCAAACACATTATGCTCTACAAAGTGAAGTATGCATTTATACCCAATTATGCAGAAATATGCCCTACCCTAACTAATAGGGCTGAAAATATGTACTTGGTTTTGTAATTACTATTAATTTATCGCAATATCACTACAACGCACTTATGATCACTTGTTACTTTAATGAAATGAATGCATTATAAACCTCACGAATAAACCAGAAACACAAACAAATTAAATCCGAATGGCAACACCCCACATAATATGTCGTTCTCAAAAGCATCAAAACCGAAGGTAACACTCTTCTGATGCAGTGTTGCCAGGTCGTGGGGGATTCCCCTTTTTGTGGGGAATTTCAAGAAAAAAATATGCGAAAGGGGAAAAGGGGAATCTTCTTTCTTCCAGAACGAAATGTGGGGAAAATAAAAAAAAAAAAAAAAATTTCAATACTTCACTCCAATATTGGGCACATTCAATAATCTAGTTATCTTCAGTGGACTAGATTGGTCTGGATAAGACTCAAACTAAACGCAAAAACTAGATTGGTCGGGAACATCACTTTTTCTACTTCAAGCACATTATGCGAACTGTCAATTTAGTACTCAGTCACAATTTCTTGACTCGTCGCCCTCCAAAAATGTCAACTGAAACAGCTGCTTATATGATTGATTTCAGCCAATCAAAACCGAGATACATCTAGTCAGACGGCTGCTGTCAGAATTACTAAACTAGAAGCTTGAACGTCCCCATTGCCTTTTAAATAGAGCCAGGATTGTGCTGAGGTACCTAATTGGGTAATTTGGCTCAAGTATCTTAGCTTTCGCTCAATGCTCCGAGCAAAAGAGAAATGGCTCATTTTATTTGAACTTCTCATCTGTTACCCAATACGTTTGATAAACATAATTTTTCGATTCTACAATGCTTTTAATTTATTTTTTACTTTGTTATAAACTTTTCAGTACATTTTATACATAATTATGCTACAGCCATATAAAATCTTTTTTGTTTTCCTATCAGTTTTTCAGCTGTCACTTGTTTTTTCTTATTAGTTGACACTGACGTTGTTGCGAATAACTGGTTAAAATATTAGCCAAGTGAATGGACCCAATTATTTTTTTGTAACTACAAAAAACTGCCTCTTGTGTGGAATGGCTCAACGCTTCGTACGCAAGTAGCGCGTTTCATTATAATCGTATACCTATGACTGAGATTTATTGGCAAAAATTGTATAAGATCTAGACCGCAATAGAATAAAACCACTGCTCCTTTTAACATTATAAAAATAAGTAAAAGTTTATACAATAATTCATTTGAAGTTTTCTATTTACAGTAATTTCCCTTGTGGGATATTTGCTGTGGGTGAGTGCATTCCATGCATTGTGACGTTGTTCGCCGTCACGTCAACAAGCTATATTCAATATGCACAAGTTCATTCTTACTAGATTTCAGTTTTTATATTGGAACTTGGGTGAAAAATTTGTAAGAAGCAGTCAGTTTACTCAATATTTAGATTGTGGGGAATCCATGGGGAAAACCACCACGAAGAATGGGGAAAAAGGGGAATTTAAAGGTCTGTGATGGGGAATTTCACTTAAAGCGCCTGGCAACACTGTTCTGATGTGATTCAGTCACACACACACTGCTTGTTTTGGTTGATGATAATAGCAAGCGAACACAAGCGATCGTACTCATTCTGCCCGCGGCTGTGTGGCAGACTGGTTGTGGTGGGATGTATGCGAATTTCAGGAAAATTACAACAACAAATTATTTGGAATGCCAGTGGTTTCGTTTTTATTTCAGTGGCAAATCTTGTGTTTGAGTGCCGTGAGAGTAGCTACATGCACCACTGGTAGAAAAAAAGCTCCTCCATAAGGCCTGTACTGACAATTTTTCTTGGACAGAGTATAGCTGTGTAGACACGCATTAAGAAGAGATTTTTTGATACGATCCTCCCTGCCTTTTTTAGAGGTTTTTCTGTAACTCACGGATTAATCGTATAAACTTGAAATTTTGTAGGTTTATAGAAAATAAAAAATTAACGAATACCTGTTTCGCATTTTTTTTTTAAATTCGTCTTATAAAGGTTGCAAAGGACGATGCAAACTTTTTTATTTTAATCTTAATTCACTCAACCTGTATTATTACATTCATAAAACTTTGGCAATCCAAGAAAGCTTAAAATGCTATTTGCTTTTTTAGCCAATACTTTTCCGAGTATTCTATGCGATAATTTATCTACCGGATAAGTTGTGCACATTAGTGAGTACCGTCCAAGAACTGATAAAAAATCATATTCATCCGGACGCTGTTTAAATTCAGGATAACCCAGTAGAATGGTTTTTTGAACGAGCAGTTTTGACTCTAAAAAATGATCAAGCTGCGGTCATTAATGACATCTTACTAAAGTCTTCTACAAATCGATAGACATAGTTACTGTTTGCAATGTAGATGAAATCGTTAACTATCCGGTAGAGATTTTAACTCCCTTAAATCATCGGGCATTCGTATTGCCTACCATAGACTAACTCTTCGGAAGGGCACACCCGTAATGCTCCTTGGGTACTTAAAACCATCAAAACTATATGTAATGGCACTAGCCTGCAAATCAAAGCTTTGCATATAAATGCAAGCGAAGCTATTATATAGACCGGGGTTGCTCAAGGGGACCTCCCCTTTAACTTTTACAGATTACAATTTCCCCTCAAAGTGTGCTTCGCTATAACGATCAATAAGTCTCAGGAAAATACACTGGTACATATAGATTTAAAGGAAGATTACTTCGCGCACGGTCAGTTTTACGTAGCTCCCTCAAGTCTGGAAATATTACAGCCCCCCAGTAAAAAAAAAAAAAAAAACATTGCCTATAAACAAATCCTTAAAAAAAAAAAAACAGTTTGAGTAACAATTTGTCTGAAAAAGTACATTTTTAAAGAGTCCCATGCGGACGAAGTTGTAAACATTGCCCTGTTAAATCGTGGTATTAATCCGAGTAAACCTTGGCCGCTCGGAAGTTTGAAACAACCCGAATACTAGATGCTGGTGCTGGCCTTGTGTGCGGGAAAGCTTATCAGCTTAAGCCCGATATTAAGATGTGGTTTTTTATTCTTTCCTACAGAAGATGTCCTATACCAATCTATTTCAGGCCGATTTGTAAAATATGTATTTAGAAGATTGTTGATAGATCAACCACATCGCAACGACTCACTTAGGCGACTCTGTGTTTTCACCAGATTTTTGCCTAATAGCTGCTTGTCTGGATAGCGCAGCTTCTTTTCTGCGTACCTTTAAATGCTAAGTGGAATACCTCTATATTGGGTTACCTACGATATCTCGAAAAAAAAAATCTCGAAAGCTAAAATCTCGAATAACAAAAATCTCGAAAAAAAAAAATCTCGAATTAATATTAATTTTTGAGACAATGGTAACATTTTGCGCGCGCAAAATATTACCATTGTCTCAAAAATTAATATTAATTCGAGATTGCTACAATTATTAGATGTCTTGTTTTTTTATTTTTCCCAGGTAATCTATATAGATCATTGGTTTACATGCAACACAACAATTGTAAATGAACCCATAGTTGTTGTAATGCATGAAAATCAATAATCTCTATACGTATATCATCTGAGGAAAATAAAAAACGCCTATTCTCTCAACAACGATCAACCACGTGCAGTACCTACATTGTCCATGATGGGCGCTAGTTATCAGCTGTTATTTTTATTTTATTTAGTGATTTTTTTTTTATGAGTTTTTTTGTATTGTTTTGATATTTTTTACTTTGTATAGTTAGTTGTATTTATGTATATATTCGATTTTGAAATTACTAATTTGTTATAATGAATTATCTGTTAGTTTTGTTTTGTTAAATTTTGATATTTTGTGATTGTTTTTCAAAGATGAATAAATTATTTAATAAACAGTACATACAATTTTATGTTTTATACGAATTTTAGCTCTTAAACTAGAAGCAAAAAAAAATCTCGAATTCACTTTTTATTTTCGAGATATAGTCTTTCGAGATTTTTGTACATTCGAGATTTTTGTACATTCGAGATTTTTGCATTCTAGATTTAAAAAAAAAAAATTCGAGATTTTTAGCATTCGAGATTTTGTCATTCGAGATTACGTCATGATCCCCTCTATATTAATGGGCCTAATTCTGGCGCACCTTCATTTTCCCTAAAAACAACTCTACAAGCGAAACTTTTTCCACCTCTATGAGTGCAACTTATATTTTATAAATTAAGCTCTGTAATTGGACCAGGCTTGCAAATTTATTTATTTTAAAATGTGTAGATAAGTGAGACAGAATGGCAACAACAATCGTGTTTTTCGGTTCAAATTTTTGGCCTCCTTACATACAAACAAATATATCAGGATAAGTGAGAAACTGGGTAATTGGAATACCTCTAAGTGAGACTGAAATAAATGGCCTATGGGATTCCAATTAACCAGGTTCGACTGTATATGGCAATTCCTGGATTAAATGGGGTACCTGCCTTACAAACTCTAACATATTTTTGGACTTTTTTATTTTCATGGCCAAACTGTTTTCTCCACTTATTTGCGGCCACGAATTACTTCCACAATATGAACCTTTTCCATACATCTGTGTTTAAAGCTTAATGTATACTTCCCAATATTGAGAAAGCGGTTTTGAGGGAACATAACTCCTGCCTTATAATTTGTTTTCCATTTCAAAATAAATATATATGAAAGCCGATGTCTTTTGATAGAGTTTGTTGCAATTTTAGTTCGGTAGTAGTTAGCTTTCATTCCCCTAGGTAACCCTACACGCTTTCTGTGCACTCATAGTGGTTAGTGACAGGAGCTTCCCAACAAGACGAACCAGTA
Source organism: Cheilosia urbana (assembly GCA_946477585.1). Lineage (NCBI taxonomy): Eukaryota > Metazoa > Arthropoda > Insecta > Diptera > Syrphidae > Cheilosia > Cheilosia urbana. The sequence goes on along the minus strand of OX297854.1, from coordinate 59,657,482 downwards.
TATTATACCAAAGAAAGAAAAGCATATCATGTCCTGGTCCTGTTATGAATATTTAATAGTTCCGAGCCCAATCGTCATCCAGGTCCCAAAAGTAATTAAGCAAGCACCCTAAAATTATGGTTTCAGGATTCCATTCATCAATAATAAGTGTAACAGAGAAGACCATCAAGGTATGTACATCCGTAATTACATAATATTCCAATGGGTTTTCAATGGAGATCTTTCGCACATATACATCAAGTAGAATGCATACGTTTTTTTTAAAGCGTATTGCCAATTCCACTCTTTGTCCTGTAGCTATTCACGACCACATCCCATAAATATTTCCATTGGTAAACACTCTCGTTTACAGACAATAGCGACGCACATCTACCCCCAACTTGAATATGAAGAAAAATCTTTTTCGATTTCAGAAATTAATTCTTAATTTATAATTAGAATCCAGCAAAAATGCACTATAGAAATTAATTATTTATTTGAACTTGATGCTTCTGTAAAAGTGAATCAAGGCAAAATTAGTTTGAAATTATAGGAAGTGGACATGTATCTGAGGTTATTTTCATGTATGAAAAAGATTAAAACGTCAGACTCAATCATTATTATTAAAGAGAAATTTAGATGGGGGAAAAATGTTCACAGTTTACAAAAAGTAGTATTTTATTGCATTTACATGAGGTCAGCTAATCTTTTTGGGTCTATCCAGGAAATCACAAGAGGCAGATGGAAATGCAGATGCAGACAGTGATTGGTAAGTTGAAATTGCATTGCCAAAAAGCATATGTGTATATTTTATTAATAGAAATTCAAATAAATATTTATAAGAGAAAATTAAAAAGCATGAGCGCGCTTTTTATTTTAAATTGCTATTGATGCTAACTAATAATGTTTATAGAGTTATTTTAAAAGCGAGCACAGTTAAACTTATATGCAACGTTGGAAGATTAGTCCAAACACGTTTGTTTTGTTAGTTGGCGTTAAATTTACACTCGGATAAAGTTTTTATTTATTGCGCTAAATAGAAACTTAAAACTGGATTTTTTAACAGGCGCATTTCATTTTTTCGTTTACATATATCACCGAGGGCGGGCATTGACAAGAAGTGCAAATAAGTATTTTGTAGAGAAAATATTATTTAAGAAACTGACAACTTGCTTTTTAGAAAGACACTAGCGATGATGGCACTACTAATAACGCAAAGTGTGTTAAATCTGGCAGCATTTTGCATAACAGTTTGCAAATTGTTTTCGGAATGAATATGAACAAGTACCAGGGATGAAAAATCAGTTTTTTCAATTGTATTTAAAACTTAATACAAATTGTACTTAAATGGGTCCAATTGTACTTCTTTGTTGTAGGTAAATTATGTTATGTATTGAAGATTGGAGTCAATAGGGACATCAATTAATTTTAATGCTTGAGTTAATGGTTTACAGCACAGCTAAATTATTATATAAATAAGTCGAGTGCATTTTTGGATGCGTTCGTAGATACTTACTTACTTACTTAAGGTGGCACTACAGTCCGGGGTGGACCTGGGCCTCAACCAATACGCCTCTCCAGTTAGCGCGATCTTTGGCTAACTGCCTCCAGTTGCGCACACCAAGTTGGTTGAGGTCCCCTTCCACTTGAGCGCGCCACCTAAGGCGAGGTCTTCCTCTACTGCGTTGTCCCTCCGGGTTGGAATCGAAGACTCTCCGGGCCGGAGCGTTGGTGTCCATTCGCTCTACATGTCCTAACCATCTTAGACGATTAATGCGTACTTTTCTGACCAGGTCGATGCCGCTGTACAGCTCGTAGAGTTCGCTGTTAAATCTTCTCCTCCAAATCCCGTCAACGCAAACGGGACCAAAAATCACTCGAAGAATTTTGCGTTCGAAACGACCAAGAAGATCCTCATCCGTTTTTGCTAGGGTCCATGCTTCTGCGCCATGGAGCAGGACAGGGATGATGAGGGTCTTATACAGAGTTTCCTTAGTATTTCTCGACAAGGCCTTACTTATCAGTTGCCGTCTTAGGCCAAAGAAACAGCGGTTGGCAAGTGTGATTCTTCGTTTGATTTCTGATGTGATGTCGTTATCAGAGTTTACAGCGGAGCCGAGGTAGACAAAGTCCCTAACTACCTCAAAGTTATAGCTGTCTATCGTGACGTTCTGCCCGATTCGTCGATGTTGTGTGTCCCTTCTTGTTGACAGCATATATTTTATTTTACCCTCATTCACCACTAAACACATTTTTGCCGCTTCTGTAGTAATACTTGCAAACGCACCAGTGACAGCTCGCTGTGTTGTACCAACAATGTCAATGTCGTCAGCGTATGCAAGCAGTTGCACAGACTTATAGAAAATTGTGCCTCTGGTGTTGGCTTGTGAGTTTCGCATAATCTTCTCAAGAATGATGTTGAAGAAGTCACATGACAGCGCATCACCTTGTCTAAATCCTTTTTTGACATCAAAGGTCTCGGTGAGATTGTTTCCGACCTTTACGGAGCAGCGAGCGTTCTCCATCGTCATTCTGCACAATCTGACAAGTTTGGCAGGGATGCCAAAACTAGACATGGCTCTGTATAGCTCGTCTCTATAAATGCTGTCACATGCGGCCTTAAAATCGATAAAAAGATGGTGAGTATCGATCTGGACTTCTTGGGTTTTTTCCAGGATCTGCCGTAGTGTGAATATTTGGTCTGTTGTGGACTTACCGGGCCTAAAACCGCACTGATAGGGTCCAATCAGTTCGTTGACATTTATGGTTTTGGGCGTTCGCACAGTACGGCAGATAGGATCTTATATGCGATGTTAAGGAGACTGATGCCTCTGTAGTTGGCGCAGTTTAGAGGGTCTCCTTTCTTGTGGATCGGGCAAACAATGCTGAAGTTCCATTCATCAGGCATACTTTCTTCTAACCAAATCTTGGAGATGAGTTGGTGTATGCACTCTACCAAGTCATCTCCGGCTGCCTTGAAGAGCTCGGCAGGTAAGCCGTCTGGACCAGCAGCCTTGTTGGATTTAAGCTTAGATATTGCTATCCTCACTTCATTTTGGTCAGGTGGACGGAAATCTTGGCTGTCATCGTCCAGGTTGAATGGATCGTTCTGCCTAACAGCGGAATTTGTGTCGTGTTCGCCGTTTAGCAGTCTGCAGAAATGGTTTTTCCATGTCCTCAGCACCGACTGTGACTCTACTACAAGGTTTCCTTGCTCGTCTCTACAGGTCTCCGTTCGGGTCTTGTTGCCATGACACGTTCTTTTTACCTTTTGGTAAAACTTCCGAACATTGTTCCTGGAGTAACACCTCTCTATATCCTCGATCGCGCGCTTCTCATGCTCTCTCTTTTTTCTCCGGAGAAGCCGATGTTCTTCCCTCCTTTTTTGCTCGTAGAGCTGACGAGCTGCTCTCGTCCTTCTATGCAGCGACGCTTCGTAGGCACTTTGTTTTGCTGCATGTGCTTGCCGGCACTCTTCGTCAAACCAGGGGTTTCGGGGGGGTGGACTGGTGAAACCGAGCACATCAGTTGCGGCGTTTTTGATGGCTTCTTGGCATCGGCGCCACTGGTCTTCGGCACTTGATGCTGGCAGCATAGGACTTCTCGAGAGGTTGAGGGATACGCGATCGGCAAAGGTTCTGGCGGTTTGTTGCGTTTGTAGTCGTCCAACGTTAAATCTCCTCACAGTATTTTCTCGTTGTTGTGGCGTCTTGGATATCCGCATCCGTACCTTGGCTACAACAAGGTAGTGGTCCGAGTTTATGTTGGCCGCTCGGAAAGTTCGGACATCTAGAATACTGGAGGAGTGCCTTGCGTCGATCGCAACGTGATCAATTTGGTTGACGTAGATGCAGTCGAAATTAAAAATAATGTAGGCGAGTAGAAAAATGTATTTAATTTTGATGAATTGTAATTGTATAATTTCTTAAGTAAAATATATTTGTCTGGTTGTACTTAATTTTGGAGAATGGTACTAGCGTACTTTTGGGAATCAATTGTACCAAAAAAAGTACAATTGTACGTCCTTTTTCATCCGTGGAGTACAATATATAACAAAAATACCGACAGAAAATAGCTTGCAAAAAGTTAATCATGAGAAGGGGTATACAGATTTGTCCAGATTACATAATTATGTCAGTGAAATGCAAAGTTCTAGGAAATTGCCGAAGCGCCAAAGTATTAATTGAACTATAAACAGTGGAAAACTATTTGTAGAATTTTTTTAAATGTATAAACATCAGGGTCACGATTTTGTGTAACAGACCAAGTAAAATTGCGAAACTTATTTTTTTTTTTGTCAGAGGGTTTCAATAAATCTGTCCCAGAAAAAGCTAAAAGTTATAATCTACAGTTTTCAGAAAGTACAAATCTTGCACTCAAAAAAGATGCAGTATCTTATTTCCTTATTTCCAAAAAAAAAGTCTTGAACATATTTTGGAGTTCAAAAACCTTAAAAAAAATATCTTAGTATATAAAAACGTTCGTGCGTATGTATGACCGACCATAACGGCTGAACCACTGAAGCTATCCCCTTTATATTCACACCATATGTTTGTGTGGTGCTCCGGATGGTTTATGTTTATTTTATACCCTATAGGCTGGGGTCGCTTTTTTGAAAATTCTTTTTTATGGACCGATTTGGCTCAAATTTACACCATATAACACTTAAAAAAATAGAAAGCTTTTGCCAAAGTTTGGACCCGATAGGTGGCTTATTAACGAAAAGTTTAATTTCCCTGCATATCAATATTGTATCAACAACATTAAATTTAATTGTAATAATATAGTTGGCGTTGGTTGTCTATACTTTTTTGAATTTGACATTTCAGTAATTCATATTTCATTTAGCTGTACAATTGTTCGACGAAAACTCCAAATTGGTTCTTAATCAATTTTAAATAGGTAAATAACATTTCCATTCGATTTCCGGCACAAATAACATAACCAAGGAAAAGGTTCTTACTGGGCCTAATTTTATGATTCTTCTTTTGTTTTGTTCGTATTGGTGTATTTTAGGCTTATGCAGTTTTAAAAGATAAAATTTTGAACCCGACAGGTGGCGTTGTTCTTGGTTTAAAATCGCCTGGGCCCAAGGAAGGACATATGCTCCTTTTTGTCGTAAAAACAAAACTTTATGGGGATTAGTTGAATTTTTGAATTCTTTGGATGTTCCGGGCTTACAATTGAAAGCCGGCTCAGTTATAATTTTGTTGTGCAACCTCAATGCACCTATAGACTTTGTAACAGAACGCGTTTGATTAGGTGGTGAAGGATCCCAAATCAAATGTCATGCAAGCGACGGTTTTGAGGAAAAAATTAAAATACAAACATTCCCATTCCACGGAATCCGCTTATTGAGAACGAATTTGTACGTCGTGTACTGTAAACCATTTTAGTCAAAAAGCGGAAGGTTGGCCGACACGTAAATCTTCTTTGTTGCGTTTGTTTACGCCTAAGGAAGGCTCATTGGAATGCTTGTGATTTTCCATACATTTTCTAAGGAGCTTTTATTTTTTTGTTTAATTTTGATCGTAGTATACAGTGAGATCGTATTTGTCAAAAGCTATAGTTGGGGATCAATAAAATTAATTTCAGGTGGAAGTGAAAATTATTTTAGTTACAAAGCCTATTTTGGGCGGGACGAAGTTCGCCGGGCACGCTAGTACATTATATATATCTTGTAATCTGGCATCACTGGTTTTTCGTAATACAGGGTTTCCGCCGGGAAGGTATACTACTTTGTTTGTTTACAATTTTCGATCAAATAGAAGAGAATGGATCTTATATTGGTAAATGTTTTATTTAATGTCGGCAATTATGTATGGAATACAATATCAGGTAAATGTCCGCCTCTGTTAGTCTCACAGATGCGAGCCCTTTTGAGCACATTTTTCATTACATTCTCACACATTTCACGCGGTATTTCATTAATCTCATCACGAATATTTTGTTTGAGTTGCTCAACCGTTTCTGGTTTGTTTGCATAAACCTTGCTTTTCAGATATCCCCACAAAAAGAAGTCCGGAGCAGTCAAATCAGGCGACCGCCAATCAACATCACCATTTCTTGAAATAACTTGTTGTGGAAATATGTCTCGCAGTAATTCCATTGCAATCCTGGCTGTATGCGATGTGGCACCGTCTTGTTGATACCATATGTCAATCAAGCCCAAAGCATGAAGTGTGGTGTTAAAAAGTTTTCAATCATATCACGATATCGCTCCCCATTCACAGTTACCGTTACGCCGTTCATTTTCAAAGAAGTAAGGTCCAATGATTCCTCCTGACCAAATTGCACACCGACACCAGACTGTAACTTTTAATGGATGCAAAGGTGACTGATGAATAATTTGAGGGTTTTCCATTGCCGAAATCATTCACTACACGATAAATAGTGCGTTTTGTTGGCACGTTGTTTCTCCCAAAAATTTCACGTAACTTTCTCATCGTCATAGTAATCGATGATTGATTTTGATAAAATGTTTTAACGATTAAAACACGTTGTTTTATCAAATATTTTTCCATAATAAATTTGCCAAGTGTCTACTTCACGACTGCCAAATAGGAACTGTCAAGGCTAATGTTTAACAAAATGGCGGAAACAAAGTAGTGTACCTTCCCGGCGGAAACCCTATATGTTGACTGTATATCGCTGTTGCTAGGTGAGAGCTATGCTGGAGGAACGGGTGGTGCAGCCTTTTATTTGGCAATCGCAATCAACGTTAGGTGTTAGGGTACAGTGGTCATTGATGTGCATGTTTTGGTTCAATTTGATATATTCCCATAACTTATATTTATAATAGTCAGAAGCTTTAGAAAGTAAATCCAGAAAGGTTGTGCGAATATTTTTATTCTGATGGATTCACAATTTCATATACTCATGCGAACATAGTCAAATAATTTTATAACATATAATTGTATGTGAACACGGTTTGCTAAATGATTTTTTACAGCAAGTGTCACTTAGCCATAATTATTGTAATCGTGTGAGCGTATTTATAACCGTCCGCTTATGAATCAGATGTCTTCTTTTGCACTTTCTCGCCTATATAATACAGCAAACACACAATAACGTTCTTAACAATGATGTTAAAAAAGTAGTTAAAGCTAAACTGTTGATTTATGATGATTTTACTTAACGCTGATGTTCTTAGGTCCCTTAGACAGTTTCGCATCAAAAGCATATCTATCTAAATTATAGAAATTACAAATATTAAAGAATTTTCATGCTTTTTTTTCGTTTTTGAACTCACGTCTTTTTGAACAGAGCTGTTTTGAAGCAATTCCATCCTGCTATTGACAAGAATAATATGCTGCTGGAACTTGTGTTCAACATCGTCTAACTTATCCGACAGCCTCCCGATAACATAAATATCAAATGTTGCCGAAATCGAAAGTGGGACGTATACACATAAGAAAAATAGTAGCTGTACCTTTCCCCATAAATCTCCTGACAATATATTCCCTGTCAAGGTAGTGTAGAAAAAAGTTATATCGCTGAACATTCCAAAATATTTGCAGAAAATAAACTTGGCAAAGAATTGGTCTAAGAACAGCTTCACCTTATGTATGCGAAAGGAAACCGCTATAAGTTCTTTTACCGTTCGCGAACACTCCCGTTTGCCACTGCCCGAACTTCTTATTATAGCTTCATTCATTTTTGAATAAAAGCAAATCAAAACCAGCTGAATGTAAAAATAACTCCAGTAAGTAAAATCACACAGCAGTTGGCCATACTCGAAGAGGATACCGAAAACGAATCCGAACAATGATTCATAGACAAAATGATAGATGAATATGTAGTATTTCATGATGACAATCCATTGGAAATCTGACAGATAATATATGCTTGAGTCACTGTTTGCCTTGATTATGTCGAAAATTTGAAGCATCTCGCTAAGAAAATTGGCCACCTGGTGACCGTACTGAATGTAATTCAGTGCAAAAATGATTGCGCTTATTGCCTTATATAGAATAAATGCACCCGTAAGAGAGCGATTCTGAGCTTCAATTGTAGTCTGCTTCCAAGGCTGTAGTATAATGCGTACGAAGAAAATGAAATACACATAGTATACCGCTACTGCCAGGTACATTAGATTGGAGATATAAAAGCAATATTTGGAAAAACTCCCAATCCTTTTGCTATTGGGAGAATATTTTAGGTACCAAAATCCGAAACATTTAGAAACTTTAAATAACGCCTTTAAATGACAATTGAGAGTATACTTTGAAAGTAAATTGTCCATTTTTGGAGAGTGTATACACAGACAGACTTGCTATGTTCGACTAAATGTTTTGTGGAACGTATTCCATTGCCATAGCAAGGTACACATTTAGCTTTCATTAATTCGAGTGCAGTTATTACATACATGATTATTTATGTGATTAATAATAATTTACCATAATTGCCGGTGCTGAAATACGACAAGACAAACCCTTTCTAAAAGACACTATCGACATTACCAATAATCAACTTTAGTCTGGCAGTTTGCGCAAAGACTCCAGACTTTCCAAAATCGCTTTACCAATAAACAAAAATAGTTTCCAGAATATCGCTAATGTGGTTTTCCATTGGGACCACCAGAAATCTTTTTCGGATCTCAGATTTTACGGTGCTCATGGAACGCGCAACAAAATTGATCTGCTTTTGTAATTTTGTAAATGGATTAGTGCGTTAATTGACAACAATATCAGCTGTTCAAATTGCATTCGTTTCTGGCAAAATCGCAAATGGATATCGACCTCAAAAATGTTTTCCTTGTTGTAGATACAAATGAAATATTATTGGTGGTTTGTAGTCTTCAAATGACGAGGAAGATAATGGGGCATATTCATAGTTACACAATAAACCTGGGTCTAACTAAACTCGAATCTAAAGTTAACCCACAGGTAAAACACAACTGCTATTCATAAAGAAATTGGCAGCTCTGTTTAATTAGATCCGAGTCTAACGAGTATTCTACTACAAATCTATTACATAAATACTTTCTGACAGCAAAAAGTAAGAAGGATTTAAAGCTTCCAGATAGGCGATATGATAAGCAAGATATACTGAATATACGTATATTCAGCAATATTCAGTATATCTTGGGTGATAAGCTTCTCTTGGATGGTTGATCTTAAATGTTACACAAATCTATATATATAAAAATGGATCTTGGTTTATTCGGATGCTTAAAACTCAAAAACGACTGGACCAAATTGGATACTTCCTTCTGCGGATTTGTTCGTAATTGCTCCGCGAAGGTTTAGGAAAAGAAAAATTGAAAAATTCTCAACAGGTGGCGCTTAGGCTTTGATAGCACAGTTCTTTGTGATTTGATAATTTGGGCTGTGTTCTTATTTATGGACCGATTTGGCTCAAATTTACAACATACAACACTTAAAAAAATAGAAAGCCAAAATTTGGACCCGATAGGTGGCGCTGGGAGATAGTACTTTGCAAAATATAAGCGGGATAGGAGAACGGGTTGTGGAATGATTAATGGACATTTTCCAAATAAAGGACTTTGCTAAATGTGAGCAGAACTTAATACGAAAGGTATGAGCAAAGCCGGGTGGGTACAGCTACATATAAAAATGACTGACGTCCGCATGTGCGCACTCATAACTCGGGAACAAATCCTTCAATTTTTATGATTTTTGGTTTAAATTCGCATGGGCCCAAGGATCCTTCCTTGCTACTTTTTGTCGTAAAAACAAAACTTTATGGGGATTTTTGAATTCATTGGATGTTCCGGGCTTACATCTATACAACTGAAAGTCGGCTCAGCTATAATTTTGTTGCGCCAGCTCAATACACCGAGACTTTGTAACAGAACGCGTTTGATTTGGTGGTGAAGGATCCCAAATCAAATGCCATGCAAGTGACGATTTTGAGTGGAATATCCAAAGGCAAACACTCTCATTCCGCAGATTCCGCTTATTCAGAACGATTTGCCATTCGTATTTAAGCGACTTAAATTTCCTGCGTGTCTCGCTTTCACTGTGACAAATAATTTGTTGCAAGTATAATCGATGGTGTTTGTGCATTTGTAGTATCAATCTTGAATTACCATGTTTCTCACATGTTCAATTTAGTGAAAAGCGGAAGGTTGGCCGAAACGCCAAAACCATTGCGGTTTGATTGAAACAAATCAACATTGCTATTCGCCATTTATTTCTATTGCATTTAATATAACTTTTGAATGAAGCATTTTAATTGGCCGAATTACATAAATTAGCAAGCGCATTGTGCAGGCTCGGAATTATTATTTTCATTACAAAACAAATTTGGGCGGAACGAAGTTTGCCGGGACAGCTAGTCAATTATAAAAGTTGACGTATCTTTGTCGAATCGATATCTTTCGTAAAATTCTTCATTAGTCAATGATTGAAACGGATATATGCGGGTTCTGTAGCGCTTCAGTCTTCTAGATGATGGTACCATAGCAATATCCTCCAAAATTTAAAAATCTTCCTCAATGTTGTAATCTACCGATATTTTTCTTTACTTTCTTTTAGTAATTTATTTTCGCGATACGTTATTTTATTTATTGGAAACCAAATGTCAACATTTGCAAAATTCTTATATTTTCTGTTTGTATTTTGACGTTTAATGGAGTTAAAAACAACTTAAACATAGGTTCTGTCGTGCCTAATGTTAGACTCGAGTTTTTCGTTTAGACATGGGTTTAAATTGTCTATGAATTACATAAACTCCGGTTTAGTTTAGTAATAACATAGTAATAGCCTATCGAAGATCTATGAATATGCCCCAATGTAGATAATGATTCCTCCTCATGTTCATAGCTATTTGTGTATTTTGCTATTTTGGTTTTCATGAAACTTTTCTCGAAAGCAAACTTCTTAAACTGACGTAAAACAGCTGTGCATATTATATTGGTGTGTGTAGATCTGAAAAAATATCGAGATCTGCAAAAAGTGATCCGAATCGAAAAAAGATTGATTTTTCTGCCCAATGGAACGCGAAAAGTGATTTAGATCAAATAAAAGATTGATTTTTGGTCCTAATGGAAAACCACACAACTGTAGGGTTAAATGTTAATGGTGAGAAAGTCATGTTTATCTCGGGCATTAGTTAAACAAATCCTCCATTTATGTCATTTTGAAGAGGAGTGTTGCCCAACCGTCCAAAATCACGGTAGGTATTAAATTTCGTACGCTGTTGTTGTTCAGCCTAAAGGCTAGTACGCTGCTCAAGTGAAGTGAAATTTTCACTGCTCTCCAAAAAATGCTGTGAAATCGAAAGTGAAATATTTTTTTGGAGATTTTCGTGGAGAAATGAATGCAGGGTGACCGAGCTGAAGTATAAAATAAACATACTTTTTTCACTCTTATTTTACTTAAAATGAAAACACATGGAGGAAAGAAATTCCGAATTTTGTTTTATTGTAGTTCATAGGTTCTAGAAGTGTTTAATTTTGGCAATAATATCTGATTTGTACATAAGACCAGTATAACACATTTTAAGAATCAAGAGTGCATAGAGAGTATACCGCACCTTTTGAAAAATCCGGGAAATATATTGATGTGATCACTGAACCTCATTGTAGTAGAACATTCGAATACTGCTGTATTCTTATTTGCAAAAGTTTTTTATGTGTAATTGGATTATGCTTCTTCAGATTCGCTCTCAGATTTCAGATTTCGTGTGGCTAATCGAACATAAGAACATCACTTGCCCTTTTTTGTGTTGACATTCGTGCGATTGGAATATGTGTAGCCTTCAACACTTTTCAAAGCGTTTTCACTGGTTCAATTTTATATTCAAACATTCTAAATTAGCGTTCCGATTGATTTATAAATATTTATGCATAAATAAATTACACAAATAGATTCACCCGATGCAATTACTTTCTTTGCTGTAGAGAAAAAAAAACAAACTCAAACGCACTTGTACACCTATTGACAAATCTGAGAAAAAATTGAGATTCGCAAAAGCGCTGAAATCTGGAAAAGATTGTTGTTTTTTTTTTTGTACCAAACGCACATAAAAAGTGCTCTGAGAGCTCCCAATCGAATGCCACAATAATATTTAAGGATTTATTATTAATTAAAGTAACTCTCATTCATTCATTAATAGTAATAAAAATGCATAAAAAGAGTGTGTTCAATTTTATAACGCAATTGCAGCAGCCGCCGTGTCGCCTTAACAAAAGGGAACTGCGAGCTGCGAACAAATCATTGTTTGTATGAAAACACTAAATTGCCATTTTAGTATCCATAAAGCATTTTATGTACCTAATTGATCTGACCGCCGATTAAAAATCAGTATGCTTATCTTGAGCAAAACAGTGTATAACAATTTACTGAGGCACCCTGCTCATCAAAAAGGTCATCCATACCAACTTTTTGTACACCTAACTTTATGGTACTATATTCAATGCAAAAATGATAAAAGAAGTTCGAAAAATGCAGTACTCTCTTCAAGAAACATCTGTAATTGAAATTAATTTCTTAAATGTCGTCCTACGAATCATTTTTCACGCCGAAATGTCAAAAATTTAATGCGACGGACAATAAAAACCAAGTGAAATAGCTTCGGAGAGATTTTAGTATCGCCACCTACAGCTGAGTTTTTGAAGCGCAATTTTTCACTTGAGCTGCGTACTGCCAAGTGAAATTTCCATGTGGAAAGTTCATTTTGACGTTTCGCGGTGAAAAATTTGTATGAAAAACTGGATTTCACTTGAGCAGCGTACTAGCCTTTAATATTTAAAGGTGTTGGCTCAACAACAGGGGCCCAACGGTATACAATGTTTTTTTCCTTAAATCTATTTTACATATATTGTGGTTGTCTTCTCAGATTCATACTCATAGTATGCATCGTTGTCAGGGTTGACCTCAGGGTGTTCAAGTCCGGGTGTTGATGTTTTGTGTTTTGAGATGGTTGGTCATCTTGGAATTATCCTCGATGGTGGGTTGTCTCGGTCAATTCGTAGAAGGGCAGGGCTGTCCTGTCTGTGTCGCTTGGGAATAACTCCTCGTTAATCAGAGCCAGTACATGAAGGTACCGATGCTCTGGGATGTGTGGAAGGTCCGCAATTCTTCGGACTAGAGGGTTTGGATGACTGGAGGTATTCCTGAGTATTTTCTGGAAAAGTGTGACCATATACTTTTCCAGGGGTAAAATTTTGGCTTCTTCATAGAGTCTTGAACTTCTGATATTTTTCTTCCGGATTGGATCGTAGTGCAGTCCTGTACATATCCGCAGGAGTTTTCTTTCGAATACTCCCAGCTTCCTCATGTATGTCTTGGAGACGGTATACTAGACGGGGAATCCGTAGGTTATTACCGGTCTTATCAGTTGTTTGTATAGCAGCAGTTTAGTTCTTCTACTTAGTCCATTTTGCTTCTTCATCAGCGGGTAGACTCGATGAAATGCAAGTGATGCCTTCCTGAGAACAGCGTTCATGTGTGGGCTCAGCAAAATACAATCAAATTAACAAATTTAGGAACTTCCGGAGGAAGAGCAGGTAGTATGTGTGAATTCATGGAGGGAGAAATATGACAGTTTTCGTCCATAAGAATGTGCGCCACGGCTTTATATTTTCTGCGAGAATTTAGTTTTGTCGGTTTCTAAGTTTCCCGAATTAAGAAATGTAATCAACACAATTTTTAAAAGATCAAATTGTATTTATTTTCACACTTCTATATACTTTGGCAAGCTCAGTCTCTTTGTTTGGCAAATTGAAACTCGAAAATAGAAGCGATTGGTTCTAAAAATGCATGGCTTCCCAAGTGATATTTCTGAAATTGATTGCAGGCTATCATTACTATTTACGAAAATTGTGATCTTTAGACCACAAATAAGGTTCGATTTTAATCAAAGCCTTCTAATAAACTGTGTTCCGTTTATTGAATAATTTGAAAGGTATAGTATTACGAAATAAATGCACTCATCAATCAATCATACAGTATTAGAAATCAAAGAAAAGTGTCTTTAAAAAGTACCGAAAATTGTGCCCGAACGAATGATAGGGCATTACTGATTTGCATATGATATTTGACAGATCGGGAGATACTTTGTGGATTTCCTATTCTGTGTTTTGTTTTTTTGCTTACAATAAGCCTGAAAAAGCCTTTGAAAGATATCTATAAATAAATAAATAGTTGGCGCAACAGGTTCGGAGAGACCCTAGGCCTAGCTTCTCACAACCATTCGTTTTGTGTGAGTTTTTCATTTTTGGAACGAATGGAAGGGATCTACAGTTTTATGCCGACTCCAAACGGCTAATTGAGAAGCTCTTACAAGACATTTATACTCTCGGATGTTTGTCAGACGTTCGCGAGAGGTAGCGCAGCGGAAAAAACCCTACAAAGGCGGAATTGGGTTTTTTGCGGGATTCGAACCTTGAACCCCCGCATAGCAGTCCAACACACTAACCACTAAGCTACTGCGACTACTTGAAAGATATCTGCTGGGCAAATTTAATTGCAATTTATGTATTCCTTTTTTTAGAATAAAATTCTCGTTGTGAAAGAAACCACAGACCTCGTTTTTCATGAAAACAAATTATGAAATTCAAATTCTGCGTGACAACAAATGTAATAGATTCAACAGAAAATCTTCGTACTAATAAAGGTGTGGGTCAAATTGTTTATTGGTACCCTCTCGAAAATGCTGTACATTTTATTGTAAACTGGCAACCAACTAATAGCCGACATTAGTGTTTGATTATTAGTAAGGCCGTATGAAAATAGCAAGCGTGTGGTCATACTAGTGTCAGATTTTTACTGACTAAAAACACCACCCTTCGAAAGATTGTTAGATACTGCAACTAAGACAAAACTTATCAAGCAATTTTTCTATCACAAAATAAAAACTTTTGACAGGTTAGGTACTTTCCAATGAAAGATCCTGCATGTTCCACAGTATTAATCGCCGTTAATCTTATCTAGCCAAGTCGAACGGTTTCGTTCTTTGTAGTCCGCGCAATGAATTGCTCTCGTCCAAAATTTGTCGGACTGTATTGTTGACATGTCCGATTAGTCTTTTTCTATGCTTTCTCGCGAAGCTTCTAGTTTCAGCTTCAATTGTTGGAATTCCGAGATCCCTGTAGATATCATCGTTTCTAATATACCACGGTTTTTCCCCATTCTCTAAGCACTTTATTTTGAAAAGTTAGTAGAATATTGGCATTTGTTTTCTTGGTACAACCCCAAAGTTGTATACCGTAGGTCCACAGCAGCTTTAGAACTTGCTTGTTTAAAAGCAGTTTGTTCTCGGCACTGAGCTGGGAATGCTTTCCGAGTAACCAGTACATTTCTTTATAGGTATTTGATGTCGAGTTCTTTACGTTTCATTTTCACTTGCGAGTTCCATTTCAACTTTGCGTCGAGTGTCATTCCCAGGTATTTAGCCTCGTTTGCAAAGGGTATTCGGACCAAGTTTAGAAAATTTGGCAAAAGATTCGTTTTCTTATTCGTGAAATTCATGTGAACAGATTTAGTTTCGTTGAGGCGATCCACCAGTCCCTCGTCCATTCGTTTACCTTATTCAGTGCGATTTGCAGTTTTGCAGTCTTTTCTTCGGTTTCTTCGTAGCAAGGGTAGTGCCATCTTCTCTTGTAATATCGCGAGTATATAACAGATAGAGAATCGGCCCAAGGACGCTTCCTTGCGGTACAACGGCCAAAATTTCTTTAAGCTCCGAGTATTCGTTTCCATTTCTAACACGGAAGAGTTTATTCCCGAGATATGATTTTAGAATATCATGTAGGCATACTGGGAGAACTTGTCTTAATTTAAATTCTAAGTCGTCGTGCCACACCTTATTAAAGGCTTGTGAGACGTCAAAGAATATGCTTGAGCATATCTTTTTTTCTCAAATGCTTTCTCGATTACGTCAGTAATTCTATGCACTTGGTCACCCAAACTGGTGGTCAGGGATAAGATTATTGTCTTCTATAACCGGTTGTAGGCGCCTTAGCAATTTTCTCTCGAAAACTTCGGATATGACTGGAAGAAGGGAAATCGGTCTATGTGATTTTACTTCTTTTGCCGGTTTTCCTGGTTTTAAAACCATTATGATCTCTGCAACTTTCCTTTGGCTCGGCACGTGTTTTAGTCTGAGTGCAACATTTATAATATGAAGAAGCTTATGTAGGTAATTTTTAAAAGAAAGTCATATTTTTGTGACACACTGTAACTTTGCTATAATGTAAACAGAATCCGATATCTACTAGTCTAGTAAAAGTGGCCTCAAGATCGTATGATCCTCCCGCTAGTATACGGTTTACCGTATTTTGTATTTGACAATAAATACAGCTTTCGATTGCTGTCAAGTTTGATTTTCTAATAAACCATCATTAAGTGAATATCACTGATCTTTTGTCTTTTTAGTCCGTTTCCTCCCTACACTTAATTAATGATTTTCTTCGTAGAACTTTGAGCTTAATAATAAATTAATTATTGTTCTACAAAATAATTACAAATTAAGAGAGAAATTTTACTATACAATGATTACTGACTTAGATTTGGTGGGTTCACTGTGTGAAGGGATCGCACCAGCGGCCACTTAAGTAATTGCCTAAGGCAATTAATTATACCAAAATCCACTTTGATATCTGATGCCCAGAGCTCGCCTAATTCATTGCACCATATATAGCATTGCTTCAAACATCAGAGTGATATGAACGACATACAGACACTCATGGAGTGAACAATTAAATAAAAGGGTCATATTACTCTGATGGCACACTCGGTGCATGAAGACAAATGAATATACAAATATGTGTATACACGATACTGGATCGAGGGCACGATCAGGGTACATTTGCGTACGAAACTAAAAGTGTCAACTAAGCATCGTACGCAGGTGAACCCAAAACACTTCAAGTGTTCGGTCGTTTACCCTCGTCACGCGAATATGCTGATAAGGCATAATATCGAGGTATCGATATGAAAGTGGATATTTCAACATAAGAATTTTGTTGTATAAATAGAGAATAAAATTCCGAAATAAAGTTACTTCTATTCCAAACCACAACGAACACCAACGTCTTTTATTAGCTTACGAGGTGCAAGAGTTGGAAGTTCTAGGTATCAGAATCCCCACCTTTGGCGTGCAATTTATTGCCGAAAGGTTTTAGCTAAAGGCGCAATAGCCAGAGCTAGTGGGAATCAACAGAAAGAAGTCGGTAAGTTGGTCACAGGACCAGCCAACTTCACAACTGGTCAAGTTCTTAAAACTTTTCAAATTGGGTGTAATAAAAAGAAGTGTGCCAAGAAGTGTGGACTCTAATAAAATCCACCCAGCTTATACCCGCCTATTTGTTGTGGCATATTCAGCGGTGTAATTTGTGGGAGATTTTTCCCCATTTTGGGGAAAAGTACTATTAAAATAGGGTGAAAACGAGATAAACGTATATGTTTATTAATTTTGCATAATTCAAAAATAAAACTCGTGAAGTTAACTTTCAGATGCAGGTCCGATACGATAATAAACTTACAAACTGGAGATTAAGAAATTTATTTCTAGCGAGACTTTTTCAAATGGGACGGTTTCGGTGTTGGAAGACTGTGGCGGCCATTTTGTTTTGTTTTCCGAAATCAAAAATTGGACTACAATTTGTTGTTGGGGAATACCGGAGTACGGCAGACGAAAAATGAGTACACAATACTCCTATTGCAATACTTTCGGAAGAGCTGCTCTCAGGTAACTATGTGCAAGTGTATGCGTGCGGCTAATTTACTTTAACATGGTTACCGTCTTTATACTATAAGGCCACACGGGGACCGTGCCCAGGGCCCCATCCTCACGGGGGCTAATATATTCACTTATACACTGTAGTACTAGAGCAGCAGCGCAAATGATTGAATGACAATTTCCCTGTATTAGTTGACACTAACAAAGTTAGCTGTTAATGAATGAAATAATGAGGTCTAAGTTTTGTTAACTGCAGAAAAGATTCGTTCTGCCGATGCTGAAGTTTTTGGCATGCATATAAAGTACTCAACGACGCGTTTTCAATGGCATTCCTCATGACCGCTTCCACATGTTTCCATTTCGGTGTTTTTATCAAAGTTTCCCATGCAAAAAGTTTCAGCGGCTCAAAAGGTGCATATATGGAAGATGGAAGTATGGGAGTTACTTCTCTATAAAATTACTCCTAACACTAAAAGGTCTTATAGATGCAAAACTTGTAATAACACCTAAATTTATATGGAAATTCTTGGGACTTATTTCATTTAATTTTTTTTTTGGAATTAATTCCTTTGCAGTTATTTCTAGGAGCCATCTATTCTCCCTGGCACAGTCCCAAATAAAACGGATTATTATACTCTCTTCGAGGATTTTAATACAAAATAAAAAAATTAAAAAAAAAAAATTGTTGACGCAACAGGTCCGGAGGGACCCTAGGCCTAGCTTTAACCATTCGTTTTGTGTGAGTTTTTTCATTTTTGGAACGAATGGAAGGGATCTACAATTTCATGCCGACTCCAAACGGCTAATTGAGAAGCTCTTTCAAGACAGTTATACTCTCGGATGTTTGTCAGACGTTCGCGAGAGGTGGCGCAGTGGAAAAAACCTTAAGTTGGAATTTGGGTTTTTGTGGGATTCGAACCTCGACCCCACACACTAACCACTAAGCCACTGCGCCTACTATGACACCGAATATAACAATAAAATACATTTTTCAAAAACAAAATATAATATAATATGCCAGCAGTTGTATTAATATTTGTATAGTAAATAAAATTAAATAAATTTGTGTGCGCTTATAAAGTAGGTGTCTTATTATTACAGTCACACACCAATTGAAAACAACTGTAGATAGAGCGTAAATAATTGTTCTTTTGA
The DNA here is from genome assembly GCA_946477585.1 of Cheilosia urbana. NCBI lineage: Eukaryota > Metazoa > Arthropoda > Insecta > Diptera > Syrphidae > Cheilosia > Cheilosia urbana. The sequence goes on along the minus strand of OX297854.1, from coordinate 59,638,696 downwards.
TATACACTCGTACAGTATAAAAATATTGTAATTTCAACTATTTTCTTCACTTTAAACTTAGTCACTTAATAAACTTTCGACACTGCAGAATTAATTATTTATTTGGCAGCAAAACTCAGCTTTTTCTCTTCCTTCTCAATAACTAGTAATCAGTTTATTTTTTTAGTATTTTAAACTAAAAAATTAAATATACATATCACAGCACAAAATTTTGTTATTTCTCTGATCGTCTCCCAGACTTAAGAATTATTCAAGGCAATGCTTTCAACTACAAGTTTATGTGCGTCACTTTACAATAATTTTTATATATTCCAGACACGTCGACTTAGAACCTCCACAGCGAGCCATATACATTTGTCTCTAGCCCCGCTTAGGCCTTTTGTTACATTAACTCATCTGGAAACATGCAGTACAGGTACGTTGTTGGGGACATTTAGACGGTTAAGGTTATCATTGTCTGAACTGAATTGTATGAAAGGTATGAACATATTTTTAGATGTTTTTGGTAGGAAGTCAGGGTGATTTAAGAAATATATATTTTCATTAAGCACTTCGGGTTATATTATACAACTGTCCTATTCGTAAACGTATGGATACCAAGATCCCTGTATTATTATTTTTTTTTTTTTTTTGCGATCGATTGAAAATGTTCACGCACCTACCTTATAATATAGCCTAATTGTTTTATATTTCTTTTTCTGCAGAACATTTTAAATTTAGGAAAACAGTTGTCGTTTGTCGCATTTCTAAACATTGAATTGGTATAGGCTCAGAACTTTGTCATTAATAACATAGCAGAGCAGCGAGCCTATAAGACGTCCGAATCATGGAGAACTTTTGTTGACAGAGTAACTCGTTATCGCTTTACACTCTTGGCTAAAATCCCGGTTTTTCACCATTCAGGTTATAATAGCACAAAATTTGTTTTTCCCCTCCTTTTCAAGTCCTGATCTTTGAAATTTAGAAGTTCAAAGTATTTCCGACCATGTTAAGCAAACATATGTAAGGGTTGCTTGGATTCATTTTTCCTTTCAAATATAAGAGCAAAAGTTCAAAGACTTTATGAAATATGACAACCTAAAGGCATGCGTTGGTGATTCGTGTGATAAGCGTTTGAGTCTACTTCTCCACCCCTTGCGAACATCTGACTAACGTTGAAGAGTACAGCAACACCTTTATTCTATTAGAAGCCTACTTTCTGGACTTGACTATTAGCCTCGTTAAGTAGATTTTGTAAGATTTACACCAGTGATCGTTATTAAGTTGTTCGTGAAGGTTCTTCTTAGACTTAATCAGTTTTCGCAGTAGGGCTTCAAATTTTCGATGCCCGATAATGTCAATGCACCTATTCTTATAAGTTATAGCACTGGCAAACTATTCGAATTCGATGATGATGATGATGACAGTTCTTAATTTTGTGAACTGTAATTCCAGGATCCCACTTACATATAAAAAGTCAATATTTTCCCTGAACATTTATGCACTTTCACGCTTTGACCACAAATTGGAATTAGGAATTTCGCCACAGTTTGGCTATACTTATACAGACTTTTTCATAAAAATATTGTCGCTGTTTTTATTACCCTTAAATGCATACCGCATAACGTACAAGGTATACAGAACTACAAGGTATGATATTCCGCGATTAATTTTTCGCTTGTTCTGCGCATCTACGTCACATGACGACAACTATTTTGACGTTTCTCTGCAAATTTATTCATATACGGGTGGTTTTCTGTTTGAAAGTTATATTTTTAATAATAAAAGTATTTTGTGTGCTGTTTTCAATTAGTGTAATGGTGTACAAATTATAAAATTGCTTATGGAACATTAATTCAATGTGCATAAAAGCTTTTGTCATGTGGGTAGTCCACATTAATATATCGAAACCTATGAAGGTCGCTCAAATGATATTTTTGTCGGTGAAACTAGTTTGTGCATTTCAATAAAAATATTAAAAGCAACTCGCTACATCTTTTATGCCAGTGTTAAAGAAGACAAGATGCGTCGAAATGGTCACCGACTGGACAAGAATGTTGAAGTCAATCAGAAAGATTAAAGAAAGAAGCTGCAAAATGTTAACTTAAATCAATGGTAGGTAATAAAATCATTTTTTTTTTTTTGTATCTAATACACAATTCGATATTTTGAGATCCTTAAAGGCCTTTTGATGCACATGAGGATGACCAGCAGAAGCAACAGTAGCAAAGATGACAGAATTCCTCAGAAGTGGTCCATTGAAATCATCTCCATTTAAAATTTTGGAAAAATAGGAATTATCAACTTCCAATCCTGATCAACGGGCATGACGACGGCTAGCCGAAATGTTATCTGCTAGAACCTATTGAAAAACAAAGGAGTTAAATAAAAAATGACATTAGTTTCATTTTATTATTTTGTTTATTTTTCGTTTATTCGTGTTTACATTTTCGTGTATTTGTGAATTTAAAATTTTAATTTTAAAAAACATTTTACATCGAAAAAACAGTTTCTTTATTTCTTTTTCCAAGGTACAATTTTCAGACAGCAACATTAACTGATTGATGTAATTAGAGCAGCATTTAAGTGAGGTGGAATTGTACATAGAGAATATTTTATCAAGGGTTTCTAGTTTTTGTATGAGTTCCTGATTTGCTTGCTGAAGCCCTCCTTCCGAAACTAAGTTCGTCCAACAAAATGAACTTGTGTTGTTAGTATCCGAATATTTTTGCATAATTTCTGGCATTTTCAGTTTAAGTCTATAGATAATATTATATCCAGCTACATGCTGAAGTGCATCATACTGAAGATCCTCCATATCTTGAGCAGCATCTGGGATACTTGTGTTGTGGTTTTCTTCAGTGAAATCTGAGAGCAATGTGGAAGTAATGACACTACCGGGACAATCTTCAGATTCCATTATAAAAAGCTCGTCTTCTTCATTAACGCAGTCCGCTAGTGACCCATCCAGTTTTTTCTCATCGCTGCTGTCACATTGGCTGATTGCGACATAATGCACTCGTTGCGACCCAACAAAAAGCTTCTCAGACGGTACTTGAACTGTAAGGCAGTTGGATGATCATAAAGACCTCATAACACCAAAAAACATTTCTAATGGATCTTGATTCAAACGAAATGTAAGCAAGTACTTGATTTTATACTTTTCCTTTAAGTCCGCGAATAGCAATTTCAATGCGCTGATGTTGTTCAATATGCCCCTTTGAAATGGTAAGAGTGTTGAGAGTTTTTCAATTGTTTCTGTCTTATTTCGACTTAACTTTTTGTTATTGTTGCTGTTGCAACCAAACACTGCGCATTGTACCATTTTCAAATCACTAATATTTAACTTCTTTTTCATTTAAATAATTATTTTTCGGGCTAAAGTAGAAAACACTAGCTACGCTTTTACAAACATTTTCACCGAAATTTCAAATGTGTTGTCGTCGAGTGACGTAACAGTGTAAGAGAGAGATGCAAGAAGACATGCGCAATATCATACCATGTAGTTTTATATACCTTGCATAACGTATACTTCTCTTTTGTCCCGCTCCAACAGGGAAAACGACTAACAGTGATTTCTATGACATGCCTCAAACGCAGTGCGCCCACTACTGAAAACTAAAAAAAAATACCACCGACACCTACTAAAAGTACCAAATTTTTGGAAAGCAAGAGCGCAAACATTAAAAATAAATATTTTAGGAAAGCAAAAAAAATGGTAATTTTATTAAATCTAAGTAAAATAATGTAGGTACAAATCTTAAAATTACAAAAAGTATATAGTACTGAAACTTGAGAAGTGGTACTTGCGTAGTCTGAAAATGCAAATAGTACTGAATTCAGTAAGACTTTTTGCAGCTATGGCATGCAGAGCCACGATGAAGAACAGTCGTTGGTGGTATTTTTCAATTTAATGTAGATGGTAGATGGTGCAACATATTAGCTGCTGTCAGCTGTTGGATGGAGTAGCCATATTTCCTTCCTCTCAAACCCATCTGTCTCAAATTTTAAAGTATTAAATTATATTGAGGATAACGAAAATTATAAAAATAAAGTGACTACAGTTCAGTGTTGCCAGGTCGTGGGGAATCCCTGTTTCTGTGGGAGATTTCAATAAAAAGTATGCGGAAAGGGGAAAAGGAGAATCTTCGCTCTTCTAGAACAAAATGTGGGGAAAATAAAAAGAATAATAAATATCAATACTTAGCTCCAATATTTGGCTCATTCGAAAATCTAGTTATCTTAAGTCGACTAGATTGGTCTGGATAAGATTTAATCTGAACTCAAAAAATGGATTAAACTGTCAACTTAGTTCTCAGACACGAATTTCTTGACTAGATTCGTCAGCTACCCGTCAACTGAAACAGCTGAGATACATTTAGTCAGACGTTGTCAGACTTAATAAACTATATACTTAAACGTCCCCATTCCCATTTAAATGGAGCCACGGTTATGCTGAAGTACACAATTGGGTAATTTGGCTCAAGTATTTAAGCTTTGGCTAAATGCTCCGACTTCCGAGCCAAAGAGGAATGGCTCACATTTGTATCAAAACTTGAACGTACTTTAAAAAAAAAAACTTTGAAAAAAAAAAATCGTTTATCAGAAAATTAGAATTTACTCGACTGAACGCCGTCACAAAAACAATAAAGTGTTTTCTGAAGCCCATCCTTCCACAGATGTGTTATCTTTTTCGTTCAAAAGATGTATAGTGTTTTGTTGAAATATTACTAATACTAAATAGCGCACGATTTCCATTATTTTAACTTCTCAACTGTTACCAAATACGTTTAATTAACTTTATTGTAAACTTTTTAGTATAATGTTTAACATACTCGCAATTATGCTACTTCCATATAAAATCTGTTCTGTTTTCCTACAAGTTTTTTAGCTGTCATTTGTTTTTTTTTTTTCTTCTTCGCCAAGTGAACGCACCCAATAATTTTGCATTTTCTTTTAAAGAAATTACAACAAAAGCTCCCTCGTGCGCTAGTAGCGGGTATCATTTTAATCGTATATGAATGATTGGAAAGTGAGCCTGATTCTAACTACATTTCAGTTTTTATATTGGAACTTGGTGATTGGAACCTGTGCTGGGGAATTTCACTGAAAGCGCCTGGCAACATTGCTACAGTTCTACAGCTAAGCTTCTGAATAAAGTATAGAAAGCTGTTGCTGATTGATAGCTCTAAATATTTAAAAAAAAAAGCGGCATATGGCTTTTTTTGTACCGACTAAGAATTATTGGAGTAATAACTAGTCAAAGGTAAAGTCAGAAAAATAAAAATAAAATAAAATTTGGTGAAAAACGCTCCTCAAAAGTAGGCGTGGCAAAGAACGACATAGAATAGACATAGAACCTTCTCGGAGTTTTGGGATACATTTCAAATAAGTCCCCCCATAATCTCATCGCTGGGGCTTTATTTACTAATATTTTAAGATAAGTGGTGTTTGCTTTTAAATGTCTGTATGAACAAGTGTAAGCACGGGTATTGTCTAATTTATTGCTTAAATTCCGAGAATCTTAGTGATCTATTGCACTAAAAATTTCTGACACGCGCTTGAATTTGAATTGTTTTATCACGAAACAAATTTGCATAGTTGAGAAGTCGTTTCAGTGCGAATGCAAATCTTACAACTTACGCGGTCTTCTTAATGTTTGGCAGAAGCCTTTCGCCTTTCTGAAAAGAAACAACTTTTAAAATTTTAACAAAAATATTCGACTGATAGTCGTTCGAGCATTAGGCTCCTGATCAGTGTGGCCAACTCAATATTTGAAATCATGCAATTTTTTTTTGTTTTTTTTTTTGTATAAAAAAGCGCTAAAAAGCAGGCTATATATATTTTTTTAAAACTTAACTTAAAACAAAACCTGATTAAACAACCCCCCTCCCCCTTTTTAATCTTAGATAACGTACCCGGTTGGTACAGCAATTTGATTGCATTCGTAAGTGACAGAATTCCGCCTGTTTCCAATAGAAGCACAGTAATGCCCGCATTAAATGAACCCGGCTTAAGAGAATTTTTGCTATACCTACACGAATCTTTGGAATCAGTTTTATGGAACAGATTCCACAGAATTAGTTACGTATTATATTTCTGCTAATAATAAACCCTTTTCAATTCAAATTTCAAATAAAACAAACCATTTGCTATGTTTATTGAGGAGGCTCTATTTTAGACTCTAGAACCTTACCTCTAGAATCTAGATTTTTTTGCAGTAAACCCACAAATCAAGAATTATTGTAAGATCATACTGTTTTAGAAAATCCAATTTTTGAAACCATTTGAAATCTTTTGCCGACCTCCTCGTTGTCACAGAGTTCTACTTTTCTACTGCCAAATTTCAATATTGTCAAAATTGCAGCACACCAGGAAGTTATTCCTACCGCTGCAATGAACTTGGTTTGTACTGACAAAAAAAAAAAACAAGTTCGTTCTATGCGGACACCATTGTACCTGGTCTAAAATATTCAAATTAAATTTAATTATAAGACAAAAATCTGTTTAAAGTCAATCCCATTTCCAGTTCATAGTATAAAGTGTTCTTAAAATACTGCTGCCAACCAAAAAGTTTTCTTTTTTGCCGACTTACCCGATTTAATTTATTAATTTTCCACGTCAGCTAATTAGGCATACTTAATGCCATATTCCACATCGGTATAGCTTTTACTGCTGCAAATTATGAATGAAGAGAGACAGTTCTTTAAATGACTTGTGCCAACTGTGTTTGGAAAATTCATATATAAGCTCAGGCGCATTTACTTTTCTGCTGTGGTTATTAAGTGCAATGTACCTACTCTACCTGTCTTTATCTGTAGATGAGGCAGTAGTCTGTATCATCGCCTTTATCGACCATTTCATATCCTGGGAAAACCCACTAAACCTAGTGTTTAATACTCAAAGCAGAATGAAACTGGATTTATTTCTTACTGGTTATCAAGCATTTCTAGTTTCCATGACATTAACCACCCAGTCAAACAGTGTCTCCTGTCTCCTATTTTCCTCATTATTCAATTCTTTGAACTGCTACCTTATTATTATTATAATTTTATTAATTAGTAAGTAAATTACAGAATTAATAACTTTTTTTATAGCACTAGCTGCCAGGGCTTACGGCCAAAACTGCTACCTTATCGCTTATGAAACATTCTCAAAGTCCTTTTCAAAATGCAAATTATGACGGAAAACAAAATCAAGATCTATCAACATTTTCATAATCAGGCAGCCATTCGACAAAAGATACATCAGATACGTATTTTGTACGACAGTTGAAGAAATACTAACAACAACACTTTTAATCAATGCCCCCTTATTATATTATATCTACGAGTAACTGCAATCATTGGGATTTTAACCGTTGCAGATGAACTTTCTCAAATGACCCGACTCAAACATTTCACACTCGTTCCGAACCTTAACTTTTCCAATTCGTCTGAAATATTATGAAGTTTAAAAAACTTTCACATCAAAAATTTAAAGTCATCTTGTACCGCAGGGATTCAATTATGTATGTAGAAGAATTTATTATACAAAACAATAATATACGCATTTTTGCTGCCTGTGATTTAATGCATGCTTGTGCGTAGAAGGTATGCGTGTGTGTTAATTTATATTGTTCCTTCGCAAAATGTTTGCATTAATATTCTTTTTGTTTTCTCACTGTTCCTGCTCCTTGTTTACTCATACTAAATGTATAAATATTTTATATGTGAAGTTTTAGGACTTCATGATTATCTCTGTTTTTTTTTTTATTTAGATTGTATTGGGATTGAACATTTATATTTATAATTATACATTGTTTGATTTACAAGAATTTATTTCTATTTGGAGAAACTCATATGTTATTTTAATTGAACTCACCAATTTAGGAATAAGTCGAACCAAAGATGGATGAAACTGCGGACCACAGTACAAATATCATCAGCTATACAAAAGAAACCGCCACTCAAGCGAGAGGACTCCTTTCTAAAAAGATTTTCTACACGACAAATACCTGAAACACAAGTAAGTACTTATAGTAGATAAGTTTGTGTACCTACCCAAAATTGTCAAGTTTTAGGGTGTGGGTGGTGCTTTACCTCGGTCTGTTATTTTGTGGTATGAGTGGTATTATGGGACTTTTAAAAAGCAGCTGCTTACTTCAATGTGTACGACTGTTTTCGTGTTCATCAAAAAAAAATTGCTATTATTCAGGGGTTTAATTCTTAGGGCAGGGGATTTTATGGTAAATAAATAAATAGCATTTGCCGCCGATCCATAAAGGACCCCTGGATTAGCTTGTCACAGCTATTAGAATGTACAAGATTTTTATTCGTATTTAGAAAAAAGAATAGAATGATGCTCTGTTGCTGACAAACATTTGATGGTAGAACTGACCTGCTTCTCAATTAGCTTCGACTGAAACAATTCTATACGACTTTAGGTTAGATTAAAAGGGTATACGAAAGAAAATGCTTCCGTACGGCACTAGGCTCTAGCGGCCCATCACGATTCTAAAATATATTTAACTGTCGACTTAGTTTTTGAAATAAAGTGCACGACTGGGTCTCGTTGATCGAAAGTTTATTAAGTATTCTTATTTTATTATATAGGTGGGTTAAAATCTTAGAAGCAATACTATAGGAATAGTGCCAAATAAAATCTATTCTTAAGTTATTCATCCGATATAGCACTATGGCAGAATATTCTTACTATAATAAAACTGTAACTTTTTTTCCGGCTGTAGACTGTGTGCTATTAATAGATTCGAAAAGTACTGTACGAAATTGATTTCGGTTTTCACAGTTACATTGGAAATTGTCCAGATTAGGTTATAGGATATGTTTTACCATTATTCGCTGTCCGGAAGCGGAAATTTAAGCTGATAACTAAGAAAAGTTTAAATTCTCGAATGCCTTCTAGATCCCAGCTTTGGAATGACTCATCCAAAGGAAATGGGATTTTTGTTAATACAAAGTCCAATTATTTACAAAGATTTTAAGATATAAATCATTTTTTTACGTTATCCTGAAGTCGAACAATAAGCAATAAACTATAAATTTTATACAATTAAAAAAAGTCAAATGTTCGATTAAAGTTAGATCGTTGGATTTTCCCGGCGTTCAGTGGAGGAAATTTTGTGTGTGTGTGCGGCAAAATCTGTTTCTCTCTCTGTACATTTTCTGCGATGCGCTTTTTCATTCTCTTTTTTAATGCACCTTTTGCTTTTGGGCTTTGTGTTGTTTTTTTTTCTGCTCACGTTTTAAATCGAACTGGAGTATTAATGAATAATGAGTTGAGTAGTAGAGCGAATGTGGTGCATGGGATTGAGAGAGATAGGTATGTAATTTAGATTGAGAGGGAGCCACACTCAGTTGTGATTTAAAACGAGCTATAGTGATTCTGATCTTCTTAGTGATTCATGTGCATGCCAAAACCTGTTTGTGCCATTGCACCTTTTTTGCTTTATGTTTGTTTTTTTTTTTTTAATTTGAACTTGATTAAGTTTGTGTTTGAGTATTAAGTGAGCGAGTGTGGCGCTTATGGGTTATGGGATTGAGAGAGATGGGGTATAAAATGTAACAAAACAACTAACAAGTGGAATGTAAATGAGATTGAGACGGAATAAAAGAAGTTATACTCTGTTCAATTTATATTTTCAGTACAGGCCTTATGGGAAGCTCTTTTTTCTACCAGTGGTGCCTGTAGCTACTCTCACGGCACTCAAATACAAGAGTTGCCACTGAAATAATAACGAAACCACTGGCATTCCAAAGAATTTTGTTGTTGTAATTTTCCTGAAATTCGCATACATCCCACCACAACCAGTCTGCCCCACAGCCGCGGGGAGAATGAGCACGATCGTCTTGCGTTCGCTTGCTATTATCATCAACCAAAATATGTAAGCAGTGTGAGTGACTGAAGCACATCAGAGAAATGTTACCATATGTCAATTTTAGCATATCATTAAGGGTTTTTCTTTGAATTTTGTCAAAGAACTTTCGGTTTTGGTGCTTTTTAAAGCTTTCGAGAGCGAATAAATGAATTTGATTATGTGGGATGTTGCCATTGCCATACAGTTTTTAGGTACTCCTTTAATTATTTTGTATTTCTGAAGAATCTGTTAACATGCAGTTAAACCATTTTTTCTTAATAAAGGGTTGGTATTTGGTAACCCTACCGATATTTGTGGGAGAATTATGCCAATTTATAGTGCTCACTATGGCAACCATGTGAGAGCTTTAAAATGGAGACAGCTTATTAAAATCCATAATAGTAAGGGTGAAAGGCAAATACCCTATCTTCCCTGTACTGAAAATATAAATTGAACAGAGTATAGCCTACCTATTTGTTTGGATTGTTTTACTGACAGTTTTTTTTCTCTTTTTTGGGGTAAGCTACTTTTTGAATAACGCCAATTATTTTGTTTTAAATTTGAGAAGTGGAACTCTGGCGAAGCAAGGCGAGCACGGGTTTGCTAGTATCAAATAACAATGTGAGATTTTATAAATTGCAGCTCTAGTAACTGGTATTTGTCGCAACTTCTGATGAGAACGTTTTAAGCGCCTACTGTATTATTTAATAAGCTTTTATACTTCACAAGATTTTTGGCTTAAGGGATATAAGTGTATACAAGAAGTTTCAGTTTTCTGATCTGATAGGTCAAGTGTTTATTTTTGACTCGAATAGATAAGTAACGCTCGTTTACGGTGTCAATGATCACAATATTTAAGAACTCAAAGATTTGATTTTGAATTTGCATAAGCAGTTATAAACAAACGTCCCGATGGACGTGTGTGCTGAGTTCAAATGAAGTGAGATTTTCTGATTGTGTAAATTCCAAATGGTTGCAATTATTTTAAGGTGCATATTCACAATGGTTGAAGAAATAGAAGTGGGTTGCTAAAAATAAGTTTTGCGCTGCTGGTATTGCATTTTTAATGGGTGTTTCATTTTGAATTTTAAAGTACGGTATTGAGTTATGAATATTATATATGAACAGATATCGGCTTTTGGGTAGTCATTTTTGAAACATAATTCAAAAAACCGATTTATTCGAATTATTTGCGAAAAACTAAGTACGGGATCTTGTTAAGAATACTGATATATTATCTTTAATACGTATTTTGATCAAAATCGTTAGAGCGGTTTCTGTAAAATTTGGCAGACAAAACAGTACTAAATATTTCAATGTTTAGTTAGAAAAATATACTATTTTTTAACAGCCGTATTGATAAAAAACCCAGAACTACTCTCTATCTCATATGTTACCTAGCACCTAGTTAAATAAATAACACATTAGTTAAATTTTCTTATTAATAAATGAAAATAACTCATATAATAACTAACTGATGTTTATTCTACAATAGTTACTTAGAGCTGGCATCACCTAACCAAATTGTACTAAAAATGATTACATTATGTCATCACGGCTGGCTAATACATTTCAATTGTGACAAGTGAAAACAGAAAAAAAAAAACAAGAAAATAAAATAAAATCGAGCAAAAAAAAATTAAACAAATGTAATTTGCAAACATTTTCACAGGGTTTTCTCGTTTTTTGTACACTTTTTTTCGAGTTGGAGCGATGGTAACCGAATCCTCCCCTAAAATATTTATATTATTCAAAAACACTGAATAACGGTGAGCCATTTTTTTACCCAATTTTTTCAAATTTAAATATAATTTATTTTGTCATTTTGACAGGAACCGTGTTTCTAATACCCTTTTCACACCGCAGCGAAAACCATGTTTTCGTCAAAAATCGAAATTGCATTCACGCCGAAAAATAACTAGTTTTCGTTTGAGGTTTCAACCAGCTGTAAGACACCAGTCGTGAAACTTCTGTGTAAACTATTTTATTTACAAATTTCGATCGCATTAATTAATAAATAAAATTAATTCAGAGCATTTCGAAATAATATTAGACCATCAATTAACGTGAAAAATGATTTTGAGTTGTGAGTTGTGACATTTATTCAGTGTTTTCGTGGAAAACGACTTTAAACGACTCGTTTTGAAAACAGAAATATGTATGGGAAAACATCTGTTTTCGATGAAGTTTTCGCGAAAACCAGGGGTGAGATTCTGTAAAAAACGAAACGAAAAACGCTTTCGTTTGCACGAAGAAATTTGCTTGTGTAACATAGGGCAAAATATTCCTGCGCACGAAAACGTTTGATCGTTTCGCCTTACAGAATCTGGCCCCAGGATTTCGGCTCGATGTGAATAGCGTATTAGAGTTATTGACTCGCTAACAGACCTCCTACCGTAAGTTAGTTATGTGATAGTTACGAAGCGTTAGTTATCTTCTAAAAATGTTTATTAATACGAATTTGAGTTTAACGAACCTGTTTGCCATTAGTTAGGCCTAACATGTAGTTACGCGACAATTATTAATACGGCTGTAAGAAACTAATTTTTGTTACAATCGTATGGACCGTTTTCGATATATGTCCAAATTTTAAAAGTACCATTACCCGAATTTTAAGCCAAAAACTGGGTATGTAGTCATGGTAACCTCATCCACTTAAGCTTAAATATAGATTTTGGTTGAAATCTTTAGTGCATGCCGTTTTCGAACAAATCAAATCATTAAAATTGAGGTTACCTTGCAAAAAACATCCGGGCGGCCGTTTAGGCTGTAGTCCTCAGCACGGACGGACAGACCTCCTTTTTTGAGTTCCTCTATCACTGTAATGTCAGAATTGATTAACATATCGAGTTTGAAATTTTGTACAAAAACAATAGTACAAAAATCTTACTACGTAATGGAGAAAGTTAATGAGGAAAAAATGTAGTTCATACTGGCTTGACAAATTCTCGTTAAAATGTTCAATCAGGCACACCTCGCATATAAGAATGTAGTTTTCGCAAATTTACAGCTGTCATTCAAATGACTAAAAATGATTTTTTATTTTGTCCCTGGAGAAATTTTTAAATCCTGTTTTTTTTTTTTCATATTTTTGCTATTTGTCCCATCGAACAAAATCTAGCAACCCTACTAGTATAGGCACTCTTTTATTAATATAAGCACTTTTGTGGATAAGTATATAGGGATAATATTGCCAATTAAATATAATAAAACACACGAAACTATGATTATCACTTTATGTATGTACTTATGTACTTTATGCGGACTACAACATCTGGGGTACGACTTTTTCACACCGAGTATATGAAGAGACTGCCTCCTATGAAGCATGAATAAAAGTAAAAGTAAAAGGGAGACAAAGGGCTGAGGATGAGGAGTGTTTTTTGTTTCTAAAATTAATATTTTACAGTGTTGCCACACTAGTGACAAAACAACGGAACTATACTCTGTTCAATTTATATTTTCAGTACAGGCCTTATGGGAAGCTCTTTTTTCTACCAGTGGTGCCTGTAGCTACTCTCACGGCACTCAAATACAAGATTTGCCACTAAAATAATAACGAAACCACTGGCATTCCAAAGAATTTTGTTGTTGTAATTTTCCTGAAATTCGCATACATCCCACCACAACCAGTCTGCCCCACAGCAGCGGGGAGAATAAGCACGATCGTCTTGCGCTCGCTTGCTATTATCATCAACCAAAATAAGCAAGCAGTGTGATGTGTGATGTGTGAGTGACTGAAGCACATCAGAGAAATGTTACCATATGTCAATTTTAGCATATCATTAAGGGTTTTTCTTTGAATTTTGTCAAAGAACTTTCGGTTTTGGTGCTTTTTAAAGCTTTTGAGAGCGAATAAATGAATTTGATTATGTGGGATGTTGCCAGCCATACAGTTCTTAGGTAATCCTTTAATTATTTTGTATTTCTGAAGGATCTGTTAACATGCAGTTAAACCATTTTTTCTTAATAAAGGGTTGGTATTTGGTAACCCTACCGATATTTGTGAAAGAATTATGCAAATTTATAGTGCTTACTATGGCAACCATGTGAGAGCTAAAAAAATGGAGACAGCTTATTAAAATCCATAATAGTAAGGGTGAAAGGCAAATAGCCTATCTTCCCTGTACTGAAAATATAAATTGAACAGAGTATAGGGCACCTCATCGAGTCTAGTAGTGTAACTGCAAATGTTATCTTAAGTTTGAAATTATGACGAATCTAGATTGATTTTCAATATTGATGAACATTTATAATTTCATATGGATTTTCGTCCACTGACCACATTCGATACGAAATAAAATATCTCCACACATGGCAACACTGATAGCAGGCTTAAGACCCAGCGCATAAAACAGTGAACTTTGAAATAAAAAATGATTCGCACTGACCAACCGTTATATTTGCCATTCTGTAGCTTGAAGCCTGGAGTGCCAGCACATAACTTGATACAATCGAGGACTGTTCATCGTCAGCAAACTCGAAACAAATAAATTTCGGTAGCACGTAACTTGAAACGAGTTTGATTGTGACTTGTACTTAAAAGTGTCATATAAAGTGTCAAATTGGGTATTTTTTTTAATCTAAGGCCCAACTTATTATTTCTTAAAACACTGTTTTTAATGAAAATACAATTACGTTACGTCAAATACGTAGCCGTGTCCCGAAGCCAGACAAACGTGTGAATAGCCACTTCGAAGAAAATAAAATGTCGGTAGGTACAAATGTACCAAATACCTATTGAAAGTATGGCACAGACAACAATTTCGAAGTTCTTTCATTTAAAATTTGTTAAAAATTGTATCTGTTTTTTTTTTTATTAACAGCCATATTTTGCTTATTTTCCATTTTTAATAAGTTAGCGATAGGTATTTTCTATCGAGTAAAATGTTTTGTTTCAACCGTAATTTTTTAGTTTGTATGCTGCCAATTTCGACGATACAATTGAGGATAATCGATTGAGACAAATTAGGTGCTGCCAGAGCTCGACTATATCGACTGAACTCGAATGTATCAAGTTACGTGCTGCCAGCCACCCCTGTTTTCGAGGCCTTACATGTCGCAGCTTCATTATTTCAGTTGCCAAAGGGGGGAGCACCATTCATAAGTGTATTGTGCCCCTAGCACGTTACACTGTCTTTTCACCTGAAGTTCATAGCTCATACGTCGTACAAGGACGTATAATATATTATTCACATTGTATTCGATCTATCCTTTTCAATTTTTTCTCCAAATCTAAGGAATATCCCAACCAATTAGTGTAAAATATCGCGTCGATATAAATTCCCATGGGAGAAGGAAATTGTATCATAATCGTAAAATTTGCACACACATGGTCTTCAAATCACGGCCTCGTTATAATTCGAAAAATTATCCATTTATCCTTTTTGTATCTACACGTGTACCAAAGTGGGGTGTTAGGTACTAAATATTATAAAAAAAATACTGTAAAAATACCATCAACAACAGACGTTAAAAACCGGGTAGAAGGAGCCGTTGTACGAATGAAAAGGGTTCGATGCCAAAAATTCGAGAGTCAACATGAAAACAGTTTCCTCAATTCGGAGAAGTTTATTGATATGTTAACACCGACAAAAACATATAACACAAACTCTTTG
This sequence comes from Cheilosia urbana, assembly GCA_946477585.1. Taxonomy (NCBI): domain Eukaryota; kingdom Metazoa; phylum Arthropoda; class Insecta; order Diptera; family Syrphidae; genus Cheilosia; species Cheilosia urbana. The sequence continues at coordinate 59,623,243 of OX297854.1, read as the reverse complement.
CTCTTCTGTTCGATATTTTGATTTGTGATACACACGAACACAATCCCGTATAGGTACCTACACCTACATCCTTGTGCATTTTGAAATTTTAGGTGATACATTCTGTTATAATACGCTTGGATCTTATTGCGGATAACTTGGATTTTCGGTTTACATATCATATGAAAGAAAGAAAATTGCATAACAGTTTATGGTTAACAATTTTCGAGATCATAAAGCTACTTGACAAATGACAACTGACGTTGACAGGTTCTGATATTGTGGAGGTACTTTTTATGTGCTTCAGGCACAGGGGTGGTATCATGCATACATGCGTTTTGACCCATGGGAATAGTGGGAACAGTTCCAGTGAGGCATTTTCGCATTTAATAAATTTTATTTGCAGAGATTATTCCACTTTGTTTAAGAAATGGGCTGCTTGCAAAATATGTCTATTCCAGTTAAGTAGGTCAATCCGATAGGTGGGGACTTTCGAAGTTTTGGCGAACAAGATTTTTATTGCCAAGTGGGGGCCGATTTTCTCTCCATTTTAAGTATATGAGGCCATTGAGAGGGGACACAAGTTTCATCTTCGACATATTCACTATGAATTATGTAAAACAACTTTTTCAACAGTGATCAGCAGAAGTTGTAGTAGAAGTAAGTTTTGCAGACGAAAATGCGCCAAAATAAATGAAATATATTCACAGACTATGAAGAGTCAGTCGACATGCACGCACTTAACCTCATCCTGGACCTCTTTTTGTTGTGTAAATTCATAGCATATCGTCTGCGAGGATGTTGATAAAAAGCTTTTCAGCTATAACTTTTGCTTCTTCATCAGATATTGTTCTGGATCCACTTACAGTTCTGAGAGCCTCTATACACACTGACACAAGTTTTATTTGTATCACTTGTGTTTCAGTGAACTCACCCAGGCTGGGGCAAGGCCGTTTTTTTTCTACATATGACATCTACTTTTAAATTTCAGACTGTTTTTCTATAGAAAAGTCTATAGCGGGGTCAAATCGCAACGATCTTGGTGGCGAATTCACGATACCTCTGCGCCAGATAACCAAAATCGTTCTGGAACCACATACTGTCTCCATAAATCGCTCAAATAGGGCCAAAATATGCACTGCCATCTGGTACATAATATATAGACGCATATTGATCGAAAAATGCGACTAAGACGATTTTTTCGGCCAAAATTGGGGTCCTCTTCCAAACGCTCCGGAGCCATGTCAGCAAACAAAACGTTGACTTTTTACATTAACTTTTTGCTCCTCGGTCAGTTAACCCTTTCGGTGTTTTTGTTGCCATATGGCAACATCAACAAAATACTCTTTTTTAAGGCACTACAAACTGATTTCCTTACAAAAAGTAATACAAACTCAGTGACAGCACTTTTTTCTCAGAGTATCTAAACCCATCTGTCAAACAGCCCGCCAATTTCATATTATTATTTTAACCCTTTCGGTACAATTTTTGAATATATAACACAAAAAATATTTTGTATCATATTTTTGGCTTATTTTGGGCTCAGAAACCAATTAAAATAAAAAAAAAAGTTGCAAAATGCTCAAGGACACTTCAAGGAGGTGTTACCAAACGGCAACAATTCGACATTGAGTAGTAAAAAAAACATGAAAACAGCAGGTAGGTATTTTTTTTTTTTTTAATTTCAGTTTTAAAAATAACATTTTATACAAAAAGGCTTTATAAAAAGAAGGGAAACAACAAAATAAATAAATAAATACTAGCAAACAATAAATAATTCAAGCAATTAAAAAGTTAAACTAATATTAAATTATAATTCTTAATTAATTTTAAATACTGAGCGTGAGCATTATATAATATAATACATACTAGCTGACCCGGCGAACTCCGTTCCGACTAAATTCGTATAATGAAAATAATATTTCGGAGCTTGCACAATGAATGCTACCTACTTAATGTAATTTGGTCAATTCAAATTCGTTATTCAAAAGTATTTATATTAAATAAAATATAAATAACTGAAGTAGGTATAACAATCGATGTATTTCCGCTTTTGCACTAAAGTGGTTTGCTCGCACGTGAGCACGCCATACACAATTGATCATGTGAAAAACATGGGAATTCAAGATTGATGCCATAAATATCCTATCCAGCGATTATCCTGGCGACTTATTATTTGTCATAGATGATTAAATGCCAATGGCAAATCTTTCTGAATAAGGAGGCAAATCTGCGATTTTCATTTTCTCCATCACCGTTTTAAACATCGTATTCAAAGCGTTGTTCTTGTTTGCATTAAATAATTGTTGCAATTGTCGAATGACGTTTTTTGTCACCTCTGTTTGCCCTCTGCACAGCCCAGTACAGCCTATCGACTTTATCATCCCCCGACAAAATAAAGTACACCTGCGAATATTGGTGTACGTCCTCATTTACTGGCAAGAAGGCACATATCCGATGGTAACTTTGGCCTTGAATCTGTTAATCCGAATTTTGCAGCGTAGAATCCCATGCCATTGTTAGAAAATGTGTGTTTGCATGATGTACATGTAAGAGGGAGAAGTGGTGGGAGGCGCCCGACGTGACGGCCCAGTGGTGGCATGCGCGTGAGCTGCGCGCGGTACTGTAAAGTACTTGAACATTGCAACATTACTCTATTTTTCTAAAATAAAATAATTTTTCTAAAATAAAATTAGCCTAAGTTACTCCTTATTACATCAGCTACCTGCCAATAAAAGTCCCGTCAAAATCGGTCCAGCCATTTAAGAGATTAGTGGGAACAAACAGACAGACAGACAAAAATTGATGCCTGAATTGTCGAAATCTTCGAACACTTCCAGAATTTCACCTTGGGTTCTAAGAACCGTGCGTCTTACTTACTTACTTAAGGTGGCGCTACAGTCCGGGGTGGACCTGGGCCTCAACCAACAAGCGTCTCCAGCCAGCACGATCTTTGGCCAGCTGTCTCCAGTTTCGAACGCTAAGTTGGTTAAGGTCCCCTTCCACCTGCGTGTGCCACCTGAGTCGCGGTCTTCCTCTACTGCGCCGCCCCTCGGGTGGATTCGAAAATCTTCCGGTCCGGAGCATTGACGTCCATTCGCTCCACATGACCAAGCCACCTCAGTCGTTGGACCTTCACTCTTCTGGCTAGGTCGATGTCGCTGTATAGCCCGTACAGTTCGTCGTTGTATCTCCTCCTCCATTCACCGTCTTTGCAGACGGGACCGAAAATTACTCGAAGAATTTTCCTCTCGAAGTAACCAAGAGTAGCCTCATCCGCTTTTGATAGAGTCCATGCCTCTGCACCATAAAGTAGGACTGGGATGATCAAGGTCTTATAAAGGGACACTTTAGTTGTTAGAGAGAGGGCTTTGCTACTCAATTGCTTTCTTAGCCCAAAGAAACAGCGATTGGCAAGAGTTATTCTTCGTTACCATGCGTCTAAAAAATAATGTTTGCCCACATTAGGAAGTTTCAAAATCATAGACTACTGAATGTTGCTATACGGCAACAATTATTTTCCCACCGAAACATAGCCCTTTTCACGAATTGTTGCCGTAAGGCAACACACTATTTTAACATTTTTTTTATCGTGTTCAAAGTAAGTAAAGATACTTTATTTGATTATTTTATGTAATTATAACACGTTAGAAAATATAATTAGCCTTTTTATTAAAAATTGATAACATTAGAACCAAGTAGATCTTAATTCAAAATGTGGACTTACCGGCCATTTGTTAGTTTCCGGCTACCTGGTCAGCTGTCTTTAAATCTTGTGCGGGTATAGATCGGGAAAACGATGCCCGGGCTCCATTCTCTAGGCATACTTCCATCCGATAAAATCTATTATACAGTTTAGGTGTCTGTTTTTTCTTTAAGCCATTTCTTGGTGTCTTAAAAAAGCTCAGCAGTTAAGCCAACCAGTCCCGCAGCCTTGCTTGACCTGAGCTTGGAGATTGCTATCCTCACTTGGTCAGGTTTTGCTAAAACACAATAAATAAGGTGCACGACTGGGTCGAACGAAACATTCTCGTTTATCAAAAGTTTAATTAGTTGTTTTCTTATTTTAATGTGCAGGTGGGTACAAATTTGACAAGCGATTCCAGATAAAAATTAACAGTTTATAAAATACAGGAATAGAGTTAAATAAAATCCACTTTTGGGTCATTCATCTCATATGGCATTGTAATCAATCAAATTAATAACAATGTGAGTTTTTAGAAGTTGAAGCTGTAAGGAACAAGAACAAGCGTAATAGGAGCTATTGTTCGATTCGATCTGATAGGAAATGAAAAAAATACGGGAATAGATTTGTAGCGCTGGTTTTAATTTGTCTATTATTGAAAGTAAGTATTATGTACGGATTCGGAGATTAATTTTTGGTAGTCATTTTTGCGAAATAATTCAAAAACTGAATGAATTCGATTTTTTTGAGAAAAACTAAGTACGGGATCTTATTCAGAATACTGATTATGTCTTTAGTATGTATTTTGATAAACATCGTTGGTGCGGTTTTTGTAAAACTACCCAGCCAAAAAAGAATACCAAATATTGCAATGTTTAGTTTTAAAAATAAAGGGTTCCCCAATAAGAGGTATTATTTTGGTATTCAAAGAAAAATGCCATTTTTTGAGACAAATGATCGGATGTTTATTTCATAATAAAGAGGAAGGTATGCCATTAATAACTAAAAACAACATCAGCCAAATGGCCACCACGAGCACGCATATAGGACCATATCCTTTCACAATAACACCTCTTATTGAAAAACCCTTTACTATTGCTTAAATATTTAGCTGAAAAGCGAATCTAAGTTATTGTTCGGGATTTAAGCATTAAGTACCTACTTGGTTTTTAAAGTTAGAAATAAATAGAAAATGTTGTTTTCGGTAATTCAAATTGAAAATCAAGGACGCAATAATGTTGAAAACATCAATGTTGCTCTAACTATGCTTTTTTTTTTAAATCGTTATTGCCGTTTTCGGGTTAAATCAAATTTAAAAAAAAATCCTTTTTTAACAAAATCTATTGTATACGATAATATAGAGAAACACTGAGTTAGCTATTAAGTTGTATTTATTTATAATATTTATATATCTATATATATAAAAATGGATCTTGGTTTGTTCGGATGCTAAAAACTCGAAAACGACTGGACCAAATTGGATACTTCCTTCTGCGGATTTGTTCGTAATTGCTCCGCGAAGGTTTAGGAAAAAAGAAAAATTTAAAAAATTAAGAAAATTGCGCGGAAAATTAGAAAATTAAAGTTTGTATGGGGAAATACACTTTGAAAAAAAAAAAAAAAAATTAACTGGATAGAAATCAAGTAGTGACACTTCAAATAAAAAAAAAAAATATTTTGAATTTTAAAAGCAATTGTTGTTGTCAATTACCTATTTTAATTATTTTCCAAGCAAATTCTTGTTGTCAACAATTTTGAAGTTTTTTTTTTTTTTTTTTTTTTTAAATATAGGTACCTAAAAACTTTGTTCTAATAAATTATGTTTACTATGTTACATTAAATAACTTTTTGAAATGAAGTAGATAGATACTTTGATTATACAAAGATGATATTATGGCCGACGATATTTTGCATCGATTTCGCACTGTGACATCGGATAATGAACTGGAGATGTCAGATGAAATGCGCAACAAAGCTTTGATTTGACGCATTTAATCGAGAATTGGAGCGAGAAATGAACTTCGAACTAATCGCATTGAGTCAAGCTGTTCGAACAAATGTGCCAATGTTGAATCTATATATATATAAAAATGAATCCCTATTTCCCTTGGTCGCGGCATGACGCGTGAACGGCTGGACCAATTTCGCTAAATTTTTTTTGTTGTGTTTGTTATTGTCAGGAGAAAAATCTTATGAAAGAAAAAATTAAGAAAATTGCGCGGAAAATTAGAAAATTTAAGAATACTTAACCACCATATTAAATTATATCTAATGTAACCATAGCGCTTTTATAATTCAAACATTTTTGATGTAACCTTATGGCGTTGGCATAACATTGACAGAATGCGTGCTGCAAATATCGTCAACGAGGATGTAAACAAAATAAATATCGTTTAAAACAGATGCTTCGATCGGAGCTATTATATTGATAAAATAAATATAAAATAATTAATTTATTATTTTTATTATTTATTTATTATTTTACGCTATATGGCGTTGTAATCGATCTCCGAAACCAATCACCCGATTTCAATGAAATTTTATAGATTTATATTCTTCGTTACCGCTTGAAGGATAGGATACTTTTGGACCTGATAGGTGGCGCTGTTGCCGATCGCCGAAACAGCGCTACCAAGTTGATTGAAATTTTGTAGATGGATATTGTTGCTTCCAGTTTTAAATTTCGGATAGTTTTTGACCTATAGGTGGTACTTTGAAAAACACAAGCGGGATAAGAAAACGGATTGTAGCACGTCCCATTCAAAAATAAAATCAAACGCTATTTCTGAAGTTGTATAATGAAAATTATTAATGGACGCTGTCCAAATAAAGCAATTTGCGAAATGTGAGAAGATTTAATACGAAAGGTACGGGCAAAGCCGGGTGGGTACAGTTACATATAAAAGAGACTGACGTCCGTATGTGCACTCATAACTCGGGGACGGATCGTTCGATTTTTATAATTTTTGGTTTGAAGGAAGGAAATTATGCTACCTTACCTCTACATAATTCGGATTTGAAAGTTGGTTCAGTTAAAATTTTGTTGAGAAACATTAATGTACCGAAACGGATCGCATTTGTTTTATGGTGAAGGATCTCACATCAAATATAAATAACAAGTGATGATTTTAAGGGGAAAATTCAAAGGCAAACACTTTTATTCTGCAGATTTCGCTTATTAAGAACGATTTACCATTCGTGCGACTTCAATTTCCCGTGCGTCTCGCTTTCACTATGACCAATAATTTATTGCAAGGATAATCGATGGATGTTTGTCAATTAAGTGAAAAAGTGGAAGGTTGGACGACACGTCAAAATCATTGCGGTTTGATTGAAAAAAATCAACATTGCTATTCATCATTTATTTATATTTCATTTAATATAACTTTTGAATACCTAAAGAATTTTAATTGGTCGAATTACATAAATAAGGAAATGCATTGCGAATGTTCTGAATTATTATTTTCATTACATTAACAAATTTGGGCGGAACGAAGTTTGCCGGGTCAGCTAGTTATATATATTTATTATTTTGTACGAATACAATATCTTTCTCTTACGTAATCGAGAAAGTTAAAATGCCCACTTAGTGAGAGTAACAGCCAGTGTCGACACGTGGTATTCTTCATTTCGTTCGTGAACGCCGAACTTTTAGAGAATAAATATTAACAATTAAAAATGTGCTTTCACTTGTCCCCTAGGTTCTAACTACCGTCTAGCCCTAGTGTATTTCCCAACTCGTGCCACCCTCTCGAGAAATTAAGCCAAATCATAATTCACACAAAACGAAATAGTAACCTGCGACAGCAATACTTTCGACGCATTCCGCGTACTAACCAGAGACAGAGTATGGTACTAAGACTGAGACCCCTCAAAATCCTCTTGCCGCTGACCCCCTCAGTTTTTTTTTTCAAATTCGCCATTTTGTTTTTCACCGGTGTTATGTCTATTTAGAATCCGTGTGACATGCAAAAACATACAAGAAATATAAAATCAATGCTGCCAACTGCTACCAACCATGGGGAATGTGATAGAGTTCGGGAATACTACATTTTATCATAACTGAATGCTTGGTTGGTTATTATAAATTTTTAAAAGACGATTAATATAATTTGTTTGGTTAATAATACTATCTTAATGAGTTGTTTTATTATACTAGAAACATATTAGGACAAATATTGTTGTGTATTTTCCGCTTTTGGATTTCATGAGTGAATTTTTCTTAAATAACTGAAGGAAAATTGCTCAAAATGTTTTTATTTTCCCTCAACCAAACTACATTTTTTTTTTTTTTTTTTAAACTACATTGTCCTTTTTTCATAAATATTTTCAGCAAAAGTGCACTTATTCCTAAAATAAAGTACTATTCACACGAAACTAATAATTAAAAATTTAATGGATAAAATTGTATGAACGCTGGAAGCAACTTCACCGACAGCGGAAGTGGTACACGCAATGTGCGAGTGTGTTGTTGAGCCGGAATTTTTAGTTACATGAAATTTGTCAATACGAATTTCTATGTAACAATACTAACGCACTTAGTGTGTACCACCCCATAAAAGTATAGCTTGTAGGCAAGTAACGGAAAATCGGCCGAAGATGGGGGTCTCAGTTCAGTATTGTCTCTGGTACTATACTCTGTTCAATTCGTATTTTCAGTACAGGCCTTATGGGAAGCTCTTTTTTCTACCAGTGGTGCCTGTAGCTACTCTCACGGCACTCAACACAAGATTTGCCACTGAAATAAAAGCGAAACCACTGGTGATTCCAAAGAATTTGTTGTTGTCATTTACGAAAAACCCACCCAATTTTCTTCAAAGGCGCATACATCCCACCACGACCAGTCTGCCAGGCTGTCGCGAGCAGAATGAGGATGACGACGACGGTGATATTCTCGTGTGGCGTGTGCGGTTGCTTTTTTATCGCAGAAAATAAACATGTGTGTGTTTTAAGCACCTCAGAAGAGTGTTACCATAATCTATTTGCAAAAATATCTTTACGGGTTTTTCTATGGATATTTTAACAGAACTTTCGGTTTTGGTGCTTTTTAAAGCTTTTGAGAGCGAATAAATGAATTTTATTATGGGGGATGTTGCCATACAGTTTTTAGGTACTCCTTTAATTATTTTGTATTTATGAAGGATCTGTTAATATGCAGTTAAACCATTTTTTCTTAATAAAGAGTTGGTATTTGGTAGCCCTACCGATATTTGTGAGAGAATTATCCCAATTTATAGTGCTCACTATGGCAACCATGTGAGAGCTTTAAAATGGAGACAGCTTATTAAAATCCATAATAGTTAGGGTGAAAGGCAAATAGCCTATCTTCCCTGTACTGAAAATACGAATTGAACAGAGTATAACATCAAAAATAAAAAAAAGGTTTCCAATTACCACTTATCCACTCATACCGAATACCGAAACAAAAAACTACCCTGCTAGACGAACAGCGGCTGCGACTGCGACACGAGCGAAAACAATAATTTCCATTTGCACTCATTCGATCATCAATTCGTTCGGATGAGTTGGAAACGAAGTGTATACAAAAAAATGAATGCTATAAGAAAAAGAGTATGGCGCACATCGTCTCACTATTTCGTTCAGCTCAGTTGTAAACGAAATCAGTTATGACTATGGGTTGATGTGGTGTTCGCATGGTGCTTGGGTTTTGGGTTTGGGTGTGATAAAGTGGAAATTAATGAAAGCATGAGTAATTATGCTTTCACGTTCTAGTTGTTCTGGAAGGCTATGAACGAAATAGGAAATTTTTATAGGATGTTTTGGGTGTAGAATATAATACAGGCTGGGTGGGAACATCTCATTCAAATATTTTTGAACAAATATAGAAGGTTGGACTTAGAATATATTCTGTACATATATTTGTGTATATATGTATATCACAAGAAATGTAAGAAAAAAAAAAATGAATAAACTGAAAGCCTTTTTACTCACGCGTTGCCACTGATAAGTACGGTACACTCGTACCGTAAGTAACACCTTTCTAATCACCCTCTACAGTTCTGTCCACCGAGTATAAGTTTAGTGACGTAATAAACGCAGCTTCGAGTCGAAATAATTGCGAAGGTAAATTATACCTCTTTAAGTTAGCCTTCCACAAATCACAGCACTCATTATTTCGATTTCGAGTACTAGGTGCCACTCATTTTCGGATTTCACTCAACCAGGTACAGTAATCCCAAGCCCAAGTGGATTTCGAGTAATGAAAATATCTCTGTACAGTAAGGTAGTGGCACCTCAACTTTGCCAGGATGAATGCAACTCGGCTAACAGACATTATCCTCTTTATATGAAACATAGTTTGATACAATCCTTGTTCCTCCATCCAATCGCAGTCGCACACTCAAAGTGTACGTGCTTCCTCGAAACTCCAGCTATTGAGGTAAACTATTAAGCGCTTACCCAAAAACTGAACGACCTGTGGTCTTGTGCCACAGTAATAAAAACACCCGATCAAAACTTGAATTCACTTTTTATTTCGGTATTTCAATAACTCTTATTACTACGATTTTACAAAGGTTTTTTATTTCGTTGCGCACGTTCGAAAGAAGAAAAAGGAACTAGTTACGTTAATCAACTTATTTTTCGTTTGCTATCAACCATCAATCCATAATGAGCTAGGAAATCTAGGCCTATAATAGAATTTTTAACATTGGCAATAGTAAAATCCCATTCGAAAGATGCATTTTTTCCAAAAAGCAATTTCATCCTTCGCTTTCCAAATGTCTGAATAATGGTGCCGTTCGCAGCGTAGAGTTTCAATTCCCTTGGGTTTTTCGTATCGTCTTTAAATGAAGGGGGAATGACCGAAATGTCAGCCCCGGTATCAACTAAAAAATCTGTAAAAGTTTTTGAATCGGTGACATAAATTCGCTCTATACAAACGTTAGCCGATTCGTCTAACGTTTGATCCATTAGTTTCCCCTCGGCTGGTTTTCAAAACGGCACGGGGGACGGCACTTGGTAGCATTTCTGCCATGCTGGCGATGATACCAACACGCGTCGGAGTCGTCACCTCGTTGTGCATTGTTAGTAGCTGCAGCTCTCGGTGTGTTCGTATTTCCTTCTCTAGTTCTGCTTCTTTGTCTGTGACGCTCACTAAATCCTCTTTCCAATCTAGCAATCCGATTTAGGATGTCGTCCATCTTTGCTTCCAACGTGGAACGCTCGTCCTTGAACCTCGCCTGTCGTGAAGTATCTGCTGTTCGCGCTTCGGCTATCTGTGAAAACTCTCCTACCTCCATAATCTTGTCGGCTAGTACGGCCAGATCACTCAATTCGGTGTTGCTTGCCTGCAAAATTGCTTGTACCTGAGTTGGTAGCCTCTTTAGCCAAAGAGATTTCAAAAAATCATCGTTGATTTTCCCTGCAGCTAAATTTTTTAGTTCCATGTACAGTTGAGATGGACGTCTTGTTCCCAACTCTACCTCAGACAGTAATTTTTTAATTTTGGCTTGCTCCGTATCTGTGAAAACTGCAAGTATTCTCTTCTTCAAGTTGTCGTATTTGCCTACAACCGGAGGTTCTAAGACTGCGTCCGAAACTTGTGTGAGTATGCGACCTTCCATACTGCCTACCACTATGCTAAATTTTGCGCGATCGGATGACACCTTGTGTGTGATAAACTGTGCCTCAACTTGTGCAAACCATATCTGCGGAGATTCCGACCAGAACGGGGGAATTTTCGTAGAGATCCCAGTAACAATATTTTCGTTTTCTTCGAGATTCGCCCTGTTACTAGAACTGCCTGCGTTCGCAGCGGCATTTCTCCCAGCTACAACCCCTGGCTCTGTCTTCCTGGTCACCACGCTTCCTTCGTCTTCGCTGCTGTCTACGTCCGAGTTCGTCATAGTCTATTGTTCAGTCAGTTAACTAAAACTATTTACAGAATTTGTTTCATATACCAAATGTGTTATGTATATTATAAGCCCTATTCGTATGTGTTATGAGAACAGAATTGTAAAAATAATGTAATGGAAAAATATTATCTACGTGCGTTTGTTCAGCAACTCTTGTTTCCCAGACTTCCAGTACTGTGCAGAACGACTCCCTCGCCGCCGTCAGAATAGATATGCATGTGCTTGGGTGCTTGTACCCTTAACCTCAAAATGCGTTCGCTTCGTCTTCTCGCATGCGTATGTGCTCGTTGCACAAAATGGTAGGTATTCGTATACGTTCGTCGAAAAATTATTTAATTAAATGTTCTTTTCTAGCGGGGTCACCAATTGTGGTCTTGTACCACAGTAATAAAAACACCCGATCAAAACTTGAATTCACTTTTTATTTCGGTATTTCAATAACTCTTATTACTACGATTTTACAAAGGTTTTTTATTTCGTTGCGCACGTTCGAAAGAAGAAAAAGGAACTAGTTACGTTAATCAACTTATTTTTCTGTTCTCTGTTAGTTTTGTCGTCAAGGTCAATGTCAGCCTAACTCTTTCGTTGTGTGTAGGTGCATTTGCAGTTGCGCGTGTGTGGTGGTGTGTGGTGAATTACTTGGAGAACTAAAGCTGTCTTCTGTGTAAGTCGCCACAGACCGATGATATACCATTTATACCATTTGGTAGCCACAGCTCGACTACAATGCTAGCGAATGGTCGTTACATCACCACACACCCCCATTTTAATAGGATAAGGGAAATCTCGTAATTTTATGAATTTTGGAAGCATCCACACTACATTTGTTAAGGTAAGGGTCGGGATCGGGATATAGATATAGATAGGGATCGGGATTAACATCTGCAATTTAGTTGTTTGGCCTCTGAGCCTTTTTAAAGTAAATTGGCAGTAATGTAATCCTCGCAACAACCATGTTCCTCTGTTGTCTTCTTTAGCAGCTTTTGCTCTTTGTGGTAAATCTTGCTTTAAAATTCAGATACCGCTACGAAGGGTGGTTCAGCTATTGATTTTTTAAATTGGGTTATCGTTTTTGTCGGGCGCCCATCTTTACGAGTAGAGTGAGTATGCATACACCTAATACCTTCATGTGTTGTTCGTCCCGCATATTACTGACATTATTTTCTATAACCTAAGGTTTAATAATTTGGTTAATTGGCCTTATTTGCATAATATATGCATGTCGAACGGGAAGCGTCAGCTGTTTGAGAGGTCACAGTTTGCTGGTTTTTATTTTTTATGTTTGTTTCTGTGTGTTGTCTCTTCAGAGTTATTCTAAGTAGGTTACAGAGGGCGTTGCTGCTGTCAGTTAGTAGATATTTCTTCATTATTATTCAAGGATTTTGTTTGTCACAATCAAATAAAGGCAACATTTATTTTGGCTATTTTAGGAAACAGTTGAAGATACCGGATCGGAGAGCGCGTCGGGTGATACAAATAAAAAGGCCAAGCGAAGACGGCGGTATTTACAAAAGAGGCGGTCTGTTGTCAATCCGGACGAGAACTTTTACTTCTACTGGCTCATGGTGCTAACTATATCTGTTTTATATAATTTATGGACGTTAATTGTTCGACAGAGTTTCCCCGAATTGCAAGTAAGTTTTATTTTGTTTTTCTCAACAGCTGACATTTTTAATTCCACATGCGTCTTCTTTTCAGAATGCGGTCTCGAGATTCTGGTTGCTGTGTGATGTACTAACTGATGTTGTTTTTGTTTTAGATATTGTTGTTCAATTGCGCACAGGATACTTGGAGCAGGGTCTGATGGTATGATTGAATAATTACTTTGAAATAGAAAATCAATTAAGTATTTTATTTTTCATTCGTTTCTCCTGAATATTTCATTAGGTGTATGACGATGGTAAACTCGCCTGTCATTACATACGTTCCAGAGATTTTTTCCTCGACTTAGCCGCTTTGATTCCGTTAGATTTACTACAGCTGAAGATCGGATCGAATCCGTTGTTACGTTTTACGCGCTTTTTAAAAGTAATAATTTGCACTAATTATTGAAACACATTGTTTGCTGTAGCTTACTAAAAAAAGTGATTTAATTTAAGGTTTATCGTTCCATAAAGTTTTACTACATTGTCGAAAGTCGAACGGTTTGGCCGAATTTATGGCGCGTTGTCAATTTAATTCATATTCTTTTGATTCTTGCACACTGGTTTGGCTGCTTTTATTATTTATTATCCGAGGCGGAGGGATTTCAAGTAAACTGAAATGGATTTTTATTTAAACACACAGTTTTAGTAATGTTTGTGTGAATTTGTTTAGGGCGACTGGGTGTATCCATATCGTCCGGGGGACTATGCAACTTTGACACGCAAATATCTGGGAAGCCTTTACTGGTCTACGTTGACGTTGACTACAATTGGGGATCTACCGACACCCGAAACAAATGCTGAGTAAGTTAAATTTTTTTTAAATTTTACCTACTACATAATTATATTGGTTAAGGTATTTGAGCTTAATATTTCTGGGTAGAAAACCTTGTTAAAAAAGACATCAAAACGTATAAAATAAAGTGCACGACTGGGTCGAATGAAATTTTCTCGTTCGTTAACAGTTTGGTTGATTCAATTAGTAGGTAGGTACAAAATTCAGAAAGAACCGTACATAAAATGTAAAAATAGGCGGTGTTAAATAAAATGCACTTTTCATTCGATATGGCTGTAGGTAGGTACATACCTTTCAAATAACAATGCGAGTTGTTAAAAGATGAAGCTCTCAGTAACAGGCAATTGTCGCAAGTTCTGGTTAGAGAGTTATAAGCTCTTACACTTTACACGATTTTTGAGTACGAGGACAAGCGTAGTATTGACAAATGCACAAGTTGGCCTGCGATATCTGGTGGCAAAGATATGAACCCTATTAGACATACAGGAATCTGTCATCGGTAAGCGGTACGTGTATGTTTGTAAAGGTAATTTATTTATTTTATAAACGAAAAACTATTTTAATTGATATAAATGCCTTGTCGGTCTAAAATTTAAGTACTGTTTATGAAAAATAAAATAATCCCAGGTCAAGAACTTCTTTTGAATTTTGTACATGGTTATACCATTTTGTCTATATGAGTTGCACTGGGGTACACCACAATGAGACGCTTGATCCAACACTTTTTCTTTACTCTCCATTACTGTAAACTATTTCGAAATTTATTTGCATATTTTTAATTAACAAATGTATTTATTTTCCACAATAATTAAATATTTAATCTCGCTTAGCTTCTTTTCCGTATATTTTTTCGCTGATCTGTCAAACTTGTATGTCTAGTAGGGTTCAAATTACAGCCGCTAGGATACACCCTCCCTTTCTCAATTAGTTTCTGTTTCTTCATCTGTCAGGGCATGATTTTATTTTTGACTGGAATAGAATAATGACGCTGGTTTTAGTTGGAAGCAGCGTTGCCACAATGTTACAAGTATAACAAAAGTGTTACACTTTTCAATTATTTTATAATTTTGTTACAATGTTACTTTATTTTTCGCTTTGTTACATTTTTTCCCATTAAAATCCTTTTTTGTTTTTCTCATTAAAAATATTGAAAAGTTGAAGTGGCAGCTCTTTTTTCTTTCGAGCAAACTTCTAGCAATTTCTATCAATGTATTTGTTTGTTTACACAGAGCAAAAGTTGTGCAAAACGTTAAACTGCGAGTGGGAATGGGAGCATGGGAGGGAACGAGAAAAGCCAACAACATTTTTCTTTCTCGCCGCGTCGCCGTTGACAATGTTCTAAATCTCGTGGTTAATAAAGTTTGTGAAATAGAAATCGAAATCTACTTCTATGGTCAATAATATTTTTTTCTTTTTTTTTGTTTTTTTTATTTGTTAAACACAAAATGAACAGGGAGGTCAATGAAGAGCTTTTTTTTTAAATGTGATGAAGAGTTCCTAGTAAAGATGTTTTTGATTTGAAAAACGATGATTTTTTCTTACAATTTTTTTCCAGTTTGTTACACTTTTTTTCCATTTGTTACACTTTTTGAACAAAATTGTTACACTTTCAAAAAAGCTTGCGGCAACACTGGTTGGAAGTAGTGTTCGTGATAGACTGATATCTTTATATAAAAGGTGATTTTTTAGCTGGTTTGGTTTTGGCAACACTGGTTTTGACAGCTGACGTGTGTTTAGTACCTTGTGTCACTGTCAAACAGCTTCATTTTGGTTTGCAATTTAACCATAGATCGTCTTACAAATGAACAACGCTTGCAAATTATTGAATTTTACTATCAAAATTCGTGCTCGGTTCGAAATGTTCATCGCGCGCTGCTTCCATTTTATGATCGGCATTCTCGACCTTCTGAGCAGTCTATTCGGAAGATTGTGACCAAATTTCGCACCAAATTTACTTTGTTGGACATTAAACCACCAACACGTTTACGTACTGTGCGTAGTGAAGAAAATATTGCGGCCGTATCAGCTAGTGTGACAGAAGACCGCGAAATGTCGATTCGGCGCCGTTCCCAGCAGTTAGGCCTTTGTTACAGCACTACGTGGAAAATTTTGCGGAAGGATTTGTGCGTAAAGACTTTTAAGATAAAGCTTGTGCAAGAACTAAAGCCAGCCGACCTACCACAACGCCGAATTTTTGGTGAATGGGCTCTTGGAAAGCTGGCCGAGGATCCGCTTTTTTATCGAAAAATTTGTGATGAGGCTCATTTTTGGTTGAATGGGTACGTAAATAAGCAAAATTGCCGCATTTGGAGTGAAGATCAGCCAGAAGCATTGCAACAGCTACCAATGCATCCCGAAAAAGCCACTGTTTGGTGCGGTTTATGGGCCGGCGGCATTATTGGGCCATATTTCTTCAAAGATGATGCGAATCGCAGCGTTACTGTCAATGGTGAACGCTACCGAACGATGATAACAAACTTTTTTTTGACCGAAATGGAAGTTCTTGACTTGCATGATATGTGGTTTCAACAAGACGGTGCCACATGCCACACAGCACGCGAAACAATGGCGCAATTGCGAGGCGAGTTTGGTGAACAGTTAATTTCACGTTTCGGGCCGGTCAATTGGCCGCCTAGATCGTGCGATTTGACACCATTAGATTATTTTTTGTGGGGGTATGTCAAGGCTAATGTGTATAGGGACAAGCCCGCTTCGATTGACGCACTGGAAGCCAACATCCATGCATTCATTCGTGAGATACCGGCCGATATGTGTGAAAGAGTATGCCTAAATTGGACTCAGCGGATGGACTACCTGAGACGCAGCCGCGTTCAACATTTGCATGAAATTATCTTTAAACATTAAATTGCAAGGTTTTATCGATTCAAATAAATATTTCATTCATTTTTTCGAATTTTTTGTGTTTTTTTTTTTTAAAAAGGTTCTAAGCCTCTTAAAAAATCACCCGTTACATACCTATTCCATTAATATTGGGGTTATCTTGCACAGCAAAAAAACGGCTCCGAACTAAATATATTCAAGTCTCATGACAACACTCTTTTCATAGATTTTTTTATTACCCACTTCTATAATATGTATGCATAACGCTGTCTATGTCCAGTGTCCAATGCGACTGGATCCGAGCAGGGATAAAAAAAATGTCTAAATTGCTTAGTCGGCTGTTACAGCACGCATTTATTTTTAGCAGAAGCCAGGCATTCAATAGAGTATGCTAACGCTAAAGGAAAAATAAAAACATCCCGGCAATTTTTTCTACATAAATATTAATTAGACGATGAAGATGACTACTTAATGTCAAAGTAAATGTTGCCTTACTTCTGAACTATTTTTGAGTCGATTGTAATCACAGTTAAACTTTATAAAAGTGCATTGTATATCTATACCTTCCATTTTGGCTTCTCTCTGTACTTGCAGAGCTTTCCACTGCCACAATAAGGAAGGATATTTTTCATTTATAAAATAAACTAAAAAATAAGTTTTGTTATAGTTTCTGAATGGAGTGCTTTTGTGGGGGTAAAAAATTGCAAAGTTTTTGATTATTTTAAACTCTAGAGTAAAAGGGATATAGACAAGTTTCCGAAGCGGAATACTTTCCATAGTACTTTGCGGCAAATAATTGCAAAAGCATGCTCGTTAGTCAGTTTTTTTTTTTCTGGCATACACATCAAGGGTTATACTTTTGTATTGTTTTTTATAGAATTGTTTGCCATAGATGCATAGATGAACTGTAAACACCTACTCAGGATACGAATAGGTGTCTTCTGAATATTAATAGAGTTGATACAGTTTGTTGCATATTTTCAATGAATGTTTTCCATTGATACATTTTATCGTTCAACGAATAAGGATTATCTCTAGCTATATCATATCGGTTTCAGCCGTCGTCATATAAGCTACCTATTGCTTATGCATTTAGAATTATGTATGAGTCGACACAAATTAGGGAACATAATAACGTATGTGTGATTAAATTTCTACAGCAATTGATAGTCAAAATGGAAATTAAGATAACGGCAAAAAACTTATTTTTTGCGGATTATTGGATATACACAAAATAGAAAGATCAAAATATCGAGTTCTTCGACGTTTTAATTTTATATTTTAATACAAACGCACCTTTATAGTTTGTTTAGGGTTGATCTTGATTTTTCAATATCAAAACGATAATAAAGGCTTACGTTTTTATCAGTGTGAATTTCGCGAATGATGAACGTTTATAAATTATAAAAATTACTAACGAAATGCGGAATGTAAGCGCTTTTCAATTCAGCCCTTCGGACTCGGCAGAAAATTGTGGGTTCCTTCTTTTATACCCAAAAAATAATCAGCTTTACCTACCAATAAATATTTCTTTTTGGTTCGACTTTATATTTTGGTAGTTCGAAATGGCTATGTTTTCCATACAAATTTTGGAATTATGAACTTCTTATTAGTACGACGCAGTAACTTATTCAAAACCAAAATTGCGAAAATCTGGGCCTATATGAACCTGTTGCGCTAAATATTTATATAGGTATTAATCTTATATGTAAATGTAGGCAAAGGGAAATTGTATATAAATTAGGTCACTATAATGGTAGCATTTCTACTACAGGGCGAACTCTAGTTTTTATTAATACTGTTCGACAAATTGTTATTTTGTTATGATGGAAGAATTAAATAAGCGATTGTAGTAGATCGTTCTCTGTTGTTATATCAGATGGCTTTGTAGTTACTCGACGTATACCTGCCACATTAAATAAAGCAGATGGTATTGATATATCTATTTACGATTGCTGTACATATTTTTTTTTTTTTTTTTTTTGTTACTGAAGGTGAAAATCTCGAAAGACACAATGGGGTTAGAAACCCAGAGTAGTGTGGGACTCTAACCGCACTAAAAACACCTCCTTAATCAAAGAAAGATCGACAAATGATTTTAGTTTCAACGTTCAGTTGCGTTTGAGAAGTATGTATTACAATTTGAATACGGGTTCTCATTATTTAGATTATAAGGTCGTGAGGTTTAATTCTTCTCAATCTACGAATCAATATTGTATCGTACATTCAAGACGTCTTCTATTTCAGGATTAATATGCATCTGCAGACGCTCATTGTGATGAATTGCGTACTTTTTAATTACCTCCGTTACAAGATCAGTCTGCAAATCACGATGCAAGTCATTAGTTCTTATATACCATGGGGCATTTA
Organism: Cheilosia urbana; assembly: GCA_946477585.1. NCBI lineage: Eukaryota > Metazoa > Arthropoda > Insecta > Diptera > Syrphidae > Cheilosia > Cheilosia urbana. The sequence continues at coordinate 59,604,052 of OX297854.1, read as the reverse complement.
CTATTCCCCGAAGGACTTTGTTTTGGAATGTCTGTATTATTTTTACATTTGTCTTCCTTGTACAACCCCATAATTGGACACCATATGTCCAAACAGGCTTCAATATCTGGTTATATAATAAAATTTTATTCTCAATGGACATTTCCGAGTTATGTCCTAGCAACCAATAAAGTTTTCTATATCTAATATTGAACTCTTCTAATTTCTTTTTCACATGTTCCTTCCATTTCAGCTTAGCATCTAGATTCATACCCAGATACTAAGCTGTGTTAGAATAAGGAACTACTTGGTTATTAATAACCACCGGAACATTTATAATTTTTTTATTTGTAAAATTGATATGAGTGGACTTTGACTCATTGAGTCTAATTCGCCATCTTTGTGCCCAATCACATATTTCGTTAACTGAATTTTGCAGCTTTTCTGTTGATTTAGTCACGCATCTATCAGTTGATAGAAGAGCAGTGTCGTCTGCGAATGTGGCTATCATCGTGTCGTTTCTATGTGGTATATCACTAGTATACAATAAGTAAAGGGTTGGTCCCAGAACACTTCCCTGTGGAACTCCTGCTTGTATTTCCTTAAGTTCAGAATACGCTGAACCATAACGAACTCTAAAGAATCTATTTGAAATATAAGATTTAAGTATTTCATAGTATTGTCTAGGTAGGTCCCTATGAAGTTTATACTCTAAGCCCTTATGCCAGACCTTATCAAAAGCCTGAGCAACGTCTAAGAACAATGCAGAGCAAACTTGTTTTTCTTCTAATGATTTTTCTATAATATTTGTTATACGATGTACCTGGTCTATTGTCGAGTGCTTATTTCTAAACCCGAACTGATGGGTGGGAATAAGCCTTCTCTGCTCTATGATTTTATCTAGTCTTTTAAGAAGCAGTTTCTCAAAAATTTTGGATAGTACAGGTAAAAGTGAAATTGGCCTGTAAGAGGTGACTTCTGATGGAGGTTTACCTTGTTTAGGTATAGCTATAATTTCTGCTATCTTCCAGTGATGTGGAACATAGTTTAGCTTAAAACAAGCATTAATTAAAAGCTTAAGTTTAACCAATGCTATGAAGGGTAGTTCCTTCAGGATTTGGGCAGTTATTAGATCATAACCTGGTGATTTTCTATTAGACAGCTCATGAATACATGTGCGGATCTCTTTTAGCGAAACGTAAGTGATAACGTCCTCATCAATTCTATCAGAGAATTCAAGGCATTCGCCTGCCACGCTAGGTGGATAAGGTTTAAAAACATTTGTCAAATGTTCTGAAAAAAGTTTGACCTTTTGTTTTGGGTCGCCGATCCATTTCCCATCAGATGTTCGTAACGGGGGATCTTGCGTTTGAGGTCTTTTTAAATATTTGGCAGCCTTCCAAAGGGAGTAGTCTGTGACTTTGTCAGCAGTCAAGTTGGAAAGGTATTTAGTTAGAGATCTATTTTTAAATTCACTAATACTCTTTTTAAGTTTATTATTAAGTCTATTGAATATAGTTTTATCGCCGGGATATCTTGTCATTTGCCATTTTCTCCGGGCTCTTCTCTTTTCTAATATTAGTTCCCTAATTTCTATGAGATATTTTACCGATGCTTGTTTACGTTGCTGACCAGTTGGTGTACTATCTTCTGCTGCCTGTTGTATATCGGCAATGAATTGTTCCACTTCGATGTCAATATGCCTTGTTGTGACCAGTGGAGATCTAAGGTTTATAAAACCTTCGAGTATTTTTTTAAAATTACACCAGTTTGTTCTTTTGTTGGTAAGTCTTTCATTGCTTATTTGCTCTACTAACATGCCGTTGACCGTTAAGATTACGGGTGTATGATCCGACGACAAATCATCACTGCTCTCAACTTTAAGTTCTTTTCTATTGATTCCTTTCGTTATGAAGAAGTCAATAAGGTCTGGTATTTTTGATGGGTCGGATGGCCAATAAGTAGGCGATCCAGTCGAAATAAAATTACAATTAAAATTTCGCCCTGTTTTGTAAAGCTTCCTGCCTTTTGTCGTTACTAATCTAGACCCCCAGTAGGTGTGTTTTGCATTGAAATCACCTCCAATGATAAAGTTATTACCTAGAGATCGAAATAGGTCGTTAAGATCTTCCTCTGTAGGCGAATGTCTAGGTGGACAATATATAGCAGCTACGTTAAATTGCTTGCTTTTAGTCAGAATGTTTACTATCGCTACTTGCATGGTTTGTTTTCCTATTTTGCGCATTTCATATGGTTTTAAAATACTTTTTACAATTACAGCACTACCTCCCCTGGCACTGTCAGAAGGATGGGGAGAGTGGTAACAGAGGTACCCAGGAATTCTAATCGTTGTTTCCTGTTTGAAGTGGGTTTCAGAAATCAGGCAGACGTCAATGTCTTCATTGCATAGAAATACCTGAAATTCAGAAATATGCTGGTGTAAACCGTTTGCATTCCAGGTTGCGACTTTCAGATTTTCAATCATTGTTATTTTGTTGATTTTTTCCTTTGGACACTTCTTTGGTTAGAAGCTTAATAACTTTATCTTGATTGTCCAATCTTTGAATAATAGTAGTAAGCATTTCCTTTACTGATATTTCTTCTTCTTTACGTGTATTTTTCACAATTTGGGAATATGATTTGTTATTAACTACTGGCGTGTTTATTTTAGTCACAATTGGTACCTATTTTGTCTTTTCTATTATTTTCGACATTTCCTTGTTTCTTGTTTGTATTTTTAAGAGGGTTCTGTTTGTGTTTGGCAGTACCTCTCTTTTTCTTTTCTTGATATTCTTTTGCTGCCGGACAGCCTCTATAATTAGCTGGGTGGTTTCCGTGGCAGTTGATGCATTTAACTTTCTCTTCTCTTTTTTATTGCTGTATATTAAATAGATTTGCGGCCTTGCCTTACCTAAATAGTTGTTGACATGTCCAGCTGTTAAAATACTCTGCCTTATAGTTTATCTAAGCGATGATATGCTTCGCATTTATTAAGGAAGTTCTTCAAGTTGCTTTGGTTTTTGTCGTGTAAATTGAAAAAAAAAAAAATAAAAATACAAAAATGTATCACCATCGCAATTTTGAAGATTATTTCTGCCAAACTTGAAATGATCGAAAAAGTTTAATGCGACCCAGTCGTGCATGGCACTGTTTTCATCTTTCTCGAACATAGTAAGAAAAAGATATTGTATATTCGTACAAAATTTCGAACTCAATATATTAATAACTAACGATGGTAGATGGATTCAACAAAGAGGGTCAGGAAATTCTGTCTGTCCGCCTGTGCCAAGGCCTACAGCCTAAACAACTGCACGGATTTCGTTCAAACTTCGGATTTGGAGTCTGTGGGCCTACAGTTCGTGGCCGCTTTTCCCACATAAATATTCATACCACTTTGATTTGTTCGAAAACGGCTCTAACGATTTCAACCAAAATTGATATAGCCTAATTATGTACGTGATGTAAATATGACTGCATACTCAGTTTTTTGGATATATCTCGAAAAGGGGTCATGCGATTATAACAAAAAATAATTTTTAAAGAATATGGTGGTTTAGTAACTTTTTTTAAATGTAGTTTTCTTAAGTTTACCTGAATACAACAACAACGATTTTGACCAATATGCATTCTTAGAGTAAAATTGATATTGATAGAAAACATTAAAAGTAATGCTTGCATTACGAACAATAACTTGTACTCAGTTTTCAGCTAAATAGTTAAGCAATAGTGTTTTTCAAACTAAACATTGAAATATTTGGTACTAATTTGTCTGCGTAATTTTACAAAAACCGCTCTAGAGATTTTTATCAAACTGCATATTAAAGATACTTAAGACAAACATCCGAGAGTATAACTGTCTTGAAAGAGCTTCTCAGTTAGCCGTTTGGGGCCGGCATAAAATTGTAGATCCCTTCCATTCGTTCCAAAAATGAAAAACTCACACAAAACGAATGGTTGTGAGAAGCTAGGCCTAAGGTCCCTCCGGACCTGTTGCGCCAACTATTTATTTTTTACTTAGTTTTTCTCAAAAAAAAAATAAATAAATAAGTAAATAAATAAAATAACATGAGTTTTTTAACTACCTATTTCTATACTGCCATATCAGATGAATAACCTAGCATTTTATTTAACCCTATTCATTCTTCTATATTTTATGAACCGTTCCTTTTATCTAGCATCGCTTTTCAGATCTTTTTTAAAATAATAAAATAACCAAACAAACTTTTGATGAACGAGAAAGTTTTCTTCGACCCATTCCCATTCGTGTACTTAATTTTTTATTGAACCTGTTCATTTTTTTTTTTTTTTTTTTTTTTTTGAAGTTTGTGATTTATAAATTAAATTTGTCTATATTTTAGAACTGATCCTACCCAGCTAAAAAAAAAACGTACAAACGATTGGAAATTTTAATTTTCGAACGTTTTTTTATCACATTTAATAGCCTTGCCATAAGCTGAGCCAGTGTTCCCATACTTTGAAGACTGTTTTTCCCTTTTTTCAGCAAAACATTAGTTTTCCGCTAAATTCGAGAAAAAAAAATGTTCCCTTACCTTACCAAACGGTGCACAAATTGACTCAATCTGGGATCACTGAGCTGAGCTAAAATATTTACGAATGAAATGTTTATAAAATATTTAATATACAAAACAACTTAGAATTGTTTTAATAAATTGTATTAAATTTGTATTCTATTGTTAATGCAATTTAAACAAATAAATATTTATCAAATGAACTTGTAATACTTTTTTGAAGACCATCTTACTCGGTGGACGGCCCCAGATCCCTACCTAGACGTGGTATTAAATCGAGATTGCTTCAATTCGGTTCAAATTACGGGTATGCAACAAGAAAATTAAAGAACAAATCAAGAGATAAATGATAAAATATTATATTAGTGATCGTTGGGGCTGTCCGCCTAGTAACCTGTGGTATTTTATTAACAAGAATGAAATTCGAATTTAAAATGCCAAATAAAAACTAAACACCACTCTGTTTGAATCAAAGTTTTCGATTTGAATTTAGTAAATGTGACAGCCTTCAACGGTTAGTGATATAATATGTTTTCTAAAAAATAAATTCCTCGAAAACTTTGAATTTTAATGAGAGGGTTTCACTTTAGATTGTCTTTTAAAAACCAAAAACCACTTGCCTCTCATTTCTCATTTCAGATATCTTTTTACGATTGTTAGCTACTTAATAGGTGTGTTTATTTTTGCGACTATCGTTGGACAAGTCGGAAACGTGATAACAAATCGCAATGCCAACCGTTTGGAGTTCGAACGACTTCTGGACGGAGCCAAGACGTATATGCGTCATCATAAGGTGCCAGGCGGTATGAAACGACGAGTTCTTCGATGGTATGATTACAGTTGGTCCCGCGGTCGAATCCAAGGCGGTGGTGACATCAATACAGCTTTGGGACTATTGCCCGATAAGCTGAAAACCGAATTGGCCTTACATGTTAATCTAAGTGTTCTGAAAAAAGTAACTATTTTTCAAGAATGCCAGCCAGAGTTCCTACACGATTTAGTACTAAAGATGAAAGCGTATATTTTTACACCGGGCGACTCGATATGTCGCAAGGGCGAAGTGGCCCGAGAGATGTTCATCATAGCCGATGGTATACTAGAGGTACTCAGCGAGACTGGAAAAGTTCTAACGACAATGAAGGCCGGTGACTTTTTTGGCGAAATAGGCATTCTCAATCTCGACGGACTTAACAAGTAAGAACTTGAAGCACTGATTGACTTTATTTTGTAAAATTTTATTTTTTGTGATCATGCGAACAGGCGAACAGCGGATGTCCGTTCAGTTGGATATTCAGAGTTGTTTTCACTATCTAGGGAAGATGTACTTGCAGCGATGAAAGACTACCCCGAGGCCCAGGAAATTTTACAATCTTTGGGTAGGAAGCGTCTTATGGAAGTGCGCTGCGTTAATAAACGGCACGCCAAGGCCCAAATGGAAAAGGATGCGGCTAATAATCCGAACCGCGCCCATGGTGAGGAAGCCCAACCCCATTATGCTGGCGAGAGTATGGTCGATAAGATTCGACGTGACGTTAAGGGTTTTAAAAGTGTACTTAAGAAGTCGCGGTAGGTTAAATTTACTATTGATAGTCCTCAATACCTACGTATACTTTTTTGGTGCACCTTTTAAGAGCCTTGAGGAGAAGCAATGAATCGCTGGAGATGCAACCACTCCAGAGTATAGCGCCAAAGAATGAAAAGTCGTCGTGGAAGCGAATATCTCGGACTTATTCGGACGAAAAGGATCGCCACGAGGATCCGGCAGAGCCGCATCGCGAAAAGACACCCAGTCCGATTGGAGCTGGGCTGCCTTTGCTGCAGCGCCTTCGGTTGCTGAAGGAAAAACAGGTACACGCAGATAATCGCTTATTGTACGTATGTGGTAGAATTGCTTTAGGATGTCATGCAAAGCGGTAATTTAAATTTATTCACCTTCAATTATTTCCAACCCGCTTAGTACTGTTTTTATTGGAAAGTGTATACAGCAATCCCTTGATTAGGTGTTAGAAATCGTGGGTACGCCTATTTTGAGGATTCATTTCAGGTTATTATGAATTATTTATTCATTCATTAATCACAAATGTAGACAGGCTAAAATGGCAATTAAGTGGCCGACTTGCTCCACTCAAAGAAGGGTTCTAAGCATGAGTCGAGGAAGATTGAAATGGGTGGTGGCTTTGTTTACAGGGCATGGTAATTTCGGGTACCACTTGAGGAAGATGGGCCTTAGAGAGGATGATATCTGTAACTATGTTTGGAGGAATCTGAGACAGCGGCACATATACTAGTCACTGTCCGGCGCTGGTTGGCAAAAGAATGAGGATCTTGGGACATCATCGATGAAACAGTTCTCCCATAAACAGATGCTAACGTTAAAACTAGGAATTGAGCTCAGGGAAGAGTGGTTAGAGAGACGAAAAGAGATCCGATAATGGTGGTCCGATTCGAATATCTCTCGAAATCTATATACTAATATATCGCATTCTTTAGGTTCAACCACTTCTGATTTCCAAACAGAAAAAAAGATCAGTAATTAATTCTGACACCAGCTGTCATTTGAAATGTTGAAGTTTCAGTGGGAACGCAAAATTTGATTTCGAATTTGTTTTCCCGAAATGTTGAGTTTAGATGCGGTGTACATGTATCTACTATAATTCAACATTTCAGGCCAAATATACAGGGGTCTAATCGCGTAAGCACAACACGATCAAACGACATCGTTTCGACGATGATTCTACATCGTGTAACAACCAAAAAACGATAATCTTTGAAGCAATTGGACGATCATCGTTTTTTGTTGCTTCACGTTATGAATTCAAACGTCAAACACCCTCGTCGTTGTACAAGAATGCATTCTTTGCAAACAAGAAATGTTTATTGCAATTTTATAATATTTTTTTTACAACTCAATCTAAGCAATAAATATTCTCATCTGATCCACGAAACCCAAGATCTTTATTGGCATTTTAATTGTTTTAAGAAATACATATATATTTCAAAAACTTTAAGCATACTATTGTTCCAATTCTTTCTACCCGTTCGTAGACAGTTCGTCATCCAATATATGGTTTTGGAATTTTACTCCAAAGTCGACTATGGTCGGATCCTACACACACTGTTGGGTATATGCGCATATGCGTTCACTTTCACTTGCATCTTGATTGATACTAATAGAGGCGTTATTCTTATTCCGTACTACCTATCCATTTTTGCATTAAATGCCCAATAGAGTAGTTCGCGACAACGTCAGTGTCAAATGAGAAAAAAAAAAACAAAGTGACAGCTGAGCAACTTGTAGGAAAACAAACGAAATTTTATATGGTGGAAGATAGGAATAAATTTGAAATCTAATAAAAATTCACGTAAAAGCTCTGAAATCGGGAAAATATTGTTGTTTTTAAGTAGCAATCAAACATTAGAAGTGACCAAGAGTAAAAAAAAGTGCTCTAAGAAGTCCATCGAATAGCACATCAGTGTTTATTAAGTGTTAAAAGTAACTTAGATCTCGTATTTTTCTACTTGATCTTCTGGCAATGCGTTGTTTGTGCCGCTGGAATCTTAAAGGTGATAGAGATGAGTTAAATTTACCGGCGTACCCCAGGTGGAGGCTTGGAAACCAATCCGGATTCAAATCGTCCACAGTTTGGCACATTTACCTAAACATAATATCTGTCACAATGGTTTCATTATTGTAAATATATCAACATACCTCAAATAAAATGACTGGAACAAACACGAGCTATTTTAATATTAATTTTCTTTAAATTTATAGCAGCTAGCCATCGTTTGCGCCTCTCCTTAGACAGATTTCGAATTTCAGGTTTTGTTCTTAATTGTGGATATATAAAAAAACGTAGGTATGTCTTCATTTTTCACTGCGTTGTTCGTACAGTTTTTAATGCAACAATTTGGCGGCATTTTTTCTTATTTTATTGTGTTCATTGCCGCCAACACTTTTAGCAAACACAATATTAATTCCGCGGTGTTTACAGATAGTATTTTGCACTTTATCATAAAATTTTAATCATACAAAAAACCACTTATTTTATTTTGTTATTGCCGCCGCCACAACACGCGCGATAAGGTTTTTTTTTTCTTAACTATAACTCTTCCAAAACTTTTAGCAGACACAATATTAATTCTGCAATGTTTTTAGGTATAGTATTTAGCACTTTATTATAATCTTTTAATCTTCAAACGAAACAAATCATATCTCCCGCCATATAAAATTTGGTTTGTTTTCCTACAAGTTGGTTTGACGTTTAAGTGAAAGAGAAAGCAAAGTTTTGAAAGAGATAGCTTCGCGAAATGCCCTATTCCACGTGAATCCATAACAACAAAGAAAAATAAAAGAGACAAAAAAAAAACAATTTCCATATATTTTTTTAAATTTTTAGGTGTCAGGGTTTTTTTACGGTCATGTTCAAACTGCTCAGAATGAAAACGATGAACGGTACGACCATAAACAAATCATACTGAGACCCCCAACTCACAATCCTCTTGCCGCTGGCCCCCTCAATTTTTGCCAGGAATCCGCCATTTCGTTGTCCTATCCGTGTACGCCAATTCCTATCCGTTTTGCTTTGCCACAGTGAAAGTTAAAAAGATTAGGTGCAAATGTGTTGGTGGAGAGGATTTTTGACATTTGTCAATACGAATTTCTATGCAACAATACTAGTGCACCTAAACTTTTTGGGAGCGTAAAATTTAGCTTGTAGGCAAATAACTATTAATCGGTCGAAGATGGGGACCTCAGTCTCTCTTACCTCTGGTTACGACGATGATGTTATATGAAGCAAGCTAAAAACGAAATTGTTTTGTTCAATCGATTCGACGACAATCTATATATATAAAAATGAACCCCTATTTCCCTTGGTCCCAACATCACGCACAAACGGCTGGACCGATTTCGTTAATTCTTTTTTTGTTGTGTTTGTTATTGTCAGGAGAACAATGTTATGAAAGAAAAAATTAAGAAAATTGCGCGGAAAATTAGAAAATTAAAGTTTGAATGGGGAAATACACTTTGAAAAAAAAAAAATAACTGGATAGAAATCAAGTAGTGACACTTCAAATAAAAAAAAAAATATTTTGAATTTTAAAAGCAATTGTTGTTGTCAATTATTTTAATTATTTTCCAAGCAAATTGTTGTTGTCAACAATTTTGAAGCTTTTTTTTTTTTTAGTATAGGTAGATATACCCAAAAAGTTTGTTCTAATAAATTATGTTTACTATGTTACATCAAGCAACTTTTTGAAATGAAGTAGATAGGTACTTTGATTATACAAAGATGATATTATGACCGACGATATTTTGCATCGAATTCGCACTGTGACATCGGATAATGAACTGGAGATGTCAGATGAAATGCGCAACAAAGCTTTGATTTGACGCATTTAATCGAGAATTGGAGCGAGAAATGGACTTCGAACGAATCGCATTGAGTCAAGCTGTTTGAACAAATGTTCCAATGTTGAATCTATTTCTATATGAATCCCTATTTCCCTTGGTCGCTGCATGACGCGTTAACGGCTGGACCGATTTCGCTAAATTTTTTTTGTTGTGTTTGTTATTGTCAGGAGAAAAATCTTATGAAAGAAAAAATTAAGAAAATTGCGCGGAAAATCAGAACATTTAAGAATACTTAACCACCATATTAAATTATATCAAATGTAACCATAGCGCTTTTACAATTCAAACTTTTTTGATGTAACCTTATGGCGTTGGCATAACATTGACAGAATGCGTGCTGCAAATATCGTCAACGAGGATGTAAACAAAATAAATATTTTAATAATAATCTTCTTAATTCATACATATAATTCTTTCGGGATGAAACTCAATGATGATGATATAACTTGATAACCACTGGGTCAATTTTTATGATTCTTCTTTTGTTTTGTTCGTATTGTTGTATTTCATCCGATTTCAATGAAAGGATACTTTTGGACCTGATAGGTGGCGCTGTTGCCGATCTCCGGAACAGCTCTACCAAGTTGATTGAAATTTTGTAAATGGATATGGTTGCTTACAGTTTTAAATTGCGGATAGTTTTTGACCCTATAGGTGGTACTTTGAAAAACACAAGCGGGATAAGAAAACGGATTGTGGCACGTCCCATTAAAAAATAAAATCAAACGCTATTTCTAAAGTTGTATAATTAAATTATTAATGGACATTGCCCAAATAAAGCAATTTGAGAAATGTGAGCAAGATTTAATACGAAAGGTATACGGGAATTATTATTTTCATTACATTAACAAATTTGGGCGGAAAGAAGTTTGCCGGGTCAGCTAGTCATTTTATAAATGTTTAAATTAATATAGATAAAAAAAATACTTTAGGTTCAACCACTTCTGATTTAAAAAAAAAAAAAAAAAAAACAGTAATCAATTCAGACAGAAGCTGTCATTTGAAATGTTAAAGTTTCAGTGGCAACGCAAAATTTAATGTCGAAATGTTTAAATGTACCTACTATAAAGTCGTTTCAACGCCTGAAATTGTATTTTGTGCGGCAGCATATACATACATATATACATAATCTTTCAACGGACATACGTATGACAGTTGGCTCACTTGATGTATCTTATGAATTTTTCCGTTGGAACCATAAATCAATCTTCTTTTTTTTATCTAAATCAGTTTTCACGTTCCATTGGGCAGAGAAATCAATTTTTTTTCGATTCGGATGACTTTTTTTTTCAGATTTACAAACACCAATATACTTTGTACAGCTGTTTTACGTCAGTTTGAGAAGTTTGCTTTCGAGACAAATCCACAAAGTTTTATGAGAACCAAAATAACAAAATATATAAATAGCTATGGATACGATTTCGGAGGAACTATTATCTTCATTATCAACCTCGTCATCTGAAGACTAAAAATCACCAATACTTCATTTGTATCTCCAACAGGGAAAATATTTTTCAGGTCGATGTCCATTTCTGATTTTGCCAAAAACGAATGCAATTTGAACAGCTGATATTGTTGTCAAGTAACGCACTAATCCATTTGCGAAAGTATATCAATTTCGTTGCATGTTCCATGGGCAGCGTAAAATCTGAGATCTGAAAAAGATTTCTAGTGGTCCCAATGGAAAACGACATTAGATTTGATTTCCCTAGTTCGGTCACATGAACAGTTTTTGTTGACGTTTATGAAAGTGTAACCGACGAATCTAGTCCAGAAATTTGAAACGCAGTAGGTCTAGGTAGGTACTCAGTTCACAGTTCGCATATTATGCTGAAGTAGTAAAAGTAACATTACCGACCAATCTAGTTTTTCAGTTCAGGGTACATTTAGTCTAGACCGCAGTTTAATTCACTTAAGATACCTAGCACAGTTGTACCTTTTTGATTGTGTCTTGTGTCAGTTGCCACAGATCACTTATAAAACAAGTGCAACTGCAGTCACTGGAAAATACTGCGTCGACGGTAGTTAGAAATACCAGAAAAATAATTCGTTTATAGCATTTATAATCTGGCTAGGGCTACAACAAGGTAGCAGTTGAAGGGAATTTTGGCTCGAAAAGGTTCAGACATCTAAAGTTCTAGAGACGTTCCGTTAGTATCGATCACAGTACAGTCGATTTTGTTCATTCATGTTCATGAATATTGAAATGTCAAATACCACTACGTCTAGAGCTTATAAAAACTGTCTTTGAGAGCGCGGCCCTTTTCGTCCTTAGAGCCATGAGCACTTAAAAGCCAAGTAGATTTGACCCAAAAAGTGAAGTAGATTGAAAAAAAGGGAAGTAGGTAGCAAGATATCAAAATCATAGTTTTCATAGTGTTTGTAATAGTTTCACGTATTTGACTAAACTTTTTAGAACAGACAGACAGGAACCAAAACCAAACCAAACGTAAAGTAAAACAATAATAAACGTCAATAAATTGTATTAAATTTTGTGTTTAAAGTGAAGTTTCCAACTTAGGGTTTTTTTCACTTTGCCATCTCTCGCGAACGTCTGACAAACATCCGAGAGTATAGCTGTGTTGAAAGAGCTTCGAAATTAGCCGTTTGGAGTCGGCATAAAATTGTAGATCCCTTCCATTCGTTCCAAAAACGAAAAACTCACACAAAACGAATGGATGAGAGAAGCTAGGCCTAGGGTCCCTCCGGACCTGTTGCGCCAACTATTTTTTTTTTTTTTTTTTTTTGATACATGCCTTCAATCTTTTTAGGTTATAGTTCCCTAAGAGTTTCTTTGCTTGCCTCAGGCCTTGGGTGTTTTTAAAGACTGTGATTCTTTTTTATTTTTCCATTCTCCTGAACTCTTCTCGTAGAGTGTATTCCCCTATGCCGCAGAATGGTTCAGGCCCTATGAAGGGCTCCGCTGCACCCTGTCTTGCCAGAGAATCCGCAGCTTCATTGCCTGTGATGCCTGCATGACCAGGTGTCCAGCAGATGGTTACTCTGTTTTTCTTGCCTTATTCGTTAAGCCTGTGCAGGCATTCCCATACAAGCTTAGACTTTATGATATAGGCGTCAAGCGCCTTGATGGCAGCTTGACTATCTGGCATCACTGCTATATTACAGTACTTGTAGTTTTTCTTGAGAATGATTCGAACACACCTGTCTATGGCGCATATTTCCGCTTGGAAGATGCTGGTACATTTGCACATGGATTCGTAGCGTTTAGTTCCTGGCCCAAACACTCCTGCACCATTTACTTCGTCCGTTCTCGATCCATCTGTATACCATTTTAAAGTATGGTGACTCAGTCCGTAGATCATGGATTTGTTGCTCCAGTTTTTCTTACTGCTGAGTTTCGTTATGAAATTCTTTTCAAAGTTGAACAAAGTTTTCCGAGTAATACATCGTATTCTCTTGAACTAATGCATTTCTCCCTTCCGATTCCTTCTTTTGTCAGCCGTAGGATTGTTTTATCTGCCGTATCCACAACTATGAGGTGCAGATGGGTTAGCTCTAATATTACTCCCATGGCTGAGGTTGGGCATGTACGCATTGCTCCGGTAATGCATAGGCACGCCAATCTTTGCACTTTGCTGAGAGTGGCTCTTGTTGTGACTAGACTGGTTCGTTTCGCCCATGCTACGGCTCCTTATATGATCATAGGTCTCACAATTGCAATGTACATCCATCGTAGGATACTTGGACTGCATCCCCACGATTTTATTGCTAAGCTCTTGCATATCATAAGAGCGCGTGTTGCTTTCTTTGAAATTTCTTCCGTGTGTTCCGCCACATGAGTTTACTCAATACTATGTCGTCGGCATATGCCTGGCAGTTGATGCCAAGGCTGGTTAGTTTGTCCAGTAGTTCGTCCACAACTAGGCTCCACATTAAAGGTGACAGCACCCCTCCCTGTGGACATCCTCTAGTTGTGTTTACTTTGATAGTCCCGGTTGACGTTTGAGTCTCTGCTGATCTGGTGCTCAACAGTTCGCACATCCACCTGGATATTGTATTGTTTACTCCTTTTCTATCCAGGGATCGTCTGATGTCCTCGTGGGAGGTATTATCAAACGCCCCTTCAATTTTTTTTTTTTTTTATATACTTCTCCCGGGAAAGGCGAACCTATAACGCTTCAACAGCGTCCCGAGATGCCTGCAGATGTATGTTCGCTCTGCACTTAAATTGCTGCAAATTGTAGTCTTCTGGAAATATCTCCCCAGGAAGCGAGTTCCAAAGTTTGCTTGTCCTGAAACAGAAGGAGTTTTGGAAAGTTGATGTCCTCGCGGTTGTCAAGTGTACAGTATGGTCATGAGCATTAGCAGCCTGTCTTGTTGGGCGCCCAAAAGTTGCATTTCGAGGGATAATGTCTTTGAGTTCCTCAGAACATCTACCATGGAAGTACCTATAGAACAAGCATAGGTCAGCGACTTGTCTTCTGTGCACCAACGGTTGTAGATTCGATGTGAGTGTAGGGTCTCCAATGAGTCGAACTGCTCGTCTCTGTATGCTATCAAGCAGGTTAAGTGAATGTTTTGGGGCCGAGCTCCATATATGGGAACAATATTCCAAGCCTGGTCTAACCTGTGCTTTGTAGAGAAGGAGAAGTTGCTTGGGGCTAAAGTACCTCTTTGCTTTAAATAGGTAGCTCAACTTTGCGGACGCCGATTTTGCGATATAGGATATGTGGTCCTGCCATGTGATTCCTGAATTGACTGTGACTCCTAGAAGGTGCATTGAGTCCTTGTGATGGATTGGATGGTCATCCATTTGGATCTGAGGAACTGTTGATTCATTTTTTCTGGAAAAAGTTATGAGCTGTGTCTTGCTTGCATTAAATACAACCAAGTTGTCCTTTCCCCACTTCAAGATTTTGTCCAGATCATCATTTAGAGAATTAATTTGTTCACATCTCTGACTGTGTGATGTAGCCGTATTCACAGGCCCATTGCTCGAGATGGAGGATATAAGAGTGCTGTCATCTGCAAAGCTGTAGATATTATTATTTGTCGATCCAAGCAAATCGTTGATGTGGAGAAGAAATAGAGTTGGAGAAAGAATAGATCCTTGGGGCACTCCTGCATTTATAGCAAACGAATTGGATGATACACCATCAACAACAACTTGGATCGATCTTCCCAGAAGAAAATTTTGCATCCATCCGCAGAGTTGTTGTATTAATCCGTAAGACGCTAACTTGCATAATTAAGGTGACCACCTGTACCCAAATGACCGGTACAGTACCGAAATTAAACGCTGTGTACCGATGTACCGAAGAACATCCTCGGTACACACAAATAAACCGAAATCATTCCAATGCAAATTCCCTTATCGAAATTAAAAAAAAAAAAAATAGAAAAGCGAGCGTAGTGGTACTGAAAATACATTCTACAAATTGAATCAGCTGTACCCAGGGATGGTTGGAGTTAGATTGAACACACTGAAGAAAGCCTGTGATCAAATACCATTTGACGTAGAATGTGTCGTCGTAAAAATGTATTCCCATTTCTATTTGTTTACTGTGCGCGTGGGAAAGCTTGAGGCATTTTGATTCAGTCGATGTCGAATACCGAAAATTGATTTTCTAATTACTACTCCAAATCTCGCTTCCTGGGTTTACTTTCGGCTGTGGATGCGATTCTTAGAATGTTCGACGGATTGAAAGAACATTTTTTTAACATTAGTAGTCCAGTATTATTAAAAAGATTTTTTAAGGATCCTCTGACAGAAATTTGGCTGCTTTTTCCTCGCGACCAGGTAAAAATGAATGATTTCTATTAGGGTGCTTTACCGTGCTTTTCAAGGTGCATAGATATAATATCGTTCTTTCAACTCCAGAATTTATTCTCAACAAATCTGAGCCTGAAATTGGAACTTTTAGATCTCTTAAAAGTTTTGAAAAACACTTTGTTTTTGAGCTACATAAGCGCTTAGATATTTTATACAAAATGCATGTACAAAATTCTAAACTGTTTGGATAGTTCTAAAAATTTAAATTTTGTGCTCAAATTTGGTAAGAGTTTTTTCTCCAGCTTAAAGAACGATATTTGCACTGAGAGCATCGAAAAGCCAGATTTATTTATAAGACTAAAATTATAAGACAACATTTATCTTATAGGCAGTACTTTTCAATCGCACCGTTGAATTAATTGAAAGCGACACCGTCTCGGCGATGGAAGTTGGACATGTACTCAATATTTTTATGAAATCACTTGAATCGCGACTGAAAAATGATTTTTTGTCCACAGCTCTGCAAAAGGCTATTGAAAAAGTTGCAATTGATGATGACAATGACAACGTAACGAAAGAAAAAATCCACTTAATAGCTTGACCATTTTACAGTTCGTTTAAAATATTTTTTTTTTTCCAAGATAGTGGCGATTTAGCCTTTGCTTTCATTTTCAACATATTTCAATCCACGTTTGGTTCGCACTCGACCAACTACCAAAATGGGAATATGTTGAAGCTTCCGCAAAGTTTATTGCATTGAAGAATCGCTTTGAAATCGACTGATGTGATATTGAACTCTTCGATCAATTTAAATTTTTTAACAAATTTGTAGCCGTTGAAAATATTCAATCATGGGAAGAAAACAGTGTTGCAACTGACAAACGATGGGTGGAATGTTTTCAAAATTTTGAAAAAAGAAACATTCCTTACAATTATATACTTAAGGTCGTTGCATACATTCTTTGTTTACTAGGTACTTCAGCCACCGTTGAGAGAGTGTTCTCTTTAATAAGTGAAATATGGACCGCTGATAAAAGCCGGTTGAGCATTGCAACTTTAAAAGACCTTTTGTACGTCAGGTACATTATAAAAATGTTATGCCTTGAGTTCTTCGAATTTTTAAAGGGCCAACCAAAAATGCTTGAAGAAATGGGATCGGATGGAAAATATACCGTGGTGGATGGAAAAAACGTGGCAATAATAATTAAAACATTTAGTCATTAAATAATATATTAAAATAATTTATACATAGCTATTTAATAATGTATTAAAAAAATAATGCTATCACTTTTAAAAAAAAATATTTTTGTGTACCGAAATTGGCTTTGGAAAAAGTGGTCACCCTATGCATAATAGGGCTCTATGCCAGACTCGGTCAAATGCCTTTGATATGTCCAAGGCAACGGCTCTGGATTCGCCGTGTTGTTCAATTAATTGTGTCCATAAGTGCGTTACGTAGCTTAACAGGTCACCAGTGGAACGACGGCTCCGAAATCCGTATTGCCTGTCGCTTATTAATGTAAATATTTGATTATTTCTACATTTATTGCCTTTTCCATTACTTTAGAGAGCATTGAAAGTAACGCTATTGGACGATAGTTTTGTGGCAGACATTTCCTCCCTATCTTTGGAATAGGTTGAATGCGAGCGGTCTTCAAGCAAGAAGGAAACGTCTTCTGGGAGTAAGACATGCTAAACAGCTTACAGAGTACAGGTGCAAGTTCTGGTGCACAGTTCTTGAGTACTATAGCCGGGATTCCATCGGGTCCCGTTGCCTTATTGCAATCTAGTTCTTTAAGGATGCGTTGAATTATTAGAGGGCGAAATTTCACTTCTGCCATCGATGATTTCATCCTCGGGATATTTAGTGGCTCTAGCTGTGCAGAATCTAGGGTGGAATTCTCTGAAAACATGCTAACGAAAAGATCTGCCTTTTCTTTAGGTGTTGTTGCTAGCGTGCCGTCTTCTTTTACTAGAGTTGGAAAAGAAGAGCAACTAAAGTTATTACTGCTTGCCTTTGCCATGGACCAGAATGCGCGTGAGCCGCTAAGACATCCAATCACTTTGTTAGTGACTCTTTCGCTGTAAGTTGTCTTCGCCGATTCATTAATTATGTTGCATCTATTTCGAAGAATTGTAAATTCAGATCTTTTTAGTTCTGAAGGGTTTGACCGCCATTCACGGAAAGCCTTGTTTTTCGCTGCGGTAGCTCGCTTGCATTCTTTGTTAAACCACGGTTTATTTGAAGCTAATTTGTTGATGCAATGTGGAATATAAAGTTCCATACCGAGTAAAATATTTTCGGTTACGGCTTCTGCGCACATATTGACTGACATCAAGAAAAGCGCACAGTACCGTTTCTTTCGCGTTCAGAGGGCTTTGAATCACTTCCGTTAGCTGATATAGGGCGGTCTCTGTTGATCTGCCCGCTCTATATGCATGCTGCCGATAGTGAAGGGGGGATGTGTTTAGTACTTCCTCCCTTTAGTATTTGTCCATTGTCTTTTCTGTTGTCCTTAGAAGGAACGACGTCAGGCTAATGGGTCTGTATGACTTTAGGTGTGATGGGTCCTTTTTTTTCTTTCCCTTTCGATATGAACACGACCCTAGCTCGTCTCCACTGCGTTGGTGTATAGCCCAAAGCAATGCTACTTTTTGTTATTCTGATTAGGTGTGGTAGGATTACATCATGCCCTTTCTGTAGTTGAGCAGGTATAATGCCGTCCACACCTGGTGCCTTGAAGGGTTGAAAGGAGCTGATGGCCCATTCCAGTCTCCGCCTGTAGCAGATGGCCGATGCTATTTCCCAGTCTTCCTTCCGAGGCCTTACTGAAGTGGTAACGTTCCCACCATTAGTGTTAAGCGAACTATCTGGGGAATGAGTTTCTAGAAGCAGTAGCGCCCGCTGATCCTCATTTTCTGTATAGCTGCCATCTGTTTTCTTCAGACACGTTGGTATTCCTCCCGTCTTTGCCAAAGCTTTATGTAGCCTTGCCGCCGTAGGAGTATTTGAAATTGTCTCACAGAATTTCCTGAAGCTATCTCGTTTAGCCTTTCTTATCTCCTTATCGTAGGTTTTGAGAGCCAATTGGTAGCTTTGCCAATCTCCGTTTCGCTTTGCTGTGTTAAACAACTTGCGCGTTGCGGATCTGAGTTTTGACAGATTTTTGTTCCACCTGCTCCTTTCTTGGAGCTATGTTAGGATTTTTGTATCTGTTAATGAACAAGATTAGCTCTGTCTTTGATGGATTGACATCAAGTCCAACCGTCTCCATCCATTTAACTAACTTGTACAGAGCAGAATTCATGTATTAATAAATTTGCCAGATATGGCAATAGCGATGTCATCTGCGTAGGATATAACTTTACACCCCATGTTTCTCAGGATGATGAGTGCTTCGTTAAGTACTAAGATCCAAAGTTATGGCGATAGCCACAGCTTCTGCTGTTTCAAATACCCTAGGGATTGCTGTATGGGACACGCTTCAAATCCTACAAATCAAGTAGGTACCAAGCGTTGATATAAAATATACCATGCAAACGAGTGTTTTGGAATGCCTAACATTTCGGGTACTCCAGAACACTCAATATATTGCAACAAACAAGGTGACCTGTAAAAAACTAAAAAAACAAAAAATTAAAACATCAGTTTGTACCAAATTTGCAAAAGAGATTAAATCGAATTGTGCTGTAAATGACCACTGCTTTTAAATTGCTATTGTAGCACTAGTGAAATTGTATGTTAGGCAAGTTTAATTTTGTTATTAAATTTAATTCGTAAGTATGCCTCAAAATCGTATGTACTGTGAACTTGCATGTAGCGCTTAAATAAAATTAATGTCCCACACTTAGTGGACTTTGCAGAAGATTATTTTCTTTTCGTTTTCTATAATTAAGAACACGCTAAATGCAAGATTATCTCATACAAGAGCATCAACAATAAAAAGTCAGTTTAATTTTTGTACACAAA
Source organism: Cheilosia urbana (assembly GCA_946477585.1). Classification (NCBI taxonomy): domain Eukaryota; kingdom Metazoa; phylum Arthropoda; class Insecta; order Diptera; family Syrphidae; genus Cheilosia; species Cheilosia urbana. The sequence goes on along the minus strand of OX297854.1, from coordinate 59,584,427 downwards.
TCGTTTTTATTTGCGCAAGACCCCAATTTTTTTAATGTCGTCTACCCCACTCCTAAAGTAGTTTTGTATGTGTTTTTATGTGTTTTGCACTAGGATCGCGAAGAGCGAGAAGTTAAGTCCACAGCACCACAGAAATCTCCACCTCACTCAAATGTTACATCTACGTTGTCACCACAGGAATCGATACAAGAGGAGCCAGATCAGGAGATGATTGAGGCACCGCCAATCTTACAAAGATTGCAACAATTAAGGGCTAAAAATGAAATCAATGCGAAAGAGTCACTTCTAACGGTAATTAAATTAAAATGCAATTAGACACAGGCATAATAATAGTTATACCGGCTTTATAACACTATAGCACATTTTACTACACATTATATACAATTTTATAAACAATTTAAAAGCCTTACGTCTGTGGCCGGGTATGAGGTACTTTTTTCCATGGAAATGTTGACAGTGGTGAATTTTTAGATTTTTGTCAATTCTTTTATTTTATTTTCTACTATTTTGCCCCTTACTAAGGAAAACAAGACACGGAAAGTAAAATAAACGTTTCGAAAACTATATCCAAGCAGTTCTGTTATTCAATTTATCCACTGAGTTTTTAAAAACAAAAACAACGTAAAAATGTTTTTTCGTTGGAAAAGAAAATATCCCACTAACCATTACTTATCGGGCTTAAAAATCATTTTAAAACGCACTAGGTTTCTGATGTTGTGCTTTTCGCTTATTTAACAAATAAAGTTCGTGGTTTTGAACTTCCTGTTAAGGGAAAAACTTTCCCACATTTGTTTCAACAAAAAAAACGATGCGATTGTGACGTACGTGTGTTCAATTAAATAAAACTGGCACATGATAGAGAAAAATGTTCGATCGAATTAGTATTTCATTGATTTATAAATGAGACAGAGTTATCCCTTTAACTTCTATAAAATCTTCGATTGTATATTTTGACTGATAAAAAAAATTGAGAGTGTACTTGTGACCACACACCAGATGTGAAACTTCTCTCACTAAATGTGGCTGTTAATTTAAATATGTGTTGTAGTTGCATTGTATTAAGAAATTTTATTTGAAAGCCAAATATTTATAATATAATAATCTTAATACTGCGCAGTAGATAATAGTTTTCATTTATTTAAAAAGTTTTCATAACGTAATCCAATCCAACGTTTTCTATTTCGATTTAGTAGCATATTGTATGTGTTAGACCTAGCTTTATTAGTTCACTCTCCAGATCCAGCGTGCCCATATAAATATTCACTTTAAGAATCAAGCTGAAAGAATTGAAAAAAAAGTGTATATCTCGGAAACAGCGCCACCTATCTGGTGCAAGACTGTTCCAACGTTCAAGTTGCAATCAATCATATACAATACACCCACAAAATTTCATTGAAATCGGTTGAGTGGTTAAAAGATCGACAACAGCGCCACCTATCGGGTGCAAAACTATCCCTATCTTTCAAGTTGCAAGCAGCCATACACACCCACAAAATGTCATTGAAATCGGTTGAGAGGTTTAGGTGTCGAGAGCGGCGGAAGTGTGATGACGTGACGGACCAATTTCCGCTGTCACGCCAGAATTTCCGTCTCATTCGAGTCGATTTTACTCCCGATTCGCGCCGGTGTAGGGAAATAAGTCCCCGGGAACTTATTTCACTGAGGGACTTAGCTCCCACCTAATGGGAAATAAAACCACTTTCGTGAAGTGGACTTAGTTCCCATGTAAGGTGGGAAATAAATTCCGAAAACTGAGTGGTTTTATTTGCCTTTTAATGCGAAGTAAATTCTCACTGTCGACTCAGAAAAAAGTAAAATTAAAGAGTCAGGTTCGTACTTTGCAATTTTTATTAATTAAAGAGAAATTAAATTTTAACTGAGGCAGAGTAATTTATATAAAAAATTTCAAAATCGAAATTCGGTTTGCATTGATTGATTGATTGATTTTACTAAATAAATTTGCAATCGAATCGATTGCTGGGAAACAAGTCCCCGGGAAATAAGTCTACTGAGGGACATCCCCCCACTTTCTTATGGAAACTTAGTATACAGTATACACATTCAAAAATAAGAAGAGGCAACTAACTTCCAACCAAGTTTTTGATTTTGTTTGACAAAATACTCCATTCGAAATTCTATTTGCAAGACTCTGAAAGTAATCAAAGAAAAAATCGACGCACACCAAGACTGGTCGTGCGAATTTTTTACTTTTATTTTGTCAAATTTCCGAAGGCTAAAAACGCCAATTTATTTTCTCAAACAACTTTTAGCTTTTGATTTAGCTTTCGAAACTTGATAGAATAAAAGTAAAAAATTCGCGCGAATTTAGTCTTGTGGACCTATGTCCCTGCGCCGTAAAATCGCCGCAATTTTTTCTTTTATTACTTTCAGAGTCTTGCAAATAGAATTTCGAATGGAGTATTTTGTCAAACAAAATCAAAAATTCCAATTCTAAATGTTGGAATGGAAGTTAGTTGCCTCTTCTTATGATGTGTATAAGTTCTCATAAGAAAGTGGTTTTACTTCCCACTAGGAGGGAACTTAGTCCTTCAGTAGACTTATTTCCCGGGGACTTCTTTCCGTGCACCTTCGCGCCAATAGATGTTTCACATCAAAAATGAAATCGATTGAACATTTATTTGTTAAAATCAATCGACATTAAACGATGAAATTCAAAAAGAGACCGATGTCAAACAAAAAGAGTGTTTTTCAATCTACACCAGAAGTAAAACTTCTAACTGATTTATTTACGTATATCGCCCTCTCCGCTTCCGTTCGCCTTGCCATATCACTCATTTTGTAATGCTTCCGTAGCACATTTAAACGTTTACTCTTCAACTTCAGCGTGCATAAAGAAGTTTCACTTCAAAATCCGCATTGTGCCACTGTTCGAATTACACTACGGTCTTCACATAATAAAGAAACAACAAACGTAGTAAGAGGTGGCAGTTACAATGGACAACATGAAGATTGTCAATATTGTTACTTGTTACACTACTAACCAAACGTAGGATTTGTTTTAAGAAAATCTGATAGAACTAAGAAATTCAATCAAACTTCCCTTATACCCTTTTCACACCGCAGCAAAAACCGTCTTTTCGTCGAAAACTCGAAATTGCATTCAGCTGTGAGACATTAACTTCTGTGAAACTTCTGTGTAAACCATTTTGTTTACAAAATTCGATCCCGTTAATTAACAAATAAAATGAATTCAGAGCATTTAAAACTAATATTAGCCATTCAATTAGTGTGGAAAATTATTTTAAATTGTGAGCTGTGACATTTGTTTGGTCAGCTGCTCTGCTGAATGTTGCAAAAGGTGTGTTTGTTTCAACAACGCAAACGACTATAAACGACTCTATTTTCGATAAAGTTTTCGAGTGTTTTCGCGAAAACCAGGGGTGGGATTCTGTAAAAAACGAAACGAAAAACGCTTTCGCTTTTCAAAAAACGATAGAAATCACGCGAAAGCGAAAGTTTGCTTCATGTAACTCCTTTCGTTTCCTTTTTCTCTTTCGCATGGGTTTAAGAAACAGTGGGACGAAGAAATTAAAGTTTGAGAAGCTGAATGTATCATAATGAGCATAGGACAGCCAATAGCTGCTGACAGATTCAAAATAATTTATTTGTTGATATTTTGGTTTGAGTCAATAAGGTCAACATTGTAAATAATAATGTAAGTACAATAAATAATTACCGACACACATACTATTTATTTGAATAAATCAAAACACACACAGCAAAATATATTGTTTAACTGGATACAAAGGAGTCATGAGCTGCACCGCCATATTGAGGACAAACAGCTATTATCCGATACTTGTGGTCCGCAATCTGTAACAAAATATTACATATGATGTATTGTTTTTTATATCAAATGAAATTTTACTTACGATCATAGTATTACTGCTGTGATGGGCTTTTCTGTTAAAAAAAAAAAACATTTCTTCGTTCGAAATGAGACGAATCAAGCTAACATATGTGTTACATCAATACAGCTAATGACTAAAGGTATAAACATCGTTTTACAGAAACTACAATACAATTGAAAAGCTGGCACTTATCGCCGGGTATTTTAAATTTTTGGAAAAAGTAACTCTTAGACACATTTTCTTCCACTTCTGATGGCCATTTTATCCATTGAGGACACAGAACGTTTTCGTGTAGTATTTTCGACAAAGTACTCTGTGCGAGAGGAGAAGCAAAATCGTTGCCAACCATCCACTGGTTATCACCTCCAGCCATTACCTCAAGCGCTTAACACAGCCTTAAAATAGAAAGGACGTACCTATGTGTTTCGTGTTCCTGTACGAAGACAAATGTTGTCCAGCACATACCTAAAAGCGCTTTTATTCAACCGAAAACGTTGAAGAAAACCAAACAAAAACTAAGAACATGTAAACTTATTCTTCAATACACATCAATAAAACAATTCATTGGACAGCGTAAGAGGATTGGAATAATCCCGAAGATGTTTTCGGATTTTTCTTAGATTTTGATCTTCTATATCGCATCATCACTATCACTTCCCATTCGCCAGCATATTTTGTATCGAATAAATAACAACCACCAATTTAGCAATCAAAGAAAATGAGAAACGTCAATGAATAAGCTGTCGTTATTTTCTTTTCGCACTGAACGAAAATGTCATTCGTTTTTAGAGTTACATGAAGCAAAATAAACGAAAACGTAAACGAAATGGCTTTCGTTTTTTTGCTTTCGTGCAAACGAAAAATCCTTTCGTTTTTGTAGTTACATGAAGCAAACCGTTCGTGCAAACGAAAACGATCGAACGTTTTCATCTTACAGAATCCCACCAGAGGTTTCCGGCTCTGTGTGATTAGGGTATTAGCCAAACCCTCTCAGTTGTTGAGGGAAAGAAATGACAATAGAAAATAGTGTCGCTGCAACAGTTGTATCGTTACAATAACTTAAGCAATCATTTGTTACCTTGAGTGGATGCTAAATGCGAGATAATTAAAAAGTTACAAACATAATAGGTATGCGCAATTCGTAAGCAGGGAGAAGGTTCGCCTTACAAAAGGTCGCCGAAAGACCGATATTTCGAAAATAACCACCTAAATTACACTAGATACGAGTAGAAAGAATAAGTTGAGTTGTTTTTTCTTTGACTTAACGAAAGCGTCTTTTAAAATATTTATTTGATTATAAATATTAATATAATTTTATTAATCAGTTATTAAATTACAGGATTAATAATAGGATGGCTGGATAGCACCAGCTGCCATTGCTTACGGCTAAATATTTATTTAAAAATAGCATTCATTAGAGAAATACATTTGCTTTTAGATCATGAATTGTATTTTTTTCGTCCTAGATATCGTAGAGTAGTACTACTAGTAGTGGTCAGAATCTAAAACAATATATAGGTAGCAGTCTTCTTAAGAATCAGTTAAAACAAAACATAATTAATCCAATGCCTATTACACTTTAAATGCTGGTCTTTAAGATCATATTTACACATTTTGTTCTCTTTTGTCATGTCTTACTGAAACCAGTAGTATCATTTATCAAATCTACTCTTTTTTATCTGCTCTAAAGACTAACGCTCTTCTTCTTAATTAGGAACAAAGCGGAGTTTCAAGTGGACCACTTCATGAGACTACATCATTAATAGTAACTTCACCATCTTACCATCACTCATCCGAATGTCCGCAATTACCAATACGATCATCGAAGAAGCCAGCAAACACTATTACAACCATCAGTAGCAGTGACCATAGTTCAGTCACTACATCCACAATGCCAAACTTATCAGCCTCAAAGCCAACGATGAAGGTATCGTTCAAGCAAAGGATCCAACAGTTGCAGTCCGGTGTAACTGATCATAGTGCTCCACCAAGTGGTAAAATTGCAGCCACCGATTCATCTGCAAAGCAATTGCCAATGACAATTCAAGAGCGTAATAAAATCTCGAAAATTATACCGACAATATCGAGTAACATCACAAAAGCGTCAACAAATTTGACATTGTGCGCTCAAAAGCTAAGCAAATCCGCAGCGTACACATCAGATACCTCAGCTAGACCGTGGTCCAAGCTAAAATTTGCCACATTAATGCCATCCACTAGCTACACGAGCCTGACCAACTACAGTGCCGCTGAAAAGGAATTCAACGCAATCAAGAATAATTCCACGGAAAGTATCTCAACGGTGGCGGGCAACAGTGTATCACTGAAGCCCAGTTCAACGACAAAGTCCGCCACAGTATCGAGCGGCAAGAGGAAAACGATTAAGTCATTCAATTTGGGAGCCAAGCCAAAGTTCTACAACTCGGTCTTTGATTTATCTCCCGAATATAATGGTTTACCGTTTGTGAAACGCCTTAAAATACTCAATGAGCGACAAAAACTGGCCGAACTGGAAACGGTCCTACAAACGCGCAGCTTTAGCTTAGACAATTCGAAGAGCCAACTCGAAGTACCCTTCACTGAGTCACTGTATCGTAGTCACAGCGATGCGTCGAGTATATATTCGCATTTAATGCCAGCGGCGAATGCTTCACCGGCATCAAAAGATAAGCTTACATTAAGCCTACAAGAGTACTCGCCACTTAGTCCAGAGTCCAATGAGACTATGGAGAGAAGAAAACTAAAGAGTATCCTTAAGAAGCTAAGCAAAAGCAATGATGGAAGTCCAAGGCCACGACAAGAGCACCCCAAGGGTCTGCTTAGAGCACCAACACTCGAAGGGTACGTGGCCAGACATAGCAAATTATTGAAGAGTGTAACCTTCAATTCCACTCTTTCTAGCCCACCATTAAGTGCCAACAGTGTTGTCGGTAGCTATAGTGCTGACTGCACTGCACAATCCGAACGTTTTTTGTTTCCTTCTGTTCTTACGTCATCGAATGATACGTGTAAATATAAGTTATTATCCCCGCCCGTTGCATATAAGTTTGAGCCTAGCAAGGATGACGATTGTGATGCCAAGGTAGCAGCAGAGGTGCCTTCCAGTTCAAGTAAAGAAGGATCTGCACATGGACACAATATCGCCGCCGCAACAACACAAGTTAACAATATTCAAGGTAATTACAAAATATGAGAAATACAAACTTAAGGTTTTCAGAATAAGGTTAGATGCCGGGACCTCCACTAACAAGCCCTTAGAGTTAGCACGGTGCTCAGGTAACTGCCTCTAGTGGCGCTCTCTAGTCTTGTTTAAAGTAAAGTATATAGATTCGAGAGACATTCGAATCAACCTAGACCTACCTTCTCACAACCATTCGTTTTGTGTGAGTTTTTTAAAGTTGAAACGAATGGAAGGGATCTACAATTTTATGCCGAATCCACACGGCCAATTGAGAAGCTATTTCAAGACAGTTATACTTTCGGATGTTTGTCAGACGTTCGCGAGTGGTGGCGTAGTGGAAAAAAACCCTAAGTTGGAATTTGGGTTTTTGCGGGATTCAAACCTCGACCCTCGCTTAGTAGTCCAACACACTAACCACTAAGCCACTGCGCCTACCTAGTCTTGTTCAAGTTCACTTGTGCGTGCCTAGACCTAAGACGAGGTCTATATCTGTTGCTTTGTCCCTTTGGGTTGGATTCGAAGTCTCTAGGGGCTGAGCATTTGTTTTTCATTCCACATTCCTCGCCATATTAGCCGTCGTTTTGACTAGGTCTAAGCCACGGTATAGCTGTTATAGTTCTTTGTTGAATCTTCTCCTCCAAAGCCTATCGCCGCAAACTGGACCAAACAGTTTTCGAAGAGTCTCCCTCACGAAACGACCGAGGATAACGTGATCCACTTTAGATAATGTTCAAGCTTCCGTAAAGCAGAACTGGGATGGGAGACTTAGGATCTTATAAAAAGTTTCTTTATTCACCCCCGAGATAGACCTTTACTATACTCAATTACCTTTTCAGCCCCAAGAAAGACCTGTTAGTTGGTAAGAGCTTCGTTTAATTTCCAAAGTTTGTTGTTGTTTTTATGTGTTTTCAAAAACATGTGTAGAACTGCAGTAGAATATATTTTCCCAAATTCTCCCGCAGAAAAGCACTCTTCCTGATTAATCTGGACAAAAACAACCTGAAAATCCTAACAGGTATAATCAGTGGTCACTGAAAAACACCTTAACCGCATTGGCGTCTCACCGAATCCTACTTGCAGACTCTGTCTTGATCTTGAGAGGACGAATCCTCTCTTCACATACTCATGGAATGTCCTCCTCTATGTCGTCTCAAAAATATCCTTGCCGATGAAATTGCCAATTGAGCTTATTTGGCTGACATACACCCAGAGTAGATCCTTGTCTTCCTGACTGCTTTCGGAGTGAAAAGCTGGCTCTGGCCCTTTCAGGGCAGGCACAATAGACTCCTTTGAGAAGCCGCAGTGCCAGAGCCCTATGATGGTTCTCCAGCTCTAAGATTTCAATATTATGCATAATACCACCAATAAAATAGGAGAAGATATTGTATTCGTACAAAATTTCGAACTCAAGTTGTTAATCCATTCTGACACTACGATGATAGAGGAACTCAAAATTTGGATTTAGAGTTTTTGGGCATAAAGTTCGGGGCCGTTTCTTGTTTTGAAAGGTAACATAAATTTTAATGGTACATACTTCCCATTCAAAATTTTCATACCAATTTGATTTGTTCGAAAACGGCACAGCGATTGTGATGTAAATTTCAGTGGGGGCAATACCCCCATATATTTGGCTTAATACAAGCTAAAACTAACATTTAGGCTTAAAGTAACAACTTAATACTAAGATGCTTAAAACTAAGACAGAAGAGCCTTAAAACTTAGACTTAAAGATAAGGAGAGTGGTGAAGGAGAGCAAGTTTAAGGTGGGCAGAGCTGCGGTTGAAATCGAAAATAGAAAGGTTGGAATTAACCTTTCGCAGCATGCGGGAGATTGGTTCATTGGAGCCATATGAGGTACGATGGTTTGATGGATAAAAGAGTCGAGGGCAACGTAAATTACGGGGGTTTGTGTTGAAGAAAATAGAGTTGTAAAGAGACGCGCAATCGACGGAGCTTGAGAGAAGACGATAAATGAAAAGTATGTCCGCAGCGTCTCTGCGTTCCTCGAGGGTATTCAGGTTAATGAGTTTGAGCCGGTCTGTGTACGGTGGCAAGATATAAGGATCGTCCCAAGGCAGACCTCGGAGGGCAAATCGAAGAAAGCGACGTTGGACGCTCTCAATTCTGTGAGCATGAACTCGATGAGAGGGAGACCACACATGACTAGCGTATTCAAGAAGGGGACGAACTAAGGTGATATAGAGAGATCTAGTCACGTAAGGGTCGGAGAATTCTTTAGACCATCGTTTAACAAAACCTAGTGATGAATTGGCCTTACGAATTATTTCGTCAATATGCGAACGAAAATTTAGCTCCCTGTCGTACAATATGCCAAGATCGCAAAGAGAATGAACGAGAGAGATTGGTTGACCGTGGAGAAGGTAAAGTCGGGGAGGGGGCTTGTTGCGCTTGCGTGATAGGGTAATGGATTGGCATTTGGGGATGTTGAGTTCTAAGCAATTTTTGAGGCACCAGGTCGAAAAACGATCGAGGTCTCCTTGAAGGAGACAGGAGTTTTGAGGTGAAGAGATGCTTTTGAAGAATTTAGTATCATCTGCGTAGAGAGAGAGGGACGAGTGTTTGATGACCTTCTCAAGATCATTTCCCGTTAGGATGAAGAGAAGGGGACCTAAATGGCTGCCTTGTGGGACACCAGATGTTGCTAAGAAGGAGGACGAAAGTACGGACCTAAAGCGAACGCTATAATACCTGCTTTCAAGGTAGGAAGATACCCATTTTATCAATATAGGTTCAAATCCGAGGGCAGACAATTTGAAGAGAATTAACTGGTGTGAAATCTTATCAAAGGCCTTGCTGAAGTCAGTTGCAATGACGTCGACTTCGTTGCCATTCTCTAAGGTTGAGACGGCAAAGGATACAAATTCGACGAGATTTGTAGTAGTCGATCTACCTTTCAGGAAGCCATGTTGGTAGGGTGAAATAAGGGACTTGCTTCGAAAACTTAAGACTTCGTATAAAATACTTTCAAAAAGTTTGGGTATATGTGAGAGTTTGGCAATTGGGCGGTAATTGGTAACTTCATTTTTTGGTCCTTTTTTGTGTATCGGGGTAATGAACGAGGTCTTCCAAATCTGGGGAAATTCTCCGTTTGAGAGAGAAAGACGAAAGAGATCAGAAAGTGGGAGCGAGAGATTTGAAGAACACTTCTTAAGAAAAATGGCTGGAAGACCATCTGGGCCGGGTAAGAATTCGTCATTAAGCTTTTGTAACTTAATTTCAATTAGAGAAGGGTCTACTGTCTGAGGGAGAAATGGACCGATAGAGAAGTTCGGTAGGTAGGTAAAGTAAGAGGGATCTGGTGCGAAGGAGTTATCGGCAAAAGATAGCTTAAAAAATGTGGCAAAAAAGTTTGCAATAGTATCTGGGTCAGTGGAAGATATATTTTTATAAGAGAGAGAAGGAGGGTAGCCGTCGGATTTTTTTTTATAATTGACGAATTGGAAAAAGGACTTTGGATCGTTTATTAGATTGGTGTGTGCATCATTTAGATAGCTTTGGTAGAGAGAGTTATAAAGCTGGGTAAACTTAAGATAAATAGCGAGATAGTTGGAAAAGTCGGAAGAAGAACCGGAGCGGAGAAAAACTGCCCATAGCTTATTTCTTTTATTACGTAAGGAACGTAGTCTTCGATTATACCACGGGGGGGGAATTAGATGAAGTTCTATGGCGAGAAAAAGGAACATAGAGAGAAATGGAGGTAAATAATTCTCTGTAAAATATGGAGAGAGCATCATTTAGTGATAGATTGGCAAAATCGAAAGAGCATTTACTTAGATATGCATTAATTTTTTGGAAGTTAGCCTTGTGAAAGTCGTAAGAAGAGATGACTCCGGGAGAACTGGACTGGGGTGGAGAGCTGTGGAAAAATGAAAGTAGAAGAGGGGGATGAAGGTTGTCGATAGTAGATAGACAAAGAGTACAAGGCGAGACTGAGGAGTTAATGGGGTCAGTTGAGAATATAAGGTCTAATTGCCTACCCATGTAATTTGAGACCCCGCTAACTTGGCATAGACTAGAGTCTGTCAGGCTATCTAGGAAGAGACATTCCTTAGTTGACTTGGCATTAGAAGCTATAAAGAACGATTCATCTTCTGAAGGAGTCCAGTGCAGCTGAGGCAGATTAAAATCGCCGAAAATAAGGATATTGTCGATTGAGTCGGATGAGTCGATTATTTTGTCAATCGCATCAATGGCAAGTTGGTACGATTCGATTGGTTGGGCTGGTAGAATATAAAAACACATAACGTAAAGGGACCTCTGGGAGAGTGTTATTTTTATTGAAACAAAGTCTAGTTTAGAAGATGAGGAAGTAGAAAGCGGAGATGCATCAAGGCTATTGTGAATGGCCAGTAGAACGCCTCGACAAGGAGAACCGTTCGTAGGGCGGGTAATTTCGTCGTCTCGAAAGACATTGAACGAAGGGGGAAATAACTCTTGGCTCTTTATGTCGGGAATTAGGTTGGTTTCAGTGAGGGCATATACATCGAATGGGAGAGCATGAGATTGGCGCAGAACGGCACTGGTTTTTGAGCGCAGGCCTCTTACATTCTGGTAGTAAAAGGTAAGAGGAGTATTGTTCGGGGGTGGTGGGTGAAGTGATGGTGGTATTGACACTTTAGGGACGAAAAAATTTGTTGTGATCGGCACGGCTCCGTTGAAGGTGTGAGATACGCTTAGAGCTGATATGAGAAGCAAAGGCAGATAGGTCTTTGTCCACGGTGGCCGACGAAATGTTAAAGCCATCGTGATAACGGTTATAGATTTCTCGCAAAGAAACCGGATCAATAGGAAGGCCTTCTTTTTGAATATATATCTGAACGTTTGTTTTGGTTTTACCTTCAATGCAAATGGATTCAGGTTTATCATACAAGTATGCAAGGTAAAGTCGAACATTTTCAAAAAGCCTGTGATCTCTCAGCCGTGACATGATATATCGGCCATCAAGGTCGTTGGGGGAGGAAATATTGTTAACAAACTTGGAAGTAAGTTTCACTGCTGGGGGGAGTAGAGGATCAAATATTGCAGAAGCCTTAGAAATTGGGGTAGGTCTCTCATTAAGAGGAGAACTAGTGGGAAGAGTAGAATTGGTGCTAGCAGAGGTATAGATGGGGCAGGATTGAGAACATGGGAGTGTATGAAGTTCGGGTAGTTGGAAGTCGATGACGAGTTAACGGGGGTTAGCGGATAATCAGAGGGGAGACTAGGATCTGGATTTAAGTTAAATGATACGCGATTACGTTGACGTTCAGGTAACTTTGAAATTACCGTGGGGTGATGAGGGGTACCTTGAGGGGGTACTAAGCTAAGGTTCATGTGGGGAAAAGTGCTTGGTTGAGAAGAATTTGTAACGTGGAGAGCAGAATTGGAGGCAGACGGGGCAGGATTGAGAGTATGTGAGTTTGAAGTTAGCGTGGGGTCATGATGGGTACCTAGAGGAAGTGCTAAAGTGGTTGGTTGTGAAGAGTTTGTGATTGAGGGTTTAGTAGGCGTAATTGGCTGAGGAGTAAGAGGGGAGAATAGCGGAAATGTTCCAACTTTGAAGCTCCAGTTAGGGTCAGGATTAGGATTGGATTTAGAGCTATGGTTCTTAGACTTACGTTTTCTTTTATTTGGCTTAATACTAGACTTATTGTTATTATTGCTCAACTTGCTGAGAGTCATCTTTCCCAAGCTGAAAACATCGGTTGAGGGGTTTGAAAAAAGCCAGGAGTATTTTGTAGGTAAGTCGAGTTTAAATTGGTTATTTATGGTGGTGTTGCTTGGAGAGATTATCTGGCAGTTACGGATGGAGATACTAAATTTCTTTAGGAAAAATTTATTGATCCAAGCGATGTCTGCATGCTGAGGAGCGTTATTTAGTATAAAGGAACTATACTCGCAGGCAGTTCTGTGCAATTTTTCGAGCCTTTTATTCCACTCGGCGGGCGTCCAAAGTGTGCCATATCGATTTAAGGGCATCGAAGCACTTATTGGAGTAGTGCCTGATTCAGTTGACGTTGAGGTTGGAGTAGGTGTGGGCATTGCTGCAGTTGTAGTGGTTGATGTTGTGGTTGTAGTCGTTGTTGATGTTGTTGTCGGGGTCTGTGTGGGCATTGCAGTTGTAGTGGTTGATGGGGTTGGATGTTCAGCCGATTCCAGGAATTCGGTAAGTATTGATGTGTTGTCCAATTCGACTAAAATTGAGGTATTGTACGGCGGTTCTTGGTGGAGCTGATGGGTGTGAGTGGAATCGTCAATTTTGCGGCCAAGTGATTCAATTTGATGAATAATGCTACACACATTAGTTCGTGTCGTTCTGAGATCGTCGCCGATGTCACAGATTCTGTCGAACATGATTTCCGTTATTGAGTCAGGCTGTTTGGGATTTGATGGAATTCTGGAGGGAGACTGGACGTGGATGTCAAGTACTTCTCGCATGGAGTCTATAGATCTGCTTGTAACCTCGTGGAATCGTTTTTGGGAAGAGCAGCTTGTATTGATGTCACTCTGCATTTTGTTCAGTAGGCACAAGATTGACTCATCAATTTTGGTTCTGGCCGATTCCGATTCGATTAGATTGGCGATTTGTTTATCGATTTTAGCGATTTTAGAATTGATAAGGTTAGTTGTGGTCTGAAAGGAGTTGCCAAAGTCATCAAGACAACTAACTGCGTTCTCAATATTAGAAAAATGCACAAACATTTTATTGATCAGATTTGTATGGGATGAGTCATTAGCGTCACTGAGGCACTTGATGGCAAGGAGCACATGTGAAAGCGAAATTGTCTTGCATTCGTTGCAAAAGAAAAGGAGGTTATCGGAGATATCTTTAATGAAAACAGTATTACTTTTGTTTAGGCCGACACAAATAGCATGGAATGTTTTACCACAAATTCCTTTACAAGTTACCCAATCGGCATTGCTATCAACGACTAAGCAATTTATGTTTTCACAAGACATTGCAAAATGTTGGTCAGTGAGTATTGAGGGCACTTTAGAAAAACACAGTAACACAGGCGCGAGGTCAGGGAAAAATTATTAATGGCGAATTATTTATAATATGGGTCAATAAGTACATATCAGTACTGTGTAGCCTCCCAACGCGCGCGCACGCGAAACTGCAACACCAGTGAAACAAACGTGCATACATCACACATATATTACATATAATACAAAATAAAAATTAAACACCACAAAACACAAAAACAATAACAACACAAAATACGTTTAACACAACACCTAATAATAATAATCATTGAAAACAAAAAATAAAACAAATCAATCAAATAAGTGTCCAGTGCAGTGCTAATAGTCAAAAAAAAAATCGCACACGCGAGTGACCTTTGTTCTTCCCGTTTTTGTTTGGTTTTCTTTTCTTTCTCCTTTGTTTCTCCTTTCGCCTGTTGCGCTTCTGTGATCGCTGCTGTGTCATAATTTTGGCTAAGCAGCGATCACAAACCAACATCTGATGAATAGCGGGTTGTAAGTGTGTGTCTTGCCGGATAACTGACTCGCTCTGTTGCATGGGCATAACACCTGTGACAGAGTGTTTTGGAAGTCCGGTGACGGATATACACGTTGCAACTCTGCTTAGTTGCGTTGGAGTTGTGTTTTAAATTTTTGTGTGTATTATGAGGGGTGAGTTCCGTGTTGATTTTTGCAACATTCGAGGCTTGAAAAGGAATCTCTTTGCTGCATACGTCCATGTCTTTCAATTCAAACCAGCTGTTTTGGCACTTTGTGAGACACAGGTGGACAGAAATTCGATTTCCTCGAATTTTGATTTACCAGGATATCACTTAGTGCCATTATTCTTTTTACATCGCGGGCTCGCCGTTTACGTCCGTGATGATATTGCTTACGAATTTCCACCACAATATAACCATTGCTCCAATGCGGAATTTAATTACATATGGTTAAAATTCAATGTCCGTAAGCAAATAATACATTTTTGTTTTATTTATAGAAGTCCAAACATTGACTGTTCATCTACTTTTAACGAGTTTGATGAGCTGTCTAACTCCATCTTAGGAATTGTTTCCCAGTATCCTCATACTGAAATTGTCATTGCGGGCGATTTCAATATACACAATTCCGATTGGCTTCGCCATTCTGGACAGACAACACCCGAAGGAAGGTATGTTAGGATTTTCGCTGAGATTAACAGCTTAACTCAGCTTGTAAACGAGCCTACACGGATTCCGGATGCTGCAGATCATGCCGCTAACACATTGGACTTGTTCCTCACCTCTCATCCAGATAAATATTCTATTGACGTAACGTCGCCTCTAGGTTCGTCGGACCATTGTGTCATTTCAGCTAAATTCTCATACACAAACCACACAGTTAAAGAACAAGCTCCCAAAAAAACGGTATGGCATTATGAGAAAGCCAATTGGGACGGCCTTAACTTCTTTTTTCGGAGCTTTAACTGGTCACTATGCTTCCTCGATAGCGACGTGGATGCCGCCGCTGAAATGATTACAAACACCATTCTCCTGGGTATGAGATCCTTTATTCCCAACAGAAAAAAGAGTATTATACCTAAGGAGAATGCTTGGTGCGACTCGAGCTGCAAAGAGGCTATCAGGTTGAGAGAGTTGAGCTTTCGGGCTTATAAAGCAAACCCAACCGAGGAAAACCGAAAAAAGTTTCGACGAGTCCGAAATGACTGCAACTCCGTGATACGACGTGCAAAATTTTCTCATGACCAAAACTTACGACAAAAAATACTTCACTGTCCCAGTGGTAGTAAACAGTTTTGGTCTTTCGTGAAAAATATTAAGAACTCCACCACGTCGTCAATCCCCACACTCGTTTACAATGACATTCCAGCTGTCAGCTCTTTGGACAAAGCAAATCTGCTGGCTGCGCAATTCGCCGCAAGCTCCAACATTCCAGATTGCATCATGTCTCCACCTGTGCTCGAGAGCGTCGAATATTTCATGGGACAAATACATTTCCGCACTCGCACAGTAGCAAGAGTATTAAAAGATCTTAACATTCACAAATCCGCTGGTCCAGATGGTATATCCCCCATAATTCTGAAGAGGTGTTCTTCCACGCTGGCAAAACCACTGCGTAAGCTTTTCCACTTGTCCTACTCTTCTGGACTCTTTCCGAGTAGATGGAAAACTGCATTTGTCCAGCCCGTTCCAAAAAAAGGCGATTCTTCTTCACCCACCAACTACCGACCCATTGCACTTACGTCCATTTTTTCCAAGGTCATGGAAACGCTGATAAACCGTCAGCTTATGAAATATCTTGAATCACGAAAACTTCTTAATGACCGGCAATACGGTTTTCGTAGCAGCAGGTCCACTGG
Source organism: Cheilosia urbana (assembly GCA_946477585.1). Classification (NCBI taxonomy): domain Eukaryota; kingdom Metazoa; phylum Arthropoda; class Insecta; order Diptera; family Syrphidae; genus Cheilosia; species Cheilosia urbana. The sequence goes on along the minus strand of OX297854.1, from coordinate 59,568,049 downwards.
TGATTTGATGACTTATCTCACCGAAAAGTGGAACCAATCTCTCCACCACTCTGGTGAAACGAAGATTGTTGCGCTTGATATTTCGAAAGCATTTGACAGAGTTTGGCACCAAGCTCTTTTGTCGAAAATGCGTGCCTATGGGATCGACGCGTCTCTTCTTCAATGGATTAGAAACTACCTTTCTGGCCGTTCAATTCAAGTTGTGTTGGACGGTTTCAAGTCTGCAATTCACCATATAAATGCTGGTGTTCCCCAAGGCTCTGTTTTGTCTCCGACACTCTTTCTCATATTCATCAATGATCTCTTGTCTGTTACTTCTAATCCAATACATTCTTTCGCTGATGATAGCACCCTCAGTTTTTCATATTCGTTCCCTGACTCACGTCCCTGCTCTTCGGCCGTGGATCTGGAACGGCGACGTATGCTAAACACATTAAATTCCGATCTTGACAGCATTATAAAATGGGGTACAATCAATAGAGTGGAATTTAATGCTTCCAAAACACAATGCTGCCTTCTATCATTAAAGCGAAACTTGAACCCTAACCCATTATCCATGAATGGGACTTGCATCGACGAAACCGAACGACTTTCCATACTTGGTATATGTGTCAACGACAAACTCCGTTGGAATGACCACATATATGAAGTCGCCAAAAACGCTGCGAAATGTCTAGGTTTTTTAAATCGATGTAAGAAATACTTTACACCCTTCGACTTAGCTACAATATACAAGGCCTTTATTCGGCCTAAGCTTGAGTACAACGCTCATATCTGGTCAGGTGCACCAAAAACTTCATTGCACCTACTAGACAGAATTCAAAAGCGCGCGATAAAACTTATAGGTGATAGAAATATAGCGGAGTCTATTGACCCGCTCGAACATCGCAGAAATGTTTCTTGCCTTTCTTTATTTTATCGATATTTTCACCATCGATGCTCTGATGAAATAGCTAACTGCATTCCGCCCCTTCAACAATTCTCTCGCAACACCCGTCACACATCGAATGCACATCAGTTCACCCTTAAGCCTACCTTCGGACGTACTGTAAAATATAGAGATTCTTTTGTGAGCCGAACAACACGCATGTGGAATGCATTGCCTCACACGGTTTTCCCCTCTCATTACAACCCACAATTGTTTAAGACCAATGTGCACCAGTACCTCTTCTCTATCCTCCCTATCAACCCTTCCACTCGTGCTGTGCATTAGCATTTTAAGGGAACGAAAACCCCTTGAGCACTAGTGAATTATAAAAAAAAAAAAAAAAAAAAAAAAAACATACGCGAGGTCGAGGGAAAATTGACTATTGGGGATTTTTTTTTTTTTTTTTTTGATTAAGTTAAACTTGGGGAGCAAAAAGAAAATGCGACTATTTGCTGTGACGGTAGAACATAGACTTTGAGGTGAGGTGAGGTGAGGTGAGGTTAACATGAATACATACTCAGTTTTTGGCTAAAAAATCTAATAACTCCCATTTTGAAATTTGGACATATCTCGTAAACGGTCCATACGATTGTAACAAAAATCCATTTCTAAGTTAATATGGTAATTTCTCACTTAATAGACACACACTCAGTGTTTCTCTATATTGACGTACAGCTGATTTTTGAAAAAAAGTCTTTTCTTAAAAATGTATTTTTCTTTAGTTTAGAAAACGGCACTAATTATTTTGACCAAAATACAAATTTAGAGCAAAGTTGATGTTTCCAAAATGATTGTGTCCTTAATTTTCTATTCAAGTCACCGAAAACGTTAATTTAAAAGGAATCAAGGAATCCTTACATTCAGAACAATAACTTATACAGTCGAAGCCGTTTAAATCATAAGAGAAAAAATCTTTACTTTAATTTCAATTAACTGGGTTTTTCATTTAAACGGACTTCTGATAACTGAAAAAAATACACGGGGACAAATTAAATTTTTCATATAAGCGGTGTGCTCAATGAAACGAGTTTCAAATAAGCGGGTCCGACTGTACTCAGTTTTCAGTAAAATAGTTAAACAATAGTATTTTTCAAACCAAACATTGCAATATTTGATACTGTTTTGTCTGCCTAGTTTTACAAAAACCGCTCTCATGATTTTGATCAAAATACTTATTAAAGATAATATAAGTATTCTAAATAAATTCATGTACTTAGTTTTTGTGTAAAAAATCGAATTCAATCAGTTTTTGAATTATTTCTCAAAAATTACTACGTACCCAAAGTCGATCTGTGTTCAGTGGCAACAAGGAAAAACAGCTTAAGTCATTTTAGTCACTTTTAAGGAGCGCATATTATATTCTTGACTTCAGATGTGGGAAGACGACTCATGGGTTTTTTTTTGTTTCTTTTTCTGATCCATAACACAGCAACCGTAGTTAGGTTAGGTTAAGTAAACGGGTAGGTAGAGCAAGGTGAAACCTGAAGGGAGAACCCTGCGCTACCCCACTTAGGTCCTCATGGACCCATTGTGATGCCCTTGTTGGGGTCGACCGTTGGTGTTGCATCGTTATTCTTCATCCCCTCTCCTTTGTGATTAATAGACGCAGTTATGACCAGTCAGAGCTCCTACTAACTTAGGTAGAGATGACCTGTCAAACTGTTATAGTTTGTTGGTCCGACTTCTGTTATATTCTGGACACAACTTCACAGGTACAGTGAGTTTATATCACCTGTTGTTAGTTTTCATTCGAATTTTGTTCCGCACTCGCTCTCTGAAATTGCAAAGTTACAAAGAAGAGGGCTTAATGCGCTCTATCAAGATCCATTACGGACCCCTTTCTCGTGGTGTACTGCGTGCAAAGAACCTTGAGCTCTTCGCGGCAGCGGTGAACTAGTTTGGATTTAATTTCATTAGCAGAAACTGCTTTTATAGCCGCCTGAGTGTCAATGATAAATCGATTTGACTGAATCGTACCCGTAAGCCAAATTAACCCGAACCAAATCGAGTTGCAGCAAACTAATTTAAATCAATATCTTTTGTTCGTTTTTCGTTTTCTTTTCTGAGCTGCAACTCCGGTTTGCTTCAATTCTAAACACGGTTGCCAACTTGAAACATTGGGAAAAAGATTTTGTTTTCTAACTGAAATAACAAATTTTAAAAATTTTATAAGTTGCACACCCAACTCGTATTTTAGTACTACCTAAAAATAACCTAACAAATATTTTCTCGCCAATGTTAATTGTGTACGTTCTGTACATTACCCTCTTTCCATTACATAGTAAGAGAAAGATATTGTGTTCGTCAATCAATCACGTTAATCAAATCTGACATTACGATGATACACGAACTCAAAAAAGTGGGTCGTAAGATTCCGTCCGGTCTGTCCGTCCGTCTGTCTGTATGTCCGTCCTTCCACAGGCCTACAGCCTAAACGGCTACCCGGATTTCGTTTACACTTCGGATTTGGAGTTTGTGGGCTTACAGTTCGGGGTCCTTTATTGTTTTGGATTTTTGAAAAAAGGATTTTATTTATTTAGTTTTTCTTTGTTTACTAGAGAACGGCAATAACGATTTTGGCCAAAATGCAAACTTAGAGTAGACAACATTGATGTTCTTAAAATTGCTGCGTCCTTAATTTTCAATTCGAATCACCGAAATCGCTAATTTTAAAAACTGCTCATATCTCGAAAACGCCATTTTTGACTTCGATAAAACTTTAAAAACCAAGTAATGCTTATATCGCGAACAAGAACTTATAATCGGTTTTTAAACATTGCAATATCTGGTACTGTTTTGTCTGCCAAATTTTACAAAAACCGCTCTAACGACTTTGATCAAAATACATATTGACGATAGTATCAGTATTCTAATTAAGATCCCGTACTTAGTTTTTCTCAAAAGATTCGAAGAAATCAGTTTTTTAATTATTTATCAAAAATTACTACCCAGCAGCCGATCTCTGTTCATATTATGTATACACATTTTTTAAACTCAATATCGCACTTTAAAGATAAAATTGCAACAGCCATTAGAAATGCAACAGCAACGCAAAACTTTTTTCAGCAAATATTACCCACTTCTTCTTTTTTTCAACCTTTTTGAATATGCACCTTAAAATAGGTAATTCCAACAATCAGAATATCCCACTTCATTTGCACACCCACCCACGTTCATCGTGATATATACAAATTTAAACAAATCTCTGAATTCTTGCATATACATACCTATTTATATGTAAAGATATCGATCTATCTGGAAGTATTCAATTATTGACAACTTAAATCAGCGTCATTTACCTATTCCAGTCAAAAAGAAAATCAGTCCCAAATAGACCAAAAATCAGAAACTCCTACTACACTTGTTCGCGTACTCAAAAACCTGTAACGTGTAAAAGCTATAAAATAGAACAGTAGCCGCTTATAACTCTCTAACAAGAACTTGCGACAATCGTCTGCTTCTAGAGCTTTAACGTTTAAAAACTAAAAGTGAATTTTATTTAACCCTATGTATTCCTTTTTCTATATTTCATAAACCGTTTCTTTTACCTAGCATTGCTTCTCAGATCTTTACCTACCTATCTAATAAAATAAGAAAACAACCAACAAAACTTTCGACGAACGAGAAAGTTTTGTTCGACCCAGTCGTGCACTTTATTTTTAGTTATTTGTAAGAATTAGTTTTCTTTTTCATAAATTAAGTTTGAGACTGAGAAATCGTCGGGAAGGACAAATGGCAAAGAAACATTGGGAAAGACGCATTCGATGCTTTTTTGACTCTTTCATTGACATTCGACTTCCAACTAAGTTTTCTGTCAAGGATAATTCCCAAATATCTTCCACTATCTGTTACCCTTAGAGGTAGTCCCTCCAGAGTTGGTAGCTTGGACTCCGGTATAATTCTTTTATTCGTGAATAAGACAAGCTCAGTTTTCTGGGGATTGGCCCCAAGGCCGCATTGTTTTGTCCACGTACTTAACACCTTAAGTGAGTTTCCTAACAGGTCGCTACTGGTCGGTAAAAACTTTCCCCCAGGAAGTATCACCTGCATATGCAGTTACTTTGACTCCCATGTTGTTGAATTTCATATGTATTTCATTAATGTCTAGGAGCCAGCTCCATAATAAGGGGGAGATCACTCCTCCTAGTGGAGTGCCTCTCAAAGGAGTTACTCTGAAGACAGTGTCACCTAACAGAACCGTAAGACATAATTGAAAGAAAAAAATATGAAATATGAAACAGGGAACTGTGCATCCGATCGTATTACCTAATATTAACTCAATTCTGAATTCAATTTAAGTTGACTTATGCTGTTCTGGTCTGTTAGGACATGTTTTTATTTTTGACTGGAATACATATATTACTAACGCTCAGTCTATGATTACTAGTAGGGCTCGCGATAGACCAATATATTTACTACATAGATATTATAAAAGAATTAGGACTTTGTTTTTGAATTTGCGTTAGTAGAGAGTTATAAATTGAATATGCCGATGAACGTGTGTGGGGTGACAATGAACTGGGAGTTTCTGATTTCGTAAGGTCCAAGTGGCTGGAATTATTCTAAGATGCATGTTTAATATGGTTGAAAAAAAAAGGAGAAGGGAAGATCGGGATTTGGGTAGTCAAAGTAAAAGATATTGTTGGGAATATAAGCGTTACTTTCTTTATAAAGTTGTATGTAAATCGAAACTGGGGTTTTCAAGAAATGAGCTGTTTCTAAAATTAGCGTTTTCGGTGTTCAAAAGATATCTTTTTAAAAAGCTTTTTTTTTAAATCCATTTCTAATACAGAGAAAAACTGAATTTTCGAATCAGTTTGAAATTACCATATTACCTTAGAAATTAATTTTTGTTACAATCGCATGGGCCATTTTCGAGATATGTTGCAAATATCAAAATTTCAAAAGTACAGCTATTAGATTTTGTAGCCAAAACTGGGTATGCAGTCATAAAATCCCATATACTTGAGTTCAAATATCAATTTTGGTTGAAATCGTTAGAGCAGTTTTCGAACAAATCAAACTGCTTTGAAATTTTATAAGGGAAGTACCATTAATATGCAAATATGTTCCTTGCAAAAAAAAAAAAAATCGCCCCCGAAGAGTAAGCCTCCAAACTCCAAATCCGAAGTTTGAATGAAATCCTAACAGCCCTATAGGCTGTAGTCCTCTGGACATGCGGACAGACAGACGGACGGACAGAATTTTGCGACCCAATTTTTTAGTTCCTCTATCATTGTAATGTCAGAATTGATTAAAGATAAAACCAACTTTCTGAACAGCTGTTGGGAACAGTTTACTTGCACATTTTCTGCTGCAGCAGATAATCTATGTCGTTTTTTGACAAAAACTACTGTTACAAGTACTTAACTGTAAACAACACAAATAGCACTCGTATGAAAAAACGTTCTGAGTACGATTACCACTAAAAGTGTCAAGCTTTACGATGACAATGTCAAATTTCACATATATATACAAGCTATATCGCAAGCCTTATGTCGTTCCATCTCTATCTCTAGCTCTATCTCTTCTTCTTCTCTTCTCTTCTCTATATCTATATTTATATCTATACATATAATAAAACTGTAGGCATTTTCTTTGTTACCTAATGGCGTGAAAACTACTGCACAGATTTCGATGAAACTTTTTTTGAAATGTTCCTTAAGATTCTGAGAAACACATAGGCTATTCCTTTCATTGCCATGCCTATTTTTTGGAGCGTTTTTGACCAAAATGTGTTTTTTTATGACTTTACTGCCTTTTACTCGCCATTACTCAAACAATTCTTAATCAATGCAAACAAAAAAAAAAAACACTTAGGAGATCTAACACTTTTATAGTTATTTCAAGACATCAATCAGCTTTCTTTGTCCTCTAGAAGCTGAGCTACAACCTAAAATCGAACATGAAAAAAAAATTATTTTCTCCAATCGAACATTATCAGCAGCCGCGGTTCTTGATCGTTGTTCTGCTTTGGGGTGGTGTTTCTCCAATTTAAGTGAAACGAAAGAGAAGTATGCGACGTGAATGTGTATGTAACCAACAGCGACAATGTGTTTCTGAGGAAATGCGCAGGTATGAAATGAGGTTGTGAAAACAGTCAAATCTCTTTTATTGGAAATTACGTAGTCTCACGCCGCGTACGTAGTTGCGGGCACAGCTAGTATCTATATAAAACTAAGTAGAAGAAAGTGTAATGTCTGTCGCCCGTAAGTTTCAACCAATTGAGTTGATTTTTTTGTAAATCTCGATAATTACGGTGATCAATTGATAGGCCAAAAAATTGAAAAAAATTAAAAAAAAAAAAAAAACTCTTAAATTCTCTCAGTGCCTGGCGAAGCCGGTGGGGTTCAGCTAGTTGGTTATGAAACCAACATTAAGTAGCAACCTCTCCGCATAGCTAAGTTCGCTTTCACACAATTTTAAATGTCAGCTGACCTCACAGGTTTCTCTCATTGGGAAATGTTTGCACATGGACTGGTGGTAATCGATTTGAAGTAGAAAAGGGGGTACTTCCATAGATTAGTAAAAATTCTTCGTATTGGCTCTTGCTCTTTCACAATACAATATTTTAATATATCCATAAATACTAATTAATTGGTCGTATCTCATACCTCAGGTTTACCGGACCCAAATGAATACTTTAATCATATTCTAAGTGGAATCAATAACGTCATATCGTCACAAATGAGGGAAATGCATCTAAAGTTCGAAAGTCAATTCCTCCTGATGCAGTCTGAAGTTCAAAAACGCGATGCAATTATATCATGTTTGCAGTATAAAATCAACAAGATGCAAACGCACGAGTCCTCCGGTGAATATGCTGTCCGACTTGCAGCCGATTCTGCTCCCAGTGATGCGAATAAAAACAACGATGGATCGAAAGCGCTGCAACACGATAGTTCTGGCTCTTCTAATGAGCTAGTCTTCATGGTATGTATAGTATTTGTCTATTTTCGTTGGAAAATTCGGTGTTCATCTCTACTTCCATAGCGCGGCGATTCATTGGATACGATATTCGCAACATCACCGCCTCCATACTGCGAGTTGGTTCCCTGTAATTCGCCGAGTACAAGCAACAACAGCAGCTCGATTAGTTCGAATCGAATTCCCAATGTCATGGTATCGAATGTTATTGGAAACCTGCGATCTCTGTCCAACAACACAATACTCGATATTGGAGAAAGTTCCAGTTCCAGCTCGAGCACAACATCGATTGACTCTAATCTAAACGATGACGAAGAACACGAAGAGCCCACGGGACGTATTGTTCATCATAATGACTGGGAAGTGCGAATGTTAGCCGCCGAACTCGATCGACAAGAACGAAAACGCGGCCAGTCACTTTCGGACAACGTGGCAGAACTGAAACGCTATGGAAAACTACTACACCGAAGAAGAAAACTGAGCGACACCGAAACAGAGTTTAGCGAAACCGAAGTCGAAAATGTCCAACCACGACCCAGGGCCAGCAGTTTGGATCAATTTAATCTAAGATACGGCATCGGTAGAGGTAGTATCTTCAAGGCGATGAGCATCGATCGGGGCAAAGATAAACTTTGAGTTTTATCAATATTATTTCAATTGTTTTCCATGGGGCAAGGAAAGGAAATAAACAAGAGAATCATATACCTCCTTATGTCTTACAGGTTAATAATTCGAAATACAAACGGAATCTAATAGCTTTAAAAACAAACAACCTTTTAACATTACTATAGACACTATAGTTAATTACAAAAGATATTATATATATATATATATACGTTTAGATATAAGGAAATACAGAAAATACAAACAAATAAGAGATATGGAGGGCAAAACTGTGCTAACCTGATTGTATCCCTCGAATGTTTTTTTAAGTTAACATTAGTTGTAAATTTGAAATGATATTAACTATAAGATTAGTCCGTTTCTTTTTTTAAATACAAATCGCTGTTATATACTCGCTTGTGTAAATGGAAATTATTTAAAAAGCTTCAACTCTAAGCAATAACAAAATATCATCCGTAAACCGTAGTATTGTATACCTACTCTTAGTTGTACCGTTAGCGTCTGCAGTTCCGGCCTCTCTTTTTTAATGTTTTTCTGAACGGTGATTATGTGATGTATCTGATTTATAGTTTAACGTTGGAAATATTTTTTTTTTCTACATTACATAGAAGTTATAATAGGGGATAACATCAGGGGGTCAACTATGTAATTCGATTCTAATTTCGATTTTATTCGAAAGTCGTTTCCGATTTTACTTTCATAAATATAACTATGTGTATGTATAGATTAGAATCGAATATAAGTAATGCCAACTTTTTCCCAAAAAAAAAATTCCTAGTTTCGATCGAGTGTCGCATTGTGTTTGACAGATAAAAGCAAAACATATAATTTATTGTGATTTTTAAAATTAACATAATAACATAATTTGTTTTTAGGAGATTCTGGCTATTGTTTAGAGAATTGGATTATGACTCCATACCGAAATACAACTGAAGGACTTTCTTAATCTAGATTCAATTATCATTTTTTGATCGCAAGATTAATCATTGACAGATTCAATAGAAGATGTCTTGTTGGAAGAGGTTGCTCATTTTAACTTGGACCAACAGTCTACAACTGCTAATGTGGAATAATCGAATGTTGCTAAAAAGATAAGAAGCAATATTGAATTTATTTAAGTACATAATTCATAAATATTTTTATTAACTTTCAAAACATAACAAATATATAAACTTTAGTTTCAGTCTTTTATGATTAACATATGAATAATGTATCATTCTGGCTTCCGGTGATTTCAAATATCCTTTGGATAAGTCGGGATGCCCTTACATAATCTCAAATTGACAGGCTTTTGTATTTGCATATTTATTAGATTACTTACTTACTTAGGTGGCGCTACAGTCCGGGGTGGAACTGGGCCTCAACCAATACGCCTCTCCAGTTAGCGCGATCTTTGGCTAACTGCCTCCAGTTGCGCACTCCAAGTTGGTTGAGGTCCCCTTCCACTTGCGCGCGCCACTTAAGGCGAGGTCTTCCTCTACTGCGTTGTCCCTCCGGGTTAGAATCGAAGACTCTTCGGGCCAGAGCGTTGGTGTCCATTCGCTCTACATGTCCCAGCCATCTTAGACGACTGATGCGTACTTTTCTGACTAGGTCGATGCGCTGTACAGCTCGTAGAGTTCGCTGTTAAATCTTCTCCTCCAAAGCCCGTCAACGCAAACGGGACCAAAAATCACTCGAAGAATTTTGCGTTCGAAACGACCAAGGAGATCTTCATCCGCCTTTGATAGCGCCCATGCTTCTGCACCATACAGCAGGACTGGGATGATGAGGGTTCCTTAGTATTTCTCGACAAGGCCTTACTCATCAGTTGCCGTCTTAAGCCAAAGAAACAGCGGTTGGCAAGTGTGATTCTTCGTTTGATTTCTGATGTGATGTCGTTATCGAGTTTATAGCGGAGCCGAGGTAGACAAAGTCCCTAACTACCTCAAAGTTATAGCTGTCTATCGTGACGTTCTGCCCGATTCGTCGATGTTGTGTGTCCCTTCTTGTTGACAGCATATATTTTGTTTTGCCCTCATTCACCATCAAACCCATTTTTGCCGCTTCTGTACTGATACTTGCAAACGCACCAGTGACAGCTCGCTGTGTTCTGCCAATGATATCGATGTCGTCAGCGTATGCAAGTAGTTGCACAGACTTGTAGAAAACTGTGCCTCTGGTGTTGGCTTGTGAGTTTCGCACAATCTTCTCAAGAATGATGTTGAAAAAGTTACATGACAGCGCGTCACCTTGTCTAAATCCTTTTTTGACATCAAAGGTCTCAGTGAGATTGTTTCCGACCTTTATGGAGCAGCGAGCGTTCTCCATCGTCATTCTGCACAATCTGACAAGTTTGGCAGGGATGCCAAAACTAGACATGGCTCTGTATAGCTCGTCTCTATAAATGCTGTCATATGCGGCCTTAAAATCGATAAAAAGATGGTGAGTATCGATCTGGACTTCTTGGGTTTTTTCCAGGATCTGCCGTAGTGTGAATATTTGGTCTGTTGTGGACTTACCGGGCCTAGAACCGCACTGATAGGGTCCAATCAGTTCGTTGGCATATGGTTTTAGGCGTTCGCACAGTACGGCAGATAGGATCTTATATGCGATGTTAAGGAGACTGATGCCTCTGTAGTTGGCGCAGTTTAGAGGGTCTCCTTTCTTGTGGATCGGGCAAACAATGCTGAGGTTCCATTCATCAGGCATACTTTCCTCTAACCAAATCTTGGAGATGAGTTGGTGTATGCACTCTACCAAGTCATCTCCGGCTGCCTTGAAGAGCTCGGCAGGTAAGCCGCCTGGACCAGCAGCCTTGTTGGATTTAAGCTTAGATATTGCTATCCTCACTTCATTTTGGTCAGGTGGACGGAAATCTTGGCTGTCATCGTCCAGGTTGAATGGTTCGTTCTGCCTAACAGCGGAATTTGTGTCGTCTTCGCCGTTTAACAGTCTGCAGAAATGGTTTTTCCATGTCCTCAGCACCGACTGTGACTCTACTACAAGGTTTCCTTATTCGTCTCTACAGGTATCCGTTCGGGTCTTGTTGGCATGACACGTTCTCTTTACCTTTTGGTAAAACTTCCGAACATTGTTCCTGGAGTAACACCTCTCTATATCCTCGATCGCGCGCTTCTCATGCTCTCTCTTTTTTCTCCGGAGAAGCCGATGTTCTTCCCTCCTTTTTTGCTCGTAGAGCTGATGAGCTGCTCTCGTCCTTCTATGCAGCGACACTTCGTATGCACTTTGTTTTGCTGCATGTGCTTGCCGGCACTCTTCGTCAAACCAGGGGTTTCGAGGGGGTGGGCTGGTGAAACCGAGCACATCAGTTGCGGCGGTTTTGATGGCTTCTTGGCATCGGCGCCACTGGTCTTCGGCACTTGATGCTGGCAGTATAGGACTTCTCAAGAGGTTGAGGGATACGCGATCGGCAAAGGTTCTGGCGGTTTGTTGCGTTTGTAGCCGTCCAACGTTAAATCTCCTCACAGTATTTTCTCGCTGTTGTGGCGTCTGGGATATCCGCATCCGTACCTTGGCTACAACAAGGTAGTGGTCCGAGTCTATTTTGGCCGCTCGGAAAGTTCGGACATCTAGAATACTGGAGGAGTGCCTTGCGTCGATCACAACGTGATCAATTTGGTTGACGGTTTGATGATCAGGTGACCGCCATGTTCCTTTGTGTATATTGAGGTGAGGAAACCGTGAGCTAGCTATGGTAACATTACGTCCCGCAGCAAAATCAATCAGCCTGAGTCCGTTTCCAGACGTGGTGTCGTGTAGGCTATGTTTTCCGATTGTGCTACCAAAGATGTCCTCCTTTCCTATTTTGGCGTTAAAATCACCCAAGACGATTTTAACGTCATGCTTAGGACATTGCTCATATGTTTTGTCGAGGAGCTCGTAGAAACACTCTTTGGTAGCATCGTCTTTATCTTCTGTGGGGGCGTGAGCGCATATCAGGCTGATGTTGGCGAATTTAGCCTTGATGCGGATAGTTGTAAGGCGTTCACTAACGTGTCGAAAGCTCAAGACTTCTTGCCTAAGTCTGCCGCTTACAACAAATCCGCATCCAAATAGACGCTGCTTTTGTTCTCTGTAGCAGTCACCGTAGTAAATGTCACAGTTTTTCATCCACCTTTTGCCCGGCCCATCCCACCGCACTTCCTTAATAGTGGTGATACCTGCTTTGTAGCAGTCTAGGGCCGCCGCTAGTTGTTCGGCTGCACGCGGTCTGTTCGAAGTTCGAACATTCCACGTGCAGATCCGAACGTCATTGTCCTTTTTTCGTTTTGCAGGTTCGTCAACAGTGAATCCGTCCTTATCTGAGGCTTTTGGTTGCTTCGCAACAGTGCTTTTTTTCCGTGGTAGGGTAGTTAACCCCACGCACAACCCCCAACCTGGAGGACCAGGCCCTTTCTGTAACCCCTTGGGCAAAAGGAGCCGGAATATTCCGGAGTCAGTAACCCGCTGCGGGGATGTGAGAGCTGCCGTTGACCCATTAAGGGCTCTTCCGCCACCATCTCTATTTCAACACTCTGACTAGTGCTGAAAAATCCTCAATGACCTCAGCTCCAAATACGTCAAAGTACTTCATTGAGGTATCTGCCATGTTGACTGTTGACGCCACCGTTGATTCAACCATGTGAATTCATACGCCGTACGTCCTCTCTCTGAGGGGACCTCTGAGGCTCGATCAGGCAGTCATTCCGACAGAGCATTATAGTGTTGCTATTTTCTTCGTGTTCAACACTCGCGCTTATAAGTTTAGCAAGTCATGCCCGGAAGGACAAGACCAGTACCCGGTGGCTACCACGCGGAGGTAAAATAAGCACAATTGATGTGTATGAACAGTTACAACGCCTGGGCATCGCCAAGTTGACGCCGATCAGTGCCTACCCTATTCATACAACACCCAATTATTTATTAGATTCCCTACGCATAAAATATATTTTAATACTTTCACGCAATATTACCTACCTTTTGGAATCAATCCACACAGTCGGCTCGCAAACACATTTGCATTAGAATGATTATTTACGAATTCGAATCAAATTGACATTTTCTTTATAATAATGTGGTATTCGTTTGGGCTTCTTCAGATTCGCTCTCAGATTTCAGATTTCGTGCAGCCTTCAACACTTTTCAAAACGTTTTCCATTCACTGGTTAAATTTTAAATTAAAACATTCGAAATTTGCGTCTCGATTGATTTTTAAATATTTATACATAACCAATTTACAAAAATAGATTCACCCGATGCAATGCTGTAGAACAAATTCACAAAAACCTAAACGCCAGTTGTCAAACTCAAACGCACTTGAGTTGGTAAATCTGAGAAAATATCTAGAATCGCAAAAGTGCTCGAAATCTGAAAAAGATTGTTTTTTTTTTTTGTACCAAACGAACATAAAAACTGCTCTGAGAGCGCCCAATCGAATACCTCAAAAGGTAGTGCCAATGCCAATGTTGTGAACAAAAAAAAAAGTAGACAATTCAAATATGGGCGCGACTATAGAGTTACTGAGTACGAATCTTGCGAAATTGAACATTTTAATTCTAGAATCGAATTACATAGTTGGCCCCAAGGAAAGATGGAACTTAATCTCTTGTCAAATGTGTCTATTAAAAGCAAAACATGCTCTTGTCCATCACATGTCATTCTGAGAAAAAACGAAAAAACTTCCTGTTCCTTAAAAAATTGAAAACCTCATTTATAAAAACATTTATTGATTTAAAAACGATAAGTTAAGTTTAAAGAAACTTGTCTCGCACGTTTTAAGTTAATTTATTGGAAGTAATTAATAATTGAAAAAAGGATAAGGATGTTTTTGGTATACTAAAATGGATAAGGCATGTTTTGCTTTTAAATATAGTACATTTTGACCAGAACTTAAAAAAAGGATTATTATTATTTCTAATAGTATTTAAAATTGTATTTTATTTTTCATATTATTATAAAGATATAAAAAGTAGGGATAGAGGTTTTATCAATTAAAACAAAAACTGATTTTTTGAGCCAGAATAAAAACAAAAATAAGATTACTTTTTGCTTTTGCAGAACGTATTTTGTGGGAACTTTGTATCGGATAAGGTATGTTTTGCTTTACTCCTGCGTTGATGGATAACATAATGTTTTGGAGTAGACTGTCAGATGGATAAGATATGGTTTTGATTCTAGTAGCAGTTTTCTTCTTACTTTTAATAAGGGATAACATCGATTTTGTAATATACAAGTGAATTGGTAATATAGCTGTCAAAATTTGAAATATAACGCCATCTTTAATTCAAAAAAAAAATTTTTGGTGGAAGAGTATGTTTTGCTTTTAACAGACACAAATATGGAGTAAGAGGATATTTTCGGAAATGTCATCTGCATTAAATTGCATTTGCAGCATGTTCGAAAACGCAAGTTGCCAAAGTCATGTGTTCGGAAACGTTATCATAGCAAAACTGCATTAGCATATGTTCGGTAATACAGTTCTGCAAAGGTCAGATGTTCTTACGTCATTTGCGTGTCATCTACAGTGCAGCAAAGCAGATAACAAACGGCCGTGCATTTTCTCTTAAGTACAAATTAAATAAACAAAAATGAAAAGAAAGTGCTTGATATCTGGGAATGGATACGATATACGAATTCATCATCATGCTCAGAGGAGTTTTCTCAGTCCTGGTCTCGATCTAGATCTAGGTCACTTGAGCGTTAAGAATGTTTTTGTTTTTTTTTTGATTAGGAATTAAAAATTTAATTCAAATAAATTATTGTAGGCCCCAAATCAAGCTCAAGAAGAGATTATTGAACGTTGGACCAGGAACAGAATAAAGTTTCTGCTTTCTGTTAGGCCCCAGTTATAGCTTTCATTGAAATTCACCATTGAAAATTTTGATTTTCGATTTTAAGACGATTAATCAAACAATATTGGCTTTACTTGGTATCAAAATAAAGGTAATCAATTGTGGAATTTTTTTACGAAAAAAACAACTTAATTCTGATTAAAACTTTTCTTTAAATACACTTTTATTATTTCACTGATTGAAATTGATTTCAATGAACAGCTGATTTTCGTTCCTCTAATTTGGAACCCAATCGTTTCACTGATGTGTTCGATTCTCTTTCTGTTCTCAGCTGTCAGTTTTGCTTTCAATGATCAACGCCAACCTCAAAACCTGGAATTGTTTATTGCAAGTTGTTCTTTTGCACTGTAACTTTTTCTTTTTTTATTAAACTGACCATTTTCAATAACAATAATAACATTTTATTACATTTTATTTCTTCTATGCAATCCCATAATTCCGATTATTAAACAGTTTTACTTGTTTTCCGATTTTTGGAGTTTTCTCTGTTTAGTTTCACTGACAGCAACTTTTCAATGATTGCTATAACTGACTTGTCAAAAAAATCAAACCATTATTCCACTGATTTGTTCCAATGATGCATTTCAATGATAGCTATAACTGGGGCCTAAGGCATAAGTTGATGATGATAGCTATAACTTGGCGTTGGCGTTGATCATTGAAAGCAAAACTGACAGCTGAGAACAGAAAGAGAATCGAACACATCAGTGAAACGATTGGGTTCCAAATTAGAGGAACGAAAATCAGCTGTTCATTGAAATCAATTTCAATCAGTGAAATAATAAAAGTGTATTTAAAGAAAAGTTTTAATCAGCATTAAGTTGTTTTTTCGTAAAAAAAATTCCACAATTGATTAGCTTTATTTTGATACCAAGTAAAGCCAATATTGTTTGGTTAATCGTCTTAAAATCGTAAATCAAAATTTTCAATGATGCATTTCAATGAAAGCTATAACTGGGGCCTTAGACTGAATTCGAAGATTCTTTCCAAAATGGAAAAAGTCATAAAGATATGTGTGGAGTGGTGTACTGATAATTTTTACTAAATGTAAATACTGTTTATTATTGTTTCCATTAACATTTTGTATCAAATTATCCAAACAACATTTTTTTATGTTAGGGTTGAATAGATATGTGTGGAGTGGTGTACTGATAATTTTTACTAAATGTAAATACTGTTTATTATTGTTTCCATTAACATTTTGTATCAAATTATCCAAACAACATTTTTTTATGTTAGGGTTGAATTTGTTCATGGTAGTGTTCGGAAACATCAGGCTGCATTTGCATCCGACACAAGTCAGATGCACGATATGGCTCTTGCATTGGCTATTTCATCTGTGAATGTCATCTTTATGGACTTTGACGTGTCACTAGTTATCTAGCGAACGTGGTAATGGAATGTAGATGCATTGTTAATAACATATAGCCCTTTCATAATACTCAATGTATCAAATTTTGGTCGTATATGTCTCAAATAACATGAATGAAGAGTTAATGAGAAGCGGACGTTTTATTTGGACTATGTAACCGATCAACGTCCCTTATATTAAGAGAATGATGAGGATGACGATATTATCTCTCGGTTAAAAAAAAAAAACCCTGTATCATTTAATTATGACATTTTTGCAAGTGTTATGTTTCCTTAGTCACTTACACTTTACTTTCTTAAAACCGCACCTACCGTTATAAAAGATCGCTTTAATAACGCTAGGTGCGTTTCTACTTTTCTTCGTAAGTATACCATACATGATAAAAAAAAAATAGCAATGATCGTTGATAAATAACTAAAAATATTTGTAAAATAAGTTCTTTTTCCAATTTATTATTTTATTTAACACAATGATCCTTAAAATTACTTTAATTTACGATATCCTTGATTTTATCCTATTGCCACCACACTCTGGACGCAACCTTCTTGTTCGGTGTCTGAATCTCAAGAGAAAATTTTGCGGAAAACATGGCGGCGGAAATTGACACGCCATCTTTAATCGAGTTGCTGATGGAGTTGTTTTGTGGATTGATCGAGGAGCTCGTTTTATGGATGGGTGTTCCTGCGATCTTTTAATGAGACGCGCTTTGTTTGAATGAGCCTTTAGATCGCTAGACATAGGACAAAATGAGTGAAGAAATATTTTGATACGAGTTATATTGTTTGTTTGATAAACTTCAGTACAATTGCTATACAATGAGGACGCTGAAATTTCTAGTTTAGTAGTTAGGATAGGTTGAGGTGGCTGTCAGCTAGCCGACACACTTAGACCATTGTAAGGTTCCTTGTGATACCACATGAATCCATAGTTACTCTTCCTTCCATTGAACTATTTAGAGCTTCTGATGAAGCTTAGGAGATTTCAAATGTCTGTGTTTTTTAGTTCTCCCAAATGGAGTTTTCGTCTTTGTGAGAGATCCGGACAAGTACAGAGAAGATAGAGACTAGTTTCTTCCTTGTCTCCTTGAAAACAGCTTCTGCAAAAATCGCTAGAGAATACGCCAAGCCTTTTTGCATGCCTGCCTATGAGACAGTGTCCCGTGATGGCACCTATTGGAGCACTGATATGCTTCCTATCGAGGGAGATCAGATGTCAAGAACTTCTTAGATCCAGCTTTGGCCAGATCTGTCTTGTCGCTAGACATGTTGAGCCGGTTGTCCATCTAAGATTTTTTATTTCGATAGCTTTCGATTGGAATACCTAAGAAATCCTTAATTGAAAGCATAGGCAGTGCTGAAGATGTCAATGGGTGTCAGATGGAATAGGATGTCAAATGCAGCAGAGGGGGTGCTGCCAAGAGCTCCGCCGATGCAAAAGCAAGCCGTTCTTTGGACTTAGCTTAATTAATCGCGATTAATCGCTTTGTCCAAAGCAGTCCACCAGACAACCACATCGTACGTGAGTATTGGTCTTATGACCGAGACATATAGCCAGTGAGTGATACGGGGCTGTAAACCCCATTCCCTATGGCTTTTTTGCAAGAGGAAAGTGTCACAGTGGCCTTCTTAACTCTTTCTTAGATGTATTTGTATTTGTATTGTAAGTGCTAGGCCCTATACCAGAAGAGATCTATTGTGTTGGCCTTTATTATTTTAACCCAGGGAGCTGTTGAGGCTCTTTATAAACCTCAGCACCCTTCTTGGTTCCATGTTTTCAATATCTGCAGGACTTAAAATCGCCCTTTGCATATGGATCGCTCTGCCCCTGGCCACAGCAGGACATTCGCAGAGTATGTGTTCCGTTGTCTCCTCCTCTTCTCCGCAGAGTTGACAGGAGTCATCATCGGAAAGTCCAATTTTTTTGAGATGATATCTTAGTGGCCAGTGACCAGTAAGATAACCTGTTAGGATCCTTAGATCTTCTTTGCTTAGCTCAAGTAACTTTTTTGCTTTACTACGAGCTGGGGTTATGAATCTTTTTGCCTGCCTCTGTCCCTTTGATTCCGTCCAGTATTCGGCAATTTGATCATCTTCCCATTTCCTGAATTTTGAGTGTGTGTAACTCAAAGGTAACCCGAAGTAGGGTTCAGGACCGGTGAGCAGGCGTGATGCACCTCTTCTCGCCAGACAACCTGCTCGTTCGTTGCCCTCAAATCGCTCACGGCCTGGTATCCAAGCAACAGTGACTGTGTTGTCCTTTGCCAGTTCTTCGAGGAGATTGAAACATTCCCAGACTAGCTTTGATCTGATCGAAAACGATCCCAGGGCCTTAAGGGCTGCCTGGCTGTCTGAGTGGATGTAAGGCTTCCAGGTTAACTTTCTATCAAAATAGGGCCCAAGTTTTTAGCTTCATTTGAGAAAGTCAAGCTAGTGCCATTTATCGATGGAGGGTCAATGTGTGGAATATTGTATTTCCTAGAGAAGAGGACAAGTTCAGCTTTGTGAGGGCTTACGCCCAACACAGTTGTTTGCCCATTTTTTAGCTTGTTAAGAGCGTATTATAAGAGTTCTTTTAAAGTGTTTAGGTACTTTCCTGAGACGGCAATAGCAATGTCGTCCGATTAAGCAATCACATTGTAACCTTTTGCTTCCAGGGATATAAGCAGTTCATTCACAACCAAGTTTCAGAGAAGGGGAGATAGGACGCCACCTTGTGGGGTTTCCCTACTGACAGATCTTCTGGCAGATATCTCACCTAGACTTGAGTTGATAATTCGGCTATTAAGCATCAAATTGATCAGCTCGCCAAGTGAGGCATCAACGTTCAGAGCTGCCAATGCACCAGCGATTGCAGATAAGTCGACGTTTTTGGAAGCACCTTCTATATCCAGGAATGCAACCATATGACGAAGGGAAGGGAGCGCGTTAGCGTGTAAAGGGCCGTTTCGCCTTAGGCTAGTATAAGTATTATGCCGTCTGGCCCCGAGGATTTGTATGTTTTGAAGCTATGTAGTGCCCAAAGCACTTTGTCTCTAGTGATCAGATCTTATAGGTTGGTAGATTGCAAGTTTGATCTGTTTGAGCAATACCTTTTGAGCTGCCTGGGAAGTTCTGCCTAGTTTAGTAAATCTAAGGCATTTGTCTCCCGTTTCTTCCTATTCGAAATTGTTTTCACTTCCGCCTTGGAAATAGGGAGTAAAAAAATGTTTGTTTTCAAAAACAAATTGTTTTCGGAACGGATACAGAGTAGGCCCGCAGTTTCCAACTTCACTTCATCGCCAGGTAAGCTGAGTTAATTTTAGCATTTTCGTCTGTCGGCCCCGTAGTTATTATTTGTACCATTGTACAAGACTTTCTTTTATTTTATTTTTATTTAACCAAAAAAATATTCCCACTTTAATCTACGTGTCAATTAGTATATGATGTTAGAATCGCATTCTAACATGTGTAATACATATGAATGTATTTTTATCTTCATTTGAAAGGTAATTTCCGTCAGACCCCAGAAACCAGATCCTCGAGTAATTTTTATTTTCAAACGCGTAAACAGTTTTTTTGCTTCTTGGTTCATTAATGTTTTTTTTTTTCCACTTGGAGGTTTTTTTAAGTCCAATTCAAAAATGTGCTTAAGTAGTAAAAACTAAATACAATTCATCACCTTTGTTCATTTCCTGCCTGGGTTTTCTTTTCCCTCTACCTCAACTATAATTTTTTTAAGAAAAGGTTCATCGACAGAATCACACCACATATTGTAGGGGAGAAAAAAATGTATCAATCTAAATTAGATACAAAGTAATCCAAAATGTAAAAAAGAAAGCTTTAAGAACCAGAAGCCAATAAAAATAGATTTAACAAAAATCTAGTATTAATAAATAGTTAACATTTATAGCAATTAAGTAACAAAAACGTAAATTTTTAACTTATTTTTTCTATTCTACTTAGTTAAAACAAAAAAACCGAAACAAAAAAAAAGGAATAATTATTTATTAAGTTACTGTATAGGGTTTCAAATGTTAATACAACGTAAATCATATTTTTATTGAAATAAAAAAATATCACATAAATTCTGTTCAATTATTTTAGATATTAAATACATATTATAAAATTTAGAAGAAAGAAAACTTAAAATACAAAGAACCCTCCAGACCAAAAGCTAGTGATTTTAATTTTATTTTTTGTCAATACTATGCAATAGGAATAATAAATTCAATAATAAAAAGAATCATTCTAAACAAATTGACAAGAAACTGCTACATCGTACCATCCATAATCGATAGTGACTTAAAAATTGCAGTGCCCGTTTGTATAATTATTCTTTTTGCATTACGCCTAAATTGTACCTTACTCATTTCGGCACCCTTTGAAGGGTGGTGTGCGAATGTTTTTTTTAAATAATTAAATTTTTGTTTTGAATAGATGTAAGTTAACATTTTTAACAGAAGAACAAAAGCAGATACTTATGACACGACACGAACTACAAAATGTTTATAAAAGAAAATTTCGATCCGATATAACCAGCATATTCTGGATGTGTATAAAACGTAATAAGATTCAAATGTACAGTGTTGAGAAGAAAGAAAGAAAAAAAAAATTAATAAATACAACTAACTACTATTTATAATGAATGTTTTTCTTTAAGTG
Source organism: Cheilosia urbana (assembly GCA_946477585.1). Taxonomy (NCBI): domain Eukaryota; kingdom Metazoa; phylum Arthropoda; class Insecta; order Diptera; family Syrphidae; genus Cheilosia; species Cheilosia urbana. The sequence continues at coordinate 59,546,725 of OX297854.1, read as the reverse complement.
CTTGAATTGGTAAATGCTGGCGGATCTGTGGCATGTGCTATAACCAATGGTAGCAGTGGCATCACATAGTAGATTGATCTTTTAATTTAGGAAATAGTGAACCGTTTGATAATGCAGGCAAATATTTTCATTAGCTTTTTGACCACTTAAACCAAATGTTTGAACTTAATGTTGGTCTTAAAATCTTGGTATTAAAATGTTGCTTATGAATTATTAAGTTAGATTATCAAAAAAAATATGCAAATGATCTTTAAATTTTCTAGAAAAATAATTTATTCATTTTTCCGTACGAAAAACTTTTTCTGATCAACTTCTCAGTCAATTCCACAAAAGAAAACCGAATCATTGCACTGAAATAAGATTTCATTTCTTTACTGTTTATCTGTGAGGAATTTTTTTTTTTCTGATGGATTCCACACTGTTGCAAAAAGGCTTACTATTGTACTGATTTCTGTACTATTTATCTTTACCGCAAGTACCATTTCTCAATTTTGAGTAGGTCCTATTTGTGCTGTTTTTAGGGTTCCGTAGACTAGGGTGTCCATATACCTCAAACGAAAAAAGGGGACATTCTGTACAAACCCCAAACGTAAAAAAAATAGATCGCTGACAAAAAAGAGGACATGTTCTCTTTAAAAGAGATGTAATGGAAACCCTACCGCAGACAAATGGCAGAAAACGGAACCCTTATAGAAACGTCATGTCTGTCTGTCTGTATGTCACAGCCACTTTTCTCCGACATTTTAAGAGCTATACTGTTGAAACTTGGTAAGTAGATGTATTCAAACCCATACGTGTGGGGTATCTGTGGATAGGTCTTCAAAAATGGTATTTAAGTTTCTAATATCATTTTTTATGCAAAGGAAAATCCGACATTGGTTGGTGCGAGATCGTACGCGCAAGTCGCGACACATGGAGACGAGTCAAGATCAGATACAAAAGATCCGATACGCCAATTATTAACTGTAATATTAGACAAACTTGAGCAGCAAAGCAAGATGAATCAAGTTATATTCGACAAATTGAGCAAGCTCGAGTTGAAAGTTTTAAGGTTTTTTCCAAACCCTTACAGAGTGCCAATTCCTCCTACCATGAAGGAGGATTTGCCATTTAACTAAGGAGGTATATTTTGTACTGAATCGAGCGTTAATTTTTTGGGCTTTTTTTGTATATTTTTTTGATTTGAATATTAAAGTGCTACCAACGTTTAATACCTAATTTTCGGGCAGCACTGTTTATCGACTCTGGTTTGTGTTGAAGTCTTTAATGGTATCCTCAATTATAGGATACTAGCTGACCCGGCGAACTTTGTTTCGCCCATATTCGTTCATGCACATGTCCATTACGATACGCGATGTATAAAGCGGAAGTTCATACATTTGACTGTAGGAGAAACATGGGAATTCAATATTGATTCCACAAAATTCCAGCGATAGTCCTTGAGACTTATTAATTGTCATAGCGAAACGGGAAATTGCTACGCTTAAATACGAATAGCAAATCTTTCTGAATAAGCCGAATTCGCGGAATTAGAATGTTTTCCTTTGAATTTTTCACTCGAAATCGTCGCTTTTTCCATGACATTTGATTTGAGATTCTTCACAAAATTTAGGTGGATTGAGGTTGCGCAGCAAAGTTATAATTGAGCCGACTTTCAAATTGTGTAGCGGTAAGTAATTCAAAAATAAAGATTTTAAATAATTTTTGTTGTATTGGAAGTGACACTACCCGTATTTCTATTAAATATTTTTTTTTAAATGCGGTTCTTCATGCAAAATTCCATCCCCAATCCCATCCCCATACACTTTTATTTTCACGACAAAAAAAAAATAGCATAAATGTCCTTCCTTGGGTCAATACGAACCCACGAAGCACGATCCATTCCCGAGTTATGAGTGCACATACGGACGACAGTCTCTTATACATATAGCCTTACCCACCATACCAAACTAGTGTCCTATCTTTCAAACTGTAACCAACCATACACAGCCCCAAAATTTCATTGAAATCGGTTAAGTGGTTTATGAGATTGAACACAGCGCCACCTATCGTGTCCAAAATAGTCCTATCTTTCAAACTGTAACCAACCATACACAGCCCCAAAATTTAATTGAAAACGGTTGAGTGGTTTAGGAAAAAAACAAAAAATTACTCAAATTCATGTTGTTTTTTTTTTTTTCATGCACGCATAAGTTTTCCGATTCCCACGTAGGTAGGAACCGTACAACTACATTTTTTCAAAATGTTGAGAAAACTGAAAAAAACCGATTGGAAATTCGAAAAAAGTGATTTGACAAAACAAAATGTGTTTCTCATAAGACTGAAAAAAAAAAATTATTTTACAGTACAAATATATTTTTTTTGCACCGTTTTTTGTTAACAAATTACACAAACATACGTTTACTAATTGTAACCAAACTTCACAAAAATCACATACCAATACCAAAGATGTGAAAAAGTTTGGTTAAAATCGGTAAATGCGTTAAGGCGTGATTCAGTGACAAACGAACACAATTTTAAGGCTCAATTTTTATATAACATAGATTTGGGCGGAAGTTCGCCGGGTCAGCTAGTTTTCCATTAAAAATCGTTGCTTGAATAATATTTGATATTAAATTCTTCACAATTAAACGCGTACCGTTACAAAATTTTGGTTCGTTTAGGTTGCGCAACAAAGTGGGATAGTTGGTGGCTTCGTTTTCATCCATCACGGAGTCGACTGATTTGTATGAATGCAACTCACCAGCGATTTGGTTTTGAATGGTGAAATGCAAATGATCGACGTTCTTGTTTTTCGCAGCCAAAATCACTCTTACACTCAGCCAATCATGGTCAATATAATTCTGAGCGATATTCGGGAAAACATTCATGATTAGTTCTTTCGGTGTCGTTGTAAAATTGCAAATATGTTGTGGAAACTCAATCAGGCCAGTGATTAAGTTTGCTGGAATCACACCATTGCCCATCGCCAACAATTGCCTGGAGAACTCTGCAGCGGACTGGTCATTTTGTAAATAAACTCGCACGTTTGTTGTCAAATGCAGTTTCTTGACGTATCGCCATAAAGCAGACGCCTTGAGGCAAGCATTCAATTCATCTGCCGGAGTTGATCTTGAAATAGCAGACAGCGTTTGACGAAAATCGCCTGATAGCAAGATCATTGCTCCACCGAAAGGTCGCTTATCATTACGTAAACGATTCCGGCCTCCAATGCGCGTTTGTAAGCCATTGTGCATTCGTCCCATATGATAATCTTACATTGCTGCAGTACTTTCGCCATCACTGTATTCTTTGAAATGTTGCATGTAGGTTCTTCATCCACTTGCAGATTTAATGGCAATTTCAATGCAGTTCGACTGTTCGCTGTTCGACGGCCTTCTAACAAAGTAGCCACTATCCCGGAAGAGGCTTGGGCTAAAGCGATCTCAGATCTCGAACGAATTGTAGCCAAAATCAGTAAAATCAGGAAAATTCCGCCAGTCGTTATCGACTGCTTGCATCAATATCATCGTACACTTTCTTTTGTTCTTGATTCAACATTGGCACATTTGTTCGAACAGCTTGACTCAATGCGATTCGATCGAAGTCCATTTCTCGCTCCAATTCTCGATTAAATGCGTCTTGCATTGAAAGATTTGGCTGTGGCATCCCCAATTTGCACAACAAATTGTCACTCATGAGCAGACACATATCCTCGATTAAAATCAAAGCTTTATTGCGCATTTTATCTGACATCTCCAGTTCATTATCCGATGTCACAGCGTGAATTCGATGCAAAATATCGTCGGCCATAATCATAATCATCTTTGTATAATCAAAGTATCTACTTCAGTTAAAAAAGTTACTTAATGTAACATAGTAAACATAATTTATTCGTACAAACTTTTTAGGTAGGTACCTATATTAAAAAAAAAAAATAGTGCGTGGAGTCCCTCCGCGCGGAAGAAGTGAAACTTCGTAATGTGGAAATGAAAATGAGAAGGGGTAGAAATTGATTTTTTGTGAAATCATATTGTTTCTTAAACAAACTTTATTTACATTGCTTACAGTTACAATTCACAATTGATCGCATCTTTTAATTATCATTTTCGAGGGGAGTAATATCCAAATCTATAACATTTACAATGGGATTATGACAACTAAAGTAAGATACGAAATGTTGGAAGTCGCATTAGAACTTTCACTTCAATAAGACATTAATTGCCAATTTAGTCATTATTTTTGGAAATTAATCTTCACCACAGAATATTCTTCTCCCAGCATTTGGTGCCAATAAACTCACTCAACATTGCATACTCTGAAGCGTGAGCGGTACCCTCACACCTTTGAGTATGCAATGCTTATAGAAGCATTAAGCATTTAAGAAGTTTCACTTCAATAAATCAAACAACATAATTCCCCTATATCGTCTTTACTTCTTGAATTCTTCAATTCTTTACTGTAGGTATCAACATATATGTAGGTATGTACTATAACAACCATTAAAACAAAAACCTTGAACTCAATTTCTATACACACCACTATAAGTCCATCAGCGCACATCAACAGCCATCTGCGCATTTCCTCAAAAACACATTGTGGCTGTTGATTATATACATACATTCACCTCGCATACTTCTCTTTCGTTTCACTTTTGTTGGAGAAAACACCACTCGTTTTTTTTTTTTTTTTTTCATATGAACGTGCTTGTGCTGTGCAATGTGCGCCACCCTCACCCTCGCTCACACCTTTGAGTATCCAATTATTAGCGTTAAACGTTTAACGCGACCTTGAGTTGGAAGTCGCATAAGAAGTTTCACTTCAAAAAAAAATTGTTGACAACAACAATTTGATTGGAAAATAATTAAAATAATTGACAACAACAATTGCTTTTAAAATTTAAAATATTTTTTTTTTTATTTGAAGTGTCACTACTCGATTTTTATCCAGTTCCTTTTTTTTTCAAAGTATATTTCCCCATACAAACTTTCATAACCTCTTTCATCCCCTCCAAGTTTTGTTTTCCCGACAAAAAGTAAATAAAAACCTGATATACAGCAATACGAACAAAACAAAAAAAAAATTATGAAAATCGTCCCAGGGGTTATCGAGTTACGTGATCATCGAGTTACACCCCGAAAGAATTATATATTAAAAATAATAATAATAAGATTAAACAATTTTTTTATTATTATTCATTTAGTGGAACGAGAGAGTGGCATTTTCAATTTTACTTCTAGCACCTGCAAATTATAGATAAAGAAAGACAAAGAACTCATGAGTAGTCTATGCTCTTGAATCAAAATAGAAACATAGAAATTAAGGGATAATGAATGAATTCACTATAGTAAATCATTAATTTCAAGTAAAATGAACGAAAACGAAAAAGGAGAACACATATCTTGGTGTAAAATGAATTCGTTTATCCGAAACAGGATAACGCGTTTCTTTTAGCGAAATGAATCAGGAGGACACACATCTTTCTTCATATCATAACAAAATGAATTCGAACACGAATTCGCAGGGGAACGTCCATCTTCGAGGAGAAAATTAAAAAAAACACACAATAGAACGGAATGCGGGTGGACAAAACTGCAAATAAGGAACTTATTGCAATTTCGTTCTAATTTACCTAAGTAAATGAGCAAAGAGATACTCAATGAGGCTATTAAACTCAAACTCACCTAGGTTTTATTGAAATCTGTAGATATAGTTACTAATTTTACTTTATTTTATTTATTAATTAAATTCGCGCACTGAGGACTAAACTCACTGACGTTTTTCAATAGATAGCAATTCTGGATCTGTCGTAGTTTGTCTGTAGCTACGTATAAAAAATGTCTACTATAATCATAGGCAACCGATACTCCAGTATTTTTCACAATTGCAGTATAAAAAAAAAAAGAGAAGAGAAAAGGATACTAAAACAAATACTTGCGTTTTTGATTGTCTTACATAATACTTGTTTCATTGATGCTGCGGGGGGATTTTTTTTTCCTTGTAAATATTTGGCATTTTTACATTCTAAAAAGAGTAAGAAGTTGTTTTACCACACAAATTTTTATTTTGACTCATAAATAAGGATTTGGCCAGTGGCGTAGCGTGGGTTGGAGCCGCCCGGGGCAGAGCCAATTTATGCCGCCCCCATAATTTGTTCACACATTAAAAAAAATACCTTTGTAAACTTGGTAAACTTTCTGGAATCGAATAACGGTACATTTGAAATTTCGAAATATCTCGAAAACAAAAATTCATTTCTATGGTAATATGGTCATTTCTACCTGAAGGGTTTTTGTCTATATTATCTAGGGTTACCATTATTTTGCAAAATTCATTCGGTTTCTTTGTTTGCCTTTAGTCGTTAAATATTTCCTTTATTTTGCAAACCTGAATCTTAAATTCGGTTTTTTATATTTAAATTTTTCAATCATTGCGCGATTACTAATTGGCGTTTTTATCTTTCGTATTTTTTTGAAATGATTTTTGATCATTTCGCAAAAATCACTTGGCAATTTGCTGATGTTGTTGTCAAGTAATTTTTCAACGAAAAATCGTTTTGACGTTTTGCTATTTCCCAGATTGCTCATTTCGCCACCCCGGTGAAACGCCAATTTTCCCAACAATTTAAGCTAAACGTACCATACCCATTATCGTACAATAGATTTTTGAAAATAAGTTTTTTTTTTTTAATTTTGTTTTCTTTAGGTTTCTAAGAAAATGCGATAAAGGTTTTGACCAAATGACTAGTTACAGTAAAATTTATGTTTCCAAAATAATTGTGGCCCTAATTTTAGATTCGAATCACCGAAAACGCTAGCCTTAAAAACTCCTTATATCTTGAAAGTGTAGGCGCAGTAGCTTAGTGGTTATTATGTTGGACTACTAAGCGAGGGGTCCAGGTTTGAATCCCGCAAAAAACCCAAATTCCAACTAAGGGTTTTTTTCACTGTGCTACCTCTCGCGAATGTCTGACAAACATCCGAGAGTATAACTGTCTTGAAAGAACTTCTCAATTAGCCGTTTGGAATCGGTTGTGAGAAGCTAGGCCTAGGGTCCCTCCGACCTGTTGCGCCAACTACTTATTTATTTTATTATATCTCGAAAATCCCAATTTTAAATTCGATAAGACTCTAAAAACCAAGTAATGCTTACATCCCGAACAATAACTTATAAGTAGTCAGTTTTCAGCTAAATAGTTAGGCAATAGTATTATTCAAACAACATTGCAAAATTTGATACAGTTTTTTCTGCGTAATTTTACAAAAACCTCTCTAACGATTTTGATCAAAATACATATCACACTATTTTATAATATAAAGAGGTAATGTTTGTTTGGGAAAGGTAATCTCCGGAACTACCGAACTGATTTCAAAAATTCTTTTACTAATAGAAAGTTACGGGATAGAGTATTGCGATAGGCTATTTTATTTTAAAAATTTTCCATTTTAGATTTTTTTGATTTTCTGCACGATTTTTATTTTGACTTTTCTATGTTCGGATTTTTTTTTTTTTTCTTTTTTTCAAAAAGTAGATTGATAAAATCGAGACAAATTTAATGTATTATACGTTGGTCAACAGTGATGGTTTGTTTTTGATTTTGTGCATCGCTCCAACAGTTTCATTTCTTTTATACAGTTGATAAGCTAAAAATTAAATGTAAAAAGTTCAAACGCGGACAAAATAGTTATTGAAAAGCAAATTTCAGTGATTTTTAAAAAATGCCAAGACGAATGTGCACAATTATTGGCCGACGAACAAGGCAAGCAAGTTAACAACAAATATCAACGAAGCCAAACTACAGAAGAAAGCGAAAAGTGGGACATCGCATGGCATAAGACCAGATCAACAGTCAAGAAAATTGACAGTGCAAGTAATGAGAACTGCGTCAAATCCTACTGCTGCTGGGATGGGAACAAGTTCAAATCGGAGTGGCAAGATGCGCATCGTTGCTGACATTCGAACGACTGGCATTTTCGATATTGGAGCGATGACTTTAATTGTGTGCCACCATTAAAACGCGCTAAAAAACTGCTGTGCGAGTGGCAAAGTGAAATTAGCACCTGCGGAGCCATTTGAATCGGAGGATTTTCTAAAGAACATTTGACAGTACAACTACTGTTTTCGTATGACTTCATTGGGAACAAAAATCATTCAAAAAAATTGTTTCATGCCGACTCATGCAGGGCAATATTTGCTCTTATACATCATACACATTTTCTAACAATGGCACGGAATTCTACGCTGCAAAATTCAGATTAACAGATTCAAGGCCGTATTTACCATCGAATGGGTGCCTTCTTGCCAGTAAATGATGACGTACAGCAATATTCGCAGGTGTACTTCATTTTGTCGGGGGATGATCAAGTCGATAGCCTGTACGGGGGCAAACACGAGTGACAAAAAACGTCATTCGAAAATTGCAACCATTATAAATGCAATCAACGCTTTCATTACAATGTTTAAAACGGCAATAGAGAAAATGAACTTAGAAGATAGCAGATTTGTTTTCAAACCTGATAATAGAACCGCACTTTGGAAAAAAAATAGAACTGATAGGAAACGGGTAGTGTCACTTTCAATACAAGAAAAATTATTTAAAATTTTAAATTTTGTGATTCGGATGTTCCGGACTTACCGCTTCACTATTTGAAATTAAAAGTCGGCTCAGTTATCATTTTGTAGAGCAACCTTAATGCACCGAAACTTTGTATCGGATCGCGTTTGATATGATTGCGAAGAATCTCAAATCAAATGCATTGCAAGGACGACTTTGAGTTTAAAAGGCAAACATTGTCATATCGCGGACTGCGCTTACTCAGAACGATTTGGCATCTAAGCGTCTATGACAAATAATAAGTCGCAAGGATAATCGCTGGCTATATGTAGCATCAATCTTGAATTCCCATGTTTTTCACATGGTCCAATTGTATGTGGTGGTACCTGTGGGCAAACCACTTTAGTACAAAAGCGGAAGGTTGGCCGGCACGTCAATCATTGTGGTTTTATTGAAATACATCGATATTGCTGTACTTCAGTTATTTCTATTGTATTTAATATAACTTTTGAATAAGGAATTTGAATTGACGAACTTACATAAAGTAGCATGCGCTGTGCATGCTTGGAAATATTATTTTATTACATTTATGAATTTGGGCGGAACGGAGTTCGCCGGGTCAGCTAGTTAAAGATAATATAGGTATTTTAAATAAGATCCTCCACTTAGTTTTTCTCAAAAAGTTCGACTAAATCAATTTTTTTAATTATTTCTGAAAAATTACCACCCAAAAGCCGATCTTTATTCATATATTTGTTTAAAACCCCGCACTTCCATTAATAATGCAATAGCAGGTAGGCAAAACGTATGTTTTACAAATATTACCCACTTTTTATTTTCTTTTTTTTTTCAACCATTTTGAATATGCATCTTAAAATAATTCCAACCACTTGGATCGTTACACAATCAGAAAATCCCACTTCGTTTACACCCCCACACACGTCCATCGGGATATTCAGTTTATAACGTCGAATGCAAATTCAAGAACAAATCTCTGAATTCTTAGATATACTCGTACATATATGATCTATCACCAACACTACTTGCAAACAAAAAACAGAAACTCCTACTACGCCTGTCAACTTGTAAACTCTAAGGGCTTATAAAATAGTACAGTAGGCGCTTATAGCTCTCTAACCAGAACTTGCCAAAATGATATTAATAAATATATATAAATTATTTATTTAAAAAAAATGAGCTGCTCCAAATTGCCGCCCCTCGCAAAGTGCCGCCCGGGGCCTGCGCCCCCCTTGCCCCCCCTTGCTACGCCACTGGATTTGGCACTTTGTTAATTCTTCCTTCAGGACAAAAGTCAAATCCTCCTTTTTGATTACTTATGGGACTATTACAATTTTTTTTTGTTTGTAATGGTGTTCAGGATAAACTATTATTTATTAGTGATTTGAAAATGAATGAAGGTGCACTACAATGCACTTTCAATGGCAATAGCTATACCTATAACTAAAATATTACAGTTGGATTGGAAACCATAAAAGTTAGATTAAATGGGAACAAAAATAAAAAAGACGTCCACTTCCACAGTGATTGTTTATTTATCACTCAAAGCAATCGTTACTTACTTCGTTTTTTTTCATCTTCTAAAGTGCTGCCAAGGTTTTAGTTTCTCAGAAAAATGCTGATGTCAATTCCTCCTGCTTGTCAAATCCTCCCGACCTTACCTACATCCTATCTTATAACAAATGTGACCGTGATCAGTTTTCATCCTCTTTTTGAGGGGACAGTCCCCTCTTTCATTACTAGGCCCTCTCTTATTAGTTCACTAAGAGAAAACTATGCATTGTCCTCTTTTAGCTTACTCAACTGACCTCCAAATGTCCTCTTTTTATCCTTAACAAAAAATTATTTCCAAATAATGCAATGCAGCAACATTATTATATCTAAATAAACAAAAATAATTGTTTTTCTATTAATACTCTTAATTTATTCCTTGTCATTGTCATTTTATCATTATAACCTCAATCACATAAACTTACGTAAATGAGAAGCATAATCAGCTATACAATTCAGTTCAATTCTTTATTGTGGAAGTTTTGAATTTTAAGTACAAAATGTTTCTCGTTTAATTTTTCTTACAATAATTACCCTACTTCGTTTGAAAATACTTCTATTTCATTTTTTTATTAACTAAGTCATTTTGTTTTACAAGTCATATAATGTGCTTTTATTATGTCTATTTTTGGTTTTTGTTTTTATCACGCAACTTATCGTTGAATTTAGTTTTTACTGGTGTACCGGCCTAAAAGTGTGTAGAGTTTTCGTTTTCTTTCGTCAAGCTGATATCGCATAGCAGGGCTATAGGGATCAAAAGATAGCACCCTTTTCTTTCTTCTAAAAATGCCTTCCTTTCGCATAAGCGCACATGATAGCAAAGCCTAAAAGAGCTTTGTATAGAGAGCATTTTGTTTAATTGGTTTTGCGGAACTCACCTCATCGATTGGAAAATCAATAAAGTCAAGGATTTCTCTGAGAATCTTCTCCGAATTTGCTACCAAATCATCATAATATACGATATGCAGATCACCATTGAACATTCTTGCCCAGCCAAGATTCATGTTTTCCCATCCATTCAGTTTGTTTGTAACGAATTGCTGCCAATCTAAAAATGATGATTTAAAGGGTTATTCAATTTTGTATGCAATATGCAATTTTACATGTTTATTATTTTCTTGTAATATCTTACAATCATTTGACGGTACCTAATTATTTATTCATATGTTAGATTTTGAACCTCCGATCTGACGGTTATATATATAAAAAAAAAAACAAATTCTTTTCCATCTTTTCGATAAAGCCGTTTAATGCGCCAACGAATAAATAATACTCTCGAATAGGAGTTGGTAGGGGAGAGGGGGGCAGTTTATGATGGGGGCATTTTAGGACAACTTTAGAAAAAGTACTATAAAAAAAACTTTTTAAAACTTTAATGCAATTTTAAAGTGGCAACTCCACTTCAAACAAACATCTGATGGATATTGAAACGATACCAACTTAAAAAAAATAAATAAAAATAAAAATGTGTTTCCAGACGAACGGTTGTAATTTTTGTTATTCCTAGACGTAAGCATATTATTCTAACAGTATGCTCAATTTACAAATTAAAAGTGTTCATTTATATAGTTTATATGTGTAACGATGTTATTTTACCAAAATATTAACAATTTACATTGTTTTTAAAAAAAATATGAAGTTTGTAGTTTTTTATAACTCTCGGGGCACTTTTGGACAATGCGCGAGGGGAACTTTTGGGCATGTCCTAATCTGCCCCCTTTTATCACTTTGAACAATCTATTTCAGTGTGATTGTTTTTGGTTTTATTTGTTTAGGTTTATCTCCCTAATGGTCAGATATTACAAGAAAAAGAAGGAAACCGCTCCTAATGAGCGTATATTTAGACATGTCCAAGACTGCCCCATGGTTGTCCTAAGGTGCCCCCCCATCAGAGGGGCAGAATGGGACACTTTAAAGAGATTATTAAAATAAATAAAAAATAAATAAATCATAACTATATACATATTTATTTGGTTATAAGATTCAAAGATAAAACAACATGTAAAAATAATTTTCAAGATCCGAAGGGATACTCCGCTTTTTAATGGATCTAGGGCGATTTTTGTTAAAAGTGTCCTAAGGTGACCCCCTCTCCCCTACCAGTTCTCTAGAGTCTTCGAGAATTTTCTTTTTGGACAACAAGCAAAAAAAAAAAATGCAAAGGCCTGTTTAAAAAGATGCAACTGACATTGGGAGAAACGAAACAAAAAAGACTTAAGACCAAAATCAATGCCCCAAATCAATTAAGAATCGGATGGAGCTAAAGGAAATCTACCCTTAAGCAAGACTGCACAGGTTGCTTCGAAAAACGTTGTAAAGCCAGTTGTAAAGTTCGAACCTCCCAGCAATGTTATGGAGGACATCATGCAAAATATATACAGCCGTCGCGTCGACGGATCCGTCAATATTGACGTATTCAACGGAACGAACTGAACCATAGAATCCGTCACATACGGTGACAGACAGTGTTTTAAGTACTCCATTCTTATTTGTCCCACGAAACATGGTAACTTTTCCCTTTCTACCGTACTTAAATTCCCTAATAATTCCCTTGATAGGTACTTTTTTGTGGAAAAAATCTAACTTTTAAAAGTAAAATTAATATTATACGGAAAGATATTCACATTAAATAACGTTTGGTATAAAAATAGCAGTTTGTTACTATTATTATGATTACCTTTTTGTACTAAAAGATATTGGTACATACTAAAAAATCCGGCTAAAAGTAAAAGGCATATGTACATTTAGATATGTGTTGATTGTCATGGTGAATTGTAGATACATAATTAATTTGATGAAATTGAAAAAAAAAACCTGGTTTGTATGATTTTTCAACTTTTTCTTTATTGCTTTTTCGACATTGAAATTCCAGAAAAAAAAAACGCACTGGTGACAGCCAATGACAGCCGATCAATCTATTAGTCGAAAACGTTTCCGCAACGGTTGCGATGGATCCTATGGATTGGGCACTTTAGCCACAATGAAGATGAAGAATATCAGTCGTGTGAAATACAGGCTGAAACAAAATACTTTTGAAAGCCTCTTCCCTAAATAAAAATAAAAATAAATAATATCCAAGTAAATGAAGGGCCAGGTCTTGACACAGATCACTCATCTCTGCTGTTTACACTTAGTAATAAAGTTATAGTGAAGGAACACAATCCACGGCTAGAAAAAAACGAATGAACGCATCGAACTATTTACAGCAATTAATAAAATAGAGCAATTTATTAGAAAGTGAAGTACAGTCCTCGACCCTAGCTATACAAGAGGCTACATGGGCTGCAACGCCTGAATTAAATAACAAAGTAAAAATAACCGTGTATCCCTGTAGAAGTTTGCGACATTATATCTGAATAACGACAAACTCGCAAACGTTGGCACCTGTCAAGAGCTGTAAAGAGTGACAAAAATAGACTTAATAGTTTAAACAATAAGCTCCAGAAAGAAGATAAAATAAATAAATTGTTGGCGCAACAGGTCCGGAGGGACCCTAGGCCTAGCTTCTCACAACCATTCGTTTTGTGTGAGTTTTTCATTTTTGGAACGAATGGAAGGGATCTGCAATTTTATGCCGATTCCAAACGGCTTATCGAGAAGCTCTTTCAAGCCAGTTATACTCTCGGATGTTTGTCAGACGTTCGCGAGAGGTGGCGCAGTGGAAAAGACCCTCATTTGGAATTTGGGTTTTTGCAGGATTCGAACCTCGACCTCTCGCTTAGTAGTCCAACCGCTAAGCCACTGTGCCTACAGAAAGAAGATAGGAGAATTTAAAAATGCATCGGTGGAAAGATACATTAGGTTAGGTTAGGTTAGGTTTTTGGGCTGACGAAGCGGGTGACCCTCGTTTCGCCACACTCAGGTCCTTGTGGACCCATTGTGATACCCTTTATTTGTGGGGTTTAGCCGTGTTGTATTTCGGCCTCGTTTCCTTCTCCTTATTCGATAGGAGATACTTATTCGATAGGAAGATACATTACAAATCTGTCAAACGATGCCAGTACAGAATACTCACTGTGGAAGGAATAAAAAAAAAAAAAAAAATGAAATAAAAACCGACCAAGTGCGAGTGTTATCAGAAGTTCTACGTTATACCGGATATGGGGTGCAAATTTCAGCCTTCTACGTCAATTAGTTTCTGAGAAAGACCTAAGCACAAAATTGATCTAGTGGGTTCGGACAGACGGACAAAAGCGAAACTTTTAAAGTTTAGTTCTTCCCTTTGGGTACGGACATATTTTCCGCCAGTGAAAAACAGCAGTGGTAAATGGGCAAAAATAAAAGAACAAAAGGCGGATCTATTTCCGCAACGTCTCAAAACCGTCTTTCAGCCATACGACGATATTGATTATTTGCAACAAACGGAAGAAATGTGCAAGAGAGATCGATTGTTGCAATAACCTCTAGGGAAATAGCTAAAGAAATAAAAGAAAAGATAAACCCGGAAAAAGCTCCGTGATTTGATCTTATAAAGGATGAAATTCTGAAAAATTATGAAAGAAATAGCACAGATAATAGATGCAGGGTTCAGAATAAGGTATGTTCCATGTATGTGGAAGGTCGCGGAAGTCAGCATGGTACCTAAGCCTGGCAAATTTACCAGTGAAGTTACGTCATGTCGTCCGATCTCATTGCAACCAATCCTGTCTAAGCTCCTCGAAAAAAAATCTTCTAAAACGACTCCATGCGATTCTAGAAGAAAAAAACATCAGTTTGGATTTAGAAATAAATACTCAACTATAGATCAGGTCCACAGAATAACTGATATATGTAATAGAAAAATCTCTAGAAGAAGAAAAAAGTCTACTATCTTCCTTGATGTAACACAGGCTATTGATAAAGTCTGGCACAAACCATTAACTATGCACGATGATGAGTACTCGACTTTGAAAGATATGAAAGCTGGACTACCGCAAGGTGTATTGGGGCCTGTGCTGTTCCTCCTATACACGAACCACCTAACACAAAACGATGAAACTTTTATTGCTACTCTTGCAGACTTGCGGTAGGAAAATCAGAACAGAAAGTTACAGAAAAACTGAAAGGGACAGTAAATGATATTAATGGACCAATAAATGTCAAATAAAATAAAATGAACTGAAGTCGGTTTACTTTACATACAAAAAAGTTAAAGTCAAGTCAAGCCAGTCAAGCCGAGGTGGCCAAATGATGTGCTGGTTGGTTGGTTGGTTTAAGTGGCTGTATTTCCCCGTATACTGGCGAGGGAAAAACATAAATAGGAGGGAGAAGGAAGTTTAGGGAGTTGAGAAATTTGATGATCTTGTTGAAATGAATGCTTTGGATGTCCGAAGGTCATCATAAAAAAGGTGACCGAGTACATTGCGTCTGGTTTTGGCTAGGGCCGGACACTCACAAAGATGAAACACTGTTTCACTCTAGTTTGAGTCGGCGCAGCTACGGCAGTTGGTGTTATGAGGGATGCCAAGCTTGGCTGCGTGAGTTCCTAAAGGCCAATGGCACGTACTAATTGCCATTAGTCTGGCGACATCTACACGCGTTCTGGCTAAGAGATTGATTGTTCTGACATAATCACAGAATTAGTTGAACCGACAGTTTTAATCGCTGCCTGACTGTCGACGAAGATGCCTTTTTTTTCTGCTTGTCGCTGTGTTACGTAGCATTATACACGCCTCCTTAATTGCCAGCATTTCTGCTTTAAAGACGCTAGCTGCGTTGCGAAAGCGAATAGTTTTAGAGATGTCTAATTCTGTTGAGAAAATGCCCGCTCCCACTCCACAGTTCATTTTGGAACCATCTGTGAAGATAGGTATGTCGAATACGTTTACAACCGCATTCTCCTCCCATTCTGATCTAGAGGAGAATCTAACAAAGAAGTTTTTATGGAAGTTGAGTTTGGGTACAATGTAGTCCGTAGATGTACGACCTATGCCGTCAGGAAGGGAAAGTATGATATTGGTGTGGCAATAAGGACTTTCGGACCAACATTTAGATTCCCTCAATCTAACTGCACTACACGCTGCAATGTTTTTTATGTGTAGATCCACTGGCAGAAAATTGCGAACCATATTGAGCGCCTCGATCGGACTTGATCGTAGGTCTCCCGTGATTCCAATTCCTGCTTGTTCTTTGGACTCTACTCAATTTAATGATGTTATAGGCTTTGCTTAAGGCGGGCCACCATATCAGTGATCCATAGGTGAAGATAGGACGTACCTCCAACGAACCATCTTTGGTTGAAGCCCCCACTTCTTACCGAAAGTTATACTACAGGCGTAGAGCTATGCTTGCCTTCCGCACTCGGTGTTCGATATTGGACTTCCAGTTGAGTTTAGGGTCAAGAATGACTCCAAAATACTTTGCGCTGTGGGATTTGGGATAAAGTTAGATTTTGGCTATTTAAGCGGGGAAGTGAGATTGGTATTTTGGTTTTGGTGGTGAAAAGCATCAGTTCAGTTTTACTTCGGTTAAAGCTAAGACCACAAAATGAAGCCCAACCGCTAATCTTACCCAGTGATCTTTCCATGATTTCACTTATTACGTTTGAAACATTCGTTATACTAGAACTAACGCGTCATCCGCAATCGCAACGACTTTAATACCTTCCCTGTCGAGTCTTGACAGGATTTTGTTTAGTACCATAATCCATAAGAGAGGGAGATCACCCCATCTTGAGGTGTTCGTCTGCTTACTGATTTGTTTAAAAGTGTGTTACCAAGTTTTGCTTGAATGATCCTCGTTTTGATCATGGAAGTGATCCACATAACGGCATGAATGTAGCTTCAAAATAAAGCCAGTATCAATTCTATATATCAACCCGACACCGTTGTTGTTTTATGACCCAACAGGACCGTAGAGATCCAAGCCCTAGGCGTAGTTTCTTCTTACAACCAACCACGGTTGCCAGATTGGGCGCTTTGTCGTATTTTGGGCTATCTTTTTACTTAAAAAATGAGCGCCCAACACAATTTTGGGCTACATATCGTTTTACAAATTATGTGTTAATTTTGTTTGTTTTATTCTTTCACAAAACTAAAAAAACAAATATTTTCGAACAAACCCGCACTTTTAAAACTTGGCAGCACTCTTGCAGTCAAGTGACATAGAACAGTCGTTCAAGTTGCATGCACACCAATTGATTTTGCAGGTCTTTTGGTTTGACACAAGCCACAAAAGCTAATAGCAGAAAAAAAGTCAAATAAAATCCAAGGCGTAGAAGTAAAAAAAAAAAAAAACTGCGGTGAGAATAAGTCTGAAAAATACGAAAATGTTCAACGAGCTTTCGGCTTCTTTCTGAGCAACGATATTGGGCTACATTTTTTTAAAGGTTTGGACGCTTAAAGCGAACTAGATTTTGACAACCCTGCAACCAACCGTTTTGTTCGAGTTTTTTCATTCTTGGGACGAATGGAATTGCTAATTAAGAAGCTCTTTCATAACAGTTATATTCTCGGATGTTTGTTAACACTTTCGCGAGAGGTGGCGCAGTCGAAAAAACTTAAGATGGAATTTGTGTTTCTTTTTTTTGGGGGGGGGGGGGGGGTTTGAATTGAACCTGGGACGTTGATCACAGATAAACCACTAAGCCACTGCGCCTACCCTTTGTTGTTATAGTTAAATCTTTTTCCCTACCGTTCAGTTCCTCAGACCGCTACTACCTTAGCTATATTTTAGTTTACATGTTACAGGAATTCAAAATGGTTGGATTTTCCTATTCTACACGATATTGAAATAACTTTCCATGAGACTGAATAAAGTAGGTAATTTGTGCAATACGCTTAACCTCTTATGTATAAGTTTCATTTGGGGACAATGTTGAGAAGTGACAAATTCTGACATATTACTTTGAACAAAAATTATACTCACATCGTCCTTTTGTGCGTTTGTAACGATCTGGAGACGCGAAACCTATATGTCCACCACTTTGACGATTGAATTCGGCCAAAATAGCCTTATCTGGGTCCCGTACCAAGAGGATAGCCTTCGAAAAAGTAGTCCAAGCATTTGGACCCCACTCATGTGTCTTAACAACTAGCACAGATTTGTTGCATATGTTCTCCGCAGGAAATCCACTTTTCAAAAGACCATAATCCTTGTAAATGCTTCCGGTAAAAATGCCTGCAATAAGTTTTTACCCAAACAATCTCAGATAGCAAAATTCACTGACTAAAACTCACCAGTAGATTGTTGAAGTAAATACCGCAGCCAAGTGTTGCCACTTCCGGGAAATGATGCGAGAGCTATCAAACCTCCGCCGATCGAGTTATTGCCATTCAAAGTTTTCCCCTCCTTCGGCGCATCCGTTGTATTCGGTTTAGTTGCATTTTTATCGATCTTTTGTGATTGTTGCTGTTGCTCTTTATCATTTGTGACCTTTGTGCGGAGTGGTGTAGTTTTATTGGTCGCCTCAGCCGGCTGACTATGTAAAAATGTTAATTCCTTGCACCAGTGAATTGTTTGTTTTCGATGTAATCCAATTAATTGTGTGCGATAGTTTGCTATCTGGAAATTGAATAAGTTTTGTCATTTAACATAATTCGATTCATAGCTCACTCATCAGTATAGTTTGTGGACGATATAATGTACTAAGAACATAAGTTGAATTAAATGGTTAATATCCACTTTCACCGCCTTAAGCACAACATATTCGCTTGATTTTTTTATAATATAATGGTGTAGAATTTCTACCACTTTGCGAACTCTAGTTTGTTCAAAAATGCAATTAGACCGTCGTCGTATTCGACTCTCTTTTACATACGATATATTTATAATACCTACGCTACACTTAAAAATCAACAATTTTATACCAATTTTGAATATGTGGGCGGCCATTATTGATTGCGAATTAAACTAATACATACATAATATTCATTATAATAAAATTAGGTTCTTGTTGTACTTACCTCTCCGAAACGCCCAATTTTTACACGTTTTGGGTGAGGCCCGGGAACATTGGATATTGAAAGGAACAGGATACCAGCTATGTACATAACGATGGTGCATGCAACTCCAATTAGTCGCCATCCATACAGTGCCATTCCGCATTATTCTTGCAGTCTTTGATGTGCGTCTACGGAACTGTTGTCAGGACTGAATGCGGATAGTAAGTTCTGCAAAGAATTCAAATTTCCATAATACGAGTAACATGGAAAAATACATATCAACGAATTTATCGATCAAATAAAATATCAAATTCCATTTTCCCTTACACAGGCTATGATAACATGGGGATGAAAATACTTAAACAACTTTTTCTTGTTATTTATGAACACAAGGTACATTTATAATGGAAATTCCATTGAGTTGCTAAATAGATGCCAATACGACTCTTGTTATTCCTATTTAACACGTTCATGCAATACACGCACTTAAGAAGTAAAAGTGAGCAGGCATTCAAAGAGAAGCACCCTCGAAAAGACACAAAAATAGAAAAAAAACAGCAAACCAATAGCCCATCTTATAAACCATAAATTTGCAAACTACATAAATTGCCTTTCAAGCTAAATAAAGTATAACTAACTTATCTAATACTAGCGACCCGCCCCGACTTCGCACGTAGGGTTCAGCTTGCGTTTGCAATGTAAGCGGAAAAAATGTAATTATTTACGACATCACATTAGAAACCTCAAAAATAACAGTATTTCTCCACTATTTAATGGATGTTATTATACTTACATATAAACCTTCCTCTTCAATCACTCTATCTATTAAAAAAACCGCATCAAAATCCGTTGCGTAGTTTTAAAGATTTAAGCATACATAGGGACATAGGAACATAGGGACATAGGGACAGAGAAAGCGACTTTGCTTTATACTATGTAGTGATATAAAAATCTCGTGTCACGGTGTTTGTGGTCGCATACCTCCGAAACGGCTCGACCGATTTTGATGAAATTTTTTGTATATTTTGTTATTTTTGATACATCGCCTGGTTTCAGAGTAATTAGTAATTTGATGAAAAAAATGTGTTCATTCGCACAAAAAGCTGTTTATTTCTTGATTGATAAAAAATAGATGTATACTTTTTTGTAGACTGATGATGCTCATGCTTATGTGCCGAAGAATGTTTTGCCGAAAAGTAACTATTTTAAAAGATATTAAAAAAAAAACAGTCAATCATTTTATAAAGACCTTCGGTCATTAGAGCATACTCTCAACCTTGCGCATACATTCATGTTTCATGTAATTTCAAGCAATTTCCAATTCTTAAGAAGTACTGAACCTTTGCGCGAGTGATACTCGCACTTGGCCGGTTTTTTTAATCGAATTTTTTGTATGAACAATATCCAAATAATATTCGTTCGTTCGTTTTTCAAAACAGAACGAAATTATTTATGTTGCTGAATGACATATGGCGCTACTTCTCCCCTATTGAACTTGCACTCTGCATTTTTTATGTATCACAACCCCGAAAATTTTAAATTTTGACCGTGAAAACCAGAAATTGCATTCTTTCAGAGGTGGGGATTTCTGAAAATTTAATTTTGTTTGGGATGGAGAAAATTTGAATCTATGAAAATGGGCTAATTTGACTAATTACCTATATGAAGGGAATCACGCTGGGTCTTATGGCCTCCTTCCCTAACTTAACCTAACCTTATTTTATTATACAAAAAAATAAAAAATAATAATAATAATTTTCAAATCAAAACTTCAATTCTTGATCTATAAATTAATAGATTTGGATTCGTATTGGTCCAGGTGAACACACTACAGAGCCGAAATTTGTACCCTAATCGTGAAAATCAGAAATTGTATTTTTGCTCAGGAGTAATGGAGGCGATGTCTGCAAATTGAATTTTGTATGGAAAGGAGAAAATATCGATTAAAAGGAATGACAAACATTTCGGAATTGACAATCTTCTAATTTTGCCATCGAAAACCGAAGAAAGAGCCGATCATACGGAGGCAAATCGTGTAGTGAGAGCCATCTATCGTGCAAATGATAATTAAGGTTAATGGAATCTTATTCGACGTGAAGGTCGAAGGACACGTGGACCGCCTTTCATTTTAAATCAAGCTGCATTACAATTTTATTCGGTGTATTAATATTGGGCCATTGAATGTATTCTGTCAGCATTGCAATGCACTGAAGTTCTCAATGGAACATGGGCCTATAGGCTTTTACAGTTAGTAAAAAAAAAAAATAATTATTAAGAAATTTGTTTCGTCCAGTTGGCATCCAAAATATACTGAAAGTTGTTTTTCTCGAAAACAATGCGTAAATCTAGTGAAGAGGTCTGCCTAATAATTGTCTGTTGGACCAAACTTCCGATCCCACATCCTATTCTTTTTTCAAATATGAATGGCGGTCAAACCCTTCAGAACTAAAAAGATCTGAATTTACAATTCTTCGAAATAGATGCAACCTAATTATTGAATCGGCGAAGACAACTTACAGCGAAAAAGTCACTAACAAAGTGATTGGATGTCCTAACGGCTCACGCGCATTCTGGTCCATGGCAAAGGCAATCAGTAATAACTTTAGTTGCTCTTTTTTTCCAACTCTAGTAAAAGAAGACGGCACGCTAGCAACAACACCTAAAGAAAAGGCAGATCTTTTCGCTAGCATGTTTTCAGAGAATTCCACCCTAGATTCTGCACAGCTAGAGCCACCAAATATCCCGAGGATGCAATCATCGATGGCAGAAGTGAAATTTCGGCTGAAATTTTCATATCACTGAGAATTACGTCCAGAAGAATTATATTTATTATTAACAAAAACCACCATTTGAGAAGATCGAACGCAAATACTATTTAAGCTTCTGCTTTATGAGTTATAACTTATACCTTATATATGTAGGAACCTAATCGTTAACGATATTTTTTAAATTTTATTAACAGAAATAACTTGATTTAAAAATAAATCGGAAGAAAAGGTTTCTCGCTTTTGAAACTTTCAAAAAGGGAATAGTACTTTATTGTAAGTGTAGCCATTGCTTTTTTTTCATTGAGTACCTACCTACCTAATTCGATGCTTAGCTAATTGAGATGTTCCCTAGGTAATACCTAAGGAATAGGTGCCTACACTCATCGGTTTTCTTAATTCGGAAAAGTTATTTCCTGTATTTGTAATTTGCGCCTTATTCTATTATTTTTTTTTTTTTTAACAAACCTTTAATTTCTTTTAGTGAGAAAAATATGAAGTGAAGTTAAGCACGCAGTTGCGAAAAGCAACACAAAAAAATAGTTTTCTGACTCGGGGGAATTTCAAACGTATAGGGGTGAATATTTCAAAATATTAATATTTTGCACCTCGAAATGGACCTTTACTAATATAAAAAAATTTAATAATTTATTGATTACTCTGTATTTAAGAAACGTTATTAAACATTTTGAGCCAATGGGCAACCCAATTTTGTTATTTTTAACTGATTTTATTTTCCATGGTAATGACAGAACTAACATGGAAATGACAAATTCCCATCATGGTAAGACGAAACATTATGAGAATGACCTTAACCTTATTAAAGCAAATTAAAACGCATTTTACACGTAAATTACATTTCATACTTTGTGAACCATAATTGGTTTCGACAAAATGGCAACAATTTGAATTGAACTTTTGTATGATGCATCATCATGGCTTAGTATGAAATATTGATTTTGTTTTCCCTTGCAGCTTTTAAAAAAAATAACTTCAACATCTCATCATCCATATCCGATTGACCAATGGCAGCAAATAGTTTTTTTGTGTTTTTCTCCTTTTTTTTTGGCGCAGGGACATAAGTCCTCGAGACATAAGTACCGAATTAATTTTTCGGAACTTATGTCCCACTTAGGTAGGACATAAGTCCCGAATTGAATTCGGGATATATTTCACACCGAATCGGGACATAAGTCCCGAATTTTTATCGTTGAAAATGGGACATAGGTCCCGAATGAAATTAGACAATTGGAAATATTTTATATTTTATTAATGTTCATATGTTCATAAGATTCTCATTACAACCCACAATTGTTTAAGACCAATGTGCACCAGTACCTCTTCTCTATCCTCCCTATTAACCCTTCCACTCGTGCTGTGCATTAGCATTATAAGGGAACGCAAAACCCCTTGAGCACTAGTGAATTATAAAAAAAAAAAAGATTCAAACCTAATTAACCAATTAATTTTTTAAGTGCAATCAATCGCCCCTTCATTCAGCTTCGAGAAGTAGCAACTATACAAATTTTAAAATGAATACACAAGTCCTCAAAAGTATGTTTCGAGGATTCTCGAATTATCTCAGTCCTTTCGTCTATTTTTGAAATCTATGTTTTTGAGAATTTGATCAAATAAAAATAAAAAAACGCGCGATTTGTCTCTGGGCGTATATTTAGAAAAATATGTTTAGTGGGACATAAGTCCCGAAATTTATTTTCGGGACTTAAGTTCCAATGGAGTGGGATACAAGTCCCGAATTCTATTAGGGACTAATGTCCCATTAAAGTAGGACATAAGTTCCGAAAAATGAATTCGGGACTTATGTCTCCGGGACTTATGCCCTTGCGCCTTCCATATCATATTCTGCTAAATCCTCATTATTTGAACGTCTTCAAACCGTAAACGACCATTTTTCTTTTGCTGCATCACCAATGTTTTTTTTTTTTTAGTTTTCAACGTTTTTCTTTACATTTTTGCGAGGTGCCATGATAAATGCAGATGAGCTTTTATATAAATTTAAAATAAAATTGAAAATATGTATTTAAAAAAAAATTTTAATTTGCTTGACTATGTCATTTCCGTGCCCCAACTGTCATTACCATGTATGCCACGGAAAACATGGAAATGACATCCAAAGGTATTTTTCTAAAATAAAATTTTGCTTTACTGTATATGTTTTTTTAAACTCATCTTATTAATAAAGTTCATGAAAAATGCATTCATTGCTAATATTATTAGATTTAATTATCAACCTATTATAATCAAAAAGCCTTACCACGGTAATGACAAATTCGGGTAACGAAAACCTAAGACAGCCCCACAACATGAAAGAAAGTTCACTACTGATATTTATATATGGGCTTATTGCAAAATGTTCCGAAAGCAAGTAACAGGTCCCGTTATTAATGTGAAATCAGCTGCCTATTCTGCGGCCGTTAAATTCAATTTTGTAAAGAATTATTTTTTGTCACTTAATACTTTTCACATAACTTTGTATATTCTCTAAAAATAAATTGACTTGGCCACAGTCACCATTGTTCTTTCTTCTTTAAGCCTTCATCAATAAAATTTGAAAACCGGCTTACATTTTACAAATAAAATGCATTTGTTGAAGGAAGGTACAGCTGGGGACATACCATGGTAATGACATTTTTGAGGTTTAAGTTAAAATGCCGGCGTTACTAAAAATGAATATTTGTTTTTTTTTTATATGTGCACATGTTAAAAGAGTTTCGGCAGAAGCGTATCTCAGTCAAATATTTAAAAATAATATATGTTTTTAGCCCATAAATACGGGACCGCTAAATATTAATATTTTGAAATATTCACCCTAGGAAGTGCATAACTACTTGTAGAAAAGAAAACTCTAACATTATAACAAACAGTAAGAAATATCTATATTACTTTTCCTCAACATTTTCAGAGGAAGTATTGCAAACCTATACCCACACAAACAACCTGTAAACCGATAACTCAACGTGTATGTATATACCTGCAGGTACTATTTACAACAGTTGGGATAGGTCATTGACTTATAACAAACGCCCCAGAGTCCAGTTTTACTGATTTCTAAACGTCGTTCCCCCAAGGGATCTATTTTACTTCACATATACATTTATTCCCACCAACACACGACATAGATAAATCCCTGTTCAGCAGGAATTAGAAAAATTATGTTTTCAAAACCGCGCACATTTTGCTCGATGTTCGAAAATAAATTTGGCACATATTTCGCAAATGTATTTTGTATATTCATCCATCACCTGCCTACGTGTTGATGATGCCCTTTAGACATACATAGAATCGAATTGTTATTGTAAGTGTAAGTGAAACTGCGCCCATCCACTCCCAACTGAAAGCAAGTCCTCTTTACAGAAAGGTACATAATCTTTACCAGATAAACAGGAGTGTTATCTAATGCAAGGAAAAACTTTCTGTTATGAGGTGTCCTTACATGACTATTGTTTGATGAAAGAAATAGTGTTCCGAAGCACTATGGGGTGTTTCCCCCCGAAAACATTTACACAAAAACTCCGCGATTATAGCCACAAATATCGGAAGGATATAGATTTATATACGGAACAGAATAATACCTCTAAATGCCACACCTCCTGCATTTTAGCTTTAGTTTCGTATTTGGCCTTGTGCACTGAATAAATAAATTAACAACAAACCAATAACGAATCAGTCTTTGAACTTACAAAAACATTAGCCGCATTTTACGAACACTGCAAAAAGTTATAAATAATCACAATCTAAACCTAAAGTGCACCATCGAAGGAAAAGCAATAATAATGTAACTCACTGTTTGCGCTATCGGCTGAGATGTTTCAACAAATTTTATCCCTGTGAAACACAACCATATTTAGGATCTTTTTTTACTCTCCTGTGTACATATTGGAGTAGGATGTAGAACAACAATTTGTCGGGTGGAAACTGGAAATCCCTAAGTAAAATTATGCAAATATTTCGGTAGGCTTTCGAACGTCAAAACGGCCATTGGAATGGAAAGAACTGCACTGGCAGCTTTTGCTTATTGGCGTTCGAAATATAAACATATTTCCTATTATTGTTCGGTGCCACGAGCACGCTCATGAATCGAAGAAAGTCTTTCTCATTTGGGCGAATTGAATTAAAAGGCGCATGCCTCGCGGAGAGAGCGAGTGCTACCTAAACTTTTGTGTGTTTTCAATTATAGCTATTTCAAAGCAATGATTTTCGCAAAAGATTTGAGGCGGTATACTCGTATCGTATAGGTAGATTAGAAATCCTTAAAAATCCGTTGAAAGCTCACCACTTGACAAATAGCTCTTATGAAGGTGATTTAAAATGAATTTTCTACTAATGAGTTGGTGATTTAAGTGGGTATGGTAATATAAAATTTTTGTATAATTATGTGCGGAGGCTAAAGATTCGGGATTGTGAGTCCCCAGCGGGTGGGTTGCGGATTAAGGGTGGCTTTTGTTTTTTTTTTTTTTTTTGTACGCAAACTTATCATTAATTAATTAGTCATTCTAATTGACAATTTACACCCGCGAGGGACAGTTGTGACGTCATCCCCACGATTTTTTAAGTGGGTACGAATAACTAATTAACGATTAATGATTTGAGTGGAGTAATTGCATATTTGGAAAGAGCATTTCAGGAGCAATTTGTTGGCATTAAAATTAAATTTAGTTATAAGCTAATGAGCCGTGTGAATAAAACGTAGCAATTGCTTTTACTCAAGGGAGACGGCAAAATCGAAATATTTGCAATGCTTTTCGAATGAATAAAAACTGATTGGAGCTAACAATAACTTTTGACATGTTCGAAAAGAGGCGCCACTTCCCTTTTATTCAGATTGGTATGAACTTATCAGACAAAGCAAATGCTATGCAAATTCTGAGTCTGCTTTTAGTTGACTCTTGAAGCTATAAGTCTCCATATTATGCCTGTTTATAAATAAAGAAGAATAATTGGTGATGATAGGTTAGGTTAGGTTTATGGGTGGATACGGCAGAGTAAACCCTGCAGTACCCCACTTAGGTCCATGTGAACCCATTGTGATGCCCTTGTTGGGGGGTAAGCCGATGTTGTTGGCGATGGTGTTAGTTCCTTCTTAATGACTAGACCTTGTCCAGCCGTCCTGATGTATTTATGAACCTGTAAAGATTAGATAAATTAACATCTGAAAGTTCTTGTATGTCATGGAAGTGGTATCTTCCAAGGGTTCTGTTCCTCAAGTGACACAGAGGAAGTGAGGTGTGTCCTCATGCACCTCCTCGTCTTCGCAGCCCCTGCATATATCGTCATTCTTGAGTTTTAGTTTCATTGTGTGGTTT
Organism: Cheilosia urbana; assembly: GCA_946477585.1. NCBI lineage: Eukaryota > Metazoa > Arthropoda > Insecta > Diptera > Syrphidae > Cheilosia > Cheilosia urbana. The sequence goes on along the minus strand of OX297854.1, from coordinate 59,519,673 downwards.
CTCAGGAAGTTGTGCCCTGTCAGGGCACCTACCAGTTTATGCAGCGACGTTCTATCAAACCGCATAAGCTTGCTAGTCCGACCTGCATTATATTCCGGCCATAGCTTCCGTGAAATTTAGTTTATTCCTTCCACCTGTTGTTGGCTTTCATTCGAATCTTGTTTTCCACTCTCTCTCTGAGATTACAGAGCGGTGGATTGATCGATTTAATCGCCCGATCTTGATCCATAGCAGATCCATTTCTTGGCAGTTTATCAGCCATCTCATTGCCGGCATTGTCCCTGTGTCCAGGGACCCAGCAGAGGCGCGTGGTATGCTGCGAGCAGAGAACCTTAAGCTCTTCACGGTATTGCGATTGCCAGAACCTCCGCCTGAAAAACACTACTGTGATCAGGCAGTCTGATCGAGTGGTGTATATTTAGCTCTTCGGAGAAAATTCCAGCACCTGTACCACAATCCATCTTAGATCCATCTGTGTAGATGGATATCGATTTCCTATTTGTGGGTTCGTCTGTGTTCCATTCCTCCCTGCTGGGGAAATAGCAAGAGAATGGTTTATCAAGGTCAAGGTTGGGAGACCAGAAGTCAGAAGTGACAGAGTCTCCCACGTATTTGTTCAGAATCTGTGCATGTCCCATTCTGTAGGGTTTCCAGCTTTTGGTTTGGCTGATCCTGAGGGCACTTTTGGCTGCAGATTCTTGCATGTGTAGGTCTAGGGGTACCAGGTTGAGGATTGCCTCCATTCCAGCGGTAGGTGTTGTCCTTATTGCGCCGGTTGTACCTATACATGCTAGTCTTTGTATTTTGGTCATTAGTTTTAAGTTTGATGCTTTGTTTGTGGCTTGCCACCAGACTAAGCTTCCGTATGTGAGTATTGGACGCACAACAGCCGTATACATCCACAGAATTATTTTAGGGTTTGGTCCCCACCTTTTTCCGAAGATTCGGTTGCATGCGTAAAAAGCATTTGAAGCCTTTTTACTCTCTCATTGACATTTAATTTCCAATTGAGCTTCCTATCCAAGATCGTACCCAGATATTTAGCACTCTCCGCTACCCTGAGAGGTATACCCTCAATAGTTGGAGGATCGAAGTTTGAAATCACTCTTTTGTTACTGAACAAGACTTACTTACTTACTTAAGGTGGCGCTACAGTCCGGGGTTGACCTGGGCCTCAACCAATACGTCTCTCCAGTTAGCGCGATCTTTGGCTAACTGCCTCCAGCTGCGCACACCAAGCTAGTTGAGGTCCCCTTCCACTTGAGCGCGCCACCTAAGGCGAGGTCTTCCTCTACTGGTGTCCATACGCTCTACATGTCCTAACCATCTTAGACGACTAATGCGTACTTTTCTGACCAGGTCGATGTCGCTGTACAGCTCGTAGAGTTCGCTGTTAAATCTTCTCCTCCAAATCCCGTCAACGCAAACGGGACCAAAAATCAATCGAAGAATTTTGCGTTCGAAGCGACCAAGAAGATCCTCATCCGTTTTTGCTAGGGTCCATGCTTCTGCGCCATAGAGCAGGACAGGGATGATGAGAGTCTTATATAGAATCTCCTTAGTGCTTCTTGACAAGGCCTTACTAATCAGTTGCCGTCTTAGGCCAAAGAAACAGCGGTTGGCAAGTGTGATTCTTCGCTTGATTTCTGATGTGATGTCATTATCAGAATTTATAGCGGAGCCGAGGTAGACAAAGTCCCTAACTACCTCAAAGTTATAGCTGTCTATCGTGACGTTCTGTCCGATTCTTCGATGTTGTGTGTGCCTTCTTGTTGACAGCATATATTTTGTTTTACCCTCATTCACCACTAAACCCATTTTTGCCGCTTCTGTACTAATACTTGCAAACGCACCAGTGACAGCTCGCTGTGTTGTGCCAACAATGTCAATGTCGTCAGCATATGCAAGCAGTTGCACAGACTTATGGAAAATTGTGCCTCTGGTGTTGGCTTGTGAGTTTCGCACAATTTTCTCAAGAATGATGTTGAAGAAGTCACATGACAGCGCGTCACCTTGTCTAAATCCTTTTTTTGACATCAAAGGTCTCGGTGAGATTGTTTCCGACTTTTACGGAGCAGCGAGCGTTCTCCATCGTCATTCTGCACAATCTGACAAGTTTGGCAGGGATGCCAAAACTAGACATGGCTCTGTATAGCTCGTCTCTATAAACGCTGTCATATGTGGCCTTAAAATCGATAAAAAGATGGTGAGTATCGATCTGGTATTCTTGGGTTTTTTCCAGGATCTGCCGTAGTGTGAATATTTTATCGGTCGTGGACTTACCGGGCCTAAAACCGCACTGATAGGGACCTATCAGATCGTTGACGAATGGTTTCAGGCGTTCACACAATACAGCAGACATGATCTTATACGCAGTGTTCAGGAGACTGATGCCTCTGTAGTTGGCGCAGTTAAGAGGGTCTCCTTTCTTGTGGATCGGGCAGACAATGCTGAGGTTCCATTCATCAGGCATACTTTCCTCTAACCAAATCTTGGAGATGAGTTGGTGTATGCACTCTACCAAGTCATCTCCGGCTGCCTTGAAGAGCTTGGCAGGAAAGCCGTCTGGACCAGCAGCCTTGTTGGATTTAAGCTTAGATATTGCTATCCTCACTTCATTTTGGTCAGGTGGACGGAAATCTTGGCTGTCATCGTCCAGGTTGAATGGTTCGTTCTGCCTAACAGCGGAATTTGTGTCGTCTTCGCCGTTTAACAGTCTGCAGAAATGGTTTTTCCATGTCCTCAGCACCGACTGTGACTCTACTACAAGGTTTCCTTGTTCGTCTCTACAGGTCTCCTTTCGGGTCTTGTTGGCATGACACGTTCTTTTTACCTTTTGGTAAAACTTCCGAACATTGTTCCTGGAGTAACACCTCTCTATTTCCTCGATCGCACGCTTCTCATGCTCTCTCTTTTTTCTCCGGAGAAGCCGATGTTCTTCCCTCCTTTTTTGCTCGTAGAGCTGACGAGCTGCTCTCGTCCTTCTATGCAGCGACGCTTCGTATGCACTTTGTTTTGCTGCATGTGCTTGCCGGCACTCTTCGTCAAACCAGGGGCTTCGAGGGGGTGGGCTGGTGAAACCGAGCACATCAGTTGCGGCAGTTTTGATGGCTTCTTGGCATCGGCGCCACTGGTCTTCGGCACTTGATGCTGGCAGTATAGGACTTCTCAAGAGGTTGAGGGATACGCGATCGGCAAAGGTTCTGGCGGTTTGTTGCGTTTGTAGCCGTCCAACGTTAAATCTCCTTAACGCCATCTATCGGGTCCAATTTTTGGCAAAAACTTTTTTTTTAAGTGTTATATGGTGTTAATTTGAGCCAAATCGGTCCATAAATACGAATTTTCAAAAAAGCGACCCCAGCGCCCCCTATAGGGTCTAAAATAAATATAAACCATCCGGAGCACCACACAAACATATGGTGTGAATATAAGGGGGATAGCTTCAGTGGTTCAGCCGTGATGGTCGGTCATAAATACGCACGAACGTTTTTATATATTAAGATAATTTTTGCACTTTCAAATCTCCAGAAAATAAAATCTTTCCTACGGTATTAAGGAGATCCGGGCTTTCAAGAATCAATATTCATGGCTTAACAAGTTAAAAATGTATGTGTTTAGCTTGGTGTTGGAGAAGATCTTGGTCAATCAACCTTTTCGTTGACAGTTAACTAATTCGTCTCATAAAATAGTTCAACAAGCCGATGATTGGGTACATTTTCCGACAACTGAGGAAGAAATCAAACATCACAAAGCAATTAGACAAATAAAATTTGTGTTATTTGATAGTTGGAGTTTGGGATTTGCTTAGCAAAATCTTTCCTACAGCTTCTATGGTCTGGACAAACACCAACTCATTTTAGTCATTCTTGGGAGTAGCAGTAGGCGAGGTGTAGATGGAAGTTTCTCATCGTCTGATGAAATTCAGAAGAGTTAATTAAAAATCTAGCTTAGTGGTTAGTGTGCTGGACTGCTATGCGGGGGTTCAAGGTTCGAATCCCGCAAAAACCCAATTCCGCCTTTGTAGGGTTTTTTCCGCTGCGCTACCTCTCGCGAACGTCTGACAAACATCCGAGAGTATAAATGTCTTGTAAGAGCTTCTCAATTAGCCGTTTGGAGTCGGCATAAAACTGTAGATCCCTTCCATTCGTTCCAAAAATGAAAAACTCACACAAAACGAATGGTTGTGAGAAGCTAGGCCTAGGGTCTCTCCGGACCTGTTGCGCCAACTATTTATTTTTTTTTTTTTTAATTAAAAATCGAATATAGATGCACTTATACTTACCATAAAGCCCGTCCAAATAGTCGTCTTCGTCGATCAGCATGATTCTTTTTTATGTATTTATTTTCAGTTTCTTTTGAATGTTCTTCACTTTTGATAGTTTTCCCACAAAAATCTGAAAACAAATTCAAAATAAACGAACCAAAAGACAGTTGTCACTTGTCAAGTTTGACAGAAATTGCAAGGCAAATACGCAAACAGCGAAGTAAAAGCTATTTTCGACCTTACTTTAGCAAATTAGGTTTTTATTCATACTGATTCAAAGCAATTAGGACAAGCATTGCTTAAGTTAGTGAATGAATCGCTTGTATCAGGAGAGTTTCCAAACCATTGGAAACCCTTCCCAAGTAGCATTCGAATAAACATTTTAGGCCTGGCGACGTTCTGGCGTCAATTCGTGATCCCATTTAGGAACTTATGTTTCGAAACAACCAAGTAACAGCTCCGAAACATAAAGGAAGTGGCGCAACACAAAGTAGGAATTGTTTTCGACGCAAATCCTATATACCATCTTTGAACATGTCCATTCCATTCCTCAAGCAATAACGTAATAGTTTCTGATAATTTCTGATGTTATGATATGTCATTCATTTTGTGTACCTATGTTATATACCAAAATAATATTCTGACTATATCAAACATTTCATTAGTAAACAGAAAACAGCTACCTACTGAAATAATTTTTCTCTGAAATGTTACTAATGTACTTCGAAAAAAACCATGATCTTTACAAAATATTCTATATTTAATCAAAAATCTCTCTTATAAATATTTTTGCTATTTCAAATGCTGGATAAGGACGATTATAAAATCAGTACTGTTACATTCAGGCTGGGATTCGAAAAGATAAAACACTATTCTGTTCAACTTTTCTAATAGAATCACTTTATTTACACTTTCTACTCACTTATTTAGTACCACGATAATATCACTTAAATCAAATTTTAAACGTTTCAATCCAATCGCTTTATTCACTGTATTACTTTACACTTATTTATCTTAATACCGACTACTCTTTCAAACTTTAACAATCGCCGGTTAAAAATCAACTGCCATCTCTATTCTCAACGCGCCCCTTTTATATCAGCGAATATTCCAGAAGTATTTTCCAGATGTATATTCCAACTCTTCTCTAGATGGTTCTAGAATTAGCTAACTTGACAGATTCCAGTCTCCAATTGGAAGTGGAACTTGGAGGGAAACCAAGTGAACGATTCACCACAATTCCTAAGTGCTTGATTCACCACAATTCATAAGTGCCTGATTCACCACAGTAAAAAATAAATCTACGATGTCGTTAATGACATATTAGCAGCATTTTAATCTGTTTATTGAACCATATCCACCAAACCTGTAAATTTAAAATTTCTTATTTTTCATATTCATTTTTTCAGGGTGACAAACATTTTTCTGAAGCAAGTGAAGCAAATGAAGACATTGAAAATGCAAATGATGGAAATGCAGTAACTCTGAAATGACAACAATTAATTGATGAAGATGTTGTATAAAACAAGAAAAAAGCTTTGAATTCATTTGCCTGAAAAAATAAAAATAAAACTCGACAAATGTGTTTAAAAACTAAAATCCATTTATTGTTTGTTGTATTTATGTTGGCCGGATTTGATAGCATAGCAATTCTTGGGCATAGTTTCGTCGCTGTATGTAAAAAAAATTTGTATACTGCTACTATATAGGAATTGTGTGCACGGACACACATCTCCACATATTTTACACGCTGCGGACAAAATGTTTCATTGAAGAAACAAGTTTGACACAATAACGTACCTGTGTAGATACAAAATTCCTAGATAGGAATATTCCTAAATGGAAAATGTTACCTTGCATGTGTCTAAAATGTTACTTGTTGGGATTATTTTTTGGTAACAAAAACGTCTTAAAGACGTCGCTCATGACACATGAATTCGCAAAATGCTCCTTGGGTTCGATGGTGAGATCAGTAGAAAAAGTGGCAAACTCCAATAATAATAAACAACTAATGTGAGTCCTCGAAGTGTTAAGTAGAGCGTAGATGTTGTAATTGCGTGCTGAAAATCCTACTTTACTTTGCTTTGCTGGGATCGAAACTAAAAAACACCCCTATTTTGCTGACATCGAAGCTCAAAAAACACGCCTATTGTCAATAATGAATGGAAAAACAAAATATTTATAAAAAAAAACGTATTGTAATTAAACAACTGATCAACTGATATTTTATGTCGTTTTCCATTGGGACAGAAAAAGCTTTTTTTCAAAGTCAGAACAATTTTGCGAGTCTCGATATCCGAGCGAGATTCACACCTATTTGTACTAACACCAAAACATTTGTCGTTTGTCAAACTTTAAAATGTGTTTACTTACGTTTTTAGACGAGAAGTCTGTGAAAATAGAGAAAAAAATGGCCGCTGTAATATATATTAGCATAAATTGAATGGATTCTTATAAACAAAAATTACAATTTAGAACAGCTGACTTTTAAATCACGCACCACCACAAAGGCAAAGGAAGAAAAATCTCGTTTTATGTTCCATTGGGCACGAAAAATCTGAAATCTGAGAGCAAAATCTCGAATCCCAATGGAAATCGACATTAAATAGATTCATAAATCTGAAAGAAGTACTGGAGGCTCCAAATCATCTGAACGATGGAAAGGCTGCAGGATCGGATGGAATTCCCTATTTGAATCAAACAAATATAGGACAGGGGAGCTATTGAATAAACTTAACTACTTGCTCAACTTATAAGACCAAATCTATTCTAAGCTTTTTTGTCTTCAATGTATTTTTAAAAAATATTTTTTTATTCGTCATACTTACTTCTTCATTTCTGGTTCTCATAATTTGTTTCCAATTTATTCCGCTGTGAACCAAGAGCGCCAGTGCTAATGTTAACCAACGCGAAGTTATCTACTAGCAATGCATACTGGGCATGGGCACATTCCTGTATGTACCTACTCGGAGTTTGATTTCGAGTTTGTTTACTCGCCTTCCGCCTGGAAAGGCCCACGCGAATTCTTTTTCTCGTCTTGATCTTTGTGGGAAGATCGAGATAAGAGAAACTGCAAGTGCTCAAAGCGATCTGATCGGTGACTATTATTTATTCAGTTGGTTTACTATATCATAACAAGTCAATGGCAAAATCTAGATTCGCAAAAGTGCGCTGAAATCTGAAAAAATTTGCCTACCAATCGAACATAAAATCTGAAAAAGTGCTCTGCCACACATTATTTGGAAATAAAACCGCATTTACACTATCACGCACGCGCATTTTTGCACGAGACGGGACAGAGAGATCCGTTTATCCGCAGTCAATGCTAATAAAGGCGAAGGAATGAGAACACAAATCAGACGCCTGAGGTGTAATGGATGTTCTACCCATAATTATAGATACGTAAAGCGGAAGTTCCGGCAACCAACATTTCTGCAATCACATGAAAACATTTCTATCAGAGACAATATTATATAATAATACAATTGCCGACAGCGGAAGTGGGACACGCAAGGTGCGAGTGTGTTGGTGAGTGACAGTTGTCAATACGAATTTCTATGTAACAATACTAACGCACTTAGCGTGTACCACCCCATAGAAATATAGCTTGTAGGCAAGTAACGGAAAATCGGCCGAAGTTGGGGGTCTCAGTATTGTCTCTGATTTCTATTTCCGATCTAAAATATGTGGAATGAGAGTGCTAATTAGTTTCAGTAAATTAAACCAATAATTCATCAATCATTTATACGAAATAAATAAATAATTGTACGTTCATCCCTTCCGGGAGCCATTTTGTTTTATAGGAAAATGAAATTTCGTAAGCCATCGCTATAAAAATATCAACATGCATAGCTTTCCCATAATTCCTACCACCTTCCATTCCTTTCAGTCAGACGGCTGTTTAGTATTGGGCATCACTTTAATTTTCCGTGTTAGGAATGTGTGACCGTGTAAATGCCCCATAAGAGTTCTCGAAAAATTTACCAACTAAAAAAAGAAAAGAAGAAAATAAATATCAAATTGTGAAGACTCTCCTAAAAAAACAAAAAGCAAAGATACGTAATGGAATACAGAGGTAGATATCCTTCCAGTGGAAAAGCGGCTGCCTACAAGCTGTTTTCCAGAAAAATTAATGATTTTACGCATGTTTGGTCATTTCTTTTGTAAATAGTAGATGTGAGTTTATGAATTCGACTTTAATGCAAGAAATCGGTATTCTATAGGTACCTAATGTGCATTTTACTATTTTTTTTTTTTTCGATTCAATAATAGGCTCTACAAAAACCAAAGAAATTCAATATGAAACAAAACAAGACCGCGATGCCCATAAAAGCAAAATGGTTGGCGGCTGGCATTTAGCAACATGCTTTCTTGCACCACACACGTATTCACAGGGTTTTGGGCAAAGATTATAGAATTAAAAGAGATGGATATCTTTCGTACGTCTATCCCCCCAAAACCCATTTGTTTACATTGTTGTTTTTGTAATTTCAATCCCTGTCTGTGAATACGTGTGAGCTTTGAGCTACAAGAAAAAAAAAATCGACCAATGACCGGCCACCATTCAAAATTCAGTGTGGTGAGTTATATTTGAATAATATTCAAATATATTAAGGCCCGGAGTATTCAATCTTGGGCATCTTTTTAATTAACCACTGATTTTCTGCAGTTTCGTTTGTTCAAGATTTTTTAAGGACTACGTAGGTATTCATTTTGACGTAGCTGATATACAAAAACTTTTTGTATAATTTATAATATTGTGCCAACAAAAAGAAAAATGCAAATAAAAGAATGAAGGAAGAACGCAAGGTGGAGTGAACCAATAAAATCTTTCACATCGGTTTCTTTGACGTTTTCAACTGACACATAAGTATAGAATACACAACACGCCAAAATAATGGATGCAAAGGATGAAGTAAGATTATTTTCAACATTTCTTGGAATATGACAGTTCTAATAGATTTGAATAAAGCACACGAGTTAAGAAAAATATTGTGAGAACGAGAAAATTGCGATTGTCGTTGATTAAATCAACATGTGGCCTTTTAATTTGCAATATATTTTTATTGGTTTTGGCTTTATTTCGGTTTTGTTCACAAAAAAAAAAATGCTTATTGACTCATAAAAACAAAGTTTCATTCTTTTGTTCTAAAAAAATGCCTGTATTATTTGGTTATGACATTAATTTTTGTGTTTATTAAGTTTACAAAAAATAAATACATTAATAAAATACTAACCTAAGTAAATTACTTATCAAAAACAAACAGACCCGAAGAAAAAAATAAAAAAAAAATATATATATATAACCATGGATTCGGTCAATGACCAAATGGAAAAATGGAACGGTTTGATGACCGAAGTGAAAAAACGGTCAACAGATACTCATTGGTTATCACTGATTTATAATCATGGGTTAACCTAAATCCGCGGTAACTAACGTAACCAAGGCCCTTAATGTAACTATAACTAACGTGAATAGACCGGCCCTTAATGTTGTATTCACCATACGCGGTGCCACGTCATATAGGTCTGTTCGTAAGATATACGATTTTTCGTATATCTCCATTGTATTAGTCCGACTGGAAGGAACAACTGCTTTTATATGTGAAATTATTTATTGACAATACTTAATTTTTTACAGGAATGGATTTATATATTTTAAGAAGTAGTCGGTGTGCTAGGGTTTCAAATTGTAAAAATGTTGATAATAAACATTACAAATTGCGATATTTAACCTAAAAAAAATATAATTTATTTCTACGTGCAGTACTAAAATGTAGAAAAACGAAGTATTGAGGTTTTGAAATTTTGAAATAATAAATAATAAAGAATGCAAACATTTTATGCCGAATTATAACAGCCTTGAAAGATTACTAATTGACTAAAACGTTATCCATTTTGCATTTAAAATTTATATGCAAATTAATTGAATTTGAATTTGCTAGTGCTCAATTTTACGAGAAACTTTTTTAATTACTCTGTTAATAAAAATGGAATTGGAATTGTTATTCGTAACTGTATTGACCATGCTTGATAAAAGGCAGTGTCAAAGTGTTAGAAACGTATTAATTATATATTCACTGCAAGCAAATTAACTGCCAACCGTCAAAATTCAAATTTTCCTAGTGAACATGCCCAAACCAGTTTTCCAGGATATTTGAAAATTTTATGAATTTCGGTGGTGAGTTCACCAACTTTCCGCCATCTTGCGGGTGAATTCACGAACTCACTTATACTATCATAGAAATGAGCATGTATGCGTGACTTTATGAATTTTTCTGGAAAACAGCTTGTAGGCAGCGCCTTTCCACTGGAAAGTTATCCATCTCTTTTAAATTCCATTATCTTTGGTTTTGGGGTGGATGACGTACGAAAGATATACATCTCTTTTAATCATTCATCTGTGGTAAAAAGGTTCGCTTCGCTAATCGCAACTAGTTACCTGAACGCCTAAATGTATAGCATCGCATGCCATCGCATTGACAATCCATCCGTCGATTTTTATCCGCATACATTGTGTACCTAGTTGATACGAGAAACAAAAAATTATCTGCTTTGAAATGTCGCAAAAAGCAGTAAAGTTTATTCAATAACTATTTATTACAAGCAAAATTTTATCCAATTAAGATTTCGTAACCAATAAAAAATTAGCAGCGAAACTGACTGTCATAATAAATTTGCGAAAGAAGAAAGATATATCAAATCCAATAGCAAGAACTCGCTGTCAAGCTCAGCGCTCAAGCACAGTATGCGTTGCCTTGCGTTTCACTACGTTCCGAGTACTTTTTCAACACTTGATTTTTTTCAGCGGCCGTGCTTATCAATTTGCTTGTTGAAGTGTAGAACTGAAGCGAAATGTGCTAAACATGAATCATTTACGTTAATAAAATGAATATATTTTGCTATAATCTGCTTTTTTGTAAATACAAATCGAGTGCATAACATCAGCTATAAACCGGTTTAACTTAAGTGAATAGTTTTACGTTAAATTAGAACAATAGAAAAGTTTATAAATACTTAAAAAAAAAAAAACCTAAATCTTCAAGCAAACCCTGCTGCAAAACGAACATACACACAACATGGATTTAGTCAGGGAAATCGGAAAAAAATTCTGGTCAACAGATGTGTGGCTTCCGCCCAACGTTACTTGGGCAGATATTGCGCCGGGATCGCGTGAAGATGTTAACCATGCCGACTACAGAGATCTGATTTGGCCTTTGCCATTAGCAATAATTGTGATGGTGATACGTTACGCCCTAGAAAGGTATGTATTGAATCGATATATTCGACTACAATTATGGTGAACTGCGCTGTTTTCTGGGTAAACATAGATACAAATGCGGTTTTTCCGCAATGTCCAATGAGTGATGTAGGTATTGCCCCAGCGATTAGGAATCGGTAACATAACCTCTCTTGCATTGGAAACGCCCAACACCAAAAAGTGCACAAACAAAAAATTGTAGTATTTTCGTTTGTTGGTATTTTATTGCGATACCCACGTTTCCTTTCTGTTTTGTGCAACAAAACCACACATAATCTTACTGGAAATCTCGTAAAATATACATACAATCATTATAATATGAATATCTTTTTCGGTACCGTGCTAATACTCGCGGAAGTCGGCTTCGAATGAATTAATTATAATTGTCTCATTATCACGTTTTTAAATTCGTTCCATCTATGCACGGTAACATATATATGGTACATTCATTTGAATGTACAGATTTATGATAAGATTCTTTCCATTTATTGCAGTTTTCACTTGCGGAATACCTGCCTACCTGTATTGCTTGAAAACTAGGTCATTATAATGTTCTTTTGCCCAACTTATTGGTATGTTGATGTTTTACTTTGCAGTGTGAGGGTAATGTCAACAGATGATTCGTTTCTGTTTACTGACCTTAACCTTTGAGACGGTTCGTCGTTTTGTCAAATTAAATCAAATTAGTGTGTATGTACATTTCGATGTAGATGACCTCAATTTTGTTTGTATTTTTACTCTCTTTTTATTGCATGTAAGAATAAGTAATTTGGTCAGGCGCCGAAGATATTTTGATTTTACTGGTAAATTCATGGTTGTGGCGAAACAAATTTGGTTACCTTGTACCGAACTTTCAAGTTCATTAATTAACTTATACTATTAGACTGATGGTTTCTGTTAAATTGTATTTGTAGCTCGTTGATTCATACTTTTGCATCCAATGTTCCAGACTCGCTATTCTCGTTCTCTGAGTGTTTATCTATAAATTTGTTCCCTAATTATGGAGCTCGCTCGTTCGGTATTCTTCAATCAACAAGCTGTAAAAGTACATATTATTTTAATATCAATCATAATCATTCGGGCGTATTGAACCAACTGTTGTTGAAGTGGAAAAAATCTTTTTTTTTGGCGGTCACAAGTAGATACGTTTTTAATCTAAACTACGCAAAGATTAAAATTTATTGAGTTGTTTTTTCTTCAGATAATACAACTTTACAAACTCACTTTCGTTTTCGCAGTTTTCTCCTGAAAGACACCCTTTACTTGTGCGATTATATTTTGAGTCATCGGCAATCGCTCAAATCGGTCGCAATATTAATTATGCAATGAAGGAAGTACTCAAATGCTCTCCACTAAGGCTGCAGTGCAGTTGTTACTGGGCTTGGAGAACTAGCTCAAAAGAAAGAATGTTAAGGGCATTCTTTGTGACCCTATGCAACTTCTCCTTGATTAGCTCCAGTGTTTCGACCAATGTGTGCTCGTCGCGCCTTCCAGTTGATACCATATATGTCGCCATTACCCAATCGATCAATGTCCGGCCATGCGAACTCGGTAAACATGCCCAAGTACCTTTTGCTCACCTGTAAAGAAATTAGGTTCGAATTGTGTGTTGGTCAATAATCGACACTAAAGAGCAGTTTTTCAGTACACAAGTACACAAGGAATGTTGGCAGAATCTCTCTTATAATTTCATTCCTACAACATTAAAAACCTTGGCATTTTGCCGCACTATTCCAAAATAGCTTAAAAAATGTCTTTGGGGGTTGTCCTCGTTTTGGCATAAAGTTAAAAGTTGTTTTCCAAAACCACGCTAAGGTGTCATTGTCTTATCTTGGGTTTCGAAGACAAAGTTATTTAAAGCAATTGATAAGACTAATATGCCATGAGTTGCCCTCAACTGTCTATCTTGTATTTTGCATAACACAATTATTGCTCGTACGTTAATGATCATTTCGAGTATATTCTGCTTTGTCAGTGACACTGACGAGTTTCGGTGCCATTTGCGGTCAGGGCATTTGGAGGAGGAGATTTAACAGCTACCACCTGCACAGCGACATCTAACTATGCAGAAAATACTTGCCAGTCCTCTCAAATGCCTAGTCCAATCCACTACATGGTTTTCAAAGGGGATAAGACCTCCCTATTGTTTCGTTTTTCACAACTTCCTTTCTCCTAGGGGCCGATAAGTTCTCACTAAGTTATAGAAAGTTACAAACTATATACCTACCGCCAATATGTAAGAATTCGCCCCAATCTAACATCTGCGTCAGGGCCCGTTTGCTGTGAAAACCCAACCTTACACAAAGTGTGCCATAATCGAAGCCAAACTATACAGGTAACATTTTTCATCATTTCCACAGGTTTTGGATAGCACCCATAGGTAAATCATTTGGCATCAAAAGCTCAAGACCAAAGAAAGCATCCTCCAATCCAGTATTAGAAGATGCGTATGAAAAGTCAAGTCGGTTAGGTCACAAGACCGTAAGTCTTAACAATCACTATGTTTTACCTCTGCAGTGAAAATATTTACAATACCTGTTATCTGTTCTAGGTGTTAAACTTAACTAAACAAACAGATTTAACAGAGCGACAAATCCAAAGGTGGTGGCGTCTACGACGAGCCCAAGATAAGCCATCGACTCTGGTGAAATTTTGTGAAAATTCCTGGCGTTGCATTTACTACACATATAGCTTTGTATATGGGTTAATAGTATTGTGGGACAAATCGTGGCTCTGGGATGTTAGGACCTGCTGGTATGGATATCCCCATCAGGTAAGCTGCGTGTTGTCTTATGAAACTAATTTCTAAAAGTTTCCTTTCACCTTAATATTACAGTCGGTAGATAATGGTATTTGGTGGTACTACATGATCTCGATGTCGTTCTATTGGTCTCTAACTGCAACTCAATTCTTTGATGTGAAGAGAAAAGATTTCTGGCAAATGTTCATCCATCATATGGTTACATTGCTGTTAATGGCACTCAGTTGGGTTTGCAACTTGCATCGTGTCGGATCATTGGTACTTGTGGTTCACGATTGTGCTGATATATTCCTAGAGGTAAGTAACAGTATTAATCTATCTTGAGCACCCGAAGCGATTCGCAGTGACAGTGTCAAATGGGGGCAGTATTTTTTGGGTATAAATAGCTTCTTTTGTACTCAACTCAAATTGTTATCAAATGGACCAAGTCCACTGACTGCGAACCCATGGCCGAGGTTAGTTGATTATCTGCCTCGCAGCAACAGAGTAAACCTTTGTGTGGTGCTGAAAGTTGATAACGTCTTTGTAAAATAACCTCGTCTGCACGTTAATCTTGTTTGATATCAAGTCTTCAAAATGTAAGAGGTGTGCGAGCTGCCTAAAAACTCTGGGAAAACAATAGTGCGTGTCGATACTACCAGCTAGAGTTTGGATGAAAGCAAATGCCTGCGGCAGTAACGCGTAAAATAATTAAAATACCGACTGAAATACCGATAAGTTTTTTATGTCTTGCTCGATATAAAATCAACAATATAAGTTTCACTAAAGATTAGATTATAAATTTATACACAGGTGCTCGTGTGAGGCAAACTGTAGAGTTTAGCCATTTGCAAGATTCGTAAGACATTCAGATAATCTCTATCCCTGGCTCGCAAGGATGAATTATTATCGCTGTTCGTATCAGTAAACGGCGCGAGCATAAATAAAATGTCTAGTCTGTAATTTTTAAACACAAATGTATGTTTATATTATTATATAGCTTTCGATCTTGATCAAGACAGGTTCGAGGTGGTTACATCGGTGTTCAAACAGTTCAGATTAACAGAATTTTATTTTGCAGAATATAGTTCTTCTTAGAAGAGTCAAATATAAGTCGATTTGGTAGAGCGTTACTTACAAATGGATGTAGGCTAGGGTGTCCCGTCGTTGTATGAAGAAAAAAATTTCGTGGAAAATCTCATCGAAAGGGGTATCAAAAGTTGCGTATTGACGAGAAGATTCCGAATGTGTATTTACTTTCTGATTACGGCATAACTTTTGGGCCTCTACCGACGATTGAAGGACAGGGAAAAGTAACCAAGGCGCTAACATCTTTCAATTTTTCTATTAGTTCAAAATATTATTACTATTTCAAAAATATATACACAAATATAACTTGGTACTAAATTAAAATAATAAATATTCATTTGCGTATAATCAACAATTTTAAATTATTAATTTAAATGAAGCTATTAAGGCATAAATACAAATTTTACATTGAAAATTGGATTTTGAAATTAAGAGATGGCATCCGATTTCTAGATTCAATTTTGTTTTATATGTGGTATTCTGAGCTCTGTTGCATTTGCAAGCAATGAAAGTTCATCATCAGGCAGATCTTTTAAGATAGGTGGAGAAGTTGTCTGACATTCATTTTAAAAAATAATGTCTATGGCATGGACCTTATACTAATAATCATTTTTAACATTGAGACTGAATATTTTGTAGGTCACAATATGCAGTTTTGTATTTCGAAAAATTCACCATTGTGAGTTAAAAAATATAGCCTGGACACTAAAAATGATAATTAGTATCGCGGTACTAAAGTACCCTTGAAAATTATAAAATGAATCTTTGAATTGCATATTTCTTTCCCTGTATAATATAGCGGAGAAATA
This sequence comes from Cheilosia urbana, assembly GCA_946477585.1. NCBI lineage: Eukaryota > Metazoa > Arthropoda > Insecta > Diptera > Syrphidae > Cheilosia > Cheilosia urbana. The sequence goes on along the minus strand of OX297854.1, from coordinate 59,503,510 downwards.
TTGTTATGTTCTTCTAGGAGCTCCTTGCGAAAATGACGTTTATATTTTTGATCTGAAACAAGGGTTTTGTCTTTCTGTCCGTCAAAATAAATATTCTTAGGAATGGCATCATTGTTTTGGCTTCTAAGATGCTCTCTTGATTTTGACAAAGCTCGGTATCTATATTTTATTTTTGTCGATTACAAGCCTTGTGTCAGTGTTATTTGCGAGTCCAGCATCGTGCAAAACCGCTGAAGCGACTGTTGGGGCAGATCGTTCCGATACTCCATATCGACCAAAAACTCTTGCTACAGATGGTTGGACCAGCAAATTGAGCTTATCTGAAAACGAGGAAGGATCTGAAGAAGACTTTGAAAGTTCTGAAGAACAAAGTAGTGACCTTACCTCTGGACTGGGTCCACTCTTTCGTCTGTTTCGTTTGGATCTACTCTCTGGAGTAAACTTGGAGGGGCAAGATTATTCAATGCACTACGTTCTTTTCGATCTAGACGCTATTGCATTTTAATCGTCTGTAGGTAATCAACACTTATCCTCCAAAAATACCCTTTCATTACTAGGCACTTTTTTTCTTTGTACAGTGGCAGTTATCAACTTTCGTGAGGCAATGTCAAACAATTTTGTACAAGATAATGTTATGAAATCTTGTACTCTATTGTGATAGTTTGCATTTTTTCATACTTGGGTATCTTTTTAGACTCATATATTTATGTAAGTTAATTTTAATAAGTTCTAGTATTTGATTGTGGCACACAATTGGAATTGAAGCCCTCTTCAAAATCTGTTCGATATCTGCATGCACTCACTATAATAAACAATTCGGAATTAGAGGGATTATTCACCGTATTCTGTTTTAAGATTTCCTTGGATCAAAAGCATATAGGTACTTTATAACATCTCTTACAGGCGGTAAGTGATTTTTTTTAAATTCACTATAAAGGGATCGAAAAGAGGACAGAATAACTCTCGGAGATGGAGTCCGGAACTCATTTTGCTTAGGGTCAGTTGGGGTAAATGTAAAAACGGGGTAATTGTAAACGTCGGTTATTTTATCCTTTCAAAATTAATTGTCGTAGGCCAAAAAACAACAAAAAGACAATTCGATTTGACGCCAATCTGTCGCCGCACTTACTGCGCCTTTGACTTTCATATATCACTGAAAATTTTAGTCGTAAAAAATCAATATCAATTATAGCCAGTTCTTACTTGTTTACATTCACCCCATACCGAAGTCCCCAGTGTCTACAGGAATCAAACGGACTGTTTCCATTTACCCCTTGATTTTCAAAATAATTGGGGGAAATGTAAACAATGCCGGGGTAAATGTAAACAACACTATTTTGCGCTTCATGGTTACAGATCAGAAGTGCAATGATCACCAGTACAATTCTTGGTGTTTTTTAATAATACAACTATTATCCGAAAGTGGAAAGGAAGTACCAAACATTTTTATTTTTATTTTTTTCAAAATTTGGTTTAAAAAAAGGCAGAAAGTGTTTCCATTTACCCCAACTGACCCTACATGTTTTAATATTTAAATTAAAAAATTCGAATTTACCTATTTTTGTGAACATATAGAATTTTGTGGTTAAGACAAAACAAATGTATTTTTTGATTCCAGCATTTAAGAGATATCAAAATAACCTCTCAAGTGCTCAAATGCTACCAAAAACACATTTGATTTGAGAGAATATGCTATAACTTTACAAATGTAAGCATTATTAAAAAAATATTGAAAAAGAAAAATGTAGGGAAAACAACATTTTTTTCCAAAACTTCAACGGCCGGTAGAGGCCCAAAAGTACCCTTGAATATTTTTTATGTTATTTTTGAAGGGACACCCTAATGTAGGCCCTAGTTATAGTAAACATTTTCTTTTGCTTTTTTTGACCACTTGAAACTTGATGGTTGAACTCAATCTTGTTCTTAAAATGTTGCTCATAAATCATAAAGTTAGATTATCAAAAACAAAATATGCAAATGATCTTATAATTTTCTAGAAAAATAATTTATTCATTTTCCGTACGAAAAACTTTTTCTGATCAACTTCTCAGTCAATTCCACAAAAGAAAACCGAATCATTCCATTGAAGTATTTCTTTTCTTTACTGTTCCATCTGTCAGGATTTTTTTTTTCTGATGAAATCCAATCAGTGGGGGTTGGTTTGTTGTAATTGTTTTTGTAGGGAAACATTTTTCGCTATGAGTTCCTAAACGAAAAAAAAAAGTCATTTTCATACTGTTCCAACTTTTTGGGTTGCTAAAACGCAATGTATGGCTATAACTGGGGAATAAAACGTGTGCATACGGGCGATTTCCCTACAAATTAAAACAAGAGAGCAAAATATCTCAAGTAAATAGACTTGCGTGTGAAAATTAATTAACTTTGGGTGGACTATACCAAAATGTATAAGCTAGAATCGACCGACCAATCGGGCATGCATAACGTCACAGAAATATATATATAATCGTATAAGACACCTGAAAACGAATTCAAACGGCCAGTACCTGGTGGTAATCGTCGTAATCGTTGTGTCCTTGGTTTAAGAAGGCAAATTTGCAAAGGGATCTTTTCTCAGTAGGCCTATATGCTCTGATCGACTATAATGGCAATCACTGATCGTCATTCGTGTTAAGATAACAACTCTTTGTGAGGTGATCGCTTTTGGAAGAGAATCAACGAATTATTCGAGAAAATCAATCTTTTTTTTTATCTAAACGACTTTAAACGTCCCATCGGGCAGAAAAATCAATCTTTCTTTCGATTCGGATCACTTTTTGCAGATCTCGATATTTTTTTAGATTTACACATACCAATATACTATTTTGGCCACGCACAAATTCTAAGTAAATACGTTGGGAACGTTGTCACTTCTGACTATATGTTTTCAGTCTCCCCATCTGAACTTTGATAGACCATTCTCCTACTCTTTTCCGAGTAGAGATGAATGGAATGCAGATGAACCCACAAATCGGAAATCGGTATCCATCTACACAGACGGATCAAAGATGGACTGTGCAACCGGTACCGGTATATTCTGTAAGGAATTAAATATACACTGCTCCATTAGGCTTCCTGACAGCAGCAGTGTCTTACAAGCAGAGGTTCTGGCAATCGCGGAAGCAGCCCGAATGGTGTCATTGTTGGCAATACCACGTAATGATATTACCATTTTCATTGACAGCCAGGCGGCTATAAAGGCAATTTCTGCTATTGAAATAAAATCCAAGCTAGTTCATAGCTGTCGCGAAGAGCTCAAGGTTCTCTGCTCGCAGCACTCTACCAATCTCTGCTGGGTCCCTGGACACAGTGACAAAGCTGGCAATGAGAAAGCTGACGAACTGGCAAGAAAAGGGTCTGCAGTGGATCATGATAGAGCACTACAGTCGATCAAGACTGCACTCTGTAATCTCAGAGAACGAGTGGAGAACAAGATTCGTATGAAAACCAATAACAGGTGGAAAGAATTAACTATGTACCTGTGAAGTATCTCGGAAGCTATGGCCAGTATATGACAGAGGCCAAACCATCAAACTTCTACAGTTTGACAGGTCACCGCTGTCTAAGCTGGTAGGGGTTTTAACGGGGCATAACTTTCTAAGAAACCACACGATGAAACTAAATCTCAAAGATGACGATGTATGTAGAGGCTGCGGGGACGAAGAGGTTCATGAAGACACACCTCACTTCCTCTATCACTGCCCGAGCCTCTGTCACTTGAGGAAAAGAACACTTGGAAGCCATTACTTCCATGACCTAGAAGAACTTTCTGATGTTACACTCTCTGATCTTTACAGGTTCTTGAGGACATCAGGATGGCCGGACAACGTCGGGTAAATACATGAAGGAGAGACATGTGCTAACTATCTACAGCACCAAAGTTCAACCCCCAAAAAAGGTCATCACAATGGGTCCACAAGGACCTAAATGTGGTATAGTAGGGTCTTCCTTGCTCTACCAACCCGTTTACCTAACCTACCTACCAATATACTATGTACAGATGTTTTACATCAGTTTAAGAAGTTTGCTTTCGAGACAAATCCACAAAGTTTCGTGAAAATCAAAATAACAAAATACATAAATAGCTATGGATAGGATTTCGGAGGTATTATTATCTTCATTGTCTCCCTCGTCATCTGAAGACTACAAATCACCAAAAATACTTCATTTGTATCTACAACAGAGAAAACATTTTTCATGTCGATATTCATTTGTGATGATTTGAACAGCTGATATTCACCCCTATCGAGGTATCCGTTCGGAACGGAATTTTCTCCGATCTGTACGAAATCGGAAAAATTCCATTCGAGGTATCCGTTCCGATACAACTTTCGGAAAAATTCTCCGATGGCATGTAGCGCACCTTGTCGCATTGCGTGGAACCGCGTTATATCACTTGTTTTTGACAGGCAAACGAATTGCTGCGGAATATTTTCATGTGAAATGAACGCGTTTGTATGCTTCATTTATTTTATTCCGAAACGGATACTTCGAACGCAATTCGAGTTCCGATCGGATTTCACTTTCGTATCGGAATTTTCTCCGAGCGGATACCTCGATAGGGGTGATTGTTGTCAATTAACGCACTAATCCATTTACAAAAGTAGATCAATTTCGTTGCATGTTCCATGAGCAGCGTAAAATCTGAGATCTAAAAAGGATTTCTGGTGGTCCCAATGGAAAACGACATAAATCTCGCTCAGAAATCGAGTTTCGCAAAATTGATCGGTCAATGTAACATGAAATCTGACAGCCAGCTGATTTTGAGAGCTGAAAAAACTGTTCTGCATCTGAAAAAAGTGATTTTCTGTCCCAATGGAAAACGACATAAATGATTTAGGAGTAATGACCGCTTTTATGGCGTTCATTGTGTATGAAGTGTGAAACATTATCCAGGTAGTGTCGTTTGTTTTTTTACGTTTCACTGTTAATAGTTATGTGCTCCGCATTATGACGCCACCAATTTCTTTCGGAGGATATCGGAACCTAGCTGTTAAAAATTTAACAAAAAAATTCACTTCATCGCACTTCAACGTAATTTTTGCCGATATGCCTTACAAAATGTCGGAACAATTTTCCATAACAGTTGTTCCGCAGAAAACCTCGCAGCAAAAATCTCCGGAACGTATAAAATCGGAGAATTTTCCGTTCCGACGGATTCCACGCTATGGCCGATTTTCCTGAAAAAACACCATGTAAGACGACCGCCATTGTTATCCCGGTTTATGTAGGCACTTGCTTTTTTTAATGATTAATTATTCAACTCGACAATTATGGTCTACACGATGCTATTAACATTTTTTTTTATTAATTTTATATTGCATTCACATTTCCGTGTTTTTATATTGCGTGTCATATTGTTTATCTTCTGTTTGCGTTGAACTTGAGTATATCCAAAAGTAAGGCTATAATACTAATTACTCTTTTGTGTAAATTTATAATAGAGTGGTTTGCATCTGTGCTAAACTTTTTTTAACGCATCGGTTAATTGAAACAGTTGAATGCGGTGGTTGATTATAGCGTTTAATCAAAGCAGATAGAACGTTGGCGTGCTGAATATTTATATGAAAATACATTTATGTAATATTGCAGGAGAAAAAAATATATTGCTGACAAATGTTATCACGCAGTAAGCGACATGCGCACAATTGTATTTTTTATACATATTTGGGTGGCTATTAGCCTTGAATTTGAACATCATTTTCTTCTTTTATTGTTTATTTTCGCGTCATAGCGTCATTTGCACTTCTTATGTGGGTATTTTGTAGGTTAGGTAAGGTTAAACAGAGTCCGCTGCTCTTGCAACCATTTCGAATTCTGCTTATAGAACCAGATATTCCGTTTTTTTGTAAAAGTTGATGTTTTGGAAAATCACCATTCAGTGCAATTTTTCCTTGTTCGTATTTCTTGACTGAAATCCTCTTATCGTGACTGAGTTTTTTTCCTATGTATTTAAAATCTACGAGAATTACGGGAAATTTTACGGCACCGAAGGCACTACACTTGATGGCTCAGCTAAAACGGAAAATTTTGCCAAGGAACAGCTTAAAAAGTGGCGCAAGTCAGTCTTCCTTTTTACACTCTGTGAAAACATATTTGATTATTCAAGTCGAGCCGCATTGATCCTATGCCCGAGAAGGGGGAAAAGGGGGGAGAAAATGCAATAGCGAACTCTGTGAGGTCGAATGTAATCAAAAAAACCTCGACTATATTGGCTTAATCGCTAAAAGAAAATGCGTTAAATGAAAAAAACCTCAAATCATGAGCAATATTTATTCATCACCAAACTCCTTTAAGTGGAGTGATATTTTGAAAATGTTTTCTCAACTTGAACTTAACTTTAAACCTTCAACTATCGTTGTCGTTATCGTACCTTTAAATTGACGTGTACAATTCTTTCAGGCAGCGAAATTGACGAAATACGCAAATTTTCAAAAGGCATGCGATATCATATTCGGCATCTTTACAGTGATTTGGATTGTCACGCGGTTAATTTTCCTTCCTCGAATTATATACAGGTAATGTGGTCTGCACTCTTTTTTTATTAGCACAAAACTAACCGACCCTTCACCGCTAGCTCATCAATTGAGGCACCAGAGATCCTGCCCATGTTCCCTGCATACTACATCTTCAATGGACTGCTTATAATGCTTCTGGTGTTACACATTTTCTGGACATATATGATTTTGAAAATTGTCGTAGACTCTGTCAAGAAAGGACTGGTAAGTGGACAATAACATTTTGAAATGTACATCCGCTACAATTGCTCATTTGTCTTTCAGATGTCTGGGGATATTAGGTCGAGCGACAGTGAGGAAATTTCTGACAGTTCAGAGAGTACAAAGCTTCTAACTAACGGTACCCCAAAAGAAAAGACTGCAAATTCAGCAAGTTTACCAAAAAGCAACATTGGTGAGCCCACCAATTGATGATGATTGATAACATTGCATAGAAATGTTCAAAGTAGAAACTAAAAGTGTTATATTAGGATTATAATTCTTTTCTTCTCGTCGTTTGTGTTTATTTTTCCTTTTTATCGGTCACTAATGTTTTATGCTGAATAAGAATGAAACTGAAACAACAATTATTATTCATTCCGTTTTTTGTTCATTTGTACTTTACAACTAATATAAAATAGTTTCTATGATCTGCTACTAGCCCTTTTGTATTCAAAGAAGAAGGAGAAAAACAAAAGAACTGTTCTAAATCGAAAACTAATCACCATCTCTCTCTCATTTTGAAGCAGAAACAACAAAAAAAAAAAAAGAAAGAAAGGAAAGCGATACAAACGTTCTCTATGCTTGTGTAAAACTAACTTTTTTGTTTGTATAAAAGAAAACACTTAGAATAAATTGTTACTAAAAACCAATTAAATAATATTTTTGAAATTCACCCTGTGTCTATAAAAATATAATATATAAAACAAACAGTGCTATTGCTAAAACGAAACATACCTATCTGAGCAGGAAAGGCTCGCGAACTTCTTGTGTAGCTTAAAAGTGAATTGCCTACCAATTGTATAAGTTTGGCTAGCTAGACGGCTTACTTCTCGAAACTCTGTTCTGCGTTTGCTAAGTCTTAACTTGATCACATTTCATAACGGCCGCAGAGCACGGCACCAAGTTGATGTTGCACAAGCACTTTTTGCAAACGAGTTTCATATAAAGACACACTTTAATCTTCACTTGACCTGTTGAGGCTTACAGGCAGAAAAGATTGAATGCTCGAACAGTAACCGTCTGTGTATTGCTTTGTAGATCGAAACAGTTTAAACTATACAAGGACTTGGCAGTTGCTATCCGGTGTATAAAATGTATTTCCTTTTTTTAATTTATTTGTGAAAATAATGATGACTCTTATTAGCATTGGAATGCTTGCGAGAACCCTGTGTATTTATTTTGTATTATTCCTGTAATAGAAATATGAATATAGCCGAAACCCATTTCGACATGAATGGCAATTGAATAAAAACATTAAATTTCCATTGTTTTATTTTAAAGTAACTATTAATTTAAAAAAAAAATATTATACATCGTAATAAAATAAGTTGAAATATTAATTGTTTCGGATTTCATTTACAAAATGTTCTTCTGCACTTGTCTTGCCTCTCATTCTTGTGTAAGGACGGTCATAAACTAATAAAAACACGCCAAAGAACCTCTCGTCATTTGTACGAATAATAGAAACAACTAGTTCTTTCTTAAACCGAAAAAGGGGCCATTTTGATCATTGTTTAGAAAGTGGTTGGCCTTGAGGCTTAAAAAGAGGGCTATTTGGCCCCTAAACTAAAACCTGCAACCTCTCGCAATGAAACACCGGAAACGACTGTCAGTCAGTGATGAAAATCGACTTTTCTCAAGTGTACTCAAAACTGAAATGAAATAGTACTGAAACGTACAAAATAGTAGGTACCTACTTTTTTTTCAAATGCCATAAATGTATGTTATTGTATTCAAGCAAAAAAAAAAAAAAACATCTATAATAATCACTCAAAAACTTGCATTAAACCCGCTGAATACAAATGCATTTAATGGTGGAGTTTAAACCGATTTTAGATCGATTTTACACCTACGTAATTTTTAATTTCACATAAATTTACATTTATTTTTTGTTGTTTGTCACTTGGGAACTGCTTTGATATTTGATTTGCTGAGTGCTGATTTTTAATTTTATTGTATTACATAATTATAAATTAAACCTCCAATATGACTCTTTTTTTAGCCGGAAATATTTCCGAAACTAAACGACATCTAGCCCTAGCCCACTTGTGCATTCGATATAGACGAGGACGAAGTTGATACACCATTTATGCTGTTCCATCAGTTCTAAATTCGTCTTCTAACTACGAAGCCATCAACATTTTCATCGTTAAGATACGAAGAAATGTTAATATGTATTATGAAATTGAAATTTTAAGCCGAGTTAAAATACCTTCTTGTGTTCGGGTTTAATGATGTTATGGATTTGAGTTTAATTTTTGGAGTAAATAATATGGCCGTAAGTGAAATAACCTCATACATGCTCAATTTATTCCGAAAATTAAAAATAGTACAAATAGTACTCAAAATTGAGAAGTGGTACTTGCGTACTCGGGAAAGTTAAATAGTACAGAAACTAGTACAATAGTAAGCCTTTTTTCATCTATGCTGTCAGTATGCGTGTGAATCACATAAGGCGTTTTTCTTTTTTAGTTCAGAGCTGAGCACTGAACTGAGCTCGAGCTATATGAGCGCGCTCTGAACTGAGCGTGCTCAGATCGTTCTGATGATTTTCTGTTTTTCCTGTTTTTCTTTTCTCTCAAATAGGACTGGAAGTGTGAATGTATACGTGTAATCAGCATTTTACTCAGCCTGCTCAGTCAATTAATTCTGAGCTCATAGAGCGCGCTCTGATCACGCTCTGAACGAAAAAAGAAACACAAATTCGAGCTCTGATGTATCTGAGCTAAAAAAGAAACACAAACTTTTTGTATAACAGTTCAGGTTGTGCTCTGAACTAAAAAAGAAAAACGCCTATATTTTTGTACATGGATTTACCTACCCTGGTTCTGATTAGAATTTAGAACTCGTCCCGATGTATGACTCCATCGAGTTCAAAGCCGAACTAATCTCATCCTCGTCACAACTAGCGCTGCTTTCACTATCGGTTATATCTCCTGGGGTACCCAAGGTCTCATATTGTTGACTGACAGGGCTCCCTCGTAGCTTGTTCTGCCTGTACGACGATGTGCTCCTTCCATGTCTTTTACTAGTGACGTTCGTTCGGATAAACTTCCTTTACAATAATTAAACAAATTCCGCAACCAATTTCTGTCGGATATCGAAACCGAGCTGTCAAAAATTAAACAAACAAATTTACTTCATCGCACTTCAACGTGATTCGCCGAAATGCGTTACAAAATGTCAGAACAATTCTCCAAACAGTTGTTCCGAAGAATACCCCGCAGCAAAAATCCTCCCTATCGTATAAAATCGGTGAATTTTCCTTTCCGACGGATACCTCGCTAGGGCCGATTCCAATCGCACGAATACCAACACAAAAAGAGCAAGTGAAGTTTTTATGTTCGTTAAGTGGCCCACAGACATCACACTTGTGCGCACACCGGTGTGCGGTGTGCGGAAATGTGTGCCGTCTGTGGGCTGGTGTGCACACCGATTTTTGGTGTCACACACGGTGCGAGTAAAAATCAAAACTTTTTGATTTTTGGTGTCGGTGTCTCGATCGGTGTGATGTGTGTGGGGATGCACGCGCACTTTCAGTTCTCAGTTGCATCCGAGTCGTTTATATGCGAGGAACGTCGGCATTCGGCCGTTTTTTGGAATGGCACTAAAGTGTGTATGATTTGGTGTGGCGTGTGTGGCGGAATGTCACACCGGTGTCATCACACCGGTGTGCGCACAAGTGTGATGTCTGTGGGCCACTTTAGGCACACGCGAGAAAGATTGACACAGCGACAGCAACAGCGATTATAGGATTAGCTCTAACGTCTAACGTTGATGTTGCTGTGCTTATGTGTTCAAAGTAATTAAAATACATTGGTTCTAAAAAGTTGTCAAAGTTGCTGTTGCTGTGTTAATCTGTTTCTCGCAGAAATCTGAGAGCGAATCTGAAGAAGCCCAATCAAATACCACATACACTGTGGGTCATTTGAAGAGGGACAGCATATCTTATCATTTTACAATTGTTGCGTTCCTAACTTCCTACGATAAAAATTGTTATACGGTATGAAAGGTTATTTCATTGCCCTCTCACTAACTAGATGTGTTATATTAGGTTTGTTTGACGTGGCTAGCACTAGTGCCCAGTGCCCACTAGTGCACACTGAAAAGTATCAGCTGATTTTCATGTCTGCCAAAAACCCTGCCCAACGCTGAATATTCGGCTACTAGGTATATGGAACACAAAATATGTTGCCCTGAAGACTCAGTTTTTTAAATTGAAAAATATTTATCTTTTAGTGAACGATGTATGAAAAAGATAACATTTTTTTCCATTTATTGTTAAAAATGAGAGCACTTAGTTCAGGGGCCAGATTCTGTAAAAAACGAAACGAAAAACGATTTCGCTTTTCAAGAAACGATAGAAATCACGCGATAGCGAAAATTTGCTTCATGTAACTCCTTACGTTTTTTTCTTCACATTCGTTTAGGTTTGAGAAACTGTGTGACAGCAAAATTATAGTTTGGCAGTCTCAGTATGTCGTTTTATTTTCGGTAAGTTGTTTTGACAACGAACAGCTGACAATTGAAAATATTTTTAAAGTGGAAATTGATTGTTTACGAAGCGGATCCTCCTCCAGCCAGTACTTCTAATGTTGCGGTAAGTTTTAAAATAGGAGGCACGTTTGTCGTTCGTGTACCTGTATGCAAATTAATAATGTCCAGCACATACTTAAAGGCGGCTTTGTTCAATCGAAAACGTTGCACAAAACTAAATAGAAAAACGAACTTTTTAACTAACTTATTAACTAACTTTTTAATCAAAATAAACCAACCTTTTGTCAGGTAATGTGAGAGGATTTGAACAATCCCGCAAACTTTTACTAATTTTTCTTAAGTTCACATGTTCAATTTCAACTTCACTTTCTTCGCTGTCGCTGGTCAAAAAATAATAATTTGCTAACATATCTAATAAAATATTCAGCACAATCTTAAAACCACCAAATTCAATAAGAATAAAAACGAAAATGATAAACGTCAACAAAATAGCTGTCGTTTGTTTTCTTTCGTTTAGACGATAAAATCTGTTCGTTTTTAGGGTTACATGAAGCAAGAAAAGCGAAAACGTCAAAAAAAATGTGTTCGTTTGTTTTTTTTCGCGGCCACGAGAATTTCTTTCGTTTTTGATGTTACATGAAGCAAACCGTTCGTGCGCACGAAAACGTGTAGACGTTTTCGCCTTACAGAATGCCGGCCCTGGGGTGGGATTCTGTAACATAAAAACGTACGACCGTTTTCGTTTGCACGATCGGTTTGCTTCATGTAACTACAAAAACGAAAGGAATTTTCGTTTGCACGAAAGCAAAAAAACGTAAGCCATTTCGTTTGCGTTTTCGTTTATTTTGCTTCATGTAACTCTAAAAACGTATGACATTTTCGTTCAGTGCGAAAAGAAAAAAACGACAGCTTATTCATTGACGTTTCTTATTTTCTTTGATTGCTAAATTGGTGGTTGTGTTATTTATTCGATACAAAATATGCTGTCGAATAGCAAGTGATAGTGATGATGCGATGTAGAACATCAAAATCTAAGAAAAATTCGAAAACTTCTTCGGGATTATTCCAATCCTCTTACGCTGCCCCAAGAAAGGTTTGTTTTATTGATGTGTATTGAATTGTAAGTTTACATGTTCTTAATTTTTTGTTTGGTTTTCTTCAACGTTTTCGGTTGAATAAAAGCCTTTAAGATATGTGCTGGACAGCATTTGTCTTAGTACAGGAACACGAAACACATAGGTATTATTTCTATTATAAGGATGTGTTAAACGCTCGAGGTAACGGCTGGAGGTGGTTACCAGTGGATGGTTGGCAACGATTTTGCTTCTCCTCTCGTACAGAGTACTTTGTCGAAAATACTACACGAAACTCTTAATATAATGGAAAACTTTCTATGTCCTCAATGGATAAAATGGCCATCAGAACTGGAAGGAAATGTTTCTAAGAGTTACCTACTTTTTCTAAAAATGTAAAATACCCGGCGGTAAGTGACAGCTTTTCAATTGTATTATAGTTTTTGTAAAACGATGTTTATTGCTTTAGTCATTGGCTGTGTTGATGGAACACATAATGTAAGCTTGATTTGTCCCATTTCGAACGAAGAAATGTTTTTTAACAGAAAACGTCATCACAGCATTAATTCTATGATTGTAAGTAAAGTTTCATTTGATACAAAAAAAAAAAACAATACATCATAATATATAATATTTCGTTACAGATTGCGGAGTATCGGATAATAGCTGTTTGTCCTCAATATGGCGGTGGAGCTCATGACTCTTTTGTATTCATTTAAACAATATGTTTTGCTGTGTGTGTTTTGTTGTTGACGTCCTGTTAATATGTAATTTATTCAAATAAAGAGTATGTGTGTCGGTAATTATTTATTGTACTTACATTATTATTTACAATATTGACCTTATTGACTCCAACCAAAATATCAACAAATAAAATATTTTGAATTTCCAGCTGTTGGCTGTCCTATGCTCATTATGATTCTCAAACTTTAATTTCTGCCTCACACTGTTTCTTAAACCCATGCGAAAGAGAAAAAGGAAACGAAAGGAGTTACAGGAAGCAAACTTTCGCTTTCGCGTGATTTCTATCGTTTTTTGAAAAGCGAAATCGTTTTTCGTTTCGTTTTTTACAGAATCCCACCCCTGATCTTGCGATTTCCATAATTCAAATATTTAATAAAAGTGTTTGGAATATAGATAATGTATTTGAACATTTATTTAGCTCCGATTCCAGCTTTTTTTCCATTCCATTTTCCTATAATATACAATTTTAGTTCATAAACATGGTTGTTTTCAAAGAATTCACTTTTAAATATCAAATTTATTGTATTTACCTTTATCACGATATCACAACAATTGAATAAAAGCAAGCGAAATGACAGTGAAACTCAGCACTGAGTTCTTGCCCGACTAATTAACTGTAGTCAGTTCAGGGCACAACTAGGGCGCCATAGAAGTCATGTCGAGTGCAGGTTTTCAGTACCAGGGTGAGTTCATTGCTATATCGAACACTTTAGGGTTAACCCAGTGCGCATTAGTGCTATGTTAACTATGATGATCTAAAAACACGACAAAAAAAAAGTAGGTCAATAGAATAGGGACACAAGTTATATTCTGCTATTACTTCCCGAAAAGTGATAAAAAAAGTATGCATTAGTAATGAGTACTTCCTCCCTTATTTAAAACTAATTCAAATGCTGGTATTCATAGAATCGTATAAGGATTTTAAATAATCTAGGAAAATTTCACCCCAAGCAAGGACATTGCGGAAAAGCTGTTTCCAGAACTTTTTGGTACGATTTTGCTGTCATTCTTGTACTTTGGAAGTTCAATGGTATAGCACCATAGTAGGAGACAGCTCCCAAAACTATAACGCCACCTTCGCTGCTGTGATGACTCGTCAAAAACCGTTCTTCCTTTCGCAGATCATGCAAATAGTAGTTAAATCCGTCCCGACCATCGAGGTTAAACTTTTTTTCATCCGAGAAAACTACTTTTTGCCACTCCTTTCCCCATGCCATGTGCTGACGTGCAAACTCCAAGCGTTGTTCTTTCCTAACCGGATTTAATGGTGTTTTTTTCTTAGTTTTTAAGTTGCAAATGGGCCTCTAAATCACTCGTTTAACTGTTTATAAACTTGCACTTACTCCAACTTTTTCCCTGATTTTTGCCACTGATCGAGCCGAATTAGAGGCTTCTCGTAAGATTGCTCGCTTATCTTGAGCAGTTAGCACTTCCCCTGTGCGTCCTTTCATATTTTTGCCATATTTCTCTTTATTTTTTAAATAATTATGCACAACCGATTTGCTTTTTTCAACTTTTCGGGCTATTTCAAGTAAACTGTGATCGTCCTCTTTGAAAGCGACGATTTTTGCTATTTCCGCGACATAATGGCTTTTCTCTACCCATTATTACTATAACTTTACTATTAATGCAAAACCACAATCTCAAAGCACACTGGCAAATTCACAAAATTTTAGTTATGCATTTTTGATAGCACTTTTCGAATTGACGACCGAATTGCAATTGTCCCTATTCTAATGACCCAATTTTAAACGTGCAGTTTATGAGTGAACAAAGAAAAAAATAAAGAAATAACTGTTCTTAAGTAAAACTCTCTTATTTTGCTCAAAATGTGTGAGCAATAAAGTAATCTATCATAACGGAAACTAATTTTTGCTTTTTGAACTAAAGAACAGAGGGTTAGAGTAAAACAAATGATGAAGCGGTTGTCCCTATTCATATGACCCGCAGTCCAATGGCACGAATATCAAGTAAAAAGAGAGCAAATCCCGTTTTTATGTTTGACTAAACACACGAAATCTGAAAGCAGAATCTGAGAAGCCAAATCCATTGCCACAAAAGAATGGAACTTACAAAGTTCCAGCCGTCACCGTCATCTTTTCGTATACACCCGTCTGTGTTTTTCCGTCAATTAGTGTTCTCATCGCACCTTTTAATATTGCTAAACATGTTTATTTACAGGACGATACAAAATAATTAGAATTACATCGTATTATCAGTTTTGTTTTCTTTTATCTTTAAAATATGTTTTAATGTATGTATTTCTTCGTTGACTTATCATATTTCATGTTAAAAAAATATATGTATGAAAATTAAGTAGACTAGATGGCTGTGGTGTCTCATGTCCATTCTTTCTCGCATCCATAGTACAAAATTGGCATTTCTGGTGATATTTACGCTATCACGACATGGTCCAAGTGTGTCGTAAATTCTAGGGAGCAACGTTAAACCAATTACTAACATGTTGTCAAAAAAAAATATTTAGATCCACTCGGCCTTGTGCTATGAGCGATGTGAAGTTAGAAGCGGTGTGCTCTCAGCGACACGTGAAGTAATCACCGATTGAGTTTGACCACGGCCAGGTTGGCCGGTTGGTTGCCATAAGCGTCTGCTATGGGATCGTGCTTTCATCTGGCAATGCAACAGAATGTATTCAACTATTACATAAAGGTGCTTATGAGACAACTTACCCGTCTGCGATGTACTTCATGCAAGTACAAAGTGCTCAAGCACATGTCTGCAGTGGTAAGATCGGTCGGATTGAAGCCCAAATGTGTATCCAATCCATAGATGCTGAAAATAGGATCACGCCGTGATAAGACTCGTGGCTAGATAGCAATTATAATACATTACCTAAAGAGAAGACTATCAGCAGGACCTTCTGGACGTCCTTCACTCTTCCGCACGCCAAACATTCGCATGCTTTTATCCATTTGAACAGTGGATTTGGGTAGCCCAGCCACAGGAGTATCGTCAGTTTCCTCCTCCTCCTGGTCGGGTAATGTGGAAGCATCCTCCAAGTTTTGCTGCAGCATCTGTTCAAAGCCAAATGCTCGTTCCGAATCAGCTGTAGTAGAAGGAGCATGCGTCGGAACGTTATGGGGTGTAAAGGGCTTTCGTGTGGGATACACAGATCGACTAAGAACACTGCCAGCAATGTGGTGATTGCTAAATATCGAATTTGCTATCGACGAGTACTATGGAGTGAAAATCGGCACATAAGCGACATTTACCAGACACTTCAACAAACAACCTCACCTCCTCGCCAATCGTTCCAAACGAAACTAAGCTCTCGGCCATGGCAGTGGTGTTATCAACTTCAACCGTTTTCTCCCGCATCAGATCCTGAATAGCGTTCTTGCGAATACCTTTCATAAACTGTCTAGCGTCTGGCGGCATTCTCCATTCGGGATTGGTTAGGGTGAAATGAACTAGCGACAGTTCAGTTTTGCCATTTTCCACCACATATTGTCTGGCTTCCTCCTCGAGTTGAGTATTGGTTTTGGTCGCTGGCAATTGCCACTCCGGATTGCCGTGTTTACGAACATCCATTTGTGCGAAAGAGCATACATTGCCTACTCCTTTCACAGTCACAGTGAAGCTTCTAAAAAATTTAACTATTTCCAAGGCTTTTGGCCGGAACACAAACAAAAGGATAAACGGCGTAACTAACGGGCTGCAGATCTCATTCAGTAGATATGCCTACACGAGGGAAAGATTAATGTTTACCACAGTTTTCTGTTTAAATGTTCTTCAGCACCTACCGCTTTGAATTGAAAGAAATGTCCAAACTCATGCTGCACTTGGGTTGTGTGTGCGTAGTATTTCCACTCACTTGGCAGGTAGTGAACATGTGCGAGTACTGCGGTTAACAGCTGTTCTGGACACCATATCCGATTTTCGTCCGGTATTAGAGTTCTTTATAGAATTAAATAAAAATGTAATCAACTCCCTTTTTCGTATGATCTATTTAAATTTACCTGCACACGACTCCGATCCCTGATAGGATAGCGATTATTGTGAGAACGTGTTCCACTTGAAACACATATTCATCATATATGCCAAGAGCCAAGATCAGCAGCAGTATGCCTCCGGTAAGGAAGAGAACATTTCTGAAATATTTTCAAGATAGTAAAAAGAGGGGCCATCTATTCCAATCAATTACTTTGCTATGATGTTCATAATGGGCGAGGAAAACGAATTTAGATATCTATCGGCTGGTTCGTAGGCACGATTCAGACGTGCATCTAGTTCGTGCTCTAGTTCGTTGAAGTGACGCAAGTAGAGGCGGCCATAGTTCGACCACGTGCGCATTCCTAAAGCGCCCGGCTCTTTTTTTAGTATCTAAAACATGTTTTACACGATTACAAATGCAATTTTTTATAATAAAAACTTACATTAACATATTGAAAGGAAAAATAGATGCATTGCCATAAGAAAATAACTGGGGATAGAACAAAATTTGCAATGGCCACCCACATTATTTGCTTCGAGAGTCGCTGAGCCAGTTCAACTTGATTGTTTCGTAAAGTGTAGTCGTCTCGCAGTTGCCAGTTATTCTGAAATGGAGATCCCGGACCGCCTGAAATTGTTTAAAGAAGTTAATAGCAATTGTTTCTAGTAATGTCAGAAGCAACAACCAAAAAATTGTAGCGTAAGTTGCAATTTAATGCTTAAAAATAAAAATGAATGCCACCCTACAAGACGTCTGCAGCAACCAGTCCAAGCATCCACAAATATCTACTAGCACAATTTAACCAGCCCCTAGCTAATATTTTTTTTTAGAATTAAAAGGGATACCTAGAATGTCGGTGGGTAACTTCATTGGGCCTTACCAATAAACATTTTTAGTTCCGAGTCTAAATTTTGGCTATATTTTCCATAGCAATTTCACAATTGTGAGCTGCCGTAAATTTAAAGTCGAGACTAAAATTTGTTATTAGTACGTCGCATTGTCTTGTCGTTTGCAAATGGCTTATGAGAAAAATATCAAACAGCGAACCCTACGAACTGTGCAGGCACAACGATTATTGAAAAACCTACTTGTGGCGTTACCTTAGTCTAAAATCACTCTTGTGGCTAGTCTAGTCAAAGTAAAAACACTTAATCTAAGACCACAGTAAACAATTTGAATTTGCTAAGTACCTATATAAATTAGTTGTAGACATAGGGGACGTGTAAAGCTTCGGCCACGCAATGTGCGACGAGCGACTGAGCGTCTGAGCGACGCAAAAAAAATAAAACACATGAAATCGTATGGAGGTGGCCACATAAACCCTGAGCGACTGAGCGATTTTTTAAGCGACAGAGCGACGTCGCTCTGCAATCAAATTTGTTTTAATTTTTCAGTCGATCGCTGAGCGACGAAGTAATAAGATGGACAAAATAAACACAAAAAGTATAATTTCTGCTGTCCAAAGCCGCCCAGTGTTATGAGAGGACACCCACGAAGACTATAAAAATAAAAATGTCACCGACAGTGCGGATTTTGAGGCAAAAATGTATCGTGGGATTTTAAAAGGAATTTTGAGTACAGTGAAAATGGAAAAAAGGGAAAAATGGCCACGCTTCGTGGGATAAATAAAGGGAGAGTGCTAATAACACTGGTCACCGATAAAGAGTGGAAAGAAAGAAAGAACAGTCATACGACAGTATTGCCAAAATCGATCTGGAAATCTGGGCAGATTTTGATATAAATGATGAAATTCACCATAATTTGCTACGTATTCTCGATCTGTAAATATGCACGAGATTTTTAACTTATAAGCTACGACGGACCGCACCTGACGATGACATTTTCCCAACTAATCGCTCAGCGACGTCGTTCAGTAAATGGCCACTTATCGATCAGATTCGACGCTCAGCAACTCGTCGCTTAGTCGCTCAGTCGCTCGTCGCTCATTGCGTGGCCGAAGCCTAAGAGCCGCCGCAATACAATCACTAAATCAAACGTAGACAACAAGGACACCAAGGACCTAAGAGACATGCGAATGATACTGTAATGAGCTAATCTTACTGGCGCCATTGACTTTTTTTTTAACGGGCTCCCGACCCGTGGGGAGTCTCTATCTGAGGCACTGCAGTCTTCCATCCTCTACGATCCCGGGCACGCTGCTTCTAGTTGTCCGGAACGGAAGTTCGGTCTTCCTTGTCTTCTCGAACCTGGGGGCTGGGATTCGAAGATCCTCTTAGCTGCAGCGTTATTGTTCATTCGCTCGATGTGGCCGAGCCAATGTAATGAACGTATTTTGGATTTTTGGACTACATCCACATCTTGATACAGGCCATAGAGTTCGCGGTTGTATCTTCTCTCCATTCACCCTCCTCGCACTCGGGACCAAAAATCCGCCGAAGAATTTCTTCTTTCGAAGGAGCCCAGTATTATCTCTCTCTTTCTGCTTATCATCCAGCACTCGGCGCGATATGGCAGAACTGGCAGGATAAGGATTTTATAAAGCTTACATTTCGTCCTTCGAGTTAGGAGTTTTGAACCCAATTGTTTTGCAAAACCGAAGTAGCAGCGGTTTACTAGGGATCTCCACTAGGGTGTCATTCGTGGAGTTCATGTTTGCTCTGAGGTAGGTGAACTCCTTAACTACCTCGAATGTGTTGCTATCAATAGTGTCGTTTTGTCCTAGGCGGTGGACAGATGCTTGTTTGTTGGTTGGTAGCATGTACTTAGTCTTGTCCTTATTTACTTCAAGGCCAACAAATTTCCCCTGTTCTTCAATCGCCGTAAGATCCTCTATCACTGCAAGCTGGGAGCGACCGATGATGTCGATATCGTCCACATACCCCAGAACCTGAACGGATCTGTTGAGCATAGTGCATTCCGTGTTGACACCTGCCCTGCGCACTACCTGCTTCAGCACTAGATGGAAGAAGTCACATGATAGAGCATCTCCTTGCCGAAATCCGGTGCATGTTTTAAATATTTCGGATGAGCTACTTACAAATTGCACGCAGCAGCGCGTGTTTTCCAGCGTCACGAGACAAAGGTGGATCAGTTTAGCCTGGATCCCGAATTCGGCCATCGTGATATAGAGCTCCTGGCGACGTAATGCTATCATATGCGGCTTTGAAGGCGATAAATAGGTGGCGAGTCTCAACTTGAAATTCATTGGTCTTTTCCAGGATTTGCCTCAGTGTGAAAATTTGGTCTATGGTCGATCTGCCGGGCCGGAAGCCACTCTGGTACGTGCCGATTAGTGTGTAGCAGAACGGTTTAAGACGTTCACACAGTACGTTGGTTAGGATCTTGTATGCGACATTAAGCAGGGATATGCCTCGATAGTTCTTGCAAGACATAGGATCGCCTTTTTTGTAGATGGGGCATATGGAGCTGATAGACCAGTCATGGGGCATGCTTTCTTCCACCCATACTTTGTTGATGATTTGGTGCATGCGCCCTACCAAAACATCACTACCGTATTTAAAGAGCTCCGCTGGTAAACCGTCAGAGCCTGCGGCCTTGTTAAGCTTTTCTATAGCTAAGCCAACTTCCTCTATACTAGGTGGTGGAACTGGATCTTCATTGACTGGACGTGTGTTCTCTTCCTGCCCTATCACTCTCTCTACATCAAGCATGTCAAACTCAATGGCCACAAGGGGCCAACCCAGCAGGATATAAATTTGTATGGGCCGCAAAAAAAAGAAGAAGAAAACAAGATCCACTTTTACTTTTTTCCTTATTAATAAGATTACTTTATTCGCTCCGTCGGAACGGTAAATTCTATGCAACGCATATATACTTTTTCGGAGGCTCAAATTCCATTCGAGGTGTCCGATTTCGGAAGAGAAACAAACAATTGCGATGGCGCACCGCACTCCAAATCGTAAACAGATTTCGCAACCAATTTTTGTCGGAGAAAATTTAAGAAAAAAATGCACTTCATTGCACTTCAACGTGATTCGCAGTTCTGCGCTACAAAATGTCGGAACAATTCTCCGAACAGTTGTTCCGAAGAATACCTCGCAGCGAAAATCCTCCGAATCCTATAAAACCGGAGAATTTTCCGTTCCGGATGCCTCGCAAGCGCCGTATAATTTTTAGAAAACATATCGAAAAACAAATTAATAACTTAACCTCCAAACTATAAATACTGCCGGCTGGGCCGCACAATTATTCGTAGTGGGCCGCATGTGGCCCGCGGGCCGCGAGTTTGACATGCTTGCTCTACATGATGCCCATTTAGCAGCTGCTGGAAGTGCTGCTTAAAAACATCGACTATTCCCTGCGCTTCGGTGACTAGAGTTCCGGTCGAGAACCCAGTTGCTAGTTGCTTGGCATTCTTGTAGAACCTCCTTCTTCTCTTCCCTCCTCCTGGTTCGATGATCTTCCCTTGTGTGCATCTTCTGTCACATTTTCCCACGTACGCATTCAATATCATAACACGGGCTTTTCCTCTGCGGTGGCTAGTACCCTACAGTAGTTTCGGCTACCTCCTTGATGATATCGCGATACTACTGAAGAAAAATATATATTTGCTCAGACAGTAAAGCAATCATCAGCAACCCCGCCAGATTTCTGGTAAGGGAATGCAAAAATAAATTAAATGCCCTAGCTAGTAAGAGTAACATCTCCCTAATTTGTGTACTGGGTCATAAAGGTGTAACGGGAAACGAATGGGCATACGAACTAGCAAGGGAAGGACCGTAGGAAAAAGACCAACCGCCCGAAGAAGAAATAGCCGTATACCACAGACCATAAATGAACAGACCAAAAATAATTTCAGTAAATACAGGGAAGACCTAGACATATAAAGAGTGGACAGTACAATAATAAAAACACCGACAATAAACAGGCAAACAGTTGCATCTTAAAAAAGCATGTAAATAGAACCGGCATATCAGAAACATCGATATATCCAAACTGAGGATGAAGATATAGAACATTTTCTCTGCCACTGTCCAGGTACAGCTAGGCTATGTAACAAAATTCTGGCAGCGCATCTGATAACAGACCTAACACGCCTCAGAAATGTGGAACTAAACGACATCATGGAGTTCAGCAAGCAACAGGAAGATTTACCGACAACACAAACTCCACATCCAGTGGCCACCTATCATTGATGCAACCCCTAACACAAACAGGTCTCGACTGTAGAATCCTCAGTTAAGAGCGGAGAGCTCACCTTCACTAAACAACCAATCAACCAATTGAAGACGATTTGACTGTCACAATTTAACTATTGAATAGCAATCCGATGACAAATTATTGCTACATAACTATAATTACCACTACTGGTTACCGTTTCTAAGAGTTGTTTCTTTTTTCCCTGGCTCTTACAGACTGTCATAAAAAGCATTCTAAACAAAACGAGTTACGGCAACGTCAATCAATGTGAATGCTGCCAACAAATTTTAGAGAACTTTGTTTATAAAATGTTGTGTACTTACGGAATAGAATAAAATCTATGTTATAAGTCAGGCCACGACTTAGAGATACGAATTCACCCAATATGGGAACACGAAAACGAACAGGTAAAAGATTTTTATTCATTAACGCTACCATGTAGTTTTTAAATCTGAAAAAAAAAAAAAAGGATTTAGAAACACCAACTAATTTGTTTAGTGGAGCATTGGCGATCAATCCAGTTTATTCCACAGTGGTTTTTGTGTATATTGATTGCCTATGGTTCGCATAAGTAGATTTTGCAATTTTACCTTAGAATTCTATGGTAAATATCTAATTCTGTAAGCTGCTCCTTGTCTATGCACATATGCTGTTCCGATTGCACTTCTCTTATTTTCTTTTTGATTTCGTGCCAGGTTATATTATCGAGTTCATTCTGGAAATAGATTTGAATTATGCAATATTTACGGTGAATAACATTATTAAAAAAAAATAGTATAAAATGATTTATTAAACTTAACTAAGTCGACCTAAAGGTAGGTACACAAGAAAAGACTGTTAATGTACGTTGTGACGAACAATGTGTCCAATATTGAGCCTTGCGGAAATCCTTTACTGAGTAACAAAAATTGTAAAACACACTGCCCGATATCTTTTGTCCAAGTACGAGATGTCAGATTCATTGCAAATGACGAAAAATCAACTCCTGAACTTGCTACATAAAATAAACAGTATAGTTCACTGTGCCAAATGTTTTACAGAAATCTAATAAATCAAGTATCGCTGTTTGTCTTTAACAACTTTAATTACGGAATTCGACGCAGGATCATCTTTTTTCCGATGTGTTAGCTTCATAGCAAAATAAGGTAAAGTATCGATAGGCCCGAACATTTTCCGAACAGGTATTATATGTGAAAGTGGCTCTCGATGAGAGAAACACTTAGACCGTTAATCGGTCCATTGTGCGTACCACTGGTGTTTAGGGGTTCCTTATCTGGTTACTCATATGAACCATTTGCTTCCATTGATAAAGCTAAGAATGTTAGCAGCGCTGGTGTCGCCATAGATCACTAAGATCATTGAGGAAGTAGTTTCCTAAGTACGCCATCCGTAGATTGGATAGAGCTGGGCAGCTGCAGAGAAGGTGAGTGACGGACTCATCCTCTTCCTCATCCCTGCAGCTTCTGCAAAAGTCATTGTATGGCAATCCAAGTCTTTGCGCGTGTCTGCCCTGAATACAATGACCGGTAATGACATTAGCAACCAGCGAGATGCTAGTTCTGTTTAGTCGCAGAAGCTCCTTGGATCTTTTAGTATCCAGGGTCGGCCAGGTAAGCTTGGCAACGTCGCAATATCCCAGATGTTTCCATCTATGGTTTGCAATTCTTGTTGCGTCCGCGTTAATGATTTGTTTAGCGTACGATAAGGGTGCCTGTACGTTGTACAGACTAACGCTATCAACACCGGAGGAGCCTAATCTTGCAAGTTCGTCAGCTGCACAGTTCCCTGGGATATCACAGTGTCCCGGAACCCAGCAAAGGGTAAGGTTGTACTGTCCAGCTATCTCGTTAAGAGATACGCGGCAATCTTCCACCGCCTTAGATCTTATTTCGCTGGAGACTAAGGATCTGATTGCAGCCTGACTGTCAATATAAATAACAATATCCCTGTGTGATATACTATTAATCGACAGCCACGCCACGGCTTGACGAATAGCTGTGATTTCGGCTTGGAAGACACTACAGTGTTTCGGAAGGGAGAAGGAGAGGCGCAAGCTTAGTTCTTCTGAGAATACACCAGCCCCGACTCCCTCTAATGTTTTCGAGCCGTCCGTAAATATTGACAGTGCTCCTACATGTAGGACATTCCGTGAGTCCCATTGGGATCTTTTCGGTATTTCCATTGTGAAGCCTTTTTCGAAAACGATTTTTGTAGGCAGGTAGTCAGTTGTATTAGGTAAGGGGCTTGTCTGCAGGAGGATGCTGGCATGTCCAGTTGGTTGTTCTCTCCAGTGTTTACCCTCCCTTAGTCTGATTGCGGCGTTGGCGGCGTATTCCTTGATGACGATGTCCAGAGGAAGAAGATTGAGCATTATCTGTAGAGCGGCGGTAGGAGATGTCCTCAGTGCACCCGTGATGCTAATGCATGCTAGGCGTTGAGTCTTCTCAAGGGCCTTTAGATTGGAGATCTTGTCCAAGGCCGACCACCATACTATTATGCCGTAAAGGATAATCGGTCTGATTACCGCAGTGTAAAGCCAATGCATTATGTTGGGTTGGAGGCCCCATCTCGAGCCGACAGCCCTTTTGCAGGAGTAGAGTGCCACTAGGGATTTCCTAGCACGTTCGGCAATGTTTTCCCTCCATAAAAGCTTGCTGTCTAATATCAGCCCCAAGTATTTGGCACTTTTGACAAACTCGAGTGGAGTGCCGTTGAGATTAGGGGGGGTGATAAGAGGTATCTTAACCCTTATAGTGAAAAGAACTAGTTCTGTTTTCGTCGGATTGACGCTTAGACCGCAACTATTGGTCCAGACTACTAGTTTACGTAAAGCGAGTTGCAGGATATCGGAAAGAGTCTGCGGATACTTTCCTGAAGTGAGTAACGCGACGTCGTCTGCATAGGCCACAACTTTCCGAACAGGTATCACTCTTTAACTTTTCAGATTGTAGGACAATATTCCGCCGATCGTATTAAAAAAATACGTTATCGATATAAGGGGTGGGGTAGATCATTGCGATTAAATGCTAATAGACGAAAACAATTACTGTTGACGTTTTTCCAAGGTTTTTTTTTTTTTGCCAACATTATTGCGTGCTCAAAAATTAATTCGTTCCTATTTAAAATTATCAAATATTTCTAACACACCCACATAATCTATTTCCAAATAAAAACCCTAGGTATACGATACATAGGTATATGTTCAAAACAACTTACATCTTCAATTTGTAGCGCAGTATTGTAAAATTTCTTTATGTCCGAATATTGAGTAACGTGATAAATCATTTTGATTAGTTTGCCCATGAAGAAAATTGTGGCAAGAAACAAAATAAAGTAAGTTAAACCAGTAAAGTTCTTAATACATTGTCCCATAGGTATAATGACGTCGCTTATGGAAACTTTAGTGCTGTTGGTATTATTTTCGGCTTTTGGCTTTTCATCTCTATAAATTAGAATAATTTTTATAATGCATTTTTATTTGTGGTTGTTAATTTTACTAACCCAAATAAAATCGGAAAATTAATACAGTGTACTGTAAAAGTAAGTAGCCATACGACAAATCCAAACTCACACAACTGAAACACTTCATCCATTACAATAACAGTGAATCCATGTTTCTGATGATAATTATACATCCGGGTGAAGAAAGAATCCAAATCCTCTATGTGATTCCATCGAGCTGAGAAGGAGAAAGTATCAGCTTAATTTTTCTGCCCGAAGCAACTTGTAATACACTTTTTCTTACCTCTACTCGTTTCAGGAACTATGTGTATCATAATACCACTTGTCCTCGGGGTATCTTCATTTTCGTTGGGACTTTCAACATCCTCGCTGTTCTCCCCACTGCGAAAGGGATTACTGCCCTCATTTAGCGATTTATAGTTCACATCGGGATTGGCCATTTGTCGATTGTCTAAAAGGAGAAATACTTTATTTAGAATAAAAAGTCGATGTTATGTCAATGTCATTATACCAAAACAAGTCGATGTCGCACAAAAAAAAATCTTTGTTTGGAAACAAAGAACGAACCTGACGAGTAGTGGCTGGGTTTTGCCTATTTACGAACTAATTTTGCGATTATTTACGATTATCATTTCGCAAGCTTTTCTCACAGGAACTAAATTCATAACCATGCGTTTCAAACTATTTATTGAAAACACTTAAAAGCACATTAATCTCGAATATAAAACGATTCAATTTCCACCTTTTAGAGAGAAAAAAAAAACTGATGCTGTCATGGAAGCTGTTCACGGGACGCGATATGTTATTATTTTGTAAATGAATGCGTTCGAGCCGATTTAACTGTACAGTCAGTTCAGTTCGAACAATTTGTTTTTGTAGAAATCGAAGCTAATGTGGTATTCGATTGGGCTTCTTCAGATTCGCTTTCAGATTTCATGCGGCTAATCGAACATAAAAACGTCACTTGATCTTTTTCGTGATAATATTCGTGCGTTTCGAATATATGTAGCCTTCAACACTCTTTAAAGCAAAATTTGAGAATCGTAGAAGTGCTCTGAAATCTGAAAAAGATTGTATTTTTTTTTGTACCAAACTAAAAAGTGAAAACCATGTTTTCGTCAAAAACTCGTCGATACATTCACACCGAACACCAACACGAATTTCTATTAAACTGCATTGACACTATCACGCACGCGCATTTTTGCACGAGACGGGACAGAGAGATCCGTTTGTCCGCAGTCAATGTTAATAAAGGCGTAGGAATGAGATCATAAATCAGACGCCTAATGGGGCATTTACACAGTCACACATTCCTATCACGAATTAAAGGTAACTGATTTGTGATCTTATTCCTTCGCCTTTATTAGCATTGACTGCGGACAAACGGATTTCTCTGTCCCGCCTCGTGCAAAAATGCGCGTGCGTGATAGTGTAAATGCGGTGACAACCTTCGTTGGAATGACCATGTACACGTTTCCTTAAACGGTGCAAGAAATATTTTACCCCTTCTGATCTGGCTACAATATACAAGGCGTGATCTCATTCCTTCGCCTTTATTAGCATTGACTGCGGACAAACGGATTTCTCTGTCCCGCCTCGTGCAAAAATGCGCGTGCGTGATAGTGTAAATGCGGTGACAACCTTCGTTGGAATGACCATGTACACGTTTCCTTAAACGGTGCAAGAAATATTTTACCCCTTCTGATCTGGCTACAATATACAAGGCGTTCATTCGCCCAAAGCTTGAGTACAATTCCCACATCTGGTCTGGTGCACCGAAAACTATATTGCACTTACTAGATAGGATCCAAAATCGTGCGTTGAAACTAATCGGAGACACGAATATCGCGAATTCTATCAATTCGCTTGAACATTGTAGAAATGTTTCGTGTCTCTTATTGTTTTATCGTTTCTTCTACATACAGTGCTCAAATGGAATTGCCAACTGCATTCCTCCCCTTCAAAAATTCAACCGCAATACTCGCCATGCCAGGAATGCCCATCAGTTTACTATCCAGCCTATCTTCGGACGTACTATGAAATACAGGGACTCTTTCATAAGCCGTACATCGCGAATGTGGAATGCCTTGCCCAGCTCTGTCTTTCCTCCCCAGTGCAATTTACAGGCATTGAAGACCAATGTGCATCGGTATCTCCTATCTCCTCTATCCCAATTTCCTTAATGCCCGCGCTGTGTAATCACATAACACTATAGGAGTAGTCACAACCACTTTAGCGCGTGTTAATTATAAAAAAAACATTAAGTTTAAGTGCTCAAAAGAAGCAAAAGAACATTTCTACGGTTTCGTTTTTCGTACGGCTATAACTGGGGCCTTAGGTGGAGCATATTGTCTATTCGCTCGATGTGGCCGAGCAAATGTAGTCGACGTAATTTTTTATTTTATAGTTTTGTTTTATAGGAAAGTGAAATTTCGTAACCCATCGCTAAAACAAATCAACAAGCTGAACTTTCCCATAATTCCTACCACGTAAACAAGATGTCCGATTAAAATACGTGTTACGTATTTCTGTGTGTTATAGGTAATGATGTCCCTTTCAGTCAGACTCAAGTTTTGATCTAAGGTGGAATATCCTTTTATGACACGATAGATTCGAAATAGCTTCAAAAATTGCTATAAGCAGTATTTTAAAAAATTAGATAAAGAAGCGACATCGCATAATTACTACATAAATGTAATTTTCCATTGGTTTCGCTCAAAGATGTCAACTGAGTTACACATTTAATTTAACCATTAGCGTTGTTATGCACAAACGAAAATGCTTATATTTAAAATAATTTCATTCATGACTTCAAGTTTACGTCGTCTTTGCAGCATTTTGAACCTTGTTGTTGACAACTTTCAACAACTCAACCGCAGTTTCCAAGACTTTGTTACCTACTTCTTTTATCTGCTTATCTCCAGTGGTAGATAGTTTAGTGATTAGATTTTGCGTTGACTTTGCAAAGAATCCCTTAAAATATGAATTATTAACTGACATATGTAATGCTTTCGTCGTATAACTTAATTATCTTACAAGTTCCTTGGAAAGTTTGGGAAATTCTTTCGTCAAAGGCTTAGCCGCTTTGGTTACATCCTTTTTTATATTGAATTGCAAATTTGTCAAAAGACCACCAACCTCTTTGTTAAGAGAGCCAATAGTATCATCAAACTGAAAGTTAAGAAATTATATTTTATTTAGCCGTATCCGAAATTAATGGCCTGGGCACTCATTCCGTAACTCTGAGAACGATAATCGTTTGCGCGATAGTAGTCAACGATCTCGTCATCAATTTGCTTTCCGTAACTCTATCACTATCGTCTCGTCTATCGTTTTTTTGTATACAACGAGAGAGAGCATTGAAAGCACTGAGTTTCCTTCAGAGACTTTCAAACTATAGTGAAAATTCCAATCAGATGTCGTTTAAAATGTCAGAAATGACTTTTTTTCAATCATTTTGTGTTTGATGCCGGAAAATTTGAACACTGCAAAGTGTATTAAATTATACCTCAGTTTATTAAAATTAACAAATAATACCGAAGAAATGTATTTCAGCAATGCATATGACAATTTTAATTGCTTTCATGAATGACCATCCGGTCTTGGCCAAGGGTAATAAGCCAAACAGCTACCAAGCAAAATATAACATCAATAAAATAATTGAAGTTAACGCGAGTTTTTTATTTCATCCCTCATTTTTGAAGCCAACTGTCGCATCCGGTTATTCCCACTTAGTGCTTGCGAGTCGTTTAAAATTGCACTTGCTAAATCTTCGTATTGTTCGATTACTGTTATGGAGGGCAGAACAAACATTTGCAAAAATCGCAATTTCTCTAGCTATAATTTTTTTTTCAAGTAGAACTCAACATCGACCTGAGGATTATGACAACATGTAATCTTATGCCATATGAAGTTAGTGATTTACGTTTTGTACCCTTGGAAACAGTAAACACCAATACACCTTTCTACAATACTTCTTGCTTTTGCATGAGCTTCATACAAAACAAGTTTAAAAGGTAGGTATTTATATATTTGGTAGTAGTATGTATTTTAAAAATATCTAAAGTCAATTATTCTTCTTGAAATTCGATAAAAAAATTTTAAGCTGATTGCAAAACGAAAAATCAATGCAAAACGACACCTCATTAGGTATCGCTCAAATTGTATCGTCTGGGCGATAGCGTTTCGACGATTATTGTCTTACGTGAAGCAAATGTTCAAACGTCAAAATGATATCGTCTGGACGATAAACGATTATTAAAGTTACGTGAAGCAAAGCTATCGTCGAAACGCTATCGTCTGGCGATAATCGACATACGGAATGAGTGCCCTGTAGTAGCAATATTATTTGTAAAAAGAAATTATTTGTATCGTATTAGGTACTATAACAGTTATCTGCTTCATCATCAATTACATCAAATTTGTTTATGATACCGTAAAATGTGGTGACAAGCAACTTTTTTTTTTGGTTTGGTTGTATTTTCTGAAGTTTTTA
Source organism: Cheilosia urbana (assembly GCA_946477585.1). Lineage (NCBI taxonomy): Eukaryota > Metazoa > Arthropoda > Insecta > Diptera > Syrphidae > Cheilosia > Cheilosia urbana. The sequence goes on along the minus strand of OX297854.1, from coordinate 59,473,447 downwards.
CTGTAGCTTCAATGTGAGTACGTACACCTAAATATGATTCATGGCTCCTATTTTCATTGCTAGTCTCCCTGTTGCTATACAACAAGCATTTCTATTATATTTCAAGCAAAATACAATGTTGAGAGTCACCCAGCCACTGGGGTGACTAGCGACGAGAAAGGGGTGACTAGCGACAGTAAAGGGTTGACAAGCAACTACACCCCATTTTACGGTACCTACTGAAGTTTTCTATAGTGTATAATGTGAAATGTGATAAACAAACATAAAATTATACTCACAGTTTTAGCTAATGGCTTAATAGCTTGATCCAAAGGCTGGATGTAAGCTTCTGCAGTCGAGGCTGCCTTAGTATGAAAGTCTATAAATAATTTAGCAAACATGTCAAATGGTAGGCCGGGTGCTGATGCAGGTGAATTTGGACTGGCAACTTCTGATGACGCAATCTATAATATTTGTTTACAGAGATGAGTTATTTTAGAAGTCGCCATAATGTTCAAAAATCCTTTTAAATACATATAAATTTACGCACTTGAACGAAAAGACAGCAGATTAAAACCGCAAACGTTTTCCCACCCATTTCTAGCGATTCCGACTGTGATTAACTGCAAACAAAAACTACGCTTGGGAAGCAAGATGAACAACTTTTCATGAATTTTAGCTAGTAAATATTATATGCAGTTTGTTGAATAACTTATCAGTAGACAGTAATAGTATGGGTATCTACATCATCTCATCGTTTTGAAATTTTTAGTTTTTTTTGAATTACATACATAAATATATATGTATATATATAATATTTTTATATACCTACCTACCTACCTACCTACCTACGTATACTATTTGTTATCAGATTTTTTTTTTTGTATGTGTTAATCTTCATCTTCGAATCCACTCCCGAGGGACGGCGCAGTAGAGGAAGACCGCGACTCAGGTGGCGCACGCAAGTGGAAGGGGACCTAAACCAACTTAGCGTGCGAAACTGGAGACAGCTGGCCAAGGATCGTGCTGGCTGGAGACGCTTGTTGGTTGAGGCCCAGGTCCACCCCGGACTGTAGCGCCACCTTAAGTAAGTAAGTAAGTAAGTGTTAATATTCATTCATATTATGAGAACTATATTCATTTTTATGTTTTCCCATAATATGTAATCGTAAAAAACTAATTGTACAGAAATCATGATTTTTTTTTTTTTTCCTAAACCGACCAACCGAAGTGACAGTTCTAAGTGGTTCTTAGGGGATCTATAATGTCGCAAGCTGCTGTTGGCGCAATGGAAACAATTTGAATATGTTTTTTTATTAGTGTCTTCTGGGTTCATCAATCCAAAAATAATCAAGGTACAAGGTATCAATTTAAATCCGATTGGATCGGAAAGGCCTAAGAAATTTTGTCAATAGGTACAATATAAAGGGTCTTTCATTAAGGACTTGACGACTTCTTTTTTTAAATAAAATGCAAACTACTTGAGATATCTTAAAACAAAATTATTGGCTGGAATTACTATCGAAACATTTATGAACGGAATTCGACTCCACCACGGGAACGTATGCAGCGGTCGTTTCATTGAACCCAATTTTCAATGACTCGGCCGCCAAATTTCAATCGATACAGCCGCTATTTACCGTTCAATATTGGCTCTAAGCTCCTCTAACATATAGTGACCATACGTCCCGCTTTTAGCGGGACAGTCCCGTTTTTGAGGTCTCTGTCCCGCGGCCATATCTGTCCCGCTAAATGTCCCGCTTTTCCTACTTTTGCAAAAAATGTCCCGCTTATACAACTTTTGTAAAAATGTGTGTATGTTTCATGTCATTTTCACTGCGTCACCTCTCGCGAACGTCTGACAAACATTCGAGAGTATAACTGTCTTGAAAGAGCTTCTCAATTAGCCGTTTGGAGTCGGCATAATGTCGTTTTCCATTGGTTTCACTCGGGGATCGACTCAATCTGAAATCCAATGGAACAAGAAAACTGCTTCTGGTTGAATCCACAAAAGTATTGGTGAAATGCCAAGAAATAATCTACGGCAGCTGTCATCTGACTTGTATAAAATACATAAATTGCATTTGTGTGAGTGCTTCTTGAGTGGATTCTGACTTCAAATCGAGAAGCGAAATTCTCTTCTCAGAATCAGCAGAAGAGTATTTTTTGTGCCAATGGAACAGTTTCAGAAGCGAATTTTTCGATTCCGGACTCTCCCGGACGCTTCTTTTTGCCCAATAAATCTGGTCACTCTACTCTAACATCGTCGGCTTGTTGGCATAGACCATAGACCAATGATTAAATGTAGCCCCATAAAAAAAAAGATCAGAGGCGCGATCTCTTACACCGAACTAAGAAAATTTGCGTTTACTCTCTTAAGGTTGCGACCACCACTCGGAATTTCGGTAGCAAATTTCATTATTTGTATATGTTCCTTCGTGGACTTCACCATGATAAAAATATTGATTTTAGTGAATATTTTGACATCGACAGTTCGGTAATCGGTTTAAGCGGCTCTCCCACTGAAGCAACAAGCAACTGGCAATAGGAAACATGCGATATTATCGCTAACAGTTATTTTACATTGAATCAAATTAAACTCAATATCGGTTGAACGAAAAATGTTGCTAATTGTGGCAACGTTATTGCTGGCATGTTGAAAAACGATATATCGCGTCCTTGTATTTTTGCGAGTAGTGAGTGACAGGTCGCTAGAAACACTGTAGCTTCAATTTAAGAATAGGTTAAAATAAAAGTTGCGTATTGTTTATTGCTTATTGTTTGTTGCCCCAGTGGGAGAGCCGAGTTCGAGTTCGTTCACTCTGAAAGTTTCATGTTGTCAAGGTATATTAAATTGTATTTCAAATACATTTATATCAGTAATTTGAATTCATTTCTCATTTGATCGTTCGGTTCAATTGCCAAGTTTTAATCATGGTTGTGTACGTCATTCGCTTTATGATTGTGTTATTCTGCGTTGATTAAATTTGACCTCTACCAAAAGGAGAGGTTTCTAAAACAAAAATTAAACACGTGCCAATTGTCTTAGATTATTCAATTGTATTGCATTAGTTTAATCTGCATCAGTGACCCAGGGCCAGGAAATATTATAAGAGGAACCGCAGTCAATAAATGGGAGTATTTTGAAGGAAATAGTAGTACAGACATTTTTTAGTCTTTAAAAATAAATGTATGGACAACATTTTTTTTTAACTTTATTTAGAAAAAAAAAATAACATAATAATAATAAATACAGTCGAATCTCTCTAAGTCGAACCTCCTTTAACTTGAATTTCCCTCTAACTCGAATTTTTCGACACAATTTTTGCATTTAGTTCAATTTTGCATAGAAAAGTCATCCTTCAAATCCCTTTAAGTCGAAAATCCCTCTAACTCGAACGTATTCTTTTGATTATTGACCTATTACAATAATTCCTCTAAGTTGAATTTTTCGTCAGAAGAAAACAAAATCAAAAAAAAAAAGAATTTTTTTAACTAATTTTGTTAAAAATGTACCTACTTTCCCTAAATTCCCTTTTTAGCGACAGTGAGGGCGTTCAAGTATCTAGTTTAGTAAGTCTGGCAGCTGTCTGACTAGATCTATCTCGGTTGTGGTTGGTTGAAATCGGTCACGTGGGCACCTTTGACATTTGACGTTTATGGAGGGGTAGCCGACGAATCTAGTCAAGAAATTCGTGACTGAGTACTAAGTTGACAGTTCGGGTATGTGGCTGACGTAGAAAAAGTGACGTTCCCGACCAATCTAGTTTTTGCGTTCAGGTTACATCGTATCCAGACCAATCTAGTCGACTTAAGATAACTAGATTCTTGAATGCGGCCAGTTTTGCAGATAAAAGTGCTGCCAAATTTTCATTAAATTTTAAGTGAATTCAACTTATTAAGGTTGACATTACACTTTCGTGCAAGTGTAAGATATTTTAGGAGTACAATACTCCTAAGGGAGTACTTTCGGCAACACTGCCCAGGGTACATGTCCCAATATCTTTTGTAACGACTAAAAAAAAAGGGCGGCGAAAAAGGGAGATACTGGGGTAGGTTGATTACCGGGTTTCAGAAGCGGCCCGGAAATTCGAAACAAATCTTTTTTTTTTTAATTTTGGCGTAAGACCGTCCATAACACGAGAACTTATCGTCGGATTTGAGCTATCTTTTTTGTGAAGGTAAAATTCATAAAAATTGAATTTCCATACATTTTGTACGTGGATTTTTTTTTAATTTTGATCGTAATATACAGTGTGATCGTATTTGTGAAAAGTTCTCCCTTTTTTGATGATTTCGGAGATTTTCTTTACGGAAAATATTTGTTCTAAGTTTAAATTCGATTTTTCGGTAATTAACCTTTAAAGCCTGTTGCATTTGCGTTTAAATAATATTTCTTTGAGGATAATCACTCGAATTTTTTGAATTTTTCTCTCGAATTTTTTATGCCTTCGATCAGGAAATCAAACATACGAGTAGGCTCACGCAGTTGCAATGCACGTAGATTGGCGAGGAAAGCACCGAGGTGAATGAACAGTTTCGAGCACATGCATCGCGAATTCGTGCAGGATGTCAATCGGTGGGAATATTGTTGAAGAAGGTGAATTTATTCCGATCTCTAAAGTAAGTTTATCTTTAATAAGTCTACAATTGCATTTCTATCCACCGAGGATAGAAACTTACTCGATTTGACTTGCCATCAGCAATATCTACAGATTTAAGGGCAAATTCGTCATTATTGTTGCCGCCGCGGCGAATGAAGTACCCAAATGTCTTCCAATTTATTTTGTTGGCTATTTCGATACCGAAATTGATCAGTGTCATGCGATTAACTGTTCTATGAAATGACAGATCAATGCGCGGGTAAACGTCCCAATGGAAGTCATGAACGTAAATTTAATGCCCTCACAATTGATGACATTTCTGGCGTCATCTGAAAATGTTGAATCCCGTAAGCAGAGACAATACTGAGACCCCCAACTTCAGCCGATTTTCCGTTACTTGCCTACAAGCTATATGTTTATAGGGTGGCAAATGCTAAGTGCGTTAGTATTGTTACATAGAAATTCGCATTGAAAAATGTCACGAAACTTCAAAAATGCTGGCTCACCAACATACTCGCACCTTGCATATATATACAATATACATGCCTCTTCTGCTGTCGGCAAAATTGCTATCAGCGTTCATAGAATTTTATCCATTAAATTTGAAATTATTCGTTACGTGTGGATAGTATTTTTTATAAACATTTATGAAAAATGAATAATGTAGATTAGGTGAGGGAGAATAAAAACATTTTGAGCAATTTTTGTACAGTTATTTAGAAAAATATTGACTCATAATATCGAAGTTAATGATATCAAAAACCCGAAGATACACAACCATCTTTGTCCTAGATGTTGCTAATGTATCAAAAATCGCATTTAGACAGTTTTATTAACCAAACATTTTAATTATTTTTAAACAATTTTAAATATATATATACTTTAATATATATTATACTTTTAAAAATATATAACAGATTTGGCAGCATTTATTTTATAGATGAAGGTCATGTACCTCGGACCGATTATACTTGGACCGAGTGCCAATTCCTGGCAATTGGCTGAAAATGTTGCTAAAAGTTCTTCCATAAATTTTCCTGTATATCTATGGGATTCATTTCAGTTTGAGTACATTTGGCGTATAAGCATGGATGTGTAAAAAAACATAATAAAACAAGTCAAACCCCCAAAAGCTTGGTTTTGGCAACACTGGTTTTGACAGCTGACGTGTGTTTAGTACCTTGTGTCACTGTCAAACAGCTTCAGTTTGGTTTGCAATTTAACCATGGATCGTCTTACAAATGAACAACGCTTGCAAATTATTGAATTTTACTATCAAAATTCGTGCTCGGTTCGAAATGTTCATCGCGCGCTGCTTCCATTTTATGATCGGCATTCTCGACCTTCTGAGCAGTCTATTCGGAAGATTGTGACCAAATTTCGCACCAAATTTACTTTGTTGGACATTAAACCACCAACACGTTTACGTACTGTGCGTAGTGAAGAAAATATTGCGGCCGTATCAGCTAGTGTGACAGAAGACCGCGAAATGTCGATTCGGCGCCGTTCCCAGCAGTTAGGCCTTTGTTACAGCACTACGTGGAAAATTTTGCAGAAGGATTTGTGCGTAAAGCCTTTTAAGATACAGCTTGTGCAAGAACTAAAGCCAGCCGACCTACCACAACGCCGAATTTTTGGGGAATGGGCTCTTGGAAAGCTGGCCGAGGATCCGCTTTTTTATCGAAAAATTGTGTTCAGCGATGAGGCTCATTTTTGGTTGAATGGGTACGTAAATAAGCAAAATTGCCGCATTTGGAGTGAAGATCAGCCAGAAGCATTGCAACAGCTACCAATGCATCCCGAAAAAGCCACTGTTTGGTGCGGTTTATGGGCCGGCGGCATTATTGGGCCATATTTCTTCAAAGATGATGCGAATCGCAGCGTTACTGTCAATGGTGAACGCTACCGAGCGATGATAACAAACTTTTTTTTTGCCCGAAATGGAAGTTCTTGACTTGCATGATATGTGGTTTCAACAAGACGGTGCCACATGCCACACAGCACGCGAAACAATGGCGCAATTGCGAGGCGAGTTTGGTGAACAGTTAATTTCACGTTTCGGGCCGGTCAATTGGCCGCCTAGATCGTGCGATTAGACACCATTAGATTATTTTTTGTGGGGGTATGTCAAGGCTAATGTGTATAGGGACAAGCCCGCTTCGATTGACGCACTGGAAGCCAACATCCATGCATTCATTCGTGAGATACCGGCCGATATGTGTGAAAGAGTATGCCAAAATTGGACTCAGCGGATGGACTACCTGAGACGCAGCCGCGGTCAACATTTGCATGAAATTATCTTTAAACATTAAATTGCAAGGTTCAAACTATCGATTCAAATAAATATTTCATTCATTTTTTCGAATTTTTTGTGTTTTTTTTTTTTAAAAAGTTCTAAACCTCTTAAAAAATCACCCGTTACAAGCGTGGGGTAGGTCAGAAAAATTTCTAACTTATAACTTAGAATTTAGGGAGCAAAAAGAAAATGCGACTTTACACTGAGACGGCTACGAAAAGACTACCAGATATTTGGTGTCTTCGTACATACCTACTTACATTTTAATTTCAATAATTTTTCTTTGTTTAACTAATAAATGGATTAACATTTTTTTTTAATGGAAAAAAATACTAAAATATGCATTATAAAGAAAACAACTGATTTCGGTCCAAGGTACATACACTAAGAAACCAAGGTACATTCACTGTATGTACCTCAGACCCTTCGAGGTTTGCTTACTAAAAAGGATTTTCCAGGCATGCGTTAACTTCTTTAGAAATAATCTTAACACCAACACAAGTTCAACAATTCAAGTTGCTAAGTCAACGCGTTCGGATTCCTAGTCACGACGAATCTATATAGTTGACGTTTTACATAAACTAGGTATCCGTCCCCATAGTAGCCGAATTTTCAGGGTTGTGCAAGATTTTTAACAGACATGAAGCTGACACTTCTCAGTGCACACTAGTGGGCGCTAGTGCTAGCCACGTCAAGCAAACCTTTTTTTGTATCTTAGGTATTCCATGTCCTTTTTCATTGTTCAGCTGTTCTTAAATTGTAATAAAAATCTATTCAATTTATGTTGATATCCATTTCACTGGCCAAATGTAAATTTTCTCTATTTTTCACAGACTCTAACGTAACGTAAAATACCACAGTTTAAGTTTTTCAAATGAAAAATGTTTTGGTGTTGCAAATAAAGAATGAAATCTGTAAGGCAATTGGCAAAATTAAAAAAAAAAACTGTGATTTCTAAATAAATATGTTTAAAATGTAACGCGGTGCGGTTGTCTATCGCAACACTATTATAATGAAGAGCTAATGCTTTTGTTTATTATCGGGCGAACATTCTTTATTTGCAGAGTAGCCCTTTTTTCTTTCACCAGTTCACTAGTTGGCAATGCTTCCATAAAAAGTTACTATTTGGTGCGGATTTTGGGATGGGGGCGGCGCCATTGGCCTTTCCTACTACTTTTTGAAAATGATGTTGGTAGCCGATTTTTTTTCGCCCAAATTGGCTGTGGAGGATTCGTGTGGTTCCAGCAGAACTGGGCTGCGAGTTACACAGCAAACTCTACAATAAATGTGCATTAAAAATTTGTGGGTATGGATATGTCTCGCAGAGGTGACGTGAATCGTCCACCAAGATCGTGCGATTTGACCCCCCTAGACCTTTTCTTGTTGCTCAAAGTCAACCCGATCTACGCGGAAGAGTTTTCAAAGTTGGGCCAATCGGAATTAACAAAAAAAAATTTGAATAAAGGGTGGTCCAACCATAACGCACGATGTTAATTTTGAGTCACACCTTAACGTCAAGTTTTTGCCCAGCTTAATTTGACAATTCTTTGTTTCAGTGTTTGACAAATTCAACCGTGGAGAGGTACACAATTTAGCAGCGCGTTAAGATTGTTGAAGCTTTTTACGAAAATGGGCGTTCAAATCAAAATGCATTTCGTGCACTTCTTGTTTTTTTTTTGGTCAGCATAATCGACCAAATGTGTCCACAATTGGGAGAATTACACGCAATTTTCAGCAAACTGGGTCTGTAGGCAATGTGAATGTGCGGGTTATGGGCTGGGCGCCTCATCGGGCCGTACTTCTTCGAAAATGAGGTCGGCCAAGTAGTTACCTTACCGTGAATGGTGTTCGCTATTGCGAGATTCTTTGTCGAAATTTATGTAATTGACAAAATGACACTTGGCACACAGTTGTTTTGCAGTAAAGCTATATAAATTTGTATTTATTATATAATATAATATATTTAATGTTCATATGGATATTATATATATCGAATTTGTAAATAAACACAATAAGCAACTGAAATCTGTATATTTTTCTCAAAATACACAAACCGTCTGAGCCACAAATGTTTGTAGAATACATAAATAGCATTAGTGTATGAATTTGTATAGAATTAGTGTATGCGATACTCAAATGAAATTTGTGTAATCTACAAACCTTCTGATAGTAGCGTTGTTATAACATTAGCTCACCTATTCATTATTTCTATCTTTTTAATTTCACGCTGAAATGTCTTATCATGTAATAGATTGTAAAACAAAACGCGAAATAATACAATGCGAAATAGCAATATGTGAACAAATCACAACGCAAGATAAAAATTTGCCGGATGACAAATACGAAATGATGTTCTTGCGATACGATTACAAAGTGAAATGAAAGATTGCCTAATAAAAATTGCGATTTGATGAAATGCGAAATAACTAAAATGCAAGACAACGAATTGGGAAATGATCATAGCGAAATGATAAATTGCAAAAAAAAAGCGCCAGTAGACCCCTACCCCGAAAAAAGCTTTATTCATTTTTATATGGGGATATTAGTTACCTCAACTAACTCTAAAAAAAAGTTAATTTAAAAAAATCGAAAAACCCGACTGACTATAAAAAAAGACTAAAAAGTTATGAACAAGACACATTGAAGTATAGGTACCTAACTATTTATTGACAATCGGAGACTGTATTTACACAGCCTAACAAAAATATTAGTACCTACCCTCCGACGGCAAAATATCTAGTTAGCTATTCTTCAATGTGCCTTGTTCATATATTTTTAGCTGTTTTGTTTTACAGTCAGTCGGGTTTTTTGATTTTTTAAATTAACTTGTTTTGTTTTTATCATCCTAAATGGAACGACAATAAACTACTCCGACGAAGTTAAATATCTCGGAATCATCCTTGATAAGAAACTAAACTGGAACTCACACATCAAATCCGCCACAGAGCGAGCTACTAGAGCCATGTGGGCCTGCAGGCGTCTGTATGGCAGAAATTGGGGTCTTAGTCCCAGTATGATACATTGGTTATATACTATGATGGTAAGACCCCTTATCTCGTACGCGGCAATCGTCTGGTGGCCGAAAGTTCGTGAACGAACTACGGCAAATAAGCTTCAGAAGCTTCAGCGAATCGCCTGCCTCGGCATTACGGGTGCTATGCGCTTTTGCCCAACAACAGCACTTGAGGCCATTATTGGGCTCTCACCATTGCAATTTTTCATTATGAAGACGGCCGCTAGATGCGCCACTAAAATGCAACTAGAATATAAGTTTAAACCAGCTGATCATGTGGGGCACCTGGAAATACTTAAACAAATCCCAAACTTGGACATGTTCTGTACTGTCCCGGACACTATGGTTAGGGATTACAGCTTTGGGAAATTATATGAGGTACAAATTCTTGAACGCGCTATTTGGACCAATGGTGTTCCAACACTAAGCCCGAAAAACATAGTATGGTACACCGACGGATCAAAAATGGACTCCGGAGTTGGAGCTGATGTTTTTGGACCCAACACCAAACTATCTATACCTATGGGAATGAGTCCCACGGTTTTTCAAGCGGAAATCCACGCGATCGAAACCTGCGCTAAGCTAAGCTCTAAAAAAGGTATGAAAGGTGCAATTATTCAAATTTTCTCAGACAGTCAGGCAGCTTTACTAGCTTTGGCGTCCCACACAATGGACTCCAAAACAGTTAAGTGTTGTCACGATGCTCTGCAAACCCTTGCGATACACAACAAGGTAAGACTTGGCTGGGTGCCGGGTCATCAGGGTATTGCAGGCAACGAACATGCAGACAAACTAGCTAAGGCTGGTTCCGAATCCTCTCTGTGCGGACCAGAACCATACTGCACAGTCAATTGGACTTCTGCGTTAAGGCAAATTAAGGATTGGGAAAAACAACTTCGTCTTAACCACTGGGAACATGTCCCTGGTCTCAGACAATCCAAACGATTAATTAAGCCCTACTCCTGTAATGAAATCCTTAGACTCAGTAAGGAAAATATAAGAAAGCTAGCGGGCTTCCTCACAGGTCATTGTGGCCTTAGATATCACCTCAACAAAATGAACCTTTGTCCGGAAACAGAATGCAGATTCTGTCTGGAGGATGTCGAATCCTCTGAACACATTCTCTGCGACTGTCCGGCTTTTCATTGGTTAAGAAAACGTGTCTTTAATAGAGAGACCCGCACACCAGCAGATATAGCACACTCTGCTTCTAAGGACTTATTGCCCTTCATCAGGGAGGTCTCACGTCTCCTAGATTAAATTTTCCCCACTGATACAATAGATCTTTTAGGTCGCCGTGTCAGCCTAACTGGGCATGGGATTTAAAAAAAAAAAAAAAAAATTCCCTTGGCATGGAACAATGGTGGATGGAAAATATTGCGTCCAAAACACATGAATTTTCTAAGAAAAAAATTACATTTTAAGACATTCGTAATCACTTCCGTTAGGAATCACATTTGTTGTAAAAACAAATTTTCCGCTTTTGAAATTCGAAAACGAGTTGGCAGGTATGAAATCTACTACTTTCAGATAGACAATTCCGAAAGTGGAATTTCATTCCGTTTTGGAAATAGAGAGTACAAAATCTTCGTTTTCGGAGATTTTCACTATCGGAACGAAATACAGGATAGGCCCCAGAACTCTAATGCACTAATTCATATAACAATACCTTCTTTTTGTGGCCGCCCTTATGACACTCCCAGTGTAGTTAACTTATTCCATTTCGAGTTCAGTAAACTGATTTTTTCATTGCTTAATATTAAATAAGTCGCAGGCATCGGGTAACAAAGAACGATTCTTTTTAACTTTAAGGATGAAATTGGAACCATAAAACCAACAAGCTGGTTTGTTCATTGTGAAACTAATAGTTAAACAAAGAAATTTGTTTTTCTATGTTTTGTTATCTCAAAACTCACGACTATCCATTCAAAAGCATATGATTTCGTGTGCTCTAGACAAAACGTCTGCGGTTTTGCTATGTATCATTTTATTAAATTGTAAAAAAAAATGCAGCTTAATGGAACGTCACCTCAAGAAGTTCTCTAGTAAAAAATATAAATAGAAAAAAAAAACACTCTCATTTCGTTCAGATTTCGAATAAGTTAGACATTTATTAAATCATAACACGCTTTTAGACTTTCTTTGCGGACTCTTGGATCTTATTGTTGACATCCTTCAAGGCATCAACAGTGGTTTCCAAAATTTTGTTTCCGATTTCCTTGATTTGCTTACCAGCATCTGAATCGCCAATGCCACTGATTCCATCGATCAGTTCCTTGGTGGTCTTGGTCAATTGTTCCTGGAAGCAAACATTTGTCAATATAATTCTTCTGACTATAGAGAAGATTAGTCATGATATCTTACAACATTGTTGGAAACCTCTGGGTTCTCCTTCTTCAGATTGGCAATAGCTTCATCGACACGGCTACGAAGTTGGGTAACAGCCTCACTCTTTCCGATCTTTTCAACATTTTCATCAGCCTTACAATGGGAAAAGCTTAATAAAACACTTAACTTTAAATTTGATTAACCCGACTTACGGTCTTCTTAAGTTCCTTAGCCAAAGTGTCTAGCTTTGAGACGTAGGCCTTGGTTTCAGTGGACACATATTCATTGAACTGTTCTTGATTCTTAACTCCAACAGCTTCGAAGACCTTGGATTGAACCTCCTTAAGCACTTCACCGGCCTTTGTGAGTAAATCGCTGAATGGGAGTACTGCTGTATCGGGTTGTGCTGGTGCATCACGAACAACTCTTGCTGATGCAAGCTAAGATATCAAAATGAAACACCAAACGGAAATGAGTTATTTAAAATAAATTGCACTTGAAAAATGTTCTGCATTTTTTTTTCTTTTTTGTCTGTTGGTTTTTTAAATTTTCAACCTACTGTTACGAACAGAAGAGCGCAAACAACAACAAAAGTTTTTCCAGCCATTTCAAACGATTTAGTCAGACTACAAGTAACTGCAAAACAAGACTAACTTCATAAGCCGAGATGAAAAACGTTTTATATTCGACACCGAAACTAATTGAATCACTTATCAGCAGAAAAAATATATGACGAAAAAAAAAAAAAATCATGCATTATACACGACCTTTTTGTGTTTGTTGGAAAGATATGTATGCCGTGCTTCGCATACGTGAAAGAACACACAGGGTGGCTCGAAGATGTTGTTGATTTTTTTTTTTTATATGTACTTTCATGAGAATAATTAAAAATTGATTACCAAATATTCCCTTTAGACGTACTGTAAGGAAGCTTTAAATGAATTCCCTTTTCAAATTACGACCAAAAAATCAATAAATGGTTTTATTCAATCCAACCCAGGAATTTAAAATGTGAGCCCATAGAGCTTTAGCCGTATATTGTCACTAAACTGTTACAAGGTCTTCTCCTGCAAAATTATGGAACAAACCACTGCAATCAAAAAGTTAATGCTACCCTATTGAGTCACATTTTTCATCCGTATGGGTTGTGTGAGTCCTTTTAGCATTATGCGTTAGCAAATCCACATATCTACAAAAAAGTGTTCTTAATTAAATTAATTTTTACATTATATCAAAGGCTTTAGAGTTACCCCTATTCGTCTGCAATGGCTCGGCGCAGTTTTGCTAGGTACTTCTGGAAAAGCATCAAGGAATATCAGTAAATATTACGATTTTCATTGACGTTTATCCTCTCATGACAGATCAGTCAAGATACGAAAAAGGGCTATTTTGGATGATATGTCTGAGCATTCTATCAACTATTAAAGTTATGTAACAATTGTATTATTTTGTATACATTTTTTTAAAAATCAATGACGTGCCTCAAGTGCTGTAAATAATTATTATAGTTTAGCCCCCACATTAGTAAAAAAATGTGCACAAGTAAGTTAGTTAGCAAACGTCAGATAGCATTCAAAAATTTCGACATAACTGCTGAGTAACAAGTTGATAACTTATACACAGTGTTTATTAATACGGGGGCAGATGTTTAAGAGAAATTTATTTATTTATTTATTTGTTTGTCAACAGAGTACTAGGCCTTTTCTAGACATAAGGAAATTTGAAATAAATAGCATCATACAAATGAAATTAGAGACAAAAATTGAAGAAAAATTAAGTAAATAAAGTCAATACAGAAAAAAAGCAAGTACAAAACTAATTAAAATTTGAGCGATACAATTACAACTGGAAATAATTAAACAAGATGGATTTTATTAATGGTATTTCATATTAATGTCAATTAAAGACGCACAATCATTACACAATAACATTACAACATTTAAAGAGGAGGATCTACCGTAATTTGTACGAGAACGAGAAATATAAAAGAAAATGTTACTGCGCAGATTAAGTAATGGAACACAAGACTTAAAAAATCAGGACAATGAATCTCCACATTAAGAGAAGAGAATTTAAACAATTGATCAGTCATTATGCCTGAGACAGACTGCTGGTATTGATACTATGGTATTGCATTACTATACCATATATACTACGCTCTTATTGATTGCAGCGCCAATTTCTCTAATGGGAAGTCTCCGTAGCTTTTTTGACAGAGTATGCTCGATTTGCTATTTTCTGTAAACAGGAATCAACAGTTTTTGAAAATTGTAAGATGGTTCCCAATTTATCCCATAAAAGAAAAAAATGTTTACATTTCAGAAGAACACACAATTGTAGACGGCGACCACGGACCAAGCATTACGAAATCGTCTCCCCTGTTCATCCTCATGCCTTTATAAAAATCGAATTTCTCTTACTTTTTGTTGCTGCAATTCTCAGTCGTGAGCTTTCAAATTCTATTACTTTCAACTTTTGAGAATTTATAAAATAGTTCAAAAGTAAATTTTCCATATTCATAATTAAAAATACTTATTTTCCCGACAACACAAATCTCAAAGTATACTTCCGTCTAAGAAACTCTGTGTGTCAAGGGTACTGGTATTCGTTATACCATGGTATTCATGCCATAGTGTCAATACCAGAATTATGTCTCCGACATTAGCGAAACATTCTGAAACATTTAACACAGACAGGTATTTGGGACGTTCAAATGTGCAATTTAGGAAGTCTGACAGCTGGCTGACTTGACTTGAAGTGTTCTAGTTTTGACTGACCTGGATCGGTCACATGAACAGCTTTTTCAATTGACGTTTATGGAGGGGTAGGCGAAGAATCTAGTCAACAAATTCGTGACTGAGTACTAAGCATAAACTAAGTATTAAATAATCCGTCGGCTATCCTACTGCAAAAAAAAAAATCTTAAGGATGGGAGGTGTAATAAAAAGGGGAAAAAACCGAATGAACTGTCAGAGGTGCAAGTGTATGCGAGCGGCTAATTTACTTTAACATGTCACACATACTTTCCCACAGAGTAACGCGGAAAGTTGTCTGAGCTGACGGTCTATTTAATACTCAGTACAGTTGACAGTTCGCATATGTGGCTTAAATAGGAAAAGTGACGTTACCGACCAATCGTTTTTTCGTTTAGGTTACATCTAGTGAAAAACTCACACAAAACGAATGGTTGTGAGAAGCTAGGCCTAGGGTCCCTCCGGACCTGTTGCGCCAACTATTTTTTTTTTTTTACATCTAGTCCATTCCATAATCCAATCGACTTAAGATAACTAGATTTTTGAACGCGTCCATTCATTTCTATTCAAATTCAGGTGGAAGTAATTTTTTGCGTCTCCTTGACGTTTGCACATCAGTTTATTAAACTTATTGATTTGTAGACACTTTAATTACTACGAGTATTACTAATGATGCTGTTTGCTCCAATTCATATCCCAAACCGAATATAGAGCCTTACTAATAATCCGTACACTAAATATTTTGAGGTCACAATGGGTAATTTTGTTTATATGCAAATTTTCGCTATTGTGAGTTCGTAAAATTTAACCTGGACTCTAAATATGATTATTAGTATGACGCGTTAAATACAGCGACTCGATTCTAAATTCAGACTTTATTTCAATGCGCATTTTGCAAGAGCGTAATCCAGCTTACATACAACAAATTTAAAACATATTTCATGACGCAGCACTTCTCCACTATAGTCGTAATCAATAAACGTCACAAAATTACTTCAGGTCAATATGAACATTATCCAATCATATTGCATCAGTTATTTAGTTATTTTGAATTTATAATGAAAATGCGTACATTCGAATATGGCTACAGTCGTAGTTTTCGAGGCACCTTGTGCACTGTACTTCAAAAAGGGCAACATTCCCATGTAAATATACAGCAAACAGAAAATTAAAAACAAATATGTATTGAAAGTGCCGAACACGGAAAATTTATTTTGTAGTTTATACACAGTACGACGAATACATATAAAATTGTCTCGGCAAGATTTCCGTATCGCTATTGATCTTCCAAAGGTCAAACATCTTAATCAGCAACAGAGTAAGCTAAGTAGCGATATAGCTCGATTGCCTGTGCGGAACAATATGTTCCAAAGCGATCTGTCCCCAGTCATCTGATATGTTTATGCGTATGTCTGTATAGTTGAACTTAGGATTACTATTTGAATAGATATAGTATAGATAATGTACAAGCAATGCATGTTGCATTCTATCTTAAACAAATAAAACTCCATCTGGAACTCAAAAGGAACCAACCATAATTTATCTGTTTGCCTGTGCAGTTTAACCGAAAATACGTAAAATTATCTTTCCTTCTTTTGCGACCTGCTGATAATATAATTATTATTATGTACAATCATTAAAAATGGAGAGTGTGTAGACCTTTTTGATAATTAAAATTAAATTACTTACAGAAACGGACTTTATGTGTCCGATAGACACATTGCTAAAAATATATTGAAAGAAACATAATCATACTCTCTGTTATATTTATTATCACATGACAATTTATTTCTGTATTTCGAACTGTGCTGATGGCACATGTTTTATATATTTACTTAACTACCAAACATTTAAGCCGCAATTATTTAGTTTTTCCTATTTAAAAAAAAAAATTAGTTATTTTAAATATGTTGTATTTCTTTTAATATTTGTTTTAATTTTTTTTTTTTGTTAGGTTAAAATCAATCACTGATTGACGTTCAAGTATCTAGTTTAGTTAGTCTGACCGCTGTCTGACTATAGATGTATTTCGGTTTTGATTGGTTTTTTTTTGCGATGGAAGGTTGAAACCATGCACGCGGCATCAATGGTCCGACGTCCGCACTGATAGTGCCGGATTCTTACCAGCTAAGACCACCTCCCTTCACGAACAGGCCGCTTTGTTTTGGCTTTTTTTTGCGATGTGGGTATGAAGACTTAGCCTTCCGTTGGCTTTCTAGGCGTCTAAGATCGCTGAGTATACGCACCGCCGGGCTACTTACAATGGTCCAGTTTTCGTCATTCTGAAGCATGTAGTTTACGAGATTATCGAGAGTCGAGATCCTCTCGGTCTCGTACCGTTGGGAATGAAAAAACACGTGTTCCGCGTTTTCAGAAACATTTTTGCAATGCGGGTAATTTGGGCTGGTTTCATGACCGAGTTTGAAGAGATAGTCTCTGTAACAGGCATGCCCAGTCAAGAACTGAGTTAGGTTGAAGTTTGTTTCACCATGTTCCCGTTTAGTCCATACATCGCGCACTGGTGTAAGCCTGTGCGTTCATCTTCCCTTTAGCGATTTGTTCCATTGTTGTTGCCAGGTTGCTAGGCGCAGGGTCATAGGTCCACAGGCCAAAAGTCCACAATGGTCTTTTGACCCACCTAGGTGGGTTATAAGTCCACAAATCAGTTCAGTGGACTTATAACCCACCCGGGTGAGCCAAAAGTTCACACAAAATTCTTGTGGACTTTTGCCTCACTGATTGTGGTCTTATAGCTCAAAATTCTAGTAATGACCTCATTTGTGGTATTTGCAATTTGAAAATTAAACACAAACTACAAGCAAAAGACCGCGCATCCAGCCCGTATTCCAAAAGAAACCCAAGCAGGGGTGTTGCAGGGGGCAGCATACCCCCCCCCCCCCTCCCCCATACACATTTCATAATACAATGGTAGCAATTCGCATGCGCCATTAAATTATAAAACATTCCCATACTTCTCGAGTTGTTTTAATTTATTTTTTATAGTCATATTATAACTAGCTGACCCGGCGAACTTCGTTCCGCCCAAATCTATATATATATAAAAGTTGAGCCTTAAAATTGTGTTCGTTTGTCGCCAATGTACGTCTTAACGCATTTACCGACTTTAACCAAACTTCCACACATCTTTGGTATTGGTCTATTAATGATTTTTGTGAGTTTTGGTAAACGTATGTTTGTGTAATTTGTTTACAAAAAACGGTGCAAAAAAAATATATATATTTGTGGCGCTGTTGTCGATCTCCTAAATCACTCAACCAATTTCAATGGAATTTTGTGGCTGTGTTTGGTTGGTTACAGTTTGAAAGATATGACTATTTTGGGCACGAAAGGTGGCGCTGTGTTCAATCTCCTAAACCACTTAAAAAAAAAATGTTTCGTCAAAAATAAAAAGCTAAAATGTTGTGGACAACTTAAGCACTATTATTTATATTTAAAGTATTTGTTTTTTAACTATCGCAGAGTCTTTTCATAAACTACATTTTTTTTTTTGTCCTGAGTAGTAGTATAAATAAACAGAACTGATGGCTTTGCTACACGTGAACATGATACATATAATTGTCCGTGGGAGAAGCATGGATACTCTAGGTCGATTCCACACAATTCCAACGATTGTCCTTGCGCCTTATTTATTGTTATAGCGAACGCAAGACGTGTCGGAAATTGCAATCTTTTGAATTCAAAAGTTAAATCTGGTGGAATCATTGGAATACGCGGAATCAATACATCTTCACCTTTAAATTTTCCTTTTAAAATCGTTGCTTCAATAAGATTGTTCATAACCTTTTTTACTGCTAATCTTGTTCCGTTGCACAATCGAGGCTGATTTATATTCCGAAGAAGAATAATTGGTGCACCAACTTTCAATTGTAAACGATGAGGTGGCAATCCAGGTAAATCCAACGAATTCAGAAATTCCGTCAGATAATTGACAGCGTCATCTTGATTTGTGACCTTGTCTAATGATTGATACAATCTCACAAGGCAAATCAGTTAAAATATCCGTATTCAATTGACCGACGTCCTTATTTTTGGCAGCCAATATTGCTTTTTCCGGTACCACCTGGCGCGTATAAAAAAAACATTCCTCCGCTTTCGTTTTGTATAGCTTGAATTATTGTATCATATACATTTCTTTGTTCTCGGTTCAATTTCGGCAGATTTAATTTTTTAAATGTGTTCGGTTCTTTTATATCGTATTGTTGCTCACGTTGCATTTCTTGATTAAATACGTCATGCAATGGTCAATTAGGAGCTGGCAAACCTAATTGTGACAATGTTTTATTTGCAATTGCTAAGCACATATCTTCAATTATAACTAATGCCTCATTATTAAATTTCGAGTGTAATGATTAATTCCTGATTTATAGAAATACGATGCATTCTATTCAAGATATCTTCGGTAATATAGTCACGATAACTCTGCCACAATTCCAGCAAAAAAAAAAATGTTTGCACCTTTTTTTGACGACATCTTGAGACGTCAAATAAAAAAAAAAAAGGCCATATAATCTTGATGAACGCCAAAACCATCTAGATTTCCTGAAAATATCTTTGCTTTGTGTCATCATTTTAAACCAAAAATTGCTACTCATGAGCAGACACATATCCTCGATCAAAATCAAAGCTTTGTTGCGCTTTTCATCTCACATCAGATGATTATCCGATCCGATCAGTTCATTATCCGGTGTCACAGTGCGAATTCGATGCAAAATATCGTCGGCCATAGCACACAACACACCGTCACTAGTCCGCAGCGCTTCTATTCGAACGAAGTAGGGCCACAAACATTGACCAAAAGCATTCTCAAAAGCCAAAGTGTCAAAAAAATTGGTTAATGTTGTTGCAGGTGCCATAACCCTACTCACGAATGAGCAGAGTACCAAGATTGTTACTCGCTCATTTTTCGTAACAACCCCTACATGAAAACTCAAAACGCTGAACAACATCATTGTCCACGCATCTCAATCACCGCTACATTTCAACTTACTCACTCGTACTAATGCAAGGATCCTGAAAATAATGGATTCAAACACCATCAAACAAATATCAAAGTATCTACTCCACTTTAAAATGCTACTTAATGTAACATAGTAAACATAATTTAATAGAACAAACTTATAAGGTAGGTACCTATATTTAAAAAAAAAATTCAAACAACAATTTGCTCGGAAAATAATTGAAATAATTGACAACAACAATTGCTTTTAAAATTAAATTTTTATTTTTTTTTTGTATTTGAAATGTCACTACTCGATTTCAATCCATTTTGTTGTTGTTTCAAAGTGCATTTCCCCATACAAACTTTCATAGCCTTTTTCATCCCCTCAAAGTTTTGTTTTCGCGACAAAACTTCACACAAATGATATACAGACCAATAGCAAATATGTGTGAAAGTTTGGTTCAAATCGGTAAATGCGTTAAGGCGTGAATCGACGACAAACGAACACAATTTTAAGGTTTTCTTTTTATAAATATAATAATAATATAATATAATATAGAAGATAGATAGATAGATAGAAGATAGATAGATAGATAGATAGATAGATAGATAGATAGAAGAAAGATAGATAGATAGAGATAGAAGATAGATAGATAATCAAAAAAAAAAAAAATTACCGGAAAAAGGTTCATTACATAACAAGAGGAGAAGTCACAAATCGACAAGTCTAACAAAGGTTAAGTGAGCTTAGAAAAAACCCACCAGAAAGTTGACAAACAAAATTTATAATATAAGGCGACATTTTTTAGAACTTCGATTCTACGAGTTCACGTACACAATTTACTACAAAAATTGTATCATATTATGCAGGGAAGATTAATTTGCTGCACCGCTTTATTCCATACTACTACATTTCGGTTTTATAGAATAACACCAATCTTTAGCTGTGCAGTTTTTAAATTATTTCGAAACAAGAATGCGAGACAAAGCTAAGTAAGAGTTTGGCTAATTCAGCATTTAATCTATTTGAGTTTTGAGTATCACTGCTTCATTATATCCTTCCTTCCGTCAGATTACAAGCGGGTGGCCGTGGCGCAGTGATAGAGTGTTCGCTTGTTGAGTGGGAGGTTACGTGTTCAAATCCGAGCCAGTACCACGAAACATTTTTCACAAATAAAAAAACGAACAAAGTTTAAGTGAATTATAAGCGAACACAAATATCAACAATTCTCCCCTAGCTTACTAGGACGCCACTCGTGGAGAATATCCACTGCGCCACAAACTCTTTCCTATCTCTCTTTCTCTTCCTAAAAACTTGAATGCCGCGCTGTGCCCCGCATTATAAGGGTATTCATAACCCCTTGAGCGCGAGTAAAATTATAAAAAAAAAAAAGTTGAGCCAACAACTTGATGGTATATTAAAAATTCTTGATTGTTTGCCTCATTAATTGGCTGTTTGCCATAGACAGGCCTCCAGCTATATCATTATAATCCAACCTTCGTAGCTTTTAACCCGGGATCAGCCATAGAGTGACGTTTAAACAAAATGCTGTTCGCTTTCACTAAAAGCCTCAATAACCTCTGTTAAAATGACCACGTCTAGGTGCATTAGATGCTTAACTCCTTTCAATTTGGCTAGTACTACAAAATAGAAGATGTTTATTCGCCTCCAAACTTTTACATTCCCTTATGCAACAACTGGAGGACTTGAACCTTGACTATCCATACCAGCTAAAAAACCCTAACCAACTATATTTTACCTAAACTTTTACCCAATGGTACTGGGGAAATTATCGCGGACCAGTGAGGACTGGCCGAAAGCACTGACAAGCATGAGAGTCAAATCATTTCAGCCATTAAACCTTTGGAATAATTTCATTGCGCGATGCTAATATTTGTGTATTTAGTGTCCATGTCCAGGGTAGATTTTACGAACTCACAATAGACAAATTTTCCATATAAAATTACTCATTCATCCTACAAAATACTAGTGGGAACTGAGAAAGTTTAAAATTATTTATTTTAAGCCATTTTAAACTCACACTGAAAGAGCAATCATTTTGTACCAATTAAATGAATTAAGTTATTAAAATGCAATCATTGGCAATCATATTCAATTACTTGCACTAGTTTCCAATCGTTTTTAACGTCTTCCGGTTTTTACATTGCGCGATACTAATATAATCATTACTTAGTGTTCACGGTAGATATTGCCAACTCACAATGGGGAATATGAAATTACTCATTGTGACGTATAAAATAATTAGTGTGAAAGTCAGAAATAATTATTAGTAAAGCCAATTGAATAAAAAATTATTTGAATCTATGTACTAATGAAGGAGAATGATTATAAAAATACTGCAAACGGTTGTATAAGTATGTTCGAAAATGATTTGAGAAGAAACCGGTGCAGAGAAATAACTTCACGGCCAATAGTTTCACATGAGAAAATGTCTATCTGCAGTGGAAAATAAGTGTGAAAATATTTCCCACCTGAGGTGATGTAGGTTTTTTCTCATGTAGAGTTATTGCTCGTGAAGGGGTTTCCCTTGCTTGCTTCAGCTTAAATTTGTTGAAGGTCACAATAGATATAGTTTTATATGGTCAATGTAGTCACTGTGGGCCTTACTATTAATAATTTTTAACCATCATATTTTGTGGGTCACAATATGCAATTTTGTTTGGAAAATATCGCCATTGTGAGTTCGACAAATTTAACATGAACGCTTAAAATGACCGTACTATTATTACATATATAGTTAAACATTATTTGAAGTGACTGATGCATTCCTAAAATCCAGATCACGTGATTGCACTTTCATGAAGTAGATTGCATCTTTAAAGGTGAACACCGAAGTGAATTCAATAGATTAAATTATTATATTACAATTTATTGCATATGAATTTAAAGAATGCCTTCTGTAACAACTCTGCTACCAATCGATCGACCTTAGAGAAAACAAAAATAGAAACGACTCTTTGTATATATTTATTGTAATATTTTACTGGAATCAATGCATCTACGCGTCCGAGTTCTTCGACTTTACTGTCTTAATGGTTAATGCCGTTGTACAGTACCACCCGCCGCCCGAATCGTTTTTACCTCTTTCTCCCTCTGTTCGTGTTGTCTTTTTACTACTTAAAAAAGAATCTACGAGTATACGAGACTGCGCATCATTTATTAAAATATTTCATCTGATCTAAGTGATCGCACGCAAAATTAAGAAACCGAGTTATTCTCTGTAAAAAATCGTGGTCTTTTCTGGTATTAAGAGCTACTTCTGTTGCGATTGCCAAAATCTAAAAGCTACAGTTTATTTCATCAATGAGGAGGCAATTAAAAGCTTTAATGACCTTGGTGTCATTTTAGAGAGGTAGCTTCACTTTAGCCTCAACTTGAGTTCAATGGCTTGTAAGGCAAGCAACCGATTGGAAGGTACTCTTAAAACAGTTTTCAAAGAAATTTGAGGATCCTATGTCATCAAAATTATGTATTTTTCTTGTGTCCAACCTATTTTGATATACTATAGTCCTGTTTGGTGTCCGATCTAATGAATCTGGAATCTCAAAAATCGCAAGCACTCAAAAGCAGTTTCTTCCTTTCGCATTACCTAATTTACTTTCGTGTTGTGACTCTGCAGATCGTCTTTCATCCTAAGTCTATTTATCGTAGTACTAGCTGTGTCTTCAGACCTTAGAAAAATGAAGGAAGTTATCAAAAACTGAAACATCAAAACGGTATCGAGAGGACATCAAGGAATCTAATTTGTTTTTATACAAAAAAACACGCGCTCTCGACCCGTGAAGAGTCTCTGCCTGGGACTTCCTGAGCTTCCATGTTATCCAGACTAAGCGCTTTTGCATCCGCTATAGCTTGATCTTAAAAGCGGTCTTCAACTTCTTCTCGAACCTGGGGGCTAGGATTAGAAGTTCGTCTTAGCTGGAGCAGTAGTTATTGTTCATTCGCTCGATGTAGTTGTGGATCGTGGAGTTTGGAGTTCGAGCTTACTCCGAGGTAGGTGAACTCAATAACTACCTCGAGGGTGTTGCTATCACCAGTGACGTTTAGTTCCAGGCGGTGGGAAGATGTTTATTCGTTTTTTTTTTTTTTTTTTTTTGTTGATGGCATGTAGTTACGTTTATCTTAATTTACCCGTGAAAGCTTCTATATTATACTTAACTACCGAAGATGTCAATAGGCGTTTTTTATATCCATTAGATCCATATGGATCATTGTTTTCATGGTTGTTTTTGTTGTACAACAGTTGGAGCTCGTATTATTGTTGTAAACCATGGAACCATTTTGAGGAATGTGTCTTCCGCGTTTATACCTGAACGCAATCTGGCCCAGAACGAGATCCTTGCCGAAATTTGCGATGCATGTTTGAAATAATTCGGAAGAGCTTTAAAAAAAAAAAAGGCTCGTTGCAGCGCGTGTTTTCCAGTGTCACACAGCACAACTGGATCAATTTTGCCAGGATTTCGAATTTGGCCATCCATATAAATTATATATGAGCCTTTGAAGTCGATGGAGAGATGATGGGTCTCCACTTTATATTCCTTTTCGCCTTTTCGAGGATTCGGCTCAGTGTAAAAATTTGGTCTATAGTCGATCTCCCGGACTGGGAAGCCTCAGTGGAACGTACCGATTAGTGTGTTGCAGAACGAATTGAGAAGTTCACAGAGTACGTTGAATATTATCCGGCGCAGTGGAAAATGGCGGTGGTACATCCTATCCCGAAAAAGGATAAAGATAGGACAAACCCTGCTAATCTGCGGTCAATCAGTTTGCTTCCGAATATTAGCAAAGTATTCGAGAAAGTCGTCAATAGATCTCTTTTAAGATGGGTTGAAGAAAATAAGATTATTCCGGACAACCAGTTTGGCTTTAGAGCGGGGCATGACACTATTCATGCCGCGTCGAAACTGGTTTCCGACATTCAGTGGAATAAAAGTAAGAAGCAATGCACGGGTGCATGTCTGGTCGACTTTGAGAAGGCCTTCGATACCGTATGGTTGGAGGGGCTCTTTTATAAGCTGACCAGAATGGGCATTCAAAAACCTTTGCTGTATATGATTTATGACATGCTTATGGGAAAGAAGTTCGTTGTCAAAGCTGGCAATGTAACTTCGAGCAGGGTTTTCGAAATTAAAAACGGCTTACAACAGGGAGCAGTGAATTCTCCGGTCCTGTTTAATATTTACACAAGTGATCTGGTGGGTTCCCTCAGGCACGCTATAGAGTACGCAGACGATTTAGTGGCGTACAGGTCAGGACCAAAAATCGAGGTCATCAACATCCTTCTGCAGCGTGACTTCGAGCAAATTGAGAGGTATTGCGATGATTGGAAGTTGAAAATCAATTTCCAAAAATCGGAAACAATCCTGTTCAGGACTCCATTGGCTGGGGCCTCTAGGGATACCAGAAAAAACTGGAGAAAATTAACAATTATTGGACAGCAGGGACGACCATTGGTGGTGAAAAACGTGGTCAGGTATCTCGGCATCCGGCTCGACCAGTATCTGTATTTTGACAAACATATAGATGCTTGTCTTGCTGGGGCTAAGAGGGCCTACGCTCTGACAAGGAGACTGTTTCGCAGCAGTCAACTTGACTCCAGGGTGAAGGTCATTTGCTACGTGGCCTATCATCGCTTATGGCTGTCCCATGTGGTTCAATATAGCGCCGTCCTATATGGAAAGGATTCGGGTGTTTGAGAGGCAATGCCTCAGGGCCTGTCTAGGGTTGTTTAGAACTCCTGAATCTCAGTACATAAAATACTATCCCAACCGGACCTTATACAATGGGGCCCGACTGAATAGGATTGACAATTTCCTTATTAAGGTGATTCGGAGGCACGTTGCTAGGGCAATGGCCAGTGATAATAACCTGATCTCAGGGGCTTACTACCCCAATTTAATGTACCACGAGAGTACGCTTCGGTCTGGCTCTATCCCGCCTGAGGCATTTCTTCATGTAGACATGAAAGGGTTAGTCCAGAAAAAAGATGGTGTGCCGGTATTGTACCACAGCCACCGCGGCGCGAGGGATAAGCGGCTCATCCACGACGGGTACGCCGCCAATGCTCAGGAGCTCCTCCGTTTTAGTACCGCAATTGCGGAACGGGACAGGGTCGATACGGTAAAGCAGTTCACCGAATTTTGGTGACTTGAGGAAGAGGTGAGAGTGGATACGCTCTCCCGGGCCGGTGCGCTACTTACGTAGCATCCTCCTTAGTTTTAAGCTAGATTTAAGGTAGTAGGTTTAGGTTTAGCGTAGGGGGTCTTTGGGAAGTGCTGGACTAGCCAACATGAAAGAGTGCTTCCGAGACTTGACCGACGCTCATGGCCTCGGTGGAGGCTCGGCGGCGCGGATGAACCCTTGTTGGCGGCCGACAGGCAACCAAAGACGCGATCAGGATGGTGACCAATCGATAAGATTGCTCACCACCCTGATTATAGGTAATGTAGGCTAAGTAGCTTAGGTAGATTTAAGTAGTTTTAATAAAACAAATAATAAAGAATCCAAGTTTTCTAAAGTTTCTTGGAAATTAAAAAACAAAACAAATCATAGATATAGATAGATTTAAGGCCGAAAGGCAATAATTTTAAGCATATTGTTAAGTTTAGAGCGCTCGATAAGAGCCAGTAAGCTAGAATAAGATAAATGTTAGTTTTAAATTAGATTTAATCGTTTTTGTCTTGTATGTACGTTAAAGAAAGAAATAATAAAAATGAATTTAAAATGAATGAATTTAAAATGAAATAGAATCCCATATTCGACATTATTGTCGTTTTCCATTTTGAGTTTCCGGAACCGAAAAAATCACTTCTGAAACCGTTCCATTGGCACAAAAATACTCTTCTGGTGATTCTGAGAAGAGAATTTCGCTTCTCGATTTGAAGTCAGAATCCACTCAAGAAGCACTTAAGCACAAGTGTAATTTATGTATTTTATACAAGTCAGATGACAGCTGCCGTAGCTTATTTTTTGGATTTCACCCATATTTTTGTGGATTCAATCAGAAGCAGTTTTCTTGTTCCATTGGATTGTAGAATGAGTGGATCCCCGAGTAAAATCAATGGAAAACAGCAGTTTAAAAAGATAAAGATAAGAATTTTATTGGTATAAAAATATACATTTCTTTTGTTATCGCACATATATTTATTACAGAGATGTGATATATTAATGATATCTTTCTACTGAAACATTATTGGATATAAAATCGGCTCTTCTGAGTTAAATGCGATTAGAGGAAAAAACCAAAGAAAAAAAACCTCTATTTAAAGAACAGCAGTTTAAAAAATATTCATAACGAATTCGTTTCAAAAGGCCAAGGTCGTACATTTTAAAACAAATAAAAACACGTGCTACAAATATTTGTAAATTTATTACTTAGACACATTTACTATAGCAGCACTTAAGCTATTCACAGATCAATAATATCCAAGGCAAACATCTTAAAAATTACCTCACATTTCTGTACAAATAAGAGTACATGCATTTCTATTGCTTTTTCTCTGTTTCTTGCAGTTTCTTGATACCAGCATCAGCTTCCTGGACCAATTCCTTACCGCGAGCAGCAAGTTGATCACCGATTTGCTTCAAATTGTCTCCGAATTTCTGAAATATGTATATGAAAGTTAAATGTCATGTCGATGTCAAATAATGTATTGCATAGCAAACCTCAAAGTTATCCTTGGTGAAGGTCTTCTCGAGGAATTGTTGGAACTGTTGCAAAGTGTTATCGATAGCTTTTTGGGCATCTTGTGTTTGAACATCCCGTGGGATACGGGCTGCTGTTGAGATCTGTTAAATATTTATTTTTAAATAACAACTAATCGATTGAAATTGTTTTGAAAAAAATTACTTGGAAAACGCAAAAAGCGAGGAGGAAGAACAGAGCGATTTTTGCCATTTTAATTATAGGTATGCGCTATCGGGAGTCTAGAACGAAACTACAGCTACCCAATTTCTATTTAATATATAAAGTTAAATATTTCAGTTCTAGTCGGATAACCTTTTGACACCATAGAACGTATCAAAGAGCTTCATAAGGGAGATAAGCCCTACTTGTATCTGTATAGACACGAGACGAAGTTATCAGTGTTTGGGTTTCTTGCTCTTTATTAGTTTGTAAATTGTACTTATTTTATTATTGCTGGTGTTGAAGCTTTGATGAGATTCATCAAATTGATTGAAAATGTTACAGATTTTCGTGTTTTATAAAACTGAAAATAGTTGTGGGATGATTGATGGAACTGACAGAAATGAGGATGTTTTATTTTCACAAACATTCATTTAACTATATCCAAAACATTCCGTCGGGTGTTTCCTTGAGCGATGATCACCTTATCAGATCTTTGGATAGCATGATCCCTTTCCTAGTTGTTTATTGTTAACCATTTAAAGAACGATCAGTTTTGGGTAACATAAAATACGATTTTTGTTTTTTCTGTGTAAGAGCATTATGGCGTTTATACATTCATATTTTATGGTTTGTTGTACTAACAACGTCATAATTCTAAAAAAAGTTGTTAATTGAAAACTTTGAACAAACAAATTACAGATCTTCGGTCGCACATTATCACTGTTTCCGTGTCAATGGCCGTCATTTATAGTTCCGCTTGTTATATCGCTGTCTTGAACTTTCCAAAAACTTCTTTAGTATTGGAAACATAACGCTTCTTCAAACTGCTCATTCTATTTACTGGTATTACGTTATAATTGACCTTTCTAACTTTATTCTCCATTACGTACTAAAAGACAGATATTGTTTTCGAATAAAATTTCGAACTCGAGATGTTAATCAATTCTGACATAACGATGATAGACGAACTCAAAAAAGTGGGTCGCAAAACTTGTCCGTCTGGATGTCTGTCTCTCTGTCCATCTGTCCCCAGACAAAATACTAAAAGTGTTTGTTTGTATCTAATAAACATGCATGCACAACTTGAACTTCAACTTATAGATTCATATTCTATAAGTTCCAAGAAACCATTTCCGTTCTTCAGAATCGTATATTAACTTTATATATACGGAAGAACCGCATTAAGGTCAAGACTACGGAAATGCACCTCCAAAAATAAAAACAACAATCAGCGGAACAGCTCCTATATACCTACCAACATAAGTAATTCAACATCTGATTTTGGTTTACTCCACAAGAATTTGCAAGCACATCTAAATGTTGCCAGGTGTGGAAAGTGTTTGCACAATGAAAACTTGATGAAACTGCTCACTCGGTAAATATTGCCAGAGATAGGTAAGCAGCGGCTTGTCCATTAAAACTACATTTAGTAACATTATCCAGTAGTTCTTGATACCATGTTGAAGAAGCTCAACGGAAAGATCACAAAGTTATTGTTTTACATCAAGAATAACTTTTTGAGTTGTACTTTCAAATTGAGTGTTATCGGCACCATGTTAATTTTAATATACCTAGTTGTGAGTCTTAGTTGTCCTATAGTCCTTGAGGACATCATTTCTTATTTTTTTCAACTCTGTTTTATAGTGTATTCTCAACCAACCAAATGCGGCGAGATCGAGTCGCTACAGTGATGTCGTGCGTCCCATTGAAAACTCGCAAAAATGTAA
This sequence comes from Cheilosia urbana, assembly GCA_946477585.1. Classification (NCBI taxonomy): domain Eukaryota; kingdom Metazoa; phylum Arthropoda; class Insecta; order Diptera; family Syrphidae; genus Cheilosia; species Cheilosia urbana. Next base: position 59,443,916 of record OX297854.1, on the reverse strand, counting down.
GTTGTGGCCTTTTTAGTGAGACTAGCCCAGACTTAATTGTTTTTTGTACTTCTAGTGATGATGACGGTTTCAACTGAAATACCATCCGATTTGGATAGTTTTTCCACAACAACAGAAGCGCTGACAACTATTGATAATTTTATACCCAAGAAGAACGGCTATTTCGACACGCATACGTTATTTCCTATACAGGAGCAGACGACTGCTTCGATGGACTTTGAACAGACAACAAACTCAGCCCTTGAAACAACAACCGCAACGAGTGTGATTCCTACTAGTACAGAGTATACAATAACGTTGGAAAATGAGTTTTCGACTGATGAAACAAAAATGTGGCAAAGCACTACGGAGAGCTTAAAAGAGGAAGCTACCACAAATTTGAAGCACAGTGAAGAAAACGTTGAAGAAAATGAAGAAGTAGAACCGCCCACGAGCTCAACACTCTCGACGACGACAAATATTCCAAATCCAACTACGGAAACGACATTCGACAGCACACCTATTCCCCCCACTGATATATCCGATGATCTGTTTATGGACAACTGGTCGATACCTGATCAGCCTTTAAAGATCGAAAATAGTCAAATACACCTGCCCGATGAAAGCTCATTAAAATTGAGTGACATCAAGGAAACATCACCAGAGAGTTTCTTTTTGAACGACGATAACGAATTTAGTGTAACGGTTGTACCGGCTCCTGTCCACGAATCGGAGACTACCCTGAATTCCAACGAGGAAATAAGGACTCCGTCATCAATTGAAGAAGAGAGGCAAAGCTACGAGGTCTTTAGAAATCCAAATGTGAACCAAAATAAAATGATCGCGTTTAAAACTCCCTCAATGTTTGCACCGGGTGACTTCTTCAATTTATTTAACACGGATCATATTTCTGCTTCGTCAAACAAGAAACCCGTTTGGTGGACAAAGCCTAGGAATACACCCGAACACTTACCCTCCACCACAGTAAAGGGACACAAAAGACACACAAATGGTATTCACCCAATCTATGAATCGGAAGAAGCGTACGAAACGCCAAGGATCTTCAATCAGATGTTTAGTAGAAAATTGAAAAATTCGGTCAATTTTCTCGAGAGATTCTTTGGCAATTTAGTTAGGGAATGATTTGTTGTTTTTATTTCTTTGAAAGAGTATATTTATTACGTTTGTGCAATCAATAAAATAAAATGAAGTGATATATTTATAAATAAATTGTTTTACGTAATTATATTGACTTGATAACGGTTCTATTTTGATAAACGTCACTGTTGGAAATGGGACGACGAAAAATTTCGCATGCTCGTTTATTCTAAAAAAAAAAAAAAAAGTAAGCATCCAACTAATGGTCCAAAGATAGTGCTTGTATATTTGAAAAAAAAATTTAAAAATTTAAAAAAAAAAACATCAACAGAAATTGTCAATGGCCATTTCATAAGACATTATTTGTTGATATTGCGGGATCAAAGTTCAAAATTTTGTATTCTTATCTACGCAAGTGGCAATTTTGGTCCACTCTAAAATGTTCACGTTCGCGGACAAGACGGCATATGCCGTCCAATTTTGCCATTTTTGCTGGGACAAAGCGGCATGTGCCGTGCAAATTTGTTGTACTCTATAACGCAAAGCGGCAACTGCCGCCAAGTTTTTCATTGAATTATATACGCAATGAAACCTGCTGCCCCAGTAGAAAACAAAACTTCTTGTGAAATGTCCCAGCACACCGCTGGACGATGGTCTCAATGAACCGCTAGACGATGGTCTCAGGCAGGGTTGTCAGGATGTTAAAATCGAAATCGCCAATTTTAAATTTTAAATGGCCAAAAACCGCCAAATTAATATATAACCGTCGCTGGCGCAAGTGGAAGTCATTTGACAAAATCGAAATGCTAGTTTATTTCCTGACAGGGGAAAGCAAAGAGGGCGTTCAAGTATCTAGTTTAGTAAGTCTGACAAGATCTATCTCGGTTGTGATTGGTTTAAATCGGTCACGTGGGCACCTGTGACATTTGACGTTTATGGAGGGGTAGCCGACGAATCTAGTCAAGAAATTCGTGACTGAGTACTAATGTGGTATTCGTTTGGGCTTCTTCAGATTTGCTCTCAGATTTCAGATTTCGTGTGGCTAATCGAACATAAAAACGTCATTTGCTCATTTTTGTGATAATATTCGTGCGATTCGAATATGTGTAGCCTTCAACATTTTTCAAACCGTTTTCCATTCACTGGTTAAACTTTAAATTAAAATATTCGAAATTTGCGTCTCGATTGATTTTTAAATATTCCTATACATAACCAATTAACAAAAATAGATTCACCCCATGCAATGCCTTTCTTTGCAGTAGAACAAATTCACGAAAACCTAAACGCCCTCCACCAGTTGTCAAACTCAAACGCGCTTGTGTTGGTAAATCTGAGAAAATATCTAGATTCGCAAAAGTGCTCTGAAATCTGAAAAAGATTGCTTTTTTTTGTACCAAACGAACATAAAAATTGCTCTGAGAGCAAAAAAATTGATCTGAGAGCGCCCAAACGAATACCACATAAGTTGACAGTTCGGCTATGTGGCTGACGTAGAAAAAGTGACGTTCCCGACCAATCTAGTTTTTGCGTTCAGGTTACATCTTATCCAGACCAATCTAGTCGACTTAAGATAACTAGATTCTTGAATGCGGCCAAACAAATGTCTTCCCAAGTGGATTTTATACGAAGAATTTATTGACTGTCAGAATTAAAACTATTCAATCAAACATTGGGGACGTTCGGATTCGTAGCTTATGTAAAGCGTCAACTAGATTCGTCGTGACTAGGAATCCGAACGCGTTGACTAAGCAACTTGAATTGTTTTTGTATTCTCGCGGTCAACGTTGCCTTTGTTTGATTTTTTCGAAAATTGATATTTTCAAATAAGTACCTTCATTTAAAATGTAACACGGTTGCCTATCATAACACTATTACACTGTTATGCGAACTTACGGTTGTTAAATATCGTGCGAAAATTCGAAATTTGCAGAGTCGCTTTAGAAATGTCACCCTTTTCTCTCACTGGCCCTTTTTTCGACTCTTCAGAATTCTGCCACGGCCACTCTGTTTATTTAAAATCTGACTCTTCGAAATGTCAACTGATGTGGTATTCGAATGGGCGCACTCAGAGCACTTTTTCTGCTCTCAGAGCAATTTTTATGTTCGTTTGGTACAAAAAAAAGCAATCTTTTTCAGATTTTAGAGCACTTTTGCGAATGTAGATATTTTCTCAGATTTACCAATACAAGTGCGTTTGAATTTGACAACTGGTGGAGAGCGGGTAGGTTTTCGTGAATTTGTTCTAAAGCAAAGAAAGGCATTGGGGACGTTCGGATTCATAGTTTAGTAAGTTGACAAGCTGTCTGACTAGATGTATTTCAGTTTTGATTGTCCCAGAGTGGTCACGTGATTAGTTTTTGCAGTTGACGTTTATGGAGGGGAAGCCGACAAATCTAGCCAAGAAAAACCTGTGTGCATACTCAGTTGACATTTCGAAGAGTCAGATTTAAAATAAACAGAGTGGCCGTGGCAGAATTCTGAACAGTCGAAAAAAGGACCTGTGAGAGAAAAAGGTGTCATTTCTAAGAATACTCTGCAAATTTCGAACTTTCGCATGATATTTAACAACCAATAACAGTGTAATAGTGTTAGAATAGGCAACCGTTTTACATTTTAAATGTACTAGTTTGCAAATAACAATTTTTGAAAAAATTATAAGGGGTCTTTTCCAAATAATAAGAATAAAAACAAACAAAGGTAACGCTGACGGCGAGAATACAAAAACAATTTAAGTTGCTAAGTCAACGCTTTCGGATTCCTAGTCACGACGAATCTAGTTGACGTTTTACACAAACTAGGTATCCGAACGTCCCCATTCCTACCAAAGTGACAGAGTCTACAAGTTGTTGTTAAGGTTATTCTCTCAAAAACAATAACTCAACAGCTACTTATTATTTCAAATACAAACAAAAATTTCATTTATTAAAAAAAAAACAATTCAACAATTGCTTGATCTTATACTTTAGCAATTACATTGCCGAGTTTGGAAATTTATTGTGACAGACAGAATCTTTGACGCATAACATTAATTTTAGGGATGTGCTCATGTACTATTTACTTCCATTCAACTTCTAATTTGAAAATCGGAAATCGATAATTTCTTTACGAAGCTCAGACTTTTTCGTTTTTGTAATATGTAATAAATAAATAAATAAATAAATCGTAAATTCTTGGGTATGTCGCCAAACTGATTTTCGTGTCGCCAAATGAGACTTGAAATCGCCCATTTGGCGATAAATCGCCACACATGACAACCCTGGCTCAGGCATGTTGCATTTTGCAACACCGCTTGCGATTTCAACTGTCCGCGAACGTGTTAATAACCTATCTTTGATAGTCACTCAAATCGAGGCCCGTGCTTAATCAGTGATGGGACTTCTACTTATCTATGGTGTTTTTTATGTAGTTCTTTCAAAATTTCAATTCAAAATTTAAAAGATGGCATGGGAGATTTTACATTTACAACTTTGTTGTTAACATGAGGTAGCGCATAATACTGAACGTAAATTGTTACATCTAAAAAATATTTAAAAAATTACAAAAGAAACAAATTGAAAACCGTAACTGTTCACAAAACCTTAGCTGCCAAGGAACTTCTGGGGAATGGAGAAGATTTTGAATTCGAATTACTGGTAAAATATGCTTGAAAATATAAATTCACAGACGGTTGCCATCAGAGGCAATACTGAGACCCCAACTTCGGCCAATTTCCCGTTACCTTGCCTACAAGCTATATTTTTACGGAGTGTACTCGATAGTATTGTACATATGTGGTATTCGATTGGGCGCTCTCAGAGCACTTTTTATGTTCGTTTGGTACAAAAAAAGCAATCTTTTTCAGATTTCAGAGCACTTTTGCGAATCTAGATATTTTTCTTCAGAGCGCGCTCATATAGCTCGAGCTCAGTTCAGTGCTCAGCTCTGAACTAAAAAAGAAAAACGCCTATTGCATCGGGTGAATCTATTTTTGTAAATTGGTTATGTAGGTATAAAATTTAACCAGTGAATGGAAAACGCTTTGAAGGCTGCACATATTCGATTCGATATTATCACAAAAAAGAGCAAGTGACGTTTTTATGTTCGATTGGCCACACGAAATCTGAAATCTGATAGCGAATCTGAAGAGGATGAGGACACCATCCGAAACACTTATGTCGTTTTCCATCGGGACCAAACATCAATCTTTTTTTTGATCTAAATCACTTTTGTAGCAATTTTGGAGAGAAAAAACTCGACGACTGCTTTGGATGAAGGAAGTTTATTGGTTCGCCAAAAAACGTCTACGTTACATGAAATTTGTCAATCACCCGATCATGCCGACCACTCATAGTTTTTTGCTTTGCATATTGTATGTATTGTAGAGCAGTAAATGATTTGTAAGGCCTTGTCGAGAAATACTAAGGAGACTCTGTATAAGACCCTCATCATCCCAGTCCTGCCTTATGGTGCAGAAGCATGGACGCTATCAGAGGCGGATGAAGATCTCCTTGGTCGTTTCGAACGCAAAATTCTTCGAGCGATTTTTGGTCCCGTTTGCGTTGACGGGCTCTGGAGGAGGAGATTTAACAGCGAACCCAACGAGCTGTACAACGACATCGACCAAGTCAGAAAAGTACGGATTAGTCATCTAAGATGGCTGGGACATGTAAGGCGAATGGACACCAACGATCCGGCCCGAAGAGTCTTCGATTCCAGTAAAGGAAGACCTCACCTTAGGTGGCGCGCGCAAGTGGAAGGGGGCCTCAACTAACTTGGAGTGCGCAACTGGAGACAGTTAGCCAAAGATCGCGCTAACTGGAGAGGCGTATTAGTTGAGGGCCAGTGCCTTGATTTTGTGCGGTTTTTGTCCGCAATTGCGCTAGGGAACGTTCCGAATCGGATTTGAATGTGTGAGTGCTTCTTTCGATGACTCTAATACAATTTGTCCCTTTTTTAAGTTGAAAAAGAAACAAATTCTTTAAACAACTGTGATTTTCAAATAAATCTGTTTAAAATGTAACGCGGTTGCGTATCACAATACTATTAAAACGTTAAGCGAGCTAATACTTGTGAAAATATTGTGCGAAAATTCTAAATTTGTAGAGTAGCTTTAGGCCCCAGTTATAGCCAGACGTAAAACGGAACCGCACAAATTTTTTTCTTTTGGTCGAAAATTGCGTGCAAAAGCACAAAATATCAACTTATTTTTATATACAACTAGCTGACCCGGCGAACTTTGTTTCGCCCATATTCGTTAATGCAATGAAAATAATAATACTCAGCATGCACAATGCACATGTCCTTTACGATACACGATGTATAAAGCGGAAGTTCATACATTTGACTTTAGGAGAAACATGGGAATTCAATATTGATTCCACAAAATTCCAGCGATAGTCCTTGAGACTTATTTATTGTCATAGCGAAACGGGAAATTGCTACGCTTAAATACGAATAGCAAATCTTTCTGAATAAGCCGAATTCGCGGAATTAGAATGTTTTCCTTTGAATTTTTCACTCGAAATCGTCGCTTTTTCCATGACATTTGATTTGAGATTCTTCACAAAATTTCGGTGGATTGAGGTTGCGCAACAAAATTATAATTGAGCCGACTTTCAATTTCAAATTGTGTAGCAGTAAGCCTGTCATATCAAAATAATTCAAAAATAAAGACTTTAAATAATTTTTGTTGTATTGGAAGTGACACTACAGGTATTTCTATTCAATCTTCTTTTTTTTCAAATGCGGTTCTTCATGCAAAATTCCATCCCCAATCCCATCCCCGTAAACTTTTATTTTCACGACAAAAAAAATAGCATAAATGTCCTTCCTTGGGTCAATACGAATCCATGAAGCACGATCCATTCCCGAGTTGGGAGTGCACATACGGACGACAGTCTCTTTTCCATATAGCCATACCCACCATACCAAAATAGTGTCCTATCTTTCAAACTGTACCCAACCATTCTCATACAACATGTTGAGAAAACTAAAAAAAACCGACTGGAAATTCGAAAAAAGTGATTTGACAAAACAAAATGTATTTTTCATAAGACCAAAAAAACAACATATTTTACATTACGAATATACTTTTTTTGCACCGTTTTTTGTTAACAAATTACACAAACATACGTTTACCAATTGCAACCAAACTTCACAAATTCATACAAATACACAGATGTGAAAGAGTTTGGTTAAAATCGGTAAATATGCGTTAAGGCGTCATTCGGCGACAAACGAACACAATTTTAAGGCTCAATTTTTATATAACATAGATTTGGGCGGAACGAAGTTCGCCGGGTCAGCTAGTTTTCCAATAAAAATCGTTGCTTGAATAATATTTGATATTAAATTCTTCACAATCAAACGCGTACCGTTACAAAATTTTGGTTCGTTTAGGTTGCGCAACAAAGTGGGATAGTTGGTGGCTTCGTTTTCATCCATCACGGAGTCGACTGATTTGTATGAATGGAACTCACCAGCGATTTGGTTTTTAATGGCGAAATTTAAATGATCGACGTTCTTGTTTATCGCAACCAAAATCACTCTTACACTCAGTCAATCATGGTCAACAAATTCTGAGCGATATTCAGGAAAACTTTCATGATTAGTTCTTCCGGTGTCGTTGTAAAGTTTGCAAAAATGTTGTGGAAACTCAATCAGGCTGGAGATTAAGTTTGCTGGAATCACACCATTGCCCATCGCCATGACTGGTCATTTTGTAAAGAAACTCGCATGTTTGTTGTCAAATGCAATTTGACGTATCGCCATAAAGCAGACGCCTTCAAGCATTCAATTCATCTGCCGGAGTTGATCTCGAAATGACAGGCAGCGTTTGACGAAAATCGCCTAATAGCAAGATCATTTCTCCCCCGAAGGGTCACTTATCATTACGTAAACGATTCAGGGCCTCCAATGCGCGTTTGTAAGCCATGGTGCATTCGTCCCATATGATAATCTTACATTGCTGCAGTACTTTCGCCATCGCAGTGTTCTTTGAAATGTTGCATGTAGTTTCTACATCCACTTGCAGATTCAATGGCAATTTCAATGCTGTTCGACCGCCTTCTAACAAAGTAGCCGCACTGAACCAAATTTGGTAGTCATATTGATAAAAAAGCATGTAGAATTGAAGAAACGGTGATCAATATAAGGTCAACCACTCCTGTCCGTTGTTTTGATGAAAAATTTGTCCTATATAAGAAATATTGTCATTTTCATGAAATGCATAACAATTTTCATTTTGGTGTTAAATCCACAAAAAATTGTCACATTGAATAAGTCTTATTATTATTTCGTAAAATTTATTGAATACCCGTTCTTCAATTTAATTTAAAATGTTCCTCATTTTGAAAAAATATTTTTCAAATTGAAAAAACAAATCTTCATTTTTACCTAAATATTTTATTTAAATTGAAAGAAAATCTTCGTTTTAACTCCTTACTTTATTCAAGCTGAATAATTTTCACCAATTCTACGCATCGTTTTCTTCAATGTGATGCATAGTTTTCTTTAAATTGACGATTTTTCTTCGGTTTCACGCTTAATTTTTTGTCAATCTGACAAATATTTTTTGAAATGCATGAAATATTCTTAAATTTCATGTATTATTTTCTTCAAACAGAATATTAAAGCCCCATTCAAGTAAATAAAACACAAACAAATATTTTTAAGTATTTTTTTTTTTTTTTTTTATTTATATTTTAGGATAAGTATTATAAATTAATATTATAAATAAAGTATTTAATGGAATTATAATAATAGTAAGAAATTTGGAATAATAATAAGTAATTATGAAATTTACAGTTTACAATCGATTTAAAATAATTAATTATAATAAAGTGATTAGATAATTAAGAATTTCAAATTTGTAAGTTATTTGTAATAATTAACAATAACAAAATATTTAGTACAACAATAAATAAGTAAGTAGTTTATAATTTATGTAATTGATTTATTAATGAATTTACCTCAGGGTGGTTCTTGTAAAAATTCGTTTTGATTTCGTAAAAACAAGACTGGATAAACATCCAAACTAAAATCGGAGAATGAATTATATAATTGTTAGAATATCTGAATATTTAATACTTACATTTTTATCACACGAATGTGTTTCTGGACAATAACTCATGAAGCGTTTTTAACTTATTAATTTGTTAATAGCTTCTCAGGAACACGATTTTATTAATTAGCACTGCACCACTTCACGTTCACTTATAAGAATAAAACCTACTACTTCTAGGACAACAATAAATATTTACATTTTAATGAAACTTCTTCACATTGATTATTTTTTTTCCAATTTGAAGACACCGTTTTCTTCCATTTAAAGAAATTTATTAAAATTGAAAAAAATATAATTGAATGATTATAAAAAAATTTCAGTATGAAGAAAATTTCGTCAAGTTGAAGAAAAACTTTCCATCATATAATGAAATTTCTTCATGTTAAAGACATTACGAAGAAAAATTTTAAGATTGCAATGGTTTAATGGTTTGATAATCACATATTGAAGAAACTTATTCAAGTTGACTAATTTTGTCAATGTGAAGAACACTTTAGAGCATTTCAACAAATTTATTCAACTTGAACAAAATTTAAGATGTGGGAATAATATAAATTTGTTGGCAATTTAGGGGAATGTGGTGCTAGATTCAATGTAATTACTAGAACGTTGGAGTTTCGAAAAGGTGATGCCATACGGTTCTTTGTACCTATACTGATAGGTGATGTGGATCTATACTTATGGAATAGATATAAGTTAGCGGTTAGTCTTCTGTTTCGAACAGTTTTAGATTTAGCATATGACCTAATGTTTTTAGAACTGTTTGCTGTGGAGAAGGTAGAGAAAATGTTTTTGGGCCAAGCTCTACATATAAATGTAATGTTTGAGCTTTGAGTACTGTCCTGATCGGATCTAACCTCTGTATTATAGCAAATGACTAGTCGCTCCAAGCTGAAGTAGCTCTTTGCTCTAAATAATTGACTTTACTCTGGTTCTCTTCTGCGCATTAAATGCAGTCAACATTTTTTTTTTTTTAATTAAAATTGAAACTGTTTATAACAATTTTTAAGAAGAGGAAAACGTGGGTCCGGTTTTAATAAGCTTAACTGTCTTAAACAATTTCTTTTAAATTAAAAAAAAAAATTTTTGGTTGATTTCTTTTAAACCTGGTTTAAACCTTACTTACTTCTTAAAAAAAAATCCAATACCTAATAAAATAAATACTTGATTCTGACCTCGAGTAAGATTTTTGTTTGCAAATCATAAATAGATTATGACAAATACATTTATTTTATATATTGTATAGTTTATGTATTACGTAAATTACGGACAAACCGTTGATCGTTCCAGTGTAATGTTTACATGAAAATCAAATTTGTTGATACTTCTAAATACATTTGTATAGGTAGTATAACAGATGAAATATCTAATAATCCATTTAAGTGTCTAAAATTTGATATGCCTACTATTGGGTTTTATTTTCCTTAAATTAAATAAATTCGATGCAGACATTTAAATGTAAACTGGTACTACTGTAAAAAATTGAAATCGAATTAAAACTTATTTTGAAAAAAAAAAAAACTTTCCCACTCTCCCCTTCTTTGTATCAAAAAATATAGGTATTGTGTTTTATTTAAATAACATAAAATCGATGAATTTTCGTCAATCTGATAAATCGCGTCTAATCATTTACTTTGAATCTGTATTAAATCTTCAATAAGACGAAATATTTGATGAACAATTTTTAATTTGAATAACTGATTCTTCTAAAAATGATCAACAAATTTTTGTCAATATCACATACAGGATACCGTTTTTTTAACAACTTCAGTTTGTCAAAATGACAAAATTTTGTTGGTTTGAATACAATATGAAATGGGACAGCAGTTGAAGAAATGTTATTTATTTTGAATATTAAATCTTCAATAACACGAACAAATTTATGAAAAATTGTCAATCCGAATAATAAATTCTTCAATGATTAACAAAATATTTCCGTCAATATGAATACGCGATTTGGTTCAGTGCGCTATCCCAGAAGAGGCTAAGGCCAAAGCGATCTCAGATCTCGAACGAATTGTAGCCAAAATCAGTGAAATCAGGAATGTATTTCCAGTTCCACCGGGCGCATCAAGGAAGAAAAATCCGCCATTTTCGTTATCGACTGGTTGCATCAATTCATCGTACACTTTCTTTTGTTCTTGATTCAACATTGGCACATTTGTTCGAACAGCTTGACTCAATGCGATTCGATCGAAGTCCATTTCTCGCACCAATTCTCGATTAAATGCGTCTTGCATTGAATGATTTGGCTGTGGCATCCCCAATTTGCACAACAAATTGCCACTCATGAGCAGACACAACATATCCTCGATCATAATCAAAGCTTTGTTGCGCATTTCATCTGACATCTCCAGTTCATTATACGATGTCACAGTGCGAATTCGATGCAAAATATCGTCGGCCATAATATCATCTTTGTATAATCAAAGTAGGTATTTACCTACTTCGTTTCAAAAAGTTACTTAATGTAACATAGTAAACATTATTTATTAGAACAAACTTTTTAGGTACCTATATTAAAAAAAAAAAAAAGTTCAAAATTGTGGACAACAACAATTTGCTTGCAAAATAATTAAAATACTTGACAACAACAATTTGCTTTTAAAATTTAAAATATATTTTTTTTTTATTTGAAGTGTCACTACTCGATTTCTATTCAGTTTCTTTTTTTTTCAAAGTGTATTTCCCCATACAAACTTTCATAACCTCTTTCATCCCCTCCAAGTTTTGTTTTCGCGACAAAAAGTAAATAAAAACCTGATATACAGCAATACGAACAAAACAAAAAAAGAATTATGAAAATCGTCCCAGGGGTTATCGAGTTACGTGACCATCGAGTTACACCCCGAAAGAATTATATATATAAAAATAAAAAATAATAGAAGAGAAGATATCTACTAGTAAGGAATAAGTATTTTTTTAAATTTGTCCGACCTTCGGCTAAATCGACATTCGGCTTTTGCGACCATTTAAGCCCGGTCCCTTCACTGTATATAGATACAATTCAATGTGACTAATTCCGCAATTAATGAGAAACGTATTTAACAATATACTTAAGCTTAGTCATTTGTGGTAATTTGTTTAAAAGATATAAATGTTCTGTGTTGCAAAAATGAAATATTTCATCAAATATAGGTACCTATGCGTTCATTGCTGATCTTTCAACTGCAATGCATAAGAAGTGATAATGATTAAACAAAATATTTGGTATATGCGTCGTCGATATCTCTTAAATATGTTATTAATTTGGGTCATACTGAACAGAATCTCAAACTCAAAGAAAAAATGTCAATGACCAGTTTTCGATTGCAATCAGTGCCGGGCAGGTGCTCCAGCAGAGGTTTAGTGTTATGTTATATTATGAAAAGAAGATGACACTCACGTTTATCAGCAATAGGTACATTTTAAAGGTAAAACCAAAGACGGAACTTGAAACGTGTTATTTAGAGTTTAAGGCACATATCATTTATTATTTATTAAGTTTTTATTTCAAAGTATTGCAACTTAAGCTTTTATACACCCTTAAAGATCAGAAATACTGCTAAAACACAGGTGACTGATAATACATATATCTTCTATCTAAATGTCTACCTTTAGGAAGTTATAATATACCATGTATAAGTTTCAATGTTTTAGAAGTTCCACAGCATAGGGGCTGTTCCAGTCTCTCTCAAAGATGCTGGCCAATTGAGTGACTACAGTAGTTTCATTGTCACCACGATCGAATGCAGTGTCTCTAATTATTAGACCAATTCCAGCTGTATCAGTAAAATAGTCCCCTGACCAGTTTGAAGTTCCAATATATGCCGTGTTGTCAGTTACCATATATTTGTTGTGATTCACTCTCCCGAATGGAATTTTAGCCTGATCCTCATCTGATGGCACAATAAAACGCCGCTATTCAAGAATAAAAATGTAAAATTGGATTTCATTTCCTATAGTATTGGTATCTTACAATTTGTACATCGACTCCTGGGAAGGCGGACGAAAGACTTGTTAACGATTGGAGGAAATAGTCTTCGGCAGGTCGAGAATGCACCCACCATGATATGAGCATCTTAACGGAGACCTTGTTTTCAACGGCTGCTGTTCTGATCGCATCATCGATGTATGGCCAATACCTGTAAGAAAATAATCATATGATATTATAAAGTATTTATTTTGCCAGAGGAAGTGTCAAAAGTTTGCTCAACTCAAGTAGGTAGCTGCCAACAGAGCTACATAAATTAACTCAAGTCTTTTAGCTGCACTAAAGAGGGCAACAATATCAACAAAGATGAATGAACTCGTATTGTGGTGCGACGTGCAACAACATAAAGAAAGACAAGTATTTATATCGCGAATGCGATGCGCTTGATTTGTTCACAACTCAATTGAGTGGTCTGCAGTGTAATTTAAGTTACTTAAATCTGAAAAACGGTTTGCGTACGCAAATATTTAAATTAATCAAACGTTATTACCAAACAGTAAAATTCGTAATCATAACATTTTAAATTAGTTACTTTATGGATAGTTAATGCTTAATTTCAAAAACGTTTCTGAAAAAACTAAAAAATTAAAAAAATTAAGTGCACGACTTGGTCAAACGAAATTTTATCGTTGATCAAAAGTTTGATTAGTTGTTTTTTTATTCTTTTAGGTAGGTACATACATAGGTAAAAATCTTAGAATGGATTTTTTAGTTATTCATCTGATACCTATGTATATATCAAATAACAATGTGAGTTTTTATAAGTTAAAGTTCTAGTAACATGCATTTGTTGCAACTTCTGATAAGACAGTTTTCATTATTATTACTATGTACTAATTCTATTTTATAAGCTTCTATACTTTAAGCGATTTTTTGGTAAACGGATAAGCGTATACCTAGCAGGGATGGAAAAGTCGGTATCGAATTCGATATACATAAATGAGTCAGGGCCTCCAATGCGCGTGTGTAAGCCATTGTGCATTCGTCCCATATAATAATCTTACATTGCTGCAGTACTTTCGCCATCGCAGTTTTCTTTGAAATGTTGCATGTAGGTTCTGCTTCCACCTGCAGATTCAATGGCAATTTCAATGCAGGATTGGCTGTTCGACCGCCTTCTAACAAAGAAGCCGCTATCCCAGAAGAGGCTAGAGCCAAAGCGTTCTCAGATCTCGAACGAATTGTAGCCAAAATCAGTGAAATCATGAATGTATTTCCAGTTCCGCAGTGTTCGTTATCGTCTGCTTGCATCAATTCATCGTACACTTTCTTTTATTCTTGATTTAACATTGGCACATTTGTTCGAACAGCTTTACTCAATGCGATTCGACCGAAGTCCATTTCTCGCTCCAATTCTGAATTAAATGCGTCTTGCATTGAACGATTTGGCTGTGGCATCCCCAATTTGCACAACAAATTGCCACTCATGAGAAACATATCCTCGATTAAAATCAAAGCTTAGTTGCGCATTTCATCTGACATCTCCATCTTTGTATAATGAAAGTATCTACTTCATTTCAAAAAGTTACTCAATGTAACATAGAACATAATTTGTTAGAACAAACTTTTTAGGTATCTATATTTAAAAAAAAAAAAAAAAAAAAAACTGTTGACAGCATTTTGCTTGGAAAATAATTAAAATAATTGACAACAACAATTGCTTTTAAAATTTAAAATATTTTTTTTTTTTTTTTGTATTTGAAGTTGCACTACTCGATTTCTATCCAGTTTCTTTTTTTTTTTTTTTTCAAAGTGTACAAAACTGAATTTATTGGAATCGCGGGTGCGCCTTTTCAAAAATGTATCATACTAATATATAAACGATATAAACCTTTTCTGCATGGTCTTTTAACCAACAAAAAAAACTAAATCAAAATCGGATGTGTGTGGCAGTCGGTAGGCTGTCACATACACATTTAGCAAGTTATTTTTATATTTATATAGATTTATATTTTTCCAAAAATAGAAACTCAAATCAATTAACGAACTATTTGTTTTAAGTTTTACACAAAGCGTTGATTGAATCCTACTTTTCAAGAAATTAATCGAATCAATGACAGCGAGAAGAAGCTGTTGATGAATAAGTAGCTTGTGTATAGGTTAGTTAAGTGCTAGTAATAACCAAACAGTGGAAAAACTGTTAGTTTCAAGTTCGGGGAATAATTTTGAATATGAATGTGCAAAATGAGAGTATTAAGCCTGAAGAGCTCATAGAATAATAATTATATAAACTATATTTTTTTTGTAGGTATGTTTAGTTTTGTTATGAAGTTAATGTTTTGTTGTTGTTGTTCCAATGGGTCCACATGGACCTAAGTGGGGTATTGCAGGGAGCACTCTGCCGTATCCACCCATAAACCCAATGTTTTGTTAATTTATTTTTGTTTGTTTTTTTTAAAATAAAATATTTTGAATTCACAATTCATAATTGTATATTTTTTGATCATATAGCGAAAAATTTGTTTCTAATAACACAACAAACTTTTCAATCTGACATTTTTCTTATATTTCGGACATTTCTGCCGTGTTAATAACTGACCTGGAAGTGTACTTTTTTTTTCAATGAAAAATAAAAAACATAGAAAGATCACTTCTGGATTTGATCTTTTCATAGAAAGGGCAATTTTTTTCTTCAATCGAAAACGCTGTTTGTTTCAGTTTCAGCTTCAGTTCAACGCTTGAATTTTTTCATTTAGACTTTAGTTTACTGAAACTGAAATGGTCGTCTAAATGGGGCTTTAGAGTTACATCTTAAATCCAGAATTTATTAAAAGATTATTTTTCTAATGATTTTTAATGAAATTTGACTTTAAAGAGAATGAAGAAAAAAAACGTAAAGAAGTAATCTACAAATTAACGTTATAAAATAATATTGGTTTATCACAACTTAATTTAAGAAAAGCTGATACTATCCCATGTCAGTTATTCTTGATTGTTATGTTTCTTTTGTAGCCTTTCATCAACAGCTTTTATAGTTACAGATTGGCCTTTATTTTTTCCTCATTTATTTTTCTTTTATTATACATAGCTATCTTAAAGAAAACTTTATAAATAGTTTTAAGTGAAAATTGAATAAAAAAAAACAAATTGAATTGAATTGAAATTGGCAGTTGACACTGAAGTTGTAAGAAACTACTCTATTGGCGTTCATGCAGAGTAGCCGTTCATGCAGAGTAGCCGACAGTGATTGTTAAACTTTAAAGTAATCTATAAAATATCCCCTGTTTAAGAGATAGGTACCGTCATCTATTTCCATTTCTCTGTTATTTATTGCAATATACTTAACACACGAACGCCTTTACAGTATTTAAATAACTTATCGTAAGCAGACGTTTGTATGTGAAGAAAATTAATAAAATCCTGCCTTAATATAAATACTTAGTTTATCTACAAAACGAATTTCAAAAGGTAATCAATGCAACAATTATGTTAAGTACAACACGTACGGCTAGGTACTTACATGATCTTTGCTGTATAGATGAGAAGGGGGAAGTAATCCATTACAGAGATATGGACAAACTTTTCCGCATGCAGTATAACATTAACTATTGCGTCTAAGTCATTGGTACGGCCTTTAGAATTTAGAGGCGGTGGGGAGTTCTAAAGAAATCAAAATAGATTATACCCAAAAAAAAATTTTTGCATAAAACTCAATCTTACCGAAAAAAAAGTCTTAAGTTTGTAGTTTTCGTTGAATGTAACCTCAATTGGGGAGTTCAGATTATATTTGGTTGAGAACTCATCCGGCCAATACGATGGTATATGCGAATTGTTACGACCTAGAAACCAATATTCCTCAAAAATCTTCGATAAGTCTTTCGATAAGCATGTGCAATTGGTTATCAATACACCGAGCTCTTTAACTTGTGTCAACGATCTCCAATCCATATTTGCACTTCCCAAATAAAAATGCTGACCGTCAGCAATCCATAGTTTTGTGTGGAGGACTCCACCACCAAGGAGTCGTGGAAAATTTACCGAACGTACTTTTGCAGCTTTGCGCTTTATCAATATCTCCGTATCTAGATTTGGTTGATTTTGTGTTGGAGCACTTTGTGCTATGCGTATGCGATATTTGTTTTGCACCCCATTGGATAAAATTTGTTGGAAGATCTTTTCGCCCTGCCACGCTGATGTGTGATTGTAACCATCAGCGCCACGTAGGCTCCAATATAAAGAGCCTATATCCAAGGATTCGTTGGCTAAATTAAGCAGCATAGACCACGCGCCAAAGGTTGATAAAAACGTTGGACTATCCTGGGAAAAATTCAGCCCTTCAGGAATACTCTCAACTAGTTGTATACTAAAAAATATACAGCTTCAATATTAACACTCTAACTGGGGTAATTTGTAACCTCACCTGCACTTATCTGTGCATATGTAGCTCGTTCCATTGTGCTTGGCATGGAGTAACTTATCGTTTGAATGCTCCACCAGTGGAAGCAGCACAACCAGTATTATGAGCGTAAGGATGACTGTGATGGGAATGCACGAGGGCTTACAACACCATTTACCATTGTTCCAACTGAAAGATTTAAGAATTCTTTTTTAAACTATCTGTAGAGTCTCTACATTTTGTATACTTATACGAGTCGTTCTGATGTGCTTCTGAACGCAACATTTGATTGTGATCCCATAATTCAAAGTCATCATCTCCGGACGGAGGTTTTGTCTCCAGCACAGTCTAGAATTAAAATATAAGGAATCAGTATATTAAGTTGCTATATTACAAACCAAGCAAAAACAAAATAGATCAACAAAAAGATGTATGAGTTTTATCACAAACCTACATAAAGTAGTTGCCAATGGTTTGAACATCAAATAACATTTTTTGCAATAAGAAAATATTTAAAGAACGGCAGTAACTTTGAAACTGCGGAAAATTTAAAACGTGATTTTAAACACATTGCCAGCCGTTATATTTCTTGAT
The DNA here is from genome assembly GCA_946477585.1 of Cheilosia urbana. NCBI lineage: Eukaryota > Metazoa > Arthropoda > Insecta > Diptera > Syrphidae > Cheilosia > Cheilosia urbana. The sequence continues at coordinate 59,425,892 of OX297854.1, read as the reverse complement.
AATGTCTTAATACTGAGACCACCAACTTCGGCCGATTTCCCGTTACTTTGCCTATAAGCTATTTTTTATGGAGAGTCCTCGTTTTTGTGCGCTTGTATTGATACAGTATTGTCTCTGGTTTTAACTATGCATCCCGCAAAACAACTACGTCATAACAAGAAAGATATGGCCTACATACGATCAAAATAGAACAAGGAACATGCTAAACAGAACCCGCCATTCCAGAGTCACAGCAACATCTAATCACGGGGCATTTGTCAATTAGAGACCGTGTGGGCAAAGTTGGCACCCCACGTTACCCTCATAGCTGCAGTTGCGGGTGACTTTAGTGACATCTTGAGTAAGGGGATATTAAACATTGTCCGTTTCCTCAACTCTATAGGTTGGATATATAGATATCAAAAATTCCGCATTTTTAAAAACCACAAAATGAGGTCACCCGATTCGTGGTGAACACCATAATGCTACTTGGGTTCATGCTGAACGGACACCTCTGCCTACCTACCTACCTACCTATGTTTTCACTAGTGATTTATCCACCAAAAAGTAGGATCAATGGGCACATTAAAAAATCTGGTTTATTTGAGACGACTATATTCTGGAGTCTAGACTTATATAATATATACCTATAAAAACCTATTATATTCAACCAGAACGCAAAAACTATATTGGTCATTTAAGCCCCGTACGCTGTTCGCTCTTAAAACTTAAATACAAAAATTAAATACAAGTCCATAATATTCAGTCGTTAAACTCGAAACCCATTTTTATAAAATTGACAGCGTTTAATCCGATTGGATTTACAGCCATATTATTCACTCCGGGTGTAACTCAGATTTAAGATAATTTTAAACCCAACCATTATTCCGCATTTCTTATACCCGACAATTTAAATCTATTTCCATATTATTCACTGGATTAAATATGGATTTGAATGCGGATTTAAAAAAATAATGACATTTGTTTTTTGTTGTTTGTCACTTGGAAATTGATTTGATTTGTAGTGTGCCGAGTTTCGTTTTTTTAATAACTATGAAATCACTTTTCCAACCGTACAACCTTTCTCGGCATCCGACCAAAAGTAACGAAAGTCTCCGTGCACAAAAGTGACAAACAACAAAAAACATATTTCATTTATTGTAAAATTTGACATTACGTAGGTTTTAAAACGTGTTTAAATCGGTTTAAACTGTTTTAAATCCGCGTTTTTAATTCATACATTTGAGTGAATATTATGGATATAGATTTAAATTGACAAGTTTAAAAAAGCAGATTAAATGGTCGGGTGTAAAATTAACTTAAATCTGACTTACATCCGGAGTGAATAATATGGCCGTAATTGTTTTCGCCAGGCATCGAAATGCTAACTTAGTACTTAAGGGCCCAGCCTCGACGGAACGAGCAGCCCCATATAATCCGTCGCATACGGTGATAGGCAGTGGTTTAAGTACTCTATCCTTATTTGTCCCAAGAAACGTGATCAGTTTTCCCTTTCCACCGTGCTTAAATTCCCTTGATGAACTTTTAAAAGTCAAATTCATACTTTACGGAAAGATTATCACATTAAATTAATCATGCAGAGTTATACCAAAGGTATAAAAATAACAGTTTGTTAATATTATTATGATTACCTTTTTGTACTAAAAAATCTTGCTAAAAGGGGATTTAAATAAGCTCTTTTTTATGTACATTTATATGGCGTTTATCATTGTGAAATGTAGACATATATATTGATGAAATTAAAAAAAAAATCTAGTTTGATTGTTTCTTGCAGTTTTTTTTTTTTTTTTTTTTTTCTCACGGAAGGCTTTTCGGACATCGAAATTCCCGAAAAAGAGGAAGAAATCCCACGATATAAGAGCACTGGTGACAGCCGATTACAGTTTCTCTTATGCTCTCAATATTTCCAGCAATGTCGCAATGAAAATGCATCCTCTCACGCTGCGCCTACTGTCAACAGGTGCGAGTGAGACGGACAGAAAAGTAGAAAGTTAACCTACTTTATGCATCGCATCTGGCGCGTACGCTGCTTTCTGCTTATGGCTCACCTACACTCTAAACCTTCCATAAGCTACTGTGTATTCTGTCAAAATGTCAGTCGAAAACGTTGCCGCCATAAACAAACCATACTGAGACCCCCAACTCACAATCCTCTTGCCGCTGGCCTCCTCAATTTTTGCCAGGAATCCGCCATTTTGTTTTCCTATCCGTGTACGCCAATTCCTATCTGTTTCGCTTTGCCCACAGTGAACGGGAAAAAGATTAGGTGCGAATGTGTTGGTTGAGAGGATTTTTGACATTTGTCAATACGAATTTTTATGCAACAATACTAGCGCACCTAAACTTTTTGGGAGCGTAAAATTTAGCTTGTAGGCAAATAACTGTTAATCGGTCGAAGTTGGGGGTCTCAGTATTGTCTCTGGTTGCCGCAACGGACGCGATGAACTCTATGGTTTGGGCCCTGTAGTCAGGGATTTCTTCCCTAGATTTGTTGGTTACACCTCTCAATAAACGCCAACTGAAAAAAAAAAACTGTTGACGTTATCGAGCTGTCAGACCTGCTAAACTTGTTTTGAACAATCTCAATAATGCCAATCGGGATCGAAGTTTTTATGCCTAAAATCGAACATAAAAGCGTCACTGCTCTTTTTTTTTTTTTTTTGATATACAGTCGAACTTCGATAAGTCGAACTTCGATAACTCGAATATTTAATAACTCGAATAAAATTGGTTGGCAATAGCGCCAACACTAAAATTTGCATGTAATTTGTATTTGATAACTCGAACTTCTATAACTCGAATGTCTTGATAACTCGAAGAGATTATTTGGCGTCACCTTCGATAAGTCGAATTCTAAAGGGGGAAATCCCAAATTCTGAAGGGGAATTCCCTAATTCTGCGTGTTTTAACAAGTTCGTTTTATAATGCATCGCTTTCGGGGGCACTGAGTTTGAATGTTCCTTATACATACCGTGTAGAAAATCGTAATTTTCGTATGTGTGAGTAAACATTTTCAAATTTCTTCCAGGTTGCTATATTTTTTTGAATTATTGAAAAAAAAAAAATAAGAGGAAACCAAAATCAAATTTGGAGCATGATTTGATTCAACAACCTTCAAACGAGTTGGTTGCAAATTTATTAAGCTTTTTGCGTTTTATTTAAAGACTAGTGAAAGACAACCGATTCTGTTTATAATATAAATTCCATTGAAGATTTTTTTTAAAACCAAAATAAAATTACTTTTCAATCATTTATAACAGACTATTTTAAATATTAAATATGCTAATTTCCTGTACTTTTTTGTCTTATATATTCGCAAATAAATATGTACATATTTTGTATTCCTATCAATTTTGTATTTTACTTGATAACTCGAAGTCTTGATAACTCGAATTTTTTTCCTGGCAAGTGATGGTTCGGGTTATCGAAGTTCGACTGTATTTATGCAATTAGAATAATATTTGTAGCCTTCGACACCTTTTAAAGCGTTTTCCGTTCATTTTATATTAAAACATTCGAAATTTGCGTCCCGATTTTTTTTTTTTTTTTTTTATAATTTTACTCGCGCTCAAGGGGTTATGAATACCCTTATAATGCTGGGCACAGCGCGGCATTCAAGTTTTTTTTTAGGAAGAGAAAGAGGGATAGGAAAGAGTTTGTGGCGCAGTGGATATTCTCCACGAGTGGCGTCCTAATAGATAGTGGAGAATTGTTGATATTTGTGTTCGCTTATAATTCACATAAACTTATTCGTAGTTTTTATTTGTGAAAAATGTTTCGTGGTACTGGCTCGGATTTGAACACGTAACCTCCCACTCAACAAGCGAACACTCTATCACTGCGCCACGGCCACCCGTATTTATACATACCTATATAATTTACACAAATAGATTCACCCGATGCATTGCCTTCAGCGTTGCCACTTGTACTACATATGTAGTACTGTGCTACATATTTGCTGGATTTTTTAACTCCGTACTACATACTACATCGTTACCCAAAAGTACTACATTTCGTAAGAACCAACCATTTAAAATTTATTTAAGGAGTTTCCCTGTAAGAAAGCAAATTTGGAAATTTTAAATGAGCAGTGGCGCTTGTTGACTGGGGCTTTCGATCTTATTTTGAAATGTGGACCTCAAAATAGCGACATTGTGGCAATATAGGTGGAATTAAACAAACAAAAAAATAGTTTTGGAAACTTATAATTTGAAAAACTATCTAAATAAATATTATATTATATATAACTATTTAATTTCAATACAAAAAAAAACAGGTACTACATTTTGTTTGAAAATGCTACTTTTTTTTCTCTAATGTACTACATTTGCTTAAGATTTAAGTGGCAACGCTGATTGCCTTTCATTGCCCGCGTTCCACTGTCCGCTAGATGAGTAGCGGTCATGTCAAACTCCATATAAAAAAAAAACTGAAATTTGACCATTTGCGCTAGACGTCTAGCACTTTTTGTGAAATGTCAGTTTTTTTTTTATATGGAGTTTGACATGCCGCTATTCATCTATACTCTGTTCAATTTATATTTTCAGTACAGGCCTTATGGGAAGCTCTTTTTTCTACCAGTGGTGCCTGTAGCTACTCTCACGGCACTCAACACAAGATTTGCCACTGAAATAAAAGCGAAACCACTGGTGATTGCAAAGAATTTGTTGTTGTAATTTACGAAAAACCCAACCAATTTTCCTCAAAGGCGCATACATCCCATCATGACCAGTCTGCCGCAAAGTCGCGAGCAGAATGAGGATGACGACGAGGGTGATATTCTCGTGTGCGCTGTGCTGCGGTTGCTATTTTATCGCAGAAAATAAACATGTGTGTGTCAGAAGAGTGTTACCATAATCTATTTGCAAAAATATCTTTACGGGTTTTTCTATGGATATTTTCACAGAACTTTCGGTTTTGGTGCTTTTTAAAGCTTTTGAGAGCGAATAAATGAATTTGATTATGTGGGATGTTGCCATACAGTTTTTAGGTACTCCTTTAATTATTTTGTATATCTGAAGGATCTGTTAACATGCAGTTAAACCAATTTTTCTTAATAAAGGGTTGGTATTTGGTAGCCCTACCGATATTTGTGAGAGAATTATGCCAATTTATAGTGCTCACTATGGCAACCATGTGAGAGCTTTAAAATCGAGACAGCTTATTAAAATCCCTAATAGTAAGGGTGAAAGGCAAATAGCCTATCTTCCCTGTACTGAAAATATAAATTGAACAGAGTATAGTGGGCAGTTGAACCATAGATGAAAAAAGGCTTACTATTGTACTAATTTCTGTACTATTGAACTTTCCCGAGTACGCAGGTACCACTTTGCAATTTTGAGTATTATTTGTACTTTTTCTTAGTTTTCGGAATAAATCGAACATTTATGAGGTCATTTCATTTATGGCCCAATTCATTTCATTAAACCCAAGTCCATAATATCATAACACCCGAACACAAGAAGGTATTTTAACTCGGCTAAAAATTTCAATTTCATAATATTAACATTTCTTCGTTTCTTAACGATGAAATGTTGATGGCTTCGTAGTTAGAAGATGAATTTAGAACTGATGGAACAGCATAAATGGTGTATCAACGTCGTCCTCGTCTATATCGAGTGCATAAGCGGGCTAGGGCTAGATGTCGTTTAGTTTCAGAAATATTTCCGGCTAAAAAAAAGAGGCATATTGGAGGTTTAATTCATAATTATGTAATACAATAAAATTGAGAATCAGCACTCAGCAAATCAAAGCCATTGCCAAGTGACAAGCAACAAAAAATAAAGTAAATTTATGGAAAATTAAACACTACGAAGGTGTAAAATTAATATAAAATCGGTTTAAGCTCTACCATTAAATGCATTTGTATCCAGCGGGTTTAATGCAAGTTTTGAGTGATTATTTTTTTGAATGAATGTTTTTTTTTTGCTTGAATGCAATAACATAAATTTATGGCATTTGAAAAAAAAAGAAAGTAGGTACCTTCTATTTCGTACGTTTCAGTACTATTTCATTTCAGTTATTAGTACACTTGAGAAAAGTCGATTTTCATCACTGAGTTGAACTCGGTCATTGTTGTAGAGAAAATTCAGAAAAACCTCAACAAACTCCACCAGTTGTCAAACTCTCTGTCAAAAGAACTTGAATTGGTAAATTTGAAGCAAATCTGAGAAAAAATCCATATTCGTAAAAGTGCTCTGAAATCTGAAAAAGATCGCTTTTTTGTACCAAACGAACATAAAAAGTGCTCTGAGAGCGGCTTATCGAATACCACATTCCACATTAACCAACAAATAGATACGTTATCATGGCAGGAAAACAGCACCATGTTTAGCGTTCTCAATTTCTCATACAAGATGACATATTTGACAACTTATCTTCTCTGAACGAGACGGCTTTTCACCTTTGAATGGTTTTTGAAGTTTGTTCCCATAACAATTTGCACAAATAATAACGTGCGTAAATAAATGCGTCCATTTAGTATAAACACGTAGGCTTTTTTGTGTTAAGTATATTTAGCACACACGTAGGTATTCATCGGAAATAATTAGTTTGCTCCTACACGCTACACCTATACGCAGCCGATTTTATTTTGTTCTTTTTTTGTCGAACTGTAGAAACACTTACTCTGTCTGAAGTGGTATAATCTTTAAATTTGAGTTTCATGTTCACCATGAATATAAAAGATTTCACACATTTATGAATGCGGTTGCGATATGCTTTTGAAATAATACGTATTAGATTAATTAGTTTTAAAAGTATACACTCGCGTAGCTATATACAGAAAACACGATATCGGTAGAGAGAATGGTTTTGTTATTTTTTCACGACTACTGCCGCTGTCAAATTCTCTAGCAAACTAAGCAGAATATGGTGACCGTACAGTGTAGCGTGTAGGTACCAATTCGAATGGCCAAAATATGCATTTATTTATTTATGTTTTGAGCGACTGTTTGTATTCTTATCGTATATCGTATCGTGTTGTAATTTGACAGATGTGTCGCATTGCAACTATATCTGCAGGTAGTCTAAAAATAATCCTGCTTAACAAATTTCAAGCCTGTCACAGTCACAGGTATGCTGACAGTTGTTGTTGTCGTAGGTATATTTGCTTCGCTTTTAATTGTTCTCATCCAACTCGGGTCCCTATGGTAGAAATCGCCTTTGTTTAAGGTTCTAGTAGAAACTGCATAGGTACTTTTGCTACCCACAATCACTACCTATACGGTATATGGACATTGATCGGCAGTTTATAACGCACTGTACACAATTGAAATCGAATATTTGACTTGATATATTTCTCTAGCTTACTTATAGCCTTACAGTAGGTATTTGTAAACGTTTGATTAAGTTCATGTGGCACTCGATCGCTGTCTAAGAGCACTTTTTTACGAAAAAAAAAAAACTATCTTTTCCAGATTTCAGAGCACATTTGCGAATCTGGATTTTTGTTCAGAGTTGCTTAAGATTAACCAATCTTTTTTGAGCAAAGCATAGTATAGTAGGATTATCAGCGCGCAATTACTTACAACAATTAACTAATATTTTTGAGTTTCAAACTCCGAATTTATTCCATGTGGAAGTTACTTGACAGCGGCAGCTTAAGTTGGAACCTTTTTGGTGATGTAGGTGGAAATCGATAGTAACCTGCAAACTAAAAGTCGAGAAACACAACTGTTTATACGAGTTTATATCACACTCAAGCACAAATTTGACTGAAACCTTTTCTTGCTACTTTACTTTGCTGAGATAGGTGTTCAAAAAAACACTCCAATTATCCAAAAATCAGTTAAATATGTACCAACATCGATCCATAAAGCCGTCAGACTGATAAAATTATAGCATCTCAAGTCCTTTTAACACATGATATGTCTTCTTATGACTAAAAGCTAGTGCTCAAATGCGTTTCCTAAATAAATTAGGACGCTGTACACACGTGCCATTCAGAGCTGTGCTCGAGCTTGGTTCAGTGAAGTTTAAAGAAAAACGCCTATGGCTTATACCTTCTAATTGTGACACTTCTACGATTTTCTTGAAATAGGGTATAGTGTAATTTACTCAAACTGTTTATTCAGTTCCTATCATGTTTCATTTTTCAAACCTAGCGTGCAAGACGAATATAAAGAAGTTTTATGTTTTCGATTAGGTAGGTAGATAGCGAGTCAGCAATTCTTATACCATATTATGCATTATATGCGGGTACCATTTAGGATCGGTCAGTATATGAGGAGTATGCTAATGTGGTTACGCCAACAGTTATAAAAAATATTTGTTGTTGAATTTCAAGTTCAAAGCATATTCTCTTCCCTATCGAGGTATCCGTTCGGAACGGAATTTTATCCGATTTGTACGAAATCGAATCGCGTTTTTGTGCTTCATGTCAACTAAAGGTCCTTGTTCCTTTACTTTTAAATCCTACGAATTTTTACTCAGTGCCGTTCCTTAACTTGAAAAACTCGTAAAAGAGAGCGTCATCGAGAAAGCAAGATATAACCCCTCCCTGAGAATCTTGTGAATTTTTACTCAACAAATTTCTTGGTGTAAGAAAACTACAAAAGTAAAGGAACAGACCTTATGAGTATGCAGGCAGGATTTTCTTGACTACATAGATTTGTCGGCTTCCCCTCCATAAACATCAACTGCAAAACCTAACCACGGGACCACTATTGGTCAATAAAAACTGAAATACATTTAATCAGAATCCGAACGTCCCCAATACTGAGACCCTCATATTCGGCCGATTTTCCGTTACTTGTTAACAAGATTTATTTTTATGGGGTGACACATGCTAAGTGCGTTAGTATTGACAAATGTCAGGTAACGTGTGGATAGTAGATATATTTTTTAAAAATAAGTGTACTTTTTCTTAAAATATTTATGAAAAATGAACAATATAGATTGGTTGAGGGAAAATAAAAACATTTTGAGCAATTTTTTCTTCAGTTATTTAAGAAAAATTTACTCATGAAATCGAGTACAACCATGTTTGTCCTGATATGTTTCTAGTATAAAAAACATCTCATTTAGATAGTTCTATTAACCAAACAAGGTATAGTGTCTCTGCTATACAAAAAAAAAAAAAAAAAAACTGGGGTCGAATCGTCTCTTCCGTGAACGACAATACGTGACGGAATTTGTTGTAAAACCAGATAATTCCGTGAACGTATAGGTCGTTTACTGGATGCGGCGATTCGACCCCTACTGATCTAATTGTGCGTCGCGTGGTTTTGGAAAACACGCGGTTAAGTATACAATTTAGAAGTAGCTATTTCTAGCTATTTGAAATATGGGGACTTGGTTTTGACAAGGAATCTTTCGCCTTTTTGAAAGTTTTTGGCGTTGGATATTATTTGTGTGGTTTAAACAGTGGGCCTTGCCTTAATGAAAGGTAAGCCACTATCAGACGGTTTGTGTATACGCCAAAATTTGTGAATAAATTTATGAATAATATACATAAACCGTCTGAACCACAAATTTTATAGCAACAAATGGGATACACAAACGGTTTGTGTATCATTTGTGAATAGCATATACAAATCGAATTTGTGTATAAACATAAATCGTCTGATCGGGTACACAAATTTATTAATGCTTATTTGTTTGCATTTGTGTATCATTTGCGTACCTCATTTCATTTGTGTGTTCCTAAAATTAGAACATGCACAAATTATCATGCGAATACACAAATAGTTTTAGGAGTTCAGTTGAAAAAAAAAAAATTAAATGAGATTTCCTCTACGAGAACTTGGTAGTAATGTTGATGAAATATGTATATATGAAAAATATACTGGTTTTCACATGAATATTAAAATATCCTCCAACCTTGTTTGTGTTAAATAAACAAAACTATTCTTTTGGATTTCTCTTTTTTGATATGTATAGTTGTATACGTATGTATTTATAAATTAAATTAATATGGTTTAAAATCTATTGCTTTTTATGGTAGATTATTATTATTCTGAGACCCCGTTGGCCGTTGGCTATATGGCTTCACGATGTTTGGCCGCAGAGCAAATGCATCATCAGCGACGAGAACATACGGAACGGGTATTTCACGGCCGGGTAGTACTTTCGGCGGTGGCAAACAAAGCTGTTGGGTGTATATTGTATATCGCTTGTTCAAAAGTACAGCGGTTAAAAACGCCGCCATCGAACTTCCGTTGCGGCCAACATCGACGTAAATCAGTTTATATTCGGCGTTTGCGATACCCATTAGTACGATGCTGTGCGTGCCCTTATAATTATAAAAAACGCTACCCGAATTGGTGGTGCCACCATAGATTAGATAAGATTGTAGGGCGGGAGAGCTTTCAATGAGCTCTGGCACTGCGGCTTCTTAGAGGAGCCTATTGTGCCTTCCCTGGTAAATTCTTAGAGTCATATCTTCACTCCAGAGACCGTCAGGAAGACAAGGATCTTCTCTGAGTGTATATTCGCAAGAGATGCTGAATTAACGATTTCATCACCTTAGGATGTTTTTCCTGAGACGACAAAGGGCCGGACATTCTGTGATTAGGATTCGTTACTCTCGAGACAAAGTCTACAGATGGGATCCGGTGAGACGCCAATGCGGTGAAGATGTTTTTTCACGCGACCGTGGCCACTGATAATTGCTGTTAGTATTCTCAGTTTGTTTTTATCCAGATTAATCAAGAAGAGTGATTGATTGATTCTGGGGGAGAATTTGGGGAAAAATGTTCTGGTGCAATTCTGCCCAGCTGTATTTTGCCAGATCTCGTTAGACTCTATACGAGATTGGTTCTTGATGTAGTTCCTGAAATGATTTTTGCTGACTCCGCAAAATTGTTCAGGTCCAATGAGTGGAGTGGTTCTCCGATTTTAGCCAGTGAGCCGATTCGTTACCCTCAAATCCTCTATGGGCTGGAATCCAGTGGAGCATGACTAGGTTTTTCTTAGAAAGTTCCATCTATGAACTTGAGAATGTTTCTAAGACGAGTTTGGATTTGATGACAGATGAGTCAAGAGCTTTGAGAGCTGCTTGGCTATGGTGCCACCATAACGACGTGCTTGCCCTCGACAGTGCCGATGCAGTTGGGAAATTGCCAAAGCTCATTAAATTGCTGCGCTACAGCTTCCCAACCAGCCGCTGTTGACAAAGAGTGTTAAATAAGAACTTTCAGGTAGTCGTCTAAAAGAACTTTATATATTGCATCCAGCACTTCAGGAATAATGGTAGAAATTGTATTTTGTGGAATCCGAAAAAGATACTGTAGTGATCGGAAACTCTCCCCAGAGGCCAGAAAGCGCAGCGTCAATATCAGTCGCACAGATGCAGGAATGCTGGTGCGCATAACTGTATCGGCCTTTTGAATGTACGGCGTTACCAATTGAAGCAAATGATTGAACCGAACTGCAGTCATTCGGACAAAATTCTGATACAGTTACGGCTTTTCGGCACGCAATTCTTAAAAGCCGTCTGTCTCGCGGTGGCCGAGCCTCTTTTTTCTCCAACACGAACGGTGCTTGCGTGGTAACACGACGACATTTTGTTGGCTTTCGTCTTCCTTGTCGGTACCAAGTAAATACGCAGCCAAAGTAATTGAGGCACATTTTTTTAACTCTTATTTTAACGAATCGAAAAGATGGCAGTAGGTATATTTATTCATTTAATTTTTTGATTTGATATATACGTCAAAATCAACACAGGAAAATAAAAACCAATTTGATAAACATATACACAAATTCCATTTGTATAGAAATTTACAAACCCTCTGAACCACAAATCTGTATACACAAAATAATTTGTAGATGCCGTAGGTATTTGTGTATGGGATTAAGCAAATGAAATTTGTGTATTTTTCTGAAAATACACAAACCGTCTGAACCACAAATGTTTGTTGAATACATAAATGACATTAGTGTATGAATTTGTATAAAATCAGTGTATGCGATATTCAAATGAAATTTGTGTATATCTACAAACCGTCTGATAGTAGCTGTAGTCACTTTTAATCTGCACACTGTGAAAATTTTGCAATTGTGAGGTCGAAAAAATAGCCTGGACATTAAATATGAGTGTTACTATCGCGCAGTGTATTTTCTTATGCGTAAGATCGCGTTGTACGAGTGGTGCTAGTAAACACCGTGTATAAAAAAAAAGTGAAGTGGAAATAATAGATAAAAAATTGTCTCTAAAATTTGGATACAAACTATCTTGTGTCAACAAAAACTACAAAAACTGTAATATAGCAATAATGTCCGATAGTCAAGCCGCCATCAAGCCACTTGAGTAACCATCTGCTGGCGACCTGTTCAAGCAGGGATCATGGGCACAGTGGGCACAGTGGCGTAGCGTGAGTTGGAGCCGCCTGGGGCAGAAAATTTATGCCGCCCCCGTAATTTTTTCACACACTAAAAAAAACTTTGTAAAATTTCTTGAATTGCATAACGGTATACTTTTGAAATTTTGAAATACATATCTCGAAAACAAAAATGCATTTCTAAGGTAATATGGTCATTTCTAACTGAATAGCTCAGTTTTTGTCTATATTATCGTACAAGAGATTTAAAAAAAAAGTACGTTTTTTTATATTAAGTTTTCTAGGAAAACAGTGATAAAGATTTTTATAAAAACGTGTAGTTAGAGTAAAATTTATGTTTTCAAAATTATTGTGGCTTTAATTTTAAATTCGAATCACCTAAAACGCTAATTTTATAAACTTTTATCTCGAAAACCCCAATTTTGATTTCGATAAAACTCTACAAATCAAGTAATGCTTATATCCCGAAAAATAACTTATAGACAGTCAGTTTTCAGCTAAATAGTTAGGCAAAAATAATTTTCAAACTAAACATCGCAAAATTTGGTACGGTTTTGTCTGCGTAATTGTACAAAAACCTCTCTACCACTGCCAATTCTTCTTCTATTAAGATGAGGTCGTTAGTTATTTTTGACGAATAAATTGTGTAAAATATAATGAATTTTATTTGCATTCCGTTGACTGTTCTGAGACTTTATATATAACTATTTTAGTATTTTAGGCGAATATCACAGTTCTGTTTGATTTTTATTTCTGATTTTGTTTTTTTAAATTAGTCCCATTGCGGGAAATGTGGAGTACGCAGGATCTAATGAAGTATAGAGTACTCCACATTAGCCGCCTGTTTTGTAGTGGTTTCATTGTGATGTTAATTTCACTTTTTGTTTGCATAGTTGAAGTTAACTGCGCCTACTGCAGTGGCTTAGTGGTTAGTGTGTTGGACTACTACGCTAGGGGTCGAGGTTCGAATCCCGCAAAAATCTAAATTCCAACATGTGGCGACCTGCAGTGGCAGCTAGCACTGCTGATGATGAATCAGCAGAGAGCGGGAGAGCGGCAGAGCGGGAGAGCACGATGACAGAGGAGTGATCAGGAAGTCTTCGAGTAGCAGTGGAGCGGAGCAGTTGTGGGTTCGTTGGCGCGCGTATTTTGAAATTATAATTTTCTATGAATTCATAATTAGTTTATAAATAAACGGAGTAAAACATTGGCGACGAGGATGGTATAGTAAATGAAATAATATAGTGCGTACGTTATTGAAAGCGAGTGATACGGATCTTGTGATTTGGCGTGTTAGTTCAAGCAAACGCGGTATATGCTGACTAAAGCGAACATAATAACAGAGATATACATTCTTCACATTAAATTGTGGCAAAGGTTAATTTACACATTAAATTGTGGCAGAGGAGAATTTTCACATTAAATTGTGGCAAAGGAGAATTTTCACATTAAATTGTGGCAAAAAAGAATATTTTTTTTTCACATTAAATTGTGGCAAAGGTAATGTGGTATTAGAAGAGAAAGAGATAAAGGAATATTTTTCGTGTCGATTACAGGATTATTATTACCGATATATAATCGCAATTATTCCATTGGAGGAAAGAGTCAGAAACACTTCATTGTGTTCGGAACCGCGGGAAAAAAAAAAGGAGAAACGGTTCACATTAAGTTGCGGTAAAGCGGTAAAGGTAAAAAAAAAAAAAAAGAAAAAAGAAGAAAAATCTGGTAAAGCTGCAACTTATATGCATGCGTACAAACATAATACTACATCATTTTTTTGTTTATTTTGTTAGTTGTTATTGCTGTGGCTCGTTGCCTTAACGAATAGTGAGGATGAGTGAAGCGGGTATCAAACCGTTCCTGTGTGAGGCAATGGATAAAGCAGTGATTCGATCTGAGTGGGGTAAATGGTTCCGCTCATTCTCTTTGTATCTCGAAGCCGAAGAGATTAAAGTCGGAAAAAAGAAAAAGAATAAACTGCTCCACCTAGGGGGATCGCAATTACAGGATGTCGTTTTTAATATTCCAGGTGCAATTGTAGAAGGAGATAAAGAGTTTGATGTTTTGGTGGAAAAGCTTAACGAATACTTTTCGCCACAGAGGAACTCAACGTTTGAAAGACATCTTTTTCGTTCTCTTAAGCCGGATGAGGGTGAGAGTCTCAACAAATTTATTCTAAAGTTGCGGAATCAGGCAGCGAAATGTTCGTTTGGTGAAACTAAAGACGAAAGTCGGGATATTAGCTTGAAGGATAAATTAATAGATGCTTGGGCACCAAAAGACCTAAAGAAACGGTTACTGGAAAAAGAACATTCATTAGATGAGGTAGTACAGATGTGTCAAGTTTATGACCAGATCAATAATCAGTCGGAAGCAATGGTTTCCTTAGCACCTCCATCAGCTGACATAAATAATATTGCGTCTAAGAGTAAGGGAAACTCTACGGTAGAAGACCAGGGTTGTGTAAGATGTGGTCGAATTGGGCATACGGGTAATAGCTATATTTGCCCAGCCAGGAAGGGGAAATGTAATAGATGCGGATATATTGGTCACTTTGCTGATAAGTGTAAGACAAAGACGCTTAAACGAAAGAATTTTAGGAACAGTGATTGGGATATGAAACGGCGCAGATTCGAGCCATCAAGAGTACGGTATGTTGAGGAAAATTCTGACAGTCGGGCAAAAATGGATGGAAACCGTTTAGAGGAACATGACTGCTTTCAGGTGCAGGATGACAGTAATAGGTCCGTAGATGAGAAAATAGATTGTTTCATAGGAGGGTCGAAGGTACCGATGATAATTGACTCAGGGTCGCGTTTTAATCTGCTAGGAGAAGGCGATTGGCAACAACTACGACGTAGCTCTTCAGTATTATGGAATGTTAGAAGGGGAACAAACAACCAGTTCCGCGCATATGCGGGCAAGGAGTTACTTGAAACGCTGGTAGTATTTGAAGCTCCTACGAGTGTCGATAGGGAAACAGAAATTGTGGCATCATTTTATGTCATAAAAGAGGGAGGCCAGTCATTATTAGGACGAGAAACAGCAATTAAGTTGAGGGTGCTTAAATTGGGCCTGGATGTTAACCAAATTCAGCAAATCCAACCATTTCCTAAGATCAAGGGAATTAAAATACAGTTATCCATCAATAAAGACGTAAAGCCAATACAACAGCCTTTGCGACGCATCCCGTTGGCTCTGGAAGAGCAGGTTGAGAATAAACTCCAGGAAGCTATTGAGCAGGATATTATCGAGCCAGTGGTTGGGCCAAGCTCTTGGATCTCTCCAATAGTTGTCGTTTTTAAGCAAACAGGGGATATTCGTCTGTGTATAGACATGCGATCTGCCAATGCGGCGATATCAAGAGAAAACTTTCCACTCCCCACGTTTGATTCATTTATGACCAAACTTAAAGGATCCCAGTACTTCTCCAGATTAGACTTGGAAAATGCATACCATCAGCTAGAGTTAGATGAGGGGAGTCGGCACATAACCACATTTATTACACACAGGGGTATTTATCGCTATAAAAGATTACTTTTCGGAGTAAACTCTGCGCCGGAGATCTTTCAGCGGACTATGGAAAATATTTTGGCTTCTTGTAAAAACGCACTAAATTACTTGGATGATGTGATAGTGTTTGGAACTACAGAACAAGAACATGACAGTGAATTAAATAGAGTATTGGAGATTTTTCAGGAGATGAATGTAACGTTAAATAAAAAAAAATGCTGTTGGAAAGTGAGGGAACTTAAGTTTTTGGGGCATATTTTGTCTACAACTGGCATTAGCGCCGACCCAGATAAAATAAAAACTGTGCTAGAATTCCGACCTCCAAATAATAAGGACGAAACGAGGAGTTTCTTGGGATTGGTGACATATCTAGGCAAATTTATCCCCGATTTGGCTGATGTGACCGAACCGTTAAGGAGTTTGATCAAGAAGGACATCAAGTTCGTTTGGGGCGAACGTCAGGATAGAGCTTTTCAGCGATTGAAAGAAGCACTTGCGAAAATACCAACTTTGTCATATTTCAACGTCAGGAATAGAACGCGTTTGGTGGCTGATGCCAGTCCAGTGGCACTAGGTGCTGTGTTGCTACAATTTCAGGACGGAACTCCTCGAGTCATTTCCTTTGCAAGTAAGAGTCTATCCGATGTAGAGACGCTACTCGCAGACGGAGAAGGAAAGTCTTGCGTTAGTATGGGCGGTCGAGAAATTTTATTATTATGTTGCAGGCATCGAATTCGAGCTGGTCACAGACCATAAGCCACTGGAAGCAATATTCAAGCCGACATCTAAGCCACCAGCGCGAATTGAAAGATGGGTATTACGTCTGCAGTCGTTCAAATTTAAGGTGATCTACCAAGCAGGAAAATACAATATAGCGGATTCACTTTCCCGCATGTGCAAGATACAACCGTCTGATTGCTTCGATAGTCATTGCGAGTACAACGTTTGCGCTATAGTCGGAAAGATGGTTCCGCGGGCTTTAACTATAAGCGAAATTGTGCAAGGTAGTAACACGGACAGCGAACTAATGGAAACGGTAGAAATGGTAAAAAATGAAACCTGGAGCTCAAATACGAAGAGCCGATATTTCCCTTTCCGACATGAACTATGCACATTAGGAAATATCCTCCTGAGAGGTACCAAAATAGTTATACCTGAAGCTTTACGTGTGCGTGTCCTTAATCTAGCACACGAGGGCCATCCCGGAGAGACGGTTATGAAACGGAGGGTGCGCTCTAAGATATGGTGGCCGTTGATTGACAGGGACATAGAGAAATACGTAAAAAATTGTCGCGAATGCCTGTTAGTGTCCCGACCGACGCAGCCGGCTCCCATGAAACGACATACGCTCCCAGAAGGACCGTGGCAATGTGTGGCTATGGATTTGCTAGGCCCCCTTCCCAATCACGACTACGTATTCGTAATAATCGACTACTATTCAAGATACCAAGAGTTTAAGTTCTTACGGACAATAACGTCATCCTCTATCATCGGCATTTTGGATGAAATATTTTGCAGATTAGGGTACCCGGAATCAATTAGAGCTGATAATGGCCGTCAGTTTGTAAGCGAAGAATTTAAATCCTTTTGCGAAACGAATAATATTGACTTGATAAAATCACCGCCTTACTGGCCGCAGGCGAACGGAGAGGTGGAAAATATGAATAGGTCAATTCTGAAAAGACTTCAAATTGCGAACGCTGAAGGCCTTGATTATAGAAAGGAATTACAGAAATTCACATTAATGTATAATGTGACCCCTCATGGCGTCACGGGAAAAGCACCATCAGAACTATTGCTTAATCGGAGAATTAGAGACAAGATCCCTTCTGTACAGGATATTAATGAGAATATCTTGGACTCAGAAGCGCGTGATTTAGACGCAATAGCTAAACAGAAAGGAAAGGAAAGAGGAGATAGAGATCGGGGAGCAAGAGAATGTGAAATAGGAGTAGGCGATAAAGTCTTACTCCGCAATACGGGGATCCAAAACAAATTGACACCAACTTTCGATTCCACCGAATTCGAAGTTATCGAACGGAAGCAGAATGAAGTAATGGTTCGTGGGGGTGGCAAACTAGTTAGGCGGAATATAAGCCACGTTAAAAAAATTCCAGCCTATCCGGAGACAGGTTCAAGTTTTTGATTTTTTGTTATCTAAATTCCATTAAGTAAAAAAAAACAAACAAATTATTTATTAAATTATTTCCAGGAACAGCAGCAGGAAACCAATTAGACATATCCACCACTGAGAGTAATTCGCATGTTTCGCCTATCGCTGGGAGTAGTATCCAGAAGGGAGGCTTGAAGCTAAAGCTAAAAAACATCGGAGGGATGTGGCGACCTGCAGTGGCAGCTAGCACTGCTGATGATGAATCAGCAGAGAGCGGGAGAGCGGCAGAGCGGGAGAGCACGATGACAGAGGAGTGATCAGGAAGTCTTCGAGTAGCAGTGGAGCGGAGCAGTTGTGGGTTCGTTGGCGCGCGTATTTTGAAATTATAATTTTCTATGAATTCATAATTAGTTTATAAATAAACGGAGTAAAACACAACATATGGTTTTTTTCACTGCGCCACCTCTCGCGAACGTCTGACAAACATCCGAGAGTATAACTGTCTTGAAAGAGCTTCTCAATTAGCCGTTTGGAGTCGGCATAAAATTGTAGATCCCTTCCATTTGTTCCAAAAATGAAAACTCACACAAAACGAATGGTTGTGTGAAGCTAGGCCTAGGGTCCCTTCGGACCTGTTGCGCCAACTATTTATTTTTTAGTTGAAGTTAATGTTCATTAATTATTTATAAAATATTGAATAAAGTTATTAAAATGTATTTTTGTCTTGGTCCAGTTCTTTCTGGTAGTGCGAAATAGTACACCACAATACCCGCATAGATGGGTCCACATTACCCGACACTTTTGAAAATGACAAATTTTGAATCTTTTCTAAAATTTTGCAAATATTGTTTTTATTTATTAAAAATTGAGCTATTATCAAATTAAATGTTGATAACAATATTCCAATGAATAATAACAATGGCCCCTCTTATCAGAATCAGTTTCAATTTGCGAAATATTTCAGAAAACAAAAAGGGTACTTCACATTACCCGAACTGACTCTACATATTACCCTATTTAGTTTTTCTCAACAAAAATTCGCATAAATCAATTTTTTAAATATTTTTTCAAAAATGACTACCCAAAAGCCTGTGTTCATACATTTTTTTTGAAACTCCGCACTTTCATTAAAAATGCAATATGTAGCAGCAAGGCAAAACTTTTTGCAAATACATATTACCACTTCTTCTTTTTTTTCAACCATTTTGAATATGCACCTTAAAATAATTTATTCCAACCACTTGGAGCGCTACGCAATCAAAAAACCCACTTCATGTCCATCGGGATATTCAGTTCATAACTTCTAATGCTAATTCAAAAACAAATCTCTGATTTCTTACATATACTCGTACATAATGTAAGTATATCGATCTATCATACGAATACTAATAGCAATCAAAAAACAGATCAAAAAACAGAAACTACGCTTGATTTCGTACTCCAACATCGTGAAAACTATAAGAGGTTATAAAAAAGTACAGTAGGAACAAGCCAAAATGCCTGTTATTGAGAGCTAAAACATATAGAAACTCACATTGTTATTTGATATACGTTCCAATACCTATTTAGTACCTGCAGCCATATCGAATGAATAACCTAAAAGTGTACGGTTGCTTTTGAAATGTTTACCTAACCACCAATTCAACCAAACTTTTGATGAACGTTTTATGATGATCGCAGTCGTGCACTTTATTTCTTATTAGGTGGCCTGTGTTATAAATTTTCAATAATAAAGAGCACGGTAAAAAAGACAAGACTGCAAATTCTATTGCCAACTATAGAACGTTTGTTTATGTTCATACAATACAATAGGAAAGTACCTATACCTGCAATTTTAGCATGCATATTATGTAGAGATAGTGTCTCAACTAATTATATTAGATACCTCTAATACCAACAAAACCAAAATTTCTTATTCGTACTAACTCCAGTCTCCAGCTGAACATCGCTTTCAGGAGCAGCGTTCATTGGACTTTTCTGGTAAGCAACACAAGGAATGTCTGATTACTTACTATGAAGCAGTGTTAATGCTGGTAAACTTTGTAAATAAAATTGTTGGACTGAAAAAATAACCCGTTTTATAATTTTATATATAAAAAAAAAATATAACTGCTCCAAATTGCCTCCCCTAGCAAAGTGCCGCCGGGGCTTATCAGAAGAAGGTCTCTGCCGATTCTACGATGAGAGCGCTCAAACCCCCAGACCAAATTTTGGAATCCTGTAGAGCACTTCCGATAAGAAGATAAAACATTTAGAAAGTACCAGTTACTAGATAAGGATATAGAGATCATGGACCACTAAACCCTCTCTATTATTATTATTAGTATCTAGTGTGAACCTGTGAAAAACCACCGGCAGGGAGATCCGGCTAATTGAGTCATAAGCCTTTCACAGCTTACCAAGTGATCTGGTTAATTCCCCACTTCTTTTCATCAACTGCCGAACAGTAAAGGTTGCTCGTAGATCAATTTATTCGGATGACAATCAAAATATTGGGTGCACTACGCACTAAATTAGACTGATAGCAAGACGATGAGTAACCCAGATCTAAGCTGAGCCAATCTCAAAACTGACAGTTATATACGACAATTTGGTCCGCAACGGTGGATACAAAAAAGTTCAAAATTCATAAATAGATTAACCCGCGCGAACTTACGACACCTCCGATTGAAGATCCTCTGGAGTTAGACGCGAATTTATAGCCACTAGAGCACCCGTTACCTACGAGTAACCATTAACCATCCAAAATGTCCATAAATTATATTTACCTAACAATAATTTTGTCTGTTTTCTGTAATAAATTGAATCGATCTAATCTTTATAGCGATCCCTGAACAAGACCTTGAATAACTTCAACTTACCCACCCTAGCAGTTTATTGATTTCAAACCGCTGATGATAGTGTGAAAATGGATTAGCTATACTTGGCGCCATGTCATGTCCACCTTCATATTCATTCGGTGTGGCGATTTTATCACGCTGTGTGACTATACATATATATATACCAAAAGCGACCTTTTACTGTAATTATTCAATCCGGTCACCCACCTATTTCTAATTTATTACCTGATAGTAAAGCTTGGTACAACGCCATTAAATAAATTTGAATGAACTTCGAAGAGAACTTCGTACAAAGCTTTCGGCACGGACTGACAAAAATGCTGGTAACGTCATCAACTACGAAGTTCGTCAGTATGTGCGTCCTACATTTTACATTTATACCTACGTATGCCTGCTCTGTGCTCTCCTTCTCATGGCATAGCATTTACTGTATAAATGACTGCGTTAAAGTTGTAAAACAAAATCGATTACCTTACATACTATACCACTATTGCTGGCGTCAAATGAGGTTTTCCCAACAAAAGCACACTATAAAACCTTCTACAGGTATACACTATACAATATACATACTTACATTCGGAATTCGTTCAACTAGTGTCGACATAGAAACATTAATAACAATCCTTGAGCCTTGACTCACCACATCGGTTTTCAGAGTATGGGAAAAACTTAACCCCCCTTAACGGGCAAATAACCTATCACATTGTAGGTAGAACAACCAAAACCCTTCACCTGTTCATTGTTCTTGTCGAATCGATTTACAAAATGGAGACAAATACAAAATTCCATCACGTTTTCTTACCGACAGACGGTGTTTGTAGTTTGTGAAGAGCCTCCTGGCACTCCCCCCACGATTTAGGCGGCGACCCGACGACGTACTGGGACCTGCATCATATGTTCGTCCCCTGGCTGCTCTGTTTCCCGAAGGAGGAGGAATCAGCACAGAATGTGCCTCGTCGGGACTTGCCGCGGAAGCGTTCAGATTATTGACATTAATATTCGTTATATCTCGACCGATGTTGATGTTATTTGTGTTATTCACTTGTACAAGAATGCTGCACGTTTGAGAGGCTATTTGAAACAACCCCTCCTGCAAGTTGTGCTGCGCATTATGTTTACCACTAACAAAATCCCAAAATGTTGTCATATTACTTGTTGCACTTTCAGTTAAATTTTATACGCCTTTAACATTGCACTATAGAAATAAGTTTTCGCCGTCAGCCTTAAGAATGAATTCCGTTCGAATCTATCCCATTTTGCGTGACTATCGGTTGAGAAAGCTAAAAACGACTGAAGGTAAAGGTCCTTTCGATTTTCGAATGATTTGTTTCTACGTTCTCGTTAAAGCTGCATGGTGTTGGGCGTGTTGGGTTTGGAGTATGGTGTTATTTGTGTTTTGCTTGTGGGTGGCTGTAAATCTACCCAGCTGTGAGCTTTAAAGTTTAAAGGCAATTACATCGAAAAAGTTTTGGGATAAAGGTGGATGATGCTTATTTTCTAATTAATAGCAAAGCTAATAAATTCATTAGTCCTTAATAAAATACGCACCAAAAGGGAGTATAAGTATAGTTTGATTTGGTAAGGCGAGTGTGGAGTGTATTACACCCCCACGGCCACGAGTCAATCAATCATAATCGGTCACTAGAATATGCATATCTAACGAGGGCCTGTGGCCATTAACGGACAAACCTATATCAAACATCGGAAATAATGTTAGGTACAAAATACAAATTATATATGTATGGCTCTCTTAATAATTCTTAGACTTATGCTATTAAGTCAAGTTTTTTTATAAGTAGGTGGGCACGTATTTACTTTCCATTTATGTGTTTTTATTTGTGTGTACTTAATCTATGTTTTCCCCAGGAAAAAAAAAACATTCAACTGACAGTTGATAGAATGAACTTTAGCTAATGAAAGGTGAACCATAAGTAACGCATATGGCGGATGCAACGGATAAAGTACAAACAAATAACTTCAAGTAGGTACTCGCCCACGGATGACGCAATTCGCTCTTCAATTTCACCGTTTGCGAACTACACAAACAAAATAAGAATAAGGCACGCGGAACATGAGGATTGGGGAAAGACCCTTAAAAGGCCAAGTACTCGTATAATTTAGTGCGGAGTATTGATTTGACCCGGACTTAAAAAGGCAAAAACGACTTGAGCTTTAGACATAATGGGGGAACGTGAGAAGTCCTTACTAATGCTTAATAAAATTGGCATCGCGAGCAGGCGGAAGATCGTAAGCTAGCTTTTACCACATCTCTACACTTACTGCCTAAGCAAAACACAAGGACCCAGATTCGAAACCATTGGTATCGTCTTCAGTATTATAGACGTCCTATAACATTTTGAGCTATTAGGTGCTAATATTATCATGGACAACTCGAACGTTGTTGCAGTCGAGTAAACAGTGTTACTTGCCACTTGCGGGCAGAACATCTTATAAGACTTACAATCTGGCAGCAGCAAGATTTTGATGCTGCATTTACACATTTGTGAAAGAGACAGCATTACCTAACACGCAAAAAACGTGACACGCATTTTGGTCGGGCATCTTTATAGGAAAGAATAGGAAGAAAACTTGGTAGGAATTATAGTGCATTAACTAACACGGTCACACATTCCTATCACGGAAAATTAAAGGGATGCCCAATACTAAACAGCCGTCTGACTGAAAGGGACAGCATTACCTAACACGCAAAAAAACGTGATACGTTTTTTGGTCGGCCATCTCGTTTACGTGGTAATAATTATGGGAATGCTATGCACGTTGATATTTTTATAGCGATGGCTTACGAAATTTCGTTTTCCTCTAAAACAAAATGACTTCCGGAAGTGATGAACGTACAATTATTTATTTATAAATTATTGATGAATTGTTGGTTTAATTTACTGAAACTAATTAACACTCTCATTTCACATATTTTAAATCGGAAATAGAAATGTTTTCATGTGATTTCAGAAATGTTGGTTGCCGGAACTTCCGCTTTACGTATCTATAATTATGGGTAGAACATCCATGACACCTTAGGCGTCTGATTTGTGATCTCATTCCTACGTCTTTATTAGAATTGACTGCGGACAAACGGATCTCTCTGTCCCGTCTCGTGCAAAAATGCGCGTGCGTGATAGTGTAAATGCAGTTTTATGGGAATATCTTTCGTTTGTATTTTTATAGCGATGGTTAACGGAATTCCGCGTTTCTATAAAACAAAATGGCTTCCGGAAGTGATGAATGGACAGTAATACGTGGTTAGCACTAGTGTCCACTAGTGCGCACTGAGAAGTGTCAGGCAATTTTTACGCCTGTCAAAAACCCTGCACAACCCTGAAAATTCGGCTACTATACCGAACACAAAATATGTTGCCCTGAAGGTTTTCAGTTTTTTTTTTTAAATTCAAAAATATTTATCTTTAAGTGAACAAAGTATGAAGAAGATAAAATTTGTTTCCGTTAATTGTTTAAAATAAGTGCACTTAATTCTGATCTTGCGATTTCCATAATTCAAATAGTTGGTGTTTGGAATATAGATGATGCGTTCGAAAATTTATTTAGCTCTGATTCCAGCTTTTTTCCATTCCATTTCCTATAATATACAATTTTAATTCATAAACGTAGCTTTTTTTTTTCACACAATTCACTTTTGAATATCAAATTTATAGTATTTACCTTTATCACGATATCACAACAATTAAATGACAGCAAAACTCACTGAATTCTTGCCCCGACAAATTAACTGGGGTCAATGCAGGGCACAACTAGGGAGCCATAGAAGTCATGTCGAATACTGGGGTCGAATCGCGACCTCCGTGATCGAGCATTTCGTGACGGAATTTGTTCTTGTTTCACATGTAAAACCAACTTAATTCCGTGAACGGGTAGCTCGTTCACGGAAGTGGCGGTTCGACCCCAGGTTTTCAGTACCAGGCTGAGTTCAGTGCTATATCGAACACCTTACGGTTAACCCAGTGCGCACGAGGGCCCACGTCAAACAAACCTATTCTTCCCAGGTGGAATTATATACGGAGAATTGATTGTCAGAATTCAAAACTATTCAAACAATCACTTCAAAGCAGAGACAATACTGAGACCCCGAACTCACAATCCTCTTGCCGCTGGCCCCATCAGTTTTTTTTTTTTTTTTTTGTTTTTTTTCAAATTCGCCATTTTGTTTTCCTATCGGTGTTATTTCAATTTAGAATCCGTGTGATATGTAAAAACATACAAAAAATATAAATTCAATGCTGCCAACCGCTACCAACCATGGGGGAATGTGATAGAGTTCGAGAATACCACATTTTAAGATAACTGAATGCTATTGGTTATGTTATGTTATGTTAAAGTGGCTCTCGATGAGAGAAACACTTAGGCCGTTAATCGGCCCATTGTGCATACCACTGGTGTTTAGGGGTTCCTTATCTGGTTACTCATGTGAACCATTTGCTTCCATTGATAAAGCTAAGAATGTTAGCAGCGCTGGTGTCGCATAGATCACTAAGATCATTGAGGAAGTAGTTTCCTAAGTGCGCCATCCTTAGATTGGATAGAGCTGGGCAGCTGCAGAGAAGATGAGTGACGGACTCATCCTCTTCCTCATCCCTGCAGCTTCTGCAAAAGTCATTGTATGCATGGCAATCCAAGTCTTTGCGCGTGTCTGCCCAGAATACAATAACCGGTAATGACATTAGCAACCAGCGAGATGCTAGTTCTGTTTAGTCGCAGAAGCTCCTTGGATCTTTTAGTATCCAGGGTCGGCCAGGTAAGCTTGGCAACGTCGCAATATCCCAGATGTTTCCATCTATGGTTTGCAATTCTTGTTGCGTCCGCGTTAATGATTTGTTTAGCGTACGATAGCGGTGCCTGTACGTTGTACAGACTAACGCTATCAACACCGGAGGAGCCTAATCTTGCAAGTTCGTCAGCTGCACAGTTCCCTCGGAAACAACAGTGTCCCGGAACCCAGCAAAGGGTAAGGTTGTACTGTCCAGCTATCTCGTTAAGAGATACGCGGCAATCTTCCACCGCCTTAGATCTTATTTCGCTGGAGACTAAGGATCTGATTGCAGCCTGACTGTCAATATAAATAACAATATCCCTGTGTGATATACTATTAATCGACAGCCACGCCGCGGCTTGACGAATAGCTGTGATCTCGGCTTGGAAGACACTACAGTGTTTCGGAAGGGAGGAGAGGCGCAAGCTCAGTTCTTCTGAGAATACACCAGCCCCGACTCCCTCTAATGTTTTGGAGCCGTCCGTAAATATTGACAGTGCTCCTACATGTAGGACATTCCGTGAGTCCCATTGGGATCTTTTCGGTATTTCCTTTGTGAAGCCTTTTTCGAAAACGATTTTTTTAGGCAGGTAGTCAGTAGTATTAGGTAAGGGGCTTGTCTGCAGGAGGATGCTGGCATGTCCAGTTGGTTGTCCTCTCCAGTGTTTACCCTCCCTTAGTCTGATTGCCGCGTTGGCGGCGTATTCCTTGCTGACGATGTCCAGAGGAAGAAGATTGAGCATTATCTGTAGAGCGGCGGTAGGAGATGTCCTCAGTGCACCCGTGATGCTAATGCATGCTAGGCGTTGAGTCTTCTCAAGGGCCTTTAGATTGGAGATCTTGTCCAAGGCCGGCCACCATACTATTATGCCGTAAAGGATAATCAGTCTGATTACCGCAGTGTAAAGCCAATGCATTATGTTGGGTTGGAGGCCCCATCTCGAGCCGACAGCCCTTTTGCAGGAGTAGAGTGCCACTAGGGATTTCCTAGCACGTTCGGCAATGTTTTCCCTCCATAAAAGCTTGCTGTCTAATATCAGCCCCAAGTATTTGGCACTTTTGACAAACTCGAGTGGAGTGCCGTGGAGATTAGGGGGGGTGATAAGAGGTATCTTAACCCTTCTAGTGAAAAGAACTAGTTCCGTTTTCGTCGGATTGACGCTTAGACCGCAACTATTGGTCCAGACTACTAGTTTACGTAAAGCGAGTTGCAGGATATTGGAAAGAGTCTGCGGATACTTTCCTGAAGTGAGTAAGGCGACGTCGTCTGCATAGGCCACAACTTTGCAACCGGAAAGCTCCATCGAAATCAGAAGTTCGTTGAGAACTAGATTCCATAGTAGTGGAGATAGCACTCCTCCTTGGGGGGTACCTCGGTGCACAAGTTTTTCGACAGCGCTGCTGCCGAACGTAGCTATCACCCTTCTGCAGGTGAGGATGTGGCCGATTAAGCAGCATATTTGTTCGCCAATGTTTAGCTTTTTTAAGGCTTGGATAATCGAACGGGTCTCTATGTTGTTAAAGGCCCCCTCTATGTCCAGGAAAATAGCTATCATTCCTACCAAAGTCACTGTATCTACGAGTTGTTGTTAAGAGTTGTTTCTCTCAAAACGATAATTCACAAACTGAAATTCATCATAATTTCCCAACAGAAATTGTCAGGTTAACCCATAAACAAGCGAGAATCGTTACTACTCCTCGCTTCCCCACTCAGTAATAATTTCGTACAACTGATTGATGAATTGTTGGTTTAATTTACCATGTTCTGTTAACTGCAGAAAAGAAAAGGTTCCACCGATGCTGAAGTTCCTGGCAAGCGTAGAATGTGCTCAACGATTGTAGCAATTTCTTTGTATTCGCAATCGGCGTTATTAAGATGGTTGAATATTTCTACCCAGCGATTTACATTCGAAACATGGCCATCCTTCCATTCCTTGATTTTGTCGCTCGTACAGTAATTCTTTGTATGGATGAATTGTGTGCAAATTTGTCGGTTTTTCACTGGCATTTGGCATTGTTCAAATTGTATTGGCTCAACTTGCTCATAACTGTTTTTTATCAAAGTTGCCCATGCAAAAAGTTTCAGCGAATCAAAAGGTGCTGTGCAATGTCCATAGATGGAACTATGAGAATGCATCGACTGCGAAATTAGCTCTTTCACATTAAATGCTTATGATAAAGACAATTTTTTATATTTTTATGAATGCTTACTTACAGTCTTTGTCTGCCGCTGTTTAGGCATATCTCTTGCTTTTGACACTTTAACAAATTAAAGTTATATACCTTTTCGCAGTATAAAAGCAGTATTTTGAGAAAAAAGCGGTATGCAGTTCTTGAGTCTAAAAACAGTATAATAATGCGAAAAACAGTATAAATACGAGCCTTATTATGCTTGACCCCATTGCTCAAAATAAACAGAAAATACTATAAAAATTGAAATGTTATTTTTATTTTTAATACCCTTGGTTTTTTAATCCTTGTTAATGGATTAAGGTGTAAATTGCTTTTAAAGGGTTGAGCATGCAATTGGAAACAGAACACGAACCATCCCAAAAATTTGGTAGGATGAAAGTAGACCCGTAGACTGGAACCACAGCTTTGTTTGTCTGGCGGTTTCCGGCTGGAAAAGGTCCACTATATCGACCAAAGATTTACAGAGCGGCAAAGATCTTGAAAAAGACCAAGAATTCGAAATTGTCAAATCGACATCAACTATCAATTTTGAGGCTACACACTAAGAAGCCGATTAGAGGGACTTAACGTGATCTGGGGTCGAATTACCGCATCCGTGATCGAGCCATACTTTGTCCAGTCCCTTTTTTTTTTTGGAAAATATGATACTGTTAGGACAGGAACCGGCAGTGCTTTTACCAACTCACTATTACCTACTCATTAAAGAATCATAACATTATTTTCAACATTATATTTGTTACAATTACAACTATTATGTACATTTGGTGCAAATACAAACTTCTTCGATTTAATAAATACCTTAGCGAGTAGCATTTTTTTCTTAGAACTCGTAAACAAAATTTAAATGGCTTATCTTTAAAAGAACGTTTACTTTCATGGGCATTGCAGCAAGTCTTTTATGAAACTCAATTCTACAGTCTGACTTTTTCGAGAGCATTCCAGCAATAAGAAAACTAACATGCTGAAAATCATGATCCGACAACTTGGCTTCTTCAGCAGTTGGGTTTGAAGCTTCAATAGCAGTTAAATAGTTTGTAAAGAATGTCATCAGGCTATTGGCGAACAATCGATTTTGTAAACATTTGAAAAACATGCACAAGCCGTCTTCATCGATAGCACTAACCTCATACATAGAAGCGATGCAATTACCACTGACTTTTCCGCTAATTAAACGCGAGCATAATTCCTTCTGTACTATTATGCATTTCATGGCAAAATAAGTTAAAGGCTCCTGAAAATTTGTTATTATCCATGCAAGTATATCGAACTCGACGTGATCTACAATCCGCTGTATAGCTAGCTCGATTTCATCGGCTGATTGCAATTGAAATGTGGTGATGATCAGAAATGTTGCTTCTCTAGCCACTCGGTCTTTTACTACTAGTGTGCTACGTGCTTCTCGAGCTCTGGACAATATTCTCGAATATTGATGGGTGTCGAGAAAATTACTACAAAAGTTTTGTATCTCTAGTATGTGATTGGGACCAGTGGTGGTCATAAGCAATTGCTCGCAGACATGGGAGAGGAAAGTGCCAGCATGAAATTTTGACAAAAAAGTGTTTAAATCATTTTTCGGAATTGTTTGGCACTGCTTAAGTTTCTGCTGCAATACATAACCGTGAATCAATAAATTTCCATGCAAGAATAGTGCCGATCTTAGCAAAGTTCTTACTTTATACACATCTGGTTCTGAATATGGGTCAATGTGCATCAATGACAGCACATGGGCAAACCGTTCTGGGAGTTCATCTAAATTGGCGTCTTGAGTAACATCAAGCTGCCGTAGAAATTCGTCCATTGTTGGAACAGCTATGTAGGAAGAGAAAGATATTTATGTTTTAGAATATATAAAAAAAATAAACAAAAAAATTATATAATTTAACAAAAATTAACAAATAGCGAATATAGGTCGTGAAAATGTAGGAGCAGGCCCTTACATTTGTGGGTGGGAAACATAATTTCTTATCACCTTGCTAGGGATCGGAATGGTTTTGTTTTCAAAGTTTCCCCTCTCGCCATTGTTTGGAACATGGACAATTTAATTAGTACAAATAACACATCTGAACGGTTTTGAGAAGTTAAAACCGCGAACCACTTGTTACGTGTTTAGTCATGTTGGAATATAACAAAACTGTTTAATGGAATTGCAATTATAATTATAATATATTAAAATATATCTCAGCTTCTGAAACTACTTACTTCATTAGATTAAATCACTGCTTAAATAATAAATAATATGTATGCACAATTTCCTGAACTCCAATATTCAAAACAAATTCAACAGGTTCGCTTCGCTTGTTGTTTTGTATTTGACTTTTGTCGCTATTGACTTTTGAGTTGACAGATGATTGTTTTGGGGAATAGTAGTACGCGACTTCGATTCTCGAAATCTATATTCAGCGACAATGCTGCTATACTGCCAGTCAAAACGGTAGTAAGTATATATAGGTAGTACCTCCACTCAACAATTTACACAAACTGAGCTTTTACACCTAAAATAAAATTTTTTGTTAAAGCTTAGTATGCTGCTCGAGCTAAACTAAATTTGCTGGTCTCCAACTTTTCTCTCCAAACATCAGCTAAAGTTTCTGCTTTCTCCTATTCTCCGCAATACAAAATTGCAACAAAACAACAGAACATTACGATTCGTCAAAATTTAGCTGGAGAAAATGTACCGCCCCATTAAATGGGCACGCCAAATTTTGATAGATTCATGAAGAACATTTTGAAACAAAAGTTTGATCATTTAGCACGAGCAGCGTACCACTCAGCTAAATAGGAGAATTTTGTATGGTAGCGGAAATTTATCTCGAGAAAGAAACAGGAACAGAAACAGAATCCCATACATTTGCAACAGAAACAGAACTTTTTTTTCAGCAAGTAATTGCTGCCAGCAACAGAAATGCCAATTTATCGTGAGGGGAGGTTTTTTTTGTTGTTGTGATTTTTTTGCATCTATCATCTGGCTGTTTGTTTGGCATCGTAATATTGTATATTGTGATTGTGATGACCACGTATGAATAAATAGGAAATAAAAGTTTTTGGTAGACGATAAGGAGAGTATAATAGACTATTTCGCAGACATGTTTTTTATGGATCTGTTTCAGTTTTGTGTAGCTGAGCGATCAACGTAAACAGAACCAGAATTTACTACAGAACGAAAAAACGTTCTGTTCTGTTTCAATTTCTGTTTCTGTTCTTTGTCACTTGGTGCCATTATGCCCGCACCCGCATGATCCATATTAATGGAGCATTTACACGGTCACACATTCCTATCACGGAAAATTAAAGGGATGCCCAATACTAAACAGCCGTCTGACTGAAAGGGACAGCATTACCTAGCACGCAAAAAAACGTGATAAGTTTTTTGGTCGGCCATCTTGTTTACGTGGTAGGAATTATGGGAAAGCTATGCATGTTGATATTTTTATAGCGATGGCTTACGAAATTTCGGTTTCCTATAAAACAAAATGGCTTCCGGAAGTTATTAACGTACAATTATTTATTTATTTCGTATAATAGATTGATGAATTGTTGGTTTAATTTACTGAAACTAGTTAACACTCTCATTTCACATATTTTAAATCGGAAATAGAAATGTTTTCATGTGAGGGTGGAAATGTTGGTTGCCGGAACTTCCGATTTACGTATCTATAATTATGGGTAGAACATCTATTTTTTTTTTTTTTTGATCGAGATTGCTTTTAATGTTCGATTTGCCAAAAAAATCAATCTTTTTTTGCACTTTTGAGATATCTTGATTTTTCTCATGTTTACACATGCTCATACCAATGTTTATGACACACAGCTAGCGGTTACGAATTCTGAAATCTGAAAGGCCAAATCGAAAACGACATTATAATAGTGAAAAGTATAGTTAAGATTAAGCTAAGATTAGACTGTATGCCAATTATGCATATGAATACCAACAGCCAAATGACCAGATTAGCTGTCAAAAGACCAAAATGTCATGATTATCAAAACTGTATATTAGACTATATGACCAAAATTACCAATATGATCATATTTGCCCTGGTGGTCATTTAAGGCATTTATTATTTTTTCATTTCATAATTGTTATTTTTCCAAAAAAAAAGACAACGAAAATGAAAATAAATCACAATCCCACGAACTCAAACACCGATGACAACAAAATAATTCTTGCTCCATTAAAAATGTCAGCAATGCCACAACGAAATTTCAATAAAGTGCATATTATGGGCATATAGGTTTTATGCTGGCATTCGTGCTTATTGTCCGATTACACTATATGGGTCGTATGAATAAAGCAAAGCAATTGCTTTTACTCAAGAGATATGTCAAAGTCGAAGCATTTGCTTGGTTTCGTATGAATAAAAACCAATGTGAGTTGGTTCCAACTTTTGACATGTTCGAAAAGCGGCGTCAATGACCTTTAAGCCGGAACCACACTTGTAAAGTGTGTTGTGATGTGGAGTGGCGTGTCGCTATCACTCCAATGGATTTCATATGCGTAGAAACATATATTTCTCGTGTGTTGTGTTGCAGTGTGTCACGTTGTGTCGAAATCGCTCCTGTACCGATTGCGCCACAACGCTCTATGGCGCAATGAAACGAGACATATATATTATTCGAAATTTCATATGGGAAAGAAAGAGTACACATGAACTAGGAAATCAATAATGTCAAAAAAGCAAAACAAACAACATTTGAATTCATTTAAAAAAATGACAGCACACTAGATAAGTGTGCACAGAACACGAAACGACAGACCACACCACAATACACCACACGTTACAGGTCTGGTGCGGGCTTTACTCAGATTGGTATGAATAAACAAAGCAAATGTTACCTATGCAAATGCTTTTCTTCGCTTTGCTGAGATCGAAGCTCTAAAAAACACGCTTATCAGTGAACAAAATGTACCTACTTCATTGAACATACCCTTTAGGATTCCTTTTTGTTTGTTTTGATTGCTCTCTTTACCTACCTACCTTTTTTTCATTTTCTCTTCGAACACTGACATCTGTCAATGATCTATCGCCGACAACGTTGCCACTTAGATCTTAAGCGAATGTAATACGTTACAGAAAGAAAAGTATCATTTTCAAACAAAATATAGTACCTGTTTTTTTTTTTATGTTGAAATTAAATAGGTAGGCGGCTCTTCCACTGAACACTGACGCAACAAGCAACTGGCAATAGGAAACATGCGATATTATCGCTAACAGTTATTTTACATTGAATCAAATTAGACGTCTCACCACATTAAAGCAACTCAATATCGGTTGAACGAAAAATGTTGCTGATTGCGGCAACATTATTGCTGGCGATGCACAGCGCATGTTGAAAAGCGATATTATATCGCATCGTTGTATCGTTGTAGGCGCAGTTGCTTAGTGGTTAGTGTGTTGGACTACTAAGCGAGGGGTAGAGGTTCGAATCCCGCAAAAACCCAAATTCCAACTTAGGGTTTTTTTCACTGCGCCACCTCTCGTGAACGTCTGACAAACATCCGAGAGTATAACTGTCTTGAAAGAGCTTCTCAATTAGCCGTTTGAAGTCGGCATAAAATTGTAGATCCCTTCCAAATTTGCTTTCTTACAGGAAAACTCCTTCAATAAATTTAAAATGGTTGGCTCTTAAGAAATGTAGTACTTTGGGCTACGCTGCAGTATGTAGTACGGCATTAAAAAATCCAGCAAATATGTAGCGCAGTACTACATATGTAGTACAAGTGGTAACGCTGATCGCCGATGATCGCAAAAGGGAACTAGTGTCAATGGATTCCCATTAAAAAAAAAAGAAGAGAGGAATTCCAGAACGAAAATCATCGGTGATCTTAAATTATAATTTAACAATACATATCTCAACAAAAAACTGCCAAAATCAAATTAAAATATTAAAAAAATCCTTCTTAATTGAAATATTTCTCCAAGTGTCATAGTAATTAAAATATTCGAGATTTTATCCTAGTTATTTGTGGAAAACTAATACTGCTGCTTTTGTTCGTGTCCGTCTTATTTTTGTATAGTGCCAAAACAAGTTTTAATTTACACCTTCAAGTATGTGTGTGGCTGGCTAAGCCTGTTAGTGTCCAAATAAAACACGAGTTTTAATTTTATAAAAATTTACTAGCATTTAACTATACAAATTTTAGTGATCTTTACGGACAAATGGATACAAACTATTGAGAAAACCCTTTTCCCATAAACAGCAACCATGGATAACGAACTACCTGTTCTTACTGGGTTCTTAAATGTTCCAAATCAATCGGGATTCTCGCTTAACCGGATCTCGAAAAAGGTTTGTAAAATGCTATGCCAACAAAATGTGATCCTTTTGTTTTCGATATTTAAATTTATTTAAGCCAAAAAGATCCAGAAAACAAGATCTAACAAGATCCTCATCTTTCGCTCTCTCTCGATCAGTGGTGCGTTGCTTATTTAAACGGAGAGCAGCTGAAAGGGGCTGCGGTCTCGTTTTTTTTTTTTTTTTGTCTAGCCAAAGTTGTCCTATTAGCTAACCTAGTCTATGTTTATTGTTGTTTTTTTAGCATAAATTATGCATTGTCGGAGTTGACCAAATGTGATGAATAGTGATTTCGATCACCTTTGCTAATTAATTCATACGATGCTCTTAGGGATTCTTGCAAGTGATTGGAAGGTTGGAAATGGATATATAAATTACTTTATTTGCTCATGTTGTTATTAACGAACAACACTTGAACTTCTTGATTGTTATTCTAATTATTAAATTATACACATGTAGATTAATGAGAAATAGATGTATGTAAATCCAAACCTAACAATTCAAAACCAGTTATTCGTTTGTTGCCGGTACATATTGAACTCAAAACATACTGTTTAGAGAACATACAGTTCTTGGCAGAGACAACTGTTTAGAGGCGTCTCAATATACCTATCAAATTCGTTGGGCTAAAATCCTTTAACATTTTTAGATAATGTCAAGTGATTGGTTCTGATCTTTTGCAGCAAATAGAATTAAAATTACCGTTCAAAAGCTTAACTCTTTTATTGAGTAGGTAATAAACGCTCAATAGAAATTTAGGAAAACACGCGAGCCATCCACTGACTATAGCAATAACTACGTTCTTGACTTTTTCATTTACATGATGAAATTTCTCAACAGAAGTTCTATACTATTCGCACAAAACCATACAAAAAACTTGTTCGAAACTCTTACCACAGTTGTATCTTATTTGAAAAATATGTCTTCTTTTTTTACAGAAAAGCTGCCAGCGCTACTGCTTGTTGTTCAAGTCCAGCCGTCATGGCATCGAGCGCCTTGAAATATGCGAATCTAAAGATGACAAGAATCCAAAAATCATTACGCTCGAGAATTGCGTGAAAATAACGCAAGAGCCCCCTCCCGCCAATCTTATTCACATTGTCAAAATGACCGGAACGCTTACGCTAAACACACTGACCGATGAAGACCTGAAGGAATGGTTGAATGCTCTGCAATCGGTGGCCTTTCGCGACAAAGGTGGAACGCTCAGTCGGGGAACTGTTATCGAAGAAGACAATGATCTGTATTGCAGCTCCTACGGCGATGGTCTTTTTATTGTGAAACTCATTCCGTCCGAAACCTCTATACGCTGCAATTTGGAACCCAAATCGTACATGTTACACTTGACTGCAACGGAACTACAACTGAAATCCGCCGAAGACTTAAGCAATATCATAGCAAAATGGCCATATAGATTCATCCGGAAATACGGCTACCGCGATGGAAAATTCACATTTGAAGCTGGCAGAAAGTGCAGCACTGGGGAGGGGGTTTTCACTTTGGATCACACAAATCCACAGGAAGTTTTTCGTTGCATGTCGTCCAAGATGAAGTCCATGAAAAAGCTGATCAGTGGTGAAAGTCTAAATAGTATTGATTGTGGTGATAATCAATTGAGTGCCGCGCTCTCGATGGAGCCAGGTTCGAGAAGTCCATTACCACCGTCACCCCAGAATCCGAATGGTAGTGAGTTTGAATTGAACTCAACCCACAGTGTCATCTCGCTGCGTAGTTTTCTCCCGTCAACCGACTCACTGAATAGCATTTCATTCAATTCAAGCAATTCGTCCACGCATAACGCGATTAGTCCTCCATCCCTTAAAAACATTCCCAACAAACCGCCCAGAAAGCTTCTCACTCTCAACACCGACAAACCGCAGACATCACAACTGTCATCCGCACCAACTACACCGCTATCTTCGTTATCGTTGCTTTCCAACGAACTGAAACCCATGATCAACAACGCCGCTCAGCAGCAGCAGCAAAATTGTGATAAATTCAAGATATTCCAAAACTACGAACCAGTTTCAATAACGACCACAGTCGACCCCAACAAGAATGCTGGATCCACTGTAATACTCAAACCGTCATCGCCAGACCTAGTTAAGAGCATCGCAGGTGTTTCGTGTTCTCCACCAGATCTGCCTGTTCGCAACGAAAGTGCCCAGATAAATAAATCAGCCGAACGCGACTACGAGAGTATCGAGACCATAACCGATGCCTGGAAGACTCTTGGTGTCGGTGATGTCAAGCACACCGAACGAAACCACACCCCCGAAGACGACTTAATTGATTTCGCGTGGCAGAGAACTCAGTCGCAACGCCATAAAGCCGCATCCAAAGACACCTGCCCTAAGCTTATCGACAGCGATGACAATGAAGCAGAAGCCACATACGACCGTTTGGACTTTTTATCGCCAAACAACAACGCTTCCAGTGGTTACAAGACTATTGTAAAAGTCTCTTCGGCGTCGAATCTCCGTAAACCAGCCAGCATTCCAGTGCCTAACGAATACGAACTAATTGCTAGTCCAGACACGCATCCATGCCGAATAGCCGATGATAGCTACCTGGGCTACGGAGTACTGCGTAAGCCAAGCACGCCCGGTCCTCAGGTCGCGAACACGTCACAATCGAAGACGGGAAATGTCTCCCAAACCATGCTCAACGATTCGGAGATGACTCTGGACCACAGAAACTACAATGGACTCAGTTACACTATTGTAAGCAAACCGAAACGTGTATAACCGTTAAAATATTCAATCTGCGTGATAAAATTTATGAAAATCTTAAAATAAAATAAAACAAAACAAATTAGTTCTGCTCCTGTTAAACATTTAGACCAAAGAACGTTGAAATTGAAATTCGCCTGAGAAAAATTATTTGTTTGACGACTTTTTTGGTTGAATAATTGAATTCTCTGTTAGTGTTCTCGTTTGCCATACTTACATTTTTTTTTTGTACTCAATCCTTAATTGATTAAGTTCTTATCTAAGTTTCGAAGAAATGTTGGTTTTTTAATAAAATAAAAATTATATGCTCGTATGTATACACGTATGGATAATTATGTATATATATATACTCAGTCAAAATAAAATTTATATTGAGAAAGCATTTTCGTTTAACTTGTGATTTGAGATTAGCATCTTTAAAAATACCGTTTCCATAAAAAAAAAAAACAAATTTCAACTCGGGGTTTTTTCCACTGCGCCACCTCTCGCGAACGTCTGAAAAACATCCGAGAGTATACCTAACTGTCTTTAAATAGCTTCTCAATTGGCCCTTTGGAGTCGGCATAAAATTGTAGATCCCTTCCATTGGTTTCAAACTTGAAAAACTCACACAAAACGAATGGATGTGAGAAGCTGGGCCTAGGTTTGAGAGACGAAAAGAGACCCGACCATGGTGTTCTGCTGATATCTTCGAATATCTCTCGAATCTATATACTTTACTTTATCCACCTAAATGCGGTGCTTTTCGGATTGTTCGTGCTGGTGCTTTTAATGACTTAGGGACTAGCCCATTTAAATTAAGATGCATTTTTTGTTGCTATAAATTTGACACAATTATTATTTTAGAGACAATTTTAAAGATATTTGTGTTTCTACGTATAAAAGAACGCAATTCAAACCAGCATATTCTTTATTCGTATGCCTTTATTGCAAATTATAGATCTACTTTTTTGCTTTTGATAAAAACAGTACATCAGCTGCACAGGTTCAGCACTCATGTGCATATATTATTATGATCGCCTTGTCCCATGGCAACAACATAAATCTGGAAGTAAAAATTCATCTAGAGCCGTTCCTAATACATGTGGTCAAAATTCACATACCATCTAGTTTTCTGTTTTAATATAAATTGTCCGTTCTTGTCAGACTCAATCCTGATAACGGATTCCCCCTTTTCAGCGAGGATATCTTCGATGTTTTTCTTCCCGTTCAAATCAGTGAACCAATTGAGATTATCCGCAATCAAGTGGTTGTTCGCGCAGCCTTTGCATGTTACGATCACAACTCCTTTGTTGTATGCAACTTTGGAAATTGTTTCAATGCTGCGAGTATTACAGACTTTACACGTATAAGCCAATTGCAGTTTAGATTCTAATTGGGCTAAAGGCACAGAAGTAAGTGCGATTCCCTTATCAGTTTTTGAGCAAAACGTCCGAAGGATTCCACTGTGAGAGACAGGCACTAAATTCGTTTTTGGTAATGTCAATTTTGAATGACCCCTCTGGGCAACCACTAGGCCATTGTTATTAAATATACACGGGCGAAGTGTAGTCACTGTCCTGTTGTTAATTAGTTTCCTAAAAGTATTCATTTATCCTTAAATTCTATAAACAAATTATGTGATCACAAAACGATGTTTCTTTCGAAATTCACATGTCAAAACACTGAAACAGCTGAACGAAAGTATTTACAATGAGCGCATTCAGACTTTGTATTTTTCTTTCTATTTAGCTTACACCGAGAAGCACATTTCAAGGTCGAGCAATAATATTTTCGTGACATTTTTGTACTCTTTATCCTCTTTATTTTCATTCATTGTTGAATAATAATCATCTTCATTGTTTGATGTTTTGTGATAAAATTAATTTTGACACTCCGCGATGAAATAATTTTGTAGAAATTTATTTGGGTTTCGATTCGGCATTTGAGGTTTCTACTGTCAAATCGAACATTAAATCCGAATTTTATTGGTTCCTATGTGCGTATTAGTTGGCCGCAAAAAAACATTTTCACTTGCGCTGGAAATCCATTTCAAATGATTTTCACACATTCATAATTAAAATTTCGAAATAATTTAGTGTAAAAACTCTTTTCTATACACGTAAAATCATTAATTCAGTAAAAAAAAAAAGGCAATCCTTCCAACGATAAGCAATTCTTAACCACCAGAGCTGTGTTGTCATACCTATTGGCATTTGTAAAAGTATGTCGTCACCTCAGTATTTGAGTGATACATTTGCATTTTTGCCATTTTTGAGTTAGGAATGATTTCTAAGAGACAAGATGGAGATCTATCTTTTGGTGTAATTAAATCTATCCTATGTCCATTATTGCCAAAGATATCAGTGTTACAAATGATCTAAACGCACTTTTGGGAATTAATGGTCAGTATTGGTCTGCCACATAAGCCTTCATATGGGAAGGTCACATTTTCGTATGAACTTTTCTTAAATTTTTTAAACATTTTAAATGACCTATACATACAATTGAACAAAAATGATGCTTCATTGACAAACACCAATTCAGTGCTTAAATGATCTAAACATACAATTCTCCCTCAAAAGTGCTTCATATGCATAATAATTTTTCAGTGTTTAAGTGATACATACAAACAAAGCTCCAAGTCAAATTTGTAATTCAGTGCATAAGTGATACATACAATACATTCGGTTTCATAAATTCCTTATAGACAGTTACTGTTCAATTTATGTTTGGTTTTTCTGCATTATAATTATTTAATAATATATTCTGTACAAGTATGATCTGAATTTAAAGTTGGATAAAATAGATATTTTATTTTATTGTTTTCCTTTTTTACCCTTTGAAGGCACTAAATTAATTTAAAAAAGACCTGAAATATTGGGTTTTTAGATCCCCGATATAAACAAACGTTAGTATATTACAGAATTATTTTTCTTTGAAACGATAACTTACCTTGTTTTTTACATAAAAAAATAAGTTTGCCATAAAAAACGCCAAGAAAAATAAAATAACAGCAATTTAAAAAAATGCTTTTATTTCAACTTTTGTATGAATATATGCCACATACGCATTCAAAAGTCACAATGCCGCTCAGTATTTAAATGCCACATAGGTTGCTCAAAAAGTGCCTCATACCATACAAATACGCATTATTTGGAAAAAAAATCATGCCACATATGCAATTTCCTTTTTTTCAACTTGAGATTACAAAAAAACTAATTGTCCAATTGAAACAAGAACTAAAGTGTAAGTAGAACTCAATAGCCACTAAATTAAAAAATTTAGTTAATGGTTGTCTTACTGAAGGTTTTTGTTTTATTCGTTTTCAAACTTAAAACGTCGTTTTCTCGAAACTATGTTTTTGTCGTTTAGATCACTCAAATACTGAGGTGACGATGTGTTTTTCCCAGAAAAAAAAAAAAAAAATGATTTTTTTTACAAATCGAGAACGACATTAATTTCATGTTAACATCAATTTCATCTCTCCAGTCGTCAGCTAGTCACCATATTCAACATTGGCCGCATTCAAGAATCTAGTTATCTTAAGTCGACTAGATTGGTCTGGATAAGATGTAACCTGAACGCAAAAACTAGATTGGTCGGGAACGTCACTTTTTCTACGTCAGCCACATACCCGAAATGTCAACTTAGTACTCAGTCACGAATTTCTTGACTAGATTCGTCGGCTACCCCTCCATAAACGTCAAATGTCACAGGTGCCCACGTGACCGATTTAAACCAATCACAACCGAGAT
The DNA here is from genome assembly GCA_946477585.1 of Cheilosia urbana. NCBI lineage: Eukaryota > Metazoa > Arthropoda > Insecta > Diptera > Syrphidae > Cheilosia > Cheilosia urbana. Next base: position 59,385,409 of record OX297854.1, on the reverse strand, counting down.
AGATCTAGTCAGACAGCTGTCAGACTTACTAAACTAGATACTTGAACGCCCTCATTCATGTTTGAAAAGCTCACCAAACTGTTGTCACTGAACCTGAACGCACAAAGAAAAGTGAAACCGAAGTTTGGCACTGAATGAGCACGACAAAAGATTTGACAATTCACTTTTCAAAACAAAATCCCTTTTGAAGCAGAGAATACTTTTGAAAAATCAACAATCAAGCCGAAAGCAAATACGAAGTATGTATAATTTTTGTTACGTTTCTTTTATGCTTGCGATACTACAACAAATTATCATTCAATAGACAATGCAGGTTACATCAACCAAGGAGTCACTGTCTCAAGCCTTGCAGAGTAGAATCATACCGAATCAAGAATATTTACTGCAAGGATCTATTCTGGATTCAGCTGTTGACCATTTGCTTCATAGGTAGGGCTCTACTAAAAAATTAAAAAAAAAAAAAAAAAAATCATTTACAACTGAAATTCACCAAACAGATTAAAAGGTCTTTGTGACAATGTTGACGCCGGACCCGAACCATTTCATGATTTGGAAGTATGCCTTAGCTTGAGACCGGCAAACCAAATGCAACCATTACTTCTTCGAGTACGTCGTGCACTTGATATGGACAAAAACACACCTTTCCAATTGCGATACATCGGCCAACCTGAGCTGGACCGTGTTCGTCCAACGTTGGTGCGTTCAAGTATTGATGTAGGTTGCACATCAACAGTTCTCGAATTCCTTACAGAACTAGGCTGTCGCATTGATTTCGAATATGTTAGTCGAGGTAAGTAACTAAGGACAACTAACATACAAAATAAGGTATCATCTGCATCATTGCCAGGTTACATGTTCCGGAGAGGCAGAATGAAAATTACGGTTGCGAAAATTATTAAGATTACTCCCGGAAAACAGGAAATGAATGAACCAATTTCCCAGAGTCATTTGGTCGAACTATCGGTCCTAGCTCCTAATGGGCAAGATGCCATCGGAGATGAAATGCGGGCGTTTGCGGAACAACTCAAACCTTTGGTCCAGTTGGAGAAAATAGATTATAAGCGCTTGGGATCGTTGCCCTAGTATTAAGAAAACTTACATTTTTTAAGAAAACATTCGATCTGGATGAGGATCGGAAAAGTAAATTATATCAAAGAAGACTTAGTTTAAATCACAAATTGAGCTCTTGTGTTTAGGTGCTGTATTCAGTCGTGGGATAGGCCTGTAACAAGAATTCTTCATCGTTTTGGTTGCCTTCAAGTTATTTGCAATTATTATCGCCTGCCGTGTTGGGTAAGTGATTTCTATTAGGTGACATCTCTATATATGTATATATTCTAAGCTTGAACTATAATGGCCAGCTAAAAACTTTATTGTTAAGAAAATCATTTATTAAGAGTGCTAACCATAATGGAGTGATATGCCGTTGTCTATTATGCGATGTGACAACGGTTATTCTGGGTATTGTGGCTGGCAGAATCTGTATAATTTATAACTGATCTAATTTAAATTGTTTCTAAATTGCTAATTGCTTTTACAATTTCAAAATTTCTTTTGGGAATGCCAATTCTGACGAAAACTCATCATACCATGATAGCCATGACTATGTCCCCACACTCGTGTCAATAGATGAAGAGGAGATCCGAGTTCCGCGCGTGCAATGTGCACTCACCCATAAGCGAGTCCCTTCTTGGCTTGTAAGTTAGTGCCCCACGTCGGATGTTACCCCCTCATGTTTCCTGTCGCTTTTTCGTTTCATCGGATTATGGAATTAACGCTCGACGATCCATAAGAAGTTCCACCTCAAAATTAAAAACTAAAAAGTGTGTCTGAGTTCGCCGCGCTACAATATATATGCTTGCAAAGAATCCAGAACGACATTGATCTGTTTCTAGCTATGTTAGTAGAAATCTATTGCTTTACTAAGATATGATGCATTTGCGACAGAAGAAATCATTTGCAAGGATTCCTAGCATCTCAGTAGATACTGGTCTCGTATGTACCTCCACAAAAGAGTGCTTTCTGACACTTGATAGATCCTTTTACTATGCGCTCACTTATTTTTACTCTTTGGGTAGCATTTTGTAGCTCTAGTGGGGTCCAATATTCTCTCACAGTCGTGTGTTCCATTTTCGTGGCTCCCTTGCCTAGTTTGTTTGCCTTTAAGTTGGTTGGTTGGTTTAAGTGGCTGTCTTCTGGCGAAGGAAAAACACAAATAGCGCATTGAGCGCCGTTTTTAGACCACAACTAATGAAACCTGAAGAAAAAGGAGGAGAAGGGAGTAAAGGGAACTCAAAACCAGCCTGTGGAATTGAGAAATTTTATGATCTTATTGAAATGGATACTTTGGATGGCCAAAAGGTCATCATAAAAAGGGTGACCTAGTACACTGCATCTGGTTTTGGATAGGGCCGGACACTCACAAAAAAGATGAAACACTGTTTCACTCTTGTCTGTGTCGGCGCAGCTACGGCAGCGGGTGTTATGGGGGATGCCAAGCCTGGCCGCGTGAGTTCCTAAAGGCCAATGGCCCGTTCTAATTGCCGTCAGTCTGGCGACATCTACACGTGTTCTGGCTAAGAGGTTGTTTGTTCTGGCCGGCCAGATCTTCCTTGAAATGACGCAGTTCGTCAGGTTCCTCCATCTAGTCTCGGCCTCTGTGGTGAAGTGCAGGAGGATTTCTCTCTTTACGTATCCCAGGGGAGGGAAAACATCCTCCGCACGAGACACGCACAGAGCAGAGCCTCGTCTGGCAAGTTCATCAGCTTTCTCATTCCCCTCAATGTTCCTATGGCCGGGAACCCAGACGAGAGTGATTTCGAACCGATGACAAGCCCTGGAGAGTGTCTCCCCGCATTCCACAACAAGCTTGGACGTTGACTTAGTCGAACCGACAGCCTGAATCGCGGCCTGACTGTCGACAAAGATGCCTATTTTTTTTCCTGTGTATCGCTATGTTAAGTAGCATTCTACACGCCTCCTTAATTGCCAGTACTTCTGCATGAAAGACACTGGCAGCGTTGGGAAGGCAAACAGTTTTGGAGATGTCTTTTTCTGTTGAGAAAATGACTGCTCCGACTCCACAGTTCATTTTGGAACCGTCTGTGAAGATAGTAATGCCGAATTCGTTTACGACCGCATTTTCCTCCCATTCTAATCTAGAGGGGAATCTAACAGAGATTTTTATATGGAAGTTGAGATGGGGTATAGTGTAGTCTGTAGATATACGACCTATGGCGTCCGGAAGGGAAAGTAGGATGCTGGTGTGGCCATAAAGCCTTTCGGACCAACACTTAGATTCCTTCAATCTAACTGCACTACACGCTGCAAGACTTTTTATGTGTAGATCCACTGGCAGAAAATTGAGAATCACATTGATCGCCTCGGTCGGACTTGATCGTAGGGCTCCTGTGATTCCAATTCCAGCTGTTCTTTGGACTCTACTTAATTTAATGATCCGTAGGTGAGAATGGGATGTACCACCGCTGTGTACATCCAACGAACCCTCTTTGGTTTAAGCTCAACTTTTTGCCGAAAGTTTTACTACAGGCGTAGAAAGCTATGCTTGCCTTCCGCACTCGGTGTTCGATATTGGACTTCCAGTTGAGTTTTGGGTCAAGCAAGACCCCAAGGTACTTTGCGCTGGAAGATAAGGTAAGATTTTGGTTATTTAAGCGGGGAAGTGAGAAGGTTGGTATTTTGGTTTTTGGTGGTGAAAAGCATCAGTTCAGTTTTGCTGGGGTTAACGCTAAGACAACAACTTGTAGCCCAACCTAAGAGAGATTCCTGGATCGATTCAGTGTGGACGTTGTTAAAAGCGCCCTCTATGTCTAAGAAGGTAGCTAAGGTGTATTGGTGATGGGAGAGTTTCAACTGTGCGCACTACTTCATGAAGAGCGGTCTCCGTCGACTTGCCCTTGAGGTATGTGTGTTGTGAATAACATAAGGGAGACCTTTCAAGGCCTATTCTTATGTGAAGGCCAAGTATACGTTCTAACGTTTTAATTATGAAGGAGGTTAAGCTAATAGGTCAGAAGTCCTTCGCGGATTCGTGACCTCTTTTGCGGACTTTCGGTATGAAAACTACTCGGACATATTTCCAAGCCTGAGGTATGTGATTTAGTAACATATCGCTTCTATAAATTTCAACGAGTAAGGGCACAACTATCCCTTCATGTTTTTGAAGCATGATGGGGAGAATGCCGTCCTGCCCGGTGATTTATACGGAGCAAAACTGTGAATTGCCCAAGAGATCTTTTCGTTGGTTATGATGCGCTCTATTTCTTCCCGCTGCGAGGGAAGATACCAGTACGCAGTTACGCAGTAGTCTATACAACCAGGAAAGTGAGTGTTAAGTAGAAGCTCTAAGGATTCGTCAGTAGATTCTGTCCAGGTTCCGTCCATTCTCTTGATAAAGGACGGACTAGCGTGTCCTTTGGATAGAATCTTACTGAGCCTAGCAGATTCCTTAAGAGTATCGATAGATTGACAGTATTCGGACCAAGCTTGTGTCTGATAGATTTTTTGTAGAATTTTAGGCAGTCCTTATAAGGTTGGTTGCCAGTACTTATGCCTGTAGCAGATATTGAAGATGTCCCTAGTCAACTCCGAAAATGACTTCAAGTTGGAGACTCTTCAATTCTCAACCCTAAGTATGTCATTGTTTGTTTTGAGTGTAATATCTAACACTTCTTCCCAGCCATTATAGTTTTCCGTGCTTGGAAAAATAAAGGTAGGGGTGTTACCTACATAACATACACATAGAGTGGCAGTTAAAGGAAAATCAAATAAAGACGCACCTCTTTCATTTGTTTCCTTGCTGCCCCATAGATAGTGTCTGGCATTGGCATCGCAACCAATAAGCAGATTCTCTTGCTTCGCGTGTATGGCTGCTGTAAGCTGATGTACTTCTTCTGGCGGTGATGGCTTATCGTGCGCCAAGTAAGCGGATGAAATAAAAGTTGTTTTGCCTTGGGTGAGTTCTAATTTAATGACAGTTAAATCACCCGAGCTAAAATTGGGACATAGGAAAGCGTTAATATATTTTTTAGCTAAAATGCATGTTCTTGGCCTACTAACTTCACTTTTGTAAAAGAGGTTATAGTTGTTGTCTAAGAGGCCCTGAATGGTCGTATTCCTGACCCAAGGCTCTTGAATGATGCCGATTCTCAGATGCACATTTCGAGTGCTGGAGACTCGACTGGATGACTTTCAGCATGTTATTGTTGAGCGTTAGAGGCGATCGCCAGATCCTCCAACAACTTGTTGGCAGCGGCGACATCGTCCGTGTCGTCCTCAGGTACTGGCGATCGGAAGATCTTGAGTTTGGCGAGCCTTATGCCAAACCGTAACTTAAAATCAGCTGCTTCCAATGCCCCTAGGCACTCCTCGTTGATTAACAGCAGATAGGATAGGCTGTTTCTCTGGGGTTCCTCTGCTTTAATGACAGCCCAGTCGTCCATACGAATGTTCGGGTTTTGCAGTTTGAGGAACTTAAGTAGACTCTCAGAGTCTATCTTCATCACGGGTAACCAAATGCGGGCCCTAGGTCTCGTGGGGATATCCTTGGCAGGGATCAGCTTAAGCTTTAAGCCTTCCCAAGCTTTGGCAATCTTGTCGATGCATGACCCAAGGAAATCCTTAGAGTACCGGTCCACGCATTGTATGTCTCTTTGGACAGGCATAGTGGCATTTTCTAACTGGAAAAAACATTACAATTAATCGGTAGCCCAAAGGACTTGTTCAGCGGAAACTTGCGGTTTCTGGTTTCGAAAGCCAAAAATGTACCCTACGACGGATTCTGTGACAGTTCTTTCGGGGTTCGTAGCTATATTCCGAATACGACGGATTCCGTGATAGACCCGAATAATAGGAAATACCGATGGACATTGTTGTTAAATGTATGCAAATTAGAACAAATAGTGCTTGGTAAAGCAATCCAAATTTGTTTTTAATACGAATGTGTATATTCGAATATGCCTAAGGGTGAACTGAAGTGCATTCCCAGCATGACGAGTATGGCGGTTGAATAGTTGAGGTGGACGAATGCAGGTGGCATTTAAATTTGAGTGCAGTTTTTTAAAATAACGACATAGATACTTAACCTTACCCGAGCGTGCTCAGCTGATATCTTCTGATGTTTCTCCTGCTTTTTTTTTTTTTTTTTGTCAAATGTGACTGGAAGTGCGTAAGTGCATTTGTCTATCTCGTTTGGGCGGAACTGTAATTTTAAAAAAATACTTAAAATGAAAGAAAAGATATTTTATAAACAACTGCAACACTTACAATAAAATACTTTAGCATTTTTAAAAGCCAGGAACATGTTCTTTCAAATTATTTTCAAATCAAGCTATTCTAGTTAATAGTTTTTGAAAAAAGTATTTAAAAAAAAAATCATAAAAATTGAAGGATTGGTTTCCGAGTTATGAGTGCGCACATACGGACGTCAGTCTTTTTTATAAATGTAGCTGTACCCACCCGACTTTGCTCATACCTTTCGTATTAAGTCCTGCTCACATTTCGCAAAGTCCTTTATTTGGACAATGTCCATTAATAATTTTAATGCTGCCACAACCCGTTCTCCTATCCCGCTTATGTTTTGCAAAGCATAGCAGTGGTTCCCAACATTTTCAACAGCATGCCCCCCTTATGGCTAATTGAAGAATAGCATGCCCAAATAAAAATTCCAAATGTTAATTTTTTATAATCTTACTTGTATGCATGTTTGTTTATACATGTTCGTAAATTGATTTGGAATAACGTATTTTTATTTATTAGTGACTAGCTGACCCGGCAAACTTCGTTCCGCCCAAATTTGTTAATGTAATGAAAATAATAATTCCGAGCATGCACAATGCACTTACTAATTTATGTAATTCGGCAATGATGTTGACGTGTCGTCCAACCATCCGCTTTTTCACTAAACTGACAATGTGAGAAACATGGGGAATCAAGACTGATGCTACAAATGCACAAACATCCATCGATTATCCTTGCAATAAATTATTTGTCATAGTGAAAGCGAGACGCACGGGAAATTGAAGTCGAACGAATGGTAAATCGTTCTGAATAAGCGAAATCTGCGGAATAAGAGTGTTTGCCTTTGAATTTTCCCCTCAAATTCATCACTTGCATGATATTTGATATGAGATCCTTCACCACGAATCAAATGCGATCCGTTACAAAGTTTCGGTACATTGATGTTGCGCAACAAAATTTTAACTGAGCCGACTTTCAAATCCAATTTATGTTGAGGTAGGCCCGGAACATTTAAAGAATTCAAAAATTCAACTAATTCCCATAAATTTTTTTTTCACAACAAAAGGTAGAATTATGCGCTTCCTTCCAACCAAAAATCATAAAAATCGAACGATCTGTCCCCGAGTTATGGATGCACATACGGACGTCAGTCTCTTTTATAACGGGTGATTTTTTAAGAGGTTTAGAACTTAAAAAAAAAAAAAAAACACAAAAAATTCGAAAAAATGAATGAAATATTTATTTGAATCGATAGTTTGAACCTTGCAATTTAATGTTTAAAGATAATTTCATGCAAATGTTGACCGCGGCTGCGTCTCAGGTAGTCCATCCGCTGAGTCCAATTTTGGCATACTCTTTCACACATATCGGCCGGTATCTCACGAATGAATGCATGGATGTTGGCTTCCAATCGAAGCGGGCTTGTCCCTATACACATTAGCCTTGACATACCCCCACAAAAAATAATCTAAAGGTGTCAAATCGCACGATCTAGGCGGCCAATTGACCGGCCCGAAACGTGAAATTAACTGTTCACCAAACTCGCCTCGCAATTGCGCCATTGTTTCGCGTGCTGTGTGGCATGTGGCACCGTCTTGTTGAAACCACATATCATGCAAGTCAAGAACTTCCATTTCGGGCAAAAAAAAGTTTGTTATCATCGCTCGGTAGCGTTCACCATTGACAGTAACGATGCGATTCGCATCATCTTTGAAGAAATATGGCCCAATAATGCCGCCGGCCCATAAACCGCACCAAACAGTGGCTTTTTCGGGATGCATTGGTAGCTGTTGCAATGCTTCTGGCTGATCTTCACTCCAAATGCGGCAATTTTGCTTATTTACGTACCCATTCAACCAAAAATGAGCCTCATCGCTGAACACAATTTTTCGATAAAAAAGCGGATCCTCGGCCAGCTTTCCAAGAGCCCATTCACCAAAAATTCGGCGTTGTGGTAGGTCGGCTGGCTTTAGTTCTTGCACAAGCTGTATCTTAAAAGGCTTTACGCACAAATCCTTCCGCAAAATTTTCCACGAAGTGCTGTAACAAAGGCCTAACTGCTGGGAACGGCGCCGAATCGACATTTCGCGGTCTTCTGTCACTCTAGCTGATACGGCCGCAATATTTTCTTCACTACGCACAGTACGTAAACGTGTTGGTGGTTTAATGTCCAAAAGAGTAAATTTGTGCGAAATTTGGTCACAATCTTCTGAATAGACTGCTCAGAAGGTCGAGAATGCCGATCATAAAATGGAAGCAGCGCGCGATGAACATTTCGAACCGAGCACGAATTTTGATAGTAAAATTCAATAATTTGCAAGCGTTGTTCATTTGTAAGACGATCCATGGTTAAATTGCAAACCAAACTAAAGCTGTTTGACAGTGACACAAGGTACTAAACATACGTCAGCTGTCAAAACCAGTGTTGCCAAAACCAAACCAGCTAAAAAATCACCCGTTATATACTAACTTGTATTACGTTACTTAATTACTTGTTAAAAAAAAGCTAAAACTGATATGAAATGTAAAATCATTTCTATTTTGTTTTGTATGGTTTTTATTGTTTTTTCATGCTTTTTAAAAACATGGTTCTTTTGGTTGTATTCATTTTAAATATTGCAGATTGGTTGGCAAATAAAAGTGGTTAAAATAGGTACAATTTAAAAGCATATACTTTTCTTAAGGGATATGAGTTCTTAGCCGTTTATAATATGGATAGAATTACAATATATATAATGGGCTGCAGGAAATAAGGCCCCAAAAGAGAAAAAGAAATAAGGCCCCAAATTTTTGGTGTTATTTCATAATGATAATGATGTTCATACCAAAAATAGGTAAGACTGGCTACACTCTCGCCAAAAGCTTCAGACCCATAAGTCTGTCCTCCTTCCTGCTGAAAAGTTTGGAGAAACTGGTTGAGCTGCACGTGCGCAATGTCGCTCTTCGATCGCACCCTTTTTCAGAGATGCAACATGCCTATCAGCGCGGAAAATCCTGTGAAACTGCGCTTCAGAACCTTGTTGGTAGGATTGAAAGTGCTCTTGATCGGAAGGAGTACGCGTTTGGGCATTTTCGTCGACATTGAGGGGGCTTTTGATAATGCGACTTTTGATAGCATGTGCACTGCAGCCAGACATCATGGTATAGATGAAACATTAGTGTTGTGGATTAAATCAATGCTAATGTACAGGACGTTGATTGCCGAGGCGGATTGTGGTAAATGCGTCGTGACAGGGGTTAACAGGGGCTGCCCTCAAGGCGGTGTTCTGTCTCCCCTTTTATGGTGTTTGGTAGTTGACTCTGTTAACGCTTCTCAATCTTCCTGGAACCTATACTCAAGCATACGCGGATGAGGTCGCCGTTTTGTCTGTCGGTTCTGACCTAGGGACTGTCTGCTCTCGGGCTCAGAGATCCTTGGGCTTGATCGATGGCTGGTGCACAAGAAATGGGCTTTCAGTGAATCCTCTTAAAACGACTGTTGTTCTCTTCACGAGAAGGAGGAAGGTCACTGGTCTGCCTCAGCTTGTGTTAACAGGTGTCACTATTCCGATCTCCGATGAAGTCAAATATCTGGTAGTAATCCTCGATAGAAAGCTTCTTTGGTCCAAGCATGTCGAATCGAAAACCGATAAAGCGCTGTCAACTTTCTGGCAGTGTAGAGGCGCTTTTGGCAAGACATGGGGCTTATCTCCTAAAAGGGTCCTTTGGATCTATACGGCAATGGTAAGACCACTCCTCTCATACGTGTCGGTTGTATGGTAGAACAGGCTTTCACGGAAACGTGTTACTGCCTCTTTTGCCAGACTTCAAAGAACGGTTTGTCTCGGCTGCACAGGGGCCTTCCCCAGCACACCGGGTTCCGCTCTAGACGCTCCCCCCCCTTGATATTTTTATCATGGGGTGTACGCTGAAAACCATCTCTCGGTTAAAGAGAGGTGACTTTTGGTACCACGCGCTTTGGAGTTTTGAAGAACTTGTGCGAGAATTATCCTTTGACCCCTGTCTTATGGATATGCCCTCTGACGCAATGACTCCAGAAGTCCTACTGCGACAAAACTACCACGTCAACTTTCCTCAGGCAACGGAATGGCTTAGGCCAGACTCTGAGCCAGGCAAAGAATGCCATCGTATTTTTACGGATGGCTCTAAAACCGGACAGGGGTCTGGTTCTGGAGTCTTCGTGGAAAGCGAGAACATTAAACTTCACTACCCCTTAGGAAACCATGCGTCTGTCTTCCAAGCGGAGATTTTCGCTATCCTTATGGCTATGCGCTATATTGTGACAAACAGGTAGAGGGCTAGGAGTATATGCATTTGCAGCGACAGCCAAGCTGCATTAAAAGCGCTGCTTAACCCTCTTACCTCGTCTAAATTGGTGCTCGAACTCAAGCTTTCTCTGAACTTGGTCGGAAGGCTAAATACAGTGTATCTTGTTTGGGTCCCAGGTCACACTGGTATCCTTGGAAATGAGATAGCTGATGAGCTTGCCAGGCTGGGTTCGGGGAAGAATTCTTAAGACCTGAACCTGCGTTGGGTCTGCCTTCATCGGTGGTTAAGTCATCCATTGATATTTGGGTTTCTCGCGAACACGAGTGTCGGTGGCGTGGCTGTGCTGGGTGTGGACAGACCAAACGACTGCGTCCGGACACTTGCAAAAGGTCGGCGGCCTTCCTTCTGTCTCTCAGAAGAAGCGACTGTAGACTGCTTGTGGGCGTCCTTTCGGGCCACTAAGCTTTTGCCAAACACTTAAGTGGCCTACAGACATCACACTTGTGCGCACACCGGTGTGCGGTGTGCGTTAATGTGTGCCGTCTGTGGGCTGGTGTGCACACCGATTTTTGGTGTCACACACGGTGCGAGTAAAAATCAAAACTTTTTGATTTTTGGTGTCGGTGTCTCGATCGGTGTGATGTGTGGGGGGATGCACACGCACTTTCAGTTCTCAGTTGCATCCGAGTCGTTGATATGCGTTGAACGTCGGCATTCGGCCGTTTTTTGGAATGGCACTAAAGTGTGTATGATTTGGTGTGGCGTGTGTGGCGGAATGTCACACCGGTGTCATCACACCGGTGTGCGCACAAGTGTGATGTCTGTAGGCCACGTTAAATGTTTTGGGCTTGAGCGTCTCCACCATCTGTCCTGCCTGTGGAGAGGATGATGATGCAGCGGAGCACTTCCTCTGTAGCTGTCCTGCCTTTGCTCGCATCAGGTGGCGGATCTTTGGGGCTGACGTGGTGAGACGGGAAAACTAAGTACATAAATGTAAGGTGTCTGTTTGGCAGTACAATGGACCAGTAGTTGTGCCTGAGTGCTCCATCGGATAGTAACAACCTCCGACAGAAAAAAAAAAATTAAAAATAATAATAATAATAATGATAATGATAACTTCAAATAACGCCCCAAATTTTATTAAAAATTGTTGTTGTTTCTTGTACAATTTTTTGGGGATTTATTTCATTTTTATTTTGGGGCCTTATTTCGCAGAGCCATATAATGTGGTATTCGATTGGGAACTCGCTGAGCACTCTTTTTGCTCTAGATCACTATTTATTTTTAATTGGTACGAAAAAAAAAAAAAAAATTTTTTGCTTAGATTTTAGAGCACTTTTGCTAATCTGGATTTTTTCACAGGTTAGGTTAGGTTAGGTTAGAGTGGCAGGCCGCCTCAAGTGCAGTCACACTTAGGCCAAAGTAGGCCCATTGTGATACCACAGGATCGATGTTCTCCTTAACTACCCGTTGAACCAGCCGGAGCTAAGAATGAAGCGATGGAGGCAGTTTATTCCTATGTTTGCAAGTTCGCTGAGATTGTCGAATAAATATTCTCCGAGGTATAGTTTTCTACGAAATGACAGAGGTTCGAATCACACAAAAATCCAAATTCCAACTTAGGGTTTTTTCCACTGCGCCACCTCTCGCGAACGTATGACAAACATCCGAGAGTAAAACTGTCTTGAAAGAGCTTCTCAATTAGCCGTTTAGATCCCTCCCATTCGTTCCAAAAACTGAAAAACTCACACAGAACTAATGGTTGTGAGAAGACCTGTTGCGCCAACTATCTATTTTTTAAGTAGCAAGAGGCATGTACAGATTCTCCTTTTCCGGCAGAATCGACATAGAAGTGTCGTCTGGCGAGTTCATCAGCCATGCAATTACCTGGACTGTCTCTATGGCCCGGCACCCATATAAGGTGAATTTGGAATTGTTTCGCCATCTCATTGAGAGATAATCGGAAATTGAGGGCCGTTTTTGAATTGAAGACGACAGAATCCAGGGATTTAATCGCGACTTGACTGTCGGCAAAGATGGTGATATCCTTTACAGATATTACATTATACCGAAGCCACGACAAGACCTCTTTGATCGCCATGCTTTCCGCCTGAAATACACCACAGTGACTGAATGACATTTTGCAATTTAGATCATGGGAGTTTTGGGGGTACAAAATTGGGAATTTTGTATTCCCTTGTAAAGAGGACCAGTTCAGTTTTCTGGGCATTGACCGCCAGACCACATTTTTTGGTCCATTTAGAGAGCTTAGAGAAGGCATTCTGCAAGAGATCTCTAAGCGTGTTGAGGTGTTTTCCTGAGACAGCGATGGCAACGTCATCTGCATAGGCAGTTACCTTGCACCCTTCCCCTCCCAGTATTAGAAGTAGTTCGTTCACTACTAGATTCCAAAGAAGAGGTGAGATTACGCCACCTTGAGGCCTACCCCTACTGACAAACCTCCGGACCGATGCCTCGCCCAGCTTTGAGTTGATAAACCTGTTGGTGAGCAACTGGTTGACCAATTCGCCAATCGATTTCTCAATTCCAAGGCCCGTCAGTGCGCCGAGAATTGCCGCTGCTTCGACGTTGTTAAACGCTCCCTCAATATCCAATTTTTTCACAGAGTTGCTTCAGATTTACTTATCCAAGTACGTTTGGATCTATTTTAGTTAATTATTTACGTACAAATGTTTAGAAATCCATCGAGATTCAAATTTCGAATGTTTTAATAAAATAAATAATAAAAATAATAATAAAAATAATAATAAAATTTTAATAGTAAATGGAAAACTCTTAGGAAAGTGTCGAAGTCCACACAAATTCAAAACGCACGAATATCAAAAAATAAAGCAATTGACGTTTTTATGTTCGATTGGGCACACCAAATCTGAAATCTGAGAGCGAATCTGAAGAAGCCCAATCGAATACCTACCAAATAACTTTCATTCCGATAGATCCAACATAATCGCAATCGCAATAGATCGAAGTGCGCCACTGACAGCTCTTCTAATTATCTAAAAGTACGGGGTGGCAGCACGTAACTTGATATGTTCGAGTTCAGTCGATACAGTCGAGCCCTGGCAGCACCTAATTTGTCTCAATCGATTATCCTCGATTGTATCGTCGAAGTTGGCAGCATACAAACTAGAAAATGACGATTGAAACAAAATATTTTACTCGATAGAAAATACCTATCGCTAACTAATTTAAAATGGAAAATAAGCAAAATATGGCTGTTAGGTTAGGTTAGGTTAATGGGTGGATACGGCAGAGTAAACCCTGCAGAACCCCACTTAGGTCCATGTGGACCCATTGTGATGCCCTTGTTGGGGGGTAGCCGATGTTGTTGGCGATGGTGTTAGTCCCTTCTGATTACTCGACCTTGTCCAGCCATCCTGATGTATTTATGAACCTGTAAAGATTAGATAAATTAACATCTGAAAGTTCTTGTATGTCATGGAAGTTGTATCTTCCAAGTGTTCTGTTCCTCAAGTGACACAGACTTGGGCAGTGACAGAGGAAGTGAGGTGTGTCCTCATGCACCTCCTCGTCTTCGCAGCACCTGCATATATCGTCATTCTTGAGTTTTAATTTCATTGTGTGGTTTCTCAGGAAGTTGTGACCTGTTAGGGCACCTACCAGTTTATGTAGCGACGTTCTATCAAACCGCATAAGCTTGCTAGTCCGACTTGCATTATATTCCGGCCATAGTTTCCGTGAAATTTCGCAGGTAGTTAATTCCTTCCACCTGTTGTAGGCTTTCATGCGAATCTTGTTTTCCACTATCTCTCTGAGATTACAGGCGGTGGATTGATCGATTTGATCGCACGATCTTGATACATAGCAGATCCAATTCTTGCCAGTTTATCAGCCATCTCATTGCCGGCTTTGTCCCTGTGTCCAGGGACCCAGCAGAGACGGGTGGTATGCTGCGAGCAGAAAACCTTAAGCTCTTCACGGCAGCGGCGAACTAGCTTCGATTTTATTTCAATAGCAGACACTGCTTTTAAAGCCGCCTGGCTGCCAATAAATATGGTAATATCATCATTTGGTATTGCCATCATTGACACCATATGGGCAGCTTCGGCGATAGCCAGAACCTCCGCCTGAAAAACACTACTGTGATCAGACAGTCTGATCGAGTGGTGTATATTTAGCTCTTCGGAGAAAATTCCAGCACCTGTTCCACAGTCCATTTTAGATCCATCTGTGTAGATGGATATCGATTTCCTATGTGTGGGTTCGTCTGTGTTCCATTCCTCCCTGCTGGGGAAATAGCTGTTAACAAAAAAACAGATACAAATTTTAAATAAAAGAACTTCGAAATTGTTGTCTGTGCCATACTTTTAATAGGTATTTGGTACATTTGTACCTGTCGACATTTTATTTTCTTCGAAGTGGCTATTCAAACTTTTGTCTGGCTTCGGGACACGGCTATGTATTTGACGTAACGTAATTGTGTTTTCATTAAAAACAGTGTTTTAAGAAATAAGTTGGGCCTTATAATAAAAAAAAATACCCAAATTGGCACTTTATGTGACACTTTTAAGTACAAGTCACAATCAAACTCGTTTCAAGTTACGTGCTACCGAAATTTATTTGTTTCGAGTTGCCTGACGATGAACAGTCCTCGATTGTATGAAGTTACGTGCTGGCACCCCTGGTTTTCTTACGTGGCGATATATACCGGAACCTAAGTCGTCCTTTGTAAACTTTTACTGTGTTGTCCCGATTGGAAAAGATTACGATGACGCAGGGTTGGTCTCCATTCTTATATACTTATATGTTCGTACTTTTCTGACTAGATCAATGTCGATGTACGGTTTAAAAATCGTTTTCTCCGCTCCAAGGGCCGTCAACGCAAACGGGTTTGAAAATCACTAGAAGAATTATGCGTTCGAAACGACCAAAGATATCCGCCATAGTGCAGGACTGGGATAATGTGGAGTGGATCTTATGTAGATCTTATGTAGACTTTACTAAGTGCCCTCAGTGTTTTGTTGTGTACCCCTTCCTGTTGACGGAGTTCGAAAAAAATTAGCATCACACTAAAAATGATTATAAGGTACCTATGCGGTATTCGATTAAGCACTTTTAGAACTTTTTTTTTTGCTCTAGGTCATTTTTTATGTTCGTTTGGTACAAAAAAAGCAATTTTTTCAGGTTTCAGAACACTTTTGCGAATCTTGATAATATTCGTGCGATTCGAATATTAAATTTTAAATTAAAACATTCGAAATTTGCGTCTCGATAGATTTTTAAATATTTATACATAACCAATTTACAGAAATAGATTCACCCGATGCAATGCCTTTCTTTGTGGTTGAACAAATTCACGAAAACCTAAATGCCCTCCACCAGTTGTCAAAATCAAACGCACTTGTGTTGGTAAATCTGAGAAAATATCTAGATTCGCAAAAGTGCTCTGAAATCTGAAAAAGATTGCTTTTTTCGTACCAAACGAACATAAAAACTGCTCTGAGAGCGCCCAATCGAATACCACATAAGTTTTCGTGAAAATGTTTTATGAGCAAAGATACATTTTCGTAACCAGAGTAACCGCTGGAAAAATGCTAAAATATGGAACACTTATCAATTTTTTTTTTGTTTTATTAATGATATTGCATATTTTAGTCTGGAAACGTGATTGTGAGTGAGGGAATCGCTTACAGTAACACCAACATTTAAGAATGAAACACGCCACGAAGCGGGAAATAGTAGAATACATTTTCAGATAATGATTCGTGATCTCGATGAAAAGCAGGATCACATGTTGTGTTAAGTGCATGTAAATCGTAAATCGATGATCTTTGTGGATCATAGCTGATAGTAAAAAATACCACTAGTAATATTTGTCTATCTTGGTTATCTTAAGTCGGCTAGATTTAGATTGGTCTGGACTAGATGTACGTACAGGAACGCCAAAACTATCACGTTCCTACGTTCTCAACGTATGCGAACTGTCAACTTAGTACTTAGTCACAAATTGTTTGACTAGATTCATTAGCTACTCCTCCATAAACGTCAGCTGAAAATGCTGTTCATGCGACCGGTCTAGGCCAATCAAAACTTAGGCACGTTAAGTCAACCAGCTATTAAGGTAAGATAAGACGGTGTTCCAAGTGGTCATAAAATGCCAATTTCTGACAGTTCTCCTGTCAAAATATGGTCATACAATAGGTCTGTTCCTTTACTTTTGTAGTAAGAATGGAAAAGACTGTCAAAATGGCAGTGGTGGGGATAAATTCTCTCACAGAGAGAGACGCTTACGAAAAAGTTAAGGAACGCTTTTGTAGTAATTTATGAAAAATGACAGATACATAAATCAAATATTCAAAAAATTGTACGAAAAGTCGTTAAAATGTCTGATAAACTCGAGGAATTTGTTAATTTACTAAGAAAATTAGTTCTATCATTTATTTTTAACTTTATTTTAATGAATCTGAGTATGTGGAAGAGGTTGTACTGATTGAACTACAAGCATTCGAGAAGAGGAAAAAGCGACACTGCATTAAGAATTACATGGAAGAGATTGTACCTTGTTACAGTAAGGAAGAATTTCGACGCCAATATCGAACAGAATCTTAAAGAGAACATTTAATTTTATTTTGCCGCCTGTTGATACCATTCTGATAAGTGATAAGCAAGAAGTCAACAAGTAATCAACGCATATTTCAAATGGGACAACAAATTTCAAATCAGCTGTTAGTTGTAAGGTGACTGACAGCTTTTTCACTTCTCACACCAAGAAATTTGTTGCTCTCTTGCTCTCTCGATGACGCTCTCTTTTACGAATTTTTTGAGTTAAGGAACGGCAGTGAGTAAGAATTCGTAAGAATTAGTAAAAATTCGTAAGATTTAAAAGTAAAGGAACAGACCTAATGTAATGGGCATATTTCATATGCTCTAATGACCCAAATGCCACATATGACCACGCCGATTTTGACAGATAAAAATGTCAAAATAGCATATAGTGTAATCTATACTTATAATAAAACTATAGGCAATTTTTCTGTTACCTAATGGCGTGAAAACTACTGCACTGATTTCGATGAAACTTTTTTTGAAATGTTTCTTAAGATTCTGTGCAACATATAGGCTATTCCCTTTCATTGCCATGCCTATTTTTTGGAGCGTTTTTGACCAAAATGTGTTTTTTTCCGACTTTACTGCCTTTAACTCGCCATTACTCAAATAATTCTTTATCAATGCAAACAAAACAAAATACTTAGGAGAGCCAACACTTTTATAGATATTTCAAGCCATCAATCAGCTTTCTATGTCCTCTAGGAGCTGAGCTACAACCTAAAATCTAACATTAAAAAAATAAATTTATTTTCTGAAATCGAATATTATCAGCCGCCGCGGTTCTTGATCGTTGTTCTGCTTTGGGGTGGTTTTTGGTGGCGCACATCGCACAAGCAAGTTCATATGAAAAAAAAAACAGCCACAACGTGTTTCTGAGGAAATGCGCAGATGGCTGATGACGTGTGGTGTGGTGGGGGACGTATGGTGGAGGTGGTGTATATAGAAATTGAGTTCAAGGTTTTTGTTTTAATGGTTGTTATAGTATCTACGTTGATACTTCCAGTAAAGAATTGAAGAATTCAGAAGTAAAGACGATATAGGTGAATTATGTTGTTTGATTTATTTATTGTTGGTGTAGATACAAATTTCCGTTAAGGCTTTTGTTTAAGTGGTTGTTTTGATATTACCTACGTGGTACCTACAGTAAGGAAGTGAAACTTCAGTACTTACGCTGTTGAATTTAATTTTCTTAAATTGGTGTTTTAGGTAAATAGATTTGTTTGATTTATTGTTTCAATGTCGACAATGTTCACCGCTTTTTTTATCTAGATTGTTGATTTTAAACAAATATGCCGTTGAGAAAACGGTCAAATCTCTTTTATTGGAAACTACACAGTCTCACGATGCGTACGAAGTTGCGGGCACAGCTAGTCGGACAATAAGCACGAATGCCAGCATAAACCCTATATGCCCATATGCTCTTTATTGAAATTTCCTTGTGGCATTGCTGGCATTTTTGATGGAACAAGAATTATTTTGTTGTCATCGGTGTTTGAGTTCGTGGGATTGGGATTTATTTTCATTTTCGTTCTCTTTTTTCTGGAAAAATAACAAATATGAAATGAAAAAATAACAAATGCCTTAAATGACCACCAAGGCAAATATGGCCATATTGGTAATTTTGGTCATGTAGTCTAATATACAGTTTTGATAATCCTGGCATTTTAGTCATTTGACAGCTAATCTGGTCATTTGCCTGTTGGCATACATATGCATAATTGGCATACAGTCTAATCTTAGCTTTAGACTTACTAAATTAGATATACTTGAACGTCCCCACTTCCCAGTGACTTAACAGCGGTAGCTCATCTTAAAACATTTTTAAGTTGTGTTTATGAATATGCTTAAGCGTTTTTTGTAGTTCAGAGCTGAGCACTGAACTGAGCTCGAACATTATGAGCGCACGCAGATTGTTTTGATGTTTTGAACGCCTATTAACAGCTTTCAGCACCATTTACGTAATTTATACCAGTTTATAACACTTTTTTACAAATTATACTAAAGGAGTGCATTCGTCTAATTTACTTTGCTGACATAGGTGCTGAATAAAATTCAGAGCACGATCATACGAGCTCAGTTCAGTGCTCAGCTCTGAACTAAAAAAGCAAAACGCCTATAATAGGTCTATTCGCGTACCAAGCCAAACACTAAAAATCTGTCAAGTACGTGGATAGTCTTCGAGCTATATGAGCCACTTTCATCTTTGACATCTAATCCATGTCACAAACAAATATATAACTTATCTTTTTGCAACATATGAAACGTTCGAGGAGAACATTCGACCATCACCGTTATTATTATTATTTTTTTATTTTTTTATTTATTAGTAGGTACATGCCGTTTAAAATTCTCTGAGCTGTTTCGAGCCAAGAGAGGAACTATAGAGCGAAGAGGGAACTCCTTTCCTTATCCTTACTCGTTATTTTGCTAATTTTCTCTTTTCCTGTCATTTTGGATGAGAACTTTGTGCGATTGCGATCGATTTAAACCACGAACGCGAATCAACCTATAGTCAGATTCATATCCATGTATTCGATTTTAACGAGATTACATAGTCTCAATTTCTGCGTAATAAGCGCCAATTAAATGATCTTTATTCTTATGTACCGGGCAAACAGATTGAGAATCCTTGACAATATTTAACAGAAGTGCTGGTCCTTACCAAGCTGTAGCCCATCAAAACATTATTTTTAACTTGCCAATTCGTTTGCTAGGAATTTACCCTTTTTCGTTTCGACCCTTGAAAACCCTCTTAATGCATACCTTAAATCTGAACTTTCAGTCTGAAAATTCCCGCCCACCCTGGTATAGTATTATTGAACATTCAATGGTTTGCAGTTTAATTGAAATAATTTGTTAATCTTTTTCCATTTTCCATTCCGAACGCAAGTTGAAGCTCATAAATAATTTCGAGTGTACATATAGCGTTGTTCCAGACTGTGCATTGAATAAAATTCTGCAAAAAATTTGATATTCAAGATGAGTCAAGCATTTAAACACATTAAATTCATATTTAAATTCGAGAAAAGGCGAATAGTAGGTTTGTTAATGAAATTCAAAAGGTGTATGTAACGACAACCCATTTGAGCCATAAAATATACATCAGGTGTCAGTCATGATATGTCACCATTTTTGGGATCTCGGCTGTTGTTGAATTTATTTTTTGTACCACTTCTCCTTCATTTCTTCTTGTTTAGTGTCGCGTTCTATGTATGTAGCAAAATTCATCAATTTAATTATGTATTTAACAGCTTATATCATTTGTGTTCTCTTTTACGTCGTAACTTTATTCATAGTCTGCAGGTGCACGAATTGGCCAGCCGAAGCCCGTTATGGATAACCAATTAAAGTATTGGTATTGGCAATCGTTAACAATTAATCGTTGATCAGTGATTTTTTAATAAGCCTTTGATTCGTCATAAAAAACTTGGGGGAGGGACACTTTTATACTAGCGAAATATATAGATATGTAAAAGACCGGCATACCTATGGCTATGGATATTCCAGGTATAAGTACAGGTAGCGTTTAATAGTAGGGTGAAGTTTGCTTTTCATCAGATCACAAAATGTGCACTTAGTTTATTAATATTTGGGAATTTCCCGATACAGGACGATGCCCGATGCCCGAACCATATGGGAAATTCCGAAACGTACAAGAATTTATGACGGGAAAATCCAGGATCTCCATAATCCTTAGTTTTCCTTTCACAGGTTCACTTAAGAAATTAAATCGATCAACTACGTCTATGTGGGCTTCCGAGAAGTGTGGACACATTCAGTTCTCAGGGTGAGTTGCGCGGTAACCTGATGTTTTTGTTGAGACAATTCAGGTGCATCTCTGTAAATACCAAATGCACATAGAAACAAATGGATTTCGTAATTATGCTTTACAAACAGAACCAAACTGGGATTATTTCAATGTATATTGATCAGAAGGTCTTGTTATTTTTGCGGGAGCCCAGATATGCGTGCGTTCGATTTGCCCTTAAGCCAAAATGAAATATTCGACGCTCTAAATAACGCATGTTAATCATGTACTCTATATTTGAGCTGTAAATGGTTTTTTCTTTAGATATCGAGAAGTTTAAAATCTATATATATAAAAATGGATCTTGGTTTGTTCGGATGCTTAAAACTCGAAAACGACTGGACCAAATTGGATACTTCCTTCTGCGGATTTGTTCGTAATTGCTCCGCGAAGGTTTAGGAAAAAAGAAAAATCGAAAAAATTAAGAAAATTGCGCGGAAAATTAGAAAATTAAAGTTTGTATGGGGAAATACACTTTGAAAAAAAATTAACTGGATAGAAATCAAGAAGTGACACTTCAAATAAAAAAAAAAAAATATTTTGAATTTTAAAAGCAATTGTTGTTGTCAATTATTTTAATTATTTTCCAAGCAAATTGTTGTTGTCAACAATTTTGAAGTTTTTTCTTTTTTTTTTTAAATATAGGTACCTAAAAACTTTGTTGTAATAAATTATGTTTACTATGTTACATTAAGTAACTTTTTGAAATGAAGTAGATAGGTACTTTGATTATACAAAGATGATAATTATTATGGCCGACGATATTTTGCATCGAATTCGCACTGTGACATCGGATAATGAACTGGAGATGTCAGATGAAATGCGCAACAAAGCTTTGATTTGACGCATTTAATCGAGAATTGGAGCGAGAAATGGACTTCGAACGAATCGCATTGAGTCAAGCTGTTCGAACAAATGTGCCAATGTTGAATCTATATATATAAAAATGAATCCCTGTTTCCCGTGGTCGCGGCATGACGCGTGAACGGCTGGACCGATTTCGCTAAATTTTTTTTGTTGTGTTTGTTATTGTCAGGAGAAAAATCTTATAAAAGAAAAAATTAAGAAAATTGCGCGGAAAATTAGAGAATTTAAGAATACTTAACCACCATATTAAAATATATCTAATGTAACCATAGCGCTTTTACAATTCAAACATTTTTGATGTAACCTTATGGCGGTGGCGCTGTTGCCGATCGCCGAAACAGCGCTACCAACTTGATTGAAATTTTGTAGATGGATATGGTTGTTTCCAGTTTTAAATTTCGGATAGTTTTTGACCTATAGATGGTACTTTGAAAAACACAAGCGGGATAAGAAAACGGATTGTGGCACGTCGCATTCAAAAATAAAATCAAACGCTATTTCTAAAGTTGTATAATGAAAATTATTAATGGACGCTGTTCAAATAAAGCAATTTGCGAAATGTGAGCAAGATTTAATACGAAAGGTACGGGCAAAGCCGGGTGGGTATAGTTACAATACATACGTATTGCACTCATAACTCGGGGACGGATCGTTCGATTTTTATAATTTTTATAATTTATATATTTTTCTACATAATTCGGATTTTAAAGTTGGTTCAGTTAAAATTCTGTTGCGAAACATCAATGTACCAAAACTTTGCAACGGATCGCATTTGTTTTATGGTGAAGGATCTCACATTAAATATCATACAAGTGATGATTTTAAGGGGAAAATTCAAAGGCAAACATTCTTATTCCGCAGATTTCGCTTATTAAGAACGATTTACCATTCGTGCGACTTCAATTTCCCGTGCGTCTCGCTTTCGCAATGACAAATAATTTATTGCAAGGATAATCGAGGGATGTTTGTCAATTTAGTGAAAAAGTGGAAGGTTGGACGACACGTCAAAATCATTGCGGTTTGATTGAAAAAAATCAACATTGCTATTCATCATTTATTTCTATTGCATTTAATATAACTTTTGAATAAATAATTTTAATTGGTCGAATTACATAAATTAGCAAGTGCTTGGAGCATGCTCGGAATTTATTAACAAATTAACAAATTTGGGCGAAACGAAGTTTGTCGGGTCAGCTAGTTAAATTTTAAAAATACTTGAGGAGCTCCTGCTCATCCAAATGGTAAAACTTTATAATCAAATTGAGTGTTCGTCAGTGCAAACCATGCGCCCGTTGCGCCCATTTTACAGCAGATGCGATGGCCCTTCGAAGTCGACGCTACAGGGTTTGGTGGCGAAATTGGACAGAACCGATTCGTTAAACAATCAGTCAACAAAGGTACGTCAACAGAACGCCGAACAGCCAAGAAAATTTCCGCGGTTCGTGAAAGTGTAGGGGATAACCCGAGGCAGTCAATTTCGTACGTTTTTCGCAGACTTCAACTTGGAGAAATCTGCGTCGTGACTTCGGCTTAGGCCGGCCGGCTGACTAGGCTTCGGAGAGTTTTGAAGAGGAGGCGCTGAAAAATCATCTTCAGCGACGAGTCGCATTTTTCGATAAATTGCTATGTTAACAAGCGAAATTGCGTTCAAAATTGTACGATGCCAACTGACACGAGGTGGGAATGCATCCACAAAAAGTAATTTCGTTTGGTGCGGTTTTTGGCGTTATTGATCCGTATACTTTTTTGAAAATGACGTCGGTGAGACCATCACCACCAACGGCGATCACTGCAGCACTATGGTGACCGATTTATTTTGTTCCAAAGTGAGCGAACGATATGGAAGCCGACGAGTGATTCCAGAATTACGGAGGGTACTTGCCACACACCAGATGCTAGTCTGTGAGTTAATGAATTCAGGGCAATTCTTTAAACATATTGCCAAATCTTCTGCCGTGTTAAAAAATTGTCCTGGAAGTTAATTAATAAAAAACATAAAAAAACAGAAAGAACTTTTGATTGATAATGCCATTAGATGGTCAATAAAACATTGGTAGTGTGATGAAGAGTATTATATTCACTGCTTGTTTCAACGGATGGAACATATGGTAAGTGGTTCTGCAAACACTGGGGACGTTCAAAAAGTTAACGGCTATATTATTCACTAATCTAGGTTAAACTCACCCGGATTGAAGTGAGTTTAACCCAAAAACTAAACCGAAGTCGATAATATTCAGTCCTTAAACCCAAACATAATTTATTATATATAATCTCTAATCTTTTCTGTGTGACCTTATATCTAGAACCCGGGTGGGTGGGCTTAAATCAATTTTTTTTAAATGAAAGGGGACCATTTATAGATGGTTTAGAAACTAGAAAATTTAAAATCCGTCCAGCCGAAGTTAGGATAAAACTCTTTTCAATTTTTGCCAAAAATATTTCATTACAAATTGAATCGTTTCATTTTGAATCTCTATATTATATTATCTAGAACCCGGGTGGGTGGATTTACATAATATTTTTTGTAAATAAAAGTGGAAATCAACGGATTTTGATGCCTTAATATTGTTAGCGGGTGATTTTCGCCAAACATTGCCTGCTATTCCACGATCTACAGCTGCTGATGAATTGAATGCATGCTTAAAATCCTCCTATTTGTGAAGGCATGTAAAACACTCACACTAACCACAAATATGCGCGTTCAATTAAAAAACGATACAACAGCAGTCGAATTTTGTAATCAGTTACATTGGATACTGGAAATGGCATATTACAACTGGCTTAGTAACACTACCAACTAATTTTTTTCGAATGACTTAATCGAAATCAGAATCGATTAATAGTGTATTCCCAAATATTGCACAACAATAAATGGTTGAGTGAACGAGCATTTTTGGCAACTTCGGCTTTTGATCGAAGCAACAATTTTAAAAGGTTAATACAAATGTGAAGTTGTTTTAATTCCGAGAATTCCAATGATTCGACCAGATTTATCGTTCGATTTCAGTCGTCTTCAGTTTCCGATACAACTTTCGGAATATGTGGTTTAAATTTAGAGGTTCTTGTATTTGCGCATGGGCAACTGTATGTAGCATGTTCACGGGCAAGCAAACCATCGGACTTAAAAATTTTGACCGACGGTAAAACGCAAAATATTGTATATAAAAAAACACTTGAATAATATTGAAACACAATATAAATTAAATATGTATTTTGTTTGTATTGTATTAGTTATTTAGCACCCGGCGAAGCGGGTAGTAGTAGTTCTAATTTTGACTGAATTAATTTGTATGTCAATTGCAAATAAAGCATCATCTCAGTTGGGATTGATAGCACCTAATCGTTCGGCGCAAAGTTTATTCAACGCTTGGGAATGACAAATTACAAGTTGATAATTCAACTGGCTTAGTAACACTACCAACTAATTTTTTAATAACGATACTAGCTGAAATTCACCCGGCATCAACTAATTTTTTAATAAAGATACCAGCAGAAATGCAGGCGAAGCCGGGTGAATTTCAGCTAGAAATTACATATAATTTAAACTGCAGTCCGGAGACCAGTTTAAGTGCTTAAAATCGGGTCAAAACTCAACTTCATAATATTGACATTGACGCTTCATTCGATGATTCGACAGGAAAAATGAAACTGGGCACACAGCAAATCAAAACAATTTCTAAATGACAAACAACAAAAAACAATGAAACTTTTTGTGAAATTTGACATTTCGTAGTACATCTAGGTAATGTCAAATTTAAACTGCTTTAAATCTTTCTTTATTATTATTATTTATAATTAACAGAATAATTCAAAAAAAATATCACGCTAATATTAATTTAATGAGCACTAGCTGCAGAGGCTATCAGCCAGATCTTTCTTTAATCCAGCGGGCTTAGTGCATATTTTTGAGTGAATAGTATAGCTTATTCACACCGCACCGAAAACCGTGTTTGGAAGCGTGGAAATTTATTTTAAGTTGTGTGTTTGTTTCAACAACCCAACGATTGGAAATTGGTTTCGTGGTGTTTCCTGGAAAACGACTTTAAACGACTGTTTTTGAAAACTGAACTAATCATGAGAAAACTTCTGTTTTCGATGAAGTTTTCAAGTGTTTTCGCAAAACTCGGTTTACGGCTCGGTGTGAATAGGGTATTATGGATTTAGCTTTAAATTGTCAGGGGATGATATGGTTGGGTGTAAAGTTAACTTAAAACTGATTTACACCTGGACACCGGAGTGTAAATAAATGATATGGTCGTATGGAAGTCTAAGGGACTATACATATAAGCGCGAAATGTATTTATGAATTGAAAATTCGTTTTTGTTCTACCACCAAAGCATTATATTTAATTAGTACCTATATCATCTAATTAAAAAAAAAAAAATTTAGAACTTACAGTACCTAACTTTCCCGCGAATTGAACATTTTTGCCGCGAACTATTACACTTTATTCGCAGTTCACATGAAACAGTCGCGCTCCACAAACTCACGAAGGAAAAATTCGTTCGAACCATCAATGAAACTGATTCGCGACTAAAAAAGTTTTCATGTGAATGAAATTTCAGAATCTACGAATATTCGCTTGTTCGCAGGTTGCAATTCGCTCTCATAGATTGTTAAGGTGTCAGAAATTTACTAAAACTTCTCCAGTTTCTGCTTTGATATAAATACATCGTACATTAATACCAACGAAAATATAACGCGTAATGAAAAGTCGCAAGAAAAAGGGCCAATGAGAAAAAAACTGTCATTTATGAAGCTATTCTCTATTCTATTTTTGAACAATATTTAACAAACATTATAATAATGTTGTTAGAAGCAACTGCCGTCCATTTGAAAGGTTTTTGTTTGGAAAAAAAGCATTTGGAAAATGTTGGAAGCGCTTTTTCCAACTGCCAAAATAGCAAAAAATTGTGCAGGCTCTCCAAAAAAATGCCAAGTTGCAATTTTAACGCTTTAACGTCACAACGGTAACGTTGTCCTATCTCAATTATTCTTAATTTATTCGGTGTAAAACAAAATTTTCGGAAACACGTATTATTGTGACATGTTCTCTATCTATCACTGTATAAAACTGCATATAGCAATCTAAGCGTTTACAAAGTTAAAGCGTATAGAATATAGCCCTTAAGGAAAAAATTAATTAATCTAGTCCGTAAAAATGGAGTAACAGGGTCATTTAGAAAATGGCGAAACACGCGTTTAGTTATTTTTCTATCAACGGGGCAATTATTTAAGTTAATTCGACTAATATTTTGTAAATTATAAAAAAAGTTCAAAGCTTAAAAGATCAGAAGAGTCACATCAAAAAATTCATATAAATTGAAAAATACAGAAACAAAAATTGCAGAATTGAAATTTATATGGTGTTCAATTGGGCTTCTTCAGATTCGCACTCAGATTTCAGATTTCGTGTGTCTTGCTCTTTTTGGCGTTTATATTCGTGCGATTCGAATATATGTGTAGCCTTCGATACTTTTCTACGTTTTTACCATTCATTGGCTAAATTTTATATGAAAACATTCGAAATATGCGTCCCGATTGATTTCTAAATATTTATACATAAATAATTCACAAAACTTAATTCACCCGATGGAATGACTTTCTTTGACTTTCAGTAGAAAAAGTCATGAAAACGTTAACAAACTCGACCAGTTGTCAAACTCAAACGCCCTTGTATTGGTAAATTTGAAGCAAATCTGAGAAAAAAAAAATCTAGATTCGTAAAAGTGCTCTGAAATGTAAGAAATTTTTTTTTTTTATATCAAACGAAAAAAAAAGTGATCTGAGAGTACAACCACCCAATCGAATGCTACATTAGTGTTTATCAGTAAAACGTAAAACGTTTGTTTTACTAACGCCATAGCTACGTATTTACATGAGCTCGCACATCGACGATATTCGAAAAGATCGTCATCAAATCAGTCCACCGAAGAAGGCTCCACAAAACAATACGCCATAGTACAACTGTAATTCTGCGTGGATATGGGCGCTACCTTCCTTGTCTATAGTATAGTCATAAATTACACTTTAGGAAGAGTATGAACGCGGTCGTAAAACCTGTCGCCAAAGCAGACGAACATTTCTTTATGGCTTGTGGGAAATTCCGGTGCACATTTACAGGTAGCTTAACTCTATGTCAACAGGTGGACAGTATAATTTTATATTTTGGCCTATGGGAAAAACCAACAATTACCGAATAGTTCAGATCTCATTTTCTGGATAATTGCGGACTACAGTTAATTGAACTGAAATCAGCGAAACTATTTGCAATTCCATGTCAACTGTTAAAATGTGCCTTTAGTAACATTTCGGATCTCTATTTTGGTATACAAGTTGCACTATAGATTTGTCAAAACTTCTACTTCCCAGTTGATTCATTTTAGATTTGCATCAATAAAATCATTAAAATAATCTGAATTTGTTTTTAATTAAAAGCCCACATAATGTTGAGACAAACAATTGTTGAGAAACTTTGAGATATCGAAATGTAAACTAAGCGTTTACACTTTACACAGGCAGCAATATATTAACAAGGTAATATTTGTCAGATACCTCTCCGTCGTCAATTAAGAAATTGGTCATGTGAACAATTTAGAACAGTTGGAAAACCAACGTATCGAATGAAGGTATCTACTTATATTGCGCGATACTAATAATAATAAACATATATTTAGTGTCCACTGTCCAGTTTAGATTTTACAAACTCAGAAATATGGCGAAATTTTCCATAAAAAATTACCCACTGCGACCTCCAAAATATTTAGTGTACGTTAAAATGGTTATTATTATTACTATTAGGCCCATTGACTTCAATGCCCTGCCTAATTTTTAAGATAGGCAAATTAGAGGGGTAGTGTCATGTTACGAAATGTCCCATGCGTAGAATTGTTAAAAATAGCTGGTTTCATTTTGACGTGTCCTCTGAATCAAAAGTTTGAGTGTGTGTAGCAAAGTCTCGAATTTAAATTAACGGAAGCTCACAACTGCGAAGTTATGAATTCCTGAAATTTAATGTCAAAGCCTAATAATTAAATAGCGGGATTTCACAAATTCGTTGAACTGAAATCTGCTAGACAGATTAATGACATAATTTAACTAAAAAATGTTAATATTGTATATATTTTTAATAAATAAAAAAGTGGAAGGTAGACCTATACCCACTCACAACCGGTTTTGATTTGTTATTGGTACCTAGGACCTACAAATTTATATGGAACTAAGAACATTTTGCACTAAATTTATAATCTCGAATGTTTGTTAAATTTTGAGCCACTAGTCTGTATTTTTGATAGCGTTGTTTAATTCTATAGTTTTTAAACCTTAAACTGAATACTTTCGGAATTAATGCCTTAAGTGAAGTTTTGGTTCAAAATGATCGTTAGGATACCAATACGATTCTCATCTGTAAACGTCATAATCAATTGGACATAGTAGAAATAGTTTAGGAATAAAAAAAAATAGTTGGCGCAACATTTCCTAGGCCTAGCTTCTCACAACATTTTCATTTTAAATTTATTTGTATTACTTTTTTCTTTAACTTACAGACTAGACAAAAACGATTAAATCTAATTTAAAACTAACATTTATCTTATTCTAGCTTACTGGCTCTTAGCGAGCGCTCTAAACTTAACAATATCCTTAAAATGATTGCCTTTCGGCCTTAAATCTATCTATATTTATGATTTGTTTTGTTTTTTAATTTCCAAGAAACGTTAGAAAACTTGGATTTTTTATTATTTGTTTTATTAAAACTACTTAAATCTACCTAAGCTACTTAACCTACAATTAGCTATAATCAGGATGGTGAGCAATCTTATCGATTGGTCACCATCCTGATCGCGTCCTTGGATGCCTGTCGGCCGCCAACAGGGGTTCATCCGCGCCACCGAGACTCCATCGAGGTAGCTCCTCACAACCATTCATGCCGAAACCAAACGGCTAATTGAGAAGTTCTTTTAAGACTGTTATACTCTCGGATGTTTGTCAGACGTTCGCGAAAAGTGGCGCAATGAAAAAAAAAAAAACCTAAGTTAAAATTTGTTTTTTTTTGCGGGATTCGAACCTTGGACCCCTCGGTTACTAGTCCAACACACTAAGCCACTGCGCCTACAATAGTTTAGGAAACCTCAATATTTTTTATCCAGAAAGTATCAGAATCAGTATCAGATGTACCGGCTTTTAACTTATAGCTTTCTGCAGAAGAAACAATCACGATTTGGTGATTTTGCTACCATCAGTCCATTTTGTTTTTTGTTTTATTATTAAATATTTGTTTAAGGACGAAGCTTTTACGTTTTAAATTTGTTGTTACATATTGCAGGTGATACTATTCAATTCTTGCAGTAGTGGCGGAGTGGTAGTCCAAGAACGATAGGCCACTAAGGCCAAGGTAAGATATTGTATGCTAACGAAGGCCCGTTTTTAAAATATCGATATTTTCAGCAATCGAGAAGTTACCATGGTCGATTTAAAATAAGGTGGGCGTAATGACTGACTGGTGTCTACGCATTTTGGCCAATACCCTATGCTTCTCGTCATAGGTTGCAATACAAATGCGCACCATACACTATGGGGCAGTATACCTAATACACATGAACGAGGTAAGTTACTATTTTAATTTGTTATAACCTCATAATCTGTTATAAATGTTTAACACGCACCTTCCCATATTCGTAACCACAAGTAGACAAAAGGCTTAAGATATAACCCTGGTATCTGATTCTATTAACGATTAATTTAAAGACTTGTTGAAGGTCTCTAATGAGCAGTCTCTTTCGGATCACAGACATCTTATTTATTGCAGACCATAACTCTAGACTCTAGAGCATATCGCAACCTCTGATTAGGGAGTTTTAAGCGCCTACTGTACTATTCTGTAAGCTTTTATACTTTACAAGATTTTTGGGTTAAGGGATGAAGCGTATACCAGACGTTTCTGTTATCTAACCTGTTAGGGCATGTGTTTATTTTTGACTGGAATAGATTAGTGAAGCTGGCTTAAGGTGTCAATGATCACACAGAATTCAGAGATTTGTTTTTAAATTTGTATTAGTAGTTATAAACTGAATATCCCGATGGCCGTGTGTGGGGGTGCAAATTAAGTGGAAGTTGCTCAACTCTAAGTGGTTTGGAATTATTTGAAGGTGCATATTCAAAGTGGTTGAAAAAAAGAAAAAGTGGGTAATATTTGCTAAAAATAAGTTTTGCGTTGCTGTTATTGCATTTTAATGGAAGTACGGTAGTTTTAAAAAATATGTGAACACCGATCGGCTTTTGGGTAGTAATTTTTGAGGAATAATTAAAAGATCGATTTATTCGTATTTGTTGAGAAAAACTAAGTAGGGGATTTTGTTCAGAATACTGATATTATTTTCAATTATGTACTTTGATCAAAGTACATAATTGAAGATAATATCAGTATGTACTTAGAGCGGTTCTTAAAAAAATACCATTTATTAACTATATAGCTGAAAACCGATAATATGTTATTCTACGGGATGTAAGTATTAGTTGGTTTTTAAAGTTTTATCGAAATCGAAAATAGGGTTTTCGAGATATGATCAGTTTTTAAAATTAGCGTTTTCTATGATTCGAATTGAAAATTAAGGACATAATAATTTTGCAAACATCAATTTTACTCTAAGTATGCATTTTGGTCAAAATCTTTATCGCCGGAATTTTGCGACCCACTTTTTTGAGTTCCTCAGTTTATCCTTGGATTGGGGAAGAGGAAGGGTGACCGAAACAGTCTTTCCCTCGCCTGTAAACTGTAATCCTCAGACAACTCCTTGAAGAGAGGAGACTGGGGATAACTATTTGACTGTATGTCTTCGGATATACGACGGGTAACAGAAACAGTGTGCCCTTCTCTTATAATCCTTTGACGTCTCATCATTATGACGTTAGCCGTATGCGTCATCGGTGATAAGTAGATCGGCCCTT
Source organism: Cheilosia urbana (assembly GCA_946477585.1). NCBI lineage: Eukaryota > Metazoa > Arthropoda > Insecta > Diptera > Syrphidae > Cheilosia > Cheilosia urbana. The sequence goes on along the minus strand of OX297854.1, from coordinate 59,353,670 downwards.
TCGTTGTGTACATTACTTAAGGTTAGATAAGGCTGGTCAAGGAGGAAGTGACCGGTCGACAGTATGCCTTCGGATGGGCGGGTGGCGACCGTATCGGTTAGATCCTCGCCTGTGTCCTCTGGCAACTTATCAAATATGGCGGATGACCGAAACAGTCTACCCCTCGATTGTAAACTACAGACAGCCCGTCTAAGAGATGAAGGTGGAGCGAGCAGTAGTCGATAGGACCAACTGTTGTGTTGGCGCTGAGTATATGCGGAAGATCATTGAAGCCATTTGGTTTTTGTAATGTATTTGCTGATACACCGTATGTCTGTAAGAGACAAGTCACTGAGATCATCGAAGAAGTAGTCTCCTTAGTTGGTTTTGCGCAAATTTGCAAAAGCTGGACTGTTACAAAGAAGATGAAGAACGGTTTCTTCCTCTTCCTCATTCATGCAGCTCCTGCAAAAGACATTTTAGGGTGCACCCAACCTACGAGCGTGCCTACCTATCAAACAGTGTCCTGTTAATGCCCCCACTACGGAACTGATATAGTTTCTACATATAGAGAAAAGTCTTTGAGTCCTTTTAGCATCTAGTTTTGACCAGATTTGCTTGGATATGACGCAGGTATTTATGCTGTTTCACATATTGCTAGCGACCTTTATTGCCTCTTTGAATAGGAGGAATTTGATCGTAAAACCTATAGTACTGTGTACTATTCAGCGAAGGGTATCTATTGTAGCGCTGATATTCAGTTTGTCAAGAGAGAGATAAAAAACTCTTAGAAAGTTTCAGATCCAGCATTGCCTAAATATGGGCTGGGTTCGATGTCCCGCTTTTTATAATCCTGATTCTTAAAATCCCGCTTTTTATAATCCCGCTTTTTTAAAATCCCGCTTTTTAAAATCCCGCCTCTTATAATCCTGTTTCTTACTATCCCGCTTTTTCAAAATCTCGCGATTTTTTAAAATAAAACAACTATTTTTGATTGTAAAAGCGGGATAGTAAGAAAATTAAAATAAATTAAGTAATGAGTGTTTTTTTAAAATTCAGTTTATTTTAACATTTCTCATTTTTAGAGGAAGTAATAAAATAAGAAATAAATAATATCAAAGTAAATTTTTAAGTTATAAATATGACAATCTTCAATAATTAAAAAGAAAACTATAAAGTAATGTTATATGATATTCTACACAATATAAATTGGCGCAAACTCCAATTATTGTTACAGCAGTAAATGATAAGGGTAAAACCGTTAGCAAGAGGTAGGTTTTTATGTGCATTATATACTATTTTCGCAATGCGTAAAGACAATGTAGAATATGTAAGCAAAAACAAATATCTGCTTGCAGTAAAAACTAAAAACATTCGGATGCATTTTCTTTTTGGTCGAGTATTTTTAATATTTTTAAATATATAATAATAACGGGTGATTTTTTAGCTGGTTTGGTTTTGGCAACACTGGTTTTGACAGCTGACGTGTGTTTAGTACCTTGTGTCACTGTCAAACAGCTTCAGTTTGGTTTGCAATTTAACCATGGATCGTCTTACAAATGAACAACGCTTGCAAATTATTGAATTTTACTATCAAAATTCGTGCTCGGTTCGAAATGTTCATCGCGCGCTGCTTCCATTTTATGATCGGCATTCTCGACCTTCTGAGCAGTCTATTCGGAAGATTGTGACCAAATTTCGCACCAAATTTACTTTGTTGGACATTAAACCACCAACACGTTTACGTACTGTGCGTAGTGAAGAAAATATTGCGGCCGTATCAGCTAGTGTGACAGAAGACCGCGAAATGTCGATTCGGCGCCGTTCCCAGCAGTTAGGCCTTTGTTACAGCACTACGTGGAAAATTTTGCGGAAGGATTTGTGCGTAAAGCCTTTTAAGATACAGCTTGTGCAAGAACTAAAGCCAGCCGACCTACCACAACGCCGAATTTTTGGTGAATGGGCTCTTGGAAAGCTGGCCGAGGATCCGCTTTTTTATCGAAAAATTGTGTTCAGCGATGAGGCTCATTTTTGGTTGAATGGGTACGTAAATAAGCAAAATTGCCGCATTTGGAGTGAAGATCAGCCAGAAGCATTGCAACAGCTACCAATGCATCCCGAAAAAGCCACTGTTTGGTGCGGTTTATGGGCCGGCGGCATTATTGGGCCATATTTCTTCAAAGATGATGCGAATCGCAGCGTTACTGTCAATGGTGAACGCTACCGAGCGATGATAACAAACTTTTTTTTTGCCCGAAATGGAAGTTCTTGACTTGCATGATATCTGGTTTCAACAAGACGGTGCCACATGCCACACAGCACGCGAAACAATGGCGCAATTGCGAGGCGAGTTTGGTGAACAGTTAATTTCACGTTTCGGGCCGGTCAATTGGCCGCCTAGATCGTGCGATTTGACACCATTAGATTATTTTTTGTGGGGGTATGTCACGGCTAATGTGTATAGGGACAAGCCCGCTTCGATTGACGCACTGGAAGCCAACATCCATGCATTCATTCGTGAGATACCGGCCGATATGTGTGAAAGAGTATGCCAAAATTGGACTCAGCGGATGGACTACCTGAGACGCAGCCGCGGTCAACATTTGCATGAAATTATCTTTAAACATTAAATTGCAAGGTTCAAACTATCGATTCAAATAAATATTTCATTCATTTTTTCGAATTTTTTGTGTTTTTTTTTTTTAAAAAGTTCTAAACCTCTTAAAAAATCACCCGTTATAATAAAAAAGCGCATATAACCACCATCTATTTTTTTTATAACAATGTTTTGTAAAAAAACGCGGGATTTCAAAAAGCGGGATTCCAATACGCTCCACCTAAATCTACAACGTAATACGTAAGGTACTTTCATCTGGTACAAAACGGTTGTTCCACGTTTGGTGAGTTTATCACCATTTCAATTGACTGGAATGCCTCGCCTCAGCTTCCAATTTGCCTATTTTTTTGTCTCTTTTAATGCTTAAATTTGTGAAGCCATAGTGAACACATGCATATAAAGTGCTGTATACAATTTTACAACAGAATTCGTCTTTTTAACGAATTCATTGAATTAAATATTTGAAAATATTAACTACGTTATTTTTATTTTTTTTGTTTAATCTGAAAACATTTAACATTAAAAACTAACAGCGGTTTGATATTAACGTTTCTGTAATTATCCTACCGATATATTTAACACCAAAGTGATATGTATTAAAACAAACAGGATAGGTAAATCTTTCAGCTTACGAAAATAACCCACCAATGAATTAACTCCCCAATACTGAATACTGATTTCATTGTGCAAATATTCCCAAAATCTAAGATGAAATATGTCCCCAGAAAGGTATGCAATAACCCCTCAAACATTGTGCTTTATATTAAAATAAAACAAATTAACAATTCGAAAATTAAACAAAAAATATAAGTAAAAAAACCTCGCAGCCAGCATGCCTCTCCATATATACTTCATAATACAACGGTAGCAATTCGCGTGCGCCCAATTTGAAGTATGAAATAAGTCCCCAAAATATCCCCACCTCTATACAAATTTTGGGAAGTTATTTCCTTTTCCTTTTGGGGGGTTATTTCCTACAGCCATATTTTTCACAGTAAGAACTGAGAAGGCACTTACCTTTAGGTCAATTCGCTTCGGTTGCAAGACTACCTCGCAATAACCTTTTGACTCCAATTTCCATTTGGGGAACTCGATTTAGCCGCGGTGCTAGAAAATAAAACACCTGAAAACAAACAAAGGAAAGTTTTGCAGCCAAGTGAAGGGAAAATTAAACCAAAAAAAATGTCTACTTCATTGTAATGATTGTATATTGTTTTATTTTTTTTTTATACAAAAATACTGTTCTACATTTATTCTTTCTGTTAATATAATATATGTATATAAAATAGTTTTCCTATATATAAAAAAGTTCTTCATAATTGACAGATATTTTTTATATCTTTCAAATTTTAAATTTTCTTTTTGTTTTTTTTTTTTTATTTTATTTCTTTTGATTGATTTAGTATCACAAAATTCAGAATTTTTTTTTTATTTTTTTTTTTAATTAGATCAGATAGTTTCAGATAAATTTCCTTAGTTAACAATAACAATGTTCAATATAAAGCTATATTATGTGTTTTTAAGTTGCTTTCTATGAAAGTCCAATTCTTCGCACTCGAGTTTAAGGGATATAACTACATATAAGTTATAAACATTAAAAATGAATTTAAATTAAAATTACTTTAAATCTAGAGTAGAAATAATTTATGGCAATTTTTGTTTTTAATTTGAATAAAGCCTCAATGATATTCAATAAATTTGTTATTGATTTTTATTTGTTTTTGCAGTAGTTATGTACCTAATACGCGAAAGACATTGTGATATGGTGTGGTTAACGTAAAACTTAACATTACATTTTGTGTTGTTCTAATAAAAGTTAAAGTATTGCTATAGTATCTATATATACAAACGATTAGAAGGCCAATTATTGTTGTCCACGGTGAATATGGTATCGATTTCAAATCGACGGTGACATGATTAGACGTAGAGTGCAATGCTCTGCCTGATGCCAGATTCTTGGTCCAGCCATCTTTGCACGTGGTTAATGTTGGTGGGCGGGAGTGGTATGCAGCCGTCGGATGCAGCCGAAATCAGGTGCTTGTTTGGGAGGTCACCGTTGATGTTATGCACTTTGAGGTCGAAACTGTAGGTGGTGTGATGGGGCAGGGTGCTGTAGTGGTCACTGGATGAAGCTGAATCGGAGTAGATGGATGATGATGACTCATAGCCGGATACAGGTGATCCCTTGGGACAACGGAAACTAGGTGGTGTTGATGGTGCAGTGGTTGGTTGAAAATTAGGACTCCCGGCTGGAAATGGATATGTTTCGGGGGCTGGGGGCGATTGAAAATTACTTTCTCGACTGCTGCACTGGCGACTTTCATGACTGATTGGTGGTGATAGACAAGCGTTGTGATGACTCCAAATGATGGGGTCTTTTTGTTTGCATATCTTGTTGGCGGATTCCTTATCGCTGTCGGTCTCTCCCAAGAGGTAGGGCTTGAAAAGTTTAAATGTTTTGGCCGGTTCGATTGGCTTGTTATTGTCCTTATCGTCGTGCTCCTCAGATGAGAGTTTAGTGTGCTTTTCGGCAGACACATCTGCTGCGGTTGGCATAAGAACCTTACGCTTCCTTAAAGTTAAATCAACTACCGACGATTCCGAGAAATCAGTATCGACAACGTTCAAGTGAGAATCATCGTTATCATCATCGTCATGTTCTTTTGGTGACAGCTCATGCTTAGTTTCAATATACAAGGTGTTGCTCTCCCTCTTGTAGTCATTGTTATTCTCACCGAAAGGCAACGAGCCGTAGTCGAGCCGCTTCGTTCCCAATGACAAATCGATTGGCGCTATCATCGTTGCTGTCGCCGCCGCCGGATGCATATGCAGAGGCATGTAGTAGGGGAAGCCTTCAAAAGCACGATGCAATTGCGTCCTGCTATGAGCGTACTCATTTTCATTCATATAACGATTTGCTGCCACCACTGTAGTAGTTGCCGTCGTCTGATAGTCACGTAACTCGTCGATTCGATTTTCTTCCGCTCGAGCTAGAGACAGCGCAACGGCAGGGGTAGTTGCCAAAGTGTCTGTGCATGAGAGAGCAACAGCTGTCATCGGTGCCGGGGGTGAGGAAGTTGACGACGACGACGAAGACGACGATGAAGAAGTAGGTAAAGCAGGCAGACTTGCTGACGGCACGAACGAACGTCGTTCACTTGATTGTTGCTGCGGCTGCGGCGGCGGCGGTTGTGCCACTTGATTGTATGGGTGATGAAGATGATGATGATGGTGGTGGTGCTGCTGATGCTCCATGTGGAGGTGGTGGTAATGGCTTTTCAAATTGGCTACGTGCAAGTGTGTATGCGGATGTGGTGTAATTATAGGCACTGATACTGGCACACTTGTCAAAAGCGCAGGTGGTGTGTGAATACCCATACTGTCACGGTGATATTGTATATGTAGAGGTAATACTGCTCCTGGCCCCCCAATCACTGGCCCACCCTTGCTAGATTGCAACGCCGATGGAGACTTGCTTAGAATCTGAGAATGGAGGATGGGTGATGTAGGCGCGTTTACGCTTTTCACTGTGGCTGTGGATAAGAACGATGTGGACGCGGGCGACGACGATGATAATGGTGCCACTGCACCTACATCTCCTACATTTGCTGCTGCTGCTGCGGCTGCCGCCAACACCCCTTGTTGGGTAGCTTTGGATGTTGGAATCGGTATGGAAGTCAAAGCGACGCTATGTCTGGTTGTGTCCAAGGACAGCCGATTATTAATGGCTTTATATTGTTGATTATGGTGGGTATGGTGATTATTATTTGAGTGTATTGACGAAGACGCCGATGATGGCAGCGTTGACGTTGTTACAATTGGCATTTGATGGGTTATGTTATGAAACTGATGTTTCACGTTATTCGCACTGATGTTTGCCACAGATGAGCGCAAGTTCGACTCACACTGCAGCCACTTCTGGATTTGGCGGCGATGAATATTGTATTTGCGGGCCGTGGCCCTTTGATTGCCCTTGCAATCGCTATCATTACGATACGACTCCAATACTTGCAATTTGAATTGTGGTGTGAAAATTCGTCTCGAACCCATTTTCGCACTCACTGAGTTCGCATTGACCGGTGGCACTTGAGAATTACTATTGCTACTGTTGTTGTTGCTGCTAATTGATTTCGTAACCATTGATGATGATGACGGCCTGTTATAATCACTAGAATCAGTTTCACGTTTGATTTTCGAAAATGGCGCTAGAGTTATTGACGGGAAATCTCTTGCCGCCGATATATTCGCCGCTACCGTCGCTGCTGCTACTGTTGTTGACTTGTTGCTGCTACTGCTACTGCAGTTGTAGTATATTATATTATTATTATTCAAGCTGCTGTTGTTGGAGGTGTTAACTAATTTGCTTTCATTATCACTTTTCATTGTTATTGAACTGGATTCGTTTGTCATACTTCCACTTTGAATTTTTGATTTACAAGTCAGAAATTATAATTATGAGTCTAGATTTATGTGTTTGTACATTTAGACTGTAATGTATAATATATTGCAATTTTTTTTTATGATATTTTGTGGCCAAATTATTTTGTTTTATTGGCTATTTTTAGGCACTTGAGTTTCCACCAAAACACATCACAAATTAATATAAAAACCCGTCACACCATTCATCACTATGTGAACAAATAAAAGTCTAGAGTGGCACACGATTATAATAGTTAACGAAATAGAAACACAACTTCAAGCTATGTGTCAGAAAAGTATCTCTCTCTCTTTACAACAATAAAAAAAAACGCAAATATGTATAAAATACAACCGATTCAACTTAAGAAACGAAAAAAAGCTGCACTGAACACTTTGAACAGAGTTAAATCAATAAATCGAACTCAAAAAGTTATACTGCGGTTGTTCTAATGACCGTTCTAATTTAGGAGAGCTGTTCTTGCCGTTCTTGTGACACCTTTCCAACTAACTTAGAATTAATAACAACGAATAATAATATAATGGGTTGACGGTGCTTCGATTTGCTACGAAAAACACGATTTGCCTCTCCCTTTCATCGCTGTCTACTAAATACTGAACACTTGAGCGGATTGTGTCTCAACGAACACCGAACGAAACCTCAGAGACTGACTGTCGTCGTTGTCGGCTGTGGTGTTACCTGTGTGTTGGTGGCCACTACCACGTATCAGTCTTATTAAACACACCCGCAAACTCACACACCCTTTAAACGATAGATAGACTATATTGTGTAGACGGCACACACGGATAAAACAAAAACAATACGTCAAGCTTTAGATACATTGTGTTACTTTTGCTGCCTTCTCGTCGATGGTCACAGCGCAACACAGAGCACAGTAACTTGTTCTGCTGGCATTCTTAAACGTCATCCATATGTGTGTGAGAGACACAGATCCACGACACACTTGTACACCAGAGAGACAGAGAGAATTCGATGAGAATTTGTGTTTTTATTTCTGTTCGTGTTCCGTATCGGAATGTCAACGGGGTGCAAGGAGTGTAGGGTGGTTAAGTTGGTCTCGGGTTTTTTTTTTGTTCATTCTAGTGCACATGCAGTGCACTGCATTCGAATCACCGCACCAGCTACAACAACAATTCGCCGGAACTCACAACCACTTTACCAATCCGAATAAGTTGCTGTGGTGTGGTTTTCCACCAGAAAAAAAAAAAATATAATAAACCTGACGCATACAGCAAACCGATGGCATTTTTCTACTCAGTCACGCCTACGGTATTGATATTCATTCGGTTGCCTTTGCTTTGAGAAAGAAAACGCAAGATAAGTAAAAAAAGCAAACAAGTTTAGACTTTATTTCACAACGTTGTCACATTTCATGCATACGGATTTATAGAATATCAAAGAACAGACACCGTATTTGAGTGCTCCCCTGTGAATCGACAGATTCAATAAATGAAGGATCCTACACTGTTTTTCCATGTGCAACTGTGTTGCCTATATAAGCCGCCCATCCAACAATAAACTTAGTTTTCTACCGAAGAACTATTTTTCTTATACGAAATCTGGCAACATCGCATTGATCAGGGCAGACAGAATGTCGCCAGTTTGTGCGCTTGTACCAGACACCACGTCGCAATTATGTGCCTTCATATCTAAAATTTCAAAGAAAGCAGAAAACGAACATAAAAATGCATTTGTGGAAGAAAAATAATACAGAAAAAAAAAAACACCGAATTCAAAAGAAATGAAAGAACACAAAACGAAAAAAAAAAAAAAAAAAAAAACGTGCGTGCGGAGAGATGTGAGATGTACCTAATTGAATGGAAAACACTTCATTTGAGATATTTCTTCAATTTAATCGAGTCATGTGTATAGAATAGGGAAAGGTTCGTCATTTCAGGTTCAATCTCTGGGTTTGAATGTGATTTGTATTGTTACGTAAGAGTGGCTCTTCCAAAGAACGTATAGCTATATAGGTATACTCGCATGCGTTGGTTAAGGCTATGGCATTGAAAAGGTTCCTCTTAATGGCGATGCATACGCATACTTTATCTCGAATGAAATGAGCAATGATGAGATGACTAATTAGGAAAAATGGTATTTTTATAAGGAGACATGATGCGTTGGGAAATGTCAGTCATGTTGAAAAACCACCCCTATTGGGTATCAGAAGAAGACATAACATCTAAAAGCTACTATATCCTATATCTGGATTATGTCAAGGGCACTTTAGGTACCTACTCTATGACAAGCATATTACTTTGTCGCGAATCTACGTAGGTATCATGAGTGTGCACACGCATTTAGTAGTTCCAATTATTTTTATAATTATTTTAAACATTTTATGAGACGTGAGAAAGAATACAGTCATCGACTTCGAAATTCGAAAACCGAATGCAATGATTATTTCAGCGTACCAATTATAGGTAAATCCATTTTGGAGCGCATTCCGAAAATCGGTGAAACAGATAAATAAGGAACAGGTGATGGCAATGATGTAGATTATAGATCCCCCTTGCCCTCGGGGGATAGAAATACTCAGAGTTCGGCTCTACTATACCCAAAAAAAATGGGTTTCTGCTTGTAGTACACTGGACCTGAACTAATCTAACTTCTCCAGCCTCCAGGATTTGGAATCCCATTTAAAAAAAAGGAACACAACTTTTTAACAGGCTTTAAAGTTTCAACTATTATAGGTGCTGAGTAGCCTTCGAAAATTGTTTCTTATAATTTTGAGATACAAACTGTAACCTGCTAAAAACATCTGTATCTTTATACCTACCTCTCCTGTTTTTTTTCTATGCTCGGCTGAAAAGTGCGCAACTGACGTGGCCTTGAGTTAGAGATGAACACAATAAAGAGTTTTTCAATTGGTCATTTCTATATTGGCAGCACTGTGCACTTGATAGCTATCAATAATTGGTAGCATTTTTATCGTCAGTTGTTGGTTTGAATCAACACATTTAGGAAATGGATCGTACGCGATAAAATTGTTCAATTCTTCTACAGAAATAGCAATTATAAATAATAAGAACTGTTTTAAGTTTAATACTGAAGCAACAATTCGATAATCGAAGATATTGATCTCGAAGACAAGTTGTGTGGTTTCAGAAAAATATATGTTTTAGAGATTACAGTATTTCGAGTTTAGCTCAGTTAGCCCTAAGGTCATTTAGTTAAAAACTAACTTCAGGCGAGTAAGCCGAGATGGCTGCCTTAAATGTGTTTAATATTTGGATTTGCAAACATTTTCACAGCATAACACGGTTTTCGGTGCTGTGTGAATAGGGTAATAGTCAATTATTCGACAAACGACGTGTCAAGTTTATGTAAATTAATTTACATTTGATTAAACATTTAATTAAAACCTATACCTACCACTATATTCTGCTACAAAAGTGTAAGCGTTTCACAGTGATTTTTAAATACTGACCTTAAATATAACAAAAATGTACAAAACTTTAAATTTTAAAAGAAACAAAAGTATGTATAGGTACAGTATTAAAAATGGGTCACTAACAGCAAAAGACCCCAATTATAAAGAAAATTAAATAAAATAAGAATTGAACTCGACAAGCGAAAAAAACATAGGAGTAATACAAAAACCGGACAAGGTCTTCCATAGAAGGATGTAAAAGCGTAATGCCCAAAACACATGTGCAGAATTTTGCATGCAGTGGAAATAGAACCCACACGTTTAAATGGGAGTGAACACATGTAAATTCTGCATGCGTTGCAGTTCTGCAAGTTGTCGCTATTTCTAAATCCACTGCAAACGACAATGCCACCACACCACAGAAAAATAAAAAACTAAATTTGAACGGATTTGGCATCATTGCGTTTGACGTTTATTTCAAATATTTTGCGTACAAAATCGGCTGACCCAAAAATGGAAGAAAAATTAATTGAATTTATTAAAGAAAACGATATTTTTTATAATAAAAGAAATAAAAACTATAAGAACATTTACCTGAAGGATAAGAAAATGGAGGAGTTATCCAAGCAGATAAATGTTCCAGGTAAATATGAAAGTTTTGATGAATTCCACATCTATACCATATTGTTTTAATTCAGCCAAGAAATTAAAAGACCGGTGGAGAAGTCTGAAGGACAAATTTTATAGGGATATAAAGGCAATGAAGCTTCCTTCTGGAAGTGGGGCAAATACGCCTAAGAAAAAATGGAAGTGGATGGACAGCCTGATGTTTCTCAATGACGCCGATTTTATGAACGAAAAGTGAGTTTATTCCTATGAGAAATACATGCATATCTCTCTGTTTCCAACTATCCCCCGTATTAATAAACACTATGTAAATGTTATCAACTTGTTACTTAGCAGTTATGTCCAATTTTTGTATGCTATCTGACGTTTGCTAACTAACTTACTTGTGAACATTTTTTTATTAATAAGGGGGTAGAATTATAGCATTTAAAGAGTGCTTTAAATATTTTCTTTTTCCTTTTAGCACTTCAGGAAACTTTTCGAGGTCAGATGGCTCTTATGAAGAAAATTTGTATCCAGAATTCTTAGAAGATAGCATGGCATCCGAGGACCTTTTTTTTCCGCCAGATATAGATGACGACACAGGAGCATCATCCACATCCACTCCAAAACCAAAAAAAAAACAAAATTCTGTTGAAAGAATGATGTACGAAGCCAAAAGGGAAATGACCGATTTTGTAAATTTGGCCAAAGAATCTTTGGTTGAGCCAGCACTCGAACCTCAAAAGACGTCGTCAGATATGTTTTTTGAAAGCCTTGCCAAGCAAACAAATGAGGCAAACCTTTCGGCGAAACAGACTTCCGAGCTGCAGCTGGAACTTCTAAAATGTTTTCACACATACATGTATAAAAAATAAGTAGATTGTTCCTTTTTATAATAATAAAAGCTTTATTCATTTAAATAATCTTTTAAAAAATCTCTCATATTGAAAGCGTTTCGCGAGCCATTAAATCTCGTAAAAAGCCTGCTCTGTTCTAATGGGTTAACTTCCAGCCGCCAGTTTCCTCTTATTATGTCTCCTGCTTCCGTTATTTGGTCAACGTAATTTTCAGGGCAATAAAGAGAACTGTCATGGAATTTAACAAAATTGTGAAGAACAAGTGTAGCTTTTACAATTTTTTCAGCGTTTTCTGGAACCATGTTTAGTGAATTCGTCAAAATTCTCCATCTGGTCGCAAGAATTCCAAAGGAGTTCTCAATCCTAACACGGGCTTTAGACAACGTTTTGTTGAAATTCTCTTTATCGGGAGAAAGATTCCTTCCAGGATATGGCCTCATTATTGTTCTTTTCAATGGAAAGGCTGCATCTCCAACAAAATAAAATGGAAATTCATGATTCGAATTCGGCAACAGTTTTGGTTCAGGAATGTTTATAGTTTCAGCTAAAATGCGGCTTCCAAATCCACTTGCCCTTAAAATACCTCCATCGCTTTGACTTCCGTATGCTCCAATGTCAACGGCAGTAAACATGTAATTGCTGTCACACGAAGCTAGTAGCACAATACTAAAATATTGCTTGTAGTTGAAATAAAGGGATCCGGATTTGGGAGGACACTTTATTTGCACATGTTTCCCATCAATGGCACCTACTACATGTGGCATTCCAGTCTTCACAAAGAATTCGTCTGCAATTTTTTCCCATTCTGATTCACTTGGAGGAACCAAATAAATTTCTTTTAGCTCATCCCATATCGCCTCGCAGGTCTCTAAAATTATTTTACGTATTGTTGAAACTCCCGCACGGAAAGACCAGGCCAACATTTGCCGGCAAACACCGTGGCCCAAATATCTGAAAATTTATGATTTACTAAATTCGTATTTATTTTATATTTCAAATACTTACACCAATGTTATAGCCAATCTGCATTCTTTACTTATGGACTGCCGAATAAAGTCTTTTTTCTGTATTTTTTTTCCAATTAATCGGAGAAGTAGCATAAATTCGTTTACTCCCATTCGCGTAGCTTTTCGGAATTCATCAGAATCATTATTTTTAATCACTAGAAACAGTTTATTGAAGAATCCATGAAGTTGTCTTTCATTTTCACTATAAATGAACCGAGTCCATACGCGACTTCTTTTTTTCATTTCAGATAATCGGCACAGGTACAAAAACTTCCAGTACGACTGGTAAACCGATAAAAGCAATACAGTTTTGCGAATCTTATTGAATTTCTCAATTTTCATTTTGAACGAAGTGAATTACAAACAAATTTCCAAAACCACATCAGCTGCTTAGTCGGCGAATGACAGTAGCTGATGCAAGCATGTCAAATAATTTTCTGCACATGTGTTTTGCTTGCAGTACAGCATGCTTCACTGCGTGCAGAAATTCTGCACATGTGTTTTGGGCATAAGGGTCCTAGTTTAATATTTAATTCACAAAACCAAGAGAATTCGAAAAAATTTTAACGAACATTTGACCGAAAAAAAACTTGTAATAAAGGGCTTAAATAAAAATCTGCAGAAAATTTTGCATGAGAAGCAGCTTCTTATAATGGAGATGTTATACAACATCTATCTAATTTAGGACCACCATAACGTATAACAGCAAAGATAACAAAAAAATTAAAAAAATGTTTTAGGCTACTCAACACTTAGTGATCAAAAATATAAAATAGAGGAAAAAATTCAGAAGAAAAACAACAAAATTAAAGTAAATTTACTTGAAAAATATCAACGACATAGCATTGTCCGCGTTCCACTGCCAGCTAGATGACTAGCGGCATCTTAAACTCCATATAAAAAGTTTACATTTCACGATAAGCTAGACGTCTAGCACTTTTTGTGAAATATACCTTTCAGGGAAATTTCTCAATCCACCCGCTGCATTGAAAAAAAACGACCTGTCAAAGGAAATCGTACCAACGTTTACAAAATAAAAATAAATACGACGTAGCAATAAATAAAATTTGTAATAAAATATTGATATTTTAATCGCAAATTCAGATTTCAGACATTAGGTTTGTTCCTTTACTTTTAAATCTTACGAATTTTTACTAATTCTTACAAATTCTTACGAACTTGTACTCAGTGCCGTTCCTTAACTCAAAAAATTCTTAAAAGAGAGCGTCATCGAGAGAGCAAGATATTACCCCTCTAGTGAGAATCTTACGAATTTTTACTCAACAAATTTCTTGGTGTAAGAAGTGAAAAAGCCGTCAGTCAGCCGTTTTAATTATATATACTTTTATACTTCTATTATATTATTATACAAATAACAGGTGATTTGAAATTTGTTGTCTCATCTGGCATGTGCGTGAATTATTTTTTGATTTCTTGCGTATTAAAATGGTATCATCAGGCGTCAAAATAAAATTGAACGCTCTTCTCAAGATTCTTTCGAAAGTGGCGAAAAAATTCTTCCTCGCTGGAACAAGGAACAATCTCCTCGATGTAATTTTTCACGCAGTTTCGCTTTTTCCTCTTTTCGAATGCTTGTAGTTCAATCAGTACAAACTTTTCCGCACACTCGGATTCATCAAAATGAAGTTTGATTAATTTGTTAATTAATCAACAAAAGCTTATCAGACATTTTAACGACTTTTCTTACCATTTTTTTAATATTTGAATTATGTATCTGTCATTTTTTAAAGATTGCTACAAAAGCGTTCCCTAACCTTTTCGTAAGTGTCTCTCTTTGTGAGAGACTTTATCCCACCACTGCCATTTTGACAGCCTTTTCCATTCTTACTACAAAAGTAAAGGAACAAACCCATTGTTCTTGTTATTCTATTGAATCATTTCTTTATGTGTAGTATGAAAATAATTATGCGAAAAATAGTGTCAAAAAATGTCACTTTGCCTTTGGTGCTAGGGCTCTAGCGCGCCCGTTCTTTCACCGTATTTAGGTATATATGCGTCTAGGCTTTGTTATTTACCTTGAATAATGGCGTACTTTCGATCCTGTTGTAAACAATCTTTTTTTTTTTTTTTGTGTTTGATTATATATTCCATACAAAGTCAGCTTACAGTTTATTGTATGGCATCTATAAATTTAAAGTTCAAGGACTATTTTAATCATTATAACTGCTCAGTTTGGTATGCATTGGAAAGATTTCTATTAAAAATAATGGGCCCATTTCCATCCACTCACATTTTGGAAAATTGTAGTACTCGTATACTTTATACTATACAGCTCAGTTATACGCATAAATAAGTATACATCGCAACAGTTTTGCAAATGTCCCAAGGCACGCAATTTTTTTTTTTTTTTTTTATTGAAGGTGAAAATCTCTAAAGACACATTGGGGTTAGAAACCCAGAGTAGTGTGGGACTCTAACCGCACTAAAAACACCTCCTTAATCATGACCATGACCAATCAAAGAAAGATCGACAAATGATTTTAGTTTCAACGTTCAGTTGCGTTTGAGAAGGTATAACAATTTTAATACGGGTTCTCATTATTTAGATTATAAGGTCGTGAGGTTTAATTCTTCTTAATCTACGAATATTGTATCGTATATTTAAGAAGTCTTCTATTTCAGGATTAGTATGCATCTGCAGACGCTCATTGTGACGAATTGCGTACTTCTTAATTACTTCCGTTACAAGATCAATCTGCAAATTACGATGCAAGTCATTATTTCTAGTATACCATGGGTCATTCACTATTCCCCGAAGGAACTACTTGGTTATTAATATTTGATATTTTTGATATTTATTTATTTATTGAGAAACATTTACAAAGATTACAATATGTATCTATAATGACGTAAATGTATTCATGATAATTCATAAGTATTAGGTATATTTATTTATTATAACAATTATGATTTATTTAGTCAAACTAAATTTACATTTACTAATCAAATTATAACATAGAACAAATAAAAGAAGAAATAAAATGAATGAAATGCAACATTTAACAAAAAGATAAAATAACCACAGGAACGTTCGTTATTTTTTTATTTGTAAAATTGATATTAGTGAACTTTGACTCATTGAGTCTAATTCGCCATCGTTGTGCCCAATCACTAACTGTTTTTTGTAGCTTTTCTGTTGATTTAGTCACGCATCTATCAGTTGATAGAAGAGCAGTGTCGTCTGCGAATGTGGCTATCATCGTGTCGTTTGAATGTGGTATATCACTAGTATACAATAAGTAAAGGGTTGGCACGCAATGAACAAAAAACAGCATGTTAAACACATAGCAATATTTTTTCATTTTGCCCACATGATCTATATAGATCATTGATTTTCACGGTTCACAACAACAGTTGGAGCTTGTTTTGTTGTTGTAAACCATGGAAATCGAGATCTATATAGATCATGTAGGCAAAATAAAAAACGCCTAATAAATGGTATGAAATGGCGCAGACCAATGTTAATGCTAAAAAAAAATTAATATAGGGATTAGTAGTATCTAAATCCTAAAACGGACATACATACAATTCGATAATAAATCAATAAAAATTTATGCCATCAATTTGCGGTTCATAAACTAAACGTAGGTCTCTTCACAAGGTATACTGTTACCTGTTTGCGAAAAATCCCATTTCAATAATATTTGGGTACATAATCCCTAAGAGGTCATAAAATTAAATTGTTCTGGAAAAACCCATAAACAAATTTACTTTTACTGCTCGGAAGTTATTGAACTGTTCCATAGGAGGGGTAGTAGTATGTTGTACCTGTTTCAAGCCAGCGAGGGACTCGATAGCAATATACAGCACAGAAACAGCAATCTGACTGACTGTACAAGTATTGCGCTGCGTGTCTTCCTAGACATTTCGTCGACAAGAAAATATTCTCACATTCATTTTGTTATTTACTTAGGAAGTTGTTTTTATTTTTCCACAGCTGGGCCTTATACAACAACAAATTGATTAGTGCCCAGTTTTGCAACTTGAGTGTTAATAATAGCACGTTAAAATAATAATAAAAAATGTATGTAGTGACAGCCAAAGTTATACGTTAGGAGTAATATGGTGGATTTCATTTTAACTATCAGAAAAAAAAGCAAATAATTATCTTTGTTATTGTACCGACAAAATCATTGACGATTTCGAGCTTTATCGGTGAACTTTTTTTTTTTTTTTTGTATATCAACTTGATTACATTCATTTTAGTAGAATTTTTTGGACATCTGGGTTTTTCTCTTATGTTACGATTATCTGCGGGACGTATTAAAGGATATTCGTGTCGTGGGTTTCGTTGCGTTCGGAACATTGAATTCATGTGCATTAAACATTTGACGGCTCGTACTAATTTGCAAAAGTCGTTCAACAGTCTAATCGCCTATTTATACCTGTCAAATATTTAACAACACGTTGATTGAAATGCTCTAACAGCAAGTATAATTCGACATTTTCTTAAACAGTATTGCACTCTTCTCTCGAGGGAATTATCTCACCGCTCTGCAAAGTAACCAAAGGGAACGAGAACGCGTTGAACAACAAATTAGTAAACACAACACAACACAACGCAACTCTTGCGTACGGGAATGCATGCTTATTATATAAATAAGCAAGGTATATGCGAACGTTTTGAAAAAGCCTATGGTCTCTCAGTGGTGACATATCATAACGACCCCCAAGATCGCTGGTCGGTAACAAGGGGTCCGTGGAAGTAAGTCTGACAGAAAGTGATAGTAGAGCACTCAGGAATCTTACTTATAACTATATGGGGAGAATTATAAGGGACATGACATTAGGAGAATGGGAATTAAAATTTCGCATTTCGTATTTAGAATTATTATTATTATTACAAAAGTATTCAAATCTGAAGTCTGTTCCTTTTCTTTTAAATCGTACGAATTTTTACTCAAAGCTATAGAGAGCGTCATTAAGAGAGTAAGATAGTCTACCCCTCCACTGAGAAAGTGATAATCTTACGAATTTTTATTCAAGAAATTCCTTGGTGTAAGAATTGGAAAAGCTGTCAGTCACCTTACAATTAACAGCTGATTTCAAATTGGTTGTCCTATTTGGCATTATGCGTTCGTTTGTTTTGATTTGATGTTTAAAATGGTATCAACAGGCTGCAAAATAAAATTGAATGTACTCCTCAAGATTCTTTTCCGAATCGGCGATGAATTCCTTCTTCGCTACAAGAAGGGACAGTCTCTTACACGTAATTCTTAATGCAGTGGCGCTTTTTCCTCTTCTCGAATGCTTGAAGTTTAATCAGTACAAACTCTTCCACATACTCGGATTTATCAAAAAGAAGTTCGCTTAATTCCAAATCACTTTCATTACTAGGTAAATGATTCAAATAATTTTTGTTAGTAAATTAGCAAATTCTTCGAGTTTATCAGGTATTTAAACGACTTTTCGTACCGATTTTTCATAAATTACTGCAAAAAAAAAAAAAGGCACTCCGGGATTGCAGACAGAAGTGATAACTTGAACAATTACGTGTGTATTTTTCGAATCGTCAGAAAATATATTATTGTGTAGGAAGTACTTTTAAATAAAGTGTTTTTTTATTCATTATTATAAACTACTACTACTACAAAAATTATGTTACATTTTTCATTTTCATTTAATGCGGTATTTTACATCAAAAATAATACATATTATTTTACATACAAAATTGCAATCTATTGTTTAAAATGTATAAATTTACAGATACATGAAATATTAAATTTAAAAATTAATGGGTATTCTTTGAAATGCATACCAATGACACTTATGAAATTTCATCAACAACTTCAAACTCTTCCATCATCATCATCATTATTATCATTATATTTGAAAACGGATATCTACTATAGGTTTATGGTAGGTAACTAAAATAGGAAACAAACAATTTTGATTCGAATCTTTTTAAATATCTTGTAAAGATGGCATCAATTGTAGTTTTATGTCTAGTCGTGCTAAGATTGCGATCATTGCTCATCGTTAAATCAAATTTGCTATTTAAAAATGCAATTAATGGTAGTTTTTATCATCTGCAAAGTTGATGTTGAAATCCCCACTCAAATTGATTGGCATATCATCAAATCTCTTCCCAACTTTATCTTGAAGTAATGCAGAATTATCTTTAGCATATATAAGTAATTTTCATCGATGCTGTCTTCCAGCGTAATCTAGATAGATTACAGTCTCGAATGTACATATTATCTTACTTCAGCTACCACAATCCGATTGTATCTACTTGTATTCCACCGAAACTAGCACAGAACGAATAAATTAATAATAATTATACTGAAGCTTAATTGAATATGAATTTCTTTCCGAAAAATACAAATTTTACTTTTAAAAGAAAAAGAACGAGAAAAGACAACAATATTTTTCTGTCTTGCTGCATCGCCATTGATAATGCTCTAGATCTCGTGGTACGGCATCAATTGTAGTTTTATATTCATTATTTTACACAAAAATTACTAATCATATTTTACAGTATACACTAAGGCGACATAAATATTACAATTATTTATATAGTATACCTACTCTTAGGGTGGCAAGTTTACCACAGTTTTCTATTTCTTGTTTCGGTAATTATAACACAAGCTACTGTGCCGTAAATGTGCACAAACCCAAAATCGTGGATATAATATGTCGGAATTAAGCCTGGTAAAATTAAGTTATGAATTCCCCATACAAAACAGGTAATTGAAATAATTTTGGTGACAATCAATTTGTCGCTACCATAAATTACCATAGTAACGTATTCAAATAAAAATCATCGTAGATTAAGCTATAAATTACCTACCCCTAAAAGTAAGCTATAGTACCTACAAAAGTTTACAACTAAAAGTATGCAATCGGTGTCGGTGTCGGAGTCGGTGTCGGTGTCGGAGTCGGTGTCGGTGTTGGTGTCGGTGTCGGTGTCGGTGTCGGTGTCGGTGTCGGTGTCGGTGTCGGTGTCGGTGTCGGTGTCAGTGTCGGAGTCGGTGTCGGTGTCGGTGTCGGAGTCGGTGTCGGTGTCGGTGTCGGCGTCGGTGTCGGTGTCGGTGTCGGTGTCGGTGTCGGTGTCGGTGTCGGTGTCGGTGTCGGTGTCGGTGTCGGTGTCGGTGTCGGTGTCGGTGTCGGTGTCGGTGTCGGTGTCGGTGTCGGAGTCGGTGTCGGAGTCGGTGTCGGTGTCGGTGTCGGTGTCGGTGTCGGTGTCGGTGTCGCGAGTTTGCTAATTTTTGCCCATCCAAATAGTGCCCAACGCGCCTAAAGAAGTTATCACTTCAAAAAAAAAAAATTTATTACCAATAAAGATTCAACCAAACGTTAGTTGGTAGGCATACAAAAATTTGATGTGTATTTGATGAATAACCAACCAGTTGATAATTTTAAATTAGTTTTTATTATCTAATACGGCGTCTAGTTTACCCATTTATTCTTTGGTGACATTTTTATAAACTTTATAATAAATCACTAACAATGTTCTAATTAAAACTTCCTTTGTAATGCCACATGACAACCATTTAATTATATCATAAATATAAGTGAATAGGAATAAAAAAAAAGAAGACTTAAAATCTGTCATAAATACATTGTCAGTATTGTAATCATTCGCTTATCATTTTTACTAATAATTATCACTGAAAACATCGTCTTTAATATAAATTCACGTTTAATCAAATTGAACATTAACCCGTTGCCTTGAAGGCTTCTTCGATATCCATCAGATATCGATTGCCATTTCTTAAATTAAAGTCGATACTGTTTAAACAAAAATATTGGTTCGATTCTTTTTGTTTGGAATTTTAATTGGAAAGCATGTCAATATATACATACATCTGTTCATTTAAAGCTATCTATTGGAACTAGAACAGAATATGTTCGACTAACAACTTTTAAGATAGTCTATCGTTGAAAATAGGTGGCTGGCTCATCAGATTGTGAACGCAGATAATTCCTGATAATTTTATTTTATTTGCGTTACAATGTCTTGGCATTTGGAATTTTACCTAAAAACCAGTAACTGCTAGTATGAGTAATTGAGAATTTTGAAATACATTTGAAGGTTGAACGGAACTCGACTTTAACTCCTCACCTTGGCGTAGGTTATTCCTTATTGTAACATGCATGTACTTGTAAAGTGTACACTGCTTAATCTGACATGCCGATAATTCTTAAGAGTGAATGAAAATGCACAGTATGTGAGCAACATCCGCAGGCTAACTGCAAAATATTTTGACTCATTTTAAATGACTAATGAATTACGAAGGAAACGTGCCCTACACATTTATTTTTCCCGATCAGATATTCAATCACAGCCAAATGCGTTTGTTGGCCTTTATGGTACGCGAAACTTTTTGCACTCAAACTTGCAACTTGCAAATAGAGAAACGAATAAAGTGTAACTAAATTCAACTCACGTCAGGCGTTGTGACTTTTCATATGACTTAATTTAAGCATTACGCAAAATGCAATCATATTTCATCAAACCAAATAATTTACCTTATGTGAAATCGTTGATAATTATAGGATATGAGGTAATAAAGAGGCGCCTCGCCGACTTAAGTAGGTAGCTATTAAGCGATCGATAAAGAGAAAACGACTGCCGAAAGTACTATATAATTTAAATTAAACTCGTATAAGCTGTTTGCCATAATTTTTTGAAATACTTCAAGATCTAAAATCTATTTCCGGCATATACGGCCGCTTTGAGTGATTTTAATGAAGTATATTCTGTCTGTGAAGATCTGGGGCTTATTTTACAAGCTACAGGTTATTTTTTTTTTTATTTTATTTTCAATCAATCAAATGAGTACATCAACTGTTCTCGCTAGATTACTTAACAAAGAATATACTTAAAAACTACCACCAAAGCCTAATAATAGAATTAATTTAATCTTGAATGAATCCCTAGTAAAATGAAAATCGAATATACTACAATATTTATTGGATTCTCTAAAACATCTGGAAATTGGTTCATTGTATCCATAATTAACTCTATGATAAGGTATATAAAATAAAAGATGATTTCTAAGAGCTCTCGAAGGAGCATAAAATCCAATTAATGATAATAGGAAAGGGCAATCGATATGTCCATTTATCAAATCACGAATAAACATAATTGAAAAATATTGCCTACGCTTAAAAAGAGTTCAGATACCAAATAATTTTCACTTCGTCTCGTAAGATGGCATTTCACTATCCCATCGCAGTCTACGAACGGATACTCTAGTAAGATGCTTTTGGATTTTCTCTATTCTAATAGAATGCACTTCATAAAATGGATTCCATACTATACTGCAGTACTCAAGATGAGATCGAACAAAAGCAAAAAATAAACAGTTAAGAGTATGTTGATCGTGAAAGTCTTTCGAATTCCGCAATATAAAACCCAGCATCTGATTACCTTTCGCAACCAAAGACTCAATGTGTTTGCAAAAGCTAAGTTTTACGTCAAAAACTACTCCAAGATCTTTTTTCGATGAAATATTGGACAGAGGGGTATTATCAATTACGTACGTAAAGTGAATTGGAGAGAGGTTGCGATAAAAAGAAAGGCTTTGACATTTAGAGACATTGAGATGAAGGTCATTATTCTGACACCATATGGAAAGTCGTTCAAGATCCGCTTGTAAAAGAATACAGTCGTGAACTGAACGTATAGGTCGAAATACCTTCAAATCGTCGGCAAACATAAGACACTGGGAGCTCAAAAACAAGTCAGGAATGTCATTAAAAAACAAAAGGAAGAGCAGAGGGCCTAAATGACTTCCTTGAGGTACTCCAGAGGTAACATAAACTGGTGACGAGAACGTGTCATTTATGCGAACATACTGGATACGATCAGTTTAGTAGGAATGAATCCACTTTAGGAAATCGGATTGAAGTCCTTAGCCAGTTAATTTGGAAACTAATATATTGTGGTTAACGCTATCAAACGCTTTAGCAAAGTCCGTATATATTACATCACATTGCAAGCCATTCTCAAGGTATTTCAAGGCAGAATTACAAAAAATTGAGGGATTTGTGGCAGTAGATCTGCCTGCAACAAAGCCATGTTGAAACGGAGAGATAAATCTCTTCAAGAGAGGTGTAAGTTTGTCACAAACTATTTTTTCAAACAACTTAGGAATAGTAGAAATCTTGCAGATACATAGGACGATAGTTAGTAATATCATGTCTCGATCCAGATTTATGTATGGGCGTTAAAAATAAACTCTTCCACAGAGGTACAGAAAAGGCAAGGGAACACTTTTGAAGTAAGATTGGCGGGATGCCATCTATACCAGGATTTTTATCTAAATTTAATAAAGAAAGAGCATTTTGAACTTCAGGGATTGAACACTCTAAGTTCCCGATATTAAAGTAATCACAGGACGTTGAAGTATTACTAGGAACTGCCGGTGTTGCAGTACCACAAGAATATACAGACTGGAAGTGGTTAGCGAACATATTACAGATGGTTGAAAGGTCAGACGAAGATACGTTATTTAGACTCATACAGTTAGGAATACCATTAGATTGTTTTTTGCTATTAATAAAGCTCCAAAAGCGTTTACTATTTGTCCTTAAATCAGATTCGACAGAAAGAACATACTGTTTGTAAAATTCGTTAAATTCGAAGACTCGTAAAAAAAAATGTGTAACGAAAAGTGACAACCCTGTGAACACCTCGACAAGTGTGGCGGTGAAATATGGCAAGTTGGAATTTGTTTAATTCCCCCCTTCTGTAACAGGACGTGACAAATGTCGAACTGTAGCTATTTTTAGTTAGGTGATTTGAATAGTCACAAGCTGTGATGTATAGTTTCCTGGAGGAAAATAAAAGTGTAAATATGGAAATTAAATAATATCTGATTGCAGATGTATCCTTTTGACAAAGTAATTATGATTTTGCCATCGATAACAAACAAAAAAAAACTAGTTATAAGTTCAAGTTTTTAAACCCAAGTTCTCTATTCGATATTGATGGAGATTTGGTTAGCGAAAAATTTCGCGTATTTAAATAGGCCGCAAAATATATTACTGAAATACTTAATGGTAACCAACTGTACAGTACATCGATTTCATTGATTGCTTTTGATTTCTCTACATTGGTTTCGTTTCTGTCCAGGGGGTTTGCTTTTCTACATGGTTCAAAGCAGAGCTCGAGCAAACTCTAAAGCGAGGGGGTTCAAAGTTATAGCCCTACTTTATTGAACGAATAAGCATAAATCCTAAATATATATTTGTGATTGCTCCAGAAGTAAACAAAGTAAACTACCTTTAGAGGTACTTCGAGTATCGAGTATGAACACCTAATGCGAACAAAGTTTCAGCTGGTGGGCTGAGGTTGATTTCTTATTGGAATTTGGAGCAGTGGTCCCACCTCCCACTTGTACAAGATTTTTTTAACTATTTGTTTGTTCTACTTTCAAAACTTGCGTATGGCAAAGCAGATACGATGTGATTAGGGATGCCGCTCAGTGCTCAGTGCTGGACTGTCCCGCTATAAGGCTTTTGTCCTGCAAGTTTCCCGCACTGAAAATTTATCTCATAAAATGCCCCCTCGTTCAACCTATCCTCCTATTATTACTTCATTATTAAATAAAATAAATTAGCTCTTATTTCTCATGCTAGTGAAATGTTCCAAGGGCACTTCAGCTATTAATTTATTTTATACATATTATGAACAATGTCGGCAAACACGAAAGAGAACAAAAATATGTTGGCTCACTAGTTAGAACAATTGTAGCGAAAAGTGATAATTAGGCAATTGTTAATAAATTTTGCAGAGAAGAAGATTCACTCTATGCTAAGATTACACTTGTCATTTTTCATGGAAAATTTTGACATGCCGAAGTCATTATGACGTAAAAACGTCTTTTATGGGTCAGAACGTGTGATCGCCTATCAAGCGTACTCTCACGAGAGACACACGAGTGACAACAGAAAGATTTTCCAACATTTGCCACCATTTTTCGTTTCGACTTAAACTCCAAACTTCAGTACTTATCAAGGATAAATTTACGAAATTAAAATTTTAAAAATTGCATCAAAATTATTAAGCTTTTTAAAATTCAAATTACTAAATAATGATATACCTTTTGAAAAATGTATTGCATTAAAGTTTTTTTTTAATGCGAGGGCGACCAAAGAGATTTGGATAAAAAAAAGATGTGAACACTGGGTTAGTTTTTTTTTCAAAAAGTTTAATGTACCAAATGTCGAAATACTTTGCAACGTTGTATTTTCGTTGCCCATTTCTAATGCAGGCGCAGTAGCTTAGTGGTTAGTGTGTTGGGCTGCTATACGAGGGGTCGAGGTTCGAATCCCGCAAAAACCCAAATTCCGACTTAGGGTTTTTTTCACTGCGCCACCTCTCGCGAACGTCTGACAAACATCCGAGAGTATAAATGTCTGGAAAAAGCTTCTCAAATAGCCGTTTGGAGTCGGCATAAAATTGTAGATCCCTTCCATTCGTTCCAAAAATGAAAAACTCACACAAAACGAATGGTTGTGAGAAGCTAGGCCTAGGGTCCCTCCGGGCCTGTCGCGCCAACTATTTATTTATTTATTTCTAATGCAAGCTCTTAAAGGATTTTCAGTTTCATGGAGAACTCATGGAGAGATGAGCGAAATCAGCTTTCTATGAAGTCGGGATGATTTCCCGACTATTTCAAAAACACTGTATTTCAGTGAGAATATGAAATCCTCGAACAACGGCTCAATGTCCTATACCAAGTGCTTTTCAATTTTTTTTTTTTTTTTTTTTTGTTAAAGTTGTGGAAGTTCTTCTTCCTTCTTTACATTGCTGTCCCCGACCACAACTTTGACAAAGATAAAAATATATGGATACCGGATACCGAATAATCGATTTTCCAATGGCTTGTTATAGGTACTAGCTCTCCAGCCCAGTCTCATAATCCACAACCACCTGGCTCTTTCCATATACGATATACCTCATCTATTCTGGGGCTTCAGCTCAATGAACATGCCTCTCCAACTAGCTCGGTCCTTAGCCAGCTGCCTCCAGTTGCATACCTCAAGTGAATGAGGTCGTGTTCTACTTGTGCGCGCCACCGAGGTAAAGGTTACATACTGTGGAAAATCCTGGAAAGGAATAACGAAATTAAGGGAATTAAATTATTTCGGATTCGCCTATGATTGTATTCCCAAAAAGCCAAAGCACCCTTCCTTACTCATTTGCTTTGCCACATATTTTCTTGACAACGTTGCTTCATCCGCGAGGATCTTCAAATTGTAGACCCCAAATACAAACCGACAAAGACAGCTGAACCACCGGTTGAAAATTCATCGAGAATGGCCAGGGCGCGATTGGTGGAAGGCTTCATTGTCTAAAAAAATGTTCTTCACGTGTTGAAAGCCCGTTAAGTAAAGCAGAAGTACATATCTACTAAAAAAAACTTGTGAGAATAATTTTGATAATTAAAAAAATATCAACATTAAGCCTAATTAAGGTCAGCTCCCTTAAAAAAAGGTTTCACTGTTAGGTAGGTATCTACGGTTGGTTGCTTGGTAACATATTTAACTCCAAACGAAACTACTCAATATAATACTTGAATTCTCCAAAAACCAGGTTCCATTTCTACTGAATTATACCTTAGTTCGCTTCGGGCTGCGGCTCATCCATCTTCACATTATGCTCGTTCATACAACAGTGGCACTGTGACAGTTGCAGTATGGCAGCGCGCTCCTACACACACCAAACACCAAACAATGCTTCCCTCACCCTATACACATGTATTCATTAAAAGAAGCCTAAACGCTGTGCGCGCCGTCTCTGCGTCTGGCTTGGTTTCTGTTCAAGATGGAATAGAGTGCTGGCAGGCACTGGCATCCTCCTCTAATCGCATGTGGTCATCGATACTCATCTCCTCTGCATGTTCACTTGCACTGTCAGGTAGTTATCCGAATCCGAGTCACAATGTTCAACTCATTCTATTCTATTCACGGTGCTACAATGTCCGCCACAACTAACAGCCATGACTGCAATTCTTGATTCTAGAGCTAGCCCCCGATCGAACGATGCCAGCCGGGATGGTAGTGCATACGTTATGGACATGGGCTTCGCTGCATTCATGGCGGTGCCGGTGATGGTGGTGGTAGACGAAGACGACGACGACGACGGGTATGTCCACCTCCTCCTCCGCCATACCGAGCATCTAACCGTCTCCACGATAATTCCGATGTTAGCTCATTCATTTGGTTTCCTTTCTAAGCACTGTGTGTTGTGTTTTGTGTTGGCTGGGTTTGGCGCGGCTGGCGGCAGCGGCAACGACAACAACGGCTGGTTCTGGCACTCACCCAATGTATTATGTGCGGATCAATGCAGCCGTACTCGAGTTCGGGGTATTTATAGAAACTGTAAGGCGATAACTTGTTGAATTTTCTGAGAATCCATAGGCGTCGGGGATTATGATTGGTGGTGAACGTGTACTTCTACTGCTTGCCTTTGCCTTCGTCGTCGTTGTCGTTCCTCGCCATCATCGCTATAGTCGTTCTCGTACGTCGTTCGTTTGGTTGCCGTGAATTTGTTGGCCTTTATTTATTTATTTATTTTCCTTCTCCTTTGTGGGCTCTTACTTCGTTCGTTTCGGATTCGAATTCGTTCATTAGTGGCGAGTGGCGACATACTGTCTGGCGATACTATTGCGTTGTTTTCAACTTTAACGTTTCGTTTCCAATGATAATTATTTCGTTTGCTGTAGCTGTAGCCTGTAGTTCAGGTTCAGTTCAGGTGGGCTTAGCTCGGGTCTCCGGCGAGTGGACGGTAGACGGACGCTAGGTCATACCCGATCTGAGCCTGGGCTATTGTGTTTTGAGACGGCTATTTGATAATTAATTGAAGGAAAAAAAAAATGCTTTTGGTATAGAAAGGAGTCTGATGGATGGAATTTTTTTAGGTAGGTATATACCTGAACAGAACATTGTATACACATAGGTATGCACAATGCACATACCTATATATTTTATTTATGTTCTGGAACGCAATCAATATGTAGACGAGTACACCTATACAACATTAAGCCTTTGATGAACAACAAAATGCGTCTTGGTTATCGAATTGAGAGCAGGCTGGCGCTTAGAGTGATGTCAGATTTCGAAGTATTATTTCAAGTATAACTTCTGTACGTCCTTTGCGAAGCATACCTATACACAGGCTTTATAAATCGATATGAAACTCAGTTTCGGTAAGATCACTATTAGACATCTGAAAATGTGTGAGCAGATGTCTGGAAAGTGAATTGCTTCGGTAAAGCTTGTGGTTTGAAGCGCTTTCGAGAAGCTTCTTTAGAACTCCTGACAGGAACCATTATGGAAGCAATGAAATGTCATGCAATCAACAACTTACGATTAGAAGTCTTAATGAAACTATAAAATGTATCAAGTAGTTCAGATTTACCACTGCTACAGCATTATGACGAACTAGGACCCATGTTCGATTCTCACTGGGACCCATTGTAATAGCTTAAGAGCTAGCAACGTTTTTGAGACAGAATTTCAGTACGGCCAGTTTTTAGATATGTTATCCCTCTCACTCTCCCGGACGTCATAAAGGCTGTCTGGCTGCTTGCGTTCATCAGTACGCATCGTACCTTTACAGGTAATCAATCTGTAAAGGTAATCAATTTTTCAAATAATTTTAAGAAGATTTTTTTTTTGTATTATTTTTATTGAACTTTTTGCAATATGAATCTATTATTGCTAGACATTTTTATTGTTGTTTAAACTGTGCCAAACAATAACTTTGAATTAAAAAAAAAAAATATTTTAGTATGGCTGAAATTTATATAGGATTCTATTTAAGTATCTAAAAACCTAAAATGAATTTGCCAAGCAATATTTCGATTGTTAAACCTCAACCAGACCGATCTAAAAATGAAAAGTGATGTGGTATCATTGTGCTGTACAGGTACGATGCGCACTGGTGCACGCAACCACTACCGCCAGCCAGACAGCCTTTATGACACACAAAAAGTCAATAATTATAATAAGAAATTAAAAAATTTAAGAATTTAATAAAAAAAAAAAAATATTTATAAAGTTTCTATAAAGTTTCGGTAATGCCCTACTTGTATAAAAAGGCGCCAGATTTGTTTCCGCTAGGCCTTATGCAGTTAATATTGCGGGAGGGAAAATGGCCGAAGTAAAATTGCTACTTGGAACACTATACCTACTGCTGTAGTTGAGAAAAGTTTGTTTATGATAATGCATTTACCTACGCATAACTAGGGAAAGCACCAATGACGTTGCGATATCGATGGTATTTTGGGTTATTAAGGAACGTATGACTGCGTCAGCATGGTTAAACAACCCACTCAAAGAAGTTGCGAAAGATATTATGTGTTGGAAGGGAATGCGAATGAACTAAAATGAACTAGTAAATAGAGTATAAAAGGACTAGGAATTTTAGAGACAATGCAGAGTATAATAATTCCCAGCAAGACTATATCGCAGCCAAGCTTAAGACAGCGGGTTTAGTTTAGTCATTGATAAATTATCCAAGAACCAAATCAAAAACCGGACAGTTAGAAGAGAAAAGCCCGATTTCGGAACAAAAAGTCTGACAAAAACACATTGGGCCTTACCAATAAACATTTTTAGTTTCGACTCTAAATTTTAGTAGTTCACGGTGGCTATATTTCTCATACATCTTTCGTAAGCTTTCATAAATTTCAAGTTGTGACTAAAATTTGTTATTAGTACGGTGCATTGTCTTGGTTCTTCCGAGCGAAATTCGATGATCGCGAGCAGCTTCCAATTTTTGATTCTGAACAATCAATTTGTTGTTTGGCATAACCTTATGTGTATAAAGGAATTGATAATATTTAACATTGATTAATTACTAAAAAAATATACTTATATTGTGACTTACGTTAGCTTACCAAATCGGACGGTTGGTTGTGTATATAATTAGGTTCAAAATTGATACACTTACTTTCCAAAAATTACAGGAAAAGGAAATAAAAATTAGCAAAATAATGAGTAACGAGTAGTTCCTCTCTTTGCTGAAATCAGCTCAGAGAATTTTAACCGGCAGCTACTGATACAAATTTATATCAAATGCACAAATTTGACAAGAAGCAAATTAAAAGCCCTTCTTTGCACAGAAAAATAAAATCTGTGAAAATATCAAAATTCGAATGTTCTCCTATACTCTGTCCAAGAAAAATTGTCAGTACAGGGAAGATAGGATGTTTGTCCCTCAGTCTGGTTGCAATGACTTATATAAATCGGTCCCTTTTTAAAGCTCTCACAGGGTTGCCGTAGTGTGTATGATAATTCGCCATAACTCAGAGAGCAATACTGTTAGGGTTACCATCTTCCAATTTAAAATAAAAATATTGCTGAACGAAATAAATTCCAACAACAAATTCTTTCGCTGACGTTTGACGAATTTAAGTCCGAGATCTTTTTGCAATATTCCAATAATATCTTGTCTAGCGTTGGAAGGTCATTATCCATTAAAAACTGATGGACTATCCGCCTAATCGCACATTTGTCCAAATCATCCACCTTGCTCTTGATACCGGAATTATTTTTCTTCTTTGGTGGTGAATTGTGGCCTTTGATTGCTTTTTCCCTTAAAAGCCTGTATACAGTTCGTTCCGTAACAAAAAACAAACAGTAGCCGCATTTCCTACGGCTTCCGATTTACTTTTAAAAAGGTCATAACATTTTTCATTTGCATCAACAATTTGTTGTTTCTTTTCTTAGAATGAAGACTTTGTAGCCATATTTCTGTTTATTCATATGCACAATAAAGTTAACCACTTGCTTAGATGCACTATCCGCGATTGAGATAGCAACCATTGTTTCCGCCTTATATACACAAACAGGCAATTAGAATACAAAACTATATAACCACGACACAATGTCATATATCAAAACAGGTGGTAAAAGGACTACACTTGTGCAGCTCTACACACATTTTTTTTTTAATATAAACATTATATACCTAGATTACATATTTATTAAAAAATTATTACCCGTCAATGCAGAACTTCGCGGAAACAGTAGCAAAAAAAAGGATCATAAAATCCTTTCAAGGCATTTGCTTTACGGAGTGACCGGATGTGGTAAAACCCAACGACCGAAAATAAACAGTATAGGTCTACCTGCTTCATCATTTTGATATTTCAGTGTGAAAACTATGCTCTACAAAGTGAAATATGAATTTATACCTACCAAAACATGCAGAAATATGCCCTAACGAATAAGGCTGAAAATTTGTACTTAGTTTTCTGTAATAAAATATTTATTCAAATTTTATCCCTTAAAATACCATGCTTTTGCATGAATCCGGTTGAGTTGCCCTGGGCTCTCATCGCGTAATTTTTGAAACGATAGTCGTCGAAACGATTGAACAAGACGATCTCGTTTTTAGTTTGCTTCATATAACATCATCGTCGTATCGTTCAATCGAATCGTTCGTCGTTTTCATTTTGAACAGTTTGAAAATGACTGGAAAAAAAAGTCTGACACCTAAAAAATAAAAAATGTATGGAAATTGTTTTTTTTTTTTTTCTTTTTTTTCTTGAATTTGTTTATTTTTCTTTGTTGTCATTGATTGACGTGAAATGGGGCATTTAATTCAAAAATGGATAGGTACTAAAGAATAATCACGAAGAAGTGCAATTTGGAGTGAATGTGAAAGTGTTTACAAGTGTTGATAATTTTGTATTGCTTAGAATTGAGTTGTACAAAAAAAAAAAAATATAATAAAAAATAAATGAAATCCAAGTGCAATAATTTATTTTTTGCAAATAATGTGTTCTTTTACAACTCGGATAGAGCGAGTCGCCTCTATAGAGATCATAGGTGTGGGTCTTTCTTTAAATTTTTCTTTATAGATATTTCAGACCTAATTTAAACTGAAAAAACGCACCAAAAAAGACGAAACGATTGCAAAATAGCCATCGTTCAATCGAATCGTTTCGACGAGGGTATTTGACGTTTGAATTAGTAACGTGAAGCAACAAAAAACGATGATCGTCGAATCGTTTCAACGATTATCGTTTTTTATTTGTTATACGATGTATAAGCATCGTCGAGACGATGTCGTTCAATCGTTTTGTGCTTACGCGATTAGAGTCCTGGTAATCACTATTAATTTATTGCAATATCTCTACAACGCATATATGATCACTTGTTGCGTTAATGAAATGAATGCATTAAAACACCTCACGAATAAACATTATTTCTAAAAGACAACGTTCAAAAAAATGTTTTAACTGAATATTATTGGATCTTTCAGAAATACAAACAAATTAAAACCGAATGGCAGCACCCCAAATAATATGCCGCTCTCAAAAGCTCCAAAAAGCACCAAAACCGAAAGTTCTTTAACAAATTCAAAGAAAAACCCTTAATGATATGCTAACATTGACAAATGGTAACACTTCTCTGATGTGCTTCAGTCACTCACACTGCTTATTTTGGTTGATGATAATAGCAAGCGAACATAAGCGATCGTGCTCATTCTGCCCGCGGCTGTGTGGCAGACTGGTTATGAAGGGATGTATGCGAATTTCAGGAAAGTTACAACAACAAAATTCTTTGGAATGCCAGTGGTTTCGTTTTTATTTCAGTGGCAAATCTTGTGTTTGAGTGCCGTGAGAGTACTACAGGCACCACTGGTAGAAAAAAGAGCTTCCCATAAGACCTGTACTGACAATTTTTCTTGGTCAGAGTATAGAAAGTTTCATATGTTACAAAAAGTTTAGTAAAGTTTTTTGTGATATGGATTAGATGTCAAAGGTGAAATTGGCTTAAAGTATCTCGAAGTCTATACAAGTCTTTGGCGTATATATTCGGCTCTCTGAGAGAGTTTCGGTCAATATTTTGGGTTTGACAGATTTTTATTGTTTTATAGTATTGTCTCTTTCGCTGAACAAAGATAAATGAAAGCATTCAAAATGATCTTTTATTTTTTTTTTTACTTTTATGATTACCTACATATTTATTTTTCGGTAAAACTAAATAACAGTGGAAGTCCACTATAACGTATAGTTCGTGTTATGTTTGATGTCATTCACTATATCGAGCGCGTTCGTTATAACGATCGTATATTTAAAAAAAAGGCATTGAAAAATATGTATACACGAAAACTGGTACCACCTATGTACCTCTTCCGAAAGTTAATGCCAAATTCGTGCTATTCGCAAATAATCATTCTGCATCAAATGTGTTTGCGAGAAGATCGATTTAAGAATTTTTATATTCAGAATGTAAGTAAATAAAAGTTATAAATTATTAATTCATGAATATTTCATAAACATAGTAAGATGTATGTATAATGTTTGTTTGTTGTACCAGGGAATCATCTAAAAGTCCAAACACAAATGTGTCCCAGTTCGAAATGATGGTGCAATATATGACCATGAACAATCATCCGATTTGTCCAAGGGGTATTTAAAAACACCCAACATCAGACAAAAATCCAAACTGAAATGAAATGATTTTCATCATTACTATCACAAATGCTTTTAATTCTTAACAAATTTGTTTTCGCTTATTAAATTTATCCCGAATTCGTCTCCGCTAAATTTGATCATAGCGATCCTCATTTTCTTCGATATTACTAAAACAAATTGCGACAGTGCCCGTGTTGATACAGTATTACTCGTATTATTAACTTTTTTCTAATTTCACAAATCACAATAAATTATTGCGAAACCCGTTTGAAGAGAATCTAGTTACGAAGTTGGGCCCTTGAAAAAACATTTGGGCGGTTCTGTCATATTCATTAGCAATTGAGTTGTGAATTTGATAGAATTAACTAGATTTACAACGCGCCGTACTAATAAGAAATCCAAGTCTCGGCTTTAAATTTGCAGAAGCTCCATTGTGAATTACTTAAATTTTAAGTAGGAACTAAAAATGTTAATATAGCTGACGTTGAAATTTGTAGTTCGCATTGTGAAAATTTACCTAATTTCTAGTGTTGATTTTGCTCGCAGATCGACGGGACAAATAGCTAAAATATGAAAGAAAAAAACCGAGAATTCCAAATTTCTCCGGGGACAAAAAAAAAAAAAAATGTATTCATTTGAATTACAGCTGTCAATTTGCAAAAATTACATTTTTATATGCTAGGTGTGTTTGATTGAAAATTTGAACGAGAATTTGTTAAACCCGTATGATACTACATTTTTCTCTCTTTTAGTTTTACATTAAATCATGCTGAAAAAATAGCTGCGTATAAAAGAGACTGAAGTGTAACTCCACAAATTTTCAAATAATATATTAAAATAATAAAACTGTCACAGCCATCTGATATGTATTTGTATAGGTTCATAAGGTTGGGGTGTGCGTATTCACTCCTATCGGGAATTTTCATTGTAATTTCTCGTACTGCTACTGTTTAATTTTAAAAGTCTGAAAAATGCAAACCAAAAATATAGTGTCATGCCACAGCCTTACCAACTTTAACCACGACGTTCCGTGACATTTTACAGTGGCTTAGTTTAGTGGTTATAAGGACAAAACGAAGTATATGCTGTCAACGAGAAAGGAGACTCCAATCGATCAAATCTCCAGAATAATGTTCAGTGAACTATGCACGTTAGTGGAGTTCCATTATCATAGTGAAGACGTTTAATTATAACTATTTCTATTCCCTGCAGGTTTGGTCAGGCTGGTTTATTTTTGAGATAGCTTTGTCAATCTGCTATCAGAAGACTTGAACTTTTCATCAAATTAATGCGGTAGTGGTTTCATGTCTTATACCTGTATATATAGGAATAATACTATGTGAAGTACCTACATAAAGAGAAAACTTCTTTCAATCTAAAAAAAAAAAAAAAAATATGTATTGGCTTGAATTAATATCGAAACATTTATGAATGGTATTCCACTTAGTTTGCATGTCGACCATGGGAACGTATGTAGCGGTCGATACGTTGAACCCAATTTTCGATCATTCTGCTGCACATTTCGACCGATACGGCCGCTCTCGTTCAATATTGGCTCTGAGCTCCTCTAACGTCGCCGGCTTGTTGGCATAGCATAGACCAATAATTTAATGTAGCACCATAAAAACACGTTCACCGAACTGAGACTTCAATAACTCGATTGTTGCACCCGCTGTGTGGCTTGAGGCCTTGGTCTAACACCCCTTCAAACACATATTCGAATGGAGGCTAGACTAAGTATTCACAACTTTGACCCCTATACCTATCAAGGAGGTCATCTGTCTTTACTCGGCACCATTGAGCCTTCATATCCATTCAGCGTACCTCTTGATGACATGCTACCGGAATACGGCTTCCATAGAAACTTCTTCATAATCATCCCCCCTAGGGAAGACTGGGAAAAATATTAACCCAATCCATCATGAGCCGACATCATCTGGTACACAGACGTTTCAAAGATGAAGTCAGGGACTGACTCTGGAATATATACAGTGAGTCAACCCAGGTGAACTTGTCAGTCAGACTTGGGAAAGGCTTATCAATATTCCAGGCTAAAGTCCTTGCTATCAACCATTGCGCTAGAATAAATCTAAGTTCTAACACACGTGTAAAAACCATATTCATATTCTCAGATAACCAAGCAGCTCTCAAAGCTCTTGACTCATCTGGCGTCAAATCAAAACATGTCTTAGAGACATTCTCAACCATCTATGAACTTTCTAAGAAAATCCTAGTCATCCTCCACTGGATTCCAGTCCATAGAGGATTTCAGATTAATGAATGGGCTGACTCAGTGGCTAAAATCGGAGCAACCACTCCACTCATCGGACCTGAACCCTTCTGTGGAGTCAACAAAAAACATTTCAGGAACTACATCAAGAACTAATCTCGTATCGAGTCTAACGGAATCTGGCACAATACAGCTGGGCAGAATTTCACCAAAAACTCTTTCCCCAAATGGACAAAACAACCTGAGAATCCTAACAGGGATATTCAGCG
The DNA here is from genome assembly GCA_946477585.1 of Cheilosia urbana. NCBI lineage: Eukaryota > Metazoa > Arthropoda > Insecta > Diptera > Syrphidae > Cheilosia > Cheilosia urbana. The sequence goes on along the minus strand of OX297854.1, from coordinate 59,317,877 downwards.
GACACGGTCGCGTGAGAAAACATCTACACCGCATTGGCGTCTCACCAGATCCTATCTGCAGACTCTGTCATTAGAGTGACGAATCCTCTCTTCACATCATAATCACAGAATGTCCGGCTCTTTGTCGTCCCAGGAAAAACATCCTTGGTGATGAAATCGTAAATTTAGCAACTCTTGCAGATATACAACAAGAGAAGATCCTTGTCTTCCTGACTGTCTTTGGCGTGAAAACATGGCTTTAGGAATTTACCAAGGAAGGCACAATAGGCTCCTTTAAGAAGCCGCAGTGCCAGAGCCACTTAAAGGCTCTCCCGCCTCGCAGTCTATCTACCTAAGGGTGCGTTCAAACTAAAAGTTTGAAGTCAATAGTCGCTAATAAAAGACCGTTTACTAATACAAATTGCCGAAATGCGATCATTGTATAGTCGGAGTGACTCGCAGAGGTCTTATAAGGATGACTTTAATATACCATCAAGTACGAAGTCTCTTCTCTATCTGAGTGGATATTTTTCTCTGATAATTAAGGGTCCTTGGTGGTAGGTCCAGAGCTGTAAAGGGCTGACTGAAGCATTACACACTCAGAAGTTGAACTATAACCATATTTTTTGCTGAAAGATCCTTGCTGGACCACATCACATGCAAATATGTTGGAGTATATCATCATTATCACAGAAATGTACGACGTTTTCTCCATTTTTTTTTTAGGTCTAGCTTCTAAAACCCAATCGCTTTGTGTTAGTTTTTATTTTTGGCTCAAGTGAAGGGGACCTATATATATACCGAGTCTGAACGGCTGCATTCAGAAGCCATTTCATGACAGTCATGACTATGTTTGTCAGACTAGAGGTGGCGCAGTGAAAAAACTCTGAAGACGTAATTTGTGTTTTTCCAGGAATCGAACCTGAGAACCCTCGCTCAGTAGTTATACTATACACCCCAAAATCTGGTTTTGCGAGTGTGCGCACTTTTAAGCTGGCAGCTGATTTAACCAAACCTAAGAATCACAAAAGGGAGACGCCCCTACATCTAAATGGACTAACGTCAACAGTAGGTATATGTTCCTCAGTTGAAACGCTTTTGTAGCTTCACCATTCATAACATTCATAGAGTTGGCTACTTTATGGGACACTCAAACCAAGTAGTTAAAAATATTTCTCCCCACATCATGTCATCAGCTTGTCGAAACCAAATTGTCTGTATTGACCATCGCAGCCCGATCACACCAACAGATATAGGTTATTGGCATTGTTTTCAATACATCAAGTCAAGAAAATATTTTCTTTTCGTTTTCCAACTAGAAAATCGAAAATTAAAATGAATTCAAAATGAGAGAACAAAATAACAAGAAACTAAATTCGCTGAATCACCAACACCAAGCATCGCGTTATGAGTCGACGGCGAGCACGTCGGGCACGTGCATCCAGGATGTTTACAGTATGCCATAGCGTATGGGGGGAGCAGAATTCTCTTCTTGATTCATCTGTCAGATATCATAACGTGATCTTGTTTGTGGCTTGTCGGCACCGCCTATTTCTGAGTTGTTGTATAGCTATGTAGTTGTCTTATTTCATCATCTAGCTGTATAGCTGCAGATTAGATAGCGTTATGTGGTTATAATTTTTGCAAACGCTCTTTTTGATTTTATTTTTCGTTCGACATTTTGAAAAGTCTAAATTTACAAATGCTCTACTGCAGACGATAACTTAACAATTTATTGTACGTTTGAACTTTTCTATAGTGCGATAACCGCAGTAATGATGGAATTTATTAGCGTTATCATTTATAGCAAAAAAAAAAAGAAGAAAGAATTAAAAACAAAGAATCTAGAAATTGAAAACGAACCAGTTAAAAAAAAACCCTTTCGATCGTTATTGGCGAAGCATGACGTCAGCTTCTTTAAAGCCACACACATTTGCTATCAACATGCTTTGTTATAAAAGTGTCTTTGCAGTGCGAATATGGAGCAATGACATGGGTGTTGCTGGTCACGTACTTTTCTTTTGTATTTGTTTCAGAAATGATCACAACTTTTTATATTGATCGGAAGTGTATGGCATCTAGAGTAATAATGAATCAATTATGATAATCTGGAAAATACCAACTCGGAGCAGTTGGCGCATTTCGTTTCATGTCTTATCGCCTTCGAAAAGTTATGTGTCATTTTTTGTTATACAGTACAGGGTGTGTCAGTAGGCGAACAATAATGGGACAGGTTCACCCCGGAGACATATCCGATGTTGAAATCATAAACTAAATAAACCGTCAACTCCTACGCACATACCAGCGACACTACTTTACTTCAATTGATGTAGATTTACTTCAATTTTTGAAATCTGCTCCCTACTTCGCACTATTGTTAAACTTTGTATACCTGCCTACTTCACTTTAAAAATCCCATATTTAATCCGCTTCAATTTTAATTAAAATAACCTTAAATCTACTTTAAAAAATGTTTTACACTTTTTATGTAAGCCCAGGAGCCCCAGATTCACATTAGAAAAAAAAAAACAAAATCGCATCAAACTTCACTTTAAACACAAAACTCATTACAATTTTGTGACGTTTATTACTGACATAGTTTACCTTTTCATTTTCTGTCAAAGAGGTGGTACGTTTGGTTTGGTTTTGGTTCTTTACCAATGACCGTTGTGTATTTAAATAAAAATTCAACTATTTATATTTTAACCTTAATTTTGTGATATGTATAAATATACCTACATAACTAATTGAAATTCAATTTTTTGTTTTTAACCTATGTTCCTACATACACCTATGAATTTCGAGACTTTTATGTAATACCTAATTTAAATATAAAATTCAAATGATAGTTGTATTTCATAAATAAAACTGTGTTATCATAAAATAACAGATGTAATATTGCAACTATCCAACCAAAAAGATAAATGTAGCATATTACTAACAAGACTTTATTTTAATAAAAAAAATGTAAGATCTTAGAACGGGTTTTTGGACATGTTTTGTACATAAAACTAAAAAGGAATGAAATATATCATTAAAACTATAATTTCTACTTCACTTTTTGGGTCAAATCTAGGTACTTCATTTTTTTTTGAAAGAGTAAAGGACTGTTCACATGAGAGCGAATTGCGAACTGCGAGTATTCGTAGTTTCTGACACTTCATTCACATGAAAAAGTTTTTTTGGTCGCAGATACCCGCGTATCAGTTTCATTTTTAAAGGTTAAGTTCGAACGAATTTTTCATTCGTGGGTTTGTGGATTGGGACTGTTTTGTGTGGATTGTGAATAAAGTATGACAGTTCGCGGCAAGAATTTTCAATTCGCGGGATAATTGCTTTAATTGTTAATTAAGCTGTTTAAATCAATTGAGATTCATGTTTTTTTAGACTAGATGTTAGATTAATTAAATATAATGGTCTTGTGATAGAACAAATAGCAATTTTCAATTCATAAATACGGTTAAATTGAATTATTCACAATGCGCCTATTCGCAATTCGCTCTCATGTGAATAGTCCTTAACGCTGGAACCTACCCGATTCCCCCCGCAAATTTTGAATATAAAATTCTCTCTTAAATTTTCTGTCTGTGAATTCATGTGAAACAGCAAAAAAAAAAAATCTTAATGGCGGGAGGTGTAATAAAAATGAACTGTCAGGTTACTATGTGCAAGTGTATGCGTGCTGCTCATACTTTAACATGGCACATATTCTTTCCCAAATAGAAACACGGAAAACAGCTTTAAGACAAACTCTCTTAAGTTGGCTGAGCTGACGGTCTATTTAATATTCAAGCTAAGATTACACGTGTAATATTTTAAATTTTGACATGCCGACGTCATTATGAAGTAAACACTTATCCTAAATCGTTCATATACGAGTGGGATTCGTAAAGTTCTTTCAATTTTTAACATTGAAAACATGCGGTGTTCAATCTGGAACTTGTTACTGCAAATTCACAGATTTTTTCTTTCCCATCACGTTTCCTTTCATTCGAATTCCACTAAAAAAATATTGCTATTACATCAGGTCAAGGTGCGAACTTCAACAATCCATTTATGATGTAAATTCTTCTAAAAAGTAGATTCGAATTTGGCGGAATAGATTTTTGTAATTGTAAAAAGTAAGACAAGTGCGAGTGGGACTCGCTCATGAAGGGTTCCGAAACAGCAAGTAACATAACAAACATAAAAGTTCTTGTAGTTCGTTGTAACTTTGATCGATACCTATTTTAATAATAGTGTATTTTTATATCATTTATTATTAGGAAATAATGGTTCAGGGCTTATGTATAAGGTTTATGTTTATGAAATTAAATGTTTTTTTTTTTGAGTGGATTGTATTTATTTAAGGTAAATTGAGGTCTACAATTTATGACGTATAAAAAAAAAACTACTCGCTAGATCTCGTTCAAAAAATTTTCATTTGAAGTTTACATGGTAATGTACATCATATATTTTAATTAGTTTTATCGTTCTCTTATTTTAGAAGTTAGGGGGGGGGGGGACCAACATTTTACGACTTTGGAAGTGTCTCTCGCGCAAACTATTCACTTTAGAAAAAAATGATATTAGAAACCTCAATACCATTTTTGAAGACCTATCCATAGATACCCCATGCGTATGGGTTTGATGAAAAAAAATTTTTTGAGTTTCAGTTCTATGTATGGGGACCCCCAAAATTTACTGTTTTTTTTGTCTATTTTTGTGTAAAATCTTAATGCGGTTCACAGAATACATCTACTTACCAAGTTTCAATGGTATAGCTCTTATAGTTTCGGAGAAAAGTGGCTGTGACATACGGACGGACAGACAGACAGACAGACATGACGAATCTAATAGGGTTCCGATTTTTGCCATTTGGCTACGGAACCCTAAAAATGAAAAACGTGTCAATACCACCTATGACTACGGTGACCATATTCGCCGAAAAAAAAATAAAGGACAATAATTATTTTGCTTCCAATATTTTTGTATTTGTTATTTATTTGTTTAAAAAAATAAAAACGTTAATGTCGTTTTCGATTTTGGCTCTTCAGAGTTGAGCTGAGATTTCAGATTTCTGCTGCCAAATCGAACATCATAGTACATTTACACCGTACCTAAAGTCAACATTTCTGAAAAAAAAATTCCGAAATCCGATTTTGCGTTCCCACTGAAACTTCGACATTTTGAATGACAGCTAACTAGCTGAATTGATTATTGACCTTTTTTCTGTTTAAAAATTCAGAAATGGTTGAACCTAAAGAATTAATTTTTTTTTATATTATTGTAATGAATGTAAGTGCTAGTTCAGACATACTAAATATATTGGTGTTTTTTTTTTGTTCTTAGTCAGCGGACTGATAAGTCATCATTTTCGATTTAACAAAAAGATTATTTTTTTTTGAGAAAAAATCAATTTCTTTTGTGATCGGTATTGCTTTTTATGTTCGATTTGCCAAAAAACATTTATATTATTATTTAGGTCTACAGGAAAAAAAGTGAAAGGTAAAGCCAGTCTAACTTTTCGTATTTTTCAGAAGGGTGGTTAGATTTAAAAACATCTTCATTTTCATTACAAAAACCTCTAGATTATAAGTGGAGTATATTTAGTTACAAGAATAGCTTTAACAGCATATGCATTTGTTATTTGTCACTGCTCCAAGGGTTATTCATGATTGAAAATACTCTTCAGTTGGTGCACTAGAACCCAGTAGGCACAAACTGAAATTTAAGGTGTGCAGTGCATGCACTGAAGCACTGAGGGTGTAACCCCAAATTCAAGTAATGTATGTATATTATACGTAATATTTTTAATTGAACTAAATGCACAACAATTTTTAATCAGTGTTTTGAAGGACAGTTTCAAAAATAAAGGACAAAATCCGTCCTTTATTAAAAAGAAAATAATATAGGACAGGGGTTAAAAAGAAAGGACTTTCCTTTAAAATAAAGGACGGATGGTAACCGTACTTATACGTCATACGAAGCTATAGCACAAAAATAAAACGGTGTTTGCCATCGAATTAAGTCTTATCTTAGTCTTATCTTAAGTCTATCTTACTTTTCAAATACCTCATATTTGTTTAAATCGTATTAACCGTTCTCGGGAACGGTATTAACCTGTACCTATAGGCTTCAGAAGCCGAAGAACATACATTATATACATATATCATAGATATTAAATAAAACTGACAAAAATCCCGAAATCGTTTGAAAGTTTATACAAAAACGATATCGTTGAGCCTTCTCCTCTACGTATACCAAAAAGTAAAAATCATAATTCAACTAAAAAAAAAAAAAAAAACAACACGATCGTTACTAAGATTTGCTTACAGTCTACACCGAGACCAACATCGTTCATTTATCATCACAGCTACTAGATCGATCCTTTTTTTTTGAGTGCTTCCAGTCGGTACTCTAGTAGCTTTTTTTTGTTTTTTTTGTTACTGAAGGTGAAAATCTCGAAAGACACAATGGGGTTAGAAACCCAGAGTAGTGTGGGACTCTAACCGCACTAAAAACACCTCCTTAATCATGACCAATCAAAGAAAGATCGACAAATGATTTTAGTTTCAACGTTCAGTTGCGTTTGAGAAGGTATTACAATTTGAATACGGGTTCTCATTATTTAGATTATAAGGTCGTGAGGTTTAATTCTTCTCAATCTACGAATATTGTATCGTACATTTAAGACGTCTTCTATTTCAGGATTAATATGCATCTGCAGACGCTCATTGTGACGAATTGCGTACTTTTTAATTACCTCCGTTACATGATCAGTCTGCAAATCACGATGCAAGTCATTATTTCTAATATATCATGGGGCATTTACTATTCCCCGAAGGACTTTGTTTTGGAATGTCTGTATTATTTTTACATTTGCCTTGCCTAATACAATTTTATTCTCAATGGACATTTCCGAGTTATGTCCTAGCAACCAATAAAGTTTTCTATATCTAATATTTAACTCTTCTACTTTCTTTTTCACATGTTCCTTCCATTTCAGCTTAGCATCTAGATTCATACCCAGATACTTAGCTATGTTAGAATAAGGAACTACTTGGTTATTAATAACCACCGGAACATTTATAATTTGTTTATTTGTAAAATTGATATGAGTGGACTTTGACTCATTGAGTCTAATTCGCCATCGTTGTGCCCAATCACATATTTCGTTAACTGAATTTTGCAGCTTTTCTGTTGATTTAGTCACGCATCTATCAGTTGATAGATAGATTGTCGTTTGTATGTGGTATATCACTAGTATACAATAAGTAAAGGGTTGGTCCCAGAACACTTCCCTGTGGAACTCCTGCTTGTAGTTCTTTAAGTTCAGAATACGCTGAACCATAACGAACTCTAAAGAATCTATTTGAAATATAAGATTTAAGTATCGCATAGTATTGTCTAGGTAGGTCCCTATGAATATTATACTCTAGTAGCTGACAATTTATTGCGACCTTTTAAAAATACAGTCGGAACAAAAATAATTGGATGCGTTCAATTTAATTTTTCAGAAGAAGGTTGAAAATACAGTAAATCGAAAAATCCCAGTAGATTGTTAGTCAAGCGTAGATTTAAAAAATTTTCTGTAATCGGAGTAGATTGTAGTGCAGTCTAAACCCTGCATCAGGTGCGGCACAATACAAAATGTATATCCCGATGGTTCGACTTCTCGTTGAACCGGCATCGGTATTACTAACCTACTGAGATAATTTTGCTCGAATGACATACTTCTTCGAAACACTTAACGCAATTAGTCCCAGATTAGTACCTACCTACGGATATCTGCCCATTTCGACTTCAACGATGAATATAATGAAAATGATTGATTATAGTTTCCTAACAAGCCTGTCACTTGTTCGCCACTAGATCAAAAACCTGTAAATTTCTATGCATAGTATTCGTTTTTAATTCATAACATTAAACTAAACCTGTTTTCAAACATATTCAATACAAACGTGTTTTTTTTTTTGTTGTTGTTGCTATTCGAATATTTATTTAAGCTTCTAACCAGTTCCAGTCGTTGTTAAATGTCTTCTTTAAGTGATTTATTTATGTATAATTTATTATTTTTTCTCAGTTAATGCTAATGTTTTCTTTCCGGTCTTCCACGCGCCGGACTTACGTAAGGGGTGTTTTATTTTCGTACCTATTAAATCAGATTTTTGTTGTCAATTTGTATATAGTATTTTGCACGGTAAAACTACCTATATCGAAATATTAGTAAGGAATTTACATTTCTTTAATTTAAATTAAAATGTCCCATAGAACACTTGTTGGCAAAGGTTTGGTTGGTCAGGTTAAGTTATGAGCGAGTTGGGCTTTATACGGCAGTATAGGCAATGAAAGGGCCTACTTTGTGGGAAATCAGTAATCCAAATTTTCTCTATCAATTGATTGATGGGCAACAAGGGTGATTTCTAACTTAATTATTAACCTATAGTTACAGAAAATATCGACCACAATTTTGAGGACGCCTTGATGCTTTTTAGCTTCACATAACAAATTCGTACATCTACTACTTCTAAGTTCAGGGCGAAATCCCTTGTTCCCAGAGTCTGTTTTACAAAAAGGACAATGACTGCTATAGTTGCTGTTTGCATATATATAGCTGGCTTTCTCCGTAATACTTTACCCAATTTACTGGCTGAAAGTTTCTCAATGAGTAGGCATTAATCATCAATAAAAAAATTACAAATAAGTTTTTTTATTATTGCGAAAACGGAAAAAGACCGAGATTACACATTTTGCGGCTCGTGATAAAGGAAAATATTTGTTAAGGCTTAAACGCAATTTGACATGCAAACAATTTCCACTCAATTCTCAATTCATTACCTTTTAAATGACAGTTTGTGTGCTCATCTCTTCTCTATCAAAGAAATGTGAATAAAAGGCCAATGAAGAAGGTTTATCGAATTAAAGATTAAGATAAGAAAATAGTTATATGTTAAGAGATCCAGATTTGTTTAAGTCTACACCAAAGACCGTTTCTACATCAAATTTATTTTGCTGTTAAAAAATTGTAAAATGCAGACGAATTAATGTGTTCTTACAGAATTTATATTTAACTTTATTGCATAAAAATAAAAGTGTTCTCAACTTAATATTTGCTTTGCTTTTATATTAGATTAGGCATGTAGTAAAATTTGTTTATATATTTTTTTAAATACCTTCATAAGTTAAAGGGTTTTTCAACTTAGACGGGTCGATGTTGGCATTTTTGGATTTTGTTTTAGTGGCGTTTATCTGGTATTTATTATCCATTGTCATTGATGCCAAATCACCATGGGCAATTATACGACTAAGAAGCACTCCAAATGAAAAAAAAAAACATTATTATTGAAATGAGTATTTAGAATGTACCTACTTCATGTATGTTGTCAAAATTTAGCGTGCCCATTGAATAGGGCGGATCTGTCAAAATTTAGCTTGAGAAAATGTTCCGCCCCATTAAATGGGCACGCTTAATTTTGACAGATGGCGATGGCCGTGTTCTATTTTTTTGCGTTTTTATGTTGCGGAGAATGGGAAAAGTAAGCAAGGGTGAGGTTTTTTAATAAATACCTCGACATACTACAATCAGGGTTGTCAGGTTATTAAAATCCAAATCGCCAATTTTAAATTTTGAATCGCCAAAAATCGCCAAATTAGTAAATATCCGTCGTTGTAACAACTCGTAGCAACAACAACGCACAGAGGTTGGTCTTGCTGTTGCAGTTGCTGTTGCAGTTGCATAACTAAATAGTTATTAATTTTTAAATCACATATTCATGTTTAAATCAATAAACAGGTTATATTTAAAAATATGTATGTACCCTAAAGTTTGTACATTGCGCTATTGTGTAGTCTTAAGCAGCAGTGCAGTTGCTGTTGCAGTTGCTGTTGCAGTTGCTGTTGCAGTTTCTGTTGCAGTTGCTGTTGCAGTTACTGTTGCAGTTGCTGTTGCAGTTTCTGTTGCAGTTGCTGTTGCAGTTGCTGTTGCAGTTGCTGTTGCAGTCGCTGTTGCAGTTGCTGTTGCAGTTACTGTTGCAGATGCTGTTGCAGTCGCTGTTGCAGTTGCTGTTGCTGTTGCAGTTGCTGTTGCAGTTGCTGTTGCAGTCGCTGTTGCAGTCGCTGTTGCAGTTGCTGTTGCAGTTGCTGTTGCAGTTGCTGTTGCAGTTGCTGTTGCAGTCGCTGTTGCAGTTGCTGTTGCTGTTGCTGTTGCAGTTGCTGTTGCAGTTGCAGTTGGAAGATAGTGCCTCTAAACCTACACCTACTAACTCAAATCTAGCTTAAAACTAAGGAGCGTATCCATACTCATCTTTTCATCAAGCCACCACAATTCGGTGAATTTGTCTGTTGAGTTTGACAGACTCTCTTTATGATAAAGATCACCACGCACCACCATCTACAATCGGAAATTGTTGAAATCAGAGAGTGTTGAGTTTTTGAAGTAAGTTATTTTTAAAGAACAGCTGTTTTCTGGGACACTTATCCGCGGCGTGCTATATGTCAAAATTAAGCTGGGAGTTTAGCTAAAGTTTAGAGGGAAAAGTTGGGGGGGGGGGGGGGGGGGTAAGCAGCGTACTAAGCTTACAGCTTACATTTGTTTTCTTGATTCTGAAAGGACACATACATGGCAACATAAGTAAATATATAAAGATTGAATCTGTAAGTCTTACAGCCATATTTTCAATCTTGTTTCTTTGACACATAAATACAGCTACTGCACACTTTGCTGCGGGGTGGTCCTGGCAAATGTGCCTTTGGCAAGTACTGCATGCCGCTTTTGATTTTTTATCACAATTCCTAGAACATAAGAAACACCTTTCCTGCTTTGGAATCTTTCTTTGAGGTACTTTCAATAGAACGTCCTCGAAATTCAGTCACTTTACTTTCAAAACAAATATTACTTTAACACATCATGTGCATTCTATGGTTAAATCCGAAACGTCTGGCTAACGCAGAGTGAGCTATGTTAATACAGGTGGGCCAAAAGAAGTCATCCGATGTTGTTTGGCTCTCATTTTTTTCTAAATGAAAAACGTTGATTCTGTTTATTTTAACCTTTAGAATTTATTGGTCAAGTCGAGAAGATGATATCGGCCGTCACAATTGATTGCCATACGGGCTCATTTAATGTCATTTTCCATAACTTCGGCGAGAACTTCGGGCGATAGATTCTCGCACTCCTGTCGAATGTTGCCCTTGAGGGCTTCTAGGATCTCAAGCTTGTTCACGTAAACACGGGACTTCAAAAACCCCACAAAAAAAAAAGTCTGGAACGGTTAAATCGGGCGATCTTGCGGGCCAGTGCAAATCTCCAAAACGAGAGAGGAGGCGACCCGGGAACGCCGCCTATAGAATACCGGTTGTGGCTCGCGCAGTGTGTGTCGTAGCTCCGTCCTGTCCGACCACATGTCCTCCAGTCCTAATTCGTCCAATTGCGGCAAAAAAAACTCGGTTAACATGGCCCTATAGCGCGCACCGTCCACTGTTGTCGTTTGACCAGCGGCGTTCTCGAAAAAAATGTCCCGATGACTCCTCCAGCGTGAACAGCGCACCATGCAGTAACTTTGAGCGGGTGTAATGGCTCCTCGTGCATTACTCGATTTTCGGTGCCCCAGAAGCGATAGTTTTGCTTGTTCACGCTTCACGTACCCGCTGAGGTGGAAATGAGCCTCATCGCTCATTACGATTTTGGTCGAAAAATCGAAAATTCGAAATTATGTCGCGTTCTTGGGGAGTGTATCGCTCCATGGCTTGTTCACGTATATTCTAAATATATCTAGTCCACAAATGTCAAAACAGATTTGACATTGGCGGCCATTTGCAAAAATAGGAGCATCTTCCAATAGGGTGATCACTTTTAGCTCACCTTATATGTGTTCAAGCATATTTGCCCGATCCACTACCGTCCGTCCAGTTCAATAACTTCCGATATCGATCAGTTACCTAACAACCACTTCATTTCGTGTAGAGTCTAATGAAAGTTTGTGGAGCTTTAACTTGCCCAAATTTCTACCGTGGGTAGATCGAAAATTATCGGGGTACTGCAATCCAGGGCGTAAAACCCAATTTGGTTGGCATTGTTAAACTCCATGGAGACAGTAGGTATGGCGTTGTGAAACCGTAGGCATTTCAGAAATGCCTCTCGTGCTACCCATTCTATTGAGAATGCCTTTCAAAAAATGCACTCACACACGGTCGCATATAATTAAATCCATTATACCCACTTCAATTCACAACTTGCCAAGGTATACTAATTCTGTATGTTAATTTTGTGTAATACGCTTTAATAGAACAATTTTATCGACCACATGGTATCGAGCGATATTTTCTTGTTTCTTTTTTTTATGATTCATTCGATAAACTAAATCGCCTAAACAACAAACAAAACAAGAAAAAAAAAATCGAAACGACAGACCACTCCACCAAATATTTCAGCAGACAGGTTGGAGTCGGTGTTGTAGAGAGTCCATGCCCGGGTACGTAGGAAACACATACGAAAACATACCTACACATTCTATCGATGGTGGATGGATAGATGGATGTATCTGTTCTGTATATGGCTCTGCGGAGCGGCTACGGATTTCTTAAAAGGGTACAGTTTCAAGTTCTTTCATTCTCGAACCGTTGTTCAGCGCCTTCTTTTTTTATGTCTTCCTTCTTTGACTGCTTAATTTTTTATTATTTTTTTCCATAGTGCTTTATAAAGAATGAAAATGTTTACAAAAAGAGAAAAAAGGAAAAGAAGGAACGAAAAAAAATTCTTCTAAACTCCAGTTTCGTCCGGAACCGAAGCAAGTTCTCTCGGCATGGCACATTGGTTTGAAGATGTGATTCCTCCTCTTATGGCAACCACAAGAGCCCCCTGGGGTCTATTGGAACATTTTTTGTTGTTGTTGTTGTCTTACATGCGTAGTCGAAATATATATATATATATATGTACGATACCCTATATACAGTGCGCTGGTATAATTTGTTTTGGAACCACAACGTTTTTATTTTGTTTTGCTTTCTTCGTTTTCCCGCTTTCGGCGGGCTGCTGGCTCTGCCATGGACGTCGTTGTCGTCGTCGTCGAGATCACTTGAGAATTCTTTTTAGGATCTGGTTATTTTCCGTAGATCCATGATCGTGTTGTTTATCTGTCGAATGCCTTACCCATGCCAACTCCATATAAAGTCAAACATAGAACGTACATTATATATGCATATGTATGCGGCATGCATGGTGCGGCCTCGGACCGCCAGAAAACGCACACCACCAGACCGGACTGGCGACGCTATGTCTCGAATGACGATCTCAAATACCGTGCGCTCTGGCTTTGGGAGTGCAAGTGGATGCTTCCTTTCCTTTATTATTGTTTTTTTATTGCTTTTTTTTCTCCTTTTTTCTTGAATAAGAGATCCTAAGAAAATGATTTAAAAAAAAGGCACGGATTTGAGAGTCAAACAAAAAGTAAGTTATCGGGTGCTAAAACTGAACCTTTTTACAACGCGGTGGCACCGATAGGACGATCTGCATTTTTCGATTCAGGTTTCTCTCATCTCGTATGATAGTCAATTGTTGGATATTCGAGCTGGACGCATGTGGTTTTAGGATTTTGCTTGCCTTCTATTAAGTGGATAGTGCATCATCTAATGAGTTTTAGAAAACAAACTGTGGTTATGGGATATAGATCATAGTCGTATAGGTAGAAGAGGGCTGGATGTGCTGTCTTTGATGCGACAAAGAAGAGCCATGTAGTCGGTGCGATATGTGTCGTGACACCCTGATAAAAGGTCGTCTCAAATTCCGTAAAGTTCCTTTGGAGTATATATACATTTGAGAGCAATTTTACGTATTGCTATAACTGGGGCCTAAGATTAACATAAGTTACATCAGTCGTGTTTTTTATAGGACCAGGATTGTCGCGAAAACAAAACTTGGAGGGGATGAAAGAGGTTATGAAAGTGTGTATGGGGAAATACACCTTGAAAAAAAAAAAGAAACTGGAAAGAAATCGAGTAGTGACACTTCAAATAAAAAAAAGAAATATTTTAAATTTTAAGGCAATTGTTGCTGTCAATTATTTTAATTATTTTGCAAGCAAATTGTTGTTGTCCACAATTTTGAAGTTTTTTTTTTTAATAGGTATACCTAAAAAGTTTGTTCTAATAAATTATGTTTACTATGTTACATTAAGTAATTTTTTGAAATGAAGTAGATAGGTACTTTGATTATACAAAGATGATTATTATGGCTGACGATATTTTGCATCGAATTCGCACTGTGACAGCGCAACAAAGCTTTGATTATGATCGAGGATATGTGTCTGCTCATGAGTGGCAATTTGTTGTGCAAATTGGGGATGCCACAGCCAAATCATTCAATGCAAGACGCATTTAATCGAAAATTGGAGCGAGAAATGGACTTCGATCGAATCGCATTGAGTCAAGCAAGGAACTGGAAATACTTTCCTGATTTCACTGATTTTGGTTACAATTCGTTCGAGATCTGAGATCGCTTTGGCCCTAGCCTCTTCTGGGATAGCGGCTACTTTGTTAGAAGGCGGTCGAACAACATTGAAATTGCCATTGAATATGCAAGTGGATGCAGAAACTACATGCAACATTTCAAAGACTACTGCGATGGCGAAAGTACTGCAGCAATGTAAGATTTTCATATGGGACGAATGCACAATGGCTTACAAACGCGCATTGGAGACCCTGAATCGTTAACGTAATGATAAGCGACCCTTCGGTGGAGAAATGATCTTATCAGGCGATTTTCGTCAAACGCTGCCTGTCATTTCGAGATCAACTCCGGCAGATGAATTGAATGCTTGAAGGCGTCTGCTTTATGGCGATACGTCAAGAAATTGCATTTGACAACAAACATGCGGGTTTCTTTACAAAATGACCAGTCAGCTGCAGAGTTCTCCAGGCAATTGTTGGCGATGGGCAATGGTGTGATTCCAGTAAACTTAATCTCCGGCCTGATTGAGTTTCAACAACATTTTTGAAACTTTACAACGACACCGGAAGAACTAATTATGAATGTTTTCCTGAATATCGCTCAGAATTTGTTGACCATGATTGACTGAGTGTAAGAGTAATTTTGGTTGCGATAAACAAGAACGTCGCGTCGATCATTTGAATTTCGCCATTCAAAACCAAATCGCTGGTGAGTTGCATTCATACAAATCAGTCGACTCCGTGATGGATGAAAACGAAGCCACCAACTATCCCACTTTGTTGCGCAACCTAAACGAACCAAAATTTTGTAACGGTGTGATTGTGAAGAATTTAATATCAAATATTATTCAAGCAACGATTTTTATTGGAAAACTAGCTGACCCGGCGAACTTCGTTCCACCCAAATCTATGTTATATAAAAATTGAGCCTTAAAATTGTGTTCGTTTGTCGCCGAATCACGCCTTAACGCATTTACCGATTTTAACCGAACTTTTTCACATCTTTGGTATTGGTCTATTTATATGATTTTTGTGAAGTTTTGTTGCAATTGTAATTTGCTCACAAAAAACGGTGCAAAAAAAATATATTTGTACTGTAAAATATGAGAAATGAGAAATACATTTTTGTTTTGTCAAATCACTTTTTTCGCATTTTCAGTCGGTTTTGTTCAGTTTTCTCAACATTTTGAAAAATTGCAGTTGTACGGTTCCTGCGCTGGAATCGGAAAACTTATGCGTGCATGAAAAAAAAAAAACATGAATTTGAGTAATTTTTTGTTTTTTTCCTAAACCACTCAACCGTTTTCAATATTTTGTGGCTGTTTTTGGTTGGTTACAGTTTGAAAGATAGATACATATTTTGGACCCGATAGGTGACTCTGTTGTCAATATCATAAGCCACTAAACCGATTTGAATAAATTTTGTGGCTGTGTATGGTTGGGTACAGTTTGATAGATAGGACACTATTTTGGTATGGTGGGTACGGCTATATGTAAAAGAGACTGTCGTCCGTATGTGCAGTCATAACTCGGGAATGGATCGTGCTTCGTGGATTCGTATTGACCCAATGAAGGACATATGATACTTTTTGTCGTGAAAATAAAAGTTTACGGGGATGGGATTGGGGATGGAACTTTGCATGGAGAACCGCATTTAAAAAAAACAGAAGATTGAATAGAAATACGGGTAGTGTCACTTCCAATACAACAAAAATTATTTAAAATCTTTATTTTTTGATTATTTTGATATGCCGGGCTTACCGCTACACAATTTGAAATTGAAATTCGGCTCAATTATAATTTTGTTGCGCAACCTCAATCCACCGAAATTTTGTAACTGATCGCGTTTGATTTGATTGTGAAGAATCTCAAATCAAATGTCATGGAATAAGCGACGATTTTGAGTGGAAAATTCAAAGGAAAACATTCTAATTCCGCGGATTCCGCTTATTCAGAAAGATTTGCCATTCGTATTTAAGCATATCAATTTCCCGTTTCGCTATGACAATTAATAAGTCTCAAGGACTATCGCTGGAATTTTGTGGAATCAATATTGAATTCCCATGTTTCTCCTAAAGTCAAATGTATGAACTTCCGCTTTATACATCGTGTATCGTAAAGGACATGTGCATTGTGCATGCTCACTTGATCAGCATTATTATTTTCATTACATTAACAAATATGCGCGAAACAAAGTTCGCCGGGTCAGCTAGTCTTGTTCATATAAAAATCTATAATATAATGACGAATAAAAGGAGCCACTGTTTTTTGCCATTTAGATCGACAGAATCGAGAGACTTCGTGGGATCTACGTCCGTTGACAGGTAAAACTCATTCAGTACATTTCCATCTTTTTTGCAAATAATGCGGTTTTCATGAGTTTTATTTTTCTGCTAAACCTAAAAAACCGGAGTTGATGAAATTTGAAAATATTAATGGACTGACTGAGTTTTTCTTGCGATATATAATTGAAAAATATATTACTTAGTGATAAAAGGTAATTTTATTTGAAATGTTTACTAAGTGAGTGTTGCCTATTAACCGACATACCATCGGATGTTTCTTAGAAGTTCCAGAGAGTTTATTAAAAAAAGTTTATCTCGGAGCGATATTTTAATACACTCTGTCGTTTTTACTGTCAAATATCTATATTTTTTTTTCTTCAATCGTAGGTCTGTTCCTTTACTTTTAAGTCTTACGAATTTTTACTAATTCTGTTGAATTTTTACTCAATGCCGTTCCTTAACACGAAAAATTCTTAAAATAGGGCGTCATCGAGAGAGCAAGATAAATTACCCATACACTGAGAATCATACGAATTCTTACTCAACAAATTTCTTGTTGTAGTTGTAAGAATTGGAAAAGCAGTCAGCCACTCAGTACAAACTCTTCGACATACTCGGATTCATCACAAAGAAGTTGAATAAATTCCGAATCACTTTCATCGCTAGATGAATGAACTATAATATTGTAAGTTAATTTAAATGACCCAAGTCTTCGAGTTTATCAGACATTTTAACGACTTTTCAAACCACGTTTTTGCATTTTTTATAGATTACTACAAAAGCGTGCTCTATTCTCTAACTTATTCGTTAGTGTCTCTCTTTGTGAGAGAATCTATCCCCACCACTGCCATTTTGACAGTCTTTTCCATTTTTACTAAGGGGTCTTTCATTTAGGACTTGACAGCTTCTTTATTAAATAAAATGCTAACTTCTTGAGGTACTTATCTCAACAAAACATTCAAAACATTTATGAATGGAATTCGACTTCGTTCATATGTCCAGTTGTCCACCATGGGAACGTATGCAGTGGTCGATAGATTGAACCCAATTTTTGATGACTCGGCCGCACATTTCGATCGATACAGCCGCTATTTCTCTTTCAATATTGGCTCTGAGCTTCTCTAACGTCGCCGGCTTGTTGGCATAGACCAATGATTTAATGTGGCCCCATAAAAAATAGGCCAAGAGGCGTTAAATCACGCGGTCTCGGCGGCCGATCGACGGGTCCGTATCCGGAGATGACACGTTCACCGAACTGAGACGTCAATAACTTGATTGTTATGCACTCGTTGTGTGGCTTGCAGCACCGTCTTGTTGGAACCACATATCACTGAAGTCCAATTCATGCAATTGCTCAAAGAAATAACGTTCCAACATATCCCTGTAGCGAATACCATTTACCGTAACGTGACGTGGTAATTTTCATCGACTAAAAAAAAACGTCCCAATGAAGCCACTGGCATGAAAACCGCACCAAACATTGACATTTTGCGGATGAAGTGCTGTTTCATGAAGCACATGAGGGTTCTCAGTAACACATATTTTGCTTACTGACGAAACCGTTTAAATGCGCTTCATTGTTGAAGATTTAAAATTGGCGTTTACGCTCTTAAAACTGCGACCACCAACTCGGAATTTCGGTTTAATTATTTGTAAACGTTGTTCCTTTGTGTATATCACAATGAAAACAAATTTGATTTTACTGAATATTTTTACGTGACAGTTCGGTAGTCGGTTAAAGGGTATGCGTTCACACTGAAAGTTTGAAGTTGTCAAGTCGCTAATGAAAGCCCCTTAAGAAAAGTAAAGTTACAAACCTTGAGAATTTGCTTTAGTTTTCTCAAATAAACTTTTGTATTTAAACAAAAATATACTACCCCTGCAAACTATTGACATTCTAGAATCTAGATATTCTTTTTATAATACATCTGTCTTATAGTCTGTAAGGAATTCGAACATTTTAGTCAAATTTGTTCCAAGAAAGAATTAAGTTTCTTTGGGCTATAGTTGGTGATAACCGACAGATTGTTGTCAAATTGTTTTTAAATGAATATTCATTTGATTTACATTTTTTTTAACTCCTAGGCAGTCTTTTCGACTTTGGCGTCGCTAAAGCTTCTGCAATAGTCGTTATGTAGTATTCTGTATTCCCAGGTGTTCCGCATGTACACCTATCGTAGCACAGTATCCTTCTCCGTTAATAAACATCCTGAATATGTGAATGGATGAATTTACAATTCTGTTCGTTCACCTCTTGATAGTTCTTTTGTGTCAAGTATTAAGATCCTCGCCCTTAGGTTGAAGGAAAGGTTCACCCTTATTTTTGTAAACAGAAGGGCTTTCGCCTTCAGTGGGTTTGTCCCAAGTTGGCGGCCCTCAACCCAGTGTTTGGTTAATATGAGGGGAGTGAGGTAAGTTTACCTACCTTTTTTAATATTTGTATCAGGTTAGCAACAAAAGGAAACATATATGAAGGGTGAGCGGACACCAGCTTTTAGTGTTACTCTTACGTCCCCTAGATATGACTTAATCCGTCGTGTATATACCCATCATCAGTCGAATCCAGTCTCAGGGGCTTCTATTTAGCTCGGTTTTATGTTTTGTCTGATGATTTTTCAACTGATGAGCCGGCTCACTTCATGGCAACGCTTATATCATTATATATTCATACAACACCCACCTATAGCAAGTAAAACCTACCACGTAAGCTCTTTTAAAAATAGGAAAGCCGAAAGCCCTCGCAGCTAGTGCTCTATTTTTTTTTAGTATATAAATTTATTTATGTGGTAATAAATAATAATAATAATAATAGCAATAATAAAAAAAATAGTATAAGGTAGGTGTTCCAAATAAGGCCCACCTTATAGTTTTTCCTTAAAAACGTGCGAACGTATAAAAGAAAATTACTAAACTGATATTAGCATAAGCCTTAGTTCAGTTATCTATATAAAAACAAAACGTTTATTTGTTAAAACCCAATTTGAAAAATACATTTTTAATAACCTTACCTTGGGTCTTATTACGAACACCTGTTCCGAATAATGCCCAATGCCCATACATAAATTTGTTCAGTTACTTGGGTTATTCCGCGAAAATAAGAAGTAGGTATTTTGTCATAAAACAAATAAAACAACGTAGTTTATTATTAATGATATTATTTATTAATACAAATCAAAAAATTTACACAGCGTTCTTGACTAGAAAGAAAAATAAAAAAAAAGATTTAAAAAACACATTTAATAAGCTTCAAGGCCATGTCCATATCATTTGACGACCATTCTGTACGCGTTCTGTTCCCTAATATACTCGGACTCGCCTTTGATGTTTTATCTAAAAACAAACCAAAAAATGTAATCTTTCATATTCCTAATAAGGCCTGTTAATATTTTCGATGGGCCTTTTTAGGAACATGAAAAACTTTTCTTTACAAACATTTTAACGAAAATCTACTCAAAGAGTTAAAAAAAAACTTAAACTATGTATACTAAACCTTAGTTTTATATGTGGTATATTCAGTGTAAAAACTAGACTTACCCGAACTATTATTCACAATAAAATCAATTACAAAAAACACTTTCTTATAAAAAGCGCGTGCGTGCACATTCACAAACTTGTATCGTCTGTAAGAAAAAACACGATTGCGTCGGACGGACAATTCTATCGATTTTAGTGTAGACATAGGTGGCCAGAAGCGCATTTTAAATATAATTTCTGTTGCTTGTCGGTTATGCCAACTTTTGCACACTGGGCCTTATTTGGACCACCTACCTTACTCCTGGCAAAGTAAAAAAAAAAAAAATCGATAAACCTGAATTATAAAGTCTCATTTTCACATCTATATATATAAAAAGAAAACTTTAAAATTGTGTTCGTTAGTCGTCGATTCACGCCTTAACGCATTAACCGATTTGAACCAAACTTTCACACATATTTGCTATTGGTCTGTATATCATTTGTGTGAAGTTTTGTCGCGAAAACAAAACTTTGAGGGGATGAAAATGGCTATGAAAGTTTGTATGGGGAAATGCACTTTGAAACAACAAAAAAATGGATAGAAATCGAGTAGTGACATTTCAAATACAAAAAAAATATTTTAGAAGCAATTGTTGTTGTCAATTATTTCAATTATTTTCCGAGCAAATTGTTTTTGTGAACAATTTTGAAATTTTTTTTAAATATAGGTACCTACCTAATAAGTTTGTTCTTTTAAATTATGTTTACTATGTTACTTTAAGTAACATTTTAAAGTGGAGTAGATACTTTGATATTTGTTTGACGGTGTTTGAATCCATTATTTTCAGGATCCTTGCATTAGTACGAGTGAGTAAAATGAAATGTAGGGGTGATTGAGATGCGTGGACAATGATGTTGTTCAGCGTTTTGAGTTTTCACGTAGGGGTTGTTACGAAAAATGAGCACCTGCAACAACATTAACCAATTTTTTGACACTTGCCGAAGCCACGAGTTTGCACGAACACTTGCTTATTGCGAAATGCCCCGATATTGGAATGCGTCGTCGAAGAAGTTCAAGCGGCGGAAACAAGGTGAAGTAGTTCCCGCATTCCGTGGTGTTTATGCAAGTGATGCAATTGGTAGAATATACACAGTTCACCCGAAAAACAACGAATGCTTCTATTTGAGAATGCTTTTGGTCAATGTTTGTGGCCCTACTTCGTTCGAAGCGCTGCGGACTGGTGACGGTGTGTTGTGTGCTATGACCGACGATATTTTGCATCGAATTCGCACAGTGACATCGGATACTGAACTGATCAGATCGGATAATCATCTGATGTGAGATGAAAAGCGCAACAAAGCTTTGATTTTGATCGAGGATATGTGTCTGCTCATGAGTGGCAATTTTTGGTTTAAAATGATGACACAAAGATATTTTCAGGAAATCTAGATGGTTTTGGCGTTCATAAAGATTATATGGCCTTTTATAGTGATTTGACGTCTCAAGATGTCGTTCGAGAAGTTAAAAACTACGAGTTGGAAGATTTTGACAATACAACAACACTCGAAATTTATAATGAGGCATTAGTTTTAATTGAAGATATGTACTTAGCAATTGCAAATAAAACATTGTCACAATTAGGTTTGCCAGCTCCTAATTGACCATTGCATGACGTATTTAATCAAGAAATGCAACGTGAACAACAATACGATTTAAATGAACTGAACATATTTATAAATTTTAATCTGCCGAAATTGAACCGAGAACAAAGAAATGTATACGATACAATAATTCAAGCTATACAAAACGAAAGCGGAGGAATGTTTTTTTTTTATACGCGCCAGGTGGTACCGGAAAAACGTTTTTGATTTCCATGCTACTAGCTACTATAAGATCACCGAAGAATATAGCATTAGCACTTGCATCGTCTGGAATAGCTGCTACATTGGATGGTGGTCGTACAGCGTACTCCGCACTTACATTACCTACCATTGAATATGCAAATTAATGAAAATCCAACGTGTAGTATTTCTAAAAATTCTGGAATGGGAAGAGTTTTGCAACAATGCAAACTAATAGTATGGGATGAATGTACAATATCACATAAAGATCGGTGGAAGCTTTGGATAGGACTTTGAAAAATTTACGTAATAATCAAGATATATTTGGTGGCGCTTTAATATTATTGGTTGGTGATTTCCGTCAAACACTGCCAGTGATACCCCGTGAAACTCCAGCAGATGAATTAAATGCATGTTTAAAGTCATCAAATTTATGGAGAAATGCACAAACACTCACTTTAACAACAAATGTGAGAGTATAAATACAAAATGACCCATCGGCTGACGAATTTTCTAGGCAATTACTGTCGATAGGAAATGGACAGATTCCTATTGATAACACTGGATTAATCACTTTGCCAGATAATTTTTGTAATTTCGCACAAACAAAACAACAATTGGTTTCAAGTGGTTTTCCAAACATTGCGCAAAATTATTAAAATCACAATTGGTTAGCTGAAAGAACAATATTGGCTGCCAAAAATAAGGACGTCGGCCAATTGAATGCGGATATTTTAACTGATGTGCCTGGTGAGATTGTAACGTACCAATCAGTAGACACGGTCACAAATCAAGATGACGCTGTCAATTATCCGAGGGAATTTCTGAATTCGTTGGATTTACCTGGATTGCCGCCTCATCGTTAACAATTGAAAGTTGGTGCACCAATTATTCTTCTTCGGAATATAAATCAGCCTCGATTGTGCAACGGAACAAGATTAGCAGTTAGAAAGGTTATGAACAATCTTATTGAAGCAACGAATTTAAAAGGAAAATTTAAAGGTGAAGATGTATTGATTCCGCGTATTCCAATGATTCCACCAGATTTAACTTTTGAATTCAAAAGATTGCAATCTCCGACACGTCTCTTGCGTTCGCTACGACAATAAATAATGCGCAAGAACAATCGTTGGAATTGTGTGGAATCGACCTAGAGTATCCAATATCCATGCTTCTCCCACGGACAATTATATGTATCATGTTCACGTGTAGGAAAGCCATCAGTTCTGTTTATTTATACTACTACTCAGGGCAATACAAAAAATGTAGTTTATGAAAAGGCTCTGCGATAGCTAAAAAAACACATACTTTAAATAAAAATAATAGTGATTATCCACAACATTATTGCTTTTTATTTTTGACGAAACATTTTGTTTTTTTTAGTTTTTTAGATTTGGCATCAAAAATTACCTATGTTTAACACCAAATCTTCACCGAACCACGATCCATTCCCGAGTTATGAGTGCACATACGCACGTCAGTCTCTTTTACATAATAGCCGTACCCACTATACCAAAATAGTATCCTATCTTTCAAACTGTAACCAACCATACACAGCCCCGAAATTTTATTGAAATCGGTTAAGTGGCTTAGGAGATTGAACACAGCGCCACCTATCGTGCCCAAAATAGTCATATCTTTTAAACTGTAACTGTAACTCAAACTGAAATCGGTTGAGTGGTTTAGGAGATCGACAACAGCGCCACAAATATATTTTTTTTTTGCACCGTTTTTTGTAAACAAAATACACAAACATACGTTTACCATTTGCAACCAAACTTCACAAACATCATATAAAGACCACTACCAAAGATGTATGGAAGTTTGGTTAAAATCGGTAAATGCGTTAAGACGTGTATTGGCCACAAACGAACACAATTTTAAGGCTCAATTTTTATATATGTATTTAGATTTGGGCGAAACGAAGTTCGCCGGGTCAGCTAGTTCTTATTAAAATTGGAATTTGTCAAATTTAAAGCAAGCAAGCACTGGCTAAGTAGGTTGTGAAGAAATTGATTTTTTTTTAATAACTGGATTTCACTCTATGTATTAAAAATATGTGACTTATGATGATGGTCTTTCCAGTTTAATTGAAACATCAAACCATAGGTAGGCAATCACTTAACCTTTGTCGAAAGTTCAAAAAAGGTTAGGTTAGACAGGGTTTTTTTTTTTTTTTTTATATACTTCTCCCGGGAAAGGCGAACCTATAACGCTTCAACAGCGCCCCGAGATGCTTGCAGATGTATGTTTGCTCTGCACTTAAATTGCTGCAAATTGTAGTCTTCTGGAAATATATCCCCAGGAAGCGAGTTCCAAAGTTTGCTTGTCCTGTAACAGAAGGAGTTTTGGAAAGTGGATGTCCTCGCGGTTGTCAAGTGTACTGTATGGTCATGAGCATTAGCAGCCTGTCTTGTTGGGCGTCCAAAAGTTGCATTTCGAGGGATAATGTCCTTGAGTTCCTCAGAACATCTACCATGGAAGTACCTATAGAATAAGCATAGGTCAGCGACTTGTCTTCTGTGCACCAACGGTTGTAGATTCGATGTGAGTGTAGGGTCTCCAATGAGTCGAACTGCTCGTCTCTGTATGCTATCAAGCAGGTTAAGTGAATGTTTTGGGGCCGAGCTCCATATATGGGAACAATATTCCAAGCCTGGTCTAACCTGTGCTTTGTAGAGAAGGAGAAGTTGCTTGGGGCTAAAGTACCTCTCTGCTCTAAATAGGTAGCTCAACTTTGCGGACGCCGATTTTGCGATATAGGATATGTGGTTCTGCCATGTGATTCCTGAATTGACTGTGACTCCTAGAAGGTGCATTGAGTCCTTGTGATGGATTGGATGGTCATCCATTTGGATCTGAGGAACTGTTGATGCATTTTTTCTGGAAAATGTTGTGAGCTGTGTCTTGTTTGCATTAAACACAACCAAGTTGTCCTTTCCCCACTTCAAGATTTTGTCCAGATCGTCATTTAGAGAATTAATTTGTTACATCTCTGATTGTGTGATGTAGCCGTATTCACAGGTCCATTGTTCGAGATGGAGGATATAAGAGTGCTGTCATCTTCAAGGCTGTAGATATCAATCAAATCGTTGATGTGGAGAAGAAATAGAATTGGAGAAAGAACAGATCCTTGGGGCACTCCTGCATTTATAGCAAACGAATTGGATGATACACCATCTACAACAACTTGGATCGATCTTCCCAGAAGAAAATTTTGCATCCATCCGCAGAGTTGTTGTGGTAATCCGACTCAGTCTGCTATGAGGGAAAAACGAAAACAAGCGTCATGGTCTCCATTCAACAGGAAGGGCTCCCTACCGACCTAAAGACTCTCAGGAACATATATATCAGGTTCCACGAGATTTTTAATATGTCTCCCAAAAAAGTCTCGGATGACCTTGCAGCTTTTGGTAGCTATGTTCACTCAAAAAGGATTTCGCATCTTCAACGGAGCAGAGTTGACCACAACAAATTTTTTCGTCCCTAATATGCCAAAAAAACCAATGCTTCAAATACCCACTCCCAAAAATATTCCTCTTACCTTCTACTATCAGAACGTAAGGGGACTACGTTCTAAAACCAGTGCTGTTTTGCGCCAATCTCATGCTCTCCCTTTCGATATCTACGCTCTGACTGAAACCAACCTAATTCCCAATATAAAGAACCAAGAATTATTCCCCCCTACATTTAGCGTTTTTCGAGACGACGATCCTACCCACCCAAATGATAACTCTCCTTGCCGAGGCGTGCTACTGGCCATACACAACGACTTCGACTCTACCCTTATTTCCATTTCTTCTTCTCCTAAGCTTGACTTTGTTTCGATAAAAATAGTACTCCCCCGCAGATCGCTGTACCTTATGTGTTTTTACATCCTACCAGCTCAACCTATTGAATCCTACCAACTCGCTATTAATGCGATTGATGAAATAATCGAGTTATCTGACTCCCATGACGACATCCTCATATTTGGCGACTTTAATCTGCCTCTGCTACAATGGGGCAGATTAAATTTTTCAAATCCATTTCCTCACATCACGACTCCCGTCTCCTTCAAATAGATCTAGATAATTTTTCCACCTGGTGCCTCAAAAACTGCCTTGAACTCAATGTCACCAAATGCCAATCTATTACCTTCTCACGCAAGTGCAACAAGTCTCCTCCTCGAACTTACCTCCTCCACGGCCAAGCTATATCCATCGCCCAATCTATTCGTGACCTTGGTGTATTATGCGACAGGGAACTTAATTTCCGCTCGCATATTGATGAGATAATTCTTAAAGCCAACTCATCGCTTGGCTTCGTTAAAAGATGGTCCAAGGAATTCTCCAACCCGTACGTGACCAGATCTCTGTACGTCACATTTGTTCGCCCCCTGCTCGAGTACGCTAGCCAAGCATGGTCTCCCTTTCAACATGTTCATATAGACAGAATTGAGAGTATCCAACGTCGTTTTCTTCGATTTGCGCTTCGGGGGCTTTCTTGGAATGATCCCTTAATCTTACCTCCATATCAAGACCGCCTCAAACTTATTAACCTCAATACCCTTGAGGAACGCAGAGACGTAGCAGACATTCTCTTTATTCACCGTCTACTCTCAGGCTCCATCGACTGTATGTCTCTTTACAACTCTATCTCCTTTAACACTAACCCTCGGAATCTTCGTTGTCCCCGTCTCTTCTATTTACCAATTCACCGAACCTCATATGGGTCAAACGAACCTATCTCCCGTATGCAGCGGAAGGTGAATTCAAACCATACTGTTTTTGACTTCAACCGCAGTAGTCCTTCCCTTAAAATTGACCTCCTTCACCATCCTTAGCTTTTAGTAGTAGATTTAAATTAGTCTTAGTTTAATTGTTATAGCTCGTATTAAGCCAAATAAATGGGGGTTTTTTCCCCCACTAAAATTAAAAAAAAAAAAAAAAAAAAAAAAAATTAATCCGTCAGACGCTAACTTGCCTAATAGGGCTCTATGCCAGACTCGGTCAGATGCCTTTGATATGTCCAAGGCTACGGCTCTGGATTCGCCGTGTTGTTCAATTGATTGTGTCCATAAGTGCGTTACGTAGCTTAACAGGTCACCAGTGTAGTGTAGTGGCCATGTAAATATTTGATTATTTCGACATTTATTGCCTTTTCCATTACTTTAGAGAGCATTGAAAGTAACGCTATTGGACGATAGTTTTGTGGCAGACATTTCCTCCCTTTCTTTGGAATAGGTTGAATGCGAGCGGTCTTCCAGCAAGAAGGAACGTCTTCTGGGAGTACGACATGCTAAACAGCTTACAGAGTACAGGTGCAAATTCTGGTGCACAGTTCTTGAGTACTATAGCCGGGATCCCATCGGGTCCCGTTGCCTTATTGCAATCTAGAGAAGAACAAATTATACTAGCGGGCCCATCTGAGAGAACCATCATTTAAATGATGGGAAAACCTACTCACTTTCCCTAAACCATTTTATTTCCAAAAAAGAAAAAAAATACCTTTGCTTGATCGATATTTCTTTGTTTCGTTCCTTATTACTGCGTTTTTGTGCCATTCTTCTCTTTCTGGATACGATATACTATGTATATTATATCGAAGTCCACCGAAGGGCCGATTTCATCCGTTCCTATTGGATAAAAAAAAAAAAAAATTAAACCCTGAGCCTAGCTTTTTCACAACCATTCGTTTTGTGTTAGCTTTTCATTTTTAGAACGAATGGAAAGGATCTACAACTTTATGCCGATTCCAAACGACTAATTGAGAAGCTCATTCAAGACAGTGAACAAAAAAACCTTCCTATTGTTCCTATTGTATTGCTATTGAAAAATTCGCCCCTGATTAAGCAGTGTCCTATATTACTTTTATGAAAGGAGGCTCAGTTTGTGAGCGTAAGCGCAACTCTTTCTAGTTGTTAGCTCAACCCGTAGATAGGTTGAGAAAGGTATTCATAGGATGTTGTTCGAAGTGAACATGTAAAGGCAAAATCGTCCCTTCTTTGAGCTGCTGCTAATTTTCCCGCAAAAAAAAAAGATTCCAAATTTTCTATTCAAAATCATGCCAAAGTAGGTATTTTGCTTTTTTCTAAAAGTTCCATCTAACTTTGGCAGTCTGAATTGTATTTTATGTCAAAGATCCGTTTTGGATGAATTGACGTTAATTTCCATTTTTCTATGCCGCAGGCGCAGTGGCTTAGTGGTTAGTGTGTTGGACTGCTACGCTAGGGGTCGAGGTTTGAATCCCGCAAAAACCCAAATTCCAATTTAGGGTTTTTTTTTTTTCACTTCGCCACCTCTCGCGAACGTCTGACAAACATTCGAGAGTATTACTGTCTTGAAAGAGCTTCTCAATTAGCCGTTTGTAGATCCCTTCCATTCGTTCCAAAAATGAAAACTCACACAAGCGAATGGTTGTGAGAAGCTAGGCCTAGGGCCCCTCCGGACCCGTTGCGTCAACTATTTTTTTTTTTTTATGCCTGCATTTGCTAAGGGTAGCCAGAGCGACTAATTTTACTTAGTGAGTCAAAGAATTTCACGTGAACTAACAACGTAATCTGCATAAGCTAAGAGATGTATGTCCATCGATTGTAATCTTTTAAGGATTTCAGCGATAACTGAAACCCATAACAGGGGAATACGACTCTTACTTGAGAGATTTCTCTTGTTACCGATCTCCATATGAAGCTTCGTCCGAGAGCAAAATAATTTTTCCTAGTATTGGGCATTTGGCATAACCGCATTTAGTTATCCCTACCCTGTTCAGTGTCAGCTCTTTCCAGAGTGTTTTTAATGGCCCTTCCACTTCTTATTTTGTTGAAGGGTCCCTCTACTTTTAGAAATGCCATCAGGGCCAAGGTGTACTATTCTATATCCCTTGTGTGATCACTAATATTTTCGGCGATTAATTAGGTTAGGTTAGGTTAGGTTAGCGGGTTGGCAGAACAGGAACCTGTACGTGCCACACTTAGATCAATGTAGATCCGTTGTGATGCCCTAGGGGTTTACTGCCCCCATACACTGGAAACCTATGAAAAACCTACGGATTAGAAAACCAGTCCGTTTTATTTGCAAATTTTAGTAGGTCGTTAATGGACCTATTTGAGAGTTCCTCTAAATCCTCGAAGAAATAACTGCCAAGGAATTTATTTCTTATGTGACAGAGTGCTGGACAGTGACAAAGAAAGTGTGGGGTGTCCTCATGCACCTCCTCATCACCGCATCCTCTGCACAGGTCATCTGAACTGATTCCCATCTTCTTGGTATGGTATTTCAGTGTATTGTGTCCGGTGATAATGCCCACAACTAAGGACAATGATTTCTTGCTCAATTGTAGGATTTTCTCCGTTTTCTGTTTGTTGTAGATTGGCCACATTTTCCTGGTTATGACACAGGATTCTAGTTTGCTCCATCTCTCAATTGTCGCCTTTAGTATTCTGTTCCCAATCGCCTGTCTGAGATTACAGGGGGGAATCATTACTGTGGTGTCGGCCTGGTTTAGTTCAAGGGAGGATCCCTTTCTTGCCAGCTCATCAGCTTTTTCATTCCCAGACACACCTTTGTGCCCAGGGACCCAGCATAGTCTTACGTTGTGCTGCGCGCCAAGAACCCGCAGCTCTTCGCGACAGCGACTTACAAGCTTTGATTTTATCTCAGCGGCAGCGATCGCTTTTATTGCCGCTTGACTGTCAATGAAAAAGGTAATATCTGCATGAGGTATTGCCATCATTGCAACCCGTTTAGCAGCTGTAGTCACTGCCAATACCTCAGCTTGGAATACGCTGCTGTGGTTGGGTAGTCTGATTGAACTGGATAGTCCGAGACCTTCCGAGTAGAAACCCGCGCCAACGCCAATTTCCATCTTTGATCCATCCGTGTATATGGGTATGGTTGGTCCAATGGAGGTTGGTTGGTCCTCATTCCATTCGTCCCTGCTGGGGAAACACGTGGTAAATGGTCTTCTGAAGTCTAGTCGGGGAATGATATAGTCCGTGCATATATTATTGCCCGCGAATTTGTTTAGAATTTGTGCGTGTCCTGTTAGGCTGTGTTTCCAGTTTTTGGTCTGGCTTAACCGAAGGGCGCTGTTTGCAGCAGATTCTTGTACAAAGAGATCTAGGGGTTTGAGATGGAGTATAGCCTCTAGACCTTCTGTGGGGCTGGTTCTCATTGCCCCCGTGGTGCCAATACAGGCCATTCTTTGAATTTTTGTCATGGTTTTTAGGTTGTTAGACTTTAACAGCGCTTGCCACCAGAATAAACAACCATAAGTTAGTATCGGTCTTACAACCGCTGTATAAACCACATGACTATTCTAGGATTAGGGCCCCATGTTCTTCCGAATATTCTATTACAGGCATAGAATGCTATCATTGCCTTTTTGGCTCTTTCCTTAATGTTAAGGAATCACCGACGGCGGCGATTAATTATATAAGTAACAAAAATTCGCAACAAGCTGCTTTAATTTTGCAAGCGACGTTCTAAAGCGTTTGCAGCCAAATAATTCAATTTAAGTACATACACACAAGTACATTCTGTTTGGCAATAGTTACGAACAGTGTTCCGTGACTGACTACAAAATTTTACAAAAGTCGACTAATTTAACATGTAGAAGTAATTTCGATTCTATCTCTTAAAAGCTAAAAATCGCTTTGTCAACAGTTCGCCGAATCTGTTAATGTCGCACGTAAACAGGCAAAAATGCAAAAATGTTATTGCCAAGAATTCAAGCGAATGCATCTGTTGCAGGCAAAGAAGAGGCGTATATATAAATAGCCGTACTCCTACTAAAACGCGTGCAAAAATAAACGTATTGTTTTATTTCTTATTTGGCCTGCTACATAAAAAAATTTCGTTTCTCATTAACAACTATGACTATGACACTGCTAATGATGTCTTCTTATATTCGGCATCGGCAGATTTCAGCAACAGCCAACGGCAGAGGAAGTTTACTTTAAGAGTGAGTCTGAAATTGTTTGAATCCGAAAACGTTTCAGTTTGTACGTAGATCTGTGCACGCACACCAACAGGCAGCAGCCAACATATGGATATGTGTTGAAGAAGAACAGGCAGTTATGTAGAAAAAAGACAACACACGTATTTTTGTGCGTAGTGTGCGGTCGCTTAAAATAAGACCATCAGCGCTTAATAAAACCAACAAAAAGCACCGGCTTCGTTTCTAAATATATCGCGCGCATAAACAAATAAAACATCTTAGCCGCCATGCACGGCAGCAAACTGCCAGTCCAAGTTGTTGCATGCCATGTACATGATGCCCACTTCGGTGCAAAGCCATTACATGGATCCGCAACGAATGTGCTGCCATGCAAAGCAATAGATTCGCTCAGCAAGTTGAAGTGCAGTTTGTTCTCGTATATTTGTATATAGATAGATGGGATGGCTACGACAGTAGATAGATATATCAATAGCGCGAAGGTTCAGTACTCTGGCACAAATTTATAAAACAAATACAAAGCTCGCACAGTCCCATCACAATGTTATTGATTTATTTTCCAGCTAAACAAAATGCTGAACTCATCACAATCAACTGGGTGCACGATAAGAATACACGTCAAACAGTATATACCCGGCGTAGTCGCACTCAACAAGGCAACACTCGAAGTCGTAGTGTGGCCTGCTTTTTTACGTAGATAAAACTGATTCATCCGTGCATTTTGTGCTGAGCAAATAGAACCGAGTGCAGCGATGAGAACGGGAGTAGGTTCTAATTTACTCAACGCCTTATAAATAACTGCTGGTTGTGTTTGCTTTATGGCACTTTATTGAATTGGTGAAAGTGCCAGACGTTTCGGCGCCCATGTTCCCCTCACAACGAAAAACT
Organism: Cheilosia urbana; assembly: GCA_946477585.1. NCBI lineage: Eukaryota > Metazoa > Arthropoda > Insecta > Diptera > Syrphidae > Cheilosia > Cheilosia urbana. The sequence goes on along the minus strand of OX297854.1, from coordinate 59,286,069 downwards.
GTCAATGTCGCCTTATCGTTCGTTGGTACATAGAGAGGGGTTTGTGTTTTTTTTTTTTTTTTTTATATATAAAACCAAATGTCAACCGCCTTTTCCGTGCTACTCCAGACCAAGAGTGATAAGAACTTATTTGTCGTTGTATACAATGATAACCAATTTTTGTTAAATTAAAATTATGCTTTGCATTGACTTTGTGCACAAAGTAGGAATTTAATGGTTGTAGGTAATAGGGATGAGGCAATTTGTAGAACTTTTTTTTTTTCCGAGGTACCTAGGTGAAAATCTTCTAGAAGACACTATGAGGACACTCGGCGCGTGCTCATAGTAGCAATAGTAGTGTGAGATTTTTACTCACTAAAACCACCTCCAACAAATTTCTTTTGTACTGCAACCAAGTTATGACTTATCTAGCAATTTTTTTATCACTAAGTTATACACGTTTGGCAGGCAGCATTCCGGCGAAAGTTCCTGCGCGTTCCGCAATTTTAACGCGGTTGATAATTATCGTGAGTCCGAAGTTTTAGTTCTTTGTAAACGCCGCAATAAAATTGTTTCATCGAGAATTTCACAGACCGAGCTATATATATATGTCCTAATAATCGATTACTATGCTTTCGAGTGCATATTTTCGTTTCGTCCTTAACGGTGGGAATTCCGAGCTCTCTATGGAGATCTTCATTTCTAATGTACCACGGTGCACTGACGAATGATCTTAGTACTTTATTTTGAAAAGTTTGTAAAATGTTTAGATTTGTTTCGCTGGTACAGCCCCATAACCAGGGCCGTCTTTAACCTATTGGAGGCTCTGGGCATATTAGGATATGACTTTGACGGAACATTATTTTGTTATATATAGTCCAAAAAAGCAACTCTTTTAGCATTTACAGATTAGTGCTTAAAAATCTATGTTATTTGAAGAGGAACCCTTCTAGATTTCAGATGGGCAAAATCGTTAATCACTTCTTTAAAATCTATGCTTTTTAGTACATCAGATTCTATGGACATCAGCGACAAACTGATTAATCTTTCTTGAAGCATTGTACTTCTCAATTCATTTTTAATTCTTTTTAATTTGGAGAAGGAGCATTCCCCACTGCAATTAGTTACCATCATGCTTAAAAAGATTCTCAATGCGTTTTCTACATGTGGAAATGTGTCTTCAATGTTGTTTTCTTTCAAAAGTTGATATATTTTTAATATACAATCCTTGACTGTTAACAATTTTCAAGTATTCTGTTAAATGCAAACATTCTATTTCTAAATCTTTCTCATTAACATCTTCATAATAAAATTCAGCAAATTATTTGCAACTTTGTCTCAACTCTTCAGAATTCCGAGTTTTCAAGCGAAAAAATAAATCCAAGCGTTTAATGAAATTCTTATACGAACTTAATCGCTGTTTTAAATGAACGCTGAGGATATCAATTATGGGAAGAAAGATTTCTATTTTAAATTTCTCAATTCCATTCAATTGGACTGACGGCGCAGAGCCATAAAAAAAAACTCTGGCGAGAACTTCTGCGTTTTGTTCTTTGAGATAGGTCCTTGTAGTCAGATTCCGGGTTTCTTTCTTTGGCAGACGATTCGAAGTAATCAAATTTATACCTGAGATTAATAATAAAACCATCAAGTGAAGTAAACATACTAGTTGCAACGTCCAGTGTTATTGTTTCTTTCTGAAGATAATTACTTATTTTGTCTATTCTTTCCAATATACAGTTCCAAATTTCCGTTAGTATAATATATTCTAGTTTTTCCATTTTTCTGAACAGACTAAGCTTCGTCTCTAGTTTCTCGTGCCTATTCTGTATCTTTTGCGATGGATATCAAAGCTTCTATAACTTTTTCATGACCTTCATGCAAGGCGCTTACTGCATCTGTTCGGGCTGACCATCTGGTTTGTGAAAGACTTTTAACAACTTTTTTTGAACCTCAATGTTCTGACAATATATTCCATCGACGAGTAGAGCCCGAAAAAAAGTTGTAAACTTTCTGAACCATTTCAAAAAACTTTGTTGCCTCCGATACACACCCAGCAGCATGTACACCTACTAAGTTTAATGAATGTCCCGCACATGGTACAAAGGTGGCAAATTCACATTTCTCCTTGATTCTTGACCATTATACTTCCCCGACATATTTGAAGCATTGTCGTAGCTTTGTCCTCTGCAATCTTTTATGGGAATATCATGGTTATCTAAAAAATTCAAGATTGTTTCCGCTAAATATGCAGATTTATACTCTATAAACTTCAGAAACCTTTCAACAGGAATACTGTCATTCACGTATTATTTATAAAAGTAAGCTGGTCAACATGACATGAGGAAAGCCTAACTTTTGGGCGAGTAAGTTGGTATTGTAGTCAGTAATTTAGGTTAGATTTCTTCAAATTATATAAGTATTTTGGTAATAAATATTGGTTATCGTTTGGTGATCTGACAGGAACTATGGACTTTGTATTTGATCTGAGGGGGGCCCCTGTCGATCGTGGGGCCCTGGGCACTTGCCCGAAGTGCCCACTGGGAAAGAGGGGTCTGCCCATAACTGTATGTATACCATATGTCCATACAGGCTTGATCACTTGCTTACATAATAAAAGCTTGTTCTCGAGGGTAAGCTTGGAATATTTTCCGAGTAACCAATAAAGTTCTCTATATTTGATTTTAAGTTCTTCGAACTTTTTCTTTACATGCGGTTTTTCATTTCAATTTTGTGTCAAGAGTCATTCCGAGATATTTGGCCTCGTTTGCAAACGGAACTTGTACGGTATTTATAAATACAGGCAAGTTATTTGTTTTTTTATATGTAAAATCCACGTGGACCGATTTCGTTTCGTTAAGAGCGATCTTCCATGATTTTGTCCAATCATAGACCCGGTTAAGCGCGCCTTGTAATACTTTGTTTTTTTCTTTGGTCGTTGTACCCACTGCTAATATAGCAGTGTCATCGGCAAAAGTGGCTACGGTAGTACCTTCTGTTTGCGGAATATCACGCGTAAATAGCAGGTACAGGAGAGGCCCAAGGGCGCCTCCCTGCGGCACACCTGCTCTTATTTCTTTAAATTCCGAATATTAGTTTTCGTGTTTAACACGAAAGAGTCTATTCTCTATATACGTTTCAAGAATTTGTTTTAGAAGATGCCAATGTTTGAGATATGTGATTGGGCGCAACGATGGCGAATTAAACTTAACGAGTCAAAGTCCACCCATATCAATTTTACTAGTAAAAAAATATCAAATGTTCCCGTGGAATAACCAAATAGTATCAGGGTATGAATCTACATAGATGCTAAACTCAAATGGAAGGAACATGTGAAAAAGAAAGCAGAAGAGCTAAATACTAAATATAGAAAACTTTATTGTTGCTAGGTCATAATTCGGAAATGTCCATTGAGAATAGAATGTAATTATATAACCAGATATTGAAGACTGTTTGGACATTTTATGGTATCCAATTATGGGGTTGTACAAAGAAAACAAATGTAAAAATAATACAGACATTCCAAAACAAAGTCCTTCGGGGAATAGTAAATGCCCCATGGTATATTAGAAATAATGATTTGCATCGTGATTTGCAGATTGATCTTGTAACGGAAGTAATTTAAAAGTACACAATTCGTCACAATGAGCGTCTGCAGATGCATATTAATCCTGAAATATGTAGAAGACGTCGTAAATGTACGATACAATATTCGTATATTAAGAAGAATTAAACCTCACGACCTTATAATCTAAATAATGAGAACCCGTATTAAAATTGTAATACCTTCTCAAACGCAACTGAACGTTGAAACTAAAATCATTTGTCGATCTTTCTTTGATTGGTCATGATTAAGGAGGTGTTTTTAAAGACGGTTAGAGTCCTACACTACTCTGGGTTTCTAACCCCATTGTGTCTTTCGAGAAACATTTTTTTTTGTTTATTTGTTTGTTTGCGGTTCTCAATCTGACCTCTAGACCTATACATGGATTCGTCCACTGCCAAAAGTGCCTCAAGGATCAGCTAAACTAACACTTGGAACCCGAACAGATCTTAGGTAAACACGTAGGGAAGGTTGTCACTTCTGACTATTTGTCTCCCTATCTAGACTTTGACAGACCATTCACCTGCTCCTTTCCCAGTAGGGAAGAATGGAACACAAATGAACCCAAGAAAAGAAAATCAATATCCACCTACACATGTGGATCAAAGATGGACTGTGGAACAGGTGCCGCCATTTTCTCGGAGGAATTAAATATACACTGCTCAATCAGACTACCTGATGGCAGTAGTGTCTTCTAAGCTGAGGTTCTGGCAATCAGTGTCTGCCAATGAAATAAAATCCAAATTAGTCCACCGCTTCCGCGAAGAGCTCAAGGTTATTTGCTTGCACCACAGCACGAATCCAAAATTTGTAACCAAAATAGTTCACACAGAAGTTCCAAGGTTGATGTCACCCAGTTGGTGTTCGGTGTGAATGCATTTTCGAGATTCCGACGAAAATACGGTTTTCGGTGCAGTGTGAAGAGGCTATTACATTTAAGGCTACGATGCTTTCAAATGGACTTCATATCTGGGGGTCAAGCTTTAACCGACGATAGCAAATCCTATTCCTTTGATATGGATCAAAGCTATTAAACAGCATGTTCGTTGTTTAAATAACAATAATCTTGTATCAAAACTTTAGTTGATTGTGATGCACATACTCGCACCTACAAAAGCTTATTATTAGTTCAAAGGTAACCTATGGCATCTCAATTCTCTTTCTTAAAAAAACCCAAAACACAGACTTTAGAACTTAGTTCAAAATTAAAAAAAAAATCCCTGTAAAAACTTGTTTCCACACACGTAGTCATGGAGACGTGCACAAAAACTAAAATCATCTATCTACAAAAACTGTAAAGGAATACAATTTAAATAAATGAAAAGACAAGAATGCGTCCAAAAATTCCGCCGGATGTACTTAACTCGTAGATCGTGGTAATGAACCTTTTGATGATTCCGTACACGGTTAGTCTGTCACACCTATTCTCTGCTGCTACCGCGGTTTGTTCAAATACTCGGCTATGCTATGGCCCATGCTTCTGTTAAGTGTTTCCACCTCTTCGGAGGTCATGAAGGCAGGCCAGAGTATAATTTTCCGCTGCAGGTGCAGTTGCAATACGAGCTTTAGTTTCCTTCCGTTTTTTCTTCATTCGATTTCGATGTTCTACCGATTATTATGCATTCCACTTCAGACTTCAGACTCACGGCCGATTGTTTTTTTCCACGAATTCCGATGTGTGCTGATAGATTCAGCTTATTGGGCAAGATAATTCCCCAAATGTGTTGTGAGACTTTGTTGTCAAATGGATTCTTGGTCGCACCGAAAGAGCTGCATCAGTAATGGAGAACGTGGAGTGGTGTACTTCAGGATTCTGATCACGAATTTGTTTGTCGTTCAACAGAAATGGATGATGACTTTAGAGCGTTAAGTTGTCATTCTTATTGCAGTCGCATTATTTGTTTAGATTTATTCATTAGCTGCTATCAACTATAGCAATCAGTGAATCGGAAGGAAGTGGTGCTAGGCATTTTTTCACATCAGATCTCTGAAATTGTATGTGTGTGTGTGTGTGTTTTTTTTTAGAGCAAGCTTAGGGTGCACTTTACAACGTCTGAATACAAATCTGAGCAGTGCCTATTTTGATGATTGCTAATAAAAAATGCAAAATAAAGCAGATCGCCGAAAAGAGTAGTTAAGAAATAGAACAAAAACTGTTTACATGGTGTAGGGGAGAGGGGGCCAGTTTAGGACAGCTTAAGAAAAAATACTACAAAGAAAACTTTTTTATGCTTTAATAGAATTTTACAGTGGCAACTCCACTTCAAACAAACATCTGATGGATATTGAAACGATACCAACTTTAAAAAATAAAATAAAAAGAAAAGTGTGTTTCCAGACGACGGTTGTATTTTTTTTTTTATTCCTAGACGTAAGCATATTATTCTAACATTATGCTCAATTTACAAATTAAAAGTGTTCAATTATAATGTTTATATGTGTAGCGATGTTATTCAACCAAAATATTAGCAATTTACATTGTTTTAAAAAAAATATGAAGTTTTTAGTTTTGTATCCCTCTCATGGCACTTTTGGACAATGCGCGAGGGGAACTTTTGGGCATGTCCTAATCTGCCCCCTTTTAACACTTTGAACAATCTATTTCAGTGTGATTGTTTTTGGTTTTATTCGTTTATAGGTTTATCTCTGCACTAATGGTCAGAAATTACAAGAAAAAGAAGGAAACCGCTCCTAATGAGCGTTTTTTTTAGACATGTCCAAAACTGCCCCATGGTTGTCCTAAGGTGCCCCCCCAGAGGGGCAGAATGGGACACTTTAAAGAGATGATTAAAATAAATAAAAAATATATAAATCATAACTATACATATTTATTGGATATAAGATTCAAAGATAAAACAACATGTAATAATAATTTTCAAGATCCGAAGGGATACTCCGCTTTTTAATGGATCTAGAGCGATTTTTGTAAAAAGTGTCCTAAGGTAATCCCCTCTCCCCTATTTTGTATCCATTTATGAGATATGAGCTTAAATGTGTTTCATAAATAAATCGGATTGCTCTGAACATGCTCGATGTACTCGAGTTTTTGTCTGTGCCTTACCAAAAACGATGAAAAAGAAACGCCTAATGGGTGTGATAAATAAAACGTAGCAATTGCATTTACTCAAGAGAAATATCAAAATCGAAGCATTTGCTACGTTTCGTATGAATAAAAACCAATTTCAGTTAGTTCCAACATTTGACATGTTCGAAAAGTCACTGACCTTTTATTCAGATCGGTATGAATAAAACTTATCAGATAAAGCAAATGCTATGAAAATTCGGAGTCTGCTATTTAGTTGACTCAGACCTTTTGCTTAATATTTTGTACGTACATTTTTTACACAAAAAATGTAAGCAATGTGAATTTTCGATGGTTTGTCTATAAATAGTTAAATTAAGTTTTGCTGCGCAGGAAACCCAACAAAATACCTGTGAAAAAATCAATTATTTCTTGTCACGCGAAAAGTATTGAGTGTGGACTATTTATGGCTAATATTTCGTCCAGATGCAAATGTTTAGAAAGAATCATTTCTAAGGTATATAAGAGATCCGAACTCTTAGGTTGACAGTTCAAATGACTGGCTTGTCAACAATAATTTCCAACAAGCCTTTGATCTGATACAACTCCCGGCACTCTGAAGGAGAAATAAAACATCAACAACCTATTTGGCAACAAAAATCATATTTCCAAGTGCAATTGGAACTATAGCTCATAGATTGCATGCATATTTCTGAAATTATTTTTTTTTTTAATTTCCACTTCCAAAAAAGTCGTTAGAATTCCAAATTTCAAATTTATTGGTCAGGTTTGACAGGAATGGTGGCCTTATGCCACTTTTAAGTTATTTTACTGTTCTGAGGGGTCAGCATGCAAACGCTTTTGCAAAGTGACAAAAGGCCATATGTTCTAATATCGCCTTATGTCTCCTTTCGAAATATGGCCTTGTCATGGCACCGACAGGAACTGTAAGTCACGTAGGTACACGAACAGCGAAGTAAATGCTATATTCGAATTTTCGAACTTACTGTACCAAAGTGGGTTTTTATTCATACCGATTAAGAGCAAATGCTAAGGGCTTTTACTTTGCTACAACCTTTTGCTCATAGCAAATGCTAGGTTTTGTAATGAGTAAAATGGGTGCGTTCACAAACCGGAGTTGTTGCACATATGTTGTGGATTTTTTAAATGAAGGCCAACGCTCATGAAACATGTTTAGGACTTCGGAAAATGTATACATCAATATTCAAGCACGTTTTGAGCAATCACACAGTTGTTATGTATTTTTGTTGCAAAAATGTAAGTTCAATATAAGTTGATTTCGGGATTGCCATTATCTATCATATTATCACACTATTTTATGTTGTTTTTGGCCCTTATATTTATGCCATGGTCAGTGATAACAAATACATAGTATTATTGGATCTGGTTTCGTTGGCTACAACATCATCGAACTCACTAACAACAGACATCTCTCGTTTATCCGACACACATATATCTTCCAAAACGATCGAAACACTCTCGTCAAACTTAAACTCTCACGCATACACATATAACTCTCCAAATCCCCCTAAAACAAATAATAATGTAGCATCAAACACAACTACTACTAACACTCCACACTTTATTAACTCGAACACCTACTCTTCTTCTAAAATCTACCCAGCAGACGCTATTACACTCAATAACAATACCTCAAATCAAGACTCAATAATTAATACCTTAAAAACACCTGTATCAACTTCTCCAATGTCTATAGACACTAATAAAAATTACGAATTAGTTTCAGATAATGAAGATCACGATGATGGCAACATCTAACAATAATATCGCATCCCAAAACAACGACTCTGTCGTTCGGACGCTGAAGCACTCAAGCTCCTCTAGGAGTTTGAGTGATTCAGCCTCGGGGCGACAGAGTCAAACTGGTAACCAAAACACTTCAAGCACCAACGACCTTTCACAGTATAGTCCCTCTTATACTGCACAAAGGTCCCATGCAACTACAAAATCAATCCTTAGGGTTCTCCAGTGGAACCTTAACGGATACCTCAATAACTATCATGAGCTTGAGCTCCTAATAAAAGAACTTAATCCCCATATTATCGCCCTCCAAGAAACACATATTCCTACCCACCCTCCTACCAAAAATCAAACTAAAGCACCAAAACAATATGAATCCTATTTCCATAATTTAGATATAATTACATCAGGTAAACAAGGTGTAGGGCTTCTCATCCACAAATCGATCCCGCACAGATCCCAAACAATAACCTCTATTATCCCAGCAATTGCAGTCGAAATTGATCTTGGCTTTAAATTAACAGTTTTATCCCTCTACATCCATCCCTCCCAACCCTTTTCTTCATCAAACTTGGAAGATATTGTAAAGTCTGTAAGATCTCCTGTTTTAATCACTGGTGACTTTAACTCTTGGAACCCCCTCTGGGGCTCACCTGTTGCAAACGCAAGAGGCAAAATCGTCGAAAACTTCTTTATAAATTCAAACTTATCTCTTTTAAACGATGGAAGTCCCACCCACCTTTCTACTCACAAAACACTCACACATGTAGACCTCACTTTTTCATCTCCACAAATATTACCCAATGTCTCATGGCAAAGACTTAACTTCCTTCACGGTAGCGACCACTTCCCAATTTTATGCAACATCAAACTAAATTGCCACAACAGCTATTCCAAACCTACCCCTAAATTTCTAACAGACCGTGCTAACTGGGATCTCTTCCAAATAAAATCATTAGAGTTTTTTAGTAACAAGCCACAATCCCCAAATATCAATCAAGAAGCAGCAAATATTAGCAAAGGCTTAAGATTTGCAGCCAATTTATCTATCCCCCAAACAAAAAACAGACCAATAAAAAACATAGTCCCATGGTGGAATGCTGAGATCGCCTCACTTCGAGCAAAGAAGCAGCATTTATGGAAAATATTTCGAAAGTATCCCAATGATACGAACCTTATTAACTATCGAAAAGCAAACGCAATATTTCGTAGAAAAGCTAAAGAGGCCAAAATTGACAGCTTCCAAAAGTTCACGTCCAATTTAAATCCAAACACGACAAGTAAAAAAATTTGGGCTGATATCAAGTGCCTTACAGGAAACTACACACCCTACTCTATCAAAATAATACACACGGCTTCAGAATCTCTCACCGACTCCCACCGAATAGCCGAACATTTTGCCAATAGTTGGTCCACATATTCCAATGACTCTAATTTCTCTGCCCGATTCCGGAACTTGAAACGCGCAGCAATAAACCAGACTTTCACAAACCCTAAATTATCCCCAGCCGCAAAACACTTGGAACTACCTTTTAACGCGCTTGAATTTGAAAGTAGCTTAAATTCAGTCAAGGGCAAAACTCCAGGTATCGATCGTATTTCATATCCGATGATCAAAAATGCCCCATTTCAAGTAAAAAAACGTATTATTGTCTTATTCAACAATATTTTCGACCAAGGGGTAATACCGCAGTCCTGGAAAACTGCAATAAATGTCCCAATTCTAAAACCACATAAACAGCCAGACGATACCAATGGGTACAGGCCGATTTCATTGCTTTCATGTACAAGTAAACTTCTAGAAAAAATGGTTTCCAAAAGGCTGCTTTGGTTTATTGAAAGAAAAAATCTCATAAATACGAATCAGGTCGCCTTTAAACACGGCCGCAGTACCATAGATTCTCTTCTACATATCGACGAGTTTATATCCTCAGCACTCTCATGTAAAAACCATATATCAATAGTCTCAATCGACTTCGAAAAAGCATTTGAACGCATTGGAATACATGTCATTCTGAATAAACTAAAAAGCTGGAAGATCGGTCCAAAAATGTTTCATTTTATAAAATCATTTCTTACGAACAGATTGTTCAGATCAAAAGTAAATAACACCTTCTCCAAACTCCATACACTCAAAAACGGCATTCCACAAGGATCCCCCCTATCGGTTGTCCTTTTTATTATTGCCTACAATGACTTAAGCGAATTAATTTTAAAATTTAAACACATCGATCATTCATTATACGCAGACGATCTGTACTTACTATCTAAATGTAATGACACGGTACGAACAGCTAATTTATTTAAAGAAGTTATCAACCGCATAATTTACTGGTGTAAACAGTCTGGAGCTATATTATCATTAAATAAAAACAAACATCTTCATATTTGCCGAAAAGTAAATTGTTCTAATTTAGACATCAATATTAATAATATCCACATACCAAGTGTAAATAATTTAAGCATTCTGGGTATAATATTTGATAATAAATTTAACTTTAAGACACACTGTGTGGAATTAAAAAAGAAACTAGCTACTAGACTAAATGTTATAAAATATCTATCGTCACAAAACAGTTACATTCATACTAACACCTTAATTAAAATAACGAAAATGATTATATGCTCCAAAATTGATTATGGACTCACCATCTACGGTAAAAGTGCCAAATCAAACTTAAAAACCTTACACCCGACCTACCATGCAGCAATAAGGACAAGCCTAAAAGCGTTTCGAACTACTCCAATCAAAAATATGATGACTGAAGGTGGATATTACTCAATTGAAAAGAGATCTGAATTTCTGACATCCCGGCTTCTTGCAAAAATCTGCGAATCTTACTGTTCCCCAATCCATAAAGACGCAGCCAACATTTTAAGACGCAAGAAGATTCCTAAAAAACCGTCAACACTATACCTCGCCCTATCCTATGGTGAAGTTATCGGTATCGACCCTACTGTAAAAAGCATACCTGTGGAAAAACATCCCCCTTGGGCTCTTCCGCAAGGATCCATAAACATCAGTTTAACAAAATATCCCAAAGATACGACACCCAAGGAAAAATACATCCAACTATCCCTGGATCTCCTGAGCAGGTATCCCAAAGACATCTGGAACATCCTTTACACCGACGGCTCCAAAAGCCAGGAAGGAACCGGTTTCGCAGTTGTTGACATAAACCATCAACTTGTTTCTGCTGAGAAACTCCCATCATACTTCTCCATATTCTCCACAGAAGCCTTAGCTATACTCGAAGCAACAAACATAGCGTTAAAAACAAAAAGACAAACCGTCATCCTCACTGATAGCCTTTCCACACTAACCGCTATAAAAAATGTAAAAAATCGAACACCTTACATCAACAAAATTCGAGATAACTTGATTTCGCAAGGAGCAAATTTACAATTGATCTGGGTCCCAGGACATGCAGGGATTAAAGGCAACGAATCAGCAGATCGTGAAGCAAAAAAAATTTCCATATGTCCCAATACAAACATAAGTCTACATCGTCCTCTCAAAAAAGACCTAGATAAAATCATAAAGCTATACTGGCGTCAAAAAGAAAAAGAAAACTGGAGTACCTATATCCACTATTATGCCTCAATCAATCCAGAAGGGATCCCACCATATTATCCCACCAATACAACACCCGTAATGATCAGGTGCTTCCTTCGTTTGAGACTTGGTCACACCTGGATAACTAGCAGCCACTTATTAAAGAACGAACCGCCCGCTACCTGTCACATATGCCAGACGAACTCAACTATTTCCATCAACCACCTAACTTCCGACTGCAGTAAAATTAAACAACTTTTTGAGAATTTATACAAAAAATCTTTTACTAACCTACTTTCAATTCCGTCAGCGGAAAACATAAAAAATGTTTATCAAGTATTACAAGACCTCAAACTAGACAAATGTATATAAACTATTAGACAAAAAACCTACGTTCATGCATTATTTAACATCTCTTTGTAAGACATATTTTCTTTTTATCCCAGCCGTAAGCCTTGGAGCTAGCGCTGTTATTTTTTTAAGATTAACTTGTGCATTTATGTTTACTGGTTAATAAATAATAATAATAATAATAATATTATCGTATGGTGTCAAAATGATAAAACATGAAGTGTTTTAGCGAAAAACATATGTCAAATTAATTTAGTAAAAAACACAACATTGTCTAAGTAAATAAGTAAATAAATTACTGATGCTATAGGTCCGTATAAGACTAACGTCTATGATCTTAAAACTATTCTTTTTGGTGAGTTTTGTTTTTAAGACTAATGGCAAGAAACTAAAAATGTCAGGCAGTGGAGACGTTCAAGTATCTAGGTTAGTAAGTCTGACAACTGTTTGACTAGATGTATCTCTCTTTTGATTGGCTGAAATCGGTCATACGAGCAGCTCAATTAACGTTTATGGAGGAGTAGCCGACGAATCTAGTCAAGAAATTCTTGACTGAGAACTAAGTTGACAGATCGCATAGGTATGTGGCGGACGTAGGAAGAGTGACGTTTCCAACCAATCTAGTTTTTGCGTTTAGGTTTCATCTTATCCAGACCAATCTAGTCCACTAGTCCACTTAAGATAACTAGATTCTTGAATGTGCCCAGTTTTAATCAACGATCTTTGTCAGACTTTCGTGTGAGACGGTTTAGGATTTAGAAATTTAAACGAATAGTTAATGCACCCACATTTTGAAATCTTTATATTCTGTACGTGGTATTTTTGATTTTCTAAATTATCTGGTGATAAGGATGTTTCTTCAATTATTGAAATTGGTAGAGCCTCAAATAAAAATAACATAAAATTCCTTTCAAAATAGAAATTTGTTCAAACCCTGAATTATGTCTTTAGATTTAGATCCTTTGAAGATTCAGAACGAACCATCAGGGCAGACATGCCCAACCATTGTCAAATATATTGCCATTTGGCTCCACCAAAAACACTTTCAATCGTTGAAACTTGGTAGCGCGGAAATATTTATGATAGAAATTGACGACTACCTAGTAAAAAAGTGAGCATTGGTAACGTTCATAGGTCATGACCATGAAAACCAAAAACAAATCATACTGAGACCCCCAACTCACAATCCTCTTGCCGCTGGCCCCCTCAATTTTTGCCAGGAATCCGCCATTTTGTTGTCCTATCCGTGTACGCCAATTCCTGTCCGTTTTGCTTTGCCCACAGTGAAATGTAAAAAGATTAGGTGCGAATGTGTTGGTTGAGAGGATTTTTGACATTTGTCAATACGAATTTCTATGCAACAATACTAGCGCACCTAAACTTTTTGGGAGCGTAAAATTTAGCTTGTAGGCAAATAACTGTTAATCGGTCGAAGTTGGGGGTCTCAGTATTGTCTTTGATATCATCTGTGATACCGGCCGCAGAGATAGCGAAGGCGAATTATTATCTTTCTTTGTATGCGTACAGTGTTGTTGTTGTAACCAAGGTAATTTAAAAACCTATTTTGCAAAAACTTTTTTGAAATAATTATACTTTTCGACCGATCTTTGAGTGATCTGCATTAAGTAGGGTTAATAGGTATGTTCTGAAGGAAATGCTGTCGGCGATTAATATAAAAATAGTAACTTATAAGAGACAGAGAATACGTATCTCTTCCTTTGCTTAACTACCAGACCACCTTTCGTCGGTGACGCCGGCCGCGGAGATGATTGTTGTTGTTGTAACCAAGGTAATTTTAAAAAACTATTTTACCTATCTTGGAAATCCTTTTTTGAAATTATAATACTTTTCGACCGATCTATGAGTGGCACGCTTCAAATTGGTGAAAAAATAAATGGAATTGGTATTCATTAAGTAGGTTAAATATGTTCTGAAAGAAATCGTGTCGGCGATTATTATATATAGATACAAAAATTTGAAACTAACCCCCGTATTACTAAACACTGCGTAAAAGTTATCAACTCGTTTCTCAGCAGTTACGTAAAATTGTTTATGTAACCATTGTTTATATCTATGTATTCTATTCTATTCTATGTAACCATTGTTGTTGATTAGTACGGAGATTAGATTTATTAAGTAAAGAACTGTCATCACGTTGTTGTTGTTTTTTTTTATCGATTGTCGATCTTTCAACGAAGGTGTAAGTAAACACGTTGTACTAAATTCTATTCCCTTGACAAGACTCCAAATCTTCATATTTAAAATGATAAATCGATTTTTTTTATTTTTTTTTATTAATAATTGTTATCGGAACTGTGCTGTCCATCACTTCTGCGCCACCGTCTTACGTACTTACTTTTGATGGCGCTACATTTGGAGGCCGTCTTTGGCCACCGTTTTACGAACCGATAATTCCAAATCCAAACACAACACAAACAGAATTTAACACAGACCAGCTATTAGCAAACTACGAAGCTATACACGATGGCGCCAAGGCATATTATGCCTTCAGCGAAAAACAGAAGATGAGGGCAAAAGAAGATTCGTATAATGATCTCATAATATGCTGATGATCGAACACAACTCCACAGGTTTCCAACACTCTTATATTACTCACTGATAGGATAGGCAAAGTATCAGTGCAAAGCTATTCAATAATGCATATGGTATCGTATTTTTACGATCGCAGAACTATTCATTACTAAACATAAAATCATTCGTTTACCTGTATTTTTTATGGCCTAACAGACAAATAGAAACAAATTTATTGGCACTGATCAAACGTCACGTCGATAGTTTGCAATCAAATCAGAGATCTATGTGTGTTGTGTTATGTAATGGAATTAAAAATGTATAGTTAATGTTTGCGCCGACTTACGAGTATGCCTACCGATAAAATAGTGACCTCTTCACAAATACATTCGCAGTCCGGGTAATAAAGTGAGCAGTTCATTTCTCCAATCTTAGCTTACGCCTACATTTTGTGACAAAAGAAAATTTGCCGAATTTATTAATAAATTATCATATAAATTTTTAATTAGAAATTTGAAATTTCAAAGAGAAAACTGTAAAATTCGAGTTTACGTCAAAAATTGGGCGTTTATTTATATACTTTTTGGCGTAAGTTATGACAATGTTTCTTCTTCTTTTTTTTTTCTATACAAATACAAATACATGTGCTGACAAGCTGAATATATTAATAAATTGATTGCGATAAAGGAAACACAAAATGAGTAAGGACCCCTAGTTAGATCTCGAATGATAAGCAATTATGCACTGCCCGTGTACGGATACTAGACACTTTCATAGTTTATGAACAAATGAAGGAAGTTGTCCGGGTAGCTCAGGTGTTCGGACATCCATTGTAGGGGTGTGTCGGCGTGAATATCGATGCCATGAGTGCGAATGCCCACTGAAAAGAAAAACAAAACGCGTAATGTTTGATTAAATACAAAAAAAAAAAAAAAATTAAAATATGCATAAATCTTATGGAAGGAAAAAACTACATACACATATTTAGAAATTAATATTCTGAAAAAGTTTTGATTTATCTCAAGTGTTAGATACGTTAAGGAATTTTTACTAGACGGCTGTGAAAAGAGAGGCAAATTGTTTGGTGTCTACTGGTGAGATGGGCACGTAACATATTTATTGGGATTTATGACTGAGGGATGGTAGGTGTTGATTATTTAAAGGATTCGAATAACACTTTTTTATACGCACATTAATTCACTACAATGAGTTACGATGCGTTTAGTACGTGTTGACCGGTGGTTACAACGAATTAGCAAGGAGGCATGCAGCAAACAGATCGAGAAGGTACATAATGTTCGATGATTTCGATTCTTAAGGCTAAAGTCAAACAGTTTGGGCTCGATAGGTGGCTCTGAAGTCGAGTTATTTATAAATTTGGTATTTACACTGTAGAAAAGTTGTGGAGTGAACTGTCAAATTGGGGCGATATTTTGCTAAAAAGAGCACCTTAATGATGACAAGTGCTTTCACTAACTTGCGAATGATTTTATTTTCCGTTTGTGAATACGTAGATTTAACATTCAGCGTGACAGCTGCTAGTAGCTTTATATATAAAGGAGGCAGTGCTTACGACATTCAAGAATTTTAAGTGAACAAGTTAGATTTAACGTAGTAATTATCTACTGGAAGACAACGGCCCTTAGAAATAGACAAAAAAAAATCGGCTCTAAATTCCATCTAGCATTTCATAGAAATGAAACAAATCACAAAAGTCAACTTCTGCGTGTCTCAACTTTGTTGTTTCACCAGAGACGAGCTTCAAGTTGTCGTTTATGTTAACCAAATAACAAACATTTTTTATGATTTGACAGCTAAAGCAAGGGGTAATTCGAAAAAGTAAAAACGCTTGTTGTCTTGCAACTTGGAACTCGCCACAGTCTGAACTTTAACTGATTGGTTTAACAAATGCCACTTAATATTTAACTAACGTAGAATCAAATGTTACGCTTTATTTCTTGTAAATTAGAGTTAATAGTCGAACTTTAGGCAAAAGTCGTCTCTAAATAGTTTATATCTGGTCGATAAAGGGGTTTTAAGACCGTGGACCGTTTGAATGAGTCGAAACTCTTTACGCCAGGAGTGTTACCTTCAACAAGCCTTACTAATAAGTCTTTTCACCCTCCACCTTAAATAGCTGTATAGTGGGCGCAAGAAGACCGTGTAAGCACTAACTTTTTTTTAAAGAGGTTTCAATTTTTGGGAAAAATTTAAGAGACCTACGATTTCATTCCGAGTCCGAGCGGCTAAAATTAGTAGCTTTTCCAGGACAGTTATACTCTCGGATGTTTGACAGACGTTCGCGAGATGTTGCGCAATTGAAAAAATGTCTCCTTGCTTTGTAGTCTATCCCCCTAACCACTGAGCCACTGTACCCACCATCACATAAATTGGAAAAACCCACCATTGCGTCTTCCCATTCATAAAATGAACACTAAAACTTTATCAGTATTCCGAAATGTTTTGCTGAGATGAGAGTGTAGGTAGGTAACAACTCACAAGTCCCAGGTTGGCAGGCGGAGTCTTAGATTAGCAGGCAAAGTTGTGATCTTAAAGCCTACTCAAGCAGATGCATGCATAAAATCTGAAGTCGTTACTACGTAGCTTTCTTAGATGAAGTTGATGGAACCTTTAAAAGAATTGAAGATAATGAACTCTTATATCCTTATGGGTGACTTTAATGCCCATATATATGGGGAAGGAATATTGAAATGACATGAGGCAGTGACTGAGAGGGGAATGAAAATGTAGGAAAAAAATTCAACTTAGGATCTTTGTAATATTCGGCCCTAGCGAGGTATCCGTCGGAACGGAAAATTCTCCGCAACGCACACTCTTTCGGAGGCTCAAATTCCATTCGAGGTGTCCGACTTCGGAAGAGAATTAAACAATTGCGATGGCGCACAAATTCCCCTTTCTGTCGGAGGATATCGGAACCTAGCTGTCAAAAATTTCATTGCACTTCAACTTAATTCGCCGATATGCGTTACAAAATTTCGGAACAATTCTTCGAACAGTCGTTCCGAAGAATACCTTTCAGCAAAAATCCTCCGAATCGTATAAAATCTGAGAATTTTTCGTTCCGACGGATACCTCGCTAGAGCCGAATATAATATGTACCTATATACACCTTCCCGAAAGAATGTATTAGGTAAGCGACAATTTATCAGCAAATGACTTTCAGCATGCTCCTATAAATTGTGCAAAGCGCCACGTTCTGATCTTGGTTTGACGTCTCTACCATTGATACAAACGACACAGAGAGAAATACAAATTTTAGTATCGGACATATTTGCTAGGTAGACTTTTGTTATGCCCTGTTATTTGTGGTAACTACCAAAACGTTTGTACTGAGCACCATTATATAAAAAAGGAATGCAACACATACTTCGAGAAAAAAACTTTGCACATGGCGCTTAACTGATATTGTCTATTGTCGTCGATAGGTCGATTAGGGGTTTTCTGAGATCAACGAATCCGTTATCTCTCCTCTATACAGGGGGACAAACCCCGGCACTTAGAGTCGGTGACGAAAGATCATACATTAATGTAAATTTCGTCAGTGCCGTGACATAAGGCCAAGCGACATAAAGTCAAATCTGTAAATTTTGCCTTATGGCTCTTTCTCCCTTTCTATAAAGTGGTATAAAGGATGAAAATTGTAACTTCCAGCAATTATTCAAAAAAGTAAATTTACCTCGCACAAAACACTATTATTCAGAAATTCCGATTTTCCAACGAACTGTAAACGATAAAAATTTGCAACTTCGTGAAAAATATTAAGAACTCCAGCACGTTGTAAATTCCCACACTCGTTTACAATGACATTCCAGTTGTCAGCTCTTTGGACAAAGCAAATCTGCTGGCTGCGGAATTCGCCGCAAGCTCCAACATTCCAGATTGCATCATGTCTCCTCCTGTGCTCGAGAGCGTCGAATATTTCATGGACAAATACATTTTCGCACTCACACTGTAGCAAGAGTATTAAAAGATCTTGACATTCACAAATCCGCTGGTCCAGATGGTATATCCCCCATAATTCTGAAGAGGTGTTCTTCAACGCTGGCAAAACCACTGCGTAAGCTTTTCCACTTGTCCTACTCTTCTGGACTCTTTCCGAGTAGATGGAAAACTGCATTTGTCCAACCCGTAAGGCGATTCTTACGTCCATTATTCCAAGGTCATGGAAACGCTGATAAACCGTCAGCTTATGAAATATCTTGAATCACGAAAACTTCTCAATGACCGGCAATAAGGTTTTCGTGGCAGCAGGTCCACTGGTGATTTGATGACTTATCTCAACGAAAAGTGAAACCAATCTCTCCACCACTCTGGTGAAACGAATATTGTTGCGCTTGATATTTCGAAAGCATTTGACAGAGTTTGGCACCAAGCTCTTTTGTCGAAAATGCGTGCCTATGGGATCGACGCGTCTCTTCTTCAATGGATTAGAAACTACTTTTCTGGCCGTTCAATCGAAGTTGTGTTGGACGGTTTCAAGTCTTCAATTCACCATATAAATGCTGGTGTTCCCCAAAGCTCTGTTTTGTCTCCGACACTCTTTCTCATATTCATCAATGATCTTTTATTCCAATTCTTTATTCCAATTCTTTACGAAAAATACTTACATAACAAACATTAAATAAATAGATAAATACATAAATTTCATAAATTAAGAAAAACAAAGATTAATTACATTATAATTTATTTCTGTTATCCAGTGACAAGTGTTAAAGAAGGTGAGAAGTATAAATCCGCACAAAAAGGAAAAAGAGACGCATTTAAGACAAGAATCACGTGATATGGATAAGATTGATGAGGGTGTGAATGACGAATATTGAATACATGCGTTAAAAATCCAATGTCTGATGTAAAGAGTAGCCAATTTCGTAAAGATTTAAAGAATCTGGATTTTGATCCTATTTGATTGCGTATATCAGATGGCAATCTGTTGTAGATAAAGGGAGCTATATTGGTTGCAAATCGGTGGCAATGTTCCGTTCTAAATTTATGAACTCTCACAGCGTTAGACGAGCGAAGTGAATGCAGGTCATATAAACTTGTTTGGGTATAACCACCTCGAAGATAGAACAACCTCAACACTTTGAAAATATATAGGTATTACAGAGGCAATATCTTGGTTAATTGAAACAAAGGACGCGAAGGCTCCCAACTAGGTTTGAACAGCATCAACCTCAGTATCTTCTTCTGAGCTATAATAACCGGTTGTAAATTAGTTTTAAATGCACTGCCCCAGCAAGAGATACCGTACTCCAAACGTGAATTGACCAAGGCATAATATATTGTTAATAAAAGATTAGGCGGTTAGCTTGCGAAGATGGTATAAATTATTTAAGCCTATGTAAATAGTTTTCCTTAAAATGTCTATATGAGGTTTCCAGTTAAGTCTACTATCAAGAGTTACACCTAGGTATTTAAATACAGAGACTGATTCTATAAGTAAGCAATTATCGACGCAATTAGAGCGATCACATCTAATGTTATGAAGTGCAATCCCATTTATTGGAAACTGATGTGTTAGACTAAAGGACATTACTTTTGACTTATTGCTAAGGACCTTTTGATGATACCTGAACCAGTCATTCAATAAGAAGAGGTCGTTGGTGATTTGCTCAACTAAGTCATTATGACTAAGGGCAGCATAAGATAGGGCTAAGTCATCAGCAAAAGCGACCATTTTACCATGTAAAGGCAGCTTAAAGATGGAGTTTATGTAAATAACAAAAAGCAGTGGGCCTAGGACAGATCCTTGGGGTACTCCTGCTGCAGTGCAATGAACTGAATCGCTCAAATATGAATTAACCCGAACATGCTGCTTTCTGTAACAGAGATAGGATGTAAACCAGCTATGAATGTTATCTCTGAAACCAAATCCATACAGAACCTTCAATAAAATGCTATGATTAACTAAATCAAAAGCTTTAGTTAAGTCAAGAAACAAACCAGCTGTTTTTTTATTTTTGTCGACTGAATGATAAATATTTTCTAAGAATGATACTATCGCATCCTCAGTTGACTTGCCTTTTCGAAAGCCAAATTGAAGAGAGCTGAGAAGTTCATATTTATCAATATACTTGATCATACGATTGGTAACTATTTTTTCGAAAATTTTTGAAAATACCGGGAGGATTGAAATTGGTCTATAGTTGTTGGGATCACATTTATCACCTTTTTTATAGAGGGGTACAATAATAGATGTTTTAAGACACTCGGGAAAAATTCCAGTTGCAAAACTCCAATTAATTAAATAATTTAACAACCAAGTTACTAATACCATCGTATCCACAAGATTGCTTAGGTTTCAGTCGAGAGATCACATTCGACACTTCAGCTTCATCAACTGCACTGAAGAAGAAAGAGGAGAGTTGGGTACCTGGAAGAAAATCATGTATGGTACTCGCAGAATGAACTGGTTGTATATTACAAGATATATTTTTAAAAAAAGAATTCAGACCATTGCTCATCTCCCTTTCATCAGAAGTACTAACATTATCCGATAGATTTAGAGACTTAATTCTATTGTCACTCGAAGCTTTACCTAATAAATCGTTTACTATTTTCCACTGTCGTTTTGCATTAAATCTATTCTCCTGAAATTGACGCTTATAATAAGATTCTTTCTGTTTATTTATTTGCTGTAGTATATTGTTCCTCAAAATGAGATAGTGTTTTTTGACAGAGGGTATATTTAAACGACTTTTGTTTTTTCGATAAAAGATATTTTTTTGTTTAATCATTTCGCGAAGATGGTCAGACATCCACGTACTTTTGAAAAACTCCTATTTCTGAGAAAAATGTGGTCAATACATGATTGAGTGCCTTCGGTAACTCTCGTTGCTTTATTTATTAGTGACTCAAAGCCAAAAGAAGACAGGAGGACAAAATAGCTGTCACTACTCGAAGGGAGTCCCAATATGTCAATATTAATATCACCTATAAGACAGGCGTTAGGGTTGTTAACACGAGATAGTATACCCTCAAAATCAGCCATAAAAATATCCCTGTGAACAGATTGCAAACGATAAACGCAGACAACATCCAAAATAAATTTATCAAATTCTAGTTTTAATATAATGGAATCTGAACTCCGTACATCAGGCACATAGACATCAGCGACTTCAATAGAATTTTGTATATACACGATAATTCCACCTGAAGAGTATTCTTCATTACAATTTGGATAAGGAGTATAACCCGGTAACGAATAATGACACAATTCACGGTTAAAAATCCAGACTTCAGTAAGAACTATTATTTGAGGTAAATATGAGAAGCAATATTGCAAGTGAAAACAAAGATTATCGAAGTTCTTTCTCATACTTCTCATGTTTAGGTGAAAAATATTGAAATCATTAATATCAGAATTAAACATTGAGCCAGTTATAGTTTCATTACATTCGCCACTAGCAGAAAGATCAAACAAATCATTACAATCGAACATTCAAAAAAAGAAATTAAATGTTTCGGTCTTAATCCAAGTGATTAAGATCAGCAATGCTCTTAATAAAATGGATCTTCATACCAGTGGCACGCCTCATCATAATATTTCCATATCGCACCCAGAGAAATTGAAAATTGCATTTCTTTTTAGCCTTCTTCGCCTCGTTCAAAAGATGTTTAGCCTCCGTTGTCAGCCAGTCGTTGATGTATAATATGTTGCCTTCAGTTGAAGAGAAGATTTCGTTCGAGTCGATTGGTTTTTTCTTAGCATATGTTGCAGCTAAGATCCGCTCTTTGATTCGTCTGTTGCGTAGCTGAACAACGATTGAGTCAGTCGATTTTCCTCTTCTCTTTTTCCTGTAGCACAAATCCACATCATTTACAGTTAACGCAACATCAGTGCTGTAGTTGATGATGTTAACTACTGTGCTTTGTAAATTTTCATTGTCGATTTGCGGAACATCACACAACTCAATGTAGTTAGCATGAATCAGCATTTCGGCTTTGTCAAGACTCTTCTTAGTCAAATTTAGCTGAGACTTCAGTTGTTCATTTTCTCTTTTAATTTCATTCAGCATTTGAGTGGATTTCTCCAAGACACCGAGTTGCTCTTGAATTAATAGGATGGACTGAGCGGTAGAAGCAAAAGTTTGTTGTAGTTGCACTACCTGGTTGTGAATTCCCTCAAGAGTGATTTTGTTTGGTGCGCTCACACTATAGGCGATGATGACGAAAGCCTCCGTGAGTTATTGAACTTCTTTT
This sequence comes from Cheilosia urbana, assembly GCA_946477585.1. Classification (NCBI taxonomy): domain Eukaryota; kingdom Metazoa; phylum Arthropoda; class Insecta; order Diptera; family Syrphidae; genus Cheilosia; species Cheilosia urbana. Next base: position 59,263,020 of record OX297854.1, on the reverse strand, counting down.
GAAGACAGATATGACAAATCCAATGATCTCTTGTCTGTTACTTCTAATCCAATACATTCTTTCGCTGATGATAGCACCCTCAGTTTTTCATATTCGTTTCCTGACTCACGTCCCTGCTCTTCGGCCGTGAAACTGGAACGGCGACTTATGCTAAACACATTAAATTCCGATCTTGACAGCATTATAAAATGGGGTACAATCAATAGAGTGGAATTTGATGCTTCCAAAACACAATGCTGCCTTCTATTATTAAAGCGAAACCTGAACCCTCACCCATTATCCATGAATGGGACTTGCATCGATGTGTCAACGACAAACTCCGTTGGAATGACCACATATACGAAGTCGCCAAAAACGCTGCGAAATGTCTAGGTTTCTTAAATCGATGTAGGAAGTACTTTACACCCTCCGACTTAGCTACAATATACATGGCCTTTATTCGGCATAAGCTTGAGTACAACGCTCATATCTGGTCAGGTGCACCAAAAACTTCATTGCACCTACAGAATTTAAAAGCGATAAAACTTATAAGTGATAGAATTATAGCGGAGTCTATAGACCCGCTCGAACATCGCAGAAATGTTTCTTGCCTTTCCTTATTTTATCGATATTTTCACCACCGATGCTCTGATGAAATACCTAACTGCATTCCGCCCCTTCAACAATTCTCTCGCAACACCCGTCACACATCGAATGCACATCAGTTCACCTTTAAGCCTACCTTCGGACGTACTATAAAATATAGAGATTCTTTTGTGAGTCGAACAACACGCATTCCCCTCTCATTACAGCCCACAATTGTTTAAGACCAATGTGCACCAGTACCTCTTCTCTATCCTCTCTATTAACCCTTCCACTCGTGCTGTGCATTAGCATTATAAGGGAACAAAAACCCCTTGAGCACTAGTGAATTATAAAAATAAAAATAAAAACTTCCAGCAAATATAAAAAAATAAAAATAACTTATTTGATTTTCTTTAAAAATAATAATATACATCCGTTGCACAAGGTCATCAGTTATACTCATCAAATGTGTTTTCCAACCAAAATGTGAAGGTGCCCAACTCATCATGTACAGATAACATACTCATTAATTTATCGAACCATAAAAAAGTATATTTATAGCAATGCCTCTAATACTCTTTAAAACTAATTTACATTCGAATTTTCTCGAGACGTTTTGTCGCCATGTATTTATCATATATAATCTATTTTTAAACCCCAACACGAGTCATTCCGAGAGTTGGCGCCGTCAACTAATGGAAAATAGAAAAACATAAAAATATGTATATACTTCTACATAATGGAAGATTTTTGATGATAAAATTATAAATATGAAACAGCAAACATAATGTCTGCCTATCTATATATTTGAATGAGTTGGACATTTATTTTTGTGGGTATTGTATTTGTTACGCAAATAAGATTTTATAAACACTTTGTCAAAGCGCCGCCGTTTAAATGTTAGCGTGCTGGTTTGATTTATTAAATTGTTGTGATTTGAAAAATAATTTTATTGCTTGTCGCTGGCTGCTCACAAACAGAAATGTACAAAATTGTCAGCTCTATACTTACTACATTTGAATACTCATTGCAGTCCTCGAGGACAAGCAACCTCTGACAAACAGTTCTGACTTAAATGACTTTTCAGCAAATAATACCTTCTTAAAATCCTCTAGAAAATCCTTGTCAGTCGGATATTGAGTTGGGACCAGCGCCACCCATGTATTTTCACCACAGCCTGAATACCAAACGTCTAGTTAGTCTTTCCTGAATGTCTTCGATCCAAGGTTATTTTCAATGACCTCATTAAAATGTCCATGTCCATATCTATATTTAATTGCAACCTGACAAGCAGGCCAAAAATTGGTCTTTAAGCCAGCAAACCTAATTATGTATCCATGATAATAACAGTTTATATATTTAGCTACTGCAATTACTTTGACAGTTAAAAGATACTATAATACTCAACAGCAAGCTGCAAATGAAATGTACGTATAATGCGCCCGTTCAGGTAGGGCGTTATCTGAGCCTCGTAATCAGAGCAAAATATATTACAAACAACCTTATTTTCATTCGGTATGAAGCTTTAAAATTCGGTAATCATTTCAGCTGATGTCATGTTCTAAAAAACATCGACAATTCACTGTTTATAATAATGATGACGTTATATAGATATGGCGTTGACAAGATTAGCTGCATAGCGCCACAAAAGACCATAAACAAAATGATACTATTGATACAATTGTCACATACAAGTGGTAAATAACTCAAAAATATTTCGTATACGTTATCCCTTTTTGATAATCGTTATAATGAAAGGTGACGTGATGAGTTCTAGTATAAACGAAACATTCTGGGGGAATTTTATTTAGTCAATAAAATTAAATCGAATCAATCGAAAGTAAACCAACGGAAATGAGCGTGAAAGCCAGCCAGAGATAAAAATCAGCGACGATAATAATATGTGGTTCTTTGGATGTGTGCGCAAACGACTCATATAATGGCTATTATGCGGAACTGCGTTTATTTTTCACAAATGCGATTCAATTTTAAGCTATTGACAATTTTCGGAAACGTAATCTTAATCTAAGCGTCAAATTGTTTGTATTTATCGGCCGCAGCTCATTAACTTTTACACAGGGTGGCCCGATTTGGGAATACACATATTGTGGGAGCGATTGATTGGATCTTTTAACGAAAATCGTATGGTAGGGGTTCTATTTTAAACAGTACGAGGTATTAGTCTTGGTAGGTATAGGTACCAGTGGCGTGGGGTGAACATTTTCAAGTGGGAAGTCGAAGCAAAATTATTAATACCATACAAAAGTAAAAAACCTTACATCTGTTGAAACAAAACCATACATTGAACGTTTTTTGCAAATTGGGTTCACAATACTAAATTGACTTTAAGTCGTGCACTACAATCAGTCAACTAAATTTTTAATGCAAACCAAAACACGTACCCTTACCTACCTCAACATACACTCCGGTTCACTTAAATAAAGGCAACACTTTTATTTCCTGAAGCAGAGCATTTTGGACTGTAAACTTGGTATAAAATTATCAACAGGGAGTGAAAATAACAGATTGAGAAATGCTCAGGAAAATACGTTAACGAATATCATTTTACTGTACAAACTTACGGGACTTTATCAAAGTTCGTAGACAGAGTCGGAAATGCAGGAAAACAAATTGGTTCATTTGAATAAAGGCAGTTGCGAAATTAAAAGCATTCATGAAATTTTGTAAGAAAAATTTGTGCTAAATTATTGTAGAGTGAAGTTTGAAGTAAATAATTTAAGTTTTGTGCAGTTGTTATCAAAAATGGGCAAAAGAAACTATTTAACTGCCTTTTTTGCCTTTATTCATGTGAACCGATTTAATTGCTTGCATTTTCGACAGTTTTTAAATAAACAGGTTAAACTCCGGTTTGCTTTCACTGTCAAGAGCTTTTAATTGTTTTGTCTTTTAAAATTTCAGATCTATATTCTTTTATTTTTGTTCCACTTTGATTCCTCGTTTTTTGTAAAAAAAATTAAGATAATTGTCTTATGACATCGTTGCCTTTATTCAAGTGAACTGGAGTGTACTACCTGCCAGGACAATGAAATCGAAGAAAAGCGTGTTATTTTTGTCATAGCCACATCCCCATTCGCCATTCCTCATGTCCAAAATTACCCATACACAGTACTCAGCGAAAAAAAAAAAAAAAAAAAAAAACAGATACACACAAAATGTTCACTCAAAAATAATCAACCTAGTGAGACTGAGAATAACTCGAAGAAAAGCGCGTTATTTTCTGCATAACGAAGTGGGTGTTGAACAAAGAGGTGCCAAACACAGTGCTCAGGGAAGAAAAAAAGAAATAACAAGTAAATGTTCTCTCAAAATCAACTATCCAGTGAGAGCTTTAATAACCCGACCTATTTGGGGTTACCTAACCTTCGCGCTTCGCTTTGTCGTGACGATGACGATGAGTAATGAAAATGGATACACACAATATTTTGTTGGCTTACGTGTGTGTACCATTTTGTGAATATAAAATTCACTTGGTAGGTTTTGATGTATATTTGGTTTTTGGTAGCTAGTGTTGACTGGTGGAAATTTAAAAAGGGAAGTCGGTAGGAATCGGGTTATATGGACGCCACGCCACTGATAGGTACCAATATCCTGGGAAAACTGCCGTCTTTTGAGGATAAATAGGAGGTTTGTATCTGTTGGTGCGATACAAATACAAATGTGGGTCATCTATCTCTTTCTCTCTCTGATTAGATTGGTTCATAATTCTCCTACATAATTCTACCGCTCCACAAACTTATTACTTACTCTTGGGTCTTGGATGCTAGTCAGGTGTTCGTGAGAAGTGGCGCAGTGGAAAAAACTTTAAGATGTAACTTGTGTGTCTTTTCGGGGATCGAACCTGGGGCCCCTCTCTTAATATTTCAACACACTAACCACTTAGCTACTGCGCCTACATTCACATCGATTAGCAAATTCTGACCCTGAGGTGGTCGGAAAGTTTCCATCAATTTTCAAACATATTTGCTTCATGAAATAAAGAGCACGACTGGGTAGCACGAAACTTTCTCGTTCATCAAAAGTTTGGTTGAGTCAATTGGTAGGTAGGTAAAAAGTTCAGAAGCAACCGTAAATAAAATGCAAGAATAGGTAGTGTAAAAGAATATAGATCATTGATTTCCATGGTTTTCAACAACAGTTGGATCTTCTTTTTTTCAATTATTTAATTCAATTTATTAATAATACATTACTACTACTATTGTTGTAAGCTATATAGATCAAGTGGGCAAATAATAATAATCGAATATGTCTAAGTGGAATACCTCTATTAGTGGGCCTAATTTTGGCGCCCCTTCTTTCCTTAAAAACAAAAACAATAAGTGAAATTTTTTCCACCTCTATAAGTGAAACTTATATTTTATAAATTAACCTCTGTAATTGGATCAGACTTGCAAATTTATTCATGTTAACCTCTGTAAGTGAGACAGACTTGCATCAAAAATCGTGTTTTTCGCTACAATTTTTTGCATGTGCTTGCCCAAACACGTTTTATTTTGAAAGCCTTTTAAAGTGAAACATATATTTGCTCTCTCTGGACAATTGAGACACTGGGTTACTAGAATACCTCTATAAGTGAGACTGGAATAAATGGCCCATTAGATTCCAACTTACCAGGTTCGACTGTAACTGTAACTGTGACAACAATCTGCCCGCCCAAATTGTTGCCATTGTATCGTGGAATATGTAAGAGGAGGCACAATGTCACTGTTTGATTTGGGGTAGCTGCAAAATTGAGCATATGCAAACTTTTCCTCTAAAATGAATGAGTTTGGGAAAATGCATTCGAAAAATCAACTAAGCACTTAACCACACACGACAATTAAAAGAAATTTATCGAAATTCTTAATTTGCTCATAACCTAGAAAACATAAAAACAATCTGGTTTTCAGTGTTCAATTAAGAACTGATACCAATAGGAGCAGAAAGTACTCACAGCAAATTTCATAATATTGAGCATACCAGCACAAAATATTTAATTTCCCTAAATTTTGAGTTTGAAGGTAGTTTTTCTCAAAATTATTTATAGAAAAGACTTGACTTAAAGTTAATTTGAAATAACAAGTTTCTGGCTTTTAATGCTGCATTAATATTTTATTGTTAGTGTTGGTAGTTTTTTTTAATATTTTATTCTATTTAAAAAAAATGCCTCTCCCCAATTATCTTTGTGATTATAAAATGTACAATGACATCGCTGACAGAGTTTAGTTCTAAAAACAGATTTAAACTAAAACATTTTGAAACCAGAACCACAAATAAACTTGCGTGTAAAAATATTCATCTTCGCCAACTCCCACAATGCAAGCACCGAAATACGTTGGCGCTAAAGTATAACCTCTGCTTTCTGTGCTATTTATCAGCAAACATCTACCAAGGCACGTCGAGTTATTTATTTGTTGAAAATAAATCATTAGAGAAGCGCATCGCCCTTCGCTGTTCTTTGTTTTCCGACACACAACACGATTAGCAGTTACTATAATAGTTCGCTTTTACAATCTGCCAGATGAATGTACTGTACATGTGCAATGTGTGCTCATCTGTGAAAATACAACTTGCACTACTACTACAGGTAGGTGCTATTTTAGGAGTACCATTTTCACCAATAACAATTACAGCAACAGTCAGAAGTTGAGCACATATTACACACTCGCTAGGTGTTTTCTATATTTATTTCGTATGAACTTCTTGGTTGTCGGCCAGCCAAGCCCCTATTTTCTAAATAGTTTTCCATCTCATATAGTCGTACTCTGACGTCAATGGACGCAAATACCCAATTGTTTGCCGAATAATCGGCTTAAAATTCGAAAAGATTGCAAACCGGTTTTCGTCTGATAAAAATAGTCAACGTGTCGCAAAGCAACACCGGACACGTGTTTGCAAAGTCACGTTCTAGATGCAAACATGTTTCGTAACAATTTATATAAGTACATATAACAACATTTAAGGAGCATCACAACATTAAATGTCAACGATTTGGCAAAAACTGTAGCAATCGAAGAGAATTTCATTAGATTGACGATGCGAAGTAAACAATCTATGACATTTAATCATAGAACAATGTTACCAATAAAGGAAACTCTTGTCACGTGTTGTAAAACGGCCTTGGATTTAAGGTCACCTTAGCACGTGATGCAGTGAAATGTCAGGCGTGCTTTTATTCGAATTTGAAAACTTTCATAGACTTTGCGATGAATTGCATTAAAGGGAAGGCTGTTGCATATAGGTTTGCATTTAGGCTCAAAGAGTTCTTTCTCAAATTAACCGGGAAAAGCTGATAAAACAAAGTATAAGATTGTAGCAAACTTAACCAAAGAAAAATAGAAAATTAATAAACTATTAGTTTCTTTTTATTTCATAAACTTGATTGTTCTCTTTTCTGGTGACACAGCTGCCAATGTCACGTGATCACATGACAGCTGACGGTATCCAAGGTAAAAAGACCCCAACAGGGCGTCGCAGTTACCACAAAGATGATGTGGGACTCATCTTAAGTGATAACGAAGACAGTCCTGAATGTCTTTTAGGCCCGTTTGCTGATACTGCTCAAAGCGATTTAAGTTCTACTTGAATACCTTATGGGCTACTTTTTCGATGTCATAAACTGTCACATAAGATTTCAAGTGGAAATTAAATCGCTATGAGTTATCAACAAACGGGCCTCAAGTTTCCAAGGGGACACTCTGTTTGACAGCTGAAGCGCACTGCCTGACTCCAAACAAATCAAATAGTTTGACGTCAAAAACAGGAGAGGAGCCGATTTGGGAGTGACTCAAAAATACTACTCGACCGATGCAAGCAAAACATTATAAATCTTGCCATTTTGGACATTCAGATTTTTTATTGCAGCTTTCTCAGCAGTAGCAAGGTCATCCCTGTACTAAATTCACGCATATTTAGCGCGGGAGTTCATATATTTTTATATGTCCCGTCCGACTTCTCACAACTTTTCGTGTAAATTTTATTTTTGGGGGCAAGATGAAGGGCTTACAGTTTCAAACTAAATATACAAACGTCTGGTTTCAGAAGCTTACTCAGTGCCAGATACTGTATGATGAACGGTATCGCTCTGGAAATTTCGAACAACGCAAACAGCTGTAAATACTTGCGGACAATAGAAATGTTTAATAAAACTTCGAAATCATGTACATAACTGCATTGCGCAAACCTTTCTCGTTTATTGCGATGGTAGTCAATTTATTTTTGCTCCTTGGTTAAATAAGTATACGACTGTACAGCCGAAAATAAATAAATTATGGGTCAAATAGGTCTTTTTGCGAAGTATGGTATCTGCGGTCTGAATGGAGAAGTTTTGATGTATTATCCGATGTTTGTTGCTTATCTGAAATTTTCCCATTCCTATATTCACACCTCATTCAACCGATGAGAGAACAAAATTTCAGCAAAATTTTATTACACGTCAAGTTTATAAAAATAGAATGCTGTTGGTTGTATTGAGTCAGTGATTTAGTTAGGAGGGTGTGCGATTGTTAACTGAACAATGGAAACACGTGCTGTTGCTTTGAGCTATATAGAAAACCAAGGTTTTTACATTTAAGCCAGCAAAGACAATGATCTATATCAATAAATCATATCAATTGGATCCTTTACGTTTACAAATATTTCTTACAGGAACGACAGAATCGTATTGACCAATATTTCGCAATACATGCAAAAAATACAAACGGTGTGTTGCTCTTCATTAGATAGATAGAGATAGTTGGCGCAACAGGTCCGGAGGGACCCTAGGCCTATCTTCTCACAACCATTCGTTTTTGGAACGAATGGAAGGGATCTACAATTTTATGCCGACTCCAAACGGCTAATTGAGAAGCTTTTTCAAGACCTTTATACTCTCGGATGTTTGTCAGACGTTCGCGAGAGGTGGCGCAGTGAAAAAAACCCTAAGTCGGAATTTGGGTTTTTGCGGGATTCGAACCTCGACCCCTCGCATAGTAATCCAACACACTAACCACTAAGCTACTGCACTTGCTCTTCATTGCGCTTCTGAAAACCTGTACAGGATCTACCCAAAAATTGGACAAATTCCCATAGCAAATTCTGGTTACTGCAGAGTAAAAACCCTACGTATCCAATTATCCAGATGTCCCAATAGTAAACCAACCTAACCGCGTCAAATGTATTAGATAGGCCAATCTGGTTTCGTTTATATAAAGCTGCATGTTGTTTTGACACTGATAGTTAAACAAAAAGTGACAGAAACACAGTACATCCCTAGGTATAATAGGTTCGTTCATGTACTTTTTTGCAAACGTCAAATTTTTAAAAATTTGCTAAGAAACTTTGGGAATGCTTACCTACTTAAGGTGGCGCTACAGTCCGGGGTGGACCAGGGCCTCAACCAATACGCCTTTCCAGTTAGCGCGATATTTGGCTAACTGCCTCCAGTTGCACACTCCAAGTTGGTTGAGGTCCCCTTCCACTTGCGCGCGCCACCTAAGGCGAGGTCTTCCTCTACTGCGTTGTCCCTCTGGGTTGGAATCGAAGACTCTCCGGGCCGGAGCGTTGGTGTCCATTCGCTCTAAATGTCCTACCATCTTAGCCGACTATTGCGTACTTTTCTGACCAGGTCGATGTCGCTGTACAGCTCGTAGAGTTCGCAGTTAAATCTTCTCTTCCAAATCCCGTCAACGCAAACGGGACCAAAAATCACTCGAAGAATTTTGCGTTCGAAGCGACCAAGAAGATCCTCATCCGTTTTTGCTAGGGTCCATGCTTCTGCGCCATAGAGCAGGACAGGGATGATGAGAGTCTTATATAGAATCTCCTTAGTGCTTCTTGACAAGGACTTACTAATCAATTGCCGTCTTAGGCCAAAGAAACAGCGGTTGGCAAGTGTGATTCTTCGCTTGATTTCTGATGTGATGTCATTGTCAGAGTTTAAAGCGGAGTCGAGGTAGACAAAGTCCCTAACTACCTCAACGTTATAGCTATATATATATTGTGTGGTGAAACTGAGCGCATCAGTTGTGGCGTTTTTGATGGCTTTTTGGCATCGGCGCCACTTCGGCACTTGATGCTGGCATCATTGGACTTCTCGAAAGGTTGAGGGATACGCGATCGGCAAAGGTTCTGGTGGTTTTTTGCGTTTGTAGTCGTCCAGCGTTAAATCTCCTGACAGTATTTTCACTGGGTGTAGTTTTTTTTTTTTTTTTTTTTTTTTTATATAGGTACTTCTCCCGGGAAAGGCGAACCTATAACGCTTCAACAGCGCCCCGAGATGCCTGCAGGTGTATGTTTGCTCTGCACTTAAATCGCTGCAAATTGTAGTCTTCTGGAAATATATCCACAGGAAGCGAGTTCCAAAGTTTGCTTGTCCTGTAACAGAAGGAGTTTTTGAAAATAGATGTCCTCGCGGTTGTCAAGTGTACTGTATGGTCATGAGCATTAGCAGCCTGTCTTGTTGGGCGCCCAAAAGTTGCATTTCGAAGGATAATGTCTTTGAGTTCCTCAGAACATCTACACTGAAAAAAAAAGGTACACCATAGTAGTGAAAAAGTTCATCAATGTGATGAAAAAATCAACAATTTTAGTCCAGTGAACTTTTTCATTAGTATGATGAAACCGATTTCGTCAATATGATGTTGTTCATCATTCATCAACTTTGTTCATCAATATTATGAAAAATTCATCAATATGATGAATCCAAATTCCCCTTTAATTTCATAATGTGATGAATGTATTCATCATATTGACAAATTTGTTCATCAATATGATGCACACTTTCTGTGCTGTCAAATTTGTTTTCATGTAGTTGTAAGATTATTCACACAAATAAAAACATGAAATAAAAATACTGACACCAATATAAATCGTAAAGATATAGCCTTCCCACTTTCATGGGGATGGTAAAATACTTAAACGAGCATAATGTCATGAAAATGGTAATGGTAATATTATGTGAATTTAACTATTGAATTTCTTCGCATCCGAAAGGAAAATATTCAAACGAAAGTCAGTTTTACCACGAAAGTCGATAAAGTGTAGTGGCAAAAACTCACGCGCTCAAGAAATATTGAAGATTTATAAAAATAAATTTTATTTCTGAGTTACTTTTATCACTCCTGGGACAATTTTTTTTTTTTTTTTCATAATGGATCCCAATGAGAATCAGAGAACGGCCATTTGCCTGCCATATGCATAGAGTCACAGGGTGCATGTGCATACATTTGTGTTTGAAATGTGTTTTTGCGTTTTTTGTTATTTAGTTATAATTTTATTGATCCATTCTGTTGAATTTTATAATGTTGAGGCGTGAGAGAACAATGTACGAGAAAAGTTTGGTTAAATAACAATATTACATTGATTTTGAAAATATTTTTAAAAAGTAAATATTTATTTACATTTATGTGTGTAATGAAATCACAACGTTATAATTATATAGCGAGCTCTTTTTTTTACCAAACGGAAATCGTTGTAGAAAATTCATGATAATTGCAGTTTTATTTTAATGACGTATTTATTTAACATCAAAAATCGACCCTACTGCTAAGTTTCCACCGGAGAATAACTGCGAGATTTAGAAAAATTTCCGTAAATCCCGCATAAATCTCGGAATTTATCATACGAAAGTAATCTCATAAAAAGGGAGATTAGAAATAAAACAAACACACTTTTCACAGCACGATATGTCAAAAGTGAAAAAAAAAAAAAAAAAAAAAAAAATGAAAGAAAAGACATCAAAAATGGAAAAATGTCTCTCTCTCTCGTGAAATGTCATTTTCTCTCAAATGGACAGAGCCAGAGAGAATACGTCAAGTTAATCTTCTTTTATTTGGTGGAAACACTTCGGGATTAATTCTAAACCTCTTGTACTTAATCTTGGTATTTGTGTTCGGTGGAGACGTAGCTTAACCTACCTTTTAGAAGTATGTACCTATTCTAAAATACGTACAACAACATTTTTCGATATTTACGTTTTACTTTTTACAAATGAAAAAGCTATATCAAGATATCGGAAAAATAAGCCCCTTTGAAAATTAGATAGTCTTACTCATGATTTAGCTTTTAAAACGTCGCTATGAACATTTAGAGCAAACAATTTATGCCGAAAAACGTTCGTTTAAATAGTAAAATCATTGAAATGAAATCACTTGGTCAACACCTCCCAGATATATCTATGCAACTGAATTAAAGTTATACATTAATTACATATCTTTAATTAAGGCTAGGTAAATTGCATTCTTTTTAGGGTAAATGAGGCGCTCCATCGAAGATATAGGTTCTAATTATATCAGTTTCATTATAGTGATAACATAATAAATACTTAAAATATATTAATGTATTAAAGCTATTTATGCAAATTTATAACATTTTATATAATGTGAATAATCGAAGTTAGACTATAGCTTTTTATATTTCCACCATTCTTACACTAATATTAAATTTTTCACAGTTCATTAATTGTTTTAAATTGTATATACTACAGTTTATTTAGCAAAACCAGTCGCCCGTAGTAAAAGAAAAAAGAAAAAAGTTTGTTCAAATGGATACTTTTGGGGGAACATTAATTAAAAGATAAACAAATAATTATGTGATGAAATTTCTAAATCACATATATCGAATCTTTTAAGATATTCATCGTTCATTCACAATTTTCTTCTATGCCACCCTGTGTAGATACTTTACGCTTGATGAGCAATGGCATATAATTATCTACGCATATATACATTAAAAGACTCATCATGCGTGTGTGAGTACAAATGCTGTACCAACATCGCGTGTGTACACCTACAGCATACATCATATTAACAATCGGTGCATCACATTGAAGAAACCGATGAAAAAAATTCTTCAATATGAGGATTCCATTCATCAATATAATGAATATAAGGTTGAATTTAATTTTTTTCATCAATATAACGAATCAGTTCATCTATATTATGAAGGTTTACATCAACGTTCTCCTTAATAAAATTTAATGTCTGTTTTTTGACGAATGTTGTCATCAATATAATAAAAGCCGTCATCAAAACGATGAACGTCGTTATCAATATGATAAAAATTTAAAACTTGGCAATCGTACTTGAATATGATGATTCCATTCATCAATAAGACGAATAAATCATCAACTGGATGAACAAATGACTAAATTCATCAAAATAAATGTTTTCGTCATATTGATGAAATGTTTTGATGAAATAATGAACGTAGTTCATAAAAACATACGCTAAATTCTCTTCAGAATCCTGTTGAAAAAATTGATGACTTCATTTTCATCATATTGAAAAACTGTTCATCAATTGTCAAAAAGTTTTCATGAATTTGTTCATCATATTTATGAAAATTACGTCATATCAATGAATATCATGTTGATGAACGCCATTCATCAATACGACGTCGACTTTTTTTTTCAGTGTACCATGGAAGTACCTATAGAACAAGCATAGGTCAGCGACTTGTCTTCTGTGCACCAACGGTTGTAGATTCGATGTGAGTGTAGGGTCTCCAATGAGTCGAACTGCTCGTCTCTGTATGCTATCAAGCAGGTTAAGTGAATGTTTTGGGGCCGAGCTCCATATATGGGAACAATATTCCAAGCCTGGTCTAACCTGTGCTTTGTAGAGAAGGAGAAGTTGCTTGGTACTTCGTTGCTCTAAATAGGTAGCTCAACTTTGCGGACGCCGATCTTGCGATAAAGGATATTTGGTCCTGCCATGTGATTCCTGAATTGACTGTGACTCCTAGAAGGTGCATTGAGTCCTTGTGATGGATTGGATGGTCATCCATTTGGATCTGAGGAACTGTTGATGCATTTTTTCTGGAAAATGTTGTGAGCTGTGTTTTGTTTGCATTAAATACAACCAAGTTGTCCTTTCCCCACTTCAAGATTTTGTCCAGATCATCATTTAGAGAATTAATTTGTTCACATCTCTGACTGTGTGATGTAGCCGTATTCACAGGCCCATTGTTCGAGATGGAGGATATGAGAGTGCTGTCATCTGCAAAGCTGTAGATATTATTATTTGTCGATCCAAGCAAATCGTTGATGTGGAGAAGAAATAGAGTTGGAGAAAGAATAGATCCTTGGGGCACTCCTGCATTTATAGCAAACGAATTGGAAGATACACCATCTACAACAACTTGGATCGATCTTCCCAGAAGAAAATTTTGCATCCATCCGCAGAGTTGTTGTGGTAATCTGTAAGACGCTAACTTGCCTAATAGGGCTCTATGCCAGACTCGGTCAAATGCCTTTGATATGTCCAAGGCTACGGCTCTGGATTCGCCGTGTTGTTAAATTGATTGTGTCCATAAGTGCGTTACGTAGCTTAACAGGTCACCAGTGGAACGACGGCTCCGAAATCCGTATTGCCTGTCGCTTCTTAATCGATGGCCTTCTAGATATTTGATTATTTCGACATTTATTGCCTTTTCCATTACTTTAGAGAGCATTGAAAGTATCGCTATTGGACGATAGTTTTGTGGCAGACATTTCTTCCCTTTCTTTGCAATAGGTTGAATGCGAGCGGTCTTCCAGCAAGAAGGAAACGTCTTCTGGGAGTACGACATGCTAAATAGCTTACAGAGTACAGGTGCAAGTTCTGGTGCACAGTTCTTGAGTACTATAGCCGGGATTCCATCGGGTCCCGTTGCCTTATTGCAATCTAGTTCTTTAAGGATGCGTTGAATTATTCGAGGCCGAAATTTCACTTCTGCCATCGATGATTGTATCCTCGGGATATTTGGTGGCTCTAGCTGTGCAGAATCTAGGGTGGAATTCTTTGAAAACATGCTAGCGAAAAGATCTGCCTTTTCTTTAGGTGTTGTTGCTAGCGTGCCGTCTTCTTTTATTAGAGTTGGAAAAGAAGAGCAACAATAACCAATTTATAAGCTTTGTTTTTAGTTTATTTTCTAAACGGGTTTAAGTATATAATGTTCTAACAGTTCGAGTGTAGATTTGTGCAAAATGGTAAGGTTTCGTCATTAAAATGTGACGGCTCAGCCTGAACTTGACTGTGTTGGGCTTGATAAAAAATGTATGCTCAGTTCCAATAGATAATTTATGTAAGGATCTTTTTGTAATTTGGACTTTGCAAAACATAACCTTATTCACTGTAGCACCACACTTAGTTTCATTTTGTTAAATATTTCCCTGGGTATTTCAAGCTAATTAAAAAGTGTGGTTGTCTTTTAGCCAACGGAATTTCGGCTCCAGAATAGGGATAGCTTAGCGGCATCCGAGGAAATAGCTTTAAATTAAGCTGTTCCTCTACTTTGGTGTGGTGGACGCATATCAAAAGCACATAATGTATGAAAACAAAAAGTTTGAAAGTTTTCAAAAAGGGAACTAAAAAAGGGCCCGAGCGGAAATAAGGAGACTCCTCATAAAATACGAAGATAGCAAAAAAAAAAAAAACAACAACAAAGACATTTATTTTCAAGAAAAAAAAAAAACTATTTTTTTCATTACGAAACACTTTTCATTTCGATTATTTTTCAAAAAGTGGGGAGCCAAGGGTCCTGTGACTAAAAAAGGAGTCAAATGGTACGCTGACAAACATTCGTCGAGAAACAAATACGAGTATGCGATGTTGAGCATAATGTTCGGTAAAGCATTCCACATTATTGTTGAACAACTCAAAATCAAATCGCTATATTTCAGTTCGGCTAAAAATACGTTTAAAGGTACGCTATTAGACAATTTTGTGGAATTGTTGGACGGGTAAGGAAAGCAGTTGGCCAATGGCCATTAATTCTTTTTTGTGTACGATTTTCAGATGAATTTTTAAAACGTAGCGTTTATTGTTTTTGTTTTAAAATCACCAGGTAAGTATGGAGGTTGCAAGTAATAATCCTTAGGTCCAAAGCACACGGAGCAACTGGAAAAAAACTGATCAGCGATGCTAATTGGCACTGGCAGCTATTTTGCTTTGAGTCATACCCTGTGTAATCAAAGGGGACGATGCACATGACGCTACTGGTTGAAAACTCGTTTGCCATTCACAAAAATACAGTTTGTAACCAATTTTCTGTTGATTTTAGGTCGAGTTGCCTATTGATTGATTTCAGTTTCTAGTTTATCGAGCGAACAACAGACCAACTTGTTGCTGGTGGGGGAGTTTGGAAAACATCCTGACAACTTGACGATTGACGACAATGAAGAACTAGAGATTTTTATTGGCGATAAGTTTCCTCGTGTGTGGAGTCAAGTCTCCGCTGAGTTTACAACTGGTCTGTAACGCGAGTTGCCAACCGGTTTAGTATTTTCCAGTTGCTCCGTGTGCATTGTGCCTTAATCAAAGAAAGCGCACTGCAACTTGCAGTTTATGGTGGTTGGGTGCTGTATGAATAGGGTAGGCACTGATTGGCGTCAACTTGGCGATGCCCAGTCGTTGTAACTGTTCATACACATCAATTGTGCTTATTTTACCTCCGCGTGGTAGCCACCGGGTACTGGTCTTGTCCTTCCGGGCATGACTTGCTAAACTTATAAGCGCGAGTGTTGAACACGAAGAAAATAGCAACACTATAATGCTCTGTCGGAATGACTGCCTGATCGAGTCTCAGAGGTCTTACATGAGCCCCTCAGAAAGAGGACGTACGGCGGATGAATTCACATGGTTGAATCAACGGTGGCGTCAACAGTCAACATGGCAGATACCTCAATGAGCTACTTTGACGTATTTGGAGCTGAGGTCATTGAGGATTTTTCAGCACTAGTCAGGGTGTTGAAATAGAGATGGTGGCGGAAGAGCCCTTAATGGGTCAACGGCAGCTCTCACATCCCCGCAGCGGGTTACTGACTCCGGAATATTCCGGCTCCTTTTGCCCAAGGGGTTACAGAAAGGGCCTGGTCCTCCAGGTTGGGGGTTGTGCGTGGGGGAACGACCCTACCACGGAAAAAAAAGAATTGTTGCGAAGCAACCAAAAGCCTCGGATAAGGACGGATTCACTGTTGACGACCCTGCAAAACGAAAAAAGGACAATGACGTTCGGATCTGCACGTGGAATGTTCGAACTCTGAACAGACCGCGTGCAGCCGAACAACTAGCGGAGGCCCTAGACTGCTACAAAGCAGGTATCACCGCCATCCAGGAAGTGCGGTGGGATGGGCCGGGCAAAAGGAGGATGAAAAACTGTGACATTTACTACGGTGACTGCTACAGAGAACAAAAGCAGCGTCTATTTGGATGCGGATTTGTTGTAAGCGGCAGACTTAGGCAAGAAGTCTTGAGCTTTCGACACGTTAGTGAACGCCTTACAACTATCCGCATCAAGGCTAAATTCGCCAACATCAGCCTGATATGCGCTCACGCCCCCACAGAAGATAAAGACGATGCTACCAAAGAGTGTTTCTACGAGCTCCTCGACAAAACATATGAGCAATGTCCTAAGCATGACGTTAAAATCGTCTTGGGTGATTTTAACGCCAAAATAGGAAAGGAGGACATCTTTGGTAGCACAATCGGAAAACACAGCCTACACGACACCACGTCTGGAAACGGACTTAGGCTGATTGATTTTGCTGCGGGACGTAATGTTACCATAGCTAGCTCACGGTTTCCTCACCTCAATATACACAAAGGAACATGGCGGTCACCTGATCATCAAACCGTCAACCAAATTGATCACGTTGCGATCGACGCAAGGCACTCCTCCAGTATTCTAGATGTCCGAACTTTCCGAGCGGCCAACATAGACTCGGACCACTACCTTGTTGTAGCCAAGGTACGGATGCGGATATCCAAGACGCCACAACAACGAGAAAATACTGTGAGGAGATTTAACGTTGGACGACTACAAACGCAACAAACCGCCAGAACCTTTGCCGATCGCGTATCCCTCAACCTCTCGAGAAGTCCTATGCTGCCAGCATCAAGTGCCGAAGACCAGTGGCGCCGATGCCAAGAAGCCATCAAAAACGCCGCAACTGATGTGCTCGGTTTCACCAGTCCACCCCCCCGAAACCCCTGGTTTGACGAAGAGTGCCGGCAAGCACATGCAGCAAAACAAAGTGCCTACGAAGCGTCGCTGCATAGAAGGACGAGAGCACCTCGTCAGCTCTACGAGCAAAAAAGGAGGGAAGAACATCGGCTTCTCCGGAGAAAAAAGAGAGAGCATGAGAAGCGCGCGATCGAGGATATAGAGAGGTGTTACTCCAGGAACAATGTTCGGAAGTTTTACCAAAAGGTAAAAAGAACGTGTCATGGCAACAAGACCCGAACGGAGACCTGTAGAGACGAGCAAGGAAACCTTGTAGTAGAGTCACAGTCGGTGCTGAGGACATGGAAAAACCATTTCTGCAGACTGCTAAACGGCGAAGACGACACAAATTCCGCTGTTAGGCAGAACGATCCATTCAACCTGGACGATGACAGCAAAGATTTCCGTCCACCTGACCAAAATGAAGTGAGGATAGCAATATCTAAGCTTAAATCCAACAAGGCTGCTGGTCCAGACGGCTTACCTGCCGAGCTCTTCAAGGCAGCCGGAGATGACTTGGTAGAGTGCATACACCAACTCATCTCCAAGATTTGGTTAGAGGAAAGTATGCCTGATGAATGGAACCTCAGCATTGTTTGCCCGATCCACAAGAAAGGAGACCCTCTAAACTGCGCCAACTATAGAGGCATCAGTCTCCTGAACACTGCGTATAAGATCATGTCTGCTGTATTGTGTGAACGCCTGAAACCATTCGTCAACGATCTGATAGGTCCCTATCAGTGCGGTTTTAGGCCCGGTAAGTCCACGACCGATCAAATATTCACACTACGGCAGATCCTGGAAAAAACCCAAGAATACCAGATCGATACTCACCATCTTTTTGTCGATTTTAAGGCCGCATATGACAGCGTTTATAGAGACGAGCTATACAGAGCCATGTCTAGTTTTGGCATCCCTGCCAAACTTGTCAGATTGTGCAGAATGACGATGGAGAACGCTCGCTGCTCCGTAAAGGTCGGAAACAATCTCACCGAGACCTTTGATGTCAAAAAAGGATTTAGACAAGGTGATGCGCTGTCATGTGACTTCTTCAACATCATTCTTGAGAAGATTGTGCGAAACTCACAAGCCAACACCAGAGGCACAATTTTCTATAAGTCTGTGCAACTGCTTGCATACGCTGACGACATTGACATTGTTGGTACAACACAGCGAGCTGTCACTGGTGCGTTTGCAAGTATTAGTACAGAAGCGGAAAAAATGGGTTTAGTGGTGAATGAGGGTAAAACAAAATATATGCTGTCAACAAGAAGGGACACACGACATCGACGAATCGGGCAGAACGTCACGATAGACAGCTATAACTTTGAGGTAGTTAGGGACTTTGTCTACCTCGGCTCCGCTATAAACTCTGATAACGACATCACATCAGAAATCAAACGAAGAATCACACTTGCCAACCGCTGTTTCTTTGGCCTAAGACGGCAACTGATAAGTAAGGCCTTGTCGAGAAATACTAAGGAAACTCTGTATAACACCCTCATCATCCCAGTCCTGCTTTATGGTGCAGAAGCATGGGCGCTATCAAAGGCGGATGAAGATCTCCTTGGTCGTTTTGAACGCAAAATTCTTCGAGTGATTTTTGGTCCCGTTTGCGTTGACGGGTTTTGGAGGAGAAGATTTAACAGCGAACTCTACGAGCTGTACAGCGACATCGACCTAGTCAGAAAAGTACGCATCAGTCGTCTAAGATGGCTGGGACATGTAGAGCGAATGGACACCAACGCTCCGGCCCGAAGAGTCTTCGATTCTAACCCGGAGGGACAACGCAGTAGAGGAAGACCTCGCCTTAGGTGGCGCGCGCAAGTGGAAGGGGACCTCAACCAACTTGGAGTGCGCAACTGGAGGCAGTTAGCCAAAGATCGCGCTAACTGGAGAGGCGTATTGGTTGAGGCCCAGGTCCACCCCGGACTGTAGCGCCACCTAAGTAAGTAAGTAAGTAAATAAATGTTCAACAAAAGGCTGATAATTAAGTTATAACTACACGTGTGATTGTTCGCAATAATTCTTGGAAATAAGCCCGGCGTTAAACAATCAATTAAATCAATCGTACATTGTGAAAGTCGAGCTCATGTATGTTATAATAAATGAGATGTTTTTACAAGTTGAGCAGCAATATTGTCTGTAGCTTGTGAAACTAGCTGACTAATGACAAGAGCAGAACACAAAACAGCTTTACACAAATACAGGGTGCATACCGATTTGTACACGTAACTCTGAGCGCGCATATAAAAACTGGTATAGGCCCGAGAGGCGTTAATTCAGATTAATTAGTAAGAGTGCAGTGGTTGGCGCTTTGTATAGTGGATGTGAATTTCAGGGACAGCGATTATTTGGTCGTATTTACATAAATTAGAAAATCCAACCTAATGGACCTATTGGACCAAATAGGAAGCTCTATTCATGTGGGTTCAGAGTGGGTTTCAATAGCAAATGAGTCGAAATCTGTATGTATGCATATATTTTGGAACTGGTAGGTATATAGCCAAACTATTTGTGCATTATGACAAATACTTGTTTTGTATCTGTTACTTAAATCAATAAAACGATCTTAGAAAATGTCGTTGTGTTTGCCAATGGAAAATGAAAAATTTATGTCGAGCTACCTGCTGTCACTTAGTTTAGGTTACTAAGCACAACGTCGGGACCTCAATTTTGTGTGCACTTATACGGGGAGAGTACGATAACTTTGGCGCCAAAAATTGATAATTTTTTTTTTTATAAGGGAGCTTAATTACAAGCATTTTTTAAGGATTACAAGGGGCAGTAGATACTAGAAACAAATTCAGTGCCTTTGTTCACATTTTTTTTTTTTGGAAAAATCAGCATTCAAATCTTTTTTCTGAAACATTATTTTTAACATCCTTATGTTAAAAAAACTTTTTTTTAACATCCTTGTGTGAAAAATAATGTTTCAGAAGAAAGATTTAACTTATCTTACATATATCTCTGAATTGTGAAATATGTGGTAACAAAATTCTTGTAAATTTATATACGAAATAAAGCTATCTATCAAATATTTTTTTAATTTTGTTTTTATCTTTAAAATTAAAGTTTTTTTTTTTTTCAAAAACTATTAACAATAACTTGCTTTGAAAACAATTTGAAAGAACTGGTTCCTGGATTTCAAAAATGGTAAAGTACTTTATTGTTAGGGTTGTCGTTGTTTTTATAATATATGTATATTTTTTTTGTGCTTTTTAAGTTTTTGAAAATGCTTTAAAAAAAAAACTACTGAATATTTTTTCTCAAATTTTTTTTTTTATTCAAACTAGAGACTGGATCTAAACAGTAATAATCAGGCCCGGTGGATTATATCAAACCAAGAGTTAGCAACCATAAAGCTCACAAGGGTACAACGTCTCGCATGCTTTGGTCTCCTTAGAGCCATACGAACCTGCCCCATAGCTGCCATAGAAGCCATAAAAGGACTAACACCCCTCTATACATAACTTTGGCACAAAAGAATGAAATAAGTGAACACGCCAGAACTAAGACTTTGTTCTCCGAAATTGCAAAACTTGCCAAAAACTTTATGATTCAATAAACTTTTTTCTTTGAAGATCCCCAACAGAGATGCAAGGGGTAGCAATTGCCTATCAAAATTCCAGATCAAAACTGTATGGTTCTAAAATGGAATCAGAGAATCAATGTTTCAGCCGGTTTTCACGAACCAAATCATGGCGTCATGAACGATACAATTGCTGTTTTTTTTCACGAACGTTTATGTAAATTTTGTCGACTGATCGCAACCATATTTAGTTAGTTTTCACGCACAAACAAAATTTAACTTATGTCGTTTTCCACTGAGATAGGAAAAGCCCTTTGTTAAATTCAGAGTAGTTTTTCTGTTCTCTGTTCTCGAATCACAAAAAAAAAATTTCAGAGTCAGAGCATCTCAAATCTCGAGCTAGATTTACACCTACTTACGTGGATATCAACATAAATTGAATCGATTTTTATAACCACGAATTAAAATTTAAGAACATCTGACTTTTAAAATTAGGCACGAAAAATCTTAAATCTGAGAGCAAAATCTGAAAATCCCAATGACAAACGACAGTAACTATTTTTAAACAAAAAATCGAAAATTTATTTGATTGTTTCAGTAAAAAATGTAAGTTCATTCTGATTCAGCAAAATAGTAGACTTGGAATTTTCGTAGAAAGTTCCTTGTTAGACAACGCTCTTCGAACTTAACAAAATATGGAGTTAACTCAAATAAGTTTTCATTCTTACGAAGTTTTGCAAATGCTTCGATTTAGTTTTTTTTTTAAGTACCTAATTAGAAAAAAAAATGTTCTTCAGAGAACTGTTAAGCCCTGAAAAAAAATATATGAGAAAAGCAGAAAATCGACTGCTCTAAAACTATTTCTGACGTAATAGTACAAACGATCTGGTATATAGATTGAGTAGGAGATTTTGAAGATGTTTCGCATTTTTAGTAAATCTTTCGAAATATAACTGCAGAACCTATTTTAAATACAATCCAGTGTTTATAGAAAAAATCGGAAAGAACTATTTGAAATACAAGTGTTTGGTACAAGCACGTACGAGCAAGTCGAGGACATCGGATCCGCACCGACAAAACAGGAAACACTATAGAAGGAACATTTTTGGAAAAACCTGTAGGCACAGCTCAGAGAAAGTAATTTTATTTTATTATTTAAAAAAAAAATAGACAGTTCGATTTTTCCTGACCGCTTTAAAAAATTTTTGACTTTCCCTGACATTCCCTGACCAAATTTTCGTTCTCTGACTTTCCGTGAAGTGGCAACCATGTATTTAAACGCATTGCACTTAGGCGATTTTTCCACTATTTCATTTTCACAATATAAGAAAAAGTTTGCCGAAAGCTTTCTCGGCTAAAAAAGGTAAGATACATAATTCTTCTTACTTTGTCTGTTAACTTTGTATAATGATTCAATCATGGCAGTTGAAAGTGAACACATACAAAAATCTAGACATCTTCAGTCGAATCGAAACTAGATGGTCGGTACCATAAACAAATCATACTGAGACCCCCAACTCACAATCCTCTTGCCGCTGGCCCCCTCAATTTTTGCCAGGAATCCGCCATTTTGTTGTCCTATCCGTGTACGCCAATTCCTATCCGTTTTGCTTTGCCCACAGTGAAATGTAAAAAGATTAGGTGCGAATGTGTTGGTTGAGAGGATTTTTGACATTTGTCAATACGAATTTCTATGCAACAATACTAGCGCACCTAAACTTTTTGGGAGCGTAAAATTTAGCTTGTAGGCAAATAACTGTTAATCGGTCGAAGTTGGGGGTCTCAGTATTGTCTGTGGTCGGTACTACCTAAGCCAACTTACTAGACAGTCAGTGAAATCTTTTTTTTTTTTTTATGATTTTGCATGATTGTCGTTACGATTGATTATATTAATTAATTTTCATTCAAACTAAACTATGGGCCTTACATATTTTTTAATAAAATAAATTTCCTAATCCACCCACACATGTTTTCTTTTATATTTTACTTCTCGTTTTAGCCTTTAGTAAATGTGCAATTTATAGTTCCGCGGCACATTTTCCTCAATAATAGATTCTTCGCACCGACTTTAAAATTCAATACTTAGATGAATTTTCCCAATCCTATACATAAATAGGCGAAGGGAAATAGTTAAGAACCACTTTCACTAACTTAAGCACAAAATTGGAAAAATTGTTCAGAGATCCAATGCTGTCTGTAATTAGTTTTTCAATATGTTGCGTATAAGCCAGGTTAATAAATATACAGACAATTTCGGAATTAAATTCTATTAAGAAGCCGTCTTCCAGGAGATTTGTAGCATATTTTCATAGACCACTAAAGCAGTTATTTGATTACCTACCTCAACTACAAAAAAAAAAAAAATATATATATATAAAAAAAGTATTTGCACTAATGTTTTTATTTTGCTAACTTTAACAACAACAGTTTTAATGCTTGAATCGAATAGAAATATATTATGGGTATTCCCCTTAATTGCAACACGTCGGGTTGTCAATTTTTGCAAATCAGAATAGCTTGTCACAACTCTAAATTTTAGTTTTGTTGGCAAGCTATTCACTAAAACAATGACAGATAACAAACCGATAATTATTATTTAATACAACCGTCATATGACCCAAAAATGCGATATTTCTCTGAATTTGACATTTAGAATCGTAATAGATTTTATTTTCAATATTTTGTCACCTTCACATTCCTCTGCAAATATTGAAAAATTATTATTTATTATTTTTAAATGAATAAAAATTCGTAATAGTTTGAGAGCTGAAACAGTTGTTTAAGTTCAATCTTTACAAAGGATTTGTTGCGCTTTAATGAAGCGAATCGCTCTGATTTTGATATAAGCAATGAAATTCTAAGTCATTTGAAATCAATTAGCAACATTTCAAACAGCAATGCTATTTATTTATGACAAACTTTTCTTTTGATATTATGTGATTTATGTATATATTTATATACATATACATATACATTTATATACCTACTATAATTTCGTCGAAAAAATACCTAAATTAAAGTTTAATTTAAAGAACTTCAAAATTGTATTTTATATTTTCCTGTTTTTATATTTTGCAAAAATCTTGAAAAAAATATTTTTTATTTCAGAAAAGCAAGATTTACTGATTTTTTGTCTGGCAACACTGTATTCTACCGCCATTCATTATTTAGATCTACTGAGTTTCAGGAATTCTCCATAATTTCCCCATCTAAAGCCTGAAATACTTCGGAATAAAAGTGTACACAAATATTGTTTCTGTAGACACATACGTTTTCAATTCAACAGCGCACAAATCAGCAAAGATGGCATAATATTATGTATGAGAGATTTCCGGAACATAAATTATGTAAAATCAGCTTCAATTTAGTGGCTAACTCCAAATATTCTCCGGCTTATGAAAAAGCGTGACGATGCATTTAAAAGCTGGACGAAATATGAGATTGAGGAATTTGACAATCTAAATCGATCACTCCGAAATAAGACAGCCATCAAAATCAGAAATGCAAAGCGTGCTTTCTACAACAGAAAATTAGGTACTTGTTCGTCTAGCAAAGAGATATGGCAACAAATCAAATCAAATCTAACGCCATGGGAGTATTCTTCAATTATTCTTCAATTTCTGTAGGGTACACCAAGAAGATGTTTCTGAAGCTTTATTAGCAATCAAATCTAACGCCATGGGAGTTGACGAAATTCACCCTAAAATTGTTAAACTTTTGCTTCCTTATATACTGCCCTTTATAACGCATATTTTTAACACCATATCAACAAACATAATTTTTCCCTTCGCAATGGAAGAAACCTAAGGCTATTCATATCCAAAAGAAACCGAACGGAAATTCAGTGGAATACCGACCCATTTCAATACTCCCCTTCTTTTCTAAGGTCTTCCAGAAAACTATACTTGTACAAATGCAGAAATGTCTCTTAAGAAAAAATCTACTAAATCAGTCGCGTTTTCGCACAAAAAGGAGCTGTAAGACCGCTTTATTATTGGTAATCGATTACATCAAAAATGCTGTCGATGAAAATCATGCTAATATTCTCTCCTTACTCGATTTTTTGAGGGCCTTCAATACCGTCAACCACTCGATCCTTTGCTCCGAACTTAGAAAAAGAGTTCAAGTCTTCACCCTCTTCAATGAAACTCGTCTTCTCCTATCTACACGGGAGGCAGCAACGAGTGTCAGTGGGTAAGGGTTTCTCAAGGTTATTGCCAGTAAGGTGTGGGGTCCCTCAAGGCTCAATTCTGAGACCACTACTTCCTCCCTACACCAACAAAAAATCCTAGTATCGAAAACTACTCTTTTACCTATACTACTATATTGCAGTGCGATCTTCTGCTGCCCAGATTACAATACTAGAAGAAAGCTTAATGTTGTGTATAATGACGTTGCCCGATTCGTATTTAATTTAAAGAGATATGACCATGTTTCCCTGTATGCAAAACAAATAAGCGGTTGTACTTTCGACGGTCTACTCACATATAGAGCCCTATGTCTGTTGCATGATATCTTACAAAGTAAACAGCCGGAATACCTATCAAATAAGCTCCGATTCCTTCAGTGGAGCAGATCGTGTATGCTCATACAAACTATATATGCATGTCAAATTTCCGAACGTCAGTTTTTTGTTAGCTCTGTAAGATTGTGAAGTTCTCTGCCCATTAACATTAGAAAGATTAGAAGCAGGAATAATTTTAGATATTCTCTGTTAAAATATCTGACCACTGGAACTGTCATAAACCTTAAACTTTGTAATGTACACACCTTTTTCAATTTGCTTTGGTCTTTATTTTTAAATTTTGTCTTAAACTGTAAATTTATTTCCTTTTACCTGTATTTACTTATTTTGCACATGTTATTCTAAATTAACGCTAAAGGCTTGCAAACTTTAAAAGATGCTTGTTGTCTTAAATTGTAATAGGTACCTACTGTTATTATTAAATTGAAATTGAATTGAAGTTATGTACTAAAATTATTGCATAATAATCAGTATAGCTCCGTTTTAACTTGAAAAATGTTTAGTTATTAAAAATACTATTTTTGAGAAATATTCCTCAAACTATTTTTTAGGGAATGTCACGAAGTTTGCATTTTTTAGTGAGAACTTTGTTAACAACTGTCACTTAATATTCGTTATTTTGCAAACAAGATTCCATTTTTTATTTTTTATTAAATTCATTTTTACGTATGCAGCTGATGCGAAACGAAAAGTCCTATACAAAACACATTCATAAACGAAAAAAAATGTTCTCTGTTTTAATTTTTTTTTTTTACAACAAGCTGTTGTTTTGCCTTTGGAATTCAACTGCAACAAATTTTTTAACCACTAAACCCTTTCATTAAAAAAAAAAAAGAAAAGAAAAAAAGAACGATAATGTTCTGTAGTCTGTACTCTTATAAATTTGTAAGGTGTGTTTTACGTTATAACTGCAAGATCGCCGGTCAGTTGGTTTGAACAGGGATCAAATACAGTAAGGAACAAAATTAGAACGTTCGCATCTTGGAAAAAACCAGGCAGATCAGCGTGTTTTTTTTTAAGTATTTTTGACAGACTTTTCTTTTTATGTATACGTTTTCCATCGTCGTTCTGAATTTCTAAATCTAGCACACCAAATAATCAGCAACTTCAAATTATGTGTCAGCCCAGTGCTCACTATAATACAATTTGGCAAAAGCGAAACTATAAAATTTTAAGTTAATACCTCTGACTAAAAATGCAATCCCACTAGGGGTTCCAACTTTGTACTCCCACATCCCACTAGCCATTACGACGACAAAAACGACGAATGTCGTAGCCGTAGCTGTCGCTTTATTCAATTTTTTTTTTTGTTTCTTCTTCTTTTTTGAATGAACACCTTTTAGAACTCTGCCAACACAATCGTGCGCGGCGGCAACAACAGCGACAGCGACACCACACACCACACTCCATACAGCATACACACCGCCACACCGGATACCTGCCTCAGAGCTGAGACCTGAGACGCAGCGGGGTGACCCCACGGGCACCAACACACAAGTTTCAATCCACTACCAAGCATTTACCTGACAGCATTTAACACGTGATCTGTTTGTGCTGAATAAGCGGGAGAAGCAATGAAACCGAAGCAATAAATTTCCAAACTGGTGCCGTCATGTCTGGCATGGTTTGTGCGACTCGATTCGGTGCGATCCGATATTGGGGTTAGAGAGCTCGTTTGATCGTTGTCGTTGGCGTTTTCTTGTTGGTGTATACTTGCAGGCATGGCGTTTGATAATCAACAAAAGCCAGGCGTTTTAGGTTTTGCTTCTTTTTTTTTTTTTTTCACTTTTTCTTCGAAATCTTTTCTGATTCTTCATTGATATTGGAAATATTTTTTTCTCTGTTTTTTATTTTTTTTTATTTATAATTTGTTTTTCGTTTACACGAGGGAAAAAAAGGAGTTTACATTTTGGTGTAGCTGTGTGCATCAATACCAGGCCACATGGATATCAAACACAATTAAATTGATATAAACTGGTTTTGTTTGAAATAAAGCGGCGGATTTGCGCTAGCATTTCTTTACTGGTTTGGCTGTTCGTATCGCGTTATTCATCAATTGAATGGGTGTTTTTTTTTTTTTTTTTTTTTTTATAGAGGTACGTTAAGATAGAATTATATATTACTTTTTGTTACACACTAACCGAGAGGGATGCTCAAATGATCGGCGTCGCGTCGACCGGTATGAATGAGGTGCAGGGTGCAGCTGATTAAATCAATTGACGACAGCGCAGCCGATCTTCGTGGTAGGTGATGATGATGATGATGATGATGCTGTTGCAGCGATATGCAGTTCGGTACAATTGGCCTTATTCAAAAACCAGTTGAATTATTAAAATGTTTATGAAGTCATTTGTGCTAGTTTTAAATTTAAATAAATGTGTATCTCAAACAAGTCTGGCAAGCGTGCGAATATCTGCCTCTTTCCGGCGCCAGACTTAAGCGGCGAACACGGTTTATATGGGAGTGTGGTGGGAATACTTGTGTGAAGGTATGAGAAACGCAAGCGGAAAATCAGGTTCATTCCGAGCGGATTGTCGTATACCCTATGCTTCGGATTTGATAGGTTTTTGGGACGTATCTTCTTTATCTCTGCTACGATTGTATAAATTATAAAATGAAAGGCTAGAAAGTGGTGATATTAGGTAATGCTGGCATTGAATAGAAGAAGAAAATCGCCGTGTCGAGGCAGGTTAGTGTCACAAAAATGCGTTGCACTCCGATTTTCGTTCTACCGAGACGGGTATTGTAAAATTTTGTCGAAACCACTTTCCCTTGGCATTCTTGCCGAGAAGAATATTCAATAGTGAGCCTTGGAAATGTAAGAGTAACGTCCGACAACAAGAAAAGAATGGTTGTTTTTTTTTTTTAAGAGCTAAGAACTCAACTTTTAAAAAATAACTACATATATGACTTGGTTGAAGCGGCTTTTTCAACAACTTTATTGTAAATTTGAGGATCTATGATTTTGTTTATAAACGCTCCTGGCACCCCTTCAAGAATAACAACAAATTAGCAGTTAGCGGATTTGCTCTCTGATTTTAACTATAAAAGTCCCAAATAAAATCCAAATTTCTTTACGAACGCATTTTCGCTCCAAATCTTAGAAACTATTAAAATATTATCACTGAATTCGTATGTTGTCAGCAGAACAACAAAACGAATACTGAAATATTCTCGAATAAAATTCAAATTTCCTCGCGAACGCAATTTCGCTCCAAATTTCAGAATTAATTGAAATATCATCACTCAAAATTTATGTACGATTATGTTTCCCTTGAAATACTAATTGCTTCTTCTATTTTTTATTACCTGGGCCGGTAATCATCAGATCAGACTACGTCGGCTAGAAGGTTTTCTGCTTTACTAATATTGCTACCACTTGAAAATAACTTATCGCTTTCTTTAGCTAATGATTTTTAAGAAAGATCAACGCCACATTATGTACCAATCAAAAAGGCTCGATGGACCACGTTCAATAGCCAGTTTTATCTTGTGGGCTGTATTTTATACCTGCTTTGTTTGCTTCTGAAATCCTGAAAAAAATTCCTTTTAAAAAACAATTTGAAATACTCAAACATCTTCAAGCTAAACCAAAATTGTGTTTGGAAAACAAAAAGAAACCAAAAAAGTATAGCAAGGAAAAAAAAAAGAAAGCTGAAAAATAAAATTCAAATAACAAGTCAAATTAAGGACAGTGGATTTATTTCTTCTAGGTTCCAGAATGCGCCTTTTTCGCTGTAGAGGCTGGGTTTGAGAATTCATATGAAATGCTTTAAATCAGTCATCGGTCATTTCCCCATTACTCTGGGTCCTTGTCATTAACGAAATACTAATGAAACTTGGAAACAGTGGGGTCAAAGTAGTTGCATACGCAGACGATGTAGTATTGCTTGCGACAGGCAAATTCTTATCGACAATAAGCGAACTGTTGGAGAACTCACTACGTACACTCAACTTGTGGACAAAACAATGTGGTCTTGGAATCAATCCCCAAAAAACCGAACTTGTGCTATTCACAAATAAAAGGAACATACCGCAATTCGAGCCACCAGCTATTGAGGGAACTCCCCTAAGAGTGGCAGAAAATGCGAAATATCTGAGAATAATTCTAGATAGGAAACTCAATTGGAAACCAAACATCAAGGAAAGAGTAAAGAAAGCAGCAAATGCATTCTATGCATGCAGCCGTATCTTCGGCAGAAAGTGGGGACCAAACCCTAGAGTAATTCTGTGGATGTACACGGCTATAGTGCGACCGATACTCACATATGGCAACTTAGTCTGGCGGCAAGCCGCGGACAAGGTAACCAATCTGAAAGAAATGACAAAAATACAAAGATTAGCATGTATAGGAACAACCAGTGCAATCAGAACGACACCAACCGCTGGGTTGGAGGCCATTCTCAACTTGCTACCCCTGGACCTATATATGCAAGAATCGGCCGTCAAAAGTGCACTCAGGATTAGCCAAACACAAGGCTGGAATCCTAATGCTACAGGACATGCGCAGATTTTGAAGAGATACGTAGAGAACGATGTTAGCTCTGACTACATGTCTCCCTACCTAGATTTCGACAAGCCATTCTCCTGCTCCTTTCCGAGCAGGGAGGAATGGGAAACAAACGAACCCGCTAAAAGGAAATCTATATCCATCTACACAGATGGATCAAAGATGGACTATGGCACTGGAGCCGGTCTATTCTCGGAGGAATTTAACATACGCCGCTCAATCAGGCTTCCTGATCATAGCAGTGTCTTCCAGGCCGACGTTCTGGCAATTATGGAAGCGGCGTGTATGGTGTCAATGAGGGCAATACCACGTAATGATATTACCATATTCATTGATAGCCAGGCAGCCATTAAAGCTATTTCGGCTACTGAAATCAAATCAAAGCTAATTCGCAGCTGTCGCGAAGAGCTCAAAGCTCTTGGCTCGCAGCATAATGTAAATCTCTGCTGGGTTCCTGGACACAGGGACAAAGCCGGCAATGAGATTGCAGACGAACTGGCAAGAAAGGGGTCTGCAATAGACCATGATCAGGCACTACAATCGATCAAACCACCACTCTGTAACCTCAGAGAACGGGTGGAAAACAAGATCCGAATGAAAGCCAACAACAGGTGGAAAACACTAACCACCTGTGAAATATCAAGGAAGCTTTGGCCTGAATATGACAAAAGACGGACCAACAAACTCTTGAAGTTTGACAGATCATCACTGTCTAAGTTGGTAGGTGCTCTGACAGGTCATAACTTCCTAAGAAACCATACAATGAAATTAAACCTCATAGACGATGACATCTGCAGGGGCTACGGTGATGAGGAGACGCATGAGGACACACCTCACTTCCTCTGTCACTGCCCGAGCCTCTGTCACTTGCGAAATAGAACACTTGGAAGATATTACTTCCAAGACATTCAAGAACTCTCAAACATCTCACTCTTTGATCTTCACAGGTTTTTGAGGACTTCAAGATGGCTGGACAACATCGAATAAGGAGAAGGAAACGTGGCCGAAATACAACACGGCTAAACCCCACAAATAAAGGGTATCACAATGGGTCCACAAGGACGTGAGTGTGGCGAAGCGAGGGTCACCCGCTTCGTCAGCCCAAAAACCTAACCTAACCTAAATCAGTTTTGTCATGGATGACTTGGTTGGCCGATGGCTTGGTCTTCATCATTAGGTTTAAACTTTAAAGTAGCTTCTACGTCAGAAATGGGTTTCTCCCTGGATGTAGGCGATGGGTTTATCAGTAGACGACCACTACATCTGCTCTATAGACGCAATGTTTGATCCACAGATTGTGGTTTTGCAAATAAAAAAAACTGACTCGGAATTAGGAGAGAGAGAGAGAATAAGTATTGATTTTTTATGTTTTTACTGACAATAGACCTGGGGTCGAATAACGTCGATTTAATCTACGGGAAAAAAAATCCCTCACGTATTGCTCGTTCAAAGATTACGCGATTCGACCCCGAACTCAAAGCCAATCGTGATATTTCGAACGATTTGAACATGGGCAACGCCATAGTGACATTGAAAATGCTAGACGAATCGGAACACTTAAATGTGGTCATCTAGGTGGTACCCAGGCTTAAATACCACCACCATTCTTGTATATACAGTAAACATTGTCGAAAGATGGACAGCCTCAGCATATCCTCAGCCTTTCGCGTATATGCCGTGCGGCATCGGAATGCACTATTGAATTTAGAATGACAAAGAATGGTTTGGTCAAATTTTGGAGAAACCTATTGTGAGAAATCACACACGACAACAGTCCTCGATCGAAGTATGCTATCAATCATCCACTGGCTTAGGTAAAAGGTACGAGAGTGCACGTACCTTGGATGCAAACATGCGAAAACGTCTGACAAATTTATAAATCCCTTCCATTCGTCGCAAAAATGAAAAAAAAAAAAAAAAAAAAAAAAAAAAAAAAACTCACAATAAAAACTTATGAGAACCTAGCCCAAGCCTGGATCTCCGTTCTCCGTTCCGCCAAATACTTTTAACATTCTCGAATACGTACAAAATTTCGAACCCAAGATGTTGATCAATTCTGGCATTACGATGATAAGGAAATTAAGAAAAGTGGGTCGCGAAAATCTGCCCGTCAGACCGTCTGTCTAAACGACTGCCCTAATTTGGTTCCAACTTCAGAATTGGAATTTGTGGGCCTAATTAGGCAGTGTCAATTCTGACATAACGATGATAGACGAGCTCAAAAAAGTGGTTCGCAAAATTCTGTCCGGTTTGTCCGTCTGTCTGTCGGTCCCTCCTTCCACAGGCTTACAGGCTAAACGGCTGCCCGGATTTCGTTCAAACTTCGCATTTCGAGTTTGTGGGCTTACAGTTCGGGGCCGTTTTTTATTTTGCAAGGTAACCTCAATATTAATGGTACTTCCCATATAAAATGTTCGTACCAGTTTGATTGGCTCGAAAACGGCTCAAACGATTTCAACCAAGATTGGTATTTAAGCTTAAGTGGGTGAGGTTACTATGACTGAATACCCAGTTTTTGGCTAAAAACTCGAATAACTGTACCTACTTTTGAAATTTTTACATATCTCGAAAACGGTCCATGCGATTGTAACAAAACTTAATTTCTGGTCATTTCTAACTTAATGGCAAACCCAGTTTTTCTCTGTATTATCGTAAAATCGATTTTTGAAAAAAGTCGTTTTTAAAAAATGTAGTTTTCTTTAGTTTACCTGAAAACGGCAATAACGATTTGACCAAAATGCAAACTTAGAGTAATACTGATGTTCTTAAAATTGTAAAATTCTAATTTTAAGAACTACTCATATCTCGAAAACCCCATTTTTGACTTCGATAAAACCTTAAAAACCAAGTAATTCTTATATCGCGAATAATAACCTATAATCGGTTTTTAGCTATATAACGGGTGATTTTTTAGCTGGTTTGGTTTTGGCAACACTGGTTTTGACAGCTGGCGTGTGTTTAGTACCTTGTGTCACTGTCAATCAGCTTCAGTTTGGATTGCAATTTAACCATGGATCGTCTTACAAATGAACAACGCTTGCAAATTGTTGAATTTTACTATCAAAATTCGTGCTCGGTTCGAAATGTTCATCGCGCGCTGCTTCCATTTTATGATCGGCATTCTCGACCTTCTGAGCAGTCTATTCGGAAGATTGTGACCAAATTTCGCACCAAATTTACTTTGTTGGACATTAAACCACCAACACGTTTACGTACTGTGCGTAGTGAAGAAAATATTGCGGCCGTATCAGACCGCGAAATGTCGATTCGGCGCCGTTCCCAGCAGTTAGGCCTTTGTTACAGCACTACGTGGAAAATTTTGCGGAAGGATTTGTGCGTAAAGCCTTTTAAGATACAGCTTGTGCAAGAACTAAAGCCAGCCGACCTACCACAACGCCGAATTTTTGGTGAATGGGCTCTTGGAAAGCTGGCCGAGGATCCGCTTTTTTATCGAAAAATTGTGTTCAGCGATGAGGCTCATTTTTGGTTGAATGGGTACGTAAATAAGCAAAATTGCCGCATTTGGAGTGAAGATCAGCCAGAAGCATTGCAACAGCTACCAATGCATCCCGAAAAAGCCACTGTTTGGTGCGGTTTATGGGCCGGCGGCATTATTGGGCCATATTTCTTCAAAGATGATGCGAATCGCAGCGTTACTGTCAATGGTGAACGCTACCGAGCGATGATAACAAACTTTTTTTTGCCCGAAATGGAAGTTCTTGACTTGCATGATATGTGGTTTCAACAAGACGGTGCCACATGCCACACAGCACGCGAAACAATGGCGCAATTGCGAGGCGAGTTTGGTGAACAGTTAATTTCACGTTTCGGGCCGGTCAATTGGCCGCCTAGATCGTGCGATTTGACACCATTAGATTATTTTTTGTGGGGGTATGTCAAGGCTAATGTGTATAGGGACAAGCCCGCTTCGATTGACGCACTGGAAGCCAACATCCATGCATTCATTCGTGAGATACCGGCCGATATGTGTGAAAGAGTATGCCAAAATTGGACTCAGCGGATGGACTACCTGAGACGCAGCCGCGGTCAACATTTGCATGAAATTATCTTTAAACATTAAATTGCAAGGTTCAAACTATCGATTCAAATAAATATTTCATTCATTTTTTCGAATTTTTTGTGTGTTTTTTTTTTTTTTTAAAGTTCTAAACCTCTTAAAAAATCAGCCGTTAGTTAACAATTCGTATTTTTGAAACTAAACATTGCAATATTTGGTGCTGTTTTGTCTGCCAAATTTTACAAAAAACCGCTCTAACGATTTTGATCAAAATACATATTGACGATAATATCAGTATACTAAGTAAGATCCCGTACTTAGTTTTTTCTAAAAAAAATTGTAATTATTTCTCAAAAATGGCTACCCAAAAGCCGATCTCTGTTCATATATATTTTTAAAACTCAATACCGCTCTTTAAAATTCAAATTTGCAACAGTCATTAGAAATGCAATAACAGCAACGCAAAACGTATTTTAGCTATTACCCACGTCTACCTTTTTTCAACTATTTCACAGACAGGACAGCCCTGCCCTTCTACGAATCGA
The DNA here is from genome assembly GCA_946477585.1 of Cheilosia urbana. NCBI lineage: Eukaryota > Metazoa > Arthropoda > Insecta > Diptera > Syrphidae > Cheilosia > Cheilosia urbana. The sequence goes on along the minus strand of OX297854.1, from coordinate 59,228,367 downwards.
CCGAGACAACCCACCATCGAGGATAATACCAAGATGACCAACCACCTCAAAACCACAAGAACATCAACACCCGGACTTGAACACCCTGAGGTCAACCTTGAAAACGATGCATATTACGAGTATGAATCCGAGAAGACAACCACAATATATGTAAAATAGATTTAAGAAACCTTTTGCACCTTTTGTTGAGCCAACACCTTTAAATATTAACTATTCGCCACCATTTGTTACCTAGCCTTAAGTTAAATTGTATATACAAAAAATTTAATAAAATCAAATGTTAATGTTGATGTTTTTCAACCATTTTGGATATGCACCTTAAAATAATTCCAACCACTTGGAGCTTACATAATCCGAATATCCCACTTCATTTGCACCCCCACACACGTTCATTGTGATATTCAGTTTATAACTGCTAATGCAAATACAAAAACAAATCTCTGAATACTTGCATATATATATATTTATATATATTTAAATTGAAAGATATCCTCTTCAAATGATCTGCCCTTGGCTTTGAACCTATGTTGATAAAATGGATATCTTCCTACCTTGAAAACCGGTATTACAGCGTTCGCTTTAGGTCCGTTCTGTCGTCCTCCTTCCTAGCAACATCCGATGTCCCACAAGGCAGCCATTTAGGTCCCCTCCTCTTCATCCTAACGGTAAATGATCTTGAGAAGGTCATCAAACACTCGTCTCTCTCTCTCTACGCGGATGATACCAAAATCTTCAAAACCATCTCTTTACCTCAAGACTCCTACCTCCTTCAAGAAGACCTTGACCGTTTTTCGACTTGGTGCCTCAAAAATTGCTTAGAACTCAACATCACCAAATGCCAATCCATTAACCTATCACGCAAGCGCAACAAGCCCCCTCCACGACTTACCTTCTCCACGGTCAACCAATCTCTCTCGCTCATTCTCTTCGCGACCTTGGCATATTGTATGATATGGAGCTAAATTTTCATTCGCATATTGACGAAATAATCGGTGAAGCCAACTCATTATGTGGCTTTGTTAAACGATGGTCTAAAGAATTCTCCAACCCTTACTTGACTAGATCTCTCTATATCAGCTTATTTCGCCCCCTCCTTGAATACGCTAGTCAAGTTTGGTCTCCCTTCCATCGAGTTCATGCAGACAGAATTGAGAACGTCCAACGTCGCTTTCTTCGTATAATCAACAGTAAATCAAATCAAAGTAGACGAACCTTAAAAAATGTTTTCAATACAATTGGTTCCATTCCAGTACAATCTCACAACAGTTTTCTGTACAAATGGAAAATTACATTTTCCATCCCTGCTAGGTTTGCTTGTTCTCGTACTCAAAAATCTTGTAAAGTGTAAGAGCTTATAAAATAGTACAGTAGGCGCTTATAACTCTCTAACCAGAACTGGCGACTGAGAGCTTCTAAAAACTCCTAAAAACTCACGTTGTTATTATGTACCCACTGCCATCTAATAAAATAAGAAAACAACCAAAAAAACGTTTGATAAACGAGAAAGTTTTGTTCGATCCAGTCGTGAACTTTACTTCATATGTACATGTTTAGAATGAATAATCTAAACGTGAATTTTACTAAACCCATTCTTACATTTCAGATACGGTTGCATCTAAACTTTTTACCTACCTAGCAATTGTTTCGAGCGACCCAGTCGTGCACTTTATTTTTTTATTTAAAAGAATAAACCAAAATAATTTATCCAGCTTTCCAAAGATTTTCATAAATAGAGATCAAATTGAATACATTAGTTTCAATTTCCAAAAATAAACATTTATGATTTTCACACGAACACCTGAAAGCAGAATGGAAAGGCAAATTTAAAGGGAATTGAATGGGTCAATTGAATCTACGATTCACGTGAATATCAGAATAGGGCTGTTAAATTGGATTTAACGTCAATGGCGACTGAAGTGTCTGTGTCGCCGACGGTTCTAAAAATTATGATGTGACTACCGAAGTGTCTGTGCCAATATATAGCTGGCAGGATTCTTTAGTTTAAAATTACTTTCATGGACTATAATATTGAAAAAGAAAAATATGATTGATTTTCAAAAAAAAAAATGGTATCAGTAGCATGAGGATTCTGCGGTTTCAGTGAATGGACGTTGTCGTTTTAAAACAGCCGGACAAACTTATTGCATATTGGGTGCATTCCTCACATTTGGTGACAGTAACCTTGGGCTTTACCTACAGTAACTTAAAAAGTCCACTATACGATGTTCAATAACCGCGGCGAGTACTGAAGGATGCAAGCAAATGTGCAGCGGTTGGAAAAAATCCCATTACTCTCATTATACAGTTGATTTTCTCACCTTTTGCGATGCTATTTTGAAAACAACTCAGACTAGTTGATAAGAAAAAACGAAGCCAGATAAACAGCATGAGATGCACAAACGACATCAAGAGAATGAATAAAGAGCATGCACTTTTCACTCGTCAAGCTCAGTATAATAAAACGATAAGGCAAGCTTCCGACTCTGATAAATGAGATAACTATAGATAGAAACACCTTCGGCTTTATTTAACCATGAAGAATAACTGTTATTATATTTGTTTTGTGCGCTCTCAACTGTGCCTCACCGACTACCTATAAAAGGTGATTTTGCAACAACGTTCGGATGGTCATCTTAAAAATAACCCACAAGGATAAAGAAAATTCTTTGCTTCAATTCTAATTTGTCTCCTTGGCCGGGGGTAAAATCAAATCGGCCCGGATCCGCCACTTGTCGAACACCCCTCGGAGACCTATTCCTCCGTGTCGACGAGTGATGAAAATAAGTGCCCTGCACAAAATTGACGACTCATACCCAGAAGAGCAAGAAATTGCAATCTAATGAATGGCATATAGGATTGCAAAATCTGCCCTACTCTACTATAAGGATGACTCGTGTACATATTATTATTATTGAGTTTCCTTCGTGTTTATTTACAAAGTAGAACAAGACACATTATTTTTGTCAGCCCAAAAGTCATCTAATTTCATATTAAGAGGATTAGTCATCCGCAAAGACGATGTGCTAAAACATTGAATTTCAAATCACTGTATGACGATGAGCATTCACCTAAAATTAGAAGTACTCGAATGTAAACACAACAAGATGTTAATGTGTGCTCTAAGCGTGTGCGTATGTGTTTTGGTTGCGCTCCTTTTACGAGGAGGGAGTTGCTCTATCTCGAGATTCTTAAAAAAAAAAAAACCCACCGAATAGCTTTGGTATTTGGGGGGGAGCAAGGTTTTTTGGAATTTCTTTAATTACCTCTTTTTGCCAGACTAATCTCCAGAAGAAATTTGCTTGTTTGCGGTGGAAAAACATCTCATTTTGGGTATTTGTTAATGCCGTTTAATAACCACAAAAATCACACCCTGAACGAATTTGTTGCCTATAGAATGTTGCCGCAGGCAGCGATATCTATGGCGTCAGCTTTTGGAAAGCGGCTGCAGTAATTTATGGATGATATCAGTTGTGTTGGCGCCCGATCAAGCAAAGTTCACCTACGGATGACAGCATAGCGCCTTAACAAATACCTATGCATATAGCGGCTTTGTCTGTAGGTTGAAATTTATGTAAATTCATTGAAGAGTTATTGACTGTTGTGGCGACTTGGTTCAGCTTAAGAGATAAAATTGTTAAAACTTCTAAATAAGTGCTTGCAAAACGACAACAATAACGGCGATTTTGTGTTTATGAAATGCGCGTTGTTAAAAAAACAGAAGAATGGAAAAATATACACAACCGGGTCCAAGTACTGTCGGGATAATTGTGTCGAAATTGCTAAATTTATTTATTTATAAACATTTAAGACACAGTTAATTAACTATTTTTTTTTTTTAAGTTAGTTATTTTAACAAATGTTATGCGAGAAACAGATTAACACAGCAACAGCGAATTTTTGACAGCTTTAACGTTGACTTCGCTGTCGATGTTGTTGTGCTAATGTGTTCAAAGTAATTAAAATACTTTGGTTCTAGATTCGCTGTTGCTGTTGCTGTCGCTGTGTTAATCTGTTTCTCGCATGACATTTCTTTTAATATTTGTTTTACATTTAATTTTTTTATGCTGAAATCAATCACACGATTGAACTTATTACAATCCTTCGACAAATTATTGATGGGACAATTGCTTCCATAGTTACACTGAGAGGTCCTTTGATATAAAAAAAGTGGATTCCTTATTACCCTCAAGCTACTATCAGACGGTTTGTAGATATAAAATTTCATTTGAGTATCGCGACAGATTCTGTAAAAGTTTTTTCGGGGTTCGTAGAAAAATCCGAATACGACGGATTCTGTGATAGACCCGATTAATTAAAAAATGCGTTCCTACAATAGGCACAAATTTACTGTGTTTAGTTCGAACTAATGGGTTTTGTCATTTTCGGGAGTATTATGGCCAGAACCGACATAGTACAGTTTATTTCAACGGCTGTACCTAATCGGCCTAAATATATTCGTAGGTATACTTTTGAGAAAATATAAAAAGCTACACGGAAAAAAGTTTAAGATCAAATCAAGAAAATAAGCTCCGAATCACGAAAAGTTTGTCTCATTTTAGAGCTTAGCTCAGGATTTACTAATTCACGACTTTTTATTCGCAATTCTAGAAATTGTACAAAGTGAAGATATAGATTCTCAAAAGTCGTGAATCAACACAATATTGCGATTGGGCATGAAATACATATTGCCACAACGGATCGCAATTTGACACAAATAGTTATCAATTTGATATTACTGAGGTTGTGAAATGGAAAAAAGTCGTAAATTACCACTTTTCTGTTGCAATTACGATTTCATCCCATAGTAAATTGCAACAGGGGTTGATTTACTACTTCAGTAGATGCAATTTACAAATTCTTTATCGTAAATTACAACTTATTTTCATCAATTTGCAATTCATATTTTGCAATTTACGACTTCTCTACGTCAATTTACATGTGCGAAATTATTATAAGGTTTTATTGATTCATCATTCAGTGGTGGTAAATTACGAAATATTCTTTGCAATTTGAGATTTTAAAGTGGCGTTTGAGGAACTGACCTATTGAAGTGGTGAATTGCGCCAAAAATGTCGCAAATCACTACAAATAAATTAAGCTCGAATTAATACGTCTAATCTTAATATTCAACAAACAAAATTTGATATTCTTCGCCGTTTTCAATGTCGAATAAGGAATTTTTGTATCAATTCAAGACAAAATCGTTGTGATTTGCGAAGAATATATAATTCGTGATTTGCAACTCAAAATTTTGCAATTGGTGACTTTGCAGTTCTTTCCGTGTATGTCTCACAATTCGAACAAACCCTTAAATACAACACTCCAGTGTTTACGCGTTTTTTTTAATATAATATTTACTGACTCCAAATGAATTATACATTTTGCAGTCAAAAAGTAGCAAGAATTTCATCGGCAACATCAGAAGTTACTGGTATCCGGCCGGCGCGTCTGAAATACATCTCGTGATCATCAAGGAATAGCGCGATCTTTAGTGTTCCTTCTGTTGAACGAATAAAAAACCCTGAAAAGTGTCAAGGAAAGGAAAAAAAAAGTGTGAAATTATAAAAATAAAATAAAAATAACGAACGATAAGAGAATAAAGGTTGCACCGCGCCGCAAAGGTGTGATTCGGTGGATAATGCCGAAAGTGTGAAAAAGGAAGTTCTATGCACACATAGCACCTAAGCATTTTACTATATTACGTCGCGCAACTATAGTGCGTAGTGTTTACCGTCCGCAGCTGTGGGGCGTTATCGGCGTGGATTTATTACAAACCACCTGATTGATAAGAGGGTAGACAAATAGAACAAAGTGTTATTTTCGTTTGTAATATTTTTTACCATATTTTCAATTGTTACTAATTTTCCTTTGTGTTCTTTACTAATAGGTGTAAACAAAAGGTAAGAAAGGGGCCGTTTACACATACGTCATAGCTACGTGGACTAGACGAAATCGAATGAAGTAGGCATTAATTTGTAACTTGCTCTATGTGGGGTAGTACACATGGGGTGATGTAGGTGACGATCGATATGAGTCCAGAAACAGAAGATGTACTAGCCGTAGGCCCCATGTTCTTCTGGTTTAGAATTCAGCCGGTTTGAGGAAAGAAAATCCCAACGAACCATCATCTATCGACCTATTTGTCTACTAGACACGGTTGGTAAAATCCTCGAGCGTGTAATTTACAACAGGCTACAGCCAGCAATTGAAGTAGCAGGAACACCAATACGGCTTTCGTAAGTCAAAATGTACCGTAGATGCAATCAGCGCGGTAATAACGAGAGCCCAAGCCGCTATAGAGGGCAGTCGTTGGAAAGGAAGCGCCAGGAAATACTGCGCCGTTATAACCCTGGACGTAAAAAACGCGTTTAAATTAAATTAAATTATATCGAGCTACTTTGCAAACAGAGTCCTTTTCTATGCTTCTAATCAGGGTATAAAAGAATACGAGGTAACTGACGAAATTCTTCTTCTACCGATTCCCCGAGAAGCTTAAATTATCGGCTTGCAGACGATATCGCCGTGGTGGTTGTGGCAAAAACGATAGATGTCGAACTGCACTGTAATGACTAATGAGACAGTTGCAACTGTACGTAGATGGTTAGCTATCGCCGGTTTGCAACTTGCAGATGACAAGACGGAAGCAATGCTTATTACAACTGGAAAAATATGAGAAAGGAAATAGTTTAGAGTGGGATGGCATGTAGTGGTATATCTCTGAGTACCTTGGAGTCATTATTGACGCACGTCTAAGCTTTAAATTCCACATAGAGCATTTCAAAAGGTTATCGAAAACTGTTAGTGCACTTTCACAATTGACACCATCCCTAACTGTCGACACGGAACATGTGTTTTTTCATTGCCCACGATACGAAACCAAGATAATCGCGCTACGGGAACAAATTTTGGAAGTTACCAACTTCCGATAATGTCGTAAATTTCATGCTTCTGAATAGTGAAAACTGGACCATTTTAATTGTAAGTGCCGTGGCCCACGAAGTAATGCGTTTAATTCGGCCATTGTGGTTCCGCGGGGGACCCAAGATAGTCGGTGGAAATCCTGCACTACCAATAATTGACGTCGGACCCTTGGTGCAAGGTTTCCACCTTCCAAAAAAAAAGGAATGCAACGTACCTAGAGATGTCAAAAATGCGGTAGCTCGAGTCCGAGTCAATGAATGCTTTTTTTTTTGAATGTGGGGGGCTAAGATAGATACAAAGCTCGGGAACGTCAGTCACAAAAGGCCAACAAAATCCACCACAGAAAATACTGTCTATTATGTCATAAGTTTATCATCCTGATAACAGTCCTCCCGAGTTATCATGGTCCTTAATTACGAAATGTAAGTTTGCTATAGGTATGTCACTTTGGGCTACTACTATCACATCAAAAGATAAGGTCGCTATCGATCTTAATCGAGCAGCCAAACTGTGCTCATGTCAGAACTACCGCTTTTTTATGAAGTAGGACTTGGTCCTTCGCACTCTATAGAGGATTATTGCTCTCATAGCCACTGACGACCGAGCTACACCAGCTCTTATTGGATGATCAATTTCTACTGAATTTATTTACCACATTATCACGGCTGAATATTATAGATAACCTCCAGTTCCTAAAAGTAAAAAAATTAAATCTCGTGTTTTTTACGACTAAAAAAAAACCAGGTTAAATATGGACAAGACGATTTATGTGACAGTTGCGTGAATTGAGACAAAAGTAGATTCAAGTGGCGAGATAGCCCCAAAACAACATGGCGCAGAAAACCCGAACCCGATATGGGAGGTGTATACACTGTATATATACTTGATAAATAACAAATCACTGTTGAAACACTTGATTTTTTTAGTACACCAAAAATCTCCATTATCGCTGTTTGATGTAGAAAATTTAAATAAAAAGGATCCGCCCACTCGCCAGCTTGTAGACACAATCTCCCAAAAAATAAAGGCAAATAATACCAAGCTGCAGCTCTCCTCCTAGATCTCTAAAATCAACAAGTTGGTTGGTGTGTAGTCACACCTCCGGCATTTACCATATCGTAGAAAATAAACATCTATGAGCATCATAAGCACTGATAAGCAATGATTCCGTCTTAGAGAACACACATAGACCGCGAGCTGTGTATTATATACGCATGACCTTTTCCAAATAATGGCAGTGCTACATATCGCACGTTGTTGTTGGCCCTCCTGGTATTGCTTTTATTAATGTTCGCTCACCTTTCAGTTGGAAAACCCCGTCATATTTGAATTATCTGTAAATAGCCAGTTTCACACCTTTCCACAAAAACATCTGGGGGAAACCCGACACAGCAAACTGTCTCTTTTTCACAGGAACAAAATCTCAATGCAAATACCTTATTATTCGCTTGGCTATTGTCGAGTTAAGGACGCACTGCCGGTGCTGTGTCCTACCTGTTTCGCTTGTCCATTGGGAAATGCGTTTTCCTATAGTTTGCCTTTGAATTAAAGGGCGCCGCAGGTCAAACAATACCCCAGGCCCCGAGCAATTTCCAAAAAAAAAAGAAAGAAAGAGAGAACCTTAACAATTTTTGACAATGAGTGGCGTTGATGAATGTATCGCCAACTTAGGTGCCTTCGAATGATACCTGTTAAAAACGGTCACCATTGAATAACATTTTATTGTTGTGTGACCATGTCAATGAGAGAAAAATCGTTCCAGACCGCCTGGCATCAAACTGGATGGATTCCTGAACCTAATGCTGAAAAATTTAATAGCTGCACACTTTGCAATTGTGTACGGGACAAAATAGGGATTTTGGGATTTCTCAAATCACGTTAATTGTATGTGGTGTCGGTGTGGCATATGTGTATGTTAATGTACAGTAGGTACTAGGTACTCACCGGCGTGTCGAACAGGTGTTGAAAATTCGGTTAAGAGATCTTGAACCGTTCGCTTTTGTCCAGTTTCGTTGAGCGGTGGTATTAATTTCTGTGTGTAAGTTGCGTCCTAGAAAAAGAACAGCAGAGAAAATAAAATACCATGTCAAAAGATTATGTTTATTTTGAAAGGTACAGAAAAAAAAAAATATATATATATATACGAATACGCGTATACGTTTGGCCACAATAGGCGGTGACTTAAATCGAAAGAAATAATTTTTAAAAAAAGGGCGACTTCTCAATGGAGTTTCTATGAATGTGTCTTCTTTCTTAAGACTGTACTATACATTCTGATGATTGCGGTTTGAATAACTTAAATTCCTATATGAAGATATTCAGTAAAACTTCCGACACACTGAACCATTTTAAATGCTTAGAAGCTCTACGATATCTGCAACCTGCAAGACCTGCAGTTTTGTGTGAAAAGCAAGATCGCGCTGAGTGAAAGGGAACAAAATTGAATATGGAGTCCCTGAGGGTTGAAAAATGAGCCTAATCATGTTTAATGCTCAGTAGGAACGAGCTCTTGCTTTAATCCAAGAGATCTTCGGGAATGTCAAGACTTCCTTTGCAAGTCAAAATCTACAGTAGACGCGATCAACGCGGGAATGATATGAAGCCCTAGCATCTATAAAGTGAAGGCGCCGTAAAGGGGGAACCAACAAACATTGCACCACTTCAACGCGCCGAATGGGAAAGCAGAATCTAAATCGACACATCCATGAACGAGCTAAACGTTCACGAAAGACGCGAATCGACCCCAGATGACTCTATTGGATTCGTCAGTATACATGCCAAACGAAGACGACACATCAGTACCCCCCGAACCGGTAAAGGCGCTAGTAACAGCGTCAGAACAAGGTAAGAAAAACTTAGTCTTAGGCTGTGATGCTAACGCCCATCATACTATCTGGGGTAGCTCAGATACAAATGCTAGAGGTGAGACTTTGTTTGATTATATCCTTTGCTCCAATTTGCTTATTTGTAATCGGGGAAATGATCCCACTTTCATTACGGCAAGTAGAAGGGAAGTTTTAGACGTGACCCTTGCATTCCAATGTAATTCTGTTCAAGTTGCTAACTGGAGAGTATCCAGCAAGGCATCACTATCGGATCACTGCTGGATACTCTATGACTTGCATATGGTCTCTCAAGGTAGGAAACAGTTCAGAAATCCTAAAAGAGCGAACTGGGAAAAATTCAACGAGAAAGTGCAGGGTTACAGGAACCTCTGTCCGGTAAAAGATCTCACCTCTGCTGAAGAAGTAGACGCTGCAGTCGAGTCTTTAACAGACGTGCTCTCTAGGTCTTTTGAAAAATCCTGTCCGAAAAGAGGGACAAGTGGGAAGAAACGCCCCCCCTGGTGGAGTCCCAAGATCGCGGAACTAATACGAAGCTCAAGGTCTAGGTGGAATCTCGCAAAGGAGGGTCTCATCGAGTGGTCAACATACAGGGAGAGCGTTAGAATCCTGAAAAAAGAGATCAGATTCGCAAAGAAAACCTCGTGGAGGACTTTTTGTGAATCAATTGAATCTACAACCGAAGCATCTAGGTTGAGAAAAGTCCTTTCAAAGGCACCGACACCGATATCTTCGCTAAGAAGAAGCGACGGCAGCTGGACTGAATCACACGAAGAGACGCTGGAAATACTGACGGAAACTCATTTCCCAGGATGTACTAATGTGTCTGATGGTTACAATGCAGTAACACCAGACGCGAGAGAGGGAATGAAGCAAGAAACAATCGCCGAAATAATAGACGAGAAGAAAATAGCCTGGGCAATCAACACTTTTGCCCTGCTCAAAGCACCAGGAATAGATAATATTCGACCCATAATGCTACAGAAGTCAGAGGAAGCTATTATTCCATGGCTCAAATGCATTTACACGAGCTGTCTAAGGCTATGTTATGTTCCCAGGGCATGGCGTGAGGTAAGAGTGATTTTCATAACAAAAGCAGGGAAGGCTAGTCACACCACAGCCAAGGACTATAGACCAATTAGTCTGTCGTCATTTATGCTAAAAAAAATGGAACGACTAATCGATTTGTACGTACGGCAAGTGATCGGCGATAACTATCTATCAAAATCACAACATGCATACATGAAAAGCAGATCAGTTGACACGGCGCTACATAGGGTAGTATCGGTAGTGGAAGATTCACTACAACACAAAGAATACACACTGAGTGCGTTCCTAGACATTGAAGGGGCCTTCAACAACATCGAAGCTGACGCTATCTTACGCAGCTTGCGAGGGGCCCAACTCAATAGCAGCCTATGTGACTGGATTGGACTCATGCTAGGCACACGTATGATCAGGTCACAGCTAGGGGACGTGAGCACTGAACGGAGGGTCAGCAGGGGGACACCTCAAGGTGGAGTCCTCTCGCCGCTCATATGGCTCCTCGTAGTTGATGAACTTCTAAAAATACTGGAAAAGGAAGGTTTCATTGTGAGCGCATACGCAGACGATGTCGCCATCCTCGTTCCAGGTAAATTCACTCCAGTTCTCAGCGAAAGACTTAGTTACGCACTACTACTTGTCAGCAACTGGGTTACGGGCCGTGGACTTGGAGTGAACCCATCGAAGACGGAAATACTACTGTTTACGAGAAGAAGGTCGGTCCCCGCCTTCAATCCCCCAAGGATGGGGGGGATGGATCTGAAAATCTCAAAGACAGCAAGATATCTGGGCGTAATCTTAGATTCCAAGCTCAGCTGGAAGGAAAATATAGAGGATCGCATCAAAAAAGCATACGTGGCACTTTATGCCTGTAGAAGAGCATTCGGTAATACATGGGGATTCAGGCCGGAAGTGGTGCACTGGCTATACACAGCTGTAGTGCGGCCCATCCTAACATATGGTACAGCAATGTGGTGGAAGGCCACAGAAAAGAAATACCATCTTTTAAGCCTCACCAAAATACAAAGGGCGGCATGCATTGGGATAACGGGTTCTTTAAGGACCACTCCCACAGCAGCTATGGAGGTGATGCTAAACCTTACCCCTCTGGACATCTACTGCAGCAGCAAGGCGGTTAAAACCGCGATCAGGCTAAGAGAGTCTGGATTATGGTCATCCAAACACTACGGGCATGCCTCCATTGAGTTCCAATGGAGTGCGGCAAAAGAGAGGGTGACTACTGACTACCTACCCCCCACTCTCGTTTTTGACAGGAGATTCTCTACTAGAATTCCAAACAGAAGCGACTGGGACAACAAAGTAGTGACAATAGAAGATGAGCTAGCCCTATATACTGACGGTTCAAAGATGGATATCGGTACAGGCGCGGGAATCTTCAGCGAAGCACTGGACCTGCGAGAATCATTCAGAATCAGCGATGATTGCAGTGTATTCCAAGCAGAGGTAGCCGCTATCACCCAAGCGGCGAAGAACCTAAAGAGACGACACGTCGTCGGCAAACAAATCACCATCTACTCTGACAGCCAAGCGGCCATAAAAGCCATGGCCCTCAAATCAGTAAGAACTCCGCTAAGTACGCTTGCAAGGAAGATTGACATTGAATCCTGGAGTAGAACTAACCTACGATGGACCAATCTCATTACCTGCAGGCATACTAAAGAACTATGGCCAGAGGTGAGCAAAAAGAGATCTAAACATATGATCGGACTAAGCCGCAAAGATATTCGCATATTCACGGGGGTCATTACTGGACACTGTGCGATAGGCGTACATGCGGAACGGCTGGGGATACTGCATAATGACTTTTGCAGAAGCTGTAGGGACGTAGAAGAAATAGAATCTGTTCGCCACCTACTTTGCGAATGCCCAGCCCTTAAAAACAGCAGACAGAGAATTCTCAATTGTTACTTCTTCGATGACCTAGAGGATCTGAAGAATGTTGATCTCAAAGTACTCCTGAGATTCATACTTAAATCTGGGTGGTTCTAGGAGATAGACAGACTTCTTATCAGTAGTCACTTACTCGTAGGAAGAACTAGAGGATCAGGTTACAACGGAGATTTAAGAACCCATGAGATTCACACTAAATCTATGTGTCACCAATACAAAGCGGTATATTTCTTTTTCTCGACAGGCTGCACTGGATGGTTCCCGTAATTGGACACAATGGACCCAACTGATGGTCTAAGTGAAGCTGTGGCAACCGCCACAAGAGCATCCATTTACCTACCTACCTACCTACCTATTGGATTAAAATACCGGACTGTCTGCGTAAAGTTATAAAGCGTTATTTTGCGAATAGATTGTACGTACCAGCTTTCACTGACCTTGACAAATAATACAGTCCACAAGAATAAAGCTTGCTATTTTACTTTTTTCTTTTCTTTTCTCCAACACCAATCCATGAATCCTAAAATTTCAAAGTCCATTTTGAACGATGTTATACTCGTACTTGTCTAATTTTCAATACAATATCTGCCCGAAATCTCTGACCGAAGAAAGTTTTGAAATCAGGTCTTACCGATTTTTTACCGAAAAGAAATAAAAATTAACTGGAAAACCGCTTTTTAGCCGGAAAACAAGTCACTAAGAAAAAATTGTATAGTTTGAATGAAACTTTGACATACTTAACGAACACACTCACAATTTCAAACAGAAACCACTTAATTGTGAATAGTCCTACAGTAGCGCCAGGCGACAGTCTGATCTGAATGCTCACCAAAGACGATCCAAACCAAATGGTCCACTGAGAGCAGAAACGATCCATTTGGCTACAAACTGCCTGTCTGGCACAGGGTTTCCAAAGTATTCCTACCTGTTTTTTTTTGTTTAACTTTTTCGATTACGTAGTAAGTATTCGTACAAAATCTCGAACTCAAGATGTTAATCCTTTTAACATTAAGAAACATTACGATGATAGAGGAACTCAAAAAGTGGGTCGCAAAATTCTGTCCGTCTGTCTCTCTATCCGTATGCTCCCGAAGCCTACAGCCTAAACGGCTGCCTGGATTCAGTTCAAACTTCGATTTGGAGTTTGGGGGTTTACAGTTCGGGGGCAAAGTAACATCAATATTAATGGTAGGTTTACTTCCCATATAAAATGTTCAAACCAGTTTGATTTGTTCGAAAACAGCACTAACGAGGGTGGTGAGGTTAGCATGAATGCATATGCATAGTCAGTTTTTCGCTAAAAAAAAATGAATAACTTTTGAAATTTTGACATACATATCTCGAAACGGTCCATACTATTGTTACAAAAAATTCATCTCGAACGTAATATGGTCACTTCTTACTTAGTAACAAACTCTGTATCACCGTACAATGGATTTTTGAAAAAAGTATCTTCATAAAAATTTAGTTTTCTTTAGTTTACCTGAAATCGGCACTAACGATTTTGACCAAAATGCATACCTTGAGTAAAATTGATGTTTTCAAAACCATTGCGTCCTTAATTTTCAATTCGAATCACCGGAAACGCTAATTTTTAAAACTGTTTATATTTCGAAACCGTAGGCGCAGTGGCTTAGTGGTTAGTGTGTTGGACTACTAAGCGAGGGATCCGAAAAAAAAACTCAAATTCCAACTTAGGGTTTTTTTCCACTGCGCCACCTCTCGCGAACATCTGACAAACATCCGAGAGTATAACTGTCTTGAAATAGCTTCTCAATTGGCCGTTTGGAATCGGCATAAAATTGTAGATCCCTTCCATTCGTTTCAAAAATGAAAAAAAAATCTCAGACAAAACGAATGGTTGTGAGAAGGTAGGCCTAGGGTCCCTCCGGATCTGTTGCGCCAACTATTTAATTTTATATCTCGAAACACCCATTTTCGATTTGGATAAAAATCTAAAAACCAAGTAATACATACATCCCGAACAATAACTTACAATCAGTTTGTAGCTAAATAGATAAGCAATAGTACTTTTTAAAACTAAACATTGAAACAATGTTTAGTCTGCCAAATTTTACAAATTAAAAAAAAAAACTCGAACGATTTTGATCAAAATACATGGTAAAGATAATTCAAGTACAGGGTGTCCGCCGGGAAGGTATACTACTTTGTTTTGCCGCCATTTTGGTAAACATTAGTCTTGACAGTTCATATTTGGCAGTCGTGAAGTAGACACGTGGCAAATTTATTATGGAAAAATATTCGATAAACACGTAATCATTAAAACATTTAATCAAAATCAATCATCGATTACTTTGACGATGAGAAAGTTACGTGAAATTTTAGGAGAAACAACGTGCCAACAAATCGCACTATTTATCGTGTAGTGAATGATTTCGAAGAAAGAGGGTCTGTAGGTGATAGGCCCAAGCATGGACATGAAAGTTACAGTCTGGTGTGCAATTTGGTCAGGAGGAATCATTGGACCTTACTTCTTTGAAAATGAAAACGGCGTGACGGTAACTGTGAATGGGGAGCGATATCGTGATATGATTGAAAATCTTTTTAACGCCACAACTCCATGCTTTGGGCTTGATAAACATGTGGTATCAACAAGACGGTGCCACATCGCATACAGCCAGGATTACAATGAAATTACTGCGAGACCTCTTTCCACAACAAGTTATTTGAAGAAATGGTGATGTTGATTGGCCTCCACGGTCATGGATATCTGAAAAGTAAGGTTTATGCAAACAAACCAGAAACGCTTGAGCAACTCAAACAAAATATTCGTGATGAAATTAATGAAATACCGCGTAAAATGTGTGAGAATGTAATGACAAATGTGCTCAAAAGGGCTCGCATCTGTGAGACTAACAGAGGCGGACATTTACGTGATATTGTATTCCATTCATAGTTGCCGACATTAAATAAAATATTTATAAATATAAGATCCATTCTCTTTCATTTAATCAAAAATTAAAAAGAAACAAAGTAGTAAACCTTTCCGGCGGAAACCCTGTATAAAGGTTTGGTGATAGAACACATATCATATTTCAATTCATAAATGCAGTTAAATTGATTTGTTAGCAATTCGCCTATTCGCAGTTCGCTCTCATGTGAATGGTCCTTAAGACTGGTAAAATGTGCGCAGAAGCCGTAACCGAAATTATTTTACTCGGTATGGAACTTTATATTCCACATTGCATCAAAAAATTAGCTTCAAATAAACCGTGGTTTAACAAAGAATGCAAGCGAGCTACCGCAGCGAAAAACAAGGCTTTCCGTGAATGGCGGTCAAACCCTTCAGAACTAAAAAGATCTGAATTTACAATTCTTTGAAATAGATGCAACCTAATTATTGAATCGGCGAAGACAACTTACAGCAAAAGAGTCCCTAACAAAGTGATTGGATGTCCTAGCGGCTCACGCGCATTCTGGTCCATGGCAAAGGCAATCAGTAATAACTTTAGTTGCTCTTCTTTTCCAACTCTAGTAAAAGAAGACGGCACGCTAGCCACAACACCTAAAGAAAAGGCAGATCTTTTCGCTAGCATGTTTTCAAAGAATTCCACCCTAGATTCTGCACAGCTAGAGCCACCAAATATTCCAAGGATACAATCATCGATGGCAGAAGTGAAATTTCGGCCTCGAATAACTCAACGCATCCTTAAATAACTAGATTGCAATAAGGCAACGGGACCCGATGGAATCCCGGCTATAGTACTCAAGAACTTGCACCTGTACTCTGTAAGCTGTTTAGCATGTCGTACTCCCAGAAGACGTTTCCTTCTTGCTGGAAGACCGCTCGCATTCAACCTATTCCAAAGAAAGGGAAGAAATGTCTGCCACAAAACTATCGTCCAATAGCGTTACTTTCAATGCTCTCTAAAGTAATGGAAAAGGCAATAAATGTCGAAATAATCAAATATGTAGAAGGCCATCGATTAATAAGCGACAGGCAATACGGATTTCGGAGCCGTCGTTCCACTGGTGACCTGCTTAGCTACGTAACGCACTTATGGACACAATCAATTGAACAACACGGCGAATCCAGAGCCGTAGCCTTGGACATATCAAAGGCATTTGACCGAGTCTGGCATAGAGCCCTATTAGGCAAGTTAGCGTCTTACGGATTACCACAACAACTCTGCGGATGGATGCAACATTTTATTCTGGGAAGATCGATCCAAGTTGTTGTAGATGGTGTATCATCCAATTCGTTTGCTATAAATGCAGGAGTGCCCCAAGGATCTATTCTTTCTCCAACTCTATTTTTTCTCCACATCAACGATTTGCTTGGATCGACAAATAATAATATCTACAGCTTTGCAGATGACAGCACTCTCATATCCTCCATCTCGAACAATGGGCCTGTGAATACGGCTATATCACACAGTCAGAGATGTGAACAAATTTATTCTCTAAATGATGATCTGGACAAAATCTTGAAGTGGGGAAAGAACAACTTGGTTGTATTTAATGCAAGCAAGACACAGCTCACAACATTTTCCAGAAAAAATGCATCAACAGCTCCTCAGATCCAAATGGATGACCATCCAATCCATCACAAAGACTCAATGCACCTTCTAGGAGTCACAGTCAATTCAGGAATCACATGGCAGGACCACATATCCTATATCGCAAAATCGGCGTCCGCAAAGTTGAGCTACCTATTTAGGGCAAAGAGGTACTTTAGCCCCAAGCAACTTCTCCTTCTCTACAAAGCACAGGTTAGACCAGGCTTGGAATATTGTTCCCATATATGGAGCTCGGCCCCAAAACATTCACTTTACTTGCTTGATAGCATACAAAGACGAGCAGTTCGACTCATTGGAGACCCTACACTCACATCGAATCTACAACCGCTGGTGCACAGAAGACAAGTCCTGACCTATGCTTGTTCTATAGGTACTTCCATGGTAGATGTTCTGAGGAACTCAAAGAAATTATCCCTCGAAATGCAACTTTTGGGCGCCCAACAAGACAGGCTGCTAATGCTCATGACCATACAGTACACTTGACAACCGCGAGGACATCAACTTTCAAAAACTCCTTCTGTTACAGGACAAGCAAACTTTGGAACTCGCTTCCTGAGGATATATTTCCAGAAGACTACAATTTGCAGCAATTTAAGTGCAGAACAAACATACATCTGCAGGCATCTCGGGGCGCTGTTGAAGCGTTATAGGTTCGCCTTTCCCGGGAAAAGTATATATATAAAAAAAAAAAAAAATGAATTCCTCATACAAAATGCTTTTCAGTTAATTGAACCCAGTTTGGTGACATTCAATTTGTCGCCGCCATATTGCCATAGTAACGTATTCAAATATTTATATCATCTTAGATTAGAACCTACTTTTAAAGGAATGCAATTAACATACGCCTAAAAGTAAGCAATTGCGTACCTAATTTCAATTCAGGGGCATATATACTGCTAGGTTCCAGAATTCGAGTGAAATGAAATCGGAATCGAAATTGCAAATCGAGTGAATTCATTTTCAGTGTTCTGCATTTCGACCGATTTGGTCACTTCGAATTTTTTTCGAAATCACTTTTTGTGAAATTGAAAAAGGCTGATATCTGTCATTTGAAACGTTGCAAAAATATAATTTTGATAAAATAGTCTGTTTGTTTTAAATTTCGTCTCGTTTTCGCGATTTATTTAATAATGAGTGCTGTGTTAATTGCCGTGCTGTTGCAAACCGAAAAAGAAAAGCAGAAATGCAGAAGAAAAAATTAAAAGACGTATGCTGAGAGACCATTCAAATCCATTGGAAATTGCAGATGCTGCGTACACAATTACAATTATTCCAAACGAAAGTTCAAATTTCTTAGATACTTATTTTTCATTCCATAGATTCATATCATACTACCGACTAAATAAATGTGCTTTCGTAATGGTGTTGCAAATTGTTAGACCGCATCTTAAACAACCTTCGATTCCTTGTACGTTGCAGTTAGCTGCAGCTCTTCGTTTTCTTGCCGAAGGAAACTTTCAAAGATCGGTTGGAAAAGATGCAGATGTTGGTTTGGGCCGAAGCACGGTCTCAAAGATTAACACAGATGAAGAACGAAGCAAATCGAAACGATATTTTTTTGGACAAATTTCATATACCCGGCGTCATAGGGTGCGTCGACGGTATACATATCATATTAGAATGTCGCAGCCACAGCAAGATCCCACGTTGTTCTATAACTCAGTTCAGTACAAATGATAGATAAATAAAAAATATTAGTAAAAAAGGAACATGAAAATGATCACATAAGTGATAAGTTCTTAAAAATGCAAGTCTTTTCGCATTTACGTTTAGCTTCTATAAATATCGAACTTCATCTCTTTTAATTCTAATTTACTTTTTTTTTTGTTAGAATTTCTTCTTGATGAAATTTCTATTTCACTATTTCACACTGATGAAGTTGATCGATTTGAAATCACTTTCAAATCGATAAAATCGAACTGTGGAACCTGTCAATTTCACTTTGTTTCAATTTCGAAAAATTTGAAATCGATATCGATAAAAGTGAAATGTAGAACACAAAAATTTATTTTCGATCGATTTCAATTTCATTTCGAGTGAAAGTGAAATGTGGAACCCAGCTGATAATATAGTATACCTATCTGCGAGGTGTTGACGACAGTTGGTTTCAATGATGTTACTTTGGAAATGAACATTTTTCGAATAAGCTTTTTTAGTGTTGTATTAAAATATTAATCATGCGTAAAGCCTATACTCTGTTCAATTTATATTTTCAGTACAGGCCTTATGGGAAGCTCTTTTTTCTACCAGTGGTGCCTGTAGCTACTCTCACGGCGCTCAAACACAAGATTTGCCACTGAAATAAAAACGAAACCACTGGCATTCCAAAGAATTTTGTTGTTGTAATTTTCCTGAAATTCGCATACATCCCACCATAACCCGTCTGCCTCGCAGTCGCGGCAGAATGAGCACGATCGTCTTGCGTTCGCCTGCTATTATCATCAACCAAAATAAGCAGTGTGACGTGTGAAGTGAGTGACTGAAGCACATCAGAGAAATGTTACCATATGTCAATTTTAGCATATCATTAAGGGTTTTTCTTTGAATTTTGTCAAAGAACTTTCGGTTTTGGTGCTTTTTAAAGCTTTTGAGAGCGAATAAATGAATTTGATTATGTGGGATGTTGCCATACAGTTTTTAGGTACTCCTTTAATTATTTTGTATTTCTGAAGGATCTGTTAACATGCAGTTAAACCATTTTTTCTTAATAAAGGGTTGGTATTTGGTAGCCCTACCGATATTTGTGAGAGAATTATGCCAATTTATAGTGCTCACTATGGCAACCATGTGAGAGCTTTAAAATGGAGACAGCTTATTAAAATCCATAATAGTAAGGGTGAAAGGCAAATAGCCTATCTTCCCTGTACTGAAAATATAAATTGAACAGAGTATAGTATCCTGTATCCTGCTCGCGCTAAATTTTAGCGTCCCTAGACTCCACTCCATTTCGTTTCTCCAAGGCAAAGATAAATGGTCGCTTAATAAGGAAACATGATGTAGATGGTACCATATGTTCATTGCAGATGTTAGTAAGCGTGATATTATTAATACGCGTACATTGTTTGAATTTTTTAATTTCAGAATATATCAGATATTTGAATATCTCCAAAACAATGGATACAAGATAGGTTGAAGAAGATATTGCAGCAGCAGCTGAAATAATTTCTGTAGTAGCAAGTAAAAGACGACACTTTCCTTCGTGTCGCAATGTGAATTATCCTCCAAGTTACATATTTCTTGTCCATTCCAAGCCCCGCACAATTTTTTTTTTTTTTTTTTTTCATTTGCGTTTTTTTTTATTTATCCCGCATTATATTCTCTGCGGTTTCCCCCAAAAAATCCGAAGTAAACACAACAAACACTTTTTCCTTCGTTTTGTATTAAAATTTATCTTCGATTTAATGTACCGGACATTTATTTCGCGAGCTAAATGAGTGGAGACTTTTCATCGGCCCATCTATATAAAGATTAGAATTCAGCGTGCGAGCAGGTTGCTGCTTTGCTAAACTGCCTCGCAAAATTTTATCTTTGTAGACATTTTTGTATGGGAGATAAAATTTAGCGCGAGCAGGATACTAGGCTCAAAGTAAAACTTTTTTTAAAGGGGCGTATTTTTTCGACATCTAGATGTCGCTTTTTCGCTTATAAAAAAGAACACCATAATTAGAAAATTATGGTACCTTTTTGTGGCATTACAGTACTACATCCTTAAAAGAATGTGCAGGGTCGATTTTAGACCACAAGCGAAACTAGTAACAATTATACCTTGTCAAAAAATAAGTAACTCAGCCGCCTGTAGAATTTTTATGAACACAATGCACCATCTCAAAGCGTTTTTAAATAGAAACCAGTGGCGTCCAACTCGGAACTGTCTGTAGAAATTTTTCGGTTGAGACCCAAGGATTTTTCGTTCAAAAAGAAAGCCCGAGGTTAGCATGGCCAATATTTTTTTAATATATTTTTTATTTATATATTCGTCGGTGTCTAGCGCCGGTATTAAGTGTATCCGTTTATATTTGAGATTTTATGCTTGAGACTTACTTAAAACACCGGACCGCACAAAAAGACATTAAAAAAATAGGAATGTACTAAGTTTCAAGTGGAAAACGGAAAAACACCTACAAGGACGCGGCAGTATTTAAGATTCTGAAATGCTTCCATTTAATTAGCTTCTTCAGTCGACAAGTATACATACAAACATCACCTTTTCGACTAATAAAACACTGCCGCACAAATCTTTGTCTTTATTGCTCATGATTTTATTGGAAGAATTATGGGCCTAACACCTATGTGCCAGAAGAATTCTCCAAACACAATAGCAACAATTTCAGACATTTCATGATATCAACAGACGCTGCAAAGGGGAAAAAATCTGTCAAAAGTGTGTTGATTCGAACACTTCTGATTTGAACTCAATACATACTTGAAACGTCTGTACATCTTGAAGTGCCGCCGTTAGCCACTTTAAGCGGCGCTATTTGTAGCCCATCGTAAAATTTTCTTCCGACAATGGTCAACCACTTTCAGCGATTCTTATTAAATATATATTGGGCTCATAACGTCCATAAACAGTGCTCAATGTCACGGTCTTTAGTGTATGTGGGATGCATTATCGGCACGGATGAGAGGACCTGCACTTTTAATTCGTGTAGCATCGGTAGAAGCAGTTACACTCTCGGATGATTTTTCAAAGGTTAAACGTGAAAACCCTTGTTGAATAGTCATACAACTTTAAAATACGATAAGCTTTGGAACGGAAAAAATTCTGCCCTCCGTTTAAACCATCACATTTCCATAGTGTATTGTTCATCTCACTCTCGCTAGTAATTGAAAGGACAGGTTCGTCAACAGACCGTAACACATTATACATTTTTTCAAGAAGATCCAGGTCTAAATAAAGGGTGTCCGCGAAACAATTTTCGAATTTAAAATTAAATAATAAAAGATTCACAGGTTTTTATATAATCGTTTTTATTTTAAAATAAAACATACAAATGCGGATTTATGTTTTGAAAATAATTGAAGTTAAATGTTTACCACGGAGACGAACACACTCATTTAAACGAAACACCATATTTGTGAAAACTTTTTTGCAAGTTTCTTGCGAAATTCCTCTGATTTCGTTGCGAATATTTCTTTTCAGTTGCAATAAATTTCGCGGTTTGTTAACGTAGACTTTAGATTTAAGAAATCCCCATAAAAAAAAGTCCGCAGGTGTTAAGTCTGGCGATCTGGGGGGCCATGGGATATCACCATAACGACTTATGACTTTTTCGGGGAAAATGCGCCTTACAATGTTCATTGATGCTCGCGAAGTGTGTGGTGTAGCACCATCCTGTTGAAACCATGTCGATCCGTTTACCCATTCATTGTTCTCCAACTCAGGTTCCAAAAAGTTTTCCAACAT
Source organism: Cheilosia urbana (assembly GCA_946477585.1). Lineage (NCBI taxonomy): Eukaryota > Metazoa > Arthropoda > Insecta > Diptera > Syrphidae > Cheilosia > Cheilosia urbana. The sequence continues at coordinate 59,205,700 of OX297854.1, read as the reverse complement.
AGACGAATAGGTTTGGGAATTGACGGTTATTGTTTGGTGTCTATCGTCTTCAAAAAAATAAGGCCCGATAATTCCTTTTGCACTTATTCCGCACCAAACGGTCACTTTTTCTGAGTGCAGCTGCTTTTCATGCAATTCTTCTGGATTCTCGGTGGCCCAATATCGACAATTTGGTTATTTACCGACCCGTCCAGTAAAAAATGTGCTTCATCCGAAAAGATTATGTTTTCATAACCCCGAGGACGAGGAAATCTGCCGAGCATGGTTCTAGCGTATGTCAACCGCAATCCATAGTCACTTTGTTTAATTTTTTGAGTGATTTGAATTTTGTAAGGATGAAATTCCAAATCTTCCTTAATAATTTTGTGCACAGTCGTTTTTTTTCAAATTCAGTGCTGCAGAACGTTTTCTTAGTGAAAGACGTGGATTTGCAATAACATCACGACAAACTGCTTCAATTGTTTCGTCAGTTCTCACAGTTCGCGATACACCTGGCCCGTGTCCCACTACAGGTCCTTGTTCACGAAAACTTCGCACCCACTTGCCAATAAGTTGCGTACTAGGACAATCAAGTATACGCCGAATATTGAAATGTCTTGCGAATATCCTGCGCGCCGCCACGGGAGAATCGTTATTTTTAAAATATGCCTCTACAGCAAACGCACGATGCTCCGCCGACCAACGATCCATGGCTACTAAAATCCGCACGACGCGTAAGTGTAATGAATACGCCTCCCCCCTCCGCCGATACCCCGCTCGCCGTTTATTCAAATTCAAAGTCGAAAATTCTTTGGCGGACACCCTTTACAATGCCAGATTAACGTCCAGACGGTTCCATAGTAAATGTTAACTCTTCACTTGTTTCTGAGACCAAAAGACGTACATGTGTCCAGAGACTTGATCCAGATGTACTGCATTATGATGTACATTTTGTGAGAAGCATTAGAATCAGGGGACATTATTACGCAGGGAAGTATGTACAAAATTACTTTTTGAACGCAGTCCATGGTGTTCCACAAAAATATCATGTTGAATGCAATCAAGCCAACGAAATTTTGTAAAGAATCAGGCTTTCAAGTCAAGCGGTCTTAGCTCTCGAAGCCAATCATATTGGGACTTAGTAATATTTATTTCTAACCTTCAAGTAAATAGTTTGTAGGTCACAATGGAAAATTTCGCCATTGTGAGTTCGTAAAATTTAGTTTTGGCACTAAAAAGAATGAGTATGAGTATTGCGTATTACATTTTACATTTCTCAGAAATGAGTGCAACCAACCCATAACAGCAAAGACTTTACATAACGAGAGAATCACTTACAAAATTATTATATGTCTCAAAAGTTCGCGCACCATATGGTAATTGGCAAAGGAAATAAGCAATAACTCTTCGGTGGCTCTTCGTTTCCAAAGCAGTGAAGGAAGACGGATCGCTAGCAGCAACGAATAACGCATCTAAAGGAGAACTCTACTATAGAGTCAATTACAACCGTCTTCTATCCCCGAGAGTTATGTAAATCTATATTTGGATTTAAATGTAAAACAAAAACATTAAACTTTTAAACACTTTTATTGACTGCAATTCATATTTTTAGAACTATTTATCCTAAATTACTAAATTATCCAGCTCGCACAACTGCATAGTAGCAGCATCCTTACAAAGCAAAGCGAAAGCGAACAGAAACATAAAAGGGATACGAGAAGATCAGCTTAAACGTTATTATGGCCTTGAACATGAAGGCATTGCATGGTAACAACATGTGTGATCGTCCAATCAGTTCTCGATGAGAGCAGTTAAGTTTCTGCAACTGTTTGTATTAAAAACATTCCCCTCAGCTTTATTGGTCAGGGTTGAGAAAACAACATGCTTGTTTTCCCTTGCTGATGCTGACTGTTAAAGTACAGTAATTGCGGGTGGCTTGGTGTTTTAACTGCTGGGGTTTTAATCACCTATCAAAAAATTGTACTAATAAAATATGTTGTCCTAAATGTGGTGATGATCACAAGGAGGACAAGTGTGAAAGCCGGAAAATGAAATGTAAAAATTGTGCTTTGTCAATCGAGAAACTTAACATTGAAATTGACTCTGAACATGATGTTAGAGATGTTAATTGTCCAGTCTACGTGCGAAGATTGGAGCGAGAGCGTGAAAAAGTTTGCTATTAGCAATTAAATTCATTTGAATGTATGCACCTAAATATTCAAGGTCTAAAAAACAATTTTAATGATCTATGTAGTATTGTTGATGAAAACAAATTCGATATCATTATCCTGACTGAGACCCATTTGCCGAAAGGTCGTAAAAGTGAAGTAAATATAAAAAATTATAAAATTATCCCATGTGAAACCACATCTACAAGAACTGGTGGAGTAGTGATTTACATTAAAGAAAAGTGGGAATATGCAATAAAAAAGAAAGTTCAGATAGGAATGAGCATATGGTTGTTGATGGTCGAAGTACAAATAAGAAACAACCCAATATTGTTTGCTGCTATATACAGATCACCTAACTCATCTGTTAGAGAGTTTTGTGTATTTATAAATGACCTAATGGATGAAATGAAAGACATAAAAAATTTAATTGTTTTGGGGGATTTTAATATAGACTGGATAGTGAATAGTATATATAAATCGGAACTTGTGTGTCTTTATCGTGAGATGTTGTGTAAACAAATTGTTGGAACGCCTACGAGAATAACACCTGGAAGAAGATCATTACTAGACCATGTAGTTACAAATATTATTAAATGTGAAGTAAAAGTGAGAAACGATCTTAAAATAAGTGACCATGAGACAATGACAATTACAATACAAGCAAATAAAAGTTCGATCTGTGATACTAGTAAAGCAGTGAAATATCTTAAATATGACAAATTCCGTTTTAACCAGGCCGTGAGAAGAAGTGCAATAAATAGTCTTAGTACATTAGTAAATTTTAACGATGAAATGAGTGATATTTTTGAGTCTGAAATGTTAAAAATAGTTAAATGTTTTGTGTATGAAAAAACTGTTGTAGCTGGAAAACAAATTAATTGGTTTAACAATGATTTAAGAATGCAAAGGACTGAAAAAATACAAAGTCACATAAGATTTGTAATGACGGGATTAAGTGAAGATTGGGAGAGATATAAAAGACTGAGAAATTCCTATAAAAATAACTGTGATAGAGCCGAACGTGACTATATAAAATATAAAATAAATAATGCTGACAATCAGAAATCAATGTGGAAAACAATTAAAACACTCGTTTTACGAGACGAAAAATCAAACATTAATTATATTGAATTTAATGGTTCGAAAATAAAGTGCAATAAACTTATAGCAGCTAAATTTAACAAATACTTTATCAAAAGTGTGAAGGATATTAATGACTCGATTCCGTCTGTGTTTTGGGTTAATAGGGAGACTCACAGGCAATGTTGTTTTAAATTTAGAACACTAGACTCGCTAGATGAGTTAGTAAAAATAATTGATATGATGCCGAATAAAAATGACTTTAACTATATGAGTAAACAAATGTTAAAAGACAGTTTTAATTTTGTGGGCCCGGCTTTATTAAACATTATTAACCATTCTTTGAAAAGTGGCGTTTTCCCGAAAAACTGGAAAACTTCGATCATTACCCCAGTGCAAAAAGTGATAGACTCTGACAAGTGTGAACATTTTAGACCCGTTAATATGCTTCCCCTGTATGAAAAAGTGTTAGAGAAAGTGGTACAAATACAGTTGGAGGAATACTTTGAAGATAACAAAATTATCGTTGAAGAGCAATCTGGTTTCCGGAAAAAACATTCTTGTGAGACAGCCCTGAACTATATTCTTGCAGAGTGGAAGGAGAAAATCCACTTACATAAAAAGGTAGCTGCAGTGTTTCTCGATTTGAAAAGAGCTTTTGAGACGGTGGATCGTGGAATACTTTTGAAAAAACTTGACATATATGGGGTAAGAGGTGTAGAGTTAGGATGGTTTAGTTCATATCTTGAGAACCGGAAGCAGAGAGTCAAATTTAACAATGAGGTATCAGATAATCTTGAAGTTGAGCTAGGTGTTCCGCAAGGATCTGTTCTTGCAGCGTTGCTGTTCTTGGTATATATTAATGATGTGAAATTATTTCTTAAACATTGCCAGATAGTACTTTTTGCGGACGATGGTCTATTATATATTGTTGAAAATGAAATGGAAGATTGTAAAGCAAAACTAAGAGAAGATCTGGCTAATATTAAAAATTATATGAATATGAATAAACTTAAGCTAAATATAGAAAAAACAAAAGTAATGTTCCTGAATGAAAGTTATGATGGATTAATGTTTGAAGACATACAATGCGTTGATGTTGTTAAATATCTGGGAATAATATTAGATAGAAAATTAGATTTCAAAAAACATTTCGAGTATGTGCAAAACAAAGTGGCTAAGAAAATCGGCTTCCTTCGTAGAATAAGAAAGAAACTAAGTATTTTTATGGCCATTAAAATATATAATACTTTAGTAAGGCCCCATTTTGAATATTGTCCAACAATATTACTACTGGGGAATGAGGGTATGATAGAAAAATTGCAGACATTACAAAATAAAGCTATGAGATCTATTCTACTATGCAATAGATACACACCAATAAGGAATATGCTTGAGATGTTGAAGTGGCTTAATATCAAACAAAGAATAATAATGTGTACTTTAATATTTATATATAGAATAAAAAATAATTTGTTGCCACAGTACCTAAATAGGAGATTAACTCTAAGAAGTAATTCGCAACCATACTATTTAAGAAACAACAATCATTTTAATCTAGATCTGTTTCATAATAATAAAACACAAAATATGTTATTTTATAAAGGAATTAAAATATACAATAAATTACCCAATAATGTGAAACTTGAAACAAATTTTAACAAATATAAACATGAAATATTGAATTTTGTGAGAAACAATTATTAAGATAAGTAGTTATAAGAGATTAAAATTGTTAAATAGCTCATTTTGCTAAATAAAAACTATTCAATTCAATTCAATTTGGTTTTTGGGGAAGAGTTCGGTTGGATTGCATTGATTTTCCAGTATGCCCGATCAACGTCAGTGTAATATTTATGATTACAACTCGAGGGTGGTACCACCGATGACGAATGAAAAATGTCGAATATGCCTCCTCAAGACTTGGGCCCATGTTCTGTAACTCATGCGATATAAGTTCGCATCGGAAACATTGAACATTTTTTTTCAATTTGTATTGTTTTAGTGAGAAATATATTGATGTGATAATTATGGAACATGACCCTTGGATTGTAAAAAGGCAACGGGACCTGGCTAAATTTCAGCCATATTACTCGAAAACTATCCACCAGAGGTTGTACCTATACACTGAAAAAAAAAAGTGGGCAAGTGCGAGTCGGACTAGCCCATGAAGGGTTCCGTAGCAGCAAGTAACAGAACATAAAAGTTCTTGTAGTTCGTTGTAACTTTAACGGCCAACGGCCCAGATGCTATGTGCGAGGTTGTGCATTTCTTGTCTTTTCTTTATTTGCGGAAGTGTGTTTTGTCGAAGTGACGTATTTATTGTAAACAAATGTGGACACATTTCCACTTCTGAAGTTTCTCTAGCGCAAACTATTCAGTTTAAAAAAAAAAATGTGATATTAGAAACCTAAATATCATTTTTGAGGACCTATCCGTAGATACCCCACACGTATGGGTTTGATGAAAAAAATGTTTTTGAGTTTCAGTTCTAAGTATGGGGAACCCCCAAAATTTATTGTTTTTTTGTTCTATTTTTGTGTAAAATCTTAATGATCTTAATGGGGTTCACAGAATACATCTACTTACCAAGTTTCACCAGTATAGTTCTTAAACTTTCGGAAAAAAGTGGCTGTAAAATACGGACGGACAGACAGACAGACAGACATGACGAATCTATAAGGGTTCCGTTTTTTGCCATTTGGCTACGGAACCCTTGTCTTTATATAGACGAATGGCGTTCACCAACATGATATTCATCGATATGCCGTACTTTTCATCAACAATTGATGAACCGTTTTTCGATATGAAGAAAGTGCATTCATCAATTCTGTTAAAAGGATTAACAGAATTTGGCGTATTTTCTTATGAACTACGTTCATCATTTCATCAAAACATTTCATGAATATGACGAAAACAGTTAGCTTGAAGATTTTAGTTATTTGTTCATTCAGTTGATGATTTATTCATCTTATTGAAGAATGAAATCATCACATTCAAGTACGATTGCCAAGTTTTGAATTTTCATCATACTGATAACGGCGTTCATCGTATTGATGACGGCTTTCATCAAAAAACAGACTTTAATTTTTATTAAGGAAAACGTTGATGTAAGCATCTTATAGATGAACTAATTAAACTAAAAGAAATGCACCGTTATATTCATCATATTGATGAATTTCTTCCATCGATTTCTTCAATGTGATATACAGATTGTTAATATGATGTGTGCTGTGGGTGTACACACACGAAGTTGGTACAGCATTTATACTTATACACGCAACATGCATCTTTTAGTGTATGCATGCGTGGATAATTATAATGTGCTCATCAAGCATAAAGAATCTACACAGGGTGGCATAGAAAAATGTTGTGAATGCTTTAACGATGAACAATGACTATCTTAAAAGAGTCGATATATTATGTGATCTTAAAATGTCATCATATAATTAGGGATGAATCGATACAAGTAAATACAAGTACATACTCTATAGTTTCGATTCGATACCAAGTAAGTATCGCAAGTGACGCTTAAAAGTACATGCGTCGAATGAAAGTATCACACATAATCAATATTCATGCAATTTTGTATTTCTCTTCGCACAACACAGAAATCACACACTTTCCGCACACATATAAAAATGTTTGTATTACTTACGCATGTAACAAAAGTGTTACACTTTTTACTTATTTTACAATTTTGTTACAACGTTACTCTCTTTTTCGCTTTGTTACATTTTTTCCCATTAAAATCCTTTTTTGTTTTTCTTATTATAAATATTGAAAAGTTGAACTGGCAGCACTTTTTTCTTTCGATAAAACTTCTACCAATTTCTGTCAATGTATTTGTTTGTTTACACAGAGCAAAAGTTTTGCAAAACGTAAAACGAGAAAAGACAACAATATTTTTCTGTCTCGCCGCGTCGCCGTTGACAATGTTCTGCATCTCGTGGTAAATAAAGTTTGTGAAATAGAAATTGAGATCTAACTTCTTCGATGGTCAATAATTTTGTTTCGTTTTTCGTTTTTTATTTTTTTATTTTTTAAACACAAAATGGACAGGTAGGTCAAAAAAGACATTTTTTTTTAAATGTGATAAAGAGTTCCTAATAGATTTTTTTGAGTTGAAAAACGATGATTTTATTATTCAATTTTTTTCCAGTTTGTTAGATTTTTTATCCATTTGCTACACTTTTTATACAAAATTGTTACACTTTAAAAAAAGCTTGCGGCAACACTGGTAGTGAGTTTGATCGTTTTTGTTCAATCTGTTGGTTCAAAATAAATATTAATAAATTATTAATATATGAAGACATTTTTCCCTTCTTTATATAAGCATGTAAAGATGTTTTTGTTGGTTGTTGCTTCGTCAGTACCTTGTGAAGGATTGTTTTCCAAGGGCAACAATCAGCCAAACCAGAAACCGATTAAGTGGAAAACATGCAGACAAACTGATGTTTTAAGGAAATTTTCCACAAAATGTATTTTATTCTTCTTAAAAATAAAAACTTGAAAAGTTAATAAAAAAAAAGAAGATTGTTTTCATCTGGAATTTTAATTCGTAGGTATCGATACCTTTCATCCGATCGATACCCAAGTAGGTTTCGATACTTTATTTCGATACTAGTATGTAATACATTGAAGGTATCGTTTCATCCCTACATATAATTACACGTTTATCTTTGAATTAATGTTCCCCCAAAAGTATTCATTTCGATTTTAAACATTGTATTGAAAATTGCTTGCCGATGAATGAACTTTTTAATGTTCTTTTACTACGGGCGACTGGTTTTGCTAAATAAACTGCAGTAGGTATATAAAGTTGAAAACAAATTTTGAAGTGTGAAAATATTCAATATTAGTGGAAAAATAGTGCAAATATAAAAAAAAGTTTTGATTATTCACATTATATAAAATGTTATCAATATTAAAGAAATGTGTATATACATATACATATTAATCAGCAGCGTCGCGTGAATTATTTAGATGGGTGTGCAAATTCTTTAAAATTATACATTTTTTAGAAATATCAATTAATTGCCTGAAAACACGTCCCATTTATTGTTTTCTCAATCATTGTTTTGCTGTTTTTGATATCTTATTTTGTTTTCAAAATAAAATATAGAAAAATAAAACTTTCACATACAAAATCAAAAGCACCGCACGAAACTGCAACCCCAATCCCCAACCACTTAAACGAAAAGCTAAGTTCAACCATTCATTCATCGGCTTTCGTGCACAGCTTTTATTTGCACGAGTATCGATGTAATACATTGCGTATTTGACTTATGACGCTTTACGGAAACAGAACAGAACAGATGCAAATGAAGAGAAAATGAATACAGCCCGTGCACAGGAAACCTTCGCACGAGTTCACTACAAGTTCATCAAAGTAAAGCGATTTAAGTACGGCGGCGTGCGGGTGACGAATGACGATGGGGATGAATACTGGAGTACTGGAGAGATCTTGTAGAGGGATGAGGGATATAGTTTGGAGTTGGATGAATTTATTTGATGAAATCAACAGAATGGTGCACAGCGAGTTTTTGTACGAGTTAATTTTTTTTTCTCAGCGGTGAAGGAATTTTGAAAGAAGATTTATAATTAAAAGGATGAATATGAATAGGTATGGTGTAGGCTGTAGCTGTTGGCTGTGTTATGGAGGTTTTATGGGTTATGGAATTGTGCATAAATCATTATTTGTGTGTTATTATTATTACACAGTGTTTGATGGGGGACTTATTTTCGTTAGATCAGGGTGTGCAATGCACACCTTGCACACCCTGACGAGACGCCACTGATATTAATATATTTTAAGTATTTGTTATGTTCTTAGTAGAATGAAACGTAGATCATTCGAAAGGTACTGTGCCATAGACGTGCACAGACACAGAAAAAATCGTGGGTAAAAGTCGCCACAAAGACTGGTAAGTTAAGTTAAAATTTCCCATACAAAACGCTTATCAGTTTTTTGAAAGCATTTTGATGACATTCAATTTGTCACCGCAATATTACCATAGTTATGTATTCAAATGAAGAATGTAATTTGCCTACCCTTTAAAGTATGCAATTATGTTTGAATTCAGTTGGATAGGTATACCTGGGAGGTGTTGATCAACCACTTTCGTTTTAATGATTTTACTATGTAAACGAACGTTTTTCGACATAAATTGTTTGCTCTAAATTTTCATAGCGACTAATTAAGATATACCGAAATCTTGAGTAAAACCTTTGTATATACATTCCTATAGTAGCGCCAAGAAATACAATAAAAATGTTGTACCAGTATCCCACAGAAGCTTTGGCGCTTCAATCGATCATTAATGAAAACTGGTTTGTGCCCTTAATTCATTTAGATAGAGCTTTGTTTTTATCTGAGTTTCGTCAGAACGAAAGCTATATTTCAACGAAAGTAATTCATGTGATAAACAAAACAAAAGTAATATTTGAAGTGAAACTTCTTATGCGACTTCCAACTCAAGGTCGCGTTAAACGTTTAACGGTAATAATTGGATACTCAAAGGCGTGAGCGAGGGTGAGGGTGGCGCACATTGCACAGCACAAGCACGTTCATATGATTAAAAATGAGTGGTGTTTTCTCCAACAAAAGTGAAACGAAAGAGAAGTATGCGAGGTGAATGTGTGTACATACATATATATATATAATAACAGGGATGATGTATTTCTGAGGAAATGCGTAGATGGCTGTTGACGTGCGCTGATGGACTTATGGTGGTGTATATAGAAATTGAGTTCAAGGTTTTTGTTTTAATGGTTGTTATAGTACCTACGTTGATACTTCCAGTAAAGAATTGAAGAATTCAGAAGTAAAGACGATATAGGTGAATTATGTTGTTTGATTTGTTGAAGTGAAACTTCTTAAATGCTTAATGCTACTATAAGCATTGCATGCTCAAAGGTGTGAGGGTACCGCTCACGCTTCAGAGTATGCAATGGTGAGTGAATTTATTGGCACCAAATGCTGGGAGAAGAATATTCTGTGGTGAAGATTAATTTCCAAAAATAATGAATAAATTGGCAATTAATGTCTTATTGAAGTGAAACTTCTAATGCGACTTCCAACAAGGTTGCGTTAAACGTTCAACGCTCCTGGGGAGGGGGAATAGAAGGAGACAGAGCGAGAGTGAATGCGTGGCACTCGAACGCATGCGCGTAGTATACCTGTTACAGGCCAGCACGAGCGTTAGCAACGAGTAGCGTCCTCATTATTTCATTTACTTGTTTTAGTTTGATTTGATACACATACCTATAATTTAATAGGGTAGTATTTTTGAACTGAAACTTCTAATGCGGCTTCCAACATATCGTATCTTACTTTAGTTGTCATTATCCCATTGTAAATGTTATGGATTTGGATATTTCTCCACTCGAAAATGATAACTTAAAGATGCGATCAATTGTGAATTGTAAGCAATGTTAATAAAGTTTGTCTTAAAGCCTGCTCGCGCTAAATTTTATCTCCCATACAAAAATGTCTACAAAGATAAAATTGAGCGAGGCAGTTTAGCAAAGCATTAGTATCCTGTTCGAACGCTAAATCCTTAACTTCATATAGATGGGCCGATGAAAAGTCTCCACTCATTTAGCTCGCGAAATAAATGTCCGATGCATTAAATCGAAGATAAAATTTGACATAAAAAAACGGAGGAAAGTGTTTGTGTAGTGTTTGCAATGATTTTTTTTTGGCGGAAAACGCAGACAATGTTTACAACAGAGCCAAAACAGAGATACATATAAATATAAATAAAGCGAATCGATTTTCAGGGGGACTTATGCTCTCATTTGGCGTCGTCTTTTGGGTTATAACAAGTGTTCCACTATGGTAAGGAGATTGTGGAAAGTTTGAGGACACATGTCGAACTTCTTCTTATAATTTCTAGGTTTCTTACGTCTTTCAATTTGAAATTCGAAAATTCTATTAAAATTACGTTTAATGATATCTGTCATGGTACTCATGGTTCATAAGCATATGGGTTTTGTCCCATCTATATCATGTTTAATAATAATTTAGCGACCATTTATCTTTGGTGTGCAGAAACAAAGTGGAGGCTAGGGGCGCTAAAATTTAGCGCGAGCAGGATACTAGGCTTAAAGAAACAATATGATTTCACTAAAAATCAATTTCTACCCCTTCCTATTTTCATTTCCACATTACGAAGTTTCACTTCTTCCGCGCGGAGGGACTCCACGCACTATTTTTTTTTTTTGCTGTTTGTTCCGACCAGCGCAAACGAAAGTCTAGACTTTTTTGGCATATTTACTATCTATTGGGGTTGTGGATGTTGTCAAAGTTGTCAAAAATATCAGCAATAGTATTTTCAGCTGCTAATAAATAGGTGCATAACACAAGTAGGTAGATATACGCATGTGTACATCGTACATATTCAATTGTAAAATGCAGTCGCGACTCCTATATTATGTTTTATATTTAACTGCAAACACAAAATTGTACATGTGTTTGTTTTTCCTACTAATTTACTTTAGTTTTTAGAGGATTCCAAAGGGATTAAGGGCCAATGTTGATTTTGAATAAAACACAAATTATTTAGGAAATTATTGTCTTTTTTCAAAATATCGGTCAAATGGCCGTCGCCACCTCGGCGGCACACCTCCATCCGATGGTCCATGAATACAGGATAAGGGTTAAATTTTCAAATAAACAATTCAATCTTGAAATAAAATCTGCTGTTGAAATAGCTACATCCCGATTTTTATCAAAACAGGTAAGTGATATTGCTGCATAAATGCTCGATGAAACATTTTCACTAAACATTTTTTTTGCTAGCTTAACACTTAATTTTTGGAACGGGTTAGGGGCAAGATGACAATCTCTTAATTTATATAAATACTGAAATATTTGACATGATTGTGCTTTAAATAATTCACTTTATTTGCCATGAAACTATTTTTTCATTGATTTTTTATATCAGCCTGACGCTTTTAAAGAGGTGTGGAACATCGTATAGTAAAAACACTTTTCGCAACCCTGGTCGCAAGTTGTAGCTACACAGTTAAAGCCGAGCTCATGTACTTTGCTTGCATTAATTTTGACTTATTCTGCAATTTGTTCACCTTTTGCAGTGCCAATACAAGCTGATATAGTCTGGGTCGAATTAGAATTTAGTCCCCGTAATGTAAACACCAATGCATGCATACTAACTTTGTTCACTCTACCAGGTTCACCAAAATCATTAAATCCGTATATGTGATCTTCGCCTAGATAATACTCTAGTTCCGGGGTAATTTTCATTTCGTCGAACAGCATCACACATTTTTTGTCTAAGTCGGAGAAGGTTTCACACCTAAGTGAGAGAAGATCAGAAACTTGTTTGGAAAAGCCTGTAGTTGGATTTATTTCAGAATGCCATCGTTGCATAGTCCTAATACTCGGCAAATACTTATTTTAATCAAACATAAATTTGTACAAAGCTGGGGGACTTGTAATAAAACTTTAAATAACTTTCTTTTTCATCACGTGACCAATTCTGTCCTGCTTTATGAAATAGTTTTATAAATGTTAGAACTTCAGCATTCCTACCTTCCAATTGTTTTTCAACATTTATTTGTAGCTTATAGTTAGGGTCATTTTAAAGTTTTTAGGGGACTTAAAATTGTTTTCGGGATTATCAGAAAATCCCGGTTCATTTTATTTCATTTTCTTCACTTGGAAATGTCGGTAAACAGGCTCAAGAAATTTAAGGAGAGAGATGCAATCAGTTAAACGAGGTAGAGAGCAATTCCTTAAATATTTTTAAGATGTAAGGCTTCGTGATGGAGTGTATAATTATAATCAGTATCATCTTCATTATTTTCTATTAAATTTGGTGGGCTTAGTAAAACTGGATCCTTGAGGTATCTTTTTCGTTTTATGGGATACTTTGGTTTAAAGTTATACCTCAGATCTACACAGGTTTGGTCAATATTTTTATCTGTGCATAAACATATTTTATAGCACGATTTTGGATTTTTCCCTTTTTTTCAAATTTGTCCTAACATTTTTAACAATGTCCTTTTCGTAGAAGTGTTCTTCGCAGAAAAATGTGTTTGAAGTCAAACGACCGAATATTTCACTATTCCCCGAATGTTTAACCCAAATAGATCGTCGGCAGTCATTAGGTAGCTGAAAAATGTTTAATCTACTCACACCTCCTACATTTTTATAATTAAAACAGTTTTTGAATACACAAAACATTTTTAATATTTCAAATGCGTAAGAAATTCACACAAAATAAACAAAAAACGAAACCGAACGACGAACAATACATCGAATGAATGAAGGAAGAAAAATCTCAACGAAAGCTTTTTTATAAGGAATAAAATTATCAAAGGCTCTCAGTAATCGAATTCTCGATTTGGAATGAGTAGCGACACCTATTAGGATACTGGTACTACTGGATTGGCGCTACTATAGAAATATATATACAAAGGTAAAACTTGTTTTCAAAGGGGCGTATTTGTCCGATATCTAGATATCGCTTTTTCATTTGAAAAAAAAAAAAAAAAAATACTTTTGCCGACTATAGTGTACTTCCATGACACACAATAACTTTCGGGTGTCTCACTGACTAGTTTACAGACTTCTTAAAGACATCAGGATGGCTAGGAAAGCTCGAGTATAACCAAAGGAAAAGAGCATGAAGACAATTCGCCGCTTAAATCAACCGCTGTCCACTTGTCAACATACTTTGACGGTGGTGTAGTGAGATACATTTTCTAAACAATTGCGAAGGGGAGTTCCTTTTCCTTTCCCTATTTCCACCACGGAAGATTTTAGCATAAGGTTCTGATGTCGAAAATGTATGCATATTGTATTGAGGAGAATTTCCACCAATTCGATTCGAAATTAAGTCCACATACAAAGATTTCTTTGGATGGTTTTAAGACCGTAGTTATAAGTTTTGCCGCCGAATCTCGTGGAAAGGCTTTTAGCTCTCACGAGTACTTCGCTGATATATAGACACTTATACTACGATCGCGGCAAGTAAGAAATAACAAATAAGAGCAAAATGTTCCACGCCGGAATAGTCCCTCTACCCCCAACCTATTTTTGACATTTTATGACACGACGCCGACAGTTTTCCAATCAATCATACGACGCTCTCATGACAAACTCACATGACTAGAAAATAGGAATCGGTTTGTTTTTATCTTTCATCCATCACCTAACACCTTACAATTTCCAAAACAGAAACATTTTAGTCTTCTTAACATAAGCATGAGTTAGATTGGTAGCCTATTCGTACCTTCGTGACCGCCAGCCAAGCCTTTTATTTCAGTATCTCTGAATTGATAGATAACTTCAAAAGTGTCAAGTAATATTTGCGAAATAGTGGCTATTTTTTTTAACTTTTTAATATGTTTACTTGTCGCAGCGTTACTTGCAATGCTCGCTGCCACCATTGATAGCGCAGACTTGAACGCGACTAGCACTAGTTCCTACCTACTCGTACCCGCCGCACATGTGTTTGTTTCTACTGCGAGTATATTATGTTCTATTTGCGGGAAGCAACCAAAATTATTCTCCCTTAGCGTCGAGTAGTGTGACAAATGCTGGGCGATAAAAATAGATATTTGAGTTTTATTTTTAAACCATCATGTGATAATTTTGCCATTCACATGATAATAGTCCTCAGTAGAGGTGATTGATTTTTAAAGAATTTCGCAAGCGCGAATTCAATTCGATTTGCAAATTCAAATGCAAATGCAAATGCAAATGGAGGGATAAGTTTGTTTATAATACCTCAAGATGATGTCTAAAGTTATTGCAAAATTTCAAGGCGTGGCAGTGTGACGTCTGTCAAATTAACAATAAGGTACAGGTTATTCTTAGTATAGATGTGGACACTTGACATGAAAGGCTCGTCCTGATTGTGATGCAGCGTGTTTTTTGTTTCTTCTTACCACGCGATTTATTTAAAAAAATAAATAAATAAAATAAACAAACGTAAATGAAATCAAACCAAAATGTATTTTAAGTTTATTTGTGGTGGGGTTTTAAGGTCACTAAGCAACCAGATGAGAGTCGTTTCTGGTATTTTAGGTGACGGTTATTTTATCGTGCTTTACTCTCAATACATTTACTATACGAACGGTTTCTTGATTTTACATAAGATGTTGCTGTTGGTATATATCATTGAATGATTGACGACTTCGACAAAGTCTGCATTAGTATTTACTTTATTTTTTAGGCTGTATAGTTAAGGTATTTTGAATAAGAAGGGTTCCATGATGGAATGGAACAAAACAAGCTTTTCGCGAGGTAGGTATTTACGGAAGTATTTTTTTATTTGAAAGGGTCATATATGCCATTATTTTGTTCAAATGTCTGTAGCGGCTTCCTCTTTATTCGAGTGATGCCATTTTGAATGACTCTGCCGCAAAGATCCGACTGAATTTGAGCGTTGGTTTGTTGGCTTTAAGGGCATCGTGGGATTGCGGCTTATTGGCAGAGACCTGCGACTATAGGAAACCCCACAAGAACATTTATGAAATATATTCTTCTTATTACGGAACTTCAGCCTTTACGAATTATTAACAGATTATACACGCCGCGATATAAAACATCGTAACACATATCCCGCTAAAAAAAAATTAGAATACAAATGAATGAAGTAGAATTTGGAGAAATTGGCAACGAACAACCAACGTGTGGGTGCAGAATTTTCTACAAAGAGTACAAAGCCCAATATATATAAATATCAGAGTCAATTTGTGTGAACAAAGATAGAGAAAAAGAGGCGGGAACAGGCTAGCCAAAAACGCTTGTTATGAGCAGCGGACTCCGCCTTGAATACGAGTGTAGGAGAAGCTCGGGTGAAGTGAAGTCGATTTCAAAATGTTATTACTGACATTCATATAGTAATAGGTACCTAGTTATAGTATATTACTTGATAACGTAATAATGTAAATCAACGAATTAAGCGACCATAGCTGAAAGTCCGATAGACAGCTGCCCCAAGCAAATACATTTATGTATAACAAATTTACTGCGTTGAATAATACATAATGCAAACTCAAAAAATAATTACGTGCCAGGGCGTTTACATTTTGGGCTGACTAAACTGTTAAAACGTTAATATGTACCTACTAATGCGGATGAGTATGTACAAGAAAATGAGTTCTAGTAAACGTGCCGCCGTGGGTGTACATTTTGTGTGCTATACAAAAACACAAACCGCAAGGCTTCTTCTACAGGGTGTCCGCCGGGAAGGTATACTACTTTGTTTGTTTATAATTTTTGAAAGAGAATGGATCTTGTATTGATAAATGTTTTATTTCATGTCGGCAATTATGTATGGAATACAGGATCAGGTAAATGTCCGCCTCTGTTAGTCTCAAAAATGCGAGCCCTTTTGAGAACATTTTTCATTACATTCTCACACATTTCACGCGGTATTTCATTAAATTCATCACGAATATTGTGTTTGAGTTGCTCAAGCGTTTTTGGGTTGTTTGCATAATCCTTGCTTTTCAGATATCCCCACAAAAAGAAGTCCGGAGCAGTCAAATCAGGCGACCGTGGAGGCCAATCAACATCACCATTTCTTCAAATAACTTGTTGTGGAAAGAGGTCTCGCAGTAATTCCATTGTAATCCTGGCTGTATGCGATGTGGCACCGTCTTGTTGATAGCACATGTTAATCAAGCCCAAAGCATGAAGTTGTGGCGTTAAAAGGTTTTCAATCATAACACGATATCGCTCCCCATTCACAGTTACCGTTACGCCGTTTTCATTATCAACGAAGTAAGGTCCAATGATTCCTCCTGACCAAATTGCACACCAAACTGTAACTTTTAATGGATGCAAAGGTGACTGATGAATAATTTGAGGGTTTTCCATTGCCCAAAACCGACTATTCTGTTTATTCACATATCCATTCAAAAGAAAATGTGCCTCGTCACTCATTTCACGTAACTTTCTGTACGTCACAGTAATCGATGATTGATTTTGATAAAATGTTTTAACGATTAAAACACGTTGGTTTATCGAATATTTTTCCATAATAAATTTGCCACGTGTCTACTTCACGACTACCAAATATGAACTGTCAAGACTAATGTTTACCAAAATGGCGGCAAAACAAAGTAGTATACCTTCCCGGCGGACACCCTGTATATATCGGCGCATTTGCCTACTGCACAACAAACTTCAGAGTAGAGAAAAGGAACACACTATGAATATAAGATAGATGGATTAATGAAGCGGGAGAGCCTTCAAGGGGCTCTGGCACTGCGGCTTCGTAAAGGAGCATATTGTGCCTCAATATTTATATACTAGTTTATATACTTAAAAGGACGTCCCACATTTTACGTTACGAAAATGTCTTTTGATGCAGATGTTGTGGTGGCTCAGAACAAGTGAATCCAAAGCATTCAATTCAGCAAACTGATACTGCATTAAGATTGTTAGATTAGGGTTGTAAGGCGGGAGAGCTTTCAATGAGCTCTGGCACTGCGGCTTCTTAGAGGAGCCTATTGTGCCTTCCCTGGTAAGTTCTTAGAGACATATTTTCACTCCAGAGACCGTCAGGAAGACCAGGATCTTCTCTGGGTGTATATTAGTAAGAGATGCTGAATCAATGATTTCATCACCAAGGACGTTTTTCCTGAGACGACAAAGGGCCGGGCATTCTGTGATTATATGAAGAGAGGATTCATCACTCTCGAGACAAAGTCTACAGATGGGATCCGGTGAGACGCCAATGCGGTGAAGATGTTTTTTCACGCAGCCGTGGCCACTGATTATTCCTGTTAGTATTCTCAAGTTGTTTTTATCCAGGTTAATCAAGAAGAGTGATTTTCTGGAGGAGAATTTGGGGAAAAATGTTCTGGTGCAATTCTGCCCAGCTGTGTTTTGCCAGATCTCGTTAGACTCTATACGAGATTGGTTCTTGATGTAGTTCCTGAAATGATTTTTGCTGACTCCGCAGAAGGGTTCAGGTCCGATGAGTAGAGTGGTTGCTCCGACTTTAGCCAGTGACTCAGCCGATTCGTTACCCTCAAATCCTCTATGGGCTGAAATCCAGTGGAGGATGACTAGGTTTTCCTTAGAAAGTTCATAGACGTTTGAGAATGTTTCTAAGACAAGTTTGGATTTGATGACAGATCAGTCAGGAGCTTTGAGAGCTGGCTTGGCTATCTGAGAATGGTTTTTCCACGTGTGTTAGAACTTAGATTTATGCTAGCGCAATGGTTGATTGCAAGGACTTCAGCCTGGAATATGGATAAGTTTTTCCCAAGGCTGACTGACAAGTTCACCTGGTTTGACTCACCGTATATTCCAGAGCCAGTCCCTGATTCCATCTTAGAACCGTCTGTGTACCAGATGATGTCAAGTCGAGATGGATTAGGCTTATATTTCCCCCACTCTTCCTTAGGGAGGATGAATGATACTGCATAAAGAATGATTAAGATATAACAAAGCTATGCAACGATAGATTGCACTCACTCTTGACTAATATCTCCGTCCAACTCGCCATTGTGGTCGTTAAAAAGAATGGGATTTAATAAGTGAAAATACCAATTTGAGCCAATCTAACACCCCTATTGCGAAGATCAAGATCAACTATCAATTGATAGTCGATACTTATCAATAAATTTTTTCGGGTATTTGCGGTATCAATTAAGTGTTGATCGACTGTGAACGTGCAGCAATTGTCGGTTGACAAATCGGTATTGTGAATGTCAATCTTAACACTTAACAATTTTATTGGCAGTTGTTGTCAGTTTTTCTATTGATCGCAATTTCGGTGTTGATAAGGACGGCTCTTAAACGAAAATGTTGAACATCAACGTTTTTAGTTGTTAGTGTTGTTATTTTTTTAAGAGCTATGTATATGTGTATATATTTTGCCATTTGTTTTTATTCCTCTGTGTAATGAATTATATCCATTTTGAGCATGTAATTTTCCATAACGCGTTTAGCAGTTCACTTAGAATAAAGGACACTGTTGTTGTTGACTGCACAAGACCAAGGTTAAAGTCGTTGCCAAAACAGGTGCAGAGCTGCAATTAATCAGTTTAAGTTTGGGTCCCATATCTTCCAAAAAATCAACGAATGCACCTCAAAAGCTTGATTAATTTCATTCCTTGGAAATTAAATTATGTAGTCACCTTCGGTTTTCCTGTTCCAAAAGGATTAGATGCGACTGGCAATTCGCAAACTCCTCCGTATAGCAGCCAATTCTGCGTACTCTGTCTCGCTTGGTCATCATCAAAACAAATTCCACTGATGACATATTTTTCAATAAATTTTACAGATTTGTAACACTCGTAATTATTGTTTAATTAATGTCGTTTTCCATTGGGACAGAAAAAGCACTTTTTTCAGATTCAGAGCAATTTTTCTGCTCTCGAAATCAGCTGGCTGTCAGATTTCATGTTCCATTTGAGAGCAATTTTGCAATCTCGATATCCGAGCGAGATTCACACCTATTTGCACTAACACATAACATTTGTCATTTGTCAAACTTTAAAGTGTGTTTACTTACGTTCTTAGACGAGAAGTTTGTGAAAAATAGAGAAAAAATTACATTTGGCCGCTGCAATGGACATTAGCATAAATTGAATGGATTTTTATAAACGAAAATAATAATTTAAGAACAGCTGACTTTTAAAACACGCACCACCACAGGTGCAAAGGAAGAAAAACCTCGTTTTATGTTCCATTGGGGACGAAAAATCTGAAATCTGAGAGCAAAATCTGCAAATCCCAATGGAAAACGACATAAATTGTTTGCGAAAGTCGTAACGATCACTCTTCAAATCAAAAATATTTTAGAACTGTCAAAGTTGAGTTTTCAATAGGGACGTTCGGATTCATAGTTTAGTAAGTCTGACAGCTGTCTGACTAGATGTATTTCAGTTTTGATTGGCCCAGCGTGGTCACGTGATTAGTTTTTGCAGTTTACGTTTATGGAGGGAAAGACGACAAATCTAGTCAAGAAAAACCTGCCTGCATACTCAGTTGACATTTCGAAGAGTCAGATTTAAAATAAACAGAGTGGCCGTGCACAGTGTGTTATTTCACACATTTAGCGGAATTTAATGCAAAATTCAAAGTCGCCCAAATGATAATGTTTTGGTATGATATGAAAGGTAGAACCTCAGACAACAACATGCTAAAAACCAAAACAAAATTATAACGGTA
Source organism: Cheilosia urbana (assembly GCA_946477585.1). Taxonomy (NCBI): domain Eukaryota; kingdom Metazoa; phylum Arthropoda; class Insecta; order Diptera; family Syrphidae; genus Cheilosia; species Cheilosia urbana. Next base: position 59,185,300 of record OX297854.1, on the reverse strand, counting down.
TTTACCGTTCTCTGACATCGCAAACAGAAGCTTAACTTGAGTAAACATTTTTTTTTATAGTTAGCTGCATTTTTTCGGTTCCAATTGACCATTCCGTGTTTATTGAAATGAGAAGTTAGTTCATGAATGATATTTTTATTATTATTTTATGATATATTCAAAGTATTTAAGCTAAGTAAGAATTTTCTGCGAACTTAAAAATTTGAAGAAATCCTCGATTTGTTTGGAGGCCTTACGCCTGGATTCTTTTTGTGTGTCTTGTGACTTTGTGAAGAGTTTTAAAAATGTATCCACATGTATCCCTCGTGTAATAGTGCTTAAAATGTTCTCCTATGTTTTATTTGTCAGAATCCATTCACAGTTTTTGCTCTTGGGTGCTCACCCCATACAATTTTTTTTTTGTTTTGTATAGGCCTATTACAATGAAAAATTACGTAATTTTTGATATTTGGAAAAACTCCAAAAAAGAGCACCGTAAAAAAGATATTTCGGTTTTTTTATGGAAAGCTTTGGTCTTGTGGACATGGACAGTGTTCCGGAGTGTGACAAACTTATGTAAGCTCTCTCAATAGCAAAATTTCAGCCAAGTGGGACCGTAGTGTTTGAGATCTGAAAAGATTCCGGAAGGACAATGAAAAACGGTTGAATGAGGAGATTAAGTAGCCGGATGAGTTCTTACAACCAAGTTCCAACAACAAGTACGAAGCCAGATCGTGAATAACCTTCAAAGTCGTTCAGAGAATGTGTACCCACAGTGCAAAAACGAAAAATATGTGAACTTATAAGCACTAGAACGCCAAGCAAAATTGCTGTTGCAGCAAATCTGATTAAAGAGCTTGTTCTTAGTTCTCCTGCAAGGGCTTCAAACTTAAGAATCATCTCTCCAGAGGAAGCGATTTTGCTGATGGTTAACACAAAATTAAGTACTTTTGAGTACAAAAATATACGCCAGCAGCTTAAAACAATGAATGCAAATTATTATTATTTTATTTTATTGTGGCAAGAAAATTACAATTTGTTGAATACAATTTTAGGGATACAGAGATTTGGTCTGGTACCATACTACTAAAATATTTGTACAATTTTTCACTAAATAATATCACAGATTAATATACAATTCGAAGGAAAAGCCACTAAAAACCTTCATTAAAACTAAATTTGCAGGGGGAAGAGAGAAGCGGTTTCAACACTTGATTTCAGAGTACTATACAAAGATTGTTAATGTGTGAGAAGTTACACAGATAACTAACTATGTAACAGATAAAGATAAAGAAAACAAAAACAAATAAATAAATAAATAAACAAAAAAATAAATAAATAAATAAATAAGTGAATAAATAAATAAATATATAAATAAATACATAAATAAATAGATAAACAAATAAAATGAATGCAAATGTATACCCGGCTTATTATTTAGTTCAACAGGCAAAGAAAGAATGCTACACTGAAGATTTTCTTCGGATCCCTATCTATCGAACGTACGAATACAAAGCTGCATAGAAAGATAAATCCGCTCCCACTGGAGAGCATTTCACCGTTAAAAGCTCCGGAAGAACTTTTAGATATAAATAGTTCAGATGAAAGCGAATTTGAATCTGATTAGTTTACGAATAGAAATAAAAATAAAATCAAAAATTATATTATGTTTAAATAAAGAAAGCTAAAAAGTTATTTGAAACCTACTGTTTAACTTTTATAAGTTTTTTAAGCCTTTTATTCATACAGCTTGGAAGGGGTAAAGTAAACTTAAAAGAAAATAAAAACAAGTTCGCGAAGATCTGAGCGAAATTATTCTATAAGACATTAAGATAATGAATGCAAGTAACATATTATAGGTAAGTTCCAAATTATTAAAGAAATAATTTAATAAAACTCTGAAAAACCTTACAGAAATATATATATAACGTAATTGAACAAATAAATATAACAAAACAATATTTTCATTCGCGAAACAAATAAAGTTCCGCTAGATGTTTGAAATAACACACTGTGCCGTGGCAGAATTCTGAAGAGTCGAAAAAAAAGGGCCGGTGGGAGAAAAAGGTGTCTACTACTATACTACTACTCTGCAAATTTCAAATTTTCGCACGATATTTAACAACCAATAGTTCGCATAACCGTGTAATAGTGCTTTGATTGGCAACCGTGTTGCATTTTAAATGTACTTAATTGAAAATAACAATTTTTGAAAAAATGATGAGGTGGCTTTTCCGAATAATAAAGGGCAAAATCAAACAAAGGTAACGCTGATCGCGAGAATACAAAAACAATTCAAGTTGCTAAGTCAACGCGTTCGGATTCCTAGTCACGACGAATCTTGTTGACGTATTACATAAACTAGTTATCCGAACGTCCCCAATCACAACAACTATACCTACTCGGTCCAAGAAAAATTGTCAGTACAGGGAAGATAGGGTGTTTGTCTCTCAGTGTGGTTGCAATGACTTACATAAATCGGTCCCTTTTTAAAGCTCTCACAGGGTTGACGTAGTCTGTATGTTAATTCGCCATAACTCAGAGAGCAATACTGTTAGGGTTACCATCTTCCAATTTAGCCAGGTCTCATCAGTAAGATAAATCTTTCTTTTCTCTTCTCTTATTTTTTTTTACTTCGCGTAGATATCTTTGTCTAAAAGAAATAATGTCACTTCTTTCCAACAACAAATTTTTTCGCTGACGTTTGACGAATTTAAGTCCGAGATCTTTTTGCAATATTGTATGCAAAGTTGATCTGCTTAGTTTTGTTATATTTTCACTTTTTTGTATTTCCTATAGTATCTTGTCTAGCGTTGGAAGGTCATTATCCATAAAAAACTGATGGACTATCCGCCTAATCGCACATTTGTCCAAATCATCCACCTTGCTCTTGATATCGGAATTATTTTTCTTCTTTGGTGGTGAATTGTGGCCTTTGATTGCTTTTTCCCTTAAAAGCCTGTATACAGTTCGTTGCGTAACAGAAAAAACAGTAGCCGCATTTCCTACGGCTTCCGATTAACTTTTAAAAAGGCCATAGAATTTTTCAGTTTTCAAATTTTATCGCAAAAAATACCATGCTTTTGCATGAATCCGGTTGAGTTGACCTAGTAATCACTATTAATTTATTGCAATATCTCTACAACGCACATATGATCACTTGTTGCGTTAATGAAATGAATGCATTAAAACACCTCACGAATAAACCTTATTTCTAAAAGACATTAACAAATATGTTTTAACTGAATATTATTGGAACTTTCAGAAATAAAAACAAACTATAACCGAATGGCAGCACCCCACATAATATGCCGCTCTGAAAAGCTCCAAAAAGCACCAAAACCGAAAGTTCTTTAAAAAAATTCAAAGAATAACCCTTAATGATATGCTAACATTGACATATGGTAACACTTCTCTGATGTGCTTCAGTCACTCACACTGCTTATCTTTGTGGATGATAATAGCAAGCGAACACAAGACAATCGTGCTCATTCTGCCCGCGGCTGTGTGGCAGACTGGTTGTGGTGGGATGTATGCGAATTTCAGGAAAATAACAACAAACAAATTCTTTGGAATGCCAGTGGTTTCGTTTTTATTTCAGTGGCAAATCTTGTGCTTGAGTGCCGTGAGAGTAGCTACAGGCACCACTGGTAGAAAAAAGAGCTTCCCATAAGGCCTGTACTGACAATTTTTCTTGGACAGAGTATAGTGTCACCTCCTCCAAGTCAGTCTGACATTATGCAAGCGTTTGATAAGTGCTAGTTAGATATCTGTTTTGCTTTTTTTATTTCAATTTGGGGAGAATTCTCGTGAATCGTGTCCTTAGGGCCCAATCGTGTCAAATTATCCGGGTTACTGGTGAATAAATCCTTAACTATGTACTACAAAAAGTAAACTACTGTGATCTACAAAATTGGGTCCAGCATGAAATAATGTTGAGACTCACTCATGTGCCTCATTTTGCTGTTTGTAACACAACAAATGACTAATGAGAATAGTTTTTGAGACTGCGAAAAACGTAACGGCTGCCCGGATTTCGTTCAAACTTCGGATTTGGAGTTTGTGGGCTTACGTTTCGCAATACCAGTATCAATTTTAATGGATAAATTTTGCCAATCTCCAACTGATTGATAGTTGATCTTTGCAATAGGGGTGTAAATTTCTTAAAATCCTTGATTTGTGTTTTGAGGAAAACAACTTTTTACATTATAAGGATGGCATATATGAACAAATCTTTGGCATGCCGATGGGCAAACCACTCTCGCCGAAAAGTGCTGATCTGGTAAGAGATCACTTACTAGATAAATGCTTCAAACCAACTTCGAAGCCAAAATTCATCGCAAAATATTTCGAAGACATATTATATGTTGTCATTGACCAATAGAATATTGACAGCATGCTGTAAGCTGGAGTGCCTCATTGGATTGCATGCTAAGATCCAATTCACTGTTGAGATGGAGAAAAATAGTTCCATAGCGTTTTTTTATGTTCTAATCCATCACGACCAACACCGACTTTCATTCAACTGACATAAAAAAGATACAGGATCTGGAAGACTCATTAACTTCAAGTCCAATCAAGCAAAGCATATCATAACAAACACTGCTTCGAATCTTGCCAATACGGTTTTTATGTTGAGTGATGAAAAGTTCCATATCACCAATCAACGACCAAGACAACAATTACCCGGATGGTTTCATACGAAACATAATTTGAAATCATAAACACAAGGTTCCATATAATAAAGGAATCATGCGAATCATCTTCGAGTAGTGCCTTGAATATCGATCGACACTACAACTGCTGTTCATCGATTTCGAAAAGGCATTTGATAGTGTCAATCGGAAATTTATTTGGCGTGCCTTGCGCAGGAGAGGTATCCCAGATAAATTAATAGCAATTATTAAGGCTACGTACGATGGGTCCACATGTCAAGTTTGGCACAGAGGAAAGCTGTCTGAGGAATTTGAAGTCCAAAGTGGGGTTCGGCAAGGCTGCATTCTTTCACCAATATTGTTTTTATAAGTAGTAATCAGCGAAGTGCTAAATGCGGTTTATCGATGGGAAATGGAGGAGTTCGATGGACTCTTACATCTGAACTCAAACATCTTGACTACGCTGACGATGTATGCCTACTATCTCACAGAATAATGGACCTTCACCAAATGACAGCAAATGTGGAGAAGGAAGCAAACGTCGTTGGGCTGGAAATTACATCGGCAAAAACCAAAATTATCAGCCGGGCTCGAACTCATCAACTCATACTCGTATATGCCTTGCTGGACAAAGGGTTATCTCAACCGATGACGGAATCGAACTGGATATAGCCAGCCGAATAGCTAAGGCGAAGTCTGCGTTTGTGATGCTATCTAACATTTGGCGAAGAAAGGAAATTAACTTAAACACCAAGCTACGACTCTTTCGTTCCAACGTTGAGTCAAACGTTCGCTCATGGATGCGTGCGTAATATCTTAAGGATTGTCTGGCCAAACCGTGTCTCGAACGAACAGCTTTATGAGAGAACCAGTCATGAACCTTTTGGCACAACCATACAACGAAGAAAGTGGCAGTGGATTGGTCACACTTTCCGAAAAGGTGACAGGTCCATAGCTATGTTATGTTATGTTAAAGTGGCTCTCGATGAGAGAAAAACTTAGGCCGTTGATCGGCCCATTGTGCATACCACTGGTGTTTAGGGGTTCCTTATCTGGTTACTCATGTGAACCATTTGCTTCTGTTGATAAAGCTAATAATGTTAGCAGCGCTGGTGTCGCATAGATCACTAAGATCATTGAGGAAGTAGTTTCCTAAGTACGCCATCCTTAGATTGGATAGAGCTGGGCAGCTGCAGAGAAGGTGAGTGACGGACTCATCCTCTTCCTCATCCCTGCAGCTTCTGCAAAAGTCATTGTATGGCAATCCAAGTCTTTGCGCGTGTCTGCCCAGAATACAATGACCGGTAATGACATTAGCAACCAGCGAGATGCTAGTTCTGTTAAGTCGTAGAAGCTCCTTGGATCTTTTAGTATCCAGGGTCGGCCAGGTGAGCTTGGCAACGTCGCAATATCCCAGATGTTTCCATCTATGGTTTGCAATTCTTGTTGCGTCCGCGTTAATGATTTGTTTAGCGTGCGATAGCGGTGCCTGTACGTTGTACAGACTAACGCTATCTACACCGGAGGAGCCTAATCTTGCAAGTTCGTCAGCTGCACAGTTCCCTGGGATATCACAGTGTCCCGGAACCCAGCAAAGGGTAAGGTTGTACTGTCCAGCTATCTCGTTAAGAGATACGCGGCAATCTTCCACCGCCTTAGATCTTATTTCGCTGGAGACTAAGGATCTGATTGCAGCCTGACTGTCAATATAAATAACAATATCCCTGTGTGATATACTATTAATCGACAGCCACGCCACGGCTTGACGAATAGCTGTGATTTCGGCTTGGAAGACACTACAGTGTTTCGGAAGGGAGAAGGAGAGGCGCAAGCTCAGTTCTTCTGAGAATACACCAGCCCCGACTCCCTCTAATGTTTTGGAGCCGTCCGTAAAAATTGACAGTGCTCCTACATGTAGGACATTCCGTGAGTCCTTTGATATATCGGTACAATAAAACAGTTCCTGTCACATGACATGACATGAACCGAAACCAGGACACCCAAAATATTATCTGCTGTATATAGCTCTTTAGTTGATTGAAAAACCTAGTATTAAACTAAACTTCAATTGAAGAGTTACATTTGAAGTGTGTTAATTTTGTTTATTACTTTTTTTTATGTTGTTTTGCTTTATTTCGTACTGTTGTTTTTGTCGGGAAGAACAATTAACTAATACAGTTTCATTCAAACGCCTATGACCAAAAAAGTTGACGGAAAAACCATTTCCACAAATTACATATAAGTGTAAAATACTACAACGTGTCGGCAGACGTACCACAACCATAGACAAATCTTTTTGGATTTAAACGGATTTAAAACGGAACCGAAAACCTAGTCGATTCTTATCCGTGGTCGCGAAATTTTGGGAACAGATGCAAGTAACCGTACGACACCAGGGGTCAGGTTCTGTAATGTCGTTTTCCATTGGGCAAAAAGAAGCGTCCAGGAGAGTCCGGAATCGAAAAATTCGCTTCTGAAACTGTTCCATTGGCACAAAAAATACTCTTCCGCTGATTCTGAGAAGAGAATTTCGCTTCTCGATTTGAAGTCAGAATCCACTCAAGAAGCACTCAGACAAGTGCAATTTATGTATTTTATACAAGTCAGATGACAGCTGCCGTAGATTAGAAGCAGTTTTCTTATGTCGTTTTCCATTGGGCAAAAAGAAGCGTCCGGGAGAGTCCGGAATCGAAAAAATCACTTCTGAAACCGTTCCATTGGCACAAAAAATACTCTTCTGTTGATTCTGAGGAGAGAATTTCGCTTCTGGATTTGAAGTCAGAATCCACTCAAGAAGCACTAACACAAGTGCAATTTATGTATTTTATACAAGTCAGATGACAGCTGCCGTAGATTATTTTTTGGCATTTCACCAATACTTTTGTGGATTCAATCAGAAGCAGTTTTCTTGTTCCATTGGATTTCAGATTGAGTCGATCCCCGAGTGAAACCAATGGAAAACGACATTATTCCATTGGATTTCAGATTGAGTCGATCCCCGAGTGAAACCAATGGAAAACGACATAAGGCGACACGTTCAAACGTTTTCCCGTTGTACGAAGAAATTTGCTTGTGTAACATAGGGCAAATCATTCGTGCACACGAAAACGTTTGATCGTTTCGCCTTACAGAAAAAGATTAATGCCAAACATACGCAGATGTAGCCGCAGAATACTACTGTCGAAGTAACAAGCTCAGCTGTAAGCAAGGTCTACCAAAGAATTGGCTGCTAAGTAGCAAGTCGACCAGTTTTTCTCCTCGAAAACGATCAACTTAATTATGTCAACGGAGCCAGATAGTAGTGTATGTTACGGTTTTCTAGAGTACAATAAGACGGGTGCAGTACTTCTTTTATCGATTTAGGAAACTTTCCTTCTTCTTTTCTCGTATGTATGTTCTATAATAATTTAAAGTGTTATTCATGCGGTATCGAAAAACGTGGTTTCATCGGTGAAAATACTACTCAAATGACCAAACAAAATTCCCGCTTTCTCCTTACACATCGAACATATTCCTTGCTAGGCAGAATAAAGAAAACGTGTCTGTGATTAAATACTTTGGTCAAAGGCCGAAACTTGTTGGGACGTTTGCTTCGATGATACTACTCCAACGACATAAGAAAAGCGAAAAAAATGTCATAGGTACTCTACACGGAAGCAATCTGATATACGATACGTCATAAGTACTAACAACTTCTGCACTAAGTGCAGTTAATAAACTAAACTAAAATAAACTTTACTCTTACCGAACGATTATGTCCTGAATTGTTCATTGTTTTTCGTGTACCTATGTACATCCCTATACGACGAAAACTTAATAATAATAATAATAGTTTGGCGCAACAGGTCTAGAGAGACCCTAGGCCTAGCTTCTCACAACCATTCGTTTTGTGTGAGTTTTTCATTTTTGGAACGAATGGAAGGGATCTACAGTTTTTATGCCGACTCCAAACGGCTAATTGAGAAACTCTTACAAGACATTTATACTCTCGGATGTTTGTCAGACGTTCGCGAGAGGTAGCGCAGCGAAAAAAAACCCTAAGTCGGAATTGGGTTTTTGCGGGATTCGAACCTGGGACTCCCGCATAGCAGTCCAACACACTAACCACTAAGCTACTGCGACTACGACGAAAACTTACCTCATTGTAAAATCGAACTGGAATGTGCTTGAAGCATTCATGATCGCCTGTTGCCTCCATTAGTCGTCTATTTACGGCCCAGAATTGATCGAATTTATCTGTAATTAACAGCTTGTTAGAAATTGGAAAAAAATTAAAAGCAAGTCATCAGCTAGGCACCATTTACGAGTCCTAGCCACAGTTGATTATGGTCCTTTTTCTGCATGGCCGAGATAACTTGTCCGCGATGCTTCAAAACGTCTGCTTCCTTCAAACATGACATAAAATGCGCTTCTAAAATATCTCTGAATAGATGTTATGTATATTATTACGTTGTTTCACCATAAACGTATTACAGTTGTCTTACTTCGTGGCGAACATTACCAATACGTCCTCGGGAAATTTCGAGAAGTGAATGGTTAAGCTCCAGGGCAACTCATCATCTTCGGAATGGAGTAAGTCGTACAATACTCCTGTAAACAAAAGTGAGAATGTGTGTATTGTGTTCTATAGCCGCTGAAAACATGTCTGGTAAGAGTCACTATGCCTAGCATTTTTCAATTGACAAATAAGACCCAAATACAAAAGCTTGAATGGATTTACAAATTACCTATTGGATAATGCAACTTTAAAGGAGTTCCGTTATAGTCGAACCAAACATTACCGTCTTGCTGATCGTTCGCAATATAGCGATTGAAATACTTTTTCACCTATTAATAGGGAATAAGAAAAACAAAAGTTTAGTTTTGCTAAACAATAATAATTATGAACAAAAAAAAAATTAAAAACATACTTTATCAGTGACCAGTGGAAGGTAGCTCAGTCGAGATACCATCAGATAGAATTGGTTGGGTTGCTGTAGACCTGCTATTTCATCGGAATCAGCTTGGAAACAAACTGGAATCTGTCCTTCCCAGACAATTCGTAAGACTTCACGATCATTAGCCATTTATCGATTAATTAATATTAAAAATTGTTTAAAAAAAATGTATTTGTTTTCCGCCTAATTGTTTTGGATCGTCTTTTTGTTTGTGAAATGACAGCAAAATAAAATGTCTAAAAACAGGTGTAAAAATGATGTGCTAAGGGTGCAAATGCAAACACTACCGTAGTTGGTCTACTGTTGTCGGCAAGGTAGGAGAAAGAAAGTCGATTCACCACGTTCGTTTTTGGGACTTTAGATTTCAACACCTAAAACGACAGAAATATCACATTTTTAAAGATTGGTCAATTTTTGTTTGTTTATTTTTTTTAAACAAACATCTCAGCCAAAGTAAAGTAAAAAAAAAAAATTAATCTCACCACCACCGAGTCGGTCTGAAATTATACAAGCGTTTCAATAACGCTAAATTTACACCTTCAGACATTCCTAACGCTAAAGATTAAAGGGATGCTCAATAGGTACTAAAAAGCCGTCGGACTGAAACAGACTGGCATTACCTAAAATGGGGCATTTACACGGTCACACATTCCTATCACGGAAAATTAAAGGGATGCCCAATACCAAACAGCTGTCTGACTGAAAGAGACAGCATTACCTAACACGCAAAAAAACGTGACACTTTTTTGGTCGGCCATCTTGTTTACGTTGTAGGAATTATGGCATGTTGATATTTTTATAGCGACGTTTATCGAAATTCTGCATTCCTATAAAATAAAATGGCTTCAAGAATTGATGAACGTACTGTTACATTTGGGCTGGGATTCGAAAAGATAAAACACTATTCTGTGCAACTGTTCCAATAAAATCTCTTTATTTACACTTTCCAAATATTCACTTATTTATCTCCAAAACAATATCACTTTAATCAATTCTTAAACGTCTCAATCCAATCGCTTTCTTCTATTACTTCACACTTATCTCACAACCGATTACTCTTTCGAACTAAACAATCGCGGGCTAAAAATCAACTGCACTGCCTGTTGTCAACGCGCCCCCTTTTATATCCGCGCTGCCACCTATCGGCGAATGTTCCAGAAGTAGATAGATTCCAGATGTAAACTCCATATCCATAGATGGTTCTAGAATGAACTAATACAAACTGCAATACAACTCCAATTTAGATTGTACTAGAATAACTTGACATTGGAGATTCCAGTCTCCAATTGGAAGTGGAACTTTAAGAGGGAAACAGATTGTTACCAGGTGCCCGATTCACCACAATTCCTAAGTGTGCGATTCACTAAGTGCCTGATCTACCACAGTACTATTATTTACTTATTTCGTATAAATGATTGATGAATTGTTGGTTTAATTTACTGGAACTAATCAAGACTCGCATTTCAGATGTTTTAAATTTTGAATAGAAATGTTTTCAAGTGATTGCAGGAATGTTGGTCGCCGGAACTTGTATTTATTTCCGCTTTACGTATCTATAATTATGGATAAATCCATGACACCAAGGCTTCTGATTTGTGATCTCATTCTTACGACTTCATGACTGGGGACAAACGGATCTCTCTGTCCCGTCTTGTGCGAATTTCCCTTTTGATCTCAATTTTGAATGATATATCGTGATGTGTCTTTAGTTCCTTACTTATGACGTTTTCGATTTGGCAAAAAGATCAAATTTTTTGTTGAGATTTTTTTATAAATAAGGTTTTTGCGTTTAGAGGCTTTTTAAAGAGTGCATAACTTTATACATTCTCTATAATACGCTTATAAATAAGGCTGTAAATGTTCAGATCTTTTTTATACCTATAAATTGTATAAGGGAAAGGGATTTGTTTCGTTGGCATATTTATGCTTTCACCGGGCTTTGAAAATGTTTATTTTAGACACAAACCAAGATTTTCTCAAATTGTTTATTAATTTATGGGAGCACAAAAAAAGCTTTTTCACGCTGTGGTGAATATAATTATACGATGTCGATTCGATTACAGCTGACTACTGATAATGAAAATGACAGTTCTTTGTGAAGTTTGTGTGAAAATTAAAGCAACATCGGGTCGGTTCGGTATCGCAATAGAAAATATGCAAATCCTATGTAGATCGTTGAGGACAATATCCAGTTTGGGAAAAACTATCCCTCAAAATGAGTGGCTTCAGGTGTCACGGGCAAGTTACAGCTCGACAATAACGCCAGTAAAATTGGCTGCCAATGTCTTCAAATCGAATGAAACCGATCCAAATGCATCCCCTTTGGTCATCATGCATGGTCTGTTTGGTTCCAAACAGAACTGGAGAGCCATAAGTAGAGCATTGGAGAGTAAAACTAAACGAAAGGTACCTATGTGAGTACTAAGAAGAAGCAAGATTCTATATAAGAAAACCCCAGATTTACAACGTAGATGCCAGAAACCATGGCGATAGTCCCCATGATCCTGCACACAGTTCAGCACACATGGCTGAGGATATTAAATTTCTAATGCAAGAAGAGAACGTTAACCGAATTTCAGTCATGGGTCACAGCATGGGAGGCAGAGCAATGATGTTCTTCGCTTTGAAATACGTAATTATTACTTGCCATTGTTGAGTGTTCATTTCTATTATGTCACCATGTAGCCGAAATTGGTTGAAAAGGCCATTATCGTGGACATATCACCAGTTTCCATTCCCAACAATTTTGAAACTATGGAGGATATATTTTTTGCAATGAAAAATATAAGTGTATCACCCGACCTATCGATGGTGGAGGGCCGACCAATTGTCGAAAGCCAAATAAAGAAAGCCGTTCGTGATAAAGAAACCGTCGACTTTATCATGCTGAACCTGAGGAAACTGAAAACTGGAGAGTATGATACAGGACGTCGTTTTGCATTTTGATTTTTCTTTTTGTTTACGCTTTGTTTAAGGTTTGTTTGGGGTCCAAACGTAAATGCTTTGCATGCGAATTTTGGAAATTTTCGTGATACTCAACAGTTTAACCTGCCTCCATTCACGGGGCCGGTCCTGTTCATTGGTGGAAATAAGTCGCAGTTTTTAAGGTAAATTGGAATGTGTATATTTGTGAGGAAGTAACTGAATTTATTGATTATTTACAGTCCCGATGATTGGCCGAAAATCAAAGAACTATTTCCCAATGCTGAGCTAGAGTGGCTAGACGCTGGCCACTTGGTGCATTTTGAGCAACCAGCGAAATTCATGGATTTGGTTTCTAATTTCCTGAAATGATAGATATTTGCGATGTGATTCTCAATTATGTTTGTAAATATGTTTAATTAATGCTAAATTCGAATTTAGATAATAAACTAGAAAATTTGTAAATTCAAGCTGCGAGTCTGTTTGCAATGTTTTTTTGTGCTCAATATGATAACTTGAAGTTGGTAGCCAGTTTGTCTCAGTTGGTAGCATTTAAGTCGAGTCCAGTCGAGGGGGTAGTTGCTAAACTTCGGGAAATAGTGTCTCCCGCCAATTCTTCTACAAAAAAAAGCTGAAAATAGTTACTTAACCGTGTTTCGAAGTAAATCATGTCTTATTTATATTTATGTACCTCCTACAGCAGGAGTTAGGGTTACTGGTTAAGGACAGTAGTCCAATTACGTATCAATTTTGAAGACTAAGTAAAAAGATATGTTTCCAAGCGTTGGGCTGTTCCAAAGCATTTCAGCATCTCTCTAGTTAGGATTTATTTTAAAGAATATTTTTTTTTTTTTTTTTTTTTGTGAAAGTTTCTATTTTTAAAATAACGTGTACCTTCTCCAGTACACTGATTTGCGTAAATTGTGCATTTTTGCTGATGGTCCCGGAGGATATTGATTATCTATCGTCTCTTCTTGTCTAAGCCACGACCAGATACGATCTTCGCCAATCACTACTCTTCGAATATTAAAGTGAGTACCAAACTTGAGAAGCTCACAAACCAATAAATAACTCTCGACCAGTAACTCGTTCCGACCATCAAATCAAGCGCGTTGAACGGCCCTCTTACTTACCCCACTTCTGTTAGTTTCCGAGCAATAACAATTGAACTTCGACATTTCAGCTGGGCAAGGAATCCCTTTTGAAATATATTGATCCAACAACTCTAGCACTTTTTAAACTGGCTCAGGTGTGATGTGATTTTTTCTTTCAATTTTCCAATTCAATTCACGAGATTTGTGTCAGATTCCTACTGGCTAAACTCCCCCCTTCCCTATAGGTTTCTTCAACAGACCCGTGGAACGACTTTTCGTATTACTTACTTTGTTTTTTTCCATAAGATTTCGTTTTGAAAACGGTTTCGATGAACGATGATATTCGATTTCAGCTGCATTCGCTCGCGATCATCTTCCCTTTGATATTTTCGGGTGAGATATAACCTATCTCCGATCCAAGGTGCAGTCTTTCCATTTTATTATTATATCATAAATCTTTATATTACATACACAAGTTAGAGAATAATAAATTTATTTTAATAAAGGTAACGAGTAAATTTAGTTTTATAATATATAAATACATACGTAGGAGTCTTTGTAGTTTTTATGGCATATAAGAATATACAATTTCTGGAGTCAATCAATAGGTCTGTTCCTTTACTTTTAAATCTTACGAATTTTTACTAATTCTTATGAATTCTTACGAATTTTTACTCAGTGCCGTTCCTTAACTCAAACAATTCGTAAAAGAGAGCGTCATCGAGAGAGCAAGATATTACCCCTCCACTGAGAATCTTACGAATTTTTACTCAACAAATTTCTTGGTGTAAGATGTGAAAAAGCTGTCAGTCACCTTACAACAAACAGCTGATTTGAAATTTGTTGTCCCATTTGACATATACGTTGATTATTTTTTGACTTCTTGTTTATTAAAATGACATCAATAGGCGGCAAAATAAAATTGAATGTTCTCTTTAAGACACTATCCGATATTGGCGACGAAATTCTTCCTTACTGTAACAAGGAACAATCTCTTCCATGTAATTCTTAATGGAGTGTCGCTTTTTCCTCTTCTCGAATGCTTGTAGTTCAATCAGTACAAACTCTTCCACATACTCAGATTCATCAGAATAAAGTTAAAAATAAATGATAGAACTAATTTTCTTAGTAAATTAGCAAATTCCTTGAGTTTATCAGACATTTTAACGACTTTTCGTACTATTTTTTGAATATTTGAATTATATATTTGTCATTTTTCATAAATTACTGCAAAAGCGTTCCTTAACTTTTTTGAAAACGTCTCTCTCTGTGAGAGAATTTATCCCCACCACTGCCATTTTGACAGTCTTTTCCATTCTTACTACAAAAGTAAAGGAACAGACCTAATATAATGTTTACAATGTAGTGCTTTGTGCCAGTTGTGATATATGCTCAAAGTCAATCTTCGTAGTCCAAGAATATTAACTTACCGCGTCGTTGAATGCAGCTCGTAGCCTGGATAAGTAGAGCTGAATGTCATCACTATAAAGATGAAAAGAAGTTTGCTTACAGACATTGATAACAAAAATAAAATAATCGGCCCTAGCGATTTATCCTTCGGAACGGAAAGTTCTTCGATTTTATAAGATTCGTAGGATTTTTTGACAGGTTCCGATATCCTCCGACAGAAATTGGCTGCGAAATTTGTTTACGATTTGGAGTGCGGTGATGTGCGCCATCGCATTTGTTTTAGTCGGACACCTCGAATGCAATTTGAGCCTCCGAAGGAGTAGGAGTATGCGTTGCGGAGAATTTTCCGTTCCGATCCGACGGATACATCGCTTGGGCCGAATAATAATGGGATCATGGGATTGTTGTTGTTACTTTACTACTCATTCGTTGATTCGTCTCTAGTTCTAAGTCCGGGGAATGGGGCCACTTTAGTTGGGTGGGTCCATATCATTTCTGGGGTTACTTGTGCTTGGGCCTTGTAATAAGATTGACGAATATTGAAGAATGTTGCTGATGGTGTAGACGATCTTTAATCGTGTCCAGGCTGGAGTAGTACGGCGACAAGTCGCTTCAGTCCGTTGTAACAATCGGGAGCTTATAAGTGGCACTTGTGGTACATCCTGCTTCACTGGTAAAAGAGCCTACGAGCAATCGGAAATTAAATCTTTCAAATCTATTGAAAATAAAGTTTTCAAAAAGTCGAACTGCATGCTCAGTTTCCAAACCTAAAGAAACGTTTGATTTCCAGCAAAGGCATTTGTGGTTAACTTTGTTTAAAATCCTTTCCGAGATCAAGCAGGCAACGGAGCGCAATACAACCACGATATCTGTAGTGTTAAGCTGCTTTTTCTACGTACTTTTCTTATGCTTGTATCTTCCAAAATATGAACCATAGCAGTGGACCAGTGGAACAACTGTGGTTAGACCTAAGGCCAGGTATTGGTACTACGGAATAAAACACCAAATTGCTTATTTACTCACATCGTGCTTTTATTACAGATTTTAGTCAATTCCAAATAGTTTTTCTTTTTATTGATTACAACACAACAGTAGACATTCCGAATATTTGACTATTTTTCTTTATTTGTTCTTTTGTTTGAAAATAAAAATACACTGCGACTCTTGACAGCAGCAGAGTGCACAATGCACATGAACATTATTATTTTGCTTATCATTTGCTAACATTTATAGTAATTTCATTAAAAACAATAGAGAATCATTTGCATATTTCTTTTTATTACAATAAGTGTAATTCTGTTTTATGATTGATTTGGTGTGGATAACGTATTAATCGACAGAATCCTTTGATGTATGTGTGTGTTTGTTTGTTTTTTGTGATTTGCGATAACTAAACTACAACAAAAACACAAATCGATTATATTTGCAATTTGAAAAACCCGTTTAAACCCGTGCTCTCAAATGTGCCTCGAGCAAAAGCTCTTTATAATATTTTGATTTTCGTTTTTTTTTTTCTTTTTTGTATTAAAATGATAAATATAATACCTATACGTACGTAAATATGCAGATTTAAAATTGTTACTTTACAAAGTATATCATGTACCGCTTAGTACATTTTTTTTATTTTTATGTTTCATATGCATTCGTTTCAAAAGTATATTTATGCAAATATGTATGTAAGACATTTAGGTTCTCTATGTTTGTTGATTTATTTTGTTAAACATTAAACAAAAGCCTAGTTTATATAAACTTTATTTGATACTATTTGATGTCTTTTATACATTAAACTTTTAGCTTGTCTTTGTTTTTAACCACCGGTGGTTGGAATGTTTTGTTTTTACATCAGTAATTCTGATTTAACTTTTATTTTTAAACAAAATTGGTTGGCTTTGTATGCTAGTAAGGTGAACACACATTAGGGCAATAGAATAAATAAGAATAGATACGAAACCGTAGATGGCACCACGAGTGTAAATTTGTAGCATTTATCAACTTAAATAGGGTGTATAGTAAAAAAAACAGCAGCTAACGAATCATAGTTAATTGAGCAACTTGTATTCAATCACAAAACCTTTTTTCTCACCTCTTTGAAGTTGTGAAGTAAATAACTCCTTTCCAACCTAGCCAATTTATTTGGGTAAACTTGTCGTCATTTATCCAATGCATTCAGTCAATAACAAATGTAGTACTACTGTCGTTAACCGTTGAAATTAATGATCTATATAGATCATGTGGGTAAAATAAAAAAATCTAGGCAAATTTGGTCACAGCGCCATTGGTTGTTCTGGTGAAGACTGATTACCTATTATAAGTGGTAACATGAGAACACGGGTCATGTTCATGTAGGGAGCGCGCAGTATTGAAGGGCTCCTACCAACCCGTGCAAAACTATTCTAGCGCTTTTATGAGCAGAAGACTCGCAACAACTTTTCTACACATCAATACCGCCACGAATTGCTTGTGGACCAATAGGCGCATATTCTGTAGAACTTGGTGTTAACAACCCCACGTAGGTATATAGTGGCGGCCCATCTACTTGAGTGTTTAACTTTTTCATTTGACAACCAACATATCTTTTTTTTATTATTCATTCCTATTGATTCGAGTCGACAGCTGAGAACGAGAACGAGTAGAGTTTAGAGTTTAGTTTTCCATTCGAATCATTTCATTTTAATTACCAATTTCTTTCATTAATTGTGAAACATTTATTTTAATTAACTAAATGTTGCAGTAAAAGAACTACATTTAGTGAGTTTTCACAAATAGATGTCCTCACAACTGCCATCCCTGCACATCATGCGGTAGCTGACATTTCGACTCACACAAATTATTATCTTTACTTTTCTGTTCTGGCAAGACAACAACGCTCACCTTTTCATTATCTTTTTGTATATAATAGTATAGTAACTCTTTTAATAAAGTAATTTATCTTCTTTTGTAATTATTGTTTGTATGTGCCACGGACATAACACTAAAATTATAAATATATTATAATAAACAGCAAGAATATTACTTAATAAAATAGTAATTTAACATTCAGAAGTGGGATTGCATCGAATTGCACAGTAATTGCGTCAACCTATTGGAATGTTTCAAGGACAACAAATGATAGATACAACCAACGAGGGAGAAAACGAGATAACCATTCAGGCAATTTTCGATTCATCGACAATTTTGAATTCAACGGCTGTGGAAAAATCTGAGACTGCGAAGATGAGTGCCGATGATCTGGTAAAGTTGCTTGTTGATGCGTTTAGGGTTGAAAATCCACAAAACAACAAAGATGATGTTGAAGTAAAATATCAAATTATGCCAGACTTCAACAAAACTATAAGCAATTTCAGTGGAAAAGAAAAGGAATATGAGGCAAGTGATTGGATACATTCGGTAAGTGCTGTGGCAGATCTGAACAGATGGTCTAATGAGTTTCGCTTGGAGTGTGTACGGTTGCATCTGATTAGAGCTGCAAAGAGTTGGTACAATTCCTTAAACATTACGAGTTGGAGTGAATTCAAAGAGGAATTCGAAAAAACATTTACAAGTCCTTTGGATACTGCTGACAGATGGAAGATGTTGCTGGCGAGAGTGCAGAGAAGAGGCGAGGAGGTCATCGATTATTTTTTTGATAAAGTCCGGATGTCAAATGATCTTAAACTAAGCTTTAAATAAATCAAAGTCCAAGTCATTGAGGGTTTGCTATCCAGGGAGCTGAAACAATTTTTGTTATGTCGTACTCATGACAACACCAATGAGATGGTACTAGACATCAAGAGCTACACACAAATAATGGGAGTGCCTGATTCGGTCAAGAAATTTTCAAGTGAGTACAAAAGTGAGTACAAGAGAAACAATACACCAGAGACAAATTGCAGCATATGCAAAAATAGTGGACACAGCGATGAGTTTTGTACTAAGGGTAAGTCCAAAAATGAAATTAAATGTTGTCGGTGTCTTGCTCCAGGACATTTTAAGAGTGAGTGCAAAGTGCAAGTCACGTGCATTCGTTGTGGAAAACCAGGGCACATCGTCAAAAATTGTCCCGAAAATAAAATTGATTTTCGTTCACCGAGTACAGCAGCGAATGTTTGGAGAAGTGAGTCGCGAAACAAAACTACACTTTTAAGTTCGTCTGAGGGTTCTTTTAGAGATTTAAAATATTATCAAACAGCTAAATTAAATGGGCACGATTTGAAAGCATATATCGATAAAGGTAGCAAATGTGTTATGCTTAGAGATTCATACGCGAAGAAACTTAATATCCAGTATGACAAGTGCTCAGAAATGATTTGTAGTTTTGGTAATGGCAGGTTATCTTCACTGGAAATTTTCGAAGCGAGTTTGCAAGTTGATCAAGCGAAGGCTAATGTGAAAATACATGTTGTGCCGGATGAATTTTTGCAAATTCCCCTGTTGATAGGACAGCCGTTTACCGAGAATGAATACATTACCATTGTCAAGCGGGGTAACAATATTCGAGTATTTGAAGAGCGTCAAATTGAGGACGAGGAGTGTTTTAAAGATTTAGTAGTGCCACCTTTACCTAAGCAGCAGATTAAATTATGGGCCGAAAAAGAAACAGTAATTCCAGCTGGTTACATTGGATTTATCACTGCTTGTGTTGATATGAAACAGGATGCTGATGTTTTTATTGAGGGCGGATCGAATCGTGGAGGATCAATAATTCCCAGTTGCGTAGTGAATGTACAGGACGATGTCAATATTCCAGTTGTAAACATGAGTTCCAGTTCGATTGTTTTCGAGAAAAGAGCTACACTAGCAAGAGGAATGCTATGTGTTGAGGATTCCAGAGTTGCCAATGAAGATGTCTACAATCCGCAAAACTGTGAGTACACTGCATTATTGTCTGTTGTTGAGCATTCGTTTTTGGAAATGGTAGATATAAATCCTAATGTTTCGGCTAGCGTACGAGAGAAATTATTAGCGATATTAATTAAATTTCGAGATTGTTTTGCCCTGAATGACAAAGAGTTGGGTTGCACAAAAGAGGTCGAGTTTGATATAGAGCTTGAGTCAGATGTTCCAGTGGTTTATCGTCCTTATAGATTGAGTCACAGCGAGAGAGAGTTCGTGAGAGGGGAGATGGAGGAGATGAAGGCTGCTGGTATTATCCAAGATTCGGTATCTAACTATTCAATACTTGATGAGTATGATTGGTTAGTCATGTTGCAGAAGAGCGAGCCGAGAATCTTCGAGATCGCGGAAATACTCAAAAAGAAGAACAGCTTATCCGAAGCTGAAAAACAAATTCAAACTGATTTCGAGTTGATTGATGGTCGAGTTCTTAAAAAAGAGGACAACAAAGTAAAATGGTATGTTCCAAAAAGAGCCATATGTCAGATCGTCACGAATTGTCATAACAAATTTGGACATGTTGCATTTGATAAGACTATTGCAAAGATAAAAGAGAAATATTGGTTTCCGAGGATGAGGAGATACGTCAAGGGTTTTATCGGTTCGTGTATGGAGTGCCTTTACTATAAACAACCTGGTGGCAGAAAGTAAGGGTTTTTGCATTCGATCGATAAAATTGGAATACCATTCCACACACTACATGCAGATCACCTAGGACCTTTCGTTTGTAGTTCCAAGGAAATCAATATGTGTTGGCGATTATAGATGGGTTCACCAAATTCAGCATTCTAAAAGCTGTACGAGATGTCAAGTCACAAACTACAGTCAAAGTCTTCGAGGATATCATCAGCATTTTTGGAGCGCCACACCGATTGATTACCGACCAGGGTACTTCGTTCACTATTAGTATGTTCGAGAGAATGTGTGAGGACAAAAACATCGTTCACATTAAGAATGCGACAGCGACACCGAGGGCCAATGGCCAAATTGAACGAGTCAACCGCAGTATAACGCCTATGTTAGCAACTTTGAGTCAAAAGCAGGATGGTACTGATTGGGATCAGTTCGTTAATGTTGTACAATGGAGCCTAAACAATACTGTTCATGCAACTTTGAAGAAGACACCGTTTGAAGTTTTGTTTAATTATGATCCGAGAGGCATCGATGGACTACAGATTGATGATGAGCTCAACCGAGGTCAAAGATTATCCGATGATATACACGAAGTGAGAGAAAGTTTATACAAAGTCATTAAGCAGAATCAGGAGTATCAGCAGATGTATAACAGCAAGAGATGCGAACCTACAACATTCGTGCTTGGAGATTTCGTGATGGTGAAACGAGCCTATGGCGCTACTGGCGATTCACAAAAGTTATTGCCTAAATATAAGGGGCCATACATAGTGACCGAGGTTTTGCCAGGAGACCGATACCGAGTTCAGGATATTCCTGAAATGCAGAGATCCCAGAAATTTTATGATGGCATAGCAGCAGTCGACGACATGAAGCGAATTCCAACCGATGATCCAATGTCAAGCGAAGATGACAGTGTCGAGTCTGAGGGGTCTACCCCTTCAGTACGTACGGTTCAACGACCAACTAGAGCCAAGAAGAGACCAGCTCATTTTGATGACTTCGGTCTGAAATAATCGAGGGCGATTAAGGAACAGAATGGCCGAATGTTAACTACCCCTCGTATATAGTGGCGGCCCATCTACTTGAGTGTTTAACTTTTTCATTTGACAACCAACATATCATTTTTTTATTATTCATTCCTATTGATTCGAGTCGACAGCTGAGAACGAGAACGAGTAGAGTTTAGAGTTTAGTTTTTCATGCGAATCATTTCATTTTAATTATCAATTTCTTTCATTAATTGTGAAACATTTATATTAATTAACTAAAATTATAAATAGTAATTTAACATTGGGATCTCATCCACAAAATAAAAGACTGGTTGTAAAGGGTGGTTAAATTTTAAAGGCCGATGTTGAATGTGTTTTCTGCATTTCATTTGACATTTCTCAATTTCAGACTAACTCAATTTGAACCATGGAAAGATACACAATCGAGCAACGCGTTAAAGTTATTCAGGCTTATTATGAAAATGGGCGTTCAAATTAAAATGCATATCGTGCACTTCGTGATTTTTTCCGTCAATTTAATCGTCCAAATGTGCGTACAATCGGAAAAATCGTGCAAAAATTTGAGCAAACCGGGTCTGTAGGAGTTGTGAAAACACAAGTGCATGCTCGTACAGCGCGTACGGCAGAAAATATTGCTGCTCTTATGATAGTGTGGCTGAAGAGCCGTCCACCTCAACTCGTCGTCGTTCCGAACAATTGCACCTCTCACGCTCGTCGTTGATGAACATTATGCATAAAGACTTGCATTTACGCGCTTACAAGGTGCAATTGACTCAAGAACTTAAGCCTCTTGATCATTTTAAGCGTCGTCAATGGTCTGAATGGTGGCAAGAAATGGCAACAGTGGATGATCAATTTGCGAAGAAAATATCTTCAGTGATGAGGCACATTTTCACCTCAGTGGATTCGTCAATAAGCAGAATTGCCGCATTTGGGCGAATGATAATCCAAGAGTGACTGTCGAAAAACCAATGCACCCACAACGAGTGACTGTTTGGTGCGGTTTATGGGCTGGCGGCATCATCGGGCCGTATTTTTTACAAAATGAGGCTGGTCAGGCAGTTATATACTGTGAATGGTGTTCGCTATCGTGAGATGATAACGAACTTTTTATGGCCCGAATTGGAAGATATGGATGTGGACGATTTGTGGTTTCAACAGGACGGTGCCACTTGCCACACAGCTAACGAAACAATGGCTCTTTTGCGCGACAAATTCAATGGCCGTGCTATCTCACGTGGTGGCGATGTCAATTGGCCGCCAAGATCATGTGATTTGACACCGGTGGACTTCTTTCTTTGGGGTTATTTGAAAGAAAAGGTGTACGTCAATAAGCCACCAACAATTCAAAAGCTAAAGGATGAGATAATTCGGCACATTAATGGCATAGAACCTCAATTATGCCTCAGCGTCATCGAAAATTTGGACCATCGGATGGAGGTGTGCCGCCGAGGTCGCGGCGGCCATTTGGCCGATATTTTGTTCCATACATAATTGAACCATACCAAAAATATTCATATTCATAATAAAATGAAATGACAGTAATTTCCCAAACAGTTTATGTTTTATTCAAAATCAACATCGGCCCTTAAAACTTAACCACCCTTTATAGTACGAGAGCTAGCAACGTCGGGAAAACAAGAATTTCAGTACGGCCAGATTTTAGATATAATATCTCTCTCACTCTCCCGGACGTCATAAAGGCTGTCTGGCTGCCGGTAGTGGTTGCGTTCATCAGTGCGCATCGTACCTGTACAGGTAAAAAATCAATTTTTCAAATCATTTTAAGAAGTTTTTTTGTTTTTTTATTATTTTTATTGAACTTTTTGCAATATGAATCTATAATTGCCAGACATTTTTATTGTTGTTTAAACTGTGCCAAACAATAATTGTGAATTAAAATTTTTTTTTTTTTTTTTTTTTTTTTCAAAATATTTTAGTATGGCTGAAATTTATATAGGATGTTATTTAAGTATCTAAAAACCCAAAATTAATTTGCCAAGCAAAATTTCGATTGTTAAACCTTCAGCCAGACCGATCTAAAAGTGAAAAGTGATTCGGCATGTTGGACGAGTACAGATAATCACGTGTTGGTTGCGCAAGCGAGATAGACGACAACAGTTGTCTGTAGTTAAGATGGCGTCAGTTTAGTCACATTGGTATATTTGCTGCTGTTATTTTTAATGTTTTTAACGAAATTGTGTTACAATGGCTAGTGAAAAATTTAAATGTGTTTTTTGTAAAGACAGAAATGGACAAATAACAACTTTTGTAGAAAATACATTAAAAAAGTGTAAAGAAGTTTTACAAATACGTGCAAATTTGAAACTTAAATATGATAGTGTGCAGTTACCAGAGCAAGTTAATGACACTGATGGATATCACAGAAATTGTTACAGCAGGTTTACAGCTCTAATGGCAAAATATCGTAAGTTATCTGAAATTCATTTCTCGTCAACAGTAGATCTTCCCACCCCATCTAGTTCAACTTCGAGATTAAACACTGCAGTAGAGGTTAGCAAATTTGAACGCATCCCTAAAACTCTGGCTAAATATGGGTGTGGGGAATCATGAGCGATTTATAAGCGTCAATCAAGTATACGAAATTCTCGGGAATTCTTTATCGAAAGCTCTACCGTGCTTTCATGTACTCACAGGATGCGACTACATACCAGCTTTTTTCCGGAAAGGTAAACTTCGACCTTTTAAACTGTCAGAACAGTATCAGGCAGCCTGTCAAAATATTATAACAGATGATGAAGAATTGCTGGATGAATTCTTGGAACGTTAATGAAGTTCGGTTCCATCTGTTTTCAAACACTTACTAAAAAATCAGATGACAATTTTGAAAAAAAAATTCGTAATTTTGACCCATCAAGTCTACCACCATGCAAAGCTGAATTGTATCAACATTTACTACGAGTTCGGTACGTCACAAAGTTTTGGAGAAATGCTCATTTAAAACACCCAACATCTCTATCACCTCAATCTTCCGGCTGGACCATAAATGACGATAAATACGATTTTATCTGGTTTGTCGGAGAGCAATTACCATCATTAGTTGCTGACATTACTATTAAAGGTAAAAGTTAAAAATAAAATACTAATAAATTTCTTTGCCAAAAGATAATTCTATTACAGATAACAACTTATTACAAGACGATAACAATTCAAGAGACAGTGATGACAGTGAAAATGACAGCAGTGATGAAGATGATGATGACAATTATCAAGATGCCTCCGTTTGTTGTGATACAATTATGGAT
Organism: Cheilosia urbana; assembly: GCA_946477585.1. Classification (NCBI taxonomy): domain Eukaryota; kingdom Metazoa; phylum Arthropoda; class Insecta; order Diptera; family Syrphidae; genus Cheilosia; species Cheilosia urbana. The sequence continues at coordinate 59,160,519 of OX297854.1, read as the reverse complement.
TAAATATTTAACCTTAATTTTCACATAACCATCCAAATTTTTGTTTATTTTCATTCATGGAATTGATCATTATCTTAATTTTGTACAACAATAAACTATTATTTTGATACCGTATTAATCCACAAATTAATTCAAAAAGTTTTAATCCTTTCTCAAGCACGATCACACCACATCACTTTTCAATTTTAGATCGGTCTGGCTGAAGGTTTAGCAATCGAAATATTGCTTGGCAAATTAATTTTGGGTTTTTAGATACTTAAATAACATCCTAATAAATTTCAGCCATACTAAAATATTTTGAAAAAAAAAAAAAAAAATTTTTTAATTCACAATTATTGTTTAAACAACAATAAAAATGTCTGGCAATTATAGATTCATATTGCAAAAAGTTCAATAAAAATAATAAAAAAACAAAAAAACTTCTTAAAATGATTTGAAAAATTGATTTTTTACCTGTACAGGTACGATGCGCACTGATGAACGCAACCACTACCACCAGCCAGACAGCCTTTATGACGTCCGGGAGAGTGAGAGAGATATTATATCTAAAATCTGGCCGTACTGAAATTCTCTCTCAAAAACGTTGCTAGCTCTTAGACTATTATATCATAAAAATGTGTAACTCCAATTTTAGTGAAAATAAGGTTTAAGTGACATCTATTTGCTCAACACGATATCTACCACTTTGCAAAATGGGAATCCCCTATTAAATCAAATAATGCTTCTATCGCTGATTTAGAATATAGTGTGTTAGAGTGAAAAAGGAGAACGAGCCGAAAACGAGGAGAACGAGGTAGAAAACAAGAGGAACAGTCTGAGATTGGATATCATAGAGGTCGTTCGCATTGACATCGGGGAAAAAGATATAAAATTAAAGAAATAAAGAGTTTTGTTCGAAATTGGAAATAAAAGTAAAGTTGTTTAATTTTGAGGCTTTCTAATAAGTATAACTCCGTATTCAGAATATTTGGTAAGAAAATTGTGTAAATCCCCTTTTAAGCGGTAATAAGTATGTGATTCACATCATGTTCCTTAAAAGTGCAGATAAACTGTGAAAAGTTTCTTTATAACATATACTGGTCTTTATATTTTCTTAATAAAAAATTTAAGGTGAGTGTAATTCTATTATTTTTAAAGATCCAGCGTTGCGTCAATTTATGAAGACGGTCAGTGGGTATGAATTACAGACATTAGCAGATACGGCGTTAAAAACGTCTAATCTTCTTCTTCTTTTATAGAATTACTGGATTTCCGTCTGTCGTTAGAACGTCTTTCTAATTAAAACTTACCACAAATATTACTTTGTAACATGAGTGATACCAATACTAGTGTATCTCAACTCAACGTTGAGAAATCAACCATCTCCCCAGCGAAAGCCATTAAGGCTTCTCGTGACAAGAAACGGGTCACTGAATCATCAAAAACTGACAACCAAAATAAAAATGACATATACAAGAAACTATACTGTAATGAGATGAACGCGACCAGAATGTTACTGGATACACTCATTGTTAAATGCCGGGTGGATGGAGTTTAATGGCGGTATACTTAAAAAGCAAAGCAAGTACGTTGTGAACAATTTGGACTAAAAAACATATTTGTACAGTATACAATTAAACTAATAAAATCAAACAAAGTTGTTCAAATTTTATACATGGTGTCAGAAGTGAAAATTGAATTAAAAGCTCCAGATTCACTAAATTTTGATCAGGCTGGAAAGGAATGGCCATTATGGAAGCAGAAATTTAAAATTTTCTTAGTCGCCTCAGGAAAAAACAAGGAGGACGAAAACACTAAAATTTCGCTGTTCCTCAATTTTATTGGTGAAAAAGGAATAGAGGTCTACAATATGTTGTTCGACGCATGGTTTGATCCAGACAGTGGGGATGAATTTCATGATGCTACCGAAGCGACAGATGGTGATACAAATGAAAACGAGAATTTGTGTCCGAAAGAAACGTTGACATTAAAAATGGTCTTGTCTAAATTTGAGGAATATTGTTTGCCAAAAAGGAACATAGTTATGGAATCACACAAGCTGAACTTGATCATTCAGAAAGAAAATCAGCCATTCAGTGAATACTTAACAGAGCGCTTGTTGAAGGAGCGACTGTTGCTTGGCCTGTTTGATAACAAATTGCAGATAAAACTGTTAGAAAATACCAAACTAACATTGGATGACGTTATTAACAAATGCAAAATTGCGGAATTGGCCATGACAAATAAAAAACTACCGTCTCATGAGGAAAAAATAAGCGCAATTGATTCTTCTCAACATGAAGTAAATGCCATTCAAGGAAAGAGATTTCAGAAGTTTCAAAAACACCCAAATACAAAAAAATGCGATCGATGTGGTGGTTTTTCGACGGGTCAACATACGAGATATTGTCCAGCCATGGAGGAAGGTGCAACTTGCAATTTATGTGGAAAGCCAGGTCATTTCGGAAAAGTTTGTCGCTCACGTTCTGAGGAAAAGCCAAAAGGAAGCCAGCTCAATAGAGGATCGAGATTAAGTCGTGTGAATGAATTACAATATGAATCATCAAGTTTTGACGAAGGTAAGCAATTATGTCAGAGTAGTAATTTAGCTAAGATTAAAAAAGAAAAAATTGTTTTTAGTATAGTGGATTATAGCCGCTGTACCGGTCTCTGAGTTGTATAAGGAATGGCAGCCAACTTCATGTTGGGCGCGGTCATTATCACTATCTCTTTTTATGTATATCCTATCTCTGCATGCTTAAGATATTTTTGAGTGAATAATTGTAAACGTTTGAAGTAGGCCATCTTTCTTGAGTTGGTGACAAATAAAAATAATAATCGACAGACTAGAATCGGCCTTTTATTTTGGACTATAATAATTCAGATGTGGGGTACGATCCAGAAGACAAAATATTAATATTCAGTGTGTATCGAATTGTGAAAAGAAAAAAAATATGTCAAATTTGCTGACGAGGGCGCATGTGGTTGCAACGTTGCGAGCAGCTGGCGTCTCGTTTGATGAGGAAGCAACAATGAACCAGTTGCGTGCAGTATATGATGAAACAGTGGCAAATAGTGTCCGTGTACCAGACGAACCAGATGTGGAAGAACCTGAAGCAGAAGAACCAGAAGCTGAGGATAAACTAATGGTGGAACATGTTTGTGGAACAGTAGCGGCCGAAGCAGATAATGCCGAATGTTTGGCGACAGAGGAAGCGGCCATTGATCGACAGTTGGCCATCCTTAGGAAAAGGCGGGAACTGATGCAGCTGCAGCAGGAATTGCAAGAGATGGAAGGCAGACGTGTCGTTCTAGGTGGGCAACAGTTAGAAAGCAGACGTATTGATTTGGGCGTTTTAGACGCTATGGTGCTTAAATTTGATGGCTCAGATTCGTCAGATGTGAGTAAGTGGATTAACGAGCTGGAAAATGTGTTCGCGATGTTTGGCTATGGTGAACGGGATAAATTGGTTGCTGCGCGTCATCTGTTGTCGGGGTACGCGAAGCGCTTTATGGAAATCGTCACAGTCCGCTCGTATGATGACCTGAAGGAAGCACTGTTGGGAGAGTTCAGACGTACGGTGACACTGCAGGATGTATACAGCCAGTTGAGAGCGCGCACCATAAAGCCCAACGAATCACCACGGCATTACATCATTGAAATGCAACATATTGCCAGTCGCGCAGATGCCCCAGATGTCGATCTAATTGATTTTATCATAGACGGTTTAAATGATAAATCGGCTCTGGTATCTATGTTATACGGAGCTCGAACCATCAATGAGTTGAAAGTGTTGATGAATAGATACGAGAAGAAACGGTTCACCGCAGCATCAGTGAAAAATAGTGTCGCACGGTCAGAAGCTAAACAGAAGCCCAGTGTCCCAACCAGTTCAACCAGTGCCAGTGGTCCAGAGATGTCAACAGTGAGATGCTTCAATTGCTTTAAATTCGGGCATTATCAAAGTCAATGCAGTGCTCCTAAACGGCCACCCAATTCGTGTTTTATCTGTGCCGAAGTAGGACATACACGCCACGAGTGTCCGAGGAAGAGGAAGCCACCAGTAGCAGCAGCAGTGGATTACGAAGAAGAAGAAGCTGAAGTAGCTGACTTGGGAAGACAGTTGGCTGAATTAAATATGGTAAGTGTTGCCTTCTACAGACAAAATAAGTGCACTGATTTAATAACATATTCGGCTTTATTTGATACCGGTAGCCCCGTTAGTTTTATGTGTCAGACGATGGTGCCTTTTGCAGTAAGTGGTAAATCAAGATTAACTCATTACCGTGGAATGGGAAAAAAAAGATTAAGTACGTATGGTTTTGTGAAATGTAGATTTGTCTTTAGAAAGCATGATTTAACACATGACTTTATTGTATTACCCGATAGTGAAGCAGCAGTCCCATTTTTAATTGGTCGTGACCTACTGAGGAAAATGCGAATTTGTTTGTATCAGGCACCCAGAATTAAATATTGTATTGACGAGATGTTAGAATTAAGAAGAATTAATAAAATCCCGAATGGTACAGTTGTCAGTGCACTTAAGTTGTTTGATTTATTGAAGAATCCTCCATTAGGTAAAGAGAAGTTTCCAACCACAGATAGAGAAATTGTTGTGCCAGTAAGTAATATTGTCAGCGTGGATGCTGAAATAAATATTTTGCGAGATCTCCTTGAGATCGAGAAACGAATTGAAATGTGTATAGGCACAGTAAATTTAATTGACGAAAAAGATGTAATGGCTTATGATGAAGTGATTTTATTGATTAATACTGCTGAGACAGATGAGCTTTTGGTTGATGTTAATGAATTGTTGGATAGAAAAGATAAAGATGCTTTGGAATCAATTATCTTCGAGTATTATGTCAATAAGTCGGGTCGAAGACGGGTTTTTAGTAATTATGCAATGAAGATAATTTTGAAAAATGATCAACCAGTGTACAGTGGGCCACGTAGATTGTCCTATAGAGAAAAGATGGAGGTACAGAAGGCAATTGACGATTTGTTAGCTCAGGGAATAATCAGACCTAGTAGTTCTCCGTATGCTTCTCCTATAGTGCTGGTGCGGAAAAAGAATGGAGAGATGAGGATGTGTGTCGACTATAGAGCATTGAATAAAATAACAGTTAGGGATAACTTTCCATTGCCTCTTATTGAAGATTGCTTAGAATATTTGGGATATTGCATAAATGAAGAAGGTATCAGGCCTAATGAGGCACATTTAGAAGTAATTAGGACATATCCAGTGCCTTCTAATGCCAAGCAGGTCCAACGGTGTCTGGGGCTTTTCTCATATTTCAGACGGTTTGTGCCCAACTTTTCCTATATTGCACGGCCCCTAAATAATTTGATCAGAAAGGATGCTAAGTTCATGTGGACGGATGAGTGTATGGAGGCTTTTGTGACGCTACGAGATAAATTAGTTCAGCCCCCAATTTTGAGTGTATTTAATCCCAAGTACGAAACGGAGTTGCATACCGACGCCAGTTCCCATGGTTATGGTGCAGTGTTGTTACAGAAGCGGGAGGATGGTAGGTTTCATCCGGTTGCCTATTTTTCCAAAACTACCACAGATCCAGAGTCACGATACCACAGCTTTGAGTTAGAAACCTTAGCTATAGTGAATGCTTTGGACAGGTTTAGAACATTTTTAGATGGTATTCAGTTCACTGTTGTGACAGATTGCAACGCCTTAGCTCAGGCATTAGAAAAAAAGAAGATCAACCCAAGAATTGCTCGGTGGACATTAGAGTTTGAGAGTTTTACTTTCGGAGTTAGACATAGAAAAGGGGAACAAATGGCACATGTAGATGCATTGAGTCGGTTGCCTGTTATTTGTGTGGTTAGTCGTATACCATCCATATGTACTATAGAGGAAAATGATGTAGATTTGAATATCCAGATTACACAGTCTCGTGATCCGATCATTGTCCAGCTAAGACAGAAGTTAGAAAAAGCAGATGTTTCAGGGTACCTTTTGGAAAATGGGTTAGTTTTTCGTGTTGTTGGTCCATATCAGCAGCTGTATGTGCCACATGAAATGGAGGAAAGCATAATGAGAACGGTGCATGAAAATTATGGCCATTTTGGTGTTGAAAAGTGTTCTGCTCAGATAAAGAAACACTATTGGTTCCCTCAGATGCGAGAAAAACTGAATCGCTTTATTAGAAATTGTCTTAAGTGTATATATTACTCCTCGCTACCTCGGAATAATGAGCGTAATTTACATAGTATTCCCAAGAGAGCAGTGCCATGGGACACCTTACATATTGATCATTTCGGTCCATTGAATTCTGTTACATCAAAGCATAAACATGTGTTGGTTATTGTGGATGCTTTTACGAAGTTTGTGAAAATGTACGCAGTGAATACTAGTACCAAGGAGACGACCTGTGCCCTGAATAGATATTTCTTAGACTACAGTAGGCCCAGAAGAATTATAAGTGATCGAGGTACAGCATTTACGTCAGGAGAGTTTAAACAATTTTGTAGCAGCAGGGGAATAGTTCATGTGCTTAATTCTACTGCTTCGCCGCAATCTAATGGACAAGTTGAGAGGGTGAATAGAGTGTTGAAAAGTGTTTTGTCAAAGATTACTGAGCCTATAGGTCATTCAGATTGGAAGAAGAAGTTAACAGAAGTTGAGTTCGCGATAAACAACACTGTACACTGTGTCACGAAACAGACGCCCAGTAGAATGTTATTTGGTGTAGAACAACGAATTGAAGCTATAGACGAATTGACAGAGTACCTGCATGATATGTATTCCAGAGATGGTGAAAGTTTAGATGAAATTAGAAATCAGGCTGAACAAGCCATTCAGAAGTCTCAGAAGTACAGTCAAAGTGCTTTTAAACGGAGTCATAAGCCAGCTAAAGAATTTGAAGTGGGAGACCTGATAGTTATAAAAAATGTTGATACTACTGTTGGAAAAAATAAAAAGTTGATCCCTAAATATAAAGGTCCCTACGTAGTAAGTAAGAATTTAGGCAATGATCGTTACGTCGTTAGTGATGTAGATAATTGCCAGGTTACTCAAATGCCTTATGATGGTGTTGTAGATTCTAGTAGAATGAAAAAGTGGTTGGAGCAGTGTCAGAAGATAGGGGATTCAGAAGGCAGCACAGGGTTGTTTGAAGAAGATGAATTAGAAGACGAATTAGAAGACGAATTAGAAGATGATATTTGTACTGAGTATGAGTTCCTGGATGACTCATTGTAACAATGTTTTAAATATATGTTAATCGAGGTCGATTGTTTGTCAGACTGGCCGAGTTATAGTGGATTATAGCCGCTGTACCGGTCTCTGAGTTGTATAAGGAATGGCAGCCAACTTCATGTTGGGCGCGGTCATTATCACTATCTCTTTTTATGTATATCCTATCTCTGCATGCTTAAGATATTTTTGAGTGAATAATTGTAAACGTTTGAAGTAGGCCATCTTTCTTGAGTTGGTGACAAATAAAAATAATTATCGACAGACTAGAATCGGCCTTTTATTTTGGACTATAATATTAGAATAAATACTAATGCCAAAGGGTGGTTCAAGAAATTGAATATAGCTGGTGCCGAAGTTAAATTTAAGTTAGATACAGGAGCAGATATCAGCTGTCTACCCATCAAATATGTAAATCAGACAAAAAATCAAAATGGAATACAGAAGACTTTTAATCAATTATTTGCTTATAATAACTGTAGAATTAAGTCATTTGGAAAAATAGATTTACTTTGCACTGACTGTAATACACAGCTTAAAAAAAGTATTTTGTTTGAGATTGTAGAAGATCAGTTTCAGCCTATTTTGAGTAGGGATGCAAGTTAAGATATCTGATCACGGTCTAACCATTATGGCAAATTTGCTGACAAATGTTTAGATCGTAAACCACAGCAACTCATATGTCACCGGACGCCGGATGGCGATATCTAATATAAACATAAAAAGTAATGTAAACACAAGTTCTCTTCATGGTATCTCTAGATTTAGTTTGAAGGCAGATTTGTTTCAACCGTCGCTTCGAGTAGACCTCCGCTACGAAGGAAATTAAGAATAAATTTTTTAAAAACTTAATCTCTCCGTGAAATAAATTAATTGGCGCCCAACGTGGGGCACACTAATAAAAACCTAACCGAATTATATCCTGAAAAGAACAAGTAAGGATTCGGTAATAATCTGGTAAAAAGTGTGTCGAATCAAAAATTAAATCAAGTACCCTATAGAAGGGGAAATACGTAGAACAAAACCCTATAAAACAACACAAGTAAAATAAAAATTATCAAGTGGAAAGTGAAATCCCAAGTAAAATAGAAATTATCAAGTGAAAGGTGAAATAAAACAAATCTGAGAGTGTAATTAAGATATTCACAAGAATAAAAATTAAATCGAAATTTACTCAAAAAAAGGAAATATTAATGACGTTAAGAAAGTGAAAACTAAATAAAAATAATCAAAATTGAAAAATAAAACAGAACTAAAAGTGAACTAAAAAAACAAAGAAAGTTTTTACTGACAAGAAGAAAAATCATCCAGTACGAGAAGGAGAATCCATTGAAGACATCGTAGTGATTTCAAAACTGCTGTTATCATCTCATAAGAAGAAAATTCAATTAAGAAAATAAAGTAAGAAATTTTTGTTTTAATATTGAAAAATTAAAGTCTATAGAATTTTGAATTTTTACACTTAAAAATTATTTATTGAGACTATTGTACAAATTCTAATTACATCCTGGAAGAATTAATAAAAAAATTTGACAAAATGACGACACATACTAATACGAACGCAGAAGACATAATAACTAGGCTAATCGTTACAAATACTGCTACTTTGAGAGCAGAGATAGAAACTCTTAAGTCCCAACTGACTGTTTTAACAGGGACCAATTCACATGTTGAATATAAAACACAGACAATTGATGAACATATCCGGTGTGAAGAAACACTGGACGTTATAAAATCCTTACCGGAATTTACCGGAAATACAAATACGTATGTTAGTTGGCGAGAAGCTGCTAACAATTCAATTAGCCTCTACACCAAAGGTAGTAGAAGGTACTTCGCTGCTCTAACTATTTTGAGGAACAAAATAACTCAGAACGCAAACGATATCTTAACGAACCATGGAACGGTTCTGAATTTTGATGCTATTTTAAGCAGATTAGACTTTTCATATGCGGATAAACGACCTGCTCACATAATTGAGCAAGAATTAAGCGTTCTTCGACAAGGAAACTTGTCAATAATAGAATTCTATAATTTGGTTAACGAAAAGTAAACCCTTTTAATAAATAAGACAATAATGACGCACGGTTCCGAAAGTAATCTGACTAAGGAACTTAATAACATAAATCGACGAAATGCTTTACGCGTTTTTATCACAGGGCTGAACGCTCCTTTAGGAAACATAATGTTTTCCCTAGGACCCGAAGACTTGCCTAGTGCTTTAGCGAAAGCACAGGAGCTCGAGTCCAATAATCAAAGAACAAATTTTGCACTACAGTTTATGAGAAGCAATTCTCGACCTAATTACGAAAATAGAAATCAAAATAATTTAAGGTTCCCAAAAAAAAATTTTGATGAACATCATCAAGGCAGAAATACTAACTTTCCAAAACCCGAACCAATGGAACTCGGAAGTTCCAATATGAATCATAATTTTAAAGGATATCGTTGGGATAATCCTAATGCTCAAAATAACAATTACAGACAGAATAATAATCAGCCAAATTATTGGCAAACTAATAATAATAATTATCGAAATGCAAATCAGCAGAATTTTTATCGGCAGTTTCCTCAAGGAACAAGGCCAAATCTTGTCGAGAAAAGACCTTTGCAAACCGCTCAACAAAGTGGACAACCTCCAGTAAAGAACATCAGAATTAATAATATCAATGAGAATGCTTTTTTAGAGAGCGGGGCAGATTGCCCTATATATTCCGAAGAAATAATGGAACAGGTAGATTATTGAAAATATTAATAGACACCGGTGCTACAAGCTGCTATTGTAGGCCAAACATCTTGTCGAACAGGCAAGAATTAGTAATTAAGAAGAGGGTAAAATCCATTAATGGGTATACCATCATAACGCACTTTTATGAAGTGGAAATGTTTTATAGAAAAGTAAGGTTTTATGAAATAGCGAGTCTAGAAACGGACTTGTTAGTAGGTTACATCCTTTTAAGAGATGCGTGTGTGACGTTAGATTTTAAGAGAGGCATTTTAATCCATAACGGAAAGAACGAAAAAATATTTAATTCAGAAAATAGCTTCGAAATATATACAAAAATGAAAGGAAGAGCTACTGAGCTGAGAAGTAACGCTTTGAATTTAGAAAACTCTGAAGCACCCATGGAAGGTTGTAGGGACAATCTTCATAATAAAATTAAAACACTGAAAGAAAGAATCATAAATAAAATTAATGTGATTCACTCAAATATAAATATAAATTCTCTATTCAGAACGGATGTAAGGGCTGAAATTCGCACAATTGTTGAAACTCCTATATGGAGTAAACAATATCCTTACCCTTTATCTGTGAACTCATTCGTTAATAAAGAAATAGAGAAAATGATAAATAATGGTATTATTCGACCAAGTAAAAGTCCGTATAATTCTCCAATATGGGTTGTACCGAAAAAAGGCACTAATGAAGACGGAACACCAAAGCTCCGTATGGTAGTAGATTACAAAAAACTGAATGAAAAAACTATATCTGATAAATATCCTATACCGGATATAAACGTTATACTTTCGAATTTAGGAAAGTCCAAATATTTTTCAACCATTGATTTAGAATCAGGTTTTCACCAAATACAGATGAATGAAGCAGACGTTGAGAAAACGTCATTTGCTGTTAATAATGGGAAATACGAATTCCTAAGAATGCCATTTGGGCTGAAAAATGCCCCGAGTATCTTCCAAAGAGCAATGGACGATATATTACGAGAGTTCATAGGGAAATTTTGTCACGTTTACATGGACGACATAATTGTCTATTCGAATAACGTCGGTGAACATACTAAAAATTTAGAAGTAATTATTCAAACTCTCAAGAATGCGAACATGAAAATATCTTTAGAAAAATCCAAATTTTATGAAACAGAAGTAGAATTTCTAGGGTATGTTATAGGATATAATATTATTAAAACGGATCCGAAAAAGATAGAAACAATAAGTAACTTTCCAATACCAACCACACTAAGACAACTTAGAAGTTTCCTCGGTATGACGGGGTACTATCGAAAATTTATTCAGGGTTATGCATCAATAACCAAACCTTTAACCAAATTTTTATCAGGAGAAAATGGAAAAGTTTCTCAACATTTATCTAAGAAAATCATTATTAAATTGGATCAAGAAGGAATTCTAGCATGTAGAAAACTAAAAGATTTATTAATTAATCAAATTGAATTGGTTCAACCAGATTTCAATAAAAAATTTATTTTAACAACTGATGCCTCTAATAATGCTATTGGCGGGGTTCTAACCCAAGATAATAAACCAATAATTTTCATTTCAAAAACATTAAACTCCACAGAACAAAATTATGCCACTAATGAAAAAGAGCTTTACGCTATTGTGTGGGCTTTGAAGAATTTGAGGAACTACCTTTATGGAGTTTCAGATTTAGAGATCCATACGGATTATCAGCCTTTAACTTTCGCGGTTTCGAACCGTAACCCTAATGCAAAAATGAAGAGATGGCATGCTTTTATAGAAGAGTTTTCTCCGAAAATAATTTATAAACCAGGTACGACAAATGTAGTCGCAGATGCCCTATCCAGGCAGTACTTAAATCACGTATCAGAAGATTCTTCCCTCACGGAAACTCAACATTCCGCAGAAAGTAGTGATAACGTGGATATCCAAGAAACCACCAAACCATTAAACCAATTCAAACAACAAATCCTTCTGAGTCGAGGAAAATATACTATTCATGAAAGAGTTAATAATTTTAATAAGACGAGGCATATTATAGAGTACGATACACCGGAGAATTTAGTTGCAATTTTAAAAGAATACTTGCAACCAGGAACCATCGCAATTCACTGCACTCCAGAAGACTTATACACAGTAAAATTAAGATTAAAAGAAACCTTTAGTAACCGTTTTTTCTATACAAAAAATTTTCCAATTGATATAACAAATAAAGAAGATCAGACACCAATCATAGAACAAACACATACTCGAGCACATAGGAGTTATAAAGAAAACCTTCAACAAATTTATTCTTTCTATTATTGGCCAGAAATGAATAAACACTTTAAAGAATATGCTCGTAATTGCGAAATTTGTAATAGAAGTAAATACAATCGTCATCCTAGTAAGATACCAATTGGAGAGGCTCCAATTCCAAAGAAAGAGGGGGAGCAGTTGCACTTAGACCTGTTTTTCGCCCAAAAGTTAAAATTTTTAAGCTGTATTGATTCTTATTCAAAATTCTTAGTTATCAAGTTACTTGAAGATAAAACGAAACTAGATGAAAAAGTCTTAGAACTATTACAAGGTTTTCCAGACGTAAAGATAATAACAACCGACAACGAACCTGGCTTTACAACATTACAGTTTAAAACTTTAATGCAGAGACTAAACGTCCAAATTTATTACTGTGATCCAAAACATAGTACTACAAATGGCCAAGTGGAAAGAGTACACTCCACACTAATCGAGATTTCAAGATGTCTTAAACAAGAATATCACTTAATTAGCGACTTAGAATCAATTTTTAGAGCAGCACAGCAATATAATAAAACAATACATTCTGTCATAAATAAAAGACCTCATGAGGTTCTTTTTAATAAAATAGCACACGACGATGTGCAATCGAAACTTTTATCTGCACAAGAAAAAATGTTGAAAAGAAATAATGAAAAAAGAAAAATAAAAACATATGCACCAAATGCAATAATATACGAAAAAATTATAGGAAATAGAAATAAACTCCAACCTAGATATAGGAAACAAAAAGTTAAAGAGGATTTAGGAAATAAAGTCCGAATATATAAAAACGATAGAATAATACATAAGGATAATATTAAAAATTAACTTTCCTTTTCAGGAAAATGTCGATAGTCATTCTTCTACTGATTGGCATAGTTTCAACCGAAATAATCGATTATACTCGAGAAAATTATGTTTTAATTGAAAATGGCAACGCTGCCATCTATAATGATTATGGTGAAATATTCCATGTCACTAATTTAACATATTACAGAACACTTACACTTGAAACACAAGTGACCCTAAATGAAAACACGAAATATGAGAATATTAAGGGTAACAATAATAACGAAATCTATGCTAAAATAGATGATAATCTAGAGGTAGATTTAATTGAATCTTTATTAAAACAATTAGAAATAACTAACTATAGAAACAGAAGGGGAATTAACGAATTAGGAACACTTTGGAAATGGATAGCTGGATCCCCAGACCACGATGACCTAGTACTTATAACAAACAAGATTTCAGAGCTAACAGAAAATAATAACAAACAATTTATAACTAATTCGCAAATATTTAAAACAATTAATGAAATAAGAAAATCGATTCAGAGCATAGAGGGAAACACGCGTGACAAAATGACACGACATATGAATAGATTAATTATAACCGAACTTCAAAACATAATTCAGACGATAACGTTAGCTAAAGCAGGCATTCTAAACCCAGCAGTTCTAAATTTAAAAGAAATTCAAGACATAACTAAACATGAACATGAAACTTTGACTTTGACCGACTTAATGGACGTTTCAATTTTTAAAATACTTCAAAATAAAGATGCAATTATAATTTACATTAAATATCCCATCATAGAAAATAATTGTAGATTATATGAAACAAGGGCTATAAGCCAAAATGATGGAAAATTGGTTATTGAAAAAGAAATTGTTAAATGTAACAAAACATATTTGAATGTAGAATTCTGTAAGTTAGAATTAAGAAATACATATTGTAAAATGTCATCTAGAGAAACATGTCTGTCCGAAATATTAAATAAAAAAAGAGTTCAATGTGAAAAGGTTAAAGAACATAACAGGAAATTTGAAATAATTAAAGATGGTGTCATATTACTATCAGGAAATCATACAGTAGACGGCCATACAATAGAAGGCACTTATCTGATCACATTTGATAATAAAATAGATATCGATAATGTAACATACGAAAACCCAACAGCCATTATTTGGAATTATTTAAAAACAGACTATTTTAATAATTTTGAAATATCCAAATACTTAGAATCAGAAGATATAGAATTAAAATTTGAAAACATAAATTTGATACATAAATTGAAACACCAAATTGAAAGTCATCCAATACGTTGGACTATAAATTCTTTGTTAGTATTAATAATCATGATGTTTACATTATATAAATTAAAACCCTATGCTAAAATGTGCAGGAGCAAACATGTAAATGAGGACATACTATTCGATAATATAAACAATCAAATTCAACTTGCCACAAGACAGTTCGAAGAAACGGGACGTTTCTCTTATAGAAAGAGGGGAGTTAAGATATCTGATCACGGTCTAACCATTATGGCAAATTTGCTGACAAATGTTTAGATCGTAAACCACAGCAACTCATATGTCACCGGACGCCGGATGGCGATATCTAATATAAACATAAAAAGTAATGTAAACACAAGTTCTCTTCATGGTATCTCTAGATTTAGTTTGAAGGCAGATTTGTTTCAACCGTCGCTTCGAGTAGACCTCCGCTACGAAGGAAATTAAGAATAAATTTTTTAAAAACTTAATCTCTCCGTGAAATAAATTAATTTGCATGTGTGGAACTTAAGTTGATAAATAGAACCGACGTTCACCATATTTCTTATGAGTCAACCGAAACGTTTACTAAAAAGAATATTGAGGTATTCGACGGTCTTGGAACCATTCCGGGTAGGGTTACCATTCGTCAGGATTTGGCCTGACGCGTCAGGCTTTTGAGGTCGCCGTCAGGCTCAGGCCAGGCCTCGCGCTTTGTCAGGCTTTTTCATTTTTTTATTTATTTACATCATTTTAAATTTATCGAAACAAAATCATCATAAAAGTTAAAGTTTTGCTGAATGCATCCAAATATGGATGCAACTAGATCATTTGAATGCTTCCATTTATTTTCGTATACAGTGAAAGAGACAGTACTATTAACGAAGTGACAGCAGTCACCTGCGGCAATTCAATCCCCAAATTATTATTATTTTATACAAAATCGATCTGTCGCGTTGGTAACCTAAGTCACAAAATAAGTACATATACACATTTGTTTAAATTAATCAATATTAAGTGCTACTACCAATTCCTTTATACAATAAGGCTATGCCAAACAACAAATTGATTATTCACAAGCAAAAACTGGAAGCAGCTCACGATCATCGAATTTCGCTCGCAAAAACCTAAGGCGAGAATTGCGTTCTCATTATCTTCTTGACGAAATGGTGTTTTCTATACAATAATATCAGTGTATTTCATTGGTTTGGTTAAAATCCTAAATCATTTAACAAATTCTTTTTAATATTGTTTGGCGGGGTGCGTCTCCGAGTGTTGCCTTCTTTGGGGCTGTGCTGGGTTCTTCTGAAGCTATGGGTGGGAAACAGAAGAAAGAAGAGAGAAAGGGGGTTTGCAGTACCGAGCAGTACGTAAACAATAACTCCAAGAAAATATCACCTTATTGAGTAAAACGTCCGTTTAATTTGACTGTCTCGTAAAGACTAAAAATTCCTTTCACATAAAAATAACCACTGGTGTGGGAAAGCTATTAAGCTTTCTATTACGAAAAGTTATATAAACAAAAATGCTCATTACAAATTAATAATGATTAAGTGTATGTACAATTGTTTACTTTGCTTTTCGTTAGATTAAAGTATTCTAAAAGTATGCAATGACAAAGACTTAACTAATTTAAAAATAAGAAAAATGCAAAACTAGTGTTGCATATCTTCGGGCACCTTGTCTAATACTAATACTAAAGTGAACATTCCGGCCCCCTTTGCAGAACTGCAATAAACAATGAAATTCAGAGCGTTGCGTAAATATAATCCATCGGTGGAGGTATTTTTTAAAGAAGCGCCTCGGCTCGCTTCTCCTAGAGGTTAGTTCATCCATCGGTGGGGGTTTGATGAGCGCCCCGACTCGCTCGCACATGTTAGTAGGTAGCAAACATTTTTTTTTTAAGTGATATACATTTAGGTGAAATATATAAAAAAGAAATTGTAGGTGCTGTGCATTGCAAAATTATTCATAAATTTAAGTTTTAGTTGTAAGTGTATCTATTGGGATATCGAATGAATCTGCGGCAAATCTTCGTCGATGGGCAAAAGGCATAGTTTGGCTATTGACCGAACAATTTCCCCCTGTTTCGTGTTTAAAGTGACAACCCTAACGCGTCCATCCTTTCCGGGGTGAACAGCAACAACCCTTCCCAAGCGCCACATCGTAGGCGGTAAATTTTCATTCCGAATGACCGCCATATCCCCGATATCGAAGTTCCGTTGTGGATACTTCCACCGATTTCTCCGTTGGAGCTCAGTCAAGTATTCTTCTTTCCATCTCCTTGAGAACGAGTGTAAGAGTTGTTGGATTTTTTGCCAATTCTTGGCAGGCACGCTCTCACTGACTTGACCTTCAGGTAATGAGAGGAGAGGTGAACCTTTCAGAAAGTGACCTGGAGTCAAAGGGAGAGGATCAGATGGATCTTCGCTTAATGAAGAAATTGGACGGGAGTTCATACATGACTCAATTTTTATAAGTAGTGTTGTAAATTCCTCAAAGGTAAGCTTTGAGTTACCTACCACTTTTTTGAAATGGGATTTAAAGGACTTGATACCGGCTTCCCACAAACCCCCCATATGCGGGGAACCTGGTGGAATGAAATTCCATTTCAGTTCCTTGGCGAGGTATGCCTTTTCGGTTTCAGAAGTCGCATCTGCAATTGCCTTACGAATTTCAGCTGTAAGAACCCTATTGGCACCGACAAAATTTGTTCCATTGTCAGAAAAAAGTTGCTGTGGAACGCCTCTTCTTCCAACAAATCTATCGAATGCCGCTAAAAAGGAGTCTGTAGAAAGGCTACCTACGGCTTCTAAATGCACAGCTTTGGTACAAAGACATACAAAAAGACAAGCGTATGCCTTAACCGATTGATAAAATCGACCCTTTTGTATTTTGATGTCAAATGGTCCTGCAAAATCCAACCCAACGTTAGTAAACGGAAATGAAAAATTAACTCTTTCAAATGGAAGAGGACCCATTATTTGACTTTGGAGCTGCTTTTTCTGCAAAACGCAAGCCTTACATTTGCGAAGATACGATTTTATTAGATTTTTCAGTTGCAAAATCCAATAATTTTTACGAATAAGATAAAGCATTAATTGATTTCCGCCGTGCAGAGACATTTTGTGAAAAAAATCAACTAACAGTCGTGACAGTGGACTTGCATATGGCAAGATTATGGGAAACTTCTCATGGAATCCTAAGTTTGCATTTGTCAGACGACCGTTCACTCTAATAATTCCCTGTGAATCTATCATCGGGTTGAGGGATAAAATGTTGCTGGATTTATTTAGCTGTTTTGAGTTAGCTAAGGACTCATATTCCTCACCAAAGTAACGCCTTTGGGTTAATAGTGTTACTCGCTCTTTTACAAAAGCGATCTCATCGTAGGTAAGAGTAGTCGAAACAGAGTGGTAATTTTCTTTACACTTAGGGTGGGTACCGTTGAAGAAACGAAACATGTACGCCACAACTCTTAATGCTCTTGAAAATGAGGAAAAACGATCTAAAATATCGAAATCATCAACCTTATTGACAACAAAACTCTTTAGGTTTCGTTCTTCTAAATTCCAGTTGGGATCCCTTGTGATTTGGACTTTCGGCCAGTGCTCTTCTGACAGTTTCAACCAGTTAGGACCCTGCCACCACAGACTATTATGTATTAGATTTTGAGGCATTATTCCTCTTGAACTCAAATCTGCTGGATTGTGCTCCGAAGGGACATGTCTCCAGGCAGTACCTTGAGGACACTCAGTTTGAATTTTTGATACTCTATTCCTGACGAACGTTTCTAAACGAGATGGGCAGCTATTAATCCAATACAGTGCTATCATAGAGTCGGTCCATAGATATATGCTACACTGTTCCAACTGCATGCTTGTTAAGACCGAATTTATTAGTTTTGTCAGGAGGAGCGCACCACAGAGTTCTAGACGTGGAACCGATATTGCCTTTACTGGTGCAACCTTTGTCTTTGCGCATAGGAGTTGGCTGGATACAGCATTGGATTGAGTATCAACTCTGCAATATACCGATGCTGCATATGCATTAAGAGATGCGTCGCAAAACCCATGCAATTGGATAGAAACCTCCGGTGAATAATTAATCCATCTTTGGATTCGGATTTCTTTCACGATTGGAAATGAATCCACGAATTGGTTCCAAATATCAACACGATTAGGATTAACCGGACAATCCCAATCCGTTTTATCTTTCCAGACATTTTGCATAAGAATTTTAAGCACAATCGTTGTTGGCGCTAGCCATCCTATTGGGTCGTAGATCTTAGCAATATTAGAAAATAGTTTGCGCTTTGTTAAGGGTTTGTTTTCATTTTCAAATGCTTCACAACGAATGTAAAAGAAGTCGCCCTTGGCATTCCAACCAATTCCTAAGACCTTAGTAGTAGAGTATTCATCTAACAGGAGAAAATTTTGATTGAGTAAGTCACCCTTCGGAATATGCTCCAACAGTCGCGGCTCATTTGCTGTCCATTTTTTAAGAGCAAATCCGCCAGACAAAAGAAGTGCTTTAAGTTCCTCTTGCAACGCAATTACCGATTCTATTTGAAAGCCGCCCGAGAATACATCGTCGACATAGAAATCGGATTGGATGACTTCCTTAGCTCGAGGATACTCATTGCCCTTGTCTGATGCAAGTTGTTGTAACGTTCGGATTGCAAGAAATGGAGCGCAATTGACTCCAAAGGTGACTCTATTCAATTCAAAATGCTCTATTTCAGAATTAGTCGATGAACGAAATAGAATTCGCTGAAAACGACAGTGATCTTTGTCGATGAGTATCTGTCTATACATCTTTTCAATATCACTATTGAAAACATAGCGATATTTACGCCATCGAAGAAGTATTGACTGTAAGTCATTTTGTAAGGCGGGGCCTGAACACAAAGCGTCGTTAAGACTTATTCCTTTATCTGTGAGGGCGCTTGCATTGAAGACTACTCTAACTTTGGTTGAAGTACTGTCTGGCTTCAACACAGCATGGTGAGGCAAATAGAAGTGTTCCATATGAGGAACGGAAGGGGAAACTCGTACCATATGGTCGAGAGAAATGTATTCTTGCAATACATTTCGATACTCTTCCCTGAGTGTTAAATTATTTTGTAGATGCTTTTCTTGTCGAAGATATTGTGAAAACGCGTTATTTTTGGAGTTACCCAACTTACTGAAGTCAAAATTTGGCTTAAATGGCAATTTAACCACATAACGTCCTTCTGAGGTTTGAGTTGTGGTATTCAAAAATAAGTTTTCGCAATATTTATCTTCCTCGGTCATGGGTTCTACATCTGAGATATGCTCAATCTCCCAAAATTGTTTGATTTGTTTTTCTAACGTTAGTTCACTGAAAAACGACTGAAAAGTGGAGTTTTTGGGAGAATCCTCACATGGTCCGGACAGGATCCATCCAAAGACTGTGTTTTGCGCAATGGGAGAGCTCTCATTTTCCCTCCTTATACCATTAAGTAACAAAAGGGGGTAAATATCTGCTCCTATTAAGAGATCCACATTGGAAGGTTTTTCAAAATGTGGATCCGCTAATTGTAAGTTTTTGATATCAACCAAGCTCGATGTGTCAATAGCTCGCGAAGGAAGGGGTCCAGTCAACCGTTTTAGAACGATTGCAGTTACTGGAATATGCACAGTGGGATCAGTGCGTGATTCAAGAGTAAGCGAGCACATACTCGTTGCCAGTTCGCTTTGCACTTTTCCGATCCCACATACCGTAGCACTTGTACAAAAAGTATTGAGTTTCAATCGATTCACTACCGATTGTAAAATAAACGTGGCTTCGGAGCCAGGGTCAATCAGGGCTCTAAGCAAAAATGTCTGATTATGTGCTCTAATCTTGACAAGCGCTGTAGCTAACAGGATCTTTTTATGTTGTGTTATAAAATGACTTTGGTAAGAACTTGTAGATGGCTGCGGGTGATCTAGGGAGCTATTTCCATCACGCCTACTTTCTGCATAGGGTTGACGTGTGGACGAAGCTGAATTATTTGAAGTGGACTGTATTCGTGAAGGGTTGAGCGGAATTTCTACTTCAGGAGAAGCAACACTGTTATTATTTAAAGATATCGAATGTGAGTCGGCATCTGAACCGTGAAGAAGGGAGTGATGCCTTTTACCACACTGACTGCAAGAGTGTTTACTTTTACATTCATAAACCGAATGCGAAAGCGACAGACAATTGTAGCAGTACTTGTGGTTTCGTACTATGTTTCTTCGAGATAAAGAATCCATTTCCAAAAAGGATTTGCAACACCGCAGCGCATGATTACTCTTGCACAGCTTACACGAAGAATAGTTTTGTTTAACGTGAAAGTTATTTAATCGTTTCGTATTATTATTAGAAGCATTACTCTTTCGAGAACCGTGCTTAACTTCTTCCACAGATTCAAGAATTTTGTACCTTGCTTCAAGAAAGTCATCCATCTCTTGCCACGAAGGGATGTCTTTCTTGCTAGAAATACTCGTTTCCCATAAAAATAATGTATTTTCTGGCAGTTTCTGAGCAACCATGAAAGTTAAAATTGGATCCCAATTCGCGATATTGATTTGATAGTTTGAAAGAATTGAGAGGCAGTCCGTAACCGTTCTGTGAAGCTTTCGAAGAGCAAAACCGTTTTCATTCGGAATCGATTGAAGCGAAAATAATGACTTTAATTGAGTATGAACAAGAAGTCGCTTATTTTCATATTGGTTTTGTAAAGCAGCCCAAGCTAGCTCTAAGTTATCACTCGTTAGAGGGAATTTAACGACTATTGCATGAGCTTCGTTTTTTGTCTTTAGTCGCAGGTGATACAACTTTTCGACCTTGCTGAGTTTGGGATGTTCGAGGTAAACGGAAGTGAACATGTCACGAAAGGATGGCCAAGATTGATAATCGCCTTGAAAGCATTCGGCATCACACGGTGGTACTCTGACACACCACTCAGGCTCACTTGTAATAGACTGAGGAACATTTGTACTAGGCTGTGGATCAACATTCTTTGTATTTTTGGCTAACAATTTGTTAACCAAATCGATTATGGATCCAACAGTAGAAAAATAACTTTCCGAAACACTCATATATTTTGTTTGGACGATAAGTAGTTTAGCTTCATCCAAAACTTTATCAGCATTTCGTAGGCATTGGATATATATCGCTTTAAAATTCTTCCATAAATCCTCGACTTCATTTTTCCGGACTTCTAGAGAACCGAGAGTAAGTGTCTCTATTTTCGTTTCGCGAAATATTCTTATAAACTCATTTAATGTCCTTACGCTTACAACGTATTCTTCATACAAAGACATATTCTCAATAGGAAAGAAAATTTCTGATCTCCAAAGAAGAATCGAACGCGATAACCAACTAAAATTATAATATGTTCCGAAAGCTTTAGAAGAAAATGATGTGAAATTTAATTCAATGTAACTGCTCACAAAAAGGATGAACCGTTTTTCTTCAAATGACGTGATACTGAACAACGGATAATATAGCTTGCTATGCCTATTACCTAGCGAACAAAGAACTATCTATATGTGTATCCCGTTACACACTCTTATATGCTCAAAAAATCACGTATGAAATAAATTGCAATATGCCGAATAACTTTTGCCACAAAATACGATTAGGTATTACGTATTTAATAAAAAACACTATTTGCACAGCACCTACCTTGGGATATTGGATTGTGGATTTTCGCATGGGATTCACAAATTCGCAGTTTTATATCTGGCTCGATGGGACCAATGTTTGGCGGGGTGCGTCTCCGAGTGTTGCCTTCTTTGGGGCTGTGCTGGGTTCTTCTGAAGCTATGGGTGGGAAACAGAAGAAAGAAGAGAGAAAGGGGGTTTGCAGTACCGAGCAGTACGTAAACAATAACTCCAAGAAAATATCACCTTATTGAGTAAAACGTCCGTTTAATTTGACTGTCTCGTAAAGACTAAAAATTCCTTTCACATAAAAATAACCACTGGTGTGGGAAAGCTATTAAGCTTTCTATTACGAAAAGTTATATAAACAAAAATGCTCATTACAAATTAATAATGATTAAGTGTATGTACAATTGTTTACTTTGCTTTTCGTTAGATTAAAGTATTCTAAAAGTATGCAATGACAAAGACTTAACTAATTTAAAAATAAGAAAAATGCAAAACTAGTGTTGCATATCTTCGGGCACCTTGTCTAATACTAATACTAAAGTGAACAAATATAATTCCAAAATGCAATAATAAATTGAATGAGAAAACGTCATTTAGAACATACAACACATATAGAAAATATTGCTTACTGAGTTTTATTTACATTTTGCAAAAAATAGGCAAAAGTGTACCTACAGTGCTGGTAAGAAAAATGGAAACTAAGAAAAGGCGAATGTGTTAATATACACCCGAAATAACAGCGAAATATCCGTCCATAATCGAAGGGAGAACCAACAAAGAAGTTTTATGTAAACTTTGCCAGTCATACATTAGTATAGAATCGAGAGGTATTTCAGACGTAGAACGTCACGTTAATACAGCTAAACATAAAGATATCGTTTCGACTGCGAGCTCAAGTTCAAAAGTAACAACTTTTTTTCAATCATCCGTTTTAAAATTAAATTTGAAATTGAGTGCTGCTGAAGCGACATGGGCATTTCATGTCGTCGCCCATCACCAGTCCTTCAAGTCAATGGATTGTACTAGTCCTTTAATAAGAAAAACCTTTCCTGATTCGGAAACTGCTGCGAAGTTTTCTTGTGCCAGAACAAAGACTGAAGCTATTATTAACAATGTTCTATCTCAACATATTTTAAATGAAACTATTGAAAAAATAAAATTAATAAACTGTATTGGAATTGCTACAGACGCTAGCAATCACGGGTCGATTAAAATGTTTCCGTTTGTGGTGCAGTATTTCGATGATAAAGAGGGTATAGTTACTAAAGTGTTAGATATTTCTAGTCTCAACAATGAGAAATCAGAAAGCATTGCAAATTTCTTACTTTCAGTATTAGAAACAAATTCGTTGAAAGAAAAGGTTATTTCCTATACCGGTGACAACACAAATGCTAACTTCGGTGGTGTCAATCGAAGACCTGGCAAAAATGTGTTGACATTTTTAAAAGGTGAAATGAATACACTTATTGGAATCGGTTGTCCGGCTCATATCTTACACAACACGGTAAGATACGGTGCAGAAACGTTACAGATTGATATAGAATCAATTGTAATGAAAGTTTTCAATTTTTTTCAGTATACACGGTGCGAACAGAAAAGCTCAAGGAATTTTGTAACGTTGTTGATGTAGAGTATACAAATTTACTAACACACAGCAAGACAAGATGGCTTTCGCTATTTCCTGCAATTGAAAAGATATTGAAGTTATTTCCTGCCCTTAAGGAATATTTTTGTTCTACTGAAAATGTGCCCGTTATGTTGAAAAAGTTTTTTGAAAGCAATTTTTCTGAAGCTTACTTAGGGTTTTTACATTATTTACTTCCGATCTTTCAAGATAAATATAGAGTTGCTAGTTATTTTAAATTCTGTAAAAGAATCATTAGATCTAAGAATTAATAATAAATACGTCCCTCATTTTGTGAAAAATATTTTAAGGAAAGCTGAGTCGGAAAATGTTGATTGTGCGTTTTTCTACGAGGAAATGCAAACCTTGTATGTAAATTGTCGTGAATACTTAGAAAAATGGTCAGTATCACTCAATAGCTTTAACGTTTTTTTGTGGATGCAAATGTCAAAAGATATGGATTCTTTTGATTCTATATCAGAAAGTATAGAATTTTTAAAAGAATATAATATTACACTTAATGATTCCTATTTTTTTGAACAATACCATGATTTGAAAAAATTTGCCAACCAACAGGACAGTACTTTAAAAAAAAAAACATTGGATATGCAATACGTTTCATATTTTGAATATTGCAAAACCAGTCCTACTGAAATAAAAAAAAATTGTGAGTAGATTTTTGCAATCTCTTCTCACAATGCCATAACAGAAAGAATTTTCTCTCTTATAATGGACGAAAGAAAGAAATAAACTGAATTTAGACTCAGTGAAATCAATCATTCTGATAAAAGAAAATTTTAAAAATAAATCTTGCGAAGAATTTTACAACTACATTTTAAAGAAACCAGACGTTCTAAATCAAATATGTGCAAATGAAAAATATAAAAAAATGCCATAAATATCGTTTTTTTTATTTAGCTATAGATATGTACTTAAAAAAAAACTTTCTGAGATAATGCCATATGGACCTACCTGTGTAATAATATGAAGAGTAAAGTTAATTTATGTTCCTTTTATTTTTTTTATTTTGCTATTTTTTTTTAAATGAAGATTATGACTATTTATTTGGTTTAAATAAAATTTTTACTTGAAAAAAATGCAATGTGCTTTTGTCAGGCTTTTTACTCCATAATCAGACCTTTCTCTCCTAACTGTCCGGCTTTTCGATTTTTTTTGATGGTAACCCTAATTCCGGGGGAATGTAGCATAATGCTAAAAGAAAATTCGGTTCCGATGCTAAAATACAGGAAGCGAATACCCGAAAGCCTACAAGTTAAGATACCCGAATACTCCATCCAATAAATGTAAAAACACTAGCGTCAGCAACAGTATCCATAACCATACAACACACATATTTCTCACTGCCATAAGCATATGAATATGATACTTTATGATAACAAACACTGCTTCCTTCTGAGGCTTTGCAGATATGATAACAAACAATCGCTTCCCTCTGAGGCATTGCAGATAATTGCATCTAAGCATATTCGGTCAGTATCAAATATCTTTAATATTTTTTATTGCTTCCTTCTGAGGCATCGAACGTTTTGCCAACTCATCAAAAATATCACTATAAATACCAGAGCAAATCATTTGTAAGCTCAGTTTTTTTTAAAATTTCAATGGTAAGCTAGTAAAATTAATTGGCGCCCAACGTGGGCCATGCTAATATTCGCAAAGTATATCCTGAAAAAATCAAGTAAGGATTTGCAAATTAAAAGTGTGCGCGTAACCCAAAAACACAATCAAGTATTCTTATAAAAAAGAAGAAAAGTTATAAAACAAAAAAGTATCCTAGTAAAAGGAGAAAAAAAAATTAAGGGTAAAATAAGTGTGTGACAAAAAGTGCATAAATATCCCTCATCGCGAAACAAGTATCCGAAAACAAAGATACTAGCGTGAAAAAAAAAAAATAAGTATCCTAACGAATAGGAGAAAAAAATAAAAAAAATTAAAAAGACAATAAAAAGTGCTATGCTACCAGAGGAAAAAAGAGACTTATCAGAAGACTCAACAGAAGCCGAAGGAGAAGAAGCCTTTACACCCAGCACAGGAGAAGACAGCTCTAATGCCCTCACTGACGAGGAGACGACAGCAGATTTTCAAAAACACTTTCTTATACTAAGATCCAGGAAAAGACGCCGCGCCCGCGAAGAAAAAATAAATAAACCGTAAGCAACCTTTTTATAAAAAAATTATAAACATATTTTGTTTGTTATATATTAAGCTTAAACATATTAAATAAATATTATTGAATTATCTCAATTCTGGAACAATTAATAATTCAATTTGAAACGATGACGACAGATGATAGAACTGAGGACCTAATAACTAGGTTAATAGTAACAAATACCGCCTCTTTAACCTTCCGTTAGTCGCGTCCTATTTTCTCACACCGTTAGTCGCGCTACACCTGTGAGGTGATTTCTCAAGTTTTGACTTTAAACACATTTTACAACGCGTAAATCCATAAAAGACAATAGTTAACAAAATTTATACAAATAATATATTTTATTGCATTTTAAAATAAATAAATAAGTAAGTAAATAGTTAAGTAATAAAAAAACTTAAAAGAAAAATAAATTAGACTCTTTTTCGTTGTTTCGTGAAACCATGACCTACACAGTCAAACTTTTGGCTAATTTACGCAAAAAATCCGTTCTCGTGCTCATTGAACTTCCTGTTTTTATATAGCTTTAGTAAAATCTACTCAAATTTGAAAAAAAAAGTTGAAAATCACACATTTAAAAAAATTACCTATATAGGCGCGTTGCACCTGTGAGGCGTGTTAAGACCCGTTTTGACTCCGACGTAACACGGACAGAGGTCGCGATGGTACAGGCAACTAGAGCAACGGAAATTAGGAAGGTAGTCGAAAGGGCGGGGTGCTAAACCACTGTACATGAGTTTGGCGCCAAAAATAAAAAATGTATGCACCTGTGAGGTGCGCGCGACTAACGGAAGGTTAAAGGCAGAGATAGAATCTTTAAGAAAACAACTCTTAAAGGTAACTGGAGTAAGCTCCGTAACTGAATACACTCAACAAACAATAGACGATGCAATTCAATGCAATGGAGCATTGGACGTAATAAAATCACTCCCGGAATTCTCAGGGAATATAAATATGTATGTTAGTTGGCGTGAAGCCGCTAACAATTCAATCAGCTTGTATACAAAAGGTAGCAGGAAATATTTCTCTGCGCTAAAAATATTGCGCAATAAAATTGTGGAAAATTCAAATGACATTTTAACGAACCACGGTACGGTTCTAAATTTTGACGCAATCATAAGTAGATTAGATTTCGCTTATGCCGATAAGCGCCCTACTCACATAATAGAACAAGAACTTAGTATTTTGAGACAGGGAACCATGTCACTTATAGATTATTATAACGTCGTTAATAAAAAAACTTACACTATGTAATAATAATTCCTAGCCTTTTGTAACAACCTTAATATCTCATGAACGCCCTCTGAAGTTTCCCCTTAGAACCATAAGAAATATTGTAATCTGGCATTACTGCCAACTCTGTAAAGAAAACCATTTCCGGAAAGGACCGGCCATTATAAAAACAGACGAAAGAAAGAAGAGACGTCACATTGAAAGAAAAATAAAGAAAATCAAAAAGAATCAGCGTAGTCGCGTTTTATTCTGCGTAAAAATTAGCTGAAATAGGAGTTCTACAACTATAAATAAACAAAACAATTATAACACATGGAACAAAGAGCCAGTTGACTCAAGAATTGAACAATGCAAATCCTCGCAATGCATTAAGAATTTTTATAACAGGGCTTAACGCTCCACTATCTAATATAATCGTCTCTTTATCACCTGAAGACTTACCGAATGCCTTGGCAAAAGCCCAAGAGCTAGAATCAAACAATGCTAGGGCAAGTTTTGCTCTACAACACGTAAGAAACAATAACATGCAAACAAATCACAACCAGAATAATTTAAGATTTCCTCAGAAGAAATTCGATAATAATAAATTCCCAAAACCAGAACCAATGGAACTCGGAAGTTCCAATAACAGACAACATTTTTATGGCTACCACCCAGGTAACGAAATGAATTCGAATAATAATAGGAATCATGGTATGCCAAATAATAATTTAAGGCAAAGTAATAATTTAAGACAAAATATTAATCAGCCAAATTACTGGCAAAATGCTAATCGCCAGACTAACGATTATCAACGTTTTCCTCAAAGACAGAATTTTATTGAAAAACGAATGCATGAAAGTGTTCAACAATCCAGACCCCCAGTTAAAAATATAAGAATAAATAATATAAACGAAAGTGCTTTTTTAGAGAACAGGGCAGATTGCCCTATATATACAGAAGAAATAATAGAACAGGAAGATTATTAAAAATTTTAATCGATACTGGTGCTACAAGCTGTTATTGTAGACCAAACATCTTGTATAACAGACAAGAATTAGTTACTAAGAAGAGGGTAAGAACCATAAATGGTTATACCATCATTACACATTATTACGTTGTGGAAATGTTTGATAGGAGAGTAAGATTTTATGAGATAACAAATCTAGAAAGTGACTTATTACTAGGTTTTGTCCTATTGAGAGATGCAAATGTTACTTTAGATTTAGGGAGGGGAATTTTAACGCATAATGGTAAAAATGAAAAAATATTCACTTCAGAAAAGAATTCTGAAATACTTGGGGAAAATAATAGTATTAATGCAGAAGGAAAAGCTGCTGAAAAGTATAACAATGCTTTGGGATAGAGGTGGAGAACTATCGATAGCACTATCGGCACTATCGATGGTGGGCGCTATCGACCTACCCTCGATAGCAGCCTGACACTATCGATAGTGCGTGACAGTGCTATCGATAGTTTGTGCACATCACCAAAAAATTAAATTCGCGCGTTTATTTGTGACGTCTGATAGATAATATTTCTAAAAATATTTAATTTGCATTTACAGAGAAATGGATCGCTTTCTTCAAAGAGGTATGAATATGTAGTTTTAAAGTAATAATAAAGTATTTTGACTAACTATGCGTCCAATTTAAGGTAAACGTCGGAGCTCCCTCACACTCAGTGTGTCGAGCGCTGAAAGGCAGGCTTGCGATTGTAGCAGCACGGACTCGGAGAAAGATTTGCCGACCGAACGGCAAACACGTAAGAAAAAAAGTAAAATCTCACAAGTCTGGAAATATTTTAAGAGGTCGATGATAAAAAATTTGCAAAGTGCATTAACTGCGGAAAGGAGTACAAAACGAGCGGAAATACATCCAATTTATGCGATCATTAAAAAAGATTCCATCCCGGTTTGGATGCCTTGGAAGTTCGTTTGGCAGATTCCAGCACTCCAGTTGTAGCTACTTTGACGGATACTGACAACATCGCATCGACAAGCAGCAGCTGTAGATCGAGTATGCATTCAGTGGCTTCTTACTATAATAAAGCCGTCTTGTACGACACTAATTTAAAGCGAAAGAATGACATTGACAGGGCTTTAACAGAAATGATTGCCAAGGATGTGCAGCCATATAATATAGTGAAAAATGAAGGCTTTGTAAACTACAGTCAGGTATTGGATCCCAGATATAAGCCCCCAAGCAAAACACATTTAAGAGATGTTTTGATGCTCAATATGTTCAAAGAAACTTCTGCTAAATTGTCAACTATGCTAGAAGATATTTCGGTCACATGTGACTTGTGGACATCGAGGGCCAACGCTAGCTTTTCGACAGTCACATGTCACTTTGCTTATGATTTTAATTTGAAAACAGCATCATTAGCCACAAGAAAACTATTGAACACAACAAATCATTCTGCGCAAAATATTGCAAGCACTTTGCAAGATATATTAACTCATTGGAACGTCCTCGATAAAACCGTTTGCATTGTGACAGATAATGCCAGCTCAATGCTGAAAGCATGTGAAATATTAAAAATACGAAATCTTCCATGCTTTGCGCATACCTTAAATCTGGTGGTTCAAGATGGGTTAAAATTCGACAACGACGATTTAATAATAGCTTTGTTTACAAACTGGAAGACAATAGTAAGATTTTTTAAGCAAAGCACCATAGCGGGTGAAAATTTTAAAATGGCTCAAGAAGAATTCTCTTATACTTTGTTACAAGAAATGCCAACAAGGTGGAACAGTTTTTACCTTATGATTCAGCGTATATTAGCAACAAATGATGCCATAGCTACAGTTTTATTATCAACTACAAAATTTACTGAAGAAATCAATATATTAAAAGACGTAGACAAAATATTGGCTTTTTTCCAACAAGCAAGCGAAAAAATTCCTGGTGGAAAATATGTGACGCTTTCGCTTATAATACCGATGGCATATGGACTCTACCACAAAGTTGAAAATCTTTTACCACAATTACAAACTTTGCAAGGAAAAAGTATGCAAATCACTTTATTAGAGCCCATAAAAAACGTCTTTCCATTTATGAGCAACGGACAGTAACCAGGATGGCTACGATATTGGATCCACGATTTAAAAAGAATGGTTTTCAGTACAATTCAAATGCTGAACAAGCATCAGCAGTTTTTGAAAACGAGCTAGTGAATTTGTCGATCAAAGAAAACCTAATCAATTTGGCCCTGGCAACGAAGACCAAAACTCAGGTCACATTATTTGGTTTTTTAGATGAAAGACCTATTAGCAATCACGGAAACGCACGATCAGATGCGATTATAATCAAACGAAAATATCTGGAGAGAGCTATAGCCGCTCAAGAAATTGATCCTCTTTTATGGATTAAGGTAAACTCAAACAACGAATTATCAATACTGAAGAAATACATAATTATATTAAATTAAATTTCAGGTGAACCAAACGGATTTTCCCTTGCTTAAAACGCTGTTCTTAAAATACTTGTGCATCCCCGCAACAACCGTCGAGTCCGAAAGAAGACTGAAAGAAGAAAATGTCAATATACTATTATTCTTAAACAAAAACTTTTGGATAAAAAAACATTAATGTATTATATGGACCTTTTTCTTGTTTAAATACAAACCAAATATGTACATAAAAGAAAAAAAAATAGTTGGCGCAACAGGTCCGGAGGGACCCTAGGCCTAGCTTCTCGCAACCATTCGTTTTGTGTGAGTTTTTTCTTTTTGGAACGAATGGAAGGGATCTACAATTTTATGCCTACTCCAAACGGCTAATTGAGAAGCTCTTTCAAGACAGTTATACTCTCGGATGTTGTGTGAAAAAAACTCTAAGGTTGTTGAAACTCCTATATGGAGTAAACAATATCCATATCCTTTGTCTGTAAATTCATTCGTCAATAAAGAAATTGAAACAATGTTGAATAATGGAATAATTCAACAAAGCAAAAGTCCATATAATTCACCCTTATGGGTGGTACCTAAGAGAGGTATTAATGAAGATGGCACACCGAAGCTACGAATGGTCGTAGATTTTAAGAAACTTTACGAAAAAACTATTTCCGATAAATATCCTATACCTTTTATAAGCGTTATACTTTCAAATTTAGGAAAGTCTAAATATTTTTCAACTATAGATTTAGAATCTGGTTTTCACCAGATACAAATGAATATGGTAGATGTTGAAAAAACATCATTCGCAGTAAATAATGGCAAATATGAATGTAGTAAAGCTAAGTATTTATTCTTTCGATTACTCATTGTAATGAATCGTCGACCGCCAGCTGCGTGCAATCTAAATATTTTATTTACAGTAACCTGAGACGTCATTCGCTCGTTTGTCAACTTGGGCGATCGCAGTTCGTTTATCCATACCATGCATCATCGTTCGAGTCACCGAGAATGTGTTTATACTGCGGCGCCGATGGAATGCGAGCTGACCCACATTTAGCAGTATAAAACCCAATGCGATCTGCCCAATGTTGTTTTTGGGATACAATGACTCCACTGAAGGCGGCACTAACCGTTGTTGGGGTAGGCGGCGGATGGCTGGTGCTGACTGCGGCGATTAAGTTTTGGACGTGGTACAAACTATTGAGGTCGATGGGACTGTGGAACTGGCTGGACTGAGGATGGAGAAGTGACAAGCGAGCGAACGACGAAAGGCATGAGTTAGTCTTCGTTAAGCAGCAGCGCAGCTCGGCATCGATGTTTCACCCTAAATTTGTATTCTAGTTTTTTCATTAAATTTGTATTCTAGTTTTCATTAAATTTGTATTCTAGTTTTCATTAAATTTTTGTCATTAATAAAATATAATTTCCTACACGGGGGCTCAACCGGGATCACCGGATAAAATTTGGAAAATCTTTTATTAATCTAAAGTGAAAAACGAAGGCGCGTCGCAGCTGTTTAAGAAAGTGAAGCAGTGTTAAGAAGAACGAAGCTGGAATTTTTTTTTTTCTCCGAAAAGAAGGTGAAGTCGCGCTAAGAGGAAAAGAAAGAAAGAAGGTGAAGTTGTGCTAGGAGGAAACGAAAGGTAAAGTGGAGGAAGTGTAAAGTAAAGTAAAATTTCGCAAAGCGGATGGATGATCTGCAGACCTTGACGGTTCGTCAGTTACAAGCATTCCTGAAAAGTAAAGGACTGTCATATAGGTACAACGTAAATACTGATCACGCAAACCCATTTTGTATTCCGAGACGTCGAAGAATCTCTTGAACAATTCTCAGGAGAGGGGGGAAAAGACTACGCCAGATGGGTACAGGAGTTTGAGTCAATTTCCACATCTTGCGAGTGGAATAACATTCAAAAATATCTCTACTCACGACGACTGCTGAAGCGTGCTGCCAAATTGGTCGTCGAAGCGACGGAGGGAGTAACAGACTGGACAAAGTTGAAGGCACTTCTAGAGAAGGAGTTCGGAAAGAAGACTTCAAGCATCGAGGTGCACAAACGACTGGAGGTCAGAAAGAAGGGCGCATCAGAGACTCTGCTTGAATATCTGTACGTGATGTGGCAGATTGGAAAAACATTTTGTGGACGAATTATCTGTGATCGAGTACGGGATTCCGGATACTGTTGCGAACAAAACAGTTCTGTATGAAGCCGCATCGTTGGAGGAGCTAAAATTCAAACTTGAAACCTATAAGAGGATGCAACGACAGATGCCCAAGCAACGAGTTGAAATCAATAGACATAGCGTGTTCAACACCAGACCAAGTCCAACACACAGAGGACCTTCTAGTTCGCCTAAACGTTGTCACAATTGTGGATCTATGTCACATTTTGCAGCAAACTGTCCAGACAAGTCGAAAGGGACGCGGTGTTTCCAATGCAATCAGTTCGGACACATATCACCGAATTGCCCAGTCAAGGAAGATGTAGAATCCAGAGGCGTGCACACGGTCAAACGCATTGGATCGGATGGAAATAACGTATCAATAAGCATAGCAGGGAAACCCTATCAAGCTTTCGTCGACAACGGCAGTGATGTATCAATAGTGCACAAATCACTTGTGAAAGAAATAAAAAGGGCAAAGGTGAGTCCTCCAGGAATGATACTGAAGGGATTCGGAAATGCTCCCCAAAAGACGAAGGGTTCATGTCTTTTAAACATACCAGTTGGACCAGACAATCATCAGGTTCGTTTCCAAGTGGTGTCTGCCGAATGGATTTCGGATAGAATACTACCAGGAAGAGATTTTCTCCAGAACGTAGAGCTGCTGATAAGTCACCTGAACATTAAGCATATGAAGAAGGTAATACCAGAGAAGATAGAACAGCATAAGACATACGACTTGAACGAGAACGATGTTTTCAACATTGAACTGGTGAACGACGAAGAAGAAGTCGCAGATGGGAACAACCTGCAAGTTGGCAACGACAGCTATAGAAAGGTAATTACTGATATCGTTTCAGCTTATTCTCCCAAGAGAGTTCCAAGGTCGTGCATTGAGATAAACATCGTGTTATCGGACGAAAGCCCTATTTATCAGAAAGCCAGACGTTTAGCACTACCAGAAAAGGAAGCGGTTGGCAAGCAAGTGGAAGAATGGTTGGACAAAGGAATCATTCAGCATAGTCGGTCGGACTTCGCTAGTCCGATAGTTCTTGTGAAGAAGAAAGACGGTAGCATGCGACTGTGTGTGGATTACAGAAAACTCAACACTAAGATTGGCAAGGACCGGTATCCCCTGCCAGTAATGGACGATATATTAGAAACTCTTTAGAAAGCAAAGGTATTCACAACTCTGGATCTCCGCAACGGGTTTTTCCACGTGGATGTAGCAGAAAATAGCAGGAGATACACCGCATTCGTGACTCCAGACGGCCAGTACGAGTTCCTGAAAGCTAATTTCGGGCTGTGCAATTCGCCCGCAGTGTTCCAGCGATTTGTTAACACGGTTTTTCGAGATCTAATGAGACAAGGATTTTTGCTGTTATATTTGGACGACATTATCATCGCTGCGGAGAACGAGGAAGAAAATTTGTTGAAGCTCAATGCGGTATTGAGAGTAGCCGAGGAGAATGGTTTGGTGGTTAAGTGGTAAAAGTGCAATTTCCTCAGCATATCCACGAAATTTCTGGGCCACGTGGTGGAGAACGGATGTATTAAGCCGTCTGCCGAAAAGAAGGCGTATATTTAATAACATTTGAAAATAGCACAATAATCGATAACAATATTTATGAAAATCCAACAGCTATTATTTCTAACAAACAAATCATTTGAATACTTATAAAGTCATAAAGTACATAGAATCTGAAAACAATGAATTAAGGTTTGAAAATATGAATGTAATAAATTCAATGAAAA
This sequence comes from Cheilosia urbana, assembly GCA_946477585.1. Classification (NCBI taxonomy): domain Eukaryota; kingdom Metazoa; phylum Arthropoda; class Insecta; order Diptera; family Syrphidae; genus Cheilosia; species Cheilosia urbana. Next base: position 59,126,281 of record OX297854.1, on the reverse strand, counting down.
TAGAAATTAAAAAACGTCCAATGATGTGGACAATTATATGTTTAATTATAAGTTTTATAATAATATTTGTATTGTATAAAATTATGACACGTTGGCAAACGTATAAACAAGAACGTAGAATTAAATCCATCCAATAAATGTAAAAACACTAGCGTCAGCAACAGTATCCGTAACCATACAACACACATATCTTTCACTGCCGTAAGCATATGAATATGATACTTTATGATAACAAACATTGCTTCCTTCTGAGGCACTGCAGATATGATAACAAACAATCGCTTCCCTCTGAGGCATTGCAGATAATTGCATTTAAGCATATTTGGTCAGTATCAAATATCTTTAATATTTTTTCTTGCTTCCTTCTGAGGCATCGAACGTTTTGCCAACTCATCAAAAATATCACTATAAATACCAGAGCAAATCATTTGTAAGCTCAGTCCTGTTTAGGGATTAATACAGTTCTCATTGACTTCCCCCCACCAGTCGTTAGGATAAGAATAAAATAAAGTTTTTTTTAAAATTTCAATGGTAAACTAGTAAAATTAATTTGCACACCAGCCTGTTATGGAAACTGGAGCTTTACCAGGAACTTCCATCAGCACCTTGTTCTTGAGCTCTGATTCTGCGATACAAGCAAGTGAACCATACATCAAGGAGAAAAAAACTATAGTATCACGACTAAAGCAGATGACTTATGGTGAGGTACTTACTTCGGACGGCGTGCTGAAACGGCTAAAAGAAGCAGAAGCTCTTAAGAAAGCCAAAAACACACCCAAGCCTAAGAGAAAAACTGTAGTCAAAAACCAGCAGCGTTCTATAAAAAAAGAAAAATTAGCTCGAGCTCTGAGGAGTCAGAAAATGAAAAAAACATCGAATATGACGAGGATAGCCCATGGAATGAGGAGTTTTATGACGACGAAGGCATTGAGCAGTTAGAAGCTGTTGGTTGCCAAACCCTTAACAAAGGTAAATTTCTCCTGATTAAGATTAAAGGGGGCACTAGACTATCCGTTAACTTCAGATATGTTTGCGTTATCGAGTCACCTGGAGAAAGCGGGGAAATTGAAGTTGTGCTTTTAAAAAGTTTGGACACTACAAAAACAACTTTCGCATTGATGCCGGCTGAAAAAACGAGTGTTCTCTTGGAAAATGTAATTGGAATTCTCCCAAATCCGACACTAAATAAGTCAAAAGCACGTGTTTACTATAAATTTAAGAAAAGCATCGATGTAAAAGAAAAGTAAAGATCGCAGACTTACTTTCTCTAGCTAGATCCTACATACCTACCTTGTTCATACTAATCAATGTGCTTTTTAATGTGATTAATTCCTACCTAATTTTTTTAATTAAAAATCAATTTGTTTTTATTTAAAAATAGCATTGAATAGAAAATGTACTTTATTTTCTATTCTTCTCTGATGGGTAATATGCATATGTGGGGTGAATGTAAACATTATGGTTATCAATTTTTAAAACAAATAAATTAACAGAAATTCATGTCTGTTTACTTTCACCCCATAGGCGACCTCTAAGCTCTCTATCTTATAATATAATATCCGTTTTCAAAAGTTAAAAAAAAATTAAATTTAATATTTTATTATATTTCTGAAAAAAATGTGTCTTTGAAAAATGCAAAAATCGTCCCCATTTACCCCAACCGATCCTATCTTATTTCAAAACAATTACAGTTATAAGAATAACAACTATTGCAGTGAATTACCATCAACATCCAAATCACAAGACAGAAAGTTTCGTCAGAATTGGCAGCAACCTTTTACGTGGTTGCAGGAACAGGATGCATCTCAAACGTCACGAGAACTCGGCCTTACATAGGAAAAACTACAATCTCAAGAAATTTCAAATCAGCGTCGAAGAATTGTTTACTGGAAATGAGAAAAAAAGTTTCGCAAGCCGGGTAAGGTTCGCTGAATATTGTCCATCATTTGCCCATATCTGTTCTTGATTTCTTGCCAAAAATGTTAATAAAATGCTTCCCGGATTCTAAAATTGCGCAAAATGTGACCTGCGGGAGAACAAAAGCCACAGAAATAATAAAAAATTATTTTGCAATGAATGCCAAGCAGAAACTTGCGGATGTTCTAAAGAAAACTTGCTTTACGCTAATTGTGGATGAGACAACTGATGTTAGTGCATCCAAAGCACTTGCATTAGTAGCTTGCTTTTATAGCAGACAGCAAAATAGAACGCGCGATATATTTCTTGGTCTTCTTAAACTGGAACATGCAGATTCTCAATCCATATTTGACAGCATTAAAAGCAAATTAGAAAAATTGCGAATACCACTTACTAATGCTATTGGTCTAGCGCAACGGACAATGCATCGGTAATGGCTAGTGATATTGGCGGACTGTGCGCGAAATTCAAACAAATAAATTGTGACCTATATTTTGCCCGGTGTGTTTGTCACTCGTTGCACTTGTGTGCTTCTTACGCTTGTAAGAAATTACCTTCAGATATTGAAAAAGTTGCTCGAGATATTTATAACTTCTTTACGCACAGTCCTAAGAGAATTCACGAGTTCAAGGAATTCCAAGACTACGTTGGAATTAAAAATCATAAAATCTTAAGAATTTCTGGAACTAGGTGGCTATCTTTGCAGCAAGTATGTTAGGATGTTAGCGCAATGGAATGCCCTTCAACTTTTTTTTTATCTCGTCTGCTGCAGAAGACAATTTAAACATTTCAAAAGGTATTGCGGAAAAAATTGGTAATCCGCATTTTAAGATATATTTTTATTTCCTGTCACATATACTTAATATAATTAAAACTATGAATTTGGAATTTCAATCAGAAGGTTTTCGCCTACATAAACTACACAGCACTTTTGAAACAAATTACAGGTTAATATTATGTTGCTGACAGCGCATTGCGCTGAACACAGCCACCAGAGGAGAATCATTTTTAATTTTTGTTTTTTTCTGATCTTATATTTTTTTGCTTAAAATAAATCAATTTGAAGATACAGTTATACTAACATTGTTTGATCTCGGTCAACAACATTTCTAAAATTAAAAATAAAACTAAAGAATTCCAAAGAGACGGTCTTACTGATAAACCTCAAGCAATAAGCAGTTCGAAGGAGCTGTAAGTATAGTTTTTATTGCTCATTGGACTAATTGCAACTGCCCTAAGGATGACGGATAAAACCAAGAAGAATGCAGCAGATTGTGCTAAATGCGACAAACTCAACAACAGCGAGGATATGGTTCAGTGTGATGCCTGTAAAAAGTGGTATCACTACAGCTGCGCTGGAGTAGATTTGTCTGTGGCAGATAGGAGTTTCGAGTGTGTAGCGTGTGCTGAGCTCAACGAAACAGTTCGTTCAGTAAGAATAAGTGTTGCATCATCGAGCAGGAAAAAACTTGAATTGGAGCTAAAGCGACTTGAGGAGGAGAGAAAATTGAATATGCAATTAATAGTTGAACGGCAACAAAAGGAAAAAGAGTATCTTATCAAGCGATACGAGGAAGGGGAAAGCTGTCTAGGGAAAAGCAGGACGTCGGAATGGGTGGATCAAGTGAGGGCAAAGGGAGCCCCAGAAGATCTTAAGACCGGCGCTGTAATTCAGGCGGAGCTAGTACCAAATTTGCTGTTGAAGAAGTTCCAGAGGTTGGTTTGAGTAGGAGCCAGATATCAGCTCGACAGGTACTATCAAAGGAGCTACCAGTTTTCTCCGGGCGACCAGAAGATTGGCCGCTATTTATCAGTAGCTTCGAAAACAGTACACGTATCTGCGGTTTTACCAATGAAGAAAATTTGTGGCGTCTTCAAAGAGCATTGAAGGGCAATGCTTTGGAAGCAGTGAGAGCACGTTTACTGCTCCCGTCAATGATTAGCGAAATAATTTCTACTCTTCGAATGCGGTATGGATGTCCGGAGTACATTGTTCACACGCTTCTGGTTAAAATACGATCGGAGCTGCCACCAAAAGCAGATCGCCTAGACACTTTGGTTAACTTTGCTTCGTCAGTGCGCAACTTGTATGGAACGATGGAGGCGTCTGGTCACGATCATTTTTTGGTTAAATAGTAAGAAGCGCTAGTGCTCCGCCATAAGTTGCAATTTGGAGTGAACAAAGCCAACTACAAATTTGAACGTTAGGTGGTTCGACTATCGAACAGTACAAAATATCGACTCTCGATCGCGTCCCCATTTTGGAAAGTGTGATTAAAAAATATTTCTGCCTCCAGTGTCAATCTGCATTCGCAAATATTTTAAAACATATAAAAATTCGGGTAAATTTAATAAAAGGAGCTTGCTTGCGCATAATATAAAATCGAGTTTGTCGAAATGAATGCGAACGAGGCCGCAGCCATCCCCCGTATGCCGATGCCAAAACTCGTCGAAAATTTACACAACGCACAACTTTATTTCGCCAGTCTGGAATTTTGGTTTGAGGCGTGCAATGTGACCAGTGACCAGTCCCAGCGGTAGGTAAATATCTTTTAGTCAAAACAACCATTATCGCATTTTATTCCGACTCACAGCAAAAGAGATTTCGCGAAGCCATAAACGAAATGCAACTCGGCGACATGAAACCTAGTCAATTTTACCAAAAATTAAAGAACCCAGCTTCTGATTCCCTGACTGACACCGCACCCATCGACCGTCTGAAGCCTGCATATTTACCAGCTTACGACGGAGCAACTACAGACACAGTACCAAAACAACCAAGTGTCACAAAAAGTGAAATCGTGCAACCCAGACAGACAGCAAAGCCAAAGCTAACTTTAAACGAACCAGCTGCGTCTACAACAGTGCAACCATCGACGAAAGTCACCCGATCTGGCCGGAATGTACGATTCCCGGATAAATATCGCTGAACACCAACTTTCGTCTAGGCGGGGGATACTGTAGCCGACTCAAAATACCAAGAACTCATTTCAATTGCCTTTTTAAAGTAACTTGTCTTTAATTAGGTTTTCATTTTTCTTTTACCAAACATTGTATAGCTTACCGTATAATTCCTATCGTTTAAACAAAAATATGTTCAGTTAACTCGTTTTACATAACTTACTTTATGTGCGTACACTTGTACAGTTGTTCATATTCTTTGCCTGCTTTACGGGTTGTTTCGCTCGCCTCAGCAATGCAAATGTTCTTGTCTTTGCTCTGGCGATGAGTGGCATAAGCGGTACTTTGGTATCGTGTGTTCATTTTTCCTTTTTCTTTTTTGGCGTCAGAGAGTCGGTAGATGGAAGAAAGACTTACTTGAATCCCAACCACCAACGAGTCAACACCTTTGTTCGCGTCTTATTTTTTATGTATTCTGGCGAAAAAATTTATAAAATATTTCCTTTTTTGTAAAATAAAATCAATTCAAATATATTGAAGTACTAGTTAAAAGATTGTGTTTTTAAGGGGCGCGCGCTAAACGTATTCCCAATTTCGTTTGTTTACGTACGATCGAAATAACGGTATAGCTTTTTTAGTGGACTCTGGCACTGACATCTCAGTTTTACCTGCCAAGTCATCCGAGCAATCTACCACACCCAGCACGAACGCGCCATTTGCAGCCAACGGCTCAACCGTTCCCTCGTACGGTCGCTCCAAGGTAATCCTTGATTTAGGTCTTAAGAGAAAATTTGCTTGGGTGTTTACTTACGCGAAAGTCAGCAAACCTATTATAGGTGCTGACTTTTTACGCGCCTTTGAATTGTTAGTAGACATCAGGAACGGGCGTCTCATCGACCCGTACACCGAGTCACAGGCTGCAGGGTCTCTTTCACGGTGCTCCACCCCAAGGCTCTCAGTCCTAGCCACAGGGTCGATGATGACATACATCGTCTTATCAAAGGCTATAATATAATGTCAAGTCAAAACCTCTTAACGCGTCCAATTCAGCACAACATTACACACCAAATTATCACGGGAACTTCTCGTCCCGTCGCAAATAGACCGCGACGTTTATCACCTGATAAACTCAAAGCCGCAAGGGCCGATTCGATAGCTCAAGGAATTTGTCGACCTAGCAACAGTCCTTGGGCTTCTCCATTACATTTGGTTCAGAAAAAGAACGGCGAGTGGAGACCTTGTGGAGATTATCGTCCTTTAAATGCCATCACATAAGAAGACAGCTATCCGATACCCCACATACAAGATTTTGCCCATTCACTACATGAAGCTACCATCTTTTCCACCATCGACTTGGTACGTGCATACCACCAAATACCTATAGATGAAGCCGACATTCTGGTTCGAAGATTTCGAGCAGTACACAACGTCGCACAGAGGGGCAGAATGCACCAAAAGCTGGCATAAATTCAAAAATTCAAACGGGACGTGAAGGTCCATGGCTTTTTTTTTTCTATGCACAACTGTCTACTCTACCGCAAACCAAATGAATTAGCCCGTTATCTACAACACTTCTCGCAAAATATGTATCAGTTCGAGTCATTAACCTACAGCGACAACAATTGTGTTCTCTAGCTTTGTTTTTTTTGCGTTTTTCTTTATTTTGTTTCGCTGCTTTCTTTATAGTAATTCATTCTATTGATATGGAACCTTCAAGTTCAGGTATTAAATAAGCTTTAAGTAATTATAGATTTTAAAACAGTGCTATATTCTGCAAGTTTTTCTTATAATTCTCATGACATTGTAAAATGACAATTTTTTTTCCATTTATTTTTAAAGATTGAACGAATTAATAATGTTCCGTGTAAGTCCCGGTTATACATTTTATTGAACTTTATAGAGTGGCATTTGAGCACTTTAGAACCGTTAGTTTTTAGCCCGCACTTGCCCCATTTTTTTATATAATTTTTTTTTAAATGTTCCTATGTGGTAAAAAAAATTGTCCCACGTATTTTTCCTGTACTTATTCTAACTTTTTTTGCCTTAGGAACGAGTTCTAACACATTATTTGTAACGAGGCAAGAACTTGTGAATATTCTGAGAAGTTCTGGATATTTGAAAATAACAGATCAGTTTAGTTTCTTAACGGAAGAGTTAAAAACTCGAACGAAACATTTTGATGACCATGACCTGCTTAAGCGAATATCGCATTTTAAATCAGAATATAAATCGCGATGGTGCAAAGCCAGTAGGACAAGTGATCGATTTTTGAGGCAAAATAAAACATGGCTGGAAACGTCCATTTCATTTTTAAGTACCTCTGAGAGGAAATGTGGTCGACCAGTTACTTCTTTTGACTCATCTACTGATCGAACAAAACGTCAAAAAACTCAGCAAATTCGGGAATCGACACATCTATCTGTTTTAAGTTTTGCCACCCAAATGAGCCTTAGATCATCAGGGCAACCTCAGGCATCAAAGTTGTTGCAGGAAATAACGACTAAAAGCCCAGATCGTGCAGGCAAATACATCAAGGCTTACAGAAGATCAACAGAACCACAATTAATGACGGCTGAAGATGCTCTCGCTGTTGTCGTAGAAGCAAAGTTATCTAGAAATCAATACAATGTAATCAGAGAGAGCGCCCCGGAGAAATTTCCATCATATAAAGTTATTCAAATGGCAAAAAAAGAATGTTATCCCCCACTAGAACATATCCAATTAAGTAGCACATCAGTTGAAATAACTTTACAAGCTTTGCTTGATATCACTGTGCAGAGGCTTCTTCAAACACAAACAACTGTTATTGATTTACTGGAAAATGCGGAACTAGAAAATCTTTCTTTGTTCACAAAGTGGGGTTTTGATGGCAGCTCGGGACACAGCTCTTATAAACAGGCCTTTCATGGTCTTGAAGCTTCTGATTCGGCCGTTTTTATTACTTGTGCTGTTCCACTCCGTCTTATTTGTGGGGCTAAAATTATATGGCAAAATCCACGTCCAGCCTCTACAAGATACTGCCGACCCTTAAAAATTGAGTACGTAAAAGAGTCCATTGAAATTTCAAGAGCAGAAAAAAATAGAGTAGACGATCAAATAAAAAGATTAGTAAATACTCGAACGATGTTGGAAGGAAAATTGTTAGTAGTAAGTCACAACTTGATGTTTACAATGGTTGATGGTAAAGTATGCAATGCGCTTACAGATACGTCATCAACACACAAATGTTATTTATGTGGCGCAGTATCTAAAAACTTTAATCGGGTTGAAGAAATGATTAAATTGCAAGTACAAACAGAACACTTAGAATTTGGGCTATCTGTTTTACATGGATGGATACGTTTCTTCGAGTGTCTATTGCACTTGTCATACAAATTACCTATTAAAAAGTGGCAAGCTAGAGGAAAAGACAAAATAATTGTTGCAGAAAATAAATCCCGAATACAGAAGGAATTTAGGGAAAAATGCGGGTTGATCATTGACACACCTAAGCCAGGATTTGGCAATTCGAATGATGGGAACACGGCCAGACGTTTTTTTCAAAAAGCTGAGATCTCGGCGGATATAACTAAATTAGACATTGGATTGATTAAAAGAATGTACACAATTATGATAGTTGTATCAAGTGGCTACGAAATTGATGTTGATAAATTTCGAATTTTTTCCCACGATACAGCCAGATATTTTGTAGCTAAGTACCCCTGGTACAATATGACACCAACATTGCACAAATATTTCATTCATGGACCCGAAATAGTCTCTTTTGCTTTGTTGCCTATAGGGCAGCTAAGTGAAGAAGCGCAGGAAGCCCGAAACAAAGATTTTAAAAATTACAGAGAACATTACTCTCGGAAGTGCAGTCGTGAACAAACTAATTTAGATGTTTTTAACTGCTTTATGTTAAGCTCGGACCCCTATATTACAAGTAAAAGAAAGCTACCGGTAAAAAAACTCCAATACCTACCTAAAGAAGCACTGAGTTTATTGAAATCTCCCACTACTCAGCAAAGTACTGACAATGAAGGCGACGAAAATGAGAGTGACGATGAAAATTATGCTTTTTAACTTTTATCTAATATTATCAATATTTTCAAAATTATAAATTTTTAAAAGTGCCTATGTGTTTTATTTATGTTGATTGAGATATCTTATAACAATTGTGTACTTTAAAAACAATTTCGTTGCACCAGTGAATTGATGCCAGGTTTTAGGTCCATCTGCCCCACTGTGCGTCGCGTAACTACACACCGGATGAAAAGTGCTTGGAGTGCGTCGACTACTCAGGAGACGGCAAAGGATTTGCTTAGCACGATATGTGTCGTCGACTACAACCAGTTAAAGGAAGTGCTTGTGGAAACCTTTGGGAGGCAGGTCACTTACTGTTACGTTTATCGACAGCTGGAACACCGTCGAATAGTTCCAGATGAACCATGTCTGGAATACGTCTTTTTAATGAAATAACTCGCCGCGAAGATATCCGTTCCAGAGGCGGAAATTCAATGGCCGTGTTATCTCACGTCGTGGCGATGTTAATTTGCCGCCACGATCATCTTCTTTCTTTGGGGATATTTAAAAGAAAAAATGTACGTCAATAATCCAAGAACAATTCAAGAGCTAAAGGCTGCTATAATTCGGCACATTAACGACATTGAACCTCAATTATGCCTCAGAGTCATTGAAAATATGGATAAAGGTATGCCACCGAAGCCGTGGCGAGCATTTGGCCGATATTTTGTTTCACACATAATTATCATTTTAAAAAATATTAAGATAATTCTCTGAAAACATTTTGTTTTATTTACCACCCGTTTTCGTTGTACCACCCTTTACAATGCTTTATTACATTTTTAAACAAGAAAAAAAAATCACTTTGGATTCTCTTTGGGATGACAATTTTTGCGAACATTCAACTTTCACTTAAGCCGATTGAAAACAACAAAAACCGTGAATTTGTTAATCGAAGAGAACTTTTGATTAAATGAAAAAACAATTTGAGAAATAATCCAACGTAGTAAATCACCGGATGCTTCGCAAGTAGTAATTGTAAAAAAAAGGTAGTTTGCGGTTGTGCATTGACTATCGCGAGTTATATTAGATAACGACCCAGTATCGATTCCAAGCATATTTACAGTCAGAAGTGCTGACTAAAACAAACCTTCAGTTTGTTTATGCGACCACCCCAGAGTTACATATATACATATTTGTGCACAACTGGAATCCGCATAACAGGAACTTGTTTACCAGATCTGTGCACAACTGCACCTGTTATGCGGATGATAACAGAATCGTGTTTACCAAAACTTTTACTGCTTATGCCTGCCTAACACAGAGCATAGCAACTTAGCTCACAGCATAACAAGAACTGTGTTATTTACTGTTGGCCTATCGTGTGTTGTTTTTTGTGTGTTCTTTTGTCGCCTTTTTGTTTCTACTTTTTCTTTTCTGTTATCGGTAATGTTAACCGAGCTTACTTTGAGCCAAGAAGAATAAATGTAGTCAGTTGAATTTGATATTTTGCCAAATAAAGACGTATTTTTGAATGGAATTGTGTATATTAATATTTTAACATAACTCCAGGCGCATACACTTTGCAAGATGAGCAGAATAATATTATAAGAGGAAGTCCTCAAACAAATCGTGGCATTCATTTTTACATTTTCAAGAAGAGATAGACTCCCCACTGTAGTGTCTCATTGTTTCAATCTGAATGCACTCATTGTCAGCCGCACGCTGAATTCAACATCTTTATGCAGCGTTTATCATAATGGTGGATTTAACAAGAAACGAAGTCAACTACTGCGTCATATATACATTCTAAAATCATTTTGTATTTCTCATTATATTATCTTTAATCTAATCGTTGTAATAAAAACAAATCGTGTTATCCACGCAAAACACCACATTGGCGACGAAGATGGAATTGCAACAAGCAGCAATTAACCATTCGATATCACGGATGTATCCAACATTGGAGAATGCTGGACGAGATGGTTGCTTCGGTTCGAGAACTATCTAGAAGCATCAGAAGTCAAGGAAAATAAAAGAAAGCGTGCACTGTTACTGCCTCTGGCAGGTGAGCAAGTATTTGACATTTTTTCTTCCCTTCTCGATCCCATTTCCCCGAATGTTAGTACTGGAAGCAGTGGTGCAGACGATGTATACAAAAAAGCAGTGGAAAAATTAACATCGCATTTTGTACCCAAGCACAATCCAGAATTTGAAATTTTTATGTTTAGACAGGCAAAGCAAGAAGGAGACGAAAACACGGATCAGTTCTACGCCAAACTTTTGAAACTTGTGGAAAATTGTAAATTTGCGGACAAGGAGAGAGAAATAAAATCACAAATAATTTTGTCATGTACTTCGGCAGCATTTCGACGATATGGATTAAGGGAGCAACCAACATTGAGGGATCTCTTGGAGTACGGCAAAACATTAGAGACAACAGAGAAACAGCTGCAAGAAATGGAGAAATGGCAAAGGCATGTGAAAGTGCAATTATAATCTGCAAAGAAAAATTTAATTGCACCGTTTATGCAGTCATGTCAGATAATGCAAAAAAACATGCTAAAAATGGGCCGTTTGCTAAAAAATAAAGATTCAGACTTAATTCACGTTACATGCAACAGTCATACAGCAAATTTGTTGGCAAAGGAAATCACCGACAAAAATATCAATGAAGATGTCGTTAAAGTTCAACGATTTTTTAAAAACCATTCTGGTTTTGAAAAAAATAAAAAAAATAAATAATAATAATAATAATTGACTTTGGAGGAAAGAGGGTTTTATAAAAATGTTATCTATAGTTCGGGGCGATGATTCGGGTTTCCAATCGAACACACCACTAATTTCCATTTCATTTCATTCCATTTACGCGCGCCAAAATGGCGTAGGGATACAGGCATTTCACCCTTTAACAGATGCGAAGTAGGACCAGTTTTTCATTACTACGCCGTCAGAACCCGAACCATCGCCACCGCCGAAGCAAATTAACAAAAGAATAAACTTACTCTTACTCTTGTTCTCACTTTAATTATTGTCGCCTTATTTAAAAAGGGAAGTTAAATCTACTGCTTTTTCACTTGGTTACGGGTTTCGTCAACATCTTTATTCTTTTGTTTGCGAAATATTTATTCTTTTATTTGCAAAATATAAGAACAACAGTCAGTGGTAATAGCCAGCATCCCTTTGAAGGTCAAAGGAGAATTACACTGCAAATAGCCACAAGTTATCGTCGCAGCCAGCGACACATAAAGAAGTCAGCCACAGGTTCATCGTCGCAGCCAGCGACACATGAAGAAGCCACATTCGCTTTCAATAGCAAGCAACTCGGATCAAGTTGTCGTCCATGCCGAACAATTCACAGGTAAGAAGAAGTTCTCGCCTTATTAAACAAACTTCTACCACACAGAAAGACGGCAAATTGATGTCCCCGCAAGAAGAGCAAGAACATTCCGACACGGGTGAAAGTGATTCCGACATGAATGCCACCATAAGAGATAATCTCAGCCAGCCATGCATTCCATCGACAGCTTTAGAGGCGCTTCAGAAACAGATCGAGGAACTTCGAGTGCAATTGGAAGCAGCTACAGCCAACGCTACTTCCGAAAAAGCGGAACGCATCCGCATTGAACAATTACTCATCATTGATCAGCCTGCCAGCACTTCCAGTTTCTCTAAGGAAGAACCCTCAACTGTAACAATCTTCAAGCCAAGCCAGGACGTCGGAACTAGTTCTTCAACTACAGCCACATGCAGCGCTGGAACAGCCCAGTACGCACATCAGTATACATATTTGTTATCGCCACAGTCAAATTCTATGCCGGCAGCCACAACGACAGCTATGTGTACCAGTGTTGGAAAAGCTCAGTACGCACCCATTTCGTGGCGACCACAGTCGCAGCCAGCACAGTCAACAACATATGCTCCCACAAGTGTTGGGGCTATTCAACAGGAGTCGCAGTCACAGCCTATGCCGCCACAGACGTTTACGTCAGCACAGAGAGTAGCGACATTTCTGCCACCTGTTAACACGTTCCAGCCAATCAGTCAACAAGCGAATCAATCATCGCAACAATTTACGCCGCCGATGTTTGCGGCAGACCAGCCGTTAACACAAACAAGTCATTATGGGAATGGAAGAAAACTTCATGACCTACCTGCTTTCAACGGTCGACCCGAGGAGTGGCCGATGTTCTGCACTGCCTTTGTGGAGTCCACCGCTATGTTTGGGTACTCCGGTGTGGAAAACCTATTTCGTCTGCAGAAAAGCATCAAAGGGGATGCTAAATTGGTTGTGGAAGCCCTTCTAGTCCATCCAGACAACGTAGACAGAGTAATGGCAGCTCTGGAATTTCGTTTCGGTCGTCCAGATTGCTTGTTACACAGCCAACTATCTAAGGTGAGAGAGATCGTTCCGATATCGGAAAGCAGATTGGAAATGCTTATTCCGTTTGCCACCGGCGTACAAAATCTCTCAACGTTCCTTGAGTCTAGTGGGATGCATCAGCACCTAGCTAACCCTACTCTAATCGACGAACTTGTTAGCAAGCTTCCAATGAGCAAGCGTTTGGAATGGGCTCAGCGAAGCATCTACATCAAGCCATAACCCACAGTGAAGCACTTTGACGAATGGTTGAGCGAAATTTCCCGCCTTGTGTGCCTCGTTACTATACTTCCTCGCTGCAACCACTCGCCAAAACGGGAAACAGAATGAAACCGAAAAATCTGCTGTTAGCTTCAGAGCCTGCAGCAAAATGGTGTCAATGCCACTCAAATGACCAATCGTCTGTGAAAGTTCTACACGCTGTTGAACAATCTTCTACATCCGCCGCAAAGATGGATGTATGCCGCCATTGCAAAGGGAAGTCACATCCCTTAAATAACTGCAGAAATTTCGTCAATTTGGAGATCGCCGCAAAGTGGAACTTCGTTAAGAAGAATAAGTTGTGCTTCTCGTGTTTGAAGTACGGACACAATGTCAGCACCTGTCGACAGCGGAAGGTCTGTGGAATTGATGACTGCCCCAGAGTTCACCACCCATCGCTACATGAGTCGAAACTATCGCATACGCCAACGCCATCTTCTGATGAGATCGAGCCAGAAGCCAAAACATTGTTGAGCTGCGGTACAAACCCGAACGCAGCAATTTTCTTTCGTGTACTACCATCAGTGAGACTCTACAATGACAAAATCATGGTAAAGACGTTTGCACTCTTGGACGAAGGTTCGTCCGTGACAATTATGGATTCCGATTTGGCGACCAAACTTCGCTTAAGCGGTCAAAGGAAGACACTTAGCCTACAATGGTTCGGCAAAGAGACATCAACCAAGGAATCTTTAGCAGTTGACCTTCAAATCAGCGCGGACGAAGATAAAGCCAGGAAGTTCTTCTTGAAGGGAGTTCAAACAATCGACGGGTTGAATTTGCCAACTCAAACGCTTACTGCCGCCGACGTAGAGCCGTTTCTTCCACACTCGATTTTGATGTCACTTGCCAAATACGATAACGCCAAGCCGCAACTGTTAATCGGACTCGATCACTCACATCTGGGAGCGCCTATTCAAGTTATTGAATCCACAGAGGATTAGCCACTTGTCACAGAAACGAAACTTGGATGGGTCGTCTATGGCAAGTCGTCTGGGGAAGATGTTAGCAACCCCAATGGTGAATTTGTTCTTCACAGCACAGCAGTTGAAGATAATGATCAAGCACGTTTGGACCAGATTGTGAATGAGTTCATTGACTTGGATAATTTTGGTATCCAAAGGACAACCGAACAGCCATTCTCAGCCGAAGAAAAGAGAGCGCTGCAGATACTTTCCCAAACAACAAAGAGAGTTGGAGTTCGGTATGAGACAGGACTTTTGTGGAAGGACGACGAGTTTATAGTTCCACTAAGCTTCGAAATGGCGGAGCAGAGATTACGGTGCCTGGATTCAAAAATGGCAAGAAATCCAGAGTTCGGTGCAGCTTACCACGAAATAATCAAAAGGTATATCGAAAGTGGTTATGCGAGGAAATTGACAGCTACAGAAGCAGGTGCCAGTACTTCGAGGACTTGGTATCTTCCTCATTTCGGGGTCCAGAATCCGAACAAGCCAGGAAAGGTTCGACTGGTCTTCGATGCGGCGGCCAAGGTGAGTGACACGTCTTTAAATGATTTTCTACTCAAGGGTCCTGACAATCTCAAGCCATTGGTTGCTATCCTCTTCAACTTCCGGATGCGGCCTGTGGCAGTCACTGGGGATATCAAGGACATGTTTCTGCGAATCTCAATCCGACAAGAGGACCAAGACTCGCAACGCTTTCTGTGGAGGGACCGAAGAGATCAGCCGATCGATGTTTACGTCATGCAGTCTATGACGTTTGGTGCCAGTTGTTCGCCATGTTCGGCCAATTTCGTCAAGAATCTCAACGCTATGAGGTTCATAAAGGAGTATCCAAGAGCCGTTAAAGCAATAGTTGACCACCATTACGTGGACGACTACGTCGACAGCTTTGACAGTGAAGAAGAAGCATCAAAGGTTACCAAGGCTGTTATCTCCATTCACAAGAACGGTGGGTTCGAGCTACGAAATATCAACTCAAATTCGAAAAGGGTGTTGAGAGACATATCTGGTATTGACGAAGAGGACGAGCAGAGGCAGGAGGTCAACATGAACATAGAAGCAACGGTGGAGAAAGTGTTGGGGATGTGCTGGGTACCAACTGAAGACATCTTTACATTCAGACTCAAGTTCGCCAAAGTGAGTGGAGACATAATTAACAGGGAAAGCTGCCCAACCAAGCGTGAGTTTCTGAGTGTGGCGATGTCTATATTTGATCCTGTCGGGATGATCGCTAACTTCGTTACCCACATCAAGCTGCTGCTTCGAACGATATGGATTCAAGGTATCGCCTGGGATGAACAAATCTCTGAAGAGGTATTTCAAAAATGGATGATGTGGAAAGCGGAACTGCCAACGCTAGCCAGCTGCAAGATTCACAGATGCTACAGCCCGTACATTTCGCCAGCGCACCGCACAATTCTTCACATTTTCGTCGATGCCAGTGAAGAGGCCTTCAGTGCGGTTGCGTATCTACGTGTCGAAGGAGCTGAAGGGATTAATGTGTCCTTCGTATGTGGCAAGACGAAGACAGCTCCGAGGAAACTCATGTCCATTCCACGCCTAGAACTGTCAGCCGCTGTATTGGGTATACGCCTATGTAACATGATATGCGAGCATCATAGGTTGTCGCTGGAGAGTCGGGTCTTCTGGAGTGACTCGAGGACAGTTCTGAGCTCCGATCAGACCCTCGTCGCCATAAGCCATTTGTCGCATTCCGTATAGCGGAAATCCTTGAGAGCAGCCAGTGTCACGAATGGCGTTGGGTGCCAACCAAACTAAATCCAGCTGATGAAGCGACCAGGGCGCGCTTCCCGCCTAGATACAAAGTGGATAACAAGTGGTTATCCGGACCTTCTTTTCTGCCGTTAACTGAGGATGTTTGGCCTGCCCCTATGGATGGCGACATGAACTACGTTTGCGAAGAGGAGATCCGAACCAAATACATCTTACATGCCGACCTGGTGAGTAGCCCTGTTATCGATTTTTCAAGGTTTTCGACATATTCGAAGCTGCAAAGAACCACAGCCTGGGTGATAAGGTTCATTCAAGTATGCCAAAGAAAGTGCAGAGAGAGGGGAGAGCTTTCAGTCGCCGAGCTCAATGATGCTGAACTGGTGCTCTGTTCGGAGGCCCAATCCGAAATTTTCGCCGATGAAATCACCCAACTGAGTCGCCAACAGCAGGTCGAGAAAACCAGCAGCATCTACAAACTCACGCCTTATCTAGACGACCTCGGTCTTTTACGCGTCTATGGACGAATAGATGCCGCCACCACCATACCATTGGCAGCCAGACGCCCAATCATATTGCCAAAAACCCACAGATTAACAAAGTTGATTGTGGATCATTTTCACCGTCGCCTCCATCACCAGAATGATGAATTGATAGCCAACGAAGTCCGACAGAAGTTTTGGGTTCCCAGCCTCCGAACCATAGTACGACGGACAAAAAATGACTGCCGATTTTGTCGAATACGTTCAGCCCTGCCGTTGCCGCCGCAGATGGGACAGCTTCCCGCAGATCGCCTCACGCCGTTTGTGAGGCCTTTCACTTACACCGGGTTGGACTACTTTGGGCCAGTCTTAATAACAAATAGACATCATAGGGAGAAACGGTAGATAGCGCTCTTCACATGCATGACCATAAGAGCCGTGCATCTCGAAGTCGCAGCAGACCTATCAACAGACGCCTTTATATTATGCCTCCGCAACTTTGTCAACAGGAGAGGGGTTCCAGTACGAATCAGAAGCGACAACGGTACCAATTTTCTCGGTGCAAAAGGTGAACTGCTGTACAACAAAATCTTTGACAACGAAGTGATCAAGGCCGAGCTCGCTGGAAAAGGGATTGAGTGGATTTTTAACTGTCCGTCTAATCCACATGCTGCCGGGTGTTGGGAACGACTTGTCAGGTCAGTAAAGAGAGTTCTGGTATACACCCTACGTGAGCTAGCTCCAAAGCTAGAAACTCTGATGAGCACGTTAATCGAGGCCGAGAACATTATTAACAGCAGGCCACTTACGCATTTGCCAGTGTCAGCCGAAGAAGAGGAACCATTGATGCCCAATCACCTCCTGCTGGGAGCAATGAACTCGACCCAAACTCCAGGTCCAGTTGATGACAACACGTTGTGTGTTCGCAAGCAGTGGCGCGTTAGCCAACAGATCAAGGATCGTTTTTGGAGGAAGTGAATGCAAGAGTACCTACCGGTGCTTACGCGACGTTGCAAATGGTTTAAGCAAGTGCCACCCATTGCGGTAGAAGACCTGGTACTCGTATGCGATGTTGATTTGCCCAGAAACCAATGGACGCGAGGAAGGGTCATCAGGGTGTTCCCCGGTCAAGATAATCAAGTTCGCTCAGCCGAGATCAAAACTGCATCGGGAATCGTCCGGAGACCGTCAGTGAAACTGGCAGTACTAGATGTTGGTGAGGCTTCGGTGATACCAGGGCGCCTCACGGGGGGTGGGGTGTTATAAAAATGTTATCTATAGTTCGGGGCGATGATTCGGGTTTCCAATCGAACACACCACTAATTTCCATTTCATTTCATTCCATTTACGCGCGCCAAAATGGCGTAGGGATACAGGCATTTCACCCTTTAACAGATGCGAAGTAGGACCAGTTTTTCATTACTACGCCTTCAGAACCCGAACCATCGCCACCGCCGAAGCAAATTAACAAAAGAATAAACTTACTCTTACTCTTGTTCTCACTTTAATTATTGTCGCCTTATTTAAAAAGGGAAGTTAAATCTACTGCTTTTTCACTTGGTTACGGGTTTCGTCAACAGAGGGTATGCGTGCCGATAGATGATCGTTGGTGTTGTAAACTTTGATAAGAGCGCCATCTGTGCTTTGAAACCTAAAACATGAGAATATGTATGGGACGCACCCATCGATACTACCAACTGCACCGAACTTCGCTTTTAAGTAAAATTCAAGTTTGTTCTTTTTTTCGGTCTTCTTCTTGTTCTGGTATCTGACATGTGCGGGTGTGTTTATATTGTAAAGAAGAATATTATTATAATCTGTGTTAATCCTAAGAATTGTTGAAATATATTAAGATTAAAGTGTAAATTATTTCCGAAGCAGTAGATTTGTGGCTAAATCTGCAACTGCCGGAAAAATTTGCAGTCTGGTTAAGTGCACAAAAGAATATGGCTCTTTGAATCGATGCATTATCGGCATACACTTTGGACCCAAGATATATTGGAAAAATGTTAACGTTATCAAAGCAGAACCAAGTAACCATGCACTTCATAGAATTGTTCTCAGCTGGGGAGCTAAATGACTACGGCCTGTTTATGAAAGGGCAAGGAATATTTGCAGTATTTAATAAAAAGTTAAGTGAAGGTAGAGACAGTGGCGAAGGTAACGGTGGTGGAGGTGAACGTTTGTTGCCAACGACATATTGGAGTTTAGCATCAAGGCATCATCCGGGCTTAGCAAAATATGCAATACGTTTGCTCAGTATCCCAGCCTCATCCGCAGCAATTCAACGGGTTTTTTAACAGTGTTCATATGTTCACACTAAAAGCCGCAATTGGCTTACTCAGGAACATTCCAGAAAAATGATTGATATTTATTACAACCTAAAAATTAAAGACAAAAATAAAACTGATGTCATGGTGACACCACCAGACACCTGGTTTTACCTGAAATGTGTAATGTTCAATTTGTTTCCCAGCACAGTCAGCATAATAAAAATTCTATCATCGTTGCTGATTGTGCTGGGAATGTTTGTAATTTAATATGTATTATTTGTAGCATAAGCAATATTTTTGGATAAAAGAGATAAATTTTGGAAGCAAATCATCCAAAAAGAAGAGATAAGGGTGAAGTAGCATCACGAGTAGCAGCCGCCCTCGAGGCACTAGTAAACCTTAATCAAAACACAGTTGGACCAAGCAGGGCAGCAGCCCTTATGAAAGGAGTTCGACGGAGACACTAATCGGCTAACACAATTTCTAAACGTACTGGAGACGCATTTACATGCAGTGGACGATACAATCCGAAATGACATATGGCAGGCGATTTACCAATCAAAGATCACCGGGAAGGCGAAGGAATTACTACTGAACAAAACACCCCGAACCTGGAAAGAAGCGAGGAACCTGTTAAAACAACACTTTAGACCAACATGCAACTAGCAACTATAAGGAGATTTCAAGCAAAATTACAAACCTAAAAGTGACCTATGAAACTAACCCTCAAGAAACAAAACAAGATTTTTACATATTGCTAGTAAATAGAATTAAACAAATAGTAGGCGGTAATTTGTCTAGGGAAATTAAAGACACAAGTTAACACCAGAAAGATTCTGTTTCCTCAAATGCAAGTCTATACCAGCAAGATTTGGTTTCCTGCACGCGCATCTTCAATCCGCTAGCTTTGTGTCATCGTGAGCGCATTCCAACACGTTCGCGATAAGGTAACTGGAGAGCACCTGTGGGAACGAACGTCGAACGAGTCAGCACATATAAAGAGGTTCTCCTCTGAAAATATTTTTTTTATATAAATTTCAGTATATAGAAATTTAATTGGCGCCCGAGCAGGGACCCAGGGAAGTCGGTTTAGTAAAATATAAATTCTAATTCGCGAGTGTACGCAAAAGGACGAATCCCTGTGGTTTAATTCAAACGATCGTGTTATGGTGAAAAAAAACACAGAAAAACTCTGTAAAAGGGCCCCGCAGTAGCCCCACACATAAAATCAGTTGCATCGAACGAGGCCATCCGATTTTAAAGGGTGGAGGAGTTAACACCAGAAAGATTCTGTTTCCTCAAATGCAAGTCTATACCAGCAAGATTTGGTTTCCTGCACGCGCATCTTCAAGCCGCTAACATTGTGTCATCGTGAGCGCATTCCAACACGTTCGTGATAAGACAACTGGAGAGCACCTGTGGGAACGAACGTCGAACGAGTCAGCACATCGGACGAGTCAGCACATCGGTGGGAACGAATGCCTCAATGCTGCGAGCAGTAGATTAGTTTTAAGCAATGCACTTTATGTAAATTTAGTCTTAAGTTGGCAATTGAATAAAGAGGTTCTCCTCTGAAAATATTTTTTTTTATATAAATTTCAGTGTATAGAAATTTAATTCACATTTGATCTGCATAAAATCAAAGAAATTCTATACACTTATATTGGTTATGATCACTACAACTTAGATAAAGAATCCATGATACAAACACAAGACAGACGACATACACCAAACACAAAACCATATAGACCAGATAATAACACATCTGTAAGGAATTCGAATAATTACAATCCACACTGTAGTGTATTGGTACTCACATGCAGCTATATATTTACCTCTCTGAGAATATGCAGAAACGAATCTTCATTTACTGTCGTCTCCAGCTATGTACCATGCGAGCTTATCATGTGAAGAGAGTCTGAGAGTCAGTCGATACACAACAGCCGATGAGTAAAGACGTGGTGCATAAGCTAGCGAGCCGATATAGAGAACACAACACACACTATAATAACTTCCAAAATAACAACCATCAGAATTACCATAATAATAATTACCAGAATGGGAACTCAGGGCAATATAGACAAAATCATCATCAACCAAATAATTTCCACGGAGGTAATCAGAACAGAAATTCAGGGCAGTAGAGGCAACCAGCCTTTAACCCGTCAGAACAATTTAGAAACGCTAACCAACAGCCAGAACCAATGGAAATAGGGCAGGTAAACCATAATGACCAAGAAGACGTTAGAAATGAGGATATTCATAATATCGAACCGCAGGATTTTCTCATGTAGGCTTCGGAGACAAGATATACATAAATTTAACAATTAACAAAATAAAATACAAAGGATTGATTGAGGCCCCACTATGAGCATAATCAATTATAGTAAAGTAGATTGCAGCAAGTTTAGGTTATAAATAATAACAATAAATAATGTTACCACAGAAGTAGTTGATAGAA
Source organism: Cheilosia urbana (assembly GCA_946477585.1). Classification (NCBI taxonomy): domain Eukaryota; kingdom Metazoa; phylum Arthropoda; class Insecta; order Diptera; family Syrphidae; genus Cheilosia; species Cheilosia urbana. The sequence continues at coordinate 59,104,904 of OX297854.1, read as the reverse complement.
TCATTACTAACGTTCCGGAAGAATTTAATCTTGATAGGAACATGGCAGCTAGATGGTACAAAAGGGATCCAGGAGATAGGCCTTACGATATTTTAATCGGTATGGACCTCCTTGGCAAAATTGTTAAGACTCTTGATTTTGACAATAAATGCCTTGTACTAAACAACAACTCCAAAATACCATTGAACCCTTCTGATACCGAAGTAACTTTCGATTGCTTTGAACTCAACTCAAATGAGGAAGAAGTAGATTTGAGCCATCTGAATGAAGAAGGGAAGAGAGAAATGCAAAAGTGACTAGGGCAATTTAAAATTTAATCTACAAAAGACGGCGACCAACTGACTAACACTAGATCTATAATGCTTGAAATTAAGACAACTACCGATCAACCAATCAACGCGAAACTATATAGGCTACCCCCAGTGTTGGCAGTAATCGATTACGTAATCGATTACAAGTAATCAGATTACATTTTTTTTTTTAATATTGTGCGGAAAGCGGAACACCCGTTCCGCACCGGGTGTGTTCAGGTTTAAAAGGCAGAACTTTAAGTGTATCATCATTCATTCATCCAAAAGATTCAGTCGAGTTAAAGTAAATTTTCTGTGCAAACATTTTGTGCTTGAGATAATAACTAAATTAATAAAATGGAGTCTGACGGTGAACATTTTGATAATAACCCAGAGCGAGAAGAAGCCGAAAGTTGAAGTGTAGAAACCTTAGACTATTTGGCAACAACACTTTTGTTTGACGGCACCTTCTTTAAACTTGTTCCCGAAAAGTGTGTAAACAAAACAATTGTAGCTACATGTACTAAGTGTTCACAACAAAAACTAACCGAAATCAAGTGTTTTGAAAAAACAACTTCAAACTTTGTGACTCATTTGAAAAGAAAACACGGTTCAGATACTTTTGAAGATTATAAAAAACTAAAGACCGATAACAAACTAAAACCCAAAAATGTGAATAGTGCTAGTGTTACCAATAATCCCTCTACATCATCATCTAAGAACAAACAAGCACTAATTATATCTCAGGAACAGTTTGAAAGTGATCTAGTGAAGTTTTTTTTTATAAATTCTATGATACCTTTGAGAACAGTTGAAGACCCATATTTTATAAAAACATTGGAAAATTTAAATATACAGCAATCTGGTCTTAAAATGTTTGGGAGACGATCTCTTAGACACAAAATTTCGGAGCAATCGTTTGATCAAATGTACGCAATCAAAGAAAAAATAAAGCTTGCAAGATTTGTTTGTACAACCGCAGATATTTGGTCTGGTAAAAAGCGGAGCTTTTTAGGCATTACTGACCATTGGATTGATGCAGATTTGCAGAGACAGTCAGCTGCGTTACGGTGCCGAAGGTTTATGGGAGTACATACATATGATCGCATTAAGGATATGCTCCTGGATACGTTTTCCGATTTTAGCCTTGATAGTTCCAAAGTATTGTCATCAGCTACTGATAATGGTTACAACTTTGTTAAGGCCTTTAAAGTATTTGGAATAACTATGGAAGTTTCTGAAGAAGAAGATGAACGTTCCGATTCAGAAAATGAAGACGCTGCTGAAGATGGAGAAATAACTTTAACGGAAACCGAGAATACAGTAGCAGCGGAACTTGAAGTAAGAAACCCGATCAGAGAAGCAGATTTTGATTACATCGAGGAATTCGTGCAGTGTGCTGATCCAATAGCAAAAGCAATTGACATACTTCAGGCCGATGAGTCCTTCTACGGAATTGTTATGCCATGCCTACTTGCTTTGAGACAAAAACTACAAAAACTTTCCAAACAAAGTTTAAGAAAGACTTGAGTTCAGGTTTGAACAGTTTTTAAACTTTTCAAATGAGACAGCGAAATATGCCGTAATTGCATCACTTTCCTATCCACGATTTAAAAACAAATGGTTTTCGTGCATTGATTCGGCTACGGAAAAAAAGTGCCTTACTTGGATCAAATCAGCTTTGAGCAAGGAGCTATCTGAAAATCAAGAAAACCAAGAAGACCAGCAAAACGACAAAGAGAACCCTGAGGAGAAGGATGATGACTATTTTGATTTTAACTCCGACTCAGGGAGCGAGGACCAACCAATCAACTTCAAAAGAAAGGCAGACCTGATAATAAAGAACTATTTCACCGGAAAAAGCCGTGACATATCCCTTTTGCATCGTTATCCTGAGCTAAAAAGTGTTTTCATGAAATATAACACACCGATGGCATCCTCCAGGGTCTGTCGAGAGAATGTTTTCATATGCAACCATGCATAACTCACCAAAGTCACACAGACAGTCAGATGAGCTATTTGAAGACCGGGTTGTTATGAAATCTAATTTAAATTATTCTAAAAAATAACGTACATAAATACCTATATTATTTTGCTTTTGATTTATTTTTCTAAGTTTCATGTTACTTTGAAATATGTAGTATGTTTTTTTTTTTTTTTTTTTTTTTTTTTTAATTTATGAATTACTTTTATGTTACATAATCTTAAAATTCTTTTAATATTAATTTTGTGAGTTTTATTATAAAATTTTAAACAAATTTCTATTGTTTTATATGGTTTCTGTTGGTTCCACAAAGTATTAAAAAAACACAAATGTTATCAAAAAAAATGTAATTTTTACTGATTACTGATTACAGTAATCGGATTACTTTTTTTGCCAACACTGGCTACCCCCAAAGCAGAAAAGTCTCATAAATTCTATCATAAAAATTCATTACTGTAACTCACTTAGGCTAAAAAAAATGTCAGACGGAGTATTTGATACTGGGTTACCAAGTGAAGCAGATAACGAGCTCCTATCTCTAGAAGATCAACTTACAACTATTGTCCATAATTGGTATAGATGGTTTATTCAAGACTTTTTTATTTTAGAAATGGTACAAAAATATGTTAGAGCAAAAAAAAAAACAATCTAACAAGTTCAATGAAGTCGTATGTAATACTGAAAGATCTGTATTTGTGATTTGCAAGGGAGGTGTTTGAATGGGATACCTCAGATGAAAGTTACGGAATTGGAATATTAATTCTAGACCATTATAAAAATCAAATGACACATCAAATGAGCTTAGTTCCGCTCGCGCTAGCTCGCTTAAACTGCTCTACTCTTGCTACATATGATGAAGCTCTTAAGAACGACAAGAGAATAAGGGCTCATATTGTTAGACTGATCAACAAAATAATTGAGGAATCTGACGAGAATCCTTCAATTCCAACTTCTATAGAGATAAAAAGATGGATAGAAGGGAAAGAACGTGTCACGTCCTTGGATCAGGTTAAGAAGCCAAGCGAGGTAGAGGCATCAAGAGGAAAACTTTATCCACCATTTCCAGTATTTGTAGATGATCGAAGCACTAGTTACAAGGCCGAGACACTTACACCAGGCAAACAATTCGAATTACCGAGTGGGGAGGCAAACATTTATTCTCTAGCGTATTGTTTAAAAAAATGCAATACAAAATGCAATTTTATCTACTCTGAGGCGGTAACAATATACTGAATACCAACGCTTTTTAAAAACAAATTCTGCAGACGCATGGGCACTTCTTGAAGTTAATGCAATAATCCCCTTTATAACAAAAAGGATCCCCCACTATATGGAGTCAGAAAGTGATAGTGTTAAGCATTTTTTCTGATGAGTTAATGGCACTGATAGGTGATAGACTTAAGCGATTAAGTTTATCAGAGGCTATAACAACCAATCTTGAGGGAACTGTTGTTCAATTACAAGAGGTAGCAACAAAGCTGAAATCTCTCTACTCAGAGGAATCAAGAGTCGGATACAACACACTGCGAGAACCACCAAGACTCCCTGAGATAAGAAATGAGAATCCTATTGTCAGAATGGAGTGTAGATCGGTCCAGCCATTGTACCAACCCCCAACTAGAGACTCTGACAGTGATTGATCCACACTAATATACCATAGACATCAGTATCAAAACATTTATAAGAAGGACAATAATAATGTACTAATCCTCCTATACATTAGTTTGTGTAAAGAGTTATCATGACATAAATAGTAACTAAAAAATATATGTGTACACATACACAAAAATATATACATACATATATATAAAAGGACCTTAAATCTACTAAAAAAAAAACGTGAGAAAAGTCGCTTAATAAAATCAGATAACAATAATACTTTTTAATTAAAATGAATCAACTTTTATCAATTATTCTAATTGCATCTATCACTTCTAAGAGTAATTCTGAAAGTTACTAAACAGAAGGTGATGATACATCTGTTATCATGTTAAAGTCCTGCGAGTTCGAAGTAGTTGAATCTCTTTACGATTGTAATTCTTCTCCTCCGAAATTAATTAGACAGGAAATAACCGACCAGAGTACTCTTTCCCAGTGCATGACTCTCCACAATATGGAAGGATAATAATTGGTAAATGGTTTTTATCAGTTACCCTTTAGGAGATCTAATAATACTATCCATACATCCGGAGTAGTGATTGGGACATTTGATCACAAGGGAAACTGCAAAGGGAAATTTATTCGACGAGACCACAAAACTTATACGAATATAGCTATATTTGTGAACATTACAGCAATTTTAGAAAGTACTATAACTGAAATAAACACATCTACTACTGAGTTTGTAACATAACAGTTGTTGCAGAGAGCCAGCCGAACACGCCCATTAGGAGCGCACCCACCAAACGAACCGTGTAATACAAGCTGAATGCACCCAGTCTCGACTTCTGTCAAACGGCTTGCCTTTTTGTGGTTTTAAATTCACTGCCGGGCAGAAGCGAAACTGAGGTAAGATGTTTTTTCCCCTTTTTGTATTTAACAATAAATGCATATGTAAAATTTATTTTTAGATAATAAAATCGCTAATCGCTAATCGCTATAATCGATACGATTGAAATTTAGCATTCAAGCTTTTTTGTCCGGTCCCCACTAGGGGAGTTTAAAATTACAACAGTATAAAAAATGTCAGTAGGTACTCTCGTTTTGAATGCTTCATAAATAAGCTAATGATATACTGGGACGACATACTCCCAGTCATGGGATACTTTTGTTCTTATCCTTATTAATGATATACAATATATACATATCATTCAATACGGAAAACCAATCCCTACATACGACCCAGGAAATTACTTAGAGATGTTGCCTATTGGTTTTACCCAAGGAGGAGATGATCAACTGATTTATGATATACCAAATGAAATTGCTCCCTCTATCCCAAATAAAAGACTTCATACCTGTTATTACAATGTAACAAAGTTACAAGCTATCCTATAATACTCAATTTTGAACAATTATTATCATTATTATCTCTTGCCATTTTTATTACTATTACTTACTTACTTACTTAGGTGGCGCTACAGTCCGGGGTGGACCTGGGCCTCAACCAATACGCCTCTCCAGTTAGCGCGATCTTTGGCTAACTGCCTCCAGTTGCGCACTCCAAGTTGGTTGAGGTCCCCTTCCACTTGCGCGCGCCACCTAAGGCGAGGTCTTCCTCTACTGCGTTGTCCCTCCGGGTTAGAATCGAAGACTCTTCGGGCCGGAGCGTTGGTGTCCATTCGCTCTACATGTCCCAGCCATCTTAGACGACTGATGCGTACTTTTCTGACTAGGTCGATGTCGCTGTACAGCTCGTAGAGTTCGCTGTTAAATCTTCTCCTCCAAAACCCGTCAACGCAAACGGGACCAAAAATCACTCGAAGAATTTTGCGTTCGAAACGACCAAGGAGATCTTCATCCGCCTTTGATAGCGCCCATGCTTCTGCACCATAAAGCAGGACTGGGATGATGAGGGTCTTATACAGAGTTTCCTTAGTATTTCTCGACAAGGCCTTACTTATCAGTTGCCGTCTTAGGCCAAAGAAACAGCGGTTGGCAAGTGTGATTCTTCGCTTGATTTCTGATGTGATGTCATTATCAGAGTTTATAGCGGAGCCGAGGTAGACAAAGTCCCTAACTACCTCAAAGTTATAGCTGTCTATCGTGACGTTCTGCCCGATTCGTCGATGTCGTGTGTCCCTTCTTGTTGACAGCATATATTTTGTTTTACCCTCATTCACCACTAAACCCATTTTTTCCGCTTCTGTACTAATACTTGCAAACGCACCAGTGACAGCTCGCTGTGTTGTACCAACAATGTCAATGTCGTCAGCGTATGCAAGCAGTTGCACAGACTTATAGAAAATTGTGCCTCTGGTGTTGGCTTGTGAGTTTCGCACAATCTTCTCAAGAATGATGTTGAAGAAGTCACATGACAGCGCATCACCTTGTCTAAATCCTTTTTTGACATCAAAGGTCTCGGTGAGATTGTTTCCGACCTTTACGGAGCAGCGAGCGTTCTCCATCGCTATACTATTACTATTCTTATTATTATAACTACTACTACAATCCTAATCACGATTGTTTTTATTACAAAGTACGAAGAAGAAGTTAAACGACAGGTGCAGGAAATGGAAGAACAGGGTATAATTCGAAAATCAAGTAGTAGGTATGCATCGCCTATCGTGGTTGAAGCAAAGAAAATAGATAACTCTGGGAGGCAGAAATTCCGGTTGTGCGTAGATTATAGAAAACTCAATGAGATCACCATCGACGACAAGTATCCCTTGCCAAATATTAATAGCATATTAGATAAATTGGGACGAGCCCAATATTTTACATCCTTAGACCTAGCTAAAGGATATCACCAGATAAAAGTTCACCCAAACGATATTTCGAAAACAGCGTTCGTAACACCAAATGGCTTATACGAGTACTTGAGGATGCCATTCGGGTTAAAAAATGCCCCGGCAACGTTCCAGTGTCTAATGAATGAAATGTTGTGATCCACACAACATTACCCAGACCATGACCTACCTTCGATCTTCTAACCAAGCCATACGTAATATGTTCCGCATATGTATCTAATACCATTTCCAAGCGCTACGGCTATTAATCGGTCATTCGCTTTGTTTTCGTTTTCCGAATGCATACCAGTTATCACCCAAAAGATTGACCGAATCGTAAGTCAATCCACTTCCGCTAAAACCATAAAACTCGTGCACATGCGGGATCGCATTGCACTTCATTTTCCTCAAAACCTAAGTCATCAATTCCCACAGTCAACAACCGAATTCCGAAGACATCACCGACTCAGCGTCTGCACTTACCTGCGACACCTTTGTTTGCCTTATCTTATAAATATCTGTAATAAGTAGATTTTGTTTTGAGATTTAGTCCAGTCGTGAACCAATAAAGAGCTCCCATGTTCCAAAAAACATTTTTTTAAATTATTTCAACCTGAATAAACGTAATTTACCCAAGCACAATTGGATCGAGTGTCACGGGTACACACAATACAACTCCGATCCCTCAGCAATGAGTAGGTACGCCCATGTGGGAAGTCAGCAGTTAGTCATAACTAAAATTATGTATAAAAGGGCATGGTTTTGCAAGGAAAAGTCAGAGAAATATCAACAGACAATTGTAGGCTAGCATTGAGACAGCGGATCTTATCTTTTGTAAAATAATAAAATACAAAATACATTGTTGGTCGCAGCCCTGCTTAAGACAGCGGACCAATAATAATTAAAACAATAAAAATACTTTTTCCTCACTCTTCCCTTGGAAATAAGGAAGCACGGTGAGAAATCGTACACAACAGAAATACTAAGGGACTACATCAATGTCATTTGTGTCGCATACTGAGACGACATCCTAATTTTCTCCACCAGTTTGCAAGAACATCTAAAATCGTTAAAACTGATATTTAAAAAATTAGCGGAACACAACCTAAAGATAATTTGATTAGGCCATGTGTTTACAGCTGAAGGAATGAAACCAAATCCCAATAAGATCCAATGTATTCAGGAATATCCCCTTCCTAGTACAGAAAAACAACTAAAAGGTTTCTTAGGGGCCACAGGCTTTTACAGAAAATTTGTTAAAGACTATGCGAAAATAGCCGGTCCCATGATCAGGTATTTGAAAAAAGACAAGAAAATCAATATTAACGACCCAGAATACATACAAGCGTTTGAAGCCCTAAAACGAAATATTAGTAGTCACCCAATACTCAAGTTTCCAGACTTTAAAAAAAAAAACTTTATTCACAGATGCAAGTAACCATGCGATAGGGGCGGTACTGATGCAAGAGGGACAACCAGTGCGTTATGCCTCACGATCACTTAATGATCATGAAAAAGTTTATTCAGTGACAGACAAAGAGTTCTTAGCGATTGTCTGGCCAGTTAACTACTATAGGCCTTACCTATGGGGTAACAGATTTAAGATCCTAACGGACCACTTGCCTATTAAATATCTTAACAAGAAATATACGGGTTAAGAGTTTAGCCAAGGGAACCAACGATGGTTTGTGACGTACACCTTAAACCAGAAAAAAAAAAAAAAAAAAGGAATTCAATTTTCGTGCACTTTTTAAAGAAACTTCCGACACCCGATAGCCTGACACAAATCAGACAGCTAACGAACATATCCCCCATAATCCCCATTACCGCAGTTGAAACATGATCGCCACTGAACTGTGCTACCCCTGCTCACAAGAAAGAGAGAGGAAAGCGCTTACCTCGCATTTTTGTAATGGCGTCTTCCGTCTTTTACGTGCTGATAGCGAACGAGGTAGGGTGCTTTAATCCCCCAAACGCAAAACCAAGTTTAATATTATATTTCCAAAGGAAGATATCCGGGGTAAGCGTGAATTGTTTTCGTAATTTCCTATTAGTTTTTTGCTAATTTCATTTGCATAATTTGCAAAATTCCTCCCCATCTAGCGATCCATGGATCTGCGCATATCTATATAATATATAAATAGTAACCCTACCACGCGAGTTACATATTTGTATGGTGACCTCCATCAGTAAGCATACATAGATTATTTATACATGGAAAGCAATGACCTTAAGTCGTTGCCCCATTCATATTTCCGTTTGCAATATCAGCATTTCCACTTGCAGGAAATGCACTTCTATTACTTTAATTAATCAGCAAATAAACTCATTGTATCTTTTAATTAATCAGCAAATAAACTCATTGTATCTTTTAATTAATCAGCAAATATATTTATTGTATCGAAAAATCGAAAGAAGATAATAAAGGGCAGTCAGCGATAGACACTTAAGCAGATCACTTGGCTTTTCATTTAACTCGCGCTCCAAAATCGAGCGGAGGCAGAAAATTAATGGCGTGCTGCAAGTAGATGAGCAGAATTTTCCTGCCATCCTAATGTGCTCACGCATTCCACCCCAAATAATTGGTCAATAAAACAAAAGGAAGAAAACAGGGAAAAGAAAAAAAAGGTACGTAGTCATTATACAGCATATAGTACATAAATTATGTGTTCAAGTGCTAGTTGAGAAATTGGTGTCCACAGGAATTTGCGGACGCCCAAAGCACCTTCGGTTGCTCCGAAAAGCTGCGTTTTACACAACATTGAGTGTGTGTGTGGTAGCAGCCGAAAAGGGAGCGTCCGCAACCTTTTTTCTTCTTCGTTTCTTATTTTGCGTCCTCTGGACATGATCCAGTTGAGATTGCAACTTACTATTTGTCACAACACAAACGCCGTGCTCTCAACCAGCCCCTTCTGAAAGTATAGAGTGAAAAACACCCTGCCCGACAGCCGACAGTCCATGTCTTTACTATCCCCATCTCTACCCCGTCGCAACGTTAGCTGAACGAATGTCAGCACAAGCGTTCCAAAAAAAAAAGTGCTAGTGTGAATTGCCTAAAAGTTTTTTTTTTTGTTAGTTTTTATGCCCTTTTACTTACTAAGTGTGTCATTACTTAATTTAGATCATGTATCTTCATAAAAGTGATAATTTCTTAACCTACAGCAATTAACCAGTAACTTACTTGTTTTTTTCAAACCTAACCTCGTTATTGCCAAAACAAAATATCATAATTCCTTTTTTTTGTGAAACGTAGTCGTACATGCATACTCATTCACGCATCACATCGCGCACCATCGAAGGAGATTTGTGGCCACAACTTTCAGCGATTGGACGTAACCGTAAGTACATGCACAATTATTTGCACCGTAAAATTTTTTTTTGGCAATACCTAATTGACTATATTTACGTACATATTTATATATATTATATAAATACCTGCTTATGGCATAGACATATACGACGCCAAAAGAACTTAAGTCTATTACATTTTGAATAGTCCAAATGGACTTATTAAATTTTTCTGTTTCGAGATACATATACGCCAATAAAACGGGAAGTAGATGCCCGTATATGAAAGTTATTAAATAGTATTACCTACCTAATTAAGGCTTTATAAATAATAAGAAGTTATTTAAAACAAAAGGCACCACACATTGATAAGGAATAAATTCGAATCGTACCTTGTGATAAATTAAATTTGAACTTATTCTTTGATCGTTCCTAGCACATAATGACATGAAGTCACTACGTATTTAAAACAAAGCCATTAGGTTGTGACCCGGTGGATATTTAGCAAGGATGACTATAGGGACTATAGGGACTATCTCAACACAAGTGGACGAGAGATGGTCACGGTGTACCTCGACTCATCAGGTACATAAGGGGGGGTTTGTCCAAAACGTTTCGCAACATCCGAAACGTCATCAGCTACAGTCGTTCAGTCGAGCTAACGCCGTGCGATCGCAAGCGTGCCTACTGCTGCCAAGGGACATAGGTCAATCACCATCTACATTTGCCATCCCACCTAGCTATGACAGGTTATTACCACTTCAGGAATACCAGTTCTCAGAATATCTCATAGGGAAGGCGAAGGAATTACTACTGGACAACACACCCCGAACCTGGGAAGAAGCGAGGAACCTGTTAAAACAACACTTAAGACCAACGTGCAACTATAAGGAGATTTCAAGAAAAATTACAAACCTTAAAGTGAGTTCAATCCATGATTTAAGTATTAAGATAGAATGTATTATAAAAGATATAAACACATTTGCGACCTATGTAACCTAAATGAAACAAATCAGACGTGTAGTTTACTTGATTAACTACGCGAGTTAGCGATTATATATTTATATATACACTAAGTATATAATTATACCTTTTTGTTACTAATAATAATAACATTATGATACTTCCTTCAGAAGTATCCCTTTACACAAATGCATTAGTTAGCGATCATACCATTCTATTCCACCGTGCACATTGAAACTAAGAATTGCACATTGGTACATTCCACCGTGCACATAGATACTTACTCTAACGAGTGTCTGGTGCACAGTGTCATAAAACCCACGCAATTCCTTTCACTATCTGTGTCTTCGAAAGAGATACTGATAAGCGAATGGGACGCGACGTGCTGTAAGTTTTTGATTTTATAGTTAGTTCGTAATAAAGATTCGACCTGTATAGGTCTACTATTGAACCACAGTCTTTCGTTGGCGCCCAACGTAAAAAAAAGTACTCTGGAAGCTGTTACTTTAAGCAAGTAATTTAAAGAAACCACTGGAGGAAACTATCGAAATAAACCACTTTAATAAACCATCGGAATAAACCACGGGAGGAAAACATCTAACACCACCGCAGCAATATATACACTGAAAATAATAGGTACTGTTCATAAAAATTATAAAAACCGTTTATTGATTAATTTTTCATTGTCGCAATAAACTTTTTATTGTCACAATAAACTTTTATTGATTTCAGATTTCCGGAATCAATAAACTATTTATTGCGACAATTAATTTGAGTTTATTGAGTTCGAAATCCGAAAATTAATAAACTATTCATTGCCGCAATAAACTTATATATTGTCACAATAAACCTTTTATTGTCGCAATGAACTGTTTATTGAAAATCCAAATTTCCGTTTAAAAAAACAGCCAACTTTCAATAAACCATTTATTGTCACAATAAACCTTTTGTTGTCGCAATAAACTTTTTATTGATAATCCAAATTTCCATTTGAAGAAACTGTTATACTTTCAATTAACCATTTATTGTCCCAACAAACAGTTTATCGTTGCATAAAATAAACTTTTTATTGGTGCAAACACCTATTTATTGGGGCAAACAACTATTCATTACTATAGTTAGCTCAAACGCACATTAGAATTGGCTGACGATTCAGTCTGTTCCTAGTTCTTATCACGAGTAAACGTCCTGGAGTCTACTGATGAAGTTGTGATAAAGAAAGTGCAAGAAAGTGTTAAAAGTTAAACAATAAACACAATTAATAAGATTGAATCCATTCAAACAAGATTTATTGAATTTAAATTCTATATAAGTAAGTATTCAATTTTTCTAAAGTATTTTTTATAATTCGTTCTCAGGATCTTAGACAGATCAGAAGTTCAAAACAATATTGTTTGATCCGTTTTAGGTTTGATACAAAAAACTACAAAATTAAAGTCAAGTTTAAAAAAAAAGTCATCTGAATTTACTACAAAAATGATTTGTTTTGTTTGTAAGGCTACATTACTTATCGACATATTTTTTTTTTAACCTGAGGCGTGTTTCTCATCAACTACATCAATTACATCAACGATTATACTTTAGTACTTTTTTGACCTGGACTTCTTTTCCAATTTCAATGGAGCGAAACTATTGGTTTTTGAAATCGTTGATGTAATTTGATGAGAAACAGGAGCCTGAACTATATATTTGTTAATTTATTCAAAATCAAAAACGAACTAATGCACATACCTACATACATAAATGAATGTTTTTCAGTTCCAGAAGAAAATGCTGATAATTGCTATCAAGTACTAAAATTTGATAATCTTAGTTCCGAGGAATTCGATAGGTGCTGGAAGGCGTGTTCCAAATCAAGATTCACGGATATAAGAAACTCCACAACAACATCGGATATTTTAAAGAAATGGCCGCAATATAAACTTTCTTCTGGCTTTCGATTTGTAAGTCAATTTTGAGTAGATATTTCTCGACTGAAAAGGCAAAACATCTTAAGTCGACTTAAGATGCAGTTGACTTAAGATGTTTTACCTTTTCAGTCGAGATTTGTTTCAAAAGATTTTTTTTTTTTTTTTTTTTTTTTTTTCAAATATCCTGATGCAAATTCCAGCTTTTGGAACTTTTTAAAACCTTTTGATCAAAAATGCTGCCCTACGAAATACACTCCATGAATATATTTTTCAATTTTTTCTTAAAGGTGGACATGGATTTCGGGTATATGTTAAAGAGCCACAACTCTCTCCTTGAGCGATGGGAACATGTGTGTTCTAAAATTCGAGAATTTTTAACAACGGAAGATCGAGTTAAAGAGAAAAACATCTAGGACGTTTTGGAAAAGATAAAATCTTATAATATTTCAGGGAGTAAGTTGAGTATAGTTTTATTATTTAACAGTCAATAATTAATATAGCGGCATTTGAGATCTACTTCCATTTATTTCCTGATTTATCATATCTTTAACAAAAGTTAATATTATGCTAGTTTTATTTAAGTACTAAATAATTATATCACAAAATTGTATATCCAAGTTTTCATTCTTATTTTCAGACTGTCGGTATGCTGCTCTCTTGTGGGCACTTCACGGGTACTTAGTACCCACATAGTTTGTGCGAAAGGATCGGAAGGGAATAAAAATAACTATGAAACCAACTATAAATTTTTCAAATTCAATAAAATGTTATATAAAATTTAACTAAAATGTTTCATTTTTGTACTTAAAATTCTTACAGATTTCAGGCAAAATTTGGAAATAAAAAATAAAATGTAAGTATTTTTAACAAGTACTATTGCCACAATAAATTATTTATAGAAATTTTAAAAACATATTAAAGATTTTATTTATTTGGTACATATGCTGATAATAGCTCGACTCGACCACACCTATGCTGATAAGAGACCACTCTACTTATTGGAGCAAGAACTCTCAACTTTACGTCAAGGACGATCTTCAATTACCGAATATTACGACTCTGTAGCGAGGCAATTAACACTAATAAGAATAACAAACAAGGCTATAATGCAATTTTGTGATGATAGGGAAGTTTTGAATGCTCTAAACGAGAAGTACAGAAGTGATGCGCTTCGTGTGTTTATTTCTGGTCTCAATCGACCTATAGGAAATATTTTATTTTCAAGCCGCCCAGCTGATCTTCCAACTGCCTTGGCACTAGCACAAGAACTGGACATGAATCAGCAACGTTTCGCATTTGCAAATGCATTTGCTGAAAGGAATAACAAATACCCTTCACTCCGGCTCAATCATCCCCAACCCCAATATCGAGCTTTACTTCGTTGCCCTGATTCGACTGCTGACACTGGTTGCGAGCGGACGTGTTTAAGTTTTCTTTGTGTTACTTGTATAAATTGAGTTAATAATAAAACGATTTCTGATAAGAGACCATCGTCTCGTATTCCTGATCGTAATATCAATTATATAAAATTAATTCTTCCATCTTATCTTTTATCAATTGAAGATCAAAATATAATAATGGAAACTTTTGGTGGCGTCACATAACACCATTTTACAAATTCATACACCGAAGCCAGAATTTCTACAGCCTCAACGGATCAGCAATGCCAGATGTGGGGATTTTTCCCTATTTTGGGGAATTTTTCACTGCATGGGGAAAATGGGTAAAAAGTGCCCTTAAAATGGGGAAAAACGACATACACGCTTGTTTATTAAATTTGTATAATTTATATACAAAACTCTTGCAGTTAACTTTTAAATAAATCCCCAACATAAACATATCATCGCGTTTATATAATTTAAGTGATTTAGCTCTAAACTCATTTCGAACTGAACACCACCTTTACTCCAATGTGTCATTTTCACGTTCAGTTCACTAACTGCAATCCTTTTGCAAATCAGCTGTGAAGTTCATTCGCCATCGCCGTTCAAAGTTTTCAAAACAATAAATTTTCATTGTCTTAATTCTTCTTTTGCTTGTTTATTTAAGAAAGCCAATGGTTATGAAAAGTATTATCGTAGAAATACGTATTAGTAATACCATAATATATTTTTGTATATGATTTCAGTGAAACCAAAGTGCAAAAGAAAATTTCAATCAGAGGAGAGCACCGACAGCGACTCATCTTCACAAGAATTCTCAGTTGCAGACCCAGCAAAACCTCTATTAAAAAAGCAACAATAGAAAAGACTGGGAAAAGATTCCTGAGTTTAAAGGTTCGCTGGAAAATAATTCATCGTCTGTTGCAGCAACAAGCAAACCTCAAGCGTATTGCAAAGTATGTAGTAAAGCAGTAATAAGCAAAAAACCTGAAATAAAAAAACAGCGGGGGAATAAAACACATCGAATTTCTGAAATCCTGTGCAATGGTCATGTTCGCAGTAAGATTCTATCGACATCTTGGCAGCACTGCGTGTACTTTCGCGCAGTGTTGATTAAACTGCTGGAAATTTATCGTTTACGTGTACCTTTTTGATAGGCTGTTGGAATGGTGCGATCGGATGTTGGTGTGTGGCGTGGGGAAGGCAATTGAGAGAAGGCGAACGTTTTCTTGAGGAGTCGGGCGGCAACAGTCAAAGTGTCGTGGTCGAGCTATAGCTGATTTTTAATCATTTTTCTTGACTGCCGCGTGGCATTTTTTTAAATTTTTCCCCTTGTTCATCTTTCTTCGGTTTTTTACTGGTGGTACAAAAAAATCCTCAAAACAAAAGAAACAAAATTTTACCTACCGTCGTTGTGATTACAAACGTAAAACATAAACCAAAATAAAGTGAAAAGGTGAAAGAAAGAAAAAAAAAAAAATACATATAAGAAAAATGTCTTAGAAAAAAAAAAATAAATAAGAGAGAAAATAATGAATAAAAAGGAATAGTGTTGACCAAGTGTTATAAAAGGTCAGACTCAGTCAAAGACAAAAAGAAACAGACATTAGCCCGCAGGCCAAGTACCATCCCCAAGCGTGGCAAAATTTCCCCCTCCCGCCATTGAACCAGCGCAAGAACCAACCAAAGCCGCCACAGGAGCACCCCGCCTCATGGACACAGTCAAGATTGCTTTTATAACAAGATATTTACGTATAAAATCGAATACTGTCTTTATTCAAAAATAAGAAAAAAATAAAAAAATATATATCTGTTGTTTTGTTAAGAATAGAATAAGTCTGTCTGAGATCCAGGTCACTGACTCACAGTGACCGTGGTAATTTTAGCTTAATTTAATCATTTTACTTTGTCATACGCCACACAGACCGCTGACACGGCAGTCGTTTAATTTGTTTGTTTATTTTCCATTCTCAGATTCGCCTCTCGCTGCCTCGTATGCATACCTACAGTCGCCACGCGATACCCAGTGCTCTAGATACATTTCATTCGATATGATTGGAATGTGCCCAGAGCCCACTGGTGTTATCTGCGTTATAGTTTGTTATAAATACCTACTGCACCCAAGCATTATCTATGTTTATTCTGATATGGTGCAGTGGAAGATAATTATTATTTTTGTTGCTGGCTCATGTGGCGCGGGTATCGTATACTCGTGGGTCGCTAAGGCATGGGCATGGTATAGAATGCTCGATCAGCTAAATATCTGGTCGCTGTTCTGATGGCGTAATCGTCTGTATGCGAGGTGATGAGCGGCTGATGGAGTTGGCTGGCAGTTGAGTTGGTTTTAACATTCGTGGCGTGTCAGTTCGGGTCTGGGTGGCGGTGCCGTTTCTATACATCTTTTAAATTGTCTTGGTTCGAGTCGTGATTGTTTGGACTCGGACGCGTTAAAATTTACTTTAGATTAAATAAATCTGTGCTTGTGCCAATAAATCGATTGATTATATGAGAAGTGGATTTTTCTGATTCAATTATTTGAGAAGTGGACTTTCCCTGAAATTGTAGCAATTGTAGCAAACAAAGTCTATTGTAACTTTTGTATGATTTATGTTTTCTTTGCAGTAGTTTGAAATTCTTATAACCAGTTTTCTCTCCAGTAATTTTGCATGCAGCTATCGCGTTAATCCAACCATCGTGCACGCTGGAAAGGAGTCGTCGTCAATCATCTTAGCGCATAAAGGCGCCAACAAGGGAGTAGAAAGAAGGGTATGAGTTTCATGTTGTGTGCGTTAACATTATTATTCTTTTCATATGAAAGTTACATAAAATTAGAAAAAAAAAAGAAAAAGGATCAGTTTAGTATTGTAAAGGAAAATTTGTTTTTGTAATGATTATGTATAATAAAATACTTCAGGTATGAATTTGAATTTAACATGAGTCTATAATTTTGAGTGAGAGGCGAGAGGGGCTGATGTGCGTAGTGATGGGATTGTAGAGGGAAGGCAAATTTATTTTCTGTTTTAGGTTTTCAAATTTTAGGGGGTTGCGTAACTACAGGCCGAAGGCAAACGAAGGCGTGGATGGATTATTCCACAAGGGAGGGGCAAAAGGCCATGGTACCATTGTCACCCAGGAACCAGTTTTGTTTTAATTTCTTTTCCTACTTTGTTTTTTCTTTCAGCTATTTTTCCTAGTCTGCTACGTCTGTTTATCTTTACTACCTTCTCGCTATCTATCAGTTTTTCTTTCCCTTAGTGAAATTTTTAGGCATGTACAGTGTACACCTGTATGGAGGGTAAGGACAGGCCAGAACTCACCCAGTCGGCGAGCTAAGCCGTGCTCAATGCAAGACGTGCCAACCGCCTGTCACCTTATCCATCCCCCTCTCACAAACCGGACCAAAGCCGACAATCGGTGTTGTGGAGATGGTTCAATTTTTTGAGGGGAACGTCGACCAGCATGGCCGAGCGTTAAAACGTTTGGTCAGGGAGGCGTTCGCTACAATCCGTAGAAGAAAAAACGCAACCGAGGATCTCGAATTTTACAGAGACTTCCCAAGATCAACAGGTAAAAAAAGCTGAAATTAAATTATGTGCATTTGCTGCAGCCAACAATATTGCAATAAAAAGCTTGGATGATTTGGTCAGACTGCAAGCAAATACATTTCCGGACTCTGAGGTGGCAAAAAAAAAAAAATAACATTGGGACGGACTAAGGCTACGGCTATAATAAGAAATGTGTCGGGAAAAATAATTTCGAAAAAAAATCCGAAATATTAAGAAATAATTTGTTCTCTATTATAATAGACGAATCTATTAGTATCGATTTCGATATTTCACATTATTGCAAGTAAGAGCAAGTAGAGCAGTTACCTGATGAGATCGAAATGTGTTGCCGGGAGATTTATTCTCATTTTAATTGTAGTGCTAAACGTCAACACCTTTTGGATTATCAAGTTTTTTTGCAATATAAAGCCGCAAAAAATTCTGCACCCATCTCAAACCAGGTGACTGTCTTTACGAATAATTCAGCAGTATCAGGCACTCGTCCTATATTTCACTGGCAGCTTTTTGGAAGATAGTGTGAATAGGAAGCAATGTACAAAAATAATTCGGGTTCTGGAAAAGTCAACCACATACTCCAAGTATAGGAGTTTCTAGATTACCCTAAGAACAATATCAGACTGCTTAAAAAAAAAATATTTAGAAAGTGTTGCCGAGGCTGGCAATGCCATAAACAAACGAGTCGGCCTGTCATCTGACTGACAGGGAAGAAGGAAGTTAACCCCACCATCTTTATGCGAGGTCTCATTTTCTTTTTCGTTTCTTCCGCCTTTTTCGATTGAACTGTCAAGCACACCACGTTGCAAAGAAAAAACTAATCAAGAACGAAAGACGAAAATTAAATTAAAGGAAATTTATAGGATAAGTTATTGCACTTAAAGTAAGTTTAAAGATGAATTGTACAATTGAATGTATTAACTAAATTAAAACTTATAGGAAATTAAAGCCCTTCGGGCAGAAATATGAAAGGCAAATGTGTCTTGTTTCATTTCGACAAACTCTGCTCGGGCTTAAGATTTTGCTGAAACAGAAAGCATTATACCTACTAATATTTTTGACGTTAACGTAGATGATCCAAATAAATACCTTCCCTTAGAGGAAAAATATTTAGGAGAGTTTGGAAGAAATAGAGGCATTTAAAATTAACTGCAGAAAGTTGTCATACAGTCTTCTAAACAAATTCTCAACAGAAGGAGAGGCTTTTAAACTATTTAGTTTTCTCAATCCCACTGTCTTAAAAAATAAAACCCTATCTTCCCAAATGCCATTATGCTCTTTATTGCAGCGAATTCAAAAAACAATAATTATTAATGACTTGGAAATGGAATATAGGTCTTTAAGAAATGTTAATCTTTCTAATATAGAATTCGACAGTGTAGAAAACTTATGGCTACAGATAGTTTCTATGAAATATGCCGACTCTAAAAATATGTTTCCAAACATTAAAAAAACTTGTGTGAACGCCATCTATCAACGTGTAGAATCACAAAGCTAAAATCTAGTACAACTAGTACTCTGTACATCCACGTTGACAGATGGCAAACCGCAACCAACTTCAGTTTGAAAAAGAAAAATAATTTGCGGCATCTCCGAATTAGGTCTCGTGGTTGTAGGCCATCTTGTCTTAATCCCTCTCTTGTGACGACCAGCTCGGCAAGTGGCCGCCTTCCTAAAATTAACGTAAATAAATAAAAAGTAAGCTAGATTGAAAGTTTTCTTTGCGTTTTATTTCGCCACGCCCGAAAGCGAGCAGTCCAACAGCGACAGCACCAAGCCAGCCAGGCACAGCCCGAAAAATTGGTCCTAACGAGCCGGATCGCACTAGCTGCCAGCAACAGCGTCGCTTCCATCACATCGGAGCACCGAATGCTGTAGACTGCCTCCAACGTCGTCATCAAACTGCATCGCAAACTGCATAACCAGAAGCCAGCCAGCAGCCCCCGATTCAGCGCGGCCTTCAAAATTCAAAATTTTAATTTGCATGGGAGTTCTACTCAACCACACACCACAAAAGGAATTCTGCATCGCAACAGCGCCGCAATCACGTTGACGCGCAACCAGCAGAGAGGCACCAGCCAGCAGCACCAACTCAGCGCCGCCTTCAACATCCCCATCATTGTGAGTGAGTCAAACACGCACGAGAATTACGAGCATTTTTCATTCGCCGCACATTGCAAGACACACTGCCATTGCGTCGCCATTTAGTCGCCACGTACACGGCATAGAAGCAAACAGCCAGAAGCAGTAACTCAGCACTACCTTCAACATCCTCAATCCTCATCATTTGGCAGACACTACCCAGCCACCGCATCGGAGTCATCTCAGCCTATTACAATCAACAAAACATCAAGGTAGGTATCCATTCAGTGCATAACGTAGTTTCCTAGTTTTTGAATCAATTTTATAAAAATCATAACTTACTATTGTACATGTACATACGAGCTATTCATTTTAAAATCTTTATCAATCACTTTGCGTAAACAATATTATATTGATATATAGCGTTTTGAAAAGACAGTTGTTCGTTTTTCGAAATAGATTCAAATAAGAGAATGATTTTTTCCTCTGCCGTATGCATTCCCAGTCCTACCATTCTTCTGGAAACTTTTTTTGCTGACATCTGCTTTGGGGGCAGGCGTTTTTAATAGTTTCAGACAATTTCACAGTTTTTTCACTTGAAGAATCTTGCAGTTCGTGAAGTATATTATTTTGATAATTTAAATTATGTTTATAGCGCTCGACCAGCTTAGGATTCCAATTTAATTTTGGAATCTTTGGGTCGGTAGGAGGTGGGGCTGCATCTGCAAATTTCAGACTGGTTTCTGTGGGCAGGTGGGCAGAATAGTTCGCCGTTACTACTTTGAAATCTAATAAAACATCAAACCAGTCGCCTCTTACCAGGCAGTAGTCGATAACGGAACAACCCCGGCCGGTAACAAATGTGTAATCCCCATTAAAATCACCTTTCGATATCCCATTTATGACCACAAAGTCAAAATCTTCAAACATGCTTGCAAGACGCCTTCCATAACTATTAAAACATTCATCCAAGGACTTTCTCGCGTTACTAAATGCTTCAGGATTACATGTAGATAGCAAGGTTGGGTTTTGATAAAATCCTATTCTTCCATTAAGGTCTCCAAGTATCATAATTTTACGAATATTTGTAAAATTAAAAAAATTGAGGGCATATCTAACCAGAGTGTGCGTGATGTTGCGAATTAAGTCCGATTTAGAAAACAAGGAAAGTTCCCGATTCGAAACGCGAAATGGATTAATCTATACGAAACTAAATGGTAAAATTTGATTTTACATTCCAAAAATGTTAGAGGAAAACATTATTAGGTCAAGCCATGATGAAACAGGGCATGTGGGCGTTGATAAATGTTATGAAATTATGCTTAGAAATTACTGGTTTCCTGAAGTGAAACAACAAATTTAGGAATACATTAAGAATTGTCTAAAATGTATAATTTATTCACAACCGGGAGGCAAGAAAGAAGGTTTCTTGAACAATATTCCGAAAATGCCTGTACCATTCGATACGATCCATATTGATCATTGTGGTCCCATTGATAACAGAGCTAAATGCACAAATTTTTAATTTGTGATGCTTTCACAAAATTTGTAAAAAAATTTTCCTGTAAAGAGTACCAGTACAAGAGAGGCAACAATACACTCAAGACACACTCGAAGAATTGTTTCTGATAGAGGATGTTGTTTTACTTCGAAAGGATTTCAAAATTTTATTCAAGAGTTTCAAATTAAGCATCTCCTCAAGCTAACGGAGAAATCGAACGAGTTAAACGAATTATTATTCCGATGTTAGCGAAACTATCAGACAATAGTAAAGGAATTTATTGGCCTAAAGTAATTCACAAAGCTGAGTTTGCAATTAACAATACAGTTTAGATCTATTGGAACTACACCAGCAAAAATGTTACTCGGTGTAAACCAAAGAGGGGAAATTATTGATAGTATTAAGGAGTATCTGGAAGTGTTTAATTCAAATTATTCTTAGGATCTAACTGACCATAAGCCGCTAGAAACTATCTTTAATGCTCCAATCCAAAATTGCAGTACTCTCCCAAAATAAAGTACATCAAGGGCATAATGATGCATATCGCGGACGCCTTGAGTCAAGACTGTGAAACCGACGAAACCGAACGAGAGGAGGATGTCAACCTTATTCATGCGATAAGGTATAACATGCGAGACAAACTCATCAAAGATACTTCAGACGTTGAATTACAGACACTCAAGGAAGAAATCATGGTTAAACGGCCTGATGATGAAACAAAAATACCCAAAATCAAGAAATACTCACCGTACAAACACGAAATGACCTACGAAGAGGGTTAATTGCCCAAATGTACTAAAATAATCGTACTAGAGAAACTAATACCTTCAATCATCGAGGAAGGACACACCGGGCACTGTGGTATGTCTTCAACAATCCAACGCCTTCGCCAGACACTATTCTGGAATGGTCTAACAATCGACACTAAAGACTACGTCGAAATGCGCTCGACTCAACATCCCGGAATATCCTTTCCAGTTGGTATCGACAAATTTAACAGATGATTCATCCCCAGATTTTCAAGGATTTGAAACCACAATCCAAAACAATGAGAGTTTTGAAAATCTAGTTGCATCGTCTGACGTAAGTAAATAAGTAAATTCTGATATTTCACCAACGGTTCCTATACAACAAGATTTCTATGGTAAGACTCCTGTGGCGGTTTGCATTATAAATGAACTAACTTCTAAAAGCGCCCATCAGCATCAGCCTCTTCACTTAAAAGTGAAGTTAGTCGTTAAGTGAGACCGTTAAGTGAGATCGTAAAGTGAGAGCCCACCTCTCCATGTAAAAAGTAAGTTAGTTGGTAAGCTAGAGTGGATGAATAAAGACCACAAACCGAAAAGCTAGTCTTTTAATTTCCTACGTGCCGACGCGCTATAGGTAAATGGTGGCTTCGACATAGACCGCCATATTGTGAAAAATTAAACAACATTTTTAAAAATTGAATTATTTCCGATTCAAAAAGTAATGTGTGTCGTTCGCATTTCGAAAACAAAAAAGTAGAAATCTATATCCGTGAACTGAGCACAAAGAAAATCATTGAAACGACATTCACTAACTCAGCAACATTCACCACAGCACAGCAAGAGCGGAGCAACAAAATAACATTCACCACTGTCAACGCAGAGCAGAGAGGTTCATTGCAGACAATTAGCAAGATAAGCATACATGAAATTTGTATTTTAAAAATATTTTTTTCTTATTATGTTATATTTCCATTGTATAGCAAGTTAACACCATCGTCCAAGGTCTAGAGCAAAAAAGTACAACAGCTAATCGTATATGATTAGCTGTGTCATCACTTTCACGTCTCTACCTGTTCCCACAGTCCCGGTGCATTAGGATCATATTGCGCATAGTGCCGTTGCAACCGGATGCGTGTGCAAAGGCATATTTGACGAATCAGCAATTCGCATCGTGGGACCAGCGGTTTCCCAACGGGAAACATTTATTTGATAAGTTAGTCTTAAGTGTGACTTGGTAACGAGCAGTACGGAGTTAAGAATATAATTGTTATAACGTAGATAAACCGGTGTTTCATTTGTAAGTCGAATAGTGGGCGGGCCTTCGAGCTCGCATTCGCGTTTTTTTTATATGTCCCCGGAAGGACATCTTTAACTGGCGCCCGAGCAGGGACCCTCCTTAAGACACATCCTTCTTTCCTGGTGATTCGTTTGTGGCCCCTAAAAAGGCTCGTGATTCAGAACGTCCATTGGGCGGAGTACCCATGAGAACACAGCAATCAGTCTGACACGACAAACAACCTCCTTCGTACCCATGAGAACAGAAGGATAAAAGGATGTGTGTGAAGTAAACTGTACCTTAGTAGGTTGCCTTCGATTATAAAAGTCGGGACTCCGAAAGAGGGTTCCCAATCTAATTTCGTGTTTTCCTCTTCCACAGATATAATCTACGGAAATAATATACCGCGAACGTGAAGAAAAAAATTCCACGAAACAAATTATCTTCCTGTAAGAAATCGAAAAAAATCGTGAAGAAAAAAAAATTCCATGAAAAAATGATATTGCTACAAAAAATTCATAAGAAATCGTGAAGATAAAATTCCGCGAAGCTCAAAGAAATTTGTTAAAATTTGTGAAAAAGAATGTATCCATACCGTGAAGAAAGATTCCACGTTTCATTATATGTAGTAAATTTTGATAAAGAAGAAAAAAATCGTTCGATAGTATTTTCAGTAAAAGAATAAAGCTATAAGTTAAAGTGAAAAAAATTGTGAAGGTATAGGTGGAGCTGAAACAGCTTGAAAAGCTTGAAACAGGGATTTATTAACCCTTTTTTAATTTAAATTTGCACCTATGGAGCTTATAAATCAATCACTTACCGAATTGACCGGTGCGGTGAACAATATTTTAACGCAATTAAGGGGATTCAAAGGGCCACTGAAGGCGCTCGAAGACGACCCCAGGCAGGGAGCAGCGGTCGTAGTCGACCCTGACCTACCTGTGGAGCTTTGCGGTCCTAAGACCGAAGCGGACCTTAGAGATATAAGCAAACTTCCAGACTGCGTGAAGGAGCTTCAGATATTCGAAGGAAACCCCACGCAATATGTATCCTGGATACATATGGTGGAGAGTATACTCTCCGACTTCGAGATAGTGAAGTCAAAGCCGATACACCGTGCGATTCTGCAGAATATCAGGCAGAAAATAAGAGGCAGCGCGGACGCAGCGCTAGTCTCTTTTTCGACCACGATTGGCCAACAATCAAGAAGTGCCTCTCCCTGCATTAGGCAGATAAAAGGGACATGAGAACCCTGGAGCATCTGTTATGCATACATATGGGTTTTTATTTTTGTTCATATAAATAATCCATAGAGATAAACACTTGATACACTTTGTATCTTTTTGAATGCGTTTGCATCTTTGTTTTTAGATGTTTATTCGTTAGTCGTATACTTTTTGAATGCGTTTGCATCTTTGTCTTTAATTCGTTAGTTGCGGGTGGCATATTATCTTTTGAATGCCTGAATAAACAAAAGTTATAAACAACGTTCACGAGTGGGACGTCGCTATCTTAATATTCTCATAATCTAATATGTATGCATAGGTTTCCTTACGGATGGCTGCGACTTGAAAGTTCAGTTCATCTTACATCTCAGAACAGAATAGTTCGCTTAATAAAATTTCTACGTAATAAAATTAAAATTCACTTTAATTCAATCTATTCATAACACATCAGCTCAACCAGCTTTCCCAGGGGAATTCCAGATTAGATGAGTTCTACGCTCAGGTTGATCATCAATTATCATTGATGATTAACAAAATCAAAACGGAAACTTACACGCAAGAGACCGTTGATGCTCTCGTTGGTACGTACCGGAACCGAGCTTTGGACGTGTTAATTTGTGGCCTTAACGGCGACTTATCACGAATGCTCATAATACAAAAGCCCCACAATTTACCGGAAGCCTACTCGGCTTGCTTAGAGATACAGAATCTCAATTTCCGGTCTCATATGATCCATACCCCGGGTAGGTCGAACGTGGTTACTGCCCACGTGAATCAGTTAACCAAGTTTGAGGCGAGACCATCCTTTCCACAAGGAAACCTTGTGCCACACTTGCCGGATAGGGTCAACAATCCTCCACATAGATATGGGAATACAGCACCACCAAGGCCGAGTGCACTAAAGCCTCATGAGCGCATGGACGTAGATCGTTCGGTGCACTCCCGCCAGGTAAATTACATGAATCGACCCTCTGGCCAAAATGGATTCAAACGAAAAGCTAGGTCGGACAACTTCGCTCATAAGCAGCAAAGGTTGTTCCATCTAAGAAACGAGGACGAACTAGTTGAACAGCCCACTGGTGAGCATGAAGCTATTGAGGAACCGGCAGATGTGGTAAATTGTATGTCGGATGGGTATCCAGCATACCATACATGGACTTCATTACGAAAAACAATACCGCGCTGAAGTTTCTTGTTGATACCGGTGCGAATAAGAACTTCATAAGTCCATTCATTTCAAAGGGAACGAGGCACATTTAAGAAAGCAAATTGAAATTCTGGAAAGAGAACAAAATTCAGTAGCAAGCAAACTAAAATTATGTTACCTACCGAATTAGCAAGAATTGTGAAAAACCATGTGAAGAACTTTCAAAAGAAGCGAAAGGGATGAAGGTATACTAACGAATTTAAAACGTTTTGTTTAAGCATATTTTTCATTGCACCTAATCTGTATTACTTCTTAGAACGTAATTTAAACTTGCCAACAAAGAATACCTTAACGCGGTTTACGAAAAATTGACCTTCTGGACATGGGTTTCCTAAATCATTATTTACAGCCTTAAAACTTAAACTACAGGTTCCACTGGAAATAGCTAAGAACTGTTTGATATGTTTAGATGAAATTTCCTTGAAAAACCACCTGTATTTTGGTAAAAATAAGGGACAAATGGTAGGGTTAGAAGATGATGTACATAATAAGAGAAGACTAGCTGCTAATTATGCCATAGTTGTAATGGTTAGAGGTATCACTCACCGGTACAAACAGTTACTAGGATATCAATTTGTCAATTCCGATTGCCCATCAAAAACTTAAAAAAAAAAAAACAATTGACCGAAGAAGGCATGAAACCACGCCTTGTAATTTCAGATCAAGGTGGAAATTTCGTTATTCTAAAAAAATAGACTTCTTGGCATTTCCTTGGGTGAACCTTGTTTTTATGTAGAAAACTCAAAAATATATTTGTAGGAAATGCCGTATTTTACGAATAGCACTTGGCATAAAATAAAATCTATTCCCTTGCTGGGGTAACACTTTGCGGTGTAACATACTCGGGCTTTATCCATTATCGTGGTCAATTTGTTCCCACCATTTAGGAACTTATATCCGGAGATAGTCACCTTGTAAATATCCCTTTTACACGAAAGCTTAGGTGTGTGTCCAGGATGAGGTGGTTGCTGTCAACCCCAAAGAGCCTGAGATAAATTTACCCATACCCACCGCGAAACTGACCATTTGCTGAGAATATTCCCCACCAGGAAGGGAAAGAGAAGAGAAAGATTAACAAAGCAAGAAACTGTAATCTCCGACGAGAACATTCCATTCCATGAGGTGGTGGTTATTTTTTTTGTTGGTATGATTTTGCATATGCAAGTATATACACTATTCGCAACAAGCTGCAGTCACGCCATACGCCGTGTACGGTAGCTATTGTTTTTTTTTTTTTTTTCCTCTTTTCTGGATGTTTCGGTCACGTAGGCAGTTGTCGGGCATACAAAAGTGGCGTGGGTATGATATATCCAGTAAATTTCCATCCATGCGCAACGGGATTCTTTTTGGTTGTTCGTCGCTAGTCATGAGCTGTGATGGAGTAGGCGATTTTTTTTTTTGTGAGAGAGTGGATTAAGTTGTGGACGAGGACGGTCGAGTTTTGTTTTTACGCGTGGGGTGTGCGTGCGTGGCATGGCGATGGTATCGCAATAAAATTCGTTATCGCGGAAAAAGCAAAGTCAATTGCATCGCAATAGTTTTCGCGTAAAAAGAAAAGCCGTGGCGATTGCATCGCACTAGAATAGTTTTCACGAACTAAACGAAGGAATTTGCCTCACAGACGTAAATAAAGTGAAAATAACTTACGTGTGGTCTTCTCGTGAACGAAATCCTGGAGGCGCTAGCCAAGAGGAAAAGAATATTAGATCACCGCGTGTTAGTTTTGGAGCCCGTGAAACCTACCCCCCCCCCCGTCTGGTGAACCTTTATTAATTGTGTGCTCCTCTTCCACCACGTGGAACACCGTGAAACTGCCCCCATAAAACGCTAGACAATCACCCGCCACAGAACCAACTGGGTAATAAAGTGTTGATTAGTGCAGTGACCGGCGTAGTTCGCCACGAGGAAAAGCCAGTACCAAGCCGCACGGCTAGGGCGTGTAGTAGCCCTCCTGTGATGACCTCAGCAGCTAGGGTCAATATCCCCAACGAAAGAAGCGAGAGCCAGCTCCCAGAGGCATACCTCACCTAGGATCCAGCAGCGGACAGCGTAGCCTAATCCCATAAATTTTAATTCCCCCCCCCCCCCCCCCCCACAATCCCCATCCCTTTTGAGCTTGCTTGTCAGCCTCCACAGATTTGCTCTGAAAAATTTTCTTTTGCATGGCGGTTGTACAGTAGCTAAAGTTTTTTTACGTAGTGGGATGAGTCCCGGACATTTTTCGTGTAACCTACAATTTGTAACAAGAAAAAAAAATATATATAAACAAAAAAAAAAAAAAAAAAAAAATCAAAATCAAAATCAAAAATCATTAATGTCTCCTGGTCGCCCGTTTGCGGCTATCCTCTTTCGTCAGATACTTTTGGTTTCTTCCTTAGGCTCAGGAGATGCTGTGCACATCATCGACCCCCCCCTGCAGTCAACGCGTCAGCCTCGAATTTGGGCAAAAACGTAATTCATATGGTAAGTCGGAAACGTTGTTAATTGTGTTGAATAAATTTTGATTTTTTTTTTTTTTTTGAATTCTTTTACCACAATACATAAAATTTTTGATCGCACCGAATACGTAAATTTTACTGATTTGATTGTTAAGGTGGTGATTCCACTAAAAGATATTTTTAAGAGGATTTTGAGTAGGAAGTCCGCCATGCTACATATAATAGCCTAGAATTTTGTTATCCGTGTAACTGGAGAGCTAGAATTTAATTAAATTTCCATTTTATATTTGTATAATGTATCATTTCCTACAAAGAAGTAACGAAAGTTTCTTAATTTACTAGATTCGGGTTCAAATTTTTCTTAATACTATATTTTTCTGTATGATTAAGTAGTAATAATTCCCGCTGTCATTGATCATCGGTAGTAGATTTCTTAACTTCAATAAACATGAATTGTTTTAAGTGAAAAGTTAGTTTTTTTTTTTTGTCTTTGGCTCCTTTCACTAGTGGATTCTTTTTGAAGATACTTTCTAGGAATCAATAGTCCCAATATGTGGGCCTAAGCACAAGCCTTGGGTGTGGTAACTACAAGGAACGATGGCGTAGATCAGGGATTTGATTCCCCAGGTCAGGATTTGGGTCTTGACCTCGTTTAATAAGGGGTGACTATCCATGTACGGAAGCAATTTAGTCACCAAAGGTGGTTGGCCTACTGGTAATTGCCGTGGTCACCATAGGGGTGGGTTACCGCTTCCAGGGGGCGATTACACCTAGCTCTCTCTGCCGCATGCCATGCGACAGGACATCCAGTAGGGATTATTAATTTCCGAGTGCGGCAACGTCAATGCGGTAAGAAGACATCAAAGACATTTCGGGTTCCATCACTCTTTACATTTTTCCTCTCAACTTATACCTAGAGACAGGCCTGAAAAAAAGTAACCCAGTTCGGCGTTGTAGGTAGTGTGGCGAACTGCAACAGCCTCTCCGGAGAGTGCGGAGAGCGCACCATGAATAGACATGTCAAGTGCATTCATCCACAGTCGATTAGTGTCTGCCATCGTGAACAGGTTGACGTGGAACCTAGATTAAGAATAATTTTTATTGTGAAATATAATTGAGTTGTTGAGTTGTATCAAAAGGCTTTCTGATTATCCGCGTGCGTTTGACCGGGTAGTACAGGTAGCAGATCGGCTCCTAAATTAACAGACGAACATATTTTTCCAAATAACTTCCAGAAGATGCGGGTAATGCTTGCTACTCAAACATTAAGTGCGTTTCAGTTTCAGCTGGTATTTATACACATGCCAGTGTAGGTGCTGTATCCTCAACTACTATCAATACTGCTGAAATGATCGAAAAACTAGATAGGTTGTACGATATTTTTATTCGTCTAAATTTAAGGACCCGAAAAAATCCAGAGTGCCATTTTTCTTAAATGATATGAATATATTCCTGCAAAATATTACTTTTCTCGACAAGTGTACCAATGTAACTAAGAAAATGCAATTTTTAAGAGGATGGCAGCAGAATATGTAAATGCTCTAATTGCCATTTCAAGTGATTTAAGAGCAGATGGTATTGAGTTCCATTCAACCAGAAACCTCAATCAAGATTGTCTGGAAAATACTTTCGCTGTTTTACGCAACCGAGGAGGAAATAACAAGTTACTGACTCCGTTTCAATTCATTTGTGCATTTAAAAGATAATTTTCAGCAAAGTACATGGAAGATATAACCCACGGAAACTGCGAGCCAGCTGCAACCTTAGAGCTTCCCGACATTGTAATGCAATCACCATAAAAGAGGGACAAAGTGATTAACATTTTCAAAACTGAATCTGACTATAAAACTGTTGATTTCGGTAGTTGTGGCGTGAACCGTTTTTTTTTTTTAAATATAGGAAGTTTGCATTTTCTTTCCACCCATATAAATTAATTCCACTAAAAGTTACAGATTTCTGACTCCTTAACTTCGTATGAGGTTGTCAAGCCAAATCTACATCGCATGAGCAACAACTTCTACGTGCGTCAATTTGTTTTGTTTTTGCAGTGGATGCGATAAGAACAAATAAGTGAATCAACAAGCAAAATAAGTCATCGAGGTTGAATGGCAACAAAAATATAAATTACAAATTAAGTAACATGCATAATTCACCGTAAAGTGCAAGCTGCATTTTATGTTGCATTCTTCAACTCGGGGGTAGATGTCGCTTCGCATGGTTGGTTGCGCTACTTCTTTGACTGAGGCAACGTGCATTGACCGCCGGCCATTGCATTTCCTTTTTGGCGATCAACCAAGCAGCCATTAATTAAGTCAACAAAAAAATATATTCTTTTCCATCCGTAAGTTCCAGATCTAAATTGGCATTTGAAAACCATTTGAAATGTATAGTTCGATTATCATTGTATATCCGAGACCGAATGGTCTTCTTCGATTATCTTATCTAGCGCAGTCGGTAGAATCGGTGACGGTTGTGTATCGTATTATAATAATCTTTTAAAAAGGAAAGAACAACCGTGGGTGTCAACCCTTAGTCAACGCGAACAAATAAAACATAAAAAGTGCGACTTAGTATAGTGCGAAAAAAAAAGGGAAACTTAAACCCGAGCGAAAGTGAAATACAAGAAAACTTAACAAAAAAAAGTTACAATAAAAAACCTCGCGATAAAAACTGAAGGTGAAATACGGAAAAACTGGACAAAAGCTACAACAACAAGGAGCAACAACAACCACAGAAGGACGCAAACCGAAATACGAAAATTCGATAAAAGGAAAACTCACTCAAGAACAAGGATCTTGAGAAGGAAACAACATACGATGATTTTTCTGCTGCTTGGGTGCTTCCTTCCACTTACTTCTACCCAACTATTAGAAATCCAAAACATCCCAAAAGACCGTAGCATACTCCCACACCGACTAGGACCTTCAAGAACCATTACCAATTTTCACAACCTCATCCACATCATTAACCTAGAAGACTACAACACTAACATCAAAAAATTAACTGACACTTTAGATACATTTCGAAAACACACAATACACACCAAATCAATTCAGATAACTCAACTCAAATTGGAAGAACTAAAAAGGAAATTCAACACATTATACCCCACACTAAGAAAGAAAAGAGGATTAATAAATGGATTAGGTTCCACCATTAAATTTATAACCGGGAATATGAACTCTCAAATACAAACCATGAGTTCTAACATACAAAACCTTACTTATACATTAGGAAGACAAGACACAGTAAATTATGAAATAATCGATAGGCTGAAAAACATAACAAACCATACAAATAATGAACAAAAAACTATAAAATCATTTTTAGAAAAAACAGCTAACAAAATAAAAAGAGATGAAGACATATTAACAGAGATCCAATACCTTAATCAAATTAATTTTAGCATTGATGTCCTAATCAATCACATATCTGATATGGCCGAAGCATTAGTCCTAAGTAAACTTAATATAATACCAAAATTATTACTTAACACAGAAGAATTAGAACTTATACAAAAAAAATGTAATGATCAAGAAATACAGATTACTTCCATTGAACAACTCTACGAGCTATTGTAACTACAAGGCTATTATAACGAAACAAATATTGTATTTAACGTTCTGATACCAAACTTTTCAAAATTTAAGTACCATATGTACCATCCCATTACCTGTCAATGGAACAAAGCTTGTAAAATTAAAACCCTATAACAATCATAAAATTCAATACTTCAGCACACCTTGCCTCAAGACAGCAGGAACCTACATCTGTACACCACCAGAACTGGAAGAAAAAACTGAAGAATCCGGATGCCTGGGAAAGCTTATGGAAAATAATATTGCTCATTGCGTCTTTGACGATGTGGGCAAAGTCGAAACATTAACCCAACCCTAGCCAAACTTCCTCCTTTTCATTAACGCACCCCAAGTTCTCTTTAACTCTACTTGCAGCACTAAAACTGGCCTGGTCCAGGGCACAGCAATCATGCATTTCCAAGGATGTAACGTCAGAATTAATTGCATTACATACGAGGACGACCCCGCAATGTTCTGGAACGAAATCCACATACCACCGACACCAAACAATAAGATTCACGCAACACACGTTAACGATGTCATCAACCTGGAAAAACTCAAGGACTACAACCTCCTGGCCGAATCAAAACTACAAACCCTAGACACTAAAACAGAAGTCCTACACTACTTAACGATGTCATCCTCAACCGCAATCACCATCATGATCATAATCATAATCATCACCCTCATCATCATCCGCACAAAAAGTAAATCCCAGGAAGAACAGCTGCCCACACTACAATCATTCGTTACGGCCCCACTGACGTCACTGTGGCCTTCACTCTACATTAAGGGAGGAGGAGTTACGACACCCGCACATTGACCCCCTTCCAGCACATTCCACCTCGCCACCCAGTACGACACGAGCCATCCGCAGATTCACCTTTACCCCTCATCCAGCACCAGCACTCCACCGGATATTATTTGTTATCTGAATACCTTTTGTAAATTATGTATCGTATACCTTTGTAATTGCCTAATTGACAAAAGAACTTGATGAGTTAGCGTCTCGACAAATTATTCTTCGATTATCTTATCTCCCGCGCAATAATGTACGAAGAAGATGACAAGTGCAGACCAAATGAGGTAGGCAAGCTGAAGGACTATCATCTGCAAACTTCTACACCGAAGGCGGCATTTCTACAGCCTCTATGGATACTTTTGAAAGTGAGAGTGTATTAGTTAACGAAAAAATCAATAAAGACGGCGCCATATTGGCATCGACCATTAAAAGCCCAGTGAAGCCAATCTGGAGGTTCGATAATGAATACGAAGGTAAGAATTAATTTGGTATTCGATTGGGCAGAAAGGAACACTTGTTGCTTTAGGTCACTTTTTATGTTCAATGGACAGAAAGAAATCTATCCTTTTCGAATTTAAGAGCACTTTTTAAAATCGGGATTTCTTATGAATTGTGAATACAAGTTCATTTTTAAAAGCTAGTGTGAGCTTGTTCACATTTTCGTGAACTTTTTGAACTGCAAAGAAACATATTGCATCGAGTGTATCTATTTTCGTTAGTTATTGAAAGTAATTATGTTTTCAAATCGATTTGAATCTGAGAAGTCCAATCGAAAACCATATAACTTAAATTTAATATGCTTGATTAATAATACGATACTGATATTTTAAGGATATCACGTTTACCAGCCTGTTCCTCATCGAAAGCAAACCAAGCTAAGGAATTTGCAGAAAAATACGGTTTGGAATCACATAATTCGGCAGGAATTGACGACCCATTGTCGCATGCTGCTAATAAGAAGTCCAATAGGTATATGGCATATTATTTAGTCATAAAATGCTTACAGAAGCAATTAGCTATAATTTTCCCAAGAGTTTTATCTTTAAAGTTTTCCCATATTAGCACATTTCCGGCCGCACTTTTATTTTCAAGAGCTATTTCTTTTTTAGCAAAGTCAAAGCATCGACGTCAACTTCAACGGCATTACGAAGCTTTAACTCAAAATGGAAAGAACATTTCTCATGGTTAATCGGTCGTGAAGGTAGGGCTGTTTGTAAAACATGTAATCAATGTCTTTCAAATAATGTCAACTTGATCAAGAGGCATGAAAGATCAGTCAACCAAAAGTTCAAAAGAAAAAAATTTGAAGAATCAGCCACAAATATTTTCAAATATTGAAGAAACAGCAGCAAGAGACAAATTGAAAATAGCTGAATTGAAAATTCTAATATTTTTGGTCAAGAATAATTTGCCGTTTACCTTGGTAGATGAGATTGTAGATTTGGTCAAGTCGTTAGACCCTGATTCAAATATTTGCAAAAAAAATTAAAATTGGACGTATGAAAGATGCAGAAACTATTAATTCACTCCTTTGCAAGGAAGGCACAATGGAGATTACAAATATTTGGGATCGTAGCACTTTTCATTGGTCATTGATGAAACCACTGACGTCAGTACCATAAAATCTTTAGCGTTAGTTGCCAGATACTATGATTTTGAGATGAATCAAACAACAGATGCATTTCTCGGGCTTCTGGAACTTGAGAGCTCTGATGCTCAGTCTGTTTTCAACTCCATTAAGATGCTTTTCGATCAGCATAACATTCCTTTTGATAACTGCATCGGTTTTGGGGCGGATAACGCCAGTGTTATGATGGGAGTTCAAGCGTTGTTAACGGCCGAAAATCCAAATGTTTATTCCCTTGGATGTTCATGCCATTCGATGCATTTATGTTCTTCTGCTGCAGGCAAAGAGCTTCCCTCGGAAAGTGAGAAATTGGCAAGAAACATTTTTTTTTTCACACAGCTCAAAAAGACAAAAAGAATTTATGGCCTAAAGACATCGGCCACTAGATGGTTGTCGTTAGAAGGAGTTGTAAAAGCATTCTATAACAGTGGCAGCCACTTCAACATTATTTTATGCTTTCGAAATTCGAAAATCGATTAACTGTGTTGCACAGTTTTATTAAAAAGGAATTTATTAATGAAAACAAATTAAATGAAATAAATTTCAAATCTGTAGTTTTTATGGATAATCCAAACATATATGTTGGGCCAAAAGCTGTCATTATTTTAACGAAAAACGAAATTTCAATTGAGGATACTGAAAATATAAAACTCCACTGCAAAAAATATTATATAAAGCTTTGCAGTGAAGTATTGAAGTGTTTCAACTTCAAAGATGAAGCATTAGTGCACCTGCAGAAACTGAATCCCCAAAATTTAGGTGACAGTATTGTTCCGTTATTTCATTTATTTCCTCAAATTTGTGATGGCAAGATTGAAGAAATTGAAGAGGAATGGCGGTCTGTTCTTCACCAACAGTTTTTTGTAAGGACTGAAAGTAGGTACAGTAGACTTTTGGGGAAGTATTTTTGGGTTAAAGAATGGGCTAGGTGAATTTATGTATCCAAACCTTCAAGTTTTTATTGGGGCTATTTTGAGTGATCCGCACAGCAGCGCAGCTGCTGAAAGAATTTTTTCAGATCTAAGCAATATTAAAACGAAAAATCGAAATTGCTTAAGAGTTAGCACAGTTAATGCTTTACTAATTACAAAACAGTTAATAAAAAACTCTATAGCTTGAATCGCTGGACTTCGTCTAAGTCAATGTTGAAGAATTATAAATTAGCATTTTAAGTTATTGGTGTATATAGGCAAGGTACTGTGACGTACACCTTAAACCTAGAAAAAAAAAATATATATAATTTACAAAAAAAAAAAAAAAAAGGGAATTCAATTTTCGTGCAGTTCTCAAAGAAACTCTCGACACCCGATATCCTGACACAAATCAGACAGCTAACGAACATACCCCCCCATAATCCCCATTACCGCAGTTGAAACTTGATCGCCACTGAACTATGCTACCCCTGCTCACAAGAAAGAGAGAGGAAAGCACTTACCTTGCATTTTTGTAATGGCGTCTTCCGTCTTTTACGTGCTGATAGCGAACGAGGTAGGGTGCTTTAATCCCCCAAACACAAAACCAGGTTTTAATTTTATATTTCCAAAGGAAAATATCCGAGGTAAGCGTGAATTGTTTTCGTAATTTCCTATTAGTTTTTTTTTTTGCTAATTTCATTTCCTCCCCATCTAGCGATCCATAGATCTGCGCATATCTATATAATATATAAATAGTAACCCTACCACGCGCTCCAAAATCGAGCGGAGGCAGAAAATTAATGGCGTGCTGCAAGTAGATGAGCAAATTTTTCCTGCCATCCTAATGTGCTCACGCATTCCACCCCAAATAATTGGTCAATAAAACAAAAGGAAGAATACAGGGAAAAGAAAAAAAAAAGGTACGTAGTCATTATACAGCATATAGTACATTTGTGTTCAAGTGCTAATTGAGAAATTGGTGTCCACAGGAATTTGCGGACGCCCAAAGCACCTTCGGTTGCTCCGAAAAGCTGCGTTTTACAGAACATTGCGTGTGTGTGTGGTAGCAGCCGAGAAGGGAGCGTCCGCAACATTTTTTTCTTCTTCGTTTCTTATTTTGCGTCCTCTGGACATGATCCAGTTGAGATTGCAACTTACTATTTGTCACAACACAAACGCCGTGCTCTCAACCAGCCCCTTCTGAAAGTGTAGAGTGAAAACACACTGCCCGACAGCCGACAGTCCATGTGCACGCGAGATCAGTGCAGCGCCTGCAGCCACCACCTTTACTATCCCCATCTCTACCCCGTCGCAACGTTAGCTGAACGAATGTCAGCACAAGCGTTCCAAAAAAAAAAAAGTGCTAGTGTGAATTGCCTAAAAGTTTTTTTTTTTTTTTGTTAGTTTTTAATGCCCTTTTACTTACTAAGTGTGTCATTACTTAATTTAGATCATGTATCTTCATAAAAGTGATAATTTCTTAACCTACAGCAATTAACCAGTAACTTACTTGTTTTTTTCAAACCTAACCTCGTTATTGCCAAAACAAAATATCATAATTCCTTTTTTTTGTGAAACGTAGTCGTACATGCATACTCATTCACGCATCACATCGCGCACCATCGAAGGAGATTTGTGGCCACAACTTTCAGCGATTGGACGTAACCGTAAGTACATGCACAATTATTTGCACCGTCAAATTTTTTTTTGGCAATACCTAATTGACTATATTTACGTACATATTTATATATATTATATAAATACCTCCTTATGGCATAGACATATGCGACGCCGAAAGAACTTAAGTCTATTACATTTTGAATAGTCCAAATGGACTTATTAAATTTTTCTGTTTCGAGATACATATACGCCAATAAAACGGGAAGTAGATGCCCGTATATGAAAGTTATTAAATAGTATTACCTACCTAATTAAGGCTTTATAATCATGCTTAAATAATAAGAAGTTATTTAAAACAAAAGGCACCACACATTGATAAGGAATAAATTCGAATCGTACCTTGTGATAAATTAAATCTGAACTTATTCTTTGATCGTTCCTAGCACATAATGACATGAAGTCACTACGTGTTTAAAACAAAGTCATTAGGTTGTGACCCGGTGGATATTTAGCAAGGATGACAATAGGGACTATCTCAACACAAGTGGACGAGAGATGGTCACGGTGTACCTCGACTCATCAGGTACATAGGGGGGGGGGGGTTTGTCCAAAACGATTCGCAACATCCGAAACGTCATCAGCTACAGTCGTTCATATACCTCTTTTCTTTTATCTCTTTTTCGCGTTTTACTAATTCATTCTAGAATCATATCATTCTCTCTTCCTCACTGTATAATATTCTTTCCGAC
The DNA here is from genome assembly GCA_946477585.1 of Cheilosia urbana. NCBI lineage: Eukaryota > Metazoa > Arthropoda > Insecta > Diptera > Syrphidae > Cheilosia > Cheilosia urbana. The sequence goes on along the minus strand of OX297854.1, from coordinate 59,067,370 downwards.
GCAAATCAACGAAACCCAGGCACGATAAATATGTGTGCATAGGGAGGCAGCAAGATCCCACCCCACCGACGAGCTAACGCCGTGCGATCGCAAGCGTGCCTACTGCTGCCAAGGGACATAGGTCAATCACCATCTACATTTACCATCCCACCTAGCTATGACAGTACCTATAAATGAATCTTGTATATTTTTCTTTTGTAAAAAATTATTTCACTGAAGAAATGAGCAATAAAAATATTTATAAATTTTGTTTGAATATATGAGTTTTTTTTAATGTTTTGGTTTTCGAAGTTTGGCACTCTGTGGCACCCATCAAAAAAAAAGTTGACAGAGAGGACCTATAAGAACAAAGACGGAATAGGCAGTCGATCTTCCACCGTCTACAAAGGCAGACGTGTTCTTTTATTTTCTGCCTAGTATATAGATGGAAGGACTACGGATAATGTCCGTCAAGGGATTATGGTGGCGCGACCGACTTTACCGACCGCGCCACCACACCGACGTTCGTTATACAGGGTGGCGCACGAATCGTGCTACAAAAATAAAACGTAATAACTTTTTTTCTGTGTGAGTAATCGGCTTATTTTTTTTTTTATTTTGTAGGTTACTATTTAGATTAATAAAAATGGATGCTTGGGATACGGAGAAAAGAATTTGGATAGTGCAACGGTACCATGCTTTGCAGTCCGTCATTTCCGTCCAAAGGGAATTTAGGCGGGAATTTGGCGGTAATCTCCCGAGTAGATGGACCATTATGAGGTTTGTAAACATGTTTGCCGAATCTGGAAGCATCGCACGAAGGCCGTACCATCGAGATGCCAATGTTCGGGTTCAGGATACAATCACAGCAGTAGCATCTGCAATACAGGCCAATCCGAGCGTTTCGACCGAAACTTATCGGGGCAAATTGGAGTTAGTAGACGGTCATTACAACGGATACTTCATGACGATTTAAACTTGTTTCCGTACAAAGTCCAAATTACTAACAAGTTAAACCCTCAGGATTTGCCTGTTCGCCTGGAATTTTGCCAAAAAATGATATCAATGGCCGAAGAAGACAACACATTGATCAATTGTTATTACATTTGTATTTGGTATTACAACATAAAAATAACACAACCAGTCAACAAGGACAACAACTGAATGGGGCTGCGAGAGTGAGACCCCTTCTATATATTTATAAGTTTAAAGGCAGTCTCTGATTGACCGCGAAGCGTAGAGCACGTCTCCTTTTTGAAAATAAAAAGGTGCGACTAGAACGAGAGAACAAAAGAAAGTTTAACATGTAAGAAATAATACTAGGTGACATGCCCCTAAGGCAACCAATTTGCACCAAAGCGCCATCTATTGGCAGGTGGATTATTGTAAAATAGAATAAGAAAACGTAAACCAAGGCAAGTTGGGTGTGGTTAAGAAGAAGAAGATTATTAAAAAAAAAAAAGTGTGCGAAAAAAAAAATCAGTGCACAATTGATTATTGGTTAGCAATGAAAAATTCGGTTTAAATCACGCGCTACTCAAAAACATTAACCAAGTACCGATTTGCCAGGGACGAGGAGTGAAGTAGAAGAAGAACGATGACAGCAAAGCTCCTATACCAGCGATGATGACGAAAAGAACTATAAGGCAGACAAAAGGTCGAACCGTCAGCAACAAAGAGATCTGGAGTGGTACAAATGAGGCAACCGCGAGAAGGAACTCTTGTTAAGAGAAAACCAACTACTAAAACGAGCCGATACCGTACAACCAAATGAGAGAAATCAAATGTTAGAGCCAGCGGATGATACTGTACAGCGCTACGTCAGTATTGATTCCAATTCGTTCAACATGTTGCGTCAGTTGCTGACAGAGTATGAAGGATGGATAAATCTTGACAAAAAATGGATTGTACAGTTGGGCAATATTAAGAGCACGTAGGGTAAATGTGTCAACAGTGGATCAGAGTACACAGTCAATAACTTGCTCTCATAATGTCGCTTTTTATTTTAAAATATATCTTGAAATTAGAAAAGAACACATTTTGACTTCTCCTCGCAACAGACTATCAGTCTGCGCGATCACTTTTCCGAAGGTGGTTATTCTCATGACTTTGTGTTTTCTGCATATGTAAGTATTTTTTTTTTCTGTTTTATTTTTGATCTTTTTAAAAATGTGTGTATAGTAACTTCATTTGAGTTAAATATTTGTATTTTTACTTATATATACTTAATATTTCTTATCGATTTGTTTACTTTGGTGAAATGTCTTATAAATTATATACATGTTTTTGTGAAATGAGATCAGTGTACACAGTGAATCAGTTGAATATCGTACGCAGTACACAGTACAAAAGTAACGTTTTGTGACAGTTTTACTGACTAGAAGTGATAGTTTTTTTTTATTTATTTTTTATTATACTTGAAGAGCTTTAATTTTCGTTTTTCCCTAAATAATAAAATGAGTTAGTAAATTTATATGTGTTATGAAAAAAACGTATGTTTTTACTAAATACACTGATTTTAAGTCCCTGTTCCACTGTGTACCATGCATTGATTCACTGTGTACAACCATTGTACACAGTGGATCTTATGGGAAGGTTTTTTTCCAAAAAAAAAATTTCGCTATCTCAACATTAATAAAGCTTTAAGATTTTGTGCTTAAAATGAAGATAAAACATTGAAAAGGCTGTGAAAAAAATGTCATGGCTATACTATTATAAATGCGTGCTCCACGGCCCAAAATGTAAAAAAATGACCCACTGTTGACACCTTTACCCTACAAAGTCGATGAAAGCACAGTACGTAACGTACATTGATGATGTGCAAATTGAAAGGGAAAGCACAGCTGTGGTTGCATTTCAAACCGAGCTTCCTTAACGAGAGCGTTGTAAGTTTACCTGAGCAGATGCGGAAGAATACAAATTAACGGTACGGCATAAATTCGAGTCGCGCAAGTTTAAAGTCACCGAGTGCTTCTGCAAGTATTATAATGACAAAATTGCAGAGGACGAAATGGTCGACTACCTAATCGAGGGTATATCCGATGAGCTTCTAAGACTTCAAGCTCACACACAATGCTACTCATCGAAGACCCAGCTACTACAGGCTATCGCAACGTATCGCAGAAACGTAAAAAATAATTACACTGAGAGCCAAAATAATGTTAACTTCGTGAATAGAGATCTAGGAACATTAAAAAAGGTTGTAAAATATTTAGATTTACATTCGTTTCTTATGAAAAGTCTTTGCGACATGAAGGTGGATGCTTTATCGTTTTATCCAAACGATTAAAGAAGTTCTCCATACTCAAGGTCTTTCAGCTAGTTTCACCACGTATCGCAGAAACGTAAAAAATAATAACACTGAGAGCCTAAATAATGTTAAATTCGTGAATAGAGATCTCGGAACATTAAAAAAGGTTGTAAACTATTCAGATTTTCATTCTTTTCTCATGAAAAGTCTTAGCGACATGAAGGTTGATGCTTTATCGTTTATTCCAAAGCAATAAAAGAAGTTCTCCATACTCTTAAAAGGTCTTTCAGCTAGTTTCACCACGAAGTTGATAGAGGATGACATTTTCACGTATTTCACGTATTGATAATTATTAAACTAAAAAAATATTTTTAATATTCTCCGAGTTATCACCACCCGATACACCATAGGTATAAGGAAATATGAACACGAACAACCCTGTTCCCACGAGTCAGCAGGTCATTGGCCAGGGCCCACATGTACCAACGGTATCAGCTGCGTCGACACTTTCCCACGACACGGAACGAAACCTGATGCAGGCGAATACACGCGCTGCGTATATTCTGGCGATTTAGCGGATTGGCCATGGTCGAGGGACTACCCATGGGACAACAGTAGTGTCTAAGTTTTAGTATTTAGAGAGACTTCGTGTAGATCGGTGCTGGATAGAATATATAACTTTATAACGTTTGATCGGTTGTTTTATTTCACAAAGAAACAGTTATACCGATCGCAGGACGGTTTCTATTTTTTTTTATCATTCTCGGAAGGATGTTTTAACTTCCGCCATAGTATTAGCCTAGTTTATATTAAATTACATATAAACAAACAATTTTTAAACAGACTCAATCAGCATAGACAATCTCCAGCAGTTTTTAAAGCAATTGACGAATTACTGGACGTAAACGAGCGCTCGACCAGACCCCCTCCCTTACCCCACTGAAGAAAAACTTACCGCCTTTCAAAATGTTTACACAAAAATATACTCCCACAATATGCTCAATTTCATCGTGAACATTCTCCAGCGGTTCTAACTCGCAACAGCTCATTCCTGGCTTGGAACTCACATACCGTATTAACTGAATTTTCCTATATCAAGAATTCATCTTCCACATCCGTTTTAAAAATTTCCCTGAGTCGAACTGATTGAACCCATTATTCAAAACTTTATAATTAAAGATGTTTATCTACAATCCCTCAATACATAACTTCCGTTATTAACTGCTGTATAAATAATGGATACTTCCCTATTTTTTGGAAGTCAAATTATTCCAATAAAATAGAGCTAAAATAGCAAAATTCAGACCAATATCGATGCTATCAAAAATAGAAAACATTTTAGAAAGAGTACTTTAACTCAAAATCGAAGACTCGTTCATTGGAGTTTTTTTTTTTTTTAAGTCGTAATGCCTATAGGGTATGATTCTGTGCTCCGAGATGCAGAAAATAATCTTAAATAACCTCAGAAATAAAATATGCACTGTCATTGACGCTCTGGATCTAACAAAAGCTCCAGAGCTCCAGTCTTTGGCATGACGGATTGATTTAAAAATTAATTTTCTTGAACTTTCCCACTTTTTTCAAAAAAATTATCTTCAGCTTTCTTGCTAACCATTGGCTAAATATTCGCCTTCATGACTACACATAGTCAACCATGCCAGTATCTTCAGCAGTCCCCTAGGGTTCTATCCTAGGTCCATTTCTTTTTAATATTTTCCTCGATGAGTTTCTATCACGTTTTCAAACCTCGAACTCGATACAATATGCAGATTAAGGTTCAGGTATTTCAGCAGCACTGTTTGATTTCCTTTTTGATAGAACAAGCCAGCTCAAGGGGACATTTGAATGGAACATTCAACTTTAAACCAACACTGACAATTGGGCTGACAAACTAAAAGATAGAAAATCACACTGCGTATGTATACTTTTTTTTTTTAATATATATTGGCGTAGGCATGACAAATGAAGGCAAATTACTTGCGCTGTCTGGTGCTTGTCAGTAAGCTCTTTCAATTTAAAAGGTTTGATATGAATGAATATGTCTCAAACTCATTGAATATGAGAAGTGAAGACTGTCAAACAAACGAGCTCGAGCACAGCTCTTACAAGGAAAAAAATAATTGAGGTCATAAGACAAGGACCAATGGCCGTGGCTGCGAGAGTAATACAAAGAAGTGAGAGAAAAGAAGAAATAATTGAATTCGAAATAATCAACATTGTGATAGACGATAGAAACAAATAATATTAAGTAGTCAAAGATAACCAAAAAGAAGTGGGGACAACAAAATGAATGACATCCAAATGTATAAGAGTTATACAGCTGCACAACTCAAAGATTACCCATATATTGCGTACCTTGCGCAACCCGAATGTACTGCACATAAGAAAGAGCTACCTTAAGGCTACAAAATGGTTACGGTAGCCAACAAATGCGACTGTTGACGATTAGTTAACTACATTGGAGCATATAAATGTGGGATGGGGCCAAACCGTAGGATATCACCCTACAAAACAAAACATAAAAGTACGGGACAAATATAACGTAACAGACCGACACACATGTACACAGTACGCAACAAAGAACACAACATACTTTCATCAAAATCATCCGACCCAAATTAAATTAAAAGTAATACTGTAAAATGGAGAGGGAGGCAATTTTTGAATTAACGGTAGAGCCGTAGAGGGACTGAGGGAAAAACTGACTGACTTAAACTTACCGACAGTAGGGCTAAAACGTACTACAGGTGAGGCTCCTCCAATATTACGTTCTGGCCAGAAACATAGAGGCAAGAGAAGAGATCGACGAGATTGAGGTCCGTGATGACGACGAGCAAAGCGTATCGTCTGTCCAAGTGAATACGCAACCGGCTAGGGGGGGAATATTCACATTAAGAGACATCGAAGATTCACTCATGCCATTCTACAGATCGAGCAACGCGGACGTCAATCTGTGGTTGCGGGGATTCGAGGAGAGTGCTGTCACCGTGCAGTGGAGCGAGCTCCAAAAATTTATATACGCTAAACAGTTGCTAAAAGGGGCGGCATTAATGTTTTAGGTGCGGTGAGAATTCACATTTAAAAAAATTGTAAAGCTAGAGACATAAAATGTTTCACTTGTGGACAGGCAGGCCACAAATCGTTTGAATGCAGAAGAGGCAACAACCAGGCTGGACAGGGGCGTCCTGAGCAGAGATCGCGTTTTCATACTGCACCAACGGATGACACAGATGATATCTCCGAGGTCCGAGTTTCGTTGGCAGTAATTGCTGGAACAGAATATTTAAAGATATTGTCGTTAAGGGACAGAGCGTGTCGGCGTTATTTGACACGGGTAGCGATGTCAATCTTCTTCGTTATGACACACTAACTAGACTAGAGTACTCCGAACTCAGTCTGATCAAGAAGAGCTTGTCCGAGCTAGGGCAAAAGAAAGTTGTTACACTAGGTCGTCGTTGGAGCGGTAATGCTACAAAAGGACAATGATGACCAACAGTTCCTCCCCGTGCAATATATGAGCCGAAAGACGACGCCACAGGAAGAAAATTATCACTCATACGAGATAGAAGTGCTGGCCGTAGTCAAGGCACTCGAGAAATGGAGGATCTATTTGTTAGGCAGGTCGTTCACAATTGTAACTGATTGTAAGGCGTTCACTATAACGATGAATAAGAAGGAAGTTCCGTTCAGGATTTCAACTACCAAGTGATCCATCGGCCAGGGGCGCAGATGAAACACGTTGATGCGCTAAGCCGAGTTGCAATGCTGATAATGGATATAATGAGTCACAGGATCAGAGAAGCCCAGTTGCAGGATCCATGTGTGAGGGCCGTACGTAAAGTTCTGGAATACGCCCGGTACGAAGACTTCTTTTTGAAGAATGGTATCCTCTTTAAGGATGAAGCCAAGGAGCTGGTCGTCATACCAACTGCCATGAAAGAGGAAATCATCGCACTTGCTCACAAGGAGGGCCAATTCTCTGCAAAGAAGACTGCTGAGATTGTTGAGAGGACCTACTACGTTCCTCAATTGTCAACGAAGGTTGGAAACATCGTGGGTAGCTGTGTGGAGTGTATCATGGCGGAATGAAAGGCCGGGAAACAGGAAGGTTTTCTGTCGCCTATTGAGAAAGAAGATCGCCCGCTGCAGACATACCACATCGATCATGTCGGTCCCATGGAGCTTACCAAAAAGAAGTACAATCACATATTGGTTGTTGTGGATGCCTTTTCCGTTCGTCTGGTTGTATCCCACCAAGAGTACGACTAGCGAAGAGGTGGTTAACAGGTTACAGAAGCAAGCGTCGACGTTCGGAAATCCGAGACGCATAATAACGGACAGAGGTACCGTCTTCACCGCAGGAGCCTTCGAGCAGTATTGTCAAGGGGAGGGTATCACTCACCTGGTAATCACCACCGGCATTCCACGGGGAAACGGACAAGTTGAGAGGATGCACCGTATGTTAATCCCAATGCTCACGAAGATGACGCTGGAAGATCCGTCGTTCTGGTACAAGCACATTGGGCGCGTGCAGCAAATCATCAACAGTAGCACATCAAGGAGCACCAAGCATTCACCTTTTCGAATCCTCACTGGACTTGAGATGAGAGTTCCCCATAGGCCGGAAGTTCAGGCGATATTCCATCAAGAGAACGTAGCAGAACTGGAGCAGGAGAGAGACGAAGATCGCGAGCAGGCTCGAGAAAACATTAGCCGGATACAGAGAGAAAACGTCGAACAATATAATCGTCATCGGAAGGAGGCAAAGACGTATCAGTTGGGAGAGTTGGTTGCGATACGTATGACCCAGTTCGGTCCGGGGCTTAAGCTGAAGCCGAAGTACCTAGGACCATACAAGGTTACGAAGCTCTGTAAGCATGAGCGCTATGAGGTGGAGAAGCTGGGGGTTCATGAGGGGCCGCGGACAACGTCATCAGCCGCGGACAGCATGAAACCGTGGAGTAAGTCAATCGGGACGACTGACCAGTCAGGCGGGCCGAATGTGGGATATGCAAAAATTTTGAAAAAAATACTTTACCTGAGGTTCACGAGTCAGAAACAAGAACATGTTTGTTTGTTGCAAAACACACTTCAATAAATACTATCGACCATTTAAGTAAGGTCATGAAAAAAAACTTCTCTGACAGTAAAATAGGGGCCGACGTATTGTTGTCGAGGACAAAATGTACAGCAATTTTAACTAATGTTTGGTACCCTTTTTAAAATGCTATTAGTAAACGACATGCAAGATAATCCATTTAGCTTACTAATAGATGAATCCACAGATGTAAGCGTCGTAAAATATTTGGGTGTAGTAGTAAAGTACTACAGCACCAGCGAAAATACTTGCAAAACAAGTTTACTAAAACTTCAGCCCTTAGATGCGTGCGACGCTGATGCAATTATTCAAGCAATTTTAACTGTGCTCAAAGAGTTTAACTTAAAAATAGAAAACTTGAGTGGAATAGGCACAGACAACGCCAGCGTCATGGCTGGATCCAGGAATGGGGTTTTTTCTAAGTTAAAGGAACTGAATCCAAAGTTAATTTTAATACCCTGTGTCTGTCATTCCATTCAGCTGGCTATTTCTTCGGCATCAAAAGATTTCATACCCAAAACAGTGGAGTTTATGGTAAGTGAAACCTATAATCGGTTTTCTCGTTCTTCTTCTCGGCAATTTAGCTACGAAACGTTATATAAACTAATAAATGACGGCCACAAGCCTTTAAAAATCACACAGTCATGCCAAACTAGATGGCTATAAATCGAATCTGCTGTTACTAGGATTCATCAACAATATGTAGAGCTTAAGACTTATTTTGCAATAACCGAACGGACTGAATACTCTTTTAAATCACAAGTTTGAGTGATATATACAGTAAGGAAATAAACTACGCTTACTTATGTTTTTTTAAACCTATTTGACAAGATCTCCAAAGAGTTAACAAAATATTCGAAAGCGAGAAAATCGATTTTGTTAAAGTATTGGGAGATTTGGAACTTCTAATATTAATGTTAATAAAAAAAGTTGTCAAGCCAAATTCCGATTATGATTTTAAAGCTGATGTGGATATTAGTAATTGTGAGTTACAAGCTAAGCCTTACCTAGGAATTGAGTGCGAAGAAAACCTACATGACTTAAAAATGAAATCGGAAGTCAGCAAAGAAGAAGATAGTTTGTTCAGATAAAACTGCAGAAGTTTTATGGTTAGGCTTATAAAGGAATTACAGCAAAGAGTGCCATCTAATCTAAACATTTTGAAGCAAATAAGAACGCTGAATGTCTTTCCCAAACAAAAGCTCCTTAAAACCAGTGCTTGAAGAGATGAATGTGGAACCAGTTTTACGAGACAGTGGTATCAATTATCTTTTCCTGGTTCGATGGAAAAATATAAAGGAAACAGTACCAGTTGGGTTGAACGCGAGTCAGTGTGATTGGAATCATCGATAGGAGCGGACGGTGTAACATTTAGCTGCGCTGCAGATAGGAAATAATTTTTCCATGCATTTGTGTGCAACGTCTACGTTTCGGGGAAGCAGAATATAAATTAGATTCTGTCGCGTGCGATTACAGTGCCGAGCGCTCGGGCGTATAAATCTATTGCCGAACTGTGTTTTTCGGGTTATTTTACCTCGAATTTTAATAGATTCCCGGTGGAAAAGTGTGGGAATACGCGCTAAACCTCGCCACGACATTATTCCGGTACCGTCCGTGATAAAGACTACGCAAGTGCCCCCCTGTATAGTGACGGTGTCTCCGTTAAACGTTGTTTGACTGCAAGGACTGCTGTCTCCTCGCAACATCGTAGTCCCCTCGACCCCAACCAGGCTATGTCTTCAAGTGCCCGGGTAGCTAACTGTCTCTAGCCCCAAAGACAACAGTGTAAAAAAAAAATAAAAAAAAAAAATAAATTATTGACATGGCCATTGCGCCATTGGTGAAATAATCTGCTTTCAGGAGTGCCGCAACGAGGCGACCCCATTTGGTATGACGTCATCTTGGATCAGTACCGGTCACCTTCCCTGTAATCGGCAGGGTGCCCTATGTAAGATTGTATCATTTGGAGTGTTTTTTTTTCTGATGGTAAGTGTAAAAACCACGACAGCGCTGACGTAGTTTAGATGGAATTTTATTCCCTTTTCAGGATAAACGTTTTGTTTGAAGTTTTTTTTTTTTTTGAATCCGATGTAGCGAACAACCTGCACTATCGGTAACGAATCCCTTGTGTGGACAGTTAGCTAAGATATATATATTTTTTTTTATTTGGACTATCCTAACTAAAAGCAATCGTTGCCATTATTATATGCATAGTACTACGCGTGAGATTGTATACGCCATATGAAATTCATACCCATGCCTACCTATATATATATATATATATATATATTCATAAATATAAATGGATACCTAAGATACTCGTCGTTGTCTTTTATATTAATTAATTTTAAATTAAGTACCGGATAGCATTACTCGTATTGTGTTGTAAAGTACGAGGTAGATGATAAGAAAGGCCCTTCTGGTCACTCAAGTCCTTTTAAGTAAATATCCTTAATGATATCTTGAATACAATGAATTATGTTAATTAAACAGTAAACGCTTAATATTGATCTTGTGGTGGTAACATGAACTGGAACAGCTGAAGATAAGCTAGCATAGGGATCGCCAAGAATTTAGGACAGGTGATCTTGGTAGGGTGGGAAAAGCCAGTGAAGCACTCGACATCTTACTTCACCTTGGCTGAGAAGTAATGGAGTGGCTGCCAGGAACATTTTTTTTTGTCAATGAACTGACGCAGTAACTTCCAGTAGTTTACTTCAAATTTGCTTACCTTTTATGCACACATAACTAGTTATGAATGGACGTTACCTTTGGCTCGAGCAAGAACCCCCCCATCCGGCGAGCTAGTCAGAGTACAGCTAGGTGTGCACCCGCTCAATGCCGAAGAGAAGACGACGATAACGTTCTCGCGAGTTAATACCACATCACGTTCAACGTATAAAAATAGAATACACCAATGGAAAGACAAGCCAAACTATCAAATATCAATAGAACACATCCTTGGATAACAGATGTTTTCTCAATGGAAAAATACCAGAGTCCAGACAAGCCAAGCCACATCCTTGGATAGCAGATGTTTTCTCAATGGAAAAATACCAGAGTCCAGACAAGCCAAGCCACATCCTTGGATAGCAGATGTTTTTATTTGTCAAAATAGTATAAATAGGAATATCATAGAAAACCAAAAGCCACTTCTTTTAAGTCAGTGAATAAGTTCACAACCCACAGTTTTAAAATCAAATTAGAAACCTTAAGACGTTGTGACCATTTGTATAACTAGGTTAAGTTTTGAATAAATAAAATAAAGTTTTTTTTATCAAAATTAGCCAGTTACATAAATTAATTCGCGCAAGCGGTCCATTACAATTTACATTGGATTATGATATTAAAGAAATTGTATTGGGAGCAGGAAAATATCGAACAAGGGGGATACCTACATGGTTTTAGTATTCAAGTTAATTTTGAAAACAAATTTGAAGGTGGGTATCCCTCTAAATAAACTTTTAGATACGCAATAATAAAATGGAAAAGAATGTATATAATTGTCAAAAGAATTAATTTCATAACAGCAGTGAAATTCGCGTATAGTGACCTCGGTTATAACGACCATGCGTAGGGTGATGGCCCCTAAGTTCAGCCCCATCCAGTAGTCAGCCGCTTACGAACAAAGTACAGCGCAGTAGTAAATGCTTTTTCCTTTCTTCCGAATAAAAAATATTGCTCTCTTGGCTAACATTTCTTCTCTCTGAGTGCAAAAAATTGACACAATCCAAGTGCTACTTCGCGCGTAAAAAATATTAGTCTGAGTACAGTTTTCATAAGTGCAGGACACAAGTGGTTTACCAAAAAAAAAAAATAGTGGAAGTGAATTTAAAAAGTTGATATAATTACGAATATACTGAAGGTATGTACATTTTATGATTACTTTTGTGTTACTGACACTTTATTTATCTTGTTTTTGAACTAAAAATATTAAAAATGTTTTTTGTTCAATAATTAAGAGGGGGGCTGACCTTATGACACATTATTTTTAGGATTATCCTAGGCTCAGCCCCCTCCGGCTGACTACTGGGAACTACCATTTTTTTTTAAACTGAGTATGCAAAATGAATGGAAATCTAATTCTCTCTTAATTCCTGCAAAAAAATCTAAAAATTCTCTTTGTTTTCCAGTAGTCAGCCCCCTGTTCATATAATAAAGAAATGGGTGGCTGACTATAAGAGACATGTTTCCTAAGCTCAGCCGTATGTTAATAATGAACATTTTGTGGTAGGTAGTTAACAATTTTAAATTGTATTTAAATCAGGTACCTACATATTTTCTGAAATGGATGTTTTCAATGAAACAAATAAACGTAATTTTCATCAATACTCTGAAGAGCACTAGCTGAAGCCTTAGATAACATTCGAACAAATAAGTGGTCAATAAGAAAAGCTAGTCGGGAGTTCGGAGTCCCAAGAGGCACTCTTCAAGACCGCATACATGGCAGAGTTGTCGAAAATCCTAGAAAAACGGGACCCGAGACCGTCCTGAGTGCGGTTGAGGAACAAACCCTGTCAAACAGGCTGATAAATCTGGTGAAATGCGGATTTCCACAGAAACCGACGGACCTATTAAATACGGTTCAAAAAATTATGAAGGACGTCAAAAGAAAGGCACAGTTCAAAAATGGCCTACCAGGTAAAAAGTGTTATTACGGGTTTCTTAAGCGCCATCCGGAACTATCTCTTAGATCGGCTGAGGGACTTTCAAAAGGACGGGCTATCGGCACGGAAGAATCAATAAGAAAGTGGTTCCGAGAGTTAAAGGAACATTTGGAGGAAATAAATGCAGTAGATATTTTGGAAGATCCATCCAGAATTTTTAATGGTGATGAAACGTCTTTCTATCTATCACCAAAATCAGGTGTTGTTTTGGCTCCCAAGGGCTGGAAAAACCTATATAAGGTCAGTTGTGGAAACGACAAGGAGACAATCACTGTACTGTTGCTTTTTAGTGCTGATGGGCAAACACATACTGAATGTAAGACCATGCATCACCAAGCGAGGACTGTAACATAATTGACCAATTGCTGATACTGAATGACTTTGACGATATTGAATTTAAAATTGAATTGAAATTTTAGCTTTTGGAGCAAAATCCAAAGCCCGATGCAATTATATAGACGAATTGAAGCTGGTTGGCTTCATCATCGACGGTATGCAAGAAGCCTCACCAGAATCACACCTTATGATGAACTCGCGAACGATGTACCAGTTCAAGTGTTATGCATACATATGGGGTCCTATTTCATTCGATATAAATAATCCAAAGAGATAAACATTTGATACACATTGTATACTTTTTGCATGCGTTTGCATTTTTGTCATTAATTGTTTATTCGTTAGTCGTGGGTGGCGTACTATATTTTGAATGCCTGAGTAAACAAAAGTTATAAGCAACGTTCACGCGTTGGACGTCGTTATCTTAACATTCCCATAACCTAATATGTATGCATGTATAGTTTTCCTTACGGATGACTGCGACTTGGAAGTTCAGTTCATCTTACGTCTTTGAACAGCATACATTAAAACTTCATATTATTTCCTGACTTAAAAATTGTGTTTGATTTATAACATAATATTGGTGGCAGCGAGTGCGATATTATTGAAAGTCGTGAAAATATTCTAAACTTCTCTGAATATTTTCGTAGCAATTCGAAAAAATAATAATACAAAAAAAGTGAATATACAACTTCACTGAACTACAGTGTTCAAACCGCGTATACAAAAAAAGGAAATCTAAGAAAAATCACAAAATAGTGTGAAAAGGAAAATATAAAATATAAAATATAAATATTGTTTGTGATTGTGATACATCGTAGAAGTCGAGGGAAAATCAAGAACTCGTGAAGAATCCTCGCAAGAACAAAAAAAAAAAACACGATCAGAAGACAGCAAAACGATCTGAAGACATTTAATCGATCTGAAGACAGCAAACAGTTTAGAAATGATTCATTATATCTACTTCTCGTAAGCAATTTATATTTTGTATTATTAGATATTACAAAAGAAATATATATACTATAGTGGATTATAGCCGCTGTACCGGTCTCTGAGTTGTATAAGGAATGGCAGCCAACTTCATGTTGGGCGCGGTCATTATCACTATCTCTTTTTATGTATATCCTATCTCTGCATGCTTAAGATATTTTTGAGTGAATAATTGTAAACGTTTGAAGTAGGCCATCTTTCTTGAGTTGGTGACAAATAAAAATAATTATCGACAGACTAGAATCGGCTTTTTATTTTGGACTATAATAATACCTATATATTTTAAGTGGTAATCAAAAAAAAAAAAAAAAAAGTCAAAATGAGTGAACTAAATTTTTGTGAAGAACTCTTGGTAAAGAAATTCAAGTGTATTGGAAGAATTTCGGGAAACATTTATGAAATCTCCTTAAGAGATATTTGTGACAACTTAAAAGTTAGTGTACAGGACAATGAGGAAGAATTTTTAATATTTTACAAAGGTGAAGCCTTAAGTAGGAAAGTATTTTTAGATTATTTTGAAGAAGAACAATTAGCCAGAGAGGACAATAGAAATTCCGTTGAGGGAGCCATACAAAATTTGAAACGTCTAGAACTAGGAAAAACAGGAGCTATTCCAAAGGTGAAATCAAATAAAACTCACACCATTGAACAAAGCGGATTTCTATCCGTTATGGATAATTTTAATTCAGAAATAAATAATGTTCAGGAACAACAAATTCGGTTTAGCAAGTTTTAGTGACTTAACCAAGTTAATACCATACTTTGACAGTGATGCTAATAAAACACATAATTTTATACAGAATTGTGATACCGCTATGCATTTAGCATCTTCACAACAAAAGCCATTACTCTTAGCCTTAATCAAAAGCAGAATATCAGGTAATGCAGAAATATTATTAATGAATACGTGGTCGCAATTGAAATATGAATGAAATACAGTTTTTAAGGAAACCTATTCAAGTCTACAACTGCATTTGGAAATGACAAAGTTGAGGCAAGAAATTAACGAAACAGTTACCTATTCAATATAGTCAGAGATGTGAATCTCAGTCGTCGGCGTATACAAGTTCGGTATACCGAAAACCCCGATGATCCAACATATTATGGTCAGAAACTAGCAGTACAGCGAGACATACTTAACGCTTTTGTCACAGGATTAAAGAAGGAAATCGGAACCTTCGTAAACATACAACGACCTAAAACATTAGCCGAAGCTAGTCAGCTAGCAATTCGTTTAGGACATTATAATTTAAAACTTTTAGCTTACCAATGATGGGTACAATGCCGAGATCTTGACTGCCAATTGCTCAGAATTCTTTGGTAATTTGTTCTGTTTTTGTACGACTCAAAATTATGCTGACAGCAATTTGAAATAATTTTGCAGATGAAGCTGTAGAATATCACGAAAAGTGGGCAGCTCCAATTATGGAATTAAAAGCGTATTCTTGGGCAACGTTGCGCATAGTTCCATCGTGGAAAGACGTCGAAGCGGTCATGCAAAAACTTGATACGCAAAAATTGTACGACGCGAATGAAAATGCGAGGAAATTGCACCACCAACTTATTTATGTGAAGAACTATTGTTCAGATAGTAAGCTCAAGCAATGGAAAGACGATAAGGTCACGACCACAAACCGCTGGGTCGAACTATTCAAACACTTAGATTCTGAAAGTTGCGAGTACAAGGAAATCGCAAAAATCGCCCGATTCGACTGCTTCCGTCGAAAGGGTTTTTGCTGCAATGAACAAGACGTGGACGAAGGAAAAATCGCAACTAAAAGTGGATACATTGAAGGCCATTGTAACCGTCAAAGTCAATTTGAAAATGTCGTGCATGGAATTCTTCGAATTCATCAAATCAAAACCGGACATGCTCCGCCAAATCTCAGCAAAAGAAAAATACAATTTGCGCTCCGCTGATGCCAACGGAGAAACAGATGACGACTTCGACATTGACCTTGAAGATGATGATGATTATTGACTAAGCATTTTTTTTTTAAATATTCTTTAATACATATTATTACGTATTTTTGTTACATTAAACATTAAATTAGTACTCACATTGAACTACTGTTTTACACCTTTTTTTTTTAAATAAAAAACCTGTGAAACGCTACGATTTTGTGAATTTCTCCTGTTTTTCAGCAAAAATGAGATGGGATCATTATCTAAAAGGGAAAAACTATAACTCAGGCAGAGCATATACTGGAAGAATATTGGTTAATATCAATCATACTGAGGATATAAAATGTTATACCTGTGGAAAAATGGGTCATTTATCAAGAAATTGTTTTAGAAACAAATATAAAGCTCTGGATTTAGGGCACAAATATTCGAATAGATCCTTTTATGCGAAAAACGGGAAAAATAATAATAAAAGTGAATACGAAATGAACCAAGAATCTACAATTTTCGAAGAAACGAATAGTTTCGGAGGCAACTATCTCGTTAGTATTACTAGGAAGTAGGAAATCCTCATGTTGATATGATATATATAAAAATAAAGCATTCAAAATGTTGATAAGACACAGGAGCAGGAGTCTCATTATTAAAACAGAAATGCATGCTCGAGAACGATTTAAATACAGAAGATGTGTTAGTCTTAAATTGGGAATTGGGAAAAATAAAAGAAGTTGTATTAAAAGTGCCAAAATAAATATTGAATTAACAGAAGGTATTTTAAAAGAGTTTAAATTTTATGTAATCACCGAAGACTTATTGGCTTATTATGATGGTATTATAGGAAGCGATTTCTTACAAAAAATTTGGATTTATAATTGATTGTGACTGCAAGATCCTTAAGAATAAAGATAAAGGTATAGAATTAGAATATAAAGATGGATCGGTCCCATGTAATTTTGATTCATCGTCCAAGGACGTAAAAAACCTTCTAGTGCGAAAAATTATTAAAGTGAATCATACCTAATCCCCGTCCAAGGACGACCAGAACTTTCTGCGATTAATTATTATTAGAGTGAATCATATTGATCACCGTCCATATAACCAAGCTCTAGGTTTATGTAAAACTCTGTTCAGTTTGTATCGAGGCAGAATCGCTGCCAGTTTAAGAAATAATTTTTTGTTGTTTTTAATAAACTTAGACGTATGAAGAATTAATTCCCGCCCGAGCAGGGACCCGGAGTGTTTACTTAAAACGTTTAAACATAGTTAGTTGTGAAAGTGTTAAGAACGAACATTGTTTCGCAAGACCAAAGGGTTTGGTCGTTTCTCAAAAGTAAAGCGGTAAAAAAGTGACCAGTGGAATCTAAAAAACGCAAGTGTTAAAAATGATCATTTATTCGCAAGGCCACAGGTTCGGTCGTATCTCAAAAGTAAACCGGTAAAAAAGTGACCAGTGGAATCTAAAAGAACATAAGGGTCCTTAAGTAACCCATTACCAGGGAAGAAAAGGAGAAGTGTAACTTCAGCCGCACTACAAGGGAACCAGGCATGTTGCGACCATACCTGTTATATTTATTACAACTACATTATAGGACCGAACACCAGATATTAAACTATACGAACTTACAACTCATAACTTTAAATTCCGAAATGGCTAGAGTACAGAAGGGCCATTTCAAAATCATTCACATAATTAACTGATAAATATACCAACAAAATTTTAAAGAGTAAAACACATCAATAACAGAAAATGCTAGTCATATCAAGGACCTATAACCCATTTTCGCACACGATATACCTACAGGAAATTCAAAATCACATTAACCGACTCAGGCCAACCAACAGAATTAAACGATCTTTAGACTTCATTGGCGCTTGGAAGTGCATAGGAGGCTCCCTCGACCACGAAGATCTTACAATGCTTTTTAATCCAACAAAGTCTACTCTAATCGATTCTAATCAATGCTTAACAGAAAAATGAATGGCTAATCAAAATAACAACAACCAGTTAATCATTAAGCCACAATTGAAAAAATTAGACTGTTAACAGACGCAATCAACAAAATTATTAAATTATCTAAAACAACTGGCGCAATTGAAAGCCTCCTCAATATAAAAAATAAATTAGATATTATTAAAACAGAAATAATAAACATAGACTATGTGATGTTCTTGTTCATCTATCAGGTAAAAGAAAAAAAAAATTTGTTTGTTTTAATTTTTTTTTTTTTTTTAACCATTTCCTCTATTTTTGTTGTCATCAAATTAATGTTGATCTCTTGGCAACCCTGCTATAAATATCGGGAGTCGGGTCAAGTTTAAGTGAGTCTTTCTTTAGTCTTTATTTTAGTCGTAAGTCTTTAGTCATTCTTCATTTTAGTAGAATTAACGAACAAAAATTATAAAATAAAGGTTCATACTGGAAAAGAAACTAAATAAAAGGAAACGAATTTTATTTACAAAACTGATACGAATTATATTTACAAAACTGGCGACGAGGATGGGATACGTTAAGAATCCCGAAGGTAACAATAAAATAAATTTATTGATTGCATTCTAGATAAAAACGTGCACACAATTTTTATTAAAAATATTAACAAATTGAAAAGTGAACATTTTTAGTGACGAAAAATGGCACTTCCACTGTCGGATTGCCTAAAGGAAGCAAGAAGCCTCCCACCATTTGACGGAGAAAGTAATTATTCTCTCCAGAATTATATGAGAGACATTGGGCTCATACTCTCATTAACACCAGAAGGACATCAAGCTACGATTAAAATAATATTAGCAAACAAACTTCAAGGTAAAGCATTGAAAGCAGTTGACACTCTAAGTAACCCAACTTGGGACAACATTTTGATAAAGCTGAGACAGGAGTTCGGTATCAAGAGGTCTTACTTCAACTTAAGAGAAGATGCGATGGACATAAAGGTAAAAAATATAGAAGAACTCCATTATAAATTAACAAAGATCCTACATCTTATGAACACAAAATATAATTTAGAGATTATAAAAAACGAAGATTTTTCACCTGAAAAAAATTCTAAGCTATTATTTGATATCTATGTTAATTTTTTACCGGTACATATAACAACTTTATTGTTACAAAATAACATTGGAAACATTTCCGAAGCTAAAAATTATTATATGGAAAATAATTTGATGACAGATATTGTACTGAAAAATAAAAATGAATATAACTCAGAGAGATCTAAGAATAATTATCTTCCTCAAAGAAATGGTCCAAATCTGCAAAGAAATCGAAATTCTTATCCTCAAAATAATATTTTTAGAAGTAACCCAAATCTCCAAAATCAAAGAAATTTACATCCCCAAATTAACAACTCTGGAAATTATAAAAATTTTCCAAATCAAAGAAATTTATACCCTCAAAATAACGATTCCGGAAATTATCAAAACTTCCAAAGGAATCGAAATCAATTCCATGAACCTATGGAAGTAGACCAAATACAAGTTGCAAATTTTCGACGACAGCCTCGGGTCGCAAACTTCCAATAATCACTTTAACTATAAACAAGGTTGCAATTAAATGTTTAATTGACACCGGTGCTACCGCTACTACTATAGGCGACTATAACATTTTTAGATCATTCAATACAATACAATCGTTAAAGTACCCAATTCAGTTAAATACCTTAACTGGACCAACAAGAGTTACCCAAGAAGCAATTTTGTTTTTCCATTAGAATTTAATATTCCAAATAAAACTATGTCCGTAAAAATTACTTATTTTATCAACAAATCATTCGACTGTATTATAGGTAATAATTTATTGAGTCCATTAGGAGCCGTAATTGACTATAGGGAAAACGCCCTTATTATTAATCACTCAAAAATAATGTTTGATGAAATCAAGGGTTCAACCATGATTAATCATAAAGAAACAAATGTTTTAGAAAGAAACAATTTGGACTTTGTTGACTTAATAAGTAAAGACTTAAATAAGGAGGAAAGACAAAAACTTATTAACTTTTTGAAAAAAAATAAGAAATAAGAATTTTTACATCGAAGGAGAACAGTTAACAGCAACTGATTGTATAAAACATAAAATTATTACCACATCTAATAAACCTGTTTACTCTAAAGCGTATAGATATCCACAGATTCACGAACAAGAGGTAGAAAACCAAATAAATGATATGTTGGATGAAGGAATTGTAAGACCGAGTAAATCGCCTTATAATTCACCATTATGGATCGTACGAAAAAAATCTGACAATTCTAACCAAGCTAAATGGCGCATTGTTATTGATTTTAGAAAACTAAATGAAATAACAGTTGACGATAAATATACGATTCTAAATATGGAATCTCTTTTTGATAAATTAGGACGGGCGCAATACTTTTCGACTTTGGATGAAAACGATATTGAAAAAACCGCTTTTTCTACCCCCTTAGGTCATTTCGAGTACATTCGAATGCCCTTTGGTTTAAAATTATAAAATAAAGGTTCATACTGAAAAAGAAAATAAATAAAAGGAAACGAATTTTATTTACAACTGATACGAATTAAAATTATAAAACTAGCGCGAGGAATTTTGTGTGTGGATGCAATGGTGGTGGGTTCTGTCTGGTCATCGTGACAATAAAAGAGTAAATTTCCCTGCGAATCGAACCACTGCATGGGGTGTTGCAACGAATTTGGTTCCCATGTCGCTCTGAGTGGTTAAATACCTTGTTTACGAGCAATGATGCGTAGCGGTACCAGTCGTTGGGTTCGTAAACAACTTGTTTACTAGATAAAGCACCTAGCGGGATGCGAAATTTACGTATATGCTTATGCATGGCGTGTTTTCTGTATCGGTAGCTCGTAAACATTTTTTCGAACTATTGCGACCCATTGGCGTGGACTGGTGAGTTGATGGCTTGGGAAATTTGCGGACAATGAGGGATTCGGGATTGGATAGTCGGCGAGTGCGGAGGCACAGCTCCTCCTAGGAGATATTTCTTGGTTTGGTTAAGTGTGTTACGGAACAACACTAAGTGTAGAAAAAAAAAGTGTAAGAGGATAAATTTCTTCTTGGATCATGACAGTGACTAAATATTAAAACAAATTTTTGGTGGTATGATACAGTGATGGGACGGAAAGGTGCAAACCTAACCATAAAAATAATATAAATTACAAGTGGCTTAATAGTGCGCGCCTCAATGCAGTTGAAGCTGTCCGATGGAAACACTATCTGCCGTGTTAAACCCTAAGTGTACCAAAGAAGAAAATATATCTCTGTGCCAAAACCCCCTCTCGCCCTTGGTAGTGGGACTAATTGTGTTCTCCCCTGGTGACGTGCTCCTTATCCAGTGATACCACTATCTCCCTTTATTTAGTGCGTGTAGAACTTCCGACAGACCGAACAAAAAAAAAGAGGAAGAAGAAAAATTTGTTTTTTGTCGTTTTAATCAAGGCTACTATTGCCAATAGAAGCGAGACTTCTTAAGACGAAAATTGTTTAATTGTATCGAATTAACCAGGGCCCACTGAAGAGGTCGTGTTAATCAAGGGCCCACTGAAGAGGTCAGATACGCTGGAGAGGACGTGCAAGGTGCAGACCGTGTTGGCAGCAGTCGACAATGGAGCATTTAAGTATCAGTAGAGTTGTTCGTTTGTTAACTTTATTCAAATATAATGATTTGACCATCTTATGTGGGATAACTACAATACTATTAAGAAAATTTGAAACCACCGCTGCATTAAGGTGTTAATAGTAGGAGCCTTCCGCTCAAGTCATAAAAATTTTAAAATTTTGACCTTTGCCTTTGAGTCTATCCTAGAAGTTAAGTTTAAAATACGATAACATTAGTAGTACTAAGTAATTAACCAATGTAATACTTGTAAGGGTTTAAAACTGCTATACTCATCGTGTTTTTTCCCCCCGTTTGAGTAGAACCTTTATTAACCCTCTCTTCATATTGGAGAAGGATATTTTTTTTTATATGACTACCCCTTCGACAGCGCTGACGATAGGTTAGGATTTAGTATTAGATTAGTGAGCGACCATTACGCCTAGAACATGACAGGTATGGGCTTCGTTGAACCCGTCAGTTATTTTTTTTATTACTTCTTTACTTGTACGTTTAATAACGCGATCCCTCTGATCCGTGATATGTTCTTGTAGTCTTAGCGAATTAAGTAACAACAAAAAAAAAAGAAATTGAATTCAAATTTTTTTTCTGAATAAAACTGTTCTAAAATGAACTTGTGCTAACTTAAATTGTGTTTCGTGTGGTCAGGGAGGGAACATGAGTGAACGAGGGTAAGCAATTTAACTGGTGGGGTCACTATAAAATGTTCTCCCGGACTATGAGTTTCTGGTTGGCAGTCAAACCCAATTACAGGTACCTGGTGTGCCTTCGCCAACGTGGCGACGTAGCTTATTTTATTTTGTTTTGTTTCCATGCACGCAAATTTAATTTAGTAGTGTGTGTGAGTTTGCTTTGATGAGAGCAAGAACCCCCCCCCCCCCCCCCCCCCAACCCGGCGAGCTAGCTAGAGCCCCGCTAGGCGTGCATGACCGCTCAAAATCAAGCATATGTAGAGATTTTTTTTTTTTTCTTTTTACCATCTTTTGTTGTTCCAACAGGCCCTGGGTATTGAACATAGAGACCCCCTTCGCTCTGCATATATCACATGCCATTACAACTATGCTGTACAATGGGCAAAAGCAGGTGTTGTAAATTCGTACATACTAACAAACTCAGAAATCGATGTTATCCGAAATATGTTAAGAAAAGAAAATACGCCATACTTAAGTGCGGAAGAAGCATAACAGTTTAGTGAAATAAAAATAGCCATTAATGAAACAACTATCGTCTGTATCATAGATTTACCTATTACAGAAAAAGAACCATGTCAAAAACTTCTAATTAGCCAATAGAAAAGGGAAATTATATAAACAAAATAGATTTTAAGTCAATATTTAAATGTAACAAAAAGATATTAGGATTAAAGAATGAATGTAGGACTTATCACAACATTTCTATTTGTACTCGTAAAAATATAGTAGATATAAGTAATTCAACATGCTTCCGAATCGTATGGAAGCCAACCATCGCTGTGTACGAAGATCAGCAGTCTAAACGTACCAACGATCGAGGAGATATCAAGCGGTATAAGATATCAAGCGGTATAATATTCTTCAACGAATTCTTCAACAACACATCACTAATTATCAACAGAACCACATATTCTTCAAACGAAATGCCAGGAACAAAACCTCTTCCCGCAAATGTGCAACCCCTCTCAAACAAAGATGACTTCGAGGAGATACTTTCTTTTAAAATAATAAAAGACTTGCATGTGGAAGCTGTACTCGACCAGCTTCAGCAGAAGACATGGTCCAGTCTCTTGCGGAGGAGTAGGTATGAGTGTGACCGATCCACTATGGAAGTGCAGGAAGTGCACAAAAGGTAGAGGTGCAGTTGTAACCTTTGAGAGGACATCAGCGAGCAGTAGTTTATCTTCGACAAAAACGACGGTAGCAAGCGGTTTGTTATTGATGATGAGTTCAGCAAATGATGGCGTGTTGACAGAAAAAACGACTCCAGTAAAAGAAGCAGATATTTTTCACAACAAGAACAACAGCGACAACCGGATTGTACACGGCATCTCCGGTAGCTGAAGGGAGTTTGGTGACAGAAAAAGAAGCGAAGGCGTGTAACTCGACTGGCAAGCATAAATTAAAAATGCAGTGGAGATGAAATTCCTTGAACAGAAGTATGCTCTTTTAGCATTAGAGGACGCAGATAGTTCCAATGACTTTGACGAAATATGACCCAAAGTTGGTGTTGTTTAAGTATAAAAGCAAAGTTCAATCCACAGCTGTGAAGACATATTAATATCAATAAGCAGTAAAGTTAAAAAGACCAAGTTGTTGTGTGAATATTTCAAGTAAAACATTTATGTACACACCTACATATATGAAAAAAAAAAAAAAGTGAATATTTCAAGTAGTACATTTATATGCATACATATATCAAACAAGTGAAAAAAAACAGTTAAAGTGTTGTAAGCAAAATGGAAACCTATATTAAAGAGATGATTGAAAGGCAGTAATCAATTTTATTTGATATGCTTATGAATAAAACAAGCGTTGAAAACTTTGGCATAAACATTGCAAACTGTGAAAAAGATTTGGACTTGTTGCAGAAGTACTATCTTACCTCTGGAATCGGCAAATTAACATCTTTTAAAAAATGATGATGACAAAGAACACATCTGAAAAAGAACAGCATGATACTTTGATGTGGGAAGATCTACCCCATAGTGCGTTTTCACATAGAATCAGATCAGGTGTGATTACAAATTTGTACCATACAGATCCTAAACCATTTTTAGAAGCTTGCAGACCAGTTGTAATTGATAAGTTTAAAGAAGTTCTAAATTATTACATCAACATCAAAACAAATGCAGTATTTTGTGCGGAGTTCCGGAAATACGAAGGCGAAGAGCAACAGAAAGACATCAAATATCTCAACACGAAGAATATTATTGTAAATGCAGGTAATGATTTAGAAGAAGTTATAGTAGAAAATTTAGAAAAACCATTGCTAGGAAAGTAAGAAGAATTTCAAGAGAAAAATAGTGGATGGGTACTATCTTCTATAATAAATGTTTTTTTCAATATAAATAAATATTCACCAATTGTAGGAAGATCATATTGTAACAGAAAAAAAAAGGATACAAAAGAAAAAAAGAATTGTAAAGGCACTACCGGTAAAGTAGGGGAAAGAGAAAAAGACAGAAGAAGAAATCGAAGGGACAGTCAGTCGCGAAATACCAGTGAGACTGGACGGTTCGAATGTGAAGAAGTGTTAAAGCATTATTAAAAATAAACGGAGAAAAACTATTTTTTGAAGTGTTTTATTAAAAGATTACTCGGTTTACAATCTCAGAAGTGGGATAGTCCACCACCATAGTGCGCAATTGGCTAGTTTTTCCCATTCGATTTTGTTTTTCCTTCAAATTACCACCCCTGAAGTGACTGTACAAGCAATAACGTGCACAAGTTCCCCGTGTGCGTGTGTGCTGTTCGAAAAAAAAAAAAAAGTTTAAATTCAGTGCGCATCAGTCTGGTAGTGAATTCCCACCCCAAAGTGTGCAGGACAGATGTGCACAAGCTGAGTGAGCGAAAAAAAAAAGAAAAGAAAAAAAACGAACACAAAATAAACAGTGAAACCATGTCAGACATCGAAAAATATAAAAAAATATACAGCAGCGCAGCTGAAGTTGTGGTTGGCAAGGCTAAAACAAAAAACAACGGGCAACAAGAGTGAGTTGCTACTACGTCTTTTGTCCATACCAGAGAGAGAGCGTGGTGAATTTTTTGACGACGAAGCGGGCAGCTGTGTAACTGACCAGGTGGACGAAGAATCATCAGACGAATATGAGGAGAGTTTGGGACCAGAAGAGGAACGAGAAGGTGAGCTAAAAGCGCACAACAACGACAAGGGACATGATGAACGAGATGACGAGCGAGATGACGAGCGACCAAGAGAACGGAACAATGAAGGAAGAAATGACGACCGTAATAGAAAGATGAGTGAGAAGACGAGTGCTGCTGCTGGAATGAAAAATAATAAACATAAACAAGAAAATGAGTGGAAAATAATGAAGAGGGAGTTGGAAGTGATGCCAAAAGAGATTGAACTACAAAAAAGAGAGAATGAGATATTGAGAAAGGAGAACGAGTGGTTGAAGAAAGGAGAGACAGCCAAAGACGAAAATGGAGTGAACAAGAATTTCACTGACTTGAAAGAACTGCTGGCAGAATTTTCCGGAGACGAGGGGTGCCTTTCACATTGGATTGCTCAATTAAAAAACTTGAAAGCAGCATTCCAACTCGACGATAACAACATACGAGTGCTTATTTCCTGCCGCTTAAAGGGAAAAGCGCTGAAGTGGTTTCACTCCAAGATAGATGTCACAACAATCCCGATAGATGAATTATTGATCGAGATGAGGGAAATGTTTGGGGACCGCACCAGCCGCTTAACATTAAAGCGTGAGACCGAGGAGAGGAAGTGGCTGACCACCGAGACATTCCAACAATACTTCCACGAGAAAGTAATCCTGGCGAATAGGATCCAGTTGGAAGAGGATGAACTCGTGGAATGCATCATAGATGGCATTCCGGATGTATACTTACGCTCACAAGCACGGATGCAGTGCTTCTGGAATAAACACCAGCTATTAAAGGCGTTCAGCAAGATCCAGCTGACAAAACCGAGGACGATGCTGCCCTCAACATCACGTCAGACCACCGAGGGACAGATGACACGAGTCACTAGATGTTACAATTGTAACGTTTGGGGACATATGGCCCACGAATGCACCAAACCGAAGCGCGAACGCGGAGCATGCCATGTATGCGGTTCATTGGGACATTTCGCAGCCACCTGTCCCAAGAAGAAAACAAATCCAGTATGCCACATCAGCCAGGATCCCAGCGAGGATGAATACGTAAGAAAACTGTACCATATTTTTGTAGATAGAGAGATTAATTATAAAGTATTATTAGGAAACTTGATAGACACCGGTAGTCTTGCAAGCCTCATCCGCCAAAGATTTGTGCCACCAGTTTTAACAAAAAATAATAATCATAATGAAAAATGTAACTTAGTCGGTATAAATAAAAGTCCATTGTTTGTTATTGGTAAAGTTCAGAGCACTGTTTTATTTAAAGGAAGGAATTTGAATTAAAGTTACTTGTGGTAGCGGACGGCACGATGGAATATCCTGTAATTTTAGGAAAAGATTTTCAGAGAATGGCCAATTTGAAAATGAAGACTGTATCCAGTGAACGTAATGTAAAGAACGAAGACGAAGAATTTAAAAACGAGTGTTTGAATTTGATGAGTATAGAGTTAGACGGACAGAATATCTATGTAGATAATCAGAATATAGATTTCATGTATAAGAAAGAATTTGATGTTTTGTTTAATAAATGTTACCTGGAAGCCATACGTCCCGAAGTCCCGGAAGTGGTAGGGGAAATGAAATTAAGATTGAAAGATGAAAGGCCCTTTCACTGTCCCCCCAGAAGACTCTCATATCATGAGAAAGAACAGGTTCAAAGCATAATAGACGGGTTGATGTGCGAAGGAGTAATCAGACCAAGTAGATCTGAATACTCCTCCCCCATTGTGTTGGTTAGAAAGAAGACAGGCGAAATACGATTATGCGTAGATTATAGGATCTTAAACAAGGTGACGTTGAAAGATAATTACCCGATCCCACTGATAGAAGACTTGCTGGACGGATTAGTCAACAAAACAGTTTTTACGCTCCTAGACTTAAAAAGTGCATTCCATCATATCCGAATGGATGCGGAGTCCGTTAAGTATACTTCTTTCGTGACTCCTCTGGGGCAGTTCGAGTATTTGAGGATGCCATTCGGACTGAAGAATGCGCCATCGGTATTTCAGCGTTACGTTAACCAAGTTTTCGGAGATTTATTAAGGGATGGGAGAATTAGGATATATATAGATGATCTGATGATAGCCACAGAAACAGTTGAAGAACATTTGAAAATATTGAAAGAGGTTTTTGTCAGATTGGTTAAAAATAAATTGGAGCTAAGGTTAGATAAGTGTCAGTTCATGAAGTCGCAGATTCGATACTTGGGATATACTGTGTCAAGGGAGGGAATAAAGCCGGACGCTAAAAATATAGAATCAGTCATGGACTTTCCAGTGCCACGCAACTCGAAAGCCGTACACAGCTTTTTGGGATTGTGCTCCTATTTCCGTAGGTTCGTGCAGGGGTTCTCACTGATAGCACAACCACTGTATAAACTGATCAGAAAGGATGCTGTTTTTAAGTTTGGGGAAGAAGAAATTTCCTGTTTCGAGAAATTGAAACAAAAATTGGTGGAGGCACCAATACTAGCACTCTATGATCCAAAGGATGAAACTGAGCTTCACTGTGACGCGAGTTCATTAGGTTTCGGGGCGATACTCATGCAGAAGAAGAGTGACGAAAAGTATCACCCAGTGTTTTATTTTTCAAAGAGGACCACAGATCACGAAGCGAAATACCACAGCTTTGAGCTGGAAACACTGGCGATCATATACGCACTCAAAAGATTTAGGATATACCTGCATGGACTACGGTTCAAGATAGTGACCGACTGCAATTCGCTAACCCTTACATTAAACAAGAGGGAAATCAACCCTCGAATAGCGAGGTGGGCGTTGGAACTCCAAAATTACGATTATGTAATGGAACATCGCGAAGGAACAAAGATGCAGCATGTAGATGCCTTGAGTCGGGCGATGAATATTCTGGTTTCGGAAGAAAACACTTTCGAACAGAATTTATCAATTAGTCAGCTACGAGATGAAACCATAGGCAAGATTAGGAAACAACTTGAGGAAGAAGAGAGCAAGTTGTATGTCATGAGGAACGGGCTAGTATATAGGAAGGTAGGGTCAAAGATTCTATTTTATGTACCTAGGGAAATGGAAGGGAACATTATCAGGATGCATCATGATGAGATGGGTCATATGGGACAAAGTAACAGGACTTATAATGAGAACATACTGGTTTCCGAACATAGTGTTGAAAGTAGTAGCACATATTTCGAATTGTCTGAAATGTATCTCTTTTTCACCTAAGCTGGGCAGACATGAAGGATTTTTGCACAGCATTCCCAAGGGTGATGTGCCTTTTGAAACCGTGCACATAGACCACATGGGCCCGATCTCGTTGGGAAATGCAAAAAAGAAGTACGTATTCTTGATAGTTGATGCGTTCACCAAGTAAGTGAAGTTATTCGCGACTAAAACTACCAATGTTAAGGAAGTGCTAACCTGTTTGCGTTCCTATTTTATGTTCTATAGCAGACCGAAAACACTGATATCAGATCGAGGTAGTGCATTCACGTCAGCAAACTTCAGAACATTCATAGAAGAGATTAATGTAAGACACATAAAGATTGCGACCGGATCTCCCCAGGCCAATGGCCAGGTGGAGAGGGTAAATCGGAGTCTAGGGCCAATGATCGCGAAAATGACTAACGCCGGGTTAACTTCCTCACTTGATGGGGTGCTGCCTAGAATAGAGTTCGCAATGAATAACACCAAGCACAGTAGTACAGGAACAACTCCGAGCGAGTTGTTATTTGGAATTAGGCAAAGAGGAGTAGTAATAGATCACTTGAAAGAAAGCTTGGAGGAGTTTGATCGAGGAACAGAGATGAGGGATTTAGTGCGCACGAGGGCGCAGGCCTCGGGAAAGATTATTAAAAGCCAGGAACGAAATAAGAAATTGAAGGACCGAAACCGAACTGGTGTAGACTATCAAGTAGGCACCTATGTTATGGTAAAGAATTTCGAGAGTGCGGCGGGCGCGTGTAAGAAGATTATTCCTAAATTTAAGGGTCCGTATAGGATAGCAAAAGTCTTACTTAACGACAGGTATTTGTTAAAGGAAATTGAGGGTTTTCAACTAGGGCGAGTCCCGTATGAGGGGATATGGGAAGCGGCAAATATTAGGCCATGGGCGAATAACAAGGGCAATACTTACTGTGGAATCGGGACGATTGGCAGTCAGGATGGCCGAGTTGTAACAGAAAAAAAAAGGATACAAAAGAAAAAAAGAATTGTAAAGGCACTACCGGTAAAGTAGGGGAAAGAGAAAAAGGCAGAAGAAGAAATCGAAGGGACACTCAGTCGCGAAATACCAGTGAGACTGGACGGTTCGAATGTGAAGAAGTGTTAAAGCATTATTAAAAATAAACGGAGAAAAACTATTTTTTGAAGTGTTTTATTAAAAGATTACTCGGTTTACAATATATAAAAACACCACTAACAATATCTACCAAGAAAGCTTGTATCAATGTAAAAAATACTGATAATGCGTGCTTTGCATGGGCTGTAGTATCTGCTTTGTTTCCTGCAGAAATACATGTGGATAGGACATCAAGTTATCCACATTATAAAAATGTATTAAATTTAAATGGTATATCTTTTCCAATGTCTTTAAATTTAGTACCACTATTTAAAAAAAAATAACAATGTTTCCATAAATGTTTTTACATTACATAGAGAAAAAAATGATAAGAAAGCAGAAATATTTCCACTTAAATTATCACAATTAACATGTTAAGAAAAGAAGCACATCGAGAAAATTGTATAGATTGGTTTATGAATGAACTAAAAACTTTAGTACAGCTTCTGGATTCTGACGTTTCATACATAGTACCAATTGGGAAGCTTTCCATTGAAAAACAGGGGGGTTTTAATGCTGCAACCACATGTTATATATGTAATCAACAGTTTTCCCCAAATGATATCAAGGTGCGTGATCATTGTCATTTTACAGGAGTTTATCGAGGTCCGGCTCACAGTATTTGTAATTTAAATTATAAAGATAATCTAACTATACCAATTATTTTTCATAACCTGAGCGGTTATGATGCCCATTTTATAATTAAAGAAATACATAAAATTGGAGATGGTGAAGTGAATGTGTAACCATTAAATAAAGAAAAGCACATTTCATTCACTAAATTGCTTTCTAATACAAAAACTAATTTCAGATTCATAGACTCTTTTAGGTTTTTGAGTCGTAGTTTGGATTCACTATCATCTTTATTAAATGAATTCCCAATACTTGAATCTGAATTTAGCTATTTAGCACAAGATCAAAGGGATCTATTGAAGCGTAAAGGAGTTTATCCCTACGATTATTTAAATAGCTTTGATAAATTTTCTGAAGAGTATTTACCTGAAAAACATTTGTTTTACAAGAAATTAAATAAGGAAGACATAAGCAGTGAATATTATTTACATGCTCAGAATGTATGGCATCATTTAAATCTTCGAAAGTTGGGCGAATATTCTGATTTGTATTTAAAGACAGATGTTCTTTTATTAGCTGATGTTTTTGGACAATTTCGTTCTAATTCTGTTAAAACACATAAATTAGATCCAGCTCATTATTATTCACTCCCAGGTTATACTTCAGGTGCCTTGGCAGGGCCTGTCGTATCCAAGTACCCCAGCAGAACCGGCTATGTTGGGGCGGACCATTCTTCACCGGCTTACTCGTGGGAACTTATGAACATTCAAAACAAAAAATCAAACAAAAACGAAAACAAAGACGACTTTCAAGCAAACAACAAGGACAACGAACCGACAACTACTACTACAAACTACAGAAAACAGACTTCCGACAATGACGATGACTCAACAATCCCGTCTGACTCGGATTCAAGATCCGTGGATGCGTCTGTTTCGGACGCAGAATTTAGGCAACGGAAAGTTGCACCGGCGTTTGGCTGGCGCGGAAAGAATACCTCTCTGAGCGCAGTCAAACAAAAGCAGATACGCGCTGCAAGGCACAAATTGTCCGCAGTCCTGGCGAAACCAGATAGTTCCTGGGATCAAAAGGACAGGGACACGATTCGTTGGGCTGGCGAGGTGCTGCAAGGAGACGCTATTCAACCTGCTACGGGTAGTCAGCACCCCTCCACCAGCAGCGCCACCCAACCGTCCTTACCTCCAAACGGCCCTAGTAAGTCCAACCCTAACAAGAGACCCCTCCGCAGGGAAGGACTTACAAAACCATCAACTCCTGCTTCAGGAGTACCCAACGCCGCTAGCAGCAACCCGAGAAATCTTCCTGCTTCGGGAAGACCACCTGTAGTTTCTGCCAAAAAGGTCTCAACGACCAAACGACCCAGGTCCTTCGAGGAAATCTCCGCGACCTCAAAGAAGGCGAAGAGTGCTGATACGGCGCACAGACCCTTCAATGAGGTCGCAAAAGACAGCATGCTCTACGGTCTATACGACAAAGCTAATGACGAGGGCAAAATGAGCGGGGACAACTGGCTAGCGCTCAAAGCTATCCTAGCCGGAGAAGTGCTACAATTCCAGGATGGCAACCCCTCAGTAGATCCACCGTCTTTCGTGGATGGAGGCTGGTTCTCAAGCGGGGTAAAACTTGTAAAATGCAAGAATAAGAGTGCGGTCGACTTTCTGAAAACAACGATCCCGAAAATAAATCCTCTGTGGAACAACGCAGAGCTTCAGGTAATGCACTGGAGCGATATACCAGGTCGCCCGAAAGGACGTGTCTGGTTGCCCCCAGGACCTACAACGGAAGCTGACATCCTCAGGCTCATTCGCCTACAAAACCCCGATCTTCCAACATCCAACTGGAAAATCATTAAAGCCGGTGAACCAGAAGAGAGAGGCAGGCTGGTCTCATTCCTTATGAATAAGGAATCTCTAGACCTGCTCAACCTCAGAAGAGGTTACAAGTTCTCATATGGCATGGATGAACTTGTCATAAGGGTCCAGGAAAAGGAAGAGAGACTTTTGTCGGAGGTGGTATCCACACTGAACAGCCTTGGTCTGGCTGCCGGGGTGGACGGGCGCTCTACAGTCTCCATAGAAGTTGGAGACTATGTCGCAGTCGTGCAGTCAGCTGTTTCGGATGGCTGCAACGCAGACGATGAACCTCCCTCCACCATCAACCTCAGCGATGAGCTTTCCTCTGATTCGGAGGAAAGCAACGGAACGGTGATAGAGGCGTCTGTATCGGTCAGCAATGCTGCTAAGACTGCTACAGATTAACCTCCATCACTCCAAAATAGCATCAGCTATTTTATTGCTTCGCCTGCTAACGGGCGGAGAAGACGTTGTCCTTATCCAAGAACCATGGGTGGATGGTAAAAACAACATTCTTGGACTAAGGGCAAAAAACTATACGTTATTCTATATAAAAAACGAAGGTAAAATAAGATCGTGTATTTTGGCAAAGAACAGTTTAAAAGCTCGTATTATATCCAATTTCAGTGGTCCAGATTTCGTCTGCGTAGAAACTCATATATCTTAATATATGAGTATCACTAGGTATGACTATATGAAAATAAAATTTGGTAATAATTGTACAGCTATGTATACTGACACAGACAGCCTAATTTATGAAAATTTCTTGTAATAATATTTATGATATGGTGAAAAGTGATTGCTATCAGCGCATTGATACTAGTGACTATCCACAAAGTAATGTTTGGGGAATACCGCAAGTAAATAAAAAAGTAATAGGTTTAATGTGAGACGAAGTGAACGGACATATAATATCACATTTTGTAGGTTTAAGATCAAAGAAGTATTAATTTAGTTAAGGAAAAAGTAAAAAAAAATCAAAGCTGTTAAAAAAAATGTTGTCAAAAAAGAAATTTATTTTAATGACTTTCTAGATTGTTTAGTTAATAATAATAATAAAACAGTTGAACAAAATTTAATAAAATCACAAAAACATGTAGTAAGTAGAAATGTTCAGAGAAAAGTAGCTTTAAGTGCAGCAGATGACAAACGATATGCTATAGAAAATAGTTATTGTACATTACCATGGGGACATTATAAAATAAGCTAAACCAATTATAAAAAAATAAAATTATAAAAAAAAAACAAATTCTTTGTTTCACTTTTCCTCACATAACGATTACGTTTGAAAATTCACATAAATTGCTTCTCAGATTAAGTAAGTATAGTATAACAACAACAGCAACATAAGCCTACTTTCTGAAGCACAATGTATTCTTCTGAGATATTGTATGCTCTCTCCTCACCCTCTTGGCTAATGTACGATACATTCTATAAACACACATCTGCTCTTGCTGTTGTATGAGGAGTTGAAGCAATAAGCAATAGCATCCATACTGTAATAATAAAACTAATGATACGGCTTCTTCCACATTACCGTGGCGACATTACAAAATAAGCTAAGCCAATTATAAAAACAGAAATTGTATGTTCTCTCCTCGTCCTCTTGGATAATCTATGCAACATTCTATAAACCATCCGTATTCTAATAATAAAACCAATGATACAGCTTCCTTCTGTGGCATTGACAATACATTCTTGCATATCATCATAGTTGGCCAGTGTTGACTATCTTTGATTTTTGAATATTGTTTTCAAGGCCAAAATTCAACTATATATACCAAGGCGAATTATTCGTAAGCCCATCAGTTTCGCTTTAGAATTCATAAAGTTCTCATCGTAGACTTCCCCCCACCAGGGGTAAGGAGTCTGCTAGTAGAGAATAAAGTGAAGTTCTTAAATTTTTAATTTTGATTTTATTTTATTTATTTATTAGAAGACATGGATACAAATTCAATACAAATTTTAGAGAACTTGCTGTTGTCTAAACCAAGTTCACTGCAGCAGCATCAACAACAGCAAATGCAGAAACAACATCAGCAACAGTATCATCAGCCAGAACAGCCACTGCAGCAGCAACATCATCAACAACAGCGAATGCAGCAACAACATCAGCAACAGTATAATTAGCCAGAACAGCCACTGCAGCAGCATCAACAACAACAACTACTACAGCCAGAGCAACAACCAAAAAAGAGGAAGATGGAAGAAGAAGAAGGTGACATCAACAGCATTTTGGAGCGTTTCAACGTTCAAAGTAATATTAAGCAATATATATATAAAAAAACTATTTTATCAAAGGATATTGAACAAAATAAATATTACTCTGTTCAGAAAATAAAGAAAATAAACACTCGGTTTGGCATGAGAGTGGTTGTTGAGTTTCCAAAAACTCAATTCTTTTTACCTAGTCACATGACTAGTTTATTAAGTGAAACAGAAATTGATATACTAAATAAAAATAACGAGTGTCCACACTTCATTTGTAAGGATGCAAAATATTTTTTTTTGAGAATGAAATGTTAAACTCTCAAAAAAATATGGCGCAGTACCAATAAATATAAATATAATAATAAATAAATGCTTTATATAGAAAAACTATTGTTCAAAGGATATTGAACAGAATAAATATGACTCTGTTCAGAAAATAAAGAAAATAAACACTCGGTTTGGCATGAGAGTGGTTGTTGAGTTTCCAAAAACTCAATTCTTTTTACCTAGTCACATGACTAGTTTATTAAGTGAAACAGAAATTGATATACTAAATAAAAATAACGAGTGTCCACACTTCATTTGTAAGGATGCAAAATATTTTTTTTTGAGAATGAAATGTTAAACTCTCAAAAAAATATGGCGCAGTACCAATAAATATAAATATAATAATAAATAAATGCTTTATATAGAAAAACTATTATTCAAAGGATATTGAACAGAATAAATAGGACTCTGTTCAGAAAATAAAGAAAATAAACACTCGGTTTGGCATGAGAGTGGTTGTTGAGTTTCCAAAAACTCAATTCTTTTTACCTAGTCACATGACTAGTTTATTAAGTGAAACAGAAATTGATATACTAAATAAAAATAACGAGTGTCCACACTTCATTTGTAAGGATGCAAAATATTTTTTTGAGAATGAAATGTTAAACTCTCCAAAAAATATGGCGCAGTACCAATAAATAAATGCTTTATATAGAAAAACTATTATTCAAAGGATATTGAACAGAATAAATAGGACTCTGTTCAGAAAATAAAGAAAATAAACACTCGGTTTGGCATGAGAGTGGTTGTTGAGTTTCCAAAAACTCAATTCTTTTTACCTAGTCACATGACTAGTTTATTAAGTGAAACAGAAATTGATATACTAAATAAAAATAACGAGTGTCCACACTTCATTTGTAAGGATGCAAAATATTTTTTTGAGAATGAAATGTTAAAATCTCAAAAAAATATCAATAAATATAAATATAATAATAAATAAATGCTTTATTTGAATTTTAGTTAACACGATCAGACACGCGCATACGGTAAAAAGTATGCATCAGCACTTTCCCACGATACGGACCCAATGCACTCTGGACATCGGATACACGCGCCGCATACTATTGGCGACTCAGCACATTGGGCATGGTGCATGCGGCTGTCTATTGGAAGACGTTTTTAGGATAAGTTAGTTCTAAGTAGGCAGCTGAACAGTGTAGTTGATTTATACATAATATACTTTTTATAACGTGGAACCGGTAGTTTAATTTAATACGAACAGTTGGGCCAACCCACAAAGGTTGGCGTTCGGTTTTTTTTTAGTGTCCTCGGCAGGACCTCGTTAACTATTTCTTTTAAATATTGATTATTTTTTTGAATGCAGATTTGCAAATGTTTGGAGCTACTCTTTGCATGAACGATTTGCTCTATTCGATTTTGTTTGGTTGTTATTATCAAAGTCTGATGATGATGATGATGAAGTGAAAGGCTTTTTATTTACTTATTTGTTTTCAGATAAAAATGTATTTATTAAATAAACATTTCGCAAGGCGCAGCACTTGCTATGAAGAGAACTTTTGTAATCATTAGGATAGAGAAGTTTTAATTCTTTCAGATTTGGACAACCGATTTCTTCGACATTTACAACTTGTTCATTTCCATTTTGTAGTAATTCGTTCATCCATTGAGTTTTTTCCACCCCTTTAACATAAGTAGCAGCGTTTTGAATTTTTTCTCGGAGGTATCTTACAACTTCAGGAAATTCTGTAAATCCTCCATCCCAGTTCCCAGACAAGACCATGATGATTGTTGTAAAGCCAATTAGCTTGTCTCTTCAGCGATGGTGACAGTTAGTCAGAGTTGAAAGGAGACTTTAAGATAAAGTGATGATGGTTACCCTTGTGTAGTACAGCTATTTCTTTTGCAATAAGTTTATTATTAGGTCCTTTGAAGCCTTGAACATCAATAGTAAAATACATGTTGCCTTGCGTATATGCATATGTTTTCACAAGAAAGTATAATACTCAAATGATAATATTATATTTCTCGAGAAACTATCTGACTCAATGGATTATAGTTGGATTATAGCGATCATGTAACATCAAACAGTATGCTGACGTATTAGCAGGAATTATTTTTGATGTTTTGATCTCAACGCGAATATCAAGTGGACCGTTTTTTATTCAGCCCCATTGCGAAGATCAACTATCAATTGATAGTTGATACTTATATAAATTTCTTTAAATGGTATTGCGAAGATCAATAATTATCAATTAAGTGTTGATCGACTGTGAACGTGCAGCAATTTTCGGTTGACAAATCGGTATTGTGAATGTCAATCTTGAACAATTTTATTGGTAGTTGTCAATTTTTCTATCAATCGCAATTTCGGTGTTAATAAGGACGACTCTTAAAAGAAAATGTTGAACATCAACGATTTTAATTGTTATTGTTGTTATTTATTAGAGGCTATATATATATATATATATAGATATTTCTTCCTATGTGTAATGAATTTTATCCATTTTGGGCACATGCAATTTTCCATAACGCGTTTAGCAGTTCACTTAGAATAAGGGACACTGCTGTTGCTGTTGACTGCGCAAGACCAAGCAGAGCTGCAATTAATCGGTTTAAGTTTGGGTCCAATATCTTCTAAAAAATAAACGAATGCACCTCAAAAGCATTCCTTGGAAATTAAGCTACCTTCGGTTTTCCAGTTCTAAGGGATTAGATGTATCTCGCAAACTCCTCCGTATAGCAGCCAATTCCGCATACTCTGTCTCGTCTTCGTCATCATCAAAAATTAATTCCACCGATGACATGATTTTCAATAAATTTCACAGATTTAACACTCGTAATTATTGTTTAATTCAATTGTTTGGCAAAATCGTAACAATCACTCTTCAAATCAAAAATATTTTAGAACTGTCAAAGTTGAGTTTTCATTTACAATAACCTTATTTTTTGGCGTTATGTTCACAATAGGTTATTTTTATCAATCGTTTTTCGCAATACCAACATCAATTTTAATTGATAAATTTGTCAATCGTCAACCGATTGATAGTTGATCTTCGCAATAGGGCTGATTAATTCATTTTGATGTCGGCAATCTTAATATATAAAAACGTTCGTGCGTATGTATGACCGACGATAACGGCTGAACCACTGAAGCTATCCCCCTTATATTCACACCATATGTTTGTGTGGTGCTCCGGATGGTTTATGTTTATTTTAGACCCTATAGGGGGCGCTGGGGTCGCTTTTTGAAAATTCTTATTTATGGACCGATTTGGCTCAAATTTACACCATATAACACTTGAAAAAATAGAAAGCTTTTGGGTTAAATTTTGTTTGGTTTGAATTAGTTGATTAAAGTCATTTGAAAGAAAAGGTTGTTTTTTTTTAAGTTAGCTCCAAAGCTGAACCTATAACAACCTTTTCTTTCAAATGACTTTAATCAACTAATTCAAACCAAACAAAATTTAACCCACCAGGAAATAGAGTAAATCCCAGCCAACAAAGTAGAAATAACAGATCTGGAAATTTTAATTTCCAAGAAATACATAATATCGACAATAATAACTTCCAACAATTAGATACATTCTTCAACAATGATCCAACCAATATTCAAGACGGAGAAAATTTTTCCACACGTGCCTTGCAGAACCAACAGGCTACATAGACCCAAAGAAACATCCCGTTACCCTACCCTACATATATATATCTTCACCATTTGGACGACCTCTTAGATTTCTTCTAGACACCGGGGCGTCAACATCCTTTATAAATCCCGAACTCGTACCAATAGATAAACAAACCAATAGAGAAACTATTACAGTTACCACTGTTTTCAAGAAGTATCATATAGACAAGCAAGCAGCTATTCCCATCTTCACAGAATTTAATGAAACAGGTTTTTTGAGATTTCTTATCTTCAAGTTCCATCACTACTTTGATGGACTTCTGGGTATAGATGCCCTAATGATGTTGAATGCTAAACTCATCCTCGGGGAAAGAATGCTCATTACCAACAATGCCGTTAACGAAATTCATTTTAAACCCAATAACACGTCAGGCCCAATTACAGTACCCGCCCAATCAAAAATATTAGCAAAACTTCCCGTTAACACAGAAACAGGCAACATTTATTTAAACACAATACAACTTAATCCAAACCTCTTTGTAAGCCAAGGGTTATATAATGTCGAGTGTTGGTACAGCATCGTCGAAATAGTAAATTCTTCCGAAAAGGACCAAAACATTGTTATAGAACAACCACTACAAGGTGAAACATATGACCCCACCAATTTTCTTGAAGTCAATCATTTTTCTAATGATTTAAATGAGGAAAAACAAAAAGAAGTCAATGTAAATGAGTTAATTCGAACCGACCACCTTAACTCTGAAGAGCGTAAAAGTATCCTCAAATTATGCAGGAGGTATAGTGATATACTTTACCGAAAAGGGGAACCACTCTCATTTACAAACCAAATAAAGCACAATATAAATACTACCAATGATATACCTATACACACAAAATCGTACAGATACCCGTTTATTCACAAAACGGAAGTAAAAAACCAAATTGCCGACATGTTAAATCAAGGTATCATCAGACACAGCTATTCCCCATGGAGCTCTCCAGTTTGGATTGTTCCTAAGAAGGAAGATGCTAGTGGAAAAAAAAAATGGAGACTGGTCATCGACTATCGTAAAGTCAATGAAAAAACTATCTCCGACAGATACCCAATCCCTAACATTTCGGAAATATTGGACAAGCTGGGTAAATGCCTATACTTTACAACCCTTGATCTAGCCAGTGGGTTTCATCAAATAGAGATGAACCCAAAACATGTCCAAAAAACAGCATTTACAGTTGAAGGAGGGCACTATGAATTCGTCAGGATGCCATTTGGCCTCAAAAACGCCCCCTCAACATTCCAAAGAGTGATGGATAATGTGTTAAAAGAACTAATTGGCAAAATTTGCCTAGTCTATCTTGACGACATTATTATTTATTCCACTTCCCTGCAAGAACACTTGCAAAGCGTAGAGCTTGTGTTCAAGAAACTTAGAGAAGCAAACTTCAAGATTCAGCTGGACAAATGCGAATTTCTAAAAAAGGAAATCGCATTCCTGGGCCACATCATTACCCCGGAAGGAGTAAAACCAAATCCGTCAAAAATTAATGCTATAAAAAATTTTCCCCTACCACGTACACGGAAGGAAATAAAAGCTTTTTTAGGCCTAATAGGCTACTATAGGAAGTTTATTAAAGACCTAGCTAAACTAACGAAACCCCTTAGTAACTGTTTAAAAAAGAACGCGAATATTTTAATAGACAACAAATATACAGAAGCATTCGAAACTTGCAAAAACTTACTTATGAATGACCCCATACTCATACACCCAGACTTTGAAAAACCATTTATTCTTACGACCGACGCAAGCAACTGCGCACTGGGGGCTGTCCTTTCGCAAGGCCGCATAGGTAGTGATAGACCAATTTGTTTCGCGAGCCGCACTCTCTCAGACAGCGAAATTAATTACTCCACAATAGAAAAGGAGCTTCTGGCCATTGTCTGGGCCACCAAATACTTTAGGCCCTATTTATTTGGAAGGAAGTTCCAAATAGTAACGGACCATAGACCCTTGACGTGGATCATGAGTCTAAAGGAACCCAACTCAAAGCTTGTCAGGTGGCGGCTCAGACTCGAAGAATTCGACTATGAAATTGTCTTCAAGAAAGGGCAGCTGAACACCAATGCAGACGCTTTAAGCCGTGTCAAAATCGAAACACTTAATAATAATGAAGAAGATATAGACACAGTGCATAGCGCAGACGAAAACTTGGACGATGGAATCTCCATTTCAGAGAAACCATTGAATGAATTCAACATTCAAATAATTCTTGAAGAAAATTGTGCAGGATCACCAATGATCACAGAAACGATTTTCAAAAACAAACAAAGAAGAATAATTAGAAGACCACAATTTGACGAAAAGACAATGATAAATTTATTCAAGAACTTTTTCCCACCAAACAGAATTAGCGCTGTATACACAAACAACGACATATTTCGTGTGGTACAGTCAACGTATTCCAAATTCTTCGCGCAAAGCAAACTCTTTAAAGTTATCCGTTGTACAGAAATCCTTCGAGACATTAAACTAGCAGATGAACAAGAAGATATTATAAAAAGATATCACGAAAATTCTAACCATAGGGGAATAAACGAAACTCTCCTGCATCTTAAGAGAGATTTTTACTTCCCTAACATGAAAGACAAAATTACAAAAACAATAAACAATTGCGACGAATGCAAAATCCTTAAATACAATAGAAACCCACCCAAACCCCACTTTGAAAAACCCGAAATCCCACTAAAACCACTCGAAATACTCCACATAGACTTATACTCAATAAACAACAACAATATTCTTACAATCATAGATAAATTCTCGAAATTTGCTTGCGGATACACATTAACTTGTAGAAGTAGTGTAACCATCCTTCGGTGTATAAAAACCTTCATCAGCCTGTACGGCATTCCCACAAAAATTGTGTGTGATCAGGGCTCAGAATTCGTCGCTAACATCTTCAAAGACTTCTGTAGTCAACATGAAATCACGTTACATTACACTTCCTTCCAACAAACTAGTAGTAATGGTCCGGTAGAAAGGTTACATTCAACACTAACAGAAATATACAGACTTATATTATCTAAAAGGAAGAAGGAAAAGTTAACAACAGAACATGAGGAAATACTCACGGAAACATTCATAACCTACAATAACGCAATACATTCTGCAACAAAATTCACCCCCTATGAATTATTTTTCGGACGACCCTACAAGTTTGGCAAAACACTTAGGTTTTCGACCGAACATGAATACCTAGAAAAACTCAACGCATTCCTAGATGAGTTGTACCCAAAAATACAAGATAAAGTAAAAGAAATAACCAACGCGAGAATAGACAAACTCAACGAGTCGAGAGAAATTCCGGAAGACGTAGCAGAAAATAAACCGGTATTTAGAAAAGAAGCCAGGCGTAACAAATTGACTCCAAGGTTCTCTAAACACATAGCGAGTAGAAATAATAAAGTAACAATAATGACAAAAGAAAACAGGAAAATCCACAAATGTAAACTAAGAAAAGCCCATAAAAAGTAAAATAATAATAAAATTTTTAATAAATATATACATATTATAATCAATACATATTTTTTTTTTAACGGGTAGACACATTCAGAGAAAATGAATGTGAAAAAGGATAGTACAATCATGGCATATGATTACAAACTATTCATCGTACAACCTTTAATAATTTTGTTTACATATACAAATATATATATATATACATTAAAATAAAAACTATCTAATGGTACCTATACATTCATGGCATATGAAAGTAAAGTAGTAAGAATCATGGCATATGATCACTATACTACCGACCATACAAAGGTTATATAACAAACACAAACAAATACATACATATAAAAAAAAAAAAAAAAAAAAAAAAAAAAAAAAAAAAAAAAAATATATATACACATAACGTAATGTTACATTATTACTTACCCTAAAGCACATAACGTAAGCACTAACAAAATATATATATGTTTTGAACGGAACACTGCACTCAGCGAATGTACCATATCTACTTCCTCTTTTCAGCTTTCCCCTAATATCCACCCAACTAATTGAGATCTTTAATATTCCAAAAGACCGAGGTGTTCTTCCCCTTCGGTTAGGACCCTCCAGAAGCATAGTAAACTACGATAACTTAATCCATATCATTAACCTCGAAGATTACAAAACCAACATTCAGGAAATATCTAACACACTAAATCTCCCGATAGGTGGCGCTGGGAGATATTTACGAAAAGTTAGATTACTCTGCATATCAATTTTGTATCAACAACATTAAATGTAATTGTAATAATATAGTTGGCGTTGGTTGTCTATACTTTTTTGAATTTGACATATCAGTAATTCATATTTCATTTAGCTGTACAATTGTTCGACGAAAACTCCAAATTAGTTTTTAATCAATTTTAAATAGGTAAATAACATTTTTTGCATTCGATTTCCGGCACACATAACAAAGCCAAGGAAAATATTCTTACTGGGCCACATTTTATGATTCTTCTTTTGTTTTGTTCGTATTGGTGTATTTCAGGCAGTCTTAAAAGATCAAATTTCGAACCCGATAGGTGGCACTGTCGTCGATCTCCGAAACCGCTAAATCGATTTCAATGAAATTTTGTGGATGTGTACGGTTGATTCCAGCTTGAAAGATAGGATACTTTTCGACCCGATAGGTGGCGGTGTTGTCAATTTCCGAAACAGTTTTATTTAGTCGATTGAAATTTTTGGGATGGGTGACCATACCTTAAACCATAGCTTAAAGTTTGACAGAGAGGGTAGTTATGGACCCTATTGTTAGTACTTTACAAAAAACAGGCGGGATAGGAAAACGGGTTGCGGCACTTCTCATTCAAAAATAAAGTCAAACGCTAGGAAGGACATACTATGCTGCTCTTTGTCGTGAAAACAAAACTTTATGGGGATTAGTTGAATTTTTGAATTCTTTCTATGTTCCGGGCAGTTATAATTTTGCTGCCCAACGTCAATGCACTGAAACTTTGTAACGGAACGCGTTTGATTTGATGTTTAAAGATCAAATCAAATGTAATCCAAGCGAAGGTTTCGAGGGGGAATTTTAAAGGCAAACATTCTCATTGCTCGGATTCCCCTTATTCAGATAATTTGTCATTCGTATTTAAGCGTCTTGAATTTTCCGTGCGTCTCCTTTTCAATCTCAGAGATGGTAACACCTACCACAAAATGTTTCATATGAGGGAACTCGAGAACGGAACTTCCGATTTGAGAAAAGAGTATTGGATACTCTTTGGATATGAGCTATCTTTTCTTTGTTGTGTTTGTCTACGCCTAAGGAAGGTTCATACGACGAAAAAAATTGGAAAATTCGAAAGGGAAATTGTAGAATTCTAGAAATTTATTTTCCATATATTTTGTACGGGGAGTGTTATTTTTAAATTTTTTTTTTTGGATTTGATCGTAGTATATACAGTGAGACCGCAAAAGATATTTTGGATCAAAAAATGTATCTCTGGTGGAATAGTGAATGCTCCAAATTCAAATAATTTCAGTCAAAAAGTCAATATTGGGCGGGATGAAGTTCGCCGGGCACGCTAGTATATTATAAAAATGGGCGCTTGAGACTTAAAACTATCCCTTGATAATAACGGTTCAGCAACTAGTCGGTTATAGTAGTTTTTTTTAGAAATCACAGTACATATTGTAGAGTAAACTACAGTTACTTTTATCAAATGATAAATTTAAATCTTCGCATGGATAAGCATCTGACTTTGAATAGGCTTTTAGATTAGTAACATCACAATGGTGAAAGTATGTTGGATTTCCCCTCAGTA
Organism: Cheilosia urbana; assembly: GCA_946477585.1. NCBI lineage: Eukaryota > Metazoa > Arthropoda > Insecta > Diptera > Syrphidae > Cheilosia > Cheilosia urbana. The sequence goes on along the minus strand of OX297854.1, from coordinate 59,023,015 downwards.
AATTACGTTTGTTGGTTTGCAGAGCAAAGATAATATAGCGTGGCTTCTCCATTTGGAGGTTGTCTTCACATTCCATATATGATGGTTGGTGTTTGGGACTGCAGGATATTCATACAGGTCCCAGTTTCGAAAAGCAATCTTCATCGTTTGACCATTATTAATGGGTTTGTATAGCTTTAGTTTATATGAATCAGACAATGTTATGTGAGGAATTTTCCATTGTACTTTGAGCAAATTTATATTTGCTTTCTCATCATCTTCAGCAATTAGGGAGTTTTCATCACTGTGTGAGCGTGTTAGAATAAAATCATGACGACTGTTTGGAATAATTCTCTTATAGTCTTCTGCCAATCCCATTAGTTTAGATAGGGGTATACAAAAATTAAAAAAGGAACCTTTAACAGTTATGGATAAATTTGGTGACCACGATGCATTGCTCAACATCTCACTTTCATTTTGATTTAGAGATATGCAGTTTTTGATTGTTGATGTGATGTCAACATTACGATTGCTATCAATTTCAACACCATTTAATTCATAACGAATTTCCTCAAACAGAAAAGCTATTCCATTATTTACGAGTTTGGTTTTCGCAACTGCCTGTCCATCAGTTTTCGATAATTTCCCGAAGGACTATCAAATATTATCATTATTACTGTGGTTTAAGATGCAACCGAACTGTTATGATTTCACCTCGAAAGTTTATAAGATTTCCGTCTTGATCCAAGAGATTTATTTTTATAGAACTTATCCTCTTAGCGTTCATTGGCAAATAGATGACATTTCGAGGAACTTCAACTATTTTATATCCTGGGCTAACCTTTATAGAAAATGCAAGTAATATATGCGCACGCTGATTATTAATGTACGTTTCATCAATCAGATTAAATTCAATCCGCACAATGTGCTCTCTATTTATGTTTACATAAAGATATATTTGGAGCAAGTTTTTTCTTGCTAAAACCCAAAAGCGATCCAATCGAACAGGGTCGTGAGAAATCAATCTCCATATTGCTATAAACTTCACATTTTAAAATGTTTTTGTTTGCGTTTATTTTAATGGTTAGTTTATTTTCAGCATTTTTATTATACGATTCAAGTAAACTTTGTATATAGTTATTAATATCTTCGATCTCATAGGAGCCAACAGGAAGTTTTACTTCAACCCCACTTAAATGGAATAGATTGTTAAACACATCCATATTAGGTATAGAATTGTAAGTCTGGAAATCAACTAAACCACACACATCATCAGAATTTATAATAATTGGAGGAAAGTACTCTGCAGTGAGAATAGATTGACTTCCGCTTAGCGTTAGTGTAAACGACATCGCTTTTGAAATAGAAATGAAACATTATTTGATTTTGTTTTACTTATTGTATAAGTTAACACCTCACACATTCAAATTCCTAAACAACAAGCTTATATTGGATACCCCACCTCAGCACATCCGACATTCCAACGACAACGATGCAGTAGCGACACGATTCAACATGCTCCAGGTGCATGTTGCTGACTAAGCGTCTGGAGTACGATCCCATTACAAATTTGTTCCCATATCTCCTCTACTTCCAAATTCTTTTCCCACATTCCTGCACGTAACGATTTAGAAACCTAGGTAATAAGTTTTCATTATGTTAGCTTTAAGTTCAGTTGTATTTTAAATTTCGAATAATAAAGAGGCTTCCTCTAAATAATAAAATATTTTTTTAAAATGAATTTTGCGTAGAATAATTTAATTGGCGCCCGAGCAGTGACCCAGTATCAGTATCGCGTTAGTGTGAATTGTTGCAAATAGTTCGCGAAATAGTTACGCACCAAGTCGACCTAAAGTAGCTCGCCGCGTAGTGACCTTTTCTCAGTGTGAAGCAATAGTGCACATAAGTCGACCTCAAGAAGCTCGCCGTGTAGTGACTGCAAAATTCCGTTTGAACCAATAACGCACATAAGTCGACCTCAAGAAGCTCGCCGTGTAGTGACAGTAAAGTGAGAAAGGAAAACTAACTAGTGATATTGTGCTGGGTCCGCCAAAGAGGACATCACTGGAGGTCGATTGACCAAGAGGATCACGAAAGGGTGTGGACTAGATACCCTAGTAAAGGAATTAAAAGGGAATACCATCAAATCCATCATCGTGGGATGTTCTCCATTATTACTGTAAGTACTGTAAGAGTAAAATTTAAGAAGTGTATCTTAGCTATTAGTGTTATTACTACGATTATTATCTCAATTAATTACCTACATAAACGTAACAAACCCTTAGTAAAATTTAAGAAGTGAAACATATTATTATTAACTTTAGTTCAGTTCCTTTTGAAAAATTTTATAGAACCTAAGAATAACCAAGTGAAACATTTTCCATTTGAAAAATTTCATAGAACTTAAGAATAACCAAGTGAAACATATTATTATTAACTCTAGTTTAGTTCCTTTTGAAAATTTTTACAAAACTTAAGAATAACCAAGCAAAACGCATTATTATCAAGTTTAGTTCATTTCCTTTTGAAAGTTTCCTCTTGAACATACAAAAATGCCTGACCTTCGTTCGGGTGCGTCCACAAGTGGCGTTTATTCGAATCCAATCCCCGAACATTTTTTCGAGCCTAACCCGCCAAACCCTCCAAATAGAAATGTTGCACAAACAAGCAACCCCCAAGGAATTCTGTTGGTGAACAAAACCCTAATAGTTCATTCAAGTCCACAACGTCCCATTCGGATGCAAGCAGGGATGTTGTATTAACCCCCGCTTTGAACATACTTATCTCATCTATAGTGGAACGAGTGTTAGAGTCCATGGTCCCACCCCTCGTCCAAAATTGTTTAAACCCCAATGCTGATTATTTCGCTGGCACAGACCAAGCAATCGCTCGGGAACACATAAATCGCTTAGATGACATGGATAGAATTCCAGACGTGGTCCGATGTCTCAGGACATTTTCCGGAGACCCAGGAGAGTTTAGTTCCTGGAGAAAAAGTGTTGAGCGCATCCTCGAGGTTTATGAGCCATTGAAGGGTACTCCGAAATACTACGGAATTTTAAGCGTGATACTCAATAAAATCACCGATAATGCGGACACAGCACTGGAGTCATAGAATACTCCGCTCGACTGGAAGTCGATATCAAGGTTGTAACGAAACGCCAGCGTTCGTCACACTTTCACATACCAATCCCGTATGTGGCATAGAATTTTACACTCGGCTCATAGAATTCACACTGTGTTTTTGAAGGAAAAACAATGAGTAGCCGAGTGTGAAATCCATGAGGCGAGACCTGTCTGCCAGTGAACTGTACCAATCTCGTGTACCAGATAAGGCTCCAATTATAGAAGGCGACTTAGGTCAAATTCTGAACTTTTGGTGGCTGGATTCCCATTTGGGAGACCGGCCTTAAATCAAGCAGGTCAGCCATCCCAGCTGGCTTGCTATTCCTTTCCCCTGGAACCACGCAGTAGTCGGGCCATTAGGATCCACGTAGTAGTCGGGCCGCTAAGGAACCACGCTGCAGTCGGGCCTCTCCCCCTCCTTTCCCCTGGAACCACGCTGTAGTCGGGCCGCTAAGGAACCACGCAGTAGTCGGGCCATTAGGATCCACGTAGTAGTCGGGCCGCTAAGGAACCACGCTGCAGTCGGGCCTCTCCCCCTCCTTTCCCCTGGAACCACGCTGTAGTCGGGCCGCTAAGGAACCACGCAGTAGTCGGGCCATTAGGAACCACGTAGCAGTCGGGCCGCTAAGGAACCACGCTACAGTCGGGCCTCTCCCCCTCCTTTCCCCTGGAACCACGCTGTAGTCGGGCCGCTAAGGAACCACGCAGTAGTCGGGCCACGTAGTTAGAAACGTAGTATAGACGTTATTATTATGATACGAGTAGTTTGTATAGAGAAATACAGAGATATTGTTAGGAAGCAGTTTGTATAGAGTTATACAGAGAACATTGTACACATTATCCAAATATTGTCAAGAAGTAGTTTGTATAGTGGACACAGAGAACCTTGCACACATTATTCAAATATTGTTAGGCAGTAGTTTGTATAGAGTTGTAAGGCAACATTGTAATTAGTATTAAGAAAACGCACTGCGAATAAAGTGTACCTCTAAACCAAAGTTTTGGTGTTTCTTTGGGTAAACCCTGGATCCGGCGAGCAAAACCCCGGCCGGAGAAAAAGCACATCACAAGGTGCTTAGCAATGCACTATGCCGATAAGAGAGACATAGCCACATTGGAGTACCAAATGGCGTCTCTCATACAAGGCAATAAAAGCGTGCAAGAATACTATCAATTGGTGTATACACATCTCTCCCTAATTCTTAATAGAGTATCTTGCATGGACGCGAGCCCTGACGCCATGCGTCTTCTGACTCAGACATATAGGGACAAAGCGTTAGACACATTTATTCGTGGGCTTAGAGGTGATTTGCCGCGCCTTCTTGCCATAAGAGAGCCGTTAGATTTACCTCACGCGCTGAATTTATGCCTCAAGTTGGAGAATCAGAGGTATAGGACGACTCATGCCCATAATAATCAGGCAGCTCCAAACAAATCACAAACGCAACCGCACCATGCTGCGCTACCACGTAATCTATACCACAACCAACCTGCTAGTGCATTTCCTGGTCAATCCTTTGCACCACAATTTGGGAACCAAGGTTACCGACCTTCTTTCGTGCCAGGGCAACCACTCGCTCTTCCAGCAAATCCGATGATTAAATCGGAACCAATAAGACAAGGTCAGACTCTCCAGATCAGGCATCAGCCAAATCAATTCCCACCAAGAGGACCAGTACCAGTATCCAATCAGTATGTACCCCAACAGTATGCACCAAGGGCACAGCAGGTCAGCCGATTCATTCCAAGAGGACCGGCACCCGTACCCCAGCAAGGTACATCAAGACCAAACCATATCCACCAGAATAACTGGCAAACTTCCACATAGATACAGATCTCTACCGCGATTACAATCAGGTCCCGGAAGACGAGAAGTATGAATAGACTCTAGAGGAGTATATTCAGCCTTTAGAGCAAGTGGACTATACCAACGATACCGAGGCTAGCCTGATTGAAGACTTCAGTGGTCTTCATTTTTTAGGCTAACGGACTCTTCGTTACCCTACATCGAAGGGAAGATGAAGAGTGGCGAAATCATGAAGATCCTGTAGGAAACGCGCCATAAAAATGTGACCATGAAAAAAACAAGAAAACTTCCATCATTAGTGTACGCTGAATTAGCGATTCACGACTTCGAACCAATGGCAAAGATCGACTCCACTATCCGCCCACAGATGGCATCGTTTTCCTTTCTTTTGCGATGGAAGAAATAAACCACAAGAAGAAAATATCAAATACACAAATACATAACAGGGACAAGGTATGGCGCGATAGTTTTTTTTTTGTATGGCGTTGAAAGGTACCGTAGAGTGCAAATGCAGCTTGTCAACGACTCTGGTAAGGTACGAGCCAGGGGATGCAAACCTTTTTAAACTCGCGTGCCAATGGTGGTTTGTCGCGCAGAGTGCTCCTCTGATGCGCGACCCTTGGGTTGCCGATCCCGTGTACACGCAGTGTGGGCATGTGCATCCGCCAATCACAGCAGAAAGTGGTTGAAATATTATTTTTTTGTTGTTCGCATACCCGTTGACCGAGAATCATACGATGCGACACTCAGTAATTTTCCATGATCTTTTCTTTGTTCGGCAAAAATTACGGTTGTCGAGATGACGCCGCGGTAGTTTTGGTAGGTAGATTTTGGCTTGGGGTAGTCAGTTGATATTTGGCATCGGAGTGGCTCGGACACCACAAATTCGTGGGAAGAAGAAAAAAAAAAAAAAAATTTTAACACGTTGTTCTGAGGTGCGCGTACTGGTTGGGCGAGGAAACTCGTTAAGTCCTTAGTGGAAGTTTCTTGGTATAAAAAGTATTGTGCGTGACCAAGTTTAAATAAAATGTTCAGTGTGTGTAAAGCGGGTGCTGAATGGCCGAATCCCCTGAAAAAGTCATACATGTGGGATAACAAGCCAGACGGACGAACGGGACAATAAACATACGAGTACAGTAAGCAACACAAACAAGACGAAAACAACCAAGACGAACGATACCACAGACCAGGTGCAAGCACCAAGGAGAACGGGACAATGAAACTCACAACACACAGTAAACATGCCAATGAACAATACAAAATATACACGAGACAAGAACAACCAAACAAAGGATGTAGAAGCCAGACACCAGGTGCGATGACGGACGCAACATGTGAAAATCAAAAGTGCATGCGCACATACATATATAGTGAAGAATACGGCGACGTTAATCCCGCAGCAAAAATAAATAGTGAACAAAAAAGAAGAGAATAGAGACAAAAGCAAGCGGCGGCGCATGTGAAAATCAAAAGTGCATACGCACATATATAGTGAAGAATACGGCGACGTTAATCCCGTAGCAAAAAAATAAACAGTGAGAAAAAGAAAAGAAAAATAGAAACAAAAAGAAACAGTGAAAAAGGGAATAGAGACAAAAGCAACAGTGAGAAAAAAAAAGACAATAAAAGGGCAACAACACGAGTTGAAATTGGAAAAAGTGAAAAATTTGTTGTGTGCCCTAAGGCCCCAACGAAAGTACGTGCGAATAGAAGACCAGCAGCGACGACAGGCAAGAGAAGAAGAAAAGAAGAAGCAACGAGCAAGAAGGAAAGAATTGGTTTGTAATATTTGTTTTGTTTTCCTACTGCTATTTTTTTTTTTTCCTATTTCTTTTATTTCCTTTTGAAAATAAATTTTGCATACAGTAAATTTAAATAAAATATAATAAAATGGATAGTGTACAAATATTGGCTCTGACTGTAGAAGGACTCAAAAACAAACTGACTGAGGTAAACTTGTCGACGGTAGGATTAAAACGAACGTTACAGGACAGGCTTTTAGAACACTTTGGGCTATCGCGTGGCGGCGACGAACAGAGCGAAATGGAAGATAGATTCGAAGAGGCCGATAGTAGTTTTAGGGCAGAGCAAGGGGCATCGGCGAAAAGCACATTCACACTCCGTGATATAGAGGATGCTGTGACTCACTTCGATGGGACGGGTTGCACGGACGTTAATCTGTGGATCCAGGAGTTTAAAGATAATGCCCTGATAGTCGGATGGAACGAGGTCCAGAAATTCATTTACGCGAAACAACTGCTCAGGGGTGCCGCCAAACTTTTCCTTAGAGGTGAATCGGGGATCAAGAGCTGGGAGGATTTAAAAAAGGCACTTACCAAGGAATTCGGGAAAAAATTGTCGGCCGCGGAAACAAGGCAAAAGAAACCATCGGAGACGTTGCAAGAGTACCTCTATAGTCTGCTCGAGTTGGGAAAATTGATCAACTTGGACGATGAAAGTATTATCGAATATTTTATCGAAGGGATTCCCGACGCTAGGGCCAACAAGATAGTTTTGTACCAGGCGAGCTCTATAAGCAAGCTCAAAACGCAGTTGGTTGTGTACGAAAGGGCAAAGGGACACCTCACACAGTCTTCATACTCAAGGGGAAATTCTCGTACACCAACCACTTCTAGAACACAGGCAGTAATTAAAACGGAGGGGAAAGATAGGGCTTGTTATAGGTGCGGAGAGACGACACATCTTGCTAGGGAATGCGGATCGCAAGTGTCGAAATGTTTCAGATGCGGTCAGCCAGGACATAGGGCACGCGAATGCAGATCAGATTTACAACCGAGAACACGGAGACCTGAAAATAGGGACGGACGCCCTGCATCAACAGGTGGCCGAACCGAATCTTGGCCGGAGGCTAGAGTTAGTTTAGCGATAGGGTCGAACCGAGTATTCAAGAACATCTCGGTGGGAAGGGCTACAATATGCGCGTTGTTAGATACGGGTAGCGACTTATGTCTATTGCGACACGACAGCCTTTTGATGATGGACTATCCTAAATTGAGTGAGGAGAAGAGGAACCTGCTGGGAATCGGCCAACAGAGGGTAACAACGCTAGGTAATGTTTGGCTAAAACTAGAAATAGATGGAATCCTGTTAGACCTGAATTTCTATGTAGTAAGGGAGAAGGATATGTCGTACTCGGCGATAATCGGGAACGACATCCTAGAGCAAGTGGACTTGGTAATCACAAACGACGGGGTAGAGTTTCAGGCCAAGCAGGATATTTATTTATTTATTTATTTATTTATTTAACTACTATACATAATGTCACAGTTAATCAATAATGAACGTACATTTTTACATTTCTTTCAATATTTGTTTTAAATTGAATTTTGAAAGATTGAAATCAATCACATGATAGTACTTATTAAAATCCCTCGTCAGGTTATTGATGGGGCTATTACTTAGTTACATCGAGACGTCCTTTGGTATAGGAAAATTGTGTTCCTTGTTGTCCTCGGTCTGGTATTGATGTTTACGGAATTGAGAACATATGTGGAGTTGACGGTACCAGTCAGAACGCAAAATAGGAATATAACATTGGATGTCTCTCTACGTTTTTCCAAAGTCTGAAGATTCAACAACTTTAATCGACTTATATAGGGTGGAAGACGACTTTCGGGGTTCCAAGGCAAATCACGTAATGCGAAGAGAAGAAACTGCTTTTGAATACTTTCAATTCTTGAGATTCCAGATTCGTAGGACGGACACCAAACAGGGCTGCAGTATTCCAAAACAGGTCGGACGAGAGAACAGTATAGAATTTTGAATACATAGGGATCATTAAATTCCTTTGAGAAACGTTTTATAAGTCCCAATCGGCTTCTTGCCTTGCTAACAATGGAATCCAAATGGAGATTGAAGGTGAGCTTTCTGTCAAAGACCACACCAAGATCATTAAAGCAATCAACATTTTCTACAGCTTCCTCATTAATAAAATAAATTGGCGTATTTAAATTTTAGCGTCTCGTGAAGGTCATGCTTTTACACTTCTTAAGATTAAGCTGCATATAGTTCCTTTTACACCATTCTTGCATAGTGTCAATGTCATGTTGTAAAAATAAATAACCTTGTTGGCTGTCATATGAATAGATCAGCTTACAGTCATCCGCAAATAGCAAAATCTTTGAATATGTAATGAGAGGACATAGATCGTTGATAAATAACAGGAACAGGAGTGGACCAAAGTGGCTGCCTTGAGGGACACCAGAATAGACGACAATATTTTTAGACAAACAGTAATTGAGTTTAACATTTTGCGTACGATCACATAGATATGAACAAATCCATTTCAAAATCCATTGCGGGAATCCATAAGATTCAAGTTTTTTGTATGTGGATAAGCCACATACAAAGGAAGAGAAGGACGCAGAGTTCCGTAACAAGGAACGTACAGGGGCGAGTGACGCCGAGGTGGATGAAATCCACGAGGACGCGGCCGGATGTTTTGGTAGCCGTGATTCGGAGTCCCGTAACAAGGAACGTACAGGGGCGAGTGACGCTGAGGTGGATGAAATCCACAAGGACGCGGCCGGATGTTTTGGTAGCCGTGATTCGGAGTTCCGTAACAAGGAACGTACAGGGGCGAGTGACACCGAGCTGGATGAAATCCACGAGGACGCGGCCGGATGTTTAGGTAGCCGTGATCCGGAGTTCCGTAACAAGGAACGTACAGGGGCGAGTGACGCCGAGTTGGACGAAATCCACGAGGACGCGGCCGGATGCATCGGTAGCCGTGATCCGGAAATTTTTGAGCTGACCAAAGAATTCGGAGAGATATGTTTGGCAGCGGAGGAGGCAACATTCGGTATGGAGCCGGAGCCGGAGTGGGAGCTGAATCATTTAGACATCAATATCCGAGACAAGCTGTTAGAAGTCATAGAAGGGTACCATCCAGCCAAGGAGGAACCATCACCCGTTGTTATGAAGCTGATTCTCAAGGATGAGATCCCGGTCTTCCAAAGACCAAGGCGGATGGCGTACGACGATCAAGTCGTAGTTCGGAAGCAGGTGGATGAATGGCTAGCGGAAAAGATTATACAGCCAAGTAAATCTGAGTATGCGTCGCCGATTGTTCTGGTGGCAAAGAAAAACGGAACCAAGAGGCTGTGCTGCGACTATAGGAAGCTGAATGAGAAAATTACAAGAGATAATTTTCCGATGATGCTCATCGATGAAGTTCTTGAGCGATTACAAGGGGAAAAGGTGTTCACGAAGTTGGATTTGAAGAACGGTTTCTTCCATGTTCCAATGGATCCCGAATCAAGAAAATACACGGCATTCGTGACACAGGATGAACAATACGAATTCCTGTACGTGCCTTTCGGAATATCAAATTCCCCGGCAGTCTTTGCAAGGTACATCAATGCTGTTTTCCGGACATTAATCCAAGCAGGTGTGGTAGAGGCGTACATGGATGATTTAATTATTCCATCAAAGGACGAGGAACAGGGCATCGAAAAACTGAAGACGGTCCTGGAAGTAGCGGCCAAGTATGGGCTACAATTGAATTGGAAGAAGTGTGAGTTCCTGAAGAGGAGGATAGAATTCCTGGGTTACGTTATCGAAGACAACACGATTCAGCCGTCGGAGGAAAAGACCAGAGCCGTGAAGGAATATCCTGTGCCAGGGGACAAGAAATCGCTTCAACGTTTTCTCGGATTAACTTCCTATTTTAGAAGATTTGTGGAGGGATTCGCAGTGGTCGCTAAACCGCTGTCGGATTTACTGCGTAAGGAAGCGAAATTCGGTTGGGGAATTGATCAAATGACAGCGTTTAGGCAACTGAAGGAAGCACTAACCAAATCGCCTGTTCTTAAGTTGTTCGATCCCAAAGCAGTCACTGAGATTCATGCGGACGCCAGCAAATCCGGCTATGGCGCTGTGCTGCTACAGAGGGATGAGGAAGATCGACTGTTTCACCCCATCCAATATATGAGTCGGAAAACAACGGCGATTGAAGAGAAATACCACTCATATGAGTTGGAGGTACTCGCTATCATCGAAGCGCTGAAGAAATGGAGAGTGTACGTGACAGGTTTGAAGTTTAAAATCGTCACCGACTGCAACGCGTTCGCAATGACCATGAAAAAGAAGGATGTTCCCTTAAGAGTATCCAGATGGGCTATGTTCCTTCAAGAGTTCCAGTATGAAAAGGTCCGGTACAAAAATGCGACACGTGGATGCGTTGAGTAGGGTGCACTGCCTGTTGATCGAAGAATCTCTCCATTGTCGAATAAAGGAGGCGCAACTCAAGGATGATTGGATTCGAGCGGTGAGGAAAGTTCTCGAGACAGCTCGAAAGGTGGAAAGCGATCCTAGAGGAGTACGACTATACTCTCCTGTATAAACCCGGTAAAAGAAATATAGTAGCAGATGCTCTGTCCCGTTCTCCACAATTTTCTCAAATAAATCTGACTGACACGCAACATAGCGCAGAGTCCTCTTCCGAGGAGCTGATCATAAGCGTCGAGGTACCGATCAACGTTTTTAAAAACCAGATACTCCTACAGACGGGTACAATGTCAGCCCACGAATTTCAAATAGTTTTCCCAACGTATCATCGGCACACGGTAACAGAAACCGAATATACCCCAGAGAAACTTAAAGAGATTTTAAAGAAATTCCTCAACCCATCAGTCGTAAATGCCATAAAAACTGAAGAGCGTATCATGGGTATGATACAAGATATTTATCCAAGCAACTTCAATAATTATAAAATAAGGTTTACACAAATACAAGTAGAAGATATTTTGAACGAACAAGACCAAGAAACCATTATGATAGAAACCCACAATCGCGCTCATAGGAACGCGAAAGAAAATAGACACCAAATTCTTGAAAAAGGCTATTTCCCTTCTATGGCCCAAAAAATTTATCGAATCACGAAAAACTGTTCCATATGTAAGCAAAACCCGAATTCCAACCATCCCCTATCCCCGTATATCCTGGACAAATCGTGCATATAGAGATAGTCATTTATTTTACTGACGGAAAAATAGTCCTGACCGCTATAGACAAATTCTCTAAGTATGCACTAACGAAAATTCTAAAGTTCAGATCTGCCGAAGACATAAAACAACCACTTAGGGAAATCGTATTGGCCTTTGGGGTACCAGAAATAATCGTAATGGACAATGAGAAATCTTTCAGTTCAAGCTCTATTTCATTTATGTTGAAAAACCTGTTGAAAAGGTTTTTCAAAGTGTTAAAGTGTTTAAGGTCCCTCCTTACACAAGTTCTGCTAACAGACAGGTGGAACGATTTCATTCCACGCTCTCCGAATTAATGCGTTGCATTAGAGCCAAAAAAATTCACAGCACTTTTTCCGAACTACTCGATATGTCGGTCTATGAGTACAATAGGTCGATACACTCCACGATAAAAAGAAAGCCTATAGAGATTTTTTTTGGAAAAAACAAACTAAATAACGCCGAGCAGATTGACTCGGAAAGAAAATTAATTACCGGTAGGATCAAAAATAAACAGGCCGTCGATTTAGACTACCATAACAAGAAAAGACTACCCCCGAAGAATTATTCTGTTGGTGAAAAAATTTACGTGAAAACAAACAAGCGAATAGGGAATAAACTCTCACCCAGGTATAAAAAAGAAGCCGTAGAAGAAAATAGAAATACCAGCGTCATAACAAAATCAGGAAAAGAAATCCACAAAAGTCTCATAAAACATTAATTTCCCCAACAGGTTGTTACCGCCTCTGTCCATCGCGGATATCCAGATCCTGGACTATTCATCCAGTGAACTGGTGGCGTTAGAAACCGGGACAGCAATGATACAGAATGGCAGCTTCAAAATGATTCATATCACAGATTTGGAACCATGCGAAAGCATTATAACCAACATCCGAAATCAAATAGAACACGGCATAAATGAGAGCCACCTCTCCCATCCTTTCCTTTCTCACGAACTTCTGGAAATTGAAAACATACTTAATAGGCTTAAGCCAAAAAAACAGAAATAAACGAGCACTCAACTTCCTAGGAAGCGCATGAAAGTGGATAGCTGGAAGCCCTGATCATGACGACTTCCGAATAATTAGAAATAAAATAAAAAATGTATTAAAAAATAACAATAAACAAGTGCTTATTAACAGGGATGTTATTAATAAAATTAATGAAATAACAAAAGAAACAAATGAAATCTTGATGAAAATGAAAAACAAAGACCCATTTATGAACAATATTATATCTGTAACTCAACATAAAATGAAATTACTTAAGGAAGAATTAATTAACATAGAATACGCCATACTTTGGGCGAATAAAGGAATAATAAATTCCTATATATTATCAATTAAGGAAATTAATATAGCCGAACAAATAATAAAGAAAGAAAAAATTCCTTACGGCAATATCGACGAGGCACTAAATTTTACTGAAGTAAAAGTTGCCACAAATACAAATTTGATTGTTTATATTATAAGTATACCAAGCTTAGAGTTAGATACTTGCAGTAAACTCTTACTTAAACCTGTTAAAAAAGCAAATTTTGTTAACAAATTAGAATATGAGGAAATTTTAAAATGTCAGAACAAATTTTTTGGTTTAAAAATAGATTGTAAATCATCTAACAACTTATCAATATATCCTTATCGTAATATATTAGATCTTAGTAGCACATTCTGTATTCCTAACTTACTCCTTAATATAAAAGCTAATTGCACACGCATAAACAAACAACACATTCCCACAGTAGACGAAATCTCGCCAGGAATTATTTTTCTCAATCGGTTCAACGGTACAATACAACAAGACAACGAAAATATTTTACCACTGGCCGGCACATTCATAGTCAAATTTCAAAACTCAACGATTACCATCGAAAACAAAATCTATTCATCTGACAGCGTGATATCCACACTAAAGCCATTACCTGCAATCGCTCAATTCTCGACAGCGGAGGACACAGAAGAAATGTTATCATTGGAAATGATAAAATACACATACAACAACTCCATGCCAAGAAACCAGCGAGGCTCAAGGAAAAGTTTTGACACAAAAGCCTACACGAAAAAGCCAAATACCGTTCTTTTAACGTAAGGTCAAACGAGGACGTTTGATTCTAAGAAGGGAAGAGTTAACACCTCACACATTCAAATTCCTAAACAACAAGCTGACATTGGATACCCCTCAGCACATCCGACATTCCAACGACAACGATGCAGTAGCGACCCGATTCAACATGCTCCAGGTGCATGTTGCTGACTTAGCGTCTGGAGTACGATCACATTACAAATTTGTTCCCATATCTCCTCTACTTCCAATGACAAGCGATTGTCTATTTGGTCTATTTGTTTTGTATTTCTTGCAATGGAAGAACGTCTCGTAGAATTAGTTAAATTGAATCCATTTTTGTATGATAAGAGACGTGAGTCATACAAAAATATATACGCAGAACAAAAAAAATGGAAGGAAATCGCTGAAATATTAAGTATTCCGGGTAAGTCTATTCTGCAATAATTCATATGAGGCATCTCAATTATTCATCCATTGTGTACATTTTTCAGTAGATCGAGCAAAGAAGAGATGGGTGACGCTGAGGGACCGATACCACAGGGAGAAAACAAAATTCTTCCAAGCAAGTGGCAGTGGTGCATCTTCTCCAAAAATGCCATGGAAGTATATGGAGATTATGCGGTTTTTGGAAGACATTCCTACAGCAATAAATTGTAATTGAAAATCGTTCTATACTTTGTTATAGGACTTCAGGGAACTATGGTGTAGATGAGAATGCCAATTGCTTGAATTTAACACCACAACAGCATTCAACGGCACATACAAGTAACACTCTTATGGGAATAATTGAAGATGAAAATAAAGACGAAGATAACCAGGACGCGTTTCTGCCACCACCACCACCATTATGCTTGTTACAGCCTGATGCTCCACAAAGCAGCCGAAGACTACGTCAGCCAAATATGACGGAAGAGTTGCAAAAAGCTCAGAAGATGTCTGAAGTTCTGCAGTTGGCAAAGTCATCAATTCAGACACCTTTGTCTATGCAGCTCTACTTTGCATCCTTGGCAACGTCTATCGATGAAGCTAAACTAAGTCCCCAAGCGATCTCACGAAGAAGAAATTGCCAACAGCCTTACTTAATATTACTCAGATAAAAATAAATGAAAAGACTGATATTTGTATTATTAATTTAATGTATTTATTTCTTACTGTTTTGTTTTGTTTCAATAAAAAATCCGTGAATTCTCAAAACGGGTTGATAAGAATTTTCCTGATTTTTATAAAGGCCTTTGGTGGCATATGTACTCTTTCAGAGTGTCTCTTAAGCCGAAAGCTGAACGTGGGGCATTAAATCTTGTAAAAAGTCTACACTGCGGAATATAAAGCTTTTCTTTTCGCCATAGTCCTCTGACTTCTTCCTCTCCATTCTTATGGTCCACGTAATTATCTTCCGAAAGCGCTTGCCTGTAACACTCCTCCATCGCTCTGGCTACCAAAAGCACCAATATCCACAGCAGTGAAGCAGTAATTACTGTCACAAGCTGCTAACAAAATTATGCTGTGGTAGCATTCGTAGTTTAAGTTGAGTGAACCTCCATGCGGGGGACATTTTAGTTTGATGTTGTACTTTTTCCCACTTTTGTTTCGATGTAGTTCAGGCTTAACACAGCAACAGCAACAGCAACAGCAACTTTGACAGCCACAGCGCGCTTTTTAGAGCCACTGTATTTTAATTACGTTGAACACATTAGAACAGCAACAGCGACAGCGACGTTAGTTAAATCCAAAATCGCTGTTCTACCAACGTTCCGGCGATGTTTTTCAGGTTTGTCAACATTCAAATGTTTTGAGTTTCTGACAATGACAAGGTTCCAAATTCTTTTCCCACATTCCTGCACGTAGCGATTTAGAAACCTACGTAACAAGTTTTCATTATGTTAGCTTTAAGTTCAGTTGTAATTTTAATTTCGAAGAATAAAGAGGCTTCTCCTCTAGTAATAAAATATTTTTTTTAATGAATTTTGCGTTAAATAATAAATTAATTGGTATAAGTTAACACCCAAAAGATTAGATTGACTGAAGCATAAGTCAACTAACTCCCGTTACACTTCAGTATCGCACCGCACGCTATTTTCCCTGGAAACCTCAAGTCAACGAGCAAGTCAATAACTCCACTTCCGTTCCCATTGCAGAAATCCGAAACACCTGCTTCGGCACTTTCCCATCGAAAAATATCGACTCAGCGTCTGCGTTTGGCTTGCAACTTTTGTTTACTCTAATTATAAATACATGTCATTTGTAGAATAAGTTTTGAGTTTTAATAAAGAATTGTAAAGAACGGTCACAAGACCGGAAAAAAATATATTTTTTTATTATTTAACACACGCGAAGAAAGTAACTGGCGCCCGAGCAGCTGTTATGAACCCCTATCGTATGTCATACGATTTCCGCTCCCATAAATTTTATCTTTTCGGTATGCATATGCATATATATTACTTCTCTAATCGCAATAAGCAAATTCCGCTGAAAGCAATTAGCACTTGAAAAAACAAAATTCTCGCGTTACAACCACGCGCATGCTTTATGCAATCCATGCGCAATGTTGTTTGTCGCACGAACTGCTGACGCACCCTTTTCTCCCATGCTATCGCGTCGTTGAATTCTTTCGTTCGTTCTGTAGTTAGTCTGACTTGAATCGTGGGTTGAATCACTTTGAATCATATTGTAATTTTAAATCATAACTGAAATCTCGAATCATATTTGTAATTTTAAATCATCTTTGTAATATTGAAGTGTATCAATTGAAAGTTGAAATGAAATAAAAAAAAAAGAAAAAAAAAGTGAGTTATTATTACTCGGAATCCTAACACAGCCCTTCATCTACAGTGAAAGTAAACGACCGTAGTGAAGTGAACCCCAGTGAAATCCAGAATCTAAGTAAAATCAATCTGGAACTCACAGTGTTTTTGCAAATAAAAGAAAAAAAATCTCCACAAAAGAGAGTCTGTAGAGAAAAGTGACAGTAATAAAAAAAATCCATAGTGAAGTGATCGTCGAAATTCTCTACAATTCCAAGGAACGCATCTGCGCGTATGAAAAACTCCTCTGGAGAAATACTAAGGCCCCCCAGTAACTGTAAGAGGATTACAGGCGAAAAGGAGATAGCCCTGCTGCCAGCCGCTGCAGACAGCAAGTAACAAGGAAGAAGAAGAATGCAAATCATCATTTTGCTGTGTCTTCTCATTCCGAGCTTTGTGGAAGTTCAAATCCTAGATTACACAAATTCAAAAATCTTTCCCCTAGATATAGGCGTGGCCAAAATCCAGTGAATTAACATTCAAGTTAATTCATATCATAAACCTAGAGCTGTACGAGGAAGCACTGGAGAATCTTCAACGCATGGCCTATAAATGTAGGAATGACGGGGCGCATTCCAATAGAAAGATAAGTTACTCTAATTCCAATCTATTTTCTCATTAATTAATCAGTCCATTCCCAGGTCATCGCCGTCGTCATCGTCATCAAAAACGATCAGTGAAATTCCTTAGCGTCGTCTTGCTAAGCGAATGCCACTGTATCGCATTACCAGTCGACAGCCGAATATGACCCAATTTACTCCGTATAAAAGTCCAGAGCACTTGGACACAGGCAAAGCAATTCGTGGAAATGACACCAGTACAACTTATCTGCATCCTCGCTGGGGTGTGCGGAGCTGGCTACTTGCTGGTTTGGATGGCAAAGGCAATGGCATTCTACAGGGTGCTGACTCGACTTGGTGTGTGGCAATGGTTCGGGTGAAGAAATTTGATGCGGAGGCGAACGACAGATGACGGAGGTGAATTGGGAAAAAGACAAGGGACAAGCAGCGAGTTCGAATTAACACGTCGGGACCGCCGGTCATATTCTCGCATAATTCTTGTTTTAAATATTCTAACATTTTAATTCTAATAATTCTAATAAAACAGTATCTCATACAGATACAACGTAAAGAACGATTTAGTAGAGCGAATACGAAGTGCATTCCCGGGAGACAACCTAAGACCGGAGGACGTGTTAGAAGCTATTGCAGAAGAAGAAGACCAACGGGAGTCTGACGACGAAAAGCAAAGTCACGAGGAGGAATACAGTGAATTAGAACAGCCAGGTACGAGCGACGATAAACAGAGAAGAAGGACTGCAGCAGCGTATCAGTCAGCTCAAGAAGGAGAACCACAGTTGCAACAGGAAGAACGACGACAAGAACTCAGAATGGCAGAAAAAAATAATTTCGTCTTCAGGGATGTGGAGGAATCTTTGGAAAAATTCTCTGGTGAGAACAGCAGAAACTATGCAGACTGGATCAAGGACTTCGATGAGATTGCCTCCGCTTGTGAATGGAACAATGTCCAAAAATACCTTTATGCGAGAAGATTGCTGACAGGCGCGGCGAAGTTGGCTGTAGAAGCGGCGGGAGGAGTAGCAAACTGGGCGGCGTTATGAGAAACATTACAAAGAGAGTTTGGAAAAGCCACATCTGGCATTGAAGTTCATCAGGCACTTAGAAACAGGAGGAAGGCTGCGACGGAAAGCCTTCTAGAATATCTCTTCGCAATGAAACAAATAGCAAGCAAAGGGGCTGTCGACGAATCATCGATTGTGGAATATGTGATAAATGGGATTCCCGATACGGTACAAAATAAAGCGATTATGTATGAAGCTACCACGTTAGAGGAATTAAAAATTAAGCTGCAATGTTATCAGAAGATGCAGCGACAACTACCGAAGCAGAGGTTTGAAAATAAACACCCCAATAGATCAGCTCCTGATCAGAGAGGATCCGGACAAGCAGCAACCAGAAGATGCCATAGCTGCGGATCATTATCTCATGTATTCCAAAATTGTCCGGACAAAGAGAGAGGAAGGCGATGCTTCAATGCAATCAATTTGGGCATATTTCGCCGAATTGCCCGAATGCAAGCAGCAGTGGAAATTCAGCAGGAGTACGTCAAGTGAGGTGCATTTACAAGGAGAATCACATATCAGTCAACGTTGAAGGAAAACCGTACTATGCTTTCGTGGATAATGGAAGTGACGTATCCATCGTACGGGAAAAGTTTAGAAAAGAAATAGGAGCGAAATGCGACCAGAAAGGAATGACACTTAGAGGATTTGGCAATCGGACTCAGAGAACACTTGGGTCCTGTATCATAAACTTACAAGTTGGATCGGAAAAGCATATAATTCGTTGTGAAGTAGTACCAGACAATTGGATAGCGGACAACATTTTACTGGGAAGGAATTTTTTAAGAAACGTCGAGTTGCGGCTTGATCATGGGAAAATAACGATAGTCGAAAAGGAGGCAAAGAACGAGAAGGTGCAATTGGAGAAGACGGATCAGACGCATGTCCTGGAGGGAAATGACATCTTTAAAATTCAGGTCGAAGACATGGAAACACGCAAGCACATTGTTCTGGAGAAACAAATAGGCGACGATGATTTCAAGTGGGATGTAACTAATCTCATTTCTAAATATTCACCAGCAAAAGTCGATAAGTCGTGCATTGATCTCAAAATCGAACTGGAAGACGATAAGCCGGTGTACCAGAGGCCACGTAGACTGGCGCCAAAAGAAAGAGAAGCTGTGAATCAACAGGTGGATGAATGGTTGCGAGAAGGTAACTATGCCAGTCCCATCGTTCTGGTTAAAAAGAAGGACGACTCCTATCGTTTGTGTGTTAATTATCGCTTATTGAATCGAAAAATTATCAAGGATCGGTACCCGCTGCCAGTGATTGAGGATATCTTGGAGGAATTGTACAAAGCAAAAGTATTTTCCAAGCTAGATTTGAGGAACGGATTCTTTCATGTGGATGTTCATGAGCAAAGCCGCAAATATACTTCATTTTTTACGCCGGATGGACAGTATGAATTTTTGAAATGCCCTTTTGGATTGTGTAATTCGCCTTCAGTATTTCAAAGATTTATCAACACAGTGTTCAATAACTTGGTGCGCAAGGGGTACGTTTCGATTAACATGGATGATTTGATAATTCCTAGTGAGACCGAGGAGGAGAATTTGGATAAGTTGCGAGAGGTGCTGAAAGTTGCTGAAGAAAATGGAATGTACATAAAATGGGAAAAGTGCTCATTTCTAAAAAGATCTATCGAATTTCTGGGTCATGTGATTGGGAACGGTGATATACGACCATCAACAGATAAGATAAAAGCAGTTAAAGGATTTCCAGAACCCAAACGTGTCAAGGCTATTCAAAGTTTCCTAGGACTAACTGGATTCTTCAGAAAATTACTCAGGAATTGCCAGACCACTATCCGATTTACTCAAGAAGAACGCAGTATGCACCATGGGAGCAGATGAGAAGTTGACATTTCAGACGTTGAAGGACATGCTATGCAGTGAGCCAGTTCTCAAGCTTGTCGATCCAAAACTGGAAACCGAGTTACACACAGACGCGAGCTTCTTAGGATATGGAGCAGTTCTGATGCAGAAACACGATGTAAGTTTTCATCCAGTATATTATATAAGTTTTAAGAGGCGGAAAAGAATTATACAAGCTATGAGCATGAAGTGTTGGCCATAATTAAATGTTTACGTAAACTAAGATAATAATAGATTGCAAAGCCTTCCAAGCAACGATGCAGAAAAGGGATCTTTGTCCACGAGTCGCACGATGGGCTATTATGCTGCAAGAATATGATTGTGAAGTAGTTCATCGCTCAGGAACTGCTATGCGACACGTTGACGCACTTAGTCGATACCCTACTATGCTAAAGATTGAAGACGGGATACTACATCAGGTACGCAGGGCTCAGGAACATGACGAGCATTGTGAGCTGGTGTCGAAAATTTTGCAAGAAAAGCCGTATCAAGACTACGAACTGCATCATGGGATCCTATACAAGTTTATTGAAGGAAGTCAGCGTCTGGTGGTGCCAAAAGCAATGCAGAGGGAGGTATTAAGGACTATCCACGAACAAGGATATTTTGGACCGAAGAAAATGGAGGCGGTTGCGAAGCGAGATTTCTTCATGCCACGAATGACCGAGAAGATACAGGCAGTGGTCTCCAATTGTATAGCCTGCATACTGGCCGCGAGGAAGATGGGGAAGCAAGAAGGTTTTCTAAACCCTATCGACAAAAATGACGTCCCTCTACCTCTACATACCTACCACATAGATCACTTGGGCCCAATGCCCTCAACCGCTTAGAGTTACAAGCACCTATTTGTAATCGTCGATGCATTTTCAAAATTCGTATGGCTGTACCCTATGTAAAAGCAACGACCAGTGAAGAGGTAATCAAGAGGATGGAGTCTCAGGCCGACGTATTTGGGGATCCTCATCGCGTAGTGTCTGATAAAGGAGCAGCGTTTACTTCAAACGCATTTCGTCAGTTTTGTGAAGATCGGAAGGTTCAACATGTACTAGTAACGACTGGAGTTGCCCGCGGAAATGGACAAGTGGAGCGGATTAATAGAACAATAATCGAAGTTCTGACAAAACTTTCTATCGAAGATCCGATGAAGTGGTGTAGTGTACCCACAATTAGAACAATCAAAGTAACACAAATACTCACATTACAATAGCAGCAACGCTATCGACAAACGAAGGCGCCAAGCAAAACACAAAACAGATAACGAGTGACCTAATGGCTATGCACTTCACATTGCATAAGCATTGACTCACTCAGGTTCGTGTTATGTAAACAAACGATAATTTACAATACACAAGTGTCATGCATTTTACTTATCGCGTCGCAAGTGTGAATGAAGGAGTAATCCGACTCTCCCAATTCGGGTCAATTATTGGTTTAGATTTGGGAATGCTAAGGAGGGTCAACTTGTATATAAGTAGAACATTTTTGAAAAATAAATTAGATTCATTTTGACTTTCAAACAATCTGTTTCTCATTTTATGGCAAACCCTATGGCGCATTTGAGCCTGCCTTGTATACTCTCCGCTTGCGAAACTTTTACACTTTAGATTACAGGGTTGAACTCTTACACGATGCTTACGAAA
Organism: Cheilosia urbana; assembly: GCA_946477585.1. NCBI lineage: Eukaryota > Metazoa > Arthropoda > Insecta > Diptera > Syrphidae > Cheilosia > Cheilosia urbana. The sequence goes on along the minus strand of OX297854.1, from coordinate 59,001,093 downwards.
AGAAGTAAGTGGCATGCAGTCGTACCACCCCTCCAGGTTGATAATGTAGTCGTTATATGTGATGCTAGCCAACCCAGAAGCAAATGGCAACGAGGAAGGATAGTTAGGGTTTTCCCAGCCAGGGACGGCCAGGTGAGAAGTGCTGAAGTTAAGACAACAAATGGAACATTTCGCCGCCCTGCCTCAAAGCTAGCCGTTCTTCAAATCAGTGGTGAATCTCCACGAGGATTCACGGAGGGTGGGATGTCGTCGCCGAAAATTAGTGCCACCTGCCTGCGAGACCTGCAGTGGGAACTGCTTTCTGACTGGCCCGCCGTTGACGTACCATCATATAATCTTTCATATTTCAAACAGTGTCAAAAAGAAGCCCATAGGCAGCGGACGCTTTTAGAAGAGATCCAAAAGAAATACAATTTTAAAACACCAATACATTTAATTGAAATAAACTTTTTCTTTGTTAATGATAGGTCAAAGTAGTTTTTCTTTAATTTCTACAGCGAACCTGATCAGGATTCCCAGCGATTTTTATGGAGGAGCGAAGAAGACCAGCCAATTCAAACATTTGTAATGAAGTCAATCATATTTGGTGCGGTTTGTTCTCCATGCTCTGCCGAGTATGTTAAGAATATTTACGCATCTGAGTACAAAAATAAGGCCCCGGAAGCAGTTAATGCAATAGTAAATAATCATTATGTGGATGATTATGTGTGTAGCTTCAAAGATGAAGTGCTAGCCGAAAAGATAAGCTTGGAAGTTAAGACAATTCACGCAGAGGGTGGATTTCGACTACGTAATTTTGTTAGCAATAATAAAGCAGTGCAGAAAAGATTAAACGGCGCCATGAAAGATCGCATCCAATCATCCGTCACCTAAGAGTCTAGCAAAGACGTCGAAAAGGTACTTGGAATGTACTGAAACACCGAAGACGATACATTTCGATTCAATCTTAAGTTTCATCGAGTGGAAAAGGATGTACTAATTGCAGCAAGACCACCAACTAAAAGGGAAATGCTTAGCATTGTAATGGCGGTTTTTGATCCTTATGGGTTTTTGGCTAACTTTGTCATCTATTCCAAAATTCTGCTACAGCAAACCTGGAATACCGGGATCGGATGGGATGATCAACTGCCGCAACACTTATACTATCAATGGAAACTTTGGTGGCTGGAGCTCGAAAGTGTATATTGGAGTGATTCAAGGACAACTATTTGGTGGATTCAGTCACCCAACGAAAATATAAACCATTTGTCGCCCATAGGATAGCCGAAATTCTCAACGTGTCAGAGCCCTCAGACTGGCACTGGATTCCAACGCATTTAAATGTTGCGGACGATGCCACGAGAGCTACACCACCACCAAAGTTTACCGCAAGAAGCCGATGGCTGACTGGTCCAACATTTTTACACCTTCCTGAAGAGAAATGGCCAAGCTGCCCTCAAGACCATATTCCCGAAATACTTCATGAAGAAGTCCACCCGAGGATGCTGCATTTTAGTGAGGTAAACGGTCCTTTAATTGATATTACAACATTTTCTTCATTTGTTAAAGCCAAGCGGATATATGCATGGATACGACGTTTTGTCGCAAATACCTTGGGACGGAACCGTATACTCGGACCACAGTCGAAGGAAACGGCTACAAAAAATAAAAACACTGCCATCCGAAACGAACTAACTGCCAAAGAGCTTGCGTCAGCTGAAAGGTTGATGTGCCGCCAAGCTCAACATGAGGTTTTTTATCAAGAGAAGTCTTCACTTGAAAAGGGACAACCCGTTGCAAAATCAAGTTGCATATTCAAACTCACGCCATACTTGGATAAGGATGGTTTACTTCGTCTGAGTGGACGACTAGATGCCGCCTACTGTCTACTTGCGGATGCTAGGAGACCAATCATTTTGCCGCAGCAACATCCACTCACACGGCTTATAGTCTACCATTTTCACCATTCACTTCATCATCAAAACGATGCTTTAACCATAAATCAAATTCGTCAGCGTTACTGGGTTCCACACATTCGATCGGTCTTAAAAGCCACTAAAAGGAATTGCCAAGTTTGTAAACTAGCCCGAGTCAAACCTGCTACCCCACTCATGGGACAGCTGCCACCAGATCGTGTCACACCCTATATTCGCCCATTCACGTACGCTGGTCTGGACTACTTTGGACCACTTCAAGTTTCAATTGGTCGTCGAAGAGAAAAACGATGGGTGGTGCTTTTTACCTGCCTCACGATCCGAGCTATTCATCTGGAACTGGCAGCCGATTTATCTACAGATGCGTGTATTTTATGCCTGAGGAACTTTATTAATCCATTTCAGATGAGAAGTGACAATGGAACAAATTTTATAGGAGCTCAAAGGGAACTTAAACGTGAGTCTCAACTTTTCGACACTGATCGCATTCATAACGAAATGGCTGCTAGGGGTATTGAATGAAAATTTAATTGTCCCTTAAACCCAAGCGAAGGAGGCGCGTGGGAACGTATGGTGCAATCTGTAAAAAGGGTTCTCCTGATGACGCTGCGAGAGGAAGCACCACGGGTGGAAACCCTACGAAGTCTATGGATAGAAGCCGAGAACATAATAAATTCTAGACCCCTAACCGAACTGCCGTTAAGCTCCGAAGAAGACGAACCGTTGACTCCCAACCATTTCCTGATCGGCTGTACCAATTCAACACAAACGCCTAACCTCGATGACTCATCAGTGTGCTGCCGAAAACAGTGGAGGATAGCACAGCAGCTAAAGAATAGGTTTTGGAAGAGGTGGATTTTGGAATATCTTCCGATACTTACCAAGCGAAGCAAGTGGCATGAAGCAGTAACTCCTCTTAAGATTGGCGACCTAGTCGTGATTTGCGATGCAAGTCAAGCACGAAGCAAATGGCAGCGCGGGAGAATTACACAAGTATAACCAGCCGCAGACGGCCAAGTTAGGAGCGCCGAAGTTAAGACGTCACACGGGAACTTGCGTCGCCCTGCCTCGAAGTTAGCGATTTTGCCGGTCAGTGGTGAATCTCTTTAAGGATTCACGGGGGGTGGGATGTCGCTGAAGGCTACCAATACCTATTGTGACGGCAGATCAGCCGCCGCAAAGTGGCGTATATCGACGAAAACCAATAGAAGCGAATCACTGATTGGCTGAAAGACGAATTTTATCTCGAGCTACACTTCCGATTTCTATTTTAAGTCAGTCGACACTTACAGCTTGAAACCGACAGCAGCAACAGAAAAGGGTGCGAACAAATACAATTTTTAAACAAGCCACAAACGTTACAAATAATACAATAAACTATCATTTACTAAGAAGTCAACTTGTGCCGTGTCTTTATTTCGTAACACTATCATTTGTGTTATGTGTATTGTCTTCTGCTCCATACCGGTTCGAGGCGAAGATGTGTCGGGGATGGTTTTCTTGTACACATCTTTCAATGATGCGTTGCTAAGCTTTGCCCCATAGTATGTGTAGCATTTATCTTCTCTGGTATATTTGCTGTTGGGGAAGTAGTTGCTGATTTACCCACCACACCGTCGTCCTTCCTCCAAGCTGGCCGTGTTAGAACTATATGGTGAATCTCGAAGAGGATTCACGGAGGGTGGGATTAGGATGTCGTCGACGGTAAAGTCAAAAGACAACTAAACTCCCACGCTCCCCACTAGATGGGGGGCATAAGCACATAAAAAACTCGACTGATTGGCCGACCAATGGCATTATTCTATTATCACCCGAGTTACATCCGCAACGAAAATGTTCGATACGAAAAATGTAAACGCCAACATTTCCAGCGGAAAATATTGACACAAGTGTTGATGCGACCATCAAGCCTGAAAAAGAAACCGTATCCCACAAAGTAAACGAAAAAGCAGAATTACAGAATTCATGATAACGAACTGTTTCGGGGCGACGATTGTAGCAAACCCACATTCTAAGTTGAGTTTACTTTTTACTTTCTGAAAAAGCGGTAAACAGTCTCCGAAATAAACATTTCTTAAGTCCCGCACTTACTAGGCACAAGAAATTATAACCGGAAATAAAATACAATTTAAAAACAACCAACCAATATTCATTCGACAAAAAGTCATTGTTCGGTATCTCGACGATAACGAATTCGAGGTGCCAGTCAATCACCTTGAACTTTATACTATCGCCCAGCCATCAGCCACTCAGGCACCCTCGGTCATCTACCTAATGACCCACACACCACTCGCGTACAAATCAGGATACCACCCGACACACAGCGCAGTGATATGCTGGCAACAGATACCAGAGCCGAGACATGGTTGGATTGAATCGTCATCCACTGGTGGTCGACTTGAACACCCGATATCTCGCGCCGAAAGTAATGGCACAAGCTCCATGGCAAATATATACGGCGGCGATAATGGCAGTGGGTGTTACGATACGGTCTATCTCCACATCTATATACATGTCACGCAACTGCTAAATCTCTGTATACAACATAACAACAATCAAAACAACTTATAATTTACAGCCCCACACAAAGGATTAGCTAGTTTGGCGTCCCTTCGATGGTCCGATCGTATAGCAAGTGTACCAGCAAAAACAAAGAACATGTAATGTACATAATGTACATAAGCACCGCTGCTAAGTAATCTGGTACTCTATCCAAGCCAACAGCAAATCGTTGATTTGGACTCATAATACTGGCTGGCGTGGGAACGTTGTTCATGGTGTGGCGATGGGCATCCCATGCCTGGGCATGGTACAACGTAGTGGACACCATCGGACTATGGAAATTCGACTGACATGGCAGCTTGGCGACGGCGACTGGCCCATGACGGAGAGGCAGTCACTTCACTTCAGTTTCGTTTTCGCATTCGTTTGTTGCTTCGACGTTAGAAGAGTACGATTTATTGGAATATCTCATTGAAGGGATACCGGATCAAGTGATGCGTTCTTCTCCGTGACAAAGAACATCTCCTGGAGGCATTTAAGATGGCGAATCTCGCCCAACGAGTATGCTTCTATGTAGCCATCTACAACTACATGTAAACAGTCATTCCGATGCTACAACTGCAACGCGTTAGGGCATTGATCAGCCAATTGCATAAGAAGCCCAACAGACAACTAGGCGCATGTGATGTTTGCGGGAAATTGGGACACTATGCTGCTGAATGTACCAAGAAGAAGGAGTCCCGAATTTACCATGAGGAGAATGATGCCGTCCATGATGATAATGTAAGAAATTTATTATACAAGGTGGCGCAAAAGTAATCCTCCTATCAGAAAATGCTATAAATTTTGCGATTGGCCCCTAATGTCAGTTCTGTTTTGACATTTGTGTAGTAATTACATGCGAAATACACGTTAATAAACAATGTTACGATACACTGCTCCAGAACGCGGAATATTGGTGACTATTTATTTGAGCAATAATCGGTCAGTGACTTTGGCACAACGTGAATTTCGTCGCAGATTTCCTAGCCGTCCAACGCCTACTGGTGAAACACTGCGACGTTTAGCCGCTCGCCTCCAAGAGACTGGCACAACACGAGATGCTGCCAGGCGTGGCAGACCCCGGAGTAGCCGTTCTGCAGAGAATATTGCTGCTGTAGCCGAAGTTGTCATGGAAGCGCCGTCGACATCGACCAGACGACGTGCCACGCAAATGGGTATCAGTCGACGGTCTTTACAGCGAATTTTGGTACAAGATTTGAAGATGTTTCCGTACAAAGTCCAATTAAAATCGTGGCTGCGTGCATTAGGAAAAAAAAAAAAAAAAAACAACGGGAAACAAAAGCGAGGAGCGAGCTTGTGCTTCGTTTAATGGAAATCCCGATGCAGCTGCGTGGTGAGTTTGTGCCAACCCCCAAATTGTACCATGACGACGACAATGAAACGGCAGCAGATGCAGATAGCGTTATTGATGAGAGTGTAGAAAAGTATGAAGACAGTATTGCGTATCTACAACAAGATGATGAGGAGTTGCAGCTGGAGGACATGTCGAAACACGAACAAAAGAAGACTGAGACGAGTGGAAGACAAGAAAATGAAATGACAGATGAAAAGCAGACTGATGAAAAGAAAATAAACTTTGACGAGTGACGAGTGGAGTTAAATATTATGAAGAGGGAGCCGCAGTTACAGAAGAGAGAGAACGAGGTACTACAAAAAGAGAACGAATTAATGAAAAGAGCCAATAGTAAACAAGAAGTTAGTGTTAATCAAAACGAGACGGACGAGAAAAAAATGAATTTCTCAATGATAAAAGATTTGTTGCCCGAGTTCATTGGCACCGGCGATAATTTTGAACATTGGGAGATGCAACTTCGAAATGTCTTAAAAGCATCAAAGTTTGATGACAGCAATACTAGAGCACTAATCTCAAACAAACTCAAAGGAAAAGCTCTAAGATGGTTCCATAGCAGAACTGACATGATGTCGGTGCCAATTGACGACTTGCTGGCCGACATGGGTGCTTAATTTAAAGATCGTGCTAGCAAGCTTATGATGAAACGTAATTTCGAAGAGAGAAAGTGGTCGTATAATGAAACGTTCCAGGAGTACTTCTATGAAAAGGTGATCCTCGCAAATAAAATTAAAATTGAGGATGACGAATTATTGGAATATCTCATTGAAGGGATACCGGATCAAGTGATGCGTTCGCAAGCCAAAATGCATTGTTTCCGTGATAAAGAACATCTTCTGGAGGCATTTAGGAGGGTAAATCTTGCCAAACGAGCACCGCTTTCCCGAGAGTATGCTGATATGCAGCCATCTCCGTCTAAACCATCAGGCGCATGCCACGTTTGCGGGGAAATGGGACACTATGCTGCTGAATGCACTAAGAAGAAGGAGTCCCGATTCTACCATGTGGAGAACGATGCTGATCAGGATGATAATGTAGGAAATTTATTGTATACTTTTGTAGGATCAAATTTAACGTGTAAGATTTTATTAGGAACTTTGATTGATACCGGCAGCCCCATTTGCTTAGTATGCCAGCAGTTCTTGCCGCAGAAATTTTTGGAATAAATAAAAGTCAACTTAGTATTGTTCGAACTGTTAAGGCTTATGTTTTATTGGAAGAAGAAGAAGTGGAAGTTAATATGTGTGTAGTAAAAGATGAAACGATGATATTCCCAGTAATTTTCGGTAGAGATTTTATAAAGACATCAAATTTAATTCTAATGAAAAGAAGGAAATCTCAAATAGAAAAGAAATCATGTGACGAAGACTGTAATTGCCTTATGAATATTGAAGTTGACGAAATGAATGAATGTACAGATGACGAACATCTTAGTTTAGACGAAAGAAAAATATTTCGAAAAGTATTTAATGATTTATATTATTTGAACTGTAATCGTCCTGATGAACCGGAAAACAAATATGAGATAAAGTTATTATTAAATAGCGAAAGGCCATTCCATTGCTCCCCTAGGAGATTATCTTATTATGAAAAGGAACGTGTACAGGTGATGTTAGATGAAATGTTGAAACAAAATATAATTCGGCCTAGCAAATCGGAGTTTGCTTCCCCCATTGTGCTGGTGAGAAAAAAAAGTGGCGACATTAGAATGTGTATAGATTACCGAAATTTGAATAAAGTTACGTTGAAAGGCAATTTTCCAATCCCGTTGATAGATGACCTGTTAGATAGATTAGTCAACAAAACTATCTTTACGTTGCTAGATTTGAAAAGTGCTTTCCATCACGTCCATGTCAGTGAGGAATCTATAAAATATATATCATTCGCAACTCCACTTGGCCAATACGAGTATTTGCGAATGCCGTTTGGGTTGAGAAATGTGCCCTCTACATTTGAGCGTTTTGTAAATTAGATATTTGATGATTTGATAAGAGCGGGTAGAGTAGCAATCTATCTAGATGATATCATGATAGCTACAGATAATTTTGCAGAACATTTGGCTATACTTAAAGAAGTTTTTGAGAAATTAATAAGGAATAAATTGGAATTGAGAATAGATAAATGTCGATTTATGAAGTCGCAGATTAGGTATTTAGGCTATATAGTTTCAAAAGATGATATCAGACCAGATGAAAAGGGTATCGAGTCGGTAGTGAAGTTTCCCATTCCCCAAAACGTGAAAGCCGTACATAGTTTTTTAGGACTCTGTTCTTATTTTAGGAGATTCATTGAAGGGTTTTCAATCATAGCTCAAACGTTATATAACTTAATCCGAAAAGACGTTAGTTTTAAATTCGGAGAAGCCGAACTGAAGTGTTATGAAAGATTAAAAGCAGAGTTAGTCGCTGCACCCATATTAGCCATTTATGATCCGCGGGACGAAACAGAACTTCATTATGATGCCAGTGCCCTTAGTTTCGGAGCTTTATTGTTGCAAAAGAAAAAGAGTGATGGAAAATTTCATCCTGTATTTTATTTTTCGAAAAGAACTACTGATCATGAATCTAAGTATCACAGTGTTGTAAAGTGCACCACTTGATGCATACCAAGCACTTTACAACCTCCTTACCATTTTTCCTTTGTATGCAAGATGTTTAACCCTACGATCAATGTTGCAACTTTGTAACAATATATTGATTGTCCCAAATAAACATCCTCACTAATTGCTATTTCAGCTTGCCACTTCCAGCGTCAATGCCCAACACTTCCGACCTAAATAAACAATGCTTATTTATGGTTTTTCCTTCATTTCCATTGCGCAACTAAGTGCCCAAACCAATTAACCCAAGTCAATCAACTCATTATGCTTATGTCGCACTTTCCACCATACGAACGATCGCTTAATGAATCGTATGCGCGACAAAGTAACATGAGCCGTTTGACTTGAACTTGCCCGGGAATTCCCTTCCGTAATTCCCTATTCTTTTTGTTTTCTTTCTTCGTTCATCGAACCTCGAATTGAATGAATCCATCGAGGGGAGTGATATTGCGCACTGGGTATGACGCTGCTTTCGATTTCTTAAGACACTCTAGTTTCAACAGTCACGCGGGTCACGTCGAGATCTAGTCGATTAAGTTCTAGGCAGTCGCCCGGGATCTTCCTGAATCGTTATCCAAAATCCTTCCACTAAATCTCAATTCTATATCGTGAATCAATTCTATATCTTGAATAAGAACTAAAACTCATATTAAAAATTATAAGACTTAGTATAATAATTAGTTTAAGTTAGTAAATAAAGATATAATTATCAAGTGAAATTGTTTTGTTCGTTGTTTATTTTATTTTTGGACGGAACAAAAAACGCTAAAAGGTAACGACCCAACTGAGAGTAGTACTTCTCAGTCTAAAGACAAAAGTACAACATAAATTTTGGTGTCAGATGTGGGGTCTGCCAAAAAGGTGTTAAAAGTCCAAACAGTGCGAACAACAAACCCTCAGTGTCAAAAAAAAAAAAAAAAAAACTAAACTAATAACAAACATCAGTCAAAACAGTGCGAACAATAAACCCTCAGTGTCAAAAAAAAAAAAACTAAACTAATAACAAACATCAGTGAAAAAAAAAAAAAAAAAAAGACTATCAGTGCAAGTAAAAGAAAAATTAATCATCACAAATACAGAAAGAAGCCATCAACCGTGCAGAACCTTCAATACCAACACCATTCTACAACTCTACCAGCTCAGCTCTACTACATCTTTAATCAACTTCAACATCGCCACAATATCTAGTAACTATTACTCTACTATTTTTTTTGTGTTTTGTTAAGCCTTATTCTAGTCCTGTACTCTATAGCTAGTTTTAAGTAAATTATCTAACAGTTCCTGTGCGAAATTTAGCATATAAGAAAATTGCTTTCTTTCACCTTTTTTTTTTTTTCACATGTTAGCCGAAGATAGTTTAGTCTCCATCTCAGAGTCAGAAGATTCCAGCACAGTTAATAATTCCTCTTCCTCTGAATCCTCTGAATCCTCAATTATGGCTCCTAAATTAGATCGCTCTTTCGCTTTCAAACTCATCCCCGAGTTTGATGGTAATAGAGCTCACCTACACAAATTCTTAAACGCGTGTGACCTGCTAGACCAAGAAACCTCTGCTTCTGAATCGCCACTTTTGATGACCATAATAAAAACAAAATTGATCGGACCTGCATATAATATCGTGAAATACTCAGTATTCGAAAATTGGACAGAGTTAAAAAATAAGTTGCTACAACAATTTTTAGAAACCAAATCCTTATCTCAACTCCAACTAGAGTTGATCCAAATAAAACAAAAACCAAATGAGACAGTGCGGGTCTACGCTAATCGCCTCGAACAAATCTTGGCAAATCTGAACGACGCTTGCATCGCTAGCGAGGGCAGTGATCATGCCGAAGTTATAGAGAATCTAAATCGTAAGACTGGATTATCACCCAAAATAAATTTAATTATTAAGGCTTCCAGATTTGAATCTCTTACAGACGCCATAGAGGCCGCTGTACAAGAGGAAAAATGTTTTTCTCCTTCTATACCGAATCCTAATACTAGCTTCAAGACAAAAGTAAATTGTAGCTATTGTTCTAAGCCCGGTCATACTATTGACCAGTGCTATACAAAGAAAAATAGAGAGAAATTACCCTTAATTAAAAGTGAAGTGAAGACAATAACTGTAACGTGTAACTATTGTAAAAACCCTGGACATCATATCAAGGAGTGTAGAAAAAGAGAATACAATAATAGGCGCCGTCAAGAAAATTCTCAACTCCAATATTCACAACCTCAAAACTCTCAACCTCAGAATCGGAATCCTTCTCCTCCGACTCATAATTATCATTCGGAAAACCACACGGAGGCCGGAACCAGTGGCAGGGTCCGGACCAACAATTAAATTCTCCTCGCCACATCTTCCATGTCAATCTCAATAGCAAAGTTAATCGTGTAGACTCTATTGAGATTTCTTCTAAAAACCTACTAAATCCGAATCCTGCTAAATTCCTCATCGATGGTGGTAGCGAAATCTGTTTAATAAAAATTGATAAATTAAAGCCAGAAGCAGCAATCGACTCTTCCTTAATTCATTCCTTGTCTGGAATTACGGAATCCATTATACTAACCCAGGGAGTCGTCTACTTTGATATAAACCTACCATCAAACATCACCATCTCGTATCCATTTCATGTAGTAGATAGGAACTTTCCCATTGTTACTGATGGAATAATCGGTAATAACTTTTTAGACGATCATTTAGCCCAAATCAATTATGGAACCAAAATCTTAATTCTCCTCTTCAAAAAACATATCATAGAATATGACTTAATTCAATCCCATTTAGTAACCATTCCCGCTAGAACAGAAATCATGGTCCCAGTTCATAAGAAAGTTGACGCGGATAGTATATGTCTCTCCCAACAACTTCCCAACGGATTGTATATCGGTAATAGCATTGTTCCTGCCAATCGTCCCATTTCACACATATCTGTAATCAACTCCTCTGAATCTGAAATTGAGTTCAACACAGAAGAATTGTTATTCGATAAAATTTCTAATTACAATGTCTTCCAAATCCAACAATACCCTTCTACTTATGATAGAATTCAAGCCATCAAGGAATTAGTCATAACTGATCATATGACTAATGACGAACGAGACTCCATTCTAAATCTTTGTCTACTGTATAGTGATTTATTCTACCTAAAGGGGGATAAATTAACTCATACTACTTCAGTCCAACATTCGATCCATACCCCTGATTCTACCCCTACTTATATCAAACCCTACAGGTTACCTGAAGCTCAGCGACAGGAGGTAAATAAACAAATTCATGAGATGATGGACGATAATATTATCCAACCATCGAATAGTCCATGGAATTTTCCTCTTATCGTTGTCCCTAAGAAACCTGATAGGAATGGTAATAAGAAATGGAGAATCGTAGTCGATTTCCGTAAGCTCAACGACAAAACAGTCGGTGATGCTTACCCACTCCCCAATATAACTGATATTCTAGATCAGTTAGGGAGTTCCAAATTCTTCTCCACCTTAGACCTCGCTAGTGGATTCCACCAAATCGAAGTTAAGCCTGAAGATAGAGAGAAGACAGCCTTCTCCTCGCCGTTTGGTCATTACGAGTTCATTAGAATGCCTTATGGATTAAAAGGTGCCCCCGCTACCTTCCAAAGGTTAATGAATAACGTTTTGACTGGTCTTCAAGGTATAAAAACTTTCGTTTACATGGATGACATCGTAGTCTATGGCAAAACACTAGGAGAACACAATTCCAAATTAGTTGAAATCTTTGATCGTTTGAGAATGCATAATCTCAAACTGCAACCCGAGAAATGTCAGTTCCTGAGATCAGAACTTACTTACTTGGGACATATAATTAATGAATCTGGTATTAAACCTGATCCTCAAAAAATCCAGTGCGTTAAAGACTTTGTTCAACCCAAAAACGCCAAGGACATAAAAAGTTTTCTGGGTCTTGCTGGATACTATCGCCGTTTCATCAAAGACTTCGCTAAAATTTCTAAGCCTCTTACCAATCTTCTCCGCAAGGATGTCCCATTTGACTGGACTCCTCTTTGTACTAATTCTTTTCATGGATTAAAAGAAAAACTTATTAATCCTCCTCTTCTACAATATCCCGATTTTACGAAAAATTTTATTCTAACAACAGATGCTAGTGATGTTGCTGTTGGTAGTGTGCTTTCTCAGGGTGAGCCAGGAAATGACTTGCCTATCGCATATGCCTCTCGCACGCTGAATAAGAGTGAGAAGAACTATTCCACTACAGATAAGGAATTGCTTGCCATTGTATGGTCAGTCCGGCATTTCCGCCCATATCTGTATGGAAGAAAATTCCTCCTTATCACAGATCACAAGCCACTCATTTACATTCATAATTGCAAGGATATTAGTTCCAGACTAATGCGATATCGCTTGCAACTCGAAAAGTTTGATTATGAAATCATTCATAAAAAGGGCGAACAAAACACGAACGCCGACTGCCTTAGCAGGATCGCTAAAATGACTCTTCGATCGTCTCCTAAAACGCCTTCTACATCGTCTACTACATCGTCTACAAATTCGTCTTCTAACTCTAGTACCAAATCGTCTACCAAATCGTCTACTAATTCGTGTGCTAATTCATCTTCTAAATCGTGTTCCAATTCTTGTACTAACTCATCTACTAAATCGTGTTCTAATTCTTGCTCTAATTCATCTCCTACATCGTCTACTAATTCGTCTAGTATATCTTGTTCCAAACCTCTTACTAATTCATTTACTAACTCGTGTACTAATTCTTCCAAATCGTCTACTAGCCCTTCTACCGATTCAACTCCTATATCGTCTCCTAGCTCATCTACCAAATCTTCTTCCAATCCGTCTACCAGTTCGTCTCTTGCTAATTCGTCTCCTATTTCGTCGCCAAATCCATTTACCATATCGTCGTCTAACTTCACTACCTCACCTCCGGATCCATGCACTTCTTCACAACTCATTAATTCTCCTACTACTCGTGAACCAACTCGTGAAGAAATTCAAACTATTCTTAAGGAATTTCACCAAAATCCTATTGGAGGACATTGTGGCGTAAACCGCACCTTTAAGCGAATAAAATTATATCATAAATGGAAAAATATGTTCCAAGATATAAAAGCATACATCAAAAATTGCGAGCCTTGCCAAAAAAACAAAGTCACAAAGTACACCATGGAACCTATGGTAATAACTTCAACTGCTAAACATCCTTTTGAAAAGATATCGATTGACATCGTTGGTCCATACCCAACCACTTCCAACCACAACAAATACCTCCTAACTTTCATCGACGACCTAACCAAGTACACCGATGCAATTCCATTACCGAATCAAGAAGCTAATACAATTGCAGAAGCTTTCGTCAAAGAAATAATCTTCCGCTTCGGTACTCCCAAATACGTTTTATCCGATCAAGGGCAAAATTTTCTTAGTGACATCTTCAAAAACGTATGCAAACTTTTAAAGATCACTAAACTTCAAACCACAGCTTACCGACCCCAATCAAATGGGTCGTGTGAACGAAGTCACCGAAACTTCGTGGAGTACCTCCGCTGTTTCATTAACAAATCTCAAGATGATTGGGATTCTTGGATTAAATATGCCGTATTCGTCCACAATACTACCCCGAATACCTCAACTGCTTTTACCCCTTTCGAGTTAGTATTTGGAAGACAAGCCGAACTTCCTACTAGCTTAACTAAAAATCCAGAAGTTTGTTATAGCTATGATTCGTACGCAAACGAATTAAAATCTCGATTACAACATGCTCATCACATTGCTCGAGATAACTTGGTCAAAAGTAAAGAATCCTCCAAGATCCAATATGATAAAAGGCAAAACCCTGTAACTTTCACAGAAGGAGATCATGTTCTACTTAAAAACGAGAGTTGCCCTAAAAATAAAAATAAGAAGTTACTTCCAATATGGAATGGTCCATATGAAATCATCTCTTCCTTTGGAGTTAACTCAGTACTTAAATACAAGAACCGAACTCTTAAAGTACACAACAATAGACTCAAATTGTTTTCCCCTTAATAACATTCCTATATCTTTCTAGACATGGACGGAATTTCTATAAAAATCTTCCTTCTAAGTACCCTCGTGTATTTGACTTCTGCAATGGCTATATACAATCAACCACTAACACCTTATGAAATCACCGATTTGAAAAACAAAACTGGAATCTACTATCAAAACATCGGTAACGTCAAGCTCTTTTCAACCCATTGGAAATTAGTAATATATTCTAGTCTAAGCGAATTTGATACTCAATATAAATCCATTCTACTATACCACAAAAAAATTTCAACCCTTTGCGAACAATTCCTCTCAAACCAAGAATCCTTAAACCAATGTACTACCCTACCCATTCAATCATCCATGATTCTGGACAGACTTAATGAACAGGATCTCATTATAAATAAATATCTTGGTACCACTTTAAAACCCCGTTTATCCAAACGAGGACTTCTAAATGTTGTCGGGACTATTTCTAAGCAATTGTTTGGAACCCTTGATGACAAAGATGCCAAAATGTTCTCTGAGCACATACATAATCTAGATCAACAACAAAGCCATGCTTTCAATCTGTATGAAAAGCAAATATCTGTTTCAAAAAATACTATACACCAACTAAACCTTACTAACGAACAATTATTCGCTCTAGAAGAAAAACTAGAAAAAACTAGAAAAAACTAGTCTAAACATGGAGAAAATCCAAATTAATCAGAATAACCATGACTACCTAACCGAATCATTTTTCCAATTAACAGAACTATTTACTATGTTTAATTCCTTATCAGAATACTACTATTCAGCAAAAAGCCACCTTTTGGAAGCTATTTATTCCGCAGCCCATGGAAAACTACATCCATATCTTATAGATCCCTCAAAACTGACCGAAGAAATCAGAAAAATGCAGGCTTTCCTTCCTGAAGACAAATGTCTCCCATTCCCCTTACAGGAACAATACATTGATAAACTCTTTAACATCTTAGAAACACATATATATTTTTTCAACGACAAAATACATTTTCTATTGAAAATTCCACTAACCACATCTAAAAGCTATAGCATTTACAAAATGACCAGTATCCCCAATCATGTTGGAAACAACTCGTATTCCGTAATAATTCCTGAAAAACCACTACTCGTCATTGATTCTGAAAAACAGTCTTACTTCCTCTACGAAGAACAAAATTTAGAAAAATGTTTTAATACCCATAAAAATAATTACATTTGTGAACAGAATGGACCAATTTTATTTACTCATCTCAGTAATTCTTGCGAACTTAACCTGCTTTCTACATTACCAAGTACTCCTAATAGCTGTAAAATGCAAATTATGCAAATTCTTCATCCAATATTCCTACAACTAGCCGATTCAAATTCTTGGCTATTCGTCTCCCCAAATCCCGAAAATCTTATAATAAAATGTCAAAAATTTAACTCCCAATTAACCCTTAACTCAACTGGAATACTGAAAATCGATTCTAATTGTGTAGCAAACACAAAATATCAGTCCCTTACTTCCAAAACTAATTATGAAACTGATATAAAATTAAACTTTATTTCATCTGCCATTCCCGTATCAGCTCCAAATATTACCCAATTTCATTTCAATAAACTACCCACCATAGAAACTCAAACATTTACCATTCGAAACCAAATTAATGACCTTAACGCTATAAGTAAGAGCTTAGACGATATAAACTATCACACAATCTTACATCCCATTGAAAGTTTCTCAAATAAACATATAACTACAATCTATATTCTCTTAGCCATTCTTTTTATTATTATGTCCATCGTTATTGCCCTTTTAAGAAAACTCTTTACAAAAATTGAGATACCCAAAGATCTCAAAGCTTCTGAACTTTTGCCTCTACCAAAACCACGATCAACCACAAATCTTTCTCCTCCTATTCTCACTTCAAGCAAGTTCTCATCAAATCTCTCTCGTTCTCTTTCCCTACCAAAAACACAAACCAATAATGGTCCGTCATCTTCTGCTTCTTCAACCGAAACTCGTACCAATCCTAGGTACAAGTTTCGTTCTTAAGGGGGGAGGTGTTGTAAAGTGCACCACTTGATGCATACCAAGCACTTTACAACCTCCTTACCATTTTTCCTTTGTATGCAAGATGTTTAACCCTACGATCAATGTTGCAACTTTGTAACAATATATTGATTGTCCCAAATAAACATCCTCACTAATTGCTATTTCAGCTTGCCACTTCCAGCGTCAATGCCCAACACTTCCGACCTAAATAAACAATGCTTATTTATGGTTTTTCCTTCATTTCCATTGCGCAACTAAGTGCCCAAACCAATTAACCCAAGTCAATCAACTCATTATGCTTATGTCGCACTTTCCACCATACGAACGATCGCTTAATGAATCGTATGCGCGACAAAGTAACATGAGCCGTTTGACTTGAACTTGCCCGGGAATTCCCTTCCGTAATTCCCTATTCTTTTTGTTTTCTTTCTTCGTTCATCGAACCTCGAATTGAATGAATCAATCGAGGGGAGTGATATTGAGCACTGGGTATGACGCTGCTTTCGATTTCTTAAGACACTCTAGTTTCAACAGTCACGCGGGTCACGTCGAGATCTAGTCGATTAAGTTCTAGGCAGTCGCCCGGGATCTTCCTGAATCGTTATCCAAAATCCTTCCACTAAATCTCAATTCTATATCGTGAATCAATCCTATATCGTGAATAAGAACTAAAACTCATATTAAAAATTATAAGACTTAGTATAAATCGTTATCCAAAATCCTTCTACTAAATCTCAATTCTATATCGTGAATCAATTCTATATCTTGAATAAGAACTAAAACTCATATTAAAAATTATAAGACTTAGTATAATAATTAGTTTAAGTTAGTAAATAAAGATATAATTATCAAGTGAAATTGTTTTGTTCGTTGTTTATTTTATTTTTGGACGGAACAAAAAGCGCTAAAAGGTAACGACCCAACTGAGAGTAGTACTTCTCAGTCTAAAGACAAAAGTACAACAACAGCTTCGAGTAGGAGACCTTAGCTATAATTTATGCACTCCAAAGATTTAGAATCTATTTGTGTGGAATGAAGTTCATAATAGTGACGGATTGTAACTCGCTGATTTTGACATTAAACAAGAAGGAGATAAACCCGAGAATAGCTAGGTGGGCTCTAAAACTGCAAAATTTTAATTTTACTTTGGAACATCGTAGTGGGAATAAAATGCATCATGTGGATGCCTTGAGCAGAAATACTAGTACACTAATGTTGGAAGAGAACACTTTTGAACAGACGTTGTCTATTTGTGTGGTTTTGTTTGGTGTTTTTTCGGTAGTTTACAGAATTAATTTTTTCTGTTTTATTCATTTTTTGTTTTTCTCATGTTGTAACCATTTTTTGTAATTCAGATAATAAACATCCATAAACATTTGATTTCCGGTTTGTTATTTTGCGTCAACAATACTTTTGTAGGACCGAATTTAACCTGTAAAGTTTTGCTAGGAACTTTAATTAATACCGGCAGCTCCATTTGTTTAGTATGCCAGCAGTTCGTGCCACAGAGATTAGTTGTAAGAAAAGATGTAAAGATCAGATCAAAGTATCAGAAAGCACAGCTTCCGTAGAATACACACGTTTAAAAATGTTACCCATACGGACCTATAGAGCCGAGGAAATTACGCATTTCACGAAAAATGGCTTTTCGGCGAAGAGAGCTATTTGGGTGTCACAAACCACCCAAGAAAAGGATGATGCTGTCCGGCGATACGTAAGTGAGCAAAAAAAAATTAAAGGTATCACCAATGAGCGTGAAAAAGAAATTATGTATATTGAACAATATTAACAGATTTTTGTGAAAAATGCGTGAGAAATGGGTCGCAATAGTGCTGTCGTAGATTTTGTATATGTAAACTTAAAATGTAACCGCGGATCAGGTATCGATTCCAAAACGAACATAGCAAGCCGTCCATCTGACACTTAAAATTAACTGAACACACTCATAAAATCTTGTTGTCAAATATCCCGCGAAATGTTCTCGAATACGCGCCAAAACTAAATCATTCTTCATTGTCATCGAAATCGGAACCTGAGCCAAGGAATTGCCAAAAAAGAGTAAGTTTAAATTATTATTTGTTCAATGTTAACTTAACTTAATGTAATTCAACAGAGAATAAACCCCTCTTCAACCTCTTCATATATTGAACCATCGGTGTTGCGTTTCATTTAGAGTGGTTCTATTCCAAAGGCAATTCCCTCCGATCCGACGTCCAGTGCCATAGTGATAGTTGAAAACTACACCTCTGTGGCGACACCTCGACGAACACAGCCGCGCGTCGGTAAAGTAGCGCAGAATTACCCATCCACTAAAACGAGCTATCGATCAATCCACTAGCACTCTCCATCTCCATAAATACTCGATAATGATGGCGTGCCAATTTCCGCCGCCATGTTGTTCCGCGAAAACTTCCATGTTCTTTTTTGATTCAGACACGAGCCGGGACGGACGCAGAGTGTGTAGGCATTTAAATATTAAGCAAGTAAATTGTATAGAGATAAGACAATAGTAATAAGGATGAATGAAATAAAATTATGCGATATAAAATAATAATAATCGTAACAGTGGTGACCCCGACGTGATCCTTATTGCTAACTCCATTAATTATTTTCGCCATACACACTCCGCGAGTGATAATTCCACGCGCATATAATTCGACACACACGTGTTCCCCAAAAACGTAGCCTCATCAAAGTGTACCGCGTGTAAATTGTAAAAGTGTAAATTCCCCACTAATAAGAGAGCCTCAGTGTTGCATCAAGAGAACACCAACGTACATCGACGAACAGGCGAACAACTTGTACCCCTCCATTGCCGCGCCGGCATTCATATTTCGACGAAGTAGCCACCTCGCCTAGTCGCCAACAACAGCACACCTGGCCTCGCCATCAACATCAACAACCCTCGCACTCGCATCGCAGCCCATCGAGTATAAAAAAAAATAAATAAAAAAAAAAGTGTTTCCTTCGTCCGTTCCATCTCGCTATCCGCATTACCCCCGCACACAGTGTTTGACGACAGTCAGTCACTTCGTCATCGTGTTCAGCGAGCCGCACCAATAACTGCGCAGCTGGTTTCTGACCTCGCTACGTACATCATCGCCAAAGAAAAAAAAATATACAAAAAAATTACAAATTTTCCATTTCATTCGACATTTATTGGCAAGGGGAAAGTCACTGCGTATGCGTATTCTCCACACACGGTCGTGCCCATTGCAGACCGCGCCGTTGGACACCGAGGGATAGTAGTACTCTCTACTACGGTCGTGCCTATTGCAGACCGCGCCGTTGGACATCGTTGGACGTATAACACTCCTAATACTACGGTCGTGCCTATTGCAGACCGCGCCGTTGGACACCGAGGGATAGTAGTACACTCTACTACGGTCGTGCCTATTGCAGACCGCGCCGTTGGACACTGAGGGACAGTAGTACACTATACTACGGTCGTGCCTATTGCAGACCGCGCCGCTGGACATCGCTGGACGTATAACACCACTAATATTACGGTCGTGCCTATTGCAGACCGCGCCGTTGGACACCGAGGGATAGTAGCACTCTCTACTACGGCCGTGCCTATTGCAGACCGCACCGTTGGACAGCGTGGGATAAGTTTTACTATCCACTACAGTCGTACACATTGCAGCCGCCGTGGGATACATTGGTTTGGTTTTCTTTTTTAACTACAGTAGTTTTGACACATTAACCTGTTTAAATTTTACCAATACATAGTGCATATTACCTAGGTTACATATACTCATATATTATAATATTTTATTTAGTATGTTGTGAGCCTTATGCACTCGGCGGACCATCTATATCGCGTTTCTCCTCTCTAATTGAAACCTACTTTGTTTCCTAAATAGTAGACTCTCGGTAGCCCGTTTTATTGGGTGGGGATTAATAATTAATCGTGCCTTAAATTCTCCATTGGCCTCGTACTTCACGATGGAGCGCGAGGAACCAGGGCCATCAAGGACCCCTCCCGCAGTGGCGGAGCAAGTACAGGCGGCAAACGACTCCAAAGCGGAAGAAATTCTTCGAACAGATCTATTGCAAGTAGATTCTGTCGCGTATAAGCCTATTAATTTTTGGCCTTCGTGCCCAGACCTATGGTTTACTGCCATGGAAGGGCAACTCGCCCTCGCTAGGAATATGTCGGACGAACGCAAATTTTATACCGAGATTTCGTTGATGGATTTAAACACCGTACAACGACTGCGTGACGTCATTGCATCTCCACCGCCGCAACATAAATTTGAAGCCCTTAGAACAGCAACCCTAGCGCGCCTCATGGATTCTGAGGACGTGCGCCTGCAACAGCTGTTGGGCGGATTAGACTTAGGGGACAAAAAACCTTATCTTATTTAATTGTTTCTTTTGACACCCAATGGTGTCGGTTAACGATGTGTTCTACTTTATCAGCATATAAAGCGGCGATGCATTACATGCATCATTTGCATCACTCATTTCATATCCTCTCAGTCATCTGCCACGAAACCGAACGGTTGTGCACGGATACATTAATTAAATAATAAAAAAACATCAGCATTTTTATACCTGATCACAGTAACAAGTAAAAGTTTTCCTCAAAATATTACTTGTTAATGTGATTCAGTGACCCAAAATAAAAAGGGTTAAAACAAAAAATCATAAACAAAGGACAGCAATAAAAGGGACGTTATGGCAGGTAGACCGCTGACCCCCGAGTCGGCACTCGCTGCCCTTGAGTCGCTTTTAAAACAAATTAAAAAGGACCTGGGACCAAGCTACGGAGGTAGAGTACAGAAAATACTCGAACAATTCTCCGAAGAAGAACCAAGAGATCGGCATGTGGAAGTTTAGCCAGAGAAGGAAGAAGACGAATTTGTGGATTCGGAGGAAAGCCAAACATAAAGTTCGGAAGAATCCGATGACGAAGAAGAGTCGATGGACGAGAGTGCAACACCCGGCAACGGCGAATTAATTACTGCCAACAAATGGTACTCAAATTATTTATAAATAAATTGCCAAACAATCCTAAACTAATCCTTAATGCTAGAAACCCTTCCACACTTATGGAAGCTAAATCCATATTAATTGATACGGATAACTTTTACACTGAATTTAAAAAAAAAAAACTATAATAACCAAAACAATTACCAAATCATTTCAGGTAATAATTTTGGCTTAAGGAACTTTACCAACAATAACTTGGTGGATGTTGAATACAGGAATAGTAATGTATGACAAAATATTTCAAGAAACTCTGGAAATATGTCTTACGGACAAAACATAGCGCAGCCTAATATAGGTAACTTTCAGAATCTGAATGTTCAAAATTTAGGAAATAGTTTACAAAATACTGCTGGAGCCTGTAATAATTTGGGTAATCCATATATTTTTCATCAAAATAATTCAGGAAACTTTCAGAATTCTTATACAAATAATCCCAGAAATTTTCGCCAAAATAATTCTGGAAATTTTAGGAGAAATAATAACTCTGGAAACTTTCGACAACCAAACTAAAATAAAAATTTTCAGGAAAATAATTCGGAATTAATTAGAAATAATCGTCAAAGTGAATTTATGGAAGTTGACCATATACAGCAAGGCTATAATTTGTCTACTATGCCACAAAATCAAAATGGTTCCCAAATACAAAATTTTCAAACAGCCACACCCGAACTCTTCCCTGCATAATTATTATAACCAAATCAATTCCTATTAAATTATTAACAGATTCAGCTGCGAGCACTTCACTAATTCAAAAGGGTTTATTTTATTCATCTTTGAAAACGCAACTAAGTAGACCGTTGAAACGTAAATCAATTAATTCAAAAATTGGTTGCGACTCTAAAATAACAATCCCCTTGTTTAAAGAATTTAATAAGCATTTAGTGAATATTGAATTGCTTGAATCCGATTTAAATAGCGACTTTGATGGGGTTACCCATGAAATTCCGAAGCACAAAATCCCGAATACAAATCCCGAACACAAAAGCCCGAACCACAAAATCCCGAATGAAAAAATCCCGAATTACAAAATCCCGAACCACAAAATCCCGAATCACAAAATCCCGAAAATCACTGAATATGATTTTCAGGATTTTGGTTTTTGTTAGGCAAAATAATTTTTAAATAAAATTGAATTTTCGTGGAAAATATCGCAATACATAGAAAATTTGTCGTCCTTAAAAGAACGCTGTTATGCGCACTCATAGGCTAATTTAAAGTGTTCTGATTTCTGAATGAAGTTAACCCTTTAATTCTCATTAGTTTTCTAGTATAGTATAATTGATGCTACCCACGAAAAAACACGGTAGAAGAATGATGAAGAATTAATGAAATTGCAGTCGTTCGCTTTTGTGAGAATCACAAAGAAGGAACAATGTTCACTTAGGTAGATTTATCTGAAGAAAAAATACGGTAGAAAACCTCGTTAGATAAAAGTACTTAAGCAACAAGTTGGGCACAAAGCTGGTAAAAAATGCACTAAATAGACTTTGGTAGGATTATAAGGTGTTTACTAAGAAGTAAGAACGTCCAACTTGTTTATTTTTTAAAGTAGAACATTATTGCTCTTTTTAGAGCTACAAACTGTTTCGTTAAGAGATTTTATTCGTTTTCAAACCTGCAAAATGATTTTTTATTTGCTGTGTTAAATAAAAATTCGTTTTCAAATCCTAAAAATAGATTTTTAATGGGTAATGCGAAATAAAAATGGCGGTTGCGGTTCTATCTTTGTAAATTACGTAAATTTAAAGGTCGAGGTAAGATTTTCTCGTCGCGTCTCATAAGTTGCAACTAATTAAAGTCAGTATTGACAACGAATTAAATAATTGTATTGTGATTGTAGTGTTCATTCCAAATAAAAAAATAGAAAGTAGTTTTCTTTCAATTGTTCTTTCCATGTTAGACGTTAAAGGGTAAGTTTGCTTTATAGTCTGCCTACTTTTATACCTTCGATATTAAACATAACTTTCGTCCTAAAATTATTAATTTAGAAATAAGTGCAATCATAAAAAGAAAACAGTGAACAGAGTTTCCCGCATATATGTATTAATTTGTAAACAAAAGTTACTTGTAGTTTTAGATCAAAGAGTATGAGCGACACAATGGAAATTGATCCAAGAAGGACTGTACTGGCTGCTAAGAAAAAAAAAAAAAAAAAAAAAAAAATAATTTTATTTTGGGTGGACCGAATTTTTCGTACCACACTGTGCCCAAACCACCACTCGATGCATCGCCATAGTGGAAAAATACCACAAAAACAAATTTCGCTTCAACTGCGCCGTAAAGTCACGCCACTCATGGAATTTTCCATACCCAAGCCACGCACAAGCAAAATTTGCTTGGGCAGCCGGTATCTTGTTGACAAGAAAGGCAAAAAAAATTTTGCTTGGGCAGCGGTACTTTCCTCATACGATGTACCCAAGCATAACACAGGCCAGGTGCCCACTCCAAGCAAGCGACAAACAGGCGATTGCTTGTACGCACATATATACAGTGTGTACTGCGCAAAACAAGTTGGCTTCGCTGTGTATATGGTATACAGTGTGCGGTGTGGTATAGTATCGTTGCCGGGGTACTCGTACGAGAGAGTGAAGTGGCCAGGTAGTACGATACATACTGCGTATGGCGAGTCGGGTGTTGTTGGGTTGGTTGTTTTTTTTTGTTGTGGCGATAGGGCAACGAAGTATGATCGGCGCGAGAAAAATTTTGTTCGAGGAGTTGGTTTTTAAATCCCGTGGAGGACAGTCGTGGTTTCTTTTTTTGGCGTGTGCCATTCCCCTTTGGGGTGGAAAGTTTTTTTTTCCAGTTTTGCATTAATGCCAGTAGGCAAAGTTTTTTTATAATTAATGCCAGTAGGCAAAGTTTTTTTATAAAGTTCATACGGAACCAAAGTGAGTTCGGTAAATCAGCGAGACTTCCGTGGAAAATTATTTCTGGCGTGTGCCGCACCATTGTGCGATGAATAATAATTCAACGTTTAATTAATTAAAGCCAGAAGGCAGTGTTTTTACTTTAATTCCCGCATGGACCAAGATTTTCTGTAGACATTTTGAGTGTGCGGACGCAACTTTATTTTTTGCACTTCGGAGCGAAGTGATTTTAATCCACGACGTGACCACCAGTGATTACCCGTGAAATCAGAAAGATTTAAT
Organism: Cheilosia urbana; assembly: GCA_946477585.1. NCBI lineage: Eukaryota > Metazoa > Arthropoda > Insecta > Diptera > Syrphidae > Cheilosia > Cheilosia urbana. The sequence continues at coordinate 58,976,477 of OX297854.1, read as the reverse complement.
AACCCTATTGATCGGGAATTCACACCCTGTGTTTCATTTTACCCGTAAATCGGAGCTTAGACCCGTAAACCGGATGACCTATGACTTTACCCGCATCGCGGAGATTTTTTTCTGATTGATCCTGTGCCCACGTGCGGTTACGAGACAAACCGACACGCCGGAGGAGATTTGGACGTGCCCCAGACCACACGAGCAGAAGGACCCGTGCTCATTATACTTGACTAGCCGGAATCCGCGGTTGTAGAGTATCCCCTTCTGGGATTATTAAAATTTCCTTTTCTGCGCAGTGTATCGGCGTTAGTGTCATTTTTAACGTAGCATCTTAATATAAGTTCTCATACCTTTCTTGTATCAAGTGGAGATTTTAATTTAATCCCAAATCATTAGTTTTAGTTTTTTTTTAAGGGGAAATTTACCTCCCCCTCCGCAGCTCTATGTCGGACCTGGTAGCACTAGGATCACTATAAATAAGTTCTTTTAATTACAGCCATTTGTGGCACACCGGCTGCTGACCATGCATGGACAGGAGAGGATTTGTGTAAGTACCATCGCCCAATATTTTGCGAATATTAATATTATATAGTGATCTTTATTTTTTTTGTGTAAGAAGTTTGAGGAATCTATGGGAGTCCGAAACCCCAAAGGCTTTTCAAGCGTGGCATATATACTTTAGATTTTTACAACCAGTCGCAGGCCATGAAAGTACGGTCAATTAATGTAAATTAATCTCATCCACTTAGTTTTTACTACCATTGTTAGTACGAATTATAGAATTAGAATCATTAACGTAAAAAATTGCCGCCTTATGTTAAATAATAGTAGACCTTGTTTATATTTTTTTTGCTAGTGCCGTATTCACTCTTACATTTAAGTTTCTTTTTGGCGGTAATTGTCATGGAGGGCAAAGACCCGAGCGAAATTTTGGAAGTCCGATAACACTGCTGTTAGACAGATGGTTCCACCATCTCTTAAGTAATTTTGTTTTACGTCGAATAAAAATTTAAATGCACAATGAATCACATACTGTTGACTTAACTTAATTTCTCTTGCGGTGACTTGATCTAGGAGGGAAGTAAGGTTTCACCAGAGGGAGTTCCTGAACAGAACAGGGCTCAGGCAGGGCGGGCATGGCAGAACGCACCATCTAGTCTGTCATCGAAGGTGAGTGTTGTGACGCGGACTAAGGGATGAAAAAGACATTCATCGTGCACGTACATTTTTATTTGTAGTAAGCTCCTGTCGTAATAGTAGGGAGAATGTAGGTAGCGCAGAAGAACCCCCCCAGCCGCAGCTTAGCCAGGGATAGCTAGACGTGCACACGTGCATACCTCACATATATATATTCGGACATCACCAAACAACATCTCGGGTTAACAACAACTCGACCACTCCCAAGACAACGTGTGGCACTCTAAGGGTGACACACAAGCAACCTTTTATTACAAATTGGCGCCCAACGTGGGGCAGCACTTGTCACTTGGCTAGCACTTGTCCACAATGTCGCGCTAAGTGTTCACGTAGTGACTTACGCGATATTGCACCACATAACACCTCGTTAAGAAGTTTTAGCTCCGATGCGACTTCTGCAGCTCCCTCGGGTGCTATTCCCAAACAAACTATGCAAACTCGTGCACAGACCTTGGCTCAGACACAAAATCCCTTAGATTGGTCAATGAATGACAATACTTTGGCGGTAACGCAACGCGCTGCACCGCTAAGTCAATCACAACCTACATTGTCAGTCACTGATTCGTCTCGTGGTCCTGAAGCCAGCGACTCAGCTTCGTTGATCCAAGCTCCGACCGCAAGCGTTTTGGAAGCAGTCCCTGATTCGATTGGTACTATTAGGAATACTCCGATTAATAGTAGTAATCAACCAAACCCTACCAATGTGAACTTAACGTTAACGGAAGATCACCTACGGAATATAATTCATGACATTGTCAGTACTAGGCAAATGGCCTCACTGGACAATCTCAACAATCAGATATCCAGAATTTTTGATACGAAGATTGAGTCCAGCCTAAATACAATTACTCGGCAACTTGAAGCTTCAATCGCCAATTTACGAGTGGATAACCCACCAGTACAACCACAACCTCGTACTTCTAACATACCACCACCACAGGAACCTACATGGCCCACTGATATGCCTTTTGAGCTACAGGAGGAACCCAGGCGTAATGTTCGGCTGTCACATAACCAACCAAGACCGGCAGTTGTGCCAAACCCTTCTTTTCACCAACGATTTGCGAATCCGCAAGCAGCACAGGCATACCAGAACCGTCCTTCGATTAACCACTCACGTTATTCTCACCCTTCTCAGCGACATCATTCCAACAACTTCTCTTCGGTGTCAGAAAATTCCCTAGCTAATGCAGGTCGAATTGCAAGCATTATACAGGGTTGGAATGTGAAGTTCAACGGATCACGAACGGGTATCTCTGTCGAAAATTTTCTTTATCAAATCAGTGCCCTTACAGAAGATTGTCTGGGAGGTAATTACCAGCTGGTTTGTGACCACATACAAGTCCTCTTCACGGATGACGCGAAGGCATGGTACTGGCGTTATCGGAAGGATGTAGAGAGAGTCACTTGGGATTCACTTTGTCACTCCTTACGAGAGCACTACCAGGACCATTGTACTGATACAGACATCCGTGAAATGATTCGCGATAGGAAGCAGAGAGAGCGGGAACCTTTCGAGGAATTCTATCACGCAATCTTAAAGCTCACCGATCGACTGCAATCCCCAATGCATGATCGAGAGTTGGTTGAGATAGTCCAACGTAACCTGCGACCGGAAATCCGGCAGCAGATTTTTCATCTTCAGATATTTTCCATTTCGCAACTTAGAAATCTTTGTTTGAAAAGAGAAAGCCTTATAGCTGATCTCAATCGTTCATATGCGACAAACAAGTTCCGAAATGCCGGCTATAGGCAAACTGTTAATGAAGTTGAATTTGATTTTTCTACCAAGGAAGTCGACGTCGAAGTCGACAGTGACCTTTCAGGAATTAGTAAAGCTGATTCACTGAATTGTTGGAATTGTCGGAAAGACGGTCACAGATATCACGATTGTGTAGAAGATCGAACCATATTTTGTTACGGATGCGGGGCCGAAAACACCGTAAAGCCAAAATGTCAAAAGTGTAATCCGTCGGGAAACGGACGGATGAGTGTAGGTACCAACACCCACCTCCACTCCAACCGCAATTAAAACCAGCATCATCTATTCCTTCGGTTACTACGCCTGTAGTACCCCCGTCATTCACTAGCCCTACAAAAACGTTTACAGTAGTTTCACTTCCATCTTGGGATGTACCTCCCAACTCTTCTCAAGACGTACCAGCAGTAAGACTTCTATCGAGACAGGTACTTACGCCTGACACTCATCACTATAACTCCACACCTTATCCCTTACGTCCATACCATGAGCGATTAAAAGCTTATCAGGAAGCTAGAGATAGGATCGTGCAACCACACATTTCATCAGTGGTCGTAAGCCCAACTGAGTTGGTATGTAGGATCAGTAGGAAAAAGAATAGATCGGCACGGAGAATGCGAGAGTTTTGGAGAAAGATCAGACGCAATCGGAAACTATTTGCACAAACGTTGTCCTCAGTAACCAGTATAGAAAATGATCTTCGTCCTTACGCGGAGATTTCCATTTTCGGAAGAAAATATTTAGGTCTACTAGACAGTGGTGCGTCCATATCTTGCATTGGTGCACAAGCAGCTAAAGACCTACTCCAAAACGCTACTAGCTACAAAAAGGTTGGATTCTCTGTCAGAACAGCGGATGGATCAAGTCAATGTGTTCAGGGAGAGTTAGAAACACCTGTTACATTTCGAGGCGTTACAAAACGCACAAATTTTCTTATCGTTCCCAGCTTGAGTCAAAATATTTACCTTGGGGTAAATTTTTGGCGAGAGTTCAATATCGCTCCGAGTGTGGTTTCTGAGATTTCATCCGATAGTCAAGTCACTACCGAGCTTAGCGACTCACATTGTTTAAACGACAAGCAACAAACAAGGTTAGCCGCCACCATTAGTCTCTTTCCATCTTTTAAGAAGGAAGGGCTGGGCCGCACCTCCTTGTTGGAACACGAGATCGAAATTGAACCCGGAACTCGGCCGATAAAACAGAGATACTTTCCGATTTCTCCAGCAGTTGAAAAGGATCTTCATGCGGAAATAGACCGGATGTTGTCACTCGGTGTGATCGAAGAGTCACATGGTTCGTGGAGCAGTCCGGTAGTGTTAGTTAGGAAACCCGGAAAGGTGCGCCTGTGTATGGACGCACGTAAGTTGAATAGTGTTACAGTACGTGACGCTTATCCTTTGCCGCATATTGAGGGAATTCTTAGCCGGTTGCCGAAGGCTGAATTCATCTCAGCATTGGATTTAAAAGATGCATTTTGGCAGATTCCTCTCAATATGTCGAGCAGGGAGAAAACCGCGTTCACCGTGCCTAACCGTCCTCTATATCACTACAAGGTAATGCCCTTCGGACTCTGTAACGCTCCGCAAACTATGTGTCGTTTGATGGACCGAGTGATTCCTCCGCAGTTACGGAACCGAGTTTTCGTTTACCTTGATGACTTGTTGTTGATCTCGGAAGATTTCGAGAGTCATATCGACCTTCTTATCGAGTCGGCTCAATTGATCCGGAGAGCGGGCTTGACGATAAACGTGGAAAAAAGTAAATTTTGTTTAAAGGAAGTTAAATATTTGGGATACCTAGTCGGTAACGGTACTCTTCGGGTGGACCCTGAAAAGATTTCCTCCATCACTGACTATCCTAGGCCCGCAACGGTCCGCCAGCTTCGGCGATTTTTAGGCATGGCTGGGTGGTACCGTCGGTTTATCGATAATTTTGCTACCGTTTCGAACCCGTTAACTGACTTGTTGAAAAATGCGAAGGCATTTGCTTGGAACGCAGACGCCGAGGTGGCCTTTACGCAACTGAAGCAAAAGTTGTCATCGGCTCCAGTACTTGCCAATCCGGACTTCAGTCGTCCTTTCGTCATTCAGTGTGATGCATGTCAATCAGGCATTGGTGGAGTGTTGGCACAGCTGAATGATGAAGGCGTTGAAGTGCCTATAGCGTACATGTCGCAAAAGCTCAACAAGGCTCAGCGGAACTACTCCGTAACCGAGCAAGAATGTTTAGCGGCTCTTTTAAGTTTGAAAAAGTTTCGTGCGTACGTGGAAGGTCAAGCCTTCAAAATAGTGACCGACCACGCAAGTTTGCAATGGCTGATGAGCCAAAAAGATTTATCTGGAAGATTAGCCAGATGGGCTCTAAAGATACAGGGTTTTAAGTTCTCTATTGAACACCGGAGAGGTACCCAAAATATCGTACCCGATGCTTTATCGCGTATAGACACCGATGAGATCGCGGTTATAGATGGTACGGACATTGAAATTGACTTAAAATCCGAACAGTTCAAGTCAAGTGAGTATGAGGAGTTGAAAGCCCGCATACAAACCAACCAAAGTCACCTTCCAGACTTACAGATAGTTGACGGTTTCGTATATAAGCGAACTGCACATGCAACCGGAGACGAAGCAGCTGAATCCTTCGGCTGGAAACTGTGGATTCCGCTCGGGTTAGTACAGGAAACGATTGCTAGAGCTCACGAACCGCCCGTCTGTAGTCATGGAGGAATTGGGAAGACCTTAGTAAGGCTTCGCCGTAATTTTTTTTGGCCGAACATGTGCAGAGATGTCATCGACTTTGTTAACGCGTGTGAGGTTTGTAAAACCACGAAAACCCCCAACAAAGTCTTGCGTTCACCCATGTTGGCACAGTTCAAAGCTCAACGTCCCTTCCAGAGGCTGTACATGGATCTTTTAGGTCCATACCCTAGATCAACCTCGGGAAATATAGGCATCCTGATAGTCGTCGATCACGTTTCGAAATTTTGTTTTCTTAAACCGTTGAAAAAGTTTTCCACACAGAATATCTGTCGGTACCTGGAAGAGTGCGTCTTTAGCATTTTCGGAGTTCCGGAGAGTATTTTATCCGACAACGGTTCGCAATTCAAGTCTGTTCTTCTCAATAACCTTTTATCTCAGTACGGAATCAAGCATGATTACACTGCCGTTTATTCACCGCAGGCAAATGCCTCTGAACGGGTAAATCGCTCGATTCTAGCGGCTGTGAGAGCTTACCTTGACAAGGACCAACGTCGATGGGATACTAAACTCCATCTGATTGCGGCTTCACTCCGTAGTTCACACCATCAAGCAATAGGCTTTTCACCATATTTTGTTCTTTTTGGTCAACACATGGTAAACCATGCGTCAACCTATGAGCTCATTCGCAGACTCAACGTTTTGGAAGAAGGGGAGCAACATCTGTGCCCCCAGGATAAAGTCCAGCTGGTTCGGAAGAAGGTGCAAGAGAACTTACAGAAAGCTTTTGAAACTTATGCTAAAAGATATAATACGCGCAGCGCTGTAACCAATTTTACGCCCGGACAAGAAGTGTTCCGGAGGAACTTTGCTCAGAGTAAAGCGAGTCAACACTTTAGTGCAAAGCTCGCCCCAAAATTTCTGAAGGCCAGAGTGTCCAAAAAGATAGGAAACAGTTATTACGAATTAACGGATTTGAAAGGTCGCAAAATAGGGAACTTTCACGCAAAGGACATACGTCAGTAAAAATCGTAGCATCCTTTTCAGCTTTCGATGACGGTGTCACAAAACCTGTTTTGTACTGGCTGCTAAGAAAAAAAAAAAAAAAAAAAAAAAAATAATTTTATTTTGGGTGGACCGAATTTTTCGTACCACACTGTGCCCAAACCACCACTCGATGCATCGCCATAGTGGAAAAATACCACAAAAACAAATTTCGCTTCAACTGCGCCGTAAAGTCACGCCACTCATGGAATTTTCCATACCCAAGCCACGCACAAGCAAAATTTGCTTGGGCAGCCGGTATCTTGTTGACAAGAAAGGCAAAAAAAATTTTGCTTGGGCAGCGGTACTTTCCTCATACGATGTACCCAAGCATAACACAGGCCAGGTGCCCACTCCAAGCAAGCGACAAACAGGCGATTGCTTGTACGCACATATATACAGTGTGTACTGCGCAAAACAAGTTGGCTTCGCTGTGTATATGGTATACAGTGTGCGGTGTGGTATAGTATCGTTGCCGGGGTACTCGTACGAGAGAGTGAAGTGGCCAGGTAGTACGATACATACTGCGTATGGCGAGTCGGGTGTTGTTGGGTTGGTTGTTTTTTTTTGTTGTGGCGATAGGGCAACGAAGTATGATCGGCGCGAGAAAAATTTTGTTCGAGGAGTTGGTTTTTAAATCCCGTGGAGGACAGTCGTGGTTTCTTTTTTTGGCGTGTGCCATTCCCCTTTGGGGTGGAAAGTTTTTTTTTCCAGTTTTGCATTAATGCCAGTAGGCAAAGTTTTTTTATAATTAATGCCAGTAGGCAAAGTTTTTTTATAAAGTTCATACGGAACCAAAGTGAGTTCGGTAAATCAGCGAGACTTCCGTGGAAAATTATTTCTGGCGTGTGCCGCACCATTGTGCGATGAATAATAATTCAACGTTTAATTAATTAAAGCCAGAAGGCAGTGTTTTTACTTTAATTCCCGCATGGACCAAGATTTTCTGTAGACATTTTGAGTGTGCGGACGCAACTTTATTTTTTGCACTTCGGAGCGAAGTGATTTTAATCCACGACGTGACCACCAGTGATTACCCGTGAAATCAGAAAGATTTAATAACCCTATTGATCGGGAATTCACACCCTGTGTTTCATTTTACCCGTAAATCGGAGCTTAGACCCGTAAACCGGATGACCTATGACTTTACCCGCATCGCGGAGATTTTTTTCTGATTGATCCTGTGCCCACGTGCGGTTACGAGACAAACCGACACGCCGGAGGAGATTTGGACGTGCCCCAGACCACACGAGCAGAAGGACCCGTGCTCATTATACTTGACTAGCCGGAATCCGCGGTTGTAGAGTATCCCCTTCTGGGATTATTAAAATTTCCTTTTCTGCGCAGTGTATCGGCGTTAGTGTCATTTTTAACGTAGCATCTTAATATAAGTTCTCATACCTTTCTTGTATCAAGTGGAGATTTTAATTTAATCCCAAATCATTAGTTTTAGTTTTTTTTTAAGGGGAAATTTACCTCCCCCTCCGCAGCTCTATGTCGGACCTGGTAGCACTAGGATCACTATAAATAAGTTCTTTTAATTACAGCCATTTGTGGCACACCGGCTGCTGACCATGCATGGACAGGAGAGGATTTGTGTAAGTACCATCGCCCAATATTTTGCGAATATTAATATTATATAGTGATCTTTATTTTTTTTGTGTAAGAAGTTTGAGGAATCTATGGGAGTCCGAAACCCCAAAGGCTTTTCAAGCGTGGCATATATACTTTAGATTTTTACAACCAGTCGCAGGCCATGAAAGTACGGTCAATTAATGTAAATTAATCTCATCCACTTAGTTTTTACTACCATTGTTAGTACGAATTATAGAATTAGAATCATTAACGTAAAAAATTGCCGCCTTATGTTAAATAATAGTAGACCTTGTTTATATTTTTTTTGCTAGTGCCGTATTCACTCTTACATTTAAGTTTCTTTTTGGCGGTAATTGTCATGGAGGGCAAAGACCCGAGCGAAATTTTGGAAGTCCGATAACACTGCTGTTAGACAGATGGTTCCACCATCTCTTAAGTAATTTTGTTTTACGTCGAATAAAAATTTAAATGCACAATGAATCACATACTGTTGACTTAACTTAATTTCTCTTGCGGTGACTTGATCTAGGAGGGAAGTAAGGTTTCACCAGAGGGAGTTCCTGAACAGAACAGGGCTCAGGCAGGGCGGGCATGGCAGAACGCACCATCTAGTCTGTCATCGAAGGTGAGTGTTGTGACGCGGACTAAGGGATGAAAAAGACATTCATCGTGCACGTACATTTTTATTTGTAGTAAGCTCCTGTCGTAATAGTAGGGAGAATGTAGGTAGCGCAGAAGAACCCCCCCAGCCGCAGCTTAGCCAGGGATAGCTAGACGTGCACACGTGCATACCTCACATATATATATTCGGACATCACCAAACAACATCTCGGGTTAACAACAACTCGACCACTCCCAAGACAACGTGTGGCACTCTAAGGGTGACACACAAGCAACCTTTTATTACAGGACAAATAAAAATCAGAAGAAAATTGGTGTCGAGGGTTACCATTACCACTTGGAGAAGATTGTCGCTCAAAATTATTACTGGTGCTGCACGAAAAGGAAATCCCTATTATGCAAAGGACGCGTTATAACCTTTTCAGAAACAGGCGAGAGACATCGCTTAAAAAAGGAGCAACCTGCTCATAACCACGACCCTCTGGCACACGAAAAAGAAGTGTGTAAGGCCAATAACCAGGTGAAGGATAAGGCGCGTCTGACTACGGCACCAGCTAGGATTATTAGAGACGCAATAGTGTCTACTGATCCACCGTGTCGTGTCCAGCTGCCCTCAAAAAAAGCTCAAAACATAAAAATAGCTCATGTTCGGTCCAGCCGCATAAAAGAACCGGAATCTTTGCAGGAAATAAATATTCCGAACAACCTTCGTTTCCTGGAAAGAGAACTTCTTGTTTTGTGCGAATCCGAATTTGGCACAGAAAAAAACATTTTGCTGGGAACACGCAGCAGTTTGAAACTGCTTTCAGAAGCGAAAACATGGCTTCTGGATGGAACTTTTTATGTTGTGCCAAGCATAATGACCCAGCTTTTTTCAATCCATGGGCATGTGGAAGGTATCGTAGTGCCATTGGTGTGTTTGATGAGCAGAAAGACCAAAGAAGCGTATACCCAAATGTTTTTTGATTTGTTTCGGGTCGCGTGCAATTACCAAATGCATATTAATCCGGAACGGATTATAACAGAACAACACAAAATTCAAAGACATTCTCTTTTGTGAGAATCACAAAGAAGGAACAATTATCGCTTAAGTACATTTATCTGACGAGTTATTTACCAAAAAATACGGTAGAAAAGCTCGTTCGATAAAAGTACTTAAGTAGCAATTTATTCTTAAATTGGGTTGGGAGTTCGCTCTCGTCTCGTGTGTGGTGTGTGTAAAGGTAAATGAATAAAAATCAATTCAACAGTTTTTCTTAAAATGACAAATTGTTTATTTTGAGAGATATTATTAAATATTTCAATTTATTAAAAATTTTGGAAAAAAAAAAAAATTGCTGGCTAAGAAAATCCCGATTTTTCCTTCAAAACCATTTTTCGGGATTTTTCCATATTTGTGATTTTTTTTTTTGTTTTTTCGGGATTTTGTAATTCGGTCATATGTTGGGTTCCCCTTTGATGGAATAATAGGATGTAATATTTTGCGGCCTTTGCAAGCGAAAATCGATCTTAAGAATTCACAGCTCATTACAAATGATGCTATTTTGCCTTTAGTTTTCACAAATTCACAAAATCAGTAAACTCAAGAAAAAATTAATAATTTTAGTAGTGATAGAATAGAAATAAATTTTGAAAATCCAAATATTAACAAGATAACAGATAAGCTAAAATTAGAAAACCTAATTGAGGAAGAAATAAAATGTCTAAAGTGGCCCATAGACATCACACTTGTGCGCACACCGGTGTGCGGTGTGCGGAAATGTGTGCCATCTGTGGGCTGGTGTGCACACCGATTTTTGGTGTCACACACGGTGCGAGTAAAAATTAAAACTTTTTGATTTTTGGTGTCGGTGTCTCTATCGGTGTGATGTGTGTGGGGCTGGGGATGCACGCGCACTTTCAGTTCTCAGTTGCATCCGAATCGTTGATATGCGAGGAACGTCGGCATTCGGCCGTTTTTTGGAATGGCAATTCGTGATTGCGAATTTTGGCGATCCTTTGTAAAGGGTTTTCCAATAAGAGGTGTTATTTTGGTATTCAAAGAAAAATGCCATTTTTTGAGATAAATGATCGGGTGTTTATTTCATAATAAATAGGAAGGTATGCCGTTAATAACAATGAAAAACAACATCAGTCAAATGGCCACCACGAGCACGCATACAGGACCATATCCTTTCACAATAACACCTCTTATTGAAAAACCCTTTAGATGTGTACAAAGAGTTTCCGGAGCTCTAGCAAATAAAGTCAAGTGAATTTAAAAACCGCGATAAAAAAAAAGAAGCATGGGAAACCTTGCTGCAGAAATGAAAGCCACGCAACATAGACAGCGATTGCAATTAATGCGCGAACCTCATCGTCCGCATCGCTCATGGTTTAAGCTTTCCTGGTTGAGACCACTTGCTTAACTAAAGTGTGTACGATTTGGTGTGGCGTGTGTGGCGGAATGACACACCGGTGTCAGTACACCGGTGTGCGCACAAGTGTGATGTCTATGGCCACTTATCGACAACTATATGTAAACTTAGGAACGTTTTTTACATTTATGGTGAGCATTTGTCTTCAGTAGTTAAATACACCCACAAAATACCAACAAAAAATGATATTCCTGTATTTTCTAAAACATACAGATATCCTGAAGCGCACAAAAAAGAGGTTAATAAGCAAATTTCCGAAATGCTTGAGTCTGGAATAATTGTAAATTCCACCAGCCCGTACAACGCTCCGATTTGGGTTGTCCCAAAAAAAATTGATAGTTCTGGTAAGCAAAAGTGGCGCATTGTTGTTGACTATCGCAAATTAAACGATATAACAACAGAAGATAAATTCCCAATTCCTAATATGGAAGACATGTTCTCAAAATTAGGAAATGCGCTGTATTTTTCATCACTCGACCTTGCTAAAGGATTTCACCAAATCCCTATTGATGAAAGAGAGAGGCACAAAACCGCCTTCTCAACTACAGACGGCCACTACGAGTTTACGCGTATGCCGTTTGGGTTAAAAAATGCCCCCGCATCATTTCAGAGAATGATGAATGAAGTTTTACATGATTATATAAACAAGATTTGCGTCGTTTATTTGGATGACATACTCATCTTTTCGACATCACTCCAAGAGCATATCGTTTCTCTTAATAAAATATTTAAAAGACTTCTTGAATATAATCTGAAAGTTTAGGTCGATAAATGTCACTTCCTAAAACACGAGACGGAATATTTGGGGCACGTAATTTCCGATAAAGGTATTTAACCGAATCCAAATAAAATTGAAATTATTAAACAAATCAAAGTACCTCAATCGGTAAAGCAGATAAAGCCATTTTTGGGCATTACGGGTTTCTACCGTAAATTCATTAGGGACTACTCTAAAGTAGCTTTGACTAAATGCCTGAAAAAAAAAATGTCAAAATTAATTCAATGGATAGGCAGTACATTGAGTCCTTTAACAAGCTTAAAGAACTCATATGTACGTGCCCCATTTTGGCATACCCGGATTTTGATAAACAATTTACCTTAACAACTGATGCTAGTAATACGTCATTAGGAGCAGTACTATCGCAAAATAAACACCCAATAGCCTTCGCCTCGAGGACTGTTCAGGCCAACAGAACATAAAACCACAACAGACTGACTCAGCTGTCCGGGTTTACACAGGTCAAGCCAACGACCGCATTATGCTGGTAATGCAGTTCCGGAACATATTGGGTCAGTGAGTCAACAGGTGATGACAACAATTGTCAACGCTGACATAGAATAATATAAGAATAGAATAAGCATATTAATAGTATAAAGGGAAGCAATAAAGTCAATTATACGGATCAGTTTTTAATTGGACATTCAGTGTTTAATTTCATTCTTCCGCATTTTCACCCATCATAGTGAACAAGTTTAAGTGTTTGTTTACAACACAAACAGAGTATCAAGTTAATGGTTTTGATATTCACAGATTTAGACAAACGAGTCTAAACATTTTTGGTGACCCCGACGTGATTGTCAATCAATCACAGAAAATAAGACACAAGGTTTCCCACCAGTGGTAAGGGGCAACCTTCATATAATAAGAGCGTTCACCAGATAATTCAGATAAGTCACAGAACAAATTTGTGATTTATACACAGAACATCAGAATACAATAATAAGAGCGTTCACCAGGGCTAAACACTGGTGAAGTCATACAAGTCAATCAAATAACAGACATCATCAAATTATGGAAAGGCAGGCCGCAGATCAAAGGGAGACAGGAGAGGAAATCCAGCGTCTCATCGTCAATTACATAATGATGGACCAGACAGAAAGACTCTCGCGTACTTCCAGAAGCTGACGACCAGATTAGACGCACTCTGGGATAGTTTCGAAGCCAGAGATTCCGAGATACGGGACGAGTACCCTGAGCAATTGGCACACCCGTACTATGCCAATCGGTACTACGACTCTATAAAGAACTTGTACAACACGTACAGACAAGAATTCACTGAAAGGGTTGAAAACATAGAGCGAAAGGGAATCAATGCCGCTAAACCTACGCAAGAGGATGATGGGGCACTAGTTCAAAACGTTGTGAGTGCTGAAGAAAGTGCACATTCACATTCAAATTACAATGAAGAGCTTCAAAGACTTATCCGAAGGCAACAAGTGGTTATATCGTCTCTGCAAAGAGCACTAGATGCAGCAAACCACATCGGAGATGCAAAGCATTTCTACGATTTCCACGAAAAAACAATACAACGACTGTGGATGCAAGTCGAAGATATGCATAACACAATTTGGGAGCTTTGTGACGAACCACTAACAAGTGGTTACAATCAAGTCGAATTCATCAGTAGTCAAAGTTAAAACAGCATCTGGGATCTGGAAGCGCCCGATTCACAGATTAGCCCCATTAACAATCAACAATGAGGTGAATCATGACATACCGACTGGGAGCGAGGAAGAACATCTGGTGACCGGCGTCGAATCAGCAGCAACAGTACCTGTAGTACCACCTAAACGACGAAAATCAAGTAGCGCTGTCGGTATTGCATCACTCTTAACATTCCTTCTAATTCTGCCAACTGTACTAAGCATCAATAATATCCAGATCACCAATTTCAAGGCCGATCATGGAATTTATTTCGAAGGCATTGGGTCAGCAAGAATAGCAACAAGCGAATGGAACTTCATCGTTCATTACAATCTTGATCCATTAATAAAGGAATACACGGCATTATCCAACGGAACACTGACCTTACATCATTTGTGTCAAGAAATGCAACAAAGATGCAGTTGAAACCATACATTAAACCAAATTCAATATATGGTAAATGAACTACGTTCAGAAAACACCCTTTTACCAACCAAACGAAGTAAAAGAGGAGCAATTAATTTATTTGGAAAATTAGCAAACTCCCTTTTTGGAGTATTGGATCAAGAATACGCCGAACAAATGACTAACACAATAGATCAAGTTAACATAAATGAATTATTTACATCTACTGAGAAACCAAACCTCAGTAGTCGACTCAACGATCAACCTTGTAAAGCAAGATCAACTAATAACCCAAAGCAGATTTGAACAAATCACGAAACAACTAAGCCAAATAAGAGCAAGAGTGCGCAATAATGGTGATGAAATGTATCAAGTCAAAATGTTTCAGATCTTCACATCGCTAGCCTCCAAACTTATTCTAATGATGATCAACATACAAAGGATACAGTCAACTGTATTGACGTACTTACAGACACTCACCACGGAAGGATAAGTTCATTCTTACTATCAGCGCAAGTTGAAGGAGGAAATAAAAATTATCAAGGCTCACCTGCCAGCATTTCTAGAAATACCTGCAGAAGATGACGACTTATTGCAGCTATACAAGTTGATGACTGTGAAAGGAGGAGTAACAGTAGTAATACCAATCGTCATAAACAACACCATGCTGACAATCATTCCTTGTGCACCAATACTCGCCCTAAATGCACATCGCGACCAATACATCCCAATTTCTTCACCCACCTTAGAGGCGTGCGCAGATATAGGAGCAGAACAATATTTGTGCAACAACCTGCAAACTAAATACAGCAAGGGAGCGGAAGTCTGCTCTTGCGAATTGGGTTTATTCAACGACGAGAAGAGGGCCACGTGTGTGCTGAAGAATTCACAAGCGAATTCCACCTGGATTCAATTGGAACACCAAAATCAATGGTTGTATGCAACGAAAACTCCATCTCGGCTCACTGCAGTCTGCGGAAAGACAAATCTACAGATGGTCTTAGAGGGCTCCGGGCTAATAACATTACAGCCAGGATGCATCTTAAGGCAAAACTTCATCACTATTCAAGGGCACAATACATTCAACACCAACTTGCAACCGTCTTACACTAGCTTTGGATCACTGTCAGAAATCTCAACACCAATACATCATCAACCACTATTACAGGAATTCAATGCAACGCAGTACGACATCCAACTCAAAAATCTCACTCAATTACAAACAATAATCGCAGAGCAAGAAGTTCTGGAATTACCGCACAAACTCCAGTTTCACAGCTATCACAATTACACGATCGGGTACCTGGCCTCGCTTCTGTCCATCATGCTAATTGGTTACCTAATTTGGAAGCAAAGAAAAAACAAAACTGCAAAAATCGCGAAGACACCACAGCCAAAACTCTAGCAAATAGCAACAAATTCGGAATTTGTCGTCACCATGGAGTATAGGTTGAATAATTATTCAACGTGGGGGAGAATGTTCCGGCCAACAGAACATAAAACCTCAACAGACTGACTCAGCTGTTCCGAGCATACACATTTCAAGCCAACGACCGCATTATGCTGGTAATGCAGTTCCGGAACATATTGGGTCAGTGAGTCAACAGGTGATGACAACAACCGTCAACGCTGTGATAGAATTATATAAGAATAGAAAAAGCATATTAATAGTATAAAAGAAGCAATAAAGTCAATTATATTGATCAGTGTAACGGTCATCATAAATACTATTATTTTCATTTAATTTTTTCATCAAGAATATTATCAAATATTATCATTTCGATTCCATTTTGTTTCCTTATATTATAAGTCTGAAAATACAATACAAAAAATTAATCACTTTGTAAACAAAAAAAATAATTTTTAAAGTAAAAATGTAACGTGTAGCTCTTTACACACAAAATAGAATTAACGCAACGGGAGAATAAAAACAATACGTAAGTGACCGTTACTATTTTTGTGTATAAAAAGCCCACACGAATTAGCCTAAGTCGCAGTCTGTTGAATAAACTTAAAAGTTGAACACACAACATAGTTGGAGTCTCCTTTTTTTATTTTGTTCTTCAAATTGCTTAAATAGAAGACAGGCTGAACAATTTCTTGGTCGCCTGGCTCTAGTTCTCATCGTCGCTGATAACGCCAACGGGAAGAATTACTCTTCTACTTTTTATACAGCAGTAGACAGTCTGAACAATTCATTGGTCGCCTGGCTCTGGTCGTTTTCGTCGCCAACAGCTCTACGTTCACTAGCCACTCTGCTGCTCCACTTCAGCGCAGCAGCTCTAAGAACCCACGAACACACCACACCCCCGCAAGCATCTTCACCCAGCTCGCTTCAATTGACGCCCAACATAGTGGCTATTGTTTACTTGTCATTTTGTAAATAATACACTAGAGCCCCGAAAGAGTGAACTACAGTGGAGGCCGGAAAATCCGAACATATGAGAAGAAGTAAACGTTTGTTCGAGAAGAAGAAAAACGACACTCAATCCTCTTCTTCTGATTCAGAATCGTTGATATTTGAGTCACCATCATCAGATTTGTCAGATCTCGAGTCGACAATAATTGATCAAACAACACCCAGTATCCCATTCCAACAACCTACGATGACGTCGCCAATAAGTTTGTCTGAAGATCAGCTTACGCGATTGGTAGCTGCTATTGGTGTGAAAAAAAGCCATGGCACGTTCAGCAGATGTACCGCTCGTTTCGATGGCGAAAGAAATACTTCCAAGCTGGAAGAATTCATAGCTACGATCACGGTTTATAAGAGCTCCGAAAACGTATCTGATGCTAACGCAGTAATTGGTTTCCCTCTCCTGTTAGAAGGTTTTGCATCAAACTGGTGGCAAGGTGTGAAAAATGAGGCACAAACATTCGATGACGCGATTAAACTGCTACGTTCGTCATTTGCTCCTCCAAAACCTGCATGGAGAATCTATGCTGAACTGTTTGAGCAAAAGCAAAAATATAATGAACCCACCGATGAATTTATTTGCAAAAAGCTATCTTTATTTTCGCAACTAACTGATCAAATTTCTGAAGAAATTATGATTAACATGATCTATGGCCAAATTCTCCTTAGAATTAGAGAAAAAATTCCTAGGAACTCGGTTAAGACTTTCCAAGATCTTTTAAAGGAAGCTAGAGAGGTCGAGATATTAGATGAAGAAAGCAGACCTCCAGAAAAATTAGTGGAGGGTCCAAAGAAAAAGCGTTGCACATATTGCAGGAAGAATGGACATACAGCTGACCAGTGTTTTACGAAAGCTGACAACAACCCACCCAAAACTGTTATGGTTTGGAGCTGCTGGATATTGCAGAACTAATTGTCCCACCTGTAGTAACAAGAATGCTAATAGTCCATCTATGTTAGATTTTAACCTGTTTGATTCAACAGTAATTGGTAGAAATGTCCCCACGGTTGATGTTAACATAAACGGTTTCAAGGGTGAGGCATATATTGATACGGCAGCTAGAACTAGTGTTGCGGGAGCACGGTTGTACCAACAGCTTGTTGAGAAAGGTTGCAAATTTCAAAAAGTCAATGCAGAGATCACTTTGGCCGATGGAATTCTTAGGCAAGAAATAGTGTATGCTACTGTTGCGGATATCAGCATTGGGAAAAGATTTCGGAAAATTCGATTTATTGCTTTACCCAAAGCCAAAGGAAATCGCACGTTGGAATCGATTTCCTTGAACAATGCGGGATAGTCCTGAATATTGCTCAAAGGGCTTTTCATTTCATTGATGATCCAGCAACTATTTTTGATTTCAAGCTTCCGAAAAGTAACGCATTAAAACCTATTGAGACGCGAGTTGAGAGCCATTTTAAACCTCCGCAATCAAAGCAGAAGCCAAGATATCATACAGCGCTTCAAAAAGACGATAAATTGAAAAATGTTTCGGCGTATCTTACTTGGGTAGAAAATCGTATAATAAAGAAAATAAAGATATTGAAGATAGGATACTAGCTTTTAAGGCCGTTGAAATATATAATAATTCCATCCATTCCATAACGAAATATAAGCCAAATGACCTTTTACACTCGACTTTATCCCAGCCTTAATGGGAAAATATATCAAAACAAAGATTCACGAAAATAAAAAAAGCAAATGAGTAGAATTAACAAAAATCGCGTGCAACCTACAGAATTCAAAAGTCGAGAATTAGTTAAAAATATAGGATTCCATAATATTAAACATCTACCAAGATATATAATTAAAGACGTTCAAGAAAAAAGCAAAACATTTTTCAGGGATAACTATGGACTAAAACGCGATAGGCACATAGTTAAAAAAAAGTTACAAGTACCAAAATCCTATACAAAATATACAATTTGATAGAAAATATACAGGCCGAGACTACAGTAAGAAAAATAAAACGAATAAGAAACTTAATAACACTTAGCAGTAATATAAACGCATTTATCATGTGATTACCAATAAAGATGTATATCAGTTAACACGATCCGACACGTAGAGGTTCTTACTGTATCAGCACTTTCTCACGATACTTCGAGTGCAACGTCTGGACACCGGATACTCGCACACGCGCTGGATTGATTTGGCAACTCAGCGGATTGGGCATAGGATAGGTGCCTACCTGCTTTTGTGGCACCATAGTTTAAGTTAGTTCTAAGTAGGCAGCGGAACTGTAAAGTTGATTTGAATATAATATACCTTTTATAACGTAGAACCGGTTTTTGATTTAAAACGAACAAGTTTGGCCAACCCACAAAGGTTGGTGTTCGGTTTTTTTTTTCAGTGTCCTCGGCAGGACAACGTTAACTATATCTGACTGAATTTGTTTTGTTTATTTATTTATACATATTTGAAATTATTGTTATTATTTTTTGGATGTATTGAAAAAATGTAATTACAACCAATAATATAAGTAATATATAATGTATGATAGTCATACGAAAAATCAAAATATAATGTATAAATATTCATTTTGTGCATAGGTAACATAATCGTAGCAATTTTCTAGCTTTCGAAGAAATAACCCACATACGCCAGAGTGCATTATTGCATCAACAAGCAACGAATTTTCATAAACACTTTTTTTTTTCAAACTTTATGGACACAAACGGCTCTCTGACAACGTTGAGTCCATACAAGGGCACGAGTAGATTGCAAACCGCGTCAGTCGGTGGTTGAACATTACGTACTACGTTTTTATCATCTCCAGTACCATCCACAAACTTGCCGCCTTTAAAATTAACAACATTCTCCGGCGATCTCACAAAGTGGTTCGACTTTTGGGGCTCATTCAAATCTGCTGTCCATGAGAACGACAAAATAAAGGACTTTGACAAGCTTCAGCACTTAAGTTGTCTCGTTGGTAATCCTCCGCTAAGTGCATTCACCTTGACGTGGTGCGGAGGCTTAAGTCGCAAAGATTCAACAGGCTATGCTGTCGGAGGCGGTAGT
The DNA here is from genome assembly GCA_946477585.1 of Cheilosia urbana. Lineage (NCBI taxonomy): Eukaryota > Metazoa > Arthropoda > Insecta > Diptera > Syrphidae > Cheilosia > Cheilosia urbana. Next base: position 58,956,891 of record OX297854.1, on the reverse strand, counting down.
CGTCTGAAGGTTCACCCATGGCAGACAGACTGTTTGATGAGTGACGAACCAAGAACTGCCAACCTAATTCCAGTGGTAGCGTAAGCGCAAGAAAAACCGTGCCGAAGGATGAAAGGTTATATGTTAAACCAACCGAGTATGAGCTCCCTCAGGTGCTCAGGTGAAGACCAGTAGGTATGATAATGCCTTACCCCGGCATGGCGGCAATGCAGGGGAGGACCATATTTTCCAGCCCTACTCGTGGGTCCAAAATAGATCAAAACAAGAAAAGAAAAAAAAAAAAAACAAAGGATGAAAGAGGTGAGGGTAAGATAAGTACCGAGAGTGAGACGGTGGCCGACAAAATAACCGTGGAGCCATACGACCTCACCAAGATTCAAAAGGCCCTAGAAGCCAGCTTAACCGAGGAAGAGATCTCGAAAGATGAAAAGGAAAAGCTTTTGGCTGAACCCTCCGAGGAGGGAACCGGCGAAGAAAAGGCGAAGAAAAAGAGGTTGCCCCCAGGCCTGTTATGGAAACGGGAATACCTAAAGGCCAAACATATATATTCTTGCCTTCTCCAATATTTAAAAATAATGCTGAACTTCGTAATGGAGAATTGTACATTGTTTTTTATTCTGACAACTGTGGAGGTCAGAAAAACAATAAATTTGTCATAGCAGCTTACCTTTATGCTGTAAAAAATTACAAAATTAGATCCATAAGCCACAAATATCTCATCACAGGACACATACCCAAAACGAGGGTGATAATGTTCATTCACTTATTGAAAAAAACAATAAGCGCTCTCTTAGTTCAGGTCCAATTTATATACCAGACCAATACGTTACTTTGGTGAAAACTTAAAAAAAAAAAACTGGCCACCTTTTCAAGGTCACAGAAATGAGACACAGATTTTTAGATTTAAAAGAGATAGCTGATCGACACCTATGTTGGCTAAACGCCTTGAAGCTGCCAGACTGGGAAGCGGGAGCCAAGCTCTAGCTTCTCAACCTTTGGTCAAGGCTGTAGTAGGAAGTAAGGGGACGGCAACGAGCCAAGCTCGTATACCTGAACCTATGCAACCTGCAGCAGCTACGGCTAAAAGGAAAGGGCGCCTATGCCCACCGATGCCACCACCGGGCCAGCCTGGTGGTAAGGACGACCCTCTTCGGAAGGGGCTAAGCGGTGCAGGCATTAGATGGTACCTTCGCTACCTCGAAAAGGGCTTTGCACCTGAGGAGGCAAGGAAGAAGGCTGAAGAACACAGGGCTAAGCCTGGTTCGGGTCCGACACCCGCGGCAAAGAGGTGCAGCAGCACCATCTCACCTTCTGTAGGTAACGCGCAGAAGAAGCCAAAGGTAGTTGGGAAACTGGAGAGGTCGCGGGCAAAACCTGCTCAGCATGCTGCTGTTTCACACGGCAAAAGCTATGCCGCGGCTGCAAAAGCAGCTGCGGCTGGTGGATGTCGGGCCACGACGGCGGCGGCCGACCAGGTGGCGGTTCTCCCTTGCGACTATCCTAGGGAGATGCTGAGCACTGACGAGCTCAAAGATCTGGAGAATGCTGTAGTAGATGAAATGGCCCGTGGATGGGAGCATAAGCTCAAGTTCAAGGGCATACATTTCAGGATGGGAATGTTACTAGTCGACTGCGAGACTCCACAGACTGTGGAATGGCTGAAGACAGTGGCACCCAAACTAAGTAATTGGAAGGGAGTGGGCCTTACTGCAATGTGCGGGAAGGAAATACCACGTGCTCATTCAATAACAATTTACTTCCCACGAAGTGCTGATCAGGAGCACCAAACCACATTGGCACTCCTCGAAGCGCAGAACGATGGCCTGAACATCAAAGCGTGGAAGATTTTGAATGGTCGGAAAGAGGGAACCGGGCAAGTACTGGGCCTCGGTATCGATCAACAGTCCTATGATACCATACGGGCTCAACACAATTCTCTCAGCTACAGGTTTGGTAGGGTTGTAGTGTCTGGACTCAAGAAGTCGGAGGAGAGTGTGGGGCAAACGACCCCCTCGAATCCAACTTTGGAGAGAACTGAAGCCGCAGTGGAGCATTCTGATCCGCAGCAGGCTGTATCACTTCCTCCTCCTGCTGAACAGGTAACTGAGGGAGAGAGACTAGAGGAGTACATGTCCCTCTCGGAGAGTTCCCTCTCTGACGAGGAACATGACACGACGGTTGTTGAGATGGACGAGGACATCCTACTTCGGGGGGATGATGGGGCAATAGCCCCACAAGACCAATGATCCCCACATTAAGAATGGCCCAGGTGAACATCCACCATGCTATAGCGGCATCAGCCGTAATAGCACGGATGTTCACAACTAATGGACTGGGCATTGTATTGATTCAGGAGCCGTGGATCCTGAGAGGAGCAGTCAAAGGACTCGCATGCCAGAATGCAAAGGTAATCTGGGACACTCGTGTACTTAACCCTAGGGCTTGCATTCTTATTAACAAAAAACTAAGTTTTATTCTACTTTCAGAATATGCTACGCGAGACCTGGTGCCATTACAGGTAACTCTGGAACTGGAAGGAGTGTACCGCACCATCATCATCGCATCTGCCTACTGTGCTGGGGACGAACCAGCAGTATCAATGGAACTACAACGCCTTGTGGAGCACTCAAATAAGCTCCAACTGCCGTTCCTTATAGGATGTGATGCCAATGCTCACAATACCATTTGGGGGAGTACTGACACTAATATCAGAGGTGAGTCATTATTAGAATTTTTCCTAAGCTCTTCTCTTGATATCTATAACGTAGGTAATACCCCCACTTTTGTAACTCGAGCTAGGCAAGAGGTACTAGATCTTACACTAGGAAGCCATAGTATGAGTAGATTTGTTAGAGACTGGAGAGTATCTAGTGAGCCATCTATGTCTGATCATAGGATCATTACCTTTAATCTAGACAACACTTGTATCACAACTAAACCAGTTAGATATCCAAGGAAGACAAACTGGGATCTCTTTGAATCGTCTATTGAGGGCAGTCTGGAGCAAGTAAATATTAGGAGAGCTCCAGGCTATCATCTGGAATTGGAACACACAGTGGAGGGCATAACATCAGCCATCACAAGTGCGTTTGAAACTAGCTGCCCAATAAGCAGAAGTGGAAAGAAGAATAAGGTTCCATGGTGGAGCAACAATCTGTCAAGACTTCGGTCAACGACGCGTAAACTGTTTAACACAGCTAAGTGCACTGGAGACTGGCAGAGCTACAGAATGGCACTGACTTCATACAACAAAGAAATAAGGAAAGCAAAACGAGAAAGCTTTAGACAATTCTGTGAGACAATTGTGAACACTCCTGTTGCGGCCAGAGTGCATAAAGCACTAGCAAAAACAGAAGGAATATCAATGTCTCTCAGAAAACCGGATGGCAGCTTTACAGAAAATGAGCAACAGAGGGCACGACTTCTATTAGAAACTCATTTTCCTGGCAGCCATCCCAGTACGGACAATAGGAGCACAACCAATATTCAAAGACCTCGGAAAGAGGATTGGAAAATATCAACCGAAATCTTCTCGAGAGGGCGACTACAATGGGCAATTGACTCCTTTCAACCTTTTAAATCACCGGGGGTGGATGGAATTACGCCAGTCCTACTACAAAAAGGGCAAGGTAAATTACTTCCACATTTGGCAAGAATTTTCAAAAGCAGTCTGGCACTGGGCTACATACCAAACCAGTGGAGACGAGCGAAGGTAGTGTTCATTCCGAAAGTGGGAAAAAAGGACCCAAGTCTACCGAAGTCCTATAGACCAATCAGCCTTACTTCGTTCCTTCTCAAAACGATGGAAAAGGCTGTGGACAACTACCTAAGAGAAGATGTACTGAGTATATCGCCTCTTCATCATCGTCAGCATGCCTACAGAGCGGGCAGATCTACGGAGACTGCTCTGTACCAGCTAACTGAGATTATTGAAAGCGCTCTTGAAGCGAAAGAAATAGTATTGTGTGCTTTCTTGGACATCGAAGGAGCATTTGATAATACATCGCATGATGCAATTATACGAGCTCTTGATAGAAAAGGAGTAAATAACACAGTATCGAGGTGGATGTATGAACTCCTGAGCACAAGATCAGCAGAGACTCACACATCAGACGGTATTATCAAGGTTAACACAGCAAGAGGCTGTCCGCAAGGAGGAGTTCTATCTCCCCTAATGTGGAGTCTTGTAGTGGACGAGTTACTTGAGAAATTGACAAACCATGGCATCAACTGTCAGGCATATGCTGATGACATAGTTATTATTGCCAGGGGCAAATTTGAGGGAACCCTTTGTGACATTATACAAATGGGACTCGAAATAACTCGTGGTTGGTGCGAAACGGCTGGGCTAAACCTAAATCCAGCAAAAACAACAATAGTACCTTTCACGAGAAAAAGAAAACTTGAACGGCTGAGGCCGATAAGGCTGTCGGGTACATTACTGACATCAGTCAATGAAGTTAAATATCTGGGGCTAAACCTGGACAGCAAACTGCTTTGGAAAAAACATACAGAGGAGATAACCAGGAAAGCAACGCGGGCTTTAATGATCTGTCGAAGCCTAGCTGGCAAATCCTGGGGATGCAGCCCGACCATCCTCAGATGGATGTATATTGCTATTGTGAGACCAATGATCACGTATGGCGCAATTGCATGGGCAAAAAGAACCAGTCTATCCACCACAAGGAAGACACTCAATAAAGTGCAAAGACTGGCATGCCTATGTATTACAGGGGCCATGAGAACTTGCCCAACCGCAGCTATGGAAGTGCTACTGGAGCTAACTCCACTGCACCTCGTGGTTGAGGAATGTGCAAGTAAAACGGTTCTAAGAATGGCCAAAGAAGGAGTAGGAAGAGAAAAGTGCATCACACCAAGACAGATTGACGCACTACTCAAGAAACATCCATTATTAGCCTTTCCTAGAGACGATATCATCAAAAGATTTGATTTTCAAAAGAACTTTGTTGCTAAGCTCAGCAATAAGAAGAACTGGAGCAACGAATCCACAATTCACAGACTGAGCAATCATACAACGAAGTGGTACACAGATGGATCGAGAACTGAAGAGGGAACTGGAGCGGGAGTATTTGGGCCTGGAACCAAATATTCTGAATCAATGGGCAAAAATACCAGCATCTTCCAGGCTGAAATCTATGCCATAGACAGATGCATCCAAATCAACCTCGACAGAAACAAAATCAACTGTGATATAGCTATAATGTCAGACAGCCAGGCTGCTATTATGGCACTTAGTTCCTACATCATTAAATCCAAACTTGTGTGGGAATGCCTACAAAAACTTAATGAACTGGGTAGGAGAAACAAAATAACCCTCTGCTGGGTGCCTGGCCACGTAGGAATAGAGGGTAATGAAATAGCCGACTCCCTAGCAAGAAAGGGAGCATCAGAAACTTTCATAGGTCCTGAACCATTCTGTGGAATAGGGGATCACACCCTCAACGAAGAATTTAGGAAACTAGAGAAAGAAAACAGGGCAAGAACCTGGCATAACACTCAGGGCATGAGGCAGGCTAAGAAACTTCTAGGGCAATACAACCAGAAAAGATTCCAAGCTTGCATCGGCATGAGCAAAAACAACCTCCGTATCCTAACGGGGTTCCTAACGGGGCACTGTAGACTCAAGGAACACCTCAGGAAACTGGGTATATCTGAAGAAGGTCTCTGCAGATTCTGCGATGAGTCCAGTGAAATCCCAGAACACTTGCTGGGATCATGTGGGGCATTGAACCATAAAAGATTGAAATACTTGGGCAAGTACCAACTATCTGATGAGGAAATATCGTCCCTGGAGCCAGCTCTCATCCTTAGATTCCTAAAGGAAACTGGACTGGAGAAAGTGCTATAGGACGGATTTCTTCCGCCAAGGAGAAAGAAGAGTGCAAAAACCTCTAAAATGATTCCGAAAGGAATTATATTGTGAGGGAAACTCTTATGAGGGATTATACCTCTCTGAGGCGTAAGCAGGGGGTACAATAGACCAAAAGGTCGCAGTACAACAACCCTTTTCACATAATAATAATAGCTGATCAAATCTGCGTGAATTTTACAAAAAAATTCTGATGGTGAAACTTTTAAATTTAATGATGTGGCAATATTTAAGATCGAGAGTGAACATCCTGATCATTTCTTTTATAAAATGTCTTTCAACGAAAAATAATACAAAGTGGCTAACGTTAAGGAACGTCGTACACAACCTTCTCCACTTGCAGATGTAAACGATTTTGAAATAAAAAAAAGCTTATAGGGATTCATTACCCATTCCAAGGAAAAAATACGATGATCTTATGTTTTTATTGCGTAGCAATGCAATCAAAATCAGCTACAGCTATTTTTATAATACATATCACTCAGGGAAAAACTGCATCCTAGATTTTAATAGCAACGTATTAAAAACTAGGTTGCATACGTTTTTGAAAAACACATTTGAATCAAAGTAAAAACAATTTGATTCAAACACGAAAAGCGTTTGAGAAGGCAGGTAAGTATATAATTCATTTGAATTGATAATAGAACTACTTCGATTCAAATTTTTGAACAAAATAACCGAAAATATTTTAAATCAAAGTGGGAACGTAATAAAATACTAAAAGTCTCTTATTTCAATAGCAACGTATTTAAAAGTAAGTTGTTTCATTTTTACAAGACGTATTTAAATCAAAATAAAACATATTTGATTCAAATACGAAAACAATTGAGAAAACAGGTAAGTGCATAATGCATTTGAATTTATAATGAAACAACTTCGTTTACAATTATAGAATGGAATAAATGAAAATACTTTAAATCAAAGTGGGAACGTAATAAAATACTATAAGTGCCTTATTTCAATAGCAACGTATTTAAAAGTAAGTTGTTTCATTTTTACAAGACGTATTTAAATCAAAATAAAACATATTTGATTCAAATACGAAAACAATTGAGAAAACAGGTAAGTGCATAATGCATTTGAATTTATAATGAAACAACTTCGTTTACAATTATAGAATGGAATAAATGAAAATACTTTAAATCAAAGTGGGAACGTAATAAAATACTATAAGTGCCTTATTTCAATAGCAACGTATTTAAAAGTAAGTTGTTTCATTTTTACAAGACGTATTTAAATCAAAATAAAACATATTTGATTCAAATACGAAAACAATTGAGAAAACAGGTAAGTGCATAATGCATTTGAATTTATAATGAAACAACTTCGTTTACAATTATAGAATGGAATAAATGAAAATACTTTAAATCAAAGTGGGAACGTAATAAAATACTATAAGTGCCTTATTTCAATAGCAACGTATTTAAAAGTAAGTTGTTTCATTTTTACAAGACGTATTTAAATCAAAATAAAATATATTTGATTCAAATACGAAAACAATTGAGAAAACAGGTAAGTGCATAATGCATTTGAATTTATAATGGAACCATTTATTAAAAAGTATTATTAATTTTTTGCATTTTAAATCAGAAAACAAACAGCATTAAGACTTTTGAATTAAATTGAAAACGTACTCATTCCAAAATTAAAACGGCTTAGTTTACTGTCTTTTTGTATGCTAAAGTGAGTTTTTACTTAAAGGATAATAATTTTCAAATCAAACATACTGACAAGCCAGCAATGAAAATCATGTTAAAATCGCTGTACAATCGACCAAAAATAGTTACACTCAGCAAGAATTTTATTTTGTCAAAATAAAAACTAATTACAATCCACCCATTTGTTGTATACCGATTTCAGCGCCATCTGTGGAATGTTTTGACGACCTATTTAATGCATATTGACGATATCTGAAAATATCTAAATGGTTGGTTGAGCTTAAGCCATTAAAAAGTTATTCTCCGCACACCAACGATTATACATTATTCTAAATATACATGGGAATTATATTTTAAATGAATTTGGACAATTTTTGATGTTTTTTTTTTTTAGAAAATTTTGCATACAAATGGTACCAAATAAATACTCCAAGGTTCGAGAAGTATCTAATTTAATACCTTTTAGAGCCTATGTGCTGCGGTGAATTACATTTTAAATCAAAGTGCAAACGTATTAAAATAAACCTATCAAAGTGGGATCATTTTTAAATTAAATACACATTTTATCTTTTTTTCCTCGGAACATCGAAAAAAAAAACTTCGTCTTTGATTTTAATAGAAAATACATTAAAAAGGAAGTTGCTTATAATTTGTTTTGAAAAAGATTTTAGTGGTTGCAATATTGTTTTTATTGGAACTACGATATTGAGGTTTACAAAAAGGTACTATGTGAAAGGCAAAGCAATATATAGATAGATATTTTTGGAATACGAATCTATAAAATATACAGTTCAAACAATATCGTTTGAGCGGTGTTTACAATATAATGGAAACAAAATTTTTTTTGACAAAACTTCCAAGGTTCGGAAAGTACCTACTATTCTTCAACTGTTCAGCAGAAAACTGAATACACACGATTGTTTAGGGGATGTACGAACGTATTTTCGAATATTTAAATTCTTATCGAATTCGAAATGGAGTTGTGTTTTTATTTGTATTTTTTATGTTTATAGAATGTCTATAAACTATACAGAAAACCAAATTCTTAAAAATGCCTGTCATTTAAAATTATATTATGATAATACAAAAACTGATTTTGCCATCAAATTACTATTTATCATTACCTTAAGAATTGATTTTTGTTGAAATATAAATACCAGTTTTTAAAAGTATCGTCATATTCGCTTTATTGAAAAATAATCAAACATGTCCAAAATCTTTATATAGAAAGTAGCGTTAATGTATAGGAGTTAAAATGGATAAAATGGGTCCGCACACTAAGCCTACAAACTCTAAATAAGAAGTTTCAAACAAAAAGAGCTTGTAGCCGTTTCTTTAAGTTCCATATCAATATCTTTCTCTTACAACGTATACGAGAAAGTAAAAAAATACAATTCAGTACAAAATAATACGATTTAAACTAAGATGTGTACACTGTACACAGCTCATTTTTCATTCCTATCGACACCACACATTCTATTTCAGTTCAGTTTCAGTTGTCGGCGAGTGCGGTGCAGTGGTTTGGTGGTGGTCAGTCCGTTCGCGTTAAAGTAACAAAAAAAAAAAAAAAAAAAAAAAAAAAAAACAGAAATCTATGGTAAGTGTCTTTTAATAGTTTTAATTTTATAATATAATTAAAATATATTAATGCGCAATTGTTTACGTGGTATAGCTTTCATTTAGCCAAATTTTATTCTTGCAAAAACAAATCATTGGTTATTCTGTTTGGTATTGCGATTCGGCGAAATACATATTCATTTGGCTTGACGGCTCATATCAGTATTTTCGCATTCATTATTTTCGTGGTATAACTATATTAATATCCTATCTGTTTTATGGCTTAGAAAATATATTCAAATCTCAAATACCAATTTTTTATTTTTGCAAGAACAAATAATTTTTTGTCTGCGATTTGGCGTCATAATGCGACGCCATGTTATTTGCACTTTTCATATTTAAAGTGAGTGCGAAAGGGAAGGTATTCGTACTATCGTTGCAATCTACCCTTGTATTGAGATTGAAGTGACATCATGAAGTGAAACAAATAGGTTTGCCATTTTCACATTTTTTCCGCGTAAAGTGCGCATTTCGATCAAAATTAAATAAATCAGTCAGAAAGTTTTTCTTTAATGGTTTGTGATCGTGAATATAAATATATGCAGAATATCATATATTTGCAATAACACAGAATTAATTTTCTTTGTCGAATCGTTATTTTGCGCCAGAATATTCTACTTGGCTGTATGTGCGAAAGGGAAGGTATTCGTATATCGGTGCAATCCACCCTTGTATTGAGATTGAAGTGACAACATGAAGTGAAACAAATAGGTTTGCCATTTTCACATTTTTTCCGCGTAAAGTGCGCATTTCGATCAAAATTAAATAAATCAGTCAGAAAGTTTTTCTTTAATGGTTTGTGATCGTGAATATAAATATATGCAGAATATCATATATTTGCAATAACACAGAATTAATTTTCTTTGTCGAATCGTTATTTTGCGCCAGAATATTCTTACTTGGCTGTATGTGCGAAAGGGAAGGTATTCGTATATCGGTGCAATCCACCCTTGTATTGAGATTGAAGTGACAACATGAAGTGAAACAAATAGGTTTGCCATTTTCACATTTTTTCCGCGTAAAGTGCGCATTTCGATCAAAATTAAATTAATCAGTCAGAAAGTTTTTCTTTGATGGTTTGTTATCGTGAATATAAATGTGTAAACCTATTTGTTTCACATAATGTACGACGCAGAAAATGCACGTATCTTCTTTTTTTTAGTCAGGTCGTCGCTACAATGCAGAACTAGACTAGCTTAATCGTAGTCTAAATTCAGTAGAGCGATTTTTATATTTGAAAACGTATTTATTCCTAAACTATTTTAGGAAACACCTTGGCGTAGAAAACATATATATTATTGTTGGTCGACATGTAGTACCAAATAACAAGAGTGATTTCTTCTACTTTCCACGCTCTCTTCATTATCAGAAGATATATTATTAATCGTTGGTGTTACACGAACCCGCTTTTTTTGTTGAAATTCTATCTAGTTCAACTAGCTATCAATTATAGGCTGTAAGTACCTACCATTTTCATCAGTTATGTTTTCAAAGTTGGCTCTGTTAAAACTTCGAATAAATCTTTAATTTATCAAGCTATCATTCTGCATTGTAGCGATACCTGGTATCGATTTTTAATTTTCACATCTATTTCTGAATCATTTTTTTTTTGTATAGGATAACATAAAAATGGATATCCAAAATTTAGCACATATAAACAGCACAATATTAAGCCCAGATTTCGAATTAATTCAATTAGATGAAAATGGTCAAATTTTAGATGAATTTTTCCAACCAGCAGATGACGACGAAATAAAGTTGACTCAATTACTGAAAGAGTTTAACCTTGAGTCTCTGCTGCAGGTACTAAAAGGTAAGAAATTGAAAATGTTTTCAAGTTTTATTAACAAATCTAGTATATTATTGAAGTCAATGCGGTTTGGGTTCTGTTGCTAAATACAGTATTGTCGAAACAACATTATATTTAGTAATGTTTGTCAGAAATGCATAACCAGTTTTATATGCATTTGTCTTTCGATCGTGTATAAAACTTTCAATATTGTTCTTGTTCCTCTTTATAATTTCGGATTGAGTGGAACCAAAAAAAACACTTTGGCTCTAAAGAAAGTTATATTTAACCCTTTTCTTTTGATGTACTTATTTAGTTGTTATTGTTACTATACTTTTTATTCAGATAAGCGCATTACTTACCACAGTTTGCAATATCTATCTAAAGAGGACATCAGAGATGCTATTCCAAACATTGCAAAGAGGGCAGAATTCAGAGAAAAACTTTTTTTTTGGAGAAAAGAACAGGTAGGTAGTTATCAATATATCTTATAACACTTTTTATGTCAACGGTTATAGTTGTTATTTTTATTTGTATTACGCCTTAGTATGGGAAGGATGATGAAACCATTTCCCTCAATTCGAAAGTTGACGATTGGCAGAGCAGAATAGATACTTCAAAAGAAATAATTCATCAACCCAGACATTCTAAGATTGTAAGTATTAAACTAAATGTGGTAGATAGATATTTAGGTAATAATAATATTACAAATCAAATAGAATCTTCGAGAAATCTTAACTTCATCATCAAGAGGAAAGAGTTTACTTCATCTTTATGAAAAAAACAATCGTTTAGAAAATATCCACAGGGAAGGACTTGTACAATTGATTACAGAAGAAATCATATGTACAAATTTGTGTCTAAAACCATTTGACTACCCATTCATCGTTGATCAAATAATTTCCATTTTTCCAACTGAAAAGGAGGCTGAGGTAAGTGCTAGATTTCCCTTCAGTTTAAAAATTCAGCTCGAATTCAAGAAATGGGTATATCGAAAGGTCTAGTCTAGTCCAAACAAAATTATTCAACTTTTTCAACTTTTTTTAATAAATCATATTATTATGGAGTAAATAAATATGTACTTTAATTTCATTTCTCAACCGTTTAGAAACAAGTCATTTCGTACTGTACATACGTGAGACTTCACTGTAAAATAAACATCAGGACAACCAAGTTGCCATTTCTCTCTGTTTTTAAAGTACAAATTTGATTTTTAAACACATTAAACGTACTGGAATTTTTATTGCAACAAAAATCGACTGCGTAGCTTAGACTTATAGGGTTTTTTTAGTTTTCATCAGTAGGATAAAGGTTTTGGCTATCATAGTCTAAATCAAATATTCGTTTTTACTTGGTTATTGCTCCAGTATCCAGGCGCAACGATAAGGTTGGCAAGGCTAAAAGAAAGGTTACTATAAGCGATGCACAAGAAAGTTTAATTTTGAGGCTTTCTTTGATAACGAACTATTCCGAAAAGATAGAAGAGCTGATAAATAAATAATATAGTAACGTAGGGCTGACTATCAGCCATTCATTATTGTCGTTGGGACAGACGAAACTAATTTAAATAATTTTTTTATATATTTGGGTAGAACTTTGTACAAATTTGATTCATTTATTGATTGACTAAATATTGTTGTATTTTCAGGATTATTATTTTATTCCTCGAAAAGGAAAAAAAAATCCCAGCGGAAAATTATATTGCAAATATGTAAACTCCCGGTCCAAACGTTCTAAGTCAAGCGAATGCTCTTCTATGCAACTTGAAGGTCCATCTGAATCTGAACTTGACGAGGTAGACGATTCTATAGCCTTGGCTCTTAAAACTGTCCTAAGCCGAGATAGCTCTGATTGGAACTTAGTGCTAGATAAGTGGAAAAAAACTTTTTCCCTCCGTCAGAAGGAACTAAAATTATCCACAAATGCAGAGTTTTTGAAATCTTGGCCGAAATTCTCGGACTCAAGGGCACCAGACCTGGTAAAAATTTAATTAAATTTAAATAATATTTTAACTCATAGCTATTTTTTTGTAGATAAACATAGACTTTACGCTTTTATACCCAAAAAAGCAACAACTTTTATTTGCTAAATGGGATGACTTCAAAATAAATATTAAGAAATATTTTGAAGTCAACATACATAACGAAAACTGCAAAAGAAGGTTTTCACTTTTGAAAACAACCCCAGAGATTGGAAAAGGTAAATATAAAAGGAAGCAATACAGACACGCCTTATATAAAACCATTTATTTCTTAGATTCCGAAGACTATCTCTTGACAACGTTATTAAACTCGGTCATTCCCCCAGTATCCAGGTTCAAAGACAAGGCTGGCAGCAATAAAAGAAAGGTGACTATAAGCGATGCACAAGAAAGCTTCATTTTGAGGCTTTCTTTGATAACGAACTATTCCGAAAAGATAGAAGAGCTGATTAATAAATATTATAACGTAGGGCTAACTATACAGCCATTCATTATTGTCGTTGGGGTAGACGAAATTAATTTAAATTCATTTTTTGTATACTTGGATAAAACTTTATACAAATTCGATTCATTTATAGAAGCACTTGACATTTGCTTCAAAATTTTTCAAGTTCTCTCATTGCAATATCCCTTAGCATGTCAGCCCTGTTGGGTTTTTATTCAAAAGTACTTTTATAATATCGAAACACAATACGATTTACAATCACCCAACATAACATCTCTATTAAGTTATATGAGCTCTGTTAAGTAGTACAGATACGTTTTACAACTGTATGCATCTGTTTCAAATGCTGCACTCATTTTCCTAAATTACTTTATAATAATTTGATTCTTTTATTGAAACACCTTCTTCTACCTTAATTACTTTATACAATTTTGATTCTTTTTTCGAAGCACCTCCTTGTACGTCACCTTGATTACTATATACAAATTTGATTCTTTTTTAGAACAACTTATTTTCTTTTATAATACTACTGTATGCATCTGATCCAAATGCTGCAATCCATTTTCTTGTACTGACCCTCGTCACCTTGATTACTTTATACAAATTTGATTCTTTTTTCGAAGCACCTCCTTGTACGTCACCTTGATTACTATATACAAATTTGATTCTTTTTTAGAACAACTTATTTTCTTTTATAATACTACTGTATGCATCTGATCCAAATGCTGCAATCCATTTTCTTGTACTGACCCTCGTCACCTTGATTACTTTATACAAATTTGATTCTTTTTTCGAAGCACCTCCTTGTACGTCACCTTGATTACTATATACAAATTTGATTCTTTTTTAGAACAACTTATTTTCTTTTATAATACTACTGTATGCATCTGATCCAAATGCTGCAATCCATTTTCTTGTACCGACCCTCGTCACCTTGATTACTTTATACAAATTTGATTCTTTTTTAGAACAACTTATTTTCTTTTATAATACTACTGTATGCATCTGATCCAAATGCTGCAATCCATTTTCTTGTACTGACCCTCGTCACCTTGATTACTTTATACAAATTTGATTCTTTTTTCGAAGCACCTCCTTGTACGTCACCTTGATTACTATATACAAATTTGATTCTTTTTTAGAACAACTTATTTTCTTTTATAATACTACTGTATGCATCTGATCCAAATGCTGCAATCCATTTTCTTGTACTGACCCTCGTCACCTTGATTACTTTATACAAATTTGATTCTTTTTTAGAACAACTTATTTTCTTTTATAATACTACTGTATGCATCTGATCCAAATGCTGCAATCCATTTTCTTGTACTGACCCTCGTCACCTTGATTACTTTATACAAATTTGATTCTTTTTTCGAAGCACCTCCTTGTACGTCACCTTGATTACTATATACAATTTTGATTCTTTTTTCGAAGCACCTCCTTGTACGTCACCTTGATTACTTTATACAAATTTGATTCTTTTTTAGAACAACTTATTTTCTTTTATAATACTACTGTATGCATCTGTTTCAAATGCTGAAATAATTTTCCATGCATTGACCTCCTTCTTCGTCATCGTAACATATAAGCCCTATTGGGTTTTTCTTAAAACAACTATGTATATATGTTTTAAATGCTGCAATCAATTTTCTTGCACTGACCTCCTTGTACGTCATCTAAAATACGACCACTTAATACCGCAAAACAATGATTTGCAATGCAAGCAAAATAACTGCAACCAAGTATTTTCCAATTATAAAGTTTTTCGTCGTCATTTAAACAATTTGCATAAATCCTCAGAAATAGACAAATTTAAAACTGTTTCCGGATGCAGAAATATTTCTCATTCAAATAACAACACTTTGGATGTTGATGTACATACAATTCAGTCCAGTAGCACGTCGCATGTTAAAAATGAAGCTATTTATGAATACGATGTTTCTAAAATTTTAAGCGAGCTTAAAGCATCTGCCATTAACTTATCTCTAAAGCTATACGCACGTACTTTTATGCCTAGAAAAGAAGTATTAGAAATTCAAAATATGATTTCAGTATTTTTATCAACGGTTACTAACTCGATGAAACAGATCACCTCAGGTCAGATTCCAAGCGAAGTTCAAAAAGATATAGATTGTGTAATGGCTTTTTGTAATAACCCTTTTGAGCAAATAAAGTCAGAACATCGAATGTTAAAAATGTTGAGTGACATGGGCGTCTATGATGCACCAAAAACCTTTCTGATTAAAAACACTGTATCTGAAAAACTAGTAAAAGGAATACCAACTTTTGAAGAAAAGCTAATTAATGTTTATCTTTTGTCTCTTCAATTTCAATTTAAATCTTTTTTTGAATTACCGGGGGTCTTAGACTTAACATTAAAAAATCAAAAAATGTATTCAAGCCAAGAAAAAATTCAAAATTTTGTAAATGGCAATACATTCAAAAATAAACAACAAAAGTTTAAGCCAGATGATATTATTATTCCTTTTACATTATACTTCGACGATTTTCAAATCAACAATGCTCTTGGTACACATACATCTTCCATTTGTGCATGTTATTACACATTCCCAACTCTTCCGCAATATTTGCTATCGAAATTAGACTTTTTATTCCACGGGGGTTTTATTTTATCTGAAAATTTGAAAAGTTGTGGGAATGAAGTTTCATTTCACCACTTAGTCGAAGAATTAAAAACCTTAGAGGCTGGTGTTGATATACAAACAGGGAAGAAGACTGTATGTGTGCATTTCGTTTTGGGTTTAATTGTTGGAGACAATTTGGGACTGAACAGTATTTTCGGATTTGTAAAGTCATTTAATTCTAAAAGGTTTTGCCGTTGTTGCACTAGAAGCAGACGTGAAATGCAAACTGATTCTAAAGAGGAAACTGAATATATCAGAAATAAGGAACAATATCAGCAAGACCTTTTAAAAGCTGATTATTTAGAGACCGGTTTAAAGAGTGAATGTGTTTTTCACGGAATAGAAAGCTTTCATGTAAGTGAAAACTTTTACTTCGACCTAATGCATGATGTATTAGAGGGGGTAGCTGTTTACGACGTTTGTAATGTACTTATGGGCTTAATCAAAGAAAACGTAATTTCCATTGACACTCTGAATAGCAGGAAACAATTTTTTCCGCTTGGAGAAACAGATGCTGGTAATTCTTCCCAACCTTTGGACATAAAAAGGTTAAGGTCTTATAATTTAAAAATGACAGCAAGTGAAGTTTTATGTTTTGTTAATTTCTTAACACTGATGATAGGTGATTTAATTGACTCAGAAAACAAGCATTGGGCTTTACTAGTTAAACTAAATCAAATAATTGATTTTTTATTCAAACCCCAATACTGTGAAGAGGAATTAAAATTGTTAGAAAAGCTTATTACTGATCATCATACGCTTTATGTGAAATTATATGGAGCCAGTCTCAAACCAAAACACCATTTTTTAGTGCACTATCCCACCGCTATAAAAATGTGTGGACCTCTAAAATTTGTTTGGGTAATGCGTTTTGAAGCAAAACACAAACAGGGAAGGGCATATTTTAATACTATTACATCTAGACTAAACCCACCGTATTCTCTTGCTATTAAGGCTTCCTTACAACATGCCTACTTTTTAACTAAGTATAAAGATGGATTCAGACCATGTTTCGACATCAGTCATTTCCAGCCTAACATTCTTCCCAGCAAAGATTACTATAAACACTTGGATTTAGAAATATCTGATCTACCCAATATTACCATAGCTAATAACGTGACGTACAAAGGAATTATATACAAAAGTAATTTATATTTAGCTTGTATTCATTCTTCGTTTAAATTATTCAAAATTATTGACATACTGCACAAAAAAAATAGTTTATACATTGTTTGTAATGAAATTAAAATTAAGAAATTTAACAAGCATTTCCAAGGCTATGAAGTTGGTGAAAAGTTAAGCAATGTAGTATTAAAAGATATTAATTATTTTACAAGTCCTCCCCTTAACCTTTATCAAATAAACAATGGAAAAACATTTGTTAAAAATAAATATATATAGTTTACTTTTTACTAAATAAACAAAATCATTTCTGACACTTTTTTTTTTAAAATGAATAGCTCGTATGAATTATTGTATAAATTACTTAAAATATCTAACAAGAAATTCGAAGCCTAATAAATTAGGAAACAATTGAGTAATGTAATAGTAAAAGACTTGTAAACATAAATCACATTTTTCATAAAGAAAAGGAAAAAACAATTGCGAACTTTCTTTTGATAAAATTAAAGAAGTTGTCATTATATAAAGAAATCGTTTTTTATTAAATCATTTTTATTTCTCTTGAATAAATTTGTCTAGGTCCATCTTTAAAGGGTAAGCTAATGTTAGTCAATATTTGGAATTAAAATGAATCATTTTATGTAAATCAAAGTAATTAATTATTAATATAAAGTATAGATTTTTATTAAACATAAAAAATATAACGTGTGAAATAAGATTGTTAATGGCTTGATTTAAACAGATTGCAACATAATTCAAAGTTGATTCATTTTGATTCTTAATAAGGATTACTTTCATTAAAATGCGACGGACATTTGAAGTAAACGGAAGTCCGATTTTAATCAAAGATAAAAGTGACTAAAATCAAGTGTAAGTAACATTAAATCAAGCTCGTCTATGACATTGATTGAAAGTCGAATTGCCTTTGAAATAAGGTTGTTATCGTAATAAATTTAGGTGGATTCTATTTTGATCTAAAAACATTTCAACTAAATTCAAAGTTGCTTCACTTTTGTTTTTAATAAGGATTAGTTTCATTCAAAGTCGATGAGCATTTGAAACAAACGGAAATCACACTTAAATCAAAGATAAAAGTGACTAAAATCAAGTGTGAGTAACATTAAATCGAGCTCGTCTATGACATTAATTGAAAGTCAAATTGCCTTTGAAATAAAGTTGTTATCGTAATAGATTTAGGTGGATTCTATTTTGATCTAAAAACATTTCAACTAAATTCAAAGTTGCTTCACTTTTGTTTTTAATAAGGATTAGTTTCATTCAAAGTCGATGAGCATTTGAAACAAACGGAAATCACACTTAAATCAAAGATAAAAGTGACTAAAATCAAGTGTGAGTAACATTAAATCGAGCTCGTCTATGACATTAATTGAAAGTCAAATTGCCTTTGAAATAAAGTTGTTATCGTAATAGATTTAGGTGGATTCTATTTTGATCTAAAAACATTTCAACTAAATTCAAAGTTGCTTCACTTTTGTTTGTAATAAGGATTACTTTCATTCAAAGTCGACGAGCATTTGAAGTAAACGGAAGTCACACTTAAATCAAAGATAAATGTGATTAAAATCAAGTGTACGCCATTATGAAAACCTTTTCAACTACGTCCTCAATTTAAAGTTGTAATGTATTTGATTTTAAGTGTCTTTTCATTAAAAAAATATTTTAAGTTGCACTACTTTGATTTAAAAATTTCCGTGTTTGGTCCCAAATCGTTAACGTTTTACTTTGATTCAAAGACGTTTTTTTTGATTCTAGGTTGTTTTTTGGCTCAGTGTAGCATTAAAGTATCTCCTGGAAAGAAGTAGTTCGAAAAGAAGTTTTTGAGTTAAAGTTAAATCTAATACTGTCAACTTTAAAAGTACAAAAAGGAAAGACTGATTAAAGGGCTGTAAAACCAACTACATACTTTGAAAATAAAATGAAAATTATTTTTGAGTTTATAAGAATGAGAAATTCATTTTTTAATTGTAAACAATTTAATTTTCTAATTTATAAAGTAAACATTATAAATTAGAAAATTAGTCACGTCTGTAGGAATACATAACTGGCAATACCGCCAACCCAAATTCCAATAAACATCTCCATCCCCAGTCAGTCGTTTGTCTCACCTCACAGAAATCAGTCGTGTAAAGTTCGGTTCTACTAAGTGCTATAATTTAAATAACAAAACAGTGTGAACATATATTTATATTCGTATTATAAAATAAAACGTAACAAACTAAATAAAACTACATTTGGGGGCTCAGCCAAAATCGTACCAGCCAAGATCGCGTTAGCTAAAATCGCGTCAGCCAAATTCTGCTAAGACAAAATCACGCACAAACACGAGAAAAAAAAAAAAAAAAACCGACGCCAATATTACCTGCAGCTGCAGCTGCCACTTCCAGTCTACGATTCCAAATTCCCAATAAGAAAACAATGAGATCTGAAGAGAATTCACACGTCAAACACACACGAATACGATACGCACTAGCAATTCGCACACGACAATTAAAAGGAACTTTTAAGTTTCCCAATTGGGAAAGTTCCACAAGCCACAATAACACATACGTCAACAAAAGTTAAGAGAAGAAACTCACTGAGAGACACGTCACCAAAAGAAAAACAACACGAATAAAGAGAAGGAAGTAAGAATTGAAAGTCATCACAATATCAAGCACACGCCACACGTCGACGTTAACAATACAAGGACAACACGAATGCAAGAGAACTCTCGTTTCAACTCCAACTCATCACAACTTTATCAGCCAGCAGATTGAACCACAAGAAGAGACCAGCTTTTACAACAGTTGCCGTTGCCGTTTTATGCCAAGTTATGTAAACGAAATATTCTTTAGATTTGATTTAAAAATTCGTTCATGCTAAATATTTGGTATTTATGTAGGAATGACGAAGCGCATTCCAATAGAAAGATAAGTTACTCTAATTCCAATCTATGTTTTCATTAATTAATCAGTCCATTCCCAGGTCATCGCCGTCGTCATCGTCATCAAAAACGATCAGTGAAATTCCTTAGCGTCGTCTTGCTTAGCGAATGCCACTGTATCGCATTACCAGTCGACAGCCGAATATGACCCAATTTACTCCGTATAAAAGTCCAGTGCACTTGGACACAGGCAAAGCAATTCGTGGAAATGACACCAGTACAACTTATCTGCATCGTCGCTGGGGTGTGCGGATCTGGCTACTTGCTGGTTTGGATGACAAAGGCAATGGGCTTCTACAGGGTGCTGACGCGACTCGGTGTGTGGCAATGGTTCGGGTGAAGAAATGTGATGCGGAGGCGAACGACGAGATGACGGAGGTGACTTGGGAAAAAAGACAAGGGACAAGAAATGAGTTCGAATTAACACGTCGGGACCGCCGGTCGTATCCTCGCACAAACATTGTTCTAAATATTCTAACTAAAAGAATCATAATTGTTTTGTATCCGCGTATAATTATTGCTTTAAATATTTTAATAAAAGAATCAATATTGTTTCGTATTTTAACAATCAATCGTTTTAATTACGAATCTACATGGGGGCTCAACCTGGATTATGAAACGATTTGAGGCCAAGAATAAAAAGTGAAGTAGATGCAAAGAAGAGCTTTACCGAAAAGTAGAAAAGCTAAGTGTTAAGAAAGTGAAGTCAACGCAAAGAAGAAATAAGGCAAGAAAAGTTGTGCAAAGTTGCGAAAAGAAAAGCCAAGTACTAAGAAAGTGAAGTCAACGCAAAGAAGGAATAAAAAAAAAGTGTTATTGAAAAGTTGAAATAGTGACGAGATAAGATTTAGCAAGGAGAATAAAATTGTGGGAATAACAGAAAAGTTTAAGTGATATGTCGACGTAATTATCTATGGATGACTTACATCAATTAACCGTGAAGCAGTTACAAGAATTTTTGAAGAAAAACAGTATCTCATACAGATACAACGTAAAGAACGGTTTAGTAGAGCGAATACGAAGTGCATTCCAGGGAGACAACCTAAGACCGGAGGATGTGTTAGAAGCTATTGCAGAAGAAGATGACCAACGGGAGTCTGACGATGAAAAGCAAAGTCACGAGGAAATACAGTGAATTAGAACAGCCAGGTACGAGCGACGATAAACAGAGAAGAAGGATTGCAGCAGCGTATCAGACAGCTCAAGAAGGAGAACCACAGTTGCAACAGGAAGAACGACGACAAGAACTCAGGATGGCAGAAAAAAATAATTTCATCTTCAGGGATGTGGAGGAATCTTTGGAAAAATTCTCTGGTGAGAACAGCAGAAACTATGCTGACTGGATCAAGGACTTCGATGAGATTGCCTCCGCTTGTGAATGGAACAATGTACCTTTATGCGAGAAGATTGCTGACAGGTGCGGCGAAATTTATAAAATGTCCGCATTAGCTAATACCGGTAAAATAAATGAAGAAGCTTTAATGACTTACATATTCGACGGATTAGGTGCCAAGGGTCCCGAATCCTATTTGCTTTATGGGGCAAACAGTTTTGAGGAATTTAAACAAACAACGCATTAAAACTTATGAAAAAATTAAAAATAGTTCAGGATCTCATGAAACCCGGTTAAATATGAAGAGTATACCTAGTTCAGGTGGTTCGATACCCAATGACAAACGAAACCCACGATGTTACATTTGCGGTGACAAAAAGCACATAACCGATTCCTGTCCAAATAAATCAAAAGGTTTTAAGTGTTTTCGCTGCAATCAGTTCGGACATAAATCCGCTCAGTGTACTATTACACAAATCCAGAACTCCAACAGAAATTAAATTAATTCCATAAAGGTGGGTGAACACGATGGTCCTAACCAAACAACTAGTGTTGCAGATCATTTAAAGCAATGGAGTGATGGGACTATTCGGGCCGAATAGTGTCAGAATCGCCGAGTGTAGGAATATATAACTGGCAATACCGCCAACCCAAATTCCAATAAACATCTCCATCCCCAGTCAGTCGTTTCTCTCACCTCAGTCGTGTAAAGTTCGGTTCTACTAAGTGCTATAATTTAAATAACAAAACAGTGTAAACATATATTTATATTCGTATTATAAAATAAAACGTAGCAAACTTAATAAAACTACACGTCTTAGTGACTTTTTCAAGTATTACATCTAGGGCTTTGGTAAATAATTGTGTAACTTCATCCACTATTTTTGTAAAATCCCGTTTATCTTTGAAATGGCGCTTGAAGATTTTCGATATTCTTTGCCTAATGCAATAACGACACTTTCCCGTCTGTCAACGACTGGCAACGTCGCTGTTTTGATACCGAAAGAAAGAGACGGCTAGTTTATTGACATCTGCCCGACAGATGTCTGGCGGTTGAAATTATTTTAGAAAGAAATTTAAAGTTAGACGCCGTTCGTGAATTCCGGAGTTCCATTAAAAGTTTGTATAATTTTAACCTTCCTTTGTTTAATAATAATCTGAAATGTAAAATTACAGGAAATTTGTAGTAATCTCATAGTAATCTCATAGTAATCTCAAAGTAATCTCATGATATCATCGATATAATAAAGTACAAAGAGAGACTTACGATTCTGAAACCAGCAAGTCTTGGATCCTTCTTCTTTTTTCCTGTTGCTCGAAGCAACACCGTCCACTTTTGAATTTTGCAAAAAAAATCCGTGTCAGGATAGCATAATTTATAAGAACAGAAATCAAAATTGAAAAAGGAATGATTTTAAATCGCTTATATCTCGAAACCCAAAAAAAATTGTTATGCCATAATTGCAGGTAGTGAGCGATATACTCACAGTATAGGCTAGTTCGGAAGCTACACCTGTATCTTATTAAAACAAAATCTGGTGGACCAGCTCTGAAAAGATTCTTAAAAATTTCAACGAACTAGGGGACAAACAGAAAAAACCGAAAAAACCAACAACAATTGTTGGACAATTGTTCATATAAAGAGCTTTCGTATGCCAATCTCCTCACCCTCTACACTTCGGGAAAGCGAGGTGCTTTGAATGTTCTAAAAGAAGTGACGGAAAATTCACCACGCAGGGCAACAGCAATCAAAAAATCCTACACTACTCCAAAGAAGTCACCAATAAGGTATTCTCCGGAAGAAGCACTCTCTCTTTACATTTAGGGTCGCTTTACCAAATTCTCTTACATTCTTATGCAAACTGGTGCTAAAGATCGTTTATCCCTCAATCATAATGGACCATACGAGTCAACGTTTGGCTTTGGCTTTAGAGGAAGATCTAAATAGTGATGCTGTTGTTTTGGATTTGACATTATATTGCAAATGGGGCTGTAATGGTAGTTCTGGGCATTCTATGTACAAGCAACGAATAGCGGAAGATGTGCATGACAAAGAACTAGTGGACGAATACTATGAAGAAGTAGAATTAAATAATCCAGAGGAGGAAGAGCAAGTCCTAGTCCTATCGATTCTGCTCTCTATTCCATTTGCATTGTCCCACTGCAGTTGAAAACACATGATAGAGACCGACTCATTTAGAACAACAACAAATCATCATCCCCACGATTTTGTAGGCCAATAAAAACTGCTTTCCCAAAAAGAGAGCCAGCAAGCGTCCATAAGCTCCTAATTCGTTCGCATGAAATAATTGAGTCATCCTCCATGGCAATCGGGATGATGTCCGAAGAAGCGCTTGAAGAGAGAAATAAAGATTTGCGAAAATTAAGAGAAAACAATACTCGAAAATGTACAATGGAAGATTTGTTTCACACGCTGCTGTACTCATTTGATCCCTACTTTTCGATATTGTCAAATAAGAATGGTCATGTAACGGAAATCGTAACCCATTTTCCTGACGAATTGCTGTCCCTACTATTAGAGACACTGTTTTGAACTAGTATCTTAACCAGAATTAGTTATTTCTGGTTTTGAATGTAATTTTTATTTCGTATACCTATTTATTTCTTTATTTTTTCCAAGGTTCTTTGTTGTAAAATGTTTGTAGCGCTAATAAAGTTATAAAAAAAAAACAATACTTTAGATGTAGACCAATATACCACGTAATTTTTTATTATACTTTACACAAAGGAAAAAACTGGAAAAGATGCTACGAAATGGAAAAGAAAGGGAGTTAATAGGTATGAGAACGAAAGCATCAGCTAGAATAGAAAAGTTTCAAAATTATAATAAAAAAATATTAAGGATCGTAGAAGAGTTTGTAAAAATTATCAAATCGGTTGCGGCTAAAAACTTCATAAATTAACCAGACGTTTTGTAAAAAGGTTGCTCCCAATTCAAAGGTCTTATCCGGTGGGAAATGTTTTACCTAACGATGGATACCTGCTATGAGACGTAAATAGTTTTCAACTTCTGCAAATTCAATATGAAGGGGTGGAAACATGAAATCATTGAAAGAAAAAATGCGTGTGACAGCTTACCAACTGCCACACACATCCGATTTTGATTTAGTTTTTTTTTTTGGTTAATAGACCATGCAGAGAAGGTTTATATATTAGTATGATACATTTTTGAAAGAAGGCGCAACCGCCATTCCAATAAATTCATTTATGTGTATATATTTATGTATATTTACTAAAAATCTATTTCATTGAACAAAACTTTAGTTACAATTTATTTTAAAATGTCAAATAAAATTGAGTTTTGTTTTATCAACCGAACTGTTCACAACGCCAACGAATAAAATTGTGTATCTATATCTTTGTCTTTATAAAAAGTAAGTGTACCTATTACATTTTTGTAATCTGTGCATTATATTTGTCACATGTTCTTTAGTGTTTATTATGTCAAGAAGATCAAATATTGGACGGCGAACGCGACATGCACGGTCGAATTTGGCCTCATGGTCAATGGAGGACGATGAGCAACGCGAGGAACGCAACGAATCAAATCGCGCACGCACATCAAGATCACGTTCAGCAATTCGAGCTCAACGACAACTGACCAGCGTGAATTTGCAAGGCGCTGCATTTGTATATAACTTTGCAGCTCACTGCCAACAGTTAGCATAGATAGAATGGACTCAATTTGCCAGCATTGCCACGCATTCAAGTTCAAATATGAAACGCCAGGAATGTGCTGCTCAAGTGGCAAGGTTAGATTGCCTGCTTTGCAACTTCCGCCAGAGCCATTGCGATCATTGGTCTCCGGTTCAACACCAGAGTCAAATCACTTCTTAACAAAGATCCAGTCATATAATTCATGCTTTCAAATGATGTCTTTTGGCGCTACAAATATCATAAGAGACAACTTCATGCTTACGTTTAAGGTAATTTTGGGATTTCATTAATACAATGAAATTTAACAAATTTTTGGAATGTGAAGTGTGATCGAATGTGCTATCATTCTACATTTTCTACATAGATTCAAGGTCAGGTTTACCACAGAGCAGGCTCATTGTTACCCGTTGCAGATGCAGATTATCAATTTCTGCAAATTTATTTCATGGACAATACAGATGATGATATCGATCGGCGTTGTGCAATCATTAACAATATGAGAAGGCAAATAATTCACGAGCTACAAGAATTATTTCACAATGAATTGATTCGTTTATTTAAAACTGCGATTGATCGAATGCCAACAGATGATTATAGGATTGTGATTCGAGCTGACAAAACACCAGTTGGCCAACATGCGCGAAGATTTAATGCTCCGACAATCGACGAAGTAGCACTGAAATTAAAATGTACTTAGTCAGTTTTACCTGTCAACCAATAAGGTTTTCGACTTTGGGAATGCCAACGCCAAATCTTATGATGCACGATGCATTCAATTGCGAATTTCAACGGGAGCAAGACTATGATCGAGATGAGTTGGCCGAAAGAGTCCGAACATTCGCTGATGATGGTTGTTGACGATGGAACGGGCGGCATTTACTTTCTCGATGCTCCCGGTGGGACAGGCAAGACATTCGTTATTTCGTTGATTCTGGCAGGCGATCGAACTGCACATTCCGCTTTGAAGCTGCCGATGAATCTGCTCATAGTTGACAAGCAAACGTGCACAAGGACCAAGAATTCGGCGACAGCGAAATTGATGCGAGAATGCGAAATCATCATTTGGGATGCATGCACGATGGCGCATAAACGAGCTTTGGAGGCAGTTGACCGAACGATGAAAGATTTACGAGGTGATTCGAGCGACCCATCGGCTGCTGAATTCTCGAGACAACTGCTGGAGCTTGGCAATGGCTAAATTTCTGTTGATGTCTCGATTTGATTGATATCGTTCCCGGCAAATTTTTGCGAGTTAACATCA
The DNA here is from genome assembly GCA_946477585.1 of Cheilosia urbana. Classification (NCBI taxonomy): domain Eukaryota; kingdom Metazoa; phylum Arthropoda; class Insecta; order Diptera; family Syrphidae; genus Cheilosia; species Cheilosia urbana. The sequence goes on along the minus strand of OX297854.1, from coordinate 58,930,525 downwards.
TCGAAGGAGGAACTCATTACCAAAGTGTTCCCCGGCATTGTGAATTAGTGATTAGTGAACGGGCAATACTAGCGGCGAAGAATAAGGACGTCAGTAGCTTGAATTTAATTATTCAAAGTCAATTCGTCGGCAAACTGCATTCATACAAATCCGTTGACAGCGTAACCGATGAGGATGAAGCGACTAACTATCCGACGGAATTTTTGAACTCGCTTGATGTGCCAGGAACTCCGCCGCATAATTTACAGCTTAAGGAAGGATCGATTATAATCATGTTGCGGAATCTAAATCATCCAAAATTCTGCAACGGTACGCGGTTGACCGTCAAGAAACTGATGAACAATGTGATTCAAGCGACGATCATCAAGGGCAAATACAAAGGAGAGGAAGTCCTTATCCCACGAATTCCGATTATTCCAACTGATCTTCCATTCCAATTCAAGCGGAATCAGTTCCACGTTCGATTGGCTTTTGTGATGACAATAAATAAATCGCAAGGCCAATCGTTGGAAGTCTATGGTATTATTCTCGAATTTCCGTGTTTTTCGCACGGTCAGCTGTCGTTTGTTTTCGCACCGGAAAGCAAATCGAAAAACATTGTTCATCATATCGCTCTCTACTGATTTCGATTCCATTAAAATTAATCACATTGAAATTTAAACTATTTGTGTTTTATTATCATTTTGAAGTTTATCTAAAGGCGTTAAATTGGGTCGAGACGAAGTTCGCCGGGTCCGCTAGTTAATAATACGAAATCGGGACGATTATAGGTCAGGATGGGCGAACTGCGGCAACACTTAGAAAAGAGAAACACAAAATATTAACGAACAGTGGTAGGTAGGTAGGTAGTGGTAGCCGGATAGCATTAAGAAAGGGCAGTTATTAGCAATTGACGAAGTAAATCGGACGTGTTCCCATATCCATTTAAGCGATCATTTTGCTAATAAATCAAAACTGTATAAAAAGTAGTGTAAGCTGTAATCTAGCGAAGCCAGTACTGATGTAGTAGACTTTAATTCTTTAAGCGATCCCATGTAAAATAATGGTTAAGTACTCTATTTTTGACAGTTCGATATCCAGCCAATGGCATCAGTTGTTTTATCTACCAATGAGATAGCTCGTTCTATATGGTTTTTGTTGGTCGTTGGCTGGTTATACGGGCAAGTAGTAGAAGGACGCCATTAACGAGAAAAGACTAAAGAAGTCACGTAGTGTACGAATAAAAATATATTTTAAAAAAATAAAGAAACGAACAAGTTTTATAAAGCGAAATTATTATGCCTCGCAGACTTTATTATAACATACCCAATTCTGCAGTAGTTGGTAGCACTATAGGACTGTCATTTGGCAGCTCGGGCATACGAGTAGTGTGTTCGAGATTGTTTATATCAATATCGGCGCGCGGCCACGTAAGACGTATGTCCGAGTTCGCTCGATAAATGATAACTAAGTATTCATTTGTAGTGTCGGTTAATAGATCAGAAGTGAGATAACCACGATTGTGTTGCGTTTTTTTAGTAAGTTCAGTTAAAATATTACAAGTGTGTCCAATACGATTGATGTGTTTACGCGGGAAAATGGAAAAGAGAAATGAAAAAAAAAAAAAACGATCCTCCGCTGAATGCGAGATAAAAGAATTAAGAAAAAAAATTGATGAGCTGAGGTCTCAAAATGCAAATCTTGGACGAATAGTCGCCATTAACCAACGATCTCAAGTAATAGAAGCGAAAACTTGTCCGCATCAGCAGCTTTAACCCATTCACCTATAAGGTTAGGCCACGAAGAAATACAAAATATTATACCTCCTTTCAACCCAGTATCAACTTCTGGTTTAAACGCATCACAGTGGATTGAAACCATCGAAAACATCCACCAACTCTAAAACTGGGATCATCGCACCACGTTTCTGTACGCATCTGTACGACTTGAGGAAGGAGCACGCAAATGGATTTCTGTCAAACAAGTTCACTAAAGAAACTGGGATTATTTCTAAATTAACGACTCGACGAAAGGAGACCTACTGCAGAGAAGATGATGTGATTCCTTCCATGGTGAAGATGATATTAGGTAGGAAAAATGAGAATTCCCTGTGTATGAGGATGAAAGGATTCCTTCTGCAAAGAAGATGATGTGATTCCATCTATGGTGAAGATGATATTAGGTAGGAAAAATGAGAATTCCCTGTGTATGAGGATGAAAGGATTCCTTCTGCAAAGAAGATGATGTGATTCCATCCATGGTGAAGATGATATTAGGTAGGAAAAATAAGAACTCCCTCTGTATGAGGATGACAGGATTCCTTCTGCAAAGAAGATGATGTGGTTCCTTTCATGGTGAAGATGATATTAGGTAGGAAAAAAAAGAACTCCCTCTGTATGAGGATGAAAGGATTCCTTCTGCAAAGAAGATGATGTGATTCCTTCCATGGTACATGATGAAGATGATGTGAGATAGAAAGCTGGAGAATATTATCAACATGAGGATGATAGTAGAAGAATGATGATCCGATTCGTCTAGTAGTCAGCCGAACGAGTGAGTGACGAACTATGGAAACGGGTATTAGCACAATTCGAAGAAAACCTACACTGAGGACAGTGTAATGTCGGATGGCTGAATGTAAGCGAAAATATTATGCCTCGCAGACTTTATTATAACATACCCAATTCTGCAGTAGTTTGTAGCACTATAGGACTGTCATTTGACAGCTCGGGTATACGAGTAGTGTGTTCGAGATTGTTTATATCAATATCGGCGCGCGGCCACGTAAGACGTATGTCCGAGTTCGCTCGATAAATGATAACTAAGTATTCATTTGTAGTGTCGGTTAATAGTAGTTTATACAATGAATAACACAGTTCATAGAAGTATAGGTACTACTCCGAGTGAATTATTATTGGGAGTCACACAAAGTAGAGAAAATTTAAAAGATGAAGAAGTGGATCGAGATCTGAAACAAAAGAGAGAGAAACCGGGGCAGAAGATAGTCAAAGAATAGGAATATAATAAAAAGTTAAAAGATCGAATGAGCGAAGATAGAAAGTATGTGATGTGATTATGTGATGGTGAAAAATTACATAAGTACGTCTGGTGCATTCAAAAAAGTAGCTCCGAAATTCAAAGGAACATTATAGGGTAGTATAGTGGATTATAGCCGCTGTACCGGTCTCTGAGTTGTATAAGGAATGGCAGCCAACTTCATGTTGGGCGCGGTCATTATCACTATCTCTTTTTATGTATATCCTATCTCTGCATGCTTAAGATATTTTTCAGTGAATAATTGTAAACGTTTGAAGTAGGCCATCTTTCTTGAGTTGGTGACAAATAAAAATAATTATCGACAGACTAGAATCGGCCTTTTATTTTGGACTATAATAGTAGAAAAGGTTTTATTCAAATGATAGGTATTTACTGAAGGATGTGGAAGGTTTTCAGCTTAGTCAAATTCCCTACGAGGGAATGTGGGAAGTGGCGAATGCCAAAACTTGGTCGGACTCAGAAAATGGTATGCGTGAAGATTGCCATGTCAGGCAGTCCGAATTGCGGCAACACTTCCGAAATAAAAAATACAAAAATGTACACAAGTAAATGAGGAAGAAGATAAAATGTACTAAAAATGAAGGCATCGGCATTGGAGGTAAATCCGTGAACCTAACAAGACGTGTTTTATCGTTTAAAGAAGTATTTTTTTTTTTTTTTTTGTTGTATTACAAACTACTGACTGCTCACTATTTATTCATTGGACAATGACGAAGTAGGTATTTATCTCCTTACGAGAGATATACGAAGCTACTAGTTCCTAAATGGAAAGATCACACAATATGTACCTATTTGTAGCAATCATAGAAGTCCTCGAAAGGTGAACTAGTACACAGAGTACATATTGCAAAAAAAAAAGACTTTGTAGAAAACAATTGCATAAATTAAACCTTAAACCGTTAGCTGCTTAAAAATAATTGTAAAGGACAACAATAAGTCGTGCTGACATCATTTATATTTCATTGAGTATCATTTGCTATTGAGTCAAATGATACTCTCAAATTTTAAACCCTTCATTGGTGTTCGCCTCGCTGACAAATTTATTTTTTCTTACAGACTGTATACTTAAAATAAAAAGGACATCGATTTGGAATGCAGAAACAAGTAAATAGTTGTACGAGTGCGTGCTATGCAAAAATGTCGTTTCAAAAATGTCTTTGGTATGGAGACTTACAAACGAATAATAAAAAATAAATAAGTTACAATAAACATTATTTTAAGGCAAGGGTGATTTTGTAGTAATATAGGTCATTGAAAATTATTAACAATATGTTCAACAATGCAATTTAGCTAAAATGGAGATCATTCAATTTTTTTTTTTTTTGTGTTGAACAGTAAACAGATATATTCTTTGATACTCGTAGTTTGATTTGTTGTTTCTTTCTTTGAGTTTTTTTTTTTTTTTTTTAAATAAATAAAAGTTAGTAAAGGCGGATGTTGATTAAACAACTAAACCACCGTCGTATGCGTAGTCTGCTTTATTGTGCATAATGAGGCGATCTTCGACAAAGTAGAAACTATCGGAACGGGTGTCGAAAGGGCTAGCTATCATTTCGGCGACTTTAAGAGAATAATATAAGTTAGTCTACCTGAAAGAATATTCGGTTAAAAACTTACTGAGATCTGGCGGTAAATTGGGGAACTCGTAGATGTGCTCGCAAGTGTTCTTCGAAAACGGTATACAGTATCCGAATTCAAAGTCGAATGTCTTGAGTACTCGATCTCGAAAGAAATGACGCTCAATCATACGAAATCTATTTACAGGCTTACTGCCGACGGTGAATTCAACGCTGCAATTAAATAAAATATAGATAAATATCAAAGAAAGCATGTGAACATAAATTGAGTATTATTTGATTTCTTGAAACGTTACTACACACGATTTTGGCCCGATTGCTGATACTACTCAAAGCGACATAGAAAAAGTAGCCCATACGGTAATTAAGTAGAACTTAAATCGCTATGAGTAGTTGGTATCAGCAAACGGGCCTTAGAACTTTAAAACCAAGATGATGGACTTAACCCACAAGCAAAACGGTTTCAAATGCGAACAGATTGCACCTTCAGCGATAGTAGAAAAATTACATATTTATAGGTTTCATTTGTGCTAGTCCCTAAGGTCTTAGCAACTATCAAACATATGGGTTTGTGTTAATGCATTAGACACGATACGTGTGCATAATGAACTCTAAACATGCAATTGGTTTTCAGTAGGTACTCACGTAGCTCCAACCGTTTTTAAATTAAGAAAAGCGGGTGTGAATTGATACCGAACATAACGACCAGCATTCGGATCAACCGGATCTTCTAGCGACAGTTCTTCGGTGGCCAGCGTTGCTTCCTCCACCGATCCTTCCGGAAATTGTTCACTTGGTGGTTTTGCTATCTCGAATAAGACGGCACCGCTCTCCAGATCTCGTATTTTGAAGCGAGTAAAATCTATTTCGTATATATTAGCATCGGGCATACACAGATAGTCTTCGGTTATTTTATTTAACCGGAGAACATCGTCTGGACTAATAATCCTTTCAGGAGAATGCGAACTAGACTCTAGGGATGAGCCAGCACCCGATTGAATGGGATTTACTTGTTGTGGTTTACCAATCACACTCATTGCACAAACTTAGGATATTTCACCGAGAAATTATTTTATTTATCTATTTAAAAACATAAACTTTTTTATGCACAAAATAGTTATCTTTTCATATAATATAATGAAATTTGTTTTTTTCAATAATTTTTCAATGGAAAATTTTTGCTTTGTTCCTTTAACAGTGAAACTTTTTTTTCTTTTCTAAGCTAAAATGTCAAAAATTTGTTCGTGTTTTTTGTTTGGCAAGTTTTCGTTGATAGGCATTTAGTACTGTTCATTTTGAGTGAAAAAATAATTTCAATGCAGGTAAGGTAGTTCGACAACAAATTAATTTCACCCAGAAATTCATTAACAAAGTGGATTTATTCACCACTATTCACCATGGCATGGTCAGCGAAATATTGAATTTTTGATATGAATGACAACTCCACTTTTCTCCATCCCGGCGAACTAGCAAAACTTTTATAATATAAGAAGTTAATGTCGTTTTTCATTGGGATTTTCAGATTTTGCTCTCAGATTTCAGATTTTTCGTGCCTAATGGAACATAAAACGAGATTTTTCTTCCTTTGCATCTGTGGTGGTGCGTGTTTTAAAAGTCACCTGTTCTTAAATTGTAATTTGTGTTTATAAAAATGCATTCAATTTATTTTAATAACTTTTGCAGCGGCCAAATATATATATTTTTTTTTCTATTTTTCACAGACTTCTAGTCTAAAAACGTAAGTAAACACACTTTAAAGTTTGACAAACTACAAATGTTTTGGTGTTAGCGCAAATAGGTGTGAATCTCGCTCGGATAATTCGCAAAATTGCTCTGAATCTCGCTCTTCTTTTTTTGCGCCCAATGGAACATGAAATCTGACAGCCAGCTGATTTCGAGAGCAGAAAAACGTCTTTGCTTTTTCTGTCCCAATGGAAAACGACATAAGTGTTGAATAAAAAAAAAAAAAAAAAAAAAAAACAGACAAAAATTTAGTTGACGATAATTTATCGTGTTTAGAGATATTCTGCCCCAGAAAAGGAAATACCACTTAAAATAGCTTTCGAGATTTATAATAGGTATTTAACCCAAGTAGACTCTGTCAAGCAGTTCAATGTATTTTATCAAAAATGTAGCAGTTAATAGGGATATTCACGATCGGATGCAACTTCTCGTATCATTGCGAAAGTGCAATTTTTTTACGCACTACAACAACAAAATATACTGACCCAAACGATAAAGCATAATAGCTAGTTTAAGTTCAATGCAAAGCGATCGTCGTCCATTGCTCTCACGCAAGTCAATGGATTTAGGTAGGTATAGTGCTACCTATAAGAAGAACTACAACGAGATGCTAGGACGAATAGAATATCCTCGTCAAGATCAAAAAGTTTTTCTTTGATATCATTGTTGCCAAAACCCGTAACAAATAATTATTAAAGATTTAACTTCACACTTTCGAAATAAAAAGACAGTGATTAAACAAAATGAAAGAAAGCGAGGTTTTCTTTGCTTTTTTGCTCTGCTCGTGGCGATGATTCGGGTTTTGACAGCGTAATAATAAAAAACTGGTCCTACTTCGCATTTGTTAATGGGTAAAATGCCTGTATCCCTACGCCATTTTGGCGCGCGTAAATGGAATGAAATGAAATGGAAATTAGTGGTGTGTTCGATTGGAAACCCGAATCATCGCCCCAAACTATGATAACAATTTTATAACAATCATCTTCGTCTTATTTACTCTCTCCATTATTTAATGTCGTTTTCAATTTGTCAAGCGAGTTTTTATGTTACTAGACGTGTTCTTTTGAGCATCGATCTCAGCAAAGCAGAGTAAAGTAGATTTTCATTATGAAATTACAACAACTACTGTGAATCCTAGAAGTGTCAAGTAGCGCGTAGTTGTTGTAATTCCGTGCTGAAAATCCTACCTACTTTACTTTGCTTTGCTGAGATGGAGATAAAAAAAAAAAACAGGACTGTTATAAATGTGTGAAAATCAATTGAAATGAATTTCTAGTGCAAGTGAGAGCAAATCGTCACCTCAAAGTAACACCGTTCTATAAGCCATTTTGGTCAAAAATAAGTTTTTGGTATCAAAAGATTCGTCTTCGAGAGCACTTTCGTTTGAGTGTAATAACGGGGCCCTTAAGGTTTCGTACCATACCAAATCTGAAGAAAAACGAAGTTCTATCCTACATAATGTGAAGACTTTTTGCTGTAACAAAGTTCTATGCAGCATTATTAGTACATAGAATTTTGTCATTCAATCATATTGATAATTTATTAACATTAGGATATAGGGTGACAGAACTTTGTGTTTTTGAAATTCTCACATAGGATTTTGTAATTTTAAGTATGCAACTTCAAAAATAAAATTAAAAAGTTCTATGTCCATCACAAATATAGGTTACAGGTTTCAGGCAAGGTAAATAAGGGATTTTATAATTGTCCTTTTTTTAATGGTTCCTATTTGACCAATTGATATCCAATAATTGATTTTTTTAAAGATTATTTTTAATAGGTACGGTTTTTTATACACAAAAACAATTCATAAAAATTAACTACGAGTGATATTTATACAATAATCTAATTATAAAATGCATAAGTATTTATATGTGGTACATTGGACTTTTTTTTTTAACTTTCAATAAACCGTTTTGGCTGGTAGCACTTTGTATCAAAATTTACAAAATTTAGAGAAAACTATTGACCGCGGGAGCAAAATTTAACATTTATAATTACTATTTGGTACATTTTTATGATTCTGCATAATTATATTTTGAAAATATAAATTAAAAATGCCAAAACAGATCATGCAAAACTTCAAACCCTCATATCTCGAAACATCGGTCAACGCACATAGAACTGTGTTAAGGACCATTCACATGAGAGCAAACTGCGAATAGGCGAATTGCGAACAAATCAATTTGTATTTGTTCTATCACAAAACCATTATATTTAATTAATCTAACATCTAGTCTAAAATAAACATTACTCTCAATTGATTTAAACAACTAAATTAACAATTAAAGCAATTTTCCCGCGAATTGAAAATTCTTGCCGCGAACTGTCACACTTTATTCACAATCCACACAAAACAGTCGCGATCCACAAACCCACGAATGAAAAATTCATTCGAACTTAACCTTTAAAAATGAAACTGATACGCGAAACTGATCGCAGACGACCAAAAAAAGTTTTCATGTGAATGAAGTGTCAGAAACCACGAATATTCGCGTGTTCGCAGTTCGCAATTCGCTCTCATGTGATTAGTCCTTTAATTGCAGGTGACGAAATATATTGTTGCGGCTAACCCAGTAGATTTAAGAACCATTAAAATTCGGATTTCATCATTTTATCTTTTTCATCGTTCCTTGTGCCTTTATACTTTCAATCCACATAATTTTGTTTGCATCATCTTCCAATTAACATTGATTTTTTTTTCTTTTTCGACATACCTAATAAACAATTGAGAGCATTTTTTTCAGTTTCAGAAAAATTTGTAAAGTTTTTTTTAGTACAAAAAATGTTAATTGTCAAATTGGATATGTCATTATTGTTTCAGTTTTGCTAGAGAAGTTCACAATCTCATAAAAAATAAATACAATTAATATGTCTGTTTCACCGAATCGTGTTTTTTTTTGTGTTTATGCCTATTTTTCTGAAATAGGTGTGCTTTTCATAGATGCGGTTAGGTACATTTAAGGTGTGTCCCGTGCCTTAAAAAAATATCTATCATTGAACACTGCAAATTCAAAATTTCTGACAGTTGGAAACGTCAACACTAAATTATAGGAATGGAATATCAAATTATCGGCCATGTTGCCCGTAGCCAACTTCAGCGGCTTTCATTCGATTTTCGCTGGGAAGAAATCAAAATTTCATTAGAAGTTCTATCACAATTTCATGAAATCCCGCTAGCCTACTAACTCCAAAACATAAAAAAATCGGACTCCAAACCAAGGATTAGTGGATGAAGTGGATTTTGTTAAACTGAAGAAATCAAATTTGCGACGCGCTTCGCTTTTCGTACGCATCAGGTAAGATGTAAAAAGCAAATTCTTCGGAAGTCGCCTCAAAATGAGGGGGGGCATTGATATACAAAATCTTTCTAATGTTATTTTTTACAAAAAAAAAAATCTATTCTACTCTGTGAAATCAGTTGTAAGAGTGTAGTACGTATTTTCGGTGAAAATGTTCAGTTCAAAAATTCACTTTTTTTTTTTTAGTTATTTGTGTAAATAAGTACTTGAGTGCGAAAAAAAAGCAAACATTCTCGTTGTTCGCAAAGTTTTTGATGGTGGGCAAAAAGTCGCCTTGTTTCGCGCATCCATTTCGCGGTCGTAATGTTATGGCCAACGTTTTCTATTTACGTTTTTTTTTTTGTTCATTTCAATAGTTGCAAAAGTAATCTAAAGTAAAGCCAAAAGAGTTTCTAAGTATAATTCAAAAATGTGTTCCAGGGATTTTCAAAAATGAAAATAAATATCCAAAATGTTGAAGGTAAGAAAACGGATGCAAACTTTTTTTTTTGTTCTAAAAAAAAAAAAAAAAAATTAAAATACACGTAAAGGTAATTATATGGAATTTGTTGTAAGAAATAACCTACGACGATAGGCGTTTTAAAGTGAAGCATATGGTTGGGAGAAGTTTGCGTCGAAAGTGATAACCGACAATTATTATTACTCGCATGAAAATGATTGTTTTGCAAAATGTTCGTTCATTTCATCAAATAAAGTGTCTGTGTCTGTTGCGAGTCAAATTATTTTGGGGTTAGTTGGAATACACATTTAGTTCACTCTTTGGGTCGACTAGTGAGACCGACAGCTGCTACACAAATCCATAAATCTACACCTTAAAATTCCAAAATAGACGCCAGTGTGGTTTTCCTGTAGAACGAATGAGTTTTGTTCTTGGTTTTATCGTAACTATCCAATAATATTAACTTAAAATTCAACTTGCGATTCATAACCTCATTGGAAAGCTCTTACTGTTCGTCGCTCACAAAATAGATCAATGACAGTGTTTTGCTGGCTTGTCTAAAATTCATTGCACTTTATTCCTTCTCTTGAAAATGCTTACAGAAACAGGAATGCGTATACGTGGTACCTTATTGGAAGTATATTTTGCTTTACTAGAATTTGCTATAAAGCTTAAATCACATGCATAGGTGTACATAATACAGTTGCTTTTTTGTAACGTCAAACAAGGTTTTAGTAGTTGTAATTAGTGTTAATGGAACATTCGCAGTTATTTGTTCATCTTTACATGTTTACATAATTCGTCTATCGACTGGCATGAGCATATGTATCAATATTAAACCATCAAAAAAGCATACCTGTCGATCAATACGTTCTTCGCTTGCTGTTTTTTCCTGATGAACAGATATTGTGTATTCATCGCTGGCTTATGATACGAAAAAGTTGCATTGTTTTCCAACAGTTTTATTTTTACGTCCAAGCTAACCGTTTCTTTGACTCTACGTGTATTCTTTACACATTTTTATAGCAATTCGCGTCTGACATTGTGCACCTCCATCAGCACCTTAATTCGACAACTAAACCCATTCTCCCACGCCCGAAAAGAGTACTAAATTAATATTTGGTGGCTCTTACTTCAAGTGCCATCAGTTCGTTCCCAATTGTAAGCTTGAACCAACCATTTTTGTATGTGCTGTCACTGCCGCTGCGTCCACAGTAATCGTTTGCATGTCCCATGACTAAGCTCCATTTTAAAACGCCGCTTCCCACGTCTTCTATCAATGACAAACAGAGATTTGTTGCCATCCAGTTGGCAAATCAAAGCCACGACGGAGCGAAAGTGAAAGACAAAACTGTCGAATTGTTCTCTGGATTAAAAGGCTCTGCGCCAAGTAATGTTACTTGCTTCCTCTTTAAAATCTATCATGTTACCTTCTATTAAAATATTACTTGCTCCTGCATTATGCTTATATAAGCTAATAGTTGTTCTTGTATAATTGACTGCAGATTGTCCATTTTGAGAAGCTCCGACGTTTGCTTCTAACAGGCAGTTTGCAGAGGCACAAAGATGGACTCTGAGGATGAGTCACGGCCTGGTTCGTCGGCGTCGAACTCATCAGACTCATCAGATGACAACAACTCGGAGAATAATTCACGAGCATCGAGTGTAGAGGCTCCGAAGCGTTCGAAATCGGGTTCGGCTAGTCCCCAGTCTGGTCATGAGACGGCAGTATCGCGCGTAAGTTCACGCTCTTCGCGAGCAGGTCGATCGCCATCATCGAAATCTGGCTCAAGTTCGTCGTCATCGTCCTCGTCGTCAAGTGACGAAGACGACGCTGGTAGCGCGAAGGAGAATAACAAGCCACCCAGCAAGGCGGCATCGTCGCGTTCGAGTAGTGAGGAGAGCGCCGGCCAAAGACAGGGCGTAATTTCTCGAAATCAGTCTATTTCGCCAGTTCGGCGAAAATCACACAGTTCGAGAAACTCTAGCGCATCCAGCGCTGGTGGTAGCTTGGAAGAAAATCACGAAGATGGCGCCATCAATATGAGCCACGAAGATTTGAGCGACGTTAGTGAAATGGAAGACAAGCGCCAGGACAAACCCATTAAAGAGAACAGCAGACTGTCGGTGGAGGATGAGGCCACGAATGGATCTATAGCGAATGTTATCGATGCTATCGATGCGTGCGATCTAATTGAAGCTACCAATGACATTGAGCGCGACAGCCGCAACGATAATGCATGCGAAGCTGACACCGCTCGTGCTCATCACGGCGATGATGACGAGGATGACGATGACGACGACGACGGTGAAATTGACGAAAATCCACCTAAGCGAGATGATAAGGTGAATGGTGACGAGAAGCAGGAACCCATTATTACAGACTTGCGACAAAAATTAGATCTAAAGAAAGCATGCCAACAGAAGGTCACGGAGAAAGCTGAAGAAGATAATGATCCGCAAATTGGAGTCAAGAATAATGGCACAATTGCTACTGACATTGACGAGTTGGTAAAGAAGCACGATGAGGATGCTTTAGACTTTGAAGCCGAGGAGGGTGAGTGCCCAGACGAGAGCAAAGACGAAGAGGAAAAGCTCGATAAGGTTGCCAAAAAGGCCAACTCTGAGAAGTCGGATGGCGAGGCCGAGGAAGGTGAGGAGCTTGAAGAAGGCGAAGTTTCTGATGAAGATGAAAAGCGTCCAGAAGAAACCGAGCCAAAGCCAGTGTGCAGATTCTATACACGCGGTCAGTGCACCTGGGGCATGAGTTGTCGTTTCCTGCATCCAGGTGTCACTGACAAGGGTAACTACACAATGTTCGATATGGTTCGTCCAGTGCCGGTGCCTGCGGGAGGCGGCCGACCTATAGGAGGCTCTTTTGGCCACGACAATTTTCATGACTACCGTACTGATCGACCACCACTTCATCATCGTGCACCACCACTACATCATCACCCGGCCATACCGTTCGCAGCACATCACGACCCGAGAGTCATCCCTCCGGTAGCTGTGCAGGATCCGCCCGTTGTCGTCGAAAGCGCATGGGAAAGGGGTTTGCGCACTGCCAAGGAAATGATGCGCAAGGCCAATAAGCGCAAGGAGCAAGATATGGACTTTGAAGACAAGAAGATGAACCTGACTTTGTCGCCAGATGACGTCGAAAAGGATAACTACTACATAAAGGACAGGGCTACACCACCTGAGGTATGTTGTTCTAACTATTGGGAGACAAGAGTTTTTGTTTTGTTACAGTAATACTTTCTAGGCTGGTCCGCCGTATCCGAGGCATCAGAACTATCAGGAACCACCTGGATTGTATACTCCACCAGATCGTTTTGTCCGAGCTCCTATACCACCGATCTACGAAGACCTCGATCCATATGGGCGTAGTGCTCGCTACAGGGAACTCCCACCACATCGAATGCCACACTACGAGGACGAGAGACGTGTGCGTCCCGCACGCGAGGTGATTGTACAAAGAGTGGAACCACCTGGCCGCGGCGACGAATGGAACGATCCGTGGATGCGTTCAAAATCGCCTGGCGGTCGTGCTCTGTCGGATCGCGAGCGCAGCGATAAACGTCGTCGTGATCGCCGCAGCTACAGCAGTAACTCATCTTATTCCAGTTCGAGTAGCTCCCAATCAGATTCGAGCTCTGAGTCGAGCCGCAGTCCAACTCCAGAAAACAGACGTCGCTACAATAGCGGTTCACATAAGAGTCCGCCACCAAGGCGACACTTTCGCGCAGCTGGACTACGTTCGCCTAGCCCCAGGCGACCTAGGCGTTCTCCGAGTGAGTAAAGAAACATTTTGTTGAAGCTGTACTAACATTTTTGTTATTTTTGTTATTTTATGGGCTGCCCCCGAATGTACTTTTTTGTTTTTAACAATGGTTTATGCAGGAGCAATTACATTTGAGAAATATATACTCACTCAAGCGGAATCTAATCGCATAAACGACAGAAGTGTGATTGACAGTAGACGAATCTGGCAGTACATTCGTTGTTGCTGTACCTCGATAATAGTTGGGTGGTCATAACACCCAGTCTCCATGAGACATAATTTCAGTCAAGACTTGAGTCATGATAATAATACGACTCTTGTAGACCTCGGTCTTGTGGACTCGACAGAAGTCTAGACGTTTCAGTCTGACTTTTTTTCCTGCCTTCTCTGCAGGCATATCTCCTGACTGAAATTTGACATTTGAAGTCTAGACCAGCGTTTGACAGCAAAAAAATAATTTTGTTTTTGTGATTCTCGAGAATACAAGTGCGCGGATTCAATTATGGCTGATTTTATATTCTTCTTCCTATGTCCTATATCCCCGTGTGGTCATACGGCCTCTACAACGCCTACGCGCCATCGTGTGCGGTTTCTGGCAATGTGCCTCAGCTCTCCCCAACTCTTTCCCAGTTGCCGTGCTTCCTTCCCGACTGATATACGCCATGTGCTTCTAGGACCGCCGCATATCCCGTCATCCTGAGTAAGCGGATTCCATTGCATCGCATGGTTAGCTGTCACCTTTTCGGATAGTGTGAACAATCCACTGCCACTTTCTTCGTTGTATGGTTGTGCCAATAGGTTCATGGCCGTTCTCTCATAAAGCTGTTCGTTCGAGATACGGTTTGGCCAGAAAATCTTTAAGATATCACGCATGCACCTCACGAACCTTCACGAACGTTTGCAGCTTTCTTGTGATAGTAGTGGTCACTCTCCAAGTACCACATCCATATAGCAGCACGGACTCAACGTTGGAACTAAAGAGTCGTAACCTGGTGTTTAAATTAAATGCATTACTTCGCCAAATTTTAGATTGCATCCCAAACGCAGACTTCGCTTTAGCTATTCGGCTGGCTATATCCAGTTCGATTCCGCCATCGGTTGAGACAACTCTTTGTCCAGCAATGCATATACGAGTATGAGTTGATGAGTTCGGTCCCAGGCTGATCATTTTGGTTTTTGCCGATTTAATTTCCAACCCAACGACGTCTGCTTCCCTCTCCACATTTGCTGTCATTTAGTGAAGGTCCATTATTCTGTGAGATAGTAGGCATACATCGTCAGCGTAGTCAAGATGTTTGAGTTCAGATGTAAGAGTCCATCGAATTCCCCCATTTCCCATTGATAAAGCCGCATTTAGCACTTCGCTGATTACTTATAAAAACAAGATTGGTGAAAGAATCCAGCCTTGCCGAACCCCACTTTGGACTTCGAATTCCTCAGACAGCTATCCTCTGTGCAAAACGTGACATTTGGACCCATCATACGCAGTCTTAATAATTGCTATTAATTTATCTGGGATACCTCTCCTGCGCAAGGGACGCCAAATAAATTCCCGATTGACACTATCAAACGACTTTTCCACATCACAATTTTAAAATTTTATAAACATAATGTATATTTATGAATATTGGCTATATATATGAAATATAGCAATTCCTTGTTAAATAATCTTTTTCCAGAGTTGCTTCAGACTTGCTTTTTCAACTGTAAACAAACACATTGCATAGGGTGGATCAATTTCTGTTAATTGTTTACGTACAAATGTGTGGAAATCGGTCTGGGTGTCGAAGACTACGCATATTGCAATCGCACGAATACCAACAAAACAAAGAGGAAGTGATCTTTTCATAGTTGTGCATTTTCCGCTTTTGAATATCCCTAACTTCAGTTTCATGTGTAATTTTTTCCTCAAATAACTGAAGAACATTTGTTCAAAATGTTTTTATTTTCCTACAACCATTCTGGTAGTAATCATTTCTCATAAATATTGTAGGCAAATGTACACTTAAAAAAAAAAATACTATCCACACGTAGCCACTGACAGCAACTTTGCCCACAGCGGAAAGGTGCGAGTGCGTTGGTGAGCCGGAATTTTTTGAAGTTACTTGACATTTTTGTCAACACAAATTTCTATGTGACAATAATAACGCAACAAATCGTGGCCACTCCGTAAAAATATAGCTTGTAGCCAAAGTAACGGGAAATCGGTCGAAGTTGGTGGTGTCAGTATTGTCTCTGGGTTCAATAACATACTTCCCAGAATTTGCACAACTTTATCAATAGGCAAATTGTTTTTTTTGATGCATTGTCCATTATACTATTGTGCTATGCGTCTCTTTTAATTGTGGTTGATGCTTACTTCGAGGTAGGTTTGTTTGTGATAATGCTTGTCGAAAATCCATACCCTCGGTCGAATCGGACTTGCATTATTTGAAGATTCATTTTAACGTCGTATTGGCAAGGTCGCCCTCGCGGTCATTCCAGCTGTCTTATTGTTCTTTCAGTTTGTCAACAAGTATTCTATTTGCGGCTCTCACCCACGCGCGACTTTATTGTTGTCTTGACTTGCCCTTGTTGTTGTAGCAGCTTCACTCATCATTGGTCATTTCTCGTACCTGGTTCTAAGTCTGAGGAAATAGACAAGAATTGTCATGTGTCCATAGCATTTCTGGGGTTAATACGGTTGGGCGTTTGTTCTCAAGGTTGGAGTTAAGGCGAGCCATGTATCTATTTATGTTGCGAGGTGGTTTGGGGGCCGAGATAACACTGTGGTTAGGGTGCACCGGTAGATGACAGGCCAGAAGAAACTGTTGTGCAAGAATAGTGTTGTATTTTTAGCAAGATCATCTTTTGTTTATTAACTTTGATCTTTTTTTTTTTTTTTTTTTTTTTTTTTCTGTCGGAGGTTGTTACTATCCGATGGAGCACTCAGACACAACTACTGGTCCATTGTACTGCCAAACAGACACCTTACATTTATGTACTTAGTTTTCCCGTCTTTCGAAGAAAGATGAGAAGGAGCTTCAGTGATGAAGAGCTTAGATGTTCGGCACTCACCACGTCAGCCCCAAAGATCCGCCACCTGATGCGAGCAAAGGCAGGACAGCTACAGAGGAAGTGCTCCGCTGTATCGTCATCCTCTCCACAGGCAGGACAGATGGTGGAGATGCTAAAGCCCAAAACATTTAAGTGTTTGGCAAAAGCTTGGTGGCCCGAAAGGACGCCCACAAGCAGTCTACAGTCGCTTCTTCTGAGAGACAGAAGGAAGGCCGCCGACCTTTTGCAGATGTCCGGACGCAGTCGTTTGGTCTGCCCACACCCAGCACAGCCACGCCACCGACGCTCGTGTTCGCAAGAAACCCAAGTATCAATGGATGACTTAACCACCGATGAAGGCAGACCCAACACAGGTTCAGGTCCTAGGAATTCTTCCTCTGAACCCAGCCTGGCAAGCTCATCAGCTATCTCATTTCCAAGGATACCAGTGTGACCTGGGACCCACACAAGATACACTGTATTTAGCCTTCCGACCAAGTTCAGAGAAAGCTTGAGTTCGAGCACTAATTTAGACGAGGTAAGAGGGTTAAGCAGCGCTTTTAATGCAGCTTGGCTGTCGCTGCAAATGCATATACTCCTAGCCCTCCACCTGTTTGTCACAATATAGCGCATAGCCATAAGGATAGCGAATATCTCCGCTTGGAAGACAGACGCATGGTTTCCTAAGGGGTAGTGAAGTCTAATGTTCTCGCTTTCCACGAAGACTCCAGAACCAGACCCCTGTCCTTTGACTTTGATCTTACTTCGTGTTTCAAATGGCATACGTTTCGAGCTACATATTTGAACGACACTTTCCGTGTAAGTTTACTATCGCTGCAGCACTATTGATGCAATCACATAACAGCGCAACGGTGACAATAGTTTGGAGGTGCAATTTTACAATTTCATAGGGCACCGCGTTCGGAGTATGCGCCATTAGACGGAGCGTAATGAATTTATAAAAGAGTAATCGTATTTCTTTCGCTTTTCAATACTCAAACTTTGCTGATGATGAAATTTCGCCGATGTGCGTTACAAAATATCGGAACAATTCTCCGAAGAGTTGTTCCGAAGATTACCTGTTTTATTTATAGAAGTCCAAACATTGACTGTTCATCTACTTTCAACGAGTTTGATGAGCTGTCTAACTCCATCTTAGGAATTGTTTCCCAGTATCCTCATACTGAAATTGTCATTGCGGGCGATTTCAATATACACAATTCCGATTGGCTTCGCCATTCTGGACAGTCAACACCCGAAGGAAGGTATGTTAGGATTCTCGCTGAGATTAACAGCTTAACTCAGCTTGTAAACGAGCCTACACGGATTCCGGATTCTGCAGATCATGCCGCTAACACATTGGACTTGTTCCTCACCTCTCATCCAGATAAATATTCTACTGACGTAACGTCGCCTCTAGGTTCGTCGGACCATTGTGTCATTTCAACTAAATTCTCATACACAAACCACACAGTTAAAGAACCAAAAAAAAACGGTATGGCATTATGAGAAAGCCAATTGGGACGGCCTTAACTTCTTTTTTCGGAGCTTTAACTGGTCACTATGCTTCCTCGATAGTGACGTGGATGCCGCCACCGGATTAAAAACACCATTCTCCTGGGTATGAGATCCTTTATTCCCAACAGAAAAAAGAGTATTATACCTAAGGAGAATGCTTGGTGCGACTCGAGCTGCAAAGAGGCTATCAGGTTGAGAGAGTTGAGCTTTCGGGCTTATAAAGCAAACCCAACCGACGAAAACCGAACAAAGTTTCGACGAGTCCGAAATGACTGCAACTCCGTGATACGACGTGCGAAATTTTCTCATGACCAAAACTTATGACAAAAAATACTTCA
Source organism: Cheilosia urbana (assembly GCA_946477585.1). Classification (NCBI taxonomy): domain Eukaryota; kingdom Metazoa; phylum Arthropoda; class Insecta; order Diptera; family Syrphidae; genus Cheilosia; species Cheilosia urbana. The sequence continues at coordinate 58,911,752 of OX297854.1, read as the reverse complement.
CTGTCCCAGTGGTAGTAAACAGTTTTGGTCTTTCGTGAAAAATATTAAGAACTCCAGCACATCGTCAATCCCCACACTTGTTTACAATGACATTCCAGCTGTCAGCTCTTTGGACAAAGCAAATCTTCTGGCTGCGCAATTCGCCGCAAGCTCCAACATTCCAGATTGCATCATGTCTCTACCTGTGCTCGAGAGCGTCGAATATTTCATGGGACAAATACATTTCCGCACTCGCACAGTAGCAAGAGTATTAAAAGATCTTAACATTCACAAATCCGCTGGTCCAGATGGTATATCCCCCATAATTCTGAAGAGGTGTTCTTCAACGCTGGCAAAACCACTGCGTAAGCTTTTCCACTTGTCCTACTCTTCTGGACTCTTTCCGAGTAGATGGAAAACTGCATTTGTCCAGCCCGTTCCTAAAAAAGGCAATTCTTCTTCACCCACCAACTACCGACCCATTGCACTTACGTCCATTCTTTCCAAGGTCATGGAAACGCTGATAAACCGTCAGCTTATGAAATATCTTGAATCACGAAAACTTCTCAATGACCGGCAATACGGTATTCTTATCTCACCGAAAAGTGGAACCAATCTCTCCACCACTCTGGTGAAACGAAGATTGTTGCGCATGATATTTCGAAAGCATTTGACAGAGTTTGGCACCAAGCTCTTTTGTCGAAAATGCGTGCCTATGGGATCGACGCGTCTCTTCTTCAATGGATTAGAAACTACCTTTCTGGCCGTTCAATTCAAGTTGTGTTGGACGGTTTCAAGTCTGCAATTCACCATATAAATGCTGGTGTTCCCCAAGGCTCTGTTTTGTCTCCGACACTCTTTCTCATATTCATCAATGATCTCTTGTCTGTTACTTCTAATCCAATACATTCTTTCGCTGATGATAGCACCCTCAGTTTTTCATATTCGTTCCCTGACTCACGTCCCTGCTCTTCGGCCGTGGATCTGGAACGGCGACGTATGCTAAACACATTAAATTCCGATCTTGACAGCATTATAAAATGGGGTACAATCAATAGAGTGGAATTTAATGCTTCCAAAACACAATGCTGCCTTCTATCATTAAAGCGAAACTTGAACCCTAACCCATTATCCATGAATGGGACTTGCATCGACGAAACCGAACGACTTTCCATACTTGGTATATGTGTCAACGACAAACTCCGTTGGAATGACCACATATACGAAGTCGCCAAAAACGCTGCGAAATGTCTAGGTTTCTTAAATCGATGTAAGAAGTATTTTACACCCTTCGACTTAGCTACAATATACAAGGCCTTTATTCGGCCTAAGCTTGAGTACAACGCTCATATCTGGTCAGGTGCACCAAAAACTTCATTGCACCTACTTGACAGAATTCAAAAGCGCGCGATAAAACTTATAGGTGATAGAAATATAGCGGAGTCTATTGACCCGCTCGAACATCGCAGAAATGTTTCTTGCCTTTCTTTATTTTATCGATATTTCCACCATCGATGCTCTGATGAAATAGCTACAGTGGGTTGCCAAATTAATAGGGACATTGTAAATTTTTTTTCAATTTTCATGTTTCAGTGGTCTTTTGAGCTTTTGTTTTGGTTCTTAGTGTACGTGGTGATTTTTATTTCACAACTTACGTGCTACCTACCGCTATTTTTCATTGTTGGCGGATATTTAAAACGGTTTTATTCGGGAAAAACCCGGTTTTATTCTTTAAGTGCAATCAAAGCCAGAAGTCGAAAAATGCTTCTTTTTTTTTTAAACTTCTTTTTATTAAAACGTAAGTAATGTACTAACTTTAATATGTATTTTTCTAAAAAAGAAAATAAATCAAAAAATATTTTTTAATGATTTCAGGCATTTTTTTTTTTTTTTTTTTTTTGGGTCAAGGAATTGATATCACTCCAAGAAAAATAAAATAAAAAAAGGAAACACCAACTTCATTAATTCATTCGAGTAATTTCCAACGACAAGTAATAATAACCAATATTATTTATAAAATAACTTTTTGTCAAAGTTATATGGGCTAATTTTCATTAATTTGATACGGAAACATAATTTTTCTTAAAATCCATGACTGTCCCTATTAATTTGGCAACCCACTGTAACTGCATTCCGCCCCTTCAACAATTCTCTCGCAACACCCGTCACACATCGAATGCACATCAGTTCACCCTTAAGCCTACCTTCGGACGTACTGTAAAATATAGAGATTCTTTTGTGAGCCGAACAACACGCATGTGGAATGCATTGCCTCACACGGTTTTCCCCTCTCATTACAGCCCACAATTGTTTAAGACCAATGTGCACCAGTACCTCTTCTCTATCCTCCCTATCAACCCTTCCACTCGTGCTGTGCATTAGCCATATAAGGGAACAAAAACCCCTTGAGCACTAGTGAATTATAAAAAAAAAAAAAACCTCACAGCAAAAATTCTCCGAATCGTATAAATTCGGAGAATTTTCCGTTCCGACGGATACCTCGTTAGGGCCGATTGTCTTTGTAAATTTTTTTTTTTCGCTGAACCATTCAGCCTGTAGTTTTTATAGACTTTATTTCTTTTTTTACTGCAACTCTGCATTACATGCAGCCGGATATTAAGGGGGTGAATAACTAACAACATATTTTTTTTTCTAAACTCGTTTTTCTTGCAAATCTTAATAAAAGGCGTTCAACGTTCGCCAGTTGCAAAGCGACGTGGACACTCGTCTCCTTCTCCAATTGCAGAGAAAAGGACTGCGTACAGCCCAAGTGGCAGAAAGAGGAGAACTTCACCATCGAAGAAGTCCGCCGTTGACAAGGCCAAGAGGAAGCGACGTGGCTCGAGCAGTTCCGGCTCAGGTATGACTAATATTGACAAGGTACAATGAACCATAACCGTGAATATTTACAATAGGATCCTCAGATTCAAGTGGTTCTGGTACGGAATCTTCTTCATCATCGTCTGCGAGCTCATCAAAATCCAGGGTCAAGACTCCTGTAAAACGTATTCGTACAACTGACAAGCTAACTAACGAGCGCAAGGCAGTCAAAAAGGGTAAGTGGGCAGTTTCGCGTTCCAACACATTCACTCACTGATTTCTGGTTTTAGTAGAAGTAGTTAAGAAACGATCACCCATATCAATTGAGATTAAAAAGCAAGCAACTGTTGGAACATCTGCGTTGACGACATCCGCAATGACATCGCCCAGCAACTCCAATTCATCGGATAAACCAGAGGTGAAGGACATGAAAAAGACCAGACGCGAAGAGTTACTGAAACAATTGAGAGCTGTCGAGGACGCCATTGCCAAGAAGAGATCCAAATTAACCTGATAGACCTAAGATTGAACTCAGTTTTTCTCATCGCTTTTTTAATATTCCAACAACATTTGCACCAATTGCAAATCACACATGTTTTATCACAATCGATGACTACAGTCTTCTTCGTGGATATATTTAAGTTAATACTTCGCTACAAATTTATATTCTAAGTTAACAGTTTCTATGTATTCATCCTTCTGTGTGCAAAAGGTGATAGTTACAAGGAATACAATACGATACAGTTTAAGTTATAAATATTGTATTATTTCAACTAAAGAAAAGAAAAAGAAAAGAAAACAACAAAGTTAATTAAAGAAAACCATAATATTTTTGTACAGTTTGAAGGAATTACATTTTCTGTTTCTAAATCTCCTCATTTTCAAGCATATTTTTTCACTGCATTAAATATGGCCTAATATAACTAAATGCGTTAGATGTAAAATTCAAATATATGATCTTAGATGTGTAAGTGTTTCAAGTAAATAAAAAAAAAAAAATACATGGAAAATATGTATTAAATTGAATGTCGTGTAATGCTGTTGCTTTTCCTGGGAATTCTTAGGTTTGATCGTCTCCAAACTAAATACGAGTACGTACATGTTCTACCAGATAAAGGTGCCTGGTTCTCCGATCGCTTCCTGCAAACGTATGATGCTATCGAAACATGTCTAGCCGGGGCCAGATTCTGTAAGGCGAAACGATCAAACGTTTTCGTGCGCAGGAATATTTTGCCCTATGTTACACAAGCAAATTCTTTGTGCAAACGAAAGCGTTTTTCGTTTCGTTTTTTACAGAATCCCACCCCAGGAGTTACATGTTCCCAAGATCCATACAACATGAATCTATGAAACATGAGCAAGCCACGTGACGGCCTGCACCTGCAGTAAACATATTTACCAATTTTGCACACGGCCTGCACCTGCAAATCAGCAAGTGCGGCTGTATAACAGGACTAAACAAATGTGGTAAATGTGTTTACCATATCCAAGCCAGCTTGCAGCTGCCTATCAAAAAGTCATGTTCCAACAACGGAACTAATAGAAAGAAGCAGTGAACATGTTATAATATGCATGCACTGCCTGCAGCTGTATAACAATATAAGCGAGGAGTCTGATTTCTGTTGTCTAGCTGTTGTGTGTTGTGTTACATATATATATTCTTTGCTTTGTTTTGCTATTTTGAAACCAAGTATAAATATGAGCTAAGACTATTGGTTTGAGTCAGTTCAAGTTTGACCATCGATAGATGATAATTGTAAAAGTTTTAAGTTGTCCAAATTAAATGTCATTTAAAAATAAATGTAAATAAATAGTGTTCTAATAATATTGAAGATATTTAAATAAAGTGTAAACAAAAAGGTTTTAAATATGTTTTATTCGTGTCACACACGTTACTGGCGCAGTCGGAAAAAAACGAAAAAAAAAAAAAAAACATTTTAAAGTGGTGAAAAATATAAGACAATAAGTGAAAAAAAAAAAAAAAAAAAAAAAAAAAACATTTAAAAATGGTGAAAAATATAAGACAATAAGTGAAAAAAAAAAAACAAGAACTCATTCCATTTCAAAGAAAAGTCATCATCGGAATCAACAGCCTAACAGAAAAACCTTTAAGAAGCAAAATAAAATAAAAACAGAGGTATGGCACATTTTAATTTACTTGAACTCGTAAGAGAAATCGCGGATTTCACGGGATTAGCAGAAGAATTAGATTTATTTATTAAGCAAGTTGACTATATTTATACATTTATACAAACTCTAGATGAAAATTCAAGAGGCTTTTTAGATTTAAGAATACGACAAAAAATTAAAGGCAAAGCCAATTTAATTTTAATTAATAATAATAATCCCACTCATTGGCCTTTAATAAAAAAATGTGTTAAAATCTAACTGTGGTGTAAACGAAAGTTTCGAAAATATTGTTAATGAAATAAAAGTTTTAAAATTTGAAAACTCAGTTCAAGAATTCTTTGAAAAAAATTTAATTCTTTTAACAAAGTTGAATATAAAATCTTCTTTGAGTTCGGATATCCCGACGTGGTTTAATAGCGGACGGAATGAGGAAATTGTTTTAAAGCTATTTATTAGCAAGTTACCTAGTGAACAAAAAATTAATTCTCAACGCTAGGAACCCATCAAACTTAGCAGAAGCAAAAGCTATTCTTGTTGAAACTGACAATTTTTTTTTAAGCAGTTTTATAACAATTACAATACACAAATAAAAACTCAGAATCTTTTAGAAATAGAAATCAAAATATGGAAGTAGACCACATACAGACAAACAGCTCTCATGAAGGTCAGTTGCAAGAAAATATCCAAGCTGAACATTTCAATGATTCACGATTTCAAAAATTTGCAATCAACCACCTCAGAGCTCTTCCTTGCATAATAGTGAGAACTAATTCAAGTCCATTAAAATTGCTTATTGATTCCGGAGCAACTACATCGGTTATACAAAAAGGTTTATTTCATAGTTCCTACAAAACGGAACTTGAAAAGCCACTGATACTTAAGTCTATCAGTACGAGGTCGTGTATTAACACAAAAATAACGATTCCACTTTTCTAAGGAGTTCAACAGACCTTTAGCAAAAATCGAAATGCTTGAAACAGAATTATATAGTGATTTTGATGGCATAATTGGATGTAATGTTTTAAAGCCTTTACAATCAAAAATCCATTTTTCTAATTCACAGCTTATAACAAAAGAAGCTACAATACTATTAGTTTTTAGCAATCTTCCAACTCCATTTTCACAAGATGAGATTCATGTCATCAGTCAAAATGAAATTAATTTTGAAAAAACCCGATATATATAATATAATCTTAAGGTCCAAATCGACAAATATAACTTTTTAAAGCGTGAAACTGAGTATCTGGGACACATAATTTCCGAGGAAGGTATAAAGCCCAATCCTAATAAAATCAAATTGATTAAACAGATAATAGTACCCCAGACCATAAAACAAATAAAATCGTTTTTAGGAGTCACAGGATTTTATAGGAAATTCATTAAAGACTACTCAAAAGTAGTCCTCCCAATGACAAAATACCTTTAAAAAGGCATTAAAATAGACGTTAAAAACAAGCAGTACATAGAGTCTTTTAACAAGCTTAAAAAACTCTTATGTACCTGCCCAGTTTTGAACAAATCACAATGGGAAGAACTGAAACAAAGAATTCATTCAAATAAAGAAAAAAAAATAAACAAAATTAACAATACACGAGTAGATACAACACAGTATAGAGATCGTGAATTAGTTAAGAATTTAGGCTTTCATAACATTAAATACTTACCACGATATATAATAAAAGATGTTAAACGAAAAGACAAAACTTATTTTGAAGATAAAGATGGATTTAAACGTGATAGGCAAGTTGTAAAAAGAAATTATAAACACGAGAATCCAATCGAAAATATACAATTTGATAGAAGGCTTACAGGAAGAGATTACACCAAAAGAAAAAAAAAAAAATAATGATAACAATGTAATTCTTGTTTAATTCTTGCAAACAAAAAATAAAATTGTAATAATAAATTAATTTGATGTTAAATAGCCTCATATTATTATACTATAAGCCTTTATTATTGTTAGAATATAAACTTAATTTAGTTAACACCCTTCCGTGTACATTCGTTTTATTTGAATAATATCTAAAATTTAATTTAATTTAATTTAAATCTAACTACGTACTAAATATTTAGACTTATTAGTTAAGCACATGCATTTCCTAACAATTATATTAATACAAATAAATCTAAGAACATACATAAAATTCTAAACCAATAGCAAGCAAAGTAAAGAATTAAGGAAGAATAGTTACGCATACGCCACAGTAGCCCGTATACATAATAAATACCGATGCTGGCAATTAATAATTATAGACAAATCTGATCAACGTTGCAAAAAAAAAAAAAAAAATAATGATAATAATAATAACGTATGGACATTCACGTCTTATCAACACGTTCTCTCCATACTACGGTTGGAGGAGTTACATGTTCCCAAGATCCATACAACATGAATCTATGAAACATGAGCAAGCCACGTGACGGCCTGCACCTGCAGTAAACATATTTACCAATTTTGCACACGGCCTGCACCTGCAAATCAGCAAGTGCGGCTGTATAACAGGACTAAACAAATGTGGTAAATGTGTTTACCATATCCAAGCCAGCTTGCAGCTGCCTATCAAAAAGTCATGTTCCAACAACGGAACTAATAGAAAGAAGCAGTGAACATGTTATAATATGCATGCACTGCCTGCAGCTGTATAACAATATAAGCGAGGAGTCTGATTTCTGTTGTCTAGCTGTTGTGTGTTGTGTTACATATATATATTCTTTGCTTTGTTTTGCTATTTTGAAACCAAGTATAAATATGAGCTAAGACTATTGGTTTGAGTCAGTTCAAGTTTGACCATCGATAGATGATAATTGTAAAAGTTTTAAGTTGTCCAAATTAAATGTCATTTAAAAATAAATGTAAATAAATAGTGTTCTAATAATATTGAAGATATTTAAATAAAGTGTAAACAAAAAGGTTTTAAATATGTTTTATTCGTGTCACACACGTTACTCAGGGTTCAAATTATCGCGGAAGCACCGATCTGCCAAGTCATAAGTAAAGCACAGTGTTCCCAGCCAACAAAGAATTGTTTTATTTCGTTTCAACAATCAAATAGCATTAACAATTATGCCAAGCTTATCAATAATATGCAAAAACAAATTTTCATTTACTATTTAGTATTAAAAAAAAGCAAACGACAAAGTACTTGAAAAATAATGTCCATCGGATCTGTTTTGTTCAGGTAAAAGTTGTTGAAGTCTTTGGCATGTATGTGATTGAAAATTAAATACACCTATACCAATAGAACAATAGGATTATGTAGATCCTTATTTTCTTCGATATTTCCATACTAAATTGAGAAATGGAGGATGTACCCTAGCGGCTGTAATTTGAACCCTACTATTCGTTATATTTCGTTATAAATTTTATAATAAATTCGTTATAATAAATTCAATAAATTCTAGACATACAAGTTTGACAGATCAGCGAAAAAATATACGGAAAAGAAGCTAAGCGAGATTAAATATTTAAATATTGTGGAAAATAAATACATTTGTTAATTGAAAACATACAAATAAATTTCGAAATTGCTTACAGTAATGGAAAATAAAGAAAAAGTGTCGGATCGAACGTCTCATTGTTGTGTACCCCAGTGCAACTCATATTGACAAAATGGTATAACCATGTACAAAATTCCAAAAGAAGTTCTAAACTCTCGATTCGTTTAAAAAATGGGGTTAATTGTTCTTCGCATGGGAAACCATTTCCTAAATTATTTAAAATATTTTGTTTACATTTTAAAGAAGGCGATATATTAAAGCCAATTGCAAGAGAAAATAAAAGATACTGCACGCATATCGCACATGGCTATCGAGATAGTCTGAGATAAATCTCGGTTAGTTGGGTCCGCCATTGGTATTTGGGATTATGCTGCACAATAAATAGAATATTAACAACAATTTAAAGAACTTTGAACAGTTAAAAAAGAGTCTTATCCAAAAAAAAAAAACAAAGTTGTTTAGGTACACGGAACCAACACAAATTTTTCATTCCACTTTTAAACGATTCAAACATATTTTATTGACCCGGGATTATTTTATTTTTTATAAACAGTACTTGAATTTTAGACCGACAAGGCATTTATATCAATTAAAATAGTTTTTCATTTATAAAATAAATAAATTACCTTTACAAGAATACACGTACCGCTTAACGATGGCAGATTCCTGTATGTCTAATAGGGTTTATTTCTTTGCCACCAGATATCGCAGGCCAAGTTGTACATTTGTCAATTGGCGACACATATCTGCTTAAATGTAATTTAGCGCGGATATTTGCAGCGAAGTTAGGAAAAGGGCTTTTTCATACAGTATTGCATACTCTAAGGATGACAATATACACAAACCTAGCTTCAGCCAAAGCCGGCTCCAGCCAAACTAGCGCCCTGCGCAAGATTTACAGAGAGCGCCCTTTTTCATATTTGCACACATTCACAGCTCTTTTCCACATCAACCAGGAGGTAGACTTTCAACGTGTTTTTTTTTATTGAGTCCTCGTAGCTCGGACCTACCTTGTCATTGAATAATTTTCGTTGATAACTTGAAATTGAAAGTTTTCTGTTATTTGTTTTTGGAAAATGATGATCCTGAATTGGCATTGGAACCTTAAAACTATTTTTTTTAATAAGTTCAGATATAAATCAGATATAAATTTTGGGATCATTAAAAATATTATCCCTTAGAAGAGAACTAAACTAACTTCCTCCTGGCCCTAATGTGTTTCCTACCTGTACCTCATCGATATTTATTTAATTAAATTACTGACATTATAGTTACATTTACCCCATCTGCATGTTCCTCGCTGTGTTTTAAAAATTTGAGGACATTTTTGATTTGAGGCCACCATAACCCCCTTTGGGGTTCCCATAATAAAGGTAATTAAACAAACCCCAAAACAATGAAAATGAAAGTTGAAGTCATGTTTAGGATACTAACCATAAAAATACTAAAATCGCGGTTAAAAAATGGAGGGTTGGGGTAGGAAGGAAACAAAATGGTCATCAAAAATAAAAAGCAAAAGTGTTGTGGGCATGGACTGGACACCCTAATCACCAGCAGTATGAAATATACTTTACGAGCGATTCTCATACCTACCAAATATACAAAACAAATTTTATAAAAATCGGTCCGGCCGTTTCGGAGGAGTATACGGCCACAAACACCGCGGCACGAGATTTTTATAAATTTTTTTTTTTATATACTTCTCCCGGGAAAGGCGAACCTATAACGCTTCAACAGCGCCCCGAGATGCCTGCAGATGTATGTTTGTTCTGCACTTAAATTGCTGCAAATTGTAGTCTTCTGGAAATATATCCCCAGGAAGCGAGTTCCAAAGTTTGCTTGTCCCGAAAAACTCGACCTTGTCTGTGGTGATTTCAAATTGAAATTAACTTACTTACTTACTTACTTAAGGTTAAGGTGGCGCTACAGTCCGGGGTGGACCAGGGCCTCAACCAATACGCCTCTCCAGTTAGCGCGATCTTTGGTTAACTGCCTCCAGTTGCGCACTCCAAGTTGGTTGAGGTCCCCTTCCACTTGCGCGCGTCACCTAAGGCGAGGTCTTATTCTACTGCGTTGTCCCTCCGGGTTGGAATCGAAGACTCTCCAGGCCGGAGCGTTGGTGTCCATTCGCTCTACATGTCCTAACCATCTTAGACGACTAATGCGTACTTTTCTGACCAGGTCGATGTCGCTGTACAGCTCGTAGAGTTCGCTGTTAAATCTTCTATTCCAAATACCGTCAACGCAAACGGAACCAAAAATCATTCGAAGAATTTTGCGTTCGAAGCGACCAAGAAGATCCTCATCCGTTTTTGCTAGGGTCTATGCTTCTGCGCCATAGAGCAGGACAGGGGTGATGAGAGTCTTATATAGAATCTCCTTAGTGCTTCTTGACAAGGCCTTACTAACCAATTGCCGTCTTAGGCCAAAGAAACAGCGGTTGGCAAGTGTGATTCTTCGCTTGATTTCTGATGTGATGTCATTATCAGAGTTTATAGCGGAGCCGAGGTAGACAAAGTCCCTAACTACCTCAAAGTTATAGCTGTCTGTCGTGACTGTCGTTCTGTCCGATTCTTCGATGTTGTGTGTCCCTTCTTGTTGACAGCATATATTTTGTTTTACCCTCATTCACAGTGTTGCCAGAATTTCAAAAAAGAAAATGCTAGACTGCAAGAAAAAATATGCTAGAATGTATGAAGCCAAAAAATAAAAATGCTAGACAAAAAAAAATGTATTTTCAACAGCTTTTTACAATAAAAAAAATATTATTTTGTCTTTTATACAACAAATTCATCTGAATGTATGTTTTGGCCTATTCTAGCCTATTATATAACATAAAGTGTTACTCTCTTTTTAGTAAGGAATCTCGACCCTAAAGCCTAAATATATCTCAGAAAATAAAAAAAATCATGTTTTTTTAAATAATGAATTTTATTTTTACTGAACATTAAAGTATCAGTCTTTAGAAAAAAAAACAAAACAAAGTAATATCAACAGTAACTACAGTGGGTGCATTTTTGTTGCCGTTTGATGGCCACTATAGATAAGCTATAAATTCTTCACCACACGTCTGAATTAATTTGCCCATGTATCAAAGGGCATGGTAGTGGCCAGCCAAGTTCTGGTTCTACACCCTTTTAACAGGAACAAACACAGGCGATTTTCGACCCACCTCTGTCTTTAGTACCAATGAAGTCAGGAACTTCGAATTCAGAATATTTGCTAAGCTGATCAAGCACAAGCGCCTCAGAAAACTTTTTAGCATTAGTTTAGTGGTTCCTGAAATAGAGGGCTTCAAAAATAACAAAAACCGTAAGTGACTGACTGACAGATCATCAAAATTATGGAGTACTCCCCGACATCGTGGAATCTTGTAATTTTGCACAACGGTATGTCCTGTGGTAAAGGAATAAATCAAATTTGAGGTTTCTCTATAAGGGGACGTGGTATCCACCCACTTTCTTAGAACTATTGTCAATTATAAGGACTTCCGATTGCTGTAGAATAATGAGATTTGGTTGATCGGTAGAGCTCGAAATTTTTTTCATTTGACGTGTTTTCCTATCGTCATTTTGAAAATATACATGCAACTTCAAAGTTCATGACTTTTCCAAAAACTTATTACTGACTAAAATTTGGTAAGCCCACCACTTGGCCAGTTTTCTCGTAACTACGCCAAACTCGAAAGGTTTTAAAAACTGGATCAGTGAACCCACCAAATTTTAGTCAGTAATGATTAAATAATAAAATTTCTCTCTTAATTTGTAGTTATTTCAGTATTGTTCTACTTTAAATATTTCGTATTAAACCTTAATATAGTAAGAACATGGTGTACTTTTAGATCTCGGTACTTTTCAAGGCTTACTTTGTTACAAACATAGACACATAGAGGTTTTTATGTAGAAGAACTCTCTCTCTGGCTTTTTTTTTTAATATGCGTTGGAAAGTGGTGGGAAACATCTCAAGCTTCGATGCAATGTGTATAAGCTTAATGTACACGAATGACTAAAATCCCAGAGCAAATATCCAAAAATACTAAAATCCAAAAAAAATGCTAAAACAGCATCTGGCATTTTCTTTTTTAAAAAAATGCTTTCAAGTTTTCGAAAATTCTAGATCTAGCATTAAAAATGCCAGAATGGCATCACTGCTCATTCACCACTAAACCCATTTTTGCCGCTTCTGTACTAATACTTGCAAACGCACCAGTGACAGCTCGCTGTGTTGTGCCAACAATGTCAATGTCGTCAGCGTATGCAAGCAGTTGCACAGACTTATGGAAAATTGTGCCTCTGGTGTTGGCTTGTGAGTTTCGCACAATTTTCTCAAGAATGATGTTGAAGAAGTCACATGACAGCACGTCACCTTGTCTAAATCCTTTTTTGACATCAAAGGTCTCGGTGAGATTGTTTCCGACCTTTACGGAGCAGCGAGCATTCTCCATCGTCATTCCGCATAATCTGACAAGTTTGTCAGGGATGCCAAAACTAGACATGGCTCTGTATAGCTCGTCTCTATAAATGCTGTCATATGCGGCCTTAAAATCGATAAAAAGATGGTGATTATCGATCTGGACTTCTTGGGTTTTCTCCAGGATCTGCCGTAGTGTGAATATTTGATCGGTCGTGGACTTACCGGGCCTAAAACCGCACTGATAGGGACCTATCAGGTCGTTGACGAAAGGTTTCAGGCGTTCACACAGTACAGCAGGCATGATCTTATACGCAGTGTTAAGGACACTGATGCCTCTATACTTGGCGCAGTTTAGACAGTCTACTTTCTTGTGGATCGGGCAAACGATGCTAATGCTACCGGAGACAGGAGTTTTTTTTAACGCTAAGCTGATAAAAGCCTATCTGCGATCGACAATGGCGACGTTCGGATACCTAGTTTATATAAAACGTCAACTAGATTCGTCGTGACTAGGAATCCGAACGCGTTGACTTAGCAACTTGAATTGTTTTTGTATTCTCGCGGTCAGCGCTACCTTTGTTTGATTTGCCCTTTATTATTCGGAAAAGATCCCTCATTCTCTCACCGGCCCTTTTTTCGACTCTTCAGAATTCTGCCACGGCCACTCTGTTTATTTTAAATCTGACTCTTCGAAATGTCAACTGAGCATGCAGGCAGGTTTTTTTTAACTAGATTTGTCGACTTCCCCTCCATAAACGTCAACTGCAAAAACTAACCACGTGACCACTCTGGGCCAATCGAAACTGAAATACATCTAGTCAGACAGCTGTCAGACTTACTAAACTATGGCCGCATTCAAGAATCTAGTTATCTTAAGTCGACTAGATTGGTCTGGATAAGATGTAACCTGAACGCAAAAACTAGATTGGTCGGGAACGTCACTTTTTCTACGTCAGCCACATACCCGAGCTGTCAACTTAGTACTCAGTCACGAATTTCTTGACTAGATTCGTCGGCTTCCCGTCCATAAACGTCAAATGTCACAGGTGCCCACGTGACCGATTTAAACCAATCCCAACCGAGATAGATCTAGTCAGACAGCTGTCAGACTTACTAAACTAGATACTTGAACGCCCTCTATGAATCCGAACGTCCCCAATATCTCAATTTAAATTGACAAATTGCTGAAAATATCGACTTTGATAACTTTAATAAAATAGTTCGCTGATTGAAAGGCTAGAACTCAAATTTTATTAGTTTTTTTTTAATAAAATAATGGTTATTTTTTAATAAATTATTATTTCATTTTTGCCTTTGCCTCTTTAAAGTTTTGAATTGCAGTTAGGGGGTGCCGTAGAAATCTCGCCCAGGGCGCTAGAAGTGCTAAAACCGGCACTGATTGGAAAGTAGATTGTGGGTATCGATCTGAATTTCAGAGTCAGTAGTGGTGTGAGCATTGGTTCGGTTGTGAACTTACCGGGGTTAATTAGTTTTAGAAATAACACAGTACAATATACACTACCTGATGGTATGTAATGTTAAGAAGACTGATGGCTCTATAGAAGGGGCGCATCAGTTAAGACGGTCTCCTCTCTTCTGGCTCGTGCAAACAACGCAACATCCGATTGATGCGGAGTGTCGTAAAGACCTTCACTAACTTGTCGATAGGTCAACGAATATAGTGGCTGCACTCTGCACAAGAAGTCCAAGCATTTCCCTACCCTGCCTCTACTATATGCACAACACGAAGCAGCTATTCCTCAGCCTGCAAAAAGTGCACAGGATAACAGAGACAATGGACGCTGTGATGCAGAAAATATTCACCTCCCTATACATCATACACACATTCAAATGGGAAAGCAGCTCTAGGGGGATATCATCTGCTTAAGTTTTATTGGAAAAATACTCAATCCACAGGAGATCAATAAACGAGGACGCAGGTTTTTGCCCGCAAAGGATATTCATGTGTGACCTCGAATCACTCCACCCCATTCATTCGCTGTCGCTGTACAACCAACGAAGGCGTGAATACATACGAGTATATATGAGCACATACATCCAGGATACCAGCAATGCAATAAAAGGGCTATTTTGTCCTTTCACGTATCTTTTTCTATAATTCTTTCCACCGCACTGTGCTCCTTTTATTTCACCGTTTTGCATACATTTTCGAGATTACCGAACGTGAGCTTTACTCCAGGACGTGATTCCACCCTCGAAAGGAGCCAAGGTGATACAAAACATATCAGCAGACCAATAAACAAAACGTGTATTGGATTTAAATATCATATTGTGTCACATTTAGCACCTCCTGTATAAAGCAGATGCAGAAATTGGACTCTTTCATTTGGCTATTTTTGTTAACAATAAATCGTAAATTCTTATGACAGCTCATCGAGAGTCTTAATCAATAACAAAAATGCGGAAATGATGATATTTCATTGAGTTAATCAAGTTTAATCAATCATTTTTCAAACATATAGTCACCTACACGCATATATGGCATTTTGTATTCGAAATTAAATACCGACTTGCAGACTTGAAAATAGCAAAAGTGCGGGACTGCAGAACTCCATGATTGATACTTATTAAATTATTGTTAAGCTTGTCGCTGTGTGTCGCCTTGAAAGATTTTAAATAATAAAGTAGGTAACTATTTAGGAAGATGGAATAATATTAAATTTAAACAAATTGTTTTTATACGCTTACAACAAGTGTCATCTTTGGCTAGAAAAGATATACAAATAATCCCTATGTTGAAAGCCAATTGTCTTGTATTTTGGCACTGGACGCTGAAACAAGAATGGAGTTAATTTTAAGCCGAAAGATGGATGTGTGACCTTTGTTATATATTTTGGAAATCATAAACAGCTGTGTTTGATTTAAAAAAAATGTATTCTGGTATTTGATTGGGCACTCTGAGAACACTTTTTTTTGATTTGCTTTTTATGTTCGTTTGGTACAAAAAAAAAAAAAGAAGAAGCAATCTTTCAGATTTCAGAGCACTTTTGCGAATCTGTATTTTTTTTTTTCTCAGATTTGCTTTAGATTTACCAATGCAAGTGCGTTTCAGTTTGAGTGAGTGGAGTTTGTTTACGTTTTCGTCAAGTTTTTTTTTACTCTAAAGAAAGGCATTGCATCGGGTGAATCTTTTTTTTGTAAATTAATCTAATATATAGATACAAATCTCGTATCGGTGTTTGTGGCCGTATTCCTCCGAAGCGGCTAGACCAATTTTTTAGGCGTTTTTCTTTTTTAGTTCAGAGCACAACCTGAACTGTTATACAAAAAGTTTGTGTTTCTTTTTTAGCTCAGATACATCAGAGCTCGAATTTGTGTTTCTTTTTTCGTTCAGAGCGTGATCAGAGCGCGCTCTATGAGCTCAGAATTAATTGACTGAGCAGGCTGAGTAAAATGCTGATTACACATATACATTCACACTTCCAGTCCTATTTGAGAGAAAAGAAAAACAGGAAAAACAGAAAATCATCAGAACGATCTGAGCACGCTCAGTTCAGAGCGCGCTCATATAGCTCGAGCTCAGTTCAGTGCTCAGCTCTGAACTAAAAAAGAAAAACGCCTTTTATCACATTATGTTGAGTATATTTGGTAGGTATGAGAATCGGTCGTAAAGTATATTTCAAACCGATAGCTGTGTCCATGTCCATAACATTTTTGTTTTTATTTTTGACTAGCTGTGCCCGCAACTTCGTACGCGGCGTGAGACTGTGTAATTTCCAATAAAAGAGATTTGACCGTTTTCTCAACGGCATATTTGTTTAAAATCAACAGTCTAGCTAAAAAAAAGCGGTGAACATTGTCAATGTGAAACAATAAATCAAACAAATCTATTTAACTAAAACAACAATTTAAGAAAATTAAATTCAACAGCGTAAGTACGAAAGTTCCATTTCCTTACTGTAGGTATCAACGTAGGTACTATAACAACCATTAAAACAAAAATCTTGAACTCAATTTCTATATACACCACCATTCGTCCATCAGCGCACGTCATCAGCCATCTGCGCATTTCCTCTGAAACACATTGTCGCTGTTGATTACATACACATTCACGTCACATACTTCTCTTTCGTTTCACTTAATTTGGAGAAAACACCACGCACAGGGCCGTCTTAGGTTATGCCGGGGCCCTTTGGCACACAAGAATTCGGGGCCCTTTTGAAAAGTTAAAAAATAAAATTACAAATTTGTTTGCTATAATCTTATTATAGAATAGCCAGTAGAAGTTTTCTAACAATTCTGAGAATAAACGCAAGCACGCG
The DNA here is from genome assembly GCA_946477585.1 of Cheilosia urbana. NCBI lineage: Eukaryota > Metazoa > Arthropoda > Insecta > Diptera > Syrphidae > Cheilosia > Cheilosia urbana. The sequence continues at coordinate 58,894,629 of OX297854.1, read as the reverse complement.
TCAGCTAGTAACTAATAAAAAGACTAAAACTAGACTTATCATAAATTGTAACCGATATTTATGAAGCTTAAGTTTAAGATTAAGATTATTTAAATTCAAACTGCAATAGTAATAATACGAATTAATTAGTTAGACCTATGTTATTGAAAATATAAATTTTGTTAAAAGGTTCAGAACTGGTTCAGAAGCTAAATAATTTCTCTCAGGAGGTTCAGTCGCTCATATATATTTTTTCATTAGATTTTTTCATTTAATAAAGTATAAGTAATAAACTCAGGGGGCTTCAGCAGTCAAATAAAGGAAATTTTTGCCTCGGGCTAGTTGTTTCGTTTTTTCAATTTTTAATATAATTCGGTTTTTATATTTTATTTAAAGTAATTCAAAACAACACATAATTATCTATAAACTTCATTTTTGGTCTTCAAATACTGGTGCAGGTATATTTAAATTGAAAAGAATAACTTTCTGAAAAAAATCAGAGTTCCACTCTTGAATTACCATAAACATTTATGAAAAAAAAAAAAAAAAAAAAAATGATGTGGTGTCTGATTTTATTAGATTAAACTCGATCTTGAACTTCACTGATTTTAATTTAAATGTTAATGGTAATTCTTAGTACAACCAGCCGACAAAAAAGTGGCGAACTTCGGAAGTACCTACAAGTTTCCTACCTGGCAATGACACATTTGCTATAAACCTCAGCGTCGGCTTTATCTTAGCTTATCACTGTTGTCATAAAGGCGACAAAATCGCGACTCTTTTACTATCTAATTTTTTCTTCAAGCTATCTAGCAAAAAAAAATTATATGTAGTGCCTAAGTGGATATATTGGTCATTCGGGGCCTTGTGAGGATGGGGGCCCTGGGCACGGTCCCCGTGTGCCCTCATGGTAAAGACGGTACTGACCACGCAATTTTTTTTTATTTTTTTCATACGAACGTGCTTATGCGATGTGCGCCACCCAACCACCCCAAAGCAGAACAACGTTGGCTCTCCTAAGTATTTTGTTTTGTTTGCATTGATTAAGAATTATTTGAGTAATGGCGAGTTAAAGGCAGTAAAGTCAGAAAAAAAAAACACATTTTGGTCAAAAACGCTCCAAAAAATAGGCATGGCAATGAATGGGAAAAGCCTATGTGTTGCACAAAATCTTAAGGAACATTTCAAACAAAATTTCATCGAAATCTGTGCAGTAGTTTTCACGCCATTAGGTAACAAAAAAGTTGCCTACAGTTTTATTATAAGTATATAGATATTTTTTTTTTTTAGATTTGGCACCAAAAAATATCTATAGCCTCAAGTCTTTATCTTAATACCCCCACCCCCAATTTCTTAACCGCAATTTGAGTATTTTTGTAATGGGGACGTTTGGATTCCTAGTTTAGTAAGTCTGACAGCTGACTGACTAGATGTACTTCCGTTTTCATTGGCGCAGAGTGGTCACGTGTATAGTTTTTCTAGTTGACGTTTATGGAGGGCAAGCCGACAAATCTATTCAAGAAAATCCTGCCTGCATCAGTTGACATTTCGATGAGTCAACAGAGTGGCCGCTGTAGAATTCTGAATAGTCGAACAAAAGGTCAGTAAGCGAAAAAGGTTTCATATCTTAATCTACTCTGCAAATTTTGAATTTTCGCACGATATTTTTTTAACAACCATTAGTTCGCATAACACTATATATAATAGTGTTGCGATAGGCAGTCGTGTTAGATTTTAAATGTACCTACTTATTTGAAAATAACAATTTTTGAAAAATTCATGAAGAGTCTTTTTCCACATAAAAAATGGCAAATTCAAACAAAGGTAACGCTGACCGCGAGAATACAAAAACAATTCAAGTTGCCTAGTCAACGCGTTCGGATACCTAGTCCCGATAAAGTTGTTTTAGTTTTAGGGAGTTTTGAATAAAGTGTTTAATTTTCATAAGGTTCCATAAAACTTTGTCTTGCCATATGCGGTGTGGTCAGCCCAAATAAGTGTGGGTCGGCAGATCGATTGTGGACCGAATTTTCACACTGAAGCAAATCCTGAAAAAGACGAACTAATTTCAACCTCGTAAACCCTTTGTACTCAACCGCAAAGCTCTTTGTACTCAATGAAAAAGCGGATTGTTGGCCAACACACCAATCATTGCGGTTTGATTCAGGTTAAATTTCAAGTTCTTCAGCCAATTCCTTCGCAGTTAAAATGGTGATTTTAAAGCCTGTATTTTTATAATATTCCAAGAATGTTACGATCCCATAGAGATAATCTGCAGAACCAAATATAAGAAAGACACTGAACAAGGAATAACTTGTATCCCCAAACAAAAGAATCTTAATGACTGACAATGACAGACCAATCAATTTGATGCGACGCGACCGACGGTGCGAAGCAACATCGTGCTTAAATATTGTCGGTCAAAAGATGACTGCGACTCTTTTATTCGTGTAATAGGTCATATAACCGGACATCGCAACCCACCAACAAATGTCAAGGCCTTTGCAAAAGGAAATTACTGATATTAATCATCTATTCGTATTAGCTAAGCCGTGGGTTACTTTGTACCTCTAATAGCAAATGAATAGTTTACAAGATTACAACACCTTAGCAACGTAACCTATAATTTAATGACCATGTCTTCACCGTGCTCAATTACCTTTGAACTTCTTTCTTGCTTCCAAAGCTTAACGTTAATAAGTGAAGATTATTTTCCCCACTGCAACAAAATGTTTTATTCAAGAAGCTAAACATCAATTTCTGTTTATAAATACAAAAATTGTCCAGCAGATCCGAATGCATGTTAAAAAAATAAAAGCATGGTAAGCAGCAGGCTGGAAAGTGTATTCGCTAGTGTCTGCAGTAAAGCGAGGCTTCAATAAAAATCGAGTCACTAATGGCTTCGCTTTGATTATATGCCTACTATTATTTGAATTGGGAGAAAGAAAAACAAGATATGACCCCAGGCGGCAGCGATCAATGGTCGCAACTTAACAGCGGTCGGTACAATGAGTCAAGGCTGAAATAGAGCTGCTAACAGATGCATGTAACTCTAGCCAATAAATGTAAGGTAAGCAAATTTTGTTTACTCTTATAATGGCAGAGCTAGATTTACCGCCGGATTACCTCTCATTAATCTGTTAAGGTCGATATTTTAGAGAACCTATACCTAAGCGCGACAGCTTGTTATGTATTTCAGTTTACCGCCAGCTATTGATAAACATCTCAATCGTGTCGAAGAAGATCTACAAGGTCAAGCAGCTTAACATCGCAAGAAATGTCCAAAGTTGTAGAACTGTTAACAAAGTAAAGGTGTTTACAAGCTGGGCAATGACTTTCCACTGTACAAGGTGGTGGTAAATATTGTGGAATGGTCGGGTTTGTTTTGTATAAGATAAAAAGGAAATTATTCGACTAAAATACAAATTTTACGATTGCTCAATACTGTATGAAGGTGGTTTAAAAGACAACAGTGCAGTAATTGCATCCAGCCGAAGTCAGTTGGCTGAATTTGTTATCTTTCAGTTTTTATCAGCCTAGATTCATACACATCAATTGTGCTTATTTTACCTCCGCGTGGTAGCCACCGGGTACTGGTCTTGTCCTTCCGGGCATGACTTGCTAAACTTATAAGCGCGAGTGTTGAACACGAAGAAAATAGCAACACTATAATGCTCTGTCGGAATGACTGCCTGATCGAGTCTCAGAGGTCTTACATGAGCCCCTCAGAAAGAGGACGTACGGCGGATGAATTCACATGGTTGAATCAACGGTGGCATCAACAGTCAACATGGCAGATACCTCAATGAGCTACTTTGACGTATTTGGAGCTGAGGTCATTGAGGATTTTTCAGCGCAAGAGCCCTTAATGGGTCAACGGCAGCTCTCACATCCCCGCAGCGGGTTACTGACTCCGGAATACTCCGGCTCCTTTTGCCCAAGGGGTTACAGAAAGGGCCTGGTCCTCCAGGTTGGGGGTTGTGCGTGGGGTTAACTACCCTACCACGAAAAAAAAAGCACTGTTGCGAAGCAACCAAAAGCCTCGGATAAGGACGGATTCACTGTTGACGACCCTACAAAACGAAAAAAGGACAATGACGTTCGGATCTGCACGTTGAATGTTCGAACTCTGAACAGACCGCGTGCAGCCGAACAACTAGCGGAGGCCCTAGACTGCTACACAGCAGGTATCACCGCCATCCAGGAAGTGCGGTGGGATGGGCCGGGAAAAAGGAGGATGAAAAACTGTGACATTTACTACGGTGACTGCTACAGAGAACAAAAGCAGCGTCTATTTGGATGCGGATTTGTTGTAAGCGGCAGACTTAGGCAAGAAGTCTTGAGCTTTCGACACGTTAGTGAACGCTTTACAACTATCCGCATCAAGGCTAAATTCGCCAACATCAGCCTGATATGCGCTCACGCCCCACAGAAGATAAAGACGATGCTACCAAAGAATGTTTCTACGAGCTCCTCGACAAAACATATGAGCAATGTCCTAAGCATGACGTTAAAATCGTCTTGGGTGATTTTAACGCCAAAATAGGAAAGGAGGACATCTTTGGTAGCACAATCGGAAAACACAGCCTACACGACACCACGTCTGGAAACGGACTTAGGCTGATTGATTTTGCTGCGGGACGTAATGTTCCCATAGCTAGTTCACGGTTTCCTCACCTCAATATACACAAAGGAACATGGCGGTCACCTTATCATCAAACCGTCAACCAAATTGATCACGTTGCGATCGACGCAAGGCACTCCTCCAGTATTCTAGATGTCCGAACTTTCCGAGCGGCCAACATAGACTCGGACCACTACCTTGTTGTAGCCAAGGTACGGATGCGGATATCCCAGACGCCACAACAGCGAGAAAATACTGTGAGGAGATTTAACGTTGGACGGCTACAAACGCAACAAACCGCCCGAACCTTTGCTGATCGCGTATCCCTCAACCTCTTGAGAAGTCCTATACTGCCAGCATCAAGTGCCGAAGACCAGTGGCGCCGATGCCAAGAAGCCATCAAAACCGCCGCAACTGATGGGCTCGGTTTCACCAGCCCACCCCCTCGAAACCCCTGGTTTGACGAAGAGTGCCGGCAAGCACATGCAGCAAAACAAAGTGCATACGAAGCGTCGCTGCATAGAAGGACGAGAGCAGCTCGTCAGCTCTACGAGCAAAAAAGGAGGGAAGAACATCGGCTTCTCCGGAGAAAAAAGAGAGAGCATGAGAAGCGCGCGATCGAGGATATAGAGAGGTGTTACTCCAGGAACAATGTTCGGAAGTTTTACCAAAAGGTAAAAAGAACGTGTCATGCCAACAAGACCCGTAGAGATGAACAAGGAAACCTTGTAGTAGAGTCACATTCGGTGCTGAGGACATGGAAAAACCATTTCTGCAGACTGTTAAACGGCGAAGACGACACAAATTCCGCTGTTAGGCAGAACGAACCATTCAGCCTGGACGATGACAGCCAAGATTTCCGTCCACCTGACCAAAATGAAGTGAGGATAGCAATATCAAAGCTTAAGTCCAACAAGGCTGCTGGACCGGACGGCTTAACTGCCGAGTTGTTTAAGGCAGCGGGAGATGACCTGGTAGAGAGCATACACCAACTCGTCTCCAAGATTTGGTTAGAGGAAAGTATGCCTGATGAATGGAACCTCAGCATTGTTTACCCGATCCACAAGAAAGGAGACTCTCTAAACTGCGCCAACTATAGAGGCATCAGTCTCCTGAACACTGCGTATAAGATCATGTCTGCTGTACTGTGTGAACGCCTGAAACCATTCGTCAACGATCTGATAGGTCCCTATCAGTGCGGTTTTAGGCCCGGTAAGTCCACGACCGATCAAATATTCACACTACGGCAGATCCTGGAAAAAACCCAAGAATACCAGATCGATACTCACCATCTTTTTGTCGATTTTAAGGCCGCATATGACAGCGTTTATAGAGACGAGCTATACAGAGCCATGTCTAGTTTTGGCATCCCTGCCAAACTTGTCAGATTGTGCAGAATGACGATGGAGAACGCTCGCTGCTCCGTAAAGGTCGGAAACAATCTCACCGAGACCTTTGATGTCAAAAAAGGATTTAGACAAGGAGATGCGCTTTTACAACATCATTTTTAACATCATTCTTGAGAAGATTGTGCGAAACTCGCAAGCCAACACCAGAGGCACAATCTTCCAAACGGCAGAACGTCACGATAGACAGCTATAACTTTGAGGTAGTTAGGGACTTTGTCTACCTCGGCTCCGCTATAAACTCTGATAACGACATCACATCAGAAATCAAACGAAGAATCACACTTGCCAACCGCTGTTTCTTTGGCCTTGTCGAGAAATACTAAGGAAACTCTTTATAAGACCCTCATCATCCCAGTCCTGCTTTATGGTGCAGAAGCATGGGCGCTATCAAAGGCGGATGAAGATCTCCTTGGTCGTTTCGAACGCAAAATTCTTCGAGTGATTTTTGGTCCCGTTTGCGTTGACGGGCTTTGGAGGAGAAGATTTAACAGCGAACTCTACGAGCTGTACAGCGACATCGACCTGGTCAGAAAAGTACGCATTAGTCGTCTAAGATGGTTAGGACATGTAGAGCGAATGGACACCAACGCTCCGGCCCGGAGAGTCTTCGATTCCAACCCGGAGGGACAACGCAGTAGAGGAAGACCTCGCCTTAGGTGGCGCGCTCAAGTGGAAGGGGACCTCAACCAACTTGGTGTGCGCAACTGGAGGCAGTTAGCCAAAGATCGTGCTAACTGGAGAGGCGTATTGGTTGAGGCCCAGGTCCACCCCGGACTGTAGCGCCACCTTAAGTAAGTAAGTTGCGCCTTCTTTCAAAAATTGATCATACTCATATATAAACCTTCTCTGCATGGTCTATTAACCAACAAAAAAAACTAAATCAAAATCGATTGTGTGTGGCAGTCGGTAAGCTGTCACACACACTTTTGACAAATACGATATCACTGTATACTACGATCAAAATTACAAAAAAAAAACTCCCTGTAGAAAATGTATGGAAAATCAATTTTCACAAACTTTCCAATTTCCCGTTGAAATTTTCCAATTTTGTCTCCATATGAACCTTCCTTAAGCGTAGACAAACGCAACAAAGAAGATTGACGTGCCGGCCAACCTTCCGCTTTTTGACTAAAATGGATTAACAGTACACGACGTACAAATTCGTTCTCAATAAGCGGATTCCGTGGAATGAGAATGTTTGTCTTTGAATTTCTTCCTCAAAACCGTCGCTTGCATGACATTTGATTTGGGGTCCTTGACCACCAAATCAAACGCGTTCTGTTACAAAGTCTCGGTGCATTGAGGTTGCGCAACAAAATTATAAATTAGCCGACGTTCAATTGTAAGCCCGGAACATCCAAAGAATTCAAAAATTCAACGAATTAAGTAGCATATGTCCTTCCTTGGACCCATGCGAATTTAAACCAAAAATCATAAAAATTGAAGGATTGGTTCCCGAGTTATGAGTGCGCACAAGGACGTCAGTCTTTTTTATATGTAGCTGTACCCTACCGCCTTTGCTCATACCTTTCGTATTAAGTCCTGCTCATATTTCGCAAAGTCCTTTATTTGGACAATGTCCATTAATAATTTTAATGCTTCCACAACCCGTTCTCCTATCCCGCTTATGTTTTACAAAGTACCATCTATAGGGTCCGAAACTATAGTGTATTTCAATCTTGAAGCAACCATACCTACCCATCCACAAAATTTCATTGAAATCGGTTGAGCAGTTTCGGAGATCGACATCAACGCCACCTATCGGGTCCAAAATTTTATCTTTTAAGACTGCCTAAGCCTGAAATACACCAATACGAACAAAACAAAAGAAGAATCATAAAATTTGGCCCAGTAAGAACATTTTCCTTGGTTATATTATTTGTGCCGGAAATCGAATGGAAATGTTTTTTACCTATTTAAAATTTATTAAAAAATAATTTGGAGTTTTCGTCGAACAATTGTACAACTAAACGCCAACTATATTATTCCAATTAAATTTAATGTTGTTGATACAATATTGATATGCAGAGAAATCTTACTTGTCGTAAATATCTCCCAGCGAAACCTATCGGGTCCAAATTTTGGCAAATACCTTTTTTTTTTTTAAATGTTATATGGTGTTAATTTGAGCAAAATCGGTCCATAAATAAGAATTTTCAAAAAAGCGACCCCAGCGCCCCCTATAGGGTCAACATATGTTGTGAATATAAGGGGGATAGCTTCAGTGGTTCAGCCGTTATGGTCGGTCATACATACGTACTACGAACGTTTTTATATATTACAAGATAGATTTATTTTGAGATACGCATATTAATACGGCAGTAGGAAAAGTTTATTGTATATTGCGATTGTTATGGGCCTCACAACCCGATACGCCTTTAAGCACACAATTACTTAAGGTGGCGCTACAGTCCGGGGTGGACCTGGACAATTACTTCTTGCAAATACACTGATTGCTCCAACCCTCACATAATTATATGGCTGCGAAATTTTCTGCGAATGTGATGCAATCAGCAGAAGAAAGCTTAAAGTTGCCTTTAGGCGGTTTTTATTATTCCCACATGATCCATATAGATAATTGATTTTCATGGTTTATTAAAACAGTTGGAAATCGTATTATTATTATAAACAATGGAAACCAATGATCTATATAGATCGTGTGGCTATAATAAAAAAAACTCCTTTTAATAAGACTGCACGTTGTGCGTGGTTTGAGGCGTTTCGATCATTATCTCCAATTTCTCCCGACCGAGTTATAACATCTCCTTCGGCCATCTTTGCCGATGTCGATCACTCATATTGTTATTCAATATATTTCACATTCACACATCAGCCCAGTTATTTATTTAATAGACTATGTTTTTGTTCATCTAACCGATCCCAACAACTTGTTCATCCGCGGAGCCTCAGCTCTTCATCAATGAAACACGTCTTTGGAACTCACTTCCACGGCATTTGAGAAGGTCAAGTACCATCGCGCGGTTTCGAAATGGGTAACAGTCAATTTTTGACTAATATAATGTTTTTATTAATACTAATGTATTTATATTGTAGTTTTGCTTGTAAAGAGAGAGATGTATTAGATTAGATTAGATTGTGAGGCGGGAGAGCTTTCAATGAGCTCTGGCACTGCGGCTTCTTAGAGGAGCCTATTGTGCCTTCCCTGATAAATTCCTAGAGCCATATTTTCACCCCAGAGGCCGTCAGGAAGACCAGGATCTTCTCTGGGTGTACATTAGCAAGAGATGCTAAATCAATGATTTCGTCACCAAGGACTTTTTTCCTGAGACGACAAAGGGCCGGACATTCTGTGATTATGTGAAGAGAGGACTCGTCACTCTCGAGACAAAGTCTACAGATGGGATCCGGTGAGACGCCAATGTTGTGGAGATGTTTTTTCACTCGACCGTGGCCACTGATTATTCCTGTTAATATTCTCAGGTTGTTTTTGTCCAGATTGATCAAGAATAGTGATTTTCTGGAGGAGAATTTGGGGAAAAATGTTCTGGTGCAATTCTGCCCAGGTGTGTTTTTCCAGATCTCGTTAGACTCTATACGAGATTGGTTCTTGATGTAGTTCCTGAAATGGCTTTTGCTGACTCCGCAGAAGGGTTCAGGTCCGATGAGTGGAGTGGTTGCTCCGATTTTAGCCAGTGAGTCAGCCGATTCGTTACCCTCAAATCCTCTGTGGGCTGGAATCCAGTGGAGGATGACTAGGTTTTTCTTAGAAAGTTCATAGATGTTTGAGAATGTTTCTAAGACAAGTTTGGATTTGATGACAGATGAGTCGAGAGCTTTAAGAGCTGCTTGGCTATCTGAAAATATAAATATGGTTTTTCCACGTGTGTTAGAACTAAGATTTATTCTAGCGCAATGGTTGATTGCAAGGACTTCGGCCTGGAATATGGATAAGTTTTTCCCAAGGCTGACTGACAAGTTCACCTGGTTTGACTCACCGTGGATTCCAGAGCCAGACCCTGATTCCATCTTAGAACCGTCTGTGTACCAGATGATGTCGAGTTGAGATGGGTTAGGTTTGTATTTCTCCCATTCTTCCCTTGGGGGGATGATTGTGGAGAAGTTTTTATGGAAGACATATACCGGTAGCATGTCATCAAGAGGCATGCTGAATGAGCTTGAAGGCTCAATGGTGTCGAATAAGGACAGATGACCTCCTTGATTGGTATAGGGGTCAAAGTTGTTCGAATGGAACAGGCGGTGAGCTCCCAGTCTGGCTTCCATTTGAATATAAGTTTGAAGAGGTGTTAGACCAAGGATGACATTAAGTGCCATAGTCGGTGTGGAGCGTAAGCAGCCCGTCATACAGTTTCCAGCTATACGTTGGACTCGTTCTAGCTTTTTGACTGTGGTGACTTCGTTAGTCTTCGTCCACCAGACCACGGCGGCATAGGTAACCGCTGGTCTTACGACGAGCGTATAGAGCCAGTAAAGCATCCGAGGCCTAAGACCCCAGTTTTTACCGCAGACACGACGACAGATCCATAGAGATCTGGTGGCTCTGTTTACGGTACGTTCAATCTGCTGGTTCCATGATAGTTTACTGTCAAGGATAATTCCCAGATATTTGGCTTCTCGAGAGAATTCAATGGTTTCGCCAAACAAGGTAGGGCGAATCAGGAGATCAAGTTTCCTCCGTCTAGTAAAGGGGACTATAGTTGTCTTCTTTGGATTAACAGAAAGACCTTCTTTATTACACCATCTCTGAACAACATATAAAGCGTATTGCAGTATTTCTGAGACCGTGCTTTCGAATTTACCACTGACGACGATTGCAACGTCGTCGGCATATCCTACGGCATAGATCCCTTGATTTGTCAGGGACTGAAGTAAATCGTCAATGACAAGGGACCATAAGAGGGGCGAGAGTACACCCCCCTGAGGACACCCTCTGGTTGTGAGTGCCGAGATTTCCACATCATCGATGCGGGACTGAATTATTCTGCTATTCAGCATTGACATTATCCATCTTCCAATAATGGGAGATAGATTCCTATTGTTGAGAGTCCTGTGGGTGGACTCATAGGACGTGTAATTAAAAGCTCCTTCAATATCAAGGAAAGCGACAAGACAGATTTCCTTACAATTAATGGAGGATTAAATTTTTGTTACTAAGTCATTGAGTGCTGACTCGGTTGATTTACCTGGTTGATAGGCATGCTGAGACTTACTGAGCGGAAAATGTTTTAGCGCTGCATCCCTTATGTGTCTATCAATGAGTTTTTCCATGCTTTTAAGAATAAAAAACATGAGACTGATGGGGCGAAAAGATTTCGGGCTTGAATCCAAATTCCTCCCTGCTTTAGGTAAGTATATGACTGTTACTTTCCGCCAGGCTTCCGGTATGTGACCGTAGGCTAGACTGCAGCTGAACAGTTTGGTGAGTATGGGTACCAGACATCAATTCCTTGCTGCAAAAGTGCAGGAAATATGCCGTCTTCACCTGCTGCTTTATAAGGCTTCAGGGAGTTTATGGCCCATTTAATGGCGTTCTGGTTGCAGATTTGTTTCGCAATTTTCCAGTCCCCTCTCGTCGGCAGACAAATCCGCTCGAGTTGGGGGGATAGGTTTGTTGCGAGAGGATCAATAATAGTTGAACCGGGAAAATGAGTTTTAAGTAAGAGTTGAAGTGTCTCTTTCTTATTTTGTGTCTGACGACCGTTCTCATCGGCCAGTGTGCCTAGAGAGATAGTCCTATCAGAGGCAAGAACTTTATGGAGACGGCAGCTGGAAGTAATATCAGAAATATCTCCACAGAACCGTCTAAATGATTCTTTTTTGTCCTTTTTAATTTCTTTGTTGTAGTTGGTTAGAGCACTGGAGTAGGTTTGCCAGTCATCATTGCGTTTTGCTTTATTGAATAGTTTCCTTACTCTAGATCTTAGTTTTTCGAGATCTTTGCTCCACCAGATGGTTTCCCTTTTGTACTTTTTAGTCTTTAAGGGACAGTTTTCCTCGAATGCAGATATTATAGAAGATCTTACCAATTCGGCAGAGTGCTCTAGTTTATCTTTAGTATCAATTCGGGAGAAAGATGTATACTCTATACTCTATATTGTATATTTAATTTTTTGTGTTTGTTATTTTGTGGAGTTAATGAATTTAAAATTGGTATATTGTAATCTATATCTTTTCTTAGAACCAGAAGGAGAAAATGTAACGTTATTATGGTATGTATGTAGCTTGCTGATGCTTATGAATTATATTTAAACCTTGCACTAGTTTATAACATCATTGCTATTTCAATGTGTAAGCTATGAATAAACGAACTGAAGCTGAAACCAGTGATATCAGACCTTAGAAGCAGGTTATCCCTCGGTTATACCCAAAAAATCCATTTTATCATTTACCAAATTGTTGTTTTCATTTGAAATTTCATCTCATTAGTATGTGTGCGGTGAGTTTAGATTTTGACCGCAGATATGTCAGTTTATGAAACAGTTTAGGGAAATAAAAGAAAAAAGAAAATGAACGCAATCAGATATTTTGAATGACATTTTTGTAGCCATGAAAATATTTAATTTGATCATATGTTGGCTAATTTTTGTATTCTTAATGAAACTAGCAAATTAGGAACAAAATTGCCCAAAAAGTAAAATCCTTTTTTTGTACTATGAGGTTTGAAAAATACCTTTGACCGTTTTAGCTTATTTTAAGTGAGAAAATCCAGCAAAAAGGGATAAATCCCCCGATCTGGTATCACTGACTGAAATTGTTTGGACTAAGCCTAAGACACCATGTCTTAGGGTTACACAAATTGACTATGTACGTTTAAGAAAAAGAATCCGTTCACAACCTTCTTTGCTAATGTCCAGATCCCTATAAAAAAAAAAGAAATTTGTATAATCTTGGTTATATCATTTGCAGGCTTTTTAATTTTTCAAAGATTCAACTTCAAAAGTAAACGCCAATAACTAAGATCATTAATCAAACGTGAATAGTGCACGTTTCGAAAGAATGCGTATTTGACCTTAAGAATACCTCTATAAGACTGGTCCAACAGAGAACTTTAGTCATACTCAACTTACGTTCTCCTGGCCTATTAGCTTAGGTTTAATAAAACTGTCATCATTACAACAACAAGCAAGCTATCACCCATAGTGATAGATTGTAAAAGGCAGCTGGAACAACATATGATGTAACCCAACCTAGTCACACCAGTACACGATTACTAACCTACAGAGCTACGTACAGCAATTAGAAGAACCCAATCGTTTTCAAATAAATATACCTGCGCCTCAGGCGCATTCACATCTTCATCGAAAGCACTTATCATCAATTGGGGAACTTCTGCACTCAACTGCACCGCATGATAGAAGAACTTCCAAGCAGAAGACATTTTGTGGCCTGCCCAACCACTGACCAATGTAGTTGTAGGACATGGCCAATCGCTGTGCAATCGGTCACCGCAGTGATGGTAAAAGGTCAAAAGCACTTGACCACTTAACGATTTGACTGTCTGTGCCCACTAGTTTACAGCACTTTCAACTTTCGGATTTATTTCATATTAGTTCTTTCCGATGGCGGACTTTGTAATTTGAATCCCACTTTTTAGGACAGCAAAATTGTACAAGGTAAGGAGCACCAAAGGTTAGGTATTGCCTACAAGTGCGACCGCATGATAAGTCAATTCACCGAAAAATTCGGTTGCGTAATTCTTCACCGATGGCCTGTCTGCGGGCGTTCGCATGTGTGAAATACTTCAATGAGGGTTTTTCGATTGCGCACCACCTCCACCTCTCCACAGGCATAACCGAAAATTTATTTGATTATGAATTTGGATGCGGTCATCTTGAAGACACCTTTTGTTGGTTGCTTGGTCGCCTCCTTTGAATTTTCACAGGCCACGCATGCGTCATACAAAATCGTATAACTAATTGATGATTATTAATTCTTCGTATGTAAATTAAGCATGAAATCAGCTCTTGCCGAAAAGTCTTTGCAGTTTTTTCTTTTCTGTTTGTTATTTCCCAACACTATTATGTGCTGTAATAGGGCGAGTGAAATCTCAGCAAAGAGGTAAAGTATACGAAGATAATGATCGTGGTGATAAAATTACAAGTTACTGGAAGCGTATGTACCTATGTAAGGCACCTGCCGCCGCTCGTTGGTGAGCAGTACCTTACTTTTATATGTTACACGTGCGTAAGAGTAGGTATACTAAACAATAAATTTTACTGCTTTTGACAGAACTTATTTCATAGAGTGTCAGATAAGCCCGACAGCAGACAATGTCGCAGTATAACGAATACAAACTGGCATATTATATGGAAGCGATCGAAAGGTAGAACTAGTTTCTGACAAATGAAATTATGCCGGGACTTGGACACTTTGAAATAGAAGAAGATGACATCCCAATTTCTTGTTTTGTCCCCAAAAAGAAGGCACGAACTATGAATTTTTCATGGAAGAAAAAAGACTTTGAGAAAACAGTAACAGACTTTACCTACGAAGTCTGTATTTTGAATCCATCTTCCGCTCTCTTGGACCTGTTTTCGCTATTTTTTGATGACACTTTATAAAACAACAAATAACAAAATTCTAATATCTATGCCCAGCAACAAAATCCCCTGGCTGATATACAGATTAATGAGCTTAAAACATTTATTGGAGTACTTGTTTTGAGTGGTTATAATACTGTATCAAGACGAAGAATGTACTTAATCTCTCTATATGTAAAATATCCTCATATAGAGATCAATCACAAGAAACAGATTTGATCACATATTCCGAATACTACATTGTTGCGATAACACTCAACTAGATCCAGATGATCGTTACTCTAAAGGACGGTATATATTTCATAAGCTGCTTCAGAAGCTACTGTTGTTTACTACAGTTGTGGAAAATTACAGTGTGGATGAAGGTACGATACATTATTTTGGACGCCACCCTAATAAACAGCTCATAAGGGTTAGACCAAAATCAGATGGGGCTATACATTTTGGGTTAGAACGGCTCCAACCGGATACCTAGTTATGATTACTGATTAAGTGATTACACCTTATAACTTTCAATGTCTAACGACCGCCTGTCAGTTGAAAGCTGACTTTAATATGTTTCCTTTCCCTTAAACATTATTCGAATTGTTTAAGACAAGGATCTAGCTATATTAAACAGGGGAACAGAGCCAACCTTCGTGGATGTGAGGCGGAAGGAAGTGATCGATGTTACCCTGTGCAGTAAAAGCTAGTCTGGGAATGTTTCAATCTCCTCGAAGAACTGGCAAAGGACAACACAGTCACTGTTGCTTGGATACCAGACCATGAGGGATTTGAGGGCAACGAACGAGCAGATTGTCTGGCGAGAAGAGGTGCATCACGCCTGCTCACCGGTCCTGAACCCTACTTCGGGTTACCTTTGAGTTACACACACTCAAAATTCAGGAAATGGGTAGATGATCAACTTGCCGAATACTGGACGGAATCAAAGGGACAGAGGCAGGCAAAAAGATTCATAACCCTAGCTCGTAGTAAAGCAAAAAAGTTACTTGAGCTAAGCAAAGAAGATCTAAGGATCCTAACAGGTTATCTTACTGGTCACTGGCCACTAAGATATCATCTCAAAAAAATTGGACTTTCCGACGATGACTCCTGTCGACTCTGCGGAGAAGAGGAGGAGACAACGGAACACATACTCTGCGAATGTCCTGCTGTGGCCAGGGGCAGAGCTATCCATATGCAAAGGGCGATTTTAAGTCCTGCAGATATTGGAAACATGGAACCAAGAAGGGTGCTGAGGTTTATAAAGAGCCTCAACAGCTCCCTGGGTTAAATAATAAAGGCCAACACAATAGATCTCTTCTGGTCGCAGTGTATAGGGCCTAGCACTTACAATACAATACCCTGTGCAGTAGCCAGATAATTGAAAGGATATCAAATTGGATATACGTGTATGTGGACAGAGGTGGGGACTCTCGCCTAGGTCAGCATACTGGATGTATAAGATGAAAACTAGACCTATTATTACCTACGCTTCGGTTGTATGATGGGCGAAAGCCTCCCAGAAAACTGTGAGGAAGCACCTGGATAGGGTCCAACGTTTAGCATGTATAGGAGTTACAGGGGCAATAAGGACAACACCAACATGCGCATTGGAAGTGATCCTAGGGATCTTAGACTTAGACTTATTTATTAAGAAAATAGCGGCCCTAGCGGCACTTCGTTTGCATCGAGATGCGAAATGGCACAATCGTGGAACCATCTATGGACATGGGAAGATCCTGGAACTTGTCAAAAACGAGATTAGGGAGCTGAACCTGATGCCTATGGATGGGATAACAAGGGTGCGTATTATGGAAAGGAATCACAAAACTCGTATTGAGAACGGATTACTTCCAGAAAAAAGGAGTGGTGAAATAGTGATTTTCACAGATGGATCCATGATGGATGACGGAACGGGTGCCGGTATCTATTCACCAGAGCTGGAACTAGCCCGTCACGTTAGCCTCGGGAATTACACTTCTGTATACCAGGCTGAGATGATTGCATTGCTGCATGCGTTGGACTACTTGCTTGAGAGTCAGGTGGAGGGAAGAAATATACTTATAGCACTGGACAATCAGGCGGTGATCAGATGCATGGAACAAACAAACATCATTGGCATTGGAATGTGTACTTAAGCTCAATAAGTGCTCATCTAAAAATGAAGTAACACTGACTTGGGTACGAGGACACATACTTACAAAACAGGGGTCAACTGAAAAATTGCTGCGACCAGAACCATTCTCTTCAATTGGTAAAGGAATGGAAGAACAGCTGATTCACAAATGGATCACGGCAGAACACCTGAGAAGGTGGTCCAATAGATCGCTTGAGCTCGACTACTAGCGGCGGATGGCGGTACCTACATACATATAGCAAAATGATTAATTGTGACTTGAGCTGCAAATATTAAAATATGGAAATAGTTGTGAATATTAATATCAACCGTTAAAATGGTTTATGTCTGATGGTCACCTGGAGCTTCTTCAATTGACTAATTTATTGTTATAAAATGCTGTGCACTTGAGATGTAAATTAGCAGCCATCAGTGGGTAGGTATATATACATCTATACCACATAAACTCAATTGAATTTGTGTGGTGCATTTAACACTTTTGGTTGGCCAAATGAGTCAGCCAGCACAGATTTGCGCTCATCGCTTAGAAAAGTTGTACAGCAGCTTTAGAAATCACCTTCAAAGGCATTTTTAAAAATGTTACTAAGCACAATGGTTCTGTGTAACAAAAATCGACTATGAGCAACATTAGATATCGACTCTTGAAAAGAGACTGCGAACCAGGCAGATGAATGACGTTGAACGGCGTACCACACCCAGATTCTTAAAGTAGCCAGAAGCTACAGAGAGCAGTTGAGTGAATTATTCTATCAAAGTTGATTTTTTCGATTCCGGACTCTACCGGGCGCTTCTTTTAGCCCAATGGAAAACATTATTTTAATGCGCTCAACGTCTACCAGATAAAGGTGGCCGTTAACCGAGATGATAATATATGCACGGACTATATCATTCCCCGACTAGACTTCAGAAGACCATTTACCACGTGTTTCCCCAGCAGGGACGAATGGAATGAGGACCAACCAACATCTATCGGACCAACCATACCCATATACACGGATGGATCAAAGATGGAAATTGGCGTTGGCGCGGGTTTCTACTCGGAACGTCTCGGACTATCCAGTTCAATCAGACTACCCAACCACAGCAGCGTATTCCAAGCTGAGGTATTGGCAGTGACTACAGCTGCTAAACAGGTTGCAATGATGGCAATACCTCATGCAGATATTACCTTTTTCATTGACAGTCAAGCGGCAATAAAAGCGATCGCTGCCGCTGAGATAAAATCGAAGCTTGTAAGTAGCTGTCGCGAAGAGCTGCGGGTTCTTGGCGCGCAGCACAATGTAAGACTATGCTGGGTCCCTGGGCACAAAGGTGTGTCTGGGAATGAAAAAGCTGACGAGCTGGCAAGAAAGGGATCCTCCCTTGAACTAAACCAGGCCGACACCACAGTAATGATTCCCCCCTGTAATCTCAGACAGGCGATTGGGAACAGAACACTAAAGGCGACAATTGAGAGATGGAGCAAACTAGACTCCTGTGTCATAACCAGGAAAATGTGGCTAATCTATAACAAACAGAAAACGGAGAAAATCCTACAATTGAGCAAGAAATCATTGTCCTTAATTGTGGGCATTATCACCGGACACAATACACTGAAATACCATACCAAGAAGATGGGAATCAGTTCAGATGACCTGTGCAGAGGATGCGGTGATGAGGAGGTGCATGAGGACACCCCACACTTTCTTTGTCACTGCCCAGCACTCTGTCACATAAGAAATAAATTCCTTGGCAGTTACTACTTCGAGGATTTAGAGGAACTCTCAAATAGGTCCATTAACGACCTACTAAAATTCGTAAATAAAACGGACTGGTTTTCTAATCCGTAGGTTTTTCATAGGTTTCCAGTGTATGGGGGCAGTAAACCCCTAGGGCATCACAACGGATCTACATTGATCTAAGTGTGGCACGTACAGGTTCCCCTGTTCTGCCAACCCGCTAACCTAACCTAACCTAACCGAGATGCACAGACAATTTTTGTACTATGCCCGCATGATCCATTTATCATTGAACATTGATTTTCATTGTTTTACAACAACAGTTGGATCTCGTATTATTGTTGTAAGCTATGAAAATCAATGATCTATATGGATTATGCGGTCTATTAACACACTCCACCGCAAAACAAGTCAAACAAGATAGGAGTATTCACTTAGAAGATCCGAGAAGAGGTATAGATTCTGAGTAGAATAAAAAGTTTGTATACCAGGTTATGGATGAACAATCACCGTGAATGGACAAGTTTCCCACAAAGATTCGGCGAGTGGTTACTTTTGTGATATGAAAGGCTGCATACTTTGACAGTGTTCCTCGATAACGAAAACTCTATAAAAGCTGACCTAGTCGTGCCACGAAAATGACAAAGACAGCCAAGCATCAAGGAGAAGTCCTCAATTTTTGGCCAGACGATTATTCAACTTGTGAAATCTATGTTCTTACAGATCACTGGGAGGATTAATTCCGAGAAACTGAGCTCTTGCATAAGAAGTCCACTCGACTTTGCACTTCCAAAGCAATCTGGCACCACAATAAATCCCTCCTCTAAAAGGAGTTAGTATCTAGTTGCCATTCTAGACTCCAAGTTATATTGAAAAAGAAATATTGCAGAAAGAGCAAAGACCACAATGACTGATTTCTATCAGGCCGATACGACTTTGTTTGCATGCAATACAAGAACTGCACATGAACCCATAGTAGGTGTAACGCATGAAAATCAATGATCAATATACACTATCTGAGGAAAATAAAAAAAACGCCTATTTTCTTGACAATAATCAATCACGTGCAGTAGGTACCTACATTATCCATGATGGGCGCTAGATGTCAGCTGTAATTTTTATTTGTTTTTTTTTGATGAGATTTGATTTTTGCACATTTGAAATTCTTGCACTCGAGATTACGTCATGAT
Source organism: Cheilosia urbana (assembly GCA_946477585.1). Classification (NCBI taxonomy): domain Eukaryota; kingdom Metazoa; phylum Arthropoda; class Insecta; order Diptera; family Syrphidae; genus Cheilosia; species Cheilosia urbana. The sequence goes on along the minus strand of OX297854.1, from coordinate 58,875,071 downwards.
CCCCATTTCCTTAAAATACAACACCGCATTTCAAATATTAAATCTATACTTATAATAAAACTGTAGGCAATTTTTTTGTTACCTAATGCCGTGAAAACTACTGCACAGATTTCGATGAAACTTTTTTTGAAATGTTTCTTAAGATTCTGTTCAACATATAGGCTATTCCCTTTCATTGCCATGCCTTTTTTTGTTTTTTTTTTCTGACTTTACTGCCTTTAACTCGCCATTACTCAAATAATTCTTAATCAATGCAAACAAAACAAATACATAGGAGAGCCAATACTTTTATAATTATTTCAAGCCATCAATCAGCTTTCTATGTCCTTTAGAAGCTGAGCTACAACCTAAGATCTAATATGAAAAAAATAAATTTATTTTCTTAAATCGAATATTATCAGCAGCCGCGGTTCTGGATCGTTGTTCTGCTTAGGGGTGGTTTGGTGGCGCACATCGCACAAGCACGTTCATATGAAAAAAAAACTGCGTGGTGTTTTCTCCAAATTAAGTGAAACGAAAGAGAAGTATGGGACGTGAATATACATATGTATATTGAATCAACAGCAACAATGTGTTTCTGATGAAATGCGCAGATGGCTGATGACGTGTGGTGATCAGCGTTGCCATAAGTGCAGATTTGTCTGCATTTTGCAGATTTTCAACCTTGCTGCATATTTTTAAAAACCAGAAATCTGCGCTTCAGATTTTGTCTGCATCCGCAATAATATATTTTGTTCTTTTTAACAAATTTTAACATTTGTTGCACATCAAAAAATGCTGTCAAAAAAAAAAAATTTGTGAAGGAAGATTTTTCTATAGAAATCTGCATTGCATTTTTTTTTGTCATAATTGCAGATTTGTAAAAACATTTTTATGGCAACATTGGCGGTGATGGACGTATGGTGGAGGTGGTGCATATAGAAATTGAGTTCATGGTTTTTGTTTTAATGGTTGTTATAGTATCTACGTTGATACATAGGTACAGTAAAGAATTAAAGAATTCAAGAAGTAAAGACGATATATGTATGTGAATTATGTTGTTTGATTTACGTATTGTTGGTGTAGATACAAATTTCCGTTCAGGCTTTTGTTTTAGTGGTAAGGATTAAGGAAGTGAAACTTTAGTAGGTACTTATGCTGTTGAATTTAATTTTCTTAAATTGGTGTTTTAGGTAAATAGATTTGTTTGATTTATTGTTTCACATTGACAATGTTCACCGCTTTGTTTTAGCTAGACTGTTGATTTTAAACGATAATGTCGTTGAGAAAACGGTCAAATCTCTTTTCTTGGAAATTACACAGTCTCACGCCGCGTACGAAGTTGCGGGCACAGCTAGTATTAAATACGCATCTTTAAATAATTCCAAAAAATTGGAGCCTACCCAATCGGAAACCCCCACTTCATTTGCAACCCACACACGTCCCTCGGGATATTCAGTTAATAACTGCAAAAGCAGATTCATAAACAAATCTTTGAATCCTTACATGATATACAAAAAATTCTAGTAAAACCGTTTTTTAACTATGTATTTCTTTGTAAAGATATCGGTTTAACACGAACAATACTTCCAATCATAAACAAATTTAATTATATTCTAGTCAAAAATAACATCACGTCCCAACAAATCAGAAAACAGAATCTCCTACTTTTCGTTTTCGTAATCAAAAACTTGTAAAGTGTAATAGCTATAAAATAATACTGTAGGCGCATACAACTCTCTTACCAGAACTTGCGACAATTGCCTGTTACTGAGAGCTTCAACATTTAATAACTGGCATTGTTATATAGGCGCAGTGGCTTAGGGTGCCGTGAAATAACGCCGAGCGAAATAACGCCGAATTTTGGAATTCAATTTTCCTTGTTCGGTCTTATTTCACTTTGCTAAAGTGAAATAAAGCCCAGTCGGCCTTATTTCGCTTTGAATTTATAAAAACATTTTAAATTTCCTCCTCTGTTACTTCAGCATTTAGAATTTGAGAAAATAAAATCAAAAAAAAAAGCTGAATTTTAAACTATTATTTTCTCAAATTTTCCTTCTAGTTATTTTAGAATTTGAGAAAATAATAGTTAAAAACTCGCGCGATTTTTGAACTATTATTTTCTCAAATTTCTCTCTAGTTATCTAAGCATTTAGAATTTGAGAAAATAATAGTTAAAAATTTGCGCGAATTTTTAGCTATTATTTTCTCAAATTCTACATGCTAAAATAACTAGAGGGAAAAAATATATTATGTATATAAATCGTAATTTTTAAATCGTACGATTTTCGAACTATTATTTTCTCAAATTTCCCCACTAGTTATTTCAGCATTTAGAATTTAGCTATATATAAAATAATAGTTACATCTATTTCTGCAAATTTTAAATATACTTTATAAATAGTTCTCGGCAATTCTGAAAACATTTGCTTCGGCCTTATTTCTCAAGCAATGTTCGGCATTATTTCACTCGTCAATGTGAAATAACACCGAATTCGGCCTTATTTCGCTTTCACAAAGTGAAATAACGCCGAGTTTTCGAATTCGGCATTATTTCGCTCGGCGTTATTTCACGGTACCGTGGCTTAGTGGTTAGTGTGTTGGACTACTAAGCGAGGGATCGAGGTTCGAATCCCACGAAAACCCAAATCCCAACTTAGGTTTTTTTCAACTGCGCCACCTCTCGCGAACGTCTGACAAACATCCGAGAGTATAACTGTCTTGAAAGAGCTTCTCAATGAGCCGTTTGGAGTCGGCATAAAATTTTAGATCCCTTCCATTCGTTCTAAAAATGAAAAACTCACACAAAACGAATGGTTGTGAGAAGCTAGGCCTAGGGTCCCTCCGGACCTGTTGCGCTAACTATTTTTTATTTTTTTATTGTTATATATATGTATACTGCCATCTGCCATATCAGATGAATACCCCAAAAGTGAGTTTTATTTACCAGTACCTATTCCGTTTTCTATATTACATGAACCGTTTCTTTTATCTAGCATTTATTCTCAGATGAACGAGCTATTTTAAGCGACTCGTTTACAATTTTCTGACTAGGTCGAAATGCGCTGTACAGCCTTTGACCTGGAAAATGCTGGTGGGACTGTTTTCGAACTTATAGTGGAGCTGCGAGTTTTCGCTATTGTCATTCTGCACAACTTGACGGGTCCTGGATGCTAAAGCCAGACATGGCTCTATACAGTTTGTCTCTATAAATCCTGCCGCATGTGGACTGTAATCCGATAAAAAAATGGAAGCAGTGAGTTCGGGACAGCGACCCACACTCACAGAATTATTGCAAACCATACTACAGCCTTGCATCGCTTTCTTACTCGATGACATTTCATCCTTTTCTGTGCATAATTTCTTCGTGCCGTTGGAATATTTCCAAAACATCTTCCGTCGAACTATGTACACTGCGAAGCTTGCAGTTAGGCTAACCAATCCCGATCTTAATAAATTATTTCTCCCATCACCCCAGCTCTATTCTGAAGCTAAGGTGCACTCAGCAATTCCAAAAAGCAAAGAAACACGTTCAAAATGAACTTGATCTCACATCCGATTGTGAAGATTTATGAAATCGCTGTAGACAGTCAAAGAAAAACCTTCACGATGATTACGATTTTCATCACTTCATTATTACTATTGTTACTGTTGTGGAGATTGGCACTCTTTTGCCAACCTAATGGCTCACCGAATCATACTCGATCATTCTGAAGAAGTCAACCTCAACACATGGATATATGGCTGGCGGTATTCCGCACAGGAGATGGAATGTCGCGGCTGCTGATTATATGCTTTGACATTAAGAAAGTGTCGAAATAGCTGTGTTTGCCATTGCAATACCAGAGATCTCCTCTTCGATAAGTATTGTCTGGTGTTTTAAAGAATCTCCCCATTCAATTTAAATCAAACTTAATTTTCGACTCATCTTCAGTGTAATTATGAGACCTTAATAGAGATTCGTCTGCCTCTTTTGATAATGATTTTATTATCTTTCTGTGTATGTAAATAAATGCGAAATTATACTAAACTACTGTAATAAGTGACATTATAGCCCATGACCTTGAGATGGCAGTTTTTCCCGGGACAAAGAAATTATGCTCGTATACATGGGAAATAATAAATTCAACTCAGAGCTGGTATTTAATTGGTCTCAGTTTATTAGATGGTATTTGTCTTGAAGAGGTCATAATAAAGATTTCATCTACGGGGGTACTAATAACTTCGTCATTATTCACTGTCGTTGGGATGTCTTTCAATTTTACGGATATTTTCGAAGGTAACACTTCTCTTTGTTTATTTAACAGTTGGCATATTGTTTATTAGTTGTGTAATTAAAATTAACTTTTGGTTGTTGGTCAGTTGAACTTAAGACGCATTAATATCCATGTAGACAGGTGAATGCAATTAACATGCACACAGGTGGTCTGCGTGTACTAGGGCGTATGAGTACTATTTTTTCCAAGCAGAATTGTTGTGCTATGAGTATGACTGAACTGCGAAGTACGTTTGCAATGGGTTTGATCTTCATTTATTGGGTGAATTTTATTATTATATTTTCAATGTTACTGGGATGGTGCTGGTTACAAGCCTCCACTTTATAATTTTTTGCAAAAGTCTCACTGAATGATAGCGGGGAAAGTTGCGATATTGTTGCAGTATTCTGTGTTGGAGGCAGAGTGTATTTACTTACAGTGAGTAGGGACACTCTCCACGTGTTCCTTATTAGGTTACAATTTGGATTACTGCAATTTTAATCATTTAATTCGACATAAAATGTTGTCAAATGTCTGGAATAACACCTTGGCATTCAAATTTAACAAAAACTTTAACAGCTCGACTTAAATTTAATTTATATTCGACAATAGATTTGTTCAAAAATCGCGATACTATCAAATCAAACGCGATCCGTTACACAAGTTCGGTGGATTGAGGTTGCACAACAAAATTATAACTGAGCCGACTTTTTATTTCAAATTGTGTAGCGGTAATCCCGGAACATCAAAATAATTTAAAAATTAAACATTTTAAATAGTTTTTGTTGTATTGAAGTGACACCGCCCGTTTCTCTATCCAATCTATTTTTTAAAACTGCGGTTATCCAAAGTTCTATCTCCAATCTCATCCCCTTAAACTTTTATTTTCACGACAAAAAGTAGCATATGTCCTTCCTTGGGTCAATACGAATCCACCAAGCACGATCCATTCCCGAGTTATGAGTGCACTTATGGACGTCAACTGTACCCACCCAGTCCTGCCCGTGCCTCTCGTATTCAACCCCGCCTAGAGCTCGCAAAGTTCCAAATGTCCAATAATAACAACAACTTAAGACATAGCATTTGAATTTCCTGTTATTTTTTTTATTGTGCGGTTTCGTTGTGATTTTCTTAATATTTTGTAAGTTCAAAACATCAAAAATATGTAAAGGTTATCTTCTATATATATAAAAATAACTTGATAAATGTGTGTGTGACAGCCTACCGACTGCCACACACATCCGATTTTGATTTAGTTTTTTTTGTTGGTTAATAAACCATGCAGAGAAGGTTAATATATTAGTATGATAACTTTTTGTAAGAAGGTGCAACCGCCATTCCAATAAATTCATTTTTGTACACTTTAAAAAAAAAGAAACTGGATAGAAATCGAGTAGTGACACTTCAAATACAAAAAAAATATTTTAAATTTTAAAGGCAATTGTTGTTGTCAATTATTTTAATTATTTTCCAACCAAATTGTTGTTGTCAACAATTTTGAAAGTTTTTTTTTAAATACCTAAAGGTACCTAAAAAGTTTGTTATAATAAATTATGTTTACTATGTTACATTAAGTAACTTTTTGAAATGAAGTAGATACTTTGATTATACAAAGATGATTTATGGCCGACGATATTTTGCATCGAATTCGTACTGTGATATCGGATAATGAACTGGAGATGTCAGATGGAATGTGCAACAAAGCTTTGATTTTGACCGAGGATATGTGTCTGCTCATGAGTGGCAATTTGTTGTGCAAATTGGGGATGCCACAGCAAAGTCGTTCAATGCAAGACGCATTGAATCCAGAATTGAAGCGAAAAATGGACTTCGATCGAATCGCATTGAGTCAAGCTGTTCTAACAAATGTGCAAATGTTGAATCAAGAATAAAAGAAAGTGTACGATGAATTGATGCAAGCAGTCGATAACGAAAATTGAGGAGCTGGAAATACATTCATGATTTTACTTATTTTGGCTACAATTCGTTCGAGATCTGAGATCGCTTTGGCCCTAGCCTCTTCTGGGATAGCGGCTACTTTGTTAGAAAGCGGTCGAACAGTTCATCCTGCATTGAAATTGCCATTGAATCTGCAAGTGGAAGAAGAACCTACATGCAACATTTCAAAGAACACTGCGATGGCGAAAGTACTGCAACAATGTAAGGTTATCATATGTGACGAATGCACAATGGCTTACAAACGCGCATTGGAGGCCCTGAATCGTTCACGTAATGACCTTTCGGTGGAGCAATGATCACCGGCCTGATTGAGTTTCCACAACATTTTTGCAACCTTACAACGACACCGGAAGAACTAATCATGAATGTTTTCCCGAATATCGCTCAGAATAATATTGACCATTGGCTGAGTGTAAGAGAAGAGTGATTTTGGCTGCGAAAAACAAGAACGTCAAACATTTGAATTTCGCCATTCAAAACCAAATCGCTGGTGAGTTGCATTCATACAAATCAGTCGACTCCGTGATGGATGAAAACGAAGCCACCAACTATCCCATGGAATTTTAAAATTATTTGGATGTTTCGGGCTTGCCTCCACACAATTTGAAACTTAAAATCGTCTCAGTAATAATTTTGTTGCGCAACCTAAATGAACCAAAACTTTGTAGCGGAACGCGTTTGATTGTGAAGAATTTAATATCAAATATAATTCAAGCAACGATTTTTATTGGAAAATTCATAGGCGAAGGTGTTGTTATTTCGCGGATTCCACTGATTCAGAACGATTTGCCGTTCGTATTTAAGCGTCTTCAATTTGCCGTACGTCTCGCTTTTTCTATGACAATTAATAAGTCGCAAGGACAATCGCTGGATGTGTGTGGCATAAATCTTGAATTTCACGTGTCGGCAAAGCTCTCGCTTTGTACATGTATACACCCGATAATAGAAATAGAAAACAAATTTTGTGTACCATAAAGCATTTCAGTGAAAAAGCGGTAGGTTGGCCGACAAGTATTTGATTTTATTTATTTATTTAATTTTAATATAGGTACCTTTTGAATAAAAAATTTGAATTGACCGAATTACATGAAGCAGAATGAAGCGAAAGCTCGGAATTATTATTTTCATTACCTACATTAATGAATTTGGGCGGAACGAAGTTCGCCGGGTCAGCTAGTTTTATTTAAATGAAAGCACTTAGTAAAGAGATAAATAAACTTTATGAACAATTTGAATAACAATTGTATTTCGGAAAACTCACGTCAAATCTGAAAGATCTACCCTAATTAAGTGCAGATGGCAGTATTTAAATGAATGCACAGTAAGGCCAGTCGAACTATTTGGGGTCGCGGGGGTGACTTGGAGGAGGGCGTACACAAATATGCCTGATAAATTGAACCTCGATCTATTTTAAAGAAAACCTTATAAACCCCAAAAGGCTATAGAGGCATCAGTCTGCTTAACTTTGGCACCTTACTAAGCGCCACGAGTGCCCAAGTGTATACTCTGAGTGGTACCGAACATGATTAACAAAAAAAATCTAAATCGATTTTAAGACCGCATATGACAACTTTTACGGAAACAATCGCTAGAAGGAATGTGTAGTTTTGTCATCCGTGAAAAACTCGTCACGTTGTTCAGAACAGCAATGGAGAGCACTCGCAGCTCTATTGATAACAAAAAAAAAAAAAAACAATCTTACCGCTCAGACATTTGACTCAAAAGCCTCCACCTGGGCATAATTTTCTGTAAAATGACTTCTACACGCAGTTGATATGGACATCATTATTAGAACTTAGTGCGTTGTCACTGGTATATTTGCCAATATTGGGACAGTCGTGAAAGAGGGTCAATTTAAGTATTAATTAGTATTAAGTATTCTGTTAAGACAACATCAATCGCACGTGATGTATAGCCTTGAGGTTGTTAGGGACTCTATCTGTCTCAGCTTAGCTTGACTTCAACTCGGAAAAAGAAAAACTTCCCTTGCCACTAAATGTTTTTATGGCCTGAGTGAGCAAAAAAGTAAAGCCTTTTCATGAAACACTTAGAAAACTTTATATTAGACCCTTATGTTGCAGTTCTGCTTTGTGGAGCAGAGGCAGGATAAGATACTCGTGATAGTTTTGAACTCAGAAGTCTTCCAATAAATTTCAGTCTTGCGTAAATTGACGACCTTGCGAGAAGAATGCAAATCAGTCGTCTAGCTAGTTAATGCAGACCGAATAGAAACAAAAGCTCTGACCCGAAGAATCTTTTACTCCAACCTCAGTGGCGTGCACAAAAGGAAGGTGACTTCAACCAACTCGAAGTGCGCAGCAGGAGGCAGTTAGGCAAAGCTCGCAATAACTGTAAGGGCTACTTTTCAAAGGTATTTCGGCAGTCTTCGAGCGTGGGTAAACTGCAAAAAGAAACCAGTTAATAAACAAAAGATCATTTGTAATATTTGCATACGAAACTCACAAATAATATGTGCAATTAAGTCTCTGTATTTTTTTCTAAACGCATATATTAACCATGGCTTCTAAATCCTATAAATTATTTCAACGATATTATTATGCAAAATCCCAGCCCATTCGGTTTTGGATGGATAAATTCATATGCTTCCAAATATTCACCACATAAATTCCATTGCCAGTTTCTCACAATTTTAGGGGTAAAGTTTATAATTTTAATAACTAGGGGTCGCCCCGTGGTCGAAATTCGACCAATTTATTCTATAAGTTCATTTTTGAAGGGGAAATGAAGGGGAAATATTGGAGCGCTTAAAAATAGGCAATCGAAACCATTTCAGGCTTCCCTTAAATTGCGAATAAAAAGTGTCCAGTAATGCGGGCTGTCTTCTATTTTATATCACAGGTAGAAAAGGGTGCATAGAATAGATAATATTATGCAAAGTTTCATCGTTTGAAGTTCAACAGTTTTAGAGTTATGAGGACCTTAAGTTAGAAGCCAACATTTTGCTTAAATTTCATATAAATCATAAACCGTTAGGCCGATTGGTACGATTTGAATTTTATTAGATTAGTATTGTCGAACACTTTCGAAAATAGATTTTAGAAATTTTATCACTTTGCTAGCTGCGGTTTCAGAAATAACACGGTTTTAAGGGATTGGGATTTTGTTTTTTCAAATGGTTCTAACTTTCAAACGGTTGAACTACAAACGAAAAGAATTTCACTACCAACAGCTACAAACGATTGTCTATCGAACTGCATTTCACGTTTTTCATTCTAGAAAAAGTGCGAATTAACTTTACGCGGGTGCCATGTTGTTGTTGTTGTAATTTCATGCAATTCGCTTAAATTTACCTGCTTTAACTCATAATTTGTGGATAATTTTTGTATTGTGCACTTCTATGTATTGTCCCCTACCCAAATATATATAGTGTTGGCATATTTATGTGACTTATAATAGGAAAAAAGGGGGGAAACACGTTTTAGGCAACTCCGTATTAATATATAGATGAGGACCTTGAGTTAGAAGCCAACATTTTGCTTAAATTTCATATAAATCATAAACCGTTAGGCCGATTGGTACGATTTTAATTTTATTAGATTAGTATTGTCGAACACTTTCGAAAATAGATTTTAGAAATTTTATCACTTTGCTAGCTGCGGTTTCAGAAATAACACGGTTTTAAGGGATTGCGATTTTGTTTTTTCAAATGGTTCTAACTTTCAAACGGTTGAACTACAAACGAAAAGAATTTCACTACAAACAGCTACAAACGATTGTCTATCGAACTGCATTTCACGTTTTTCATTCTAGAAAAAGTGCGAATTAACTTCACGGGGGTGCCATGTTGTTGTTGTTGTTGTAATTTCATGCAATTCGCTTAAATTTACCTGCTTTAATTCATAATTCGTGGATAATTTTTGTATTGTGCACTTCTATGTATTGTCCCCTACCCAAATATATATAGTGTTGGCATATTTATGTGACTTATAATAGGAAAAAAGGGGGGAAACACGTTTTAGGCAACTCCGTATTAATATATAGATTTTAATGTAATGATTTAATTCTGCGGCGAATATTTTCGTCGGTGTCTGCGTTAATTTTTCTAGTCATTTTTTAATATAGATGGGGTCGAATGGCCACATTCGTAAACGAGCTGGAGCTATATAAATATTTTCCGCAGATGGTGAGTTAAGAAAATCTAGTGATTCATACTCAAGATGGACTGAGACATGTAAAATATATGTGCATTCTTAAATCGTATTCCAATGTTGAAATTTTGAAATTCACAATTTGCCTTTATTTTTTTCCGATAAAAGTAAGTCTGAAAGACAAGAACATGCCCTTCGTTGGGTCTATAATAGGCAATTTGGTGCAGACTTCTTCAGAGCACTTGCCTTTCACTTAACGATCGATCGCACAAAATAATTCATAAGTCTGATTATTAAGTATGATTATTTACAAGCAACTCCTTCAAATGTGTTACCATTTAGCTTAAAAATATAAGCATTTCTCTTAAAAAAAAAAACACATAAAGTCTCTGTGAACGCTGTGGAACAATTATGATAAGAACGAGTGTGCATAACTTCTTCGTGTGGACTGTGGAGCCTCATGATCATGATCAAGTAACGAGCCCGGTAAGGAACAAATTTTTCTTTCTTCCACTCCTTTTCGCTCCTCACCAACGTTGGGCAAATACCCGCTAGCTTCTCAATTCAGTCGTTCAGATTCGGCATAAAATTCATCAAAAAAATATCGGCTCACACAAACGAATGGTTACTACACAACCACGTACCTATTTATTATTATTACTATTTTTATTGTTATTTATTAGCAGGTAATTTAAATTATATGTTGGTACTAATTTTAAAGAGCCTGGATGCAGAGACTATTGGCTCAATGTATTCATTTTTTAAGAGGGATCCGTTAAATATAAACCTTTTTTTTTTTTTTAAATTACACGAGATGACTTTAACAGCTTGTGGCGGCCATGTGTTTTTGTGGTGTCTGTATATTCTGGTGTCTTATTATTCCGTAACTGATATCAAATCACCATGTAAAGTTATACTATTCAGCGGCAAGTCCAAATAACACTTTATACCCGTGCAATGACCTACAATATGAAAGTTAATGACCATAGACAACGCCGTTTTTCCTTGACGGGGCTTCAGACCTTTTGGAAATAGATCCCAATTTTGGCTGGCAAGCAATGAGTGCTAATAAAAATCCGAGAAAATAGAACCGCACCTTTTGATGATTTTAATAAAAGTATAACAAAAAAAATATATATATAGGTATGTCTGGCTCTAAGCCTAAATATAATAATTATTATAAATACTAGAGCAAATTAGTTAATATTTTCTGAAGATTAACGACTCAAATTTTAATTTGAAACCACATAAAATCTGACTCTAAACTCACGTTAAGTTTTTCTATCTTTAATAATCGTTTGTTAAATTTGTTCTACACTTGTAGCTTTGTGGTACAAAAAGTGAGGAAATTTAGAATTTCCCACTTGTTAACGTTGCTTGTACAATTGCTAATTGTTAAATTAACTTATATTCTTTATTCGGTTGTTGTACAAGACTTGCAGTTTTGTGGTACAGGCCCCATGTCAAAGTACGATGCGTCTATTGTTTTTAGAGGTATAAAATTTGGTTACTAGGGGAGGCGTTATTTCGCTCGGCGTTATCAAACTGGCAAAAAAATGTATAATTTTTCGTTTCGAGTGAAAATGAGATCTCAGTATAAACTGATGGATCCAAAACCAGTGAGGGTACGGGATCAGGTATACATACTGCAACAAGTTGGACCTACCAATGACCCTGAGACTTTCGGACATATGCAGTGTGTTTCAGGCAGAGAATCTGGCCGTATTCAAAGCTGCGGAGGTACTGGAGATGAGATCGATATCCAATAAGAATATCGACATTTACATTGATAGTCAAGCTGCGCTCAAAGCGCTAGAGTCACATACCACTAAATCTGAACTAGTCAGGAATTGCCGCACAATGCTTAAGGCATTATGCTCGCAGAACCGTATCAGATTATGTTGGGAAATTGGGCATTGTGATTGTGAGGGTAACGAAAAGGCCGACGTTTTGGCTAAGGAAGCGCGGAACTCCCACTAAATGCAATGATTGAGGGTATCAGACCACCTATGGCCGTCCATTGCTAAGGATTATTATTAGGACACAGGGTCTCAAACGAACTGTGGCTCACTTTAAAGATGAAGAAGTCTGAATAATTAATCAATCTCAGTAGAACAAAGTTAATATTAACGGTAGGAATACCGTCTGGACATTGCCTTCTGAAGAAGCATGCCATGAGACTAGGCTTAGCTAATACGGATATGTATCCGAACTGCTTCTGTGAGGACCTATAAGTTACGGAAGACAACTCCCACCTTCTATGCGAGTGTCAAGCAATTGCTCGGAGTAGAAGGAAACAATTAGGCAGGTACTTTTTTAATAACTTAGAGGAGGTTGGTTCCGAAAACAATATATATGGGACCATAATCAAATTCTGTAGAGAAATTGATAATTTGGGCGAATTGATTTAGATTTTTAACCGTAATGGTTCCCTGGGGATGGCGATGGGCCCGCTTTGGTGCCTTGTCTTTTGTAACGATCTCACAACCCCACCCAACCTAACCTAACCTAACCTTCACTTTTTCAAAGAGAAGCAACGCCAAATTACCTCGTTCGGTCATATTTCACTTCGCTAAAGTAAGAAAAAGTTCATAGTCGGCTCTATTTCGCTTTGAATTTATAAATACACTCAGATGATATGCACAAATAGGTTTAGTTTGTATTTGAACTATTTGAGCTTTGAGAAAACTCGCACGAACTTTTAACTATTATTTTCTCAAATTTCCCCTCTATAGTGTTATTTTAGCATTTAGAATTTCGCTCGGCGTTATTTCACGGCACCAATTTTGTTGCCTAGACTTTTGCAAAGTGCTTTGTTCAGACAACGCACATCGAAGTTCTAAATTTCTCAACATAAGCCTACTCCGTTGTCAAGAAACAAACTTTGAATATTTTTTTTCTATTTTATATGCGAGGTGCCACGCCCTTTGTCCACTACCACCCATATTTTTAGAACTGTGAACACACATCCCTGTACCTATCAATTTTCGCAACTATGCCAGCAAAAGGTGCCAAGATTGGCGTGTGTTCTAAAAAAAAAATTCACGTGGTTAAAAATACTTTGAGAATATCCAAACGAAGGTTTGAAGACGAATGGATATCACTTGGGATAACGATTCTTGAAAGGTATAAAATTTTATGTTTTGCATTCGTTTTTACATAGTATACAAGAAGAAACTGACGTTTGCCTGAGGTTTCGTTAAGCTTTTCACCTTTTTAAATGGAAAAATAAAAAATTGTAATATGGAAAGGAGTTTCTCGGGTGGTGAGCGATACACTGCAAAAATTAAATCCAAGCAAAGGACTGGACGTCCGTAAAGAAAATCAAATCAAAAATCGTACGACAAACTCTGAAACATATACATTCCAGCTTGATCTCAGCCGATGCGATAATGCGCATTTAAACTTTATTTTGTCCCACATAGAGCGCATCTTCTCGGAAAAAAAAACACGTCGCGTCGCCCGCGCTCCATCTGTTCCGTACTCAAATTGAATTCGCGAAAACATTTCCATTTGCGCAACAACACTCGAGGAGGTGGAAAATCCTCAACTAAATAGTTTAAATGCACCAGCACAGATCCGCGAGTATACTCGTACTCTTGTGACAAACATCTTCGCCCGAAATGAATGAGGGTTACCAGCACACACCAACACCGGTTAAGATACTTAGTTGGATTTATGAAGATCACTACGAGTGACCGAAGAGAAACAACGAAAAAAAAAAAAAAATTTAACAATGTGGATGCAATGCGGTGGATGCCACCGATAGGTGGCTTTGCATCTCTGTGTATCGTTGTGATTTTCATCACAAGAAGTACGGGTACATATGCTTAAAGGTCACCGCCGTGTGTTCCGTACGTATGGCTTACTTACCAAGTAAATGGAATGCAAAGCCAAGCACAGATTTGGGTGTTTGGATGATCTCAGTATGGATGCGGCCACATAGTTACATGCTCTCTGACTTGTTCAAATAAAATATGCTTAATGCTTCTATGCTCGTATTAGAGAAGATTTACGAGTTATTCTCCTGCTCGTTTATATCTTTTGGATGCAGTACACCGAACACCGTACACAACTTGCCAATTGGTATTAATAATTGTTAAAGAAGGCAGCACAAAAATAAAATAAAAAATTGAAAACGAGATGGTTATTCAAGCTGTAGAATCACAGATGAACCTAGACAACTGGTACACTCGTCAACGGCGACGACCTTCTACCTTCTATAGCTGCTCTGCGGTCTGTGCCGAGGTGTGTGTTGCACTGGACATGAGCAAGAGCTGATCAATTCATTATTCAGCAACGCGATAGCGGGCTCTTTGGGAAGCCTCGCCGTATAGAGTAAGAGTGTTTATTTACATACATTATCAACTAGATGGAGATGCGGTACATTGCCCCGCCGCGTGCCCCCTTTTCCGTTTGGGGCTAAGAGGTTGTGTCGAATTGAGTTGCCAAATTTTAATAGTTCCTCTCGGGTGTGATGCATTAGAGTTTTGCTTTTCGCTGGCACTTCACATGAGTGAGTGTAACTAGCTCTACTGTGGAGAGGGTGTATTCATCACTAGGTTACATGGGTGTTTCTCAAATGACTTGACAGGCCAGTAAGTTGCTTTGCATTTTTTGTTCCGTTCGCTCTTTTATTATTATTATTATTATTCGTTATTGTTGTTGCTGTTGTTGGTGTTGTTGGTGTTGTTGTTGCAGCGGTCGGAGGTAATGGCACGAATACCCTCTATGCGATTACTAGCTGGAATAGTAGGTACCTATACCTCACCTCTGTTCACTTTAGCGCGAACTGATCAATGAGAAACTCTTGGTATTATATCGATTGTGTAAGATGTCGAGTGAAAAATTCAGAGAGCCTCTGCCGCAGATGATGCTGAAGATGATGATGATGATGATGATGATGACAACAACGACAACGCCGCCAATTGTGTGCATACAGCGACAACAAACGACGACGACAACAACTATGAAGATGATGATGACCATCTCCCTGAGTTATTTTCATTTCCCTACCATTTAAAGTTTTAAACATTTTTTGGATATAAAAGACGAGTGTCTCAGTTCAGAATTCATCAGTGTTGACTTGAGTTTTGGTTCAGCTAAACTGTGCGGAGTAAAACAATTTATAGAAAAATTAAAAAAAAAAAAAGCAAATAATTCAAAATGATGAAGCTAATTGTTGCTATCTGCTTGTTTGTTGTTATCGTGAACAGTGCTCCTGCACCCCAACAGGATGTCCAAATTGTGGATTTCGAAAATGAAAATGACGGTAGTGGTAACTACAAATACAGGTGAGGGGCTTTTTTATGTGTGAACTTTATATGTTTGTGTGGATATCAAGTGACATTAAGGATCTCAATCTGAGATGGGTGGATAACGCCAGTGATCAAATTCAGTAGTTTTAATAGTGGTGACTTAAACTTTCGTTAAGATCATCAAAATGTGCTTTTCGTTTTGAGAAAAATATGAATATACATATTTGCTTTTCATGGGGATGCTATCATTTGAATCTTTTTTACAAACTAATGCGGTGATACATCATTTTAAAAGTGGCTTACGAACATCATGCACAAAAGGGTGAAGTTTCAGGAAGATAAATGTTCATTAAAACAAAGTTTCCACTAAGTTTAGTCGATTGGCAACAGTTGGTGTTGCAATTTAGAAGCTAAACGGGTTAAATACCTCCTGTTGTATAAAATGGGACAAACGTGTCAAGAGGATAACATGATGGAGAAGATGGTCACATGCTATAAATAAAGAAACTGCGCATTCCTATCTGAAACTATTTAGAAACCATTATACAAATACACCATTTATTTGAGAACTTTTTAGTATTGATAGTGATTGGGGTACATTTTTTTTGTTTTCAGTTTTTAGGGTTACTTTGGACCTTAGTTTGCTACCACTGGTATCGCTGACTTAGTTACTTAGGTGGCACTTCAGTTCTGCAGTCTATTTTTCGGCTAACTACCTCCAGTTGCGGATTCCAATTAAGTTGCGCTTATTCATATATCGATTGAGTCTGTCCTGAGCCATGGGCTTGTGAAAGCTAAGACAGCCTTAGGTAAAAGATATACTGTCTTAACAAATATTTTATAATATTTTACCTAATCTAAAGGCAGAGGTATAGCGATCTGAAATTTCTAAAATATCCTTCTCTTAAACATCTCCTACATCAGTGATCAGAAATAGCGACCAAGGATATTTTAATTTTTTAAATCGTCCACGACTTAGATTCGTAGAGCAGAGTCTGCTTAGTTGATCTGGACTGGATACGACTGTAGTGCAAATTACCTTCTCAGTCTGAAGATACAGCAATTGGCAAGGTTTGTTTTTGTCATTGATTTTTCGGTTATATGTTCTCATACGTGATGTCCGTGAATACTTTTCAATTTCAAAGTTCTCTCCGATTCGTCGATTTTGGGTATCCCTTCTTGTTCACAGTGTGTACTTGATTACAGAATGACCGCTGTGCGACTAAAGTTACAATTTGACAATCTTTTCCGAGAGCCTGACACAATTTGTTTGCACTTTGCCATTTTGCACCATTTTTTAGTTGGAGAAGAAGGCACTTTAAACATTTTTCGAATGCTGTTCATTTTAAATAAAAATGTACCGCAGTTGCCTATCACAACACCATTAAAGTGTTTAGCGAGCCAATGCTTATTATCGTTCAAAAATTCTAATTTTTCGCGAATAGCTCCAGAAATGACCCTTTTTTCGCATTCGCCCTTTTTCTTTCAACTTTTTGCAATTCTGCAGCGGTCACCCTCACTTGATAACGCAACGAGGCGTCCTTAACTGAATGCATTTTAAACAGCTGCCTTACAGTGACATCAATACTGGCGATATCTAAGGCGTGGCTTTTAGATGGTACCTTGTCGTATGAGTTTCGCAGATAGCGTGGGGACCACCTGGCAGTCAAAATATTTCCCCTCAGATAAATTTGAAAACCCACAGATTTGACCATATTTCCAAAAAAAAAAACCCACCTTTTTGTCATTATTTCTGTTAACATGTTTTTGTACGACTTAAAAGAAAGAATTGCGAATTTGAAATGCGAACATGTTAGTTTGGTTTTCCGAAGCAAAAATGTTCGCTAAATGAATAAACACAAAATGTCAACGCATGTGCATTTCGAAAACATTTTGTAAGAATTTACACGACCTTTACCAAATTTTGATGAAGTTTTTGTGTGTTAAATTAACAGTTTGTTGCTTGAATCCCGTAAAATATTTAAGGAAATTATAGAAAACTAGCTGCTCCCGCCCGGTTTTGCCGTGTTAAAAAAATTCGTTCCGTAAAGAAATTCTACTAAATAATTAAGTTCATGTAGAAAGTATTTTTTTTTTAGAAAGTATTTGCGATCAAAATAAAAAAAAAAAAATTCCCCATAAAAATCTATGGAAAATAAATTTTTTCGATTTTTCCAATTTCCTTTTAAAATGTTCCAATTTTATCGTCGTTTAAACCTTTCTTAGGCGTAGACCAGCAGAAAAAAAAAAGGTAGCTCAAATTGGACGATCCGTTCTCGAGTGATGGGCGTTCTTACGTATGCAAATTTGTTTTATATATATACTAAAACTTTTTTCCTATTGAAACTGGCATTCATTATTTTTTTAAATACTTCTTTTGTAAACAAAAATAGTTTAAATTAACACAAATAATTTGCAAATATTGATTTGGCTACCTGACGACCGATTATTTAACTGTATTTTCAAATAACACACTTATTAAGGTTACAAAAAAGTATACTATAATGAAATACAAATAAAATAGAATTTAAAACAAAAAACGGATTTCCCCCTAAATAATTACTCCCCCCAGATTTTCCCCGTCGACCAAAAAAAACATAAAATCTGGGGGAAAACCCCCAAACTGGCAACTCTGTTCGCACAGTTCTTTCAGGCGTTAGTTCTTCATTGCCATCCTAAACAGAAGAAATGTTTTCAAAATCTGGATATCCTAATTGATGTTCATCAGGCTTATTATTTTCATCTAACTAAAACTGGGTGCAGGGAAATAAGTCCCCGGGAACTAAGTCCACTGAGGGACTTAGTTCCCTCTTAGTGGGAAGTAAAACCACTTTCGTGAAGTGGACTTAGTTCCCATGTAAGGTGGGAACTAAGTTCACTTTCTTATGGGAACTTAGTACACATTCAAAAATAAGACGAGGGAACTAACTTCCAACATTTAGAATTGGATACACTTTTTTAGCAAGACTCTGAAAATAATCAATGAAAAATTGCGGTGATTTTTGGCGCAGGGACATAAGTCCACGAGACTAAATTCACGCGAATTTTTTAGTTTTATTTTCTCAAATTTTCGGAGGCTAAAACAAAAAAGTTGTTTGAGAAAATATATTGGCATTTTTAGCCTTTAGAAAATAAAAGTAATAAATTTGCGCGAATTTTTTACTTTTATTTTCTAAAATTTTCGAAAGCTAAAAAAAAAGTTGTTTGAGAAAATAAATTGTCATTTTTAGCCTTTGAAAATTTGAGAAAATAAAAGTAAAAAATTCGCACAACCGGTCATGGTGAGCGTCGATTTTTCTTTGACTACTTTCAGAGTCCTGCAAACCGAATTTCGTTTTTAAAATTTTTTACATATATTGCTCTGCCTAAGATAAAATTTAATTTCTCTTTAGTTAATAAAAATTGCAAAGTACCAACTTGACTCTTTAACTTAACTTTGTTCTTAGTCGACAGTGAGACATTACTTCACATTAAAAGGGAAATAAAACCACTCAGAGGTTTCGGAATTTATTTCCCACCTTACATGGGAACTAAGTCCACTTCACGAAAGTGGTTTTATTTCCCATTAGGTGGGAACTAAGGCCCTCAGTGGACTTAGTTCCTGGGGACTTATTTCCCTGCACCCTAAAACTAATGTATGCTCTGCTCATGCTTACAACCAATTCACTTCGAACTCTTAAAATGTCTGAGTGGGAACTGCTGCTTTGGCAAGTTTTTTTTACCTTTTGGTAAGACTCTTGTGCATTTTTCTCGGTGTAGCATCTTTCAATTTTTTAGCTCAAGCATTTTTAGGTACTTCTATCGCTTATAACAAATACTCACCTAAACTGATTTTTTTTCTGATGGTCAGCAGCCAGGGCCGGATTTTCATACATACAAAATATGCAATTAAAATTACTAAATATGCCATAAAAAATTGGAAACATGCTGCAATAATTTTCAAAAATGAAATGAAAAAACATTGCAATAAAAAAAATGCTGTCTGTTAAGGACAAAATGACATTGGAATTCAGCTAATACAGGATAGCTGGAATTGTTTTTAGTGCTGCCAAGTTATCAATAGCATTTTTCCCATACGAAAGATAGAATTTTTAAGGTTCGTTAATTCAATTTTTTAAGTATATAAAGTTCTTTTTTTAAATATGCTTTTTATTGTTTAAAATATACTCCATAAGCCAAAATATGCATTTATACCAAAATATGAAAAAATAATAACAAATTTTGAAACAGGATTTTGAAGTTATGATATGGAAAAACTGAATAAAGGTGTTTCCTACACCAACGTGAAAGAAACAGTTTACCTTAAAAACGACAATAACGATTTTGAGCAAAATACCAACATAGAATAAAATTTATATTCTCAAAATAACTATAAAAAGCGTCCTTAATTTTCAATTCGAATCAATGAAAAAGCTGCACGGAATTGCAAAATTTTGAGTTGTAAATCACGAATTATATATTTGCCGCAAATCACAACGAGATTGTCTTGAATTGATACAAAAATTCGTTTTTCGAGATTGAAAACGGCGAAAAGTATCAAATTTTGTTTTTTGAATATAACGATTAAATATTAATTCGAGCTTCATTTATTTGTAGTGATTTGCGACATTTTTGGCACAATTAACCACTTCAATAGGTCAATTCCTCAAAAACCACTTTAAAATCTCAAATTTCAAAAAATATTTCGTAATTTACCTCCACTGAATGATGAATCAATAAAATCTTATAATAATTTCGCACATGTAAATTGAAAACGTTAATTGAGTTAGAGAAGTCGTAAATTGCAAAATATGAATTAAAAATTGATAAAAATAAGTTGCAATTTACGATTAAGAATTTGTAAATTGCATCTACTGAAGTACTAAATCAACCTCTGTTGCAATTTACTAGGGGATGAAATCGTAATTGCAACAGAAAAGTGGTAATTTACGACTTTTTTCTTGCATTTCACAACCACAGTAATATCAAATTGATAACTATTTGTGTCAAATTGCGATCGGTTGTGGCAATATGTATTTCATTCCCGATCGCAATATCGACACTGAGAAGTGTTGATTCACGCCTTTTGAGGGGCAATATCTTCACTTTGTATAATTTCTAGAATTGCGAATAAAAAGTCTTGAATTAGTAAATTCTGAGCTAAGCTCTAAAATGAGACAAACATTTCGTGATTCGGCTCTTTTTTTTCTTGATTTGATCTTAAATTTCTTTCCGTGTAGTTTTAGAAACTGCTCGTATCTCGAAAACGCCATTTTGGATTTCGATAAAACTTGAAAAATCAAGTAACGCTTACATTCTAAACAATATCGTATACTCGGTTTTCAGCTAAATAGTGAAGCAATATTATTTTTCAAACGAAACTTTGCAATATTTGTTACTGTTTACAATTTTTATAAAAACCTTTCGAACGATTTTTATCAAATTACACATTAAATTTAAAATAACATTAGTATTGTAAATAAGATACCCTACCTAGTTTTTCCCAAAAGAATTCAATAAATCAGTTTTTTAATTATTTCTCAAAAGTAACTACCCAAAAGCCGAACTGTGTTCATATATTTTGAGCTTTTCTTTAAATTCACTACCGCACTTCCAATAAAAATGCTAACATTTTATAAACGGTTGCTTCTGAACGTTTTACCTACCTACCAATTGGCTCAGCAAAGCTTTTAATGAACGAGAAAGTTTCGTGCGATCCAGTCGTGCACATTATTTCTTTTGTATTTGTACTACATATTTTAATTTGTATAGAGGTAACGCAAAACACAGGATTTTCACGACTCATTTGCGCAATTTATTTACAAATTTAATTCTTCCGAGCTACTTGACATTTTGCAAAAAATGATGACAGCTACAATTCTGTCTGTTTGACAACCTATAACCTATCAGCGCCCACCGCCATTTCTGTCAGCTATTCAGTTGCATCGACTAACGATTCAGCTGATTTACAATAATCGCGTGTTGCGATCACCCGCGTATAATGTTCTTCCGCATCAAAAGTGTTCCCACTGCACTCTTATGATTCTGCGGACTACACGCATGCTATTGTGTTTTAATAATCACCGAACTACTTGCATCAATGATTTATGCTGTGAATTTTACTATCTTCGTTTTTACCACCTAATTATACCTAAACTTGCAAAGTTCTGCTTGTCACGCTTGTAAAAATCTTTGTAAACATCTGTGAGACATAAAAATGTACAACGCGCAAATAAATAAATCTGTTAACTGAGATGAGATGAGTTTTTCATTTTATTTTTTTCGTTAACAAGTTAAAACTTGACTTATCCAACATTCCAGCCGTGACACATAAACATGACAATGAATGAATAGCTCATTATTCAAAAACACATCCGTTACCGAAACAAAGTCCATTTAAAGACAGATTACTTAATTAGATGTGCTTACAAGTCCCTTTGCAAACCCTAGACTTACGTCTAGACCCACTTTCCACTGAAATCTTGATCTTGTGAATCTTGTTTTTTTACAACAGTTTCAAAATGTAGTCAGACTCGGATATACTCAGTTGGCGATATAGCCAACCTTCGATGCAAGTATTAGTCATCTACTATAAAATCCATGTGTGCCAAATTATTATACAATGTGCAAACGAAAACACGGCCAACATAAATCGTTTACAAAAATGCATCCAAAAGAGGATCCACCAGGTGACCGTTGACATTTCTCTTTTCAAAAGTATGTACTTGTACCGCCTGTTAATGGCAAGACTAGTTGATTACTATCAATTAGTATTCTGAACTATAGGACATATAAATTCATTTCTCAAGCAAGCAATAGGTGAAGGTTATTTTTTTAAACTGTTTACCGAACAAATTTGTAAATGCATTTTATATTGCGCCTTAGACAGAACAAGTTGCTGTTGTAACTTGATGCAACAGCGAAGACGTTTTTTTTATGGTTTAATTGAAACCATGATTAATTATCTTCACATTAAGCAAATCAATAGGGAGCTACTGGCTTATGGCATTAGATTGTGTAATACACTTAGCTAGCGGCTAATGGGCATGGATTGTTAATGGCGATAGAATGAGATATTTTCGAGAAAAAGAGCTTCAGCGTTGATTGAATTGTTATGTATGATAGTTAACCGAAAATTACCAATAATAGCCTGTGAAGGGATTTTGCAATTAGCGTTAGATGGAGGTGGGCGGGTCCAGTTGCTACCGTGTTGCCACGGAGTTTACGGGGCTTGGCTTTGTTTTAAAATTTATTGTTGAATAATTTTATCCGCTGCGCTTGACATCCTGTTTCATCTGACACCCATTGACATCTTCAGCAGGCAAATGGCAACTTCTGCAGCCGTACGCCTCAAAGCTATTTCACAATGGACCGGCAAAACAACTGGCAATGCCGCTATCTTCAACACCATTAGGAACCTTCCAGAAAACATCGACTGCACCACATTAGAACAAAAATTTGATAGAAACTTCCTACTAGATTATTCTGGGAGAAGGAAGCATTCCTGGGTGATACATCGATCCATTTCTTCACAGATGGTTCGATAACAGACTAGATCTTAGTCTCTCCTGATAATTGTAGCGTTTTTTTTCGAGCGGAAATAATGGCGATAAAAGAAGTCTTATCTTAGCTAAGGGAAAACGTGATATCTGATAAAGCCATCCGTATCTCTCTGATAGCTAAGCTGCTATCAAGTGCCTGGAATCAGTCTCCACAAATTCTATAACAGCCCAAGCCTGTCATTCGTTTCTCAGAGAGATGGGGGATCAGTTCAACATTCACCTATGTTGAGTGCCGGGGCATAGGGACATCCCAGATAACTGCAAGGCTGATGAGCTCGCCAAACACGGAACTACACTATCTATGCTTCCAATTAAGGATTCCTTAGGTGTTCCAATCGCTACTTGCAAACTCACAATAAAGCATGATTCTATCGAAAGAACAAATCTTAGGTGGACAAAGACGAAAACTCTATTTGGGAGCTATCTACTATAGTGATCTGAACGGTCTAAGAACACAGATATTCGAAATCTCCCACGCTTCATCAGGAGCTAGAACTGGTTCAAGGAGTAGGAAGAATAACTATAGATTCATGGGGTATCAAAAGGGAACTTATAAAGGTCTAAGTGTGTCGGCTAAACGACAGCCACTTCAACCTAACCTAACCTAACCTAAATTTTTGTTGAACTCCAGTATGGTTTGTTTGAAGAAGCAGCAGTTCTGAATTGGAAACTGCTTTTGAAACAGCTTGCCTATTTTTGGTAAGCTTGTGATTTTTTTTAAAACTTTTGTTATTAAGGCCCGTTTGCTGATACTTCTCCTAGTGATTTATGTTCTACTTAACTACCTTATGAGCTACTTTTTCTATGTCATAAACTGTCACATAAAATTTTAAGTGGAACTTTAATCGCTATGAGTAGTATCAGCAAACGGGACTAAGAGAATGTAATGAGTGCAACATTTTACTGGAGTCTACTTACTTCTATTCATAGAGTAAAAAAACAAATAATATTTTTTTAAGTGGCTATAAATCACTCGCAAACAAATCTGTAATCTTTCGTATATGTATATGTTTGGTTGGGGAAAAAATCACAAAAGTGATTTGCAAGCGAACCCTGCCTCCATTTTACGCAAAGTACTTTGTTTGGACGTAGTCGCAGTGGCTTAGTGTTAGTGTGTTGGACTACTAAGCGAGGGGTCTCAGGTTCGAATTCCGCAAAAACCCAAATTCCAACTTATGTTTTTCTTTTTCCACTGCGCTACCTCTCGCGGACGTCTGACAAACATCCGAGAGTATAAATGTCTTGAAAGAGCTTCTCAATTAGCTGTTTGTAGTCGGCATTAAATTGTAGATCCCTCCCATTCGTTCCAAAAATGAAAAACTCAAACAAAACGAATGGTTGTGAAAAGCTAGGCCTAGGTTCTCTCCGGACCTGTTGCGCCAACTATTTATTTTACTTTGTTTGGACAATGCACATCGATGTTCCAAAATTTACAATTTAGGTCCCTTTACTTTTGATATAAATAGCCTTTGCAATGTTGTTTTTGTATTTTGAAAAAGAATAACTTTATTTTGAATTCAAATACAAATTTTACAATTTTCAAAAAAATAACTAAATCTGGCTTTGGTTTGAAACCGTCTACCAGGTGCCAACTTTTTATTTTTTAAGTTATATATTTTTTTTAAATAAACATTAACGTTTTATGTTCTACAATTATTTTTTAAATAACAATCACCTAATGAGCCGACGAGTCTATAGTCAAGAAATTCGTGACTGAGTAAGTTTACGGTTCACATATGTGGCTGACGTAGAAAAAGTGACGTCCTCGACCAATCTATTTTTTGTGTTCAGGCTACATCTTATCCAGACCAATCTAGTCGAATTAAGATAATTACATTCTTGAATGTGCCTACTACTACATTTTTCTCTCATTTGTTCCTCTTTTTTCTACATTAAATCGCGCTGAGAAGACAGCTGTGTCTTGTTTAATACCACAACTCATCACACGAATTTATTTTCAAATAATCTTGTAATGTTAAAAAAAAGCTGCCAGCTGCCATGTCTACGTGAATAAGGTTGGTGTGTACGCAGCGCTGCCGAAAGTAATACAAAAGGAGTATTATACTCCTTTTTTTAGTCGGCCCTTTCCCCCGTACTCCCCAAAGACAGTTCATACTCCTAATTTTAATATAGGATTTAGCTATTTTCACTCGTCTTGACATTTCTTTATGGGGGAAAATGCTAAAAAAAATTTATTTTCGGGATGTTCCACTAAGTTTTGTTTCTTGTTAGATTTTTTTTTTATTCGCCTCAAACAAACTATTGCGGATAAGTATCCGGGCAAAACGGAAAGGTACCTCTATTGAAGATTTTTGAAAAAGTAGTAGGTAAAAGCCTTGTGCATCATTAGATGTTAGTTTTGTTACTTTTTATCTCAACCGGTTTAGCAGTCCTTGTTTCTTAGCAACAACGAGTTAGAATGAGAGTCAAGTTAATATTTAACATTTTTTCTATTACCTAAATCACTGTAAACTTATGTCCTATAGGATAATTAACACTTTTAATCATTTTTAATCACTTATCACTTTTAATTTTGTATTATCATGCCCCTGAGTAATTGTTTAGTTCTTCTGTTTTAAAAAGTACAGAAACCAATACACAGCCCTGTGGGATATCATTCGAATCACATTCGTCTTCGAAACGTTTTATATCAATGCTCACCATCGGAAGACAATAGTGTTTTTAGTGAATATTTCTCATCCAATATTATGCATTATGCATGACCTATTAGCTGTAAGATTATAATAATTATTAGTTTGTGCAAATTTGTACTGCTACTTATATTTCTACTCTTTCTATCCACTCCATTAATAACATCAATTTCCGTTTGAATTTCTTCCAGGTTTTCCCTAAGCGATGGAACCAAACGCGAGGAGACCGGTGAACTTAAACAGGTCACTGGCGAAAATGGCCCAGTCGAAGCTGTTGTTAAGACCGGCTCATACGAATTCACCGATGCTGAAGGCGGTGTTCATCGTGTGACATACACAGCCGATGAGAATGGCTACCATCCAATTGTTGAAAGCTAAACAATAATCAGGCAATAGTTTCAATTTGCTGTTTTGCGTATATTGTGATTATTTTGTGTGTAATTAAATTAACAAAAAGAAGAGAATTATTTTCCTAGAATGAAAAACTGTAAAAAAATAAACTTAAATTTGAAACTTAATAAAACGTTTTTATAATACAACTATTTTAATTTGTTAATCATTTGTTGGAATTCAACATCGCCTTATAAGACGTAGTTTGATCTCATGGTCCATCGGAGATCAATGTTTTGTATGTATGACCGGGACGTGGCTGAAAACGCGACTTTTCAAAATATACTTACTTTACTTTACTTTTGCTGGCGCTTACAGTCCGGGGTGGACCACGGCCTCAACCAACAAGCCCCTCCAGCCAGCTCGGTCCCTCGCTAGCTGCCTCCAGTTACGCACACCAAGTTGGTTGAGGTCGTTCTCCACTTGTGCGCGCCACCTAAGGTGGGGTCTTCCTCTGCTGCGTTGTCCCTCAGGTATGGATTCGAGGACTCGTCGGGCTGGTGCGTTGTTGTCCATACGCTCCATACGTGTCCTAGCCATCTCAGCCGTTGTATTTTAAGCTTTTTGACCAGGTCAGCGTCGCTGTATAGCCCGTATAGTTCGTCGTTGAATCTTTTTCTCCATACTCCATCGTCACAACCTGGACCGAATATCACTCGAAGAATCTTTCTCTCAAAGCATCCCAGAAGACTTTCATCCGCTTTTGACAGGGTCCATGCTTCTGCACCATAAAGCAGGACCGGGATTATTAAGGTCTTATACAATATCTCCTTGGTTCTATGAGAGAGGGCTTTACTTCTTAGATGCCTTCTTAGCCCGAAGAAACAGTGATTGGCAAGAGTGATTCTTCGCTTGATCTCTGTACCGATGTTATTTTGCGAAGTGATAGTGGATCCCAGGTATACAAAGTCTTTAACTACTTCGAAGTTGTATGTGTCCATCGTGACGTTTTGTCCGAGTCGCCGATATTGAGAATCCTTTCTCGTTGTCAGCATATACTTCGTTTTGTCCTCATTAACAGCCAAACCCATTTTCGCCGCCTCCGTTTCGATGCTTGCAAATGCGCCACTGACAGCTCGCCGCGTTCTCCCAATAATGTCAATATCATCAGCGTAGGCAAGTAGTTGAACGGACTTTTAAAAAATTGTACCTCTGGTGTTGGTTTGTGAGTTTCGTACAATTGCTTCAAGAACGATGTTAAAGAACGTACATGATAGCGCGTCGCCTTGTCTCAGACCTTTTTCGACATCAAATGGCTCGGTGGTGTTCTTGCCGACTTTGACGGAGCAGCGAGATTTCTCCATAGTCATCCTGCACAAACGGACGAGTTTGGCGGGGATGCCAAAATTTGACATGGCTTTGTATAATTCGTCCCTATACACGCTATCATAGGCGACTTTAAAGTCGATAAATAGATGGTGTGTATCGATCTGGAATTCCTGGGTTTTTTCCAAAATCTGTCGGAGTGTGAAAATTTGGTCAATGGTTGACTTTCCTGGCCTAAAACCACACTGATATGGGCCGTTCAGATTGTTGGCGAAAGGTTTTAGGCGTTCACACAATACAGCCGACAAGATCTTATACGCGACATTCAGGAGACTTATTCCTCTGTAGTTGGCGCAGTTCAGAGTATCTCCTTTCTTGTGGATGGGGCACACGATGCTGAGGTTCCATTCGTCGGGCATGCTTTCATCCGACCAAATTTTACAGATGAGTTGGTGCATGCTCCTTAGCAAGCCATCTCCCGCTACTTTGAAAAGCTCGGCCGGAAGGGCATCCGCTCCAGCAGCTTTGTTGCACTTAAGTTTGGATATCGCTATCCTCACTTCGTGTTGGTCGGGTGGACGGAAGTTTTGGCTATCATCGTCCAAGCTGAACATCTCATTCTGCCTGACAGCAGGTTGTTGGCTGTCTCCGCCGTTTAACAGTCTGCAGAAGTGTTCTTTCCAAATCCTCAGCACCGAATGTGAATCTACTACTGTATTCCCATGCTCATCTCTGCAGGCTTCTGTTCGGGCCTTGTATCCTTGGGTGGATCGTTTTACCCTTTGGTAGAACTTTCGAACATTGCCTCTGCAGTAGCGTTCCTCAATTGACTCGACCGCTCGCTTCTCATGCTCTTTCTATTTCCTTCTGAGAAGTCGGTGTTCCGCCCTCCTTTTTAGCCCGTAGAGCTCGCGGGCAGCTCTCTCAGCCGCTCTGGTTCTTGTCTGCAGCATTAGTTGATAGGCCTCGTTCTTGGCTGCATTTGCCTGGCGGCATTCCTCATCGAACCAGGGGTTTCGTTGTGGTCGCCTAGTGAAAGCCAGCACTTCGGTAGCGGCTCTTCTGATGGCTCTTTGGCAATGTTGCCACTGGTCCTCTGTACTTGATGCTGGTGCGGCTGAGGGTTGGCTTGCTGAGAGGTTTTGGGAGACGTGGTCGGCAAAGGTTTTAGCGGTCTCTTGCGATAGTAGCCTTGCCACGTCAAACCTTCTTACAGTATCCTCTTGGTGTTGTGGCGCATTGGATATCCGCATCCGTACTTTGGCTACTACCAAGTAATGGTCCGAGTCAATGTTGGCCGCTCGGAACGTTCGGACATCCAAAATATTGGAGGCATGTCTGGCGTCGATCGCAACATGATCAATTTGGTTGACGGTTTGTTGATATGGAGACCGCCAAGTCCCCTTGTGTATGTTGAGGTGTGGGAATCGTGTGCTGGCAATGATGATATTTCGCCCCGCCGTGAAGTCGATTAGCCTGAGTCCGTTTCCGGAGGTGTTGGCGTGCAGGCTGTGCTTTCCGACTGTAGAGCCAAAGATGCCCTCCTTTCCGATTTTTGCGTTAAAATCGCCAAGAACTATCTTGACGTCGTACTTCGGGCACTTATCATATGTCTTCTCAAGAAGATCGTAGAATGCTTCTTTGGCTATGTCGTCTTTCTCCTCTGTCGGGGCGTGAGCACAGATCAGCGTGATATTTTTAAATTTGGCCCTGATGCGGATTGTAACTAGGCGATCGCTAACATTGCGAAATCCCAAGACTTCTTGCCTAAGTCTTCCTCTAATCACAAATCCACATCCAAATAACCGCTGACTCTGTTCTCTGCGGCACTCGCCGTAGTAGATATCGCAGTTTCTCATCCTTCTTGTGCCTTCTCCATCCCATCGCACTTCCTGGATGGCCGTAATGTCGGCTTTGATCTATCCAGGGTCTCCACAAATTGTTCGGCTGCACGCGGTCTGTTTAAGGTCCGGACATTCCACGTGCATATCCGAAGTTCGTCCGAGGCTTGTAGTCGTTTCAGAACTACTTATTTTTTCCATGGTAGGGAAGTTACCCCGACGCACAACCCCCAACCTGGAGGGCCAGGCCCTTTGTTTGAACCCTTGGACAAAAGGGGCCGGAAATTCCGGAGTCAGTAACCCGCTTTGGAGATTTGAAAGCTGCCGTTGACCCATTAAGGGCTCCTCCGCCACCATCTCTTTTTCAACACCCTGACTAGTATTGAAAATCCTTAATGACCTGAGCTCCAAATACGTCGAAGTAGCTCATTAAGGTATCTGCCGTGTTGACTGTTGACGCCACCGTTGATTCAACCATGTGAATTCATCCGCCGTACGTCCTCTTTCTGAGGGGCTCATGTAAGACTTCTGAGACTCGAGCAGACAGTCAACTCCAACAGAGCATTATAGTGTTGCTATTTTCTACGTGTTTAACACTCGCACTTATAAGTTCGGCAAGTCAATTCCGGATGGACATAGACCAGTACCCGGTGGTGACCACTTTTTTTTTTTTTTTTTTTTTTTTTTTTTATAATTCACTAGTGCTCAAGGGGTTTTTGTTCCCTTATAATGCTAATGCACAGCACGAGTGGAAGGGTTAATAGGGAGGATAGAGAAGAGGTGCTGGTGCACATTGGTCTTAAACAATTGTGGGCTGTAATGAGAGGGGAAAACCGTGTGAGGCAATGCATTCCACATGCGTGTTGTTCGGCTTACAAAAGAATCTCTATATTTTACAGTACGTCCGAAGGTAGGCTTAAGGGTGAACTGATGTGCATTCGATGTGTGACGGGTGTTGCGAGAGAATTGTTGAAGGGGCGGAATGCAGTTGGCTATTTCATCAGAGCATCGATGGTGAAAATATCGATAAAATAAAGAAAGGCAAGAAACATTTCTGCGATGTTCGAGCGGGTCAATAGACTCCGCTATATTTCTGTCACCTATAAGTTTTATCGCGCGCTTTTGAATTCTGTCTAGTAGGTGCAATGAAGTTTTTGGTGCACCTGACCAGATATGAGCGTTGTACTCAAGCTTAGGCCGAGTAAAATAAAAATAAGCACAATTGGTGTATCTGAAAAGTTGCAACAACTGGGCATCGCCAAGTTGACGCCAATCAGTGTCTACCCTATTCATCAACACCCAACCACCACCACTTTTCAAAATATAACTTTTTCGAAAAGAGGAAAAATAGCGAATGCTGTTAAAATTGAAATTAAACTGGACAGGATAAACTGGGGTGCATCTGATTTTTATTTCAAAATTTGTATTGAATTGTTAGTAAATCGACAATGGTTTCGAAGCAGCGCTGCCAAAAGTACAATAGGAGTATTATACTCCTTTTTCGTCGGCTGTACTCCAGTGATGCCAGATTTTTTTTTACCCAAATTCCCCGTTTTGGGCAGAATTTTTTCCCCATTTCATTCATTGAAGAAAAGATGGTAAATATGAATTTTTAATAGGTGTAATGTTTTCTTTTATTAAGACATTTTTTTTTATGAGGTAATGCAAAATTCATGAGAATTTTAAACATAAATAATTTATTCACTATACGTTGGCTTTAAAGTTAATATCCAGGTAAAACAAAAATAAGTCTTTACTCTTTAATAAGAAGTGATAATAATAAATAAATTAAGATACTTATTAAAATCTAGAGAAGCAATATAGGTAATCCATAAGACACATTGTCGTATATGGTAGTTAAGTTATATGAATAAAAAAGGAGGTAAAAAATGAATATTAAATACACGTAGAAGGAAAATAAAATATTCAAAGCCTTACAGCTTAAAATTCTATGAATTCAAGTAAAGTACCTCAAAAACCTCAAAAATTAAATTAATAGATTTAAAAAGCAGCGTATGTAATTCATAAATAGCAGAGTCCTACATTACGAGGCAGGTTGAAAGTAAATTATAAATTAAAAATGTACATAAACGTGGGTTATCGAAAGTGTAACTTGCCTTGGTGATTTGGCATTGGTGACTAAATAATAAACACCAGATTAGACAAACGCCACCAAAAACAACATGACCGCCCAGGTTATAAACATCGATCTGTCTCAACTGCAAAACACGTAATATTTGGATCAGAGACAATACTGAGACCCCCAACTCACAATCCTCTTGCCGCTGGCCCCCTCAGTTTTTTTTTTCAAATTCGCCATTTTGTTTTCCTATCGGTGTTATGTCAATTAAGAATCCGTGTGACATGCAAAAACATATAAAAAATATAAAATCAATGCTGCCAACCGCTACCAACCATGGGGGAATGTGATAGAGTTCGGGAATACGACATTTTAAGATAACTGAATGCTATTGGTTGATTATTATAAATTTTCAAAAGCCGACTAATATAATTTGTTGGTTAATAATACTATCTAAATGAGTTGTTTTATATACTAGAAACAAATTAGGACTAACATTGTTGTGTATTTTCCACTTTTGAATATCATTAACTTCGATTTCATGTACATTTTTTCTAATAACTGAAGAAAAATTTCTCAAAATGTTTTTATTTTCCTACAACTATTCTGCAGTAATCATTTTTCATAAATATTTTCAGCAAAAGTGCACTTATTCCTAAAATAAAATACTATTAACACCTAACGAATAATTTCAAATTAAATGGACAAAATTCTATGAACACTGGCAGCAACTTTGTCGACAGCGGAAGTGGGACACGCAAGGTGCGAGTGGGTTGGTGAGTGAAGTTACGTGACATTTGTCAATACGAATTTCTATGTAACAATACTAACGCACTTAGCGTGTACCACCCCATAGAAATAAAGCTTGTAGGCAAGTAACGGAAAATCGGCCGAAGTTGGGGGTCTCAGTATTGTCTCTGATTTGGATTTTCGTTCTGTACTCTCCGGTACCTACTCCAAAAAAAAAAAAAAAAAATCTAATATACTCCCCCCCGAAATTACGAAGCGGTAGCCCTGGCTCCGAAGTATTCTCTGCTAGCATTGAGTAGGCTCGTTGTCCTGTCTGTTTCGCATGATTGCAGCAGCTAACGCTAAGATCACGGCGTCTTTCTTTAGTCTATTTTGCAGGGCTAATACTGATGTTGTACCTTGCTGTTTCTATTGGCATATCTCTCATATCATATCATGGACTCTCCTTCCTCAGTCAAGACTTACACCTTCGCATGGTCCCTTGCATGGCATGTCTCTGTGACCAGGAACCCTTTTACAGAGATCACATTTTTAGGTCTACAGCATATCATGGCCAATTTAGAACGTGTTTTTTTTTTGGCTGCCTGACTGTCTGTGTAAATGGCGATGTCTGAGCTCGATAGCAATCTCACTTTCATCGGCTTCATAAAAAGGTTAATAACTCTTTCTGCCTGAAAAAAACACTTCAGTTATTTAGTGGGTAGTCTAAAATATTGGTTAAAGAAGAATAGAACTGAGAAAACTCAGTCTTTAACCCCATCACCCGGGTTTGACCCATCTGCATTTGAACCATCTTATGTTCCCATTGCTGTGGTTTATAGGGATATTGGTGTTGTACTTAATAATGAAGTCTACGACCGTTGTAACTTAGTCCGTAGCTTCTGATACTGCCTTGTTGGCAGTTATAGTATGGTGGCGAAGACCTGTATCATTGCTTGTCCGTTGTAGTTATTCTTTCAGTCGCAGTGCCGATGTGTCCGCGACCTCTTTATGGTAAGTATCTAGAGGGAGAATGTGTAGCATGTTTAATAGATATTTAAGAGACGTGCCACCAAATTTGCTTTATCTACTATATATAAAAATCTCGTGTCACGGTGTTTGTGGTCGCACTCCTCCGAAACGGCGCGACCGATTTTTATGAAATTTGTTTTGTATATTTGTATTTGTTTTTCAAACAGAACGAACATATTTATGCTGTTGAATGACAGAGCGCCATCTTTCCGTCTTATCAAACTCCCAAGTGGAGTTTTCATCTTTGTGAGAGAGCCGGACAAGTACAGAGAAGGTGGAGAATAGTTTCCTCCTCCTCCTCGTCAAAGCAGCTTCTGCAAAAATCGTTAGAGAATACCCAAGCCGTTTTGCATGCCTGCTGATAAGACAGTGTCCCGTGATGACACATATTGTAGCACTAATATGATTCCTATCCAGGAAGATCAGATGCCTTAAACGTTTTAGATCCAACTTTAGCCAGATTTGTTTTGTCGCTAGACATGTCGAGCCGGTTGTCCACCTAAGATTTGTTCTTTCGATAGCGTCGAGTTTTATTTTGAGTTTGCAAGTAGCGATTGGAATACCTAAGGAATCCTTAATTGCAGCAGAGGTATTGTAGTTCCGTGTTTGACGAGTTCATCAGCCCTACAGTTACCTGGGATGTCCCTATGCCCCGGCACCCAACAAAGGTGAATGTTGAACTGCTCCGCCATCTCTCTGAGAGACGAACGACAGTCGTGGGCTGTTACAGAATTCGTGGAGACTGATTCCAGTCACTTGATAGCGGCTTGACTACCAGAGAAAATACGGATATCTTTAGCAGTTATCACGTTTACCCTTAGCCAAGATAAGACCTCTTTTATCGCCATTATTTCCGCCTTAAAATTCTACAGTGATCAGGAAGATGGAAGGAGAGACTAAGATTTAGTCTACTAGAGAAGACACCGCCACCAACACCGTCCACAGTTTTCGAACCATCTGTGAAGAAATGGATCAATTCATCATCCACGGATGCTTCCTCCTCCTAGAATGATCTAGTAGGAATGGAGACCTGGAAGTTTTTATCAAATTGTAGTTCTGGTGTGGTGTAGTCGATGTTTTCTGGAAGGTTCCTAATGTTGTTGAGGATAGCGGCATGGCCAGTTGTTTTGCTTGTCCATTGTGAAATAGCTTTGAGGCGTACGGCTGCAGAAGCTGCCGTTTGCCTGCTGAAGATGTCAATGGGTGTCAGATGAAACAGGATATCAAGTTCAGCGGAGGGGGTGCTGCAAAGAGCTCCGCCGATGCACAAGCAAGCCGTTCTTTGGACTTTGCTTAATTTATCGCGATTAATCACTTTTTCCAAAGCAGTCCACCAGTCAACTACACCGTACGTGAGTATTGGTCTTATGACCGAGACATATAGCCAGTAAGTGACGCGGGGCTATAAGCCCCATTTGTTCCCTATGGCTTTTTTTGCAAGAGAAAAGTGCCACAGTGGCCTTCTTAACTCTTTCTTGGATGTTAGGCTTCCAGGTTAACTTTCTATCAAAAATAAGGCCTAAGTATTTAGCTTCATTTGAGAAATCAAGCTAGTGCCATTTATAGATGGAGGGTAGGTACTTATGACACAAATGAAATGAAGAATACTTTATTATTTTTTCAGCTGCGCATGTTTTTGCAGTAGCTGCAATAAAACAACAAAGAATTCTACGGTATCCATTTGCAAGGGTCCATATTGATTGATGTTGGCGCACCAGAATCGCCATCTTCTTTTCTCCTTCTCCTTTTATTTCTTATTGAATTTCGAGGAATTCTCTGTTATTTCAATGAAATACTCTAGCTCTAAATACTCCTCGTCCATAATTCATTAAAATCATTAATCTTTTAAAGACAACAAACAACAGAGCAGGGCGATCTGTCAAATTTTTCGCTCCCATACAAAATTCTCTCCAAAATTTAGCTCGAGCAGCGTGCTAACGTAAAAAGCAAACGAGTATTATGTTCGGTAATCGATGCCGGCTAATTGCAAAGGGATGTTTTGGTAAGGTAAAGTAATATTAAATACATTTCTTAATTTGTGTATATTCTGTTTCTGAAATTTTATTTTATTTATCGATTCGTATTTCGGTTTGCCCATCGTATTTATGTTTGTACAAATATCGGAAAAAATCGGAAAAATATTTACGAAATCGTAGAAAATAGGCTCTGGCACTTACTTACTTACTTAAGGTGGCGCTACAGTCCGGGGTGGACCTGGGCCTCAACCAATACGCCTCTCCAGTTTGCGCGATCTTTGGCTAACTGCCTCCAGTTACACCAAGTTGGTTGAGGTCCCCTTCCACTTGAGCGCGCCACCTAAGGCGAGGTCTTCCTCCACTGCGTTGTCCCTCCGGGTTGGAATCGAAGACTCTCCGGGCCGGAGCGTTGGTGTCCATTCGCTCTACATGTCCTAACCATCTTAGACGACTAATGCGTACTTTTCTGACCAGGTCGATGTCGCTGTACAGCTCGTAGAGCTCGCTGTTAAATCTTCTCCTCCAAATCCCGTCAACGCAAACGGGACCAAAAAGCACTCGAAGAATTTTGTGTTCGAAGCGCCCAAGAAGATCCTCATCCGTTTTTGCTAGGGTCCATGCTTCTGCGCCATAGAGCAGGACAGGGATGATGAGAGTCTTATAAAGAATCTTCTTAGTGCTTCTTGATAAGGCCTTACTAATCAATTGCCGTCTTAGGCCAAAGAAACAGCGGTTGGCAAGTGTGATTCTTCGCTTGATTTCTGATGTGATGTCATTATCAGAGTTTATAGCGGAGCCGAGGTAGACAAAGTCCCTAACTACCTCAAAGTTATAGCTGTCTATCGTGACGTTCTGCCCGATTCGTCGATGTTGTGTTTCCCTTCTTGTTGACAGCATATATTTTGTTTTACCCTCATTCACCACTAAACCCATTTTTGCCGCTTCTGTACTAATACTTGCAAACGCACCAGTGACAGCTCGCTGTGTTCTGCCAATGATGTCGATGTCGTCCGCGTATGCAAGTAGTTGCACAGACTTTTGGAAGATTGTGCCTCTGGTGTTGGCTTGTGAGTTTCGCACAGGCTCTGGCACTGCGGCTGCTTAAAGGGACCTATTATGCCTTAAAATAGGATAGGCTTATGACAACAATTTATTTTGTCTTATTTCTCCCCATAAAGCGAACCTGCCTATAAAGCTTGAAGAGCATTTCGGGTTGCTTTTTGATATGTGTTAATTTTGCACTTGTTTAATTGTTGTACGAGTTTTACTGTTCTCTAGTCAGATTAGTTTACAAAAAAGTGATCTCTGGATTCTATTTAGTCAAGGCGAGGTGGAACTTGGAGATCACGATGGAGATGCTCGACGAAAGTTTAGTCAAGGGCACTATGTTAATTGGTTGTAAAGAAGGAGTCACCGTTTTTATAAGGCGACTGAGAAGACACCTTTTCGAGATCTGACTAGCATTTTTTAATTAACTTTTTTTTCTACAGTTTATCCTTCATAAATAAGCCTTAGGGTCCATCACGGACAATGGCTAGGCATTGGCATGTGGTTGGCTTCAGGCATTTCTATTTTGACAGCTGCAGAAGTTGCCAAAACTGATATAAATAGGGTACCTAGCTGAAATCTATTTTCTTTTTTGAAACTAAATTTTAGTTTGATTGATTGTTGTTAAATTTTTAGCGATTAAAAATGCAAATCTCTGCTGCTGGAAATGGGCAAATTCAATCGCTCTCCGTTTGATGATATCCGCCACATTTGCAAATTAGCTTAGAATATTGAATTATCCTCGGCTACCCCCGTATGCTGAATATTTAACCATATCCATATGTGGTCCTGAACATCGCAAGCGGTGCACAATAAGATGAATAGAGATACTGATGGGGATATTCGACTAAGGGACGTGGGTCATGTTAATTTAATTGAGGTATATGTACGACCTAGCCGAACATACACATACATGTGTATAAACGGACTCCCTATTGTCGTGCTGTGCAGGCTGGCTCTTACATTGTCAGCGTACTCAGGCATTCAAACGATTCCATTTGCCATGTTGTCGGCCAAGTCCTGGTCGTCGATGGTGGCCAAATTCTCTTGGGATCCCCACGTCGGTGTTGCAAAATATTGAATTTAGTGCCCATGTGGAAATTTTCCAATTAGATAACTATGATCTACACGGTCAGTGTGGTTGTAGAGTAAATTGGATTACATGAGTATTTGCCGGCAAGTTTATCCAAAGAAAGTGGTAGGGTTTGGGGAGTATGAATTAACACGGCTTGTATGCATGTAGTGTGGTTCTGCAGCACAGAGTAGTGTAGTGTAGTGTATCTTTATAGTACTCTACGTTTTCAGCTTGAATTATGTATATTTAAATTGACCCGCAATAACCACATCCAGGAGGCCATCTAAAATGCCCATCAGTTAATAGAGGCATCAAATCCCCTTATCATTGCGTTCAAGATCCAACTGACCAAACTTAGTGAAACTTAGAGCCCTATAGCGAGCGCAAATATTCGCAATGCTTGCACACATTGGTATAGACAGCATATCTGCTAGCTATGGGCGTGTTCAGGGTTTCCAGATTGCGCGCATTGTCGTATTTTGTATTATCTTTTTACAAAAAGCGATAGAAATGGACTTTTTTTGGGCTATGTATCGTTTTACAAATATTTGTGTTAAATCTGTTCGTTTCACAAAACCAAAAGAAATTACATTTTTCGGCACCTTTAAAACTTGCCAGCACTCGTGCAGTGTATGTGGTATTCGATTGGGGAGCTCTCAGACCTTTTTCTGGCTCTCAGAGCAATTTTTATGTTCGTTTGGTACAAAAAAAAGTAATCTTTTTCAGATTTCAGAGAACTTTTGCGGATCTAGATTTTTTTCTTAGATTTTCTTCAGATTTACCAATACAAGTGCGTTGGAGTTTGACAACAACTGGCGGAGTTTGTTTACGTTTTCGTGAACTTCTACCGCTGAGAAAGGCATTACATTGGGTGAATCTATTTTTGTAAATTATCTATATATATAAAAATGAGTCCCTATTTCCATTGGTCACAGCATCACGCACAAACGGCTGGACCGATTTTGCTAATTCTTTTTTTGTTGTGTTTGTTATTGTCAGGAGAAGAATCTTATGAAAGAAAAAGTTAAGAAAATTTCGCGGAAAATTAGAAAATTTAAGAATACTAAGCCACCATATTAAATTATATCTAATGTAACCATAGCGCTTTTACAATTCAAACTTTTTTGATGTAACATTATGGCGTTGGCATAACATTGACAGAATGCGTGCTGCAATATCGTCAACGAGGATGTAAACAAAATAAATATCGTTTAAAAAAGATGCTTCGATCAACAAAAACTGAATTTCTTAGTGCACATCGTCGGAAAATCCTCAACATGTGGCGTTGTAGGCGTATGTCGTAATTCAGGTCAATTAAATTTTCTTTACTAATAATCTTCTTAATTCATACCTATAATTCTTTCGGGATGAAACTCGATGATGATGATATAACTCGATAACCGCTGGGTAAATTTTTATGATTCTTCTTTTGTTTTGTTCGTATTGTTGTATTTCAGGTTAAAGCAAACTTAAAAGATAGGATTTTTGACCCGCTATATGGCGTTGTAATCGATCTCCGAAACCACTCACCCGATTTCAATGAAATTTTATAGATTTATATTCTTCGTTCCCGCTTGAAGGATAGGATACTTTTGGACCTGATAGGTGGCGCTGTTCCCGATCGCCGAAACAGCGCTACCAAGTTGATTGAAATTTTGTAGATGGATATGGTTGCTTCCTGTTTTAAATTTTGGATAGTTTTTGACCTATAGGTGCTACTTTGAAAAACACAAGCGGGATAAGAAAACAGATTGTGGCACGTCCCATTCAAAAATAAAATCAAACGCTATTTCAAAAGTTGTATAATGAAAATTATTAATGGACGCTGTCCAAATAAAGCAATTTGCGAAATGTGAGCAAGATTTAATACGAAAGGTACGGGCAAAGCCGGGTGGGTACAGTTACATATAAAAGAGACTGACGTCCGTATGTGCACTCATAACTCGGGGACGGATCGTTCGATTTTTATAATTTTTATAATTTATATATTTATCTACATAATTCGGATTTGAAAGTTGGTTCAGTTAAAATTCTGTTGCGAAATATCAATGTACCGAAACTTTGCAACGGATCGCATTTGTTTTATGGTGAAGGATCTCACATCAAATATCATACAAGTGATGATTTTAAGGGGAAAATTCAAAGGCAAACATTCTTATTCCGCAGATTTCGCTTATTTAGAACGATTTACCATTCGTGCGACTTCAATTTCCCGTGCGTCTCGCTTTCGCTATGACAAATAATTTATTGCAAGGATAATCGATGGATGTTTGTCAATTTAGTGAAAAAGTGGAAGGTTGGACGACACGTCAAAATCATTGCGGTTTGATTGAAAAAAATCAACATTGCTATTCATCATTTATTTCTATTGCATTTAATATAACTTTTGAATAAAGAATTTTAATTGGTCGAATTACATAAATTAGCAAGTGCTTGGTGCATGCTCGGAATTTATTAACAAATTAACAAATTTGGGCG
The DNA here is from genome assembly GCA_946477585.1 of Cheilosia urbana. Taxonomy (NCBI): domain Eukaryota; kingdom Metazoa; phylum Arthropoda; class Insecta; order Diptera; family Syrphidae; genus Cheilosia; species Cheilosia urbana. Next base: position 58,835,404 of record OX297854.1, on the reverse strand, counting down.
AAACGAAGTTTGCCGGGTCAGCTAGTTTATGTATAAATACTTAGAAATCTATTGGGATGCAAATTTTTCATGTTTTATTAAAAATTTACTCAGTAAATGGAAAACGCTTTGGAAAGTGTCGAAGGCTATACATATTCGAACCACACCAATGTCAACACGAAAAAGAGCAAAAGTGACGTTCTTATATTCGATTAACCATACGAAATCGAATATCACATAAATTAAATAAAATCCGCAGCGCGCATAAGTGAAATGGGTAAGTGGGAAAAATACCAACATTTTCCACGATTTTTTGGTCTGTAAGCTTTCGGCACTTAAAGCAAACAAAATTATGGCATCACTGTGCGTGTTGCATATAATTTAAGTGATTTTTCTTTTATGCACATCTACATCGAGTGAATGTGTTCACGGTTAGTGTTCTGGGGGTGCGTTCATAATATTTGACCATTCCATATTTGCTTTGGAGGCTACGCTGTAATCAGCAATTTACTTGGAAATTAACTCTTTATTTGGAGTTCGTTTCCACCACTTACACTCCATTCGAGTGGATGTTTCCACACATTGGTATAGTCAGCATCTCTGCTATGGGCGTATTTAGGGTTGCCAAATTTGGCGTTTTGTGCTTTTTTGGCGAACATCATTCATGGTTAGATTTAAGATTTTTGAAACAAATATTTCTCAAATATTTGAAGTGAATTTTGTCAATGGTAAGAAAAATTGTGAAAGTGGTGAACAAAAATCAACAAATAATGTTGCTTTGGAAGCATTAAAATTAAAAATTCATTGGCAAGCGCATCACAAACATCTCTGAATTTTTCGCAAAGCACTTCCCAAGCATCATCAGGCCTTTAAAACGGGGTAAATCAACTCAACAAATGAACAAGTTTATCGGATCGTTCCAAAATACTGGTCTACACTTTATTTATGTAAAAGATGGAAAAACAAAAATGTTGTTTATAAGAAAGCAATTAGAATAAAATGTACAACATTTTAAAAACGAACTTTATTGAAAGTTTTCTTCCTTAAGTCTTAGCATTTCTCAAGCTGGACGAATTGAAAGCATTTCACGCCTCTTTACTACACAGAATTTTTTTTAGAGGGAACAGTCACTTGGAAATGTGCTGAGCGAAGCGGACATGGGTTTGGTAGTTTGATTATAAAAAAAAAGTTTTTTCGATCACAGACAAATTAATAAATTCTTTTTCTAGAAAATTCTTACTTTTTGAATAAACTATCTTTGCACTCAGAAATTGCAAATGGTGCGACCTATGAGTGTGTGTGTAAATGTGATCAGTTCAGAGGGATCCGATCGAAATTCTGCTTTGCAAAATTCTGTCTCCTCACACACAAATTCTGCCTTACGAAATTCTTTTATTTTTAATTCTGCTTTTCAAATTTTATACAATAAAATTTTGCTTATGTTGCTTTAAAAAAAAAGGAATGAACATGAACAAAAAATAAAAATATTTTCGGCTCTGCCAGGCACTGATAGAATTTAAGTTAAAGTTTATTTTTCCAATTTTTTCGGCCTGTCAATTTATTAATTAATGATATTAAAAAAAAAAAAAACTTAATTGGTTTAAGTTACGGGCGACAGAGGGAAACATACACTTTTTGCCACTTTGTGATATATATACCTATAGCGATTATGCACTTTAGGTTTTATTAATATATGACAGATAAATAAATTACAAGAAAAAAAATCCAGAAGAAGCAAATTAGTATTGAAATACAGTTTGAAATTTGAAATTAGCAAACAAAAATTAAGAAACTAAACAAAGCTAGAGAGAGCTATATTTTTTGATATTCGTTTAAGAAAAATAATATGGCTAACATCTAATTTTTTTACAGAATTCTTCTTACCTACTTGTTTTTTTTTTTTTTTTTTTAATTAGTTTTCATTTTCTTCCTCATCCCCATCCATCCACGTACAACTTATATTTTCCTTTATTGGATTTAACGATTGAAACATTCATTATGAGTAAAAAATGATCAGCACACGTTGACGAAGGGATAGCAAAAAACACTACCTAGAAGAGCAATTGTCTAAAAAAACACTGCAGTCTTTAAAAAAATGTTCTCTACACTTTATGCTTATTTTATAAAATAACTAGCTAACCCGGCAAACTTCGTTCCGCCCAAATTCGTTAATGTAATGAAAATAATAATTCCAAGCATACACATTACACAATGCACATGCTACTCAATTTCTTTCGTATCAGTAAGCCTTTCGCTTTTTCACTAAAGTCCTTTAAATGAAACGATTGAATTATTTATCTTAATTAATTTAACTCAAAATGAAATGCACAAAACTATTCGAAAAACGAAAATATTGTCTATTCAATGTGAGCCAGAAATGAATTTCACAATTTACACAAATTCTTATGTCACCCACAACTCAGCATTAACTGTCACGGCAATAAATTTGAACTCAATCGATTCAGTGGATTTCCAAATATAAGATTTTTTTTTTATGGGTGCTGCCACGCTCCTTTGTCCAATATTGACCAATCTTCAACGGTATACTCCTGCGCTAATACGTGAGATTGTCTGTAAATTTGAACTCAATCAATGATGGCTTTTGAAATAAAATATTTTTTTTTTTGTATGGGCGGTACCACGCCCCTTTGTTAAATTTTGAACAATCTTCAGGTATACTCATGGTCCAATACCTAAGATTATGTCTAAATTTGAACTCAATCGATTCGGTTTTCGAAATTAAAGTTTTTTAACGTTTTTTTAGTATGGGCGGTGCCACGCCCCTTTTTCCAATTTGGACCAATCTTCATAGGTATACACCTGGGCCAAAGTCTAAGATTGTGTGTAAATTTCAACTCAATCGATTAGGTGGCTTTCGAAATTTAAGGTTAAGTGTTTTTTTTGTATGGGCGGTGCCACGCCCCTTTGTCAAAAATTGGTCGTACCAATTCAGAAACATTTGCGGGCAACGTACACTTTTTCGTTTTGATTTAAAACAATACGATTCAAGACCTCCAAAGCGCGTTTTAAAATTCAATTTTCTTTTTTTTTATTTGAAGTGTCACTACTTTATGTTATCCAGTTTCTTTTTTTTTCAAAGTGTATTTCCCCATAAAAAAAAAAAAAAAAATTTAGTGGTGGACCACCCTTAACATTTAGGGATATGAAAAATAGATGTTGTCCGATTCTCAACCCTATCATATAATTAAGTAAGCAAACTGTGTATCATTTTTTTTTCATTCCTTCCTAGAACTCATAATAATTTAACTTTTAGTTTTGTCAAATTACCTTTTTTTGTCACTTCATTGGTGTTCAAAAATGATGGGGCAAATGAGCGGAATTAAACCCATAGCGGGTAAACAAATGAGAGAGAAATCATATTAAGTTGCGTAACCAAACCAATAAAAAATTGATTCAATTCCTACAATTTTTGTTATTATGAAAAAAAGAACCTTTTTTTTTAATGAAGTCATTATACAAACAAGATTCTGAGCGCTTGTAGGACTATTTCGTGATGTTATGTAAAATTTAAAAACACTCTGAAAAATACTTTAAATATTTTGTTGTACTCTTTCCCACACGTAGAGATGGAAATAAACGTATGGTCAATAAGAGTCTATAGAACTACACATTTATACAGTAATATATATCTATTTAAAGGATAATATTCTCAAAAACACAAGTGATTTGTATGGGATGAAGACAGGAAGTTAACACTTACCAGCTATAACTTCTAGCTGCCAGCCAAAGTTTTGAATGCTGAAAAAAAAGTTCAAAATATGTACATGCCTCCTGTGAGGATTGAACTCACGACCCCTGGTTTACAAGACCAGTGCTCTGCCACAGAGCTAAAGAGGCTGATAATGTAATCGAATTCTTCTCAAAATTTATTTCCTTTGAATTTGTATTTTTAATTAGTTGATTGAACAAACATGCCTCGGAAGATATTAGATAAAAGTGCAGGTATCACCATCAGCATCATTTTGAAGTGTATTCGAGATAAATGTTATCATTATTGGAGTTTACCTCCTTAAGAAACGATTTGAGTTATAGGGCCCGGTACGGACATTTTATGAGGAGTAGTATCGATAATCTCGGAATAAAATTATCGATACTTATCGATATCGAAACTGATTTTTTGCTCAATCATATTTGCGTTTCGATAGTATCGATAATTTTTTTGAAACATTGGCTGGCGCAGAAACCTCAATGGTGGCGGTTGCAATGGTGTCAGCGCTGGTAGTTGCTATTTTTTAAAGGGCAAACCACCTAAGTGAATGCGTATGCATTATTTTTCTGCCTTTTTGGTTCGATTTAATAATATTTTCTTGTTTGTTTTTGTTGTCTGTTGCTTTTATGAATGAGATGAGCAAGTACCTACTTTGTGTGTAGTTGGATGTGCATTTAATTTTCTGTGGAAGAATTTGTGCATTACGATTTGGGAGATTTTTCAATTCTTGTTTGAGCACATATGAATTGAAAATTTGAATTCTATCTTCTATGGGCATATGACAGTGGCTTGAACTTGCACCAGCCAAATCAGCCCACCGCAATGAAACATAATACATCATTTTTAACACATTTATTACAATTTATTACAGTTAGTCCGAATTTTATTACACTTGCCGTTCTCGAGATATCGCGTGCTGGTGTAGGTTTTATTTGAACCTACACCACCACTCTATAACTCTTGATGCAATTGAGATATTTGGTTCAATCCAAAACCAGAATTTATTACAAATTTATTACAGCTGCACCAAATCAATTTACAGTTCAAAAATCAGAAATTTACAAAACTACAAGCTTTAGAAGATACCCATGTAAAATTCCAAAACATAGAATTTTACATTAACATCGAATATTTTATTACACCACACCGCCTACTGTAATAAAAGTTATTTCGGCTGAGATGCCTTCAGAAGGTTCCAATAGACTAGCCTTCACCAGAAGAATGTGCACTTTTATCCCCGCCTTGAGCTACAACTACAAGCCTTTGAAAATGTGATATTTTTGAATTTTTAGTACAATTTTCTAAGGCTTGTAGCTCAAGGCGGGGATAAACAACTGATCCCACATCGCATCTCATATCTTCACCGGTTTATCAGAAGCGCCAGCTATAGTTTAGAAACGAGTTTGTAAATTGCTTTCTCACGCAAGTTACAAGTGAACGCGATGGCTATACACTTCGCACACTTATGCGCCCAACATTTCCCACAAGCGTCAACAGACTTTAAGCTGAGGCAACTCTTAGTTAATCCCAATTTTCAATAAGACTATACGCTCAACCTTACAGCTAATATAGACACAAATCCCTAAAGCAACTTACTCAAAAAATACCACACCTATGAGCCGATCCGTTGCCAAACTCTTTACAATTTCGAAACTAAAGAAACTCCACCATCAACAAGAGCTTCACTCCTTTTGTTCGTAGCTTGTCAATAATGCCAAGCATCTGAAATGTAACATAGGTTGACCAACATATACGGCGACTTAGTGTACCATCGTTCTTTGTCCTTTTAATAAATAAACGTCAACATTCTTAACCCTTTTCACCCTGTTCCATTGGAAAATATCTAACGTGAATCAATATTTCAATGAGTATATTTTACATTGCATGTGCGCCTTCATCCACCACCTGCAAAGCTTAGCAGGGATTATCCCCAAAGCAAATTTAGCTTAGGAAAATTAATACCCTTTTGTGGAGCTGTCGGCTGTCGATTGCAACCCCGGGCGGCAATGTGGTTATACCTCTTACAGAAAGTACCTCCACCCGATTTGTGTCTTGTGTGGCCAGTTTAACATTAAAACGAGCAGACATACAATTAGACAACCCTTCCCTTGTTACGTGTACGGCAAGACTATAATTATGCGCATTTTACAAGCGATTTTGTTGGAATGCTAACGATAACGAACGCTCGTCATTTTTCATACGTACATACACGTATAAGGAGTAATACCACCGAGTCCGATTTTATGTAAAAAACAAAAAAAAAAAAACACACCTAGACTCCTTACCACGGTATAAAGGACACTAGCATCGTCACGTATAGTCCTGAATAAAATGAATAAAACGAGAAAGTACCAGAGCAGGTGGATGGATGTTTGATCTTTGAAATGGTATATCCTGATATAAAAGAAAGTTATCTCATTGGCTGAGGATATTATTTTTGCGTTAACATATCCTTCTTTGAATTCCAATCCGTAGGATAAACTCACAAAGCTCACATCTCTGTGAGAATTGCATATGTGATATATATAATATCGAAGAGATATTTTCACATCGAAGATTCTTTTAGGGGTCATTCTTATGACAAGAACTTTAATAAGAATTTTTTCTCAAAACGATATGTGGAAGGGATCAAACTGAAATATCTATCTATATATCTATGAAATGCTGACATACGAGGTGAATTCGTTACTTTAACCTTGTCGGAGTTCTCGCTTGGGAAGGAAGAGATGCGTTGGGACGGCGTTATTTGTAGCATTTAGTGAGTTGATTTGTACATGTATAAAATTTTATAAATTATGCAGTTGCAGACAGTGTGGTGGAAATTACACATGAAACTGTCTTCTATCCTATTAAAAGCCATTTTTAAGCAGAATATTTACCTTTAATGGTGTTTTTACACGGTCACACATTCCTATCACGGAAAATTAAAGGGATGCCCAATACTAAACAGCCGCCTGACTGAAAGGGACAGCATTACCTAACATACAAAAAAAACGTGATACGTTTTTTGGTCGGCCATCTTGCTTACGTTGTAGGAATTATGGGAAAGCTATGCATGTTGATATTTTTATAGCGATGGCTTACGAAATTTCCTTTTCCTATAAAACAAAATGGCTTCCGGAAGTTATGAACGTACAATTATTTATTTATTTCGTATAAATGATTGATGAATTGTTGGTTTGATTTACTGAAACTAATTAACACTCTCATTTCACATATTTTAAATCGGAAATAGAAAGTTTTTCATGTGATTGCAGAAATGTTGGTTGCCGGAAGTCCCGGAACGTCCGCTTTACGTATCTATAATTATGGGTAGAACATCCATGACACCTTAGGCGTCTGATTTGTGATCTCATTCCTACGCCTTTATTAGTATTGACTGCGGACAAACCGATCTCTCTGTCCCGTCTCGTGCAAAAATGCGCGTGCGTGATAGTGTAAATGCAGTTTAATTCAAAAGTTTGTTATAAATGTCCGATATTATTTCGCTATAAAATTCAGAATCGCCGATATTGGCTTCCTATAATACTGTTTTGTAGGCACCCTTAAAGTATGCATTTGTATGTATATTTCAACACAAAATGTCTTAGAGCAGTGCTGAAAATAAACATATTATATACCTACTTTAATTTTGTTGTTTATAATTAAATAGGTACTTACCTACAAGAAAATATTCCAGAATGCTTATAATCTGTTACTGAACTAGTTATACCTAAACAACTTTGACGCAACTGATTTAGGCAACGATTGAATACCAACTGTCTGTCTCTGCCCATGATTGCAGCTGTCCAGCAAAACCTCATATATATATCCATCCATAAAAAGAAAGGATTTCATTTTGCCAGAAAAATCCACACTTTGGTAGTTATCTCCATGGAAATTAGAAAAAATATTTAGCTATTTACGACTTCTCTACGTCAATTTACGTTTTCAATTAACATGTGCAAAATTATTATACGATTTTGTTGATTCATCATTCAGTGGTGGTAAATCACCAAATGTGTGTCGCAATTCGCGATTGTAAAGTAAAGTGATTGTAAAAAGAAGCTCGAATTAATACTTCTATATCTACTCTGTCCAACAAAAACTGTCAGTAGGTGCCTGTAGGTACTTTCACGGCACTCAAACACAAGAATTGCCACTGAAATAAAAACCAAACCACTGACATACCAAGGAATTGTTGTTGTCATTTTCCTAAAATTCGTATGCAGCCCACCATAACCAGCCTGCTACACAAGCGCGGGCAGAATGGGCATGATCGTCTTGTGTTCAGTGCTGCCAGTTTAGCGCTTTTGGAACTAGATCTGGCGCTTTTTTGACAGTTTTAGCGCGCATTAAAAAATTCTAGCTCCAAGCGAAATTTCTTGCGCTTTTTATTTGATAATTTATTTCAATATATTGGTTTTACACTTTGACTTAACATCGTCGTAGAATTCATCTAAAGAAGATTTGTAAAAAGATGCAAAAATTGCATTTCCATAAATGATATCGATATAGACGCACTGTTTGGTCGATTTTTCACCAAAATTATGTGTATACTGCTTAAGAGTTGTAGCCTTTCAAATTTCCTAATATTTTAAATACTTCATATCTCATTTAGCGCTTTTTGTTCAGGTTGTACTTGTTATCTCCCTGCGGTTACACCGCCCTGGCAGCACTGCTTGTGTTCGATTGCTATTATCATTAACCAAAACAAGCAGTGTCAGTGTGTGTGACTGACCACATCAGAAGAGTGTTAAGTAATATATAAGGGTTTTCTATGGATTTTGTCAAAGAACTTTCAGTTTTGGTGCTTTTGAGAACGAATTATTATGTGGGGTGTTGCCATTCGGTTTTAATTTATTTGTATTTTTGAGGGATCCAATAATATTCAGACAAACCATTTTTTTTCTTTTAGAAATAAGGTTTATTCGTGGGGTGTCTTAATGCATTCATTTCATTAACGAAACAAGTGATCATAAGTGCGTTGTAGTGATATTTCTATAAATTAGTAGTGATTACTAGGGCAACCGGATTCATGCAAAAGCATGGCTTTTTTTGAGGATATTGTATTAAATATCTTAATATACAAAACTAAGTACATAGTTTCAGCCCTTTTAGTTAGCGCATATTTCTGAATATTTGGGTAAAAATGCATATTTCACTTTGTAGAGCATATTTTTGGCATATTTTAGAATTTTTATTACACTGAATAATCAAAATGACAAGCCAGGTAAACCTATACTGTTTATTTTCGGTCGTTGGGTTTTACCACATCCGGTAACTCCTCCCCAGTAAAGATAATGTCTTGAAAGGATTTTATGATCCTTTTTATGCTGCTATTTCCGCGAAGCCGGGTTATAATTTTTAAACAAATATGTAATCTAGGTATCTATCTCTATATTAAAAAATGTGTGTACAACTGCTAATTGCCTGTTTGTGATAATATTTTTCGTTTTGATTTTTTTTTACGAAGTTTTTATTTTTTGTTGGAAAACAAACTAAAGCCCACTTAAAAAAAACGCGCCTATTATCTTACAGGGAAAGGGAAAAAAAACGGAATTTATTACGTACAGCAATATTTTAATTTTAAATTGGAAGATGGTAACCCTAATAGTATTTCTCTCTGAGTTATGGGGAGTTATAATAGAGACTACGGCAACCCTGCGAGAGCTTTAAAGAGGGAGCGACTAATGTAAGTCATTGGGGACGTTCGGATTCATAGTTTAGTAAGTTGACAAGCTGTCTGACTAGATGTCATTCAGTTTTGATTGGCCCAGAGTGGTCACGTGATTAGTTTTTGCAGTTGACGTTTATGGAGGGGAAGCCGACAAATCTAGTCAGGAAAATCCTGCCTGCATACTCAGTTGACATTTCGAAGAGTCAGATTTAAAATAAACAGAGTGGCCGTGGCAGAATTCTGAGGTGTCGAAAGAAGGGCCAGTGAGAGAAAATGGTGCCATTTCTAAACGTACTCTGCAAATTTCGAATTTTCGCACGATATTTAACAACCATTAGTTCGCATAACAGTGTAATATAGTTGTGATAGGCAACCGTGTTACATTTTAAATGTACTTATTTGAAAATATCAATTTTTGAAAAAATTATGAGGGGTCTTTTCCGAATAAAAAAGGGCAAATCAAACAAAGGCACCGCTGACCGCGAGAATACAAAAACAATTCAACTTGCTCAGTCAACGCGTTCGGATTCCTAGTCACGACCAATCTAGTTGACGTTTTACATAAACTATGAATCCGAACGTCCCCATTGCAACCAGACTGGGAGACAAACATCCTATCTTCCCTGTACTGACAATTTTTGTTGGACAGAGTAGAGTCGTAAAATTCAACAAACAGAATTTGATATTCTTCACCGTTTTTAATGTAAAATTAAAAATGTTTGTATCAATTCGAGAAAAAATCGTTGTTATTTGCAAAAAAATATATAATTCGTGAATTGCAACTGAAAATGTTTGCAATGGGTCATTTTCAGTTCTTTCCATGAAAAATGGATTTTTTAACGGTCAATCTGGAATATTCTATCATAACCTTAACGATTTGCTGACAGAATTTACGGAAACTCACAATTGCGAAATTGGTACGGAAAATATAGCCACCGTGAACTGCTAAAATTTAGAGTCAGAACTAACTTTAGGAACCCTTAGATTATAATACTGTCAGACGTTTCTGGTCAAATAGATTAATCTTAAGGTATTTTTGACACTCCTCAGTCATGTTAATAAGTTCTAAAGTCTGTTTGTGCACATTTCTACCTAGCAAGTTCCTTCCAGTTTGTTGCCTCCCGGCCCGCTTCAATAGACGAGCGGCGGCTGCGTCTAATTCCAATTACATCTGGACGTTAGTTTTCCTCCGAGCATCGTGTAGTTTGATCCCTTACCGAATCGTCCTTTGTGATGGTAAGGAAAACCCTTCTCCAAATATAATAACATATTTAAATGTAAATAGGATAAGTATATTTTATAGCCCATTGGGTTGAAATATGAATGGTTATTGAGTATTCTTTTTCGAATGTATGTTTTCTTTTGGTTAATATGTGTACCAAAGGATACCCCAAAAGTGTGCTGCTGGATATTTTTGTGTGGCGAATATGCACAGGGAGTCTCGGTGCGAGTATAATACCACTGGAACCAGGGGATATTTTTTATTTTATATATTATCCCATCTCATCCTCAGTTGCCCCCCACACCCATGCTGAGTTTTTGCTTGTGATATCCCTTTTTCGATTTCATTTAAACCTTTCAATAGAGTCCCATTCTCCCCGCCTGGCTTATATCTTTCTGGAGTAGCCATTGGAGAAAGGCCAATTTCAAAGTGATCCCTTCTCCGGCTGGGCTTATAGGTATAGGTGGGTGTATTCTCTATTCGTCGTATAGGCATATATTCTTGATATTCGACCGTGTGCTATCGCTGCATGGTGGGCATGTGTATAGCGAACGGCCGTCATGGGATAATAGGGTAATTCCATCAAAGGAATCGAAAGCAAAAAAATAAAAAATAAAGAAGAGGAAGAGAGTATTGGATACAACTGATGAAACCGAGGGCAGGCGGTAAAGGGATGTTCGGTTCGATAACAAATCGAAATTACCCCCATTAAATATTTACAGTTGAGTTGGTGTTTGGCTTTCAATTGGATTAGGATGCAAATATATTGAGTTAGAGATGTCGCCACTAGAGTCCTTGAATGGGAATCTTATTAGAATTATAAAAAGTCTTGTCCATTCATTGGTCTTATCGGGTGCACAACAAAAAGGTGAATATCTCTTCAATTTCAACTAAAATATTTTACCAGCCACAATCGGAAGTTTTATGTAGAAATGGACACTGAGAATGTTTATGCGGCTTGTGAGATATATTAAATTTGCGAGCAATATTTTAATTTAAAAACTTGATATATATTTTTTTAAACGTTTGTCTCGCCAAGGTTACTAAGCGGCACGTCGACCTAAAAGATCTATTGTGCCAAGATTGCCAGAAAATAAATCTAGGCTAGCAAAATTTCCACTTCCCTTATGTATATAGCTGATCATTTTTCAGCAGAGGACCTCTACAGCTCTTCAGGACTTACTAGGTCACGGAAGAAGAACTTCCTTCTAGTACTGGATAGAGCTGGGCATGTGATCAGCTGATTCGTCTTCTTCGAGTCATAGCTGGCACTCAGGGGAGTTGACTAGGAACATTTTGTTTTCGTGGTATCGCAAACCGTGGTAGTAAATCAGTTAGCCTACAAGGTTTTTGATATCGTGCCTTCTTATGTAGGTTAAGAATTTTGTTTTAATTTTTTTCAATGGCAGGATTGGCCTTTTGGAATGTCTGCGGTCTAGGATATCTTCCCAGTTCCCACTCTTTGATACCTACACATGTTGTATTCCCAGCTTTTTATAGTGGAGTTAAATATGTGAAATTATTACAGAAAAGAGGAAAGCTAGAAAACGTTGGCAACAGACAAGGGCGCCAAGCGATAAAACCACACTGAACAACTTAAATAATAAGCTCAGAAAATCCATAAGGGAATTTAATAACGAGTCTTTAAAAACGTATCTTACCAGTCTGACAAATGATGCTAGTACCGACTACTCGCTCTGGGAGGCAACAAAGAAAATGAACAGGCCAATAGCTCACATTCCGCCAGTAAAAACCAAAGAAGGTAACTGGGCAAAAAGCAGTCAAGAAAAAGCAAATACTTTTGCAGAGTACCTTGAAAACGTCTGCAAACCTTATGAAGATAAAGATTATCAAGAAAACGAAGAAAGGTGCGAAGAAGACAGACCTATTAGGCCGGTAACAGCTAAAGAACTTGCCAAAGAAATCAAAGAGGGCATAAACATAAAAAAAGCCCCAGGGTTCGATTTAATCACAGGGGATGTTTTAAAACAATTTCCTCGAAAAGGTTTAAAAAAGCTAGCGCAGATTATAAATGCTGCATTTAAGTTGAGATATGTGCCAAGCATGTGGAAGGTCGCGGAGGTAATAATGATACCAAAACCAGGTAAACCACCTAGCGAAGTAACCTCATATCGCCCAATATCGATACTACCAATGTTGTCCAAGCTATTCGAAAAAATGTTGGCAAAACGTCTGCAAAAAATAATTGATGAAAAATTGCTAGTTCCAATTCATCAGTTTGGGTTTAGAAACAAGCACTCTACAATTAATCAAGTGCATAGAATCACAGATAAGATCGAAAAAGCATTCGAAGAGAAAAATGTGTGCTCTACAATATTTCTTGATATAGCACAAGCTTTCGATAAAGTCTGGCATAAGGGACTGATCCATAAATTACAAAGGCAACTGCCGGAGCAGTATTCAACAATTCTGGAGTCATATATAACAGATCGATTCTTCAGAATTAAACAAGAGACAGAGTACTCAACATTAAGAAGAATTAAAGCTGGTGTACCACAAGGTAGTGTGCTAGGTCCAGTGCTATACCTTCTGTTTACTAGCGATCTACCTGATAGTGAAGAAACTACTACAGCAACTTTTGCAGATGACACTGCTGTGCTTGCTGTTGGAGCAACTGTCGAAATTGCAACAGAAAAGCTCCAAATGGCAATAAACGGTATTTCAGAATGGACCAAAAAGTGGCAGATTAGATTGAATGACCTTAAGTCAGTCCATATTAATTTTACGTATAAAAACGTACCACACATTCCAGTATACATTAATAACAATGTAGTGGAATACTCAAATACAGCTAAATATCTGGGCATGACCCTAGACGCTAAACTGCGTTGGAAAGCGCATGTAAAGAAAAAGAGAGATGAGCTGAACATGCGATACAGTAAAATGTATTGGCTTATTGGGAGATATTCATCCCTGTCCAACTACAATAAATTACTGCTATATAAGCAAGTCTTGAAACCAGTATGGACCTACGGGCTCCAATTGTGGGCATGCACATGCCAATCAAATTTACAAAAAATTCAAGTCTTCCAAAATAAAGTACTAAGGAACATAGTTAATGCACCTTGGTACATACGCAACGCTGATCTACATAGAGATCTAAATATTGAAATGGTTGAAGATGAAGTTAAAAAGGTTGCCCAAAGGCACAGAAGTAGGCTTCATAACCACGTTAACGTTGAAATTACAGAACTTTTAAATACTGACAATGTAATCAGAAGATTGAGGCGGGTAAAACCCCTTGATCTATAAGAGTTAGCCAAGGCCAAGAGATTAGGTAATATCTTCAAATAAAAAAGTTTCGAAATCCGACAAACGGCGGATTTTCCTTATGAATTTTCCAAATATTTTAAAAATAAATTGCCGATTAGTCGAACGACTAGGTGCAATCCCATTTCGGGATGACGAAAGTCAGTCCCTCCCGGGAGGTTTTTTAGAGGTTGTTCGAGTCCCTCACTATTGCAGAAGCATCCCTCGCGTACTTGCTCTGCAATGTCTTTCGATGATTTTTCCTTCCAGCGAACCCCCAAACAAAACAAAAAAAAAAAAAAAAAAAAAAAAAAAAAATGCTGATTGAATTGAATCTCAGCGAACTCGCAAACATAGGTATCAACTGCCTCCATCGCTTCATTCTTAGCTCCGGCTGGATCAACGGGTAGATAAGGAGTCGATATCGATCCTGTGGTAACACAATGGGCCTAATTTGGCTTAAGTGTGGCTGCACTTGAGACGGCCTGCCACTCTAACCTAACCTAACCACCTAAATGCTGATTTAGTGACAGCAGGTTCTGTTCTATTTCATTTTCCTAGCAAGTTTGTCAACATTTTTCGTTTCTTCCAATACTCTCGTGTCCGGGAACTCACCATATTTTGGGCTTGTTTCTGGAGCCAAGAGTTTGGAGGGTATAGAAGCAGTGCATTACCTATTTTGAGACATTGATTGCTGAGCTAAGGGCTTTTATAGCTGCTTGACTGTATGTGAGTATATGGATGTTTGCACCTTTTATACCTGAAAAATTTGTGAGGTTCGCGGATTCCTTAATGGAATGGAGCTCTGCCTGAAATACACTAGGAATTTTTCCACTAAGTATTGATGTTGCGGTTTGGCCCATGTATATGCCAACTCGATCATTTTGGAACCGTCCGTATACCATTTTAGGTCGTTTTGGCAGTTAGGCGGGTTATTGCTAGCCCATGCTTCTCCGTGGAGAATTTCCGGTATCACCTGCATCATAACCTTTTTGGGAGTCGGTCAGTTACCGCGCAGATCATGTCAAGTTCTAGGAGTAATGTAACTTGATTTGCTTCTTTACCCCTATCGATAACTACCCCTATCAAGGTAGGTATCCATTCGGGAAAAATTCCGATACGAAAGTCAAATCTGAATCGGAACTCAAGTTGCGTTCGAAGTATCAATTTCGGAACAAAATAAACGACGCAAATAAACGCGTTTATTTTGAGAAAAGATGTACCGTGTAGCAGTCAAAAGTAATTGGTATAATGCGGTTCCACACCATGCGACAAGGTGCTTTATATGCGCCATCGGATAATTTTGGCGAAAGTTGTATAAAGACAAAAATTACGAATAATGAAATGGAAAAAATACAGTAAAATACACCTATATTATAAAATAGGTATGTTCTATACCTACTGTTGTAGGAGTAATGTGTTCAACTTTGGTGTTGATTACCTACGCTTTCTCTCGGTAAAAGCTTTTGGAAAAGCTTCTTAATGTTTCGTATTTTGGTTTCATATGACAACTGTTCCTATTGGCCTGCGTCATCTAGGTAATCTATACTTATAATAAAACTGTAGGCAATTTTTTTGTTACCTAATGGCGTGAAAACTACTGCACAGATTTCGATGAATTTTTTTTTGAAATGTTCCTTAAGGTTTTGTGCAACACATAGGCTATTCCTTTTCATTGCCATGCCTATTTTTTGGAGCGTTTTTGACCAAAATGTGTTTTTTTTTCTGACTTAACTGCCTTTAACTTGCCTCAAATACTCAAATAATTCTTAATCAATGCAAACAAAACAAAATACTTAGGAGAGCCAACACTTTTATAGTTATTTCAAGCCATCAATCAGTTTCTATGTCTTCTAGAAGCTGAGCTACAACCTAAAATCTAACACCAAAAAAATAAATTTATTTTCTCAAATCGAATATTATCAGCAGCCGCGGTTCTTGATCGTTGTTCTGCTTGGGGGTGGTTTGGTGGCGCACATCGCACAAGCACGTTCATATGAAAAAAAAAAAACAGCGACAATTTGTTTCTGAGGAAATGCGCAGATGGCTGATGACGTGTGGTGTGGTGAGGACGTACCACGTACGGTAGAGGTGGTGTGTATAGAAATTGAGTTCATGGTTTTTGTTTTAATGGTTGTTATAGCACCTACGTTGATACCTACAGCTACAGTAAAGAATTGAAGAAATCAAGAAGCAAAGACGATATTAGGTGAATTATGTTGTTTGATTTATTTATTGTTGGTGTAGACACAAATTTCCGTTAAGGCTTTTGTTTTAGTGGTTGTTTTGATATTACCTACGTTGGTACCTACAGTAAGGGAGTGGAACTTTAGTACTTACGCTGTTGAATTTAATTTTATTCGGGTCTATCACAGAATCCGTCGTATTCGGAATTTTGCTACGAACCCCGAAATAACTATCACAGAATCCGTCGTAGGGTACATTTTTTGCTTTCGAAATTCTTAGAACGTGGTATATTCAGTGATACCACTTTCTACGAATTTCAAAATTCCCCTTTTTAGTTTTTACGCGACAGAGTGAGAGTAATTGTTTCTGATTTAAAAGTTTATTTGGCTTTCATTGACATTACTTCCTTACCTACAGATATGTTAATACATATAAAATCTTCAGTTCGTTTTGTGTGTCGTCCGGTTAGAACGACTTAATGTCGCCTGTGTTGACCATCGCTATATCCAGATTCTACTGTACGCAACGTTGCCAGTTTTTTTTTTTGAAAAACTGGAAATTGCCCAAAAAAAAAACTGTATTCTCAAACAAAAAACTGTAAGCTTCAAACACGAAAAGATTTTTTTGTGAAATTACGCTTTTTTTAAATTTTATTAAACAAAAATAGAAAAAGGTAAATTAAATTAAATCACATTTCGTTCAAATCTGAAATTAAAAAAAAAAAAACTGTAATTTGCCATAGGAGGTAATTTTAAAAACTGTAAGCCTTTCTAAAAAACTGTAATTTACAGTTTTAACTGTGAATATGGCAACGTTGACTGTACGTAAGGGTGTATTATTTTAGAGGCCTAGAACTTTAAGTTGGCATGGCAACACTATTTTAACTGGCGGCCATTTTATCAGCTGTCATTTGATTTAATTTTAGTTTGGTTTGTAACTTCAACATGAGTGGATGAACAACGCTTCCAAATTGTGAAAATTTATTTTGAAAATCATGGTTCTGTTCGAAATGCGTATCGTGCACTACGTCCATTCTATGGTGATTAGCGATGAAGCTCACCTTTGGCTGAATGGATACGTCAATAAACAAAACTGCCGTATTTGGAGTGATGATTATCCTCTAGTGTATATTGAGACTTCGTTGCACAAAAACTGAATGGTGTCCTTTATGGGTTGGTGGAATAATTGGTCCGTACTTCTTTAAAAACGATGCTGGCCAGAACATTACAGTCAATGGTGACCGCTATAGAGCCATGATAAGTACGGTGACCATATTCGCCGAAAAAAAAAAAAATAAAGGAAAAGGACAATAATAATTTGCTTCCAATATTTTTGTAGTTATTATGTATTTGTTAAAAAAAAAAAAAAAAAAAAACGTTGGAGCAAAATTGTCCAAGGGACGGGATTACTTTGCTCCATCTGAAACTTTTAACTTTATTTCCTTTATCTAAAGAGCTGGAAAAAAGTTAGTACTGTATTTCAATTCCACTGATTCAAAGAGTCATAAATGTTAAAAAAATAAAAAATAAAAATTAAAAATCCAACGTTTTTTTTCAAAAAATGAAACAGACTTTTTTAATCTAATTAAGTGCTTATAATATTAAGAAATAAAAACAAAAGCTTCATTATTTCTATGTGAATAAGTTCCAAATAAACATAAATAACAATTTTTACCAAAACAAAAAGTAATTTACATTAACATTATTATTTAGGTTTACATAAAACAAAATGTTTAAACTGTCTTTCTTCATTGAATAAGAGTGTGAAAGTCAGGTAGTAAATAATTTTAAAACGTTTTTAAAAGCCAGCCTAACTTTTCGTATTTCTGAGAAGGGTGGATAGACTTAAAAACATCTTCATTTTCATTACGAGAATCTCTAAATTCTAAGAAGTGTTTTCCGAAACAACATTTAGATATAAGAATAGCTTTAACAGCATATACATTCATTTGTGATTTGT
Organism: Cheilosia urbana; assembly: GCA_946477585.1. NCBI lineage: Eukaryota > Metazoa > Arthropoda > Insecta > Diptera > Syrphidae > Cheilosia > Cheilosia urbana. The sequence continues at coordinate 58,817,398 of OX297854.1, read as the reverse complement.
CACTGCTCCAAGCGTTATTCATGATTGAAAATACTCTTTTAGTTGGTGCACTAGAACCCGGTAGGCACAAACTGAAATGTAAGCTGAGCATGCACTGAAGCACTGAGGGTGTAAACTATAAACACAATTTCAAGTAATTTACATTATACATAATATTTTTAATTGAACTAAATGCAAACAATTTTAATTCGGTGTTTTAAAGGACAGTTTCAAAAATAAAGGACAAAATCCGTCCTTATTAAAAAAAAAAAAAAATATAGGACAGGGGTAAAAAAGAAAGGACTGTCCTTTTAAATAAAGGACGGATGGTCACCGTAATGATAAGTGACTTTTTCCATCCAGGAGCTGTGGTTTCAACAAGATGGCGCAACATGTCACACAGCTCGTTCCACAATTGATTTATTGACGGAAACGTTTGGTAACCGCACAGTTTCACGTTGCGGACCCGAAAATTGACCTCCAAGATCGTGCGATTTAACGCCGCTTGACTATTTTCTGTGGGGACATGTGAAGTCGCTAGTCTACGCCGGTAAGCCCGAAACGATTGACCACATGGAGGACAACATTCGCCGCGTTATTGCCGATATACGACCACAAATGTTGGAAAAAGTCATCGACAATTGGACCTCCAGGTTAGACTACGTCCGAGCCAGCCGTGGCGGTGAAGAACATTCTCTTACAAGTTTTCTTTGTTTTTAAACATTTTACGTTCACGGAGATTTTTTATTTCTCCTCCTTTTTTTTTAGGCTTGCCCCTTTTTCCAATTTTTCAATATATGTATATATATGTGTTAAACTCAAGTCCCAAGTATGCTGCTGGGGACGAAATTCTTCGGAATCTCTTAAAACCCTCTCTGTCTTAAAACAGTCCTGCTAACCTTGATATTCGGTGGCTTGAGGAGTCATTTATTCTACCGTCAGCTGTTAGTTTTAAGAGTATATACAAACGATTTCTATAAAATCATCTTTCTGTCATCTTTCTTTCCACCAAACTAGTCCGAGCTAGGTCGCAATTTAAAAGAACAGCCTCATTACAGAGATTACTCCATCACTCTCCATTACGCCTCGTGAACAACAACTGCGCTGCCTCTGTATCCTCCCCAAATTCATAACACAAAACATAAATTGTTCGAATTATATGTCAATTAAATAAAAATCAATGGCAACAAGAAAACAAACCCATTTTGACGGATCCCCTCACATCTAGTAACTCACTTCTTAATGCCACATATGTCGTGTCCCCCTCCACCGGCATATATCCTTGAAATGACACAAAAATGATATTTCCTTGTTGATTCAATGCGTTTTGCAAAGTAAACAAAAATCCTAAATATTGTATCTCAACGAAGAGGACACACAAAAAAGATGAAAAAGAAAAAACGACAACAACAAAATTGCTACAATAATGGCGAAAAATCACCCCTTGTTATCGGTTTTTGTCCTGTTTGTATATGACTGTGGTAGGTGGATAGTAGCAAACGATAAACATGTCTAGGGGGTGGGGTCATAATGCTGTAGCTCATCACACAATAGCCCGACAATACGTGAGGGTCGTCGTAGCCGTTCAGTCTGGCACTGGTTCGGTCCATCCGACAAGGGATGGAAGGGAAGAAAACCGATTCAAGCAGAAAAAGAAGCACACAGCACATCAGATGAAATATGTTCCTATTACAGTCAGCAGGAAAAAAAAATGGTCACTTCATCCCTCGATGTATTATTTAACCTCCACATTTACACAAACTATATTAGAACGCGTTTGTGGTGAGTAAAAGGACACAAGCGTCCGTCGCGCCTTGGTCGTCGTCCCCACCCACAATCTACACACATCCATTCAAATGGATATTGCCTTCGTCCATGCGATGGACGCTGCTGGAAAAAAGAAGATACATTCATCTCTGATGGTGTTATTTGTGTGAGTGTGTTGTGCAGACCAAAGGGGCTATCAAGGGTTACAATCGAACTTATACGCTGCGAGGACGAGGATATATGAAGATGAACGCATAAAAAACGCCACCTCGTGGCAAATGTGAATGTAAATGTAAATGTGAACCTTTACCACAAACGTGTTATCCTTTCGGAATATATATGATAACAGACGGACTCACTGGCAAAGACACACTACCCACTAGGCCACTACACACTCGCTCGTCGCTCTGTGGGGGACGGGTCGAAAAATGGGTTCTGTCAAAATAAATATTTTTGAATAATAGCCCACATTTCGCTTAAGCACACGAATATGCCACCCCGTCATCTGGAAAGGACAAAATTTTCCTTGGGGTTAAGGCATTCGGTGAATGTGAAAAATCTGTGCATGATTGCATTTTCTGGAGAGTTTGCTGTGTGGGATGGGGACGACCTGAGTGACTGTACAAAACATTTACAAAATCCGAACCGAATTCTCGGAAACATGATATGTGTTTTTTCTTTCTCATCTGCTTCTTCCTGGTTTTTCGTTTTGTCTTTGACTAGCATCGCGCCGCCCACCCACAGGTATAGAAATTCTTTTGCTATATACCCTGTGATTTGAAAACGCAATAAAAAAAAGTGATGATGTGGAAATACCTTTCTCCTATATTACATTACGAACCGTAGCCTGCGTCTATGGCAATGACAAACCTGAAAAAAAGAAAAAAAAAAAAATGATAAAGGACCACAGATATATGTTCCAAAAAGCCGCACATATCTTACAGAGGAAACCTGAATAGGTATTCCCCGGGAGGGGTCAGCTCGAGTGCCACAAGGTTAATCAAAATCTCAATCGGGTCGACTCCGAGATAAAGAGAGGGATGCTGTTCATAGGGGTGATTTCGGCCTCAGATCAGCTTTGCTCTGGCTGACCACCGCCGGCGGAGGTTAAGATGAAAACCAGATCAGGTAATCATCGCCTCACCTTGGTTAGTCGCATTACGTCGCATGTACACACGATTCGAAATTAGGGAGGAAACTGTGCGCCTGGACCACTTTATGTGTGAAAACTAGATAAGTTCTCCCTATCCCTTGAACTTTGATCTGCAGTCAGTTATTTTGATGGCAAAATGTGGTGATTTGATAGGGAAACACATCGTAAGCTAATTAATGGTGAGATTATGATTAATTATCGTATGAATTGCAAATTTACATAAAAACGAGACGCAAGCAGGAGGATCTACATGAAAATATTTATGGGACCATCACTAAGGGGTAAGTCTGCCAGGTACTCGTATGTAATAAATGATTTTCTATAAATTTGTTTGACATTGGGTGACACTCTAGGGTAAGTGGGTTTTCTATTTCTTGAACATTTTTTTACCATTGATATACGAATTCGTTACAAAACTTGAATCGGTGAAAGACACATTTTTGCAAGTAAGTAATCTCGAAGTTTTTTCGTCAAATTTCATCAAATATTGTGCTTTGTAGTACCTGGGAGCACACTATCTACTAGCGACTGAGCCACTTAGAGACTTACAGCCTTATTTATAAACCCAGCATAGAGTCTGCTTGTAGTCGCAGTAGCTTAGTGGTTAGTGTGTTGGACTGCTATGCGGGGGTCCCAGGTTCGAATCCAGCAAAAACCCAATTCCGACTTAGGGTTTTTTTCCGCTGCGCTACCTCTCGCGAACGTCTGACAAACATCCGAGAGTATAAATGTCTTGAAAGAGCTTCTCAATTAGCCGTTTGGAGTCGGCATAAAATTGTAGATCCCTTCCATTCGTTCCAAAAAAAAATCAAAAACTCACACAAAACGAATGGTTGTGAGAAGCTAGGCCTAGGGTCTCTCCGGACCTGTTGCGCCAACTATTTCATAGAGTCTGCTTATCTTTACGCACCATCTAAAATGCCCTTACCCCTTACGCAGGAAAATGTCATTTATAAAGATTTTTTTCGAACCTAAGCAACGTTACTTTAAGGCGGCGTAAGTTAAATGCGAAAATTTACGTTAAAGCCTGCGTAGAGCTGACGTAAATAATTTACCAAAAATTATGCCGACGCACAAAAAATCTGGAATCAATTTATGTGATGGCCTAGCTATAATCAAAATAATATTTTTATATAAGAATCACTTACTAGTGCGTAAGAGGACCATATTTGACTTTTGAGGTTATTCTTTTTTATGGTTTTTAAAATTAAAAGGAACGAGAAAATAAGAAATTAAATGAATTTAAAGAAACAAAAAAACCCGACTGTTAAAAAGATTTAAAAAGATTAAAACAAGACGCTTTCAAGTAGGTATGTAAAGGGTGTCCGCGAAACAATTTTCGAATTTAAAATTTAATAATAAAAGATTCACAGGTTTTTATATAATCGTTTTTATTTTAAAATAAAACATACAAATGCGGATTTATGTTTTGAAAATAATTGAAGTTAAATGTTTACCACGGAGACGAACACACTCATTTAAACGAAACACCATATTTGTGAAAACTTTTTTGCAAGTTTCTTGCGAAATTCCTCTGATTTCGTTGCGAATATTTCTTTTCAGTTGCAATAAATTTCGCGGTTTGTTAACGTAGACTTTAGATTTAAGAAATCCCCATAAAAAAAAGTCCGCAGGTGTTAAGTCTGGCGATCTGGGGGGCCATGGGATATCACCATAACGACTTATGACTTTTTCGGGGAAAATGCGCCTTACAATGTTCATTGATGCTCGCGAAGTGTGTGGTGTAGCACCATCCTGTTGAAACCATGTCGATCCGTTTACCCATTCATTGTTCTCCAACTCAGGTTCCAAAAAGTTTTCCAACATAGACGAATAGGTTTGGGAATTGACGGTTATTGTTTGGTGTCTATCGTCTTCAAAAAAATAAGGCCCGATAATTCCTTTTGCACTTATTCCGCACCAAACGGTCACTTTTTCTGAGTGCAGCTGCTTTTCATGCAATTCTTCTGGATTCTCGGTGGCCCAATATCGACAATTTTGTTTATTTACCGACCCGTCCAGTAAAAATGTGCTTCATCCGAAAAGATTATGTTTTCATAACCCCGAGGACGAGGAAATCTGCCGAGCATGGTTCTAGCGTATGTCAACCGCAATCCATAGTCACTTTGTTTAATTTTTTGAGTGATTTGAATTTTGTAAGGATGAAATTCCAAATCTTCCTTAATAATTTTGTGCACAGTCGTTTTTTTCAAATTCAGTGCTGCAGAACGTTTTCTTAGTGAAAGACGTAGATTTGCAATAACATCACGACAAACTGCTTCAATTGTTTCGTCAGTTCTCACAGTTCGCGATACACCTGGCCCGTGTCCCACTACAGGTCCTTGTTCACGAAAACTTCGCACCCACTTGCCAATAAGTTGCGTACTAGGACAATCCCGTATACGCCGAATATTGAAATGTCTTGCGAATATCCTGCGCGCCGCCACGGGAGAATCGTTATTTTTAAAATATGCCTCTACAGCAAACGCACGATGCTCCGCCGACCAACGATCCATGGCTACTGAAATCCGCACGACGCGTAAGTGTAATGAATACGCCTCCCCCCTCCGCCGATACCCCGCTCGCCGTTTATTCAAATTCAAAGTCGAAAATTCTTTGGCGGACACCCTTCATAACTAATTGGCATTCGGAGGCTGCGCAAAGTTTTTGTCAGATTGTGTAGGTAGTCTCCGAGTCTACTCTGACAAAAACTTTGCGCAAAAACTTTGCGCAGCCTCCGAATGTTGAAAGTGTTTTTTTATTTGTAATTTTTTGTATAGGGTTTTTTTTTTAATTAAATTTTTTATTTTTATTTTCTGTGACACTCCGGGAAGAAACAATCTTCAAAATCGGTCAAGCCGTTTGGCCTACAGGGCGACACGTAGGAACGTACATACAGGGTGTCCGCCGGAAAGGTATACTACTTTGTTTTGCCGCCATTTTGGTAAACATTAGTCTTGACAGTTCATATTTGGCAGTCGTATTGTAGACACGTGGCATATTTATTATGAAAAAATATTTGATAAACCAACGTGTTTTAATCGTTAAACCATTTTATCAAAATCAATCATCAATTACTGTGACGCTGAGAAAGTTACGTGAAATTTTTGGGAGAAACAACGTGCCAACAAAACGCAATATTTTTCGTGTAGTGAATGATTTCGAAGAAAGCGGGCCTGTAGGTGATAGACCCAAGCATGGACCACAACGTACTGCAAGATCGGCTGAAAACATTACTGCTGCTCCAGGAAGTGTTCAAAACAATCCATCAACCTCAATTCGACGCCGTGCCGTGCTCAGGAGCTTGGTCTTCAAAGAACAACTTTGGCGACAATTTTGCACAAGGATTTGCATTTGTTTCAATTTAAGATTCAGTTGACACAAGAGCTTATTCCACAACACCATTTACGCCGCCGTTCATATGCCAATAGGATGTTACAGCTAGCCCATGACAACCCCGATATTCATGAAAAAGTCATAATGAGTGACGAGGCACATTTTCATGGACCTTACTTCTATGAAAATGTGAATGGGAAGCGATATCGTGATATGATTGAAAACTTTTTAACGCCACAACTTCATGCTTTGGGCTTGATTGACATGTGATGTAAACAATACGTTGCCACATCGCATACAGCTAGGATTACAATGGAATTACTGCGAGACCTCTTTCCACAACAAGTTATTTCAAGAAATGGTGATGTTTATTGGCCTCCACGGTCGCCTGATTTGACTGCTCCGGGCTTCTTTTTGTGGGAATATCTGAAAAGCTAGGTTTATGCAAACAAACCAGAAACGCTGGAGCAACTCAAACAAAATTTTCGTGATGAAATTAATGAAATACCGTGTGAAATGTGTGAGAATGTAATGAAAAATGTGCTCAAAAGGGCTCGCATTTGTGAGACTAACAGAGGCGGATATTTACCTGATATTGTATTCCATACATAATTGCCGACATTAAATAAAACATTTATCAATATAAGATCCATTCTCTTTCATTTAATCAAAAATTATAAACAAACAGAGTAGTATACCTTCCCGGCGGACACCCTGTATTTTTTGAATTTATTACCACTCCACCATATAAGCTGCCCCACTATGCGACCGACGTAAGGATTTCATCGATGCTATCGTTTTAACTAAGCTTCAAAATGGTGTTGGGGACAACTACACTATGTGTACCTTTGGAGGCCTTCTATAAAAACCGAAACGATCAAAAAGTAGATTCAACCGAATGCTATTTTTGGTCGGTTACAAAAAAGTGGTTAAAACGAGTATTCGTTGTTAAAAGCCACCGAGATAAAAGGGTACTGTTACAAACAACAGACTTTATCAGTTGTTTTTAACCCTGTTTCTAGATCAACTAGTTGGATAAATTCTACAAAACAAAATCTGTATTATATACGATCGAGAAAATTTGGGGGAAATTGATAAATCGGTTATTTTTTAAGCGAGTTTCCCTAAACGAGTTCATTCGGTTATTTTTATCACAGTACTAGCTGTGCCCGTAACTTCGTACGCGGCGTGAGATTGTGTAATTTCTAATAAAACAGATTTGACCGTTTTCTCAACGGTATATTTGTTTAAAATCAACAGTCTAGCTAAAAGAAAGCGGTGAACATTGTCAATGTGAAACAATAAATCAAACAGATCTATTTACCTAAAACACCAATTTAAGAAAATTAAATTCAACAGCGGAAGTACCTACTATAGTTCCACTTCCTTACTGTAGGTATCAACGTAGGTAATATCAAAACAACCACTTAAACAAAAGCCTTAACGGAAATTAGTATCTACACCAACAATAAATAAATCAAACAACATAATTCACCTATATCGTCTTTACTTCTTGAATTCTTGAATTCTTTACCGTAGGTATCAACGTAGGTACTATAACAACCATTAAAACAAAAACCTTGAACTCAATTTCTATATACACCACCATACGTCCATCAGGGCACGTCATCAGCCATCTGCGCATTTCCTCAGAAACACATTGTAGCTGTTGATTACATACACATTCACGTCGCATACTTCTATGTCGTTTCACTTAATTTGGTGAAAACACCACGCAGTTTTTTTTTTCATATGAACGTGCTTGTGCGATGTGCGCCACCCAACCACCCCAAAGCAGAACAACGATCAAGAACTGTGTCTGCTGATAATGTTTGATTTGAGAAAATAATTTTTTTTTTCATGTTAGATTTTAGGTCGTATCGTAGCTCAGCTTCTAGAGGACATAGAAAGCTGATTGATGACTTTAAATAACTATAAAAGTGTTGGCTCTCCTAAGTATTTTGTTTTGTTTGCATTGATAAAGAATTGATTGAGTAATGGCGACTAAAAGGCAGTAAAGTCAGAAAAAAAAAACACATTTTGGTCAAAAACGCTCCAAAAAATAGGCATGACAATGAAAGGAATAGCCTATGTATTTCTCAGAATCTTAAGGAACATTTCAAAAAAAGTTTAATCGAAATCTGTGAAGTAGTTTTCACGCCATTAGGTAACAAAGAAAATGCCTACAGTTTTATTATCAGTATAGATTACTTGGTTGTTTTCAACCGAAACTTGGTTGATCTTAAATAATAAATTGCCGATGGGTTTTCGCTAAGAATGCCAGCTATAAAATCAGTCGCTCATTAAATCTTCATAATTACTTTTTTTTTATCATTGTTTGAGTGAACGATTAATTGTTTAGATTTAATTTTTTTTTTTATTTAGGGCAGCGGACACTTCAGCTCCGCTCATCTTTATATAGAATGCGACCCAAAATCTCTGCAACCGAATTATATGTGGGTAGGTCATTAAAAGATAAACAATTCTACATCGATATTTGTTGTTCATTATTATCTAACATTAGACTAAAAACGAATATTTAAAAACGTTTCAATAAAGTTTAATAACTAAAGAGTTAAAATAAGAAGAAAGGTTTTGCCAAATTCTTATTTTCAAATGTCTCCGAAATGTTAAGGCTTTATGGTTTTTTTAAAAGGGAAATATTAAAATTTCAGCAAAATAAAACAATTTTATCGAATTTAATTATTAAAAAAATATATGTATGTATGTATTTTATTTTTTTTTAGCAAAACTTAATTAAATATACATTCATTATAGCAACCGTTTTTGTAGTTAAAACGCTAGTAAACAATTAAGTAACTGCACCTTCGTAAGCACTGTATTTTTCATACGCGACTTCTATAAGATTCCTTTTATTTTTGTAGCCTTAAAATTATAAACAATAATTCTTAAGTTTTAACATTTTTTCATAATATCCAAGCAATTTTAATTTTCAAATAATAATTTCAGCCGTACTTGTATTAGCACATTTTTAATTATTTAATTATGGTTTTACAAATGTTATTATTTTTATTATTATAGTAATTTTAATTAATTTCGATACAAAAATATTCATATGAGAAATGGAAGTCCGTGTCTCAATGAAGACAATTTCGTTGCCAAGTGGGCGATATTTTTAATTATTTTGCATGCTAGTTATGGTGACATTGGGATTTATATTTTATAAAGCCTGTCTGAAGTCGGAAAGCATTTGTTCATCGCTTGGGTGGCTATCTTACGGATTAGTTTCGCAGGTTCCGTTGAAGTTTATGGAGGAGGAACTTGTTCAGCAATCCGAAGTGGAAATCTATAAATTAAATGAAAACATATATTGTTGCAGCTTTTTGTAATTTTCTTCAATATTTTTACTCTATGTTTATCAAAGTACATAGTTGGAAAGTGTTTTTATTTTTAAATGTAACAAGAAAATAAACAGAGAAAGTAACTTTCTTTGTATTATCGAGAAAGTAAAAAAAAAAACGAATTATTTGTCATTGAAATTTAATTTTATTAATGTTTTAATGTTTTTTTTTGTCGTACCGGTTACGGCGTTATTTAAAATCTAGTTTTATTAAATAAAAATAAAAAAACAAAACTATATTTTCGTAGATGAATTTCCACATGTACTGCTTTTCCAAAATACTTGTTTTATTTACTTTATGTTAACAAAATTATGTATATGTGTTGAATTTAAGCCAAATATCAACATTGAGAACTATATGTATAATTTTTCCGTATAATCTGTTCAATTTTGATTTTCCTACGACTAAATATTTATCGGTTTCTTTTACATATTGTAATGCAGAAGTAGTTTCTTGATTTCAGTGGTAATTTTTATTGTCTGAAGGAAATGTTTTACAAATTAGAATGCTATATTTTACAATTTCTGGAAAAGCCTAAACGAAGAAATAAATAAATACTTACGTCAACTAGAAAATCAAATCAAATGCAATTTGCTTATTTAAAGAAATCTTTACTGCAAATATTATTTGGTATACCTATGAGAAAAGAGTACAGCATGGTTTAAGAAATCTGTAGAAATTTTCCTAAGGTCACATTTCCTCTTCAAAGAATTCTTTTCGAAACGAGTACAATTCTGCAAGACTTCAGAACGAAATTTTTGTTATAAGGGGGTCACATATTTATTAATCGAACCGTTTCTTAGATCAAGAACAATTCTGCATGTATAAATAATAAATAAAACAATTTATTAGATATGAGGAATACGAGTGTAAATCGTGCAAATTTCAAAATAAAAGTTCAAAATAGAAGAAACCAATTTTTGAGTTTAAACATCTCATTGAAATAAATTTTTCTTAAATTAAGCCTACACGTATATGCTCTTTCTAGTCGAAGACTTATTTTAGAGGAGCTTTTTTTATAGTGCCAATTTAATCACAACACTTGTAGGTACTGTCAAATTTGTATAATTTCATAAAAAGTCCGACATGTCTGTTTTCTCGAATTTTCTTTAGATTGCTGGCTCGGATATTGCTTAAAAATGCATATGAAGAATTCGGCAAACTGTCTTGAAATTTACAACAGAAAAGAAACGATCAAAAAGCCAAAACAAATAGGTATGCACAAAATTATACTTGGTCAACAAAATAATTTTATACAAGTTTTTAGTTCGTAAGATTAATCAAGGACACTCCTCCAAAAGAAGGTAATGCATTTAACAAACCCTATTTCAAAAAACACTTATATCAATACGCACACAGCAACCGCAATGTCTATCACATTCCCTTTCGAACAATTAAGCCACTTTACACAACTAATTAAACTATAGCCCTTGTAGCAACACACTCAATGCACTATCTCTGAAAATCTGTGACAAATTAATTTAGTCCTTCGAAATCCACGCGCCAACCGCATTTATAATGAAATCTAGAATCTCTGCCATCCACTTTACATTACAACCGCGCACTATCAAAAGGCAGATGTGCACTCGAAAGTATGTATTTGTATACATAAGCATCGTGTATGTAAATTGTGTCCCGTATCCTAATAAAAAAGAAATCCCATTGCAAAATTCGGCTTCACTTCCTTGTTCGTTCGTATATACAGATACAGAACACACTCCTGCAGTGAGAAAGCGCAGATGTCCTTCAAAGGTGTTTTCCAAAATCTAAAAAAAAAAAAATATATTCAAAAAGAGTTTAATTTCAAAAATGAGGACGACACACTCAGCAGCGCATGCAAAAAAGGGGTCGCCCATACCTACATGCATGCATGCATACGCGGTGTTGTATTTAAATTTTAAATTCAAATTCGTAAAGGGGTCCTGTATGCGAAGTATCAAAAGGATAATTTAAATAATAGGCCATCAGTCATCACCTATATCCTGAGCGATATGTCGACGCGACTACCTGAGCTGATGTCCCAGAGGCACTATACCCAACCCAACTCTATTTGTTCCCGTATTTTTGGGGATTAGACCTACGACGCTCAAAATGCGTTCTATTTGTGCAAAATCCCAGTCCGCGGTTAGGGGTAAGCGTGTTAAGGGTTGCATAATGCATACGAGAGTGCATTTACCATTCCTAACCCTGCAAGTAAACAATGGATGCATTAAAATTTAATTTTTAATGTATTGCTGCGTAACCCTTTTCTTTTTTGCGAAAATCATTTTGCACTCACATGTGCGCTTTGTGAATCCTCATGCTGAACATCTGACAGATTGAAAAAAAAAAAAAAAAACTGAAACCTCTATCTCTCTAGGGACTCTCTATCCGATTTTTTCTATTTCGTTAAATTTCCAATGGCATCCCGGAAAAGGAAACAAAATTCACACGGTGGCACTTACACTCGTGACACAACAATTTTGGGTAATTAATCCAAAACTACTACCTGAAGAGGATGCGACATGCAACAGATCCGTGTGTGATCCGTTTTCACACGAAGTCATCGGCTGCCACAATAGAGAGTGGCGCAACCTTTGGTCCCTTTTGCTTATACGGATGCTGCGACTGGTAGTACATCTCATCACAACCCCTAAAAGTGAAACATATATTTTTTTTTTTTCGGTAAAAAAACCGTATTTCTGACACTAAATGGTAAACAAAAAGATATAATACGTATAATTGACAGAGCGGAGAAAAGTCAAGGACCCTTAAAATTATTTTGGCGAGAAAAATCCCTTTTTTGCGCCCAAATTGTATATGGGGTATTTATCTCGTGTTGGTTGCCTTTGTGTGTCGAAACGTTTATCTTTATCCAGTGAGAGGGGAGGGAGTTTTGTTATTGGTTTGTTTTGGGTATTCTCTGTCAAATATTAGTCGGATTGAAATTGATTTTTAGACAATAAAACGGCTATTAGATGGAGATATCATGTTATGCGTTTATTGGCGTTACATTTGATGGATTAAATTTTGTGTAATTAGCCAGTATTTATATGGGGATGTGTTGATGAAGTGATCAGTGCATAAGGGGGTTTCTTAAATTGTACTAATGGGTTTATTTGGAACAATTTGTCAAATCAATTTATCAAGAGTTCTGGATAAAGCGCATAAATTGAAAGAAGGGTCTTTGGAGAATTGGCGCCCAACGTGGAGACTTTGGCCTATAAGGCTTCGCAATTAAAGTATCTGAAGGCGTTTTTAGTTAAGATTGGAGGAAGATGTTAATTACTGAACGATTATCCTCGTACAAAGTTTTCTGGAGGCGGTTTTGAATGTCTCTGTGGGAGCTCACGATCAGCAGCCTTATAGGCTTATAGGTTGAAGTAACCTTTATTGTAGTGCAGTACATTCTAGGTATTTTAAGCATGTGTGTCTAAACTTGTTTAGGCCTCATTTTCCGCAGTTATTGCCTATAGTTGGTTTAGGTTCAAGCCTACCGAAGGAGGCGTGGATAAGCTGGTACTATGGTGCACGGATGGCGTCTTAAAATATAGCACAAATTGTGAGGTATTAATTTTCAACGATCGCTATGTTTCCCTAAATTTTATTCAATTATGTGATTCAACTTTTGATGCAGTTTTAAACTTTCAGTCTCAACAAGCATACGAAGATCACCTCTGTACCGGCTGCGGCCATCTCTGGACTTTTCTAAGTCTTCCAATGAAACTCGGCGCCCCTTTAATTGCATCACTGATCCGTACAATATATATTTGTTCCTTGACAGCTAATACGATAAATCCAAAAATCTGATCGCCTTGGGAAGATTTTCGCAGACTTACCTACCCTTTTGCCAGGTATAAGCTGTAAAAGCAGTTTCTTTTCAAAACTCAAAATAGATTGACACAATGAAGATTACCTGACCTCAATATTTTCTCTTCGCCGTAGAAGATGCAACTTACGGCTATGGGGTGACTGTTCAAATCAAAGCCGCACGAGTAATTTTCGCAAAGGGGTTATTTCTTCCCATGGGACAGACAATGGTTACTCATTTCTCCGATTCTGATGATGATGATGATATTTTTGTGTAACGGTTTAATGCCGAAGATGTCAATGCTATAATTAATTGTTGTTAAGGAATGGTTGTCAAATGTTGTGAGAACCTCAAACGAATAGCGGGTAGGGGATTAAGTTTTCTAGTTTTGTAGTAAATTATAAGGGAAATCAGTCCAAGTCAATTCTAAGAAAAGGTTTAGGCCTATTGGTAGCTAAGCAACCTTTCTATAAAGCTAGCTTTAAAATGAAACATGTCACTGACAAGACAACTACTCACACTTTAATAATTCAAACAATATATAAATAGATACGACAATAACAAGTCGATGACAATTTAAATATGTTTTGTACATCCACCTTAACGTGTATCCATATTTTAAAGTCGACTGAACACGACCGAAGCTTCGAAAATACCATCATGCAAATAATAAAATTCTCGTCATCATCTGACGCACTCATCCGAGTGTACTCTGTCGCAGCATATAGGAAGGTAACGAAATATATTCCCCCTTGCAAATACACAAGTTGTACCGTCCAAAATAGTAGCAAAACTAATGATGGGATACGTTTACTATGCGCGAGGATATACAGTATCCAGATACACAGACATCTCGAAATTGGGACGAAACCGAGTTTGTCGGCAAAAAAAAAAAAAAAAATCCGATGCTCAGGTCCATCCTTTTTCCTAAACTCACTCAAGTACCCCCGAAGCTACGAATATCCTTCGAATATCCTTTTCTAATAATTTCGATTTGCCCCAGGAATGTGAAGGGAAAAAGCAAAAAAAAAAAAAAATATTATATCCACTCCACTGGACCATGAAATCCATTTTGATTTCATTTCCTTACAGGTTGTTTCTTTTTATGCTCAAAGAGCTCCTTGTTAGGTATTTTACATATAAGAAATATACAGGACCAAGTATAATGCTATGGACACAAAAATAAGCAGAAGAATATAATTTTATAACATACGGAGAATGTACCTGTGATACCCAGACTGAAGCCACCACGGGCGAAACCAATAACCAAGGCCAATGTTACCAAGGAAATACGCCTGTGGTAACGCAGGTTGCCGCCGCCCGTGGGGAGTTTACGAAGGTCCTTTGAAAATATATATATGAATATATTTATATGTATGGGGATGCGGGTGGATAAATGCGACAGACAAGAAACTTACTCGTCCAGTTCTTCTACCGCTGTGACATGAGTTTCCCTTTTATTTTATAAAAAAAAAAAACACGACAACAAATATAATTTCGATATTGAATATTGCTACCGTTACATTACTCCTCAGTCCTCACCTGTATTTGAAATTTAGCAAATTTCTTTTAGTCTGTCGTCATAGTGCTGTGTGGTACTTTTTATGTTGGGTGGGATGGGTTGTGTGAGTGTCAGGTTAGTCATAGTGTGCTTGGCTATACGCAGAATATTTAAGTTAAAAGCAAAATCTTAGGGATGATTGCTTTGTCCGAAAAGTCACAGGGGTTGGTGTTGGATGGTCCAAGGCAGCAACGATTTTTTAAGAGCTCTCACCACAGGTCAAAATGGAAACGGAAGCCTTCTAAAATGGTCTGCAGAAAGCATTTGGCCAGCCAAATCCGTGTTTTTCAAAATGGCCGACATTTGACTGAGGTGGGTCTTGAGTCACTTCAAAGTTGGTTTCATAAATAGATTTTAATTTATGTTAATTAATTTTAATTTAATTTAATTTTTAATTTTAGTTTTGCCGTGCGTCAATTAAATGTGGATGGATTTAGAGAAATTTTATAAAATAGGAAAACCCACTAAAGGAAAAAGTTATATGCATAGTTTTTATTTGTTGAAGTACCTGTTTGACTAAGTTTCAGTTAATGGCGATAGATCCTTTAACTTTTTCTTCCCTATGCAGCGTTGCCAGTTTTTTCCCCAGATTTGAAATGCGTCACTGTGTTTTATAATTGTAAAATTTTTTTGGAATCTGGTGGAGTAATTCCACACATTTAACTTGCGGGGACAGAAATGTGCAGCGGAAATGCGTCACTTGGTTTTATCATTGTAAAATTTTTTATCATTGCATACATTTAGCTGGGGCACATTCATTTCAGCTTTTTGTTGATATGAAATAAAGCATGTTTTTCATATATGATGGTCACACACATTTCTTCCCTGTGACGGACATCTCGAGGAAATCCAGTGCCAAATCTTTCGTGAATTACCAGGCACGCAGAAATCACAGCTGGACAACAACTAACAAAAATGTCATATACCAGAACCTTACAATGTGCAATGCAAGCCGAATGAAATTCCAATGACACTTTCATTTACTGTGTAATAGCAAAAGGGTATTTTCCACTGCATAATGTTAGGAGTGCTTATTGATACGTTAACATCTAAGTGCGCGTTGTTTCACTGTTCGATTTCACTGTTGAATACATGCGTTTCAATAGTAAAACGCAGAAAAATACAGGAAAATAAGTAATTGGTACAATTCCATATTTCTGTCAATAATGCAATGTTTTGCCGTCATTAAAGATGCATTAAAATATTTTCAGATATGGGAAAGCGAGATGCAGAACGTGCAAGTAAACCTCTGAAAGTCGGAAAAAAGGTTGGGGAAAACGAGTACTGAACGCTCGCGTGAATGGAGAACTCGTCTCACAAACCAAACTGGAGCGACTTCAAATGAACTCCAACCGGAAAATTTCAACAACACGATATGGAACAACCATCGATGCTGTCTTCCAGCGTAATCTAGATAGATTACAGTCTCGAATGTACATATCTTACTTTAGCTACCACAATCCGATTGTATCTATTCTACCGAAACGCAGCACAGAAAGAATAAATTATTGTTATTTCATAATATATCCAGAATACGGTTATTACAATTCCCTCTTTTCTCAATGACTCGTATCAAGCCACACACATACCGCACGCACGGTGTTTACAAATACACATTTTTCGGGACTGTTGGATACAGTCGCACCAGTTTTTCGTCCACTCCGCGAGTCTTTGGAACCCTTTGCCTATACAGATTAAACCCATTCGCAATTCCAAGAACTTCAAATATAAAATTGTTAAATACCTTTCAGTGCAGCAATGATGATAAAAATAATAATAAATATTTTTCAAGATAACTATAATTTTCTCCTTAATAACTTACCTTTAACCTTGAATTTTTGAATTTTTTGATAATCATTCTTTATCACATTTGTTAATTTTGCCATCTTTATTAATATTTATTCAATGTACATACATATAGATGCAATTACTTTTTGTACTATAAAAGACCAAGTCTTATTGTACAACTCAAAACTGAAGATAAATAAATAAATTGATAAATTGAAATTGAAATTGAAATTGAACTAAATGATCAAAAATTGAGCATGACAATCGAGGATGAAATAAATGTATGCGTTATTTTACTACTACCGTTTTCTTCTTTCTTTTTTTTTAATTTTGACATTCTCATCCACTCTTTCTGAGCTTGGTTCACAATGGCGGACGATTCTACTAAAATGCGATCAACGAGATTGTACTTTCTTACTCATAGGTGGCGCCCAGTGACAGGAGCGTTACATTTCAAAATATAAGTAAATAAGTACGTTACAATTCTAATATCTTTTGCAATATTTTTATTTACAAAAGAAGCCTTTAAAAAAAATACTAATGCCAGTTTTACTAGGAAAAGGTTTTTGTAAAAGTTCCTTAAACATTTTTCAGGAGTCCCTGGGTCCAATAAGTCAAATTCTCCGAAACATCGATTTAATGCTTTTTTTCTCTCGGTAATAAATTGCACTTACAAATTAATCATTATGTCATTTCTGTCGAAAAATTATAAAAAAACACTTTTGAAGTAAAAATTCTTAGGTCGCAGTGAAATCGCAAGGCCATGTAACGTTTTGAGGATTGCAGTCAACTAGAGAGAAGAAATTTGTAACATAGAGCACGAAAGTGACAACAATAAATTACACTATTCAAAGAAAAATTTTCAAAATTATTGACAATAACAAGTTACATATACTTACATGCTCGTATACAAAAAAAAAAAAAAAAATTGTTGACAACAACAATTGGCTTAGCCTCAGATAACATTTTTTTTTAAATTGAAAGAACAAATATAAGCATACTATACAGCCAACTAGATACTAAAAAAATATTTTGTTTTATTAAATTCAAGTTAAATATGTTTGAAATAGGCAAAAAAAAAAAAAAAAACTACCTACCATTTATCCTGTATGCAAGTGCACTTGCAGCTGGATAGCTTTGGTACCTAATGATGATATAAACGACACTCATAAAGATATATTATACATTTTATATAGATATTCTTTATTTTCATGTTCTGTGAATGTACATTCATTGTGCCATATAAATTATGTTATACAGCTTGGCTTATTAGCCGTCTGCCGCTTAAACTTTAAATACATTAGGATTTTACAAATAACAAAGAGAGAATACGGTTAATACAAATTATTTCAAATCTTAGCTCGTGACATAACAAATTGAGCAAAGTAAAAGTAAAGAAAAAGTTACTACAAGTGTGCTATTACCTTATATAAAAAGAAAACTAATTTTAGCAACTAAACAACCAATAGATTGAGAGGAGACAGAAGTCTTGTAAATGTACATAAATAGGCTTTTAGTTTGGCTAAAACAAAATAAAACGGGATTTACATTGGTGCAAAAGAATTTCGATAATTCATAGCATGGACAACAAATCGAGTAAGCAATCTCCACCCACTACATCCATTAAGGATTTGAGCACTTTCTTCAAACGATAAATAGCTTTTGTCAAAGTATAGTCTACGGATTTCCTGCAGAATTGGACATAATGCAAGGAAGTGAAAGACATTCTCGTCTTGATCAAGGTTACATAGTGAACACCTGGGGCTTAGATCGCTTCTATGCGGTCTGGAGTTCAGCTCTATCATTTCTGTACGAATTTTAAAGATCAGTCTCATTTCCAGAACTGAACTTATTGCTAAAATAATTGTTTGCTCCCAAGGTATGATTAAGCTGCCTATAAAGTGATCTGGTCGATGACTCTTTAGCTCTATCCAAGCAAAGCTTAAAGAGATTGTTGTCAACAGCAGAAATGCAATCGTGGAGAATACTCCTCCACTCCCAGACGTTTCTCTCGTTCAGCTGAATAGATATATTGTTTGCTGCGGCTAAATCGTACCAGTCTTTAAACGGCGAGTAGTTACATCTGAAAGCGATAAGAAGGACTTTTTTCTGCAGGTTATTATTAGACCTTAGTATAACTTTGCTGATGTAATCTGCAGTTGCCTTTAGGTTCTTTGTAAAAACGTAAGGTAGGCCTGATTCTACATGAATTGCGTAGCTAGGTGTAGATTGTGGAAGCCTAAAGATCCTTTTGAAAAAAATACCTCTGTATGCTTTCAATCTCATCGCGCTGTCGATAGCCATAAATTTCATTCGCGTAGCAAAAACAACTATTAATCGTAGCATTGAAAACCCTAAATTTGGAAACAGGATCCACATGTTTATTTGAAAAGAACTTAGACCACATGATGTTAATTGCTGTTTTGGCTACATGAGTTCTTTCTTTGATGTGAGGTCTTATATTGAGATTGTACGTTAATACAAATCCCAAGTACTTGAACTCATTTACAACCTCGATTCGGGTACCATCTAGTGACCAGACATGTTCTCTGCCACCACGATTTTGTGTTCTGAAGACAAGAATCTTAGATTTATCTGTGTTAATTTTTAAATCCCAATTGTCGCAATAGTTCTTTAACTTATTAATTTGAAGCTGGAGAGTATAGGGATTGTCAGAAAGGATAACAAGATCATCTGCGTAAAGTAAACTTTGACATCTACATCTCCGAACTTAATGCCTCCTGGGATACTGTCACATACGTCATCTATAAAAAGAGAGAAAATAAGAGGGCTCAGAACACACCCTTGAGGAACACCAGAATCCGTAGGGAAAGTGGATGATTTTATTTTACCATTGCAGACCGCTGCACACGTATTTGCAAGAAGTTCCTCGTAGATTCTAATTATTTTTGACGATAGGCCTATCGCAGCAAGCTTAAATATCAGTGACCTTCTATTGACGGTGTCAAAAGCAGCTTTGAGGTCCACGAAAAATACGTACAGTTTTTTTTTCTTCTCTATAAACCGTTTTGCAATTGTTGTTAGAACAAAAATCTGGTCCACTGTCGACATATTAGCTCGAAAACCGTCCTGGAAGATGCTGAGGACGCTATTCTGTTCCACCCAACTCACTAACCTATGGTAAAGAACTTGAGTGAACAATTTTCTTAGCGAACTGAGCATTGAGATATTATTATACATGCAGTATATTAATAGCATTGTATAGAAACTTGGTTGACGTGTTGGTGGTGTGGGGGTAGAATTCTTTTAGCATGATGAGTTTCTTTATAACTCCTTATAGCCAATACTTCCCCGAGTATTTTGAGCTAAAATCAGATTGCTAAATAAAAAATTTTGCATTTTTTTTGTGCTTTGGGGGTGGTAGGCGCACATTCCATACATTAAAGAATATGCATCGTATGTGTGCGTAGGCCGTACGGCGCATACCGCTTGTTAAAAAGAATGAGAGGCACTTTGTGATTGTTGTTCATACTAAAGGTAGGTATCTTTTATTTGCAAAATTTCATTGCTGTATGAGGCCTATACCTAAAAATTTTAAACAAAATTTTAACCACTCGCTCAAGTAGTCGTAGCATTATAAATAACACTGAGCCACTGTGTGTATAATAATTTACAATTCTATCGGAAAGTAAAGTGAAAAATAGAAATCATCAAAAAGAGTGATTTAGGTATTTCTTTCGTTAAGTTGTTAGAATATAATTATATCCTCTATACTAGATAGGTACCTACTAACGAATTCCTCTAGTAAGGCTTGCAGAAAAAATAAACAACCGATGCTATTTTGTGGATGAGTGAGTATGAAAAATAAAAATTTAATATTAAATCTAAAATATTCATTTTTATGTGAAAACGCTTAAAATATTATCAAAATATTAATTTATTAGGTAAAGCTTCGGTTCGGAGTTTTACTTCTGATGATGTGTGGTCACAAGCACACTCTCCTTTTTTTTATTTATTTGTAAAATGACCAAGTTTTGACGGTTTGTTGAAAATGTTTGTTTAATTTGTTTTGTCTTTTTTCCGTTGACTAAGTTTATCTTATCAACTTATGTCCCATTTTCAATGATAAAAATTAAGGACTTATGTCCCGAACGGGTGTGACATAATCTCGAATTCGATTCTTAAAAACAGATGATTTTTTGTTTTTATTTATTGCTAAAACTTGCCCCTCTGGATATTTTGACATTTTCTGAGCAGTCCTTAATAGACTTTTCTTGGTGAATTTTGTAGGTTAAATATATAACTGTTTGTTTTAAAGTAGATTTGGCTGAACTATTTGCAAAATCTTAGGTGAAATATCAAATTCAGTCCAAAGTGTTACTTCTTCTAGCCCCGTGAACGGAAAAAAGTTCGAATTTTGTAATACATGGATACGGGTAGGTACCCTAATGATATCTTCGTAACAGATTTCATCACCCACCCTGTTGTTCTTGTACCTTTGGAATAATTGTGCAAGGGTAGGTCCAGGTAAATTTGAATACATTTTGTTTACAAACAAAAATTAGGTATAGAGCCTGATTAAAAACGAATTAACTACAATCTGTCCATCGCCTGGACATAATTATCTATAGGCAACCTCCACTTACATTTGGAACGTGAATTCGTATCTCGTCCTTATCGGTTCGTAAAAAACACCCACATACTAAATTAAATAGGATAGTTCCAGGTGTACCTAGATAACGTATGGGAAATTTGTTATATGACGGGAGATGTTTAACTAACTTCTGATCTGTTTGTAAGTATAGTTTACTCTGTGAAACCGGCACAAGCACACTCATTTCTATACGAAAGGATTGTGTGCCACATCAACCGAAAAAATAACCAATACTTCATATATTTCGCAAGACATTGCTACTAAGCTCTTCAGCATTATCTGGCCACACAGAAATTGTTCGCATCTCCTGAAAGATTTATGACCAACCCATTTCTACATCTTTCATACAGTTCAGTGACATGCCCAACAAAGATGCCGCGTGATTCACTGTATTATTGAACGAGAAAAAAAAAATGTATAAAAAGGAAAAAATGTCAAAAAAGGATAAATTCGCCAAAATAAGGAAAATAAATAGGAAGCTGGAATGAGTACCACTGCCATACATGTGGCCGCGATGGATTCTAATTTAAGGAAAAAGCCAATAAAACCTAATGACATGAGAGAATGGAATTTCCCCATATAACGTACGCACATCGGTGCAGGCCGATTTTACGGTTCGTAAGGCACAACTGCAAAAAAAAAAAAAAACACGACTTGCTGGTACACAGAAACAGAACTACAGCGACAGAATGTCGTTGAGCAGCAGCAGTAGCACATCCTCCACACTCCACTCGTATGTCCGTTACCGTTTCCTATGGTTGATTCAGCGCGGAGGGTGTGTGCAACTTGGCCCTTGTGCGGTAGTACAACATACTTACTTTGCAGTTTTGCGCCCACCCTCCATTTTGTGTTGGCGCGCGTATTTGTGAAGGTAATGCTTATTTGGTCCTTCATGTTTGTTGTGTACAACAGCAGTAACATATAGCAAGAGAGAATGAAAAAAAAAAATGGCGAACACCGTAAAAAAGGGAAAATATCCTTCCACTAGCCAGTGAGTGGAAACTGTTGATTGATGCTTCGGCCGCCTGTTAAGTATTGATAAGAATATTTCGGTTTTTCTTATTTATTTTGTGACTATGGTTTTTTTTTTTAAGACTGCGATAGGAGCTACTTAGGTCGACACAAGGACACAGCACAGTGTAAGTAGGAATAAGAAGGTCATTTTGCAATGTGGAGTTTTGATAACAAATGTTATTTTAGAGACACATATCCTTGACTGATACTGAAATGGAGTGAATAATTTCGAAATTATTTGCAAAGATTTGATTTACCCTTGCTTCAACCACAAGCAGATAAATTAGGTTCATGTATCTAGGTAAAGATAAAAAAGTCAAAGTAAATATTAAAAAAAAAAAAAAAAAAAAAATAGTTGGAGCAAAAGGTCCGGAGGGACCCTAGGCCTAGCTTCTCGCAACCATTCGTTTTGTGTGAGCTTTTTCTTTTTGGAACGAATGGAAGGGATCTACAATTTTATGCCGACTCCAAACGGCTTATTGAGAAGCTCTTTCAAGACAGTTATACTCTCGGATGTTTGTCAGACGTTCGCGAGAGGTGGCACAGTGAAAAAAAAACTCTAAGTTGGAATTTGGGTTTTTGCGGGATTCGAACCTCGAACCCTCGCTTAGTAGTCCAACACACTAACCACTAAGCCACTGCGCCTAGATAAATATTTATTAGGAAGAATTATTGGATGCCAAATCAGGACCGCACGGCGATTTTCGGAATTTTTTCTCTTCCTAAACCTGATTTACAGCAATACGAACAAAACGAAAGAAGAATCATGAAAATCGTCCCTGGGGTTATCGAGTTATAACATCATCCAGTTTCACTCCAAAAGAATTATAATATAAAGAAGACAGAAGATTTAGACCTTTATGATATTCAAATAATAAATAATCTTACAGTAAAACAGTATTTTTTTTAAACAAAAGCGCTTGAAATAAAACAAAACTGCAAAATTATTCTATTTTCAATATACATTCGTAGAAATTTGTGTTTGCAAGACTTAAAATCGATTCGAGTTGGTTTGGTTGCAAACATTTTTAACTTTCCCTATTACGTAGTAAGAGATATTTATTGTTTTCGTTGCAAATTTATAACTGAAGATGTTAATCAATTCTGACATTACGATAACAGAGAAACTAAAAAAAGTACGTCGCAAAATTCTGACCGTCTGTCCGTTTGTCTGTATGTCTGTTTTTCCACAGGGCTACGCCCAAACGACTGCCCGGATTTTGTTCAAACTTCATATTTGGAGTTTGGGGCCGTTTTTTTCTTTTGGTAAGGTAAATTCAATATTATTCATACTGCCCTTACAACATTTTCGTACCATTTTTATGTGTTCGAAAACGGCTCTAACAATTGCAAGTAGGTGAGTTTTGCATATTCAGTTCTTCGCTAAAAATCGAATAAATATACTTTTGCAATTTATGAATACCTCGAAAACGGTCCAAACGATTGTAGCAAAAATTCATATTAAATGTAAAATGGTCATTTCTAACTTAATGGCAGGCAAGTATCACAGGGGATCTTATAATGGTCTTAGTGTGTCGACTAACCTAACCAGTTAGCCGACAGCCATTTCAACCTAACTTAATGGCAAACTCATTTTTTCTCTGTGTTATCGTAAAATCATTTTTATAGAAAGTCATTTTTTAAAAATTTAGTTTTCCTTAGTTAACCTGAAAATGCCAATAACGATTTTGACCAAAAAAGGCAAACTTAGAGTAAATTTGGTGTGTTCAATATTATTTGTCCTTAACTTTCAATTCGAATCACCGAAAACGGTAGTTTTAAAAACTACTTGTATTACGAAAACCACAATTTCGATTAAACTTTAAAAACCAAGTAATGCTTACCTCCCGAACAATAACTTATATTCGATTTCCAGCTTAATAGTAAAGCAATAGTATTTTTGAAACTAAACATTCCAAAATTTGGTACTGTTTTGTCTGCAAAATTTTGAAAAACCGCTCTAACGATTTTGATAAAAATACATTTTGAAGACAATATCAGTATTCTAAATAAGATCGCGTTCTTAGTTTTTCTCAAAAAATTTCAAGTAAAACAGCTTTTTAATTATTTCTTAAAAATGACTAGGTATCCAAAAGCCGATCTGAGTTCATATTTATCTTAAAACTCACTTCAAAGTTGAAATAGCAACAGTGTAAAAAATGCAATAGCAGCAATGTAAAACTTATTTTCAGCAAATATAACCCACTTCTTCTCTTTTCAACAATATTTAATATGCACCTTCAAATAATTTCCAGGTTATGAGGAAATCCGGGCAGGGGCTTAGCTTTGGCTGTAGGCCTCGGAAAGAACGGACAGATGGACAAATGGAATTTTGCGACGCCCTTTTTGAGTTTCTCTATTATATGCTAATGTCAGTATTGATTAATATCTCGATTTCGAAATTTCGTACGAATAAAATATCTTTCTCCTACTACGTAATCGAGAATAGAATAGAAATTTATAGAAACAGATTGATAAGCAAAGAAAATCAAGATTTTTAAAAAAGTTATCTTATTTTTGATAACAAGAACTAGTTTTTAAGTTTTCAAGATTTATTCTTTAGTCAGAATATGAATAAAATACTATTCATAACTATTTTCTCAGTCTCGTATGTAACTAATAATCCAAAATTCTTTTCCAAGCATAAATTTGTTGGGTTATTTATTAAAATATTTAATATTCCATTAAAAGAATCAAGTCCGGATATTCAAAAATAAATTCTTACGGTAGCAATTGTTTTCAAGTATTTATTTTAATTTCTATAATGGAATTTTTGAATGTAATCCTTGTTTTTTTATGTGTGTAACGAAATAAGACCAAACATTTTTTCTTCGCCCAACAATGCATTCTTGAACTGAAAAAAAAGTCAACAATTTGTTGTATGCCAAACTACAAAAATGTTATTTGTGGTTGATCGCGCGAAAGTGAAGTTGCAAAAAATGGAAAGTGAAAGCGAAGTTAATTTAATTACAGCAAACGCAGAAATAAAGACTATCGAAAATGGAACAGTACATCTGTGTTTCAATTGGGGACTATCCGACGAAGAGATTTTAGCATTTTAGGAGTGCCAAATTTCCAATCAGGAAATACTTAAAAATTAAAGGTAAGCCGATGTGTTAAAACTATAACATTAAGTAATAATAAAAGACTTGTACGTTTTTAGTTTTTTTTTTTTGTATTTTACATAGTTTGATTTGAATTTTATTGAAATAAAATAAATGTTTTGTTATACTTACACACCGATTGCAGTTGTTTCTTTTTTGAAATAGAGTCTATCGCCTATTAGCCTTTAAACTCTTCAGACCCAGACGAATAAAAGCAGGGAAATGATAGATTTTAGTGGATTTTTAATCTTTAATGAGATGAAATAAGAGATTTGCATTTAAAAAAAAATATTTTTATTAACTTCATGGACAAATTCCTGGTGCACATAATGTGTACCTCAGGTCTATCATGGCATAAAATACCCTTATTTAACTTTATTAAAAAGTGATACAGTAAAAAAAAGGTGTTTTTTCAAATGCACAAATAAACCTGTCACTTTGTGCAGATTGTACGGCAGCGAAATTTGCATCTAGGAAGCCTGCATTTCGATGAAAATCTATCGTAAAAAAAATGTAACTAGTATACTCGTATAGTCCTGAAGTACACATATGTGTAACTCCAAAGTATGTAGCTCATATATTTTATTTTTTTATTTTTATTTTATTTTATTTTATTTTCAATCAATCAAATGAGTACATCAACTGTTCTCGCTAGATTACTTAACAAAGAATATACTTAAAAACTACCACCAAAGCCTAATAATAGAATTAATTTAATCTTGAATGAATCCCTAGTAAAATGAAAATCGAATATACTACAATATTTATTGGATTCTCTAAGACATCTGGAAATTGGTTCATTGTATCCATAATTAACTCTATGATAAGGTATATAAAATAAAAGATGATTTCTAAGAGCTCTCGAAGGAGCATAAAATCCAATTAATGATAATAGGAAAGGGCAATCGATATGTCCATTTATCAAATCACGAATAAACATAATTGAAAAATATTGCCTATGCTTAAAAAGAGGTAAGATACCAAATAATTTGCACCTCGTTTCGTAAGATGGCATTTCAATATCCCATCGCAGTCTACGAACGGATACTCTAGTAAGACGCTTTTGGATTTTCTCTATTCTAATAGAATGCACTTCATAAAATGGATTCCATACTATACTGCAGTACTCAAGATGAGATCGAACAAAAGCAAAAAATAAACAGTTAAGAGTATGTGGATCTTGAAAGTCTTTCGAATTCCGCAATATAAAACCCAGCATCTGATTACCTTTCGCAACCAAAGACTCAATGTGTTTGCAAAAGCTAAGTTTTACGTCAAAAACTACTCCAAAATCTTTTTTCGATGAAATATTGGACAGAGGGGTATTATCAATTACATACGTAAAGTGAATTGGAGAGAGGTTGCGATAAAAAGAAAGGCTTTGACATTTAGAGACATTGAGATGAAGGTCATTATTGTGACACCATATGGAAAGTCGTTCAAGATCCACTTGTAAAAGAATACAGTCGTGAACTGAACGTATAGGTCGAAATACCTTCAAATCGTCGGCAAACATAAGACACTGGGAGCTCAAAAACAAGTCAGGAATGTCATTAACAAATAAAAGGAAGAGCAGAGGGCCTAAATGACTTCCTTGAGGTACTCCAGAGGTAACATAAACTGGTGACGAGAACGTGTCATTTATGCGAACATACTGGATACGATCAGTTAAGTAGGAATGAATCCACTTTAGGAAATCAGAGTGAAGTCCTAAGCCAATTAATTTGGAAACTAATATATTGTGGTTAACGCGATCAAACGCTTTAGCAAAGTCCGTATATATTACATCACATTGCAAGCCATTCTCAAGGTATTTCAAGGCAGAATTACAAAAAATTGAGATATTTGTGGCAGTAGATTTGCCTGCAACAAAGCCATGTTGAAACGGAGAGATAAATATCTTCAAGAGAGGTGTAAGTTTGTCACAAACTATTTTTTCAAACAGCTTAGGAATAGTAGAAATCTTGCAGATAGGACGATAGTTATAGTAATATCATGTCTCGATCCAGATTTATGTATGGGCGTTAAAAATGAGCTCTTCCAATTTGTCGAAAAATTTCCGCCGGAGAGACAAATTAAACAGAAAACACCGAGGTACAGAAAATGCAAGGGAGCACTTTTGAAGTAAGATTGGCGGGATGCCATCTATACCAGGATTTTTATCTAAATTTAATAAAGAAAGAGCATTTTGAACTTCAGGGATTGAACACTCTAAGTTCCCGATATTTAAGTAATCACAGGACGTTGAGGTATTACTAGGAACTGCCGGTGTTGCAGTACCACAAGAATATACAGACTGGAAGTGGTTAGCGAACATATTACAGATGGTTGAAAGGTCAGACGAAGATACGTTATTTAGACTCATACAGTTAGGAATACCATTAGATTGTTTTTTGCTATTAATAAAGCTCCAAAAGCGTTTACTATATGTCATTAAATCAGATTCGACAGAAAGAACATACTGTTTGTAAAGAAACTTATTTAAAACATCAAATTGTTTTTGGAGCATGCGGTAAACGTTCAAAAGTTCCGGGTTGTTATTACTATTACGGAACCGCTAATAGGCCTTATTTTTCCTATTATTTAAATTTATGATTCTGTCACTAAACCAAATGGGTTTATTACCCTTGACAGACTTCATTTTAGGTGTAAACAAATCAATTGCCATATTTACAGTATTCATAAATAAATTTAGAGAATCATCTAAATTACAATTTTTAAGGATATCCAACCAATTCTTGCTATCTAAATAGTTTGAAATATTGCGGAAATTGGCTTTAGCATGGTTATATTTAAAATAAGTGTCACCGGAACCTGGTTTAAAAAATGCATAAAATTCAAACTGCATGGCTAATGCTACATGAAAAACAGAATTAGGAAAAAGTGGGATGTTGGAGTTGGTGATACTAATGTCGAGCTCGAAATCAACAAAGACCAAGTCAAGGATATTATTAAATTCATTAGGAAAATGATTTATCTGACGAAGATCAAGCTGGGCAAGAGTATCAACGACTTCACGCTCATAATCTAATTTAACATTAAATGGAAAAAGTCTACAATCATCGCAGTCAAATGACCAAATTAAATTGGGTAAATTAAAGTCCCCTAGAAGAATAGCGTGCTGATGATCTTTTAAATTATTTAAGATAAAGGAACAATTCTCTATATGTGCTTTATATAATAGGTAAGGACTCCTTGGTGGTATATAAATTACAATAACAATAACTTCAGTTCCAGCAATGAATTTTATTGAGACTGCTACTTGGTCGACATCTAAATCAGCTGCTGTTGGAGGTAGATTGATTTCATCACTGCGCAAAGAGGCCCGAACCGAAACCAATACTCCACCGCCTCTCTCGCAATCGGTTAGAACGAAGCAGCGGTCCTTGCGGAAAACTTCGTACTGGTCCTTGTTGAACAATTCTTCGTTGTAATGATTCTGCGTAAGCCAAGTCTCAGTTAACACAATAACATCATATTGACCAGATGAAGAGAAGAGCAAGACATCGCGGAGCTTAGTTCTTAGACCACTCATAGCTCAGTTTTGTTAGAAATAACATGAAAAGATATATTTTCGAACTTTCAAACTAAAATTGAACTCAGAAGCACGTCACAAAAAAAAAAAAAAAAAAAAATACTGTGAAACAAAAATTAGACATTTTTACCTGAATAATTACTTTTTCAATCGGAGGAACCAAAAAAAAAAAAAAAAAACCATAAAACTGGCCTACCTAAAATTCAAATCATGAAAGTTATTAAACGCTTAGCGCCATCTAAAAATTTATACCGCAAAAGGATTATATATACTTGATATTTAACTGCAGCTAATTGCGAAAAGATGGATGTAGTGTGGCACATATGTGCACCTACGGTCTGAAGAGGTACTCGAACAATATTTTAAGGTGTATCGAAGCAAATGCATTACCTACTAATTACCATACATCCTAAAATGTTGTTCGTGTTCAATTGCTTTTTTTTTTTTTTTTTAGAAAAATGGGACATGCAAAATGTTAAGCATTTACATTTCAACATTTTTTCAACATTTGAGAAACGAAAAACAATTGAGACGAAAATTTAATTCTAGTTAAGACGAAACAAAATGTGAGTGACAAAATCTAGTTTACGATTAAATCCAAGATTAAAAGCCGAATTAACAATTAAAATTATTTTATTTTGATTCAACAATTGTTGAATCATTTTAAAATGTTCTTGCCAATTTCTCACAATCACAATTATTTTAGTTCTAAAACATAAAACAAGTTCTTAACATTTCTTTTTGTTGTAGGAACAATTATATTGTTGGGATAACATTATATTGCTCTGAAGAGCCTGACATTCTTAATTGTTAAAGTAAGAACATGATTTGTGGACTTTTACTAACAATTCATTTTTTGGGCAATATTTTTATTTTTATTTTTATTTTTAAAAAATCATAATCTCACATTATTGCCAAGACTTCCCTTCTTAATTCAAGGAATTTGTTATATTTCGGATAATTATAACCAACGAAAATTGTTGGCATAAAACATAAGATTCTTGGCATTCGAATTTTTGTTTTCTTATAGTGATCGACATTGAAATGCACTGTCAAACATTTCTACGAACTTCTTCGTCACTGTCCAACCGCATACCTTCTCCCTTTTGGACTAGATTGCCTTTAGATTTAATTTTTGAAATGTTTTTAGCACCGTATACTAATAACAAATTTCAGTCTCGACTTTAAATTTACGGGAGCTCACAATTGAAAAACTCGTATTGAAAATATAAACACTATGAACTACAAAAATGTGAAGTCGGAACTAAAAATGTTAAAAATGGTAATACATTCATTTACTTATGGTTCAGTTTGCTTGAGCTGAGTTTAACGCAGGTGGGTTTCGTTTTTTTTTTCTATGACTCGCGATAGCAGTGACCCTGATTTTCATTTAAGTCTCGCTGTTTATGAAAGGACTTAGCTAAATTATGTACTGTACTAAATCTTGTCAGTGGAAACATGGGCACTTCAACACTTTGTGATAACTTGATTCTGCATTTATGTGACCCATTTCCAAGCGATTTAAATTTGTATTCAACAAAGTCCTTGTCATATTTCACAGTCCGTAATCATGCGCACACTGTGGACAAAACTGCAAGCAATTTTCACAACACTGTAAAACGTGATAATGTCACAAAAACCCAAAACCATCTCCTCAGATAGATATTTCTACAAGAACTGATGTTTGTCATCATTCGGCCCGGTTTAAAAATAGAATGAATCTCTAACACGACACTCCACCACAGATTTCGGATTTCACAATCGATCCTCAAGTGCTTTGTTTATTAACACACCGGCTAACTCTGCACACACAATAATCCGCCCCCTCCTTTCAAAAGATTCATATTACAGCTAGTCGAGGACTTTTTGTTTTGATGGCACAGTTCGCCTGAATTCTGAATCCCTACTAAGCCTAAACCAAACCAGTATTTCTGTGGTTTCCTCTATCTTCTGCTCTGTATACCTGCATGAATCGCAAAAGTGTGTAACCCCAAAGGACGGCAACAACAAATTCACCATTTACGTCACTTCCTTTTGTAAATGAATGGAGGTTCGGCAGAAGGGATTTCTGCTTTGGCAACTTGCATCCCTTCTTGAGAAAGAACTTCTCTGAATGACATGCGACAGCCAAGATATCAAGGGTCTGTGCTGTCACTTCGACATGGATGGGACAAACAGTCGAGCACTCTGTTTCCATATGCTCCTTGAAAGGGGGACATCTAATAAATATAAAAATATAAAAAATGGTCTAGGGGTTAATTTACCTGAGCAGATCCCTTTTTTTCCAAATTAAACCGTCCAAGTGCATTGTTTCCTACAGTTCGTGCTGCATTTGGGAATACGTTTGGGCAAAAAAAAAAAATTATAAAGGATTCATTCAAAGGGTTAGGTCCACACAACACAATGGAAGAGTTTTGCATCATGTCATGCCAGCGAAAATATATTAAGAGAATCTACAATTTACAAGATTCTCGCACATTCACGATGAGTGAGTTATGATGATGATCGTGCACATTATTGGAAAAAGGGCAGAACATTAACCCCTCGGAGGGATGCTTCCGCAAGCATTGTCTGTGCGCTGTGCGGATCCTTCTCGCACATATGTTGCACTACGTGCTTTATTTTGCTTTTATTCTGTTTTTGTTTGTCTCTACATTGAGTGTGAGTTCAGATGCTCAGGTAGAAAAGGGGTAAAGGTAGGCCGTAGCCCGTATGACACGAATTGCGTTATCGTGATCGAGTTCTCACGTTCTTTTCGAATGCTCCGGTCGTGGAGAGCTCGATCGAAGTTAGTGATTAGGTACATTGTTCGATCCACTTAATTTGGCAGTGGGCCATTTGGCTGTTCACGGTAGTGAAGATCAATTTGTCTGCGATAAGGCTGAGTCAAGTGCGATTTGATTAGATCGGATTTAAGTAAGAGGTTGGCCCTTTCGAAGTTTCAATTAGGTATAGTGCAGCGCAGATTTGAGTGTATAGATTGTCGTGGGCCTGGTGTTCCCCGGTCTTAGTAGATGATTTATGTTGTTGTGTGTCCTTAAATCATTTGAATTTATAATTTCTTTCTTTAATTAAATTTGCGAAGTAAAGATGCATACAAACTTGCAAACTCATGCAAAATTGTTACAAAATTGGCCGCTTTTGAGAAGCTAAGTTCTTTCTGAAACTATTTCCCAGTGCGGTCTTTTTGCCTTAGTTGCTTTGTCAATTTTTTTTTTTACTGATAGTTTCTGTATCTCTGGAGAAATCAGCCGGGTGCGTCTGCTACGTAGCTGCCAGATCTGATAGCTACACCTCAGAAGTACAAAACTTGATTAGGTACATTTATGGTGTTTGTTTTGCGCAAGAGTTTTTGCGAATTCAACTAGGTAAGTATGCATTTTACGTTGGGATTTTGTCTGTTAAATCCACGCAACATCTAAAACCTAAGAGCAAAATTACAACAAAATCAAATGAAAAAGCGCCAATTAAAAATTGACATTTATTAGTTCGGCTTACGGCCAAATTCGAGTACACTCCAGTGGCGTTGCAAGGGGGGGGGGGGGGGGCAAGGGGGGCACAGGCCCCGGGCGGCACTTTGCTAGGGGCGGCAATTTGGAGCAGTTAATTTTTTTTTTTTTTTTTAGTAAATAATTTATATAATATTTATTAATATCATTTTGGCAAGTTCTGGTTAGAGAGCTATAATTGCCTACTGTACTATTTTATAAGCTCTTACGATTTACAAGTTGACAGGCGTAGTAGGAGTATCTGTTTTTTGATTGCAAGTAGTGTTGGTGATAGATCGATATCCTTACATATATGTACGAGTATATCTAAGAATCCAGAGATTTCTTCTTGAATTTGCATTAGAGGTTATAGACTGAATATCCCGATGGACGTGTGTGGGGGTGTAAACGAAGTGGGATTTTCTGATTGTGTAACGACCCAAGTGGTTGGAATTATTTTACACACTAACCACTAAACCACTGGGCCTACACTTTCGAGATATAAGCAGTTTTTAAAATTAGCGTTTTCGGTGATTCGAATTTAAAGTTAAGGCCACAATAATTTTGGAAACAAATAATTTTACTGTAACTACTCATTCTGGTCAAACCCGTTATCGCATTTTTTTTTTCTTAAAACTAAGGAAAACGATATTAAAAAAAAAACTTCTTTTCAAAAATCTATTGTACGATAATGGGTATGGTACGTTTCGATTAAATTGTTGGGAAAATTGACGTTTCGCCGGGGTCGGAAATGATCAATCTGGGATATAGTAAAACGTCGAAACGTTATTTCGTTGGAAAATTTAAGGAATAAAAAACCGAATTTAAAATTCAGGATTGCAAAATAAAGGAAATATTTAACGACTAAAGGCAAACAAAGAAAAACCGAATGAATTTTGCAAAATAATGGTAACCCTACGATTTAGACAAAAACTGAGCCCCCTATTCAGGTAGAAATTACCATATTACCATAGAAATGAATTTTTGTTTTCGAGATACAGTCGAACTTCGATAACTCGAACCATCATTACTTGCCACGAAAAAAATTCGAGTTAACAAGACTTCGAGCTATTAAGTAAAATACAAAATTGATATAAATTAATATGTACATATTTATTTGCGAATATATATAAGACAACTAAGTACAGGAAAGGAACATATTCATTATTTAAAATAGTCTGTTACACATTATGATTGAAGAGTATTTTTATTTTGGTTTTCAAACAAAAATCTTCAATGGAATTTAAATCATTATAAGCATAATTGGTTTTTCTTTCATTAGTCTTTAAATATAAACGCAAAATGTTTAATGACTTTGCATCCAACTCGTTTGAAGGTGGTTGAGTCAAATCATCCTCCAAATTTTATTTTGTCTTCCTCTTATTTTTCAAAAATTCAAACCAATATCGTTATAGTAATTATGTCTTTTGTCAATTGTCACTCACATATACGAAAATCACAATTTTCTACATGGTATGTATACTAGGAACATACAAACATATAATATCTTCGAGTTATCAAAACATTCGAGTAATAGAAGTTCGAGTTATCAAATAAAGATTACATGTAAATTTTAGTCTTGGCGCTATTGCCAACCAATTTTATTCGAGTTATTAAATACTAGCAGACCCGGCGAACTCCGTTCCGCCCAAATTCATAAATGTAATGAAAATAATATTTCCAAGCATGCACAGCGCATGCTAATTTACGTAACTCCGTCAATTCAAATTCTTTATTCAAAAGTTATATTTAATACATAAAAAATTCCATTGCAAGTATAGCAATGTCGATGTATTTCAATAAAACCGCAATGATTGACATGCCGGCCAACCTTCCGCTTTTGTACTAAAGTGGTTCGCCTACAGGTGAGCACGCCACATACAATTGGACCATGTGAAAAACATGGGAATTCAAGATTGATGCTACAAATATCCAGCGATTATCCTTGCGACTTATTATTTGTCATAGACACTTAAATGCCAAATCGTTCTGAGTAAGCGGAGTCCGCGATATGACAATGTTTGCCTTTTAAACTCAGAATCGTGATTACATGACATTTGATTTGAGATTCTTCACAATCATATCAAACGCGATCCGATACAAAGTTCCGGTGCATTAAGGGACGATTTATTCACTCGAAGTTGAACACAACTTGAGAGTTTGATGTATAAAAATCCCCTCCCCATGCCCTAAGGTTGTTCAACAAAATGATAATTGAGCCGAATTTTAATTTCAAATTGTGAAGCGGTAAGTCCGGAACATCCGAATTAGAAAATTAAAAATTTTAAATAATTTTTCTTGTATTGGAAGTGATACCACCCGTTTCCTATCCATTCTATTTTTTCCAAAGTGCGGTTCCTTTATTAGGATTAAAGACAAATCTGCGATCTTCTAAGTTCATTTTCTCTATCGCCGTTTTAAACATTGAAATGAAAGCGTTGATTGCATTATAATAATGGTTGCAATTGTCGAGTTATGTTTTTTGTCACTCCTGTTTGCCCTCTGTAACGCCTATCGACTTGATCATCCCCCGACAAAATGAAGTACACCTGCGAATTTTGCTGTAAGTCCTCATTTACTGGCAAAAAGGCACCCATCCGATGGTAAATTTGGCCTTGAATCTGTTAATCCGAATTTTGCGGCGTAGAATCCCGTGCCATTGTTAGAAAATGTGTGCATGATGTATAAGAGAAAATATTGCCCTGCCATACGAAAACAGCAGTTGTACTGTCAAATGTTCTTTAGAAAATCCTCCGATTCAAATTGCTCCGCAGGTGCTACTTTTACTTTGCCACTCGCACAGCAGTTTTTTAGCGCGTTTTAATGGTGGCACACAATTATAGTCATCGCTCCAATATCGAAAATCGCATCACCGACATAGTTTTCTGTTCTTTCTACTGAAATGCCAGTCCTTCGAATGTCAGCAACGACGTGCATCTTGCCACTCCGATTTGAACTTGCTCCCATCCCAGCAACAGTAGGATTTGACGCAGTTCTCATTACTCGCACTCTCAATTTTCTTGACTGTTGATCTGGTCTTATGCCATGCGATGTCCCACTTTTCGCTTTCTTCTGTAGTTTGGCTTCGTTGATATTTGTTGTTGAATTACTTGCCTCGTCGGCCAATATTTGTGCGCATACGTCTTGGCATTTTTAAAAAATAACTGAAATTTGCTTTTCAATAACTATTTTGTCCGCGTTTAAACTTTTTACATTTAATTTTTAACTTATCAACTGTGTAAAAGAAATGAAACTGTTGGAGCGATGCACAATATCAAAAACAAACCATCACTGTTGACCGACATATAATACATTAATTTCATCTTGATTTTATCAATCCAATTTTTGAAAAAAAAATCCGCACGTACATAGATTTCTAATTAGTTTTTGATATAGAAAAGTCAAAATAAATAGCGCAGAAAATCAAAAAAATCTGAAATGGAAAAATTAAAAAATAAAGTAGCCTATCGCAATACTCTATCCCGTAGCTTTCTATTAGTAAAAGAATTTTTGAAATCGGTTCGGTAGTTCCGGAGATTACCTTCCTCAAACAAACATTACCTCTTTATATAATAGTGTGATTCGAGTGATCGAAGTTCGACTGTATTTCGAAATTTCAAAAGTACCGTTATTCGGGGGCGGCATAAATTGGGTCCGCCCCGGGCGGCTCCAACCCACGCTACGCCACTGGTACACTCCTCAAGGACTATAACTTCAACTTCCATGATCTTTGAATTTCTTAATTTATTTCTTAAGTTCACAATAATTAATTTTATTCATTGCATATTTTTAACTGTAACAAAAACAACTAGTACAATAAACAAATGGATAAAATAATACGACAGTGTTCGTCAAAAGAAAAACCAACGAACTACCGAGATTTGCAACAATTTGTAACACCTTTCAGCCAAAAGCTTTCCCCGGGGGAAAACTTGTTGCGTGTAGATTTTTTTAAACTTAAATTTTGTTTGTTGTAAGTCGCAGTACACTTGAGCAGAAATAATTACGTATTTCAGATTTTGTGAACTGTCGCCTTAACTCTTACTCATACTGATGATGTGAGCATCGGAGGCTTCAAGATTTGTACGGCCGTGCACGCTGTTCTTCTTTTCTCTCCTTCCGAAGCGTGGCCGATGTTTCCAGATAATGGGTCAGAGCAATCTTCTGATGTTTTCCAATTTCTGCGAGTATACTTCGCTTACTTACTTACTTAGGTGGCGCTACAGTCCGGGGTGGACCTGGGCCTCAACCAATACGCCTCTCCAGTTAGCGCGATCTTTGGCTAACTGCCTCCAGTTGCGCACTCCAAGTTGGTTGAGGTCCCCTTTCACTTGCGCGCGCCACCTAAGGCGAGGTCTTCCTCTAGTGCGTTGTCCTTCCGGGTTAGAATCGAAGACTCTTCGGGCCGGAGCGTTTGTGTCCATTCGCTCTACATGTCCCAGCCATCTTAGACGACTAATGCGTACTTTTCTGACCAGGTCGATGTCGCTGTACAGCTCGTAGAGTTCGCTGTTTAATCTTCTCTTCCAAATACCGTCAACGCAAACGGGACCAAAAATCATTCGAAGAATTTTGCGTTCGAAGCGACCAAGAAGATCCTCATCCGTTTTTGCTAGGGTCCATGCTTCTGCGCCATAGAGCAGGACAGGGATGATGAGAGTCTTATATAGAATCTCCTTAGTGCTTCTTGACAAGGCCTTACTAATCAATTGCCGTCTTAGGCCAAAGAAACAGCGGTTGGCAAGTGTGATTCTTCGCTTGATTTCTGATGTGATGTCATTATCTGAGTTTATAGCGGAGCCGAGGTAGACAAAGTCCCTAACTACCTCAAAGTTATAGCTGTCTATCGTGACGTTCTGCCGTTTCGCACAATCTTCTCAAGAATGATGTTAAAAAAGTCACATGACAGCGCATCTCCTTGTCTAAATCCTTTTTTGACATCAAAGGTCTCGGTGAGATTGTTTCCGACCTTTACGGAGCAGCGAGCGTTCTCCATCGTCATTCTGCACAATCTGACAAGTTTGGCAGGGATGCCAAAACTAGACATGGCTCTGTATAGCTCGTCTCTATAAACGCTGTCATATGCGGCCTTAAAATCGATAAAAAGATGGTGAGTATCGATCTGGTATTCTTGGGTTTTTTCCAGGATCTGCCGTAGTGTGAATATTTGATCGGTCGTGGACTAAGGGCCTAAAACCGCACTGATAGGGACCTATCAGATCGTTGACGAAAGGTTTCAGGCGTTCACACAGTACAGCGGGCATGATCTTATACGCAGTGTTCAGGAGACTGATGCCTCTGTAGTTGGCAGTTCGCTTATTTTATTTTATTATATTAAGAAATGCTTTTTCTGTTTGATAGTGAGACGTACAGTTTCAGTCTCACCCACATTTTGAAACATTTTGCAATGAGCTTGGCATTGGATGTTTCAAAAACTTTCGTAGCCAGAGATAGCATTTTTTCGATTCTTTACTTTACTTCACTTTCCCTTTTCCGATAATTACCAATTTTTCAAAATCTTAAGAAGAATATGTAAGTATTCAATAGCCCAATTTGAAAGGTAAAACTGTCAAAAAAGGGGAAAAACAATTCAACAATTAAAATTTTTTTATTGAATCGTTCAAAACGAACGGTCAACACTTTATTTATGTAAAAGATGGACAAACCAAAAATGTCGTTTATAAGAAAGCACAAGCATAAGATGTAAGATATTTTAAAAACGCCTTTCTGCTCTCTGAATTTTTATCATTTTTTAAGCCTGAAACTGAATTTTTTTCTAGAGAGAACAGCTATTTGGAAATGTGCTCAGCGAAGCGGGCATGGGTTTGTTTGGTTACTATTAATTTTCATTGTAATATTGTCAAATACCTGAATGGCTCTTTTGACCTGTGGTTCTCAGCTTGTGAAGCCACAGTTTATTGGGGAATTGCGCAGAAAGATTAAATATAAACACAAAAAGGGGTTCGCAGAAACTCCTAATGCCCACCTAAGTTTACTTTTGTTCACGGCGGGGAATAATGTTACCAGATTATCTCCGCAAATTTTCATCGAACGTATGGTGGTTTGTGGGCAAACGCTGACCTCGCCAAGGGCCAATGGAGAGCGCAGTCAGTTCGGGTGTGGTTAAGTACAAATGACCCCAGTATTGAAATTAGAGTTACTGCCAGGTAATTGGGTTCAGTTAGTCAGGTATTTGTAAAAACGCAAAGCTATACAATACATAGATACCCATCTCGCTGAGAGTTAATAACCCGAAAAAAAAAAGTATTTTCTAAGGACCTTCCTTTTTTTGTAATATTTCATCTCATTCATAACCGAAACCATTGAACCCAAAACATGCCTTCTATTAAAAAACATTAATCTGTGTCAGTGACACATGTATCCGAGTCGCTTACATACCGAAACAGCGATATGTGTCCCACAAAAAAAGAACACCGCCCAAACTCTAGGTCCTGGCACTTCGCAAACATACATTTGGAAAAATTAATGTAAAATCAAAACACAACACATCAACCGAGGACACATAAATAAAAAGTATAACAGCCACTGCTGCAACTATAAATGGAATTGCCTTCTGCCCTTCAGGGGGAAGGCTCTATCTGACTGTATCGGACCACCAACCAACCTTATATTTTATGTGATGGGCGGGGGTGATGGCGGTGAACAGGACGAAATTCGAAATGGTTTATTATTAATGTGGGGATACTTCCCAATGAATAGCTGAAACTTTCAATAAAAAGCAGAAGGACAAAGCGAAAAGAATGGAAAGCACAACAAAACGAATGAATGGTTGAATGTATGCACAAGTATGTGTGTACGTGGTTATGGTTTCTGATGCGGACAAGTTGGGGGTGGTGTGCTACACTACATATGCAAAGGATATGCGAACGTCCATTCGAAACGTAAAAAGAGGAATCTTGTGCTCTTCGGCCAGAGCTGTACACAACAGAGGCGAACCCCAGCGTTTGTTTGTGTTCTTGGTATGCCCTGATACACACCGGATATGTGCAAATATTTAGTAGACTTGGAGACGCTCAGTTAAGGTCCTTTAAGAACTCTTCGTTTATTTTTTGTTTGCTACTTTGGTCTGGCCTGTGTTGTATTACAAGGGAAATCGTATATATGCAAATGGGAAGTGATGTCGCCAGGAATAAGTTTGTTTGTCTGTTGTTTTGTTAAGTTGTAGGTTTGCTGGAAACATATTTCCATTAGCAGAATACCGGACGGAGTGTAGGCATTTACAAAAATATAAAAGCATATGAAATTCAGATGAAGGGGTGGCGGCGTATGCCCAGCCGATGCTTATGCGGAGGTTGTAGATACTCCGCAACAAATTGGGCTGACAAACGTTGAGGTCCTTAAGGATTGGAATTGATGGAATTTATGTTGCTGTCCAAGGAAATGTCGGTGCTTTGTCAATATGAGATTGGCAATTAGCAAATGTCCCTTGAAAGGGATGTGAGGTGGTAGAAAGTTGGCATTGTTTGCGAATTCCTTCCTTACCTACAGTACCCATTGAAGAAAGTGATGACGCAAGCAATCGAAGGCCCAAGGGGGAACTTTGCGATACGATTTTGGAATGCCACCAATAATGAAATTGAACAGAGATTCCTGGCCGCATGCGGTCATAATGAAGGTTCCATGTTTTATGAGTTTAAAGAGTCGCGTATGGCCTGTTTTTTGGTTAACAAAAGCACATTGTGTGCATATAAATAAATTGGGTTTGAATAGGATGATGGCTGGCCGGTAGTCAGCCATTTAACTTTTTTTTGGGTTTGATTGGTCCTAAAAAATCCATTCTTCAAGTAATTAATCAAGTATTTGGTTCTTCTGAATATTTAAAGTCTGTAGATTCGAAAATACTAAGCTTATTAAGTGTATGAGCTACCTAGTACAAATTATTTAGAAAATAAGTTAAAATGGATTTGATTTGGCAGTAACCAGCCCCCTCAGCTCCAGTAGTCGGCCACGCATGAATCCAGTAGTCGGTCCTAATTTAATTTACACATTTTCATAAAAAGGGAGGGCTGACAACTGGTGAACGTTTAAAGGAACCGTGTCTTTTGTAGTCAGCCCCCATTTCATTCTGTACAGGGGGCTGACTACTGAAAAACAAAGAAAATTGATCGAAATTTTTGAGAGAATGAAGACAGACTTAAGTCTCCATTGATTTTGCATACTCAAAATACTAGGATAATCATAGAAATAATGTCTCCTAAGGTCGGCCCCCTCTTAATTATTTAACAAAACAATTTTTTAACATATTAAGTTAAGAAACAAGTAAATAAACTGTCAATAACATAACAAAGATCACAAAATGCAAATATACCCATAATTCTTTCGAAATGAAACTCGATGATGATGATATAATTTGATAACCACAGGTTCAATTTTTATGATTCTTCTTTTGTTTCGTTCGTATTGTTGTATTTCAGGTTAGCTTAAAAGAAAAGATTTTTGACCCGCTATATGGCGCTGTTGCCGATCTCCGAAACCACTCACCCGATTTCAATGAAATTTTGTAGATTTATATTCTTCGTTTCCGCTTGAAGGATAGGATACTTTTGGACTTGCTAGGCGGCGCTGTTGTTGATGTTCGAAATAGATCTACCAAGTTGATTGAAATTTTGTAGATGGATATGGTTGCTTCCAGTTTTAAATTTCGGATAGTTTTTGACCCTATAGGTGGTACTTTGAAAAACACAAGCGGGATAAAAAAACGGATTGTGGCACGTCCCATTCAAAAATAAAAAGCAATTTGCGAAATGTGAGCAATATTTAATACGAAAGGTACGGGAAAAGCCGGGTGGGTACAGTTAAATATAAAAGAGACTGATGTCCGTATGTCCACTCATAACTCTTGAGCTTTTGATTGGACGAATTGTTTCTAATCAGGACTCTGGACACATGCGTGCCAACCTTATTGTTGGAACTTGAAATAGATTTTTTTCTGCCGGAATAAACGCCTGTAATCTATATATATAAAAATGAACCCCTATTTCCCTTGGTCCCAGCATCACGCACAAACGGCTGGACCGATTTCGTTAATTCTTTTTTTGTTGTGTTTGTTATTGTCAGGAGAACAATGTTATGAAAGAAAAAAATTAAGAAAATTGCGCGGAAAATTAGAAAATTAAAGTTTGAATGGGGAAATACACTTTGAAAAAAAATTAACTGGATAGAAATCAAGTAGTGACACTTCAAATAAAAAAAAAATATTTTGAATTTTAAAAGCAATTGTTGTTGTCAATTATTTTAATTATTTTCCAAGCAGATTGTTGTTGTCAAAAATTTTGAAGTTTTTTTTTTTTTAAATATAGGTAGATATACCCAAAAAGTTTGTTCTAATAAATTATGTTTACTATGTTACATCAAGTAACTTTTTGAAATGAAGTAAGATGATATACAAAGATGATAATATTATGGCCGACGATATCTTGCATCGAATTCGCACTGTGACATCGGATAATGAACTGGAGATGTCAGATGAAATGCGCAACAAAGCTTTGATTTGACGCATTTAATCGAGAATAGGAGCGAGAAATGGACTTCGAACGAATCGCATTGAGTCAAGCTGTTCGAACAAATGTGCCAATGTTGAATCTTCTATATATATATAAATGAATCCCTATTTCCCTTGGTCACGGCATCACGCGTGAACGGCTGGACCGATTTCGCTAAATTTTTTTTGTTGTGTTTGTTATTGTCAGGAGAAGAATCTTATGAAAGAAAAAGTTAAGAAAATTTCGCGGAAAATTAGAAAATTTAAGAATACCTACTAAACCAACATATTAAATTATATCTAATGTAATGCGCTTTTACAATTCAAACTTTTTTGATGTAACCTTATGGCGTTGGCATAACATTGACAGAATGCGTGCTGCAAATATCGTCAACGAGGATGTAAAGTTTAAAACAGATGCTTCGATCGGAGTTATTATATTGATAAAATACATATAAAATAGTTAATTTATTATTTTTAACAAAAACTGAATTTCTTAGTGCACATCGTCGGAAAATCCTTAACATGTGGCGTTGTAGGCGTATGTCGTTTTTCAGTTCAATTAAATTTTCTTTAATAATAATCTTCTTAATTCATACCTATAATTCTTTCGGGATGAAAGTCGATGATGATGATATAACTCGATAACCACTGGGTCAATTTTTATGATTCTTCTTTTGTTTTGTTCGTATTGTTGTATTTCAGGTTAACGCATACTTAAAAGATAGGATTTTTGACCCGCTATATGGCGTTGTAATAGATCTCCGAAACAACTCACACGATCTCAATAAAATTTCATAGATTTATATTCTTCGTTCCCGCTTGAAGGATAGGATACTTTTGGACCCGAAACAGCGCTACCAAGTTGATTGAAATTTTGTAGATGGATATGGTTGCTTCCAGTTTTAAATTTCGGATAGTTTTTGACCTATAGGTGGTACTTTGAAAAACACAAGCGGGATAAGAAAACGGATTGTGGCACGTCCCATTCAAAAATAAAATCAAACGCTATTTCTAAAGTTGTATAATGAAAATTATTAATGGACGCTGTCCAAATAAAGCAATTTGCGAAATGTGAGCAAGATTTAATACGAAAGGTACGGGCAAAGCCGGGTGGGTACAGTTACATATAAAAGAGACTGACGTCCGTATGTGCACTCATAACTCGGGGACGGATCGTTCGATTTTTATAATTTTTGGTTGGAAGGAAGGAAATTATGCTACCTTACCTCTAAATAATTCGGATTTGAAAGTTAGTTCAGTTAAAATTTTGTTACGAAACATCAATGTACCGAAACTTTGCAACGGATCGCATTTGTTTTATGGTGAAGGATCTTACATCAAATACCATACAAGTGATGATTTTAAGGGGAAAATTCAAAGGCAAACACTCTTATTCCGCAGATTTCGCTTATTAAGAACGATTTACCATTCGTGCGACTTCAATTTCCCGTGCGTCTCGCTTTCGCTATGACAAATAATTTATTGCAAGGATAATCGATGGATGTTTGTCAATTTAGTGAAAAAGTGGAAGGTTGGACGACACGTCAAAATCATTGCGGTTTGATTGAAAAAAATCAACATTGCTATTCATCATTTATTTCTATTGCATTTAATATGACTTTTGAATAAAGAATTTTAATTGGCCGAATTACAAAAAAAAGGAAATGCATTGTGAATGC
Source organism: Cheilosia urbana (assembly GCA_946477585.1). NCBI lineage: Eukaryota > Metazoa > Arthropoda > Insecta > Diptera > Syrphidae > Cheilosia > Cheilosia urbana. The sequence continues at coordinate 58,773,722 of OX297854.1, read as the reverse complement.
TCGGAATTATTATTTTCATTACATTAACAAATTTGGGCGGAACGAAGTTTGCCGGGTCAGCTAGTTTTATGATATAATGCTTTCATACGTTTAGCTAAGGCAGCCAGTGTGCGACAATATACCTGAATTTCATAACGTTGTGGATTGTGGTCTGTGGTGTTTGATTGCCACAAGAAAGTAGTGATGAGCTATTATATTGGTGGTATTTTGTATTTCGCTTCCTTCGTGTAGAAGTCGCTTGAGGAATATCAGCCTCACAGCCAATCAGATCCTGGCTTTTGCCAGATTGATTAATAAAGGGCATACCCAGTGTAGGTATATAGTATAGGTATAGGCGCGGTAGCTTAGTGGTTAGTGTGTTGGACTACTAAGCGAGGGGTCCCAGGTTCGAATCCCGCAAAAACCCAATTCCGACTTAGGGTTTTTTTCCGCTGCGCTACCTCTCGCGAAGGTCTGACAAACATCCGAGAGTATAAATGTCTTGAAAGAGCTTCTCAATTAGCCGTTTGGAGTCGGCATAAAATTGTAGATCCCTTCCATTCGTTCCAAAAATGAAAACTCACACAAAACGAATGGATGTGAGATGTTAGGCCTAGGGTCCTCCGGACCTGTTGCGCCAACTATTTATTTTATTTATTTATACCCAGTGTTAAGGGGTTGATTAGACGATTGCAGAGAAGCACTAATCGCATTACAAAAATCGATTAACATGGCATTGCCGTCTGTCTTTTGCAGTATTGCCAACTTGCCTGTAGTGCGGTTCTAAATAGAGTCTTTGATGTGAACAGCGCATTGAACATTTTGGTAAAACTCTTTCGTTGTAAGTATATTTATTTATTTATTTATTTCGTCTACCGAATATCAAGATTCTTACAGACTACCCTAGCCTAAAGTACAATAATAACTGATACCTACCTAAAATAACTGAGCTACACAATATTATTTAATTATTGCTTTTTTACAGCATCTCTTGTATCAGACAAATCAATTACATTACAAATACTATTAAATGATTTGCAACAATGTTAAGTGGCTCATTTTGACCGTAAACTGTTCTGTGTGCTTCAATAAACAGTAAGTGTCTATCGCGTAATGATCTCTGTGGAGCATGGAGAACAAAATCCAGTAGAAGCTCTGAGAAAATAGTTTTAGAATTAAGAATATCTCTTACGAAGAGGATTTCGATATTTTTCCGTCTAACTGACAACATTTTTAAATCGATGAGAAGACATCTTTGCTTATAAGAGTTTAAAAATTCCCCCAATGAAATTTGCGCAACATATATCGAGTAAAAGATTTCTGCTTAAGATATGAGTGTCGTAAAATGGATTAAATATGACAACACAGTATTCCATAACTGGTCGCACGAGAGATAAATATAAAGACTTGAGAGTGTAAGGATCTGAAAGTTTCTTGGGAGTTCTCTTAGTAAATCCTATCATAGAGCAAGCTTTCCGAATGATTTGATCAATGTGCGTAATTGAAGTTAAGCTTTTCGTCAAACGTTGCACCCAAGTCATTAACTTTCTAACATTTAGTAAGAGCATAATTTTGAAAGAAATATTGAAATATTAATAGGGGATTATTATTATGATTATTACCGCACCATATGAAAAATGAGTTTAAGTCATTTTGAAATAGGACTGCATCGACGGGAGATTTAATTTTGGAAAATAACTTAATGTCATCCGCAAAAAGTAGATACTTGCAAAATGATAAGGAAGTTACGATGTCATTTATAAAAATAAGGAACAGAAGTGGTCCAAGCAGGCTTCCTTGGGGAACACCCGACTTGACATCAAAATATCTCGAGTAGGTTCCATTTATTGCAACACATTGTTTTCTATTGAAAAGATAGGATTCCACTCAATCCAGCATTCTCGCGTGAAACCCAAACGCTTTTAATTTATGGGTCAATAAACAAATATTGACTTTATCAAACGCTTTTGAGAAGTCAGTGTCAGTGTAAAGGGTAGTTAGGTTTTAAGGGCCGATGTTGATTTTGAATAAAACACAAATAATTTGGGAAATTATTGTCATTTCTTTTTATTATGATAATATTGGTATGGTTCAATTCTGCATGGAACAAAATATCGGTCAAATGGAAGCCGCGATCTTGGCGGCACACCTCCATCCGATGGTCCAAATTTTCGATGACGTTGAGCCATAATTGAGGTTCTATGTCGTTATGGTGTCGAATTATCTCATCCTTTAGCTCTTGAATTGTTGCTGGCCTATCGATGTACACCTTTTCTTTCAAATAACCCCAAAGAAAGAAGTCCAACGGTGTCAAATCACATAATCTTGGTGGCCAATTGATATCGCTACCACGTGAGATAACACGGCCATTGAATTTGTCGCGCAAAAGAGCCATTGTTTCGTTAGCTGTGTGGCAAGTGGCACCGTCCTGTTGAAACCACATATCGTCCACATCCATATCTTCCAATTCGGACCACAAAAAGTTCGTTATCATCTCACGATAGCGAACACCATTCACAGTAGCTGCCTGACCGGCCTAATTTTGGAAAAAAAATACGGCCCGATGATGCCGCCAGCCCATAAACCGCGCCAAACAGTCACTCTTTATGGGTGCATTGGTTTTTCGACAATCACTCTTGGATGGCAATACTGCTTATTGACGAATCCACTGAGGTGAAAATGTGGCTCATCACTGAAGATGATTTTCTTCGAAAATTGGTCATCCACTTTTGCCATTTCTTGCCACCATTCTGACCATTGACGACGCTTGAAATGGTCAAGAGGCTTTAGTTCTTGAGTCAATTGCACCTTGTAAGCGCGTAAATGCAAGTCTTTATGCTAAATGTTCATCAACGACGAGCGTGAGAGGTGCAGTTGTTGGGCACGACGACGAATTGAGGTGGACGGCTCTTCAGCCACACTATCGCGAACAGCAGCAATATTTTCTGCAGTAGGTACGAGCTGTACGAGCATGCACTGGTGTTTCCACATCTCCTACAGACCCGGGGTCGAATCGCGTCCTCCGTGATCGAGCATTTTATGACGGAATTTGTTTTTGTTTCACATGTAAAACCAACTTAATTCCGTGAACGTGTAGCTCGTTCACGGAAGTGGCGATTCGACCCCCGGTTTGCTCCAATTGTTGCACGATTTTTCCGATTGTACGCACATTTAAACCATTAAATTGACTGCAAAAATCACGAAGTACACGATATGCATTTTGATTTGAAGGTCCATTTTCATAATAAGCCTGAATAACTTTAACGCGTTGCTCGATTGTGTATCTTTCCATGGTTGAAATTGGGTTAGTCTGAAATTGAGAAATGTCAAATGAAATGCAGAAAAAAACTTGACGTTTAGGTGTTGTTCACATTCAACATCAGTTGATATTCCTCTTAAAAAGTCATGTTGTTCTGGTAAAATTAGTTCTTTAACAAGAAAAAATAGTCTGTCTTTGACGATTTACCGCAACAGTTTAAAGTTCATCGCAATGTATCCACCTTAGAAGCTTACCATTCACCGCACTTTCCTAACGAACTAAAGATAACGAAGAGATTGACGAAGTTAATTGGTAGACCCATGTCTACGGGAACTATAGTTTTTCAAAGACGGCAATCATTTGGTTCTATACCCAACTAAAAGAATCCGTATCGCCTTCCTAGTGCAGCTCCCTACGAACAATAAAATCGATAACCGCTAGCCACCTATCGCCGATGTCCCTCCATATTCACAGCCAATACGTATTTATTTGTTTTTCATCCACAAAATATTATGCTGTGTTGATCTTTCCAAGCCATTAAAAATGGCGTTCTATTAGCCTGCCGGAGATGGAAGCCCAGAGAAATTTCCATTCCATACTTGTGCCCCGTTGTCCACCCCCAACCCCAGCCCCTTTATGGTACAGACAAAACAGGAAAATATGCTCTATTTGTTCCTCTCAGCAAATTCCAAATGAAAGGACAATACACAGTTTCAGATACATTGCACTGCCACCCCCTCGTTTTACCAAGGCAAACCAGCCACACACACACATTGGCAATCGTTCTACCTCGACGTAATCCTTTCCCAAGGAAACCATCGCCATGGCATGTAGAGATTGTATCCCACACGCACACTCATCCATCCGCAAAGAGACGGACAGGGGTGGACTATAAAACTGATGCCACTGTTCAATTTGAAGAGGGTCAGCCAGCACGATTCGTTTGCTGTCCTGCAATTCCACGATGGCATTGTGGCAAAGCCATCACCCATCACCCCTGCGACCGACGACTACAACGACGGCGGCCAATATGGAAACTTTGTCCATTTACCCCCGCTTCGGACCGAATAGATTTCCGTCCTCCTTTTATGTTCGATCTAGCATCGTGTAGTCGGTCGGGAGAAAATGGTTGCTCGTTAAAATTGTATGCATAGCCATTTCCATATCCCGGGATAAGTTCATGAGTTAGCTATAAAAGTATGTAAGCTGGGGACGACAAACGGATGGGAGGGCGGACGTTCGGTCGGTCGAGAGAAAAACGGACCAAACAAATACCCGAGACCCGAGCATCCAAGGACACTCCATAAGTGAATGGGGGAGGGTGGCTATTTGGACTCTCGGGGAAATGAAATTTTCGGTTTTTATGGCGTAGACAAAAGTTAAGAGTGGACAGAGTTGTGCTCTGACGTGGTTGTGGGGCATTTATATGTGCACAGGCTTTGTGCTTGCGTTGCAGGATATACGAGCAACTACGTTGTCCGTAGTTTTTTCGTTTTTATTATTTCTTGTTGATTTGGATAGCAGTCCGTGCTGGTCCTTGCGAGTAGCTTGGGGCTCCTTGGGGAGCATGAGAAGGTCATATTAAGTATATGGGGCTACTTATTTGCTCGTTTGAATTAAACTATATCTTTGCGTTCAGGGAGGCACGACAAAAGTTCATGATGTGTGATGTTCACAAAGTTTACTGCTGGTGCTGGTGCGGGGGTGAATCATTTTTCGCCCGGGGATGTTTGAGAATAAAAAGGAGCGCTTGGATGAATCGTACATTGATATCTGAAATTCAGACATTCGTATGACGTTATGTCACCAGTTTAAAGACTTGGCTTGGACCGCAATAGCTTAAAAGAGACATTGAACAGCCTGCAGAATAATTGGCGGACAAGGGATGGTGGCAATAATTTAAGCTTATAACCTTTGCGAGCTCGTAGGGGAGATAGTTCTCTATAGACTTTTCCTATTCTGAAGGTAAAGGCTAAAAGTGGTTATTGACCAGGCTAAACGATTTTGGAATGCCATTGACAACTGACACGTATCTCACTATTGGTATAACTTGCAAGCAGAAAGTTGTACCAAAATTTGGTAAAGTCGATCACATCAACAGTAACATTTAAAACAGCCAAACGTAGTATCAATTGATGTAAAGAGGTGGTACATTTTCCAATTTAACTTTTTTCATATAATTTTAACTTTTTTCCCTACTAAGCCATTGTAGGGTGGTACAATGGTTTTCGATGAGCTGTCTCAAGATCAAATTAGGTTCAATACGCTGCCACTGCGAAGGACATTTACAACAAGTCATTGGCGCTTATAACGCCGCTTTTATTTATATAAGGCTGCTAAGGTGTTCTGTGTTGGAATTAAGTTGACGAAAAGAACAAGTGTACCCTTTCGAACAATGGCGAGTATAGGACGTAGGTGCAACATAGTGCCCGCGATAGAACAAAATCTTTTTTTTTTTTGGAATGAAGTCGAGTATGTAAAGGAAGACGCATGTGCCACGAAATTGCAGCTTGAAATGTGTGGGACTCTGGTTGGACTATAATTGCGTAGGAATAAGAGGCAGATAACCAGCTTCTAGTCTAGGATAAGATAAATGTTAGTTGTAAATTAGATTTAATCATTTTTGTCTAGTACGAAAGTTTAATTAAAGATATCTATATATATAAAAATGGATCTTGGTTTGTTCGGATGCTTAAAACTCGAAAACGACTGGACCAAATTGGATACTTCCTTCTGCGGATTTGTTCGTAATTGCTCCGCGAAGGTTTAGGAAAAAAGAAAAATTGAATTAAGAAAATTGCGCGGAAAAATAGAAAATTAAAGTTTGTATGGGGAAATACACTTTGAAAAAAAAATTAACTGGATAAAAATCAAGAAGTGACACTTCAAAAAAAAAAAAAAAAAAAAAAAATATTTTGAATTTTAAAAGCAATTGTTGCTGTCAATTATTTTAATTATTTTCCAAGCAAATTGTTGTTGTCAACAATTTTGAAGTTTTTTTTTTTTTTTTTAAATACATATACCTAGGTACCTAAAAACTTTGTTCTGATAAATTATGTTTACTATGTTACATTAAGTAACTTTTTGAAATGAAGTAGATACTTTGATTATACAAAGATGATAATATGTACAGCCGACGATATTTTGCATCGAATTCGCACTGTGACATCGGATAATGAACTGGAGATGTCAGATGAAATGCGCAACAAAGCTTTGATTTGACGCATTTAATCGAGAATAATTCCAATTATTGGAGAGAGAAATGGACTTCGAACGAATCGCATTGAGTCAAGCTGTTCGAACAAATGTGCCAATGTTGAATCTATATCTTATATATAAAAATGACTTGGATATTATGTTTGACCGTTTATATCTCGAGTTTGGCAGCACCGAATTTTATGATTCTTTTTTTGTTCAAAAGGTATTCGTTTGTAGCAGGTTTGTACGTAAAAAGAAAACAATAACTTTCCAAAGAAAAAATAATCGAAATCGAAAATTGTTAAGCCAATGAAGTGAGTGGATGGAGAAAGAACATCATTTCTCCGTTTCTACCATTCACACTCCGTTCGAGTGTATGCTTGCTTGCACACATTGGTATAACCAGCGTATCCGCTATGGGGGTATTCAGGGTTTCCAGGCACTGTCGTATTTTGGTTTATCTTTTTTCAAAAAGCGATAGTAATAGAAAATTTTTGGGCGATATATAGTTTTACAAATATTTGTGTTAATTTTGTTCGTCTCACAAAATCAAAAGAAAATAAATAGTGAAGTGACACGAGCAGTTGTTCATCTTGCTCGCACACCAATTTATTTTGCAGGCCTTCTGTTTTGACACAAACCACAAAAGGCAATTGCAGAAAATATAAATATAAACGCTAAAAGCAAACAAAATGATGGCAGCCCTGTGCGTGTTGCATACAATTCAAGTTTGGCAGCTTTTGTGTTTCTTTTGTGTAGATCTAAATCTAAATCAGGTGAAGTTTGTTTGTGTATTCACGGTTAGTGTTGTCGAGTGCGTACATAATATTTGAGTATTCCATATTTCTTTTGGAGTCTACGCTGTAATTAGCAATTTACTTACAAATTAACTCTTTATTTGGCGTTCCTTTCTACCATTCACACTCCATTCGAATTGATGTTTGCACTCATTGGTATAGTCAGCATCTCTGCTATGGGCGTATGGGCTGCCAGATTTGGCGCTTTGTCGTATTTTCGGCTAACTTTTTTCAAAAAGCGATAGAAATGGAAAAATTAGCGCCCAACACAATTTTGGACTACATATCGTTTTACAAATATTTGTGTTAATTTTGTTCGTTTAATCCTTCACAAAACCAAAAATATATATATATATTTTCAGCACCTTTAAAACTTGGCAGCACTCTTGCAGTGAAGTGACATCGAACATTCGTTCAACTTGCACGCAAACAATTACGGAAAATATAATGTGGCACTCGATTGGGTGTTCTCAGAGAACTTTTTCTGCTCTCAGAGCAAATTTTATGTTCGTTTGGTACAAAAAAAAGCAATCTTTTTCAGATTTCAGAGAACTTTTGCGAATCTAGATTTTTCTCAGATTTCCTTCAGGTTTACCAATTCAAGTGCGTTTGAGTTTGACAACAACTCGCGGAGTTTGTTTACGTTTTCGTGAACTTCTACCGCAGAGAAAGGCATTGCATTGGGTGAATCAATTTTTGTAAATTATTTATGTTTAAATATTTAGAAATCTATTGGGACGCAAATTTAAAATGCTTTAATATAAAATTTAACCAGCGAATGGAAAACGCTTTGGAAAGTGTCGAAGGATACACATATTCGAATCGCACCAATTTTATGACGAAATGAAGCAAGTGACGTTTTATGTTCGATTAGTCATACGAAATCTGAAATCTGAGAGCGAATCTGAAGAAGCCCAATTCCACATAAGGCAAATAAAATCATAAGTGAAATGGGTAATCAGGAAAAATACCAAAATTTTCCACAATTTTTTGGGCTTCATTCTGGTCAACGATTTTGAGCAAACATTTTTTAAGGTTTCGGCACTCAAAGCAAACAAAATTATGGTAACCCTTTGCGTGTTGCAAACAATTTAAGTGATTTTTCTTTTGAGTAAATCTAAATCAAGTGAAGAGTGTTTGCGTGTTCACGGTTAAGGACTATTCACATAAGAGCGAATTGCGAACTGCGAACACGCGAATATTCGTAGTTTCTGACAAGACTTTCTCACTTTTATCGGATCGTTCCAAACTACCGGTCTACACTTTATTTATGTAAAAGATGGAAAAACCAAAAATATTGTTCATAAGAAAGCATATTAGAATAAAATGTAAGAGTTTAAAAGCGAACTTTATTCAAAGTTTTCTTATTGTTCTCTTAAGTTTCAGCATTACTGAAGGCTGAAGAATTGAAAGCATTTTGCGTCTCTAAATTAAACTTTTTTTTTTAAGGGAACACCCACTTGGAAATGTGCCTAGCGAAGCGGGTATGGGTTTGCTAGTACATATATAAAAATGAATCCCTATTTCCCTTGGTCACGGCATCACGCACAAACGGCTGGACCGATTTCGCTAAATTTTTTGTTGTGTTTGTTATTGTCAGGAGAAGAATCTTATGAAAGAAAAAGTTAAGAAAATTTCGCGGAAAATTAGAAAATTTAAGAATAGATACTAAACCACCATATTAAATTATATCTAATGTAACCATAGCGCTTTTACAATTCAAACATTTTTGATGTAACCTTATGGCGTTGGCATAACATTGACAGAATGCGTGCTGCAAATATCGTCAACGAGAATGTAAACAAAATAAATATCGTTTAAAACAGATGCTTCGATCGGAGTTATTATATTGATAAAATACATATAAAATGATTAATTTATTATTTTTAACAAAAACTGAATTTCTTAGTGCACATCGTCGGAAAATCCTCAACATGTGGCGTTGTAGGCGTATGTCGTTATTCAGGTCAATTAAATTTTCTTTAATAATAATCTTCTTAATTCATACCTATAATTCTTTCGGGATGAAACTCGATGATGATGGTATAACTCGATAACCACTGGGTAAATTTTTATGATTCTTCTTTTGTTTTGTTCGTATTGTTGTATTTCAGGTTAAAGCAAACTTAAAAGATAGGATTTTTGACCCGCTATATGGCGTTGTAATCGATCTCCGAAACCACTCACCCGATTTCAATGAAATTTTATAGATTTATATTCTTCGTTCCCGCTTGAAGGTTAGGATACTTTTGGACCTGAGAGGTGGCGCTGTTGCCGATCGCCGAAACAGCGCTACCAATTTGATTGAAATTTTGTAGAACTATATTCTTCGTTCCCGCTTGAAGGATAGGATACTTTTAGACCTGATAGGTGGCGCTGTTGCCGATCGCCAAAACAGCGCTACCAAGTTGATTGAAATTTTGTAGAAGGATATGGTTGCTTCCAGTTTTAAATTTCGGATAGTTTTTGACCTATAGGTGGTACTTTGAAAAACAAAAGCGGGATAAGAAAACGGATTGTGGCACGTCCCATTCAAAAATAAAATCAAACGCTACTTCTAAAGTTGTATAATGAAAATTATTAATGGACGCTGTCCAAATAAAGCAATTTGCGAAATGTGAGCAAGATTTAATACGAAAGGTACGGGCAAAGCCGGATGGGTACAGATACATATAAAAGAGACTGACGTCCGTATGTGCACTCATAACTCGGGGACGGATCGTTCGATTTTTATAATTTTTATAATTTATATATTTATCTACATAATTCGGATTTGAAAGTTGGTTCAGTTAAGATTCTGTTGCGAAACATCAATGTACCGAAACTTTGCAACGGATCGCATTTGTTTTATGGTGAAGGATCTCACATCAAATATCATACAAGTAATGATTTTAAGGGGAAAATTCAAAGGCAAACATTCTTATTCCGCAGATTTCGCTTATTAATAATGATTTACCATTCGTGCGACTTCAATTTCCCGTGCGTCTCGCTTTCGCTATGACAAATAATTTATTGCAAGGATATAATCGATGGATGTTTGTCAATTTAGTGAAAAAGTGGAAGGTTGGACGACACGTCAAATCATTGCGGTTTGATTGAAAAAAATCAACATTGCTATTCATCATTTATTTCTATTGCATTTAATATAACTTTTGAATAAAGAATTTTAATTGGTCGAATTACATAAATTAGCAAGTGCTTGGTGCATGCTCGGAATTTATTAACAAATTAACAAATTTGGGCGAAACAAAGTTTGCCGGGTCAGCTAGTTTAATATAAAAGTTAATTTAAAAAAAATAAATATTTGGCGCAACAGGTCCGGACTCCGGAGGGACCCTAGGCCTAGCTTCTCACAACCATTCGTTTTGTGTGAGTTTTTCATTTTTGGAACGAATGCAAGGGATCTACAATTTTATGCCGACTCCAAGCGGCTAATTGAGAAACTCTTTCAAGACATTTATATATTTATGTTTGTCAGACGTTCGCGAGAGGTAGCGCAGTGGAAAAAAACCATAAGTTGGAATTTGTGTTTTTGCGGGATTCGAACCTGAGACCCCTCGCTAAGTAGTCCAACACACTAACACTAAGCCACTGCGACTACAAAAGTTAAAATTAGTAAAACAAGACACTTTCAAGTATAACTAATGGGCAGTCGAAGGCCGCACATATTTTCGTCAGATTGTGTAGGTAGTCTCCGGTTGTCAATTAGTTATACTTGAAAGTGCCTTGATTTCAATCAGTCGGGTTTTTTGGCTTTTTAAATTAAATTTGTTTTTTGACCCACCCTGTACGTAGAATCCACCCTCATGTAGAATGTTTTTAAGCACGCTCAAGATTGCACAATAATCTACTTTTAAAATTTTGACATATCTCGAAAACGGTCCATACGATTATAGCAGAAGTTAATTTTTAAGTTAAAATGATCATTTCTAACTGATGCAGCCTTGTCCTTCTTAAAACAGGCATGTACGTCTATAACTCGCTCAAAGCTGCGCTAACTTTGTCTGCACGTTAGTCAGTAGTTTCAGTGTTCCTTTTTCTTAATATCTTCGCTTTGTGTCTTTGGTTGACCAATAAAATATTAAGCTATTCTCAACAACATTGGCAGAAATGGACGAATATTCAGATTCCGTCATGTGGTCCACACATATTTTCTCCTAATGACAGTTGCTCCTTGTTCACCCTGTCTGCGATAGACCTTGTTCTCGCCTTGGAAATATTATGTTAGCAATTTCTGATGGCTGCCGGTAACCCTCCGCCCCTCCAACTCTCAACTCTGTACTTGTCGCTTATCTAAACAATATCAGATACACAGATGAAGAATCCTCGTATATAATTTCAAAATTACTATTGCCACATTTATTGCTTTCGCAACGCCTCCATATCCATCCAGGTCGACGTCCTCAATCCCTATGAATAATGCTACCAGTATGAACCGTAAAGAAAAGTACAAAATCCATTGGGAAAATTTCACGCAAATTTATTTAAGGTCATCGTGCTCTCTGTGCACGCCGCGCCGCACCGTAATTTAAAGTGCATCTCAGTTGGATAAGTAAACATTCGAATTATGTGTGCTGGGTAACAGCGGGATACCCGTCCGCAAAACATGCCCTTCCACACACAGAGGCGCACAATAATTCATTCACTATCTCGTGTCCTTGTCTTGTGCACTCGCTGCCATGCCACAAAGGGACCGAAAATCGAAAGGTAAAATATTGATCGAACTGGAATCTATTTGAAAATCGAAACTTTGCTCGTTCGGTGTTTTTTTTTTTGCTTCTGTTTTTTAATTTTATAACGGCGTCGAAGGATAATGGCATGACAGGGTTAAAAATTGGATAAAGGGAAAACGGATCTCACCCTTTTCTGTGTGCCGTTGTCAAAGCATGTCCTCTCGTCGTCGTCGGAGAAGTCAAATGCAACTTTGGCAATTGTTTGGATTTTGATTTATTTGCTGGTGCTCCAGATATCTGTCCACGTTATCCTGTATTATCCTCGATTTTTGGTTTTGTTTACCCCTTTCGTTTAAAGTTCGCACACGCACAAATTCGGTTCGATTTTTGAAATGCAACATTAAATTCATCGAATGCAAGAACACGTCCTTGCGATGGATTTGAGTTTTTCGCCAATTCATTGATTCCGATTGCGAAAAACAAGAAAAATTGAATGTCCTTAAAAAGTAATTTCAGTTCATGGCCTTGTTAATGGCGATGGCGATGGCGATCCTTTTTCTATCTACAATTTAAGGAATAATAAAAGCATGTGGTGTGTATCCATCAAGGAGGTCCCATGGGCAGCATTTGCCACCCCATTTACAGATAGTAATATACGATGGAGATCTACCTTCTTTTTTTTTTACTGTGCTGAAGTAGTCTTTGTTTGTTCTTTTTCTTTGCCGTTTGAGTAACCACTTGGATTTCCCTGATGGATACATGCGGTCGGTTTTCGGAGAAACAGACCATCAAGGGCGGCATTAACTTGTTGGCCGTATTTTCTTTGGAATTATCTTCCCATACGTAGCCGTACTCTGTTTGCGATGTATTTTTGTTTGTTTTAGATAACTGTGCGGAGTTGGATGTTTTATGTTTATTTTTTTGGTGGGTGGAAACGCACATGTGAATTCTATACCTACATAAATCGTACAGAGTGATGTGAAGGTGAGCAATGTTCGAATGAATGTTAAGAATGCAATGGGCATTCGTTTTTTTTTATTAATGTTGCTGACATTGAAATTCGATTTTTTTTTTGAGTAATGGTGTCATTAAATTGTTTTTGTGCAGCAATTTTATCACAGGAATATTTTGTAAATTGTGTAATAAAGTTTATATTTTTACAAACTTTTTCAATAAACCAAGTAGTCACAACCTACTACTACATATTCGGACTCGAACTCGGAGTACTACAGCTTTTTGCAAAGGATGAAGAAAACTTGAAAATTATTCATTCTCCGAATACTATTTTTAACACGTTTTTTTTTTAAATAAAAGAATCGGTAATTTTTCCAACATTTATGCCACTTTTTCTAAATCTTTTCGGCTCTGCGAAATAAGGCCCCAAGGAAATAATCCCCAAAAAGAAAATGAAATAAGGCCCCAATCAATTATACAGGAAACAACAACAACGATTTTTAATGCAATTTGGGGTGTTATTTCCTTTTTTGGGACCTTATTTCCTAATGAAAATTGGGGTCTTATATCATTATGAAATAAGACCCCAAAAGAAGAAATGAAATAAGTCCCCAAATTTATTTTTTTATTATTAATTGCTACCCTTCCCATATGGAATGCGTATGGGGGGCATGCTGCCCCCCCGCAACCCCCCTGCTTGGATTTACTGTTAGATTACGGGGTAAGTGCGGGGTTGAGTATATAAAAATGTTCTTTAATCTAAATTAGTTTATCCAATATCAACAATATTAAATAAAATTTAGTTTTCATTAATTTTAATTTCATTATGAAATAAACCCAAAATTTGGGGCCTTATTTCATTTTGTTTTGGGGCCTTGTTTTATCGCAGTGGGGCCTTATTTCATAGTTGAATTTGGGATGTTATTTCATTTCCTCTTTTGGGGCTTTTTTTCATTGGGGCCTTATTTCATTGTGGCCTTATTTCCTACAGCCGTGGAATATTTATCTACCTCTGGACAGCGTCAAAATATTTTCCCCCAGATAATTCTAAAAAACCCCAAGTTTGGCTAGGTACTTAAAAAAAAAACGTTTTCTCATTATTTTTTTAAAATGTTTTTGTTTGACTTTAAAGAAAGTTTGAGACGCGAAAAAACATATAAGTTTGGTTTTCCGAATGCAAAAGTGTGCGCCAAATAAATACTACGCAAAATATCAATGCAGGGTGCATTTTGAAAACGTATTGTTTATACATTCAACTGCATTTTAAAATAACACAAACATTTTAAAGTTACCGTAAGGGATATTATAGCGAAATACAAATAAAATAGAATTAAAAAAAAAAAAACAGATTTCGCCTTAAACAATTTCTCCCACTCCACTCAGATTTCCTCCCGGCGACCAACAAAAAAAACACCCTAAATATAGGGGAAAGCTCCCAAACTAGCAACACTGCCTTTTGGGTAAGAAGCAAGTGGTTATTCTGCTGGACTGCCCAACGAAGATTTTCAGGTATACAATATCTACTTGTAAGGACACCAATTATATCTGATCTTTCCCACTGAGCCACCTCTCTCGAACGTCTGACAAACATCCGAGAACCGAGAGTATAGCCGTTTTCTCTATTCAGCCGATCGGACTGGGAATAAAACTGTAGGTCCCTTTCATTCGTCCCAAAAATACAAATTTGCACAAAACAAATGAATATATTATGAATGAGAATTATTTGCTTAATATACCACCTTTACGGACCTGCTATTTATTTTAAAATTTATATAAGTAATTAGAAATTTATTTAAAAACTAGCTGACCCAGCGAACTTTCCGCTCGGAGTCTACGTGAAAAAAAAAACCGTGCGTTGAAATTATAGACTGTCGGTATTGAACGGTTGAATGAGACTATCATGAGACCCTCAGAATGAGGTCATTTGGACTTCACTAGTCTGAATCATCGCAGACATATTGCAAACGTCTTATTGCAATCCACAACAAGGCTAAATAAGCTACCATCTGCCTTATATGCGCCAAAACTTGCGCAGAGGCAAACATGATGTTACTGAAGCTTGGTTCTACGATTTCCTTAAAACAAGTATAAGTGAGCAAGCTTGTGAGGAAAGGAGTGGAATTAGAAAGTAGAGAGGAGGTAGAGTAGATATTGTACCACCTTATAGTAAAGGTGTCGACTTACTAAATAATTAGGGAAAGCTTAAGGCAGGGAACAACTCAGGGCACATTCAGAATTTTGTCTTCCTTTAGACACGGATACCCATGTCTACTGGAAGCGGAGAACATTTGTTTCAGATAGACTGCAAAAGTGGTTTCTAAATATATTTGCAGATAAAAATAAAAAGGTTGTCAAATGTCAGATGAAAGTTGTCGAAAGAGGACTTTATTTCAAAATTTGGGTAGGTGCATAGAGCTACTGATGGTGTGCGGAAGCGGATTTATCAGATGCCCGAATAACGGCGAAGTGCTATCAGGAGATTCAAATTTAATTGACTGCAATTGCAATAAGCCTTAAAAAGTTCCCCCCCCTCGTATGTGCTTTAAACGAATGTTGACAAACCTCCCTTAAACGTGTGTTGCCAAAAAGCCACCAAAAATGCCTCAATCAACGTACGAAAGGTCCCACCCTATGCTCTAATCAAACGACTGAAGCAAAATAACTCACAACCAAAGAGGAGCTATACAAAAAGGAAAAGCAAAGAGCTCAAGGCGAGATCGATCGAGGAATTTGAGAGGTGCTACTTCAAGCACAATGTTTGGAAAAGGCAACATGGTTCGAATGAACTGCAACTAGTAGAGATGACAAAGGAAGCCCCTTGTCCATTTAGTTTTAAAAATATGACAAAATTATTTCTGCATATGGTGGAGACGCTTCTGACAAAATTAACTATTCAGCTTGGATGATGAAAGCCAAGACCACCGCCCTAAGTGAGCAGAGCGATATCAAAGCTAACCAATGCTACTGAAGTAGACTCGAATCCTGGCCGAGCTATTCAAAGCAGAGGGAGACGAATAGGTGGCAGGCATACGAAGACAAGGAAACTCGGTATCCATTGCCGGATTCACAAAAACAAAATAACTTCTAAACTGCAGCAACATAAGGAGCATTTCGTGCTCTCAACATCGCATACAAGATCGTCTATGCCATACTTTTTGTCAATAAATTGATTCATAACCGACCAAACGCCATTTTCACTGCAAAAAAGAAAATTCAAAAAGTCCAGAGAGCGGCACGCATCATATGATATTATCATGGCAGCGAATAAGCTATGGATCATACTTGGCAGTCGCCATTTCTTCTAGCTAAGAAGGCATATCTCACTGAAATATAGTGTTGATATGTGCAAGATCATAATTATAGGCTGTATAGGCTGCTGCAGCATCATGGACTTTGTTGTGACACAACGGCTGAAGTACGTGCATTTGGGCAACAATGCACTAGCCGGAATTGTAGCAACCTTAGGTGGAATGCTCAGTTCGAGGGCGACTGAAGAGGTCTAGCTAATGATTAACCTGACTTTAGTTGAGCCTTACTCCAGTTTCTGACTGTAAGCTTCATTATAAGTAAAGTAAGGACTTGTTATAGACCTGATCTACATTGGCCCCTAAATGAACTCTAATACATATAGATATCACATATCACATTCAAAATCAAGCAATGATTTCCAATTGAATGCCGCTTTTCAATATCCTGTTGTCTGGCACGGAAGCTCTCAGTTAACTTGTGAAAATGCCAAAAGGGTTGCATATGTAGCTTGTTGGAATAATAAACGCTTCAAATATATGTAGGACAAATGTGCACGACTGCGTCGCACATAACTTCCACTTTTGCATTCCAAGTGCTGTGGATTCAGGATAAAAAATACCCGGTTGCCGTATGCCGTGGAAACCAATATGATACCCAGAAAGCAGAAACGATTGTTCATCCATGATTCAAGTCCGCCACGACACGCGGATTAAAAGCGGATTTATACAAATTTTAGTGCAGACTATCTGACTAGCTATCACCGAGATGGAAATCGTAGAAATATTTGAAATGTTGCCTATTTATTTAAATTATCGAGATAATGGTTATCCTAAGTTGTACCGGCAAATGTCCTCTATAAGCTGGTATTAAGTATACTTAAATGCTCCCAATATTTTCGAACGCAAAGCGTTACAAGGAAAAAAAACTATACGAAACGTAAAAATAAATTACTCTTGTAAAATTGTTTCCGGAATTAATATCTAGAGATATAGAGTTAAAACAAAGTGGAGATTGTAGGACTAGGTATCCTCTATAAGCTTGTAAAAAATGCACAAGAATATATTTAGCGGTTTCTATGATTTTGCATTTAAAGACTCGCAGTCAAATTCATACTTGGTCGAACAGAACTACATCAATTTTATTTATATGATGAGGTAAAAACTCGCCAAGATCCACTCCGAATTATATGTGAAAAACTGTTCCATTCACATTGTGAAACCGGCAAGTAACCATCCAATGATGGAACAAAAATTGTTACTTATTCCAACATAAAAGCAGTGGCAATTCGCAAAACGAATAGAATGAAAAAAAAAAAAATTACCATAAAAACGGACCCTTCCTTGCCGGCCACTAAAATTCCAAATACAGTCAACGTAACACTTGTATGGGGGATATTCCGTTCGCCATTGCCCAGTGTCGTTAAAGGTGGTTGATGATGGTTGGTGGTTGCTGACATTACCGTATTTGGATTTTCTCTTCGACCATCCTTCGTGTGCTACTCCATATACAACATACAACATACAGTCATATACATACATACATTAACATCCTCGTTACATATGCATGGATTTGCCTACATCCGGATCGGTACAGTGCGAAAAAAAAACGAACAACTGTACAGTTATAGTATTACGACCCAACATGACAGGGTATTTACATGTCTTAGAATTTATAAGAAAAAAGAAAAGAGGACAAAGGACCGTTGGTAGCCCCACGAAATTCTGTGGCAGCCTGTGGGGAATGAATATCGAATGAAGACCGAACATAAAAAAAGGACTTTGAAGAGGGTCAAATGGAGATAAATGCGACTATGTCGCTTTTTCTTGGGTTTTTCCCCTTCTAAACAGTTACGGGTCACTTCTGGGACACGAGCTATTTATCGAAGGCAGCTCACCATCCCATACAAGGAACCTTGTTAAAAAGTTCCATGGGTCCATCTTCTCTACTGGAGGGTGCTGCTTACATCATGGGTATGTGTGGGTCTATCCCGAATTCCGGATGTATTTCTAAGTAGTTGCAATTATCACTTTGCCGAATTTTATTTGAAATTTGATACTTTATCGGAAAAATTATTCGCAATCACACCAATTTCGATAAGTGACCGAAAGGGTGAGCTGCATCTGAAATTCAATATACCTTAAATCAACTGCTGTCGTGTAATAAATTTGCTGTCCGTTTGGTGAACATTTGTGTGAATTAATATGCCAATCATTCTGGATGCGTGTAACAGCAGGGACTATACCGCACTCACCCAATGGAAGCAAATGTCATGTCGCACAAGAATAGCCTCTTTGGTCAGTTATAGAGGAGTCGAAGATGCAACCAGAGTTAAAAAGGTGATTTTGATGTTTGTTTGCAACCCCTTCGTTATGGCCATGGATCATAATGGGCGAAAGATCCCAGGGGTCTAGGGAGATTTTCAAGAAAGTAATTTAATACGTAATTTAAGGTTCACGAGGTTGACCGTAGAAGACGACGTGAGTTCATGTATGCCGGCCGTACGGAATATTTTTTATGGGTTTGTATTTAGAAAGGCTGTGGTTGGGAACGGGTTGCAGTTTTACGACTTTCGCATATGAGAACACGAACTGATTGGGGTCTAACTGGACATTGTACAGTACCCTTAACCTTTGTAATGACCTATCCACACATGAAGATGCTTTTGAAAGTGTCTTTCTGGATTCCGTCTCGGAATTTAGTTTATCGGAAAAGAGCACTGTGGTATAATTGCAAATGTTTTAAGGATTTTCAAGAGTTTTCCAAGTTTCTTTTCCACACGTTTACCCGTTACCTCATTTAAACTCTCTTTTTACTATAAAAGAACGAGTCTTATTATACTTTTTACAGATTATTAAATAAATTGAATTGAATTGAACTACCCACTGCTGATATTCAGGGTTACTTTTATAATCTGTGATTAGTAAGTGTACTTATGTATTATGCCAAAAAAAAGCGAAAAATTGGAAGATCATCATCAGACAAAATTATGTAGATTGATGGTACAAAGAAACGAACTATAAAAAAGATAAAAAAAAAATATTGATATGGTTTTATTTAAGATAATATTAGTAAAGACGAAGATGATATCAACTTCAAATTGAAATTCCAACATTTATTTATTCAATAACTAGTCTTACACATTACGATACAATATCTTATTTAGTAGTGCAAGCTTCAGCAAGTGCTAATTAATTTTGGTGTTATAGGAAGACGAGTACTACAAAAATCAGGTCTTTCTTTAAAGTCTTTTTTACAGTCAGTCGGGGTTTTTATTTTTATTTTTTTTTATTAATTATAATTTTATATTTATTTGTTTAGTATATGACACTCCGGGAAAGAATACCAATTTAATGACACCTCACTCTTCAAAATCGGTCAAACTGTTTGGGCGACAGGGCGCCGCGTAGGAACGTACGTAGGATATGCGCGAAACACATAACCCTAAGGTAAGGTAGTTGGCGCGTCTGGAGTATATTGTGAAGCAATACGAACGTTCTTAACTTAAAAATGTCTTCGATAGTGATGCCATAAATGGATTTAGAGTACGAAGATATGGTCGTATCTTTTTATTCCAAATATATATCTATACTTATAATAAAACTGTAGGCAATTTTTTTGTTACCTAATGGCGTGAAAAGTACTGCACAGATTTCGATGAAACTTTTTTTGAAATGTTTATTAAGATTCTGTGCAACATATAGGCTATTCCTTTCATTGCCATGCCTATTTTTTGTAGCGTTTTTGACCAAAATGTGTTTTTTTTCCGACTTTACTGCCTTTAACTCGCCATTACTCAGATAATTCTTAATCAATTCAAACAAAACAAAATACTTAGGAGAGCCAACACTTTTATTGTTATTTCAAGCCATCAATCAGCTTTCTATGTCCTTTAGAAGCTGAGCTACAACCTAAAATGCAACATGAAAACAATAAATTTATTTTCCGAAATCGAATATTATCAGCAGCCGCGGTTCTTGATCGTTGCTCTGCTTTGGGGTGGTTTGGTGGCGCACATCGCACAGGCACGTTCATATGAAAAAAAACTGCGTGGTGTTTTCTCCAAATTAAGTGAAACGCAGATTTGTCTGCATTTTGCAGATTTTCAACCTTGCTGCATATTTTTAAAAACCAGAAATCTGCGCTTCAGATTTTGTCTGCATCCGCAATAATATATTTTGTTCTTTTTAACAAATTTTAACATTTGTTGCACACTTGATTTCGCTGTATGCTGTCATTTTCGTATTCAACTTTTTTGTTTTTTTTTTGTTATTGTTACATACATAAAAAAAAATTTGTGAAGGAAGATTTTTTACAGAAATCTGCATTGCAGTTTTTTTTGTCATAATTGCAGATTTGTAAAAACATTTTTATGGCAACATTGGTGGTGATGGACGTATGGTGGATGGTGGATGGTGGATAAAGAATTGAAGAATTCAAGAAGTAAAGACGATTATGTAGGTGAATTATTATGTTGTTTGATTTACGTATTGTTGGTGTAGATACAAATTTCCGTTCAGGCTTTTGTTTTATTGGTTGTTTTGATATTACCTACGTTGTACCTACCTACAGTAAGGATTAAGGAAGTGAAACTTTAGTACTAATGCTGTTGAATTTAATTTTCTTAAATTGGTGTTTTAGGTAGGTAAATAGATTTGTTTGATTTATTGTTCACATTGACAATGTTCACCGCTTTGTTTTAGCTAGACTGTTGATTCTAAACAAATACCTATATGCCGTTGAGAAAACGGTCAAATCTCTTTTATTGGAAATAACACAGTCTCACGCCGCTTACGAAGTTGCGGGCACAGCTAGTCGCGAAATATTGTTGTTACCACATTAAGTGTCCGCGACCGCCTGTGCTCAAAGCCACAATTGCTAGAAAACTCGCATCCATATAGCATAATAGGAATAAGTAAGATTTTGAAAAGAATTACTCTTGTCTTTAAAGGTGTGACCTTTTGCGTAGCCCCAGAGCTATCGAAGGCCTTCATATATCCTACCTACAGTATCTAACTCTGATGTGATTATTCCAAGTAAGCGTTTTGATGAAAGTTTGTTTATTTATTTATTTATTTATTTATTTCTTCTTATAAGCTTAACTTACTTTAGACTTTACAACATGTAATACAAAAATGTGGTAGGTGTTATAATGCATTTAAAATTATAGATTCACAATGTTCCCTACTCATATTAAAATCAATTATACGTTTTTGAATTTATTATAATATATGCAAGCCATAGTCATTTTGACTGTAGTTTGTTCTGTGTCTAGGTGTTTTGTTTTGCCTAGGTAAATGTAGACAGTAAAAAAGAACAATCAATGTGGCCAGTTAAGACGTCATAAGCAAACATTACGGAATACTATATCCTTCTTTTGAAAAGAGGTTTTAAATTCATTACACGCTCTCTCCACTTGCGATGAATTTAAAGCAAAAAGCAACAGCAAACAAAAAAGCAAGTAGCAGAGCAGCTGTCAAATTTTGTTTGATGGGCATTTCATAGCATACTTTTTTAGTAAAGAAGAGAATGGCAATGAGCTCACACGTAAACAGTATCTGTGCGCTGAACGCTTTAAAACAGCTGGCAGAATTAAAAAAAAAAAAAGCATAGATTTTGGGTTAATCCCTTTTTAGAAAAAAGAAAATTGCATGATATGGAAGCCCATTTATTAAAAGACATAATTTGGGAAGACGGTAGTGATTTTACAAATTTTTGCAGAATGACAATTCATCAATTTGAAGAAATCCTTGGATTTGTAAGTTTGAAAATTTCTTAAAATATATTTTTGTGTTTCGATTTTTTAATTATAAGGAAATTTAAGGTCAAAGAACAAATACAAAAAGTCGATACACATATGAGGTATGCAATCACACCAAGAGTTCGTTTGGCAATAACTTTGAAATATACCTATTGCATCTGGTGATTCATACCGATCTCTAGAGTTTTTATCTCACATATCACGGAAAACAATGAACAAATTTATTCCGGAAGTTTTAGCTGCCATTGTCGATGCTATGGAAGGAAAATATATAAAGGTGAGAGATTTCGTCCAGTTACTGTCATACGAATATTTTATATCTTCTTTTTTTTAGACACCGAGCTCTTCAAATGAATGGCAGCAAATAGCGATGGATTTCGATAATTTTTGGCAATTTCCACATACGCTTGGATCTATCGATGGAAAACACATCCGTATCAAGGCGCCACCGCATTCGGGATCTGATTTTTTTAATTATAAGGGGTACTTTAGCATAGTTCTTTTGGCGGTTGTAGACGCGCACAGCCGATTCATTTATATTGACGTGGGCGGTAATGGAAGAGCATCTGATGTCATT
The DNA here is from genome assembly GCA_946477585.1 of Cheilosia urbana. NCBI lineage: Eukaryota > Metazoa > Arthropoda > Insecta > Diptera > Syrphidae > Cheilosia > Cheilosia urbana. Next base: position 58,751,278 of record OX297854.1, on the reverse strand, counting down.
ATTCTTAAGAATAGCAGCTTATATAAAGAACTCATGTCTGGAAAATTAGATTTACCGCCTCCAAACCGTTTAAAGGGGCAAGCAAATGTTACTCCCTATTATTTCATTGGTGACGATATTTTCGGACTAGATCGAAACTTGTTAAAAGCCTATGGCAGAGGCACTAATCTTAGCACCGCCCAAGAAGTGTTTAATTACCGCTTGAGTCGTGCACGGTTAACGGTTGAAATGGCTTTTGGAAGGTTAGCTACTCGTTTTCGAGTTTTCCATCTGCCAATTGAAATTGCATTGGAAAGCTGCGATGTTTTGGTTAAAGCGTGTTGCGTCTTGCACAATTATCTCACTCGAAAGGTACCTCCGAATATAGAGCAAGAAAACCAACCGGTCATTCTACCAAAAACATTAACGCCGTTAGGTATACAGGAACACAATAGATATAAATACGCCTGTTATATTCGCGAAAATGTTTGTACATATTGCTTCACAGATGGTGATGTTGCATTTCAGTGGGAAAAAATAAAAAAACAGACAATTCATTAGTCAAATTATTTTATATTTTATTCAGTCGAAACATATTTCAGCATCGAGAAGTGCTGATTGCAGCATATCACTGGTATTTTGTTCGCAATATGATGATCGCTCTGGCGAGTTCGAAGTTGAATTACTGTTGTTGCAGATAGATTGCAGAATAGCTTGAGAAAGATGATTATGGATCTTGCTCATATTGACTGTAGCTTCATACGGTGTCAGCTGGCTTAATTGAAAAGCTACAGTTTGTCCAAATGAGGAATATTCCGACTCTTGTGGTGGCGCCTTCGTCGCATGCTTAACAATTGCGTCAATAGCGTTATCGAATTTTGACGGAGATGATTCACGTTGCCTTTTGCATGTCTTTGGCTTAGAAGAGGTAGACGCTGTAGATATTGTTGCTGGTGTGGATGCAGATGGATGCGTTGTATTTCGAGCAGGTGATGGCGTTTGACAAAAAGTGTCAGGATCATCGACCGCATCGGAATGCGAATCTTCCAAATCTTCTTTTATTTCATTAAAGTTGTCGTAAGAAAAAACATTAACGCAATTGCACACGTAAACTCGTTCATATCTACATAATTACTTACCGGCTTAAAATTTGATTTTGTTTTCCTCAAAACAATGACTGAGTTCAAAAAGTTGAACTCCTCGAAGTAGAAAAGGTGTGGGCGATAAACCGAACTGGCCGATGATCCAGATTTCTTGGAGTCATCGACTTTTTTCTTTTCCAGTACGTATGCATTTCGCAAGTATCTAATTTTTTTTTTTCAATTCCTCAACACTTTTACCGAATTCTTTTGAAAGCTGAGCCCATGCATTCCGTTTATAGTCGAGTCTTTTGTATTCTATACTCCTGTAATTCCACAGGCATTGAAATTGAGAATAATTATTTATCAGTTTTAGTATTTCATCGTGATTAATTTTCCAATCCGTCATTTTGAAGCGATTGCTTATTGATTACTTCAAAATTAATTTTGATTTTCAACGGCACACTTCGATTTCAAAATTAATTGACAGCAAAATGACAGCAGTTCTTGCGTTTATAGCATGCGATAGATGGTATGCTTTTAAAGCATGCTTTCTATCGCAAACTATGGAAATAAAGTAGCTATAATGGTCTCCACTTGTGATAATGAAAGCATGCTCTATCGCATACTCTGAATTCATCGCAAGTGGAGACAGCATGTTAAAGAACATCTGTCCTCGTAGGTTGGAAGATTAATGTCCAGTTGAAATTTCGTAGTGCATACTTAAGCTACTATCAGACGGTTTGTAGATATACACAAATTTCATTTGAATATCGCATACATTGATTTTATACAAATTCGTCCACTAATGCCATTTATGTATTCTACAAACATTTGTGGTCCAGACGGTTTGTGTATTTTAAGAAAAATATACAAATTTAATTTGCTTATTACCATACACAAATACGGCTCAAAACTAATTTTAGAATTGCGTGCCGAAGAGCCGCAATTGTATCAGAATTTTGTCCGAATGACTGCAGCTCAGCTCGATCATTTGCTTCAATTGGTAACGCCGTACATTCAAAAGGCCGATACAGTTTTGCGCACCAGCTTGTGCTTTCTGGCCTCTGGCGAGAGTTTCCGATCGTTACAGATCATTTGCGTACAAAAGACGTTTAGAGTTTAATACAAAAGAGGGTAAATCATTAATAAAAAGAAAAAAAAGAAGAGACCCAATATGGTTTCCTTGGGGAACATCTGAAAATCTTCGAACTTCATTCTAAAAGTAGTATCCAATTTTGACAAATTGTTTGCAGTTGACAGGTAACTGCCTATATCCATTTTTAAATGTTAGAATGAAATCCAAAGAGTTTAAGTTTATTTAAAAGAACGTTGTGTTGCACACGATCAGAGGCTTTAGAAAAATCAGTATACAAACAATCTACTTGAAGACGTTTTTCAACATTTTCAAGACAGTAATTAGTAAAAACAACCACTTTGTAGAGGTCGATCTACCACTTACAAACCAGTGAAATTTTTTGCAGGCTCAACAAATTCAATGGGGTTGCTATCAAGACAACTATTTGGAAAATTAGGGGTATCAATCAGCTTTCTGTAGATAACCAAACATTTTAATTTAGAAGGGTTCAGGTGGAGGCGATTAGCCTGAGACCAGCGTAAGATTCTGTCCATGTCTTAATTTACTTTAAATGCAGCTTTTCCGTATTTCCACATGATATTGATGAAATCTTTTTTGATCTTGATGAGAATTTTTTTTATTTTTATTATTTTATATTCTTTATTTTTTTTTTCGATAGCTGCACACCAGGAATTAACGATTCCTTATCAACTTGACAAGGCTATACACTTTGCTCTGTGTATTTTTCGGTTACTTTGGATAAAGTCCAAAAATGAAACGAAATTTTACTCAAATATATTTTCTTGTTGTAGTGTGAAAAAAAAGTTGCACTTTCGCAATGTACAACGAGTTGCATCGGATCGTGAATACCCCTAGTACTAACGCATTTAGCATTTGCCACCCTATAAAAATAGGCAAGTACCGGAAAATCGGCCGAAGTTGGGGTCTCAGTCCATGCAAATAACTTTATGCTTTATTGCAAGCCTTGCAATAAAGCATAAAGTTACTGTTACTGTTCTTTCAATTTTGTTTTACAAGAGTGAAACCATGGCTGTCTATTTGTGAGAATTTTTCGGTGGGAATAACCCTAAGTTTTGCTGCAGTTTTCGGTAAATAGTGGTGGAGAATTTCAATATTATTAAATGGTAACGTATTATTTGTCGTAAACCATTATATGCATATAATTATGAGTGATAAATGGAATAAAACAAAATCCACCGATTCCACAGTATTGGAATGGGAAAAGTCTGTTCGCTTCAATATATTTTTGATGTGTAAACATCTAAGCGCGCGTTGTTGGAATCTGGTGAGTAATTCCACACATTTAACTTGCGGGGACGGAAATGCGTCACTGTGCTTTATCATTGCATACATTTTATCATTGCATACGTTTTTATCATCGCATACATTTATGAGCTGGGGCATATTAATTTCAGCTATTTGTTGATGTGAATTAAAGCATGTTTTTGTTGTTTCATAATATATCAAGAATACGGTTATTACAATTCCCTTTTTTTCTCAATGACGTATACCTATCAAGCCACACACATACCGCACGCACGGTGTTTTTACAAGAACTGACGCATTTTTTAAATGGTAATTATGTAGGCACATCCATTTTTCAGTTTATTTAGAAAGTTGAATTATTTTTTACGAATTGCAAAATAACTCTGGCAAATATGCCAGCAACCGTATCCGATAGTGCCAACATGACAAAACTATAAAATACAATGCCATACAAAAAATATAAGCCTCGCCTGTTTCTAATAAGAATTGACACTAACCAACCCGATGTCGATTCAGGTAGGTACGGAATACGGATTATTTCTCAATTCAAGTATTTAGGGGATGAAATTCCACTAGGCATGGGCAAGGGTACATGCACATATTATAAGGACTTGTTTGTATTGTTATTCTGCTATATACCTACCATTTTAGATACGTAATACGTATACCTATATTAGATTGAAGTACATTCAATGCCATAGCTTATGGTAGGAGGTACCTAGTTATTTGTATGAACTCTAGATCGGTGTAGTTCAGACCGTGTTTGTACAGATCTTGCTTAAAACTAGATAAATGTTAGGCGCCAGTTTTAAATTAGACCCACCATAGTAAAGACACAATTCAAAATGTCTCTTTGTTAAAACAACTCGCACGTCTGAATAAAAAGGACAACCAACATTGAACACTTTTTTTAGGATATCATAAAGTACCTATGGCTATAGAGAGGCCTTAAGCAACGAAAAGTGTTCTTCAGTGTCCATTAGGGTCTCACCAAGAGGGTTACAAATTTTGGATATCTTACTTTGCTTCTCCTCAAAGTTTGTGTTTATTGAATTATGGGATTATTTTTATTTTTATTTCTATTCTTATTGCCTCTTCATATACCATCAAACGTAAGCTTAAAAGTTAAAAATATGCTTTTGGTTAAAAATATGGTAAAGAAAAATGTAAATGTAAATTTTTACGTTACAGTTTAGAACAGCCCTACCGCAAGCCATTCTTTTTTTATGTTAATCGCACATTTTCAGGCGTAGCGCCAGTCATATAGATGTCGGTATCTGTGGGCACATTTCGCTGTCAAAGTCTAAATGCATTGGATCGGGAATTTGAGCCCTATCTGCATATACGATATGACCTTATCATGGTTTTGACTTTTTTAGTGATATTTAATCTTCTTCATCTATATGACAGCTGATGGGCTGCCAGAATACCTTCTCGTACAGATCGGTGATCACGGTCTAACTTATTGTCGAACGCCTTCCAAGACCCTTTATTTGGCCTTTGTGACAGACAAACTTTGCAAGCCTTTCGGGCCCTCTTGTGCCGGGTTTCGCTTAACCAAGGGAATCTATACCTGAAAGGCTTTAGAAACTCCTTGCGTTTCAAACCACGCATCTAACACACTATAAGGTGTTTTTCATTTTTAGTTCAGAGCCAAGCACTTTGCTCGAGCATTAGGATCGTTCTCTGAACCGAGCGTGCTCAGATCGTTCTGATGTTTTTCTGTTAAATGTGACTGGAAAAGTTCTGTATGCATATCTGTAATCAGCTTTTTACTCAGTCTACTCAGTTATTTTATTCTGAGCTTATAGAGCGCACTCTGATCTCTGATATGTCTGAGCTAAAAAAGAAATACGAACTTTTTGTAAAGCAGTTAAGGTTCTGCTCTGAACTAGAAAATAAAAACGCCTATAGTCACCACACTGAGCCGTTTCGCACCGTTAGTATCTCCTGCAAATGTAACGACTTCTTCCTATATTGAAAACAAACGTCACACTCGATTTTAATAAAAATTCATTTTCGAAAATGCATTGGTCAGTGAAATGTCAGTTATCCGGCAATTTTCTGAGCTCATTCCGTACTGTTATACCCTCCCACATCCACATTGCTGTTCGTTCTGATTTCCCAAATGGACTGACATTCATTTTTCGATTCGAAGCTTCGATATAAACTCATTTACAGTTACGGATAACACAAAATATAGTGTTTGAGCAACCATTAGACAACTCACATCTATTGGTAGGTACCGACCCACCCACAACAGTTGACACATTCAAATTCGAGTGAAACGTGCTCTGCACAATAATGCGCTCTGATTGAATTCTCAGAAGGCAACCCCATGTCCAATAGGAAATAATTGGAAACTAACTTCCTTTCACTCCACAAAGTCCGCCGCCAGCTATACCATTAGGTATAGCTAGATAAATACTCGCACACAATGTGTCGGGATATTTACCTTCCTCATCGATTTATCTTTCCTGATGGAAGAACCTATCAGCTCTGCAGTTACCAATGACCAAGCTAAGGTACCATCTTTGCCCACATCAAGAGCCAGACCCCCCCCCCCCTCTGGCGGCCGCAACCCATGAATACCCAGTCGGGATATTTCCGAGAAATAAATGTGCGGGTGACCGAAATTCCTCGTCGAAACACACAATTTTCTACCGGACGGCAAAATTGTTTGCGCTGCCAGAAGAAGAGCGCACAAAACATCAGGGGCCACCGGGACAGCTGAGTGGAAGGCAATAAAATAAGTAGACCGAAAACTAACTAACAAGACAGGAACAAGTGAGCTTTTGTTCGAATCAACATCCATGGTTAGCAAAATCAATCCTAAAAGTTCATCATCCACCCTCACCCTCACCCCCCAAAGGTCCAGGACACTGTACACATTGATGTGTACCATTCAAGACGCCCATACCCAGCCCACACGCCGTGTTGCCTGATGCTATATGCCAGCAGAAGACACATCCACAAACCAACGAATCACCAAAACATTTTATATTTATGGGCGAGTATACGTGTGCATATATAGCTCTTGCTACCTTGGGGCTAACACAAGACGAATAAATACGAACGGCTAGAACAAACACTTAAAGAGTGGTTAAGGAAGTACAAGAAGGACACAAATAGAATCGGCTTGCGGTTTATTAGAAGAACCCTGTGTCCTGTGTCTGAGTGTACCACGAGTCCTTTGTGATTTTCCCGCAAAAGAAAGTGGCGAACGACGTCCAACAACGAAAGGATGTGAGTCGATGTGGATGTCTTCCTTCGTCCTTAAATAAATATTTGTAAACGCACTAGTGGATACACATATATTTATATGGAGCTGGAGCACACACATATCGTTAGAGAGATAATAAGGGATTTCTTCGTTAAATTTCTTTTTGTTCGGTTTCTTTGCATGCGCGGCGTCTTGGTCGTTTCGCCTTTCTTCCAAAAAGGAGCTGGGTTCTGCCAAACTTTTTATAGACTCAAAGTAAATATCAACATTCCACCTGTGTCAAGGAGTTATGAGGGGGTGGTCGTTGTGGAATGGTCGCCACACACATTCGTTTGTATTTTTGCATGGATATATACATTTAGTTGTACAGTAGTAGATTGTAGGACTGTACACTCGGTGGGCCCATACTCCACGCACATCTTCAAAGGACGTATCCATGTTTGTTAAATTTTACGTGGAATTTCGTGCCGCAAAAAAGGACGAAGAAGAATATGTTGCCATTGTCATTGCCATTGGCAGGCATCCCCCTATCTTTGCGCTTTTCCATGGAAGCACTTCACCGTGAGTTTTGCACGCTCACCTGATTTTCCTTCTCCGATTAAAAGGTATCTATATAGTTGGGGCAAAAATTCATAAATGTTACTTACAGAAATCCGTACTTTGTTATTTAGTTTTAGAAAGAATATCAACTGAAGGTGAAGCATCTGATGTCTGATGGGGACTTTGAAAGTGCGTTGCATATATTTAAACTGCTCTACGAAGATGAATTGTTAATGAAACTACTTGTAGAGGGAGATCATTCTGAACTAGTTAACTTCGTTCGTATACAGGCTAAAGTTACAGAATAAAAAAAATATATAGCTACAGAATATATGTTTCAACGGAGAGTCTATTATTAAACCTTACTGGTACCCGAGTCATTATAAGGAAACTTTTATTTCTTTACATTGGAAAATATGCAACCAACATAGGAAAACAACGCGACACACGATTACCACCAGTTTATGTGAGATATAAAACTGTAAAGCTAAGATTACACGTGCCACTTTTCCTAAATGTGTCACTACGTATGAGCTCCTGTCAAGCGCCTGGTCACGCTGGTTGTTGCACTGTACATTTACGAGAAGAGATGCCAACTGGGCATAATTATGTCTTTTAGACAGTATTCCCATGTTTGAGGAATTGAGGAACAATTTTTAGAAAAAAGGCACAATTTTTTGTGAACTGTTTTTTACAATAAATTCATACAAATGCATTTTGAAATTGGTAAATCTGGTACATTCTTCGATTAAAGTTGCTTCACTAATTTATATTTACAACTAGGGGAAAGATGTAAACAGTGAGACACTTTTCTTTTAAATTGGTATATATCTGAATGTTTTCAAGCAATCTTAACCAAACTTGGAGTATATTTTAAGGCATATTTTACCTTAATGTTTCAATTTGAATTTTAGTTTAAGGGCCCACGAGAGCATCCCAACAAACTGAATCTTAGGAAAAGTCAAACTGTCTCACTGTTTGCGAGCGGTGGGATCATATAGACAGTGTAAGGCGAACAGTGAGACGAACGAAAATTAATTAGTATTTTATTAAATAAATTAAGGTTTCGTCAATGTTATATAATTATGCGAGTTCCTGAAGAAAATCCGCCAGAAGATCATGATAGGACGTCGAAAAAATGTTCATAGAACTTGTTCACATTGTGCCTGTTAAACGAAGTTGCCCGAGATATGCTGATGTGCTGTGAGACATGTCTCACTATTTGCTTTTTGGAAATGTCTCACTGTTCGCTTTTTGTCATTTCATAGAAATAAAAATAAAAATAATAATAATAATTAAAAAATGACAAAGTATTCTAAGATTTGGTTGTTTTATTATAGCAGAACACATATAAATGTTATATGTAAAAAAAAGTTCTGTGTATTTATCTGATTATTTCTCGTTGTTATGCTTAATTTAAATAAATAAATAAAAATGGAGAGACCCTAGGCCTAGCTTCCCGTAACCATTCGTTTTGTGTGAGTTTTTCATTTTTGGAACGAATGGAAGGGATCTACAGTTTTATGCCGACTCCAAACGGCTAATTGAGAAGCTCTTTCAAGACATTTATACTCTCGGATGTTTGTCAGACGTTCGCGAGAGGCAGCGCAGCGGAAAAAAACCCTAAGTCGGAATTGGGTTTTTGCGGGATTCGAACCTGGGACTTCCACATAGCAGTCCAACACACTAACCACTAAGCTACTGCGACTACAAATATAGTTCGAAAAATACTTTGAGCGATTTTTTTTTTATGTTTACCCGGTGGAGGTTAACGCGCAACTGAAACTCGTGTGCAACAGAATCAAAACACTTGGAGGGGGAAATAAACGTTTATACCATTACAGGCATGTCTGTGCATGCTTTATAAAAGAGAAAAATTAGTTGTCTCACTGTTTGCACTGTCTCACTGTTTGCACTGTCTCACTGTTAGCACTTTTCCACTATGCGTCATGATTATTTTCAAATTTTCTACTTGACTTACTCACCAAACCCAAACCTTGGATTATAGAGATCGAAAAAAGTAGAATTACCTGTCCATCGAGCAACATTCTATTAACGAACTAGTTGACCCGGCAAACTTCGTTCCGCCCAAATTTGTAATGTATTGATAATAATAATTCCGAGCATGCACAATGCACTTGCTAATTTATGTAATTCGGCCAATTAAAATTCTTTATTCAAAAGTTATATTAAAAATAAATGACGAATAGCAATGTTGATTTATTTCAATCAAACCGCAATGATTTTGACGTGTCGGCCAACGCTTTTCACTAAATTGACCACGTGAGAAACATGGGAATTCAAGATTGATACTGCAAATGCACAAACATCCATCGATTTTACTTGCAACAAATTGTTTGCCATAGTGAAAGCGAGGGAAAATTAAGTCGCTTAAATACGAATGGCAAATCGTTCTGAATAAGCGGAATCTGCGGAATGCGAGTGTTTGACTTTGGATTTTCCCCTCAAAATCTTCACTTGCATGACATTTGATTTGAGATCCTTCACACTAAAACAGATGCGATCCATTACAAAGTTTCGGTACATTAATGTTGCGCAACAAAATTATAAATGAGCCGACTTTCAAATCCAAATTATGTAGAGGTAAGCCCGGAACATCCAAAGAATTCAAGAATTAAACTAAGTGTCCTTCCCTCCAACCCGAGTTATGAATGCACATACGGACGACAGTCTCTTTTATAGTAACTGTACCCACCCGGCTTGCCCATTCCTTTCGTATTAAGTCCTGCTCACATTTCGCAAAGTCCTTCATTTGGACAATGTCCATTAATTATTTTAATGCTTCCACAACCCGTTCCAACCCAAAACCAACCATATATGTATATCCACAAAATGTCGACCACAACGCCACCTATCGGATCCAAAATCCTAAGACTGCCTAAACCTCAAATACAACAATACGGACAAAACAAAAGAAGAATCATACAAATTGGCCCAGTTCTTATCGAATAAAGAAGATTATTATTGAAGAAAACTGAATTGAACTGAAAAACGAAATGTAGGCCTATAACGCCATATGTTGAGGATTTTCTGACTTTTCTTTTTTCCAGTTCATCCCTGATTCAAGACGAACAAAACAAAACAAAAATCATTCAAATCGGTCGAGCCGTTCTGGAGCCTTTACCCGACTAACGCACAGCAATTGATTTTTATGTATTATAGAGATTTTAACCCTTTCGGTACAATTTTTGAATATATAACACAAAAAATATTTTGTATCATATTTTTGGCTTATTTTGGGCTCAGAAACCAATTAAAACAAAAAAAAAAGTTGCAAAATGCTCAAGGACACTTCAAGGAGGTGTTACCAAACGGCAACAATTCGACATTGGGTAGTAAAAAAAACATGAAAACCGCAGGTATTTTTTTTTTTTTTTTTTTAAATTTGAGTTTTAAAAATAACATTTTATACAAAAAGGCTTTATAAAAAGAAGGGAAATAACAAAATAAATAATAAATATTAGCAAACAATAAATAATTCAAGCAATTAAAAAGTTAAATTAATATTAAATTATAATTCTTAATTAATTTTAAATACTGAGCGTGAGCATTATATATATAATACTAGCTGACCCGGCGAACTCCGTTCCGACTAAATTCGTATAATGAAAATAATATTTCGGAGCTTGCACAATGAATGCTACCTACTTAATGTAATTTGGTCAATTCAAATTCGTTATTCAAAAGTATTTATATTAAATAAAATATATATAACTGAAGTAGGTATAACAATCGATGTATAAAGTGGTTTGCTCGCACGTGAGCACGCCATACACAATTGATCATGTGAAAAACATGGGAATTCAAGATTGATGCCATGAATATCCTATCCAGCGATTATCCTGGCGACTTATTATTTATTTAAATAATTGTTGCAATTGTCGAATGACGTTTTTTGTCACCTCTGTTTGTCCTCTGCACAGCCCAGTACAGCCTATCGACTTGATCATCCCCCGACAAAATAAAGTACACCTGCGAATATTGGTGTACGTCCTCATTTACTGGCAAGAAGGCACATATCCGATGGTAACTTTGGCCTTGAATCTGTTTATCCGAATTTTGCAGCGTAGAATCCCATGCCATTGTTAGAAAATGTGTGTTTGCATGATGTACATGTAAGAGGGAGAAGTGGTGGGAGGCGCCCGACGTGACGGCCCAGTGGTGGCATGCGCGTGAGCTGCGCGCGGTACTGTAAAGTACTTGAACATTGCAACATTACTTCATTTTTCTAAAATAAAATTAGCCTAAGTTACTCCTTATTACATCAGCTACCTGCCAATAAAAGTCCCGTCAAAATCGGTCCAGCCATTTCAGAGATTAGTCGGAACAAACAGACAGACAGACAAAAATTGATGCCTGAATTGTCGAAATCTTCGAACACTTCCAGAATTTCACCTTGGGTTCTAAGAACCGTGCGTCTTACTTACTTACTTAAGGTGGCGCTACAGTCCGGGGTGGACCTGGGCCTCAACCAACAAGCGTCTCCAGCCAGCACGATCTTTGGCCAGCTGTCTCCAGTTTCGCACGCTAAGTTGGTTAAGGTCCCCTTCCACCTGCGTGCGCCACCTGTGTCGCGGTCTTCCTCTACTGCGCCGCCCCTCGGGTGTAGATTCGAAAATCTTCCGGTCCGGAGCATTGACGTCCAATCGCTCCACATGACCCAGCCACCTCAGTCGTTGGACCTTCACTCTTCTGGCTAGGTCGATGTCGCTGTATAGCCCGTACAGTTCGTCGTTGTATCTCCTCCTCCATTCACCGTCCATGCAGACGGGACCGAAAATTACTCGAAGAATTTTCCTCTCGAAGTAACCAAGAGTAGCCTCATCCGCTTTTGATAGAGTCCATGCCTCTGCACCATAAAGTAGGACTGGGATGATCAAGGTCTTATAAAGGGTCACTTTAGTTGTTCGAGAGAGGGCTTTGCTACTCAATTGCTTTCTTAGCCCAAAGCCCAAACAGCGATTGGCAAGATTTATTCTTCGTTACCATGCGTCTTATTGGTGCTAAAAAATAATGTTTGCCCACATTAGGAAGTTTCAAAATCATATGAATACTGAATGTTGCTATACGGCAACAATTATTTTCCCACCGAAACATAGCCCTTTTCACGAATTGTTGCCGTAAGGCAACACACTATTTTAACATTTTTTATATCGTGTTCAAAGTAAGTAAAGATACTTTATTTGATTATTTTATGTAATTATAACACGTAAGAAAATATAATTAGCCTTTTTATTAAAAATTGATAACATTAGAACCAAGTAGATCTTAATTCAAAATGTGGACTTATCGGCCATTTGTTAGTTTCCGGCTACCTGGTCAGCTGTCTTTAAAATAATAATATGAAATTGGCGGGCTGTTTGACAGATAGGTTTAGATACTCTGAGAAAAAATTGCTGCCACTGAGTTTGTATTACTTTTTGTAAGGAAATCAGTTTGTAGGGCCTTAAAAAAGAGTATTTTGTTGATGTTGCCATATGGCAACAAAAACACCGAAAGGGTTAATCACCTTGTAGGTTAGTTGCTGTTTCTTTGTGAAATATGCAATTTCTACCTTTTTTACCAAAAAGGCATAGTTTTTTTTTGAAAAAGCCATAATTTTTTTCGGGCATAGGCATACAAATTGTGTTCTGGGTTGGCATCACTGCACACGAGTGACAATAGAAAGAGCGAATTTTTATGACGTCAGCATGTCAAAATTTCCCACGAAAAATGACATGACATCTTAGGTTGAGTTCTGTGTGAAATGGAAATAAGTTGAGATCGCATACATCATCGAAAAATTGTATATGCACCATGGACGACCGACAGTTGCATTTGCCCCTTTTTTGCAAACATAAAATTCGAGTATCCTCTGAAAGAGTTTATTTGCAATGAAATGAAAATACATTTTTCTCCATTGGAAGCCTAATCGTTTTCCAAAAAAAAATCATATGATTTGGGTTCTTACGTGAATCGTTAATAAATCCACTCACAAATCGACAAGCCTTAGAATTTTATTATAAAGGGTGTTTCTTATTTAGAGGTATAGAACTTTAAGTTGGCAACACTCTTTTAACTGGCGGCTATTTGTCAGCTGTCAAGTGATATATTTTTAGTTTTGTTTGGCTTTTGAACGTGAATAGATTGACGCCTGAAAAACGCTTCCAAATTGTGCAAATTTATTTTGAAAATCATGCTTCCGTTCGAAATACGTATCGCGCAAGACGTCCATTTTACGGTCAACATGATGAAGCTCACTTTTGGTTGAATGGATACGTCAATGAACAAAACTGCCGTATTTGCAGTGATGATAATCCTCAAGTGTATGTTGAGTTGAGACACCGTTGCATCCACAAAAACTGACTGTTTGTTGTGCTTTATTCGCGTTGTTGGAATAATTGGTCCGTACCTACTTCTTTAAACACGATGCTGGCCAAAACTTTAAAGTCAACGTTACAGTTAACATTACAGTGACCGCTATAGAGCCATGATGTGCAGGGAACTTTTTCGTTCATCAATTGAAATTGAACAACAATGATGTGCAGGGGCTGTGGTTTCAACAAGACGGCGCAACATGTCACACAGCTCGTGCCACAATTGATTTATTGAAGGAAAAGTTTGGTAGCCGCATAGTTTCACATAGCAGATCCGTGAATTGGCCTCCAAGATCGTGCGAGCTAACGTCACTTGACTATTTTCTTGGAGGACAACATTCGCCGCGTTATTGCCGATATTTGGCCACAAATGTTGGAAAAAGTCATCGAAAATTGGACCTCCAGATTAGACTACGTCAGAGCCAGCCGTGGCGGTCATATATGCCAGAAATCATATTTATTTAAATTATAATGCCAGAAGATTATCTTTCAAATAAAGTAAATTTCATGCCAATTTAAAAAATCATCTTAATTTTATTCCATTTCATTCGGTAAGCCTGCTACAATACGCACTACTCTATAAGGGTGAGAAAAAAAGTCCAATGCCAAAAAGCAAAAGTTAACACGCGAATTAGTTGCTTGGTTTGAAGAACGAAAAACAATCTCGACGAGCAACTGCTGGAAGACAAAGCACAAAGGATTTTATTCAGAGCAGTGAACGTAAGCCATTTGTTAGCTCTAGGAGCAGAACAGAAATAGCACAAACGGATCTACGTGAAGTTAGCCCGCACTTTTTCTGGAATGAAAAACGTGAAATGCAGTTCGATAGACATTCGTTTGTAGTTGTTTGTAGTGAATTTTTTTTCGTTTGTAGTTCAACCGTTAGAAAGTTAGAACCATTAGAAAAAAATTTCAGCCCGCACTTTTGGCTTTTTGAAATGAAAACTAGACAGTTGCATTCGAAATCGTTTGTAGTTGTTTGTAGTGAAATTCTTTTTTTTTTTAATTTTTTTATTTCGGAGATATAAGGACATTTGTGTTTGCACCTATAACTCAAAATTCCCAATAGATAGAAATTATTTAAGAATACTGGTACATAAAGCACATCCTAGCTTAAATAACTGCATTTAAAATTTTGGAATTCACTCAAGCGTTACTTAATAAAACACCATTAAAATCAAAAATCGCATCCCCTTAGAGTTGCATCCATATATGGATCTCCCACCAACAACAAGACAACGGTAAACACATTTTCGCAAAGCATTCATCCCTGTCCATCGATATGAGTCACTATTTGTCCATTGGCAATAACAACCAGTCAATCAACCCCTATTTTATCCAACAAATTTTTCTTTTCCTTCGAATAACATTTAAAACTATCCCCTTTTAAACAATTTATAACAACAAAAATGCAATATTTACAAAGTATGTACTCCTGGCTATCTAATGCAATTCAAATTTTGTGAATTTATCACAAAGACGAAGATTTAGATGCAACTTAAACACACACTACTTTGTCATACAAACTCATATCAATATTTCCGTTGCTAAGCAACTCAAAATAGGGAAATCTATTTTTTTCTAATGCTTTCTATTAGATGCATCTAACGGAATAAAAAAAAGTGATCTTTTATCAATAGATAATGATTTATTCAAGAATCAAGAAAATCGTTAAAATCGTCCGCGCAGACCGATTTAAGGCAATGGATATTTCAAATGCTGGACAACTACAAACAACAAAAACTAGTTGGTTGCTAGAAAGCATGTATGCTTTATCTAATAAAACTAAAAATTTCAAAATTGTACCAACCAAAAAGAATTCATATGCAATTTAAGCAGAAAAATAAAAATCGCGATATCTCCGAAACGGTACACTGCAAAGTGATGAAATTTTCTTTTTTTAATAGATTTCCACCCCACCAATCTAATAAAATAAAAATTGTATCAATCGGCCTAACGGTTTATGATTTATATGAAATTTAAGCGAAATGCGAGCTTAAATTTGCGTGTGAAGTTAGCCCGCACTTTTTCTATAATGAAAAACGGAGTTTGCAGTTCGATAGACATTCGTTTGTAGAGGTTTGTAGTGAATTTTTTTTCGTTTGTAGTTCAATCGTTAGAAAGTTAGAACCATTAGAAAAACAAATTTTCAATTCCTTAAAACTGTGTTATCTCCGAAACCGTAGCAAGTAAAGTGATAAAATTTTCTATTTTGGAAAGTGTTTCACTTTGCCAATCTAATGAAATACAAATTATACCAATCGGCCTAACGGTTTATGATTTATATGAAATTTAAGCAAAATTTAGGCTTCAACTTAAGGTCCCCATAACTCAAAAACTGTTGAACTACAAACGATGAAATTATACACTGCTATTTTATGTACTCTTTTCTAACTGTGATATAAAATAGAAGACAGCCCGCATTACTGGACACATTTTATTCGCAATTTAAGGGGAGCCTGAAATGGTTCAAATTTGCTCATTTTTAAGCGATTCGATATTTCCCTTGCTAGGATGCTGTGAAGGGTGGAATAAGTTTTTTTCCAATGGAACTACCCATCTCTTTCTAAAAAAGTTGTCAGAAATCATTTTTTACTAACGGTTAAAATTTTATTCGCAATTTAATTTCGGAATAATTCCCATTTAAGCAAGCCGATAACTCAAAAACTGTTGAACTACAAACGATGAAACTTTACATTTCTAATATGTATATATTACTTAATGCATGGTATAAAACACAGACCAGTCCGCATGACTGGGTACTTTTTATTCGCAATTTAAGGGAAGTCTTAAATGTGTTCAACTGCCCATATTTAAGCAGTTCGATATTTCTAATGCAGAACAACTTCAAACAACAAACAATAATGTTTTCTAGTCCGTTGATCATTCTCTTTCTAAGGACGTTCAAAAAATGACTTTTGTTCAACAAAAAATATTTTATTTGCATTTTTTTCAGCTACCGACAGGCCTCATTTTCTGGATAGGATTTTTCAGAAACTGTGGCACTACAAACGATGAAACTTTCCATTTCTAATGTATGCACCCTTCTAAATGCATAGTACGAAATAGAAGCCAGCCAGTACTACAGGACACGTTTTATTCTAAGTTTAAGCGAAGCCTAAAATGTATTCGAAAAAGCTGCAAGAAGCTGTTCACAACACAACTTAATTTCATTGAATGTATCTTCTCTACCCATTCTAACAAAATCAAACAATTTTATTTCGATCGTGTAGATCACAATTTACGTTGAATAAGTATGAATAAGTAGGTATGTATCTCTTTTCTAATGCAAAGTAGGAAATTGGGTGCATCGCAATCAAAGGGTTTGCCTTTATTCCACCACCCTTGCACATATCCAATCAGGTATGAGTATGACCCAACCACGCAAACAAAATGTAGGGCACATGCGTTTATTGTGGTGCGGATCGTGTCGTGACCGTCAATTCAACTTCATCTTTGATACCTAGGTTATGTAGGTACCTAACTCCTGTTACAAATAACAGTTTTTTTTTTGCGGCTTTATTATTGTCAATGCCAATCACATTATATGGCCTACACTGCACATATTTAACGTTTTCAAAATAACCAAACATAACTGTACCTACACTCCATGTCCAGTCACCATTTCTTACTCAATCTTCCCACAAAAACAGGACGCGAAATGCTTAATATTTCGCTAATTGTTCCGTTTCATTCTCTCTCCTTTCGAAGGATTAAAAAAAATGTCGGTCATTTACCGAACGATGCGCACACGATCATATGCATTCAATCGTGGTCACACCCCCAAAAATCTATTCTGCGACGGTCACGACACGATCCGCACCACAATAAACGCATGTGCCCTACATTTTGTTTGCGTGGTTGGGTCATACTCATACCTGATTGGATATGTGCAAGGGTGGTGGAATAAAGGCAAACCCTTTGATTGCGATGCACCCAATTTCCTACTTTGCATTAGAAAAGAGATACATACCTACTTATTCATACTTATTCAACGTAAATTGTGATCTACACGATCGAAATAAAATTGTTTGATTTTGTTAGAATGGGTAGAGAAGATACATTCAATGAAATTAAGTTGTGTTGTGAACAGCTTCTTGCAGCTTTTTCGAATACATTTTAGGCTTCGCTTAAACTTAGAATAAAACGTGTCCTGTAGTACTGGCTGGCTTCTATTTCGTACTATGCATTTAGAAGGGTGCATACATTAGAAATGGAAAGTTTCATCGTTTGTAGTGCCACAGTTTCTGAAAAATCCTATCCAGAAAATGAGGCCTGTCGGTAGCTGAAAAAAATGCAAATAAAATATTTTTTGTTGAACAAAAGTCATTTTTTGAACGTCCTTAGAAAGAGAATGATTAACGGACTAGAAAACATTATTGTTTGTTGTTTGAAGTTGTTCTGCATTAGAAATATCGAACTGCTTAAATATGGGCAGTTGAACACATTTAAGACTTCCCTTAAATTGCGAATAAAAAGTACCCAGTCATGCGGACTGGTCTGTGTTTTATACCATGCATTAAGTAATATATACATATTAGAAATGTAAAGTTTCATCGTTTGTAGTTCAACAGTTTTTGAGTTATCGGCTTGCTTAAATGGGAATTATTCCGAAATTAAATTGCGAATAAAATTTTAACCGTTAGTAAAAAATGATTTCTGACAACTTTTTTAGAAAGAGATGGGTAGTTCCATTGGAAAAAAACTTATTCCACCCTTCACAGCATCCTAGCAAGGGAAATATCGAATCGCTTAAAAATGAGCAAATTTGAACCATTTCAGGCTCCCCTTAAATTGCGAATAAAATGTGTCCAGTAATGCGGGCTGTCTTCTATTTTATATCACAGTTAGAAAAGAGTACATAAAATAGCAGTGTATAATTTCATCGTTTGTAGTTCAACAGTTTTTGAGTTATGGGGACCTTAAGTTGAAGCCTAAATTTTGCTTAAATTTCATATAAATCATAAACCGTTAGGCCGATTGGTATAATTTGTATTTCATTAGATTGGCAAAGTGAAACACTTTCCAAAATAGAAAATTTTATCACTTTACTTGCTACGGTTTCGGAGATAACACAGTTTTAAGGAATTGAAAATTTGTTTTTCTAATGGTTCTAACTTTCTAACGATTGAACTACAAACGAAAAAAAATTCACTACAAACCTCTACAAACGAATGTCTATCGAACTGCAAACTCCGTTTTTCATTATAGAAAAAGTGCGGGCTAACTTCACACGCAAATTTAAGCTCGCATTTCGCTTAAATTTCATATAAATCATAAACCGTTAGGCCGATTGATACAATTTTTATTTTATTAGATTGGTGGGGTGGAAATCTATTAAAAAAAGAAAATTTCATCACTTTGCAGTGTACCGTTTCGGAGATATCGCGATTTTTATTTTTCTGCTTAAATTGCATATGAATTCTTTTTGGTTGGTACAATTTTGAAATTTTTAGTTTTATTAGATAAAGCATACATGCTTTCTAGCAACCAACTAGTTTTTGTTGTTTGTAGTTGTCCAGCATTTGAAATATCCATTGCCTTAAATCGGTCTGCGCGGACGATTTTAACGATTTTCTTGATTCTTGAATAAATCATTATCTATTGATAAAAGATCACTTTTTTTTATTCCGTTAGATGCATCTAATAGAAAGCTTTAGAAAAAAATAGATTTCCCTATTTTGAGTTGCTTAGCAACGGAAATATTGATATGAGTTTGTATGACAAAGTAGTGTGTGTTTAAGTTGCATCTAAATCTTCGTCTTTGTGATAAATTCACAAAATTTGAATTGCATTAGATAGCCAGGAGTACATACTTTGTAAATATTGCATTTTTGTTGTTATAAATTGTTTAAAAGGGGATAGTTTTAAATGTTATTCGAAGGAAAAGAAAAATTTGTTGGATAAAATAGGGGTTGATTGACTGGTTGTTATTGCCAATGGACAAATAGTGACTCATATCGATGGACAGGGATGAATGCTTTGCGAAAATGTGTTTACCGTTGTCTTGTTGTTGGTGGGAGATCCATATATGGATGCAACTCTAAGGGGATGCGATTTTTGATTTTAATGGTGTTTTATTAAGTAACGCTTGAGTGAATTCCAAAATTTTAAATGCAGTTATTTAAGCTAGGATGTGCTTTATGTACCAGTATTCTTAAATAATTTCTATCTATTGGGAATTTTGAGTTATAGGTGCAAACACAAATGTCCTTATATCTCCGAAATAAAAAAATTAAAAAAAAAAAGAATTTCACTACAAACAACTACAAACGATTTCGAATGCAACTGTCTAGTTTTCATTTCAAAAAGCCAAAAGTGCGGGCTGAAATTTTTTTCTAATGGTTCTAACTTTCTAACGGTTGAACTACAAACGAAAAAAAATTCACTACAAACAACTACAAACGAATGTCTATCGAACTGCATTTCACGTTTTTCATTCCAGAAAAAGTGCGGGCTAACTTCACGTAGATCACAAACGGCACGCTATTAAATAATCTGAAAAATACAGAAAAAAAAGCAATGTAGAAACCTAAGTTTGACCGGTACGCTACCACAAATCCTTCACAGAAACCTGTGAAGATAACCAATATTACACCTCTCAGGTTTCAGTAACATACAATCATTGATCGATTAAGACCGATAAGAGCAAAAGGCAAATTCTGGAGGTTGTTTGAAGGTGACGAAGACCAACTGCCAAAGGAAAACCATTTAATCTAGACGAAGAAAGCCAAAACGTCAGCCCGTTTTTCTATCACGTCGAAAAAAATTATATTCAGGCTTAGACCAACTCGTCTGACGGTTTATCTATTGCTAGGATTTTAAAAACAGCTGTCGAAGAAGATGAAGTTAGAAGAATTCTTAACCAATTAACGCCCTTAAAGTTATAAACTCTAATGTAAAATCTTGATTTTACTGCATATTTTGACATTGACAGTTTGGTAATCGGTTCAAGGTTGTGTTCACACTGAAAGTTTGAAGATGTCAAGTCGCTAATGAAATACCCTTTACAATAGCTTTTAAAAGTAAAAGTGAAAACGTTCGGCAGCTGTCAAATGCCCAAAACCAATCAACTTGTATTCCCATTAAAAGATCATAAAAAGACAGGAATACCTACACATTTTATTATTAAAATAAATATTTAGAATTAAAAATATGATGTCTTAAATTTCCTTTTCAAAAATTACAGAGCTTTTAAATTTGGAGGCATTTATTTGATGGCAACACTGCTGTCATTTTCTATCTCTAATTTAAAAAATACCTTGAATTGTTGCATTATGGAAATGGGTGGGAAACTGGGAACTGGGAAATGGCCGCTGCCGTAGGGGCAGGGGCCAGGGTTATTATTGTTAAAGGCAAAAACCCACGAAGGCTACGAACTCATTTCTACTGGTATTGCTGTGCCGAACTCTCTTAAATTATGTTTAAATGGAAGTGAACCATGACACCAACACCATGAGCCCAAGTTGACGAACAAGGATTGTACTGAATTATGATTCATATTTAGAAATAAATGCCAACTTAACAAGTCACAACTCACAACACAACTCTATAATAGAACCAGACCTCTGTATTTCTGTAACATGTAAGATGTAACTGTAGCTGTTCTGTAATCTGTTCCACGTATATTTTTTGGATAAAAATGTTGTGTGTTCGACTGGACATGTTTGCTGGCCAATTTGTTCCAATACCATTTACCTACCACTACCATTATAAGATGAAAGATGAAAGAATGGTCTGGTCGCGCACAGGGGTAGTTTTGTTTTGTTCGATTGCAACCGAAACTCAAAAAGTTTTGTGAAGATTTTTAAGAGAGAGAGCATTACTGTTACTCTTCAAATTGGTGTTATAAAAATATGAAATTTCATAATAATTATAACAGTTTCGGATGTTGACTTGTAGATGTCACTGAGCACCCCATCTAAATAAATCGTCATCAATCCAATATGAATTTGAAATTTAACAATCAAAAAAAGAAGGGATGATTTGACTTAATTTGATGCAAAGATTTTAATTCTGCGTATGAGGTAACCGCTTGTATTATAACGTATGAATGAACATCGTCGTTTATTTATCACTTCAATTATGTGGTATGTGAATAGTGATTCTGAGAGTGAGAGTTGTTCGCTGTTAGATTGTCATCTCAGACAAGGAATTGATAAGGATTGATGTTTGTAATTATGAGTAAAAGGCTCGGTAGTTAAAGAAATATTGTTAAAGACAAATGGTATGCATAACAAATTAAGTTCTTCTTTGAAAAGTAATTTAATATTAATAAACCATTATCATAATAGTTTTAGTTTTAAAGTTTGATAGGAAAAAATGAGTCGTAGAAAAAATAAACATTTTTCTTGACAGATTGCCTGCGACGAATGGGACAGGCCTACCGGAACAAAAAAAGGATGAAAAAGGCCCAAAGTAAGACAAAAAGTGAAAACAAAATTAATTGAGCTCTTTCATTTCTAGCAAACAACCCATGGCCGCTTCCTAGTGGTGTTCGCTCTAAAAAAAATTAGTTTGTTAAAAGGCATAAAATGCTTCCAAGTCGTCAGGCTTGAGAAATGCTAAGACTTTGAATAAAATTCGATTTTAAAATATCTTACATTTTATTCTAATGCTTTCTTATAATCAAGATTTTGGGTTTTTCCATCCTTAACATAAATAAAGTGTAGACCGGTAGTCCTGGACGATCCGATAAAATTGTTTATTAATTTATTGTTGAGTTGTTTTTCCCCTTTTTAAACCAACCGATTGGCCTGATGATGCTTGATGAAGTGCTTTGCGAAAAATTGAGAGATGTGTCGATGGATTTTTCGAACAGCGCATTTGAGAAAGTCTTTCCGTCTCATCGTATAGATCTGTAATAAGGGATGGTTAAGTTTTAAGGGCCGATGTTGATTTTGAATAAAACACAAATTATTTAGGAAATTATTGTCATTTCTTTTTATTGTGATAATAATGGTACCTATCAATTATTTATGGAACAAAATATCGGCCAAATGGCCGCCGCGACCTCGGCGGCACACCTTCATCCGATGGTCCAAATGTTCGATGACGCAGAGGCATAATTGAGGTTCTATGCCGTTAATGTGCCGAATTATTTCATCTTTTAGATCTTGAATTGTTGTTGAATCATCAACATACACCTTTTCTTTCAAATAATCTCAAAGAAAGAAGTCCAACGGTGTCAAATCACATGTGATCGCCACCACGTGAGATAACACGGTCATTGAATTTGTCGCGCAAAAGAGCTATTGTTTCGTTAGCTGTGTGGCAAGGGGCACCGTCCTGTTGAAACCACATATCGTCCACATCCATATCTTCCAATTCGGGCCATAAACAGTTCGTTATCATCTCACGATAACGAACACCATTCACAGTAACTGCCTGACTGGCCTCATTTTGAAAAAAATACGGCCCGATGATGCCGCCATTCAGCAGCAATATTTTCTGCAGTACGAGCTGTACGAGCATGCACTGGTATTTTCACATCTCCTACGATTTTTCCGATTGTACGCACATTTGCACGATTAAATTGATCGAAAAAATCACGAAGTGCACGATATGCATTTTGATTTGAATGCCCATTTTCATAATAAGCCTGAATAACTTTAACGCGTTCCTCGATTGTATATATTTCCATGGTTTAAATTGAGCTAGTCTGAAATTGAGAAATGTCAAATGAAATGAAATGCAGAAAAAAACTTGACGTTAAGGTGTGGTTCACATTCAACATCGGCCCTTAAAATTTAACCACCCTTTATAAGAGCAAATAAAAACGTAGGCATATTGAATAGAATAGCGAGGAGTAACAACGATTCTTCGCTAGTTTTTAGGTTTTTAGGGTTAGCCCTGACAATTTCTGTTGGGAAAGTGACAGTGTCTACGAGTTGTTGTTAAAAGTTATTCTCTTAAACAATAACTCAACAAAAATTTATATTTTTTGATTTAGTCGATAAAAAACGTATGAATAATCCAAAATATGTTACCGAATGATTTATCACTAACTTCAAGTGGCTCTTTATCCCAATCTGTCAAATATACAAGAAAGACTAAAGTAAAAACTGACAATAACTACATGCAAATGAAGTACAAACCTAAATCGTTGCCGCTTGTATCGTTGCGGGTTGGCGATGATACCTTCTTTTTACATTTTTTGTTTCATTCTCGGTTGCATTCCAAGAGCAAGACTATTTGTTGATTGTTGTTCACCACTTCCACCATTTTTTGCCTTATTTTGACCGGTGCCGTGAAATAAGGCCAAGCGAAATAAGGCCAAATCTGAAAATTTGGCCTTATTTCACTTTAAAATAGTGAAATAAAGCCATATTCCAAGATTTGGCATTATTGCGCTTTGAACTCATTTGGCCTTATTTCACATTTTGGAAGTGAAACAAAGCCAAACATGTTTGTGATTTTGAATAAAATAATATTACATCTTTCATGCAGTTTATAATTTTGATAAGTTATCCGTGATTGCTTATGTGTTTCTGTACATATGTGTACTCCATCCCAAAATGTTTAATATCGTTAGTAAAAAGCAAATGGAACAAGCAGTATGATGAACAATTTGTATTAACAAAATACATAATGTCCAGTCATGTAATTTTAGCAATAAATCCGTGTGCTATTTTGAACAATTTGTTTACAATTTGGGCACACAATTGGATTGTTGTCTTTTATGTACTTCTCCAAAATTTGTGTAAAACAATCTAAACACAGTTTAAAGTGGTTACACTTTACACAGTTGGAGAAGAATAGAGTGTTTCTACTTAGATACATTTATACGGTGCAAGTCCCTCAGTGGACTTATTTCCCACCTAATGGGAAATTAAACCACTTTCGTGAAGTGGACTTAGTTCCCATGTAAGGTGGGAAATAAGTAAAATTAAAGAGTCAAGTTGGAACTTTGCAATTTTTATCAACTTAAGAGAAATTAAATTTTAACTGAGGCAGACTAATACAAATAAAAAATTTCAAAATCGAAATTCGGTTTACAAGACTCTGAAAGTAATCAAAGAAAAATCGACGCACACCAAGACCGGTCGTGCGAATTTTTTACTTTTATGTTCTCAAATTTTCGAAAGCTAAAACAAAAAAGTTGTTTCAGAAAATAAATTGCCATTTTTAGCCTTCGAAAATTTGAGAAAATAAAAGTCAAAAATTCGCGCGAATTTTTTACTTTTATTTTCTCAAATTTTCGAATTTTCCCACCTTACATGGGAACTAAGTCCACTTCACGAAAGTGGTTTAATTTCCCATTAGGTGGGAAATAAGTCCACTGAGGGACTTGCACCGTATAAATGTATCTAAGTAGAAACACTCTATTCTTCTCCAACTGTGTAAAGTGTAACCACTTTAAACTGTGTTTAGATTGTTTTACACAAATTTTGGAGAAGTACATAAAAGACAACAATCCAATTGTGTGCCCAAATTGTAAACAAATTGTTCAAAATAGCACACGGATTTATTGCTAAAATTACATGACTGGACATTATGTATTTTGTTAATACAAATTGTTCATCATACTGCTTGTTCCATTTGCTTTTTACTAACGATATTAAACATTTTGGGATGGAGTACACATATGTACAGAAACACATAAGCAATCACGGATAACTTATCAAAATTATAAACTGCATGAAAGATGTAATATTATTTTATTCAAAATCACAAACATGTTTGGCTTTGTTTCACTTCCAAAATGTGAAATAAGGCCAAATGAGTTCAAAGCGCAATAATGCCAAATCTTGGAATATGGCTTTATTTCACTATTTTAAAGTGAAATAAGGCCAAATTTTCAGATTTGGCCTTATTTCGCTTGGCCTTATTTCACGGCACCGGTCAAAATAAGGCAAAAAATGGTGGAAGTGGTGAACAACAATCAACAAATAGTCTTGCTCTTGGAATGCAACCGAGAATGAAACAAAAAATGTAAAAAGAAGGTATCATCGCCAACCCGCAACGATACAAGCGGCAACGATTTAGGTTTGTACTTCATTTGCATGTAGTTATTGTCAGTTTTTACTTTAGTCTTTCTTGTATATTTGACAGATTGGGATAAAGAGCCACTTGAAGTTAGTGATAAATCATTGGGTAACATAATTTGGATTATTTATAGTGACCATACGTCCCGCTTTTAGCGGGACAGTCCCGTTTCTGAGGTCTCTGTCCCGCGGATATATCTGTCCCGCTAAATGTCCCGCTTTTCCTACTTTTGCAAAAAATGTCCCGCTTATACAACTTTTGTAAAAATGTGTGTATGTTTCTACAATTCTTAAAATAAAGCAATTTTATGATTTCTATTTATTATCCCTTTGCATATAAATTGGCGCATATAAAACCAACGTAAGAGCTGTTAAAGGAAGAAAATGAGCCCATGTATACTCCATCTTTAATGGAAGTCTTTTATTACATACATGTTCATCACGTTCGCAAGATGGAACAACACTAAAAGTGTCATCTTATAAATAAATACATATCTCTATAAGTAATGAAATGTTTTAAAGTATACAGCTTCGTATTTCATCTAGCAGCAATTGGCCTTATTCCGCTTTGCAAAGTGAAATATGGCCATATTTTTTCCATATGGCTTTATTTCTCTTTCGTTAAGCGAAATAAGACCAATTTTCAAATTTGGCCTTATTTCGCTTGGCCTTATTTCACGGCACCTTTTGACCCTAGTCCTAATCGTCCATTTTGAACTAATTGACACGGACAAAATTCAGTTCAAATATTTGAACAAAATGTTAAACAAATATTAAATTACTAGCAGACCCGGCGAACTCCGTTCCGCCCAAATTCATAAATGTAATGAAAATAATATTTCCAAGCATGCACAGCGCATGCTACTTTACGTAATTCCGTCAATTCAAATTCTTTATTCAAAAGTTATATTGAATACAATAGAAATAACTGAAGTATAGCAATGTCGATGTATTTCAATAAAACCGCAATGATTGACGTGCCGGCCAACCTTCCGCTTTTGTACTAAAGTGGTTTGCCTACAGGTGAGCACGCCACATACAATTGGACCATGTGAAAAACATGGGAATACAAGATTGATGCTACAAAATATCCAGCGATTATTCTTGCGACTTATTATTTGTCATAGACACTTAAATGCCAAATCGTTCTGAGTAACCGGAGTCCGCGATATGACAATGTTTGCCTTTTAAACTCAAAATCGTGATTACATGACATTTGATTTGAGATTCTTCACAATCATATCAAACGCGATCCGATACAAAGTTCCGGTGCATTAAGGGCCGTTTTATTCACTCGAAGTTGAACACAACTTGAGGAGTTTGATATATGTATAAAAATCCCCAAGTTGTGTTCAACTTCGAGTGAATAAAACGGCCCTAAGGTTGTTCAACAAAATGAAAATTGAGCCGAATTTTAATTTCAAATTGGGAAGCGGTAAGTCCGGAACATCCGAATTAGAAAATTAAAAATTTTAAATAATTTTTCTTGTATTGGAAGTGATACCACCCGTTTCCTATCCATTCCATTTTTTCCAAAGTGCGGTTCCTTTATCAGGATTGAAGACAAATCTGCGATCTTCTAAGTTCATTTTCTCTATCGCCGTTTTAAACATTGTAATGAAAGCGTTGATTGCATTATAATAATGGTTGCAATTGTCGAGTTATGTTTTTTGTCACTCCTGTTTGCCCTCTGTAACGCCTATCGACTTGATCGTCCCCCGACAAAATGAAGTACACCTGCGAATTTTGCTTTAAGTCCTCATTTACTGGCAAAAAGGCACCCATCCGATTTTAAATTTGGCCTTGAATCTGTTAATCCGAATTTTGCGGCGTAGAATCCCTTACCATTGTTAGAAAATGTGTGCATGATGTATAAGAGAAAATATTGCCCTGCCAGTCGGCATGAAACCAGTTTTTTTAATAATTTTTGTTCCCAATGTAGTCATACGAAAATAGTAGTTGTACTGTCAAATGTTGTTTAGAAAATCCTCCGATTCAAATTGCTCCGCAGGTGCTACTTTTACTTTGCCACTCGCACAGCAGTTTTTTAGCGCGTTTTAATGGTGGCACACAATTATAGTCATCGCTCCAATATCGAAAATCGCATCACCGACATAGTTTTCTGTTCTTTCTACTGAAATGCCAGTCCTTCGAATGTCAGAAACGACGTGCATCTTGCCACTCCGATTTAAACTTGCTCCCATCCCAGCAATAGTAGGATTTGACGCAGTTCTCATTACTTGCACTCTCAATTTTCTTGACTGTTGATCTGGTCTTATGCCATGCGATGTCCCACTTTTCGCTTTCTTCTGTAGTTTGGCTTCGTTGATATTTGTTGTTGACTTGCTTGCTTTGTTCGGCGGCCAATATTTGTGCGCATACGTCTTGGAATTTTTAAAAAATAACTGAAATTTGCTTTTCAATAACTATTTTGTCCGCGTTTAAACTTTTTACATTTAGTTTTTAACTTATCAGCTGTGTAAAAGAAATGAAACTGTTGGAGCGACGCACAAAATCAAAAACAAACCATCACTGTTGACCAACGTATACTTAATACATTAATTTCATCTCGATTTTATCAATCCACTTTTTGAAATAAAAATCCGCACATAGTAGGTACGTAGATTTCTAATTAATTTTTGATATAGAAAAGTCAAAATAAATAGCGCAGAAAATAAAAAAAATCTAAAATGGAAAAATTAAAAAATAAAGTAGCCTATCGCAATACTCTATCCCGTAGCTTTCTATTAGTAAAAGAATTTTTGAAATCGGTTTGGTAGTTCCGGAGATTACCTTCCCCAAACAAACATTACCTGTTTATATAATAGTGTGATAACCGTGAATGATGTTCACCAAAAAAGCAGAAAACGCTAATTATAGCACTTTATACAGATTTACAAAGACAAATCACTTAAATTGTTTGCTTTGCTCTAAGCGCCCAAACCTTAAAAAAATGTAACCCAATATCGTTGCCCAGAAAGAAGCCCAAAGAATCATGGAACATTTTGGTATTTTTCCCACTTACCCATCTCACTTATGTGCGGCGCGGATTTTTTTGACTTCTATTTTCTGCAATTGGGTTTTGTCGCTTGAGTCAAATCAAAAGGCTTGCAAACAAAATTGACGTGCGTGCAAGTTGAACGACTATTCGATGTCACTTCACTGAAAAAGTGCTGCCAAGTCTTAAAAGTGCCGAAAATATTTTAGTTTTTTAGTTTTGTGAAGGATTAAAACGAACAAAATTAACACGAAATTTTTGTAAAATGATATGTGGCTCAAATACGTGTTGGGCGGTACTTTTTCCATTTCTATCGCTTTTAAAAAAAAATATGAGGTGAAATACGACAAAGCGCACAATCTGGTAACCCAGAACACGCCCATAGCAGATATGCCTGCTATACCAAAAACAATGTGTCCACTCAATTGAATTTTAAAATCGGAGAAACGAGGTTCTTTTTCTGTTCACTCACTGTTCACTGATTTTTATCTCCAGTTTTGCAATTCCTATTTCGATGATTTTTTCGTTGGAAAGGAACTATTTTTTTTAAATGAAAAAATACCTTTCCACAAAAAAAAAAAAAGAATCATAAAATTCTCGAGATAAAAACGGACAAACATATATCAAACTCATTTTTAAATATATAGATACGAGCTTTTAAATGATTGAAATTGTTTGATCTTTGAAGTCAAATTTGTATACCAAATCATATGTTTTTTATTAAACTTTTGAAGACCCAACAACAACAAAAAACAAAAAATTTCAAAAATAAAACTCTACAAAAATGTGGTTAAAAGGCAGGCGAAGAAAAAGAAAGTACTCAGCATTAGAGCAGCAGAAATCTGCTAGAAAACGGTTTAAGCCAATCCCCTTCGAAGGAGCTTGGGGAACCGATTGCTTGTCTTTGGAAGATACATATAGAATATTTTGAAAGAAATTCAAATGCACGTAAAAGAAATGCCCTTTGGTGGGGTCATTTTCGAAAATAATTGACATGTTAGGAAGGAGGGCTATAACTGCAAATTAAGTCTGCTCTAACAATTATATGAGATCCTAAGATCGTACTTGAAGAATAGCCTCCTTCGTGCCGAATGCTAAGGAAACTCCTTCCAAGTTGCAGTAAGAGGCAAACTAATATCGGTGAAAGGTTTAGTGAGTGAAAATCTAAGGCTTATACTATATGACAGAGCGACGGTCCTCATAGTGTGTGGCAAAATTTTCCATCTATCTCTGACTACCATACTTTCTGTATATAAACAAAACCTCCCGGGTAAACCGATTTTCAAAACCACCAATTTGTATCCCTCGTAAGTGTACAAACGAGCGACCTCATATCGGACAACTCATCAATCATCGTGTCTTACAATTTTAGTTAACCCTTTGCCCTAGACGTCAGCGATTGGGAAAATATGGAGTTTCTTTCTAGTTCTTGCAGTCCAGTGTCTAAATATTATTACTATAACAAGAAGGTAACCTCGGAATTGAGTTCAAGATTTGACATTTCGAAGCCAACCCGTAGTTCCATCTACGTTGGTTTGGTATCCGGTTTAACTAGTATTTCCCCCTTTTACTAGATTACACAAAAAAAAAAAAAAACTTTACTTTGGGCAGTCATTGAAGGAGAGTGGGATGTCCTTTTTTTATTTCTTATAAGAGAAGGTATAGCTTTCAGTTCAACTTTGGAACATCGGATATTACTTCATTTTGATATCAAAAAAACATGTTGCAAAACGCATGAAAACATGCGGAAAATAAGGAATCGAAAAATAGTCTACAAACGGGTCAAAGTGCGCGTGAAAAACGTTAAGAATGCAAAATCGCGCCAAAAAGCAGAAGAAAAAACGAGTAAAAAAAAAAAATTAAAAGGCACTCCGGGAGTGCCGACAGAAGTGATAACTTGAACAATTACCTAAGTGTGTATTTTTCGAATCGTCAGAAAATATATTATTGTGTAGGAAGTACTTTTAAATAAAGTGTTTTTTTATTCATTACTAGCTGACCCGTGCTCGCCTTGCTTCGCCAGAGTTCCACTTCTCAAATTTAAAACAAAATAATTAGCGCTATATGAAAAGTAGCTTACCCGAAAAAAGAGAAGAAAAACTGACAGTAAAACAATGCAAACAAATACCTTGGTAGGCTAACTTCTATCTTCTACTATTCCCTCTCAATCTCATTTACATTCCACTTGTTGTTACATTTTATACCCCATCTCAATCCCATAACAACTCGCCCACTTACTACTCAAACACAAACATCCTCAAGTTCAAATTAAGAAAAGAGAAAAAAAACATAAAGCAAAAAAACTGCAAATGCACAAACAGGTTTTAGCATGGACGTGAAAGTGAATCAGTATCAATAATCAGAATCACTATAGCGCATTTTAAATATCACAATCACAATTAACAACTGAGTGTGACTCCCTCAATCTCAATTACATACCTATCTCCCTCAATCCCATGCACCACATTCACTCTACTACTCAACTCATTATTCATTAATACTCCAGTTCGATTTAAAAACGTAAGCAAAAAAAAAACAACACAAAGCACGGTTGCCACAATGGTCATTTGTGACCAAATTTGGTCATCTTTTTCTCTCTTGGTCACATGGTCATTTTTTATTCCATTTGGTCATTTTTTTACGAAAAGAAAAAAAAAACTCGACTTTCTTATTTATGCAACGTTAAGCGCTTTTCTTTTTGTCTGATGTAAATTATCAAACGCACTGATTACACATGCACGATCACTGAATGCATTTATTAACAGATGACCAACTCTTAGTAAAAATGAAGTAAAAACAAACGTTTTTGTAGTAACATAAGCAAACTGTTACTGAACTCGTCCACTATTCAGTTGTGGACGTGTTCAGTGGCAGACTGTTTTATTGTAATGGCAGCCAACTTCAGGTTGGTGTCGGCCATTGATGATAAGAAGAAGAAGAAAAGAACACGAGCCAAAAAAGCACACGTGAAGGAAAATAATAAAATTTAACCAAGAAAACGAGGAATAAATCTTTTAATTATCCGTACTACAACGTCAGATGTGGGGTACCACACTAATCGAAAAGAAAAAAGTGTGGATGACCATAAAGAAACAAGATTAGGTGAGATTATTAAAATGTCAACCAAACTAACGAAGTCTCAACTGCAGGAGGCACTTCACGCTGCGCAAATTGAAGTACCACCTTCCGCAACAGTGGCCCAGCTGCGTGCATTGTACGAACAAGAGTTGAGCGAAAGCAAACTACCGGATGAACGAGGCAATTCTGAGAGCTCGGATGATGACCTGGCCATGGAGCCACTGACAACATACCCTACTACAGTGAGTGGAACTTCAGCGAGCGGAACTTCAGCCCCAATAATTTCCAGAACCCAGACGTCCTCCGCCTACGAAACTTCAGCATCACCTAAGAAAATTATCGCACATTCCGCCAGCGTACCCGCACCTATGATCATTGCGAACGCAACAACTTCCGCTGAAGTTAACACGCCGAATCCTAATTCAACCCTCAGCAATGTACCAGTGTGTGCTACCACTAGCACTAGTTCAGATATCGAAGAACAACAACTGTTGATTCGCCTAGAAAGGCGCAAGCGCATCGCAGACCTCCGCAGAGAGCTAGATGAATCCTATTCTGATTCATTACCTACCAGGCGAGTAGACTTCAGCGACATTGAGAATGCGGTCTCTTCTTTTTCCGGCGATGACTCCTATGGTGTTCGAAAGTGGATTGCTGACTATGAGGACGTGACTCAATCCCTCGGATGTGATGACAAGTGCAAATATGTGTGCGGACGAAGATTGCTGAAAGGTACAGCAAAAATGCTTCTGAGGACGATCCGAGTGAACACCTGGGATGATTTGAGGAACCTTCTGATAGCCGAGTTTGATAAACGGTTGACTCGGCAAGAAGTGTACAAACAGCTGAGTCGCCAAACCCGCCGACGAGATGAAACACTTCTTCATTACGTCTTATCAATGCAGGAAATCGCTGCATATGCTGATGTTGACGAAGCTGACCTAATGGAGTACATCATAGATGGGCTTGCGGACACATCATCAACAGTGTCCATCCTTTACGCAGCAAAATCGCTTCAGGAACTGAAGAGTCTGTTGCCGCGTTATGAGAAGAGGAGTATCATGAAGGCAACAACAGCCGCCAGAAGCAGTAGTAGTGTACCTAAGCCAGTGACTGCGGCCATACCAGGACCGAAGAAACAGTTCGAAGCAGTATCTGGAGAGAGTCCAGTCCGGTGCTTCAACTGCTCAGCATATGGGCACATAGCCGTGAACTGTCCCAAGGAAAAGAGACCGGTTGGATCGTGTTTTCGCTGTGGAGATCCGGGTCATGTCTACAAGCTGTGTCCGAAGGCGCCGAACCGAAGGCAAGTGAGTGCTGTCAACAAAATCCAATCAGGAGCCGCATCAGATGATGATTACGATGACGATGACATTGGACAATCCTTGAGTTCCATTCAGTTGGTAAGCATTGCTTTTATTGTAAGAGAAACTAAGTGCACAAACTTTATTGAATGTAATTGTCTTCTTGACACCGGTAGTCCGGTTAGCTTTATTCGAAGATCCATGGTGCCTGAAGAAATCAGAGTTGGCAGTTTATCGTATTCTAATTATCGGGGACTTGGGGACATCAAAATTTATACATACGGTACGTTATCTTGTTATCTCAAAATTAAAAAGAAAACAAAAAAAGTGTCACTTATGATTATTCCAGATGAAGTTACACTTATGCCTCTGCTTATCGGTCGGGATGTACTTCAAATGTTTGACATTAGCTTAAGAATGGGTAGCCATAGAAATGTGATTTCTTCAGAACCAATTTGTACTATGAATACTGATAAACACTTGTTACTAAACTATACGTATTTGTGCACTTATTTTCCCGTTTCCACAAACAGAGCAACAGAGTCATTCATACAACCCATTGTAAGTGGCACAGGACTTTGTGATGATAGTCCAGTAGATAAGACAAATATGAAAATACAAAAAACTAATTTAGCTGGTAACGATTGTTGTCCGCAGGGGTTAGGCGATTATGAGACAGGGCATGAAATTTTAAACATAGAATGGGAAAATAGAGACGACTTTCTGGTGGGGCCTGAGCTTGATCGAGTTTCTTCTGAAACAGTGCGTAGTATTATCTATGACACTTATGTGAATTTTGATAAATCAAAAGTGACACCATTGGATTACGAGATGCAAATTCGACTTTTGACGGACACACCGTTCTTTTGCCCGCCTCGACGGTTGTCCTTTGCAGAAAAGCGAGAAGTGGACATAATTATTAAAGATCTTCTGGATCGTAAGATCATAAGACACAGCGATTCCCCCTATGCCTCCCCTATTGTGTTGACTAAGAAAAAATCTGGAGAGATACGAATGTGTGTCGACTATCGTGCTCTGAATAAGTATACGGTGAGGGATAATTACCCTCTTCCCCTGATTGAGGATTGTCTCGAATATTTCTCGGGAAAAAAAGTGTTCACCCTTCTGGATCTTAAGAGTGGCTTCCACCAAGTGAAGGTTTCATCAGATTCTACTCACCTTACGTCTTTCGTGACCCCAACAGGCCAATATGAATTCTTAAAGATGCCATTTGGCCTCAAGAACGCTCCTAGTGTTTTCCAACGATTTATTTCACGCATTTTTCGTAAACTGACAGAGTCTAAACAGATTGTCATTTACATGGATGATATAGTTATTGCCAGTGAAAATTTACCTGACCATTTAAGCTTGTTAAGACAAGTTTTACGTTGTTTAGCCGAGAATGGTCTTGAGTTAAAATTTTCTAAGTGCCGTTTTGCATTTTCAGCCATAGAGTATTTAGGGTACCAGGTGACTGAGCAAGGTATTCAGCCAAGTGATTCCCACTTGAGGGCCATTCATCGGTATCCAGTCCCTAAGAATAGTAAGGAACTGCATTCCTTCCTGGGGTTAAGTTCTTACTTCCGGCGTTTTGTGAATTCTTTCTCCAGGATAGCTCGACCACTGTATGATCTTTTGAAGAAAGACAAACCTTATATTTTCTCAGCCGAATGCGAACGAGCTTTCCAACAATTGAAAGATTGTCTGACTTCTTCGCCAGTGTTAGCCATTTATGACCCGACCCGTGAGACGGAATTGCATTGTGATGCCAGTTCGTTGGGATATGGAGCTGTCCTCCTTCAAAGACAGAATGATGGACGGTTTCATTCGGTGGCTTATTCTTCCAGAAGTACTACTGCTCAGGAGGCCAAGTATCATAGTTTTGAGCTGGAAACTTTGGCCATTATTTCTGCCCTCCGGCGTTTCCGAGTGTATTTGGAGGGGATTCCGTTTACAGTGGTGACTGACTGTAACTCACTTACGCTTACACTTAACAAGAAAAGTGTAAACCCGCGAATAGCTCGTTGGGCCCTTGAGCTGGAAAATTATGACTATAAGGTCAAACACCGAAGTGGATCAAAGATGGGTCATACTGATGCCTTAAGCAGATGTTTTATGATATCGGTGGTGAATTCGGAAGACATTGATTTTCAATTAAGGGCATCTCAAAGCCGTGATCCTATTATCGTAAAATTAAGAGAGAAATTGTGTTCTGAAGACTCTAGTCAGTATGTCTTGCAAGACGGAGTAGTGTTCCGAAAAGACCGTGGTGATAAGTTAAGTATGTACGTCCCTTCCGAGCTTGAGACTAACCTTATCCGTCAAGTGCATGAGAAGATTGGTCACTTAGGAGTTTCAAAGTGTTACAACCAAGTGAGGATGCATTATTGGTTCCCCAATATGCAAAGGAAGATCGAAAAGTTCATTAGGAATTGTATAAAGTGCATAATGTATTCATCCCCTGCACAGGCGCGTGAGTGTAATATCTTCAGTATACCTAAGAAACCGGTCCCGTTTCATACCATTCATTTGGATCACTTCGGACCGCTTCCGTCTATAGCATCAAAAAGAAAGCATGTCCTCTTGGTTGTTGATGCGTTTACAAAATTCGTCAAGCTCTATCCGGTGATCTCGACCAGCACCAGGGAGGTGTGCGCGTCGCTGGGAAGATATTTTGAATATTACAGTAGACCTTCTAGAGTGATTACGGATAGGGGCACTTGTTTTACTTCTTTAGAATTTAGTTCATTCCTATTAGAGCGAAATATTGCGCATGTTAAGGTTGCTGTCCATTCACCTCAGGCTAATGGGCAGGTTGAGAGAGTCAACCGAGTGCTGGGACGAATGTTAGCCAAACTTAGCGAACCACTGCAGCATTCTAATTGGGTCCAGACATTGGCACAGGTAGAATACGCACTTAATAATACGATTCATAGGTCAACACATGACACACCCAGTAAGTTACTGTTCGGAGTTGATCAGCGGGGACCAGTGATAGACGAACTCACAGAATTTCTTGAGGAAAAGGGTTTGAACCGAGGTGAAAGAGATCTTATAGCCATCAGGGAATCGGCCTCAGAGGAGTCACGAAAGGTTCAAGAGTATAATTGCCGGTACTTCAAGGAGCACCACCGCCCTGCGCGTACTTATGACAGGGGTGATTTTGTAGTAATAAAAAATGTGGATACAACAATCGGTACCAATAAGAAACTCATTCAAAAGTTCAAGGGACCTTATGTCATTCACAGAGTCCTGCCACATGATAGGTATGTCATACGTGATATAGAAAATTGTCCTATAACTCAGTTGCCATATGATGGTATAGTAGAGGCCAAGAATATCCGACTGTGGAGAGAAGATTTCTCTTAAAAAAAAAAAAAAAAAAAGAAGAAGAGAGTCTTAATTGTTATTCATTATTATGTAAACCCATGACATTTGTGTCATTCAATGTGTAGATGTTAAGTTGAATTAAGATTAAGTTATGTTAAGTTGATTTAAGCTTCCTGTGAATCATTACTTATTAACGTTATGGTTAAGATTAAGCTATGTTGAGTTGATTTAAGTTTCTTGTGAATCATTACTTATTAATGTTATGGTATTGATTGTGGTCAATCAAATTGTCAGACTGGCCGAGATGTAGTAACATAAGCAAACTGTTACTGAACTCGTCCACTATTCAGTTGTGGACGTGTTCAGTGGCAGACTGTTTTATTGTAATGGCAGCCAACTTCAGGTTGGTGTCGGCCATTGATGATAAGAAGAAGAAGAA
Source organism: Cheilosia urbana (assembly GCA_946477585.1). Taxonomy (NCBI): domain Eukaryota; kingdom Metazoa; phylum Arthropoda; class Insecta; order Diptera; family Syrphidae; genus Cheilosia; species Cheilosia urbana. Next base: position 58,714,579 of record OX297854.1, on the reverse strand, counting down.
AAGAACACGAGCCAAAAAAGCACACGTGAAGGAAAATAATAAAATTTAACCAAGAAAACGAGGAATAAATCTTTTAATTATCCGTACTACATTTTAAAATTTTATTTATAACTTTTGAGACAATTGCTACTTAGATTTGATTTCAGTAATAATGATTTGAGAAATTTAGCCATAATAGCTCCAAAAAGTGTTTTGTCGGTTTCCGAAATTTCTATATGACCTTTAATTGATGGTTTTCCTAACTTGGTTCAGGGTGATCAGGAATATGTAGTGACGGAGTGGAAAATGCTTAGATGTTCCAATGATCATAATCTTAACGATAAAATTGACATATGCAAATTTTGGCAAAAAATCAGTTCTTAAAAATGCGTTAAACGAGTATTGCACCGGAAATTTAAATACTTTTAATTACAATTTGATGTCTCTTCCACACAGCATAGCTGCTGCTGAAAGAACATTTTATGAATTAAGTTTGACTAAAACGAAATTGATTAATAGACTTAATTTTGACACTATTAATAGTATAATGCTGGCCAAACAGATTCAAGATGAAAAAAATAGCCATAGCGTTTGGGCTGCAAAAAATATTTTTTAAACAGCGATTTAATAAACGTATTTGTTTTTATTAAGCTTATACTCTGTATGTGATCTATTTTGTGATATTTTTATGTATCATTATTTATGATTCGTTACATTTAATCATTTTTTGTGAATTTGTTTGTACATGTTTTTTTTTATTGTTTTTGCTTATTATTAATAGGTAATTTAAAAAAAAAAAAGTGAACTGTTCAATAGAAGATAATGGGATATATATTTCGGAATTAAATTGTTTTGGTCATTTTTAGGTACAGTTGGTCATTTTTGTTTCCAATTTTGGACACAAAATTTATTTTCAAGTGGCAACCGTGACACAAAGCCCAAAAGCATGGTTGCCACTTGCAAAAAAAAATAGCAACCAAAAATGGAAAAAAAAGTTACCAAACCGCTAAAAGTTACCAAAAATCTGGAAAAATGATAAAACACGAAAAAATCGTACATATCGTCTTGAGCCAGTATGAATATGACTTTTTGGTATCGTTTGATTTTTCTCTGATTTACAAACTTAATATAAAAAATGTCATGGTAGTAGAAAAATGTACCTATGTTTAAGCCTAGGATGCACTTTATGCAGAACACGTAAAGCCTCTCAAGTGGAATCCAATTTTTAATACAAATTTTTCTCCGCGAAATGTCAAATGTAACTTTCCACGTGAAAATATGAGTAGGCAATACGCAGTTCGAGTGAAAAATAGTTACTTCAAAGACTGATATGGCAGACACTTGGGTTTTATTGTGAAAAATAATTTATAGGAAATCGTGAAATTTATTTGAATTTCTGAAGTTCCCTTCCCTTCATAGAAACTAAAAGAAAACTGTTGACACATATCAATTCATTTTAACATATGTATTTTAAATTCAATTAGGTACATTATAGAACGTTAGTCGTCTTTTTGATGCTCCTGTTCAAAAAGTTACCAAAACCAGATAAAAATTACCAAATTACCAAAAATCATGAACTAAGAAAAAAATTACCAGATTTGGTAATTTATTACCAAAGTGGCAACCGTGCCCAAAAGTTGCATAAAAAAAGAGAAGCACACGGCAGAAAATGTATAGAGAGAGAAACAGGTTTTGCCGCACACACACACAAAATTTCCTCCACTCAACGCTGGAAAAATCCAACGATCTAGCTTCAACCGAACATTTAGCTTTTTTCAATTGTATTAAATTTATAGTTTATTGCTTATTGTTCGACTTCAGGATAACGTACAAAGATGATTTATATCTTAAAATCTTTGTACATTATTGAACTTTGTATTAAAAAAAATACCATTTCATTTGGATGAGTGATTCCGAAGCTAGGAGCTAGAAGGCATCCGAGAATTACAACTTTTCTTAGATATCAGCTTAGATTTCCACTTCCGGACAACGAATAATGGTAAAACATATCCTATGTTCAAATCTGAACAATTTCCTATGCAACTGTGTAAACCGAAATCAAATTCGTGCAGTACTTTTTGAATCTATTCTTAGCCAGTTTTATTATAGTAAGGATTATAAACTACTACTACTACAAAAATTATGTTACATTTTTCATTTTCATTTAATGCGGTATTTTACATCAAAAATAATACATATTATTTTACATACAAAATTGCAATCTTTGCTTAAAATGTATAAATTTACAGATACATGAAATATTAAATTTAAAAATTAATGGGTATTCTTTGAAATGAATACCAATGACACTTATGAAATTTCATCAACAACTTCAAACTCTTCCATCATCATCATCATTATTATCATTATATTTGAAAACGTATACTATAGGTTTATGGTAGGTAACTAAAATAGGAAACAAACAATTTTGATTCGAATCTATTTAAATATCTTTTAAAGATGGCATCAATTGTAGTTTTATGTCTAGTCGTGCTAAGATTGCGATCATTGCTCATCGTTAAATCAAATTTGTTATTTAAATATTCAATTAATGGTAGTTTTTATCATCTGCAAAGTTGATGTTGAAATCCCCACTCAAAATGATTGGAATATCATCAAATCTCTTCCCAACTTTATCTTGAAGTAAAGCAGAATTATCTTTAGCATATATAAGTAATTTTCATCGATGCTGTCTTCCAGCGTAATCTAGATAGATTACAGTCTCGAATGTACATATCTTACTTCAGCTACCACAATCCGATTGTATCTACTTGTATTCTACCGAAACTAGCACAGAACGAATAAATTAATAATAATTATACTGAAGCTTAATTGAATATGAATTTCTTTCCGAAAAATACAAATTTTACTTTTAAAAGAAAAAGAACGAGAAAAGACAACAATATTTTTCTGTCTTGCCGCATCGCCATTGATAATGCTCTAGATCTCGTGGTACGGCATCAACTGTAGTTTTATATTCATTATTTTACACAAAAATTACTAATCATATTTTACAGTATACACTAAGGCGACATGAATATTACAATTATTTATATAGTATACCTACTCTTAGGGTGGCAAGTTTACCACAGTTTTCTATTTCTTGTTTCGGTAATTATAACACAAGCTACTGTGCAGTAATTGTGCACAAACCCAAAATCGTGGATATAATATGTCGGAATTAAGCCTGGTAAAATTAAGTTATGAATTCCCCATACAAAACAGGTAATTGAAATAATTTTGGTGGCAATCAATTTGTCGCTACCATAAATTACCATAGTAACGTATTCAAATAAAAATCATCGTAGATTAAGCTATAAATTACCTACCCCTTAAAGTAAGCAATAGTACAAAAGTTTACAACTAAAAGTATGCAATCGGTGTCGGTGTCGGTGTCGGTGTCGGTGTCGCGAGTTTGCTAGTTTTTGCCCATCCAAATAGTGCCCAACGCGCCTCCTAAAGAAGTATGCAATCGGTGTCGGTGTCGGTGTCGGTGTCGCGAGTTTGCTAGTTTTTGCCCATCCAAATAGTGCCCAACGCGCCTAAAGAAGTATGCAATCGGTGTCGGTGTCGGTGTCGGTGTCGGTGTCACGAGTTTGCTAGTTTTTGCCCATCCAAATAGTGCCCAACGCGCCTAAAGAAGTTATCACTTCAAAATAAAAAAAAAAAAATCCGTCGGAAAACGAGCCGCAAAACGCATGGAAAAAGGCCCCAAAAAATGCGGCGAAACGCGTCAAAAAGCGCATCAAAAAACGAGTGTCCACCACTCCAAACAAAAAAACGAGTGAAAAAACGAGTCGTGAGACGCGTGCAAAAACGCATCAAAAAACATGCCAAAAAATGCGGCGAAAATGAAAAACCACGCAAAAACATGTGTCGAAAACGCGTCAAAAATGTTTTCTTCATCCTTGCTTTACGAATTCTGCAAACAATAAAAATTGGTTTTGAAATTGGTAAATAGCGCGAGCTTCTGAGCATTTTTTAAATTTATTGCTTGCAGAACTTTGTAAAGCAGAATTTTGGAAGCAGAATTTTGAAAGCAGAATTTTGAAAAAAGAATTTTGTCCCATCCAGAATTTTAACCCCAACCCGGTAAAAATTCTTCGACAACCGAATCATAAAACGCTTGAAAAAACCTTTACAAAACTTTTGAAAAACGGGACAAAAAACGAGTAAGAAGCGTGCCAAAAAAGAAGAAAGACCGAAAGACAGGTGAAAAAGCTGGTGTTGTGTCTCTTTCGATCAAAACCCTGCTACATATCTCCGCGGCTCTCAGCGTAAACACAGTTCACCTCCAACGTCCACGTCCAACCTAGGGTTGAATTACCACATCCGTGATCGAGTTATACGCGACTGAATTTGTTATTGTTTTGCTTGTAAAATACACAAAGTTCAGTGACGTATGGCTCGATTAGGGATGCGGTAATTCATCCTCTAGATTGGTAAGAAATCCTTGGATAGATTATTGTATATGTTACAATATAGATTGTTTGTATAATTTTGTGAACTAATTTTTCATATTTTGTAGTTATTGAATAAAGAATAAATTGAATTGAATTGAATTGAAATAACATTTTTTAAAAGGGGACTGGCATATAAATTGGTTTTGTGAATGAGCCCTTTCAATGTTGGAACAAATTACTTCCTGTTATGGGACCTCTGCTTTTTTTATTATTGCAAACCATCCTAATGCAACCGTATGCAAAGGTTACGTTTCGATCTTATTACAATGACGAATTTGTGAAAATTTCCGAATAGGTTTGTCTTTACGAGACTGCACATTTGATTTGATGATTACATCCTCAACTCTCAGACCAGTACCCTCATACAAAAGAAACCGCAGTCCCAAATACGTATACCATCAGTCACCCCAATAAGCCATGCCCATTCGTTTCTAAATTCAATAACAACTGCCAACAACTGGAAACTCGGAAAATGTTCCAATTATCCTGGGGGCGTTTTTAATTTCCACAGCCATAATTTGGCGTTTACCAAATTTCCGGATGCAAATTCAAATTTAAAATAATATCCCTTGCTTCCAGACACACAGCTACACAACATACAGTCGCTAAACAGGTATATGAAATCATCAATCAATCTGTCAGATTGGCAAAGACACAACCACAAGTCGAAGCTGCTCGCCTCCAAAGGAAGGAGGAAGGATATTAATAATTAGCAGAGGACTTCTCGCCGTGCCTTAAAGACCGCGCACCGTATGTGTTTGGCTGCGCTGAGCAATAAAGGCGATTAACCAGTCCTTCGTCCACACATCAGCCACACAACACCCTCTCTATAGAGAGATCCTCACAGCTCACACCCATTAACATACAGGCTTGCAAAAAGGACGTGACACTCGCTGTTGGGGCTGGGTGGCATCTTGGTGGCCGCCGGGACTCAAGTATCTCTTCTATCTGTGTGTGTGTGAGATTTTTTGCTGTTTCTTTGCTCCCATTCATATAAAAGTTTGAGCTTATTTTTGTGACACGTACCTACGTTGTTGTGTACGCTGCATGGCTTCAATCGTCCTGATGCCAACATATTATATCCAAGGGACAGGCCAAAGCCGGGAATTTGTTCGCTCGCACAATATAATAGCTAATGGTGGCTCCTTGCGTGAAACAAAAGAAACCATATGTCTCGCTCCTGGTGGCGGCACCGGCAACCGACAGCAGCGCCCAATCTCAATTGCTTCTCTCGGCTGGGCTCTCGAAAATAATCATACACAAGTGTAGTACTGTGTCATATGTCTGTGCTGCTGCCAAGCAAAGGCGTATATTGAAAACAAAGGGTTAAATTCACTCTCGAATGGTCAAAGGACATCGACGGGGTGGGTTTCGATGGCGTGGTATACATATAGTGACTGGAAAGGACAGGAATATGAAAAGGGTTAATGCCAACGCCAAATACCACCTACCACATTGTGAGATTGGCCCAGCGTGCGGACTTACGCCATTGTGTGCGAGTCCGCCTTGTTCCTTTTTTGTCCTGCGAACTCTTATTGTTGTGCTGCTGGGGTAATGATGGTGGTCTGGTGGGCTAGTGGTGGCTGGCTTTTTGCTCCTGCTGCATATACGAGTATGCATGCAGGATAAGCGTTAATTTCTTTGCGAATAATTGAATAGGACCTTTTGTTTTGTGGAGAGATTTTAGTTATGGCAAGAAGTGCCTTTGTCCTGCTATTTCGATGATGATGATGGTGATGCCGGCGACGACGACTAGGTATACACGGCGATGCGATGGTGGGTTGTGTTCTGTTGATATGTGTTCATATGCGAAATCCATACGAATCGGCCATTTTGAATTGTTTTGTGTGAGCGGATATAGCTTGGATTTTTGCATGCAGATTTTAGTGTTCCTGCTGGAGTAGGTAGCCCATCCCGCAGATGCAAGTGAGTAAGGTGGCATGGAGTGTCAATTGGACTGAATTTGAGTGCGTGCATGCGGAGGTAATGGGCTTGGCAATTTTAACCAATGCTAAGAACCATCATCATAGATGTGGCGGGATTACATATTCTTATGTAAGGGCGGTTCTGAATCAACAGGTTCGCGGTGTATCTTCTTGCAGATCGCGATCTCGTTCCGTTCATTGGCTTACAAGCGATTGGTCTTAGTTCAGTCTTTTATAAATTACATAAAATTTTATTTGGACTCGTTTTGGAGGTTGGGGTTCGGGTTATGGAGATCAACCTTTAATGTGGTCGTTGATGGACTCACCTTCTACATATAGCTATGATGCACGTATACGAAATTGTTCATATGCGTCTGTTTTTATATCTGATAAAGTGCTATCGGCGAGTTTAAGCTATATAATTGGGCGATAAGGTACCTATAACTCGACGCTTCGCGGAAATTCGACCTTCGCCAACTGCCTATGACAGACAGACAATACCCTAGGAAATCAACCAAATTCTACCCTAAAGCTAAGATTACAAAAAATTCGCTCGTTCTATTGCCACTCGTGTGTCTCTCGAGAGAGTAGGTATGCTGCGACAGCCAGCGTGACCAGAAGCTTGTCAGGCGATTACACAGAGTGACACATTTTGTACAAGTGTTTACGTCTTAGCGACTTCAGCATGTCGAAATTTTGCCAGGAAAAATGACACGTGTAATCTTAGCTTAACAACTGATGGATTGCTATGCCTAGTTTTCAGAGGTTGACAAACTTGGCTCACACTAAACGGGTTCCATTCCTGTCTACTTCCAAGAGGCTAACCAAATGACTTGAGTTCCCGGGCAACATAAATCACCCTAATGATAAACGTGGTTCCATGAGGATCTACGACTAAGTTTGGATTTTAGAAGTTTACTACCCCTATTGACGACAGTGTAATGCGGGACTCAGGTCAACGATAAGTAGGCTCTGGGGAATTTGGACGCCAAAATTCAGAATAGGCAAGTCATATATTTCTTTTTGTTATACAGTTTTCTCTTTTTATTTTAAATGTAAAAAAAAATATATTTTTTCTTCTAACCTTCTGAAAGGTTATATTTTTCCATACCTACTTGTTTTAATGAATGAACTAAAATTAAGAAAGAACTCGCTTTATTGCCTTTTTTTTTTCTAAACCAATTTCCGAGCCGGATCCAATTTTTGGAAAAAGAATTCAACACTTATATTTATAGACTAGGTAGGTACTATTGGTATACACTGAAAATAAAACCCTGGTATATTTGATAAAAATGAGGCTTGATTCAACAATTTTTTTGTCAATATACGTCCAACAAAATGTTTCTATCAGATTGACAAAATTTTAGTAAGTTTTACCTCGTCGTAAAACTTTTGTTGTGGTAACAAAAAAATTGTTGTGTTAACAAAAATCGTTTCTTGTGCGTATAAAAATATGAAATATGAAATATGTGAATCAATCAAAACGTTGTTAATTTTACAAAGAAATTTATCAATTTAGTTCTTTATCTTTCTGTCAAATTAACAAAAATTTTTTTTTTTTTTAATAATAATTTGTACAGAAATTATTTGTCAGTACTGCCGTTGTGTTTTGTTGAATATATGAACAGATTGTTGGTTACATAGCAACATTTTGTCAGCTCCAGTATGTATGTCTATAATATGGTTGTAAAATAGATTAGGTATTACCTAAAAAATGATACGCAAACCAAATACCTAAGTTTAATAATTAGATTTATTAAAAAAAGGTATAATTCCTTTCCAAGTTTAATTAAAAAATGCGTTTGTTGTAATAAAAGTGTTTGGTCGATGAATTAGTTTCCAATTTTAAATTATATACCTATATATAATCGCACTAACTTTTTTCACTTACCTTTTAAATATTTCCATATGGGGCTTTCTTTTTTTGATGAAAGGCTTAGTTCACAAATTAGGTCCTTATCCATTTATTTATTTTAAATTGTTTGTTTAATTCACTTTTACCGGTTACCTTTATGCGCACTTACAAACTTTCTGCTTCACGTGTGAAATATAAATGACGCCATCATCGCCATCTATTGAAACGTGTGTTGTCAATTCAATAAAATTACTGTCATATCTACAAAAAAAAATTTTCATTTCGACAAGATTTTTGTAATATAGATAATCTGTATTTTGTTTGGCTAACAAACATTTTGAATAGGTTTTGTCAATTTAACAAATATATACAAAACTGATTTTTGGTTCTGTTTTTATGGATATAACAAAAACTTTGTTAATTCAACAATAAAATTGTTCAATTCCTACAATAACGATTTATTAAACTGAAAATTTTTTTTTTAATTTGACAAAGTTGTTTTTCAGTAAATATTTTATCAGTTTGACAAAATATCGTTCAAATTGATAAAACTTAAATTGTATTGATAAATTTAATTTGTTATTACAACAAATTTTACAACAGAATTTTGTCAATATTACCTGGTTTTTTATTTTCAGTGTAGATATAGAGGTTGTTGGAGAATGAATTCACTTATTTTTATTATTATTTTTAATTTTCTTATTTTCTTATTAATTCATTTAATGTGTTACATTTTGCGATTATTCATAATCTACCCTATAATTCTTCTTGCGCGCATGATCGTTTTCATCATCAAGTAACAGTTTCATACTCTCTATTAAACAAGATCTTTATACAATTGTACTTGCACATACCTATTATGTATTGACTATTGAGTATTTGTAACGTTAGCCGCTATTCTCTTATCATTGTTCTCTCGTTCGTTCTCATATGATTGTAACAACTTTAAAGAAGAAATATTAAAGATTTATATAACGTGGTAACCTTCGCTTGTTTTTCTTGTTGCTGCGTTATTGAAGACAATTTCTTACAGTGCCCTTTTCGACCTTCGTACATACCCACACAGAGGTACTAGGGGTTTTGCGATCAGGGAAGGTATAGGCCTTGAGCTTCCTATACACAATTGTGAAGAGGATAGTTTTTATAAGAGACCTTGGAAAACACCTTATATTAGATCCGACTATCGGGTAGTCATTGATGATAACTGAGGTAATATCATCGGACCGTGGACAACATAACTAGTTAGGTCTATTACAAGCATAAGGGACATTGAGGATTCTAGTTTAGTCAGTCTGACAGCTGATTGATTTTGATTTTGTTAGCCTAGATTGGTCACATGAATTTTTAACTTTTAATACGTACCTAGTAAGAGAAAGATATTCGGCCTTACCAATAATCAACTTTAGTCTGGCAGTTTACGGAAAGACTCCAGACTTTCCAAAATCGCTTTACCAATAAACAAAAATAGTTGCCAGAACATCGCTAACTGTAGGGTTAAATGTTAATGGTGAGAAAGTCATGTTTATCTCGGGCATTAGCTAAACAAATCCTCCCTTTATGTCATTTTAAAGAGGAGTGTTGCCCAACCGTCGAAAATCACGGTATTTAATTTCGTAATAGGAGCGAATTTAAATACGCTGTGTTCAGCCTGAGTGTTTACAATTATAAATTCATTTAAGTAAATTGTAGGTTAGGTTAGGTTGAAATGGCTGTCGGCTAACTGGTTAGGTTAGTCGACACACTTAGACCATTATAAGGTCCCTTGTGATACCACGTGAATCTATAATTCATTCCTCCTACTCGTTGAACCAATCGGAGCTTCTGATGAAGCGTAGTAGATTTCGGATGTCTATGTTTTTTAGATCGTTCAGATCACTAAGGTAGAAAGCTCCAAAGTGGAGTTTTCATCTCTGTGAGAGAGCCGGACAAGTACAGAGAAGATGGAGAACAGTCTCCTCCTCCTCCTCGTCAAAACAGCTTCTGCAAAAATCATTAGAGAATACGCCAAGCCTTTTTGCATGCCTGCCGATAAGACAGTGTCCCGTGATGACACCTATTGTAGCACTAATATGCTTCCTATCGAGGGAGATCAGATGCCTAGAACGCTTTAGATCCAGCTTTGGCCAGATCTGCTTTGTCACTAGACAAGTCGAGCCGGTTGACCACCTAAGATTTGTTCTTTCGATAGCGTCCAGCTTTATTTTGAGTTTGCAAGTAGCGAGTGGAATACCTAAGGAATCCTTAATTGGGAGCAGAGGTATCGTAGTTCCGTGTTTGGCGAGTTCATCAGCCCTGCAGTTACCTGGAATGTCCCTATGCCCCGGCACCCAACAAAGGTGAATGTTGAACTGCTCCGCCATCTCCATGAGAGACGAACGGCAGTCTTGGGCTGTTATGGAATTCGTGGAAACTGATTCCAGGCACTTGATAGCGGCTTGGCTATCAGAGAAGATACGGATATCTTTAGCAGATATCACGTTTTCCCTTAGCCAAGATAAGACCTCTTTTATCGCCATTATTTCCGCCTGAAAAACGCTACAGTGATCAGGAAGACGGAAGGAGAGACTAAGATTAAGTCTATTAGAGAAGACACCGCCACCAACACCGTCCACAGTTTTCGAACCATCTGTGTAGAAGTGGATCGATTCATCATCCACGGATGCTTCCTCCTCCCAGAATGATCTAGTAGGAATGGAGACCTGGAAGTTTTTATCAAATTGTAGTTCTGGTATGGTGTAGTCGATGTTTACTGGAAGGTTCCTAATGTTGTTGAGGATAGCGGCATGGCCAGTTGTTTTGCTTGTCCATTGTGAAATAGCTTTGAGGCGTACGGCTGCCGAAGCTGCCGTTTGCCTGCTGAAGATGTCAATGGGTGTCAGATGAAACAGGATGTCAAGTGCAGCGGAGGGGGTGCTGCAAAGAGCTCCGCCGATGCACAAGCAAGCCGTTCTTTGGACTTTGCTTAATTTATCGCGATTAATCGCTTTTTCTAAGGCAGTCCACCAGACAACCACACCGTACGTGAGTATAGGTCTTATGACCGAGACATATAGCCAGTGAGTGACGCGGGGCTGTAAACCCCATTTGTTCCCTATGGCTTTTTTGCAAGAGAAAAGTGCCACAGTGGCCTTCTTAACTCTTTCTTGGATGTTAGGCTTCCAGGTTAACTTTCTATCAAAAATAAGGCCTAAGTATTTAGCTTCATTTGAGAACGTCAAGCTAGTGCCATTTATAGATGGAGGGTCAATGTGTGGAATCTTATATTTCCTAGAGAAGAGGACAAGTTCAGTTTTGTGAGGGTTTACACCCAACCCACAACTGTTTGTCCATTTTATTAGCTTGTTGAGAGCGTGTTGTAGAAGTTCTTTTAAAGTGTTAAGGTACTTTCCCGAGACGGCAATAGCAACGTCGTCCGCATAGGCAATCACATTGTAGCCTTCCGCTTCCAGGGATATCAGCAGTTGATTCACCACTAAATTCCAGAGAAGGGGAGACAGGACACCACCTTGTGGTGTTCCTCTACTGACAGATCTTCTGGAAGATATCTCACCTAGACTTGAGTTGATAATCCGGCTATTAAGCATCAAATTGATCAGCTTGCCAAGTGAGACGTCAACGTTCAGAGCTGCCAGAGCACCAGCGATTGCAGATGAGTCGACGTTGTTGAAGGCGCCCTCTATATCCAGGAATGCAACCATTGTATACTCCTTATGACGAAGGGTAAATTGTAAATGTTTTATAATTTTATTCGTTGCAATAAAACAATGCAAATGTTTTTTAAGTCTAACAAACACATATTTGTACAAATGTATGCAAAAAATTGAAAAATATTGCTATTTTGTTTTATTTCTAAATACATATAAATATTTTTTCGCTTGAAGCATATATTTCTGTGTTTTTCTCTATTTTATAAACGGAATAAAATATCTGCTTCTTAAGTTTGAACGGCTCATACTTGAAGACCTACTTTTTTCAACAATTCTCAGAACCTAAGGCGACTCAGGTAGATATTTGGCTGCAACCAAACCCTTATTAAACTCTTTGCAAAAAAAGTTTGTTTACCAAGAATGAGGACGAGGAAACAATGGTTGGGGTGAAAAGGTTGACTTCACGGAAAATATAGATATAAGAATAGAATTGTCACCACTCGGCAAAATACAAGCAATTTAACAAATTTAATTTAGGAACTTCAGAAGGAATAGCAGGTAGTATGTGTGAATTCATGGAGGGGAAAACGTGATAGTTTTCGCCCATAAAAATGTAAGCCACAAATTTATATTTTTCTGTGAGAATTTAGTTTTGTCGGTTCTAAGTTTCCCGAATTGAGTAATATAATCAACACAATTTTTAAAAGATCAGATTGTATTTATTTTTACACTTCTGCATACTTTGGCAAGCACTGTCTCATTGCAAATTGAATTTCAAAAGCGGAAGCGATAGGTTCTTAAAATGCTTAGGCTTCCTACGAGATAGCTATTTCTGAAATGAATTAACAGGCTATTATTTCTATTTGCGAAAATATTCACTTGCTAACGATTAAATAATTGTGATCTTTACACCACCACTAGGTTTGATTTGCATCAAAGCATTCTAATAAACTGTGTTCCGATTATTGAATAATTTGAAAGGTATATATTATTACGAAACAAACACTCATCAATCAATGATAAAGTATTAGAAATCGAAGGAAAGTGTCTATAAAAAGTACTGAAAATTGAGCCCGAACGAATGATAGGGCATTACTGATTTGCGTATGATATTTGACAGATCGGCGGATACTTTGTGGATTTCCTATTTTGTGTTTTGTTTTTTGCTAATAATAAGCCTCAAAAAGCCTTTGAAAGATATCTGTTGGGCAAATTTAATTGCAATTTATGTATTCCTTTTTTTAGAATAAAATCCTCGTTGTGAAAGAAACCACTGAACTTGTTTTTCACGATAACAAATTATGAAATTCAAATTCTGCGTGACAACAAATGTAATAGATTCAACAGAAAGTCTTCGAACTAGTAAAGGTCGGATTCAAATTGTTTATTGGTACCATTTCAAAAATACTGTACATTTTTATTTAAACTGGCAGCCAACTGATAGTCGACATTAGTGTTTGATTATTGGTAAGGCCGATTGTATTTGCACAAAATGTTAAACTCGAGATGTTAATCCATTCTGGACTTTGCGTTGATCGAGGAGCTCAGATAAGTGGGTCTCGAAATTCTGTCCCGAGGCCTACAGCTTTAACGGCTGCCCGGATTTGGTTCTATCTTCGGATTTGGAGTTTATGGGCCTACAGTTCGGGGTTTGATGCGTTCGCAAATGTCTCTAACGAAAAAAAAATTTTGTGTTTGATATAAAAAAATCGAATAACGGTAGGTACTTTTGAAATATGGACATATCTATCTCAAAAACGGTCAATACGATTGTAAGAGATATTCATTTCTAAGGTAATATGGTCCTTACTAACAATAGAAAATTCCGTTTTTCTATTACCTATATTATCTTTCAATGAATTTTTGAAAAAAAAATTTTTTTTTTTTTAATATGATTTTCTTTAATTTACCTGAAAACGGCCCTAACAACTTTGACCAAAAGGTCGTAAACTTGATTCTCCCAAAATTATTGCGTCCTAAATACATAATTCAATTCGAATCACCGAAAATTCAAATTTTAGAAACTGCTCATATTTCGAAAACCCCATTTTCTTCAAGTAATGCTTACATACCGAGAAATATATTTTACTCCTCAGTTTTCTAAATAGTTAAGCAATAGTATTTATCAAATCAATTGATATAAAATTTGTCACCATTTTGTCTTCATAGTTTTCAAAAAAGTAAGACAAGTGCGAGTCGGACTCGCTCATGAAGGGTTCCGAAATAGCAAGTAACATAACATAAAAGTTCTTGTAGTTCGTTGTAACTTTGATCGATATTTTAAAAACTACTCGCTAGATCTCGTTCAAAAAATTATCGTTTGTAGTTTACATGGTAATGTATATCATATATTTTTTTAAGTTTTATCGTTCGCTTATTTTAGAAGTTAGGGGGGGGGGGACCAACATTTTACCACTTTGGAAGTGTCTCTCGCGCAAACTATTAACTTTAGAAAAAAATGATATAAGAAACCTAAATATCATTTTTGAAGACCTATCCATAGATACCCCACACGTATGGGTTTGATGAAAAATTTTTTTTTGAGTTTCAGTTCTATGTATGGGGACCCCCAAAATTTACTGTTTTTTTTTTTTATTTTTGTGTAAAATCTTAATGCGGTTCACAGAATACATCTACTTACCAAGTTTCAACGGTATAGCTCTTATAGTTTCGGAGAAAAGTGGCTGTGACATACGGACGGACAGACAGACAGACAGACATGACGAATCTAATAGGGTTCCGATTTTTGCCATTTGGCTACGGAACCCTAAAAACCGCTCTAACAATTTTTATGAAAATACATACTAAGGATAATGAAATAATTCTTATTAGGATCCCTTATTTAGTTTTTCTCAAAAAATTCGAATAGTTCCGTTTTTTTTTTTTTTTTTTTTTCTCAAAAGCGACTTTACCCAAATTTCGATCTGTCTGCATATATTTTTTATTAAACTCAATACAGCACTTCCAATATAAATGAAATAATAGCAACGCAAAACTTCTTTTTAGCAAATGCAATTATCCATTTCTTTGTTTTTAACCAAACACTGAATAAGCATCATAGCCGTTTCGATTCGGAATAAAATTGTAGATTCTTCCGTTTGTCAAAAAAAAAAAAAACCCACACACACAAAATTACTGGTTGTGAGAAGCTAGGCCTAGGCTCGCGTCTGTAAGGACTTGTTTTTTGTAGTAGGTAAGTTTGATAGTTGAGGGTACATTTAGTTCAGACCCATCTAGTCGACTGAAGATAATTCGATTTTTGAATGTGGCCATAGTCTGAATGATAATACCTAATTTGAACACAACATGTCTTGTGCATATTTTCGAAGTGACTATAGTTCAAGCAAGCCACAGCTAAATCTGCCCGGGCGTTCCGTACAGAACTAACTTGTGAATTGGAAAAGTTTAGGCAAAGCAAGTCGTGATGTAAAGTATTGTAATAGCTAAAGAAGGGTTGAAACCTTTTCGAAAATATTTACTAATTCATTGACTGAATTTTCATTATAATATTATCTGCGTCTTATTTGTAAAGAAAGCTGACACTTATGCCTTCTGGCTCACAAGTTATTTCAACTTGAATAATAACTCAGATGTTGCTTAAATTACCGCAAATACACTTTTATGAGTTTTTGGAAAATATATAACTCAAAAGGTTGATGCATTCAAAAAATGGCCGCGTAAATTCCAAAAATGGTATCTTGAACATTAAATAAAATTAGTACATGCTGGCTGCTAGCTTCCTGACTGTATACGCAGACAATGGGTCCGGTGCCATTTTTAATACATATCATCATAGTATATCATCTTGAAAAGGTCGACGAAAAGGTTACAAAAATTATCGGATTGGGTGATCAGTCTTGACGTGATGCACAAACAAATCAACATACAAATATTCTTTTATTATATTCGCCATTTCTCGCTTTAGGGGCTTTGGAGCTTAAAGTACAAAAATGCGAGTTGCTCTTGTGATTTCTGAATTTAAGTAACATTGGATAATGGATATCTATGCTAAGCTTTCAAGGCCCTACGGCGAAGTGTGGGGTTGTAAGAAAGCTATCAATCAAATGACGAGAACTATTTTGAAAGTTTCCTTCAACGGAGGCTCGCCGAGAATTTCTAGCTTGTAAGTCTGAGATGCTAAGAATCTTGAAAAATCTGGTGCAGGTTCAAATGTGCTAAGTTGCTTTGTGAACACGTGCGCCTTTTGTTATTCACCAAAAGTGCACGAGATGATCGATGACGACTGGTTTTATGGGCCTTCGGACAATCTGTTCAAAACTGCGATTGTTTGCTACATGCTCCTTTGACTTATTGTATTGAGCGGAGGAAGAGGAAAGCCTTGGCACCTTTTTGTCAGCTTAAATATTCTTCTGGCAAGATCCTCTCTAAACTAGGATGAAATATTCGATAAGCGCACCTGTAAATAGTTCAGAAAACAGGTTGCTCAGTGAGTGATGCAGGGTTGCTGCACCTGTATTTTACCAAAGGTTTTCTCATAACTATTTACAGCCTTGAACATTTTGAGCCTCCTACGTAGTACCTACGATACGACCTTGATATTCAGCTTTGCCAGCAAAGAAGAGAAGCTCGTTCCATTGAGCGAAGAACCATCTATCGGTGGAACTTAGTACTTACCCTATAGTGAGGTAGACACGTTGTATTTTCATAGGGCTGGGCTACTTCTCTGTTATTAGCCAATCTTGGTTAAAACGGAAAGCTCGTTATTAACTCAAATTTAAGGGACAATCAATGCAAGGCCACTTGTGAATGCTTTTAATTTAAGAACCAATGAAAGAGAGCAACAACTTTATGTGTGGTGCTGTTGAGCGCGATTGATGAAAGATAATAAACTTTTAGGGAAACAATTTTAAGACCGGTTTCTTTTCTTTTACGTTAATTTCAAACAGACCATTTGGATAATTACCTTTCAAAGTCTACGAAACGAATCAAAAAAGCCTACAAACGACGCAACATATAGCGAAATGCCGGGACTCATTTATTTATTGAGGGTGTCTTGCTTCGCTCATTGAAAACGCTTTAAGCTCTAGTTTTGGATATTATCCTGTATGATTAGAAACGTTAACAACTTATTCCATAGGGTAACATTTTTGGGAACAAAATATTATAAAGCCCAAAAGAAACACCTTATAGGCTTTTTTAAAAGCTGACATTTGTATTCCGGTCTTCGACCTGTTTAACTTGCAAGCACCTTCGTTCTTTTGTGAAACCGATCTAACATTTTTCGACCAATCGTAGATATACTGTTTCATCTAGAAATCATTGAAACGAGGATGGTTTTATACATTTTTAGGTCTTGAAAATTGTATTACTACGTGAAATCTAGCGATTTTTATTTATGAATTCATAATTTTAGCGATGTTTTAATTATTATAAAGTTTCTGCAGGTCCTGTTTTGTTTGGTTGCAATTATTCATAGGTACACAAGAAAGTGAGCATCCATAGGAGCTCTGTCTTCCAGTCAACCGGAAGAAGTCCATTTCCCCCAAGGTAAATGGGGGAGGCGATCTAATCAGATAGTCTTTTGGGCCATATAAATCACAGAGGTGCGTTCTCTTTTGTCACAAAGCTTAGATATTTTAGCATCCCCATTAAAGTGGAGAGGTTATGTGGGTACATTTCATATAGGCATCAGTATTTTTATTTCCTAACCAACTTACAATGTGGGTAAAACAAAATATATGCTGTCAATAAGAAGGGACACACAAATTCAACTTCAACCTCGTCATCAGATTCCTCAAAGTGGTACTAAGCATAATCTACCAGAAGGATCTAAACGCCCATTTCAGGAAGTTCTACAAGATCCTATTTTACAACTTCAGCTTCCTCTGGCGAAAAGAACTCTTCGATCTAATTCGCAAGGTAAATCGCCATTAGGGAGTATCACACCGACTGGAGTCACCGTTAGTGACAATACTGCCTCAATAGCAGCTGACAAACCATCTACTAGTGCTATGGCCTTAAACTCCCATCAACGATTGATCGGTGTTCCTAGTACGGACTGTACTCTTAGAGTGGTGCCACCCCACTTTGCAGTGTTTTTGTCGCGGCTTGAATATGGTACCAAAAGCAATGAAATCGTTAACTACATTGCTGGGAAAGGCATTGATACCAGCAATATAAAATGCCATAGCCTGACAGCGGATAACCTTACAGGTCGCTTGACATCTTCATTCAAACTGGTAACGACTCAACCAATTGGAAAACAGCTAGTCAACCCAAACTTTTGGCCTAAGGATATTCTTGTGAAGGAATTCGTGAGCAGACCTAACTCCAAGAAGACGCAACCAAAAAACCTTCCAAAAAACTCCAACCAAATATCTTAGATCCTACAGCCTTTAGTCTTTACTACCAAAATACTGGTGGTCTAAGAACTAAGCTCCGCGATGTCTTGCTCTTCTCTTCATCTGGTCAATATGATATTATTGTGTTAACTGAGACTTGGCTTACGCAGAATCATCACAACGAAGAATTGTTCAACAAGGACCAGTACGAAGTTTTCCGCAAGGACCGCTGCTCCGTTCTAACCGATTGCGAGAGAGGCGATGGAGTATTGGTTTCGGTTCGGGCCTCTTTGCGCAGTGATGAAATCAATCTACCTCCAACAGCAGCTGATTTAGATGTCGACCAAGTAGCAGTCTCAATAAAATTCATTGCTGGAACTGAAGTTATTGTTATTGTAAGTTATATACCACCAAGGAGTCCTTACCTATTATATAAAGCACATATAGAGAATTGTTCCTTTATCTTAAATAATTTAAAAGATCATCAGCACGCTATTCTTCTAGGAGACTTTAATTTACCCAATTTAATTTGGTCATTTGACTGCGATGATTGTAGACTTTTTCCATTTAATGTTAAATTAGATTATGAGCGTGAAGTCGTTGATACTCTTGCCCAGCTTGATCTTCGTCAGATAAATCATTTTCCTAATGAATTTAATAATATCCTTGACTTGGTATTTGTTGATTCTGAGCTCGACATTAGTATCAACAACTCCAACATCCCACTTTTTCCTAATTCTGTTTTTCATGTAGCATTAGCCATGCAGTTTGAATTTTATGCATTTTTTAAACCAGGTTCCGCTGACACTTATTTAAAATATAACTATGCTAAAGCCAATTTCCGCAATATTTCAAACTATTTAGATAGCAAGAATTGGTTGGATATCTTTAAAAATTGTAATTTAGATGATTCTCTAAATTTATTTATGAATACTGTAAATATGGCAATTGATTTGTTTACACCTAAAATGAAGTCTGTCAGGGGTAATAAACCCATTTGGTTTAATGACAGAATCATAAATTTAAATAATAGAAAAAATAAGGCCTATAAGCGGTTCCGTAATAGTAATAACAACCCGGAACTTTTGAACGTTTACCGGATGCTCCAAAAACAATTTGATGTTTTAAATAAGTTTCTTTACAAACAGTATGTTCTTTCTGTCGAATCTGATTTAAGGACAAATAGTAAACGCTTTTGGAGCTTTATTAATAGCAAAAAACAATCTAATGGTATTCCTAACTGTATGAGTCTAAATAACGTATCTTCGTCTGACCTTTCAACCACCTGTAATATGTTCGCTAACCACTTCCAGTCTGTATATTCTTGTGGTACTGCAACACCGGCAGTTCCTAGTAATACCTCAACGTCCTGTGATTACTTTAATATCGGGAACTTAGAGTGTTCAATCCCTGAAGTTCAAAATGCTCTTTCTTTATTAAATTTAGATAAAAATCCTGAGATAGATGGCATCCCGCCAATCTTACTTCAAAAGTGCTCCCTTGCATTTTCTGTACCTCTGTGTTTTCTGTTTAATTTGTCTCTCCGGTCTGGAAATTTTTCGACAAATTGGAAGAGCTCATTTTTAACGCCCATACATAAATCTGGATCGAGACATGATATTACTAACTATCGTCCTATCTGCAAGATTTCTACTATTCCTAAGTTGTTTGAAAAAATAGTTTGTGACAAAATTACACCTCTCTTGAAGAGATTTATCTCTCCGTTTCAACATGGCTTTGTTGCAGGCAGATCTACTGCCACAAATCTCTCAATTTTTTGTAATTTTGCCTTGAAATACCTTGAGAATGGCTTGCAATGTGATGTAATATATACGGACTTTGCTAAAGCGTTTGATCTCGTTAACCACAATATATTAGTTTCCAAATTAATTGGCTTAGGACTTCACTCCGATTTCATAAAGTGGATTCATTCCTACTTAACTGATCGTATCCAGTATGTTCGCATAAATGACACGTTCTCGTCACCAGTTTATGTTACCTCTGGAGTACCTCAAGGAAGTCATTTAGGCCCTCTGCTCTTCCTTTTATTTGTTAATGACATTCCTGACTTGTTTTTGAGCTCCCAGTGTCTTATGTTTGCCGATGATTTGAAGGTATTTCGACCTATACGTTCAGTTCACGACTGTATTCTTTTACAAGCGGATCTTGAACGACTTTCCATATGGTGTCACAATAATGACCTTCATCTCAATGTCTCTAAATGTCAAAGCCTTTCTTTTTATCGCAACCTCTCTCCAATTCACTTTACGTACGTAATTGATAATACCCCTCTGTCCAATATCTCATCGAAGAAAGATCTTGGAGTAGTTTTTGACGTAAAACTAAGCTTTTGCAAACACATTGAGTCTTTGGTTGCAAAGGGTAATCAGTTGCTGGGTTTTATATTGCGGAATTCGAAAGACTTTCAAGATCCACATACTCTTAACTGTTTATTTTTTGCTTTTGTTCGATCTCATCTTGAGTACTGCAGTATAGTATGGAATCCATTTTATGAAGTGCATTCTATTAGAATAGAGAAAATCCAAAAGCGTCTTACTAGAGTA
Organism: Cheilosia urbana; assembly: GCA_946477585.1. Taxonomy (NCBI): domain Eukaryota; kingdom Metazoa; phylum Arthropoda; class Insecta; order Diptera; family Syrphidae; genus Cheilosia; species Cheilosia urbana. The sequence continues at coordinate 58,693,844 of OX297854.1, read as the reverse complement.
TCCGTTCGTAGACTGCGATGGGATATTGAAATGCCATCTTACGAGACGAGGTGCAAATTATTTGGTATCTTACCTCTTTTTAAGCGTAGGCAATATTTTTCAATTATGTTTATTCGTGATTTGATAAATGGACATATCGATTGCCCTTTCCTATTATCATTAATTGGATTGTATGCTCCTTCGAGAGCTCTTAGAAATCATCTTTTATTTTATATACCTTATCATAGAGTTAATTATGGATACAATGAACCAATTTCCAGATGTCTTAGAGAATCCAATAAATATTGTAGTATATTCGATTTTCATTTAAGTAGGGCTTCATTCAAGATTAAATTAATTCTATTATTAGGCTTTGGTGGTAGTTTTTAAGTATATTCTTTGTTAAGTAATCTAGCGAGAACAGCTGATGTACTCATTTGATTGATTGAAATAAATAAATAAATAAATAAATCGGGCAGAACGTCACGATAGACAGCTATAACTTTGAGGTAGTTAGGGACTTTGTCTCGGCTTTTTGGTCCCGTTTGCGTTGACGGGCTTTGGAGGAGAAAATTTAACAGCGAACTCTACGAGCTGTACAGCGACATCGACCTGGTCAGAAAAGTACCCATCAGTCGTCTAAGATGGCTGGGACATGTAGAGCGAATGGACACCAACGCTCCGGCCCGAAGAGTCTTCGATTCTAACCCGGAGGGACAACGCAGTAGAGGAAGACCTCGCCTTAGGTGGCGCGCGCAAGTGGAAGGGGACCTCAACCAACTTGGAGTGCGCAACTGGAGGCAGTTAGCCAAAGATCGCGCTAACTGGAGAGGCGTATATTAAAGAGCTAAAATTGATTCCCCACTTTGGTCACCATTCCATCCTGATGCACTGCAGACAGTACGCACTTTGATAACCTATTTCCTATACACACTGTTACTGTTAGGTACTGTTAAGGTCAAATTTCTGTAGTAATAGCGTTTAAACTTAAACCATCAATATTTCTACTTGGGTAGCTACTCGATATTTAGATACCTCAAGAATACAAGTACTATTCCTATTTCCTAAGTTCAAGTTGTTTTCAAAAAATTGTAAGTCAAGTTATAACCCTTATATTAGTACTTCTCTGACTCCCATAATAGTTTGCGAGACCAACGATTTTTTTCTTTTTCTCCGAGGTAAGTTGAAATCTTCTAGAAGACACTGTGAGGGCAGTCGGCGCATGCTCATAGTAGTGTGATAGTAGTTTAATCACTGAAACCACTTCCCACAAATTTATTTTGTACTGCAACTAAGCTATGACTTATAAAGCAATTTTTTTTATCACGAAGTTATAGGTACACGTTTGGCCGGCAACATTCCGGCGAAAGTTCCTGCTCGTTCCGCAATTTTAACGCGGTTAATAGTTATCGGGCTAAGTCCGAAGGTTTTTTTTTGTTGTAGACGCCGCGATAAATTTGTTTCATCGCGAATTTCACGGACCGAGTTATTAATGTGTCCTAATAAGTTATAGCTTCCGACAGTGACAAGTCGACCGTCAGGTGGCCAGAAACTGAGACGTTTCAGCAGTGACGCTCCAATTAAACCAGGCTTAACAATATCCAACGCTAGTTTGTCTTGTCATCGTGGTTGTTACTGAGTTCCATGCACCCTGCCTTAAATCTGTAGGCACCAAGAGCTTGTTTACCCACTCTATAGATGGGAGAAAACCAGACCCACAAAATTCATCACGAACGTGTAATCATACATCAAGCGTGCGGGCGCTACACAGTAAAACACATACACTCACCCAAATTTATATGAATGATGCATGCACCGCTCTAACTCATCAATCGCCCGCAGCAACCATATCACCATGAGAAGTCCAGTCTCTACCACCAAATGTGCATATTTCGAAAACAAAAGGACTAAAAAGCTGCAATTCTGCGATGCAACCTTCAGGGGTGAGGCAACACGAGTATTCGTCGGCTGAAATTTCATTTCTCAAAAGGAAGCTGCAAATGGGAATTCCAGAAGAGTTCTTTCTTTCCTCAAAGAGCACAGTACTTCATCTGATTTTTATACCTCAACTCACGCCAACCCCAGGACAAAGCCAGTAATTTCTCTATATACCCTTGCGCCCATCCCATAAACATAAATCATATCGTGTGTCCATGCAAATGCAATTTGCACACGAAGTCCCCCTGAAATGTATTCATTAATCGTGTGCACATGACTTTGTGATGACGACGACGGTCCCATATGCACAAGTCGTTCCAGACAAAACGTCCTTACGGTGTGTCGTCAGATGAGTTCTCTGAAAAGCGCGAGCATACCTGCCTGCATTTCTTTGTGGCACAACCATGGCCGCATAGCGTTGTGTTGCACAAAACGAAAAGCAGAGATGGATAAAAAAAAAAAAAAACAACAGAAAAAACGGCAAACGTTGAAAAAATCGTCGGTTACTTCCCTAACAAGTTGGAATCGCCTCGGCAGGACATCAACCCATTCGAGAATTTCGCCCTGCACCGGCTCACTTTGGTCGTATAGTCGTCATTATCCTTTGCGCCGTTCTTGCTGTCCCATATCATCAAAAATACTCCTCTCTCTCCCAGTGTCTCAGCGGCGACGACGATGACGATGACGACGACGTTGTACTTTCTAGTGCCTCCTCTAGTGGGTCCTTGCCGCCCAAGCTGTACGCTATACCTAAAACCTCTTCCATTTTACACACATGCACACATGTACCACGGCGTCGCCTGCACATTGCATATTCATATTTGGTCACATAAAGTGGTTAGTTGATTCTGGATCTGTGTACAGTTTAAGAGTTGTTAGACCAATGCATCGTAGAAGATGGGCTTTTGTGCAGCACTGCAGGCGAATCTCAAGAGTATCCTTGTGCACTGCTTTCATTTGCAATGTATTTCCGTTTCCTTTGAGCAAGTGTATGCCATATGTACAGCTATATGTATGCGAAATTTGAGTTTTGTTCAGCGCGGGCGTTAGACGGTATACGGTAATACAAGGACACAAATTGTATATGCGCCTTTGTGGCTGTAAGTGAAAAGCAATTTAATTTTCTATCTCTCCGCAAACCGGCACAGTCCACCCCCCGATTTGGCAAAATAAAAACCGACTTGATTAATCAAAGCGTAAAAGATGTAACTAAGAAAACATTTCAGCGATTCTTGCACGCATATCCCTAGAAATCAATGGCGGCTTAGAGTGCCGAGAGCTAAGACTAACGCGAACTGATTAGATTTTGGAATAGGTATGCCAACCAGTTTTACATCTGAACATTTTTAGAAAGAGTCCAAAAAAGAGTCCAAAACAGCAAGCAGAATGGGGCTGAAAATAAACGAGGACAAGACGAAGTACATGCTCTCATCAACAAAAGTTCAATCCCACCACCGACTTGGTCAAAATGTGACCATTGAAAGGTATAACTTCGAGGTAGTCAGTGAATTTGTCTATCTAGGCACTGCCGTAAACTCAGGCAACAACATCAGCGCTGAAATCAAACGCAGACTAACTCTTCCAAATCGCTGTTTCTTTGGGCTGAATAAGCGAGGAATAGAGCCCTATCGAGAAGAACTAAGGAGACGTTGTATAAAACACTCATCATCTCGGTCCTGCTATATGGTGCCGAAGCGTGGACCCTCTCCCAAACGGATGAAAAGTCAGTTGGAGTCTTCGAGAGAAAAGTTCTGCGTACGATTTATGGTCCAAGAAGACAATATTTGGCGAAGAAGATACAACGACGAACTATACGTGCTGTACAGCGACATGAGCTTAGCCAGAAAAATTCGAATTCAACGACTAAGATCGCTGGGTCATGTAGAGCGAATGGACATCAATGCTCCAGCGCGAAAAGCCTTCAATGCCAAACCAGAGGGAGTCTGAAGCCAAGGTAGACCTCATCTTCGATGGAGCGATCAGGTGGAGGGAGACCTCCGAGAACTTGGAGTGCGAAATTGGACACGGCAGGCTAGAGATCGAGTCGGCTGGAGGGGTATATTGAGCAAGGCATAGGAGCATAGGAAAAAAAGAGTCCTGGATTAAAAAATTAAAAAGAGAAATGACTAGATTTTGGAATCTGCCAACCAGTGTTACCTCTGGATGTTACCTCTGGAAATTTGTATAAAGAGTAAAAAAAAAGAGTCCTTCATGAAAAAAGCAGTCCCATTGCAATCTTTATATATTTTTTTTCTGTTTTTATTGGCGACATAATTCTAATAATTCTGAACAAATTCTTTCGAATTCAACTAAATAGGCAAAACAATTATAAATTATATCAAAAACGTCCTACAGTTTTTTCAGGACCACAGGAAAGATTTGAAACATATACCGAAAAGCGGTCCAACAATAATGTGGCCGTTCGGTTAGGTGTGTGTTAAAACACAGCCTACAAAAAACAAAGAGATTGGGAGCCGTTCTATAAGCTCCATCATTTGAGGCTCTCAAGTTGTGTTAAGGCCTACGAGTAAGAGAGATTCCAGGATAACATAAAGTCGTCCTACGACAAGCTTGGATTGGTGGGGCCCTATGAAAAAGCGGAGTTCAGTGGCGGCGGAAGGCCGGAAGGATAAGGTTTGATTCCAGAATATTTGGATACAGCCCAATTAACCAGCAGTACTCTGGAGTGTGAAACATCGGAAAACACACTCGCCGAATAAATGCTCTATCAAAATTTCTGAACCTAGGCCGAAATTAATATACCTGTAGCGAAATCAGTGGCGACGCTTGAGTAAAAAGTGTAGGTGCTCAGTTCATTCAATTTTATTTTTTCTTAAATTATTTGTGATATACATAATACACAGAAAAAATTATGTCCTAAGTCCAGCTTTCTTCTTCCCACTAAATTTAAAATTAGAATTAACTTTTAGATTATTTTCACTTTAACACATCTCCTCGAAACAATTTTCAAAGTAATCGCAATCCACTCAGAATATCCTATACACACAAAAACAAATTATCCATTTCGTTCATAGCCTTCAAGAACGAGTAGAACGTGAAAGCAACTCATGCTCATACTGTATCACAGCCAAACAGCGTTATCTTCGGGATGCTTTAGAGTCATTTCGACTCCTTTTTGACAGCCCGGAATTTTGAAAATGAGTGAAATTTGACTGCTTATGCTTTTTTTATAGCATTTATTCTTGATGATACATTTCGTTTGTAACTCATCTGAACGAGCTGATGGTCAAATGAGTGGAAATGGAAAATACTATTTTCGCTTGTGTCGCAGTCGCAGTCTAGCAGGGTAGTTTCTCGTTTCGATATGAAATATGTATAAAGAATGGACTTATGCTCAAGTGCCCAAGATATTGGCACGAGCTGGGAAATACACTAAGGACCTTACCAATACAAATTTTGGGTTTCGACTCTAAATTTTAGTAGTTCACAGTGGCTATATTTTCCATTTAAATTTCGCAATTGTGAGCTTCCGTAAATTTAAAGTCGAGATTAAAATTTGTTATTAGTACGACGATAAGAAAAATACTGAAGTTTGGTTAGGACCTAGGGGATAAGTGGATATTGGAAACTTTTTTTTTAATGTGGATGTTACTAGCGGAATGAGTGGAAAGTATTGCTCTCGCAGGTTAGTATTTCTGTGCTTTGAACTTGCACCAGCCAAATCAGTCCACCGCAATGAAACTTTTTACATCATTTTTTTTACTACGCATTACAATTTGTTACAGTTAGTCCTAATTTAATTACGCTTGCCGATCTCGAGATATCGCATACTGGTATGTGGTGTTTATTTGAACCTCCAACACCACTCAATAACTTTCGATGCAATTGAGATATTTGGTTCAGTCTTAAACTGAATTCAATTTACAGTTAAAAAATCGGCAATGTACAAAACTACAAGCTTTAGAAGATACCCATGTAAAATTAAAAAAACATCGAATTTTCCATTTACATCGAATATATTATTGTACCACCCCTCTTGGATGTAATATAACTTTTCGTGACTAAAATGCCTTCAGAAGATTCCAATTGACAAACATTCACCATATGGACGTGCAGTTTTACCCCCGCCTTGAACTACAAGCCTTAGAAAATTGCACTAAAAATTCAAAAATATCAAATTTTCCTGCAACATAGAATAATTTGTTACACCACACCGCCTAATGTAATAAAATTTAATTTGGGTAATATGCCTTCACAAGGTTCAATGGACTAGCCATCCATCCATCTTGAATGGACTTAAATTTTTTAATTTAACTTTTAATTTATTTGTTTAACTAAAACTAAACATTTAAGCTACTTTAGCTAGTTAATTAAATAACTTGCTGTCCCGTTCATGTAATGGATATAATAATTCACTAAAGTCCTTTACGGTACACGATGTATAAAGCAAAAGGTTAAGCCACATACAATTGACTTTATGAGAAACATGGGAATTCGAGATTGATTCCTAAAAATTCCAACGATTGGGACTTATTAATTGTCATAGCGACAAGGGAATTCGATACGCTTGAATACGAATGTGCAAACCGTTCGGAATAAGCGGAATCCACGGAATTAGAATGTTTGCCCTTGAATTTTCCACCCAAAATCGTCGCTTGCATGACATTTGATTTGAGATTCTTCACAATCAAATCAAACGCGATCACATACAAAATTTCGGTAAATTGGGGTTGCGCAACTTAATTTTAACTTAGCCGGCTTTCAGTTCCAAATTGTGTAGCGTTTTAAATAATTTTTGTTGTATTGGAAGTAACACTACCCGTTTTTCGATCCCTTAATTTTTTTAAAAGTGCGGTTCTCCATACAAAGTTCTATCCCCAAGTTCATCCCCTTAAACTTTTATTTTCACGACAGTAGTAGAGTAGTATATGTCAATCCTTGGATCAATACGAATCCACCAAGCACGATCCATTCCAGAGTTATGAGTATGGATACACTACACAGCCACAAAATTTCATTGAAATCGGTTGAGTGGCTTAGGAGATCGACAGCAGCGCCACCTATCGGGTCCAGAATAGACCTATCTTTCAAAGTCTAAGCAACCATACACACCCACAAAATTTCATTAAAATCGTTTGAGTGGTTTAGGATATCGACAACAGCGCTACCGAAAAAAAAACCCAAAAATTACTGAATTTCGTGTTTTTCAAGCACGCAAAACACACACATACGTTTTCCGATTTCAACCAAACTTCACAAAAACCATATATAGATCAATACCAAAAAATATATGAAAGTTTTGTTAAAATCGGTAAATGTGTTAAGGCGTGAATCAACGACAAACGAACACAATTTTAAGGCTCAATTTTCATATCTATAAGTAATAGATAGATTAGCAAAAGTAGTTATTTAAACATCATGTTAAATTTCTTCTAGTATTTGTTTTAAATTTAATTTTGTTAGTTTGAAATCAATCACGTGATTGAACTTATTAAAATACTTCGTCAAGTTATTGAAAGGGCTATTGCTTAAATTGTTACATCGAGATTTGCTTTGTTATACAAAAATGGAATTCATTGTTGCCTCGGTCTAGTGCTGATGTTAATAGAACTAAGATTCGTAGTTCGGATACCAAAGAGGCAGTGGCATAGCGTGGGTTGGAGCCTCCCGGGGTAGATCCAATCCATACCGCCCGGCCCCCGTAATTTTTTCACACACTAAAAAAACCTTTTGTAAACTTGGTAAAATTTCTGGAATCGTATAAAGGCACTTTGGAAATTTCGAAATACATATCTCGAAAAATAAAATTCATTTCTACGGTAATACGGTCATTTCTACTTTTTCAGCTTTTCTCTGTTTCGCTTTAGTCGTTAAATATTTCCTTTATTTTGCAATCCTGAATTGGCAATTTGGTTTCTTACTCGTTAAATTTGTCAATCATTACACGATTACCTATTAATTGGCGTTTTTATCTTTCGTATTTGTTTGAAATGATTTTTGTTATTTGGTCAAGTAATTTTTCAACGAAATATCGTTTCGCCGTTTTACTATTTTCCAGATTGATCATTTCGCCACCCCGGCGAAACGTCAATTTTCCCAACAATTTAAGCGAAACGTACCTTACCCATTATCGTACAATACGCTCATTTGCTGCAATATCGTAAAATTGTTAAATTTTGAGTTACGGATGTAGAAGTTAAGTAAATAAAATTACCTTTCAAAAATTAGCCAAGAGAGAGAGCACTTGTGTCGTTATGCCAACATTATCTTTTATAAAGAACTAGCTGACCCGGCAAACTTCGTTTCGCCCAAATTTGTTAATTTGTTAATAAATTCCGAGCATGCACCAAGCACTTGCTAATTTATGTAATTCGACCAATTAAATTCTTTATTCAAAAGTTATATTAAATGCAATAGAAATAAATGATGAATAGCAATGTTGATTTTTTTCAATCAAACCGCAATGATTTTGACGTGTCGTCCAACCTTCCACTTTTTCACTGAATTGACAAACATCCATCGATTATCCTTGCAATAAATTATTTGTCATAGCGAAAGCGAGACGCACGGGAAGCGAAATCTGCGGAATAAGAATGTTTGCCTTTGAATTTTCGCTACAAAATTTCAATCAACTTGGTAGCGCTGTTTCGGCGATCGGCAACAGCGCCACCTATCATGTCCAAAAGTATCCTATCCTTCAAGCGGGAACGAAGAATATAAATCTATAAAATTTCATTGAAATCGGGTGAGTGGTTTCGGAGATCGATTACAACGCCATATAGCGGGTCAAAAATCTTATCTTTTAAGTTTGCTTTAACCTGAAATACAACAATACGAACAAAACAAAAGAAGAATCATAAAAATGTACCCAGTGGTTATCGAGTTATATCATCATCATCGAGTTTCATCCCGGAAGAATTATAGGTATGAATCAGTGGCGTCTCGTCAGGGTGTGCAAGGTGTGCATTGCACACCCTGATCTAACGACAATAAGTCCCTCATCAAACACTGTGTAATAATATGCACAATTCCATAACCCATAAAACCTCCATAACACAGCCAACAGCTACAGCCTACACCATACCTATTCATATTCATCCTTTATAAATTATAAATCTTCTTTCTAAATTCCTTCACCGCTGAGAAAAAAAAATTAACTCGTACAAAAACTCGCTGTGCACCATTCTGTTGATTTCATCAAATAAATTCATCCAACTCCAAACTATATCCCTCTACAAGATTTCTCCAGTATTCATCCCCATCGTCATTCGTCACCCGCACGCCGCCGTGGCCGTACTTAAATCGCTTTACTTTGATGAACTTGTAGTGAACTCGTGCGAAGGTTTTCTGTGCACGGGCTGTATTCATTTTCTCTTCTTTTGCATCTGTTCTGTTCTGTTCTGTTTCCGTAAAGCGTCATAAGTCAAATACACAATGTATTACATCGATACTCGTGCAAAAAAAAGCTGTGCACGAAAGCCGATGAATGAATGGTTGAACTTAGCTTTTCGTTTAATTGGTTGGGGATTGGGGTTGTAGTTTCGTGCGGTGCTTTTGATTTTGTATGCGAAAGTTTTATTTTTCTATATTTTATTTTGAACACAAAATAAGATATCAAAAACAGCAAAACAAAGATTGAGAAAACAATAAATGGGACGTGTTTTCAGGCAATTAATTGATATTTCTAAAAAATTTATAATTTTAAAGAATTTGCACACCCATCTAAATAATTCACGCGACGCTGCTGGTATGAATTAAGAAGATTATTATTAAAGAAAATTTAATTGACCTGAATAACGACATACGCCTACAACGCCACATGTTGAGGATTTTCCGACGATGTGCACTAAGAAATTCAGTTTTTGTTAAAAATAATAAATTAATTATTTTATATGTATTTTATCAATATAATAACTCCGATCGAAGCATCTGTTTTAAATGATATTTATTTTGTTTTCATCCTCGTTGACGATATTTGCAGCACGCATTCTGTCAATGTTATGCCAACGCCATAAGGTTACATCAAAAAAGTTTGAATTGTAAAAGCGCTATGGTTACATTAGATATAATTTAATATGGTGGTTTAGTATTCTTAAATTTTCTAATTTTCCGCAAATTTCCTAATTTTTTCTTTCATAAGATTTTTCTCCTGACAATAACAAACACAACAAAAAAAATTTAGCGCATCGGTCCAACCGTTCACGCGTCATGCCGCGACCAAGGGAAATAGGTATTCATTTTTATATATATAGATTCAACATTGACGACGAGCTATACAGAGCCATGTCTAGTTTTGGCATCCCTGCCAAACTTGTCAGATTGTGCAGAATGACGATGGAGAACGCTCGCTGCTCCGTAAAGGTCGGAAACAATCTCACCGAGACCTTTGATGTCAAAAAAGGATTTAGACAAGGTGATGCGCTGTCATGTGACTTCTTCAACATCATTCTTGAGAAGATTGTGCGAAACTCACAAGCCAACACCAGAGGCACAATTTTCTATAAGTCTGTGCAACTGCTTGCATACGCTGACGACATTGACATTGTTGGTACAACACAGCGAGCTGTCACTGGTGCGTTTGCAAGTATTAGTGGAGAAGCGGCAAAAATGGGTTTAGTGGTGAATGAGGGTAAAACGAAATATATGCTGTCAACAAGAAGGGACACACGACATCGACGAATCGGGCAGAACGTCACGATAGACAGCTATAACTTTGAGGTAGTTAGGGACTTTGTCTACCTCGGCTCCGCTATAAACTCTGATAACGACATCACATCAGAAATCAAACGAAGAATCACACTTGCCAACCGCTGTTTCTTTGGCCTAAGACGGCAACTGATAAGTAAGGCCTTGTCGAGAAATACTAAGGAAACTCTGTATAAGACCCTCATCATCCCAGTCCTGCTTTATGGTGCAGAAGCATGGGCGCTATCAAAGGCGGATGAAGATCTCCTTGGTCGTTTCGAACGCAAAATTCTTCGAGTGATTTTTGGTCCCGTTTGCGTTGACGGGTTTTGGAGGAGAAGATTTAACAGCGAACTCTACGAGCTGTACAGCGACATCGACCTGGTCAGAAAAGTACCCATCAGTCGTCTAAGATGGCTGGGACATGTAGAGCGAATGGACACCAACGCTCCGGCCCGAAGAGTCTTCGATTCTAACCCGGAGGGACAACGCAGTAGAGGAAGACCTCGCCTTAGGTGGCGCGCGCAAGTGGAAGGGGACCTCAACCAACTTGGAGTGCGCAACTGGAGGCAGTTAGCCAAAGATCGCGCTAACTGGAGAGGCGTATTGGTTGAGGCCCAGGTCCACCCCGGACTGTAGCGCCACCTAAGTAAGTAAGTAAGTAAGATTCAACATTGGCACATTTGTTCGAACAGCTTGACTCAATGCGATTCGTTCGAAGTCCATTTCTCGCTCCAATTCTCGATTAAATGCGTCAAATCAAAGCTTTGTTGCGCATTTCATTTGACATCTCCAGTTCATTATCCGATGTCACAGTGCGAATTTGATGCAAAATATCGTCGGCCATAATATCATCTTTGTATAATCAAAGTAATTATTCATTCATTTCAAAAAGTTACTTAATGTAACATAGTAAACATAATTTATTAGAACAAAGTTTTTAGGTACCTATATTTAAAAAAAAAAGAAAAAACTTCAAAATTATTGACAACAACAATTTGCTTGGAAAATAATTAAAATAATTGACAACAACAATTGCTTTTAAAATTCAAAATATTTTTTTTTTTATTTGAAGTGTCACTTCTTGATTTCTATCCAGTTAATTTTTTTTCAAAGTGTATTTCCCCATACAAACTTTAATTTTCTAATTTTCCGCGCAATTTTCTTAATTTTTTCAATTTTTCTTTTTTCCTAAACCTTCGCGGAGCAATTACGAACAAATCCGCAGAAGGAAGTATCCAATTTGGTCCAGTCGTTTTCGAGTTTTAAGCATCCGAACAAACCAAGATCCATTTTTATATATATAGATATTAATTTTCACTAGGGATGAATTTAAGCTCAAGGAGCTGTTGGTAGAAATATTTCAACCTCAGATCATACCTTAATTTCATAAACTTTGCTAACCCTACAACCAGTTTTTATTTTGTACTTATTAAACACCCCTAACAATAACTATGTCAATTTTAAACATAAAAATCGTCTCCTGAAAAATTGAAATTTTTGAGTTATGACGGTATTGTAGGAAATGCGCGATTAGATTTTTGGAAAAGGCGATACATATTTTGACCAAAATGAGTAGTTAGAGTAAAATTTGTGTTTTCAAAATTATTGTGGCTTTAATTTTAAATTCGAATCACCGAAAACGCTATTTTTAAAAACTGATTATGTCTCGAAAACCCCAATTTTAATTTCGATAAAACTCCAAAAACAAAGTAATGCTAACATCATCAATAATAACTTAGAGGTAGGTAGTCAGCTTTCAGCTAAATAGTTAGGCCATAGTATTATTCAAACTAAACATTGCAAGATTTGGTTCGGTTTTGTCTGCGTAGTTTTACAAAAACCTCTCTAAAGATTTTGATCAAAATTCATATTAAAAATAATATAGGTATTTTAAATAAGATCCCCACCTAAATAGTTTTTCTCAAAAAAATTTAAAAAATCAATTTTTTAATTATTTCTCAAAAATTACTACCCAAAAGCGATCTGTGTTCATATATATATTTTTTGTTTGCAAGGCAAAACTGTTTTTTTTTTTTTGCAAATAGCTATTGCCCACTTCCCCTTTTTTTCAACCATTTTGAATATGCACCTTAAAATAATTCCAATAACTTGGAGCGTTACACAATCAGAAAATCCCACTTCATTTACACCCCCACACATCTATCACGAACACTTGCAATCTAAAAAACAGACCAAAAAACAGAAACCCTCGTACTCAAACATCTTGTAAACTGTAAGAGCTTATGAAATAGTACAGTAGGCGCTTATAGGTATAGCTCTCTAACCACAACTTGCCAAAATTATATTTATAAATACATATAAATTATATATTAAAAAAAAAAAAATAATAATAATAATAACTGCTCCATAGAGGACTGTTTGGGAAACCAGTGCCAAGGATTTATATCGTACTGAAAGCATTGGTCTGACTCTGCCTCTCTCCGAATTCGAAGTAGGACCTCAGATCAAGTCAACTCATTTTTTCGAAGGCCCTGAGAAATTGAGATGCACTACCTCACTGCAGGGTGCTGGCTCATATTTCATATATCATTCAACTGGAACCAGTTTGCTGAGCTCTAATTTCATTTTTCGGCCTTAACCACCTTACGCACGTTTCAGCACAATTGAGAAATTCAATTTCCTTTCTAGCTCTCAATTTGAAGGATAAATAAATAAAACAACAAATACACTTACATAGTATCCACAAAATGTGCCAGTAATTTATAAAAAGAAATTAAAAACAACAACAATTACTTCCACTCGCACTTGTAGAAAACACTTTTAGAGGACAAATAATGCGACGTACCCTGCCCTATCTAATTGCTTCGTCCTTTTATTAACCCGTAGGTATACAATATCCATACGTTGTACGAGTGGGAAAAAAAAACTCAACCAAATCACCATTTTGGTTCACTGGGAACCTTTCCTTTCCGCCTCATACATATTTTAAGTTTACAACGTCCTTATCCTTATCCACATCTGCACATTCGACCGACCGAGACTGGCTTTGCGAAGAAAATTTCAAATGTATTCGATGGACATGGGTCGGGGTCAAATAACACACGACCATCATTTTCCTTAATAATACATGAGAGTTAGAGGACGTCTCTATATGTACAAGTCCTATGCCTTCATCCGGTTGTAGCCATGCCATGGCCGGAGAATCGGCTCAAGTTCAACCCTTTTGCATTTGCTTACATACCTAATACAACCCTTAATTTATATCTACCCACGTTCGATGTGGTATGGCTAGCTACTTCATCGAGGGATGCCTTCCGCACATTATATGTATGCGCGTGTAGCGTATATGCTGCTGATCTCACATATCCAACTTTGAATTCTGTTGCCATTGGTGTAAAAGGGTTCGCATTTGAAAAATTAAACAGCAGAAAAGGAATATTCCGGGGTGACCATGATTAACGACATAGGAAAAATTTAAATCCTAAAAGTTTTGGGCCATCAGCCACCAGCCACCAGCCGCACCAGCCACCATCGTGCCGTAGTCCTTCAGTGGAACGTCTTTTTCAATCTCTACAGTTAACCGCTACAATATTTATCCAATTTGGGGATAGTTGATGTATGTATCTGGAATACAAATAGTCATGTTCAGCAATTTATAAAGGTTCTTTGGAGCTGGATTTCTCAATATTAATTATACCGTATTTAAGCTCATTCGAGCTGCAAACGAATGAGATGTATCAAGTGTCCTGACAGTTTTGCGGTTCATATTATTGTATGGAAATAAATCAAAAGCCCCAAAACGTCCACAATATCCCAAACTACCACAGAAGCATAGTGACCATTATATCCAAGAGCAGGACATCATGTTGCCGCACTTTTGTAGCAGTTAAATTAAAAAAAAAAAAAAAGCATTGCCTATGCTTGCAAAATCAAAACACAGCGACAGGACATTTGAACTCGGTTGACGAAATAATATGCTCGCAGATAGAAGCGGTTGTTAAGCTCCCTTCTTCAGCCCACCCTTCTTCAGCCAATAAACAGTAAAGTGGACTCTAATTGGGCTTTGCCAAGCTATGCGCACGACACGTGGGTCACTGTACCTTGTACCAGATACTAGGTTTAGTTATGTGAAAATATTTTAAATGAAACAAACGGAATGCTCAAGCGGGGATGTTTATTTAATTTGGTAATATTACAAGGATAGTACTCAATGGAATGAGCTTAACGATGGGAACATCGCAATACTTTTTTTCTGAGGAATGCAACCCCTCTTAAAGTTTTTTTTTTTTTGTGTTTCAGGTCTTTGCAGTCACTACGGTTTAAAAAGATATACTGAGTCAAGAGGTATTTAAAAAAAGCGCTAGTTCTGGACGTGTAAATGACCAAAAAGATATTGTCTCGGGTGGAATCGGCTCATAATACGACGCAAACTGTCCTCTGCTTTGGTAAAATTAAAGACACTAATTGGAATATGAGAGAATCCTGAAAAAGAAAGGTATTTTCATCGAGTCCAATTTGGTTTTTAATTTTGTTTTTAATTTTGTTTTGGCATAGAGCAGGGTTAACGACGAATTTTACTGTAGTTCGGCAAAACTCATGCGACTGGGAAACACCTTAAAGATCTTGATTTTAAACTTTCTCGAATGCGTAATAAGAAAGATATTTTTCGACAACAAGATGTTAATCAAATCAAGTTTACATTAAGATGATAGAGGAGCTTAAAAAAAAATTGGGTTGCGAAATTTGTCCGTCTGTCCGTAGATATACTCCTGAGGCCGACGGCCTAAACGGCTGCCCAGATTTGGTTCAAACTTTAGATTTGGAGTTTGTAGGATTACAGATAACCTCCTCCTAACCTGTTTGATTTGTTCAAAAATGGATCATTGGTGCCAAAATTGATATTTCAGCTTAGGTGAGTTTAACATGACTGTGTACTCCGTTTTTTGCTAAAAAATCGAATAACGATAGGTACTCTTGAAATTTGGTTATTGTATCTCGAAAGCGATCAATGTAATAGAAATTATTTCTATTTTATATATAAATATTTTCTAACTTATTTAAAATTATCGTACAATGGATTTTTGGAAAAAATCAATACATATTTTAAAAATTTGGTTTTATTTACTTTACCTGAAAATGGGTCGAACAATTTTGATCAAAAGGTAGTAAAATAATTGATCCTCTCAAAATGACTGCGTCCTTAATTTTCAATTCAAATCACTGAAAACTATAATTTTAGAAAATGCTATCTGCATTTTTTTTTTTAATTTTGTAAACTTGTAAACCAATAATTCTTACATCCCGAAAAATATCATCTATATACTATATAGTTAATCAATAGTATTTCTCAAACTAAACATTGCAATATTTGTTGCTGGTAGATAGATACAAAATGCTATTTTATTATATAGAACACATCCCTGTTTTACACATCGATTAATAGGAAAGAGTTTGTCCCATTCCAATGTTATTGCGGTAGAGAGCCTTTAGGATGGAGGGCATTTTTGTGGACATTCCCAAAAGTGTCAGTTTGTTGAACAATGCGTCCCTGTTTATATTGTCGAAAGCATCGTTTTGTCTGTTTAATTTTACAGAACTGCTTGAAAAATTTCGATCAAAGTATCTATACATATTAAAAGTATACTAAATAAGATCCCGACCTACTTAGTTTTTTTTTAATTAGAATAAATCAGTTTTTTTAATTATTTCTCTAATATGACTACCTATATCCCGATCTGTGTCATATCCAGGCGCGTGGTGGCCCTACGGGAAACCGGGAATTTTCCCGGGGCGTTTTCTTCAGGAAAAGTTGAAAATATAATTGACACAAATCTGAATGTTGATTTTTTTTTTTTTTTCTTATTTTAAAATTAGTTCTTCTCTTTTGTGGTTATGCTCCCTATTAAAGCTCTCGAGATTTTCAAAATAATTTACTGAAGTTCAAATAAAACCGACAAATTCGCGGTGGATTTATCCCAACTGCGATTCCCCCCTCTTTTTCTGTGGTGAATTGCTCCTATTGAGAACAAACATAATTGATCCTTGCAATTTTTGTGTTGACTGTGTTTTTAAATTAAAAATTGATTATAGGATGTTTTCGTTTGAATATAAAAACTTTGCGTGCCCTACCGATGAAATAGGTAGTAAAATGTGAAAGGAGATTTTTTTTTTTAATTGAAAATTATAAAAAATAGATTAAGATCAACCATGGGTAATGACAATTTTGAGGCGTCTATGTGAATGGCTTGCGAAAATGACATCCTTCAACAAATCAACGAAAGTACTATTATAGAAAAACTATGTGAAAGTAGTTTCGGTTTATAATTGCCCTTTGCTAATTCAAAAATTTAATTCTTACATTTATATATCTGTAAAGATATCGGTTTATCACGTACCCTTATTCCAATCAAAGATACCTTAAATCAGCGTCACTAATCTGTTCTAATAAAAAATAAAAACATTTCCTACCAGATCAAACAAAAACTCCTGCTACACTTCGCCTTGTGCTCAAAAATCGTGTAAAGTGTACGAGCTTATAAAACAGTACAGTAGGCGTTTTTAACTCTCTTATCAGAACTTGCGACAGTTGCCTGTTACTGATCGCTTAAACTTTTAAAAACTCACATTCTTAGTTGATAGGTATAACGTATAAGGTACAACCCAAAAGTGGATATTATCTACCATTTATCTTATATTTTTACGCCGTTTCTATTATCTAACATCGCTTCTCAGATTTTTAACAATACCTAAGAAAAAAACCAACCAAACTTTCGATAAACGAGAAAGTTTGGTTTGACGCAGTCGTGTATTTTATTTTTCCTAATTTCGTAACAATTTCAGTTTCAACTTGAACTCATTTTCCCTCTTTAGTCTAGTAATTCCGATGCGAGATAAAATTTTGCGAAATAGCGAAATCATTGAAAAATCACTACGTAAACATATTTAGAATGATTTTCCATCAGATAGTTTAGGTTAAACAGGCTTGTGATATCTTCACAAGAGACTAGGCTTCATAGCGGGCCCACCATATCTTTACAGCTTTTGGGACACACTTTAAATGTGAAAAATACTATAATGTCCTAAGCAAACAATTATTGCCTTTTTGATTTAAAAAAAAAGAGACCGTCTCCATGTTAATTTTCTAAAATTTCGATTTAAAAATGAACACATCCATTCAGTTTGAAATTTAAGCAAGTCCATATTTGCAAAGGACTTTTCTTTTTCTTATATACTAAATGAGACAACGTTTACTTGTATAGAATTTTTTTAAGCATACTCCCAAGATGTGCAATTAACGACGCATCCAGTCTTCCTCAAGTTGTACTGTAGTTTTGCATTCTCCCGCCCAAATTGCCCGTTGTCAAAAAGTTTCTTTGGTTTACAAAAATCCAATCGTTGTATGATGATTGTCCAGGAAGCATCCATTCGTGTCCAAGACTCGATTTGACTTTTCCGAACATTAATTATTCAATGGCTCAAACTCACTCACAATTCTTCGAAAAAACCCTTCAAGTCAAACTCACCCATTCCCATGCAATAACTGTATTTGAAATACAATTATACAATCACATCGAACAAATCTCTTCGACACTCTCAATCACCCTCTTTGAATCATCAAAGTGGCGAAATATAATAAAATATGATTTAAATAAAAAAAATCCTCAAAAAAGGGGTTAAACTGTGGAAAAATGAACAAAAGCTAATTTCCATGTAATTGAGTGTCAAGTGTCAAGCAAACAACGCACACAGCATCATTTGGGTGCCCCTGCCAGCATCCCAGCGATTTATTCATTTCACTAAAAGGATTATTACATATTTATAGCTGCCAGAGAAGAGGCAGCCAAAAACGAGTTTCATTCTCGTTCACCACTATTAGGGGTATATAATGCGTGCACTGCAAACTTTGCTTTTCGCTACGTGGATAATGGAATTGAGCTGCCATGTGGACCACAGAATCCAGTTTTGATTTTTATGTCACAGAAAAGTATCCGATAAATTTTAGTCAAATTGAAAGGGACGATTTGACTTGTTGACCAAACTACAGGGTCCTGATCTTGACTTTTGAACTTTTCAACTTTATCTTGTTGCCGCTGCGAAAAAAGCAGGTTAAACCGAAATAGATCTGAACCCGTTGTCATACTGTAATGAGATATGAGTAAATACCAACATGGACATTTTTGTAAGGAGCTTACAAAACAATCATTATTGAGATTGATAAGGAAGCTTTTAAATAAATGAAAAGTAGGAAATTCATGATTGCTCATTTTCTTTCCATCTATTGGAATTTATTTGATAGGCAGCGTTGCCGTAAGTGCAGATTTGTCTGCATTTTGCAGATTTTCAACCTAGCTGCAGACTTTTAACAACCAGAAATCTTCGTTCAGATTTTGTCGCAATAATATATTTTGTTCTTAAGAAAGAACAAAATTTAACATTTGTTACTCACTTTCTTCCTCTGTATGTTGTCATTTTCGAATTCAGCTTTTTTTTTTTTTTTTTTTTTTTATTGTTACATAAGTAAAATAAAGTGCACGACTAGGTCGAACAAAACTTTCAAAAGTGTTGTTGGGCGTTGAAGCGCAAATGTCGCCAGTTCAGGTTAGAGAGTTATAAACGTCTACTGTACTATTTTATAAGCTCTTATACTTTATAATATTCTTGAGTACGAGAACAAGCATAGGTAGTAGGAGTTTCTCTTTTTGATCTGTTAGGGAATGATTTTCTTTTTGACTGGAATATGTTAATGACGCTGGTTTAAGTAGTCAATGATTGGAAGTATTGTTCGTTATAGATCGATATCTTTCCATATAAATATAGGTATATATGTATATGCAAGAATTCAGAGATTTGTGTTTGTATTTGTGTAGGGGTGGAAATGAAGTGAGATTTTCTGATGTAAACTCCAAGTGGTTGGAACTATTTAAGGTGCATATTCAAAATGGTTGAAAAAAAGTGGGGTAGTATTTGCTAAAAATAAGTTTTGCGTTGCTGTTATTACATTTTTAATGGCTGTTGCAAATTGAATTTTAAATTGCGAAATTGAGAAATAATTAAAAAAAAAAAAAACGGATTTATTCGAACTCTTTGAGAAAAACTAAATATGGGATCTTATTTAGAATACTGATATTACCGTACTATGCATTTTGATCAAAATCGTTGGAGCGGTTTTTCTCAAATTTGGCACACAAAACAGTACCATTCTTTAGTTTGAAAAAAAATTCGGTATTGGGTAATTATTATTAGCTTTAATTGGTTTTTAAAGTTTTATTCAAAAATGGGGTTTTCGAGATATGAGCAGTTTTTAAAATTACCGTTTTCGGTGATTCCAAATTAAAAATTAAGGACGCAATAATTTTTAGAACATGCATTTTACTCTAAGTTTGTATTTTGGTCAAAATCGTTACTACCGTTTTCAGGTAAACTAAAGAAAACTACATTTTTCAAAAACCCATTTTATGGTAATACAGAGAAAAACTGAGTTTTTCTTATGAAATGACAATTTTACCTTAGAAATTAATTTTTGTTACAATCGTATAAACCGTTATCGAGTATGTCCAAATTTCAAAAGTATCTACCGTTATTAAAATGTTTGCCAAAAACTGGGTATGCAGTCATGGTAACCTCACCTACTTAAATTCAATTTTGGTTGAAATCGTTGGAGCCGTTTTGGAACAAATCAAACTGGTACGAACATTTTATATGGGAAGTACCATAAATATTGAGGTTACCTTGCAAAAAAAAAAAAAAAACGGCCCAGAACTGTAAGCCCACAAACTCCAAATCCGAAATTTGAACAAAATCCGGGCAGCCGTTCAGGCTGTACGCCTGTGGAAGAACGGACTGACAGAAGGCCGGAATTTTGCGACCGACTTTTTTGAGTTCGTCTATCATCGTAATGTCAGAATTGATTAACATCTCGAGATCGAAATTTTTTACGGAGAGTATCACTTCAAATAAATAAAACAAAACTAAACTAAATATTTACTTTAAAATAT
This sequence comes from Cheilosia urbana, assembly GCA_946477585.1. Taxonomy (NCBI): domain Eukaryota; kingdom Metazoa; phylum Arthropoda; class Insecta; order Diptera; family Syrphidae; genus Cheilosia; species Cheilosia urbana. The sequence goes on along the minus strand of OX297854.1, from coordinate 58,673,322 downwards.
TTTGCTTTTGCAATTTTGATTTTAAAGTGCGGTATTGAGTTTTAAAAATATATATATATGAACATAGATCGGCTTTTGGGCAGCCGTTTTTGAGAAAAAACTAAAAAACAGATTTCTTCGAACTTTTTGAGCAAAACATAGTACGGGATCTTATTTAGAACACTGATGTTATCGTTAATATGTATTTTGATCAAAATCATTAGAGCGGTTTTTGTAAAAAACTGACAAAACAGTACCAAAAATTGCAACGTTTAGTTTGAAAACCCGATTATAGGTTATTATTCGCGATATAAGAATTACTTGATTTTTAAAGTTTTATTGAAGTCAAAAATGGGGTTTTCGAGATATGAGCATCTCTTAAAGTTAGCTATTCCGATGATTCGAATTAAAAATTAAGAACGCAACAATTTTAAGAATATCAATATTAGGTATCTACTCTAAGTTTGCATTTTGGACAAAATCGTTATTGCCGTTGTCATATAAACTAAGGAAAACTAAATTTTAAAAACTTGACTTTTTTCAAAAATCGATTTTACAATAACTGAGTTTGTCGTTAAGTTGGAAATGACCATATAACCCTAGAAATTAATTTTTGTTACAATCGTATAGACCGTTTTCTAGATATGTTCAAATTCCAAAAGCACCGTTACTTGAATTTTTAGCCGAAAACTGGGTATGTGGTCATGTTAACCTCACCCACTTAAGCTTAAATATCAATTTTGGTTGAAATCGTTAAATCCGTTTTCGAGCAAATCAAACTGGTACGAACAGTTTGTATGGAAACTGGGAAGTACCATTAATATTGAGGTTACCTTGCAAAATAAAAAACGGCCCCGAGCCCTAGTCCCACAAACTCCAAATCCGAAGTTTGAACGAAATCCGGTCAGCCGTTTAGGCTGTAGGCCTGCGGGACTGACAGACAGACAGACGGACAGACGGACAGACCGGACAGAATTTTGCGAACCACTTTTTTGAGTTGGTCTATCATCGTAATGTCAGAATTGATTAACATCTCCAGTTCAAAATTTTGTACGAAAACAATATCTTTCTCTTACTACGTAATGGAGAAAGTTAAAAAACAAAAAGTAACGAGCAGGCGTTGAAAACACCCATTTTGTGCACATTCCACTATTTTTACAATTTTTAAGCTTTACTGAAACTATTTTTCAGTTATCCGGGGTTCGTTTAACTGAAAAACCCTGTTAATTGAAACTGAAGTTAATGTTTTTGGTCATTTCACTTAAGCGGGTTTAACTGTAGAGTAGAATCTGGTATTGTGGTATACATGTTACTGTTATGACTACAACGAGCAAACTATTCTTCTGATTTCAAAGAAAGTGTGCATACTTTAAGAATAAAGTATTCCTCACCATATCCTGGCTAAGTTTTAACATTCACGTTTTGTATAAAAGAAATATTGCTCTAAAAGAAGACCGACTCGAAAAGTACCATCTTCATAAGAGGATGGGTAATGTGGTATACACGGGTAGTTAAATGTGGTATACTATACCAGATTACCCGAAAAATATCTTAAACATTTAGAAAATATTTTGTATGTTCTTTCTCCCTTTTACACTAAAATATTCAAATCATAAAATCAAACGACGTACTTTTTATATTGTATAGAAAACATTTATTCATAAAAAATGCCTTATAGGCGTAGATAAGTCGTAAAAAATAAGGAAATATGATTAAAATTTAATTTTGCTGATCTTATTCATCACACGATTGGCAAAGAGCAAATAGCTTTCCTTCCCGGCAGGCAAGACTCGTGAGCCCAAACCATGTCGCACTGTAGACATGTGGTCCATTTTTTGAATGATTTGTCATCAATCACACGATTATTACAAAAACAACACATTGTTTTGTCTGATGATGGGATATCATCAAAATATTCCATCTCATCGTCGGTTTCTTGAAAAATTAGGCTCTGATTGGAGTCACTGCTGGCTCATGTATTCGGATTTACTGGGCTGGATGTTTTTTTTTGGAATAACTGAACGATTAGCTCTTTTCGGTACACGGACTCGTTTTGGCAATTCTGGTTTAAACGGTTTTGGTTTCTTCTCAGCAGTCTCTTTTCGTTTATTTATTGCTGCAATACTTTCCATCAATTGATTTTTATATGGCGAAGTGGTCAAAATAGTCGCCGTCGTTTTTCTTTCTCTGCGACTATTTAGAGGACGTTTAATTTTTGGTGGTGGAGATATTTCCAAAGGTGTCACATTATCTAACCATGCGGAGGCAGTGGGTTGCCGACTAAGTTGCACGGAAGATTTAAAGCCTTGGGGCACAATATTGACATGCTGGTAAGGAGATAGGCCTTTACTAGTGCTAGCAGTCGAATCGTCAATCAGTTGAGGTAAAACTTCCGGTATCTGAACATTGGACACGGGCTCTATTTCAAATTGGGCAAAGAGTTCAGTGTTCGGTGTAGTTTCTTTCTTTGCAGCTGCTTCTTCTCCTTCAATTTCGGCAGCAATGAAATCTGCTTCCGAAAAAATGTTTTTATCAAATGGATAAATTCCAGTGCACTTAAAGCCGTTGATAGCAATTTGACCAGTTTGTACCTTCAAATACGCTTTTGAGAAAAGTCCCACCAAATCATATTGGGTTACTTTTCGTCCCATTTCACGTGTAAAACGTCTAATTTCATCGTTGTAAAAAACTTTCAAAGGTCCCATAAATGTTTTATCCAACGGCTGCATTTTATGGGTTGAGTGCGGTGGCAATGAAATGATAACCACTCCATTTTCGCGTGCAAGATCCAACACCTCAATATTTCTTGTGTGACTATAGTGCCCATCCAATATAAGGAGAACTGGGTCCTCTTTTGAAGGTTTCGTCTGAGACAAAAAGTGTTTAAACCATTCTGTAAATATGGGGACTTGTATCCATCCAGATTTATATGACATGAAGACTTCGCGCCAGGAGTTGTTTCTTTCATTAGAAGAGGATGCTGATTTTTTCTCGGAAAGATAAAATATGGTGGGATAAAACTTCAACCTGCACTCATGCAATTTACTACCGTTATAAGTGAACCTCGTTCAGCCGATGTCATGGCACCTATCTGTCGCTTTCCTTTTCGCGCTAACACTTTTGGTTGTTTGGTTTGAACAATGCTTAGCCCAGTTTCATCGACGTTCCAAATGCGACCAGCCGGATAGTTACATTTTTCGTATTCCTGTTAGAGCAAGTTATAAAATATTTCCACGATTTTGCGACTAAACCCTTTAGCTCGATCAAAAGACGTACCTGTTGGCGTTCGCAAGCTCAACCTCCCCTTGTGTCTTCGGCAAAACCCATAAAACCAGTCTTTCCCTGCACACTCCTTTAAAACTGAGAACATATATTAGGTATTTTATTTACCTTCGCTATTTCAAATGCTAGTGATCTTATGTCGCGTCTTGTAAGGCCCCAGAAACGAGCTTCCATATCCAGTGCATAGTCTACAAGCTGATTTTCAATAGCTTCATTAAATACTGGCTTTCGACCCAATTTGCTTAAAAGCAGATGGTCAATGGGTTTTTCACTTCTTGCCATTCTCTGCAGCGTCGTGTGAGGAACTAAAAACGTTTTAGATGCCAGCAATATACCTATTTGTCCGTCTCTGACTGCTTTAATGGCCTTCTCCATATCAGCTTTGTCCCATTTCCTGATTTCTCCTTTTTTAGGCATGGTTATCTAGAAACAGCAAGAATACCAATTTCGAAAAATCTCCCAATAAAATAGTATCGGTTAATGTGGTACACTATACCATATTAGCCGGTCTCAGCTGTACCACATTAGCCGATTGTCTCTTTTTTTGCAAAAATATTTAAAATAAAATAACTTACTCAACGATTCTAAAACTCACTTTTTTTTTTTCATAAAATTACACTCTTCGAGAAGCAGTTATATTTAATAGTTTAACAATAACTTTAATTTTTCACATACAAAAAAACAAATTTTCGTGGTCATAAAAAAAGTCAGCCTATTGACTTGACACCTTTCACACAACTGAGCGAAAAATTAAAGGAATTTTAACACGTTAAAACAAATCATGCTTCTTTCTTCTAGTTGCCCAAGTATAAACGTGTTCAGTTTTGCAAGGCAGTGCATGGGAATGGAGATATGCCACTGTACCACATTACCCGACTATACCACAATACCCGATTTTACGAATGCAGAAAAAATCAGAAGCGCAGTTTTTTGGTTGTTTAAAGTCTGCAGCTAGGTTGAAAATCTGCAAACAAATCTGCACTTATGGCAACGCTACATCCATATGACATCGTGGCCAGTGTTGCAAGAAATTTTCAAACGAAATGTGTGCTTAATGTAGAAATATATAACTTGTTTGGGATGGAGAAAATCTAAATCTATGAAAATGGGCCAATATTGTACCTACATTACGAATATTGGATCGCGGCTAATTTGTTAACTATTATCTACTTTTTTTCATGATCATAAACATGACTTCAACTTTCATTTTCATTATTTTGGGGTTTGTTAAATTACCTTTATTAAGGGAACCACAATGCGTCTCAAGACCTCCTTCCCTAACTTAACCTAACCCAACCTTAATTCATTCTACAAACAAAAAAAATAATTTTCAAGGGAATTATAAGGAAATTTGAGTACGGTGGAATGGGAAAAATGACCACGTTTTGTGGGACGAATAAGGTTAGGGTAAAAAGAGCATCAAAAATTAATGTATGAATTAATAGGGAGAAATTTGCCATATAGTTTATCGGTACATCGAATCTGAAGTTGCAGCAACACAAGTTCACTTTAACCAACTGTTTTTCTGCGATTTGATAATTTTCCTTTGGATTCGTATTGATCCATTCCAGGTGAACACACTACAGAGCCGAAAATGGAAAATTTTGAAATTTGCGTTTCGTTTGGATTCTTCTCTTCTACGCTTACAAAAATATTTATACATTTATTGCTGCAAGCAAATTTGTTTCTCCATTCTAAATTTCATAAGGGCTTTTTTAAAATTCCGAATATCGACAGTTTTGGGGTTTTACCCCAGATTTATGTTTTTTTTTTTTTAGAAATTGTTTTTTTTTTTAATTCGAATATCTAAACATCCTTTTGGTAACCCTAAAATGTCGTTCCGTAGAAAAATCGAATTTATAGACATGCAGGACTCTATTGTCATAGTGAAAATTATTTTTTCTAATGTCTTTCAATTATTTTCTTGTACGAAACAAGTCTTTCAAAAAAGCTAACACCAGTTTCATTAGCAAAAGTAGTTTTTTGTAAAAGTTTCTCAAATATTTTTATCTTTGGGAAATATTTTGACCGTCTGGCAATGCTAACTGTAGTGAGTGTCCGATAGGCAGCGCAAGAGTCGTTTCGTTGCTTGCTGTAACAGGTCTTGGAGAGCTATAAATATAGAAATTGATTAAATATTTTACAATGAATAGTTCGGATTGAAAAAATCCATATGGTGAAGATCATAATCCATAGGCAACAAATATCTTCCATCTTTCTCGGTCTGCAGCTAGATATAATAAATGTGGCCGTGTTAGTCTTTTGGGTCGCTCCAGCTAATCCAACAGCTTATCTGAATAGTTTTTGTGTTTGTGTTCTTGCCGCTGAACTTTAGATCAACCAACTTTCCATCCACCTACAGATATTGACACATTTCGTTTAGCACGCTAGTGTCAATTGCCAGAAAGCAGATTCCATCGTGGAATATACTCAGCTTTTCAAACGGCTTGTATTTATAAAACAGAACTATCATGCTTCCATTGAAGTCACACAAACCCCCTATGCGGGCAGTTCGAATTAAATACATTCTTCACCTGCTATCCGCACATTAAATATAAAACACAAAACAAGAACTCCGCATCCAACCGAACCTATCCCCCTTCCATTCCGAACAAAAAACTTTCAAGTTTCTATATAGTTTTTTTTTTTTTTTTTTTTTTCTGGGAGCGTGGAAAACTTCACAGGGGGTAGATATCCATGGCGCTACGGCGAGCTCTCCTTCTGTTTGTCCATTTAACTTTTTTGGGAGAAGGCCAAACGTGACGTTACCAAATCGGAATGCGTTCCCAAGACCGCCTTCGGGTTAAACCACATTTATTACTCGCCTAAACCGGGAAAATTATGTGCGTACTCGCCCGGGGTGTTTTTGGTACATCGCCCGAAAATCTGTTTTCGACCTCTTCTCGGTTGTGCCCAAGTTGTAAATATGTCCCCCCCCTTATCATCACACTGTTTCAATAGTAGTGGAAAAGGTTATTCCTCGGCGTCGTACACCACCCGCCTAGGACCATGTTTCAGCTGGTTAAATATTTGTGGTCTATGCCGGAATACATCTTCTGGACGTACAGTTATACAAAATCATGCTTCTTTGTATATGAAGTGGTCCTGATGTGTAGATATGTGTACAAGTTGGTCCTTCGCTGTGACATAACTTATTGAATGTTCGGGTGGATGGTGATCAAATAAATTAATTAATCCTTTGCTAATAAATGGGGTGTTGATTAAATACTTGTGTCCTTTCGCATTTGCCTAAGTTATAGACAATCGCTGAGGGTTGCATAGGGTTTGTGTGCATACACATTGACGCCATGTATAAAAATACAGATGCGCACTTCTGGAAGCTTCTTCTAGTGTGCGGGAGATGACTGAATAAATAAAAATATTAAATTATTTTATACTGATTTTTTCTGTGCGGCTGGTTGACTGCCGTTAAGGATTACTTACAAATTAGTGAAGCGCTACAAAGAGTTTTTATATGACAATATTGCAGTTGTTAGATTGTAAGTGGACCTTAGACATAGACCTATTCAGGAACACTCGAACAAATAAAGTGCACGACTGGGTCGAACGAAACTTTCTCGTTCATCAAAAGTTTGCTTCACTATTTTCTGATTTCATTGGGAAGTTAAAAATCGGAGGAGCGATTCTAGATAAAAGAAACGGCGTATAAGATATTAGAATGTTAAAAGAAATCCATCTTTGTGTTATTCATCTGATATCACAGTATGTAGTATACATCAAATAACAATGTGAGTTTTTAGGTTTTTATAAGTTGAAGCTCTAGTAACAGGCAATTGTCGCAAGTTCTGGTTAGAATGCTATTTAATAAGGTCTTACACTTTACAAGATTGAGCACCTACAATGAAAGGAGTAGTAGGAGTTTATTTTTTGTGATCTAGGAAAGTTTTTGTTTTTTGACTGGATCGATGAGTGATTAAGGTGTCAAGGATTGGAAGATGAGATGGAGATGGACGTGTGTGGGGGTGCAAATGAAGTGGAACCGGGCTATGTCTTTCTCCTGTCCAATAAGTAAACCTCGGGGCAAGCCTAGACCACCGTGGTGGAATCAGGAGATTTTATCTCTACGTCAAAAATGTAGGCAGCTCTTCAATCAGGCCAAGCGATCCCGCGAAGCCGCTGACTGGGCCTTATATAAAAAAGCCCTCAAATCCTATAAAACCGAAGTTAGGAAAGCCCAACGGAATTCCTGGAGACTCTTCTGTGAAAAGATAGAAGAAATCTCTGCGGCCTCCAGCCTCAGAAAGATTCTCGCATCCACACCTAAAGTAGCGAGCTACCTTAAGAGAGCTGATGGATCGTGGACCACCTCAAGTGCAGAATCTCTGGATCTACTACTGGATTCTCAATTCCCTAATAGCTGTAATGCTGCTTCGATACCAGCTAGGTCCTCTGAAAGACCGATAGAAAGCAGCTCTTCAAGTCTTATTACCAAGACCAAAATTCTTTGGGCCATTAAAGGATTTAAGCCATTTAAATCTCCTGGACCGGATGGCATAATACCGGCCGAACTTCAGAGGAACGCTGACCTAATCCTCCCTTGGGTAACTGTAATTTTTAAAAGTTGCCTGGATTTTGCTCATATTCCCAAGTTGTGGACAGAAGTTAACGTGGTGTTTATACCTAAGGCTAGTAAAGGCTCACACGTTAACCCCAAAGATCTCAGACCAATTACTTTGTCATCATTTCTTCTGAAAACCTTAGAGAAAGACATCCACATACGTTGCAGTGTCAACTCAAATCTTTTGTCAAAGTCTCAACACGCGTATAGTAAAGGGAGATCGGTTGAAACGGCCCTTCACTCACTTGTATCTACCATCGAAAAATCTCTCGATTGCAAAGAATTCACATTGGTTGCTTTCCTGGATATTGAGGGAGCGTTTAACAACGTCGAAGCAGAGGCAATTCTCGGCGCACTGACGGGCCTTGGAATTGAGAAATCGATTGGCGAATTGGTCAACCAGTTGCTCACCAACAGGTTTATCAACTCACAGCTGGGCGATGCATCGGTCCGGAGGTTCGTTAGTAGGGGTACGCCTCAAGGTGGCGTTATCTCACCTCTTCTTTGGAACCTAGTAGTGAATGAACTACTACTAATACTGGAGGGGGAAGGGTGCAAAGTAATTGCCTATGCGGATGACGTTGCCATCGCTGTCTCAGGAAAACACCTAAATACGCTTAGAGATCTCATGCAGAATGCCCTCTCTAAGCTCTCTAAATGGACCAAAAAATGCGGTCTGGTGGTCAATGCCCAGAAAACTGAACTGGTCCTCTTCACAAGAAAATACAAAATTCCCAATTTTGTACCCCCAGAACTAAACGGCACACTCCTGGTGCTCACCAATACGGCTAGCTATTTAGGCCTAGTTTTAGACAGCAAATTGAGCTGGAAACCCAATATCCTGCGGAGAGTTCAGAAAGCCACCACGACTCTGTACTGCTGTAAAAAAGCCATTGGAAGCAGATGGGGACTCCAGCCTCGAATTACATATTGGCTATATGTATCCGTTATCAGACGTGTTTTCTCTTATGATCTAAATTGTAAAATCTCATTCTGCCTTCCTTATCACTGTAGTGTATTTCAGGCGGAGGTCATGGCGATCAAAGAGGCCCTGTCGTGGCTTCGGTATAGTGTAATATCTGTAAAGGATATCACCATCTTCACCGACAGTCAAGCCGCGATTAAAGCCCTGGATTCTGTCGTCTTCAATTCAACAACTGCCCTCAATTGCCGACTATCTCTGAACGAAACGGCGAAACAATTCAAAATTCACCTTATATGGGTTCCGGGCCATAGAAACATTCCAGGTAATTGCATCGCCGATGAGCTCGCCAGACAAGGCACTACTATGCCGACTCTACCAGAAAAAAGAAGTCTCTAGACTGGAGGAGACTATTCTTCACCTTCTCTGTACGTGTCCAGCATTGTCACTCCGTAGAAAACTATACCTCGGAGAATATTTCTTCGACAATCTCAGCGAACTCGCAAACAAAGGTATCAACTGCCTCCATCGCTTCATTCTTAGCTCCGGCTGGTTCAACGGGTAGATAAGGAGTCGATATCGATCCTGTGGTAACACAATGGGCCTAATTTGGCCTAAGTGAGGATGCACTTGGGGCGGCCTGCCACTCTAACCTAACCTAACCTAAGCTTCAAGATGTTGGAAATGTGCATATTCGATATGGGTGAAAAAAAAGAAGAAGTGGGTAATATTTGCTAAAAATAAGTTCTGTGTTGCTGTTATTGCATTTTTAATGGCTGTTGCAATTTTGATTTTAAAGTACGGTATTGAGTTTTAAAAATATTTATGAGCAGAGATCGGCTTTTGGGTATTAATTTTTGAGTAATAATTTAAAAATGGTTTTATTCGAATTTTTTGAGAAAAAATAAGTAAGTACGGGATCTTATTTAGAATACCGATATTATCTTTATGCATTTTGATCAAAATCGTAAGAGAGTTTTTTTTTTGTAAAATTATGTAGACAAAAAAGTAACAAGTATATTGAAATGTTTAGTTTGGAAAATGCTATTGGTTAACTATTTAGCTGAAAACCGATTATAAGTTATTGTTCGGAATGTAAGCATTACTTGAATTTTACAGTTTTATTGAAGTCGAAAGTGGATTTTTCGAGATATGAGCTTTTTTTTTTTTTTTTTTAATTCAGGTAAGCTAAAGAAAACTAAGTTCCTTTTTTTTCCAAAAAACTGAGTTCGCTATAAATTTAGAAAAGACCTTTTACCTTAAATATGAATTTTGTTACAATCATTTTTTTACTTTCGTAGGCTTTTCTGCAGAAGGTAGCTTAAATCTGATATATGTAAAGACATTTAAATTCAGTAGGTATAGATACATTTAACATAAATATGTACTTACATTTTTTTTTTTAATTAATTTAACGATAACAGACAGAAGAGATGTTGTCTTCCGTAAGAATTGCAGCACATTTTTTTGAGTTCCTGTGTCATCGCTATGTGAGAATTGATTACCATTTCGAGTTCAAAATTTTGTGTAGCGAAGATTCGCTGAGCTTGGTACAGACTTCCTTAGGTAGCTCCCAAGTTGATAATAGCACTAGCCAAAACAGAGATAATGGACCCCTTCAAGTTTAAAAAGGCAGAACGAAAGACAGACGTTCTTCACTTAACAGTTGAAGCTATCGTAGCTCTACAGTCTAAGATCCATACAATTGGGGGTCAATTCTGGTTCTTAGAAAGAGTGAATCGAATAAATGGTTTTAACATTCGCTTTCATTTTTTCGATTCACTCGGTACTTAAAAACGATTCTCGGTCAATAAGCGAAAATATCGTGGTAAATTCAATACCGCACTGTGTTGCATGAAATTAGGAAATACACATAGCTCGGGTTTCGTGAAAATGTTTGCCCTGAATATTTGAATACTGTTCCTGGACGAAACCTGTTAGTTCCAATTTTGTAAATATACCTAGGTAGGTAACGAATGGCTCATACCTACGCCTTCTCCAAAAACTTTTCGGGTTCTACTACTACCGACTTCTGACTGCTGACTTCTGCTGAGCTCCATACTGTCTCGAATTTGAATCCAATCTGCAGTCAAAAGCATCGAAATTGGGGGCGAGCAAGTTTGTGCCGCTCTTAAGTCGTGTAGGAGCCATACTTCAATATTATTTTAATGTCATTTGTTTCAAAATCATTCATAATGACAATGTATGCCTACAAGTTACCACGTTCGGCAGCTCGTAGCCTAATAAATAGGCTTCCGCCAATTCCACCAAACAAAATTGTTTTTATTTTTCTTTGCATAGGTTGAGGCGCGGTATAATACAGACCAAAATTTTACTAGTTATCCTCGCCTTCGAAGAGTTTTAGGCAGAGACAATACTGAGACCCCCAACTTCGGCCGATTTTCCGTTACTTGCCTACAAGCTATATTTCTATTGGGTGGTAAGCGTTACCTCTGACAATTATCAGAAAGAGTCCAAAAAAGCGTCCCGACTGAAAAAAGGAGTCCCATAGTAATTCCTCTGAAAATTTGTATGAAGAGTCCAAAAAGAGTCCCATTTAGATCTAAGCTTTCTTTATGTGCGCTCAATGGACTTCGACCTTCGAGTTTGAATACCTTATTATGATTAAAAAAAAAACACCATTATTTATGTACATTATAATTATATTGCAAATTCAGGTAAGAAGTACAAACAAAACAAACAAAAACAACAATTCACAAAAATCAGTTCATTTAATGTAAATAAATAAATAAAGTAGCCTGCTGTCTACTCGTAGTTAACTTATATTAACTTATTACTTCTAGTTTAATTCATAAAAAATCGTCGTTTACAATAGAAATAAATAAATAAATGAGACTCAAAAAAAAAAAAAAAAAAAATTAATAATATTTTCAGGTAAAACAAACATAAATATCTTAGATATTAGTTATTAGGAAATTATTTTCCTGTACTCGAGTCAGGAACCCGGTCTTCTATCTGCTTACTTTCTAGTAAGTTGAGCGCCGAAAACAATGACTGACAAGATTCTACCTTAAGTCGGTTAGTAAATTTATTTTTGGTCAAAGCCAATTTTGAAAATAGCCTATCAGCACACGCGCTACTATGTGGCAATGTTAAAATTTTGACTACAAACTCGTACAAATTTCTGAACAAATATTCATCCATATGGTTTTTTAAATTGCCGATTTCGAACCAAAACTTTTCAACATCCTTGATTTCAAAATAAATTTGAAAACGATAATCAAGGGCTTTAATTTCAAGCAGTTTATATTCTTCGATAACTTTTTCTGGATGAAGAGTAAAGTTAAGGAATTCGGATACTAAAGAAAAATAACTTAAATCTGTTGGTATTTTATTTATATTTGGATCTAAATATTGAAGAACTGAAAGCTTAGGATCGTTGAGATTAATGCGCGAGGTTATTTGGTCACAGATTGTTTGATAATATTTAACACATATACGTAGAATGTAGGTTTTCTTGCACAAAGCCATTGACAAAATTCATAAAGTTATCCAACTACAAGGATAGCTATAGGTAGGTAAATAAATTTTGCAAAATGACTCTATTAATGAGGCATAATTTTATGATTAAGTTACAGAAAAGGAGTCCGATTTCACTGATTTTCAAAAAGATGAGTCCTAGAGTCCGGTGTTCAAAAAAGAGTCAAAAGGACGCTAAAGCGTCCCCGAAGGTAACGCTCTGGTACACGCTAAGTGCGTTAGTATTGTTACATAGAAATTCGTATTGACAACTGTCACTCACCAACACACTCGCACCTTGCGTGTCCCACTTCCGCTGTCGGCAAAGTTGCTTCCAGCGTTCATAGAATTTTGTCAGTTAAATTTGAAATTATTCGTTTCGTGTATATAGTATTTTATTTTAGGAATTAGTGCACTTTTGCTGAAAATATTTATGAAAAATAATTACTGTAGAATGGTTGTATGAAAATAAAGACATTTTGGGCAATTTTTCTTCAGTTATTTAAGAAAAATGTACACATCAAATCGAAGTTAATGATATTAAAAAGCAGAAAATACACAACAATATTTATCCTAATATGTTTCTAGTATATAAAACATCTCATTTAGATCGCATTATTAACTAAACAAATTATATTAATAGTTTTTTAAAAATTTATAATAACCAACCAATAGCATTCAGTTATCTTAAAATGTGGTATTCTCGAACCCCATGGTTGGTAGCGGTTGGCAGCATTGAATTTATATTTTTTGTATGTTTTTCCATGTCACACGGATTCTAAATAGACATAACACCGATAGGAAAACAAAATGACGAATTTGAAAAAAACTGAGGGGGCCAGCGGCAAGAGGATTGTGAGTTGGGGGTCTCAGTATTGTCTCTGGTTTTAGGCTTACCTATAACCACTGTATACATTTTTAAGAAGAAACTTTGAAACGCTGTACAATATTGGCAGACACAGGAACAATGTCTTTTAAGAGGATTTTTGGAAGCCAACATATTAAGTCGCATATTTGGGAAACATCTGAAGTTGTTGCTCAGTTCAAGGGGAACTCTGCGGTCTGTATAAGAAAAGTCGTCCTATCATTATTTTCATGCAGGCGACCTTGACAGCTACGCAAATATGACGAACAGTACAGCAATCAAACCTATTAATTAAGAAGGGGTATGGTATTTGGCACGCGACATTATTCCCTGTATTCAGAATACAGAAAAAAAAAAAAAAAATACTGTGTAATAAACTAATTGCGCTAGCGTGTTGTTACTTAGGTGTGACCTTCCTTTGGGTGAATTTTAGTCGCTTGAACTGGAATATGAACGTGGATCTGCACTGGAAGGAGGTAAGTATAAGTCAGACGTTTTAAAACTTGATGAAATCAAAAAGATAGCTGGTAAGAAAACACACCAAAATAATTCCGCAGTGAAGTTGACATCGCTGTCACTCTATCAGATCAAATAAGTCTCACCTGTAGGTGTTAGATTTGTCCAGCAAAGATGGTACAAACTAGATGGTCAACTGAGAGCAGAAACGGTACATTTGCCTACAAGCCGCCTGTCAACTGTCATGCATGATTTCCTAAATATTCGTGCCTCTTCAAATCAAAGGAGCGCCATTGCCGGCGCACGCATACTTAGAACATCCTATACAAGGACATGATGTCAATCGGGAGGCCATTTTTTGGTGGAATTTTAAGTTGGGGCGACTGTGTTCGTCATTTTTTGGTGCCCATTGGTTAACAGTTTATGAAATTGTTGGAAAATTGAGTTCCGGATATAATAAAATATAATTCCATCTCTGTAGAGTTCTATGTAGGACACGTCTGTATTATTCGCTTGTTCGCACAGTTCAGTCCGTTTATTCTAGTAATCTGTCAAACATATTATTCATATTCGACATATTGGCCGCGTTGCACTGCCCGCTAGATGACTAGCGGCATGTCAAACTCCATATACAAAAAATTGACAACTCACCATTTGCGCTAGGCATCTAGCACTTTTTGTGAAATATCCCTTTCAGGGAAATTTCTCAATCTAGCACCAAACTACCTGTGCATTGATAAAAAAAAAACAACGATCTGTCAAAGGAAATCGTTCAAACGTTTGTCAAATAGAAATAAAAACGAAGCCGAGCAAGTGTAATTGTGATGTGAAATTGGTAATAATAATAATGTAAATAAAATAGCAATTTAGATATTATTTTTATTATATTTGTAGTTGGGACTTTGAGGCTGCCGCTAGTGTTCTAGTGCGGGTGTTAGTTCAAATGGGCTATTTTGTGCTAGATATCTAGCGGGCAGTGGAACGCGGCCATTGACTATCGCTATTTTGTCACCGTTTCCTTATGACAACTAACTATTAAGGTGGCATATTTGCATACATGTTGTATCGTTTTCGTGACCAATAATGTATGTTGGCTTGGCTTCAACTTCACTAACAATTTAAACCTTTGTGAGAAAACATTTTTCAAAGTTATATACATAAAATAAATAAATTTTGGCGCAGTGTTTACTTCAATGGAATTATTCTATGCCGCAGCGAGAAATGAAGAAAATAATTTTAGTGACCGCTTTACACAGAGGAAAGAATAGTTGATAATCAAAAACGACAGTCAAAATGGCGACAGTCAGCTACCACCTTAGTCGATTCCACCACAGGATTTGTTTGTCAAGTCGACGTTTGGATTCAGTGCAAGAAGACCCTTCTGTGAGGCGGCCTAAGCAGGGTCTTTTCACATTAGTTCACTGGACGGTTTTTATTTGTATGGTTCAGCTGAGACTTAGACCCTAAAGACCGACCTGGCTATTGCGTGTTTATGGAAAACCAGTGCAATAAGAAGTAGCCCAAGTGTTATGAAAGTCCTGCGCGCTGCGCTATCTATCTCCCATCCACTTTGTGCTTTATTGAAAGTGTATCGCCAAAAGTCGACCAAATTTCGAGGAAGTTATCAGGTTCAGAGCACTGATAATTGGCATGCCAGGCTAAGGCCATCATGTGGTGACAGTTAACTATAATTATATACTTAAACATATAAAAATTGACGATTAGTGATCATCAAATGGCAAATGGTGCAAATAGCACATTCAGCCTTCTGTTCGTGAGGATGGGCATATTTGAGTCACTAAAAAACAAACAGTCGTTCATTTGACGTTAATGAAGAATTCAAATTAAAATAAATTTAAATTTGTAAACCAACTTAAAAGTGAAAAAGTTGGCTAATGAACTACCCAGAGAAGTCCTTAAGCTAATTGAAAAAACGTGATTAAGAAACCCAAAACTTAAGCCCCTCACCGAAACCGTCTCTATACGAGTATACACGCCACAAGCTGCTTGGCTCGCGAGGTCGTCCACATAACCTTTTAATCTGACCGTTCGCATATGTTGGTCACCCAGATTGCACAACACGGCAATTACTTTAGACTAAATTACTCCCATTTCAGTTAGCGCAGTACAGAAAAAAAAAATCAAACTGGTTTTGCCGCCGAAAGGGTGCACCACGTAGTTGAAAACTTGATTTTGTTTACATCCCTAAGACTGCGCGACTCGCACCCTTCGCGAGGTAAAAAGTTGACCGAGCAAATTACCAGAGGCCAGGCAGCTGACCGAACTCCGAGGTAAATACTTCTGGGGCACGCGTTCGTGGATAAATATAACGACTTCCAGTATCCAAGGAAAAAGGTCCCGAATCGAAGAGGACATTACCGAAACATTTCCCATTTTCACACATTCAAACTTTTAGTATACAACGCAAATGATATGCACATATTTTTCGAAAGGATATTGCAGCTACGCATAGACGGCTATGGGATTCCTCGACAATACTTCGGAAGTGATGATTTTTTTCCTCCTCTCTAGGTATATCCCAGAAGCTTTATCCCATGTGAATGAGAGTCGTTCGCCGGGTCGAATATGCAAATTAGCGGATCTCATTTTTGGGCAAGAGCAATACATTATCCCTTTGACGGAAAGCAAGTCCCAGATGGTGGGTATCCATCGAGGGTGACGATTAAATAATTGCAGGTAAATGGTACTGTGGCGAAACCCAAATGTGGGTCCAGTTTTGTGTGCGGAGAAATGGCTTGCTTGAGTCAATATTTACAAGGGCTAGCTAAAATGTATGGCGCTTATGCGTAGACCGTTTTTTCGGAGGAGGGGAGCTTCGAAAACCATTCAAACTTTAGGTTTTGGACATGAAATTTATTGGCTCTGGGATCTAGTGCCATAAGTTGTGGACCCTTGAAGGGTGCGTATGTATACTGAGAGATTATTGTGAGTATATGCATATGTTAAGGAATGGCTGGCGATTCTACTTTGGCGATTATTGGATTTGTCCCAAGAGCCGTAAAATATGGGGACACAGAAAAGGTATTTTCTGTCAAATTTTCCAGGGCACTGGAGAGTCCTTTTTAAGTGGACCATGCGGGGGAGTGAAATATGTAAGCTTTCTTAAGTTTGATGGTGTGGGGGGAGAAGTGGAAGTCCTTATAAAAATGACATATGTACATATTTATCACTTAAACTGTTTAAACTTGACTTTAAGCCCTGGTTATTATTAAAGAAAAACTGACTTTGCTAGTTGCTAAATTAGAAATGACCATATTACCTTAGTTTTATTAGAATCGTATGGACCGTTTTTGTACCTATGTCCAAATTTCAAAAGTACCGTTATTTGATTTTTTTGCGGAAAAACGGAATATGCAGTCATGTTAACCTAAACCTACGTAAGTTCAAATTAATATTAAGGGTACTTTGCAAAAAAAAAAAAAAAACGGCCCCGAACTGTAGGCCCTCAAACTCCAAATCCGTAGTTTGAATGAAATCCGGGCTTGTAGGCTGTAGGCCTCGGGAACAGCGTTTGGGCCCCTTCTGAGCATCATGAGTCATGAGTCATGTCAAAAATGATCAAAATGGCCTGCTTTTCAGTTTAAGTAAGATTTTATTCTTTTTTGCACGAAAAAGATTGCATACATATAAAATTTTGTAATTTCGTTTTCGCTTTTCGTAATGAAAAAAATGTTTTTTTTCTTATAAATAAATATCCTTGTTGCTCTTTGGATGTTGTATGTTTCCAAAATTATTATTGTGTAATTAATTTTCAATTGGAATCACCGAAAACGTTAATTTAATAAACGGTTCATACCTCGCAATCGCCACTTACGTTTACGATCAAACTTTCAAAATAAGTGATGCCTACATCCCAAACAATACTTAATAGTTAAAACCCAATTCTCAGCTAAACGGTTCCGCAATAGTTGTTCCAGTTTAAACATAAGTCAGCAACCATGAACGTCTCTAGGAGGAGAAAACGTCAAAAGTACACTCATGACTGACGTCAGCTTGACAGAAGTCAACTCTGTGATTCCGCGTTTTTGTCTCATTCCACTGACGTCCGCCAATCAAAGAGGTAGCAAGTAGCAGAACTTATTTTTAAGGCAATATTACGCAATTACTGTCTCTCCTTCCACAGGCCTTCAGCCTGAATGACTAATTTTTGCGGATTTGTTTCAAATTTCGAGTTTGGAGTTTGTGGGCTTACAGTTCGGGCCCTTTTTTTTTGCAAAGTACCCTCAATATTAATGGTACTTCCCATATACAATTTTCGTACGAGTTTGATTTGTTCGAAAACGGCTCTAATGTTCAACCAAAATTGATATTTAATCTTAAGTAGGTGAGGTGACCATGAATGTATACCCAGTTTTTGGCTATATATTCGAAAATTTGGACATACCTCAGAAACGGTCCATACGATTATAAAAAAAAAATCATTTCCAATGCTATAATATAATGATTGACCATATTATGGTCATTTCTAACTTAAAGGCAAACTCAGTTTTTCTCTATATTATCTTCAAATAAATTTCTGATAAAAGTCCTTTTTAGGTTTCCGTAGCCAAATGGCAAAAAACGGAACCCTTATAGATTCGTCATGTCTGTCTGACTGTCCGTCCGTATGTCATACTCACTTTTTCCGAAATTTTAAGAACTATTGTGTTGAAACTTGGTAAGTAGATGTATTCTGTGAACCGCATTAAGATTTTACACAAAAATAGAAAAAAAACTATAAATTTTGGGGGTTCCCTATACTTAGAACTGAAAGCCAACATTTTTGTTTTCATCAAACCCGTACGTGTGGGGTATCTATGGATAGGTCTTCAAAAATGATATTTAGGTTTCAAATCATTTTTTTTTTTTTTCTAAAGTGAATAGTTTGCGCGAGAGACACTTCCAAAGTGGTAAAATGTGTATGTTATGTTACTTGCTGCTACGGAACCCTTCATGGGCGAGTCCGACTCGCACTTGGCTGCTTTTTTAATTATGTTTTCTTTAATTTACCGGAAGACGGTAATTACGATTTTGACTGAAATGCATACTTGGAGTAAAATTGATGTTTTCAAAATGTCCAGAATGTCCTTAATTTTCAATTCGAATATCCGAAAACTCTAATTTTAGAAACAGTGTATCTCGAAAACCGCATTTTCGATTTGGATAGGACTTTAAAAAACAAGTAATGCTTACATCCCAAACAATTACTTTTACTTAGTTTTCGGCTAAATAGTTAAGCAATAGTATTTTTAAAACCAAATATTGTTATATTTGTTACTGTTTTGTCTTCGTAATTACAAAAATCAGTCCAAGGATTTTGATTGAAATACATTTTAAAGATAACATAAATAGGTATTGTTAATAAGACACCCTACTTAATTTTTCTCAAAAAATTCGAATACAACAGTTTTGGGATTATTTCTCAAAAATGACTAACCAAAAGCCGATCGTTGGTCATATATTTTTTTTAAAACTCAAAACCGCACATTAAAAATGCAATAACAGCAACGCAATACTTATTTTTAGCAGATTTTACCTACTTATTCTTT
The DNA here is from genome assembly GCA_946477585.1 of Cheilosia urbana. Classification (NCBI taxonomy): domain Eukaryota; kingdom Metazoa; phylum Arthropoda; class Insecta; order Diptera; family Syrphidae; genus Cheilosia; species Cheilosia urbana. Next base: position 58,654,210 of record OX297854.1, on the reverse strand, counting down.
TTCCCAACCATTTTTAAGATGCACCTTAAAATAATGTACAGTTAAAATAATTGGTGTTAACAAAATCATTGAGTGCGGTCTTTGTGGTGTCCGAGCAGTTAAATAAAAAAAATTGGTGCGACTGTATCCAACAGTACCGAAATATGTGTATGTGTAAACACCGTGCGTGCGGTATGTGTGTGGCTTGATACACGTCATTGCGAAAAGAGGGAATTGTAATAACCGTATCTTGATATATAATGAAATAACAATAATTGATTCGTTCTGTGCTAGTTTCGGTAGAATAGATACGATCGGATTGTGGTAGCTGAAGTAAGATAGGTACATTCAAGACTGTAAACCTGTCTAGATTACGCTGGAAGACAGCAACGATGGTTGTTCCATATCGTGTTGTTGAAATTTTCCGGTTGGAATTCATTTGAAGATTAAATTTATCTTGCATAAAATCAATAAATGGTTGAGCTTCTGGAGTTGCAAAATTGATATTGAAGTCTCCGCTTATGATTATTGCTAAAAGATGATAATCTCCCTGCATAATTCTTGAAATTTCTTCTGAGTACGGTGCAAGGACGAAACGGAGATATTTTATTTCACATCAACAAAAAGACAAAAAGCAGAAATTAATATGCCCCAGCTCATAAATGTATGCAATGATTAAAACGTATGTAATGATAAAATGTATGCAATGTTAAAACACAGTGATGCATTCCCTGTCCCCGGAAGTTAAATGTGTGGAATTACTCCACCAGATTCCAAAAAATATATGCAATGATAAAACACAGTGAAGCATTTCCGTCCCCGCAAGATAAATGTTTGGAATTACTCCACCAGATTCCAATAACGCGCGCTAAGATGTTTACTCATCAACATAGATTTATTAGGAGATGTCCTTCTGTCCGTATGGGATCCCGCAGCCAACTGCCCCATTCTGGTAACTCCACTTCATATAAAGCAATCGGTGTGTATGTGTTAACACCTCTTTATACCACAGTCTTGTTATTGTTACTTTTCCTGAGCTCTTTGCGCAACTCGCCTTTTGTAAAATGTCTCTTCATGTTTATAGACTTTCCCGAGTTGCTTCAGTGGGGTTCGTTATTGCAATCGTGCGAGAATGTCTGGGTTGGATTTATTTTTCGATGGAGACGTGCCTTCCTTTCAACCCACAATCCACTCAGTGCATATTTTTAAAATTGTACACAACCCCTAATTTACAAAAAGTCCCATTACAATGTCAGGACTATATCTATGGATAACTTTAAATTAGAGGCTACACCACATACATCCAACTGAACCACAAGTTTTGTGACTCAATCGTTCGCATTACACTGCTTAACGGACCGTATGCAAAAACGCCGATTTTATGTGCACACTTCGCTGAACTGATTTTAATTCACGCATCCTTACACACCGATTAAAACGTTTGTACAAACCTGACTGACAAATGGCACGTTCGGCTTTCTATTAAGATTAGTTTTCTAATTCCGTGCGACAACTTTTTAGACAGCCGGTAAAAGTCAAAAAAAAAGGAACTATTAAACCCCAAAAATGTACAAAAAGCGAGTAGGTACATTCAGCGCCAAACTATAAAAGACGCTCCGCCAAAAAGGATGGCCACACATTTGATCGTAAGAAACCCCTGAGATGCGGACACAAAATTAATGACATTGTGCGAATGCGATACGGGATACCGGATACATAGTGTACGAGTATATCTAGTCTGGATAAAGTTTTAAGAATGCGATTGCGGCGAATGCCTTGCTATTTTAGAGCAGTGTAAGTGGGCATTTCGAGTTATGACGCCGCCACATACAGTCATTGGGTGATTTCATTTTCCAGCGAGAGCTCTTTAATTTTTCCTTAGGCAAGTCCCATTTGCAATTACACAAGGTTTGACTGCAAGGTTCACAAATGTACTAGAGATGGTGTGCTGATGCTGGAGTGGTGGGTAGAACAAAGAATTTCCATTTCAATGGAATGCTGTCCATTTGTTTATTTGCAAAATATTCCGACAGGGTGGCTCACAGATGTGTGGGTAATACCCTTTAGAATTGTTGTTCGTTTCAAAGGTTTGCAGATTAAAATATGACGAGAAGGCGAACACCTCCAGCTATATCCATCAGTCTCCGGCTGATTATAGGGTTCTCGGATCTAGCCTTTTTTTTAAAGCTGCAGGCTGCACAGAAATGAACTGGACTAAGGTTCAGGCGGCAAGTCTGTAGTTTGTACAACTGTTGAAGTTATAATGTACGATCGGCATTAGCTGGAGTTTCTCCTGAAAACTTTGGATAAAGTCCTAGATCAAAGGAGAAGGGATCGGTTTTTAAAGGGTACTCCGCTTTATGCATGTCAAATAGAAAACTATGTGGTAAGTCTAAAGAAACTGTCATACACAGAGAACTGCCTTGGCAGACTTTGTTGACATGACATTTAAATCACTTTTGACAACATCTCCTTGGAAGCCATGAAAGGGCATCACCCCGTTTATGAACGGGGATCTACATTTATGTTACAAAAGCAGAACTGAAAAATCCGGCTCATATAAGGCAGTTAAAGCCACTAAGAGCTGTTTACAGCGATGTTCCTATTTCCTCTACTTTAGACATTAGTCACATATAAACTTACACAGCCGCACGGTACGCATTACGAGGTTATGTACATGCAGGTGACAGTAATAATATAAGTGAAAGTAAGGGGCAGACACGGTTCTACTGTACCGCAGATTGCGCAGATTGACTGTGGGTCGGTTATTAAGCAAATGCCAACACATACGCAAAGAAACATAAACTTCGACCCAGCAGCATTATGGTATAATATAGATGCAATGAGAAAGCGGCCAACTAGAGCAAAGTTGACCGTTCAGCCTTCAGAAACTTGCATTACCTCTGTAAGGGAGGAATCGTAGGTCTCAGCATGCCCTCAGGCTCCCGAAAGTAGGCATCTTCAAAGGACATTTCGAAATTTTACAAATGTTTCAAAAAAGTTCTATCAGGCCAAAACCATAAATGTTAAAAAAGTTAATTTCAAAAATAAAATAAAAACCTGACTGAATGTAAAAATTAAAAAATTAAAAAGATAATATGAACAAGACACATTCAAGTATACCTAACTAATTATTGACAATCGGAGACTGTACTTACACAGCCTAACAAAAATATGAGTACCCACCTACTGCAAAATAGTTAAGACTCTAAAAGTCAGTCGGTTTTATTTTGATTTCTTAAATTAACTTTTTTTATTTTTATCTTTTAAGCCTATGGCACTCCGGGGAAGAATACGAATCTAGTGACATGAACTTTGAAGTTGCACAATTTCAAAATGGCAATAAGCTTCGAATGAAAAATCATAGATTTTCAAGCTCTACTGATCTACCAAATTTCATTACCTATTCTACAGCGATCAGAAGTTCTCCATATAATCAACAACGATTCTGAGAAAGTGGGTTGATACCACGCCCCCTTATATAGAAACCTCAAATTTTCTAAACAATACGGCGTTGGGGCTAATCCGCAGAAAGCCGAATTTGCCTTGTTCACGAATATAAGAATAATACCGCAATCCGAGCCAGCAACTCTCGAGGGAATACCCCTAAGGATAGAAGATGGTGCAAGATATTTGCGAATTATCCTTGATACGAAACTTAATAATTGGAAGCCGAATGTCAAAATTATCCTCTGGATTTATACAGCGATCGTGCGACCAATATTAACATATAGCAGTGTAGTCTGATAACAAGCCGCCAGCAAGGAGACCAATCTTAAGTCAATGATAAAATTTCAAAGAATAACATGTATAGGGACAGCCGGCGCTATGAGAACCACACCTACAGCGGGGCTAGAGGAGATTCTCAATCTGACACCTCTGGACGTATACATGGAGGAGTCCGCTGCCAAAAGTGCCCTAATGATCAGCCAAACTAACACTTGGAACCCAAGGGAAGTAACACAAATGAACCCACAAAAAGAAAATAAATAAATAAACACATTTTACCACTTTCGAAGTATCTCTCGCGCAAACTATTCAGTTTAGAAAAAAATTGTATTATACTCTGTCCAAGAAAAATTGTCAGTACAGGGAAGATAGGATGTTTGTCTCTCAGTCTGGTTGCAATGACTTACATAAATCGGTCCCTTTTTAAAGCTCTCACAGGGTTACCGTAGTGTGTATGATAATTCGCCATAACTCAGAGAGCAATACTGTTAGGGTAACCATCTTCCAATTTAGCCAGGTCTCATCAGTAAAATAAATCTTTCTTTTCTCTTCTCTAATTTTTTTTTACTTCGCGTAGATATCTTCGTCTCCAAGAAATAATGTCACTTCTTTCCAACAACAAATTTTTTCGCTGACGTTTGACGAATTTAAGTCCGAGATCTTTTTGCAATATTGTATGCAAAGTTGATCTGCTTACTTTTGTTATATTTTCACTTTTTTGTACTACCAATAATATCTTGTCTAGCGTTGGAAGGTCATTATCCATAAAAAACTGAAGGACTATCCGCCTCATCGCACATTTGTCAAAATCATCCACCTTGCTCTTGATACCGGATTTATTTTTCTTCTTTGGTGGTGAATTGTGGCCTTTGATTGCTTTTTCACTTAAAAGCCTGTATACAGTTTGTTCCGTGACAGGAAAAACAGTAGCCGCATTTCCCACGACTTCCGATTTGCTTTTAAAAAGGCCATAGAATTTTTTCAGTTGCATCAACAATTTGTTTTTTCTTTTCTACACTTAGATCCTGTGAAGACTTTGTAGCCATGTTTTTGTTTATTCATATGCACAATAAAGTTAACCACTTGCTGAGATGCACTATCCGCGAATGAGATAACAACCATTGTTTCCGCCTTATACGTATCTATACACAAACAGGCAATTAGAATACAAAATTATATAACCACGACACAATGTCATATACCTAAACAGATGGTAAAAGGACTGCACTTGTGCAGCTCTACAAACATTTTTTAATATAGACATATATAAGTTAATAGAATTTACGCAGAAATTTGTAAAAAAATATTTTTCAGGGCAGATTACCCTGTCCTTTATTGTTTGAAGAATCGATTAAGACTAAACTAATGAATAAAGAAGACTCTTACAAATTAAATTATCAAAGCTTGCATTTTCATTTATTACAATATTGATTTCCCTAGCTTGCATTTTATTTCCCAATAAGAATTTCCTTGGAAATTAATTTCTTTACCCAGACGCTAGGTCAGCATTTCCGCTGCGCGTGCGAGTGGTTGACGAAGTTAACTCTTCCCCCTTTAAATGCGATGGTCCTCAATCGCCTAAAAGTAAGGAAGGTTGTTGAACTGTGTTTGTTGGATTCTTCCTTTTGGTAAACTTTCAGTGTGTGGTGGAGCTTCGATGTTCTTAATTTCTTGTTGCTGGACTATGACTCTGGTTTCATTACTTGAATGCCTTGTAATGATTCTATAGATGGTGATAATTACTAGGATAATCCCGATGAGACTTATTGTTCCGCAGCTGATGAATGCGTAAGTTTCGTTTTCACTTTTGAGCAGCTCGATACTTTTGGTATTGTTGATGTGAAGTTCGCCCATCATTTCGAGCGACAATAGTCGATGGAATCTGTTCTCTATGGGTGTTGGCTGCAGTATGGCTGGAAGAACGGTGTGTGTAGAAGCTTCGTATGCCGCAAATACTCTATTGTTTATCGTTATGTTGGTTTTCTCGTATTTAATAAGGAAGGTACCAGTAAGGTTCCGAGGTGTGGATTCGACTTGGAGAGTTCCGTTAAAGTCGTTAAGCAGGATCATTCCACTTGTTATTTCCTCGATCGACGGGATATGCTGACTATTTACTTTATTACATGTTGCTATTTTACTATTTAATAGGTTGGGAATACATGCTGAGTTATCAATATTTATAAGATCTCTTTTATTACAAATTGAAACACTATTTATTATTTTACAATCATTAGTTACGCCAAATATTTCGTTTTTGTTTCTTACAACTTCTTTATAGTCTATTTCTATGGCTACTCCATTTCTCTTTACAGGTTTTAATAATATTCGTTCATATGTGGAAGGATCGGTAGTAGGGATATTAACAATATAAAGTATGGAAACTGTGTTTGTAATTATCTTTATTTCGGCAAAATTAAGAGCTTCTTCTATAGTAGTGAAAGGGACATTTTCTTGATTTAGTGTTTTTACAGCTAGGCTTATTTCTTCTTTTGATAAAATCATTGAATTAACAATTCCTAGTTTCGCCCAATGTATGGCCAAATTAATGTTAACTAATTCTTCTTTTAAAATTTTAAACTTGTATTGAATATTTAATATTACATCTCTGTTGAAATTTTTATTGGTTTTTAGCATTGATTCAATCTCATTCGTAATCTTGGTTATGTTATTAATTCTTTCATTATGCAATTTATTTATTACAATTTGATCGTTAGAGTTAATAAGTAGGTTATTCATCTTTCTTTTGATAGTAATGAAGTCGTTGTGGTCGGGATTACCAGCAATCCACTTCCACGTCGAACCTATAAAGTCTAGAGATCTTCTTACCCTTTTTGGTTTTAGGTTAGATATCAAATTTTTTATTTGCTCGTGCTCATGGGAAAGGTATAGGAAAAGGGAATCGTTGGTGGTTTCGTTAAGTTTAAGCATTGGAGAAATTTTGGTCAAGAGTTGTTCGTATTGGTCGAGGTCAATGTCATGGATTAATTTGAAGTTTCCGTTCTGTATCTTTGTTTGTCCAGTGTGTATTGAAACGAATTGAGAATTAGAGAAATCCAAGATTTGGATTTCCGCTTCCGCGATGCATAATGCATATCTGAAAAGAGAAATGTGAAATTTGTTGTTCAGTTCCTAATATTGCTTTTGTGGCAGTCGAGATAAAGCATCGGCAACTACGTTTTCCTTTCCTGGTTTGTACTTGAGTTCGTAGTTGTATTCCTCCAGGATTGCTTTCCATCGCTTCATCTTGTGGTTTGTGTTTCTATTACTCAGCGCATATGTTAATGGCTGGTGGTCCGTATAAATATTTACTTTTTTTGATCCGTAAAGGAAATTCCTAAGCGAGTTTAGAGACCAGATGATGGCGAGCATCTCTTTCTCGTTAGTGGCGTAGCTTTCTTCTGTCTTTGTCAGTGTTCTTGAGAGAAATGTTATGGGTTTTCTGTCCTGAGATAGGACAGCACCAATTGCATAGTCGGATGCGTCCGTCGTGAGTTCGAAGTCTTTGTTAAAGTTCGGATGAGTGAGAGTTACTTCTTTTGAGGTTAAGGAGTCTTTAATTTGGTTAAATGAGTAAATGCAGTTTTCGTCAAGATCTATCGTTTTATTCTTAGAGGTATGTCTGGACACTCGTCCGTCTTCCCCTCTTAAAAGGGATGTCAGGGGTTTCGCTATTTTCGCATAATCTTTGATAAATCGGCGATAATACCCTGACATACCTAGAAAAGATCTCAGGTCTTTGAGCGTTTTTGGGGGTGGTAGCTCTGTAATGGCATGAACCTTTTTAGGGTTAGTCTTAATACCATCAGTGCTGATTACGAATCCTAAGAATTCGATTTCGGATTTAAAAAATTCGCATTTATCCAACTGGATTTTCATGTTGGCTCGTTCTAGAGTATCAAAGACGGCTTCGAGGTTTTTAAAATGTTCAGCTTTGTCTTTTCCGAAGATGACGATGTCATCAATGTAGACATAACATCGTTTTCCGATGTGCTCTCTAAGGATGTCGTCGAGAGCTCTTTGGAAAATCGCCGGAGCATTTTTTAACCCAAAGGGAAGACGAGTGAACTCGAATTTCCCGTTATTGATGGAGAACGCCGTTTTCTCAATATCGGATTCTCTGAGCTTGATCTGGTGAAATCCGCTCTTCAAATCTATGACAGAAAACCATCTTTTGTCGCCGAGGTTAGCTAGGACCTCATTGATTTCCGGAATGGGGTATCTGTCGGCAATGGTGACCGAGTTGAGCTTTCGGTAATCGATCACCATTCGATATTTTTTTTCGCCTGAAGCGTCCATTTTTTTGTTGACGATCCAGACTGGCGAATTATATGGAGATTTCGATGGCCTGATAATATTATCATTTAGAAGTTGGTTGATTTGCTTTTCAACTTCTTCTTTAAGTCCTCTTGGATAGGGATAGGATTTGGAGTAGACTGGTTCGTTACATATTGTACGAATTTCTCCTTTCACGGTTGTCGCATAGGTAAGTTTTTTGTCAGGATCGGAGAAGAGTTTCGGGAAAAGACCAATAACTTTTCTGAGATAGTTAGAGTCTTCGTCATTCAGATGGGATGTTCGGATATTTACGCTATTTACGGTCTCGGTTAGATGCTGTTTAAGTTGGATAATAGTGTTCTGGTTAACTTTCATATAGTTATCTTTTATGTGAATAACCGCGTTCAGGCTTTTAAGGGTATCATTCCCTATAATGCCGTCGAATGATATAAGGGTAGGAAGTATAAAAAATTGTAAAGGGCCTATTTCAGTACCAAGAAGAGGAATAAGACTGTGGTGGGTTATTCTAATGTTTCCCCCCACGGAATTAGCATAAAAAATCTTTTGGTTGGGGAGAGGATTGCGTATATGTCGTGGTTGAATATAATTTTTGTTCGAGCCTGTGTCAATTAGAAATTTATACACCTGTCCATTCTTTGCAACGTGCTCGAAATAAGGAAGCGAAGTGTGTTTTGATCTAAAAAAATATATTTCATCAACTTGTTGCGATGGATCAAAATATTGTTCATCCGTTTGGTAGTCACTGTATTCCGTAAGTGTTTGCTCGTGGTTTTGATCTTCTCGGTTCATCGTGTCTTCGTATTGTTCTATTTCTTGTTCTTCGGCGGCGGATTCTCCAGTATGGTAGACCCGTTGCATTTTATAGGGTTGATGAACTTGTTGCGAGTGCTCTCGCTTCTGTGCAGTAGGCTGGTTTCTTGGTCTATTTAAGTAATCTACCCTCTGAGTTCTAATAGAATGATCTATGTCCATAGGCTTGGGAGGAAGTTCACGTTGGTTTGGTGGAAACCGTTGCGGTTGGCCTTGTTGGAAAGACCTTGAATGATATTCTGGTTCCCTGTGGAATTGGGGTTGCTGAGGTTGACGAGGGTTATGAAGCAATTGTGGAAAGAACTCTCGCCTTGGGGCTGGAACAGGAACTGGGTGTGGAGGATTGAATCTTCTAGGAGGAACCGGTGGAGGTGTTTGCTGGAAGGTTTTCCGAGCTGTTGATTGGGAATTATTGGCGTGTTGAGTTCTGAAGTCAACATTTTGAAGTTTGAGGCAAAGATGCAGAGCCTGCGGCAAATCTGCGGGTTCCCTTATACTGAGTAATCTGGGAAGGTCACCCTTCAACCCTCTAACGAAAGTATCAAGTGCCTTATCTCTATAACATTGAGTCATGTTGTTTAACGATTCATGGCTCATATCAATACAACCGAGTTTGTTAAGAATCAGGGATAAATGATGGTAAACTGCTTGATAGAATTCGGGTATTGTATTGTTACCCTGTACCAGAGTCGTCATCTGATACTCGAGAGTTCCTAGGTCTCTCTTATCTGCATAATGCAGAGTCAAGCATTTAGAAATCTTTTCCCAATTTAAAGGGGTGTTGTAAGATTCGAGCGCTATATCGGCATGGCCTGTTATCTTATTTCTAATAACGGACAAGATGCCATAATATTTTGGAGTACCCTTAAGGTGCTCGTAGATCTTAAGTATTCTCTCAACACTTTTCTTCCACGAGTTGAACTCCTGAGCTTCACCTGAAAATTCGCGCAAGCTCTTAACGACATCTGGAACTTTGTCCATGTCCGAAAGATTCTGATCAGTGGTGTTAATCGGTTGATCGATATCGTTATTGATATCTGAGGCTGGATTCATAATTGAATTAAATATCTGTCGTCCCTGAATGTGTAGTGTTTCGGTTACGAGTCTGGTTATGAGATGTACCAAGTTATCGTCTATTTGGTTTGTAAAGGAGGGGGCAGGAGGAGCAGGAGGAGCAGCATTTTCTCCTGGTATTTCTAAGCGGGCTGGTCTGATTAAATTACTTGGGTTCGACATTTTGAAATTTTTGTGATTGAAATTAAGTCAATGAATGTGGAAACCGAGATTCGCAATTGAAATTGAGTCAAAAGTAATTAAAATGGGTCTTAATCTAGACGAGTCTTAAGTTGTTACACAAATAATTACTAATTACAAAAGCAAAAAAAATATTCTTATAGAAAGATCTTATTCTAGTTGAGTCTTAGGTTGTTACAAAATCGATTAAAAATTACAAAGGAAAAATATTCTTACATAAATATAACAGCTTCAATTCTCATAACGTATAGATGGGTTCTGGACCGTGGCTGTTGGTTGGGGCGGCTGTTCGCTATTCCGGAACTCCTTTTTATCCTTGTTTTACGGGATTACTTGGGGGCCTCTTTTCCCCTACACAATTACTAATCAGTCTCGTGGCCTGGTGTCCACGTTACGAAACTTGTGGCTTGGTGTCCACCTTGTTTTTACACGCACTATCAATAATTTCGTGGCTTGGTGTCCACTTTACACAACTTGCGGCTTGGTGTCCACTTTTGTTGATTACACGCACTATAGTGAAAATTTCGCGGCTTGGTGTCCACTATGAAACTTGCGGCTTGGTGTCCACTGTTTTGTTTCACGCACTAGCGAAGATTTCGCGGCTTGGTGTCCACTATATTTTTCTCACTAGCACTATTTCCACGATTAGTTTAGTTTATAAGTGCGTTTATTATTCGTACGCGTATTGACTGTTTAGTAAAACCGCACGGTCCCTGCTCGGGCGCCAGTTAATAGAATTTACGCAGAAATTTGTAAAAAAATATTTTTCAGGGCAGATTACCCTGTCCTTTATTGTTTGAAGAATCGATTAAGACTAAACTAATGAATAAAGAAGACTCTTACAAATTAAATTATCAAAGCTTGCATTTTCATTTATTACAATATTGATTTCCCTAGCTTGCATTTTATTTCCCAATAAGAATTTCCTTGGAAATTAATTTCTTTACCCAGACGCTAGGTCAGCATTTCCGCTGCGCGTGCGAGTGGTTGACGAAGTTAACTTATACCTAGATTACATATTTATTAAAAAGTTATTACCCGTCAATGCAGAACTTCGCGGAAACAGTCGCAAAAAAAGGATCACAAAATCCTTTCAAGGCATTTGCTTTACTGGAGAGGATTAAACGGATGTGGTAAAACCCAACGACCGAAAATAAACAGTATAGTTTTACCTGCTTCATCATTTTGTTATTTCAGTGTGAAAAGTATGCTCTACAAAGTGAAATATGAATTTATACCTACCAAAACATGCAGAAATATGCCCTAACGAATAAGGCTGAAAATTTGTACTTAGTTTTCTATAATAAAATATTTAATCAAATTTTATCCCTTAAAGTACCATGCTTCTGCATGAATCCGGTTGAGTTGCCCTAGTAATCATTATTAATTTATTGTAATATCTCTACAACGCACATATGATCACTTGTTGCGTTAATGAAATGAATGCACTAAAACACCTCACGAATAAACCTTGTTTCTAAAAGACAACATTCAAAAATATGTTTTAACTGAATATTATTGGATCTTTCAGAAATACAAACAAATAAAAACCGAGTGGCAGCACCCCACATAATATGCCGCTCTCAAAAGCTCCAAAAAGCACAAAAACCGAAAGTTCTTTGACACAATTCAAAGAAAAACCCTTAATGATATGCTTTCATTGACATATGGTAACACTCTTCTGATGTGCTTCAGTCACACAGTACACATATGCTTATTTTGGTTGATGATAATAGCAAGCGAATACAAGACGATCGTGCTCATTCTGCCCGCGGCTGTGTGGCAGACTGGTTATGGTGGGATGTATGCGAATTTCAGGAGAATTATACAACAACAAATTCTTTGGAATGCCAGTGGTTTCGTTTTTATTTCAATGGCAAATCTTGTGTTTGAGTGCCGTGAGAGTAGCTACAGGCACCACTGGTAGAAAAAAAGCCCCTAATATTTGCTAAAAATAAGACTTGCGTTTTCAATTTGAATTTTAAAGTGCGGTATTGAATTTTAAAAATATCTATGAACAGGGAGCCCTGCTTTTGGGAAGTCATAGCTTAGAAATAATTAATAACCGGATTTATTCGAATTTTTTGAGAAAAAGTAAGTTCGGGATCTTATTTAGAATAGTTTATGATTTTATCTTTTATTTTAATCAAAATCGTTAGGTCGGTTTTTGTAAAATTTGTACAAAATATTGCAACGCTTAGTTTGAAAAATACTATTTTTTAACCAAATTATGAGTGATTGTTCGGGATACATGCATTATTTGCATTTTTTTTTAAGTTTTATCGAAAGTCAAAAAATAGGGTTTCGAGATATGAGCACTTTTTAAAATAAGCGTTTTCAGTGATTCGAATTGAAAATTAAGGACGCGATAATTTTGGTCAAATCGTTATTGCCGTTTTCCGGTAAACTACAGAAAACTCAATTTTTCAAAAATTCCTTTTTTCAAAAATCCATTTAACGTTAATACAGATAAATACTGAGTTTGCCATTAAGTTAGACATGACAATATTACCTCACAAATTAATTTTTGTTACAATCGTATGGACCGTTTTCGAGATATGTCGAAATTTCAAAAGTACCGGTGTTCGAATTATTATCCAAAAACTGGGTCCGCAGTCATTGCTAACCTCACCTACTTAAGCTTTAATGTCAATTTTGGTTGAAATCGTTGGAGCCGTTTTGAAACAAATCAAACTGGTAAGAAAATATTATATGGGAAGTACCATTAATATTGAGGTAGCCATGCAAAAAAAGAAAAAAAAAAACACAAAAGAAACAAACTCCAAATCCGAAGTTTGTACGAAATCCGGGCATCCATTTGGCTGTAGGCCTGTGGAAGAACGGACAGTCAGGCAGACGGACAGCACTTTTATTCTTAAGTTCGTCTATCATCGTAATGTTTAGTTTGTTTAGTTTGCGAAAAGGCTCTGCGATAGTTTAAGTAAAAACATAGCTTAAGATATTAAGAAAAGAAATAAAATAAGTATAAGAAAAACGGAGTCCGCTAGTACCTAATGTAATACATTTTGAGAAATAGGAAATTGTCTATCGAGGTATCTATCTATCTATCTAAAAATTTGAGTTTGCATGTGAACCAACTTCTAAGCTTTTGGTGCTACCTACTTGAAAATTCTGACGCCCATATCCGTCATGATGCCCCACTTAAAGTTTAATTACTTTCTGGACACCCTGTGCTATACTATACCTAACCCCGCCGACCAAGCGTGCTAATTTGTGTACACATGCAGCTACAACCAACCCCAGCAACTCTTCACTTTACAGAAAAGACTTCTTCGAATAGTGGAAGAAGTAGCTCCATCTCCATGGCCAGCAAATAATAATAACAACATTATTCTTGTAATAAAACTGTTTTATTTGTTTGTTTTTTGTTTTTTCTAACTCCCAGAGTCATATCCCGAACGGAACGGAACGAACAATCTTTGTATTAATTTCCTCCTTTGCGCGCACATGTACCTAACTCACATGTGTAACTGTGACTGTGATACGCTCGAATCACGTCTCCACAATCCGCAGCTAGACAATGCGCTTGAGTCTGAGTGTATGGAATGAGTTATGCGGACGGACGAGAAATGGGAAAATATTCTGAGGAACTGTATATCCGCAGACTTTTATCATCGGACGGTGGGGGCCTGCTCCTGTGCACTCATGTGCGCACATATATCGCCGGCTGTCTCATATAAAACAATGGAGCCCGGACGCTTTGTAAAGGTCCCTTTCGTATGCGAGATAAAAGAAAAAGGCTCAAGTTACTATTCCGCATGAACTTTGACTTTGACTTGGCAAAAGTTTCCCGCTCGGAACTTGGGCGAAAGAATGTATTCATTTGCGTTATTCACCAGATAAAGGGATACCTCGGTGTGCGTGCATGCCATTCGATAAAGGGGATCGAGCGCGGGTGGCCGTAGTTCGCCATGGCTTCCGCTTTTTAGATATACCTACACATACAGGCAGCACGAGGTATAATCATCCCTTCTACCGGTCACCATTTTGGTGTCCCATTCGCCTGGACATGCGTCGATTTGAAACTGAAACTCGATAGGGTGAGTGGACCGAACATCTAACCCGATGCGGAAGACAAAGCTCTTTGCAGTATAAGGCCCATTGGAAGGGTTGTGCGAGCAAGGACATTAAAATGGGCGAGTGCTGGCAATTCGTACATAATAAATGTATTTATCATTAGGAAAAATCTGAGCAAGGATTAGAAATGTTCGTCCCTGGGTTGAGGACATGGTGAGCATGAGAGTTCTTAATTATTTATGCTATTTACTTGTGTGTCGCAGAGGGCACTGGTATGCGGATGCGAATTTTGAAGTTTTGATTTCCATTTTATGACAATGGTATACAGTGGACGCGTGCAAGAAAGCGAACACCTCTTGGTATCATTATGTCGGACAACTACGTACCCAAATCGTCGTATATACCTATGCTGATTAATTGGTGCTGCTGTTTCTGAGGACTCCGTCCCTGCAAACGCGCTCGTAATCATAATCGCTCTAAGTGGCAGCGGTTTCTTTTAAGTATTTCTATTGTAATCCAAATGAAGGGCTACACACTATGTTGTCGATGAGAAGAAATGTCACTTTATGCAACAAAGGAGAAATTAAAAGCGGCTTCTTTATCGGCAAAAGATTAAAGCAAAGCGGGGAGATCTACAATATTATGAACGTTTTGACAGCGCGTACGTTCCTATTTAAGACGCACAAGAGTTTGAATGTTGTTGAGTAGCCTGCCACTCTTTACGCAGAGTATTGACTGTCGTGAAACCTCCTAGCAGACCTCGTTGAATGCAACAATAGCTGTTATTAGCTGGTGAATAAACGATCTGAGTGGAAATACCGAAAGCTGTTTGGTAGGACATTTTATTTAGATGACAGTTGTGGTTGAACTTTGTGCTTGCAGTTTCTATTTTGGCCGTGATGTTTCTTATACTTACTTACTTAGGTGGCGCTACAGTCCGGGGTGGACCTGGGCCTCAACCAATACGCCTCTCCAGTTAGCGCGATCTTTGGCTAACTGCCTCCAGTTGCGCACTCCAAGTTGGTTGAGGTCCCCTTCCACTTGCGCGCGCCACCTAAGGCGAGGTCTTCGGGTTGGAATCGAAGACTCTCCGGGCCGGAGCGTTGGTATGTCCATTCGCTCTACATGTCCTAACCATCTTAGACGACTAATGCGTACTTTTCTGTTTCGTACTTGATGTTTCTTATAGCAAAGTAAATAAATATACCCTAGGTTAGGTAAGGTTGAAGTGGCCGACACACTTAGACCATTATTAGGTCCCTTGTGATACCACATGAATCTGTATTTATTCTTCCTACTCATTGAACCAGTTGGAGCTTCTGATGAAGCGTAGAAGATTTCGAATGTCTGTCTTTTTGAGATCGTTCAGATCTTTTCTTATCAGATTGTGAAGTGGATAAGTGGATAAGATGTCTACGATAAACATATATCTAATACTGATTTTATTTTTGAGAAGTATATGAGTATCTCTCCAATAGTATAATGTATTTTAGGATTGTGACATCGTTTGATCGGCGCAGGGAGATAAGTCACAATTTGTAATTTTGGAACTTATGCACCACTTAAGTTAGACTTCCGAAACAAATTTGGGAATAGGTAATATCCCCCACCATTGGGACATAAGTTCTAAAATTGTTTTGTCCCAAATTTAAAAATTTTACGAGAGCTAATATTTAGCAAAATGTTGTGAAAGCCCATTAGACATCGAACCTCTTTTTCCATTATACCTATAATTGTTCTTCAAATAATTTAGAAAATTAAGCAAATAGTTGATGGTTTATATTTTATTTTCATTGATAAAGGCTTTTTAAAAAAAAATGTATACGCAATAATACGCAGCTTTCACAGAGATTTGATATTTAAAATATATAGGTATACATATCTGAGAAATGAAAATATTTATAAATATGTACCTATTTTAAAATAATTTTGAATTTTAGATTAAATTTGAAGGAAAACTATGATTAAAACCTTCAATTTGTATGATTTATATAGAATTTTATACAACTTAGGTACAAACTTAAAATCTAAAGGAATTGCCAGACTAGTGGATATAATATTTGTTTAATTAAATAATAATTAACTTAATAATTGAATAAATAAATAATTATGTAGGTACCTATATAAATGTTTAATTTTTATTTTTTTTTTTTATATACATCTCTAGATTCGATGTGAGTGTAGGGTCTCCAATGATTCGAACTGCTCGTCTCTGTATGCTATCAAGCAAGTTAAGTGACAATAACTGTCTTGAAAGAGCTTCTCAATTAGCCGTTTGGCGTCGACATAAAATTGTAGATATCTTCCATTCGTTCCAAAAATGAAAAACTCACACAAAACGAATGGTTATGAGAAGCTAGACCTGTTGCGCCAACTATAAAATTACTAAATAAACAAATAAATAAATAAAAAAAAAAAAAACACTATATAATAAAATTTTGAATAAAAAATATTATGAAAACCTTATTAAAATTCGGATTTGAGAAGACAAACCTATTAAAAGTTCTTGTCTTTAAACGTTAACATTCTGAGATCAATAAGAATTATCTCTTAGAACTAAACGTTTTCTTATATTTTATAAGAGTGCCGAACGCATTTGTATAAATATAAATGGGTAATTCTATAAACTTGAAAAATATAAGTTAACTAGCTGTCCCGGCAAACTTCGTTCCCCCCAAATTTGTTATTGTAATGAAAATAATAATTCCAAGCATGCACAATGCACTTGCTACTTTATGTAATTCGGCCAACTAAAATTCCTTTTTTAAAACTTATATTAAATGCCTTAGAACTAAATGACGAATAGCAATGTTGATTTGTTTCAATCAAACCGCAATGATTTTGACGTATCGGCCAACCTTCCGCTTTTCACTAAATCCATGTGAGAAACATGGGAATTCAAGATTGATTCTACAAATGCACAAACATCCATCGATTATACTTGCAACAAATTATTTGCCATGGTGAAAGCGAGACACACGGGAAATTTAAGTCGCTTACGTACGAATGGCAAATCGTTCTGAATAAGCGGAATCTGTGGAATGAGAGTGTTTGCTTTTGGATTTTCCCCTCAAAATCGAATCGATCGATGCGATTCATTACAAAGTTTCGGTACATTGATGTTGTGCAACAAAATTATAACTGAGTCGACTTTCAAATCCAAATTATGTAGAGGTAAGCCCGGAACATACAAAGAATTCAAAAATTCAACTAATCCAAATAAAGTATTGTTTTCACAACAAAAGGTAGCATAAGTCCTTCCTTGTAACCAAAAATCATAAAAATCGAACGTTCCGTACCCGAATCAGTTTTTTGTATATGTAACTGTACCCACCCGGCTTTTTCCGTACCTTTCGTATCAAAAGTTATATTAAAATTAAATAAATAAATAAAATCAAATACTTGTCGGCCAACCTACCGCTTTTTTTACTGAAGTGCTTTATGGTAGGTACACACATTTTTAAAAAAATCAAAAATAATTAATAAATAATCACATTTACCTGTAACGAAGTGTTTTCGTTACAAACACGGTCACAGTCCCTCAACCCCGCCGTCCACCCCGCTACGGACTACTACGCTAAGCCAACGCCACTCACCATACACTCCGCACCACTACTACGCTCAGCCAGCGCCACTCACCATACACTCCGCACCACTACTACGCTCAGCCAGCGCCACTCACCATACACTCCGCACCACTACTACGCTAAGCCAACGCAACCCACCACACACCCACACCAACCATGTACCACTACTAGGCTAGCCAGCGGCACTCACCACGCACTCAATACCACAGCACGTTCCCCACCACTACTGCGCTAACCAACCCAACTCACCACGCACTCGATACCAACAACGCAACGCCCCACACCACGACTGTGCAGCCGACGCTTAAGTAGAGCCAACCAAACCAACACAAGTCAGTCGAGTGGTGGCCGCCAGACCAGACACACGGGTACCTGGTTACAAGCTTGTGTGTGGAGCAGCAGCGCTCTGGTTGGTACCACCGGCTCAGTAGTAAGAGTGGGCAGTGGGGACACAGGGTTCGCAGCTATTGCGGCCCAGGTACTCGCCCCTCCTTTAGCAGTAGCAGTCGTGGCATGGTAGCGCTAGTGGCAGTCGTAGCATGGTGGGTTAAACAATGGTAGTGGAAGTAGTAGGTAGTGGTAGTCAGGCCGTAGACAACAATCAACAACAACCATCGCCAAACATCAATCAACAAACAGCAGCAGCCAGCAATTGGGACCGCAGCAGCAGAGACAACAACACGCAGGCTATAAAAGGCAAAGCCGCCTGTGCACCGGGGAGTCGTCGTGGAGTCTTCGAGCGAGAGTCTTCGAGCAGTCGTCGTCGAGTCATCATCGAGAGTCATCGAGCAGAGCTCAGCATATTATCACCGTGTACATTTATCCGTTTTTAATTAAATAAAGAAAGTACATTTTGTAAAGAATTAATTCCGTGTGTTTGATTTGACGAGCTGGACTTCGTCAACGTGGTTTTTCTTATCGTTTTCCCCCTCCACTCGTAGCTTGCCACCGCACAGGACCTGGACATTCCCGCTGAACCTACCCCGGCTGGGAATCACTCGTTATATATGGCGCCCGAGCAGGGACAATTCTAGCAAGTAAAGTAAAGCATCGTTACCAAATACAGTGCGAATGGGGAAATCGTGGATCTACAACCTGAACAAAGAAGAAATCCAAGCAGTTTTAAAGGAATTGGAGGAGAAACCTACGGGGAAATTGGAGGAGCTGAGGAAGCGACTCTCAACATACATCGACAGTGCCCAGGAAGGGGAAGAAAAATTGCAGGAACTAGAGGCCCGTTATCGCTACCCACACTCAGAGAAGCTCGCAACGGACCAAAATACCGCAGGGGAAACTACCGTTCACCCGCCAAACTCACCACACCTAACTGAGCAAGGCATTACCGGTAAAACGGTAACCTGGGAAGCGATCGCAAAAGAAAACCCGAGTATCAAGGGAGTGAAAATACATCGGTCAACCGAAGCAGAAGCGATAGAGGTCGACAATCTGGCGGTACAACGTAGCCTGGCGATAGAAGAGAAGGCACTAACAACTATGGAAGAGACATACGGAGCCAGCAACGAGGATACAACGGAAAAACGTAACGAACCAGAAATCAGCGACGCCGAAGTTTGCGACAAAGTCCGAAAATGGGGAATCCGTTACGATGGAGGAAAAGACCCGCTTGGATTCTTAGCTCGGATCGAAGAACTGGCCACCTGCTACTGCCTCCCTTTCGATCGAATAACCAGAACACTACCTGAGCTACTGAAGGATAAAGCTCTGTCTTGGTATCGCAATAACCAGAGCGATTGGACGAATTGGGACGAGTTTAAACAGGACTTTTACCTATATTTCTTGCCGCCACGATATTTTGAGCGATTGGAAGACGACATCCGCCGCCGCATCCAAAACCCGAAGGAAAAATTCACGGATTACGTCACAGCAATCCAGACCCTCATGCGTTTGGCCACGGGCATGGATCGGAAGCAAAAACTGGAGAGGATCTACACAAATTGCCGGCCCGAATACAAGTTCTATGTCCGACGAAAAGATTTCACTACGCTACGGGAACTCATCCTCCTCGCCGAAGAGTACGAAGGTATCCGTGCCGACGAACGCCCAAGCCGAGTAGCTACCATACAAGGACCCCCCGCCAGAAGCCAAAATCCAGAGGTACCCCCAGCTCAACATTGGTCTGCTCCAGAACGTCATCCTGCGGGACTTGCCCAACAGAGGAGACCCGAGCTACACAATTGTTGCTGGAGATGCGGCCAAGAAGGACACTTACGGCAGAACTGCCGCAACCCCCAAGTACTTTTCTGTTGGGATTGCGGAAGACCAGACGTGCGCACGAGAGATTGCTGTCGTTCCAGGGAGGGAAACGAGAGGCGAGTTCTCGACAACAGGGGCCACGACGAACTCGCATAATATCCCCCATTACTAGCCCCGCACCCCTATTTATCAACGACGACAACCGCATGTATGCCCGAATCACCATCAGAGACGAGATCTATGAAGCACTCATCGATACCGGCGCAACGAGATCCTTCATCGATGCTGACACCGCCGAGCGAATGACACACACTGTATCCCCGAGGACCAGCGACGTCCCATATACCCGCCTAGCAGATGGAAGCAATGTGCTAATCCAAGGTAGCACCATCATCAATATCCAGTTTGATCATCAGTCATACCGACATGAGTTCTTAGTCATGCCACGAATGACCAATTCCATCATTCTTGGGATGGACCTCCTCGTACGAGTGGGAATCACCCTACGTCTCGACTCCAGCGTCCTCGAGATCCCGAAGCAGAGAATCATCGAAGCAGCGGCCATTGCCACCGCCGGTACGGTGACGAACGAGCTAAAGCCGACCGGCACCCCAGCCAGAAGCCCCCCGGACCAGCCCAGGGGAAACCCAAGACCAACAAACATCGCGCCAGCCCACCCGATAGCCACCGCTTCCGCGCCAGCGACAACAACACGTCCAACTTCTACACCGCCAAACGATACCATCGCTAAAACTCAAACGGGACCTTCCCGAAGGAGACCAACGGCGGAAACTACAGCCCACGAAAGACGGGCGATCGACGAATTTCTAGTCTCCGAGTTACCAAGGTACGAGCACCTACAAGGAGCGACCCATATCAATGAACATAGCACCAGGATGAAAGACAATCACCCGTCAAGCAGCGATACTCCCCGCGAAATCCAACCATGCAATACGATGACAAGGTGAAGTATCGACGAGAGAAATTCAATGTCCTAGCAGACGCGTCACCGAGACAACCACTCCAAAGATCGGACGAACTCCACGCCATTGACCTACCACCGAACCGAGGAGACTGGTTCAGCAAGAAGAAGACAGCCGTGATGAAAGAACCGTCGAGATTCCCGGAGTACCGAATGAAAAACGGTAACTTGTACCGGCACATCCACGACAGCACCGCATACCTCAACGAAGACTACATCCCATGGAAATTCTGCGTCGCCGGAGACCAACGACAGCGGGTGCTAAGAGAGTGTCACGAGGAACCAACAGCGGGTCATCTGGGAATCAACAAAACCATCGCTAGAATCGCCAAATGCTACTATTGGCCAGGCATGTTCCGGGACGTAACCAAGTATGTACGTCGCTGCATGTCTTGTCAACGGTACAAACCGCAGCAACGCCGTAGTTTACGCCATCGAAGGGTCTACAAGGAACGACCGCAGACGCGTAAAGGTTACCACACCCGCCAGACCGGCAAGGGCAACTATCTCCAGTCGAGGGGACATGGGGCTCCGATGGCAGACCCACCGATAGCGCTTCGCCGCGCCGTCCAACCAAACGCCGCAGCTTCCGTCATCGAAGTAAGGGGGGGATGTAACGAAGTGTTTTCGTTACAAACACGGTCACAGTCCCTCAACCCCGCCGTCCACCCCGCTACGGACTACTACGCTAAGCCAACGCCACTCACCATACACTCCGCACCACTACTACGCTCAGCCAGCGCCACTCACCATACACTCCGCACCACTACTACGCTCAGCCAGCGCCACTCACCATACACTCCGCACCACTACTACGCTAAGCCAACGCAACCCACCACACACCCACACCAACCATGTACCACTACTAGGCTAGCCAGCGGCACTCACCACGCACTCAATACCACAGCACGTTCCCCACCACTACTGCGCTAACCAACCCAACTCACCACGCACTCGATACCAACAACGCAACGCCCCACACCACGACTGTGCAGCCGACGCTTAAGTAGAGCCAACCAAACCAACACAAGTCAGTCGAGTGGTGGCCGCCAGACCAGACACACGGGTACCTGGTTACAAGCTTGTGTGTGGAGCAGCAGCGCTCTGGTTGGTACCACCGGCTCAGTAGTAAGAGTGGGCAGTGGGGACACAGGGTTCGCAGCTATTGCGGCCCAGGTACTCGCCCCTCCTTTAGCAGTAGCAGTCGTGGCATGGTAGCGCTAGTGGCAGTCGTAGCATGGTGGGTTAAACAATGGTAGTGGAAGTAGTAGGTAGTGGTAGTCAGGCCGTAGACAACAATCAACAACAACCATCGCCAAACATCAATCAACAAACAGCAGCAGCCAGCAATTGGGACCGCAGCAGCAGAGACAACAACACGCAGGCTATAAAAGGCAAAGCCGCCTGTGCACCGGGGAGTCGTCGTGGAGTCTTCGAGCGAGAGTCTTCGAGCAGTCGTCGTCGAGTCATCATCGAGAGTCATCGAGCAGAGCTCAGCATATTATCACCGTGTACATTTATCCGTTTTTAATTAAATAAAGAAAGTACATTTTGTAAAGAATTAATTCCGTGTGTTTGATTTGACGAGCTGGACTTCGTCAACGTGGTTTTTCTTATCGTTTTCCCCCTCCACTCGTAGCTTGCCACCGCACAGGACCTGGACATTCCCGCTGAACCTACCCCGGCTGGGAATCACTCGTTATATACCCTACCTACACAAAATTTTTTGTTCTATTCCTATTATCGGGTTCGTACACGTACAAAGCGAGAGCGAGAGTGAAATTCAAGATTTATGCCACACACATCCAGCGATTGTCCTTGCGACTTATTAGTTGTCATAGCAAAAGCGAGACGTACGGGAAACTGAAGACACTTAAACACGAACGGCAAATCGTTCTGAATAAGTGGAATCCGCGGAAAGGAACATCTTCGACTTTGAATTTTCCAATAAAAATCGTTGCTTGCATAATATTTGATATTAAATTCTTCACAATCAAACGCGTACCGTTACAAAGTTTTGGTTCATTTAGGTTCCGCAACAAAATGGGATAGTTGGTGGCTTCGTTTTCCATCACGGAGTCGACTGATTTCATTTGTATGAATGCAACTCACCAGCGATTTGGTTTTGAATGGCGAAATTCAAATGATCGACGTTCTTGTTTTTCGCAGCCAAAATCACTCTTACACTCAGCCAATCATGGTCAATATAATCCTGAGCGATATTGGGGAAAACATTCATGATAAGTTCTTTCGGTGTCGTTGTAAAGTTGCAAAAATTTTGTGGAAACTCAATCAGGCCGGTGATTAAGTTTGCTGGAATCACACCATTGCCATCGCCAACAATTGCCTGGAGTACTCTGCAGCGGACTGGTCATTTTGTAAAGAAACTCGCATGTTTGTTGTCAAATGTAATTTCTTGACGTATCGCCATAAAGCAGACGCCTTCAAGCATTCAATTCATCTGCCGGAGTTGATCTCGAAATGACAGGTAGCGTTTGACGAAAATCGGCTGAAAGCAAGATCGTTGCTCCACCGAAAAGTCGCTTAACATGACGTAAATCCTTCAAAGTACGATTCAGGGCCTCCAACGCACGTTTGTGAGCCATTGTGCATTCGTCCCATATCATAATCTTACATTGCTGCCGTAGGTACTTTCGCCATGGCAGTGTTCTTTGAAATGTTGCATGTAGGTTCTTCTTCCACTTGCAGATTCAATGGCAATTTCAATGCAGGATGAGAGAAGAGGCTAGGGCCAAAGCGATCTCAGATCTCGAACGAATTGTATCCAGAATCAGTGAAATCATAAATCTATTTCCAGTTCCGCAATTTTCGTTATCGACTGCTTGCATCAATTCATCGTACACTTTCTGTTGTTCTTGATTCAACATTGGCACATTTGTTTGAACAGTTTGACTCAATGCGAATCGATCGAAGTCCATTTCTCGCTCCAATTCTCGATTAAATGCGTCTTGAATTGAATGATTTGGCTGTGGCATCCCCAATTTGCACAACAAATCGCCACTCATGAGCAGACACTTATCCTCGATCAAAATCAAAGCTTTGTTGCGCATTTCATCTGACATCTCCAGTTCATTATCCGATGTCACAGTGCGAATTCGATGCAAAATATCGTCGGCCATAATATCATCTTTGTATAATCAAAGTACCTATCTACTTCATTTCAAAAAGTTACTTACCTAGTGTAACATAGTAAACATAATTCATAAGAACAAACTTTTTAGGTAGGTACCTATATTAAAAAAAAAAAAAAAAATTCAAAATTGTTGACAACAACAATTTGCCTGGAAAATAATTAAAATAATTGACAACAACAATTTCTTTTAAAATTTAAATTAATATTTTTTTATTATTTGAAGTGTCACTACTTTATGTTATCCATTTTTTTTTTTTTCAAAGTGTATTTCCCCATAAAAAAAATAAAAAATTTAGTGGTGGACCACCGTTAACATTCATGGATATGAAAAATAGATGTTGTCCGATTCTCAACCCTATCCCATATACACACTAAGTTTCACGAAAATCGGTTGAGCCGTTTCGGAGGAGTTCAACTACGCACCCCGTGACACGATAATTTTATATATTAGATTTAGAGTTTCCCAAATGGTGTTTCGTGGATCCCTGGGCTTCTGTGGAACAGTCAAAGGGGTTCCGTAAAAAAAAAAAAAAAAACATAATCGAGTCGTCGGTCGCGTCGCATCG
Source organism: Cheilosia urbana (assembly GCA_946477585.1). Lineage (NCBI taxonomy): Eukaryota > Metazoa > Arthropoda > Insecta > Diptera > Syrphidae > Cheilosia > Cheilosia urbana. Next base: position 58,629,601 of record OX297854.1, on the reverse strand, counting down.
AAATTCAAACATTTGTCGTAACTTATGACAACGAGGAAGGTTCTGCTTCACAGTTTTTTAAGTAAAACCACTGATCCGCAGAATAGACGTTAGCAACACCAACACCAAACACTCCGTAGCTGCCTGCCTAATGACAGTGACATACCTATTCCATTTCGTGACCGAAGGTCACTAAAAGTTACCTACTTTCCGCATGACTGCAATTAGTATCAAAAGTCCAAAAGTTCATACAAATTGCTGTAGAACGCTCGTGACACGACTGTCAGCTGTCATTATTTTTACGAATCGAAAACTGTATATAAGAAGTAGTCTACTGCCGTTAAATCGTCAATCAGCAATCAGTGTTGTCACTATTCAGCAAAAGACTCAAGCCACCACTAAAATGAAACTCATCGCTGTTGTCGCATTGTGCTTCCTTGCACCCGGAATTAAGGTTTGATTTCTCTGGTAAGATAGTTGTTGCATGTAAACTTAAAATGTGGATCACTTGACAGGCTGGCGTTGTAAATGAAGAAATCATTGAGAAGACGCGTACAGCTTCCGTAGATTGTGCCAAAGAAAGCGGCGCTACAGAAGGTAAATTTACAAATTCAGACAGTTTATTTTTGAAATGCCTGATGCCAATTGCTCAAATTTTAAGCCGACGTTCACAACACGATGAAATACTTGCCGGCTCAGAATAGGGAATCCAAATGTCTCCGTGCATGCATGATGAAGACTTTCAAATTGGTAAGGGGAAGTGCAGTCTTGAAATTGAATCAATATAAATGAGCTCCTTCCCCCCAGATGAATGGCGATGGAAAATTCGATAACGACGTTGCAGTCAAAATGGCAGAACAAATTTCGAAGGACGATCCTGAAAAGTTGCAAACCTCCATAGAAGTCGCCACTGTTTGCAGTAGGATTACCGTTCCGGATGATCAGTACGTATAGGTATATATATTTTTGAGGGAGTAATAATTTGTGTTTGCATCCGAAATAGTTGTGAGGCTGCCGAGCTCTACATGATGTGCATGGTCGCCGAGGCCAAGAAGCACGGCGTGGATGTTACGGCTGAATAAACCACCGGAGCTGTGTGTTCACAAACAAAATAAGCAATTGAAATAAGTCAGTCGTTTTGTAGCTTTCTTTGGATTTTATTTTGTAAAGACATTCGATTGACCTTATGTATAATAAACAAATTGAACAATATAAGACCACACATTTATAAATTATTTCTAACATAAACAAAAAGAAACGTTGAGTGTCAACGGGTGTGCCCAAGTTATGAGAAAATCAATCTAAGAACCGTGGCCACCCCAACCAACCAGTGGCGTAGCGTGGGTCGAGGCTACCCGGGCCAGACCCAATTTAAGACAACCCTAAAAAAAAACATTAGTCTACGATTTTAGCCAGTTATTCTTACACATATGTATGTCTAATTCAATAAACTTAGTTCTATAAAGGTATCTACTTTTCAAAATTTCGACACATACATCACAAAAACGGTCCATACGATTGTAACAAAAATGAATTTCTAAGGTAATACGTAATATGGTAATTTCTAACTGAACAGCAGGCTCAATTCTTGTATCTTATACCTTTAAACGAGCTAATCTTGTATGTATTTATGTATTTATATAAATTTATTTCTGTGATCTCGGAAACGGCTCTAACGATTTCGCTGAAATTTGGTATATGGGGGTTTTCGGGGGTAAGCAATTGATCTAGATTAGTCTTATGTTTGGGAAAACGCGTGTTTTCGAGTTTTCATGCGTTTTGAGCTTATTTTTCTGACTTTACTGCCTTTTACTCGCCATTACACAAACAATTCTTAATCAATGCAAACAAAAAAAAATACGTAGGAGAGCCAACACTTTAATAGTTATTTCAAGCCATCAATCAGCTTTCTATGTCCTCTAGAAGCTGAGCTACAACCTAAAATCTAACACGAAAAAAATAAATTTATTTTCTCAAATCGAATATTATCAGCAGCCGCGGTTCTTGATCGTTGTTCTGCTTTGGGGTGGTTTTGTGGCGCACATCGCACAAGCACGTTCATATGAAAAAAAAAAACAGCGACAATGTCTTTCTGAGATCTGAGGAAATGCGCAGATGGATGATGACGTGTGGTGTGGTGATGGACGGATGGTGGATGGTGGTGTATAAATTGAGTTCAAGATTTTTCATTTAATGGTTGTTATAGTGAATACGTGGCACTCGAACGCATGGGCGTAGTATACCTGTTACAGGCCAGCGCGACCGTTAGCAAAGAGTAGCGTCCTCATTATTTCATTTACTTGTTTTAGTTTGATTTGATAATATACATATAATTTAATAGGGTAGTATTTTTGAAGTGAAACTTCTAATGCGACTTCCAACATTTCGTATCATACTTTAGTTATCAGTACCTGGGCGACCAATTGTAATTTCAAAAACAATACAAATTAAAAAAAATATATGTAAACTTCAACATATAAAAAAAGAAAAAAAGAAAAGTAAGTCACCGAGCGGGATTCGAACTCGTAACACTCGTTTCTTGCCGTCCGCGTCATAGTAAAAGGAAAGAAGTAAGACATCTACCGGCATTTAGGCGACATACATTTTTTTATACCTATGTTCATGTTTAAATATATATATTTTTTAATTTGTATTGTTTTTAAAACTACAATAAATAGTAATAACCGAGCAAAGCTCGGTCACCCAGATATTATATATATTATCGTACAATAGGAATAGAACAGAAAATTACTTTTTTTTTTTAATTTGGTTTTATTTTGCTTACCGGAAAACAGTGATAAGAATTTTGACCAAAATGCATAATAAGAGTTCTTAATTTTGAATTCGAATCATTGAAAACGCTGATTTTGAAAACTGCTCATATCTCGAAAGCCCTAATTTCAATTAAAAAAAAAATACAAAACATACTAGGTATGCTGTCCTTTCTGAGTAATCTTAAACAAACCGCTGTAACGATTTTGATCGAAATGCATATTAAAGATAATATCAGTATTCTAAAAAAGAATAAATCGGTTTTTTAATTATTTCTCAAAAATGACTACCCAAAAGTTAGGTTAGGTTTTTGGGAAGTTATGACCTGTCAGAGCACCTACCAACTTAGACAGTGATGATCTGTCAAACTTCAAGAGTTTGTTGGTCCGTCTTTTGTCATATTCAGGCCAAAGCTTCCTTGATATTTCACAGGTTGTTAGTGTTTTCCACCTGTTGTTGGCTTTCATTCGGATCTTGTTTTCCACCCGTTCTCTGAGGTTACAGAGTGGTGGTTTGATCGATTGTAGTGCCTGATCATGGTCTATTGCAGACCCCTTTCTTGCCAGTTCGTCTGCAATCTCATTGCCGGCTTTGTCCCTGTGTCCAGGAACCCAGCAGAGATTTACATTATGCTGCGAGCCAAGAGCTTTGAGCTCTTCGCGACAGCTGCGAATTAGCTTTGATTTGATTTCAGTAGCCGAAATAGCTTTAATGGCTGCCTGGCTATCAATGAATATGGTAATATCATTACGTGGTATTGCCCTCATTGACACCATACACGCCGCTTCCATAATTGCCAGAACCTCGGCCTGGAAGACACTGCTATGATCAGGAAGCCTGATTGAGCGGCGTATGTTTAATTCCTCCGAGAATAGACCGGCTCCAGTGCCATAGTCCATCTTTGATCCATCTGTGTAGATGGATATAGATTTCCTTTAAGCGGGTTCGTTTGTTTCCCATTCCTCCCTGCTCGGAAAGGAGCAGGAGAATGGCTGGTCGAAATCTATGTAGGGAGACATGTAGTCAGAGCTAACATCGTTCTCTACGTATCTCTTCAAAATCTGCGCATGTCCTGTAGCATTAGGATTCCAGCCTTGTGTTTGGCTAATCCTGAGTGCACTTTTGACGGCTGATTCTTGCATATATAGGTCCAGGGGGAGCAAGTTGAGAATGGCCTCCAACCCAGCGGTTGGTGTCGTTCTGATTGCACTGGTTGTTCCTATACATGCTAATCTTTGTATTTTTGTCATTTCTTTCAGATTGGTAACCTTGTCCGCGGCTTGCCACCAGACTAAGTTGCCATATGTGAGTATCGGTCGCACTATAGCCGTGTACATCCACAGAATTACTCTAATGACTACCCAAAAGCCGATCTCTGTTCATATATACATATTTTTAAAACTCAATGACGAACTTTAAGATTCAAATTGCAACAGCCATTATAGAAATGCAATAACAGCAACGCAAAAACTTATTTTTTTTTAGCAAATATTACCCTCTTTTTTTTTTTTTTTCAACTAAGGTAGGTGACCCAAATAAGGCCCACCTTATAGTTTTTCCTTAATAACTTATAAAGTTTTTCCTTAATAAATTATAGTTCAGTTATCTATATAAAAACACAACGTTTATTTGTTAAAAAACCCAATTTGAAATATATTTTCAAGACATTTTTAAAAACCTTACCTTGAGCCTTATTACGAACACCTGTTCTGAATAAGGCCCATACATAAATCTGTTCAGTTACTTGGGTTATTCCGCGAAAATAAGAAGTATTTTGTCATAAAACAAATAAAACAACGTAGTTTATTATTAACTAGGGACCCGCCCGGCTTCGCACGTAGGGTTCAGCCTGCGTTTGCAATGTAAGCGGAACAAATGTAATTTTTTACGACATCACATTAGAAACCTCAAAAATAACAGTATTTCTCCACTATTTAATGGATTTTATTGTAAATATAAACCTTCCTCTTCAATCACTCTATCTATTAAAGAAAACTGCATCAAAATCCGTTGCGTAGTTTTAAAGATTTAAGCATACATAGGAACATAGGGACAGAGAAAGCGACTTTGTTTTATACTATGTAGTGATGATGATATTATTTATTAATACAAATCAAAAAATTAACACAGCGTTCTTGACTAGAAAGAAAAATTAAAACAAAAAGATTAAAAAAACACGTTTAATAAGCTTCAAGGCCATGTCCATATCATCTGACGACCATTCTGTACGCTTTCTGTTCCCTAATATACTCGCCTTTGATATTTTATCTAAACCAACCCAAAAAAAAGTGTAATCTTTCATATTCCTAATAAAGCCTGTTAATATTTTCGGTGGGCCTTTTTAGGAACATGAAAAACTTTTCTTTACAAACATTTTAACGAAAATCTACTCAAAGAATTGAAATAATACTTAAACCATACTAAACCTTAGTTTTATAAGTGGAACCTATATTTAGTGTAAAAACTAGACTTACCCTTACCCTTAAAAAAAATCACTAACTTGTATCGTCTGTAGGAAAAAACGCGATTGCGTCGGACGGAAAATTCTATCGATTTTAGTGTGGACATAGGTGGCAGATACCTCAATGAGCTACTTCGACGTATTTGGAGCTGAGGTCATTGAGGATTTTTCAGCACTAGTCAGGGTGTTGAAATAGAGATGGTGGCGGAAGAGCCCTTAATGGGTCAACGGCAGCTCTCACATCCCCGCAGCGGGTTACTGACTCCGGAATATTCCGGCTCCTTTTGCCCAAGGGGTTACAGAAAGGGCCTGGTCCTCCAGGTTGGGGGTTGTGCGTGGGGTTAACTACCCTACCACGGAAAAAAAGCACTGTTGCGAAGCAACCAAAAGCCTCGGATAAGGACGGATTCACTGTTGACGACCCTGCAAAACGAAAAAAGGACAATGACGTTCGGATCTGCACGTGGAATGTTCGAACTCTGAACAGACCGCGTGCAGCCGAACAACTAGCGGAGGCCCTAGACTGCTACAAAGCAGGTATCACCGCCATCCAGGAAGTGCGGTGGGATGGGCCGGGCAAAAGGAGGATGAAAAACTGTGACATTTACTACGGTGACTGCTACAGAGAACAAAAGCAGCGTCTATTTGGATGCGGATTTGTTGTAAGCGGCAGACTTAGGCAAGAAGTCTTGAGCTTTCGACACGTTAGTGAACGCCTTACAACTATCCGCATCAAGGCTAAATTCGCCAACATCAGCCTGATATGCGCTCACGCCCCCACAGAAGATAAAGACGATGCTACCAAAGAATGTTTCTACGAGCTCCTCGACAAAACATATGAGCAATGTCCTAAGCATGACGTTAAAATCGTCTTGGGTGATTTTAACGCCAAAATAGGAAAGGAGGACATCTTTGGTAGCACAATCGGAAAACACAGCCTACACGACACCACGTCTGGAAACGGACTTAGGCTGATTGATTTTGCTGCGGGACGTAATTTTACCATAGCTAGTTCACGGTTTCCTCACCTCAATATACACAAAGGAACATGGCGGTCACCTGATCATCAAACCGTCAACCAAATTGATCACGTTGCGATCGACGCAAGGCACTCCTCCAGTATTCTAGATGTCCGAACTTTCCGAGCGGCCAACATAGACTCGGACCACTACCTTGTTGTAGCCAAGGTACGGATGCGGATATCCAAGACGCCACAACAACGAGAAAATACTGTGAGGAGATTTAACGTTGGACGACTACAAACGCAACAAACCGCCAGAACCTTTGCCGATCGCGTATCCCTCAACCTCTCGAGAAGTCCTATGCTGCCAGCATCAAGTGCCGAAGACCAGTGGCGCCGATGCCAAGAAGCCATCAAAAACGCCGCAACTGATGTGCTCGGTTTCACCAGCCCACCCCCCCGAAACCCCTGGTTTGACGAAGAGTGCCGGCAAGCACATGCAGCAAAACAAAGTGCCTACGAAGCGTCGCTGCATAGAAGGACGAGAGCAGCTCGTCAGCTCTACGAGCAAAAAAGGAGGGAAGAACATCGGCTTCTCCGGAGAAAAAAGAGAGAGCATGAGAAGCGCGCGATCGAGGATATAGAGAGGTGTTACTCCAGGAACAATGTTCGGAAGTTTTACCAAAAGGTAAAAAGAACGTGTCATGGCAACAAGACCCGAACGGAGACCTGTAGAGACGAGCAAGGAAACCTTGTAGTAGAGTCACAGTCGGTGCTGAGGACATGGAAAAACCATTTCTGCAGACTGCTAAACGGCGAAGACGACACAAATTCCGCTGTTAGGCAGAACGATCCATTCAACCTGGACGATGACAGCCAAGATTTCCGTCCACCTGACCAAAATGAAGTGAGGATAGCAATATCTAAGCTTAAATCCAACAAGGCTGCTGGTCCAGACGGCTTACCTGCCGAGCTCTTCAAGGCAGCCGGAGATGACTTGGTAGAGTGCATACACCAACTCATCTCCAAGATTTGGTTAGAGGAAAGTATGCCTGATGAATGGAACCTCAGCATTGTTTGCCCGATCCACAAGAAAGGAGACCCTCTAAACTGCGCCAACTACAGAGGCATCAGTCTCCTGAACACTGCGTATAAGATCATGTCTGCTGTATTGTGTGAACGCCTGAAACCATTCGTCAACGATCTGATAGGTCCCTATCAGTGCGGTTTTAGGCCCGGTAAGTCCACGACCGATCAAATATTCACACTACGGCAGATCCTGGAAAAAACCCAAGAATACCAGATCGATACTCACCATCTTTTTATCGATTTTAAGGCCGCATATGACAGCGTTTATAGAGACGAGCTATACAGAGCCATGTCTAGTTTTGGCATCCCTGCCAAACTTGTCAGATTGTGCAGAATGACGATGGAGAACGCTCGCTGCTCCGTAAAGGTCGGAAACAATCTCACCGAGACCTTTGATGTCAAAAAAGGATTTAGACAAGGTGATGCGCTGTCATGTGACTTCTTCAACATCATTCTTGAGAAGATTGTGCGAAACTCACAAGCCAACACCAGAGGCACAATTTTCTATAAGTCTGTGCAACTGCTTGCATACGCTGACGACATTGACATTGTTGGTACAACACAGCGAGCTGTCACTGGTGCGTTTGCAAGTATTAGTACAGAAGCGGCAAAAATGGGTTTAGTGGTGAATGAGGGTAAAACAAAATATATGCTGTCAACAAGAAGGGACACACGACATCGACGAATCGGGCAGAACGTCACGATAGACAGCTATAACTTTGAGGTAGTTAGGGACTTTGTCTACCTCGGCTCCGCTATAAACTCTGATAACGACATCACATCAGAAATCAAACGAAGAATCACACTTGCCAACCGCTGTTTCTTTGGCCTAAGACGGCAATTGATTAGTAAGGCCTTGTCAAGAAGCACTAAGGAGATTCTATATAAGACTCTCATCATCCCTGTCCTGCTCTATGGCGCAGAAGCATGGACCCTAGCAAAAACGGATGAGGATCTTCTTGGTCGCTTCGAACGCAAAATTCTTCGAGTGATTTTTGGTCCCGTTTGCGTTGACGGGCTTTGGAGGAGAAGATTTAACAGCGAACTCTACGAGCTGTACAGCGACATCGACCTAGTCAGAAAAGTACGCATCAGTCGTCTAAGATGGCTGGGACATGTAGAGCGAATGGACACCAACGCTCCGGCCCGAAGAGTCTTCGATTCTAACCCGGAGGGACAACGCAGTAGAGGAAGACCTCGCCTTAGGTGGCGCGCACAAGTGGAAGGGGACCTCAACCAACTTGGAGTGCGCAACTGGAGGCAGTTAGCCAAAGATCGCGCTAACTGGAGAGGCGTATTGGTTGAGGCCCAGGTCCACCCCGGACTGTAGCGCCACCTAAGTAAGTAAGTAAGTAAGGTGGCCAGAAGAACATTTAAAATATAATTCCTGTTGCTTGTCGGTTACGCCAACTTTTGCACACTGGGCCTTATTAGGTTATGGGCCTTATTTGGATCACATACACTGAGAAAACTAAATTTAAAAATATGGGTACCAAACCCGAAAATTTCTTTCCTACACCCATAACTTGGCAAGCTTACCCATACCCATGTCTTGGATGTCATTCCCAAATCGAGGCCGATGCAGCCAACTAAGAGTTACCATAGCTCTTTAGGACGCGGTTGTTAATAAAATTAATTTGGGTCGGGTATGAACACCGTACACCAATGTCCTGTTACCCGCTAGGCTTGCTATGTTTGTTTACAACAACCTTTTATCAGCTGCGTTACCTAGTCGTTACGGTGCAAGCACTGCCATACGGCTATGATAGCTTTTTTCTGTACAGTTCTGCTAAGGCTATAAGGTTGTCCTGGCTCGTAGAATAAGTGACAACTGAGTGGTTTTAGGTATAACAACTGACATGCGGCTATGACAGCTCCGTGTTGGTCTAAGCAATTCTCTATCTTCGTTTCTACTGCTATTAGTATCGAAGACATCGCGCTGTTCAGACGCGTTATTAATTTCGCCAGGTAAGAGTTCAATTTTTTTTTTAAAACTGTTCTAATATTTTTGTATGCATCTAAATGTATCAAGAGTGAAAAAAAGACACCGACTCTTTTTCAATTTTATTTTTAAATACAACAGATAAGGACGAACATATGCAGCTATGAATCGGGTTTCAAGAGACAGCTGCCAAACCCATTTGGGTTGTCAGAACCTCTCAGTAAGGTGCTAACAGCTCCGTATGTAAGACTACTACAAATCTTAAAAGAGGCTGTGACAGCCTTTCAGAAGGTTCGGACAGCTCTGTATATGGGTACCATAAATCTGTTGAGAGGCTGTGGTAGCCTCCACTGCCTTTGCATTAGCTCTGGAAAGAGGTATTAGCAGCTCTGTATGCGGGTCTGATAGCAAACTTGGATGTCCTGAAATATATTTTGTTGGTTACTGGAGCTCTGTTAATGTGCTGTACCCATATGACTGAAGGCATCACACCTTACTTTTGGTTGTAGCAGCAACAAAGTTAGCAGTTGATGTGCCTACACAAACAGAGCTGGCGCATTTAGTAGGGCTATCGTAGCTCTGTAGTTTTCTAAGTGTACCTTACATTTGTTTTGAATATAAGGGTGTCCCTTATATGGGATACAACATACAACCAAACAATTTTTTAATTTTTTCACGCATACGGCATACCCTTTGTTTTTGTTTTTTTCTTTTTTCTTAATGCCAATACTAACTTCGATGCAAAATAGTTTGCTCCTGGGATGATGTTAACACGTGCCGACTAGACAGCAAAGTCAACATTGAAAATCTATACGAAACATTTTTTTTTGACATGCATCTATTTCATTTCAGTTTCAACTGTATATTAAATAACCATACTTAACACTTAAAATAGAACAACTGGTAACAACAAGAAATTATTGCTGATACTTCCTGCTCAACACATCTTTTCTGCAGTCAGGATATAACTTCCTGTGCTTTTTCACACAACGAAGAAGAGATTGTTTTTGCTCTTCTTCTGCTGAATGATTCTTTGCTGCTTTCGAAATCAACTAGTCTACTTTTTCATAATCTTTAAATTTTTTTCAGAAAGCATAAGTCTTGAAATGGTGCTTTTAGTGCTGAACTACACTGCAACCATGGTTTAACATAAACCATAACAAAAGAAACACAGATCTCTTTCAATCCGAAACTATCTTTTTTTGTCAATTTAAGTTACGAGCGTAGCAAAAATAACGGGTGATTTCTTAAGAGGTTTAGAACTTTAAAAAAAAAAAAAAACACAAAAAATTCGAAAAAATGAATGAAATATTTATTTGAATCGATAGTTTGAACCTTGCAATTTAATGTTTAAAGATAATTTCATGCAAATGTTGACCGCGGCTGCGTCTCAGGTAGTCCATCCGCTGAGTCCAATTTTGGCATACTCTTTCACACATATCGGCCGGTATCTCACGAATGAATGCATGGATGTTGGCTTCCAGTGCGTCAATCGAAGCGGGCTTGTCCCTATACACATTAGCCTTGACATACCCCCACAAAAAATAATCTAATGGTGTCAAATCGCACGATCTAAGCGGCCAATTGACCGGCCCGAAACGTGAAATTAACTGTTCACCAAACTCGCCTCGCAATTGCGCCATTGTTTCGCGTGCTGTGTGGCATGTGGCACCGTCTTGTTGAAACCACATATCATGCAAGTCAAGAACTTCCATTTCGGGCAAAAAAAAAGTTTGTTATCATCGCTCGGTAGCGTTCACCATTGACAGTAACGCTGCGATTCGCATCATCTTTGAAGAAATATGGCCCAATAATGCCGCCGGCCCATAAACCGCACCAAACAGTGGCTTTTTCGGGATGCATTGGTAGCTGTTGCAATGCTTCTGGCTGATCTTCGCTCCAAATGCGGCAATTTTGCTTATTTACGTACCCATTCAACCAAAAATGAGCCTCATCGCTGAACACAATTTTTCGATAAAAAAGCGGATCCTCGGCCAGCTTTCCAAGAGCCCATTCACCAAAAATTCGGCGTTGTGGTAGGTCGGCTGGCTTTAGTTCTTGCACAAGCTGTATCTTAAAAGGCTTTACGCACAAATCCTTCCGCAAAATTTTCCACGTAGTGCTGTAACAAAGGCCTAACTGCTGGGAACGGCGTCGAATCGACATTTCGCGGTCTTCTGTCACACTAGCTGATACGGCCGCAATATTTTCTTCACTACGCACAGTACGTAAACGTGTTGGTGGTTTAATGTCCAACAAAGTAAATTTGGTGCGAAATTTGGTCACAATCTTCCGAATAGACTGCTCAGAAGGTCGAGAATGCCGATCATAAAATGGAAGCAGCGCGCGATGAACATTTCGAACCGAGCACGAATTTTGATAGTAAAATTCAATAATTTGCAAGCGTTGTTCATTTGTAAGACGATCCATGGTTAAATTGCAAACCAAACTGAAGCTGTTTGACAGTGACACAAGGTACTAAACACACGTCAGCTGTCAAAACCAGTGTTGCCAAAACCAAACCAGCTAAAAAATCACCCGTTACATATATTTAACGCATAAATTGCTTATTGGAAAATCCACAATGTTAAGCCCTAGAGATTCCACTGTAGCCTGAAGTATATAAACAGTGTCTCTTATGTTTCACTGACATCTCTAACAAAGTCCTTTCTTCCTCGTTTTGAGGTTGCCTCAGATGACGGTTTAGGGGCAGTAGGAAGACTTTCGCTGCTTTCGTCGGAGCTTGTAAATATGTCGAGCTCCTCAGGAATTAAATCCTCCAACAACGCTAATGAAGGAGATGGTATTGCCGATGACCTATACTTACTACGTTTGTGTTTTTCTTCTAATCGCCTTCGTCTTAACCTATCTTCCTTTTCAGCTTGTCTTTTATCAACCCGCGCTGAACAGCCCGGTCGTCCTGGCTGTCGCTGATGCTGTAAAAAACTCTGTTCTCTTCTATTTTAACTTTTTGAAGAGCTCAGTATGAGCTATGTCAAATATATGATTCTCGTCGCTTATGCAACTCATGGGTTTTCTTTGAATTTGTTTGCAATTCCGTCCAAGCTTGATACAAACTTATAAGCTTCTTCACAGAGTTGGGTAGTGATTTTGTAAGGATTCTTGCCTTTTCCCAAAAAATAGTACACTCGCGAATTAACTGATTTAAAAATACGTGTATACCGTTTAAAAACTAAAAATGCAATAAAAATTTGCTTAGGCTTGCTACTACATATTTCAGTGTAACTTGTACTGACACACCTGCCTCGGGATATTCAGTTTATAGCTGCTAATGCAAATTCAAACAACAAAAAAAAACAAATCTCTGAATTTTTGCATACACATACAATATATGTAAATTCATCGATCTATCACGAACAATAATTTCAATCATAAACAAATTAAACCAGAGTCATTAATCTAGTCCTATTACGCTTGTCCTCGTACTCAAAAATTTGTAAAGTGGAACAGCTATAAAATAGTGCAGTAGGCGCTTTTAACTCTCTAACCAGACCTATCAACTTTCAAATACTCCCATTGTTATTTGATAAATGATGTACTGCCGTACAACACGAATAGCCCAAAAGTGGATTTTATTTAATATATACGCCGTTTCTTTTATCTAGCATCGCTTCTCAGACTTTAACCTACCTAATAAAATCAGAAAACAAGGAGCCAAACTTTTGAAAGTCTTGTTCGTTCGACCCAGTCGTGCACTTTATTTTTGTCCATCTAACTTTAAGTTTGGCTCTGCAAGTAAAGGGCCTTTCAAGCCTCTGCTCCGAAGTATGATTGCTAAAATAATGAATCGTTTGTTCTTCGGTTTGAGGTAGATAGCTGTGAGTATTAAAAATTCCGATCATATCATGATAAATCTGTCACTTGTCAGCATTTAAAAAAATTCAAACGTGTAGAAGAAGACTCAACCTACTGCCGTTAAAAAATCAATTCCTCAACTAAATTTAATAAAACCGTTCAACTTGTCATTCAAAGTAGTCCTTGCATTTTGCATTAACAGTGGCCGCATTCTTTGTTGACGTTAAAACGACGTGACTATAGTTTGGAATAATGTCATTCTGACGTAGCTGGAACCTAAAATGACACAGCCTCTATTGCATTGTACTCCTCATTTTCTCAGTGCATTGTGTATGGAAAGTGAATGATTCTGAGAACTTGTTTAAAATTTCACAGCTCCATAGAACACGGTTAGCAATGTTGGTTAGAAATAAACTGCTGTAAATTTCAAACAGGGTTCTAAGATTGATTTTCTCATAACTTGGGCACACCCGTTCACACTTAACGTTTCTTTTTGCTTATGTTAGAAACAATTTATAAATGTGAGGTCTTATATTATTCAATTTGTTTATTATACACATTTTGGATGATGTCTTTACAAAATAAAATCCAAAGAAAGCTTCAAAACGACTGACTTATTTCAATTGCTTATTTTGTTTGTGAACACACAGCTCCGGTGGTTTATTCAGCCGTAACATCCACGCCGTGCTTCTTGGCCTCGGCGACCATGCACATCATGTAAAGCTCGGCAGCCTCACAACTATTTCGGATGCAAACACAAATTATTACTCCCTCAACAATATATATACCTATACGTACTGATCATCCGGAACGGTAATCTTACTGCAAACAGTGGCGACTTCTATGGAGGTTTGTAACTTTTCAGGATCGTCCTTCGAAATTTGTTCTGCCATTTTGACTGCAACGTCGTTATCGAATTTTCCATCGGCATTCATCTAGGGGGAAGGAGCTCATTTATATTGATTCAATTTCAAGACTGCACTTCCCCTTACCAAGTTGAAAGTCTTCATCATGCATGAACGGAGACATTTGGATTCCCTATTCTGAGCCGGCATGTATTTCATCGTGTTGTGAACGTCGGCTTAAAGTTTGAGCAATTGGCATCAAAAATTTCAAAAATAAACTGTCTGAATTTGTAAATTTACCTTCTGTAGCGCCGCTTTCTTTGGCACAATCTACAGAAGCAGTACGCGTCTTCTCAAGGATTTCTTCATTTACAACGCCAGCCTGTCAAGTGATCGACATTTTAAGTTTACATGCAAAAACTATCTTACCAGAGAAATCAAACCTTAATTCCGGATGCGAGGAAGCACAATGCGATAACTGCGATGAGTTTCATTTTAGTGGTGGCTTGAGTCTTTTGCTGAATAGTGACAACACTGATTGCTGATTGACGATTTAACGGCAGTAGACTACTTCTTATATACAGTTTTCGATTCGTAAAAATAATGACAGCTGACAGTCGTGTCACGAGCGTTCTACAGCAATTTATATGAACTTTTGGACCTTTGATACTAATTGCAGTCATGCGGAAAGTAGGTAACTTTTAGTGACCTTCGGTCACGAAATGGAGTAGGTATGTCACTGTCATTAGGCAGGCAGCTGCGGGGTGGTTGGTGTTGCTAACGTCTATTCTGCGGCTCAGTGGTTTCACTTAAAAAACTATGAAGCAGAACCTTCGTCGTTGTCATAAAGTACGACAAATGTTTGAAATGTGCTTTGTGCCCATTATATAGTCATTTATTAGACATACGACAACTTGTTGTCCACAAGAGTCCTTTTTAATTTTTAGATATTTTCAATTACTTAAATTCAAAATTACATGCAATATAAAATTTCAGTTCGTCTGATAGTACGTTCTATATACGTTCTATACACCTACTATACATCTACTTTACAAATAATTTTCGTTAGACTTCAACACCCGAGGTTTTTTTGCTTTTCACAATCCAATTATGTTAAAATTTACAAACCAATTTATTTATTACCTACGTGAAATGATAGAATAATATCTAAAACGGTGTTAAGATTGAAGAGGAGTATGTAATTCAAAATTTCTAGTTTGAAAGTATTTTTTTTTTTTGTCAAAAATAACTGATAGAAATAACTCGATTTTAAAATACTATGAAAGATCAGCCATCTGGCTTTCGAAACTTGTGTTATAGTCTAAACGGCCGTTATTGGAGATTGGGCGTTGGGGTCGTTTTGGATGACATGCATTTTGAAAAAAGTTAACGATAATAATGCTCAATGCGTCCGTTCTGGAGCACATGAATGCGACTGTAATTTGGCATTTGCAGTTTCGGGCTCAAAAAAGTTGTGAGCATTTTTTGTTTTTTGTTTTTCTACACTTACTTGTTTTAGAAAGGTAGGTTTAAGGCTTATAGCAAATTTTTATTCTCAATTTCATTGTTTTGAATACAGATTTTTACTCTTTTATTGTTTGTTAAGTTGTGTAAGTGTAATGTAAGCTATGGTAAGGTTAGGTTAGGTTAGGTTAGGTGGGGTTGTGAGATCGTTACTTTAAACTTTAATAAAAAGTTACAAAACAAAACATTCGTTCTGACAACGGCTGTATACTTACTCTAATGAAATAATGCATTTACTTTGATTTTACTTTATTCACAATCCTATATAAATAAAAGTGTTAAAGGCCCTTTCAAGGCGCTGCTTTTACAATAAATTAAAAACAAATCTTATTTCAAAAAAAAAAACAAAAAAAAGAGTCTGAAAAAGTGCTGCCAGTTTCGCGTTTTCGGAACTAGACAGAACTAAACAGTTTAAGAACGCATTAAATGAAGCTGCTAGCGTTTTTTATTTGATAATTTAGTCAACATATTCTCATTACACTTTGACTTGGCATCGTCCTAAAATTCCTCTGAAACCCTTCATGCAATGCGCAAATTTGTTACCGCTTTTGCTGTAATGGAAGAATTTTTGTAAAAAGACGAAATAATAGCATTTGCCCATGATATCGTTCAATAGATGGCCAGGACCACCATATCGGATCTAGAAGGACTGTGTCCTACATTTGTCATCGAGACAAGTAGATATACCTACCTAGCTATATACGCTTTTGGACTTGAAGCCTTTCAAAATTGAAAATTACTAAAATATGAAATTATTAAAATATATCAGAAATTAAATACTGGTGCTAAATTTATCTATTATTAGACATCATACAATTTTTAATTCGGTGAACAAGAAAAACTTTATATTTAATGCTTGTTTGCATTTCACTTCTTTTTAGTTTTTTGTACAATTGTATAATTTTTTTAAATATTTTTCTTGAGTAAATACAACGTACTGGTTTAGTGGTTAGTGTGTTGGACTACTAAGGGAGGGTTCCCTGGTTCGATTCACAAAAAAAAAAATTCCATCTTAAGGTTGTTTTTTTTTTCACTGCGTCACCTCTCGCGAACGTCTGACAAACATTCGAGGGTATAACATTTGGCTCACTA
Source organism: Cheilosia urbana (assembly GCA_946477585.1). Lineage (NCBI taxonomy): Eukaryota > Metazoa > Arthropoda > Insecta > Diptera > Syrphidae > Cheilosia > Cheilosia urbana. The sequence goes on along the minus strand of OX297854.1, from coordinate 58,613,120 downwards.
TTATAGTGTTGCGATAGGCAACTGCGTAACATTTTAAAGATTTTTATTTGGAAATAATAGCATTTGAAACATTTTTGAAGCGCCTTCTCCAACTAAAAAAGGACCAAAATAGATACAAATTTGCTGCCAAATTGCAATCACACAACGACGGTACTTGCTTTTTAGCTGAAAAACTATTATAAGCTATTGTTGCTTACAGCATTACTTGATTTTTAAAGTTTTATCGAAGTCGAAAATGGGGTTTTCGAGATATGAACAGTTTTTAAAACTAGCGTTTTCGGTGCTTTGAATTGAAAATTAAGGACATAATAATTTTGAAAAGATCAATTTTACTCTAGGTATGTCTTATGGTCAAAATTGTTAGTGCCGTTTTCAGATATACTAAAGAAAACTAAATTTTTTTAAAAATACTTTTTTCAAAAATCTATTTCACGATAATACAGAGAAAAATTGAGTTTGCAATTAAGTTAGAAATGACCGTATTACCATAGAAATTAATTTTTGTTACAATCGTATGGACCGTTTTTGAGATTATGTCGAAATTTCAAAAGTACCGTTTTTAACCAAAAACTGGGTATGCACTATGCAGTCATGGTAATTTCTAACAAATCAAACCGAGTACCATTAATATTGAAGTTAGAGTGCAAAAAAAAAAGCGGCCCCGAAGTGTAAGCCCACAAACTCCAAATCCGAAGTTTGAACGATATCCGGGCAGCCGTTTAGGGTGTGGAAGGACGGACAGACAGACAGACAGACAGACAGAATTTTTCGCCCCACTCTTTTGAGTTCCTATATCATCTTAATGTCAGAATTGATTAACATCTCGAGTTCGAAATTTCCTACGAAAACAATAGGTACCTATCTGAGTCTTACTACGTAATGGTGAAAGTTAAAAATTATAACGCATTTGAATTATAGGTTGGTACCTACTGTAAATATTTGCGATAAAGTTGATTAATTTGATTGTTGGTACCTCAAAATTAAAAGTCGAAACTATAGTTAGTTTCGTAATATGTAAGTAAAACTCGAGCTTACGGTTTGGATGTTCGTAAGGCCCAAAACTATTTTTTCTTCGATTGTATAGACCTGTACTACTGCGGAGATTTGACTATATTCGTCGGATACCGTTCGGCCTCCGTAGACGTCAACTGAGGAAATTATGTCACATAAAGTCAGCCAGCTGTCAGGTACTTATCAATGTACCTACTTTGAAAATCCCCATCAAAGTTGATCTTTAAAAAAGAGCTTTTCATTTTAAAGGTTGGAAGCGATTGAGGAAAATAAAGGGTGGTTAAATTTTAAGGGCCGATGTTGAATGTGAACCACTCCGAAACGTCAAGTTTTTTTCTGTATTTCATTTGACATTTCTCAATTTCAGTATAACTCAATTGGTATGGAACCATGGAAAGATACAAAATCAAGCAACGCGTTAAAGTAATTCAGGCTTATTTTGAAAATGGGCGTTCAAATCAAAATGCATATCGTGCACTTCTTGATTTTTTCGGGCGATTTAATCATCCAAATGTGCGTACAATCGGAAAAATCGTGCAACAATTTGAGCAAACCGGGTCCGTAGGAGATGTGAAAACACCAGTGCATGCTCGTACAGCTCGTATTGCAGAAAATATTGCTGCTGTTCGCGATAGTGTGACTGAAGAGCCGTCCACCTCAACTCGTCGTCGTGCCCAACAATTTCACCTCTCACGTGAGATGATAACGAACTTTTTATGGCCCGAATTTGAAGATATGGATGTGGACGATATGTGGTTTCAACAGGACGGTGCCACTTGCCACACAGCTAACGAAACAATGACTCTTTTGCGCGACAAATTCAATGACTGTGTTATCTCACGTGGTGGCGATGTCAATTGGCCGCCAAGATCATATGATTTGACACCGTTGGACTTCTTTCTTAGGGGTTACTTAAAAAAAAGGTGTACGTCGATAAGCCAGCAACAATTCAAGAGCTAAAGGATGAGATAATTCGAACTATTGACGACATAGAACCTCAATTATTGCTCAGCGTCATGGAAAATTTGGGGCATCGGATGGAGGTGTGCCGTCGAGGTCGCGGCGGCTATTTGGCCGATATTTTATTCCACGCATAATTGAACAATCACAGTATTATCACAATAAAAAGTAATGACAATAATTTCCCAAATAATTTGTGTTTTATTCAAAATCAACATCGGCCCTTAAAACTTAACCACCCTTTAAAGCAATCTTAAATTTCAAATTTCATGTTTTTTATTAACTACTAATTATAACAAAAGTAGGAATAGTTTAAAAAAAAAAATAGCTATATTCAACATAACAAAGTAAGGAATTATTTTTTAAAACTAAATTTAATCGCCAGACCTTCTTTGCTACAAATAGGGTGGTCCAACCATAATGCACGATGTTAATTATTGTAAATAAAACAAAATTCAGGGGATTATCTGAATTTCTTAATATTTTACGCAACCGATCCGCGTTTCATACAAATGTTGTTGTTTTCAATCCGCATCAAAATCGATGCAGATCTCGAAGAGATAACACACATACACGCAATAAAAGTTTTATTTTTCGAAAAAAAAAGGATAAATTTAAAAAGTTTACGAACAGTCAATTGATCTTTCCGATTTAGAAAACAAACAACCCGTCCCCAGTTCCCGGCAATGGTGAAAATGATGAAAAAACATCCAGACATCTTTTCTTCGCATTCTAACACCTCTTCTAATGCTCCTAGTATCACTATTACTAGCAATTTCTTCTAAATATAAGAAAAATACAATGCTATCCATGTTCATACACTTTATAAAAACAAAATCGAATAAGAAAAGATTTTCATTTGACAGCTGACTCGCTGGACTACAAGCAATCGGTAATGCGGTTTTGCGGACCGATAATGTAGTCCATCCGCCGTTTTCAATGATAGGTTTTCACTTGTGAAGTGATCAACTGCGGATCGGATTGAATCCGTCCGGCGGATTCAATGATCGACCTGATTATAATAGAAGGATACTAGCTGACCCGGCGAACTTTGTTCCGCCCAAATCTATGTTTATAAAAATTGAGCCTTAAAATTGTGTTCGTTTGTCGCCAATTCACGCCTTAACGCATTTACCGATTTTAACCAAACTTTAACACATCTTTGGTATTCGTCTATATGTGATATTTGTGAAGTTTAGTTGCAAATGGTAAACGAATGTTTGTGTAATTTGTTTACAAAAAACGGTGCAAAAAAATATATTTGTGGCGCTGTTGTCGATATCCTAAACCAGTCAACCGATTTAAATGACATTTTGTGGCTGTGTTTGGTCGGTTACAGTTTGAAGATACGATACTATTTTGGTATGGTGGGTACGGCTATATGTAAAAGAGACTGACGTCCGTATGTGCGTGCACTCATAACTCGGGAATGGATCGTGGTTCGGTGAAGATTTGGTGTTAAACATATTTTCTGATGCCAAATCTAAAAAACTAAAAAAAAAAAAATTTCGTCAAAACAAAAAGCAAAAATGTTGTGGACAACTTAATCACTATTTAAAGTATCTATGTGTTTTTTTAACTATCGCAGAGATTTTTCATAAGCTACATTTTTTGTTTTGCCCTGAGTAGTAGTATAAATAAACAGAACTGATGGCTTTCCTACACGTGAACATGATACATATAATTGTCCGTGGGAGAAGCATGGATACTCTAGGTCGATTCCACACAATTCCAACGATTGTCCTTGCGCCTTATTTATTGTCATAGCGAACGCGAGACGTGTCGGAAATTGCAATCTTTTGAATTCAAAAGTTAAATCTGTTGTAATCATTGGAATACGCGGAATCAATACATCTTCACCTTTAAATTTTCCTTTTAAATTCGTTGCTTCAATAAGATTGTTCATAACCTTTTTTACTGCTAATCTTGCACAATCGAGGATGATTTATATTCCGAAGAAGAATAATTGGTGCACCAACTTTCAATTGTAAACGATGAGGCGGCAATCCAGATAAATCTAACGAATTCAAAAATTCCGTCGGATAATTGACAGCGTCATCTTGATTTGTGACCGTGTCTACTGATTGATACGTTACAATCTCACCAGGCACATCAGTTAAAATATCCGCATTCAATTGGCCGACGTCCTTATTTTTGGCAGCCAATATTGCTCTTTCAGCTAACCAATTGTGATTTTTATAATTTTGCACAATGTTTGGAAAAACACTTGAAACCAATTGTTGTTTTGTTTGTGCGAAATTACAAAAATTATCTGGCAAAGTGATTAGTCCAGTGTTACCAATAGGAATTTGTCCATTTCCTATCGACAGTAATTGCCTAGAAAATTATTCAGCCGATGGGTCATTTTGTATTTGTACTCTCACATTTGTTGTTAATGTGAGTGTTTGTACATTTCTCCATAAATTTGATGACTTTAAATATGCCTTTAATTCATCTGCTGGAGTTGCACGGGGTATCACTGGCAGTGTTTGACGAAAATCACCAACCAATAATATTAAAGCGCCACCAAATATTTCTTGATTATTACGTAAATCTTTCAAAGTCCTATCCAAAGCTTCCACCGATCTCTTATGTGACATTGTACATTCATCCCATACTATTAATTTGCATTGTTGCAAAACTCTTCCCATTCCAGAATTTTTAGAAATATTACACGTTGGATTTTCATTAATTTGCATATTCAATGGTAGGTGATTTAAGTGCGGAGTGCGCTGTACGACCACCATCCAATGTAGCAGCTATTCCAGACGATGCAAGTGCTAATGCTATATTCTTCGGTGATCTTATAGTAGCTAGTAGCATGGAAATCAAAAACGTTTTTCCGGTACCACCTGGCGCGTATAAAAAAAAACATTCCTCCGCTTTCGTTTAGTAGAGCTTGAATTATTGTATCATATACATTTCTTTGTTCTCGGTTCAATTTCGGCAGATTCAAATTTATAAATGTTGTCAGTTTATTTATAGCGTATTGTTGTTCACGTTGCATTTCTTGATTAAATACGTCATGCAATTGTCAATTAGGAGCTGGCAAACCTAATTGTGACAATGTTTTATTTGCAATTGCTAAGCACATATCTTCAATTATAACTAATGCCTCATTATAAATTTCGAGTGTTGTTGTATTGTCAAAATCTTCCAACTCGTAGTTTTTAACTTCTCGAACGACATCTTGAGACGTCAAATCACTATAAAAGGCCATATAATCTTGATAAACGCCAAAACCATCTAAATCTCCTGAAAATATCTTTGTGTCATCATTTTAAACCAAAAATTGCCACTCATAAGCAGACACATATCCTCGATCAAAATCAAAACTTTGTTGCGCTTTTCATCTCACATCAGATGATTATCCGATCCGATCAATTTATTATTCGATGTCACAGTGCGAATTCGATGCAAAATATCGTCGGCCATAGCACACAACACACCGTCACCAGTTCGCAACGCTTCGAACGAAGTAGGGCCACAAACATTGACCAAAATCATTCTCAAATAGAAGCATTCGTTGTTTTTCGGGTGAACTGTGTATATTCTACCAATAGCATCACTTGCATAAACACCAAGAAATACGGGAACTACTTCACCTTGTTTCCGCCGCTTGAACTTTTTCGACGACGCATTCCAATATCGGGGCATTCCGCAATAAGAAAGTGTTCGTGCAAACTCGTGGCTTCGGCAAGTGTAAGGATCCTGAAAATAATGGACTCAAACACCATCAAACAAATATCAAATCTACTCCACTTTAAAATGTTACTTAATGTAACATAGTAAACATAATTTAAAAGAACAAACTTATTAGGTAGGTACCTATATTTAAAAAAAATTCAAAATTGTTCACAATAACAATTTGCTCGAAAAATAATTGAAACCATTAACAACAACAATTGCTTTAAAAATATTTTTTATTTTTTTTTTTTTTTTTTTTTTTGTATTTGAAATGTCACTACTCGATTTCTATCCATTTTTTTGTTGTTTCAAAGTGCATTTCCCCATACAAACTTTCATAGCCTTTTTCATCCCCTCAAAGTTTTGTTTTCGCGACAAAACATAAATGATATACAGACCAATACCAAATATGTGTGAAAGTTTGGTTCAAATCGATAAATGCGTTAAGGCGTGAATCGATGGCAAACGAACACAATTTTAAGGTTTTCTTTTTATATATAGTTAGTTATAATAATAATATATAAGATGTGACAATTTTGTGTGAAATAAAATATCGGACAAATGCTCGCCACGGCTCCGATGGCGTACCTCTATCCGATGGTCCATATTTTAAATGACAATGATGAGACATAAGGATCAAAGTCGTTAATGTGCCGAATTATATCGACGGACACTTTTTCTTTTAAATATCCCCAAAGAAAGAAGTTCAACATTGTCAAATCAAATAATGATCGCGGAAAAATTAACATCGCCACGATGTGAGATAACAGAACCATTGAAGTCCTCGCGCAAAAGAGACATTGTTTCGTTGGCTGTGTGGCAAGTGACACCATCCTGTTGGAAGCACATATCCTCTATTTCTGGCCACAAGAAGTCCGTTATCATCTCGCGATAGCGTACACCATTCAAGGTAACTGCTTGGCCGACCTCATTTTCGAAGCATTACGGCCCTATGACACCGCCAGCCCATAAACGATAAACCGCGCCAAAAAGTCAATCCTTTTGGATGCATCGGCTTTTCAACAATCACTCGTGTATCCTCATTCGCCCAAATGCGGCAATTCTGCTGTTATAACGAATGAGATAATTCGGCACATTATGTTATGTTGTTACCACTGGTGTTTGAGGGTTCCTTAACTGGTAACTCATGTGAACCATTTACTTCCATTAATAAAGCTAAAAATTTAAGCAGCGCTAGTGTAGCATAGATCACTAAGATCATTGAGGAAGTATTTTCCTAAGTACGCCATCCTTAGATTGGATAGGGCAGGGCAGCTGCAGAGAAGGTGGGTGACGGACTCATCCTCTTCCTCATCACTGCAGCTTCTGCAAAAGTCATTGTATGGCAATCCAAGTCCTTGTGCGTGTCTGCCCAGAATACAATGACCGGTAATGACATTGGCAACCAACGAGATACTAGGTCTGCTTAGTCGCAGAAGCTTCTTGGATCTTTTAGTATCCAGTGTCGGCTAAGTAAGCTTGGCAACATCGCAATATCCCAGATGTTTCCATCCATGGTTTGCTATTCTTGTTGCGTCCGCATTAATTTTTCATTTCATTTTCAAACCCCTGTGATCAAATCGAAAGTGCAACGATCAAGACATATGAACAAAACGAAACAATCCCTGAGATTTGATCTGCATGTAGGTACAGGAATAAGGGTCTATAATGACTTCTGTCTATCTGTTCTGTGACTGTGGTTTGTGGTTTGCCGTCTGAGTACTCAATATTTCACTCAATTTTTATCGCCAAGCGCAAGCAGTTCAGTTCTCTTTCGAGTGCATATTCACTTACCATACCACTTACCACTTCTGGAAAACCTCTCAAAACTCAAATTCACTTTCCTACATAGAGATGGTGTATGGTTACTTAAGGGGAACTCGCACAAAACCTCACCACACCATATATGACTGTGAAATTACCCCTCATTCTGATTGGAAACTTCCCCAAAATTATATACCTACTGGCTGCTGTCGCCTGTCGGTAGTTGGTACCGCTCTTGCTAGGGCTCTCTCACCGCACATGTGTCATCTCACATATGAGTGGACATATGTGATTGCTTCGCTCTGTCTCATTCTGTCGCCCATTGCAAGTGGGTCGAGCGAGTTTCTCTGACCATGGTCAGTCATTCCGTTCGTATGCCCGTTAAGTGTTGCTCACTTGTGTATGCGTTGGAAGTCACACCACCACACACGTCCGACTGGGCACTACAAAAGTACAAATCCGTTATTCGAGTGAAAAAGGAAAATGCTAGTGGCCAACGGGGAGGTGACATCACACTGGATTGGCCAGCGGACTTCACTCTGGCCACCGAATGTGTCGTGTGGCCAAAATGACAAATTGAAAGAGTCCCCCCCAATGCATGTTGGCTTTTTGCGAAAACAGTTATGAAAAACGAACTTAGGGAGTCCACACATTGACCACGCCGGGCGCTGCCACTGCTGCTGGCTTCTTTACAGTGCGTATTGGTGTACCTATACGAGTTTGGGTGGTTGTGCGAAGCACGGGGACGGGGACATTGTATTGTTGGCTAAAAGAGGGGCGAAAGAGATTTGTTGACGGGTCTGATTTTATTGCGCTCATAACGTACACACATGAGAGTAAGAGCATAACCTGGACCTGGATGCCCGTAGCTAGGGAGTAGTGGCTGGTGGCTGGTGGCTGGTAGCTGGTGCTATGCCCACCCACAGCCACGACCCAGTCGTTTGTTCAGGTGCTGCGAACAGATAGATAGATGGGTACCTACAGGGAGCTACATATGTGTATCTCTTTACATCCCTACGTGTGTGTTTGGATGGTTTATTTTATTTCTTTTTCTTTGTCCGTATCCGTGTCCGTGTCCCTTCTGTTCTTTTGATTTTCGCATTAAGAATAAGAAGTTCCTTCGCTTTACATCGGACGTCCTCGTCCATATGTAGCTGGTAGGGAGGTGTAATTGCCCGAAGGCGATTGGGATTGCATGACATATGAGAGTATTTCCGTGGGAGTGTGTGTGTGTGTGTATGTAGGAATGGTAAGTCGCAAGGATGTGTAGGGAATAACGTTTTCCACATCATCTTGGACGAGTAGGTAGGTACTTATAGGTGCCATTTAATTTAGCTCTCAAACTTTTCCTATAGGTATAGGTAGGTAGGTACCTAAAACTTGACGTGACCATAGAAACGTCCTTATAAGTTGATACCTATAGTGAGATATACCTACCTGTCCTGTCAGTCAAGTAAAGCAGATCTACGGTAAGGAGGGAGCTATATAGGCAAAGCATCAGTTCCCTAATGGCAAAACCGTCTTAAAATACCCTGCTGGGGGACAGTTAAATCGAAAGTATAATCGTTTCCTCAACATACACTTAGGTATTTTTCCTTTTTTGCTGAAAGACCGCTTATATTCAACCGGTTTCCAAGAAAGGAAGCAAATACTTGCTATACAAACCAACCTTATATGCTATATCACAAATTATAAAAATTGAAAGGCTTACTGCCTTGAAAAAAAAAGAGTGCTTTAAAAAAAAGAGTCAAATGACGCGATAAGCTTATGTGTAACCAACTTATGGATGCAAGCAATCGAATGCAGGCGCAATGCCCTGGGACATCTCAAAGTCTTGTGAACGGCTCTAGTATACAGAGTATAGTTCACATCTTCAGATGGACGCAAAGCTTTCTTCAGATACCTAAGTATGTTTAAGGTAGATGGTGTGGCATCTCAGGATTGGGCGAATATCTTTGAGCTCGTTATTTAAAAAATAGAAATGAATAAGTGGTCCATCCACATAATCCACAAAGGTTTGCCCTTTTAAACCGAAAAAGACAAGAATATTGTTAAGAATATTTTTTTTCGACTACGGACAGTATGAAGCTTCCATTTTTTGTTTTGTTTTTTTTTTTTGACAAACTTCTAGGAGTAAGAGTCCTGGGCTCTCATCGCGTATGACGACGATCGTCTGACGACGTCGTTTCGACGATTGTATTGCTTCGTGTAACACTAAAATAGTTGAATCTTCTGGACGTCGTCGTTTTGGACGATTCACTACTGCTTCGTATAACACATAGAACTGCCAAATACAGACGATTGAACGATTGCGATTGAACGATTGCTATTTTACAATCGTTTCATAGTACTCTTTTCTGGTTGATTCTTGTTTTTTTTTTTAGTTTTATACCTATTACATTTTTAATAAAAAATAATATTAAGAAAAATGCGTCGACACTACAATGTGTTGTTTTTCGACGACGACGAAGAAAATGAAAATTCGGTCCGAATAATGCGAATACGAAGGACGCTAAGAGATGCATCGGATCCTCTTTCACTTCCAACAAAAAGGTGAATATATTATAAACTATTTCTAAACAATAAACTTGCTGAATTCGATTTTCTGTATTCCCAAGTAAAACCTTTTCGAGCTCGTCCTCATTCTCATCCATCTCAGAGTGTCATCTTCTAGTTTTGTGTCGTTCACTTCGATTGCACCATAGCAATTCGAGCTGCTTCCTGCAACAGCACTCCGTAGGGAGGCCATCTGAATTGCTTTTTCCTCAAGATCGGATATCGGAATTTGATCAGATGGCCCACCCCTTTTTTTTTGAATTGAAAGCAGATTTTGGCTGCATTTTTTTTTCGCGCTATATTTGAAATCTATCCAAACCTAAAATAGGTAAACAAATTCATTTTGTAACTGCCAAAAATAATTTCTTGTGAGATTCATATTCTACATTTACCTTTCTCCAAGCAGAAACCGACTTTGTGGGTAGCCCAATAGCATTCAATTTTCCAGTTAAATCAGCCCACAGTCTGTTTTTGGTATTCCATCCTTGAATCGTTTTGGGTATATAATTTTTTGCCATTTCAGGGTGCTCATCCATGAAATGGATGAGGCATTCTAATTGCCTTGGCGTTGCTGACCTAGTGAGTAAGTTAGTAAATGAATTAATTGACAAATATTTATGGAATAAGGTACTTTCATTTTATTTCAAATTTGATTTAAATAAACACAAAACAACGATTTTTGTACACTGAACGACAGCATAAATGTTATTTTTGGTATGTCATTTCTGGTTTTAGTAGTTCTCAAACTGTTTACAGTTTGAACGATTGACGACACGACCGAGCGATGCGATTGTGATGATACACGAAGCAAACTTTTGACGACGTCGTTCGGTACAATCGTTTGGACGATGATCGTCTTAAAAGTTACGCGATGAGAGCCCTGACGATGACAAGAAAATAAAGCGCATGACTGGATCGCGCGAAACTTTCTCGTTCATTGCAGGCTAAAAACGAAGAAAGTTTTATTTATAATTCAAAAAGGATCTTCAGTGGACCCCCTCCCATGCGATTTTTGTTTGTTTTATTCTGCTATATCACTTCTACAAATTTATGGGGAAAAATGAATTACCCTGGTAGGTATAGCAATTAGAAATAAAAATGCACAATTTTAAAATTCACCACACGCTACCAATATAAAAAAATACGAAATAATTAAATAAATTATAGGCACATGTCCGTGGGGACCTTCACCCTAGGCCTAGCTTCTCTCTTGTCATTTCGCTGCATTTTCGAGAGAATATTCGCATCAACTCCCTGTCTTGGTGGAATAAGATCGAGCTGCCGAAAGACCCCATTCCCGAAGGAGTTCTTCGATCTCATTATTCGAGTGCGAATATTCGATTTCTTAATCTATATTCTCTAAGTCACTGTCCGACACTCTTTAATTATTCACTCACTTCCGAACCACTTTTAAGTTGCCGGAAGCTTAATGTCGCCTATAACAACACTGCTCGATATTCCTACCTATCTTTGGTCTTCGAAGATACGACCACATTTCACATTTGAGAGACTTTTACAGTACCGTATACCGGCTCTGCGAAATAAGGCCCCAATGAAATAAGGCCCCAAAAGAAAAATTAAATAAGACGCCAACAAATTATACAGGAAACAACAACAACGATTTGTAATAGAATTTGGGCTGTTATTTCCTTTTTTGGGGCCTTATTTCTTAATGAAAATTGGGGTCTTATTTCATTACGAAATAAGACCCCAAAAGAAGAAATGAAATAAGTCCCCAAAGTTATTTTTATATTATTAATTGTTACCCTTCCGATATGGAATGCGGAAATAATACCCCAAATTTGGGGCCTTATTTCATTTTCTCTTTTGGGGCTTTATTTCATTGGGGCCTTATTTCCTACAGCCCCATATACCATATTAATATTGCATTATATAATTTATACACGTCAACCCCGCAATAATTTTAACCGATTAACGTTTTGTGCATCTATCCGGACTAGACAAATGTTATCCCCGCGCTATTCTTGCTTAACGCCTGAACGTCAATTTTATGTTAATGCCTGATTCTACTCAGCCTCAAGAACTCCCTACCGTGCCAAATCAGAGAAATATGATTAAAAAAGAGATTTCAAATTGAAATAAAATCTTTCTTGTCTGCCTTGTAATTTTTTTTTTAACTTGCAACTTGTTTCATGTATAATATGTATATCATTTATTAATCTCTTAATAATTATATTACTATAAATGTTTGTCAATTTGCTATTATCTATTTATTTACTCATTTATGTTTCTCCATTCTCAATTCATTTAAGTTTTATTTGTTTATTTATTTATTTGTTTATTTATTTATTTATTTATTTATGCATTCATGTATTATTTGTCTATGCATTCATATATATTTTATTTACTATTATTATTTTTTATACTATTTTTATTTTTATTTATTTTTTTTCCCTTAATTTGAGGTTTTTTACTCGTTGTTTTTCCTCAAAAACAATCATTTTTTTAGTTCTATTTACTTTCTCTTGATTTTTGTATATCGTAAACTTTATTCAGTTGATAGACATAAATTTGTCATATCTCTGTATATAAATTATGTAAATTGTGCTATAACCAATTGTAAATTGTAAACGAAATAAAAATATCTATCTATCTATCTTTCTTCATATAGTAAATTCTAATTGTATTTGTGAACTTGTATCAGAAGTTTATATTCCTATATTTTTAAATACATATTATGCTTTTTGTTTAATGGTGGTCCTAATTGTTTCTTGTAAATCAAATACTCAGCTTATTACTGTTTTAAAAGATATAATAAATCTTACTATGTAAGCCTTTAAATATCTGCTTAAATAAATAAAAATAATAAAATACTATCAACCGATGGAAGAGTATCAAAGAACAATGAGTCGAACCACATTAAATTAAAATGGACACCTGCTTAATATAAAATGTCATACCTACATTTTATGAGAAGTCCGTTCAATCCTTCTACCGCATGAAATATCTTTCAAAAACACAACCAGCAAAGGTTTTTTGTCTAAGCAGGTAGTCGCAGTGGCTTAGTGTTAGTGTGTTGGACTACTAAGCGAGGGGTCTCAGGTTCGAATCCCGCAAAAATTAAAAACAAATTCCAACTTATGGTTTTTTCCACTGCGCTACCTCTCGCGAACGTCTGACAAACATCCGAGAGTATAAATGTCTTGAAAGAGCTGCTCAATTAGCCGTTTGGAGTCGGCATAAAATTGTAGATCCTTCCATTCGTTCCAAAAATGAAAAACTCACACAAAAACGAATGGTTGTGAGAAGCTAGGTCTAGTGTCCCTCCGGACCTGTTGCGCCAAGTATTTATTTTTAGGTATTCACCTTAATTTAAAATGACTGCCCCTTATTTTTATAAGTCACCACTCAGAATTATTGACAATTCAGTTAATTTTATACAGATCAAGGCGGATTAATCTAAAAAGAAATTCCATATAAAAATGGAAAAGTTAATTTTGAATTTAACACCATTTAAACGGAATCCATTTATTCTTATACTAGCTAACCCGGCAAACTTCGTTCCGCCCAAATTTGTTAATGTAATGAAAATAATAATTCCGAGCATGCACAATGCGCTTGCTAATTTATGTAATTCGGCCAATTAAAATTCTTTATTCAAAAGTTATATTAAATGCAATAGAAATAAATGACGAATATCAATGCTGATTTGTTACAATCAAACCGCAATGATTTTGAGGTGTCGGCCAACCTTCCGCACAAATCACCATGTGAGAAACATGAGAATTCAAGATTGATGCCACAAATGCACAAACATCCATCGATTATCCTTGCAATAAATTATTTGTGATAGTGAAAGCGATACGCACGGGAAATTTAAGTCGTTTAAATACGAATGGCAAATCGTTGTGAATAAGGGGAATTTGCGGAATGAGAGTGTATGCCTTTGAATTTTCCCCTCAAAATCGTCACTTGCATGAAATGATTTGAGATCCTTCACCATAAATCAAATGCGATCCGTTACAAAGTTTCGGTAATCCAAATTATGTAGAGGTAAGAACGGAACATCGAAAGAATTCAAAAATTAAACTAATCGCCATAAAGTTTTGTTTTCACGACAAAAGGTAGCATAATGTCCTTCCTTCCAACCAAAAATCATAAAAATCGAACGTTCCCGAGTTATGAGTGCACATACCGACGTCAGTCTCTTTTATATGTAATTGTACAATGTCCATTAATATTTTTAATTATACCTACGACTTTAGAAATAGCGTTTGGTTTTGGCACAACGTGCCACAACTTTAAAACTGGAAGCAACCATATACCATACCCATCTACTACAGAATTTCAATCAACTCGGTAGAGCTGTTTCGGACATCGACAACATCGCCGCCAATAGGGTCTAAAAATTTCCTGTCTTTCAATCGAAAACACCGCATATAAACGATTGCCTAAACCTGAAATACAATAATACGAACAAAACAAAAGAAGAATCATTAAAATTGCCCCAGTGGTTATCGAGTTATATCGTCATGAAAAAATAAATTAGGTATTTTGTTAGAAGTACATACCTATCTCTAAAAATTATTTTCAGAATCGTAATTATTTCGAATATTCATGTTCTTTTAACACAGGCGACAGGCGAAAATGTTTTTCGACCGACGAACGATTCCTCACAGCAAAACCAATGAATGAATGAATGAATGAAGCAAAGTACATTTTTGTTTATGAAAATCTAAAATGGAAAAATGAAAAAATGAAAAAAGTAGCCTATCGCAATACTCTATCCCTTAGCTTTCTATTAGTGAAAGAATTTTTGAAATCGGTTCGGTAGTTCCGGATATTACCTCCCACAAACAAACATTACCACTTTATATAATAGTGGGAGTGGGAAGTGTGATGTGATGTGATGAAATCTTGTTGTTTTAATTAGGTTAAGATGACGATCATCTTATATTTTGAAGTGGCCGTTTTTTGTTCGTAGTTAGGAAGAATATGTGATGTGAACTACCTATGCACGGAAGGTTCATAATATTAAGCGGGTTTGCTCCATTTCAAGTTCTTGCTCCTTGATAACATAGCAAAATTTCTGCCACAAAAATGCACAACAAGTATTAGGCCCTTTCAACGCATTAATTTTCACATTTTTCATCATTCTCGTCGTTCTTCAAAGAATTATATTTAAACATTTTTCCTCGCTAGCTTTACTAAACGAGGTTTGTGTCTTAAAAATACGAATTTCCATAAACTATTACAGAAAACATTGAAATCTATTACTTTTTGTTCTGAAACCGATATCAGCAGTGATTAGCTTTCTAAGTAAAATTATTTTAGATAGGTAATAATAAATCAATTCCGAAATGTCTTCCTATATCTCGTCATTCCTCGCCCAATTCCGTAATAACCACCACCAAATCTAATGTTCATATATATTCACACCCATCCAACAATTCGACCACGACCAAATGACATTTGATGCACAAACAAATTTACGTACGATGTACGTATTTATATATATGCTTAAGTTCGAAAAATGTTTATAAATCACACTTTCCTGCGTAAGGGCATTTTAGAGGGTGCGTAAAAATAAGCAGACTCTACGGTGAGTTTATAAATAAGGCTGTGAGTTTATAAAAAAAAGCCTGGGCCGGCATTCTGTAAGGCGAAAACGTCTACACGTTTTCGTGCGCACGAACGGTTTGCTTCATGTAACATCAAAAACGAAAGAAATTCTCGTGGCCGCGAAAAAAAACAAACGAACACATTTTTTTTGACGTTTTCGCTTTTCTTGCTTCATGTAACCCTAAAAACGAACAGATTTTATCGTCTCCACGAAAGAAAACAAACGACAGCTATTTTGTTGACGTTTATCATTTTCGTTTTTATTCTAATTGAATTTGGTGGTTTTAAGATTGTGCTGAGTATTTTATTAGATATGTTAGCAAATTATTATTTTTTGACCAGCGACAGCGAAGAAAGTGAAGTTGAAATTGAACACGTGAACTTAAGAAAAATTAGAAAAAGTTTGCGGGATTGTTCAAATCCTCTCACATTACCTGACAAAAGGTTGGTTTATTTTGATTAAAAAGTTATTTAATAAGTTAGTTAAAAAGTTCGTTTTTCTATTTAGTTTTGTGCAACGTTTTCGATTGAACAAAGCCGCCTTTAAGTATGTGCTGGACAATATTAATTTGCATACAGGTACACGAACGACAAAAGTGCCTCCTATTTTAAAACTTTCCGCAACATTAGAAGTACTGGCTGGAGGAGGATCCGCTTCGTAGACAATCAAATTCCACTTTAAAAATATTTTCAATTGTCAGCTGTTCGTTGTCAAAACAACTTAACGAAAATAAAACGACATACTGAGACTGCCAAACTATAATTTTGCTGTCACACAGTTTCTCAAACCTAAACGAATGTGAAGAAAAAAACGTAAGGAGTTACATGAAGCAAATTTTCGCTATCGTGTGATTTCTATCGTTTCTTGAAAAGCGAAATCGTTTTTCGTTTCGTTTTTTACAGAATCTGGCCCCTGATAATATTTCAAAATAATCTGCTTCTACATCGTAGTCATATACATGAACCCCAGAAAAACAATTGAATTGCGCCATCTGTCCGCAGATAGTTAATGATCGATGTTAATGAATGAAGCCATGAGGTATGCAATCAATTGCATGGCGATCGATGATATTTTTTAAATGCAGCATACCTGCAGGAATGAAGCACTCTAATTGGAAAGGGATCCTCATTGGAATGTGTACAAATACACGATATCCAACAGAAATGAGATTCATTTTCCAATCTGCATCAGCAAAGCTGATTCGAAATATTCAAATATTTAACGACAGAGATTTCAACATTTTATAGGAAGCAAGTCTGAATTTCTTATGGGACTTTTGTAAACTATTGCAAACTGTTTTCAATTCAAAGAGTTTCGGAAGTAGGGGTAGCATATAAATAAAAATATCAACTCAAGTTTGTTCCATTCCAACTGTTCTGCTTTAGGATTCTGTCCGGCAGAACCTTCTAATAAGTGTTGTTTGAGTATTAGGAGAGACCTGGTACGGTTGAAACACAGGACGGTTGAAACAACGCGAATATCTCGTGAGCCATACGTGCAGCGTCTATGAGTTCAGTTTTAAGTGAGAGCTTATGTTCTATTTAGACTATCAAAAGTAAGTATTTTTGTTTGGTTATTTTTCATTTTACTGGAGTTTCCATCCATGCGATATTGCTGTGCCTATTTTTTTGTATGTAGTAAAGAGTGTAGAGTACAGTATAGTGACTATACTCTGTCCAAGAAAAATTGTCAGTACAGGGAAGATAGGATGTTTGTCTCTCAGTCTGGTTGCAAGGACTTACATAAATCGGTCCCTTTTTAAAGCTCTCACAGGGTTGCCGTAGTGTGTATGATAATTCGCCATAACTCAGAGAGCAATACTGTTAGGGCTACCATCTTCCAATTTAAAATAAAAATATTGCTGAACGAAATAAATTCCGTTTATCTTTTTAGTTTTCCTTTTCTAACATTCGCTTCTTTTAAAGGTAGGTACACAAACAGGCAATTAGAATACAAAATTATATAACCACGACGCAATGTCATATTTCATATACCTAAACAGATAAAAAAAGATCTGAAATGAATGCATTAAAACACCTCGCGAATAAACATTATTTCTAAAAGACAACATTCAAAAATATGTTTTAACTGAATATTATTGGATCTTTCAGAAATACAAACAAATTAAAACCGAATGGCAGCACCCCACATAATATGCCGCTCTCAAAAGCTCCAAAAAGCTCCAAAAAGCACCAAAACCGAAAGTTCTTTGACAAAATTCAAAGAAAAACCCTTAATGATATGCTAACATTGCCATATGGTAACACTTCTCTGATGTGCTTCAGTCTCTCACACTGCTTATTTTGGTTGATGATAATAGCAAGCGAACGCAAGACGATCGTGCACATTCTGCCTACGGCTGTCTGGCAGACTGGTTGTGGCGGGGTGTATTCGAATTTCAGGAAAATTACAACAACAAAATTCTTTGGAATGCCAGTGGTTTCGTTTTTATTTCAGTGGCAAATCTTGTGTTTGAGTGCCGTGAGAGTAGCTTCAGGCACCACTGGTGGAAAAAAGAGCTTCCCATAAGGCCTGTACTGACAATTTTTCTTGGACAGAGTATAGTTTAAACGTGCCAGTGTTGTTTTCGTTACTTTATAGATTTTTTGTACTTATAGGGGAGGTTGGGGATGATTAAAACAAATTTTCAGGGGACGGTTGAAACAATGCGTTTAATTATTTCTTTATTATTGTTGAGCAATTAAAGACCGAGAACTTAAAACGTTATAAGATGTACTTTAATTTCAACAAATCAATTATTTTTTTTTTTTTTTTTTTTTTAACGCTGCGCGCTGGTACAAAATGATACGAGATGTGTACTGGGTGGCTGCTAGAACATAAGTGAAGAACTCAAAGAAACAACATCGCATATGCAATTGCAAGTTATGATTTGGAATTGAAACAATACCCAAACGGTAATGCTCTCACCAGCAAACTTATCACTCAAGTCCAAATCGCTTGTTGCAACGGCATTTGCATTTGCATATGCGAGCAGCCAAAACCAATTATGATTATACAAAGTAATAAAGAAAACTTAGCTAAACATAGGGTATACAATTTAAGTTTGTTAAATAGCAAGAACAAATGCAACTAACAAAATTTACTTTAAGTCAATAATAAATTTGAATAGATAGAAACAATAATAATGAATTGATTTCCGAACAAATAATAATGAATTGATTTCCGAACATGCCGGCCCCGCTGAAGGAATTCAGGAAATTGGCAAAATAGCTAATTTGGTGATAGGGCGCTTAAACCTTCCATGACTAGTACGTAGAGTAACTACCCGCACATGACCGTCATTGCCGGGATGAACTTCTTCGATTCGGCCTAGGGACCATTGCGAGGGTGGTAAATTTGATTCCTTGAGGACAACGAGATCTCCGACCTGGTACTCCTTCGTAACTTGGCTCCATTTTGGACGTTGTTGAAGTGACGTCAAGTAATCGCTTTGCCATCGTCGCCAGAAACCCTGCATCATATTCTGGACAAGTTCCCAACGACCCAATCGATTTGGAGAAATGTCCAAGTAGTTAGGCTCCGGAATCGCAGTGTATGGTCTTCCTATAAGAAAGTGAGAAGGTGTTAATGGGTTGAGATCTGAATCTGAAAGAGCGCAAAGGGGCCTAGAGTTCAAAATAGCTTCGATTTGGGCTAGCAAGGTACACATCTCCTCAAACGAAAGGATATTGCTTCCTACAACTCGACGAAGATGCCGCTTCACTAATTTTACCCCAGCTTCCCAAAGCCCCCCAAAATGAGGACTATGCGGAGGAATGAATTCCCACTTGATGCTCTCTGCGGCTAACGCTTCAGCCACCTTCTCGTTATGTTCCTTGGATTGGACAAATTTTGACATTTCCGATAGCACACGAGCTGCTCCTTGAAAGTTCGTACCATTGTCCGAGTACATCACTTGGGCTTTTCCTCGCCGCGCTATGAACCTCTTCAAAGCAGCCATAAAGGCGTCGGTGGTCAGATCCGTAACCATTTCCAAATGCAGGGCCTTGGTAGTCATACAGACGAATAATGCTAAGTATCCCTTAGCTAGCTTCGGTTTCCTACACTTGGACAAACGAATAGTGATTGGACCCGCATAGTCGCAGCCTGTGTGTTCAAAGGGAAAGGATGGTTCGACACGAGAAGATGGGAGATTCCCCATAAGTTGGGACGATGTAGATTTTCGGAGTCGAAAACAGGTTACACAATCATGAACGATTTTTCTGATGAGGTTTCTGCTACCGATGATCCAATATTCTTGTCGAATTAATGCAAATAGTCCTGATACTCCAATATGCAGATACACCCTATGAGCATCCATTAAAATTAGTTTCGTAAAACGATGATCCTTGGGAAGAATAATGGGGTGCTTAATACCGAAAGGAACATTCGTAGCGTTTGCAATTCTTCCACCAACCCGTAGCAACCCTACCTCATCGAGAAAAGGGGACAACGAAGATAAGGAAGAGGCCTTCGAAACGTAACGATCATCCTTCAGAGATTGTATTTCCAATTTAAAGGAAAGTTGACACCACAGTAGACAAAATTGTTTAGCAGAAGCAAATTCAGGGAACGAAGAACGGCAAAATGTTCGATCCTTTACTGGAATTCTGCAATTTCGGCAGAAACGGAAAACGAAGCCAACAATTCTTACAAGTTTTCTCCATGACGAAATATTCCGGGATAAGGGTTCTAAGAAGTGTTCTACAGGAGAAGCCACGAGTATAGCAATAGACTTAATTCGTTCCTCAGGGATAGTTTCCACGATGCCTGCATGATTGATTGGCCAGAGGCTTACGTCCTTCAACAGCCACGCTGGACCTTTCCACCATAGTTTCATTTCCAACAATTTATTGGGTTCGATTCCCCTTGATGCACAATCAGCTGGATTTTCTGCTGACCTAACGTAGTTCCAGCAAGACCGAGGCAAATATGATAAAATCTCCGAGGTGCGATTTGCAACAAAGGTATTCCACCTTCGAGGCGTAGACGAGAGCCAGGATAAAACAATTTGCGAGTCCGAAAATGCCGACGTGCGCAGAGGAACAACGTCCAACGATGACCGAATTGACTCTACTAACCGAGATAACAAAAGGGCTCCACACAGCTCAAGCCGAGGAATCGAAAGTTGTTTAACTGGAGCGACGCGAGTTTTTGCTGCAACCAAATGAACCTCTATAACACCTTCTACTTCACTGCGAGCATACACCACCGCCGAATAGGCCCTTTCGGATGCGTCCGAGAATCCAATTAGCTCAAACGATTTAGAATTTAGTGTAAATCTTCTCAAAATCCTAAAGTTTTCGAAACAGGATAACTCTGCACGATATGATTTCCATTTATCCGCTACTTCTATAGGTAAGGGATCATCCCAACCTATCTTCGTTTTTGCAATCCACAGCTCCTGGAACAATATTTTAAACAAAATAGTGGAAGGAGCCAGAAAACCAAGGGGATCGAAAATCTTCGCAACCTCAGAGAGTAGATTTCTTTTGGTGGGTATCAATTTAGCAGGTAAGGTAATATTGTAGGAGAAGGTGTCACTTGTTGGGTTCCAAACTAGGCCAAGAACTTTGGTCCATTGTGTCGCACTATCCAAATCCAGAGAAATGTTTTCATCACAGCTGATCTCGCGTAGAATGGACCAACAGTTCGAGCTCCATTTGCTCAACTCCAAGCCACCGCATGAGAGCATATTCACTATTTGGTTTTTCAACTCTAACGTATCAGACACAGAATCAGATCCCGTCATTAGGTCATCGACATACATGTCATGCAATATTGCATGAGACGCGAGAGGAAATTGATGCTTGTAGTCCAAGGCTATTTGACGCAGCACTTTCATCGATAAGAATGGAGCAGGCGATGTACCGTAGGTAACGGTACACAAGCGAAAATGAGCTACGGGTTCACCAACGGATTCCCTCCAAACAATGCGCTGGAAATCCCTATGTTTTAGATGAACCCAAATTTGCCGAAACATTTTTATGATATCGGCACAAAACACGTACTTATGAAGGCGAAACCGAAGGCAAACGTTGAATAAGTTACGCTGTAGTGGAGTTCCTATATGCAACATTTCGTTGAGACTGTGGCCAGTTGTATCCTTATGGGAGCCATCAAAAACGACACGAATTTTGCTGGTAATGACAGCATGATGAGGCAAGTAAAAGACGTTTCCCGACGTTGGTTCAATTTCAGAATCTGGAATACGCTCCATATGGCCTAATTCCTGATAGATCCTCTAAACTTTTTGTACTCTAAGCACAAATGCTCATTACGTGCAAACCGACGCTCCATGGCAAATAATCGAGATAAGGCCCCAGAGATGGTATTTGTGAAATGAACATTATTTTGACAAAACGGCAGTTCAACCATATACTTCTTGTCTGCTGTACGAGATAGAGTTTTAGAAAAATTAACATCTGCTTCGCCTTCAGAATTAACCAGAGAAAACTTGCAGGGAACTTCTTCGATTTCCCAAAACGCCTTCAATATCGAGTCAAGATCTACACCGACATGCAAGGATACAATGGATGTATCTAGCATACTGTCCGTAACGACCCATCCGAATATGGTTTCGTGCGCGACAATATTTCCTTTCCTATCAGTGCGATGACCATTCTGCAGAATACTCCAAGCCTTGTCGGCTCCCAACAAGATATCTATGGGTCCTGGAGTATTAAACGTGGAATCAGCCAGGCGAAGGTCCTTGAGGAAGAGGGTATTGTCCCAATCGAAAGCAAACGATGGAGTTTGCGAGGTTATTTCCCTTAAAACATAAGCCTCAACTTCAATTTTCTTTGAATCGAAACGAGAATTTAAGGTTATAGTTACAACACCTTGTGTAACACCAGCTTCCACCGACGAAATACCAGATATAGGTAATCGGGCATGGGAACGACGAAGACTTAACCTATTCACGAAGCTTTCTGTCACAAACGACACTTGTGAGCCAGTATCGAGCAAAACACGAGCGAGTTGAGGACTTCCGAATGCATCAAAAACCTTAACGACAACAGTGGGTAAAAGGCCAGACGGACGAGATTCATGTCTAATATGATGGCTAAGGATCGAGGAAATTGCATTGGCACTGGTGGATGGCTCACTTTCAGCACTCAGAGATTCAGTAGAAGGATTATTGTTATCCAAATGAACTAAGCTATGATGCCGAGTATTACAAAATGAACAACGAGCCTTTACACGGCATCGTGCCGACGAATGTTTCGTACCGAGGCAGTTATAACACAATCGCGCATCCCTAACGAAGTTGCGACGAGAACAAACGGGCATGGACAGGAATTCTTCACACTTAGGAAGCAAATGGTCTTCCTTGCACTTTGAACACGATGTTTTAACCACGGATAAGCTTTTAACGTTTGTATTTGCGCGAGAGTTTTTGTTCAAACGATTTTTTGGAGCACTGGATTCTAACGCGTGACATCTAACCTCTAAAAAGTCTATGAGATCTTGAATGGTAGCATGCTCAGAGTTTTTATTTTCAAATGCCCACGCCTGGCGAGTTTCTAAATCGGTTTTATCAATTAACATGTAAATGAGCCAAGGATCTCTGCTTTCAGATTCCAAGGCTGCTAATCCACGAATGACCTCATCTGCCTTGTCCACAAGTTTACGCAAATGAGCTCCATCACCCACAACCACGTGGGGTATTTTTAGGAAACTTTCAATATACGCGTTAACGATGTATAATGGCTTATCGTACCGACCTTCAAGTTTTTCCCACGCGGGTTCGTAATTAGAGTCAGATATGGTTAAATGATTTAATAATTTGGCAGCTTCATCGCGCAAAGAACTTTTTAGATAACGAAATTTCTGCGATCCCGACAAACTAGAGTTACAGTCTACCGTTTTCAGAAACATATCGCGGAACCCCGGCCAATCACGATAATCGCCGGAAAAAGGCTGCAGCTTCATGGGAGGAAGATCTACGTCGGAAACATGTGATTTACCCGATCCCGAGGAAGCCGACTTTCCCAGTTGCTCTAATAGCGCTGCTTGTGAACTAACTAAATTAGTCAACGAACTCTTGGAAGTATCGTCCGGCCCCGGAAGCGCCTTTCGAGTGGCTTTAACAAGCGCTGCTTTAGCCGTTATATATTTGCACTCCACTACTTCAAAATCCGCTTCAGGATCACCGTAATCTTCTTCATCATGGAATGCGAACAGTTCCTTTTGGTTATCACAAAAGTCCTTCCATGCGCTTTCCAACCGTTCTAATCGAACTTCTAGAACCGCTTGTTCGGAATCCGCAGGAATATCTTGCACAACATTGTAAATGCGAGTGATTGCGCCTTTTAAATGCCTACGAGCTTGTTTCAGCACGTCCATAATGAGCAGATATATATAATATATGTGGATATTACACGAGTAGGGGAGACTGGGTACGGTTGAAACAATTTCGCTTATACCTTCCATACCATTGCCGTTTATAAGCTAATCGGTGAAGAAGTTACGTGAAATGAAGGAGCATGTTTCTATGTATAAATGGAAAGTGTTTTTTGAGTACTCGGTGTGATATTTTGCGTAGTACATCATATTAAAACAAAAATGAAAATTTGTTTCAACCGTACCCATACCAGGGTCGGTTGAAACAGTTCTTGGGGTCAGTTGAAACATGAACACGATCTTCCATTGTTACATATTTAATTAACTATTATTTAAAATAATAGTTTTGTTTTACAATATTCATCACGTCATTGTTTTATATAGAATTTAAAAAAAGATAAATAGTATTTCTAAACAACAAAAAATTAAAGAAAAGAAAAATCAAAAAAAAAGAAAAAAAAATCTTAATTCATTAAATTAATTGAAACTAAACAAAAGGAACATTACTTTAATTTCGATAATACAATCGATAAAATTAAGTTGTCGGAATATTCCGAATCACAATTGTGGCAAACATAACTATTGCAACCTTCTGTGCACTCTTTGTGAGCCCACATTTTACAGGTGACACATTTGTATCCAACTTTCACTAGATCTGCTCCCTGAATACGTTGACAAGCAGACAAGGCAATAAGACTCCTCTTCTTCTGAATAAAATAAAAATAATAGAGCACTGGAATGCTGCATTATTATTATTATTATTTTTTTTTTTTTACTTTCGTAACTTTTATTTTCATTTTTACACCTTCCAACCATTTCCTAGCTTGCTTAGCTGGTTTGTTACAGTCTTGCTTCATGATCCTTTTTTATTTGTTCTTTCTCTGGTGTATCGGTGTATATTGTAGACTTTCTGGTTCTTCTAATTTCGTTAAAATAATATATAAGAATAAGAAAATAACTAAATATATTGTTTCAACCGTCCCCTGAAAAATTGTTTCAACCGTCCCCAACCCCCCCTTTAAGTAAAAAAAATCTATAAAGTAACGAAAACAACACTGACACCTTTAAACCAGTCACCATAATGTATTCTACACTCTTTACTGCATACAAAAAAAATAGGCACAGCAATTTCGCATCGATAGAAACCCCAGTAAAACAAAAAATAACTAAACAAAAATACTTACTTTTGATAGCCTAAATAGAACATTAGCTCTCACTTAAAACTGAACAGCCGAACGAACGATGCATGACTACTATTCGTCGACGGACTTGATTTTGCTTCATTCACCCCTAATACTCATAGACGCTGTGCGTACGGTTCACGAGATATTCGTGTTGTTTCAACCGTCCTGTGTTTCAACCGTACCCAGTCTCCCCTACCCACAATTGTCCAACTCTTACAGCAAGCAAATCTAACAGCAAGGCGACCACAATCAAACAGCAGCAACGAAGAAAGACAGGCGAACAAATTTGACCCGAAAAAATATTACCTGGGATTAAATATGTTGCTAGCAACCACCAAACGAATAATCCGCGATAGAAGGACCAATTTTGTTGAGCAATTAAAGACCGAGAACTTAAAACGTTATAAGATGTACTTTAATTTCAACAAATCAATTATTTTTTTTTTTTTTTTTAACGCTGCGCGCTGGTACAAAATGATACGAGATGTGTACTGGGTGGCTGCTAGAACATAAGTGAAGAACTCAAAGAAACAACATCGCATATGCAATTGCAAGTTATGATTTGGAATTGAAACAATACCCAAACGGTAATGCTCTCACCAGCAAACTTATCACTCAAGTCCAAATCGCTTGTTGCAACGGCATTTGCATTTGCATATGCGAGCAGCCAAAACCAATTATGATTATACAAAGTAATAAAGAAAACTTAGCTAAACATAGGGTATACAATTTAAGTTTGTTAAATAGCAAGAACAAATGCAACTAACAAAATTTACTTTAAGTCAATAATAAATTTGAATAGATAGAAACAATAATAATGAATTGATTTCCGAACAAATAATAATGAATTGATTTCCGAACAATTATTATATGTTATTTTAACGAAATCAAAAGAAACAGAAAGTCTACAATATACACCGATACACCAGAGAAAGAACAAATAAAAAAGGAGTACCAACTAAAGCAAGAATGAAACAAACCAGCTCAGCAAGCCAAGAAAAGGTTGGAAGGTGTAAAAGAAAATAAAAGTTACGAAAGTAAAAAAAAAATAATAATAATAATTATTATGCAGCATTCCAGTGCTTTATTATTTTTTTGTTTAATCAGAAGAAGGGAGTTATATTTCCTTGTCTGCTTGTTAACGTATTCAGGGAGCAGATCTAGTGGAAAATGGATACAAATGTATCATCTGTAAAATGTGGGCTCACAAAGAGTGCACAGAAGGTTGCAATAGTTATATTTGCCCCAATTGTGATTCGGAATATTCCGACAACTGAATTTTATCGATTGCATTATCGAAATTAAAGTTATGTTCCTTTTGTAAATTTTCAATTAATTTAATGAATGAGGATTTTTAAATTTTTTTTTTTTATTTAATTTTTTTTTTTTTTGTTTTAATATGATGTACTACCCAAAATATCACACCGAGTACTCAAAAAACAGTTTTCATTTATACATAAAAGCATGCTCCTACATTTCACATAATCTTATCACCGCTTAGCTTATAAACGGCAATGGTATGGATGGTATAAACGAAATTGTTTCAACCGTACCCAGTCTCCCCTACCTATTCATATTATAACTCTTTTTCGATGAATAAAGCTATGGAAACGTGAGAAACTTGCCAGTTTAATTCAGGATTTTGACTAGGTATTACCTATTTTTAATTTGACTAGCTAGGCAGCGTGATCGTTGTGCGACTAAAGTTGCAATTTGCCCCTTTTTAACTTTCTCCATTACGTAGTAAGAGAAAATTTCGAACTCGAGATGTTAATCAATTCTGACAATACGATGATTACCAACTCAAAAAAGTGGGTCGCAAAATTCTGTCCGGTCTGTCCGTCTGTCTCTCTGTCCCTCCTTTCACTGGCCTACAGCCTAAACGGCTGCCCGGATTTCGTTCTGATTTGGAGTTTGCGGGCTTACAGTTCCTGGCCGTTTTTTTAATAATTTAATGGTACCTACTTCCCATATAACATTTTCGTACCAGTTGGAATTATTCGAAAACTTCTCTAACGGGTGAGGTTATCATGACTGCATACACAGTTTTGTGAAAAAAAATTGTGAAAAATTGTGAAAAAAATTTAATTTCTAAGGTATATTGTCATATAGCAAACTGAGTTTCAATTCTGCTTGCGAATTAGCCATTGTATACGGAACCGTGTATTGTGTGAGCATTCCAATCCGTTCCGCTTTCGTTTCCTTCGCCTGTGGATGAGCATCGGTGAGCAGTCTGATCCTCCACACAGCGTTACCTTTGGGGACGCTTTAGCGTCCTTTTGACTCTTTTTGAGCGCCCGGACTCCAGGACTCATCTTTTTGAAAATCAGTGAAATCGGACTCCTTTTCTGTAACTTAATCATAAAATGATGCCCCATTCGTAGAGTCATTTTGTAAAATTTATTTGACTACCTATGTACTTGTATTTGGATAGCTTCATTCATTTTGTCAATGGCTTTGTGCAAGAAAACCTACATTCTACGATATGTGTGAAATTACAAAGACAAAATGCATGAAACATTATGGATATGGGAATGAGAAATGGAAACTGGAAATTATTGCATTGAATGGATTATATTTCTGCGTTGTCGTTGTTTTGGTCGTTGATTTGTTCAAAAATTTGTACGATTTTGTAATCAAAATGTTAACATTGCCCCATAGTAGCGCGTGTGCTGAGACGGTATTGTCAAAATTGGCTTTGACCAAAAATAAACTTATCAACCGACTTAAGGTTTTCGGCACTCAACTTACTAGAAAATAAGCAAATAGAAGACTGGGTTCCTGGCTCGAATTTAATTCAGCAGTACAGGAACAGAATTCCTAATAACTAATGTGTAAGATATTTATTTATTTTTTTTGTGTTACCTGAAAATATTATTTTATTATTTTATTTTTTTTTGAGTCTCTTTTTTTTTTTAGATACTTTAAACGATGATTGTTTATGAATTAATGAATTAAATTATAAGTATAAGTTAATATGAGTTAACTAAGAACAGACAGCTGGCTACTTAATTTATTTATTTATTTTAAATGAACTGATTTTTGTTTGTACTATTTATAAACTTCTTTACCTGAATTTGCAATATAATTATAGGTTACGTATAAAAATAATGGCGTTTTTTGTTATCATAATAAGGGTATTCAAACTCGAAGGTGGAAGTCCACTGAGCGCGCATTAAGAAAGCCTAGATCGAAATGGGACTCTTTTTTGACTCTTTATACAAATTTTCAGAGGTATTACTATGGGACTCCTTTTTTCTGTCGGGACTCTTTTTTGGACTCTTTTTGAAAATGTTCAGAGGTAACGCTGCCTCCACAGCCTCCCACTATCCACCGTAGTTAGAGTTTACGTATCCACTACCACTGTTTGTTAAGAACGATAACGTAGATTTAAGATTGTTAGAAACCGAAATGTAAAAACCAAAAAAAGGAGACAAAGGTGTACAGTACAACGCTCCAAAGTTCGTGTTCCTTTGGGGGCAGTCCTGGACCCGACGAGTATACCCCGGCTGGAGATAAAAAGTACCTCACAACATGGCTCATGAGAAACAAGCACTGCCAATGGAAGTGGAGCAGCTCATAGCCGCAATAACAAGGAAGGACAACCTACTAATGTACTACTGGGCTGAGATGCCAACGCAAGGCAAAATATAATGAAAAAGGTGAGTCACTTTTTGATTGTCTTACAACATCTGTCTGCAATAAGGGCACGACCCCAATATTTGTCTTCGCGAGTACGGGAACTGAGAAGAGGTCCTAGATATAACACGAAAAACAAACAATGACAGCTTTAGGATAGAAAACTGGAGAGTTTCCAATCTGGAGTCACTCTTAGACCTCAGTTTGATCCTCTACGACTTGGGTCTTGAGGCCGAGGCAACCAAGCCTTTTAGAAAACCCAACTGAGTTAATTGGACCAAGTTTGGTCAAATCTTTTAAACATAAAACACCTACAACAAACACTGTAGCAATTTCATTTTCATTTTTCATTTTTTTCAATTTTTCAGAACTGGAGGTGACGGTTAAGACTTTCGAGAATACAATGGATGTGGCATACAAAGTCTTGTGCCCAGGTAAACGTTGTAAAAAAAACATACTTCCACCATGGTGGAATGAGGATCTCTCCAATCTCAGACAGATGATCACAGCGATTTTCAATATCTGCCACAAACACAAATTCTGGCAGCCTTATAGGGACTGTCTAAGTATTTATAAGAAAGCCATTAAGGCATCCAAAAAGGAGGCCTGGATGGATTACTCAATGGAAACCCCTAAGGACTCGCAAAATTATGTCGAAGGAACACTGCAAACCTTCCTTTCTAGGAAAGTCAGATGGAGGTTGGACTGAATCCTGCGCGGAGACCCTGGAACTCATAATTATTACAAGCTTCTCTCCATTCAAGTCTCCGGGCCCTGACGGCCTAATATTACCTGCCATACTGCAGAGAACGCAAGAATTAACATTACCTTGGCTGGTGCAAATTTTTAGAAGCTTTATTATACTTAACGACGCGACGTGTCCTACTCCTGAAAACGCGCTAGAGTGGTGTTTATACCAAAGGTAGGCAAATGAAGGCATGAGGCCTCGAAGGACTTCAGTCTTCAGAACAATTAGTCTAACCTCCTTTTTTACTTAAAACACTAGAGCGTATCCTAGATATCCACATGCGAAGCTTTCTATTTCTAGTAGCATCATCGCTATCCAAATCACAGCACGCTTACCTCAAGGAGAGATCTACGGACACGGCTCTTCGCGAGGTAGTAAGGACAATCAAAAATGCTTACACTAAAAGGAATACACCCTAGCCTCCTTCCCAGACATAGAGGAAGCTTTTAACAACGTACACACTGAATCAGTTCTTGAACCTCTGATAGAGCTGGGCATAGAGGATTTTATTACTCAATGATAGTCTCTATGCTCAGAAAAAAACTATTCAGGCAACACAAGGCAATAGTCACATAACCAAATTTGCCCGTAGGGGAACGCCGCAGGGTGGTGTCATTTCTGCCCTACTCTGGGTAATGGTTATAAATAATGGTAGGGAACGAGTCAAAGTTGTCGCGTATGCCGCGTATTCGGATGACATAGCGATACTAGTGTCAGGGAAGTTTACCTCCGTGATTAGCGAAATTATGGGGGTCGCTCTAGAAGAGGTACCTAAACATCTGGGCTGCAAGCTATGGCCTCGGCATCAACCCGAGCAAAACTGGGCACTCATTCCGTAACTTTTCAGACGATTATCGTCGAAACGATAGAACCCAAAACTAGCAACTAAGTGTTAAAATTACAAGTTCGAGAGGTTAGTCCAGTTCATTTCCCACAAATGTAATGAAAGCTGACGATATTCAAAAAAATGCGAGCAGATTATAACTTCTAATGGTGACTACAGTTTCCAAAACAATATCGTTCAGACGATCATTGATATACAGAATCTGCCCCCTGAGCTGATGCTGTTCACTGCCAAAACCAAAATACCCGATTTTACCCTCCCCCGTCTAAATTGTCAACCACTCACACTATCCTCCTATGATACAAGACTTAACTGTAAACAAAACATGGAACACAGCGTAAGGAAGACGTGTATTGCCTTCTACGCCTGCAACAAAACCTTTGGAAACCAATCGGAACTTCAACCTTGTGGATGTACACGGCCATAGTGCGTGCAATTCTCAACACTCGTTTGCAGGCCTGCGTTAAGTATAGGCTACAAGATTAAAAAATTGAAAAGACTGCAAAGAACAGCCAGTATAAGCACCACGGGCATAATGAGGTCGGCGCCAACGGATGCCCTTACGGTGCTCCTGCATCTTTTACCTCTCGATCTACAACCAAAGACACCGCACTATGCAGCGCTATAAAGGCTCAGGGAGTTTGGGTGGGGTACTCGTTACCAAACGGCATGGTCACGTTTCCAACTGACTACATCACACCCCAACATAATTTCAAAGAAGGCTTCCAGGTAAGCTTTCCTTCCAGAGCTCAGTGGAAGAGGAACGAAGTAGTGCAGGGTTTCGACACGGTCATGTACACCGACACGGATCTAAGATGAACTGTGGTGTGGGGGCCGGGGTCAACTCAGAATCACCAAATATATCAATATCGGTTAGCTCTACCAAAGCTCACTCGCGGCAAGAGTCCACGTTCCACCTTCCACTAGGAGTGATCAAGGGACAAATTCATTCACATTTCCTGCAGAAAGCCAATCTCCAATGAAGGGGGTTATGACCAACTGCGTCCTATCAAGGAAGATATGGCCTACATACGACCAAAATGGAGCAAGAAACCTACTAAACAGAACCCACCCAGATATCGCCGTCGTTCCACTGGTGACCTGTTAAGCTACGTAACGCACTTATGGACACAATCAATTGAACAACACGGCGAATCCAGAGCCGTAGCCTTGGACATATCAAAGGCATTTGACCGAGTCTGGCATAGAGCCCTATTAGGCAAGTTAGCGTCTAACGGATTACCACAACAACTCTGCGGATGGATGCAAAATTTTCTTCTGGGAAGATCGATCCAAGTTGTTGTAGATGGCGTGTCATCCAATTCGTTTGCTATAAATGCAGGAGTGCCCCAAGGATCTATTCTTTCTCCAACTCTATTTCTTCTCCACATCAACGATTTGCTTGGATCGACAAATAATAATATCTACAGCTTTGCAGATGACAGCACTCTTATATCCTCCATCTCGAACAGTGGGCCTGTGAATACGGCTACATCACACAATCAGAGATGTGAACAAATTAATTCTCTAAATGATGATCTGGACAAAATCTTGCAGTGGGGAGAGGACAGCTTGGTTGTATTCAATGCAAACAAGACACAGCTCACAACATTTTCCAGAAAAAATGCATCAACAGTTCCTCAGATCCAAATGGAAGACCATCAAATCCATCACAAGGACTCAATGCACCTTCTAGGAGTCACAGTCAACTCAGGAATCACATGGCAGAACCACATATCCTATATCGCAAAATCGGCGTCCGCAAAGTTGAGCTACCTATTTAGAGCAAAGAGGTACTTTAGCCCCAAGCAACTTCTCCTTCTCTACAAAGCACAGGTTAGACCAGGCTTGGAATATTGTTCCCATATATGGAGCTCGGCCCCAAAACATTCACTTAACATGCTTGATAGCATACAGAGACGAGCAGTTCGACTCATTGGAGACCCTACACTCACATCGAATCTACAACCGTTGATGCACAGAAGACAAGTTGCTGACTTATGCTTGTTCTATAGGTACTTCCATGGTAGATGTTCTGAGGAACTCAAAGACATTATCCCTCGAAATGCAACTTTTGGGCGCCCAACAAGACAGGCTTCTAATGCTCATGAGTCATGACCATACAGTACACTTGACAACCGCGAGGACATCAACTTTCAAAAACTCCTTCTGTTACAGGACAAGCAAACTTTGGAACTCGCTTCCTGGGGATATATTTCCAGAAGACTACAATTTGCAGCAATTTAAGTGCAAAGCAAACATACATCTGCAGGCATCTCGGGGCGCTGTTGAAGCGTTATAGGTTCGCCTTTCCCGGGAGAAGTATATAAAAAAAAAAAAAAAAAAAAAAACTTGGGATAAACAATGGAATTCGCTGGGATACAACATCTTACCTTAAAAACCTAGACTTAGCTGACGATGTTTGTCTAATGTCACATCGGATAATGGACCTCCAACTAATGGTCCATAATCCAGAAACCGAGGTAAACAAAGTAGGGCTAAAAGTAAGCACGGCTATTGCCGGAGGAAGTCGAAAGAGTTGACAACTTTCTATATTTAGGAAGTGTGGTCTCGGCTGAACGCGGTGGCACCCAATTGGAGGTATGCAGTAGAAACGGGAAGGCTAAAGCTGCGTTCAGTATGCTATCTACAATTTGTAAAAGTAATGTTATCGATTAAGAACCAAGCTGCGACTGTTCCACTCTAACGTAGAATCGGTATTATTGCAGTACCTGTACGAAGTACGAAGGAGAAAGTGGCAGTGGATTGGACACATGTGTAAAAACGCGTCAAAATACCAGCGTAAAAACGCGTCTTGGAACAACCCCAAAGTTTGTTCTCGATACTGAGCTGGGAATGTTTTCCGAGTAACCAGTACATTTCTTTTATTTGAAATCGAGTTCCTTACGTTTCATTTTCACGTGCGAATCCCATTTCAGCTTTGCGTCGAGTGTCATTCCCATGTATTTGGCCTCGTTTGTAAAGGGTATTCGGGCCAATTTTAGAAAAATTGTCAAATAATTCGTTTTATTATACGTGAAATTCACGTGGACAGATTTAGTTTCGTTGAGGGCGATCCGCCAGTCCCTCGTCCATTCGTTTATCTTATTCAGTGCGATTTGGAGTTTTGCAGTCGTTTCTTCAATTGAGAGTAGTGCCATCTTCTCTTGGTATATCGCAAGTATTATAACAGATAGAGAAGTGGCCCAAGCTCCGAGTATTCGTTTCAATTTCTAACACGGAAGAGTCTGTTCCCGAGATATGATTCTAGAATATCATATAGGAGTACAAAGGCTTGTGAGACGTCAAGGAATACGCTTGAGCATTTCTTTTTTGATGTGTAAACATCTAAGCGCGCGTTATTGGATTCTGGTGGAGCAATTCCACACATTTAACTTGCGGGGACGGAAATGCGTCACGGAAATGCGTCACTGTGTTTTATCATTGCATACATTTTTTTGAATTTGGTGGAGTAATTCCACACATTTAACTTGTGGGGACAGAAAATGCGTCACTGTGTTTTATCATTGCAAACATTTAAACATTGCATACATTTATGAGGGGGCATATTAATTTCAGCTTTGTTTTGATGTGAAATAAAGCATGTTTTTCATATATGATGGTCACACATTTCTTCCCTGTGACGGATATCTCGAGGGAATTCGGTGCCAAATCTTTCGTGAATTACCCTGCACGCAGAAATCACAGCTGGACAACAACTAATAAAAATGTCGTTCACCAGCACCTCTACAATATGCAATGCAAGCCGAATGAAATTCCAATGACACTTTCATTTACTGTGTAACAGTTGATGTCATTTAACTTGCGGGGATGGAAATGCAAACAGGTATTTGTTATTTCATAATATATCAAGAATACGGTTATTACAATTCCCTCTTTTCTCAATGACGTGTATCAAGCCACACACATACCGCACGCACGGTGTCTTTTTCTAATGCTTTCTCGATTACGTCAGTAATTCTATGCACTTGGTCTTTCGTCAAATTATTGGTTCTGAACCCAAACTGGTGTTCAGGGATAAGATTATTGTCTTCTATAACCGGTTGTAGGCGCCCTAGCAATATTCCCTCGAAAACTTTGGGTTTGACTGGAAGAAGGGAAATTGGTCTACACGATTTTACTTCATTTAGCAGTTTTCTAGGTTTTAAAACCCGCATGACCTCCGCAACTTTCCACTGGCGTGGCACGTGTTTTAGATTGAGCGCAGCATTTGTAATATGAAGACGCTTAAGTAATGCTTTTCTTGGTAGAACTTTGAGAACTTCTCCGGTGACCAAATCATAACCAGGAGCTTTCTTAGGTTTTAGGGATTCAATTTCACGTTTTAATTCCCTTAGCGTTGCACTTGTGAGTGTTAAATCGTCAGTAACTCCATCCTATTAATATTCACCCCTATCGAGGTATCCGTTCGGAGAAAATTCGGATACGGATGTGAAATCCGATCGGAACTCAAATTGCGTTCCAAGTATATCCGTTTCGGAATAAAATAAATGAAGCATACAAACGCGTTCATTTCACATGAAAATATTCCGCTGCAATTCGTTGTCGGAGAGCTTCGGAAAAAATTGCCGTGTGGCTATCAAAAATAAGTGGTATAACGCGGTTCCACGCAATGTGACAAGGTGCGCTATATGCCATCGGAGAATTTTTCCGAAAGTTGTATCGGAACGGATACCTCGAATGGAATTTCTCCGATTTCGTACAGATCGGAGAAAATTCCGTTCCGAACGGATACCTCGATACGAGTGATTGTCGTGAACCGCTTGATCATCGTACGGTTTAAAGGTTTCTTCTAGCTTTTTCCTTATCTTCCTTTGCCCATTCATTTTGATATATTTTCATTGGCGGCGCGGGGATTTTGGGCCTTTTGATGCCTCTTACAATTTTCCAAAATGATTAATTGGAATCTTTTTTCGCTGTTAAAATTTCAAGGTAAGAACCTTTCGCTCGATTTTTAAAAACCTTAATAGCTGTCTTCAACA
The DNA here is from genome assembly GCA_946477585.1 of Cheilosia urbana. Classification (NCBI taxonomy): domain Eukaryota; kingdom Metazoa; phylum Arthropoda; class Insecta; order Diptera; family Syrphidae; genus Cheilosia; species Cheilosia urbana. Next base: position 58,577,794 of record OX297854.1, on the reverse strand, counting down.
AATTGCAAAAATAATTCAAATGTGTTTTATGTTGCGGAGCCGGACTCTGTTGCCACTTTTTACGCGCCTTCCTTTTTTCGCTAACCAATTCTTTTATTTCGGCAGGATATCGTAACCGTAACCGTATGTGGCCGGCGTATTCCTTGAATTAGGCGCATTATTCCAGGAGGCGAGCAGACCGATCTCAACGAAGCGATCAACTTCAAAACCTCATTCGTCGTTACTCGTTAATGTAATGCTCAGTTCAACATTCTCTTCAGTGTCGTTCCTAAGGCCTTCCCAGTTTGTAGTTCTACCAGTTAATCTCGCTGGCTCTACTCTAGGTTATTGACTAGTTTTACGCTCCATGTTAAAACACCCGGCGAATGATCAGATGACAGATCGGTGCTCCAGAACGTGTATCTCGCATTAAGATCGCCGCCAATAATGAAATTTACAGCCCTATTGCGAAGATCAACTATCAATTGGTTGACGATTGACAAATTTATCAATTAAAATTGATGTTGGTATTGCGAAAAACGATTGATAAAAATATAACCTATTGTGAACATAACGCCAAAAAATAAAGTTATTGTGAATGAAAACTCAACTTTGACAGTTCTAAAATATTTTTGATTTTAAGAGTGGTTGTTATGATTTTTGCAACCAATTTAATTAAACAATAATTACGAGTGCTAAACCTGTGAAATTTATTTAAAACCATGTCATCGGTGGAATTATTTTTTGATGATGACGAAGACGATACGGAGGAGTTTGCGAGTCGCATCTAATCCTTTGGAGCTGGAAAACCGAAGGTAGCTAATTTCATTTCCATGGAATGCTTTTGAGTTGCATTCGTTGATTTTTTGGAAGATATTGGACCCAAACTTAAACCGATTAATTGCAGCTCTGCTTGGTCTTGCGCAGTCAACAGCAACAACAGTGTGCCTTATAGTGAACTGCTAAACGCGTTATGGAAAATTACATGTGCCCCAAATGGATAAAATTCATTACACATGGGAAGAAAAACGAATGGAAATATGTATATGTATATATAGCCCTTAAAAAATAACAACAGTACCTAACAATTAAAAACGTTGATGTTCAACATTTTCTTTTAAGAGTCGTACTTATCAACACCGAAATTGCGATTGATAGAAAAATTGACAACTACCAATAAAATTGTTCAAGATTGACATTCACAATACCAATTTGTCAACCGACAATTGCTGCACGTTCACAGTCGATCAACTATCAATTGATAATTGATCTTCGCAATAGGGGTGTTGGTTTGAGGTATTCGTCGGAACGGAAAATTCTCCGATTTTATACTATTCCGAGAATTTTTGATGCGAGGTATTCTTCGGAAAAACTGTTCGGAGAATTGTTCCGACATTTTGTAACGCATATCGGCGAATTACGTTTAATTGCGATGAAGTGCATTTTTTTGTTAAATTTTTGAAAACTAGCATCCGATATCCTCCAACAGAAATTTGTTGAGCAATTTTTATAGGATTTGGACGACGGTGCGGTGCGCCAACGCAATCGTTTATCGAAGTCGGATACCTTGAATGCAATTTGAGCCTCCGAAGGAGTATATGCATTCCGGAGAATTTTCCGTTCCGACGAAGGGCCGAGTATAATTACTTTTTTCCAGCGCGGAACGATGAAATTCTAAGAGTACGCTATTTTTCACTCGAATCGTGCACAGTTGCATAGCATTTGACCTTCCTCAGTGGACCAATTATTATTTAAAGAGGATAAAAATTTGGACAGTGGGCAAGAATCTAGTTATCTTAAGTTGACTAGATTGGTCCGGATAAGGTGTAAGCTGAACGCAAAAACTAGATTGGTCGAGAACGTCACTTTTTCTACGTCAGCCACATACCCGAACTGTCAACTTAGTACTCAGTCACGAAGCCAATCAAAACCGAGATACCTACATCTAGTTGTCAGTTTGGACAAAAAAAAAAAAAAAAAAACACATCGTGGTAATTTTTTTCTTTTGTATTTATTTTGGAAATATTAAATTTCTTCATTTTTTTTTGTTTTTTTTTTCCTGTTTTAAGTTAGATTTGTTTTTTACATTATTATTTTGTTTATTCACTTATATAACACAGACAATTAATGAATTTTTTTTTGTGTTTTTATTTTTGCTTTTTTTTATATAAATAATAATAAAATCTGGGAAAAGTACTTTATTTCAATTGTTACACTTGGTTGTTTGTTTTTATTTTTGAAATCTACAATAATTACAAATATTTACTTGTATACTTTAATAGATATTTATTTTTATATTTTTTTGTTGTTTGTTTGTCGTAATAATAATATTCATTTAAATTTTCACATTTATTCCTCTCATACTTAAGGAGCTTATCGATATAATAATATTTTCCTACATGGAGTTTTGTTTTTTGTTTGTTTTTTGTTAATACGTCTTTTTCCATCATTTTGTTTATATTATTAATTTATTAACTATTCAATTTATTTAATACCACCAATTTATCTATTTCCACACACGCGAGAATTTCTTTCCATTTCGTTTTTTGTTGATTTTTTTATATATTTTTTTGTTTTTGTTTTTTGTATGCGTGTGGAAACCTGAATTAAATTAAGTTTGTCTTCTTTGTTTGCTACAGCACAATTTGTGTTATTGTTTTTGTTTATCCTGTTTTCGTCTTTTGTGTTGCTTAATACGATTTTTTTTCTTTTATGAGATATATTCAAACATTTTGTTTGTTTGTTTGGAAATTCGTTAGTTCCTTATTAATTTGTAGTATAGGTAAAATTTGTTGGAAAGAATTACAATTTTTGTACATAGAAAGATTTTAAGAGAAAAACAAAAAAAAAACTGGTGTCGAATCGCGTCGTCCGTTAACGAGCATTACGTGACGGAGTTTGTTTTTGTTTCACATGTAAAATCAACTTAATTCCGTGAACGTATAGCTCGTTCACAACAAATACTGTTACTCGTATATTTTTGAATAAATCAAAGAAAAACAAATATTTGTACAAATTTTTATTTTATTTTACAGAAAATGCGAGTGGGTTGTTTTCCTGTTGTTGGAATATGTTTAAAATTTGTACAGAATGTTAAAAAAAAAAACGAGAAAATCACAAAATCCTTGGGAGACATTTTTGTGTACAAAAAACAAAACTACACACCAACAGTCAACAATTGTAAATGACAAGTAAATGCCTCCCAAGGAGATCTGATTTTCTGCGGTTTTATTTTGAAAGAAAGCAAACATTTAGGTTAACTCAACTTCACTTTATGCGATTTTGAGCAACCTAAATATGGCTTCCTCCTTGAAAACCAACCGTTAATTGTTTGGAAAAAAATTGAGTTTTTTTTTCATAACAAATGCATATATAAAAGAACTGCGTTGCACAAATTAAGAAAACAATCTTAATCAGTCAGTCTTAGGATTATTTAAGCCTAATTTCTTAAAATTTGTCTAAAATAACTCTTTTGTTTTTCATTATTTTGCTCCGCGCACACACATTATATAAAGCAACAGTTTAAATAAATAACAAATAATCATCGTAATAGTAATTTAAAATTTTATTTCCATTTTTTTGAACTTGCCTCACAAGTAGAATAACCTTAAACAAAACTTTCAAAAGCAAAACGAATAAATATACGTAAAATAAAATCAAAGAAACGAAAAACAGAAATACTTTCCTAAACTGGTAATAGTAGACTCAAAAAATTGTTACACGATTTTGGATTTGTCCTTATAAGAAGTCCTAGAATTTGCTTTAAAAATAACACGCAATTTTTTTTTCTTTTTTTTTTTTTTGGAACTTTCTAATATTGTTTATAATTATTTTGCTTTTATTGTTTACTAATTAAGTATAATGCGTATATATATTTCAACTTCTTATATAGCTAAATGTCTTCTGGTTTGTTTGTATATATATGTACAAACTGATAACAGTGATTTTTTTTGTTTTTACATTTATATTTAATTTTTAAGTTTAATTCATTGCTTTGGTATTAAATGCCTCTTGTTTTTTTTTTTTTACTGGAACGGGGAAGGGGAATTTTATGTACAGTTTGTTTAACTTTTAGAAAGTTAGAAGAGGAGGAAATTGTGTTTAAGAGCAACCGAGGGTTGGTGACGGATGTGTCATCTAAACTGGTATACAGACGAATATAATTTACATTTTCATATTTACAGCGATAGATTTCGGAGAGTGGTAGGGGTGGGTCAGCAGACAGCTATTTACAGGACACACGAGGGTGTTCAGAATATGCGAGACATAACACGTGACGAGGGCGGCATTTGGTGGTGATGAAGATGGTGCTGGTGATGGTGATAGCCGACCCAGTTCTGATAGAGTCATGCACCTTCCTTGCTGATGACGGACGCACTGGAATCGTCGTCGGCGGTGAGTCCGCCCACACTGCCACTGCTCGAGATCATCGGCAATTGTGGTAGATGTGAGGAGAGAGGTGATGGTGACGGATGCTGTCCACCTTGGACGAGATTCGATGCGGAGACGGCGGCCGCCTTGCCCTGGTTGACGACACACTTGCGCATGTGCTTCTCGAGCGTTGAGGGAACACTGAATGGCATATCACAGAAACGGCATCGGTAGACATCCTTGCCGGTGCGGCCGTGAGTCTTCATGTGACGGGTCAGCTTTGAGGACTGCGCGCATGCATATGAGCAGAGCTCGCATTTGTAGGGCTTCTCGCCGGTGTGACTGCGTCGGTGGACGGTCAGGTTGGAGCAGTTCTTGAAGACTTTGCCGCAATATTCGCAGGTGTCGTTGCGTTTGCTCTCCTTTTTGACGAGGGGACTTTGCAACAGCTGCGAACTGTTCGAGCCCAGCGATGAGAGAGGCTTCATTTTCAGATTTTCGAAGAGCGCTTCGTTCCGATGGAGGGCAGACATGCCCCACCACTCGGCACTCTCCATTTTCATGCGTTTCGACATCTCGAAGGGGTTCTCGAAGGGATTGAACAGCGGAGCGATCTGAGATTGTTGGTGGGTTTGATTCGGCGAATGGAGCATGCTCTTGGCGAACTCTTCCCGAAGGCGAAAGGCCGCCGGCAGGCCGTTTAACTTTTGCAGCGAGGTGCTGCTGTTGTTGTTGTCGCAGTCTTTGTTGCTCAGTTGCATCTTCATCGCGTTGCCGGACTCTTGGAGAGCCTGCTTGTACGCCTCGGAGTACTGGGCGATGTTTGACAGTCCAAATTTGTCCATCAATTCGCCGACCAACGAATTCGAGGTGGGGTTGCCCATGCTCAGGCCGGGCTTGTCGTCCATTGTTCGGCTGTTCACACTCAGGTCCTCGGCTTCGTATTCACCGTCCTCGCCATCGCCATCGCCATCATCCATGTCCTCGTCTTCGTCTTCGTCGAGGATGTCCTCGTCGGCCATGTCTTCGTCGGCGGAGTCTTCGCCATCGAGCGTCTCCACGGAACCAGCGTTGCTGGCGCCATCTTCCGGCTTAATGTGCACCTTCATGTGTCGCTTCAGCTTGTTGATGTGCGAGCACTCGAACTCGCACTGCACACACTTGTAGGGCTTCTCGCCGGTATGCACGCGACGATGGATGATGAGGTTGTTCTCGAAGCGAAAGTTCTTGTCGCAGAAGTCACACGAATATACGGCGGCGGCACCGCTCTCCTGACTAGGCTTGGAAGGCGGCGTCGACGCCGAGCGAGGTGTTGTATTCAGGTGGGTGGTGCCGCCGTTGCCGAGGTCGGTTTCGCAGCCACCCTTCTCCGGCGGTGTCAGACTCTGGGGACGGGAATTGCTTGTGACCGGCGTCGGAGGTAGCTGGGAGGGTGTTGGGCTCGCGAAATTCGACGGCGACTGCTTTTGCCTGGGACTCGGCGAGTTCGAGTTACCAGTGTTTCCAGCTCCAGGACTTGTTGTTCCTGCAAGCTGACGCAATCGCTGCGAGTAAAAATCCATCTGCGGCTCAAGTGATAGATTGTTGGGCTGCTGTCTGTTGTTCAGACGCGTTTGCTGCAGTGGCGGTATCGAACTGTGACTGCTGCTTGACGATGGCGGGCGCTCCTTATTGCTCGCCGAGTGATTCACTGCTGCGCTGAAGGATTGACTCGAGTGGGGCGCTAGTGAATTGGCTGCAGCCACAGCCGCTGCCGCCAGATTAAGGCCGTGGTGGCGAAACTGCTCCGACACGAGTTGTTCCATGCGATAGTGATCGGCCGCATGGGGTCGCGAGAAGAGCGGCGCAACCGGAGGAACTACTGGACCTTGTGCTAGTGGTGGCATCGGCATTCGCAGCAGGTTGAAAGGATTCGCGTGCATATCGGGCGGTGGCAGCAACGGATGATGTCTCATTCCGGCTGCTGCCGCTGCGGCCAAGTTCTGCGCATTCTGCATGGCTGTGGTTAGGCTGTTTTGCTGCTGCTGCTGTTGGGTTTGCTGTTGGTGCTGTTGCTGCTGCTGTTGCAGTTGCTGATGCTGTTGCTGTTGCTGCTGCTGCTGCTGCTGAGGCTCACTAATGCTCTTAGTTTGGCTAACCGGGGACGTGGACGAGCACAGCAAACTGGCGCAGCTGGTGTTGTTGTTGATTGTACTATTGGCAACGCCACCCAGCAGCTTCTGTGCCGAGTGACCCAAGGATAACGAGTTTGCGGACGAAGATAGCAACGACGTAGACGTGGATAGCGACGAGCACGGCGACGACGACGAAGGCGATGTCGACGATGAGAACTCCACGTAGATTTTAACTCCATGCGAGTGCTGCACATGCTGGATCAGTCGCCAGGCGGAGTTGTATCGCGTTTTGCAGGTGGAGCATGTGTAGTTGCTGGGCTCTGTAATTAAAAAAACGGAAACACTACTGTTAATCAAAAGTCGACTATAGATGCTGATAGTGAAAACATATTTTTAATTAATTCGAAAGGATCAAGCTTCCGCATGGTGGTGCGGGAGGGCAAAGTAACTCGGGCCAGAGCGGGGGCATTGTTTTTAATTAAATCAGCCGCACCAAAGCTCATCGCTCCTGCGACACAAAGGACTCAAATGGCATATTTGGACTTTATTTTCGGACGGGCAGCGTGGGCTTCCGCACGTCGATGTAATTAATTTCACGAACGCCGCGAATCTGTTGCATCTGTGAGTCTGCCTACCACTTCACACCAATTACACACCACCAGTGTATAGACGAATTTAAATAATTTACATTAAGCGCTTGCATCTGGGCGCGTGCACAGATACGAATCGCGGTGCGTAGGTTTTTCGTTTAGCACGCAACGTCTGGCTGGATCCTACACCAACACCATGCGAGCGAATTAAGCGATTCTTAATGCAATTCGAATTGATTGGGTCGTTGTGGACGATGTGAGGCAGTGTGTAGATATAGGTACCTGTAATATTTCCTGGAGTGCCCATATGCCCACCCATTCCCGGCTCATTTGCATATGCCCATATCAAGGCAATAATAACTAATACAGCGGCGGGAGAGGAGATACAGAAAAGAAGCTGACACATGTGCTAAAATGGGTTTTACATGTACCGAGCATGTAGGGCTCGCGTGCAATATGGGGCGTTATGTCCTTTTTTTTTTTAGCGTGTCCCTCCTTGACATATACACCCATATGTGTGAGTGTGGATATTTGCTTTGTTTTTTTTTTTTTTAGCTCCGAGGAATCAACCGAATAACCGTTTCTCTGTTCTGAATACAAATGGACGGTTATGAGATGTGGGCCCGATGTGCAAAAGCAATTTTAAAATCCTACCCCCGCACTGAGGGATGAGCGAGTATACGTAATGGGAATATACGGCGCGCAGAAGGTATGTTACTACCCCGCATATATACGCATTTAGTTGCGGTTCCATCAATTTTTTAGTTTCGGTTACTTTTTTTATCTCTCGTGTCCTTTTTTTCTGGTTTTCTTATTTTAACCATTTATTTATTATTGCATTTGTCCTGGCGCTTTGTTTTATATATGCGTTCGAATTTAATGGTGACACCAGATGTTATTATAAAATTATAAAATCCTTTGTCGGAGAAGGAGCAGGCAGAGACACAGCGAGAGAGAGAGAGATGTTTCATGGATGCTTGAGGAGGACATTGTGTCAAATTATCGATGTATTATCTATACATACAGACGACCATAGGTATAGAGAACGTACAATAAGATATATCATCTAGGATCATTATCCTTATGATTGGGATAATATACACACCCTAGTAGTTTAAAACCACACAACGCATCGAGGACAAAAGGGGATAAAAGGTAAAATCAATACGAGGGCGCAAGATGTATGTGGAAACAGGGGCGTTAATCGCTGTCCAATATGTGCCGTGAATGTGGTAACACATACTCGTAGAGTGGGTGATATTAAGTGGGCTGCGTGGATAAAAAAGTTGGAGTCGTAAATTGCATAAGGTTGTGCAATTTAAAATTTGCCACCATGTCACGAGGGTAGGAGCAGGACCTCTGTCGGACTTTGAAAGAAATTAAACATTTTAGTTAAGGAATGGCAAACCGCAAGGTTGGGTATTGTTCCCGACCATTTGTCCTCTTTTCGCTACTATGTCCTCTCTGATGTTTTTAGTAAAAGAGGACATATTTGGGGGTCAGTTTAATAAATTCTCTTTTTACTTCGAAGATCCTCTTTTTCTCCTTAAAAACATCCTTCTACGATAAGAAATATGCAAATAGGTACTTTCTCAATTCTTACAAAGCTGGAGTTAGATTGTAATCTTGATGTAGGTATTCATTTTTAAAGACCAAGTCGATTATTTTTTTTTTTAACCCACAATCTTTGACAGTAATAATTTGTTCGACTGTATTTTTAGTTTAAAAAAAAATCTTCTTAGGTATTGTGATTGAAAATAATGGTCACCGTAGGTATTGCCGGTTATAGGTTTCACTAAACGAAAGAACGCGAGTTCAGTCGAGTAGTCAAAGTTGATGTGCAAAAAAAAAAAAAAAAAAATCAGAGGCCGAATTTCATTTTTGATTTAGCTTAACGAGTTTTATATCTGCTCCTGTTGTGTATATTCCTGAACGCTAGAATTAAGCAACATCAACTCACCTGTGGTAGAACATTACCGATATCAGCGCACCTAAAGGATAATATTCACCGACAGTTCTATTTCTGTCCAAATGTCAATTTCGTATATATTTCTAGTTAATGAATAAATCACTGAATTTCATTTGACCCTTTTTATTTGGAAGCCTACCTACAGGTTTCGTAGATTTATAAAGCCGACTTATTTCCGTTATACGGCCTCATATGATATTTTTAGAAATTTTTAGGATATTTAGCATTTCTCAACAACTTTAAGTTTAGTTCTAAAGTAAAGACCAACATTAAAAATACAGCAATAAGTCAAACGAAATCAGGGGGTCCCACAAGGTTGTATACTGTCTACCATACTTCTTTTCATTTCCGATTATTTTCCACTGTGTTTGTGAAAGGCTTCTTCTAAGACTATTTATAATATGAGTGAAAATATTATGAGCAAAGAATTGGAGTTCCACAATCTTTCATAAAAATATGTCACACAATTTTTGAAAAGCTTTTCATAGTCAACGACGCATCACAAGGTTGCTATTTGATTATAGTCTGCGCTAGAATCTAGCATTTTGGAATTTATTGAGTTGTTTTTGAGCTAATAATCGAAAGTCAGTCACTTATAGACGCATATTTCTGTGACCAAAGATGGTTATCAACAAGGTTTTGCATTGTTTACTCTATACTCTATTTAATTTTGTTTACTTATCCCTATTTTTCAGAATTTATCATAGACGAAGAAACTGTTTATTTAAAATATAAATAAAGATAAATTGTCAGCAAAGATGGGGTTCCACAAGGTTGCATATTCTTGACTACACTATTTTATATAATAATAGGCGAAGGAAAATAGTTAAGAACTACTTTCACTACCTTTAACACAACATATTCGCATATCGGACGATTTTGCAGATTTATTTTTTACTAAGCCGATGCAACGTCTTAGTAAAAAAAAAATGGTGCAAAGTGTCCCTCCGCGCGGAAGAAGTGAAACTTGTAATGTGGAAATGAAAAGGGGAAGGGGTGAAATTGATTTTTAACAAAAATCATATTGTTTCTTTAAGACAAACTTTATTAACATTGCTTACAATTCACAATTGATCGCATCTTTAAATTATCATTTTCGAGTGGAGAAATATCCAAACCTATAACATCTACAATAAATGGGATTATGACAACTAAAGTAAGACACGAAATCTTGGAAGTTTCACTTCAAAAATACTACGCTATTAAATTATATGTGTATCAAATCAAGGTAAAAAAAAGTAAGTGAAATAGGGAGGACGCTACCTACTAGTGGCTAACGCTGGCCTGTAACAGGTATACTACGCGCATGCGTTCAAGTGCCTTCACTCTCGCTCTGTCTCTTTCTATTTCCCCTCCCCAGGAGCGTCGAACGTTTAACGCAACCTTGTTGGAAGTCGCATTCGAAGTTTCACTTCAAAGAACGAAATACTTTTTCGCAATAGATAAAAATTACGAGTAGGTACGTTACATTTTAACCATAGATGGAGTCCCACAATGTTGAATATCATCGGTTATACTTTTAATTTATTGGATTTCGAGTTGGTGCCAAGCAAAACTTATACTTAGGGAGGCTATTTGAATTTTCGGAACAAAACTAAAAACTGGGCATTACAAGATTTACTATAGAATTTTATCACTACATAGTATAAAACGAAGTCGCTTTCTCTGTCCCTATATCCCTATGTATGCTTAAATCCTTAAAACTACGCAACGGATTTTGATGCGGTTTTTTTTTAATAGATAGAGTGATTGAAGAGGAAGGTTTATATGTATAATAACAACCATTAAATAGTGGAGAAAGTTAGCCCGTTCGAACGTCACGATGGCAGGAACAGGAGCTATGTCGGACTTTGAAAGAAATTATGGAGAGGTGGTTACAATTCAAAATATTTGAGTTTAAAAATGGCACATCGCAAGGTTGGGTATTGCCGACTATAGTTTTTAGAAAGAATGCGAATCCAATTAAGTGTCAAAGTGGATGTCCCAACAAAAATCAGAAGCCGAACTTCATTCTTGAATAAGCTTAACGTAACGAATTTTATGGGCATGTGTTTCGCAGGTTTTACAGCCGACTTGTTTCCAGTATATTCTGATATGGCCTCATCATAGTTTTAGAAATATTCAGACATTTCACTAACTTTAAGATTAGTTCAAAAGTAAAGACAAAAAAATATAGCAATACGTCAAACGAAATCATGGGGCCTTACAAGGTTGGTACTACTACCATACTCCTTTTCATTTTCGAGTATTTTCTTGTATGTTTGTCAGCTATTGTAAGTTACCACAAGGTTCCGTCTCGTTGTATTTTATTTGCTTAGTGTTTACTGAATTTGTGGAATTTTTGCAAAATTAAAAATTAATTCGGGTCAAGCTTTTGGAGGTGTAGGTACACCTAAAATCGGGTCCCACAAGGTTACGTAGTAATAACTATATCATTCATAGCTACTTATTTTGATGGACTAGTTTATTCATTTAAAACATAAATGCAAACTGAAATATTGCAGTAAGTAAACTCAATACGGAATTATTCTATAAAGTGGTGGAGTGCCACAAGGCGGCGGTATTCATCTTTATTTACATTCCTATTACTTCGCAGAAGTTTCACAATTAAATGTGAACGAAAAATGCTCGTATTCGTACACGCAAATGTTAACTCATGAACAGTCGTGGGATACCACAAGGTAGCAGATTGTCAACTACAATTTTTCTACAATCATAGATAGCAGCGAATATTGATAGACCTTCACTGTGTAGCGTATTCGAGTTAACGCACATGTTGGGAGAGCATTTTCCACCAGCATTTTAGACGAAAATGTTTTTGAAACTCCACTCAAATCTGAAAACTTCACAAATGGATTTGTGTAGGCCCAATTAAATAAAATAACCCACAAGGAAATGCATCATCCTAATTCACATCCAGAGCGCAGCTGTTTCCAGGAAATGATAATTTATTTTGGAAAACGCACTTTCAGCTCGTGGCTGTTAAAAAAAAAAAAAACGCTGCACGGTTAACCCCATAAATGGGTAATCAATCTGCGTGTTTGCATCGTATAAATATAGGTGCATGTATTCGTATAATCGTATTCGTGTTGATGTAAGTCAAAAGGTGAAGCGCACGTTTGTCATCGCACACGCGGGTACTTTTACTTTTCCTATGGCACGAGGATACTCTTCCATAGTTTTTTTTTACTATTTTTTTTGTTAAGGATAATAAATGTAAGCATCTTTTCGGCAACTAGATAGGGGTTGCTTGTGTAAAATCACATAAATTTGTATATCCTGTGTATGTGTATGCAAATGCGAACCCTACTCTCTAATAAAAGGGGTTACCACTCGCACATTGCAGACGCTTCTTGTTATCGATTAAGGGTAACTTTGTTGGGCTGAAGATCACATCTCTTCTAATTGTTTTTGGAGTTTTTTTTTTTTTTTCTACGGTTCTTCCTCAGATGACGACGAACAATTTATCCCATAGCCTGTGGAAGACGTCTGCCACTCTGTTTTCCTTTCTCCCTACACAACAACTAGCCAAAAGAATGTGAAAAGGATGCGCGCATCAATTCAATACCTGATCGTATAGAAATGGTCGGGCTCCTGTGTTTGATACGATAGCTGCCGCAAAAGGATTCTTATAATAATTGAAATAAAAATGGCACAGGTAGGTATGTGTCATGCGTTTCCTTTTACGTATAGCATCCTCTCCTCACACAGATGTCAGTGACACATGTGATTCGTCGTTGCCGTAGTACGTATTTTTTTGACATCCCCAAAGGATGGGGAAATATTAATAATAGTACAGAACTATACAGGGGGGAGATATTTGCATTTTTTTGTTTTTTTTTTTTTCAAAACGGAAAATCTATAAATATCATAAAAACCTATTGTAGTGGTTTATTCACTTATCACCAGCAAACATAAACGTGTACGAAAAACGTGTTTTTGTTTTGTTTGCATCACAGCAGGACATAGCTATATATGGAGGAGAGTGCGGCTCTCCAACTAAATGCGGTATGGTGTGTGCCAAGAAAATTTTCATTTTCGTTCTATCCCCATGTGATATCCGGGTCCGGGGCTGTTTTGTTTTATTCTTTTTTGCGCACCCCTTTGCCTAACATCTGCATTGAACCACGAATTACTGCTGCACATATCCTGGTTACGTATATTGTTTTGTCCTATTTGTTTTATTATTGCGCTGGACGTGTTTTTTTTTGTAGGTATAAGAACTGCAGCCAGCAGCCGAAAAAAGTGTGATTTCTCTATCTGCGGTTGATAAAATTCAAGTATGCCATCGCTATGTGTAGCGTGCATCCTTAAAAAGTCAAGCGAACCCATCCGTCGCCACTCAAGCGTCATTTGCACTTTTTTTTTTGGTTGTATATTTTTCATGATATCGTCTAGAGAGGAGGACGGGCGGGCGGATGCTGCTAAATTGACCGCCTGCTGAAAATTAATCGCTCAGCACACACAAAACATTGGTATATGAACATTTGCCAAAGGATACGCGACAAGATAGTCATCGCGCAGAGGATGTGAAACAATGGAAGACAAATTCGAAACAGACAGTCTTCACATATCATCCGTCGTTTGCAGTTTATTTCTATTTTCATTTTTCCACAAAAAAAAAAAAAAAAAAAAACAATATTTCAACCACGATGGCTGCGCCTTACATACATATAAGTCTATGGCATGGTGGGGGTGGTGATTTTGCTTGATATAGTGATACCATCGATTGTGGTAATTATACGTAGTTCTTCTACGAACTTGATGTTTTATTGGAAAGATTTTCTTATGACGGATGAGCAACAAAATGAAAGGAAAAATATTAGCGCAATAGCTGGGAGAAAGATGGGGTGCCACAAGGTGGTGGCTGGTGGGCTGTGGCCGATATTTGTTCCGTTTTTATATTCAGTGAGTATTTGAATCTGCAGATGAGTTAGGTGAATATGGGATGCATCAAAGGTCGGCACTGGGGCCGATACCTTTTCTACTGATGCTCAGTTGTTAGCTAAATTAGAAGGATTGGAAGTTGAGGATGATTCACCCACTAAGGACGATGCAAATGCCAACAAGACCGCCCACAAAACCTTGTTAGTTATTATTTACAAGAGCTGATGTCCTTTTATAAAATACTAGCTGTTCCCATCCGTCTTTGCCCGTGCTTAACAAAATTGTTTCCGTTAAGAAAATCTACTAAATAATTAAATTCATGTAGAATTTTTGACAAATAATAGGTACTATCTAAATGTATATTGCGATCGAACAAAAACGATAATTCCCCGCACAAAATGTATGGAGAATACATTTTTCAATTTTCGTAGACAAATTGAACAAAGAAAAGGTGGCTCAAACCGGACTATCCGTGCTCAATTTATTGGCAGTCTTCTCTACATATAAATAAAATTGGTGTAGTTCTGTTCGACTAAACTTGAAATTGACTACATGTCTTTAAATGCAAAAATCTTAGAAATTGCTGAATATATTCTGGTGAATTTTCACAGGTTTATAGAGGATACTTAGGCCTACAATCTCCACTTTGTCTTAACTCTATATCTCTATAAATTCCGGAAAAAATTGGACAAGAGTAATTTTTTTTTTTCGTTTCTCTTCGATTTTTTCTTTGCAACGCTTTGCCTTCGAAAATACTGGGAGCATTTAAATATACTAAGTACCAGCTTATAAAGGACATCTGTAAGTACAATTTAGGATATCCATTATCTCGATAACTTAAAAAGTTTTCAAATAAATAGGAAAAACTTGAAATATTTCTACGATTTTCGCCTCGGTGAGTGGATATGCACTTCATTCTCAAATCAAACATACTAACAGCACAATATATTGACATCTCTTTTAACCTTAATTTACTCCTGTGACGGAGAGGGAGACAGTATACTGTTTGGTTTGCTTGGAAAAAAAGAAACTCATAAAAGAAATGTCAAATCAGTGTTAGTATATTATATGTAGTGTAAAAGTCCCTACACGTAGGGATCTAAAAATGATACCGTAAGGAAAAAAGGACAGATTTGTATAACGTAGAGATTTTTTCGGACGAAACATTTTCATCTTTGCTCAGTCAAGAAATATTTATTATTTTTTTTACTTTTAATATTTTGCTCTTACATTCGTCTATATTCGCTAAGGAATGAAATTAGATGACATGATTTGAAGAGTCAACAAAAAGGAAAAATTCATTTGTGGTTGAGATTGCGTATGAGAAGTTGGATTCGATTTTGTTCGTGTATGTTTGGACAAAATAGTTATGTAGAGAGATTGTATTGAAAATAATTCGACGGTGTAGGGAAAAAGTAGGAATTTTCTTTGTGCACTGTAGGGTTTATTTTTTTGGATGTACACAAGCTTTGTCAAAAATGTAGGAAAGGTTTGTTTATCTGTGTTTTGCTTACAAAAAAAAAAAAAAAATCTATCAATATCTATGATATTTTTGCATTTTGTATTTAAAAAATTAAAAACATCAATTTTATTCACATTTTGTTCGATTAATACCTACCTATAAAAGCGGAACACATGGAATACCCAGTGTGTGATATTTAAAAGAATAGCCAAAGGGCGAATGCACTATGGCTAATAAATTACATATCAATAGAAGCGGTTAATAGGACTATGCAAGATATGCTAAATAAAAACAGATTTGTCGGTGGAGTTACATTTTTGTTCTCTGGTGATTTCAGACGAAGATTAATTATTAAACGTTCAGAGCTTTGGCGATACTTTAGAACAATGTACTTGACTCAGAATATGAGAGCAGTATCGGGGGATTCTGATATTTGCAAACTTCTTTTTGAGAGTGCAGAAAAAGATTATTGGGGCGTTAATTTTAACTGGTTGTGGTAAAGGAGATACGGTTTATACCAAAAATACCAATAATAATTGCCAACAATAACCCATTTCAGTTTCAACGGATTCAATTTCCTATTGAATAAGTTACAGGCTCAAACTTTAAGAAAACCGGGATGCGGGAGTTGATTTAAGCAAGAATTGCTTCACGCACGGGCATTTATGTGTAGCGTGCAAGAGGATAAGCAATGCAGCAAATATCACAACTGTTATGAAACCACATTTTGCACGTGCGAAGCCGGGCGGGTACAGCTAGTACCAAATAAAATGTTATTTTTACAGATGCAATAAAATGAACAAAATATTTTTTTTTTTCCATGTATCATGGCTTTATTAGTCGGCGCAGTTGCTAAGTGGTTAGTATGTTCGACTTCTAAGCGAGGGATCACAGGTTCGAGTCCCGCAAAAACCTAATTTCCAACTTTGGGGGTTTTTTCCACTGCGCTTGCTCTCGCAAACGTCTGACAAACATCCGTGAGTATAACTGTCTTGAAAGAGCTCCCGTCCATTCGTTCAAAAAATGAAAAACTCACACAAAACGAATGGTTGTAAGAAGCTAGCGGTTCCTATGGCTTTAGTAAGAGCAAACATTCCCATTAAGTATGGAACACAACGTCGTTGAAGTGGCTGCCTCGGCTGCCTTCTGTCACTCCAACTTTCCAATGCCTTTTTAATGGTTTGTAGCTCATGGATTGCTTGCATGATATAAGACTTTAGTGCTTGAATCGTTTCGAGATTGTTGGCATTACATCGGTCCTCACGATTCCCCACACAAAAAAAAAAAATAATAAATTCAAAGGGGTCAAATCGCAGCTCCAAGGCGACGAATGGACATCGCAAAGACGAAACCCGATGTCGTCAAAATTCACGTCTTCAATTTCAGTAAAAAAAAGTCGGTTAACATGGCTAGGTAATGTTCACCTTCGATCGAAACGTTGTTCCCAGTCTCATTTTCGAAGAAAATGACAATAACGTGCGGGTTTTTCGAGCCGAAATTTGTTTGTTAACGTAGCGAACAGCAGGTGCGGTGTGGGTGCTTTATTTCGGCCAAAACTTCTTTAAAAAAAAAACGGTGTTTGCGCTACATAGCACTCACTTCGGAAATAGGTAAGTATTCGATATTTCCAAACGTTCCGCAGATAGGTACGATACTGACTTTCCGTCGAGATTTCGAGCGGGAAACAGCTGTCAGTGTCAAAATATGATTAAAAAAGAAACCACGAGACGGCCCACCCTTTAGATGCGAAAAGGCTTTTTTAATTTGATCATTAAATTTCTCAACTCCACAGGCTGGTTTTGAGCTCCCTTAACTTCCTTCTTCCCCTTTATCTTCAGGTTCCGTTAGTTGTGCTCTCAAAACAGCGCTCAATGCGTTATTTGTGTTTTCCCTCGGCAAAAGACAGGGATTACAGCTACTTAAACCAACCAATCTGAAGACTGTTCCGATAAATAAAGGTGGGGTCCTTCACGGCTGGGCTATAGGACCGACACTGTTTTTTTGCTACCGCTCAAGCATGGCAGTTTGAAAACTCTGCGATTGGTTTTCAATTTTGTGTCTGCTTATAAGGGTGGGTAGCAATCTTTTTGAGTCAATGGATACGATCATCGTCACAAATTGGCTCCACATATTTTGACACTCATGAATGCTTTACCTTCGTATCCTTGGCTTCCCTTAGACCCCCTCTACTCTGGTGACATGGAAATACATTTTTACAAAAATGGCGATAGCAACCATGATCGATTCGAGTTAACCTAACCCCCCTAATTTATACGGCAATATCCAAAAAAGGACTACCCAACCCCGCAACCCGTCATCAGGTGCATGTCACCTCCATATACGTATGTGACACTAATTAGAATTATATTCGCATAATAAATAGAAATGGCAACGCATTAGTTAATTAAAAATTTACACCGCTAAAAATGGACCACTCTGACAGAAAGTGCGCATTGAAAATCAAACCGCGCTGACGTTATACAACAGGAAGACGAAAAAAAAAGTATAACAATGTCACAGCAGCATCAGAAAGGACGAACGAAAAAAGAAATGGTTGACAATTTCACTGTGTTAATTTCGAATGTGTTGTCATGTGCACATATCAAACGAGCAGAGTTTCAACTGAAATGACAAAGGATAAATTCATGTGGTGAATGTCCTTTTTTACGTCCTCCCCCCCTCCCATATATATCGCCATCGCCACAAACGTCCACATTCCATTTCTCTCGACATTGCAGAGTAATTTCAGCAAAAATAAAAATAAAAAACAGAATGTGAACTGTACAAAAAAGGACGAAAGCAAAAAACGTTCGTATATATCCCCGGTTGCAGGCAAATGATTAAAGGACATTATATGGACCCCGTGTATGTAGTGTGTGGACACGGACATGGATAGAAATTAAAAGCGAAAAATCATCAAAACAAGCAAATCGTGGTGATGCTGATGCTGCTGTTGCTGTTGCTGCTGCTCTGCGCTTGGTTCGTCTATTGTCATCGGGATCTTCTCCTTACACACATGCACGCGCGCTCTTAAGCATAACAATTGTATTGAAGGTCAACCATGCAAAGGTAATGAACAGCAAAAGTGACATTTTGATATTTTGTCGGCTTTTTGCTGGTGTGTTGTTGTCGTCGTCCTTCCATTGTGACCCAGGCTATCATGTGTATAGTAAACGGCTGCTTTGCGGTTTAAGGGTTGTCCTGCGTATCGTTTTCTTAAACAGTTCGTATAGATACGATTGTTTAGCAGTGAAGTGGTTTCTTCTTTCTTTCTTTCGTGTCATTGTCTCAACGTAATTTTTCCCATCATCTTCTTTCAGGATCATTCACTTTTCATCATCATCATCATCATCATCGTCGTCATCATCGTGGTCGGCATTCTCAAGCACAAGGAACAGTAATCAGTGCTGAGTAAGAAATCTCTCAGTGTGCACATACAGATGTCGGTGGCGACTAATGTGAGGGTGTACACAAAGGGCTACGTAACATCTATCAATATAAATCAAATGCACGTTTCAAGCGCAGGACTCTCTTTAAGAAGCTGGGTAATCGCCTTATCGCACATAGTGTCCTTAATCCCCTTAAAGGGTTCAACTGCATGAAGGCATTGTGTTGTGCAATCGAAAGGGAACTGGTTTCATGTTCCAACTTCCAACATCCAACCATACCAGGTGGGCGCGCGCCCTCAGACGAAAATGAATTATTATTATATTTTGTTTTGTCAATTTTCCCTCGTTTCTGAGTAGGTAACATGACAAGATGTCAAAGGATGTCAACCAAAATTCAAGTTATTTAACCCCCTCACGCGCCGCGGTGTGTTTCGCTCTTTGCGCGCACTCGCCCCGGTAAGGCACGCGAACAATTTACACAAAGGTCAGTCGTATTGACAAATATTTTGCAAAAGCAAAATGAATAATTTATTCGTTGTAAGGATGTGTGGTCAACGAGCGAAGGGGAGCGATTGCATGCATCATATTCATATTGTCCTTGAGCGACACGATATGCAAGAGTTCTCTCTTTGACCCTTTGTTTTTTGTTTTGAAGCCACCTAGACTCGACCCTGATGATGGACAGCATCACAAAGCGGCCAGATCAAGTTAAACAGAGAAAACAAAAAAAGTATCCACTCGTTTGCCAGCATGCAACAAACGACAGAAAATTCCTAAGCTCTGTGTGTATGCATTCCTTCTTCTTTTTTGCCAGAGCGTTTCCTGTTTTTTTTTTTTTTTTTCTGTTGTACCCATCACAGGATGTCAAAGGACATTGGTTAACATTTGATGCCGACTCTCTGATGCCTATACCACCACCCGACCCAGCCAGCATCACCATCATGGTTGTCCATTAGACTTTTGATGTCGGAAGGTTGCTGGCTTTTTTGTGCATTCGTGTCAAAGAGGTTAAGTGAATGGTCAAAAAAGTCATCAATGCGCTCAGAACCTGTGTATACGGTTCACGGTATCATATCTACGAATGAGTGACGTATAGATACACGGATGCTGCACCCGAAAGGGGTGCGATCAACTTTGTTTGACGCCGCATCGGCCTTTATGCTCTGGGAAAACATCAAAAACATTTTTGTACATAGACATCAAGCGCGCGGCACATGCGACACAGAGAATTTTCAATGAGATTTTGTTTCTGAAAGGCGAAATGACTGGGCAGGGCATATCCTTTTGTGTTTGTGCATAGGTATACCGGCACATAAAAACGAAATATAACTTACCACTATTTAAAGTATTCGATTCGGCGTCGGCTACTTCGATTTTTGGTTTTTTACTAGGCGGCTGACCATCGTTCACCACTGACGGAGACGATTGACTATCTTCTTCCGGATTTAGGCCACAATCTGTATCCTCTTGCTTGATGTCCAGCACACTGCTGGGCTTCTCGTTCTCTGCATCGTCTGAGGACTTTTCTGTTTGTCCATCCTCGGTTCGGTTTGTTGCCGAACTGTCCGCCTTAGGTGTTGTGTTGTCGTTTTCTTAAAAAAATAAAAATAAAATCAGTTTCTCACAAACGAATGAACTTAGTCTGATCTCTTACCATCAACAAGCCGTTTGGGGGTACTCGATGCTCCATCGGCTAACAAATCGGCTGGACTAGGTGGAGGTGTATGAATTCGGGTTCCGGATGGCTTACGATTTGTTATCGGAGCTGATATGGATGGTCTTCGATTTACTAGACTGAGAGGCCGCCCGTCGTCGGCGTCTCTGTCACTGGCCGGACCTGGCAAATAAGAGCGAGATTAGAAAATTATTCAGATACGAGAGAAACTGCCAACCATATATACCTTGTGTAAGACATTGTCCATAGTTTTCCTTATTGCATTGCAGAACTTTGTGTTGAATAAATCGAACGATGTCCGAGAGCGCAAACGCCTTCTGACATGCTCCACAGGTCAAAATGTCCTGGGCAGCTGGGTCCGCATCAGACGAGTCTGAATCTGCTGAAAGCAAGCAAAAGAATGATGAAGTGCTTTAGAAATTTGTTCAAGCAGTTTGATCAGGACAAGTGTTTGTAATATGTCAAATGAGGTTTATGTCTTCACTATATGTTTCGTTATCGGGCGAAAGTACTATAGGAATACTTGGCTCTGTTTAACTTGTGTCTAAATTTCCCGAAGTAGATATGAGGATTCGTTCGATGGTTGTAGAATTTTGAAGAAAGTTTATTATTGTAATTTAGTTGGTATGCTGATGCGTTCATTGGGTACTGAACTCTTTTTAAGGTGCCGTACCCAAAGGGAAAAAACGGAACCTTATTAGTTTCGCTTTTGCCCTTTACACGGTTGCCACTATTATTAAGAAAAAAATTCTCTGACTTACCCTGACCAGCTCTGAAGTTTTCCCTGACTTAATTTCACAAATATAGGTAAAAAAAAAACATTTTACCACTAGTCCTTGTGATCAATAAATTATATACATAAGGTCTGTTCCTTTACTTTTATATCTTACGAATTTTTACTAGTTCTTACGAATTCTTACGAATTTTTACTCAGTGCCGTTCCTTAACTCAAAAAGTTCGTAAAAGAGAACGTCCTCGCAAGAGCAATATATATTACCGCTCCACTGAGAATCTTACGAATTTGTACTCAACAAATTTCTGGGTGTAATTTATATTTTTATAATTACATATTTGTTTAGCCTATGACACTCCGCGGAAGAACACGAATCTAGTGACACCGCACTCTTTAAAATCGGTCAAGCCGTTTAGGCTAGAGGGCGTCACGTAGGAACGTACATGGGATATGCGCGAAACACATAACCCTCTCTGTGTACAGTCGGGTAAAAAGTAAAGGACCTATATAGTTTATTTTTTTGTTTGAAACAAATTCCAATCAATAAATGTTGAGAGGTATAAAATTAATTGCCAGTCTCGTAAATACTTGACAGAACAGCTTTCATATTGAACGCATTGATTTTTTTATTTTTGCGTAGATGTGGGTAGACTTGAGAGCTCGATATAAATAATTATTTTAATATTAAAAAAAAAAACTACAGACTGAATTTTCCCTGACTTTTCTCGAAATTCCCTGACTTTCCCTGACATTCCCTGACCAAATTTTCGTTCCCTGACTTTCCAGTCTAGTGGCAACCATGCTTTAGGTCTATCTCTAGTCAAACGACAAATACCAATGGTAGCGATACATCGACAGGTTTTAGAGTAATTATTAGTAATTTAAAAAAAAAAAAAAAAAAAAAAAAAAAATCATTCGCACAAAAAGCTGTTTATTTCTTGATTGACAAAAAAATGTACATAAACTTTTTTGTAGATCATACTCGTAGGTGTACATCTGCCGAAGAATGTTTTGCCGAAAAGTTACTATTTAAAAAGATATATACAAAAAAAAAAAAATAATAATCACTATATAAATATTCTCGGTCATTAATGCGTGTTCTCTACTCTTGCGCTTACATTCATTTAGTTTACCGCCATCTGCAAAAAAAAAAACTTCGCAATTTTCAACTCTAAAGAAGTACGTGACCTTCGGTGTGCGAGTGAAACTCGCACTTGGCCGGTTTTATTTAAATTATTTTTCTATCTGACGCGTCACTACACGTCTTTTGAATCTTGAAATATACAGAACTAAAATAGAAAATTGACCTAATTGCTCGGTTATTTTAAAGAGGCGTTACCTGTTTAACTTCAGAAGTCACATCAATTCTTTGAGTGCGCTGAAATAATCTTATAATTTTTTTTTACGGACGATAAGAGCAGCCATTTGACTTCTAAATATCAATGTAAAACATGGGTATTGATGGCTTTGTCTCTTGCTGATAAGAGTGTTCACTCATTCGTCACTCTTCTTATATTAAAATGTTCGAAATTTCACAGAGACAAGTACGGGACCACACCGACAAATATGTGGTAAATATTCCACAATCGTCTTAAAAATAAAAACGTTTACCTAATTCGACGGTCATTTTACAAAGCCTTTACCTGTTCACAGATCATTAGCGCAGTCATCTGACTTCTAAAAATGAATGTAAAACATGGTAAGAAACATTTTTTGCTGTCAAATAGCCAACTGTCTAATACTTAGAAGAGAAAATGGGGGCGTACAAGTATCTAGTTTAGTAAGTCTGACAGCTCTCCGACTAGATGTATCTCTCGGTTTTGAATGGCTGAAATCGGGCATATGGGGAGCTGTTTCAGTTGACGTTTATGGAGGGGTAGCCGACGAATCTATAGTCAAGAAATTCCTGACTGAGTATTAAGTTGACTGTTCGGATATGTGGCTGATGAAGAAAAAGTGACGTTCCCGACCAATCTAGTTTTTGCGCTCAAGTTTCATCTTATCCAGACCAATCTAGTCGACTTAAGATAAATAGATTCTTGAATGTGCCCTCATTTTTTCATGAAAGTGCCTAATATGAGATTAAATTTATTATTATTACTACTACAACTTTGTTGTTACATAAATGAATATGTATATAAAAAAAATATTATAGCACTAGCTACCAGGGCTTTAGGCTAAAAGAGATTAAATTATTTGGAAAAAGTGGTATTCGCCTACCATAGTAAATTATTTCTAATTTATCAACTGAACAAAGCTGTGAAAAAGTATGCGCAAGTAGCTTTTCAATTAAAGCAGTTGTAATTCCAGATATTCGAATTCATAATTTGTCAGTTATTGTCACTTAGTCTGTCTCTGTGCAACCATGTTAAATCTCATTCAAAATTTGTTGTAGGTTTAATTTTGTTAGATTGAAATCAATCACATGATTGAACTTATTAAAATCCTTCGTCAAGTTATTGATATACTCCTGAGGGGTGGTTCCCTACCAGGCGCGACCCCAGGTCGCGGATAGGGGGACCTCGATACGATACGCTCGCCATTCGAGGTTTTAGGGTCATAGCGGCCATTTACTCGCCGAGAAAGCCCTATCGCGGACCAACCAACACTGTCTCCTAGAAGGACCGCCTGCGGCTCGCTGAGAGAGAAAACTACATCTGTCCTGCGTTTCAGACAGATGTTTTCCCATGTAGCAGCTCGTCGAAAGGCGTGTTTTTCTTCGTACAGGAGACCCCAAGGCAAGTTACGACGCGACGAGGCCTGCGTGGCTGGGGGGATGCTCAGTCGATAGCGCAAACTCTGGATACCTGGGGACCTCCAGTTTTAACTTAATTCCTCTTACTTGCATACAGGGGGTGAGTGCAAGCGGACATTTTCTTCCCCCTTACTCGTGGGACCTAAATGAACATTTCAAAAAAAGACTAAAAACTCAAAAGAAGCGAAAAGTGTGAACGAATCGGGCACTTCTAGCTCAATAACAACCGATCGGAAAATGGGAGAAAGTATGGAGGAGGGTCTCCTTCCCATATCGGACGGGGAAAGCGTTATGGGGCAATAGACGTTAATCTGGAAAAACTTCTTCTGGATTCAAGTGACACTTGCTCCATCGCCAGCTCGTCCCTCTCCCACTGCTCAACCAGCTCAAAGAGATCGAAAAACTGCAAACTCATGATCAAGAGACTGGGCACGAAGAAGTGGGAGGAGCTGTCAGAGAATGACAGGAAGAGGCTCCATAATGCCAGAGCCTATCTCCAGGAGCAGGATTCGTCAAGTGATGCGCCTATGGCTTGCACCACGGCGGATCGGGCCCCCGACTTAGGTGTGGGAACATTGATGGTGCCGCCTAGGCCTGCGACAAGCCTTTGCCAGTCGCGATCCATGGCGGTCAGATCGGGGAGCCCAGGCAATAAAACACGATCAGCGATGCTAAAGCCGACCAGAGATTTACCCTCCTCAACGAATGCCGGGGCCGTCCCGCAGTTGAGTGAGGGTGAACCTCAGGATTGCTATTATCAGATGAAAGCAGCCATACCGAAGGAGACAAGCCTCTGCTACTCTCTCGAGGGAAAGCTACAGGGATCTATAATGCCAGGCGAAAGCAGTCCGATTGATAGGGGGGAGTCCACAATGGACAGTTTTGCGACAGTAGTCAGCACTGGTAAGACGGCTCAGGGAATAAGCCCTTCCGCCTCTATACCAAATAAAACTAGGGACGACACTAGGACGATACCTGTACGCAACAAACGACGCAATGCCATTCGGCTAATTCGGCGAATGAAAATGCGTGATCCGAAGTCCCTCACGGACAAGGATAAGGCGGCTCTGGACAGAGCCAAAAACACGCTCAAGTTCGCAGGGTCCACTAGGGAAGACGACAACAAACGTGGACAAAGGGTAAGAAGACCTCTTACAACGAGGGCGGGAAGCCGTTTGCTCCCCACCTCAGTTGCTAAGAGACTTCGGCCAGCAACCGACTCGAATTCACCTGAATCCGAGCCGGCTGCAAGCTGCTCCAGGAAAGTCCAAGACCCACACGACCGACTTATCAAGGGTACCAGCATGGAACTGACCGCTTCGAGGACGGAAAGCCTCTTGCCATCCACCTCAGCAGCGGCCAGAGCCAGGTTGCTCCCAACCGCTCAGGGATGAACTTATTAAAATCCTTCGTCAAGTTATTGATATGCTGGATACAGCCTGTTCGTCAATTCAGAGATCAGATTTAGAAAAAAAAAATTAAGAAATCGATTTCATATATTACGACAGTCTGGTAAACGCAATACACTTTCCTTAAAGGTGTCATACAGTCTGCCTTTAAAATCGATGCCTTTGCTTAGGTAGCTACCCTCCGTAAGTATGTAGGTATACGACTATTGACTTGCACATTGCTGTCTACCATGTTAGATAAGGGGAAAATAAATAGAAAACACAACATATTGGTCAGAAGTGTTACACGCAGTCTCCCCCACAGATGGCGCGATTAAACTGCATGTAAAATTGAAGTACAAATCACCGATAATTGTAATATATTCGACTTTCATCTTAGTAGGGATCCATTTAGGAATAAATTAGTTCTGTTGTTAGGCTTTGGTGGTCGTTTTTAGGTATATTTTTGTATTTAGTAATCTAGCGAGAACGGTAGATTTTTATTTTACTCATTTGATTGAAAATAAAATAAAATAAAATGAAAGATAATTTGCGTCAACTTTTAAGTGCGACTATGCCGTTTATTATTAACACAAATTCGATGGCTAAGCAATATCGAATGATGTAACATTTTTCACGACCAATATTCTGATGCCATGAATTGATAAACTCCACTATAGTGAGGTGCCTACTATCTGCACATTTCAATGAATTATTTACAGCTCCACAAACATAAACCCGTTTTAATTCTGCTCCCCAATCGATTTATTTGCCCAACTATATAATTTCTCCGCCAACCCCCCCCCCCCCCCCCCCCCCCCGCACTTTGCCCTAACCATCCAATCATCCAATCTGTAATCGACAGATTGGCATAAGAGAAAGCGAACTCAATTTTAGGTTGTCTCTTGATTAAATGACTATGGGATATCCTCAGTCGTCGTCGCCATTTATTTCGAACACAAAAATAAATTGTTCAATAAATTTTATCTTAATTCCTGTGTGCTGGTTGCCCACTACTATATTACCCCAGTGACTCGCGTATCCGTACATAATACTCTTACGTTTATTACTCCGAATTGATTGGGCATTTTTGGCGAAAATCTCCACCGCGCGCCGCATACTCGACGCCGATGTCGTCGTAAATCGATGCGGAAAAAAAAAATCGCCGATCTATACAGAAGGCAGGTATCTATATGCCTATCACTGCTGGTCGGGCGCTATTCCTAATTATATTAATTCAGCAAAAACTGACATATGGTCTGCAGCGAGAAATATCTCTCTCACACACTGCGAAACGTTTTATTTGCTTAGCAACGATATACCTACAGTCTGCCTCTGCATCTATCGGCGCAGCGCCACCCTATATGCAAATTTTCGTGTCCAGACAAAACCTAATCCCACCAAATCCGTTGGTCGTTAATTTAATGATTTTTCGCCAAACTGAGAGCGAATAAAGCCCTGAACTCCAGGGTTACAGTAACGACACGATGACGATGGTAAGGTCCCGATCCCGGTGGAAAGGCGACAATGAAGCGAGCGGTAAATATTTCCGCATCAAAGCAATGATTTTCGGAAGTCCTCACATTCATGGATGAAAAAAAAAAAAAAAAAAACACACAACCAACCAACAATAGCAGCAACGCATTCTCACTAGTAAAGGATTGAAAAATTAAAATCTCGGGGTTGCGAGTTGCGACAACATTCATCACCTCCACTTCAGGTGAGCCGTACAGGACTTTTGAATTTAACAAAATATTCATCAAGTGGGTAGTGCATACGAGAGTGTAACACACAACAACCCTCGTATGGTCAGTTCCACTGCCGTTCATCGCAACCGACCGACAAAGGCGACACCGAAGGGAAAGGGTTTTCAATTTCAGCGAATATTATATTGACATTCTTCTTTATACTCTGCGATAATAAATTGAAAGGGTCCGCGCGCCGCAATAATATTTGCAAAAAAAAAACTTTTCTCGCCCCGGGTTGTGTCCTGGCACATATCACTGCATATACGCAAATTGGCAGCCCATAATGTATTACTTATACATTACCTTGGGCTATACGAAAAATGACATCTTCTTTGAGACAAGGTGTTAGCGAGCGCATAACAAATGTCGCGCCACAGCATTTGTATTTGTTTTGGTCACAACACAACACAGGGCAAACTATCTATTTGTGTGATTGTGGTGTTGTTCGCCCTTGGCGGTATTTCCGGTTTATTTATTTATTACCTACTTGTGTGTGCTTGGAAAGTTTCCCAATTTTCTGGTGGATGGTGAACGAACCCATGACTAACTAACACGTAATAAATTTGATTAGATGGACATGATGTTTTTTTTCTTGTTTTTTTGTTTTTTTTTTTTTTTCGGAGCATAACTCATAAAAAACACATATCGTATGTCCTAGCCATAACATCCGCATGGATCTATCCCTGTCAATTATCCCACAACCATGTCATATTATCGGCGCTTGGGTTAATGTCAACCCTGGTAAATAATTCAGTATGAGCCGGAGGGGATGATAGAACTGCTTCATTACGAAGAACTCTTGTGTGCTGCTAGTGGTTGGGGGCGATAGGGGTCATACGGTCACAGACCAAACGATACTGCAGTTAAGTCCTGATTGATTGGGATGGAATAATGTTTTTTATTCTGTATTAATACTGCTGATTCGACCCTCTTTTTTTTTGGGTTTTTTATGTGTTTTTTTTTTTTTTCGTTTTCCCGTTCGTGTCCTGTCCGTAATCGAACATTCCATATGTCAGTTTCAATTAGAAATGTCAATTGAATTACTGGTTGCACGCTCTGTTTAATCAGGTGCAAGACTTGTAAGAAATCTACTACAAGGAATTCCATCATCTCACATACTTGTGAGTCCAATTGGATTTTTTTTTTTTTTTTCGTGGGCAGTCTCACAGCATGTGTGTGTGTAGTGAAAACCCAAAAATTGCCGAAGCACACAATGACCAATGGAATTTTGGGAAAGTTCCAAAAAGAAACCAGTTTTTCGGGTGCGAATAGAGTGTGCGTGTAACAGCCGCCCAGTAAGGGTTGACCATTGGTCAGTAGGTAGAGAAGAGTCAAGGATATATTATATGACTGACGGAATGTGTGTGTTGGGATATTGATTGGTCGAAGGCACTATGTGCAAACAGGATGGAATACTATAGTAGGAGGTGAACTTTGATGTATGGGAAAGAACCTCTGGATTCTGGAATGGTGTATAGTTTATATAGGTATATTCCTTTGTTGGTTTGCCAGGGAACTTGTGTTAGTTTCAGGAGGCGGCAGTTCGATTGATTGGGTTGGTTGGAAATGTGTTGGAAGTATGTAGGCTATTTGAATGAGTTTCATATATTCATAATGAGTTTGTTTCTAGCAGGTAGGTAGGTATATTTCGGACTATACTGTAGAATAAAACTCGGATAACACTTACGAGCAGTAAAGCGATAAGGGAAAACGCATATAAAAAGTTATACCAATCTTATTTATCGTTAAGATCTACAAACATAATATTTGTAATTCATACCTCTCCCTAATGACTTATGATCTACAATGTGGTCCGGATAATTACAGACTGCACGACTGATCACAATACAAAACAGAAATGTATATGAATTTTAGGACTCAGCAGTAGGTATAAACAACTGATCCAAATATTTCGGATAAGTTTTCGGATGGCTCCAGGAAATAGCCCCCCGAATGAAAAATGAAATAAGTCCCCAAAATTTGTATGGAGGTGGGGATTTATTTCATATAAAATAAACCCCTCAAATTGGGGAATTATTTCATGGGTTTTTGGGGACTTATTTCATACTCCAATTTGGGCGCACGCGAATTTCTATCATTGTATTTTGAAATAATGTATGGGGGGGCATGCTGCCCCGCTGCAACTCCCCTCTCGGATTTTCTGTTGGATTACGGGGTGAGTGCGAGAATTTTTACTTGTATTTCTTGTTTCATTTTCAAAGTGTTTATTTGTTTGATTTAAATACAACGAACTATGTTTGAGGGGTTATTTTTTTTAGCATTTTGGGGACTTATTTCGTTGGGGGCTATTTCCAGGAACCTTTCGGATAAAGAAGATGCTCAAACATGGAGCACTAAAAATTTATTCATGTGTTAGGTATCCGAAAATAATTTATTTGCTAAAGTGTGTGTTACGCAAATCTTCCGAACTGTGCTCTAGATATAGCTTGGATAAATTCGAATAACGCAAAGTAATGGTAACGCCTATACCATACTTAGTATATAGCAAACTGATTTATAGGAATGCGAAGGTTGCAGCTTTAAAAAAAAACCTTTGGATAACCGGTATTTTAGAACTCCGCTTTCGGATAAGTTTTTTTTTCGAAGATTTGGAACTCCTGCTACCAAGAATATAAGGTAGGTACCCATTTGTATCGTGAATCCAGAACACTACACAATAGGCGTTTTTTTTATTATGCCCACATGATCTATAGGTATAGATCATTGGTTTTCATGGTTTACAATAATAGTTTGAGCTCGAATTATTGTTGTAAACCATGGAAATCAATGATCTATATAGGTAGACCATGTGGGCATAATAAAAAACGCCTAATACTAGGTATACTCTCACACCACTTCAAATAATTGTTGGATAAAACTAGGAAAACATTAAATAATATCTAACCACTAAATAAAACAAGTTATCTCTAAGACAATGAAAAAATAGCATCTTTGAAAATAAGCTAAAAATACAAAATTTGGTTAAAATGAGCAGAATGTCTAACTGATCAGTTGAATTCAATATAAATCAACAGAATTTTATGTTTCAAGTTTCTTGGATAGTTGTTGGATAAATCTTGGATAACGCAGAAATATGTGGATAATAAGAATTTTGTGTGTAAACTACTTCGGATAATTGTTAGATAAATTTCGGATAACGCAAAAACGTTTATTTGGATAATTACACTAAGCAAATTTTCTAAAGATGAAAATTTCTTACTTTTTAGTTTAATTTTATAAAAATCAACAGAATCTTGAGTGTAGAGTGCCTCGGATAATTGTTGAATGAATCTCGGATAACGCAAAAAAAAAGTTTATTTGAATAACAACACTTCTCAGTAGAATTTTAGCAACATCAACAGAATTTTGTGTGTAAAGTGCCTCGGATAATTGTTGGATAGCTCTCGGATAACGCAAAATAGTTTTTTTCGGAAAAAATACTTTCAGAAAATTTACTGAAGACGAACTTTTCTGACTTGTCAGTTGCATTTTATAAAAATCAACAGAATTTTGTGTGTAAACTACGTCGGATAATTGTTAGATAAATCTCGGATAACGCAAGAACGTTTATTTGGATAATTGCACTAAGCAAATTTTCTAAAGATGAAAATTTTTTACTTTTTAGTTGAATTTTATAAAAATCAACAGAATCTTGTGTGTAGAGAGTGCCTCGGATAATTGTTGAATGAATCTCGGATAACGCAAAAAAAAGTTTATTTGGATAATAACACTTCTCAGTAGAATTTTAGCAACATCAACAGAATTTTGTGTGTAAAGTGCCTCGGATAATTGTTGGATAGCTCTCGGATAACGCAAAAAAGTTTTTTTTCGGATAACTACTTTCAGAAAGCTTACTTAAGACGAACTTTTCTGACTTGTCAGTTGCATTTTATAAAAATCAACAGAATGTTGTGGGATGAATCTCGGATAAGACAGAATTGCTATATTTTGATAAAATAGCCCATGTCACACGGCGTAGCTACAGATTCAAAGACATTATCGAGCACTTACTTCAAAAACTGAACTTCGGATAATTACAATAGGTACATTATATTTATTTACTATTTCTATTAACTATTTAAATCAATTATTATTCGCTGTGATGAAGGTGTACATTTACGCTGCACACGGTCCTCGCAAACTGTCGCTTCAATCGGATTTAATTCGCATTCTGACTTCTGTCATAACCCACTGCCACCGCAAGTCCCAACTCCCAAACGTCAATGCACTTGTCAGAAAACAACAACTCGAACAGAAAAACCATGAAAAATTGCTTCATCCCGAGTTACGTATGTATATATAGAAAATTGGAAAATCTTTTGAGTATCTGTTTGAATAGTGGGGTTATTCCGCAGCCGATTAAGTCAATAGACATCGTTGACACATTCATTGTGCAAAAAGGGTTGGTGGTGCTGGCTGGCTCAGGGGGTTAGGGTTAACCATATGATGCAGCTGATGACATTAATGCCATGATTGCTGTCGTATTTTCACACCATTAGTTGTGGATTTTCCTTTTTTGATTTTTTTTTTTGTTCTGCCTCGATAAAAGGTGACATGTCAATTGTGACAGCACACAACTCCCCACCCCATACCCTTGTGTAACACATAATTGCAAACAATGTCGAGGAAAAATCAAAATCACAGTCCAGCACACACATACAACGTGTTTTCATATCACCAAAAGTGCTGAAAGTTATGACCATTATTCTTTTATCCTGCCAACCGAGATTACCCCATGAAGCGATCTAGTCATAGCGTTGTGCAATTAATGAGTAGCACATTCATTTCGTAGCGAAAATTAGCCATACACTCTTGGGAGGAGTTGGGATTGTGGAACTGGCAAAAATTTTATGTGGGGGATTGGGCACCACCGAACGGCAAAACCACTTTCTCAAGATTTATGCACGTTTAAGGATAAATCGGTGCTGCGTAAATGAATTGCTAAACAGTTTCGTTTCTGTGCGGTTAATGATTATAACGCAAGGATTGCCTCTCCACGAGTGTATATATCTCGTTCTCGAAGTCAATTGCGAGGGTTGTTGTGTATGGTGATTTTTCCCATCAAATTTCCATATTAATGGGCATATCGTTCTCGCTCGACAACAATAGCAATAATAAAAATGGGAGTGAAACCAATTGGTGATATACACAACACGAGGATATACTCGTATCCATATCGCTTGCCGCTAATTTTATGTCGACCAAAAGGAACAAACAAAAACTATACATCTTGAAGGAAAGTTATTATTTATTTGGCTTTGATGTAATTGCTGCTGGTGTATCGTATCATGTTGGCCACACACCCGCACTCACTGGTCGTGTTCCTGTTTGCGTTAGATTTTGACTCGAATGGGCCAATAAATTCCTTTAAGGATATAGGTACTACATATACCTACTCAACTCATATACTTCATCTGGCGCACAGACTCTTTCGCTACTTGTGATGTTGGTATGGCTACCTATGGCTTGTGGGAAAAACAGGAACTATATGGGCGTTTCCGGGAAACCAATCTGTTTCACCAAATTCTCCTGTCTGGATTGGACTGCAAGAGTTTTTTTTTTTTCATTCTTTTCATTCACTTTCTGTGTGATATTTGACTTAATGTTTTGTATTAACTGTTTGTTCATCATTTTGTCCAACACAACAAAAAAAACGGGCCAGCTTCATAATGATAACGATAAAATGATAAAAAAAAAAAAAAAAAGTGTACGACAATGACAAATATGGGCACGGGATCAACAAATGAATATGCATGTGTTCCAAATACCTGGATCCAGCACAAAACGCGATCGCCCTCTCCCGCTCTCGTCTGGCAGCGGATACTTTATTGTCCCCTAGATATTTTAATAATACAATTAAATGCGACATGTGCCTATCAAAGAGGGCATACCTACATGAGTACCGAAATAACGTCTACAAAAGTAACGCAACCACGAAGTGTATCTAGGTGTTGTTGGTTGAAAATACAAAAAAAACCAGAGCCTGATGTTTTCTGTTGCTCAAATAAGACCAGAATGAAAAAAAAAACACGTTCTAGTGCAAATATTTGTCAACGCGGGCCTACAACACCAATTGTATCTGTAGCTGGTTGTGTTCTAGATGATAGCTCACCTTAATTTTTGTCATTGTTAATAGGAAACGTTTACGAGAGTTTGAACAGTGATTGCATTTGTGTGAGTGACCGTCGCAGTCATAAGC
This sequence comes from Cheilosia urbana, assembly GCA_946477585.1. NCBI lineage: Eukaryota > Metazoa > Arthropoda > Insecta > Diptera > Syrphidae > Cheilosia > Cheilosia urbana. The sequence continues at coordinate 58,544,535 of OX297854.1, read as the reverse complement.
CACCTTCGCCAAGCGGTTGGGCCGAAACTAACAACAATTATTATATTTCTTTGCGGTTGTCATATTGACGGCGGCGTCGGCGTCGGCGACCGACCACCTTTTCTCGTGTTCCATTGAGGGGCGCGGGATTCATAAGAATTCCGAGAGTTCAATGCGTAGGTGGATACTGTCTCTTATCAGTAAAAATAAACACACAAACCCACAAACCTTTGTGGTGAACCAGAAAAAAAAAAAAAAAAAACACGAGCGACAAGTAACAAATTAAACGTTGAAGGGGGTGCACAGAGCTGTTGGTAAGATGTGGGACAATTTTTTTTATTTTTTCGCTATGGAATAACTTACAAACCGTTAAAAATACTGATAACAAACGGTGTAGTTTGCATTTGAACTATTTTGCCGCAGCCGTTGGATCGGTGGATACGTGGCGACCCATTGTACGTCGATGCTTGTATTTGCCGTCAGAGCGCAACCTTGGTGTAGTGCTGATAGTGACCAGGCTCGTTATACACACTCGTATGCAAATGCGAGGTGGCTAACTGAAACTGAAACCCCTTTGTTACGCCCGCACATGAAATGGGACTATTTATAGCGCGCCCCCAATTTGTTTTAACAGAGATAGCGATAGGCATTTTTTTTTTTTTTTTTTTCATGGAGAACCGGGTAAACCGGTGGTTGGTTATGATGAATAGGTGGTGTTTTATTGGCGTCCACTCTGTACACAGTGACCGGACAGAGGGCTCTAATCGGATAGGGGGCATTTGTACTGTAAAAATATGCGTATGCAGTATTTCCCCAAAATTGGATTCAATTTTTGTTCGTGGGTGCCTCGGATAAGAGGTTTCCGATCTCGGATAAAGTTTGCAAAGTACGTTGATGTACCTGGGCATGGGTAGGTACTGATAATGCGCGCCCGGATAAGAAATGTAACATTATTTGCAGCAGAAAGGAGGGGGAAGTTTATGTAGTGCATTCAATCTTCTTTTTGATACGGCCGGATAGTTGGAGAAAGCAACTCGGATAGAAAGTCGTCTTAAAGGAAAGTAACCACTGAACAGTCAATTCTTGGCTAGCGGAGCGTTTTCTTCGCATAAAACTTGATATGCTGGTCTAGGGTGAACATATCCAATTCTCGGATAAAAAAATCGTTCATTCTCTGGATGAAACTCAAGAAGGGTAATTGTCATTTGAACTGTCAGGCTTCTATAACTACGAAAAGTGTTCCCTCTTCTTCTCTGATTGTGTGTGCTTCGGATAACAAGTTTATTAATTATTTCTTCATTCTCTTTTATCCACAAGAAGGAGTCCCTCTAAGCTGCGCCAACTATAGAGGCATCAGTCTCCTTAACATCGCCGAATAAAATCCTATCTGCCGTACTGTCCGAACGCCTGAAACCATACGTCAAGGAACGGATTGGTACCTATTAGTGTGGTTTAGGCCCAGTAGGTCCACAACCGATTAAATATTCACACTACGCGGCTAATCCCAGAAAAAAAAAAAACCCAAGAAGTCCAAGTCGATACCCACAACCTGTTTATCAATTTCGACGAGCTATATAGAGCCATGTCTAGTTTTGGCATACCTGCCAAACTTGTCCGATTGTGCAGAATGACGATGAAGAACGCTCGCTGCTCCATAAACGTCGAAAACAGTCTCACCGAGATCTTTGATATGAAAATGAGAATTTAGACGCGACGACAGACGACAGGTCTGACTTTTTCAATGTCATTCTTGAGAAGATTGTGCGAAACTCGCAAGCCAACACAATTTAAAGTGATGAGAAGGGCTATTTTTCTATGTTGTTATTTTTTTTAGAACACTCCACTCTTTTTTAGGATTTCATTGTGCATATTGAAATTAATAAAAATAATAGTTGACGCGGCAATAGGAGATATCCTTATTTATGTTCTTGGTCATTCTCCTAAACCGTTTTTAAAGAAAATATCAATATTCGATCTTCAAAATATGAATCGTCTGTACCCGGATAAATTTAAATTACCGGATTTTCTCAGAAAGAGAAAGCCAATGTCTACAATAGCCTTTCGGATAAATGCTCAATAGATCAGATAACGTGAACAATATTAAATCCATACCAGGATAACACGTAATTAGCTTTTTTGTTTGAAGAAGAAGCTCCGAAACTTCAACAGTTATTCCTCGGATAAGCAATTTATGCTTAGGGTTCTGCTTAGTCTAACTAACAGTTTGCTCGCTCTCAGTGTTGGATTGATCCGGATAATAGAAACAGCCGGATAATAGAAAATGAATGATAGAAACAGCCAACCAGAGAACATTGAAGGCCGCCTTGTAAAATCTTGGAGCTTACCAAGTTTTGACAGAGCAACTCTCGGATAAGCGTTTTTGAAGTGAAACTTCTTATGCGACTTCCAACTCAAGGTCGCGTTAAACGTTTAACGCTAATAATTGGATACTCAAAGGTTAGAGCGAGGGTGAGGGTGGCGCACATTGCACAGCACAAGCACGTTCATATGCAAAAAAAAACTGAGTGGTGTTTTTTCCAAAAAAAAAAAAAAAATGAAACGAAAGAGAAGTATGCGAGGTGAATGTGTGTTATTAACAGCGACGATGTGTTTCTGAGGAAATGCGCAGATGGCTGTTGACGTGCGCTGATGAACTTATGGTGGTGTATATAGAAATTGAGGTCAAGGTTTTTGTTTTAGTGGTTGTTATAGTACATACCTACATACGTTGATACCTACAGTAAAGAATTGAAGAATTCAAGAAGTAAAGACGATATAGGTGAATTATGTTGTTTGATTTATTGAAGTGAAACTTCTTAAATGCTTAATGCTACTATAAGCATTGCATACTCAAAGGTGTGAGGGTACCGCTCAAGCTTCAGAGTATGCAATGTTGAGTGAGTTTATTGGCAAGAAATGCTGGGAGAGGAATGTTCTGTGGTGAAGATTAATTTCCAAAAATAATGACTACATATATCGGCAATTAATGTCTTGTTTTGATACAGTTCTGCATGCATTAATTGTGCCCAGCCGCGCTGAGTAAACAGTCCTTTTAAACCGCAACAATGTAGTACCTATGTATTTCTATTTCATTGTGACAGCAATTTAATTTATTAAAAAGCGAGTAGTAAGCTTGTCGCTGAATATTTTAAATTCCTTCCCTTCGAGAAAATCTTTCTGCAAAAAGAAAGAAAACCATCCCCATTATTTGGAAATATCTAAATTTTGTCACAAGGGCTGCAATGTGCAGGGAAAATTTGTACAAATCTTAAAATTCACACTCACTAAGAGTATTTTTTTTAGCCTAAGTAACGAAAAGTTGATCGCATCTTTCTTCCTTGTCCTGGGGAGCATAATGTCTGTCTTTAAGGGTGCGTCTGTATTTCAGATGCTTAAAATTCATAGTAATCTTGGAAGATTTTAAGAACAAAATGCGCATATTTTCAAAAAGCATGATTTTAAGTAGCTGTGCAGCACAGCAGTACAAATACTGCTTTTGCAGTACAACGATAGCCCTGGGGTGTTTTTGGAAATATAAAAAAAATGCATAACAGAAACCAATCGTTCATCTGTTTGCAAATGCCATTTTGTGCATCTGACTTGTGTCGGGTGCGGGTCAACGTCTTTTTTTGAAGTGAAACTTCTAATGCGACTTCCAACAAGGTTGCGTTAAACGTTCAACGCTGCTGGGGAGGGGGAATAGAAGGTGACAGACCGAGAGTGAATGCGTGGCACTCGAACGCATGCGCGTAGTAGTAGTATACCTGTTACAGGCCAGCGGGAGCGTTAGCAACGAGTAGAGTCCTCATTATTTCATTAACTTGTTTTAGTTTGATTTGATACACATATAATTTAATAGGGTAGTTTGCGACTTCCAATATTTCGTATCTTACTTTAGTTGACATAATCCCATTGTAAATGTTATAGATTTGGATATTTCTCCACTCGAAAATTATAATTAAAAGATGCGATCATTATGAATTAAAGAAACAACACGATTTCACTAAAAATCAATTTCTTCCCCTTCCTATTTTTTTTTTGCACATTACGAAGTTTCACTTCTTCCGCGCGGAGGGACTCCACGCACTATTTATTTATCAAAACCCTTACCGACGAAAAAAACACAAATGCGGTTCCAAAAACAAATATCGTACTATCCGGATATTTTGTAAATAGTTACAAAACCCAAATTAAGTGGTTTTGTAACAGGAGGCTTAACTAACATAAAACTAAAGCACAGCAAACTACAATAAAGCTGTGACAAGTGATTTTGGTTTAATTGAAAGCTATGATAAGACTCTGCTAAGTGTAAGCGTTAAGCGGATGTTTGTTTTCATTTGCTAAGAAAAAAAAAAATAGGTTCCCTATCGCTTGGACCTCTCCCATATATGTAGGTACCATACAACAGCAGTTACAAGTCATAACCAAGTAAATGTAAACACAGCACACTTTTATAGATACAAATGATAACAAGGTCCGACAGTTCTGTTTTTTTTCCAACTCCGTTTATGAGAACAATTCAAATCAGGTTATCTTAGTTCGTACACAATAAATGGACAGAAAAAGGAAACAAATTAGAGGTTGTTAAGTATATTTCTTTTTTTTTCAACTTGGTTCTGATTTCGTTGTCAAACAATATCTAGATAAGAGGCCAACATTTAGGCAAGGTGAATTATATTTGTTGAAGATAAATTTTTCGCTTGGAAAAACGAAAAGTAACTAAAATTTCATTCGCAACGAAAAGTGATTCACGCATTAAGTTTGTAGGAATTAGATCAATGCAAAAAAAAAATACACACGTTTGAGATTTGGGTCAAAGTTTGTGTGCATTGAATTTTAGTCATAGGGTTGTTTTAAAATTTACAAAATTTGCACGCATTTGTCATAGTTACGCTAGTTGTTATTTGACCAAGAAATGTGTCTATCCGGACAAAGAACACATCCTTGGATAAACAGTATTTCATTTGACAACTGTATATTTTTTTCCCCATCAGGTATCTACTCAAAGAACGTCATATTTGTTTATTATTAATGTCAAACTTATCCGCTGCTTAAAATGGGCATTTCCTAAGTAATTCATTTATCCGGAAGACGTTTACGTAAATTAATTAGTATTCGAATTTGCTTACACATTGGAGATTGCATATGCTAAACGCACGACACTCTTATCCGTTGAGGATATCCCGATTTTGGGCCGTAATATTCGGTAAAATTTTTAACAAGTTACTGACGCAACATAAATAATTCCAATTTCATTTATGCAAAATACACTGTATCAATTTTAAACCAAAACTAAATCACTTACGGCTAAGCGAGCGAAATCCGGCATCTTCACTGACGGACAGCATGACTGTTGTTTTATTTTTCATTTAAACAAAATCGATTTGAACATTAAAATTAAATTCAAATTAAATCCTTTCACTATTCAATTGTTGGTTGAGCACATCACGATAGTACAGTTCATAAACGGCACTTGGAATGTATCCTAAAATTCATTTCACTTAACTGTCACTGGAGGCAATTTATTTTTAGATTTGTTTCTTTTTTTTCCGTATATTTCTGACTGAGGATCTGTGATGCTGACCCCTCAAAGAATAGCTGTGGACTGAGATCAGAAAACTCTGCGAGGATGTTCAACGACTTGATGACGACAAAAACTCACGGATGCTACAACACACACGCTAGGGGTAGTTGAGGACCCTGACCTCTGAGAATAAAAATAGAAAACAAAAAAAAATGTAAAAGAAAAACTACCACCACTACACAGATGGTCGCTGATGGTCCAAATATTATACACCACCGGAATGAGCCTGTGGGTTTTTTAGGTCTTTTTTTAGGGGTTGCAGCGTGATCATAGGTGTGCACACGAATACGAGTCCTGGATCTGTATAAAGTGTTGCTGGATGGAAGTGATTTTGTTTGTGTGTTGTTAATTACTGTGCTGAGGCGCAATACAACTTCTTAAAGAAAATTCGTAAAAAGGGTAGGTACAAGGGGTAACACACGCACTGGACCAAATCCGCACGAAGATTACATCAACTGGAGAAACTGCGTGATTTTTTTCTTCTTCATTTTCACACATCAACTGTCGTTGGTTACCCTTCGTTTCGATTAATAAAAAAAAGTTGCCTACCCTAGGATTCGATTTTTTTAGCAGCTTGAATTTCTCGAAGATCATTTACTTCCTTTGTGCGAAAATGTTTTTTTTTTTTTTTTTTTAATAGGAAGGGACAAGCGAATAGCTGCGAGAAAGAAATTCTGAAAGATCCCTTTTTTTAGAGGCCCAGTACCAGTACCATATGCGTGTTGATTTTGGAGCTGCGGCTGCGGCTAATCGACCCCTAGAACAATTTTTAAGACTGGATTTTGTCCCTTTTTTATGAATATGATTGGGACCTTTACCTTGGCTCATAGTTGCTCGAAGAGGACAACACTCATGTGAGGGATGGATGCTCACCCCTTAGGTATCATTTTTTTTTTTTTTTTTCATTCTCGGCCGTCTTCTCGTTTGTGTATCTCTAAAAAATAATAAAAGACTTTGGGTTGTGTTTTTTCCGTCGATATTTTTAGGGTACACACGGTTGTGTAACGGAATTTTTTTATGCAAATTTTTTTTATTAAGATTTCTTTTTTTCTGTGCGAAGGTATCTTCTTTTTTTCTTTGAGAGTTTCTTGGGTGAGAAGACAAAAAAAAATTATTTGCCGCCGTGGGGTGAGATTTTCCCAGGGTATCTATCATCAGGGTGCTAAGATGGGTTGCGTTTTAGGATGGTAAAAAAAATCTATCTACGATGTTGCATTTTGCACAAAAGAAATTGTCCCGGTTTCGTTTTTTGTTAGGTAAATGAAAGTCGGATGACAATATAAGGGAGATAGGCCGCGCCGTAACAATCCATTGATTTAGATTAATTTCCCTAAAATTTATTATAATTTTTTTGTTCGCTTGTAATTTGGTTGGTTTCTCATATGCATTTCTGGATGGGTACTTTTTTTTTTTAATTTAACGGTTACACCGAGGCAACCGCTCAAGGATGTGTGTTTGGTTTTTTTAAAGGAAAAGATCTTTAAGGATTTGTATTTTTCTGTGAATAAATCACAAACAAAGTGAACAATATCGGGGTTTTTTGCAGAAACTTTTGAAAAATGTAAATCTTCAAGCAATTAGTTTTGGGGGGGGTTTTTTTTTTACAAACAAAATTTAAGATATAATCTTAAGGTACACCAAGAGGCCAATAGGATAGTGATTTAGCGGGAAAGTGAGATGCGGTCGTTATTTTTTTTTTTATACACAGAGGGTTACGATGGAAAATTTAGTGGTTTTCAAGAGCATTTAGTAAAAATTTACTGATCCACTTGAAATTAGGTCCTTTTTAGAGTTTGATGTAGTCAAAGGTGGGATAAAAAGGCGGAGATTCTCAATTAGCCGTTTGGAGTCGGCATAAAATTGAAAAACTCACACAAAACGAATGCTTGTGAGAAGCTAGGCCTAAGGGTCCTTTTTTTTAGTGTTTTAATTTTTTGAAATAATAAGTGATATAAAGTTTTCTGGAGATCATTGCGTTTTTCGTAAAAGCCTGTGTGAAAAATGCTCACTGTACGGAGAGTGTTGTTATTATATCAAAGTCATTTGTCAATGCTAAAAAAGCATTAAGGAAGCCTATAGTCCTTTATCCAGGATGTCAGAGTCCACTCGGATAAAAGATCTTCTTAAAAGTGGAAGCGAACGTACCTTTTGCCCAATACTTATTTAGAGAGGAATTTTTATATTTATTTATTTATTTAGATCTACGAAATTTTAAGGTCAATAGATCGAGGAAAAAAAAACAATTTTAAAAATACAATTGTCTTAAATTCAGCAATACTAGTTGCTTAAATCTAGATCTGGGAAATACTATATATCAAGCTGCTCATAAACAATATCAAATAATCTACAACAAAACGTAATCGGCTGATTGGCCCCATAATAAAGTGGAGTGATGAACTTTAAATAATAACAAAGACCTTTATATTAGAACCCTTTGAGGGGCTAATATACAAAATAATGAGAGTAATTTACCGCAGTCAATAGTACTGTTGTTAGCATTCTCTCTTCATTTATCCCACGAAGCGCGGTTATTTTTCCCTTTTTACTCTTTTCACCGTAGGAACTCAAATACCTCTTAGAACCCACGATACTTTTTTGCCTCCAAATCCAGTTTTTAAAAGTTAAATTTGTATTACACGGAAGAAAATCACGGCTAATTAACCTTTAGTATAAAAACCACATGTTGTAACATTACTACGATTATTTTTTGGTACTCGAAAAATTTGATAAATGACGATTTAGCTGTTTTTTATTTACATTCAGGGTGTTGATAATCACGGTAAAATGTAGGAGTGTTGATGAAATCTCAGCAAAAAATTATAATTTGAATGTTTTTTGTTAGATTACTGAAATACCCACGATTTGATGCTTTTTGCCTATATCCCATGAAAGGCTTTTCGAACATCGAAATTCCCTCAAAAAGGGCTAAATCCCACGATATAACAACACTGGCTCAATAGACGAACAGAGTAAATCTCGATCGAATATGACACAATGTATTTTACGGCAAACTTCAAGAGATTTAATCCCAACAGCAAACGTTTCGAATGGTGAGAGTATGGTGAACATCGTAATTCAAAAAGAAACGGCGCAATGCTAAGTTTTTGTTGAACTTTTTCGATGCTACTAATATTTTTCGCGGTAAACGGGTTCCAAACAACTCTACAATATTCAAGACACCGTCGAACCATTTTTTTTTTTTTTTTTGCTAAGATGGAGATCAAAAGCAAGTTTACAGTCAAATACAACACCAAGATTTTTAAACTCAACTGCAATTTTGATAGCTTGGTCTACAAGGCGATACTCGGGGATAAGAATGTCTTGAATCCTATAATACTACATGGTGGCATATTTTTGGCGATATTGAGATGTAGATCATTTAGATTACACCATCCAAAAAAAGCATCTAAATCTCTCTGGAATAGAAAACAATCTCTGAGGTTAGAAACTTGTAAAAAAAACTTTATGTCATCCGTATTCAAGAGTAAAAATTTAGAATTCTCGGAAAGAAAGAAAAAATAAGAAAAAGGACTGGTCCAAGATGGCTTCCCTCCGGGGCACTAGTCAGAACGTTAATTTCAACTGAGCATAAATTTCCGATGGAAACATTTTTTTTTACCAACAAATTTCGGTTTAAACCACCAAAGTAGCGGACCGAAAAATCCACAACACTCAAGTTTTCTAAAAAAGGACAAGAAAGTTTATTCTACTGAAGGCTTCTACGAAATCAGTATGAACAACATGCACCTGCTTATGATTTTCCATTGAATTTAAGCAGTAGTTCAATAGATTCGGAGCTGCAAAACTGTAAGCAAACTTAAAGTGCAAAAGTAACCTTTTAACCGAGGAGTTAGCATCTACTCGTATATAGCCCGATTTCTAGCTTTTGCCTGCAGCTATGGATTGGCAATTTTGGTAGGCATTGTTGTGTACCAATTGGTTCAGCTTTGTATCCGACGAGCTAGCTGCTTTTCGGATAAGTGATTATGCCGGAATTTATGGACTGATAATTTTGTAGCAAATTGCACAGGGCACAGAGATAAATCGATTTTATTATTTGCAACTATTAACCAGTTAAAACAACAAACGTCAAGAGTAGCATTCCACCAACTAGGTGCAATGCCGCTATTTCCGCCACGCGCGTTCAGACACAGCTGCATTGAAATTCCATTATAAGCTCACATCCGATGCACATATGCAGTAACAATTCTCCGAAATAATAATCCAGTCCAAGCTGCTGAATCAGCTACTTGTCGCATGGATAGTAACCTTAGGAATATTTGTAAAACAGAAATTTAGTCAGTTCGTTTTGGAAAAATGAGTGGAAAGTAGTCCCAAAGTAAAATAAAATAAAATTTATTGTTCACCGCATAAAAATATCTTACCTGATGAACAAAACAAATTTACCTACAGACTTTTAAAGGGGATTGTCAACTGATGCTGATCAGTTCGATGAACTAAAAAATCTGTTGTAGTCTAGAAAAGCATCGGCTTTTATGACCAAAGATATATTTTCCAAACCCTATGAGCCTGAGCAGCATTGCCGTGGCCCCTTTTTGAGCCTCAGGACCCTTGGCCCCCAATTTTTGGAAAATTATTCAAATGGCCAGTTTTTCAGTTTAAGCAAGATTTTATTCTTTATCGGACGAAAAAGACTTAAACATATGGAAAGAAGTGATTTGTAATGAAAAAAAATGTTTTTTTTTTGTTAAAAATAAGTGTTTATCTGATTTTTTTTTTGTTGCTGTGGAGGCCCCTTTTTAGTCCAATTTTTGAAAATTGTCAGTGCCAATTCTGCCTGTGAGATAAAGAAAAAATGCCCGCACACCCTCGCTCAGGAAGATCGCCTTTCTCAGTGAAGTGCAAAAACCACCTTCACCGCTTGAAAATATATTCAAACACACATTATGCCCACAACATATTTAGAACCTCAAGTAGCAAAAATCAGTTATCCATAACGAAAGTGAATCTGACTCTCGCAACTATACATCTAACCTGCTTAGGTTTACATGCAACCCATCTCAGAAGCATCGCATTATTACCAAGCGATTGCGTCCGATGGACATTCACACTCTCCAACAAAAGACTCCTATACAATATTTCTTCTTAAAAATTCATTTTTTTACATCAGTTCCACGTCAAAGAAAGATCAATCAGAGCTCGTCAAAAGAATTTCTGACATGTCATTAAGGATTGGTCACAATTCATATTTTCGGCATACTACACTCGTCTGTCCAGCCATGGAAACCCAAATAAAGAGCAACAGTGTCACCTTTCGATGGTTCATTGTGTACTGTACATTTCAATGTCGTATGACAAAGACCATCAAGCTTCACCCAACGAAAAAAAAAAAAAACTCACATGAAAAATAGGAATCAGTCCCAAGACGAAGTTGCTTATACAATATCATACACCTACTCTTACTTCCATTCATGATGCTATCGAGCATTCATGTAAACAAAACGAAACAAAAATTCGGAACGTCTCATACGTGTCCAGCGTATGAGATGAAACTGCTCATATCTATGATCTCTAAAACGAATACATACACACCAACAGATGGACAATCATTATGTAGGTGTACCTACCATCCCATGGACAGCTAGGTGTGTCGCACTGACATTTTCAAGTAAAAACATGTCATTAAGCCCGTACCGATATACAAATGTGACTGTAATAAAAGCTACAAAAAAAAAAAATTAAAATAAAAAAATAAATTCTGCGAAATATTCCATTTAAAAAATAGATCGATAAAAAAAAACCCTAGGCTGGACGCCGATGGTCATTTGAAAGATGTACTGTGCACAGATTATGCCAATAATGATAATTTATATTGTTTTATTGGCCCGGCGAACCTTTTTTATTAGTTGAACAAGGGGGCGTTCTGTTTAGTGTCATAAAAACTATGTCGAAAAAAGGAACCAGCAGCGGTCAACTCAAAGAAACGAGTGCGCACGGTCAGGTTATTGTTTTATGACCGTGTTTTTAGGTTTGGAAATTTCCTCAGAAACAAATTACGATGCTTGGCATTGCTAAAAAAATGTTTTTGGTATTTTTCGCGAAGAAAGCATAGAAAAAACAACAGGTAAAAAGACATCAGAGGAAGACTGTATTTCTGGTTAAATAAGTTGTTCGGCAAATGGCGACCTGTAAATTTGTTTATGACATCTGTATAATAGTAGCGCACCAACGAACTGTTGCTTCTAAACGAAATTACTGACTTTCATTAATGTTACGTCACATTATAATTATAAAATAGAAGACCAAATTTTAAAGTCAGCCTTTTTTTTAGAATGACCGTGAAGAATTTGAAGTTTCTGCCTAAAAATACAGCACAACTTTTAGGGAAATGTAGCTAAACTCTGTTCAATTTATATTTTCAGTACAGGGAAGATAGGCTATTTGCCTTTCACCCTTACTATTATGGATTTTAATAAGCTGTCTCCATTTTAAAGCTCTCACATGGTTGCCATAGTGAACACTATAAATTGGCATAATTCTCTCACAAATATCGGTAGGATTACCAAATACCAACCCTTTATAAAGAAAAAATGGTTTAAATGCATATTAACAGATCCTTCAGAAATACAAAATAATTAAAGGAGTACCTAAAAACTGCATGGCAACATCTCACATAATCAAATTCATTTATTCGCTCTCAAAAGCTTTAGAAAGCACCAAAACCGAAAGTTCTTTGACAAAATTCAAAGAAAAACCCTTAATGATATGCCAAAATTGACATATGGTAACATTTCTCTGATGTGCTTCAGTCACTCACTCTCACACTGCTTATTTTGGTTGATGATAATAGCAAGCGAACGCAAGACGATCGTGCTCATTCTGCCCGCGGCTGTGGGGCAGACTGGTTGTGGTGGAATGTATGCGAATTTCAGGAAAATTACAACAACAAAATTCTTTGGAACGCCAGTGGTTTCGTTATTATTTCAGTGGCAAATCTTGTATTTGAGTGCCGTGAGAGTATCAACAGGCACCACTGGTAGAAAAAAGAGCTTCCCATAAGGCCTGTACTGAAAATATAAATTGAACAGAGTATAGGGACAAGCTTTTTGTTATCCGAGATGTATAATTGTACATGTATGTACCTGTAGTGTTGGCCAAAACTAAAGCACGAAAAGATGTCGCTTTGAAAAAAACTAAAGAAAATTAAAAAACGTTCAATAATTTTCTAGCTTTATTTTTTTTATAAACCAGTATGGGTATTATATCAGTTTTCAATTTACTATAAACAGTATTATTGTAGCCTTTAACTTATTTAAAATATAGACACAGAAACTAGATTTTCTGGTCCATGGCAAAGGCAATCAGTAATAACCTTAGTTGCTCTTCTTTTCCAACTCTAGTAAAAGAAGACGGCACGCTACCAACAACACCTAAAGAAAAGGCAGATCTTTTCGCTAGCATGTTTTCAAAGAATTCCACCCCAGATTCTGCACAGCTAGAGCCACCAAATATCCCGAGGATGCAATCATCGATAGCAGAAGTGAAAATTCGGCCTCGAATAATTGAACGCATCCTTAAAGAACTAGATTGCAATAAGGCAACGGGACCCGATGGAATCCCGGCTATAGTACTCAAGAACTGTGCACCAGAACTTGCACCTGTACTCTGTAAGCTGTTTAGCATGTCGTACTCCCCGAAGACGTTTCCTTCTTGCTGGAAGACCGCTCGCATTCAACCTGTTCCAAAGAAAGGGAAGAAATGTCTGCCACAAAACTATCGTCCAATAGCGTTACTTTCAATGCTCTCTAAAGTAATGGAAAAGGCAATAAATGTCGAAATAATCAAATATCTAGAAGGCCATCGATTAATAAACGACAGGCAATACGGATTTCGGAGCCGTCGTTCCACTGGTGACCTGTTAAGCTACGTAACGCACCTATGGACACAATCAATTGAACAACACGGCGAATCCAGAGCCGTAGCCTTGGACATATCAAAGGCATTCGACCGAGTCTGGCATAGAGCCCTATTAGGCAAGTTAGCGTCTTACGGATTACCACAACAACTCTGCGGATGGATGCAAAATTTTCTTCTGGGAAGATCGATCCAAGTTGTTGTAGATGGTGTATCATCCAATTCGTTTGCTATAAATGCAGGAGTGCCCCAAGGATCTATTCTTTCTCCAACTCTATTTCTTCTCCACATCAACGATTTGCTTGGATCGACAAATAATAATATCTACAGCTTTGCAGATGACAGCACTCTTATATCCTCCATCTCGAACAATGGGCCTGTGAATACGGCTACATCACACAGTCAGAGATGTGAACAAATTAATTCTCTAAATGATGATCTGGACAAAATCTTGAAGTGGGGAAAGGACAACTTGGTTGTATTTAATGCAAACAAGACACAGCTCAAAACATTTTCCAGAAAAAATGCATCAACAGTTCCTCAGATCCAAATGGATGACCATCCAATCCATCACAAGGACTCAATGCACCTTCTAGGAGTCACAGTCAACTCAGGAATCACATGGCAGAACCACATATCCTATATCGCAAAATCGGCGTCCGCAAAGTTGAGCAAAGAGGTACTTTAGCCCCAAGCAACTTCTCCTTCTCTACAAAGCACAGGTTAGACCAGGCTTGGAATTTTGTTCCCATATATGGAGCTCGGCCCCAAAACATTCACTTAACCTGCTTGATAGCATACAGAGACGAGGAGTTCGACTCATTGGAGACCCTACACTCACATCGAATCTACAACCGTTGGTGCACAGAAGACAAGTCGCTGACCTATGCTTGTTCTATAGGTACTTCCATGGTAGATGTTCTGAGGAACTCAAAGACATTATCCCTCGAAATGCAACTTTTGGACGCCCAACAAGACAGGCTGCTAATGCTCATGACCATACAGTACACTTGACAACCGCGAGGACATCAACTTTCAAAAACTCCTTCTGTTACAGGACAAGCAAACTTTGGAACTCACTTCCTGGGGATATATTTCCAGAAGACTACAATTTGCAGCAATTTAAGTGCAGAGCAAACATACATCTGCAGGCATTTCGGGGCGCTGTTGAAGCGTTATAGGTTCGCCTTTCCCGGGAGAAGTATATAAAAAAAAAAAATACACAAAACTGAAGCACATGCACCCTAGATTTGAAACAAGATGACGAGATGAACCATGATGACAGTCAATGTTACTGTCTACTTTCAAATTGCTACGAATTCACCGTTTCTAACTCTCAAGCTTGATTTAAGCAAAGGGAAAACAAGTAGTTGTGTCTCATCGGTTTTGCATATCGAACATTAAAATTTCTTTAAAAAAGACTGATTAAATGGCGCGCAATAAGTACTCCGAGCAAAAAAAACATAGTGTTCGATTTTAATGACGGCGAATCCGTTACATTTATTGCCAATAAATTTGATATAAGTCATACAGTAAGATATTTGTCGACTCCGTGACCGGGGAAATGTCCAAACGGTTCATAGTGGTGGTAGATCCCGAAACACGTGAAGCGGTTATAACTTGCACATTCATAAACGCGAATTGCTGAATGCACCCACTGATCATTGCATTCCGAACAAGTCCCACGGGCACACCGAAATAGAAAATGCAAAGTGTCATTCTTTCTCTCTCGCGGTTTCCGTTCTTTTCGTTGAGGGTGAGGCCAGTGGTCCCAGACTAGGGGGAAAGTAGGCAATTTTGCCGACTTTTTATAACAAAAGGGGAAAAAGAGGGAAGAGATTTTTTGGGGGGAAAACAATCTGAATGGGGAAAAAAAAAAACATTGAACATACATTTTATTTAAATAAAGTCTTCGAAAGACTACACTCAGGCTTATTTTGAGATTCGAACGAATCGCCAATTCTAACGAATGTCTCTATTCGTTCGAATGAACTTTGTTTATTTTGAGAGACATTCGTTAGAATTGGCTATTCGTTGAAATCTCAAAATAAGCATGACTATTTTTAAAACTCATTCAATGATCATAATCTTTAATGGGCCTATGTAACGTCTTACTTACAAGTCCACGTTGTCTTAAGAACAGAAATGTTCATTCACTTTGCGAATTGTCTAAATATTTCAACTGACAATGTTCAAGAATTTTGGAGGGAAATATTAAAAACAAGTCTTGAAGAAGACGATATTACGTTTCCGAACATGAAAAAAACGTATGGAGTTTATTTTTTGTCTTCCTCGCAGCGGGGCCAATGCTGAAAGAATTTTTTCAGCAATAAATTCCACTTTGGCTGGAATTTTGTACACAAAAAAAATATTAAAAAAAAAAAGATTGTTATGACTTTGTGGTAGAAAAAGGCTGCTTAAAACTTCACAATAGCGCAATGTACAAACTTAAAGGTACACATATATTTTTAAATATAACCTGTTTATTGATTTAAACATGAATATTTGATTTTAAAATTAATAACTTCTTAGTTATGTAAGTCTTCTTTTTTGTTTTTTATTAGTATTTCATAATAATGACTGAATTTAATGCGTTCCTATTATTATTTTGTTTTTTTTTGTTTGCTTAATTCTAAAATATTTAAATTAAACCTAAATGGTAAAATTAAACTTACATAAGTGTTTTTGTTTTTGGGGGAAAAAAAGGGATTTTTATTTTTGAAAAAGGTGAAAAAATCTCGTTTTGGCGTTAAACATGGGGGATTTTTTTTATATTAATCTGGGATCCCTGGGTGAGGCATCATTTTTCCGCGTTCATCTTTTTTAATTATTTCTGGTTCTCTCTGGCTGATGGTTGTCTGCTATTTTATTTCATACGTGTGACATGAATTGCATAACATGAATTGCGACGACAAAAGGATCATCAGATTAATCAAAAAGGACTCCTTTATTATCGTCGATATGTATTCAAAAAGAATTAAGTTTAGAGATCTCAAGTAGGACGATGCGGCGAAGAGCGGATGGTGGTGGCTTGTCCTCATATCGAGCAGTAAAAAAAGCCATTTATTGCTCAAAGGACGTGCAAGACTTGAATTTGCAAAGTCACATTGTAACTGGACGAGACCTATGGCAAAATGGAGAACAGTGCTCTTCTCTGGATGAATCTAAATTCATTTTAAAGGGATCTGACGGATTTCGGACGGTACAGAGATCAATGGAGGTGCGACTAAATCCACGTTTCACAGAGTCGACAATTAAGCACGGAGGAGGAAATATTATTGTTCATCATCACCCCGTTTGCACTCCATAGACTGAGTATTCAAAAAAATTAATTAGTAACGAAAAATCTTTATCCGAAAAGCTAAAAAGACATAATATTTGAATTATCCGAATTTCAGATTTTTTAAATACTGGTTTATAGCTAAATCACGTACAAAATGGAGCTTCTGTTTTTTCCACAGCCCTTTTGCAAAAAGAAATGATAAAAAAAAAAAGAATTAAAACGAAAAAACTTTTATCCGGGAAACGTTTTTGTATGTTATTTGCTAGAGAAAGGATCGAACCACTTAAAAATGAGGACTACACAAAGTTTTCGCTTATCCAAACCAATAATCCCTTTATCCGAGCTTCAATTTTTGAAGCACCGAATGGAAAAACCACACAGATGAGTTCGAAACAAGAGATAATAGATTTTTTTTTTCATTTATCCGGGTTGCAAGAAAGTCAAGAAATAGATAGATAGAAAAAGATATCATTTGCATTTCAGTAGAGTTGAGTGTAAGAAGCGGGCGAAATGTAACAAACGATAGCGAAAAACGTTTATCCGAAAAATATTTTCTCAGATTTTGTGGAGGAAAATTGGCTAAAAACAAGGACTACGTAAACTTTTCGCTTATCCAAGCAAGAGTGTTGTACTTATTCAGGCATCAGGACTTGTAGCTTTGAAATGAAAAATCACCTTTAAAATACATTTAGTACATTCACTTGAAACTTAGTAGCACTTCCTCTTGGAAACTAACAGCTGTGAGTGTAAGGAACATAGTTAAAAATTATTAAATCCTTTATCCAAGGAGCAATTTCCAAGATTTTATTAAGGAAAATCTAAAACAACGAACTATCCAAGGTTTTGAAAATACGAGTTCGGCATTGAATACAAAGCGAGGCAACTAAGCTGCTTTTGTTTATCCGAGCAGTAGAGTGAATTTGAACAAAATGCAAATTGAAACGCGAGACGAAAACGTTTATCCGAGAAACAACGTTCAAGATTTTGTGAACGAAAGAAAAAGTAAACTGCACGAAAAGATAGACTTTCCACTTGCCTACCTATCCAAGCTTAATATTTGGAGTTTTCAGTACAAAATTATAGCATTTTTATAGGTATATGTTTACAAGTAAACCACTTCAGAAGGACCAGCAGGTTTGTTTAAACTGAATAACCTATATACCAGCTCTTCCAAAGTCATGTATAAAAAAGACAAAGGCAACCGAATAATTTGGTGATAAGAACCGTTTATCCAGGAAACAATCTCATGTAGATTTTGGGGAAAAAAAAAAGACAAGAAACCCAAACTACACAAAATTTGTACTTATCCAAAAAGATAATTGATTTATCCGTGATTCAGATTTACAAGTTTTGCATATAAAACATACAGCTCCGAGCAAGGTGTAGCAACTGTGACCTACTCCCCACTTATCCGAGTAGGTTGCGAAACTGATGGAAAGCCTTTAAAACGAACGAGTTAAATTGAAGGTTACCTACGGGTTTAACACGTATGTCGACTGACCTATATATTTTCGAGTTTTAACGACCCTTTAGGAAGTTATTTTCTTGTGGGATTTCTAACAATTATCGACAGCTTCTGTTATGAAGCACAAACTCCAGACTAAACTAGGCCCGTTTGCTGATACTACTAAGTTCCACTTAAAATCTGACGTGACAGTTTATGGCATAGAAAAAGTAGCCCATAAGGTATTTCAGTAGAACTTAAATCGCTATGAGTAGTTTCAGCAAGCGGGCCTTAAAGGTCTACAGATATTCATCTGAGGAGCTATCGGATAAAGGGGGTCTCAGACAGACGTATATAAACTAATTCCAACCGATCCGAGGAAATATTGAATCTATTTCTGTGTCTCTAAAAAAAAAAATGCTTGCGACTGCAGTAAGTCCCATCCGATCATTAAGACTCACACGATCGATATTTTCAGTTCCTCATCTCACTTTAAATTTAATTGCATAACGCAATCAATGTGTATCAATTCCAATACCATACACAGCACTTCCTTGAAACCTGATAAAAAGGGTTCACTTCAATGCGGGCTTCCTCCGTCCGCGCGAACAATAAAACGCTCTTAATTTGTCACAAGCCTACATATTTATTAAGTTATTATCTCCCGCATAACTCTCCTGCAGTTTGCTTCTAGGAACGAACAAAAAAAAGTTTCACATGGCACATGGCATTGTTGCAGCTTCCTTTGAACATGCGTCGTCACTTCCATACAGCAACTCACTTAATTCTCTGATCACGCAGACTGGGCGCGTTGTATGAAATTGTTTGGACACAAACTGTACAGAGATAAAAACCTGACACGTAAGGGTAAACTCATATCAGCGTCTGCGTATCTTTGGAGTACGGTACGTGAAGAGATTTTTATTTTTTCACGGGGCTACCATTTAAATAAGACAACCGAAAGTTTCTCTCTCTCTGCCTCTCTTTTATTATCTCCTAGTTGAAAACAAAGAATTAATGCACTCTGACACAAAATTTAGCTTTAATTCCATGACAGGAAAACTGAAGAAAAAAAGTTAAAACAAATAAAACGGCACACAAATCCTAACCTAGCTAAACTATGGAAAAGGTTGCCAACCGGGCGCGCATACTGAACACACTCTGCATCGTAGACATGCAGTGCATAGTGCAAAAGTGGTCGGTTTCATGCACCCACCCAACCTCTGGGTCCGGCGGAACTCCGAGTGGAGATCTAATAAAAGTTCGTGAGAACTAGATGCTTATCGACGATGGTAACGAGAGGTATTTCAATGGCTCTTCTTTTCCTTCGCCGTCGACGTCGCGGTCGTCGTTTCGTTTCCCCCCTTTTTTTTGCCCATGTTCTCATCTAGTTGCCACACTGACGCGCGGTAGCAGCCGCAGTAAAAACCGAAGCAAATGCAATAGTGAATCTCATAAACTTGCTGCGCCGCCGCGCCGCCCGACCAGTGCCAGTGTGAACATGAGAGCGAGGAGCTATGCTTTTGGCTTCTGTATAGCGAAAGGTTTGGAGACATTTTGATTAATTTTTCGCAGCATTATACCTATGCGCCGGATACAACACACATTCAAATGAATTTGTTTGTCGTCCACCATTTGAATGGATTTATCTTATACTTCGAATCGAAACGCGATGTCCAATTGGGATTGGGATACACTTCCGCTGCCGGATAATGATCGGCTCGTCTTCAATTGAGGAAAAAAAAATACTTTCCCACACCAAGTAAAGGGTCACACACGCTGCTAACGGTATCACTATTCAATGCACCAGGTAGCAGTACATTTTGCGCACACATAATTTTTGGGTAAAGGATTTCAATCGACAATCGAACACAATTCAATCGCAGTCCTGGCTAATCACTCAATTGCACTCGTCGTCTGCATAAAAGGACAATCACAATGATGCAGCGGAAAATGCGAACCACCTGCTGAATTTTCCCATGACCTCGCATCCTTTGCAATGCTCTACTCTACTCATGTGTGTGTCACATACTTAGAGCAGCGCCTCTGTCATTATGATTGGATAGTCTTGGATTAGACCGGATAAATCTGAGCTGCGTTCGCGCGTTCATTTGAAGTCCTTTCTCCGCACTTGCAATGCTTTGAAATAATTATTGGTGCACAAGCAATTCGACCTGTGCATGTGCATGTACACGAAGGCGCACACAAAAGGCAACTCGAGTAGGCGCACATTCTGATGGGTTTTGGGTCACGAAATTGTGTGCACTATATTGACCTGCTTCGAAGGATACTCTACCCTGGCGTGGACAATGGATATTGTGTGTTGCCCCTCTGTGATGGTCTGTTTATGGTTTCGCCAGCGAATGATGATGATTCCGGCGATTTACCGTTTATCGTGGGATGTACTTGGCACTGAAAGGCCATTGTCCTTTCGGAATATGTTTAGGATCGAGGGCAAACACTGAAATTTTACACCTTGCCGGAGGAGAGTGTGCAATCTGAGATGGACTCGAATTTGACAGGTTGGACGAGAGTGTATAGTGCACCTGAAAGAAGAATGTGTGCATTATCCTTGGATTGACAGAGGGAAAACTGATTCCCGGATAAGGGCGAAACTGTGATTTTATTCCCCCGAAAAAAGTACCTTTGGATCTGAACTTCGTGCAATTATACTTTGGAGAAAGACTGCTGCAAACGTATACCTGAGATCTCTACGAGCAGAAAATGAAAAAAAAAAAAAAAAAAAAAAAAAAAACAGGAAGAGTCTCCAAAAGTTTTAAGCATACACGATGATGATTGAAACTGCCGCAAAATGGCAAAAACTCAATTTCAGTCATACCAAGAATTTGAGGTGAGGAGCAGTGAGGAGCAGGATATGAAAACGAGGGGAAGAACCATCTAAGTATAGGAGTATACAAATTGGACAACAGGCAGTGCCGTAGCCAGGATCATGTTTCCGTGGGGCTTCCAAATCTTAAAAGGAATTCTTTAAACAAAAAATTGTATACATGTTATATTCCAATTCATTGATGATTAGTTTTTAAATCGTATGTACCTTAACGAACATATTTAAATTGTTTTTTTACACATTTTTTTTTTTTTTAAAGCAGAAGACGTATTGATTTTTTTTGGCATGAGATGGAGAGCAAAATCATCATATCTGGATCCACTATATTTTCCGAATGAACAGATATCATAGCAAGTCAGCTGTTTTAATCCTTCTCTTAAGAGTAGTACGGACGTGTTCCGAAACGAAATTTTCCGGTGGTCTCCAAATGGACAGCGAAACGTCTGCGAAAAGGTAGTGGAAAATAAGTTGTAGAGATTTCCATCAGCAGTGTTATCAGCACTGGCTGTTTATTTCCAATTTGGCTCCTTAAAACTGTCATTTCGGATTTATCGTTATTTACCCTATACAGTTTTTTAAAGTTTAGCGAACGTACTCTTTTCGTATAACCAAACCTTTCTGAACAGTTATGTCTTTTTCGATTCCTGGGCATTTCAAATTTTGATCTGAGATTTCAGATTTCTGCTGCCAAATCTAACAATAAATCCGAATTAGGGTTCTTTTGTATATTGAGTTGGCCGCAAAAAAAAAAGGATTTTTCATATGCACTGGAAGTCCGTTGCAATTTATTTTTACCATTTATACCAAACCATGTAGTTTTTTTTTATCTAATATTAGACCTGTTTTTGATCTTCGATCTAAGCAAAGCAAAGGAAAGTAGGCTCTACGTGACACCTCGAAGACTCACAGTAGCTGTTTTAATTGCGTGCTGAAAATCCTGCTTTATTTTGCTTTGCTGAGATGAGACTCAAAAATACTCCTTGGTGTCGACAGGACAACTCTGCCCTTCTACGAATCGGCCGAGACAACCCACCATCGAGGATAATACCAAGATGACCAACCACCTCAAAACGGACTTGAACACCCTGAGGTCAACCCTGACAACGATGCATACTACGAGTATGAATCCGAGAAGACAACCACAATATATGTAATCGCAGTGGCTTAGTGGTTTGACAAATGACATAATTATGTTTTGGTGTTAGTGCAAATAAGTGTAAATCTCGCTCAGATGGAGTCGGCATGAAATTGCTGATCCCTTCCATTCGTTCCAAAAATGAAAAACTCAAAACGAATGGTTGTGAGAAGCTAGGCCTAGGGTCCCTCCGGACCTGTTGCGCCAACTATTTTTTTTTTTTTACATGCAAATGTAATGTGGTATTCGTTTGGGCGTTCTCAGATCACTTTTTTGCTCTCAGATCACTTTTTATGTTCGTTTGGTACAAAAAAAAGCAATCTTTTTCAGATTTCAGATCACTTTTGCGAATCTAGATATTTTCTCAGATTTACCAACACAAGTGCGTTTGAGTTTGACAACTGGTGGAGGGCGTTTAGGTTTTCGTGAATTTGTTCTACAGCAAAGAAAGGCATTGCATCGGGTTAATTTATTTTAGTAAATTGGTTATGTATAAATATTTAAAAATCAATTGAGACACAAATTTCGAATGTTTTAATTTAAAACTTAAGCAGTGAATGGAAAACGTTTTGAAAAGTGTTGAAGGCTACACATATTCGAATCGCACGAATATTATCATAAAAAAGAGCAAGTGACGTTTTTATGTTCGATTAGCCACACGAAATCTGAAATCTGAGAGCGAATCTGAAGAAGCCCAAACGAATACCACATAAGATTTCTCAAAGTTCTCGTACAAATACCAAATTTTCGCAAGCAAATAATGTCCCGGCAAAAGCGTGTGCACAAAGAGAGTGGAGAATCGTACCAAGCAATCTACTACAATTACCCGCTTTATCGCCATCATTTCGCAGAAGCTGCGTACTGCGAAACGAAAAGGAGAGCAACATTTTTTGTTCATGATTTCGTTGTGTTACTTTTGTATGGGATTTTTCGTTTCAGAACAGGTCCGTACTAAGCTTTAGTTGAAAAGGTTCTTTCAACACTAGCTGTGGTCACTGGAAGCGTGACTAAAACCGTAAGCAAGCAGTTTCTACCTCTCTTAAGTAGGTAAGTCTTGTCACATATATCAAACAAAATCAAAACTTCGGTGGAAGGATCACTCGACGATATTTTTTCCGAAGTTAGTACAAGGGACGTTAATCCGAGAATCAGTCTTGTTTTTGTTTTATTAATTTTTTGTTGTGAAAGTTATAGACTCAAAATATAGGAGTGGTAAATATAGTACTTTATTTAATCCGAGCTTAAACTCCGAGTCAAAGATCTACCTCGTTTCCACTTTTCCATGAAAACCACCACTACTCACAAGCTTCTTGAACTCTTTCACATCATATAGTAATAAAAAACTTTTATCTGTTCAGGAAAATATACTGCCATATCAGAACACCCGAAGTTACTCTATTATCCGCGCGTCCAATTTTGAATGCATTAAAAACCGATCGCACCAATTTTCTGCAAAATAACGAATTTGACCCGCTTTCTCATTATCCGAGTAGTTTTTTCGGCAAAAACTAAACCCCTTTTGTTGCATTTGCATGACTCCCGATCAGTCGATTGTAGTAACTTTTATATGTAAGAAAACAAGTTTATCCAAAAATATAAAGTGGCACAACTTTTACATTATCCGCTTCAATATTTTATTATCCGAGCTTCAGATAGTTAAGAAAGGAACGTAACTAAACTCTGTCACTTGTTTCCTCTTGACAGAAACAAATAAAATTGAATGATAGGTAACGAAAAACATTTATCCGAGAATTATCCAGTAAGGAAAATGACCCAACATATGAATGAGTATTGAGTGTATCAACTTTTCCTTGATCCTATTGTATTAACGTGTTATATGAGCTAAGAAATTTTGCAAAAAATGCTAAAAACAATCAGGTAAATCGATTTCGGCGAAGCTGTATCCCACTTTAGTAGGTACCTCAAGCTCCGGTTAAAACTAAAAGCTTTTACTTCTTTTTCAATTTAACAGTTGAGTGCAAGAAAATGAAGAAACGTTATGACGAAACGCGACTATCCGGGAAGGGATTGTATAGATTTTGGCGTGAAAAGGGGCCAAAATTGACCGAAAACAATATTTTACCTATCCAAACAAATACTTCCTTTATCCAAGCAATCACACAATCATGTTTGAAATGTGTAACCTGTTTATCCGTGTTCCACTTTCGCAGCCAAAGTGGAATAAAATTATGGAAAACATATATAAGTACTGAGCCAGTTGACCCATTTCCATAACAATTGTAAGCTGAAAGAATTTACCATTAATACACATTCTAGACTCCGGATAAGCTCCCACTTAGCTCACACCGTCATCGCATTATTCATCAGTAGATCGCCATCAAAATTAGTGCACTTCATCAACTGCATTGCTCCCGGATAACTAACCGGATAAGGCTTCAAAATCCGCTCTGCCCATCAGCCGCATGCTAACAAAATCCACACCAAACAGGAATCCCAAATAACTGTTCCATTCCGAAACCATTGAACCCTTTCCCATAAAATATCGAACTTCCAACTGCACTTGAAGAAGACAAAGCAAATAATGAAAAGAAAAATTCACAAGTTTCCACGAAATCCAGTTGCAGGAAGCTAGCAAAAAAAAAAAAAAAAAAAATTGTACTCGCGCGCAAATATTCGTGATGTTGAAGACAATTAAAAGCCTCCCCTCCCCCGATAACCGTGGTTTTAAGCCGTACGATTTTTTTTTCTGTTCCTAATTTCTGGTACAGAAACTATATAGCTATAGGAGGAAAGAAGAGGAAAGCCCTTAGTTCACACCACCTAGCACTAAATTAGATCAACAGCTAGATGGATTCACATTCGGTGTCATGGATCTCGAAGCTAAACGATACCAAGCGAGAGAGAAACGAGGAGCCAACGCTGGAATACCGTCCGCGATGGACTTAGAGACAATAGTGAGAACATTCTCACACAACCTACGGTGCAAATTCAATTCCTTTGTATACCCCATCCGGCGCGAGTGTCCACTGCCTTGCTGCAACCATATATACACTCATACAAAGGAAAAAGAAGATGCTACTGCAACTGCAGTCTGCAGTCCGCAGCCCACGACCAACGATGAGGAGAATGGCTTTTTGGTACGAGAAAAGAGCGCAAAGGTGCCACGATGTAGCGAATGTGCACGACATGAACCACCACGCAAAGATATAGAAAACACCATAGAAGAGGTTGACGACGATGACGGCGACGACGGAGACGACAGCAATGAAGTCAGCAATGCTCATGTCCTCATATCATTGCAATGGACAAATGTTGCCACAGAAAAATTATGAAAATGCACTCGGGAAAAACAAATGAAGCACCTACAACACGCGGAAGGAAAACAAAGCGAACGCGCAAAATCCCATAAATTCGTGTTAGGTGGAGTGCGGCGCTTTCACGTTGCCACCTTCGTGTGGTCTGCCAACTGCCATATTAGATATAGGTCCCCCCCCCCTCGCGACAGGTGTGCAGAAGCAGGGCGCTAAAGCTCCGTCTTCTCGGACCTCCGGCATATACAATTAATTAGCTGGCGATTCTCACGACTCCCGGGGGAAGAGAGGCCGCCTGCATAATTATTATATGTGTTCCACGGTTAAAACGGCACATTTTCACATCTCACCCACTGTATGGAGTACAGAGATTCCATTATCAGTTCATTCATCGAAACAATGAGCGACTGTGTGGCAGCTCACATGTGTGGCAAGCATGTAAACACGACTGGTATGAGTATGAGTGGTGGTGGGCACCTGGGCACCTGGGCACATTTGCGGTCTCTTTTGGAGCCGCTGAGCTGACCCCAGAGCGCCTCTGCTCGACCAAGGCTAATGGCACCATCATTCGTCGTGGTTAAACTTTCAATTTGCTTGCGCAAGACTTACGCCGAAAAATGCGCAATATATAGATGCTGTGGATGCGCATGCAAAGTCAACAAATTATCGAATGCTGGAGATGGCGATGGCGATGCCGACGACTCGCGAATGTATATCAATTGGACAGGGATCGAGAGGTAAGTGCATTCACGACTCACTGCCGTCCCATGCGGACATCAATTTTTGGCGCAGCTCCGCATGTGATGTGTTCCTTTATTTGTACGTGCGGGCTAAGGATACATAGTTCTGCAATCATATCATTACGTTTAGCTAATTGATTTGTTGTCAATGGACGCGCAAACACACAGCTCATCTGTGGTATCTTGTATATGTGGCAAAAGGGACATGGGAGCGCGCGGCTTTGTGTTGTGCGTTGGGCTTGAGCGCGCGCTCACATCACAGGCATCTCTCCAGATGAAAGCTTTCAAAAGAAGACGTTTCATTGGGGTAAGTTGACATTTGTTTGGCAAGTGCGGCAACAGAGGAGTGCGCACAAGATTAAAGGATACCAATTAAAAATGAAATCCAAATGAAGAGGCGACTTCAGTGTCAAGTTGT
Organism: Cheilosia urbana; assembly: GCA_946477585.1. NCBI lineage: Eukaryota > Metazoa > Arthropoda > Insecta > Diptera > Syrphidae > Cheilosia > Cheilosia urbana. The sequence continues at coordinate 58,517,957 of OX297854.1, read as the reverse complement.
TACTGGTTGGTTGGCAGGGGGTTTGTTCCACCTCCCCCACCCCCGTTAAGATGTGATCCTGTATTCGGAACAAAAAGTCAATCATGAGTTGAGCAGGCTTCGGATTGGTATATTAATTGCTTGTTGAAATGGACAGCGCTCAATGCGGGATCAGAGATTTTGACCGGCGGACGGGATAAACTAAATCTCAGACTGAAATTAATCAGTTTACGGATAAATATGTTCGGAGAGGACTATTAGAGATCCTTCATAGGTGCCCGGATAACAAACAAACGCCTACCCTTAAAAACTAAACAATCTCTTGTAAAAAATATTGCTTACGGTCTATTTTTGGTAGTTAGTCTAAAGCCCTTCGGGTGCTATCATTTTTTTTTTTTTTAATAATTCATTTGTGTAACTATAAATAAAGTTATAATAATATTAATAATATTCCTGGTAGAAATATCCACAGATAACATGAAGCCTTAATTTTAATAGAGCTAATGGACTCCCACTTCAGTTAGAAACACCGATTTCATTACCCCGATGAAGACCACTTATGTATATCTGGATTCATATCGGATGTGAGCCTCGTTCTAAATACCTAAACCCGACTTTCTACGGCTTATATTGCGTTTGGGGATCTCGGAGAAGTCGTAGTATAGTCTTAAATACAGCCGAAGCGTTATCAGATTTTAGGGGGAGGGTAGAACTATTTTATTTCAATTGAATTTTGAAGTAGCCATGCTTCTTGGAATACGGATAAACGGCTAATATATAGCAAAGCTTGGGATAGTTCTTAAACTTGGTTTAAACACCAAAAATTTGTATCAAAAGGCAAATTATAATCATGTTTTTCTTTTCTTTTTTCCCATAACGAAAATATATAGGGGAGACCGGGGCTAGTTGGCTCGAAATTAATATATATTTTTTTTTCTTTTTCTCTTGACCTAAGCCTGATATCCTTTGGTCTTTCTAAACAAAGTTATTCAATGAAAAAAAAAAAAAAAAAAAAAAAAAAAAAAAAAAAACGTGAGGACAATTTGTTGAATTTTACTAAAGCACCTCGATTGTGTCAACTAACTATCCGGGGTGCCGGCACCGGGGTAAGTTGACTTACGTTATAGGGTACGTTGGCCCAAGCCGTGCGAAACTGAAATCTTACAAAAAACTTAAAGATTGTTGGTTGATTAAAAATGTTCATCTAAACATTGCTCTTCTGTGTCGGAAAATATTTTAATAGTTTTTGAATAACCTGTAAATCCCGAAAAAAAATGAGTCAGAAGAAGACTAAACGGGCATCGGTATTGAATGTTAAAACAAGAATGGACACAAAATTCTACTCTTCTCTTTAAAATAAATGGCAGTAAGTAAATTCCAGCTGTCCCGGTATCCCCTATAATTGAAAATTATGCTGTGACAATAAGTGAAACTTTAGAAACTTTATTATGTTTGCTTTGAGTTGAAACGATTACTACGACTTGCAAACATGCCAATGACTTTACTTCTTGCGAAACTGCGACCTAAAACTTGAGTTTTAAGTTCCCGGATAAGGCATATCTCAGTCTCAAATGTAAGTGATACTTCTAAGCTCACGTCGGAATATTCAACTTTTTATCCGACGAACAGACATTTTGTTTCTGTCTCTCGGATAAGGGGTTGTGTGGTCTCTCGTATTGCTTAATATTCTGAGGCCTGTTTAAAGTCCTTTAATTTTCATCCGGGGTCTGGAAATATTCTGGTTTAAGAGAATAGTGTAGTCCAAATTATAAGCCCCTGAGCCCACCTTGGAACATTTAACTTCTATCTTATCCGAAGGACGAACCATGCGTTTCTCGTTCTCGGATAAGGCGTTCTGAGGTCTCAAGTATAGCTTTTCATTCAGAGGCCTGTTAAAAGTACTTACATTTCTATCCGGGGATCTACAAATATTCTGTTTTAAGTAAAGAACGCCAGCATCATTGTTTTTTTTTTTATGTTGTACAACGAATGCCTTCAATTGTAATAATTCTATGTAACTGTATGTATGTATCATTTGTCACACCAATTTGCTCTCACTTTGGAAAGAAACAGTCGCCTTTTATCCATTCAATTGGATGTGATTAAGCTGACCTAAGGTAGGACTAGGGTGATAAAGGTATCGACGCTTTCTGTGGTCAGACGGCGCATGCTTAAAAATAAAACAAATAGTATCGAGTGGCACAGCCTGAATAATGCACCAAGACCGTTAACAAACTCAAATTATCATTTGATTCCTTACTCAGATTTAAACAATCTGAGTAAGCCAAACTCTAAGATAAATGTCCACCCGTAATCATCGATCCCCATAACCATTACAGATATCGGTTCACAGTAGTTCCCATTTAAACGAAACGATGCCAATCACTGCACAGTATCTGTATACTTACCATATAATGAGAACTAAACGATACGTCTTGTCCGATCCAACAAAAGATCTATACTCCTCCAAGCTGCTGCCGGACAAGATCAAGTATTTCTCTTTCTCTCGTTCGGTGTTGTGCGCACTCAAAAGAAATTCGAACCAACGTGAACAAGTGAATTTACATCCAGTTGCCGATTCAACTCCGAATTAGATTTGCGGACAAACGTCTACCGCAAGAAGTCCATTTCTCAACGATTGATAGTGGACGCGAAGCTCACACACACATGAGTGTGTGCGGGACTAGGATTCTTGATTCGTAGGAGTCCATCGTCCCCCTTTCGCCCTAGTCTCTAGCCTCTTCGTATCGATCGTAATCTCTCAATTACACCAATAATAACAACCAAACAAACGAAAAAATAAAAGAACACACGGAAGAAGCAGAAACAAGCAAAAAACAAAGGGACAGACATTGAGTGGAGATCGGTATCTGCTTTGTTATGTTGCGAATGTAAGGCGGAATGTTTAGTTCTGTGTGTGGATTCCCCCGATCTCATGACTCTTCTGAACCGAACGTACTCAATAGCTGGTCCTTGTAGCACACCGGCGCAATTACAATCGTCGCGCACTCAGAACGAGATCGTATAAATGGCACACACCGCGCCGCTCGCGCCGCACCGTGTTTGTCTACACCAATTATAAGCATGAATGATCCCACTATACTGTGCGGACGCATTTTCACGTTCATGTACGTCAACCGGTAGACAACAATTTAATCGATTCGATCGACAATCGGAAAAATTATAATATCGTCGGACAGTTGACCAAAGCGCCGCCGCGCCGCCCGACCAAATGGGACACAATTCGTTGTCTCGCGCAGTGTATATGCCGTCGGCGGCGCGGTTGTACCTAACTACTATACTACTGGTGTCCTGTGTTTGTGAATCTTGTTGCCGTACTGCCTACTGGCTAGTGGCTACTGGCTGGTGGAAGATCGAGCGACCGGGATTTCCATGGGCAATAACTTAATTTGATTCCGGTCGCAGAACAATGCTCTATGGCTGTTAGACTTGGCTATCTGTTGTACCTAAACGATTGTAATGACCACAATGAATTGTGGCGGTGGGCTGTTGCGCATAGTACGGCTTACACGACACACACATGGCACATAGAAGGTGTGCAATTAGGCGACATAAATGGAAATGAGGATCGATTTGTAAAAGTCCACAAACAAGTATCGGCAAAAGGAAAAGGATTTCAATTTACATGTGAATTGGCTGACCGTATATCTCAAGTTATTTTGGTTGGCCGGTTAAGCTTTTTTAAAATAGGGTTCTATCATCTAGATTCTAGAATGTATGTTGGAGCAGTGCAGCCGCCTCAAGGACTCTGATATTGAATCGCACGTACACTTGCTGCCAAATCGTATGATGTACCATATATACTCTCCGTAGAGAATCCAGACTTGTTCATGTTATCGGATCACATTTTACCGGTTCCCCGGATAACACAATCTGTATTCGAAAAGGATCCAGGAATTATTGACATTACGAGGAACTATGCTGAACCTTATCCGAAGTTCTTGGAGAGTTGTAAAAGGTACGACCTTCAGCCATGGTCACAACTTCAGTGATCTGCTTAGATCGGAGATCTATGAATCAGCAAGCCTTTCAAGTTGACTTGTGCTTGGATAATCTTAATGCGTTGGAGGTTAAGGGCTGCTCAGTCTAGCTGAAGGGGCCACCTCCAACATAAGTTTATTCCACCGTATGTTACATAAGGTCTTTGCGAGTGGTTTTATATCGAAAAGGGTATGTTCTTGTTCAAGGGATAAAATGGGTAATACTCTCAGCGAATCAGGGAGATAATAGGAACAATATAGAATGTGCAAGATCTCATCCGATAGTCCGAAAAGTCTGTTAACATGGCATGGCATTTCCATAGTCAAATCGGTTCTTTAAGCGCTTGTCGAAGGTATATGACCGCCAATTGTCAACTGAGGTATTTCTAAATCCGGCTGATAAAAGCAGGTTTATCCGGTTCTTCAGTGAATAATAATCATCAAGAGCGACACATGTCCTTAGACGGGTGTAAGTCTAAAACAATGTTAGCACAATTTTCATAGCATAAAGCTCTGAGGGTAGAATTATATATAGTAAACAATTATTTTGTGGTTTGCCGGATAACGACTGCCATACTTCAATACTGTCTAGGACCATCAAGGACCCTGCGAGGTGTTGTTACATTTTATCCGCGGTTCATATAACATCGTTGTAAGTGAAGCTTCCCCTTATTGATAGGATTACTCTTATCGAAACATGATTGGCAATGTGAGAGCCTCTTAGACTTAAGGAAGGTGTGTACTTTTCGACGCAAGATCTAAGAAAATAAAAAGAGAAATAAATAGTTGGCGCAACCGGTCCTAGGCCTAGCTTCTCACAACGATTCGTTTTGTATGCCTTTTTCAGTTTTGAGACGAATTGAAGGGATCTAACTATTTTACGCCGAGTTCGAACGGCTAATTGAGAATCTCTTTCATGACATGACAGGAGGCGACAAGTGGCGCAGTGGAAACAAAATCTTCAAGTTGGAATTTGTTTTTTTTTTTGTCGGGATTCGAACCTGGGGCCCTTCGCTTAGAAATCCAACACACTAACCACTAAGCCACTGCACCGACGATCTTCAAAAAGGGAAGGCCTAAATAAACCCATGGAAGTTGTGGGGTTAGCCAGAGTAATTTTGACCCCCATACACCACGTTTTATCCGGAAGATCTTAGAATTGTACATTTGCAGATTTGCACATTTACAGACATTGGCTTTAAAAGGGGACAAGAAAAGTTTGTCTTCCGAAGGTTCATCTTTCAAAAATAATTTATTTATCTACTAGCTGTGCCCGCAACTTCGTACGCGGCGTGAGATTGTGTAATTGCCAATAAAAACGGTGAACATTGTCAATCTGAAACAATAAATCAAACAAATCTATTTATCTTAAACACCAATTTAAGAAAATTAAATTCAGCAGCGTAAGTACTAAAGTTTCACTTCCTTACTGTAGGTACAACGTAGGTAATATCAAAACAACCACTAAAACAAAAGCCTTAACGAAAATTTGTGTCTACACCAACAATAAATAAATCAAACAACATAATTCACCTATATCGTCTTTACTTCTTGAATTATTCAATTCTTTACTGTTGGTATCAACCTAGGTACTATAACAATCATTAAAACAAAAACCATGAACTCAATTTCTATATACTATACACCACCTCCACCATACGTCCATCACCACACCACAACCATCTGCGCATTTCCTCAGAAACACATTGTCGCTGTTTTTTTTTTTTTTTTGTCAAATGAACGTGCTTGTGCGATGTGGCATGTGGGCCACCAAACCACCCCAAAGCAGAACAACGATCAAGAACCGCGGCTGCTGATAATATTCGATTTGAGAAAATAAATTTATTTTTTTCGTGTTAGATTTTAGGTTGTAGCTCAGCTTCTAGAGGACATAGAAAGCTGATTGATGGCTTGAAATAACTATAAAAGTGTTGGCTCTCCTAAGTACTTTGTTTTGTTTGCATTGATTAAGAATTATTTGAGGAATGGCGAGTTAAAGGCAGTAAAGTCAGAAAAAAAAAAAAACACATTTTGGTCAAAAACGCTCCAAAAAATAGGCATGGCAATAAAAGGGAATAGCCTATGTATTGCACAAAATCTTAAGGAACGTTTCAAAAAAAGTTTCATCGAAATCTGTGCAGTAGTTTTCACGCGATTAGGTAACAAAAAAATTGCCTAGATTAAGATCTACGAAATTATATAGATCGAAGAAAAAAAAACAAAAACAAATAAAAACCTTAAAAATATAATTGTCTTAAATTTAACAATACTAGTTCCTTAAATCTAGATCCAGGCAATACTATATGAAGTTGCTCATTAACAATATTAAAAAATCTACAACAAAACATAATCGGCTCGTTGGCCCCATAAAAAGTTGAGTGATGCACTTCAAATATGGTAAAATAAAAATATTCCCACCGGATCACGATATCAGGCTAGTATCCGCAGCCCTCTATATAGTCAATAAATAAAGCACGACAAATACCGTCCTTATTCTACTTAAATGTCGTCGAAAATAAAATACGACTGCCTCAACATGTTAATAGGGATCCCTATCCCTACATGTATACCACCGGCGCCGGGCACTGATGTTTAACTCGAAACCCTTTCGACCAAATTCGACATACTCGGAAAATCAACTAAGCAAACACGTGAACTAGCCCAAAGTGTCGAATTGAGTAAACTTTAAAATTCCATTAATAAACACTCGGGCATATGTGTCTACGTACATGTTGATTGTTTCGACCATTGTTTGGTTTGTTGGATTTTGCATTTTTTTTGTTTTCCTTCTGTGAAGCTATACAAAATAATAAATGCGACTTGGGGAAATTGACAATTTTTTTTTTTGCAATGAAAGCCTGTCACCTCCCAACATTCATTGAAATGTATATGTAACTACGTACGTACGAGTGGTGGCATTGTTTTGTTCAACTATGTGAGTACTGAGTACTGAGTAGTTATCTCAACACGCGCGAAATAACAATAATTGGCTGACTAATATAAGTCTCCCACTTTTTTGCAGTTATTGTTAATATTCTTTTTTTATGTCAACCCCAAGGCAATGTGCTGACATCATTTCAAGTATAGTTTTGTATCATTTATGATGTTTGTACAATATTTAGTCGCATATATAAGTCAGGGTGGGATACATAAGTATTAACTATTAAGTACGCTACACAGTTTGATGCGTTAAAATTGTTTTAATATTTTTTTTTTTTTCAAGTTTTATATAATGTTTTATTGAAGGAAAATTGTTATTTTGTGTTTAAGTGGGGGGAACATTAAAATTGTTTCATTTTTGTTTAGTGTTGTACTACGATTTCGAGCATCCGCACACCCGGACGCGCCGGACCCCTCGAAAATGAACAGCTCCACAAACTATAGGCTGCATAGTGCAGTTTGTATTGGGCAATCTTATCTTAGACACTCTCTGGGAACTAGGCTGTGCGACTAAAGAAGATAATTACATAATTCTATGTAGTTCTCAGTTTTTGTACTAAATGATAACTTTTTAATAATTGAATTATGAGGAAGTAAAGGTCCTTTCTAATATTTGATTTAAGAATGCTTTATTTGTTTATTTATCTAGTCGTTTTCCAAATAATCCCTATTTTAACTTCGTTCACAAAGTTCTAAACGCCAATTACATTTAGTTTGAATTACGATGAAGGTTCTATGCTTTAAAAATATGTACAGATCAGTTTTTGAGTAGTCGTTTTTGAGAAATAGTTAAAAAAAATATGTACTCGAATTTTTGGAGTAAAACTAAGTAGGGGATCCTATTTAAAATACTTATATCATCTTTAATATGTATTTTGATCAAAATCGTTAGAGTGGTTTTTGTAAAACTTGGCAAAAAAAAAGCCGCACACAAATTTTGCAATTTTTGGTTTGAAAAATAAAAATTGCTTAACTATTTAGTTGAAAACTGAGTACAAGGTATTGTTCGGGATGTAAGCATTACTACTTGGTTCTTAAAGTTTTATAGAAATCCAAAGTAGGGTTTTCGAGATGGGAGCAGTTTTTAAAATTTACGTTTTCGATTATGCAAATTGAAAATGAAGAACGCAATACTTTTGGAAACGTACCTTTTACTCTGGGTATGCATTTTGGTCAAAATCCATTTTAGGTAAACTAAGACTTAAGGTAAAAAACTAAAGAAAACCAACTTTTGAAAAAATCATTTTTTCAACAATACATTGTACGATAATTTGAGAAAAACTGAGTTTGGTATTAAGTTAGAAATTACTACATTGGACCGTTTTCTAGATATGCGCCTCGGCACAGACGAACAGACAGACGGACAGAATTTTGCGACCAACTTTTTAGAGTTCCTTTATCATCGTAATGCCGGAATTGATTAACACCTCGAGTTCGAAATTTTGTACGAATAGAATAGCCGTTTTTTATTATCAGTCATGATCCATATAGATCATCGATTTACATGCAAATACAACAACAGCATATGATCGTGCTTCTCATCGAGATCACGAATCATGATCTGAAAATTTATTCTACTATTTCTCGCTGCATTGTGTCGTGCTTCTTGTTTTATTCTTAAAAGTTGGTGTGCCTTTTAAAAAGATAGCCATTAGCCAAGCCACACAGTCATGTTGCCAGACTAAAATATTCAACACCATTGATAACACAAACAATCAATAAGAATATTTTTCACATGCGAATAAATTTCCCGTCCCTTTTTCGAGATGTTGCATCTCATTCTATAAAGGTATACGCGGACCAGCGAAATATTTTTTAAACATTTAAGTAAATGTTTCATAACCATTTATTTAACAAAAATCTGTTTATGAAAGGTTTCGAATTTTCCCAATCGTAAATAATGATTGCTTCACAAGTTTCCCTGTAGAAAGGTGAGTGTTGTTGTTTGTTGTTTTCTTTTCTCATAAGATACAAACGTCCAGAAATTCTTGGAATAATGAAAAATCGCAACTAACAGGCTGTATAAATTTAAATTAATTTCACAACTAATTATACGGAAACACATTTACTATAGGTAACGGGTGATTTTTTAAGAGGTTTAGAACTTTTTAAAAAAAAAAAAAAACACAAAAATTCGAAAAAATGAATGAAATATTTATTTCAATCGATAGTTTGAACCTTGCAATTTAATGTTTAAAGATAATTTCATGCAAATGTTGACCGCGGCTGCGTCTCAGGTAGTCCATCCGCTGAGTCCAATTTTGGCATACTCTTTCACACATATCGGCCGGTATCTCACGAATGAATGCATGGGTGTTGGCTTCCAGTGCGTCAATCGAAGCGGGCTTGTCCCTATACACATTAGCCTTGACATACCCCCACAAAAAATTATCTAATGGTGTCAAATCGCACGATCTAGGCGGCCAATTGACCGGCCCGAAACGTGAAATTAACTGTTCACCAAACTCGCCTCGCAATTGCGCCATTGTTTCGCGTGCTGTGTGGCATGTGGCACCGTCTTGTTGAAACCACATATCATGCAAGTCAAGAACTTCCATTTCGGGCAAAAAAAAGTTTGTTATCATCGCTCGGTAGCGTTCACCATTGACAGTAACGCTGCGATTCGCATCATCTTTGAAGAAATATGGCCCAATAATGCCGCCGGCCCATAAACCGCACCAAACAGTGGCTTTTTCGGGATGCATTGGTAGCTGTTGCAATGCTTCTGGCTGATCTTCACTCCAAATGCGGCAATTTTGCTTATTTACGTACCCATTCAACCAAAAATGAGCCTCATCGCTGAACACAATTTTTCGATAAAAAAGCGGATCCTCGGCCAGCTTTCCAAGAGCCCATTCACCAAAAATTCGGCGTTGTGGTAGGTCGGCTGGCTTTAGTTCTTGCACAAGCTGTATCTTAAAAGGCTTTACGCACAAATCCTTCCGCAAAATTTTCCACGTAGTGCTGTAACAAAGGCCTAACTGCTGGGAACGGCGCCGAATCGACATTTCGCGGTCTTCTGTCACACTAGCTGATACGGCCGCAATATTTTCTTCACTACGCACAGTACGTAAACGTGTTGGTGGTTTAATGTCCAACAAAGTAAATTTGGTGCGAAATTTGGTCACAATCTTCCGAATAGACTGCTCAGAAGGTCGAGAATGCCGATCATAAAATGGAAGCAGCGCGCGATGAACATTTCGAACCGAGCACGAATTTTGATAGTAAAATTCAATAATTTGCAAGCGTTGTTCATTTGTAAGACGATCCATGGTTAAATTGCAAACCAAACTGAAGCTGTTTGACAGTGACACAAGGTACTAAACACACGTCAGCTGTCAAAACCAGTGTTGCCAAAACCAAACCAGCTAAAAAATCACCCGTTATTTCATCAGAAAATAGTACAATGAAATGTAATTTTAACTGTTTTCACCGATTTTTTTTTATTCTTCTGGGTTTTTGCGTTTAAACCGCTGTCATTTACTTCGTCTAAGAATTCCAATTGCGGACTAGAGGTGCAGCAAGATTTTCATTACATTTCGAATGAGTTTTATAAAACGCACCATATTACGGGAAGCGGTGTTTTTGTTTTCGAACCTCTGGCCGTGTGTGATTACAAGCATTTCATAAACATTTAATAAATACTTCCACGGCATCTACACCGGCAAAAACATTTCAGAAGTTTGCAATACTCATACATTTACATTAGGTATCTGCCGTGTTTTGAAAGCACCACAACTCAAAAATAAAATGTTTCTATGATCCGTATCATTTTATTTTCGTGACCTGATCGGATATCAGTATGGGACAACTATAGAACTGACTTTTCATAATGGTTCCTTTGCGTAAATCAAGTCATTCAACAATATTGGTATCCGAATTCGCACGTCTTGCTTATATTTGAAATTAGGCACTCCTTTCTGATGTTCACAAAACTTTGCAGTCCCTGCCTATACGCTTACCATACAGCTGCACTCTTGAAAATAATATTTCTCAGTTGCACTCTTGAAAAGCATATATTTCTCAGGACTTGCGCCTGAGCAAACTGAAGGTACCTATCCCAAGTTTGGTTATTATTTTTTGGTAAACGAATATTCATCCTATTCATACATAAAGCTGCGATTTTTACTGAAAACTTTTCAATTAATTTTCATGTAAAACGCACACATTCACAACCACGTATGGTTCTCACGGTTTCTTTTACTAATTTCACTTTGCCGGCATAATAATGTCTCCAAAACCGATTAGCGCCACACTAGCTGCAACCACATCCATCCCCCTCATTCTCTATCTCTCTCGCTCTCACTCTCTATGTGTGTCTTCTTAGGCGACAGTGTTGATTCACTTTTTGAAGAAGTGACACCACGTCTCACGGCCCGAAATATGGAATGAGAAATGGCAAAAAAGTAACCATACATAAAGAAATGAAACCTATTGTGTGTTCCATGAATAATGAGACATTTTAAGAATTTATGGACAATTGCTCCACCACAATGAGTTCGGTTGCCAGAGGTCTCTTTCTCCCGTTCGCCCGCGATTAAAGGTGAGAATTGCTTTAGATTGCACAATGCACCACCAGTGCCAGCACTAAGCAGGAGCAGGAGCACCACCACCGCGGGTGCAGAAGCGAAGACGATCCGGGCACAAGTTGCGGACGAGGAAAAATCGTGAGTCCGGTGGCGGTGGGACCAAGTCTATGAAACCAATCTTATTGAATCCACATATAAGATATAACAGTCAATGTACAACCATTGGGCGAGATGGCAAATGAACGCGGTAGCGGTTTCGTCGCGTCTCGATTCGATTTGTCCCATGTCCCATACAGACTATGGGACTATTATTTCGCTGTCTCTCTCTCTCTGGGTGCATCAGAAAATCGCTCGTTGACTTAACCATAAGCGCGGTATTATTAGCAGTTCATGCTAACGACCGCATTTTATTTATTTCATACAAAGTTCGCACAACGTTTACATTACATTCTAGGATTTCCAGCTGGCAAGACCACCACTAGGCAATAGGCATCGCCACCACACCTCGGGATCAATAGGCGAGTAATAGAAATTTATAAAATTGATATTTTATACATACGGTATGAACCTATATTAATGAATCGATGGAGACGTGAAGCCGAGAAAATGTGCAATATTTTCATATCATACAAATGAGCGATGAACTGCCCACGATGATGATGATGATGGAGCTGCGCTAACCACCATCGGGGACATAAAACTGCGGCAGCAGATGATGCGGTTATTAATTCGATACCAACTCTGTATTACAATTAGTTGTGGATGGCTGTAAATATATATTGAGAGCGATGGACACATCGAGCGAATACCTCGGTGATGTCAACATTCAGATTGTGGCTAAGGCTGTGCGTCTGTGAGTTGTCTGAACTGTCATGCTGCTGCCTGCTGGGGGTAATAGACTTTCAGTAGCGATATTGTAACCGAAGTAGGAAAGGAGTTTATTGTGCATATAAGACACACGGCGGGATGTGTAGAGGCCAAGATTTGGTCAAGTAAATTCAGCGGCATCCAATGTCAGATACAGCAAATAGTACACTGAAAAAAAAAGGTACACCATAGTAGTGAAAAAGTTCATCAATGTGATGAAAAAATCAACAATTTTAGTCCAGTGAACTTTTTCATTAGTATGATGAAACCGATTTCGTCAATATGATGTTGTTCATCATTCATCAACTTTGTTCATCAATATAATGAAAAATTCATCAATATGATGAACCCGAATTCCCCTTTAATTTCAAAATGTGATGAATGTACTTATCATATTGACAAATTTGTTCATCAATATGATGCACACTTTCTGTGCTGTCAAATTTGTTTTCATGTAGTTGTAAGATTATTCACACAAATAAAAACATGAAAGAAAAATACTGACACCAATATAAATCGTAAAGATATAGCCTTCCCACTTTCATGGGGATGCTAAAATACTTAAACGAGCATAATGTCATGAAAATGGTAATGGCAATATTATGTGAATTTAACTATTGAATTTCTTCGCATCCGAAAGGAAAATATTCAAACGAAAATCAGTTTCACCACGAAAGTCAATAAAGTGTAGTGGCAAAAACTCACGCGCTCAAGAAAAATTGAAGATTTATAAAAATAAATTTTATTTCTGAGTTACTTTTATCACTCCTGGGACAATTTTTTTTTTTTTTTTTTCATAATGAATCCCAATGAGAATCAGAGAACGGCCATTTGCCTACCATATGCATAGAGTCACAGGGTGCATGTGCATACATTTGTGTTTGAAATGTGTTTTTGCGTTTTTTGTTATTTAGTTATAATTTTATTGATCCATTCTGTTGAATTTTATAATGTTGAGGCGTGAGAGAACAATGTACGAGAAAAGTTTGGTTAAATAACAATATTACATTGATTTTGAAAATATGTTTCAAAAGTAAATATTTATTTACATTTATGTGTGTAATGAAATCACAGCGTTATAATTATATAGCGAGCTCTTTTTTTACCAAAGGAAAATCGTTGTAGAAAATTCATGATAATTGTAGTTTTATTTTAATGACATATTTGTTTAACGTCAAAAATCGACCCTACTGTTAAGTTTCCACCGGAGAATAACTGCGAGATTTAGAAAAATTTCCGTAAATCCCGCATTAATCTCGGAGTTTATCATACGAAAGTAATCTCATAAAAAGAGATATTAGAAATAAAACAAACACACTTTTCACAGCTCGATATGTCAAAAGTGAAAAAAAAAATGAAATAAAAGACATCAAAAATGGAAAAATGTCTCACTCTCTCTCTCTCTCTCTCGTGAAATGTCATGTTCTCTCAAATGGACAGAGCCAGAGAGAATACGTCAAGTTAATCTTCTTTTATTTGGTGGAAACACTTCGGGATTAATTCTAAACCTCTTGTACTTAATCTTGGTATTTGTGTTCGGTGGAAACGTAGCTTAACCTACCTTTTGGAAGTATGTATTCTAAAACACGTACAACAACATTTTTCGATATTTACGTTTTACTTTTTACAAATGAAAAAGCTATATCAAGATATCGGAAAAATAAGCCCCTTTGAAAATTAGATAGTCTTACTCATGATTTAGCTTTTAAAACGTCGCTATGAACATTTAGAGCAAACAATTTATGTCGAAAAACGTTCGTTTACATAGTAAAATCATTAAAACGAAATCGGTTGGTCAACACCTCCCAGATATATTTATGCAACTGAAATAAGGTTATACATTAATTGCATACCTTTAATTAAGGCTAGGTAAATTACATTCTTTTTAGGGTAAATGAGGCGCTCCATCGAAGATGTAGGTTCTAATTATATAAGTTTCATTATACTGATAACATAATAAATACTTAAAATATATTAATGTATTAATGCTATTTATGCAAAATTTATAACATTTTATATAATGTGAATAATCGAAGTAAGACTATAGCTTTTTTATATTTCCACCATTCTTACACTAACATTGAATTTTTCACACTTCATTAATTGTTTTAAATTGTATATACTGCAGTTTTTGTCAATACATTGTTTAAAATGCAAATGGATACTTTTGGGGGAATATAATTAAAAGATAAACAAAAAACTATGTGATGAAATTTCTAAATCACTATATCGAATCTTTTAAGATATTCATCGTTCATCGTAAAACCATTCACAATTTTCTTCTATGCCACCCTGTGTAGATACTTAACGCTTGATGAGCAATGACATATAATTATCTACGCATATATATCTACATTAAAATATTCATCATGCGTGTGTGAGTATAAATGCTGTACCAACATCGCGTGTGTACACCTACAGCATACATCATATTAACAATCTGTGCATCACATTGAAGAAACCGATGAAAAAAGTTCATCAATATGAGGATTCCATTCATCAATATGATGAATAAAACGGTGAATTTAATTTTTTTCATCAATATAACGAATTAGTTCATCTATATTATGAAGGTTTACATCAACGTTCCCCTTAATAAAAATTAATGTCTGTTTTTTGACGAACGCTGTCATCAATATAATAAAAGCCGTCATCAAAACGATAAACGTCGTTATCAATATGATAAAAATTCAAAACTTGGCTATCGTACTTGAATATGATGATTGCATTCATCAATAAGACGAATAAATCATCAACTGAATGAACAAATGACTAAATTCATCAAAATAAGTGTTTTCGTCATATTGATGAATTGTTTTGATGAAATAATGAACGTAGTTCATAAAAACATACGCTGAATTCTCTTCAGAATCCTGTTGAAAAAATTGATGAATTCATTTTCATCATTTTGAAAAACTGTTCATCAATTGTCAAAAAGTTTTCATGAATTTGTTCATCATATTTATGAAAATTACGTCATATCAATGAAAATCATGTTGATGAACGCCATTCATCAATACGACGCCGACTTTTTTTTTCAGTGTATAAGAGTTGATTAAATGCTACCATGTGTGAGCATATGGATATGTTCGCATCTCCGAATTGACCCATCCTGCGCAATCCTTGTTTTTATTTTGCGTGTAAAATCGACTGAACTTCGTGAAAATATGCCTCTTAGAGGCTAGTGTTGTTGAGCCCCAGCTCCACTCGGGTTGTAGCGCCACCTAAGTAGGCGGCTACTGTTCAAATAGGAGCGACTTACATGTTTAAGATCAAAAACTGAATTCAAGTTTACAGCTGCAGAGGTAAAGGCGGTCAAGGAACCAAAATATACGGGCGTATAAAATACAAATGGAAAGTAGCCATTGTTGAATGACTAAAGTGCGGGGTACCCGAATCAGATCTTTTTTGCTTGATCATTTTGGATCACTTTAGGCGTTTCCTCTTTGATACCTCCTTGTACCCTCTTATCTTTTTCAAACATTTAACTGGCGCCCAAGATAGGGTTTTTGACGTTCTCACTCATGTACTTCCCTCATGCTAAGATTAACTAATCAGAGATTTTATTTGATTTTTTTTAGGCGGAAGTCTGGACGCTGTACTGACAGTGTGATTTAATTCAATGCTGACACAGCGGATAACTGAAAAAAAAAATATCCCCCGAAAAACACAGTAATCGGATAATACATTGAACACTTATCAAAACAAAACTTGACTGATCTTTAAAAATCTATGTCCGGATAGGTAACATTTCACCGGCGGAGCATTATTTTGGTATAATTCTGTGTCAACCTGGCTTCTACGGATAAGTTATAATTTACCTTCGGAAAGCAATTTTTAACATTTCCCACTGCAAGCTTGACTTCCTGTTCAATGTGCTTCCTGTACCTACTACGTATATAACATTTCTGTCGAAAATTGAATTCCTTCTATCCTCGGATAATGTACCTACTGTAACCGGATAGCTTTAGTTGTTATCCTATTGCGGATATTTGACTTGCCTCTTTGTAAGTGTAAAGAGATCTTTATTCGGATAAGATAATTTGAGGTAGGTCCTGATTGCTGGCTAAGCTATCATGTTTTTTGATGATCAAGAAAATATTTTAAGCTTGGTTAATCCGGATAATTGCCGTTACAACCTTAACATATTACCTGTCAGTTTTTGAAGTAAATTCGACTCTCTTATAAGGGCCGGATAAACAATACTGCTCTGGGATATTATTATTTAACAGTCTCTTGTGCGAACTTACTGCAGCCTCCATACCGAAAGCGACACCAGATGAAAATACACCTATCCAACCGCTGACCAAACGTATGAGGAGTGTTAGTTCTCCTGATGTTGACCTAGGCACCACTTCTACGAACCCAAGTTCAACATCAACAAAAAACAGTGATGATATACTAAACAGCCAAATATTAAACGAAATGCGTATAATGAGAAAAGAAATGACCGACATAAAATCAAGTTGCGAATTCCTTGCGAACAAGTATGATGAGATCAAACACCATATGAATTCGAACAATGAATTGCTACATAAACTCTCCAATGAGATTAAAGAAGTTAAACAAAGTAATGTAAGAAAAGACGAACAAATTCACACAATGGAAACGAAAATCAATGCACTTGAACAACAACTATTAAAAAACAATATTGAAATAAAAAATATTCCACCAATGCAAAATGAGAATCTTGTTGAAATAGTCCAAGCATTGGGCAAATCAATCGATTTTAATTTTTGCAATACCGATATCACTGATGTGTATAGAACCAACAAAAGAAATCCGGAAAAGTCAACAATAATTATTTCATTTTCAAGTCATACGTGCAAATCAAATCTAATAAGGAAAGCAAAGGCAAAGCGCAGTATATCAGTAACTGAAATTATTAAAAACGCAAACAAAGATCAGACTGCAACAACAAACGAAAGATATGCACCGGTTTATGTAAACAATCATCTCACTCCAACAAATAAGCAGCTTCTTTGGCTAGCCAAAAATAAAGCCAGAGAATGCAACTGGAAATTTGTTTGGGAGAGCACCGGCAAAATACTCGCAAAAAAACATGAGAACAGTGAAACCATACACATTGGGACGTGCAACGATATCCAAAAAATATGCAACTAGTTTTATGTTGTATATTTAAAAGAGAAGAATAAATAGCAAAAAAATTATATGATGGAAAACGAATACAGTGAAACTGATTTCAATTTTAGGGTAATTCATGGTGTAAGTGGCATTGAAAATGAATTTTTAAAAAACATGAACTTTTGTTGCATTTGCTTAAACATAAGATCTATTACGAAAACTTGGGATAATCTTATAGCCGAAATTGAAAACGTGTTATGCAATGTTGATATATTAGTTTTAAATGAAATCAACATACCCAAAAGCAAAAATGAAATTTATCACATAGATGGATTTAAATCAGAGTTTGTAAATAGGGAAGGAATGAAAGGCGGAGGTGTAGCAATATTTATAAAAAAACATATAAAGTACGAAATCATACCTACGAACCCTATTAACTATGAAGGAATTCATTTGGAAATAACGCATACAAACAAAAATAAGTATATCCATGCCATATATAGGCGACCCAAGCTCAGTGTAACTCGATTTATTGAAGAAATGAATACAATAATCAATGCCGAAAAGGAAAATATTGTTTTAGGTGACATGAATATAGATATATCAGATGAAAACAACTCTCTAGTGTTGAAATATATGGAGATGATGGCATCAAAAGGACTCACGAATGTCATAAAAAAACCAACACGCATTGATCTAAGGCGAAACACGATTTCTCTTATAGATCACATGTTCGTCAGTATCACGAGACAAGAAATATATTCAGCAGTCGTTGAAACTGATCTTTCTGATCATTATGCTATACTGTATGCGACAAAAGGTGTAAATAACAGTAGAATGGTTGATGATATCGATGTTGTACACGTTAATCAACAAAAAGTTAATGAGCTCATACAGCAAACAAATTGGGAAGATATTATTCAAGAAGACAATATTGAAACTCTATATGAAAAGTTTGTACTTAGAATTAACAACATTTATAAAAGTTCAATTAAATATTACAAAACAAAACAAAATCGAAAACAAAAGCCGTGGATCAACAATGAAATAATTACAATGTGTAAAAAAAGAGATGAATTATATAGGAGATGGAAGAACAGTTCAAGAAGCCAGAGCTATGAGCGCGAATATAAAAATTACAGAAATGTTGTAAACAAAAACATACAAAACATCAAATCCAACTTTTACAAACAAAAATTTATAGATGCACAACATGACCCCAGAAAGACATGGAATGTGATAAGTGAGCTATTGGGAAGAAAGAAAGCTTCAATCGATGACGTCATACAAAGTAACTTTACAACAAATATCGATGGTGAACGTACTATTGTAGAAAAATTTTCGGATCAATTCGCTAACCAGGTAACAAATATTATTCACACGTGCAATATCAAAACACAAACCTCAAATCATGAAAACTTGAGAGTACAACAGAGTATTTATGTAGAAGAAGCCAGCAGAGAAGAGATATTTCAAATTCTTAGTAAAATAAATACCAAAAAGGGACCTGGGGCAGACAACATTAGACCAGTTGATCTCAAAATGAACGCCGAAGCCCTTGTCCCTGTTGTGCAAACAATAATCAATCGTAGCCTAGCACAAGGTTGCGTGCCAAAACTAATTAAAACATCAATTATTCGTCCTATTTACAAAGGAGGTATTAAAAACAAAGTCGAAAACTATAGACCAATTGCAATCCTGTCAGCCGTAGAAAAATGTTTGGAAGAAATCGTTGTTAGACGACTAAACATATTTATTCAGAGACACCAAGTTTTGCACCCACATCAATACGGGTTCCAGAAAAACAAAGGCACAGATAAACTCCTAGGAGAGTTCACAAATACTATTAACGCAGGTCTAAATCGAAATCACCACGTCCTTGTGCTATTCGTCGACTTCAGCAAGGCCTTCGACACTCTTAGTCAAGAAAAGCTTCTAGAATGCTTAAACTTAATTGGTGTGAGGGGATATTTGTCTGAATGGCTCAAAAGCTACCTTACTAATAGGTCGATTAAGGTCAAGGTATCTACGACCCTGAGTTCAGAAAAATCTACCATGTATGGTGTTCCACAAGGCTCGAAATTGGGGCCAATTTTGTTTATTTTATTCACGAATGAACTGTTACGGTTGTTTAAAAACAATACAGCATATGCATATGCAGATGATATAGCCATCATTGTCAAACACAAACACTTACATTCAGCAATAGAAATACTTCAAGAGCATCTAGACTCTGTATCCAAGTGGTGTCATGACCATGGACTAGTTATAAACAGTACAAAAACAAAAATAATGCACATACGCCATCCATTAAAGCGGGAAGAACCAATTAACATCTATTACCGAAATGACCACTGTCCACTATTAGCAAACAATAAACCAATCGAAGTCGTCAGAAAGATAAAGTATCTTGGAGTCATCATAGACGAACACTTTCTTTGGCGTGAACATATAAACACTGTGCGTCTCAAACTCAAAAGCACAATATTTGCCTTAGTTTATCTCAAACGGTTTTCAAATTTTGAAGTTCTGAAGCAAGTCTACTACTCGCTAGCAGAATCACGAATACGTTATGGGATCCTTGCCTGGGGAAATGCTTCAAAAACACACCTAGATAAGATACTGAACCTTCAACACCGTCTTGTCAAATTAATTAAACCACCTAATACACATTTTGAAGTTTTGGATACAAACGCAATCTTTCGTATGACGGCAATACAACATTATATGGATGATCAAAGATTTCTACAACCAATAAGGCATAATCAAAACACTAGAAGAAGAGCGCGTGGGATGTTTGAAACTCCGACAACTTTCAACGTATACGGGAACAGAGAGCTCAGATCAATTATGCCGAAGATATTAAATGAAATACCAGTGAACTTAAAAAATATTCGAAACTTTAGGAAACGAAAAAAAGAAATTAAAAAGTACTTTTTAGAATTGTATTCTGTTAGATAAAAAAAAAAAAATATGTATATATATTTGGACTATATTTTACACTTAAATTTTAACTTTCTTTTTCATTATGTATAAACGAAATACTTAAACAAAATATCAATTGAATTGCTTCAATCACTTAAAATTAAATAATGTTTATAACCGCCTGCAGATAAGCTTTTTGCTTTGTGGGTAAACTATTATAAATTTGAAGTTATTATTATTAAATAAAAATAAAACAAAACAAATAAAACAAAATTTAACTTGCAGCTAAGCGTTTCAATGTCCGGATAATAATTTGCTGTACCCGGATAACTTTGTTTATTATTGTTTTGTGTAAGTTTGTTAGGTATGCACTTATACCTTCTATTTTACAGTCGTTAAGATTAAAACTTAAAATACTTGTTAAATTAAACTTGTCTTTTTCCGGATAAGAAATGTTTTTGACCGTCATATAAATTTGTAATATTGTACTCGGAATTTATTTTCTGATTCTAGAATTTCCTTATACGCATTTGCCTTGCTACAAAGTCGCGGATTAGTAGATAATACCGCATCCGGATAATATAGTTTATCGTTTGCTAATTTAAAATCTTCTTGTAGCTAGTTCACCACCGTAAAGTATTGTTAAATGTATGTGCCGGGATAAGTAATGCTGTATCCGAATAATAAAAGTTCCCTTTAAATTTGCTTGCATCTAATAAATTCAGTTTTTAATTTTAAAGAGAAATGATGACCAATTCTGCGTTCGCATAAATAATACTGCATCCGGATAACGCTATTTGTGTAAACTAGACTGTGATACGTTATCTAATATTTTCTAAAGCAAATTTGTCTCGCTGTAAATTCTTCAATATTTTACTAAGTACTACTACTTGATGTTATCTAAAATCTTACTGAAAAAATGTTTCCAATAGTCTAGTGTACATTCGGATAAGTTGAGTTTTCCATGTCAGGAATAGTAAAACTAAAAGGGTTTTCCAATAAGAGGTGTTATTTTGGTATTCAAAGCAAAATGACATTTTTTGAGATAAATGATCAGATGTTTATTTCATATTAAAGAGGAAAGTATGCCGTTAATAATGAAAAACAACATCAGCCAAATGGCCACCACGAGCACGCATACAGGACCATAACCTTTCACAATAACACCTCTTACTGAAAAACCCTTTATATACCTATCCGGATAGTTTCTTCGGATAACATTATTGATAAATTTATGCTTAATCCGACGACAGGATAAATAATACAGCAACAAATTTACAAATGATGCTATCAATACGTATAGGTGGCCACAAAACTTGCCTTAATGTACAAGCAGTGCTATAATCGCCGAAGTAAATACCATAACAAATGAAAAGCTTCAGTTAAGACAAACACACTTTAGTGCTTTAATATAGACCTTCAGGCCCCACCAAACTTAAAGTCCTTCCAAATGCAAATGGATAGATTTATATTCATCCAACTCCGTGTGCAATATTAACCTTTTCCACGAAACTTAAATGTCTTTGAATGTCCATTCCACATCACTCTTCCGGATAATCACTACCGAAAAGTTGCACTCTTGCCCATAGAGCCTTATAGAGCCATTCGCAAAGGGACAACTTTCTACAATTCACACAAATGTTACGGAATCCTTAAACTTTTCATCTATATTAGATTTATCTATTTTTTTTTTTCTACTTCTTCTTCTTCTTCTTGCTCGTTCATCTGGCGCCGCACGGCCCGTGACCAAAGTCGACGATATACTATGGCAAACATTGATGGATATACTCGGTGCAGCTTTTCGGGTAAAGTTCCAGAATATATGCTGCACACACATATGCAGCAAATAGGACATGACCAAAAGTACCATTGGCCAATTGCGTAATAACAAAAACCTCATCCAAATGGCGATGGCTGGGAGCGAAACTTTCATCAACGAATTTTCCGTCTCAATACCCCAGCTGTTGTGTAAAGTTTTCCCAGGCGATAGACCCACCACACACACACACGCACACTCACAGATAGCACAATTGTCCTGTCCTAGGAAGACATAGTGGTATACCCATTGAGAAGGTACTGTTATGGAAATTATTACTACTTCTCTCCCACATCCCCCAATACCGAACTGATGGGTATAGTGTACGAACGAATTAACACTAAAGGGCATCAATTCGTGTTAAGTTCTCTCATGTTCACAATGACCAATTTCCATCGGGGCAGATGTCGGCTTCATAAAGTGTGGTCCATCACCAAGATCTGAGGCTGAGGCGAAAAAAAAAAAAAATTAAAAAATAAAAATGGTTCCGATGTAGGCACCCTGGCGTTCAAGCCCATTTAAGTACCACTCCACCGTGTCGTCGGGTATATCTCAGTACCTGTACATAACTACACTTTCGAGTGCGCGGACCAATATTCTTCGAATGAACGCACATAAAAGCCAACCTGGCTGCAATAATACTAAAAAAAAAAAATACTATACAGAAAAAAAAAAAAAAAAACGAATTAAACAATACGCTGGATGATGGCCAATCAAAGCGTCAACAGCTATGTGAGCGTGCCGCTGTTACTCACTTGGTTGCCTGTGCGCGAGCGAATAAAAATTACAAAAAAAGTTTATTTACTCGTTTATCCGACGCCAACGGCGCGACATAGTAAATGACACACCGCATCGCTGCTGCTAAGTTCTGTTGTTGTTGTTGTTGCTGTTATCGTTGTCCGTTGCTGGCTTTATTATTTACACAAATCAAGTTTCCAAGTTGAAACGCCCGTTCCAATCCGCAGTCGCAGTCGCAGTCAGGCCATGTACACGATAGGTACATAATATAAATTGTGTGCTCGATCAGTGATCAAGACGGTCGACGTAGCAGATATACGAGTATACGACACAACGAGTATTGTTCTTGGAACGGTGTGTGGTATATTTACCTTTCAGAGCAAGAGAAACTCCAGCTTCGCGCATGTATCTTAAAGTTGTTTACACATAGGCAGTAGGTATGATGTGGTTGAAGAAAATGTGTAAAAATGTAGATTTAAGTGCAGGCTATGCGATCGTTAACGCGATCGCTGATCATGACGCAAAGTACATCGATACTTGTCATAAATCAAAGATCGAAAGACGAACGTCTAATGATCGCCGTCATCGGTTCGTGTGTCAATTCGAGTGCAACAAGATCAGTTTGCACGATCGGTTTGTACAAAATGTGAGTACTAATGTGACACTCATATCAGTATAAGTGGAGGGGAAGGGGATGGGGGTTCCTAAATATCGCTGTAAGCTGCGCATCTTCTTTCTGATGCTTCTTATTGTGTGTGTCAATTTGTATGTCCTTTTCGGTCACTCAAAGCCTATCAACTGTGGAAAAGTTGACAAAATATCGGTAGCAAATTGTTAATGGATTACTACCATGGACTTTGGATAAATATTGAGACTCTCGGATAAATGTTTCACCGCCCGGATAACTGACTATTTAACGGGCTAAGCATTTTAGTTTGGCTTTGTTATGTTTTTAGCTGGAAATTGATCGTTCTGCAGATTTGAATTTACTTTGCCACCCCTCGGCTATCCGCAGATTTGTGATAACGTAGAATTGAGGCAAGTTGTAACTGATTCCTCCAGCCAGCCATTGAAGGTCAATTACTCTTACAAAAAGCCATATTTTCCCCTCGTTGGATAATAAAATTAAATTTTCGGATAAAAGTTTGACTTCCGGATAAAGCGTTTATTTATGCAGAAATGCCATACCATCTGGAAAAAATGATGGCACATGCCATTTTCTCAGACATTGTTAAACCGCCACATCCTTCTCGAATCAACCGCATCATATCGATGCAAAATCCTCTTCTGCCCCATTTCCGTTGCTCATCAAATGAACTCTCACATCAACTTGATTCTCGGGCAACACAAGAACAGACGATATAAAAAACAATGCTACTGCGAGTAGTACCTACCTATTCTCCCCCTCAATTCTGTATGCTTACGATCCTCACATATCCAACTGTACGAGACAAAATGCAAGGTACAGAGAAAAACGCCCGAAGGGATTGTCCCTCCAAGAAAGGAGAGAAAAATAAAAAATTAAAAACCGAATGAAAACAGCGATTTATTGAGAAGCGCTCGTGCCCGCGACACAAAAACCCATGTGCGTGGGCTCGAGATCATTGTTTATACGAGTACTTTGAACCTCCGGAATCAAAGGTTCTATACACAGACCACATTCATTCATGAACACATCTAGAGTAAGCTCAATTAAAGATTCGTTTAATGAAATGCGTCGTCGCACCGCACCCCTCACAGTATCCATACTCGCACCCACACACGATTGCGGGAAGAATAATCACAGATTGAAAGCTATCATTAATTATCTTTCTGCTTTGGCCAAGTCGAATAAATCTGTACTCGCATCGCACCCTCACCCTCACCCTCACCACCACCATCACCATCACCGCACACCCTCCTTTACGGCGCTCTGTATCTATGTTGTGTGTATTGATTTGATTGACAATTTCGCTGGCTGAGTGTGCCCACGTGACCACAGTCTGACCGTTTAATTTCATACGATCGTTCTTCGCGCCACACCTTTGACGAAGCACGCGCCTGTCGCAGGCCTGGATGATAGAAAATTGATCACAGCCGTACAGAGCACGAGATACGAAGCCAAGAATACGATGAATACAATAAAAATACGAACAAAAAATCGTGTCTTTTTTTTTTCTTTTTTTCTTTTATTGCACGATGAGCACATCACTTTATTCGGTTTATCCTTCGCGCGTACATCCGCGATATATGAACCCCTGTAATTCGGGTAAGAAAGGATCAGGGAACGTGTATCTTTGAGCTTAAGATGCGTGCAACGTGACAGATATTTATCGAAGGTGTGGTCTTTTTTTTTTTTGTAAATTATATAGGCTCTTTGTTGGGAGTTGATCACACAAGTTTGGGGTTATTTCCATATAATTCGGGCAGCTATTTTAAAACGGAATTGACAGAAGAAATGTCATTCATAGTGACGTGTATTCTCAAGTAACCCGAAACAAATTTTTAACACGCTAATCGAATTATTCTATGAAGTTTGGGAAATATTTTAGTTAGATAGTGATATCCACTATGTCACCTGGTTGTCAATGGTCCGGATAAAGGGTACGACAACTGAAGTAGCAATTGTAACTTATGTTATTACTCTGTATTGAAAACACCCAAAGACTGTTAGAAAAACCAACCGATGTAAGGCAATGCGTTTCGGATAAGTAATTTTCCCTTCGGATAAACAGCTTCAATTACTTTATTCCAAGTAAATTATCAGGTACGCCAACAAATTTATTTCCTTCAATTTATAAGGAAATGCGTGTAATCGGATAATGAATGCGATATACGGATAAGTTTTTTTTAACCACCATATGCGTCATTATTCATTGGCAAATAATTTCAATCACTTGTGACCCAACCGTGTGTAACACGAGCTACATTTCCAAAAGCAAATTCAGAGTGAAAGGATTCAACGGATAAAATTTCAATCGGCGCCCAAAGAAAAATTATTCGTATCCCTATGAATAATTTTGTGGAGCATAGGCTGTGTAGACAAATCAGTGAGCACCGGATAAAGAAGTGTATTTGCGAATCACCACATACCTATAGCCAGACCGTTCTAAATTATTTTCAACTGCAAGTAAGTACATCAAAGTAAATTTCTGTGTGCTTTTTGCAATTAAAATCAATCATTCACGAACCACCAATCAAGCCACTAATTTGGTCCTTCGAGCCGGATTTTAAATAATTTTCAAATTTAAAAACAAAATTATTTCAGCGACAGCGTCCACAGATTTCTATGCAGAAAGTCCGCATTATATCTTAAAACTAAAAATCCATCTGTTACAAAGATAGAAAACAAATCCGACCATCTGGATAAAAGTTTTCGTTTTCGAAAGCATTTTATTAGACTTCAAACTGACATCGTTATCAAGATTCTGAACCAAATTTGTTCAACTTAATGACCGAGTAAATGTTGATAACGGAGATGAAATCTACAAAGAAATATAAATATATCCGGGTACAAGGTAGTACCTCTTGGTATGAGATTTTATCTCTGAATATACCAATTTTTGTGTAGGCACAAACTGCAAACAACTTACGAAAAAGAAAAGTCTTATCAATAAGCAAGCATATCGAAAGAACCTACCTAGCTCGATAGCAGTCATTCATATGAGTAAGTTCTATTTTTTTGGGAAAAATCGAAGGACTATTTTATGCCTTATGCGAAGAGCTTAACTTAGAAGCTTGCTCGAAACATTTGAACTCTCGATGGGTAGGAATGTGGTGTGTGTGACTCGTCAATTGCATTGGAAAATATTCAACGGATAATTAGTTCAACTTCTGAGCATGCTTCTGATGTGTTTTTATAAAAGATGGAGCTCATTTTAATAGCGGATAAGAACAGAGTGATTTGCGGATAATCAATTTGTGATAGTTGACCAACTTGAAGGAAACGGCAGACGAATCGCATTTAATTTCGCATCATATACCTATAGATAAATAAAATTCCAGGGATAAGGTTTTCCACCTTCGGACAATCAAATAGACACCAAGTTAGGTTAGGTATATCGGATAAGCTTCGGATAACCAAATCATCAATTGAATTAATTACACTCGCATGTAAAATTAAAATGTAAAATTATGCTGAGTTGTCCAGGAGACGCCGGTGTTAATGAATTTATCACAAATTTCCGGACAAACGTTAAGACGGTCGGATAAATGTTTGATGAAAACAATTCCCTCTCGACTATTACCCATCACAATACTGAAAACTTGCCCAATGTATCACGAGGAGTGTATCATATTTTCCGGATAAAAAATAAGTTGCTTCGGGATGAATTCTATAAAACAAAACTCAGCTATAAACTACTGGATAAATGTTGGCACGTAATGCAATAAAAGGTGGAAAACAGACAAAAACAACACGAAAGGGGAGGACTTGCAGGGAGACCTACAATTCGATGACAGCCTCCCCAATTATGCTATCCATTGTTTTGTCAGTCGTTCGGGTAAAGGAAATAGGATTTTAGTTGTATTTACTTTTGCGGGGGTCGGTCCTGCGTCCCAAAATAACCAGAAGCAATTTGTTGCAGCGCAGACGTGCTCTGCACCAGCAATCTGAGAGCATACAACCTATACTAAACTCGGATAATATCCACAATTACTTTCTAACTTAGTAGCCCACTTTTGAATAAGTTTTCTTCCTTGTTCACTCTCCTGCAGATATCTTTTCAACTTATTCTTATGCGCCGCACGAAGCATACTGTTTACATTGGCGCGCGGAAAAAAGGATCGCAGTATTCCATCAAGCATGGTGCTGTCAAATGTTAACGACCTTCACCTAGACAAGTTTTCGCGCCTTTTTAATTTGCATTGAAATTCCGAGGTTCTCCACCCTACCACCGCCGCCGCCGCCGTCATCTACTACCACTACCACCACCAGCACCACCCCTTAGAACGCCTCGAGCAGCTGCTACTTAAGTTCGCCGCGTTCAAGTGCACTATGAACAGCAAAGAGCAAGGGAATGAGCTAACAAAGGAGCGCTCTCGGTGTGTATCTCTTTGCGAACGTGTATATGTATGGCTGTGCATTACAAACAATGAGTGGGAATGAAAATTAAAAAAAAAAAAAACACAAAACGGAAACAGCAACATCGCGTCAAACTACGCGAGAGTACTAGTGAAAGTTAATTTTGAATTCCACAGCATTCCACGCGGCGGCTTCCTTATTCTTAAGAAATTCAAGAAAAAAAAAAACGAAACAAAACCCAACTAAACTCACCGACCCGTCGTAAATTTTTAGGTTGCAAGAGGGAGTAAAAAAAAAAGGAGAAAGCACACAATATGGCATGTACAAAAATATAGTACCAAAAGGTCCTCGCGAAAGTATAAATATCGCGCGCGGATAGACACTGTGTTGTATAGGTGTTGCTACTATACGCTCCTCTTCCGTAGGTAAATGAGAAGGGAGCAGACTCCTATGTACAACCGTTACCATTACCATCAGCAGTGTACCACCACAAACACCGCCACCACCATCATCATCATCAGCAGCAGCAGCACCACCATCACTCCGCGTGTAGCCGGCTCGTCTGCCTTGCTCCTATTCAATTCAGGCAGCCCTCGTGCAGCAGCAGGAGCAGCCAGCAGCCGCCCCGCCAAGGACTCGTGACGATGACTCAGGGGGTGGTTATGTCTCATGGTTTTCACACCACCAGCGCAAGTGGGGATGATGTTTCACACGATTTTTCAAAACTTTTACTTTGACTGCCGACGTCGTCGTCGTCGCAGCCGTAGCCATCGTCGTCATTGTCGCCGTTGAGTTTTCTTTATTTTTCGTCTTTTCCTTATGCCATTATTTTTATTATTACCCTCTGTGCAGCCCCGCCGCGGATCCAACGGCGCGGCGATGGAATTATTCCAGTGGAAAGTGAAAAGTTTGGCAAAGTGCAACTCGCGCGAAAACGCGAAAAAAGCCGAACAACCCAGAGCGGAGAGGAGGCAAATGCCGACAAGAAAGGAACAAAGAAAATGCGAATTACTCGCGTACAATAACTGAAACTTTTTATGCGTTTTCCAGCTTTCTTTTCTTTTTGTGCTACTTTTTCTCCGCCCCTCCGCCGCCGCGCATTTTGTATCCATCGCTTTGAAAACAAACAAGATTACGGCGAAGATTATGAGTTTCGTTATTTTCTTTCCTTTTTTTTTTATTCAAATGTGCATTTAGCGGTATTTGAGTTAGTTGCGTGGTCTTCGTCCTTGCTTTTGTTTTTTGCTTTTTATTTTTGTTTTGACTCCAAAAGAGAGGGGAATCACCCTTGAATTGGCCTAGTTTGGAGACATTTTTGGCCGAGGCCAAGTCTGGCGGATAAGCTGCAACTGTGATTATTCCGTGGCTGAGCAAGATATACCTACTGTCAAGATTTCATAGGTTAACAAATGATGCACTGAAATCTAAGCAGACTTTAGACTTAGGTCAGCTCTACACCTCTTGGAATCGACTAGACAACAGATGGAGGTCTTTCATGACTTTCGCTCTGAGAGTATAGGTCACTATATCTCCTTTGACACATTTTTACATTGCAAACAAGGCAACTTGTACTTGACCGATAATCTCCTTCATAGATTGACAGCTGGATTGCTTTAGTCAGATCTGCGGAACTCTATTTAACCTGAGGCTCTAATACCTAACCGAAGCCTCTAGAGTGGAGCAATCGACTCTGAATTTTACACACTATCCTAGGGGATATGATTTGGGCACTTGCATCAAAAGATTAATCGGATAGGTATGAGTTGTCTTCAGTCACGGGTACATAATAGGGATTAGCCGGAGCACCTATAGTCAGAGTATGTTTAAAGCGAATTATTGGGGCGCTTTGCCGCCATTGTAGGTAATAGAAATAAAAATAAAAGCGAAAACACCGAGACAACAATATATGATTGATTTATGTGGCACTGCAGTCAGGGCTTAAGGGCAACCTGTTTCCCAATCAAAGCCTTTCTTTCACATGTGCGCACAAGCTAAAGCAATTCTTTGTCTATTGCGTTATTACTCCGGGTTGGGATTGAAGTTTACTCGTTCCGTTAGTGTCCCTTTGCTCTATATAAATGTCCTTGCCAGCCAAATTAAATATAGACAGATTTAAGGCCGAAAGGCAATAACTTTAGAATACGATAAATGTTAGCTTTTATTTAGATTTAATCGTTTTTGTCAAGTTTGTAAGTTAAAGAAAGGATTAATAAGAATGAAAAAAATGTCCTTGCCAGCTTGGACGATTTACGAAGCGCGCTGCCAATTTTGCAACGTCAACACAAACGGTGGCTAAAAACTCCTCAGGAACAAAATATTAATACAGAGCGACAAATTGTCAGAGAGCTCCGATTGACTCCGTGCTTGATAGCTTTCATCAGTGTGACCAATTTAGCATATTTGCTTCTAAATTTAGCAGGATTATTTTATGTTTAGCCTCTTTTTTCTCAAATCATGCAAGCGTTTTGTTTAGAATATTTTTTATTTATTTATTAAGGATTACAATATACAAGATAAATAACATTCTAATACAGAAGGCACTAGCTATCAGGGCTTTCGTCTAAATTTTTTAGCTTAGTGTATTTTCACAGTTTTGCATTTCCTGAAAAAATCACAAAAGATGTCGGAGTATAACAAAATGTTATTATCCACCTGAAGAAGAAAGAGATGTGTTTCATGTTTTTGAGGAGGCTTTAAACGAAGCCTAACAATTTTAATTAATTTTAGGTATAATACTAATAATAATATTTATTTTTATTTAGCAGAAACAAAGACTGAACTTAATTGAATTAAAATGTTTTTTTTAGTTTTTTGTAATATATAAGGTAGTATTAGATGATATGCTGAATAAACTGTGGCCATTCTACCAATTCTCAGCAAATATGCATATTTTTGTCATATTGCACGATATGTTGAATGTTGAATTTGTCCAAAAGCAAACAAATTTTTATTGTTGACAGCATATACTAACAAACGGTTTGCTATCATATTTTTTTTTAACATAAATGAAGCCCTATTACACGATATGTTGAGTTCGGTATGCTGAAAAATTAGATGCGATTTTAGCATGTTGTTTTTTGTTTTTTTTTAATTTGCATTATAGCACTTGTAAACCGATGGACGTGTTTGGAGGTGCAAATGAAGTGGGATTCTGTGATTGTGTAAACTCCAAATGGTTGGAATCATTTTAGGTGCATATCAGCATATTCCATATAGATTAAAAAAATAAGAAGTGGATAATATTTGATAAAAGTAAGTAGTTTTGTGTTGCTGTGATTGTGTTTTTTTTTTTTTAATTTTTAATGACTGTTGTAATTTTAATTTTAAATGCGATATTGAGTTTTTAAAATATATAATGAGCACAGATCGTTAAAAAACTGATCTATTCTAATTTGTTGAGAAAAATTAAGTAGGTGATCCTTTTTAGAATACTTATATATTATCTTAAATTAAAATGTATTGTGATAAAAATCGACAGACAAAACAGCAGGTATCATATATTGAAATGTGTAGTTTGAAAAACACTGTTGCTTAACTATTTAGCTGAAAACTGGGTATAAGTTATTTTTCAGGATGCAAGCATTACTTGGTTTCTAAAGTTTTACCCAAATCGAAAATGGGGTTTTCGAGATATGAGCAGTTTATAAAATCAATGCTTTCGGTGATTCATTAAATTGAAAAAGACAATTATGAAAACATATATTTTTCTCTAAGTTTGCATTTTGGTCAAAGTCGTTGTTGCCGTTTTCGGGTAAGCTAAAGAAAATCAAATTTTAAAAAAATATTTTTTTCGAAAATCCATTGCACGATAACATAGAGAAAAACTGAGTTTGGTATTAAGTTAGAAATGATCATATTACCTAAGAAATAACTTTTTGTTACAATCGTATGGACCGTTTTCGAGTTGTCGAAATTTCGAAAGTACCCTTATTCGAATTTTTAGCCAAAACTGGGTATCCAGTCATGTTAACCTCGCCTAAATAAAAAAATAAGTAGTTGACGCAACAGGTCCGGAGGGACCCTAGGCCTAGCTTCTCACAACCATTCTTTTTGTGTGAGTTTTTCATTTTTGGAACGAATGGAAGGGATCTACAATTTTATGCCGACTCCAAACGGCTAACTGAGAAGCTCTTTCAAGACAATTATACTCTCGGATGTTTGTCAGACGTTCGCGAGAGGTGGCACAGTGAAAAAAACCTTAAGTTGGAATTTGGGTTTTTGCGGGATTCGAACCTCGACCCCTCGATTAGTAGTCCAACACACTAACCACTAAGCCACTGCGCCTACAAGGTTAAATATCAATTTTGGTTGAAATCATTCGAGCCGTTTTGGAAAAAAATCAAACTGGTATGAAAATTTTATATGGGAAATACCATGAATATTGAGGTTACAGTGCAAAAAAAAAAGTGATCCCGAACTGTAAGCCCACAAACTCCAAATCCGAAGTTTGAACGAAATCCGGAAAGCCGTTTAAGCTGTAGGCCTAAGCAAATACGGATAAAGACGGAACGAATTTAGCGACCCACTTTTTTGAGTTCCTCTATCACCGTAATGTCAGAATGGATTAACTTTAACATCTCGAGTTCGAAATTTTAGTACAAATGCAATATCTTTCTCTTACTACGTAATCGAGAAGTTAAAAACAAGTGCGAAAGAGGAGTTATCAACAGTGAAGAGTGAATTTGCATCGCCATCGATCCACAGCTTAGCTGATGATGATAGAGTTTTCAGTTTTCTGCTTACCAATTTGGAGGTCGATTCAGATTTTACCATTTGTATAGAGACTCAATCTATCACTAGAAAGTAGGTATTTCAAGTAACATTTAAAAATAAATAGAAAATCCTAGCGACTCGTTTTCTTTCAATTGCAACGCCAGGACCCAACCTTAAAATTTACAAAAACGTAAAACGTCTGATTTCCCAAAAAACGTGAAAATAGCGTTCAAAATTTACCAAAACTTCAAAAATATCAAAGCCGTATGCTGAAAAATTTGGCGTATGCTGATGAGCCTATTTTAACTCGTCAGCATATTTATCATACGAGTCAGCATACGCCGAAATTTTGTCCGAATGATAGCATACGGTCCCAAAAAAAGGGGTATTACACGATATGTTTAGGTCGGCAACATACATATATGCTGAATAGCCAACACACACGTTTTTGCATACATTACGATGACGGAAATTCCGCTTTTAGACAATATGTTGTGATTGGTACACATTTTTCAGCACTCTTATGCTGATTCAACATCGTCTAATACTAGTTTTAGAGCCACGAAGTGATTTCCATTTCATGTTATTTTTGTGAGATCCCTATATCTTATTTTTTCTGAAAAACACAGTTTAGAAGTGGTTTTAGTGAGTAGATATCACACACTACTATGAGCACCCGCCGACTGTCCTCATAGTGTCTTCAAAAAGATTTCCACCTACCTCGGAGAAAAAAAAAAGCATGCTGTATTGCTGAACTGGTCACACTGCCTGTTGTGCTTCTTTGAGTGCTCACATTACCACCTATTTAACGCGACGACAGTATTTTTGCCACTTGAAGGTGGCTGTCCCCTATATAAAGTTTGTTTAGCCATAAGCTAGGAAGAACAGAGATCAACAGTACAAGTCGCTGCGGCTGTATATTTACTTTAAATCGTCGCATCGCAATTGTAAGTGACATTTTTTGTCTCCACCTTCACATTCGTTGAGATAGTTGCATTAATACACGTCAATACCAAACGAATAAGGAAAGATTATGGTTGCAAATAAGCAAGGGAGGCATACAAAATTAATACGAATGTGTTTTTAATTGTTTGATAGGTGCTGAGGCGGCCTCAATGGACCCCAAGGCCACAGGAGCCTTCAGAGTCACTAACCTACTTCGGAAAATACTTAGAACCTACATTTTTCAACGAGTTCTTAATATATCCGCTGTTCATACAGCGGAAGGGCGAAAGCTAGACCAAGAAGTGGTTATATGAACTTAATCCAACTTAAGCCAAAGTGCGACTATAAATGGTCCCAAAATATAAAAAAGCAACGCTAAATATTCAAAGGTGTATTTGAATAGTTTGGATGGCTATGAGGCCACCAAAATTAAAACAAGATATCGCACAAACTTAATCCAACTTAAGCCAGTGTTCGACTACTCTCAGCTTGACCACAAACCCAAGTGGACTTTAAACAATTTTCTACACTTTGCTCAGGCAAATATGAACTATAATTCCCTGCGGATGAAAACGTAGTCCTAGGATTAGCACCCATAAAACAAGATAGAGGCTTAAAAACAGATATACCTACCATAAACCTACACTTAAAAGTAGACTTCTGATTAAACCCCAATCGCAAAGTACATTCAATCGGCAATTGTGCGATAAAAATGAAAAACACACGACTACTTGCAACTCAGCTGTCATCGCCAGAAACGAAACTATTTGAACTACAAGGGAGACAAAAAGAACCCATTTCCAAGGATCAGCATGCAGTTTAAATTTAGAACAGCATTCACCAACTCCTGCTATTTGTATGTCGTTCAATCAAGTTCCATTCCGATCGAATCACGGGTAAATAACTCTTTGCTCACATGGTATTGTGTGTACGTATTTTTTATTTTTTTAGTTGTATATTTAAAACAAAGGATAACTAAAAATATACAAAAACCAGCCAAAGACATCGTTTTGACATATTATTTGACAGCGCACAGTAGTATGTATGCATTTAAATGAAAATGTCTTATCCGTGGTATCCCGTGGCGAGTTTCGGTTCATTTCTGTTTGGTATACTCGTATATGTTGGGTTTGGTCCTTATGACGCAAATAAAATCCTGCTGGTACAATTCTATTAAAAACAAAACGGAAAACCATTCACATTATATTTTTGGTTTTGTCATACCAATACTGATGATGGATATGCGGCTTAATTATAATTTTTCAAATTTTTGTTTCTCGACCACGTGGTGTGTCCTTTCAATTACATATACATATTTTGGAGACACTGTATTATTCACCAGATGTCTTCCAGCATTTGATTGGATTTTTTGTGTGGTTGGAGTTGTTTTTGCGCTATAAACATTGAAAGTCAATCAGTTTTTGCCAGGGCAACTATAACAGCCCACGGCGGGGTCAGTGAAAGGTCCTTGTTGGATTTGCCTTCCTTTTTTTTTCCGCTCTACTCATTGTCCATAATTTTGTTTTAGGTAGCCATGGGAACCATTCATACTCGTGGCGGGCGGAGGTTCTGTCTATAGTTTGGTCGATAAGCGTTTGATAGTTCGAAGGGACAATAAGGGGTAAAAGGTATAAGTTTTATAGACTTAATAGACATCAGGTGGGCAACAAGACAAGGCGACAGCCGTTTGGTCGCTGCTGGAAACAGGTGTTTTGGTGTTCATAACCCGTGCAATGATGAGATTTATTACCTCCAAGGTGGAGTTATTTGAATGTTTTATCAATATCCATTATCGGGTCAAAGGTCAAACTGTGGTACTCACATATGCAATCGATGAAGTGCGGTTTTCGACGAGGATTCGCTTTATTGGCAGGGGTTATTATTTTTGTCGTCAAAGTTTAAGTATGTTTAAACTGACTAGAATTTTGAGTTCTGTTTTCTCTAACTCGGACAGCATTTTGTCCATCATGATCTTTAACGCTACCGGTGTGGAACGGGCAATCTACTTCTCATTGTTTAAAAGTTTTACAATATAACTCTGCTACACACAACATGACGAACAGTTTCCAAGATAGTGTATCATCTATTGCATACAAAAATGACGAACGAAATTCACTGAGCTGAAAGAGAAATTGTCTAATCTTGTATTTATAACACGATCTGCGTTGTGGCTGCTACAAGAAGTAAACATCACTTAAGACAGGTCCTAGAAGCGGGACACCAACTGCTCCTATACACAAGACTAGCCCAGCAACATGCCATTCATTCGTGGTGTTTTCGGCCGAACCTTCAGGGCAACACTCGTGTTTACTGAAACCAACAATAAAGCTGTGGTACATTTTAGCTAAGAGTACGTTAAGGTTATCCGTTCTACGCTACAGCTTCTTGAACTTTACTGTAAGGCTTTACAATAGAGAAACACTCGTATTGTAGAGCCTTAGAGCTTTTCGATGAAGGAAAGAATAGGAAATGCAGAGTTTAGTCTGCTTATAGAGAAACTATACGAGCTCTCAGTAATCGATATTTATGTGACTCAATTTTTTTCTTATTTTGCATGTAAAATTCACTGGCTTCCGAGACTTATCGATCTGTGCGGCATTTTACATCTGTCAGCAGCTTACCGGACAGCGACTATATATTTACGTGATTGCTGATATTGAAAGATGCCTACTCTTGGCAAACCAACCAACAGATGGAAAAGCAACAGCAATACAAATTTCTTACGGCAACATTTTTGTTTCTTAAAGTAAGAAAAGAACAAATTTCTACCAAATAGTAGGTATGTATATGAAAGTGGGACTCAAAGATATATATTTTTTTTTTTTTTTTTTTGAAAATAAGAAAGTGTTTCTTATTTTAAGAAAGTCTCTCTTTTTTTTAAGAAACTTTTTTTCGTGGCAAAATTGATCGATTAAGATGGCGCCGATTCTGAAATTTTCTATTAAGACTATATTTCTTACTTTAAGCAACTCTAAATGAAGTAGTCTTTCCTTGCTGAAGACAACTTCCCTTCGGGTCAACAATATTTTTTTTATTTATTTAAGTTCAGCTTTAGATATGTTTTGAACCAAGTAACCACGGAGTAACGGATCAGCTTTTATCTTGTTAATATGAAAAGAACAGCAACTAATGCGTTTCACTTCCTAAGTATAGGGAAAATTTAAAGTACATTAATTAAAAATGTACGCATCAAGTGCTTCACATAAAATCATCAGCATTACCGCATTTAAGTCACATGCAGTGACTAAGTACATTTGTCCCAGGCACTTTTTAAGAGCTATCAAGAGAGGGGAAGACAGCGTCGAAATAGATCTTCAAGTCAACCACAATGATAAAAGACTGCCCTGAGCCTTTGGTTTTAACTCTTACAAATACCTATGCCTGCATGGAGCACAAACAGCGCCGTGGCTTGGCCTTCTGAATAATTCCGCCGTGGCGATTTTGCTGAAAATTATCATAGATGAAACTTTTGTCCCAACTATGTCGACTGTCCTTTCAAAGTGAATGCCTAATGTTAACTATTTCCTGTCAATTATTGCGAATAATCTGATATAGTCCTAGAGTGACGAAGATAGGAGCAGCCTTTTAAAAATCCAGAAATATGATCGTTCGAGAAGGTGGCGTTTTGGGTCCGCTAATCTTCAAACCTGCGGTTTCGTTTGTCGGAATATAATATTCGAAAGAAATAAACAACCTGATACTGCTTTTTAGCTTCAAGCCAGTGTCACTATTTCATTATGTTCAGTGGCAATTCCGTCAAAAGTTCACAGGAATATCTTGCGCAGGTTTCACATTCTTATACTTTAGACATCTTTCCCCACTTACTAAAGCTATAGATATATAGATATAGGTCAGAAATGTTAAATCATGACAGAAAGTAACTTAATAATGGCAAGCTTAAAAAGGTTTTACTTTGGCTAATTGATATAGGTTTTGTTTGAGTCTTTTATTGTGACAAAGAGTCATCTTCTGATACAATGGATGGGTAGAAAAAATGACAGATTGCGGTGACGATATGCCAGGCGAGTCTTTTTTTTTAAGTCAGTGGAGTCGAAGACTCTCTGAATATAAAATACAAATTAATTACATCTGTCCAAATCCAAGGATTTCGGGGCATTCAAAGCTTTTGCAGAGTAACAATCGGTAGGTGATCTCACTTAGGGACATTTTTTCGATCATAAGCCCGGAAAGTATTGGGAGAACTTGAAAATGCAAGGCTCATTCGCAGAAGATCAGAATCAGTTTCTTATACCGCACTTTTGTTTCACATTTTCAATAGAATCACCAAGTCCTCAAGTGTTGAGTGTAAGAGGTAATTACAAATCTACCAGAACGCTCTCAAATTACGGAGTTTTCGACTTTGAAATTGCCACCATCGCAATCATTGACATGACATAGCAATGTTTGAATGGACTATCCTGCATCTTGTACAAGTTCGAAATGACTGTGTTGATTGACTGTGACTGATGAATGACTAAAGGCACCGTCGCAGCTATTACAATTGCCACACAGCCCAAAGCATAGTTTGAAATTTGAATGCTGAATTTTTATTGTAGACGTTCCTTACGGCGGTGTGGAAAATAATTAAAAGCTCACATATAACAGGTTGTTTAGATTCTGTTAAAAAAATGTGCGTTAATTTTTGTGTTAATGCGAATTCACCCCAAATCTTTATTCGAAAATTCGGTGAACCTATACAGATCCTTATAAAACTTGTTTATCTGGATGAGCCACGACGCGGATAAAACGCAATTTTAAGCACTTTCACCCGGATAATAGTTCAATGGATCAATGGTAGGTCTGTGATAGCTTACGGATAATCGAAAAGTATGCTCCAAAAAATGATTTAAAAATGGGAACGCTCTGGGTGCCCAGACAATCCCCTTTTTTATACGGATAAACTGTGAAAAGCAATAAATTGAATGTTGGATAATCGTATCCAGATCACAAACGTATGTTTTCCATTCAGTACATCAAGTGAATTAGGTAATTCCGAAGGGGATTCTTTGCCACTCTTCTTAGAATCGATTTTTTTAATTAAAGACGTATAGAAATTTCGAAAAATAATGCTTCCGGAAATCAGGCCCAGCAAAAAAAAAAAAAATAGATACGTAGTTCTCAATTTTGTAGCAAAGGCTTTTATCCGTAGGTTATTGTTATCGAGTCCAAAAGAACTCAAAAAACTGCACATTTTGCTATACAAATATTTCAACTGAGTTACAGTAGTAAATTCACAAATCGCATGCAACCCATAGAATGAATTTGATGAGAAAGACTTTTATCCAAGGGCGAATTCCGAAACTTTTTATAACGACCTGTGTGTACCCCAATTCAAGTGAGTATCAGAATAAGATTTCGCGCAAATATGTGGCGGAATTTGAAAACACAAAGCTATAGTTGACCTTTATCCAAAGTCTGTGCTACAAAAGGTCTAAACAAGCTTACACTTTGCGGATCACGTTACTTCACCCAGAATGGCACAGTAAAATTCCACCCGGATGCATGGGTATTCAATAGCTACTCTCTCCGAAGTCAGGACATACAAAACACAATGTATTGAATAAAACGTCCAGAAGTCACATAGCCATAGAACCCGTAGAAGAGCTTAGAATATTTTGAAATTTTTTTTCCCAACATCTCTCCAAATAGCAAATATTTGAAAGGACCTATGGTCCAAGGATTCTTCTGCAGTTTCAGGAATTCACCTGTGTTATGCACTGCTTCCTTAAAGGTACCCATATTCTTCTGCTTCATCATTGAATCAGTTCTTTGTTTGTCCGGAATTCCAAAGCGACATTTTGCAAACGTTGATGAAACGCACCGCGCGATAGGTGCGGGGGTGTGCGAAAAAACAGTCTTTCATCATGCCAAGCAGACAAAATATAGATAACTCGGCATTATCAGTGATGGTGAAAATAAAAGCACCTCTAGTGGAATGGTTGCTGTTGCCAGCAAATAGATAACCACGGCCTGGGTGCGAAATAGCAATTCCGCAAAATCAAATCATAAACATCTCCTCCCAAAAATAAAAGCAAAAACAACAGAAAAACG
Source organism: Cheilosia urbana (assembly GCA_946477585.1). Taxonomy (NCBI): domain Eukaryota; kingdom Metazoa; phylum Arthropoda; class Insecta; order Diptera; family Syrphidae; genus Cheilosia; species Cheilosia urbana. Next base: position 58,478,366 of record OX297854.1, on the reverse strand, counting down.
AGAAAAAAAAAGACATAAAGCGGCGAACAAGACCGCACTCGCCCATAATTAAAATTGTTTAATCATCCGCATACAAGCTATATCAGACCAAGATTGCTGCAATCAAAGCTAATAGCTTTACAGCCCACCAAAAATAAGGCGGACAAAAAACCCTGCTCCTGCGTCATAGTCGGAGAAGTTCTAAAAAAAAAAAAAACAACAACAACCGAAACCTAGATTTTTCAAAAGACATTTTCATTTCCGAAGCTAGCATCGCGCGCGGAACCTTCAAAAGTGGTTAAGTGACGACAGAAAAGAAGTGTCAAATACTGTAGATATATAGGTAGGTACAGGTACAATCGTCCGCAGATAAGCGACCATCGCGACTCACGTTTTAATTACTTATTTGTAATTGAGTGTGCAGCACTTTATTTAACAAAAAAAAAAAAAAGAACGAAGAAGAACGCTCCTTCTTTATCGCAACATGAAGACACGGAATACGAAACAAACAAGACAGTCACGGGACAGTCATGGCCCGTGCAGGGGGTTGACGATAGAAACTCAGTAACTCACCTTGTGCAATCCGAACTGCAGGCATTTTGATTCTCATTTTTCCGGTATCTCGTGCTGGTCTTCCGAAAATCAGTTGATCGCGTCCAGGATTGTGGCTTATTGCTGATATCGGCACTCCGTCAAAATATATGCTATAGGTAGGTATATCCTTGAACTAGAATTCTAATGCACAATTTCTGTTATCACTGTCATTCACTTGGCGATTGTATTTCTTCTTTCCTGGGACATGTCAAAACTTTTTTTTTTTTTCTATTTATTTTTAATTGTTTACTACAACTCCACCAGGACACGTTTTTTTCTCTTTTCTCTTGTGTATAAACTTAGCATAATAGGAACCAAATATCCACCGACGAATGGTATTAGATACTCGTTGAGAGCATCCTTCCTGTCACTTGGAAAATGTTGCACCACGAATCCAATTGGAAAAATCCCATTTGGCAATGAACAATATTAAATTCAAACTCACTGACACTCATATAGCTGGGGCACAGAGACAACAACTTTGTAGATCACGAGCAGGTGAATGATTACACGCATTCACCTGCGGAAATGTTTTGGGAAAATGTTTGGAATATAATTATTTGAATTTTTTTTTTTTTTTTTTTTTTATCACGAGTCGGAGGTCCTTTTTTGCGTTCGACAATGTCCGACGACTAATAATAGTAGTGCGTGTAATGTCACAATTTACTAATCCGATACTAGCGCGACTCGTTGTCGTTGTTCAATTATCCGTCGATTGTGCTTCTTCTCAGTTGTAGCAATGTGGCGATAACCGCATCGCACAGATAATTACAACAATGCTCTATATATCCACATGTGTAGCCATGTATGCGCGAGTGTGTTGTATATTTCTGAGGGTGTGTGTGTATGTGTGTACGCGAATGTATGTAAACAGGATTATCAATTATTTATAGCAGGTTGAATTCACTCCGGAACATCGGCGAAAACACGTCCTCACAACACGACAGCCCGTATGCATCTAAATATTTCGCGTATGGCCGATGGAACAATACACTCTGTGTGTAGCAGCAGCACTAGCACACACCAGACACCACACACCATAGCAGTCGTAGTCGCCAGTCAGCCACTCTTCCACTTCTGTCACTCTGCGCGCTCTTCTTCGATTCCACTGGCATGGAATGGATCTGGTGGATGGAGATGGAGATTGTAGAATGTCGTTGATGTTCGTTGGCGGCTGGCGGCGGCGGCAGCGGTAACACCGAGATGACGACAACAATAACAACAACAAGAACGGCAACGGCGAGATGCCGACGACGAGAGACACAAGCCACACAGGACACACGAGACACGACACAGTACACAACGGCCACGACTACATGGGGCTATACACTACACGGCTATTATTGTGTTTCACCCTCTCGAAAGCCCATGGAAAATATTGCACGACCGGCCACCGGTGGCTCTTCTATACTCTTTTTCTCTGTACAACTGGCACTCGGTTGTGCCTGTGTGTTGAGTCTTGAGTGGCCTTACGGGCCACCACCACCGCCAGCCACCCTCTTTTCGATTCCACTGACGCCACTGTCACAACCCACACCCCTTCCAGTACAGCGAGTACACCACACGGCACACACTCGGAGGTACATCTCATACACAAATAACAAATGGTCAGAAATATCACATGTACGTGCGTGCGAGAGAGAGTGAGGTGGGTATATATACAGCAGCAAGCACCATACCCGCCGTCATCTGATTCTGATCTACGAGTATATAAGGGGTTCCCGACGGTTGTGTGCACCACCAACACACAACAAGCGCGAGGTTACCATTCCCATCACCATGGTTGGTCTCAAGCGAATTGGAATTGGAATTGGAAAGTGGGTTCGTTTCTCTTGTGAGTTCTCTTTTGTTATTTACCCCGTTCGGCGGAGTGGCTTTCCGCTTTGCTAGCTTTTTTCAAACAAGCGCCGTTTCCCCTTTCGAAGGAGTCGTTGGCGATGGCCTGGCAGGGGCAGCATGTCCACCTCAGAGGGGAGGTATATTGTATATACCCAGAGTAGCCAAAAGAAAAAAAAAAAGGAAAGTGATGCAAATTGGGGAAAGTCTACCCACTCCCACTGGGGGCCGACTGGAAATCGAAAAGTATACAAAACAAGTGTCGCCTATCTGTAGTAGAGTAGATCTAGATACACGCCACGCAGAGGTGCCAACAAGGTTAGGACTTATTTCTTTTGCGGCAGAATCAGAAGAGAACCTTTGTTTATTTATTTTTTTTTTTCTTATTTTTTATTAAATGTTCGTCCCTAAGTACAGCAGAGACTAATGCACGTGCTTGCTGTGTAACGGTGTAAGGCGCTCAAAGGAATGACTGTAAATTTATTCACAGAAAAACACGACTGGGTTAAAGAGAAAGACAGAAAAAATCTCTTTGACAGCGTTTTTTCTTTTCACGGAAGAGTTGCAACTTTTTGTTTATTAAATTCGATGGAGCTTTGATGCAGGCTATTACCGATAGCTTCAAAAGATCCGCGCTAAAGTGTGTTTGCAAAAATTTGCCACCTCAGCCGACAGCTGTAGTTTTGGAAACGTTGCGGACTGACTGTAATCCCACATTCCTATTGAGACAATTATTGTGAAGCCCTAGCTAGATATGCCTACGGTAGGTATCTATCTATACCTATGAAATGGTTCTCTCGCCGGGAATGCGAACAACATCAAATGGCTGCGAGTGAACCTTGCCCAAGGGTGAAATGCAAGGACACTTTGGCTGGATTTCCGGAATTAACTTTCACTGTTATGCAAATATTTAAAATCTGAAAGGAGTGCACCCCGTAGACCCTTTTGTTTTAAGCTTTTCATATAGGTACGCAGTCAATTAGAAGTTGTGGATATTGCAGGTCTTATAAAGGGCGCAAGCAAGGGAGAGTTAACTCTGCAGTTTTAGGTAATGCTCAATATTACGCTGTCAAGGCAGTAAATTATATTTTTGATGGGTCAAAGAAGAGTTAAAAAAAAAATTCTTCCCAAATTGGTATTAGTGGTTTTCGGAGGTGCCGTGACCAACCGTCATAAGGCCAAATTGTTTAAATCCAAGCGTTTTGTTTTTTAGAATTGAGAAGGTAATAGTTTCTATTTTGTCTTAAAAAATGTTATAGTGAAAATACGTGCGATTAGTTAAATATGTTACGCCCTGCTTGGGGTCACTATTTGCGGCTTGGACTGTTTCATCAGCAGATTTGGACTCTAACCGATAGAAAAGAAAAGAAAAGAAAGAAAGAAAAGAATCTCAACCAACTTGAATTACTACCTGGAGGCAGTTGAAGGAGGACCGCTGGAGAGGCTTATTTCAAAACCGTAAGGTACACGGCGGGTTGTAGCCAGTGTGACCGTTGTGCGACTAAACTATTTTGGCCCTTTCTTTTAGTAAGAGAAGGCGCTTCCAATTTTTTTAAATGTTGTTATGTCCAAATAAAAGGATTTAAGATCTAAAGCACTTGCCTATCATAATTCACATCTCTCATATAGAGTTTACAGAGCCAACGTTAAAAATTCTAAAAGTCCAGAATAGCTTTGGTTAGTGTGTTGGACTACTAAGCGAGGGGTCCCAGGTTCAAATCCCGTAAAAAAACAAATTCCAACTTAGGGTTCTCTCCACTGCGCCACCTCTCGCGAACGTCTGACAAACATCTAAGAGTATAACTGCCTTGAAAGAGCTTCTCAATTAGCTTCTCAATTAGAATCGGCATAAAATTGTAGATCCCTACCATTCGTTCCAAAATAGAAAAACTCACACAAAACGAATGGTTGTGAGAAGCTGGGCCTAGGATCCATCCGGACCTGTTGCGTCAACTATTTATATATATAGGTAAGGTATATACATAATTACCTCCGCGATGGTAGTCACCTTGACGAGGGCGTATGTTTTAAAGTACGCTGGTGCGGAGGCTTAATGTTGCAAAGACTCAGCGGGCTAAGCTGTCGGAGGCGGTAGTCGTCTGAAGGGTCACCCATGACAGACAGGCTGCTTGAGGAGCAACAAACTAAGCACTACCCATGGGGAGAAAACCTCATTAAACAAATCTCTAATCCAAGGCGGAACAGCATACGCCGAGGGATGCATGGCTAATAGAGAGATTAGTCGATTGTATGCGAACTCCGAATACCTGGTGACCTTCGGTTTCATTCCTAGCCTTCCCGTGTCGTCGGGCTCCGGCATGGGTGACATTCTTTCCCGAATACTAGTGGGTTAAAAATTTCACAAATAAATAAAAAAACTTTACAGACAGATGCCTCTGAAATCGCATCAACCTCTACTGTTGCTGTTGGGCAACCAGAGGAACAAACAAGTCGGGTAGCCCCGATGGTCAACATTACTTGTGCCGTAGAGCCAAATGTAACCATAACCTCTCGGTCTGCTGATGGGCAACCGATATCCCTGAAAATAGATGACGATGTCATGAGGGCTCCATCTACCAGTAAGGGCCGTGCCAATTCTGCCTAGTGGGCTTCCTCACAGGTCATTGTGGCCTTAGATATCACCTCAACAAAATGAACCTTTGCCCGGAAACAGAATGCAGATTTTGTCTGGAGGATGTCGAATCCTCTGAACACATTCTCTGCGACTGCCCGGCTTTTCATTGGTTAAGAAAGCGTGTCTTTAATAGAGAGACCCGCACACCAGCAGATATATAGCACACTCTGTTTCTAAGGACTTATTGACCTTCATTAGGGAGGTCTCACGTCTCTTAGATTAAATTTTCCCCATTGATACAATAGATCTTTTAGGTCGCAGTGTCAGCCTAACTGGGCATGGGGTTTTATATAAAAAAAAAAAAAAAATATACATAATTATATTTTTTAGCTTCAGAAATGACCCTTTTTTTTTCATTGGCCCTTTTTCTTGCGACTTTTCAAAATTCTGCAGGGTCACCTTAGTATATTGGCTTCCGTACCAAATTAAACAAATTAAACTTAACTACTTAGTTTCCTTCTTCGTCCTTTGTTTTATTAGTTCGTATATGTATTTGTCACAATGGCTGTCCCCGGCCTAACGTTCTGTCTTCCGTACTCTCGTTGTTACAATTAATTAATTTTTACTATCCTAACATAACCTCTTCTTCCGCTAAAAAACTAAAGAGCTATCTAAATTGTGATATATTTTACTGTGCTTATCTGCCCTGTGGTTAAAGGAACCCTCGCCATCTATGTTTCGATCGCTACAGTCAGTGTGACCAACTTTGGCAGGATTATTTTATTTTTAGCCTCTTTTTTTTAAAATCATACAAGTACTTTTAGTTGGAAAAGGTGCTTCGAAAATTTTACAAATTCTCTTATTTTTAAATAAAAACCTTTAGCATGTACCGCAGTAGCCACTCCCAATACTATTATAGTATTTAGAGAGCCAATGCCTGTTAAATATGGCGCAAAAGCCCAAAAGTAAAGAATAGCTTCAGAAATGATTTTTTTTTCTTATTGGCCCTTTTTCTTGCAACTTTTTAGAATTCTGCAGCGGTAATTCTACCTCGACTACTGAGTGACGAGAAAAACACAAATTAGATTATTTTCCTTTTTCCCGCGCCACCTCTCAAGAACGTCTGGCAAACATCCGAGAGTAAAACTGTCACGAAATAGCTTCTCAATTCAGTCGCTCGAACTTGGGAACAAATTGTAGGTCCCATTCCATTTGTCCCAAAAAAAAAAACTCACACAAAACGAGTATTTTTCGTTGCGGTAGGTATTTCTTTTTTTTTTTTTAATATATTTGGCCCACCAACTGTTCTGGGAATCATTTCGGGTGCTGGTACAAGTTCGATGACTTCTTTTACTTTCTCCACTAAAATGACTCGTCCGGCTATTAACAATCGCACTTGACTTTGGATTTAAGCGACTTCTTTAAGGTGTACAGCGGTATGGGCATCACTGCTGCATGTATATATTCAAAATGTGTATGAATGGCGCCCAACGTGAGGGCCAAGTGAGGGCGACGTTGTGTGCAAATGGAAGCATAGCGGTATGATACGTGCGGAACAGATATAAGTCTCTATAAACGAATATTACAAGCAAAAAGAATGGCCGATTGGCCTTCACGTGGTCGTCGCATTGGGCGCCATTCCTGTGTTTATTTAAAAGTCGACAAGCTACCAGCAAAAATATATTCATAGGTAACGCGAAATAAAGCCTTCAAATGTGAAATAAGGCTTTATTTCGTTATGCAAAACGAAATAACGCCAATGAAATAATAGAAATATGTTAGGTTGGTGGGCTGGCGGGGAGCGTTCCGCGCCACACTCAGGTCAAATGAGGCCAACAGGCCAACACTAAACCACAATGCATAAACAGGGGAATATTCATGGGAGGCCATGCTCCCCCCTGCTTGGGGTCAGGTTAGGTAAGAGGGTTGGCGTGGAGTACCTACTCCGTGCCACACTCAGGTCAATATTGTCCCATTGTGATGCCCATTGGGGGAAAAGGATGCTTGGTGTCACTGTTTGGTCGTCTATGACGACCTTACTAAATGATTCGATTGCAATATATCTAGGCTAATATTTTTAAGGTGTTGTCATAATTGCATTTTCTTCGGTATACAAAGATGACCTCTCGTTTTTGGTCATGAAGTAGGTGTCCAGTTGTATCTTATAGGATATGTATCTCCCATAAAGCCTACACCTAGGCGCTATAGTTCAGAGGTGGACCGGAGCATTAGGCGTCTCTCATATTCGACGGAATAAAATTGGAGTGACAATTGTGGGGGAGGCTCGGGTAGTGATTTTAAAAGTTTCAAGTTTCTTGAGCTAAAATGAACATTATCAACTTACTTATACAACTCTCGTGCGAAATGTAGGTATAGGTACCTACATCAAGAGACTCTGCCTAAAACAAGGCAGCCTTCTGTCCTCTTGCGATTCCGGGCACGTTGCTTGTGTCTACTTGTGCTAAGGCGCCCATCTGACCATGGCGGGCGACCACCTACACAGTGTCCTTATAAATTATATCGACATGTGCGCTTTTGTCATGATTTCGGGCCTTTAGGTACCACGATGAGATTGAGTACCTTTGCCCTTGATGTGATACGTCATATGAATTTTTAACATCGATTCGACCCATTGAGGAATTTAAAAGCTAAATGTGGACATTTGGATTAAATTATTAGTTCAACCCCACCTGTTTCTGGTTCGGTTTCGAGATGTGCATGAAAATTCCCAGTGAACCCTACAGAAATTAAAAAAATTCAAATTTTATAGACACAAGAGAGAAAGGTAAATTTTGTATTTCTATTTTTTTTTCTGTTGTCTCTAATAATATTCCAGCTGTGGAAGGTGTATGGGAATGGGAATGATATGCAAAAGAGTGTAACTTAAGAGAGCACTGGGAAAAGTCTGCGCAATCGCCTGGTAATCACTTCCCCGATATTCCAGTCATTCACCAAGCACACGGGCACGCGGAACCCATACACACAGGTGGAATTTTTCTGAATGAATAGGGGAAAATAAGCACACAGCGTGTACGAGTGTGTGTGTGCAGGTCACCCCTTTCAGTCAATATGAGTATACCTACAACCTACCCCGATAGATACTCTTGAGTCTTGTGGCTTAAATTTAGTGTGGGGAGGGGGAGCTGTGCTGACTTTCAACCCCTTTATGGGCTGATGGCCGTCGATGGGGAGCCGGAGCGTTTTCCACGTGAAGGACGCTCAAGTTTGTATTATGTACATTCGGGGGGATCACTGTGGTTCAGTCCGAGCACGAAGCAGCCCGAGTTGAAGAACAGAAGATTTAGGATAAAGCAAAATAAACAGTTTGTGGGATGAGTGCTATAGAACACAAGCAGCGAGTGGGACAATGGAAATGTACATAAATAACATGGACGGTGACGGTGACCATTGTGGATAATGGTCTCCTAGGTTTCTTTACTTCTTAACTCGGCTTTGGTTTGAGCGCAGTCGGATAGCTATACAGATACACATGGACAGGTGAAACAGTAGATAGGTATCTACCTTTCGTCACGTACCTATTTGGAATAATCGCAAAACTTTTAATCGATTTGTGGTCCAAGCTATCAATCAATTATCTTGTGAGGCGAAGGACATAGTTTAAATTTGATTTCATTTTAATTTTGTTCAATGTGCAGTTGCTGAAAGGTGGGAGTAGTGTATGGGTGAATACTTTCACACTTTGAACATTTTGAATGTCGATTTTGTCTGTCGACTTTTGCCTACTGCGGAGTATGTTATCTTGAGAATTAATCAGGTACAAATATTTTTCTTTATTCGTAATTTAGGGCTTAAGCTAGAAACAACTACCTACAGTGCCACCACCACATAGAGAAATAAAAACTGCTATTTGAACTGGTAGATATAAATGCAGATTTTTTTGTCAGGGGAACCTATTTGAAAACTTTTTGCTTCCAAGTCTCATAAAAACCTATGTTTTTCAATTGTTGATCTCTAAGTTGATCACGTTGCGATCGACGCAAGGCACTCCTCTAGTATTCTAGATTACCGAACTTTCCGAGCGGCCAACATAGACTCGGACCACTACCTTGTTGTAGCCAAGTTACGGATGCGGATATCCAAGACGCCACAACAACGAGAAAATACTGTGAGGAGATTTAACGTTGGACGACTACAAACGCAACAAACCGCCAGAACCTTTGCCGATCACGTATCCCTCAACCTCTCGAGAAGTCCTTTGCTGCCAGCATCAAGTGCCGAAGACCAGTGGCGCCGATGCCAAGAAGCCATCAAAAACGCCGCAACTGATGTGCTCGGTTTCACCAGCCCACCCCCCCGAAACCCCTGGTTTGACGAAGAGTGCGGCAAGCACATGCACCAAAACAAAGTGCCTACGAAGCGTCGCTGCATAGAAGGACGAGAGCAGCTCGTCAGCTCTACGAGCAAAAAAGGAGGGAAGAACATCGGCTTCTCTGGAGAAAAAAGAGAGAGCATGAGAAGCGCGCGATCGAGGATATAGAGAGGTGTTACTCCAGGAACAATGTTCGGAAGTTTATCCAAAAGGTAAAAAGAACGTGTCATGCCAACAAGACCCGAACGGAGACCTGTAGAGACGAACAAGGAAACCTTGAAGTAGAGTCACAGTCGGTGCTGAGGACATGGAAAACCATTTCTGCAGACTGCTAAACGGCGAAGACGACACAAAATCCGCTGTCAGGCAGAACGAACCATTCAACCTGGACGATGAAAGCCAAGACTTCCGTCCACCTGACCAAAATGAAGTGAGGATAGCAATATCCAAGCTGAAGTCCAACAAGGCTGCTGGATCAGACGGCTTACCTGCTGAGCTCTTCAAGGCAGCCGGAGATGACTTGGTAGAGTGCATACACCAAACACCAACTCATCTCTAAAAATTTGATTAGAGGAAAGTATGCCTGATGAATGGAACCTCAGCATCGTTTGCCCGATCCACAAGAAGGGAGACTCTCTAAACTGCGCCAACTATAGAGGCATCAGTCTCCTGAACACTGCGTATAAGATCATGTCTGCTGTACTGTGTGAATGCCTGAAACCATTCGTCAACGATCTGATAGGTCCCTATCAGTGCGGTTTAAGGCCCGGTAAGTCCACGACCGATCAATTATTCACACTACGGCAGATTCTGGAGAAAACCCAAGAAGTACAGATCGATACTCACCATCTTTTTATCGATTTTAAGGCCGCATATGACAGCATTTATAGAGACGAGCTATACAGAGCCATGTCTAGTTTTGGCATCCCTGCCAAACTTGTCAGATTGTACAGAATGACGATGGAGAACGCTCGCTGCTTCGTAAATGTCGGAAACAATCTCACCGAGACTTTTGATGTCAAAAAAGGATTTAGACAAGGCGACGCGCTGTCATGTGACTCCTTCTACATCATTCTTGATAAATTGTGCGAAACTCACAAGCCAACACCAGAGGCACAATCTTCCATAAGTCTGTGCAACTGTTTGCATACGCGGACGACATTGACATTGTTGGCAGAACACAGCGAGCTGTTACTGGAGCGTTTGCAAGTATTAGTACAGAAGCGGCAAAAATGGGTTTAGTGGTGAATGAGGGTAAAACAAAATACACAACATCGACGAATCGGACAGAACGTCACGATAGACAGCTATAACTTTGAGGTAGTTAGGGACTTTGTCTACCTCGGCTCCGCTATAAACTCTGATAACGACATCACATCAGAAATCAAACGAAGAATCGCACTTGAAAACCGCTGTTTCTTTGGCCTAAGACGGCAATTGATTAGTAAGGCCTTGTCAAGAAGCACTAAGGAGATTCTATATAAGACTCTCATCATCCCTGTCCTACTCTATGGCGCAGAAGCATGGAGCCTAGCAAAAACGGATGAGGATCTTCTTGGTCGCTTCGAACGCAAAATTCTTCGAGTGATTTTTGGTCCCGTTTGCGTTGACGGGATTTGGAGGAGAAGATTTAACAGCGAACTCTACGAGCTGTACAGCGACATCGACCTGGTCAGAAAAGTACGCATTAGTCGTCTAAGATGGTTAGGACATGTAGAGCGGACACCAACACTCCGGCCCGGAGAGTCTTCGATTCCAACCCGGAGGGACAACGCAGTAGAGGAAGACCTCGCCTTAGGTGGCGCGCGCAAGTGGAAGGGGACCTCAACCAACTTGGAGTGCGCAACTGGAGGCAGTTAGCCAAAGATCGCGCTAACTGGAGAGGCGTATTGGTTGAGGCCCAGGTCCACCCCGGACTGTAGCGCCACCTTAAGTAAGTAAGTAAGTAAGTAAGATCTCTAAGTTATTTTCACTTTTAGAAATGCAACTAAGCTTTAGTGTAAACGAATTATTTTATATTCGTTTTATGAAGATTTTGATTTATTATTATTATTTTTTTTAATGTAGCATGTTCTTATGTTCAAAGGTACCCCCCATGTGTGGTAGCTTTGAACTAGACAGTGATACCTTTGAACAGCAGTTTTTATAATAACATTTTACTTGAAATAACACTTAACATGCTTTGGTTTCTTTTAAAAATAATAAATAAGTTTAATTTTTTTAATCTCTTTATATAGATACATATATATAAAAATCAATTGTGGCGCTGTAGGCGTATATTTCGTTTTTCAGTAAAATTCAATTTCTATCTAATAATCTTATAATTTTGTTGTGAAACTTCAATGCACCGGAAGTCAAACGAAACGCGTTTGCTTTGATTGTGAAGAATCTTAAACGGAATTTCATGCAATCGAAGATTTTGAGGGGGAAATTATAGGGCAAAAATTCTCATTCCGTGGATTCCGCTTATTCAGAATCATTTGTCATTGGTATTTAATTTCCCGTGCGTTTCGATTTCGCTATTCCAATCGCTGGAAATCTGTGGCATCAATCTTGAATTCCCATATTTTCAGACGTCAATCATTGCGATTTAAATGAAACACACCGACATTGCTTTTGCTATACGTCAGTTATTTCTATCGTATAAGTATTGAATTCATTGTGCATGCTCGAAATTATTATTTTCATTAAATTAACGAATTTGGGCGGAAGTACGTTCGCCGGGTCAGCTAGTGTGATATATACAATTACTTGCTTTTCTATTTTTGTAGATATACCTAACTTAAGAAAGAAAAAAAAGTAATAATAAATAATTAGAGAGTAAATAAACGACCAACGACATCGAGTTCAACAAAAGATATGACATTGCCAAGTAGGAAAAATGTTTCGCATTTAGTCCAACCGTACAAGTCGGCGGGACCGGACGGTATTATACCTGCCATGCTACAAGGGAGCAGTAAAAGGACCGTCCCATGGCTGCAGGCAATCTTTCGTGGTTGTCTGACACTCGGACTTGTTCCTGATTGCTGGAAAGAGGTGAGGGTAGTCTTTATTCCCAAAGCAGGGAAACCCAGTCACTCCACACCGAAGGATTATAGGCCAATTAGCCTCTCATCTTTTCTTTTGAAAACACTAGAAAGGTTACTGGAGCTGAATACTCTCGAAACAACCGGTGCTCTGTGTAGTGCACAACACGCATATGCCAAAGGCAGACCCGTGGAAACAGCGCTACATGAAGTAATGAAAAAAATCGAGAAATCCTTTGGAAACAACGAATTTATGTTGGCGGTCTTTCTGGACATAGAAGGTGCATTCAACAACCTGAATACAAGAGCCATTACATCCTCACTTGAGGAGTCAGGTTCATCACAGTTTCTGACAAACTGGGTTTAGACTATGCTTAACAGCACAGTTATTAACAGCAGCATAGGGGACTGTGCGATTAAGAAAAGCGCTAATCGTGGAACACCACAAGGGGGAGTCCTATCTCCTCTACTGTGGAACATCTCGATTAACAAAATACTTACATCCTTTGTCAACAGAGGTATCAAGATAGTCGCTTACGCAGATGACATAGTAGTACTAGTAACAGGAAAATACCTTTCCACCATTAGAGATATTATGGAATCTGCGTTATCACAACTATCCAAATGGAGGGAACACAACGGTCTTGCGGTTAATCTGGAAAAGACCGAACTCATTCTGTTCACCAGGAAATATAAGGTACCAAAATTGGACCCACCGAAGCTTAAATGTGTCCGACTTAATCTTTCGGGCGAGGCCAAGTACCTGGGTGTGGTATTCACCTCCAAACTGAACTGGAAATGGAATACTGAAGAAAGAATGAAGAAAGGACCTAATGCCTTTTGGGAAAAACTGGGGCTTGCAACCGAACATTGTGCACTGGCTGTACACCGCGATTGTGAGACACATTCTTACCTACGGCTCAGTTGTTTGGTGGGAGGTGGTTAAAACCAAATCCTATCTTAAGAACCTGAACAAGGTGTAGAGAATCGCTTTTTTGGGAATAACAAGCGCAATTAAATCCACACCACAACTAGGTCCGGAAACGCTATTGAACCTGCAACCCATTGAGCTATTCACTAAGAACGTGACAGCCAAATCCGCTCTCAGATTAAGAGAGAACAAAACTTGGAAGCCTGGTTACTGCGGACACTCAAGCATACTTGAAATCTTCGATCGGAAGGGACTCAATTACGAGAAACCCAGATATGACTTTCAGAATCACTATACCCAAAAGGCAGGACTGGAAATCACACAGTACCATCATTAAAGGTATAGCCGTCTATACGGATGGTTCAAAAACAGAAAATGGAACAGGAGCCGGCGTATTCTTAGAAAGGCTTGCTATTAGCCAGTCGTTCCGACTGACCGATCACTGCAGTGTTTTCCAAGCTGAGATCTATGCGGTTAACAAAGCAGCACAGACTATCTTATCGATGGGACTACCAGCAATGGAAATAATCATCTGTGTGGACAGTCAAGCAGCACTTAAAGCTATCGGCTCCAATCTTGTTAATGCGAAATGTGTTACCGATTGCCTCTTGGCGCTCAGGGCTATACGCAATCACTCAATTCTACTCTGCTGGGTTCCGGGACACGTTGGGGTGGAAGGGAACGAAAAGGCGGACGAATTGGCCAGATACGGCTCTGATATGAATCCTCAACTTGCGGACCACAACCCTTGGTCTTTGCAAGCTACCTCACCTGTGAAAGTCTATATAATTTGTGTCCAGAACCAGATGCAGTGCAATAAAAAAAAAAAAAATAAAAAATGGCCGCATAACAATGCCAACCCAAAAAAAAAAAAAAAAAAATCAAACCCCATGCTCCTCCATCGGGGATGTTAAATCGATACCCTGTTCCGGCAGTCAGCCACAACCTACCACCCGGCGGATAACAACCAAAAATAGTTCAGAGTTTGGTTGTCCCATATCGACGTTATACACTAATTGCGTATACATGGTGGTAGAGCGCGTGCAGCACGGGGTGCCAACGCACAAAGACCCAAACCTATATCTCCAGCGATCGATCTAACAAAACTAATTGTGACACGATACTGCCGTGGTGGTTTCTTTTATTCACAACAATCTCCCGCTTAACTAGCTCAATGCTCAAGTGGTGCTGTCTGTTTTTGGCTCGTGGCACTGGCACCACATCCACAGTTCTGGCACAAATTTGTATTCAAAACTATCAACATGCTGGCCACCGCCACATCCACATCCACGAGGTGTGCATTACAACGAAAAAAAAAAAAAAAAAAAAAAAAAACAAAGCATTGGCGCATCACAGTAAAAGGTGAATGCGGGTCGGCTGGCTGAATGATGATAACCCCTTTGCTATAGGTAGAGGTACCCCTCCAGCAATATGTGGCTGCTGGCCACGCATTGAATTCGGAAGTCAGAGAGTGCACCCGTCGGGAAATAGAAACGTTCCATTCACCATAGAGCATCAGCGGCGCTGGCGCGCATTGCAATCATACTCAACGCGCGCCTAGTGCGGTTGAACAATTTGCTCACAACTCGTGCCGGCATTGGGAGAGTAGAATCGTTTCAGTGGCCGTTCCATAATATTTGTCCGGGGGCATCTTTCATTACAGAACAAACCTCGCGGATGCCAAACACTATATACCTAACAGTCGGCGAAGACAAGTAGTTCTCCTGCGCTGATGATAGACTCCATCAGATGGTCGGATGGCCTGCGATCCGTATATGGCGCTGGAGTTGGAGTGTTGCACAAAAACTGGGCTATTCGGCCCATTTAATCGGCGATTATGGAAATTATTTTCGCCAATGATGCGGAGAATGCGCGCTGTCGATGCCGGACGCACTGCATATAGCTTATGCCCAGAGAGTGTTGCGGTGGAAGACTTTCGGATAATGGTCAGCACAATGGGTTTGGCCTATGGCAGCTGAAATTACTCTAATTTGACGCTGTAAGTGTAAACGTGAAATTATTCGCCACTGCGAGTCGAAACAGTCGGCTGCTGTTCTTACTTCCAATATCCACTTGCACAATTATTGTGTATAGAATAAGATTGCGGAAGACAGTGTAAACAAGTAATTAGGTTGCGGTCTAGAACTAGATTGGGCAAATTTGTACGAGAGTTGGACGACAGTCAGAACACAAACACCGATGGCAAGCCAGCGAAGATTGTCAAACACTTTTTTTTTTAAGGCCGATTCCCAAATTTAGAACAGGGACCAAAGTCACTTTCTAAACGGGCCTTATGTGGTACAGAAGATTGGTACAAATCAAACGTAGACAAGTCCCTCCCGAATGACACTCTCATTCGGGTATTCATGGATTTTTGCACCACTAAAAGAATGTGACTTCTAAGTGACGAATGTAAATTCTCAATGTGATCATCACACATTGGATTGGTGCAATAGCAGCCAGTGCAGTGTCTTCGGCTGGCTGTGCACTGCGAAGACAGTCGTGGCCATAGAAAGTGTACAGTGTGCCATGAAAGTTTGACGAACGGGGGCGTTTCGGTACAAGTTCTTCTGACAGAGTTGTTAATGAGGGGTCGCAAGAAAAGGGGGCCTTATTTAATCGGATGACGGTCACCGCCGCCGTTTTTCGCAGGGGGCTAAAATAGCGTCTGATGAGGAATGGTGAACTACAGACACACCGCCACAGATTTACAATAGTTTAACAAGTGCCTTTTGAAGTTGTCTATACTGTCTATACAGGTGATGATGACATAAGCACCGCACTCTTCAATCTTAATGATAATGACTGTATGTTTTCATTTTTCTTTTTTTTTTCTTAATTGATTAGCACAAAAAACAATCTAGTGAACTTAAAACTAAAATACAAATATTTAAGGTAAAATCGCAAACATAAAACATAAACGCATAATGATTTATCTACTAAATATAGGAAAATCATTAGTTAGAAATGAGTTATTTATTGTTAAGGTAGTTTGTAAAGCGAATTTTTGGAGTTGCTTTGGTGCAATTTAAGTCATTGTTTGCTTTGCAAAGCATTCTTATTAAAGGCTCGTGTTGGGTGGGTACTGCCGTCCCTACTTTGATCTTCGTAGTTATGAAGCAATCACTATCCTGAGAAATATGGGGTGTAAAGTTATAGCCTATGTAGATGAAATCGCCATATCTGGAAAATTTCCTATAACAATAAGAGACCTTATGGAATCTGCTCTGTACAAGTTAGTTAAATGGACGGAGACGGTTGGACTTGATGTCATTCCATCCAAGGCTGAGTTAATCTTGTTCACAAACAGATACAAAATTCCCAATATAGCTCCTAAAAATTTAAAAAATAAGGAGCTAAAATAAAATAATCATGCCAAATATCTAGGTGTAAGTAATATCAGAACCACACAAGAAAGACCGAAGTTGCTATACATACCTGTAGGAAGGTCCTAGGTCCAAGATGGGTCCTTCAACCTATGGTAACAAACTGGTTCTATACTGCGGTGGTCAGATCTATGTTTTACAGAACCCTAGTTTTGTACCCCGCACTAGAGAAAAAACACAATTCTAGATATATGGAACGTATACAAAGATCAGCCAGTAAGTGCATCACAGGGGCACTCAGGTCCACACAATCTGCCGCTGTAGATACAATACCTTCATCCTGTTGATATATACGGGAAATTAGTCGCGTCTATGCCAGCCTTAAGACTTAGAGAATCTCATCTCAGAAATGGACCAACTATCAGACAGGCTATATGAGTATTCTCCCCAGCACAATCCCAAAACGGATTACACTATTCCTTACGAGGACTTTAACTTTAAAACAAAACAATGATCCCAGAATTTTCCGAATGGGAAAATGGCTCAATAGAAAATAACTTGAAGCTTAAACAGATGGATCCAAAATGGCACGGGAAGGCACGGGGCGGGAGTCTTTTCTCAATCACCCGAAATTAGTATTGCCTTACGTCTCCCAGACTACTGTAGCGTTTTTCAGGCTGAAATTATGCCTATACGCGAGGCAGCCTGTAGATTCGCCTTGTTGGCGATAGACGGTAAAGCTATCGCCCTCTACATAGACAGCCGCGTAGCCTTGAGTACACCAACAACCAGATCAAAGTTGACGGACTTGTCCTTTGTGGCAGTCCTTCAAAGACCTCTGTTAAATCAAGGAAGATGGTTAAGGATATTTGTTTTTCTTCTAAAGCCTTTTCTATTATATCAGTTGTTCTGTGGACCTTAATCTATAGTTGAGTATTTATTTCAAAATCCAAACTGTATTGGTTTGGCAAAAGTGTCTTTTGCTCTAGAACCAGATGGAGTCGCTTAAAAGGATTTTTTTTTAAATAGCTTAGACAAGATTAGCAGCAATGAGATCGGCCAATATGACGTAATTTCACTGGGCAATTTGCCGGGTTTAGGAACCATAATGACTTTCGCGACCTTCCACATATATGTGGAAAATATAATTTAATTTTTAATTTTTAATTTTTATTTAATTTAATTTAACGTACAATCTATTGTCAGAGTGACAAGTGTTGAATGTACAAGTAATCTATATAATAAATTTACACAAAATTGTTGATGGGGAATAACATAAAAGAAAACAATGGCAAAAACAAAAAAAAATAAATAACACAATTATTTTAAAGACAATGAAAAAAATAAAAATAAAAAATACACCAGGCATTCAATAAACAATATTCATAACAAAAAACAATTTATGGCTGAATAGTCCAAAGACAACAACCATTTCTTGACACCTTTTAAAAATACATTCTTAGCCCTCTCAAACCTAATATAATCTGGAAGTGAATTAAACAAACGGGGTGCTGTGGCATAGTAAAATCTTTTAAAGTGTGCTTTATAAATTGTAGGAACAGTTGCCAAACTTCTAGTATTAACCCGTAAATTATAGTTATCTACGTTTCTTACAGAGTAAAAACCCGAGTTTTCGAAAAATATTTTTAATACTTTGTAACAGTAAAAATGCCTTAGTGGAAGAATTTCAAGGTTTCTGAACAAGAAAAAACTTGGAGTTCTGCGGTTGACTCTGCATATAATCCGTATTGCATGTTTTTGTTTTATCAACAGTGGCTCCGTTTTATTAAAATATGCACCACCCCAACAAGAGATACCATATTGCAGCTTAGATTTTAAAAGACCATTATATACAAGTTCTATGATTGATTGTGGACAATATAGACTTACGTGGTACAGTTGTCTTACCACTTTATTAAGGTATTGTTTAAGATAAAGTGTATGATGATTCCAACAGAGCTTGTTATCTAATACTATACCTAAATATTTAAAATTGTCAACACACTCCACCCTAAAACAATCATTGCAACAAGATTTAGAACTCTTAAATGTTATAGAATTATCATTGAGATTGGTAAAGTAAAATTTTGTGCATCTTGGAGAGTGATAATAAATCGGCAAATCATCACAGATATTACTTTTAACATTAAATAACATAAATTTGGTTTTATCACTGATTATAAGTTTGTGTTTTATAAACCATTTTCTCAGTAAATCGAGATCATAGTTCACATCCGCAAAAATGTTCAGCAAACTTGAATTTGAATATGAAAGAGCAGTATCATCAGCAAACGCTGTAACTTTGCCTTTAGAAGGTTGAACAAACAGTGAGTTGACATATATTAGGAACAATATAGGACCCAAAACTGAACCTTGTGGAACACCAAGTTCAATATAATTCGGAGCGCTGTAAATATTTTTAATCTTAACCATTTGGCTTCGATTTTTCAAAAATGAAGCAAACCAATCGTATATATAACCTCTAAACCCTATATGAAAAAGTTTGTCAAGTAATATTGAGTGATCCACCATGTCAAAGGCTTTAGTGATATCAATAAACAAGGAAGCAGGTATTTCTGATAAATTAAAACTGTTGTACAATTCGCCAGTCAATTTTAACAGCGCCGACTCAGTAGACCTTCCATTCCTAAAACCAAATTGACAATCACTAAAGAAATTTGTTCTACCTAAAAACGACAACATTCTTGATTTGATACCCTTCTCAAATACTTTTGAAAAAACAGATAGTAAAGAAATAGGGCGATAGTTGTTTTAAATAGTGTTATCACCTTTTTTGTGGAGTGGCAATACTACTGCTGTTTTTAGGGAATGTGGAAAAATACCTAGCTGTATACTATTGTTAAATATAAAACATAAGACATCAGAAATTTTAAACGAAATTTTTTTCAAAATAGAGCTCGATATATTATCAAAAGAAGTAGATTTTGATGTTTTAAGAGAACAAATTATTTTATGAATTTCCAGAGCAGTGAATGATTCACAGAAAAAACTTTCAGTTTGACTATCCGTATCTTTGTTGGTATCAAAATTAAGGTTATTCTGTGTTGAGTTCAGGCAAGAACTTATATTACAAAAATAATCATTAAACAAATCAGCAATTTCCAAAGGGTCAGAGACAGTTAAGTTGTTGACATTCAAAACAATATCCACTTCCGAAGCTTTTCTATTGAGATTTTCATCAACAATTCGCCATTCCTTTTTGGAATTTCCATGACTTGCTAATAATTTATTACGGAAATAATTATCTCTACGCAAAGGGATTTCTACTTTAAGTTCATTACTGAGCTTTTCAAAATACGTTTTGAGCCTTATATTATGTGGGTGTTTTCTCACACGAACACAGAGCTTATTTTTTTTTCGGATTTTTTTTTAGGAGTGTTAGAGTCATCCATGGCTTCAGACATTTATTTTTGCTGTTTACACTATTTATGTGCTTGCTATTCGAAATGTGAAATTGCAGCTTATTAAGAAATAAATCGAATCCAATAGATGGATCACTTTCGTTAAAAACATTTTCCCAAAACTCAAAATTCAAACGGCTTCTCAGTATACCAAAATTGATTTTTTCATATGTTTGACACTCAGTAGCCTTGGTACGCGACACATTACAACCAAATTGAATACATGTTAGATTGTGGTCCGTAAGTTTCAGGTCATATGACGCAGTTTTAAACTCAATTAAATTACTTCGGTGAACCCTTGCAAATATATGGTCCAAGCACGAACTTAAGCGAGTAGGTTGAGTCAACAAGGATTCGAAACCGAACGCAGACAGAGTCGACAAAAAGTAATCGACATCTGATGAGTCAGATAAAATATTAATATTAAAATCGCCGAGCAAAATAATATTTTTGCACGATTGCGACTCCAAAAACGCGGAAAATTCTTGAGTAAAGGTCTTTGCTGTACATTTGTGCAATCTATATACACATATAAAACAATAGCAAGTACTAGAAATTTCGCAACCAAAACTAATTATGTCAGCACTTTGTAAATTATATTTTTTAATATGTTTGCCTACTATGCCACTTTTAAAAAATACGCCTACACCGCCAGCAGCATACAAATTATTACATGTAGCATCAAATAAAAAGTTGGGAATATTAAAATCAGTAATTTCATTTTCAAAAATCCAGATTTCAGAAACAAAAATTAAATCTGGTAAATGGTCTAGGGATGACAGATGCGATAAAAATGTGTCAAAATTCATTCGAAGACTTCGAATGTTTTGATGAATAACTGAAAACCCAGAATATTGTTCATTGTTTGAATGATCTATACAATAGCAATTAGAATGTTCAGATAAAGAAGAGTTATTTACATTATTATTATCAATAATTATTGAATAAGAAAAACAAACATTGTTATTTAAATTTTGACTTAGATTAATCATGTTACAAAAAGGAAAAACAGAAAAGTTAATTAATTAAACTCTGTGTTTGTAAATCTTCAAACGAACTTATTTTTAATACTTTTTCACCTTCTTTTAATCTGATTAGTACAGTTGAATTTCTCACCCAAACGAACTTGCATTTGTTGTTACGTTTGAGTTCGTTTGCTTTATTAAGAAGAGATCGCGTGATGAAAGGGATTTCCCATCACAGACCTTAAAATTCTCCTTTTTCCCCATTTTTCGTGGTTGCATATCCCATGGATTCCCCACAAACTTTTAACCAGCTATTGTTTTTGTGACGGCGTTAGGTCGAGTAAATTCCAATTTTCCTGATTACGTTTTTTTATTTCTAAGCATTTTTTTTTATAAAAGTTATGTTTAAATTTTGAGACACATGTGCCTCGGATCATTGAGCCAAAGCTAAAATACTTGAATCATAAATTTCCCAATTGGGTACTCCAGCAAAACCCTGGGTTTCATTTAAATGGGATTATAGGACTTAAGTATTCACATTTAATGCATATAATTTTTTCTTTCTTACATTCCCCACATTTTGTTCTAGAAGAGGAAAGATTCCCCTTTTCCCCTTTCATCACATTTTTGATTGAAATCCCCCACAAAAAGGGGAATTCCCCATGATCTGGCAACACTGCACTTGGCTGTTTTTTTTTTTTTTTTGTCTATTTTCCTTGAGGCTCTTCCGTTTGTTGGAAATAATCAATACCGTGGTATGTCTGAAGAACGTTTTTAATATGTTCCGCAAATAGATCGGCCGCTTGTTTGTTTGTTTTAGCGCACTTACCACTGCGGAATGCATACCGTTTGTTTTTTAATATTTTTGTATAGACTTCCACAGTGAGTATTCTGTACTGGCATCGTTTTTCAGATTTGTAAGGTATCTTTAAACCGATGTATTTTCAAACCCTGCTATGTTTTTCTGATCATATTATGCCTTAGCTATTAAGTCTACATTTATTACTTGGAGCTCTTGACAGTTGGCATAACTTGCGAGCTCCTCTCTTTTCAGATATAATGTCGCAAACGTTTTTGCGGGATAACCGTTTCTTTTTACTTCGCTATTTAATTCCAGGCATTGCAGCCCATGTAGCGTTTTCCATAGCTAGAAGCTTTTTGTTTTGTTTCAGCCTGCAGCTAGGAGATCAATATGCCGCTGCTATATCTACCGTTATTTGGCCGCTGCTAGTTTTTATGTTCAAGGATTTGTCTTGTATTTCACACGACTGGTATTTTTAATCTTCATTGTGGCTAACACCTTTCTTGAGTATAACTACAAGGTTGTGCGTTATGGAGTTTGGTTAACGGTCGTATCTTTTTTCGGTCCAAAAACAGTTTATTTCACCAAAAAAAAAAAGAAAACAAAAAGCAGTAAGTCGACTTAAAAAAAAAAAAAAAAAAAAACAGTTCTACATTTTATATAACCGTTTTCCATTTTTATATCTCCTTCTCTGATTGTGTTTGTACTTGTCCTTTGAAACAATTTGACAAAGCAATTCCGGCCTTATTTTGAGGTAGGTATTGAATGGAATCAACTTCACTTAACTCAACTCTACGTAAATTTTGTTTATATCGAGAGTTCTTTAAATCATTCTCTTTTTTTTTCAATTTCGTTTTTTAACTTCTCTTTCCTTTTTTTTGTAGTGTTTTTGTTTGTTTTTTTATATTATCGCATTTTCTTTTTCAATACCTATTTAATTTATTACTATTTTTTAATTTTCTGGTATTGCAATTCGAATAATGAATAATTATGCAGCTTTTGTCTTCAGCAAGACATTTCTAAAAATCCCACGGCAATCTTTCGAAACACAACACGTTACTCGGTTACTCCCCGCAATTCTTAATTCAAATCCTCAAATGTTGCAATCCCTATTATATAGGGTAAACTGTATAATAGACGCCAGAAAAACATCAAACACACCGTCGCGTCGCCAAAACAATTACGCGATGCGGCATATAGGCATTTCGTCGGTGTGCGCTCGCGCTCGCGTTAATCGCAAGGTGATACAGAGGTAACCGATTTTATTGCAGCAATTAAATCCTGGCCATTTGGTTGAACCTTTGTATTGAACGATCAAAAAACGTTCGTACTTCAGTTCACTTGAGATTACGGCGCGAACCCCATTCGACTATCGCCGACTTGCGCAGCTCTTCAATTTAAGCAGTGCGATATTTTGTTTTTACTATATATTCGCGCACACAATTACGCAATGCATTCAACGCAGCGAACAAAAAAGAAAGCCGCCAAACCTCTACGCGCATTTGTTTTGCATTTTTCGCGGCGGATCTTTATGATGTGCCGCTGAGGCGATATTCAATTTGGTTACAAAACTGCGTCAAGTAATTTTGTTTGGGTTCCGCAATACCTCGACTTTTTGTCAATTGTAGGTATAGCCATCAGCACTGCTAATATTGACAAAGGTTTCAGACAATGCTTAGGTACTGTAGGTATACTTTTTTTTTTTTGTAAAAGAACCGAGCCTATATGCAAATTAAATTTTGATGTTGGCACTTTCATTTTAGGATTTATGGACTTGGTGTCTAGTCGGAAAATAGTAGGACAAGTATATCCGGAGGTTTTGGCAGAGGTATTACCCTCACCAATGAGTATTATTTTGGCTGCCCCAAATAAGATAAAACAGAGAACTGTTAATATTCATTGATGATGGGTCCGAAACCAAAGACGGAGTTATCTCGCCAGACTCGGACATTCAGTCTTTTTTGACCTACAGTATTAATCGCAGTGTTTTTTAGGCCAGAGTCACTGCCATTCGACAAGCCGCTGAGTTGTTTTTCACTGTTATTTTCGATGTGATTATGGGCTTTGATGTTTTTTTTTTTTTTTTTGTGGTTTTTCAAATCGTTTTCAACTTGTTTTTCAAGGCATGTTCTAATACATTCTTGAAGCATTTGTGACTCTTAGTTTTAGGTTTTTATACTTGTATTTCAAAGCGTTTTTAAATCATTTTTAACATGGCTTTCAACGTACTTTTTGATACGGCTCCCATCCAGAATTTGTATGCGGTTTCTACGCTTTTTGGATTGAGTTTTTTTTAATGTGTTTTTTAATGAATTTTTTTACCAATTTTTGAATCGTTTTTAACATGACTTTCAAGTACTTTTTGATGCGTCTTTGTACCACAATTTGTATGCGATTTCTACGTTTTTTGTGTTGAGTCTTTATGTTCCTTTTAATTTGTTTTTCAAGGTTTTTTTTTTTTACCAACTTTTTGAATCGTTTTTAACATGGCTTTCACCGTACTTTTTGATACGGCTCCCTAGCATAATTTGTATGCGATTCGACGTTTTTTGGGTAGTTTTTGATATGATTTTTAACATGTTTTCCAAAGCGTTTTTCAATGCCTTTTTTAATGAGGTTTTGGATGTGCTTTTTACGCGTTTTTCGGTGTGCTTTTGAAGCTTTTTTGAATATGTTTTTCAAAGCGTTTTTTGAATCGTGTTTTACCGCATTCTTCATCGCAGTTGGTTGGTGGTTGGGTGCTGTATGAATAGGGTAGGCACTGATTGGCGTCAACTTGGCGATGCCCAGTAGCTGTAACTGTTCATAAACATCAATTGTGCTTATTTTACCTCCGCGTGGTAGCCACCGGGTACTGGTCTTGTCCTTCCGGGCATGACTTGCTAAACTTATAAGCGCGAGTGTTGAACACGAAGAAAATAGCAACACTATAATGCTCTGTCGGAATGACTGCCTGATCGAGTCTCAGGGGTCTTACATGAGCCCCTCAGAAAGAGGACGTATGGCGGATGAATTCACATGGTTGAATCAACGGTGGCGTCAACAGCCAACATGGCAGATACCTCAATGAGCTACTTCGACGTATTTGGAGCTGAGGTCATTGAGGATTTTTCAGCACTAGTCAGGGTGTTGAAATAGAGATGGTGGCGGAAGAGCCCTTAATGGGTCAACGGCAGCTCTCCCATATCCGCATCAAGGCTAAATTCGCCAACATCAGCCTGATATGCGCTCACGCCCCCACAGAAGATAAAGACGATGCTACCAAAGAATGTTTCTACGAGCTCCTCGACAAAACATATGAGCAATGTCCTAAGCATGGCGTTAAAATCGTCTTGGGTGATTTTAACGCCAAAATAGGAAAGGAGGACATCTTTGGTAGCACAATCGGAAAACATAGCCTACACGACACCACGTCTGGAAACGGACTTAGGCTGATTGATTTTGCTCCGGGACGTAATGTTACCATAGCTAGCTCACGGTTTCCTCACCTCAATATACACAAAGGAACATGGCGGTCACCTGATCATCAAACCGTCAACCAAATTGATCACGTTGCGATCGACGCGGCACTCCTCCAGTATTCTAGATTACCGAACTTTCCGAGCGGCCAACATAGACTCGGACCACTACCTTGTTGTAGCCAAGGTACGGATGCGGATATCCAAGACTCCACAACAACGAGAAAATACTGTGAGGAGATTTAACGTTGGACGACTACAAACGCAACAAACCGCCAGAACCTTTGCCGATCGCGTATCCCTCAACCTCTCGAGAAGTCCTATGCTGCCAGCATCAAGTGCCGAAGACCAGTGGCACCGATGCCAAGAAGCCATCAAAAATGCCGCAACTGATGTGCTCGGTTTCACCAGCCCACCCCCCCCGAAACCCCTGGTTTGACGAAGAGTGCCGGCAAGCACATGCAGCAAAACAAAGTGCCTACGAAGCGTCGCTGCATAGAAGGACGAGAGCAGCTCGACAGCTCTACGAGCAAAAAAGGAGGGAAGAACATCGGCTTCCCCGGAGAAAAAAGAGAGAGCATGAGAAGCGCGCGATCGAGGATATAGAGAGGTGTTACTCCAGGAACAATGTTCGGAAGTTTTACCAAAAGGTAAAAAGAACGTGTCATGGCAACAAGACCCGAACGGAGACCTGTAGAGACGAGCAAGGAAACCTTGTAGTAGAGTCACAGTCGGTGCTGAGGACATGGAAAAACCATTTCTGCAGACTGCTAAACGGCGAAGACGACACAAATTCCGCTGTTAGGCAGAACGATCTATTCAACCTGGACGATGACAGCCAAGATTTCCGTCCACCTGACCAAAATGAAGTGAGGATAGCAATATCTAAGCTTAAATCCAACAAGGCTGCTGGTCCAGACGGCTTACCTGCCGAGCTCTTCAAGGCAGCCGGAGATGACTTGGTAGAGTGCATACACCAACTCATCTCCAAGATTTGGTTAGAGGAAAGTATGCCTGATGAATGGAACCTCAGCATTGTTTGCCCGATCCACAAGAAAGGAGACCCTCTAAACTGCGCCAACTATAGAGGCATCAGTCTCCTGAACACTGCGTATAAGATCATGTCTGCTGTATTGTGTGAACGCCTGAAACCATTCGTCAACGATCTGATAGGTCCCTATCAGTGCGGTTTTAGGCCCGGTAAGTCCACGACCGATCAAATATTCACACTACGGCAGATCCTGGAAAAAACCCAAGAATACCAGATCGATACTCACCATCTTTTTGTCGATTTTAAGGCCGCATATGACAGCGTTTATAGAGACGAGCTATACAGAGCCATGTCTAGTTTTGGCATCCCTGCCAAACTTGTCAGATTGTGCAGAATGACGATGGAGAACGCTCGCTGCTCCGTAAAGGTCGGAAACAATCTCACCGAGACCTTTGATGTCAAAAAAGGATTTAGACAAGGTGATGCGCTGTCATGTGACTTCTTCAACATCATTCTTGAGAAGATTGTGCGAAACTCACAAGCCAACACCAGAGGCACAATTTTCTATAAGTCTGTGCAACTGCTTGCATACGCTGACGACATTGACATTGTTGGTACAACACAGCGAGCTGTCACTGGTGCGTTTGCAAGTATTAGTACAGAAGCGGAAAAAATGGGTTTAGTGGTGAATGAGGGTAAAACAAAATATATGCTGTCAACAAGAAGGGACACACGACATCGACGAATCGGGCAGAACGTCACGATAGACAGCTATAACTTTGAGGTAGTTAGGGACTTTGTCTACCTCGGCTCCGCTATAAACTCTGATAACGACATCACATCAGAAATCAAACGAAGAATCACACTTGCCAACCGCTGTTTCTTTGGCCTAAGACGGCAACTGATAAGTAAGGCCTTGTCGAGAAATACTAAGGAAACTCTGTATAAGACCCTCATCATCCCAGTCCTGCTTTATGGTGCAGAAGCATGGGCGCTATCAAAGGCGGATGAAGATCTCCTTGGTCGTTTCGAACGCAAAATTCTTCGAGTGATTTTTGGTCCCGTTTGCGTTGACGGGCTTTGGAGGAGAAGATTTAACAGCGAACTCTACGAGCTGTACAGCGACATCGACCTAGTCAGAAAAGTACGCATCAGTCGTCTAAGATGGCTGGGACATGTAGAGCGAATGGACACCAACGCTCCGGCCCGAAGAGTCTTCGATTCTAACCCGGAGGGACAACGCAGTAGAGGAAGACCTCGCCTTAGGTGGCGCGCGCAAGTGGAAGGGGACCTCAACCAACTTGGAGTGCGCAACTGGAGGCAGTTAGCCAAAGATCGCGCTAACTGGAGAGGCGTATTGGTTGAGGCCCAGGTCCACCCCGGACTGTAGCGCCACCTAAGTAAGTAAGTCATCGCAGTTTTTGACGTCTTTTCGACGCTTTTTTGTCGCACTACTGATGCGTTTTAAATCTTCCTTCGTCATGTTTCTGGATGTTTCTTAATGAATTTTCTAACGTGTTTAATACAAATAGGATGGTCCTATGTGTGAGACAAGTGACTATCCAGGCAATAGATGAATCGCACTCATTAGCTTAGTGAACGGATGGTTCAGACATGTCATCTGTGTTAGTTTAGGGACTATTTAGTTGTGTGAGTTCAATGCGACGAATTCAAATTCTCAAGCTTTTTGGCTTCTTATCGAAAATGGTTGATCTTCAATATTTTGACAGCGGATCCGCAACTTTGTCAGAGTTGGGTTGCGGATCCAACTTAAGGATGTTTATCATGACTTCGTCTAGAAAGCCAATAAGTCTTTTGAAGAGCTTTAACCATCTCCTGAGTACCTCCTTGTGTGCGGACTATCATATTTGGACAGCTACCTCCAAGTCACCATTGATAATCACTTTGAGAATGGTTAATGTGATACCGACTTACATTGCGGCTCTTGGATAATTTCGATTATTTAGATCATGATTTTTTTCGGTAGCATGAGTCAAACTTCAATTGAGGTCTGTATACGAGCAAGATATCTAATTTGTTATATTAAAAGACTTTCTGGAGTTGGCTTTTGGAGTTTTAAGAGCACTGCCTAGATTGGGTCAGTTTTTTTTAATGATTGATGATATAATGATATAGCTCGACTCTGCCCTACTTTGGCATTTGTCTGTGATATGTTCTGTATGAAATTTTGGAGGCCCTCTGGTTCTCTTCCTGACTGGGTTTTGGCCTTCGAGATCATATTTACCATACCATCACAAGGAGTCTTCATGGACGGTGGTCTGCAAAAAAATTAACTTGCGAACCATCGTCTGATTTCTAGTTCAGCGGCTTTTCAAAACTTGCCATTAAGAACCTACCCTCTATAACAACGCGATTGTCAGTATGAATCGTACATCTGAAAAGCCGCCCCATTTTTAAATATGGCTTCGTCTTAGATTACCTATACTTACCAGTTCTGGTATCTGCACCTTCCTCTTGCAACAATCTACCTTTAAGAGACGACCTTTACCGCAAATGACTGAAGGCAGCTCCCCAAAATGTGAGCGCCAACCTAATCCTTACCCACTTTGTCAACTTCCAACCTAACTCTGGCATAACTCTGCTTCTCCTCAGCCACTGATGTGGATGTAGCACACGAATTCAATAGGCATGCTTCCAATTTGGGAAGCGATCGTGAAAAGTCACTACTTATAAAGACTCTGACTAGAGACTACCAAACTAAACGACCTGTCATGGTTAAACTCGTCTAAGCCGATATTGTTGCGGAATAATTAAAAGAAGCATTCTCCTGTTCGGGACGTTCTACTATACTTTCAAATAAAATACTGAAGCATTTAAAACTAGCACCAAAAGTACCCCCACCCAGTACTATCTATAATTATGTACTCGAAAAAAAAAAACCGAATCCAAACCAAAATGTTCATCTCAAATGTGAAGTTGACATTCCTTTACATTCCACGATCTGTCCCATGGTCACATACATTTATCCATCGCGTAGCAGCAGCAGCAGCATCTCCGGAGGAAGTTCAAGCCATAATGGAGCAAGCATAATGAAGGTTGCGTGGTTTATTTTTACCCATAAGATCACATATGCTCGCCACATGCAAATCGAGGAGAGCACCCAACCAACAGAGGGAGTTCACAGGCACACAAAGATTTATACGTTTATTTTCGGTGACCATGTTTTATATCGCAGGGGACACTCTTGAAAATCAATTTACCCGACTCCCGTTTTATCATTGGGAAATGTGTTTTTTTTTTTTTTTTTCATTTGTGATGGCTACTCTCTTGCTGCGGTCATATTATGCTTTAATGCTGGTATCGATGACAAGAGCATGGATGTGTCATTGGGCGCCTCTTGTGTGCGTGTCGGATATGTCGAAAGGCATTTGAATTAGTGATGTTGCCCCCACTTGAAGTTCGGGAGAGACTCGTGCAATTAAATTGAAAATTAATGCAGTAGCCTCCAGCCGATCCTACAAAACGGCATAAGGTGCGCCTTGTTGGTGCGCTTTGCATGTATTGGATGAAGTGAAGTGATTCATGAAATATTTTTTAATTGAGTGGTACAGAGGGAAAGATATGAAATCAAAGTACTCAGAGATAGGTTGAGAAAGATATTGGTCTCGAAAATGTATGTTTTGTGTATGGCCATGTCCGTGAGCAGTGGACTGAGGCATACGCGGGAAGGTCCCTCTTCCTTGGTGAGGACAAAATGCATCACTAGTACCGATGGCATATCTAATATCTACATCGAATTTCTTATTCGATGGGGATTGCGTATGGCTTTTGGTTTTTGGTTGCCCAGAAACAAGATCTTTGCATCTCTAGGCGAGGAAGGAGATCTTCTTCAGAAAATTCTTATTATCCCGCAATCGAGCTTTTTTCTTGTTTCTTTTATTGTAAGTGGCACGTCCCTTGTCCCAACCTAAATCAAAACATGATTGTAGGTATTGACGCAGTCTCTCTAAACAGCTAGACCCCAGCATATTCATTCGCATATACCAAAATCGTTCTGCTTTATTTTTTGGGACAGCTTCGATATTTTGTTAGCTAGTTTTAGAACGGCACACTCTATGTCCTGGGCGGCTGATTCATTAGGAACGGATTCTATTTCGTGGCTGTGTTTGGTCATGGAACTTACTACGTACACCTGATGTCATGAGTAAAGACGAGCACCTTTGCACCGTGTAAACAGCAGAGTTAAATAGAGAGGTCCAAGGACCGAGCCGTGTGGGACATAAAACAAAACTTACTGCTTTTGAGGATTTAAGTGCATTGCGACCCTTTGATCAACTGTTATCCAAGCCTATCTACATTGGACTTTTGGAGCTGTATATACCCTCTCCAAAACCCCGTGGTGTTATGATTCTGTTAAGAATTATGTTCGAGAAATCTGTTCCGATACAACTTTCGGAAAAATTCTCCGATGACATGTATAGCCCACCTTGCCGCATTACGTGGAACCGGGTTATACCAATTATGTAGTTACTTATGACAGCTACACGGCACAGTTTTTTCGAATTTACACGGAATATTTTATTGTGAAATGAACGCGTTTATATGGTTGTTTTGTTCCGAAACGGATACTTCGAACGCGATTTGAGTTCCGATCGGAGTTGACTTTCGTATCGGAATTTTTTCCGAGCGGATAATTCGATAAGGGTGATTTTCTTTAAAATTTTCAACGAAAAAAAGTGCAAAAACCGTGTTAGGCTAAGGCACGCACTGAGCGACAAGCGCCATAGCGGCAAAAATCTGAGCGGCAATCTTAAGCGGACAGTGGTCATTTATTAAGCGGCAATTCTTGAGCGATTAGTTGCGGAAATGTCGTTGTCGAGTGCTGCTGGTCGCAACCTTTTACAAAAAAAGTCTTTCAACATTTAGAGAATTAGTTTAAGTTTAAAAAAAAAGATATGTTGTCCATCCACGGTAAACCGAAAAAAATCGGCGCAGGGACATAAGTCCCAACTTTAAATGTTGGGACTTGCAGCCCACTTAAGTGAGACATAAATCCCAAATTCGATTTGCGACTTATGTCCGTCCCCCACACCATCGGGATATAACTCCCAAACAAAATTGTTGGGCCTTATGTCCCATCCAACAATTTTTTTTTTTTTTTGATAAGCTTACAGAATTTTCCCAGAAAAGAACCAGTCAAACAGTTTTTTTTTCATGCGCTGTTATTTTGGTTTAGTTTGACGCATTACTTACAATTACAAAAAAAAAAAAAACTTTACTAACAATTTGCGGAACGTAATGCAAGCATTTCAGTAAAAGAAAATATGAAATAAAATATTTGGTTAGATTATGTTTTTGGTTTGTTTCAAACTCTTAGTTTAATTTTCTAAATTATCAAGAACAAATGGTTGGTGTGTGTAGTGGAAAAAGAAGTTGGATTCCTAATTTCCACAATATTTTGAATATTATCTATGCAAAAATTTGCGACTCATGTGCCATTTTCGACAAAACAATTTTGGGACGCATATGTCCCAATAGGGTAAGACATACTTCCCAAATTCGATTCGGGACTTATGTCCCTGCGCCAAAAAATCAGGTAATGGCGAATTCCACCATTCGTATAACATAACGCAGGACGGCTTTGAACTTCCCTACGCACCAAGTTAAGGCTCTTTGAATCCAACGTCAAGTCCGTACTGCTGTATGCCTGCGAAACATGGAAAGTCTCTACCTCCATCTCTAGAAGACTTCAGGCATACGTTAACCGCTGCCTGCGATACATCCTTAAGATCCGATGGCCGCAAATTATATCTGGCTGCAGATCGAGAAGGATGGAAGAAATTTGTCGCCGCCCTATGCCCCACCCGCTGTTGAAGGATTCATATACATATATAAATTTGAACTTCTAAAATTAAAGTTTCAATGTTAATTGTTGCCGTAATGATTTCTTGCCGCTCAGCACTACACTAAAATAATAGAACAGAATTGAAAGCTTGGCGACGCCGTTCTGCCGCTCCGAAACGTCGCAATTTCCTTACAATTTCATGTCTTAAATTTTGTTTTGCCGCTCAGATTTTTGGCGCTGAATGTCGAACACAGTCGCCCCCACATAAAATTCCACCAACAAAAGGCCTTCCAATTGACATCAAGTCGCTGCATAACATTTTATAAGTATGCCTATGCGTGCGGCAGTAATGGCGTTCCTTTGATTTGTACATTCACGAATGCTTAGTAAATCCTATGCAGGACAGGTAGCTTGTAGGCAAATGTACCGTTTCTGCTCTCAGTTGACCATCTAGTTTGTATCATCTTTGCATCATACCGTGGAGTGACATCTGTGTCACGTCTCGTTGTACATTATAAAAACTTACAGAAAGAGTTGGTCACATAGTTGCATATATTAATTTCGATTTACTCAAAACTATGCTTTCTGACTTAGTGCCTTCTGCTTGTAAGCCCACGATATTGCGTCGATCTTTGTGGAACGCCTTTTCTTGATAGTCGGTTGTAGCGTGAATGACTTCTTGTAAATCGAAGCTTTCTTGTAAGACCAGCTGGGTCCGTTGATCACTTCTACGGACTATACCACCGTGCGTCGCAACATGAATGGCAAACTTTACCGATTCACATAGATTTCTGAACTGGATATCAGCCTTAGCGTGGCAAAATATTTTCTTGTACTAGGTCTTCTTAGATAAAAAAAAAACAGTTTTACTCCTTTTTCGCTGTTGACTGACGACTTCTTCCCACCACTGTAAAGTGCGTGATATTTTGTTTTGCGCGTGGTAGGTTTTGGCCTTGAAATTTGATAAGTGGAAACTTGTAAAATGAAGACTTTATACCGTCATAGCACACAGGTCGACGCTTTGTAAGCCCAAGTGATGACCTAATATACTCTATCCGAGAGAGCATGCAAGTCAACATTATATACCAAAGAGTGACATTTGTGTCATGTCCCTCTGTATTTGTATTATACAAATTTGCAGACAGAGCTGGTCACATAGTTGCATATACATTTGCACGCCACCCCTAATGTCTGTAGATCGGTTGCTAAATTGGGTCACATCACGGCCAAGTACCTATAGCAGAAATGACTGCCACCTATCGAAAGTTACACGAGGTCTATAAAGTTGCTAAATAGGTACCGCTCGAAAATATATACACTGCTCTCCGTACATTTACCACCAAAACACACCACCCCCTAACCCACATTCGGCCAGCACAACAGATCGTGCGAGCATCAAAGTTGCAGATCCACCGCAGTAAATCTTCTTGATGAAGATCCATTGATATGGCCAGCTATCCCAATTTAGTAGCACATCAGCAGTATGCGCGCGCTAAATTAGGTTTCCCTTCAGCGCCATCCGCATATGGAACCCTAACCATAATGACAGTCAATCCGCGATCACTGCTCTCGCTTCTGTATATCGATAGGAACGGATAAAGCATGGCATCACGCGCTCGTTCTCCGCCACAGGTTCACAGTTTGAGGTAAGTGCACACCACCGTAAGATCTCATCTGATACCGATCAAGTGAAGTGGGCACGCAATGAGCCCGTAATTACTTCTATTACCGGAGCAACTGCCATGTTGTCTTCGGCAGCGGAAGATCTTCTGTCGTTCGCGAGCCACTGGACAGTGAAACTACCGTCACACAGAGAGTTCATCGTCTATCCCCGTGGATAGAGTTGCAGTCTACAAGTGTACGAGCTCGAGCATATACATATAGAAGTCGTCGCTTCGCGTTCGAGTTCGGTAATGAACATAACGTTTTCCAGTCGTTATCTGCTCATCATCAGGAAAGAACTCATTGTCGTCACCGTCATCTTCATCGTTGAGGAGTCGCCGTCGTCGTCGCTACTACAACAAACACATACACACTCACTCACCCCTTCACACAGCAATCACGATCTAGATGTTTCCAATTGCAGCAAAGGTATTTTGGCGACCGCTTTACTTAGATGTTGGCCAATTGATAGGGTATCGTTATCGTCCATGAAGCCTCCAAGTGTCTTCCGCTACGTTGACTATATGGCCGAGAAGAAAGGTTCTTAACTTTCTCTGGAGGAATCCCAGTTGGCAATTGGGAGCTGCGCGTCAATTTTGATGGACTCGATCAAGGTTCAGTGAACACCGGTCCATTATGGTTGAAAAGGGATTCTCTTCGAATTTTCAGACTTAGATATGGCATGAAGGCATAGTAGAGGAATGTTTGCAAAAAAAAAATCAGAGAAGGGAAATCTGAATTGTATAGTATCGCACCAGTGAAACAGATACAGAAAGCTCTTCACCGAAAGAATTTCATTGGTAAAATCAACTATTTTCATTAGTTGAAAATGCGTCAACTTCAAACATGATCAATTCAACTAAGGTGGCGTTGTTATTTTGTTTTATTTAAAAGTTATCACGTTCATTACTTAATTTAACAACCCCGTAGTTGATTTCGTGTTTAACCTAACACCATGTTTTATTTAAACAATCACGTTCGTATTTGTTTGATAACGGATGTGGTGCATTCAGTGATGCTGTGCGTGGTTAACCCAACACGTAAAATTTATAAACAATCACTTTAAAACTTACTTGATCAGTTATATGATAAAAAAATGATGACAAATTTTGTCAATCAAGCACGGTCCGTCATGAAAAAGTATCATTAATATGATTATTCCAGAAGCAATATTTTTGGTTACAAAGTTTCATGTTTACCTTTCAATGTTTGTGATCAACGTCAAATGTTTAGTTGTACAACATTCGCGATCATTATAATACTAGCACGCCTAATATTTGATTCCAGTCGTAGGTACTTACGTGATATATTAAGAATAAATATTCCATACAATCTATATATATAAAAATGAAGCCCTATTTCCCTTGGTCCCAGCATCACGCACAAACGGCTGGACCGATTTCGTTAATTTTTTTTTTGTTGTGTTTGTTATTGTCAGGAGAACAATGTTATGAAAGAAAAAATTAAGAAAATTGCGCGAAAATTAGAAAATTAAAGTTTGAATGGGGAAATACACTTTGAAAAAAAATTAACTGGATAGAAATCAAGTAGTGACACTTCAAATAAAAAAACACTTCAAAAATATTTTGAATTTTAAAAGCAATTGTTGTTGTCAATTATTTTAATTATTTTCCAAGCAAATTGTTGTTGTCAACAATTTTGAAGTTTTTTTTTTTTTTTCTAATATAGGTAGGTATACCCAAAAAGTTTGTTCTAATAAATTATGTTTACATACTATGTTACATCAAGTAACTTTTTGAAATGAAGTAGATAGGTTCTTTGATTATACAAAGATGATATTATGGCCGACGATATTTTGCATCGAATTCGCACTGTGACATCGGATAATGAACTGGAGATGTCAGATGAAATGCGCAACAAAGCTTTGATTTGACACATTTTATCGAGAATAGGAGCGAGAAATGGACTTCGAACGAATCGCATTGAGTCAAGCTGTTCGAACAAATGTGCCAATGTTGAATCTATATATATAAAAATGAATCCCTATTTTCCTTGGTCACGGCATCACGCGTGAACGGCAGGACCGATTTGATCAGAGTTATTATATTGATAAAATACATATAAAATAATAAATTTATTATTTTTAACAAAAACTGAATTTCTTAGTGCACATGGTCGGAAAATCCTCAACATGTGGCGTTGTATGCGTATGTCGTTTTTCAGTTCAATTAAATTTTCTTTAATAACAATCTTCTTAATTCATACCTATAATTCTTTCGGGATGAAACTCGATGATGATGATATAACTCGATAACCACTGGGTCAATTTTTATGATTCTTCTTTTGTTTTGTTCGTATTGTTGTATTTCATCCGATTTCAATGAAATTTTGTAGATTTATATTCTTCGTTCCCGCTTGAAGGAAAGGATACTTTTGGACCTGATAGGTGGTGGTGTTGCCGATCTCCGAAACAGCTCTACCAAGTTGATATAAATTTTGTAAATGGATATGGTTGCTTCCAGTTTTAAATTGCGGATAGTTTTTGACCCTATAGGTGGTACTTTGAAAAACACAAGCGGGATATTTTCCCATTCAGTCCCATTCAAAAATAAAATCAAACGCTATTTCTAAAGTTGTATAATTAAAATTATTAATGGACACTGTCAAAATAAAGCAATTTGCGAAATGTGAGCAAGATTTAATACGAAAGCTACGGACAAAGGAAGTACATTATACTACCTTTTGTTGTGAAAATAAAACGTTATGGAGATTAGTTGAATTTTTGAATTATTTAGACGTTCCGGGCTTACCTCTACATAATGTGGATATCACGTGCGACTTCAATTTCCCGTGCGTATCGCTTTCACTATGACAAATAATTTATTACAAGGATAATGGATGGATGTTTGTGCATTTGTGGCATCAATCTTGATTTCCCATGTTTCTCATATTGTCAATTTAGTGAAAAAGCGGAAAGTTGGCCGACACGTCAAAATCATTGCGGTTTGATTGAAACAAATCAACATAGCTATTCATCATTTATTTATATTGCATTTAATATAACTTTTGAATAAACAATTTTGATTGGCCGAATTACATAAATTAGGAAATGCATTGTGAATGCTCGGAATTATTATTTTCATTACATTAACAAATTTGGGCGGAACGAAGTTTGCCGGGTCAGCTAGTATATTTATAAAACAGGAACTTATACATTTTTTCAAATATTTTTTTATTTTACTTATTAATATTTTATAATGAACATATTATAAATATTAAAGATGTCACAATTTACAAACTATTACGTAAAAAGTAAAGTAAAAAGTAAGTAATAAGACAAAAGAATAGTTACAGAAAATATAATAGTTTTATACCTTTACTAGAATTTTTAGCGTGAAGATCGTTGAGAAGTTCCGTGCAACTTTTGTCTTTGATTTATCTGTTAAATGTGGCAATTACAGGAGATTTGAAGTTGTCCCAGTCTTCAATATCTTTATTTATTTGTTTATCTGTTCAAATTACATATTATCAAAATAAAAATAAAGTAATAAGACATAATAATAAAAAAAAAAACAATGTTTTGTTACCAGTGAAACACCTGCTGAGTGTATAAACAGTGGCTAATTTGTTGTAATTGCTGTAAATTTGTCCTTTAAAATGTGTGTTCATCTTTCCACAAATTTCAACATTTTGCCTTTGTTGCTTCTCATGGTTTTTTATGTAGGTAGTTGAAGCCATTTCGCATCTGCCGTGAGATTTTAAAAGCAGTTTCTGTGGCATCAAAATCCTCTGCATCCGTAAAAAAATCTTGAACACCATTCATATAGGAGCAACCGTTTTTATTTTTTTTATAAATGTCATTCTCTTAAATAGGGTCTTTTAAGGTTTATAAGAAAATATATTACACAATTATTCACTGATTTTGATTAACACTTCGCGAGCGAGTATCAGAAGTATACTTATACATTTCTTTAACAAGACTATTGGAAAGTGGATTACCATAATTCGATACAGATCACTGAACTATGACCATATAAACACAAATATCATAATAACATGATGGATAATACTTGTGTTCATGAGTTATGAGTACGTTTGTGATAATTTGATCACATTATATAGTAATCGTCTATTTGAAAAGGAAGAGTAGCTACACTTGTTATCAAAACTAACTTCAATTTTCTATACCTACATATTTATGCATTATCCCTTTTTTAAAAGCTGCTAAATACCCCTTCTTCTCTGATTTATCAACCCAAAAGAAATCTTTAAAACTAATAATTTAATACGGGTTCCTTTGGCTTTAAAATATTAGTGATAGTATCATCACAGACATTTTTAATTCCGTACTATGTATACAGAATTTTTAGACAATACTTATGATATTTTGAATATGTTTCTGATTAGCTATAACTTTAAGTGATAAGGTATGCATTTATTTCGTTATTGTAAAAATATTTGTGATCATTTTATCATTTTTGAAGCTAATCAAGGACTGATGTAGTAAAAATTTAATGCTAACACGTTCGTTATTAATTTACCATTTTTTTAATCACGGAATTATTGATGTACACTGAAATTATACTCAAATCAATCACAGACATTTTTAAACTGAACATTTTCATGATCTTTAATATAATTTGGTTCAACAATGTTTGGATAGTTGAATTAACAACGTTTCGTTATTTGATTCCATCATATACGTGATTTATTTTAACATTTTTAACAAATTTTGGATTAATCACGAAAAATAGTTAATTCAACTAATGAATTTTCTTTCGGTGTTACCATGCAATGTTACCGCAAGCGGTCTGTTGCTTATGCGCAGTCGATGATGGATTAAGTTGTTGTAAGGGTGTCTTAGGAATATGTCTGCAGAGTGCAGAGTGCTAACTATAGGTACATCTGGGTTCTGCCTCCCAAAAGGCATAATTCGGAATGTGATTTCTGTATGGCTACTGCTGAGTGCCGACGAGGCTGGGAGTTTAAAAATGAAAGTACACACAAAAGTTTAGCTAGACTAGGAAAGGCTGTGAATAGAGCTAGGACCATTCATTTCCATTGAAATCCTTAAGTCTGTTCGATAAAGGTTTCATTTTCTAAGTCGCTGTTCGAAAATGCGACTCTCGTGTCAACTTGTTGCACCTTAAATGTTGCAGTTGCAATATTTATGGGAAAAATCGTTTCCGTTGGAATATTTTTGATTCACTACACGGTTAAAAATATGCGGGTGTATTTTAATGCCTCCGCAGTATTACAAGTTTATGCAATACAAGAAAAATTAGTTTTCAATATTTCCAATTTATTAAACTTCTTCTGTAATATTTTAATATTCAAATTTAATAATTATTACTTCATTAAAACCGTGGAATTAGAATGTTTGCCTTCGAATTTTCCACTCAAAATCTTCTCTTGCATGACATTTGATTTGATATTCTTCACAATCAAATCAAACGCGATCAGTTACGAAATTTCGGTGGATTGAGGTTGCGCAATAGAATTAGGTATAACTGAACCGACTTTTAATTTCAAATTGTTTAGCGGTAATCCCGGCACATCAAAATAATTCAAAAATTAAACATTTTAAATAATTTTTGTTGTACTGGAAGTGACACTACCCGTTTTTCTATCCAATCTACTTTTTTTTAAGGTGCGGTTCTCCATACACAGCTCTATCCCCAATTCCATTCCCTTAAACTTTTATTTTCACTTAGCATAATTATGTCCTTCCTTGGGTCAATACGAATCCTCCAAGCACGATCCATTACCGAGTTATGAGTGTGCACAATGCACATACGGACGTCAGTCTCTTTTTATTTTTGCCCGTGTCTTTCGTATTAAATCCCGCCCAGATTTCGAAGAGTTCCAAATGTCCAATAATAATTTCAATTGTACAACTTTAGATATAGATTTTGAATTTTCTGTTTTTTTTCTTTTTTTCTTTTAATGGTTGTTGCTACAACCCGTTTTCCTATCCTTATCTTTTACAAATTGCTATCTATCGGGTCCAAAACTATCCTAATTTTAAAAATGGAACCAACCATAAACACCCACGAAATTTCATTAAAATCTGTTGAGTGGACAACAGCGCTACACCCAAAATTTACTGAAATTCATGTGATTTTCACGCACGCACAACATTCATGTTCCTTTTCCGATTTCAACCAATCTTCACAAAAACCATATATAGAAAATAATACCAAAGATGTGTAAAAGTTTCGTTAAGATCGTTAAATGCGTTATGGCGTGAATCGGCGACAAACGAACACAATTTTAAGGCTATAGTTATCCTATCTTTCAAGTTGCAAACAACCGTGCACACCCACAACGCTTGTAAATACTTTCGTGGACTTTGGTTCGTTTCCTTAGTTTCAGCTTATCGCATATAGCAGATTCTTATCAAATTTGGAGCTTATAGGAGCTACAGCTCGGAAATTTAAAATTTAAAATTTTCATTGTTAAGTACCCACCCACGCAACCCCTAATTTGTTCATAAATTATTCTTACATCACTTACAGAAAATTCAAACAAAATTAGGAATCTGTAGGAGCTTTATCTCGGAAATAAAATCCGCTCTTAGATCATTTCTACATCACATATAGGAGATTCCTACCAAATTTGGAGTCAATAGGAGCTATAGGTTAAAAATGGGAATTTTCCATTGTTAACGCCTCCGCAACCCCCCTTGTGGGTGGAATTTCGTAAAAATACGTTCTTAGCTGACCTTCTACGCGGCGAAAGGAATATTCCTACAAAATTTCAAGTCTCTACGACTGATGGTTCCAGAGATATTGTGATGAGTCAATAGGTGGAAATCTCTTGTTGTGACGAGTAGACATTGATTTTGTCGCTTGGTTTAGAATTTAGAGTTAGTTTGAGTGGATGATTTGGATAAAGTTTAAAAGAAAAATGTTTTAAAAATACAAACAAGTGAAAATCATGCTTGGAAAGGGAGTTACATTGATTTCCAATAAGAAAATTATTCTTACAAGTAAGTAACTTTAACTTCAAAGTATTCTAGTAAGAGGTTATAATATTTTTGTTCTCTTTAAGTTGTAAAGCCCAGAGATATTCCTAGTGGATTTGCTTTCGAAAATGAGGGTGGTCTAGAGATTCCAGTTCATTGCCTCAGGGATATAGCTATTACATTCCAAAATTGGCTGAATAATTAATAAGATAACATACATGCATACATGAGTTCTCCTTTATTTAAAGGTCTAGAAAATATACCTACTAAAGGAAGCACAGCGGCACTCTATAGGATTATTTTCAAAGGGGATAAAAGACTATACGGTAAATTGAAAAGTATTCAAAGGTATCACCAAGCTCAAAGACGAATACCTCTTGAAAATTCTGAATGTAAAGCAGAGCCATCGACGTAGCATTCGTCCAAGAAAATCATTTGGCTGGCGAAGGCATCACCAACGTATCTATATCTATAAACTACCAACCAAACCATGGTAACGACGCGTGGTATCACTCCTTGTCGAATCAGCTATACATGGGCGATTCTAACAGTCACGACTTATCATGGAGATGCCCAACTAACGACCCAAATAGACTTGTGCTATACCAGAACTGTCTATGATGATTGGTCCCTTTATTACAGGTGGTGGTCTACGGGACTACAACCGTCAGCAAAGATCCCTTCGATCCAGTCGTCAAGTTCTCACAAACTACCCCCATATACATAGCAGCATAATATACCCCAATTGTCATAGACATTGGCATTCAAAAACTTTTGCTGAATTTATCACCAAACTAGATGACATTTTCCCATGGAATCCTGGGAGAAAGACTACGCTTCAAAATTAGATGGATCCACTAGCAAAAAACTATGATTGACTTGTCGGATTTATTCTCTCCATCTACAGACTTTCCTCGAAGTTAAAGGCCTGCTCGAAACTCAACACGGCAGGTAGCATTTAATATACAACCTGCACGAAGTAAAATACAAGTTTTATCACATACACCTTTAACTCAGCAGTGACGAAACCTGCCATCAGCTGGAAGGCGATAGCTGCCTGAATTGTTAAGTTTCTATTCTACCTTCGAGAAGTTCGAGTCCGAACTCATCGAGAAGTATGTGAGCTATACTGAAATCAGAGCACGCCTCCAGTATTATTGACGTCCGGACCTTTAAAGAGGCCAACATTGTGTCGGACCACTATTTTGAAGGGCATAATGCACGGAAGTTCTACCAGAAAGAAAGTTAAGATAAGGAAAAATCTCGTATGCAGAAACCTGAAGAGATGATGATGGAATCAGCGTCTGTGCTGAAAAAAATTTAAAATATCTCGACAACGAGGTATAGACGATGATAGAAAAGTACAATGAAGCTTCTAGGCTTACCGGTTCATCCACCGTGGCTCTTAGAGCAGCTGGAGATTACTTTGCAGAGAGCATACACAGATTTATATCCAAGATATTTTTATATGAATGCATGCCTGTTGAATGGAACCTCAGCTTCGTCTGTTCAGTCTACAAGAAAGGAGACCAATTTAGCTGCATGAACTACAGAGGTATCAACCTCCTAGAAAGTCCTACGTAACTGCCATTTTGTATGAACGCCTAAAGACCTTTGTAAGCAACCTGATCGGCTTCTAACGGGTGAATTTTTAAGAGGTTTAGAACTTTAAAAAAAAAAAAAACACAAAAAATGAATGAAATATTTATTTGAATCGATAGTTTGAACCTTGCAATTTAATGTTTAAAGATAATTTCATGCAAATGTTGACCGCGGCTGCGTCTCAGGTAGTCCATCCGCAGAGTCCAATTTTGGCATACTCTTTCACACATATCGGCCGGTATCTCACGAATGAATGCATGGATGTTGGCTTCCAGTGCGTCAATCGAAGCGGGCTTGTCCCTATACACATTAGCCTTGACATACCCCCACAAAAAATAATCTAATGGTGTCAAATCGCACGATCTAGGCGGCCAATTGACCGGCCCGAAACGTGAAATTAACTGTTCACCAAACTCGCCTCGCAATTGCGCCATTGTTTCGCGTGCTGTGTGGCATGTGGCACCGTCTTGTTGAAACCACATATCATGCAAGTCAAGAACTTCCATTTCGGGCAAAAAA
This sequence comes from Cheilosia urbana, assembly GCA_946477585.1. Classification (NCBI taxonomy): domain Eukaryota; kingdom Metazoa; phylum Arthropoda; class Insecta; order Diptera; family Syrphidae; genus Cheilosia; species Cheilosia urbana. Next base: position 58,435,614 of record OX297854.1, on the reverse strand, counting down.
AAGTTTGTTATCATCGCTCGGTAGCGTTCACCATTGACAGTAACGCTGCGATTCGCATCATCTTTGAAGAAATATGGCCCAATAATGCCGCCGGCCCATAAACCGCACCAAACAGTGTCTTTTTCGGGATGCATTGGTAGCTGTTGCAATGCTTCTGGCTGATCTTCACTCCAAATGCGGCAATTTTGCTTATTTACGTACCCATTCAACCAAAAATGAGCCTCATCGCTGAACACAATTTTTCGATAAAAAAGCGGATCCTCGGCCAGCTTTCCAAGAGCCCATCACCAAAAATTCGGCGTTGTGGTAGGTCGGCTGGCTTTAGTTCTTGCACAAGCTGTATCTTAAAAGGCTTTACGCACAAATCCTTCCGCAAAATTTTCCACGTAGTGCTGTAACAAAGGCCTAACTGCTGGGAACGGCGCCGAATCGACATTTCGCGGTCTTCTGTCACACTAGCTGATACGGCCGCAATATTTTCTTCACTACGCACAGTACGTAAACGTGTTGGTGGTTTAATGTCCAACAAAGTAAATTTGGTGCGAAATTTTGTCACAATCTTCCGAATAGACTGCTCAGAAGGTCGAGAATGCCGATCATAAAATTGAAGCAGCGCGCGATGAACATTTCGAACCGAGCACGAATTTTGATAGTAAAATTCAATAATTTGCAAGCGTTGTTCATTTGTAAGACGATCCATGGTTAAATTGCAAACCAAACTGAAGCTGTTTGACAGTGACACAAGGTACTAAACACACGTCAGCTGTCAAAACCAGTGTTGCCAAAACCAAACCAGTTAAAAAATCACCCGTTATTAGTGCAGTTTAAATGCCGCCTATGACAGCATTTGTAGAGACGAGCTATACAGAGCCATGTCTATAGTTTTGGCAATCCTACAGAACTCATCCGTCTGTGTAGGATGACGATGGAGCAAGTTTGCCGCTGCAGTGCTGCAATGGGAACAACATCTCGCGAGAAAGTAAACGGAAAACAGCTCTTACCGATCGCTGTATCTTTGGGCTCAGAAGACAATTTGAAAGTAGAGCCATATCTCGCACAACTAAGAAAATGATTTATAAGACCCTGATAATGCCAGTCCTTTTTTGGGTAACTTAGGCTTGGAATTTTCCTAAAGCAGATTAAAATATCCTCAGTCGCTTTGAAGGGCGATTTTTTGTAAAATTTGTTGGTCCCGTTTGGGTTGAAAGGCTTTGGAGGAGAAGATGTACAACAACGAAATATACAAGCTATAGAGCGACGTTGACTGGCGTTTAAGATGATTAGAAAATATGGAGCAAATGTAGGTATACAAATGCTCTAGCCCGTAGAGTCTTCGCGTCTAGCCCGGAGAAACAATACAGGTGGATTTAGGTATAGCATGCCCAAGAAGCTTCCTGCCTAAGCTACGATAAAACCATTGTTACTTTTCATGTCAAACATTTATCCTAAATTTTTCATTACGTGTTATAACCTGTCAAGCGTCTGATCGCACGGGTAGTCACACCGCACTCTCACAAAAGACACGCGAGGGACCACCGAATGACCAGCACTTTTCTGACGTCAGCATATCAGAATTTGCCACGAAAAATGACACCCGTAAACGTATAGGACGTAGCTTTAGTTGAAGTCTCGATTCATAGCTTGGCAAAGCTTACCTGCCCACAGCGTACTCAAACCGTTTTCATGTCAGATTTTGGACCAAGGGTCAAGAACGCACGGAAGTACACGAGTTAAAGAGCGACTTGCGAGCTTTCTTAAACACACATCTGCGTTAAGCCAACGCGAAAAATGCTCCATAGGGTGCCATTTAATTCCCTACAAAACGGTCCCAGTTTTTCATAGTAGTATAACGACAACCACGAGTATACGCTGTCATCGTCAAAGATCACACACAGCAACAAGAACGCAATAATGTCGTTCGTTTGTTGGACCCATATGGTTCGCAGCTCGGTTCGGACACACGTTGCGTTTGTCCATTCAAAATAAAGTCGCTTCAGTTGAATTTTTCCATCTGGGGGCTTGGTGGAGATTGTGCACTGGTGCAGTAGCTACAATCATTAACTGCGCATATTGAGCGGAAAATATGCCGCGTGTCCGCACTCCGCAATAAAGCGGACATACAAATTTTTCGTCGGCTGTTTACATTGTTTTATTTTTTTGTTTGTTTTTTATGTAATTTGTTGGGTTTGAACCAACTGTGTGGAATCATTTGTCTATTTTGGGTACAATGACTGTGATCTTACTGAGGATGGTATCGTCTTGATCGACAGCTTGTGACAAAATACCTAGTTCTTCGTCTTGGTCATCAAGGAAGGCGAAGGGTGATGCGAGCCCCAGTTCACATTCCAGATGTTTTCTTTTATGACGATGACGATGGGGTGCGTGTAGCTACTGAGGTATACTTTGTAGAATAGCGTTGAACCACATTTGCATTTGATTGCACTTTTCTATTGGTTCTAGTGAGATTGCAACGTACCAATAACCAATTTTTGGACTCGACTTTACAATTACGGAAGCTCACAATTGCGAAATTTGTATGGAAAATATAGGCACTGTGAACTATTTAAATTTCAAGTCGAAAGTAAAATTGTTTATTGAATTGTGTCTAACTGGAGGTACTGCTGTATGACGAGAGGTTGTCTATAACTACCTCGAAGTTGTAGAGCTTGAAGTTTGGAGGAGTCACGAAGTAGGAAAGTTCTTGCTCCAAGAGTTTGGGTGTGAGAGGTGATCTCTGGAGATGTTCATATTGATAACAAAAATCAAGGGGAGCCTGGCTTAAAAGTATGTGTCTAACAGCCAAGCACAGTAAAGAGTACATTAATTTAAATGCTAACAAGATCACTACATTTTCGATTTAAAAGAGCTGAGTCGAGAAGCAAAGCTTTTAAATCTGTTTAATGCTCTATTTTAGGGGTAGGCGTCGATAGAAGAAAGTCACTTCAGAAATGCAACAAAAAGCTTGTGCGATCGGATTTATGCGCTCAACTTTATTTGTTATTCTAAAATATCCTTAAACGAACAGATTGTTGATTTAAATTTATTGCGCCCAATTCCCCTCCGATAAAGCCTTTTTTTTTTATTCCAGAAGCGACTTTTTAACTTTCTGTTAATCAATTCTGACATTACGACGATACAAGAAGTCCAAAAAGTGGGTCGCAAAATTCTGTCCGTTTGTCCGTCTGTGCTGAGGTCGATAGCCTAAACGGCTGCCCGGTTTTTTTTTTTGTTTTTTTTTTTGCACTGTAGCCTCAATATTAATGGTAGGTACTTCCCATATAACATTTTTATATTAGTTTGATTTGTTCGAAAACGGCTGTAACGATTTCAACCTAAAGTGATATTTAAGCTTAAGTAGGTGAGGTTAACATGACTATATACTCAATTTTTGTACATTCAGAACCTCTCCTCAGCGCTTGCGAACTACTCGTATAACCTTCCAGGATGTCATAACAGTTATACATACATAGATGTAGGTTAAATAAATGTCCTGGGGAAGATCGTATTCCTTAAGAATTTTTTAAAAAATTCGATGGATTTCTTTTCTACAGAAGCTCACATATGAATATATTTACATTACTGGCGAGGTGCCATCTTCTTTAAACAAAAAAAAAAAAAAAAAAATACATTATACAATATTCCCGATATTCAAGAAAGGATACCCAAACGAGCCAACCAACTACAGAGGTATATCTTTTCTTAATGCGGTCATTAAGAAGATTAAGATCTACTGAGCGAGTTTTAAGCTGGTTTCCGCAAAGATTATTCCACAGTCGACAACATTTTCTCTTTAACAAGCATCGTTTTTCGATAAGGGTAAAAAACTATATGCCTTCTTCGTAGATTTTAAAGCGGCTTTCGATTGAATCGACAGAAGAGCTCTATTCTTTAAATTGAGCAACCTGGGAGTTTCGACAAAAGTACTAAGATCCTTACAAAAATTCTACCAAGATAATACCACAGCGGTCTGGGATGGAAACGTGCTAACAAGTTGGTTTCCGTTCAACTCTGGGGTGAAGCAAGGATGCCTACTGAGCCCTCTTCTGTTCTCAATCTTCCTGGATGATCTTGTCGCATATCTCCCAGGCGAAATATTACTCGATGGATTACGAATAAACCTCCTACTCTATATATTGACGATATTGTTATACTCGCGGAAATACCAAACATGTTGCAAATCATGATAAATAAGCTGCGACAATATTGTCAAATTTGGAACTTGCATCTTAATACCAACAAATCCAAAGTTACGCAATAGATGAAAAATGGACCTGGCAAAATGAAGAACTGGAGAGAGTCAAGGAACACAAGTACCTCGGAGTACTTATTCCCCCAAAATTATCATTTCAAAAGCACCTCCAAGAGAAGCTAAAGTAATCAAAATGAGCAATTAACTGTAATTGGAAAAGAATCTTGGGAAAAATTAAAATCGCGCCAAGTGTAAATTTTAAAGTTGACCTTGGGAAACATAACTATTTTCATGATCGGTATAGTTTAGAAGTACCTGTATTTAAAGCCAGGGGTGAGCTGGCCATTAAATTACATGCCACACAGGACTGATGACGGAAGTGATGAATGTACAATAATGTAACTATCGGACAAGAGAAGACTGTTTTCACTTCATTGGAACCTGCCCAATGCTGATCTCAATCAGGAGATCCTTTTATGGATAAAAAAAATCTCTTTTCGGATGAAGTATATCGCCTTCTGTGCTATTTAAATTTGTAAAATCTGCTCTAAATTACCGTCTGCAAAATTATAAACCAAGCTTTTTAGAAATGTATAAATAAAACTGAGTTATGTACATTAATTTAAAACTCTCTTTCTCGGCTGATGGCAAAAGCCAACGCTGTAATAATTATTGTAGCAACTACTGAATCTTTCTGCATTAATAAAGTCACTACTACTAGTCAATTTTTGGTTCTTGGCTAAAAAATGATTGTGTGTGTAAATGAGACCTTTTGAGACCCAACGCTGAACCGCTCAGGCCTATTTATGATTAAAGTAACGGGTGATTTTTTAGCTGGTTTGGTTTTGGCAACACTGGTTTTGACAGCTGACGTGTGTTTAGTACCTTGTGTCACTGTCAAACAGCTTCAGTTTGGCTTGCAATTTAATCATGGATCGTCTTACGAATGAACAACGCTTGCAAATTATTGAATTTTACTATCAAAATTCGTGCTCGGTTCGAAATGTTCATCGCGCGCTGCTTCCATTTTATGATCGGCATTCTCGACCTTCTGAGCAGTCTATTCGGAAGATTGTGACCAAATTTCGCACCAAATTTACTTTGTTGGACATTAAACCACCAACACGTTTACGTACTGTGCGTAGTGAAGAAAATATTGCGGCCGTATCAGCTAGTGTGACAGAAGACCGCGAAATGTCGATTCGGCGCCGTTCCCAGCAGTTAGGCCTTTGTTACAGCACTACGTGGAAAATTTTGCGGAAGGATTTGTGCGTAAAGCCTTTTAAGATACAGCATGTGCAAGAACTAAAGCCAGCCGACCTACCACAACGCCGAATTTTTGGTGAATGGGCTCTTGGAAAGCTGGCCGAGGATCCGCTTTTTTATCGAAAAATTGTGTTCAGCGATTAGGCTCATTTTTGGTTGAATGGGTACGTAAATAAGCAAAATTGCCGCATTTGGAGTGAAGATCAGCCAGAAGCATTGCAACAGCTACCAATGCATCCCGAAAAAGCCACTGTTTGGTGCGGTTTATGGGCCGGCGGCATTATTGGGCCATATTTCTTCAAAGATGATGCGAATCGCAGCGTTACTGTCAATGGTGAACGCTACCGAGCGATGATAACAAACTTTTTTTTGCCCGAAATGGAAGTTCTTGACTTGCATGATATGTGGTTTCAACAAGACGGTGCCACATGCCACACAGCACGCGAAACAATGGCGCAATTGCGAGGCGAGTTTGGTGAACAGTTAATTTCACGTTTCGGGCCGGTCAATTGGCCGCCTAGATCGTGCGATTTGACACCATTAGATTATTTTTTGTGGGGGTATGTCAAGGCTAATGTGTATAGGGACAAGCCCGCTTCGATTGACGCACTGGAAGCCAACATCCATGCATTCATTCGTGAGATACCGGCCGATATGTGTGAAAGAGTATGCCAAAATTGGACTCAGCGGATGGACTACCTGAGACGCAGCCGCGGTCAACATTTGCATGAAATTGTCTTTAAACATTAAATTGCAAGGTTCAAACTATCGATTCAAATAAAAATTTCATTCATTTTTACGAATTTTTTGTGTGTTTTTTTTTTTTTTAAAAAGTTCTAAACCTCTTAAAAAATCACCCGTTATATACGATTTTTTGGTAGGCAAAATTATTTTCACTCATTGGTTTGTTTTGGCGAAATATTATACTGTTATCGTTTGAATTTAAATTCAATTCGATAGATTTATTAAGTACAGGTCCATTTTGATTAAAATATGGGGAAAACGACAGAGTTTAATATGGAAGATCAGCAGCCTTTGTCGCAAAAGATGATTGCGGTCGTTCTGTTAAAAATAAGGTGAACATTTTAATTTGTCGAAGCGAACTATAAATTTCCAAAACAATAATCACAAAGGAACGATTTCTGTGCAAAATTTACATCCCTCGGGTAAAAAACGAGAATGGTATACCGAAGATGGTAAAAGGATAGAAGATTAATTTTGGAGAAGTTTGTTTTAACAACCCAAGTATAACTGCTAAAATCCTCGAGCTTAAAAAAAGAAAACGGCTAATGCCTAATTTGCTTCCAATCGATGGAACGATTATATCCAGCATAGACTTTAAAAAATTACACGCATTCCCACCTGGCGATGGACTAATCGGGCAGGTATTTATTCTCCAATAGGATAACACTCCTTGTCACAAAATTCCAATGGTGATTTAACCTTTAAGGGATATAGAACCATCCGAAACACACAACTGGCCACACCGAGACACAGATTAAATGTTATTGAATATGTATGAAGTTGCCGTGTTTTTCTGACACGGAGCAGAGAGGAGATCGTTTTGGTATTAACCCATTACTGTCCAAGAAATTTTTATTTTTGAAATTTTACTTAGTTTTTGGCACCTCATTCAAATTTTAATAATTAATTTTCTTAAAAAAATATTTTATTTTGCTTCTTTTTTAATTTCAAAATATGTAAGTAATATTTCTTTTAAGTAAAACTTATTTGTCAAAATAATTATTCCAACTCAAAAATATAATTTTATTCATTTTAATTAATTTAAAAATAAAAATCACCTTTGTTCACCTGTTAGTTAAGTGAGCAAACTGTGTAGGTATTAATTTTTTTTTTTTTTTTTTTTTTCATTTCTTCCTAGATTTCATAAAATGTAACTTTTAGTTTTGTCAAAATACCTTTGCCGATGAGTGTAGTTCCTTGAGATGGCCCTGATTACTATGCTAATGGTAAATTGGGTTAATTGTTGATGCTATTATTTAACACATTCCTAAAATGGTGTTTCATAATTGTTTTTGTGGAAATGTTCCAATTCTTTTGTTGGACACATTTTAGAAGATTTGGACTGGAACTGCATTTAATTAAATTAATTCGCATTTATAGACAAAATCTTTCAAGATTGATGCGCTTTTGGAACAACTTCTAAAACATTTAGGAAGAGGTTTTTATGCAATTATGTAGAAAAATCAATCAAAAGTTTAAAGACATTTATAATAAATAATATATTAAAAATAATTAATTGAAACCACGATTTTTTTCTGAACAGTTTGTTTTTTTTTCTTGTGATTTTGTAAGGACATTTCTACGCGTCGCGTGTGACGATTTTCCTGTTTCAATACAATATTTTATTGAGCAGCTATTTGATGTCATTTTTAGACGATTTCTTTCATAAGTTTTTCAACTGTTTTTGTAGGCATATTTGTTAACATTTTTGAGAGAATATTGTAAACATTTTGGATTAATTTTTTTAATGATTAAAATTGCTTATGATCTGTATTTTTACTTTGCTTCCATATATTTGTTTATTATCTTAGGATAACCAAAAACTTATCTGGGATTGAGATTGCGACTTTTACAAAAAAAAAAAAAAAAAAACTACCTACTACGATACTACTTTGCTAGTCACATTTGCAGAAGACTATTTTTTTTTATATCTCTAAGCGAATCCCGGAGTCCGGACCGGATTTACTAATTCACTTATCAAAATCATTCCGGTACTACCATTCTTCCTCGATTACACAAGTCTTTGACTCTCTTGACACCCTGTCCAGAAGTTATGGATGAAGAATCCAAGGCTGTAGATATTCCAGCTCTGCTATACATTTTCCTCTGATCATACGCTGTATACCGTTTAAGGTAGATGCACAATCTGACCCCAAGCCTGCCTGATTCAAGTGCTATTGGAAACGATTGTTCTGTGACTACGTTCACGTTCGGTTATATTAGAAATGGCATTTCCCAAATCTAATCATGGGATATTTGACAAGCTTTCTAAGTTTTGCTAAGCTATCGCTCGAGTTACTTTCCTCCCACCCTGTGTACAGAAACAGAAGACAAATACCATTGATCGACGATCTTCGTTGACGATGGTTGTTGCCGGAGCAACAATTTGTAGAGCTGATCTTCTGGCATGATCTCCGATAGCGCTGATTGTGTATCCATAGTGGGTACACAAATGTATAGGGGAGAGTTACCTTTATTAGACGGCGGATATTATCTTGTACAGAGAAGAGCACGATGGTAATTGTTGCCGTGCCCATCTGCTGGCTATATGCACTTTAGCATAGTGTCAACTTTATAAAAATCTGCAAATTTGGGATAACGAGAGCAAGTGTTGCCCTATCCCCTGAACCTTTTGTCAGATTTGTCTTCATAATTGGGATTAAGCATTTCGCGATCCAAACGGCGATAAGTATCTTCGATTATGGTCTATTCTTCGCTGCAGATAGTGCGCAAGGAAAGGCTATAGCTCTCCCTGTTAAATGGAGTCAACCCACCAAAGCGATGCAATCGCAGCATTTCATTAGAGTTGTCCGGAAGATTTTCTAATTCACATTGTCACAGAGATCACGGACTGACTTGGATGTGGATACTTCATGTGCATATTTTTGTATTTTCTGTTTCGTTTTCGGGTACATCAATTACAGCATTTGCTCGTCGTATATACGAAGTCGGCGATTGCCCACACAGTTCATGAATGCAGTCCGGATTGATGAGAGACTGGAGAGGGGGGCGGAGAAACTACTTGAGCGGACTGCGCGGATTGTCCGCCTGTTTTGTTTTTGTTTTGATGAATTATGAAAAATGGCACACCTTGGGAGACAACAATTCATTTGGGTGCGTCAATTTGTCTTTTTGGAGTCGGAGTTGGAGTTGGAGCGACTGCCGAAGTCAAATTAAAATTATAATGCATGCGACTGGAGAGTCAGCCCTGTATCTGTGTATACGTATGCTTGACAATTGATGTAATTTCTGTCCACGCAGGAAATGACTGCGCAGACTGAACGAGAAGTAATCCAAGGCGAGGAATATATTATACGGCGAAGTTGCATTCTATTTAAATGAGGTATTTACAAATTGTAGGACACGTAGTGGAATGGCTAAATTGTTCCTTGGCCGATTCGGAGTACGAGTAATTGCGCCGCGATTTTGCCAATATTTTGCATATTTCAGGGACAATCGCAAGCGCAGCCTTTAGAAAATGTTTCACGCTTCGCTATGAACCCATCATATAGTGAAACCGAATGGTGCTGGAGTTGGAGTGACAGCAGCGAATGGCGATGGTTTGGCAACAAATACTATGAAAAATTGGGCGATGACAAATATCGCCCATCTTGCTCTTCAAGTTACTATATAGGTTTAAGTGTTTCACGAGTGCGAACTTTGTTAATCGAACATATAGAGATTGTCTTGCTGGGGCTATGAGGGCTAACGCTCTGACAAGGAGACTGTTTCGCAGCAGTCAACTTGACTCCAGGGTGAAGGTCATTTGCTACGTGGCCCTTATAATGCCTAACATCGCTTATGGCTGTCGCATGTGGTTCAATATAGCGCCGTCCTATATGGAAAAGATTCGGGTGTTGGAGAGGCAATGCCTCAGGACCTGTCTAGGGTTGTTTAGAACTCATGAATCTCAGAACATAAAATACTATCTATACATGCCCTTATACAATGGGGCTCGACTGAATAGAATTGACAATTATTTTCTTATAAAGTTGATACGGAGGCACGTTGGTAGGGCGATGACCAGTGATAATAATCTGATCTCAGGGGCTTACTACCATAATTTAATGTAAGTATACCACGAGAGTACGCTTCGGTCTGGCTCTATCCCACCTGATGCATTTCTTCATGTAGACATGAAAGAGTTAGTCCAGACAAAAGATGGTGTGCCGGTATTGTATCCCAGCCACCGCGGCGCGAGGGATAAGCGGCTCATCCACGACGCGTACGCCGCCAATGCTAGGAGCTCCTCCGTCTTAGTAAGCCGCAACTGCGGAACCGGACAGGGTCGATACCGTTAAGCAGTTCACCGAATTTTTGTGGCTTGACGAAGACGTGAGATTTTATACGGTCTCCCGGGTCGGTGCGCTACTTATGTAGCATTTCTCCTTAGTTTTAAGATAGATTTAAATTTGTAGGTTTAGGGTTAGAGTAGGGGTTCTTTGGGAGGCGCCGGGCTAGCCAACATGAAAGATAGCTTCCGAGACTTGACCGACGTTTATCGCCTCGATCGAATCTCGGCGGCGCGGATGGACCCATGATGGCAGCCGACAGGCAACCATGGACGCGATCAAGATGGTGACCAATCGACAAGATTGCTCACCAACCTGATTATAGGTAATGTAGGTAAATTAAGTAGCTTAGGTAGTTAGTAGTTTTAAACAAAACAATAATAAAGAATTCAAGTTTTCTAAAGTTTCTTGAAAACTTACATATTTATTTCTTTCGGGGTGTAACTCGATGGGGACGTAACTCGATAACCCCTGGGACGATTTTCATAATTCTTTTTTTGTTTTGTTCGTATTGCTTTATATCAGGTTTTGGAGGGGATGAAAGAGGTTATGAAAGTTTGTATGGGGAAATACACTTAAAAAAAAAAGAAACTGGATAGAAATCGAGTAGTGACACTTCAAATAAAAAAAAAAATATATTTTAAACTAGCTGACCCGGCAAACTTCGTTCCGCCCAAATTTTTTAATGTAGGTAATGAAAATAATAATTCCGAGCATGCACAATGCACTTACTAATTTATGTAATTCGGCAATGATGGTGACGTGTCGTCCAACCATCCGCTTTTTCACTAAATTGACAATGTGAGAAACATGGGGAATCAAGCTTTATGCTACAAATGCACAAACATCCATCGATTATCCTTGCAATAAATTATTTGTCATAGTAAAAGCGAGACGCACGGGAAATTGAAGTCGAACGAATGGTAAATCGTTCTGAATAAGCGAAATCTGCGGAATAAGAGTGTTTGCCTTTGAATTTTCCCCTCAAATTCATCACTTGCATGATATTTGATATGAGATCCTTCACCACGAATCAAATGCGATCCGTTACAAAGTTTCGGTACATTGATGTTGCGCAACAAAATTTTAACTGAGCCGACTTTCAAATCCAATTTATGTTGAGGTAGGCCCGGAACATTTAAAGAATTCAAAAATTCAACTAATCCCCATAAAGTTTTTTTTCACAACTAAAGGTAGAATTATGCCCTTCCTTCCAACCAAAAATCATAAAAATCGAACGATCTGTCCCCGAGTTATGGATGCACATACGGACGTCAGTCTCTTTTATATGTAACTGTACCCACCCGGCTTTGCCCGTACCTTTCGTATTAAATCATGCTCACATTTCGCAAATTGCTTTATTTGGACAGAGTCCATTAATCATTTTCATCATATAACTTTATAAATAGCGTTTGATTTTGTTTTTGAATGGGACGTGCCACAATCCGTTTTCTTATCCCGCTTGTGTTTTTCAAAGTTCCACCTATAGGTAAAAAACTATCCGAAATTTAAAACTGGAAGCAACCATATCCATCTACAAAATTTCAATCAACTTGGTAGCGCTGTTTCGGCGATCGGCAACAGCGCCACCTATCAAGTCCAAAAGTATCCTATCCTTCAAGCGGGAACGAAGAATATAAATCTATAAAATTTCATTGAAATCGGGTGAGTGGTTTTGGAGATCGATTACAACGCCATATAGCGGGTCAAAAATTCTATCTTTTAAGTTTGCGTTAACCTGAAATACAAATATACGAACAAAACAAAAGAAGAATCATATAAATTGACCCAGTGGTTATCGAGTTATATCATCATCATCGAGTTTCATCCCGAAAGAATTATAGGTATGAATTAAGAAGATTATTATTAAAGAAAATTTAATTGAACTGAAAAACGACATATGCCTACAACGCCACATGTTGAGGATTTTCCGACGATGTGCACTAAGAAATTCAGTTTTTGTTAAAAATAATAAATTAATTATTTTATATGTATTTTATCAATATAATAACTCCGATCGAAGCATCTGTTTTAAACGATATTTATTTTGTTTACATCCTCGTTGACGATATTTGCAGCACGCATTCTGTCAATGTTATACCAACGCCATAATGTTACATCAACAAATTTTGAATTGTAAAAGCGCTATGGTTACATTCTCCTGACAATAACAAACACAACAAAACATTTAGCGAAATCGGTCCAGCCTTTCACGCGTGATGCCGTGACCAAGGGAAATAGTGATTCATTTTTATATAAATAGATTCAATATTGGCACATTTGTTCGAACAGCTTGACTCAATGCGATTCGTTCGAAGTCCATTTCTCGCTCCTATTCTCGATTAAATGCGTCAAATCAAAGCTTTGTTGCGCATTTCATCTGACATCTCCAGTTCATTATCCGATGTCACAGTGCGAATTCGATGCAAAATATCGTCGGCCATAATATCATCTTTGTATAATCAAAGAACCTATCTACTTCATTTCAAAAAGTTACTTAATGTAACATAGTAAACATAATTTATTAGAACAAACTTTTTGGGTATACCTATATTTAAAAAAAACAAAAAAAACTTCAAAATTGTTGACAACAACAATTTGCTTGGAAAATAATTAAAATAATTGACAACAACAATTGCTTTTAAAATTCAAAATATTTTTTTTTTTTATTTGAAGTGTCACTACTTGATTTCTATCCCGTTAATTTTTTTTCAAAGTGTATTTCCCCATTCAAACTTTAATTTTCTAATTTTCCGCGCAATTTTCTTAATTTTTTCTTTCATAACTTTGTTCTCCTGACAATAACAAACACAACAAAAAAAGAATCAGCCAAATAGGTCCAGCCGTTCTCTCGTGATGCCCTTACCAACGAACATCATTTCATTTTTATTTATATAGATTGTAAAAGCAAATTGTTGTTGTCAAGTATTTTAATTATTTTCAAAGCAAATTGTTGTTGTCAATAATTTTGAATTTTTTGTTGGTTTTTGAAATATAGGTACCTACCTAAAAAGTTTGTTCTAATAAATTATGTTTACTATGTTACATTAAGTAACTTTTTGAAATGAAGTAGATAATTTGAAGTAGATATAAAGATGATTATGGATGACATTATTCTGCATCGAATTCGCACTGTGACATCGGACAATGAACTGGAGATGTCAGATGAAATGCGCAACAAAGCTTTGATTTTGATCGAGGATATGTGTCTGATCATGAGTGGCAATTTGTTGTGCAAATTGGGGATGCCACAGCCAAATCGTTCAATGCAAGACGCATTTAATCGAGAATTGGAGCGAGAAATGGACTTCGATCGAATCGCATTGAGTCAAGCTGTCGAACAAATGTGCCAATGTTGAATCAAGAACAAAAGAAAGTGTACGATGAATTGATGCAAGCAGTCGATAACGAAAATGGCGGAATTTTCTTCCTTGATGCGCCCGGTGGAACTGGAAATGCATTCCTGATTCTACTGATTTTGGCTACAATTCGTTCGAGATCTGAGATCGCTTTGGCCCAAGCCTCTTCTGGGATAGTGGCTACTTTGTTAGAAGGCGGTCAAACAGCGAACAGTCGAACTGCATTGAAATTGCCATTGAATCTGCAAGTGGATGAAGAACCTACATGCAACATTTCAAAGAACACTGCCATGGCGAAAGTACCTACGGCAGCAATGTAAGATTATCATATGGGACGAATGCACAATGGCTTACAAACGCGCATTGGAGGCCGTGAATCGTTTACGTAATGATAAGCGACCTTTCGGTGGAGCAATGATCTTGCTATCAGGCGATTTTCGTCAAACGCTGCCTGTCATTTCGAGATCAACTCCGGCAGATGAATTGAATGCTTGCCTGAAGGCGTCTGCTTTATGGCGATACGTCAAGAAATTGCATTTGACAACAACCATGCGAGTTTCTTTACAAAATGACCAGTCCGCTGCAGAGTTGTCCAGAAAATTATTTATGATGGGCAATGGTGTGATTCGAGCAGACTTAATCACCGGCCTGATTGAGTTTCCACAACTTTTTGCAACTTGACAACGAGACCGGAAGAACTAATCATGAATGTTTTCCCGAATATCGCTCAGAATTATACTGAACATGATTGGCTGAGTGTAAGAGTGATTTTGGCTGCGAAATACAAGAACGTCGATCATTTGAATTTCGCCATTCAAAACCAAATCGCTGGTGAGTTGCATTCAATTCAACAAATCAGTCGACTCCGTGATGGATGAAAACGAAGCCACCAACTATCCCACTTTGTTTTGCAACCTAAACGAACCAAAATCTTGTAACGGTACGCGTTTGATAGTGAAGAATTTAATATCAAATATTATGTGTTCGTTTGTCGCCGAATCACGCCTTAACGCATTTACCGATTTTAACCAAACTTTCTCACATCTTTTGTATTGGTCTAATTATATGACTTTTGTGAAGTTTGGTTGCAATTGGTAAAATATTTTTTTTTTTCGGTCTTATGAGAAATACATTTTGTTTTGTCAAAGTACTTTTTTCGAATTTCCAGTCGGTTTTTTTTTTCAGTTTTCTCAACATTTTGAAAAATTTTAGTTGTACGGTTCCTACGCTGGAATCGGAAAACTTATCCGTGCGTGAAAAAAAAAAACATGAATTTGAGTAATTTTTTGTTTTTCAATTAAATTTTGTGGCTGGGTTTGGTTGGTTGCAGTTTGAAAGATAGATAGATATTTTGGACCCCATAGGTGACTCTGTTGTCGATATCATAAATCGATTTGAATAAATTTTGTGGCTGTGTATGGTTGGGTACAGTTTGATAAATAAATAAATAGTTGGCGCAACAGGTCCGGAGAGACCCTAGGCCTAGCTTCTCACAACCATTCGTTTTGTTTTTTTTTTTTTGGAACGAATGGAAGGGATCTACAATTTTATGCCGACTCCAAACTTGATAATTTTCTCAAAAAGTTTAGGTAGGTACCTATCTTATGCACGATACTTTTGCAATGCCTTTATAGTTTTCGACGTGCGATGTTTGATACCACTCTTGTGTAGAGGCATGACAAGTAACGATTTCCAAATCTTCAAAAAGACTCCACTCGGAATATCACAATTTGATTTTATAATACAAAATTGGTATAATTCGGTGTCAATGAATCAGGCCTTGAAATTTGTCTGGAAGAAGTCAGCAAATTGCGTATTCACTGGAAAATTAGAAGAATTTCACGGTGAATTAATATAATTCCAGTACGTCTTTAATTAAGTTTAATATTTAGTTTAGTTTTAGTTATGTAAGCTGTTGAAATAAGCGTTTTCGGTGATTCGAATTGAAAATTAAGAACGAAATAATTTTGAGAATATCCTTAGCATCATTGGAAATAGCTTTACAAATTTGTTCCTAGTCTGCAAATGAGAAGTAGTCACTGTAGCAATTTGTTCTTTTTCATTAAAAAAAAAAATGTATTCTTCAAGTTCTTAGGGCGGACATCTTTGTTTATCCATAAAGCTGATACTTGTGATAAACACCGTTTCTTTGAATTAGGAAAGTTGTCCAGTTAAGTACAATTCGTTCTTTTAAAATCGGGTACACGGTACATATAATATTATTGTTAAGTTTGATTTAGTTGAAGTCATTTGACAGTCAAGAGTTATTGAACAGCACACCGCGTTTAATGATGAGGTACTTTCGGAAGTAGCCGCATTCTTCGGCGGGATAAGCATCACATCTATCAGGATAGTCACTAAAAATAATAAGATATAAAAATGACCAGAATGCCCTTGAACGCAGTGTTTCTATTACTGCTCAGTTGAAAGAAGACATCACAGCAATATGCATCCATAGATCGAGCTGGCCGAAGGGTCATCTTTGCGGTGTACCAGTCAACAAAATGTTTTCTTATCGACCAACATTATGACATTCACATTGCTTCTGAGTTATATTAAATCAGCGACATCATGACGAACATACAGTTCTATACCACACCGACCACTATGACTATAGTTCCATCCCCCAACAGCAACATTTTCTTAAACCACTGTTCTCATAGAGTCCTTTTCCTTCTATTGATTAAAGTTACTACACAATATTTCCTTTGTGAACGACAAGGCTAAAAAAATTACATCGCAGGCAACAATCGATTTTGATAATATCGTCGACTGTTTATTGTTGCATACGATTATATGGGCCGCTCCTTGAGATATCTTTTCAATCATCCAAACAATGGTTCATTTTGAGATTGACATTTTTTTGCTCGCTTTCTCTTTGAAGATACAAATTCGGAGACACATCTGTGAAACACTCAAAGTGCCTACAGGTGCAGCAACACCAGTGGTAGACAGAGCACGGCTACCTGAGAGGACACCTTCCCCTTATAGAAGATTATTGTCAAACTGCAAAGTGTTTATTTTTAATGAGCTGTTGTTAAACAAATTTGGCTAATCTCCTAACAATGTGCAAACACAAATTTGATAAACATCTTGGTGGGAAATATCCAAGCAAATAAGGTCGAGGGTGTTTGTTTTCACAGTTCAATGGCGCATGTTTTTGAGATTACAGGCCTATTTTAGGTACCTAGGTATATCTGCTGAAATGCTGGCTCAATCCTTTTTCCTATGGGTTGGGGAGCAGAAGCACTTCCGGTAGCTGAGATACACCAATTTCTGTTCGGCGTAAATTAAAATATTAGAGTTCTGTCAAAATTTAACTTGCTTGCAAAACGGGATTCATTTTGCGAAGTCTAGAATGACTCTGTATTAAAACGGTCTCTTGCAGAAGAATTGTGCCCCTACCCTAGGTAGCCATGGGCTGATGTTAAGATATGTCCATCAACCCTTTACTGGCGGGACTTATAAGCGGACTGACGAAAAGGAAGATGATAATAATATGTCGAAATGACTCTTTTTTGGTTAGAGTCCAAAGCTCTCAGAAGGAGGACGTACAGTGGCTGAAATCTTTTTGCAAAGTCGGCAATAAACAGATCCCTTGTTTGAGGCTAGTTTGGCAGATTTAATGCTTTGAAGTAGGTCGTCAAAACGGTTTAAATTGCGAAAAAAGTATGCGTAAAAAGAAAAACCAATACCGTTTGCGATATGATCGACTTTGGTCTAAGCAGATTTTCTTTTAAAAATAATTTGCTCTTAATTTTAAGTAGAGCGGGGCTAGTTGGGCCACTTTTCAGTTGAAGTCTCATAAATATCAATCTAATTATAATATAACTTTAAGGCTGGGATCAATAAAAAGAATGGAAATCTGGGCTCTTTATAAAATTTTAGAAAACTGAAAATATGTAATCACAGAAGAAAAGTGCAAAAAAGAGCTCCATAATAGACAAAAAGGCTGAATTTATAACAGAATTGTATTCAAAGGATAAAAGCTAAATAATTTAATTTTTAATTTCAAAGCAAACGAAAAAAGCAAATCGAAGTAAGAAATGACAATTCAATTATCGTAGTCGCTATTGCAGTTTATGCAAATAAGAACGACCCTTAGTCCAGGTGAGCACTTTGTATGAGCCCAGTTTCGGCAAGTATGGCACTGTACCCACTCCTCGTCCGGTATACTTTCAGAGAATGCTTCCAAGCACATGAGACATTTATTTCTTAATTCAGGGGTGCAAGTTGGTCCAGCTGGCCCAACTTACCCTACATCTAGTTTGATGAACATAAATTGCGTCATAATTAAAAAAAAACTTAAAACAATTACTTTTTTCATACGGAATACTTAAATGTAATAGGTAATGTGATTCATAAAAAAACTGTACCTTATTGTATTAATTAAGGTGTAGTTAATACAATAAGGTACAGTTTTTCACCACTGAAATAAAAAAAATAATCAAACAATTTTTTTTACTTTTTCACTCCAAAAGAAAAAAGTTCGCGTGGTTCCCCCATTTGCTGATACAATGCAACTGAGACTAGTTTTGCACGGGTTGCTTATTGCGCACATTTCAGTCAGTATGATTATGTTAGTGTAGAACTTGCGGTTCGTGAGTAATTCGCGTGGCCCTACTTGCCCCGTGCCCAACTAGCCCCGCTCTACCCTAATGGTGGCAATGTTTGCTGCAGGGAAATAAGTCCCCGTAATATATATAAAAAATTTCACAATCGAAATGCGGTTTGCAAGACTCTGAAAGTAATCAAAGAAAAATCGACGAATTTCTTACTTTTATTTTCTCGTATCCAGATCAAGCGCCCTGGCATTCGCGGTTCGGTCTTCTTTTTCGTCTCGAGCCAGGGTGCTGGGACTCGACGATTCTCTTAGCTGCGGAGCATTAGATATTGTCCACTTGCTCGATGTGACCGAGCCAATGTAGTCGACGTGTTTTGGCTTTTTGGACTACATACACATCTTGGTACAGCTAGAAGAGTTCGCGGTTGAATCTCTCCTCTATTCGCCCTCCTCGCATACAGGACCAAAAATCCGTCTTTTGTCAATATTGCCTGGTATTTTATTTTCAATGTTGGAACAGCACGGTTCTTCTAAGCCTTGGAAGATCTAGCGACGATACCTCTATCAGACAAAAGAAGATTCATCAACAGATCCGATTGGTTTTGTTAGTTGCATATGGGTCCTAATACCATGTACTATAGTTATAAGGATAATCGGAAGTTTTACCAAAAGGTAAAAAGAACGTGTCATGCCAACAAGACCCGAACGGAGACCTGTAGATACGAGCAAGGAAACCTTGTAGTAGAGTCACAGTCGGTGCTGAGGACATGGAAAAACCATTTCTGCAGACTGTTAAACGGCGAAGACGACACAAATTCCGCTGTCAGGCAGAACGAGCCATTCAACCTGGACGATGAAAGCCAAGATTTCCGTCCACCTGACCAAAATGAAGTGAGGATAGCAATATCTAAGCTTAAGTCCAACAAGGCTGCTGGACCGGACGGCTTAACTGCCGAGCTGTTTAAGGCAGCGGGAGATGACCTGGTAGAGAGCATACACCAACTCGTCTCCAAGATTTGGTCAGACGAAAGTATGCCCGATGAATGGAACCTCAGCATCTTTTGCCCGATCCACAAGAAAGGAGACTCTCTAAACTGCGCCAACTATAGAGGCATCAGTCTCCTTAACACTGCGTATAATATCATGTCTGCTGTACTATGTGAACGCCTGAAACCTTTCGTCAACGATCTGATAGGTCCCTATCAGTGCGGTTTTAGGCCCGGTAAGTCCACGACCGATCAAATATTCACACTACGGCAGATCCTGGAAAAAACCCAAGAAGTCCAGATCGATACTCACCATCTTTTTATCGATTTTAAGGCCGCATATGACAGCATTTATAGAGACGAGCTATACAGAGCCATGTTTAGTTTTGGCATCCCTGCCAAACTTGTCAGATTGTGCAGAATGACGATGAAGAACGCTCGCTGCTCCGTAAAGGTAGGAAACAATCTCACCGAGACCTTTGATGTCAAAAAAGGATGTAGACAAGGCGACGCGCTGTCATGTGACTTCTTCAACATCATTCTTGAGAAAATTGTGCGAAACTCAGAAGCCAACACCAGAGGCACAATTTTCCATAAGTCTGTGCAACTACTTGCATACGCTGACGACATTGACATTGTTGGCAGAACACAGCGAGCTGTCACTGGTGCATTTGCAAGTATTAGTACAGAAGCGGCAAAAATGGGTTTAGTGGTGAATGAGTGTAAAACAAAATATATGCTGTCAACAAGAAGGGACACACAACATCGACGAATCGGACAAAACGTCACGATAGACAGCTATAACTTTGAGGTAGTTCGGGACTTTGTCTACCTCGGATCCGCTTTTAACTCTGAAAACGACATCACCTCAAGCGAAGAATCACTCTTGCCAACCGCTGTTTCTTTGGCCTAAGACGGCAATTGATTAGTAAGGCCTTGTCAAGAAGCACTAAGGAGATTCTATATAAGACTCTCATCATCCCTGTCCTGCTTTATGGCGCAGAAGCATGGACCCTAGCAAAAACGGATGAGGATCTTCTTGGTCGCTTCGAACGCAAAATTCTTCGAGTGATTTTTGGTCCCGTTTGCGTTGACGGGATTTGGAGGGGAATATTTAACAGCGAACTCTACGAGCTGTACAGCGACATCGACCTGGTCAGAAAAGTACGCATTAGTCGTCTAAGATGGTTAGGACATGTAGAGCGAATGGACACCAACGCTCCGGCCCGGAGAGTCTTCGATTCCAACCCGGAGGGACAACGCAGTAGAGGAAGGCCTCGTCTTAGGTGGCGCGCTCAAGTGGAAGGGGACCTCAACCAACTTGGTGTGCGCAACTGGAGGCAGTTAGCCAAAGATCGCGCTAACTGGAGAGGCGTATTGGTTGAGGCCCAGGTCCACCCCGGACTGTAGCGCCACCTTAAGTAAGTAAGTAATATAAGGATAATCATAAAGCGACTCAATGGCTTCTGGGTGAAGGTACATATAATGCAAACTGCGCTCTAACCTAACCTCACCTATTGTAGGTGACGTAAAACTTCATTTCATACCAAAAGTCTCTCATTATTGTTCAGGCCGGTAAGTTTAAAAGATTTAAATAAAACAGCTTTTCTGGCAATATTCCAGATACAATTTTTGCAGGACTGCCATACTGTCATTTCAATTCAGATCACGTAGTCCCTACCGATATTGTAGAGCTGCTGCCGGTTCAAGAATCACGACACTGGCGCCGCAAGGTTAAACTGTTTATACTGGATGCACCTCGCCAGTAGCCCTCTCATCAGCTTTATACGCCTCGCAGTGACCCGAACCCCAGAAAATAGTGACGTTATACTGTTGAACAACATGCCGGTATTTGAGATCCACGTCATCGTTTCACTGCCTTTCTTGACCTAATTTAATGATGCCACTCTAGCAACCTCACAACTAAAATATTGGCTATACGCCTAAAGCATTTCCCTATTCAAGTCGCAACTTCCTTTCACAAAAAAAAAAAGAAAGAAAGGAATTCCAATCAACTTAAATTTCAATCCAGCTTCCAAGGTAATAGGTCTCTCCTCAGCATCCTCACAAAGCACCTTAGATATCTACATGATAACAGCAAAACGGGCGACAACAATGACATAAAATCTCAATACACAAAATGCACTCGAATATATTCGAGTACCCCGAGGACATTGTTCTTCTCGGACCCGCCTTCAAGTACTCGTCTATACGTGCACCACGCTCTGTCATCTGATCGATAAAAAGACGGGAAGCATCGAATATCCTGTCCCGCAATGAATACGAACGTTATCCGAGAAGCCAAAGACTTTTTACAGGATGTGAGTGATATTATGTCAGGATATGCCGATTCGATTACCTTCTTAAATGAAAAACTGTGAAATATGATTAATTCCCAGTGCCGCCGTGTGACCCATGACCGCTACCTGCACAAGAGCATACAAAGAAAACTCTGTGCGATAATTTTCCAAACACACACAAAGGAGAACGAAAAATGTGGGCTCACGGATTATAATACGTGATGTCCATCTGATAAGTAGTGCTTTGAAATTACCTATCCGCAAGGAATGGACATACAGACAGACAGACAGACAGTACAAGGAGCGAACAACCAACTTCCACATTAGAGTTGTTTTTCAGTTTTCTTTCATCTCGATAATATGTTTTGCGTTGCGATACACGTACTCCTATACTTATCAGAATAAAAACTCAATTAGGAAAGTTTTGTGGTTTCAAAAATAAGGGTACTCAAACTTAAAACACCCCCATCAGGCGTATGTTTTTTTTTTTTTTTTGTGGGTATAGTCGATTGTTGTACGCGGTTAGGGAACTGGCTCTTACCCTTAGATCGGTGTGTGTGACCTCGATGGGCGATTCTTTAAAGTGCTTTCAGCTTTCAGCATCTTTTGTAATTTTAATGATTTTTTTTTTGTTCGTCTTCTGCTGTTGAATTGTATCGCAGTTGTTGAATGTAAAGTTGATCTTAAGATTGCTGTCTTTGGGAGAGGTTGATGTGGTCATGCAGGGATTAAAAGAATGGACCGATTGAATAAATTGAATTAGAGCTCGCAGGGGTTGTTAAGTAGAATATTTGAAACAGTTTAGGTAAAGACTGTCGGTCTTTTAAGCTCATTACCGTCTCAATATATGTGAAACTGTGGACTGTCTAAATCTAGCCTTTATACCTTTACATTGACTTTTCACTTGCAATCTGGATCTGGATCAGGATCAGATTGAGTCTGTGAGTTTCTAGTACTCTACAAGGCGCACTCTTTGTTTTGTCAAATTGTGTAGTATTTTTTTAGCACATAAAATGGACTTGCTTGTCACCTTACTAGCTCATTATACCCTCGGCAGAAATCACTTTATGCTCAGTATACAATCTCGTCTGCCCAAACCAACATTTATTGCCATTAATATATAACTACAAACTCTGGTGACCCCTATAACTTTTAAAGGTGACGAGAACACTCATTTGCGTTTACTTTTAAAGCTTTATCTTAAGTTTCCTTACAGCAGTCCAGCTTTGATCAGCATAATCACAATCCCCAAATTTTACCAGTTATAGATATAAAGAACCTCCAGACAGAGCTGATCCATTCACAGATCAACCTCAACATCAAGGCTGTTTTGCCCACTTCTGCAACAAGAGTGGAGCTGCTTTCGTTTTCATTTACACAGATGGTAGCAGTATGTACCTATAGGATGCCAGAACCTACCTATACATACTACTGATGATCCTAGAATAGAGAGAATTGCCTAAAAGCTTTTTTCACTCAAATTTTGAGCTATAATTAACATAACAATAACAATTTAACATTTAAGGTTGAGTCAAAGCCTCAACTAACAAAAAAGTCTCTCCAATTTTCCGGTTCAGAGCTTGCTGCCTCCAGTTGCACAATAAAAGTCGATTGAGGTAGGCTTCTATGTACTTGGGCGTACCACCTAAGGAAAGGTCTTCCTTTACTGCGTTTGTCATTCCAGGTTAGACTCGAAGACCTTACAAGCCTTAGCGTTGGTGTTAATTCGCCCTACGTGTCCTAGCGATCTCAAACGATAGTCAATGTCGCTGTAAAGTTCGCAAAGTTCTTCGTTGTTTCTTCTTCTCAAAAACAGTTCAACTCAAACGGAACCGAAACATTTTACAAAGAATCTTCCTTTCAAAGTGACCAAGGATATCTTCATCTGCTTTCGAGAAAACCCATGCTTCAGTGCCACAAAGAAGGTCTGGGATTATTAGGGTCTTGTACAGATTTGTCTTACTTGTGAGAGATAGGGCTCTACTTTCCAATCTCCTTCTGAGCCCAAAGACACACCAATTGGTAAGAGTTATTTTCCCTTCAGTTTCTCCCGAGATGTTTTTCTAAGACTTCATCGCAATGCCGAGGTAGAAAAAGTCCCTTACTGCCACAAAGTTGCACCTGTCAATTGTGACTCGTCAACATTGGGTGTCCGTTCTTATTGACAGCATGGTGAGGACTTGGTTTTGGTTTCGGTAACCGCCAAAAGTCGCAGGTACGAGCTATAGTTTCTCATTAAATCTGACTGAAATTCGTTGATGCAGCGTTGAATCTAGAATTTTAATGGACGGGTGGATGTGGGCTTTTGGACTTGACCATATGACTTCAAGTAACCCCATAGAAATAGATTAAATTTTCCTGAGTCAACTGGATTCCACACCAAAATTCGCTCCAAACAGTGACACGTTGTCGGTTTATTTTTTTTTTTTCGACTAACACATGTGGGTTCACTGAACCGCAAATGAGGCAATTTTGACGTCTATTCAGTCATCAAGGAAAAATGAGCTTCATCGCTTTTTTACGAAATTTGCTAACTGTCATTATTTTTTAAATATCATTCAACCACGTAGTTTGTTCTTTCGATTAGTGGTTTTTACACTAACCCTAAGCTATCAGGATCAGCTGACTAGTATAGTTTGAGAAAAGCGCCACCGATTCTTATGAAAAATATACCACATTAAGGGTTAGTTCCCACATGACTGGTTGTGTTGCAAACTATATCAATTAGTAAAGCGCAGAGCTGTTGATTACATGGAAAGGAAATTATTTTGTACATAAATCCAAAATCCAGAAAATTTAAAAATAAAAAATTATTCTTCATTTGATTTAATATAATTATCCTTAATCATTATTTCTTGAATCAAGAAAATATCATATCACTTAAACGAACAAGTATTTCCTGATTTAAGTAACGAATTATGTATAGCAGAGTTAAGAAATTTATTCTGAAATCAAGAAGCAATTATTTGGTAGGTGCTATGAATTGGTAACTTAACTTTACACTAGAACATATAGCCTTTTTTGTTTTAAGAAAATAATTGCAATGTTAATAAAATTAATGCGCCGTAGTAGTAACAAATTTTAGTCTCGACTTTAAATTTACGAAAGTTGTGAACTACTAAAATTAAGAGTCGAAACTGAAATTGTTTATTGGTAAGGCCCAATGTCTTTTGTTTGGATTTATATCATTGAGTAGAAGTGGCTGGGAAGCGAGCGGGAGAGGAAAGAGTTACTTGATATTTACTGCTTATAAGAAACAAATTCTTATATCGAGTAAAATATGTACAGCAGAAGAATTTTACTTCTTATCTCGGTGCAATTTTTTGGAGCGTGCTTCCTTAGCCAATACATACAAGAAACAAAGGATGTACAGAAAATAAGGTCGAATTGGAGAGAAATCATAAAGTAAATCAATGAATTTTGTATGCATATTTACACCCTGTCCACTCGATTCATATTTGCTATAAATAAGAACTATGCTTCTCTATGTGATAATGTCTATCTCGAAGGAGTCGCGAACGAGCAAATTTGTTTGCCTTCTGGTTTGCAAACGCATAGTATAAAAAGTCAGTTCATTATCCCCTTCTTACTTAGTAAGTCATTTAAGTCACATTTATTTCTCTATACTATAACTTACTGCATCCGTTGTCTTTACAAACTTTTTAATTCAGTCGGAAACTCTCTTTTTCAGAATTTTTGAAACCATGGGGATATAAGAAGTAGAAGAGATTTTTGGAATACGAATTGTTGCGAGAAGCAGGGTTTCCGCTACATGGACATGGTCACGAGTCACGGCCACTATTTATTTTATTGACGTAGTTTTAATGTAGATATAACATGAAAATTACAAAAGAAAATATTTAGGGTAACCTTTAATTAGAAATAATTAAAATAACGTAATAGCTCTATAAGTTGCTTTTATAAATAAAACTAGCTGACCCGGCAAACTTCGTTTCGCCCAAATTTGTTAATTTGTTAATAAATTCCGACCATGCACCAAGCACTTGCTAATTTATGTAATTCGACCATTTAAAATTCTTTATTCAAAAGTTATATTAAATGCAATAGAAATAAATGATGAATAGCAATGCTGATTTTTTTCAATCAAACCGCAATGATTTTGACGTGTTGTCCAACCTTCCACTTTTTCACTAAATTGACAAACATCCATCGATTATCCTTGCAATAAATTATTTGTCATAGCGAAAGCGAGACGCACGGGAAATTGAAGTCGCACGAATGGTAAATCGTTCTTAATAAGCGAAATCTGCGGAATAAGAATGTTTGCCTTTGAATTTTGAATCATCACTTGTATGATAATTGATGTTAGATCCTTCACCATAAAACAAATGCGATCCGTTGCAAAGTTTCGGTACATTGATGTTTCGCAACAGAATTTTAACTGAACCAACTTTCAAATCCGAATTATGTACATAAATATATAAATTATAAAAATTATAAAAATCGAACGATCCGTCCCCGAGTTATGAGTGCACATACGGACGTCAGACGTCAGTCTCTTTTATATGTAACTGTACCCACCCGGCTTTGCCCGTACCTTTCGTATTAAATCTTGCTCACATTTCGCAAATTGCTTTATTTGGACAGCGTCCATTAATAATTTTCATTATACAACTTTAGAAATAGCGTTTGATTTTATTTTTGAATGGGACGTGCCACAATCCGTTTTCTTATCCCGCTTGTGTTTTTCAAAGTACCACCTATAGGTACGGTGACCATATTTTTAAGAGCCAAACCCGGGACAGAAAAAGTGAAAATGTATAACAGCACACAAATTTCCAAAAAATAACAAAAAATTGTATGTATGTTGGGATGTATGTCCCGTATTTCTTAAAAAAATCTTTTAAAAAAAAACGGGACAGGCTATTGAAATACGGGACTGTCCCGGGAAATACGGGACGTATGGTCACCGTACCTATAGGTCAAAAACTATCCGAAATTTAAAACTGGAAGCAACCATATCCATCTACAAAATTTCAATCAACTTGGTAGCGCTATTTCGGCGATCGGCAACAGCGCCACCGCCATAAGGTTACATCAAAAAAGTTTGAATTGTAAAAGCGCTATGGTTACATTAGATATAATTTAATATGGTGGTTAAGTATTCTTAAATTTTCTAATTTTCCGCGCAATTTTCTTAATTTTTTCTTTCATACGATTTTTCTCCTGTCAATAACAAACACAACAAAAAAAGAATTAGCGAAATCGGTCCAGCCGTTTGTGCGTGATGCTGTGACCAAGGGAAATAATAATATAAAACCTGCAAGAAGAACTCCTAAGAAATAAGAACCAGATATGAGAAAATTAATTCCGAATAAGAAATTGCACGATTAAAGTATAAGTGATTGACGTAAGAGAAAAGTTCATTCGGAAAAATTTCCAATTTTTCGTCTCGGTCCTCTTTTTAGTCCCCTTTTTTTCGAAACAGCAGGCTTAGATCATGTTGCACATGTTGCTTAATCAATACCTTGGTATTAATATATTTCTGTAAAATTAGCCTTGAGGGTACGCGTACTTAATTTTTTTTCTACCAAACACACGTGAGACTTCCCAGGCAAGCCTGTGTTTTATTCACAAGCAATGCACCCACCTATTGGCCTGACCTATGGTAAGTAAAACTTGAGTTTCATAATTAAAAACGTGTATAAAAGATCGACAGCAAACAAATGTGTTCACCCACAAGGCCCACCCCGCTATAAAGCCTTGAAAATATATCTACATGAAATTCTGCCTAACTATTCATTACACTGAATCATATTCATTTACTCAACTCGCTCGTCTTGCGATCCATCAATGGGCATCCGAAAAAGCCCGCATCGATGACTAATCTGCGCAATGGATTTGTGAATGAAACCATCGCAAAGTCGAGTCGTCGTCTTCATCATCGTCGTCGTCGTCGGAAATGGGAGAATCCAGGTATACGTTTCCGAACTGTGTGGTCGGTTATTGATCTCTGGATACATATTACATTCAGTGGTTCGTCTTCGCCTTTTGCACTGCTGCCTCTGGTCCGTCGTCATCGGGCTGCAATAGGGTTTGCCCCGAGTGCGTGGGCAGTCACCAGATGCAATTCTCTCCCCGTCGTAATTCATAATTCTCCGGCAATGAAAAATCTAGCGATTCAGTTTGAGACCGAATCGCAGAGACGGCTTCGCCTGTGCCTGTGCGCCTCCATCACTTTTGTTTGGATGTGTTCCAGTGTCCATTATGTGTTTAATGATCCGCAGTCAGCGAAGTGTATCTATGGTACAATGTACACACCTTTCATCAGATTCAGACGCTCGCCCATATATCCCGCCAACTCGTGGTTAATTGTGTTTGGCCCGTTTCGGATTGCCTTCTGTGATTGTTACTGTGCCTGGGTATCGCTTAATGGTGCGCACACACTCCTCGGCGTCACAGTCAGCGTCAGCATCAGAGTATCAGAGTCGAAGGTATAGGTTTTCTTTGAATTGCCATTTATGTTGCCTAAATGATAATGATGATGTTGTAAGTGACAGAAGTGAGCAGTTAAAATGGACAAATAGGAAACTAAGCTGTCGTAGGTTGTAAATAGATTTTCTGATGGTTGACATATATGACAGGTTTAATATCAATTAAAATTTCCAAAGGCAGTCGTATTCATTCGTCTCATGGTGGTCAGTTCTTTTTCAATTTAAAATCGGTGTGTGCTGAACTTATGGCAAGGGGCGGTCATAATAGTTCAATATTTTAGTCTTATATTGTGTGGCTGGGTAATTTCTATCTTTAACTCGGTAGTATTTTTAGTGGATGACTGAGGGAGGTTCACCACCGGAAATTGCAAATTACATGTAACGGGTGATTTTTTAAGAGGTTTAGAACTTTAAAAAAAAAAAAACACAAAAAATTCGAAAAAATGAATAAAATATTTATTTGAATCGATAGTTTGAACCTTGCAATATAATGTTTAAAGATAATTTCATGCAAATGTTGACCGCGGCTGCGTCTCAGGTAGTCCA
The DNA here is from genome assembly GCA_946477585.1 of Cheilosia urbana. Taxonomy (NCBI): domain Eukaryota; kingdom Metazoa; phylum Arthropoda; class Insecta; order Diptera; family Syrphidae; genus Cheilosia; species Cheilosia urbana. Next base: position 58,406,913 of record OX297854.1, on the reverse strand, counting down.
TCCGCTGAGTCCAATTTTGGCATACTCTTTCACACATATCGGCCGGTATCTCACGAATGAATGCATGGATGTTGGCTTCCAGTGCGTCAATCGAAGCGGGCTTGTCCCTATACACATTAGCCTTGACATACCCCCACAAAAAATATTCTAATGGTGTCAAATCGCACGATCTAGGCGGCCAATTGACCGGCCCGAAACGTGAAATTAACTGTTCACCAAACTCGCCTCGCAATTGCGCCATTGTTTCGCGTGCTGTGTGGCATGTGGCACCGTCTTGTTGAAACCACATATCATGCAAGTCAATAACTTCCATTTCGGGCAAAAAAAAGTTTGTTATCATCGCTCGGTAGCGTTCACCATTGACAGTAACTCTGCGATTCGCATCATCTTTGAAGAAATATGGCCCAATAATGCCGCCGGCCCATAAACCGCACCAAACAGTGGCTTTTTCGGGATGCATTGGTAGCTGTTGCAATGCTTCTGGCTGATCTTCACTCCAAATGCGGCAATTTTGCTTATTTACGTACCCATTCAACCAAAAATGAGCCTCATCGCTGAACACAATTTTTCGATAAAAAAGCGGATCCTCGGCCAGCTTTCCAAGAGCCCATTCACCAAAAATTCGGCGTTGTGGTAGGTCGGCTGGCTTTAGTTCTTGCACAAGCTGTATCTTAAAAGGCTTTACGCACAAATCCTTCCGCAAAATTTTCCACGTAGTGCTGTAATAAAGGCCTAACTGCTGGGAACGGCGCCGAATCGACATTTCGCGGTCTTCTGTCACACTAGCTGATACGGCCGCAATATTTTCTTCACTACGCACAGTACGTAAACGTGTTGGTGGTTTAATGTCCAACAAAGTAAACTTGGTGCGAAATTTGGTCACAATCTTCCGAATAGACTGCTCAGAAGGTCGAGAATGCCGATCATAAAATGGAAGCAGCGCGCGATGAACATTTCGAACCGAGCACGAATTTTGATAGTAAAATTCAATAATTTGCAAGCGTTGTTCATTTGTAAGACGATCCATGGTTAAATTGCAAACCAAACTGAAGCTGCTTGACAGTGACACAAGGTACTAAACACACGTCAGCTGTCAAAACCAGTGTTGCCAAAACCAAACCAGCTAAAAAATCACCCGTTAGATCTTTTCGCGGAGATCATTCAGATGCAAAAGTTTAACAAACTTCGAAAGACGTCCTGTGAAAAGTACTCGGTTTGTCCGTTTATATAGCCTTCAACACCCCATAGTTAGGATGAAGATTAAATTCAATTCAGTTTATTAATAAGACATTCACTTTTTTTTTTGTTGACCTCTTCTTTCAACAATTGCAACCCTTGCTTAAGATTATTTATTTCCTTAAGCAGTGTCTCATTCGGTTGGTTAGCCGATCTCTTTCATAACATGCTTTTAAATATTTAGCCTTTAATGTTTCATTTGTTTCTTATTTTTTAGATGGGGGTGTTCTCTCTACCCTTTTATTTCTCCCAAACGGGTTGTTAGAAATAAACGGCCACCCCAGAATCCACGGAACTGATTCGAAGACGAAGAGGGTCGATTTACCAAAGTAACTGACCTACCACCAGGGGTAATTATATCTTCCGTTTTGTTCATTGCATATTTTTGCTAACTAACTTTTGTAAAAAGTCTAAATCTTTTTTTTTTTGCACAGCCGCTCCTGACATGGTGACCAGACGCTGACCAGGGAGCCGCCCAATATGGCTCAAACACATCTGGATTTTTGTGACTTAGGGTCCGCGGGGTCTTTACGTCCGAAGTCCGATACCTCCCTCTATCTCTAGAGAAGTACCATTGCGGGGTACATAGCACATAGTAAAATCTTACATTCCTGTAAACATTGACAGAGCTGCAGATCAAACTTGGAAGGACTTTATAACTGCGTGGAGTACCATTCCAGTAGAGTAAGTTCAATGTTTAATAGACTCTATGCCCAGACGCCTTGCAGACGTTATTGCGGCAAAAGGAGAAAACACAACTTATTAAGTAGGTAGTTATTTTAAATACCCGTTAACTGGAAACTTAAAAAAAAAATGTTCGCATCCTTTTATAGTGAAAATGAAAAAAACCGGGCTTGTGTAAATAATGTTGCATGATGTGATCGATGAGTGTGTCACTTACTTTTGTATGATTTTACTGGAATTCACGGACCTTGGAGGACGAGACTTAGCAGCGAACTCTGCAAGCTGTACAGCAACATCGACCTAGTAAAAAAAATATGCATCAGTCATCGAAGATGGCTACGAAATGAGCGAGCAACGATCCATCTTCGATTCGAAACCACAGGGGCAACTCGCAGTAGTGGAAAACTTCGCCTTAGATGGCAAGTTGAAAGATCCAACCCGGAAGGAGCATGAGCAGAGCATTCAAATCTTGTCTTGAACTGAGTCTTTTCTATTTATTTATAGAATAAATCCAGTAGCTATAGACGCATACAAAAGGGAAATACATCTCTTGAGTTAGGTAAGGTTAGGTTTGTGGGTATACGGCAGAGCGAACTCTGCAGTACCCCACTTAGGTCCATGTGGACCCATTGTGATGCTCTTGTTGGGGGTTAACCGATGTCGGTGGCGTTGTGTTCCCTCTCGGTTACTCGACCGTGTCCAGCCATCCAGATCTATTTATGAGCCTGTAAAGACTAGATAAAGAGACATCCAAGTCTCCTCAAGTTCCTGTATTTCATGGGGAAGTAGTATCTTCCAAATGTTCTGTTCATCAAGTGGCATTGAAATGAGCATTGACAGTGGAAGTGATGCGTGCCCTCTTGTACCTCCTCAGCTCCGCAAACCATGCATATAGGGTGAGCCGAAAAAATTTAAAAAACATTTTTCAAGTTGTAATACCGCGGAAAAGTTGCTAATAGTAGAGACTAAAAAGGGGAGAAAAATGTAGATATGTATAGGATAATTTTTTTTATTACCTACTAAACTTAGTAAAATTAGAATGTTTAAGCTATATTCGACTCTTACTCGAACCGAAAATAAATAAATAGTTGGCGCAACAGGTCCGGAGAGACCCTAGGCCTAGCTTCTCACAACCATTCGTTTTGTGTGAGTTTTTCATTTTTGGAACGAATGGAAGGGATCTACAGTTTTATGCCGACTCCAAACGGCTAATTGAGAAGCTCTTACAAGACATTTATACTCTCGGATGTTTGTCAGACGTTCGCGAGAGGTAGCGCAGCGGAAAAAACCCTACAAAGGCGGAATTGGGTTTTTGCGGGATTCGAACCTTGAACCCCCGCATAGCAGTCCAACACACTAACCACTATGATTTTAAAAAAAAAAAGGTTCTTATCAGGCAAGGTCTGCAAAAGCACATGTCGCAACCCGCTTGGGTCAACGACCTGAATGCTCCCCCAGCCCCAACCTACCGCCTCGCAACGTCATTGTTCTGTCAGTCTGCATTCATTTCTCGTGTTTGATGTGTGCTTTGTTTAGTCTTCCAGTTAATATTTTGTCATTTTGCATCTATTTCAATTTTGGTTTTATGCTATTTGTTTGTGTAACTTTGTGACTTAACGGCAATATACTATGGCTGCACCTAAGAAAATGATTACAAGGCAGGTATTTGAGTGCCCTACATTTGGTACCTCCACAAACCTCCTACTAGCGAGGACGTTATTCAGTGGTGCTCACAGGAAAGATACGATTTGGGGCTTAGGGTTAATAATAAAAGCGTCAGTTTATCACAAGTTGCCAGTACAGTAGCTAACAATATAAATAAAATTTGTATCAGAAAGCATCTATCCCAACGGTTCCGGATAAGAGAATCGTGCAACTTATAAATGCGCTACATGATAAATATTACATCCTACGAAAATCATATGCACGGGATGAAAATTAAGATTTGTTTAAACTGAAAATTGACGAGTTTAAACAAAAATGCTCATTGCTTTTTGACGTTGCAGCTTGCAAATGCTCCATGGCTGTTAATTGCTTCTGTAAGAAAACCCAAATTGTACAAGATCAGATAACATTCCTGCTATTGATCTAAGGTTTGTTTACTTATAACGAGTACATGGAATAGGGAAAATTGCAGAGCTGGATTTGACTGAAACAAAGAAACTTAATAAATCATTAGAAAGGAAATCGCGTGACATCCACTAAAAATAAAACCAATATTCTTCCACTAAAGATAGCGAAAGCGACCAAGATTTTAAAATGTCAAAAAAGTTTCCTCAAAAAATAAAAAACAGATGAGAATTCAGTTAAAATCTACTGCATTACTCCGCGATCGCTATGGAGTTTCTGATCGCGCTACTTCTGCAATCGCATCAAGTGTTTTGCACGACTATGGATTAATTACCGATTCTGACGTCTCCCGGGTTATAGACAAAAACAAAATAAGAAGAGAAAAACAAAATGTTAGGCCTGATCTGTGGATTAAATCTGACGAATTTCCACTACAAGGTCTCTATTTGGATGGGAGGAAGGACGACACTTTAGTCGTAGATACAGCTCATGCGAAACGTTAAGCTGGACATAAACTAAGTATTAAATAGACCGTCAGCTCCGCCCACTTGAAGAGAGTTTGCCTACAAGCTGTTTTCCGTGTTGCTATGTGCGAAAGTACGTGTGCCATGTTAAAGTAGATTAGACGCACGCATACACTTGCACATAGGAACCTGACAGATGACTGACAATTAATTCTGTGGTGACATTGGAAAAAATTCAAATAATTTTAATATTAGGCCGTTATCGGGACGTGTTAAGAAAACGGTGGGTATGATGTGGTGAATTTAGTTTCAATTTATATTTTTTCATTAAAGCGAATATTATAAGGACTTCTTTTATTTCTCCTAGGTAATCCATACAGAATACAGTACATGATGTTTACATTGTGGTTGTGAACAATGGAAATCGATGAACTATAGGGATCATTTGCAAAAATAAAATAAAATCTTTAAATAATTATTTGGAATTTACTGATAGCTATTCATTTTTGTATCTGTTCTTTCCCATACAGCTAAAAAAAATAAACCCATTTTTGTTGGTTGTAGCTAAGTGCAATGAAAATTTAGAAAAAAAAAAAAATACAATTTAAAAAAGTTGCCAGAAAATTTTTTTTTTTTTGTCATACGATGAATCGATTTTCAACTACCTACAAATTGGTTGGCCATCAGAATTTCTATACATTTTTTTTTGTTATGTCCTATTAATTGAAGGTTGTATATAATTTTGGAAGGTAAAATTTCGAAAATAAATCTGCACCAAAATAGTATAAAAAACAACAGGCCGAATTTAATGGACCTAAGAAAAAAGTTATTTTCTAAATAAACATTATTCATAGTTATTCTCGGCTGACTCTATTGTTTTCATTTATTGCTTTAGTTGAAAATTCTTTTCTGTATCAAATTGGTTCAAATCTTGTAATAAATTTAGTTTCTTTGTTTTTGATTTATTTATTTTTTTCTGTTATTACACGGAGACTACATGAAAAGATTACAACTCAAATATCGTACGCACTCAGAAATGTTGATAAATCTCCATTGAACGCCAACAAATTTTTAATTTTAATATTCCTTATCAATTATTCTTGCCTTTGAATTCGTTGCTTTTTACTTGTCGACATTCACTGGCGAAATAATTTTTCGACCAAACGAAAATACACAACAGTAATAACAGTAAGAATAAAAATGTCTTATTCTATTTCCATGAATGAATATTTCTCAGTCTATTCCTTTATTTATATATTTATGACATTAGTAATTAACCATTTTGCAAAATACATGTTTTCGTGGTGAAATAAAAAAACGAATTATGACTCTCAGAACGCATCCATCAGCTGATAGAATTTCACTTAATACAAATAATCTCAGTCAGTGTTCTTAGCAGTCTCTCTTTATTTTTCCCTGGAAGCGTGGGCATTTTTCCCTTTCCATCGAAATCAAATTCCCTCGATTTGTATATGCAAAAATCCTTCTTTTAGAAGTACATAGAATGTTTATTATTCGGAAAGAAATTCACATTAATTTAACCTAGAGTATAAGAATTGCAGTTTGTTAACATTATAATGATTATTTCTTGGTACTAGAAATTGTTTGATAAAGGGAAATCTGGATTTTTATGGACGTTTAGTGTGTTACAATGTAGTTTGAATGTTTTCATGTCAGATTCCTTATATCTTCACAATTTGGATGCTTTATTCCTGCTTGTCACATAAGGTTTTTCGACCATCAAAAATTTCTACAAAAAGGTAGAAATACCACGATGTAGGATGACTGCTGTGTATCATTTTTTCATTTTACCCCCTCCATTTAGAATTATTTTTATTTTTCTGCTTCACTCGTATTCACGGATAGAAAATTTAAGAGAGAATATCTTTTCAAAATTTGCGGGGGGAATCGGGTAGGTGCGCGGGAGCTGACGGTGTATTTAACACTTAGTTTATGACATCGGATATGGGTGTTTTCATAAACGTCTGCCTAACTAAGATCTGCGTAAGACGTGTTCACAAAGTCAGATTTTTGATCGAACAAACGCAGATGAGTTGCAGAAGATATGTTCGTAAACGTCATAAATGTCATCAGCGTCTGGCAGATTGTGCATCCATATTTTTTGACTGCAGAAAGCGCGGGAGGTAAAAAATTGTAAAGTGCGAAAAAAGAGTTTTATGGGCAATTTTTTATGTGTTTCCACAATTAAATTTAAAATTTTTTAAGGGTAAAAGAAGCTGCGTCGTGGAATGTCACGAAAACCAAACTATTGTGATGATTTTTTTGATTTTTGTGTGACGTTTATGAATATTTAGTGACTACTTCAAATTGTACTAAAGCAGGCCTGCACACGTGCTGCAGAATAAGTGTATTCATAAATGCAGCAAAAAAGAAAGACGATTGTACTAGCGCAGATTTTCGACGTTTATGAAAACATGTTACTCCAGTTACTCCAAATTCAGGAAGCTCTTCAGACGTTGTTACTTTTATTATTTCCTATATCTGTCTGGTTCTGGGCATTTCTCTTGACATGTTAGTTGTCATAGGATGCGATGCCACTGCGGTTAATACAGGTTGGCGAATCAGTCTGATTCGCCGAATCGAAATATATTTACATCTTTACAATGGGCAGTTTATCTTCTCCATTTCAATGAACTCCCGTTTCGACATCTGTTTCAATACCTAGATGGTAAATCTATCTGTGATGGAACGAAATGGCTTTTTCGCCCATCCAGAACATTTAATGTCATGACATTTCGTCGCCTGTGAATTGTTTTGTTCCATACGCCACTTTTGTCGTTTTTGAGATATGAACGGATTCTATGGTGATTTTGTTAGCTCTTTTTAAATCTGTGATTGGATTCGCTCTATGTGTTTCCAATCCCGAGATATCGAGCATCGACTTTGTCCCATATCCACCAAAATAAACAGTTTGTAGAATTGTTTTGTGACATAAATCATTTTTTGGCGTTCGGGAAAAACGTTCCATATAATTTGTTTGCAAATTTTTGGCGAGAATTTTTTTGTTCCACGTGCATATTACTGCGACAAGGGATAGACAAAATATTAACGAAGTTGAGAATTGGTTTGTCCTACGTGGACTTGTGTTAAAGAAAAGCTATGTACCTATGTGGGAAACTGATCGTGCTGCAACTGTAAAACTGCTTTTATTTATTTTTTATTTTGTGTGTTTTAATAAAAAATTATATATTTTAATGTATTGAAAAAATCAGTTTCAAAATATATAGGAGGTGGGACAATAGGTAGTAAAAAAGTAGACTTTTATGTAAATTAACGTAGCGTGTAAACGGTTTGGCAAACTCTTTATAAGACTAACTTCTAGTTAAAAAAAAATCCTATCACACGGCTTCGGATTACCAAGTACGCCAAAGGCGTATGGAACAAAACAATTCTCAGGCTACGATTTAATGACGGGTTGGGGTCAAAATTCTTTTTACAAAATTCTGCTTTCAAAATTCTGTTTTCAAAATTCAGCTTTTCAGAATTCTGCTTTTCAAAATTCTGCTTTACAAAACTCTGCAGACAATAAAAAAAAAAGTTTGGAAAGTGTTAAGAAGCGCGCACTTTTTCTACTTCCCAAACTTTTTTATTGTTTGCAGAATTTTTTAAAGACAATCCTCTCACTTGCTTAAGCATAAAGTTGTAACGATGCTTTCGTTACATACTGTTTTATTCTACTCAACAGCCGATCGACTGTTCCGCCGGGACTGTCGAAAGACGGACCTGAAGAAAGCCGGGACTGTCGAAAGACGGACCTGAAGAAAGCCGGGACTGTCGAGAGACAGACCTGAAGAAAGCCGGGACTGTCGAGAGACAGACCTGAGGACCGCCGGGACTGTCTAAAGACGGACCTGTAGCAACTCGGATCATTAGACCGTGAGCCAGTACAGCACTTGGAGCCTGGGTACACCCACAGCCCCGATCTCCCAAACGGAACCACAACCAAGGACCAAATCGCTGCAGCTGAATTGTAGACCGTAAATAAGCTAACTTTAGAATTGGTTGAAATATTTTAAATCTGTAAAATTGTAGAATTCTTTGAAAGGATTGTCGAATCATTTGGCATTTCTGGAGATTGTTTGAAACATTTGGCATTGTTTGAACTATAGAATTAGTTAAATGGAATTTTAAAGCTATAGAATTATTTCACTTGTCATTTTTTGAACTACAGAATTGTCTGGATTGAATTGTATAATTGTTTTTTTTTTTAAATATATATTGTAAGTCTAAGAAGACGTAATAAAGAAAACTCTTTTACCTAAAGTTCGTGTTTCTTTAGGAAGGACCTTGGCGATCCGGTGAGCTAACCTCAGCCTAGACAAAAAGCACATCACAAAGTGTAGAGACATTTTATTTTTTTAAGATTGCAGAGTTATTTTACAATTACTTTTCCAAATACCAAGTAGTGTTTTTTGCTATCCCTTCGGAACGTGTGCTGTGATAGTGTTATACTCATAATGAATGTTTCAATCGGGTTGGGGTCAAAATTCTGGATGGGTCAAAATTCTTTTTACAAAATTCAGCTTTCAAAATTCAGCTTTTCAAAATTCTGCTTCACAAAATTCTGAAAACAATAAAAAAGGTTTGAAAAGTGTTAAAAGTGCGCGCTTTTGAACACTTTCTAAACCTTTTTTTTATTGTTTGCAGAATTCCTCTTCGCACTTACTTAATCATAAAGTGTAGAGACGTATTTTTTTAAGATTGCAGTGTTGTTTAGAGTAGACAATTACTCTTCTAGGTTTTTTTTTTTTTTTTGTTGCTATCCTTTCGTGAACGTATGCTGATAGTTTTATACTCATAACTAGCGACCCGCCCCGGCTTCGCACATAGGGTTCAGCCTGCGTTTGCAATGTAAGCGGAAAAAATGTAATTATTAACGACATCACATTAGAAAGCTCAAAAAATAACAGTATTTCTCCACTATTTAATGGATGTTATTATACATATGAACCTTCCTCTTCAATCACTCTATCTATTAAAAGCGACTTTGCTTTATACTACGTAGTGATGAATGTTTCAATCGTTAAATATAATAAAAGGAAATATGATTTAAAAAAAAAAAAAAAAAAACAAATAAGAATAATTCTAAAAAAGAGAGCAGATCTTAGCCATATTGGTTTTCTTAACCGATTATCAAAAAATATAACTCTTTCGTTACGGAGTTCCGACCCATTGTTATCCTCCCGTTTCTATCAAAGGTGTTTGAGAAAACCATTATGAAGCAGATACAAACATATCTATCGATTAACAACCTGTTAACTACCTGTCAGTCTGGTTTTAGACCTAAGCGCAGCTGCAAATCTGCCCTACTTTTTGTTACTGACGAAATAAGAACCGCAATGGACAAGGATCATATTACACTTCTAACGCTTTTAGACTTCTCAAAGGCTTTTGATACCGTTAACCATTCAATTTTATGTAAGAAACTGCGTAATTTCTTTTGGTTTTCTATAGAATCCTGTAAGCCTATTCTCTCGTACCTTAGCGGAAGGCAACAATGCGTGGTGGCAAATGGTCAATCATCGACCTTTCTCAATGTTTTGAATGGAGTGCCACAGGGATCAATTCTTGGCCCAATTCTCTTTACATAAATGAGCTTCCAAAAGTTGTGTTCTCCAAGTCACTTGAAGTTTCATTCCCACAAAAACCAAACTTCTTCTTGCCAAAACGCTTCTACTACCCATTATGTTATATGGATGTGAAATTTTTTGCAACTTGGACTCTGCCACTAACCGCAAATTAAATGTCGCATACAGCAGCGTCGCGTGAATTATTTAGATGGGTGTGCAAATTCTTTAAAATTATACATTTTTTAGAAATATCAATTAATTGCCTGAAAACACGTCCCATTTATTGTTTTCTCAATCATTGTTTTCCTGTTTTTGATATCTTATTTTGTTTTCAAAATAAAATATAGTAAAATAAAACTTTCGCATACAAAATCAAAAGCACCGCACGAAACTGCAACCCCAATCCCCAACCACTTAAACGAAAAACTAAGTTCAACCATTCATTTATCGGCTTTCGTGCACAGCTTTTATTTGCACGAGTATCGCCAGATCGGGGGATTTATCCCTTTTTGTGGGATTTTCGCACTTCAAATAAGCTAAAAGGGTAAAAGGGATTTTTCAAACCTCATAGTACAAAAAAAGGGATTTTACTTTTTGATCAATTTTTATTCATACTTTGCTAGTTTCATTAAGAATACAAAAATCAACCTAAGATCCAATTAAATATAATCATGTTCAAAAATGTATATTATAATGTAACTTGTATTCGGTAAAAATAAAAAAAACTAAAAGCCCGATTCTGGCAAACCTCACTGATACGTCACAAGTCACAAAACCCTCACAAGGTGAGGTGAAATTTATTTTATGAGGTTGTCGTATTCTGTCAGCACACTCTCAACTTGCGAGGCTCACAATAACAATCGAAACTGTGATATCCTATGGAGCAGGTCACAAAATTGAAAACCAGTCATAACGGCTCATAAGTGACAATATTTGTATTGGATGACATACTACTCAATGACCCGAAAATTCCATTTCATGCTATATTTATAATCATTTCGGGAAATATAGATATTTGTTGGCGGATTTGATTAGTGACAAATGTCGGAAATAATTATTTTTCTTCAGTTCTAAAACATTTCTGTGTTAATAAATATTTCGCGTATTCGCGAATCACAATAAATCTCACAAGAAATCAACCTCACAAGGTCTTGTGGCTTGTGAGGGCTCACAACGGCAAAATAGATGCTTATTTTAATTTTATATTTCGTGGGATGAATTTGGGATTTTTGAAATTTTGGCGAGGGATAAAAGGGATTTTTTGGGTATAACCGTGGGATAACCTGCTTCTAAAGTCTGGCATCACTGTCTTGTAGAGGGATATAGTTGGAGTTGGATGAATTTATTTGATGAAATCAACAGAATGGTGCACAGCGAGTTTTTGTACGAGTTAATTTTTTTTTTCTCAGCGGTGAAGGAATTTTGAAAGAAGATTTATGATTTATAATTTATAAAGGATGAATATGAATAGGTATGGTGTAGGCCAGCGGTTCTTAAACTTTTTAAGCTGTGGAACCCTAAACAAGACACAAATATATTTCGGAACCTCAAATTTTAACGGGCTATAAAATGAAAAACAACACCATTTAAAAATCAAGTTTTTTATTTAAGATATTTTTTTTTCAAGGTTAGTGTGAAGAATGGAACTGTTTCATTGTTTGATTTATAATTTTTTTTAAATTGACTTCTATCTCCGAAAGCTGTATTCGTATATCTGGGGCAGCGTCCATTCTCGATCTGTACTTCGTCTTTGCATAAGTATACGCTGAAAAGCCTGCTTCACAGCGATACGTTGGGACAAAAGGGAGCAAATTTAATATAGCCTGTTTGGCAAGTTCCGGGTATTCACTCCTAATACCAACCCAAAATTCGTTCAATGGTACAGAATTAAATACATGTTTTAATGAAGAAGAACTCTGCAGATCTATAAGAGACTCGTTTTCCGAAATGCTTAGTGCCGTAGGCTGAGTTTTTATTAAAAATGGATTTTGTACCCAATCGATATCAGTTTTCGTATCTGGAAAGTAATCTAATAAAGACCTTTCTAGACTTACCAAATGTCCAGCGATCATATTGCCAATATCTGCCCTGAGCTCTAGCATGTTTTCTTGCAAGAATTCATGTAAAACTGGAAAACATTCAACATTAGGCGTGTTTTTTTGAGCTTCTATCTCAGCAAAGCAAAGCAAAGTAGGATTTTCAGCATGCGATTACAACAACTACGCCCTACTTGACACTTCGAGGAATCACAGTAGTTGTTGTAATTGCGTGCTGAAAATCCTACTTTGCTTTGCTTTGCTGAGTTCGAAGCTCAAAAAAACAGGCCTATTGTTCTTTTGTACGCAGGTAAGCCAAAAATTAATTTTTCTTTTTAAAGCTGCCAGCTTGTCTCTCGCAAAAAATACTGTTACGGATTTTCCCTGCAAAGCAGTATCAGTTTCGTTAAACTTTTCAAAAATGTCTGCAAGGTAAGCTAGTTTTGCTATCCATAGCTCATCATGCAATACGTCAAAAATGTTTGCAGTTGAAGACATATTTTTGTCCAGATCGAAAACTTTCAATTCATCACGAAGCTGAAATAATCTAAATAAAGCTTCTCCTCTGGAAAGCCATCTTATTTCCGTGTGCAATAGAAGTGATTCGTACTGACTTCCCATATCTTCGCACGCTTTTTTGAACAATCTCGATTGGAGAGGACAACTTTTCACGAAATTTACAATCTTTACAGCTTCATCAAGAACTTTTTTCAAATCAGTTGGTATTCTTCTTACCACAAGTGCATAATGATGCAAGATACAATGACTGCTGTTACTTCCTGGCGCAATGTTTTTAATTTTTGACACGACCCCTTTAACCTTTCCTACCATTGCTGCGGCTCCGTCGCTACATAAATCAATACATTTTTCCCAATTAATGCTGTGTTTATTCATAAAACAATTTATGGCCTTGAATATTTCTTCACCAGTTGTATTGGTTTCCAAAGGTGTGCAGATGAGCAAATCCTCTTGAATAGATGTGTCGAAGGGATACCTCACGAATACAAGAAGTATTGAAAGGCCGGCGACATCCGTGCTTTCATCGAGTTGTATTGCAAACATATCACAAGCATTTAATCTGCGAACGAGTTCATCTTCAATGTGGTCAGATATTTTGTGTATCCGATCGGACACAGTGCTGTTTGAACATTGAACTGCTGCAACTCTTTTTGCCGCGGCTTCTCCAAGTATGCAACGGATTGTTTTTAACATACAAGGTTTAATTAAAGACTCTGCGATAGTGTGTGGCTTTCCAGATCGAGCTATCCTGTAGCTTAGGAGAAAAGATGCCATATTTAAAAAAGAAAAAAAAAAGGAAATTTAGGCAGTCACGAGCGTTGTGGAAACAAACATAAACACAAGACACAAAATTGAAATTTTATTCCAATTTCATTCTGGCAGAAACTTTATAAAAGCTGTGCATGAACGATTCATTCTTTGTGAGATAGTGTGAAGTACCTCAAAAGCTGTGTGTGAACTATACTCACACGCATTCATGGTTTGATGTTCGTAATTTTCTTTGCAAATGGGATGTTGCTGCACCATTTTTTTTTTTACTTTTTTTCTGAATTAGGGGTAGCTCACACTTCAATAAAAACAAATAAATGTTTGTAATTGCATACTTACTAAAATTATTTTTGTTGTTTACTATTCTTAATTCAAGAAAATCGCGGAACCCTGAAAACTCTTCCGTGGAACCCCAGGGTTCCGCGGAACACACTTTAAGAACCGCTGGTGTAGGCTGTAGCTGTTGGCTGTGTTATGGAGGTTTTATGGGTTATGGAATTGTGCATATCATTATTTGTGTGTTATTATTATTACAGTGTCTGATGAGGGACTTATTTTCGTTAGATCAGGGTGTGCAATGCACACCTTGCACACCCTGACGAGACGCCACTGGTCGCATATAACAACATTGCCCGTTATGTCTATAATCTACGCCGCTATGACCACGTTTCCTCTTTTGCTGTTCGCATTTCTGGCTGTAGTCTAGACAATTTATTAAATTTTCGCTCACTTAGCTATCTACATGAAATCATTCAAACAAAACAGCCTGATTATTTACACTGTAAGCTGAACTTCCCTCATTCAACAAGGTCTTTTGCTCTTATATTACCTCGTCACAATTTTCTTGTTACTGAGCGTCAATTTTTCGTCCATGTTATTCGCCTTTGGAACTCCCTGCCCATAAGTATGAGAAGTGTAAAGAGCACAAGAAGATTTTAATGTTTACTTTTCAACTATTTGGCAAATCTTTGATAATTTCTATTTATTTATTAATTTTTATTTTTTATTTTTTTGTTATTGCTTGTTTTCTCTTTTTAAATTTTGTTTCCTTTTTAATAAATATATAATAATGTAAATAGCTTAATAAATACATTAAATTCAAATTCCTAAATTAATTTAAAGGCTTTCAAAAATTTATAAGACTCTTGTCCTACTTTGTAAGCGATTTTGAAATAAAATACCTAAATACCTTTCTAGCTTTTTTTAGTTTCTTAACGGGCAGACAGACAGACATCATCGTAATGTCAGAATGATTAACATCTCGAGTTAGAAATTTTGTACGAAAGTAATACTACTACGTATAATGGAGAAAGTTAAAAATGTCAGTAACGGTGAAATAAAATCACATAAATTCAAAGTGACACAGTCCCTAATTGGGATAGAACATTCAATGCATTCGGCTTCCCAGTCCTTACAGAAGCCTCAGGAAAAGTTTGCGGAGCTGAGTCTGGGGATGGGGATGGATCTATCAGAACGACTCTGCTGTCAAGGTCAACATTGCCAAACTTCGCCCATAAATCAAATTTCAAAGTTCCTTCAGCTTAGAATGAATGAAACCCTAGATGATCAATTGTTTCATATGAGTTTCTTGCACTAATGACTCTTTCTTCACACAAAAACTTTAAATAAAAAAAAATGTGTATTTTGTTTACAAATAAATAAATAATAATATTTTTCTAAAAACATGTTCGACACTCTCCCATTTCACATATCAATGCCGGCTTAGTCCACATTTCAAAAATAACTCCTGGGACAAGTTGTCAATATTTGAAAAAGATTTACTAACTTGCTAACTACCCATTCCCCATGCAAGCCTTAGCAGCAAGCCTGGCGACTTCTGCTTCGTTCGACCGACTCGAAGCTCCATAAGTGCAACTTTCCACTCTGTATGCGGCGTAGACGATTGTCCCGTTCCACATTGGTGTGCACACGACACACTAACAACAACTTTCAGTGAGCCCCCTATGAACATACACACACCGGCAGAGGTACTACTTGCTGACAGTGAAATCCGTAAAATATCTCCGGTGGCTGAGCACTAAGCACCTATGCGATCAGTTCCCAACATAATTCGCTAAATGTCATTAAACGAGATCATTGTCCGCGACGATAGTCATTCGAGTTGTGCTGCTATCTGCTACTACTTACCATATACACCAGATCCCACTTGAGCATGAGCACTTACTTCAATCAGCGTTAGGTGTGTGTGTTGCATAGAAGACGCACGCAGATCAAGTCAATCCTATGCTCCAGATTGTGCGTACCCACTTGATTTGCCTATGACAAATGGTGTCAGGGTAAAATTTTGACAAGATTAGCCAAAAAGATGGATTCGCCAGCGGCCCATCTTCGGCCCAATCGGCCCCAAACTAGCAGCAGTGTGTGAGAGGTGCCCACCCGTTCCCCGTTCCGATCTACTTATCATTTAGTGTAATCGGAGTTATGATTTCCTCGCTGGGTCTGTTCACCGCCAGTATGGCTTTAATGATGGTGATCCCTTTATGGTTTCGCACCCACATGCTCATCGCGAGGGAGCAGACTCATAGTTCTGCCAACAAACGTGTCCAGTGGATTGGGTTGATGATTTGTTTTTTTTTTTTTTCTCTCTGATTCCGCATCGTGATCGCATTGTGCGCTATGGAGAAGTGGAAATCCCTTCGAGTTAGAGAAAGCGTCGTGGTCGTCGCTGCAACCGATGATGACGATGGACGGGCAATCGCTCAGAGTGTGTGGGCATCGCGCAGCAAAGCCTACAATTGGAGCCTCGAATTAATGATATTTTATTGTTTTGATTTCAATTACTTATTGAGTATGGCATACACACATCCATACAAGAGTCGAACACATGGGCGAGAGCGGTGCGCATACGCGAGGGCTTGGCAACTAGGTTGACGGCTGCAGCCTGGCCGTTAAAGGGAATGACTGATCAAGCATTATATTTGCGCGAGGAAGAGATGTGGTGAAGAACTCAGTCTGCAATCGAGTGTGTTTGTGACTGCACATCGAAAAGGTGCGGCGTTCGGAAGATTTACCTTAAATTGGTGGGCTTCTCGCATAATGTTCCACATATGAATGAAGCACACCCGACTGTATATGAAGTCATCACAGTCGAAGCGGTGCGGATGCGGACATGTGAAAACCGTTGGCATCTATAGGTACCAAGTCAAGGAACGTTTCATTCGATGATGGCCTAACGAACCAGTAACCTGACTGAAACTAGTACCAGCGTCGAGTGCCATCCAAATTAGAAAGGCAAAGGGTTTGGAGCACCATGATTCAAATGCTTAGGCATCACAAATTTCGCTGTCAGGAAGAATGAGCTCTTCAACTGAAAGCCAAAGACTTCCGCCCGCCTTTGTAAGCTACTGCTGTGTACATAAACACATTTTTGGTCACCAGTTATATCTCCACAACTACACAATCGGTCTTGTTCATTGCCATAGTCAATGTGTACTTGAGTTATCAAAGTGTTACTTAAATCAGTCGGTTTTGTGACTCTTTTGTGACCGTTTAATGGCATTGAACATTTTTGTTTTTTATATTTTAGCCTGGATCAACATATTTTCAAAGAACCTAAACCCCAAAAACCGAAGTAGTCATTTCTGAAGATCAGCCGGATCGTCTCTATTTCTTATTTCTCCCCTCTGGTTCTCCATAGATCAATGGTTTCTAGACTAAATTTACAAGCATACTGATGGTGTAATGGTGGGCTCACTTATGACTCGTCTGTTATGCCAGTAAGCATGCTAATTGAGTTCGTGGTCTAGACCCTAATAATTGTTGTTCTTTTTAGCTTTCTCCATTACGTAGTAAGAGAAAGATATTCTACCTATTCGTACAAAATTTCGAACTCGAGATGTTTATCAATTCTGACATGACGATGATAGATGAACTCGAAAAAGTGGGTTGCAAAATTCTGTTCATCTGTCTGTCCTTCTCGTTCGGAAGCTTTTTTTTCAAGGTTATCATATTAATGGTACTTCCCGTATAAAATGTTCGTAGTAGTTTGATTTGTTCGAAAACGACTCTAAAGATTTCAACCAAAATTAATATTTAAGCTTTGGTAGGTGAGGTTACCATGACTGCGTACCCAGTTTTTGGCTAAAAGTCTCAATAACGATGCTTTTCAAATTTGGACATATCTCGAAAACGGTCCATGCGGTTGTAAAAAAAATCATTTTTAGGGTTGGTCACTTCTAACTTAATGAAAAACGCAGTTTTCTCTGTTTTATCGTAAAATGGATTTTTGAAAAAAGTCTAGGTACCTGAAAACGGCAATAAGGATTTTGACCAAAATACAAACTTAGAGTAAAATTGATGTTATCAAAATGATTGCGTCCTTAATTTTCTAATCGAATCACCGAAAATTTCGGTTTCAAACCAAACCCCGAACCCCAATCTTTCAGAAGTTCTTCATCCGTCCTTGTGTACTCAAGAACTGTGCACCAGAACTTGCACCTGTACTCTGTAAGCTGTTTAGCATGTCGTACTCCCAGAAGACGTTTCCTTCTTGCTGGAAGACCGCTCGCATTCAACCTATTCCAAAGAAAGGGAAGAAATGTCTGCCACAAAACTATCGTCCAAAAGCGTTACTTTCAATGCTCTCTAAAGTAATGGAAAAGGCAATAAATGTCGAAATAATCAAATATCTAGAAGGCCATCGATTAATAAGCGACAGGCAATACGGATTTCGGAGCCGTCGTTCCACTGGTGACCTGTTAAGCTACGTAACGCACTTATGGACACAATCAATTGAACAACACGCCGAATCCAGAGCCGTAGCCTTGGACATATCAAAGGCATTTGACCGAGTCTGGCATAGAGCCCTATTAGGCAAGTTAGTGTCTTACGGATTACCACAACAACTCTGCGGATGGATGCAAAATTTTCTTCTGGGAAGATCGATCCAAGTTGTTGTAGATGGTGTATCATCCCATCCAATTCGTTTGCTATAAATGCAGGAGTGCCCCAAGGATCTATTCTTTCTCCAACTCTATTTCTTCTCCAAATCAACGATTTGCTTGGATCGACAAATAATAATATCTACAGCTTTGCAGATGACAGCACTCTTATATCCTCCATCTCGAACAATGGGCCTGTGAATACGGCTACATCACACAATCAGAGATGTGAACAAATTAATTCTCTAAATGATGATCTGGACAAAATCTTGAAATGGGGAAAGGACAACTTGGTTGTATTTAATGCAAACAAGACACAGCTCACAACATTTTCCAGAAAAAATGCATCAACAGTTCCTCAGATCCAAATGGATGACCATCCAATCCATCACAAGGACTCAATGCACCTTCTAGGAGTCACAGTCAATTCAGGAATCACATGGCAGAACCACATATCCTATATCGCAAAATCGGCGTCCGCAAAGTTGAGCTACCTATTTAGAGCAAAGAGGTACTTTAGCCCCAAGCAACTTCTCCTTCTCTACAAAGCACAGGTTAGACCAGGCTTGGAATATTGTTCCCATATATGGAGCTCGGCCCCAAAACATTCATTTAACCTGCTTGATAGCATACAGAGACGAGCAGTTCGACTCATTGGAGACCCTACACTCACATCGAATCTACAACCGTTGGTGCACAGAAGACAAGTCGCTGACCTATGCTTGTTCTATAGGTACTTCCATGGTAGATGTTCTGAGGAACTCAAAGACATTATCCCTCGAAATGCAACTTTTGGGCGCCCAACAAGACAGGCTGCTAATGCTCATGACCATACAGTATACTTGACAACCGCGAGGACATCAACTTTCAAGAACTCCTTCTGTTACAGGACAAGCAAACTTTGGAACTCGCTTCCTGGGGATATATTTCCAGAAGACTACAATTTGCAGCAATTTAAGTGCAGAACAAACATACATCAGCAGGCATCTCGGGGCGCTGTTGAAGCGTTATAGGTTCGCCTTTCCCGGGAGAAGTATATAAAAAAAAAAAAAAAAAGAAGAGTCCGAAATTAAAACGAGGCATGTCTAAAACTCATTTCCGTTATTTGATTGAGCAGTTTGGTTACTTGAAGTACCTTTCAAGTAAGGTACGGCCACAGAAAGGGCCGATCTATTAATCACCGATGACGCATACCGGTTAACGTCATTTTGACGAGGTGTCGGGGGATTATAAGCGAGTGGCACACTGTTTCGGTCATCTGTCGTGTATCTGAAGACATATCGTCGGATAGTTATCCCCAGTCTCCTCTCTTCAATGAGTTGCCTGGGGATCACAAGCAAGAGAAAGACTCTGTGGTATAACAAAGAACCTAAACGACTTTGGTCTAAGTGTGTCTTTCTATAGACACTAGACAGCCTAACCCAACCTAACCTTACCTAACCTACCCAATCTTTTCATTTACCTTTACTGACTATCTCCCTGAATCGGAAGCATTTTCTGATAAAATTAACCTCTAAGACCGTCAAAAAGTGACTACAAGGCAATTTTTAGCACCACCATTACCTTGGTCCATAACTACTATTTTTAATGTTGATGTTCTAGCGGAATTAGTGGAAAGTAATGCTGTCGCAGTAGCTTAGTGGTTAGTGTGTTGGACTGCTATGCGGGAGTCCCAGGTTCGAATCCCGCAAAAACCCAATTCCGACTTAGGGTTTTTTTCCGCTGCGCTACCTCTCGCGAAAGTCTGACAAACATCCGAGAGTATAAATGTCTTGTAAGAGCTTCTCAATTAGCCGTTTGGAGTCGGCATAAAACTGTAGATCCCTTCCATTCGTTCCAAAAATGAAAAACTCACACAAAACGAATGGTTGTGAGAAGCTAGGCCTAGGGTCTCTCCAGACCTGTTGCGCCAACTATTTATTTATTTATAATGCTGTCGCAGTCGCAGGTGAGTATTTCGTTTTGTAGGAATTACAATTTGACTAAAGTTCTCGAGAGGGCAGAACGAGTTGGGAAATATACTGGGACAAGACTGTAGTTAGGGCTTACATAACAAGTGGAAACATTTTTTGATTGCTAATAGGTCTGTTCCTTTACTTTCTGGTTCAATTTTGGCAATATGTCACATGTCGCTCATTGCGAGAGAATTCGCTCACCGAAATGAAATATAACCAAACAGAAAAGGAACGCATTGAACCACAAATTATAAAAAAAAAAGTGGATTTTTTCCAGGAAAGAATATTCAAATATCAGTAGAAAAAAACACAAACTTATATTCAAGACCAAGATTTGAATTGCTTTATTGCAGAATTGAAAAATTTCAATTCCTTTGCTTCTTAAATTTATTTTAATGTTATACAAGCACATAATTATAAATGAAATCAAATAAAAAGTCAGTTGCAAATTAGCATTTCAACGGTTTGACAACCATCTGTCAGAAATAACCAACTAACCCGAAGAAATTTCTTGGGCTAATATTTTCAGGTTGTTTGGGGAGGGGAAATGTTTTGTTCTCTTTTTTTGGCTCTCTTATGCCCAAATTTTGCGTAAGGGAACGAAGTTTGACTAAATTTGGCGAATGTGTTCGAATGCATTATCGTTAGGGAATAGACGTAATATTTATTCTCGAAAAGTTAGGCATTCCTGAACTAAATGAATAATAGAAGGCTTCGAGACTGCTCTCACCTGTCACTGTCTCACTGTAACCGTAAAATGAATTCAAGTTCTATTGATTCTGCTGACGACCGACCGTGGTGGAGTGCAGACGTCATAATATCTTCCTGGTCAACAATGGCCGGACAAAATTCCACACCATACGATTTATTTCCATATACTCGTAGCTTACTCGCGAATTTGTGTTGTGAGAATCGATATAAAAATTCGACATCATTCCGAATGGAACAGCAAATCCTCACGAGGCGCACTTCACACTCGACTGGGTCGTTTAGAATTACTATACATAGTTAACGCGGATGGCGCTTAAATGACTTATCTGCTCGCATAAAACCACCTAACCTGCGACTTAGCCCAAGTTGATCGCACTTGTTACAGTGTATAGCTTGTAGTTATGAGCACCACGCTGCATGACATACAGGCAAACTGATCAAAGAAGTCATACCACGAATACCACGATCAACCCACCCAGGGAGCGAGAGGAGACGACTACAACGCCGACGAGATGCCTGCAAAGGCCACAGTATCTGCAGTGTTCGATACGATAGCATCGCGCAGGTTGACTGGTGTGCTGCATCGAGGGTTTCCTCACCTGGCGCACTATCTCGCGCTGCGGATAAGTACCAAAAGTCTATATTTGCACTTAGATATCAAAATGTGATGTGAACCGACTTCGGAAAAATCTCGAGTGGTATTCTTCTCTCTCGCGAGGTGTATGGGCTGCTTCTGCCATCGTCCCGCAGCACAGGGTGTTCGGTTTGCCTTGTTAGATTTGGCATTCCGTTTGGGGGCCTCCGCAGCAGCCTCTATAAGTATTTAACATTTTTGATGTTTTCGTGAGGTTAAAAAGGTGATTTCGAATAGATTCGATTCCTTTTGTTTTGATGCGCGCCTTCAAAAGGTTTTTCTCTTCGTTTTGCTGTTTTGTTTTGATATGAATGCAACAGTATGTACAAGGGAATGACAGATCAGTATCTTTTGATCTCTGCCAGCGGAGATAGTGGACAATTAGAAGGGCGATTGCATTGCCTGGCAAAGATGATCCAAGGTCTGTAGATGGTTTGTGCATACTGATATGAGATTGAAGTCCGGACAGGATGTGTTTCGCATTCGAGATAGTGATCGTGATCGCCTTAAAAAACTGCAGAGCACTTAAAAGGGCTCAGATCGCCTGGGTTTTGCAAGGGACTCCTCAGGTATATTTGGAGCAGTCACCGATGGTAATATGACTCAACAGCTGATAATGGGAAGGTGAGATTCTTCAAAGAGAATTGGATTATCTGATAAGGTTTTCGCACATTTTATCTGAAATGTCTTTCATTGCACCGCTTTGTCAGTGTGAATTTCGTTTTTTATGAAAGACCTTTTTGGGTTTAAATGACATCCTAGTTTTTTAGGTCCATAAATATTTGAATTATGTTATGGAAGGAAGACAACCGGCTGGGTTAGTTTCATTGGATACTTCGAAGTGAATTTCTATTTAAAAATCGGTTGCGCCTCAAAATTTGTTGCGCTCTGGGATTGAAGTTACCTAGTTCGCATTGGGCTCTCAACTAAGTCCGTTCAGATCAGGATACTGTCATAACGTCAAAAGCGGAGCTGGATGAAGAGGAAGCTATACCAAAGTCTATAAACAGAGGGGTCAAAGTAATTGCTTATGCAGATGACGTAGTAATACTTGCCACATGCAAATTCCTACCTACCATAAGCGGACTATACTAGAAAACGCATTACGAACACTTAATATGTGGACAAAACAATGCGGTCTTGGAGTCAATCCACAAAAAAACTGAGCTAGTCTTGTTCAGTAACAAAAGAGTGATTCCAAGCCTCGATCCTCCAACTATTGAGGGTATACCTCTCAGAGTAGCGGAGAGTGCTAAATATCAGGGTACGATCCTGGATAGGAAGCTCAATTGGAAATTAAATGTCAATGAGAGCGTAAAAAAGGCTCCAAATGCTTTTTACGCATGCAACCGAATCTTCGGAAAAAGGTGGGGACCAAACCCTAAAATAATTCTGTGGATGTATACGGCTGTTGTGCGTCCAATACTCACATACGGAAGCTTAGTCTGGGTTGCAAGTCACAAACAAAGCATCGAACTTAAGACTAATGACCAAAACACAAAGACTAGCATGTATAGGTACAACCGGCGCAATAAGGACAACACCTACTGCTGGAATGGAGGCAATCCTCAACCTGGTACCCCTAGACCTACACATGCAAGAATTTGCAGCCAAAAGTGCCCTCAGGATCAGCCAAACCAAAAGCTGGAAACCCTACAGAATGGGACATGCACAGATTCTGAACAAATACGTGGGAGACTGTCACTTCTGACTATTGCTATTTCCCCAGCAGGGAGGAATGGAACACAGACGAACCCACAAATAGGAAATCGATATCCATCTACACAGACGGATCTAAGATGGACTGTCGTGGTACAGGTGCTGGAATTTTCTCCGAAGAGCTAAATATACACCACTCGATCAGGCGGAGGTTCTGGCAATCGCCGTAGCTGCCCATATGGTGTCAATGATGGCAATACCAAATGATAATATTACCATATTTATTGACAGCCAGGCGGCTGCCTTGAAGAGCTTAAGGTTCTCTGCTCGCAGCGTACCACGCGTCTCTGCTGGGTCCCTGGACACAGGGACAAAGCCGGCAATGAGATGGCTGATAAACTGGCAAGAACTGGATCTGCTATGGATCAAGATCAGGCGATTAAATCGATCAATCCACCGCTCTGTAATCTCAGAGAGAGAGTGGAAAACAAGATTCGAATGAAAGCCAACAACAGGTGGAAGGAATTAACTACCTGCGAAATTTCACGGAAGCTATGGCCGGAATATGATGTAGGTCGGACTAGCAAGCTTATGCGGTTTGATAGAACGTCGCTGCATAAACTGGTAGGTGCCCTAACAGGGCACAACTTCCTGAGAAAACACACAATGAAATTAAAACTCAAGAATGACGATATATGCAGGGGCTGCGAAGACAAGGAGGTGCATGGGGACACACCTCACTTCCTCTGTCACTGCCCAAGTCTGTGTCACTTGAGGAACAGAACACTTGGAAGATACCACTTCCATGACATACAAGAACTTTCAGATGTTAATTTATCTAATCTTTACAGGTTCATAAATACATCAGGATGGCTGGACAAGGTCGAGTAATTAAGAAGGAACTAACAACATCGCCAACAACATCGGCTACCCCCCAACAAGGGCATCACAATGGTTCCACATGGACCTAAGTGGAGTACTGCAGGGTTTACCCTGCCGTATCCACCCATCAACCTAACCTAACATACCAAAGTCTGTTTTTTTTTCCGCAAAACATACGACTAGTTTCGTACGTTTGATGGCAAAACCGTTCTATGTGATACAGATGTTGACATAGATGATAAAATTAAGAAGGATAAAATCCTTTCTAGTATAATTGGAAAGTTTACGGGCATTATATAGCACAAATAGCGTAGTCTCAGAGCCAGCCGTCTCTTTGATAACTGGGGTAACTCTCATCGATTTCTAACAGGCGAAAGAAGATAAATATTGATCTTGCATTTTATAGGACAATTAGAAGGAAATCCAGCTCGTGGCCTTCCGGAAGGAAATGTTCAAATGCTAGTTTTGTGTTAGGCATGCTTTCTTAAGGAGCATTTGTATCGCCGTCTACTAAACCGAGAGTCAAAATCATTAAGTGCACACGCTAGATGACAGCTGAGTGTACCACACCTGAAATGGGTGTAGCTGCTTCAAAGTTAACATTGATGTGGACCTTCAAGAATCTGATTTAGGTTGTCCGACAGCTGGTTGGCTATCAACTCATTCCATCAAATAATTTGTCCCACATTTCTTAACGTGTCAAAAGCTAAAAAGTTCATTTTCAAACAAAGACATCGTATATACCCCTAGTACAAAAAAAAAAAAAAATTGGAAGATTAAAAAAGAAAAAAAAATCATAAGGACATTTCGAGTCCTAAAAAAAACTCATATCTATCGTTCGAATTCTACTATGCCACATAACTCGAAAGAAGCGTGTATTATTCATTAACTATCAACCCACAGACCCAAATAATTAGTTGATCTTCCCTAAATATGTCATAAAGCAAAAAGTTCTTTTGCCAAAAGAGGCCCTACATTTTTGCTTATACAATTACTTAAGTCCGTATTTCTCCAAGAGTTGAGATGCATTTCCGGAAAACATATTTTTAGTACCATCGCTGAGCTGATTAAATATGACAGAATGATTATTTTGTGACCTTGGAAGCAGATCATTTCGTACGTGTTATTTCGATTTTAAAAATTTTCCATATAAAAACAAAAGCGTTGGCGTGCGAACTGGATTTCAGAAAAAATTACAATAATTGTTTGTATTTTTACCATTTGCCACCTTAAGCGAAGAGCGACAAATTATTTTATAGAATGTGTTTTGACATTTAATAAATACACCTTTATACTTTATATATGACTTTTAAGTTTTCCAACATTTTTATTTTTTGTATTTTTAGCTTTATTTCCTTAGTCGTAGAATTAGCTCTTAACTTTTTGTCACATTTAGAGAAGAGCGACAAAATATTTGATTTAAAGGTATAGTAGCCTAAAAATATACGCTTCGCTTCTTTTAAGATATGTGGCTTAGGTTAGGTTAGGTTAGCGGGTTGGCAGAACAGGGGAACCTGTACGTGCCACACTTAGATCAATGTAGATCCGTTGTTACTTTTTACTGCCCCATACACTGGAAACCTATGAAAAACCTACGGATTAGAAAACCAGTCCGTTTTTTTTGCAAATTTTAGTAGGTCGTTAATGGACCTATTTGAGAGTTCCTCTAAATCCTCGAAGAAATAACTGCCAAGGAATTTATTTCTTATGTGACAGAGTGCTGGACATTTACAAAGAAAGTGTGGGGTGTCCTCATGCACCTCCTCATCACCGCATCTGCACAGGTCATCTGAACTGATTCCCATCTTCTTGGTATGGTATTTCAGTGTATTGTGTCCGGTGATAATGCCCACAACTAAGGACAATGATTTCTTGCTCAAATGTATCTAGGATTTTCTCCGTTTTCTGTTTGTTGTAGATTGGCCACATTTTCCTGGTTATGACCTTTAGTATTCTGTTCCCAATCGCCTGTCTGAGATTACAGGGGGGAATCATTACTGTGGTGTCGGCCTGGTTTAGTTCAAGGGAGGATCCCTTTCTTGCCAGCTCATCAGCTTTTTCATTCCCAGACACACCTTTGTGCCCAGGGACCCAGCATAGTCTTACGTTATGCTGCGCGCCAAGAACCCGCAGCTCTTCGCGACAGCGACTTACAAGCTTTGATTTTATCTCAGCGGCAGCGATCGCTTTTATTGCCGCTTTTCAATGAAAAAGGTAATATCTACATGAGGTATTGCCATCATTACAACCCGTTTAGCAGCTGTAGTCACTGCCAATACCTCAGCTTGGAATACGCTGCTGTGGTTGGGTAGTCTGATTGAACTGGATAGTCCGAGACGTTCCGAGTAGAAACCCGCGCCAACGCCAATTTCCATCTTTGATCCATCCGTGTATATGGGTATGGTTGGTCCGATGGATGTTGGTTGGTCCTCATTCCATTCTTCCCTGCTGGGGAAACACGTGGTAAATGGTCTTCTGAAGTCTAGTCGGGGAATGATATAGTCCGTGCATATATTATTGCCCGCGAATTTGTTTAGAATTTGTGCATGTCCTGTTAGGCTGTGTTTCCAGTTTTTGGTCTGGCTTAACCGAAGGGCGCTGTTTGCAGCAGATTCTTGTACAAAGAGATCTAGGGTTTTGAGATGGAGTATAGCCTCTAGACCTGCTGTGGGGCTGGTTCTCATTGCCCCCGTGGTGCCAATACAGGCCATTCTTTGAATTTTTGTCATGGTTTTTAGGTTGTTAGACTTTAACAGCGCTTGCCACCAGAATAAACAACCATAAGTTAGTATTGGTCTTACAACCGCTGTATAAAGCCACATGACTATTCTAGGATTAGGGCCCCATGTTCTTCCGAATATTCTATTACAGGCGTAGAATGCTATCATTGCCTTTTTGGCTCTTTCCTTAATGTTAAGGTTCCAGTTTAATTTCCGATCTAGGATAACTCCCAGGTATTTTGCACTATCAGAAATTATTAGCGGAATCCCTTCAATTTTTGGCAGTCTAAATCCCGGAACAGTTCTTTTGTTGGTGAAGAGAACTAATTCTGTTTTTTGTGAGTTTACTGCCAGTCCACATTTCTTTGTCCAGGTATTGACCGTGGATATGGCTCTGTTTAGTAGTTCACTGAGGGTGGACAGAAATTTTCCTGTCGCGAGCAGTGCTAGGTCGTCGGCATATGCAACTGCTTTAACTCCACTGGATTCAAGTTTAATCAGGATCTCGTTTACTACAAGAACCCAGAGTAGGGGTGATAGTACCCCGCCTTGAAGAGTGTCTTAGTAAAATTTGAATGGATTCATTTTTTATTGTTTTTTTTTTTTCGCATTCCTTAAAAAACACAAAATCCTTTAAAAGTCAATGTGAGGGTTCCAGCTTTACCGGTGAGATAGGTCCGCCGAAAAATCTGACTTTCCGAAGAGCGACAAAATCAAGAAGGTTCGGGACAGCTCATTCTACGGTTGATTCTATGCCAAAGAGAGAGTAGAAATATTTCGAGTAGGAAAGAACAACATTGGCCGCCAAAAATGTGTCTTAACTCTTCAAACTGGGAACTGACAGTCCACTGCTGAAGAGTCATGATGGGGATTTGTTTAGTAAAGGCTTCGTTCCCTATTGAAGAGAGAGTTCGAAGGCTTGACACAAAAATCTTAGCCTTATGTCGATGAATGTCTTTGTTGATTTGAAAGCAGCATTTGACAAAATCTCAAGGAAATTACTTATATATAAACTACATGGAATGGGAGTTTCGACTAAATTTGTTAACTTTTTAGAAGCTATATACGCCAATACGCAATCTGCAGTCTGGACCGGAAAAGAAAGACTTTTTGGAGTCAAACAAGGATGCTTACTATCGCCGTTGCTCTTTGCGCTTTATATAAATGATTTACATGAATCTTTAGAAGGAGGGCTCTATATCGACACGCTTAACATAAGGTTGCTTCTGTATGCAGATGATATGGTCATTCTGGCGGATAATGTCAATGTCTTACAGCAGATGATAACGCGCCTGGAAACTTACTGCGAACTATGGGGGTTGGAAGATAACCTATCTAAATCAGAGATTATGGTGTTTAGAAATGGGGGAAGGCTATCTTGTCAAGAAAATTGGAAACTTAATGGAGAACAAATACGAATAGTTTCTAACTATACATACCTAGGAGTTGTATTAACACCAAAGATGTCATTTTCAATGCATGTAGAGAAGAGAAACAGTGCGGCTAAGAACAGCATAAACTCGACATGGCAGTGCTTCATATCAAAAAGAAACATCAGTCTAGGAGCAAAGTGGAAATTGTTTCAGGCAGTTTGTAGAGCAATTCAAACATATGGTGCACAGGTCTGGGGGCTCGGTATGTTCCAAGAAGTAGATAGACTCCAACGCTATTTTTTGAAGCGAATTCTAAAACTACCCGCATGTACTCCAAACTACGCATTGTCATTAGAGAAGGGAGCAGAAGACGGACACTATTATACCCTTGATCTACACCTCCGATATATAACAAAAGCAATGTTCGAGTACAGTGAAAGAAGATTACCAAATCAACTTACAAAAATGCTCTTGAGAAAGAAACTGTTCTGGGTAAGAGAGGTAAACCATCTTGGACATGAGTTCGGACTGCATTGGGATGAGAGCGAAACTTCGCAAAGTGAATGGAGCCAAAAAAACTTTGATCTAATACGGATGCTGAATTTAGAGAACCACCAACAAAATATAAGACTGGCATCGGAAAGCAGTACACGAGTATATAAACATCTAGATCATTCAAGAGGACCAATCTACATCACCGACGGGTTCGATCTTAGCAAAATCACTTGGATTTTTAAGGCAAGATGTGACCTAATTAATCTAAATGGGAATAGATTTGGACAGAACGAAACTTCATTATGTACATTATGAACGTCCATCACTTCTTAGGCAGACGTCCAGGTTTGAGAGAATTCCTTTTAAGGGCTTTCGGGAGAACCAGCTTAACATACGATGAAGTTATCCGTATACTAAATGGAGAGAACTGCCACGATTTCGATAACCTGAACAATTACATCACTGTAGCCTTACCATACAGAAATGAACTAGTGAGAGAATTCAACCAATAAAAGTTTTCTTAAATATTCAGCATAAAGCTCTATCAAATTATTAAAAATAATTTAAATTTAACTACTCGACAGACGACTTTTGTCATTGTCGTAAGTTTTGTATTTTGAACATAATAATTGAATCCATAATTAGAGTTATATACTGTAACCTTTTTATTATGTTGAAATAAAAACATTTTACTACTACTTACTACTACTACTATGTCGATGGAGGTTCGGCTGGAGTTATTGTAGAAAAGTAACTGTCTAAGGCGTTTTGTTCCATCCGCTATGGAAGCTTCCTCTCGCTCTCGCGAACGTCTGACAAACATCCGAGAGTATAACTGTCTTGAAAGAGCTTCTCAATTAGCCGTTTGGAGTCGGCATAAAATTGTAGATCCCTTCCATTCGTTCCAAAAATGAGAAACTCACACAAACGAATGGTTGTGAGAAGCTAGGCCTAGGGTCTCTCCAGACCTGCGCCAACTATTTTTTTTATGGAAGCTTCCTTAAATGTCTCGGATTTGAACGCTTGGCAAAATCATGCAAACATGCAAGCTACCAAACAGTTTTGGGTATAAAGTGCTGCAGAGCCCTTCCAAACTGGACACATTACTGGCAGGACCCACAAGGTGTCCGTAGTACAAAAAAGCAATGGAAAAGTGTTCCAAAATTTACAGTTACCACTATATGAAGGTGCTCAAGACCTTCTACAACAAACTATGTTCATGGGCTAGAATATTGAAGTATGTGCGGTTGCTTAACGGGTAGTGTGTGGGACTACTGAGCGAGGTGTCATAGGTCAAAGATCGAGAAACACAAATTACATCTCGCGTCTCACATCTGGCAAATATCCGAGTGCATTGCTGTCATGAAAGAGCTTCTTAATTTATCCGGTCAGACTCGGCATAAAGTGGAGGACCTGTTGCGCCAGCTATTCTATATAGTGCCTCATCAGAGGCTACCTAACAGCTATAAACTTGAATTTATTATACCTTGCTGTTCGAACTTGTAGACCTTCATTACGATGATGCTTCCTTTCCAAATTACAGACTTTAGGCCTAACGCGCACAGCTCTATACGTACAAGAGATACCTTTGCAATGACAAGTTGACGAATGTTCCAAAGGAATTGGAACTTAGAAGCAAAATTTCCATTTATTTCCGAAGCACTAACAAACCGCCTTTAATCAGCAAGGCTTTGTTTACATTTTTCTCGCTCCCGTCAAGACCCCAAGATTGCAAGATCTTCAGCCAAGCGTCACCTAGTGACCCCATTCAAGTGTAAACAGTCTTATCTGAGCCCATACTTCCAGGTGCGATTGCAATTTAATTGTCAACTAAGACTTTTACTTTTAGCCATAAGCACTCTACTGTAGAAACGTTCCTAAATATCCGACAACCTGTCGGTAGGTGCAATCCTCCCGCAAACAGTTTCTGTCATAACAGCACTTATCCTCCACTTGTGTCCAAAACAGACAAACAGCAAAAACGAAGAAGAAAACCACACGAATCGCACATAACCATCGACAGTTGTGTGTTGCAAAAGGACTTCAGCCAGTGCTATCATTAAAGAGCAACATTAGCGAGACCAAGATCTGATGGTATTGGAACCTTCACTCGGCGATGCCCATGCCTACTCCAAGTCGTCGCGCATCATATCATTGGCGTTCGTCCAACACCGACGCCACCGCACTGATCTACAAACTTGATCTTCAACCAGAATTAGGAAAGTGGATTTCTGTTATTCTGCCGTGGCTATCGACTGGCACTATATGGCGTTCGAGACTCCGCTGCCGCCGCCGTCGCTGCGCGCCACGAGGGTGAACACAACAAGCCCGCCAGACATATGGACAATTTTATTGATTAATGACTCATAATTAGAGACGTTAGATGCTCCAGTCATATTTCTTCATCTTCATTACAAAATCTGAAGCACGGCGAACTGGCGAACACGGAACTTGTCCAAGTGAACAGGTTGCCTTGCAATGCGAGTGCGCGACATGCATTTCATCCTGTTAATTCCATTCATGTGCGCGGACCAACTCTTGCTCTGTGCGATGTGTTGGTCCGTGTGTGCTATGCGCACCGGAAAATTCAATCGAAATACCATAGAGAGTAAATCATACCAACGCAACGTGTTAAATCAATTTAAATAGTTACATGTGTGTTATTGTCTTGTAATTGCATCGACGAGGACGTGAGGGTCATCCACTATAGCTGATCTTATAAAGGAAGTGAGTTTGATAGTGGATAGATAATTTCTTTGATTATTTATTTGGTTGGTAGGTAGAGAACGGCTTTTCAGGTTAATCGTCCTTGGCGAGGTTATCTAGAGTTGCGCTCATCATGGACCTGATAAGTGGCGTCCAAAAAACCAGGGAAAGCTGCTTTGGCCTTTTCTTGTACTAAGACTTGGGTCTTAGTTGAAAATTCAACTCTTACATGTGTCCAGACTAAGACCGATGGAGGACAGCCCACAATGTGGCACTGGTGGGCAATTTTTTGTACGACATGTAGCCAACAACAAAGTTGTCCTTTCTCGTCTGTTGAAAGTGCTTAAAGTCGTGATCAAACTGCGGCTGCTGGTCAGATACCAGAGTGTTTACAATTTCAAATAATTGCACAACTTCCTACAGATGGCAGCGCGGACGGAGAACATAGATCGTGCAAATTGTTGCATATGTAAGAGTTTAACCCTGTAGTCTTATTGTAAAGGATAAATCTTAGTGAGTTGGTCTTAAGGTCCTGTAAAGTTCAGGCAGGCTCAATACGCCATCAAGTGCCATAAAATGAGAAACAAGTAGGTAGTACGAATACCAAAATGAATCTAATTTATTTTTCAAAAATGTTCTACTTATATACTAGTTGACCCTCCTTAGCATTCCCAAATCTAAACCAATAATTGACCCGAATTGGGAGAGTCGGATTACTCCTTCATTCACACTTGCGACGCGATAAGTAAAATGCATGACACTTGTGTATTGTAAATTATCGTTTGTTTACATAACATGAACCTGAGTGAGTCAATGCTTATGCAATGCGAAGTGCATAGCCATTAGGTCACTCGTTATCTGTTTTGTGTTTTGCTTGGTGCCTTCGTTTGTCGATAGCGTTGCTGCTATTGTAATGTGAGTATTTGTGTTACTTTGATTGTTCTAATTGTGGGTACACTACACCCTCATCCTTAAGCGGAAAATTATACGAAGAATAATTTTGCAAGAAAGTGTGTTAGGTGGTCAATTTGGAAATGCTTTACGTAGGGTTTATCTTAGTTTCTAATTACATAGTCATATTTTTGTATGGTGGTTACATAATATTATTTGTCCAAGGTTATAGTTACATTCTTATTACTTAATTTCTTTATTGATCTATATTGTATTTCTTAAGGCTATTGTTATGATACTTTTTGTGTTGACCATTGATATCTATTATTGTATTTACATTGTCAGTTTTAACTACTTTATATGGTCCATGATAAGGGTTTTGTAACTTTTTTCTACTTTCTAGTCTTACAAAAACTAAGTCTCCTATTTTAAAGTTTGAACAATTTGTATATTTATCGTATTCTAATTTTCTTTTATGTTTAACATTTTCAATAATTCTATGTGTCTTATCTATAGCATGCTTTAGTCTTACTTTTATTTCGTTTACATAGTTTTCTAGATTATAGTTTTGTGTATTATTATTAATTATATCATTTGGTAGGTAGGAAAGTTTTCCAAATATTAGCTCGTATGGCGAGTAATTGGTGTCAACGTGTGGTGTGGTATTGTATGCAAATGCATAGTATGGAATCCAAATGTCCCATTCGTGATCCTCGGTAAAATTCAAAAGGAATTCGTTTAGGACTCTATGATTTCTTTCTAAGGAGCCTATGCTCTGATGGTGATAAGGAGCTGAGTAGATTGGCTTGATTTTTAGCATTTCGCATATGTTCTTCATTAGTTCGTTTTTGAATTCAGTTCCATTATCGGATTTTAGTATTTTAAAACATCCGTATTTCAAAATAAATTGTTCTACTAAAGTTTTGGCTATTGTCTTTGCGTCTTTACTTTCGATGGGGTGTGCTACGATGTATTTTGTAAGTTCACACTGCATTGTGATTATATATCTGAAACCGTTTGACATGCGGAGAGGTCCTACCGTGTCAATTTGTATCGTTTCGAAACTAGTGCTTGGTGTATCAGTTATTATCATCTTTTCTTTGATGTGTCTTGTTTGTTTGTTTTTAGTGCATTGTTCACATGCGTTCACGTGTTTTTTCACCATTTGTCTCATGTTTTTCCAGACGTATTTCTGTTTGAGTTTTGTTACTGTTTTTCGTATTCCTAAATGTCCTCCATGTGGTGTATTCTGGTATTCGTTTATGAGATTATGTTTTTCTTCTTTCTTCGTAATTTTCTTAGGGGGTTTGTATATAATTATATTCATTGGCGAGTATCTTTCATTTGGTTGCAACCTATTATAAATTTCTTTTAATTTTTCTTTTTCTATGTATTCAAATATTTTATCTTCATCACTTAGCGCTACTTCTTTTTCCGGAATCTTTTTTAAATTTGATACAAGCTTCTCCAGAGTCGAAACGTGTTTCGCTGGATTATCGCTGCATCTTACGATAACGTTATCTTTATTAATTTCAATAGTAGGACTGCTACTTTTTATTTTCTTCATATTAATATTCATATTTTCTTTTCTATCTCTCGCTATTTCAAATTTCAATTTCTTCAAGTTTCTGATATCAGATATGGACGTACAATCCCACATGTGAAGGTGGCCGATCTTCTGTTGAGATGTGTAGTTCTCCTTGTTATTATTATTATTGTTGGCAATCTTTTGTGCCATACCCCTTGTAATTGCCATGATCTGCTCCTTGGAGTCAGTATCACTGCGGCTAATATTATTCTCATTAATATTTTCTACCATCATGGATTTCAATATGTCACTATCAATCTTGATTCTTGATAGTGCATCGGCATTTGTGTTCATTTTGCCTTGTTTGTAAACTATTTCAAAATCATAGTCTGATAAGTCTAGTCGGATTCTTGTCATCTTAGACGAAGGGTTTTTGTGTGCGAATAGAGATACTAGTGGTCTATGGTCGGTTATGACCATGCATTTTCTTCTTGGGTTGTTATCTGTTGTACTGAGTTTTTGTGAATAAAAGTTATTTGTTGTTAGTGGTTCATTTTCAAGATGAAAAATGTCTTGGTAATGTCTAAATATCTGAGTAGGAGATTTTTCTGTCTCTGTGTCAGTCTGGTCTATTTTAAGTTAATTTAATAGTTTTTGTGCTCTATGTTCGGAAGACGGTGTTGTGATTTTGGCATCCTTTTGTTCCTCAGTCTCGATTCCATCGTCAGATGAATCCTCTTCATCGTCATCATCAAAGGAAGACGTTCGAGCGTTTGCAGTATCATTTTTGCAGGATCAATTTAGCATCAAGGCCATGTAAGAGGTTTAGGGGCTGTTGTGTATACTGGAGCTGTAGTGTATATTGGGGCGTTTGTTCCACCCTGTGGAATGTATGAATGTATTCTTCAGTCATCTATTAGATTTCTCTAAGCAAAGTCTCTTGGTCCTTGGTTCGAGTGGCAGGATCGCCATGTAAGAGTTTAACCCTGTAGTCTTATTGTAAAGGATAAATCTTAGTGAGTTGGTCTTAAGGTCCTGTAAAGTTCAGGCAGGCTCAATACGCCATCAAGTGCCATAAAATGAGAAACAAGTAGGTAGTACGAATACCAAAATGAATCTAATTTATTTTTCAAAAATGTTCTACTTATATACTAGTTGACCCTCCTTAGCATTCCCAAATCTAAACCAATAATTGACCCGAATTGGGAGAGTCGGATTACTCCTTCATTCACACTTGCGACGCGATAAGTAAAATGCATGACACTTGTGTATTGTAAATTATCGTTTGTTTACATAACATGAACCTGAGTGAGTCAATGCTTATGCAATGCGAAGTGCATAGCCATTAGGTCACTCGTTATCTGTTTTGTGTTTTGCTTGGTGCCTTCGTTTGTCGATAGCGTTGCTGCTATTGTAATGTGAGTATTTGTGTTACTTTGATTGTTCTAATTGTGGGTACACTACACATAAATCGGTGGTATGGCGACAATATTCTAAACCAAACAGTTTGTAACATATATATCCAGTTCAATGTGACTACAACTGTCCGTGTCATTGTGTATGCCACTCAAGGAAATTGGGCCCTGAACTGCAAGTGAAAATAAAACGCGATTGGTAGGCATTGCTTTGGTTGCTTTTGAGATACTTATTGTCATTGTCAAATTACCGAATGAAACAAATTTGGTCCAAGTTCTGCCTTTCTAAATATGAATATGTGGAACCTAAAACGGTGTTCATTGCGTAGAGTGCCCAAAAGTCCATATACTCTTGGGATCCCTTTCATATAGCTGCTCAGTTACACTTTTGAAAAAGAAAAAAAGAAGACAAAAACCGATGATGAACCTACAGCCATGAATGAGCTTATCTCATAACCTATCCTACAGCTTCAGGCGGGCTATGCATTCTCGGAATGCACCTGTAAGTAGGCTTGATGTCGGAAATAAATAGTCTCTTCCGTCCGCTTAGGGCTCTTAGTTAACTTTTGACAACACTGACAACTTGTCATCAAAATTGAGTTTCATTAAAAGCGGCCGCAAAGAAATTCCCGGTCCAACAGTTTATTTTGGAGACTAAAACCTGAACCGCCGGAAAGATCTAGAAGCTCAAGTTATCGACGAATAGCAGCTTCCCATCAGACAGAAGAGAAAAGAAGACAAGTGCTGAGAAAGCTGAAACAATATACCTGATCGTCTACAAAGCCTGTTAAGATTAACATAAGAATACCGAAGATGTACAACTGCAAGGTGGTCACACATTTTGCCTACATCGCTCAGCTCCACCATTACCAAGACTCGACGGAGAGATCAAGCTTTTACCAATCGGTGTTAGTTCGGCGAAGACGATACCGCTGAAGTTGAGTTCGCGTTCCCTTAGAAAGGTGATGTTATTGAACAAAACCTTAGCTAAGCAAGCAACTTTGTCAAAGGCGGATTGAAGCCTCCTGGTATGGCTTTAGAGAAAGACTCTTTTATTTTTGGTAGTCATACCGAGGCATTGTGGAGTAGAAGGTTCAACAATCTCAAGTGGAATCCAGGCTTTCAAAAGCCTTAGAGGTGAATTCAAAGTCTCGTCGAGCTGGCTTATCGTTGTCCAAATGCGTCACATAGCCCAGTCACCTCTGTCAAGGAGCAGAAGCTGCTTACAGCTACACTGACCTTTTGAAATGCAACGACGTTATCAACTAGAGGCCATTCGGTGCGCCTACGTTCTTTAGGATAGGCCTGCTCAAGTACAGAATAGCCTCTTCATCCTTTTAGTCAATGCAGCTCCTGCAAAGAATCCCTACGTCAGTATCTTTGTTATACTGACTGAAAACTTGGTACTTTATATTCCCTAGGCTCAGCTTCTTACAACCATTCGTCTTGTGTGGATTCATTTTTGCAACGAAGATAAGATCCCTATATTTAATGCCGCTTCCGAACGGCTAAAATGGGAAGCTCGTTCATGGTAGTTATATTTCCGTATGATTGTCAGACGTCCACGAAAGATCGCGGAATGAAAAAAAAAACAACAACTTATTTTCATGTTTTTCCGGAGATCAAACCTGAGATCCCTCGCTCAGTAGTCCAACACACTAACCACTGCGGCAGTGCGACCTATAGTAACTCTACACAACGGTCTGAAAAGCTATCTAAGGTCTTTCGGCATTCAAATATATGTCGCAATGAAGCTATATTGAAGAGATCCAGGGTTCAGATTCTTAAGGCGAAACGTCCAAACGTTTTCGTGCACACGAAGAAATTTGCTTGTGTAACATACGAAAATCATTCGGCGGTTTGCCAATAGCCTTTCACAAAGCGTAAGAGATAGCTCTGAACAGATATGCATTTTTTTAATAGTCTATATATCTTTTTTGGCAAGAGTGTCGTCCTTTTTCTTACTACTTGGCTTGACTCGTGGTTGGTGCGAAACTGCTGGGTTAAACCTTAATCCAGCAAAAACAACAATAGTACCATTCACGAGAAAAAGAAAACTTGAACGGCTGAGGCCGATAAGGCTATCGGGTACATTACTGACATCAGTCAATGAAGTTAAATATCTGGGGCTAAACTTGGACAGCAAACTGCTCTGGAAAAAACATACAGAGGAGATAACCAGGAAAGCAACGCGGGCTTTAATGATCTGCTGAAGCCCAGCTGGCAAATCCTGGGGATGCAGCCCGACCATCCTCAGATGGATGTATATTGCTATTGTGAGACCAATGATCACGTATGGCGCAATTGCATGGGCAAAAAGAACCAGTCTATCTACCACAAGGAAGACACTCAATAGGGGCAGGGGCCATGAGAACTTGCCCAACCGCAGCTATGGAAGTGCTACTGGAACTAACTCCACTGCACCTCGTGGTTGAGGAATGTGCAAGTAAAACGGTTCTAAGAATGGCCAAAGAAGGAGTAGGAAGAGAAAAGTGCATCACACTGAGACAGCTTGACGCACATTCACAGACTGAGCAATCACACAACGAAGTGGTACACAGATGGATCAAGAACTGATGAGGGAACTGGAGCGGGAGTATTTGGGCCTGGAACCAAATATTCTGAATCAATGGGCAAAAATACCAGCATCTTCCAGGCTGAAATCTATGCCATAGACAGATGCATCCAAATCAACCTCGACAGAAACAAAATCAACTGTGATATAGCTATAATGTCAGACAGCCAGGCTGCTATTATGGCACTTATGTAGTTCCTACATCATTAAATCCAAACTTGTGTGGGAATGCCTACAAAAACTTAATGAACTGGGTAGGAGAAACAAAATAACCCTCTGCTGGGTGCCTGGCCACGTAGGAATAGAGGGTAATGAAATAGCCGACTCCCTAGCAAGAAAGGGAGCATCAGAAACTTTCATAGGTCCTGAACCATTCTGTGGAATAGGGGATCACACCCTCAACGAAGAATTTAGGAAACTAGAGAAAGAAAACAGGGCAAGAACCTGGCATAACACTCAGGGCATGAGGCAGGCTAAAAAACTTCTGGGGCAATACAACCAGAAAAGATTCCAAGCTTGCATCGGCATGAGCAAAAACAACCTCCGTATCCTAACGGGGTTCCTAACGGGGCACTGTAGACTCAAGGAACACCTCAGGAAACTGGGTATATCTGAAGAAGGTCTCTGCAGATTCTGCGATGAGTCCAGTGAAATCCCAGAACACTTGCTGGGATCATGTGGGGCACTGAACCATAAAAGATTGAAATACTTGGGCAAGTACCAACTATCTGATGAGGAAATATTGTCCCTGGAGCCAGCCCTCATCCTTAGATTCTTAAAGGAAACTGGACTGGAGAAAGTGCTATAGGACGGATTTCTTCAGGGAGTACAATAGACCAACAGGTCGCAGTACAACAAACCATTTCACATCTAATCTAATCTACTACTTGGCTTCACTAGATCTTTATGGATCTGTCGTCGAGTCTGCGGCAAAAACTGGGTTCTTAGAAATCTGATGATATATACTAGCTTTATTTGCTCATCATAAGACCACCGGTTGCCTTTGCTGCCGTGGTCTGGTGGACGAAGACTAACGAAGTCACCACACTAAAAAAAGTAGAACGAGTTCAACGTACAGCTGGAAACTGCATGACGTACCTACTGTTTACGCTCCACTCCGACTATGGCACTCAATGTCATCCTAGGTCTAACACCTCTTCAAACACATAATAAAATGGAGGCTAAGCTAATTATTCACTGTCTGTTCCATTCAAACAACTTTGACCCCTATTTATATCAGGGAGGTCATCTGTCTTTACTCGGCACCCTGGAGCCTTCAAGCCCATTCAGCATGCCTCTTGATGACATGCTACCGGAATATAGCTTCCATAAGAACTTCTCCATAATCATCCCCCCTAAGGAAGACTGGGAAAAATATAAGCCCAATCCATCACATACGGTTCTAAGATGTAGTCAGGGACTGGCTCTGGATTCTACGGTGAGTCGACTCAGGTGTACTTATCACTCATCCTTGGAACTTATCCATATTCCAGGCTGAAGTTCTTGCAATCAACCATTGCTCTAGAATATATCTAAGTTCTAGCACACGTGGAAAAACCATATTTATGTTTTAGATAGCCAAGTAACTCTCAAAGCTTTTGACTCATCTGTTATAAAATCTAAACTTATATCTTAGAAACATCCACAACCAACTAAGAAAAACCTAGTCATCATCCACTATATGGATTCCAGCCCACGGAGGATTTGAGGGTAACGAATCGGCTGACTCACTGACTAAAATCGGAGCAACCACCCTACTTATCGGACCTGAACCCTTCTGTGGAGTCAGCAAAAAACATTTCAGGAACTATATCAAGAACCTCGCATCGAGTCACCAGACACTTTTTTCCCAAATTCTCCTCCAGAAATCGCTCTTCTTGATTTATCTGGACAAAGACAACCCGAAACTACTTACTTACTTAGGTGGTGCTACAGTCCGGGGTGGACCTGGGCCACAACCAATACGCCTCTCCAGTTAGCGCGATCTTTGGCTAACTGCCTCCAGTTGCGCACTCCAAGTTGGTTGAGGTCCCCTCTCCCCTTCCACTTGCGCGCGCCACCTAAGGCGAGGTCTTCCTCTACTGCGTTGTCCCTGGGTTAGAATCGAAGACTCTTCGGGCCGGAGCGTTGGTGTCCATTCGTTCTACATGTCCCAGCGATCTTAGACGACTGATGCGTACTTTTCTGACTAGGTCGATGTCGCTGTACAGCTCGTAGAGTTCGCTGTTAAATCTTCTCCTCCAAAGCCCGTCAACGCAAACGGGACCAAAGATCAGTCGAAGAATTTTGCGTTCGAAACGACCAAGGAGATCTTCATCCGCCTTTGATAGCGCCCATGCTTCTGCACCATAAAGCAGGACTGGGATGATGAGGGTCTTATACAGAGTTTCCTTAGTATTTCTCGACAAGGCCTTACTTATCAGTTGCCGTCTTAGGCCAAAGAAACAGCGGTTGGCAAGTGTGATTCTTCGCTTCATTTCTGATGTGATGTCATTATCAGAGTTTATAGCGGAGCCGAGGTAGACAAAGTCCCTAACTACCTCAAAGTTATAGCTGTCTATCGTGACGTTCTGTCCGATTCGTCGATGTTGTGTGCCCCTTCTTGTTGACAGCATATATTTTGTTTTGCCCTCATTCACCATCAAACCCATTTTTGCCGCTTCTGTACTGATACTTGCAAACGCACCAGTGACAGCTCGCTGTGTTCTGCCAATGATGTCGATGTCGTCAGCGTATGCAAGTAGTTGCACAGACTTGCAGAAAATTGTGCCTCTGGTGTTGGCTTGTGAGTTTCGCACAATCTTCTCAAGAATGATGTTGAAAAAGTTACATGACAGCGCGTCACCTTGTCTAAATACTTTTTTGACATCAAAGGTCTCGGTGAGATTGTTTTCGACCTTTACGGAGCAGCGAGCGTTCTCCATCGTCATTCTGCACAATCTGACAAGTTTGGCAGGGATGCCAAAACTAGACATGGCTCTGTATAGCTCGTCTCTATAAATGCTGTCATATGCGGCCTTAAAATCGATAAACAGATGGTGAGTATCGATCTGGACTTCTTGGGCTTTCTCCAGGATCTGCCGTAGTGTGAATATTTGGTCTGTTGTGGACTTACCGGGCCTAAAACCGCACTGATAGGGTCCAATCAGTTCGTTGACATATGGTTTTAGGCGTTCGCACAGTACGGCAGATAGGATCTTATATGCGATGTTAAGGAGACTGATGCCTCTGTAAGTTGGTGCAGTTTAGATGGTGAGTATCGATCTGGACTTCTTGGGCTTTCTCCAGGATCTGCCGTAGTGTGAATATTTGGTCTGTTGTGGACTTACCGGGCCTAAAACCGCACTGATAGGGTCCAATCAGTTCGTTGACATATGGTTTTAGGCGTTCGCACAGTACGGCAGATAGGATCTTATATGCGATGTTAAGGAGACTGATGCCTCTGTAAGTTGGTGCAGTTTAGAGAGTATCCTTTCTTGTGGATCGGGCAAACGATGCTGAGGTTCCATTCATCAAGCATACTTTCCTCTAACCAAATCTTGGAGATGAGTTGGTGTATGCACTCTACCAAGTCATCTCCGGCTGCCTTGAAGAGCTCGGCAGGTAAGCCGTCTGGACCAGTAGCCTTGTTGGATTTAAGCTTAGATATTGCTATCCTCACTTCATTTTGGTCAGGTGGACGGAAATCTTGGCAAGACAACCCGAAAACCTAACAGAAATAATCAGCGGCCACGGTCTCGTGATCTCGCCGGATCCTATCTGCAGACTCTGTCTTGAATTTGACGAACCCTCTCTTCATATACTCATAGAATGTCCGGCTCTATGACGTCTCAGGAAAAACATCCTTGGTGATGAAATCGTCAATTCAGAAACTCCTGCTGACTGCACCTTGTCTTCCTGACTGCCACTGGAGTGAATAGATAAATAAATAGTTGGCGCAACAATTTTTATGCCGACTCCAAACGGCTAATTGAGAAGCTCTTTCATGACATTTATACTCTCGGATATTTGTCAGACGTTCGCGAGAGGTAGCGCAGCGGAAAAAAACCCTGAGTCGGAATTGGGTTTTTACGGGATTCGAACCTGGGACTCCCGCATAGCAGTCCAACACACTAACCACTAAGCTACTGCGACTGAATAGATGGCTCTAGGAATTTACCAGGGAAGGCTTAATAGGCTCCTTTAAGAAGTCGCAGTGCCAGAACCCCTGGAAGGTTCTCCCGCTTCACAATCTATCTAATCTACTACTTGGCTTGGCAAGTAATTGTGCCAAAGCGGAACATCAAATATTTTTAACTCTTGACCTATTTAGGGAACACAGCTCTACCCGCAAACTCTGAAGGCACCATTCCAATTCCTGCATTTCTATGGAATGCAGGAATTTGCGACTCATAAGTCTTATTGATTTACTCAAATCAATCTGTCGCAGCTTGCGAAGACCCTACTGCGTCACATTCCAATCGCAGAGCGTCAGTTTAGCTGTATATAGTCCGTGGGCAGGCGCATTCTCTACTTGCAATTGAATAATAATTACAATCAATTATCCGCTATAGTGTGGTTAGATTTCACGTGCCTCTCCATAGCCAGACACGCATACAGCGTGCGGACTGCAAAATCTGGGTGCCTCCTGCCTGACGGTCTGGAGATGAAACGCGCGGGTGTTCGTTCATGCCGAGAGAGAAT
Source organism: Cheilosia urbana (assembly GCA_946477585.1). Classification (NCBI taxonomy): domain Eukaryota; kingdom Metazoa; phylum Arthropoda; class Insecta; order Diptera; family Syrphidae; genus Cheilosia; species Cheilosia urbana. The sequence goes on along the minus strand of OX297854.1, from coordinate 58,364,417 downwards.
TGCTAATCAGCACAAAATTCATCACCTACGTGGGTAACTTGCAGCAATCGTCATTGAGAATATACCACACCTCGAGGGAATGGGCATCAACAGTATACAACTTCCAGAGGAAAACCATTTATTCAACTTAAGTGTTGCGACATCTGGTTAGAGTTAGAGCTGTCAATTCCTCGCGCAGTATAGCTCTCACTGATGTGCACATTATATTGAGCCATACCTACCCAGCGAAGTTGCGAAGTTGTCTGGGATGAGCGCCCGCTTATACAATACTCATATATATATGTATTCCTCTAATAACAATAATAAATACAAAAATTAAGGCAAGTCACACACAGCAGTCTATGAATTCATTTACCCATCGGCGCGGTCGAAGCGAGAGTCATGCGCTGACACCTACATCAAAAGGCGAAATTAATTACCAAAGTGATGTGCCCAAGAAATCGAATTGTCTGTGTCTCTGCTGACATGACGCACGATTGAATAGACGCGATATGCGAAGAGTTGGCTCCATAAAACACAACTGCAGATATAATATTTAAACAAATTAAAATGAAAATGCAATTTATTTGGAATTTATCACTCGTCGTAAAAGAGTGGCACAGTTGGTGGCTAACAGGTTAGTGTGCAGTTTTCCAGCGATCACGACGCGATTCGTGACAGTGGCCATTTTGTGTGACATAAGTACGTTTGTTTTTTTGGATAAGTTAAGGGTTAATTTTGCGGAATATTAATTCCTGCATGGGTTATTCAAGTTAGACGCCTTTGACAAAGAGGCTTGTGGAAAATCAGACTAACTGCCTGAATATGGAGCACATTAGGCGGACTCTTATAAGTAGGTAGTCAGCATTGCGATGCCCAGTGTCGTAAATGTTTCATTCAGATATAAGCCCCAATTCAGGACCTAGGTCTAACTTCCTACAGCCAATCGTTTTTTGCGAGTTAATTTTTTTTTTTAAGCTAATGATAAACAGAAGGTGTACCCATCTAAGCTACCTAAAGAAGACATACCGAGCGCTGGTCTTATGTCGACTTGTTAACTTGTTGTTATAAACAAGCTTGAACACAAACGGCATTGCTTATATAATAATCAAGCAATAATGTCGAAAATTAGTTGGCTGTCAGCTTTAGTAAAAATGTACAGCATTAGTGAAACCGTGCCAATAAACAATTAGACCTCCACCATTTCGACAACTTTTTTTTTAGAATCTATTACATTTATTTATTTATATATATATATATATATATTTGGTGAATCTATTACATTTGTTGTCATCGCAGAATTTGAATTTAATAATTTGTTTAAGTGAAAAACAAGGTCAATGGTTTAGTTCACAACGGTAGGATTTAATTATAAAATAAAAAAACTGATATAGAAATTTCAAATAAACTTTCCCAACAGATATTTTTCAAAGGCTTTTTGAATCTTATTAAAGCGTAGTACGGACCTCTTCCGAAACGAAATTTTCCGGTGGTCTCCAAACGTCTGCGAAAGGGCAGCGAAAAATAATTTGTGTAGATTTCCATCAGCTGATACACAATTAGCAGTGTTACCAGCTATTTCTTTCCATTTTGGCTCCTTAGAATTGTCATTTTGAATTTATCGTAATTTACGCTATTTAATTTATTTAAAGTTTGGCGATTTTTAGAATCCTTAGGAATTTATAATTCTATTGCGAACGTACTCTTATTGTATAACTAAAACTTTTTAAACAGTTTGTTGCGTCTTTTTCGATTATTGGGTATTTCAGATTTTGATCTGAGATTTCAGATTTCTGCTGCCAAATCGAACATTAAATCCGAATTTGGTTTCTTTTGTGAGTTGGCCGCAAAAAAAATATTTTTCACTTGCACTGGAAATCCATTTCGAAGAAGATTAATACAAAAACTAGTTTAGATTGTAATGTTACGTTTCCACCTGACATAAGTCCCGAGATTAAGTTCAAGAGGTTTAAAATTAATCCTGAAGTGTTTCCACCTAATTGTATGACTAAGTTGACGTATTCTCTCTGGGTCTGTCTATTCAAGAAAGGATGACGTTTCACGAGAGAGAGAAAGAGAAATATTTTTCCATTTTTGACGTCTTATTTGTCATATCTGTCATTTGACATCTCGAGCTGTGGAAAGTGTGTTCATAAACTGGACTGCACATGCATAGCTGGTTGATAATAGAGATTTATCTCTAATCTCCCTTTTATGAGATTAAGTATTGTATGATAGATCCCGAAATTTTTGCGGGATTTACGGAAATTTGTCTAAATCTCGCAGTTAATCTCCGGTGGAAACGTAGCATTACATTGCAAAATAGAAACTTAAAAAAAAGTATCTCAATTAGGAGTTTTTGTTGTTGTTTTTTAATTTAATATTACTAAAAAATGTGCATTTTGTGTTTGAATATTTTCGGCTTTAAAATTTCTCAATCAGCCTTATAAAAACTGGCAGCACTGCAGCACAAACGCAAATTTTCGCAAGTACCTAATGTCCCAGACAGTAAACGTATGCGAAAAGAGAGTGGAGAATTGTACCAAACAATCTGCTACAATTACCCACTTTTCCGCCATCATTTCGGAGCAGCTGCGTACTGAAAGGAGACGAAAGGAGAAAAGGAGAGCGCAATTTTTCGTTCATGATTTCCTTGTGTCACTTTTGTATGGGATTTTTCGTTTCGGAACAGGTCCGTGCTACGCTTAAAAGCAAAAAAAATCAAGACACAAAATAGGAAATGCACAAAATATTCGCTGATTTGTCAAATATCTTTTGTTCGGGCCCAATTTTCAATACCTTTTAAAGTACCCTTTCCTCTTATTTCTAATACTTCATGATTGATTGATAAGTGCATTTTTGTCGTAATAAGATCCTTTTCAAATTATTCAAAAAAGGGAAAACCTTTTTTTTTAGAATGCTCTGATGCAAATAAAACGTTATTGGTGGTCTAAAGATCACAATTATTTAATCGTTGTGAATATTTTTTTAGGTGGTTGGGTGTTGAATGAATAGGGTAGACACTGATTGGCGTCAACTTGGCGATGCCCAGTTGTTGCAACTGTTCAGATACACCAAATGTGCTTATTTTACCTCCAACTGGTCACCACCGGGTACTGGTCTATATGTCCATCCGGAATTGACTTGCTGAATTTATAAGTGCGAGTGTTGAACACGTAGAAAATAGCAACACTATAATGCTCTGTTGGAGTTGACTGTCTGCTCGAGTCTCAGAAGTCTTACATGAGCCCCTCAGAAAGAGGACGTACGGCGGATGAATTCACATGGTTGAATCAACGGTGGCGTCAACAGTCAACATGGCAGATACCTCAATGAGCTACTTCGACGTATTTGGAGTTGAGGTCATTGAGGATTTTCAACACTAGTCAGGGTGTTGAAATAGAGATGGTGGCGGAAGAGCCCTTAATGGGTGAACGGCAGCTCTCACATCCCCGCAGCGGGTTACTGATGACTCCGGAATTTTCCGGCCCCTGGCCTGGTCCTCCAGGTTGGGGGTTGTGCGTGGGGTTAACTACCCTACCACGGAAAACCAAACAAGTTGCGAAGCAACCAATAGCCTCGGATAAGGACGGATTCACTGTTGACGACCCTGCAAAACGAAAAAAGGACAATGACGTTCGGATCTGCACGTGGAATGTTCGAACTCTGAACATGTGACTTCTTCAACATCATTCTTGAGAAAATTGTGCGAGACTCACAAACCAACACCAGAGGCACCATTTTCCATAAGTCTGTGCAACTAGTTGCATACGCTGACGACATTGACATTGTTGGCAGAACACAGCGAGCTGTCACTGGTGCGTTTGCAAGCATTAGTACAGAAGCGGCAAAAATGGGTTTAGTGGTGAATGAGGGTAAAACAAAATATATGCTGTCAACAAGAAGGGACACACAACATCGAAGAATCGGACAGAACGTCACGATAGACAGCTTTGCCTACCTCGGCTCCGCTATAAACTCTGATAACGACATCACATCAGAAATCAAACGAAGAATCACACTTGCCAACCGCTGTTTCTTTGGCCTAAGACGGCAACTGATAAGTAAGGCCTTGTCGAGAAATACTAAGGAAACTCTGTATAAGACCCTCATCATCCCAGTCCTGCTTTATGGTGCAGAAGCATGGGCGCTATCAAAGGCGGATGAAGATCTCCTTGGTCGTTTCGAACGCAAAATTCTTCGAGTGATTTTTGGTCCCGTTTGCGTTGACAGGCTTTGGAGGAGAAGATTTAACAGCGAACTCTACGAGCTGTACAGCGACATCGACCTAGTCAGAAAAGTACACATCAGTCGTCTAAGATGGCTGGGACATGTAGAGCGAATGGACACCAACGCTCCGGCCCGGAGAGTCTTCGATTCCAACCCGGAGGGACAACGCAGTAGAGGAAGACCTCGCCTTAGGTGGCGCGCGCAAGTGGAAGGGGACCTCAACCAACTTGGTGTGCGCAACTGGAGGCAGTTAGCCAAAGATCGCGCTAACTGGAGAGGCGTATTGGTTGAGGCCCAGGTCCACCCCGGACTGTAGCGCCACCTTAAGTAAGTAAGAATATTTTTGCGGACTAAAATAATAGCCTGTTCATTAATTTCAAAATAAATTAAAATCCAAGCCATAAGCGTTTTAAAAATATATTGCCTCCGTTTTTGAATTCACTTTACCAAGCAACAAGACAGTGCTTGTCAAAATATATAGAAGTGTAAAAATAAATACAATGTAGTCTTTTAAAAATTGTTTAGCTTACATTACTTAGTTCGGGAAACTTAGAACCCGACAAAATTTGTAATTCTCGCAGAAAAGCCGCACATTTAGAATTCGGCGTTATTTCACATTGACAAAGTGAAACAATATTGCCCAACATTGCTTGAGAAATAAAGCCGAAACTGATCTAAGAGGTCCATCGTTAATCGATAACGTCTTAAGGAAAAAGTTGCGGCAAACTGGAACACTAGATTCGTTTTTCAAAAAAAAAACAATAGTAATAATTTGATCGCTCGGTTTCTAGGCCTTGAATTTTCGCGCCGAGGCCTTTGTCTTGCTGGTTCATTACACGTTATAGGTACTCCGCAAAATAAAATCTCTTTTTCGGGTGCAACCCCCGATTCTCCAATTTTCCCTGCAAATGCTATCAGTACACTTGTAGTAGCATTTGCTACAATGGGTAGGTTTTGGAGACTTCGCAGCAACTATACTTTAATTTTTAGAAACGAAGGTTTGTCCCAAACTGCATTTTTTCCACGTTGTACAACCAGCTCTTAGGATCTGCTTATTCCACGTATTCCCTTTTTTATGGGTAAGTTGATCTCTTCAGGTGAATCAGATGAACTTTTATCATCTGGTACAAAATCTAAGTCTTCATATACATCATCGTTATCGAAATCAAAGCCTTCCTGTTGATGCTAAAAAACATATAATTATTGTATTGAGCTAAAACTAAAATAAACAGGTCAATTTACCGTCTCCGATTGTTCGAATTCTTTCTCATAGGAATTGACATTTACATCACTACTATTATTACAACTATCTATTATCTACATAATAGTAAAACTTTATCTTAGTAGGTACTTTTCATCTATATTATTTTTCTGTTCATACCTGAACTTCTGTTTGCCTGTATTTTGTAAAGCTTAGCTTGCCATACTTTTTCCCCTGCTTTCCATTGTTAAAATTCACTGCACTAAAAACTTAACAACGAAATTAAATAAAACTACAGCTTTGCTTTAATACCCATTCACAGCCGAATGTATAGATTCAACCGAAATTCTGTTTATTATGACGTTTCGCAACCGATTATAGTAGGCTAAGTAAATTTCAACTAATAAAAAACAGCAAGTCAAAACCCCCTTAGCCCTAAGTCCATTTAGGGAGTTTTCACTGACAACAAATTCAAAATGTTTTGATTTAGGGAGTTTTCATTTTGTTTAATTTATTAATAGAGATACTAAGGACTTAGGGAGTTTTCACAGAACAACGACGTTACACTTGTACCTGTTAGAACCTCATCAGAAAGGTTGTGAACCCGAATAGGGAGCTGACATACCTAGCTATTTACATAGTAAAAGGTTTGTTATATACTCATAATGGAAACATTTATGGATAGAACGGCTCTTAGAATTTTTATAAGAGCCTAATACTTGTCTTGTTGAATAACTTTAGAGGTCTATAGAAAGTTCGCACATAATTTTTGAAAACCACAGTATGTGTTCGGTTTCTCAACCATGGTCAACATTGTAACATTATTTGTTGTTTCGGATTCCATATCACACATAGAAAACAGGACGGACAGACGGACCGAATTGCGGTACCCATTCTTTTGAGTTCCTCTTGGTATCATCGCAATGTCAGAATTGATTAAGATCTCGAGTTCGAAATTTTGTACGAATACAATATCTTGCGCTTACTACGTAATCGAGAAAGTTAAAAATGAACAACGCGGATTGGTTAAGAAGCAAATTTTCTTCAGCCCCAAAATGTATAGGTCACTTCACCGACTAGGACAATGATTAAGTAATGAAAAATGGGTCCGAAGAGGAAAATCGTGCGCTACAACCTATAATTGTCTTCAAAAATATCAAAGCGCCCTTCTCAGCTAGAATTTCTAAGCCCAAGGTGGGAAATATTCAAATGGTCACCTATAGAGATGGGACTTCTGAAGACTGATGACTATAACCGTTTCCAGACGCGATGTACCTAGTGTATTGTGTATGATAAATGCTTTGCTATAGCACTACCAAGGATGTCGTTCTTTTCGTTTGGCTATATGCGGTCTATTAAGGTCCGATCAATCCATTCCAAACTAATCTTGTTATCCTTTTCCGGTTCGTCGATAGTAAATACGTCACAAACTCAACCCTCAACATTTATATCTATAGGAACCCGCTTTGATTTCAGAACACCATGGCGAATGGTAGCAATAACGAATCTACTTTGCTCTTTTATAATTGTTTCGTAAAATAACCCAACCCCAATTTACTCCATAATTTGGAACGTGTAATTCCACCAAAAGCCAGAGCTTATGTACGGAGACGTTTATTGAAGAACGCGCAAGCCATTCTAGTTAGATGGTGATGACCTCGGTCTTGGTTTAGTCTTAAACTGCCGGGTGCGTCTTTTCAAACAAAAGTATGGTCCTACTCGACTACTTCGGCTAAATGACCAAATATAGGCACAAAGCTCTGCCCACAAGTTTGTTCCTTGCATGAGTGGCATGTTCTTCTTAAAATCCGACTGTCACTTAAAGTTCACTCTACACTGCACAGGCGCAAGCCAACCGTGCACTTTGACCAACATGCCAAGTGCTTATACTACTCCCATTAAAATAATCGCTACGAAAATTTGTGTTTGTTTCCAGGTGTGAAGGTCTGAAGGAGTTACCTTTGAGCAATTTGCTGCCACAATTGGTAAGGGCGCACTTTACACTTTCACTGTTAAATGCCCGCTCCCGCTTAACCTGGTTTCAGTCAAATTTTGAACAACAACAAAAAAATCACATGTTCTAATGTGTATATACTGTTATATTCTCATCTCATGCATAGCGTCAATTAGATGTCATGGTTTGGGTGCGCGATTTACGCGCCAACAGATACAATCCACATCTTGAGCGCTACGAAGATGGTTATACTTTTCCCACCGTGGTTACCTGTTAATCACCACGCTTGTGGGCAGCAAGCGTAGAAACAGTATAAACGTTACTTGAAGATGCATCCACCATTAAATTCATCAGTAGTTGGCGCGCTGGCAAAACGTGGCGACAATTTTTTTTCTCTTTTGGTATCCATATGGGTTTTTTTTTCTATGTGCCTCTCTTGGAACATATGAAACAAATAAATGGACAAACAGAAGAAAAACGAATTTTGTGACATATTCACGTGCAGCCGAAACAATTTATGTGCTGTTAAACGAGAAAGTTGAACGAAAATGGCAGAGGAGCGAGCGAGGCCCCCTTTTGGCAGCGTATATGTATAACCGGTGAAAGAAACCACAAAATTGTGATTAATTTTGAATTGTGTCTGTCGAAATTCACGAAATCATCTCGCACGATTATAAGTCGTTTCCTGATGGAACCACTTGGGAAACTTAATTGGAATATTTTTCACTTTCACGCGCGCGCATAGGCGACTTCTTGTTGCCTCGTTTTGGGACTGTATATGCTTCTCCTGCAAGAAGATAGTGCACAGCTCACATGGCCACACGGACATGATTTGGAATTTTATTGGGCTGTTAGGGGAGTTTAGTTAGTGACTTTAACTATAGACACAATTTAATCGGAGGAGCGCGGTATTTTGTCTTTTTCTCTCATATAGTAAAAGGCATAAAAAGTCCATTGGCGTGCTTCAATTCGAATTTCCTTTCAATATGGTCACCCTAAGGCGAGGAGTCCGCTTGCCTGAAATATTGACAGCCGAGAATAGTTCCGAAAGCATCGCCTAAGGTGGATTACATGTTAGACTTGTGGGTTAAACTATAATTACTGATGCTCAATATTGTCTTTTCTGGGCCCTTGGCGAGTGAACTAGTCCTAAAAAGATCACGAACTTTGGGTAAGCGGTACAATACTTATTGAGAAACCGCCTATATAACTAAGGACCTATAACTAAGGCTAAGATTGCAGAAGGCGAAAGAAAGGCCATCTTGTTAACGCATGTGCATGCGAAAACAGTTGGTTTCTAGATCTGGTTAGAAGAAAGTGAAAAAAAAAATGAAGTACCCTACAAGGATACATGGTTTGGGTAGGAAAAAGCAGAGAACGTCCTAATAACTAGCATTGTTCCGGAAGGGCTACATACGACAAACCGAACTGTCAACAAGGTCCTGAGAGGGCCCCCACGCCGCACAACAAAAGGACTTTGCAAGATGTGCAGACAAAATGCAGCCAATGATATGTTAATACTGGTAAATTGAATTGATAGATCATTCTGGTGTAAGATGGTAGGTTTTCTAGCAAGTCCTTGAATAATAGATAACTTTAGAGCTAGTATTTCCAAACCTTTTTTATTGTTTGCAGATCTTTATAAAGCAGAGATATAGAGAACATTTTCTCTTTGCCTTTTTTTCCAATTGCTTTTTCTAATCTCGTTTTCTTTAAATTTGTTACTTCTCTTTTCTTAATTTAACTTCTTTTTTTTTAATTTAATATCTCAGTTTTCAAAAGATATAGGTTTGTTTTTGGTTTTCAATATTGTATCTTTTTTTTAATTATATCCCTTTCGGTACAATTTTTGAATATATAACACAAAAAATATTTTGTATCATATTTTTGGCTTATTTTGGGCTCAGAAACCAATTAAAACAAAAAAAAAGTTGCAAAATGCTCAAGGACACTTCAAGGAGGTGTTACCGAACGGCAACAATTCGACATTGGGTAGTAAAAAAAACATGAAAACCGCAGGTATTTTTTTTTTTTTTTTTTAATTTCAGTTTTAAAAATAACATTTTATATAAAAAGGCTTTATAAAAAGAAGGGAAACAACAAAATAAATAAATAAATATTAGCAAACAATAAATAATTCAAGCAATTAAAAAGTTAAATTACCTAATATTAAATTATAATTCTTAATTAATTTTAAATATTGAGCGTGAGCATTATATATATATGTAATACTAGCTGACCCGGCGAACTCCGTTCCGACTAAATTCGTATAATGAAAATAATATTTCGGAGCTTGCACAATGAATGCTACCTACTTAATGTAATTTGGTCAATTCAAATTCGTTATTCAAAAGTATTTATATTAAATAAAATATAAATAACTGAAGTAGGTATAACAATCGATGTATTTCCGCTTTTGCACTAAAGTGGTTTGCTCGCACGTGAGCACGCCATACACAATTGATCATGTGAAAAACATGGGAATTCAAGATTGATGCCATAAATATCCTATCCAGCGATTATCCTGGCGACTTATTATTTGGCAAAGGCAAATCTGCGATTTTCTGAGCTCATTTTCTCCATCGCCGTTTTAAACATCGTATTCAAAGCGTTGTTCTTGTTTGCATTAAATAATTGTTGCATGTCGAATGACGTTTTTTGTCACCTCTGTTTGCCCTCTGCACAGCCCAGTACAGCCTATCGACTTGATCATCCCCCGACAAAATAAAGTACACCTGCGAATATTGGTGTACGTCCTCATTTACTGGCAAGAAGGCACATATCCGATGGTAACTTTGGCCTTGAATCTGTTAATCCGAATTTTGCAGCGTAGAATCCCATGCCATTGTTAGAAAATGTGTGTTTGCATGATGTACATGTAAGAGGGAGAAGTGGTGGGAGGCGCCCGACGTGACGGCCCAGTGGTGGCATGCGCGTGAGCTGCGCGCGGTACTGTAAAGTACTTGAACATTGCAACATTACTTAATTTTTCTAAAATAAAATAATTTTTCTAAAATAAAATTAGCCTAAGTTACTCCTTATTACATCAGCTACCCGTCAAAATCGGTCCAGCCATTTCAGAGATTAGCCGGAACAAACAGACAGACAGACAAAAATTGATGCCTGAATTGTCGAAATCTTCGAACACTTCCAGAATTTCACCTTGAGTTCTAAGAACCGTGCGTCTTACCTCAACCAACAAGCGTCTCCAGCCAGCACGATCTTTGGCCAGCTGTCTCCAGTTTCGCACGCTAAGTTGGTTAAGGTCCCCTTCCACCTGCGTGCGCCACCTGAGTCGCGGTCTTCCTCTACTGCGCGGCCCCTCGGGTGTGGATTCGAAAATCTTCCGGTCCGGAGCATTGACGTCCATTCGCTCCACATGACCCAGCCACCTCAGTCGTTGGACCTTCACTCTTCTGGCTAGGTCGATGTCGCTGTATAGCCCGTACAGTTCGTCGTTGTATCTCCTCCTCCATTCACCGTCTATGCAGACGGGACCGAAAATTACTCGAAGAATTTTCCTCTCGAAGTAACCAAGAGTAGCCTCATCCGCTTTTGATAGAGTCCATGCCTCTGCACCATAAAGTAGGACTGGGATGATCAAGGTCTTATAAAGGGTCACTTTAGATGTTCGAGAGAGGGCTTTGCTACTCAATTGCTTTCTTAGCCCAAAGAAACAGCGATTGGCAAGAGTTATTCTTCGTTACCATGCGTCTTATTGGTGCTAAAAAATAATGTTTGCCCACATTAGGAAGTTTCAAAATCATACGACTACTGAATGTTGCTATACGGCAACAATTATTTTCCCACCGAAACATAGCCCTTTTCACGAATTGTTGCCGTAAGGCAACACACTATTTTAACATTTTTTTTATCGTGTTCAAAGTAAGTAAAGATACTTTATTTGATTATTTTATGTAATTATGACACGTTAGAAAATATAATTAGCCTTTTTATTAAAAATTGATAACATTAGAACCAAGTAGATCTTAATTCAAAATGTGGACTTACCGGCCATTTGTTAGTTTCCGGCTACCTGGTCAGCTGTCTTTAAAATAATAATATGAAATTGGCGGGCTGTTTGACAGATAGGTTTAGATACTCTGAGAAAAAATTGCTGCCACTGAGTTTGTATTACTTTTTGTAAGGAAATCAGTTTGTAGTGCCTTAAAAAAGAGTATTTTGTTGATGTTGCCATATGGCAACAAAAACACCGAAAGGGATATATTACTAGCTGAGCCGGCGAACTCCGTTCCGCCCAAATTCATAAATGTAATGAGAATAATATTTCCAAGCATGCACCTGCACAGCGCATGCTACTTTATGTAATTCCGTCAATTCAAATTCTTTATTTAAAAGTTATATTAAATACAATAGAAATAACTGAAGTATAGCAATATCGATGTATTTCAATAAAACCGCAATGACTGACGTGCCGGCCAGGCCAACCTTCTGCTTTTGTACTAAAGTGGTTTTCCCACAGGTGAGCACGCCACATACAATTGGACCATGTGAAAAACATGGGAATTCAAGATTGATGCTACAAATATCCAGCGATTATCCTTGCGATTTATTATTTGTCATAGACACTTAAATGCCAAATCGTTCTGAGTAAGCGGAGGCCGCGATATGACAATGTTTGCCTTTTAAACTCAATTTCGTCCTTGCATGACATTTGATTTGAGATTCTTCACAATCATATCAAACGGGATCCGATACAAAGTTTCGGTCCATTTAGGTTGCTCAACAAAATTATAATTGAGCCGACTTTTAATTTCAAATTGTAAAGCGGTAAGTCCGGAACATTCAATTTTTTCCAAAGTGCGGTTCTATTATCAGGTTTGAAAACAAATCTGCGATCTTCTAAGTTCATTTTCTCTATCGCCGTTTTAAACATTGTAATGGAAGCGTTGATTTCATTTATAATGGTTGCAATTGTCGAATGACGTTTTTTGTCATTCCTGTTTGCCCTTTGTACAGGCAATCGACTTGATCATCCCCCGACAGAATGAATTACACCTGCGAAAATTGCTGTACGTCCTCATTTACTGGCAAGAAGGCACCCATCCGATGGTAAATTTGGCCTTGAATCTGTTAATCCGAATTTTGCGGGGTAGAATCCCGTGCCATTGTTAGAAAATGTGTGTTTGCATGATGTACCTATAAGAGAAAATATTGCCCTGCCAGTCGGCATGAAAACAGTTTTTTGAATGATTTTTGTTCCCAATGAAGTCATACGAAAACAGTAGTTGTACTGTCAAATGTTCTTTAGAAAATCCTGCGATTCAAATGGCTCCGCAGGTGCTAATCTCACTTTGGCACTCGCACAGCAGTTTGTTTTTTTCAGCACGTTTTAATGGTGGCACACAATTATAGTCATCTCTCCAATATCGAAAATCGCATCACCGACATAGTTTTCTGTCGCCAGTCGTTCGAATGTCAACAACGACGCGCATCTTGCCACTCCGATTTGAACTTGTTCCCATCCCAGCAGCAGTAGGATTTGACGCAGTTCTCATTACTTGCACTCTCAATTTTCTTGACTGTTGATCTGGTCTTATGCCCTGCGATGTCCCACTTTTCGCTTTCTTCTGTAGTTTGGCTTGGTAGATATTTGTTGTTGACTTGCTTGCCTTGTTCGTCGGCCAGTATTTGTGTGTATTCGTCTTGGCATTTTTTTAAAATCACTGAAATTTGCTTTTCAAAACCTATTTTGTCCGCGTTTAAACTTTTTACATTTAATTTTTAACTTATCAACTGTGTAAAAGAAATGAAACTGTTGGAGCGATGCACAAAATCAAAAACAAACCATCACTGTTGACCAACATATAAGACATTAAATTTATCTCGATTTTATCAATCTAATTTTTGAAAAAAAAAAAAAAAAAAAAAAAAAAAAATCCGCATATAGTAGGTACGTAGTTTTCTAAATAATTTTTGACATAGAAAAGTCAAAATAAATAGTGTAGAAAATCAAAAAAAAAATCTAAAAAGGAAAAATTAAAAATAAAGTAGCCTATCGCAATACTCTATCCCGTAGCTTTCTATTAGTAAAAGAATTTTTGAAATCGGTTCGGTAGTTCCGGAGATTACCTCCCACAAACAAACATTATCTCTTTATAAAATAAAATATGTTAGTGTGATGTTATGTGATGTGATGTGATAAATATAAATTAAGAAAAAAAATAATTCATTTTTCGTTTCTGAATTTTGTCGCTTTAAATTTGAAAAGCTGATTTTTGCAATGCAGAACTGACAAGAAACAGAAGTTCGAGAGCAGAATTTTTATGTGAAAAGACCGAATTTTGGAAAGCAGAATTTCGACCCGCTCCCCTTTTAAATACCTGGGCAAAGAATCACGTCGTTCGATAAGCTCAAATTGAATGTTTTTTTTAAATGCCAGTTCGCATTGAAACTCTTTCGTTTTTCAAGAAGACAAAAAATAAAAAAATTAACTTGTTCGAAATTTACTACGCCCAATATCTTAAAAGAAGCATATGGGTTAGATAAGATCAAATATCTTGTCGTTCTTCTCTAAATGGGCCAAAAAAGGTAAGAAGAAAAATTATTAAATAAAAAAAAAGTTTCAATCTAGGTACTAACCCACATATCTAGACCATTAGCTATCAACCAATGAAATAACAAATGTTGCTCTCCTCCAAATGTGTCAAAAAGTAAAAAGTGTCCCCACCGTGTCATTAGAGCAACGCATAACGGTCAATTCTGAATGGTACACCACTATTTTATTGCCAGAAAAGTGTTCAAAAAAAATAAAGAAAACCAATCGCAGAATCGTTCTCCAAAACGATAACGCAAGCTCTCACACATCGGCTCAACCAAAGTTCATTTATGAGCATTCAAAACATCGAACTGAAGGTTCATCTAGCTGGCTTCAATATTGCCAACACAAAATACTCGATGAAGAAATTGAATGTCTTTTTTGCATGGAAAATAGTGAAGCCACTGAGTATGTAACTACTTAGACATTGCAAGACCTTGAAGCAAAAACAATTTTTTTTTAGAGAAACTCTGGTTATTGAGCAACTGCAGAGTGATCTTCAATTTCAAGTCGAAGTGCTCCCTCAACCGGTCCTTTAAGAAATATTGAACTTCATAGTGTGAAACTGTGAATAGTAATAAAAACGTACATTTAATATATTTTCCACTTTAGAATATCATCCACAATTGGCGTCAGTATTTCTATGCCACCGGACTTAACTCGTGAGCTATGTCAACATGGGGACATTAGACACAGCTTGGTCGTAAAATGTACTACATCTAGAATGCACAATCAATCGCTTGTAGAGGGAGCATTTTTGGTCACATAAAAATGGACCATTTATATCAAATTTACACGAGCGCACATGCATAGCCCCCTGGCTATGTTGCTAAGCAGCAATAACTACTCACTTGCTATATCGACCCAACTCATTTCCATAACAATCTGTGGCAGCCAGTGTTTCCCTTTTTTTCGGAGGCGACGATGCAACTATGCATAGCCCTGGAAAACAGATGTGGAGCGGAAATGACGACATGATTTTCATGTCATCCTCATGTAACAGTCTCAATCGGCAAAGAGTTCCCTCGAAAACATGTCTCATCCACTCATAAATATCCAATAGCCAAATACAAATTCCGTTAGCCTCTGACGTACCCAGGGGTTCGATATAATATTCTCAGCTGAAACCAGCGCTCAAGTGCTATCTGGAGTTTGCATCCCCGACTTGCACCCAGACCAACCACCAACGGCCGGCGGAGTGGTGCGGCTTGGGGCACTCTCCATGCACGAGAAGCACGAACAAATCTTGTAAGCCTTTATTCCTGCATTTTTCATAGGGATACCTGGTATAGACACCACGAGTGGTTGCCTAGCTGTGCGCATCCGTATCCAGCCCGCCGAAAGTGGTCATCACCGTTGTCATCTGCTGAAAGTCGGGTCATTTCGAAATAGCTACGTTGAAAGGATAGTGCAACCAACATCGGACAGTATATTGCATCAGATCGGGGGAACTGGCGACCGACCACGACGCGACAGATCGAAGTGGTTGCATTGGACTCCAAAAGAGACTGCATGAGTTCGGAGATGGAAACTGTTCACGTCTCTGGCCAGTGGATATGCGAGCTGCACATGGAAATGGTTCAGTCTCCGGCATCAGTATGTCTTGTGGCCAGTGTTCAATGCAGAGTCAATTGACGTCAAACTCCAGGCTTCCATGTGGATCCATGGGGAAAATACTTTTGCTTGGCCTGCGATGTAGACGCTGCAGAAGGTGCTGGTCGCTATGACTTCTTCATCACGTACTGGGGTGCTGTTTATTGTGAACATTTGCGCACTTGCAATCATCTTTCAGGATGGTCCTCCATTACATAACACTATACCGCCGCGGAGTGACGACCAAGGGGAGACGCTGCAACAAAAAGTGTAAGCTCACGAAATAATTGTATCGGAGACAGAGGTCTGGAAATTAAAAACAACAAACCTGCCAGAGCGCAAGGATGCTTACCGCATATTACTCTCGTTCACTTCTTAACTTTAGGTCGGAGGAAAACCTTTTCAAATGGAATGCTGGAGAGTATCGATAGAGGTTGAAATTGGGAAATGAAGTGGGGGATTCGCTCCGTTTGGTCACGTCTGTTCGAGTACGAATGAGGAGGACTTTTATTGGACTTTGGATGACGAGTCTAGCAGTTTCGTTAAGTTTTCCATTCGAGTAGGAAGTGAAACTTCCCGCACCTATTGAGCGAAAAGGGCAATACCACCAACTGTTAAATAGAACACAGAGGATGACACAACCGCTGAGCGCTGAAAGCCCTTTTCGTCTCCTTTCTGCTCACCTAAGCTGTGATATTTCAAAAGCTTCTTTGACAGAGAGGTAGTCGCAGTGGCTTAGTGTTAGTGTGTTGGACTACTAAGTCTCAGGTTCGAATCCCGCAAAAGCCCAAATTCCAACTTATGGTTTTTTTTCCACTGCGCTACCTCTCACGAACGTCTGACAAACAACCGAGAGTATAAGTGACTTGAAAGAGCTTCTCAATTAGCCGTTTGGAGTCGGCATAAAATTGTAGATCCCTTCCATTCGTTCCAAAAATGAAAAACTCACACCAAAACGAATGGTTGTGAGAAGCTAGGCCTAGGCTCCCTCCGGACCTGTTGCGCCAACTATTTGTTTTTATTTTCTTTGACAGAGACCAAGTGGAAAAGAATGCTCGCTCGCAAGGAGGAGCTTTTTTTAGTTTTTTCAATGTGTAAAAGCTGGAAGTAGCAAGATGTTTAGAAGAAGTCCCATATATAGACTAGACAGCTACAACTACAAGTGCCAAAGGCAAAGACCAGTCCAACGTGGATATCGATACCAAGCCACTTAACAATTACCAATCAGACTGACTCCATCGCATCGTCCACTTATTTAACCCTCCAAAGCTGAGTAGTAATGTAGCTGACAATCCATCTAATAAGAGTTCTGATTTTAGATAGTTTGACTTACAATTAGTTACAAATAGGTTGCTCAATAATGCCAAAATGAGTTAATGAACACACGAAAGCATGCCTCGTAACAAGGACACATCTGAAACCTCTAAAACCAGAGCACAACTTAATGACTGCATGGGTCGACTTAGAAGCGACAACATTTTCGTATACAACTGACACCGCGCATATAGACTCGTAAGTCGTAAGTAAATGTTCAGAGAAAGGAACTTCACGATGAGCGCAGCCTATCCAGATGAAGAAGATCCAACTCCAAATCGAATGGAGCAGAACAGTCTATGAGTCTACTAACTGCAGATCACACAAATCTCCGGCATGAGCACATCTTTAATGGTCGTGAGTTATTTACAAAACATATGGCCAGCTTTCGGAGGCTCTCTATATAAATGTACGTGTGTATCGTGAAGACGGGCAGGCGCCCGGGGGTACAAGTTGCGCGACTAGGAGCGGGCGAACGCCAGAGACCATTCCTCTAAACAGTGCGCCCATGGACAGAGATGAATTGCCAAGACGTTTGCAAATTTGGTAGTAATTCGTGTTGAACTTTGTTATTATTGCTTTCGTCGCTTTTCAGATTTGTATTTGTTTGTTTGTTTTTCTTTGCTAAAAAATGGTACACAACACTCTATCGGTAGAGGTACTCAGGGTAAGACAAACAATGTTAGTAGCTGGAGCTGATGGAATAAGGTGAATGGAACATGTCTTAAGCGCTGTGGCTTCTGATAGTAGTACACAATTACATTTAACATGAAGTAGCCGGTGTTGGGAGCTATACTATTTTTTTTATTTTTCTCCTCTTTGCATTTATGGACTTGGCAGCTGTTTGACATTGAGTGTACGTGAGGTTTTTGTGAACCGTTGTCCTGTTATCGATGGAAAGTATGTTGTGTCTTTGGACTCTGGAGCGAACACTATGGTGCATTTTATGATGGCTTGGAGGATTTTGGTTTCCGTTTAATTTTCAATTTTTAAGTCCGAAAAGGCAGTGCACACTGTTCTTTAATAGGCCCAATTTTGAGTGTTACCCAGACTATTGGAATGCACGATTTGTATCTACATGGATACTTAACAGCCACGAAAATGACTTCACACTGAGCCACAATCTACAATATGTAAAAAAAACCGTCCCCGTGGAGTGGAGCTACCTTTAGGGCTGGTTAGCATTATTTTGTACATTGTTTTCCCATTTCGAAGTTTGATTATAAAGTGCTGGGCTTTTATTGGAAAACTTTCTGATTATATTCAATCTTCAAAGTAAGAAAAAAAAAAAAAATAGTTATCGCAATCTGATAATCATTCGTTTTGCGTGATATATAATTTTTGGGACGAATCGAATGCACCTACAATGTTACGCCGAGTCCGAACGGCTGAATTGAGAAGTTCTTTCATGACAATAATTATACCCTCTGATGACGTCACGCGTTCGGTTGCTCAGTAAATAAAGTGCATGACTGGGTCGAACGAAACTTTCTCGTTCATCAAAAGTTTAGTTGGATGTTTTCTTATTTTATTAAGTAGTAGGTAAAGATCTGAGAACCAACGGAAGTTTCCGATTGCGAAAACTCTAAGTGGTTGGAATTATTTTGAGGTGTTTATTCAAAATGGTTGAAAAAAAGAAAAACTGGGTACCTACTGGCAACATTTTACCACTTTGGAAGTGTCTCTCGCGCAAACTATTCACTTTAGAAAAAAATGATATTAGAAACCTAAATATCATCTTTGAAGACCTATCCATAGATACCCCACACGTATGGGTTTGATGAAAAACATTTTTTTGAGTTTCAGTTTTATATATGGGGACCCCCAAAATTTACTGTATGTTTTTTTTTTTTTGTGTAAAATCTTAATGCGGTTCACAGAATACATCCACTTACCAAGTTTCAACGGTATAGCTCTTATAATTTCGGAGAAAAGTGGCTGTGATAAACGGATGAACAGACAGACAGACATGACGAATTTAAATGGGTTCCGATTTTTGCCATTTGGCTACGGAACCCTAAAAACGGTAAATCCGTCAAAAAATTCGAAGTTTTTGAGAAAATCTAAGTACGGATCTTATTTACAATACCTACTGATATTGTCTTTAATATTTATCTATTTTTATCGAAATCGCTAGAGCGGTTTTTGTAAAATTTTGCGACAAAACAGTACCAAATATTGCAATGTTTAGTTTGAAAAATACTTATTGCTTATAATAGTATTTTCGGCGATTCGAATTGAAAATTAATTTTACTCTTAGTTTACATTTTGGTCAACATTTTTGTTTCCGGTTTTAGGTAGACTAAGAAAAACTAAATTTTAAAAAAAGATGTTTTTTTTTTTAAATCATTGTACGATAATACAGAGAAAAACTGATTGTGCCATTAAGTTAGAAATGACAATATTACCCTAGAAATGAATTTTTGTTATAATTGTATGAACCGATTTCAATATTTCAATATTTCCAAACACTGGGTATGCAGTTATGTTAACCCCAATATTGGCTGAAATCTTTGAAGCCGTTTTCGAACAAATCAAAGTTGTATGAACATTAAGTACCTATGGGAAGCAGCGTTGCAAGGCGGTCGAAATAAAGGGTGGTTAAGTTTTAAGGGCCGATGTTGATTTTGAATAAAACACAAATTATTATGATCAATTTTTGTAGAAAATCATCTTCAGTCATGAGGCACATTTTCACCTCAGTGGATTCATCAATAAGCAGAATTGCCGCATTTGGGCAAATGATAATCCAAGAGTGATTGTCGAAAAACCAATGCAGCCATAAAGAGTGACTGTTTGGTGCGGTTTATGTGCTGGCGGCATCATCGGGCCGTATTTGTTCCAAAATGAGGCCGGTCAGACAGTTACTGTGAATGGTGTACGCTATCGCTATAGATGATAACGAACTTTTTATGGCCCGAATTGGAAGATATGGATGTGGACGATATGTGGTTTCAACAGGACGATGCCACTTGCTACACAGCTAACGAAACAATGGCTCTTTTGCGCGACAGATTCAATGGCCGTGTTATCTCACGTGGCGGCGATATCAATTGACCACCAAGATAATGTGATTTGACACCGTTGGGCTTCTTTCTTTGGGGTTATTTGAAGGAAGGTGTACGTCGATAAGCCAAAAACAATTCAAGAGCTAAAGGATGAGACAATTCGGCACATTAACCGCTTAGAACCTCAATTATGCCTCAGCGTCATCGAAAATTTGGACCATCGGATGGTGGTGCGCCGCCGAGGTCGCGGCGGCCATTTGGCCAATATTTTGTTCCATACATAATTGAACCGTACCAATAGTATCATAATAAAAATAAATGACAATAATTTCCTAAATAATTTGTGTTTTATACAAAATCTACATCGGCCCTTAAAACTTAACCACCCTTTAGTAATTCGATTAAAAATAACTGAGTCATCCAACTTTAGTTGATAAAAACTGATAAAGTGAGTTTTTTGAAATAGGTACAATGTTTTTTTTTTCAAAAAAGACAGTTAATTTGAAGCCCTTTTTTAACAGAGCAAAATTCGATTTCCATTCGAAAATTAGCACCTATTTTTTCGATTGACATTTAAGCAGCAAAACGAACAAGAACTGCTATAGCAAGAGTTGTTTTCAGCGATGGATTTACGTCTAGGCCGGGGCCTAGATCGGCAAATTTTGCAGAACCCTAAAAATTAAGAACCGTAAAATGTTAGAATAATTGGAAATTGATAATTTTTGTGGATTAGTTTCGCTTAATATCAATGAAAATTTTAAAATATAGTTCTACTTTAACCTTTAATTTGTTGGTGCAATGTACATTTTTTTTAGATCAATGTTATTGGCATTTAAAAATAATACACTAAAAAATCGGGAGTAAATTTGCAGTGAATCTCACTCCTATCATATTTGAAGTACCGGAGTGATGAAATGAGGCACTGCGCTTGAAGAGTAAATCTGGAGTTTTTTTTTTTTCAGTGACGTGATTTTTTTTTTATCATTAAAAAAAAAAAATGTTTTGTCAGTGTAGATAGATAGATAAACTGGACTTTGGGAACATTTGTTGTCGGTTAAATGAAAAGTAAAATTAAAAAAAAAAAAAAAAAAATGTTTCGTGATTTCGTTTTTTAGTTTGTGCAACCTCCTCCCTCTTTCCCGTGAATAGGAGCAACCGTGCCACAATTTTTCGATGATGCGTCTAGGACGCGCCATCCTATTTGTTTTGAAGACGGATAATGACGTTTTCGATGTTGTTTTTGGGTATCATTGCCCGTGCATTCGCTTTCAAAGTACAATCTGTTGAATTAAGAATTTCCAAGCATAACCCTGTCATCCTGTCAACCACATCTACGCCCTCTAGCATTGGGATATGCACTAGGATATTATTTTCTATAGCACTCCTTTCTAGCGTCCCAACTTGTCGTTCTAATGTGTTGCATCGGTCCTCTACTTGTTTGGATGGAATTGCTTCAACAGTGTCGTGTTGTTTTTTTTTTTTTTTTTTGTAGTGCTTACAATTACTTAGAAATGCATTCTTTATTTATTAGCCTTAGCTCATTTGCTGACATGTTTCCAACAGCGTTTTGGTTGATATTGGCATCCTTGGCAACAACAAAGTCCGGCGAGATATCCATTAATCGCCTTTTGGATGCCGTTTCAGGTACAGGTGTACTGTTGTTATGCTTTGCTTAAGGTGATCTTTGCATTATTTGCGTCATCGAGCGTAGAAACTTGGGTGATTTAAACAAAGCAAAAAGGAACTAAACTCACCATATTTTTGTTGCAGGCTGTAAAGTCTTGGACTCCCAGTGTCTATCCGTATTTGGCTAACAATGAAAACGTTGAAAGTAAAAAAATAACACTTTAAATTTGGGAGCTGTTTAAGAAGCGTGTGAGTATGGTGCCGTGAAATAACGCCGAGCGAAATAACGCCGAATTTTGGCCCAGTCGGCCTTATTTCGCTTTGAATTTATAAATACATTTCAAATTTCCCCCTCTTTTACTTCAGCATTTAGAAATTGGGAAATTAAAATCAAAAAAAAAAAAAAAAAGTGAATTTTGAACTATTATTTTCTTAAATTTCCCCTATAAGTAGTTATTTTTGCATTTTTTTTTTTCTCAAATTCTAAAATATCTAGAAGGCAAATATGAGAAAATAATAGTTAAAAATTCACGAAATCGCGCGATTTTTGAACTACATTTTATTTTCTCAAATTTCCCCTCTAGTTATTTTAGTAGGTATTTAGAATTTGAGAAAATAATAGTTCGAAATTATTTTCTTAAATTCTAAAATAACTAGAAGGCAAATTTGAGAAAATAATAGTTCAAAATTCGCGAAATTTGAGAAAATAGTCGCGATTTTTGAACTATTGTTTTCTCAAATTTAGAATTTAGTTATATATAAAATAATAGTTACATCTATTTCTGCAAATTTAAAATATGTTTTATTATATAGTTCTCGGCAATTCTGAAACCATTTGCTTCGGCCTTATTTCTCAAACAATGTTCGGCATTATTTCACTTTGTGAATGTGAAATAACACCGAATTTTAAAATTCGTTTTCGAATTCGGTGTTATTTCGCTCGGCGTTATTTCACGGCACCTATGAGTATATTGTCGCAATTCTGATATCAATTTTTGATCAAGTATATCGAATTAAACTCAGTGGTGCTGAATATCGTAAAAGAAAGGCAGAAGAATCTACAAGAAAATATATTTTACTGAAGAAAATCCCAAAAATATCTAATGTAACGACAAGTTCGTCAAAATCTTCTAATAATGATCAACAGCAGAAAGATGAAAATGTGACAAATTAATCACTAAAAAAGTTTTATTTACTTATCTTATCAAATCTTATCAAATTAATAATTTATATTTAAGACTCTATACGAAAAGTTAACTTACTAAACATTCCGCCGATAATCAATTCAAGTCTCGACTTTTAATTTATGGAAGCTCACAATTTTGAAATTCGTATGGAAAATATTTTCACTGTGAACTACTAAAATTTAAAGTCGAAACTAAAAATGTTTATTGGTAAGGCCCATTGTATATTTAAGTTAACAAAATTTGGTCCATAATAATATAAAAATTGCATACTTAATTTTATTAATTTTTTCCTCGTCGAGCAAAAAGGGAGGCGTATCTCACGGGGCCAAAGGCGACATCAAATAAAAATCCGCCACTGGTTGTTTTTATGGAATAATCCGCCCGATATGTGCTTCAAACGTGTTAAGTTTTAATCAATAAGAAGAAGCAGACGCCAGCGCAATATCTAAAAACTTTCAAGTGATGTGTCAAGGAACGTAGCCTCGCACCCTCAGCGAATGTTAAAGTCGTTATTTGTTAACCGCAACCGTATGGTTTGGTGGCGCTCAAAAGTTAGTAGATCTTTTCTCCCACAGGTCAGCCAGACTTCCTTGGACAGAACTCCTTCCCCAACCACCCAATTTCAATATAACGTAGTTATTTCCCAACAACGTCCATAACCGGTACCTAAATATTCTGTTGGCCATATGCAACTGAATTAGTTTCATGCAAAAGGTGTACCTAGTTTTTTTTTTTTTAGTTTGCGAGAGAGTGATGTAAGAGAATGCATGTGCATATGTGTGGTGCATTTGTTTACTGTAAAGGAACACCACTGTGGACTGCCATTCAATTTAGCGTCTTCGCAGCTGCACCGTCACAATATTGTAGTACAAGCGCGCGCAACACTCGTCACGTTTTCCGACATCATGCCGGAATTTGTCCAAAGTGATAGGCATCACATTGTTTTTCAATTTTGCTTTCCGAAAATCATGTTCCTTCACTTGCTGCGACTGAAAATCAAATTCAGTAGCGCACTGACATTTTGCATCCGTGTGGCGGTTGCAGTGCATTTATGAAAGCACAATACGTACCCACCTTCCAGTTCGGCCCATTCCCATTGCCGCGTCTCGATTTACAGGGATTGATAACAAATTTACCCATAAACGTGTCCATAAGAGCAGTTCGCCAATCCACCTGTCAACATCAACGACTGCAGCTATTTAGCACCGCAAGATCATAACAACACATTTGGTTGAGATGACTTAGAGACGCGTAGATACTCCCCCAAGAGGTGTACGCGAACGCGAGTAGAACCCTGTCAGTGGCGGCGACAGCGCAGAGCTCCTGAATTTTCACATGGGGTCAACATTTTGTCATGCCACATCGCGGTGATGGAAGGCGATGATATAAATAACCCGCAACCATTCATGCATCCAAATGTAGCGTGGTTCACGATGAGCGGCGAGCGCACCGTGGTCTAGTACCTTTATGGGCTGGTATATACTATACGGATGCAGGTTCATTGTGGCCGTGTCGCTTCGACCATTGCATGACGAGTGGGGTAACAAATGAAATTTTATTGCGCAATGGACTCAGGTCTGGACTCTGAAGTGGACTATCATCGTTCCAGAGGCAGCCCAACAATAGAAAACAAAGACAACGACGGCGGACAGTGGATGGCCAGGCAAAAAATTTGCCAGCTTGTGTGAACTTCTCGGCTCGCCTAGACTGCCTTTGGGTTGGTGCGGTTAGCTGCGGTCCCTTTTGGCGAATGAATCTCGGATTGTTCCCATGTGCGCCTGGGCACTCGTTCTGTTTACTTTGCCCAAATGGTTTCCCGCTTCTTTGGTCTTTTTTATCAAAAGTCAAAATCTCGGGTGGCTGTGAAACGTGATGCAGTAGGAAATAACGACGACGACGTCGACAACGACGAAGAAGATGAGACCTGCTTCGCAGCACTCCGGAGGATGAGTGATATTTAAAAACAAAGCTAGGATCAGTGTCAGCCAAATTAAAAGAACGGCGGCGTTACCCGCCGGCCGCCGCCGCCACCACTACCAAGCCCAGAAAGTCAAGCGAACGGGTAAATGTCTTCGTCTAATGAAAGGGGAAGGTACTTGCCACTTTGAGGTCTCGCAAAGCAATATCGCCTCCAATTGCTAAGCAATTTCGGAAATAATTGGCGTCACACATTGGGAATTAGAGCGTGGGCCGGAAAGTGAGGATCGTTCCGAAATTATTGGCGCATAGCTGTGCATTATGGCTGCCTGACATGTGACGGAATCAGATTTTCCATTTTCGATTTTTCGATTCAATCTGCGGCATGAATCTGCGGAACATGACTTCCGCAGTTGTTGTCAAAAACTCACCCGTCACCAGGCAAGGATCAGTATATGCCCACATGTGCTTGTGCACGTATATATGCATTTAGGGGAGCTGTATCATGGACTGGAAATCGCGCTCTGCCGGTCATATCGCGCATTTTGTGTGAATGAAAGGCGAAGGTGACAGACATCCACCGAATTAAAGTGGTAGCCACCGAGTGAATATTTATTTCACTATTAGCCTTTTGTGTGTGCGAAGCGATCGTGTCGATGGTTCGAACAACTTAATTGTGTGCACAGATGTGTTTAATGGGCCACCTCTGGCTGGATTAAATAAGGATGTCCATACAAGGCTGTGGCGGAAGTTATAGGTAGATACCCAAGGGAATTTGGCCTTCTTGAACCATTTATCAGAAAGCCATGGGTACTACTACCATTGTACGTCTCAACTATTTACATGTCATCTATCTTCTTTTGTTCATTCATTAATTTTTTAAAGGTCCGTCAATCTATAGCAAGAGTAGCGGGCTTAGGATGTTTAGCGATACCCTTCCGTAGTTTACAGATATTCCGCACCGTACACCAAATCGCTCAAACAGTCAATTTCCCTACAGAATTTAATTATGGTCCCAATATTGTTTGAGGAACCATACTCTTCTAGGTTGTTAAAGAAGTGCCTAGCCTAGTCTCATGGTATTCTTCCTTAGAAGGCAGTTCCCGGAGAGTATTCCTATCGTTATTCTTAACTTTGTTCTACTGAGATTCATTTATTCTTCAGACTTCTTCCGATTACACCTAGGGTAGCAACTTGAGCTTATCCAAAGAAAAACTCTCCCGGTAGCTCGACAAGTGCTCAACTGCCTACAGCTACATACCTTAAGATAATTAGGGTTCCTCTCCAACTAAACCTTGGGTAAAGACTTCTTATAAATCCATCAACTAATCTGTGCACATCATCTAACTGTTTGTCTCTTTGTATGTGGATTTGTTAAGTCATTACGTTAAAACTGCTTACCCAATCCATGTGCACTTCTCATAAATGACACAAGTTATAATGGAGTAAGATTAGCTTTTTGTTTCATCACTTTCTTCCTACTCCTTCGGATTTTAAGTGGTCTGCAAGAGAGCACATTTTAATGTTGGCACTTGCTACATGCCTAATCATCACTTCATCAAATCATTGGCAAAATGTTTCCATCAGTCAACTGTGACGAACAAGGCCAAGTCCGTTTCCATGCAGCAGCGTCGTAAGTTGCCATACTGTTTCTGCTGCAGAGTTGGTTGCCCATGGTCTACATTTAAAAGTAAAATAGAAAAAATCGCAGCTACTTGCCTTGCTGATTTATACTTGCAGACCAAGTTGATAGATTGGTCTTAGTAGGTCTCTATCACAAGCTGGGACAAGCAACATCGACGAATCACAATTGACAGCTGAAACTTTGTAGTAAGGAGTGTTACCACTGAAAATTTTCAGAAAGAGTCCAAAAAAGAGTCCTTGCGGAAAAAAGGAGTCCCATTCCTATTTCAATATTTTCTTTCCTTTTTAAATAAACAAACTCTTCAATTCTAATTCAGGTAAGACAATTTTTTTTCAAACTCAACTAAATACACTGAATAATTTTGAATTATAGCAAAAATATCCTACATTTTTAAAAGGTGTCCGAATTCTCTGATTTTTAAAAAGATGAGTCCGGGGTCCATGCGCTCAAAAAAGAGTCAAAATGACTCTAAAGCGTTCCGAAAGGTAACACTGAGTAAGGGACTTTGTCTACCTTGCTTTGAGAGGAAAATTAGGAAAATTCTTCGCAAAATTTTCAGCCTAATTTTTTTTAGCGCTATACCCTGACCTCGAACTGTTTGGAGTGCGCGATTGGAGTTAGTTAGCGAATGTTATGAAGCTATTTCGGAAAAATCTTCTAAGCAACGGTGCAGTAAACTTCAATTTATTTACATCACAAAATGCAGTCAAAATTTATGAAATTTATGAAATTTCGACTCAGACCTATTATCAAAGAGCCTCAGCTTTGATTTTGTTTTTAACCCTTGGCCCGACTGATCGCCTCAAATGTCTTCGTCGGTTTTTCGACAGCACTTGGGACATTAATGCTCCGACTACGTTTGCCTGTGACGTCAAGTGTAATATAACTCCCATTCGAGGTTGTTTTGAGTTTTTTAATGGGATTTTCACCTTCGCAGGGGCTTGTGCCTGTGGGCAATTATAATATCGCCTCTTAAGTCTTCACATGTAAGAGTTTTTCCGCTGCCATTTTCCATATTAAGCTATACTTTGTCCAACAGGCCTTATGGAGGAGCTTTTTTTTTCTACCAGTGGTGCCTGTAGCTACTCTCACACCACTCAAACACAAGAATTGCCACTTAAACAAAAAACAAACCACTGATATTCCAAAGAATTGTTGTTGTAATTTTCCTGAAATTCGCATGCAGCAGACCGTAACCAGTCTGCCATACAACCGCTGGCAGAATGAGCTCGATCGTCTTGTGTTCGCTTGCTATTATGTTATGTGTGAGTGTGACTGAAGCACAGCAGAAGAGTGTTACCATATACAATGAAAGCATATCATTAAGGGTTTTTCTATATGGATTTTGTCAAAGAACTTTCGGTTTTGGTGCTTTTGAGAAAGAGTTATTATGTGGGGTGCTGATGTTTTAATGCATTCAAGTGCGTTGTAGTGATATTGCGATTAATTAATAGTGATTACTAGGGCAACCGGATTTATGCAAAAGCATGTTGTTTTTTTTTGCGGATAGTATTAAATATTTTAAAATACAAAACTAAGTGCATATTTCTTAATATTTGGGTATAAATGCATATCTCATTTTGTGGAACATATTTTGGTCATAAATATTAGCATTTTTGTTATATTTTTGTATATTTGTCTACTTTTTCATCAAATAGTTTTTTACACTAAAATATCAAAATGACGAAGCAGGTAAATCTATACTGCATATTGTCGGTCGTTGGGTTTTACCACATCCGGTCACTCGTCCCCTGTAATGCTTTTTTTTTTTGCTACTAATTCCGCGAAGATCTGCACTGCCGGGTAATAATTTTTAAACAAATATGCAATCGAGGTATCTATGTCTATATTCAAAAATGTATGTACAGCTGCGCAAGTGCAGTCCTTTTACCATCTGGTTTATGACATTGCGTCGTGGTTATATTATTTTGTATTCTAATTGCCTGTTTAAATTTTTTTCGTTCTGATTTCTAGTTTTGTGTGTTACGAAATTTTTATTATTTGTTGGAAAACAAACTAAAGCAATTAGGCCTGCTGGGAATACTCTTAAAAAACGCGCTTATTATCTAAGGCCCCAGTTATAGACATACGTAAAATGCAACCGAAAAAGTTGGAACAGTATGAAAATGATTTTTTTTCTCGTTTGGGCGGTCATAGCGAAAAATCTGTCAGAAAAAAGTTTCCGTACTAAGGGCCGGTCTGTTCACAGCTGGTTAAAGCCTTGGTAGGTTATCACAGATTTAGGTTATAAATCCGTGATAACTAATGAGTGTCTTGAAAGTTTTTTTCACTTCGGTCACCAAACCATAGCTTTGCGGAAAATCGTTCCATTTTTCCAGTTTATTTGTCATTTAGTGATTGACCGAATCCATGGTTATATTTTTTTGTTTTTTTTTTTCGGGTCTGTTTGTTTTTGATAAGTAATTTATTTAGGTAGATATTTTATTATTGTATTTATTTTTACTAAACTTAATAAACACAAAAATGAATGTCATAACCAAATTATACAGGAATTTTTTAAGAACTAAAGAATGAAACTTTGTATTTGTTAGTCAATGATTTTTTGAGAACAAAATCGAAATAAAGCCAAAACCAATAAAATTTATTTCAAATTAACAGGCCTCATGTTAATTTATTCGACGACATTCGCAATTTTCACATTCTCTCAATATTTTTCCTATTATTTTGAAAATAATATTATGATGAACTTTGCATCCATTATTTTGCCGTGTTGTGTATTCTATACTTATGTGTCAGTTGAAAACCTCAAAGAAACCGATCTGAAATATTTTATTGATTTGCTGAACAAACGCATTCGATGTATACTAGCTGGAATGATGATTGAAGATAACCAAGATTGAAGAACCGGGCCTTAAACAATTACAACAAACCAACCCTCACTGATTGGATTCCATCAGAAAAGAAGTTCCTGACAGATGGAACAGTAAAGAAATGAAATACTTCAGTGGAATGATTCGGTTTTCTTTTGTGGAATTGACTGAGAAGTTGATCAGTAAAAGTTTTTCGTACGTAAAAATTAATAAATTATTTTACTAGAAAATTTAAAGATCATTTATATACTTTTTTTTGATAATCTAACTTTATAATTCATAAGCAACATTTTAAGACCAAGATTGAGTTAAACCACCAAGTTTAAGTGGTCAAAAAAAGCAAAAGAACATTTTTACGGTTTGGCTTTACGGATTCCTATAACTGGGGCCTAACGGGAAAAGGAAAAAGATAAACGGAAGATGGTAACCCTTATAGCATTGCTCTCCGAGTTATGGCGAATTATCATACAAACTACGGCAACCCTGTGAGGGCTTTAAAGAGGGACCGATTTATGTAAGTCATTGCAACCAGACTGAAAGACAAACATCCTATCTTCCCTGTATTGACAATTTTTGTTGGACAGAGTATAGTTCAAATTGTTAGTATTGTTTGTTTTATTATTAAGTAAATAAAGGAGTCTATCACTACCTACCAGGACTAGCTATCGCTTAAAGTGATACAAATTAGAATCAAATTTCTTTAAAAAAAAAAAAAGATATCCATTCAAACAGTCCCCTTTTCGGAAGGAGAATAGAAGAATCGAGGATAACTCATAAATGGTAGGTGTCACAAGTGAACAGATCATTATCCATTGTTCGGACAAAACCGCACAATTGCACCGAAGGATGCCTGCGAAGCCTGACCACAAGAAGTGCGTGAAATCACTGCTAATTGGTTTGGTTTTCATACTTCTTCTGCCCTTTTCTCATTCTGTCAGCCTTCCGCATTCGCAGGTAGGAAGTGATGTTTTTTATTTTTTATTTTTGAAAAATGTATGCACGTCGAGAAAGGATATGTTTTGTAAACAACTTCCTTCAAACGCAGCGATAACATGGGATCACAGGTTGCAACCGACCACTTGTTTGTAGGTTCTTCCTTTTTTTTTCTACAACTCGGGTCATCATTTGTGACTATTTTCTGACCACTACGCTTCCGGCTAGGGACATGTGTTTCTAATTTGAAACGCACGGAGAATTTGTAACACACATGTCAGAGTGGAAATCGAAGAAACGTAAAAGCGGGAAATCTGAGCAGTGATTCATTAGGGGAAAACCAATCTAACATCAGATCATCTATCCAATTTCGTACGGTCCCGTCTTCACTGATTTGATAGATGAATGAAAATTCTAGGCGCGCAGTATGTACCTACTCGTACTGTCGAATGCGAGGAAGTGGCTACTAGTTAATCAGTTCGGATTTTATAAATGACAATAACGTGCAAGGATGATGAAGTTGTTTCCCATTGTCCTTCGCATAGCAAGGCATACTGCATCTAGGAAACAAAGACCACTATTTCATCTACACCGACCATCATCGCCTATACAAAATTTATCAGGACAAGTGACGCAGTATTTTACTCGTACATAGACCGACCCATCGTGCGTTTGGATGCCACTTATATTTCATTTGAAGATCCATTCAAATAATATTCCCGTTATGCGTAACAGAATACGCGCTATAGATTTTTTTTTGTTCGATGAATGCCCCTAGTGGGAGCGTAATTAGAAGGACTCTTAAAAAAATGAAAGGAAAAAAAATAACACGCCCTTTTATTGTTATTACAAAATCGGAGCTCTTTTCAATCATGACGAAGACGAACGCAAAAATGCCCGCTTACGCAGTTTGATATATGAGAAGATCCTCATAGCGGTATCAACATCCTCATCCACTCAATCGAAATAGTGGTCGAATATAAAGAGGGGCAGCCTAGCGGTTTCTAATAATGGACCTTCTTTTTTTATTTCTGTTGTTTTGCTATACTCGAAAAAAAAACCGCCTGGGAAAATCATATGAAACCGGGAGTTAGTAAAAAAACGAGGCATATCCGTAACAGGTAACGAACACGGAGTGGTTTTCATACAGTATACTGCGTCATGGACAGAGAAAATAACACCCCTGAGGTATTTTTTTTTCGTGCTGTGGTTGCCTATTTGTTGGAAATTTCATCCCCATGGTACGAGTGAGTCGTGACGGACAGCCAAGTAGTTTCTTTTTTTTAAAGATATTTTGTACACATCCTGTGGAATGTCCTTAAGGACTTTTGCACATCTGTTTCTTAACTAATTGCAAGAAGATGCAATTTTTTATGAGGCCGTAATCTCTTGATCGACGTATCGAATAGAATTAGGAAAGGCGCATTGGGAAAATTGTCATTGAATGTTTCGAGGACATTTTTGGTGAAAGGTATATGGAGCAAGATTGATGCATTTTAATTGCAAACTGTGTTTTTCATGACTCTAGTGACTTGTATAAAAATGTAATGTCGGCAGAGGAATTTGAAAAACAGGAATGTGACTATAAGAAATCATGCGCGGTTACCAGGAGTATGATCGCCCATATTGGAAATGAAAATTCGCTTTTGGAATAAGGAATTATTGACCTCAACTCGGCTTATCCTCAACTTATTTCATACCGTATACTGCACATCGCTGAGACAACTGAACAAAAGAGGTCTTACCCTACTTATCCATAAGTACAAAGTGGATGCAAAAAAAAAAGGTTGAGTGGAAGAAAGAATAAACAAAAAATGACATTTGTGATAAAATCCTGGAGAGCGACATTTTTAACGAAACTCACTTACTTACTTACTTTTAAGAGCAAGTATGTATGACTTACATATACCTAATGTTGAACACAGTTTGTACCTCAACTCTTTTGTTTTCAATTGTGAATTGTTGACAATTCACAGGGGCAAGTTGACTTAGATTAGGTTAGGTAAAAATGGCTGTCGGCTAACTGGTTAGTTTAGGCGACACACATAGACCATTATAAGGTCCCTTGTGATACCACGTGAATCTGTATTCATTCCTCCTACTCGTTGAACCAATTGGAGCTTCTAATGAAGCGTAGTCGATTTCGAATGTCTATGTTTTTTTAGATCGTTCAGATCACTAAAGTAGAACGCTCCGAAGTGGAGTTTTCGTCTTTGTGAGAGAGCCGGACAAGTACAGAAAAGATGGAGAATAACTTCATCAAAAATCGTTAGAGAATACGCCTTTTTGCATGCCTGCCGATAAGACAGTGTCTCGTGATGACACCTATTGTAGCACTAATATGCTTCCTATCGAGGGAGATCAGATGCCTAGAACGTTTTAGACTCAGCTTTGGCCAGATCAGCTTTGTCGCTAGACAAGTCGAGCCGGTTGACCACCGAATATTTGTTCTTTCGATAGCGTCCAGCTTTATTTTGAGTTTGCAAGTAGCGATTGGAATACCTAAGGAATCCTTAATTGGAAGCAGAGGTATTATAGTTCCGTGTTTGGCGAGTTCATTAGCCTTGCAGTTACCTGGGATGTCCCTATGCCCAGGCACCCAACAAAGGTGAATGTTGAACTGCTCCGCCATCTCTCTGAGAGACGAACGACAGTCTTGGGCTGTTATAGAATTCGTGGAGACTGATTTTAAGTACTTGACAGCGGCTTGATTATCAGAGGAGATACGGATATCTTTGACAGTTATCACGTTTTACCTTAGCCAAGATAAGACTTATTTTATCGCCATTTTTCCCGCCTGAAAAACACCACAAGGATTAGGAAGACGGAAGGAGAGACCAAGATTTAGTCTGTCAGAGAAGATACCGCCACCAACACCGTCCAGAGTTTCCGAACCATCTGTGAAGAAATGGATCGATTCATCATCCAGGAACGCTTTCTCCTCCCAGAATAATCTAGTAGGAATGGAGACCTGGAAGTTTCTATCAAATTGTAGTTCTGGTTTGATGTAGTCGATGTCTTCTGGAAGGTTCCTAATGTTGTTGAGGATAGCGGCATGGCCAGTTGTTTTGCTTGTCCATTGTGAAGTAGCTTTGAGGCGTACGGCTGCAGAAGCTGCCGTTTGCCTGCTGAAGATGTCAATGGGTGTCAGATGAAACAGGATATCAAGTTCAGAGGAGGGGGTGCTGCGAAGAGATCCGCAAATGCACAAGCAAGCCGTTCTTTGGACTTTGCTTTATTTATCGCGATTAATCGCTTTTTCCAAAGCAGTCCACCAGTCAACCACACCGTACGTGAGTATTGGTCTTATGACCGAGACATATAGCCAGGGAGTGACGCGGGGCTATAAGCCCCATTTGTTCCCTATGACTTTTTTGCAAGAGTAAAGTGCCACAGTGTCCTTCTTAACTCTTTCTTGGATGTTAGGCTTCCAGGTTAACTTTCTATCAAAAATAAGGCCTAAGTATTTAGCTTCATTTGAGAACGTCAAGCTAGTGCCATTTATAGATGGAGGGTCAATGTGTGGAATCTTATATTTCCTAGAGAAGAGGACAAGTTCAGTTTTGTGAGGGTTTACGCCCAACCCACAACTGTTGCAAGTTAACTTACTGTCATTTATTTTAACGAATTATAACACTCCCCACATCCTCATAACTGTGCAAAAGATGGGGCTGCAGTGTTAATAAAGAGTACAATAAAACACCACATAGAAGCAAAATTCCAATCATGTGCCATCCAAGGAATTTCCATAAGTGTAGAAACGAGCAATGGGCAGATATCTGTTGCAACAGTATACTGCTCCCCTAGCTAGAGACTAAAGAAAAATTATTTTAAAAGACTTTTCCGCATATTTAGCAATGGATTAATTGCGGAAGGGTATTTTAACGCCAAAAATAAATATTGGGGATCTAGACTAACTAATATTACTAGAGGCAGAGAACTATATGAAGCAATTAAAGAAGAAGGCGCTAAATATCACTCAACGGGAAAACCTACCTATTGGCCAACAGATAGGAATAAGACTCCAGATCTTGTCGACTTCTTTCTATCTAAAAATTTATCATCAAATAAAATAAGCTTAGAGGATGGACCTGATATTCAATCAGATCATTCCCCTGTACTCTTAAAACTTGGCGATAAGATAATAATAAAAGACCAAAGCCCAAAACTAGTTAATAGACTGACTGATTGGAACTACTTCCGACAGAAGTTGGAAGAAAGCATCCAACTGTCATCAGCTATTCAAACAGAATATCAACTAGAAGAAGCAGTCCAAATATTGACGCTCAGTATACAAAAAGCTGCGTGGGCTGGGCTGCAACTCCCAAAACAACAAAAAAGATCAAACAAAACTCTTATCCTCGCGAAGTATGTGAAATTATTACAGAAAAGAGGAAAGCTAAAAAACGCTGGTAACAGACAAGGGCGCCAAGCGACAAGACCACACTGAACAACTTAAATTTTAAGCTCAGAAAATCTGTAAGAGAATTCAATAATGAGTCTTTGAAAACTTACCTCACAAGTCTCACAAATGATGCTAGTACCGACTTCTCGCTCTGGAAGGCAACAAAGAAAATGAACAGGCCAACAGCCCGCATTCCGCCAATAAAAACCAGAGAAGGTATCTGGGCGAAAAGCAGCCAAGATAAAGCAACCACTTTTGCGGAGTATCTTGAAGACGTATTCAAACCTTATGAAGTTAAAGGTTATAATATTAAATAAAAAAGTTGGCGCAACAGGTCGGGAGGGACCCTAGGCTAGGCCTAGCTTCTCACAACCATTCGTTTTTTGTGAGTTTCATTTTTGGAACGAATGGAGGGGATCTAAAATTGTATGCCGACTCCAAACGGCTAATTGAGAAGCTCTTTCAAGACAGTTTATACTCTCGGATGTTTGTCAGACGTTCGCGAGAGGTAGCGCAGTGGAAAAAACCTTCAGTTGGGATTTGTGTTTTTGCGGGATTCGAACATGAGACCCCTCGCTTAGTAGTCCAACACACTAACCACTAAGTCACTAAGACTACAAAGTTAAAGGTTATCAGGGACCCGAAATAAGGTGCGAAGAAGATAGACCAATTCGACTGGTAACAGCTAAAGAACTTGCGAAAGAAATTAAAGAAAGCATAAATACAAATAAAAGTAAGACAAGTGCGAGTCGGACTCGCTCATGAAGGGTTCCGAAACAGCAAGTAACATAACATAAAAGTTCTTGTAGTTCGTTGTAACTTTGATCGATATTTTAAAAACTACTCGCTAGATCTCGTTCAAAAAATTATCGTTTGTAGTTTACATGGTAATGTATATCATATATTTTTTTAAGTTTTATCGTTCGCTTATTTTAGAAGTTAGGGGGGGGGGACCAACATTTTACCACTTTGGAAGTGTCTCTCGCGCAAACTATTAACTTTAGAAAAAAATGATATTAGAAACCTAAATATCATTTTTGAAGACCTATCCATAGATACCCCACACGTATGGGTTTGATGAAAAACATTTTTTGGAGTTTCAGTTCTATGTATGGGGACCCCCAAAATTTACTGTTTTTTTTTTTACTTTTGTGTAAAATCTTAATGCGGTTCACAGAATACATCTACTTACCAAGTTTCAACGGTATAGCTCTTATAGTTTCGGAGAAAAGTGGCTGTGACATACGGACGGACAGACAGACATGACGAATCTAATAGGGTTCCGATTTTTGCCATTTGGCTACGGAACCCTAAAAAGGCCCCAGGGTTTGATTTGATTACAGGAGACATTTTAAAACAATTACCACGAAAATGTTTAAAAAAAAACTAGCGCAGACTATAAATGCTGCATTTAAATTAAGATACATATGTGGAAAGTCGCGGAGGAAATAATGATACCAAAACCAGGCAAACCACCTAACGAAGTTACCTCATATCGCCCAATATCATTCTATTCTACCAATATTGTCCAAGTTATTCGAAAAAGTGCTGGTAAAACGTATTCAAAAAATTATAAATGAAAAATCGCTAGTCCCAATACACCAATTTGGATTTAGAAATAAGCACTCTACCATTGATCAGGTGCATAGAATCACAGATAAGATTGAAAAAGCATTTGAAAAAAAAAGTGTGCTCTACGGTATTTCTTGAAATAGCACAAGCTTTCGATAAAGTCTGGCACAGAGGACTGATGCACAAATTACAAAAACAACTGCCGAAGCAGTACTCGACCTTTCTGGAGTCTTATATATCAGATCGATTCTTCAGAAATAAACAAGATACAGAATACTCAACATTAAGAGAGATTAAAGCTGGTGTACCGCAAGGCAGTGTTTTAGGGCCAGTGCTATACCTTTTATTCACTAGCGATCTGCCTGAAAGCGGAGAAACCAATACAGCAACTTTTGCAGATGACACTGCTGTACTTACTGTTGGAGCAAATGTTGAAATAGCAACAAACTTCAATCAGCAATAAACAATATTTCAGAATGGACTAAGAAATGGCAGATTAGATTAAATTACCTTAAGTCAGTCCATATTAATTTTACGTATAAAAGCGTACCACACATTCCAGTCTACATTAGCAACAATGTAGTGGAATATTCAAACACATGCAAATATCTAGGCATAACTCTAGACGATAAACTGCGTTAATTAATTTAAAAAACCAAAAAACCCGACTGACTGTAAATTTAAAAATATTGAAACAAGGCACTTTCAGGTATAAATGATTGGCAGTCGGAGGCTGCGTATATTCTTGTCAGATTGTGTTTTGTGGTGTCTCTCAGTCAGGATTTTTTGGTTTTTTACTTGTTTATTTGGTTTGATTTACATATATGTTTATATTTAATAGTTTAGCCTATGACACTCCGGAAAAGGGTACCAATTTAATGACACCTCACTCGTCAAAATCGGTCAAGCCGTTTGGCCTACAGGGCGTCACGTAGGAACGTACATAGGATAGTCGGGTAACTAGACAATCTGTCAATAAAAATATGCGCAGCCTCCGACTGCCAATCATTTATACCTGAAAGTGCCTTGTTTCAATATTTTTAAATTTACAGTCAGTCGGGTTTTTTGGTTTTTTAAATTAACTTTTTTATTTCTAGTTTTTTAGTTTAATATATTTAGAAGAATACACAAACAAAATTTCTTTTGTGAATGGTGTACAGTATATTTATTTGTCAGTGTCTTAGGATTGTAGCTATCTATTTTTTGCCGGTCTCAAATAGTTTTCGATATGTTTATGCAATAAAAATAATATTATTTCAATTAAAATAATTGTATTCATGACTGCAGACACTCTATGATAAATGACTAGGTACGTATTTCCTTAATACGAAACGTAAGCCCATAACTCCAAATCCGAAGTTTGAACGAAATCCGGGCAGCCGCTACGTTTTTCGCAGTCTCAAAAACTATTCTCGCTGGTAATTTTTTGTGTTACAAACAGCGAAAATGAGGCCACAATGAGTCTCAACATTTTTTTGATGCCCGACCCAATTTTGTAGATCACAGTAGTTCACTTTTTGTAGTACATATTTTAAGGATTTATTCACCAGTAACCCGGATAATTTGACACAGAATTGGGCCCTAAGGACACGATTCACGAGATTTCTCCCCAAATTGAGATAAAAAAAAAAAAACAGAGATATCAAACGCTTGCACAATTTCAGACTGACTTTGAGGAGGTGACACTACTTATTGTACTTTACTTTCGCTGAGATAGGATGTTTGTTTTAAGTCATACAACAAAAACAATTTTTTTTTTTTTAATTTATTCCTCAGTTCAGTGTATTCCATCTCTTGCGTTTCTCACTGTGTGACAATTATTTTTTTTTAGTTTTTTTTTTTTTTTTAATTTATATTTTTATAATTATTTGTTTAGCTTATGACACTCCGGGGAAGAATACGAATCTAGTGACACCTCACTCTTTAAAATCGGTCAAGCCGTTTAGGCTACAGGAGGTCACGTAGGAACGTACATAGGATACGCGCGAAACACATAACCCTCTCTGTGTACAGTCGGGTAAAAAGCGCATGTAAAGAAAAAAAAGATGAGTTGAACATGCGATACAGTAAAATGTATTGGCTTATTGGGAAATATTCATCCCTGTCCAACTACAATATGTTAGTGCTATACAAGCAAATTCTCAAACCAGTATGGACCTATGGTCTCCAGTTGTGGGCATGCACATGCCAAACGAATTTACAAAAAATGCAGGTCTTCCAAAATAAAGTACTAAGGAACATAGTCAATGCACCTTGGTACATACGTCGAGCTGCGCTGATCTTCATAAGATCTAAATGTTGAAACGGTTGAAGATGAGGTTAAGAAAGTTGCTCGAAAGCACAGAAGTAGACTTCTCAACCACGTAAACACAGAAATAACAGAACTTTTAAATAGTGACAATGTAGGAGATTGAGGCGGATAAAACCTCTTGATATATAAGATTTAGCAAGGGCTAAGAATTCAGGTATTGTTTTCCAACAAAACAAGTTTAGAAATCCGACAAACGGCGGATCTTTCTCTAAAATTCAAAAAAAAATTCAAAAATAAATTGCTGATTAGTCGTAAGACTAGGTGCAATCCTATTCGGGATGGCGAATGTCAGTCCCCCGGGAGTTTTTTTTAGATGAGTTAAAGTCCATCACTATTGCAGAAGCATCCCTCGCGTACTAGCTCTGCAATGTCTTTCGATGATTTTTTCTTCCAGCGAATTCCCAACAGAAAAAAAAATTTCATACCTTCCTTCTGTTTAAGAAATTTTAAGGAAACAACGTTTTTTTACCGGAAGTTACTCTTTTTTCCTCTTATTTTGCTCTTTCCGGCTGTTTTTGGGCGCCTGGCGCAATATTTTTTTTTTAATACGATCTATTTATAGGGGAAGGTCATGTACCTTGGACCGCTTATACCTTGGACCGAGTGCCAATTCCTGATAGCAATTTGCTGAACATGTTTCTAACACTTTTTCAATAAATTTTCCTGTATATGTACGGGATTAATTTCATAGTTTGAGTTCATTTGGCGTATAAGCACGTCATCCATCTTCGACTATTTACCTTGACATGGTGTGTATGCTTAGTAGGTACCTTTTGATACCGGAGGGCGATTGCAGCAGGGCTTCCCATACTGTAAGGTCTCCGGAGGAGGGTTTTCCGAAGCTAAAGTATAGTCAACCCAATTCTAGTGGTGGTGTGAGCGTTTTATTCAAACCGTGCCCAGGGATAAAAGGCTGAGGGTTTCTATTCAGTCGTGTACGAGCTCCTTCAGGTGCCTTGGCAGGGCCTGTCGTATCCAAGTGCCTTACCCCAGCAGAACCGGCTATGTTGGGGCGGACCATTCTTCACCGGCTTACTCGTGGGAATTTATGAACTTTCAAAATAAAAAATCTAACAAAAACGAAAACAAAGACGACCTTCAAGCAAACAACAAGGACAACGAACCGACAACTACTACTACAAACTACAGAAAACAGACTTCCGACAATGACGATGACTCAACAATCCCGTCTGACTCGGAGGAGGTAAGGACGGTTGGTCGATCGATTCAAATGCTAAACGAAAACCGACCCCAGATAGTTCTGCAATGATTTATCGATCACTGTTTATTTTCCAACAATCAGTGGGACGAAAATGTGGAAATTTTTTATTTGAAAGCTTGCAAGAGGAAAAATCTTAAACAAACGGGCAGATGCATCCACTACTATGACACTGACAGTGGCCACGAAGTCACACGGATATTTCCTCCGGGCCGGTAGTATCTGCCTATATGCGAAATTAGGCGATAGCGCACCAGAATAGGCCTTACCCCTATCCCGAAACTAATAAAACATCATTTTGATATGCATACATCCGTTTTTTATATTCAGATCTGTTTGTCTCTTATTTATGCTGAGGGTCTTGACATGGGTCACAGTTTTTTTTTTTTTTTTTTGTTGCCCCTTTCCTATTATCTTCGTATTTTCCTTGATCAGATCCTAACCCACGGGTTTTTTTTTTTACAGCGCAACATTTGTCAGGGGTTGAGCAGTTTTTTCTTTCTTTTTTTATTGGATTGTGTGTCCCGAATGCTGACACTGGGTTGTTCATGCAACAATTTATGGTAAAATTTGAAAGGTGTTTAGCAAGTAGGTAGGTAC
Source organism: Cheilosia urbana (assembly GCA_946477585.1). Lineage (NCBI taxonomy): Eukaryota > Metazoa > Arthropoda > Insecta > Diptera > Syrphidae > Cheilosia > Cheilosia urbana. Next base: position 58,324,333 of record OX297854.1, on the reverse strand, counting down.
ATGCGGTGTTTGCACTTTTGATTTCGCAGATCGCAGCACTGTTTAAAAGAGGAGGATCGGATCGGGTTGTATGCATATGTATCGCGGGGAAATGAAATATAATCCATTACTTCCGTGGATGCAGGAAGCAGTGACCCTCACCATACGGTTGGGTCATTTGTATGCTATTCGAATTATGGGAAACAAGAGGTTTGCATTTTCTAAAATCACAGCGTTAAATATAATGATTGCTTATGCAAATGTAGTGATAGATGGCGTAGCCCGCACTTATCGAGTGAATTAATTTGCTATAAAAGGGGAGATGATGATGAGAATTGATTTTTATTTATTATTTAACAGAAGACTGTCGTTTTACGCGCATAGTTAGGATATAGCCATCTATGTATATGTACTACTAAAAGGGCCTCTAGAAACGAACGAGGAAAGTGCATGTCGAAGGTTCTCACAGGGTTAGAAGGGGATAGGTTGTGAAGAATCGGACCAGCAACTAGGTATCTAATTATCGTTGGGGTTTAAATCGCTTCTGTGCGGTCTGGAGCTCAGCTCTATTATTTTTGCACGAATTTTAAAAATCAAGCTTATTTTCCAAACTGATAGATTATTGCTAAAATAATTGTTTTTTCTCAAGGTAAGATTAAGCTGCCTATAAACGATCCGGTCGACGACTCGTTAGCTCTATCCAAGCAAAGCCTTAAGAGATTGCTGTCAACAGCAGAAATGCTATCGTGAGGAATACACCTCCAAACGTTGTTCTTATTCAGCTGAATAGATAAATTGTTTGCTGCGGCTTAATCGTACCAGTCTTAAAACGGAGAGTAGTTACATTTGACAGCTATAAGAAAACAATTTCTTTCAAGTTATTCATAGTTCTTAGTATAACTTTGCTAATGTACATAATCTGCAATTGGTTTTAAGTTCTTTGCAAAAACTTAAGGTAGGCCAGATTCTACATGAACTGCATAGCTAGGTGTAGATTGTGGAAGCCTAAAAATCCGTTTGTACAAAATATCTCTGTATGAGAGGGCTCAGAGTCCGTAGGGAAAGTTGCTCGTAGATTCTGATAGGTAATTTTTGAAGATAGGCCTATCGCTGCTAGCTTAAATATCAGTGAACTTTTGTTGACGTTGTCAAAAAAAGGTTTTAGGTCCACAAAAAATACGTACAGTTTCCTTTTCGTCTCTATAAACCATTTTGCAATCGTTGTTAGTCGAAAAATCTGGTCCACTGTCGACATATTAGCTCGAAAATCGGCCTGGAAGATACTGAGGACGCTATACTGTTCCACCCAGCTCACTAACCTATGGTGAAGAACTTGAGTGAACAGTTTTCGCACAGGTATGTCAGAGGTCTTAAAACATTCAGTGAGTGTCTCATCACAAAAATAATTATTGAAACTTTCTAAGATGTATGCGCCAAAAACGGCTGGGTCGATTGCTTATAGAACTCAGCTGGAAACCGCCTGGCCCTGAGGCTTTATTGTTCTTAATTTTTTTTAGAGCTGCCAAAATGTCGGTCATGTCTTCAATATAGACTACAGGAGGGGGTCAAAGGAAATCAGTATCTGATCAACACACGGACTTTGCGCCAAAAATCTCTCGATAGTCGTCTGCACAGTAACAGAGTAGACGCTGACCTTTCGAGATATCTTCTTTTTAATTCAATTTACATAAATATTTGTAGTTTCTGTTGGCTTGTAAATACAAAGTCTTAAAAATCACGTTGTGATGTCTTTCTTCGCCTAACACAATCTGTATCATACCACTTCGACAAAGAGGGACTGACTAAGAGTTTACCATCCCCTTAGCAGCCTCTCAAATCGCACAAAAGACTGAATTCGTCGTGACATCATAGGTAGATACTGCAAATACATACATCATATGACGAGGCTTATAAATAGAGTCGAGTTAAGAAATGCAGGACTAGCCTTTATCAGATTAATGTATAAAAATAAGTTGAGAACACACATAAGGTCGCTGTCCACCATTCCCCTCTCTATTACCGTTATTAGTGACTTGTTATGTTCTCGAGGAGCTGTCTTTTAGCTGTCAATATTTTGACGGCTGTTTACCTACCTTTACAAAAACTCCACTAGTCATAGTTAAATACATTTTTGAAATGTTGTTTAGACCAGCCAAGTTTTTGTTCGGTGTTGGACTAAAAAGCGAAATTCTGAAGCTAAGATTTCACCTGTCATTTTTCGTGGCAAATTTTGACATGCCGTCACTACGTGTGATCGCTTGTCAAGCGTCACATTGGCTGGCTGTCGCAGCTCGCAGCGTACTCTCACGAGAGATATACGAGTGACAATAGAAAGAGCGAATTTTTGTGACGTCAGCATGTCAAAATTTGCCACGAAATGTGAAACGTGTAATCTTAGGATTATGGACTCGGCATCTAATTGTATTTAATGCAAGTAAGACACAGCTCACAACATTTTCCAGAAAAAATGCATCAACAGTTCCTCAGATCCAAATGGATGACCATCCAATCCATCACAAGGACTCAATGCACCTTCTAGGAGTCACAGTCAACTCAGGAATCACATGGCAGAACCACATATCCTATATCGCAAAATCGGCGTCCGCAAAGTTGAGCTACCTATTTAGAGCAAAGAGGTACTTTAGCCCCAAGCAACTTCTCCTTCTCTACAAAGCACAGGTTAGACCAGGCTTGGAATATTGTTCCCATATATGGAGCTCGGCCCCAAAACATTCACTTTACCTGCTTGATAGCATACAGAGACGAGCAGTTCGACTCATTGGAGACTCTACACTCACATCGAATCTACAACTGTTGGTGCACAGAAGACAAGTCGCTGACCTATGCTTGTTCTATAGGTACTTCCATGGTAGATGTTCTGAGGAACTCAAAGACATTATCCCTCGAAATGCAACTTTTGGGCGCCCAACAAGACAGGCTGCTAATGCTCATGACCATACAGTACACTTGACAACCGCGAGAACATCAACTTTCCAAAACTCCTTCTGTTTCAGGACAAGCAAACTTTGGAACTCACTTCCTGGGGATATATTTCCAGATGACTACAATTTGCAGCAATTTAAGTGCAGAGCAAACACACATCTGCAGGCATCTCAGGGCGCTGTTGAAGCGTTATAAGTTCGCCTTTCCCGGGAGAAGTATATAAAAAAAAAAAAAAAAAAAAAAAAAAAAAAAAATCGGAAAAAATCTCATACAAATCGAATTGTTCTGAGATGCTAGGCCTTTAGGGTCCTTACGAACCTGTGGCGCCGCCAACGTTGGTGATAGCGTTTGGATTTGTTTTTACCACATTTTCAGTCGTATTGGTCTGAACTGCGAGCGGTAAGTTCTCTCACTCTTGTTTTGGATTTTTTGGATTTTGCCTTCGAGAACTTCCGGAGTCTGTGAAAGAAGCCTGGAAAGGCCAAATGGGGTGATTCTGCCGCTTAGTGCAAGTCGAAACGAGACCTATAGGCGACCAGAAAATGCATCTTTCCAAACATCTGAGCTGTGTGTGCGGTTGTTGGAACCACATATCCCCCAGTCCCAGTAACCACGTTACGTATGACGTCCTCATAAAAATTAGGCCCGATGGCATACCTCTGGCGAAAATGACGTACCATGCAGTGACTTCGGATGAATTGTCTCATCGTGAATGGTACGTGAATTGAAAATGTAAAATGTGCAATCAGTTTTTTAAAGGAACGTTTTTAAAAAGATCACTAAAATCCGCCCCAGAAACGAGCCTTTAATGGCCAGTTGGGTGGCACTTCGTCGGGTCACCGTTGACTGTTAAACCGCGACATCTTGAGCCACTGCAGCGATATTTTTGTCAGAATGAGTTTTATGACGCCTTCCGATCAGTGTGACCACTGCAGAATTCTGAAAATTCGCAAGAAAAAGGGCAATTGAGAAAAAAAGTTTCATTTTTGAAAATTAAGAATTTTTCAACGATATTTAATAAGCATTGGTTCTGTAAAAACTATAATAGTGTTGGGATTGGCAACTGGGTTGTATTTTTTCCAAAATATCAAAAAACAGTCCGATGCCTCTTGTTTTGTCCAAATACTTAGCAGTTCGAGTCTCTTCGAGGCGAGCGGCTAAACGCCTTTGCAGTTAACCAGTTGGTATCTTGGCATATGATGGACGGAAAATCTTTACAAAAATTCACTTTGCGCCAAGGTCACAACACGAGTTATTGTCACGAGTATTCTGCAATTTTGGTGAGCATAGAACTCCATGGCTTGTTGTGGAGTACCCTGCATCCGCATTTTCTTCCTCATAAATATCAAAATAAAACTGACAGCATCCGCCATTTGTAAAATTTTTAATACCATCTATCGATAGGGCAATACATTTTTGGACATTTGGGTATTTTTGAATTGAATCCATTTGTCCATTTATCGAGCATTTACATAGGCAAAATATCACACAGTTTTGGCAGATAGAAATGTAGGTACAATGTTAAAGATACTGGTGTGGTTCTTTCATGTGGATAGAGTCACACGATACAAAAGTTCCATATGGGACACTCCCTCCTTTTATCACACCATGCAAGAATTGATGGAAACGATGTCCAACAAGTCGTCAAACGCTTCAAAAGATGGAATTTTAGGTAGTCAAGTTCGGCAACCAAGTTGACGAAGTACGTCCTCCATAAATGGAGATCAGGTTAGAGTTCTAAGACTCATCCAGCCAGCCATTTCTACAAGAGTTATAAATTTACTAATTTTCCCGCGTGCATGTATGAATGAGGTACGATACTGGACGTCGTCCTATTCGCAAAATATCTACAAGTACATAGGATCACAGAAACTGTGTGTCACACAATACTCCATTCGTGTATAGGTAGGTGGCTGAACCCCAAGAACAAATAAAGAATTAGATCGCAAAGGCGCGTCCCGCATTCCACGTAAATGAACCAAGACGAACCAAGTCATATAATCCTTTTGTGGAACTCTTCATTTCGCCGTGCAATTAGGTTGCATAAAATTGCCTCAATTGAAACTGCAATAGATACCAGCAGTTGTTGCAGCTCACCCATGCCGGTACTGCTAATGCCAATCATTGAATCATGACTTTCAAATCAATCAAATGACATTTTTCATGGCTTTCCATCAAATCTGATGACGAACTTCAGCCGACTAGAGTCAGAGTCAAAAGCCCTGGGAACACAAACGATAAACAATTATTCCTCCCATGTGTATGACACATTGATTAGCGACGGCCAAGGACAAAGGAATAAACAAAGAAATACAACAGCGCACCACAAGGATTTGTATGCCTTGCTTGTTTAAAAAAAAAAAAAAAAAAAAAAACTGTCATAGAAACCAAAAACAAAGTTGAATCCTTGACAATCCCACAAATAAACCAACCACCACCGCCGCATTAATTATTATCCATCGAGGGTAGGGGATTGTATCGGTCGATTTATGTATGTAAATGACGTGTGCCACAGCAATTAATGCTGCCCACGATATGCACAATGCAGCCTCTGACCAGACCACCGAAATCAATCTCTGAATCTTGTATTTCCCTGCATCATTGTATCGCCTACCCCCAGGACGCGCGTTTTTGTCGAATCTATTTGAATAGGAAAAAGAAAAATGCGAAAAAATCGAATCATACAATCTAAGAGTGTTTGCTCAATATCCTGCAACGGAGCCAGGCAGGCATACGTATAGTCACAGGGGCAGCTGTCCATTTTATTGCTGAATTGATGCGTACAACCGGGGAAAATGGGAAAATATTCGCACAGAATGGTAATGACCTATTGAGGTTTGATTGACCTCAGAGTTTAGTGTTTTGTTGACCATTTATTTTCAGCCTCTCTTGGGATTGTGCCGTTGGAATGGAGGGTATGATTTTTTTGGTTTTTTTATATTGTTACAAGGTACCTTGGAGTTTTGTTATAATCAGAGTGATATGCGATTGACCAGAGGCAGTGTATTTTTACAATTGCGATATCGTAGGGATATCTATTGAGGTTTGGACTTGTTCATGGCTGGTGCGTTAATGTATTGAATGATATGTGCAATATTCACTTTATACAGTCATCGGCAAAAGCATTTTGACAGAAATGTCAAATTCAAGTCCAATCATTTTTAACTGAACCAAGTTTCATGGACGCATTATTGATTAATGCTGAAACAAATCGTTGAATCTTGCAGAAACTTTTTGAGTCTAAGGGCGGATAGATTTTTTATTAGAATTTTCCTGTTAAATTTCAAGTAATATTTTTTAAGTAAAACTTGTTTTTTTTTTTTTTTTCTAAATAATTACACCGAAGTTAAAATGTAATTTTTGCCTTTTATTGAATTTTAATAAAAATATATGTAGGCAAATAGCTGACCCGGCAAACCTTGTTCCGTCATATTTCTAGTGAGTATTTTGGTTGTTTAATAAAGAATAACGAAGGTATTGTACCTGAGTCTACGCCTCTTGTGATTGAGATGCACGCAATTGAACTTACTTACTTACTTAAGGTGGCGCTACAGTCCGGGGTGGACCTGGGCCTCAACCAATACGCCTCTCCAGTTAGCGCGATCTTTGGCTAACTGCCTCCAGTTGCGCACACCAAGTTGGTTGAGGTCCCCTTCCACTTGAGCGCGCCACCTAAGGCGAGGTCTTCCTCTACTGCGTTGTCCCTCCGGGTTGGAATCGAAGACTTTCCGGGCCGGAGCGTTGGTGTCCATTCGCTCTACATGTCCTAACCATCTTAGACGACTAATGCGTATTTTTCTGACCAGGTCGATGTCGCTGTACAGCTCGTAGAGTTCGCTGTTAAATCTTCTCCTCCAAATCCCGTCAACGCAAACTGGACCAAAAATCACTCGAAGAATTTTGCGTTCGAAGCGACCAAGAAGATCCTCATCCGTTTTTGCTAGGGTCCATGCTTCTGCGCCATAGAGCAGGATAGGGATGATGAGAGTCTTATATAGAATCTCCTTAGTGCTTCTTGACAAGGCCTTACTAATCAATTACCGTCTTAGGCCAAAGAAACGGCGGTTGGCAAGTGTGATTCTTCGCTTGATTTCTGATGTGATGTCATTGTTAGAGTTTATAGTGGAACCGAGGTAGACAAAGTCCCTAACTACCTCAAAGTTATAGCTGTCTATCGTGACGTTCTGTCCGATTCTTCGATGTTGTGTGTCCCTTCTTGTTGACAGCATATATTTTGTTTTACCCTCATTCACCATCAAACCCATTTTTGCCGCTTCTGTACTAATACTTGCAAACGCACCAGTGACAGCTCGCTGTGTTCTGCCAACAATGTCAATGTCGTCAGCGTATGCAAGCAGTTGCACAGACTTATAGAAAATTGTGCCTCTGGTGTTGGCTTGTGAGTTTCGCACAATCTTCTCAAGAATGATGTTGAAGAAGTCACATGACAGTGCATCACCTTGTCTAAATCCTTTTTTGACATCAAAGGTGAGATTGTTTCCGACCTTTACGGAGCAGCGAGCGTTCTCCATCGTCATTCTGCACAATCTGACAAGTTTGGCAGGGATGCCAAAACTAGACATGGCTCTGTATAGCTCGTCTCTATAAACGCTGTCATATGCGGCCTTAAAATCGATAAAAAGATGGTGAGTATCGATCTGGTATTCTTGGGTTTTTTCCAGGATCTGCCGTAGTGTGAATATTTGATCGGTCGTGGACTTACCGGGCCTAAAACCGCACTGATAGGGACCTATCAGATCGTTGACGAATGGTTTCAGGCGTTCACACAATACAGCAGACATGATCTTATACGCAGTGTTCAGGAGACTGATGCCTCTGTAGTTGGCGCAGTTTAGAGGGTCTCCTTTCTTGTGGATCGGGCAAACAATGCTGAGGTTCCATTCATCAGGCATACTTTCCTCTAACCAAATCTTGGAGATGAGTTGGTGTATGCACTCTACCAAGTCATCTCCGGCTGCCTTGAAGAGCTCGGCAGGTAAGCCGTCTGGTCCAGCAGCCTTGTTGGACTTCAGCTTGCATATTGATATCCTCACTTCATTTTGGTCAGGTGGACGGAAATCTTGGCTTTCATCGTCCAGGTTGAATGGCTCGTTCTGCATGACAGCGGAATTTGTGTCGTCTTCGCCGTTTAGCAGTCTGCAGAAATGGTTTTTCTATGTCCTCAGCACCGACTGTGACTCTACTACAAGGTTTCCTTGTTCGTCTCTACAGGTCTCCGTTCGGGTCTTGTTGGCATGACACGTTCTTTTTACCTTTTGGTAAAACTTCCGAACATTGTTCCTGGAGTAACATCTCTCTATATCCTCGATGCTCTCTCTTTTTTCTCCGGAGAAGCCGACGTTCTTCCCTCCTTTTTTGCTCGTAGAGCTGACGAGCTGCTCTCGTCCTTCTATAGAGCGACGCTTCGTAGGCACTTTGTTTTGCTGCATGTGCTTGCCGGCACTCTTCGTCAAACCAGGGGTTTCGGGGGGGTGGGCTAGTGAAACCGAGCACATCAGTTGCGGCGTTTTTGATGGCCTCTTGGCATCGGCGTCACTGGTCTTCGGCACTTGATGCTGGCAGCATAGGACTTCTCGAGAGGTTGAGGGATACGCGATCGGCAAAGGTTCTGGCGGTTTGTTGCGTTTGTAGTCGTCCAACGTTAAATCTCCTCACAGTATTTTCTCGTTGTTGTGGCGTCTTGGATATCCGCATCCGTACCTTGGCTACAACAAGGTAGTGGTCCGAGTCTATGTTGGCCGCTCGGAAAGTTCGGACATCTAGAATACTGGAGGAGTGCCTTGCGTCGAACGCAATTGCACGCATTACGACAAAGAGTTTTACTCGCTACAGATTCAATCAAAAAACTTTTTCTGCATTTAACATTTTTTTATTGCTATCATTTCATTAAAATTTGGTTAAAGAGAATTCCACAAACTGTGTTTACTTTCTCAAACTGTAAATTCTTGAGTCTGTTTGACAAAAATTGGCGTCGCTCTCGCTCTAAGGTTAGTACTAGTTGTAGGTAGATTACAAAGCGTTTATATTTAACTAAAAAGTTAGGTACCGGTTTAAAATTAGAGTGCTTTTAGTTAGTATCTACTAACCTCTCCTAATAGACGATGACTATAATTTTGCTACATTGTTATTATTATTGTATATGAAATATACAAAATAATATATTCTGGCGCTAAAGCTACCATGGCTTTGAGCTTAGATTTTCGGACAGTGGATAATGGTAAAACATATCCTATAATCTAATCTCGATAATTTTCAATGCAACTATGAAAACCGGAATCAATTACGTGCAGTACTTTTTTAATCTATTCCGAACAAACACCTTACAGCCGGAATAAAAGTTAAAGTTTTATCATAGTTATATCGGATTATTGGATATTGTTCAAACAAAAATACAATAAAAAATAAATAATGTTATCAGATCTCATGTAGAGCCAAGCATCTAACTCTACACGCCCTAATTCTACAAGGCCTTCACAAATTCTACATCTTAATCAAAATATTTGACTTGGCCGAAAGAATTTTGATGATCATCAGTGAGTCAGTGACGAAATCAGGGTCGGCATTGACAAAGAAATTTGCTAGGGCAAATAATTCGTACGCACGAAAAACGTTGGATCGGGTCGCTTTACAGAATCTGACCCCAGGGTTTTTTAGATATTAATAAAATCTAAAGTATAGTAACTATGCAATTAAAACTTCATGTGTTTAATAAGTCCACTATTGACAAAAAGTCACGAGAATTTTGTTTATCTGGTATAATCCAAATCCAAATTATAAGGGTTCAAAATACGACGAAGCGCCTCGAGAAAAGGTAGGTAGTGCACTTGCGCTTCGCTTGGCTCGTCTTGGCGGGGAAACTTTAGAACCTCATACCTAGCATAATACACACAAAATTTCATAAAAATGCTCCGTTTCGGAGGAAAGCGACCACAAACACGAAGTATAAAAACAGAAAACTGTAATATGCTCAGGTGTTATTTAAGTGAATATAAATAAAAAAAAACTTAACTTTTGGTCTTGTTGAAACACTTCTGCCGTGGGTCCAATTTTTGATGACTATTGGTCTAGAATGTTGGCGTCGAGCTTGTCGTATTAGCGTAGACTAAAGACTTGACTTAGCCCTAGAGAAAATAGTCGAGTGGTGTCAAGAGTCGCATGATCGCGGCACCCAATTGACGAACACTTGCCGAGAGATAACCCACTCGACAAATTTTCAGCGTTGGCCGCTGCGTCGCTTGTATTTGGCATAAAGGGCGGTCTTGTGGAACCACAGCTATAATATATCGGTGTTGGTGAACTCTGGCCACGGAAAGTCGGTTAACATTGCTCAATACTTGAGCCCATTGGTGGTCCTCATTTTGAAAGAAATACTCTCTAAGTTGCAAGATGTAGAGTAGCGCACTTAAATCAACCGATAACTCAGTTAGTATAACATTATGGTGAATGCGGAGCTCAAGGCTGGAGAACGGTGTATTGAAAGTAATAGATTGGCTGTCTAACAGGAGCTTAAAACAAACAGTGGTTGCATGCAACCTTCATATTTTAGAGGCCTATCTTTTGAGAATTGGACTTACAGCTGTATACTGTATTTCAACGGCTGAGTTGACATTGCGCCCAAATAAAATGCAACCAGACCTATTAAGTTATGCTGACTACGAAAAGACCGATAATCGTTTAGATCATCGACATAAAGTTGTTTGATCTTTGTAATTCGATACCTGATGCTTTCCATTCCGTTACTCTTCACTTGTCCCCTAGCCATCGATAATGGAATACTGTTGTAACCCAACTCACCGAATTCGAAAACCAAAAATCCATCACTCGGATATTTTGTTTGACATGTGGTCTAATGAAATCACTTCTAATGTTTTGGTGGCGGGACTCTCCATACACATATTGTCACTATTAAGATGCAGTTCAACTCATCCGAAAATAGATCACTCCTCGTCGGTCGTCGCTCGTCCTCATGTCCATATGTATGGTAGGTATATATGCGCCACCACCGAAGAAGACCAAATTCAAATCATATACTGAAAACCATAGCCGATAGTTTTGGACAACACATTTAGTGAGCACCCAGGTTGCGGATAGGCCGTCTCGCTCAACACCGCGCAACATAGCCGCCCATCCACCGACACACAGGGATTTCTCTAGCGCATCATTTTTCCAGCAATTAGAAAACGACGCCTGCGACAGGCGCGTTTGCATTTTCCCATTGAACTTGACTTTGACTGTACTTTTATAGATGCGAGATGTGTGTCTCTTTCTATGTTTGTAGCGCGATCGCTCATATAGCCCATGTGTAAACATTGGGAACGCAGTGCCAAACGTCTGACATCTACCCAGCGACCCGGCACATATAAACCGACACGGAGAGGAGTCTCGCGATCTATAAATAAAAAGCCGTGGATGCGTGTATCCGTTGTGTTACGAATGGGAGCAAACACCATTGGCGCGTCTTCAGGGACAGCTTCTTGTTGCTTGTGGGATTTTTTTTTTTTTTTTTTTTCGTCCGCGGGATAAATATTGGTCGAACATTATGGAACATCGTTGTTGTCTTCCCATCATTTAGATCATGAGGGTGGCTATTTTTAGTGTCCCATGTGTTTTTTAGGGACACACAGTTAGGCCAACAACTGCCGTTGAGCGTATATTGACAAAGAACACTGATGGTCGCCGCCATAGCCGCCGGCGTCGCCACCGAACGATGGGGCAACCATACTGGAGATGAGGACCAAAGGAAACTGACGGTAGCTGATGGTGTCTATACCGTATAACGGGTACCCCTTGTCACTGCGAGTGCACGTTGATGGAAAAATGCATGACATCCACTTTGTCTGGAGAATTTATTTATGTCCATCGCATCTGTGAAAATAGAATATCCCTGCCAAGGGATAGTGTATGGGGCAGTTTTTCTTTTTCAACGGCTGCAGGCAATGTTGGATTGGGATGGGTTTTTTTTTCGAAAATGTTCATCCTTGCGGTATATTTAGTTTCCAAATTCTTGGCACTGGTCTAAGCTGTTGGGTGAGAAATGTTAGGGGGTGTCGTTGAGTATAGCAAACGGTACCTATCGTATGCGTACCTTGATGAAATTTAGGAATCTTTTTGTTTGATGAATCAGGCAAAATTTTGACAAAAATTGTTTGTAAAAATAAGAGTAGCGAAGCCCCGACATAGTTGGAAAGACTGCTTCATTTGAGGCAGTTTCATTTATTCTTTTGTTCGTGGTCAAACAAATTTAGCGTTTTTGTGACATGCAGCCCCGCAGTCCCTACAGCCGTATCTGATTAAAGCAAAACAGAAGACGGGGCTCGATTTTAATGGCCGTGCTATGCAAGTAAGAAATGGAACATTTGAATTGTGGCCTCGAATCACCTCGACTTCTAGTTAGCACAAACTTCTTTCTAAAATCAGACTTTATGGATTAGAGTAGTCGCGCATTTCAGTCTTTTGCCAATTGAACGCCGAGTTCTATTTGACCACCTATTTGTTGATCCATTAACCATATTGAGAGCTGCACTTTTATGAACAAAGATTGGATTTCAATTTCTAAATTATCAAATAGGTCGACTGCGTGTCGGGAAAATGGTATTTAAAATATCCCTCAAGTCTTAAAAGGGATTGAAATAGCACACCAATTAAGCGGAATATGCCGGATTTTGAGTGCGTAGTAGTTCAGTGATGACGTCACATGTTACAACACAGGAAAACAGCAATCTTGTTACATACTACTTACAATTTTAGGGTTCCGTAGCCAAATAGAAAAAAACGGAACCCTTATATATTCGTCATGTCTGTCTGTCTGTCTGTCCGTCCGTATGTCACAGCCACTTTTTTCCGAAATTTTAAGAACTATACTGTTTACTCGGACCACGAGTAGATTGTCTTCGATCTCAGTATCAAGGTAAATACTCCAGTCCCATATAGAAATCCAAAAAGAATTGACTGGAAGAAATTCGGTCAATTATTAAACTCTAAACTTCCTAAAATACCACTCCTGAAAATTGAATCGGGTGCAGAACTGGACACAATTACGTATGCACTAGAAAAGGCGATTAATACAGCTTTTAAGGCATCGTTTCCCGTTAAATATAGCAAAAAAACCTTACCTCCGTGGTGGAATGAAGACCTTACCATCCTGAGAAGTTTGACTTGGGACATCTTCAATATCTGCTACAGGCATAAGTACTGGCAACCTTATAAGGACTGCCTATAAAATTCTACAAAAAATCTATAAGATCAGCTAAGACACAAGCTTGGTCCGAATACTGTCAATCTATCGATACTTTTAAGGAATCTGCTAGGCTCAGTAAGATCCTATCCACAGGACACTCTAGTCCGTCCTTTATCAAGAAAATGGACGGAACCTGGACAGAATCTACTGAGGAATCATTAGAGCTTCTACTTAACACTCACTTTCCTGGTTGTACAGACTACTGCGTAATTCCGCCCAATCTGCGGAGGTACCTTCCCTCATAGCGGGAAGAAATAGAGCGCATGATAACCAACGAAAAGATCTCCTGGGCAATTCACAGTTTTGCTCCGTATAAATCACCGGGCCAGGACGGCATTCTCCCCATCATGCTTCAAAAACATGAAGGGATGGTTGCGCCCTTACTCGTTGAAATTTATAGAAGCAGTATACTACTCAATCACATACCTCAGGCATGGAAATATGTCCGAGTAGTTTTCATACCGAAAGCCGGCAAAAGAGGTCACGAATCCGCGAAGGACTTCCGACCTATTAGCTTAACCTTCTTCATACTTAAAACGTTAGAACGTATACTTGTCCTTCACATAAGAATAGGCCTTGAAAGGTCTCCCTTATGTTATTCACAACACGCATACCTCAAGGGCAAGTCGACGGAGACAGCTCTTCATGAAGTAGTGCGCACAGTTGAAAGGCCACTCTCCCATCACCAATACACCTTAGCTACCTTGTTAGATATAGAGGGCGCTTTTAACAACGTCCACACTGAATCGATCCAGAAATGTCTCTTAGAATTAGGGGTAGAGGATTTCGTCACTTCATGGATTATTTCCATGCTTAAAACAAGGATCATTCAAGCAAAACTTGATAACACACTTTTAAACAAATCAGTAGGCAGAGGAACACCTCAAGGTGGGGTGATCTCTCCTCTCTTATGGATTATGGTACTTAACCAAATCCTTTCTAGACTCGACAGGGAAGGTATCAAAGTCATTGCGTATGCGGATGACGTGGTTGTTCTAGTATCAGGAATGTTTCTGAACGTGATAAGTGAAATCATGGAAAGAGCACTGGGTTTGGCGGTTGGGCTACAAGTTGTGGTCTTAGCGTTAACCCCAGCAAAACTGAACTGATACTTTTCACCACCAAAACCAAAATACCAACCTTCTCACTTCCCCGCTTAAACAACCAAAAACTTACCTTATCTTCCAGCGCAAAGTACCTTGGGGTCTTGCTTGACCCAAAACTCAATTGGAAGTCCAATATAGAAACCCCGAGTGCGGAAGGCAAGCATAGCTTTCTACGCCTGTAGTAAAACTTTCGGCAAAAAGTGGGGACTTCAACCAAAGATGGATGTTGAATGTACACAGCGGTGACTCGTCACATCCTCACCTAACGGGTGAGCATCCTACATCCAGCATCCTACTTTCCCTTCCAGACGGCATAGGTCGTATATCTACGGATTACACTATACCCCAATTCAACTTCCATAAAAAGTTCTCTGTTAGATTCCCCTTTAGATTAGAATGGGAGGAAAATGCGGTCGTAAACGAATTCGATATTACTATCTTCACAGACGGTTCCAAAATGAGCTGTGGAGTCGGAGCAGGCATTTTCTCAACAGAATTAGACATCTCCAAAACTTTTCGCCTTCCCAACGCAGCCAGTGTCTTTCAGGCAGAAGTACTGGCAATTAAGGAGCCGTGTAGACTGCTACTTAACATAGCGATACGCAGGAAAAAAAATAGGCATCTTCGTCGACAGTCAGGCCGCGATTAAGGCTGTCGGTTCGACTAAGTCAACGTCCAAGCTCTCCAGGGCTTGTCATCGGTTCGAAATCACTCTCGTCTGGGTTCCCGGCCATAGGAACATTGAGGGGAATGAGAAAGCTGATGAACTTCACAGACGATGCTCTGCTCTGTGCGTGTCTCGTGCGGAGGATGTTTTCCCTCCGCTGGGATACGTAAAGAGAGAAATCCTGCACTTCACCACAGGGGCCGAGACTAGATGGAGGAACCTGACGAACTGCGTCATTTCAAGGAAGATCTGGCCAGCCTACGATGAAGCCAGAACAAAAAACCTCTTATCCAGAACACGTGTAGATGTCGCCAGACTAACGGCAATTAGTACGGGCCATTGGCCTTAGGAACTCACGCGGCCAGGCTTGGCATCCCCCATAACACCCACTGCTGTAGCTGCGCGGACACAGACAAGACAGAAACAGTGTTTCATCTTCTTTGTGAGTGTCCGGCCCTAGCCAAAACCAGATGCAGTGTACTAGGTCACCCTTTTTATGATGAACTTTCGGCCATCCAAAGTATCTATTTCAATAAGATCATAAGATTTCTCAATTCCACAGGCTGGTTTTTAGCTCCCTTTACTTCCTTCTTCTCCTTTTTCTTCAGGTTCCATTAGTTGTGGTCTCAAAACGGCGCACAATGCGCTATTTGTGTTTTTCCTTCGTCAGAAGACGGAAATAAAGCCACTCAAACCAACCAAACAACCGTACTGTTGAAACTTGGTAACTAGATGTATTCTGTGAACCGCATTAAGATTTTATACAAAAATAGAATAAGAAACAATAAATTTTGGGGGATCCACATACTTAGAACTGAAACTCAAAGTTTGTTTTTAATCAAACCCATACGTGTGGGGTATCTATGGATAGGTCTTCAAAGATGATATTTAGGTTTCTAATATCATTTTTTTCTACACTGAATAGTTTGCGCGAGAGACTCTTCCAAAGTGGTAAAATGTTTTTATTGCAACATACTTTTTCATACTATGTTTGCAGTCTTTCTTCGTCTCTTCGTTCAATAAAGAATAAAATCTTACTTATATTGAAAAAGGGTCAATTTTGATAATTTTTCAAAAAGTGGGGGCCAATGGTCCTGAAGCTGACGCTCAGAAAGGGGCCACGGCAACGGTGCTACCTACATATCCAACAAACAGTTTGCGGTTAGTTTTCGATTTGTTTGTCCGTTTTATTGAACGCCTTCGTTTAAGAACGACGACTGTAAAAACAAAAATCTGCAAGGACCAAATCTTCTCACAATAGCATTCGATTCACATGCATGGGCGACCTTAATCTCGTCCTTTTATACGAGTACACAACTTGATCGTTCCCTATAGTCGAATTTTTTATGAGACATGGACAATTGAATAGATCCATCCTTTCCATTCGTAATAAGATTTCGGCAGCCATTATTGAAAGATTCACGTGCAGGGAATTCATCCGACGGATTGGGATGCACATCTTTCGGACGATTGCGTAAAATTTAATCCGATGTTTTGGTGTTTCATTTTGCTGTATTGTGTGTATATCTGCAAGATGGACCACACCTGCGCAAAGTCAAATGAACGCACACGCTGACGGATGGTATTTCAAAGGGACCTTACTCTTGCAGGCGATTCTTTGTCTTTGTTACAGTCACGAATTTTCTGACCAAAAATGTGGTAAAGTCAATGTGATGATAATTAAGTAGAGCCAAATCTGGGAATTAAACTGACGGGATCTTTGTATTTATTGCGTTTCGATTATTTCTGGCAACATAATAAACAAAATTAAAATCAGCTGTTACAATAGGTACGCACTAAAAGATTTTATTCGTATACAAGATCTTTAATTAGCAATACAATAACCATATGTGATCTTGTTCTAAATCGAGATCAGGCGGTCAACTTCAGAAGTTCAAAACAATAAAAAAAATATATTCAAAATTCAAAAAGTCAGTTGGAAAAGACCTAACTGCGGATAGAATGAAGTCATAACAGATGAAAGCAACCTTTTAATCGGCTTGGTCCTTTTAGAAACCACCCCAATTTGCAACCCATCTGACAGCAGTATAGCAGTTGTTTCGTAGAAGTAAGTATTTATGTAGATTTCTTCACATAGTGTACAATTTCAATGTTCTTTCTTCTAGTATAGAAATGAATATAAAATTTTGAAAACTAACATTTTCGTAAAAGACTTCACATAACCGTTTGGAAACTCGAATTTTATTTTTTTGCATATTCGAGCTAGCAAAGATTCAAGGTGAATACGTTAAAAAAAAAGTCTTACATTTATGAGCCTCCTAAACTAATAATCGATTTAAAAACGCTTGATAAATACCGGCCTTAGTGTTTGCTTCAACCGAATTTACGAGTTAAGTGCCTAGTTTCTAAATACGCCTGAGAGTACATAAACAAAAGACAATTTTCGTCAAAATTTTAGCGATTTAATGACTCGTCCTTTACAAAGTAAAATCCTATTCGGTTTTACTCTTCAGTATAAATAGGTCGTTCAACACACTGAAAACTATTTCGTAAAAAGCGCTATTGACGCGAGTACAATGGAAATCAGGTTCTTAAGGTTGCTTAACTCATCGGAAGACTTGTTAAAAAGGGTAGACTGTATTTTGTAAACAGGCATGGTATTCGGAAGATGAATAAAGGCTTCTCGGGTACAGCAGTAAAAGCAACAGGTATAATGAGAGCTGTAATGTAATTGCAGTCTAAGTATAGTCGTACATTCATAAATGTGAAGCTATTTTTATGTATTAGCAGAACCAAACCTCAAATTACAGCAAATGAAAGTTTGAAACAAAACATATTGCCGGGTTTGGCATTTTAGTTCATTAACTTACCGGATAGTAGGGTTCAACTTCAGTTTTAAAGTGGTTTAAGTTTCGTTTAATGGACGAGTTCAGCCAAATTCTTACCGCTTTATGGCCCGTTTGCTGATACCACTCATAGCGATATAAGTTCCACTTAAAATCTTATGTTACAGTTTATGACATTGAAAAAGTAGACCATCTAAGGCAGGTATTTAAGTAGATATTAAATCGGTATGAGTACCTAGTATTAGCAAACGGGCGTAAAATACAATCGTAATGACGCAGATCGGCTTTTGGGTAGTCATTTTTGAGAAATAATGATTTCTTTTTAGAAAAACTAAGTACGGGATCTTATTTAGAATACTGATATTATCTTTGTCATGCATCTAGATCAAAATCGTTAGAGTGATTTTTGTAAAATTTGCTGAAAACCAAGTACAAGTTATTTTTCGGGATGTAAGCATTAGGTAGATTTAGATTTAGATTGTTTGAGGGAGGTGGAATCAAGTTGCCATATCACTGCGGCCACGAGTGGGCCTATTGTGATTTCCTCCAATGAGAGCTCGCTCATGATACTGGACTTAGTTATGAATCCTAGTAGATCTTTGAGCGCGCTGTCAGATATGTCCTCTGCCCCAAGGTAAGGTTTACCTAGGGGCAGACATAGTATGTGTTCTGCTGATTCTTCGTCCTCGTTGCATAGTCTGCAAGTGTTGTTTTGTATTATTCCCATAGTCATGAGGTGTTTTTTGACTCGGCAGTGCCCTGTGAGGAACCCTGTGACTGTACGAATCTGACTCCTCGTTAGGTTTAGGAGTTGTTTTGTTCTTGAACGGGAATTAGTTGGCATGAACATTTTAGCTTGTATGTTACCTTCAGTGTTTGTCCAGTAATGATTTGCTTTGTTTTTCAGCCAGGTTTTTATGTGGAATTTAGCGGTGCTAAGGGGTAATCCACAAAATGGTCTTGGCATCATAAAGGTAGATGCTGATCCTTTCCTGGTTAGTATGTCTGCTATTTCATTGCCCAACATGTCCGCTATGTCCTGGCACCCAAATGAGGTGTACTCTGTCTATGCTGGCTAGAGATGTGAGTAATTGTAGGCAATCCCAAGCATAAGGTAGGTAGGTACTTGTTTTTTTAAGTTTTATAAAAATCGGAAATGGGGTTTTTTATTTTGGTCAAAAATACTTAAAACAGGAATATCTAGAACAACATAGTCTGCTATTAATTTAGATATTACCATACCTATTGCCCTAGAAATTAATTTTTGTTACAATCGCATGGACTGTTTTCGAAATATGGCCAAATTTCAAAAGTACCGTTATTTGAATTTTTAGCAAAAAACCGGGTATGCAGTCATGGTAACCTTACCTACTTTAGCTTAAATATCAATTTTCGTTGAAATCGTTAGAGCCGTTTCCGAACAAATCAAACTGGTACGAAAATTTTATATGGGAAGTACCATTAATATTGAGGTTACCTACCTTGAAAAAAAAGGGTCCGAACTCCGGGCGGCCGTTTTGGCTGTAGGCCTTTGGAGGGACAGACCGGACAGAATCTTGTGAACCAATTTTTTGAGTTCGTCTATCATCGTAATGTCAGATTTGATTAACATCTCGAGTTCGAGATTTTGTACGAATAAAATAGGTATGTATCTCTCTCTTACTAAAATCGAGAAAGTTAAAAATACAGCATGACAAGGGTTTGAATGGAATGCATTAAATTCTTTTAGGTCAGCAATCAGAATCGATGCTGACGTTCATATTTTGAGGCCCTGTTCTATCAAAAGCACTCGCAGGCGACACCACCAGTCGGTCATATTCATTCGAAAAATACCTACACGCGCTATTCACATTTAGTCACATAACCACATGTACAAACCGCCCATTGTTGGGTTCAAATATACCCATCTACAGACAACTTAACTACTCCTCGGATGGTGATAACTTGTGGGAGGAACCGGCCCACCCTTCCTAGTCGAAAAACGATTGATTTCCAACGACTTAATTCATCTTAAAATAATAATCTTCAACAAAACTTCTTCACCTTTTTGACTCCAGCATACAGCAAACTAGGGATGGTCAGATTGGCATATAGCAAAACATTCCGTAGTCACCGGCGAGACCTCGCCTTCGAAAACAAAACTCGCTGGCAAATAATGCGCCGACCATGCAAAGATAACGACAGGCAAAAAGTAAAACAAAAGCCCAAGTGTCAACAGATTGGTGGCTCATCTAAAGTCGGGGTATTCTTCTTTTGAACCAAATACCATTAAGCTGAAAAGTTCAACACCACACGACGAGGCTTGGTCATTCCCGCCGAATTGCCAAATCAAACCATTCGTCCCGTTCGGGGGTTCCATACAGCCGCTGCTGCACTGCTCCTAAATGTCTGTTGTCATGGTACTGGTACAGTCGATGCCGTTCAGAAGTCACGAAATATATACCTGAGCTGCACACTGCTGTACGTGTGCATACTTCCCAATATAACACCGTTTGCAATAAAATAACTTATTACATCATAAAGACATGCTTATGCACTCTTTTGGGTTTCGTTTGGCTTTTCCTTTTTCGAATCCGCAAGCAGAAGCTGTGGTCCGACACCAGACCAAATCGCCAGGGGTACCGCCGCGCACAGGAACAACCGATACTGGTGGTGTGCAGCACCGTTCGCAGCACCGTTCCTCTTCTCCATCTATGTCGCGTCGCCGGCTGCAGGGTATCACCGCCACGTTAAATGCTTACATATTGTGGGCCAAGAAAAAAAAATGTATACGCGGCTGACTCTACTGTAGCCGTGCAGCATTTGATCTTAACCTCTGCGGGGTGATTGTGTGAATCCGATTGTTTTTTGTGCATCGTGTCATGAAGGTGCAACTGTTCACGTCTACCAGATTTGTTCGTTTGTAATGAGCTGATTTATTTCAATTCATTCATCGTATTATTGGAGAAATTAGGACTCATATAGGATGTTACTGACGTAAAAGGCTAACCTGTAAATGTAGAGCCTGTAGTTGGGGATGCAAATTGTGGCGGAACATACCAGTCAATGTGCAGGGAACAAGCTGCAATTTTATTGCGGAAAGAGGTAGTTACTTTTGTTACTTTTCTGCAGCAAATTCTATTTATTATTATTTTATTGGTGATTGCTTTGTTATTTTTACTGTTGTGGCGCTACTGTCAAGAGTGGAATTGAGCATTATTATTAATTTATTGATTTTGGCCCCTTTTGAAAATTTGAGACAAACAAATATATTAAATTTTCAAACTTTGATATCAACGATAACAAATTATATGTATTGAAGTGTCTAGACCCGAAAATCATAATATCTGGCGAGGAAATAGATTATTTCGAGATAACAAGTGCTTATAGTCATTTAACTAGCAATTGACGATTTAAAATTATTAAAATAGAAGTCTAATGAAGATTCTTATAAAAAAGATATAAAATAACGGATTTGGAACAGTTTTGGTATAGAGTCGGGAAAATAAAAAATCACTTTGATGAATTTTTGTACCAAAACTTGTAGCATTTTGTTGTTCGTGTTCATCATAATGACATTACCACACAGCAGTGCCTGTGCTGAACGCGTATTCCCGAATTTAGCCCTAATGAAAAAAAAGCAAACCATAGGCTTAACATTAGTTCCTGTGGAACAATGCTTTCTGCATTAAATTTGATCACACGCTTAGATTTGGAAGATTGGGAGCCAAGTATTGATCTTGTCAATAAGTACAGAAGAAGAAAAAAAAATAAAATATCTCATATTTATTTATATTATGAAACTGGTTTTACGTTTAATGTTATTTTGTTTTTAATGGTGTGTTTTATTCGACTGAACTGCTTAGCTTTAATAATAAAATATTACCAATATAATGTTTTTTTTTTTTAGTCAATTTTTGATTTGAAGTTATTACTTAATATAATTGGCCTTTTTTTTCTCCTTGGCCCATTTTCTTGCGACTTTTCAAAATTCATCAACGGTAGCGCTCGAATTGGAACCGAAGAGCGAAGACTATTGGTCGACGAGTTCCAAATTGTTATGCGAGAAACAGATTAACACAGCGACATCAACAGCAAATTTGAAAACTTTTTAGAACCAAAGTATTTTAATTACGCACAGCAACATCGACAGCGATATCAACGTTAGAGCCAGCGTTGCCATTTTGACTGTTTTCCAGTCAGATCTGACTGGATTGATAAGCATTTAGCTGGAAGATTTTTTACAATCCAGCCGGCTGTTTTTTTAACTGGATATGATTTTTGTTTGACTGCTTTTGAATGTTTCGTGCCAGTTCTTTCCAATCACTATACATTTTAAAATAAAAAGCAGAACAAAATTTTCTTGATTTTAATTTGCTTAACACAAGTATGTAATTGACTATAATATAGATTGTGGATTATAGATTGATCTCAGAACTGCAGGGCTTCAACTCAGACTACATTTAGGGTATGAATGTGAAGAAAAGTTAGTGGAACGTAAAAATAAGGGTCTTATCACTGTTGAACAAGATTTATTAATTTAATTTATTGCGAGAGAATTGCAAGTTATTTTAAATAAAACTGATTCAAGGATTGCCAGCGAATTCAAAAATCTTGAAACAAATTAATTTGATGTCCATTGACGAATGCCTACGTACACCCAGAATCTCTGACTCCACTTCTACAAGAATTTAATATAAATAAAGAGGAATCTATAAGAATCATATCCCAGTGGGATAACCTAAAGCTCACGAACTGGAGGAATATTTCAAGCACAGAATCGTTCTGGTGTGAAGTTTTCAATTACAAAGATACTGCCAATGAGAACCCGTACTCTAAGCTCACAAGAACTGCCATTTCAATATTAGTACTGCCTTTATCTAATGCCGAGGTGGAAAGAATATTTTGTCTTAGAAATCGGATGAGCCTGCAATTAACGAATTCGATTTTGAAAAGAAACCAATTGAGATTAAAGCGTGGTATGCACCTCTTCACAAACGAAATATCCCATACAAAAGTGACACAACGATATCATGAACGAAAAATTCCACTCTCCTTTTCGTTTTGCAGTACGCAGCTGATGCGAAATGATGGCGGAAAAGTGAGTAGTTGTAGTAGATTGCTTGGTACAATTCTCCACTCTCTTTTCGCACACGTTTATTGTCCGGGACATTCTTTGCTTGCGGAAATTTGGCATTTGTGCTGCAGTGTTGCCAGCTTTCAGAAGAGGGTGGAGTCAAATTGAGAAATATTGAAGCCGAAAATATTCAAACTCAAATATGAAAATTAACCCTGCATATTTTTTTGTAATATTAATTAATTAATCAATTGCAATGAATTTCCGGTGCAAGTGAAAAATATGTTTTTTTTTGCGGCCAACTCACAAAAGAAATCGTATTCGGATTTAATGTTCCATTTGGCAGTAGAAATCTGAAATCACAGATCAAAATCTGAAATGACCAATAATCGAATTAGACATAACTGTTTAGAAAGTTTTAGTTTATCGAAAAGAGTACGTTCGCAATAGAAGTATAAATTCCTAAGTGTCCCAAAAATCGCCAAACTTTAAATAAAGTGAATAGCGTAAATTACGATAAATCCGAAATGACAATTTTAAGGAGCCAAATTGGAAATAAAAAGCCAGTGCTTGTAACACTGCTACTTGTGTATCAGCTGATGGAAATCTACACAAATTATTTTCCGCTGCCTTTTCGCAGACGTTTCGCTGTCCATTTGGAGACCACCGGAAAATTTCGTTTCAGAAGAGGTCCGTACTACGCTTAAGCGAATGCTGCTTTGACGTTGATACCGGCCGAAGTCATAAAAAAAGTAGGTATTAATATTAGTTATACATATTATTATTAAGTATATTATTAATATTATCTTTAATTATATTTATCATTTGCATATAAAGATCATGAGGATGGGGAGACAATTGAAGCTCTCAGAGATATTTTTATGTAAACTATGACTTGAACTAATTTAATGAATATATTTATTTTTTGTTAATAATTACGTTTTTTTTTTTATAAATCGACTTCACTTTAATATGTGAGAGTTAATGGATTCTGTGTTATTTTGTTTTGAATAAAGTGTATTTATGATTTTTTTCCTTTTCTATTCGTTGTTTTATTTTGACTGGATTTTTAACTGGATTTTTGTTTGCATTTCTTTTGACTGTTTTATTGACTGTTTTTTTTTCCAGTCAAATCTGACTGGAAGGCCGATTAAAAAACGGCAACGCTGGTTAGAGCTAATCTTAAATTCGCTGTTGCTGTGAAAGTCGCTGTGTTAAGCCGCGCGCTGTGACCAACGTGACCGTTGTGAAATAATTTGGCATTTTTTTCGAGTACTTTGACCCAATTTGTTGCTACTTTTTTCATTTTGTTTTTTTAGTTTTTCAAACTCAACTGTGATTTCGAAATAAATATCTTTAAAATATATAACGCGGATGTCTATCAGAATACGATTCTGAGTGTAAGAGAAAGGTTATAACTTATAAATTTTAGTTTTAGTTTTTTAAAACAAAAACCTTTTAGCCTTGATTTTCATTTATGTATATATAAAAATTAATTAAAAATTGGTTGTACACTATATCAACTCATTTTTGTATCTACTTTTTAAGATCTCGTTTAATTTAAATTTGAAAAGTTCCACAAAAAGGGACGTTGAAAGAAAAAAAAAAACCTTTTCCTGAAGCTACTCTGCAAATTAAAAATGTTCCCACAATATTTAACAAGTATTGACCCGCTTTACACTATTATGCTGTGACGGGGAACCGCGTTATATTTAAACATACCTATTTATTTTTGAAAACTTTTAAAGGATTTTATTTAAAGTATTCACATGAGAGCGAATCGTGAATAGGCAAATTGCGAAAAAATCAATTTAATTGTATCTATTAATGAATTGAAAATTAATTTCTGTTCTCCCACCAAAGCAATATATTTAATTAATCTAATCTAACATTTAATCTAAAAGAACCTGCCTCTCAATTGATTTAAATAACTAAATTTACAATTACCTACAGTAATTCTCCCACGAATTGAAAATTCTTGCTGCCACACTGTCACACCTTATTCACACTACACATAAATCGGCCGCGATCCACAAAGCCACGAACGAAAGATCCGTTCGAACTTAACCTTGAACAATGAACTAATTCGCGGGTATCTGCGACTAAACAAGTTTTCACGTGAATTTTTTTTTTTTTTTTTTTTATATACTTCTCCCGGGAAAGGCGAACCTATAACGCTTCAACAGCGCCCCGAGATGCCTGCAGATGTATGTTTGTTCTGCACTTAAATTGCTGCAAATTGTAGTCTTCTGGAAATATATCCCCAGGAAGCGAGTTCCAAAGTTTGCTTGTCCTGTAACAGAAGGAGTTTTTGAAAGTTGATGTCCTCGCGGTTATCAAGTGTACTGTATGGTCGTGAGCATAAGCAGCCTGTCTTGTTGGGCGCCCAAAAGTTGCATTTCGAGGGATAATGTCTTTGAGTTCCTCAGAACATTTACCATGGAAGTACCTATAGAACAAGCATAGGTCAGCGACTTGTCTTCTGTGCAGCAACGGTTGAAGATTCGATTTGAGTGTAGGGTCTCCAATGATTCGAACTGCTCGTCTCTGTATGCTATCAAGCAAGTTAAGTGAATGTTTTGGGGCCGAGCTCCATATATGGGAACAATATTCCAAACCTGGTCTAACCTGTCCTTTGTAGAGAAGGAGAAGTTGCTTGGGGCTAAAGTACCTCTTTGCTCTAAAAAGGTAGCTCAATTTTGCGGACGCCGATTTTGCGATATAGGATATGTGGTTCTGCCATGTGATTTCTGAATTGACTGTGACTCCTAGAAGGTGCATTGAGTCCTTGTGATGGATTGGATGGTCATCCATTTGGATCTGAGGAACTGTTGATGCATTTTTTCTGGAAAATGTTGTGAGCTGTGTCTTGTTTGCATTAAATACAACCAAGTTGTCCTTTCCCCATTTCAAGATTTTGTCCAGATCATCATTTAGAGAATTAATTTGTTCACATCTATGACTGTATGATGTAGCCGTATTCACAGGCCCATTGTTCGAGATGGAGGATATAAGAGTGCTGTCATCTGCAAAGCTGTAGATATTATTATTTGTCGATCCAAGCAAATCGTTGATGTGGAGAAGAAATAGAGTTGGAGAAAGAATAGATCCTTGGGGCACTCCTGCATTTATAGCAAACGAATTGGATGATACACCACCTACAACAACTTTGATCGATCTTCCCAGAAGAAAATTTTGCATCCATCCGCAGAGTTGTTGTGGTAATCCGTAAGACGCTAACTTGCCTAATAGGGCTCTATGCCAGACTCGGTCAAATGCCTTTGATATGTCCAAGGCTACGGCTCTGGATTCGCCGTGTTGTTCAATTGATTGTGTCCATAAGTGCGTTACGTAGCTTAACAGGTCACCAGTGGAACGACGGCTCCGAAATCCGTATTGCCTGTCGCTTATTAATCGATGGCCTTCTAGATATTTGATTATTTTGACATTTATTGCCTTTTCCATTACTTTAGAGAGCATTGAAAGTAACGCTATTGAACGATAGTTTTGTGGCAGACATTTCTTCCCTTTCTTTGGAATAGGTTGAATGCGAGCGGTCTTCCAGCAGGAAGGAAACGTCTTCTGGGAGTACGACATGCTAAACAGCTTACAGAGTACAGGTGCAAGTTCTGGTGCACAGTTCTTGAGTACTATAGCCGGGATTCCAGCGGGTCCCGTTGCCTTATTGCAATCTAGTTCTTTAAGGATGCGTTGAATTATTCGAGGCCGAAATTTCACTTCTGCCATCGATGATTGTATCCTCGGGATATTTGGTGGCTCTAGCTGTGCAGAATCTAGGGTGGAATTCTTTGAAAACATGCTAGCGAAAAGATCTGCCTTTTCTTTAGGTGTTGTTGCTAGCGTACCGTCTTCTTTTACTAGAGTTGGAAAAGAAGAGCAACTAAAGTTATTACTGATTGCCTTTGCCAGGGATCAGAATGAAATGAAGTGTCAAAAACTACGAATATTCGCTTGTTCACAATTCGCAGTTCGCTCTCTTGTGAATAGTCCTTAAATGTGACTTTTCCAACTAATAAAAAGGAACAACAAATTCTATCATTGTCCTCGGTAAAGTACCAAAGTGTGGCACAACGGTCACGCTGTTATCAGTTGTTATCATCTGACATCATTCTCGCTATACCTTATAAGGTTGCATATTGGAAAGCTCGCTTGGAATTTCCAGGAACAAGGCTACATTATAACAGGAAATATTGGAAGTTGTCAGGTCTCGTAACACTCACACATTTATAGAATCCGCCTATATGTGAACCAGCGTTGCCACTTGTACTACATATGTAGTACAATGCTACATGTTTGCTGGATTTTTTAACGTCGTACTACATACTACATTCGTTTCTCAAAGTACTACATTTCTTAAGAGCCAACCATTTTAAATTTATTAAAGGAGTTTCCCTGTAAGAAAGCAAATTTGGACATTTTAAATGACCAGTGGCGCTTGTTGATTGGGGTTTTCGATCTTATTTTGAAATGTGGACCTCAAAATATCGACATTGTGGCAATATGGGTGAAATTAAACAAACAAAAAATTGTTTAGGAAACTTAATTATTTGAAGAACTATCTGCTTATATGTAGTCGCAGTAGCTTAGTGGTTAGTGGGTTGGACTGCTATGCGGGGTCCCAGGTTCGAATCCCGCAAAAACCCAATTCCGACTTAGGGTTTTTTTCCGCTGCGCTACCTCTCGCGAACGTCTGACAAACATCCGAGAGTATAAATGTCTTGAAAGAGCTTCTCAATTAGCCGTTTGGAGTCGGCATAAAATTGTAGATCCCTTCCATTCGTTCCAAAAATGAGAAACTCACACAAAACGAATGGTTGTGAGAAGCTAGGCCTAGGGTCTCTCCGGACCTGTTGCGCCAACTATTTATTTATTTTTATCTGCTTATATGCTGCACTTATGCTGTCTTCCACACAGTAGTGCTTCTGATGAGAGAAATTTAATTTCAATTAAAAAAAAAAAAACATGTACTACATTTTGTTTGAAAATGCTACTTTTTTTCTCTTATGTGCTACATTTGCTAAGGATGTAAGAAGTGGCAACGCTGACGTGAACCCTTTCCGCAACCGCCATTGCGAAAAAAAAAACGCACAAAATCAAGGCACAGGTGATTGGACTGTAATTTTGTTTTTATTAAGCCAATCCTTCAGCCTTCAGCAAGGCAGCCGGAGATGACTTGGTAGAGTGCATACACCAACTCATCTCCAAGATTTGGTTAGAGGAAAGTATGCCTGATGAATGGAACCTTAGCATTGTTTGCCCGATCCACAAGAAAGGAGACCCTCTTAACTGCGCCAACTACAGAGGCATCAGTCTCCTGAATACTGCGTATAAGATCATGTCTGCTGTATTGTGTGAACGCCTGAAACCATTCGTCAACGATCTGATAGGTCCCTATCAGTGCGGTTTTAGGCCCGGTAAGTCCACGACCGATCAAATATTCACACTACGACAGATCCTGGAAAAAACCCAAGAATACCAGATCGATACTCACCATCTTTTTATCGATTTTAAGGCCGCATATGACAGCGTTTATAGAGACGAGCTATACAGAGCCATGTCTAGTTTTGGCATCCCTGCCAAACTTGTCAGATTGTGCAGAATGACGATGGGAAACGCTCGCTGCTCCGTAAAGGTCGGAAACAATCTCACCGAGACCTTTGATGTCAAAAAAGGATTTAGACAAGGTGATGCGCTGTCATGTGACTTCTTCAACATCATTCTTGAGAAGATTGTGCGAAACTCACAAGCCAACACCAGAGGCACAATTTTCTATAAGTCTGTGCAACTGCTTGCATACGCTGACGACATTGACATTGTTGGCACAACACAGCGAGCTGTCACTGGTGCGTTTGCAAGTATTAGTACAGAAGCGGCAAAAATGGGTTTAGTGGTGAATGAGGGTAAAACAAAATATGTGCTGTCAACAAGAAGGGACACACAACATCGACGAATCGGGCAGAACGTCACGATAGACAGCTATAACTTTGAGGTAATTAGGGACTTAGTCTACCTCGGCTCCGCTATAAACTCTGATAACGACATCACATCAGAAATCAAACGAAGAATCACACTTGCCAACCGCTGTTTCTTTGGCCTAAGACGGCAACTGATAAGTAAGGCCTTGTCGAGAAATACTAAGGAAACTCTGTATAAGACCCTCATCATCCCAGTCCTGCTTTATGGTGCAGAAGCATGGGCGCTATCAAAGGCGGATGAAGATATCCTTGGTCGTTTCGAACGCAAAATTCTTCGAGTGATTTTTGGTCCCGTTTGCGTTGACGGGCTTTGGAGGAGAAGATTTAACAGCGAACTCTACGAGCTGTACAGCGACATCGACCTAGTCAGAAAAGTACGCATCAGTCGTCTAAGATGGCTGGGACATGTAGAGCGAATGGACACCAACGCTCCGGCCCGAAGAGTCTTCGATTCTAACCCGGAGGGACAACGCAGTAGAGGAAGACCTCGCCTTAGGTGGCGCGCGCAAGTGGAAGGGGACCTCAACCAACTTGGAGTGCGCAACTGGAGGCAGTTAGCCAAAGATCGCGCTAACTGGAGAGGCGTATTGGTTGAGGCCCAGGTCCACCCCGGACTGTAGCGCCACCTATGTAAGTAAGTAAGCCAATCCTTCACAAGATTTGCGATATGCTTAGGATCGTTGTCATGTTGGAAGTTCCTTCGCAACGGCATATTCTCTCATCATGAGGAAGCATGACAGTTTGTAGGATTTCCCGGTACACGGAATGATCCATTATTCCACTAGTCTTATGAATTGGCCCGACTCCTTCACGGGGAAAACATCCCAGACAATAATGAATAATATGCCCTCCTCCGTGCTTAAATGTGAAATTTGTGAAACGTGAATTTAGTCGCTCCCCATTTGGTCTCCGTACCGTCCGAAATCCGATCTGACGGATTTAAATTAAATTTGGATTCATCCGAGAAGAGCACTGTTCTCCATTTTGCCATAGTCCGGTTCAAATGTGCCTTTGCAAATTCAAATCCTTTGCACGTCGATTCCTTTGAGCAATAAATATTTTTTTTTACTGCTCGGTATGACGACAAGGCACCATCATCTGCTCTTCGCCAAATCGTCCTGCTTGAGAACTCTAAACTTAATTATTTTTGAATACATGTCGACGATATGATGGGGTCCTTTTTGATTCTGATGATCCTTTTGTCGTCGCGACTGGTCGGTTTTTTCAATACGTCATGCAATACGATGGCTCGACGAAAAGGACGGAAACCGCGAGAGAGAAAGACTGACACTTCGCATTTTTTATTCCGCTGCATTTCGGTGAACTCGTGGGACGTGCTTGGAATGCAATGATCAGTGGGTGCATTCAGCATTTCGCGTTTATGAATGTGCAAGTTATAACCGCTTCACGTTTTTCGGGATCTACAACTCTATGAACCGTTTGGACATTTTCCCGGTCACGGAATCAAAAAAAAAAAAAAAAAATAACTGCATTTCTTATGTCAAATGTATTGGCAATAAATGTAATGTCATTATTAAAATCGGATACTATTTTTTGTTTCATTTGTTCGGAATACTTATTGCGCGCCATTTAATCAGCCTTTTTTAAATAAATGTTAATGTTCGATCTTGCAACGCCGCTGAGAAACATCTAAGTACTTGTTTTCCCTTTGCTTAAATCGAGCTTGAGAGTAAGAAACCGTAAATTCGAAGCATTTTGAAAGTAAACGGTAGCGTTGATTGTTATCATGGTTATAATAAAATTCTTTATAGCAAATTCAAGACTGATGAGATACTGTTGTGTAAAAAAATAAAGTTACAAAATTATCGAAGGTTTTTTTATTTTCCGTTAGTTTTTTCCAAGCGACATCTTTTCGTGTTTTAGTTCTGGCCAAAACTGTACCTATATGAAAAAACTTAAAAAATGTCCAAAAGTGTTTCCAAAAAGGCATCTGAAAACTAAACCAGCGTCAAAGGTCCAAAAGGCTTCAAAAAATGTCCAAAAACACGTCAAAGACCAACTCGAAAATGCGTCCAAAATTTGTATATAAATGGCTTAAAAAAATTCGTAGCACATTAAAAGAAACTGCTTCGAAAAAGGCATCACAAATCTGATCAAAAAAGGAGTAAAGGAACGACCGGAACAACGCATCAAAGTGTCCGAAAAGAAGTCAAGTAACGCTTCCAAAAATGTATTCAAATAAACTGGTCCAAAAATGCATCGCAAAATTTTTCTAAAAACACGTCTGAAATGTAATGAAAACTTTGTATAAAATGTATTCAAAATGAGAGCATCGAATAAGCACCAAAAAGACATCAGAAAAGACGTCAAAGAAGCAACGTAAAAATGCTTCCAAAAAGAACACAGGCCAAAAGGCGCTCAAAAGAGATTCTCAAAGCTCTTCCAAAATGGCACTAGAAGTTGCGTCTTAAAACAAGTGTCGTCCAATCGCGTCTAAAAAGTGTAGAAATAAAAATCGAAAAACGCATGCAAAAACTCGTCCAAAAATAAGTAAAAAAACACAAATCGTTGCAAAAAAAGCGGGTCAATAAACATGTAAAAAACATATCGCACCGAAAGTGCAAAAAAAAAAAAAAACGCATCGAAAGGTTATTTTAATAGGACTGAATTAGTGCGAACCCTTTCTGCGACCATACATCGCCTGCATGTTGGATTTCTTATTAGGACTCGCCCACCAGAACTGGCTTAGATGATGGCTCCTATTTTTCGAATCCAGAAATAACAAACAATGTATTCTCTCCATCGAACACCCTGCAAACTATGTTGTCATCACAGTCTCGAATTTTTCGGATTAAGTGAATTCGCCGAAATATAGCCGCATCGAAAAACTGAATTTCCGAAATATAGCCGCATCAAAAAACTGAATTTCTTTTATGGAACATTATCCCTATAGGCTGAACGTGAACAGGCACATTGACCTCCTTAAAAAAAACCCTTGCCTCGTATACCTGCTCGGAAAAGGACTCCCTTTCCTTTCTAATCTCCTCCATTCGTCTATGCAAGATGGACTGCAATTCCATGCAACACTGCATAAGGGATGCTCTGAGATCCTTTTTTTCGCAACGAAATAATCGAACAGGATAAAAATTAATAAAAGATCTCCAATAAATCTTTTGTTAACCCATTTCTATTGTGTGCAATTTTTTTTTTCGCAAGGATAAGGCGTTTGATTTAATCTAATGGAATCTAGGATTTGAGATCACAATGGAGCGCAGAAGGATGCAAGACAATTTAATACTTTCAGCTTGACGGTCACATGTGCGATTGGTTTATCGTGCATTGTGTGCAACAGCCTCCCTAGAGGAACACATTACTCTATTGAATTTTCCCACTTCTTTGTCAGAAAGGACTTGGAACGTTGACAGCACTAAGATGAATAGCATAGACACGTTGCGATCGTTGTACTATGCATTTTCTACATCCGCTGAGTTTCCTGATCTTACGTAATTACTACTTGAGATCTCCCCCAAAATAGGACAGGATGTTTACCATCGGCGGTGTAGGATATGCCTTCAGCCTCACAATGACATAAACATATTTCACTGCACGCGAGGTTTTTACTCTGTTTGTTCGTGTACCTATAACCTAGATTTTGAATTGGCCTAGAATGTGTGTTGATGGATAATTACAAACATTTTTCTAAACTCGGATGGGCATAGTTTAAATTCGGTTTCTGTTTTCCACTCCTGCGGTGACATTTATTTTTGGGGGATCGTTTGGTGTCGCTCAACGCAGTACTTATGGAACGAGAACGAGTATTCAAATTCGAGTTGCGCATGTATCCTTTTTTAACATGATAAATCTTATAGTTTACATTTTTGTTTTTGAAATAAAACTGATTTTGCTTTAAGGTTTTTTATTTATTTATTTTCAGACCCAAAACATGTGCTACCCCTAACGAATAAATAAACAACTGGTGCAGCACTACAGAGGGATCTCTTTTTTTTTGTGTGTGGTGTACCATTTTTTACCTCATTATTAAAGTGAAGATATTTAGGGTAGATGTTGTTTTTTTTAGTTATGGGTAATTTTACACCATATCGAAGGAATCTGATGTGTTAAGTAGCTAGGCAGGGAATGGGAGATTTGTTTCATGACGCGAAATAGTGCTGAAAGTTTTAAAGATAAAATTCCCACTCAAGCTTGAAAACGGAGAATGACGTAAAAGAGTAACAAACAGTGTATGCTGCGTGTAAGATCCTTTCTCAGCTTAAAGTTAAAATAGTTCAGAAGTGGTATCATGGAAGATGGTCAATCAGTGTTGTAACTTTGAAAACGAAAGGAATTTTTGATTGTTCCGAAAGTATAGAAAAACAAAACGAAATGCTTTTCATTGACGTGAGCGCTCATTTTCCTTCATGTAACTCTAAAATCGAAAGGTGTTCTTAATTTTCTTTGATAGCTTATACACCCAACGGCAACAACCGATCGAAAAACGTAAAAAACTGTGTCAATCTTTCGCGAAAAAGGCAGCAACAAACTATTCAGGGCACACTTGAAAAACGACAAATTAATGAGTTCTGACATAGCTCGAGAAGGATCATATAGGAATAACTTTTTTAGGGCCTTGAGTCCGCCGAAGTTCTGCAGCCCTGCATTGCTTGTTCATTGACCTTGACCAATGCGTCCGAGCAATCCGACTGGGCTTGCCACCCGTCCTCCTTTGTAAGGTGATGTCATCCGTCCTTCACAAAAAAAAAAAAGTCCTCCAATTCGCTATTATTGGGACATGTTTATTATACAGGGTGTCCACCGGGAAGGTATACTACTTTGTTTTGCCGCCATTTTGGTAAACATTAGTCTTGACAGTTCATATTTGGCAGTCGTGAAGTAGACACGTGGCAAATTTATTATGGAAAAATATTCGATAAACCAACGTGTTTTAATCGTTAAAACATTTTTATCAAAATCCATCATCGATTACTGTGACGATGAGAAAGTTACTTGAAATTTTTGGGAGAAACAACGTGCCAACAAAACGAACTATTTATCGTATAGTGAATGATTTTGAAAAAAGAGGGTCTGTAGGTGATAGGCCCAAGCATGGACCACAACGTACTGCAAGATCGGCTGAAAAGGTACAGTCTGGTGTGCAATTAGTTCAGGAGGAATCATTGGACCTTACTTCTTTGAAAATGAAAACGGCGTAACGGTAACTGTGAATGGGGAGCGATATCGTGATATGATTGAAAACTTTTTAACGCCACAACTTCATGCTTTAGGCGCGATTAACATGTGGTATCAACAAGACGGTGCCACATTGTATACAACCAGGATTACAATGGAATTACTGCGAGACCTCTTTCCACAACAAGTTATTTCAAGAAATGGTGATGTTGATTGGCCTCCACGGTCGCCTGATTTGACTGCTCCGGACTTCTTTTTGTGGGGATATCTGAAAAGCAAGGTTTATGCAAACAAACCAGAAACGCTTGAGCAACTCAAACAAAATATTCGTGATGAAATTAATGAAATACCGCGTGAAATGTGTTAGAATGTAATGAAAAATGTGCTCAAAAGGGCTCGCATTTGTGAGACTAACAGAGGCGGACATTTACCTGATATTGTGTTCCATACATAATTGCCGACATGAAATAAAACATTAATCAATATAAGATCCATTCTCTTTCATTTAATCAAAAGTTATAAACAAACAAAGTAGTATACCTTCCCGGCGGAATCCCTGTACTAAAACAATATTTTCATTCAGGTGCGCTAGTGTAGAAGCATTTTTGTTTGTTTTTTTTTTTTTATTTTTATTTTTGCTCTTTTCATTGAATTCCTATTTTTTAGGGTTCCGTAGCCAAATGGCAAAAATCGGAACCCTATTAGATTCGTCATGTCTGTCTGTCTGTCCGTCCGTATGTCACAGCCACTTTTCTCCGAAACTAAGAGCTATACCGTTGAAACTTGGTAAGTAGATGTATTCTGTGAACCGCATTAAGATTTTACACAAAAATAAAAAAAAAAACAGTAAATTTTGGGGGTCCCCATACATAGAACTGAAACTCAAAAAAAAAATTTTCATCAAACTCATACGAGTATCTGTGGATAGGTCTTCAAAAATGATATTTAGGTTTATAATATCATTTTTTTCTAAAGTGAATAGTTTGCGCGAGAGACTCTTCCAAAGTGGTAAAATGTTGGTTGCTTTTTTTAAAAATCTATTTTATTTGTATTTTGTTATACATACTTGTTGGTAATCTTAAAATGAGCTTCCGCAGAAAAATTAAATTTATAGAGTTACCTAGCAGTGATTCACAATATTGAGCACAACAATCGAGGATAAAAAAAAATGTGTGAGTTATTTTAAAATGATGTTGAATAATCGAAAGATAAACAACCCAAAAAAAAAATTGAATTTTGTTGATTGACTGCCAAAGCAATTTTGGGTAAATTTCTTGGGGTGCCAACACAAAATATTTGTTATTCCCATTTAAGCACAAATAAAGCAATAAATAAATGCCATATTATCTAGCTACGCACTTTAAAAATTTATTGAATCCTGTTCAGGAAAGAGTTAATTTCCACTATGCTCCTCTTGGGATTACCAATGAAGTTCTGGATACTGACATCATACAACAAGAGGTCATTTCAACGGTGGCAAAGTTAAAGGATGGCAAAGCAGCAGGTTTGAATGGGATATCAACTGAGTTTTATAAGTATGGCACAATGCAGGTGATTAACAGGTTAACATCAATATACGGAAACATAAATTGGAAACTGACTTTATACCTCAGGAATTCAGAGAATTTGTAATTTTTCCAATCCATAAAAAAGGAAACTTATCAGAATTGTTCAATTACAGAAATATTTCGTTTTTAAATGCTTCGTACAAAATCTTCACCGTAATCTTGCAAAGACGACTAGATAAATGGATTGATGATAATAAGCTATTAAAGGAGTACCAGGCAGGTTTTAGACCAGGCTATTCAACGATTGACCACAACTTTGTTTTAAGAAGTATTGCGGACTCATTTCTCTGTAAGCGGAAGAAGTTGTACACGTTCTTTGTGGACTTTAAGGCAGCACTTGATACAGTGGATAGACAAGCTCTTATTTATAATATACAATAATATATGGTATCGGAATGTCGCGGAAGTTTGGAAGGGTCACAGAAAATCTGTATGTGGACACAGTCGCGTCGGTTTGGAATGGTGAAGATATGTCTAGTAGGTTTAGAACGGAATCAGGAGTCAGACAAGGTTGTACAATGAGCCCAAGTCCGTTTGCGTTATTATTGTAGACTTTCTACCTAGCGGCATTGAATACGCAGGTCATACAATAAAGGCATTGCTTTTCGCTGATAACATTGTTCTTTTCGCATCATCACCTGAATCATTACAGCTCATGATTAACCAGCTGTGTCAATATTGTAGCATTTGGAACTTGATAGTAAATCTAGAAAAATCCAAAATTATTATTTTCAAGAACGGAGGAGGCAGAAACTGTGCAAATGAAAAATGGTACTACAACTATCAATTAATTGAAATTGTTAATGAATTCAAATACCTTGGAGTTCACTTCACAAAGAACTTAAGTATAGACAGGCATCTGAAGGAGAAGCTGACTAAGGCGAAGAGTGCTATCAGCGCAGTGTGGAGTAGATGTTTTTATAACAAAAATATTGCGCATAGCAGCAAGTTCAGAATAGTTGAAGCCGTATCGGGATCCATTTTACTTTACGCAGCACAAGTATTGGGAGCAAAACAATATGAAACCATGGAGACGCTGCTGCTAAACTTTATTAAGCGAATTTTTCGAGTGCCACCCAATGTGCCTAACTATATAATTATGTTGGAAACAGGCTTATTGCCTCTTTTCATTAGAACGCTTAAAATGCAAAAAGACTACGTTCTGAAAATTTTGAAGATGGAAAATCACCGGCTCCCGAAGATATTGGCTCTTCAAGTCATACGTTCAAAAACAAGTTGGTTTGTTGAATGGATAAACCTTGCTAGTGACTGCGAGATGGATCTCAATCTAGATAATTTAATCAACTACGATGATTCGAAAAGATTGGTTTACCAGCTTATTTCCGCAGTTGACTTAAAGTGCAGAGAGAATTTTTTGAACAACGTCACAGGATCATTACATTGGAACCTGTACTCTCTATTGAACCATAATCTGGACGAGAAAAACTATTTTCGAGATGAAAATGGCGTCAACGAATAATCGATGATGTTCAAGTTACGTGGAAAACTCATGCAGTTAAACTTTATTCCACATAGAGAGGACTTACCAATCCTGTATGCACATTGTGTAACTCTGTCGAAAGAGAAGATACTTTCCACTTTATGGGAAAATGTCCTATTTTAAAAGAGTTTAGGAGGAACATATTTGGAAGCGATTTTCTGACGGAAAACCAAGTTATTTCACTGCTCAACGATATGGAAGTTAAAAAGCTATTCCAATACTATAAGTTGGCGATAGACTATAGAGTGCGGATTATTAGTGAACGTTTTTAAAAAAAAGGGGAAGGAAAACTATTTTAGGATATTCGTGTTCATACTGATGTAAAGTAATTATAGAATCTATTTTGATAAAAAAATGTATTTCATTGTAATATAACTTGTTTTGTCAACTAGGCAGACGGCATAAGAGCCATGCTTTTTTTTTGTAACTTTTGTAAGTTATATTCTAACAATTGAAATCAAATAAAAAATCTTATATATCTATCTATCTACCTAAATGCCATATTAATTATTGGCAATGCATCCTTTAATTTTAGGATGAACTTAGTCCTGGCTATCAAATAGTATAGCCATGATACCTCACGATATATAAATGCAAATTCTTTCACAAGGCGCTGGGGCTGTCATAAAAGATAGCCAATCTCCTTGATTTGATTTGTTTTTATACGCTTTTTAATTCAAAACACAAAATATTTACCCAGTTAAGAGTTAAATCTGATTCCTAAAGTATACTTATTCTATGAATTTTATTTTTAGTTGGAGCTTCAAATGTGATATATTTTTTTTTATTACCCTACTTATTTACCCACAACTGGTAGGAATGGTAGAACAGCTGATTCACAAATGGATCACGGCGGAACACCTGAGAAAGTGGTCAACCGTGGAACAATGTAGACAGGCTAAAATGGCAATTAAGTGGCCGACCTGCTCCACTCATAGAAGGGTTCTAAGCATGAGTCGAGGAACATTGAAATGGGTGGTGGCTTTGTTAACAGGACATGGTAATTTCGGGTATCACTTAAGGAGGATGGGCCTTAGAGAGGATGATACCTGTAAACTATGCCTGGAGGAACCTGAGACAGCGGCACATATACTGTGTCAATGTTCGGCGTTGGCTAGCAAAAGAATGAGGATCTTGGGACATCGCGTTTGTCTGGTGAATAAAATGGATGAGTTCCGATTTGTTTTTGAGAACAGCCTTATCGATGTTATTTGCGTTTCCGAGACTTGGATTCCTCATGGAACGAAAAGTAACTTATTTAAATTACATGGTTTTAAGCCGCCATACCGTGGGGACCGTCAGAATCGTATTGGTGGAGGATCTGCAATCTATATAAGAAGTCACATTAAGTCTCGTTTTTTGTTGAGTTCCCCTCCGTCGCATCCATATGACTATGTTTTTGTTGAGGCTTTTAGCGGCGACCAAACAACAATCATCGGATCGATTTATGCTCCTCCCGATGTTTCTAACTATCAAAACTTATCAGAAGTCTTAGAGCAAATTAATCACCTATCACCAAATATCGTAGTATGTGGTGACCTTAACATAAACCTACTCAATAGTTCATGTAGTGCGCGTTTAAAGTCATCCCTGGATGCTTTTAATTTATCTTTTGTTAACTCGTCTGTTGCTACCCATTTTGTTCCAAATAGAACACCGTCCTTGTTAGATGTAGTCCTTGTCAGTAATCAAAGTCTAGTTAAATATTACCAGCAACTGTCCGCTCCAGCTTTCTCATACCACGATCTTGTTTTCTGTATATTAGCCTTGAATGTTGATACGTCACCAACCCTAACGTTCGAATATCGTGATTTTCGTAATATTGATTTGCAAAACCTGTTTGTCGAGTGCTGCTATCTAAATTGGCAATCTATATATATGACTCCCGATTCAAATGAGCAGGTCTGCATCTTAAATAATAACATTCGATACTTATTTGATAAATATGTCCCAATTAAAACTCGTCGAATAAGAAACAGAGAACAACCCTGGATGTCTAGCTCCATTTATAATGTGATGGCACAAAGAGATTTTCTTTATCGTCGGTGGAAAAGGTATGGGTGTAGAGACATTTTCGGTAGGTTTAAATCACTTAGAAACCTGGTGACACGGATGATAAGACGTGCTAAATACGACTACTACACTAACCAGTTCAATGTAGATAAATCATCCAAGTTTTTATGGAATAAACTACGACAGGTTGGATTAAGTAAAAACTCTTTCCAAGTCAATGATGATATTAACATAGAAGATCTAAATATCAATTTTATGAACAATAGTTTTGATGCATTAAACATCTCCCCAATTTGCTTTCCATCAATTCCTTTGGAAGATAGCTTTTCCTTGTCGGTGGTTGATCCTATATCGGTTGGCAAAGCTATTTTTTCAATAAGATCCAAATGCACTGGCCTCGATAATATCCACCCTGATTTTATTAAAATTCTTCTTCCCTATATACTCTCTCATATAACTCATATTTTTAACCACGTCATAACGACATCTAATTACCATGAACTATGGAAAACAGCCAAAATTATACCAATTTTAAAAAATGGAAAGGAGAACGAGTACCGTCCCATTGCAGTGCTTCCTTTTCTGTCGAAGGCCTTTGAATCCTTAATAAGTGG
This sequence comes from Cheilosia urbana, assembly GCA_946477585.1. NCBI lineage: Eukaryota > Metazoa > Arthropoda > Insecta > Diptera > Syrphidae > Cheilosia > Cheilosia urbana. Next base: position 58,284,677 of record OX297854.1, on the reverse strand, counting down.
TCAAATAAAACATCTAATTGAAAGTAAAAATCTCATATGTCCGCTTCAGTCAGGTTTCCGATCAGGACACAGTTGTACTACCGCGCTTCTGAAGGTATCGGATGATGTTCGACTAGCTATTGACAACAATAATCTAACAATACTCACGTTGCTTGATTTTTCCAAAGCCTTTGACTCAGTTGTGCCCTCGATTCTATGTTTTAAACTTGCTACATTTTTCAAATTTTGTAACTCGTCCAACAAATTAATCTTGTCCTACCTCACCAATCGTAAAGAAGCCGTCTCCTACAATCACCAGCTGTCGTCTTTCCGATCTGTGAACACTGGTGTCCCTCAAGGATCAATTCTTGGTCCTCTTCTGTTCTCCATGTTTATTAATGATCTGCCGTCCGTTTTGTCACACTGTAAATTCCATATATATGCTGACGATGTGCAACTGTATTATAGCTTTCCATTGACTCGTGTTAAGGATGCAATAATGAAAATCAATATTGACTTATCTGCTATTGCCAATTGGTCTAAGGAAAATAAGCTAACGCTGAACCCCGCTAAAACTAAAGCATTGCCTATTTTTAAACGTGAGATTCGCCTTGACGAATTTCCACCTATTCTACTGAATGAAACGCAAGTTCAATTAGTCTCCAAAGTAAAAAACCTTGGCATTACTTTCAACAACAGATTATCATGGGATGATCATATTAATAGTACTGTAGCTAAAATTTATGCGTCCTTGCGTGGTCTTTCTGTAAGTAGACATTTTCTTCCAATCGACATTAAGATAAAGTTGGTCAAGGCGCTTTTAGTTCCGATTATAACTTATGGATGTGAAATCTATTCTGATATGGATTCTATCTCATCCCGTAGGCTGAATGTGGCTGTTAACTCCATTGCTCGGTATGTTTTCAACCTCCGCAGATACGATCACGTTCCCTCGGCATCGCGTCAAATTCTTGGATGTACTCTCGACAGCTTTCTCAAATACAAATGCTGCACTTTCCTTGGAAATGTTATATGCAGAAAACAGCCACCATATCTATACGAAAAAATTACGTTAAATAGATCTTCTCGTTACACATCATTGAGGCCGCTTACGCACACTTGCTTAGCTTCGCGCAGACAATTTTTCATTCATGCCATTAGTTTGTGGAACCTTTTACCCATTGCTGTCAGGTCTAATGTTGAACTCAAAAATTTGCCTTCTGCAATATTTTCCTTTTTCTCTACTAACTACTGAATTTTCTCTACTCGGTTGTATAACTTAATATTAATATCTAATAATAATGGTATATTTTTTAATCCATAAAGCAATTAAAAATGTCCTTTCTCTTTCACAAACATGTTTAAATCTTTCTACATATTTTTTTTTTAAATACTACTAAATATTCATATTATGCTTAATGTACTCACTTATCCAAACTAAACCTGTACATGTATTCTATAAGAATTTTAATTCTCAAATGTACAGAGATATCTTATATCAAATAAATCTAAATCTAAATCTAAATCATTGGGTCGAGACCCAGTCGATGAAACAGATCTCCCATAAACAGATGCTAGCGTTAACACTAGGAATTGAGCTCAGGGAAGAACTCTGGAGAAATCAGAAAGTCTCTCTGGGTAAGATTTATAGTGGTAGAGAGACGAAAAGAGACCCGACAATGGTGGTCTGATTCGAATATCTCGCGAAATCTATATATATATATATACCCACAACTGTGGGCGTAAAACATAAAGTATTTGAAATTTGCTCAAACCACAAAGCACAAACGTGCTATCATATTTCTGATGTGGGCGGTAGAAGTCAAAAAGTGTAATTTTTCAGGAGACGGAAACAACTCAATAAAACATTTAATCCTTGATTTTTGTTTTAATTAAATTTTGAATTTGTGTTTATATGTCGAACTCAGAAACAGAAATCGTATTTTTTTCATATTTTGTAGTAAATAAGGAAATAAGGTGACTTGTACTAATTTGATCATTAACATTTTATTCGAAAAGTGACTCATGCTGTAAAAATCAATAATTAAACAACATAACAAAATCGAAACAAATACATTTTATTTTATATATTTTATAGGTATTTAGGTAGGCATTTATAAAGAACGCGAGTAAAGGATATAGACTATATGCCAAGTGGTCATAAAATGACAATTTCTGACATTTCTTCTGTCAAAATATGGTCCACCAACGGATGGCGATATCTCATAATGCTCTTATGACCTAAATGGCACATAAGATCAGGCTGATTTTGACAGAAAAATATGCCCAAATAGCTTATGGGGTCATCGGACAATAAGCACGGATGCCAGCATAAAGCACTATATGCCCATATGCACTTTATTGAAATTTCGTTATGGAATTGCTGGCACTTTTGTAGAACTAGAATTATTTTGTTACCATCGGTGTTTGAGTTCGTGGAATTGTGATTTATTTTCATTTTCGTTCTCGTTTTTTGTGGAAACCTACTACAACATTTGGTAAAAAATAACAAATGCCTTAAATGACAATCAAGGCAAATTGACCATATTTGTAATTTGGTCATATAGTGATAATCCTGACATTTTGGTCATTTTATAGCTAATCTGGTCATTAAATCTTTTTTGTTTGGATATATGTGGACAAAGTATAAATAATAAAATACAATTTTTGGGTTGTAGTATGGGTTCCGGACATGTCTAGCGACAAAACAGATCTGGCCAAAAATGATCTAAAACGTTCTAGAGCAAGTGCTACGATTTTCGCAGCCCGGCTAGTCTTAGAAAACATTATCTTTTTTAACAATAACTGAGAACTTTGAACTTTGTGTGTTGAAGAACTGCTAAAGAATAATAATGTTGATTTGGAACTCAAAGATCGAAATTTAAATTTGAAAGAAATTCCACTCTTCATTGTTGATATGTACAAAACATCTTAAGTCGATGTAAGTTGTTTGAGCAATTTAACATTTATTGAATTCTGTTTTCCTTTCTCTATTTTTTAAGCCAAGACAGGTGAAAATTTTCAAATAATGAGGAGGCTATAATTGTTTTAAAACAGCTGACTTACATCAACTGTAGTGCACCGCTTAGAGTTTAAAATTGCTCTCCTGAAAAGTGTACAAAATTGACATAAGATCATTTATCTTTTAGGCACAGATATCTTACTATAAATGGAACAACTGAGAAAGAAAAACGAGTAGTAGTTATAACCAAATTATTTGGTCATTTGAGTACAAGTCAAAGAAATATAAGCTGCCAGAAGAAAAAAAAAAAGCTTTTATTTGATAGTATAAGTCTACTTATACTCTTTTAACCTCCCACAATTATGTCTCATAGAGATTTGTGTGTACAACTGACTTATACTGCTTTTTCCAGACATGACATTTCGATTTTAAAGTAGAATGGTGTACCTATCTCATTTTGACCAAATTTTGACTTATACTCCTTCTACCGCCCACCTTAGTTTGATAGTCATGGTACCCACGGACACGGAACTACCACTGGCTTTCACATATGATAGCCATGAGAGTCAGTGTGTTAAAACCCATTTTACTAAATTCTTACATTAATGCGATTACTAAATAAATGAACAACCTTCGACAAAACTATCATTATACACATTATTCACACAAAAAGAATGGTTGCGAGGAGCTACGGTTTTTTTTAAGTTTAAAAATGTTAAAAAATAATGATAAAATGTTAGGTGTTTTTTTTTTTTTTTTTTGGAAAATAAAAATTGCAGGTTTATCTGGAGGGAAATATTTTATCTGGCAACGTTGAGTCATTGACGGGAAGTGTCTTGTCACTTTCAAAACTTCATTCAGCATTTGTTATGTATCACAAGGTTGGAAAAATTCTAAAAGAAACAAATAAATACATTACCGGCTTACAGTTTTTCATCAGTAAGTACACCAATAAATAAATAAAATAAATAAATAGTTGGCGCGACAGGTCTGGAGGGATCCCAGGCCTAGCTTCTCACAACCATTCGTTTTGTGTGAGTTTTTCAATTTTGGAACGATTGGAAGGGATCTACAATCGCAATTGACTCCAAATAGCTAATTGAGAATCTCTTTCAAGACAGTTATCTCTCGGATGTTTGTCAGACGATAGCGAAAGGTGGCGCAGTGTATGTTATGTACAGTGAATAATGCCACAAAATGCAAGGTGGCCCATTTGGGCCGTCGAACGAATAAAGCAACAAACATGTAAAATAGTAAAGCAGAAAGAAGGATACAAATCAAACCACTTTCATTGAAACTGTTTCATTCGTTATATTTTATCCGTGAACGATCGTTCTTTTTTATCGATCACATTCGATCAATTCAGTATTTTTTATATAAGAACAAAAATATTCACTAGAAATAATTTATATGGCAGAACAACGTTTGCCTGGTCAGCTTGTTTATTTTATAATAATTTAATTTTTCTAAATCCTCCACGAGATTTTCTAGAAGGTGGCAAGCCTAGGTCCGACACGCTTTTACAAAGCTTAGGGCTTAACTGGCGCAACCTCTTTGGCTATTGTGAGGGGGTCATATTTCAAACATCATAAAACAATTCATTTGTCATTGGTCGTGCAGATTCTAAGCAGTGATGTAAATAATGTTTGACATCTAAGCGGAAGTCCCTTCTTACTTTAAAAATTGAATGTAATATACCCATAAACAACTTACTCCCCTTCTCACCATTTCGTAGCTTCCTGGTGTACATGCATTGTTGGTTTAGCTTCCAATTGGTAAGGCCTTCCTCTACTCTAGTAGAGTTGAAGTCGAGCATTTTTACATAAAACTGATCCCCACTGCGTTAGTTTTTTTGGGTCAAAAAAGAGACATTGGTATACAGCTCATCTGATCCTAGCTAGCATAGACTTCTAACATAAGTAGAAAAGGAACAGAAAATCGACTTGGAATGCCTTTGCTATCTAAATAAATTTGAAAAGAACCTAGATGTTTGGTTAAACACTTAAGACTCCACTGAGATAGTCCAATCAATTTGCACCCCATTTGGTTGTAGACAGCCCTCCATTCAGTTTCAAAAGACTTGATTTGGTGGGCAATTAACTTTGTTGAGGACCAGCGATACATTTACTTCGCCTTAGACTTTGTTATACCAACCAAACGTTGAACGAAATAAATCACTCAAGTGGGCATACTCATTCAAAGGCAACTAAAATAGTATATACCTTGACCTTTTGCCCTCGTCTTCTATACCCACACCATCCGTGCCTCCTTTCATCGATCTAACTAATTTTAAAGGTGCGGTGTATGCATGTATTTGTATTATATCTGAACGGAAATGGTCACAATCTATTTCAATATTGTTTGGATGATTATTGATAAAACAACCAAGAGACTTATAGAGGCCACAACCCACCTGGTGGCGTTCCATGACCACTCCCGGAATTTCGTCGCATGGCATAGAGGACAGCAGGAAAACTTCTTCGGCAACCTAAATAACACATTTTTGCTAATCGATGTTACTATATGCGCTTACCAGCGGCGAATCCGACTAACAACTGATGAGAGAAACAAACAAAGCTCGATATTTTGGAACGTGCCAGGACGTGGCTATACACTCCTTACTCACCGAACAAACGGCTGATTCGTGTCCATGGAACCGCACGGCGACTGGTACGTTGGGCTATAATAATTTGTCTACCATACCCATGCATTAATTTTGTTTCACGCTAAACCCAAATTCGAATAATTGTCAGTTGCCAATAGTAACTCTGATCAACTGAAGTGTGGTGGAGTTTTTTTAAGTATGCCTATGTAAATAGTAAAATAACAAGTCCTTTGTTTTAGTCGCTGAAAGAGGATAAATGAACAGAAGTGGTCTGAGAGAGGACAATGATATGTTAGACTTAATTAATGGACTTTTGATTTTTATTGAATTGATTGTGCTGCTTGATGGTTGGACTGAGAGATTTACCTATTTTACGACATCTACTTTAAAGGGTACCTATTGTAGAAGTTGAAGAAAGCTGTCGCTTTTCATATTAATTTTTGTACTTCATAGCCATTTTCTGCATGGAATCTTGGAATTAGATTTAAATGCCATTATTCTATTAGCTTGTAAAGTTCGAACAGGAAAAACAAACGGGAATGAAGCCTTATCAAGGTGTTTCGAGCCCATCAATGATAAATCTTCAACTACTTGTCATATACGATGACAAGTGTATACCTAACCCTTTTGCTTTACCAGCTTTAAATCTGTCCTTTTTAATAAAAAAAACTACTGCCTGCCTTGGACATTTCTCAAAATAAGATAAAAATAATTAGGGAACAACTGAAATTGAAACTCTTATGTATCATTGTAATTATTGTAACAACTACCAACTGAAATTTGTTTTGCATTAACAAATTTACACACTAGATACTACTACTATTTATCTTTTACCTTTTTTACTGTTGTTTTCATCGTACTTCCTTGATGGGATGGCGGTAATATTTTCTTTTCTAGCAATCTAGGCCCTCTGCTTATTATTTATATAGGTATGTCAATATGTCCGGTTTTATCTTCAATTACAATTGGATCCATTTTTGACGCATCTAAACAAAATATTCACTAAAAACGCTTTAAAATCATCAATCAATAACAATCTAATTGACAATCGGAGACACAATCTGATAAAAATATGAGCCTCCGACTGCCAATTAGTTATGCTTGAAAGTGTCTGGTTTTAATCTTTTTAAATCATTTTTACAGTCAGTCGGTTTTTTTTTTTTTTTTTTTTTTTTTCAATGAAAAATAAATAAATAATTTGCTGTGGGGATGGGGATATGTGAAGTCGCTAGTCTACGTCGATAAGCCTTAACCGATTGACCACTTGGAGGACAGCATTCGCTTCCTTTTTTGCCGATACACGGCCACAAATGTTGGAAAAAGTCATCGATATCCAGATTAGACTACGTTCGAGCCAGTCGTGGCGGTCATTTATCAGAAATAATATTTAATTTAAAATGCCAGAAGATTATCTTTTGAATAAAGTAAATTTCAGGTCAATTTAATAAAATCATCTTTGTTTTATTCCATTTCAAAGTTCTATACCTCTAAAAAAACACCCTTTAGTTCTTTTGTATTAAGCATGGAAAGCAAGTTGAACGTTTTCTACACAAGAAGTATAAGGTTATAGTGAAAATGACTATACCGTCACCACCAATCACCTCAAGATGTTAACCATGCCTGCCTGAGAAGACGAAATTAATATAACGTCATGGAATCCAAGCTCAAAAACAGACCCGCACCCCATCAGCAATACATCGAAGGGATCTCGATCATTTCTTCAGCTTGTAACTCCTCATGACCATAGATTCGAATTGTAAAGGGTGATTTTTTAGCTGGTTTGGTTTTGGCAACACTGGTTTTGACAGCTGACGTGTGTTTAGTACCTTGTGTCACTATCAAACAGCTTCAGTTTGGTTTGCAATTTAACCATGGATCGTCTTACTAATGAACAACGCTTGAAAATTATTGAATTTTACTATCAAAATTCGTGCTCGGTTCGAAATGTTCATCGCTCGCTGCTTCCATTTTATGATCGGCATTCTCGACCTTCTGAGCAGTCTATTCGGACGATTGTGACCAAATTTCGCACCAAATTTACTTTCTTGGACATTAAACCACCAACACGTTTACGTACTGTGCGTAGTGAAGAAAATATTGCGGCCGTATCAGCTAGTGTGACAGAAGACCGCGAAATGTCGATTCGGCGCCGTTCCCAGCAGTTAGGCCTTTGTTACAGCACTACGTGGAAAATTGCGGAAGGATTTGTGCGTAAAGCCTTTTAAGATACAGCTTGTGCAAGAACTAAAGCCAGCCGACCTACCACAATGCCGAATTTTCGGTGAATGGGCTCTTGGAAAGCTGGCCGAGGATCCGCTTTTTTATCGAAAAATTGTGTTCAGCGATGAGGCTCATTTTTGGTTGAATGGGTACGTAAATAAGCAAAATTGTCGCATTTGGAGTGAAGATCAGCCAGAAGCATTGCAACAGCTACCAATGCATCCCAAAAAAGCCACTGTTTGGTGCGGTTTATGGGCCGGCGGCATTATTGGGCCATATTTCTTCAAAGATGATGCGAATCGCAGCGTTACTGTCAATGGTGAACGCTACCGAGCGATGATAACAAACTTTTTTTTGCCCGAAATGGAAGTTCTTGACTTGCATGATATGTGGTTTCAACAAAACGGTGCCACATGCCACACAGCACGCGAAACAATGGCGCAATTGCGAGGCGAGTTTGGTGAACAGTTAATTTCACGTTTCGGGCCGGTCAATTGGCCGCCTAGATCGTGCGATTTGACACCATTAGATTATTTTTTGTGGGGGTATGTCAAGGCTAATGTGTATAGGGACAAGCCCGCTTCGATTGACGCACTGGAAGCCAACATCCATGCATTCATTCGTGAGATACCGGCCGATATGTGTGAAAGAGTATGCCAAAATTGGACTCAGCGGATGGACTACCTGAGACGCAGCCGCGGTCAACATTTGCATGAAATTATCTTTAAACATTAAATTGCAAGGTTCAAACTATCGATTCAAATAAATATTTCATTCTTTTTTTCGAATTTTTTGTGTTTTTTTTTTTTTAAAGTTCTAAACCTCTTAAAAAATCACCCGTTATAACACGCTCTAAACTAGGAAATACTACTTAGCTTTGACACAAAATTCAGTAATTTTCTAAAAAATTACCTTATTGTCTTAGGTTATGTTAGGTTTACGGGTTGGTAGAGCTATTAGTGAACCCTACTATACGACACTCGGGTCCTTGTGGACGCATTGTGATACTCTCTTATGGGGGTTAACCATTGGTGATGGTTAGATCTCTAAATCCCTTGTTAATAAGACCCTGAGAACTATTTCAGAGGTCAATGGACAAACTTTATTCAAGATTCCGGATTCAGTAACCCACACTCCTAGAAATTTAGTCATGAAAGCCATTCCGGTACCATCACTATGATTACAAATTGACTAGGTAGATAAAGTTTTTCAAATTTGTCATGACATCCAAACATATCAAAGTTGTTAATAGAGAACATTTTCCGCCCTCCTATTGAGTCACATTAGTGAATTCGTCCGTCGCGTCTTTTGGTTAGCTCATGCTAAGACTTGTGATACTTTGCTGATACTACTCATAGCGATTTAAGTTCTACTTAAATACCTTTACTTTTATGGGCTATTGTTTCTGGCTGTGTTATTTCATAATGAAATAATGCCCCAATATCAAATATGAAATGAGGCCCCACTGCGATGAAATAAGGCTCCAACAAATATGAAATAAGGCCCCAAATTTGGGATTAATTTCATAATGAAATTAAAAATAACGAAAACTACTTTTAATTTAATATTGTTGATATTGGATAAACTAATTTAGATTAAAGGAACTTTTTATATACTCAACCTCGCACCCACCCCGTATTCTAACAGTAAACCCAAGCAGGGGGGTTGCAGGGGGGCAGCATGCCGCCCATTACATATTCCATATCGGAAGGGTAAAGATTAATAATAAAAAAATTGTTTTAGGGACTTACTTCATTTCTTCTTTTCCCAATTTTTATTAGGAAATAAGTTCCCAAAATGCTCCATGAAATTATGCCCCAATGAAAAATGGACCCAAACTAAAATGGAAAAAGGTTCCAAAAAATGGGGTAATATTTCATAATGCAAAATGACCCCATTCCATCTATGCAATATTACCCCAAATGAATGGAGAATGGGCCCAAATTTTAAGCATACAAAATTAAAAATTGCCCCAAAATAATGCATGGCAAGCAATAACAAAAATAGTTACGAAATTTTTTATTTTCATTGTTTTGGGGTGTTCTTGCATCTTTTTGGGGCCATTTTTCATTTTCTTATTTTGGCATCAAAACAAAATTCTACTAGAAGAAACGCGAAGTATACCGTTCTTAAAACTGCGGCACTCGTTTCAAAGACAAAATAACTTACTCAGAATTGAATTTGTGAGTAGGTATACAAATTTATCAGTTTAGTCACGAAAGTACAGTAACGTATTCACAAAAAAAAAAAAGATTTAGAAAAATTTTAAAATTTTTTTAAAATTTTAACAAAAATTAAAATTAAGAGTCAGCTCAGGTTTCTAAAGTTAAGATTCAGCTCAGGTTTACGAATAACTTTTAATTTTAGCTTTAGAAAATTTGTAGGCGCAGTGGCTTAGTGTGTTCGAATCACGCAAAACCCCAAATTCCAACTTAGGGTTTTTTCCCACTGCGCCACCTCTCGCGAACGTCTGACAAACTTCCGAGAGTATAACTGTCTTGAAATACCTTCTCAATTGGCCGTTTGGAGTCGGCATGAAATTGTATAGGTATCCCTTCCAACTCACACAAAACGAATGGTTGTGAGAAGCTAGGCTTAGGTTTGAGAGACGAAAAGAGTCCCGAAAATGGTGGTCTGATTCGAATATCTCTCGAAAATATATACTTTACTTTTAGAAAATTTGAGCAAACGAAAGTGAAAAATTCGCGCAAATTCTCAAGTTCTCTAAAGTTATTTGAAAACCTGAGCTGATTTTAAGCTTTAGAAAATAAAAAAAAATATTTGATATTCAGCTCAGGATTTCAAATAAAAGTTTGCGACATAAAATTGCCTAGGCAGTAGCGGTGGACAACAGCCAAATTTATAAGGGCACCAAGATACTGGATAACTAATCAAACTTCTGAATAGCTAACCCAAGATAAACAAATAAATAGTTACTCCCCCGATTTGCGTTGCACCAATTTCAAATTCCGCCTGGATAAGTAACCTTAGATTACCTATATTAATTGTCGCAATACTACCAACGTATTTTTTATTTTATTTTTTATTTCCTATATAAAAAAGTAAAGTAATATAAAAAAAAAAACATGAAGCAACCATCAAAGAAAAAAATTAAGATTTTAAAATGTTTTTTTCTTTCCAATGTTGCTTTGTTATAAAAATTAATATGAGTGCAATTTACAATTTCCTCATTCGTCGTCCGAAATTAAATTGAAATCCACTGTCAATATATATATAATATATATTGGTATATATATATATATTTTTTTTTGAATGTCAAATATTTATTTATCAGTTTATCCATGGATAGCTGAATAAGTGTCGCCCTGCGACACAATTTTTACCGAATCTACGAAATAGGACTAAACAGTGGATAAACAAATAAATAGTGTTGTCAAATGAGGTTGATGCAAGTGGACCTAAGTGTCCGTATTGCAGGCAAAACGTTTAAAATACAATTCAAGCTTTTATTTAAAATAATAAAAAACTTTGCAAACAATTTGTTTCTTTTTATTGAATATTTGTTGTAATTTGGGGCTCTTTACATTGAATTTGGGGCCATTTTTCATTACCTTGGGGTGATGGATATTTCATCTATTGTCGTCAAAACGCCGAATGGTTGGTTGAACAGATAGAACTGTTATCTCACGTGTCGTGGCGATGTTAATTGGCCGCCACGATCATGTGATTTGACACCGTTGGACTTTTTTCTTTGGGGATATTTAAAAGAAAAAGTATACGTCAGTAAGCCAGGAACAATTTAAGAGCTAAAGGATGAGATAATTCGGCACATTAACGACATTGAACCTCATTTATGTCTCAGAGTCATTGAAAATATGGAGCATCGGATAGAGGTATACGATATACCGTGTACCACCGAAGCCACGGCGAGCATTTGGCCGATAATTTGCATCATCGCACACATGATTGTCATAGATCCTTCTACCATAATAAAAAATATTAAGATGATTCTCTGAAAACTTTTTGCTTTATTTACAATTAACATAGGGCGTTTTCATTGGACCACCCTTTAAATGAACGCTCAAAAAAGTACTTAGTGGTTTGTTCCAAATTTGCCTGTAGGAATGTAAGCATACCTATTTGATAAAGTTATAACGGGTGATTTTTTAAGAGGTTTAGAACTTTAAAAAAAAAAAACACAAAAAATTCGAAAAATTAATGAAATATTTATTTGAGTCGATAGTTTGAACCTTGCAATTTAATGTTTAAAGATAATTTCATGCAAATGTTGACCGCGGCTGCGTCTCAAGTAGTCCATCCCCTGAGTCCAATTTTGGCATACTCTTTCACACATATCGGCCGGTATCTCACGAATGAATGCATGGATGTTGGCTTCCAGTGCGTCAATCGAAGCGGGCTTGTCCCTATATACATTAGCCTTGACATACACCCACAAAAAATAATCTAATGGTGTCAAATCGCACGATCTAGGCGGCCAATTGACCGGCCCGAAACGTGAAATTAACTGTTCACCAAACTCGCCTCGCAATTGCGCCATTGTTTCGCGTGCTGTGTGGCATGTGGCACCGTCTTGTTGAAACCACATATCATATAAGTCAAGAACTTCCATTTCGGGCAAAAAAAAGTTTGTTATCATCGCTCGGTAGCGTTCACCATTGACAGTAACGCTGCGATTCGCATCATCTTTGAAGAAATATGGCCCAATAATGCCACCGGCCCATAAACCGCACCAAACAGTAGCTTTTTCGGGATGCATTGGTAGCTGTTGCAATGCTTCTGGCTGATCTTCACTCCAAATGCGGCAATTTTGCTTATTTACGTACCCATTCAACCAAAAATGAGCCTCATCGCTGAACACAATTTTTCGATAAAAAAGCGGATCCTCGGCCAGCTTTCCAAGAGCCCATTCACCAAAAATTCGGCGTTGTGGTAGTTCAGCTGGCTTTAGTTCTTGCACAAGCTGTATCTTAAAAGGCTTTACGTACAAATCCTTCCGCAAAATTTTCCACGTAGTGCTGTAACAAAGGCCTAACTGCTGGGAACGGCGCCGAATCGACATTTCGCGGTTTTCTGTCACACTAGCTGATACGGCCGCAATATTTTCTTCACTACGCACAGTACGTAGACGTGTTGGTGGTTTAATGTCCAACAAAGTAAATTTGGTGCGAAATTTGGTCACAATCTTCCGAATAGACTGCTCAGAAGGTCGAGAATGCCGATCATAAAATGGAAGCAGCGCGCGATGAACATTTCGAACCGAGCACGAATTTTGATAGTAAAATTCAATAATTTGCAAGCGTTGTTCATTTGTAAGACGATCCATGGTTAAATTGCAAACCAAACTGAAGCTGTTTGACAGTGACACAAGGTACTAAACACACGTCAGCTGTCAAAACCAGTGTTGCCAAAACCAAACCAGCTAAAAAATCACCCGTTACAATAGTAGCCCCCCCCCCCCCCTCGCGGCGCCCCTGGCTCCATACATAGCTATATCGTATATACGCTGTACGCACTGCTTTGTACTGCTTTTTGTCGACTGGTCGTGCTGCTGCTTTTTGCCTTCAAACGACAGCCCTGATCCCATGCTCCATGCATCTCATTTGATCTACTGCTCAACTCATTATTCATTACTACTCCAGTTCAATTTAAAAACGTGAACAAAAAAAAAAATACAATACAAAGCCCAAAAGGTGCATAAAAGAGAAAGAAAAAGCGCACCGCAGAAAGTGTACAGAGAGAGAAACAGATTTTGCCGCACACACACACAAAAATTCCTCCACTGAACGCCGGGAAAATCCAATGATCTTACTTCAATCGAACATTTTACTTTTTTGAATTGTATAATATTTATTGTTTATTGCTTTTTGTTCGACTTCAGGATACCGTACAAAAATGATTTATATCTTAAAATTTTTGTAAATAATTGGACTCTGTATTAAAAAAATCCCATTTCATTTGGATGAGTCATTTCAAAGCTAGGAGCTTAAAGGCATTCGAGAATTAGAACTTTTCTTAGATATCAGCTTAGATTTCCGCTTCCGGACAGCGAATAATGGTAAAACATATCCTATAACCTAATCTGAAAAATTTCCTATGCAACTGTGAAAACCGGAATCAAATTCATGCAGTACTTTTTGAATCTATTCATAGCACACAGCTTACAGCCGGAAAAAAAGTTACAGTTTTATTATAGTAAGGATTAACATAGGGCGTTTTCATTGGACCACCCTTTAAATGAACGCTCAAAAAAATACTTAGTGGTTTGTTCCAAATTTGCCTGTAGGAATGCAAGCATACCTATTTGATAAAGTTATATAAACTGGTCAATTGGGTATGTCCCGGTCACTATAAAAGCGAATGACACTGAAAGAAGTTCAGCAGCAGTGTCATGAACACAGCCTACCAAGAAAAATGTCAGCGTGAACTATACATTCTACAGTGCTCAGAATTTAGCTGCTCCTGGGTTACTTTTAGTATTTTAAATAAAGCCCTATATCTCATAATCTGCATCACTTGAGCAAAATTCGATGGCACGTGCGGTAATGGTGTGTCTTCTCTTCTGAGCAGTATATTGATGAATAGGAACGACCAGCAGATGTTGTTCGGTCAAATATTGTACACTTTCTATAATATTCATCGCAGGGCTGACATTAATAAAACTATACCTATTGCTTAGTCAACAATGCTATAACTTATTGAAATCAGCTCTTAACAACCCTTAATGTCAACTGTTTAGGAATCATAAATATTAAAGTTTTTGTTTCATTTATTATGTATAATTGTTATAGTTTGTATAAGGTACAAGTCTTTACTTAATGCGATGTTTTTGTTATGTTAATTAATTATTGCCAATTGTTCATTATTTACCCTATCTAAACCAAGTGTTAATATTAGCCGTTATCGTTCTCTCTTTGATTATTCCTTCTTCGTTTTTTTTGTTATGTCACCGTCACTTCACAAACATATTAACGGAGTGCACGGTCTCTTTTCGCTTTGGTCATTCAACGAGGTAACACTTGCATAATAAAATCTATTATAACGTTGATAAGAAATTCATTGGTTTTGGCTTTGGTTTTTTTTGTTCTCGTCGTCGATGCTCGGGCATAAATTCGCTGCTGTACAACCAATTGCCTTTTAATTCAAAACATTTATTGGTCCTTCTAAGCCAGATTTTGAACATTAATCGTTTCGGTACGTGTAAAACCAATTTACTGCATATTTCTTGTTTGTGCGAAATATTGAACTTTAATTGCAAAGCACGTGGTGAAAGTCATTTGATTTCCCCACATAATAATTACAAATTATTCGTTTGAATCAAATACCTTAAATCTAAAATTGCTTAATTATGAATGCTATTAAGACAAAACGGGGTCATGCAAAAGGGTTACTTACGCGGGCGTCAACATTCGCGGAAAGCGTCGACGATCGTGTTTCGCTTGAGCTGCTTGAATTGCGCTTGCAGAAATTGGAAGAAGCGTGGACGGATTTCGATTCATTAAGCAATCAGCTTTTTGAATTCTCTGGTGAAGCGGATTATTTTGATCCCGAAACAGATTTTGCGGAATATGAGTCCAAGTATTTTGTGGCTCAATCGACTCTTGCGAAAATTATCCGCGAAAGGAAAGTTACCAGCACACCTGTCTTGGTCGAATCTTCCATCGAAAAATTAGCTACCCAGCAAGCATCCTTTCTCGAGAAATTCTCTGCGCCGAAGGAATCGTCTTCGATCACATTGCCTAAGTATAGTGTTCCGCTATTTTCTGGAGACTATAAAGAGTGTAGTCGCAGTAGCTTAGTGGTTAGTGTGTTGGACTGCTATGCGGGGGTTCAAGGTTCGAATCCCGCAAAAACCCAATTCCGCCTTTGTAGGGTTTTTTTCCGCTGCGCTACCTCTCGCGAACGTCTGACAAACATCCGAGAGTATAAATGTCTTGTAAGAGCTTCTCAATTAGCCGTTTGGAGTCGGCATAAAACTGTAGATCCCTTCCATTCGTTCCAAAAATGAAAAACTCACACAAAACGAATGGTTGTGAGAAGCTAGGCCTAGGGTCTCTCCGGACCTGTTGCGCCAACTATTTATTTTTTTTTTTTTTATAAAGAGTGGCCATCCTTTCGGGATCTATTTCTTGGTTCCATAGATAGCAATAAAAATTTATCTATAACCGAGAAATTTCACTACCTCAAGTCTTTTTTACGCGATGAGGCAGCAGATTTAATTCGGCACATAACCGTATCGGAAGCCAACTACGTAGATGCATGGGATCGGTTAGAAAAGCGGTATGACCGCGCCAGCCTAATAATTCAATCGCATATACAGTTTTTTCTAGCGATACCCAGTGTAAGTTCAGGCAATAATAGTTCCATCAACTCGCTTCGGAAACTAACCGACTCTGCCGATGCTACAATACGAGGTTTGAACGCTTTAGGATCTAGCAGCAGAGACCCTTGGGTAATCTACCTGTTGCTGCAAAAGCTCGATCATGATACCAGACAAGCGTGGGCAGAGGAAGTAGGATCAAGAGATGATTGCACAATTGATCAGTTGATATCATTCTTACAATTACGTTGTGATGCTTTGGAAGCTTGTCAATCGCTTTCTCGTCCAAATCATTCGCGCGGTAAGGTATCCAAGGCCATACACTCCCATTTCGTTGAATCTAAGAAAACGTGCCCTAGTTGTAAATCGGATCATACGTTATCGAAATGTCCCCAGTTTCTATCGCTAGACATCAATACACGTCGTACCTTTGTAAAGGAAAACTCTTTGTGCTTTAACTGCCTACGTCATGGGCATTCTTCGAATAGGTGTCGCTCGAACTTTCGTTGCAGAACTTGTAGCTCGCGTCATCATTCGCTCGTCCATTCACAGTCTTCTCAACCATCGTCGACAAGTCCTGAAAATGTTCCTGAAAACTCATCGTCATCGTTAGATAACATGCCAACGACGTCACAATTATCACTTTCGCATTGCTCAGCCATATCTCCAGGAGACAATCCGCATAATCTGAGTCGATTTAATCAAACGGTATTGCCCACTGCTGTTGTTCGTGCTTATGATAAGCAAGGTGCTCTACAAAATATTCGTTTGTTGCTGGATTCCGGATCACAAGTATCCTTTGTTACCGAACAGACAGTTCAGCGGTTGGGAATTACTCGGAAAAATGCTCGTATTCCTATCGTCGGTGTTGGTGCAACATCAGCTGGTACAACAAACGGTGTTGTAACCTTGAAACTGTTTTCTCGTTTTGCGCAGGAGTTTGTGGAAGTTAATTGTTATGTTATATCTAAACTTACGTCACTAGTACCTTCCTCGTCCGCAAACATCCCTGATGCTAGTATGTTCTCTTCATTTACATTGGCTGATCCGAAATTTAATGTTCCTGGGCACATTGACGTGCTCATCGGTGCGGATATGGCTTTCAGCGTATTTAGTGGCTCTGCCATACAAGGCCATCGGGGAATGCCCAATCTTATACCAACTATTTTCGGCTGGGTAGTTTGTGGAAATATGTCAAATCTCATTTCATCAAGGAATAATAGCATAGATTCCTTCTGCACTCAATTAGAGAATGTACCATCTTTCGATCTCGAACGCTTCTGGCGTCTCGAAGAAATTCAACCTGAACATAGAATGTCTGTTGAAGATCAACGCGCCGAAGATATCTTTGTCAAGAGCCACTCACGTTCACCTGACGGCAGGTACATCGTAAAATTACCTTTCAAATCCGATGAGGAAACAGATTATGGCAGCAGCTTAAGACTCGCGTTAAACCGTTTTCAATCCATCGAACGTAGGTTCGCGTCCAATCCGTATTTGAAAGATAAATACAAGGATTTTATGAGCGAATACTTGAGTCTAGGCCACATGGAGGCGGTACCCGTCGATGAGGTTGATGTGTCGTCAAGCAGGTGTTACTATCTGCCACATCATGCCGTCGTGAAACATGATAGCAGTACAACCAAGGTTCGTGTAGTTTTTGACGGTTCGGCTAAATCCTGTGGCAATCCATCTCTTAACGAATCTCTTCTTGTTGGCCAGACTTATCAACGTGATCTGTTCTCAATTTGTATTCGATTTCGTCGACATCTGTATACCATATCTGGAGATATCGAAAAAATGTTTCGGCAAATTCGTGTGTCTAAAGACCATACAAATTTCCAAAGAATACTTTGGAGAAATTCGAATGACCAACCTATCAAACACTACCGGCTTCTGACCGTCACTTACGGCACTGCGTGCGCTCCGTTTTTGGCAGTACGCACACTCTATCAACTCGCACTTGATTCGAGAGATTCATATCCTCGCGCAGCAGAAGTACTGTTAAATGACTTCTATATCGACGACGTGATGACTGGTGCTGATTCGATAGAAGAAGTCACGTCTCTACGGTTAGAGCTTGTTAGCTTACTTAGATCGGGTGGGTTTAACCTTCGAAAGTGGACCACGAATTGTTGGCCACTACTTCTTAGCCTACCGGAAGATCAACGCGAGCAATCTCCAAGGGAATTTGAGGAATACAGCTCCGTAAAGTTACTCGGTCTGCAGTGGTCGCCGGCAAAGGATTCTTTTTCTTACAAGGTCAACTTAAGCGATAACTTATCGTTAACGAAGCGGCAAATTCTATCGGAGTCTTCAAAAATATTCGACCCAATTGGGTTTCTAGCTCCAGTCGTAATTGGGATCAAGATCCTCTTTCAAGAGCTCTGGCGAAATAAGTACAAATGGGATGATGTTATATCATTAGAGCATTCTAAACAGTGGAGCTGCATTCGTCAAGAGCTTCCGGTGCTAGAAACTTTGACTATACCACGAGCCATGTGGACTTGCAAGACTAACGTGGAGCTTCACGCCTTTTGTGATGCATCTCTAGACGCTTACGCAGCCGTGGTATACTGCAGAAGTGTGGATGAATTTGGTAACATAACCAGCACGATCGTTGCTTCAAAAAGCAGAGTAGCACCTCTCAAAGTCGTTTCCCTCCCTCGTCTCGAGCTCTGTGGAGCAGTTCTACTAACCCGGTTAGTAAACAAACTTAAAACTTCTTTACAATATAAAGAAATACAAGTTTTCGCGTGGACTGACTCCGCCATCGTTCTTCACTGGCTCTCGTCGTTGCCAAAGAGATGGTCGGTATTTATAGCGAATCGCACATCAGAGATATTGTCGTCAATACCAAGGAAATCATGGCATCATGTGCGATCCCATCATAACCCTGCTGACTGCGCCTCTCGTGGTATTCTACCTACTCATTTAATTAAAAATGAGCTATGGTGGTACGGACCGTCATGGTTGCAGAATGAACGAGCTCAGTGGCCAAATATGGAGTATTCGACTACGGACATCCCCATCGAACAGTTGGAAGAAAGAAAAAACCCTCCTGCCACCGTATTAGTATCGAAAATTAACACTTCAAATATAATCGGTGCTTTAATAAACCATTCGTCTCGATACATTCATCTTATTCGTGTGCTTGCGCGTGTATATCGGTTTATTACAAACTCGCGTATGAACTCTGATTCAAGACACCAGCGGTGGTTGTCTTCCGAAGAACTTATAAACGCAAAAACGAAACTGATCAAATTTCATCAATCACAATGTTTCTCATCTGAAATAAACGCTATAGTGAAAGGTGAAGTGCTTAAAAGGGGCAATAAGCTTGCAGCCCTAACTCCCTTCTTGGATACTTTCGGAGTCCTTCGCGTCGGTGGTCGTATCCAGGATTCAGACACTTATTATTCCGCCAAACACCCCATTATAATCAATAAGAACACTCGGTTCGCGAAACTTATCGTCGAACACATTCATAATCGCCATTTGCATGCAGGTGTATCTCAAATGTTTGCTCTTCTTCGACAGGAATATTACATAATCGGGTGCCGTAATCTCCTACGTAAGGTGGTTCAAGAATGCGTTACTTGTTTTCGATTTCGAAAGACTTCTTCCGCGCAACTCATGGCTAATTTACCAGCTGAGCGTGTTCAGTATTCGCGCCCTTTTAGTAGGGTAGGTGTAGATTACGCTGGACCCATAACTCTACGGTTGGCCAGGGGACGAAACCCTAAGTTCGTAAAGGCCTATATTGCACTTTTCGTTTGCTTCACAACCAAAGCAATACATTTGGAGTTGGTCGGTGACCTTTCTTCGTCCGCCTTTCTCGCTGCTCTCGATCGTTTCGCGTCGCGTCGGGGCAAACCTGCAGAAATCTGGAGCGACAATGGAACAAATTTCCATGGTGCAAAGCGCAACCTCGACGAAATGTTCCAGTTAATCATCAGCCAACAACATAATGCTATTGTCGCAGATCATCTTTCCACGGACAGCATCGCGTGGAGGTTTATTCCCCCTTCCTCTCCTCACTTCGGTGGATTGTGGGAGGCGGGAGTGAAGTCTACCAAATTCCACCTAAAGCGAGTTATTAAGGATCATCGCCTAACCTATGAGGAGATGTATACGTTCCTTACTCAAGTGGAGGCACTATTAAACTCACGACCTATGTGGCCGACCTCGGATATGGATCCCATAGCCCTAAGCCCTGCTCACTTTTTGATTGGTGAAACCTATACATGTGTTCCTCGTCCAGACAATTATAAACAAAATGTTAGTCCCTTTATTAATTGGTCTCTTTTACAGACACTCAAACAAGGATTTTGGAAGAGGTGGCATGCTGAGTATTTGACTTCTCTACAACAGCGCCCAAAATGGCAAAATGTGAAGGCAGACCTGAAGGTTAATGACGTGGTAATGCTCAAAGATCCGAACCTTCCGCCATCTAAATGGATTCTCGGACGAGTCAAAGAAATCCATCCTGGTAGAGATCATCGTGTTCGAGTAGCTACTATTTCTACACAAACTGGCGATTATGTCCGACCCCTTGTTAAACTAGCACCGTTACCCTTTTCTGAAAAACCTGCGTCTTCCAGGGGGGGCTGAATGTTTAGGAATCATAAATATTAAAGTTTTTGTTTCATTTATTATGTATAATTGTTATAGTTTGTATAAGGTACAAGTCTTTACTTAATGCGATGTTTTTGTTATGTTAATTAATTATTGCCAATTGTTCATTATTTACCCTATCTAAACCAAGTGTTAATATTAGCCGTTATCGTTCTCTCTTTGATTATTCCTTCTTCGTTTTTTTTGTTATGTCACCGTCACTTCACAAACATATTAACGGAGTGCACGGTCTCTTTTCGCTTTGGTCATTCAACGAGGTAACACTTGCATAATAAAATCTATTATAACGTTGATAAGAAATTCATTGGTTTTGGCTTTGGTTTTTTTTGTTCTCGTCGTCGATGCTCGGGCATAAATTCGCTGCTGTACAACCAATTGCCTTTTAATTCAAAACAGTCAACTAAACTGTTACCCAAGCTTCATTAAAAAGATTTACTAATTGAATGCAAAAACTGACGAAGTATTTGCACGTTCCCTTTTATGTCGTGCATTTAAGAAGACTGGATTTTGGGAGACATGTCCCAAGGGCTACGGCTTCAACTTTGTTTTCCGCAACTTGGATACCTGTATAATACCTTAAAATGTATTGAGTTACTACGTAACAGATTTTAATTTAATTACTAACCGACAAAAGAAAGAAATCGCCTTTTGTAGTTTTTCAAAACATCCCCATAAGAAACATTTAGAAATGCACCTATCTATACCAACCCTCTATGGCGATGGAAAACTCTCAAAATTTACGAGCTTCGTTTATTTGTACCGAGTATCGACCAACAAAATGGAAGATACACACATGTGGAAAGTGAAGAGGATACGTGGTGGATTGTTAAAACGTTCTCACCCCCAATGGCCGCCGAAAGGGTGGGTACATCAAAGCACGCATGTACACTTTCATATGGGATACATTTTGGCCTTGTGTCGCATACACACTTTGCTACTTCTAGTAAGATAATTGATACAGTTAAACGTTCTTATTGGATCACGGTCATAAGAGGGGAAGGGATTACCGAACAGTGACATCTATTGATAGTCGGTTGAACCCGAATTTGCTATTTAAAAGTAGATGTCGCTAGCGGGAAGTTTTTCACACTAAACAATTGGATAGTTACATTTTGGTTTAATAAAAACAAAAATTTAACACGAGTCAGGCAACTATGACACTCGGCAGAATGATGATTAGGTTACATTTGTATGTGCCACTGTTGGAGATTTTTACTCATCAAAGTTATCACCCCAGTCAAATGCTGTTGATGACTTGCTATGGCGAATAAATTAGGTAATTAATTTATTTAAATAATGTCCTAGCTTCCTATGTATCCTAGATTATCCTGGATAACTTCGTATGTTCGTTAAGGGTTTTGTACAAACAAATAAGAATAACAAAAAACCCGATTGGATGCCCTCAAATGTCAGTTCATGTCGAAAACTATTTCCTAGATTTTAAAAATTCCGAAGCAAACGTTAAGAATTTGCCAACTTTAAACTGAAGACGTAAAATCAACCGTCTGCTTTCATAGCTGTATGGCGAATTTATCCATCATACCCAAGAATGACCAAGCCAATTTCGCGGTTAGCAGTAGGAGCAAGCACTATGTCAATCTGCACAAGTGCACACGCAGCAACATTTCGTTGGCAGGGAGACGCTCGGTAAAAAAAAATATATATTCTTATTCTGCATGCCAAAAAAGCAAAAGGCGTTCTGCATAAATTACTTAATCAGCTTTGAAACAAACAATCATTTTCATAACATACGAGTATAGAATACTTTTTTCAAATGCACGCCAATCTTGCTCACTGATTTCGATTTTCTTGTAGGGTTTTCAAAATCCAGCATATTTAACAACTATCCAAGGACCCTAATAGAAGATCTGAAGGCCATCATCGGGGCAGAAATCGGCAACATGTTGTCCGTTTCCGTTGCTGTACTCGTAAAGATCATGACATAGGTACCTATGCCAGAAATCGGCTTATTCAATGTATGGGCAATGGGGGGCGTCACCTATCTACTTGATGTTATTTTCAAACAAAGCTTTGGACAGGTTTAATAATTAATTAAAATTAAATTAGAATTCCTAAAATAGGTCTTATTGCGTTCTGAAGAAAAGGAAGTTATGTTGCCACACTCTGTATTCTAACAAATAACATTTTTGTACAAATACATATTTTGATAAAAAGATTATAACGCTGGCTGAGAGAGCAAACAATTTGGTTACGTCTGTCTGTCAGTCTGTTCTGTCCGTTTATACTTCACCTTAGGAATTTGGGGCCGTTTTTTTGCAAGGAACATCAATATTAAGGAAAATAATATCTGTAGGGTCCTTAGGTTTGTTAGGGGTATTCAAGCTTTTGAACCTGACGTGGTCTTAATAGCATGCCAAGCTTAGAAAGAGTGCCAAATTAGGCAAGGAATATTAAATCGACCAAAAATTACTGTATTTTCTCGATTACCTATTACCTACAGCTTAAGTGATCTCTATAAAAGCTTGGGGTCCATATAAATCTGGCCACAAATTTCATTGACAATTTTTTGCCAAAGTACCTACCTATAAAGCTGGCTTAAAGAATTCTCTCCTAAATGTCAACAATGAAGGAAATCAATCTCCAAAGCGTCCCCAAAGTCCCGGGGACAACTTGTTCCACTTCGGTAGTTGATAAGTTAATATACTTTGTAGTTTTAGCAATTTTCAAGTTAGCTACCAGTCGAAAAATTTACCAATTTTTCAGTGAAGAGGTGGCCTTATTATTATTTTTGTTTGATTTAATTAAAATCCCTTCATCATGATGAAAAAGAAATAAAGTGCCCGACTGGGTCGCTTGAAACTTTCCTTATAACTTTTAGTTTTCTTTTGGATTATTTGAACATTTTCCATTTGTGTATTAAGTTGCATTAAATTTTTTGTAACTCGAGATTTAACGATTTACTTTGGCTCAACAAGATGCCGCACTTAGACATATCTTTCAAAAAACTGTTTTGCAACTTTATTCATAAGTTTTCATAAATTAAATGAGGAAACTGCAACAAATTGCGTGTTTAATTCCATTTTCATAAAATATTTCGGTATTTGTACCGTACGGTACTGAAACAATCTGACGCATCGAAATGTCGCCTGAATACTAGAGCAGGAATTTTCAACTGGGTTCCTAAATTGTAAAATGTGCCACGATATTAAAATACGCCAACCAAAAGAGTGACAGAATGCTCTCAAATTGTTATTGTTGGAGCATCATCAACGTCACCATTCTCAACATTTTCGTTATCATTATCGTAATCATCCTAATTCCTAATTTATAGTTGAATTTGGATCTTATTTCGAGCTGGCGCTTTAAATTGTACCATTCACCATATTTTTTTGTATTTGCCGATTCGCCACTTAATTCCATCTTTAAAAAATGACGTAATGTCTTTCTCAAGAGAAAGAAAACCTGTTAATTAATTTTGTATATAAACCCTCCATGAAATAAATCTTTATTGATTCTTGTTCAACGCCCTTCGGGGAAAATATCGTGTTTGGATTTCGCTCTCGTTTCGTCGTCGCAAGACGAAATCACAAAATCGTGGTAACTCTGCTAGTTAATTGAAAATAGACAATGTTATATTTCTAGTGGCAATTTTCGCACCCGTTTGACAATCGGTCGAACGCAGCAAACAGGTCCGGAGGTTGACGGTCGGAATAGCCAACCAAATTCAGTTATTACTTATCACACTAGAAGATCGATGGTAGTTGGCATCCCACACCTTAGAGTTGGCAGCGCTGAATTCTGACGACCAGTTGTCACTTTGACATCTCCAAATTGAAATTTACTACATGCTAATTTAACCTATTTTTTTCCCTATTCATATCATCCCTAAGAAGGGTTATGTTTCATAATTAAATTTAATAAGGAAATACAGCATTTTTAATCATTCTTATCAATAAGTTCCTAAACCACTAAGTTCAAGCTAGAAATTCATGTCTGAGGACTCAAGTTAATTTACATTTTAAGGAATAAAGAACTGGACATTATATCGTCTTTATATAGCTGCAATGTTTGTGGCAAGAACTGTAACATTCTGCGTCAATTATTTCGCGTTCGAGGTATTCGCTTATAACGGGTGATTTTTTAAGAGGTTTAGAACTTTTTTAAAAAAAAAAACACAAAAAATGAATGAAATATTTATTTGAATCGATAGTTTGAACCTTGCAATTTAATGTTTAAAGATAATTTCATGCAAATGTTGACCGCGGCTGCGTCTCAGGTAGTCCATCCGCTGAGTCCAATTTTGGCATACTCTTTCACACATATCGGCCGGTATCTCACGAATGAATGCATGGATGTTGGCTTCCAGTGCGTCAATCGAAGCGGGCTTGTCCCTATACACATTAGCCTTAACATACCCCCACAAAAAATAATCTAATGGTGTCAAATCGCACGATCTAGGCGGCCAATTGACCGGCCCGAAACGTGAAATTAACTGTTCACCAAACTCGCCTCGCAATTGCGCCATTGTTTCGCGTGCTGTGTGGCATGTGGCACCGTTTTGTTGAAACCACATATCATGCAAGTCAAGAACTTCCATTTCGGGCAAAAAAAAGTTTGTTATCATCGCTCGGTAGCGTTCACCATTGACAGTAACGCTGCGATTCGCATCATCTTTGAAGAAATATGGCCCAATAATGCCGCCGGCCCATAAACCGCACCAAACAGTGGCTTTTTTGGGATGCATTGGTAGCTGTTGCAATGCTTCTGGCTGATCTTCACTCCAAATGCGACAATTTTGCTTATTTACGTACCCATTCAACCAAAAATGAGCCTCATCGCTGAACACAATTTTTCGATAAAAAAGCGGATCCTCGGCCAGCTTTCCAAGAGCCCATTCACCAAAAATTCGGCGTTGTGGTAGGTCGGCTGGCTTTAGTTCTTGCACAGGCTGTATCTTAAAAGGCTTTACGCACAAATCCTTCCGCAAAATTTTCCACGTAGTGCTGTAACAAAGGCCTAACTGCTGGGAACGGCGCCGAATCGACATTTCGCGGTCTTCTGTCACACTAGCTGATACGGCCGCAATATTTTCTTCACTACGCACAGTACGTAAACGTGTTGGTGGTTTAATGTCCAACAAAGTAAATTTGGTGCGAAATTTGGTCACAATCTTCCGAATAGACTGCTCAGAAGGTCGAGAATGCCGATCATAAAATGGAAGCAGCGCGCGATGAACATTTCGAACCGAGCACGAATTTTGATAGTAAAATTCAATAATTTGCAAGCGTTGTTCATTTGTAAGACGATCCATGTTTAAATTGCAAACCAAACTGAAGCTGTTTGACAGTGACACAAGGTACTAAACACACGTCAGCTGTCAAAACCAGTGTTGCCAAAACCAAACCAGCTAAAAAATCACTATCATTTAAGAAGTTTTTCAATTTCGATGCGCTCCCTATTAGAGTCTGTTTTTAGCCCCTTTTCAGCCTATATATTAGCGACTTACACGACATGACGACTCCATATTTGAAGCTTTTAATGGCAGGTCCCCTTCACGTGGGACGAGATGTGTAGCAAAAAGCTGGTCCCATTAGGAGCTATACCTAACGCTTGCTTCTACACTGCTTTTCGCAGACGCAGTATTCAAAACAAAGACGGAATTGCTTCGTCAAATTGCTTCAAAGGATATGTACAAAACACCAATCACAGAAGGAGATATAGAAATGGAAAACGAAGACGATTCAGGTGATGGAATGGCTCGGTGGCTAATTTGCTACTTTTGTCAATTTTCAATGAATAAAAATTTATACTGTTTTTTTTTAAATCGATTTACTGCTTTTTGAATTTTTTTTTGTAAATAGCATACCTATACATTTATACTGTTTTTGGCCCGAAAAAATATACGAGCACTAGCCCATCTATGGTGGGTCAATTAACACGGAACTAAAAAAAAAATTAGCTCACAGCAAGGAAGTTTCTGAGAACGTATTCCAACATTCGGAGTAAATGCGCTATGCAAACTTTCAAGATAGACAAGATCTACTTGGTTTTTACAGGGAAACTAAAAGTCTATCAAGGGATGCTAGGAATTCTACCAACGAAGTAAGTTTAGGATTGGCCTATTTTGATGCTTAAACCTAACTATCTCATGTCCCCCTTTTAACCTAACCTATGTAACTTAACCTAGATGAAATGTATTTATAAAGATTTCGCGAACGAAACTGCAAATCAAAAAAAGTTGTAGGCTGAACCGAAGCTTAACAAAACGTATTTCAATGGAAACAATACCGCTTCTGCGAATCCCTTAATTCAAAGAAGGCAATTGCGGCCATGATAATACAGAACAAAAGGTTATATACAATATATAGGAGATGACCCATAGGTACTATTAGTATCAGGGAAGCTTTGCGGAGGTAAGAGCGTCGCATCGTTAAATAAGGTACTCAGAATATCGAACGCCGAAAATTTAAATTTACCATATTAGTAGGTATATGTATCAGAAGCCTTGGAATTCACAGGAAGGTATCGTTCAGAGTACTAAAGTCAATCTGTATTCTTAAAGCTTAACTGCGTTGGGCCTTAAGTCCAAACTCCGTTTAAAAGTTGGGTTGAAGCAAAACTTGTGTTGGCTCGTTGGAAAATAATTGCAAACTAAGATGAAGCGGAAAATCGACTGGACACTATAGGAGGTAGTGCGCATGTTGCTGCATTACAACGCCCGATTTAGGGGAAGGCATTCGGGCCTAGAGTCCCGGGCCTCCAAATCAGAGCAGTCCCACAACAGGGACATCGAAAAAAAAAATTCTTCCAAACTCCAACGAGTCAACATTAGTAAACAACTTTCCCTTTGACATTTACTCCGGGAACTTGATTTTAACGATTTTCATCTAAAAAAAACTCGGCAGGTTCCGTTCGTTAACGCTAAAATTTAATTTCGCATATCTAATTCTTGTTTCTGATTATAATTATTAAGGTTTGTTAAAAGAATTTACTTGGTTTCAAAATAATTTATTTATAAAAGCTCGACTGAAAAAATTGTTGCCAGGAGAACTCCACTCCTTTGTTGCGCCAGACCTCTAACTCCGGTCCTGTGCATAGATAAAACGAACCTCCTTTTCGACACATTACAATGACTCAAATGCAAATCGTCTTACGACTTACTTACTGCAGTAAAATGCACAATAAATCAACTCCAAACTATGATTATGTTAATCCTCACAAGCATTCACCTATTATCGGAAATAATTATTCACCTCAATAGCCGCATAAATTCATAACCACTTGTCGAGTTGAATAAAAAAATTAAATTAAATCGGGACAAAGTTCGCCGGCAATTTTTGTAAATAAGAATTAAAAATAAAATTCTCATTAAAATCCTCCACAAAGTCATTAGACCATAAGACCGTTTTCTGAGTTACAACAATGCCGGGAGTTGTTTTCTTTTCATTGTTGCTTCTTCCATTCGCCTTCTAATTACACGAACAAATTGAACACCATTTCGGGGGGTGGTAAATACACTTTTTCGCGGGGGCAAAAAAAAAAAAGAAAAGAAAGTATAATGAATAAATTAGGATCAGAATTAACTCAAACCTAGGGGTGGGTAGACTTTGTGGGTTTTTTCTTCGTTTCATTCAACTTTGACGTCGAGAAAACGGGAAAGAAAAAATAATAATAATAAAGGAGAAAAGCAATCGACTCGTCGCGACTTGATGCAGGTCAGGAATAATTCACGTGACTCGCGCTTTGTATAATTTTAGTCTCCTTTTTGATATTATTTTCCTAAAAATATAAGAGTATAACAGGAGGGTGGTGCGGGGTGCACAAGAATTAAAAATTCAAGGGCACCTTTTTTTCTTTGTCATTTACAAAAAAAATTTCACTAACACGAGAACTCTCAGTCTCATATCTATCTCTGTTTACGGAAAGGGAAGAAACGAAATTGAGTAGGTAAGTAAAAGTGAGGATAAAAAAGTTTGGATATTTAAATTTCATTAAGAAAAATAGAAGGAGGGCTTCCTCTTGTTTACATTAGGAAGCATCAACAGGTTAGTGCAGCACCTGTTGGATGATGTAATAATTATTCAACGATTTGATACTTTGTATTCAACGAAGAATATCGAATCGACATGCAGATACGTATAATATTAAATTTCTGTGGAATCACTATTTATTTTTCATTGCTTTATTTGAGCATGGCTATAAATAGGACGGTTATAGTGTGAGAGCAGTAGAGAAATTGATTAATTTTGTTCTTACTGTAACTTAGTTTAGATGCGATGATGCATTGCAGCGCAATAACTAGGAAGAACTTCGAAAATGTTCCCAGGTAGATGGTAGTCACGGAGTACTTAGATACAGTCAAGCTCGAGGTATGCACCTCAGAGGTTACATTTGTAAGCACTGATTTAAAAAAAAATACTAATAATATGTCTGCACTTGGAAAAATCAAAAATCAAAGTTATGTACCTATGCCAATAACAAAAAGTTCACGACTGGTTCGCACGAAATTTTCTCGTTCATCTAAAGTTTGGTTGAATATTTTCTTATTTTATTAGGTAGGTAGGTAAAGATCTGAGAAGCAATGCTTGATAAAAGAAACGGTTCATGAAATATAGAAAAAGGAGTAGGTACCTAGTGTTAAATAATTCCCTTTTGGGTTATTCATCTGATATGGCTGTACATATAACAACGTAAGTTTTTAAAAGCTGAAGCTTTTGTCGCAAGTTCTAGTAAGAGAGTTATAAGCGCCTAATGCACTATTTTATAGCTGTTACTCTTTACAAGTTTTTGAGTACGACCCAACGTTGCCAATTTTTTTTTTTTTTTTTTTTTTTTTTTTTTTTTTCAAAAAACTGTAAATTCCCAAAAGAAAAACTGTATTCTCACCCAAAAAACTGTATAAGCTTCTAAACAAAGAGATTCTTGTGAAATTACGCTTTTTTTAATTTTATTAATTAAAAATAACAAAAAAAAAATCATTTTAAATAAAACATCTAACATTTTTTGTAATTAAAGAAAAAGCCGAAAACATTTTACCTTATTCTTTCAAATCTGAAATTAAACAAAAACTGTAATTTATATACTATTTGCTAAAAATAAGCTTTGCGCTGCTGGTATTGCATTTTTAATGGCTGTCGCAATTTGAATTTTAGAGTACGGTATTGAGTTATGAAAATATATATAAACAGAGGTCGGCGTTTGGGTAGTCATTTTTGAGAAATAATGAAAAAACCCGATTTATTAGAATTTTTTGAGAAAAACTAAGTACGGGATCTCATTTAGAATACTGATATTATCTTCAATGTGTATATTTTGATTGAAATCGTTAGAGCGTATTTTGTAAAATTTGGTAGACAAAACAGTGCCAAATATTGCAATGTTTAGTTTGAAAAATACTATTGCTTAACAATTTAGCTGAAACCCGAGTATAAGTTATTAATCGCGATGTAAGCATTACATACCGGTTTTTAATAGTTTTATCGGAATCCAAAATGGGGGTTTTCTTTATATGAGCACTTTTTAAAATTAGCGTTTTTGGTGATTCGAATTGAAAATTAAGGACGCAATAATTTTGGAAACATCAATTTTACTCTAAGTGTGGATTTGGTCAAAATCTTTAATGCTATTTTCAGGTAGGTAAACTAAAGAAAAATAAATTAAAAAAAATTTGCTTTTTCAAAAAACCAATATACGATAACATAAAGAAAAACTGAGTTTGCTATTAAGCTATAAATGACCATATTATCTTAGAAATATTTTTTTTTTACAAACGTAATGAAATATGTCCAAATTTCATAAGGACCGTTATTCGAATTTTTAGCCAAAAACTTGGTATGCAATCATGGTAACCTCACCTACTTAAGTCTAGATATCAATTTTGGTTGAAAT
Source organism: Cheilosia urbana (assembly GCA_946477585.1). Taxonomy (NCBI): domain Eukaryota; kingdom Metazoa; phylum Arthropoda; class Insecta; order Diptera; family Syrphidae; genus Cheilosia; species Cheilosia urbana. The sequence goes on along the minus strand of OX297854.1, from coordinate 58,254,125 downwards.
CGTTAGAGACCATTAATCGACTAATCTCAGCACAACATAGCTACTAAATTAGTAGTACCAATGATAACGAATTACAGTTGGCTGCTTCCGCGTCCCTATTGGATTTCCCCCATAAATTTCATATTTATGTGAACTCTATTTTACTTTTTACAATTATTTAAGTTTTCTATATTGCCAACACGATAGATTTGACAGCTATAAATAATGGTATGATTTTCAAACTTCCAAATATATTTGCTCGGACAATACATTTACGAAACAGATCGTCTAGTTACAGTTCAACACTTTCAAATTGTTTAATTGGTCTATAGAAATAGTAATACAAATGGATTCTTAGAACTATTATTTTCACATCTAAATTTAGAAAAATATGTCAAATGCAATCAGTACTGCTTGAAATATTATATTAGAATGCTTTACGTTAACAAAATTGTTCTATATCTGAGTAAACATAAACTGGATAGTTACTATAGCGCAAAATTATTGCCATCTCATATTAGGAAAGATAAGTGGATACTAGATACTAACTAACAGAACTCTAATTTTAAAACCGGTACCTAACTCTTTGTCATAAGATCTTCAAAACGGTTTGCTCGATTTCTATTTTGTTTTTCTTAAAAGCCCAACATCTTTAAACATTTCAAGATCTTCAAAAATATTACTATCCTGGGAACATTTCTTCAAAAAAAAAATTAAAAACTTCAATTTTTCAATTGAAATGACATACTCCATACTAAGGGATAATATGTACTTTTGGTGGTTTTAAATTTACCACCAGGGTGTAACGAAAAAGTGGGTTTTGTGTCGACTATATTTAGAAAAATATTAATACGGACATTGTCACGTACCTACTAAAATTGTTTTAAAGTGGGTTTTATCCGACTATAATTCTGCGCCAATGAATTTAATTTTTAATGACGACTACTCTCTTAAGATCTTCAAGAGACTGATGATCAAAGTCGTCAACCAATACATTAGACAAGGTAACTTCGCAAAAAGAAGTGAAGGGCTTTTTAGTCCGAAGAACTATACAACAGGACTTTTTGTCTGACTGTGATCGGACTTAGTTTCGCATTGGCGAAAATGGAAAATTAAATGCACTCATTTATTTCATTGAAATGAAGGTTCTTTTTTATAATACCTTTTATCAAGACTATGGTCCTGTCCCGATCTCGAATGCTAAATTAAATCGCGAAAAACCGTTCTTAAATCGATCATCATCTATCCTATGCAAAATTTATTCCAAATTGGGATATTTTATTTAAGTGACTGAAAAAAATAAGTTGTTAATAAATTATTGCTTTACTACATATTTTTAAAAACTTCTATTGAATAAAATTTGTTGAAAAAAAAAAATAGTTGGCGCAACAGGTCCGGAGTGACCCTAGGCCTAGTTTCTCACAACCATTCGTTTTGTGTGAGTTTTCATTTTTGGAACGAATGGAAGGCATCTACAAGTTTATGCCGACTCCAAACGGCTAATTGAGAAGCTCTTTCAAGACAGTCATACTCTCGGATGTTTGTCAGACGTTCAGGAGAGGTGACGCAGTGAAAAAAACCATAAGTCGGAATTTGGGTTTTTGCGGGATTCGAACCCCTAGCGTAGTAGTCCAAGTATAGATGAACTTCGGTGCATCTTTGAATCACTAAAAAACAAAAAGTCGGCGGGAGTTGACGGTGTCCCAAACGTCGTATTGAGACGCCTGCCCCTAGAAGCGATCGATATCTTCACCACGCTATTTAACAATGCGCTGAATAATGCATATTATCCGGCGCAGTGGAAAATGGCGGTGGTACACCCTATCCCGAAAAAGGATAAAGATAGGACAAACCCTGCTAATCTGCGGTCAATCAGTTTGCTTCCGAATATTAGCAAGGTATTCGAGAAAGTCGTCAATAGATCTCTTTTGGGATGGGTTGAAGAAAATAAGATTATTCCGGACAACCAGTTTGGCTTTAGAGCGGGGCATGACACTATTCATGCCGCGTCGAAACTGGTTTCCGACATTCAGTGGAACAAAAGTAAGAAGCAATGCACGGGTGCATGTCTGGTCGACTTTGAGAAGGCCTTCGATATCGTATGGTTGGAGGGGCTCTTTTATAAGCTGACCAGAATGGGCATTCAAAAACCTTTGCTGTATATGATTTATGACATGCTTATGGGAAAGAAGTTCGTTGTCAAAGCTGGCAACGTGACTTCGAGCAGGGTTTTCGAAATTAAAAACGGCTTACAACAGGGAGCAGTGAATTCTCCGGTCCTGTTTAATATTTACACAAGTGATCTGGTGGGTTCCCTCAGACACGCTATAGCGTACGCAGACGATTTAGTGGCGTACAGGTCAGGACCAAAAATCGAGGTCATCAACATCCTTCTGCAGCGTGACTTCGAGCAAATTAAGAGGTATTGCGATGATTGGAAGTTGAAAATCAATTTCCAAAAATCGGAAACGATCCTGTTCAGAACTCCATTGGCTGGGGCCTCTAGGGACACCAGAAAAAACTGGAGAAAATTAACAATTATTGGACAGCAGGGACGACCATTGGTGGTGAAAAACGTGGTCAGGTATCTCGGCATCCGGCTCGACCAGTATCTGTATTTTGACAAACATATAGATGCTTGTCTTGCCGGGGCTAAGAGGGCCTACGCTCTGACAAGGAGACTGTTTCGCAGCAGTCAACTTGACACCAGGGTGAAGGTCATTTGCTACGTGGCCCTTATTAGGCCTATCATCGCTTATGGCTGTCCCTTGTGGTTCAATATAGCGCCGTCCTATATGGAAAGGATTCGGGTGTTTGAGAGGCAATGCCTCAGGGCCTGTCTAGGGTTGTTTAGAACTCCTGAATCTCAGTACATAAAATACTATCCCAACAGGACCTTATACAATGGGGCCCGTCTGAATAGGATTGACAATTTCCTTATTAAGGTGATTCGGAGGCACGTTGCTAGGGCGATGGCCACTGATAATAACCTGATCTCAGGGGCTTACTACCCCAATTTAATGTACCACGAGAGTACGCTTCGGTCTGGCTTTATCCCGCCTGAGGCATTTCTTCATGTAGACATGAAAGGGTTAGTCCAGACAAAAGATGGTGTGCCGGTATTATACCACAGCCACCGCGGCGCGAGGGATAAGCGGCTCATCCACGACGGGTACGCCGCCAATGCTCAGGAGCTCCTCCGTTTTAGTACCGCAATTGCGGATCGGGACAGGGTCGATACGGTAAAGCAGTTCACCGAATTTTGGTGGCTTGAGGAAAAGGTGAGAGTGGATACGCTCTCCCGGGCCGGTGCGCTACTTACGTAGCATCCTCCTTAGTTTTAAGCTAGATTTAAGTTGGTAGGTTTAGGGTTAGAGTAGGGGGTTTTTGGGAGGCGCCGGGCTAGCCAACATGAAAGAGTGCTTCCGAGACTTGACCGACGCTTATGGCCTCGGCCGAGGCTCGGCGGCGCGGATGAACCCTTTTTGTGGGCGCCGACAGGCAACCAAGGACGCGATCAGGATAGTGACCAATCGATAAGATTGCTCACCACCCTGATTATAGGTAATGTAGGTTAAGTAGTTTAGGTAGCTTTAAGTAGTTTTAAACAAAACAATAATAAAGAATTCAAGTTTTCTAAAGTTTCTTGAAAATTAAAAAACAAAACAAATCATAGATATAGATAGATTTAAGGCCGAAAGGCAATAATTTTAAGCATATTGTTAAGTTTAGAGCGCTCGCTAAGAGCCAGTAAGCTAGAATAAGATAAATGTTAGTTTTAAATTAGATTTAATCGTTTTTGTCTAGTATGATAGTTAAAGAAAGAAATAATAAAAATGAATTTAAAATGAAAATGAAATGTAGTAGTCCAACAAACTAACCACTAAGCCACTGCGCCTACAAAAATTTGTTGAAATGTAGTTTGAAAAACCGTTGCTATGTCTTTTCTTGTACAAGTACCCAACAAAAAAAAAACCCATAACAACAATAGAGCAAACTGCTTAACTGGACGATTTTGATGGGTATCGAAGTCCAATCCGATCTATAAGTGGATGCAGTATTGGCATACCAACACAGATTTTGTTGATCCAATTGGACAAACAAAATATTCGAAAAGGATTCCCAATTGGACAAACATTTTTATTCAAAAAGACTACGGACTACAATATTAAGTCTCGTTTGTGTTAACTAGATGGCGTTGCAAAGTATTCGAACGTTGGTGTCTATGAAAGTCAGACAATAAACATTTTTAGTATGGGTCGATACAACGTGCAATGTTTTTATTTTTAACAAATCCTTTTATTTTACATTATTAATTTTTCACTTTACTACTTTTTTTTTTGTGATCTCAAAACTAGAATCTGATCTTAAATTTATTTATTTTTTAAATCAATTTGAATTTTAAAATCCATTTCTGAGCTCATTTAATATTTATGTTTATAGATTTAAGATTTGCCTAACTATACAAATAAGGAGAGTATTGATTCTTAATACATAGCGTCATCTAAATTTTACGAAAGTGCCCCACCTGGATGACTATTGTGCTCCACCATAGTGCAGATTCGCCATCATTTTTTGTGAATTATTCAGCGTTAAGTTAACTTTTAAGAAATTATTAATTTTTTCTAGTAAAACAATCATAGCTTTCAATAAAGAATTGTTTTCTTTTATATTTATTTATGTATTTGCGAAAGAAGTTATGTATTTCAAATCTGCGAAAGAAATGTAGAAACTGTCCCCACTCTGCCCTACTTATAGTAAAATTTATGTTTCCAAAATTATTGTTTCCTTAATTTTCAATTCCAATAATCGAAAACGTTAATTTTAAAAACTGCTTATATCTCGAAAGCCCCATTTTCGATAAAATACATGTTACATCCCAAAGAATAACTTATACTCACTTTTCAGCTAAATAGTTAAGGACTATTCAAATGAGCGCGAATTGTTAACAAATCAATTTAAACAATTAAATTTCAATCTATAGCTGCGTATCTACTAATAACGATTTTAAATCTAAACTCTAAATTTATAGGAGCTCATTATTTTTTTGGAAAATGACCTGGCGAACTTCGTACCGCCTAACGGTCAATGAATTTAATGATACCTTTTAACTTAACTTAATTTACTTCTTTACTTAAGTTCAATACGAAATAAAAATTCAATAAAAGTACAAAAATCAAGTATTTCAATGCCTTCTTTTATACAAGGCGGCGCAAAAATAACCTTACGATGTTTTTTGGCTGTAATTTAAAAAAAAAAATGAAAAACCTTGATTCTTCACCAATATTCCGCGTTCTGGAGCAGTGTAGCGTAACATTGTTTATTAACGTGTATTTCGCATGTGTTTACTACACAAATGTCACAACAGAACTGACATTAGGGGCCAATCGCAAAATTTATAGCATTTTCTGATAGGAGGATTACTTTTGCGCCACCTAAATTTTGTTTTGCGTGGATTTTTCGGGAATTTTCTTTGATATTCTTCTTGTTTGGCCGGAGACCAGTCCAAATTGTTGCGAATCATCGAAATCTGTCCAGGCTTTCTTGAGTTATAAGATTAGATACTAAGATCACTTTCTTTTATTATATAGATATAGCCACTACCAAGATTTAGAGTCGAAACTAAAAATGTTTATTGATAATTCTCTCTGACACCCAGACTCAGTCTCTTCTGTGGACTCGTATAAGTGTACGGCAAAATATTGCAACTCCTGGAAATCGGTGCATTCGTTCTTGATTTATCTATGTTCAAAATTGTACAGAGCTCTCCAAATCAGTTCAGCTTTGGAATGAAATATCTGGGTTTACCATCAAGCTTTAGGGTAAATCATTGTATGATCAGCTAAAATCAGTGTCAAAATTTACCGAAAGTCCATTGAAGCTCTGTCGAACGCTTCAAACGGGCAAACGGCAAATAGTTAAGACGAATTCGATGTATGTAGTCTATATTGCTACTATAAAAGGATATTTCCTTGCCTTTACGACTGTACTTTAGACAATTCACCAATTATTTCCACCGACGACGACGACGAAAGTGGTTCAATCCTAAGCTAGCATTGGTGGCGTTTTCAGGTGTGGTGAATAACGTATGATCGTAGAAACGATATTGCGATAATTTGATTGGAGAACATGCTAAAAGCCACGATCACGTTATTTCGAAGTCGGAAAACATACGGTATGTTTATCACCACTTTTTCTAATACCGTAATCCCTTTGGTTTGTGTGTAGGATTATGTATCCTTCGACTTCGATCCACAATTCAAATTCCATTTCTCAATTCAATCGAAATCCGAATCCATTCCCCATTCCAGCACCATAAATCTTCGGCGGTGCTCGTACACCGAACACAAAAGTAGGTATGCACGAGAAGAAAAGGAAACATCCATTCGCACACACATTCCGTTCGTAAAGCCATGAAATTTTTCAAACTGATTGATGACATCAAGGGACTCAGTTCTCTGAATGCGACAGTTAAAAAGTCTGTCCACAAACGCAGAGTGGATGAACTCCTTTTTGCACAATTTCCACATACTATACTTCTTCTTGGGATGCGCGGTGGCTATGCACGGTGTACGGTATACGGTGGCGAGGGGACGATAATGAGAATGGGGACTTCAACGAATGCTTTTACGTGAGATTGATGGAAGTTGCGACATTGCGAGCAGTTTCAAAATGAAGTTTACTCACATATAACGACAGTGAGATATGTGTGCGATACACTGGTGTATATTAACTGTACATACACTCTGTACACCACGCCACCCCCAACATATACGAATTGTCCCAAGGGGTGAGAAAAACCAAACAGCAGGACGACGACTAAGATGAGGGTGGATGGAGAACGGATGAAATCGAGGACGTTATCGGCCATAATAAACCCACAGCCACATACGAGCAACTGTGGCGCGCTGCTGGTGTGTATATGCGAGGAATTTGGAGTTTTTTTTTTCACGAACAGAGCGCGAGTGAGTAAAAAGGACGTAGGATTAAATCACCATACCACCGCATCTCACTGAACGGAACCATCCGCCCGCCATTGCTGCTGATTCGATTTCCCCGCGCGTCCTGTCCACGTTTGTTACGTTCCGCTGCCACTTCTGCCTAATGGGCATAGATATATATACTCGCCCTGTCATGTGTATACCCTCTATAGCCTATACGTATGTATATACAAAAATAAATGCAAATAAACCATCAGCGTGAGGGTTGTGCTACTACGGCGACGATTCAATCCCATCCGCCGGGTGAAGAGGATATTCGCGTTATTTTCGCAACCATGCCTTGGCGATATAATCGCAGTGGGTGATGCGAGCGCGAGGGACGAAGACACAGGACCGGCCATATAGTGATTCCAATACCACCTCCATTGGTTTTCTGTTAACGTACATAAATCGTCAACCACTGGGTCTCTCCTGCTGGCGCTCGCTTGGCTGCTTCGCTGTGTCGTATACCTTTGTTTCTTGTTGCAATGGATGGATAGGTATATTTTTTGGGGTGGCAATCCCCGGATCGCAAAATGTATCCGAGTGTGTGTGTACACTCACTATGCAAATGCGAGACGAAATATTGAAAGCCGAAATTCAAAATGGAAATTATTTCGCAGGGATACTATTTATGCTTTGGTACAATAAATGTCGCTTGCAGAAAATTTGTTGGTATACCATAATGCCTAAGAGGGCGCGCGCAAAAATGCCCGCACTTGACTTGGGGGTTGCGAATTAAGTGTAATAGTCCTGTGCTTGCTTTTCACGAAATCAAAAGTATGCTGCATATACGAAAATTAAGCCAACAGAATTGTTCCCCATTCGATTTAAAAATGTTTACGACGTCCTGCAAAATGGTTCTAACGGCGCGCGGTGGTGACAGACACAAGAAGACAAAAAAAAAATTTATTTTAACATAAAGTTTCTAATGCATAAAAGGTGTAGGTATCTACCTACCATGGGCTTAATGTAACATACAAAAAACCGACCAAGTGCGAGACGGACTCGCCCATGAAGGGTTCCGTAGCAGCAAGTAACATAACATAAAAGTTCTTGTAGTTCGTTGTAACTTTGATCGATGTTTTAATAAAAGTGTAGTTTTTTAATTAAGTTATTAATAAGTAAACATTATAATTAGGTACCTAAAGGATGGGATTTAGATCTAACTATATGCGAGCCCATATAGGTTCAGGGTTTATGTTTATGAAATTAATTTTTTTTTTTTTTTTTTATTTACTATTTTTATATTTAAGTTGATTGTATGAAAGGTAAATTGCGGCTTACGATTTATGACGTATATAAAAAAAAACTACTTACTAGATCTCGTTCAAACCAATTTTCGGTGGAAGCTTACATGGTAATGTACATCATATATTTATTTTAGTTGTATCATTCTCTTATTTTAGATGTTACTTTGGAAGTGCTTCTCGCGCAAACTATTCAGTTTAGAAAATAATGATATAAGAAACCTAAATATCATTTTTGAAGACTTATCCTTAGATACCCCATGCGTATGGGTTTCATAAAAAAAAATTGAGTTTCAGTTCTAGGTATATTTTTATAAAATTTTAATGGAGTTCACAGAATACATCTACTTACCAAGTTTCAACAATATAGTTCTTAAAATTTCGGAAAAAAGTGTCTGTGACACACGAACGGACAGACAGACAGATAGACAAGACGAATCTATAAGGGTTCCGTTTTTTTGCCATTTGGCTACGGAACCCTAAAAAGAAATTAAAATGGAAAGCTTTGTGCCATTGCAACAAAATTTTTCGTTTTTTAAATCTGACCCACCGCAATTGCTTTTAAACAATGCATCTCTATGTTGAAAATGCAGAGGAAATACAAACTTACTCTTCCCAGCTATTGCTGTCTCTGCGCTCGCAAAGAGGGCATTAGTTTATTTTTGCCAATGAATTACCTACTTACTTTTTTTTACGAACAAATCGCCCGATAAATAAGAAAGGTGACTCTCTAAACTGCGCCAACTATAGAGGCATCTGTCTCCTGAACATGTCTGCTGTACTGTGTGAACGCCTGAAACCATTCGCCAACGATCAGATAGGTCCCTATCAGTGCGGTTTTAGGCCCGGTAAGTCCACGACCGATCAAATATTCACACTACGGCAGATCCTGGAGAAAACCCAAGAAGTCCAGATCGATAGGTACTCACCATCTTTTTATCGATTTTAAGGCCGCATATGACAGCATTTATAGAGACGAGCTATACAGAGCCATGTCTGGTTTTGGCATACCTGCCAAACATGTCAGGTTGTGCAGAATGACGATGGAGAATGCTCGCTGCTCCGTAAAGGTCGGAAACAATCTCACCGAGACTTTGGATGTCAAAAAAGGATTTGGACAAGGCGACGCGCTGTCACGTGACTTCTTCAACATCATTCTTGCGAAAATTGTGCGAAACTCACAAGCCAACACCAGAGGCACAATTTTCCAAAAGTCTGTGCAACTGCTTGCATACGCTGACGACATTGACATTATTGGCACAACACAGCGAGCTGTCATTGGTGCGTTTGCAAGTATTAGTACAGAAGCGGCAAAAATGGGTTTAGTTGTGAATGAGGGTAAAACAAAATTTATATGCTGTCAAAAAGAAGGGACACACGACATCGACGAATCGGGCAGAACGTCACGATAGACAGCTATAACTTTGAGGTAGTTAGGGACTTTGTCTACCTCGGATCCGCTATTAACTCTGAAAATGACATCACATCAGAAATCAAGCGAAGAATCACACTTGCCAACCGCTTTTTCTTTGGCCTAAGACGGCAACTTATAATTAAGGCCTTGTCGAGAAATACTAAGGAAACTCTGTATAAGAACCTCATCATCCCAGTCCTGCTTTATGGTGCAGAAGCATGGGCGCTATCAAAGGCGGATGAAGATCTCCTTGGTCGTTTCGAACGCAAAATTCTTCGAGTGATTTTTGGTCCCGTTTGCGTTGACGGGCTTTGGAGGAGAAGATTTAACAGCGAACTCTACGAGCTGTACAGCGACATCGACCTAGTCAGAAAAGTACGCATCAGTCGTCTAAGATGGCTGGGACATGTAGAGCGAATGGACACCAACGCTCCGGCCCGAAGAGTCTTCGATTCTAACCCGGAGGGAGGGAGGCAGTAGAGGAAGACCTCGCCTTAGGTGGCGCGCGCAAGTGGAAGGGGACCTCAACCAACTTGGAGTGCGCAACTGGAGGCAGTTAGCCAAAGATCGCGCTAACTGGAGAGGCGTATTGGTTGAGGCCCAGGTCCACCCCGGACTGTAGCGCCACCTTAAGTAAGTAGGTAAATCGAATAAGAGCAACATTTTGAGACTATATTGACAATTTTTTACTGTAGAAACAATCGAAACGTTAGTCAAAAAGGCATCGATAAAGACAACTTGTACAATATATTGACATACATAGGTATGTGACAGGTGGCAGAGTTTTGGACATTTGTGTTTGAATCGGCCAGTAGCTGTCATAAAAACAGATTTACAACTGAATTAAAATTTTACTTGTCTGCCTTATTATTCGACTGGACACAGGGAGGGTTATATGTGTTTCGCGCGTATCCTATGTACGTTCCTACGTGACGCTCTGTGGCCTTAATGGCTTGACCGATTTTGAAGAGTGAGGTGTCTTTAAATTGGTATTCTTTACCAGAGTGTTAGGTGCTAAACAAATAAATATAAAAATATATAATACAAAAAAAAAAACAGTCAGTTGGGTTTTTTGTTTTTTTTAAATTAACATTTTGTTATTAAGTATACGTATACCTAATGTTTTCATTGCAATTTTTGTACTTTTTTTGTTTTAATAGAAATATAATGGAACAAATTCTTTTTGTATTTGTAAAGTTCAATTGGCCGTTTATACTTTAATACTTTTGTATTTGTTTAATTTTATGGCTCATTGTTTCGTTAAAATATATTATTCAACTTTTCACTACTTTAAAAGATGTAATTTATCTTAATATGTATATAAACCTTCAAATATCTGCTTAAATAAAATCGAAAATAGTCAGAGCTAATAACAAATTACCTGACGATAGTTTAATGCTATGCATTTATAAATGCTGCGTTCAGACTAAAACACGTGCCGAGCAAATGGAAAGTTGCGGATGTAATAAGGGTTTTAACTTTTAAAACCAGGAAAACCGTCAAATGAAGTAAAATCGTATAGACCAATTTTCCTTCACCCAGTAATATCGAGAGAAGACTGCTAAGGCAACAACAACCGGTTATAGAAGACAATAATCTTATCCCTGACAACCAGTTTGGGTTCAGAACCAAGCATTCGACTATTGACCAAGTGCATAGAATTACTGACGTAAACGAGAAAGCATTTGAAGAAAAAAAGATATGCTCAAGCGTATTCCTTGACGTCTCACAAGCCTTTGATAAGGTCTGGCAGGACGGCTTACAATTGAAATTAAGACAAGTTTTCGCCTTTTTGATATTCTAGAATCAAATCTCTGGATATACTCTTCCGTGTTAGAAATGGAAAGGAATAATCGGAGCTTAAATAAATTTCGGACGGCGTACCGCAAGGAAGCGTCCTTTGGCCGCTTTTCTATCTATAATATATTCGCGATATACCAAGAGAAGGTGGCACTACCCTTGCTATGTTCCACGACACCGCTATCCTACCAGTAGGTACATAATACAATCGAAGAAACGACTGCAAATCGCACTGAATAAGATGAACGAATGGACGAGGGACTGGCGGATCGCCCTCAACGAAACTAAGTCTGATTTGACAATTTTTCTAAATTTGGCCCGAATACCCTTTGCAAACGAGGCCAAATACCTGGGAATGACACTCGACGCAAAGCTGAAATGGAACTCATGCGTGAAAATGAAGCGTAAAGAACTTTGATATCAAAATATAGAGAAATGCTGGTTACTCGGAAACATTCCCAGCCCAGTACCGAGAACAAACTGTTTTTATACAAGCAAGTAATAGCGGCGGTGTGTACCTACGGTGTACAACTTTGGGGTTGTACCAAGAAACCAAATGCCAATATTCTACAAACTTTTCAAAATAAAGTGCTTAGAGAAATTGTACAAGCACCAAGCACCATAGGGATCTCGGAATTCCAACAATTGAAGCTGAAACTAGAAGCTTCGCGTCAACAATACAGTCCGAAAAATTTTGGACGAGAACAATTTATTGCGCCGGCTACAAAGAACGAAACCGTTCGACTTGGCAAGATAAGATTAACCGCGTCTAAATTGCGGAACATGCTCTATCTTTCATTGGAAAGTAAACTGTCAAAAGTTGTTATTTCGTGATAGAAAAATTAACTTTTGTTTTCTCTTTCGAAAATATCTATACGGTTTCTAAAATGTTGTGTTAGTTTAATTAGTTTAGCAATATTATTAGGTTCATATAATGCTACGGAATTGAATGCAGAAGTAATTATAAATTCCGCAAAGACAAATATAACGCGGAAAAAAAGCGCTTCTTTTTTCAATAATTTTTTTTTAACGGAAAAACTTTAATAATTTATTTTCACACAACCGGCTAAAATGCTCAAAACTATCTGATTCATAATTTGTTCTTGTAGGTATTTATTAATTCCGTGACGACGGAACGCCGCTGCCGACTCCTAAACTATTCTACCGATTTAAATTAAATTTTGTGTATGTGTAATTGTGTATCGTAGGTTGCAATTTGAAATATAGGGATATGTGGCGCTGTTGTCGATAATCTAAGCCACTCAACTGATTTAAATTAAATTTTGTAGGTGTATATGGTTGGTTGTAGTTTGAAAGATAGGGTATGCACATTTTTTCAATTCATTCAATTTAACTCTTAAAGTGAAGACTTATATGGGCAAACTTAACCTGGGGAGTGAACTGCTAAAGCTTGGTCTTACACAGACACTAGACTACTGGATCAGTTGATTAAATGAAACAAGTATACCTAACTAATTATTGCTAATCGGAGACTGTACCTTCACAGCCTAACAAAAATATGAGTACCCTCCGACTGTAAAAAAAGTTAGGTAATAGGCATATACAATATAAATACCTATATTCTAAGTTCTAACTTCTAGAACTCCAAATTTCTTACAACAATGTTACATGCATAAGACTTAACCCAGTTTGCACAAGCCTGATTAAAATATGTCTTCATTGTTTCAAAGACACTACGGTCTAACGGTTGCAACTTGTGAGAGCAGTGAGGTGGGAATGTGAGCAACACACTGCCGCCTTCTTTGCAGTAGTTAACAATTGATAGAGAAAGATGGAATTGGTGATTATCAAGAAGGACCAATTTTCTATTGCTCTGAGTGGCACTGGTATGCTTGACGAGATGTTCAATGAAGTTTAAGAACTCTGAATGCATTCATCCTGATTTATTAGCAGCTCGAATACTGCCGATTGGACCTCTTTTAAGAAACAGTGGGTCGTTCTTTTTTCTTTAGAGAGAATATGAACATTGTTAGGATTGCATTGCCATTGACAGAAAGGCACACGGTAACTAGAGTACCACGCTCCGCGGATAAAATGGCTCCGATTTGTTTCTTTCCTTTTTTTGCGATGAACTTTTTGGACAGTATGGTTAATCCTGTTTTGTCGATTTTTCATTTCATTTTAAATTCATTTTTATTATTTCTTTCTTTAACTTACATACTAGACAAAAACGATTAAATCTAATTTAAAAGTAACATTTATCTTATTCTAGCTTACTGGCTCTTATCGAGCGCTCTAAACTTAACAATATGCTTAAAATTATTGCCTTTCGGCCTTAAATCTATCTATATCTATGATTTGTTTTGTTTTTTAATTTCCAAGAAACTTTAGAAAACTTGGATTCTCCCTGTTTTGTCGATATTCTATGTAATGTGGCTCAAATTTGAAGCGGCTCATAACATCATGAAAATTATTAAAAAAATTGTAGACGTTTGGTTTGTTAAAATTAATAGCCCTTGATAAACTTGTTGCTTCCAGTTTTGGAATGGCAAGAGTTAAGTTGCGTCTCATAAAGGACATAAGCCATTCCTTACGACCCATTCCATTCGCCATCCAGGAAGCAGGCACACAGGTGTATATAATCATCCAATTTTTCCTATCATTGAAAATCTAATATTGTTTAGAATTAATACTTCGTACTCAATCGAAACTCTTAGAGAAACAACGTCGCCAAGGTAATTTTTTATATAGCTTTTGTTTTGCGGAAAAAAGGACCAAGAGTCACATGGCAGATGTTATAAGACTTTGTAACACCTCGAACGGATCTACCATGTCTTAAAACGTCTGCTGCTACATTTACAAATGCCTCTTTTGGAATCATGCCACGAGAGGTTTTTCTGATTCCTTGGCGCGGCATTTTGCATGAATATATTCCTTATGTTGCTAACTTTTTTGACTTAAAATGAAAACATCAAAAACTGTCACGTCGAGAAATTTTGAGTGGACGGTTGTAACTTATACTTTATACAACTGTGCTCACAAAAAATGTTACAACCGTCCAACCCTTATTTTTATATTCAAAATGAAATAAAAAAGAAATTAGTCGATGGACTATGGTACTATGATAATATAGCTTTTATAAACGTAAATCTTATACTTACGAAATATGATGAAAAAAACATTCACCCAAATAAAACACGTTCGCATTTGAATTTCATTTCATTTCAACTTGGTTACTTTATTTGACATATAGGAGTATACACTGAACCGTAATCTTTTTTTTTTTTTTTTTTTTTTCTGTATTTAGAACATACTTACAAGGAATTCTGCATTTAAAAATTAACGCAGAGAGGTCTACCGTCTACGTTTCCCTAAAACCTAAGTTTATAACCGACCAGGCGTTACTCTCGTACTCACTCTCCCCTACTTGAATGTTACTTGTTCATATCGCCGCTTAGCCCTTTTTTATAACATTCAGTCGGGTTTTTTGTTTTTTTAAATTAACTTTTTTTATTTTTTCATTGTTAGCCTATGAGACTCCGGTTAAGAATACGAATCTAGTGACACCTCTTTAATAGTATTACAAAGATTTGCCTTTTAAATTTCTTAATACAATTCAACTGCAACACAATAGGTAGGTACAATTTAACATCCCCATTTAGAGAGAGAAGTTTCACATCTGGTGTGTGGTCACAAGCACGCTTTCAGTTTTTTTTTTTTGAGAACACGTCGTCCGATTTAAGCTTCTTTGTTGTGTTTGTCGCCTAAGGAAGGTTCATACGTAAGAATTCATTCATGAACATTAATCTACCAAAACATTTTGAACTGAATATTTTCTTTTCTTTTTAATTTTAATCGTATATCTAAGTTGCAGTGAAATAATGTTTGTCAAAAACTTTGCCTAGTTTTCTTGATTTCGGACAATTTCTTAACGGAAACCATATTTTTGTGGTAATGCAATTGGATTTTCGGTAATTTGGAAAACTTTGATTATTTATTTTTGATATCTCCAGTATGCAAATATTACTAGCGGTAACAACACGTTGTTTCAACGTACCTATAACCTCGTATTTAAGAACATTGAAAACGCTTTTTCTCGACATCATGGCAGCTAAAATTCTGCACTATGAAAACGAAGCCCTTTACAAGATAATTAAGTAACAAAGTTCCTTAGCACAGCTGGTTTTATATAAATTAAATATGCTATATATATATTCAGGACTTAAAAAACGCGAACTGGGCAGTTTTTCGTTCAGAAATAAAAAGGAAACTTCGAAACGTACCTATTAGCTTAAAAAGAGTCACTAGCAAAGGAGATGTTGATAATATTGTTCATCAATTTTCTGAACATGTGCTAAGTTCTGCTGATTGTAGCGTACCGAAAGCTGAAAAGAAATATTTTTGTGTAAAACTTCCGGGTCATGTTTTGGAACTCATACGACTGAGAAATATGCATAGGCGTAACTGGCAAAGGTATAGACAACCTATTTCTTAAAGTCATATAAAGCTTCTCAACAAACAAATAGTCAAGTTCATTCATAATAAACGCAATGAAGAATGGAACTCTAAGCTTATGTCATTAGATAAGGCTTCTAAACCTTTTTGGAATATTGTGAAAGTTATTAAAACTAAAAATACGCAAATTCCTTGTCTTGAAAGTGGCGGTAACGTATATTACACTGACCTTGACAAAGCCAATGCACTCCGCGACAAATTTGCTGAAAATCATTCTGTTTCACAACATCTAGGAGATGCAAACACAGACTTACTTGTATCCAACTCCCTGCAGACACTAACCTCTACTGTAGCGGAAACACCGGCGATTGAGTTTGTTAGCGAAGCAGATATAAAATACTTAACAGATAATTTAACTGTTAAAAAAGCTGGTGGTCTGGACCATTTAGGAAATATTTATTTAAAAAACCTACCTAAGATTGGTATTAAATACTTAACTTATTTAATAAATGCGTGCCTGAAATTCCAATATTTTCCAACTGCCTGGAAGGAAGTAAATGTTGTACCCATTCCAAAAGCAGGAAAACCAGCTAACAATCCCGAAAGTTACAGGCCTATTAGTTTGCTAAGTAGTGTAAGCAAAATTTATGAAAAAGTACTCAAGGATAAATTGTTAAAAATAATTGATTATCGAAATATTTTCCCTAATGAACAGTTTGGTTTTAGGCGTTATCATAGTACTTGCCACCAAATTCTCAGAATTTGCAATACTATAAAGGCAAATCGTGGCGTAGGAAAATCGACGGGATTGATACTTCTCAATATTGGAAAGGCATTTGACACCGTTTGGCACAACGGCCTTTTATAAAAAATGCTTGATTTAAATTTCCCTGTATTCCTTTGTAAAATTGTCCAAAGTTTTTTGTCTGGTCGTAATTACAGAGTGTATGTCAATGATAGTTCATCGAGTTTACTAGATATTACCGCAGGTGTTCCCCAAAGTTCAGTTCTTTGGCCGGTACTATATAACTTGTACACATCAGATATCCCATCCTTACCGGAATTCGAAATCGCTGTATATGCCGACGACACTGCAATATATTCGTCGCATGAGTTTGGTCTCACCATTGAGACGAATCTACAAAATGCGGCAGAAATATTAAGAAGATATTACAGTAAATGGAAAATAAAAGTAAACGCGGAAAAGATCCAAGCTATCTTTTTTACAAGAAAAAGAAAGTCTTGTTTCTTACCGTCGAACCACTTATTAATAAATGGTAATCAGATAAATTGGGTACCGGTTGTTAAATATTTAGGCGTTCATCTTGATAGTAAACTAACCTTTAAGGAACATACTGCAAGGATATTACATAAAATATGTATAGCAATTAAGATGCTGTATCCTTTTGTTAATAAGAATTCTTTATTGTCAAACGAGAATAAAATGTTGATACACAAAGTTATATTCCAGGCAATTTTGTTATACGGCTGTCAAGTTTGGGGAAAATGTGCTGATTGCCATGTCAAAAAATTGCAGATTCAGCAAAATAAGTTATTAAAAATGATGTTGAACCTCCCTTGGCACTACTCCACCTCTGCTCTACATAACAGAGCTAATGTTGAATTGATCTCCGATAGAATTCGAAAACTTGTCGGAACGCTCTTGATCAGATGCAACTTCTCTGATAATCCTCTAATAAATGATTTGAATAACAATTACCAATAATAAGACTGACTTACCCATGCTCTTTTCCAGATATCTTAATTTTGTATATGTGTATTTTTGTTAATTTTTTTATTCGTTAAATTATTTATTTATTTGTTTTTATTTATTCATTTATTTATTTATTTATTTATTTATTTGTTAATTTATATAGATATTTGTTAAATTTTTGTTAATTTAATTATTTATCTTTGTTAATTTCTTATTCGTTAATTTATATACTTATTCGTCAAATTATTTATTTATTAAATTATTTATTTATTTATTTTTTGTTTTATCTATTTACTTATATATTTATTTATTTATTTATTAAATTATTTATTTATTTATTGATTTGTTAATTTATATACATATTTTTTGAATTTTTGTTAATTTATTTATTTATTTGTTAATTTACCCAAATGTGAATTGAATAACTTACTTGCTAGTATTAGACATTAAATTTTCAAAATTACCAATTCAAATTTTATTTATTTTTTCTTTATTTTATTATTTAATTTTTTTTTTCTCCTTAAATGTAGGGTTTTCTAGTTGTTTCCCTTAAAAAAAATGTTGATTTTATAAAATTGTATTTAAAATATTTAAGATTATTTCAGTTGAAAGATATACAACCCTACATATCATATCTCTGTACTTTAAATTGTGTGATGGCTCTCCTTTGTAATTTTATAACTGTAAAAATAAATACAAAAAAAAAATTTGCTATAAAAACAAAATTTTCCTATATTTTGACCACTAGATTTGCTTTGCAGAGAAAAAAAAATAAAAAAGCAGCTACCTATGTAAAAGCAATATCGGACAAATCCCTCAACAACCACTGCAAATGCACCTACCCCTAAGCATGTGCGGTATTCGAATGACCAAAGACCACACCCCTGCACAAGTAATATGACCCTCGCATCCCTTATGATCCGCATATAGGAAACAGCGATTTCCACCAACCAGAATTCTGAAAAATATTTATTTTTCCCTTCGAAAATGTCCTTTTTTAAATCGAAAAATGGAGGATCTGTATATGTTTTCTTTGCTTCCATCTAACAACAGGACTCTGCATTCTTCTCACATGGTAAGGAAATCAGTTGTTAAAAGAAAAGGGTCTCTGAGCAACTGATCAGGATTAGAAATTATTCGCAAGGAAGGTATACCTACCCCGTAATCAAATTACAAAATTGTAAAAAAGAAAGTCCCCAGACGTAGATGTATCCCTTCGGCTCTCACATATTTGCATTTCCCAGTGCACCCTGCACCCTTTCGCAAATTATCCTTTCGCAGATGCAAGCCGGGGATTAATTTTCTTTATTCAAAAGCGAAATGGCATATGCAGACGTGATTCTTGCGCATGGTTTTTGCATATACCAACAATTTAATTGATCAAATCTGCATCGTGGGAAAGGAACCCTAAGATGCTGTGACCCAAATGTAGCACAGTCCTTTTTTATTAATCAAAATCTATTGTAATCAATTGTGATAAGGGAAAGTGCAATTTCTTCCAGGGGTTCAGTTGAGTTTGATGAAAATCACAAAAGGAGCGGCCGCGCCAAAAATTATTACCCATGCAAATTGCGACATTTGCAGTCAACGTATTTACTGTCTACTAACCCTTGTTTATTATCGCCATTTGAATGTCCGTATATCCATTATCTACGGCTGGCATAAATTTTAAGAAAATTGTGCTTATGGCGCTCGGAGGATGTGTTTCCAGTAGAAGGTATAATAAATTTTCAAATTGGCTTAAAAGCCTATCACTATATCGCACCATGTGTATTAAAGACCATGCTTTTAGGGGATGATTTTTTTCTGTGAACCCCCGCATTGTCGATTCTGTTTGATATTTACAAGAATCCTTTGGCATTCTCAACATGTGCAATTTCTCTTCGAATTTTCTTGGCACAATCGATCGTCCGGGAATGATTACAAAATCGGACAGTTGAATTATTTACATTTCAGTTATGTATCGGAATATCAACTCTTGTCGAAATTTTTTGAACATGGCATTCACACTTCAGAGTCCTTCCATTCTTTTCCATGTCAAAAGTTATTCATACGAAGCTAGAAACTCTTACAGATTGCCTGCCTACTTTTACAATGAAACGTTTTTTTTATTGTATTCCAGATTAAAATATTCAAAATATCGCTCTGAAAAATCCGTAAGGATGCTTCACACACTAGGTGGTTTGACAGCCCTTCTAACGGTCAGACGGGGTGAATACGAATTTTTATATTTCACCATTGGTGAAGCTAACTCAGATGTCTATCTTTGCATCGCTCCTGGAAGGCGATGAGCCGAAAAAATTAAGGGTACTTGGTGTTTTCCGTATATCGAGGTCCTTTATCAGTACTTCAAATAGTTTGATGGTGGTAAGCGATTATTTTATGTTTTTATGCATGACTTGCCTGTTGAGCGTGCATTGAAAAAAGCGCGTAAAATGTTTGATTACGTTTGCCGAAGGCCCAGGTAGCTAGTGCGGTAAGATCTAATTATTACCTACTACAAAAAATAAATAGTAATAATAATAATTTTATTACATAGGGGTCTACCAATTCATGAAACGCTTCATCAGGAGAATATAACTTGATTCGTTAACTCCTGTTTTTGTATGAGTAGAGTAGGTGAAGGTCAATTTTATGCTTTCGTGGAAATGATTTTTTAAAGTCGGTCGAATGATGTAGGTATAGGAAAAGAGAGAGCATCTTGTGACAATAAAAATGACCGCAGGAAGTATCCCACCTGTTAGCATAATTAAACAATGTGTTCCTGGTTCCCTTAGCTTATATAATAAAATGACTGCTGGTTTTGTAAGACGGGAAAATATTTTCACTGTCCACTTAGTTTCCATCGCAAATGACAGACAATATTCTAAAATACGAGCACTTTTCTGAACTTGTGAACGACATCAGAGGGGCTTCCGTTCCTGTGGCACCTGTGACACCTGTCAGTTGACATCTTAAACAGTGAGGTTTGCATCATCGAAAATAAAAATAAATATAAATATGCCAATGCAAAAGGAGACAGACAATATGATATATCATGTAGATTTCTTCTGAACAAGATGGTCGATTGTGATGCAATAAAAACTAAATCCTGCTCTGTGTTGATTTCTACGTTTTCCTAGAAAATCATCAAATTGGCTGGGTAGTTCTAATGTGATGTGTATGGTCGAATCCACATATAAAATGACAAACTTGATAATTTGTTTGGAGTATATAGATTTTGCTGAAAGATTTTGGTTTAGGTTTAAATTTTCGTCTCATTCTTTGGTTGAGAAAATCCACAGCCTTTGTTGATACGCCACCACAGTGGTCCAAAATAACTTTTTTGGTTGCAAAAATCATAACTTTTGAACGCATAAATATAACGGTACAATTTTTTTCCTTCTTGAAGGAAATTTCCAGGCCTATAAAAAAAGTAGGTACTTTACAGGGTGTTTCTAAGTCTTAGGCGAAGGTAAGATTTTCTTTGAAAAAGGAATTAACAGATAAAAGAATTTAAGAACAACTTTAATAACAAAGTTAGCCGGACCAACGAACTGTTACAGTTTGATAGGCCATCGTTAAATCTCAAATCTCAAAAATGACGATACGTATATGTAGAGGCTGCGGAGACAACGAGCACGAGGAAACAACTCACTTCATCTTTCATTGCCCGAATCTATGACACTTGAGGAACAGAACACTTGGATGGTATTACTTTCATGACTTACTTTGTCTCTTTCTAATGTCTCACTGTCTGATCTTTATAGGTTTTTGAGGACATTGGGATGGCTGAACAGCGTCTATTAACCACAAAGGAGAGGGGAAGAAGAACACCGATGCAACACCAATGGTCGACCCCAACAAGGGCATCACAGTGGGTCCACGAGGACCTAAGTGGGGTAGCGCAGGGTTCTCCCTGCTGTACCTACCCGTTTACCTAACCTAACCTTATAAAAAGTAAAATTAAAAAATCCGAAAAATCCGACTAGGCTGTAAAAAATATTTCAAAAGATTAAAACAAGGCACTTCACTTTCAAATATATATCTAACTGACTAAGCTGAGCCGGCTAACTTCGTTCCGCCCAAATCTATGTTTATAAAAATTTAGCCTTTAAATTGTGTTCGTTTGTCACCAATTCACGTCTTAACGCATTTACCGATTTTAACCAAACTTTAACACATCTTTGGTATTGGTCTTGTGATATTTGCGAAGTTTGGTTGCAAATGATAAACGTATGTTTGTGTAATTTGTTTACAAAAAACGGTTGTTGTCGATATCCTAAACCACTCAACCGATTTAAATGACATTTTGTGGCTGGTTACAGTTTGAAGATAGGATACTATTTTGGTATGATGGGTAAAAGAGACTGACGTCCGTATGTGCGTGCACCCATAATTCGGGAATGGATCGTGGTTCGGTAAAGATTTGGTCTAAAAAACTAAAAAAAAAAAAATGTTTCGTCAAAAACAAAAAGCAAAAATGTTGTGGACAACTTAATCACTATTATTTTTATTTAAAGTAGGTATGTGTTTTTTTATAAACTACATTTTTTGTTTTGTCCTGAGTAGTAGTATAAATAAACGAATTCAGAAATTCCGTCGGATAATTGACAGCGTCATCTTGATTTGTGACCATGTCTACTGATTGATACGTTACAATCTCACCAGGCACATCAGTTAAAATATCCGCATTCAATTGGCCGACGTCCTTATTTTTGGCAGCCAATATTGCTCTTTCAGCTTACCAAATGTGATTTTTATAATTTTGCGCAATTTTTGGAAAAACACTTGAAACCAATTGTTGTTTTGTTTGTGCGAAATCACAAAAATTATCTGGTAAAGTGATTAATCCAGTATTATCAATAGGAATCTGTCCATTTCCTATCGACAGTAATTGCCTAGGAAATTCGTCAGCCGATGGGTCATTTTGTATTTGTACTCTCACATTTGTTGTTAAAGTGAGTGTTTGTGCATTTCTCCATGAATTTGATGACTTTAAACCAGTGGCGTAAAAAGGGGGGGCAAGGGGGGCACAGGCCCCGGGCGGCACTTTGCTAGGGGCGGCAATTTGAACCAGTTAAGTTTCTTTTTTTTTTTTAATTCTTTAAATATATAATTTACATTATATATGTATTTATTAATATATGGCAAGTTCTGGTTAGAGACCTATATGCACCTACTGTACTATGTTATAAGCTCTTACAGTTTGCAAGATGTTTGAGTATGAGGACAAGCGTGGTAGAAGTTTCTGTTTTTTGATTGCAATCGATATCCTTACAAATACGAGTTTATTTAAGAATTCAGACATTTATTTTTGAATTTGAAGTTTTAAACTGAATATCCCGATGGACCTGTGTGGGGATGTAAATGAATGTTGAAAAAAATAAGAAGTGGGCAATATTTGCAAAAAAAAAAAAAAAAAGTTTTGCCTTGCTGCTATCTCATTTCTAATGGAAGTGCGGGATTTAAAAAAAATAATATGAACACAGATCGGTTTTGAGTAGTAGTTTTTGAGAAATAATTAAAAAATTGATTTATTCAAATTTTTGGAGAAAAACTAAATAGGGGATCTTATTTAAAATACCTATATTATCTTTAATGTGTTTTTCAAACAATAGCGTTAGAGAGGTTTTTTTAAAACTACGCAGACAAAACCGTACCAAATTTGCAATGTTTAGTTTGAATAATACCTACTATTGCCTAACTATTTAGCCGAAAACTGACTACCTACATATAAGTAATTGTTCGGGATGTAAGCATTATTGGGTTTTAGAGTCTTATCGAAATTAAAGTTGGGGTTTTTGAGATATAAGCAGTCTTTAAAATTAGCGTTTTCGGTGATTCGAGTTTAAAATTAAGGCCACAATAACTTTGAAAATATAAATTTTACACTAACTACCCATTTTGGTCAAAATCTTAATCGCCTTTTCCTAGAAAACTGAAGAAATACTTTTTTCCAAAAATCTATTGTACGATAATGAGTTTGGTACGTTTCGCTTAAATTGTTGGGAAAATTGACGTTTCGCCGGGTTGGCGAAATGATCAATCTGGGAAATAGTAAAACGGCGAAACAATATTTCGTTGAAAAATTATCAAATCAACAAATTGCCCAATGATTTTTACAAAATGATCAAAAATCATTTCAAACAAATTGCGAGAGATAAATACGGCCATTAGTAGGTAATCGCGTAATAATTGACAAATTTTACGAATAAAAAACCAAATTACCAGTTCAGGATTGCAAAATAAAGGAAATATTTAACGCCTAAAGGAAAACAAAGAAAAGCCGAATGAATCTTGGAAAATAATGGTAACCCTACGATAAAATAGACAAAAATTGAGCCTGCTATTCAGTTAGAAAAGACCATATTACCTTAAAAATTAGTTTTTGTTTTCGAAATATTTCGAAATTTCAAAAGTAACGTTATTCGATTCCAGAAATTTTACCAAGTTTACAAAGGTTTTTTTTAGTGTGTAAAAAAATTACGGGGCGGCATAAATTGGGTCTGCCCCGGGCGGCTCCAACCCACGCTACGCCACTGCTTTAAACATGCCTTTAATTCATCTGCTGGAGTTGAATGGGGTATCACTGGCAGTGTTTATGCAAAATATCGTCGGCCATAGCACACAACACGCCGTCACCAGTCCGCAGCGCTTCGAACGAAGTAGGGCCACAAACATTGATCAAACGCACTCTCAAATAGAAGCATTCGTTGTTTTTCGGGTGAACTATGTATATTCTACCAATTGCATCACTACTACTAGGTACTTAACCTTGTTTCCGCCGCTTGAACTTCTTCGACGACGCATTCCAATATCGGGGCATTTTGCAATAAGTAAGTGTTCGTGCAAACTCGTGGCTTCGGCAAGTGTCAAAAAATTGGTTAATGTTGTTGCTCGTTACTCACGAATGAGCAGAGTATCAAGATTGTTACTCGCTCATTTTTCGTAACAACCCCTACTTGAAAACTCAGGTAGGTAGGTACTATAGGTAAAAAAAATTTCAAAATTGTTCACAATAACAATTTACTCGGAAAATAATTGAAATCATTGACAACAACAATTGCTTTTAAAATTTATTTTTGTATTTGAAATATCACTACTCGATTTCTATAATTTTTTTTTTTTTTTTTTGTTTGTTTCAAAGTGTATTTCCCCATACAAACTTTCATGACCTTTTTCATCCCCTCAAAGTTTTCACGCAAATGATATATAGACCAATAGCAAATATGTGTGAAAGTTTGGTTCAAATCGGTAAATGCGTTAAGGCGTGAATCGACGACAAACAATTTTAAGGTTTTCTTTTTATATATATAGATAGGCAGTCGGCGGCTGCGCATATTTTTGTCAGATTATGTAGGTAGTCAATTATAGTTATACTTGAAAGTGTCTTGCTTTAATCTTTTGAAATCCTTTTTACAGTCAGTCGTTTTTTTTTTTTTTTTTTTTTTTTTGAATTAACTTTTTTATTTTGTTTTTTTTTTTGCTTTTTCTTATTTTACATTTGTATAGTTATTTGTTTAGCCTATGACAATCCAGGAAAGGATACCAATTTAATGACACCTCACTCTTCAAAATCGGTCAAGCCGTTTGAGCTACAGTCGGGTTTAAATGGGTTTAGCTGTGAATAAGGCTATAAAGATTTAATTCAATTACTATCCAATGTAGTCGCAGTAACTTAGTGGTTAGTGTGTTAGACTGCTATGCGGGGGTCCCAGGTTCGAATCCCGCAAAAACCCAATTCCGACTTAGGGTTTTTTTCCGCTGCGCTACCTCTCGCGAACGTCTGACAAACATCCGAGAGTATAAATGTCTTGAAAGAGCTTCTCAATTAGCCGTTCGGAGTCGGCATAAAATTGTAGATCCCTTCCATTCGTTCCAAAAATGAGAAACTCATACAAAACGAATGGTTGTGAGAAGCTAGGCCTAGGGTCTCTCCGGACCTGTTGCGCCAACTATTTATTTATTTTTTACTATCCAATATGGTTTTATCTTTAAGTCCAATTTTCGAACATTTTATTCAGCAGCTGCGACCATATTGTTGCAAATGTAGACGTCCGATATTTGTGGTTGGAAATTCATCCATAGATGTGAGATCAAAAGATCCAGTTGGCAGGACCATTACGCGAAATTATATGCACACATCGAAGTTGAAGCACTATAACACGGGAATGCCTATCAAATGGAAATGTCAGCAATCATAATTCTCTATTGACTGAAAGTTGTGGTTGGCACCACCGATTCCAGCTGACCAAATACCAGGTTTCCTTGCTCATCTTCGCAGCACGGGTTAGGGTCTTGTTGGCTTGCTACGTTCTTTCTCTATTTTTGTAGATCTTCGTAACATCTCTTCAGGAAATTCCGATGTTCTTCCCTTAATCCTTGCTCCATTGATTAGAACAGGGGCGAACGCGAATCGACCTCAATTGGTTGGCAGATGCATTTACACCAATAGTTTGACACAACTCCCAAATAACGTCGAATTGTCAAAAGTAAACGCGTGTTCCTTTATTTTGCGACTGAATCGCTTCAAAATACAGGATATCGAATTTTATATGCAAATCGAACGAGGGGGATTACTCAGAACTCAGTAAAATGCCGGAAATCACAATGACAGGACCCAATCATTATTTTTCCTTGCACAATGTTACCTGACCCTTTTTCAATTTAGCCCAAAATCAATCTGCAAATAGTGAATTGCATCGAATCCTTTCGACGCCTTTGTTGAGAATTTAATTTGAATATTCAAATTACGCACATTGGCAAATTTGTGACCTACTTTGCATTTGCATATTGCATTCTCTCGTTTTGGGACGGATACGGATAGTCCCCTTTGATTGGGATAACGCGAGTACTAATAATAGCATTTTGCTGCGTGCGACACAAGGTGGGAATAAAAACACCGATTTCATTCTGTTCAACCCCTGTTCCTTCTGCCTTGTATTGTGATGCCACATTGGTAAATGCACTCAGTTGAATAGTGATCCTTTTTTTTTGTAATTTTCAAGGTGATCGCAAATAAATAAAAAAAAATTTTTTGGTTCTTATGCGTTGCCTACTATTTTTTGCATGTTCCGAAAGGGGACGATGCAGGTCGCAGTGGTCCTCTTGTTTTAATGAAATAAAATAAAATAAAATTTGCACTATGCAGTGTTGTGAGCACTCTCTTTTCATTTATCCCACGAAGCATGGTAATCTTTCTTTTTTAAATTCCTAAATACCCTTTTGCGACATAATCCAGTTTTAAGAAGTAAAATTTGTTTACACGGAGAGAAAATCACGTTAAATTAACCTTTAGTATAAAAACCGCACTTTGTAAAATTGCTATGATTATTTTTTGGTACTAGAACATTTTTATAAAAGACGATTTACATGACCTTGTTTTTATTCGGTGTATTGATATTCATGGTGAGGCTTAGGTGTTTTGATAATATTTCAGCTAAAATCTTAAGTTTGAATGTGTTTTATTAGATTCCTGAAATTCCTATTATTTTGGCGTTTTTCCCTTTTCGGACATCGACATCGATATTCCCTCAAAAGGGATAAATCCCACGATATAACAACACTGCTATATGGTTATGAAAGTGAAAGGTCAATCGTCGATTTGAAGGACTGCAGGAAGGAGTACTATCATCGATAACCAGTTAAAAAAACAGCGACTCAGACTCAGCTCAGATAGGTTACGACCTCACGATAGTCCTAAAGATAGGTGTACAAAATTCAATCGTTTCATCACAACGCAGAAGAGCTGCAGTAGCTATCTTTAGCGTGTTTGGTTGGAATCAGAAAAAGTCACCTTTGGAAAACAAAACATTCGAATAGTTATATCTCGAAGATTATGAGGGTTAATGTTGCAAAATTTGGAATTGTACTATTCATACATAATTATCTAAAAAGAGCATTTTGGGAAATGTAGATATGTTTGACTTAATACGAAATAGGGAAGTTTTTATAGGACTAAAAAGATATTATCAGAAAAGTGGCATCAAGAGGCATCTCGCTGTGCTTAACACAAAGGAAAGATATAAACATGGGCTCTGCTTTTGGAGCTTCCAGAACTTGATATGATAACAGATCGGCTCGAAAAAACATTTTGCTTCAATAAAATATTTTTCAGGGAGATAACTATCAGACATTGACTCACAGTGCGGTAAATACGGATAGTTCCAAAAAGGCCTTAGGTGTGGGAGCTGGCATCCATGCATCAAGTCGAAATGTCTCGCAATTTTTATTGGAAAAAACGTCGGTGTATTTCAGCCATATGCTTTTAAAGAAGTGTCAGTGCACATTTAATATAAAAACAAGGGAATTTTTCTTACCAGGAGCTGCAAGGTCTACACTCATGTTTCCAGCAGAAATGTGGTCAAGTACCTTGAAAGTTATTTCGAATTCGAACAGCTCAATCGAAGCTATACTCGTTTCACCTTGAATGCTGTTTATCAATAATCAGTAATCAATGTATGCATTAAACGGCGAAAGAAACTTCTAACTGATTCGGTTGACTGACATCCCAAGAGGTTCACATTTGGAAAACGGGGAAGAGGAATGTACTCTCTCATTATACCCACGATTATGGAATCGAGAGAATCGCTACGGACTATATATATCCTATGTTCCCCACTTCTGAAAATGTGAGAAGTGCCTCCGAATGACAACTGGACCCAGCGCTACCAATGGGCAACTTAAGTCGCCATTTGGCCACTTTTTCCATCTCAGGTCCCCCGGCGACCACTTTTCAACAATTTAAAAAAATATACTTTTCTATAAAAAGACTATTTCCCTAAAAAGTACTCAAAACTGTCAAATAACTCCCATTGCCCCTAAAAAGTGAAAACATTTCAGGAAATATTCTCTCCGTCTCCACAAGTACCTATAGTTTTACTTCATTCCCACGCTGAATATTCCGATCCCTCGTTATGATGTTCTTCTTATGGATGTTGGATGTTGTTCTTATTTGCGATCTTTGTTTAACTTTGATATTTTTGTATTGGGCCCCTTTTGAGACTCTCGTACACTTTTTTTGCGACTATCATTTTGGCCGTCTGTAACGCTGACTAAGCGATCTAAGGCAATAGGCAAATAGTCCCATAGCGTTGCCGTTTAGTCCCTTTTTTGAATCTCAGGACCAAAGGCATCCACTATTTTAAAAATTATCGAATTGGTCTCTTTTTCAATTAAAGTAAGATTTTATTATTCTTTATTGAACGAAAAAGAATGCAAAAAATTAAGAGAAAAAAGTGTTTTTTTTTCTTTGTAATGAAGAATACATTTGGTTTTGTTATAAATAAATATTTTTGATTTTTGTTTTTTGCTATATTAGTATATAGAAGGGGCCCCTTCTTTGACTGGCTTAGGCCCCTTTTTATTCACCTTTGTACAAATTTTCAGCGGCAACGCTGAATCATAATAATAAAAGTAATCTAGGTATTTATGTTGAGATCCGACAACCGAAGCGGCGGTTCCTCGTAAGACAAATAAGTCTGTTAGTCCGTAAGAACTCGGCACTGGGAATGAGGTTTAACCATTAGTGTTTTCAAATTCCACGGCAAAAAAAAAACAGCACTGGGCTAAGAACTCTCCCCTATGGTACTCCACTTGTAATTTAATATGTGTACTGACCTTCACCTGTATCATACAAAATCGTTCAATATACAGTAGTTTGGCACTTGCATAATACATATCCTCACAGCATTTAGCGACAATAAGTGTACCATACCTAGCGTTGCCGGACGTCCCGGTTTGCCGCAGTGCAGTACGAGAAACGACAACGAAAATTCCCGATATGGAGCGAGTTCGTGCACCCCAACCTTATTAGCGTAAGCATATCAGCTGGCAGCTTTTTTTTTTTTTGTTGACATTTTAAGAGTCTTTGAAAATAAATTCGTTTGAAAATTTGTTCTATTACACTTTAGTCTCTTTTACACGCAGCCTGTCATTTAAGCCTGATTTAATGTAAAAAAAAAATTAGGAAAACATGAGAGAAAAATGTCGTATCATACGGGCTTAACAAATTCTCGTTAACATTTTCAACCAAGCACACCTAGCATACCTATAGGAATAGGGACGTTCGGCTTCGGATTGCTAGTTTCTGTAAAACGTCAACTAGATATGTCGGGGCTAGGTATAGGTATCCGAAAGTGAGTTATGTTTTTTCAAGTAGTATATTTTATTGATACATTATTCATATAAAAGTTATATTTTATTGATACAAGTCATATTTATTTATTTACTTTTTTTTTTTAACTTCACTAACTTTTATTTTTCACTTCTGAAGACTTTAAACTTCTTCAAACACGTTTTTAAGTTCTTTATTGAATCCTTTTTTTCACTAAGGATCCCATCCTCGTCGCATGTTTTTTTCAAGTAGTATATTTTATTGATACATTATTCAAAGTAGTAAATTTTAGTGATACATTATGTTCGAGCTCTCAAGTAGAAGTGAAGTTCTACTCGATGATAATCTTCATCAAGCGTTACTTTTAGAAAGAGATGGGTGGTCCCATCACAAATCTGATTTGCTTTGCATTTTGATTAAGATTGAAATTTAATATGCAAAAGATACTGCATCCTCTGTTGCAGTGTCTTTTGTTATTCTTTCAGATAAGAATATTTCATTTGTTGCAATGTTGCAGAGTGCAACATTGTCTTTTAATATGACTAGCGTTGACTATACTTGAATAGTTTTTATATTGGTTTTTATATTCTCGCGGTCAGCTCTACCTTTGTGTGATTTTGCCCTTTTTTATTTAGAAAAGTCTCTTCATACATTTTCAACATTTTTTTATTCTGAAATAAGTACATTTAAAATGTGAAACGGTTGCCTATCACAACACTATTATACTGTTATGCGAACTAATGGTTGTTAAATATCGTGCGAAAATTCGAAATTTGCAGGGTAGCTTTAGAAATGACAACTTGCTGGCTTTTTCTCTCACCGGAACTTTTTTCGACTCTTCAGAATTCTGCAGCGAGTGGCCACTCTGTTTATTTTAAATTTGACTCTTCGAAATGTCAATTGAGTACGCAGGCAGGATTTTCTTGACCCGAATCGTCGGTTTCCCCTCCATAATAATGTCAACTGAAAAAACTATACACGTGACCACTCTGGACCAATTAAAACTCAAATCCATCTAGTCAGTCAGGTGTCAGACTTACAAAGCTAGAATCCGAACGTCCCCAAAGTATTTTTTTTTTTTTTTTTTTTTTTTTTTTCAAATTGACAGCTGTCATTCAAATGAATAAAAAATATTTTTTATTTTGTCCCGGGAGAAATTTAGAAATCCCGGTTTTTTTTCCATATTGTCACATCCTTTTGTAAGCGGCACCCCCGCAATACATACTGGGCACATTCCTGCATGTACTCGAGTTTGTTTACTCGAAATCGGATTCCGCCTTTTCCAGAAATGGCCCACGCGAATTCTTTTTCTCGTCTTGATTTTTGTGGGAAGATCGAGATAAGAGAAACTGAACTTCGCATTACTTTTAAGCTATTTTAGTCAGTTGGAATAAAGTGCTCAAAGCGATCGGTGACTTTTTACTTAAAGAGTGGTTTACTATATTTATGCAATCTGTCCCGTCGAGCTGCGAGCAAAATATGGCAACCCTAACCATACCCCCTTTCCATCTTATTCGAGTCTTCTCGTGTGATATCATAAATTGATTGACTTTCCCAGGAGCAGTATTGTGAAAATCTCGTTGTAACCTACGGTGTTCGGTGCACTACTTCTGATATACGCCCTACAAACCAAACAAGTTTCTATAATGGTTATAAGTGACTTAACAGACATAGTTATACCCTACGAGGAAACGTAAACTGACTGAGGCTCAGCGGTGCCAGATTACACGATTTATCGTATTTTACGATTTTGGGCTTAAAATTTATTGCACGATTTTTGAGCTGAAAAAGCATAAAACTCCAAGATTTTTTAAATTTATCGAATAAACAAAATTCATTTGGAATTTTCCAAATATTTTCTCTTAAAATGTGAAGGTAAAACCCGCCCGTCTGTAGTTCTGCATAATGCTTATGCATACTGCTTTGTGAAGTCTTATCACTTATACGAATTCATCTGCCACTGCTGAACGTATATTTTCGGCGGTTAAATAAATAAACCGAAAACAAAAAAATTCAGAAACCTTGCAAGGAATTTTGCATACCAAAACTTTGCTAAGAAGTAAAAAGTGTAAAATTCTAACACTTTCAGCATAGTGTAAAATGTAATTCACTTTAAATTTAGTACAAATTTGGCAGCACTTTTATCTTCCAAACTGTCATCAAAAAGGGAGGCGATAAGGCAAAAAAAAACCATAAATGTGTATTGTGCTGCTGGAGGTTCTAAAACAAATGAGTCTGCTGCTGTTCAAAGCTTTTGAAACTGTTTTTTTTTTTTTTTTTTTGCAGTACTGCAGTACTACCTTATAATATTTCTCTCCGGCAACACTGGGGGGATCCCCTAGGTCCAAGATTCTTGACTCAAAATATTCGCATGGATTCAATCATGCTCTTCGCCTAGCTGATCAAAAAATTCGTACTAGTACTTTTTTTCCTTTTTTTGGTCATAATTTTTCAAAGGTTCATAAAACTCTACCCTATTAGACCTAAGTCGTGCAGGCCTTCGTAGACTTATCTATTGGTAAATTATTTTTTTGGGAGTATGTTTATTGCCTGCGGTAATTACTATTAATTTTTAATCAAGCCCAAGCGCAACAGACGTCAACGAAACAATTAAATAAATTAAAAGGAATAACTCGAATTTATTTCCCAAGAGACAACAATATCCTTTGACTGACTTTCACGATTGCATTCTAGCTGTTTTTTTTATTCATTACTCATTTGAATGGAATCCTTTAAGGACGTCTTCTTTTTCTATTGCGCAGTTAAAAATCATCGGGATACACCGAAAAGGATTCAATGGAAAATATTTTTTACTCTACAGAACAAAAAAGGCTCGCACCCATTCCCCGTAAGCATACACACAATTTATGCATGTGTGTGATGTGTGAACGATCATCCATTGCTGTGAGAGAACATTTTACAAAAGCAGTTGTAAGGATGTCCTCCCTCGCGTATGCAAGGATGTGAAATATGTGTTTTCTCACAGCGTATATTCTGCTCGTATGTCTCGCCTCTTTTAATGTCGATATGTAGGTATCCATCAAAGGGGAGCTGCTATATATGCGTAGGAGTATCGAACAGCGGGTATCTTTTAAAGTGGTCGCTTTTCTTACTCTCCTTCTGCTTATGGAGTCTCCTTTGCCGTTGGCCATGTCACGTATGGAAAAGTTGGAAGAACCCTTACAAAACGGTATACGCGAATGTGGTATTTTCGAGACTAAAGGATATACGTATGCCCGTTGTATATGTATGACAATATACAACAACAGTATAATAAGAACGTACATAAAAGTTTACCTATACGAAGGTATATTATACATGGGGAAGGGATATCGAGGAATCAATACAAAATATCTAGCCTTGTATTTATACGAAATCCACTTTTAACAGAGTGTAAAATAAACGGGGCTTGGACTTTCTTCCCACACTCTATGTGGGGTTTTATGTACCTAAAAAATAAAAATGGGCACTTACTGAATTACTAAAATATTACATCGACTCAAAACCAATTTTCGTAATAGCTTCTTGAACTTTGCCCAGCCATATACTTATGATCAACTTTAAATAAAATATGAAGCGAACGTCCTTAGAGGGTGGAAAATGGACGGCTCGAAAGTAGGTAACCTTTTCTTTTCGTTTTCATATAAAGCTAAATTGTTAAAACCTCAGCCACAAACAAATTCATATAGTTACCTAACCTATGTAGTATGTATTTTAGTTTTTTTCTTCGGGGCAGATGGGAACTTGTAAAAGAAATTTTTGTGCAAAATTACTCTTCACTTAAACCACAATCTACCGACATAAATTTTCCATAGGTACCTACGATTTCGTTCGATATCCAGGACCCTTATACATAAAATCAATAACAAATAGTTGGCGCAACTGTTCCGTAGGGACCGTAGGCATTTATAGCCTTTCCCACAACCATTCACTTTGCGTAAGTCTTTATTTTTTGGATGAATGGAAAGGATATAAAATGTTTTACCATGTCTAAACGGCTAATTGAGAAGTTCTTTCATGAAAGATATTTGCTAGGATGTTTGTCAAATGATTGCGAGAGGTGGCGCAGTGGAAAAAAAAACTATAAGATGGAATTTTGGGCCTTTTCGCTTTTGAATTTTAAAAACTTAATTTTTTTCAGAAGGTTCAGGCGATCAAATATATTTTATAATCAGATTTATTGGCGAAAATATTTTTTTCCAGGAGGTTTATCGCTTAAATATAGTTTTCAGAGCAGCAAAGTGTAGGTCATTTTTCGCCTCGGGTTATAACGGGTGATTTTTTAAGAGGTTTAGAACTTAAAAAAAAAAAAAAACACAAAAAATTCGAAAAAATGAATGAAATATTTATTTGAATCGATAGCTTGAACCTTGCAATTTAATGTTTAAGGATAATTTCATGCAAATGTTGACCGCGGCTGCGTCTCAGGTAGTCCATCCGCTGAGTCCAATTTTGGCATACTCTTTCACACATATCGGCCGGTATCTCACGAATGAATGCATGGATGTTGGCTTCCAGTGCGTCAATCGAAGCGGGCTTGTCCCTATACACATTAGCCTTGACATACCCCCACAAAAAATAATCTAATGGTGTCAAATCGCACGATCTAGGCGGCCAATTGACCGGCCCGAAACGTGAAATTAACTGTTCACCAAACTCGCCTCGCAATTGCGCCATTGTTTCGCGTACTGTGTGGCATGTGGCACCGTCTTGTTGAAACCACATTGACACCATTGACAGTAACGCTGCGATTCGCATCATCTTTGAAGAAATATGGCCCAATAATGCCGCCGGCCCATAAACCGCACCAAACAGTGGCTTTTTCGGGATGCATTGGTAGCTGTTGCAATGCTTCTGGCTGATCTTCACTCCAAATGCGGCAATTTTGCTTATTTACGTACCCATTCAACCAAAAATGAGCCTCATCGCTGAACACAATTTTTCGATAAAAAAACGGATCCTCGGCCAGCTTTCCAAGAGCCCATTCACCAAAAATTCGGCGTTGTGGTAGGTCGGCTGGCTTTAGTTCTTGCACAAGCTGTATCTTAAAAGGCTTTACGCACAAATCCTTCCGCAAAATTTTCCACGTAGTGCTGTAACAAAGGCCTAACTGCTGGGAACGGCGCCGAATCGACATTTCGCGGTCTTCTGTCACACTAGCTGATACGGCCGCAATATTTTCTTCACTACGCACAGTACGTAAACGTGTTGGTGGTTTAATGTCCAACAAAGTAAATTTGGTGCGAAATTTGGTCACAATCTTCCGAATAGACTGCTCAGAAGGTCGAGAATGCCGATCATAAAATGGAAGCAGCGCGCGATGAACATTTCGAACCGAGCACGAATTTTGATAGTAAAATTCAATAATTTGCAAGCGTTGTTCATTTGTAAGACGATCCATGGTTAAATTGCAAACCAAACTGAAGCTGGTTGACAGTGACACAAGGTACTAAACACACGTCAGCTGTCAAAACCAGTGTTGCCAGAACCAAACCAGCTAAAAAATCACCCTTTAGATACCTAATAGCTGTTTTCTTTTTTCTATCTATATATATATAAAAGAAAGTGATGTTAGTATCTAATCTTATAACTCAAAAAAGCCTGGACAGATTTCAATGACTCGCAACAATTCGGACTGGTCTCCGGCCAAACAAGAAGAATATCAAAGAAAATTCCGGAAAAATCCCCGAAAAAACAAAATTTGTGAAGAAAACTAATTTTCACATACATTTTATATGGAGCGAGTGACGATATCTATATATAACTATCGCGCCCGGCGAACTTCGTCCCGCCCAATATTGACTTTTTGACTAAAATAATTTGAATTTGGAACATTCACTATTCCACCAGAAATTAGTTTTTTTGATCCAAAATATCTTTTGACAAATGCGATCTCACTGTATAGGTATACTACGATCAAATCAAAATTGTTTTAAAAAAATAACACTCCCCGTACAAAATGTATGGAAAATACATTTCTACAATTCTCCAATTTCCCTTTCAAATTTTCCATTTTTTTTCGTCGTATGAACCTTCCTTAGGCGTAGACAAACACAACAAAGAAAAGATAGCTCAAGCCTGACGATCTGTTCTCGAGTTCCCTCATATGAAAAATTTTGTGGTAGGTGTTACCATCTCTGAGATTGAAAGGGAGATGCACGGAAAATTCAAGACGCTTAAATACGAATGGCAAATCGTTCGGAGTAAGGGGAATCCGAGCAATGAGAATGTTGGCCTTTAAATTTTCCCCTCGAAACCGTCGCTTGGATGACATTTGATTTAATCTTTGACCATCAAATCAAACTCGTTCCGTTACAAAGTTTCGGTGCATTGACGTTGCGCAGCAAAATAATAACTGCCCGGAACATCCAAAGAATTAAAAAATTCAACTAATCCCCATAAAGGTTTGTTTTCACGATAAAGAGTAGCATAGTATGTCTTTCCTTGGGCACTTGCGAAATTAAACAAAAAATCATGAAAATCGACCAATCCGTTCCCGAGAGTGCATATCCGGACGTCAGCCTCTTTTACATGTAGTTGTACCCACCCTCGTACCTCTCGTATTAAGTCCTGCTCAGATTTTGCAAAGTGCTTTATTTGGACAATGTCCATTAACATTTTTAATTATACAACTTTAGAAATAGCGTTTGGTTTTATTTTTGGATGAGAAGTGCCGCAACCCGTTTTCCTATCCCGCCTATTTTTGTATTTTCGTATCTCTTTCACATTCAGTGTGTCAGATTAAAAGTTTTTAGTTATCTGGCACTGGCCCCTTCCCATCATTTACACTTGATCATTTAGCTACAATTGACACAAAGTACCGACTACAGAATAAATGATAGATGACGTTTTAGAGTAGCGAAGAATATAAGTTATTTTAGCGGCAGCAGTTAAGAACATTTTTAGCCGCACCCAAAAAAAAATGTAATTTCAAATTGATATTTTTGTCATATCAACTTCAATTTCATGCGAAAATTTCAAAAATTGAATAAAAACGTATTTTTTTAATATTAAAAATATCAGATTAATAATTTTCATGGCAGATTTACATTAAAAGCTTACATTTTTTGAAATTACGATTTACATTCCCATATCAATAAGCAATATCAAATTTTGTATGATGTTCTGTAATATAATGTTTACAAGATTTAATGTCAATTCTACATTACGCGTATTGTTGTGATGTTAAAAATGTAAAATTGATAAGCTTTCATTTTAATATACTTCACAAATTAAAAACCAATATGATTTAATGTGTTTTTAATATTGACAAAATGTACTGTTTATGTGAGACATGTAAAAATAAGCCGAAGCCCCAAAATACCGGTACCCTAAGGTGCAATTTTTGATATTACCAACATATTTGATATGAATAATGTAAAAAGGCAGTTGCTAACGAAATAAACGAGTCTGAAATTGAAACTGCAGTCGCACTTGCAGTGGTTTACTCGTAGTGATCGGTTTGTTTGTAGAGTGTTTTCCGTGTTAACTTTTAATTTAATGTGCAATTTTGCAAAGGGTGTAATATTTAGTGTTAAAAAAAATCTGTAAAAACACAGTACCTAATAATAATAATCAGTTCGAGTAATTTCTTGAATTTGTGTTCAAAAAAAGAGCTAATGGATGAACATCAAGACCAGTTTATTTTTTCAGACGTTAGTGAAATAATAGGGGATGATGATCTCGGAAACCCTCAAAGTTTTCCGGATTCTTTGGAGGTTGAATCCGTAGAATCCCTTCCGGAAGAATCGTGTAATATTGGAGCTGTTAAGGGAATTTCGTTAGAGACAGCTTTTACTGCTCTTTTGTGTAAGTTTTTATTACGTATTTTGGTAATCTTTGTAACTTTATCGTGTAAATCATTTAATTACAGAAAACCAGAAATTAACCCATTATGTAACCGTAATAAGGCAGTCTGGGCCTCTGAAATGATTATGGAGCTACCGATATGAATCGAAACATAGAGAATTTATAGATCACGATCAGTTATACTCTGTAGGTTCCAAAAGTATCTCCTTGAAAATAATAGCTATTGCCGACTTTACAAGTCCTCCAATTCATGTTTACTATTTTCCAGATGGAACATTTTTAATAAGAAATAAAATGTTTAAAAATAAATTGTTATTAATTGTTTTATTACTGAAGACGTAGAAAGTCGTCTAAACCTATTTTAGGTTTTTCACAAAAAAAAAAATTACAACACCTTATTGCAAATGAGTCAACTTTAGAATTAAGGTTTGAAATACACCGCTTGGACAAAATTAGAACATAGATGTTTAAAATAAGTAAGTAAAAACTAATATTGATTTTACATTTCTAATATAAAATTGATTACATTTATTTCATATAAATTAAACAATTTTAATATCAATATTTAAATTATTCTTATCAAAAATAAATGAAAGCTATATTTATTTTACGTTTTTATTATATCGATTATACAATTTTAATATCAAAAATCGATGTTCTCAATATCAAAAGTAAATGCGTATCATATCAATTTCACATTTTTAATATTAAAATATTATAAAATTCTAATATCAATTCCACATGAATTCATTGTTAAAATTACATTCGAAACGTATATGAAATTAATATTGGAGTCATATCAGAATTGATATTTTCAACATCAGCTCGATTTTGTCAATGAAAAATATCAATATTACGGCTGTTTTTTACAATTTTTTTTTTCGGTGGCGTTGGGTTTATCATCATAAATGGCGCTGATGAAAATATGGCTTGGGCCGCCTGAAATTTCAAGGCCGGCACTAACCACTGGGCTGCCTCCAACTGGAGACCTTATCTAACACCCCTGACAGTAGCCGATTCCAGCTCAATCCCTTTTTAAAGTTCTCCTTGAACAAATTGAAGCTCAGAGTGTGGCAAGCGGAAAGTGTCTTACTTAAAGTACCTCCTCTGACTTCGCGAAATGTAATGAAAACTGAGAGTTGCACTTTTTACGGTACCACATAAAGGCGCACCCCAATTTGTCGGTCGTGAACGCACTCAAATAATACAAGAGCGATATACATCCCTTCGACTGAAAGTCTTTGTTGTAAATTGTCTGTCCTTTCGAGGAAAAAAAAAAATATATTTTTCTTCAACATCCATTTAACTTCTAGACAGTAGCCCATCATCATTTTAAGTGCTCCCCCATATACCGCAAACAAAGCTACTGTGCGTAGTTGCGAAAATATTACCTCCACGCAGACAAACTGCGGTCAATTTATAAGGAAGCAACCATCATAAATTTAAGACTGGCTGGTAGAGCGAGTAATTCGATTCAAATTTCAAACCCTCCCAAGCATCGAGCATCCTTTTCCTTTAGTTCTTAAGCAAATTTAGTAAAAGCAAGTAAATTGCAAAAGTACATGGCTTGTCTATTACCTATACACCATCACAGGGTGTGGTCAATATATTGCCGCGGCAAAAGCATCGTACCTAAGCCACAACACAACTATACCTCTACATCCCTATGTTACATTTCAACTATACTTACATCGCATTTTGTTACTCAGCAGGACGAAAGTGGAAACTCCTAATGCCAAATCTGCCTTTGGCAATCTCGGTCCCAAACGGACGATGTTGGCTACTCAAATGGACGTGCTAACCACCCCAACGCAACGATTCAAGTCCAAGTATAAATTGGGAATACCATAGGGAATAGATTGTCTGTGCACAGCACACTGCAAAGGGTCGAGTGGTCTTTCTATCGATTAGAAAGCTTTACTTGCGGATTTTCGGGATGTTTACGTTCCAGCAGAGAGCGACGGCGGCATGAAAATCCCCAACCCTACCGTTTGGTTGGACGTACTTCCCCCATTTACAATTTACAATTTCTACTGATGGTATCCGGGGTTGATGGTTTCTTTCCATATACTTACACCGTGCGCCGCCAAACATGGAATGGCGAAAGGACCTCGATGTACAGTGCCATACACGAATGGCCCAACACATGTAACTCACAGAGCTATATAAGTCAGGAAACATACATAAATACATCGAATCGCCCTCGATATCCAATCTTGAATCGTAAGGTTCGTGCAAAACCTCCTACGTTTGTGTCCTTTTTGTTCGACGCTCTTCGTTTTGTATTCCCCGGCAGTCTCGTGCGTCCCTCTGCCGTTGCCATCGCTCTGGTACAACTCAGCTCAGCACTTTGTTGTTATTGGCCTTCCATGGCTGATGTCGATTTCGCAAATGGCACTGTTGGTGCGGTGTATGGTGATGCTGATGCTGATGGTGGTGGTGGTGGTGGTTGAAGGTGGCATTGCCTGCTTTTGCGACAGGAAGGGCGAATGGTAATATCCATCAAATCCACCACCCCTGTGAATGTGTTGTGTACTTGCTGCGAAATGCTAAGGATTCGGTTCAATAATGTTGTATGTGTCCTTTATTGAGTTCGGTGGTGGGCAGTCGCCAGTTATGTGTTGGTTAGGTAGGTATTTCTAATATTTGCCGTTTCGATCGAAGCTGGATACATACATTCGTACATCATACACAGCTCCTTACATACATACATGTTTGTATATAAAATGCAGGTTCTGCTCTCAGTTTTGTCCTGTGGATAGCGCGATGCTGAGACACTACATATGTGCTGCTGGCTTTGTGTACATAAATTCACCGTGCATGATGGCAGAAAGGATACAGAGAACTCGTCGTACATTACTGCCAAGCAAAATGGACTGGTCATGTTGTGAATTTATGTGCTATATTTAAAGTGTGGTGGAGGGTGGCAAAGGAAATGGGGGAGAGGATGTTGTGAGCGACGCGGGCAAATCTATGTTGGGCTGCATGTACATTATGTGAATAATATTTAGGTATGTGGATCTGCTTAGAATGAAATTGTCCTTTGGGATATGGAAATGCAAAAAAAATGGCGATGCGGAGGGTTATCACAAAAAATGTAGGTATAAACAGCAAGGGAGACAGAGAGTTTTTTTTTTGTAAAACCTATAGGCTATACCTACAAGCTATCTCGAGCTTCATATTTTGCGTTCCCATTTAGCGGTGCCCCACCGATATACCAGCCAATAGAGCTGACCCCAACACACTGACGCCCTTTTAGATGTGGGGGCGCTTGCATTTGCACTGCTCTATTGGATTTCTCTTTTTTAGGAGCACAAACGGATACAGCATAGTTCGTGGGATCGACCTTAAAGCTTTCGATCTTCGGC
Organism: Cheilosia urbana; assembly: GCA_946477585.1. Classification (NCBI taxonomy): domain Eukaryota; kingdom Metazoa; phylum Arthropoda; class Insecta; order Diptera; family Syrphidae; genus Cheilosia; species Cheilosia urbana. Next base: position 58,213,298 of record OX297854.1, on the reverse strand, counting down.
AGTAGGTATACCTATTACCCGTCAGGAGTATATTTGCTGAAGGTCAATAAGTCGGCACTTTTGACTTTGAAATTTTGCATTATTTACGACCGAGGTCCCTCGTCCTCACCCATGTCTGTTTCGGTATTAACATTTCTATAGGAAAATATAAAGCTATGACAGATATTTTACATATTTTCCCTTACCACCGCATCGGAACCACTGCTGTTAATTTGCATATAATTTCACAAATTGTAAAATTTTTCACGTGTGTTTTGCCGAATCGCCGGCGAATTATGTGTTACTGCAACATGCATGTGTTAACAACTCTTTGGGGACACCGAAAGCAATAACAATGTAAGCTACACAACTGCACACTCGACACGTTGGATACCTACACCATACTCCAGCAGATCAGCAACATTTACATACATATATATTATTTCTTTTATTTTTCCTTTCATTGCGTTTTCATCTGTAATTTTTCTTTCTTGTTTTGCATTTTAATTAAATTGTAAAGCTTTCGTTTTCACTATTTCTTACTTTATTATATCTTTCACTCTTTCTGTTTTTAAAGCTGTGAATTATTTTCATTGCTGCGTTATTGGTTAGCTTCATAAATAAGTTTTTGATTTTGATAGAATGTCTTGGCAAATTCCTAAGTCTTCGAACATCATGCGGAATAATTGTTCAACCACGGTTATGGTTAATGTGTTATCCAGACATATTGATGGATTCCGAATATGCTATTTAAATGCACGTAGTCTTAATCAAGAAAAGCTTGATTATCTGCGATATTTGTTTATTGATTCTAGTGTTGATGTTATTTGTGTCTCTGAGTCGTGGTTTAAGTCCGATATTAAAGATGAATTTTATAAAATCTCTGGTTATAATTTAGTTAGGAGTGACAGAGTGACAGTTACCATTGGTGGTGGCGTTGTTATTTATTGTAAGTCCTCTTTAACTTGCAAGCCCTTGGCTATCTCAAAAGGATCTATGGTCGATTTTGTTATTGCGGAAATATCTGATAAATATACAAAATGCTTAGTCTCCTGCGTGTATTGCCCAAATCGTAGTACTTCTCCTGAACCATTCTTTTCAACACTCTCTAACTTTTCTGCATTATATGAGCATATTATTATTTGTGGGGACTTTAATGCTGATTTGTTTAGACGCGATTCTCGTGCTTATCAAATTTGTGATATATGTTCTTCGCTTGGTCTGTCTATTATTAATTCCAGTGCAACGCATTTCTCCCCAATTTCCTTACCTAGTCTTTTGGATCTTGTCATTGTTTCAGAAAACTCTGCAATTCTACTCTTAGATCAACTATCACTTGGTGGCATATCGGATCATGATTTACTTTTTGTTACCTATGATTTACGTTTTAAACACACTGTTATTCCTGTTGAGTTTTCTTATAAGGACTTCAACTCCATTGATACTGCTGCCCTTGAAAGAGGAATATCCCTAGCACCATGGGAATATTGTAGACTTCTTGTTGATCCCAATGAGAGAATAAACTGTTTCCAGTCCATAGTAGCACACTTGTATGAAAACTTTGTGCCTACGAGAACTATCAAAATTAGTGACAAGAACTGTCCATGGTATACAACCGAAGTTGTCAATGCGATTAAACGCAGAAATAGGTCCTATAGCAGATGGAAGAGATTGCCGAACACATATACTTGGAATTTGTACAAATCTGCCCGTAATCATGCAACAAGTGTTACGCGAGCTTCTAAACGCAGCTACTTTAACGCTAAGCTTAATGCTTCGCTTCCATCTAAGATCCTTTGGAAAAATCTACGTGAGCTAGGTATTAATAATGACAACTGTGCTGTTTGTGAGATTGAACCTGATGTGTTGAATGACCATTTCCTCTTTGGCAATGACCAAGTGTGTCCTATTAACACCCCTCATATCAGTTCAAGGAACCCATCGTCAGAATTACAGTTCGTTTCCATATCTGAGTCTGATGTCATAGGCATTATGGCGACGATTAAGTCTAATGCAATTGGTGAGGATGGACTACCGCTTAAATTCGTTAAATTAATCTTACCACACATAATTAATCATCTCACACAACTGATAAATTTCTGTTTAATGTCAAGTACATTTCCTGAAGTTTGGAAATCTGCTAGAGTTATACCTGTTGCTAAAAAGCGTAACGCCAAATGTGCTGAAGATTTCAGGCCTATTAGCATACTACCTTGCCTATCAAAGATATTTGAAAAAGTAATTGCGAGGCAAATTTCCCATCACCTTCAAAGTAACTCCTTACTTCATCAACTTCAGTCTGGTTTTAGAGAAGGTCATAGCTGTTCTACAGCAATGGTAAACATTATGGATGATATCAGGTTAAATATTGATAAGCGTCATGTTACTTTTCTTTGTCTGCTTGACTTTTCCAAGGCATTTGATTCGGTTAATCATAATCTTTTGTGCTGGAAGTTGCAACAGTTTTTCAGTTTTAGCCCTAGTGCTACTAAGCTCATTGAGAGTTTTCTAAGTAACAGACAACAGAACGTAGTAGTTGGAGGTAAGTCTTCCTCGTCTAAGTCTATCACCAAGGGCGTTCCTCAAGGTTCAATTCTTGGTCCAATTCTGTTTTGTATGTTTATTAATGATCTTCCAACTGTCTGTAAATATGTGACTACATACCTCTATGCTGATGATGTTCAATTGTGCCTATCTCGTCCTCTTTGTGATATCCCTGATCTTGCAAGTAAGTATAATGAAGACTTGTCTGCGATATTTAGATGGTCCGTTTCGAATGGACTTGTTTTAAATCCGACTAAATCTCAGATTATTGCAATTGCGAATAAGCCAATTGATCCAAACATCTTGCCAAATTTATATCTATCAAACGTAATTATTAGTTACGCTGATACAGTTACTTGCTTAGGTTTTAAACTGAACCGTACGTTGTCGTCTTATGATCACGTTAATTTTGTTGTTGGCCGCATTTATGGGTGTCTTAGAAAACTGTGGCTGTCTGCTAGTTTTACTCCTCAAGAAACTCGTCGCAAACTTGTAATTGCTCTGATTTTACCTATCATCACATATGCCGAGGTAGTTTATAGTGACTTAGATTCTCTATCTCAGTATAAACTACGAGTTGCTTTTAATGATTCCGTTAGATACATTTATGGACTGAAGAGATATGATAGAATCTCTGTTCTATCTAGTAATGTCCTAGGTTGTACTCTAAACCAATTCTTAAATGCTCGTAATCTCATATTTTGTCATAAACTCCTCCATAGCAGAACTCCAGGATACCTTTATAACAGACTATCTTTTTCACAGTCTCAGAGAACACTTAATATCAATATTCCGTCCTTTAAATATTTAAATTCCTCCCGTATGTTTTTCGTCCACTCCGCGAGGCTTTGGAACTCTTTGCCTATACATATTAAATTGATTCGTAATCCCAAGAACTTCAAATATAAAATTGTTAAATACCTTTCAGTGCAGCAATGATGATAATAATAATATAAAATATTTTTCAAGATAACTATAATTTTCTCCTTACTTACTTACCTTTAACCTTGAATTTTTGAACTTTTTTTTTTTTCTTCTTTTTTCTGATAATCATTCGTTATCACGTTGATTTAGTTAATTTCGCCATATTTATTTATATTTATTCAATGTATATACATAGATGCAATTACTTTTTGTACTATAAAAGACCAAGTCTTATTGTACAACTCAAAACTGAAGATGTTAATAAATTGAAATTGAAATTGAAAAAAAAAAAAAAAAAAAAAAAAAAAAAAAATTATAAACGAATGAAATGCGAATCACCTGGTGTTTAAGAGATGTACGAAGCACCTAAATCTGTGCCTGTTCAATAAACGTATAGAAGACGGAAATTAAGATTTCTTGTACTTGAAAAAATATTTTGTTAATATTAGTCAAAATGTCGTTAATTTTACAATTGCTGTTTTGTCAAGTCAACAATTATTAAACTGTTGCTTTTATAAAGAATTTTTTTCAATTTGGTCTTTATCTATTTGTCAAATTAACAAAAAATGTTTTAAAATATCGAAGTGGTTTGTCAATTCAGATTTTGTATTTTTTTTGTTTAATCAAAAGCGAATATTGTTGATTGACATACACTAGTCAGCTCCAGAATTTAAATTTGTGAATACAATAACAGTATTGTTGAGTGAATAGAATAATAATTAAGCATTAACACTTTATTTATTGTTCTATTTAATTAAACGAACTATTTTTTCGATATGATTTACTTTACTTATGTCCAAAATGTTTTTAATAAGCTTGTAAAATAAATTAGCTATAATAAATGATACGTAAAACAAATAAGTTTAGTAATTAGATTTACTAAAAAAAAAACAGGTATAGAAATTAAATTAATTCTACTTATTATTTGGCACTAATGTACCGATGGTATTTCCTTATCATAAAGTAAAATGGTTCCAAATTTTTTGCGTTATACAGGGTGGTCCAACGAAAACGCACGATGTTAATAGTAGGTAAATAAAACAATTTTTTTCAGAGAATGATATTAATACATATTTTGTATTGTGACAGAAGGATGTATGACAATTATTTGTGAAGCAAATTATGGGCCAAATGTTCGCCATGGCTTCGGTGGTATACCTCTAACCGATGGTCCATATTTTCAATGACTCTGAGACATAATTGAGGTTCAATTTCGTTAATGTGCCGAATAATCTCATCCTTTAGCTTTTGAATTGTTCTCGGCTTATTGATGCACAATTTTTCTTTTGATATCCCCAAAGAAAACAGTCCAACGGTGTCAATCACATGATCGTGGCTGTCAATTAACATCGCCACGACGTGAGATAACACTTCTGTCTGTTCAACCAAGCATTCGGCGTATTGTTGACGCTTGAAATGGTCAGTAGGCTTCAGCTGTTGAGTCATTTGAACATTGAAAGCGTGTAAATTCAAATCTTTATCTAAAATCTGCAGCACCGATCTTTGTGAGATGTTCAATAATTGTTGGGCACGACGACGAGTCGAGGTCGACGGCTCTTCTGCCACACTATAACGAGCAATAGCAATGTTTTCCGCAGAACGAACTGCTCGAGCATGCACTGGTGTTTTCACATTCCCTACAGACCCGGTTTGCTGAAATTTGCGCACAATTCTCTCAATTGTGGACACATTTGGTCGATTTGCTGACAAAAAAAAATCACGAAGTGCACGAAATGCATTTTGATTTGAACGCCCATTTTCTTAAAAGGTTTCATCCATCTTAACGCGCTGCTCAATTATGTACATCTCCATGGTTGAATTTTTCAAACACTGAAACAAAGAAATGTCAAATTAAATTTGTTTTATTCCATTTCAAAGTTTAATTTATGTACCTCTAAAAAACACCCTTTATTATCGATTAATACAATTTTTTATAGATTCTACTATTCAATTTAAAATAGGTATTGAATAACTGCAGAGTAGACAACAAAAACAATTTATTAATGTCCTTGAAGCTTTTTTAATTTTTTTTTTAAGTTTTCTCTCTAAGGGTAGTGGCCCGCACTTTTTGGAAATGGCCCTCAGAAAGGCTCTCAATCACGGTAGCCGTTTTAGTGACTTTGTTTATATCTAGTGGAATTTTCAAAAGTTTAGTGACAAAAATTTTGTGTCAATTTGATTTTTTGCTCCCACATTCAAATGCCGAAGTGGAACGCATTTTTAGTATGATGAACACAGTTTAAAATAAGTTGGGAAATAAAATGTCAACGAAAATGTTGAACTTAATAATGCTCTTCAGAAATCAACTAAAAATACAAAAAAAAACTGCATGAATATGAAATTCCTAAAAATGTTCTTATAAATCCCTTTCGGTGTTTTTGTTGCCATATGGCAACATCAACAAAACACTCTTTTTTAAGGCACTACAAACTGATTTCCTTACAAAAAGTAATAAAAACTCAGTGGCAGCACTTTTTTCTCAGAGTATCTAAGCATATCTGTCAAACAGCCCGCCAATTTCATATTATTATCTTAAAGACAGCTGACCAGGTAGCCGGAAACTAACAAATGGCCGGTAAGTCCACATTTTGAATTAAGATCTACTTGGTTCTAATGTTATCAATTTTTAATAAAAAGGCTAATTATGTTTTCTAACGTGTTATAATTATATAAAATAATCAAATAAAGTTTCTTTACTTACTTTGAACACGATAAAAAAAATGTTAAAATAGTGTGTTGCCTTACGGCAACAATTCGTGAAAAGGGCTATGTTTCTGGGGGAAAATAATTGTTGCCGTATAGCAACATTCAGTAGTCATATGATTTTGAGACTTCCTAATGTGGGCAAACATTATTTTTTAGCACCAATAAGACGCATGGTAACGAAGAATAACTCTTGCCAATCGCTGTTTCTTTAGGCTAAGAAAGCAATTGAGTAGCAAAGCCCTCTCTCGAACAACTAAAGTGACCCTTTATAAGACCTTGATCATCCCAGTCCTACTTTATGGTGCAGAGGCATGGACTCTATCAAAAGCGGATGAGGCTACTCTTGGTTACTTCGAGAGGAAAATTCTTCGAGTAATTTTTGGTCCCGTCTGCATAGACGAAGAATGAAGGGGGAGATACAACGACGAACTGTACGGGCTATACAGCGACATCGACCTAGCCAGAAGAGTGAAGGTCCAACGACTGAGGTGGCTGGGTCATGTGGAGCGAATGGACGTCAATGTTCCGGCCCGAAAGATTTTCGAATCCACACCCGAGGGACGGCGCAGTAGAGGAAGACCGCGACTCAGGTGGCGCACGCAGGTGGAAGGGGACCTTAACCAACTTAGCGTGCGAAACTGGAGACAGCTGGCCAAAGATCGTGCTGGCTGGAGACGCTTGTTGGTTGAGGCCCAGGTCCACCTCGGACTGTAGCGCCACCTTAAGTAAGTAAGTAAGACGTGTGGTTCTTAGAACCCAAGGTGAAATTCTGGAAGTGTTCGAGAATTTCGACAATTCAGGCATCAATTTTTGTCTGTCTGTCTGTTTGTTCCGGCTGGACCGATTTTGACGGGACTTTTATTTGCAGGTAGCTGATGTAATAAGGAGTAACTTAGGCTACTTTTATTTGAGAAAAATTCTTTTCTTTTAGAAAAATAAAGTAATGTTGCAATATCCAATTACTGTCCAGTACCGCGCGCAGCTCACGCGCATGCCACCACTGGGACGTCACGTCGGGCCCCTCCCACCGCTTCTCCCTCTTACATGTACATCATGCAAACACACATGAGGTGACAAAAAACGTCATTCGACAATTGCAACAATTATTTATGCAAACAAGAACAACGCTTTGAATACGATGTTTAAAACAGCGATGGAGAAAATGAGCTCAGAAAATCGCAGATTTGCCTCCTTATTCAGAACGCTTTGCCATTGGCATTTAATCATCTATGACAAATAATAAGTCGCCAGGATAATCGCTGGATAGGATATTTATGGCATCAATCTTGAATTCCCATGTTTTTCACATGATCAATTGTGTATGGCGTGCTCACGTGCGAGCAAACCACTTTAGTGCAAAAGCGGAAATACATCGATTGTTATACCTACCTACTTCAGTTATTTATATTTTATTTAATATAAATACTTTTGAATAACGAATTTGAATTGACCAAATTATATTAAGTAGGTAGCATTCATTGCGCAAGCTCCGAAATATTATTTTTATTACAATAACGAATTTAGGCGGAACGGAGTTCGCCGGGCCAGCTAGTATTATATATATAAAGCTCACGCTCAGTATTTAAAATTAATTAAGAATATAATTTAATATTAATTTAACTTTTTAATTTTTTGAATTATTTATTGTTTGCTAATATTTATTTAGGTATTTATTTTGTTGTTTCCCTTCTTTTTATAAAGCCTTTTTGTATAAAATGTTATTTTTAAAACTGAAATTAAAAAAAAAAAAAAAAAAAAATACCTGCTGTTTTCATGTTTTTTTTACTACCCAATGTCGAATTGTTGCCGTTTGGTAACACCTCCTTAAAGTGTCCTTGAGCATTTTGCAACTTTTTTTTTGTTTTAATTGGTTTCTGAGCCCAAAATAAGCCAAAAATATGATACAAAATATTTTTTGTGTTATATATTCAAAAATTGTACCGAAAGGGTTAAGTAATAACTTTGAAAATGCCTCCGATATTGAGGTAAATGAAAGTGATGAAGATCAAACCTATCTAATTATTTCTGATTTGTAGTAATTTTAAAATCTATTTTGTTTTTAATGTGTAAACATCTAAGCGCGCGTTGTTGGAATCTGGTGGAGTAATTCCACACATTTAACTTGCGGGGACGGAAATGCGTCACTGTGTTTTATCATTGCATACATTTTTTGGAATCTGGTGGAGTAATTCCACACATTTAACTTGCGGGGACAGGGAATGCGTCTCTGTGTTTTATAATTGCATTCGTTTTTTCATTGCATACATTTATGAGCTGGGGCATATTAATTTCAGCTTTTTGTTGATGTGAAATGAAATTTCTCCATTTCGTCCTTGCACCGTACTCAGAAGAAATTTCAAGAATTCTGCAGGGAGATTATCATCTGTTACCAATGATCATAAGCGGAGACTTCAATATCAATTTTGCAACTCCAGAAGCTCAACCATTTATTGATTTTATGCAAGATAAATTGAATCTTCAAATGAACTCCAACCGGAAAATTTCAACAACACGATATGGAACAACCATCGATGCTGTCTTCCAGCGTAATGTAGATAGATTACAGTCTCGAATCGAATGTACATATCTTACTTCAGCTACCACAATCCGATTGTATCTATTCTACCGAAACTAGCACAAAACGAATAAATTATTGTTATTTCATAATATATCAAGAATACGGTTATTACGATTCCCTCTTTTCTCAATGACGTGTATCAAGCCACACACATACCGCACGCACGGTGTTTACACATACACATATTTCGGGACTATTGGATACAGTCGCACCAATTTTTTTATTGCAACTTTGAGACTGAATTTGTTTTTCCTTTTATAAATTAACATTATGTGTTTACTTATTGTTTTTGATTTATTGTTCAAAATAAAAGTGTTGTTGTTGTTGTTGTTGTTGTTATTGTTGTTATTGTTTGTTGCTTTAAAAGAGAATAGAACTCTTGAACAACTCAGCATCATTACTGATGTTACTGTTGTATGTTATTATTGTTGTTAGTATTATTGTTGTTGTTGTTTGGATTAGATAATATACTAGAGAGTGAATAATAGAACACTTAAAGAACTCAGAATCTATTGTTGTTGTTTTCTATTATCACTGTTGCTGCTGTTGAATGGAGAATATAATATAGGAAAGAGAGTAGAACTATTGAACAACTCTCGATCTAAGTGATCGTTAATGTTGTTATTATTATTGTTGATGTTGTTATTATTGTTCTTGCAGTTGTTGCTAATGAATAGAGAATATGACTATTAAAATACCTACTATATCTATGCTTAATGAGCTGTTGGTCAGAGGCCCTAGTATAGTAAGTGTCAGTCATTTATATTTTAACATCGAGCATTCCATCTGGGTAGACCAATGGTAATGCTTCACTCCCATCGAAAGCCATACAAACTTCGTATTGATCTCTCAAAATTTACAATTTTGTAAGATGGATTAAGCTTCGTACAAATTTATCGATTCTTTATCGCTTTGCTTTCTGCTGTTCATTCTGCATTTAAGATTAGTAAAAAAAGTCACCCATATGTGTTGTTATTAAAACTGCCTAATTGTGTTAAATTGTGTACTTTATGCATAAATTTGTTGAATATGTTGTGTTTTAGACTAATTTTATCTTTTTCGCTCTAAACTTAAATCGAACAATTATTTAAACGTATGTTCATATTTATCTTAAAATTGTTATTGTAAAAAAATACCAATGTACCTTCATAAAATTGTTGTTACTCATTGTATACGCATTTCGCATTCATTGCTCTCCACCCAGCAGCACACACCTTACAATCGCATTTTTGACATTATTTGTAATCTCGTCGCTTTCTCTCGACATATCAAAAGTACATAACTGTAAACATAACTGCGTAAACTTCGGAAGTACGTTGCTGGTTGCTGCTGAGTGAATTTCTCGTCCACTTGGATTTGGACCATCCAATTGGTAACATTAAATAATTATAACGTTCTAAGAACGGTTTGGAACATTTTTTGTTTTCAATCGTCTTCATCGATTTAATTTCGATTAAGGGCTCGTTGTTCTACATGTTGTTTATTGTTAAAGAAACATATACACATACACATATAGATATTAAAGTTTGCTTTGTGGGTATTTCAGGTCTTCGAAAACAACACGTAGATGCGGCACTATGCAACCACTTTCCACCAGAGACAATACTGAGACCCCCAACTCACAATCCTCTTGCCGCTGGCCCCCTCGGTTTTTTTTCAAATTCGCCATTTTGTTTTCCTATCGGTGTTATGTCTATTTAGAATCCGTGTGACATGTAAAAACATACAAAAAATATAAATTCAATGCTGCCAACCGCTACCAACCATGGGGGAATGTGATAGAGTTCGAGAATACCACATTTTAAGATAACTGAATGCTATTGGTTGGTTATTATAAATTTTTAAAAAACGATTAATATAATTTGTTTAGTTAATAATGCGATCTAAATGAGATGTTTTATATACTAGATACATATTAGGACAAATATTGTTGTGTATTTTCTGCTTTTGAATATCATTAACTTCGATTTGATGTGTACATTTTTCTTAAATAACTGAAGAAAAATTGCCCAAAATGTTTTTATTTTCATACAACCATTCTACAGTAATCATTTTTCATAAATATTTGCAGCAAAAGTGCACTAATTCCTAAAATAAAATACTATTTACACGAAACGAATAATTTCAAATTTAACTGACAAAATTCTATGAACGCTGGAAGCAACTTTGCCGACAGCGGAAGTGGGACACGCAAGGTGCGAGTGTGTTGGTGAGTGACAGTTGTCAATACGAATTTCTATGTAACAATACTAACGCACTTAGCGTGTACCACCTCATAGAAATATAGCTTGTAGGCAAGTAACGGAAAATCGGCCGAAGTTGGGGGTCTCAGTATTGTCTCTGCTTTCCACTACTGTGGACAAAACCAAAATATCGTACTTACTTATACTTAGGTTTCAACTCAGTTCGGGATGGACCCTGTCCTCAACTAATGCGCCACTCTAGTTAGCTCGATCTTTGGTTCTTCGGGCCCAGGGGGTGGTGTCCATTCGTACTACTTGTCCCGCAGTCATCTTAGGCTAATGGTGCGTCTTTTTCAGAAGGTCGATGTCGCGGTACAGCTCGTGAGTCCGTTATTGTTAAATCTCCCTCTCTAACGGACGTCAATGCAAGCAATACTCGAAGAATTGAAGACCAAAGAAATCTTTGTCGGTCTTTGCTAACATAGGTATCCATGCTTATGCGCCATAAAGAAGGACTGAGATGAAGAGGGTCTTATATACTCGTAGATTCTCCTTCGTGGCTCTTGACAAAGGCTTAGCTACTAATCAAAGGCCAAAGTAATAGCGACTGTCAAGTTCTGCTCCTGATTTTTGTGATATTACAAGATCATATAGGTACCCAGACTTCTTTCAAAACTTGAATTTAGTGAGAATTTTCTATGATCCTTCGTAGATTTAATATATAATTACTTTTACAAGTTCTGAGAGTCTGAGCTGAAATAAGTCGCCAACAAAATGGTTGCGATAACAAACTTAATTTGCATGTCCTTCTCAGAGTTAATTTCTCTCGCTCCCCCGCATGTATATATACGAGTCCTGTATGTGCTATCCACTTAACCACTGTGTACACACATATGGATACCTATACAACGCCCACATCTGCAGCAGATTTGCTCAAGACACTGTGCGCTGTCCTTTTAACAGCAGAAGAAGTCAAAATACCAAAATCCATGAAATCGCGGGCGGTTCCCACATAGAAGAACACATCATCTCCTCCATATGCATAGTTCAACCTGACAAACCCAGGAGCGGTAGTTCTCCCCCCGTTTTCGGTGAGTGTGCTTAGCGTATCTCTTTCGGCATTTATTATAAAATTATCCTATCCAGCATGTTTCCCAGGAGATAAGAAAACTTCAAAGTAAGAACTACATGAGCCATCAGGATAACAAAGTACACACGTATACGCATATTACAATTGCGACAATGTGTCCGTGTATGTGTGTGCTTGACGAAGGACCTCTAAATCTTTCAAATTCCTTCTATACATGTGTGACATATTCACCCGCGCCCGGCGCGGCCGCCATCGGCATGGGATGGTTTAATTATCCTTTTTCATTCCACATGTCATTCTGTTCGCCGTTGTCGCTACATATACTTTCTCGTAGCTAACTACGTTGAGAGCTTAAAATCCAAACAGAGAGCCGTCCTGGCTGGATTCCACGAATCAAGGTAAATACCTTCTTTTCCTCTTTTTTTTTTCTGTAATTTCGTCCTATACATCTTTTCTAATTTTCCATTTCATTTGAATACAGAAATAATCCTATCTTAAGTTTAAATGGTAGCATCTTTATCTGCCGTATCAAGGATGGCTGCATGGCAGGGAAGCTATTAAAAGTTGGTATCCTTGTACCAGCTTTGGTTTTGGGGTTTTGTCAATCGTATTCGTATACCTAGTACGCTCCTGCATGTATGCATGGGTATATATGAATCGCTATAACAGTTTTCTTCCGTTTTTGTTGCGGGTAGTGCTGCTGCTGATGGCAGTGACAGTGGTGGTGGAAATATGTTGGTTGCCTTTTGGTAAATCCAAATCCCTTCTTCAGGGATAATAGTATGAGACGAGTCGTCCCCGCTCCACTGGCATCCATTCACTGCTTGGCTTAAATAAATTGCTTGGCCCAGGGCTTATCACATGTAAGTTGGTGTATAGGTACTTGTGCTCATATAGGTAGACGTCGTGTATATGAATGTACTTCGCTAGCAAATTAGATTCTAGCAAACAACTATTTATAGACTTTCACAGAAGTAGGTATTTCCCTGACGAAATTCTGCAGTTGACATATTACTTTCAAATATGTTTGCCGAGAGCATGTGTGTTGTGTTTCAAAGGAACAATGCATGTTGCTGTGGGTACCTACCTACATTCATTTGGATTGATATTGAGATCTACTCCGCAGAAGGGAGGGCGAGTGTGCACGAGAAAATGTAATAGTTGTTTGACAGAAGACTAGATGTTGAAGTCTATCTATTCAGGGAAGCAAATAAGTCGCAATTTTCTACGAGTAATTAATTTTTAATAGTCTTTTTTAAAAGCTTTTAAGTTGGTGGCTAAGAAGATGTAATAGTTGTAGTTTCAGAATAAAATTGAAACTCCCATTCGACTTTTTGATATTTGTGCATTTACGGATAGGTACTGATCCACAAAACTGCCGATGATAAAGGTGTTTTCTGTTTTCTAGGCTCTTTTCTGATACCTTACGCAACGAAAATGACAGCTCTTCCCTAATTTATAAATATAACTTAAACTGCAAATACGGCTGATAACCCGATTTGGGAATTCGATGAGCAAAAAAATCGATTGCGGCATGGACTGTGTGGCATAGTGTGAGCTACGAAAGGTCTTCATGCTGGCGCAGCAACCCCCAAAGCCAACCACGGTTAAGCGGATGCAGCACATAGCCTGCGGTCATCAACACAATTTTTTAAACACAATTCTTAGTCATAATTTAAGTTTTAAGAAATTATGTTCATAGTAATATTGTTAATTCAACACTTTTATTTAGATTCTCATTAATTGTCAATTTAACGTTTTTCATTTTAGTTTCTAAGGAATTGTGTCGTATAATTAACTTCATGATTTTCATAATTATTAATATCAGAATAAACATGTCAGTAATTGGAAGCAGTTGTGTTTTTTTTTTTTTTTTTTTAAATTCCGCTAGGTTGGAACTTGTAACTCGCGCCATCCTGCATGAACCAGGGGTCGCCCAAATGCGTGTCTTCAATTTCAGTAGCAAAAAAAGTCGGTTAACAGTGCGTGAAATGTTGAGCTGTTGAGATCGATGTGAGTTGATGTTCGTGAGTTGAGTGTTACATTCTCGGCTACAGCAGTCATATTCTCGTCTGTGCGCGTACGACGACGGGGAAAATGAGTTTTCGAGATTTGAGCAGTTTTCGGTGATTCTAATTGAAATTTATATAAGGTACCTATATAATTTTTGGTAGAAATAAATTTTGGTTACAACGGTATGGACCGTTTTTGATATAGGTAAGGTATGTCAAAATTTCAAAAGTAATCGATTTTTTAAGCGAAAAACTGAGTATGCAGTCATGTTAACCTCACCTATATAAGCTCAAATTTACATTTCATTTGAAATCGTTAGAGCCGTTTTCGAACAAATCAAACTAGTATGAAACATTTATACGGTACTAGCTGATCCGGCGAACTTCGTTCCGCCATTTTATTCGTTCGTGTCAGTTTATGACACATACAATTGACTTGAGAGAAACATGGGAATTCAAGATTGATTCCATAAAATTCCAGCGATTATCCCTGCGACTAATTAATTGTCATAGCAAAACGGGAAATTGATACGCTTGCCTTTGAATTTTCCACTCAAAATCATCGCTTATATGACTTTTGATTTGATAATCTTCACCATCAAATCAAACGCGATTCGTTACAAAATTTCGGTGGATTAAGGTTGCACAACAAAATTATAACTGCGCCGACTTTCAATTTCCAATTTTGTAGCGGTAAGACCGAAATATGAAAACTATTTAAGAATTAAACATTTTGTAGGTATATTTTATTTTGTATTGGAAGTGGTACTACCCGTTTTTCAATTCAATCTTTTTCTTAAGAGGCGCGGTTCTCCATATAAAGTTCTATCCCCAATCCCATCCCCTTAAGCTCTTATTTTCACTACAAAAAGTAGTACCATTTATAGAATAGCAAACGAACACAATTTTAAGGCTTCTTTATAGCCTTTATATCCAATATTGACCAATCCTTACAGGAACACTCCCAGGACAATACCTAAGATTGTCTTTAAATGTACCTAAACTCAATCGATTCAGTAGCTTTCGACATATACGATTTTTAATGTTTTTTTTTTGTATGGACGGTGCCACGCCCCTTTGTCTAATTTCGACTAATCTTAACACGAATACTTCTGGGCCAATACCTAGGATTGTGTGTAAATTTGAACTCAATCGATTGGGTGGTTTTCGAAATATAATATTTTGAATGCATTTTTTGTATGGGAGGTGCCACGCCACTATAACCACCTAATCGATTGAGTTCAAATTTACATACAATCTTAGTTATTGGCCAAACAGTATACCTGTGAAGATTAGTCAGAATTGGACAAACGGGAGTGGCACCGCCCATACAAAAAAAAAAAAAACATTAAAAATCGTATATCTCATGAGACAATACACCTACAAAGACCGTATATACGTACGAACATGGTTCACGCATTCCATTGAACATTGGCGACTAACACAATTGAGCTTATTTCTAATATATAGATTCAATCTTGAAGCTACCATACCTACCCATCCACAAATTTCAATCAACTCGGTAGAGCTGTTTCGGAGATCGGCAACAGCGTCACCTATCAGGTCCAAAACTTTATATTTTGAGACTGCCTAAGCCTGAAATACACCAATACGAACAAAAGAAAAGAATGATCATAAAATTTGGCACAGTAAGAACATTTTCCTTGGTTTTGTTATTTGTGCCGGAAATCGAATGGAAATTTTATTTACCTATTTAAAATTGATTAAAAACTAATTTGGAGTTTTCGTCGAACAATTGTACAGCTAAATGAAATATAAATAACTGAAATGTCAAATTCAAAAAAGTATACCTATAGACAACCAACGCCAACTAAACTATTACAATTAAATTTAATGTTGTTGATACAAAATTGATATGCAGGGAAATCTTACTTGTCGTAAATATCTCCCAGCGCCACCTATCGGGCAAAAACTTTCTTCTTTTTTTAAGTGGTATATGGTTTAAATTTGAGCCAAATCGGTCCATAAATAAGAATTTTCCAAAAAAAACGACCCCAGCGCCCCCTATAGGGTCTAAAATAAACATAAACCATCCGGAGCACCACACAAACATATGGTGTGAATATAAGGGGGATAGCTTCAGTGGTTCAGCCGTTATGGTCGGTCATACATACGCACGAACGTTTTTATATATTAAGATAAGTACCATTAATGTTGAGGTTAAGGTGCAAACAAAAATCGAACCCGAACCGTAGGCCCAGAAACTTCAAATCCGAACCAAATCAGGTAGCTCTTTAGGTTGTAGGCATACTCGCTCAGACACAATCAGCTTCGAATGAAATTGAACATGCCACTTGCCACCTCTTTTACTCTTCATAGACTGAGTCAGTGTTATAATACCGTGGGACATATACCTTTTTATGGGAATTTCGTTGTCCGAAAAGGCTTCCGTGCGAGAAAGGGCAAAAGCAGCAAAATCGTGAAAACTTCAGAAATCTAACAATAATATTCAAACTAAGTACAAGTTTTTGCTGAAATTTCATCAAAACACGTGCATTTCACCATGATTATCAACACACTGATGAATAATTGTTCATAAAAAACAGCTCATGTAAATTGTATTTTCTTAAACTTTTTATTACCAAAAAATTATCGTAGCATAATGTTAACAAAATGCGATTTTTATACTAAAGGTTAATAAAGGGCGGTCCAACGAAAACGCACGATGTTAATTGTAGGTAAATAAAACAAAAAAATTTCAGAGAATTATCTTAATATTTTTTATTATGGTAGAAGGATCTATCGCAAATATGTGTGAAGTAAATTATCGGCCAAGTGCTCGCCATGGCTTCGGTGGCATAGCTCTATCCGATGGTCCATATTTTCAATGACTCTGAGTGACATGAGTCACTTTTGTTTTTAAATATCTCCAAAGAAAATAGTCCAACGGTGTCAAATCATATGAAAGTGTGCCTCGTCGCTGAAGATGATTTTCTTTGTAAATTCAGCATTCGCTTCTGTCGGTTCAACCAACCATTCGGCGTATTGACGATGCTTGAAATGGTCAGTAGGCTTCAACTCTTGAATCAATTATTGAACCTTCCAAGCGTGTAAATTCAAATCTTTATTCAAAATCCGCATCACTGATGTTCGTGAGATGTTCAATTGTTGGCCACGATGACGAGTCGAGGTTGATGGCTCTTCTGCCACACTATCCCGAACAACAGCAATGCTTTCCGCAGAACGAACTGGACGAGCTGTTTTCACATTTAATACAGACGCGGTTTGCTGGATGGTTTGCGCACCATTGTGCACAATTCTCCCGATTGTGGACATATTTGGTCAATTATTATGCTGACTAAAAAAATCACGAAATGCACGAAATGCATTTTGATTTGAACGCCCATTTTCGTAAAAGGCTTCAACAATATTAACGCACTGCTCAATTACATTATGTACCTCTCCATAGCTGAATTTGTCAAACACTGAAGCAAATCAATTTCAAATTTAACGGACAAAATTCTATGAACGCTGACCGCAACTTTGCCGACACCGGAAGTCACCGGAAGTTGTTGATATTTTTTGAGGGTGTGTTGGTGAGCCGCAATTTTCGAAAATTTGTGACATTTGTCAATACGAATTTCTATGTATCCATACTAGCGCACTAAATTGTGTACACTCCATAAAAATATAGTGTAAATTCAGTAACGCATCACTCGCATCATGATGCTTTGCAAATTGTTCATTAATGCAAACTTTTTGCATCACTTTCAACGTCAAGTGTTCATTATTGCAAAGTTGATCAAACTGATGCGGAAACATAACGCATAAAAGCATCACAGAAATACCTGATGCGCTGTTGATTCGTCGGCAAAAAAGTAAGAAAATGCCGGAAGTGAAAGAAAAATAAGTAAATAAACATTTTTATGAATTAAATAGATTACTATGCTTTTGAAAGACAAATTTATAATTTTTTTGTTGAACTCTTTATATTATTTTTTTTTTTCACAAACAATGCGTTCTAAAACTCAAACGATACATTCAATCACCAACGCATCAGCATAAACTGTGCATCGCATCAGTATAGCAAAAAAGCAGTGATTCCGCATCACTGCGCAAATGTTTAACGTTTCTGAATTTACACATAGCTTATTTATTTATTTTCATTTCATCTTATAAGTTAACTTAGTTTAGATTACTTTACATTATAGATAAATTGTTAACAATTTGATTATAAATTTAATAATAACAATATTCACAATTCATTTAAAATTATAGATTTGACATGTTCTCTATTCATATTAAAATCAATCAAATTACAATATGCATTATAATTCACGCAAGCCATAGTAATAGGATCATTTTGACCATAGTTTGTCCTGTGCCGCGTTGGTTTAATGAAATAATTTTCCCTAGGTCGAAGAATTCGAGAAGGAGCATACATATTAAATAAGGACAGTAAGGATGAACAATCTATGTGGGCTGTTAGTACATCATGAGCAAGTATTACAGAATAATAGGTTCTTCTTTTAAAAAGAGGCTTCAAATTTATCAAAGAACATCTGTTTTCGTAGGGTGGCAAATTATTATTCCAATCGAATTTACGCAGTGCATATTTGGTAAACCTTCTTTGTATTTTTTCAATGCGTAATTCGGCATTGCGGTAAGAAGGATTCCATACTACACAACAGTATTCTAATATAGAACGAAAGAGAACTTTAAGGGAATACGGATCATCGAAATCTTTAGTGTTACGAAATAAGAAACCCAACATTTGATTAGCTTTACCGACTATGTAGTCAATATGCAATGAAAAGGTAAGCTCGGTATCAAAGATGACTCCTAAGTCTTTTTGGTCGGATACCGTTTTTAATACTGTATTTTGAATTTTGTAGTTAAAAAATATAGGGAATCTTTTTCTACTGAATGTAAGAACTGAACATTTCATAATGTTAAAATACAGTCCATTGAGAAAACACCAGTCATTTATTCGGTCTAAATCACTCTGTAGCGCTAGGACATCTGACATACAATTAATAGTTTTGTAAATCTTTAAGTCATCTGCATATAATAGGCATTTTGAGCTTGATATGAATGAGGGCAAGTCATTGATAAAAAGAAGAAAGAGGAGTGGACCGATATGACTTCCTTGGGGTACACCTGAATAGTTTTGAATTTCTTTTGAGAGCACAGATCCAATTTTGACAAATTGTTTGCGATTGGTCAAGTAACTGCCAATCCATTTCAAAATGTTAGAGTGAAATCCGAAAACTTCAAGTTTTCTTAAGAGCACATTGTGCTGCACACGATCAAATGCTTTTGAAAAGTCTGTATAGACATAGTCTACTTGAAGACGTTTTTCAATGTTTTCAATACAGTAATTAGTAAAGATGATCAAGTTCGTAGAGGTCGATCTACCACTCACAAACCCATGTTGACATTGTGAAATATAATTGTGTACAGCCGAATACAACTTTTTTTTAACAACTGCCTCGAATAATTTCGGAAACAATTGCAACTTCGCTATAGGCCTATAATTTTCGATATTCTTTTTTGATCCAGATTTAAAGATGGGAGTAATGAATGAGTATTTCCAGCAGTCAAGAAATTCGCCATTTTTCAGAGACAAGTTACATATAATTCTTAGAGGATTAACTAAGCTACGTTTACATGTTTTAAATAACAATGGCGGAAAATTGTCCGGTGCAACGCTTACACTCGAAGTCAAGTAAAGACAGTTCAGATAGGATTTCTTCATTAGTTAACGAAAGGAAACCCAGATCAGTTAATTGTTCAGTTTGATTTATGGAGTGACAACTAATTTGCTCATTAAAAAAATTTGACTGAAAAAATGTTGCAAACACATTACAAATTTGATTTACATCGAGACTAGAAATTCCGTTTAGAGACATGCAAGACGGTATTCCTGAAGATTTTCGTTTCATATTTAAAAACGACCAGAAAGCTTTGGAATCGCGTTTTATATTACTTTCAATGGTGGAAACATAATGCTTGTAAATGAACTTTTTCAAAAAATCATATTCCTTTTTCATACGCCATCAAATCATATTCCTTTTTCATAGCTTGTAGGCAAGGTAACGGGAAATCGGCCGAAGTTGGGGGTCTCAGTATTTTCTATGCTTGCAATTACTCTTTAACCATAAGCGCCACAGTTCTACCAAACATGTCTGGACATTCAGTTTTACGATGTTAGTTACGCCCTCAGTAATTGGGCAGCTAGTTAACAACGTGCTTTAAATGACAACGAAATCAAGAATTTTGTGCGTGAATTTTTTTGTATTGAGTTTTACCTCCAAAATTTCTGATAAGGGTTATGTTGCGTTGTGTCTGAAGTTGTTTTTTGGGTACAGTTATTTGTATATTTAGTAGTTCCTATGAGATATTTCTACCTCATAAGAAGATGGTGGTTCCTACAATCTTCTAAACATTTTTACTCATATTGGGCAAGATGACATGATACCTAACCGTCTAAGATCGCAAGCTATGTCATCTTACCCAAAAGGTAGTATTTTATTTTAATTTGTGTATCTCTTAATTGTAGTGTGCCAGATAACTAAAAAAGAACCTCAATCAGGCGTATT
The DNA here is from genome assembly GCA_946477585.1 of Cheilosia urbana. Lineage (NCBI taxonomy): Eukaryota > Metazoa > Arthropoda > Insecta > Diptera > Syrphidae > Cheilosia > Cheilosia urbana. The sequence continues at coordinate 58,192,719 of OX297854.1, read as the reverse complement.
TAGTCAAAATACGTATGGCTTAGGCTATTTAAGACATCAGGGAAGAATAAATAAATTTGGCCATGGCTATATGTCATCTTATACCGAACTATGCCATCTTAAACTAGCTGTTGAACTTAATTTAAAAATATTTAAAAAATAATATTTATTGTTTTACACTATTACTTTAAATGTAGGTAGTTTTTGTTACTAACAAAATGAATTAATTAAATTCACCTTGTTTTCATCCCTATGATTTGTAAATGTTTTTATTTTTCACTTTAAACAAAAAGTATGTCATCTTGAGCACAATTCCCCTATGCTATTGTGAATGAACATAAAGCGAACAAAAAAGTTATTGTGAATGAAAACTCAACTTTCACAGTTCTAAAATATTTCTGATTTGAAGAGTGATTGTTACGACTTTCGCAAATAATTTAATTAAACAATAATTACGAGTTTGCAAAACTGGAAAATTTATTGAATAACATGTCATCAGCGGAATTATTTTTTTATGATGACCAAGGCGAGAAAAAATGTACGCAGAATTAGCTGCTATACTAAGGAGTTTGCGAGACGCATCTAATCCTTTGGAACTTGAAAACCGAAGGTAACTAATTTAATTTCCAAGGAATGTAATTAAGCTTTTGAGGAAAAAAACGAATGGCAACTTACTTATATTTTCGTTTAAGAGTCGTCTCTATCAATACCGAAATTGCGATTGATAGAAGAATTGACAACTGCCAAACATTTTTTTCAAGATTGACATTCACAACACCGATTTATCAACCGACAATTGCTGCACGTTAACAGTCGATCAACACTTAATTGATAATTAATTGTCGCAATTCCATTTAAATAAATTTATTGATTAGTATCCACTATCAATTGATAGTTGATCTTCGCAATAGGGGTGTGAAATGCCTACGTCAAGCCAGTCATACGTCTGACTTACTAGACTAAAAACCCGAGTCGAAATCGCGCAGTCGCCGAGTATGAAACGCAGATTCGCTTTCGCTTTGAACCATCTTCCTTTGCAAATCTGGGGTTGAACTACCGCATCCGTGATCGAGTAATATGTGACGGAATTTGTTATTGTTTTGCTTGTGAAATCCTCAAAATTCGGTGACGTATGACTCGCACGCGGATGCGCCAATTCGGCCCCTGATCTGATACGTAGGGCACAGCTTCGTGAAACGGTCCCCAGGGCCCTGATAATTTCTTTCGAAACACGTGACACTTTTCCTTGCGAGATTTCTGCAAAGCCAGTCCTGAATGTTCCAATTGTTTGCCAAGCAAAATTAAATAAAATTAAATCACTCACCCATTTGCCTGAGAAAAAAGCCCTCGAACAGTGAATATGAATGGAAATAGCTCTTCCTTGTTCATGCATAACAAAGTGTGTACTTTACACATACCCTGATCCGCATGTACAGCCCTACCTATGGACACATTTCATTTTGCAGTCCGAATTACCTTCGTCATAATATAATCGACATCTTGTGATGCGTATGCTCATACACATTCATCTCAGAGCACCCACTACGTCCCTATATATCTGGCTCGGTGTGCTGATGCCGTATCTAAAAATGCACACTTCTGAGCACCGCCAGAGCCTCTGAAACGGTTATAAGTACGTAGGAGGATGCACAAGCGTATATCCTTTGTCGTCCCGACGGGCGGTGTATGCTGTACTTATAAACATCGTTGGCTGGGATATGCTACTTGTCTTTTGTTATACGTTTTTGTGCCTCCTCTTCTGTGTCTTATTTGCTGGTGCACAATCATAATGCCCCACGGTTGTATGCGATGCGAGTTGGCAAATAAACTAAGCAGGCTCTGGCTCTGCACTAGTCCGCTTTGATATGCTAATCCTGGTCTTTATCTATACATGTACTTGACATTATTGTTGACTAACTCGCTTCTCAAATGGTAATTAGACAGAATAAGATAATTTAGAGTACGAACGAGAGTGTCTATGCGCACAGATACACCGATATAGAGCAACGTCTGGGTCGCCAACAACACTGCCAACCCCTGTGGTGATGTTCCGGAACGAAGTTATACGAACGCATATAAAAAGTATACAAAAGAAATCAAGGAAACGCAGCAGCATCGTTCTCTCTACAAGGGGATCGCTGTATAGACGAAATCAAAAACCATAATCCGCCTAAATGCCCGATAAAACAAAGGGTCCTGTGCAGTGGCTAATAATTTATACCGTGATCTGACCATGTTTTGATCAGCAGTTCAAAATAGAATATTCTCCAGCGGCCACTCGTACAAATTGTCCAACGGGAAGCCGACTTCTCATAAGTCTTTGATTTATGGCTCTTTAATGGAGACGACTCCGATGTCCTGACCATTAAACTCACTCCCATGGCACGCTTCACAACGAAATGCACACACTAATTGTACGCACTGACCATTGGTCAGATTCACGTAGAGGGGTTAATGCTCTTGGCTTGGCCCCGTTCCACTAGATCCTGTTCGCATACATAAACTGGACATGAGTTATGAGAAAGGTTCGGGGATGTAGCTGTGTTGACGAGCGAGCGGTGTACACAGGCAAACATTAAAGGGGGTTGCTGGCGCAGCTGGATGGCACAAGGCAGGAGGGATCTACTTTGAGGGATGAAAGGTCAGTCCACATATTCTGTTCGTACTCAATTGACCCGTAGTTCGTTCGTTGGTAATGTTTATTTGATAATGCGGCGTAGCAAGGAGTGCTGCAGAAGAGGAAAAAGTCCAGCCCTGGCATCGACTCTTGACCACTGGTCATTGCGCGAATGCACGGTCGTGGCGTCGTGTGCCAGGGGCGACATTTTGTATTTGGATGGTGTTTCCTTTCAGCAATCTTTTCCGCGTCATAAATTTATTTAACAGATCAGTGAGCTCCGGAAGGTTTAGGATGCTGTTTTTATTGACCATATAACGAGCTCGTATATGCGAGTGATTTGATTATAATTATGCTTAGCATGGTAATACAAACAATGCAGTTGCGATGGGAAGTTGATGACATTAGGTGGCAATGGTGTTGTCCTCTCATGTTATCTTCAAGATGCGGAAATGTATTCCACGATGCGAATGTGCTTAGCTCAACTGGTTGATTCGAAAGGCGGTTTGGTATATCCAAATCTCCAAAATAATAACGTTCGAAGGCTTTTTAGGTGATAAGCCGGAGCATGGTATACTGCTTTGAATTTCTGCGAGGGTTACGTTATAAAAATGTTTCTTTTGGCTCAACTATTTTAGCTCTATTAAGGGTCTGAGGTTTAAAGTCAATTACAGGCAATAAAGAGTGATGACCAAATTTCAATGGATATCAGTTTGGTGGTTTTCCCATATATTTAGAAGTTTTTTTTTTTTTTTTTGGTCGACGGGGTTAAATCTGGGGGGAGAAATTGTTTAGGAAGAAATCAGTTTTTTGTTTTAATTTTATTTTATTTGTATCTATATCTACATAGGTATATTATATATATCTATATATATAAAAAGAAAACCTTAAAATTGTGTTCGTTAGTCGTCGATTCACGCCTTAACGCATTTACCGATTTGAACCAAAGTTTCACACATATTTGCTATTGGTCTGTATATCATTTGTGTGAAGTTTTGTCGCGAAAACAAAGCTTTGAGGGGATGAAAAAGGCTATGAAAGTATGGGGAAATGCACTTTGAAACAACAAAAAAAAGGATAGAAATCGAGTAGTGACATTTCAAATACAAAAAAAAAAAAAATAATAATTTTAAAAGCAATTGTTGTTGTCAATTATTTCAATTATTTTCCGAGCAAATTGTTGTTGTGAACAATTTTTAAATTTTTTTTTAAATATATGAACCTACCTAATAAATTTGTGCTATTAAATTATGTTTACTATGTTACCAAGTAACATTTTAAAGTGGAGTATGTAGATACTTTGATATTTGTTTGATGGTGTTTGAATCCATTATTTTCAGGATCCTTGCATTAGTACGAGTGAGTAAGTTGAAATGTAGGGGTGATTGAGATGCGTGGACAATGATGTTGTTCAGCGTTTTGAGTTTTCACGTAGGGGTTGTTACGAAAAATGAGCGAGTAACAATCTTGGTACTCTGCTCATTCGTGAGTAGGGTTATGGCACCTGCAACAACATTAACCAATTTTTTGACACTTGCCGAAGCCACGAGTTTGCACGAACACTTACTTATTGCGAAATGCCCCGATATTGGAATGCGTCGTCGAAGAAGTTCAAGCGGCGGAAACAAGTTGAAGTAGTTCCCGCAATTTGTGGTTTTTATGCAAGTGATGCAATTGGTAGAATATACACAGTTCACCCGAAACACAACGAATGCTTCTATTTGAGAATGCTTTTGGTCAATGTTTGTGGCCCTACTTCGTTCGAAGCGCTGCGGACTGGTGACGGTGTGTTGTGTGCTATGGGCGACGATATTTTGCATCGAATTCGCACTGTGACATCGGATAATGAACTGATCGGATCGGATAATCATCTGATGTGAGATGAAAAGCGCAACAAAGCTTTGATTTTGATCGAGGATATGTGTCTGCTCATGAGTGACAATTTTTAGTTTAAAATGATGACACAAAGATATTTTCAGGAAATCTAGATGGTTTTGGCGTTCATCAAGATTATATGGCCTTTTATAGTGATTTGACGTCTCAAGATGTCGTTCGAGAAGTTAAAAACTACGAGTTGGAAGATTTTGACAATACAACAACACTCGAAATTTATAATGAGGCATTAGTTATAATTGAAGATATGTGCTTAGCAATTGCAAATAAAACATTGTCACAATTAGGTTTGCCAGCTCATAATTGACCATTGCATGACGTATTTAATCAAGAAATGCAACGTGAACAACAATACGATATAAATGAACTGAACACATTTATAAATTTGAATCTGCTGAAATTGAACCGAGAACAAAGAAATGTATGTATATGATACAATAATTCAAGCTATACAAAACGAAAGCAGAGGAATGTTTTTTTTATATGCGCCAGGTGGTACCGGAAAAACGTTTTTGATTTCCATCCATGCTACTATCTACTATAAGATCACCGAAGAATATAGCATTAGCACTTGCATCGTCTGGAATAGCTGCTACATTGGATGGTGGTCGTACAGCGCACTCCGCACTTAAATCACCTACCATTGAATATGCAAATTAATGAAAATCCAACGTGTAATATTTCTAAAAATTCTGGAATGGGAAGAGTTTTGCAACAATGCAAACTAATAGTATGGGATGAATGTACAATGTCACATAAGATATCGGTGGAAGCTTTGGATAGGACTTTGAAAGATTTACGTAATAATCAAGAAATATTTGGTGGCGCTTTAATATTATTGGTTCGTGATTTCCGTCAAACACTGCCAGTGATACCCCGTGCAACTCCAGCAGATGAATTAAAGGCATATTTAAAGTCATAAAATTTATGGAGAAATGTACAAACACTCACTTTAACAACAAATGTGAGAGTACAAATACAAAATGACTCATCGGCTGAAGAATTTTCTTGGCAAATACTGTCGATAGGAAATGGACAAATTCCTATTGGATTAATCACTTTGTCAGATAATTTTTGTAATTTCGCACAAACAAAACAACAATTGGTTTCAAGTGTTTTTCCAAACATTGCGCAAAATTATAAAAATAACAATTGGTTAGCTGAAAGAGAAATATTGGCTGCCAAAAATAAGGACGTCGGCCAATTGAATGCGGATATTTTAACTGATGTGCCTGGTGAGATTGTAACGTAGCAATCAGTAGACACGGTCACAAATCAAGATGACGCTGTCAATTATCCGACGGAACTTCTGAATTCGTTGGATTTACCTGGATTGCCGCCTCATCGTATACAATTGAAAGTTGGTGCACCAATTATTCTTCCTCGGAATATAAATCAGCCTCGATTGTGCAACGGAACAAGATTAGCAGTTAGAAAGGTTATGAACAATCTTATTGAAGCAACGATTTAAAAGGAAAATTTAAAGGTGAAGATGTATTGATTCCGCGTATTCCAATGATTCCACCAGATTTAACTTTTGAATTCAAAAGATTGCAATTTCCGACACGTCTTGCGTTCGCTATGACAGTAAATAAGGCGCAAGGACAATCGTTGGAATTGTGTGGAATCAACCTAGAGTACCATGCTTCTCCCACGGACAATTATATGTATCATGTTCACGTGTAGGAAAGCCATCAGTTCTGTTTATTTATACTACTACTCAGTGCAAAACATAAAATGTAGTTTATGAAAAGGATCTGCGATAGTTAAAAAAATACATACTTTAAATAAAAATAATAGTGATTAAGTTGTCCACAACATTTTTGCATTTTATTTTTGACGAAACATTTTTTTTTTAGTTTTTTAGATTTGGCATCAAAAATTATGTTTAACACCAAATCTTCACCGAACCACGATCCATTCCCGAGTTATGAGTGCACATACGGACGTCAGTCTCTTTTACATATAGCCGTACCCACCATACCAAAATAGTATCCTCTTTTTCAAACTGTAACCAACCATACACAGCCCCGAAATTTCATTGAAATCGGTTTAGTACCTAGCTTAGGAGATTGAACACAGCGCCACCTATCGTGCCCAAAATAGTCATATCTTTCAAACTGTAACCAACCAAACACAGCCACAAAATTCCATTAAAATTGGTTGAGTGGTTTAGGAGATCGACAACAGCGCGACAAATATATATTTTTTTGCACCGTTTTTGTAAACAAATTACACAAACATACGTTTACCATTTGCAACCAAACTTCACAAAAATCATATAAAGATCAATACTAAAGATGTATGGAAGTTTGGTTAAAATGGGTAAATGCGTTAAGACGTGTATTGGCGACAAACGAAAACAATTTTAAGGCTCAATTTTTATATATATAGATTTGGGCGGAACGAAGTTCGCCGGGTCAGCTAGTTATATATATACAAAAGAAAGTGATATTCGTATTTTATCTTATAACTCAAGAAAGCCTCGAAATTTTGCAAAAAAAAAGAGACCTAGACCTACCTATACGAGTAGTAATAACAACAAACACAAAGTATGTCTCATTCTTTTTACCAAGCGGTATGCGCCGTATGGTCTACGCACACATATGGGGCATATTATTTAATGTTTGTGATGTACACCTCCAACCCCCAAAGCGGAGAAAAAATGCAAAATTTTTGATTAAGCAATTTGATCAACTGCGATCTGATTTTAGCTCAAAATACTCGGGAAAGTATTGACTATACAGAGTTAAATAATAAGTTGAATAAGGATTGAAGAAAATTCAAAATAAAGAAACTAATCATGCTAAAATATTTCTATCCCCACCCCACCAAACGTCGACCAAGTTTCTATACAATGCTATTACTATTTGATATTTTGATATTTATTGTGCGTGTATTCTTTGTACAGATAAGATAAGTTAATCTTTTAAAACTGAACAAGCTTATAATTATATATTTACAATAGCTAATAATTAATTATATGACATAAATTACAGTAATAATAAATAAATAAATAAATAAATATAAGACATAATGTAACCAGGGACATGGGATATAAGAGAAAAAGGGAAAGAGAAAGAGAAAGAAAGAGGGAAATCCATTAAAATTTATTTGCAAAATGTTGAAAAACTTATTTTTTGAACGTATTTGCATTGTTCGTACACTAGAAACGTATGTCTTGGAGTAATTATTTGTTGAGTTCCTTGGGTTCTCGCGAATTTAATATTTTTTTTTTACAACTATACTGCATGTACAATAATATAGATTCCCTGCTCCTACTTACTACTATAGAAATTTCCTTCTCTCTAGTTGACTGAAATTCTTCAAAACGTTACATGGCCTTGAAATTTCACTGCCACGTAAGAAGTTTTACTTCAAAAATAACGACAGAAAGTTGTGGCCATATCTTGGATTTCATATGTATCTGGGGGGATTTATTTTGACCGTCTGGCAAGGCTGCTACTGCATTACATACTGAATACTGAATCCATATATAGAGACGACAAAAATGACAGACTGTAGTTTTTTTGTTCAAAATTTTATAACTCATCACGGTCCGTAATTGTCGATAAATGACTTTATGAATTTGATTTTCATTTTTGAGAGCTGTTGCGCTTTAATATTCGAATTTAGTGCCTGTAGCCTTATGCGTTATGCGATGCCGAGAAAACTACAAGTCAGATTCAGATTACGATAAGATTTCGTTCGAAATGTTTTGTAAGACTCCGCGAATGCTATAGGCTATTCCTTTCATTGCCATTTACCACGCCTACTTTTATAGAGCGCTTTCGACTAAAATAATTTTTTTTTTCTGATCTATTGCCCTTAACTTACCTACTTTTATTCAAGCAATTCTTAATCAAAACAAAACAAAGAAGATGTTTTCTTAAACAAGTCAACACTTCCTTAAATATTTTGAGGTGTCAATCAGCTTCCTGCTTCATCTTTCAGACCACGACCTGGCATGACCAATTTGAATTTATTTCGTCAAATCGAAATATATCATCAGCAACGATGACTGTAATAGGTCCCCATGGTCACTGGGAACTCCTGGTCCTTAGGTATTAATATCGAAATTGGATACTGCCCCCAGATATGCGAATTGAGCTTTCGCAGATAGAAGTCAATTTTTAAAAATGTATAGGATCAAACGATGAAACAGTTTCCTTCTTCACACTAACCTTGAAAAAAATTATCTCTATACTATATATAAAAATCAATTGCGGTGCGTTAGTCGGGTAAAGGCTCCAGAACGGCTCGCCCGATTTGAATGATTTTCGTTTTGTTTTGTTCTACTTGAATAAGGGATGGTTTAGGAAAATGGTTGGTTTAGAAAATTAGGAGAATTCTTAATGTATGGCGCTGCAGGCGAATATTTCGTTTTTCAGTTCAATTCAAGTATCTTCAAAAATAATCTTCTATATTTATACCTATAATTCTTTCGGGGTGAAACTCGATGACGATATAACTTGATAACCACTGGGCCAATTTTCATGATTCTTTTTTTTGTTTTGTTCGTATTGTTGTATTTTAGGTTCAGGCAGTCTTAAAATATAGGATTTTGGAACTGATATGTGGCGCTGTTGCCAATCTCCGAAACAGCTTCACCGAGTTGATTGAAATTCTGTAGATGGGTATGATTGCTTCCAGTTTTAGGTATAATTAAAATTATAAGTGGACATTGTCCAAATAATGCACTTTGCGAAATGTGAAGCAAGATTTAATACGAAAGGTACGGGCAAAGCCGGGTGGGTGCAGTTACATATAAAAGAGGCTGACGTCCGTATGTGCGTTCATAACTCGTGAACGGATCGTTCGATTTTTATTATTTTTGGTTGGAAAGAAGGACATATGCTACCTTTTGTCGCCAAAATAAAACTTTATTGGGATTAGTTGAGTTTTTGAATTCTTCGGATGTTCCGGGCTTACCTCTACATAATTTGGATTTAGTTATAATTTTGTTGCGCAACATCAATGCACCGAAACTTTGTAACGGATGGCATCTGATTTAATGTGAAGGATCTCTATCAAATGTCATGCAATTACCGATTTTGAGGGGAAAATCCAAAGGCAAACACTCTCATTCCGCAGATTCCCCTTATTCAGAACGATTTGCCGTTCGTATTTAAGCGACTTTTCCATTTCCGTGCGTCTTGCTTTCACTACGGCAAATAATATGTTACAAGTATAATCGATGGATGCTTGTGGATTTGTAGTATCAATCTTGAATTCCCATATTTCTCACAAGTCAATTTAGTGAAAAGCGGAAGGTTGGCCGACACGTCAAAATCATTGCGGTTTTATTGAAACAAATCAACATTGCTATTCGTCATTTATTTCTGTTGCATTTAATATAAAAAAAAATGATTTTGAAATCTGTTGTTTTTCATTTTTTATATCGTAATACGCTATTCACACCACACCGAAAACCGAGTTTTCGTCGACAATTCGTCGATGCATTCACACCGAACACCAACTAGTTTTCGTTTGACGTTTCAATCAGCTGTGAGACACTAGTCGTTAAACTTCGGTGCAAACTATTTTGCTTACAAATTTCGATCGCATTAATTAACAAATAAAATGCCCATCCATTAATTGTGGGAAAGGATTTTAGGTTATGAGCTATGAAATTTGTTAGGTCAGCTGTTCTGCTGAATTCGCTGATTATTGCAAAAGATGTGTTTGTTTCAACAGCTCAACGATTGAAAGTCGTTTTCCACGAAATAGTAGGTACCTACATTTACACCGCAAAATTTTGGAAAAAAAAAAAACTTGAAATCCAATTTTATCGAAAGCAGCTAGTGTCAGAATAGATTATTGATCTTTGTTTTTCCTAACCTAAGGATTTTTTTTAGCTATATAAATTCAAACATGAATTTAAGTATGTAGGTATTAATTCAGACATATTCAACATATTGCTGATTCATTTTTTTGATAAATCATTAAATGACGTGCAGAATTTGTAACGAGGTTTGTTCGATTAGACAAACTAACAAATGCAGCTACGAAATTCAACATTTGGAAATGTTGCGAAATATGTGCCGAAATGCTGGACATTTGGCCTGAAATGTTGAATTTAGCCAATTTAGAAACAATGAGTTTAGGTGCGGTGTAAATTTACTATTAAACCACTCGTTTTGAAAACTCATTTTCGGTTCGGTGTGAATAGGGTGTTATTACTTGGAATTATTTTAAAGTGCATATTCAACATGGTTTAAAAAAAGAAGAAGTGGGTAATATTCGCTCAAAATAATTTTCAATTCAATTTTAATTTTAAAGCGCGGTATTGAGGCTTACAAATATTTATGTGAACACTGATCGGCTATTACCTATGGGTAGTACTATTTGAGAAATAATTAAAAAAAAATGATTTATTCGATTTTTTTGAGAAAAACTAAGTACAAGATCTTATTTAGAATACTGGGGTCGAATCGCCACTTCCGTGAACGAGCTATATGTTCACGGAATAAAGTTGATTTTACATGTGAAACAAAAACAAATTCCGTCACGTAATGCTCGTTAACGGACGACGCGATTCGACCCCTGATATGTATTAAAGTTTAAAGTTTTATCGAAATCGAAAACGGGGTTTTCGAGACATGATTACTTTTTAAAATAGAGTTTTCGGTGGTTTAAATTGAAAATTAAGGTCGGAATAGTTTTGAAAATATCAATTTCACTCTTACTTTGCATTTTGGTCAAAATCGTTATTGTCGTTTGCAGATAAACTGAACAAATACTTTTTTCAAAAATCCGTTGTACGACAGTATAGAAAAAAGCTGCGATTGTTATTAGTTAGAACTGACCAAATTACCTTAGAAATACATTTTCCTTACAATCGTTTGGACCACTAACGTAATGTTATTCGATTTTATAGCTTAAAACTGAGTATGTAGTCAAGTTAACCCCTTATACTTAAGCTGAAATATCAATTTTGATGGAAATCGTTAGAGCCGTTTTCGAACAAATCAAACTGGTACTGGAAGCCCAGACACTCCAAATCCGAAGTTTGAACGAAATTTGAGCAGCCGTTTTACTGCAGGCCTCGGCATAGACAGATAGACAGACAGAAGATATCGAATTTTGCAACCTTCTTTTTGAGTTCCTCTATCATCGTAATGTCAGAATTGATTAACATCTCGAGTTCGAAATTTTGCACAAAAGTTGAAAATATATATCGTACCAGAAGCTACAGGAAACGTATACCAATGTATATATTGCTAAAGGAGTCATTACGTCACATAAAATACCATACTCGCCTTTTAGTGCTGTATTTGACTATGGATAAATAATTTTGCAGGTAGGTAGCTGATTTTATTTTCTGAGGCTACCAAAATTAAAACTTGACTGGTTGGAATTTTTGAAAACATCTTTCTGCAATTGAATTGTTTTAACAGTGACGTCGCAACATGATTGTAAAATAAACTCTACTACAAGAAAGCACCAGAACAGCCGTCGTCAACGTATTAATGACACATACGGCGTATTGGTAAAAACTAAGCTTTGAAATAGCGAATTTTAATAATTTGCATACACATCTGGAGTCTGGGAGGCCGATTTTTTCAAGGTTTACTTGTCTGCTTAACTACTATAGACAGCAACAATTGATTTTTGTATTTTTAGGGTTAATTTATGATATTATCACTAACAACGGCTAACTACTCTGCGGCAATTTTTCACATCATCTTGGACTTGCACTTTCCTAAAGGACATATGACGACATTTTCTAGAATGCACTGTATTTATCGCCAAATATTTAAAACCTTATCGATCCTTACCGAAACGATCAAACGTTTTCCCTATTTCACACAAGCAAATTTCTTCGTGCACATGAAAACGTTTGAACGTTTCGCCTTACAGAATGCCGACTCATGTCTTTTGAAAAGCACCAGCACCGACCCCATGTTCCGTGGTAACAATGGTACATTGTAAATTATGTTTTGGTTAAAGGTATGTTTTAAGCCCACTTTGCGACAGAGATTTTGGTTGGTCAAATGAGCTTCAATTTCTGGATGCTGACTTTGGGATTTTTCATGATTGTAAGTCCACAACTCTTTGAAAGCCCTTGATTCCAACAATCAGGTATGTAATTTTAACTTCATCCCCTTCTTCGAAAAAGATCAACTGCAGAACCGGTTGAATGTACCTCATTAATTTTCAGTTCAAAATTATCATAAAAATGAGAGAAAAAAAACAAGGTCCCATTCATTTCACGCACTGTATATTAAGCCAGTTTTCCTCTCTATTCTGTTCCATCCCCTATCCCCATTCGAAGACGAAAGTGGTGTCAACAGTGCACTTCAACTCTTCAACCTTACGAACCCTTGGCAAAAAAAAATCAAAAGAAGTCTTTTGAGACGTTTGACACAACTGCAGAGGGGTTGCTTTGTTTCATAGTGCATAAACTGGAAGAATATAAGTCATCCAATCCGCATATCACCAAACCGAAACTGACTTTTGAAACAACAAGGACTTTGATTGACATATCATGTCGGTTGGCCTCTGTTGGGCATTTAGAGATTGATCCTTAAAACAATGCGTGCGAGCTCTTTTCGACACTGGTGTGGGCCCACCTGCTGATACATTTTCGGTTTCCTAATTGTTTACTAGTGAAAGGATATTAATTTTTTATAATACTAATTCAATGCAAGAATCCTTGGATTGAATGCATTATTCAGAGTTAACTCGGAGGGGAGCGCACATGCTTTAGCAGCGACATCACAAATCAATACCGAGGCACTCTGGGTCTGGTTGCCATCTGCCCGCAGTGTGTGTGTGTGCATGCAATGTTTGAATAAATTAAATTTAAGAAAATCCGCAGGAAGTTCGTCTGAGCATTTTCGTTGTTTCCTGCTCCTGCCCTTACTCATAGGAAGGAAATACAACACTGATGGGGAAGTACCTATAGCAAAAAACATTTTTCGTACAGTATGCAGTGACGTTTTTATATCCTGGGGAGTTGTTTGGTCGTTGGCTATTCGGTTATTCGATTTGTGTTTGGTTCTTAATTTTTTTTTTTAGTTTACCTAGTGGAATGTGCAGGAACTATGATGGAATAAAAACACCTCAGCGAAGCGGTTGATTCACTGGTGGGGCGTGGGGTTGCTTTCGGAAGTCATGTCATACTTCATACCTATAAACACCTAAGTGTGTAGGAGCCCTGGATATTCACTTGACTTGCGTAGGTACTATTTATGTAGACAAATAATGTATCGACCGTTTGGCAAATGTTTACAAGTTTTTGTCGTGCTAATTCGCCAGACAAGTTGGCTGTCAAGGGAATGCTCGGTGTGTGAAAACATTTTGAAAAAGAGTCTTGTATATTATAGGATACAGGGGAGCAGTTTTCATAATGTTGGTTGGAAAATGTTATAAAGGAGCAGTGCTCCGAATAATTTTACGCCGTGCGAATAGGCTGCTTTCATAATATATAGAACATGCTGGTTTTCTGTCTAATTGCAATTGGAATGAATTTCAAAGAAGATATTTACGAAGAGAACTGATTTGTTGTAGAAGACATTTTGTTCTCGAGGACAGACGTCGTCCAAGACTGCCATAACTGACTTGGTATATGCTAAGATTGCAGGAAAGATTTATTTGTTGTTTTAATTATTATAAATTTACCTTTTCGAAGGATTTTTGTGGAAAAAATTATGGCCATAGGTTACTTACAAATCGAATATTCAATTAAATTAAATATTAAAAAGTTACCTAAATTTGAGGCGTAAACCAGATGTCAACATTATTTTATTTGGCAAATAATGTTGATATAACTGATTATACTTTAACAAAGCGAACATTTGAAAGCCAATGTAAATCTCAAGCATTTGAAATTTCCCAAACGCTCATTAGTAATACATACCTATACCAATACTGATGTAAATATGTTTCATTATGAGCCCACTTGTTGTTTTGAAAAAAATCTCGGAACCCATGCCCTTTTTCTGGGCAAAAACCAAATATGCATAGAAAACAATTTCAACCGTTAATTTAAGAACACATTTAAGTATAACGTGTCCTTTTCTAGGATGTAAATTACATTTTGATTAAAATCAAATTTAAATATTAAAAACAACAACTTTTAAGCAAAACGACATTAAAAAAAAAAAGTGCACGATTGGGTCGCACGAAACTTTCGCGTTCAACGAAAGTTTGGTTGATTCAATTGGTAGGTAGATAAAAAGGTAGTGCTTGTGCTAGATAAAATTCACTTTTGGTTATTCATTCGATATGACAGGATGTACGATATGCATATGAAATAACAATGTGTGTTTTAATAAGTTGCAGCTCTCAGTAATAGGCAATTGTCGCAAGTTCTTGTTAGAGAGTTATAAGCGCTTACCGTACTATTTTAAAACTCTTACACTTTACAAGTTTTTGAGGGCGAGGACAAGCGTAGTACGAGTTCCTTATTTTTGTTAGGGCATGATTTTATTTTTGACTGGAGTAGTTTAGTGAAGATCGGTTAAGGTGTCTATGATTGGAAGTAGGGTTCGCTATAGACTGATATCTTTACGTATAAATATATATATGTATATGCAAGAATTCTGTGATTTGTTTTTGAATTTTCATTTGCAGTTATAAACTGAATATCACGATGGACGTGTATTTATAGGGTGGGTCATTTTTTTAATTTCACGAATTTTAGGTTCTAATAGCAATAAAAAGTGACTATTTAGGGTCCTTATGACGTATGTCAAGAAATTTTTAAATCTATCGAAAGTAACTGCCTCCAATTTGCATTTTGATGAATTTATTATTTTCGATAGGTAAGTAGGTACATTTAAATTTTATTTCATTTTTATTTTTAAAATTTTCAAACAACATACCAAGCTTTGACTTTTTATTTCTTATAATAATAATATAACATATTTGTATTGAATTTTCAAAAATAAAAATAATCAGAGTAGCCCGGCTCTCAAATGAATTTTCTTAATAAATCTCATTTATTTCTCAATTTCATCGTGATTTTCGAGAATAAAAAATATTAATGTGAAAGTTTACTCAATTTATTAATCGCGATGGAACGTACCCGAAACGCACTGAAATGTCCTTTATATGGTGAAACATGTGATCTTAAAACCAATATGCTCCCTACTTACGAAGAAATAATGAAGTGTTACGAGTGGATTAGGCACAATTTAAAAACAAACAGAAAAGAACCAACTTTCAAAGAATTAAGTGATATTGTGAGCGAAAAAGTGGAATCTATTTGGAAACAAGCATCACTTCCGATTGTGTCCCATACAAGAATCTTGCAAATGCTAAAATGTCATCATGGTAAGTGCAAACAGCTACTTAAATTTCACCCACGAATTCCAAAAAAGAAACTAGAAGCGTTTATTGCTTCAAGTAAAGTTTTGTTCTATATTTCGTCCTGTAAGTGTTCCGATTTTTCTAAATGTACTTGCCCAAGAGAAAGGAAAGTGCCTTCTAATGAAAAAGAATTTCTTATTGACCAAAGAACGACAAGAAAAATGATGATTGGAAACACAGATGTCCCAACAACAAGAATGATTCAAAATAGTCTGAAAAGGAAGCTTAATAGGGAAAAGTTAAAAAGTTGTCCCAAGGAAACGGTCACAAATGTGTCGGCAAATTCTGCTTCTCCTCATAACAGCTCATTGGACGAATCTACCGATTCATGTGAAGATACTTACAAAGAAGATTTGCCTGTAAAGAAAAATAAAATACAGCCTTCCGTGAACTATTCCGCATTGTCTCAAACCTGTGACAGATATGGCGTGTCAGACAGAGCTGCAGCCGCAATTGCCTCCGTTATCTTACAAGAATCTGAATTGCCAATTATTGATAAAAGTAAACTTATAAGGGAACGAAAAAAAGCTAGAGAAAGTGTTAAAAAAAGAGATGCCGTTTCGGAAATCAGTGCGTTGTATTTTGATGGTCGAAAAGACAAAACCGTGGTCAACAAAAAAATTAATGATAAATATTACCGTGAGATAGTAGTTGAAGAACACATTTCGTTAATTAGAGAACCAGACTCAAAATATTTGGGTTATATTGCTCCACAAACAGGCACGGCTAAGTGTATTGAGCAAGAGATAACTAACTATTTTGTGACAGAAAATATATCATTAGAAAATTTGTTAGCTATTGGATGCGATGGTACAAATGTCAATGTCGGAAAATTGGGAGGGGTTATCCGCCTGCTTGAAAAATCGTTGAACAGACCATTACAGTGGATAGTTTGTATGCTGCATATGAATGAACTCCCATTTCGTCATCTTTTCGCTCATATTGATAGTATGACTTCAGGGCCAAGAACATTTTCAGGTGTTGTTCACTACTTATATTATATATTTTCTTTGTTATTATTTGTATTATTATGTTTACTTATTATTTATTATTTGCTTGCATATCGCCAAACAAAACATAATTTGCCCTACTGTCTAACACTAATTCTAATCTAATGATTTTATGTATTGCATTTGCAATGTTCTGTTATCACTCTCTCTTTAATTTCGTTATTCTTCTTTGTGCTATTGTTCGTTGCCACTTGTGCTACAGTTTGTCATAAATTCTTTCTCTTTCGATATTCAACCAGCAAGCAGCAAACATCGTTTTGGTATTGTATGTTGTATCAATAAATCACTAATCGAAAAATTCCACTTTTTTTTGTTTCATCGTTGGGAAACATTATCATTGCTCATCTTTATTTTGAATAAATCAAATACAGAACATTTTCTGGTCCTTCTAAAGCCGAATTTAATCGAAAAAATAGACAATTTTCCTCGAAAATTTGATAGAACAGTTCGTTGCATATACAGATACACGTGTTTATTAAATCGTTTGAATTGAATTGTTTCTCAAACCCATTCTATCTCGTGTTTTCTACAATAAATACTATCCAATAAAACCTATTGAAATCTCGTGTGCGCGCAACAATAATTATTTGGTTTTTCGTGTTTATACGTCGGTCAAAATGAATTTCATCAAGGGAAAACGGGGACGTGCAAAGGCTGCTATATCTCGCGCTGCAACCTTCGCGGAATCAGTAGATGTTAATACCACACTTCCAATGCTAGAGATTAGGCTAGATAATCTAACAAAAACGTGGACTGAGTTCGTCGAGTTGCAGAATGCTTTGTACTAGTTTTCGGAGGATCCAAACTTCGTTGATCCTGAAGCGGAATTTGCTGAGTACGAAACGAAATACTTTGTCGCGCATTCGGTTTTTACCAATTTCATTCATGTGAAGAACATGGCAAGTGCCTCAACTTCAAGTCAGCCAAACGAATCGGTAATTGAACAGTTGGCGAGTCAGCAAGCAACGTTTTTGCAAAAGTTAAACACCTCCAATGTTGCAACCTCCGTAAAATTGCCGCATCTATCAATACCTCAGTTTTCGGGTGATTATAAAGATTGGCCTGCGTTTAGAGACTCATTCCAGGGTTCAATAGATTGTAATTCGTCGCTTTCTTCTACGCAAAAACTTCAATACCTGAAGTCATTCTTATGTGGAGAAGCTAGCAATCTATTGAAACACATCGTAAATTCTGACAACAATTATTTGGAAGCATGGGATCGATTAGAAAGTCGATATGACAGAACTCCCGTTATAGTTCAATCATTTATACAATCCTTTCTATCGCTGCCCACAGCAAACTCTTCAAATGTGGTCGTGTTGCGCAAAATCACTGATGGTGCTGACGAGGTAATTCGCGGGTTAAACGCTTTAGAATCAAACGATAGAGATCCATGGCTGATATATATTATTTTGCAAAAGCTCGATCCAGAAACAAAGCAGGCATGGGCTGAGTTAATAGGATCAAGGGATGATACGTCATTTAAAGAAATGCTAGATTTTTTGCAAAGTCGTTGTGTGTGTCTTGAATCCTGTTTTACCCCGTCGCGTTCTACACAATCACGAAGTAAGGTTCAAGGCGTCATTCGGAGCCACTTCATTGAATCCAGTCGCAGTTGTCCTAAATGCAAATCAGACCACAGCCTTTTACAATGTCAACATTTTCTCGCACTTCCAATTGATGCTCGTCGAATATTTGTCAAGGAACAGTCCTTATGCTTTAACTGTCTTCGTCAAGGACATTCTTCAAATAGATGTCGGTCAAACAATCGTTGCAAAACATGCAGGTCGCGTCACCATACCCTCGTGCATTCCACATCCTCGTCGCCAAACTCTACTTCACCGGCTTCTTGCACCACAGCTTCTTCGTCGTCTAATATCTCTTCATCGATACCGTCACCATCCACTGCTACAAATGTTTATTCTACACCATACTCGGATCTACCCTCATCTTCGAATTCAGTTCCAGTAACAAATTCATCAACCGTGTTTTGTTCACATACAAATGCAGTAGACAATTCGTTAAAACCCATTAGTTCTACCCAAACTTTACTGCCTACTGCCATCGCTCGTGCTAACGATAAGCAAGGAGTTCTGCAGAACATTCGATTGTTATTGGATTCAGGTTCTCAAGTTTCGTTTGTTACAGAACAAACAGTGCAACGCTTAGGGCTCACCAGGAAAGCTGCTCGTATTCCCGTTTTTGGTGTTGGTTCAACGTCAGCAGGTGTAACAAATGGAGTTGTTACACTTCACTTATTTTCATGCGTAAGCACGCAATCTGTTGAGATTCAGTGCTACGTCATCTCAAAACTTACTTCGCTAGTACCTGCAGCTGTATCCACAATCGTAGATAAAAACGTATTTTCATCGTACCCACTAGCAGATCCTCACTTCAATTTTCCGGGTCACATTGATGTTCTTATCGGCGCTGATAAAGTGTTCAGTATTTTCAATGGAACAGCTGTTCGTGGTCACCAAGGCCAGCCTGATCTCATTCCAACTATTTTTGGTTGGGTGGTTTGTGGTAACATGACAACTCCTAACTCGTTACCAACTCATTCCATTGATTCTTACTGCACTCAGTTAGACACAGCACTAGAGTTTGACCTTGAGCGCTTTTGGAGACTTGAAGAAGTCTCGCATGAAACTACTCTTTCCATCGAAGACCAACTTGCTGAAGACATTTTCGCTGTATCTCATTCGCGATTACCTGACGGCAGGTACCTAGTGCCAGCTACCCTTTAAATCCGATAATGAGACTGATTTTGGAAAGAGCATAAACGTCGCTTTAAATCGTTTCAAATACACCGAACGTAAAATATCTTCCAATCAGTACTTAAGGGATAAATATATTGGCTTTATGCGGGAATACCTAAGTCTGGGGCATATGGAGGAGGTACCTTTCAATGAGACAAACATATCTTCAGCAAAATGCTACTACCTACCACATCATGCTGTGATAAAGGAAGACAGCAGCACTACAAAGGTACGAGTAGTTTTTGACGGATCAGCTAAGTCTGGTCACCACAAGTCTCTTAACGAAACCTTGCTAATAGGACAGACCTACCAGCGTGATCTGTTTTCAATTTGTATTCGCTTCCGTCGCCATCTCTTTACTCTATCAGGTGATATAGAGAAAATGTTTCGTCAGATACGCGTTACCAGCAATCACTCGGACTTCCAACGAATTCTATGGAGAGAGTCAAGTGATCAACCACTGAAACATTATCGTCTTTCGACTGTTACCTATGGTACAGCGTGTGCACCATTCCTGGCTGTTCGTACTCTCTACCAACTCGCACTCGATTCTATGAATACGCATCCACGCGCGGCATCAGTATTGCTTAATGACTTTTACGTCGATGACGTAATGACAGGAGCAGATTCTATCGATGAAGTCACTTCCCTTCGCTTAGAACTCTTACAGTTACTTGAATCTGGTGGATTTAATCTCCGCAAATGCACCACTAATTGTTGGCCTTTATTGGTTAGCTTACCGGAAGATCAGCGGGAGTTATCACCAAAAGATTTTGAAGAACATACCTCGGTCAAGCTGTTGGGATTACAATGGTCACCTGCTCGCGATACCTTTTCGTACAAGGTCAATATAAGTGATAGCTCATCGGTTACTAAGCGGCGCATTCTGTCTGAGTCATCTAAGATATTTGACCCCATAGGATTTTTAACACCAGTCATCATCTCCATTAAAATTCTCTTTCAGGAGCTCTGGCGAAGGAAGTATGCATGGGACGATCCTGTTTCGTTAGAACTCTCGGGTCAGTGGTGCTCAATTCGAGATCAACTTCCTACACTAGAAGCTTTGAGTATTCCACGAATTATGTGTCCAAATAAGGAAAATTTTGAATTCCATGCATTCTGCGATGCATCGCTCGACGCTTACGCGGCAGTCGTATACTGCAGGAGTATAGACTCAACGGGTAATATTACTAGTACGATCGTCGCTGCTAAGAGCAGAGTAGCACCTCTAAAAGTAATTTCTCTTCCCCGACTGGAACTCTGTGGAGCGGTTCTTTTAACGCGATTAGTTAAAAAGCTTAAAACTTCTTTGCAATACAAAGAAATGAAAGTTTTTGCCTGGACTGATTCTGCAATAGTCCTTCATTGGCTCTCTGCGTTGCCCAAAAGGTGGTCAGTTTTTATAGCCAATCGCACATCAGAAATTTTATCTGAAATACCCAGAGAATCATGGTATCATGTGCGATCACATGATAATCCAGCTGACTGCGCATCCCGTGGCATTCCACCCTCTCATTTAATATCAAATGACTTATGGTGGTTCGGACCTTCGTGGATAAGGCACGAACGAGATCAATGGCCCTACATCGCGTTTTCGCCCAAGGATATTCCAATAGAACACCTGGAAGAACGAAAAAATCCCCCTGTGCAATTACTAGTATCAAAAATAGAACCCCATTATATTTTCGAAACACTCATAAACAATTCCTCGCGCTACCTCAAAACTATTCGTGTGCTCGCCTATATCCTTCGGTTTATTTCCAACTCGCGTGTGAACTTTGCTTCAAGAAATCGGCAATCGTTATCGTCTAGTGAACTCTCAACGGCAAAAACTCATCTTGTTAAGTTCCACCAATCTTGTGTTTCTCGTCCGAAATAAACATTATCGCGAAAGGTGACGTACTCAAAGGTGGAAGCAAGTTGGCATCTCTAACGCCTTTCTTAGATACAGACCGTGTCCTTCGCGTCGGTGGTCGTATTCAAGAATCAAATGCAACTTTTTCCACGAAACACCCAATAATTATAGACAAAAACACTCGGTTTGCCAAGCTTATCGTCGAAGATATCCACAAACGCTACCTTCACGTCGGTGTTTCCCAAATGTTTGCTATTCTTCGACAAGAATATTTCATCGTCGGTTGCCGCAACCTCTTACGCAAGGTCGTTCATGAATGCGTTGTTTGCTTTCGTCAACGAAAATTAACATCGACTCAGCTTATGGGAAATTTACCAGCTGAGCGCGTTCGGTTTTCGCGTCCCTTTAGTACGGTCGGAATTGACTATGCCGGACCTATAACACTGCGATTAAGTAGAGGACGAAATCCGAAATTTGTTAAGAGCTATGTCGCTGTTTTTGTGTGCTTTACAACAAAGGCACTTCACTTGGAGTTAGTTGGAGATCTCTCTTCGTCCGCATTTCTTGCCGCACTTGATCGTTTCGTTTCGCGTAGGGGAAAACCATCCGAGATATGGAGCGACAACGGTACGAACTTTCATGGTAGCAAGCGACACTTATTTGAAATGTTCCAGCTACTCATGAATCAGCAGCACAACAACATCGTCGCAGATCATTTATCCAAGGATAAAATTTCATGGAAGTTCATTCCCCCTTCTGCACCTCACTTTGGAGGTTTGTGGGAGGCAGGAGTGAAGTCGGTTAAGTATCACCTCAAGCGAGTAATCAGCGATCATAGGATAACATATGAAGAGATGTACACCTTGCTAACGCAAGTAGAAGCATTGCTCAACTCTCGACCTATGTGGCCTACTTCTGACATGGATCCAATCGCACTAAGTCCGGCTCACTTTCTTATTGGTGAACCACTAATATCTGTTCCTCGTCCTGATATGTGTTCTCAAAATATTTGCCCATACTCTAATTGGTCTCTCTTACAGAACCTCAAACAAGGCTTTTGGAAGCGGTGGCATTCCGAATATTTAACGTCTCTACAACAGCGCCCAAAGTGGCAAACCGTCAAACCAGATCTAAAGGTAGATGATGTCGTGATGCTCAAGGAACGAAATCTCCCACCATCAAAATGGATTCTTGGGCGAGTAAAGAATGTTCACCCTGGGAAAGATCAACGAACTCGAGTTGCAACCATTGTAACACAATCTGGAGAATACGTCAGGCCTATCACCAAATTAGCTCCTCTCCCTTTTTCTGAAAGAACGGAGTCTTTCAGGGGGGGCTGAATGTTCACTACTTATATTATATATTTTCTTTGTTATTATTTGTATTATTATGTTTACTTATTATTTATTATTTGCTTGCATATCGCCAAACAAAACATAATTTGCCCTACTGTCTAACACTAATTCTAATCTAATGATTTTATGTATTGCATTTGCAATGTTCTGTTATCACTCTCTCTTTAATTTCGTTATTCTTCTTTGTGCTATTGTTCGTTGCCACTTGTGCTACAGTTTGTCATAAATTCTTTCTCTTTCGATATTCAACCAGCAAGCAGCAAACATCGTTTTGGTATTGTATGTTGTATCAATAAATCACTAATCGAAAAATTCCACTTTTTTTTGTTTCATCGTTGGGAAACATTATCATTGCTCATCTTTATTTTGAATAAATCAAATACAGAACAGGTGTTATTGGGAAAAAATTGGAAAATTGTGAAGAAAAGACCGTCGTTGACTTCAAAAATATACCAGGCGTCCCACTACCGGAGATGGACACAAAAAACCTTAGCTCTGACCAACTTTATTTGTATAGAATTGTGACTGCGGTTATGACTGGTAGCTGCCCAGAAGACCTTGCCAACTAATCACCTGGGAAAATGTCGCATGCTAGATGGCTCACGCGAGCTAATCGAGTTCTTCGTCTCTTCATTGCAACAACAGAACCTGATGAAAAACTAACAACGTTGGCAACTTATGTTGTCAAAGTGTACGCTCCAACTTGGTTCTGTATTAAAACCACCCAACATGCAAAGATGGAGCGCGGAATTTTTGGCACTTAGTTTCAACATCTCGCTTCCTTACATACGACTTAAGAGCTGTTATTGATCCTGTCATAAAACGTAACAGTTTTTTTGCACATTCAGAAAATTTACTGCTGGCAATGCTGACGGATTCAAGCAAATGGATAAGGGAGTTGGCTCTGCGTCGAATTTTG
The DNA here is from genome assembly GCA_946477585.1 of Cheilosia urbana. Taxonomy (NCBI): domain Eukaryota; kingdom Metazoa; phylum Arthropoda; class Insecta; order Diptera; family Syrphidae; genus Cheilosia; species Cheilosia urbana. The sequence goes on along the minus strand of OX297854.1, from coordinate 58,169,013 downwards.
AAAGCCCGTACTTTGAAATATGAGCAGGAGCAGCTCAGAGTTTTTGAGGTTCCAAAAATAAAAATGGAAGCCAAAGTCTACTACGATCTCATTGACTGGCAAAAAGATGTTTTTGAACCACCTCTACTGAAAAGCGTTTCCACTGAAGAACTTAAATTCTTTATTGCTCAAGGAGAAAACGAAATTTATTTTTTTAAATTACCATGTCACACTCAGGCTGTGGAGAGGGCAGTTAAGACCGTAACGGAAGCTTCAGCAACCTTATGTACTAAATCAGCACGCGAAGGATTTATAAAATCCAAGCTTTTATCTCGCAAATTGATGCCGAAATTCGACAGCAAGAAAGATTTTCGAGTAATATGAATGAATTATTTGTAAAAAAAATATGTTTCAATAAAGTATTAAACAAAAGAAAATCAGTTTTGTTGCATTTTATTTATAAAAAAAAAATCGTACCTTAGAAAAATACGACTAAAAATGTTGTTTTCCCAAATTTTTGGGGTGAAATTGGAGGCAGAAGATGTTATCTGATTGATATGAAAAATTTAGTATTCATTAATTAGACCATATACCTAGCCACGTTTAATAGCTATTACGAACGGCCAAAAGCAAAAAAAAAATTTTTCGTAGAAAAGTGACCCACCCTCTGTATGTGCAAATGAAGTAGAATTTTCTGATTTTGCGAACTCCAAGTGGTTGGTATTATTTTAAGATACAATATTGTTGACAAAAAAAGAAGTGGGTTATATTTGCGAATAAGGATATTGCTGTAATTGCATTTTTAATATCTGCTGCAATTTGAATTTTAAAGGGCGGTAGTGAGTTTCAAAAATATATGTGAACAAAAATCGGCTTTTGGGTAGTCATTTTTGAAAAATAATTAAAAAACTGATTTGTTCGAATCTTTTAAGGAAAACAAAGTACGGGATCTTATTTAGAATATATACTGATATTCAGGCCTATTCGGCAAAATCTTCTATCCATTTATTCTGTTATGAATTTTCATACAAAAGCTCGAACTGTCAAAAAATCTTTTACGGCCTCCAGAATTGGTATTCTGTGTGGACAAATTTGTTATGAATTCTTTTAAAAATCATAACAGAATAAAAGAAATAATTTTGTGACTCTTATTATAAAAGATTTTTATTAAACAGAAAGATTTGGATTGAAATATGGATCTCTATAAAATTCCTCTTCAAAGAAATGCTTACAAAAGGAGAAAAATGTAATAAATGTGTTTAAAAAAGTTTAATAATTGAAATAATTTATAATTTTTTTTTTATTCAGTCGTAAACATCGTTCACTTTTGCTGGAACTAAGATGTAATAGTAATCCATTTGATCTTCCTGACGTGCGTCCTTCCACCACAATGATTTTTCTGTCAGATACTTGGATTTTGCTCCATGTAGGAGCAATACATTTCTTTTTGATCTGTTGTAATTTTTTGTTGTCTTTTTCCCAAAAAGATGTTAAAATATCTATTACTCAATTATTGAGTTTGCAATACCTAATTCAAAACTTACTCTTTTCAGCCGGCATTTTAATATGTTTTTTGCAAATATTTTATCAGGTGCCAACTTATTTATTTACATTAAAAACAAATCTAGCTAATTGTTAAAGCTACGTAACAGACTTATAAATTTCCATATGTTCATAACTGAGTTTCACAAAAGTTCGAAAACCAGAATATGATTTATAAAAGATCTTTTATGAGTCATAGCAGAAATTCATAACAGAATAAATGATTTTGCAGAATAGGCCTGATTATCTTTAATATTATGTATTTTGTATTTTGATAAAAATCGTTGAAGCGGTTTTTGTAAAATTTGGCAGACAAAACAGTACCAAATATTGCTAAATTGAGTTTGAAAAATACTATTGGTCAATTGAGCTGAAAGCCGTTTTTAAAGTTTTATTGAAATCGAAAATGGAGTTTTCGGGATGTGAGCAGTTTTTAGAATTAGTGTTTTCGGTGATTTGAATTGAAAATGAAGGAGGCAATAATTTTGAGAAAATTAATTTTACCTTAAGTTTTCATATTTGTCAAAATCGTTATTGCCGTTTTCAAGTAATAAATAAATAAATAGTTGGCGCAACAGGTCTGGAGAGACCCTAGGCCTAGCTTCTCACAACCATTCGTTTTGTGTGAGTTTTTCATTTTTGGAACGAATGGAAGGGATCTACAGTATTATGCCGACTCCATACGGCTAATTGAGAAGCTCTTACAAGACATTTATACTCTCGGATGTTTGTCAGACGTTCGCGAGAGGTAGCGCAGCGGAAAAAAACCCTAAGTCGGAATTGGGTTTTTGCGGGATTCGAGCCTGGGACTCCCGCATAGCAGTCCAACACACTAACCACTAAGCTACTGCGACTACTTTTTAAGTAAAGTAAAGATAAATAAATTTTTAAAAAAATTCTTTTTTTCAAAAATCCATTGTACGATAATATAGATAAAAACTGAGTTTGCTATTAAGTTAGAAGTTACCATATTACCTTAGAAATTAATGTTTGTTACAATCGTATGGACAGTTTTCGAGATATGTCCAAATTTAAAAAAAGTACCTACTTTTATTCCATTTTTTTAGCAAAAAACTGAGTAAGCTCGTGCTAACCTGACTTACATAATCTTAAATGTTACTTTCGGTTGAAATCCTTCGAGCAGTTTTCGAACAAATCAAACTTATATGAACATTTTGTATGGGAACTACCTACCTTTAAATTTTGATGCTACATGCAAAAAAAAAAACGGCCCCAACTGAAAAAAATTATGAATGAAATCTGGGCAACCGTTTAGGCTGTAGGCCTGTGGAAAGACGGACAGTCAGACAGAAAGACATACCGAATTTTTTGAACCATTTTTTTTGCGTTCCTCTATCATCGCAATGTCAGAATGGATTAACATCTCGTGTTCGAAATTTTGTATGAATACAATATCTTTCTCTTTCTACGTAATCGAAAAAGTTCAAAACATGAATGTGAATTTTTGAAATTGCAATCGCTGAGTTAAGAAGGTACTTACGAAAATATTTGCTCAGCTGCGTTCAGCTGATAAATTTTAAATAATTTATTATGGTAGGCCAAAAACACCTTTTCCAAACTTAAATTTAATCGTTTATGAAAAAAATTATGAACCCAAGCTTTGGCTGTTTAGTTGCCTACACTGTCTTACTAAGGTAGAAAACGTAGTGAAAACCCTACTGAAACTACCACGGCACGTCACTGGCTGGGAACGCACTTCAACTTAAAAATCTATCAGTCTATAGGACATAACTATATCTATACTCTCGTTTCCCAGTTCAAAATGGATTGGAGCCTAAAGCCTAGTATCCTGCTCGCGTTAAATTTTAGCGCGCATAGTCTCCACTTCGTTTCCCCACACCAAAGATAAATGGTCGCTAAATTATTATTAAACATGATATAGATGGGACAAAACCCATTATGTTTATGAAGCATGAGTACCATGACAGATATCAGTAAACGTAATTTTAATAGAATTTTCGAATTTCAAACTTGAAAGACGTAAGAAACCTAGAAATTATAAGAAGAACTTCGACATATTGTGTCCTCAAACTTTCCACAATCTCCTTACCATAGTGGAACACTTGTTATTACACAAAAGACGAGGGCAAATGAAAGCATAAGCCTCCCTGAAATGCGATCCGCTTTATTTTATTTATGTTTATATCTCTGTTTTGGCTCTGTTGTTTGACTTTGCGTTTTCTTTTATTTATTACACAAACATTATCTGCGTTTTCCGCCAAAAAAATCATAGCAAATACAAGTCGAACTCTTTCCTCCGTTTTGTAGGTCAGAATATATCTCCGATTTAATGTACCGGACATTTATTTCGCGAGCTAAATGAGTGGAGACTTTTCATTGGCCCATCTATATCAAGTTAAGGATTTAGCGTGCGAACAGGGTACTGCTTTGCTAAAGTGCCTCGCTTAATTTTATCTTTGTAGACATTTTTGTATGGGAGATAAAATTTAGCGCGAGCAGGATACTAGGCTTAAGCCTAAACGTCTCCAAATGCAAACGATGACAATACTTACATACAAAACCAACACGTAAAAGTGTTCATTGTTTTGCCATATTAAAGCAGCCTCTTTCTTATGTTCGTCATTAGTTTCCAATTAAGAAATAGAAAGTAAACAACAACACATATAGTTAGGTAGATGAACCTTTTGTTTGGTCGGGAATACGAAAATATTACACGACTTAAAGGATAATACGTAGTAAGGCATATACGCCGAACTGTATAATGAATATTCCAATTCCAACACCTTGTGGAACTTTCTTAGCAAATATGCGTAGGAATATATTACATATTAAGGTATATATATCTTCCTGTAGTTATAAGGATGTTTACCATGAAGGATAAAATACGAAAACACCCCAAAGGCAAAGGCATCCCTCTTTGGTGTTCTTATTTAATTACTATATCCCTTTGTTTGCAATTAATTACAAAACACACATACGCTCGTACACACTACCATACGGGAATACTTTTGAAAAACTTTTAAAACTCAAAAGATTCCCGAATAAGGCGACTGAATTTGAATGGACCGTGATTTTCGGCAAACTCCCCATGCACCCTGGATTCTACATACTATCCAATCCAGAAATAGTAGATCCGTATGTAGCGCATGGGACTATGTAGGTTGTTGGAGTATTTCTACCTAATGCATTGTGGCTTTTACCACGCATGTGTTGTTAGAAAAGGGTTAACTTAGGGGTTTGTCGAATAGAAATCGGTTTAGCTTGTGTAGTGTAGATAAGAGATAAGAAAGAAGTGCAGGATACTGTGATGGCTGATATGTACCCATAAAACGTTTGGGTTATGGTCTTACACATCTCAGCGCCATGTTATTTTATTTTTTTTATTAGAATATCAAAGGGGTTTTCGTTTTGCTTATTTTACTAAAGCGAGGGTGTAGGTATGTGGAGGAGGCGTATTTATGTTTGCCCAGAAATGTAATTCAAAGGGGAACTCGGTTTATCAGATATTTCTCATAAAAGTGTCAAATTAAGTGGTTGTCTGATTTTATCTGCGAGAGACAAGATTACTTAGATGCATACATTGGCTATATAGTGGCCCATTGGTTTGGATGGAACGAGAGGTGTAACCCTCAAAAACCCTGTAACCCTCATATCTTCGTCGAGGAACCACACTTCAATTGTTGCAGAAATAAGCTTCTTTTTGGTGGTACATTACCTTTTCCTCTTTACTGTGTATATTGTTTGGGTCCCAGGTCACACTGGTATCCATGGAAATGAGATCGCTGATGAGCTTGCCAGGCTGGGTGCAGAGGAAGAGTTCTTAGGAACTGAACCTGCGTTGGGTCTGCCTACATCGGTGGTTAGGCCATCCATTGATACTTGGGTTTCTCGCGAACACGATCGTCGGTAGCGTGGCTGCGCTGGGTGTGGACAGACCAAACGACTAAGTCCGGACATTTGCAAAAGGTCGGCGGCCTTCCTTCTGTCTCTCAGGAGAATCGACTGTAGACTGCTTGTGGTCGTCCTTTCGGCTACCAAGCTTTTGCCAAACACTTATCCTGCTTGTGGATAGGACGGCGATACGAAGAGCACTACCTCTGTAGCTCTCCTGCCTTTGCCGCATCAGGTGGCGGATCTTTGGGGCTGACGTGGTGAGTGCCGAACATCTAAGGTCTTCATCACTGAAGCTGCTTCTAATCTTTCTTCGAAAGACGGGACAAACTAAGTACATAAATGTAAGGTGTCTGTTTGGCAGTAAATTGGACCAGTAGTTGTGTCTGAGTGCTCCATCGCGGATAGTAACAACCTCAGACAAAAAAAAAATCCCTTTTCCTCAGCCTTATTTTTATCATAGCCCAAAGATTCTCTAATGGAGAGTTGCGTGGCCATTCGAGCATCTTGATACTTTGTTCCGCAGAGAATGCCTTCATTTTTTTAGAAGTAAGGCATGGGGCAAAATATTACTGAAAAATGGGCTTTCCGGTCGGGAATTGTCTTTTCATGGTCGGTAAGAGCTACGGGTCAAAACGTCGACATACTTGAGGCTATTCCTTCAATCGACTTTAAACTTCCAGGGCCCGAGGAGGTGAAACAACCCCAAAAACATTACTTTGGAGGGGTGTTTCTGTTTAGTGGTCTGAATTATGTGACCAGGTTGTAGCTTTTCATTGTCACTTCTCCTCACGACACTTACCCGGTGGCCCTGAACTTCGAAATGGTCCTCATCAGAAAAAATGGCTCTTCTCTTCGCTTGGCTCATTGCAGCCTCTTCCTCATCATAGTCTCAGTTAGAAGCTGTCTTTCAAGTGGTCTTCTGGCTTTTCGGTCCACTGTCCACATCAAGGTGACGCCTTCTGACAATCGATGAGTCCACCACCACAACAGCCGACGCTAAGTCGCTTTGAAGATCACCGCTAGTCTTCCAAGTGTACACTGTACAGGTTTCGGTATATCATGAACCCCATTTCCAACCATAGGCATGAAAACCAGGGGTTGAATTACCGCATCCGTGATCGAGTAATACTTGACTGATTTGTCATAGTTTAGCTGGTAAAATCCACAAAATTCCACAAAAATCTTGTGTAAGAACCTTGAGACAGTACATTTGGTGATTTAAACTTTTGAACTTGAGCTTAGTTGATAAGAATTTGCTGTCATCTGAAATGAATAGGTAAATAAAGCCAAAAGTGGACTTTATTTTAGTATTTTCCTTTGTTTTCTGTATGCAGTTTATTTTATCTACTATCGCATAAATGAGTTTTCTACCTATACCTAATAAAATAAAAAGCAAAGAAACAGACTGTTATGATACAAACGAGCAAGTTTCGTGCGACCCAGATGTGTTTTTTTTTTTTTTGCCTTGGACGAAATTTATTATCACTCTGTAATATTTTGGACCTAGCTTAATTTGGAACTGCACCAACTACAGATGTATATCAGTCTTAACATCGCCTACAAGATCTTATCTGGCGTGATATGCAAACGCCCTAAACCATTTATGAACAACCCGATTGCTCCATATCAGTGCGGTTTCAAGTCAGGAAAGTCCACCACTGACAATATATTCCCATTAGCAGATCTTGGAGAGAACCCAGGATCTTCAAATCGATACCCACCACCTTTTGTAACAATTTAAAGGCCGCCTATTAAAGCATTTATAGGAAAGAGTCATACAGAGTCACACAGGCCATGAGCTGTCATGTGACTTCTTCAACACTGTACTTCAAAGAATAGTGCAAAACTCAAACGCCAACACCAGAGGCACGATCTTTCAAACGTCCGTCCAATTACTCGCGTTCGCCGACTACATTGACATAATCGGCAGAACACAGAACAGGAGGGCAGTGTTGCCGCTGAAAAATTTCAAAAAGGGGATTAAAAAGGGTCCCGAGCAAAAAAAAAGGGTCCCCCATATAAAATACTAGTAAAGCAAAAAAAAAAAAAAAACAGTAAAAACATTTTATGCAAATTTATTAGTCACAAAACCAAACAAATGACTGTATTTATTACAAAAAAAAATATATATATATAATCTATACTTATATATAAAAATTAAGCCTTAAAATTGTGTTCGTTTGTCACCGATTCACGCCTTACCATTTTTACCGATTTTAACAAAACTTTCATAAATCTTTGGTATTGGTCTATACATAGTTTTTGTGAAGTTTGGTTGAAATCGGAAAACTTATGTGTGTATTATGAGTGCGTGAAAAAAAACATGAATTTGAGTAGATTTTTTTTTTTTTTTTTTTGGCGCTGTTGTTGATCTCCCAAACCAATCAACCGATTTCTATGAAATTTTGTGGCTGTGTATGGTTGGCTACAGTTTGAAAGATAGGACTATTTATTGTATGCTTCGTTACAGTTGGATAGATAGAACACTATTTTGGTATGGTGAGTACGGCTTTATGTAAAAGAGTCTGACGTCCGTATGTGCACTCAAAACTCGGGAATGGATCGTTATTGGTGAAAAGGACATATGCTACTTTTTGTAGTGAAAATAAAAGTTTACGGAGATGGGATTGGGGATAGAACTTTGTATGGAGAACCGCATTTAAACAAAAAATAGATGGAATAGAAATACGGGTAGTGTCACTTCCAATACAACAAAAATTATTAAAAATGTCTAATTTTTGCATTATTTTGATGTGCCGGGCTTACCGCTACACAATTTGAAATTGAAAGTGGGCTCAGTTAAGATTTTGTTGCGCAACCTCAATCCACCGAAATTTTGTAACTGATCGCGTTTGATTTGATTGTGAAGAATCTCAAATCAAATGTCATTCATTCTAATTCCGCGGACTCCGCTTATTCAGAAAGATTTGCCATTCGTATTTGAGCGTATCAATTTCCCGTTTCGCTATGACAATTAAAAAGTCTCAACAATCGCTGGAATTTTGTGAGATCAATCTTGAATTCCCATGTTTCTCCTAAAGTCAAATGTATGACCTTCCGCTTTATACATCGTGTACCGTAAAGGACATGTGCATTGTGCATGCTCGGTATTATTATTTTCATTACATTAACGAATATGGGCGAAACAAAGTTCGCAGAGTCAGCTAGTAATAATAATAAATATTCTGCGCAATACTAACAATAATAATCATACTTATTAGTAAGGCCCTCTGTAAAAATCTCTGTGATTTACATTTTACTTTTTTAGAATAGTCTTTCTGTATTCGTATACCTACTAGGTTTTTATGTGGAAAATAGTGTTATCTCTTTCTTCTGTTAAATTTTTGAGTTTTGGTTTTGGATGGTTTAGATGGGTGCGCTTATCGACGAAAATGAAACGGCTGCGTCTAGCCGTAGATATTTTCTAGACATTTATACTTTTTACTTCTCTTATATACTTATACTTTTTCGTTCAATAAATAATCAAGTCTTACTTTAGTAAATTTAAATTTCTGTTCGTGTGAGGGTTGAATTGAAAAAGGGTCCAATTTGATCATATTTAGAGAAGTGGGGTCCAAGGGTCCCGAGCCTCAAAAAGGGTCCATTTTGCCCCTAAAGGGTCCAAACGGCAACGCTGCAGGAGGGACCTTAGCCAACTTAACGTGTGAAACTGGAGGCAGCTGGGTGAGCTGGCCAAAGATGGTGCTGGCGATGGAGACGCTTTTTGACCAAGTCCCAGGTCCACCCCGGACTGTAGCGGCACTTAATTAAAAGTAGGTAAGGTACTGGTGGATCCTTCACCCAGATGGCGATGTATGAGACTTGAGCTTGTCTTCGAATATATAAAATGAGTGCACCCCCCAACGCAAACATAGCCATTTGATTTGGTTAAGAAACCTTCTCAGGATGTAATATTATACTCTTCAGACATTTAAGAGAAATGAGGTTGCAGAACAAAAAAATGTTGTAGATATAATTTTTTTTTATTTTTTTGGGAGCTCAACGTACAATCCCTTGTTGAGTATTCCAATCCACAACCGAATCTGTTCACCTACTTTCACAGTCTTCAATATATATAAAACAAAGTTACATCCGTAAGACCGCTCATAAGGTCATAACTCGAGAACGGATCGTCCGATTTGAGTTATGTTTTCTTTGTTGTATTTGTCTACGCCTATGGAAAGTTCATACATTTTGTAGGTACATACTGGGAAATTTCTTCTTTTTTTTTTAATTTTAATCGTAATAATTATAGAATTAGATCATGTTTGTCAAAATTTATGATTTCGGAAATATTCTTAACGGAAAGCATTTCTTGTGCTAATGCAATTCGATTTTCGGTAATTTGTAAAACGTTGATTATTTATTTTTGATATCTCCAGTATAAAAATATTATTAGCGGCAACAACACATTGTTTCAACGTAGCGTCGAGTTTAAGAACTTTAAAAACGGTTTTTCTCGACACTCATGGCAGCTAAGGTTCTGCACCCTCAAAACAAAACACTTTGCTTAATGTGAACGGGACTTTAGACAAGATATTTAAGCAACAAAGTCCCTTAGCACGGGCAAAGCCGGGCGGGAACTGCTATAAAATCTTTATAAAATCATACGTATCTCTCAATATATCTCCTCTTTGTTTCCTTTGCATCTACTAAAATCACTTATTTCAAAAAACTATTTTATACAAAAGAAGACATTACCACCTGCATCAATAATAATGGATTCAGTACTTTATTGAAACCAATAAAATTGATAAATTTCCTATAGGTACCTCCAAAAGGGTTGCTGTAATACGGCAAAGGTGTAAACACGCACATAATTAATGAAAATTTCTAGAATGCTTGCTAATTGGAAGAAATTATCTGCACACACACGTAATCCGTTGGCGTTGAGGGTATGTTTATTAAGATTAATTAGGATAAACTTAGTGTATAAAAGTAACCTCGTATGTGGTACCGCAATCGCATGTCTTTTGAGTTCTTGTCAAGTATGATAATTTAATATGTGTTGATTTTAATACGTTGATATTTCACTAAATATAACCCAAAGCCCGTTATATACCCTGTACCGTAAGGAATAAAAATTGAAGAAATGAAACGAGTTGGTATTCATATAGAAAGTTTGTGAAAGTGAGAAAAGGATAATTATATCGTCGACTTAAAAGCAAAGTGCCATAAGTCAATTCCAATTTCCAATTTCTGTACCTACACAAAAACGGTAAAAAAAAAAATATTTTATTTTGTGGCGCAAACCGTCATATTTAAGTATGTCTCCTATATTGACATTGTGAGTGTAAAGTGCCGTTTCGCATATATCTAAATTCTAAAGTGTCATTTATGTTATTTCAAATGCACGTTGGTGAGTGGATGTGATTTTTAGGGTTCCGTAGCCAAATGGCAAAAATCGGAACCCTATTAGATTCGTCATGTCTGTCTGTCTGTCTGTCCGTTCGTATGTCACAGCCACTTTTCTCCGAAACTATAAGAGCTATACCGTTGAAAGATGTATTCTGTGAACCGCATTAAGATTTTACACAAAAATAAAAAAAAAAACAGTAAATTTTGGGGATCCCCATACATAGAACTGAAACTCAAAAACATTTTTTTCATCAAACCCATACGTGTGGGGTATCTATGGATAGGTCTTCAAAAATGATGTTTAGGTTTCTAATATCATTTTTTTCTAAAGTTAATAGTTTGCGCGAGAGACACTTCCAAAGTGGTAAAATGTTTTTTTTTTTGTGAATGGCGATAAGATAAAGTATTTCCCGGGTTGTTGCGTCGGGCAAAATGTACGATTTTCAGTGCATTTATCCGAGGAACGCAATTACGAGAATCTCGCATAAGTGCGTTGTCGACGCAATTAGGAAAACCCCGCAATAAAGCATCTATATATTAATACGGAGTTGCCTATGACGTGTTTCCACCCATTTTTGCTATTATACGTCACATAAATATGCCAACACCCAACACTATATATATTTGGGTAGGGGACAATACATAGAAGTGCACGATACAAAAATTATCCAGAAATTATGAATTACAGCAGATAAATTTAAGCGAAAAACGATGAAACTTTGCATATCTATTCTATGCACCCTTTTCTACCTGTGATATGAAATAGAAGACGTTACTGGACACTTTTTATTCGCAATTTAAGGGAAGCCTGAAATGGTTTCGATTGCTTATTTTTAAGCGCTCCGATATTTCCCCTTTAAAAATGAACTTATAGAATAAATTGGTCGAATTTCGACCACGGGGCGACGACCCCTAGTTTTTATTAACATGTTCTTGTTCATATGCGGCACAATCACAAAATTTTATTTATTTTGGCGCACTCTGAACATACATAATTATTAAAGTTCAAAAAGTTTTTTTTTAGATGTGTGCTTATATTCCGGAGATTTTAAATTAAATATTACGAGAAGCTTTACTTTTAGTAGCGTACGGGAAAAGTTCTGTATATTTCTTAAATGACTGGCCTTGTTAAATCTTGATCATCGATTCCATTACTACTCTGGTTTGAAAACAAAAACTCCAACATTTTTTTTAAACGTTAACGTTGTGAACATTTAGTCGTACAGCAGGAAGAGTTTTGGATGCTCCGATGGCATTTCTTTTTTTAGGTCAGTGAAATATACCAACACAAAACTATGGAATTCAAGTTTTTACTGGAATCTGAGGATTCTATATATTTTAGTTCGAATTCTGTATTTCTGTAGGCAAGGTAAAAATTCTGTAGATATACCCCCAGAAATCTTTTTCAGATCTCAGATTTTACGCTGCTCATGGAACATGCAACGAAATTGATCTGCTTTTGTAAATTAGTGCGTTACTTGACAAAAATATCAGCTGTTAGAGCTGTTATGGAAATCGACTTGAAAAATGTTTCCCCTGTTGTGGATACAAATGAAGTGTTTTTGGTGATTTGTAGTCTTCTGATCTGATGACGAGGAAGACAATGAAGATAATAATTCTTCTGAAATCATATCCATATAGCTGTTAATTTATGTATTTCGTTATTTAGGTTTTCACGAAACTTTGCGTATTTGTCTTGAAAGACAACTTCTTAAAATGACGTAAAACACCTGTGCAAAGTATAGTGGTTATTGTCGTAGTAGTTATATGTAAATCTGAAAAAATATCGATATCTGCAAACAGTGGTCCGAATAAAAAAAAAGATTGATTTTTTGCCCAATGGAACATTAAAAATAATTTGGATCAAAAAAAAAAAAATGATTTTTGTCCCAATGGAAAACGACATTACATGGTCAGTTGTATGTGGCGAGCCATTTGTTGGCAAACCTCCCGCTATATACGTTTACGCACTATACATAATATATCTAATAGAACAACAAATGTTGTGTACCAAAAGTGTACCAGTGAAAAGCGGCAGCTTGACCGACACGTAAATCATTGCAATTTAATTGAAAAACATCGACAATGTCATTCTTATTACTGTTGTATTTAATATAACTTTTGAATATGATTGGCTTGAATTAGACCCAACAGTTCAAATGAATGTAGTGTTCGTAAGATATCCGACTTTGCTTGCCTCAAATCATCAAATCAGTGGCGCTATGTGAGAAACGTCAGCTGACAGCAAACATGAGAGTTGCATTCTTGAACGATCAATCTGCTCCAGATTTTTCGAAGCAATTCCTGACTATCGGTAATGGCCGTGTTCCTGATGTTGACGAATTAAGCGGATTGATTTTATTGCCTTCGAATTTTTGCAATTTTGTCTCATAGAAAGACGAGCATCGAAAGATATCAACAAAGTATTCCCGAACATCATTGCTAACCACAAAAATAACGAATGGTTGAGTAAGCGAGTAATTTTAGCGGATAAAAATAAAAATGTGGATGACTTAAACTTTCTAATTCAGGAATAGATCCTTGGTAGGCAATTTGCATAAGGGAGCATTAGAAACTTTCATAGGTCCTGAACCATTCTGTGGAATAGGGGATCACACCCTCAAAGAAGAATTTAGGAAACTAGAGAAAGAAAACAGTGCAGGAACCTGGCATAACACTCAGGGCATGAGGCAGGCCAAGAAACTTCTGGGGCAATACAAGCGGAAAAGATTCCAAGCTTGCATCGGCATGAGCAAAAACAACCTCCGTATCCTAACGGGGTTCCTAACGGCGCACTGTAGACTCAAGTAACACCTCAGGAAACTGGGTATATCTGAAGAAGGTCTCTGCAGATTCTGCGATGAGTCCAGTGAAATCCCAAAACACTTGCTGGGATCATGTGGGGCACTGAACCACAAAAGATTGAAATACTTGGGCACGTACTAACTATCTGATGAGGAAATACTGTCACTGGAGCTAGCTCTCGTCCTTAGATTCTTAAAGGAAACTGGACTGGAGAGAGTCCTATAGGACGGATTTCTTCCGCCAAGGAAAAAGAAGAGTACAAGAACCTCTAAAATGATTCCGAAAGGAATTATATTGTGAGGGAAACTCTTATGAGGGATAACTCCTCTCTGAGGCGTAAGCAGGGGGTACAATAGACAAACAGGTCGCAGGACAACAATCCCTTTCACATAATAAATAAATAAATAAAGGCAATTTGCATTCATTCAAATCTATTGGCAACAAACTATCCAACTGAATTTGTAAACTCCTTGGATATTTCTGGCTTACCACCGCACAATTTACAACTCAAGGTTGGCTCGGTAGTTATCATGCTTCGAAATCTAAACCAGCCAAAACTATGCAATGAAACGGGTTTGGTGATAAGAAAACTGATGAATGATCAATGTGTTTAAAAGAAGGAAGTTCTCATTCCGAGGATACCGATGGTTCCAACTGATGTGCCCCTTCCCTTTGAGTTTAAACTAATTCAATTTCCGATTTGTCTTGCATTCACCCATTCACCATATGATGATTAACAAATCACAAGGTCAATGGAGTGTTTGTGATCTGAAATTAAAAAACACATGTTTTTGCCCATGGTCAATTGTACGTGGCTTGTTCACGTGTCGGTAAACTATCCACTTTATTTGTTCTTCCGCCTGTATTTTGTTAAATCAACAGCAGATATTGTTGATTGTATAGAAATATTTTCGCAGTGCTGCCATTTTGTTTTGTTGAATCTATAGACAGATTGTTGTTTGTAGCAACATTTTGTCAGCTACAGTATTTTAATTTGCTGATTCAACAACAGAATTATTGTTAAGTGAATAGAAATAATCTGTTAATGCTTTATTTATTGTTCTGTTTAATTAAACGAACTATTTTTTTCGATATGATTTACTTAACTTTGATGGTATGAAATAAGTATTTATCTAAATAAAGAAATTATGTCCAAAATATGTTTTAAATACCCTTGTAAAATAAATTAGCTATAATAAATGATACGTAGAACAAATAATTTTAGTAATTAGATCTACTAAAAAAAGCAGTTATACAAATTAAATTAAATTCATTCTACTTATTATTTTGCACTAAGGTACCGATGGTACTTCCTTATCACAAAGTAAAATATTTCTGAATGTTGTGGCGTTATATAAGCCAGAGCTTCCCGATCGATTTAACGATCAAAATCGCTATGAGTAGTGTCAGCAAACGGGCCCAAGAACTGTCTTTTGTTTAATCTATATACATATATAAAAATGAATCCCTATTTCCCTTGGTCACAGCATCACGCACAAACGGCTGGACCGATTTCGCTAATTCTTTTTTTGTTGTGTTTGTTATTATCAGGAGAAAAATGTTATGAAAGAAAAAATTAAGAAAATTGCGCGGAAAATTAGAAAATTAAAGTTTTAATGGGGAAATACACTTTGAAAAAAATTAACTGGATAGAAATCAAGTAGTGACACTTCAGATAAAAAAAAAAATATTTTGAATTTTAAAAGCAATTGTTGTTGTCAATTATTTTAATTATTTTCCAAGCAAATTGTTGTTGTCAACAATTTTGAATTTTTTTTTTTTTTTTTTTTTTTTTAATATAGGTACCTAAAAAGTTTGTTCTTATAAGTTATGTTTACTATGTTACATTAAGTAACTTTTTGAAATGAAGTAGATAGGTACTTTGATTATACAAAGATGATATTATGGCCGACGATATTTTGCATCGAATTCGCACTGTGACATCGGATAATGAACTGGAGATGTCAGATGAAATGCGCAATAAAGCTTTGATTTGACGCATTTAATCGAGAATTGGAGCGAGAAATGGACTTCGAACGAATCGCATTGAGTCAAGCTGTTCTAACAATTGTGCCAATGTTGAATCTATATATGTATGTATATAAAAATGAATCCCTATTTCCCTTGGTCACGGCATCACGCGTGAATGGCTGGACCGATTTCGCTAAATTTTTTTTATTGTGTTTGTTATTGTCAGGAGAAGAATCTTATGAAAAAAAAACTTAAGAAAATTTCGCGGAAAATTTGAAAATTTAAGAATACTAAACCAACATATT
Organism: Cheilosia urbana; assembly: GCA_946477585.1. Classification (NCBI taxonomy): domain Eukaryota; kingdom Metazoa; phylum Arthropoda; class Insecta; order Diptera; family Syrphidae; genus Cheilosia; species Cheilosia urbana. Next base: position 58,153,177 of record OX297854.1, on the reverse strand, counting down.
AAATTATATCTAATGTACATAATAGCGCTTTTACAATTCAAACTTTTTTGATGTAACCTTATGGCGTTGGCATAACATTGACAGAATGCGTGCTGCAAATATCGTCAACGAGGATGTAAATAAAATAAATATCGTTTAAAACAGATCGAAGCATCTAGGAGTTATTATATTGATAAAATACACATAAAATAATTGATTTATTATTTTAAAAAAAAAACTGAATTTCTTAGTGCACATCGTCGGAAAATCCTCAACATGTGGCGTTGTATAGGCGTATGTCGTTTTTCAGTTCAATTAAATTTTCTTTAATAATAATCTTCTTAATTCATACCTATAATTCGAGATGAAACTCGATGATGATGATATAACTCGATAACCACTGGGTCAATTTTTATGATTCTTCTTTTGTTTTGTTCGTATTGCTATATTTCAGGTTAACGCAAACTTAAAAGATAGGATTTTTGACCCGCTAAATGGCGTTGTAATCGATCTCCGAAACCACTCACCCGATTTCAATGAAATTTTATAGATTTATATTCTTCGTTCCCGCTTGAAGGATAGGATACTTTTGGACCTGATAGGTGGCGCTGTTGCCGATCGCCGAAACAGCGCTACCAAGTTGATTGAAATTTTGTAGATGGATAATTGGATATGGTTGCTTTTACATAATTCGGATTTGAAAGTTGGTTCAGTTAAAATTTTGTTGCGAAACATCAATGTACCGAAACCTTATAACGGATCGCATTTGTTTTATGGTGAAGGATCTCACATCAAATATCATACAAGTGATGATTTTAAGGGGAAAATTCAAAGGCAAACACTCTTATTCCGCAGATTTCGCTTATTAAGAACGATTTACCATTCGTACGACTTCAATTTCCCGTGCGTCTCGCTTTCACTATGACCAATAATTTATTGCAAGGATAATCGATGGATGTTTGTCGATTTAGTGAAAAAGTGGAAGGTTGGACGACACGTCAAAATCATTGCGGTTTGACTGAAAAAAAATCAACATTGCTATTCATCACTTATTTCTATTGCATTTAATATAACTTTTGAATAAAGAATTTTAATTGATCGAATTACATAAATTAGCAAGTGCTTGGTGCATGCTCGGAATTTATTAACAAATTAACAAATTTGGGCGAAACGAGGTTTGCCGGGTCAGCTAGTCTATTATATAAAAGAGAATGAATGCCTTGTGTGCGCGCATGACTCGAGAACGGATCGTTCGATTTTCACGATTTTGAGCTTGATAGTTTCGTTTTGGCCCAAGGAAGGACAGGCTACTTTCTGTCGCGAAAACAAAACTTTAAGGGGATGAAGGAGGGTTATGAAAGTTTGTGAGAGGAAATGCACTTTGGAAAAAAAAAACTGGATCAAAATCGAGGAGTGTTATGTCAAACACAAAAATAAAATAATTATTTTATATTTATACATATCCATTTTATATTATTTTTTTTCGGCGGAATTGGGTAGGGAGCTGACGATCTATCCGATAGGCGGCGCTGTTGTCGATCTCCGAAACCACTCAACCGATTTTAATGAAATTTTGTGCATGTGTATGATTGGTTGCAACTTGAGAGATAGGATTGTTTTGGATCCCATAGGTGGCGTTGTTGTTTTAGTATGGTTGGTTCCAGTTTTAAAGATAGGATAGTTTTGGACCCCATAGGTGACACTTTGTAAAAGATAAGCTGGATAGGACAGCCCATTAAAAAAAAGACAGAAAATTCAAACGCTATTTCTAACTGCTTAACACAATGAGGCAGCGGTATGCGGCAATAGTACGAGCTCTCAGATTATGTGGCGCTGCACACAGAAAAAGTGTATACAATGAAGTAGCGCGATACCGATAGGTCAAAAGTCAAATTTTCAAATAATTGTTTTGTGTGATTTTCTTCGTTAAATCTAATTTTCGCAATCTTCCGCCTGCATATTTTCAAAGAACCTATAACCTATATCACTGCACTGAACAAACAAAACTGCCTACACCGAAAATTATTTCGATGTAGCGCGACAAAAGTTAAAAGTTGGCCAATATGTACTACATCCGTTACTACACGCTACAGTGGCGCCGCCCATTGCTATGTTCACGTTATATGTAATCTGTGTATTTTAACTTCGACAGTGCTGCATATCGCTACTACCGCAGCTTCATTGTGTTTAGGCAGTAAAGCTGTATAACTGAAATTATTACTGGACATTTGGCACTTTGCGAAATCTGGTAGGGATTTAATACGAAAGGCACTGGCAAAACCGGATGGTTCGCACTTGAACTCAGATATAATTTTGTTGCGCAACCTCAATGCACCAAAATTTTGTAACCGATCGGTTTCATTGTGAAGAATCTCAAATCAAATGTCATGCAAGCGACGATTTTGAGGCGAAAATTCAAAGGCAAACATGCTAACTCCGCGCATTCCGCTTATTCAGAACGATTTGCCATTCGTATTACTGAAGCGTATCAAGTTCCATTTTCGCTATGAGAATTAGCAGGTCGAAATTATAATTGCTGGAAATTTTTTTTTTTTGTAACTAATCTTGAATTCCCATGTTTCTCATAAAGTCAATTATTGTGTGGTGTAACCTACCACTTTATACGTCGTGTACCATAAAGCACTTTAGTGAAAAAGCGGAAGCTTTATTGACACGTAAATTATTTCTATTGTATTTAATATAACTTTTAAATAAAGAATTTGAATAGCATGTGCATTGTGCACGCTCGGAATTATTGTTTTCATTACATTAACGAATTTGGGCGGAACGAAGTTCGACGGGTCAGCTAGTTTTAAATAAAACACATAGAATGAACTTGGATGGTGGAAACTTTATTATGGCTAAAAAAACAGTTTCCGACATCAACTTTTTGAATAAAACTTTGTTTAAATGTTGCCCGCGACTACGTCTTACATGGTCCATTCTGAAGGTCCATATTCGGATAACTGTTTCCATGGTTGCGACCGGTATGTACCCAATTACCCAATTATTTTTGGCTTCCAAGTCCTAGTTCATAGCTGGCTTATCGGCTAAGACTTTTGATTTCACATAACCCAAAATAAAAAGCTGCAAAGATTTGATATTTCACTATATGTAGGTGGCCAGTTGACCGGTTCGTAAAGTGAAACTGAACTGAACTAAAACTGATTAAGTTTCTCTTAGTTCCCGTTCGGTGAAAATTTGAATTACACTGAAAGAAGTTTACTAGCATAATGTTAATGTCATTGTTGGTGTGGAATAGCACCTTACCTGAGGTGACAGGGGTTCTACCCAAAACATTAAAGAAAACTATTACTTGACGGACTTACTACGCCTAAGACCTAACTCTCAGCTCTTTGATTTTCCCAAAAATTTATGATAGGCCGATGGATAAGGACAGTTGATTTGTACTCAAATGAACTTAAGTCCATTTTAAGTATAGGCACTTTAGAGTGGCACCCGAATTTAGACGGATTTCCGCTCAAATTTTGACAGTTCGCCAATGGATGTGGTCTAGCATGATCTTAGTTCCCTTCAATAATTTCGCTGCCTTTGCCATATAGGTATATGCCACTTCTTTGGGGCTAAACCTTGTTCCTTGGGTACATAAACAGTACAGGCCCGCATTCAGTACAATACCGCTCTTATATACATACATATTTATTTTTTTTCACTTGAACGCCGATAAAACAATATCGCCTCGGGCCTCGGGGCAAAGATTGCGCACAAGCACGCTCGCTTGATGTCACATCTCAATCCACCGGGGTTTTATAGATTATGAATTTCCTGGCGAAACAGAACACGACATCTTGGGGAAGAAGTAACATCCAGGATATCCAATACACATCACAGCCCACATAGCCATAGGGTGCCATTTTGATTAAGCTTAGTAACCATTCGCACTAAGATGACACTTTTGTCATATCTGTGCTCCATATGCCCGATTACCGTGCATAACAGTTCCGGACGGGATGAACCGCTCCAGCATCGTATGGCAACGAAAAAGCGTTCCCCTCTCCATCCGCCGTCATGACGTCTACAGCCGGATAATCATTTTTTATTTTAGTGCCGCTCCTATGCGGGTGGACGGGAGGTCGGAACACCACAAGTGAGAACGACGACAACGTTGTGTATGGGTATATCAGCCTGCCATTGCAGATATAAACAATCTACTCCACACAGCCTATAGGTTGGTTTGCAAAAACGAATCTTTTATCTTCGCGCGCGGTGTTCATACACCCAGAAGGTGGTCGGGCTGAATTGGGTGGTTTACGTACATTTGAATATATTATATATGCAAAGTATTTGCCAATTGGTTTTTTTTTTGCTTCTTCGCTCACCCCCTCTCTTTACAGCTAGAGAGCTGTGTGTGAGGCCATAATGTTCTAGATTCTTTATGTGCCGGAGTTTAGACGCAGGCGACCGGCTTTCAGCTTTCGGCATCCCCTTTCGCGATTCCGAAGATGTGCAAAAGCCTAAGATAAACATTTTCCTTTCGTTTTTTTTTTGTCGTTTTCCTGTTCTTGTTCTTTTTTTTTTTGCTTTTTGCGCGCTTCTATTTCAATGGTTACATGTGGCTTGGGGGTGGTAATAGAATTTTGGTACAGCGAAGGTGTTTTATTGTCATGGTTACTGGATTGGGCTTCGGTTAACACACGTGCATCTCTGTATCCGTCAGAATTGAAGGGAATAAATGATGTGTCTTCTACGACCATTTCTTTTTGTTATCCTTTTTGCCGGCGCCCCCCTTGGCGAAAATGTTCTGTCTTTGTTTACGGTGAGGAAATGGATAGCAGCGGCAGGAGGTGGGCGCTTATCGCTTATTACACACGCACCCTGTATGTGGATTTACGTTGTACTTGCGAAAAAAAAGGTGTTACCCTGGCCGAAGCAATATTTATGTACACTCTACCATTCGGGAGTGAAATTTCATATAAAAAGTTATGCGAGAAGTTTTTCAATTTTCTATATTGGTTTAGGGATTCGATATCAAATTATATTCAGTTTTTTTTTTACCCTCCCGTGTACCATTGGATAAGCACATTTTTGCACTTAAGTCGCTTATCGCCATCGCAAGTACAGTCCATTGATGGAATAGGTAGAGTGGTTGAGAATAGGTGACTGTTAATGTAGGTTTCTTTCACGTATAGACTTGGCTTTCAGGATCATTTATCAATGATTGTGTTTGCACTGAGTTTCGATTTCCGGACGCAGTCGCTTGGTCTGTCCACACCCAGCACAGCCACGCCACCGACACTCGTGTTCGCGAGCAACCCAAGTATCAATCGATGACTTAACCACCGATGTAGGCAGACCCAACGCAGGTTCATGTCCTAAGAATTCTTCCTCTGAACCCAGCCTGGCAAGCTCATCAGCTATGTCATTTCCATGGATACCAGTGTGACCTGGGACCCAAACAAGATACACTGTATTTAGCCTTCCGACCAAGTTCAGAGAAAGCTTGAGTTCGAGCACTAATTTAGACGAGGTAAGAGGGTTAAGCAGCGCTTTTAATGCAGCTTGGCTGTCGCTGCAAACGCATATACTCCTAGCCCTCCACCTGTTTGTCACAATATAGCTTGGAAGACAGACGCATGGTTTCCTAAGGGGTAGTGAAGTCTAATGTTCTCGCTTTTCACGAAGGGGTCTGGTTCTGGAGCCATCCGTAAAAATACGATGGCATTCTTTCCCTGGCTCAGAGTCTGGCCTAAGCCATTCCGTTGCCTGAGGAAAGTTGACGTGGTAGTTTTGTCGCAGTAGGATTTCTGGAGTCATTGCGTCAGAGGGCATATCCATAAGACCGAGGTCAAAGGATACATCATTGGTTGCTCATACATTAAATCCAACCAGAGGATACCTTGAGCGCCGGGTATGATGAGAAAGCGTACCTACCTATGTTTGATATTTTTGTATTCGGACGGAGAACCGTCGTTGAACTTTAAGGCGATAATTGACCGTCTAACTGGTGATCCACATAAAAACTACGTTCCAATATAAGTCTTGTGCATCAGAAAATCCTATCAAAGTGTTTAAATAGAAGGGAAAATTTTATCTTTGAAAGAAATTTACCTACCAACACTCTCCGGAGTACGATATCAAAGTTTTGCTCCTGTAAAGTCACTGCTGAAGCCTGAAGGGGCTTATAGCCCTCCACGGATCGACTACGGCGATCCATACGCCAAATAGCAACCAAATAGACACTTTCCTAATCGATATAAGAGGCATGCAATGCCTACCGCTGCAAGGCAATCGCACTGTGCGCTTCTCTTGACATAGAGGGTGCTTTTGGCAAAACTGGATTGACTTTATATCAAATCCTCTGTATCATATGAACATAGACAAACCCACTATAAAATGGGTCAGGGCAATGCTAAAAGGTCGCAAAACAACTGCTTCGTCAGGACAAACCTCAGTGTCAGTATCAGCCAGTAAAGGGCTGCCCACATAGAGTATTATCACCCCTTTTGTGATCACTGGTCACTGATGACGATCATTGAGTAGGTACTCCAACGAAGTTAAATATCTGTGGGAGTAATCCTAGACAAAACACTAAATTGGATTTCCCACATAAATAACAAAGTAACAAAAGCAACAAACGCTTCATGGGCATGTCGTCGCATGTATGGCAGAACATGGGGAATCTCTCCAAAGATAACCCAATGGATCTAAAGAGTAGATTCTACACAATGATGAGCGGGCCCATCATAACATATGCTTCTTTAGTATAGTATACTAAAACAAAACAAAAGACCGCCATAGAGTATAATTAAAAGGGTAGAACGACTTGCATGTCTCGGTTTAGAGAAGTATGGGCGAGTAATAAGCCCACCTATCTGCCAGTAGTGGTATACGGATGGTTCAAAAATGGAAACAAGAATGGGAGCCGGACTCCGCGGACCTAAAGAAAATGTCTCAATACTGATGGGGATTGGCCCGAGCGTGTCACATGCAGAACCCTACGCCAACCAAGAATGCGACAGGCATATAAACAACACTGGTATAAATGCCATACACATCTATATATTCACGCACAGTCAAGCAGCTATAAACGTTCCTAGCTCGCGTATCATTGACTCAAAATCGGTACTAAACTGTTTTAACGCCTTTCAAATGCTTGGCGTTAAGAAAAACAAAAACAAACTATGGTGGATTCCTGGTCATGAGGGTTTTGAGGGAAACGAAAAAGCCGACGAACTGGCCAGAATGGGCTCTAAATCTCCCTTCACAGGATCTGAACGCTTCGCTATACTTTACTATACAAATTTAGCTATCAAAAGATGGGAACACACAAAATGTATTTCATATTGGGAGAATATCCCAGGTCTAAGACAGGCCAAGCGTGCTTTACGCAGCCTTTCAAAAGAGATGCCAACAGAATCTTAAATCTAAGTACATATGTTATCAAAAATCTAACTAGATTCCTAACAGGACATCACGGCTTAAGATGTCACTTAAACAAAACAAACCCAACCGGCTTGCCGGTTGTGTCTAGAAGAAGACGAAACAGCTGAGCGCATAATATGTGATTGTGCAGCCCTATGCGGAATCAGAAGAACTATTTTCTGAGCAATGAATGGATTTTTTTGTGGGGATTCGCTGGAAGGGTAAATCGACTTAGATCCTATTCCCCAAAACCGACACAGCCACTCTTTCTGACGAAGATATTATAGCTCGACTTTCCAACATGACTCGGATCCATCAGTTTGTCGTGTCTTCGATACCTTTACAACTAATTGCCCTAGCAATCGAGTCGTATCCGGAAAGCACCCCCAACATCTAAGAATGCGCACAGGACAATACCCTTTTGGCGAAAGCCGTCTTCAACCCTTTTGACGGGATGGTGAAGAGCACCCTAAGTGCACTTGGCCTTTATGTACGCAGACTGACTTGAGTGTAGAGGGTTAGATATTACTAACTGACCTCTGATATATGAAAATCAGTTTTCAATTAATCCTTCCATAGTTTTAAGAATAAAGGATGTTAGGCTGATAGGTCTATATGATTTAAGCTTGGCTTGTTGCCATTTTAAGGGATAAGAATTAAGTTTACTTGTCTCCAAGTTGATGGAATGTATCCCCAATTATAAGTAGCTCTTAATAAAGTTATAATTGCTGGCATGACCCTCTGGAAATAAGCTGGGAAAATGCCGCCACCCCAAAGGGCTTTAAAAGGTTTGAAAGAGCCAACTGCCCACCTTACCTTATCTGGACTAAAAATCTTGCCAGATAGACCATGTTTACTCGTGTTTAGAAGCAGAGATCCTGGGATCAGTGCTCTATGAGCTTTCGTGTGGTTCACAGATGATCGAATCTGGGAAATGAACCTGAAGTAAGGTTTTAATTGTTTCCTTTCGGGCCGTCGTGTAAGTTCCGTCTGCTTTCTTAAGTAGATCTATACAGGTTGTATGATCTTTATTCAGAGATTTATGGATATGCGCTTAAGAGGTTACTTCGACTATACAACCCTGTCTCTAACGGTTTCCCAGAGTTGGTTTTCAAATACGGTAATCTTATACGTTTTGGCTTGACGATAAGCCGAGCTGCGGAGGTATTCGAACGATGTCGAAATCGCAAGACCATTAATAAAGGCTTCCACTAATGCTGTCTAGGAACAGGCAAAATTAGTCAAACAATCACTATTGGCATAATAACAACTTCAAGGTATTATTGAAGTGTCCATCTAGCATCTACCTCCGAAGTTATAACGTAGGAAACCGCTGCTACGTTTGATATAGGCACAACAAGTGGGTTCGAATTCGAAGTCCCCACTGGCCGACATGTACACTCTGAACACTGAACAATATAAGATGTTTGAGCTAATACTCGGCTTCTTTAAAAAAAAAAAACAAATTCTTCCACAAATGAGATAATTCAACTGCTAACACTACAAAAGGCAAGATACGTGGACTATAATGGTAAGGCCACACTGAAAGACTGAAGAACAGAGGTCCAACAGAAATGATCTTCAAAAAACCACCAGTTCCACTCCAGTTCGGAAACGCCTATATATACTGCCATTTCGGTATTCCTCGGAAGAACTTCTTTGACACGTTTATTAAGACCGTTTTAAAACAAAGCCAGAACTCGAGGGACTGTGAATCGGAATTTAAGAACCTGCAAGGCAACAAGGTGTCAACCACATTTTCGCATTTTATAGTTTGACTTTAAATGTGGTCCATATCGAAAATCGAATAGAATTATGTAAGAGTCTCGGAGAAAATTACGATTGGGACGATTAAATTAACCCTTACTCTCGCAAGAATTTTGAACCCAATTAGTCTAGTATCCGGTTTTTCAATAAGAGTGGGGTAAGGCGAGGAGGATTTGACGAAAGGAGGATTTGTCATTTCCAAATATTCTTTGACACATTATGCGCAGAGTGCGCAAAAATCAAAACAAAGAGTGCCTGGCGTGATATGACTCCCTCATATGAATATGTCACTTGTGTCTCTGCGTTTTTAGTAAACACACGTGATTTTTGTTGGTGGTGATTTTTTTTGTTATTTTGCTATTTTTTCTTTTCGGATAAAACCTTTCTGCGCCAAGTTTCTTAATAATAAGAAAAGTTATAACATCTTTCAATAAACCAGTGTTGACAATAAGTATACGGTTTGGTAGAGTTTGTTCCAGAAATTTTGTAAGTTGAAAAATAATATTCAATGTGACAAAAGGAGGATTTGACAACTGAAAAGTAGGATGATTTGACAAAATGTCAAATCCTCCTAACGGTTTTTTTCAACGATATTTAGTAGATAAGTAGTTGAAGAATTAAATTTGGACATAATTATTTAGGAAAATATGCCGAATATCTACAAAAGAAAATATCCTGATAGGGTTCTTGAATCTGTCAAATCCTCCTACAAAGTCTAGCAATATTCTCGACACTACGGACACTTCTTTGTCTCACTGGCACGGGAACATTTCGTACTGTGCCTGTGGATTCAAATTTTTCCACTAGACGCTCAATTGTTGATCTGCTAGGACGATTATGACAACCATAATCTTCTTAACGTTGAGGCCACTGACTCCGAAATTCGGTAGTAAATTTTTATAATTTCGACTCGTTGTTGGCTCGTATATCTTTCCACCATGAAATGGCAAATCTTACTGAAGAGAAATGTCAAAAGAGCGGCAAGAAATTTGGCGTCGTTTGCTGTCCCTGTCGCTCTACTTTTGTAGCATCCCTCTTGAAAAACCCTTTACGTATTCCTCAAACAAGATAGTAAGATTTTTTTTTTTCTTGTTGGGGGGTTCGCTGGACCTTGCAGACCTATTACGCGAGGGATGTTTCTGCAATAGTGAGGGACTTTAACCCGATCTTAAAAACCTCCCCAGGGGGACTGACTTTCATCATCCCGAATGGGAATGCACCTAGTCGAATGACTATTCGGCAATTTATTTTTGAATTGTTTGAGAATGTAAAAGAGAAATCCGCCGGTTGTCGGATATCTGAACTTTTTTGGTAGAAAATATAACCTAATTTCTATTCTTAGATAATTTTTATAGAGCAAGCGGTTTTATCCGCCTTAATCTCCTAACAGGCAGATCACTAGTGAATAATAGGTATAGTACTGGACCTAGGACTCAGCCCTGCGGTACACCAGCTTTAATCTCTCTTAATGTTGAGTAATCTGTATCTTGCTTAATTCTGAAGAATCGATCTCATATGTATGACTCCAGAATTGTTGAATACTGATTCGTCAGTTGCCTTTATAACTTGTGAATCAGTCCTTTGTGCCAGACTTCATCGAAAGCCTGTGCTATATCAAGAAATATTGTAGATCACACATTTTTCTCTTCAAATGCTTTTTCGATCTTATCTGCGATTCTACGCACTTGATCAATTGTAGAGTGCCTACTACTAAATCCAAATTAGTGATTTGGGACTAGAGATTTTTCATCGATTATTTTTTGCAGGCGTTTTACCAGCATTTTTTCAAATAACTTTGACAATATTGATAGTATCGATATTGGGCGATATGAGGTTACTTCGCTTGGTGGTTGCCTGGTTTTGGTATCATTATTACCTCCGCGACCTCCCACAAGCTTGGCACATTTCTCAACTTAATTGCACCATTTATAATCTACGCTAGTTTTTTTTAGACCTTTTTGTGGGAATTGTTTTAAGATTTCCCCTGTAATCAAATTAAACCCTGAGGCCTTTTTTATATTTATATTTTCTTTAATTTCCTTGGCCAGTTCTTTAACTGTTACATACCGGTTGCATAGGTCGATCTTCTTCGCACTTTTCTTCGGTTCCTTGGTAACTTTTATCTTCATAGGGTTTGAAAACGTCCTCAAGATACTCTGAAAAAGTGTTTGCTATCTCTTGGCTGCTTTTTGCCCAGTTACCTTCTTTGGTTTTTACTGGAGGAATGTGGGCTATTGGTCGGTTCATTTTCTTTGTTGCCAGAGCGAGTAGTCGGTACTAGCATCATTTATAAGACTGCTAAGGTAAGTTTTTAAAGACTCATTCTTAAAATTTAAGTTGTTCACTGTGGTCTTGTCGCTTTTGCGCCCTTGTCTTTTGCCAACGTTTTCTAGCTTTGTTGTTTTTTGTAATGATTTCATGATTTCACATATTTCGCGAGGAAAAGAGTTTTGTTTAATCTTTTTTGTTCTAATGGGAGTTGCAGCCCACGCAGCTTTTTGTATATTCAGTGTAAATATTTCCACAGCTTTTTCTAGTCTGGTCTGGTCTTCTGTTTGTATAGCTGATGATAGTTAGATACTTTCTTCCAAATCCCTTCTAAAGAAGTTCCAATCAGTCAGTCAAACTAGTTTTGGGCTATGTTCCTTGATTATTATCTTATCACCAAGTGTAAGAAGTATTGAGGAATGATCGGATTGAAGATCAGGCCGTTCTTCTACTTTAATTTTATTTGAAGATACATGTTTAGATATAAAGAAGTCGACAAGATCTGGGGTGTTATTCTTTCTGTTGGCCGGTAGGTAGGTTTTCCCGTCGAGTGATATTTGGCGCCTTCTTCTAATATAGTTCTCTGCCTCAAGTATTTGTTAATCTAGTTCCCCAATATTTATATCCCACCACCAGTAAGATATGATTCCAAGGAAGCTCAACTTAAACCGCTTGTTTCTGATCAGCGCATTTGCTAATTACGCACTTGCTCCACAACAACAGATAATAGCTCTTATTTCGAAAGCATATTCGTTGTATTGGTATCTTTATTTTTTTTTTTTTTTTTTTTCCCCGAGGGTCGGTGGAAATCTTGAAAGACACTAGTGAAGCTAGTAGTGTGGGACCCGCCACCCACTAAAACCACCTCCCTATTTATTTACGACTGAGTTAAACTCATTTAGCAAATTCTACTTTAACATATTATTGTAAACGGTTGGTGGGATATAGCCCATGGCTAGTCCCGAAGTAATTGGTATCTTCATGAAAATTCGAAGAACCCTCCACAATTTATAAACACAGTACAAGTCGCTCTTGTTTCTAACAGTGTTTCTCAAAACAAATCCATTGGTAAATATCTATATGAAGGATAACAACCCATTTACATTCGTTTTGAAAACGGGATCAAAGATTAAGTAGCTCTTTTCGCAGAGGGGGTGATTTATATTTTCTAATTCACTTACGTGATTTATCCCAGAGTAGCCGTATTCTTCGACATGTTACATCGACGCCACGTATACATATTTTACATCCATGTATGAGATGTATGTACATTGTATAGTAGGTATGCCATGGACGAATTGTCACCCACTTAACAACCCCGTAAATATACATAATGTATGGAATATTAATGGAAATGCAGTATAAACATCGGTCTGCAGGATGATGGCCCACATATGAGAGGCGCGCTTGGAAGTAAAAACCATCGCCAACGGCAAAGGACACAGGGTTGGCAATGGCAATGCCAAGCAGGCAAATGGGTGATTTTACAATATAAACAATGATATAATCACATTCCTGTGTGAGGGGGTGTGCGCTTTCATGCTTGCCGAGCGCCGAGCCAGAGGTATACCAACACACGATAACGAAGGCTTATAAATGGCGAATGACGACGGCCATTTTGTTATAGCGTGAGCACACAAAAAGTATTCATATGCCCACCACATCACTATATATAGGATGACGAGAAAAGCGCTTCCATTACCATATCGTTAATATCCTGACAGGGTAGTGAGGCGAAATACCCCGATGCCCTTTGTGCGAGTACAGCGGTTCACCCCTACACAATGCTTTGACAGCAAATGTATCCAACAATTCAGTCAAATGCCACCCACACCCCCACACCTCACCCGCGACATACTACACCCAGTTATATGTGTGGTAATAACAAAGATAGCAGCGGATATATCCACTTCGTATGAGCGTGTGGGTGTGTGGAGATATGGGTTTTTTTTTTTTTTGGCAAATTCGATTACAAGCACGAGGACGATGCTTTCAAAGTGGCCATTAAAATTTTATTAGGTGGCAGTAATGTATTTTTTGTTAAATTTCGCAATATTTTTGAAAATGTATGAGTTGGTTACATTCTGTACTTGAATACATATTATACATAAGTATATATATATATATATATATTTAATATATTCGGCGTGTACGTCTTATCTCTGGGCAAGTGTCATCATGCGTGTTATCTTATTTGGAAATGTTTTCGAATTTCGATAGTTAAACGAACTGAGAGTTTTTTCAATAGTGTGGTACTTTATGCGATGAATACTCGAATACCTACATTTAATCTGCCTTGAAGGGAAATGTAGGTCTTTGGAAAATGCTTGGAATTGGGGTACATTGAATATGGAATATGGTTAGATGTTAGTAGGACCTTTATTGGGCATGATTTTTTTTTGCTAATTTTTAATGATTTATAGACTTCGTGTAATAAGTATAGGAGGCGATCGCCTCAGTATTAATATACTGCGTAAATGCCTTTTAGCTGACTTCACAAAGAGCCACTTGCACCAAACTTATTTGACAACAGTATTCATTAATTTATCCACTCCGATTCCGTATTTCCGTTATTCATCTGTCCATGGATAAACTGTTAAATATTTATCCATTTTTATAAGGCTGGATAGTTGTGCCCAAACTTCAAATAGTACCTAAAACAAAGTGCCAAATACTCAGTAGTATGACATTAAAATAAAAAAATAAAGAAATATGTATTGACAGTGGATTTAAATTTATTTTCGGACGATAACGATGAAGCATTTTAGATTTCATTCAAATTTCAAAGTGCTTTTTATAACCAAGCAGCATTGGAAAGAAAAATCATTTTGAAAGTACATACATCGAATTTTTTTTTTTTTTTTTTTTTTTTTCAATGATACGAGTATTGGTGTACTTTTTTTTTACCTTTTTTGACAATTCGGCATTTGTTTGCGTTAGTGTATTGCCAAAATTAATATAATCTAAGGTTTCTTATCCAAACGGAAATTTGAACTGGTGCAACGCAAAGCGCGGGAATATCCATTTTTGTTTACCTTGGGTTAGCTATTCAAAAGCTTAGTATACAATTAGTAATAATAAAAATAGACAAAAATAAAGCAGTTGACAAGATAGAAACTTTTATTTATTTTTATTTTTTCACTTGCACAACAAAAAAATTGCGTTAGTCAATTTTTCACGGTACGCGATTGACGAAGATTTTTTTATAGTTTTGTTTTTTTAAGAGTTAATCGTATATAATGGTATTTACAAGGTTCGCCATAATGTCCCCTGTGCCATAATGCCTGAAGTTTGGGATAAATGTAAACGGTTTAAATCGAAGGTTGAGTATTTAGGACATATTGTTAGTAGTAATTGAATCAGACCGAACGAAGAGAACATTCGGGCTATTTTGGCAGCACCTAGTCCCAAGAATCTAACGCAACTGAAAAGCTTTTTTGGAATTTTAAATTTCTATAGGCTGTTTATTCCTGGGTTAACTTCAAAATTAAGAATATTGTACGATATTTGAAAAAAAAATAAAAATTGTAATATTTAAAAGTAAAAGTTAAACAATGACGATTTTCCATTCGTATTTAAGCGTCTTGAATTGAATTACATAAAGTATAGTAAGTGCATTGTGCACTTACTTACTTAGGTGGCGCTACAGTCCGGGGTGGACCTGGGCCTCAACCAATACGCCTCTCCAGTTAGCGCGATCTTTGGCTAACTGCCTCCAGTTGCGCACTCCAAGTTGGTTGAGGTCCCCTTCCACTTGAGCGCGCCACCTAAGGCGAGGTCTTCCTCTACTGCGTTGTCCCTCCGGGTTGGAATCGAAGACTCTCCGGGCCGGAGCGTTGGTGTCCATTCGCTCTACATGTCCTAACCATCTTAGACGACTAATGCGTACTTTTCTGACCAGGTCGATGTCGCTGTACAGCTCGTAGAGTTCGCTGGTAAATCTTCTCCTCCAAATCCCGTCAACGCAAACGGGACCAAAAATCACTCGAAGAATTTTGCGTTCGAAACGACCAAGGAGATCTTCATCCGCCTTTGATAGCGCCCATGCTTCTGCACCATAAAGCAGGACTGGGATGATGAGGGTCTTATACAGAGTTTCCTTAGTATTTCTCGACAATGCCTTACTTATCAGTTGCCGTCTTAGGCCAAAGAAACAGCGGTTGGCAAGTGTGATTCTTCGTTTGATTTCTGATGTGATGTCGTTATCAGAGTTTATAGCGGAGCCGAGGTAGACAAAGTCCCTAACTACCTCAAAGTTATAGCTGTCTATCGTGACGTTCTGCCCGATTCGTCGATGTCGTGTGTCCCTTCTTGTTGACAGCATATATTTTGTTTTACCCTCATTCACCACTAAACCCATTTTTGCCGCTTCTGTACTAATACTTGCAAACGCACCAGTGACAGCTCGCTGTGTTGTACCAACAATGTCAATGTCGTCAGCGTATGCAAGCAGTTGCACAGACTTATAGAAAATTGTGCCTCTGGTGTTGGCTTGTGAGTTTCGCACAATCTTCTCAAGAATGATGTTGAAGAAGTCACATGACAGCGCATCACCTTGTCTAAATCCTTGTCTAAATCCTTTTTTGACATCAAAGGTCTCGGTGAGATTGTTTCCGACCTTTACGGAGCAGCGAGCGTTCTCCATCGTCATTCTGCACAATCTGACAAGTTTGGCAGGGATGCCAAAACTAGACATGGCTCTGTATAGCTCGTCTCTATAAACGCTGTCATATGCGGCCTTAAAATCGACAAAAAGATGGTGAGTATCGATCTGGTATTCTTGGGTTTTTTCCAGGATCTGCCGTAGTGTGAATATTTGATCGGTCGTGGACTTACCGGGCCTAAAACCGCACTGATAGGGACCTATCAGATCGTTGACGAATGGTTTCAGGCGTTCACACAATACAGCAGACATGATCTTATACGCAGTGTTCAGGAGACTGATGCCTCTATAGTTGGCGCAGTTTAGAGGGTCTCCTTTCTTGTGGATCGGGCAAACAATGCTGAGGTTCCATTCATCAGGCATACTTTCCTCTAACCAAATCTTGGAGATGAGTTGGTGTATGCACTCTACCAAGTCATCTCCGGCTGCCTTGAAGAGCTCGGCAGGTAAGCCGTCTGGACCAGCAGCCTTGTTGGATTTAAGCTTAGATATTGCTATCCTCACTTCATTTTGGTCAGTTGGACGGAAATCTTGGCTGTCATCGTCCAGGTTGAATGGATTGTTCTGCCTAACAGCGGAATTTGTGTCGTCTTCGCCGTTTAGCAGTCTGCAGAAATGGTTTTTCCATGTCCTCAGCACCGACTGTGACTCTACTACAAGGTTTCCTTGCTCGTCTCTACAGGTCTCCGTTCGGGTCTTGTTGCCATGACACGTTCTTTTTACCTTTTGGTAAAACTTCCGAACATTGTTCCTGGAGTAACACCTCTCTATATCCTCGATCGCGCGCTTCTCATGCTCTCTCTTTTTTCTCCGGAGAAGCCGATGTTCTTCCCTCCTTTTTTGCTCGTAGAGCTGACGAGCTGCTCTCGTCCTTCTATGCAGCGACGCTTCGTAGGCACTTTGTTTTGCTGCATGTGCTTGCCGGCACTCTTCGTCAAACCAGGGGTTTCGGGGGGGTGGGCTGGTGAAACCGAGCACATCAGTTGCGGCGTTTTTGATGGCTTCTTGGCATCGGCGCCACTGGTCTTCGGCACTTGATGCTGGCAGCATAGGACTTCTCGAGAGGTTGAGGGATACGCGATCGGCAAAGGTTCTGGCGGTTTGTTGCGTTTGTAGTCGTCCAACGTTAAATCTCCTCACAGTATTTTCTCGTTGTTGTGGCGTCTTGGATATCCGCATCCGTACCTTGGCTACAACAAGGTAGTGGTCCGAGTCTATGTTGGCCGCTCGGAAAGTTCGGACATCTAGAATACTGGAGGAGTGCCTTGCGTCGATCGCAACGTGATCAATTTGGTTGACGGTTTGATGATCAGGTGACCGCCATGTTCCTTTGTGTATATTGAGGTGAGGAAACCGTGAGCTAGCTATGGTAACATTACGTCCCGCAGCAAAATCAATCAGCCTAAGTCCGTTTCCAGACGTGGTGTCGTGTAGGCTATGTTTTCCGATTGTGCTACCAAAGATGTCCTCCTTTCCTATTTTGGCGTTAAAATCACCCAAGACGATTTTAACGTCATGCTTAGGACATTGCTCATATGTTTTGTCGAGGAGCTCGTAGAAACATTCTTTGGTAGCATCGTCTTTATCTTCTGTGGGGGCGTGAGCGCATATCAGGCTGATGTTGGCGAATTTAGCCTTGATGCGGATAGTTGTAAGGCGTTCACTAACGTGTCGAAAGCTCAAGACTTCTTGCCTAAGTCTGCCGCTTACAACAAATCCGCATCCAAATAGACGCTGCTTTTGTTCTCTGTAGCAGTCACCGTAGTAAATATCACAGTTTTTCATCCTCCTTTTGCCCGGCCCATCCCACCGCACTTCCTGGATGGCGGTGATACCTGCTTTGTAGCAGTCTAGGGCCTCCGCTAGTTGTTCGGCTGCACGCGGTCTGTTCAGAGTTCGAACATTCCACGTGCAGATCCGAACGTCATTGTCCTTTTTTCGTTTTGCAGGGTCGTCAACAGTGAATCCGTCCTTATCCGAGGCTTTTGGTTGCTTCGCAACAGTGCTTTTTTTCCGTGGTAGGGTAGTTAACCCCACGCACAACCCCCAACCTGGAGGACCAGGCCCTTTCTGTAGCCCCTTGGGCAAAAGGAGCCGGAATATTCCGGAGTCAGTAACCCGCTGCGGGGATGTGAGAGCTGCCGTTGACCCATTAAGGGCTCTTCCGCCACCATCTCTATTTCAACACCCTGACTAGTGCTGAAAAATCCTCAATGACCTCAGCTCCAAATACGTCGAAGTAGCTCATTGAGGTATCTGCCATGTTGATTGTTGACGCCACCGTTGATTTAACCATGTGAATTCATCCGCCGTACGTCCTCTTTCTGAGGGGCTCATGTAAGACCTCTGAGACTCGATCAGGCAGTCATTCCGACAGAGCATTATAGTGTTGCTATTTTCTTCGTGTTCAACACTCGCGCTTATAAGTTTAGCAAGTCATGCCCGGAAGGACAAGACCAGTACCCGGTGGCTACCACGCGGAGGTAAAATAAGCACAATTGATGTGTATGAACAGTTACAACGACTGGGCATCGCCAAGCTGACGCCAATCAGTGCCTACCCTATTCATACAACACCCAACCGATTAGCCATTCGTATTTAAGCGTCTTCAATCTGTACGTCGTTATTGCGTTTTAATTGAAACACATCGACATTACTATACTTACTTAATTTATTTCTCTTGTATTCAATATAACTTTTGAATAAAGAGTTTAAATTGAATTAAATTAATTAAATTGAAGGTTCATACGGCGACAAAATTAGAAAATTTGAACGGTAAATTGGAAAGTTCGTGATAAGCTAGGATCTGGGAATGTAACTCTATATTCCCCATTACTAGGTTGAAAAACAACATCATGTGCATCGGTCTCTTTATTGATATCGAAGGTTCTGCCTTTTCGCCTTTTCTTGAGGGGTGCAGTGACAAAGAAATTTGTTTGGTGGCGCAAAGTTATCAAATGTTTAATACTTACATTTACATATTTTATTCGATCCAGAGTTTTTCTGCCTCCTATACGCGCAATGTGTTTTTCTTCATTTCACCTATTCTTTCAGGATGCTCATGGCTCCGAGAACTAAATTCAAGTAGGTATGACAGTCATTGGGCCACATGAAGCTAAAGCCGGAACGACACTTGTAACGTGTGTTGTGATTGTGATGTGGAGTGGCGTGTCGCTATCACTCCAATGGATTTCATATGCGTAGAAACATAAATATTTCTCGTGTGTTGTGTTGCAGTGTGTCGCGTTGTGTCGAAGTCGCTCCTGTACCGATTGCGCCACAATGCTTTATGGCGCAATGAAACGAGACGTATATATTATCTGAAATTGCATATGTGAAAGAAAGAGTACACATGAACTAGGAAATTAATAACGTAAAAAAAGCAAAACAAACAACATTTGAATTCATTTAAAAAAATGACAGCACAATAGATACGTGTGCACAGAACAGGAAACGACAGACCACACCACAACACACCACACGTTACAAGTCGGGCTTACTGCTATTGTACACCTTTCGCCTATCTAGGAAGCACTAATTGAAACTACTATATCTACTATTACAATATTTCCGTTTTGCTATCCACAGCGCATAGCAAAACAGTAATTCTTTACCTGCAGCCCGCTCTTCTTTTATTCGTATATGTTCCACATCAACGTCTGATCCCAAATGCATGCGACATTTGATACAGATTCTCCTTCAACCCCTTAATCCGCGCAAAACTTCTGTTACTCTATAATTTCAAACACAATGCCTTTTAATTTGCAACTCAAAATTTATGTGTTCCTTCAATAAATTGTGTATTCCGACAACGGTAGCACCGTACACGACCCAAGAATTCAATCAAGCATCGCGATGCTAAAAATATGATTTTGCGTACAAGAATAATACCATACTCGTATGTCCGTGTTCTCCTTATTCAAATGTGCATAGACGCACATAAAGAGAAATATTACCCTTGACAAAAAAACAAAGACTTGCAAAAAAAAACAGATAGTTACTACCCTCGAGTATGAAGTAAAAAAAAAAAATTGAGGGTACCTCTGCGCTGAGGGTAACGCATCGTTTTGGTATGTAAATCAAATATCCTTTGTTAGAATGCTTCAGTGTAAAAAATAATAAATTACCACATATGATAAGGGTAGTCAGTGTATTCAGACAACACAAAAAAAAAAAAAAAAACGCTACCCCTCACATTAGCATTTAAATCAAAGGAATAAAGGGTTAGACAGCAAGAAAAAAAAATGTTCAAACGCCGGGATGCAAAATCGACACACATCCAACAACGATGGAAGCGGGATAAACATGACACCCAACTGTCAATTGGCATTTCGCGGTTGTGCATGCATTACCCGTCTGCTTTCGCGCCGCTCATTTGATTTATGTCAAAATTAACGAGTTCGATATAGCATCCCCTTCCCCATATACTGCTGCAATCAGATAGTGAGCATTTCCTGGCAGCCATCTTTTTACGATTAATCAAATTTTAATCGATAAATGTCAGAGATGTGAAATTCTAATTTAACACATTTTCTGTGTGACCAACTGCGTGATTGTATGCAGGACAATGGACAGTGGACAGTGTTTTAAACAGGGACTGTCACTAGTCTTAAATATACCTACCTAATAAGGCTTCAAGTAAGCCACGTTTTCCTCTGTGTGCACCGTACGACGAAGAGACCATGAGTGTTGTCCACTAGCACACCAGTCTTACAAACTTTGTTCACAAACTTTGTACCCAAGTTGTAGGCGCGTGGAGTGCTTTATTTCGGCCAAAACTTCTTCTTCTTTAAAAAACGCACTGTTTGGGCTACACAGCACCACTTTGGAAATTAGTTTTCAATATTTCTCAACGTTGTACAAGCGTAAAGCGACTTATTTCGTTCCGCGGAGGTATGATACTGACTTTCTGTCAGTCAAGATTTCGAGCGGGAAACAGCTGTCCTGTCAGTGTCAAAATAACCTATGATTTAAAAAGAAAACACTAAAAGGAAACTATTTTATATGTTGTGCTTATTTTAAGCTTATTAATGCAAACAGTTACAGTTTTTAAGTTTTTCTTATAAAAAAAAAAACGCAAATTTGACTTAGAAGAGAATAAGGTGTTTTTTTGGCACTGAACTGAAGTTTTTCATGTAAAAAAAAAGAGGATAACAGTCTTTAAAGTCAGGGAGTACTGGTGACCAGAAGCTTGACAGGCGATCACGTGTAGTGACACAGTAAGCACAGGACAAGTGTTTACGTAATAATGACGTCGGCATGCCAAAATTTGCCACGAAAAATGACACGTGTAATCTTAGCTTCAGAAGGGCAAAATGTCTTCTCCATTATTTGAACTCTCCGCACCAGTTGAAGGTTTTATCAAACTTCAGAGTTCAAAATAGGTACCTACGGCTCAAAATGTTGATTGGAAAGATATGCCAGTGGAAGGAAACTCACTGTTTAATAGAACTTGCCTCCACTTCATAAACGAAGTTCTCATTTTTATGTTCTCGTATATACACTCAAAATGCATAAGATGAATAAACTATGAATCAGAGTTGACAGACAGAGTAATGTTGACCCACCACTTTCCATGTTTCCATAGCCAGTGAGAGGATGTAGTGGTAACACGATAGGGCCACTGTCCTTTGTTCAACTAGAACTAGATCTTATAGTTTCCGCAAATTTCGTTGTCAGTGCCGACGAAAAAGGGTATTCAGGAAGCCCATTGTTATTCCATTTCAAGGTGTTTATCCCATTATGCATCCTTCAAACTTATATCTTCGCAAATCAATGATAGGTAATATATTTATTTCCCAACATCCTTTATTACCAACGTGACAAACCGATCTAATGTTGCAAAACAACCCTTCAGAATCCGTTTCGTTTTGTTATTTGGCCACCACCACAGGTAGCTCAACAGTAGGATGTTGGCTCTTGGCTGTGCAAAAATTAGTTCACATCGCCGTGTGAGAGGATTTTGCTCATCACGTTCGTATCTCCGAATATAAATCATCCCCTCTGCCAGAGCATTTCCAAACATTGAAGAGCATTATTATAGATGATCTTTTCCTCTGTCACTCATGGAGGTCCCGTTGCCGATTGAACCCTTTCGTCCTTAATCATATATCTATGCGATGCCATGCAAATGGCAGCCCCAACCCTTTATTTTTTCTGTTGTGTGTTATGCACAGATTATGCTCTCGGGAAAAGTGATGGGAAAAAGTGTATTTACCTACTTGTATGTTTGTTTGATTGCAGGACCATGGATTAAGGTATTTGTGCACACGTATAATTAATTAGATGCTGTATATGCATGGATTGATATTGTTGAACACGACGACGGTTATTTTGCGGTTTGTTAGCTGCATCCACGGATTAGTTCTATGCAAAGGCACATACCTACATATAGGCGGGTACAGCGAGTACCTACTCCAAAGATGACAAAAATGGAAAAAGAAACCAAAACCAAGGACGAGCGAAAAATCAAATTTGTCAATTCAATCCTTTAGATGCATCTTCTGGTTGTCAGGAGGTTTTTTCTCAGTTCGTTAGTTAAATTCGCTGATGCCTTCACGCAGACATCACGTTCTTCACAGAATATACATTCGTTACCTGGCTCTGCGGTCCTTATACGAACAATAAGGACTTCTTCGTTCAGGCATCATTATTTGTTCGCAATAGAATAGCGGCATTATTATGTTATTATTGAGAAACGTTACGAAGGGGAGTGCAGAAGTCCATCGAAGGCATGAAGGATGTTATATTATTTCTATTTTTTGATTTTCCACAGTGCGCTCAATCACAATGAACGTTCTCGAAAATGTGATTTATTCAAAAATGCTACTGGAATGCAAGACGTCTATAACATCTGTATGGCATCTTCGTATGAGGAAAGCTGGGTGTAATTGGATATGATAAAGCAAAGTTTAGGACTACCAGCATATCTTTCATAGTCGGAAGGGTTTAGAAAGAGCTCTGATCGAAGGCGCATTCTTTTCATAAGCTGAAAGCTTTTAATAATAGCCGCTAACACGCTTTCATTAACTCCAGTTTATAACTTGTTTTTGCGCTGGAAAGCCCCCATCAGATTATACATCATAGAGTTCGGAATAAAGAGCTAAGAACTATTCCTTTATGTTTCAAATGCATAAGATCACTGAAAAGTTCTCCAGATTTCGTCATTCTGAAGTTCGTTATTTACATCATTATCGGACCACTATTCAAATTGTTGTCGCAGGAAAGTGCCATACAGTTGTACATGTTCCTCGTAAGAATGGTGAGGGAGATCGAATTCAAGTATGGGAGTGCTGCTATTAAAGTCGGAAACAGTAAGGCTTGAGCTTACCTTAGCAATCGGGAGATAGGATCGTTATAGCTGTACGATGTGCTTTGCATTGTTAGACATAAGAGACGAGTGCAACGTTAATTTCGAGGTAAGGTAATAAGGAAAATAGAGTTGTGAGAAGACGTACTATATAGACGGAGTCTGTTGAGCAGACGGGAGTTAAAAAAAATGTCTGTTGCCTCTCTCCGTTCTAAATTGAATCAATAATACTGGCCACATCAGCACTAATTCGTCGCCTAGGCTATCCTCCATATCGCTGTTTGCAGATTATATCAAAGTCTCTTCTGTTGGAAGTAGGGTTAACAGTTCGAAATGAAATCATATCTGGACATTATGTTTATATTCCGAGACTAGTCTGGACACTTCAAAGTTCGAAGATTTTATGTTTTTAGAAATAAAAAGAGGGATATACTTTTTCGGCCTTACTAATAATCAAACACTAATGTCGGCTATTAGTTGGTTGCCAGTTTACGATAAAATGTACATCATTTTCGAAAGGGTACCAATAAACAATTTAATCTCCACCTTTACTAGTTCGCATACTTTCTGCTAAATCTATTACATTTGTTGTCACGCAGAATTTGAATTTCATAATTTGTTTTCGTGAAAAACAAGGTCAGTGATTTCTTTCACAACGAGGATTTTATTTTAAAGAAAGGAATACATAAATTGCAATTAAATTTGCCCAACAGATATCTTTTAAAGACTTTTTGAGGCTTATTATAAGCAAAAAACAAAACTCAAAATAGGAAATCCACAAAGTATCCGCCGATCTATCAAATATCATATGCAAATCAGTAATGCCCTATCATTCGTTCGGGTTCAATTTTCGGTACTTTTTATAGACACTTTCCTTTGATTTCTTATACTTTATTATAGATTGATGAGTGTTTGTTTCGTAATAATATACCAAATTATTCAATAATCGGAACACAGTTTATTAGAATGCTTTGATGCAAATCAAACCTATTGGTGGTGTAAAGATCACAATTGTTTAATCGTTAGCAAGTGAATATTTTCGCAAATAGAAATAATAGCCTGTTAATTCATTTCAGAAATAGCTATCACGTAGGAAGCCTAAGCATTTTAAGAACCTATCGCTTCCGTTTTTAAATTTCAATTTGCAATGATACAGTCCTTGCCAAAGTATGTAGAAGTGTAAAAATAAATACAATTTTATCTTTTAAACATTTTAGAGATTATATTACTAAACTTAGAACAAAATTTTAAATTCTGGCAGAAAAATATAAATCTGTGGTGTACATTTTATGGGCGAAAACTGTCAAGTTTCCCCTTCTACGAATTCATATATATTACCTGCTTCTCCTACAGAATTTCCTTTATTTGTTAAATTGCTTGTATTTTGCTGAGTGGTGACAATTCTATTCTTATATCGAGGTATATTTTCCGTGAAGTCACACCAACCATTGTTTCTTCATCCTCATTCTCGGTAAACAAACTGCTTTTGCAAAGACTTTAATGAGGGTTTGGTTGCAGCCAAATATCTACCTGAGTCTCCTTAGTTTCTGAGAATTGTTTAAAAAAGTAGGTCTTCAGGTATGACGTATGAGCCGTTCAAACCTAAGAAGCAGATATTTTATTCCGTCTGCGACGATTTTCAACAATGTCTTGGAAATATCCCAAACTTACATATAATAATTTTTCTTAGTAAGCATCCCTTCATTGCGTACAAACTATTTTGAAAGGAAAAACAATTTAAAAGCAAGAACTAGCGGTTAAACAAATAAAAGAGAGAAAAATACAGAAATATATGCTTCAAGCGTTTATAAATAAAACAAAATTGCAATATTTTTAAATTTTTTGCATACATTTGTACAAATATGTGTTTGTAAGACATAAACACCTTTTGCATTGTTGTATTACAACGAATAAATTTATGTAACATTTACAGTTTACTAAAATTAATTTATAATTGTAAACGCCAAGGCTGACCACCAGCGTATTTAAATTTGCTCCTATTACGAAATTTAATACCGTGATTTTGGACGGTTGGGTAACACTCGTCTTCAAAATGACATTAAGGGAGGGTTTATTTAGCTAATGCCCGAGATAAACATGACTTTCTCACCATTAACATTTAACCCTAGGTTCAGTTAGCGATATTCTGGCAACTATTTTTGTTTATTTGTAAAGCGATTTTGGAAAGTCTGGAGTCTTTCCGTAAACTGCCAGACTAAAGTTGATTATTGGTAAGGCCGTTTCTCTCCCTTACGTAGTAAAAGAAAGATATTGTCTTTGTACACAATTTCGAACTCGAGTTGTTAATCAATTCTGACATTACGATGATAAACGAACTCAAAAAAGTGGGTCGCAAAATTCTGTCCCTCTGTCTGTCTGTCCGTTCTTCCACAGGCCTGCAGACTAAAAGGCCACCCGGATTTCGGACAAACTTCGGATTTGGAATCTGGGGGCTTACAGTTCAGGGGACGTTTTTTTCGCAAGGTAACCTCAATATTAATGGTATAGGTACGTACTTCCCATATAACATTTTCGCAAAAGTTTCATTTGTTCGAAAACGGATTCCAACCAAAATGGATATTAAAGCTTAATTATAGGTGAAATTACGATGACTGCGTACCCAGTTTTTGGCTAAGAATTCGAATAACGGTACTTTTGAAATTTGGACATATGTTGGTATCTCGAAAACGGTCCTTACGATTGTAACAAAAATTCATTTCTAAGGTAATATGGTAATTTGTAACTTCATGGCAAACTCAGTTTTTCTCTGTATTATCGTAAAATGGATTTTTGGAAAAAAGTATTTTTTTTTTAAATCTAGTTTTTAAGTTTTAGTTTTAGTTAGTTTTCTTACATTATCTGAATTTTTTGAATCCCGCAAAGACCCAAAATTCCAACTTAGGTTTTTTTTCCACTGCGCCACCTCTCGCGAACGTCTTACAAACATCCGAGAGTATGACTGTCTTGAAAGAGCTTCTCAATTAGCCGTTTGGAGTCGGCATAAAATTGTAGATCCCTTCCATTCGTTCCAAAAATGAAAACGCACACAAAACGAATGGTTGTGAGAGGCTAGGCCTAGGGTCCCTCCGGACCTGTTGCGCCAACTATTTATTTTTTTTATGCCTGAATTCTTGCATAATATTTCTATGTAAAGATGTCGGCGAACTCTACTTTCAAATACAATTCGAGACACTTTCCTAAAACAGCAGATCAGAAAACAGAAACTCCTGCTACGTAGGTATGTCCTTGTACTCAAAAATCTTGTAAATTGTAAAATTTGTATGTAAAATCTTGCGGGAATTGCCTGTTACTGAGAGCTAAAACTATACCTAATAAAAACTTGCGTTAAGAGTTATTCGCCTAAAAACAATAACTCAACTGAATAATTCAACTTAAAAATTTTCCAACAGAAATAGTCAGGGCTAACCCCAAAAACTAGCGAAGAATCGTTGTTACTCCTCGCTTTTCCCATTAAAAAACTCACATTGTTATTCGATATGTATACTGCCATATCGAATGAATAATCAGAATCAAATTTTATTTAATACTTTTTACGTACGGTTGCTTCTGAGCTTTGTACCTACCTACCAATTGACTCAACCAAACTTTTGATGAACGTGAAAGTTTCGCGCGAGCCAGTCGTGCACTTTATTTTTGAAAACGCTTTTAATTTTTCGATACAGGCATTTGCGCCAATTATTTGGTATTTTTCTGAGGGATCTGATAGTATGTTTCAACCTATTGCAAGACACATCGTAGGGGAATGTGGGGCGGGCCAACCAACAGTTTTGTTTCAATCTGCCAGACGTTTATGCAGAATCGCAGACACGCTTCTCAAAAGCCAGCTCATTATGCAAAAGTCGTTGCCTAAGATTTCTTGACGCGTTGGACATTTACACGCATATACGAGTATGTGGTCGTGAACGCCTCAGCAAGGACTTCGTATATGCACAAAATTTCCCCCCCAAGCGGTATAATTAACAAAAATTGCAAACTTTTACTAATTACAAAAGTTTTGTGCAAAAAAACAAAAAAAAAAAACCCAAGATGACTAAAAAAACAAAAAACTATCTGAAAGACGCTTTGAACAACAGGAACATTTTGTTAGTTCGGCATATAGTCCTGTGTGTGCAGTGAGTTTCGTATCCTTCGCATACACCCTTTGCCATTCGTCCTCCGCCCAAAAGATCCTCGAGCACATATGAGATATGACGGCGTTTCCCATATTAGACTTGAAATTTATGCAAACGTACATATGTGCAACGTCAAAGTGGCTCGATAGTTGTGTGATTAAGAAGACGCAAAGTTTGGTCGCTGTAGGGCTGCGGCGAAGTTGTTGGAACTGGGATGCACTTAAAAGGATGATGCTACCATTTCTTGTGCAGAGATAGCAGTGTTGGCTGGATTTTTATTTTTGTTGGTTTCGTTTTCTGTTCCTCCTGCGCCGTATTACCACAGTCAGTGCTTTATTTTCTTTACTTTAGTGCAAACTGGAAATTGTACTTTTTGTCTATTAATAATAGCGGCGTAATGTAGTGCAACGTGCATAGTGATTGCTGTTCTTTATGTGAGTTTATTGTAGCTACTACGAGGTTGCTATTAATAGTCATTTAGTAAGATGAGATATGTACAGAGTCCTTTTGCACACACGGATGAGTGTATACTTATTGGCGGTTTTATTTAAGACAAGCTACCAAGGATTTATCCAAGTGGAAAATGATATGCACTGCAGTGCGACCAACTGGAAATTGTCGTGACGGAAGGTGGGATGAGGTCTGAAGCTAGAGAAAGATCTGCGTGGCATAGTGATAACAAAAGCTGTAGTGAAATGCACATGATTAGGGTGCGTTTTTGCAGCGACAGGGTTTTGATTAAAAATAAGTCAACGTAAGCCAACATACGACCATAGTCCGTCTCCGTAACAAGCTTTATCTTGAAATAAAAACTGCTATCTGCTTGGAATCTATGACGCATTATCTCTAGTACATGCTCCAATTCAGATTTTTGAATCAGTGCTTCCTCTAGTGGGAGGCAATACAATATTTGACGTTTAATCGTCATTCTCAGGTTTTTTTTTTGAGCAGTCATAGTTGTTCTTTTGACGATTTAGTGTTATTTAGACTAAAATCAAATTTGGCCATTTTGTAAAGACATCCTACCTGTCTACACTTCTAGGATCTATTGGAAATAATAATAAATTCTTAGCGTGATGAAAGACTCCAAGACGTTTTTGAACAATTGTGCTAAAGTTGGATATCTACACAAATATCTTATTGAAATTATTGTAGAACTACATTAAAATGTATATCGGGTTTCATAACAACGATCATACTGGAACGGCATGTGAAGTGACATACAAAAACCTTATTCACTGACAATGCAAAAGAGGGATCCGATCAAAATTCTGCTTGCGAAATTCTGTCTCCTCACATAAGAATTCTGATTTTTTTAATTCTGCTTTTCAAATTTTTCAGTACCTCCTCGAAACAGATGTAGTACTAAAAAACGTAGCACAATTTTCGATAATTATGAGTTTTTTTTTATAAGCAAAAAAGAGACTTCAACGGGAAAAATATATAAAAAAAAATCCCCTTTAAAAATAGTTTTACTCGTGTTTAAAATTTTAGGAGGTATATCGAAAAATGTTCGTTTCTATAGTTTTTCATTTAAACCAACCGCCGCGTCGTCAACACCTCGTAGTAGGTAAATAATTGCTTACTTTTAGGGGTACACAAATTGCATTCCTTCGAAAAAAAGGTTCTAATCTAAGATGATTTATATTTGAATACGTTACTATGGTAATTTATGGCGGCGACAAATTGATTGTCACCAAAATTATTTCAATAACCTGTTTTGTATGGGGATTTCATAACTTAATTTTACCAGATTTAATGGCGATGGCGACATATACCCACGATTTTGGGTTTGTGCACATCTACGGCACAGTACCTTTAAAATAACATAAGTTTCATTCTCCGCATTTCATATTAAATTTTAAATCATTAGAGCGGTTTTTGTAGAATTTGGCAGACAAACCAGTACCAAATATTGCAATGTTTAGTTTGAAAAATACTATTTTTTAACTATATAGCAATAACTGAAAACCGATTATAGGTTATTATTCGCGATATAAGAATTACTTGGTTTTTAAAGTTTTATCGAAGTCAAAAATGGTGTTTTTGAGATATGAGTGGTTTTTAAAATTAGAGTTTTTGGTGATTCGAATTAAAAATTAAGAACGCAACAATTTTAAGAACATCAATATTACTCTAAGTTTGAATTTTGGTCAAAATCGTTATTGCTGTTTTCAAGGAAACTAAGGAAAACTAAATTTTAAGAAATTGATTTTTTTCAAAAATCCATTTTACGATAATACGAATACCGAGAAAAACTGAGTTTACCATTAAGTTGAAAATGATCATATAACCTTAGAAATTAATTTTGGTTACAATCGTATGGACCGTTTTCGAGATATGTCCAAATTTCAAAAGCACTGTTACTCGAATTTTTAGCCAAAAACTGGGTATGCAGTCATGGTAACCTCACCCACTTAAGCTTAAAATATAAATTTTTGTTAAAATCGTTAGAGCCGTTTTCGAGCAAATCAAACTGGTACGAACAGTTTGTGTGGGAAGTACCATTAATATTGAGGTTACCTTGCAAAATAAAAAACGGCCCCGAGCCCTAAGCCCACAAATTCCAAATCCGAAGTTTGAACGAAATCCGGTCAGCCGTTGGACTGTAGGCCTCCGGGACATGCAGACAGACAGACAGACGGACCGACCGGACAGAATTTTGAGACCCACTTTTTTGAGTTCGTGTATCATCGTAATGTCAGAATTGATTAAAATCTCGAGTTCGAAATTTTGTACGAAAACAATATCTTTCTCTTACTACGTAATAGAAAAAGTTAAAAAGAATACAAAATACTGAAATCCGAATGGGACTCCTTTTGTCGTCCAGGACTCTTTTTTGGACTCTTTCTGAAAATTTTATGGGATTGAGATGGGGTATAAAATACTAACAAGTGGAATGTAAATGAGATTGAGAGGAAATAATAGAAGCAAGCCTACCTATATTTGTTTAAATTGTTTTACTGACAGTTTTTCTTCTCTTTTTTCAGGTAAGCTACTTTCTGTATGTATTAGGTACGCTAATTGTTTTGTTTTAAAATTGGAGAAGTGAAACTCTGGCGAAGCAAGGTGAGGACGGGTTAGCTAGTTTTTAAAAAAAAAAGCTTGAATTGTATTTTAAATGTCTGCAATAGCGACACTTACAGATTTGGCTGTTATCCATCGCTACTGCTTAGGTTATTAATTTATAAGTCGGAAACTTTTATTTTAAATCCTGATCTGAGTCTTAATTTTCTAACTCTTAAAGTCAGCTCAGGTTTTCCTAAAACTTTTATTTTTAACTTTAGAAAATTTGAGAACTCGTGCAAATTGTTCACTTTTATTTTCTCAAATTTTCTAAAGTTAAAATTAAAAGTTATTTGAAAACCTGAGCAAATTTGAAAATTTGTATTCTTAACTTTTATTTTCTCATTATTCTTCTGAGCTGAACCCTAACTTTAGAAAAAGTTAAAATAATTTTTCAAAATCTTTTTTTGTCAACACGTTATGATCACTGCACTTTCGTCACTAAACTGATCGTTATCTACTCACAAATTCAATTCTCAGTAAGTTATTTTGTCTTTGAAACGAGTGCCGCAGTTTTAAGAACGGTATACTTCGCGCTTCTTCTAGTAGAATTTTGTCTCGAAACCAAAATAAGAAAATGAAAAATTGCCCCAAAACAATGCAAAAACACCCCAAAACAATGAAAATATTCACCAATTTCGTAATCATTTTTGTTGTTGCTTGCCATGCATTATTTTGGGGCAAATTTTTATTTCTTATGCTAAAAAATTTTGGGCCATTCTGCATTCATTTGGGGCAATATTGCTTAAATGGAATGGGGTCATTTTGCATTATGAAATATTACCCCATTTTTTGGGGCCGTTTTTCATTTTTGTTTGGGGCCATATTTCATTGGGGCATAATTTCATGGATTTGTATTATTATGGAGCCGACTGAAACATTCATTACGAGTATAACACTTAAAAAAAAAATTCTCTACACTTTATGTTTAAATAAGTGAGATAATTATTGTCTTTGAAAAATTCTGCAAATAAAAATTAAAAAAAAAAAATAATTTTGTAAAAAGAGTTTTCACCCCAACCCGTTCTGAACTTTAAGAAAACTTTTCTCAACACCCAGAGAACTAGATCATTTGCATTTTGTTCACGCTTTTGGGCGTGGAAGAATATTTCGTTTGCAAGGAAGTTCATCTCAGAATCCCCGGCGATAGATGCTTCATATCAAATGACTCACACTGACGAAAGTCGGTTGCGATTTGTCTGAATGCACGCAAAATAATAAAAAGCGAACTTCCTATAGGGATCGATATATAAGTTTTCGGATGTGTATTAAGCGATCCAGCCTTAAATTTGTTTATTTCATCTAAGAGAAAATATTGTCAAAGGCAGATAAAATAAGAGACTATAAATTGTCTTAGAAAAGCACGGGTTTTAACGTTACCGTTTTTATGACCCTATTATTGCTTTTGAGATACAAAAGTACAGGAAATACTGAGTATAAAATGCAAATAAAAGCACATTTCACAGTTTTTAGTTTTCGAACACTGTGATGTCGACAGTACCGTCATTAATGTCGCCAATGTCAAATATGTCGTCAATTGTATTGTCAGTGCTTTGAATAATTGATGTTTAAAATCAAATGAATTTTGTACACATTCTAAAATAAAAATGTATAATTTAAGATTCAATGGTGAATTTTCTAAAAACTATTGGCCACATGTCGTGTTGTAGTTTTTTATTTAACGACACGTAATTGAGTTACGTCAGCAATTGTGTAGTCTACATGGTGTAGTCGATAAGCGGCAAAAAACTGGCCGGCTATTGAAAGCACATGAACAAGCCAACATACGCAACAGAACAGAGGTACTAATTTCCATCATCGATTCGATCGATCGATTCCAATATCAGAATTGATTGAGAAAGTCGAGCAATGCGAACCGTGATTAGTTCCAATTTGGTGCGATCCACTGTTACAACTTTTGCTCTGAAAATAAGTCATCACGATTCGCGCAATACAAAAGCGGCTTAGCGATTGTTATGTAACATGCGATAGTCGATAATTTTGGCTACACTTGGCGGTTTATTAATAAGCAAAATTGCTGCATATTTAGTAGAAAACAATCCCAAACCTACAAAGCCGTAATTTTTTCAGGGCATATTGGACGAATGGAGGCTTACTCCTGGCGGCAAATTTTCACATCGGTAGAGATTTTGACAGCTCTGGTATGTATTTTTATGAAAAACCAAGAAGTTATTGTGAAAAATGTTGTTCTTAATTCAAAAAATCAAAATACCTATATATTAATAAGAAAAAAATTATTTTATAACGGAAAAATAATGTCTTAAAAGTGAGTGCGATAAGTGTTGATATAAAAGTGAATACTAAGTTTTTATTTTTGTACAAAATGCAGAAAACAATCGGAGCTCATCATTGGTGCGTTCCTCAATGCAATTCATATCGCAAAGAGGGAATTACATTTTAAAATATTCCAACAGAAGTTCGGAACTCTAAAGTTCTTTTAATTAAATGGGGTACCTATTGTGCTTATAGGATGGGGAAGTTTAGGTTGAGGGGGCTGTCGGCTAGACGGCACACTTAGACCATTATAAGGTCCCTTGCGGTACCACATGTATCTATAGTTATTCTTCCTACTCGTTGAGCCAGTTGGAGCTTCTGATGAAGCGTAGGAGATTTCGAATGTCTGTGTTTTTTAGATCGTTCAGATCACTAAAGTAGAAAGCTCCGAAATAGAGTTTTCGTCCTTGTTAGAGAGCCGGACAATTACAGAGAAGATGGAGAATAGTTTCTTCCTCCTCCTCGTCAAAACAGCTTCTACAAAAATCCATAGAGAATACGCCAAGCCTTTTTGCATGCCTGCCTATGAGGCAGTGTCCTGATGATGACGTGATGATATGCTTCCTATCTAGATGCCTAGAACGTTTTAGATCCAGCTTTGGCCCGATCTGTTTTGTCGCTAGACATGTCGAGCCGGTTGTCCACCAAAGACTTGTTCTTTCGATAGCATCCAGCTTTATTGCAAGTTTGCAAGAAACGATTGAAATACCTGAGGAATCTTCAATTGGAAGCAGATGTTGTGTAGTTCCGTGTTTGGCGAGTTCATCAGCCTTGCAGTTACCTGGGATGTGCCTATGCCCCGGCACCCAACAAAGGTGAATGTTGAACTGCTCCGCCATCTCTCTGAGAGACGAAAGACAGTCTGGGGCTGTTATAGAGTTTATGAAGACTGATTCCAGGCATTTGATAGCAGCTTGACTATCCGAGAAGATACGGATATCTTTAGCAGGTATCACGTTTTCCATTAACCAAGATAATACTTCTTTTATCGCCATTTTTTCCGCCTAAAAAACGCTACAGTGATCAGGAAGACGGAAGGAGAGACCAAGATTTAGTCTGTCAGAGAAGATACCGCCACCAACACCGTCCACAGTTTTCGAACCATCTGTGAAGAAATGGATCGATTCATCATCTATCAAATTGTAGTTCTGGTGTGGAGTAGTCGATGTTTTCTGGAAGGTTCCTAATGGTGCTCAGGATAGCGGCATGGCCAGTTGTCAACCAACAACTTCAGTTTGCTGGTCCATTGTGAAGTAGCTTTAAGGCGTACGGCTGCAGAAGCTGCCGTTTGCCTGCTGAAAATGTCAATGGGTTGCAGCGGAGCGGTGTAGGATGGGATAACAACTTCTTAAATGTGTTTCTATTTGCAGTGCTCTCCTTAGAGATAAAGACATTCATAGGGGATCGTTTTCAATATAGAACCAAACTTGTGAAAGGAGCCTTTTTCAGCCTAAACCTTCCGAAATCAGCAATTCTTTCGAAGAAACCCAGGCATTATAACGTTCAAGGCGTTTGCTATATCACGTTCAGCTGCTTTTATCAACAAATTCTCATACCTACCAAGTGTACACAATAAATTTTATAAAAATCGGTCCAGCCGTTTCGGAGGAGTACGGCAACAAACACCGTGACACGAGATTTATACAGATATTTACATATTTGATTATATAAATTTAAAATTTCCTTTATGGGTTAAAGGCAGCTTTCACATCACCAAAACGAAGTGCTGGTAATATTATATATTACCAAATGCCCCCTGGCACTAGAGCTCTATGGTCAGTAATGGAAACAAAATTCCCGATTACTTTGAACCTTTAGCCAAAGGTTAGGTTAGGTTAGCTAAGGTGGTTGTCTGTCACACTTAGACCATATACGTTTACGTCCTTTATGATACCTTCAGCCAAAAGTTTTCAAAGTTTTCAAAATACTTTTTTTTTTTATATACTTCTCCCGGGAAAGGCGAACCTATAACGCTTCAACAGCGCCCCGAGATGCCTGCAGATGTATGTTTGTTCTGCACTTAAATTGCTGCAAATTGTAGTCTTCTGGAAATATATCCCCAGGAAGCGAGTTCCAAAGTTTGCTTGTCCTGTAACATTTCTCGGTTTTGACAGTTTAACCAACGAACAATGGAAGTAGGTATAGCATACTAAAGTTGCTTAAGCTTTTAACTTAACACCCTGTAAAGCTTAGGTAGAACTTTGCCGAAGTCCCAGGTACACCGAAAGAAAATTCATTAGTTGAATTAACTATTTTTCGTGATTATTCTGAAATTTGTTAAAAATGTTAAAATAAATCACGTATATGATGGTATCAAATAACGAAACGTTGTTAATTCAACTATCCAAACATTGTTGAACCAAATTATATTAAAGATCATGAAAATGTTCAGTTTAAAAATGTCTGTGATTGATTTGAGTATAATTTCAGTGTACATCAATAATTCCGTGATTAAAAAAATGGTAAATTAATAACGAACGTGTTAGCATTACATTTTTACTACATCAGTCCTTGATTAGCTTCAAAAATGATAAAATGATCACAAATATTTTCACAATAACGAAATAAATGCATACCTTATCACTTAAAGTTATAGCTAATCAGAAACATATTTAAAACATCATATGTATTGTCTGCATTTCATAGTACGCACTTAAAAATATCTGTGATGATACTATCATTAATATTTTAAAGCCAAAAGTACCTGTATTAAATTATTAGTTTTTAAGACTTCTTGTGGCTTGATAAATCAGAGAAAAATAGTTATTGACCAGTTGTCATTTCAGGACATGGTGTTTGGGATTTGGGGACCGATCCACTTAGGCCTAGTTAATATGTACACTCATATAATAATGCTTTTAAAAAAGGGATAATGCATAGTTTTGATAAAAAAGTGTAGCTGCTCTTCCTTTTCAAACATACGATTACTATTATAATGTGATCAAATTATAACAAATGTACTCATAACTCATGACAATGCAGGTTGACCGATCACAAACATAATTAAAAGAACACAAGTATTATCAATCATGTTATTATGATTATTTGTGTTTATATGGTCATAGTTCAGTGATCTGTATCGAATTATGGTAATCCACTTTCCAATAGTCTTGTTAAGGAAATGTATAAGTATCAGAAGTGCTCGCGAAGTGTTAATCAAAATCAGTGAATAATTGTGAAATATATTTTTTTATAAACCTTAAAAGACCCTATTTAAGAGAATGACATTTATAAAAAAAATAAAAACGTATGCTCGTATATGAAGGGTGTTCAAGATTTGTTTACGGATGCAGAGGATTTTGATGCCACAGAAACTGCTTTTAAAATCTCACGGCAGATGCGAAATGGCTTCAACTACCTACATAAAAAACCATGAGATGCAACAAAGGCAAAATGTTGAAATTTGTGGAAGGACGAACACATATTTTAAAGGACGAATTTACAGCAATTACAACAAATTAGCCACTGATTATACACTCAGCAGGTGTTTCACTGGTAACAAAACATTGTTTTTTTTTTTATTATAATGTCTTATTACTTTATTTTTATTTTGATAATATTTAATTTGAACAGATAGACAAATAAATAAAGATATTGAAGACTGGGACAACTTCAAATCTCCTGTAATTGCCACATTTGACAGATAAATCAAAGACAAAAGTTGCACGGAACTTCTCAACGATCTTCACGCTAAAAATTCTAGTAAAGGTATAAAACTATTATATTATCTGTACCTATTCTTTTCTCTTATTACTTACTTTTTATTTTACTTTTTACAGTTATTGCAGACGTAATAGTTTGTAAATTGTGACATCTTCAATATTTATATGTTCATTATAAAATATTAATAAGTAAAATAAAAAGAAATATTTGAAAAAATGTATAAGTTCCTGTTTTATAAATATATTGTATGGAATATTTATTCTTAATATATCACGTAAGTACCTACGACTGGAATCAAATATTAGGCATGCTAGTATTATAATGATCGCGAATGTTGTACAACTAAACATTTGACGTTGATCACAAACATTGAAAGGTAAACATGAAAGTTTGTAACCAAAAATATTGCCACTGGAATAATCATATTAATGATACCTTTTTCATGACGGACCGTGCTTGATTGACAAAATTTGTCATCATTTTTTATCATATAAGTGATCAAGTAAATTTTAAAGTGATTGTTTATAAATTTCACGTGTTGGGCTAACCACGCACAGCATCACTGAATGCACCACATCCGTTATCAAACAAATACGAACGTGATTGTTTAAATAAAACATGGTGTTAGTTTAAACACGAAATCAACTACGGGGTTGTTAAATTGAGTAATGAACGTGATAACTTTTAAATAAAGCAAAATGACAACGCCACCTTAGTTGAATTGACCATGTTTGAAGTTGACGCATTTTCAACTAATGAAAATAGTTGATTTTACCAATGAAATTCTTTCGGTGTAGCTATTGCTGTAAATTAAACTGTAATTTATTTACTTAAAAAAAAAAAAAATTAACAATAATTAGGTAGAACTTAAAGATCGTCAAAGGTTGCTTACTCTCTGAATCCTAGTGTAGATACAGACCTACACCTACCCAGCAATCGATCATTGGATTGTCAAAAAAGTTTCTTTCAACAACCTCATTTGTCATTGTCTCGCAATTTCCATTTGAACTGAATACATTTGTGTACCATACGCGTACATGTGTGGATACCAACATCCATCTTAATTTCTGTCGAAACAATGCACGCCAAATTCAAGTCACTAAAGACCACAGTGCACTCTCTTTGTCGTACTGGTGTACCAACAACCGAAAACTTCTAAGCTTTTCATGTGGTTACCGAATTTTGTTCATCGCTAAAATAGTGAGCGCACCCTTTCACCGCCAACCCTTTCAAAAAATACATATCCTTGTCGCGCATCTATAGCCGACATTGTATGGCCATGTACAGTTGAACAACAGTATACCAACCACCTTCATTACCATTCATTGTGGGGGGGGGGGTGTCCTTTGGTAGTCTATAGCTTGGACTCCTGTGTGAGGCAATGTATGGCTTCAACCACCCGGATGGGGGTGGCAAAATGTCCATGTGTATACACACACGGCAATGTCCACCCCATATCCAAAATCACACCAACTAAATTATGTATACCATACCAGAACATCTCGAATCCATTCGAGACGAGGGTGCAGTAGGTAGACGTATGCGAAAATGTGTGTACCAACATCTGTACGTGAGAGATAGAAGTATCTAACTCATATGGTATCTGCAAACGTCTCTTTGTGTCCAGGCACATATTTGTACTCCCTTTTGATACATAGAAAGGACGTCTAATACATAATGGCATTGGATACCCAGCACAGCGAAAACAGCGTACAGTCGAATACAAACGAGCGAACGAACGAACGGTCCTCCACCTACATACATACATCATCATATGTGAGAGATGCTGTACATTGAGTCTCACCCCCCGCAGCAAGCATCAAACAGGCAGTCAGCTCACCCCCATCTCCTTATCCACATAGGAACTGTGTTCGGCGCTTTTTGTATATCCAATCACATGACAGGCCGTCGGCCATCTTGTTTTAGATAACCCCAAAAGCCATATGAGTGGAATGCCTGACATTCACTCAGTAGAGAACTAAATAGAAAACATATAAACACCGCTTTGCCATTGCCTATTGATATTGTGTGTATCTGTGCTTGTTCTGTGACAAGCATCGCTGCCATAGCGGCGGGCTTGATATATTGCCCCTGCAATACATTGTGCGCGCCGAGGCGCCCCCCCAAAAACTCAACCCAACGAATCACTTGAAAATCAACTGACAAAAACCAGCGCAACATACCGTACCGTTCTACATAACACTGTGAGAGCACATCAGGATGAACGAACCACCCGAGCACCCCCACCGCTCGACGCCCAGGCCCCACGCCAGGACGCAAAGCCACTCATGAGATTGTGTGGCTATGTCATCCTGGAAAAAGCTTTCGCACAGATGTTGTTTCTTATTTTCCCCGTGGCAGATGGGAATTTCATCCAGGAACTAGTCCGCCTTTCATTTATTTTCTTCAGCAGCTCCTCCGGGACCCGAACTCATACGTCGCGATGGAGACTATGGCATGGCACCGCACCCTTTCCTTTCATTTCACTGATATGCCTTCCCTATGTACACATACATCCAGTGCCACATATACTCGTGTGCTATGCTGCTGTCCCTTTGTTCCATTTTATAAGGGTCGAATTTAAATACACCCTTCCAATGCTCCCGCGACGACGGCGGCGTTGGCCGCATGTATACGGCTTCGCGTATCGCCGTACACAGTATCCACTAAAGCGCAGAGGCTCCATGTGTTATGAACCACCCACTGTACCCACTCCCGGTCGCTCTTCCCACGCCAGCAGAGAACACAAAAGAAAGTTTTGAAAAACGACGGGTCTAAGTGCCAGCAATGAGGTGTATCGCAGTGAGGATTGCCAGCAGGCGACAAGGGGTTGCTGCCGTGGATGAAGCTGATGTGGGGGGTGGGCGTGTGGATAGCAGTGGGCTCGCTACACACATGTGAACTTTTGTGTGGAAGGACTAAAAATTGGGATATAAACTCGACGAATGTGAAGTAGCGCTGGGACATAATTTCTTGCTTTTTTTTTCTTTTTTGTTATCCTTCTTCTTTTCCTCGCCCCCCACCCTCCCACA
Source organism: Cheilosia urbana (assembly GCA_946477585.1). Classification (NCBI taxonomy): domain Eukaryota; kingdom Metazoa; phylum Arthropoda; class Insecta; order Diptera; family Syrphidae; genus Cheilosia; species Cheilosia urbana. The sequence continues at coordinate 58,113,619 of OX297854.1, read as the reverse complement.
CTACGACTGCCTCGCTTTTGAGTTTTCATGTTCTCTCCTCTTCCTCGCTTTTCTTTTTTGTCCTTCTACTCTCAATTTAAATAGATTGCTTGAATGTACTGGCTGCTGCTAAGAGATGGGGTTGTTTTTGAGTAGTCTTATCTCTGTAGATTGTGTATAGAGCGCTGTAGGAAGGTATGCAAGGCTGTGTGGTAATCAGCACACACTTGCTCGTACGTCCGTGGTCTTTGAAGCCCCCCCAACTCGCGGCCGTTGAACACGCATGTGAGCTCTGAGATGTGCCATTCGACAGCGCGACCATAGATTGCTTCTGATGGAATGGGGCGGTTGCTTAGCTACTTGTGCAGTCGTCGTCGTCGTCGTTCGCGTTGTCGTCAACGTACCTTAATTGAAATAAAGAAAGAGTATTCACCCGTTGCTACTGGGAACATTATTTAGAGCCAATTATTTACGTATGTGTGGGTGGGTGGGTGTAATCTGTCATCCCTGTAGCCCGTCCCCTTACCCGTAGCAAAGCATGCTTCCCAGGTATAGTCGGATGTCGGATCCCCTTTAGAAGGTGAAATTAATATCTGTTCTAAGCATCACACATCACACAATTTTCTCGAATAGATTTGAAAAGGCTTAAACCTTAACGTGAGTTCCCCTTTAATTTTCATTACCAGGACAGTTCGTTTTAATTTGCATTCGCTTGCTATTATCTTACAAGTAATAACATTTTTATTGCGACGACTTCTTTTAATCAGTCAAACGGGTATATGGAGTCTTCAATGGGACTTAGATAGGTACGCGCTTCTCTGTTTCAAAAGACAAACATTACAGACCATTCAGATAACCCACGCTTAGGGTGAGAAGGGAACGCTATTCTGTAAGAACTAAACTTGATCTAAGCCAAGCCCAAATGGCTGTCGAAAAAGTTTTCATTGTCTTGGCATTGCTTTTATATACTGGCTCGTCAGAAATAGGTGGCAAAGGCAACCACAGCTAAAAGGAAAAGCCTTCA